>FR989951.1:10000-10010000 GCA_905404175.1 Anthocharis cardamines | reverse complement strand
ATTTATACAAAGGCTAAAGAAAATCCAGCTCCAGCGTGAATAATGTTGTTGTTTAGCCTAATATTGATTTTTGTCAATTTTAATACAAGACAAAAATAAAAGTACTATTATTTTCACAGCACAGATTAATAAAAACATGACGAATTATGACAATTATAACAAGAATTAGAACACCTGCCGCGCATCAATAGGTCGTGGGTTCAAATCTCACCGGGTATTTTCTGTAAGCACGTCTTGTACCTTGGACCGGGTAACGAACCACCGTTCATAGATAGTAAAACCGTATGGCGCGTTTCGGTTTCAGTCTGTGGATTTCCGAATACTCGAAGTAAAACTTAGGTTGACAGCGCATCATTGACTGATGTTCTATGGCTGAGGTATCACCTTCCATCAAGTGAATCTCATACTCATCTGTCGATATCTAACCTAAAAAAAGAATGTATTTTCCAGTAAATAATTATTTATTTTATTTATAATATCGTATTCACTATAACAGTAATAGATATATATAATTTTACTGTACTGTTATATATAATTTCAATTTAAAATAAAAATTGTAAATATTCTGCGCGAAATATATTCGGGCTAAACTAATTTAGACCTATGTCATACTTAAGAATTTTCTATCTTTATTCAAGAAAATACGACATTCACACTTTATTAAGGAATTTTGGAAGGTTGTGAATAAGGATTTTGTTATTACCCTTGATCGCAAATATTCAAATAATACATCTAACTCACCTATATTAGGTATTCTATCTACACCACCGTAACTTTCTAACTTAATGTACTAGAACGAATAAGGCACTCATTCGTTCTATTAGGTACTTTAGGCTTAGAGCTGTATTAAAGTGATCAAACAAAAATTTCAGGTCATCAAGCCATCTGTCACTGGGAAATTATTTTTCCTAACTACTATTGAAGACTTGCTACTACTTTAGAAGGCGTCATGTTCGTGTATGCTTAAGGTATGATTAAGAATATTTTAAGGGTCCCGATATCAATTGTTGTGTATATCTTCTTAAATACCTTGACATAGAAATATTGTCGAACGACTTTGCATGGGTCTCGCAAAAATTCTCTAGAAATTTCTCTGTATATACATACTCTATATAACATTATCAATGTTGTACAAAGGCTAAAGAGAAAATAAAAAACAAATCTCCAGAACTGAAAGAATCCAGACCCTATGAAGGCCGAAGGAAGTTATTATCCCGTTCAATCCCGATAGCAACCACTTCAAATAAAACTTACGCTGAAGTTTTGCGAAAATGCAATTCAAAAGTTCAATCTGAACCGGTTGTTCCAACAAACTAGATCAAATATTGAAGTTAGCTCATTGGACGAACGTCTCAGTAAGCTTGAACCAAGATAATCGGCCCTAAATCTCAGTTAAAATGTTCCCTGGTAATCTTAGTAGATTCGACAGAGAAATTCAAAAGAGAACTAAAGCTCACCAACAGCGACTCCATCATCATGTGAATGTCGAGGACACCCTCAGGAGCACCTCGACACCACTGGACTAGCGAGAATTTTCAGAAGGACGAAAGCTTTTGAGTTAGTATAGCCTGGCATAAAAAATATTATGCAAACTTAGAACAAAATGAACACAGTGACAATGTTTTAAGGACACTATTGGGTGAACTTAATTAACATACCCTAGATAGGCTTTTCATAGGCAAGCGTGATTTACCACCTTAGTTTGCATCAACACTTAAGATCAGGTGTGATCGCAAACAAACGCTTTCCTATTTCAATATAAAAAAAAACAAAAAGATGATGAAGCTCCTGATAACGCCAATAACCTTCAGAGTTTTTTCATGCCGCTTTGCTAGAGAATGAAATGGAAAATAAGGAATACAAGTATTGCAATCCTATGAATCATATTAGAACAGAAATAGGTATGGCCTCAAAATTCCCAGTTATTTTTTCGAGATAGCAGCCTTAAATCAGAACTTCATATCTATATATTATTAGACTCCGTTGGTTAGATTACAGTAGTTTTAGTAAGAAAAAAAAGGTCTCATACGAAGTACGTAATATGATTGGTCCTTAAATATAATATTTATTCTTAACTTTATTTCTTATAAATTCAGATAAACGAACTACATAAAAAAGTAGAAAACACTTTAGGAAGAAAGTTTGAGTTCAATTAGCCGCAATATAAACAGCGACATGTTCATTATTTCTTAAATATTTTACAATTTCAAATATTGAAGTTCTATGTAATTATAACGTCCATACCAGCTCTTTCATTAGGTCACATAAAACACTGATTAATTTTTATGCAGTAGATATTTGTTAAGTATATAATTATTAATTAATATAGCATTTTACGTATTGATTTAATATGATTTTTTCGAGTAATTAAGATTAGCAAGAAAAAGGTTGGCACAATTTTAAATAATTTCCAAACATTTAATATATGGTTCGATTCCCATAAAATTCTGGCTTATTACTTAGTAATATTTTGAAATTAGTTATGGGATTAAATAAAACCCATATATTTCAACATATCTGCATTAACATGTAAAAAAACAGAATAATCTTTGATAATTAAATCAGCCCATATTTGGCCATATATTTTTAATTAATTACCTAATATTATAATCCGTATACTTATGTTAAACTGTAATTATTGTTATTTTCATGAATGACTATTTTCCGGCATAAAAGAAGTAAAACATTTGTTTACCTAAACATAGGTACATACTTCACATGGGTGTAGGTATATATGATATTAGTACATAAAATATACTAGTTTACATTTTGATTTTAAGCAACAATAAAAAAATGTAATTCCATTTATTCCCTTTTGAATATATGATTTCGGTGGAAGAGTTATAATTTTGAAATTTAGTAATATTAAAAATAATCTATGATTGTTCATTTAATTTAGTATTATTTCGTTAGCCCAATTAGCATACATGCATCAGATGGGTCGGATTTACGGGAGTGCATTCGGGGCTACTGCATAATCTTTCAAATTCCGACGAGTAAACCTAGTGTTTTCAGTAGAAACAAGTTTTCCTTTGAAATTTTTTTCTCTGTTTTATCTTTACCTACTGTATATGTAAAAACATATTGTTAACAAATAATTTAGGGCCAGGGGCCTCCACACCAGCACACATGTAAATAAAAAACCAGCATAGGATAGTCTGCGGCGATGCTTACTATAAAGCTCTCGAAATGTCAGGACAAATTTTTAAAAGCTTTTTATGAAAACAGTCCACCTTAAATATTATATGTTAAAACATGCTTTAGAATACTTTTAAAGCTTAGATAATACTACAATGGTATGATGAAGTGATATATGTAAGTTTAACTTATGCAATAACCCATAAGCCTACCTTATATTGACGGCGACTCCATGTGTTAACAGGTGGCGCTCTCAACAAGTAGCGGCGCGCGTCCCGTATAGCTAAGGCGTGCGGTATTCGCGGAGTCCCGACAAGAACACAGCACGCTGTATGCCAGACGCAAGCGTGGCTATACCCATCGATTTTTATAAACTTACTACATACACCGCAACGAAAGGTATTTCTGTATATATTGTATAAAAATCTTGACTTATGACTCTGATCTATTAGGTATCTAATAACAATGACCTATAAGCCAAGTAATGACTAAACATTATATTTAAACACCTACTTTATACACATTGACATTTGAAAATACATTGTACATAATATCAATTATGTACTTGCGTCTTTCTTGCACGTTCTTGACATCTTTTTTATGTATTCAGGAAATTAATTTGTGTCGTATCTCCAATTTGCCAATACAGATTACAAGGTACTTTTTGGAAATAAAAAGGGGTCAAAAATCTTAAATCTACGTCTATAATATTCAAATTTTCAAATTCAAAATCATTTATTCATTTAGGTAACACAATGTATACTTATGAACGTCAGTAAAAAATACATATTAAATGCTTCTATTTTTTCCGCCAGTTCTAAATCAAGGGCGGAACAACGGAAACGAAGAACTGGCAATAAACTCTTCGTCACTCTTTTTAATCGCCAATTTTTTGTTTTACAAAATATTTGTAAAGCGCTGCAACCATTACACCATGTTCCTCATGACATCTTTAAGTAATTACCTATAATAATAAAAAAATATTAACGAGAAAAAAAATAAAAGATTTGTCCTTAGCAGTAGGCATGGTGAAATAGGAGCAATACATAGTCGAAATAACTAATTTCACCGCATACACGAATTCAAGTCAATTCTTGATTTTAGGTATCACTCGTCTATTCTTGATTTAAGGTATAGTCAGTAACAATCGGTTTTTATAATCAACTGATTGATGTCCGTAGATAGATTGTCCATTGATATTGATCGATCGAAGCGATGTTATCCCGCAATAGAAACCATACGAATAAAAACGGTTACTATGATAATTTATCTATCTCTATATTTTTATTTAAATATATCGTAATTTTAAGCTAACTCACCAAAAATGTTTAGATTGTTTTAATAAAAAAAAACAATGATTTTTTATAAATATCCTGACTCTGAAATATAATGTAAAAATTTCGTTTGTCTTTAAAGGTGCGATATTATTATTATATCACGTTATCTTCATGTATTTTCGGTGTACATATAATATCAACTAAATAATTTGACAAACTCGTTTATAATATTTCGCGGCGCGAGTTACCAGAATGGAATTTCGATAGAATGACAATATTAACATTGATATAGAGGCTATGGTTTCATTCACCACAGCAATAACCTTTGACATTGACTGATTTCCTAATTGTGAATAAATTTTACAAATTTATTGAAAACGACATAAAAACATATATTAAATAATAATTAATTAAATAACATCCTATTTAGAACCTCAACATATTCACAAAGCTATGTAGATTGTATACTCTAAAATAACACAAGAACTGAAAAACCTAATTATGACAACAAAATCAATTAATACTACTGCTTTTGGCTCGAGTGTGAAGAGGTTTGGCAAAATTACTGTTCATCCAAATCTTGATCGTAGCGGATTGTATACAGAAAGGGCTGTCGGTTGCGATCCTTGCCTTTATCATCCTCAATCTATAAATGATATATTTCGAGTGAATCGATATAGAAAAGTGGATAAGGATCCATGGCGATATAAAACTGAACTAGAAGATTGGGCAAAAAACTTAGGATATAGAAATCAAATAATTTTAAACCAGAGAAAATGGCAAAATACTATTCTAGGTCCAGCTTGGACTGAATTAAAAGAACTACCTAAATATAAATCTGCGTGCAAGAATGTGGGTTTTGGCAGAACACCTAGATTTAAATCGATTAAAAGTTTTACGCCTTGTCCAGGAACATATTTTAAAACCAATCCTTTCAAAGCGCCTTATGGTCCTCACTCCAATAGACCTACATTTGAGAGAGAAGAAACTTGTCGATTTAAAGACACTACACGGAAGTGGTCCCTTGCACCTAATCGCTACAATATTATAGATAAAGAAAGTGTTGAACAGAAGTCAAAAAAAATTGTAAGTTTAAGGGGACCTTATGATCTTTTCACTGGTAAACGGGACGGTACCACAATAAAAAACCATTTCAATACCACCTTAAGATGCGCAGCGGCGACATGGCCTATTGCATTGAAAGGTTGTTTAGAAACATACAAAAAATCGCACTTTGGGACGATGAACAAAACAAATCGTGCTCTCCCATATAGGGGGCGCAACGCTTTGGTTGACATATCAATGTGTTTTAAACGCTCAGATGAACCAGGACCTGCACACTTGAACATTGATAAGCAGAAAGTTTTCAAACAAAATAAAAATGGTTTTAATAGTAGCTATGACAAACCACCTGGATATAAACGTGTAATAGTATGGCCGGGGGTCGGCAGATACACCATTAAAGATGTCAGTTGCGGAATAAATGGACAAGGGCATAAACACGTCTTCCTCAGTAGACAAGAACGAACTATCGGAGCTGTTTTACCGCAGCCTATGAATTCTTTTTGATAAAAATGAAGATAAACTTTGACTTTGACTAATTTGAATTATATTACATCAATATTAACTAGGTACCATAAATCAATAAAGCGTTTAATATTTCATTAGCTTGTCTTATACACTAAGGATCTTATTTTATTGTACTGAAAATTATTCATACCGGCGACTTCTCAAGCAATGAGACAGTAAAAGATGCCTACTTCATAGAGAAGGTCCTGAAGTTTACAGGTTATTATTTATTTAGATAGTTCCACTGTGTTAGGCAGATTTGTCTCTGGAAAAAGTCACACTGATCACAGTAAGACTAGTTTCTAGCTTCAGACCTTTACTAATCTTAAATATATACCACTTCAATCAATTATCAAATATTATAAAAAACTTATCAACATGTTAAGGGCCCAAGTCATATAAAAAAATGTGGCCTCGAACAATTGCAATAAGCTTGTAGCGACATCTATAATCTGCTACAAGAATCAAGACGTCTAATCCTGAATCGCGTTATATAAATGTTTCCGAGCGCTGAGTATATTGTACAGTGTACTTATACAACATGTCGACATCAACCACTGGAGCCTTAGCGCCGGCCAGTCAGTTATTCGACTGGTCGAGGATCCTCCCTTTAGGTTGGAGGAAGAGCACATCTCTCTTCCTCCACAAGCTTTTCAACCTTCTCCATGTCCATTATTGTAAACAAACATAATATGTATATAACAGAAATGTAAACTTAAAGCCTCGTTGGCGACACGTGTTGCCAGCGACGTCGGATGGAGTGATGCGACGTAGCCAGACGTTTTGTAAAAAACAATTTTGTCATGTCGCTAGATATGACATTGATGTATCGCGAAGTTCTACAACTCCGCCTGACGTCTTGCGAGTTGCGACCCACTGTAACCAAACCATGACTATATAATGCACTACTGCTCATATCGCGTCAGCGCAGCGTCGCGCCCCGCCCTCTGTTTGACCATACCAATATTTTCCTAATACCAAATACCTAACACGAATTATACACAGGATAGATACCAAATTACCTGAACCAAACGATGTCCAATGTTAAAGGACCTGGCTAAATACGCATCCAAAGAACAATGAAAATGTACGATTTTGGATAGTTTTCAAGATATTATTTTTGGATTTAATTTGTCATTTTCCAGAATCTTCCATGAAGATTATTATTTTGAATAATACTTATAAGTTAGACCGCTAATATTTTAGCGGAGGTAGTATAATTCCAATTAGGTTTGGATGGATAGACGGCATAAATTACGTAATGTTGAGGTATTCAAAAATTATAGGTTATATGAATAATATTTTATAACCTAACATCTCATTGTTAATAAATAATGATTTTGAAATAAATCAAAATAAGACTTGATTTTTTTTTTTTACTATTTTGGTTCATAAAATTAGTAGAGGTTTAGGTAATAAGGTAACTGTGTGATAATAATCAAATATCACAATAAAAACGTAGGGATAAAGAAAAAACTCATCGATTGAATAAAATGTATGTATTACTTTTTATTGAGGAACAAATCTAAAAGTACATAGGTAATTAACAACATTTTAACCTTTCAATTTATTAACATTATAATATCTATTATATTCAACCGTAAAGGAAACACTTGTACAATTTAGTTTTGCTCCCCAATCTGTTCTTCATTCTTTATTATGCCATTCATAATTATACAAGACATAATCATATTTGGTATAAGCGTTCCTTTAAGCAAACTAAACAGATCAATAATTACAAATTCTCTGTCAAACTCATAAAATAAGTGGCTTACATAAAAAATGCCAACACGATTATTTTAATTATCAATTATATTTGTTAACAAGAAACCATATTTATGCAATATACTACATCCTAAAACAGAAATAATTATGGAAATTTTCTATGTAAGCCTCTAACGGAATCATACATAAATAATAAAAAACACATCGGGGTGCCGAGATTAAATTATTTTTATATGGTGTTAAAACATTAATTTTTACAGATTTTTCAATTTCTACCTATAGTAACACACTCTAATTACAATTTAAAAAGAGCACAATAATTTTATCAGATATACGATGTCATGAATAACACTAAAAGCAATTAGTTCAGAACAATATATTTATTTTCAACAAGTATAAAGAATAACATTATAGGTTTAGACGTCAATCATATCGACGCAAGAAAGCATAAACGTAGGAACCATCACATCCAAAATTGTTCACCAGAACAGAAACTTATTTTTTCAAATAAAAACTATTACTTCCGAATTTACAGACGTAGAGTTGCCATTTTTGACACTAGTTATAATTTTTTACTTTATAAATCAAATTCAGCCGCATTATAGAATACTATCATTCTATCGCTATTACAGTGATATTTTTTACCACGTCTTTACTTTCCAGCGTCGATATATAATTTATATACTACTATGAAAGTTCTATTCAAAGCAAATATTCAATTACTTTTACTGTTTGTATTACATTGTTTAAATAGTAGATTATACAACCGAATATAAATATATTTAATACATATTTCATTAAAATAAGACAAAGAAAAATGATCAGACACAGAAATGGATGTGCCCCGTGCCCCACTAGGGGACTCGGGAATTCACTTTAAATTACGTCGCGGGAAATATGACAAAACGTTTTATTTAGTTTATTTTCTGAACTGAAAGCATACAATTATTTTTAGCACTATTTACCTATTTAATTCAATTCAAAGTTCAACGAATTATAAACGTCAAATCACTTAATATAACATTACAAAATAAAATTATCATCAGCTATATTAGAATCGGCTATTCGTATTTTAAGTTAAAATTCATAATCAAATGTTAAAATTGTCAACAGCCATAATATTGGAATTGGCTATTCATTATTGACGTTACAGCCATATTGGGATCGGCTATTCGTTATGTAAAAATTCAGAGCCAAATGATACAAATTGTCAACGGCCATATTTAAATAGGCTATTTAAATGTCTGAGTTTTAATAATAATTAAAATTAACCACAATAGATATTTTATATATGACTATAAACTATTTGTAATGCGTTTTAACCAGCCTATATGCTATATAAACTAACGATGTTTATTTATTTCAGACATTTCTACTCTAATGAATGTATGGGATACATTTTTATTCCTTAACCTCACGGAGTATGTTATAACATTAATGACAAAAACAGACGTTCATCGTGGCGTGGTCCTTCTGACTGCTTTCCTCACCCGCCGTACGCTGGCTGTGGGACCGCTGCCAACTTTAAATTGGACCTGCGGCGCCGCCGTCCCGCCAAAACCGTACACGCCACCCTGCTGCTGCTGCTGCTGCTGCTGCGGTTGCTGCTGGAATAAACATTTTATCCAATATAAACAATCAGCACCTATGGATCTTATCGTCATCCCAAACACATGGTGGTATTTGTGCAAGAGTAAAATAAATAGAGTACATTTTAAAATAATATCTTTTTCAGCTTGAAATAAACAATATTTTATATTGGATTTTAAAAAATCACGAGTTTGCAATAGATATAAGGGCTGCTGCAATACAATAAATAGAAAAAAAGGGAAATTGTTTTTTAAGTCAATAATATTTAACCCATTAGCGCCCAGAGGACGCGATTTTGACATCTGAGTTTGAGCTGTTGCCATGTGATGAATTCAAACAGAACAAAATGGGGAATTGCTGTTTCGTATGTTTTCGAGTGTGTGTGTGGAGGTAATTAAAATTCTACCAGAAAAAATTAAACCATTGAAAAATCGAAATTACGCCAAAATCCCGCGAACTTTTTAGGTGAAATTCCCTGACTTTTCCAGGTTTTCTATATAGATTTTACACACATTCCAGAGAGATTAGGGTTAAACAAAGAAATAGTTTTTCATCAAATATATTTTTCTTTAAGTTGAATAGCTATATTTTGGCAATAAAAGTTACAGTATTATTTTTTTCGCGGCGAACTATATTTGTTTAGACTCTACGCTATATGGCGCGTCTGCCACTAGACTTCGTGACTTGCACGGTGCACCGTACTACCGGCCTAGCATGACCGCCACGAGATATGTCGCGGACGAGAGCAGACAAACTAAGATGTAAGATATCTCTATATATTATATCTCGACATCGACAATTTTGATAGAAAAGATATCTCGATTGACAAATATATCTATTTTAGATATTAAAAATCGAGTTTTAAGTGTAATTGTCATGTTAGACTCGGAAGAAATAAAGAGATAATCGATTAAAACACGAGAAAACGGTCGACAAAATTTTGTCGCGGTTGTCATGCTAGGCCGGCTGATTCATACATTTGTTTCAGTATCTCGCCGCGCCGCAAGACGATCGTGCGATTCGCTCGGTACATTTTGTCGGTCGCTTCGCCATTCGCCCCTGCGCGTGGCTTGATAGGTAGCTTTAATTAGTTTTTTTATTTATCATTTAATTACAAAAAAACAAAAATATTAATGTTCATACTTTTTAGATTTGTTTTTAAGTCTTTTATTTTTCGTATTTTTTGCAAAAAAATAAATTTTGAACAATTACCAGAGATTTTTTTAAATTCCCTGACATTTTGTTGATTATTCCATGAGAAATAATCCAGTTATCCCTGTTTTCCATATGCGTAACAATCATGAATATAAGTTTATTAATTTAGGGCAAAATGTGAAATGTAAACTTTGATTTTGATTTGATTAACTGATAATTAATTTCATTTCGCTGAAACTTTAAAAAAATATATTGACTTCTCATTTTATATAAAATTTTACTCTTTTTTGTATTAACGTGATTAAACATAACGTTTTAATATTATTTAAGGCACAATTAGTGAAGTAAAGAATGGACAAACTATTCAAAATGGTAACGCGCAACAAGGAATAGTTAGAGCTAGAATTTCGTAACAACGCTGATCGCTTTGAAATGTTGGATAAAGCGATGCCTTTATCCAACATTTCTTTGCATTATTGTTTGTCAGAAGTCTATAAAACGTCGAAATTAAAAAAATATATAGAAGACATAGGTACAGTTTTTTTGGATAACGCAAGTTACAATTCTCTAAAAGTTTACTCATCAGTAAAGATATTTTCAGAGAATATTGAAAGACTACTAATTAAAAATTTCAAAAATAATTTGTAACTGAATAAGAACCGAAACATCGTAGCACTCGCGTTATTTTGAAGTATAATTTATAAGTTGGTATAGAGGTTACATAGGAAACTGGTATACTGTAATTGAATATGATTTTACAAAAATATATAATTGTTGTAACTGAAAAATATATTTTAATTTAAACTTTTTATTGTTTTTGGTACCTTAATGATTTATTTTCACTTTTATAATTTTTTTATAAGCATGATCATCATCATTGATTTTTTAATAAAAATAATATAGTTGATAAAAGTAAATCCAAAAAAAAAAATATTTTTCTGTGCTGTAATTTTAATGATTTATTTATATACAAAAGGGAACCAATGTGCTGATTTTTTCCTGAGACTTCAATAAATAAAAACATATAAGTTTTAATACTGACTTTTATTAACCCGAGTTATTAAATAAAATATTTTAAAACGCATTTAAATAACGGATTAAAACTAATAATAAATCGCGTTTTAATATGTTTTAAGCTATTTTACTCAAACATATTTTTTATTAAAATTCTTCTCTAAAAACAAAAATACATTCGCATTTGTAATTGGTAAAAATTCTAGGCCTGACTGGTCTGACCTAGTTCTGACTAGGTAGAAACTCTAGCACATCTTCGTTTATTACACACACACTCCAGTTAGAGGAATGTTAGATAATAACACATTATACACTACAAATTACTAATAGCATGCCCAAATATAAATACAGCCTTGGCCAAAAGTATTAGGTACCCCATAAAAATTCACAATACATGTTAATTGTTAACTAATCAAACAATAATTAATAAATTCTTATCTTAGATGACATGCCGAGTTCATAGATCATACCATAACATATTGTTAGTCATAAAACGCCTGGTGACCGATAACAAAGGATTTTGCTTCCTTGCGGTCTTATCAATCAATGTTTGGTCACTTGTTCAAACTTTAACAAGTAAACAAGCTCTCATTTCTGATGAACCAAAATTTGTTTGAAAATTCGAGTGAAACTACAACTTTTCTTTAAACAGGGACGGTTGCAAAAAGAAATTGCTAAGTTGTTGAAATCTGCCATCAACGGTGTGCTCAAACTAAGAACAGGCAGAAAACTGGTGACTACGAAGCGCAAAGATGGAATATTAACACTAAACGTACCACGACGGGTCAAATGACCCATTTTAAACTTTGTGTTAGAATTTCTTGTAAATAACATTATCACATCGCCACTTGACTTTACTACTTTTATTTAAAAATAAATTGAATTTATTTTTCAATATTTACTCCTCTCTTGTTCATTTATATGCCGAGAAATATATGTGATCTCCGATAACTACCGCAACGGCTCATTTGACCCGTGCAAAGATTCGTGTGATACCATGAAGATTTGTGTGTCTAGTTGTGATACAAAACCATTGTATTAGACATTTTTGGTATATATTGTTATATCGCATCATATAATTTGTTGTATTCTGTTATATTTGTTGTTGGCTGAAGAATGTATAGCAAATTTATTTTACTCCAAGTGACCAATTAGGTACAGTAAACATTTCAAGATATAGTGGTATTTTATGAGTCAAGAATTCTTATTTCATTATTTTACTAATAATTCTTATCTAAAATTGTCAAAACATTCCATATATTTCAAATTATTGGATATTATAAATAACAGAGATGAAGAGTTTTCGGAATTTAGTGAAGAGGAGCTATCTCAAGACTAGTGCATAGCATAAAACGACATGATGACTTATTTGATACTACGGACGAATGTGAGTCCTTAGGAAAAGAAAGTGAAGACGAGAATATTTTGAATATACGTAGGTTCTCTACGAAAAAAAGTTTAAAAGCGAAAAATACCGTTGTAGAGTTCAGAACGTGAAAGTGATTTCGAAGATCGACCGTCAATTTATTATATTTTTAGGGAGGTCGTAGGTTCGACGGTATGTCTGAAATGAAATATTATGAAGGGTATTTTATTAAAAACTATTAAGAACTGTATTTTATAATTAATTCTTTGCTTATTGAAAATCGTGTAATGGAGCACATACATCTAAAAACATCGAAAAAATAGTAAAAGTATACCTGAAACGATCAGATATACAATATTACTCGTTTTATTTTATTCTTGTATTATTTTTATGTTTTCGTAATTTATTAAACAATTTCGAATCGACATTGGAAAAAAATGTTTTATTCATGTACCAAATTGTGCTAAATGAAATATTTTTCACTATACATACAATTTATATAAAGACGGGTTACTTGACCCGTTGCGGTAGAAATAGGTATATATGAAGTAATGGTAGATTTAGTGTTAATACGCAAATCCATGAAAGAACAGAAGAAATCTTCATCAGAGCTTGCTGTTGCCTTGTCTGAAGTTTCTGGAATTCCAATAAGTGCTGGACAGGTAGAAGACTTGGAGAAAAGTGACTAAAAGGATGCAAAGCCAGTAAGGAGACTAGGCTTTCAGAAGGCAACAAAAGAAATCGGACAGAGAGAGCTCTACGGCAACAACATTTTACAGAGGAAGTTTGTTCCAATGTGGTGTGTCTGAGAAATCTAACTTTGAGGTTATACTTTTTTGTATCATTTAATGGTAATAAATCAATTAAGAAAGTAGAAGTTGTTATTTCCATTATTTTAAGTAAATTTTAGGGTGCCTGATATTTTTAGCCAATGCTGTATTATTATATTATTAACGTAGCTAATAACATTACTACAAGTTGGCTTACTCTCTAATAGAAGCCTGAATCAAAGGCATGACATGGCACAACAATATTATACAACTAAAGATATCTAGTAACGTTGTTTAAACATCTATTTATACTAAACTATGTAATGCAATATTCATTCTTCAAAAAAAATGTTTATAATATCAAATATAAAAATATTTTGGATATGGTATGATTTTTAAATATTTAACTTATTTTCAAGGAGAGAAAACTACAAATAAAACATACCTGACCGAAGCCAAACACGCCAGTAGACTGTCCAGAAGTAAAATTAAATGCCGGTGCTGGTGACTGGCCTGCAGGTGACTCATATATTGAAGTTGTAGTTCCAAAATTTGGTATTGGACTGCTAGTTTGTTGCCCAAACATTCCTATTTTGGGTAAGGCATTATTTCCCTGTAGATTTCCGAACATAGCTGAAGAAGGTGAGTTTTGCAAAGGGGACGGGAATAATGATCCAGTGTTTGTATTAGGACTGGAAATTCCAAAAACATTTGGAGTGGACTGAACGTTGCTACCAAAAGTCGAAACGTTGTTATTACTGCTTATATCAAATGGGATATTGCCACCAAACGTAAATGTTGAAGGTTTTGAGGTTATATTTGAGGCAGTTGTTGTTGAAAACAAACTTGTAGATGGACTGTTGGTTGCTGGCCACGGATTATTGTCCTTTGGAGTATGTGTTCCGAATAACCCTGTGGCATTGGTTGATACTGAACTGACAATTGGTAGAGTATTTCTTGTGTTCAATGAATGTGAAGATAAATTGTTAGTTCCAAACGAATTTTCAGTCAGCCCATTGCCACCCAAGACATTGCCGCCACTTGTTAATCCATTACTGCTGGCATTACTAGCCATTACATTTGATAAGCTTGTAGAATTTGTATTACCAAATTTATTTGAGTTATTAACAGGGACCACACCAAATGCTGCTGTACTGTTGTTTGTATTGGAAAACATATTTGATGTACCTATCTTATTATTGCTTCCGAAGGTAAAGTTGAATTTTGGTTTTTCAGTGCTAGTAGTGTTCTGAGTGCTCACACCAAAGCTGAACATTGGAGAAGAAGTAGGAGATTGGGATGTAGTTGTAGTTTCATTCTTTTGGAATAAATTTGGAAGTGATGTTATAGCAGTAGCCCCAGAAGAAAATAATGGTGTTGAAGTAGTAATTGGAAGAACTTTAGGTTCATTTTTTTGAAAAAGTGGTATAACAGCAGCACCGCTACTAGGAGAATTAATACCTCCAAACAGAGGTGCAGAAATTGGTAAAGAGACATCATTTTTCTGAAATAAGGGGCTGACTGAAATACTGGGAGTTGATTCATTCTTCTGAAATAAAGGTGTAGCTGTGAAAGTAATATTCGTTTTTGGAGGCTCATTATTTTCCAACAATGTTGTACTTGAAGCAGAAGCTAAACTTCCAATAGTATTAACTTCATTAATATTAACACTTGGTACTTCATTAGTATTAACACTTGGTACTTCATTAGTATTAACACTTGGTACTTCATTAGTATTAACACTTGGTACTTCCTGTGGTTTTTCTTGTTGTTCAACCGCTGTCCCTAGTACGGTATCTGTTAACACATCTTTAGGGACTGTAGGTTTACTTTGTATTTCTTTACAAATGCCAAATGAAAATGCAGGTAATGTTATTTCTTGAGACTTTCCTACTTGGCTATTTAAGGATATTTCATCAGGTTTACTGACAGGTATACCAAATATAAATGATGATTTAGGTAACACATTATTGTTAGTTTCCTTTGACTCTGGCTTAGTTTCAGTATTTTTATCTTTATCAGATACTTGATTTATTTTTGGATCAATTCCAAATTTGAAAGTTGTACTTGAAGTTTGACCAAAGTTAAACTTTATTTCAGATTGCTTAGTTGCTCCTGGTTTTACAGCTTCACAACAAGCACATTTGCTTTTATTATTGTCATTCAGCACAAGACAAAATTGGCATTCCCACTTTTCTTGTTGTTTCTGTACAATGTTTTTAAGCGAGTAATTTGGTCCAGCCACAGATTTTAAAGTGTTTGCCTCTTGTACTTCTTTATTAACTACCACTAAGCCAGGCTTTGTTGTTAAACATGCAATACATTTATCTTCACCACTTTTGTTTTCTATCAAGCAAATATTGCATTTCCAGGTTTGACTTGAATTTTCCGGTTTAGTATCTTCAGATTTCTTTAAAGGGTTTATTCTTCCACAGCGCTCACATTTGTTATCATCATTATTGATCCAGCAATCTTGACAGATCCATTTTGATAAGTTTTGTGATTTTGGGGAATCAGTTGTATTACTTTTCTTTTTGCAATCACTACATAGATCTGAGGATTCTTTGCATATTTCTATTTTACAAATTGAACATTTCTTTGGTTCATCAATTGGCTTTTTGCCACCACAACATGCACACTTATCAACTTCTGGGGCGTTTCTTATCAAACAATCATTACATTTCCACTTTAATGCTTCTGATTTAGTTAGTTTGATTGATATGAATGTTGGTGGACCTACAATTGAGGAGATAGTGTCATTTTTTGTGATATTTTGTTTTAAACCATCAACACTTTTTTCAGGACTTACAAAAGAAAATATTGGAGGTTTATTGTTAATTACTGATTCACTATGTACTTTAACAGGTTTAGAAAATTCATAGTCAGTATTTTTAAATGCAGACTTACATTGTGCTGCAGGAACCGCCACACTACTAGTTACTGTATTTTTAGATTCAGTCATATTATCTGCAGAATTTATTAAAGATGTAGAACTTGTTACTTCTGAGGGTAAAGTGTGAGTTACTTGAGAGTTTGGAGCTGTGCTTATGAATGAAAACTTTGGTAAGTTGTCTTTATCAATTTCTAAGACAGCTGTTGGCAAATCCACAGGTGGAGGAGGGTCTTGTATCATTGTTGATGATACTTTAATTTTTTTCACAAATTTATCAGATGAATCCTTTGCATTAGAAGGGTTGCTGAAAAAAAGAATCTCAAGTGATCAATAATATTTACAAATACAATAATACATTAATTAGGAACTATAAGAATCTAAGTAAATCATGAATTTTTATCACCATTTTGTATTATATAGTTCTACTATTTATATTTTATAGTTGTAAAAAATTGTAAGTATTATATCTTATCATATTGTGTTATGTACCTTGTTGATGGATATGGTGATGCTCTTATTGAACTACTATGTGATGCCATCAACTGCCTTGCAGCACTTGTAGTGTCCATTAAGCGAGACCTCCTTTTAATACTTAAGACAGTTGCAAGACTTGGCACATGAAGTTCTTGAGTTTTATAAGCTAAATACAAAAAAAAAGTAAGATTTATTCAGAATTATAAGTATATAAGTTATAAAATATGTAAAAATAATAAATAGAATACTCACAAACAACTTTTTTAGCATTAGGATTTGAATTTGATGTATTTAAACTATCTTCTGGTTTTAAATATTGTGATATTCTTCTAGCTTCTTTTAATGGAGATGAATAGTTTTCTAATAAATCCATTATCCGTCTAGCAGAGGTGCTAACATTCAGACTTTTATTACTATATCTTTCATCCAACACAGTATTTTTGTTTGTTTTTATGATAGGTGTTTTCAAATATGAAGTACTACTCCTTGCTCCCCCATATATTGTTCTACCAGCATAGAATGTAGAACCCAGTAATGATCTATGGCTACTTTCCTGCATATCCCTTGCTGAATTATTTGTATCTACAACATAGTACAAAAACATTGATAAATCAATCAATTATATAATGAAATAATAAATAAATAAAAACTCAATATAAAATATTAATACCTTCTTTTTTGTTAGGCTTATCATTGTTCAATGTATCATATAAAGACTTTCGTGTTTTCACAACAGACGTATCTCCCGATGATAATGAATTTTTCAATATATATGACACTCTAGTTTCTGTTTCAGAAGTTATTACTGCCACATTTTCAGATTTTGGATTAACTGACGTTGACATAAAATCCCTTTTAAGAATTAAATTATTACTTGGAGAAGACCGTACTGAGGTCTGAGTAAAATCATTTGCATCAGTGTTGGTACTAGAACATGTCTGTAAAATAATAAAATATCACTAATACAGTGGACTCTCACAAATCCGGCACTATTAAAAAACTAGAGGGTGCCGTATTATTAAAATGTTTGGATTAATGGATTGTATAGAAACATTCATAATAAATAAAATAAAGCATTTCATAAATGTAATACAACTTATTTGTGTATCTCACAATTGACTAATTACAGTTTTAAAAAAATCCTCAATTGAGGTTTGTTTTTGCGCAATTTATATGGGGGAGACGCGGGCGGAGGGTGCCGGATTATTGGACGTGTCGGTTTATTGATGTGCCGGATTAGTGAGATTCTACTGTAATACCAAATAAATGAAAATATGAAAAAGTAGCAACATGCCCTGGTTTCGCACGAGTGCAATGTAGATTTACTACACACAAAAGATAGATTGCTGATAATATTGCTTTCTATAGGTGAAAGAATTTTTGAAAATTAAACCAGTAATTTTTGAGTTTATTTGTACACATTCAAGTTTTAGTAGAGGGAGCTCTTTGTTTCTGAGAATAAATATAGCCTATGCAGTTACACAGGGATAATGTAGCATTCAAATGGTAAAAGATTTTTTGAAATTGGTCCAGTAGTTTTTAGTTTATTCGTTACAAACATACAAAAGTACAAAATTATAATATAAGTGTAGATTTGTTGCACACAAGTTCTTATAACATTTTCCTTTTAATAAGAATGACATGCCGTATATACATATATTTTGAAGTTAAAAATCACATATTAATAATAATCTTAATATATTATATAAAATGCAAATGTTCGTACGTGTGTCCACGGTTTTTTCTATCATACGCTACTTTGATCAACTTCCCCTTGGGATGGCGAATACCCCTTGGTCTCTAGGTGTGCATAAGGGAGTTTGGTCGGGGTGGGTGGAAGTGGGTGGTTGTGGGTGGCAAAAATGTGGAATAATATATATCTGTCCTTTTCTAACTAATGTAATCTTCCGTAAAATTCTGAAAATCTTGGAAATGATCTAAAAACTTCCAGAATGTGTGCAACTGATAAAATCAATCTAGAAAGTTCTAAAACTTTCTGGAATGATCTAGAAAGCTCCAACAAGCAGTGCAATTATTGTAATCGATCTAGAATATTTCAGAAAGTTTCTGGAAAGATCTAGAAAGTTCCAAAATGTGTGCAATCGCTAAAATTGATCTGAAATGATCTAGAAAATTCTAAAAATTTCTGAAATGATCTAGAAAGTTCTAAAATGATTTCAATTGTTGTAATCGATCTAGAATGTTTTAAAAAGCTTCTGGAAAGATCTAGAAAGTTCCAAAATGTGTGCAATCGGTGAAATTGATCCGAAATGATCTAGAAAATTCTAAAATGGTCTAGAAACTTACAAGATGCCTACAACTTGAAGATACTTTACACCGTATGTTAAATGGTCGAATAAGTGTCTTATTATTTAAGACTAGCTGATGCCCGCGACTTCGTTCGCGTGGGGTTCACTTTAAGCTGAGCTTTTGAGCAAGCTTTCTTCAAATGACATATCCTCCTCCACCCTCTGTACTTGGTGATTTCTTTTGGTTGAGATTGAGGTTCAAAGGATGATTTGAAATTCAATAGTTGAAATAATTAACCTGACTTTAAAGAAACTTTAGGGAGATTCATATTAATTAAATTTTACGTGACCAAAATCCAGATATGTGTCTTTTTTCTACTTATCAGAGTTCAATCGAAGATTGGATTCAATGCATTTTCTGTCTTAAATAGATGCGTGCGTTCATTTAATTGGTCATTTTCATTTTCGGACATTTTTTTTAAATTCCCGGGATTCCTGCCCGGGTTGCCGGTGCTAAATGCGGAAACCTCTAAGATACGGAAGCAAAAAAGCAATGTCGAATAATTAATCGTAATTCTGTTTAAGAGAAAGGATTGATGAAAATGTGAAATAAATGATCTCATAAGAAATACTTTTTCATATAATATTTCAATAATACATTTTCTATTTTTGTTATAATATAGTTCTTTGAAAAAAGAAATAAAGAAATACAAAAAAATATTTCTTTCATTTCAACTTCAGATTCGAACTCGCATCAGAAGCTACGCTATGGGACTGCATATCCACTATTCTACGAATACATATATTGGAAATGGCGAAATAATCAAACTATTTCATTTACATATCAGACTGTGATTGACATCTGACAATTCGAAAAAGTTCAACGCGAGTCAGTTTGCATTGAAATTTGGTGATATGGTGCCTTTAAAATAATATTTAAATGATGATAACTTTTCTTTCCGATAACCGATTTCGATAAAACAAAGCCTATATGTTGCCCCGGGCTTTCCTTAATATATTTGTGTAAATTGCATGATAATCGGTTCAGTATCTTCGGAGATTAGCGTGAACAAACAGACAGACAGACAGACAGACGGACAGACAGACAGACAGACAGACAAGAATCTTAAAAATTGCATTTATGCATTCTGCTACCCTTCTTTTATCACCCCCCTTAATTTCTGGTAAAAATATTTAGTGAAGCGTAATTTCGATCCTACTCTTTTATTATAATATGTATATAGATAGAAATCTAAAATATTTATCTACTTTAGAAAATGGATCCTTAAATATTTCTTATACCATTTAACATGCGATGTATTTTAACCCGAGCAACGCCGGGTTTCGCTGCTAGTACATTTATAAAATATAAATATATTATATAGTACTTACCGTGGTGGGCAAGAAACGGTTAGATAGAGATGGACTAAGACGCATTCGCTTAGATGGTGGTTGACCTGTTGCTGTACTTTCTGCTACATCATCTTCTACGGATGAATCAGTAGTGTCTGCATGCTTAGTTGTACCGTTTGTATTAGAAGAACTTGGGCTGCTAAACCAGTTTATAATAGTTGAAGGGAATAGTCCAGATACTCTTTTTGCAAATGACTGAAAAAGAATAAAAATCATTAAAATTGTATAGGCCTGAGTTACATAGCTACACAACATAAATTATTTCAGAAGTCCACTAAGACAGAGGTTATGTTTGGTAGGATACTATGGCCCATATTTCAAGATGTGACTCAGGTTTGAATCTATTTTTGAGACGTTTCAAACCATTTTTTCACTATAGATTTTTGCAAATAATACTATTCTCAAGAATAGATTTTGACTTGAGTAAAATCTTAGAATGCAGGCCTAAGTATAAATGAACTTCAGGTTGCATTCAAATGTGAGTAGAATAAAAATTCAGCAATAATATATATAATCGCCAACACTTCATTTAGTTGACAAACTGATACTTAAGATACTATGTACTATATATAAATAAAAATATAAGATATTTTAATTGAACATAGAAAATAATAATAATTGTATTGTGTCTCTTAACACTACACTAATCATCTATAAAATTAATACCAGTGGAGTAATCTATAGATATAAGGAATTTGTATTAGACATTTGCAATTTGCTCAATGGCTCTGAAACGAAGTATCGTTAGACTATAGTATAGCTGGATTCTGTTATACCTGCACATGCATACCACCCGAGCAACATGGAATAGACTCAATCATAATTTTTTACACCTAAAGCCAGGCAATATTCACTCGAATTTATTAGTAGCTGATGCTTCATCTTAATATAAGCTTCTAAGCGAGCTGTTTAAATGCATATAGTTTTTCTTCCCGACATCTGATTTCGACGAAACAATATGTTGCTCACTAAGTGACACAATCTATTTGTGAAAGCAACACTTATATTCAGTTGAGTATCTTTGGAGATTACACCAACATATATTTATGAAACATTATTTCCCAATCCAGTTGGTATTTGTGGTTTATCAGACCATAACCCTCTACCAAATGATAAGAAACTCTAAAAATAGGAACATTTAAGGTAAGATCTCTAACATCATCTGAATGATTTATAGAACTCAACACAAAAATAGATATTGACATGCTAGGCTTAGCTGAAGTAATTAGAATATGACAATTTTATATACTATGTTATAAGGGAGAAAAAACAACATAAAACTTTAGCATTGACAGAACGAATTGCACTGCGACAAATGCTATATGAGTATAGTATATGATAATGAAACAATTTCTGTAATTCAGGTATACACTTCAACTAAGTCCAAAAGATGAAGATATCAATAATTTTACAGTACTTTACACAAATTGCAGAAACAGGCTGGAAAAACATACTTGTCATCAGTGATTTTAATGTCAAAGTAGGTCACACTAAGGCGAGTGAAAATTTGAATTGCAATTTGATTTGTAAATTTGGATACGGAACGAGAAACAAGAGAGAAGGTCTCATGCAACACCCAAATGAATATAAATTATCATAATGAACACTTATTTTAAAAACTTCTGATCAAAAAACGAACAACAAAATTGATTACATTCTGTGCAGTCAACCTAAAAATATACGGAATATGAAGATTATCAATACAATGGAATTCCCTACCAATCACTGGATTTTTGGGCGTCCTTAAATTACGTGAGGTGTTTAAGGGGGGGAGGGGGTCGAGTCAAATCTCATCTAATCTTACGTTGGAGAGAGGGGGGGTCTCGGCAAATATCACGCAATTTTTTTTTCTGATTGAAACAAAAAAAATATATACTATTTTGGTCCATTTAATCCAGATTGTATGTATTTACTACTTACAATAACAATCCAACGCGTTTACGTAAGAAACCCACATTTTGAAAAATCTCACGTGAGATTGGGGGTTGGGGGAGGGGGTTGAATAAAATCTCACGACATATCACCAGGGGGGGAGGGAAATTAAAAAAAACACCTCACGTAATTTATGGACGCCCTCTATACTTCTTACAAAATATAAAAAGGTGCATATTATTATTCAAATCACAAGCATTCAATCTGGTCTAAATAAAGAAAATAAAGTCAATGTTAACAAGAAAATGATAAAGGACCTGCAACATTTCAGAAGCATCAAAAATTCCTCTCAGTAACTAAACACACATAAGACCTGGATACAAAACTTAAAACTGAATCAAAAGAAATCAACACTTGACAGGATATCTTAAACTAGACCTTTATAGACTATGCCAAAACATTCAATACTATATCCCACAACTTCACATGTAATGCACTAAACCAATTTAATATACATGTGAAGTACATATTTACACATATGACATATATCAAAAAATCATCTTTAAGATCCATTTAAATTGTCTTCTTCTAATTTGGGTCTGCGCTCATGTGTTCCATTTGTTCTCATTACACAAATAATCTATACACTTGTTTGTGAATTTTGTATGAGAACCAAAGTCCATTTAATACCCTGTCAATATATAACAATGAGATTAACTTTTAATTAAAACTGTGAAGGAAATAATTGTGTTAAGTGACATAATTATATAATAAAGTCCTTCAAAACATTTTCTGTAATAAATCATTTAGATATAATACATTATTAAGGTCAATCACTATGACATGTATATATTTGCAGCAGCATTGTAAGTACAATTGCAAAATACTATGCAGATATAGAAATAAAAGTGTAAAACAACTATCTTTGTTTTATTTACAATTATACTAGCGGATCCTGCCAGCATGTTGACTTCAAAAATAAAAAAAATAATAACTTCTAGATTTGAATATGTTATTCCAAATATGTAATGTACTGTCTAATATATCTCTTTTTGGCATTGAATACGCTGGTGCTGGGTTCAAGGATTTAAAAAATGTTAAGAATTCACAAAATATGTGTAATCATTTTTAGATCAGTGATAAGAAGAGAAAGCAAAATCTAAACAAATAACTACTATAATAAAAAGTATTAAAATGACATTATGTACAAAAAAGTTTTTAATATCTCCCTCTATATGCAGTGGAAAACAATTATAACAACTTTTAAATTTAATAAATTATAGTATTTTGTCTCTCCTGAAAATTTAGTAAAAGTGACTTGAACAATGTTGTTAGACAAGCAACAATACATAAGAAAAGAACAACATTTTTCTGGCTGATTTAAAATAGAATAGAAATACACTGACTATTTTTAATAGTAATATTTCTACATCAAATAGATCTTCATCAGTACACTAAATTAAAAGAAAATATAGGCAATACTATAAAAAATATATACAGATTCATAAAGCCATCAAAATCAAGCTAGGATTGATTTAAATTTACAAACACATTTTTTTTTAAATTGGGCAGGAATCAATATTAAACCATTAAACCGCCAAAGTTCAGTTTTGTTTAAATTTGTCAATAATAAAAACCAAAACAGGTACTGCTTTACAACTGTACTGTGACCTTGAATATGAAATTCAGTTCACATTCAATTTGATTGCCCCCTACCTTAATACCTATTAGGCATAAATCACATAAAGTATAGTATTCAAAAATAACAATCGCCATGCACAGAAACATTATATTATAATAAAAATATAAACTACGTGTGAGGCCACTGATGTTTAATGTCGCCGAGAGCGGGAATTCATTGACAACTTACTGGACTGGATACAGTTGATTCGTGTGACCTCTTCTCTCTACTTCTTGAATTCATCTTGTTTCCTCTTTTTATTATTTAAGCATTAACTTACAAGAACACTTTTTGAAAATGTTGCCTCAGACACATGCACAGCTTGGAAAAACGTGACACAACATGGCGTCCAATTCAACGTATGTCAAAATAATTTCGATGCAACGATTTTGTTGCCTACAATTAGACAGACTACGAACGAAACCGAAAAAATAAATAAAGCTAAATATGACTATAAATAATGTTATTTAATTTATATATCAATTACTTGCATCATTCTTGAGAATAAAGGATTTTAATTTTATTGAAAATAAAACGATAAATTTTTCGTCAACCGTTCATTTCTTGATAATTGCCAACAACAAAAAGAAGTGTGTATACAGACTAAGTAACGGCGTAGGCAGAGTACAGCTGTTATACTCCACGAGTTATTTATTTATTAAATATATATCATCAAATTCATCTTCTAATAATTCAAACAAATCCATGTCGTGACTGCAGTCTACACTGATTAATGTAAAATGCTTTAAGAGTAGTATTTATTATACCAAAAAATACTACAAACCCTTAAATTAAATTACCACAAAACATACCTAATTTTATTTTCCAGATAAAAACTTTAACAAACACCTGTTTCGGCTGATGAGCTTTATTTGCCAGATATTTCTATCAATCAAGACTTGTGAAACCGAAATCTGTAGTTTAGTTTATCAAAAAAGATGAAACTGGCCCTATGTTACCCTGTGCCTGTAGTAAATGTGTATATGAAGAATTTTAATTTGTTCTTGAAGGGAATTATTACGTATTTACGCAAGATGCTCAAGCTATTTAATTAGCTCCAAATCATCAGGCAGCAGGCTAGTGCTAAAGTATACAGTAAAAAAAATACTAGCGACCCTCCCCGGCTTCTCACGGATAGTAGAGGATATAATGCCTGTACATGTTTTTTTATGTCGACAGATGAGCATGAGGTTCACTTGATGGTAGGTGATACCTCAGCCACAGAACATCAGTCAATGATGCGTAGTCGACCTACTTTTCACGTCGAGCATTCGGAAATCCATCGACTAAAACCAAAACGCGCAATGTGCACTTCACGGTTTTTTCATCTATGAACGGTGGTTCGTTACCCGGTCGGTATTTTGATATTCCTCCCACCCGATCAATGCCCGAAGTTACCAGACGTGGGGAAAACATACATATAGTACATTACTAATATATGCAGAACACTCTGATTATATACATGTCATATAATCAAAGACAGAACAAAAACAAACATGGCTTCTGCGAACACAAAAAACCACAGGGAAAAATTGTTCTGCGGGGTTAGAATGTAAAATAAAATAATATATATAAGTCTTATACCGTTCCAATAATTTGGTCACGTATTTAGCAAAGAAGTTTATAATCACCATTAATTTGAACTAAATTTCAAAAATAAATTAGTTAATATTTATTATATTGTATGCAAAATAATTCACTTTCGTATAAATAATATAATTAAACTACCGCATTACTTTATTCATTAACCCTCGATACAGTTTTCGGAATTACAAACGAAAATTATATACAGACTTAGAACAACATTTTGCACACAAATCCCTTCATAAAGCAGTCAGCAACACTAATGCCTATATTGTTTCCCTAATTGAAGGGAAAAACATTTCGATGAAAGCTGGCAACACAGACGAACTATTGTTGAGGTTTTGTGTTCCAAGACAACCTTAAATTGTTTGGGTAAATAAATAATAAAACCAGTCCAATTATCAATAGTTTTTTGTGAAATGATATTCCATCTCATTTCTTTTATTTTTGGAAACAACTTTTACAATGTTTAAAAACACAATACGGCATTTTTCAACGAATCACATACACTACATTACAGGCGTGATGTATATTATGTATATGTATCTTTACAGATGGTACAGTGTTATGGCTCCTCTTCACATTGGGCCAATGCAGGCGAATAAAGGCAATGACGCAAGTGTAGAGGGCTTAAATGTCTGTAATCGGCGTTATTTGTACGTATTCGGCGCTGTGTCGGTACATCAAAGGAATGCTTGCCCATTATGGCGTGCCCGTCCACCAGTGTTGCCAACTCAGTGGATTTTCCACTAGATCTGGTGGTTTAGACCTCCCTTTTAGCGGGCAAATTTTGGTTTTAGTGGCTAGTGGATTTTCTAGTGGTTTAGATTTTTCCATTTAGTGGTAAGGTGCAATATCAACCACTAGTACGATTTACATAAATACTCTAGTTAAGTCTAAAGTAAACATTTCTACATCATTTTCATTGTCATTATCACCCCAGATGTTGATGATGAGCCTACACAGTCTACTGTCCTTCTTCCTCAGTAGTACCTCTATTTAAAATTTTCACTTTTCATTTATTTTAACGTTTTACTTTCCACGAAACAAAACAAAACAAAAATAACAACGACGAAACTCCAAAGGAAGAAACACCAGTTCTTCTCGGTTAGTTACGCTAAGATAATATTAAAGCGAGACAGATATATAATACCATAATGATAAAGGGACATGAAACAATAAACGTTAAATATCCAAACGAATTCAACTCGCTACTTTTATTTCTGTATGGTTTTAGGCGTCCGAAAAATTATCAATAATATTAATGCGCAATTCATTCTGGTTGCTAACTAATACCTAGGTTTGTGCCCAGTGCCCAATATTTACCCCCCCCCCCCCCATAAAACTACGTGGAGGGGGGGTGCGATCCGCCCCGGGCTGCACTTTGGCTGGGCGGCATTTCACAGATAACGGTAAAAAAATTACATCCTTCAACGTTTTTTTCGTTAATTTTTTGTTGTTGTTAGCACTTCACCGTAATGACAGAGTTTCTCTTTAGGTTCGTGTTATTTAATAAGAGTACCATTTTAACCATACCCAAAATTTTATATAATCAAAAATAAGGGGGTGGCTAGATATTTTTTAGCGCATAGTTATGAGAAAACAAGCGCTAGAGACTCTGGAATTGCACTAGGTCTAGCGACAAATCCACTAAAACGGCAACACTGGCTCTGGATTAGTGGTTTTCTGGTGGATCAGGATGCCACATTTGGTGGATTCGTAAAAATAAAGTTGGCAACACTGCCGTCCACACAATCGCCGATTACTCAGTACGTAGTTGTCTCGGATACAGTACAGACATATTTTTGGCGATATAGAAATAATGGTTGCGAAGAGACTTTTAGGTTCATAGAACTATACCAAAAATAGATATGCATTTGGAATCCCAAAATAAATGATATTATTATTATTATACTCTTTATTGATGAACATTCTCACAATTACACTTTTTTATATAAAACTAGCGACCCGCCCCGGCTTCGCACGTGTGTAGATTTTTTGACACAAAAAAGCAGGGGTTGGTAATAGAAGAGTTTAAATATAGGGTTGTATGTATTTTTTAATACCACATTATAAAAAAATAAAAACAAAAAAAATCGTCCAAAAATTTAAAAAAAAAAATTAAGGGTGAACAACCCTTATCACTTAGGGGTGGGACATTTCACGTGAAGCAGACAGGGAAAAAAAAGTGAGGTTCTGAAAATCGACCACATTCGGCCCATTTGTACTTCTAGTAGGTATGAATGTGTACGCAAAATATTTTTTTTGTATAGTGTATATTTACCAAGTTATAGGTTTCAAAAGAATTGTCGTTGATTGGTACTACAATTTTTCGAAAGTAATTTTTCGAATATAACAAATCTACTATAAAATATTTTACATAGCGATACATATTAAAAATATACTGTTCTTTTTGACAGTAAAAAAAAATAAAAAAATAAAAAAAAAATTAATGGCCAAAACCGGAAGTAAACTTTTCAAACCAGAATTACAGTCACTTCGACCATTTTTTTTTTATTTTTTTTTCTTTCAAAATATAGCTTAAATGATAATGAAAGTACACTAGAAAATTTAAAATGGGATCTCTATTAGTTTAGGAGATACGTTGAATAATATACACCCGCGTCGCAAGGGGCGTCATATGTAGCGCTTGCAAGGTTGAGCAGTTTGCGCGATATTGCAACTTTATTAATATTTTATATCGTTTTAGCGTATATTTAACCTCATTTAATGATATGAAATAAGTTTTATTAATATAATATAATATAAATATAACTACATAATACAAATATAAGTTAATAATATATTATAAAGAAAAAACGTTTTTGGAGCAGTAGAAAAGTTTTATTATTATTTGCGAAACGTGACTAATAGCGCCATCTGTTAGTAACATGTAGTACTTTTTTGTCTCAGATAGAGTCAAACGGTCAAAAACCTATCTACAAGAAAGAGATAGAAATATGACGCCTAGCGGTTTCGTAACTTAAACTTTAGTGTTGCTTTAACCGCTCAGCGACTTGTTCACGTTTTAATCTGTGACAGTTGTTATTAATGGCGCCGTACGGTGATCGATGTTTTAACCCATTTCACTTGGTACTTCATCGAAAATTTAAAAATTTAAAGAAAATATCTAAATGTTTAGCTCAAAAGTGGAGTTTTTCACAAGATCTTTACGTATGTGCCTCCTGCAGGAAACGACTTTTGACCGAATCTCCTCCAGTAGCTAATGAAGACATTGTGCAATGCAGTCAAACATCTAGTGAACCTTCGCAAAACAACTAATAAAAACTGTCACAGATTAAAACGTGCACAAGTCGCTGAGCGGTTAAAGCAACACTAAAGTTTAAGTTACGAAACCGCTAGGCGTCATATTTCAATCTCTTTCTTGTAGATAGGTTTTTGACCGTTTGACTCTATCTGAGACAAAAAAGTACTACATGTTACTAACAGATGGCGCTATTAGTCACGTTTCGCAAATAATAATAAAACTTTTCTACTGCTCCAAAAACGTTTTTTCTTTATAATATATTATTAACTTATATTTGTATTATGTAGTTATATTTATATTATATTATATTAATAAAACTTATTTCATATCATTAAATGAGGTTAAATATACGCTAAAACGATATAAAATATTAATAAAGTTGCAATATCGCGCAAACTGCTCAACCTTGCAAGCGCTACATATGACGCCCCTTGCGACGCGGGTGTATATTATTCAACGTATCTCCTAAACTAATAGAGATCCCATTTTAAATTTTCTAGTGTACTTTCATTATCATTTAAGCTATATTTTGAAAGAAAAAAAAAGAAAAAAAAAAATGGTCGAAGTGACTGTAATTCTGGTTTGAAAAGTTTACTTCCGGTTTTGGCCATTAATTTTTTTTTTATTTTTTTATTTTTTTTTACTGTCAAAAATAACAGTATATTTTTAATATGTATCGCTATGTAAAATATTTTATAGTAGATTTGTTATATTCGAAAAATTACTTTCGAAAAATTGTAGTACCAATCAACGACAATTCTTTTGAAACCTAACACATGGTAAATATACACTATACAAAAAAAATATTTTGCGTACACATTCATACCTACTAGAAGTACAAATGGGCCGAATGTGGTCGATTTTCAGAACCTCACTTTTTTTTCCCTGTCCGCTTCACGTGAAATGTCCCGGGTATGAAAAATAGATAGTAGCCGATTCTCAGACCTACTGAATATGCATATAAAATTTGGTAAAAAAAGCCGTCTCGGAAGAGTACCTACGGTAACTAACATTGTGACATGGAAATTTTATATATAAGATAATAATATTTTTAAAATAAGTATAAACTTGGGCATACCACCGGCAATAAGGCCATAATCAGCCCAGGCTACCGGTGGGGGGGAGGCAGAGAAAGGAACCTTCTCAGTGAGAAGTTCTCACAATACGAGCCATGTCCAGTAGTACTGCCTTCTGCATCTTATTATTATTATTACATAAGCACCTCAAAAATAAATATAAGTAAACTATTAAGTAATAACGTAGGTACTGTACTAAATATTAAATAAGTGTAGGTAGATAATGTTAATGTTTCATTTATTTAAATCCCTAAATGATTATATACGCAGAGTAAAAATATTGCCGCAGCCGAGATCACCTCGGTATTCATTTTCGATAGACGTCATATCACAACAGTAGACAGACAGTTAATGAACGTTCACGATAGTGTGGAGGGTTGCACGATCATGGCGGCGATCTTGGACGATAATTTGATAGGCCATCATGGCTCATTGTGAAGAGGAGCCTTTACACAATACTGACAGTGTTCGGAACCGTACGATAATTATCGTACATGTACGATAATTTCATACCTACGTACGATGTACGATATCGTACGCAGTTTGTACGATAATTTCCATTATGATTCATTTGATAATTACACTGATAGCCACTGTCAGTGTAATTAAGTGATGACTTATTTTAATGTTTGTTAACCATACTGTTATCTGATTAAGAGTGATTAAAATATGTTAAGAAACAGAGTAAATTTCTTATGGCTTTTGTAATTTAATAAAATATTGTTAGCTCAGCAATGACATCATTGGTGTAGCTTGGGATTTTGTCTAAGGGGGTCAGTCATTTAATACGAGATTTTAATAGTGTCGAGGGTGGACAAAGAAGTTTCTAGGGTGCCCGCCGTAGCTATGGCACAGTGTGAAATAAGACCTCAAAAACGGACGTCCTTTTTTTTATTCGATTTTCGTGTAGGTTTTACTGAAATACATACTTTGATTTTAGTAATAAGGCTACGAGAAAGGCAAAAGAAACTTCGTTTACTTCTTCTGCATGTAGTATGAAAATCTACGGTCATGCCTGATTTACCCAAACCTTCAACATTATGCGGCTTTTTGTATAGATATATTACAACATCTATGATAATTTTAAAAGTTGATATAGGGTGATTTAGCCGGTTTTCGTCCACTTAGTGGACTTGCCAGCTTATGGGCTTAAAACTAATATGTTCTACTGGCCCAACTCTAACAAACCGAATTTTTATTGAAAGCTGATATAGTCTATTTTAGGCTTACATTAAGTAGCAAATAATTATAATTAACGTTTTTTTTATATAAAATATTTTAGTGAAAAGTACCGATTTCGTTAGTTTTCGTCCAAAAATGTTAGTTTTCGACCTTGTGTAGGCTAGTTTCCGTCCACGGTATATAAAGCATATCCATTGCACATTTTCTTATACATACATTTCTAATTATCACGGATCTCTGCAAGAGCTTTTTTAAGGCATCCTCAGAGTATCATGGTGCCTTTTTCTAGTTCTTTAGAGTTTAGACGACGACGTCATCTATAAAAATGGGATTTATTAAAAATTAAAATAATAAAATAGGTCCAAACAATATACGCGATTACGTACATCATAAGTGGGTTATATCGCGTATATTCTACACGTATGTAGAAAAAAAGCTAAACGAAAAGTAACATAACGCTGTTTGTGATGGACGGAAACTAAATAGTTAACCAGTATTAGTTTTCGTCCACTCATGGACGGAAACTAAAGCAATTTTCAACGTATTTTTTATTTTTCGTCCACAATATTTGAATATAAATTTATACTTGCAATACTGCTAAATTGGTGGACGGAAACTAAATATCAGACTAACTAACCATCGAAGATCATTCCATAATGATTTCAACAGAATTTTTTCGCATTCCTTATTTTAAACGACTAATCAAACTTTACTTGTATTTTTGTGTTTTCGTCCACGCGGACGAGAACTGAATATTTTACGAAATAGGTACTTCAGTTTTTGTCCGCCTCGATTTTTAAAGTAATTCTTTAAATGAGTACGAAACACACATTTTAATATGTTCTTTATGTCTTTACTTAGTCATTAATACCCAAAACATAAGAAATACATGCTAAAACAATAAAAAAAACTGACTGCAAAGTTAAGTCGTACCACTATTTTTTTTACATTTATGATGACATGTTTGTAGCTCGGAAACAAGCCTCAGATAGAAGTAGCTTTTGTTCGAGTCTCAACTAGTTAATAAATATTTTGATTTTATAGACATGCAGATTTGACTTTAGGGTCCGCAACGAGACCAAATTTGCGCGGTTGACTATTTTTATAATGTTATTCTACGTAAATGTTTTACAAGATCCGCGTTAGTGGACGAAAACAGGACCTGTGCCTGTATTCACGATCGATCGAAAGCGTTCCGACCCGAAAGCCACGGAAAATGTTTTGTATCCTACCCGATATGAAAATGGTATTCACAATTCCGATAGAACTGAACATCGGCAATCTTCGGGAGTTTCCGATAAGAGTCTTGGTAAAATGGTAGAAATCGTTCATGAAGAACGCTAGTGAATTGATGGTCTATGGTCTATAATAAAAATGAATATCCTAAGATACTACATAAGTTAATTTAAGATTGTATGGTTTATTTATAGTTTAATTTCTTAGTTATACTTATAATTTCTTGAGTTTTGTGTATATTTAAATATATTACGGATAACAAAATCTTTTTTGTGCCAATAAAAAGACTCTGTAAATGCACGAAGTAGAGGTGTAAAAGTAACGAAAAAAAACCGTACCCGTATGTATTCGTTACTATACATTCAGTACTCGTTACTATCGTATCGTTACTCGTTACTCCTAATACCTCATAACATGCTATGTTATTCTAGAGAAATAAATTTACAGAACTAGTTTAAGTTGCGCGCGCAAGCGTGCGATTTAATTAATTGTTTGAAAATTAAGTTACAGTGAAATAATTTTAGAATTTCATGAGAGACTAAAACTTTCACTTTCGTTTATTTCATACTATTACATAAAATGTATGAAATTTTAGTTGCAAAATTTTATGAAAACACTTTTTCACAAGTATATACTTTTTTTTACTGCATACTCTGTTAAAGAAAACTTTGTTTTGAATATTTGAAGTTACATTGCGTCATTGAAATAGCGTATGTAACCATGATACGAAACATGCGAGTAACGAAAAGTATTCGTGAGTAACGTTTCGTTACTCGGTACTAGATGGCGTACCCGTTACTCAGTAACGAATACATACGGTTTGTTACAGCTCTAGCACGAAGCATATATGTCACAACCGCTACTTGTCATCTGTCACAGTGCCTGTCATAATAAAAAAATAAATTAAAGTTAAATAATAATATAATAATGAATATACGCCAACTATATGTACTCAATAAGTCAAGACATTTCTCCGCAAACCTCGCCACTACCCCACCGATAAAGTCTTCAACTCTGCAAGGCTACAGCGAGTGTATTTCGAGTTCAACAACTGTAACTCGTTTAGCTTCATACAGAAACCCTTCAAGTTGGAATCAAGGAGCTAGAATACATAGAATCCATGGGGTATATTTACCGAAAGATAGAACCGCCTTTGGTTATCGATTCCCATGTTTCATGCATCCATTTATATTTAACAAAGTCAACAAAGAAATTGGAATCGCCCCTAATCTGTTCGAGGCAAAATGCTGACGACAAAATTGCAGCAATCACTGAATTACATACTAACAGAAAACCTCCTTATCCTCATCAGTGCACTACACACTATTTACTGTTAATTACAAGTTGCTGTTCTCTATGAATTAAGATATTTAATTTTATACTTATAATCACTAATTGATTTTTATTTTATTTGTTTTGGTACCTCTTAATGTTTATATACATAAGTCTAAATGTGTGCATATAGTATTTATAATTGTTAGACAGTAAATATCAAATAATTGTCTACTCAAGGGATTTTGTTACATGTAATTTACATTCTATCAACTCATTTGTAAAGGTGACCAAGATATAATTTAATAGTTTGTATATATTATATATTATGTAAATAAATTATTATTATGTTTTAAATGGTTTAATTTTTGCATCCAAAGATCAAGACTTTATATAATACTAGCAATCCTCCTCGGCTTCAAACGGGTAGCATAGTGGTAGAAAAATAGCATATGTTACTTGCTGATGATGTAACTTTCTATTGGTGAAAGGGTTTTTAAAATAGGTCAAGTAGTTTTTGTGTTTATTCATAACATACAATATTAGTATAGATTATAATTAAGTTTTCCTATTTTGTTAATTATAAAGTAACTAGTTCTCTTAATAGATACAAAACTTTATATTTCAAACTGATAGATTTTTATAGTTCCTATGATAGTTATATCATAATTTGTCATAGGTAGTAAAATGCTATATTGGTTTATTAAAGTTTAAATTTTCATAGATATACTATTAATATTTATCCAAGATATTGTTTTTGTAAAACTGTTTATATTAAAAACTGATAATGTTGATGAATCTTATGGAATATTATAATTTATATTCATTTTTAAAGGTTTGATAGACAATAGATATAGATTATATACCTATTAAAAATAAAATAAAAACAGTTCAAATAAAAAGGCTATTTATTTATTACTGAGGTTCTAAAGTCCAATGTCCTCTATAAAGGGCCACTGCCACTTGCTGTGCAGGTGTGTCTGGTGGATCGCTGCAGCTGATATCATGTGTTTCTTCATCCAGCAGCACTTTTAAATCACTAATGCAAAATATATTGCTCATGATATTCATGCTTACGAAGGCCACACAACAAAGCATTCCTCAACAGCATTCTGTACCTACAATAAATAGACTTAAGTTTAATATTGTCTTTTATTAACACGAGTATCACACATTTAAATTTTTTTCAATAAAATTTTTAATACGGTATACAGTATTTTATTTAAAAGACTTAAGTTTATTCAATATATTTATGATTCTTCAGTCAGAGTCAGATACCTATATTTTAAATAGCATTTATATTAGGTATATTAAAATTGGATATCTTTACAATAAATGTATATTGTCAAAGAATGAATAGTTCAATAACTATTGAATTTTTAGAACTTTGAAGAAGAATAAGGCTTTATCACTTGTACATTCAGGGAATGTTGGCATTTTCTATTGATGTAAAGTTTTTCACAATCCACTGGTATTTTTATTTAGATATCATTGTATCTAATACAAAACTCAGCATACCAAGAAAATTATTTTACAAATTACTATTGTTTCTACAAAATTGTATATAAGTATTAAAGTAAAACTCTAAATATTATATTTTAATCATGTTTTCCTTTTTAATTTCATTTACAAAAATAAAAATATACAAACTTGAACAATCTAACTTGCCTTTATTGTGCAGAATGTGGAAACACTTACAGAAATGTGGATATAATAAGGCTATTTATGGCTTGAGATATAGTATTTGATACAGAAGCTTGACTTAAAAGAATCCCTTCCATCAGGTTTCTGCTATTGAGCATTAAAATGAAGGTCTGCCTTTTTCACTTTCTTATGAGTAATTTGAAGTTACAACAATTAGTTTGTTGTTTTGTTTTCCAACGTTACGTCGATATGTTCCGCTTAAAACTAAAGGTTTAATATTATTATTTATTGTATTATTAATATAATATATTATGATTAACTTTAGATGGACACAAACTCTTTTCGATTACTCACCGTCAATTATTATTTTACTAATACAAAAAGACTGTGAATACTAAAGAGAATCAACCTAAAACGAAGTAAACAAACACTACTGCCTTTATGTTTAGCTTCATCAATATAAAATATAAATAATCAAAGCAGTCATGAATATTTAAGGTTATCACAATACTAATTGATCTCGGAACTTGCTTGCTTCCGACAGCAAATTGGTCTCGGATAACTTTCCGTGAAAATCCAGTTTTAAAACGTCAATTTTTTTCCGATACGGATTCGTGAATTGAGATTTAAAGGAATCGTTTAAAATCGGTTCGGAAAGACGGTTTCGATTGATTGTGAATAACCCTACTGGACGGGAAACCGGCTAAATTACCCTATTTCTTTTAATCGATATTTTTTTGTTTGGGGGTCATAAATTTACCCATTTTTTGAACTTATTTTTCTCAGTGAATAATTAAGATAAAAATGCGGGATTTTTACTGAAGTATGTATTTCAGTAAAACCTACACGAAAATCGAATAAAAAAAAGGACTTATTTCACACTGTGCTACGCCTATAAATGATATCCTTCACTATGCATTCACCCAGTGACTAGGATGATTTATTTGAATACATCTAATATTCTATGATAATGACAAATTATATGAACCTGGTACCTCATCCTTAAAAAAAAATACAGTGCAACCTCGATATAACAAATCGGAGGGGAACAAGAAAATATTCGTAATATCAAGTAATTCGTTGAACTGAGGTTTGTTATGTTGAGGTTAGATTGGTCTAAAATTCGTTATAAAGAGGTAAAAGAATAGTTTTAACAATAGTGACGAGCAGAGGTGTTTACATTACTTTCCATCAAAACAACAATGATTACTTTACAAACAAAAGCGTGTCGAAACATGTCGAGACATGAATCACATTATAAGATTAAGAGTTATATTATTGGTGGAAACTTTATATTATAAAGGCTCCTCTTCACAATGAGCCATGATGGCCTATCAAAATTATCGTCCATGATCGCCGCCATGATCGGCCAACCCTCCACACTATCGTGAACGTTCATTAACTGTCTGTCTAGTGTCTACTGTTGTGATATGACGTCTATCGAAAATGAATACCGAGGTGATCTCGGCTGCGGCAATATTTTTACTCTGCGTAGGTATATAATCATTTACATTTAGGGTTTTAAATAAATGACACATTAACATTATCTACCTACACTTATTTAATATTTAGTACAGTACCTACGTTATTACTTAATAGTTTACTTATATTTTTTTTGAGGTGCTTATGTAATAATAATAATAAGATGCAGAAGGCAGTACTACTTGACATGGCTCGTATTGTGAGAAGGTTCCTTTCTCTGCCTCCCCCCCACCGGTAGCCTGGGCTGATTATGGCCTTATTGCCGGTGGTATGCCCAAGTTTATACTATTTTTAAAAATATTATTATCTTACATATAAAATTTCCATGTCACAATGTTAGTTATCGTAGGTACTCTTCCGAGACGGCTTTTTTTACCAAATTTTATATGCATATTCAGTAGGTCTGAGAATCGGCTACTATCTATTTTTCATACCCCTAAGTGATAAGGGTTGTTCACCCTTAAATTTTTTTTTTTAATTTTTGGACGAATTTTTTTGTTTTTATTTTTTTATAATGTGGTATTAAAAAATACATACAACCCTATATTTAAACTCTTCTATTACCAACCCCTGCTTTTTTGTGTCAAAAAATCTAGACACGTGCGAAGCCGGGGCGGGTCGCTAGTTTTATATAAAAAAGTGTAATTGTGAGAATGTTCATCAATAAAGAGTATAATAATAATAATATCATTTATTTTGGGATTCCAAATGCATATCTATTTTTGGTATAGTTCTATGAACCTAAAAGTCTCTTCGCAACCATTATTTCTATATCGCCAAAAATATGTCTGTACTGTATCCGAGACAACTTGTACGTACTGAGTAATCGGCGATTGTGTGGACGCGCACGCCATAATGGGCAAGCATTCCTTTGATGTACCGACACAGCGCCGAATACGTACAAACAACGCCGATTACAGACATTTAAGCCCTCTACACTTGCGTGATTGCCTTTATTCGCCTGCATTGGCCCAATGTGAAGAGGAGCCATAAAGGTTTTGGGTTGGCAAAATTCGTTAATTAGAGGTATGAATACTTTTTCTTGATAGTTGAAAATTCGTTATTAAGAGGTTGTACGCAAAGAATGTTCGCAATGTAAAGGTATATTTTATATTTACTCTTATGGACAATTCAAGGGGATTACGAAGAATTTGTTAAATCGAGGAAGTCGTTATATTGAGGTACGTTATATTAAGGTTGCACTGTATTACGTAAAGGTAGGTAGGAGGAGTTAGTAGGAGTACCAAACCAGCACAAAAAGCATATTATTTATATTTCATTATAAATTAAACATCCTTAAAATTACTTAGGTATATAGGCTTTTTCTATCTTCACATCATCTACAGGAAAATCATTCTTATCGCATTCAACTAAACCAATTCTTTTAACAACTGACATCCCACTCTGCACTCTTCCAAATATTGTATGTTTTCCATCTAGCCACTGTGTTGGTGCTAAGGTTATGAAAAATTGAGATCCATTTGTGTTAGGACCTGCATTTGCCATGGACAAAATTCCAGCACCGGTATGCTTTAAATCTGGTGCTATTTCATCATTAAATTGAGGTCCATATATTGATTGACCTCCTTTTCCTGTCCCTGTTGGATCACCTCCCTGTATCATAAAGTCTCTAATGATCCTGTGAAACTTTGTGTTGTTATAATAACCTCTTCTTACTAATTCCATGAAATTTCGGCAGGTTAAAGGTGTGTGTTTCCAATACATTTCTATAATTATAGTCCCCATTCTGAAAAATAATTTGCTTTTAAGTTATATCATTATTAAACTGGAGCATTTAAATGCTTTAAGTGCCTTTCTATCTTAAATCTTGCAAGGTACTAAGTGTTACACAATTAACATGTATTTGAACTGTTTGCTGATATCGCTAACACGCAACAGATTGACAGACAGAAGAAGCGCCAGGTAATAAGCAGCAAGGAGACCCAGGTCCTAAACTCGGTCAAATGCATTAAAATTAGGCTTTTGAAGTAGTAGAAGGACTGTTATATTATTATATCAGTGGTAGTAAGCAGATAATTATTATCAGTGAAGTAGTAAATAAAAATATTTTTTAAAGCACCTTAAGTTGAACTTTGTTTCTTTTAAACACATTTTGTTTGTATACTGCCCAGTATTTTTTTTTTAATATACCTTATTCATAGTAAATATGTCACAAAAACTCGAAAATTTAGAGGTTGTGGATTGGATCATTTTAGCTTAAAACGTTCCAATTGTGTTGTAAATATAAAAGGATTTATAATATATTTTAATGCTTAGATATGATGCCATACTTATACAGTTTATTTAAACAGTTTTTTTTGAATGCACAAATTATCTCCCCGACAGCATGCTTACCCTCACTCCGAATCTCATGTCGCCATCGACCATCTATTGACTATTCTGTTCCAAACTCAATTTATTAATGAAAATTTAAGGGAATTCACTCAGGAATTTCACGAGATCAAAACATCAACATTTCAAACGTTATTTAATAATCCTTGGCCATCTATGGTTTTACTATTTTTTATTTTGCAATTTTAATTTAGTAATAAAAACAACTTACGTAGTTTCAAGAACTGCAACAGGAGGTTGCCATGATTTATCTGGTATACCAGCATTGGTATATCCTAGCATATTCGTATAAAATAATAATAATAGATTATTGATAAAACGGTAAAATAAACCCTGTACGTATAAGTGTCAATATTATGCGATATATTATTTGACAGAAAAATAAACTAAATCTAAAAAACAATTTTAGAGTTGAATGCAAAGCACAGACCACAGACTAGTAAGGGATACTACCACAGACTAGTAAGGGATACTACGTAAATGTAATGCAAAGAGTAAAGTATGTTGAGCAGTGTTGCCAGCGGTGTCTTGTCAAAACTCAAAAGTTACCTAATATGGTTAAAAAAGTAACCTTTTAGTAAGAAAAGTAACCTTTTTTTTGTTGGTGCGTCCCCGACCGAATGATTTATACTTCGGCGAACTAGCACGGACGAACTCTAGCAAGAACAAATCCATCTGATCGAATAAGCGAATAAACGAGAGTTTGTGTTATGGATACAAGAGCAGTGCGAGAGAAAAAGACTTGTTTTTAGAAGTTGAACCTCAGGGAATTAATCGTCAAAGAGTTGCATTCACTGCCTACGAATTAAGATTTTCGTTAGCCAACGTTGCGTTCCGTTTTAAGGTGGTTTCATGTAAGAAACTAATTGATTCTACAAATTCCGCAAAATCACCTAAAAGTAACCTTTTGAGTCATGTAACCTAGAACTTAGAAGTAACCTGAAGGAGTTAAAAATCACCTAAAAGGTTACAAAAGTAAAGTCTGGCAACGCTGATGTTGAGTGTTGACATTGAGACCAAATAAGACCAAAGAGTTGAGATCAGTGTTGCCAGCTGTGTCTTGCCAAAAGTTACCTAAAATGGTTAAAAAAAGTAACCCTTTAGTATGAAAGTAGCCTTTATTTATTTTTTTGTTGGTTATATTTACTATAGAGTTTATTAAAGCGTTTATTCACAATAATAATTATAATACAATGTAGAAGTTGAAGGACGGCGTAGGGGACAATTAAAATATGCGCGCGCGCAGCCTCTCGCTCCAAGCGTAGTATTCTCACTGGCCGCTGGCGCGCCGCTGTGGATCCCGAGAACCGGTCGCTCGCCGGCTCGCCTACGTCACGCGTAACGGTAATATTTAACCGACGTCAACCAAACGTGGTAATGATTACGCGCTCGCTACATCAGCCCCCCCGGAGACCGTTAAGGTCGATAAAAATCGGGAAAACGCACATGACGTCCAGAACGTGTCCTGCGGTTTTCAGTAGTAGGTGAATCTGAAACATTTTGTTTTAAAACTTGAGGTGCTAAGTCATTAAGTACATACGCTGACTTCAGCCTATCTATGGAGACTGTTGTAGGTCGGCCTCTGATATCTATTTTAAAATATTTTTCTCCACGTTTCAATACTTTAAATGGTCCAGCGTACGGTGCCTGTAAAGGTCTTCGAACCGCATCTTGGCGAAGAAAAACCTGTGATGAAGACTTTAAATCTTTACTCACAAATGTTGGAGCTGCGCCATGGTGGACCACAGGAGTAGGTTTTAGTCTTTGAATATTTTCGCGTAGACGGGGTATAAAATTCGTATAGTCTACGACTTGTGTTGGAGAATATTGAAGAAATGTACCAGGTAAACGCAGTGTCTCACCATACACCAATTCAGCCGAAGAAGAGCCTATGTCTTCCTTCCATGCTGTGCGAACTCCGAGAAGAACCAATGGCAGAATTTCAATCCAATCATCATTGGCATGACTCATAATCGCTGCTTTGAGTTGACGATGAAATCTCTCGACCATTCCATTCGCAGCTGGGTGGTACGCTGTCGTCTGTAAATGTTGAAAACCAACCAACCGTGAAAGTTCTTTAAATAAGTACGACTCAAATTGTTTACCTCGATCCGTAGTTATCTTTTCAGGACAACCAAAACGTGATATCCAGCCAGTGACAAATGCGTTCGCCACTGTGTCAGCTTTGATGTCCTGAAGTGGCATAACTTCTGGCCAACGCGTGAATCTATCTACGGCGGTAAGACAATACTTGTATTCATGTGATACTGGCAAGGGTCCTATGAGGTCTATATGTACATGGCAAAATCTGTTCGACGGAGGAACAAACTTGTGTACCGGAGATCTTGTGTGTCGTGTAACTTTCGAACGCTGGCATGCGAGACAGCAACGGGTCCAGAGACTACAGTCCTTTTTAATTCTTGGCCAAACAAAGTTTTGAGATACTAGTTTAACGGTTGCCTTTACACCTGGATGGCTCAATCCATGAAGGCAATCGAATGCCTGTCGACGAAATGCAGGAGTCAAATAAGGTCGTGGTGTGGAGCATGACATATCACATATTATCATCTTACCAGAGCCAGAAACGTCCATTTCCTGGAGGTCTAGTGAAGAAGTGTTGCTTCGTAGCAGTTGTTGTAGTTCATCATCCACCAATTGCGCTGAGGCTAGTGCATTAAAATCTATAACATTTGAAATAGCGTCAGTGCGAGAAAGAGCATCAGCGACAACATTATCTTCGCCTGCAACGTGTCTAATATTTGTCGTAAATTGTGACACAAAATCAAAATATCGAAATTGTCGTGGTGAGCAGTTCTCTGAAGCTTTACGAAATGCTGCGACAATAGGCTTGTGATCGGTAAATATGATAAAATCCTTGCTTTCGACCATGTGCCGGAAGTATTTAACAGCTTCATAAATCGCTAAGAGTTCCCTATCGAAAGGGCTGTATTTCTTTTGAGCACTATTCAGCTTTCTAGAAAAGAAACTGAGTGGTTGCCAGTCTAATCCTACTTTCTGCTGCAAAACAGCACCGATCGCGTTATCTGAAGCGTCTGTCCATAAAGTAAGTTCTGCTTTAGGATCGGGATGCACTAAAAGAGTAGCTTTAGCCAAACTTGCCTTACAATCATCAAATGCCTTTTGAAGCTAGTCCAGGTGATTGGTGTATTGGGCTTCACTGCTGGGCCAGATAAAAGCTCGTGTAGCGGGGCTTGAATTTGAGCTGCATTTGGAACAAAACGTCTGTAAAAATTTATCATACCCAGGTATCGCCGAAGTTCCTTGATTGTCTTGGGTGTGGGAAAAGTCTGGATAGCCTCTACCTTCTGTGGGAGTGGACTTGTCCCTTCTGCAGACACGATGTATCCAAGGAATTCCACTTGTGACTCTCCAAAAACGCACTTAGAAGCGTTGATCATGACACCGTGGTCTTGCAGTCGCTGGAAAACTCGTTCCAGGTGTTCCAGGTGTTGAGTCTCGCCCTGAGAAGCCACAAGAATGTCATCAATATACGGGTAACAATAATCTAAGTCCCTGAGTATTTCATCCATAAATCTTTGGAATGTTTGAGCCGCGTTACGAAGGCCAAAACTCATAAATGGAAATTCAAACATGCCAAATGGAGTTGTGATCGCCGTTTTCGGGATGTCTTCAGGATTAACAGGAATCTGATTGTATGCACGAATTAAATCAATTTTATTGAAGACAGTGCAGCCAGACAGATTGTGAGCAAAGTCACCTATGTGGCGAACCGGATATCGGTCAGGTATAGTTCGCGCGTTTAAAGCGCGGTAGTCGCCACATGGTCGCCACTCATTGTTCTTTTTAGGTACCAGATGTAATGGAGACGACCAAGGGCTGTCAGATCTCCTAGCAATACCTGCTCTTACCATATCCTCGAACTCTCTTACAGCAATGCGGAGTCGATCCGGTGCCAAGCGACGAGGGCGACTGTACACCGGTGGTCCAGAAGTAGTACGGATGTAGTGGAGTGTATTGTGCTTAACTTCACGCGTAGACAGGTCTCCAGCTGGACGAGTGATGTCCGGAAACTGTGAGAGCAAGTTATGATAACGAGAAGTACCTGAAACAGACTTTATTTGGCAAAAAGCATTTGTTGCTGGCTTAGCAATTGCACTGAGCGATGTAATATTGTCTATTAAGCGATTATGCCTAGCATCTACCAGCAAATTATAGTGCGATAAAAAGTCTATGCCTATGATAGGTTTCGTGACGTCAGCTATAACAAAGCGCCAAGCAAATGCACGCCTAAGCCCAAAGTCTAACAACATATTTACCCAACCATAAGTATTAATAGTAGACCCATTCGCGGCGAATAGTTTATAGTCAGTTTTAACACAACGTCTATCACGAATAAATGTATATGGGTAAACACATAGGTCAGAGCCTGTGTCTATTAAAAATTGCACTTTAGTTTTACAATCTGTTACGAATACACGGCCACTTACTACACTTTCACAGTCACGCGTTGCCGCCTTCACTGACTGCCGAACCCGTTTCCCTGGGGGTACGAGCAAGGTGAACGACACTTTGTTGCTTTAGTGCCAAACCGTTTGTGATACCAGCATTGCCCCGAGCCAGCGTTGGAGCGGCTCCGGGACCGTTGACGCCAACGTGAGGAGCGCGATCTACTTCTCGAGCGCGAACGTGATGCTGTAGATAGCTTTGCGACTTGCCGTGACAGATCATCAATGCGGCGTGTAAGCTTTTCAATTTCAGACACTGATGTTCTCATCGGTGTAGAAGTCGACGTAGAAACCTCGGTTACTTCCGTATTTGTAATAATAATAAATAATAAATAAATAAATTAAACTGTGGGGTAATTTCGTGTATTTTGTCTACAATCTGCGCCACTGAAACCAAAGGAAGATCAACCTGAGCTGCTATGATGGCCTGGATGTGGTTTGGTAATCTACTTGTCCAAAGCGAACGTATAAAATCATCTGGAACCTCTGCTCCAGCCAGGTCTTGTAGGTGTCGGAGAAACTGGGATGGTTTTCGGTCTCCCAACTCCTCGTGAGTAAGTAACTGCCTTACGCGCTGTTCTTGAGAAGCCGATAAACGAGAAATCAATTCTGATTTAATTTTTTCGTATTTATTCTCCGCGGGCGGTTTAGTAATAATATCCTTTACCTCGCACACATATTTAAAGTCCAAGTTAGCTATGACGTGATAGAATTTTGTAGCATCAGTCGTCACGTTTGCCAACGCGAATTGTCCCTCTAACTGCATGAACCATAACGCCGGTTCATTCGGCCAAAATGGCGGCACCTTAACTCCTACGCGACAAACTTCGTCTTGAACAGCGTTATCGACGTTAGCCATTCTAATATTTAAAACAAATATAAATAATTAAAATGTACGTAAAAGTTCACTATTTAATACACTGCGAGTGTTCGAACGGGTCACCACTATAGAGTTTATTAAAGCGTTTATTCACAATAATAATTATAATACAATGTAGAAGTTGAAGGACGGCGTAGGGGACAATTAAAATATGCGCGCGCGCAGCCTCTCGCTCCAAGCGTAGTATTCTCACTGGCCGCTGGCGCGCCGCTGTGGATCCCGAGAACCGGTCGCTCGCCGGCTCGCCTACGTCACGCGTAACGGTAATATTTAACCGACGTCAACCAAACGTGGTAATGATTACGCGCTCGCTACATTACTTACAGAAATATAGCATAATTTAGTAATGTTTTAATAATGTTTCCAAAACAAACCAAATGTGAGTGCGTCCCGACACTGCGTTAGTGTAACTAAGCACGAACGAACTCAAACAAGAACGAATCCATCCAATATAAGATGTGTTATGGATACAATATCAGTGCGTGTGAGAAATACTTGTTTTTAGAAGATGAACCTCAGAGAATTAATCGTCTGTGAGTTGCACTTACTGTCTACGAATTAAGTTTTTCGTTAGCCAACATTGTGTTCCGTTTCAAGGTCAAATTAATTCTACAAATTCCGTAAAATCACCTAAAAGGTTACAAAAGTAACCTTCTGGCAACGCTGGTTGAGACAATATTCACTATCTAGTAGAGGTGGGGTTAAATGTTATAAAAAAATAACATGTTATGCAAAACGTTAAATGTTACATTTATTAGTTAAAAATAACATTGCTGTTATATTATCTGTTTAGGATTTTAGCCGTTTTTTACGAACTAATAGATTTATAACGTTAATTCCTTGAAACGGCACGCAGTGTTGATTAACAAAAAACTTTATTCGTAGACAATGAGTGCCTCAGAGTTCAGACGAGTAATCCTCTAAGGTTCAACTTCTAAAAACAAGACTTTCTCTCTCTCACTGATATAGTAGCCAAAATTTTCAGTTAGGTACATTTCTATAATTTTAATTTCACTAGCAAATTACAGTATTATGTAGAAAAATAGTTGCTAATAAATGCATCCATTTTAAAATGAAAAAACATTACTAAATAATCCATATTTTTGTAATTAAATACAAACAACGAAAAATAAAGTTTATTTTTCATACTAAAAGGTTCCTTTTTTATCCATTTTAAGAAACTTTTGTCAAGATATATAGTCATTAGACAATACTCAATAGTCATAGTGATAGCTGGCAACACTGCTGTTAGGAGCTGAGGTAAGTTAATAATTGCATTTTGTAATATGTATTGATTTTTCGCTATATTATAAACTATACTCCTTGATTGATTTTATTGAAGATCCGACTGCTGTACATATTTAAATGAATAACTATGTATAATTATTATTCGTTTTAGAACCGGTACAGATTACAATCTATATCGATTTCTAAGGCTGATTAGTTGTCGGACACATTTCAATTTGGGAACCTAGTAAGTATTATATTATGGTTTGATTAAATTACCCATTTGTATTTGACCAATATTAATTCCTTTGGTTATTTTCAGTAGAATAAAACTTTGTCTGATTTTTAATGTGAAATTTTTTCTAGCGAAAATGTTGAAATTAATCTGGCAGTGCTTGTACTCTCCTCGTTTATATAAAATTTATGGGGATGGTGAAAAAGATGTAAGTAAATTCAAGGATTTATTTTAGTTTCCTGTCATCACCTTTTACCATAATCGTAGTATTTACGTCAGTGTACTAGATATAATAATCTATTTATGATATATGGACATGTCCCTAAATTTGAACAAATAGTGCTACCAGAAATACACATCTTAATCTGAACAAATTTTGATTCAAATTATCTGTTTCGGGTGGAGTTGAGACCAGTGGCATAGCATAGGTAACTAGCACCAGGTGCAAATCCCAAATTTGCCACCCCCTTTTTTTGCAATTGATTATTTATTAAAAATTTGGGCTCTTATTTAATAACACTAACCTAAAGAGAAACTCTGTTATTATGGTGATGCAGTAACAAAAAATTAAAAAAGAATGTTGAAGGAAGTAATTTTTGTACCGTTACCTGTGAAATGCCACCCTCGCCAAAGTGCCCAGGGCGAACCGCACCCTCCCCCCCTCCCATGCTACGCCACTGGTTGAGACAGTATCATCAGCACATACTAAACCTATTTTGATCTTAGAAGACCTTAGAGGTTTTAGCAATAGTAACTTCCAAAATCTTTAAAACTATTTAGAACTAGACATCAATAATTGGTATTTTGCCAAATAAGAAAACTATTATGAGGAAAGTGGTCAGCCAGTCTAATGTCAAAATGGTTGGAGCATTTTATTATTGACTTGATAACTAACTATATTTCATATTTTTTAATCATCTCTCAACATATTTAATTCTCATTTTTTGGATAAAGCTAAAATAAATACACTCCTATAGTATTGTACAGCCATTATGGTATCTGAATGGCTATCTATAATAGTTTTTGCTATTTAAATTTATCTAAAGTAGCAATCGGCAATAGGTGCCTTTACGTTATAACTAAAAACAGTATGAAGATAAAATATATATAATAATATCGATCGCTTATACTGGGAATAAATAAGGCGCAACTGCATTCCTCTGTGAATACAAACAAACAAATAAAACAACATTTAAAGCCTATATTTTAGGTTTTATAAATTAAAATAATATAATGAAAAAATAAAATATCTTACATATATGTCAAGTGACATAAATTAAACATCGTCGATCAGACGGCAAAGACAACATTACAAAAGAGTTTATATAAAATACAATATAGACAAGAGTTTGTATAGGAAAATATATTATGTTTTCCTTACATATATATTATAATATATTTATTATATAGAAATTATATGATTATTTTTTGTTACAGACCTTGTATAGACCAAAACACTTAGAGAAGTTGGGGGATAAAATTATCACAACTGTAGGTGTACATAATATAACATCAAAATAATGTTATGAAATAAGAAAAAAATAAATGTGAGACTAATTTTTGCCTTCAAACATTTGTTTACAGGCTCAAAATTTATTGACTGTTGCCTGTTATACATCACCATTATTGTGTACATATATCTATCGAAGAGGTTTCCTTTCTTGGGATGAAACAACATTTTTGAGTAAATTCTTCTGTGGTGTTGGCTGCATAATTGTATTTTCATTTCTAATAAGAGCGTTAGGACGAGCATTTAACTCTCAATATACTGACTTTTTATACGCTCTTAAACAAACAAAAACAAATAAAAATGAAATTATGAAATCTATACAGAAATATGATTTTGACTTTACTGCCTGGCCAGCATCATTTGCCATGCCTGCTTCACCAAGGTATGATTCTGCACAAGTAAACATCAGTTATAGAGAATATAAAGAAAATCATTCAAATTATATTATTATTCTTACAGAAAATCCTGGTATGAGAACATTCCTTATAATAGATGTGCCAATGAAGACTTGCCAATTTACCAGAGGGTACCTCTTCAAATACTCGCATTTATTGCAATTCACACTTTTGCAATGCGAATAATTTATCCTGGTACCCTTGGTCTTATCCAGAATTTACTTTGTAAGTGTAGTCTAAATATTTCATGTATGTACTTCCCATGGATTGAATTTTCTAATGCATAATAAATTTCACAGGGATTCCATTGATTGAGGGTAGAACACAACTAGTTGAATCTTTCCATGGCAAACGAGCAAAAATATTAACATCTGACGCAAATTCAATAGATACTATGTTTATTGATAATCGTGCTCATTCAAATGGCAATATACTTGTAATTTGTTGTGAAGGGAATTCTGGCTTTTATGAGATTGGAATAATAACCACTCCAATAAAGGCTGGCTTTTCTGCTCTGGGTTGGAACCACCCTGGATTTGCAGGGAGTACTGTATGTAAAGAAAAAAATAATAAGTTTAATATTCCAATATAATAACTAAGTTATTTTTATTTAAACAAAATTATTTTATAGGGTATGCCATTTCCAATGCAAGAACAAAATTCCATTGATGCTGTAATTCAGTATGCTATTGAAGAACTTAAATTCCCTATTGAAAATATTGTGCTGTATGGATGGAGCATTGGTGGATACCCTGCAGCTTGGGCTGCTGTTAACTATCCTGAAATCAATGCTTTGGTAGGTAATATAAAAAGATTTTATTAAGGTTCTGTTAAACAAATTAATTTTTTTTTATTTCTTAGATTTTGGATGCCACCTTTGATGATTTATTGCCACTAGCAAAAAATCAAGTACCTAGATCTTGGTCTTTACTTGTTAATGAAGTTGTTCGTTCTTATGTTGACTTGAATATTGGTGCATTGGTGAGTCAATATAAAGGTCCAGTGCAACTAATTCGACGCACAGAAGACGAAGTGATTTGTTTAAGGTAATCTTTTTATTTATTTAAGATAGTGAAGGAAATTATTTTAAGATGCAGCTAATATTTTTTTAGAATGTTCATTAAATCCTGTGTCCTGTGGAAGTAAAAGTAATTGCTGGTAAAAATTATTCCATTTTTGTTTGTACACACTGGGTAAAATTTATAATTTGTTTTTTCTATTTAGACAAGGCCAGATCAGTACAAATTGTGGTAATGAACTTCTCTTTAACATACTGAAATCCCGATATCCATCATGGTTTAACGAAGACAATGATCTAAAAGAGGCTATAGGGTCTTATGTTGCTATGACTGAGATGCAACGAGCAACAATCGCCAGAGAAAAATTATCAGAAGTTAATCGACGTGCACTTGAACTGGTGAATACATATTCTTTGTACTATTAGTGCTATTCATATTCAGAACTTTTTAATCCATTGTTCAATTTTTGTTTCAGATTATTAAATATATGAGAGACTTCCAGTCAACTCATTGTGCACCGTTGCCTGAAAACAAGTTCGCGGATATTATGAAACATGTACATTTAAAAAACTAGCTCATAATACACATTTCTGAGAGTCACAGTATTTCCGTAAGTATTTACAATTTCGGAAAGTTGCGGAAGGGCATTCATAATGTCCCTGAAAATGAGTGAAGTGTTAATGGTGCAGGTCTGTGACCAGGAAAAAAAACTGTTGAATTGACATTTCCTTTATTTCTATTAGAACTGTGTTTAATAACAGTGCATCCATGATAAATAGTTGTGGTAGTTAAGATGATTTCAAGATAACAAGTTTTGAAATGACAAAGATAATCAAATATGCAGTATATATGATTATAGATGAAGTAAAATATTAATAATAAATAATATAGGTAAATATTTAAAGGTTGATATTTATCTAATGTAATATTAAATTTTTACTTTACTAAACACTTAACTATTGTGAATTCTATTTTCTTACTGTACAGTAACTATTCCAATAGATATATTACAAAACAAGCAAGAATAAACCAATGTAATTAGTTAAGATATTTATAATAATCTCATGCATTGTATATTAAAATATATTATGTTATTAAATGGGGGATTGTCTTAATTTTGTCTAATGAGTGTTCTCGACAATTAAACAAGGTGTTAGTGGGTTTACTGCCAATGGGAGATGGAAAAAATTAAACAAGAGGTGATTATTATAAAACTAAAATAAAATAGATCTTGAAATGTGGTTTACTAGTATTAGTGTACATGATTATTGATGATAAAGCTAATTATTAACATTCTAGCAGTTTTAAGAAATGAGTAGTTATCATGTTTTAAGTTATAATCGTGATTCCGCTAAGCGATTCTGTTTGCAACTACATATTTAATTCATAAATCAATATTCTGTAGCTTAATAAAGTTATCAACAGAAATTGTTATTACTGTTTTTTGAAAAATTCTAGTTTTAATGGTATTTTAAGAGCATTTAATATTATATTAATGATTCAAGGTATTTAATATATGGATATATTATGGATAAATCAATTATAAATGGAAATAAATGGTTCAAATCTTTCTTTCTTCTTAATTCCTTTGAAGAATATAAAATGATAGTCAACTACTTTCGTTTTATATTATTCTGAAACTGCAAAAAAAAAGGTAGAACATAGTTATCCATACAAGCGCACGATTAGTGATATGATTTTAAAAACAAGTTGTTACATTTGAATTTGATTTGGTGTGTCCTATAGTAATTAGACTTGTGTCGCTCGCGAGCGAATGATATGAAAGATATATATCTTGCCAAAAGAGCGAGTATATCTCTCGCTCACCAGTTTCTTGAATATATCTTTATATCCAAGAGCTAAGATTCATTATGGATGCGTTTGAGATTAGATGAATAAGAAGATGCTTGAGGAAGGGTAAAGAGAGAGATAGATGACGTTGTTTAGATTGCGCATGTGCCGGAGGAGCCGAGAGCGAGTGAGAATCAAATGAGTAACAAAAAAAAATGTACGTAATAGTATGGGAATAAAGCACAAAATAGGTTGCGTTTCGCAATTCCCGTTGGACTTAGATTTTCAAAATAATGTCCCTACGTAATTTTAAGTATTTGTTTATATTTGAAAAATGAGTACGCGTGATTTTTTTCGCTAATAATATACTTATCGTATTAGTATAACATATGTATGTTTTATGTGTTGAAAATAGTGTAAATAATTAAATAAATAAATATAATAATAAATAGTACCAGTAAATATTTTAAAATAAGAACTTTCGTGTTTGTGTACTTTCACTATCACACAATTCGTAAACCTTCAATCATAGATCTTTTTTCTACGCCTGATAAGCCTGAAGGGAATTAAATGTCTATTCCTCAATAGGAATTCTAAAATAGACAATTCTAGATCATTCTTGAAAATAATATCGATAACGATATTATTTTCAAGAATGATCATATAAAATTATATATGATAACATCACGGCTTTGCTTTATCTCGCTCTCGGCAAACTCTTTCGGCTCTATCAATCGAACGGTTCAGTTTGATAAATAGCTCATTACGATCAGTTACTCTGTTCTATCTCGCTCTGAGCGAGATATAAAAGAGTGATATATATCTCAGATCGAAAAGATATATATCTCTCTTTTCTTTTCAGTGATATATTTTGCGCAACTCTAATAGTAATAGTATGGTGGTGCACGCACAGCGTTTAGCCTAGGAGTGGGCGTTAAATCAACAAGCAGCTTTTTTAAACCGTTTTTCTAATGTTAACGAATTAGCTGCTTTTCGTTTACCGCAAATGCCGTTAAATATATTTACTGTTTCATTCAACGATTTTCGAACGTGGATTAGTTCAACGAACATTCAACGCGTAATCGCTAACATCATCCGAAGCAGCTTGTTTAATTAACGCAAAACCAGTTGATTTTATTAACGATCGTGCAAGCAATAGATGATTGGCGTTTCCCCAATATCATCGAAACAGTGGACTTCATGAGTTTTGGGGGGAAATCAAGAAACATTTTGAACGATACAAAACACTAGCGTAGTTTTCACTTAGTCTATTAAGCTTGCCACACTCGAATATTGATTACGAAAGAGCGTTTAAAGTACATTTTATAAAAATAAAATTAAGAAATAACAATCAACGAAACCGTCAGTTGGAAGTTGGAACTAGGAGTGGGCGTTAATTCAACAAGCAGTTTTTTTTAGCAGCTTTTTTAATGTTAACGAATTAGCTGCTTTTCGTTTACCGCAAAAGCCGTTAAATATATTTACTGTTTCATTCAACGATTTTCGAACGCAATGCGCGGATTAACTCACCGAACATTCAATGTTCGCTAACTGCAAACCAGCTAATAAAATTAGCTGCCTTTTTTAACAGCTTTTCAGTTTTTAATTAGCAGTTTCATTTCGTTAACACAAAAACCGTCAACGACCCACCTGTAGTTGGAACCAAAGGACAGGTCACAGGTTAGTGGTTACCATAGAGTAAAGTAATAATTGGTGGTAACCTTACCACAGAACAGAAGAAGTATCTAGAAGTGCGATGTGTCATAATTTGTCACCAAATTCACACAAATGAATGGAGTATTTAATACTGCACACAGTTGCAATTTTTCTTCGATTGGTTGTTTTTATTTAACTCAAACCTACATAAATCACACTGGTCCTATCTTAGTACTTCGCGATAACGGTTACTTTGTAATATTGAAACAAACTAATAAATAATTCCTCTACTCGATAATAGATGTCGTTATTCTTGCACGCAATAATGATTTTAATTATCACTTCAAAAAGTCGTAAACTTTGTCCGGCCTAGCATGACCGTCACGAGATATGTCGCGGACGAGAGAAGACAAACTAAGATGTAAGATATCTCGATATATTATATCGCGACATCGACAAAATGATAGGAAATATATCTCGATCGACAAATATCTCTACTTTTGACATTAGAAGTTTTAAGTGAAAGTGTCATGTTAGACCCGGAAGACATAAAAAGATAATCGATTAAAAAAACCACGGTCGACAAAATTTTGTCGTGGTTGTCATGCTAGGCCGGCTGGTCAACTACCTACTTAAGTACTTTTTACAGAAAGTAACATAAAAAAAGGGAACCTTCGCAAGAATACCTTAATTTGTTTAACAAATATATTATGTATAAGTTTCATATGGCTGAGGCTGAAATTGTTTAAAAAACTCGTTTTATTTAATTTTAGCTAACTTAATCTGTTTATTTTACTCAGAAAAAAAGTACGTAAATCTACGAACTTTTCATCCGAAATTTTTACTAAATCTACGTCTTTTTCAAAATCCGAGTTGGCAACACTGTTACGGATACCACTTTGACGGATACCTATTTCTAATTTCTATGAGACGATGACATTGGTCATCTCCCTAGAGTAAAAATGTTCCTTGTTGGTCATTGACCTAGTACAATCCTAAGTATTTATTTTATTTGCTATTTAATTGTTTGCTGTTTCTAAATATCTAGGTACTAGTTTACATTTTATTTAAAGTATTAAATACGACAAAGGGGGGAAATCTATGAGTTATAAACGTTCCAAATTTATGCTAAGAAAAAACGGATATACCTGCTTAGATATTAATAATTAGTATACTAATTTATTATTTATCTACAGGTTTTCAGTGAGATATTATAATTTTATAACATGTCTATATGCTATTTGCTTCTTAATTTTGTTAACATAATAATGAATATAACAATTCATAATACCTGAAATTGTTATGCAATAAGATAGTACTAACACTATAAACATTCAAAATAAATATTAACCTTTGAGATTACACAAGTATACTCACTATAATATATATATTGTATATATGTTTATAGAACACTTAACTTTCAGGATTATGTCTCATATTAACGACATCTTAGGTGTAGTAAGGGGACTTCGTCAGGTTGTTGAAGCCGGTATTAATTTACAGCAGGAAAGTACTAGATTAATATGGAATAACTCAAGCTTCAAGCCGCTTATTCAAAATTGTGTATCTAACTCAATAAATCGCAATGCAAATCCTGATATCCCTAAGGATTTATTTGATAGAGCTCTTGTAGTGGTACATGGACTTAGACAGTATGCTTTAATGCATGTTCCCAATTTCAATCCTAGCAGTGAAACAAAAATGATGGATTCTCAATTACAAGATGAAATTGAACAACTGAATAGAGAGTTTGATAAAACCTTTGAGAGTTTGAAACAAACACAAAATCAATCAAAGTCTGCATCAGAATCTGAGGATATTACTGTGCCTTTGGAGAAACTCAAATCACAAGCAGAGAGATTAAAGTTGAAACCTATTGAAATGCCAAAGGTATTAAGCCCTGTTGTATCAAACACAGTGGAAAATATTGCAGTTAATGTGGATCAGAGTAGCACGCCACTATCTAAACCAGTAGCAAAAAAGAAGATTAAAGTTTCTGTAGGTATCCATTTCGTTGAAAGTTTTTGTACATGCATTAGTAATTTTATTTTCTCATTAAGTATGTTATCATGTTATTGTAATTTAAGTTATATTTTGAAGGCCCTTTACATTTCTGTAAGTACGGTTGGATTTAACATCTTTAGTTCTATTAGTAAGGCAGTCCTATAAAAAAAATGCTTAAATAAAATAGTAAATAAGTAGATATTTTAGTGTCACATAGAAAAGCTCTAAAACGAAATATTCCACAGCTAAGCGAAAACTCAAAGGCGCGTGTGGTGCCTTCATCTCGTATTGGCCGTATGATTTCATTTGGTTCATTAGCAGCAGGTCTAGGAGTGGGAACAGTTGCACAGTATGCCAGGAACACACTGCAGTCCGTCACTGGAAAGACTGACGACTCAGCCAATGCTTTTCTCTCTCCAGCCAATGCTGAGAGAATAGTTGACACACTTTGTAAAGTTAGAGGTATGTTGAATATTTACTTTATCTATATCTTAATATAAGACAAACTATTACCTGCAGATCTCTCAGATATTAGGTAATCCCATTGCATCCTTAATATTAAAAAATATGAGAACTGCAATGAGTTTAGTCTTGTCACCTTGAAGTAAATTAATGAATTAAAACTTTGCTAAAACAGTCAAGTTAAACTATTAGAAATCTAAGCACAATGTTGTAGAATTGCTTATTGGCCTATATTGCCATATATTTTCTTTGATTTGTTGTTTTTACAATTACGTTTTACTTAAAAAGTAATTCTGTATTGATTTTGTATATTGATACCCTACATTTACATTATTTTACCCTACAGTTGTAATATTGCAATTTTACAGTTGCATACTGTTAAATTAATAACAATTCATGAAAAATAATAATAATTTGATTTATGATTGGTTTTCGAATAGGTGCTGCCTTGAAATTAGGCCAACTTCTAAGTATACAAGACGAGTCTATGATACCGTCAGACTTGCAACGCATATTTGAGCGCGTCCGTCAATCTGCAGACTTCATGCCAACATGGCAGGTGGAAAAAGTGATGTCGTCGCAATTGGGTCCAGATTGGCGCAGTCGTGTTCAATATTTTGAGGAAAAACCATTTGCAGCAGCATCTATAGGTAATATTTTCCCAAATAATTTTAGATTTCAAGCCATTAGTTGTGACAGTTGGTAAAAGGCAGTGATTTAATTTCAATATTTCACTCAATTAATAATAATCAAAGTGGTTATTAATATTTTAATTTTTGGGACAAAATTCCTAAGATATACTTTAATTTTATAACTACCTTCCTTAAGGCTTGAAAGCCTGAAGTGCTGAAGCACTATCATGGTTGATTAAGGTTTATTTGATTAGGCCAGGTGCATCTAGCGGTATTGCACAGTGGGCAAGAAGTCGCAATGAAAGTACAGTACCCAGGCGTTGCAAAGGGAATAAACAGCGATATCGACAACCTTGTTGGAGTACTTAAGGTAACTGCTAGCACTTATCCTCTACTATAACATACTATATCTAATATAACATCTACTCTTACACTTAGTATATATATTTTGACGGGCTCGTTGGCGCGTTCGGTAGAACACCTGACGTGCGCATCGATGGGTCGTGGGTTCGAATCCCACCGGGGCAACATGTTTATAATTTCCTGTAGGCATGTTTTCCCCCCGTCTGGTAACTTCGGGCATTGATCGGGTGGGAGGAATATCGAAATTCCGACTAACGAACCACCGCTCATAGATGCAAAAACCGCGTGAATGAAGTGCACATTGCGCGTTTCGGTTTCAGTCTATGGATTTCCGAAAGCTCGAAGTAAAAAGTAGGTCGACTAAAAAAATTATCGTCCAATCGCTGTTGTGAATCACAATTCTCGATCAGCAAACTAGCGATACATAATAAAATATGTTTTTATTGTATTTATTTTGGCACGTATTTCATTTAAATAAAAAATTATTTGCTATTTAGATTAATTTTAATGTTACGCTGTGATAGAATTCCCATTAAAACCTCGATAAATACGCGAGCTCTAATTTTATTAATTAATAACTATTAATTATTAATAATTTTGAACAGTCACGAAGTGATCATATAAGTGAATTAAAATCTAAATTTAATTGTAATACTACAATTCGAATCCTTAATTGAAATTCACAATTCAGTGTCATTCTACCTTTGTGATTGTCTTCCTTGAGAGTTAAATTGATAACGCAGTTATTTATCTTCAGGTATGGAATCTGTTTCCAAAGGGTATGTTTATCGATAACATAGTGGAAGTTGCCAAGAAGGAACTTGCTTGGGAAGTGGATTATATTCGCGAAGCGGAATGTACTAGGAAATTCAAGAAGCTTCTTGCACCATTCCCAGAGTATTATGTGCCCGAGGTTATAGGTAAGCTTGGCTTGTTCGTACTAACACACACATAGATTTTGTGCCAGCTACAAACGATATTACTTGTGCCAATAAAGGAACTATTTCTGAACTACTTACTAACTAGCTTCTACTTTTTTATTTTCTATACTTCTATACTAAAAAGAGGAAAGATTTGTATTTTTGTATGTTATGAATAAACTCAAAAACTATTGGACCGATTTTAAAAATTATTTCACCAATAGAAAGCTACTTTATCAACGAATAACATAGGCTTTTTGTATCAACATTGCACCCGTGTGAAGCCGGGGCGTCCTGCTAGTAACTTATATTAAGGTGACACTAGTCGACATTTTTTCCATAGAAATTTCGGGTGGGTATTAATCCACTATTTAGCACTGTACATGCAAAGTTAAACATGATATCGTTTTGTCTCATTATTAATTTTGTCTGTGATGCACAGACCGATAGTAAAAAGACTGCAAAGTAAGAGCAGGTGACTTGGTTAGAGGTTTCTTCCAGTTGCCCCCTGGTATAGAAATTATTTAAACTAACGTGAAGTGTAAGGTATAAAATATAAATTGTACAAGCCTAACTAGATTTATATATAACTAGCAATTGCCCCCCCAACCCCCCTTGTGGGTTGAATTTCGTAAAATCCGTTCTTAGCTGATCTCTACTCGGCGAAAGGAATATTCCTACCATATTTCAAGTCGCTACGCCTTATGGTTCCAGAGATATCGTGATTTGTCAATATATAGGTGGGAATCTCTTTTATATATTACTAGCAATTGCCCCCGCAACCCCCCTTGTGGGTTGAATTTCGTAAAATCCGTTCTTAGCTGACCTCTACTCGGCGAAAGGAATATTCCTACCATATTTCAAGTCGCTACGCCTTATGGTTCCAGAGATATCGTGATGAGTGACTATATAGGTGGAAATCTCTTTTATATATATAGATAGATAGATGATATAGATTTAGATAGTGTAATCAATTTGGCATTTTTTACATAATATAACTTATCAAACATAAAATTAAAAAAAAAACCTTCAACAGATGATCTATGCGCCCCAGAAGTGATGACCACAGAGCTAATAGAGGGTCAGCCCATAGACAAGCTGTTCAATTCCGACCTTGAGACAAGGCTCGATATTGCCTACAAAATCATGCAACTCTGTCTCAGAGAGATGTTTGTCTTACGTTGTATGCAGACCGATCCTAACTGGGCGAACTTCTTCTATAACACAAATACTAAACAGGTACAATTATAATAATAATGTCAATTTGAATGCTCTCACGACTAAACTGATGGACGAATTTTGATAAAATACTAGTTAATAATAATAATTAATATTGAAGCTAAATTGCATGCTAGCCGTGATTTACGGTTTATTTAACTCGTGTACACGAGTAGCTATGTGTTTAAAAACCAATTAAAGTATTTTATTTATGTTACTAGTATTAATCAAAGAATAAGCTCAGGGTAGCTTTGACAGGTGTACACATAATCTTTTTTTATTATTATATTGCAGTTGGTTTTACTTGATTTTGGAGCGACTCGCGAATATTCAAAGGAATTTATGGACCAATACATTGAAATTATCAACGCAGCCTCCGAGGGCGATCGCGCCGCCATCTTGAGGATGTCACGTGAAATGAAATTCCTCACAGGTTATGAATCTAAGGTTTGTTTATCTTTTTTATTTTTACTAGCGTACCCGACTGCCCCAACATTGGCTCCAAATAATAATAAAAAACAAAAAATATTTGTGGATTCCTATAGCAGCGCCACCTATCGGGTCCAATTAAGAATCTAAACCATCCAGGGATCAATTCAAACACAACAATTTCATCGAAATCGTTTCAGCGGTTGAGGAGAAATTCTATATATTTAAATAAAATACTGTATACCGGATTAAAACGCGATTTATTATTTAAATTATTTATCCCGACGTTTCGGATGCTTTTCAGCAACCGTGGTCGCGGGAGACTGAAAGATGACAGTTGTCTTATATTTGAAATGTCACAAAGTTGCCATATTTAATTCAATTAAATTAAAAAAATATAATCTATTAATCTAGGTAACACAATGTACACCTATGAACGTGAATAAAAAATAATACATATTAAATTACTAATATTACTAATATTAAATGCTTCTAATTTTACATTTACTACCAGTTCACAAATCAAGGGCGTAGAGCGTACGAGAAGAACTGGCAAGAAACTCGCCGCCACTCTTTTTAATCGCCAAGTTTTTGTTTTACAATCATTACATATTAACGCCATCTATTCCTACGGAGTTGATATTTACTGTAATTTTCTATATTATGACAATATTGACTAACGGTGTCCTCTTGTTTTTTAGTATGTTTGATTTGGGGCTTTAGATTTTTAATTACTGGATCCCAGGTGTTAGAAAGTCTCAAACCATCTTCTCTATTGAAGTTAGGATGTTTTTTAATTTCAATAGCCTCACGTACTAGTCTAGGAAAGAATCTACTTTCTTTTGCAAGGATTTTCGGTTGGTCGAAACGTATGTAGTGGTTTGGTTTATCCAGAGTGTGTTCACATACTGCTGATTTAGAGTGACGTCTGTGTTTGATATCCGCAATGTGTTCCTTAAGTCGGTTTGAAATGCTACGTTTAGTTTGCCCAATGTAGGATAAACCACAGTCACAATCCAGTTTATATACACGTTCGCGTTTTAATCCGGTATACAGTATTTTATTTAAATGTGTGATACTCGCGTCAATAAAAGACAATATAATTCTATATATTATAAAGATTTGATTAAGAAATTAATTTCTCCTGTTTTCATTATTTTAATTGTATTTTTTTTATATACCTACTTTTTACTCCGAATGTTCGAAGTAAAAAGTAAGTCGACAGCGTATCATTGACTGATGTTCTGTGGCTGAGGTATCACCTACCATCAAGTGAACCTCATGCTCTTCTGTCGAAATCTAATATAAAAAAAAAATTAAATTCATTCGCTTTTCTGTCCTGATACAATTGTAATAGTCATAGTAATTTTAAAAGTATCTTCTAGGGATTCAGTATTTACATATTCTTACGGGCTCGTTGGCGCGTTCGGTAGATCACCTACCATGCGCAGCGATGGGTCGTGGATTCGAATCCCACCGGGACGACATGATTATATTATTATATATTATTATGTCTTCCCCACATCTGATAACTATGGACATTAAACTGGTGGGAGGAATATCGAAATTCCAATCGGGTAACGAACCACCGTTCATAGATGGAAAACCCGTAAATTATATTACGCGTTTCGGTTTCAGTAGAAATAGTTTCGAATTAAAAAGTAGGTCGACAGCGCATCATTGACTGATGGTCTCTGGCTGAGGTATCACCATCAAGTGAATCATGCTTGTCTGTCGATATCTAACATAAAAAAACTCTAGTAACCTTAAACTTTCTTGTAGCTCATGGAAGAAACTCACGTAGACACGGTGATGATTATGGGTGAGGTCTTCACGCCTCAAAGTTCTGACGGCTTCGACTTCGGGTCTCAGAGTACCACGAAGCGTATACAATCCCTAGTACCCACTATATTGACCCACAGACTGTGTCCGCCCCCAGAGGAAATATATTCCTTACACAGAAAACTCTCTGGTGTGTTTCTACTCTGTTCGAAGTTAAAGGTCAAAATGAACTGCCGGGATATGTTTCACGATATTTACCAACAGTACAAAAATAATAGTTTTAACTAAACACGGAAAATACTCCTTTCAGTTTCTATGAAATTACGATATAATGTGATAACATTTAACAGAGTCGTCTGCTATTTTTATTTTTTTAATTGATTACTAATGTTAATAAATGGGAGTAGTTATTAAGCATGTTAAGTAGCAGAAAAATATGAATAATGAATATAAATAAAATTCGCGTGCTTAGAGGTAAAAGGACTTATAACAATTTATGTGCCCTTTTACCTTTGCAAAGGTAAAAGGGCGCATATTTTTTTTTTAATGCCAATCGAGTAGTAGACACATTCTACGCTTAAAATTGAAAAAAAAAATTCAAAAAGATAAAAGGGCCTATGTCTCTAACTATACGCCCTTTTACTTTTAAGTATTCGAAATTTTGGTGATCTAAAGGTGAAAGGGCGTATAATTTTTCTCCTCGTCACTTGACGAAAGATCGGTAAGATATTTTTTTTTTAACTAATTTATCAGTAAATTTACTCATTGTTACTTGTTTAACTACCAATAATGTGAGATTTAAAGTGAGATTTGTTATTAATAAATATATAAATAATAAAATCAAAATATAATATTTATATATTTGATAAAGCAATTTTATACAAATTATTAAATGTGATTTGAAGAATATTGTAAACAGACTCTGAATCGAGAGAAAACAGCTGTTTGAATAACAACAGTGGCAGCACCAGTATCCAATATGGCGACTGGCGGGAAATTTCATTCGTTTAAAAATCAGTAGATTTTGTTGATTTAAACAGCTGTTTTGTGAACGGCGCCAGTAGTTATATTCAATATGGCGATTAAAGCGGGAAATTTCAAAATATTTGAATGTTCTCTGTGATTTTTTTTATTACTTAATTTTTACGTAATTTGTTTTTGATTGATTTATTTTCTATTTGTTTATATCAAACTTTGTATATGAAGCTGTTATTTGAGTATAACTATTATTGACCATTTGTTATAAAAAATACAATTTTTTTTATACGCCCTTTTACCTTTAAGTAGTACTTTTCTTAAAGGTGAAAGGGCCTATGTCTTGAGATACGCCCTTTCAGCTTTAGGATTCACAGATTTTTACGTTTCAGACAATTTCAAACCAAATGGCAAAAAAAAAAATTATATGCCCTTTCAGCACAAATCCCTATTAACCCTTAGCTATAAGTCCTTTTACCTTTAAGCACGCGAAATAATAAAGATATTAAGGCTACCTCACACGCTGTATTTATATGTTTAGAAAAATCGTACAATTTTTGAATAATAAGGATATCTTACAACAATATAGTTATGTCTGTTCATATTAATTAATTGTAAATTGTTGAATAACAAATTAATAATGTTGTGTATTTTTTGAATAAACTGTTAAAACACTAAGCAATATTTTTATTTACTTTTAAATATTTAACCCCTTTTTCCCATTGGAGTATTTATAATGTATATACGATCCGATTCTTGCATACCACTTTCAACAAAACTCATTCGATTTTCTTTTGACCCTACGACCCCTTTTAGTAATGTTGGTAAAATTTAGGAGCAAGGGAATCGAAAATCTTAATCGAGAATTTCGATCGGCATTAGTTCCATTTAGTGCCATGGGCTCGATCATGTGTCATCTTTGGAAGTGTTAAAGGGTAACGAATTGGTATTTCATTCAGTCTATCTCTTTTCATATTTGACTTAACACATCTTCCATCGCGTCAACTAGAAGATGAACTTTAATTTTTTCATAATTAAACTACATAGGTAAGGTAGGTAAATTGGGTTATTTCCAGTTAAAACTACATATATTTGGTTACAAAATAAAACACTAGGTAAGGAGTGCATATTTACTGTATTTTTATTAAATAAATTCCGAAGAATTCCAGCACTCTGGTTAATATGTTCTAGTATATTAATTGGTTCTTCTAAAGAAAAGCAACACTTATTACAGTTAACACTAGTATATTGCAACATATGTATTACAAGTCAACACTTAGTGTAATAAAAAAGACAAGTTATGTATGTATGTATATTGGTATAGTGGTGCTACAGTCCTTTCAAGATAATTCGTTACTGTTATTGGCAACTTTTTAAGCCTGGAAGTATGAAATTGGTATATAAATAAGAGTATCATATATTTATATTAATCTATATATTGATACATTAGAATGGTTATAATTTTAACGTTCCTTTGGCTTATTTTAAATTGATAAATATTATAATAATTACTATAATATCTGATGTGCAACAAGAACTGGGATGTATCTGATTATTTCCATTCTGATAATCTACGAAATGCTGGTACGATAACTAACATTAAAATTTCACTAACTTTAACATATTATATTGAATCTAAATTACAACTATTAAATAACAGCTACTTTTCTGCAAACTTTGTTAAAGAATTATATTTACATGTACTGTCTCAAATTTCAATTTCGTTGAATTGAAAATGATAACTAATTAATAAAGAAAAGAGAATGGTTTAAAATATCATCGGTCATTTTGGTTTGGTAGTTTACACAGGAAATATACTTAAGATTCATAGTTTAACAAGAATCTTTGATGAAATGGAGAACGATTAAATTAGATGAAACACTACTGCAATATTAAGCATAGTTTTATGAATTGGGAATTTAGGCAGATAATATGTTGATATCATCAACGGGGTTAGTATAATGGAGTGTTATGAGGCTCATAAGGGCATATTGGTATATCTCATAATATATTCAATTACTTATTAAATTTTAGGGTTTTGCAGTCAATTGAAGTATAGCAATTGAATAGGGGCTTCAGGATCTTAGCTACTCCTGGATTCACGTATCTACTAGGCTTGATAGTTGACCACAAATTAATATATAGCTTTAATTCTTACATGAAATATGAAAAATTTTATATCCAGTATTTTTCACATTCAGTTGCCGTGGTTATTTCCCGTGGTAGAAATTCCAGTGATTTATATTATTTGGGCTTTCTTGTCTATCTGTAATCTGACTTGATATTATTTCGAGTATGATTCAAGTCCCATTATCAGATGGCATGTTAGAAACTCGTTCATATTGACCTTATTTGTGGTACTTAAATATGAATATACGATGAGTATTATGGGTGTGATGTTATTCGGCTTTATTCCGGGATCTTCTTGACTTACGTTTTCGGGACAAAATGTAACTCTAAGATCAATTGAAAACATATTCACCCAATAATTTATCCATATGACATACAAAACAATGAAGTCTTTTAGTATATCAATGATATCATATCCGTTTTTCGACTTATAACTAAGTTTCATCCTAATTCAACCAAACAAGGGTTAGATGTTACAACAAATGTTAATTAATCTTAGGCAGTTAGACACATATTACATATTTATGAACGAATTATTATATACAACATGATTCTACAATAGCACGACCGCTTCCCACTCAATCAAAAATGCAACATTTAAAGCTGTTTAGAGCCTTACTGAAATACAATAAATCAAAATCCGTTCATAATAGATTTTGATAGGTATTTCTCTAAAATAAAAATCTATATACTTATTACTTACCTACCGATATTTTATGATCAGTTCTAATTGTTCTATTCTTAGAAAATGTAGCTATACCTACCTACTGCGAAATTTTATAGATTTCAACCAAATCGTGTATGAAAATCATACGTTACTTCATTAATATATGTATATATAAAAAATGGTAGTAACAGAAAATAAGAATGTGGGGATGTACCACAATTTGAAAAAAAATGGATTTAAATTCTTTAGGTCGAATGATGTTTCCGAGCCTGTCCTAAGTAGTCATATAATTATCATATGTACCTACATCTATTAATTGATTTTATAATTCTTAAATAATTGTATTATAATATAATGTTATGTGTAACGTGCGTGCTGTATATTTATATAAATAGAAGGATACAAGCCTCCAAAAGCATAATAATAAACTCAGTTTATATTTTACAATTATTATAGAGGTAATATTTTGTAGGTACATATAAGTAACCTTAATTATATTGAAAAACAATTTAATAAAATTTACGTTTATACTACATGTTTTTAAATAAAATATATGAGGGCACATAACATTTTTTTAAATAAATATAAATAATATAACTGTAACAAGAACTTTAAATAGAACTTTTGAAAGCTGTTGGCGAAATTACACCCTACCCATAGTCGTTCACTATTGCTTATCTTAGTTATTATTAATTACATAGTGTCTATAAATTAATATAAAAGTCATTTAATTAACTGAGATAGAGCAAACAAAAAGCTTTAAACATTTCTTAAGCCAATGTATGTGTAAAGCCATATGTTTAATAATTAACCAGTATTATAACTATTTAAACTATTTTACATAAGTACCTTTTAGCAGGCAAAATATTTTTACGTCGAAATTCTAATCGTACTATTATAGCATAGAACTAATTAATGGTCTATATTTCCGAGCTAATAGGAATAGTATCTAAATTACAGGCGATAGATCCTTGGTAACAAAAATTAAACTTATGAAAATTCTACATCGATATTACATATTAATTATCAGTTCACCTTACAGTGAAGAAACGACCAGTAGGTATTTCTTTAGTAGAATTCGTTAGTTTATATTATATAGCTTTTCGTAATGCTTAATTAAGCGTAGGCATTCATTGGTAAATCATAGCTGATTGGGGCTAGAATAAATCGTACCCTATTTTTTTAATTTCACTATTTTTATTAACGACTATGACTACGATTAAGGTTAATAATAATTAATCAATAATCATCACGGTAAGACAAAAAACGAATGAGACACATGCTAGCATACGTAATAGTTGGCATTCATAATTACCTATAATCAAAAATATACAAGATCATTGTGAGAAACGGTCTTATTGTGTAGACGATACGAAGCAGTTTTTTTACAGTTAATATTAAAGCAATAAATATAAATAATATGTATCAGTCGGCATGTCAACAACGTTATTGCGACACACTGCCTCCATGAAACCGCGTAAAAACTAAGTATAAAGTAGAGTTATAAGAAGAGCAATAGAATTTTCTTAAGCGTTTGACTCTTTGAGGTCAGTGAGCCTCGCTAATTGTGCTGGTTCGAGTTCGTCAGGGATGGAGGCTCGTCCGGCGCAAGGAGCGGAGGGGGGTGACTGAGGTGCCGTAGGAGGGCCAGAAGCTACGGACGCTCCTGTTGACTCTCCCTCGGAAGCTGTAGAGCTCGAAGTTGGATGCGGAGCTGAGTCAGCGTGGCCTTCGTCGGTGTCTCGCAGGCACACGGCTGTTTGTTCGGAAAGGGAGGATTCCTCGTCTTCGTTTTCCTCTGCACGGTCTTCGTCTTGTCGTTGCTCTTGTTGCTCCAGCTCGGGCTCTGCAGGTGGGAAAGGCTGGTCTGGCTCTTCTACCATAGGGGTGGCGGCAGTGATCACTATTTGTGCCACACCGAGGCCACAGTCTTCTGTGGGGAGTTCAACTTTTGGCGGCGGCGGCGGTTTCGCTTGCGGGACGGGGGGTATCTCCTCTTCCTAGTTGAAACCAAAATAATTTTATATAGATCTATCTTATTTAATTAACTTTTTCGTAGTACCTCCCTGTCGTATTTAATAATTATATATGTATGTATATAATCATTAAATACGACATTCTGTCCTATGTTTTTGTGAGTTAGTTTTGATCAGTACTTAGTAAAAAAATATATAATACAACTGCAATTATCTAACTCTACAACAACAATATAGCATGCTTAAGGCTACATGCTTGTGATGAGATGAATCTCTATACAATAATAAATACTAAATAACTATAGCAATTGTGATACCAATAAACACTGAATACCTTAAAATATCAACTGTTTCGATACACCCATTGACACCAAATATATTTCAATTAAATAATTAAACGGTATTTCAATTATTTTTTGTCATTTAAGAATTAGCTATACATAAATATACTGTACATAATAATATGTACGTCCAAGTACTGTGAATCACACTTAAATATGTAAAATATATACATACATAATCGCTATAGACTTATTAGCATAAATAACGATAGATTATTATAATATTGACCAATTGGCATTAGAGTTATTTTCTTTAATTATTTGATACATTCAAAGAATTATCGATGATGTATGTATGAAGCCAGTAATATTATGTTAATATCATAGCTTGTAGGTTATTAAAGTATTGGCTGTTATACAAAAGCAAATTATAAGCACTGTGACAGCGGCACAATAAAGCACACCACATTATTATCACTTTCTTATCATCAAATATAATACAAGTATATGAATATCAATATTATTTTAAAACATAAAATCAAACCTCGTCATCAAAATTTTCACCGACAACCTCATCGACTGGAGCATGAAAAAAAATATAAACAAAAATATGATTATTCTATGTCACTTTCCATTCACACGTTTAAACACATTGTTCACGAAGAAATTCATACTCGTCAATTAATTATTGATGGAGTTACGTTAGATAATGTTGTAATTTCTTAGAAATTATAATTTATTTAAGTTAATGCTTTTTACACCTATAAACTAAAGGTGGTTTGTTTAAAGAATTGCCATCTCCGCATGTTTTTACACCTATACTAGTACAAATGCAGAGTTAAATTTTTGGTAGGTGTTTTAATATTCGGTCAGTGATGTCGTACCTACTTAAATATGTATTTTGATCACTTACCGATAATAGCAGGAGCACCTGGTTGTTGTGGTGAGAATTGAGTGTCGTATTGATCGTGATGATTTCTACTAAGTTCTAGGTTAAAGCTGAAATCTGGTTGACTGTCCATAGAGTCACCCATACCGACTGGGGGCGGTGGGGGCGGATCAGCAGGAGGTGCAGCACTTTTAACATTGTTGTTTTCATTCAGTACTTCTAGCAGCGTCCAAGAAGGCACAAATATTTCAGCCAGCTGTTTCCATGTACATATATGCATGTATGTGATTTCAATATTTTTGTTGAAGTTTATTCGGAAGAATTTTCATTTTTTTAATTGAACTAGGTATAAGGCATCCCTCAAAGCATCATTTTATGGATGAATATTAATGTTAAATTAAGTTTAATTGTGATTTTTTTATTGGAAGATAACTAAAAGCTATGTTAAGCTCGTAATTTTATTACCTATTTATATACATAGATAAATATGTGTATATATTTATCAGAAGTTTAACTTTCTACGAAAATATTTGAAGATTAGTAAGTAAAGATCAGGATAGAAAAATAGAGAAAGTGCAATCTTGAATCGATAAAATCAATGTCTTCAAATATTAAGTGTATTTATTTATATAAATTTTATTTATGTTAAAATATACGTATATTTACTCTAGAAAAATTCGTGCACATTAAATGCAACATGCATTTAGAGCGGTTGCACAGCTTGCGTTTATTCTGCGCGTACTAGGTCTTGTGTGTGCGCGCGTACAGTAAGCTGTGAGTCGATAATTCTGCGTCTGGCTGAATGTGAATCGTAGAATCGCGTCGCATCGCACATATTTTATTTGCATTTGAAGCGTGTTGTGTAAATCACAGAAAATATACGCGCTGAAAAACGCTAGGTCTATAACCGCCCATACAGCAATTACCAATGGACTTGTGATTTATAGCGCTGACTGACCACAATATATAGAGATTGAACGTGCCATACATTATGAAATATGTTATATGGTTATATCATGCCAATTGGGAATTTTACCACAACAAGTTACCCAATCAGCCAATAAGCTATCTATGGCGTGTGATATGGATAGAATACGGCACAATTTGTGACCACTATGATTGAACATTACGTTACAGAAATATACGATATATAAAGCTACGTATCTGCAAGACATCGACCAAAGATCACTCGTACGTGGACAGTTGGTAAGTTTGTATTTTTAGTATTGAAGAAGAAATGGTAGATAGAAAGTTGTCTAAGTACGAGAGACCAGTGCATAGAAAAAAGAAGAAGAAAACTGCATAGAACATAAGATACGCTTACGGTCATCGTTAAAAACACCACCAGGAGATTCAGGAGGAGAAGCGAAGACTGGAGGAGCTGAATCAGGAGGAGTCCAGTCTTCATCCGCACCACTTAACGGCTCCCCATTCTGTGAATTATTGACATATTCAGAGGTAAATAACTATTGCACATCGCTATTCATATTCATCTCTGTCAGTCAAAATTTATTTTTTTATTATAGATTTTGCTGAATTAACGGAAAAAATTATGCGTATAATATTATATATTAAAAAGTAATCAGGGCCGAATTTAGCGGAGGGCATCCGGGGTTACAACCCTGGGGTCTCCACAAAAAAGGGGCTCCCACAATAGAGGCTTCGGAAAAATATTTTATTTTGTACAAACACAATTATATTGTTCTTAAATATTAAAAAATCTTAATTTTATTTGGAAATTAATTTTGTTGCTCCAAGGCTCTAAATCCAGCCCCGAAAGTAATTAAAAACAAAGAGGTTACTTCATCACATTCTTCAACAATCAGTGACGGGAAGTTTCCAATAACCCCATTTACTTCACCGCGCCACCAACCGTCATCCACCTCATGTGCTTCCCGGGAGACAATACGAATTATCTGAAACAATTCGAAACTTAGCAACAATGCTCTTATCATTTCCTTATTAATTTTAGATGTTATATATACTTGTCCTTCTTCGAGATTGAGTTCATCGGAAGCTTCCGCGTCATAATCATAGAGTGCGAAGCAATATCCAAGAGTCGGCAATGGTTCAGATTGAGTTTCTATAGATGTAGATTGTTGTTCAACTATCTGCTGTTCGGGCTTTGCCACAGGTGCTGAGATTACAGAAATCTGATCAGGAGATTGTACGACGTCAGCATCCTCACCCTCCACCGTGTAATCAACAGATGAAAAAGAGATCTGTGTTACCAATCCTGGAGTACTTGATGGCTGAAAAGATATATTTTTGTCAATATGGAATAGAATACAGAATATATTAGACTGAAAGTTGTAGTCACCTGCTCCCTGTCTATATCCAAGTAGTTGTGTGGAACATAGCCTTCTTCTCCGCGATAGTTTCGTGCACGGAGCCATCCATCGCCATCACCTTCACCTACCACCTCTAATTGTTCATTTTCAATAATCGATAATTCGTCTGGGTTTTGTGCCTATTAATAGATTTTTAGTAAATTAATAATTTAAAAAAAACTTATAAAACTTATAACTGATTGTCTTACTAAAAATATTTAAATGATAAAAGCTTACAGTGTATGAGTACAAAGCAGTACACTTATATAGTGGGGCTGCTGGAGCTTCAGTAGGCTCAGAAACAGGCGCGGAGGTTTCTGTTTCTGGTTCGCCCCAGTTCACTTGGGTAGGATCATCCCACCCAACTGTAAGTTGTTCTATACGCATACGATCTTCTTCTAATTCAGCTGTAAAAATACAATATTATTTTAACAATTTAGGAATGATTTTGAGTTTTGAGTTTTTGTTTAAATATTGTTATACCATCTTCATCCTCATCTTGTTCATCTTCATGTTGTGATCCAGAAGTTGTTCGTTGGTGCCCAGAAGTAGTAGCAACGGCAGAAGATGTAGCCGCTTCTCCTTCAGTGTTATCACTATCATAAAACGAATCCGAACTAGGCTGATCCTATAAACAAAATGTCGATCTTAATTCATAGCTATGATGAAAATGAAGTTAAGAAGTATTATTTACTTACAGCAGCACCCGAAGCGTCAGTTCGAACACTGACTAAGCTACTGCTTCGTGGTAATGTATCCTGCACGGCCAATAAATCTACTTCTTTCAGCCACTCATCTACTGGGGCGCCACCATTTCTCAAACATTCCAATTTTGCTTCGTATTTCGCTTTAGATGTTTCTGAACGTCTTATATTTGTGCGAAGTTCATCAATGCGAACATCTAATTCCGGTCCATTTGGATCATTAGGATCAACCTAAGTGGTAAACATTGAGGTTAAAAAATGTGATAAACTATTTATATCAAGTAGCATTCACATACCTTCTGACCAGCATCTCTCATAGCTTGATATAAATGTAGCTTTCGAGTGGCATCTCTGATAAGGGCAGTCTCTCGGACGACTCTAGTTGCCCAACGGCGAGCTTCTTGCGGCAAAGTTTGTGCAACAGTTTCGTGTTCCATTGTGACCGTATCAATTGGATCGTTATCGCAAGGTTCGAAATCGTACTGCATGAATTATTGGATTTAATAAGTCAATTTAAAATTCTCTTTTCAATTAAATTTATTTTTATCTGTTTATTACGTAATACGATAAAATTTAAAAATATTATATTTGTAAAAGTTTTGTTTACAAAACCTTTGTACCAAAATGTATCAAATTACTACTATCATTTGTATACAACTCCCGGGAAAATTACATTTATACGTTAACGTACCTGGATATGCTGTTTCAAAACAGGGTAGTATAAGTAGACGCATTGCAAATTATACTCTCTGGTTAATTGTTGAGCTTGATCACGTATTTTTCCAAAAGAATGCTGAGTGGCTGAACATGTGAGCAATTCGGTACGACCCATCAAAGTAAGAAATTCCGATACTTTCTCATATACAGCAGCTTCCATAGTTTGCATGCACGATTGCAGCTCCACCAAGAAGTAACGATTCTGTTAAATTATTTATACTTTCTCAATACTGTTTCTATTCAAATATGGGTTTGAACAAATTAACGTTTATATGATATACGTACCTGGTGTGCGTTAGCTGCAGCAATACTTAGAAGATAATCATTTCTTGCTCCCGTAGATTTTTCTTCTAGCTGGTCACGGCGAGAAGATACCTTTGCACTATTTTTTTGCAGAGAGGTTATAGATTGAAAGAATGACCCTTTTTTCTTCTTTAACCTGAAATAAGTTACTTGTTTGATGAATACCTACGTATCTACTAAACTGTAACCTACTTATTATAAATATAAACAGTATCTACTTCTCCATTGCTTATAATATATACTTTAATATATACTTTGGATAACACTAATACATGTTGTTACTTACTTTTCTTCAATATCTTTAGCTTTGTCTCTTACATCATGAGCGGTATGCTCTTCATCGAAGTACAATTTTTTTGTTTTATCCACGTCTAGAACGGACAGTTGGAGCTCCTTGTGAACTTGGGCCAGCAAGTCTGTACTCTAGATTGCAATATTTACAATTAAATTTAAAATGGCCTATCATTATTTATAAAAGCTGATTTCTTATTAATTAATTTAACAATTAATATTTCTTTTTATTTACAGTAGATAGAACCCGAACCCGTTGTTGTTTCTTATGGTTTCTTAAGTATACCCAAACCTTAGGTAAGATATATTTTTTTGTTATTTTATTAATTATGCAAGTACCGTGCAACAAGACAAGTCATAGGTACTTCTTAACCATGCAACTCGCAAGATGCAAGTACGTATGTTTATAATTAAAAAAGACTGGATGTTCCTTTAAAATTTTCAACACAAAACGTTATGAATGTGGCATCAAAAAGCTAAACTGATCTTTGATTGATTGCAGATATACAATAAATAATTAGTCACGCATTCGGTCTAGGCCTCTAGTCATGTATTTTCATTTGTTATCTATTATTTATATACATACATATATTAGTTAGAATTTAAATAATAGAATTGCTTGAGCATTTTATAATATTATTAAATTATCAAAAAGTTTGTATAATACCTTTTTTGCTACGTTAATTTTTTGCTGTCTCAGCAATTTAGCTTCATCGGCGATCTGTTGTTGAAATACCTCGACCGCAGCAAGACGGGCGCGCGCCAGTTTCTCGTTCTCCTCCAATACAGTCCTCCAAACATTCCACATGTTCCTGATAATGAAATGAGCAATATAAAAGACGTCGTAAATAATATGTTCGGAATAGAACATTATTAATAAAATCAAATGTTGAGGGTAGTATAATATAACCGCGATATACTCTTGACAGTCGAGCCGAGTTTGACATCGTGGTAAATTTCCTAACCTGGTGGGATTTAGGCGTGCTCGTGTGTTCTAATAATTGTGAAAAGCGCTTCTAATGGAAGTTTTGGTCGCTTAATAATTAGTATTCACGCCGCGATATATACATATGTTTAATATTGTTATTTAATAATCGTGTGATTGTGCGTGGAATGGACTTATATTCGTATATGGAGAGGAATGTTCTGGTTGCTGCTGTGGTGACGTACTTGTTTCTAGTTTCCCTTTTTATATTTATCTTTAAGTTGTAATAACTAAAATCCTTTTATTATAATAATACTGACTGACATACCACAAGGACGTACGGTTTTTCGAAGTTTTCTCGAAATTTCGAGGGTGTAGGGGTCAAACTGACCTCAAATTCGGATTCAGCGGACCAAAATACGTACCCGTAGGTAGGTCCGGTCAAATGCACATGCTACTTAAAAAAAATTGTGTGCCGTTGATTGGTATTATTGTTATAGAAAGTGTGTATGGACGCCCACCGATTCGTCCTTTGTAGTTTTCCTACATAATACGTAATATATTCAAAGAATCTAGTTAATCTTGCTATGAAATAATTAGTACATATTTTATTCCGTATCCATCTCTATAAATTGGTTTTTTTAATGTAGGTTCAACCTATTAACATCAAATTTTAAGTTTAGTAAATCTATTGAATGACTATAAAATGATCTGCATACATCATTTTATAGTCATTCAATAAACATACACAAAGTAACTTCAGTAATTTCATTTCCCATTCTTTTTTATACCATAATGGTATAAAAAAGAATGGGAAAATGGGGTAGGTTTTTTTAATAAACTTAAAAGTGAAATAAAATGCATAAAAAGCTTCCCTGATCCCGTGTCAGCATTACACTTTCAATGCTAGAATAGGCAAGGGGCAAAAAGCTGAAGAAAATCTTATAGTTAACTATGGATACGGAAAACTTACACGTATCTTCTCAATCAATGAAAATAAATGAGAACTTCTCAGTTAAGGAAATAGGGGAGGCCTACGCCAAAGAGGCGACTACTTTAAAATATTAATGGTAATTGATAATTAATTTTTTTCTTTTTTCAAACAAAATATTAGTGTACCATGTATAAGCCGCAGTAAGTAAGTCATAAAAGCTAGTATTATTTTTATTTAATTTTCGCATCGGTTCGCTTTGAGTATATAACAGATAATCTTCACAACAGTAAAATTATTCGGTCGCCTTATTTAAACTTTATCGTAGCTGTGTGCTTGTAGCACTCAGTGCGTAGCGTTTAAATAAGTTTAGTGTTACATATGTAACTATATCATAATTATGATATAGGTATCTGTTTAATAACTCAAGAAGGGAAATAAGATGAACATTGATGTTTTTTACCTCACATCGATGTATATTATATTATTTTGTGTTTGCATATAACATGTCGACAAAGACGTTCTGGATTCTCATAACCTTTTATTCTTGGATTGACAAGGAAATTAATATCTTGTTGTATTACGCCGTTCCTTTGTTCCAACTGACATTATATCAGTTTTGATGGAATGTATATGTTAAATATAAATGTGATATAAACGACCCATTTTTATTGAAAGACAATCTTATGGCCCACCCGTGTTTTTGGCGGCTCGTTTAGGAATTTACTACAAAACATGACCAGATCCATTATTATCAACAGACTTGATCAATATCGGAAATGCGGAAACCTTACTACAACCAAGATAAGTAGTGATAGTTGATAACTATGTGATAACATGTGATTGCCTTTACTTCTGACATTATGAGAAAGAGGGTATAGAATATAAGAGGTAACGTTGCAGATGAGATGTCGCGTTTTTACTTGTCAATAGATTTTCAAAGGTTCGAAGTAACAATAAAAAATGACATTCACACACATTGTTTAAAGCACATCATTATAACTTGTTGATGTCCTATTGCTGAGTCATCAGCTGACTTCAAGTGGGAGAGCCTCATTCTCTCTGTTGATATGTGAAATTAAATTAAACTTACCATTTTTCCTCAGCGCCATCCACTTTAATGTCAGGTATATTGGGTATCTTCTTGTTCAGATATGCTGAAGATATTTTTAATAAAGCCTAGAAATAAAGAAGGCGATATATATGCCTTGCTTTTATTTGTATTAGTCAATACCAAAATCAATATTTTTATTAAATTTTTACTATAACTTTAAATTACCTTAACTTGAATTTGTGAGTTGACAATTACCGCGTACAGTAAATGAGAAATCTCAAAGGATTAAATCTTGATATAGAATTTTTCGATAATGATTAAAAGTAAAAACATCTATATTAATTTATTGTTCAGTAAACACATTATGATGCTTCGATCAAATTCAAATTCAAATTCAAAAATCATTTATTCATTTAGGTAACACAATGTACACTTATGAACGTCAATAAAAAATACATATTAAATGCTTCTAGTTTTACATTTACTGCCAGTTCTCAAATCAAGGGCGTAGAGCGGACGAGAAGAACTGGCAAGAAACTCGCCGCCACTCTTTTTTAATCGCCAAGTTTTTGTTTTACAAATGTTTTGTAAGGAGCTGCAACCATTACACCATGTTCCACATGACATCTTTAAGTAATTAACTATAATAATCGAAAAATATATAGTACTATATAAACGAAAAAATAAAAATTAATAAAAACAAAGATTTGTCCTCTATCAGCAGAATGTATGGTGAAATAGGAGCACTCACTTACATTCTCGTGGGAACAACACGCAAATACATAGACGAAATAACTAATATCACCGCATACACGAATTCAAGTTCGACCAGTCACCACAAGTAGCACCCGTTCACGAGTATGACGCATGGCCAGCCATCGGCCCCCTCGCCATATTTTAGGGAGAGAGACAACCCGACGCATGGACGCCGCCACAAGCAATGACATTTAAGCGAGCATGACGATCCTTGAAATGTGAACTTGGCTACATAAGAAAACAATAATAATATTAATTATTCTGAAATAAATTAGTACTACATGGATCACGGTTTGCTCCCACTTTACATTAAAAAAGTCGTGTATGTTGACGATCGCCCCCGAGTCTGGAATTGCAGCCGAGAGATTCAGTCGCGTTACCTCTATACTGGAGCAAATCATATCCAAGCACTAGGATCGTTTAAATATTCATTTATGTTATAATAGGCCTTAGCAAGTAGTTTTACTTTAACGTACGATTTAAATTTATTTATTGACAACACTTGTATCTCACTAGGGATTTTGTTGAAAAAACGTATAGGTACAATTGCCTTGGAAATAATTACTCGTTTTATGCAGCCTTGTGGTTGGTGCACTAATTTTGTCTTTATTACGAGTACTATAATTATTGTGGAAGCTACTATTCTTTTGAAAGATATCTATATTTTTCCGCACATATAAAATATTCTCATAAATGTATTGACTTGCCAAAGTCAAAATATTTATTTCTTTAAACTTGCTTCGAACTGACTCCCGTGGGGATAATCCGCAGATCGCTCTTATAGCCCGCTTTTGCACTGATATTATTAAAAAAACATTGTAATAAAGGAATTTTAATATTACATATCTTAATTTTAAGTACCGCAACAGTACACGCAATAGTACCTACACCAGACGTTTGGAGGTTTATTACAAAAGTATATCATAATGATAGTAATTGTAAAAAAGTTAAATGTATTAACTTCTTACCTCCGAGTACGACTTCTCTATGGCTGATCTTTTGATGGTGTAAGTACGAAGATCTTCTAACAAATCGCACTCATGCTGGTTTTTGGCATAAAGCTTTGCAATTTGCTCTGAGTGTACATTTTTGAGAAACTTCGTATAATTACTCTGTAACAAAAAATATAATGAGAATAGGTCTAAATTTACAAAATTGAAAACAATGTTTTGAAACTATTTATAGGTTTCGCATACTAGAAGAAGACATTATTTTGGAACAAGCCGTTTTGGCGTTTGAAGATTCTAAATGAGTCCCAAGATGGAATTTTAGTGCAGAACAAGGATATTAGTTTCAACTATGAGGATAATTTACTTAAGTAAATTACTACATGAGGTTCGGAGGAACCGAAACGTGCAATATGCACTTCATGGTTTTTTCATCAATGAACGATGTTTCGTAACTTGGGGGGAATTTCGATATTCCTCCCTACCGTTTAATGCCCGACGTGACCAACGTAGGGGGGACATGTTTATATAAAATTATACTTAAACATTCCGTCCTGGCGGGATTCGAACCCGCGACCCATCGGAGCGCCAGTTAGGTTCTACCCAAAGCGCCAACGAGTTAATGTACTTTCAAACATTAAGGCGGGGCGCTTCTTTCTTTGTTATTAACTTTTAATTTTGGAAATAACTAAGTTGTTGCGTGTCGTGTTTGACATGAGCCGACGCAGACGTCTAAAAGACTCGTTAAAAGTTTAACTCCAGTAAGGCAGAAGATGGCATTGTTGGATGGCATTCATCGATAACCCAAAAATGTTGCAATGTTACTGAAAATGAATTACTTTGAACGAAAATAACAGTTAGACCAAAGCGGCACCCCATAATATTAACTGTGGGTTTTTTCTTTAATATTTCCTTATCAGGCACACAGTCTACTTTCACGATATATAATGATAACATCAAATCGTATGACATATTTTTTCGTTATTCCTGAATGAGGCTTTATCAATACCCTTCCTTTTAGCTCGAACAACTTGCGAAATAGTATTCGTACCGTCGATTTGCCGTTAGTATTCAATTTCAAATTATTTGTCATACACATACATAAATATTAAAAGCTCTTTAATTTTTATACATTTTATTAGAGTAGGTAAGTACTGCTTTGTTTTAGTTTTTGTATACACTAGAAACGATAATACATATTTTCGGAATTCTTAGCATTTTCAAACCGCGTGCCAAAACCAACCCCAATATCTCTGTTGTACCTATGCTATAGCATGATGCAAGGTGTAAGTTACAAAGAATTTGTTTAATTTATAATTTTCATATATTTTACAAATTATAATTTAAGGACTGTGATATCAGTAATCTGGGTACTTATATATTAAGTACATATATAAAAATGAACTGACGTTTGTTAGTCTCACAATAACTCGAGAACGGCTGAATCGATTTGCCTAATTTTGCTTTTGAATAATTTGTAGAAGAAAATGTAATAACTTATTAATTAATAACTATATAAAAATGAATTATACAAACTCGGCGAAGTTTATTGATATTTTTATTTGTTAAGCTGTTACGTAAATCTAGGGGTAAATTAAGTAAGTCGAGGGACAAGATACACTATACTGCGTTAGAAAAAGTCCTCGACTAAGTCTATTAATTTTATATCTTAACACTACATATAAGTTCTAACCGTAAAGGATATCCCGAGGTTACCAGAATTAAAATTCGCCTCTTCTTTTCCTCGATTTTTATCCTCCGAAATAATAAATCCTCACAATAATATAATATTAGTATGATTTTTTTAGGTTATGATTTTCCAGAAAACAATTTTCTGTAAAAATCGGAAAAGCAAATGCTACTGGTATTTTTGATTTAAGGAATTTTCATTATTTTGTAACTACCTAATATACTGTTATTAATTTATTAAAAAAAGGTATGTTAAAAACTACTACGTATACCGAATAGAATTTAGGAACCTATTTACTAATAAAATTTAAAAAACTTACAATAATATAAATCTTACTGTATACTTATTTTAAATTAAAAGTTTACAAAGAAATACTTTTGTATGGTTCTATCAAGTTCAAACAATATGTTTTATTTAGTAATAAAAGGAATCGTCCAAAAGCATTGTATTAAAATATATCAGTTAAATGTAAGAATAGTTATGATCGAAAAAAAATTTATATATAACCCTTAAAATTATTAGCCCTTCAATAAATGCATACTTTCTGTTAAATTCGACTTCCTGTAACTTAATGAAAACACCCAGTTTCAAGTAAACGTTCATAAGATTAATTTTTAATATGAAGTTGTCTTCATAAACGTAACAATTAATATCCCTAAGATATGCGTTCATAAGTCAATCTCAGATCGTTGATCTCAACACTTAGATTATATTATACGTGGTAGGCATACTTTAATTTAAAAATGCCTAAATTCAATACACGTTACATAATAATTGATTGCTAAACGGGGTACAAAAAGTGAATGTGCTTGAGTAATGCTTCATTCACAGTGCTAAGAGACACAAGATATGGAGATGATGTGAAGAACTTTTGTTTAATGGTCGAATGTAGTTTTCATTGTCATTGCCATGAAGTAAAGATCGTAAAGCTTACCTTTCTCGGTGGGGGTTGCATGGTGCGGTTCGCCGTGGTGGCGGCCCACGGTTCTGAACGCGGAGCGATTCGGATCGATCGCAACACACGCAAGCGTGACTATTTTCTGCCGCTTTTGCTCATCGCCCTAGCCTTAGTAGATGACGCGCATGCGTTCTTAAGGCAAACTATACTCTGATCACCATAGATAGGTAGAGCCCACAGAACAATGGGATCATTTCATTTCATAATACTGATCCATATAACTCTTAGAAGTATCACCTCCTACTAATTTGAGCGTTGCTCATTTATATAGAAATCTCTTCACGGATTCAAAACATGCTATATTAGTACAATTATATTTCTTGACGTTAAACAGTCAAACATACTGCTTATGATGCTCTGGTTCCACGTCGCGTCAAATAATAAAAGAATGAATAAATCGAATTTTAATACAGAGATCTTAAATAGTAAATTGCACTGCTCTTTATTAAATAATTTTTTATATATAAATATATCAAATACGGGGCAGTAGCCCGGGGTCTCAATAAAAGAGGGCCTCCACAATAGAAATAAAAAATCTGTCTAAGTAATTCCGACGAGTAGGTAAACACTAGAAAACAACTTTGAATTTTTCTCGCTATTTCACTTTTACCTTCTTTGCACTTTGTACAAACGTGATTTTATTGTTAACATGAAAATAATTTGAGGCCAGGCTCCTTTGTTGCCCCAAGGCCTCCAAATCCGGCCCTCATTAGATTTATGAATTAAAAAAGAAATAAAAGCAACAAAAGAGTTAAATCAATTTAACTATTTATCGTCGATTAATTGTAACCAAGATTCAAATAATCAAATTACTTATTTTTATAGTAAATTCAGATCAAAATAAAAAAAAAACAGAAATCGCTGCGGTTAACCTCTATCTGGGAAAGTGTACGCATATAGGGAACGTATTGCCAATCAACAAACAATTAAAATATTAACGAAAATAACACTGTATATAGATTAATACATTATATTCATATTCTAATTATAACTCTACTCGTATATATACAATCTCTAAGATATATTAATACTAATCGAGAATTAATCTAACACATTTTACATACAAAGTGGAAGGTGAAGATCACGTCGATTTCACCAATTTGGAAGAGGAAGATGATGACTAGCCGGTGTGACCATAAGTTCCCAGTAGTTAATATCGAGAAGTTGTAAGTTTGCATAGTTTTCAGTGAAACATAACTTTATCGCGATTCAATTACAAAAGGAAGCGGGTTGTATGCGTACATTTTCCCCTGAAGGACAAGTTTGAAATTAAAATTAATATGTTGAAACATACTTCTAACTATAACACCAAAAAAAATTTAACTTACTGTTCATGTTATACCTACGTAATTAGATGTAACACTGTCTATGGTAAAATTAAATCTATGAATCGATGCTCATAATTTAGTAGTAACAAACCGCGGAATACTGAAACGATAATCAAAATTTGAGACCTTCTTAAAATGTTTCTATCTTTCATTTTACCTTCGTAATGAAAGAGTTAGAGATACTTTTAAGCGCACCTCAATGTTAATTAGCGTTCGAGAATTCGGCCATAACTCAAATAAAACTTAACCGTGCGGCAAAGTAACAGAGATAAATTACGTATCTCCCCACTTTTCACCAATGATCTGAATATTTTAAAAAATGGCAAATGGTTGGCGTTGATTAGATACCTTTAAACATTTTAGATGTACATACATAGCTTTTAGGTAATTTGAACAAAATGAGGTATTTATATCAATACATAATTTTCATAATAATTGATATAGTAACTACTGAATATATTTAAACCTCAAAAAAACTAAATTCATATAAAAATAATGGTTATAGTCACAAAACACTAATAATGGTTATAGTAACAATGTTCTGTGATTATTAGGATTATACCCATCATAGTAATACAGAACTGAAGATCGTCGCTAAGATATGAGCAGTTTGATATTCACTATCTGTTTAAATATATTTTGTTTACTTACCTAAATTTCGACTAATATGTACGGTACGAAAATTACTCACACGAACACAACGTTTAGTAGTTGTAGGAGTTCCGCTTTTCCGCTTATAGTAACTACTAGACATACTAAAGTTCTCTGAAATCTGTTCACTTATCACTTTCCATGACTAAAAAAACTACGCTGAGTTATTTGTAGGAACTTATTTAGAAATGATGCATAGTCCGTGTAGGTGTGTAGGGGAAGGAGGCCCAAAGCGGGCACCCTGCCTAAAGCGGGCACCTTTAATAAAGTCGTAATTACAATATCTACTGCGGTGAAACAGCGCGTCGTCATACCCCCCTCCCTGCCCAACCTACGGCAGTCACTTGATCATCATCAGACCGCGCGACCGCATGCTGCGAGTCACAAAAGAATTTCAGTGTAATTTGAAAAATAATTCAAGGTATGTTGATTGTGTTTTCTCTATTAGTGTGTCAGTTGCCCTACTATCAAAATCTGCATGTTGTTTAGTGACTATCTGGTGGTGGTTTGATTGTTTTTGCTTGATTGTGTTCCATAAATTAGCGATAAGATTTTGATGACTACAAAAAAGGTCACAAAGGGCAAAGCGAGCAGGGCAAAGAAGGCACCTGCCCACTTTGCCCGAGCTGAAAAATGCATAATTTGTCATATTTTTTTCTGTTTTAGATGGTGAATAAGTATAAAAGAAAAACTTCACAAGGTTTTAACAAGTATAAAAGATTAACCGAGGGAGAAAATGTCTGGAAAACGCAAGAAAGAAGGCAACAAAATCAAACCTGTGAAGAAGAAATTAGAAGGAGACTTGACAAAACAGAAAAAGGGAAAATCTGTGACAAAAAAGAGTAATAAAGAAAACGAACGAGCAAACTGCATCATATGCAATGAACCATATGAAGATCCTCCCTTAGAGGACTGGATTCGTGGCGATGACTGCTATTTATAGGCACACGATGTTTGCTCCTCCTATAACGGTATTGGGGCATATTTCTGTGACAACTGTCAAGAAATTCAATTACCTACCTTGATATTTTTATAATCAGAGAGACTGATAAGTAAATTAAATGACTGATTAATAAGTTCCTGCAATTTATATTTAGTTATGAAAATAATATATGTATTATTTGTTTAAAAAGAAAAATTTGAATGTTAAATGTGAGAGATATGAATGTGATTTTAGAAATTGTTGACAATTAAAGGATAAATAATATATAATTGATTTTTCATTATCGGCTTTTTATTTGACAGGTTCTAAACTATACATTTTAGGCAGTTTGCATAGTTTATGTCAAACAATTTAAGTATGCCTGCTTTGCCCAAAGCTCGTGCCCGCTTTAGGCTCCCCTCTCGGGCAAAGCGGACATTAGTAAGAGTTTTATATTTCTCTCTATACCTTGTAATTTCAATCTTTATATTAAATTTGTTAATGCTACATTTAAGTACATGAATTGCTACACCTGTTATAATTAGATTTTTCCAAAAAATCTTGTTCGTACCCCATTTTTTTTCAAAATTACCTTATGGTGCCCGCTTTAGGCCCCCTTCCCCTACCCTTTCATTTTTATTTTTTTTAAGGTATGGTTGTTTGTCATCGTACATATAACGCGTAATAAATATAATAAAAATACTGCGTGTTAATACTCTAATCGATAATCTTGTAATCAAAGATATGATAGCTAACCTTCCTACGTACTTCAGTGCAATGACAGAAATTTTAAAGTGGTTCAGAATACCTACTCACATTGCTAATCACAGTATAACATTATAGATAAAACTTACCAAGTTCTATACTAAGTTACAAGCAGAGACTGCATAACTTGAAAATATGGGTTATGGTTTGAATTGCCACCCATAAGAACTGTCTAAACGCTTATGATTTACAATTATCTTTATTTTCCTCGTCATTGTCCTCGGAAATCTGTTTTCAAATGGTTTTAAAAATGTATCAAGGTCAGAACCGCTTTGTAACGCTACCGGTATTTAACCGGTAATTCACCGCTATTTGCTGTCTCCGCAACACATGAGATGTGAGTCGTTGATGTTTTAATTAATAAATTAGTTTCTATTTTATTTATAATTGTATTAGAGTAATTACTTAATAATAAAAAGGTCAATATTCAAGAAGATAAGATTTGACTAAAAGGAGATTTGTACCCTAGCCCTATCGATGTTGTAAATTAATTTAGAAGAGACTAGCCGTCCCCGCCCGCCCGCTTTGCTGGGGAATTGTAAAGGATAGACGAATATGAACTATCCACATAAATTTGAAAAAAAAAATGGTAAAGGGTTGATGGAATTCAAAAAATGAATAGCCTAAACCTTCTACAATTAATTCCGCGTCGAATGGTCATGGTATCATGCCAATCGGTCCAGTAGTTTTCAAGTTTATCGATAACAAAGAAAAAAAAAGTTGCTTATATATAGGTATATATAGATAAGGTCTCTTCAATTTTTTGCCTAAGACAAACCGTTATGTATTATATCCAGCGGAGTTAGAACGCAAGTCACAAAAACGATTCGACTGATCGTGTCGCTTCATTGTGATTGGTGTAGAGAGTCTCTAGACCAATCACAATGAAGCGAGACGATCAGTCAAATCGTTTTTGTGACTTGCATTCTAACCCCACAGGGCCGGATTTGGAGGTGTGGATGCCTTGGGGCAACAAAGGAGTGAGAGCTTCCTGGCCCTAAACTATTTTTCAAATATAATGAAGAAAAAATATTTAAGAACAAAATAATGTCATATTTGAACAAAGTAATACGTGAAGCAGCGAAAAAAAATCAAAGGAATAGTTCTTTATTCCGAATTTGAAAGATTTTATCTTAAATCTATTTTCTCTTTTGTGGGCAGTAGCCCCGGATGCCCTCCCTTAGGGGATCCAGCCCTGATTATATCCGAATAATTTCAGACACAAACTTATGTTACCATTACTCGATTAACTACTATTCCTATAAATGGGTCCGAAATAAAATTGTTAAAAATAAAAGAATTGTTTAATTGATCTAAAAAATTTATTAATGAAGGAGGCGACTATGTGCACATTGAAACTTACAATATTTACAACACCCGCGTTACATTATCCCTTTACTACACATTGCTTTTTAGTATTTATCTCTTACTCGCGTAACTCTAGACTGTACATAAGTAGTTTGTACAATTTATTCTTAAAATTTAATTACTAACAATCTAAGCATTTAAAATAATGGAAATATTCTTGATCATAATACTTATAAGGATAATGGTATAGGTGTTAATCTCTCTTAAAAGTTACTCTTATAGTGTAATACATAAATAATATTGTATGTATTTACTTTTAAACCTAGTGACTGTAATGAGTCATTCAGCCAAGTTTATATCTAACACTGATTTTACGACTGAGGCATAGTTTATACAGCTGATAAAGAGGTACTCTCACTATCATATGCAACACAAACAATCACTAAGTCGTGAGCTACCAGAACGATGGATAAACATCGAAAGCTTGTGACTACACTTAAAGACTACCACAGTAATTATCAGGTTATTTCGAATGACTCGAGTTAGGTCCGGTATTCTAGAAGGAAAGAGATCGGGCGGCCTCTAGCGGCCCACACTACTGAAAAGACTGCTATACTTACCGACCTCGTACGTACAAGTAACACATTAAATATTTCAACAACACGCATTTAACGACGCTTACAATATTCAAAGTAAAATACAATTCCAAACAACACTTACAATAGATAAAAATCGGAAAGTAAAATAATATAAAATCATACGCTCAAAGCTCGAATCTAAATAACACCAAATATATAATAGTACCAAAATCGTTACTTTTGTTACATCAAAATGTCATATGTACAACTATATTAAAACATTATCGTCAAATTTTTATTTAATATTTATTTACAATTAAAACGCTTTTTTTATAAACGCTATCGTCAGGGCGTTAAAATAACAAGTAGAATCCTGAATAAAAAAATATTCTAAAAAGTCTTAAGATTATGTATAAATAAAAACAAATCACAGTAACAAGGTAATGTTCGACAATCATTATGTGATGATTTTAGTACTTGTGAATAGATTGTGCGTAGACTGGTGACAAATAGAAATCAGAACAAGTAGAATAAACAGACAAATCGACGCGATTTCTGAATTTTGCTTTGATTTATGAGAAACAAGTAGGAAGACAATTTTAATGTGATTTTGTTGATCCTTTTACGATTTGCACATTATAAGTTGAAAATAAACGAATATATAAGATGAAAATAATCTTCAAATGTACATAACAAAAATGGCGCTACAATTCATGTTTAGAAATTTAAAAAAAAAAATGTTTTATGTATGATTTTAAATAAATTCTTATTGTATTTGATAACTGAAATTAAAAAAATAAAACTATTTCAGTATCTTTTAAAGATACAGCAATTTTTCATATATCTAAGCAAAACAGATTATTTGCAATTTTTTGCGATATCAGCTTTAACATTCTTGTTCTGTATGCCAATATATAGATATTTATTCAATTTGATGGACATTTTATTTATTACCTTGCACGTTGAAAGCAGATTCGATTTCCTGCAACCGGCGCTGTGCCTTGGATATAAAGTTCAAAATTAATTTAAATTCAAGAGTACACTCATATTATTTTGGTATTTAGGTCCTTAATGCCAGTGTTAAGTGATCGCTTATGATCTTCCAAGCCGTAGGTCGGGGAATTTGGTAGTATTTGTAATAAAGTCCATGCAATGGATTTATAAAAAGATGACATTTACATGACATGGAAATAAATAGGGAAATATTTTTAACGTTGTTTTACGGCTTCACATTTACAATATCATAAATGAATATCTTTTTGCGTAGAGAACAAAAGTTATAAGATATATTTATAATCCTGATGCAGTTGTTTGAGAGTAAATATACTCACGATAAGCAATACTTTTAAAACGGACAACAATAATCATTTAGGCTTAACGGTTCTTGGAATTTGTAGCACAATATCGCCAGCGATATCATGCAATAAAATAAAACTTAACCCCTTTCTCCCACGATAAGTTAATACTAGACTAGGTCTGAGGTTCCCAAAGCGAGCACCGCGGCGCTCTGATGTGCCGTAGGCCGTATAATAAATAAAAGAACTCGGCTTTTTGTATATGGCGGATGTTTTAATTTTTGTGCCAATCTACTCAGTATCATTGTATTCAACTAGTTAGGGCGCCGAGACAAAATACTAAAATGATTAGTTCGCCGTGAACTGAAAAAGTTTGGGAACCTCTGAACTAGGAACATAAGACATGAATGTTCAACAATATACTACAACGCTGATCATTGACAGTTATTTAAAAAGTAATAGTAAAGTTTGAAATATGAAAAAATAATCATTTATATTATGTATCCTGAAGTTATTTAGCTTGTATGCGTAATCTCTATAGTAAATATCTATAAATAATTAGTATTATAAATACAGTTGGTTTTATTAGAATACGAGTAACGAGAACTAATGCCAATAATAGCGAGAAACTTTAATACATGTATAATGGTGATTTGAAATGTCCGTGAGTTTTGCCACGAACGCATAAAAATTAGTTTTGTTTTTATTGTTATCATGTATAACTCGGAATGCTCAAAGTGCTCAGTTAATTATTTTTGTTGCTAGTACTGATAGAAGTAGAACATAATATGTCGACGGAACCTTTCATATCATCACTACAACTGTTAATTGAAGATAAATCTACGCACTCTTAATTCAAATTATGGCACCGGCGTTATTTATATTGCATCGAGAATCTTTAATTTTTGAGTCAGTTGACAGTTCGGAACCACTGATACTCAATACCTCATTTACATTTACATATCTACAGGGAAGTGGGTCGTATGTAGTTTAAACTTTTGACCGCTTGTGTCAAATATTTCCGTGCCCCTATCGACCGTGTCGACTACTGCGACACAATATGCATGATTTTGGTTCTATTTTTGTCCTATGAGGCTATGAACTGCGTGGTACAACTCAAATGATTATTCACTAGTTCGTACTGCGTAGTCGGACGCTAGGGGACGGCAATTGATATTTAGCCAAGCGCTTAAAAGTTTAATTACTACACACTACCACTACCATTCGCATTCCGCCTTGCCTGAAGGCAATGATTCAATCGTAGGCTTGTAATATTTTATGCCTGGTAATATTTAGTTGGAAAGCGAATCAGTATCTAAATGTAAAAGGGTTATAAAAGTAGTATCCTAATGAAGCACCCTATGTGAAATGTAATATAGAAATTGACATAAGGTCTCTTTCATATCTCATAAATAATTACATACATAGATATATATTTTGTTATATTTGAAAGTCAAGTGTACTCAGATACAGAACTACGAGAATATTCATTGTATTTCAAATATTTAATTGTCGAAACTATATCATAATCTATAAAGATGTTGTTCAATAGACATAATAAATATTGGTCACTCAATCACTTAAATGGCTGAGTGAATTATTAATGATACATATTTCTCAAATTTTCATGATTATTAAATAAAATTTAGAAAAAATTGTATGACTATTGGGATACACACTTACAATGCAGTCATATTCATGAATAGTAACATAACATTAGCCAAAGACCTTATAATAGTTACAAAATTAAATTGAACATATACTTAATCCCGGTAAGGTTAACAATATTATTCAATAATAATACTATTATAAGCGAAATCGCATGAATTATCTGATTTTTATTGAAAAACAAATATTTTGTTTCAATCTCGAATAGTCAGTGACATCCTTGTTGGTCCTCCATACAGTATAAAAATGTTTTGTAGTCAACATTGAATTGTCAACTGAATACTAAAAAAAGTGAACTTGATGGCTTCTCTTTCATATTAATACATAATAAAAGAAACAGCAATACTTTTAAGTGATTGGTTTTAAAGTATTCATATGTCTAGTGTATTCATAGATTTGAACAACAGGTTTATATCAATTTAGTGACAAACAATATAATTGTATCATAATCCTTTGTGTTAATTTTCTACAGTAATAATATACATAAGTAACTATTCTATTAGGAGTAGACTTGACCAGAAAGACGATAAGCTTATTTGATTTTAATAAAATAAAAACAGTGTATCTTTCTTGTAATCCGTTTGCAAATATTCAATTTCAACCAAACTTATCGTTTTAAATATTTTACTAATTTCAAACAATATTGTGTTATATTTATAATTAATAATCGCACAAAATTCTTAAAATAATAAATGCACACTTGAAAAGCCATAGATCATGATAGAAAACGCTCTCGAAATAGATTTAAGTTTTAATTAATAAAAGACAACCTGCCGTGTTCTTTGTTAAAATAAATAAATTAGTTCCTTCCAATATACAAATAGAATAATTTTAGTGTTTGTTTGAATCAATACTGTGAATCAAATTGAAGAAAAGACAAAAACAGATTGTATCTACAACTGATCTAGATTCGACGCATTCATATGTTATGTTTAGAATTTTAATTAAATAGCTTAAAATATTATTATAATATGTAATATACAATGTCATGATTAGCTTTACAATGACCGCATAACATAAGCTTACTTTGTTTACAGGAACTATCAAAACGCAGCTGTTATATCTGGTAAATTAATGATTCTATATTATACAACAGAAAAATCACCATATTTTGAAAATTCCTGGATTTCTATAATGAGATTAGCTATTTTGTTTTTAAATAAATATTTCTATTTACAATTTGATGAAATAACATTATATTATGAGAACAGTTATACTTAACAAACATGCACTTAAATCTACACCCGGCCCTGAAGGTCGAGTCAAACATGACTATCCGATGAGTATTGGCAAATATTGCACATTATTTATTATGCATACAACATATCTTATAAGAATCTGGCCAAGAATTATTTTTACAAAATACATTTTCCTTTATTTCTATTATTATAAACACAAAGTGATATGCAAAAAGTGACGTAATGTCGTTATGAATGAAAAGTCTAAAAAACTGCATTAATTCAATAATTACTTGTCTAAAATTATAAACTGGATCTATTTCATATTTTCTGTATAATAAAATTTATGCAACCAACAGTTTCAAACTTCTACATTTTAAATCTCTCGTAATTATTATTATTATTGATCAAACAGATATATATATGTATATATATCTCAATCCCAAAACTATAATAATTAACAATTAAGAGAAATGGACTTGACATAATTTTTTTGGTGTACACCACAACTATATATCTTAAGTGTATCTATTGATTTGATAAAAATGAATTATGTATACTGTATTTCTATTTTAAAATCAAAATTTTCAAAATTCATACTTTAGTTCACTGCTTTAGTTCACAGGTTGCCAAATTTAAATAGGTTTACCTTATAAAAACAGTAAAATACTTTAGGATGTGATTTGGATTGTAATTGTTGTGATTCTCAATTTTTATTTTTAAAATGTTGACATTATAAAATACGGCCTAAATCTAAATCATTAAACAGCTCTCAGCAGAACTATCACCTCTTCGATTTAGATTAAAATATAGTGAAAGAATGGAGTAATAAATATTTGATTTGAAAATGATAAAACAGTATTTTTCCCTAAACTGAAAATGTACAGAAAAAATAATATTATATATGTAATTTAAAGTAAGAACATAATCATGGATTGGTTTGCCGCCTTTTGATGTAATCTGTATATACACAAATCAACAAGTCTAGGTATATTACACTATGATAGCTTAAATACTATTTGATGTACAGAAAAAGTCTCTATATGAAACCACCTTGATACGAAATTAAGGTGGGACGATCATGGTACGGACAGGAATTCTAATGGGTGCGCGTAACATGAATGCAAGAAAATACCTCAGTGAGATTCTGTAACCTGTAATTATCTGCACAGAGATACAAAATGACCAGGAATTCCAACTAGTGCCTGCGCACACAGGGTCAGTGTTATGGACTGGTTTGCTCTATTACCTGACAAGATCTACAAATAACCTGGCACCTTATACCCCAGCATGACTTGGACAACCTAATTTTGACAATGAATAACCACTGGACTGGAATTTTATTAACATTAGGGAAGGATGTACTGATTAATAAGATGAATAACATCCAATTTTTCGTTACAATTAACTTTTTATTTGATCCAATTGTAAAATACTCTACCATTGGCCTTTTTGTCTTTAAATGTGTAAGAGATGAGATGATGTGAAGAAATTTAGTTAAAAATATCCCAAGTCATTGTTGATGTATGTAGATACAAATACATCATTAAAATATACAAAATGTAATAGTACAGAGCAAACATACACCATGATAATTCATTATAATATTTACAATTTCTTATTATTACTTGTTCAAGAGGTTTTTGAGGTCATAAAATAGGTTTATTAAACAACAGACTAAAACCCCCTAGTTATTATTAAATGTGACACTAATTAAAATAATTTAACAAATAAAGTCGAGTAAGGAATAACTCATGAAAATAATTTATCAATCATCAACTGTTTAATGCCTAAAAACTTGTATTTAATTAGAAGAGGCAAAAAAACAGAAATAAATAATAGCTGTAGATAGCTGTAATAAAATAATATATTGAATTGTTTACGTCAATGAGATTCCATATTACGAGGCACAATTATAATAAAAATAAATCTATTCCTTTTAAAATACTAGTCACATATAGTGTATTCAAAAATACTCCAAAAGTAATTCGAAATACATTTAAGATATAAATTGAGCTTTCGATTTATACAAATAAATAATTTACACTTAGAGATAAAAATAAATTCATAAGATAACTACTAGGTATATACAGACATGACTTACATTTAAAGAGTCTATAGTCCCGTTTTTAACTTTTTATATCACCTCACTGTACAGTTATCATCGAGGGAGGCGGAAGAGAGTGCAGCGACCGAAGCGCAACTTTTATTGGCTTCGGCGGCCTCTTTTTCCAACCTCGCCTTTTTCATTACGTATCCTGAACCTTGCGAACTACGTTTTAAACGTATAGGAGTCACTTTTTCAGTTCGTATTCTTCGCAAAGCAGAGGAAGATTCAGAGAAGGGGGTGTCGATGGCAAGGGGGTCGGGGGCGGTCGGGTCGTAGTCGAACGGGTCCACCGTCGGTTCGGGAACCGCCGCTGCAGCGTTGGCCAAAGCACTCTTGTCGCATCTCTCTCGACTTTCATCCTCTTCCTTATGACGCTTTATTTTTATTATTAACTTAGTAGCACTTTCACTATCACTATTAACCACTAGGAGCTTCTCTTTGTCAGACTTTTTATCCTTCTTCTTTTTACCCTTATCTTTCTTAGGCTTTTTAGGCTTTTTATCTTCTTCAAAATCTGCCATTACCATACGCCGATAAATCATGCTTTCTCTTTTTAAGTCTTTCATGCTGGGCGTAGGTATTATTTGGCTTTGAAGTCGCTTTTTCGGGGGACGGAAGTTAAAACTTGATGAATCTTCAGGCATTGGTTGTACTATGTTAGAGCCTATCTTTATTTTTAGTTTAGGTGCAATTGGAGAAATATCAGTAGGTGATGGCGGGCTAGGTTTAGAAGGCGTAACTCGAGCTCGTCTTTTTGGATACTGTCCTAAACCAGCTACGAATTTTGATAACTTCACATTATCTGACAAGTCAATGTCACTATTTAATTGTCTTAACTCCCGAGATAAAGCACTGCTTTTTCGTTTTTTCTTTTCTACAGTTGTTTCGGTCATTTTATAATCTTCTCTAGTAGGTATACTAGTCATAGAAGCTACAGCCTTTGGAATTGTGATGACGGCTCGAGCTAGAGGTTGTGGTGCAACCGGCGGGGGCACAATTCCGATAGTTGTAGCATTTGTGGGATCATCCATATTCATGTCCTGAGTCCAATACTGTCGCAGTAATTCTTTTTTACGCATACGACGCAAGTTGGTAGATCCCGTAGACGACACCGAACCGGTGGATACGTTTAACAAGCTTGTATTAGCATCATGCACGGGAGCGGGCGGTTTCGGTACAACTGGCGGCGCTGAACTAGCTGAATAATTGGCATCTAAGAATGGTCCTTTAATTTTTACTTTCAACTGATTTCTAGAATCTGATAATGATACTTTCGGTAAATGAGGTGTAAAAGCATCTTTACTGGCATTGTTTATTAGTGAACTGGGTGGGTTAAGGGCTGATTCTGCATCTTGATTACTTGCCATTAGAGAGGCGTGCAATTGTTTTTCTACCTCCTCATCAATGTCAGCTAACTGTTGATCAGCTGTTTCACTGGCGAAAGCTAACAGATGACTATGGTAGGCATCATTGGTGGCTGGAGGTTGATTTTCAAAGGCATTGTATGTACGCATGTCTACAGGCCCAGGTAAAACTGGTTGCACTTGTGAAAAGCTAGTGTGATCAGAGTTATTTTTATTGGTAGGAGAATCTGACTCTTTTTTAGATTCTGGCTTAGGAGATTTATTATGTTTAATTTCAATTGATATTGACGGTGGACTAGAAACTTTCGGCGATTGTGATGAATCTTTATAACTATGTTCTGATTTTCGCTCATCTTTCATATCTACAGATTTGCGACGTTCCCTTAGTGCTTTAAGATCAACGCCATCGTTTGCTATTTCTTCTTCAAAGTCGTAAACTGTACCAACAAGTTTGCTTTGAATAGAATTTCCCATACTATACTGAGATGTTGAGAAATTCTGTACACTTTGACCGCGACTCTTTGAACGACCTCGTCCTCTTTGACTTCTATTACTTTTATTGCTCGATCTTTTGGTTCCCTTTGGCACCTCTGATTGTTTCGGTGATATACCAGGACTTTTACTTGACAATTTTGGAGCAATAGGTTTCGTTATTTTTAAAGGTGATTTAGAGTCGGGTGGTTGTAAAATACTAAGCTGTTCATTGTTTTCTATCTTTAGAGTTTCTCTGGTGTTAATTCCATCGTTGAATGAATCTACACTTATACTGGGACTAGATGGGGCGTGTATTGATATCTTATCACTGCCTGTTACATCAATATCTTCAGACGGCGAATCAATAGGTTTGGAAGTTGGAGATGCTATCATAGCACGTGTTAAGGCTATATTTTGTGAAGAAGTTGTAAATGCGGCACAAATATTCGAAAATATAGGCTTCGGCAGAGGAGGCATTAGCGGTGTGCCAGAATAAGTTAAACTTGGAACATAAAGGCCAGACGCCGTCGATGCTAACGACAACTGTGATGTAGGACATGATCCAGGAGTAAATAAAGGTAACGTCATAGGACCCAGATATGGTGATGCACTTTGAGGATAATTTGCAAACTGATTCAGGGACATGGCGGGGTCTACGTGATGTGAATATTGAGGTATAGGCGGATATGGTTCAATTTCTGTAATACCACCAGTTTGACGAGGATCACATGAATTTATGTGCAAATTAGTTTTTTGAGAATTAACTGAACCCTCAGAATCTGTGCTTGAAGCAGATGATCTTCTAGATGTTATCTTGCTTTCCTGCCATTTAGATTCATGACTTATATATGGAGATGAGACTGTAGCGCAATCAGAATGTATAACAGAATTATTGTTATCGTAGGTCTGATTATCTTGAGTTAAATCATTGTCAATGGAATGGTCCACTACTGACAAAGACTGGGAGTCATCACTCTGTTTCGATATTGATATAAAATCTCCCACTTCAGAAACAGAATGAATATCAGATTGAGCAATAGAGGGATCTTTTACATCATCTGTGAATGAAACTGCATCATCATATTTCTTATCATTTTGTTCCACTTGAGATTCATTTTGTAAAATAGACTCAACTGTATCTTGTCTCTCTATATTATGTTCATTGCTCATCCTAAGCATTTTATGATGGTTTTGGTTATGAAAGGTCAAACTGGATGATAATAATAGAGGGTTTTTATTTGGTGATGTTTGAGACAAATTTTGAATTTCTTCAGTTGCATTAGGTAAATGATTAAGTGTTCGCATTTCTTTCAAGGACGTTTTTTCATCATCAATTAATGAGATGGCAGAACTGTCTTTTGGACTATCAGAATCACTCTTGGGAGTGCTTATACCTGCACCAATAATTTCTATTTTTATCTCTTTGTTATCATTAGTAAAGCCCTCATCAGAAACTAAGTTTTCAGGTTGTGCCTTCTTGGAACTTAATTGCATTCTAAGTCTATCAACCAAATTTAATGTTTCTTGAGCACCTTGTTCTTTAGAATCTTCTTTGAAAATGAATTCAGAATAAGATGGGAATACTTCAATTTCATAATGATCATTATCTCTGGGCTGTGGTGAAAACATATTTCTGTTAGGAAATGGATTTACAGCTGATGGTATCTTAGCACTCTTAGATATTTCAACCCCTTGAACATGACTAGAATCTTGTGCAATAAATTTCTTTTCTAATGGGCGTTTTCTATTATTTCTTGTTAAAGGATTTTCAACATCAATAGAGTCTATTGTTATGGTTCTTGCATCCATTGGAGTTTTTGGTGATTTTATCATAGTGTTTTCATTCAAATTAGCTTGAATCTTAGCAATCATTCTTATACTGCTTCTATCTGTAAAATCGACATCTAATGATTTGTCCTCTGTCATGTATTTTTCGTGATCACCTGGTTTTTCTACTGGAGGCGGATGTACATGAGGACTTGGGGCTTGTGACAACCAATTTTCATGTGTATTTATAGTTTCATCATCTGAATGGTCTTTAATTTCCTTAATGGGTGATACATTTGAAGCTGCAGGCAATGAGTCAATTTTCGGCGGCTTCGATTCGGCTTCCACTTCCAAATCTTTATTAGCATTTATCGAAACTATCTCTTCTTTTAACGTTTCTTTAACAAAGTCTTCGGGACTTGAAACCTTAATAGGAAACTTTTTTTCTGTGGTTTCTTTACAGTCCAATACACAATCTTCATTTTTGAGTGTATCTTCTACATTCTTTTCGTCTTTTATGTCATTCATTATCGCCTCGTCCGTTTTCCGTTCCGTAACTGGAGGTTCAACGGACTTGCTGCTCTCTTCTTGTTTTGAAGAGGCAATTTCGAATTCCTTAGATGATTTTCTTGCTCGGGAATCAGACTTATCAGACATATTTCCGCTTGTAGTAGCGCTTCGGGTCCGAGGACGCACGGTAGGAACCGCGCCGACAGGTCGACTCGATTCCTCTCCTTCAAGAGTCGGTGATGAAGCCCCACACTCGGACCGCCTTTCGGAAGTTTTAAGCTTCTTGTCTGGGGTCTTGTGAGGGGATTCATCTGTAATGATTTTGTTCTTTCTGCGCCTACGAGGTCGTGTAATAGAGTACCTTGATCCCTTGGAACTATCGGAATCACTAGATGCACTTGTTGAGGACAGTGGTTTTGACACCTTGTCGAGAAAGGGCAAATCCACTGTCGGTCTAGATCCAGGTGGTGAAAACATTGATGGCTGCCGAGACAAGGGTTTTATTTCACGTGCTTTTGCAGTAGGCTTAATACTAGGTTTTTCTTGAATTTCATCAGAACTGGACGACGACGAATAACTGCTACTGCTAGAATTCGATGAGGAACTTGAACTATTTTCTTTGATAATTTTGGATGATTTAGAATCCACTTTCTCCTCTTTCTTAGGAGATTTTGAAGAGCTCAGTTTTTCATTCTCCTTCTTTTTGTCACCTTCTACTTCTACAACTGGTGCTTTAGACCCGAGACCACTTTTTATGTGGGCTGCTGCTTTCTTTGCTGCCTGCCTTTGTGGTACATAAGCAATAGTTCCTTTTTGATCTTTGGAAGACTTCTTTCTACTAATTTTTGCAGGTTTAGTTTCTTTAATTTCTTTTTCTTTAGTCTTTACCTTTTGTTTACACTTTGAATCATCTCCACTTACTTGCTTTTCTACACCTGTTTCTTCTTTCTTAGATGTAGTAGTCGATCGCATGTTTTCCGAAGCTTTCTTAGCAGCTTGGCGTTGGGGAACAATCAAATCAGAAGGATTATCTTTTTGTTTAGCAAACTTTCTATTTTCTTTATCTTTTGCTTCATCATCAGACATATTGGATTTATTTGATACTTTTTTATCTTTGTTTATTTGTTTTCTTCCTCTCTTCTTAGGTGATGGTTTAGAATCAGTTGATCCTACTTTAGTAGATTTCTTTTCAGGTTGACTACTGGGTATAAATTCTTTCATTGCAGCTTTTGTTCTAGGCAATGACTGCATAGAATCGTTTTCATTGGGAGACTTTTCAACCTTTACCAATGTTTCCTTTAGACTTTCACTGCTATCAGAATAAATATCTACCGGGAATTTATTATTTCGAGTAGATCTTATTGAAATTAATTCATCACTATCTGAAGCAGAGTCTCCCCTGCCAGCAGCCATTTCTTTTTCCATTTGCTGAAGAGTTTTACTTCGTGATTGATCTTTCTTAACCTTCGTTTTTAATTTATCATCTTCTGAGCTACTCTCAACAATAGCTTTAGACTGAGGTAGCTTCTTTTTTCTTTGATCACTCTTTTTAGGAGACTTTTTACCTTTACCTTTAGGTGAAACTTTTTTCTTTCCAGATACTCCTTTTTTCGTATCCTCATCGGTGCTAGACCCTATAGTCCTTCCGCGATACTTCGTAGAACGCCCAATTTCTGCACCACTTTCCTCACTCGAAAGCCCAGCATATACACCACCTCTACGAGATCCATTAACATATAGTTTCTTGTATGGATTAGAGGACTTTGAGCTTCTAACAAGACCATTTCGGTCTTTCTTTTTATCACCAGATTCTTGCGGAGCTATTCGAGCAAGAAAATCGTCAAAATCATTTTCATGATCTGGAGCATTTGGCCCAGAATATAATCTGTCATATATTGAAGGACCATGATTAGCCTCTATAATTGCGGCTAATTCTGGTTGTGAGATTGTAGCATCTGCTGATAAAACAGCTATTTGCTTATGAAATGTTTGTTCGCACATTCGGAAGTATGATCTTGAAAGCTTTTCTCGCCTGCTAACCATGTAGCATAAGTTTCGTACCCTCTCCAAATCTTGCCGAAGTTGAACAAATTTTTTCATTTTTTCAAGATCAGCTTGTTCTTGTCTATGCGTTAGCAATTCATTGTTATCTGTTTTTGGGGGAAGTAAGGGTCTATTATGGCCAGACTTTCTCTTTAACTTCCAGTAATTATAAATGTAACTGATCGCATCTAAGTCAACATCGAGATGTGAACTAATATCATTGATACCAATATGTTCATCAAACTCAGCCTCAATTTCTTGAAGCCGAGCTGCCCGTGCTTGATTTTTTTCCTCTGATGTCATATCTTTACGACGTTTTCTTTTAGCTTCTTCCTCTTCTTCCCCTGACCCAGGACATTTTTCCTTCTTGGAATTCACACTATGTTTCTGACAATATGACCGTAATTTTACACCATCATCGGCACTTTCATCTTCGATAATTGCACGCATTTCTAACCCATGCTTAAATGCACAAGTAACATGATAGGCTGTTTTGCAAGTCTTTACTGAGCATTGTATACATGCTCCTTTACGCTCCCGGCACAAAACACAAACTAAAGACCATCGCGACTGAGGAATAGAACCTATTTTAGTAATTGGCTCCATTTTCTCTGCACAACCTATAGACACTTCCGGTATCCACAGAACACAGCTCACATGAGCCCATTTATGGCCAGAAGGAGTGCACTTCATGGCACCACTGACATTTGGACACAAAACACAATTTGGTTTAACATTTGCACGGCACGGTCGACATAACCATTGACCTGTAAAAAAGAATACACAGGTTAATTTATTAGCTATTCGTATTACAATATAAAATAGAAATAAACAAGTGACTACCCACCTTCTGGAATAACAGTAATACCATAACAGGCTTGATGGACGCAAATGTTACACTCATCACAAAACACCATCTCATTACCATCTTCTGAGTCAGGAGATCGACATACATCACATATGACATTTTCATCATATTCTAAGCCTAAACCCTCTTCAGATTTTATAATTGACTGTATTTTCTCCCATGTCCGTACCTGCAGAAAACAATTAAAAAAATAACATAACCAATTTTATACAGATCACAGTCTTAAGAGATAATTTTTATCCTATTATCATCATAAAGGGCAGTTTATGAGTTCACGCACAGCACTGTCTCCACTATTTGAATAAGAGAAGGAATAGAGCTAATTCCTGTAGTATTGACTATGTAACAAGAGCATATCTGTATAGACATAATGAGCTGTGAAATTGCGATATAGGGAAAATCATATTAATGTAATCTTATAAATGTTTCCTCCCCTCTACATTTCATATCACACATAAAGGTACTATGATGTTTATTATATTCCACTTAACAGAAGAATTAAATTTATGGAACACAGAAAATTATCCAGAATTTATTATTATAGATGAAAATTCAGTTCTTATTTATATTTAAAACCATGCAGTATTAACATTGGTAGGTTAAATTACCACTTTTGAAAACTTAATCAAAATTTTTAAATTATAAGTTTTCATTTTTCTTGAACTTACTGCACGACAATTATTTTTATGTTAAATTCTGTATAATTTATTATCAACTAAAAAATAATATAATGTTTACTTTGAAAAGCGGTTAAATGACTACCAGGTTATATTTTTTAATTTAAGAAAGAAAATACTTTTGTGTTTTGACTATTACATATAAATATTATATGATAAGAGTCATGTAAGTGGTGGAAACCAGACCAAACGCATCGCACTTCTCACTGAGCCTATAAAAAAATGCTCAAATTAAATAAGGGGCTAAATCTGTCCTCACCAACTAAGTTGATCAGATTTTGATGAAGGCGAATCATTGCAATCAGGTAATATATGAATCATCAGATTCAGGCCACATATCAGTCACTTTCATTATAGACAGATTTGTATAATCCTATATCATTTAGTATTTTAATATTCACTTAGATAAAAAAAAAGGTTAAGAAAGAAGTTTAGCATAAATCTAAAAGTAGAGCTTTAAAGATTTTGAGTAAATATTTACAGGCCAAAATTCCCTTGCAACTTGGGCTTCAATTTGTTTAACAGACATGTATGCTTAATCTTGAAATCAATCCTAATCTCACGCTCACAGTCACAGAAATCGCAGTCGACTATACGATCGAGAAGCAGTGTGGCTTTATATAACAAAAAACATAACTACCAAAAATTGAAAATAACCTTTAAGATGTTAAAAATACTTTATTTTAGATGTTAAAAATACTTTTTTTTAGATATTTTATCTAAATTATTGAATAAATATTATTTATTTAATTTTATAAAAAGAATGTCAGCCCGCCTAGCAGGACCATCAAGAGAAATCTCGCAGACGAGTAGACATAATAAATCGAGATATATTATATCTTGACATTGACAACTTTGGTAGACAAGATAAAGCGAGCGACAAATATCTTTTTTTTAACATTAGAATTCGAGTTTTTAAGTGTGTCATGTTAGAACCGGAAGAAATAAAGAAATAATCGATTAAAACACTAGAAAATGGTCGACAAAATTTTGTCGTGGAAGTCATGCTAGGCCGGCAGAATAAGTTGATTTTTCTTCAGTCCAGATGAACAGGGTATTAACTCAAAAGACCCTATTTTTCAGGAGAGTGATTTGAAGTTTTCAAATCAGTATATTTCCATTTCTATATACCTATATAATTTGTTAACCTCACCATGACCTCACCTATATATATTTTTAAGCTTACTGTATTGGTAACGTATTTGTTCACTTAATGACTTTCTCAATTTTCCTGTCAATGGATGGTCAACATAATACTACCTTTTTGCACAAAACAATATGATAAACCAATGTATTAACTAGAAAATTCAATTTTCTTAAAAATTCAATTTTGGGGCTCTATCTTCCTTCTTTCAATTATTTTTTTATGACATTATATTAACATGTTGTTATGGCTATGCCATCCAATTTCTTTATGATGTAATATTTAAGGAAAATTCATAATACTACCATGTTCCACAAATATTAGGGATAAGTTTGATAATACATTATAAAAAAGAAAATCCTTTTCACATTCATATTTAAATGAAGGCAAGATGTTCTTCCACCAAAACTTTGCAAGTATGGCTGAATATGAATATTTTACTCCACCCCCTGCTAATATGACGTCATATCGTTATGAAACCACATTCATTAGAAAAATTGCATGGTTTTAAGTAGGATTGTAGTAAAAAGTTTAAAATTGTGAGTTAATACCCTGTTCATCCAAACAAATCTGTCAAAATTATTGAAAAAGAAATGCCAATGTTCCTATAATTTAATGAATTTAAATTTAAATCTTTCACTTATATAATGTTTTACAAACTTTAAACGGTTAATATGTTATGTTATGAATGTTGCAAATATATTTTTGTAAGTTATTTACAATGTTTGTTCTTTTTTATGGAGACTTCCATGTATTGTAGGTTAAGTTTTCAGCTCTAATCCAAACTCAATACATCAATCTCAAAATGGACGCTGTTAAGCAATACAGTGTCAACCCAGAAAATGACAAAATTGTAAATTTTCATTCCAATCGCTTCCTTATGAGCTGGAGTACATATTTCAAAAGAGATATATATCATTTAAATCGTTTTAATAGCAAAAATATAGATAAAACTAATGGGCATGTAAGCCTAACATGTTTAGAATATTTGCCAATAATGCACTAAATTCTCTTACTTTGATTGCTACCAAGAAAAACGATATAAATTTAGTGTAATAATAATAATTACAAAAAATCTATTATTTCCGTTATTTTTTAAAAGAAATTTGATAAAACCTCATCTAAAACTTCAAACTCTCAAAATGGCAACCATGTGGATTGACACTGTGTTGCTTATCAGCATCCAAATATAGACAAGAGTACCAAAAATGTATCGAATCGAAGTCTAATTTTCAATTAGTTCCATCTAATCCCACCACTATCAAGTAAAATCCTGCGCTAGTGTAGCATTCAAGAGTACCAAATGACAGGTTTTCGAACCCAATTATAAAATTACAATGAAAACGAGAATGGAGAGTAAGCCTACTGATAATTTTGTAACTCAGTTTTACAAATTAATTTATAAGCAGATCAATGTTTAAAGGCTTCAAGCTTCCACATAAATAATTTAAAAAATGACAACTGAAGTAGTCCAAGTTAAAAAAATTACCTCTAGTTCTTCAATGACTTTCTCAAGTTGGTCTTCTGTTATAGCTGTTGCACCAGATCGTGCACGTTCTGCATTTAATAACTTGAGCCAAGCAGTATCTGTGGCATCAAGATCATAACTACAAGCAGATTCAGCCTGTGATGGAGTTGTGCTTAGCACATGTTTATCTGATTGATAGTTAGCGTCTCTACTAAGATGAATATATTTATCCTTAGGTCTATAAAGAAAAAAAAACATTTTAAATTAAAAAATATATAAATAACGATTATGATAATAAAAGCTGATTCACTACGAAACTTACAGTTTGAATTCTATAAAGTTTGGTGGTTTTGGATTTTTTATAATTTTGACTTTTGGTGCAGGCAAAGAGTCTGGGTTAACAGGAACCTGTACCCCTCTCTCCCAATCCTGTTTCCATGTGTCTGTGATGATCCAATAGTCACTTTGTGTGAGTGGCTCAGAATCTGCTAATTTCATCATCGAGATGAAATCTTTCCTGAAATTTTCAGTAAGATGATGTTATGAAAACACTACATTAAATTACTTTTATTAATTCAATATAATTTTAGATCTGCTTTTAGATTACATTATTTCAATAGCATACTTACACCCTACCTCTTTTTTAGTATATATCATGAAATTGTTAATTCCATACTGTACAGAATTGACAATTTCAAGATTATTTTTGTATTTAAGACTTTTACATAATTATGTGATTATACAAATGCTCTTATTATTAAAATGGATGTTTTTATTATACTAGAAACAACAAATAAGGTTTAAAAAAGTAAGTTGACAACAGGTGGTCTAACAATGCATTACATAGAATCTTTAAGAAGAATCTAAATATAAATTACTTATAATAATTACTTTTTTACATAATATTTTATACATACAAAACATATTTGCATACATATACTTGTTTTCAAATATTAATTATCCTTATCACAATAAATAACATTTAATAAATAAGACACTAGAACATCCTTAACATAGTATATATTAGCATTGGTCATCACTATGATACATTTTCCCAAACATAACTGCAATAAGTAAAAATAATTTATTCATTTTTACATACATAATAATATATTATACAACTGCTTTTGCACCAATTATAAAAATTACACATGATACTTCTTTAACTTATTCCAAATGATTGAAGTTTTAGAAAGATTTACTGATCTGTATCAATAATTAGCTAAAGGCTAAGGCACTAGCTACCACTGTTATAAACCTATACATGATGAAGTAATAGTACTTTTTTTGGATGTACAATTTTATCTCAGTGTAAGTAAATAGACTGTCTTTATATTAAAAATTTGAACCACATATATTGAACAGTAGCATTACAAAAATTTTCAATAAATCGCACAGCATATAAAATACACTAAATCTAAATAGTATACATATATTTTTACTATAACTAATCACTCGCTTATACTTATAGAGAAGAAAAGAGACATTTTAAAGTAACAGTTTTTGTAATTGAAATTTAGTAATTAGTTTTTGAAATTTTCATTGTTCTAAAATATGCATTGCACTTCTTAAATAATAAAAAAATTACTATTAGCAACAAAAGGTAATTTTTAGTTATCTCAAATTCTAAAGACAACAGTGCATACAGACACAGTAAAACAATTGCATGTGCAGTTTAAATTAATGATAATATTGATTTATGATATAAATAAGATTTGTAGGTACATTTCACACCAGCAGCAAAATTACACTTCATTAATATATTAAAACACAAACCTGAATAGTTCAGCAGGTGCCTCAGAGGCATTTCTATTATAAATAGATGGCATCTTGAGGTCATTAACTGGGCGAATCTGCAAAAGTGCATCTTCAGACTCCACCCTACGGCGCTTGGATGTGCCTGCTTCGTCTCCACGGACACCACAAGCCCGTTTTGTGCCTCTCAACGACATCTTATTATAGTTTATTCACAACCTACATGTTCACGACCCCCACACTACTTTACATTTTGATCGCGGTAATAACATGGTGTAAAATATCACATAACTTGCTACATAGTGGTACTTCAATTTCCCACAAAACACCAACAGGTACAGCCTGAAAAAGAAAACATATTATGATTAAAGGGGCACAAAAATATTCAAAGCAAAACAAAATTCATAGTGCTACTGGTAATGTTGGTCCTTTAATAACAATGTATAAGCAGTAAATATTTATCAAGCGTTTAGCATTTCTTACAAATGTTTACATGGATTTTGTCTCGAATGTTAGTTATAAACGATTGTAATTAGTGGTAATCCTAAATTATTTCCGAAATTTAATTTGACGTAAGAAACAAAATGTCAATTTATAAGAGATTAAAAGATATATTAACATCCGAGAAATTACTACTTTTACCTGTTATACTACAAAAGCTTAAAAATAAAACACGATTTTAGGACAAAAGAGGGAAACGAATAAATATCTGGTTTGACGTTTCACTATTGCATGAGTAAAATGTATGGCGGGCCTGTGTATCATTCGTCAGAATTTTATCAGACGCAATTGAAACATTGTTAATTAAATTCAATAAATAACACGTAAACATTATTTAAATAAACTCACTTAACACCAAATTTATGACAAAACCTTATATTTCGCAGATCTACAGTAAATATTTATCACAAAGATATTCTCCATTGAATCTACATAACAAAATTGACAACATGGATAGCAGCACTGTATTGTTGCCAGATTGACGTTTGTCCTACGCATCATTTTGTTGAACTACATAGGTAGTTCAGTTATGTCGGTGTATATATATATATATACTTTAACAGGTCGATTTTACTCAGGTAGGTATCTTAAACATTCATCAAATATAAAGTTTCAATTGTTTGTAATACATACATTTTCTGAAAAAGTAATTTGGCGCCATTGATTAAAATCCACTTTGATCACGTGACTACATACGAATCACTAAAGCAAGCCAAGTAAAATGGCCAAAACGCACATCGAGTTCATTGAATGTCATAGGTTCCGAAATCGTCCAGAGTATGATGAACATTTAGGAGCAATTATTGTTGAGTTTCTTATGATTGTAATTTATTCACTAACACACTCATTATGCATTAAAATAGTACACAGACACAAAACACAAAATAATAGAAATTTAACGTGAACTTTCAGTAAGAGATATCAATAAGAAGTTACGAACGTTAGTCACCAGTTGGCGCTACTAAACATGAAGCAAATTATTGCTATCATATAAAATATTGCAAAACTATTATTTTTCAATGAATCAATTAAGTAATAGCCATTGGGCAGTGTTCAGTGCTGCATTGGGCATAAACTTAAATTAATCTGAGGGCACAAATATACAATTAAAATACCATCTCCCACAAAAGGAAAAAAAAACAATGTCAATATTTATTATTACGATACTACCCATTCACTTCGAGAATACCGCCATCGACCGTTATGCTGTCCCTTGTTATGTTGCTTGTAACGGTACTGTTGACAAAAATATAATAGTATAGAGAAAAATAAAATAATCTAAAAAATTTAAAGCTTTATTTTACCGTCTAAGCATTCGAAAAATATTATCTTTAATTAATTATTTACGAAGGTGCAAGCAAAACATTTTAAGTTTATTTATGTATCTATAACTGCAATAGCAGCTATTTCATCGAAATAATATATTTATATAATATTTTTTCAATTCGTTGTTGTTATTTAACTCAAAACTAGCTAAATCACACTGGTCCTACAATTTATATATTATAACTAGCTTCTGCGCGCGACTTCGTCTGCGTAGAATTAGTACTAAGGGTAGCTTATTTTTGAACCGAGCTGTTTTTTCATCAATCTCCGCTTAATGGCGCTGCACTCAAGTCAATCATATCGTGATATTTTTTAAACCGTTCGTCCAAATTACTTAGTGTAAAAGACAAAGTTCATCTATATTAAATACTGAAAGCGAAAAATGTATCAATTTTGATAAGAATTAGCTAACTACTCTAAAAATTGCAATTGAAAAAATGAATCAAATTTAAATGTATTTATGGCTCATAGTTTAGGGTATATTGGCTTCCACATAAAAGGTAGATATATGCTATCGCGGACTTTCATTTAAAACAAACAATCCCATGATATATTATATTCTTGTAACTCCAACCGTTTAGGCAGCGCACGCCAAGATAGCCTTCAGAAGGCAGGAATTTTTCCGAGTTACTTGATACTTATCGTTATATTATGGCCAATATACAAAAACTGTTTATAAATTGTAACCTATGTGTTATTCTGATATATAAGCTATATTACTGTAAAGTTTCATCAAAATCCGTTCGGTAGTTTTTGCGTGAAAGAGTAATAGTAAGATAAGATGTTTTGTAATATTAAAATAAAGACTTCCCTACTATCCCTACTAATTCCCTACTTTTAATATTATAAATGCGAAAGTAACATATATAACAAGACAAAGGCTACCTTTTATCACGAAAAAAAATAAAGGAGGGGTCGAAATAGGGGATGAAAGTTTGGATGAAAGTTCATTATTATCGAAGATGACACCATGATACGTTGTATTTCAGGCACTTGATAAGAAATAAATAAATATTTGATTTTGCGTTTTTGGAATTTCGACCTATGTGGGTATGAAATAGCGGATGAAAGTTCGCAGGGAAGTCCAGCCAAATCTATTAATATATTTACTATATACGTATATTTATTTGGATCATTTATACATATGATTAGTAAAAATGCGTCTTATGATTAGTAAAATCATATATTTGTATGTATATTATTTACAAAAAAATAATGTTATAAATGTGAAACTTTGTGAGAAAGTATGTATGTTTGTTTATCTTTCACACGCAAAACTTCTGAACGGATTTTGATGAAACTTTACAGTATTATTTTTGTTTCATCAGAATTATATTTATGGTATAAAATTGTCCAAATTATAACGATGAGTGTCAGTGATGTGTTTCTACATTTTCATTTGGTTTAGATGTTTTTTATTTAAATTAATTTAAGAACCATTACCATATACCGTATGATATATTATATTATCTAGCCGCGATCAGTATATTATTATAATAGTAAGGAGATTGATGAAAAAACAGCTCGGATAATAAATAAGTTCCCCGTCGCGAAGTACTAATTCTACGCAGACGAAGTCGCGGGCAGAAGCTAGTAATATATAATTATTAATTACTAAACTAAATTTTATGTGAAAGGTATATGGTTGATTTTGGCTAACTGTGATCGATTAAGCGCCACCATGCTTTTTTTATTTAACTCAAAACTAGCTAAATCACACTAGTCCTATAATTTATAATACATCTTAGTGCTTTGCGATAACGGTTAATTTGGCTTAGCGCACAAAGTACATACGACGTTTTGTAATATTAAAACAAACTAATATATAATGTGCCCCCTTGAACTTTGGAAAGAGGGGTGACAGCTCTTGAAGCTAGAAATTCGAGAAGAAGATTTTAAATGAGCATTTATAAAATTGGAAGCGCCGAACGACTTAATAAAACTTAGTAATAATTTGCAAACAATTAACTTTTTGCTGTTGCTGAAGAAATTTACACGGATTGGAGATTGCGATTTTTTTTCTCTCACACTGGGGCTCTTGTACACCTAGCTACGCCACTGAATTGATACATATTTTTTTTACTATCTCTCCTGAGTTACCCATCTCTACACTATTCCAGCAGTGATGTCAACTCCTAGAAAATGTTCCCCCTAGGACTAACTTAAAATACCCCTAAAAACCCCTAAATTTTTTGTGGTACACTCGGCTTCAGAGGTATTTTCAAATATGAATTAAATAAAAAAGTATAAAATAGCTGTTGTATTTATGTGGGTAAATTTTACACATTTACATACATTAATTAATGACCTAATAATATTGATGATGATAATATTGAAATTCGAGATTCAAGGTTTAATATAAATTGTATAGAATCGTGCGTTTTTGTTATAAAATTATTGAATACCCCCTAAAAATCCGCCTAAATAAAAGTTCCCCCTAAAATCCTCCTTTTTCCCCTCTGGGAATTATCTGCCTGCTGGTAAATCCGCCACTGCTCTGAGGTTCAACTTCTAAAAGTCTTTCTCTCTCGCACTGATATTGTAGCCATCAAAGAGTATTGGTAGCCATAATTTGCAATCAGCAATTTGGTAAGCTAGGTACATTTAAACAATTTTTATTTCACTTGCAAATTACAGTAATATGTAAAAAAAAATTGCTGGTAAATGCAATTTAAAATAGTAAACATTACGAAAATTAATCCATATAATTACGTAAGTAAATTCAAACCACAACAAAAAAATGAAGTTTATTTTTCATACTAAAAGTTTACTTATTTATAATTATATTTTAGCTAACTTTTGGCAAGGGCGGCTAGGGAAGGGGGCTGGGGGATCATAATATAAAATATACTTTTTGTTAGGGATACGCAAAATTTCAAAAGTATCGATACTTTACTCGATACCAGAATCGTATCAAAAGTATCGATACCTCAAGGTATCGAGTACTTTTTAATACATTTATAAAAACTTTATGGAGTGTTAATAATATAATATAAACATTTAACATACCTATATATTTTTAAAAACATCCATATTATACATAAATTACACCCAAATTCAGAACAAATTACTGTACAGATCACACAATATTTGTCATGGGTGGGAATCGAACCCACAACCTCCGGCTTAGCAGTCAAGGTCACTAAATACTAATCCCCGAATCATGTCTTAGATTTAGTAGTGATGTGACAAATATTTTGTTTCAAAAATCTATTAAAAAAATTTCCTTTTCTTTCTCAGAAATGGGGAGAAAAGTATCAATACTTTCAGAAAGTATCTACATACTTGAGAAAGTATCAATACTTTGAGAAAGTATCGGAACAAAAGTATCGCTTCCAAAAGTACTTGGTATCGAAACAAAAGTATCGATACCCTGAGGTATCGATACTTTTTGCGTATCCCTACTCTTTGTTTAACATTTTGTCATTTTGTAGAAGTTGTCATCATTCATCACTCATCACTGCACTGTTCCATAATCCATTATTTCTAATTATGTTTATTTCGTTAACCACCGTTAAATATTATGTGAGAAGGATGTCTTGGATTGGGTTAATTCATTTATTGAACAGCAGCACTACGGTAGGTATGTAGTTGAAAGCCTCATCGTAGCACAGCTGGGGGCATTACCGCGATCCAAATTCCAAACGTATCGCGTTGTCACGTTCGTAAAGTAAGACGGTAAAAATATTGCAGACTGCAGTTAAAGATTGGATTGTGGTACCGTAGTCCGTATCTCATATATATAAGTCAATTTCACAAAATTCGTCGTTCGGAATTAACTCGAAGTATATTCAACTTTGTCCCAGTTTAGAAGGATTTTAAGGAACTATGAACCTAATTTTTTATTGTTTTAAAACTAAGTGTTTTTGGTGGGATAGTACCTCAATAAATCAAAATTTCTATACTATTTAAAAAAATTATAACTTAATAAATTATAAATTTCTTGTTGGTAGTAATAGTGTTTCCACAATTATGTATAACAAAATGAAACTCCTTGGTAACCTGGAATCAACTTTTATTTAAAGTTCTTTTAGGTATTTTTTACTGTTATAATCAGACTTTTAGGCACTTAAAACTACAGAATTTTACAGAATTAATTAAACTTCAAAACAAAACAAATAAATGTTGATTCTCAATCTCCCCATTCCATGTACAGAAATTGATCATCAATGGCATATGAACCACCTTGTTTTGTATATTTACCATTGTCTAAATATGCTTTGGGGATGACATGTTAGGATATCAAGTTTCGGTAATGATCCTTCTTGGAAAAAGACTTCTTATTTGACAATGCAAAATTCAGATCTTATATTAGGCTTTTTGTTACTTTTTCCAATTATATTTTTCAAGTCTTCTCTGGCAGTATTATTTCAAGGATTTCATAATTTCCTAAAATATGACATTTAATACTTTACTTTAATACTTTATTGTACACCATTAAATAAAAGAGAACAAAATATATAACAAAAAGTATGTACAAGTGGCGGTCTTACTAGTAATCTCCAGGCAACCATACAAGGGAATTTCTTGACTGAAAATTTCGTGATTGGTACACTAATCTAAATAAATATTATAACAATAAAATAACATAATTATAAAGAATAATACTGTCTCTAAGAAGTACAGATTTAATGAAGAAAATGGGAGTTATCCCTATTTGTCTAGAGCCAAAGTTTAAGACATAATTTTAATATCCAAGAATTATTAAGAAAAACTATAAACTCATGACCAATTACATCATTATTAGTTACTTGAAACATTATTCTGTAGTATAAAACAAAACTCACTCTCTAGACTTCTGCAATAATTACTTAGAACAACTTTTGAACAATGTTTTTTGTTACTTTTTGCCACTTACTCTCAATCAACAGAATGAAATAAATATTAAACAAATTTCAAATTTAACTGTGGCATACATTTAAAAATATAGTTATATTTCTCAGACTACAACATTTACAAAATAATTTTATGTTTAGAAGCTTTTAAAAACATAAACATCCAAAGAGTTACTAGTGCGCTAATGTTACATTGAAGGCTTAAGTTACCCAGATTGATTGTATTAATCGGTAATTAATGTAATGTAAATCTACTGTGTGTAGATGCATCATATGGTGCAGGTTTGTTTTCCCAGGATGGAATTAAAGATAAATTAATTATATCAATTTGAAATGTTTCTACAGTGGAAGGGTGGAGGAATATGTTTGGTGTACATGTTTGTGATATAATTAAAAATTAGTGTAGAAGTGTTTATCATGGCTAGAAAGATACATGATGTACTTATATTTATTTAAAATTCTGGAAGTGAAGTTAGGCCTAATACTAGCTTAATCTTGGCTTTAAGTAGAGAAATTTATTTTAAAGATGTTGTCAAGTAACATTTTTTTTAATTTTTTCTAAAACATTGTGCTTTTATTAGATAATAATTAGTCAGAAATTTATAATAAACTTAATACCTGGATGTTGATAGTAATTATTAGTGCACATTGCTGTCCTCTTTGCCTCAGTTTTCAGCCAGATGCAGGGTAAAAAAATGATACTGCATTCACATTGGGATATATAGAGTGCAGGAATTTCATATGACCCCTTTTCATGAATATTATTATAAAAAACCTGCCATTTGATATTTTTATATAGAACATTTTGGAATTTGTATTTTGTTTTTGTGTCTTCTTAGTAGGAGCAAAATTCTGAAATGGTATCTCATCCTTTTAAAATGGTTGTTCAACTATCTAATAAAACTAAACTTAATTATTTCTACAGTATTAAGCAATTATTTTGGACAATATTTGTATATTCATTATGTTAATGGTGTCATAATTTTAATAAAGGATTTTTATGCACTTTAATAGTGTATTATTTTCGTAAAATTATAATAAATGGGTCCACTTGATTATCTTCAAAAGTTTGGAATTATAAATAGTCTTGAATAAAAAGCACACACAAATTATGTTCTAAGTAAAATACACTTACCTGCGTTTTCGCCATAACAAACAAAACACAAACACTTTACTCACACAGACAGGAAATAGGAACAACTGTGATACTTAACCTGGCCATAAATTTAATCGATTTTCCAAGCATGTAACATATAATTATTGACATATAATTTAACAGATTTGCTAAAAATTGCATTTTGGGCTAAGTAATCTAATATGTCATGTATTACGGTAGTCTGTGTTTGACCCATTCTAAAAATCAATTTAGATACGCATTTTCCAAAGTGGTCACAGTTAACAGTCAACCAGTTTTAAAATATTTCGTTACTTTACCTGCCTACATTTTGGACTACCTACTCATGTTTTTCAATGAGTTTCAAGTAGTATTCTAAGACAACATTGTAATGAAACAATAAATTCATTAATATATTTATTAAGGTATTACATTATTTTACAGCAAGTGTTATTTTATTTTACTAAACGACACAATTCGAATATTATAATATTGTAAATAAGATAGAAATCGCCGTTTTGTAAGGGAAAAACATAAAATTTAAATATTTAGTTCTTTTAATGATGGCTAATTTACCCATTTTGAGTGACAACTTGACTGGACTATAAATATTTTTTGAATGTTTTGTTAGCCTGCATGATTGTATAGTCCGTTTACGATCTCAAATCATGGGCCATATAGTTGCAATACATGGCCCAGCCATGTTTTCGACATGGCCGAAGAATAATTGCCAAAGTACAGCTATACATTGCCGGTTTAGAAGCAGCTAGTATGCCATCTAGTGTCGACAAACGAGTTTCACGAAGCAAGAAAACCCAAAACTTTTATTAATTTAAAATTGGGTTTAAAATACATAATGGCAACTTCACACAATAATATTGTAACGATTTTACTTCTTGGTCGTGAACAAGTTTATATTTATTTAGCTAAACTGTTAATAGATACAACTTTAGTATTATGTGAAATGTAAATAGTCTGCGAAATAGTATATGATAGAATTTTTTGATTTTTTCCAAATAATGCAACGACAACATAGAATCGACTAACATAATTTTCATATTATTATTTTTTATTACAGAGCAGACAACCAAGCTGGTAGATTACCTGATATTAAGTAATCACTACCGCCCACAGAACATTTAATAAAAGCTAAAGTTTAATAAAACCTTTTATTATGTGTTCTGTGCTACTGCCCATAGACATCCGTGACGTAAGTCTCAGATGCGTTGTCGGCCTTTTATGCCGTAGAAAAATTATATAAAATTCTATTTTATTAATAAGCTGTCAATTTTTTTATGATAGTGCTATTCGGAATAAAAATATTGAAAATTATTGTTTTCTCTTATATACAGACGTTTCCAAATAAACGTTCTTTATAATAGCTCAAAAGAAAATGTGGTATTTACAATGTTTAAAACTTAGGGACCTTAGGATCGGATCAGTTTTTCGATTATTCTACGACATATTATAAACTGATAACATAATACTTACTCTAAAAGTTTTGTACGTTATTATGACTGTTGCTTTATTCACAACTTTGGTATAAATTAGAAAATAATTTATTTCAGTATGTAGCGTAATGCCATTAACGCTAAATATTTTAACTCAAGATATACACATAATATAATATTTGTAAGCAACAAAAGGAAAATACCCCACACTGTAACATAAATATTACGCTGTACCCCGATTATAACTGACACTGTGCGAATCAGAAGGGAAACTGTGTTTCCCTATTGCTTCCAATTACCTGTACCACAATTGCACATGGCATGTACTACTACTACTACTACCTATATTGATTTTGAATAAAGATATCTGGAAATTTCTTACTATAACCGCCGCACTTAAAGCTCGCTTCTTTATCTTAAGCATTAATTATCGGTTTATTTATCTCTTTCTAAATTTAGTAATGAGCGAAGACAAAACTCAGCTTTAATAATAATTATTTGACCAGTAAACGACAATTCGGACTGTAAATGCCATCATTTATTTATTAATAATTAATTGCGCTCTCAGGCCTTGTATGTAATTACATGTAGTATACGTGTTTATTTGTATATCTACAATCTACATGTAACATGTAGGTATGTGTGACCGGCAATCAAGTTGAACTGATAATATTAGTTTTTATTTTCTCTGTACAAAAATTCTATACATTGTCGTTGTATATGAAAAGTTCCTATAATTTAATGTTGGTCAGGAAATTGTACTTTTCTATAATGGATGGTTACTAAGCACTACAGGTCTACGTTAAGCTTATTTTAATTAGCGATTTTGCATTGAGTTTCGATGTGACTTCGATAGTTGACAAAATAATAAGAGTATGTACAATTAATATTAAATATTGGATTTGGTTTAACCCAAACCTTTTTAAAGTTGAAGAACTACCTTGACCTTTTCATACGACCCTCTACTGGGTCATGGTAACTGGCATATTATTTGTATCTATAGTCACTACACCGACAATCGACCGCTTTGCGCTTGCGATAAAGTAGCATTTATCTGAGGCGTGCGACGCCTGGGTACTGGTATATTAATTGGATATTTCAAGATCAAACGAGTGCAATTTATTCACTTCAAGTACTTTACTTATTATGGCGTTGGTCGAAATGGTTGCATAGTATGGGAATGAGTCATGACTCGAAAACTATATTTTTAATTGACCAGTATTCGCACGTCATGGACTAATAATAATTTATGCAGGCCAAGATGCTGTGATACATTTATATATACTAGTGGATTATTCTGATATTATTATCAGTTCAGGGCACACCTAAATATAATCTTAGAAAATAATATTGTAACGGACCCAAAAATGAGATTCGAAAGTTAGCATTATTTTATGCAGTAAAACCAGGAAATCTTAGTTCTACACGAGTGCTATTAATTCATATTTTATATTAAGGACGACGGCTTAAACAGACGGCTACGTTTTTAGAAAAAGTATCTACACACGTAAACTTTAAAGTGCAACTGGAAAGGCAAAACTGCTGATACGCAAATTTGTTCAATGTAGAGAAATACTATATTTCATTTGCAGAGGTAGATGGAATAGAATTTTAACAACTTTATTATTATTAAATAAATAAATCTAATAAAAAATATAAGAAATACGTTTTTTTTTGGCGCTTTAACAGTTTTGCCACTGACGATAAAGCTATTAGATATTTCATGCTATGCTATTTGAGAGGAATGCTATAAAAATGGAGGCAGAGATCAAGAATTTTACAGGTTTTCCTAAATATGTATATAAAAATAAATATGGTAATCTGCATTTAGAAAAGAGCAAAAAGAAACTGTTTTCTAAAGAACATTATAACTTCCTAGTTACCACAGACGCACTCTCCTTAAAGTATTACCTACCTGAATTAACCTTCACTTTGAATAAGTAACGAAAAATGAGAGCTACTTTACATGTAGTATACCTCAATGAGTGTTAGGTCATATTTCAATTATCATACACATAAGACTAAGGAGGGTAGTCTAACAATAGATATAGATATGATATACCGTACAATTATTTGACATATTTACATACTATTATGTTATGTTATAGTTCTGTTGTGGAGAAATGGATAAGCGGTCGCACTGTCAAATGATAAACCCGGGTTCAAATCTCCACCGAGGATATTTTGTATGCCTATTTTATTTATTTTTAATAAAAGTGCAGGGGCATAAGAGTAGCCTTGGTGGGCAGTTATGTGTCATACTGGCACAAAAATAATGTGGTTGACTTCTAATCATTGTAATCTTAATTTAAATGAAAACCTATATCATAACATTACATAACATAATAATCGTGTAATAATACATTCATATATTAATGTTACGACTAATTTCTAGTAAACAGATAATATATTAACAATGAAATTCTAATATTTATTTTTAGATTACTTACTAAATTTTGGTATACCTACATATAATTCTACCTTAACATAAACATTTATAACACACATGTACACATTTATATTTTTTTATGCTATTGATAATTTTATAGAAATATTTTCAATTGAAAACTAAAAAAAAACAAACGTATCAAAACGACAGACAAACTTTTTTGCCTGAATCATAATAGAAATAATAATTGAGATCACGATAAAACGAATACGAATAAAATCTCATTCAAAGCAATACTATAATATTATTTTTGTAAATGACTGAAACCTGAAGAATTTGAGTATTTATTAACAGATCTAAAAAAGAAGATTGATATAAAATACATGTAAATACACGAAAATTTAATTATATTAACACCTTTTACCTAACCTCCTAAACCATCTAGCTGAGATTTGATTTTTTAAAGATAGCACATCAAAAAAAAATTGAATTGGGTACTCTGTGATCGCGTTAGGTGCAATCAAATTAATAAGAAATGACCCGTCATATCAGATTTTAAGCAATCATAACTTTGATATGCTGGTTGCTTTTTTTTGGTTATGGAAGAGTTCTAGTAAGAAGTACTTAGAAGAAATGATACTTATGGCGTTTGTTAGGTTATAGTCTTATTCATAAGCGTAATATAAGCTTGAAATTGTTTATGGAATATTTATACATTTATTACATATTTTTGCTATATGGAATACTAAATCTCTAGAAAGAAAAAAAATATTTGACTATTAATTATTATTTGACTTATAATGCGATTATGAATAGGACCTGCACTTTACATAATGAAACGATTAAGAACTAAACGTCATTTTATAAAATATTGTGCTATTAACATGTGCATCGGATTTGGCACAGCTATTGCTCCTGAAAGTAAGTAACATTAAGTATTGGCCTCTGTGTTTTTCATGATATAGAACTCTATTAATATTAACTAATCTTAATGAAAATATAAAACGTCAATAATGTACACTTTAGCACATATAGTAAGGCCACTGCAGGATTTCTACTCGGATCGGACTTACGGACAAATTATATACGATTCGATGGCGAATGTAGTGGTGATAGGTTTGCTGGACATGGTAAACCTTGTATCTTGACCGAAGCTTTAAAATATACCACTTCCGGTAATTTTTTAGGCGCCTGCTATCCAGATAAGACTTACGATTAAAATTTGTGCCAATCGATAGGGAAGGTTGAATCCTGAAATACTGGGTTGCCATCCCCCACCCTGTCAGGGGCGGCGGCAGACACCCCTAAATGTGTATTTTTTTTAAGATTAGGTAAATAAAAATGTTTTATGTAAAAAAAAGAGGCACTAATTTTAATACTGTCTTATCCGGGTCTTGTCCCCTAAAAAAATTGACCGGAAGTGGGCTTTTTATAACCCTTCGGTCAAGATACAGGATTTATCATTTCCGGCAACACCATCACCACTACATTCGCCATCGAATCGTATATACTTTGTCCGTAAGTCCGATATGGGTAGAAATGCTGCAGTGATCGATTCGATGGTTCTATTTCTGGTCTCTTGACGTCTTCCACGTTAAGCGAACGATGTTTCAAAACTTTAATGAGCAAAAGTAAGAAAGCGAAATGTGTATCTGTGACTTAGCCTATCTCTACGAATAAGAAGAGTGATGTATATACGTATAACTAAAACTTATTTATAGAGCAAAAGGATTTTTCAGTCGTGAAATTGCATTGTGCGATTTAACACATAGGTATCTCTTTACATATTACAGGTACATACATCCACTTAAAATTAATGTTAGTTCTAAAATCTATAGTGTTATAATGGTATTGTTACAGTATATAAACAATGTTATCCAAAATCTGAAATTTTAGTAACTATAAGATCATAAATCATACAAATATCTGTAGTTCCTCTTAAAGTGGAATAATCGTTAGGTTTATAAAATTAATTACGTAGAAAATGATAAATTATTTATGGTTTTATAACACCATCCACCACAACTAATTAAATATTTAATTCTACCGTATACACACTAAATTAAAGATACATCTGATCACGAAACTATAATAATAAATAATCAAAGTTTTTGTAAAGCTATGAGTTCTATCCAACACAATATTTCATCTGTACCTTACTAATTATGTATCTGTCTAGTGTAAGCAGTGATGCCAACTCCTACAAAATGTTCCTCCTAGAACCAACTTCAAATACCCCTAAATATCGATTAAAAACCCCTTAAGTTTTTGATGCACACTTAGTTTGAGAGGTAATATTTTCAAATATAAATTTAAAAAAAAACATTCAAGTAGTATAAAATAGCTGTTGTATTTATGTGTATGTGAAAACCCCCAAGTTGGCATCACTGAGAGTAAGGTAATACGTTTATTTATTTAACTTCTTAAACGTACGTACATAAACGTGATATATGCTAAATAGTCAAAGTATGTTTTGTCTCGCTCTATCGAATACCAAATGTCTTTAGTATGAAAGAAACAAAACAGTGTTTAACTATTCCAAGCTTATACCACGTTTATTAGGGTCTTACAAACAATCAAGAAATGAGTTAATAATTTTCATAAAACAGTTATCTCTATTGTTTACGCTTCACTTAGTGAACTCGGCTTTATAGCTGTTTAAATCGTTATTTTTTTAGAATTCAACATTATTAATAATTTGATTTTACTTTTGACCTTATATTGTAAACAAGAAGTTTCAAATTTGTTGACTTAACTGACAATCGCGCGCATACGTTTTTCATGTACAAGCACAAATTCTTATTTTGTTTGGAATAAGTTGCGAAAAAAACCTAAATAAAGAATATTGATTCTTGATTTTCAAGTAGAAAGTCGGTGAACGCGTTTATTGGCGCAATCGACTGTAGGGACATTTGACCGTTTGGAGGCCAAGACAAGTTAGGTCCAAACACAACTGCCAAATTGCTGCTTGTCATTTTATTAAGACAGCTTCGATCCTGCACCTATTGAACAAAACACATATTATTTCAAATATATAAAATAGTACAAATAAAGTATGCCTATAAGTGTTTAGACATACCTTCCATAGGAACTGTATTATGTATTTGAGGAGTTTATAGTTATCAAGTGGTAGTTTTTCTAGCACCAAAATCTTCACCTTTCTTGGCCTTTCAGGTATTGCCCAAGCTGAAAAAATACATTTGTTGTATATTTTTACCAATTAGCGTAGGTTTGAGAAACTATTTTTTTATTGTCCTCAAAAGGAACAATGTGTAATGCCAGTGAATGATCATTATTAAAGTAATCGTTGGGCTTGGTATCGGCATGTTATGAGAGGAGGGATAAAAAACATGTATTTAAAAGTTATAAATATGAAATTCGATTGGTAGCGTTTGAGGTGTGTGATTGATGATATTAGTGAAAGAGAATGGAAAAAGATAACGTGACCCCAAATAAATAGAGGGGAACAAGGCAGGAAGAAGAAATAATATTACAAACATCAGCTTCTTACATACATATAATAAAACTGTAGAGGTCAAATGTCTGTACATAGATAAAATGCTAAAAACCGAGTCAGGGGGATGTAGAAATAGAACAAATCCCAATATTTTTTTCTCTGTCTGTTTGTACGGGCTAATCTCCGAAACTGTTGGACCGATTTACGTGAAATTTTGCATGGTGGTACCTTATATCCCCGGTCAACATGTTAGATACTTTTCATCCCGGAAAATTAAAGAGTGCCCAACATATGGGCTTTGTTTCATCGAAATCGGATGTCGATAAGAAAAGTCATCATAAACCCACGCGAACGAAGTCGCGGGCATCAGCTAGTGATACAATAAAATGCAAGTAAAACATTGAATGTAAGCAACTCACTTTGAAATTTACTTATTTCCTCATACAGGTCGAACGTCATTAATGGTTCCGCCAAATCCCGTAAGAACATTTTTAACAGAACTGCGGCAATGTGCGGGTCATTGCTGAATGATATCCTATCGCCTCTGTTACAAGCACGCTGGAGTTCTTTCACAACGGCTGAATTAGCTGATCTTCTGAATATACCTTCTGTTTCTAAGGCTGCAAATAACAAATTACTAATTAGGTACATTATAATTATTCCTCTATAATATTATATAGTACAAAATGTTTGTGCTATTACATATTTGATATAATAGCAAGACAATGCAAGCACAGACAATTACTTTTGCTATTTCATTCTTTATAAAGTCTAATTGATCATAACATTCAACAACAAATACCGGTATTTTTATTTCAACTTATTCTTTGTAACATCTGTTACAAAGTGGAAAATAATAAGATTGTGTTATACCGAACTGTGGGTCATCAAATCTTGTAAAAAGTGAATAACAACTAACCATCCGGTTGTGATAAAAATTCAACGCACTGCCGTACTATAGGTGGAATGGAATCCACCATTTCCGTATTGTTTTCCTTTATAAATTGTAAAGATACACCGAATTGCTGTGTAGGAGGCGGAGGTAGACTCTCAGAAGCGCCGGCCTCCCCATGTGCTGGTTTCGATTTATTGTCACGTTCCATTATTTGTCGAGCTATTTCAGCGGCCCGAGGGTTTTTAGATAACAGCAGCTTGTCGTACCTGATAAATAAAATCTATTAAATCTTCATTGGTCACAATATAGAAACAATACTAATAAAGTATGAAGTGTACATACTCAAAGACTCGCTGCGGAATGTTAACTTTTTCCAAATTTAAATATTGTTGTAGTTCATGCAAGTAGTTCACGTACATCATCTTCCTTCCAAACTTGACGCTGATCGCTGGCCTTAGCATTTGCCAAACAATTCGTATTACATTTGTTGGATGCACCAGGTACAAAGCTTTCAGATTTTTCTTATATTTCCTATCGAATGCTTTATAAGCTTTCCAAAGCCATGAAAAGGGGGGCTTGTTTCTGCTCGTAAGTCCGTAATGGAAGTATACGACACTATAATCTTGTTCCACATACTTGTCCAATGTGAACATAAGGTACCTATTTAAAATTATGCCATTATATACTGAGAAAGATGTAGAGAGTTATACCTATAAACATATTTTTATATACATAATACGTTATTATTGGTTCATTTAAGAAATGTTTGTATTACGCATCTGTATAATATTCAGTTTGTTGCCAGCAATTTTCAGTAAAAGCAAAATTCCGAACCGGTAGCGTTAAAAAAATAAACAATTAGAGAACGCTGGTAAATATTATTTTAATTAAGTCATATTTTATTGATTAAATGTGAATATTGTAAGTAAACTTGAATATAAAGGAGTTATATTAAAACTTTAAAGGAATATCAAAAATAGGTAGCACAAATTTAGATCAACAATACTCACCTTACGGACTAAACACTAAACAAAAATATTATACTATTTCATATACATTTGAAACAACTACTACTTAAGAGACACGATCTAAAACTAAAAAAGGTATTACAGCTCTGGTTGGTTAACTAGTGGGTATTGTTAGTTGAAGAATAGAAAAGTCACATATTCGTTTTTCTTTTACAAAATCTAAAACGATTTTTGTAATTGCAGGGAATAAAAATGAGACAAAAGAAATTGAAAATTAAGAATGTATACTATCCAAAAATTATATTTAGCTAAAAAGAAGGATTGCTGTGTTAACTAGTTCTTCTATACTGAGATCAAGGTAATATAATTAAGACTTCTTAAAAGGATTACAGCAGATCACTAGTAATCTAAGATAAAACTATATTATACGGATACTTATTGCATTAAGTTATATTGTTTTCTTCATATGCTAAAAATGCCTTTAGTTTAAATTCTTACCGTAATAAATTGTCAGGATGTATATCCTTGGCTGGAGGAAGGCGACAGGCTGAAACTACTATAATTCTTCGGCCGATCTCATCATCACCAACCACCTCAACCAACCCACTCCTATTCAATTCCGAGAAAATGTCAAAATCAAGCCCCGATGTTATCTGCAAAATTATTACACTTTTTATAACTTAGAAATATTAACAACTCGTGTTCCGATAATGTAGATAAAAATCTTATGTTTATAAATAAGCATTGAGAATTACGCTCTCCTTAAACCTCACAATTACTTTTACTTACATCGTCACAGGATTTAACTGTTTATGTGCTACTCCTACTCAAAACATCTCATGAAACTATCTTTCAATAAGTACTTGCTCGTTATTCAAACTTAATATTTTTGTACGTACGTGCGGGTACCAACGCGACGCGACGTTAAGTTTTACTAATAAATAATACAATTAAAATAAATCACGGAACCACTTCATTCTCAGGTATCATTAGTACAATATTCAAAACTAATAAAATTCACAATTATATTTTATCCTTTTTGTACATAATATGAATAAAAACCTTTAAAACTAATCAAAATTGTCTAACCATGTATTTAGCTCTCTAAACTATGAGAAACTGCTAAACTATTATTAACATTAGTATTTGTACTAAATTTTGCTTGTGTAAAACATTGTGTACGTACGAAACACGACTTTAGTAATGACCTGAATCTGTTTCGCTACCCTGGGAGACCTAGATTTCAATATCGATCGAACACGTCGCGCTACGAAACAGATAGTTTAATTCCGGGTAAATGCATGATGCATTGCAAAGTACAAGGTGAGCATACAGCGAAATATTACCAAAACATATCATTTTATTTAGTTTCTTAAGTAACTTTAAACAATGTAATATTTATGTCAAAATATTTTATATTAAGAATTCAATTACATAAAAATCCTGGAATTTCTATTACCTCTGAATATGTTTGCGGGCCGCTTGCGAGTTCCTTTTCGAAGTTTTCTTCTATAGTTCCATCGCTACTTGATCGTGGCAGGAACTCTTCTGTTAAATCAAGTAATTCAGGCGGTAACGGCGCTAAAACGGTTTGTTAACGTCAGAAAAATCATCTATCTACCCACATAACTTGACATAAAATCACTTATTTATATTAATTATTATAATGTTACAAAACTCTTAATGCAATCAAAACAATCATTAGCACAGTATAACTAAAATTAATATTAATAAACAAATATAGATGTCTTTTCTACTAGTATCAACTCGCAACTGAAAGGCGTATTTTACATTTTAAAGGGCGCGGGGTGTACTATACACCCACCCTTTAAATGGTATTATTATGCAATCGATGTATATTCTACACCCTTTAATATTATATGTGAACAGCCAAACCGATCGCATAGTTCATATTTTGATGTTTCTGAAACAATGGTGGATAATGTGGGAAAAAAAATGTTAATAAATATATATAGTGAAAACCACTATATATATTTTTTTAGATATCGACAGACGAGCGTGAGTCTTCTTGGTGTAAACTGACACCTAGCCACAGTAATTCAATAGATGTTGAGCTGTTAACCTATATTTTACTTTAAGTGGGTATTCGCCATTCGGAAATGCGCAACATATTGGGTGGGTGCACGAGTAACAAACCAATTAAGTGACATTTTGAAACAAATTTTGATAATTATTCACAATAATGATTGCAACAATCATTGCAAAAAAAAGTCATTGTACTCTTCATACATTGTTCTTTTAATTTAAATGTGAATGTGATAAGATATTGTGCCAGTAAATAAAATGAATGCTTTAATTTAATTATTATTATTAATTAATTAACATAATTAAGTTTTGTAATCAGTATCTTTAAATCATATAAGTTTCATGTAATCCTTAAATGTTACAAGGTCCATATTGTTGCTGAACATTTGTGTGATTTATTTGTGACTTGTGAATATAAAGGATATTGGTGAATTATATCACTGACAACTGTCATAGTTTATAATAAAACATTAATTAATTATCATGACTTAAAATATGTAATATGAAGGGTGTAAGCTGAAAACAATTGCCATCCCGGATTATTATTATAAAGGCGCTGTAACCCTGTCTGTCTGTAACCTCTTCACGCTTAAACTGCTGAACCGATTTAGATGAAATTTAGTATGGAGATAATTTGAGTCCCAGGGTAAGGATATTTTATTTTTATCACGGAAATCATTCCCTCAAGGAGTTGGAAGTTTGTATGGTAATTTGCAAATTATGTGCTGTGATGTGACGCTTGGCGCTTTGAGATAAATGATTTAACATCTTGAAAAAATTAAAAATTCATGTTTCTAAAAAAAGTTTTGAATATGAAACTGGATGGGTATAGGGGAAGAGGGAGGCCAAAATATACATGGATTGACTGTGTGGAGAATGATGTGTTTGAGAGGTGTGACTGATGATATGGCGAGTAAAATAACGGAATGGAAAAAGAGAAAACAATAATATAATAAAGCATTAGCCGACCCCAAACAACAAAAATAAGGAAACAGGTCATGGAGAAGAAAAAATAAAATTCTTATGAGCAGGATTGAAATTTCCGAACTTCAAGAGCTACCCCTCTTTCCAAAGCCCTCTCAGCGTCGGGAACCTGGTGCACAGTGCACTACACCATTTTGCCATATCATAGCTATGCTACTGATTATAAACAAGTCATACTCGAAATGCAAGGTTACTGTTACGAAACCCACAAGTTTGTTAAAATTTAATATAAATTAACCGATACAAAATATTTTTATTTATATTATATATGGTCACTACTATCTTTAATTTCTATAAAACAAATTGAAAACTTTGATGTTTAATAAATTAGATAGTTAACACATGAAGGTCAACATTATTTTTGCCACAGCAGTAGATTGAAGGAATTGTTAGGAAGTAATATATAATAATAATAATATAATAATAGAGACTGAGACTACTTTTAGTGTAGTCTGGTATAATAGTTTAGTCTAAATCCACAGTTGGAGTATATCAAATTGCCTGAAGCTTACATCATTAACATGTTAAACCATGGGGATAAAATATGGGCCACATTTAAATAGTCATATGAGCCAGATTAAAAAAAACGTATGTACCTATTTGTAAAATTTCATATATAAGTTTTTATTGGTCATAAAATTCAGTAAATCACCTAACAAAATCAAATACATGTAATATTGTGAATTCATTTTTCTAAAACACTAGTGTCACTCATTAGTTGTCCCCCATGGCCTACACGGTAAATAAACGGCATAAACGTCAGCACAGGCCACGGGGGTCGGGGTGTCGGACATCCCCGTTCCTTACAAAGAAAGACGGTACTGGCAAAAATAATAGGCGAACAGTGCTATAAAGAAAATACAAATGCAATGGGGCGATTTTTAGCCAAAATCAAGACTAAAAAAGTTGTAACCTTTTTTGAAACGTGTCCTAATAAACCATTTCTTTGTTTTGAGTATTTCCATAAAATTCATTGAATAATTTACTTATCAAGTTAATATTGATCTCAATCTGAAGTCTTATTTGTTTCACTTATAAATATATCCCCAAATGATTAAAACTTATATACTTTCGCTTTTATAGATTTTAGTACATTAATTTATGATAGAACCTTAATATTTGCTAGTTCTATATAAAAACTATTATTACTGTAACATTATAAATACTTAATCATAATGTAAAATCATAAATTAATAGTATAACAATATAATAACTCACATTGAAATTCTGGTCCCGACATTATCTGACATATTTTTCTAAGTTAATTTTTTTTCAAAAAACCAAGTGCGAATTTGTCTACAGGGCCGTGGGGATCATGTCTAACACATATTTGCTTCATATTTGTGCAAAAATTAAAAATTATTGTGTTTCAAAAATCAAGGTGGCGTTTAAAGTGTTAAAGTGAAAATCAAACTCTGTCAACCACATAATATTATATTATAACATCCTGTATGAGTCACAGTTCATCTTGCAGATATTTATGTTGAAATCCATTGATAAAACTAATCATCCAATTGTAATATGAACTCAGTGAATTTTAAGTCCCCACACAGGCAAGGGGTAGAGACTTTCATTTTAAGGTCTTCTGGTACAGAACAAGATATTGTTTGCCCTACATTAATATAAACATAAATATAAATAGAATAACTTTCACTGGATAAATACACAATTTATTATTTATATCATCTGGCAAATTTATTTTATTTAAATGTGTGGTACTTCATTAATAAAAGACAATAAAATTAAATTTTGTTCTAAATTGCAAGGACTTCTAAGTTCAAATATCTGGCCATGCCTTGCAAAGCCCTATTATGAGAGTTTAAATCATAGAGATGGCCCAATTTTATATCTCTATTTTTTTCTATTTAGAAATATATTTCAAGGTAATTCAATTAAAGTACTTTATTAGTGATAGTAGTATTTAAATTCAAATTTGTTTTCTTGATTTTGAAATAGAGTACTAAAGGTGCAAATTAAAATAAACTTACCTAGGCCGGTGGCTTGTATGAGTTCAGAATCATCAAATTCTAATCTTGGTTCATAGTCATGATAATCCGAAAGACTCGTAAGGTTGGCGTCATCATCCTCAGGGTCCATGTTACCCCCATGGGCAACTGTATACATAAGAGTAGTTTTAAAAAGTTTAAGAAACACAAAAAAGTTTTTACATTAGTAATTGAACAAACCTTGAAATGCTCGTATTGGACTCAACTTAGGCTGATGTTCCGACTCCATGGAAGAATTAAAACCGGATATTAAAAAACGTATAAAGAATTACTACACAAATATTCATGTAACGAAACAACATTCAAGAACGTTCGTTATCACTTGAAAAATTCATATTGTTACTCGGTATATCTGGTTGTTTTCGAATAAGATTCTGACCCAAAACTATTAATATTTATGAAAAATCAAAGTCAACCTTTCAGTTCAACAACGATTACGAAGAAAACGTTTGATAAACTCTACACAACAAACGGAAAATTGGGAGTTACCATGGAGTGCTATCGCCTATCATATTATTTTGACTATTATTCATGTTGGACATTTACATTATCTATGGAATAATTGTCAAAATATGTCAGTTTTCATGACATAGTCCCTGGCTAAAATTATACAGAATCTCATCAACCTATAATAACGGCTAAAAATTGATTGTTATTTTAAAATATTAAAAAACTTTATTTGTAGAAAAAATAAGAAACTTTAAATAATAAAATATTTATACCTCAGTTATACTCATAATAAGTAACTTATTGCAAGAAAAACTTATGTATTGTTTTCATTTCCCAGAATACACACCTAATAGGTAATAATTTTTCACTCTACGCAACGCAGTTGCTGGTGATTGCTGGCTGCGGCGATCTCAGATTAAGTACCTATAGATGTAACACTAAAATATTAAAGCGCGATAGCAAATTACAATGTGTACGTAAAGAAGAAGGACAAAACACAGATGTTTTGTCCCCGTCGGCGTGGACACTTTTTCTTATTTGGCAAAAGTGATTTTTGCCAAGCATCTTCGGCGCCATTTCATCATGTGCGATTTTTGGTGTTTGTAGTGATTTCAAGTGAATGTTGATTATTTTTGAGTCATATATACTCTGTTAATTAAGGTTTCTTTAATGTGATAACTTCGAAGTGAACGAAATATAAATGGAATCACAATTCATTCGTAAGTATATGATTATCTCTTTAATTTGGCAAAATATTACAACGTATTGGTTTATTATGTTTTCCTATAGTCGTGTTTAATTCTTTTTGGGTAACTAATGCTTATTTTTCAATATTTAAAATAAATTAAGAAAATATAACCTAAATGTTTGACAGATTATGTGTTGCCAATTTACACTTTTTATTTTCCCAAATTTTCTTAGGTAACTAATTAATTAAATTCAAAATAAAAAAAATAGATACGTAATAATTTCACAGATCTTAAGATTTAAATATCAAGTTAATAAATAATTTTTATTTTCAGGTGGTTTTCAGTAACATTCAAAATATTACACTACTAGAACAGTCTGAATCTTCCAAAATAATATGTAATGAAACCAATATAAAACATGGGTGAAGAACAAATAAAAGCAGTAGACGAAGATTGAAAAATATACAATGCGTGAATCTAAACGCATATTATTTAAATAATTTGTCTCTTAAAAATATAATATCAGAGCTGAAGTTAATAATTTAAATAAAATTCTAGGACATTGAATAACGATAAAACATAGAAACGGATAATTCTAGTTTTTTTTAAACATGTCTTAACAAAGAAATTTGCCTCCGGAAGTATTCAGAATCACTTTGAAAGTTTGTTATATAAGTCTATAGTTTGTGAGGAAGCAATTTGATTCATACTTACCTCATACTAAAAGACTGGAGGTAATATAGAAGTAGAGTACCGAAATAAATATGCACTATTTAAAAGTAATGTTTACTCACTAATTTTCACAGAATTAAAGGATCATATTAAAGATTATAGTCCACTGGATATCTCACTTTTAATTGAAAGGATTTCTTTAAGGTTTTTCTGCTTTTAATTTGAAGTTTGAATTCATTTTATGAGTTCACTCACGCCAAGTGCCCAAGGAGAACGACATATTTTAAAAAACTAATTCTATTAAAAGGACAAAAGACGATTACTGATTGTAAATAAATGTCTGTTAAATATAATGGTAATATGTTTTCGTCAGAAACAGAACAGACGGCATAAAAAGCAAGGTTTAAACTATATATAAATATACCTAAAATATACCTAAAACTATATATAAATAAATAAAACACACATTAACTTATCACGCACATAATTTGTTATTATAAAGTGTTTTGGTGCAATGTTAATTTATTATTAAAAATCTATCCGCAAATGGATTCATAATAATTATTTAGGCATTACACCAAATCACACGACAATTTTACCCAGATATGGGTAATTCTTTCTTATATGACAACACGGGCTACAACTATGCTGTCTCATGTGCGGCCACGCCAATGTTCCAGATACGTGTCATGCTCTGGTCTGTGGTTATCTGGCATTTTTTTTAAAGTATTTAAGTCTGTGGTCAATAGTGACGCGTAGAATTTCTAGACATTTTTGATTTTACAACTGTCAAATTAATTTATATTTTGAGTCTGTAGTATGTGTAATGTGGAGTTATTTTCGGATTTATAAGTATTAAGTACAATTTAAAGAATTTTAATTAAATAGCATAATTTAATCTGTTTTTCTTACTTTCTACACAAGTGTTTAAATAGTCATGAAATATGATTGCTGTTCTAAAGAAGGCATTTTTCCTTATATTTCCTATCGTAGTGTCTGTAACATCCAGGATTCACAAATTACCTCTTGTGGTATGTTTTACGAATTAATCTAATATGGTATAATGGTTTTAGAAGTATTTTAATAGTATTGTATAATTTATATAATATGTAAGCCTATATATTTCTTAAACTTATTTCTACTTCAGGTCTAGCTCTTATTTGCTACAGCATGTTATTTTTCAGGATGATGAACGCCATTATGTAGATTTAACTACCTTTGGATTTTACCAAGGAGGAATTTTGGATGTGCACATGATCAATTTTAAATTGCCTTCTGGCCCTGTGTTGGGAGAGGTACAAAATTTTGATTAAAATTATAAAATTTGAACATTACAAACTTCTGGAAAATTATATTGTCTTTTTTTGCAGTATGGTTTCACTTTGGATCGAACAGTTAATGATGCTATAAACCCTTATCTTGAAGTACATTCAGACACATGTATACTTAAAGGAGTTGAAAAAAGTGGCGCTTTATTGTCACCTCATCATCCAGCCATTGTTTTTCTAAAACTGGACTTTCAAAATCTCAGGTGAGAAATAAAATTGAAAAATGTATTAAATTGTTAATTTTATAAAAGTGAATTTCATTTTTAAAAACTCGAAGCTGCTTCAGAGATTTGTACTCATTAAAAATAAACATACCAACTATACATTCCTCTATAAAACTTAAGAGCGGAGGTAATTGCAAAGCGAAATAGCTACCTTTATGTTATAACATTTATTTATTGATTTTTAGCTTAAATAAATTAAATTAGAAGGCTAAGGGAAATAGGTAAGATTCATTAAAAAAATTGGAGGGAGTTAAAATATATCAATTCATTGAGAGCTATATAATTAAATAGTTTGTGATAAGAAATATATAAGTATATCAATCTGGTGCCTCTAAAAATTATATATAAGAAATACAGAATTGAACCTATTCTACTTCAATTATTCATCTATTTTATTTTAAAGAACATTAGATATTGTATTGTTTTGCATCTGCGAATTTGTAAAACAAACTATTTCACAAACTCGTGGCTTTGTTATTTTATTTTGTTACATTTTAGTTATTCTTGCGATTTGATTTATATCTAGCTATTTGTCGCCACTTTCTTTGTACCCTCAAAATAATATCCATGTACTTGAATTTTCATTCAGATTCATTATGCCCTTTTCATTAAACTTTTAGGTCTTACTTGCATCTGTCTACTCAAAAAACATATCTATATATTATATAAAACAAAGTCATGTTAAATTACACCATTTATAACTAATGAATTGCTGCATTGATTACATAATAACTATTATAATATCGGAAAATTCAGGAAAAAAATATAATAATAAATCTTAATACTAATATAAAGAGGAAATATTTGTTTGTTCCGATTTAACTGAAAAACTACTTGACCAATTTTAAAAATTCTTTCACCAATAGAAGGGCTTGAGTGATAATTATTTAAAAAGTTAAATCAATTCTGAGTTCATAATAGCAGCCTATGATTATGAGTTATGAGCAAGGATAAGTCATGTAAAAGCAATTACCATTAAAAATATTTTTTTATTGTAATGCATTTACTAAAAAAAACAGTATTAATCATTATCAGTGAACTATTTTGTAATGTTGATAGAGTCTATTATTTAGAGTACTTTCAATTATTTTAAACCAAAGACCCGACCCCGGCTCCCCACGGATAGTAGATCATATTATAATGCCTAGGTAGGTACATGTTTTGACTGTCGTAGTGTTGATATCGCGAAAAAAAATTGGATTACTCGTAAGATATTCATTTAATTTATAATATATTGTTCCCAATACAGAATAGATTTTGCTTCTCAATTTGCTTGCTTATAAGTCTGTGGTTATCTGGCTTGTTTTAAAAAGTATTTAAATATAGTGACACATAGAATTTCTAGGTTACATTTTACAATTAGGATATACAAATACCGCATTATACAGCATTTTAGTTGATAGAATGGGTATAGCAAGCTATTCTTAAATATAGGTAGATATATATGCCATCGCGGATATTTTTGTAGAATAATAGAGAAATATCCCAGTGTGTATTGTTTTGATATATCTCAAAGGCCATGGCAATTAGGCAGCGTTTTCCATTAAAGTTCCCAAGTGACTTTTTCCGACACTTATTTTTCAAATTTACCTTATATTTCTGGTTGAACAAAACCTTGACAAATTACATACGTAAAACTTCTTCATGAATCACTCTATATATTAGTCAAAACCCTATGAAAAATGGTTCAACAGTTTTTGGGTTTAACGCGAACAGACAGACGCAGCGGAAGACTTTGTTTTATAATATCTAATGATATTATCATACATATTAATTGCCAACTTTGCAGATACTTATGTTCATATTTTTCATAATATAACAATTTCAGAATAAATATCACGTGTGAGGGAGAGGTGACTGCTTTGCATCTGTACCAGAATAGATCCATGATACCGATAGATAGAATTAAAAGGCAGTCACAGTACATATTTTTAAATAGACGACGCCGATCACTTAATGGTAAGATTTGCTGAAATAACACATATTTTTAAGGCATTCATTATTCTATTTTCAATCAGACAATTTAGTTGTAAGTTAATTCTAATCCTAAGACAAAAATAAAGTGTAAATTATACTAAAATGTAACAATTTTATCTATTTTGAGTAAGGATCACATGTGGTAAATGCCTCCACCCTCTCATCCTACATTTCTATCGTTTTTAATCAAGTTTTTGCATCACATTATGTGTTGGCTTGAACGTAACCGAAGTGACTCTGAATCTAAGAATCTGCCCTGCCCATAAATTATTAAATCCACTTCCTTTTCTTTAAAATTTCAAGTGCCTTCTATTATATCCCAACTCTTATCATAATAAAGATGATTTTTAATAAGATTTGAGTTAAATAATTATATCATCATTCATGATATACAGTAGAATCTCATTAATCTAGCAATATTAAAAACCAGAGGGTGCCGGATTATTGAACGTGTCGGTCTATTGAAGTGCCGGATTAGTGAGACTCTACTGTAATTGTAAAACAAGACAAATATAATTGAGTATATACAAAGATACTCTATTTATTGGTCATTTAATTTCATTATATTTTTAGAGGATGGAAAACTATCAGAGACCTTGGGGCCGCAATGTTCTTATGCAGTGCTTCCTATTACGAAAGAAACGCGAAATGGATTTGATTATTATAATACTAGTGTAAGTAAAATCATTTTCTTAATAAAAGCCATAAATAATTTAGATGGATAAATATATAAAATAATTATCTTTATAAAATTAATGTACAGTATGAAGTAAAGAATAATATAAATTATTGTCAATTGAATAATTATAATATATTTTCACAAAAATCTATAGCTTTGTTTTTTATTTTCTTCGTTTATATATACTTTTTTAATTTATTATAGTTAATTACTCAAAGATGTCATGTGGAACATGTGGTGTAATGTTTGCAGCTCCTTACAAACATTTTGTAAAACAAAAAACTTGACGATTAAAAAGTGGCGGAGACTTTATTGCCAGTTCTTTTCGTCCGTTCTACGCCCTTGATTTGAGACTGGCAGTAAATGTAAAATTAGAAGATATATATTTATTTTATATTTATATATATATTAATTGACTTTATAAGTGTACATTGTGTTATCTAAATGATTAAATGATTATTGAATTTTTTTTTGAAACCTTTTTGACAATAATTATATTGGATGTGAAGTATGGTGGTAAGTTTGTGTGTAATGATGTTAGTTACGTTTCAGTTTGCAATGTATGTGGCGTCAGATAAGGAAGAGGGGTTGTATAACTTGTATTTCCACAACTGTCCACACGAAGGACCTGATCCAGATCCAGCCATCAATGCTTTGGTATTTATCTACTTTTGATATGTTTTCTTAATTTAATGCCTTTTTTTGTGCTAACCGATCTTTTTTTAAATTTAAATAACATGCATAAATATCATGAACTATATATTAATCTTTACTGTCTAACCACTAATATACTATTATTCTATGAAAAATAAAAAAAAAGGAAAATAGCGAAAAGAACTGAAAGGAGTCTCGAAGCCGATTTTGATGAAAATTAAAACTGCATCATTGGATTTTTGAAAAATGAATATTCCTAGCCAGGAGTCGAACCCGTTGATTTTGATAAAAAAAACACATACTGGATTATTACACCATTTGATAGTGTCGCTAATAAGGAATGAATTTTGACAAGTAATGATATACGGCTTTCAGGAAAATGTTGAATTTTAATAAACCGCTTCATATTTTAAAGTAATGTCCTCAATAGGAAATCATACCTATGTTTATTGTAGGTTCTTTATTTGAAATTATGCTCAATATTTTTCTCAACACTCAAATAAGACCAAAGTAATAAAAACAGCGTAAACATTTGTACAATTTTCAGTATTTTGTTAAAAATAAGCTCTATCCTTAAGTTTGCCATATGTCATTATTTCCCAAAATTCATTTCTTATTAGTGACACTATCGAATGGTACAAACAGTTAATGCTTTCTTTTTTTTCAAATCAACGTTTTCGATTCCTACCCAGGAATATTGGTTTTTCAAAATTCTGTCTTATGATGCAGTTTTATTTTGCATCAAAATCGGCCTGAAAGGAGTTCAGTACTTTTCGCTATTCCTCTTAGTTTCGAAGTAGTCCGTGCACGCCCTCTTGAAAAATTCACCCTGTATATTTTATCAAATAGAAAAATCTCTTTGCAGATAGAAATATACGAAAGTAACGATGGTAACTTCTTATCGGCTGGGGAAATGCCGCTACCAGCTTTGTACAGCATGATGTCTCTGATATTCTTTTTGAGTGCCGGTTTCTGGACGTTCATCCTGAAAACTAGTCGACATAAAGTCTATAGAATACACATAATAATGTGTGTGCTCGTTTATTTGAAGGCGATGTCACTAGCCTTCCATGGAATCAATTATCACTTCATACAAACTAGAGGCGAGCATGTCACTGCTTGGGCAATATTGTTCTATATCACTCATTTGTAAGTATTTATTGTGACATAATTATGTCTTAATGTATCTATGTATACCACACACCGGAGTTCCCGGGTTTGAATCCTGCGGAAACAAGATATAAACAATTAGGCAAATAGAAACAGCAATGCATACATACATACATAGATTTTATCAATTTTGTTTGATCTCTCATAGAGTCATATGATATCAAAACATATTATGTGAAAAACGTCAATTACATCCTCAATTAAATAGACGACAACGGGTTCGTTGCCGCGTGTGATAGAACACCTTCTTTGCGCACCGATGGGTCGCGGGTTCGAATCCTGCCGGGACTATATGTTTATAATCTTCTATAAGTAGTAAGTCTACTTAAGTAAGTCTTCTCCATGTCTGGTCATTTCGGGCATTAAACGGTTGGGGGGAATATCGAAATTCCGACCGGGTAACGAACCACCGTTCAAATATGGAAAAACCGTGAAGTGCACAGTCGGTTGCAGTCTATGGACTTCCGTATGCTCGAAGTAAAAATTAAGTCGAAAGTGCATCATTGACTGATGCTCTCTGGTTGGGGCTCAAACCTCATGTTCGTCGGTCGATGTCTAAAGGCCGATTTACATCAAACGAACATAGAGCTAGAGCTAGAACAAGAGCATTCTTTCGTAATCTTTTAGTGTAAACGAAAGCTAGAGGTATCGATTTACATCAAACGAACATAGAGCTAGAACAAGAGCATTCTTTCGTAATCTTTTAGTGTAAACGAAAGCTAGAGGTATCGATTTACATCAAACGAACATAGAGCTAGAACAAGAGCATTCTTTCGTAATCTTTTAGTGTAAACAAAAGCTACGTAATCGATAAGATACGTAAACAATCGCTAGAACACAAGAACGCTTTGATGAGACCGCTCAGTGGCGCGAGCACGTCCGAACACGCTAGAACGCTCTAAGCAACTGTTCGCGCGCTCTTGCGCCGTTTACATCAAGCGAGCGAGCATTCTTAGAATATTCTATAGAATCTTTGCGAACGCACTAAGAACAACGAAAGAATGCTCTACGCCTGTTTATACTAGAAGAATTTGATGTAGTGGGGATAGAATGAGCATTCGCTCGTTTGATGTAAATCGACCTTAACAAAATAAAATACCTCTTTATTACATTTTCTCACTTTAAAAGGCTGCAATAGACTTTTTCTGTATATCCTATTGAGTTATGGATATAGATAACATTATTTTTGTACCCTAGAGATCTTAATAAACCTTATTCGCAAATAGCATGAGAAACTCTCTTATTATTACCGTATGTACTGTAATTATATTAAAAAATGTAATTATGTTCTAGGTTAAAAGGTGCAGTGTTGTTCGTGACGATTATTCTAGTTGGAACTGGTTGGAATTTTATTAAACACATTTTGGCCGATCGGGACAAGAAAATATTTATGATAGTCATTCCATTGCAAGTGAGTGTTTCACATATCTTGGTTGTATGTTTATAAAAATGAAATTAGTGTAACCATTACTCCAATTCCTTAATAGATCAAATTCATAGATTTTTTCAAGTTGCAAATTAGCGAAGATCTGTTGATCTGAGGTCGTTCTTTATTTTACTAAAATCAAGTCGTTGTCGTTTAAATAATTACTTTATTGAAACTAAAACTCGCGTACAATCCGGCAAAAATGTTTTTATTCAAATGTGTGATCAAAAGCGAGCTTAAGAAAAGATAATATTTTTATGTTTTTTGATTATTTAAGTTTTATCATGCATTTCAAAAGCAAAGCTGTCGAAGTCTATAATTTTTAAAATATTGGTAGATGTTGTGATATTTGTAAGGGGGAAATAGCAAAAGCCAAACCAACTGACTTCTTTTTAATACAACATTAGTACAGTATAATATTTGAAATAGGTACCGATAATTCTTTATTTCAAATTCGTTCTGAATACACTACATCAAGCATGGAGGTGTACATCAACAATATTAATACCATTTTACATCTGAAATAATTAATGGTATAACCGTAGGTGGTAGCTAACGTGGCGGAAATCATAATAGCGGAGAGCGAGGAAGGTGCAGTAGAACACAATGCTTGGAGAATCCTACTCATGTTCGTGGATATGCTCTGCTGCGGTGCTATCATGTTCCCAGTTGTGTGGTACGTTTTCTATGGTTCTCATAAAGCTGGCTTTCCAGGGATGTGCTAGCATAGCGAAGGATATTGATTTTCTTAATGCTCAGAGTAAAAGGTTGATAGCGCACCACTAATTGATGTTCTATCTTTGAGGATCTACCATTGAGTGATGTCTAGAGAGTGACTAGTCTGATGATTTCGATTGTCCCTACGTATAATATCGAAAGTAAATTACTACTTTTTGCTTTCGATAGTATACGTAGGGACCAGTCACCACAAGTAGCATCCGTTCACGAGTATGACGCATGGCCAGCCATCGGCCCCCTCGCCATATTTTAGCTTATAGCTATCACTTATATAACTGCCCAGAAACTCTCTGTTAACTCAAACGTTGAAGGGACTCACTGTATTTGTCGAGGAAGCCCCACGCAGAGATTTTTAATCCTTGGCGGTTCGCATAATAGGTGAAAGTGAATTCCTGAGTTCACTAGCGGGGCATGGGGCAGACCCATTTCTGTGTCTGTTTCACTGATCATTTTTTCTTTACAGGTGATCAGCGTTCTGTGCCGTGCCTGACCGAAACAATTTTTTTTTAAATCTTGTTTCCCCGGGATTCGAACCCAGGACTTCCAGTGTTAAACTCATCGAACTTACCACTAAGCCACGGAGGTGGTTCGCATAATGCTAGATGTGAAAAAGCTATTTGTGCGGAGTGTTGCTATGTCAAGTATAAGTATGGATGGAAACTTATCTTACGCCAGGCCCTTATTTAAAACTTAGTGCACCTCGTTTAATATGGTCTTTTTAACTAATATATATTTTGGCCCATTCTCTACATTATTTTATCCAGGTCAATACATCATTTGGAAGACTCTTCAACAACGGACGGCAAAGCGGCGGTTAATTTGCTAAAATTGAAATTATTCAGACATTTCTACGTGATGATATTGTGTTATATTTACTTCACAAGAATTATCGTCACTATACTGGAGGTATTCCGATTTTTTTCTGTATTTCATTGCTATATTTGGTGTTAATTTGCTTTCAGGCATCATAAGTTTTGCCATATTGAATACAACCACCATTTTTAAGTATGACTTTATTTTGTTTTGTTTAAGTCAATAAATGTACCATTTTATTGCATGAAATTATCTATATCTACCTAAATATTTTACATGAAGTTTTATTACACAGAACACGGTTCCATTTCAATACTCGTGGATCGACGAGATGTTCCGCGAAATGGCTACGTTTGTTTTCTTCGTGATGACCGGCTACAAGTTCAGACCGGCCGCAGCCAATCCGTACTTCACACCCACTTATGAAGATGTAGTACCTAAAGTGTGAGTATAACCCAAGAACGTAGATGTACATGGAAGCACAGGCCTTATATGCGTAATTGACACGGTTTCTCTGTGGTAAGAGTAGTTCGTACCCCAGCCACCGCGGCGCTGCTAGTATCCGTGTGAACGCGCACTCTGACGCTGTAGTCATAGCGCGCACTCTCTCGCACCCAGCCGCTTTTCCGTGCTTGCGGTAATGGTGTGTTCTCGCTCGCTCTCACACGTTCGGCAATGTTCGGGATGCTTCGGGTCCGATGTCTAAGACTGCGAGAGAGCGTTATTGCCGTTCGCTCGTAAGAGCAAGCGAGACAACGCGAGGGGAGGGCCAGCTGACTGCTTAGATGTGTGTGTCACACTGATACATTGCCGCGCGCTCTACAGGTCAAAATCAGAACTACTTTTTCTGTTAAGTTAGTATGGTATTCTTTGGTATAACACAATCTATAAAGAGAATTCCTAATTTGGGGCATGGGACAGACTGATATGTTTCTTTTCTTCAAGGAGTGCAATAATAATGTTTTTAGGGACGTTAGTAAAGCCCCAGTTGTCTGCCCTGTCTGACTGAATATTATTTTTCTTGTTTCTTCAAGATTTAAATTATGTTCAAAGCTCAACGTAAAAACAATGGAACTAAAGAGGCTATTAATTATCTATACTTTAATGATATATGCCAAGCGAAATCTTTTTATAAAAACATTAATGAGTTCCTAACTACATATTCAAAATTTAAGTTTAGTTAAATTTTTGGAGTGTTATTACACTCTCTATCCATTTGTTCTAACATACTGACATATTATATTAAAATAAATATAATATGTCAGTATGTTATATAAAAAGAGATTGACACTATAAATAGTGTCAATCTCTTTAGGATAACTTTGTACCTCAGATCATGCAAATATATATCTTGCATAATATAAACATACATTAATATTGGTTTATTTACAGTTATAACTTTAAATAGGTTTCTAGAATAGTTTATCACTTTCTTAGCAAAGTAATTATGTGTCTGCAATTGTGATTAAAATAGCAATTTATGATTGAATTTCTGCTGTTTAATTATAAAATAATAATTTGAAATTGTTATATTTATTTATATACTATTGCATAAACTTTCATGAACTGCGAAATAGATAGTTTAAAATCTTCACATAAGTGACTTTTTTTTACATGGCAGGATTTCAGAGATTGGTGTACTGGATGGTGTAACAAACAGAGAGAAGAGGCGCGAAGACATGCAACCATTAATGCAGGAAAATTCAGAATAAAATAATAAATAGAAATTTTCATTGACTCTAGAATGTGACACCTGTAAAGATTCTGATGTTATAGGGATTGATTATAAGCGTTCATACTAGTTAGAATTGAATTTAATATTCAGTTCTTACTAGTATGATTATGTATTATGCGGAATAAAAAGCGGATCTAGTTTAAAATATTTATAAGTTTCTTTGTTTTAAAACAACTTAAAGCCAAACGTCCAATTAATTCCTTAATTATTTTGAGTTTAAGAAAATGATGTCGATCAAAATCGGAGATGTTACGGTTTATGTTCTTATTTCTTTATAGTAATTTTAATTCAGTGTTTGAGAAAATCATAATAAGTTATAACTTAATATTAAAAACAATTCAATATACTTGCATTACCTACTTACCTACCTATAATCAAAATTATAATACAACTACATAAAGAAATTACGCTAAAATCACAGTTATTAAACTACATTTTGTGTTTGGCAGAAAAAAGCGTTAGGTAGTGCTGAGAAACGAACTATTCAATAATTGTCGGCCGGACGTTTGCTAACTTCAATAGCGCTGACGCAATCCGCCATTTTGCTTATTTTGAAATCAGTTTGTGCAATTAATTTTAGGTAGGTATTATTAAAATTAATCATAATGTCAGCCCGAAAAATATTTATTTAATATGTTATTTAGGTTTCCCGGTTAAAGCTAACTTTCCGTCCAAGAGGAAAATGTTTATTTAGCAGTTGACAGCGCTTACCGCTTAGCGATCGCTGTTTTGCTTACAAGCGCTTCTTTCTGCCAAACACCCATTGATAGTAAAATTTCATCACAAAAAATAAATATTTAATTTAAAAAATAAACATAATCTTATCTACCTAAAGTATAAATCCAATAAAGAGTAGATCGGATAGTTATTGATATAATAGTTTATTAATTTAAATAATAAAAACAAAGCCTATTAATAATTTCTTATACATACTTATGATTTATCTTGCAATTAACTAGCGGACGGAATGTTTGTTGGCTTTAAAAATAAAAATTTCTAGATTTGAATATACTATTTTCCCTATAATGTTAAGTATGCCACTGATTTACAGTGAACATTAATTGCTACAAAATAAGCGTGTGGGACTTGAGCTGTAAAATGCGAAAGATGGCGGAGTTTAGAACCTAATTTATTTTGAAATTTATTATCTTTTTAATTCTTTTTCGTAAATTCATTAGACTTTCAAAAAATAAAAGATTAATAAAATCGGTGCAGCCGTTCTTGAGTTATAAATGGTATAAATAACACGACTTTGTTTTCAACTAATCAATATAATAATAAAAATATCATGGTAATTTAGAATTGTAAGTTTTCTTTTGACTGGCAAGGATATTTTATTCAAGAAGTTTGTCTGAGTTATCTTTATGTACACTGGTGTACTACTAACTGGGAATTATGAATTATATAGGAGATGGGCAGTTTTAACCAGAGCGGAAACACATTCAACTAGAAAAATATTAGGATTTAAACAAATTTCACCTATATATAAAGAAAATTATTTCTTTTTTTTAGTTGACAATTTTTCGGTGTAATACTTAAGATTATTTTTCAGTAATTTCTGTGTAAAATATTATGTATTACTGTGCCGAAATAAAATTATCAAAGCGTTACAGTTGTGGTTTTTACGCCCGAAGCGGACTTTTAAATGAAATAAACTATAAGAAAAATGACATCTCTGTACATTATAACCTATTTTTCATTCCATTATTACTTATTATACGTATATTGTGTAGATGTGTTTTATATAAAATATATGTATAATTACTTTACTTACTAATTCTCTAGGAACGTACATATATATATAACAAATATAAAAATAACAAATAACATTCCAGTTTTCCTGATGAATGGATAAGTCACATGTTTTTTTACTTATATAACGTTATATACAATATTTTTGTGTAGGAATCGTCTGTAAATCCGAAAGGTATTCCCTAAACATTATTTTCTTTTCCCCATAGAAAATTTTATTTAAAACTCATGTTAAAGAATCGGCATATGAACAGAAACAGATTTTTTTGTCTTTTTGTACTTGACATTTGAGTTTGTAAAAACTATGTTTATTTTTTTTCAATAATGTTACTTATGATATGATAGCAGCTCGCCAGAATAAAAGCCTTGCCTAATGCACATAATATAATACATTAGACATTTTGTGTTTAAGTAAGCGTTCTGATTGTCATATCACGTTTATAAAAAAATGAGATAAATATATCATTAATAAACATATTCATTTAAAACAATCTGTCGTTTTTTTAAATCACAATTTTGTTTTTATTATTTCGTTAAAGTAAAGTAAGAAGTCTTGTGAGAAAGATGTAATAATTATATTATTAATCTGTCAATATTTTACGAAACATATCGATGTTATAGTTACGATTAAAAAAATGGTTACAATATTCATTTGTGTTCATATTAATTTCACTTTTGCTAAATTGTAAATAGTTTAGTATTTTAGGTGTAAAAATAATAAAAATTAAATCAGAAAAAATGTTTATTATTTAAAATATAATAAAATTCCCTCACTGACCGTGATGTAAGTACACATGTTAAACGGGCTGGTGCTTATCTTGTTCGCAGGGCCGGATTTAGATGTCCGTAGGCTCTGGGGCAACAAACAACAACAAAGGAGGCCCCTTGGCCCCAAATTATTTCTATATAAGATGAACTTTTTTTTAATATTTAAGAACAATATAATCATCTTTGTACAAAGTACAATAGGTAAAAGTATTATAGCGACAAAAAAAATCTTAAACAACTCATTTGTTACATATTTGATTTCGTCGGAATTTAAAAGATTCTTTTTGCCGAAGTCTATTGTGGAGGCCCCGGGGCCTTCACCTAAATCCGGCCCTGCTTGTTCGTTCTAGTGGTTAATTAATATAATGTGTTAGATACTTGAGAGTTTGACAACTGCAGTTAATTTCAAATATATTTATTTTGTCCTGTTACATAACTATAACGATCAATATTAGTTTTACCATTTACCTTGTTTTTCTTTCGTAATCACCAACTAGCAACCTGGCATAAAATTTAATTTGATGTAACAATAAAGACACTCAACACTTATGGACATTTTGATTATTATACCCTGGATGTAGATTGGCGTTTGGCCAAACATTCCAACGTGTTCCTAACATCTCACCTTAACGAAAAGTACTCGTTACTTTTGTATTTGAATTGTCTTGGCCTTTACACAACGATACAAACCTTCATGGATGCGCTGATATGTATTCGAAAATACATTTAAAGTAAACACGATTGAAAAGAAAATATATTCAGATTTTAGTAATCATAGGTAAATTATACAATTTCATTGAGTCCGAGATTCTCGATGATCTGTACCATCCTGGTTTACAAAGAAACATATCGTAGTGAAACGTTAATTCCACGTGCCAATGCCCACGAATGCATCACTGCACACGAGCACTGCATACAAATTGAGTAGGCACCGAATCGCACGAAACATAGACATTTGTCACACTCACACAGACGCACCTCTAGCAACTAAATAACTAGCAAGTTAACTAATCTTAATACTATTCATTATTAATTCTTTAACTTATTTATTATTAATTCTTTAACTTTGATTTTATATTTAATTTTTAACTGATGTTTAGTAATATACGTTTAGAGAAATAGATAATATATATAAAAAAAGATTTGTATGAATAACAATATTTAAAAATATGTGACTCATACACAATATTTAGAAAAACTAATAAACCTTGATTCTAACTCCATCATATATTTTATCTCTCGCCATATATTTAACTATGGCACCATGGTTGTAATTTTTTTTTATTACTAGAGTCTTTCCGAACGTCTTGCAACGGGACACCCTATAATGGGAAGTAACTTGAAATAATAACGTATATGAGGGCAACTAGATACATTTTATTTTAACATCTTATATTTCTCATTCTGTTTTCTCAATTCATCGCTAAGATAAATACATACATAGTTTGCATAGTATCAGTCGCCAAAGTACACCATCAGCTCATATCATCTATCACAGTGGTAAGGCCTCATCGTTACTAACTAATCGAGTCTAAACATTTTTAATTCTTATTGACAAGGAGTGTTGGTAACAGTCATCATCCATCGTCCATCGTCAGGTCTCATCATAACTTTTTTTTAAATGTCAGATATCGACAGACGAGCATGAGGTTCACTTGATGGTAGATGATACCCCAGCCACAGTACATCAGTCAATGATGCGCTGTCTACCTAATTTTTACTTCGAGCATTCGGAAATCCATAGACTGAAACCGAAACGCGCAATGTGCACTTCACGGTTTTTCCATCTATGAATGGTGGTTCGTTACCCGGTCGGAATTTAGATATTCCATCCACCCGATCAATGCCCGAAGTTACCAGACGTGAGGAAAATATGCTTACAGAAAATTATAAACATGTTCCCGGTGGGATTCGAACCCACGACCCATCGATGCGCACGGCAGGTGTTCTACCGTACGCGCCAACGAGCCCGTCAATCATATAACTAAGTATAACCCGAAAACAATATTATTATCTCCAATCGACAAAGAGTGTTGGTAACAGTCACTGAAGTACATCATCAGCTCACACCATCCATAGTGGTGGAAAGGTCTTATTGCACTTAACTAATAAAACTAAAACTAAAAAACTCAAACTAAATATCCCTAACTCGACAAGAAAAGGAGCGCTGTAGGGCTATTCACGATCATTCGAAATCGATCCGCCCGGAAAGCTACGCTCTCCCACTGAAAGTTGTTTCGTATTTACCGGATATGAAAATGGTATTCACAATTCCCATAGGATTGAGCATCGGCATTCTTCGGGAAATCTTGATTAGAATCTAAAGTATAAAATGATAGAAAGCTTGATATATCGGTACGAAATCTTGTAATATCGGAACGGAAAGTTTTCGAATGATCGTGAATAGCCCTACTGGTCGTAGTATGAAGTAAAATAGGTAATTAATATTAATTAAAATAAAATGTGTAGGTATCTAAAAAAGTATCTATGTAATTTAATAATAATATAAAATCTAAAAAATGTCTATAATTGTGTGTGGATATATCGCTTTTTTTCGTTTAGAATTGTTGTGAAAAATAACAAGTCTTTTTGACGTTCACTATTCATAATCCCGAAACAAATTAACCTCATGGGGCGGTAATAAAGTTTAAAGGACAACTCAAGCAAACATTACTATAATTTGACGACTTAGAATTAAGCAAACTACGTTCCTCTTTTTATGTAACTCGCATGTAAAAATTGAGAGGTAATTTGAGGAAAAAAAGGATTCTTAATAGTTCTAGAGGGCAAGCTTTTTCTACAATAAATTTCATCAAAATTGATTCTGTAGTTTAGCCATGAAAAAGTAAGAGGCAGTCTAATTAATGAAGATGAGTCAGATATGATCTTATTATCTCAACATTTTTGACTATGGCACCCGTATCTGACAAGACAGACAGGCGCCCAAAACCGTCGGCATTACTTTGTCACGAGCTGGTCTCCAATCGTCAGACACTTATAAAACTTGTATATGTATGTAGTGACAGAGATTTATTCAAGTTCATATGAGAACAAAGTCAAGATCCTTCAAAAGCGCCGTTGGCCTACCGCCATGGATACGTGGCGTGTATCGTCAGGAAGCTCGCGACGTAAACATGCCTATTTGCACGACTGATCTTGGCCAGATCTTGACCCATTAACACGGGAACCGATGTCAGAGCTGTGTCGCTTTATGTATTTTTAGCTGACAGCCGAGAGCGGGGTTCGTCGAGTGAAACGGTGTTCGCGCTCACTGGCGGTCGCGGAGTATTCTGTGGACTCACCGCGTGGCAAGACCATGAGTGTTGGAAAATGACAACACGAGGAATAAGGCGGAAGAAGTCGTCGCTTTCCGAAGTCAAAGTGGCCGTTATTGGAGCACCATCCGTTGGAAAAAGTGGTAGGTGCTTACGGATTGGACTGTACGTGTAAGATATAATGCTTTGTGAACGTGATGGGTATTATTTTGGTGATAGGTAATTGAAAGTCAACCACATTTCTTTTTAATTTACTTCGTTTATTGCGACTTTATTGGTTTTAATTTTTAAGCTGTTATGGTGATATCATATTTTAAGATGAGTGACCTAATTACAGTTATTTTTTTTTTAAATATATATATATATATATGTGGTTTAATAATCCTACGCATTGTTATGACATCAATTCTAATACAAAAATGGAACTTTATAGTACAAGTGGAATTTCAAGGCCCTGAATATTTTCAGACACCATTTCGTGTTAAATTTTAATGCGGTCATATAACTCCTCTAATAATGATTGGCGTGTTCTCCAAAAATTTAATTTCGAGAACACGCCAATCATTATTAGATAATCACATAAAGAAATCAACATTATTTAAATCATTATGATTTATTTTTTTAATGATATTAAGTAGGTATATTTATATATCTAAGTAGACGTATAAATTTACATTTATGTAAGATATCCAGTCAATATATTATTTGAAATTTTAAGATAAAAGCACTCAGGTATTTTTGGGAATCGGGTTTTTATAATATATAATAAACTGTTTATTATATGTATATAACTAATAATATGATACTGTAGATATTAGGATAAATGTCACTTTTAAATAAAATACTGTATACCGGATTAAAACGCGATTTATTATTTATATTGTTTAAATTATTTATCCCGACGTTTCGGATGCTTTACAGCAACCGTGGTCGCGGGGAGACAGAAAGATGACAGTTGTCTGATACTCGCTCCACTAGAACTCGCCGCCACTCTTTTTAAAAAGAGTTTCTTGCCAGTTCTTCTCGTCCGCTCTACGCCCTTGATTTGTGAACTGGTAGTAAATGTAAAATTAGAATCATTTAATATGTATTATTTTTTATTTACGTTCATAGATGTACATTGTGTTACCTAAATTAATAGATTATTTTTTTAATTTAATTGAATTAAATATGGCAACTTTGTGACATTTCAAATATCAGACAACTGTCATCTTTCTGTCTCCCCGCGACCACGGTTGCTGTAAAGCATCCGAAACGTCGGGATAAATAATTTAAACAATATAAATAATAAATCGCGTTTTAATCCGGTATACAGTATTTTATTTAAATGTGTGATACTCGCGTTAATAAAAGACAATATTAAATGTCACTTTAAAAAATCTGTGATTTTAATAAAAATGATTTATTTAAATCACACCAACGTCGTATACATGTATTTTACATTAAATTTAATTAATAATAAATATGTTATAAATTCATTAATAAATATACAAATATTTGTTATTATCACAATGAGGTTATTAAATGATAAAAACCTAGTTAGAATTACATACTGTGCCTAGGGTCTATACAGCAATGTTTCACTAGAGTTAGGAGTACTCAGGAGGTGCTATGTCTATGCTAGAATCTCAGATTAAGTACCTAGAGCTAGAATACTATGTTATTCAACTTAGACATTTGTCGTAAAAATACACCATAATACGACCATACAAAATTACCAATGTTAATTCTTATTTTTAATTTCACGAACTTTCAATAATACATTGTGAGTTGATTCAAATACGTTTTAATTTCTATATATCTACCTATGTAGGATTCATCATTCTACTTCTACTATACTTACATTTATAAATTAATATGTACTTACATTTATAAATTTATGATTAGAAATAAACCATTTATGTATCTTGCTACATTCTTTTTTCATCCCGTTATTTTCAATGAACATACTATGTTATAAGTACACATATTATCGTATGTTTTTCATTTTATACAAGCTTTCTTCAATATATTCAAAGGTTTGCTCGATTCGGTTTAATTTGGTAACGCATCTAATTATGGCCTCAACAATGTTATTGATTTATAAACTTTGATATGTATGTGGGTCATCGGGCATGAATTCCGATCCATTTATGTTTTGCAATAGGATTACATCGACGTAGCTTACACTCCTTTGTAGCTATTCAGTTTCATCTATATATACATATAATATATATATATATATATATATATATACATATATATATATATATATACATATAATAAAAGAGTATGATCGAAATTACGCTTCACTAAATATTTTTACCAGAAATTAAGGGGGGTGATAAAAGAAGGGTAGCAGAATGCATAAATGCAATTTTTAAGATTCTTGTCTGTCTGTCTGTCTGTCTGTCCGTCTGTCTGTCTGTCTGTCTGTTTGTTCACGCTAATCTCCGAAGATACTGAACCGATTATCGTGCAATTTACACAAATATATTAAGGAAAGCCCGGGGCAACATATAGGCTTTGTTTTATCGAAATCGGTTATCGGAAAGAAAAGTTATCATCATTTAAATATTATTTTAAAGGCACCATATCACCAAATTTCAATGCAAACTGACTCGCGTTGAAATTTTTCGAATTGTCAGATGTCAATTACAGTCTGATATGTAAATGAAATAGTTTGATTATTTCGCCATTTCCAATATATGTATTCGTAGAATAGTGGATATGCAGTCCCATAGCGTAGCTTCTGATGCGAGTTCGAATCTGAAGTTGAAATGAAAGAATTTTTTTTTTGTATTTCTTTATTTATTTTTTGAAAGAACTATATTACCTATAACAAAAATAGAAAATGTATTATTGAAATATTATATGAAAAAGTATTTCTTATGAGATCATTTATTTCACATTTTCATCAATCCTTTCTCTTAAACAGAATTACGATTATTCGACATTGCTTTTTGCTTCCGTATCTTAGAGGTTTCCGCATTTAGCACCGGAAACCCGGGCAGGAATCCCGGGAATTTAAAAAAATGTCCGAAAATGAAAATGACCAATTAAATGAACGCACGCATCTATTTAAGACAGAAAATGCATTGAATCCAATCTTCGATTGAACTCTGATATTTAATTAATATGAATCTCCCTAAAGTTTCTTTAAAGTCAGGTTAATTATTTCAACTATTGAATTTCAAATCATCCTTCGAACCTCAATCTCAACCACCATTAAACATGTCGATAACATGATGCAAAAGCAACCGTCAATGACTAATTTGATAGCTCTTTCCCAAAAGAAATCACCAAGTACAGAGGGTGGAGGAGGATATGTCATTTGAAGAAAGCTTGCTCAAAAGCTCAGCTTAAAGTGAACCCCACGCGAACGAAGTCGCGGGCATCAGCTAGTATTAAATAAATCAAGATGGTTTATTAACTTATAGACCAAAGTGCGAGTTGAAGACAGAAAAAAGTGCTTCGGATATAAATTGTTGCAGAATCTTGAGTAAATTTAGCCAAGAATAATAACTGCTATTGTGCGAAAATAATGGCATGGAATTCGACCTCTCTGTGCTGAAAATATCTCAAGAAATATAAAGTTTTGTAAATATATTAAGCGTTATCGTAAATCGTTTGTTTAGAATATCCAAAAAGTACAATAAAATGCAATGACACATAACAAAATGATACAAAAATAATGTTTTTCTATATTTAATTGCATCATATTAAATTGGTAACCCATTCCACTGTGGGGCGTAAAAAACGAACAAAATACTATAAATTTTTAATAATGAGATCATTTTGTCTACAAAAAAAAATTTTGTTACATAAACAATAATATTATTTTTTAAATATACCTAAGTATTTCTTCTTCATCATTATTATTACAAATTATCATAATATGTGCGAGAAAGTTTTTCTTTATTTGAGAAAAAATGTGAACCAAAGTTAGGGAGTAAACTCACAAGCTACGAAAAGCTTTGACGGGCTCGTTTACGCGTTTGATACCGCGCCGTGCGCTCTGATGGGTCGTCGGTTCTAATCCAACCGGAACGACATGTTTATAATTTTCTGTAAGCATGTCTGCCACACGTTTGGCAACTTCGAGCTTTGAACGGATGGGAGGAATATCGAAATTCCGACCGGGTAACGAACCACCCTTCGATACGATAAAAAAACCATTGCACTTTTCGATTTCTGTCTATGAATTTCCGAATCCTCGAAGTAAAATGTAGGTCGACAGCGCATCATTCAATGATGTTCTGTGGCTGAGGTATCATCTACCATCAAGTGAACCTCATGCTCGTCTGTCGATATCTAACATTAAATAAATTGTATTGTGAGGTTCGTTGTTCAAAAAGCATTCAAGTCGGCGAGTGGTGTAGTGTCTAGGGTTTGAAATCCATCCAAACCTTCGGTATACAAACATTTTTAATTAGGTACAAGAGTTGGCAAAAAATTCATTTGTTATTCTTTACAGTGCCATTATTACAAAACAGATCGCAATATAATTAAAAATCACCGAAGGGCACTTCAAAAAATAAACAAGTAAAACGTTGCAAGATTGAAATTAATGTAAACTAGATTTAAGAGCTATAATCCACTTTGTTGTTGAGCAAAAGTGGAATCTCCTCAAGCGTTAAATCTTCCAGATACTCATTCTCAGTTTAATAAGCTTTTTCAAAAAGGTGTTAATTAATATTTTCACTGGAGGAAAGGAGAAATGTTTTGTTTAATAAAACAACTAGGATCTTTTGACGTTCTGTAATTATTATTACATTGTAATCTTTTCTGCTTTCAGTTAGTTCTTCATATCTACAAAGTATATTTCCATTAAACAAACTGAATACTGGCGAGATACATCAAAGCATAAAAACCTTCTCTATGAAAATGTACACGTACGTGTCAATTTTCATGGTGATCAGTCAAAAGCGCGCCGTTGGAGTTCAGAGATTTCATACCAGGGTGAATCAAAAAGTTCTTAGAAGTGCATATATATGAAACCTTTTTGGATCAAGTTCGATATTCAAATTAAAGAGTGTCTATCACACTATATTTATGCAGACTGTCACTTGTTTTTGTCAGTTCGTTCGCATGTAATAAATTTTTTTGTGCAACGAGTTGCTAAAAAGTCAAAATTATGGATAAAAGTGAGTTACGTGCGGTGATAAAATATCTCAGTTTGAAAAAAATGTCTACGAAGGAAATTTTTTTGGACATTCAGCAGACATTAGGGGGTGATGCTGTACCCTATTCTACGGTTGCGTACTGGGTGGCTGAATTTAAAAGAGGTAGATCAAGCTGTAAAGATGACCCGCGTTCTGGGCGGCCTTCAACCTCCGTTACAGAAGAAAATGTCAAAAAGGTTGAGAATCTGGTTTTGGAAGACAGAAGAATGACTATAAAACATATAGCTGAGATCCTAAAGATATCTTTTGGTAGCGTTCAATCCATTTTAATTGATTCACTGGGGTTCAAAAAAGTGTCTTTAAGATGGGTGCCACGAATGTTAACCGACGAAAACAAAAAGCGACGTTTGGAAATTTCCAAGCGTAATCTCGAAATGTTCCAGCGTGATTCGGATAATTTTTGCCGTCGTCTTGTCACCATGGATGAAACGTGGGTCCACCATTTTGATCCTGAAACTAAAAGCCAAAGCATGTCTTGGAAACGACCATCCTCTCCATCCATCAAGAAATTTCGAGTTGCTCCTACCGCTGGCAAAGTTATGACCTCTGTGTTCTGGGATAGTGAAGGAATCCTTTTTATTGATTACATTCCAAAAGGCCAGACGATTACTGGACCCTATTATGCAAATTTAATCCCGAAAGTGCGTGAAGCGATTAAAGAAAAACGTCGTGGAAAACTGTCGTTGGGCGTGTTGTTCCTTCAAGATAACGCTCCTGCTCATCGATCGGAAGTTGCGCTCAACGCAATCCGCTGTGCTGGCTTCAATCTCCTTGACCACCCACCATATTCTCCGGACTTAGCCCCAAGTGATTTTCACTTATTTCCAAAATTAAAAGAGGAAATTCGTGGAACAAAATTTCACGATAATGACGCGGTTATAGCTGCCGTAGAGGACTTTTTTGAGAGTCAAGAAAATATTTTTTTTTCACAAGGAATAAGGAAGTTAGAAACGCGTTATTCTAAATGCATTGCATTGGAGGGAGATTATGTAGAAAAATAAAATATTATTATTTAAATCTTTGCATTTTTTAATATTGATTCCAAGAATTTTTTGATTCACCCTCGTATAAACACATTTACATATACAAAAATCAATTTTTATATATACACTCTAGCGACACTCGCAGGCTTCGGTTATAATGTAGTCTATTTACTAATTTGGTGTCATTGTTGAGTGATTAATAATATTATTATTATGATTAGACTATACTACAGGTGTCTTTATATACAAAGTTTACAGCTGTTTTTTTATCATAAAGTGTTACGGAAAATACTGGTTGTTTAAAAGATCTAAGCATACAGAGGGACTATGTACTATCTAGTACGTTAAGATTAAAGAGCAACTTGTGCACCTTTTCACACACAATTTCACACGTTCGTAAAATATTCTGATTCAAAAAATTACTTATTGTAGTTTTTCATCAATAAGTCTTGAAATTATTTAAAATCATATTAAAGTTATCTATTTGACTGTATACATAATAATTTTATATATTTAACAGGATTAATTTAAAATACCTACTCGTATTTACAATCTGATCACAGAGTACATATTAAAACTTCTTTTGCTGGTTTTAATAATTATGCAATGAAATACATAGAGTTTTAAGAAGTAGACTGAAAGTTTTACAATGTTTTGAAAATAAAGAGTTTGTACGTTGCGAAAATAGGTATGAAATCCGACGATCCAAATATTGCAACCATTCGTCACGAACTTTATAAAGTTTCATAACATATGTATGTATGTTTCTAAATATGGCTTCTCAATTTTACAAACAAATAGTATTAGAAGCGAACTTTTGTTGTAAAGTGATTATTGCTGGATGCTATCAAAGTCTCAAAAACCTCCACTGCCATTAAAATATTCCCGCCTGCCCGGTTGCCAGCTCTGTAACAAAAACAAAAAATAATATTATAATGCGTGCTTAGCATGTTGCATTATATAAATCTACACTTCATAGTGTATTAGTATTCGAAAGCATCCGGAAAACTATAGAGTGAAGCTAATTCATAGGCTTTTTAATCTATGGATAGTGGTTCATTACCAGGATACAATGTTGATATATCTTCCACCTCCACAAACACGCAGAGGTAGGAAATTATGTTAGCATAAAATTATAAATATCTGATCCGGCGCGAATAAAATCGTCGTAACGCAATGCCATCCATCAACTATCGCGTCAGTGAGCCCGTCAAAATATTTTTTGTTTTGAAAGACGTATTCTTTAGAATATCGAGATAGTTTCAAAATACTGTAAAAAAACACTAGTGCATTAAATAGAAAGGTCATTATCATTGATCTTTGTTTCGTTTCTGTTAGGTTCATATTAATCACAAGCTGGTGCCAGCGACTTCGTTCGCGGCGGCTGCATCTAAACAAGACATTTTTAATATAATAACTTTTCTTTCCGACAACCGATTTCACCCAAAGAAAGATTTGATGTTGCCCCAGATCTGTGTCTATATGAAACTAAGAACAATATCTTGGAGATTAGCATAAACAAACAGTCAGACAAACAAAAACGTTCGTAATGTTTTTTTTATGTATAGGTATTGTTTCCCTTCCTTACAGAAGGGGACGTTATGTTTAAGAATTTCACCACTTCATAAAGAGGAGAAATTAATGTATACGTAGAAGTGTTATTTTCTGTGGAAAATAGAATAGTAGGTAGGTACTTAGTAATCATGTTAATTTAGGTAAAAAGGTCAATCGATATAATATTATGCAAGGATTGTCTGTATTTATTTAGTATTATTATTTCATTGGTAGTAATTCAAAAGTAACAATGTTCGGTATATTCCAAAACCGTTGTACCAATTTTGATAGTAATGTTATGCTGGTAATATATCTATGTGAACGACGATTATTTCAGTAATACCTTTCTAGTACGTTGTTTTACTCGGCGACCGGTGTTATTTTCTGTGTTCGCAGGTTATACTAGATTTATTTATTATAATCAATTATGCCAGACATGTGCCAAATTTCCCATTATAGTACAGTCGATGACATTATTGAAAGCACGCTTGATATTTTTCAACAGCTGTTTTCGTCGCCTACATAATATTTTGTCGCCTTTCAACATTGACATAGTATTAAATAGACTTCAGGTCGCATACAAAATTCACGAAAAAAGTGTACCGATTATTTAAGCCTCGTTCCTTGTCAAATTTTGAAAAAATGACACTGCTCAATGGGAACAAAGAAAAGAGTGAAGTTGAAATATGATTTTATTAGTTACCAAAATATATATATATATATATATATATATTATATATATATATAATATATATATATATATATATATATATACATATCTATGTATTATACATACACACTTGACTAACTTCGAAGACTGGTATTATTAGTATAGTTTATGAAACACCAATGTGTAAATTATCATGTATCTAGTAGGGTACAAAAACTATAATATATTTGATAAATTATAATATAATGTTTTATATAAATAGTAATTCGTATGTTAAATAATAATATCCGCAAAATGATCCGAATATATACAGATTGGAATATTTTCTTTTCCGTTTTAGCGTGAAACCGTAACAAACAAAAAAAATCACTTTCGCATTTATAATATTACTACGGATGCTTATCCTTAGATAGTAAGAATTATTTTAGTACTAATCTACTCCATGCATCCACTATTCTGTTACACAATAGTTAGCGCATGTGTTGGCCAACCTTGGCCAAACATTTGTAGCGTTCATTTAAAACAGATAATTTTGTTCAAATTTTCAATTATTTGTTAGTTTGAAAGCTTAAAATATATCTTATTTTATATGTACTAACCAAAAATAAGACTCCGTCCGTAAAATTGTTTTTTCGGGAATTATTTTCGCAATTTTTGAAGACAAACTGTGTCATTGTGAAACGTCTTAATATTGGCCGTGCTTGAAGAGAACTAAACAAAATAGACTCTCACATTTCAAGTGAGCCGATATTTACCGGCACGGATTTTTTGCGTCGACCCGATATCTAGTATATTGTTGATCGAAGCCTTTCAATCTTATTTAGGTTTAATTTAGTTCACTATATATTTAGATGATACAAGTATTTTCATTGAAGTTGAGTCACCAAATATTCGTCTGGAATCTGAAATATTTTAATCTAACTTATTTGATTTTTTGAAAATTATAAGCAATGCTTATAATTTATAAAGACAATTTACTGAGCGTAAAAATTGAATATGCTATACGATGCCTATCGTAATCTAATGAGAACATAGCTTTAGAAATAGTGATAAACTGGTCCTACACTTACGGTACGGACGTATAAGCTGTAATGATAAGTTGAATTCAGATCATTCAGCTTTAAACACATGTTATAACTCACACGTTAGTGGTAATGTCTGCCAGCTGTTAGGGCATATATGTGTTACCGGCCAAGCCGATTTCAGGACAAACCTGATTTGTCTAGGATAAACTAGTCATAAAAAAAACAGCCTCAAAATCGCTGGTGGCGCGATATCACACTCTAAAAAGGAGCCACCACCTTGGTTAGGTTATGCTGGTATGGTGACCACTGCGCACGAGTCGAGCGAGCGATGCCGCGGCAGCGGCCGACGAGTGCCAGAACCGAATCATACTCATACTAGTTAATCCTATCGCGTATAGGAAGAACTTTTTTAGCCTAGGCAAATTTAGTTTGTCCTGAAATCGGGTTTGGCCGGTAACATATGCAACTGCGCTGGTAAAAAGTTATTGATTTGACATCCCTCTCTATCCATGTAACATAAATTAAAATCTCATTAAATATTAAAATTTTACAATAAAACTAATATTTAATAAAACAATATTCAAACAAACTCTTAAATCTTACATTTCTATACTAAAATTATAAAGATTATGATTATGAATGAACTCAAGAACTACTGGACCGATTTTAAACATTCTTTCACCAATAGAAAACTACAACTTTCAGCGAGTAACATAGGCTATTTTTTGTGTACATCTACATTGCATCCGTCTGAAGCCGGGGCGCGTTGCTAGTTTGTTATATTAGTAAAATAATGTTTGTTTGTCTGTCTTTGTCGTAATCAAGAAAGCTACCAAAAGAAAAAGATAATGAGCAATATTTAAAAATTAAATAGACAAATTTTATTATGATTTAATCCAGAATGGTGAATCTAGGTAAAAAAGATGATTATTATTTACGGAACAATATATTTAAAAAAAATATGACTTAATTGATGCTCTCGTCAAGAACCAATGTAACAAAATAGGATAAATACATAATACATTTAATAAATAACATCATGAATTGTTGAGAAATTTGCTGTTCTCTAGTTGCTAAGTTCCAAGGGTATTAAATTCTATCAAGTCTCACCACTCGTTCAATCTACACGCCTACTACGATTTATTATCACTCATATTTACACAACATTGAGGACCTCTAATAATAAAATACAAATAAAAAAAAATAACACCTTATGGATACATATTATATATAATTGAGTGCTTTATTGTAAGTGTATTAATACTTCGGAGGACAACCTAAATCCTAAAAAGGAGTTTATGAGTATTACTCATTATTAAATCTAGGTATATTTTCAATACCACGTTATAATACGTGTCGAAACTATTGCTCAAAATATATTGGTTGGGATCACTTGTAAGGTTATTGGATACCTATAAATAAAATTTATTTCTGTGCATACTACATCTATACATTTATCTTTTGAATGTAATCGAATTGAATCAACGGTTGTGTTTTAGATTCCACATTCATTTATTTATATTAGCATCTTCCTGCTCACCTCAGCCTTGGGAAGAAAAATCAAGTTATATAATTTAAAAAATATACATATTCGTCGAAGGTCGGTTATGTAAACTTGTCATCGGTAAATCTGAAATTACTTTACATTATGTGTGATATCAGAGCTAAGAAGGACAATTTCTTTGCTAGCCAATTTTTTAGAATTTCTACAGGCTGAAGCCATTATATTAATTGCTTAATTTTTCTTACATAACATGTTTATGCGTTTAAGCTGAAATGACATAAAAAAAGTCTCCGTATATCTACGTCTTCTTCTCTTTCAACATGTCGTCGAATGAAGTGGTACGATGGAACACCACTCGAGATAAAATGGCCAAATCCGAGAGAACGATCTCTTTTGGGTTTTTTAATTTTATGAGTGAAAGTGAATCAGTCGAATGCTAATATCCAACACTGTTGGATCATTAGAATCCATGTTTTATTTTTGTGTAATGAAATGTCTGAAACATTTTATTATGAGTGTAAGGTACCGAATAAAAGGCAAAAACGAACGAACAATATTACGGGATTTAAATTTGTTCTGCCATCAAAATAATAGACGTTAGGGGATAACCTAATGTTAATTTGGGATTCGAACTCCCGAATATATCAAGCATGAAAGCTGATGGACGGATGGATGGCTCCCTATAGTGGGAGCATTATTTTGTGTGTCCTAAATATACATCTTTAATAATGGTAATTAATTATTTTAATTTTTTGATGATGAAATGATTGATTAATAATGTGATATTTTTTTGTTACAGCACTTACGGTGCGATTTTTGACGAAGCGATATATTGGAGAATACGACCACCAGCAAGGTAAATGAAAAAAAAAATGAAAAGTTTTAACTCTACAACGGAACAGTGTCTCTCGAATATCATTATATTTTCCTATAATAGTATGCTACTTCTACCTAAATTGTACATACCGTTTGATTTATTATTGTAAATTTATGTTTTTCAGAAAGTAAATATAAACACGAGGCGCTATTGGATGGTGAACCAATTTTGTTTGAAATACTCGATACTTGTCCAAAGGTAAGCGATTGCGTATGTATGCTTCATTCGTGATTTATGTAACTAAACAATAGTTGTATTTAATTTTGTCACAAAATTCACAAATCTAAACAAAATTAAAAATTAATAATAATTAAATAATTTTTCACAAATAAATCGATGCCTACCGTGTAACCAAAAAAGTTAGTGTAACGTTACGTTTTTTAAAGTACGTATAATATGTTTTTATTTTTATATTATAGTTTATATTTTTATAATGATCAACTTTATAGTTTATACCTACGTCTTGTGTGACTATAAAAAAAAAATTTGTTAATTAACGGTTGGTATAGTTTAAAAAACGTAAAAAACTTCATTTTGTTGGTTACTTACGTGGGAGGCATGGATTAATATGAATAAAGTAATTTATAGTGGTATAATTATTAAAATATTATTTTTACTAACCGTCTCACTGTTCTCAACTTTTGTTATTAATTTAAATCAGCATAAGCAGATCTTTAATACGACAACTTATAATAATATAATATCATATAGTTACCAAAAAATATTTTATGGTTTTTTATAAGAGTTAATGGTTGTTTCATTGGTTTAATTTTTAGGTAATATTAAATAACACTCATATTTTTAGATAAAATTATATTTACAAAAGGATTAATATTAAGTTAAATTAAAGCTAATTAGAATTTGAAACTGACAAGTAAAGTATTTTAGTCTAAATTATTAATTTTTCATCTGAATTTTATGATTCCCGCAATATACATATATTTTCCTTAATACCTGAATCTATACTTATACTTATATTATAATGAGGAAAGATTTGTATTTTTGTATGTGACGAATAAACTCAATAAACTACTGGACCGATTTAAAAAATCCTTCACCAATAGAAAGCTACATTATCAGCGAGTAACGAACATTTTTTTATGTATAGCACAATCGACATTGCACGCGTGTGAAGCCAGTTGCTAGTTTAATGTACATTTGCTATCGCTAAACAATACACAATTAAGGTAGATCATACATTAACGAGCAATCCAAGTTGACTTCTATAATTTCAGGGCACCGAAGAGTTACCGGGTAGCGACATAGCGCAGTGGGCAGATGGGCTCTTCCTAGTATATTCTATAACCGACAGGGAATCGTTTAATTACGTTCGCCGAGCGAAGCAACGTTTGCAGCCAGACGTACCTTTGACCCTCGTTGGCAATAAAGCTGATATGGTGCATTTACGACAGGTAAACAATAAAAAAAGACTTTTCGAATAGCAGAGATTTTGTAAATATCCGAAAGCTTTTATAAACTGACATAACTGTTTTACCGTCGATATTTCAGTTTTTTTTTGTAATATATTAAAATTAGTTATAAGTACAATACGACGCAGAATACAGCGGTTCAATGTTAAACATAAATAGCTTTACATATTTTTTTATAAATCTAATTAAAAAGAAAGAGCAATGTTGTGATTTTCACACAAAGTCAAAACTTTCGTTAGACAAAGCCGTCAAACCACTCTTTTATTCCGATTTCATTAGCAAATAGCAAACTGAAAACTATAAGGTATCAAATAAATATTTATCTGACATATTAATTAAGGATATTTTTATTCTAAAATGTACAATTTTCATAGTAGTTCATTAGTTCCAGAGATTACCCTCTACAAACAAACAAACTTCACCCTCTTTCGATTCGTTTATAGAACCACTTTGTTATACGTGATCTAGTAGGCAATTTTTGTCCGTTTTGCGTAACCCCTAACCATTTAGGTTGACCTTTTTCTGGTGCTTTGTATTTTCCGTGAAAAATAGCACCATCGAAATGAATTAGACGGTGATTAAATTAAATTAAATTGAAGCGAACAAGAGAAGAAGTAAGTTACTACAACAGATTCTTCAATTTTAAGCTCTAAATGCGTTTGATATACTGTGGTTTGTGAAGTATTTAACTATAAGTAAAATAATAATAATAGTTGTGTCGAGCCATTTAATTTCATTTATCAAACATCGCGACCAATATTATAAATTATTATTACAAATAAACAAAAAAAGTTGTTAATTACTTGTTACCGAAGGGAAGAAGAGTTCGAAGCTCAGACATGCGAATGCACCCCTATTTTATAACAAAGTAGGTAAAATATGTATTATTAGACAAAAACGGAGTACAGGATTTAGTAAAAATTAATCATCAGCGTATTTTCTACTTTGCATTCGCCATTCATAGTTATTAGTTAATAGTTAGCACTGCGCTTTAGTAGTTTACTAGTTTAGTACTCAGTGAAACGTTGTTAGGGTATGTCGCATCGGTTACATCAACTGTCGTGTACAGCGCGTCGCGTCGTAGAGCATTGTAATTGCCTTACTTTGTCGCTATAATATATCGTTTGATCGTTTTACATATTTCAAATAATCGTGTCGAAAACTTAAGGAAGAAGAAAACTCTTCAATAGACAGGTCTGTAAATTACCTTTGAAATTTACCTATTTGTATTGAAATTTAAAATAAATTAAATAGCGAAATACAATACTTAAATAAATAAATAATTTAAATATACCTATTAGTAGGCCTTATCAAGGAGAATGGTTTATAATTTTCATTTAATGTATAAACATGTTCCTTTGTAAGGCCTTTTTTAAGTAGGTTTATAATAATAGGTCTTTTAGTATAAAGTATAATAATTATAATAAACACCAAATTAGAAGATTGTAGGTGGTAAACTTACAAAGAAATATTTTTGAAACGGATTTTCATTTCGGATGTTCGCCTAAAAATATTTAGATCTTTACACATACTGATCTCAAGGGAGGTTTGTATATTGAGAGGAACTCGGGAACTATGCACTAATGAATTAAAATAAAAGAACATATTTTCCAATGTAAAAATATTTTTACTGATAAAAACTACAATATTCGTGCCTGGTCTAAACCTAGCTAAAAATTATATTGTATTTTTCTCTAACAATTCGGAAACAATACCGCTTAAGGTGAAATTCCATCTAAATATGTGCAAAACATTTGTTTTGTGCACAACTCTAGCGGCACACGTCCTAAGCTACTTAACGCCTTTGGCCGGTCTCCACCGGTTTAGCTGTGTATAACTTTTGTGCGCGCAAAGGGCAGCACACAGTGTGCATGAACAAGTTAGCTAAAATAATCTTCTTATTACTTAGTTTTATATTTTAGCAGATGACTGTACTTCTGTATTTACTAAAAATATTTTTACTTTAAATTATCCATCTTCAGAAGTAAAATAAATATTTATTTTTTAAAGAACTAATGTGATTTATTTACTTAATAAAACAACTTATTACAGTGGTGGGTCCCAAACAAGGAAAATCCTGTATCTAGGTTACCCTTGGTGATCATGGTGGTCAAAGTGAAACAAATAACACTGCAACATACTCAAATCAATACATATACATTATACATACATATATTCTACGCTCCTTTCCCATTGAGGGAGGCAGAAATCACGAAATTTCATGTGCTCCCACTTTTACATACCACTTTCGCTGCTTCTGTTCTCATCAACGCTTTCATACAAGTTCGTCGTTTTCGAGTACCCTTAACCTGGCTCTTTTAAAGATTGTCACTGATCTGATCGAGGTATGTTTGCCCAGGTCGATCACTCCCAGGGCCGGATTCAGATGTCTGGAGGCCTTGTGGCAACAAAGGAGTATTTCCCAAATAAAATTTTCTTATATTTAAGAACAATATAATTAAGTTTGTACAAAATACTGTGGGTAAGGGTATAACAACGAAAAAAAAATATCAAAGGAAAAGTTGTTTCACTAGTAATTTGTTTTACTCGTCTGCATTTGAAATTTATTTTTTATCGAAATTTATTTTATTTCGAAGGCTCTATTTTTGAGGCCCTCTTTTATGGAGGCCCCGAGCCTGTAGCCCCGGATGACCTCTCCTAAATCCGACCCCGATCAATTCCAACTCTTCCATTCACACTACATTCATAATTTTTTTTCGGTTCCCTACTTTCATCCATCATCTCAACATCTCCATACCAACTCAACACGCCTTTGTCAATTCTCGCTACTACATCGTTTTTTTATTCCAAAACGTTCTTGAATGTCTGTTTCTTATTCTGTCCTTCAGAGTCACTCTTCCCATACTTCTCAATTTTATTTTTATGTTTACAAATACATTTTCTAGGTTAGTCCGGAAGAGGGCGAAATCCTTGCTAAGGACTTTGAGTGTAGCTTCGCCGAGGTGGCCGCGGCAGAACAAGTGAACCAAGTGGGTGAAGTGTTTCATGAGCTATGTCGCGAAGTACTCACGCATCGGAGAAGAGCAAAACATAGTCTACTGGACAGAATGCTTGGCTCGAAAACGGCATATCGTGTCTATTCGCGAGGGAAAAGTGACAGCGCTTTACCCAAAGATTAGTACTTACTAGTCAAGTTTAGTTTTCTTTCAAAGGAAATTAAATATACATACATAGAAAAGTAAAGATGTTTGTGAACTATTAAGATCGCGGTACGTGGTCTAATAAAAACAAACTATACTGAGTTAGATCCTGGTTTAGTCTGTGTATGCCAGTGAAATGTGTTAATTGTTAACGAACTATGTGATGCAAAATATACTTACCCTGAACTGTACCAGACAGAGAGAAGTTAGCCAATTTGTGCTGTAGTAAAATATGAATTTGGAGTAGCTCTACGATTGTCATTGTTTAATGAAAAAATACACATTGTTTCTAAAGTATAAATGTTTACAGTATAAAAAATTATCTTACCTACGTCTCAACCTGTTTCAGTTATACTTGACTGACTCAATAATAATATTTTACTTAAAATATAAAAATTAAATAAACTTGTTAATGATGCAGTTTAGAAGAGATTTGACCTCAACCGCCCCCGTGGCTCAGTGGTGTGCGTGTAACATTAATAACCGGAGGTGCGGGGTCCTACCGGGGAATATAAAATAATATTTTTTCCGTCGGACAGGATACAGGCACGTCGGTCACGTGAGACAGAAATGTCTCGACTCCATGCCCAACTAGAGGACTTGTTAAAACATTTCCAGAAGAGATATCATATATAAATAACGTAATAAAGACGTACTTATTACAATATATTCATATCATAAATTGATTAAAAATTAATATATAGCAATGAATGTATGTATGTAATACTACATATAATGATGTATTGTTTATAAAATATAGTAACTGACTTTGTATTTAAGTGAACTTTGTTTTTTCTTACAGTAAACAAATATCAATCCTCCAATATAGCAAAATAGCAATCCTCTACGTAAATGTGTTTTTAATTTTAATTATTATTATTTATAATTTTTTCTTTGTTTTTTAATATTATGACGATATAAATTATAAATTATTATAATGATAACTTAATGTTAATGTTACTGAGAGCCATAATTAAAATGCATGTAAACACGCAGTGTAGTCGTAATAAAGGAGGAAAGTAAGACTCCGCACCTGTGTTGTGAAACTTTGACTTATATTGTATTGTCTACTGTAGCGATAGCTAAATAAATAAAAAAATAAAATATGTAATAAACAGTTAAGGTTAGTTATATTATGTATTAAGATCGTAAGAAAACTTTCGCACTGTAATCGAATTCGTTAACTTTGAACTTCGAAATGTCTCGTTATATGCCATGGTTAAGAGTAGGTACTCTTCAGATTAAAATATTCATAGTAGGGCTTGTTAATTACTACTTATTATTAGGGTGTTCAATTTCATGTACTATGTGTTACTATCTCTATGACTCATTTCAAGATTTACTAGGAAATAGTCTCAGGTTGTCTAAGCAATTCATCAGCTTTAATGAAAGAAAATTGTATCTGTAGATAATGTATACATACTATACATTATACAGTACTAACTGACGGGACTATCATACAAGCCCAAAAGCCGATTTAACGTAATTATATAAATTATATATTATGACTTATACAATAACGTGAAGGGCATTATTGTTTTTTTTTTATGGTTGAATTAATAGGGCAAGCCGGGATTTTGAGTTTGTATGGTGGTCCCGCCACTGCTGGTACTCTGTATTAAAGAAAACATTATTATGATCCGGTGAAGTTTTAAAATAGTAAGTTTTATCGTATGTGATGCTATCGAAGTTCCATGTTTGCACCATCTATTAAAAACACTTCATATTTTAATGAATAAAAAAAAAGTACCAAAATGACTTTTTCTTCATAAAGTTCCCAATATTCAAAGCATTTAATTGCAATACAATTTAATAAACTGCTATTAAAAATGACTATTCAACACAAAGGCAACCCCAGAGTCAGACATAAAAACAGGGTAATCGGCCTTAAGTGGCCCTAAGTTAAAATAAAAGCGCCTCCCTTCACTGTAGGGTGCCTATTGCTGATGGCCAATCGGATCGCGGCTCTTGATTTTCATCACAAGCTTCACAGTTGTCATTATGGTAAGATTTAAAGATGGCACCGGTATTTGATTGTCTGTCCCTGCTATTATTATTTTGTGTGGACAGATACGATAGGGTGCCATACAATACCACCGAATGGGAGCCAAAACCACGTATGTTTACGTCATCGTAACTTTCAATGAGTATTTGTTTTAAGTTTTGAGAGCTTATGACATACCTAAATGATTTTTTAAATTCTAAATAATAAAATATAATTTATATAAACTGAAATAGCATTAGAACCAAATGGTTTTAAGCTAGCTACACGCTTAGTAATGCGACTGGATGTTATCGAATTCAAATTGTATCATACACACAATAGCATAGTAACATACCCAATTTAACCAATTAAATTTATAGTATCTTGAAAATAAAATTTGTATCCGTTCTAGCTGACACACTAACACTCAAAGACGAGCAAAATAAAAAGCACTGGGTTTTTTAAAGAATTAGACAGATGACTTGAGGGTAAATACTGTTCGTATTATAAACAATTATTTGCTCGCCATTAATTACTTATTTTTATTTCGAGCATTCAGAATTTATTAGATCGAAGCCTAAAAACAGTCTGTGCTACATAGCCTGAAGACGAACTGTCTAGTTCGTTACTCGCAGGGAATTTTGTTATTTGTCCTACCCGATTAATTTTCACACTGGCAGTAGGGAAAATAAAGTAAGAATTTAGTTTAATATACCTACTCGCAACATTTTAACTGTAACAAACTTTATGCATTCTAATCAAATGCCAAAAAACGTTCATAGTTTTTCGAAATATCGGGTTGGTACAAAAGTATTGAGAAGAAAATTTCATAATGTTTATTTTATAATGTTTTTCCAGAAAGTTTTAAATTACCTAATAGTATTGCAGAATGTTTTCGAAAACGGAACTTGGAGTATATACAAATAGTCGATCAAAGTTGAATAATTATTATGGCTTCCATCGCGAAGGAGTAGGTATCTACAACCGATCTTTTATTACGATACGGGGTAACTCTGTGAGCGCAGCTGTCGTGATTATCAATAGTATTTTCAAGAAACACGCTTCAAACTCTTTGTTGAGGGAGATACAAGCTTCGAAGATAAACCTCGATCGGGACGACCTCAAGTTATTCTTAGCGCCATCAAAGAAAATCGTGAATATACTACGCGTGAGTTAGCGAAGATACTCGGCTGTGACCACTCAACAGTCGTCAGACATCTACACGATCTTGGCTAACGGAATGTTTTGAGCCGGTGGATAATCCGACTAACCCGCGTTAACATTTGTCAGTCCCTACTTCTTCACCCTCACCGAAAATATATTTTTGAAAGAATTAGAAACTGGTGACGAGACTTGGTTTCTGTATGATATCGTACTGTACGTATCGCAGTATGGCTTCATCGAGTGGAAGAGAAACCAAATAAGCCGAAACCAGAACAAGGACAAAAGAAGATGCTCTTCATTTGTTTCTGGGACATGAAAGGCTTACTGCATTTTATTTTTTTTCCACAAGGCACAACTATCACGGCTAGCGTCAACGTTGATAAGTTAGCCGACGCCATCAGAGAAAAACGGCGAACAAACGTAATCGTTTAATAACTGTTGTAGACTTACATGTTTAGTTATATAACATACATAGTTGACTAATATCGAAAGAAATAAAATAATAATAAAAATTGATGCTTTTTTACTCAAAACTTTTGCAACAACCAATAAAAATACGTATATTGATTAGAATTTTTGAAGTTCTCACATGGATGGCACAAATCACTTAGATATTTTATTTTATTATATTGTACTAGTTTAGAAATTAGAATTGGGATAAGCAAGTGTATACGATATAAATAATATAATTATATATTTGAAATATATTTACGTATATTTTTATGGGAATATATAATTTCCTTGGATGTCCTATTCTCGTTGTAGAAGCTTAACCTTCGGATCATATTATACATACTATCAAATACTCCAGAAAGTATGTTCCAAAAAGGCGTGGGTAAAATCAATAAAACGCTGATATATATTTTTATAGATACATTACAGGAACACTTCACAAATAATAAACGGTCTCAAAGGCATATATGTCTATGTATACATAGTTATTTGGTTAAACTTATATATCTGTGAATGGTAGCTGGAAAATATGTTATACAGCTGAAATGTTTACCAAACGGGTTAGTACAGAAATTTGTTAAAAACTAATTGCTTATATTATTTTGACAGGTTTTGTAACTATAGTAAAAAACTACTACTATTCGATGATAGATACTTCTATAATTCTCGTAATGTTCAATTAGGTGCGCGCCAAAATTGGTAACGTATGGCAAGTTTAATATAAAACTTGAAAAACCTATGTGATCTAGAAAGCTACTAATAAACACTAATACCTAATCTTTACATCTATATTCTATATATATAAAAGAATTTATTTTATTTTATTTATTTATTTACATTTACATATTGAATATTACGAAATGAAATGAAAAAAGTTTATTTCAAGGTTCACACTAAAACTTACATACTAAACAAATTATAAAAAAAACAATTATTAAGAGGCAGTGTACCTTGAAAAGGAGTCAGCTCAGTTTTTGTTGTGCTATCTATCGATAACACAACACTGGTTTTCAGTGACACCCTATAAAAAAGAAAAACAAAAAACAAACAAAAACAAAAACAATTACATTGTATGTATTAGTTACACCGTTTATAACTCAAGAACGGCTGTACCGATCTTAACGATATCTTATTTGTTGGATTCCTCTATGTCGGGAATAAGATATAGGCTATTAAAATATTGCAAAAAAATCATGAAAAAAATTAATGCATAAAATTTATTATAAAATAAATTAGATTCGAAACTCCGCCATCTTGACAGCTCACGTCATGCATTCTTAGCTTTTTTGGAATAACCAAGGACTTTATATATAACGTCCTTGGGAATAACAGATGTTCACTGCAAATCAGTGACATATTAGACAATTATAGTGGGTAAATGGGCATATTCAAATTTAAGAATAATTTTGAAGCCAAAATTGTGGCAGAACAACGTCTGCGGGGTCCACTAGTTACGTATAATATACGTAAGAATAGCACGGTATGTGGAACATATAAACGGTTTAGTACGCGTGCGCGGCGACTTGTTGCATGCTACGAATAAAACTCATCAATTGTGTTTCGTGTGAACATCTTTCATAAACTTACTTATTTATCTTAAATATAAAAATAAATTTCGAGTCTCCCAAAGATACTGGATATTGAAATTATCCGTCATTGATTGAGAATAGAGAACAAAATGTACGAGTATAATCTCATTGTATTAAGTAGTGAAAACAAAAACAATTAAGTGGTGTATTACTATATACAAAGAAGACCTCAATAACATGAAAGTACTAGGGTTAATAGTTAATTAACTAGCATTGCCAGGTAAAACACTAATTAGAAAAGCATAAGTAGGTTTATAATATTATACAAACTCTATATTAAAAAAATATATTATATTATATTCATCATAAAATATATACGAGTATAGTACCTACATAACTGTATATATTTTTATATTACTCTTAACACTATAAGCTGCGGGTTCCGACGGCAAGTACCGAATTTCTTTATTGAAATGACCTACGGTAATTGTAAATAAACTACCAGGCACCAATGGGACTTCAAGAAAATTTTCCGCCAGTTTTCTACCAATTTTCCCTAAGAGCAGAACAGATGGTTTAAAACGGTTTGAATTTGTAAGGTTACAGCGGATCTCGCGGTGTGGTTAAACAATTTTTGTAAACCGACGATGAAGTCCAAAATATATAATTAGAAAAGAAGTATGTTTATTACCGGCATTGACAGTGATTTTACGTTATGTCAACGATACTCATTGATTTTTCGACAGAAAGAGTGGACCTTCGAAAAATCATGCAGTACGTGTTAATACGTAGGTATCTAAAGATAATTTAATATTGAGTGAAATTTTAAATATATTTTTCATTTCGTATAATTAAAAGTCAGAAATTTTCGCGAATTGGTGACCACTGCTTATCGCGTAGAGCTAACATGACACGGGAGGGTTAAAACGAATAGGCAGTGTAATATGCCCAACAAAACTGCACCCTTAAGTGCGACGTAGTGCGCGCCAGTACTGCGCGGGATTCATTTCGTCTCCGACATCCTGGCAGACAATTACGTGTTTGTTTACTTTTTCCTATAGGAGTGAGTTTAAAAACAGTGATTGTTTAGTGTTAACTGTGATTGGGTAAGTCTTTTATCATTATACTGCTGATAGGCAACTGTTTCGTTTATTTTGCGAATTAATGTGCGGGGAATATTTTGCGATTGTCCAATTAAGTATTTATTTTATTTTTAACGCAATTAAAAATCAGTTTAGGGCGCTAAGGCGAACGTGACTTAAAAGTTTTGTTGTTTTTTTACCAACGATAAGGGTATCTTTTTTAATTTTCGGATAGAATTCATTAAGCCTGATATGATAGTTTTTATCCCATAAACATACTTTGTTCAACCGTTTTTGACATTGGCAATGAATGCTGAATTTTAGAGGGATATATGCACTTGGTTAATTTTCCTTAAATTACCGTTCAGTATTATACAAGGGCTATTTTATTAATGCTTTGACGTAAACCTTGGAGTGCGAATTTACTTGTAGAAGGTATTATTGCATTTACTTTGAACGATGTAATTCGTTTTTTTTTTCTTAAGTTAATTAAACTACATAATTTATATTCTCGAATGTGTATTATAAATGAATGTGCAAGGTTACTAGTAATTATTAAATTTTAACTGATATTAAATGCACTCATTGAGATAATAATAATTATATATTATCTATCCCTTAAGAGATAAAACTGAGGTAATGGGGGTTTTATAAATATAAACTGGTGTTGTACTTAAAAATGAAGTATTTTCACTCAGTAAGTTTTATCTGTTATAAAAATAGGTACCTACGTAATAAACCTGATTCATTAATTACAATGAGCTTATAATGTTTACTAGATATGATTTAATTTCATTATTAAAAGTTTAATAATTTATTTAAACAAAATATATATATTATACTATCAACCCGCCCCGGCTTCGCACGGGTCTAGATATTTTGACAAAAAAAAGCAGGGGTTGGTAATAGAAGAGTGAAAATATAGGGCTGTATGTATTTTTAATGCCACATTATAAAAAAATAAAATCAAAAAAATTCGTCCAAAAATTAAAAAAAAAATTTAAGGGTGAACAACCCTTATCATTTAGGGGTATGGGGAAATATATAGTAGCAGATTCTCAGACCTACTGAATACGCATATAAAATTTGGTAAAAATCGGTAAAGCCGTGATGTCAAATGAATAATTTTACGCTTTAATATGAGATATACATCAGAAATTTGATCTGATTTGATATGATCAGAAAATTGTGAATATAATACATATTATGTTGTATGAATATTGTACGTTCCATTACCGCTATAATATATTCTTATAAATATAATTATATTAAAAATAAGTACATATAGTATAAGTAGTTCACGGTTTGATAGCGATTTTCTTAAGCTCTTTTAATTCAAATGTAGAGGTGATAATCAGTGGTGCCAGTCTACTAGCGGTAGATTTGGTTGAATGTAGCCTGCTGTGGCCACCATCACCTTGTGGTGATGATAACAATCATACATTTTTTTAAAATATATTTGTGAAATTAATTAAAGAAAATCATATGAGACACATGCCTCTGTTAATTGAAAAGTAACATCTAAATAATGATAAAGGTCTACGCGGTTACGAACGTTGCGGTGGGTCGTAGCTTCACGCGTAGCTCTGGAAGTCGGCAATGTTCTCGAACATTATGCGGGCGTAAACAATGTATAAGGATATTTTACGACACAATCCGTAACCTTGATCAACATTAATGCTTTGTTTAGATACATTTTTTATATAACGATGTTGATGCATTTGTTACGAACTGCGCTTTTGCTTTTATTACAGACGACGATCGATACGATTATTTACGCAAAGACGTTTGATGGTATTTACAGATAATCTAATGGACTGCTCTGTAAAATATAGCGTACATTTATGCAACAACAGTTTCTGTTTACTAGGATAACTATCACCATTTAATAATATTAGCCATTATGTATTACCGGTCAACTTGATATTGGTTTACTTTACTTTACTATAGCATTAAAACATTGTCCTGTTGTTTCTTATTACTGACTAATTTAAATATGTAATTGTTTTAAGGTCTCGGACTATACAATAAAACAGTTGATCCTTCGTTTCGTTTCGCTATACCTATATGGTAACTGACACAATTTTAATAATTTTGATATTAACCCTCCGTGAACCATGTGGGGTTTAATAGACCCCAGTCACACAAAAACCCTAATAACTCTGTAAATATTATCGCGGCGTCTTCTACGCTTTGAGTAGCTGGAGTTGAGACGTTACCACACCACTAAGTAACAGTGATTTAGTAATCGCGTCACCGATGCAGCAGACAAAGGTGCGCAAAGTGCGCTCGGGTCCCACAGACCCCACGTGGTTCGGGACGTCGTCTAAAAAGTAAGTAGTAATTTTGTTGTAAAATGAAGTATTTCTAGAATATTTCTATTTATTTCGACTTATTTATCATTTATTAACAGGTATAAAGATTATAATGGCTAGTGGACTGAATTTACACGAAATATCAACAGCTTTTTTGTAGGAAAGTGATTGCGATAGATGAGACTTTTTACCTGGAAGTGAGGACGAATTACTCGGTGAAACTACCCCCCAACCACCAGAAAAAAATATCGAGATCTAAAATAATGTGTTCAGAATAAGACAGGAAAACCAAATATAGTTGTGAAAACTCTAATATTATACCTATATGCTTAGAGCATGCTCATTTGTACTGTAAAAAGTGTACCAAATTTAATCAGCCTGGATCTCATGAAGACTGACCAAGTTAAGCTATTATTGTTAATTTTAGATACCTTATAATGTTAATTTTGAAAATTTGTAATGGAAGAGAAGTATTTGATTACTTTTTTATTGTGGAAGTTAAGCCAAAGAAGAGGCTAAGTTTTAATTTGTAAAAAACACTATGTTTTTTTGCTTTGTTGTAAAAGACTAAAAATGTTGATTATTTAACTTGGTTTTGTTTTATTATTACCCTTAAGTAGACAAAAAACAGTATTTTTAAATAAAATAAACTAATAATCACAAATTACACATTCCTTACCCTGATAACTCTTGGGGTCTGAGAAACCCCACATGGTTCGCGATGTAACTTTTATGCACGTGGTTCACGAAGGGTTAATTAAAGTGTCATATAAAAGTTAACTCCTAGCATTTTTACTTTGATTCAATTTACCTATTAGATTAATTTCATAACATCCAATTGTGTACATTACGGTACTTAATTTTTAATTATTATACCTACTTATCAGTTATCACACTTACATCGAAGGTCTCAATTATTAATATTTGTTTAAATTCAACCTCATCGCCGGTACGCGATACCTACTTATTAATATTATTCATTCTTAAACCAAATTTTATATTTTTTTAGTAATTTTATATAAAATTATATATATACAATGTTGCCAAAAAATATTATTACTATTCTTTTACTATTATTTTATAAAGATTGATTTCACTAAAACATAATACAACTACATCACACCTCGTTTCTATTGTAGGTTCTGACCACGAAAATCGAGGAATTCCAGTATAGAATAGAAATATATTAAAAACAAAAATATAACTACTTGATTAAAATATAGTTATATTTCCAAAAGTGTAATAAGTAGTAGGTACCTATTTAGACAAAATATTTTGAATGCTGAAATAAAAAGTTTGTGTTTTCATTAAGTCATGTGAATGTGCTTTTTTTCGATATTTAGTGATTCCTCATATATCTTAATACTTAGATGGAATTATTTATAATTGTTTCAATTCTATGCAAATAAAAGAATATCACGAAATTAAAAGTTGATCTTAAAAGAAAAGAAAAGAGGTTTCCAATAAAAATATTTATTTATGCTTAAAATTACAAATTGTTATTAAAAAAATGATATATTATTTTGATATGTGGTACAATTTGAAGTGCTACGACAAAACTGTCTTTGGAGTCATTAGCAAACTTTCCAGTAATACGATATTTTGAGGAGAAAGTTAGTATTTTTACTGAACGTCAATAATCTTTTATTTTCTTATAATAACACTATAATTGATAAGTATATTTTACGATCATACTTACTTCTTTTGAGATAAATTTACGCTTGCGTTAAATTAATTTAAAATTAAATTTGATAATAAAAGCCGGTGTTAATGTTATAAATTAATTTTCACTTACTTGTCAACTCGTTAAAATTTTACCATTAATGCGTTTTGGACACGGTCATTGATAGTTAATTTTCTAGTGTAGAAGTTGTAACTGTACCTAAACCGCGACAAAACTTCGAAACAACATTTTTATTATTAATAATTTTATATAAATAAGGAAAGGATGGAGGTTTTCTGGTCCTGATAATTAGGAAAAAATAAGGTAGAACGCGCGTAAGAAATGTTGGCATTTTATTATTTTCGAACATATGTATTTTAAGTTTTCGTTGAAAAGATTTGTATTATTCAAGTTGTTATATGCTCTCCAGGGGCCCAAAAATGTCCAATAGTGCAGTTTTGGCCAAAATTCCATCGTTTTTAGAGATTTGATTTCTTGTTTTTATAACGCTCATATAGTACTCATATACGCATGGGCCCAACACCTTCTAATTGAAATATTTTATGAAATACATTGTGACACAAATTATATAAAAGAATAAATGTGTTACATCATCGCACTCATAGTAAAACCAAAGTAAAACAATTGAATACCGCGCTTTCTCGTGAACTTGTGCCGCGGCGACCGTGTACTGTTTTGAGAAGATGTTTGTCTTGAACGATTGAACAGAAGCTTAGGTATAGGTGAGACAGTGAAGTGTTAATATTTATATTTTATACAATTACCTACTAAGGATTTTAGAAATAATATCAAGTAGTTCTGATTATTTCAATATTTGTATTGTGTTCGTTATTTTCTTTAATATGTAGTGAATCTCATAAACATGAAAAGTATATTCTGTGGATGCTGTTGGACAAGATGAAAATACGGCGATTGCAAAGCGTGTGGCCAATCCTTATGACTTTGATAACTAAATGAGTTTTAAGTGTTATACTGATGCCTATATCTAAGAAAAGTAATAAAATACATTGCTGTCACTGGTCGGAAAGTAATGAAGATGAATCTATTTAATCAGATTCCATATAATATGCGATTTTGTTACAATAAATAGACTTTTAAAACCCCGTTATGGACCCCCCTCCTTTTGACTGGGTTAATATACATTTAAGGCGATACCAGGAGTAAACATTTAAAAATAATTATTTTGTTATATTTTTATTGAGTTACGTATTAGTTTTCAAAAATATGTAAGTCCCGATAACTCTAAATTGTATTTGATTAATATTCCTAAAGTAAATGAATTCATTTTTAAAATTACATATAAATTATAATATTATACATTGTGTATAGCTAAATAAATTACAATTCTTATAAATGTAGCAGTTACTAAAGTTAACAATAAGAACCACGGCTTTAGATGTAAAAAAACGAAAGTATTCACAAAAATGCGAAAAACATATTATCTACCTAAGGCAATTCTTTGCATCTCAATTTTAAAAGCAAGAAGCTACCGACTTTCCGATGTTATTATTGGAGTTGGCTTTGTTGACAACCCTCCGATGCACACCCGGCCTATTCGATTCCGACCGGCTCATCCGCACTATTGTACTCCTATACTTACGAGGATTATCCTCGCGTAATTACCTGTTTTGCGAAACTACATAATTATGCCACGAAAAAATGCAACTTTAACATCTAAGTGACCGACAAACAAACAATGAGTGCGAAGACCAATGCTACTGTAGAAGCTGTGGAGAGTCGGTGCATTGTTCTGTTTACGCAAACACAATGCTCCGTGTATAATTGTTAGATAAATTTGGATTTTCGAAGAATTTCGAATCTCTTAAATATTTTTTGTCTTTGGATGTAATCTTACGTATGAAGTTTCTTATCGACATCGTATATTGTTTATAGTTTATAACGCTTAATTATTTGAAAAATTACAAGTGATTTGTATATTAGGGTTTATTTGAACATTCTATTTTGAAATTAATAATATTCCTTAGTAATTCAACAATTCCATGATACATTTTAAGATAAATACTCAACTGATTTAATTTTCATCGAGTAAGTAATTGGTTAATGCTTTAAAACAATTATGTTTTATATTTTCAATGGTACTCGACGTAAAAGCCGTTTAGTTTAACGAGCGATTGAATCAATAATGAATAAAAATTTACAAGTAGTACTTCGCTTTATGTCAAAAAGATGTTAGCGGTTATAAACAATTGTGCATTATTTCTTACATTTGTTGCAATTATTTGCGATTCTATACACTTTCTTGTACTTTGTGAATGAATCTTAAGGGCCCTTAAAAACCCCAAGTGACTATCCGACACTCGAGAGTTAAATTCGCACGTAGGTAGGCACTTATTAGTGTGAGAAAATTGGTAACAAGAATTTAGGATTGCAAAGGACTTGAATACTTTAAATATTATTGTTATCGACCGAAACATATTATTATACCTGTATTTACATTACAGTTAAAATTTAAAGTCCGTTTACAATTAACGACTTAGTATTTAGGTAGCGATAATAATATACATGTATTAACTTATACTTTATTTAAAAGTATAATATTATGTAATATGTATGTATGTATATAACCTGTTATTAAGGTTAATTGGTATAACAACAATATTATGCCCAACAATTAACAAACAATTATTGAAAAATAGCTACGAAGTGTATGCAAATATGGGTGGGTGAAAAAAACTGCGAAGTTTTGACGAGTTCGCTGGCGCATTCGGTAGAACACCTGCCGTGCGCATCGATCGGTCGTGGGTTCGCATCCCACCGGGAAGACATGGTTATAATTTTACGTAAGCATGTTTTCCTAACGTCTGGTAACTTCGGGCATTGAAAGGGTGGAAGATATCGAAATTCCGACCGAGTAACGAACCACCGCTATTTTATTTAATATTATATGGAAAAACCACAGAACAGAAGAAGTAAGGGAAAAACCTTGAAATGCATAATGCGCGTTTCGGTTTTAGTCTATGGATTTCTGAATGCTCGAAATAAAAAATAGACTAAATTTTTAAGCATTTTTGAATCAAAATTATTTTGTTTGAACTTTATAATTTTACGCAGATTGTATATTAACCAAAATATTTCTTTTCAGGGCGGGCCATCCAAAATGAATGCCGTGGCAAGCACTTCAAGTAAGTTCATAACTCTTTAAGTAAAGTTCGAATCGAGAATTTATCTGTAACTAGCGGACCCTACAGACGCTGTCCTGCCATAATGTTGGCTAAAATTAAAAAACAAAATCTAGATTTGAATATGCTATTTTCCCACTTCTATTCTATAATGTCTAGTATTTCACGGATTTGCAGTGGACATCAATTATTACAAAAAAGCTTTAAACGTGCGTGAGCTTGTCGGTCGGTGTTCTGAAATATATTTTTTTAAATTAATTTTCTGCATATATTTTTTCTTGAAATTTTCCAATATTTTAATTGTTATACTGTTATTCGGGACATAGACGAATCCACCAAATAAGACATCATTAAAATAGGTACAGCGGTTATAAATGGTGTAACTAACACGACTTTGTTTAATATATCGAGATAAATAGATGAAGATTCTGAAATGCCATTTCATCCTTTGAGATTATAGAATAATAATAACTATTACTGGTGTAATTTTAAAGTATTATTTTGTAAATGCAAATTGGTATTAACTTAATATAGTAATACTAGAGTATGTATCACTTTTAGATATTAGGTAATCGTGTAAGTTTAGACTTTAGAGATAAGTGCAGCGATTGCCGAACAAATTATAGAGTCCATATACCTAGTACATATTTAATAGGACTTCTAATTTTAAGAAATTAATTTTATTTAAATTTGTTAATCGTATTTTTACACAAAGCTATTGATACAGTTATAGAAGCTATTTTTTTCTATCTTATATAACTACCTACTACCTTGTACATCATTTTTAGTTTTGATACGTTGTTAATTATTAGGCACGTCGCGATGTCGAGATGACGTGTCATGGCTAATATAGGTGGAAACAAAACGGTATTCCCACGCGTGCTAGGCGCATCTGCCTCCGTTCTCACCCCATCATCCCCGCGAATTACCCAGATAACGATACCAGACCATTACCTACATGATTAGAATGCCACTTAACAATAATAATTATTAATATCTATGCTGTCACCGCTTGCGTGGCACAGTGAAATACGCGTTTCGCACCACAGGTCTTGGTTTGATTCCCGCGGACATTCTATCATCATATTCATCACCTACTTGCCTGTTAATTAAAAATGTACCTATCGAATATATAGATGAATAGGAAGTATTAGCGTTTTCATAATTATAGGTATTACGCATTACATGAAAAAAATAACATTAATTTAATGTACTTAACTAAAATTTACCTTTCACCCTCCGAGGAATTCTAGTTAAAAATGTAGTATTTAAATAGTGTAGATTTGTTGTTTTAATTGTCTGTTTATTTTCTCTCTTCAATACACTGTGTGAAATTATCTGCCAATGTATTCCCCTCATAAACAAAAGTTTTAAATTAAAAGGATCCCACTGTAGTTAAGGCACGATTAATAGTTACCTATACGTTGTAGTTTTTAACCCTGTGAAGGTCCGAGTCACGCGATGCAGATCCGAAGGCACAGGTGACAGGGCGTACGTTAGGGTTAATTATATATTCTACGTTAAAATGTGATAAGTTTAACCAATAGGACAAAAAGTTTTGAATTTCCGTCTGATAGATGTTAAATTATTTTACTTTACTACCATGCTTAAAAATCGATTACAATAGAAATAAAATTAACACTTTACAAATTTTGTAAAGAAATACAGTGAATAATTAGAAATTATCCTTCGGTCATAATTGCAGAAAAACTCAACGTTTTTTAGAATATTAGAGTCACCGCACCGCTTCTCTTAACTTTATTAGACAATTTGTGGATAAATTTTTGCAATCGAACATTTTTACCTTCTAAAATTAGCGAACAAAGCAAGCAAAGTATACACTATAGTACCTAACTTTATAATCAGTACATAATATACCTATAACCTTTTATACCATAATCTATATTTCTTATCTTCTACGTATAACCTGTAATTATCGCTTTAGTAAGACGTCAACGTTCCCAACTCACATGTTATCAGCATTGTCTATAGACAGAAATTCGTGATTTTTTTGTTCGTCGTCAGAAATTCAACAACACGTTTCCTGCTTCGCAAGTGTAGGCATTCATGTGCACCGTTTTATTCGGTGTCTTATTGAATAGAAGTGCCTTTGTGCCTTTTCGACTAGGGTCGTGTTTGGAGGAGTATTAATAAAAACTTTATTATATCGTGATCTCTTTTTGCTAAACGATTTGTTTTGTGCCGTGGGATTCTACCTACTTGTGATTACTTATGAGAAGCAGGATGTTTTATATACCTTTAATGCTTATGTAATTTTCTTGTCTGCAAAAATAGAAGACTGGAGCTTTAGGTACCTATATATGGCAGTTGTTATCGTAAATATACTTAATTGGTATGAGTACCTATACAAATATATGCAATAAATAGGTTGTTATCCAAACAAAGTTAATTAGAGATTTGTGATAGTTATATTAATTATAAATATTTTTTTGGTTTTTAAGTTACATTTGGAAATTACATTTTGATTTTGGGAAACAAACAAAAAATCTTCTATTAAATCTATCAAATAGAGAGAAATTTTTAGGAAACGAGTAGGTATTATTTTTTTATTAATATCTACTCTAAGATTATAGATGTGGAGAATTTATTGCCGGTCGTAAATCTGACGGTAGTTTTCAAACTGGTTGTAGTTTTAAAATGCGGTTAATAAATAATAATATATCGAAATTATGCATGCTACTGATTTCGAATTTTTGAAGTCTTGACAATTAGGCCGCATTTAAAGAGGTTACTTTTCTCTATTTCGTTTAAATAAATGAAATATGGTCATGTGAATAGTGGAGATATGCAATATGTCGATTTTATTGTTGACTAGCTACACTTCAAAGCGGCAGCGCCCGCGGGTATAAGTAAATATGCATTCAATGCAATATTGCCTATTGATATTAATAACGTCCCAAAATACAATTCTAATTTCCAACCAAAACTAGTCATATAGTTTATATTTTTAAATGAAATTTCCCCCCATTTTCATTTCACACATTTTCCGGACGTAAGAAATTTCTTAACCATATACGTAGGATATTGGTAATTTTGGCAAATAACTAAAACTGACATTGGCACACTTAACAAAATATAGCTTAAAATATCATTATAAAAATATTAAAATACATTTTGGGGTCAGGAATACAAGTGAAGGCGTGAATGTCAACGTGCAGAGTCGGGTGGAGTCACCCTTATCAAGGGCGGAGTCTCCTGCAAGCGGCCCAATGCGTAGTACTATTCTGTGCCAATACCACAGCTCTTCGTGGAGATTCTTCAACTCAAAAGTCGTTTACTTAAGTCCATGATTTATTAGTCACTTTTAGGATGTTATATCTACACAGTGCCGGCGTTAGAGCCACCGAAACCCCGGGCATGAGTATTGTGGCGCCCACTTAACGAAATCAATATCGAATGTTAATTTTTTGCCTAAATTTTTCATTTATTTATATTTTTCAATTTTTTATTCACGGATTAAATTAGAAAAGTCTGATAGCCAGCGTTTTCATTTTCAATCGACATGGCGTAGGATATTGAGAGTAGGTATGCGGGAGGTAGGAGACTCCAGAGTCCAGACCTCGCCGCCCCCCAAATTTGGCGCCCTGGGCCGTCGCCCCATCGTGCGCCCTTCTAAAGCCAGCACTGTATCTACAGTTGGCAACAAACGTAGTATAATATTTTGAAGTTTTAGAATAGATTTCTGAATGAAAACTTAGTAGTTATTGTAATACCGTTTTCAGATGAGTAAATATATAAGTTAAGGAGTAATAATTATTGTTATTACAACAATTAGGTTTTCAAATATTAAATGAATTAAATTATATAATACCTATAGCGACTTTTATTGCTGACCATACCTCATCAAACCTGACTTTTATTGATACAGCTGCGGCTGGAAACAGAAATAACAAATACAGTTTCGCTTTAATAGCATCGATTGGAACAGATTTACAAGCAAAGATACTAGTCAATACAAAATTCATGGAATATCATTATCGTTATCACCTTTTCGTAGATTTTCTTGAGTTTCAATGAAGAAAACTAAGTTATCCGATTTACCCTGACTAATAGATACTATAATAATAATATAAATATATTGATAACTGCGCTTTTCTCTATACTATAGTAAAAAATATAATTATATATAATATAATTAGTATAAAATATTTCAATATAAATATCTCTTTTCAGATAGAATATTATATGATGTGCCGTGCGTAGTTTGCAAAGATCACTCGTCCGGCAAACATTATGGAGTTTACGCATGCGATGGTTGTGCTGGCTTCTTCAAACGTTCAGTGAGAAGGGATCGGCAGTATTCATGTAAAGAACGCATTCCTGGCTCCTGCCTCGTCGATAAAGCTCACAGAAACCAGTGCCGAGCTTGTAGATTAACCAAATGTATCAACGCTGGGATGAACAGAGATGGTATTATAATAATTTGTCTTATTATTTAACTATTCGCTTTAAACTCTTCGCTTTGAAATATACATATAATTCTAAAATACAATATTGTGTTATTTCAGCTGTTCAACATGAACGAGGACCTCGAAGTTCAACAATACGACGCCAAATGGCACTTTACTTTCGTGAACCTACGCCTGATGTAGGAGAACAGACGCCACCAGCACTAGATTTAGGGCTGACAAAGCATCACCCTACTACTGATATACTCACTCCTCCGCTACCTCCTCTATTGCGCCCTATACCAGCCCCAACGCTCTATCCTAACCCTTACAGTTTTCTCTATGGCGGGATCAATGCTTGGTCATCACCACAACCTCCCTTTGTATTGACAATGCCTGCCCCGCCGATCGTGCCTCTTCCTACAACATCTCCAGAAGAATTAAGTAACGCGGCAGTAAAAATAGTCTTCTTAAATATCAACTGGATTAGATATATGCCAAACTTCGATAATTTTTCGATATCCGATAAAACAATCTTGTTAGAGGAATCTTGGAAGGATCTATTTGTGATTGGTTTAGTCCAGTTTATGCACCCTGTCATATTAAGATCGCTTATACGTCGTGATCAAAATATTGATATGCGGTCTGTCGATAACTTTCAACTAATTCTGAATGATTTATATAAAATTCATCCCGATATTAACGAATATTCCTGTCTTCGAGCGATGGCTCTATTTAACTACATTCATATTGCCACCCAAACTGAGAAGCAATTTAAAGATATAGGAACGTTATCGTCGCTGTCCAATTTCTACCAATTATCTTTTCAGCAGGTATGAAAATATTGATTTTCCAAGTATTTAACATTGGTTAATTTACATAACTAGTAAAATTAAATTATTTTTCAAGTTATACGACCAAAGACCATCTCTATTTCTTTTAATGTCTGTTAAATCCTAGGTATTTAATATTTAATTTTGTTACAGTATGAATTCAGAGCAAATCCACTGAACATGGGGAGAGTGACTCAATTTATACAAACATTAAGAAACATAAAAATACTAGAAGATGGTATAATCGAGGAAATATTTCTACGGCCGACAATTGGAAACATTGCTGTGGAAAAAATTATCACTGAGATGTATACTACGAGGAAAGAACTAAAAGTTTTCTAGGACGAGGTACCTTTTTGGTACTTGGACCAAAATGTGAGTGTCTAGGCTCTGGTGCCTCTTAAATACACGTGCTAATAATTACAACAGTGACTTTGTTAATAAAACTATTTCTTAGAGAATAGCGAGGTGGTTCCAGGAGTTTAGGCGAAAGGTTTGGAGGCAGGAGATTGCCTTCGCCGATCGGAGTTGATAATATACGGAAACTTTCGACTAAAGCCGTTATTAAGCCATGCGCATTATTTCACCCTGCTGAAAATGTGTCTAGCTATAGTTGATGTGCTTCGGACTTACTATGTAAATTAAATTAAATTTTAGCAAAAACTATTTAATATTTTTAAATGTTAGTAGTTTTATATTATTATGTTTTCTAGTCAATAAAATGTTATTAATTTGTATTTAATTAAATTTTATTTTATTGTTGCTTACTTTTATAAACTACTTGTACATAAATAAGTATATTCTGTACTGAGCGATAGTAAACATCGTTATCTTGTAACTGTAAGCTAAAAATATTATGCTCTATCAATTAATGGATAGTTAAACTGTAAGGAATGACTATAGTCACATTTTATTAAATTATAAAATTTAAGATAATTAATTAATCAATAATGATAACACTAAAATAATATCTAATTTGCGATTTTACAATATATCAGTGTATTTTGCTTAACTAACCTATAGAAAGTAGGTATAGATACATATCGATACAAAAAGGGATAACCGCCATTCCACATCTTTACAGAAACGGTATTCAAAGTTCGGAATAAACGAAAACAATTATATAAATATAAGAGCGACAAAAAAATACGTAGACTCATGAAAATTAGACCAAATGACGCAGAAAAAAAACGAATAATGAGAAAGAAAAGCCAAAATAAAGAAAATTAGTCTGTTTTGCCAAAAAAATCGCTTATCCCTTTTTTGACTGTTAGCCATCGTTGTAGGTATAGATAGTATAAAAACACTTATCCACCGTAGTTCAGGATTCTTAATTTAAATATATAGTATAGCTCAAGTATAAAAAAGTATTCTGTGGTATAGCTGTATGAAATATTCTAAAGGCCCATTTACACGACGCGAGTGTCTTGCCCGTCCATATAATTAAATTGAAGCAATAAATGATTTGTATGGTCCATAAGTTTTGTTTCAATACTTTTCTTGATGAAAAAAGATAATATCCGCGTGTAAACTGTTGCTTACAATTATTGGATGTAAATTATTCCAATCAATTAATTATTGCTCTTGTATATAAAAGAAAATGGCATCGTGTTAATGGGTCTTTATTCTGTATTCAAAAGTGAATACATAGTTTAATATTTTAATTGAGAAGTTATAACTTTGACTTACAATAAAATGATTAAGTGTAATGCTCTCACATGGGAAAATCCTCCTTAAAGACATATTTTATAAGCCATAGATACTTGTATTTGTAAACATAATCTAGTAGTGTTAGTAATTATTACAAAAAGTAATATTGAAATAGAGGCAAAATAAAATAAATGTTAAAATTAATTAAAATGTTTATTTTTTTCTCTTTCTAATTAATTTTGTTCCGTTTTAGTAATCGTAAGTATACCTAGTACCTACCTACGAATATTTATGTACGTTTGATTTAAAATCCATAATTAAGTACTACCAATGTCGAATTTTATATTGAACAGATTTTATTAATTAGTGTATTATAAGTTATTATATTGCATCAATAAAATATGGCCACAGTCCCATAAGGTAAACCGGGAGAAAAGGGGGAAAAGTATTTTGTTAGTTGAGTATCTACACAAGTAACGACATACAAAATTAAATATCATTAATCATGCTTATTCTACTGAACTGTCCTTACAATGATGTCCTATTTACTTATTAATGAAATTTAGTAAGAATGATAATAATAATAATATATATACCTACATATTATGTAATTATTAGAACATTGTTAAAGTATCTCTAGTCGAGTAGACACCTATTTTAAATTGCTAGTTTGCCGCCGTTACATAATTGTTGACATCAATAAACAAATCTACGGGCTCATCGCAACTCCTGCCCTGACATGTGTGCTCCGTCTATATTGTGTGTTAATCCCCGATTAATCTCCAACTTTTATAAGCTTTTGTTAACTTCCTTTCATATATATTTTTTTGTATCATCATTTCGTAACAATGATATTACTGCGATCACTGCATTTACAACTTTATTGCTTAGAATTAAAATTGGTTTTCATATAACTATGAGGGTTTATAAAGTCATTGGACTTTTTGCCTTAATAACGGTACAACACGATTGACTTCGCAATAATTGTCCTTCATAGTAGAACCCGCATTAACTTCCAGAGTTTAGTCTTTCGGTCACGTCAGTCAATTTCTGTATTGTATTTTGACATAATAGCGATGCCATCCGCGCGGATTTATTGGTTGAAACTTGATGAAACTTCCTCAGCTTTTGAACAAATAGTTTTGTTGTCACTTTCTCGCATGGGGCTGGATTGCCGATTGTACGAGATAGAAAACATTATAAAAACTCTGAAAAGCCTACTTATCTAAATATGGCTCGATTATTGAGTGAATTTAATGAAGAATAATAGAGCGACAGTCCTTTATGTTTGTGTCATATTATGGGGTTTGATGATATTCCTTAATATAGTCACACCGCGTTTTGTAGAAAGCTCGTTTTATTATCATATTCGTAATAATAATTAAGGTTCATTTTTTATAATAGATTTTTCTTTCTTCCTAATTATTTTTTATTTAGCTACGCATATATAACTGAAAGAAGATTCTACAACTTTCTCAAAATATTGTAGATGTCGTATTAAATATTAACTTATTCGGTATTTTGGTGTTTGCATTTTCTGAGAACATTTACCTAAGTAATGTATATATTTAACACCATCAGAAAGTAGAGATTTCATTGATACAAAAAGCCCACTAACTTTTTTTAAAATAGCTGATAAATTGACGCGAGAATTTTCGATTGAAAATTAGGGTGCTTTTTCGATATTAAGTCAAAATAAAGTGAAAATATAAATATTTCAAATCAAATAAATTGCAGTGTATTTGGGACATCAAAAATTAAGTTTTCACCAACTTTCGTGGGATTTTTTTTTTGTTTACTTGAGATAAAAATAAAAAATAAATCTTGGTTATTTCAATTTTGAGGTTATGTGAAAAAAGTGTAAATATAAAAGTTGTAGATCTTTTTATTTACCTACAACTTAGCCATTTAACTTTTTTCCATAGGACTTGTAGTCTTAGCAAGACAAGCCGTCTATAGGGTCACGTCAAGATATAAAACGACAGATTCACACATATTATATTCTATTAAAATATGCCTATGTCTATATGTATAATAAACTAATGAAATAATACAATTTTGTCTTTTATTAACGTTTTAGTAACCGTGGTCACGGGCAGACAGAAAGATGGCACACAAAAATCAGACAACTGTCATCTTTCTTTCTGCCCGTGACCACGGTTGCTGAAAAGCATCCGAAACATCGGGATAAATAATTTAAACAGTATAAATAATAAATCGCGTTTTAGTCCGGTATACAATTATATATATAACTATAGCTACGGTCTACATTGTTTTTTCAGCGTACGCCGATAAAGAAAATTTTAAGTCAAAATTTACTATTATCAAAATAAAATACAGCTGGCTTTCTACCTTTCTTTAATATTTAGAATTCTTTAAACATTACATCGCCCATTCTTTCAACCATTTCATTGCCCATCGGGAAGGTTTATCTTCGTCTTACAGTAACCCAGTAGGTACCTATCGCGATCACATCAAAAATTACACGAATTAAAGGGCTTTTGGTTTCAGTAGGGCAGTATTTCTGTTGCTGCTATAACAACAAATATTGCAAAACAGAAAAAAATCAAATAACTTTTGTTTATAGTCACATTTTAATATGTGTATTGAGTACTAAGTTTGATTTACTTTCACCGATCAACGGCACTGAATATAAAAACAAAAAATTACTAATCTTCATTTAAAAAAAATTAAAGGATTAGCTTCTATTGTTCAAGGGTAAATAGAGCCATAGTACAAAAAACAAACTAAACATAAATTATTACTTTTCTCATACATATTTAGAAACCTAGCGCCGAATATTTGTGCGTGTTAAAAATATCATATCAGAGCTGAAGTTAATAATGTTAATAAAATTCTAGGACATTGATTTAGACATAGAAACGGATAACTCTAGTTTTTTTAAACATATCTTAACAAAGAAATTTGTCTCCGGAAGTATTCAGAATCACTTAGAAAGTTTGCATTATATAAGTCTATAGTTTGTGAGGAAGCAATTTGATTCATACTTACCTCATACTAAAAGACTGGAGATAATATAGAAGTAGAGTACCGAAATAAATATGCACTATTTAAAAATAAATGTTTACTCACTAATTTTCACAGAATTAAAGGATCGTATTAAAGATTATAGTCCACTGGACAACCATACCTCACTTTTAATTAAAAGGATTTATTTAAGGTTTTCTGCTTTTAATTTGAAGTTTGAATTCATATTATGAGTTCACTCACGCCAAGTGACCAAGGAGAACGAAATAGTTTAACAAACTAATTCTATTTAAAGGACAAAAGACGATTACTGATTGTAAATAAATGTCTGTTAAATATGATGGTAATATGTTTACGTCAGAAACAGAACAGACGGCATAAAAATTAAGGTTTAAAGAAATTTATTTTCATAAGAACCTAAAACTTTATATATAAATAAATAAAACACACATCAACTTATCACGCACTTAATTTGTTATTACAAAGTGTTTTGGTGCAATGTTAATTTTTAATTAATTATTAAAAATCTATCCGCAAATGGATTCATAATAATTATTTAAGCATTACACCTAATCACACGACAATTTTACCCAGATATGGGTAATTCTTTCTTATATGACAACACGGTCTACAACTATGTCTGTCTCATGTGCGGCCACGCCAATGTTCTATCTATAGGTACTTAATCCGAGTAATAGAAATATAATAGCTTAGATTATTTATATTAAATAATCAAAGGATAATAGGTATTATGTATTTAGTTAAAAAAATATATATGTATGTACCTATATACATATAGCCGGAAGGATATCCTAAGTGCTCCCATTACAAAAATATCTTTGTATTAGAAGAAAACAAATAGTATAGAATATAAATAGTTTTTTTTTTAGCGGTTGATTTGCGGCTGGTAGCTCATCTATAGCCATTAGTCCTTCTGCTGGTGTTACAAAATATGTTTATAAGCGGCAATAATCGCATACCACCAGGTGGGTCAACTGTAACAATTGTAACAATTGCACATAATGCGACATCTAGTAAAGTTAGATAATATTAAAAACATCTAATTATCTATTATTTATAGTAGTCTATGAGAAAACCTTATCCAACAGAGATGGCGCTGCTTTATAAATTTTCAGCAGATCGTTGGTTGTAGTTCGTGGCCTAGAAAATTCAGCGCAGTGCTGTATTTAAAAATGTCTTTGTGTGTATACGTATACAAGTATCCTACTTTATCCACAGGCCACACTTAAAAATTAGTCCGCATCCGCATGTGGCAAGTAGTAACTGCCCCGTAACTGCAAACCGAAGGCAGCTGTCAAAAATATTCTCGTATGAAAGCGAGTGAAATCTATTAAAATGATTTTTACGATCATGTATTGTAGTTAGATTTAAAGTTATGTATGCCCATACGAGCTCGTACATAGATTCATTATCTCGTTCTCTCAGAAGTAGTCCTTTTAGTATTAACGCTGGCTACAGACACCATGGTGCAGTGTCATCCGCCGTTGGAGTTGGAAGAATTGCCAAAAGAAGACGAAGAAAGACTGGAAAAATTGTTTTCTAAACTTGACACAGATGGAAATGGCAAGATCGATATCCACGATCTTTCCGTGGCCCTCAAAGAACTTGCTCCTCACATAAATCGAAGTTACGCAGAGGTTAGATTTATTTTTATATATATAACGGTACCTAGTTGTTTCACCCTATTATATTCGATATGTACATACTTATCATTTTTTAAAATTAAAATTCGAATTCAGAATACTGAATATATATTCCATATAATGCTCTAACTACCTATAAAGTGTAAATACATAAATTCACATGAAATAATTATATTTTATATATGAATTCCTGATATATAGGAATAGAATAATTAAATTTTGTTTTAAGTTAAGTTATCAATTGTATTTAGATATGTTAGGAGTTGTCTGTTTTTTAAATTATCTCAGAAACTAAAATAACATACCATATAGTTCCAGTTTGCTTTCCTAAACCAAAGCTAATATTAAGTATGTAAATTGTTAAACATCATTGTGTTTTTAGTAGAAGATCCCATTCAAGTTATTTTATTACTTTAATTGATGACAATATCAGTTCTTAGAGAAAGTTTTACATGTTTAGGAATTATATCATAGTAACTACTGCCAGTACCGACAGCTTTAGTGCGTATTATTCCATGTGATATGTATTATCACATACATTACCATTCTTAATAATATATTTAATGACACATATTTTCAATACCTATATTTAGTTGACTTTATGTATTGAGATTACTGCACAGGTAATAATAATATTAATAACTACATAGTTTCATACTCATTTTGTCTCTTAAACATCTATGTATTTTGTGCAAAATGAGCAACACCTATACTGAACCCAAATACTACAAGTAACTAATATAAATTCAATAACATATGAAACTTTAAAAAAAAAAACAATATTAACGCTAAAACATTTTTTATGTATTGATTAAAATTTAGAATGTGTTACATATACACTTTACATATAACAATGTAGACTTTATTCAGGAGATAGGTCAAGGTTATAATAAAATTACATATTTAGATAACTTCATTCGCTTGTGCAGCATAATTATTATATAATGGTGTTATAGTGCCAAAGTTATGACTCATAATATTCTCTATCTCTTATACTATATTCTTTTATGTGGCTAAATTATTATTTATCTAGGCAAGATTTCAGATCCTCTCTACTTCTAATTTTGTTGTAATATGCCTAACTACTACTACCTACATAGTTTCTTTTGACTTACTCTAATGTGCAAGTTGTTGCTGTGGTACTCACTACACACTGCTTTTCATTCGCTATTAATTAAATTTTAATAAATACCTATGTTCTGTGTAAATTCTCAGTATCATTAATGTTTATATTGAATCATGTAACTGTCTTTAATTTTAGATATGATATGATATTAAAAGTACTAGGTGATTATGTAACATTTCAGCATCACATCCAAATATAAATTTTCAGAATATTTCACTCACTAATCCGGCACTATTAAAAATAAGAGGGTGCCAGATTATTGTAATGTTTGGATTACTGGATTGTATTGAAAAATTCATAACAAATAAAATAAAGCATTTCATAAAAGGAATACAGTATATTTTTGTTTATGTTCTACTCGTGTTTTCGCGGAGGGTACCAGATTATTGAACATGTTGGTCTATTGAAGTGCCAGATTTGTGAGATTCTACTGTAAATATATTACCAAAAAAGTGTAGTTATTGTTTGGCAAACCATACTATCTGTTAAATATCTTTACAGAAATTTTTGGCGACAACTGGAAAAGACGCAGGGGATGTAACTCTCTCAGAATTTATTCACTATGTGCGTGAACATGAAAAGAATCTTAAACTGCAGTTTTCACACCTTGACAAAAATAAAGATGGTAAATAATAGTAATTTATTTAAACTATGTTATAAGTTTATATATTTTATTAATTTTGCACATTAATTGCAATTAAACACTTAGGTTAAGCCAAGCAATTTTCTAACCACAAGTAATATGGGTAGATTTTGGCAAGTGTTGCAAAATTAACATAGAAGCAACAATTTAATATGAGGCTTACATTATAATATTATTTATGTCAAATTCAATTGACAAAAGTACACATTTATTATATTTTAATACATTTAAATAAAAGTCTTTGAAAAAAAAAAATAGGGGCTTTTTAAATGTTTCTTATTGCTCTAAGCCCTAAGGCATGCCTTGAGGAAGGAGTTGTCCAAAAAAAAAATTTCACAAAATAACAAATACATTAATTTTAGACAGCATACATATGGTTGTTTAGTTAAAATGGTTTACAATAATAAAATAATGATATTTTAAAACATTAAATTTATTTGTTGTAGTTCACATAATATATATAATATCTCTTGAAATTAATAAAAGGAAACTACATAGTAAGAAGAGATTTAATTTATATCATAATTTATCATAATATAATTGATTATTCTCAAATATGTATTTACATATTAATATATTTGTTCAAGCTTTTTGTAACAAATTTACTACATTTTTTTACAAATTGACTGTAACAAAGCCCGATTTTAGTATAAGTCACCTTTCATAGTTAAAATATTTGTGTCATATTATGATAGGTACTATTTCTCTTATAAGGCATTAAAAACAAGTTTGTATTATTATAGGAAAAGTTGATCTGGAAGAACTTATATCGGCGTTTGCTGATTTGGGTATTGCAATTGGACGTAATGAAGCAACAAATTTGTTGAAGAGGTGAGCACACTGTAAAATGATTAGACATAGATTTAACTTATTCTCTACTATTATAGCCGTTACAGTAGAAACTTTAGATAGGAATCCACTGGGTATTTAATTACTAAATATAATACTCATCCAAATAGTATACAATCGCTTCTCCTACTAGATAAAACTCAATATCTTTTAGTAAAATACATTACTTAAACAAAAGACTACTACAATGTTTCAGAAGAGCTGTTTGGCCAATATTAAAATGGTAAGTAGATCAAGTAGTTAAAGGCTTCGCTATTCAAACCTATACTAAAATGCCCAAATATTCATTGTCTGGTCGTTTAACTAAACAATGTCTTCTAGATGACAAAATACATATATGGTCCAAGAGTTGTGAAGTGATTACTGTAATGGCTTGACATTTATGTGTTTCAAGAAACTAACCCTACATTTTTGTCTGTTAGCGTTATAATGAATTGTTGTGTGAAAATATCCAAAGCATCATTATTACTTATTCACAATATGTCGCACATGTAACATGTAGATGCATAATTGCATATAGATTTCATACAGAAGTTAGATGATACCTAATACTAGTAATGATTATAGAATTTAGTGACATATTAAATATGCAATAGTTTATTAGCGGCTTATGCATGTTACATGATATGAAATACCTTAACATTTAGCATCATAAATGGCATCTTATGGAACTTATTCTCCATTACTCCTAACCAACAAGTATTCTTTGTTGTCAAATAACATATTCAATGTTTTTATATTAACAAACAAGTAGCCTATGATACTCACTGATAATGTAGCTTTCTATTGGTGAAAGAATTTTTAAATTCGGATTAGTAGATCCAGAGATTACCCCCTACAACCACACAAACTCACAAACTTTACCTCTTTATAATATACTAGCAACGCGCCCCGGCTTCACACGGGTGCAATGTAGATGTACTATACACAAAAAATATAGCCTATGTTACTCACTGATAATGTAGCTTTCTATTGGTGCAATAATTTTTAAAATTGGTCCAGTAGTTTTTTAGTTTATTCATAACATACAAAAATACAAATCTTTCCTCTTTATAATATTAATATAAGTATAGATATCTATTAATTTAGTAATAATAATACTTATAGTTTGAGTTTAAAGTATAAAGAAATGTTTAATAATTTTTTTTTAGTTTTGACAGGGTTTGATTATTTAATTATAATAATGTCACTGTTCACATTATTGTTAACAGGATGGATCAAGATGGCAGCCTGAACATCAGCTATGACGAGTGGCGAGACTACTTATTGTTGGCTCCGGCGACAGATATACATGCTCTCATCAGCTTTTGGAGACATTCAACTGTAAGTGTCTTACGGCTTTAAAATAATCTCACAGTTAAACTGCTTTACTAGCGTGAATGTGTGTGTGATTCGAAAATAGTTAACTGCGTGAATTTATCAACTGGTTATGAACAACTAAATCCGAAATTATTATGCTTATGCCCGCGACTACGTCTGCGAATCGCATTACTATTTAAATATTCTAATCGCGGATAGATAATATGTATCTACTGCACATTAATCTTACAGCGGTTAGTATAAATAGATTGTAGTTTCTTAAAAATTAAATTATCTAGAAGGTCATTAACCTGATTGGTCGAAAATGCAGAAACACATCACTGAAACTCATCGTTATAAATTATATCGCTATATATTATATATTTCACCTGAGTACAATTGCTCTGATCACAATTATTAATTTCGACTCAGTGCTGATCTCAATACTATCTCACAATTCTAAAAAAAATATCATAGACAATGAAATAAACATTCAGAACTTCGGTTAAATTACTAATTAAAGCCAAATTCATTTAAGGTATACAATCCTATAATATTGTATATACTATAGCTACTAAATTACGATATGATCTATGAAACATAGACAGACATACCAATTACAGTTAATATTCTATGACAGTTCCATTATTATCAGATATACAGATCTCTAAAATGACAAAAAATAAATAAATAAACACCTGATGAATTGTAGTATATATGTATGTTACCAACAGAGTTATCATTCATATGAAATGTGGGTTTCAATATTACGAGTATGTACATTACGACATATAGTTAAAGAGATATTACTGTTGTAATGCGATTAGTGAAACCTTTACAATGCGTGACCTAGACATTGTTAGAAATAGATTTCTAAATAATACTTAAAAGAAATTTCATAACATATATTTTTCCACAAATATTTTTAGACTTTATGTCATATCAATCATCGCTATCTATTGCTTTGCATACCAAAATGGATTATTCATGACTGAATGTATGTGATGTATCTTTGAGATTATATTGACTCTACAGTTATTTGAGGTTTTGTTGAATTTGAACAAAAGGTACAATCTATATTATAATTAATTTTATAAGTATTATATACTTATTCTCTTTGGTGATCTTGAAATTTCTCCAATGCGACACTTTAATCATCTACACACAGTCTGGAGATAATACAAGACCTGACCTCCGACTTTATATCTATTATGTAGTTAGAGTCGTATCTTTCATGTAGGGTTGATACCTATACATTTTAAACAAACTATAAAATGGTGCTTTATATTAACTAGTTTACCCTCTCGGTTTCGTAGATGTAGTGAAAAATATATTTACAGATTGTAAACATGTCGATCTGTCCGATTCAATATATGGCTCATCGGAGCTTGATGCAGGTATACCCACTCGCGTGTGCTCATGTAGTAACCGTGGAGGATGGTATATCCGACGTAGACCGCGTATTGCCGTAGTACGGAGATTGTTTTTAATAGTATGTGGGGCAAACGGGCAAGCAGCTCACGTGATGGTAAGTGATCACCGGTGGTTGCCGGCCTTTAAGAAAGATGTAGGCTCGAAGTGTAGCTTCTTGAAGCTTTCCAAGTCGTATCGGTTCGGAAATCCGCCGTGCCGTCCTGAGAAGTGCTAGTGACCAGCCGAGCGTGTGTTGGAGCAACGCGAGAGTTCCTCTTTGGAGATCCCGGGGCTCCGATTTCTTGCGCCGAAGACGGCCACCGTGGGGTCAATACGTCAAGGGCCTACCGTGGCCCGTCCGATTGCGCAAGTCTGACTTAAACCGTGCCACCTCCTGGGTTGCTCAGATCCGTATCATTGACGGTTTCCCCATGAGAAAAAAATAGGTATACTACCCACACAGCAAAAGTTGTCTAAATCGTATTACAAGCAGCTATGAGCTTCGATAACCCTAGCTAGTTAGCCTGATGGTTCATTATTCAATAATTGGATCATCCAATAAATTTGTGGGCTCGACTGGAGGCGGTGCCATACGTAGTTATTTCGTGACCCGTACGTCATTGCAATCCGCCTGTGACGAGTTATTTTTGAATTGCGTATTTGCGCTGATTTCACAGTTACGCTGATTATGAGCGTGGTTAAACAGCGCTCAGATGGCGTGTCTGTGAAACATTCTTAGGAGCGTGCTATGGTTTGTCGGCATCCGTTGTTATCTTTAGTTCAGTAGTCAGCTTCATCGTCTATGTTCTTGTTCACGTACTACCACGAAATGACAGACTATCTTCCCCAATGCACGGATTTCAGGGGTTGACACTGGATAATTATTGCTGCATATATTTTTAAACTAGTTGAACTCCCCTGCGTATCGTTCCGCACCGCTAATGTAACGAAAACACATAAGTTAATCAATTTCATATGTTTGAAATTGTCGTTAAAGCTGGCGGCGAGCACGCCAGTCGCCCGCTGGTCACCGGACCTACGGTTTGTACGTTAACAATTTCTAAGTATCTTATATTTTGTTTCATATCATGGAGACGTTCGCCATAGCACCAGCGAGTTGAATGTGTTAAATAATATAATACTATTGTTAGCTGTCTTGGCGCCGTAAGCGATATAAAGAGATAATAACGCCGCGTTTTAATTCGCTAACGTTTGAAAGCGTCAAATTCTACGAACACAGAAAACAATTCGGTCGCCGGTCAAAGTACACTCGGTATGTCCGTCGCTTTCAATGTCAAGATACCTTAGAGTGCTGAGAGACAATTTTGTAATGTGTGTTATCTTTTATTAAATTATTATATAATATATATATTTTTTAGAAAGATAAGAAACGGAAACCGCTCGTAAAAACGCTCTAAAAATCTCAGAATGGATTTATCTGACATTTTACATATATTCTCTCTAAGGATCTGCCTAAGCTTCAGTGGATATTTGAGACTACGATATTTTTTTTAATATAGTGACATAAATATAGGTATTTTTTTAACATATGGTACTCATTGCAACTAAGTATTAATTTTTGTAGTTACTAAAGTAACTATTGCTAGTAAAAAGTATTAATTAAAGTGGCTCTCTATATAGACAAGCATGCACTGAGACTACAGATAAGTATGTAATTTTATTCAGAAATAGATATTGGTTTCTTTCCAGTCTCGGAAAATCGTAAACAACGTTTTGATTAATGTCTACATATGTACACGTCTTGATAATATCACGATTTTTTCTTATTATGATGCAATGAGAATAATACTATACAAGTCTGCAGATTATTATTCCCATACCTATTTTCACTAACTATGCTCGTATTCGGGCATTCTAGATTCCCTCATTTACAAAATATCTAAGCAGGATCATCACAATCTACGTATGTCAACAAACTATTAAACGAATTTTGATACTGGTTCATTATAATTTAGGGAATTTATTTCCTACTAAATTTTGTTATTAAAATAACATAAAATAGCTAATTTCAATTTGTATTTCTTTTTTGTACAATAAAGTGTATTTATTCATTCATTTAAAAATTAAATCACAGAATCAGAACAGAAGATTCCTGTTCTATGATTTAATTCTACTCGAAAATTACACTTTTCAGACGGTTATTTGACTTTGCTGTCTAATTAAAAGAGTACAAAAAGACCGTTGTAGAATATCATCTAACATCATTAAGGTTTGATCCACATTAATTAATGATACCTATTAATAATTAATGTGGATCAAACTTACTGTTTTTTTATTAACAGAGTATCACACTTTAATCTTTTTTGTATTATTAATGTGTCATACTCGTGACATAATGAGTTCATAAAGTTAATATTAGATTTTTACTAATCCTTATCCAATTAGTTATATTAGTAAAGGTTGAGCAATCAATTTAGAGAAAAAGAATCCTTAACACCACGAAATTTAATGTCTTAGAAGTGAGTAAAAATTTAAATATTACTCGCAAGAAATCATTAGATTGATCGTCTTGCCACGTACATTAATGGATGAAACTTATTATTTACATACTTACCAAACTATAAACACTCGCTAATACTATAAGTATCTATATCTAAATATAAGAAAATCTGGGGGTATGGTAGGGTCATTACGAGTTAATGGAAGCGGGGGTCACTGTCTCTAGAAGCGTTTCATCGTATTTATGAACCGTCTTAACTTTGGCAGGTTTGGCACAGATGATGTTAGAAAGCTGAAATTTTCTGGATAGATGGCCTTGGCAGGCTTATATGGTTACAGACATGTTTTTTGCTCTTTAAAACTGTCACACCCTCATGCAGGATGCGATAGGATGGTATTTTTTGTAGTATTTTGTGAGAAGTCTTTTAAAATCTATACTTCTTGTTTGTTACGATTTAACTCAAATACTACTCGACCGATTTTAAAAATTCACCGTTAGAAAGCTACATCTTCATCAATGAGTAGCATAGACCAGAAATAATTAGGGATCCCTACTAAAACCATATTATGTAGTAGATTACACCATGTAAAGTCGTGTGTTTGGGTTTCGCTAACGTATAAATACCTACTCATAAAATTAAATGTAATTTCCCTCTCCTACCCGTTATCAATCTAATTGTAAAATATTTCAAATATACATAATATATACAAACAATTAATTATATATAGTATAGGTTTGTTATCGGTATATAATGAACTTCAGTGTCATGTAATATCTAGTGTCGTGACTACGTTATCGATTTTTAAATTGTTGTGTGAAACAAAACTATCAGCTGATAAAATGAGCAAAGTTAAACATCTATTTGTAAATATCATTATTTTTTATAAATTATTTCAACTAGAATCCACACGAATCTTTATTCTATTCTTATTATTGTATTATATATATATATATATATATATATATATTTATGAACCTTAAAAGTCCATATCGAATCTCAAGCTCAATATAAAAAAATAGAGCGCCGAATATTCTAGAACTTTACAAAGGATTTATCACTTTCACTTATACTCAACCTTTTAGTAAGCGCGGACGGATAATGTACATACTCAATTATACACAAACCAATATGGATTAATCGTATTACCTTCTTCCATTAATACAAATATTAACATTGAATTTTAATATTTTAAGACTGCAGTTTTATTTTGATATGTTTTATCGAAGGCTTTACAACTGCTGTTTCAGAGTCAAGGAATCAATCAGATTATTTATTTATCTGTTATATACAAAATCGAATAAACGTCACATCCCGTTAGTAACGGGTTTAATGTAGTGTCTTAAATAAATAGTCAATATTATTTACATTCTGTTTGTACTGCTTCCATTTTCTGTATAATTTTGTGTGACAATAAAGAGTGTTCTATCTATGTATCCACTGTCGGGAAAGTAAATATTAAGTTAGAACTACTCGTTACTAAACCGAAAATAAGAATAATATATGACTACATATTTATATAATCATCTTAGTAATCCTTGGATTGGCATGTTATATCAATAATTAAGTATTTTGAATAACTGTCATTTTTTAGGGATTGATATTTCTATATCAAATAAGTTTTACTATATTAATAATATGGAAACCTCACTAATTTTAAAAGTATTTTTCTGGTTTTGTTTAAATAAGGTGTTCCGGTACAGCTGTTTCCTATGACGTGACGTTTTAGTAGTATGAACGTATATTTCAAGGTGCTATTATTGTGTTAAAGTCATTGAATTGTATTTCCGTTCTCTGAGAGTAGTATCATAAAAAACGCTGAAACAGTAAGCTTTTTGATAAATCGGTTAATTTTTTTTTTTGAAATTTGACATAGTATTGACATTGCCTCTTGTTTTATCTCTGCTAGTAAAAAGGCTACGGATTGCTACTTCCAGGCGCCGATATGCGGTTTTAACACGATGTAACTCAGCGTTCCAAGTGGGTTTAGTCACCCGCGTTCAGTGTGACAATGTCCGTGGGCTTGTTTGAACGCCTACTGGGCCTCGGTATCGCGCTCCGACACTCGAGCACATTTAAGTATTATACACACGATCTGAGAAATAGTTCCAAAGAAGAAATCTGTGATTAATTTATTTTAAATACTTATTGTTAAATCGTTATTATAATTATCTTAATAACACCGTTATAAACTAGATAAAATGTCTCTGGAACTGGAGGATGTGACGGGAACAACATGCGATGTTTTTGAGGATTTCCTCTTCGTATTTCGAAGATGTTTGGCAAAGGTAATTATATTCTAAATTGAGGTTACCTAGACTACATAAGGCTCGTTGCCAAGTTATTTATCATTTTGAATTCATCCCGATCAGTCTCTTAGTTATAAAAAAATACGTAAATGGATTTACACGTCTATGGTGACTTTTGGGAATGGATATTAAAGGTAATTTATAATTATTATCAGTTAACAAATACTCAAATATCATAAATATATTTTACTGTGTATAATATACATAATTATGTACATCCTTGATGTGTCACAATCCTAACCTAAATGAGGCGATTCCAGAAGAATTAATTAATGCACGTGTAACCGATCGTCAACAATTATCGTTTACGTAATAAATCATTTAATTAATAATAAAATGTTATTACCTAGTATCAGCTGTCATAATATAATATCATGTAGTGCAGTGTATTTACTCTACTAAAACTAAGTGCCTGTAGCAGTTTGACACATACCTACATTCATTTGTTAATAAAATAATGGTAAAATAATTAATTATTTGATGCCCTAGTATGACAACATCAAAAGAAAACATTTGCAAAGCGAAATTTGTCATTAGTATTGTGAGCGAATTTTCCTTACGATATATTTTTTAATCTGGGACTAGTATAGTCTCATAAATCAGACGTACACAAGAAAATATTTCTAATAATTTTCATATATTATCCCATTTAAAGTGGCATTGCGATAGTATTTATTTTTAGTAATAATAATGTATGTATATATTCTCTATTTATTTTCACGAGCACAATAGTAGTGAAGTACGAGCTGTGGTTTATTTTTATCTGAGCACGCCACGTTATCTAATATCGCCTGCCCCTCTTACTTCCTGGATAATGTAGTCGATAGTGACAATTCACCTAGCAGAAAAACGATTGAACACAAATTTGATACACGTAGGTAATTCGTCAACACCTGTCTTATCAATGGCTGTCGTCATCACGACGTTGAATAGTTTTGGAAACAAATTGAGGACACGACACTTACAGTATCAGTCTTGATTTTAAGGCACCTGTAGTGCTTTTATAAAATACTGCTGTTTAAAAACATGAAGAAAGGAGAAATAACGATGATTAAAGAATAAAACAATGATTTATCGGCTTATCATTAACTCTAGTCGACTTTGAGTTAATGTTCAATTCAGAATATGTACTATGTACTGATGACGTCGCTGAGCACGCTCCACGCTATGGTCGGATTGCGTCATGCTCGGTTCTCGTGACACAGTGCGTAATGCAGGGAAATCCTTGTTGCATATTCACTCTTTATTTACTACCTACATTTAAAAATGCAGAAACATTTCCCCGTAGAATCTTTGCTGATATCTCATTTCTATACAAAGATATACAGTATACCTAACTGAATGAAAGTGGGAAAGTGACAGTAAAATAAAATGTGCAAGTTGTATGGTGGTTGTGGTTTTGCATAGTAACATGTACAGAACAAGAAGCACTCTCAACTTTTTAAACATCACTACAGTATGATAATTAATTTATTTTTATAAGACCTTTGTTATGTTTGGCTGCGATTATATATATATATATATATATACTAGCGACCCGCCCCGGCTTCGCACGGGTCTAGATTTTTTGGCAAAAAAAAGCAGGGGTTGGTAATAGAAGAGTGAAAATATAGGGTTGTATGTATTTTTTAATGCCACATAATAAAAAAATAAAAATTCAAAAAAAAATGAGGTGGGCACCCCTTATCACTTAGGGCTTTGAAAGATAGATAGTAGCCGATTCTCAGACTTACTGAATATGCATAAAAAATTTCATAAGAATCGGTCGAGCCGTTTCGTAGGAGTATGGGAACGAACACATATGAGTGTCACACACGAGAATATTATATTTCATACAAAATATTTTTTGCGATACCAAGTCTCATAGTGATTGGGCCATTGTCTTAATAATTATTGTAGGTATTATAAATGATGACAGAAAAAACTCGCATTATTTTTATTATAATATATTATTATAATAAATCCAGTTTCTATATAATTATTGGTTAATTAAATAAATTTCTGGTTTTTTACGTCAAGTTTTAATAATTTTATTGTTATTTTTTACATGCAAAAAATAATTTAGCATTTTATTAAAAAATCGTGACTATATTTCAATTAAAAAGATTATATGTATATTGGTGATATGTAAGTAAGTAAGAAGATTGTATTTACATAGGAGATATGTTGTATCTGGTAATGCTCAGCGTTGTTCATTATAATTAATTATGAAAACAATATCTTTTTATATCCTCTACAGGACACAAGACGTGGCTATCGTGGTTTAAAGTTTAAATACATTTTTTTTGCTATATATAGACTTTTCTAAAATGGGTGTGAGGTATATCAAAATTCAGAACGGGTAACGAACCACCGATTATAGGTTGAAATAGCATTTTGTTTAGGTCATAACATCAATTGAGCCTCTCGCTTGTCTATATAGATATCTGTATTTTATATTTACTGATACATAATTGTTTAAAATTCGGCTTTTAAATAGTGATTTTGACCTTTTCGCTCAGATAGTCAGTCTAACGAATTGTATGACCGCGACCGTTACCGACAGCTCTCCTTGACACCAATATTTTAGAATTGTAATATGTCCGACCTAACTCAATTCAACCTTAAAATATTTTTCTATCATTGTTCTTTTTTATGAGAAACAAATGCTTGGTATATTTTAACGCAGTTTACATTATATCATATTATATATCGGTGGGTCCTATGAATAAGGAAATGCAAAATCACAACTTTACAAGAGACTCTGAAAGTTGAAATTTACAGACATACATATATTCAGTATGTATACTGTGGTCTGTGATAAAAAATAGTGCTTCTAAGCCCAAATTAAATTTTTAATAGCTTACATGATTAATTATATCAATAAGATGCGTTTACCATAATAAAGTCAAAATTACCAAATTGTTAGATTGATCCATATACATAGGACCCATCGATATATTGAGCAAATTATGCAATGCAGAAAACGAATGCTGTGATGTTACTTAATATGAGAACAGTATGCATTGTTTGAACTGGGTACATGACAAGGTAGACATGAAAGCTTAATGCGTATTAATTTAACGAGTGTTTAAAGTAGCGCTCAGGTTTCAGATCGTCAGTTAGTCTTTGATTAGTTCTCCGAATTAACTAACATCCGATAAGTTATCATAATGTTATCGTCTATAATCTAGTTTCTGAATATTGGTTAGCAAAACATCTGCGCAGCTAATGAAATATATCCGCACGCAAAAATTTCGCACACTATCACAAAGTGAAACACTGGTTAACGGTAGCGAAAGTGTTATAACCGGAACTAAACAAGAACACTAATATGTAGTTTCTGCTTACTAGGACAATGGCACACTCATCAGTGAAATAATAATGAAGTTGACATAATTAACTGAATGGTTTTACTTCAGATTACAATATTGTATTTTAGTAAAAATCAAGTGTTCGTCTGACGATATCTAACATAAAAAACCTTAAATATAATATTGTGATACTTCCTATTATATTTCCAATATTATGGTATTCCTATTGCAGACGTCAGAAACAAGTGAAGACTAAGTAAAACAGTATATGAAAAAAAATATATGAGGCATAATTAAATTTTATTTCGAAAAGGCCGCAAATGCTATCAATTGAATATTAGTTAGTATTTTCATTTTTACTGTGCCAAATTAACATATTTTGCTATGGTCTCTAGCTGAAAACTATGTTGTTGAAATAATTATTGAAAAGAATACACAAAAGAGATATTATGTTAATATAAAAAAAGACAGACATATAGAACCTTTTTAATTATAACGGTTTTAGTTTTATATAAACTCGTATTAAAAAGTAAATTTTCGCGTAATCTAATGACAACTTCATTATGTACTCACACAAAATCTCCTGGACATATTTTAAATCATTTTCGTTGGAAATTAACTAGTTTCATAATTATGAAAGCAGCCGCACAACTTTTAGTAAAAATTTTCGCAAAGACCAGCTTATTGAATATTAAATTTATGTATTGGAAATACCTCGTTGCCTTTATAATTATGATGTTCGATTGGGAAAGAAATATGTTATTGAACACTACGGTAAATTTTTTAAATAAAATAAATAAATTATTCAAGTTGATCATAAATTCCTTGTGTTTTTGGCCAATAATTTGTTCTATTTCGTTAATAGAGTGAGCAGCTGAACTTTAACACAACATTATGGAGTAGTAGAATAAAGAGACGTAAAAACAAGATATGCATTAAGGAGCCGGATCGCCCAACTAACGAACCAGTTAATTAATTTTCTAGTTATTGTGAATTTCATTATTATCTTGATTTACGTATTAAGTAGCAAAAGAGATGTAAGGAAGAAGAACCTAATGCATCTATTGCGACTGTATCGATATTCGTTATTCTATTTCTTCTTTTATGTTACGTAGATTTGTGTGTATAGTTTATCAACCGTTAGATCTTTGACTGTAAAAATAGATAGATGTACAGGTAGATATATTATTGCATAAAACGTACGTAAATATTGTATTACATATATTTTCTGATTCGACAGAATTCCATTGACTATTTAAAAGCCTGAGTGTTAGTCATAAGTCCATACATTTTTATTTAACCGCAATAAAACTGTATTACATTATATATTCGTTTTTAAGAGTGTGTCTATTGTTCACAGTACCTGGACATCGGGGAGGATATGAATGTTCCCGATGACTTCACACAGAGCGAATTACAAACAGGGATGTGGTGGCGGCATTTGTTGGCCGGCGGAATTGCGGGCGCCTTCAGTAGGACATGCACGGCACCTCTTGATAGACTTAAAGTATTTTTACAGGTAATATTATATATACTTCATATATTATACTATACTGGTAAATCATTAAAATTTGTTTTAAATGTGTAAATTATACATACTTTCTTTTTATATTTGTTTAACAGACACCTTTTTCCTAACAGGTAAATCCGACCAGAGAGAATATGGTCAAATGCTTAGCTAGAATGATAAATGAAGGTGGTATTAAAGGCCTCTGGAGAGGTAATGGAATAAATGTAATCAAAATTGCTCCTGAGTCAGCCATTAAATTCGCGGCATATGAACAAGTGAAACGATTAATAAAAGGAGAAAAAAAGAATCACCCGCTAGAGATACACGAGCGGTTTATAGCGGGCGCATCTGCCGGTGCAATTAGCCAGACTGTGATCTACCCATTAGAGGTGCTAAAGACAAGATTAGCTTTAAGGAAAACGGGTCAATACCAAGGTATATTGGACGCGGCGCGGAAAATATACGCGAGAGAGGGACTCAAGTGTTTCTATAAAGGATACATTCCAAATATCCTAGGAATAGTGCCTTACGCGGGCATAGACCTAGCGGTGTACGAGACTTTGAAAAAGAAGTACATTAGTAAATACCAAGCGAATAATTCGCAGCCGGGTATCTTGTTGTTGTTGGCGTGTGGAAGCGCGTCTTGCACGTTGGGACAAGTGTGCTCTTACCCTTTGGCTTTAGTGCGAACTAGGCTTCAAGCTCAAGGTGAGTTTTTTTTTTAATTTATTTCATCCATAGCACGTTAGGTTACATTCAGGTGACCGCGTGTGACGACCGGTTTATTCTAGCTCTTTCGAAATTTTAGAAATAATTTTATTGAATTTTAGAAATTCCAATAAGCTACAAGAAATGGCCGTCACACAGCCTTCATAAACATTTTAATAAAGTTTTGTATATAACAATATATTTAAATTAAGATTATAATCACTTGACTGATTTCCATAGTTATCATACCATTTCCACCATCAGGGCAAGTTAATTTCCCGTTGATAATATAAAATTAATTAATATAAAGTTTAAAGGCCGACAACGCATCTAAGACCCTTGAGTCACGGATGTCCATGTGCGGTGGTGATTACTTACCATCAGATAATCCACCTGCTCAGTTGTCCGCTCTGAAAAAAAAAATGTTAATGTTGGCCTATTCATTACAGAACGATCTGCGAAAGTAGCGGAGGGCACAATGAGCGGCGTGTTCCGCGACATAGTGCAACGCGAGGGCTTCCGCGGCCTGTACCGGGGCATCACGCCCAACTTCATCAAGGTGATACCCGCCGTCTCTATCTCATACGTGGTGTACGAGTACGCGAGCCGCTCCCTCGGCGTCAACATGACATGATTCCGTCGCACTCGACATATGCTCTCGTCTCGTCACGGACACGCGTCCACTTGGCTACAAGGCCGAACGCGCCTTTCGATCACATTCTAATTCGCATTAGCAAATTTTGCATTTTAATGTAAATAGCTCTCCTCTAATTTAAGACTATTTATTTTGTGAATTTGATTACATGTTTTCATCGTATATAAAAAGGCCGTGAATGTCACCACAACTTATTTATTAATTATTTAAATGAATGCTATTTTAATTAATGATGAGCCGATATCGGTATTTATGGCATAATAATTTTATTCTGATGATAATTATGAATACATTGAGCATTGTGTGCATTAATGCAAATGGTATTGGTCTGAGTTTGAAAGCCAGCAGCGCAGTGCTGGATAAACATCTGTGATTAAAATAAACTGTATTTTTTTTAGTTTTTTTCTTTTTCTTTTACCTTGTCCTCTTATGGCTTTACAATAACATCACAGAATTTAGATAATAACAATTGACTCAAACATAAAAAAATATTCTAATTATTGAATTGAGTTAAAGAATCTGGGTGAACAGACGGCATGGAAGCTAAATAAGCAAAGCAACATCTGCTATATTTTTACGCTTGCATAAGTAATTCCAGAACTAAGAACAAAATGAATTTACATGCAACTATTAAACCCATTGTTTTATTTTTTCACAATTTATCTTAAAAGGTCTCACCAAAATAGGGAGTTTATAAGTTTATTAATTTTATCTTCTTAAACTTTGCATTTCGTGATTGGAACCAGTTATTATTTAAGACATAGACAACTAGTACCAAACCAAATGAAACTTAAGCTTATTTATTACATATTTAAGTTTTTTTTTAAATGTAAGATATCGACAGACGAACATGGGGTTCACGTGATGGTAGGTGATACCTCAGCCACAATACATCAGTCTATGATACGCTGACGACCTGTTACTGTTTACTTCGAGCATTCGGAAATCCAAAAATGAAACCGAAACGCGCAATATGCACTTCACGATATTTCCATCCATGAACGGTGGTTTGTTACCCCATCGGAATTTCGATATTCCTCCCACTTTTTCAACGCCCGAAGTTACCAGACGTGGGGAAGACATGCTTGCAGAATATTAGAATATTATAAACATGTCGTCTCGGTGGGATCCCAGGTTCTACCGAAGACGCAAACGAGCCCATCAAAAAAACAGTACGGTCGATGTTTTGAATATTTTTTAAATTCTATAATGGTTGAATTATAAAATATTATTTTTATAATAAATGAGGCATATATGATGTAATATATTTGAGGCTTTAAAAAAACACGTACTATCTCAACGAAACGTAAATTGACCATAGATAACTTATATAACTAGAAAGAGATAGCTAGCTAGAAATATAATTGAAATTAATGTGATTGTTGTCAAACCTGACGTTACTTACAATTGCATTGTATTTATATTAGAACAATTTATAAATAGATAGGTACTTAATATTGTTATAATTCCATTTTAAATATTTAAAAATATCGATTATTTACTTAAACTTGTTTATTGGAGAAACTAAGAATCTTTTGCTATTGGGTCCCATATTGTATTATCAGAAACTTCGTTTAATTTTAAGAAGAAAAATGTTAACAAGTAGATAATTAATATATGAAAAATATTGCCACTCTCCAACTTAACTGTCTTTATGTTTACAAAACATATTGAATAACCCAATGATATACATACAATATACATGTCCCCAATGGCGCATCGTGTCCAGGTAGAATCTCCATTTATATTACGATCGTATGCAGTAATAATGATGTATAATTGAGTAACTGTTACTTATATTATCAAAACATTTGATTTTCACGTTGACTATGAATCCACTAAGATAAATGAAGTAAAAAATACATACACAAATAGGTCTTTTTAAAATAAATTCTCGAATAAAATAGAGTAAATATATTCGTCGTATTTATGGGACGGCATCCGGGGCGACTGCCTCCACAAAAGAGGGTCCCCTTACAATAGAAAATTCGGGAAAAAATCTTTCATATTCCGACGAGTAAATACTAGTAAACAGCTTTTCCTTTAATTTTTTCCCTGTTTTACCTTTACCTACTGTACTTTGTAGAAACATATTGTTAACTTGAAATAAATTTGGGGCCAGGGGGCCTCCACTTCTTGGTTGCCCCAAGGCCTTTAAATCCGGCCGGCCGCGGCCCTGACAATTTAAATCGCGCTTTCATTATTTATAATTTTAATCTTCATTTGATACTCTCTAAAGATATAAAATACTAACAACGCACCCCGGCTTCACACGGGTGCAATGTAGATGTACTATACCCAAAAATTATAGCCTATGTTAGTCGCTGATAATGAAGCTTTCTATTGGTTAATATTTTTAGAAATCTGTCCAGTAGTTTTTGTGTTTATTCATAACATACAAAAATCCAAAAATACAAATCTATCCGCTTTATAATATTAGTATAGAAAAGTTCGAAAACATTTAAACGACTAACGGTACGAGGTGTGATAATGTAATCCACTAAAATTGTGATGTTAAAATCCTTATTGGTAATACGTAGGTAGCTGCGCTTTCTACCGACATACATAGATTTATAAAGTAGAGGAAGGTCGGTGGATTTTTCTTAAATTAATAGCCCAAAGTATATATTAAATAAACTTAATTATTTGCTTTAGAAAATAACTATCAGTAAAGTATACTAAAAAAAACGCTATTGAGGACTTCATTGCGTCTTCTCTCATTTGCAATTCGAAAGTTTAATTACCTACTTACAGACACACTTTCTTTTATTTCATATTTTATTTAGTCGAAAGCCATTCTTAATATTTTATAATGTGCCGTAAATTAATCTTAGAATATTTGTCTATTTTGAATATACAACCCTACAAAATATAATTTATATTTTACCATATAGATCTGCTAAATGTAATGTTTAATTGGGTTACATTTCTTTTTATTTCAGCAATGTGTATTTGATTATAATCAAATAATAATTTTAACTTTTAAGCTAGTATATTATACAAACAACTAAACATAAACTAAACACTGTTATAGCTGGAAAGTTCCTGGTGTAGTTGTTGAATGTTTGGTTTTCTGAAGAAACGTTTTTTTTAAATGTTTATGATTGATTTTCTTATGATTATTTATGTATATCCTACTAGGGAATAAAATAGACGTTGGAGAGGTTTTGTATAAATCAGCTTGTATTAAGAAATCAGCCCTAGTATCTAATAAAAAGGAAAAATAATTTTAAACGATGTGAAATGAAAGAAACTTAGATCTCCAATTTGGTAATACCTACTCATATGTTAAATAATAATTTTCCTAATGATTACGTTAACTAAAAAATAACACACTAAGGCTCAGAAACTTTATATTCTAAGATGTGATTCAAGTCAAAATAAATTCTGGATTATAGTTAAAATGGCAGAGTGGAGATGGAAGAATTTTTTGACCAATCCTAAAACTATGTTTGAGCCTGAGCCACATCTTAGAACACCTATGAAAATGTATTTATTGGTATGTCTACAGTACGCGCAACACAAAATGAATACGATCCCGAAGTTGGTACAAGCCATGCGTGTACTACGCAGAAAACATGTTTTGATATATGTAGTTAGATATAAGGGTAAGGTTAGTACCTCGTTAGGCTGTGTTAGGACAAAGTAAGGATTTTGGTAAGAATTTACAATGAGAATTTTGGATTTGACGGTTGGGCGCACAAACGCCAAGTATATACTGACCTTCCAGGTGAATTAGTTTTGTGCGTACTGTAAACGTTTTGATCTCGATTATAAAAAATGTAACCTAGCAGAACTTATTGTGTAAATCGCAATCATAACTACCGCTAAAATTTCATGACGAGAATATATTAATGAATCTATAATCACGATTTGCTGATCGTGAATATATATGTATATCTTTATCATTCCTTACAAATTAAATATATTAACTCCAATTTTTAACATAATGTAGCATTTTTGAAGTTTTAATGATATTGCGATTGGTAACCGTAAGGTCCAATAGAAATGTAAGGGAGAAATCCTCCAAAAAGCAGACTTTCGACTTGAGTAGGTACTTACATTTTAGATGAATCATCGCCATCTCACTATCTCTAAATTATTACTAAATAATGTAACAAAAATAATATTTCGTCTCTAATACCAACCATCTACTTCACTTACGACCGACGAATCTATAAGTACTTTTTCAAGTTCCAATATTTCTTAATGAAATAGATGTGGTTTAGAGTTATAGCATTACGAAGACGAAAACAGAAAGTCTATCAAAATTTTACATTAATAGCTGCTTATGCTATTTCCGTCGTATGTAGTGAAATTGTATTAATAAATTACTGTCTTGCTTGGAAATTTGTCGTAAGATATATCTGCATATTGTAACTTATTTATTGAAATACTTTAATATTTATATACCTAATAATTATTGTTTGTTAATCATTATTACAAATAAATCAAATTTCCTGATATGTTATTTTTTCGCACAACCTATATCCTAATATAATTGAGATCAGTTGTTAAGATTCTGTATATAAAAGAGTGGAAATTGTAGGATCGCATGTCTGTCTGTCCGTTTGTCAAATAACAGATTGCTGTAAAAATACGGTAACTTTCGAACGAAATAAGAATTTTTTGCTAAGGTAGTAGAGCCCTTTAATACTCTACTCAAATTCGCGATGTTCTATTTTTCCTAAACTTAGGGCCATCACTTCAACTTAAATTCACTCTATAACTAACGAGCACGAACATTGTATTCCCGTAGGAATCATGTTCACTGATTTAACTGACTGACTGGAAATTCATAGTCATCAATAGTGACTTTATATTGCTGATTTTAAGTTTTCAGCGTTTACATAGGCATTTTAATGTTAAAAATGATCTGAATCATCATCTCATTGGAACAGAAAAAGTACATTGTTCCATCAATCAAGGGAAGAAAGTGACCGAATCGCAATTCGCACTTTCTTCCGAGTGATATAATATATTGCCTACAACACCTACTTTTATGTACTACTAGGCTCAACCAGTGTTGCCAACTATATTTTTACGAATCCACCAAATGTGGCATCCTGATCCACCAGAAAACCACTAATCCAAAGCCAGTGTTGCCGTTTTAGTGGATTTATCGCTAGATCTAGTGCAGAATCTGGCGCAAACCTAGTTATTAGTTAGCAACCAAGATGAATTGCGCATTAATATTATTCATAGTGTTTCGGACGCCTAAAATCATAGAGAAATAAAAGTAGCGAGTCGATTTCGTTTGGATATTTCCCGACCAAAATGTTGCGTTTATTGTTTCATGTCCCATCATCATTATAGTATTATGTATCTGTCTCGCTTTAATATTATCTTAGCGTAACTAACCGAGAAGAAGAACTGGTGTTTCTTCCTTTGGAGTTTCGTCGTAGTTCTTTTTGTTTCGTGGAAAGTAAAACGTTAAAATAAATGAAAAGTGAAAATTTTAAATGGACGTGCTACTGAGGAAGAAGGGACAATAGGCTGTGTAGGCTCATCACCAACATCTGGGGCGATGATGACAATGAAAATGTTGTAGAAATATTTAATTTAGTTGATATAAAACAGTTTTTAATTTTTTTAGTTTGTTTTAATTTGTAAGTAATATAATTTTAAATCATAAGATATGTGTTTATTTTATAGATGTTATATACCCAACCTACCTATTTTTATATTTACAAATCGTTCAGCAGAAACTAGTGCATTTAAGGAGCCGGATATTAGCAAGATATAACGCATTTTGATAAGGGTATAGTGCATTTTAGTTTCTTTAAACGGCAACACTGTCCAGAGCAACGGCAGTGATAATAGATTTTTTTGCAATTATTATTACACTAAATATATATCGGTTTTCTTGGTAGCAATGGTAGGTAGAATTTGATGCATTATTGTTAAATATTTTAAACATTTTAGGGTTTCATGCCCGCTAGTTTTTTCAATATTTTTGCTATTAAAACGATTTAAATTATTTATATATAACTCTTTTGAAATATGTACTCCAGCTCATAAGGAAGCGATTGGTATCAAAATTTACATTATTATCATTTTGTGGGTTGACACTGTATTGCTTAACAGCGTCCATATAATGCCTTTGAGACGTCTAAAACCTCCGTGATGATTGCTGTAAAGCATTCCAAATAACGGCAACCAAAAATCCAAATAAGTCGTCAAATAATCCGAAAAGATAGTTTTATTTAAAATGTTCTTTCCTAACTAGAGTATTCATTTAAATTGTACTAGTGGTTGAATATCCCACCTTACCACTAACTGGAAAAATCTAAACCACTAGAAAATCCACTAGCCACTAAAACGAAAATTTGTCCGCTAAAAGGGAGGTCTAAACCACCAGATCTAGTGGAAAATCCACTGAGTTGGCAACACTCAACTTCAAGTCACGTCTCAGATTAAATTAAAAAGGTACAAGTATTATTTTTGTGATTTTCAGTCGGTGTGATTGTGTGAATTAATGATATTTAGACTTCCGTACCTATAAGTATATAAGATTTATTAAATTTATGGAAAATAATAAAACTTTTGTCAAATAACAAATGTTGCCATTACAAAAAAATCATCAGAAAAATATACTTTATTAATTTAATACGTACTATAATATACTCCCACTTCCTCATACCGCTCCTCAAGCGTCGTCCGTTAAAGGAATTAATTATTTCAGTGGGTGCTGAAAGAGATTACAGCCACACAGAATGGCGTGATGAAATGAATGATTTCGATCAAGGACTGAATATCGGTTAATTTACTATGGGAGTTATACCGGTATAATAAAGGTTTTTGTTAATATTCTTTCGTTTTTATTCATATTTACTGAATAAAAATTACTGTGGTAAGTTTAGTGTGTATTACTCTTTAAAACTAATATCATTGTATCTCAGTCAGACACGTATTTTGGAAACATCTCAGATTAAGTACCTAGGAAACATGGACCAAAAAAAAGAGCGGACAGAACGTCGCTAGAAAAAAAATAAGAAATATTTGAAGCACCACAATGGCGGCGGCGAACTATGTGTGAGTGTCAAAGTGAAATTATTGCCAGATGGAAAAAAATTACCCAATTTTAAGGTGTGGTGACCTCGGAACTTGGTTTTTATTATAAATAACAAAAAAGCAACGTAATACTCTAAAATCTAATTGATTTTATATAAATGAGCACTTTTAAAATAAATGATGTATTTTTTGTTTAATCTTTATATTCATTATTGCGTTTGTATTATTTCAAGGTAATATGATAATGATTTTTTAAATTTTATTTATACTCAATAAAATTTGGTATACCGAAATAATATTTGATCTTCTTAATAGATATTTGTCTTTTTTGACAATTGATGGTTTTTATATCAAGTGTGCCTTTTAATATTAATCTCCTAATAATTACAATTTGATATATATTATAATTAAAGTTTAAAAAAATAATATTCGATCAATCTATAAATTTTTTTGGTAAATATTTTTAATGAATAAATATCTTTATTTATAATATTATCTGGGGGCACGGCAGTGCCCCCGCCAAGTCGAGCAATAATAAATTTACACGGTGCTAAGTACATTAAGATAAAAATAATTTAACTCCTACGTTTAAGGTAATTTGCAAATTTAAATTACTGACAACACTGTTTGGTTGCGTTTTGCTAAATTATATTGAAGTATAAACGAGAATTATGGTAAATAAATAACTTGCTTACTTATGAAAGGTGATTCCCTGACTTTCTTTAATGGAACCATTATGGTTTCTACAACTTTTCACCACGTAGAACGGAATCTTTTATTTTTCGTCATATATAACATCACGCGCAGGCGCAGGTGGTTGGGAGCGTAATGGCAAGTGATCGGCTTCCTATGGTGTGAATGTGTGCGTGTCGGCATGTTTGTATTAGCGAGCTGGCTTCCTAGGGGTGCTTCAGTTATTGTAACGAGAGGTGGTGTCCGCTCTTTTTTTTAGGCCCATGTTTGGAAAATAAAAATTAACCGGTTTCAGTCCCTGATTTCGATGACCATGGTTGCTGAAAGTCGACGGCGGAATTCTCGAAGTGAACGAGCAAAACAAATATAGACAAAGTATTTTTTTATATTGTCTATAGGTTTTAACATTAGCGACTGAGTGACTTTAGCCTGCTTTCTGGGATAAAAAAATGAGAGATGAGTGACGTGACTGACATGTTATGACATTTAATTAAATTTAATGTAGGAATGTAAATAAATTGTAGTCTTTCGGTGTGTATTTGACATTCATATTTCATATTCCATTCTTAATAACTAAAACATTGATAAATTAATGATATATCTTTAGAATAAAAATCTTGTTTTCATGTTAGTTTATGAAGGAATTTTATATCACAAATATACCAACAGGTATGCTATTTAAAAATCATTAGTAAAACCTATAAGTACATAGTTGAAATTATTATAACTTATAATTGAAATTTCTGCCTGTTTGAAGGCTTAAATCTTTTGAAGTACAAAAAGGACCTTAATGCGGTTTTCACGAGAATACAAAGAATTTAATATGTACTGTAACATGTTTGTGAAGTCAGGGTAAGCCACTAGTTGCTTATACTTTGTGTTTAAAAAGTGTTTTATTTTAAATAAAAATGGGGTATAATTTGAATAAAGTATCAGTAGTAGTATTTGAGAACTGGCAGTAAATGTAAAATGAGAAGCATTTAATATGTATTTTTTATTGACGTTCATAAGTGTACATTGTGTTACCTAAATGAATAAGTGATTTTGAATTTGAAGAACATATTATTATGTCTGACTAGTATAAAGTGAATGACAAAAAAGTGACTCAATTCGAGTGTTGCCAATGTTCAATCTATTTATTATAAGGTACATAATCAAATTCTGATGTACGTAAATGATGTTCGAAGCTCCTTAGTGAGGCATAGCGCAGACACATTTCTTTAGATGATCAGTCATCTTTGCCCTGCTGACCAAAAAATATATATATTTTTAAACTCTATTCCCTGTGATTCTTATCCACTACCTATGGTGCCAAACTCAATGTGCATAAAACTGAGTAGTTAATAACTTTAAAAAATATAAAGAAAAAATATTATTACACACTAAAATTAAGGTAGTTAATGTAATAAAAGGAATGAAATAGTCTCCCAAGGTAACCTGTGTCACACTCCAGCTGTCCAGTGACTTATGTACAAAATTTCATTTTCGTTTTGATAATTATGAAAAGGGACACATTAAATTTTTTTAAGGATTTGAGATTCTTTCTAATAAGCTTAAAATTAATTCAAGTGGGACTATCTACCTTGACTGTAGCAAATGTAGTAAAAAATATTTCCTTCTATTTGATAATAAAATTCACAACACATTAGTGATAACAGTGATCATTTATCAATAACTTTTATGGTGCTAATCAAAAGATTACGGGTCTTCATAAATTAAATTTGCTAAAGCTAGTACACATTTATATTTCATGAACTGAAATTTTAGGTGAGATGTTATAAATAAAGGATATTAAATATGACAGCACAATGTTTAACATAGAAACATACATCACACCAATTCTACTCAGCTACCTTGACAAATATGTGCAGAACTTTAAGGCAGGCGATGCTCAGGTAATCATGTAATTTAGACATAACAATGTCCACATATTATATTTTTATTTTAAATCAATTATGTATATCCCAAGAAATCAAACAAAATGGTTTTTCCTTATATGAATATTGATATCAGTTTATCTTGATGGAATTTTGATTTTCTACCCTATTTGGGTCTCAAAGAAAATAATTTTTTCAAAAGTATATATATAGACATGATTCATAAATATATGTTAATTGTTCTTAATGAGCCTTAAAGTTTTCTTGCTGAGTATCTACAATGCTTGAAAACTCCAGCAAATCGAAATGATTCAGTGTATTTTTGAATTCCCATAAAACCTTTTTTAATAGTATGATAACTAAGAACAAATACATACTTTAAACATATATTCAACAAAACTATTCGGCGATTTATATTTTAAGGTATCACTATGGGGTGGTGGTGTTACTTTACACAATTTGGTATTAAAACCTGGCGTTCTACAACAAGAAGTCGCCTTACCCTTCACACTTATCTCAGGCAGAATCCATGAGTTGCTCATACAAGTACCATGGACCAAGATTATGTCAGAATCAATAGTGGTCACAATCAATACAATAGGTATGTTCCAATACTCAATATGTATATTAAGCTCCGCTCGCGTCTCTCCCATATATATTGCACAAAAATAATTGAGGATTGTTTTAAAATGATGTAATTAGTTAATTGTGAGATATGTTACTGTTATAAAAACGTGTAGAACACAAATACATAGTATTTGTACTCTTTATGCTTTATTTTATTTATTATGATTTTTTCTATACAATAAAGTAATCCAATCATTCCAATAATCCGGTAACCTCTGATTCTTAATAGTGTTGGATTACTGAGAGTCTACTGTATATACTTTTTTAATGTTTTAGAATGCATTATGAGCCTTGATCCTCCAACACCTGATGAGACTACTGTACCAGAAAGGCGAAGGTAATCTTTTCATTTAGTTCTTAGATTCTATCAGAGCAGGTTTCGTAATGATATTATCCCATAGCCAACAATGCAAGTAATTTAAATAAAGGAAAAGGTGCCTGTTTTAGAATAAGGTACCACAACTCCATGCACAATTAATCAGTGTATACATAAATTGGCCTTAAAATATACATAAATCAACTGAAGAAAGATTGATTTGATTTTACTCTGCTTTCAATGAAAATAATTATTTATTATCCTTACCAGAAGTCAAGTGGTGGAGGCACCTCCGGGTTATATGCAAGCGCTGGTGCGTCGTATTGTCAGCAACATATCAGTGCGAATCAATTCGCTCATAGTGAAATATGTCCATGACGATATTGTGCTATCCTTGACCGTTAAACGGCTCACTGTGGACAGTGTTGGTGCGGATTGGCAGCCTCTCTTTGCTGGTAAATATTTAATAACCATTTCGGTTTTATTTAAAGCTTGAAATTGTATTTAATGGCGACAATAGTTTTATAAGACCAGTGGACCGAACATCATACGTCATTGATAACCTTTTGAGTTGAGCTTTTGGGTGGCAAGTGTGAACTTTTATTAGTGTTTGTGTGAATTATGAATATGTTGCGATGCACGGACCAGTGTTTCTTACTGTAACAAGTAGTGGCTTTCTCTCTCAGCCATAGGTTGAAAAAGACGTTTTAATAGATTTATGTATGTATGTGTAACTTAATTTTTATAAATACAAAATCTAAACTAATATTACAAATATAATATAAATTATATTCATATAAACTAAATATAATTTGAATGCACTTAGGGTTAATTAAACGGTAATTTATATGTCAAAATTAAATAACACCTAATTATTTATTAAGTTAATATTTACAGCTTATCCTTTTTTTTGATAGAGATCTTGTTAGAAATATCTCCCTATGAAATGTTTTCATAGAGATTTTTGTAGATAATAACTGTATGTCAGTTATAATCTACACTCTTTACATGTTAAGAATATAATAAATATTAAAATGTTGCTTTATAGTTATAAATTATTTATAGAACTACATACTTTATTACTTCCGATGTCTGAACATTTCCCAAGCTACACTAGGATACACTGTGATGTGGTTGACCTGTTATTATTTATTATTATAAATACCGTCATTTACAAATTTCAGATATAGATCCAGTGGAGCCGTTGATCAGGCGTCTGGTACGTCTAGATGACCTCACCATTTGCCTTGATAAATGTGACTCGGATGGAAAAATAAGATTTTATCAAGAACCTCTACTCTACCGGTGCCAACTTGACTTAAGGTTCGTAAATTATCTTTTCTAAAACATGCGGATTCGGAAAAACAACACCAAAAGTATCGCTTTTATGGTCCGACCTCGAATCTCATATTTTAAAAAAGTCGCCACTAAAATGACATTTTATTTCTGGACAGTTTTGAACTGAAAACGCACCTGTGAAATCCTTGGACGGAGACTTTCATAGTCCGTTCTTTTTTAGGGTTCCGTACCCAAAGGGTAAAACTGGACCCATTACTAAGACTCCGCCGTCCGTTTGTCTGTGTGCCTGTCCATCTGTTACCAGGCTGTATCTCATGAACCATAGAATCATATATAATACTAGCAATTGCCCCTGCAACCCCCCTTTTGGATTGAATTTCGTAAAATCCGTTCTTAGCTATATATATAATATAATATAAATGTAAAAATGTGTACTCGGCGTAAAAGGGGTTTGCCGGCAAAATCCTCTTTTTTTCTTGTCTCACCAATTACTTTTTGTTTTTTTACTAGTTTGACCCCTAACTTGAGGTGCACACAACTATCTTTACACGATAGTAACATTTCTTCCTGACATCTAATGCAACATAGTCTATATGCTCCAGACTTATCGTAATTCAGTTCAGAATTTTCGGAAAAAAGAACTTTAGGTGGTTCGTTTTCCATACAAAAAGTGATGATTATTAACGAAGTCAGTTTAGAGTTTCGATACTAAATATTTGTGCAACTATTTACTTTCCGGGAGGTATTATATTTATTAAGAAATCTTTCACGTTGTTATATGCATGATTTCTGTATAAAATAACATTATTTTATTAACTCCGTAACTTGTATGGAAAACCAACCACCTTAAACCATATTTTTATTTGTTCACTGTAATATTCAATTATTCTGATTTTGGGAAAATTAGAAATTCGGTTTATAATTGTAAATAATTAAATCGATTTTAATCCAGATCCCTATGTCTCGATGTATTACATTGTAATTTTTTTTACTACAGAGTGCTAACACGGTTAGTATCCGCAAAGACACGACGTGCGAGCAACTTTAGTGTACAGTTGCGCACGAGTCTCATGTCGTGGGGTGTGACGAGCGAACAACTGGAGTTATTGTTCAGACTCCTTCGCGACAATCCTTTTGCTAAGAAGAAACCGCCGTCTCCGGTGCCGAAACCATCCTATGTTCAACCGCCGCCTTTGCGTAAGTATTTTTATTATTCTTTGTTTTTCACACAATTGCAAACTTTTTTATGTAAGTATACCTATTATATATTCAGGATACCTTTTCAGAATGAGTTTTATTAGGCCGGTAATGATTTTTTTTCTGTATTAGAATCAATGTCCTCCAACTCGGCGGAGCCAGTTAGGAGCGAGAGTTGGTCGCAATGGGCGTGGTCATGGATGCCCACGTGGATGGATCGCGAGGGTCTTGAGGAGTCACCGACACCTGCAACACCCATACCCATTGCATTTACACTATACCTCGAACAAGTGGCGCTCGTGTTTAAGGTAAATTAGTTGTTCTATCTTCAGACCACAAGAGGACTGATGTGACGCCAAGTTTGTTACCAAATCTTTGCCTTTTTTGGGATACATTTATTCATAAGTTTTAAGCATGTAAAGACAATTATTATTTGCAGTTTTGCAAAGATAAGTATTGCACGACTGGTTCCTTTTCTTAGACTTCTGTACATAATCTTTGAGGTTTTCGAAAATCAAAGTGGAATAAATAAAACAATATTTATACAATGTAGGGCAAAAAAACACACAACTGTAGACCATTAAACAAACAATTACAGGTTTTTCAAATTCATAACAATGAAAAATGTAATGGTCTTCACAAAACATAATGGTCATTATCAGGTGCTAGAAGAGGAATTCGGTCGGCAGCGCCCTCGAAATATTCTATCGTTATCGGCGAAGGACGCAGTAATGAAGGGCTCGATGTGTTCGCCTGTTATGGTGCGCGTGAAATTCGGCGCAAGGGACTTATCGCTGTCCTCGAGCGGAAGATGTGTCTGCGGACATGATAATATAAATACGGTTAGTTTAGTCTAGGACTTTTCACTTTTATATTAGGTTTCTCTACGTGTTCCATACTCTTGCCTACAAACTAGCAAAAATTATTCGTATTTTTAATATACTAACATTTTTTTAACAGATAAATAATGAATTAACTGTATACCTGTCAAAAACTACAACCCATGAAGACGATTGGAAATGGGCTGACGAAGATTTTAATGACCATAAAATTGAACTCGGAGTCGCAGTTGATGAACAAATGCGAGAGTCACCTGTCAACAATGTAAGAACGATCATTTTTTTACTAATAGGAATAGTAGTAGACTAGTAGTTCAATGTGGAACCAAATAATTTATATTCATTTCATTGAAAGTCTTTGATGACCTCACTTTTTCATTTATGTGATTGTTTAAACACAGCAATAACTAGCCATTATTATATTAGATCAGTTACTATTATAACTTCGGCGTACTTATTATGTAACTAAAAACTCCTGCAAAAAAGCTGGATTGAATGCCTAATAAATTAAATGTTGTTTTTAATAGCAGTCAGAAAGTACTAACGCACATACGCAGCCGAGTCAAGAACAGAATATGTCTGTAGAAGCTGATGAAGAAAAAGATACATTTTGGACCAAAATGGCGCCTGTTGTATACATGGAGCTCAACCACGACAGGATGCCATCTGACCCACTCGTGAATCCCTATGACAATCCGCCAAAAGATTTTGAATACAGGTAACCTTTTAAAAGTGTATCTCTAGTATTGTTAACAATACTAGAGGAACTTAAGTTCCATCCCTACATAATATCTTTACGACAGAAACTATTTTCGTTCGTTCTAGGAAAAACTGCGTTCAGTTCTAATTAATTAGTTCTGTTTAATTGTTCGCAGAAGTTATAAGTTCTATTATTTTTTTAGAAAAATCTCAAAACTAATTTGAAGTTTTTTTTTTCTAGCGATTGGGTAGAAGAATGTGTCATTAAAGTAATCACACGCCCGATGTCTTTGCAAGTATCTACAGACTTGTTGCATCGCCTGAGAGTTATTAAGAATATTTTTGATGAAGTTACATTGTTCCAGGATCATGGTAAGTATTCAATAAGAAACAAAAATCAAAAAGTACTAAAATACTTATACACCTCAGGTGATGCTAGTCTGCACTTACCAGAAACTGTATGTTGCTTGCTCGTTTAATTTATCATAGAAAAATCTACTGAAAATGAGGTTTCAGTAGTTTATTTTTCTAAAATCGTTTTTAGTCTACTGTGTGTGTTAAGTGTTAAATTATAATTCGGATTCATATTGTAATCACAATTTGCCTTCAGGCTATACTGGTATTTCTATATGTAATTATGTTAAAGCATATCTAGGATGTATAATATTCTTAAACTAACTCATATACATATATAAAATATATATTTTCCAACAAATTGGGAGTGGTGCATTTGAAACCAATTACTTACTATTGGGTCGTATTTAGACATATTTTCTTTAATTGAACATTAAGACAAAAGCGAAAAGTAGAGTATGTGAAAGTGGTATGCAAGGATCGGAGCATATGTAAATCAATAATATATGCCTACCCAATGGGAAAGAAGCGTGAAATATACAAATGTATGTATGTATACAGATCCTCCAATGCGTACACTAACAGTGGAAGAATGCGAAGCGCTATCGGACAATTTACCACAGCGGCGTATTGGCGTCGAAATAAATGGGCTGAGTGTGAGACTCATTCCTTGGGATCATTCCTTAACGGAGAAACCGGTTGAAGCTCCGATTGTGCTTGATGTGGATGTACCTAAAGCTGTCTTAAACATCGCTGCACCACTTTATCCACATAGGTAAATAATAATTTAGTTTTCCAAATAGGTGCGAATTCATTGTCATGTTCAATAAAGTTTTATTGTTATCGTTGTTAATACATAAACATCAGTTGTGTGTTTCTGTTTTATTATTTTTAATAATGTCAGATTAGGACAATATTCCTACAAATTAGCTATAAAAGGAGTTGTGAGTTGCACAAACAGCAGGATTCAAATTCAAATTTAAAAATAAATTATTCATATAGGTAACACAATGTGCACTTATGAACGTTAATAAAAAAATACATATTAAATGCTTCTAATTTTACATTTACTGCCAGTTCTCAAATCAAGGGCGTAGAACGGACGAGAAGAACTGGCAATTAACTATCATTCATTTAAAGTGAATTTGAGGCCGCAGTTGTCTTTGAAGTTCTAATGAAACAAATCAAAGCACAAACCCAAAAAAACTGTTTATTCAAGTTTTGTAACTCGTACTGTCTTAACACAGTTTTATTGTATAATACTAATCATTTACTTCATTTTTAAAGAATATTGTCTTCACAGGGTGTGTTCAGCAGCATGTCAGATGCCATATAAAAGTGAACCGTTGTGGCAAGGGGCACGACTTCACATATCCGGCAATATGTCGCTGCGGGCACGCGTGTGTTCGCCCGCAAACCAACAGCCGGGCCCGTGCGTTTGTGCGCAGCTCAATTTTGTAACACATTCCCTTCTGCATAAGGATTATTTTACTTCGCGGAAGATTCCCGATTTCAGCTACACTGTAAAAATAAGTAAGTTGGTATATTTTTACAGTTAATTGCCATTTGAATTAATTCTAAACAAAATTCCACCCTCATCTCTGTGTCGAGCAATTCAAAACTGCGCGATTCCTAAGGCACTTTTTGCCTCACATAACTACTCTGTGGTACTAGATGTCTCTGAAGGTTTACCGCAACTTCGGACTTAGAGATCTTCAAGAACAGAGTTCTTATTTTTAATGCCAGCAACCCATTTTGAAATACTCTAGCGTTGCGGATATGGGCGATGGTAATTGCTTTATATCAGGTGAGCTGCCCGTTCGCCTTGCATATAAAAAGCAATTTTTTTTTTCAATTATTTTAAACCTATTAATAATTGCTTTAAAACATACGTGTTTATGTTTAACAAAAATATTGATTTATATTTCTTTAGAGGAAGCTAACATTTGCGGTTCGTCCGCACGTCTACAAGCAGCATATTCAGTCCCCGTATCGTTGCTTACTGAGAAACCGTCTGTACTTCTAAACTACACTACTCTAGCTACAGATGCTTTGAATGATGAAGGTAAGTTGGCGCTTAATAGTGACTATTTACTGTACACTTTCGTTTCTCCTAAGCAGGCTCTGTACAGAGTATAGACCGGAAAAAAAGACTTGAGTCACAATGTTTGTTTCACGATTTGTATTGTATATAAATCGGCTGTTTAAAATCTGACTTAGCGATGTATCCTTTCTTGGACATTTCGGCCTTTATGCCTATACAGTAGAATTTCACTTATCCGGCACTAAATTGTATATAAAATTTCATACTAAATAAAATAAAGCATTTCATAATGGGTGTTAAGAACACCCATTATAACTCGTATATTTTTTTACAATCTAGAAGCCGTAGCTATTGATGTCACATTGGAAGAACTGATGGTATGGGGCTATAGGACGAAAATAATTCACACTCATATCTTGACCTTGCGTTCTGTGAAAGTGACTGCACACCATGCAGCTAGTAAGTTTCAATATAATCTATAAGTATAATGATTTGTTATTCTGTCGTCTCGGAAGTTGTAGAGACTAGAGACATATTTTATTTGAATACCTTGTACTATATTTTTAGTGTCATCAAGGATCAGCAAATCTTACTTCTTACTTTTATAAATCCCGTCCATTAGAAAAAAATATACGTTTTAAATTACTCTGTTTCTGTTTATTTAATTATTTATAAAGGATAGCAGATCAGTTGGTGACTCTGATTAGGTTATATGTTTATTGTATATAGATAAATCGACGATTTAAGAGAAGAAATTTGAAATATCACAAAGTTGCCATATTAACATAACAGCTGTCACCTTTCTGCCCGTGACCACGTTTGCTGGAAAGCATTCGAAACGTTGGGACAAACAGTATAAATAATAAATATCGTTTTAATCAGGTAGAAGTTATTTTATTTAAATGTGTGATACTCGCTTTAATAAAAGACAATATTTTCAGGTGGTGATGAAGCAAAACAAGTGTGGTTATTCTCCGGACCTGACTCACCTACGACCACGTAAGTTTGAACTAATATTGAATAATAGTAAGAAATTTATTTAGTGTTTTAGTTACACGGAAATCTTACATGTTTTTTCCTAATTATAAAACTAATATACTAGTTTAGCACACCTGTGGTAAATTAGGAAATAATTACAGCCATTGAATCAACATATAATAGGATTAGCTGGGATGAAGTTATCTGGATCTCCTAATATATTAGAGATTAGAGAGTGTTGATCTTTATAATACAATTGTTACAGCTCTAGCCTTTATTATTATGCTTTCACTTAAAACTCCATGCATTTGTAACAAACGTTTTATTCCAGTGTGTGGTCATTTTGAAAGGCGAAGAGTTATGTTTCAAATCTTTGTTTCAGTCAATATATTCGCATAAGATTCCAACTGTGTAAAGAGCTAATGGAGGACTCTGTAGACTATTTGGGTATATGGCTGGAGCCTACGGCAGTCTGCGTTGACCCAATATTGGGAGCCTGGCTGGCGTATAGACCCAAGATCAATATCGTTGGTAATATAATATTGTCTTTTATTAACGCGAGTATCACACATTTAAATAAAATACTGTATACCGGATTAAAACGCGGTTTATTATTTATATTGTTTAAAATATCCTGTTTCGGATGCTTTTGCTGATGCAACCGTGGTCACGGGTCGGACTGAAAGATGACAGTTGTCTGATTTATGTCACAAAGTTGCCATACTAACGCCATCTGTTCCTACGGAGTTGATATTTACTGTAATTTTCCATATTATGACAATATTGACTAATTGACCTCTTATTTTATTTGGTTCTAAAACCCCAAATCAAACATAATAATAATCCGGTATACAGTATTATATTTAAATCGCTGGTATTTTAAAATATATTTTTGTTCTTCAACAATTCATTTATAAATATATAAATGATATTTTTTTTCGTTGGCCAAATAACGTACGCGTATACGTTAAAGAAGGCCCTAATTATCGCGATATAGAAAAAAATGATGTTTCACAAATCGGTGTATCACTGACATGGACACTTTTTTGTTCTCAACTTTAATCGATGATAGTTTATTTGATGATGGTATAAGCAACGTAGAAAGAAAGAAAGAAAATAGTCTTTAAAACACGCTTCATCTTGACGAACGTTAAAGATCTTTCGTGGTCGTTGTTATTTGAAGTACGTATGGTACGTTAATCAACCATATTTTGAAACAACCGGACTTTACTTGTTTTCTAAGTCGCGGGTTCGAATCGGAGCTATTATGTTAATAATAATTGTATAGTAATATGTTTTTCTTACATCTAGTCACCTTGTGGTGGGAGGATTAACGAAATTCCGACCGAGTAACGAACCAACGTTCATAGATAAATACTGTAAAGTGCATATTGTGCCTTTCGGTTTCAGTAAGAATTTACGAATGTTTGAAGTTAAACATAGGTCGACAGCCCATCATTGACTGGTGTTCTGTGGCTGAGGTACCATTAAGTGAGCTTCGCGCTCGTCTAACGTTCTATCTTTTATCATAGACAAGAGAATAACTTATTGTCCATATCATGTTGAGATTAATGTGTTTCAGAATCACGCTCTCCAGTATCTCTGGTAAAGATAACGCCATCATCCCAGTACCTGTCGAGATGTCGCCAGACACCACCGGTAAATATGTACTTTTATTACCTTTAACTTATTTCTACCTAGAAATAAATGGTCAATAATTTTTGCATTTGCTACACAACTTGATTTTGGCCTCAAATAAGAAGCATATTTTTACTGTACACCGAGATTTTTTTGACGTATATTCTTTACGTATATACTTTATTCGAAGCACTGCTCACTAATTTAAAAATAAAACGTTCTGGCAAATGAATTTTATACGAGTTAAAGCTGAATTAAACATAATGTTGAAACCCAAATTAAACTTTGAAAGTTATAATTACTTAATTTAGAAATCCATCGTCACGTTACATGAGCTACATGAGAGAGATGATCGTTTAGAGCAATTATTGCGAGAGAACGTGATAGCGAGTTACATCATGATTTGTCTATTTCTTTGATATTTAAATATGATTGGCTGTTCCAACTGTTTTTTACTTATATAAGTGTTTAATATCTTGGATTTTTAGTCATCCAGTGGCCGCGGTGGGAGTCGATCGGGTTCTGGTACTGAGCAGGTCCACTCTAAAACGCGTAGTTTACACTCGACTCAGTCAGGCAGTGAAAGAAGTGAGAAGAAGGATGTAAAGTCTACTGTACAGACGGTAAATATATCTATTAAAAATACCTTTATATGGTGACTTCTGAACGCGACAATCAGTCGCAGCCAGTAACAAGAAACACAGATTTACATAGAAGCACAGGCCCATAGTAACTTTCTGTACACTAAAGTAATTCTGCTTTTGCTCGTACGAGCGAACGGCAATAACGCTCTCTCGCTGTCGTAGACGTCGGACTCGAAGCACCCCGAACATTGCCGAACGTGTGAGAGCGAGCGAGAACGAACCATTACCGAAAAGCGGCTGGATACGAGAGAGTGCGCGCTATGACTCCAGCGTCAGAGTGTTCGTTCACACGGATACTAGCAGCGCCGCGGTGGCTGGGGTAAGAACTACTCTTACCACAGAGAAACAGTGCCAAGTGCGCCAATAAGGCTTTTGCTTCGATGTAAATCTGAGTTCTTCGCCATTAATTACATATGGAGCGGAGAGAAGTCAGCCACTGCTGCATTTTGTTTTTCATTCACTTGGATGGTAGGTAATACCCCAGCCACAGAACATCAGTCAATGAAGCGCTGTCGACCTAATTTTTACTTCGAGCATTAGGAAATCCATAGACTGAGACGCGCAATGTGCACTTCACAGTTTTTCCATCTATCAACAGTGGTTACCCGGTCGGAATTTCGATATTCCTCCTTCCCGTTTAATGTCCGAAGTGATCAGACGTGGCACATACTTATAGAAAGTTATTCACCTGGCAGGATTTGAACCCGTGATCCATCGTGGTGTAAGGTAGCTTATAGCTCAGTTGCAGTCACTCGAACTCCACATAAAATGTTTTAAATATCATATTTCTAGTTTGTTTGGCTACCGGTGACTTCACTAATACCGCCACCGGTGGCCTAATGTGTGGCAGCGCTTAATGCTGAATTACTGTTATTTTATCTTTGAAAATTGATGAGACGGTTTAAAACGGTTTAGTTACTCCACAGCCTAAAGCACCGGAATCTCGTTGGTCCGAAGAGACGCTGCTAAAAATGCATGAGCGTCTGAAACGACTGCTAATAGCCGTTGAAATGGGTATAGTACTGATTTATGTACCCTCGAGTAGCGCCAATGCAGCCGGATGTGTGACGGTGAGAGACGCCATTGAGAGACACGCTATGGCGTCGCAAAAGGTCCTCGTGGTAAGGTAAGCATACCTCATAGTTTCCTCTAGTCCTAAATTCACCCCTTTTTTCACTTATTCCATTTTGATGCTTGAAAAAGTAGCTGCTTGCGACGAGGCTGCTAGTTTCCTTTGTCTTCTGTTTATTTAAGTTCTCCATGTTTGGATATATATTATTGTTTCTATATAGTGCAATAAGGTTTTAAATAAATGCAGTAAGTTATCATATAAAAATTAAAAAAAAATATCTCGATTTGAATACGCTATTTTCCCACTTCTATTATATCAATTTGCAGTGGACATCAATTATTACATAAAAGAGCTTATGTGACGTGAGCTGTCAATTGAGGAAGGTTGCGGAGTTCCGAACCTAATTTATTTTTAAATTAATTTTCTGCATATAGTTTTATCCTGAAATTTTCCGATATTTTAAGAGTTCTGTTCTGTTATTCAGGACATGAATCAAACAAATAAGATTTCATTAACAGTGCACCCGTTCTTGAGTTATAAGTGGTGTAACTAACACGACTTTGTTTTATATATTAAATAGATAATGGTCGGGTTTTTAATAATTTCAGTTTGGGTCGCTGGTCGATTATCTCCCCTACAACAAAGCATCTCTGGGAAGAGGTTCAGCTAGACGGACCTACATTCCTTACACCAAAGAACGAAAAGAGTAAGTAACTTCACACATGAGTCTAAGAGAGTCTTTGCAGATCTCTCTACTCCATTTAATACTGTTTAAATTATTGTATTTCAAATCATGGATACTTCCGTGGGTCAATAACATATGTATTGCTCTTCGCACGACAGCTGTTTTGATTAACACATTCACGCCTCTAATATTGTCTTTTATTAACGCGAGTATCTCACATTTAAATAAAATACTTTATAACGGAATAAAACGCGATTTATTATTTATGCCGCTATATCACGCATTCTCGTACCACTGGTGGCTCGCACTAGACTGCCTTATCTGGCGGCGCGTACTACCGGTGGTAAGCAATTCATTATTTTTCTAATTGAGTATGCAAGGGTAAAAATTGCCTACACTTACGTTTTATTACATATTACACTTAATATTAGTGCTCTGGTTTAGCTCCCGTCTGATAGAGAGATGAGCTTTAAGTGTAGCCTCCGCCGAAAAAGACATGAAATACACCGCCGCGCCGGCGTGAACATATTACTGGGAGATACAACAGATATTTCGGTCTAGCAGAAAGAAAGGTACCTTACCTTAAGGCCTTCAACGAAAAGTGTATCAAGATCGTAGTAAGTGGAAAGCTGTAGTCTCTGCTTACCACTATGGAAAAAGGCATAATATTAAGAACATATTATGTTTGTACGAGTATATATTAAACAGGAGAGGGATAATATACTAAGTTTTAAGATATAACACCGTTTTTTCAAGCGATATTATGAAATTTCTTTCAATCATAGACTACCTAAATAATTATAAAGGTGGAGATTGCAACTAGGATACTAGTTGCAATCTATACTTATATTATAAAGATGAAAGTTTTGTTTGTTTGTAACGATTTAACTCAATAGCTAGATTATCAGCGAGTAAAATGTTTTTGTGTATAGTACATATTCATTGCACCCGTGCGAAGCCGGGGCGTGATGCTAGTTTAATGATAAAGAGGTAACAGTGTTTGCAGTTGATGATTCGTTTCCGTGGAGGATGCGTGTAGCGGACGTGTCCTGCTATACATTGGAGGTTCGAGCTGGGACTGAACTCTCCGGTCGAGAAAAAGCAGCCAAAGGATTGAAATCACAACTGAAAAGCTCGCATGTGGTCATACCCAGGAACATTTTGGACCTGGTCACGACGTCCATAACTCTGTCTGTGGTCACCAAGACAATGAAAATAAGAGTTATGACAAAGAAACCGGAACAGGCAAAACGCATTGAGTCATATTCTCAGGATGACGTTAGTATTAGATTTGGATATCTTATCGATACCGATGGGTAATACTAGTTCTAGACGCTAAAAACAAGGTCCCTAATAATTGAGGCTAAAGATAAGACTGAGGATTTCTTTTGAGAGGGCTTTTTTTTTAAATTATATTAACTACCAAATCGCGTTAGTATAAACGTAATTTCTATATTATGTTCTTTTTAATTAGCTTCTCGAATACATCGAACATATCTCATTTTAAAATAATTATTTAAACAAATTACATATTAATTACATATTTAGGAATAATATTTGTTCGGCTGTTTTAGGTAACAAAATATTTTACGAGTGGCATAGACTTTAAGCCGTCTACTTTGAAAGAGTTCGTTCGTGGCCCATCCAGGTATGTTCTATTAAATCAATAGATTGATATGCTGCGACCTTTTACAAATAAATGTATTCGTATTTTTCAGACGCAAAAACACAAGTAGTCCAGAGGTACGTAATTAGTTTTTAAAATACATATTTTGTTGTATATCGTATTATTGGTAGCCTGTTATTATTATTTAATACTTTTTTTATATTATTAACTTATTATTATAATGTTACGTGCTTCATTTAAATAAGTAGTAAATATCATACGTGGAAGATAAAACAATAACGTTTTATAGGCAAAAGAGACGGAAACTGAAGGGAGGAGTGAAGATATATATGTAAAGAATGGACCAATTGTATCGCTGGGTGTGAATATTCACGCCGATACACCGCCAGTTAGCGTTCGATTAGACCACGACCAAGTAAGATCGATTCTAAACTTTAAGAGGGCCCTTCCCGGTTCGACTATCGTCAACGCGAGCATGGTTGAAAAGCTTTTTGTTTCATGCAGCGCATACCTCTACCGCTAACGAGTGAGTGAGAACGCGATAACATTGAACGAAAAATAGTATGCGGAAATTTCATAAAACTTGTTCGAGGAAATACGTGTTTTTCAGTAGTCTTTACAAGTTTATGAAATATTTTTTTGTAATTTAGAATCTCCATTATATTTGCAAGGTTTCTATCATAACAAAATATTTACTTTCACAATTTATGAGTACATTATGAACGCCCAAAGTTCAGGTAATTTTTTTGCAAAAAAGCTGATTTTTGGAGGCTTATACTGAATTTATTTCTGAAAATTTTGAGATTTTGTTTCGATAGAAACCTAGATATAGTGCACGAGATACCTATTAGTTCAAAAGTTTCAAACAAAAATCGGTTACATCGCCATAATCACGTACGAGCTTTTGTATGGAAAGTAAGACGGGTTGGGCCCACTTAAATCTAGTATTAAGAACGTAGATCTAGACATGTTTAAACAGATCCCAAGTTTTAAGGTCGACATCACAAAGTAATAAATTACAAGTATTCGTGATATGTATTATTTTTTGTCAAGACTTTCTGCCTTATTATTTTAATTACCTTGTTGAGGCTCTACTCAAAAAGTTTCAGTTGTTTGTTTTTTCTTTTGAGATGAAATTTGTAGTGATTCTGGAATTTCAACATACGTAAGGCGTAGTGGCGACATCTAGAATAATGCTTGTTATGAAATATATGAAGATCAGCGCTTTTTCAAGCATGAGCTCGCGCATAATTTGTTATGTTCTTAGTTCTTATAATGACCTGCCAACCTGCTCGTTGAATTATTAAAACATACAAAAAATTAATAAATGTTGTTTATACTAATCCTTTTTTAATTAAAATTATCTAATTTTTCCTGCAATATCAGATAAACGTGATCGGTGAAGCAATACACAGTTGTATTCACGTTTTGAAATTGCTTCAAATGCCTCCTCAAACAATTCCAAAGCAGAACCTGACGCCATCAGGCAGCTCCCATAGGTCTCTCACAAGGTGAGCATTTAATATTGAAAAGATAATATGAAAATAAAATATATCGAAGAGTGTGGGAAATATTTTGTATCATTTTATTGCTCCAGATGTGCTTCAGAATTAGAAACGCAAAGTGTATCAATAGAGGCGGAGAGCGTTCATCGTTCTGAAGAACTAATACCCATTTTCGAGGCCAATCCTGAAAAAGAACGTACGTAAAATGCCCTTTCACTATTAATCCACGGTATACATTATTACAAATTGCTCATAAAAATAATATACATATATTGAAGACTATGACTGTCTACAATACATACACGCTCATCTTTACGATTTCAGCTGAAAAATTGAAGACCTTCCTATGGTTCCAATGGGTGGTGAGTCACGCTAAACTGTTAGTGACGACTCCAACGGTAAAGCTGGTCTTTGATGCTGATGACGTTATCAGCAGCCTGGACATGCAAGAGCGCTATGACCAACTCAAAATTAAGGTCGCATCCGCGTCAGTGAGGCATTATGAGCGGTGAGTATGCTGAAACAGTTCAAGGGTAAAACTTACTACGTGTAATTTTGAAACTATTGTTTAAGTTAAGCATACATCTACCATAAAAACAAATTACTAAGTGCGTATGCAGTTTTTAATTTTTTTTTTGGACCACGATATCCAATTACTGCTTTGTCCTTACCGTAGGTTTACTCTTAAAATAAGCAAAAGTAGTTATTTATATATTTATTTTTTATTAAAAATGACATTAGTGAGTTTTACCTTTGAACCAATGATATATACAGTAATAATAAGATGGGAACAATGTATGTCTATGAGAGTTTAGTATTTTTTCTAGTTGCTTCTCAAATGTATTTACAGACTGTTTTAAAAGTAATGTATAATAACTTTAGACCATTTTATTGAGGAAATTTTTTAATTAAGATAACTATTTATAACCATTTGTATGTAATTAGGACTAGTAGCGAGGAATGGGTTGCCGGTGCGCTGGGAGGAAGAGTGTTGGAGGCTCGTGAACCGACCAACGCTACAGAGGAAAGCGACTTCCTTGCTGTCACAGTAACTTCAGTATTGTAAGTTGGTATTCTAGATGAAATTATGGCTTCTGAATTTGATCACATATTTAGCATATTTCAATGGGAAGCTTAATACGTAAATCAAATTCATCTATTACACCTCGTGCACAATTGGGGAGAATCAGATAGGAATCAGCAAAAAAGTCTTGAGGTACTTTATGCCTTATTTATAAAGAAATAGACATATTTTTCTCTTCAATTTTTCATGTAACTGAATCTAGTAATGCAAAATTAAATCAAACTTTCTGATGAATTATATTACTAAAAGCTGATGGAATAGGTTTTAGGCTATTCTTTTAATAATATGGCTCTGAAATGATTGTTCCACAGAACGCACAATGGATAATTATATACTATCAGAAGATTGATTGTTTATAGTTAAAGTAATAACTTTATCTCTTTGTTTTAGAATATCTACTCTACCCCCGAGTTTAAATGAAGAGCTTACACTTAAATCTTTCAATAAGAGTAAAGCGGTAAGTACTTTCTTGGTGGCAATTTCTTCTTGGTTAAAATATATTTTAATAGCAGAGACAAATACTTAATATAAACTTGTATTAAACCATAATATTTGTTTACAGAGTACATTACACGTATTTTTGCTTTATTTTTTTAAAATGGTTGACAGGAGGACTGCGTTTTGGAAATATACGTAGCGCTCGCACCACTAGAGGTGGTGCTACGACCGAATGTACTCGAGCCAATTGTCAGTATTGCTCGTGAGTTCTTACCCAAATCCAGCTGTCCACTTCGTCATCAAGAGAACAGGTTAGCTATCATTATTATAAGGTGATATAAAATACATTTGTAGCATGTTTAGAAATACTGACGTTTTATTGGAAAATGCGCGTTCTATTTTATTGAAAGTGCTGCCATCACTGTTAAATCCGGACGCTTCATTTAGTACTTTCAGCACTGTAGTGGCGGCCATATTTATTACATACGGAATGGCAGTCATTTCGTCGATTATTTCAATACTTCGACACTCCATAGGTCTTCGTTAATACAAGAAGCTAATTTATTAAAAATAATTTAAAACTAATCAAGCATCTGTTGAAATCAGTTATTATTGTAGTATTTCTGAATTTGCAATATAATTCTACGAATAACCAAATCCCGGTCAAGATGAATATATTGATCATAAATATTTTCTCACCGTAAGGTCAAAGGAAGGGCAACAGCCACTCGTGTATGTGTCAGCGGGTGGAGTTCGTCTCCTCCTCGCTGACCAGATTGATTCCAGAGCCGATGATACCATCATGTTTGTGGTAAGTCTTTCCCGATTCTTACAATCTTGACGTCTTCAAAGCCAGATTGATTAGAGAGAGAGAGAGAGAGTTTATTTACTGCACAAACAACAACAAATTAACAAAGATTACTTACAAAACTAAACTTATAAGTAAACAATAAAAAAAAAAACATATAAAAAATAAGATTCGAGAAGAGTTATCACATATCTCAATGAGTACTTATATTAAATGCCTTAACTAAGAATATATTTTGACGTTTGTAAAAATGCAGTATAATGCTTAAATATATATCTATTGAAATATCACCTCTTACATATAATAGTTCTTTCCCACGTAGAATAAAGAAATATTCGAAATCTTTTATTTCACAGATGGGCAAAACTACGATAAACCCGTATCCACAAAATCCTATATGTAGGTAAGTTTAATACATTCTATATATTTTCTAGTCACTAGAAAACATTGTGTATGTTTTCTAAAATCTCTGATCATTTTCTTTCAAATAATTTAACCCTCTTTTTGATTTATAATACACGTTTATAACCAGAAATACAGTGAACCCAGCACCGGACAATACTTGGATATCGGGGCTTGTGCTAGAAGGTCGCCAATACGAAGTTCTGATAAAAAGCCTGGCTATACGATCCGTAAGGTTCCAACAACTCGCCGATCACGAGGTTAGCTTTCAGGATATCCGCAAATACGGTACTTTTGACAATGCTAATTGGCAATACACATTATCTTTCTTCTCGGACCATAAATCCTCAGTATATCTGTTATTCAATAATGCATACAGTATTATGATGAATATTTTGAAGTAGATCCTGTATCTGTGAAATATCATTACCGTCAATGTTAAAAGTATCGTGTTAATAAAATAGTTCAGTTCAAAAAATTAACAAATAATCTAATTTTGTTTGTTTGTTGGAAGTAGAATGTTTATAACGATTTAGAATATATTGATTACCTTTAATAGTTAATATTTAAATATTGTACTCCTTTCCTTAATTTTTACTTAAAATCACTCAGGTTCTTCAGTCGGAGTTATCAAAAACGGGTGGCGAAAATCCAGCTTTAAAGTGGAGTCAACAAGTCGACTCTCCTATTATAACACCAATTTTACATTCGTGAGTATTATTGATTGTATTTGGTTTGATCTGATCATCTGTCGCGCTCAATGTGTGGTGAGGCCATATATAAAAATTTACTGATGTTCTGTGGCTGAGGTATCACCTACTATCAAGTGAACCTCATTAATGTTTGTCTAAATATAACATTAAAAAAATGTATGAAATATCATGTCTGCAACTTGTGGCGGCCACCGGTGATTTAATGGTAGTTTAATGTGCGGCAGCGCTAAATCTGGTTATTTTTTATAGAATGGACGTCAGTTTGGTAATAGCGCCGCCAGTATTCGTCATGGGCGCATTAATTTGTGGTCCCGGCGTTGAAATCAACTTTGTGTCAGACTGTTCGCTAGAGCTCAGCTTGAATCGCCTCAATATGATGATAACAACGCTTAAACGGTTCAGCGATACTCTGGATCACAGGTCAGTGATGATTTCTAGAATGAAAGCTTTTAACCTCACTCATGCTTATCTATAATACACAGTTAAGCAAAGTGAAAATCTAATTGGTGAAGCTAAAAAAAGAAACTTTTTCCGACAGAGAAGAAATTTCAACGATTCAACTTGAAGACAGTGTATGTCCATACGCTGTTCTGGTTTTAGATCAAACGAGTCCTGACCTTTCTCCAATCGACAGCGATACTACTATCATTGAGGGTGAGCTTGAACTTATAAACTTTTACTGAATAATTTACTATACTCATATTCACTTAGGAAGGGTGCGGTGATGTAATTAATAAGTGTGACTATATGAAACTAGTAACGCCCACACTTTGCACGGGTGCAATGTAGATGCACTATACACAAAAAAATAGCCTATGTTACTGTGAAAGAATTTTTAAAACGATTCTGCAAATACCCTACAACCTCACAAACTTTACCTCTTTATAATATTAGTATAGACTATAATAGGAATGGTCAGGATACCCGAATTAAATATATACGTATAAGTGGTTCTGTCATTAAGTATAATCACGATTAAGATATTAGTCTGTTATTTTTTACATGTGATGACCAAACCTACGGTATGGTAAGAGATCACTATGAGCTATTGGCTTTAAGCACCCAAAAATTGACAGAATTACGGATAGTGCCCGTTTGTAGCTACACCTACAAACCGGCACTAGCCAAAGCTCCGCTGGTTCTTGATTCCATAAGTGTGTGCTTAAGAAAATTTCTTGAGAAACGCTCATTTGTGGATTAACAGTCCACAGCTCATATTTGGTTTGTTACCCTCACATATTCTTTATTCTCTTGTGACGTGTACTGTTTGGAATATTTTAAAACGGACTTAACAGAACAAACTATAATCTACAAAAACTCCTGGGACTTGGGGGCATATCTTCGGATTTGGCTGGGACTGTGAAACTGTTAACCCTCTAGCTGATATAGATGTATATTGTATTGGTAATTATTCTATTTTTTGGACAGATGCAAAGTGTACACCTGAAATATCACAAATCGTAAGGACGGATTCCGGAATTGTAACGTCGCAAAGCGCTCAGGATACTTGTGTACCGAAAAAGTCAGTGGCCTTTGTAGATTATACGTGAGTCAGATTTTTATCCGTTTTTAATATTTGTATTTTATTTATAAAACACCAGGACGCTGTTACATACCCGTTGCGTTCGGAAATTGAAGTCTTGGGTTCGAATCTTGTTGACACAATGATAATAATCAGATAAGGCTCAGAAGCCTGGTCCCTATTTGGCTATAAAATAGAATGTTCAGTGGTATTTCAAAAATCCACTTTTATTGAATATGTACTGTATAGTTGCCGAGACGTAACTTGGCAAGGTTTTGGCGTAGTGGGGGTAAGTTCGCGCATGTACACTTCGTGCCAAAAAATGGTCACCTTTAAGGCTTGTTGAATAATTATGTAGTATTTTATTATTTTTATTTATTATTATCAGATATATACATTTTTATTTATATTTTAGAATAATTAGTAGGATTATTTATTTAATTATTTCCAAAATTTATTTTTAAATATGTCTGTTTGGAAGAAAGTTAAAGAAAGGAGATTAATATATTATTTGTTATAAATAAAATGTATACAATTCAGTTTTAAAAAATGTACTATATAGAAAATGAAAACAAAAACGCAAAAAACAAAAGGGTCGAATTCTAATGCACGGAAGTGTACTGGTGAGCGAACGGAACGTCGACACAGTGCGAGATACAAGTGTCGACTGAGCAACCAATCGCCGCTCGGAACGATGCTAGCTTCTTCCCCGCGTCCCGCTACATTACCAAAGAGACCTAAAAAATGACTTCTGCGCATCTAACGACTCTTGCCAAGTTACATCTCGGCAACTATACCATAGAACGACGGTCCCTACGTACATGAAGACATCTCAAAAACTAAGGTTTATTGACATGTCGCTTTGTACCTAGGAACCGTCGAGAAGTGTGTATTTTAAAATTAAAGACTTTTATCCATGTTTTCACTCTCAGCGCAAAATCATCCAACTACTTGGAGTTGTGGATCGCGATGTGGCTTATAGAGTTATCTATATATGTGTCCGACGACGGCTCGCCAGAAGTTGTAGCACTTCGCCCTCCGACCTCATACCGTCCGCCGCCCAAGGAGCCCCAACAATCAAATAATGAACCTATGGTTAAGGTAATCTTTTGATCAATTGAGTATAAGGGTTCCGTGTGACGGCTGGGATTTAGGTTTTTTTGGCGAACAAGTTTGAAATGAGTACCATATTATATTTATTGACATTTCAGCAGTTAGTCAAAATCTTCGTCACAATGTTATGTATGTCACAATGCCCACACCTGGGCAAGATGTATCTTAAAATAAGTTTGTCGACGATCTCTACAATTGTGTCTCGAAAGAACCAAACGGCATTTTATTTGTGATGCTTTAGGTATCAGATGAACTAGAATCATTCAAATATATTATAAATATAATTATTGACATAGGTATATTTGAAAACTAATGTAAAAAAAAAAACAAAAAAAGTAAAAAAACGTTGTTACACGGAGTGTATAAAAATATATGTTTACAACCCTATGTACCAAAACTAATTGTTATTTATCTTATTCCGAAGGTTATAGTGGAAGAATTTAAAGACAGTAAGCGTGAAGATCCTCATAGCTCCATGGGTGCGAGTAGGAGTCTCACGGACACCGTGCGACACGCAGATATCGCCAAGCAAAATATTGATCTTGCGGTAATAAATTAATTTTAGCTTTTAGATGTGAGCATTAAAGTATAATTTGAGATAATTGATTAAAAATGATTAAAAACTCAGAAATAAGTTACTTACATTATAACATATTTTGTACAGATATATAATATCAAAGAACATAGATTTACATAGAAGCCCACAGGCCCATACTAACTTTTGGCACAGAAAATGTAGTTCTGCTTTTGACCTGTAGAGCGTGCGGTAATGTGTCAGTGTATTCGTTCACCCGGATAACTAGCAGCGCTGCGGTGGCTGGGGTAAGAACTACTCTTACCACAGAGAAACCGTGCCAAGCGAGCCTATAAGGCCTGTGCGTCTATGTAAATCGTTATTTGATAATATTTACGAATGCTGGATATTTCTAAAATCTTTATATAATATGATTCGTTCAACATAGAGCGCTCCTAGTGACAAACGTTTTCAGTTATTTTAAGAGTAAGTTATAGAATTTGTTATTTTATACTTTTTTTATTCCAGAACATTCTCCCGTTGGCTCGAGAAACGGAAGGAAATCTTCCGCTGTTACATTTGACATTGTCGCTACCGAACCTTTATTACTTCCGTCAGAAGAATCATAGACGTATCCAGGTATATATTATGTATATAATATGATTAATTGCTGTTACATATCGTACCTTCTTAACCAAACTGACACTAAACGAAATATATGTTTTTGCGAAATCTCGTTTAAAGTTCTCGTATGTACGAGTTCCTAATTATGACATAGTAGTACTTGCGCAATCTAGCGGTATAAAGTTGACCTTTTGAAGTCGTGTCTTTAAGGATTAAGACATTTATTTTCTTAAAAAAGAATACATAAATTCACTTACAATTTTTTTTATAACCAACCTTTTTAAATCTTAACTCCGAAAATTACTACATACTTAGTCACGATACTTTGTTACATACAATTATTTATTAGTTAAACATTTGTCGGTACTTGGAAAATTGCATGGTATGATATATGGATCAAGTGAACTAGATATAACATTGTGGACACGGTGATGCGATATTATTTTTAAGTGTTCGCATCACTCAAATAAAAATGATTATAAACTATAGTCATTTCTTTTGAAATATATACCTATTTTATTACCTATTAGTCATTTTGAAGACGAACAATAATCTCATAAGATGGCGTTAATTGTTGAAAATCATCAGTTTTCGTTTAGTGACGGTTTGATTTTCAAGGTCCGATATATAAAGATATATCCGATATATAAAGTTAAGACGATAATTTCCCAGAAAATGTTAATTGTATGGAATTAAGTGGTCATGAGTATAAAATATGAATGCAATATTTGTTAAGGCGTCGGTGTTCAACCTGTCGGTCGGTCTAGGCGCCGGTGAGACCGACGGCCAATGGTATTCACCTCTAATCACCACGGGTAACGGCATCCCAGACCCAGAGACGGGTATCGAACCTGCTTTGCTCACTCTTCAGGGAGTTTTAGCGCCGAGTAAGTATATATGCGTGCAGACGATTATAAAATACAGGCATACTATTCTCTAACTATTCGTGACTGTGGCGGCGAGCGAGGAGATCAATAGATTGATTTTGCTTAGCGAATAATTGTAATAATAAAATAATGTACTTAAAGAGAATAATAAATGTAATATTAATTGGAAGTTGTCACTGGAGGTCGAGTTGCTTGGAGAATAGTACAACGGAAAGGTCTCATTCACACAAGGTCCAACGAAGTATTGAGTATCTCTAACAGACTTACAAACCATATTAGACATCAATAACTCTTAATTAATTCTACGGATATTAGTAGGCATATAACTCTGCCGATATTATATTATGGATATGGATATAAGTAACCGTTTTTAAGGTGGTCACAAAACCAGTGAAATGGACCGTAATCCTGTTAAGTTGGACGTTGAACGACCACTCCAGCTTGAGCTCTCCGCTGATAAACTAAAACGACTCAAGGGGATCATGAAACTGGTACGTTTATACGCTACAGTTGATATTTTTATTGCGATATTTAAGTATAATAATTCGTAGTAACTTTGATAATTAAAGTACCTATTTATTTTAGTTTTTATAAGAATGTGTAGTAGTCATTTTCGAACACCACGAATAATAGGCGCTGTACCGCTCCAACGCGGTGTATTATAGGCTCAGTTGTATTAAATTTTAAATTAATCATCCTATTTTGAATAGCAGTTGTACTTATATGGACTAATTATTAAATAGAATATTGAGTTGATATTTTACGTAACTATGGTTTTAGGTAGAAAAAAACGTGCCTCACAATGAAGATAGTACGCTCAAGCGTGTGCCTACGAAGTCACGTCTGTACAGATTCCGACGCTTTATGGGTATGTTGCAGTTATATTTTTTAAATTATTTACTTTGGCGCACTAAAAAATTAAAATAATCTTTGTTTTGTTTTTCATTTAATAACGAACTGAATGAGGTAATCTTATTTTATTTTAGTTGCACATTCAATCTTCAAATATTTTCAGTCCATAACAACATAGAAACTATGTTGTTGAAAACGAGTGACATAGAAGTGAAGGGTGAGTTGGGATCAGTGAGTTGGAAAGTGTCATCTCTTCAGCTGGGAGCCGGTAGAAAGCCCGACCGCTTGTTCTGCAAACTGCTGCTGTGCGTACAGAAAGTGACAGTCGGACCCCCGGCTGAAGCACGTCACTTGCTACAACCTATGGTGGCCGGGTACGTTTGTTTGCAATTTCAACCCTAATTCTTCCTTATGTAAATACTACATTAAGAAGAGAACGATGATAACCCTCTGTTTAGTATTCTTATCACTGATATACCTGTCAAATTAGTTTAAAGCTGTTTAGAGCAAATTAAAGGATTATCTAAAGGTAATATGTTTTTTTAAAATACTGTTTCCACTTTCAATTTATTTATAATATTATTGTATCGCTTTTTTAAATGTGGTAGAGAAGTATTTTAAAGGTTAAATAAAATCCTCTTGTGTGTTTGCAGCTCATTTTCAGGGCAATTATTCAACAATTATTCAACATATTATATGTCATAATCATAAATAATATTTATGTATTCCCTGTTCACTTTATTTGGGGTCGGCGAAGTATGTTCTCTTTTTCCATTCTTTCCTTTCACTCGCCATATCTCTTTTCACATAGTCAATCTATGTGTTTTTCGGCCTTCCTCTTCCCTTATACCCTTAAAATGTGTTTTGTTTCTTTCGCTCTGTAGTCTTTTTATATTCAATAGAGCGAGACAAAACATTTTTTAACTAAATCAAGCTTATAATACGTTTATGAATAAGGTCGTTAGAGTATTATCATGCTCTTAAAAATAAATAAATCATTATTATTCCAAAATTGTATTAATCTGTATTATGTAGTGCGTACTTTGACGCAACATGGGAAACATGGCGTCGCGCTGAACGCACTCTGTCCGCTCGCGAGCCGTCCATTCGCTTGTGTCTGGACTTGGACCGAGCAGTCCTGGACGTCAGACCTGAAGACCTGAACGCGTTAATCCAACTTAACTGTTCCTTGCGAGACCTTATGGATTCAACGGAGGTCAGTTCACTAAACCTAGAGAGCGTTCTTGTTTTTGGTGAAAATATTGCATGGTACATATAGATATGACTCTCTTGGTACAGTAAAGCAAATATTTGGTTAGTTTATGAAAAATGTACATTAGCTTTTATATCACTGATATAGTTTAGTTTTGCGAAGAGATGGAATAAGCAGTTGCAGTTTGCAGCATTGCTCAATTGTTTGAATTGGTAATCTGAATTTGCTCTAGCTACTCCACAGCTCTAGAGTAATAATATCATGGACAAATTATGCTATGCAAATATTCTATTGTAAATTCTAATTGCTGAAAAAATAACGGGCTCAATAGGTTGCCGAGGTTCAGATTTTACTGGTCCTATTTATTACCTCCAATCAAACTGTTTAATTTTATATTTCGCCCTTAACAGCTTGAACGCGAATCTAAAGAAACTATCACACCCGTGGCCAGTTCGTCGATAATTTTTCAATGTAGTAGTTCTACAACAAAACAGTTGCCACCTGTATCGTCGAAAAGCACAGAATCCGTGGATAATTTCTATAAGGATGATTTTAGGTAAGATTGTTTTTGTTTGTTGTGAAATACTATTTTCTATCATTAAAATAGGATCACTATTATATATCTCCTTCAATTGTTAAATTTTTTATTTGTAGTTGTGTTATGGTTAACTTTTGCATTCAGTTATGCATTATATAATAAGCGAAAATAACTCAATAAAATACCAAATTCGCAATACAACATCATGTATGGACATACAATATCCCTATTTATATGATACCAGCTCTCCAACATAATAATATGTCATATGAAATCGTTATACGTATAAATGAAGCTAAATGTAATCGTAGGAGCGGCGCCTTTAAGCTTGTGAAAGAAGGACCTGTACCGATGTCTTACCAGATATTGATACAAGAAGACCGAGTGATATGGAGATATCCACACCCCAGGACAATCATCAGGCTCATCATATCTCCTATACCAGAACAGGTTTACATTTTATTCATTATTTTAAAATTCAGTGGTTTTTATCAAACTAACTACTTGTATGTCCTACTTTTAGTTACATTTTGGTAAGACACTGAATTCTTATTATGTATAACTACCGACACTATAAAATAAAAATAAAATGTATCCAAGTCTTATACTGTTTAAAGCGGACATCTTCTAGAATTTATTGTTGTGATATATTTATTTTTAACAGGAGACCGAAACAGAATGTGTGCTTGAACTATATTGTCCGCTGCTGAGTCGATGGGAAAGACATAGCGATTTCACGATACCCATCAATGAGGAAACGGAATATCCACTGTATTTTAAACCTTCAGGTATGTTCTCTCCGTCCTATTCTGTATATGCTGACCGCTCTCACTCGCGTTTATCCAGAATGACAATTCCTCCTTAATTCCATATTATTTTTAAAGCCTTTATATTGTCTTCTCCACTTAAGAGGACACAAAATTGTATATACAAATTAATTCTTCTTGTTTTCTTATTCTACATTATTCTCTTAAATCAGTGTACTATACTGTTACAACTTCCGTTGGAAGGAACTAAATTCTCTAACACGAGTCTACCCTAGCTGGGAGGGAGCCTATCATAGTTTCAAGTCAAATGTTAGGTGAAATATAGTAATAATTAATATTATTTTACAGACTAACTTATAAGGTAGAATTTTATAATACCAAATTATACTTTCAGAAGCTGTTTTCGCATCTCTATGGCGAGTTAAAATATGTTCTCATCGCAGTGACAATCCTACAAACTATACATTTGATATAGCAAAATTTATATCTGGACGGGACCCAGTGGTAAGTTTTCTTAATTAAAATTGAAAAGTGTATATGATTTGAAATTTCGATCATAACATTATCTTATGTATTATAAATACTGCGTTAAAAAACTCATAATATTGTCTTTTATTAACACGAGTATCACACATTTAATTCGGTATAAAGTATTTTATTTAAACTTACATATTTTTAATTGTCTCATAAAATTGTAAAAAAACTTCTCATTTATTATTATTTTGGGCAATATAAGTTGTTTGACATACTAATGTAAATACTATGATAATATATTGTGTTCCTTAATCCGTAAACACAGGATCATGGACACTAAAATTTGTCTAAATCACCGATTGAAGGTATTTACTAAATTCAGATCAATAGTGGCAACCTTGTTTTGACAGGCGCGTTTTGATCATGCGTTCCAATCAGGCACTGGTTCAAATCTTGCCTTTGGATTGATTATAAGTGTCTGTTATTCAACCCAGAGTAACGAACTTGCGCTTCCACCATTAATTGATTTAAAATTGAAGTGATATGCACGAGCTTTGCACTTTTCGGATTAAAAATCAATAGCTTCCGAATGTTTGATGTAAATAATAGGTCGAGAGGCCATTATTTTATATTAAGTTATATCGTATACACCTAATGAGCCTTACGTTCGTCTGTCGATATCTTAAGTATGATACATGTTGTATAACAGGCTTACAATCCACCGATGGAAGAAAACTCCAGTTTGAATTTACCGATAACAGGACAACATTTGTTTGGAGCACTGAGAATGGACTCTACTTTCGCTCCCCGGTTACTGCCGCGCCTGAGCCTAGCTGTAAAGCTCTCATGTATGGAATTGAATGTGCACAACACGGTGCCAACTATCAACAGGTTCGTATTAAGAACAAGTTAATTGTGTTATATGTATTTTATCTTATTTTAGTTTTGATTATTCATATATAAGTTTCTTTGTTCTATATAATGTCGTATGCGCCTATAATTGGTGTGACACTCGGCGTTTTTAAATTTGGCTCTTGTTTAATGATTTTACGAAAAATACTCAATGTAAACATAATTCCTGTTCACACTAACAAAATTCGTCTGATATTTATTGATTCTTTATTGCAATGTGAGAGTTTCTTTAGCATATCCGTAGATATCTAAAATGAAATGATTTCTGAATGAAATACATTTATTCGGGACTGTACAAAAGTAAATATTAGTTCAATAATAATACCATAGAAAGATACACAAAAACAATTAAGAGATATATAAACAAGTGCTGCCATGAAAAAGAAGTCTCAGACGCTGATTTTCAGTAGTCCGCTAATGTGGCAGAAGGCATTAGTGGGAATTAAAAAAATAACAATATTAGCAATAAAAAAAAATTAACTTAAAGACTAAATCTAAAATAAAATCTAAATAATAAACTTTGAAGTTTACATAATATGTTTACTCCACAGAGAAGCAACAAATTTAGAGGGATACTACGTATCCCGACCTCTATGCCGCAGTCACCGAGTGATGAACCTACGTCTTACGGACACCACGGCACATGTATTAGTGGCCGCAACTCCCAAAATCGTATTCGACGCTGAATTTTCGTAAGTATTTCACATGGTGACTTTAATTTTTAGGGTATTTAATATTCTCTTATCATACGTAATATCCACTTGTTGTTTGAAGTTTTTCACATAAAGTATATTCTTTATCAATATTATCATTAATACAATATTGTATATTACGGCAACGCCTCTATTGTCGCCAGTGATCACTTCATCATGCGAAATCGTATAACTGTATTGATTTAGAAACTAAAGGTTAAAATAAAATACAGACTTTCGAGAATGTTGTAATGCTCATACATGTTACTCTTGTTCTGACTATAAATATGGTTAAAAAATACTAGCGCCTGTATATTATTAAAGAAAAATTAACCTTGCTAACAATTTATATTGAGAAAATGTTATCGAATCCTGTTTTCCATATTCTGGGATTCTGATTCGGAAACCCCAGCCTGCCCTTAAAACCATAAACACTAATGAAATATTATATTATACATATATTTTTTGATTAATTATCATTTATCATTGTTACCCAAAGTTAATAAATAATAATAAACAGCATCATAGTTTGTATAATCAACTGAGATTTGGAACTGTTATCTTTGTAAAATCTCACAAAGTAATTAAAACCCTTACAGAAGCGACATAATAGATAGTGCAACCGGGACATTGGAACCATTAATTGGTGAGTTCCGAACGCAAGGTGTGGTGTATCTCGAGAAAGCTCCACGTACGCTCGTCCGCGCGGGCAACGTGCGCGTCTCAGTGGACGTACCGCGAGTGTACACGGTGCGTGCGCTAGCTGACGACTGGATGAGGGCGTACTATCAGGTAATAATAATAAAAAATACTTTATTGAACACACAATACGACAGACATAAAAATGTTCTATATATATAAAAATGAATTGCTGTTCGTTAGTCTCACTAAAACTTGAGAACGGCTGAACGGATTTATCTTATCTTAGTCTTGAAATGTTCGTGGAGGTCTAGGGAAGGTTTAAAAGGCGAGAAAAAATCGAATAATTTCCGGGAAAACCCTAAAAACAGCCCTTTTCTATTTCCCATACAAACGTTTTCTAGAGTCAATTTAATTATATAATTTCGAAGCCAAAATTGTGGCAGAACAACGTCTGCGGGGTCCACTATTACATTATAAATACAGTACAAAGGGCGGTACGATGGGTAGGCGAAATTCTGGCGTTGTCATTAATCTACGACGAAATATTGAACTTGAGCGAGCCACATGGTTCATGTGGCTAGTGAGATAGATCTGTTTCGTTGTACTACTAGCTACCGTCAGTTTCCAAAAAAAATCCTGTGTTACCTTGAAGGCCCACATTGGGATGCTATTTTCCACCTTGATAAACTATCTTTTAATTAATTATTATAAGTAAACACAATAAACACCGAGTAGAATTGGAGCCCAAGTTAAGTAAACTTTGTACCTTGGACCTTCCCAGTACAGTTAAATAAAGCACCAGATGCGGGATGGCCTATATTTACAATTACGCTACTACATTATAGTAACTAACCGTGCTTTAATGTCAACCATCTGTAAAGTTTGTTCCGTATTATATTTGCAAATGGTATGTTGTTTGTGGATGATAGGCAATATTAATGTATTTTTCACAGAACGTGAATATTGCTAAATTGGCTCAGCTGAAAAGGCAAGCGAGGAGCCCAGTCCAGGCGTTGGATGGGCGCGTCGCTCTGTGGGTGCATAACCAGTGCAGCGTCGCGTTGAGGATTGGACAAGAGGGGACAGAGGAGGTCGTGCCCGTGGGAGCTGGCGTCAGTCTTGCCTATCGGTACGGGCAATGTCAAATTACTTGTTTGGGATTTTTGCGATATATTGATTTATGGCCAAATGGCGCCCTTCTAATGAGAAAAGTGAAAAACTTGCCTAAAAAATATGTCAGATAATTGTTAATAACAAATGAACTACGCAATATAAAAAAAAATCCTATTTTTTTTCAGCCTCTATGGTGGCCTAAGGCCTTAAATCATATTTAATTTTAGATTTTTTTTGACATACACAATTTATGGATGCTATTATGTCGAAAAGGAGATTAAAACAAAGTGTGTCAAAAATATAAATAAGGTTAATTTCTACAGTGTTTATAGCGTTTACTTATATAATTATCAGTGTTATGTATTAATTATCTTAATTACTATTATAATCTAACAGCTCATGCCAAAAAAATGTCTGTATTTTAAATTTTAAAAATAATAAAATAACCATTATTTACACTAGGTGGTGCTCTCCATCGGCTCCAAAGAAGTTACGTTTCGCTTTCTCGGGACCCTGCACTGACTGGCATTGGTCGAATAGTGAGTTAAATTATTTTAGTTCTGATACAAAACGATTATACCAACAAAAAATCTAAACTATATTATTATCTGGCAACATTACTTCAAAAAGAAGCGTCAATAGAGAGTCATTATATTTTCATGAATTATGTGGAAGCTGTCTTTAGGTTGTTTGATATGAGTATGAGAGTATGAGTATTAGATGAAAATAATATTTACTGCATGCAAAATATGTTAGTATTATCAAAGAACATAGATTTACATGGAAGCACAGGCTTTATAGTCGCGCTTGGCACGGTTTCTCTGTGGTAAGAGTAGTTCCTACCCCAGCCACCGCGGCGCTGCTAGTATCCATGTGAACGCACACTCTGACACTGTCATAGCGCGCACTCTCTCGCACCCAGCCTTTTCCGTGCTTGGGGTAATGGTGCGTTCTCGCTCGCTCTCACACGTTTGGCAATGCTCGGGTGCTTCGGATCGATGCCTAAGACTGCGAGAGAGCGTTATTGCTGTTCGCTCGTAAGAGTAAGCGAGCGCGAGGGGAGAGCCAGCTGACTGCTCAGATGTGTGTGTCACACTTATACATTGCCGTGCTTTCTACAGGTCAAAATCAGAACTACTTTTTCTTTGCCAAAAGTTAATGGCTTCTAAGTAAGTCTACCTTCTTTGGCATTAGTCATGCCCAATTGTTTCTTTCGACTTTTGGTTCTTCCGAATCGGCGCGGCAATAGTATTAAAAATGACTAAAATACATGTAATATAAGTATATTTAAAGAAATATGTCTTCAAGTGGTGCCACTGTTCAGGTATAGCATTCAGAGAGGGTTCCTGTAAGGTCTGGGTTGAGGAGCTTGAGGAGGGAACGAGCGAGACAACGGCCTTGTCGTGCGACACAGAGTTGTACGTACGAGTTGAGGGCACGGGTGCGAGACGTGATATGTTCTTATCGGGCCGCGTGCGACTTGTCAACGTTCTGCGACAGCCTTTGGTGTATAAGGTGAATACATGTATAATATTGTTAGTGACGACGTTTTACCTTAAAAGCCGGCAAGATATCCCCAAGAACTCTAGCTTTGAGAATGTCCAAGGCTTTAATTTATTTTATATTTTCGAAATATATAAATATTTTTTTTTATGTTCTTATAAGACAACATAATGTATCATTACAAAAAGGTAGATGAAAACGGACAGCGTAGTTTATAAATGTACAACACTAATTTTGTTTCAATAAACCACATCTTTATCGTATTGCTTTACATATAAGCAAATGAAATGATTTTTAGTAGATGCCAAGTGTATAATTAAATTTGTAAACGCAATTATGTTGTTGAATTTGTGATATACAATATACAATAGATTTTTTTAAAGGGTTAGAATAATTAGTAAAAATTGGGATAATATATTATATTTTACTTGAATGTAGCTATATGCATCGATATTTGCTACAAAAAATTGATGTAAAAAAGGAAAGTTTATAGTATTAATAATGTCACTAGGTACGATATCGCCGAACTACACCGAACCCTTGGCAAACAATCACTGCTGGGGTATTGAACCCAGAGTCCATCGGTCCCAGCGTGCTGTGCGGTAGCGGTAGTGCCGTGCTCAAGTAAGTTAAATACGACAAGCTATAGGATTACGAAATTAAATATATATTTATTGCACACTAGCAACACGCCCCGGCCTCATAAAAATAGCCTATGTTACTCGCTGATATTTTAGCTGTCTATTGGTGAAATAATTTTTAAAATCAGTCTAGTAGTTTTGACCACCATTCATAGATGGAAAAAGAGTGAACTACATATTGAGCGTTTCTGTTTCAGTCCGAATGATCAACGTTAAAAGTAGGTTTGACAGCTCATCGTTCTTTTTTATCAAATGTTTTCAATCAAATCAAATAGTTCTTTCCTCTTCTCAGAATATTGGTCTTATTTTTATACATCACTCTTGTTCTCGATAACAATACGTTAGATTTTGAATTATATTTTGTAAAGCTACTATTATTTTATTTTAGAGTGAAATTCACATCTGAAGAAGCGGGATGGTCCGGTGACATTCCTGTGCAAGAATGTCGAAGGGAAAACTTTCCATGGCTCGTTAAAAGTAAGGATAATTTCTCAACCTTTAACATTCAAACACAACTCATCCACATTAATGTATTTGGAATCTGGTTTTATTGATTTATTATTATAAATAACATTCAACATTCATCATATATTTTTTCATATAAAACAGTAGTTTTTGTGCCATATATAGTTAGTTGTTAAAAGTGGCCATTTAATTTATTCTAGACAAGAAACATTACTGTTAGTGTAATATAATTTGTGACAAAGTATATACCATACTAGTTTTTATAAACCTATATTCCTGACAAAGTTTCTCGATGTATTTTACTATGTATATACGTATATGAAAGTTAATTAATGCAAAACTATTACAGTTCCCAAGCAAGGTGAAGTGCCATTCACAGCAGTCTGGTGCCGCGTAGTCCGAAGTCGCTCTGATGGACGATTTGTCGCAACATTTTGGCCATTTTACGTACTTACTTCGCAACTACCACTGGATATCGACGTAAGTATATTTTTAGTATATATTCTAATTATAATGAATGTCTTCTTCTTCTATATTTACACATAAACCTCGTGTGACGATGTTTGTGAGCGCACTCCTCCGAAACGGCTTGACCGACTTTTATGTTTTTTTATGTATATTTAATATTATTGGTTGAGAATAGGTTATATATTTTATACCGATAGGTGATTAGGGTTACCCTATCTAGATTTATTGTTCTATTTGACATTTTTTTTTATTTGTAATCAAAAATACCTTTAACCTCAAATTTTCACTTTATCCAGCGAAGTGGGTACGGGTCAACAAGTATACTATAAAAACTAAATATTTCAGATGACGATAACATCAGAGTTCCGCGCGGACCCCGAACCCAAAGTCCAGTATGTAAACTCGCAGACGGCGGCGGGGAGGGGCGCTTGCACACACATTTCGGCGCCTGGAACTTCTGGTGACCGACACAATTTGGTCATACAGTACAGGTAGGTGTTCAAGGAAGTCATTATTCGTTTGATTATTAAGATTAGTACCTTTCCTTATGATGGAAAATCAAAACGAGCAAGTGGCGTGAATGTAATCAAAATTTTTTTGTCAAGCACTGCAACTGTTGCCAACACTTGGCCAGTCTTTAAAAGGTTCTCATTGATCAATTTTATATATAGAATACCCGCCTTCAACAATTCTCACAATAAAAGCCAAATATTCTCAAGATTTTTAAGGTACAATTTTTTATAGACCATATAAAATATCAGTCATATTTTTTATTTTGAATTAGAGACTTGGAGTGCCCTGTATCGAAAAACAAAGTTGAGCTTCGCTATGAGCTAGCGGAAACTCCTGTGTTCGAAGAGAGCGCGCCCGTACAGACAGTGGATGAACTCTACGATATAATAAATCAGTGGTAACGTATCTGTCATTCATATTTCACAGTTTAAAAAATGTACTTAAAAATAGAAAATGTACTTGAATTGTATGTATTGAATTGAGTTCCAGATATAATGCACGATCAGTTTATGTTGTACAAAATTTCTTCATTCTTTTCTCCCATAGATTCGTTTATCCCACATAAATGTGAGAATTATTTAAGATTATGGAGGAAGGGCGGTATGCTCTTAGTTTGTGTCGTTGGCGATTGAACGAACCAAAAAAATATCTACGCAATCGAATAGGTCAATGTGTTGAAAATGATTCGTTCATTCGATTAGAGACGCGCATGGTCACGGTTGCGGTAATCCGAAGTATAGTAATGAATAGATCTCAATCAGTATTTACTACTGCTTGCTTTTCTATCTTCGTTCATTTGAAATTGAACCAATCAATTGATAGAACGGGTCGAACGATTCAGATCATTTTGTTAACGACTCAATATTGATTTAGTTCGTTGCGATCGATCGATGCAAATGAACAACACATGCCTAGTGTAATCTTCCTCCAACCTGAAGGACTGGCCGAGGATCCTCGACCAGTCGAACCACAGACTGGCCAGTCCAAAGGCCTCAGTGGTTGATGTCGAGATGTTGTATGTATACTTAGCGTTCGAAAACACTTAGATAGCGCGATTCAGGATAAGATGTCGTATTGATAATATTTAGGTGTCGCTACAAGACTATCCCAAAATCTGCCATTTACATGTACTGAACTTGCTTAGCAAGTTATAACGTCATCTCATCAAATATTAATATCACATAGGTTGGATAAGAAAAGCCGTGAAGCGAAATCAACGTGGCCATACTCCATAGTCAGAAACCACTGGCCTGGTATGTGGAAGCCGGCGCTATTGCAACCTAAAAGTGATATCAATGTGAGTGTTTTTGCAATGTTTTACCTATTTCGATAGATTAAGGCCCGTATTCCAAGATATTACTCAAGTCATAATCTATTCTTGAGAACTCTCAATATGTGAAAATTCTATAGAGAAAAAAGATAGTTTGACAAGTCTCAAAAGTAGATTCAAAACTGAGACACATCTTGGAATATGAGCCTAAATAATGTCTAAATATGAACCTTTTTTACATATAAATCAATATTCGTTCTAGATTCGCTATATCCCAGTGCGTGCGGGCGGCGGATGTGCGTTAGAAGTGCGGTTATCTCCGAGGGTTTTGTTCGCGAATGCGTCGACCGTAGCGCTGACGCTGCGATCTTACGACGGAGCACCGCTATGTAAAGTAGAGCCTGGAGTGGCGATAGCGCCGCCTCTGATTATAGTCACTGTTAGTAGTATTCTTTATACTTTAAAAAATTTAGGATATTTTGTTTGGCGACATTCAGTGGCGGAGTAAGACCTAAATTTTATGTCGGCAAGATAAGATTCATTTTGCGAGGCCCTCTGCCAGGACAAGAAATGGCTTTTTTTGGCGCGTTCGCGGCTTTTAAGCATTTTGCGGGGCGCGAGGTCCCCTGGTTCGCGAGGCCGTAGGCGGTGGCCCACGTCGCCCACGCCTTACGCCGCCACTGGAGACCTTTTTATAACAATTAAGGCTTAATATATTACTTTTTTAAAATATATTTTAGATGAACAGCAGATTTTTTTTTCACTATTCTTTCCTTAAGTAGTAAGTAATATTTATTTAGTAAGTTTGGATAATTTTGTTTTGATTTTTTAAGTAACTTTCGATTTTCTCGCCGGCTCTTATCGAAAGATTATTCGCTACTGATGCTAGTTTTACAAAAAAAGTAACTGAAAAAATAAGTTTAAGTATATACCTACATGTAACATACATTAAAATTTTGTTAAAAACTATTTTATTTACGAATTGGCAGAAACCATTCTATATGTCTGTGGAAATGGGGCGCGAGACTTTCGTGAGCACAAAGCTACAAGTATGTAACAAAGAGCCGGGCCGCTATAGTGAACCATCGCCTCAGCAAGTCTGGCTCGACTTTCCCACACGCTGCGCCATACATTGTAATCAGAAAGTAAGTTCAGTTATTTCGTTTCAAAAATCCATTATGTTTAACATATTATATCAAAGAAAATAGATGTACATAGAAGCACAAGCTCATACAAACTTTTGGCAAAGAAAACGTAGTTTTATTTTTGAACTGTAGAGCGCGCGGCAATATATCTTAGCAGTCAGCTCCTCCTCGCTTTGTCTCGCTTGGTCTTACGAATGAACGCTCTAAAAGCGGCTGGGTGCTAGAGAGTGCGCGCTATGACTCCAGCGTCAGAGTGTGCGTTCACACGGATACTAGCAGCGCCGCGGTGACTGGGGTGATAACTACTCTTATCACAGAGAAACCGTGCCAATTACGCATATAAGGCTTGTTTTTCTATGTACATCATATTTCCACTGATTCAAATTCATACAAGAACCTTGTCTGCCTAGTATAATAACTAATGGACGTCCGATTCTTGTTAATTTTGAAGTTTGAGTTAATTAATATCTTTATGAAATGTATACAGTATGAAAAGCTTTTGTCATACTCATACATTTAGTATTCATATTGTCCATTATGATATTAGTTTATCATATCCCTAACAGCACCTGTATTATTTTCGTTCCCCTTAACCCTTTATTAATAAAATAAATAAAATAAAACGATTTATATTTGTTTTTAGGTTGCACTATTATCTCTGACATATGAACTAGAAGAGTCAATAAATGTCTTTGGACTCACATCGACTTATGCTATCCGCAACTGTTTAAAAATGAATCTATTAGTAAGTATATTTTAATGAATACGAATATAAACAAGTGTGTATTTAATAATGTTTTATTTTGCTAAAATATGTGTGAAGAATGATATATATTTGAGAGGCGTGAAATAGTGAAAGAAGAGAATGGAAAAATAGAACATACTGCACCAACTCCAAATAAAAGGGAGAACAAGGCAGGAAGAAGAATTGCAAAAATCTCAATATTCCAATAAAATTGTATTCACTGTACCTTCTAGGTATCTGCAATCGCAGTTCCGAAAGAGACAGAACAGTTGTCTGTATTGCGACCAAAGGCTTACAAAGTGATACATCCGATTGGTGAGGAAAGGTGAATATTAAATATTTTTCTTACTCTGGTATATATTGAGGACTTTTTACACAACAATTTACTCTTATACTATGTTTTATTATCTATTGTTGTGTTAGGTGATTTCCCCATATATGTACTTGCTTATAAAAGTATTTTTTATATATAACTAGATATTAAATAATATATACATATATAAAACAAAGTCGTGTTATACAACCATTATAACTCAAGATCGACTACACCGATTTTAATGATATCTTATTTGATGAATTCCTCTATGTCCCGAATAATAGAAGTAATATTAAAATATCGGAAAATATCACGATTTCTTTATGCAGAAAATTAATTTTAAATAAATTAAGTTTTGAGAAGCCATCTTCCGCAAGTGACAGCTCACGTCACGCACGTTTATGGGTTATTCGTAATAATTTATGTCCACTGCAAATTAGTGAAATACTAGACATTCTATTCTATAATCTGGGAAAATAGCTTATTCAAATCTATATATTTATTTTTCATTCGTCTGTCGGGTCTAGTATATGTATAATAAAAAGATATGTTTTGTGGGATTAGTTTTGAGTGTACGCCGTTGACCCGGTTCGCGATACAAGGACGGTGGCGCGGAGAGCACGCGGACGAATTGAATACGTTCCTGTGCTTTGCGCTCGATGACGTCACGCCCGCACTCGCGCCCGCCCCCGTTCGCCTTGCGCTCTCGCCTCTACGACGCCCTCTAACATTGCGGCACGGCAACCAAGTGGCGAGTATATCCATTTAAAAACAAATAAAATATTAAATAACTATTTGTATGAAAAAATAAAATAAACAACAACAATTGAAACAGTATGCTTGCTCGCATTATTTAGACCAAAAACACATGATGCGCAATTTACAGTACGATTACGGCAATTCAATTTTTATACTTAATTCAAAAAGGTAGTGTTTTGCAAGTAATAAACAAATGTAAACGATAGAGACAGTAAGAAGTATTAAATATCAGTTTCTTAGTAAGAAGGATATAATTTATTCAGTTTATGATAGAAAAAAACGGCCTTTTATGCCTTTAAATTAGCCTAATTAAGTGTAAGGCTAGACTACATTAGCTCCTAATGCTTATATGGCAAGGGATATGAAAGCCTGGAAACTCTTTTTTATATTTGTCTCATTTGCTAAAATGTTTTCAGATTCCCGTAGTAGTGTGCCAGCAACAGCATGCGGGACGTTGGGTAATAACTGTTGCGGAGGATCCTTGTCCACAGTTCTTGATATATAATCGAACGGCAAAACCATTGGCTGTTGCTGAACCAGAGAAAAGCAATGGCGAAATTAAATTCTTCGTAGAACCTGTATCAGTAAGTGACTTGAATAAAATAAGAATTTTATTAACATTTTCATTGTACAATTTGAATGTGGCTAAGTCTTCTGCTAAGAAAAAATTGGTTAACTTCTTAAACACAAAATCGGTTCTCCTATCGATTTTGTGTTAAAGAAGTCTGGTCCAAAAAGGCACAGTAAATATAATTTATTATACTCTACAATTTATGACAAAACTAAGTAAAGGGTACCATTAAAGGCCTTATAAAATTTAAATCTATTATTTTTTTAAATTTAAGCGCACTTTAAAAAACTAGACACCTTGAAGCGTATTAGTTATTGGACATCGATAGTTACAGCTAACTTTGCTCAAGCAATATTTCTAGTGAGAAACCTTACATTCTCTAACATGTCGTTCTTTGAATCTTCAGTGTCAATAAAAATCTGATTGAGAACATATTATGTTCAACCGAAATCTTAAGCGTGTTTTCCTTACAGCAACAGGTTGGAACTCATGAATGTCCAGGTGCGAAATGGTGGTGTGTAGTGGAGGCAAATTCGTCCACGTACTACTCCTGTCCCGACTACTACACCAGCTATCCGCCTACAGCCTGTACGAAGCGGTTATCGTTACCCCTGCTAGTGGGTATTCTCAGAGGTAATCTATATGTGATTTTATATATGATAAGCATTTCAACAGACACATGGTGTAATAAATTGGGTCGTTCAAATTGAAATATGTGAGACAGGACGAATGGCTAGACTAGATGTTAAACGAAAGAGTGGCAATTCTAAAAGTCTTCAAGTCATATATTTGTTTTTTCTGCGTGCGTTCGAAGTATTATATTGTGTGAAATAGAACTTCGGCTCGAAAAGAACAGCATATTCTCTTTTTTTATAAAATGTAATACATTCTATGAACATATAAAATATGGACATTTTCTACTACAATAACTTTGAACATCAGTCGTTTATTTTAATAACTGTCTGTTTTATTACGAAGTATTAACTGATTACTCACTGATGGGTAGAATTTAAATAGCTATATCCTTTTTATACACAAGTAACGCATTACGCACACGTCCCGGTCAAAGATTGGCCCGAGCTATTTAAAATTCGACCTTTTTATATGTTTATACACTTTTTGTATAGAGGATGCAGACCCAGATTGGAGTGAACCATTTTCTGTGCTCAACGGGGAGAAACTATTGCAGTTGAGCAATGGCGTCACGATCAAGTTGAATATTAGGATCAACCCGCATACCACGCTCATCGAACTATTAGATGTGGATCAGGTAACTATACTTCCACCCTATAATAATATCTTGGCCGTTGTTTGAAAGATAAGAGAAAAACAGATTCCTTCAACTGTCAAGACATTTGATTATATTTAAGTTCTATACTTCCTAAAATACAAGTGACAATAGCAACCGCACTTAGTACATCACGCTGTTTTTTTATGTTATATATATATATATATATATATATATATATATATATATATATATATATAACATAAAAAAACAGCTATATATATAGTTATATATATATATATATATATATTGATATTTTTACCAAACCAAATATAAAGTATTTTGTGTTATAATGTATCCTAAAAAGTATTTTATGCACAGTGCGATTTATCGGCCAGTGAAATTCGCCGGCAGCTAATAAGACTGGAAAATCCTATCGAAGACAATGTAAGTTCATTATGATTATAAGTGACTTCATACGAATACATAAATAAATTAAAATTTCTTAAACATTTCTTTTTTTTATTTCAGGTCAATAACCAAGTTTCTCTTGCTATTAATGATGGTGAGTTTTTGGATTTTTGTATTAAAAAGAACTGTAAATTAAGGTTAGATATGTGATATAGAAGAGTTATAATCATTTAATTTACTTACAAAACTGAACTGTATTTTTACTTAGTGTCGATTAGCCATAACGTTGGAAAACTTAATAAATTACCTGCTGTTGAACTCTTCTTAAGATTACTTTTATAACTAATCAGTTGTATGAGTAATTGTTTGAGATTGTATTCAAATATTCGTGCTAGGCCTTTAGATGGCAATATCTCTTTAATAGATAGCTTTAACTCTCCAATAATATTTTTGCTGATAGTAAATACATGTATAAATTATGTAAACAGATAAGAATAGCGAATAATGATCAAGTTATTTCAGATATAACGAACCGTGACGAAGGGATGCATACGGACATTCATCATGAAAAAACGCCTTTATTACAACCAAAAATATCTAAGCCACTGGTTAGTGTCTCATTGAACTAAGTTACAATAGACTTATAACGTTATTTTGATAGCTACTGAATTATTTATATTTTAATCAAGGTGGAATCAAAGTCAGTTGCTGATAAGAGCAAGGTAGTCTTGGCCGCATCAACAGAGATAATACCCAGTGCAGACACCTCACTTGCAGATCTGTCCCAGGCTGTTAGAGATGATATAAAAGGTGAGTTTAATGTTGCCATAGCTAATTAGCACGAAAGAACTGCTTGTGATCTAAAAATCCCTTTCTAAAGTGACACAATTTCATTAATTGTATAGTTGAGATAAAAAGGTCGTCTTCATTATATATATAAGAACAAAGGTGAGAATAGAAAGGAATGTGGATCACTACCAACTAGTGATCGTTCTGCCCATCTGTCGACATTTGACATAAAAAAATAAACTGAAACCGTCAAAAATATCCAATGCAAATAGTAATACCAAAGAACATAGATGTACACAGATGAACATGCCCATACCATTTTTTGGCACAGAAAAAGTAGTTCTACTTTTGACCTGTAGAGCGCGCGGCAATGTATCGGTATCGACCATAGAGCAACACGGGCCACCGGTGAACCGGAGGGGAGTAGCCATACGCAGGCGTTCCCCTCTGTCAAAGTACAAGTCCAAATGGTCCTATGCGTACAATAAAACTAGTTGTAGCCGCACTTTTCACTAGACTAAATCCAGATGCGCGACTGAATCGACCTCCTAAAAAAATGCCGAATTGTTTGTGTTTCTTGTTGCCAAAAAATATCTGCCACGTCAAATTTACAAAAAGATAGCGTTACCTTTCATATGTAGGTATTTTTTAATCATATTATTACTATTTACTTCTTTAAAACTTAAAATATTACAATATTATCGGTCGTGTTGTTTCGGATTTTTTTACCAACACAGTCGCTCGACAGATCCGCGTATTGTATGAGCCCTCATACAATACACGGATCTGTCGAGCGACTGATCCGAGTTTATTTCCGAGAAGTCGCTGTCACCGAGCAATAGTGTTGTTGTCGGATTGTTTTAAGTTATCGAAAAAAAATGGCAAAGGAGTCTTCTATACAGAGACAGTTTTGAGAATAAATTTTCTGATTCAAATATTATATTGTGATAATATACATTGTTAAAATATAATATAATACTTACGCGCGTTAGCACATTTATTAAAATCACTTAGTGTAAACTTCAACCATAATGCTTTTTTTATTTCCTAAAAATCCAAAGGATATGGAAAATTGTGGGCCCAAATTTTATAATTGCGATATGATCTAAAAAATGACATATTATATTGAGTTGATTTTATATATATAAATATATAAAAAATCAACTCAATTCTCAATCTGGGAGAAGAGAAATATGAGAAATATAGTTTTCCTGAGATTCTCGATTAATTGAATCGATTACACAATCATAAAAAAAAACCTTTGGACAGGGTAATTAACTCAAAAGTAATTAAATGCACTTTAAATACAATATATTGCATATAATTACAGTTATATTATTAAATAAAATATAAATTATTAATTAAAGAAAATGAATATGCATGATTATCGATTAAAATCGATCTTTTATTTTAGTCTGTCGTTGGCATGCCGCATGACAGTTGTTTACTCTGTGCTAATTCGTTTCGTGTTTTCTACGTTTTGAGTCTGAGTGCTTTTCCGATTGTCGTCATTTAGGAATTGTTACGATTTGACAACTACAAATATTATTGATCACAGATTTATGATATATATGTCAGTTATTGATTGTAACATAACCTTACTTTTACTAAGTGGCGGGACTACCATACAAGCCCAAAAGCCCGTCTTGCCGATTTTAACATAATATGTGTTTATATATTTATATAGCTTATATAATTACGTTATCGTTTTTAAAATTATTTCTAAGATTTTATTATGTACCAACTCATGGTCCACTCTCCGTGACCTGCTACGTGCGCATTACCCGACAAGTTCATTTGTATTACGTAATAAATTAACTCCATCTTTAAAATAAATAAATTAAGTCGAACTTATAAAACTACTAATTTCCCAAACCCAGTTCTTGAAATTATCGATACTGCGTATCGACAGTTGTTGCAACTACGGCTAAAAGGACTTGTCAGTGTAGTTGCGCCATTTAATTATACTGTTATGACACGGAATGTTTAAATGTGTGTGTGAAATTGTTAGTGTATTTTTTAATTGTCACGGTGTGAGTTTCGTAGTGACAGATGATTGCTTGTGTGTGCGAACTTGAGTACGCACACATAGCGCAGGTTTCCCCCCGCAAAAAATGACAGATTGTTTGGTATCGGTAACGAACGCTATGGCTACTCCCCTCCGGTTCGCCGGTGGCCCGTGTTGCTCTATGGTATCGACACACATCTAAGCAGTCCGCTGACTCCTTCCGTCGCGTTGTCTCGCTTGCTCTTATAAGCGAACGGCAATAACGCTTTAAAAACGATTGGGTGCGAGAAAGTGCGCGGATACTAGCAGCGCTGCGGTGGCTGGGGTAAGAACTACTATTACCCCAGAGAAACTAAGCGCGCCTATATTTACTTCTATGTACATCTATGTTCTTTGGTTCATCTACTATCGTTTGGTAATATTATATTCTGCTGTGCTGTACCAAACGTAACGTAAACGTGTATTGTATATTTGCAAATAAGCTAAACCCATATTTTAATATGCTAAGTTAATTAAAAAAATGGTTGGGCGATAGCGTCACTGAAGACTAGGGCTGCAGAGAGGGCGGTTGCTTACGATGATCATACTCCCTACGCTTCAACCTCATGGCAAGGAAGCACTAATAAGACGGGTAAGTTTTAGAGACGTCCAACATATTAAATTTTAATACATTAAGAGATAAAAATGAAACCGCCAACAATTGAAAAATATTTATGGCGATATTGAAAGAAAAGTGAAAGCCGGAAATCAATTCGTTATAGTAATTGCAAAAAGCATTTTCAGTTGGTTTGGGTATGTAGTGGGGATGAGTAGAGTAGAGAAAATTAAAAAAAATATAAATTAGTGTGTGTGGAAGAGTTAGGGGAGATCAAGTTGTCTTTTATATGTGTATGTTTTGTATAAATCACATTTTTACAAAACATACCCTAATTAACTCAGAAAATTCTACATTTTTTATTGCAGTGTGGTCAAAACGCAGTAACGAGGTAGATAGAATCCGCGCACTTGTGGACGGTTTAACCATAACGTTTGCTAAAGCTTCAGATGATTTGCCTATCCTGGCTATGACATTGGAACGCTTGTCGTTATGGGCCAGGGAAAACTCACGGGTAATTTAAGATACCTCTATATTTATTTATTTTACTGTCAAGTATGTTTTATTTTAATAAATGTTTATTAATTTAGCTTAAATATTTGCCAGATAAGACTAATTCGAAACCATTTTTTATTAGCCAAAACTGTTAAAACTATGACCTAACGACACTGTCTCTATATTAAAGATCTATAAAAATTAATGATAAATAATAAATGTATTGAAAACTATACATTTTGAAATAGTCAGTCTTTGATGAGACATAAACATGATATCAAATAAATCTTTTATAGAAGCAACGAGCCACCTTAGCAATAGCAAACGTCCAAATCGATAATACCCAATACGAGAGCGGAGAATACGACTTCGCGGTAGTTGCCACAACTGACGCTAGTGTCCAGAAAGACGTGTGGCCACCACTGTGGAAGATGACCGAAGAAGAGTTTGATATGCTGGAGGAGACAGCTGGACTCCTGTTGATCACAAGGAATGACAGGTGGACGGTTGGCGGAAACAGCTTCAATGGTAAGACAGTTTAAGTACCATTTTTTTCGTGACCACCTCCTTGGTTCAGTGGTAAGCGCGATGAGTTTAGCACCGGAAGTCCTAGGTTCGAATCCCGGGAAAACAAGATTTTAAAACAATTGTTTCGGTCAGACAGGGCACAGAAGGCTGAATACCTACTATAAAAATAAAGATCAGTGAAACAGACACAGAAATGCGTCTGCCCCATGCCCTTCTAGGGGACTCAGGAATTCACTATACTAACATGATTTTTTCAAGTAATTTAAGCAAATACAATTTTTTTATTGGTTCTACTCAGTTTTGAACCTTTTAATACAGTAGTTATTACTGATATGGTTTTTCATCTTGACAAAAGGAGCATTTTTTTTAAGATTGACCAAAATATGAATCTGTATATAAGAGAGAAAAATTTAATTATTAAGAAAACTTGAAAAAACTAACATCTAAAACTGACATCTACTAAGCAAGGATTTTTTCTAAATTCTAACCCTGGTGATCATAAGTGGAACTTGAAGGATATAATTTATAAGATTCAAACAGACACCAGAGGGCCTAGCACGACCGAATGTCGAGAAAGTATTCCAATCGTCAAACTACAGTTCGACGATACTAATACTTTTTCGATAGATGTTCGTGCTAGCCCCTCTGAAGTAAAAACCTTTCTAACGGCTTTAATTTGCAGAGCTGACGAAAGTAGAGGCACGCGTGGGACCACTAGGGCTGTACATCGAGGACGCGTACGTGGCAGCCCTGGTGGAGTTGGCGAGGGTGGCAATGCCGCCCCCGGAAATGTCCTCAGATAGCGAAGCCCTCGCTGAAGCGGCCACGTTGTGCCGACCTCTGCGGATACGAAGACTGTACATACATCCGCTGCACTTAACGCTCACCTTACACACAGCGGTATTCATTTATCTTACCTGTTATTTATTTTGTGTTTAATTTAGAAGCCTGGATATTTTCGGGTGATGTATCTACAATTCCTTGTCTTTTTTTTTAAATTAAATAATTTAATTTAATTTTTTTTAATTACAATTTATTACTGGCAGGTTCGAATGTACATAGCGTTAGACCAGAGTCCTCTACTCCTCAGTGAATTTGAATTGCTTTACGTGATGACATCGCAAGAAAATCTAATACGGGCGCTCACTGTGCACTATTTGTCTGCGGCTATTTTAGGAGCTGGTGAGTTGATTGTACAACATTTTCTTGCATACTCATATTTTAACAAAATAATTTCTAAAAAAGAGGTTCAATATTCAAATAAGATTCCAGTATTGGAAAAAGAGATTAAATATAAATAAACTTAAAAAACATTCACTATTAAAATAAACAATCCACGTTTTTCAATAGTAATTAATATTTATAATGTACTTATTTATTTGTATATAATTTGTTGCTTCTATATATTATTTATTTAATACACGTATCAATTGCCATTACAGAGAACCTAATGTGACAGTGACATACAAATGAAAAAAAATACATGCAAAAAACAATTAATTTACTATAAAATTGAACATTCAAAATTATATCATGGTACCGGCGGTTTCTTTAAATGAAGTCGTTGTTATGCAGGTTGGGTGGTGGGCGGGCTGGATCTGCTGGGGTCTCCGGCGGCGGCGGCGGCGCGCGTGGCGGAGGCGAGCGGCGGGCTGCGCGGCATCGCGTCCGCCGCGGGCGCCGCGCTGCTGCGCTCGCTCAGTGCGTGCGCGCGGTCCGTCGCCCGGAACCTCGACCTGCTGGCGGGCGATGAGGAGCACACGAGGCGCGCGGCCGCTGCAAGGTATAACTGAAGAACATAGATTTACATAGAAGCACAGGTCTTTTATAGGGTACTAATATTATAAAGAGGAAAGATTTGAATTTTTGTATATTATGAATAAACTCAAAAACTACTGGACCTATTTAAAAAATTCATTCACTAGAAAGCTACATTATCAGCAAGTAACATAGGCTATTGTTTGAGTAAAGTACATCTAGATTGCACCCGTGTGAAGCCGGGGCGCGTTGCTAGTAGGGTATATTGTGGTGAGTGCGCTGAAGAGCTGCACCACCCTTTCACCACCATTCTACCAGACGCCGGTTGGGTTTCCACCCTTACGTTGTCGATATCCTGCGTACTCGCACGAAACGTTTCTCCACCTCCTTTATCGTGAGAACTTGTAAGGATTGAAATTCACTGCAGGCGTCCGTATTCCCGCCAATATACAATCTGGGTACGTTCAAGAAAAATGTGAATAGGCATTTGTTAGGGAATGATCATGCTTCATCCTAGATTGCGTTGTCACTTACCATCAGATGAAACGCAGTCAAATGATCGTTCTCTGGAATTAAAATAAAAACAAACTTTTGGCACTGAAAAATTAGTTATAATTTTGACCCGTAGAGCGCTCGGCAATTTATCGGTGTGACACACACATCTAAACAGTCTGCTGACTCTTCCCCTCGCGTTGTCTCGTCTCGGTAACGCTCTAAAAAGCGGCTGGGTGTGAGAGAGTGCGCGCTATGACTCTTCCGTCAGTGTGCATTCACACGGATACTAGCAGCGCCACGGTGAAACCCCAGAGAAACCGTGCCAAGCGTACCTAAAAGACCTGTGCTTCTTTGTTGATATATGCGTTACGTTTAGCTTTGGAGGTCCCAGAGTTAAGATGAAAAACAGCCGGCAAATGATTGATCATCTACTTTCCTATAAATAATAATAATTATCACTAAAGGGGACAGAAAGATGTGATCCATGCTCTACTTGGGAACTCGGGCTAATTGTGGAAATTATGCGATATTTCTACGCGAAACTGGTTTACTTCTCACAGAGGCAAAAGTAAAAGAGTATTATATCATGGATACCTGTTTTATTGTATATTTTGATAAACGGAACGTGTATAAGAGTAACAAAGGCGTAGTTATTATTCGAGTGATTTCCTTGTGATTGGCATAAGTTAGCCGAAATTATATTTGTCGTTAGTGGTGGTGGTTGTGGGTATGCATATAAATACGTTTTACATTGGATTCTTTTTATATTTTAAAACTATCTATATTTCAATTACAGGAGGCGACAACCGTCAAGTTTAATGGCAGGACTTGTAGATGGTGTTTCAAATTTTGCCATCACATTATTAGGTAAGATTAAGCACGGCCTTAAATGCTTGAGCTATGTCTAAACCCCAGTGGTTGTTTGATGCTATTCTTAATGTAACTTTTGAATGTATATTTTTCAATGGTAAATAAATTAAAAAAAAAATGTTGTTCAAAATGTAAAGGTGCGGTGGGTGGTCTGGCTCATCACCCTTTGCTGGCGGTGGTGGTTGGGGAAACGGATAGTAGAGTGGTCGGTCTGCGCCGTGGGTTGGTGGGAGCCATCGCCAAGCCGCTCAGTGCCACCGCTGACCTCGTGGCATCCGCCGGACATGGCCTCCTCAATCAAACCGGATGGGATCCTGTCCCACAGGTGATTTTTTTATTCTTTTATATCAGATATTAACAGACGAGACAGATGAGAAGAGTCTCATATCATAGTAGCTGATATTTCGCAGTGTGAGAGTGGTGGACGTATCTACATTTTATCAATTTTACAGGAGAGCAAAAACACTGTGACAATCCGAAACTACAATTGACGAATTAAATCATTATATCAGTATATTGCCGTATTATTAGAGTTTAAAAAAAGTTAAGAATTATTGAGTTACGTATGAATAGAAACTATTTTTATTTCGATTAAAGGATGTATGTAAAATATCTCAACTCGTCTAATTTTACATAAATATGAAATATATGATAGAGTTGATCAAAAGCGTGATCACGCTGAATTGTTTGAACAAAATAAAAAAGTGACTTGGCTTATACATTATTTATTTTTCGATTTTTTCACGAAAAAGAAACCACATTTCCCGATGTCATTGTGGAGTTATTCGTGGTTAACTTTTGACGTTTCAGTAGCGCTTTGTGAACTGCTGTTCAACTTAGCTCACGTAAATAAAATTATCTGATTGACCTTGTAGTCGGACATAAATACCAAATTGCATATTAATTTTATTACAAAATCGTAAATTATTATACAAAATTACATAATTTTTTCATCAGACATTATGCATACAAAAATGATTCGGCATTCACATTTCGACATATATCTCAAAAAATAAATAAATGAGGATTTGACCTTACATACATCAGTAATGCACTGTCGACCTTTTTAAAGTTAATCCTAAATCTATACATTATTTAAAGTTGTGAATACTTACAGCCACTTTGGTCGAAAAGTGAACTTAGAGAATCGTCAGCGGTTGGCTGGCGACGTGATTGTGTGCGGTGGACCTTCCGACTGCCAGAACTGAGTGTACGAGCCGGCTTTGAAGCGCATCTGGGTGATATGCATCTACTATTGCTGCTCACAGAAAAGGTACGAAGACATCACGTCTAGATTTTTCTATGAAGGTTTGGGTTGGTACTATCCCACCAGATTTGAAGCAATCTAGAATTTCTGATGTCTAGGGGTCTGAGAAGATTATTGTCAAGAGATCTATTCCTTCCCGGCTTTTAAGGTGGTAATGAGCCCCGTGTTATAATTTTTCATGTGGTAGTAAAATACTGGAATCTAATTATATATACGAACTGTTATACGGAATTAGGGTTTTGGCTTTTTAAAAAAAAAAGACTTTAAGATGTTTAAAGCAGCCGTCCGAACTGGATGAGGATTGGGAGAAGACTGAGGTACCTAGATGGCTACGGAGTTGGCAAAGGAATGCAATATGCTGATAGGACAAGAAAGGTGTAGGGCACATTGGCTAACAAGGATGGGATATAACACCTCCCCGGGGTAGACTAAACTTCGGGGTTGATGTTTCGAAGTTTAGGAAGGAGATTAAAGGTTTCTTCTAATGCTGGGAGCACTTAATTTTCCACTTTCTAAAGATGTGAAAAGATTTATAAAGTTGTAAATGACAATTAGTTTCAGATAAGTGATCTCATACTAGAATTATTTCGTTTTTAGCACCTGGTGATCTTCGATATGGAGTCGGATCGTGTGATCGAGTCTATCAATTTTAAGTCCTGTTCGATCGGTCCTTGGGCAGGGGGAGAGTGTATAAACGTACGTATCGACATCTATACTAATATTATAAAGAGGAAAGAATTGTATGTTATGAATAAACTCAAACTACTGGACCGATTTTAAAAATTATTTCACCATTAGAAAGCTAAAAATTATCAGCGAATAACATAGGCTATTTTTTGTGTATTGTAGAAAAAACTTGTAATTTTGCGATGGCTGATCATAAATTAAATGTGTATAAAGTTATGACATTCGGATTTTAATTGGTATTTTTTTTAAACAATTTCTTTTCTTAGGTTCGTGTGTCCCTAAAAAAGACATCAAAAATGTCGCAACCACGAATAGTTTCAGACGATGACTTCGTAAGTGAGGTAATATTATATATCAATCAGCATAATATTATATATTATAATACAATATTAACGAATTATTTCGACACCATATTACATTTAATCAAGTCGTTCAGCTTATACGAAAAGTGCACGTGCTTGCAACTGATAGAATCGTAAAAGACAAACCGCAATATTTTATGAACATCTGCCTTCGATTTACTCCTTCAACTTCCTCTTCATTTATGTAATTGCATTCTTATAACAGCTGACTATTTCATATCTATACTAATATTATAAAGAGGAAATATTTGTTTGTTTGTTACGTATGTTTATTTGTTATGTATTTTTTTTTGTATGGTACATCTATATTGCACCCGTGCGAAGTCAGGTCGTATTACTAGAATGTAATATGATTACAGGCCCAAGCGTAAGCGTTTTTATCGTCAATTCCTAATCATCAAACAAAATGTCTGGGAAGGAACGATGCAAAGCGTTGCTAAGCAACATACTGCGCTCTCTCTAGCACAAATCTATTAAATACGTATTTTTACGTAATCTCAGTGGCGGATTTACCAGCAGGCGGCGGCGGTTTAGGGGCGGAAATCAAAAAGAATTCTGTACAACGTTTTTATGATGTCATTCAACGAAATATCAAACTTCTATTATATCCTATAGCAAAACACCCAGTTCGCCGCTCAGAACCATGAATCGGACTCTATATATTATATTAATTTAAAAATACATAATTGTAGATGGAAATGTGTAAATCCGCCACTGCGTAATCTCCAATGCCAGACTGCCAAAAACGTGAAAGTCCGCATCCCAAGTGTTAAATGATTCCATATAATTGTGTATTTAGATAAATCCAACGACACTGGCGCGTGTGGCGCGCTACACGGGCGCGCAGGAGGACGGCGAGCGCTCGGAGCCCGCGCGCGATATGAACTTCATACCGCGCCCGGGGCTCGCGCACTCGCTGCACGCCGCCCTCGCCGTTGCGATACAACAAAACATGTTATAGCACTGGTGTCGCCCTCGCCTCGCCCGCAAACTAATACGTCACACAACCAAATAGTTATTAAAGTTTAAATAATATTGTCTTTTATTAACGCGAGCATCACACGTTTAAATAAAATACTGTGTATCGGATTAAAACGCTATTTATTATTTATATTGTTTATATGTCATAATATAGAAAATTACAGTAAATATCAACTCCGTAGGAACAGATGGCGGTAATATGGCAACTTTGTGACAAAAATCAAACAGTAACGTGACCACGGTTGCTGAAAACTGAAAAGCATCCGAAACGTCGGGATAAATAATTTAAACAATATAAACAATAAATCACGCTTTAATCCGGTATACAGTATTTTATTTATAAGTTAAAATAAATTTTGATAGTTATTTTGCCACGCAGGAGCTGTATCATGATCTCTTAATGCAGTATTATACCTACCGTACTTTTCAAGCGAACGTAATAGTCTCGTTCTATAATCAACCACTTCAGCGATAATATTGCCAAATTGAGTTGTATTGACTGAGCAAGACGTTTGAAGCAGGGACTGAATACCGGTTAATTTACTATGGGAGTTATACCGGTATAATAAAGGTTTTTGTTAATATTCGTTTTTTATTCATATTTACTGAAAAAAGTGTGGTAAGTTTAGTGTAACTTAGTAAAACTCTTTAAAACTAATATAAGTCGTCTGACTTATACGTGTCTACGTATTTTGGAAAATTAACCGGTTTCAGTCCCTGGTTTGAAGTACGCAAAGATAATTCGATATTTAAAATACATTGATCCTTATTTGAAAATGTACGTTTTTAATTTAAAAAATAATATCGTAGCATTTATAATATATAATTAATTTATATTTATAATCATATAAATATCTTATCCATGAAGTTAAGTTTATTATTATCGAGATATACCGTAGAACTGCTGAACATTGTACATTTAAATTATTGCCATTAAAAAGATTACAGACATTTTAAAATATTGATACGATTAGTACAAAAAAGATATCTAAATAAATGTGTTTTATATGTATATGTACTTGTTTTTCTTAAGGTTCAAGGCACCTCCATAAAAATCAGTCTAGAAACTTTGTTAAATCGTGCAATTGTCAAGATTGCTAAAGCATTTATAATAAAACTATTAAGATTTTAAATGCTAGAATATGAACTGTGCTAAGTATTCTATTACATTTAGTCATACCGTTAAATAAGTATCATTCAATAAATTTCAATTATAAGTGGTGATAAGCAAATAAGATTTGTCCTGAGTTCAAAAATATAAATCCAAGCAAGAAATCTAGTATAGCAATATTTGATTAGTACAAATAAAAATATGGTCATTTTAATATTATTCTAATTAAATAATATATCATTGTATATGATTTATATGTACATTATTCCAAAATGAGCAATAAGGTTAGTCTTGTCCTAGACTATTTAATGTTATTTTAAGTTTATATGAAACTTATCTCAAGCATTAGAAATGTCTCTACTACGATAATAATTTTGTTTGTTTTTTTTTACCGAATAACGTTGCTGGTGTTTTACAATATATATATAACTATCTTTCTTTTTTGTTACCCTTGTGTTGGAATGACTTCTGAATATTCAGAAGTCATTCCCAATTATTATTTTTACTGCTAACTTTATTGCTTGTAAAAAATGAAATCCAATTATATCTAATAATAATAATAATTTTTTACATAATATAGTATGTATAGTAAATTTAAAAATCTACGTCGAAACTAACATGTATAGCATATAACATCATATTCAAATCGACAAATAAATTTGTGGATTGATAAAATTTACAGAAAAACTGCCAAATGATAAAAATATGTAAAAATTCCTTAATTAAAAAAATATTGAAAAATCAGTCTTTTTTATATATTTTGTATCAGTTAAATAACGATATCCTGATTAGGGGTCGCCCTGGTGATATTATGTGGTTAGGTTTTAGACTAAATACCCAAAAACTACAAAGTAGGTATATTGAAATTCTCACAATATTATCTAATACAGCTGGTATAATCTGATTTTGATAATATATTTATAAAATACAGTATGATGAAATTTTGTTTCGCGTCAGCCCACAACTCATTAAATTCTTTGTGAGCTACTCGCGTTGCTGTTAGGTTTAGGAATAGTGCAATTAACGAAAAATAAATAGCTCGACTTGGCGAGGGCACTGCCGAGCCCCCAGAAGTCTGTTTCTATTACAGACATTTGGCCAGTTATTGTAACGGTTAATTTATGTAGTAATCAAGGAAATCACATCGAAATACACGACATCAACACGATCTAATTAGAGTTAGTACCTTGAAGCTACCAAGTAAGAGTCCAAAGAGTACCTAACATACAGTAATGGGAAGTCTGGAAAGTTCATTCAATGACGGTAGGTCTGATAGTCATGTATCCCTATTATTTTACGCTTTATACAGGTATGCTTTACATAAAGGAAAACTAGTACCGGAACGGCAAAAACAATGCCGCCTTTAGACGTCCACATCGATAAATTTCAATAAAATTCAAAATCAATTTCTAGATCTCAAACTTATATAATATTACTAAAAGTGCGCTGGGCTGCAAGTTGCTCGCAAGTGTTGGGCTTGTGATAGACTGTAAAGCTGACACTCGTTCATTTCAAAAAGAGATTGCGATTGCGTCCTCTATCGAGAGGAGAAAGACTGTGGTGGCAATTTGCAAGACTCCCGGCCAAAATCCTGCGTCGAGGGTAAAGGTGCGCCGTGCGTGGGCAGCAGGAATGAAGAAACCAGCGATGAAATCCCGGGAGAGACATACATGGTCATTACCAAATGTGACAGTGTCCCGGGTAAAAATAGCAACACCGCAATCTTCGATCAACATTTAATACTATGTCAATGACCGCAATGGCTATACTTGTGCATTCTGAAGTGCTTAGCAATACATATTCCATCTTTTTCTGAGACTATTTGATTCCCCTGGCCCCCACTTGCTCACTTCGCTCGCCTCGCTTTGTGTAGAACCATTATAGCAACACAAATACATATATCCGTACATAAGTTCGTAGTAAATAACAATACAACAGAAAAAAAACAACAAAATCGAAACACGGCAGCGTTACTATCCATATCTAGGAGTAATATATTATTTGATCCGTATTAACGGCGACGGGCGACGCGCGACGCTTGAGGAGCGCTATGGCCTATGAGCATAGAGCAACACGGGCCACCGGCCGGTGGCCCGTGTTGCTCTATGCCTATGAGGGAAGCAGGGCGGGAGGTAATGGCTACGAGTTTTACCAAATTATGTATTGCTTGGAGAGTAGGATTTCTTTTCGTTGGTTGTTGTAGAAGAAAACAGCCTTTTGCGTTTAAATTTAGTTTTTAATTCGAAATTACAGTAATAGAAAATGAATGTGCCGCTTACATAGAGCAACACGGGCCATCGGCGACGTTCGCCGGTGGCCCGTGTTGCTCCGCTTATGACCGGCGTATGGCCGCTTATGACCGGGTTTTAGATTTTAATTGAAGTGTAACGTATAATTTTAACGTTTACGTGTATAATTATAATTAAGGGTTAGTACCTAAACCATAGAGTATACCTTATACCTAAACCTTCGAGTTAACATGATTTCGTCACTTACTAATCTGTGGTAAATACTGGTAAACTGTGCGGTGCATATTATGTACTTATCTGTGCAATTCGGAATGCCACAAATTGTCAGGTAAAATGACAGATGACATAAAGATTATTTTCAATCTATCAGCATTTACATTGAAGTTTGATCTTTTCAAGTTTTCACAGCAGCACGTGTAGACGCGGTTCACCTTGTCTTCGCATGGAATAAATAGGTACCCATAAAGTTTTATTTATATTTCATGTAGATTTTGCGTTATAGACTGAAATTGTACAAACTTGTGATTAATGTGAATACCCACACAAAGGTTTTGATGGGTAATATGGTAAAGCTATCATAAAGTAACATGAATTGTTCACGTGCAAATTTTTAAGTAACGTTTTTTGCAGTTTTTGTTATATACTTAACAATGCCGTCTGACGCCAAAAAACGCGCCCAGCAAAAGAAAAAGGAACAAGCTGGTAATAGAAACAAAAAGCCCATTGCGAAAATAACATCAGCCGAACAAAATGGAACAGAAAATGGTACCGCTAAAGAGGATCGAGAACTCACTGCCGAAGGTAAATTTCCGCTCAAGCGGAAATATATTTTTTTAACAAAGCGATTTCGCAATGTTTTCATCTATCGTGATATACACAAAAGGTATCTTTTTCTTTTTATATCATAAACTTAGTTTTAGTTTATATTAGTATTAATGTGATTTCATATAAAATAGTTCCATATTATAACAGTCTGTTTAAATTAATAGTAATTATTAGCTAAATAACAATATTTATTTTTAAATTGTTATGATATCATAATGTTGGTTGGTATTAGAATTAGGTTGATTAGACTATGGAAAAAAACTGATTTGTATTGTTTATTGCAGAGGCACTATGTTTGAAATTGGAAGAGGAAGCTAAAATGAATTCTGAAGCAAGATCTTGTACTGGTACATTGGCTGTCCATCCCCGCTCTAGAGATGTTAAGATAGCTAATTTCTCTATTACATTTTATGGCAGTGAACTTCTTCAGGACACCCTTCTAGAGTTGAACTGTGGAAGGAGATATGGACTAGTTGGATTAAATGGATGCGGTATGTTTATATTTTTGCTTTGCAATTTTTTAAAAATAAGTAATCATGTTGTGTTTATTAAAACTATTGAACAGGTGAAACATAATCACATCTAAAGTTTTGAGTGCTCTGCTACATTAATTTTAAGCTGAACTTAGGGGATAACACTGACAAAAACATGTTTCTATAAAGGTATACAAATTGAAATGCAACATTTCTCAGAAGCATTACTTAGATTAACATATAGCAGCGAAAATAACCTTTGTAGTGTATATTTTCAAGATCATTTGACTTTGATAGAGGTGTAAGAAATATTGATTTACATAAGGGACATGGAAATTCACTTTAGATGATTTCTTTTTATGCTTAGCTGCTTAATGATCATATAATATGGTGTGATATATTTAATTATGGTGACATAGAATAAAATAATGAGTAAATATTTACAGTATTTTCACATCTCTTATTGCGAATTTTGCTAGGCATCTGTATGGTATAAAATAAATTATATTTTTTTATACCATAGTAGTCCACATTAAGAAGAATTTAGAAATAATTTTTAAATTATATTTTGTTAAACATTTGAAAGGTTTGTTTGTCAATGCGCTTTGTGATGCAGTAAGGCCTATCTTAAACTTATAAGTAAGAAGCCATGATTTATAATATTATTGGATATTTGCAATAGCAACTTTATTTTAATTTGTGCTGGTATTTCCTCTCTTAATGGCATCATTATGAATTGATTCATAATAATAATTATTAACCTTGCGAAGTAATGAAATATTGCTTTATAAAATTTATGTGGTTATATAACAATGTGACTGTTTTATTTTTATTGTGTGTTATACTTTTCTGATACCATGGGATGTACTTCTGAATGTAATTTGGGAATCAAATTAGATATATGAGATATCATCTTATAAATATAAATAAGATAGTATGTTTAAAACATGATGCTTGGGCCTCAGGGATACAGACTATGTGGTATCTTTAAATAGATTTAGACTATCAGTTGTTTGATTTTTGTTGTGATTTAGAGGACAATGTATATTTTTTAGTCAATTTTTCTTTACAAGTCTTAAGTAGTGTACAAACCCACTCAAATCATGTTTTAGGGCAATTTATCATTATTATCATTAGATGCACATGATCGTCAGTATATTAGTAAAACAATTTTGACTTGATTTTGAATCTAAAAGCTAAAGTATTTATTATTTAAACACTATTAATTATTATGTAGTCAATAAGTGGTGAATGAATAAACAATTAATCATTTAGCAGTATAAATTGACTCAACTTATTAATCCATAGACTGAAACCGAAATGCGCAATATGCACTTCGTACGCACTGGTTCGTTACCCGGTCGGAATTTCGATATTCCTGCCACCCGTTCAATGCCCGAAGTTACCAGACGTGGGGAAGACATGTTTAGGGAAAATTATAAACATGTCGTTCCAGTGGGATTCTAACCCACGACACATCGATGCGCACGACAATTATTCTACCGAACACGCCAACGAGCCCGTCAATTTAAATTCAGCTTGTCAATTTTGCAGTCATGAATTCATTATATGAGTAGAAGCAGCTAGCTTTAATGTTTTTGTAGCATGCGTCATCTTTTGGCTCATATCTTAGGTTTTCAGGTAGTTTATTAAAAATTTCTATACATTCATAGTGCACATCATTTTATAAATTTCGAGTTTAAGTTCTGGGGCAACAAATTGTGTCTGTTTCCGCCGCGGATTATCTTTGATTATGTAAAGATTCAGATGTTTTCTTAAAATGTCGCTGCTTCTAGAATGTATATATACTTGTCAGTATTAGCATATTAAGCTAAGTGAAATATTTTATACAGTCAGTCTGTGAATGTTAACTATTATATGGAGGTTTTTTTGGGAGAATAAACATCTTTGCAGCTTGCTTGCAGCATCTTTTTTTATGTTAGATTTCGACAGGCGAGCATGAGGTTCACTTGATGGTAGATGATACCTCACCCACAGAACATCAGTCAATGATGCGCTGTCGACCTACTTTTTTACTTCGAGCGTTCGGAAATCCATAGACTGAAACCGAAACGCGCAAGGTGTACTTCACGGTTTTTCCATCTATGAACGGTGGTTCGTTACCCGTTACTCCCACCCGATCAATGCCCGAAGTTACCAGACCTGGGGAAAACATGTTTACAGAAAATTATAAACATGTTGTCCCGGTGGGATTCGAACCCACGACCCATCGATGCGCACGGCAGGTTTTAAATTTAGTGGGGCTTTTTGATAGGGGTGAAATTGGCTAAGACTGTTTTTGTTTTAACTTAATTCTAAGTTATTGGTTTGAAGCCATTGCTGTCTGTAGTTTTAGATAAGTTATTTTTATGGATGTGTGTAAATGAAAGATTGTTTGTTGTGCATTTGAACATGCGCAAAATCGCTCGATCATGCCTTTTTTGTCAGTTGCAATGTTTTTTGAGTATTTATGTTAACTATTTGATTGATTTACTAAAATTCTGAGTATTATATTTATTTTAGTATTTGCTTTAGTTTCTTAGAATTTAATGTATGTAATATGTATATCTAGTAGTTGTTTAAGTTTAAGTTCTAAGTTGTTGTAATTTGTATTTATATGGTATTCCGTTTTAATAATTTCGTACCAATTTATTTCGCTTATTGCATTTTTAAAGAAATTGTTATGATATTAAATTTAAAATTAGTTATGATAAAAAAGGAATTTTGTTAATTTTAGCTCAAAATTCGTTTATCACAGGTTTAGATTTACGTTCGTTCACTTCTACATTTTACAACACTATACTCAACTGACTTTGGTTGTAAATATGTCATATTTGTTTACGTGATAAGACTTTTAAAGAAACACGGACTATACACTATTGTGCACTAAATTTAACTGGTTATAATTATTTGTAAATTTCCAGGTAAATCATCGTTACTGGCTGCGCTTGGTCGTCGTGAGGTGCCGATACCAACTCATATAGATATCTTCCATTTGACGCGGGAAATGCCAGCCTCAGACAAAACCGCACTGGAGTGTGTAATGGAAGTGGATGAGGAACGTATCCAGCTTGAAAAACTTGCTGAAGAGCTGGCGCACAGTGAAGATGATGGTAATATTATTGCGTCACTGGAAACAAAAATAATAAAAATAAATCCTTTTTCAGTTAAAAGTTGCACTACGGGCAATTAAAAGATAACTTGTACCACAATTATTAAAACAATAATAATATTATAGTAATAATTATTAAGTGCAGAAGTTCTTATGTGATGTCAATTAATTATTATTTATAGCATTCCATAATAGATAAGTTGGGAAATTGATTGCATAAAATTGTATAGATTTATTGAAATCAAGGACATCCAAGGTCACTTAACGATTTCAAGTGCTACTCATGTTATGCTCACCGAATTCATTCATTTGTTATAGAGGCTCAAGAACAGTTGCTGGATGTATACGACCGTCTTGATGATTTGAGTGCGGACACTGCGGAGGCACGTGCTGCTAATATTCTCCACGGTCTTGGTTTCACAAAAGAAATGCAACAAAAGGCTACTAAGGACTTTTCAGGAGGTAATACTAACTAACTACATAATTTAAACAATATAAATAATAAATCGCGTTTTAATCCGGTATACAGTATTTTATTTAAATGTGTGATACTCGCGTTAGTAAAAGACAATATTAGGTAATACTTATATTATAAAATAAGTTATTAAGTTGATCACTTTTAGTCGAGTTAGGGAAGAGCATTATTGTAAGATCTTATTAAAATTATAATAAAATAACAACAGAAGCATTATAAAATCCAATGTATTTTTTGTTTTAATTTTCGTTGTTGTGGTGTTATGGAGAAAAGGATGTTACTTAAAGCTTAACCTTGTCAATTCAGGTTGGCGTATGCGTATTGCGCTGGCGCGTGCTCTGTACGTGAAGCCTCACCTTTTGTTGCTTGATGAACCCACAAACCATCTCGATCTTGATGCCTGTGTGTGGCTGGAAGAGGAACTAAAGCAGTAAGTAATTGAAAGGATACCATTTCTATTTGTTTGAGCATGTTATGTGGTCAGGTACAATGGCCAGGAAGTACTCAAAACCGGCGAACGTGTATGAAAGCATTGATGAAAGTGGAAGAAGCGAAAGTAGTATGCAAGGATCGGAGCATAAACTTGTTATTATGACAGTGGATGTTTGTAAGGAGAGAAATTGCTAAATAAAATAAAAGGCTTGTCTAAAGACTAATTGGAAGGTATCAATGATCAAATTATGTATGAATGAAAAAAAAATGTATATTATATCATAGTATAGGAGAATCCAAACAAATGGGATCAGGAGCTGTATCTGTATCTCTTAAAGCATTATTGCAGAATTTCTTCATGATAAAATGAGAAAAAGCTCTACATTATATATTGCACTGTCATGTTATCTCGTAAAGTAACGTGGCTATAGTACTGCTGTAGAAGATCATGGTATGGCCCCGAGGTAGTCACTCCTACAATACTATATTCCTTTCAGATATAAACGTATCCTTGTGCTGATCTCACACTCTCAGGACTTCTTGAATGGTGTGTGCACAAATATTATCCATATGAGCAAGCGTCGGTTGAAATACTACACAGGAAACTATGAGGCATTTGTTCGAACTCGAATGGAGTTGCTCGAGAACCAGATGAAACAATACAATTGGGAGCAGGACCAAATCGCTCACATGAAGGTAGATCAATAAAAAATAATATATTTAATCTAAAAATATTTTTATTATAATGATTTGAGTTTTTTTACAGTTGCTCCACGTTAAGCTTTATTTACTTGTGAACTTTTTTTAAAGGCTCTGACTTCTTAGTTAGTTCAGTAGTTTTGAAGATAAGCGTGAACAGACAGACAAAAATTAATATCATTTTTAAGTATTTTGTAACACACTGTTTCATTTCAATTTCTGTTGAATATATTCAATGTATATAGAGTCGTCGATTTTACTATTTTAGTAGGAGTATAAATAACTTTTTGTTTGTTAAATGCTTAAGTATAAATGTTGTTATTAAGCTGGGCTTAAATCATTATGATTAACTTTACCTAACAGAACTATATCGCACGCTTCGGTCACGGTTCAGCCAAGTTGGCGCGTCAAGCCCAGTCTAAAGAGAAGACATTGGCCAAGATGGTGGCACAAGGCCTGACTGAGAAGGTTGTGGATGACAAGATCCTTAACTTCTATTTCCCTTCATGTGGAAAAGTTCCGCCTCCCGTTATTATGGTGCAGGTAAAGTTTCCCTTTTAGATAATCTATTAGCAACACTTATTGCTAGATTCACGAAGTAAACCAATGTAAACCCTAGAACGATAGTCAACACAATAATGAGAATAATAATTATAATTATTATTTATATATTTAGACCAGGGTCGATAATTTTTGAAACCAAAAAAAATTACAGTAGGATGAAACCCATTAGAAAAGAAGGAGAATATGATCAAAAAGAAAGGAAAAATAAATTACGGTCGATCAGAGTTCGGGAAGTGGAAGTGGGGGGGGGGGGGGGTTTAAGGGTAAAAAACGGTTTATCTCGTTTTCCGGCAAAACTACAAGTCCTATGGAAAAAAGTCAAATGGCAAAGTTGTAGATAATAAAAAGATCTACAACTTTTGAATTTACACTTTTTTCACATAACCTCAAAATTTTGGTGAAAAATTAAAAAAACCAAGTTTTTGGTTTTTTATTTATATCTTTTTCAAAAATTATTTTTACTCTACGAAATTTGGTGAAAACTTACCTTATTATGTCCCAAATACACTGTAATTTATTTGATTTAAAATATTTATTTTTTCGCCTTATTTTAACTTAATATCAAAAAAGCACCCTAATTTTCAATCGAAAATTCTGCCGTCAAAATATCAGCTTTTTTCAAAAAGTCGGTGCGCTTTTTGTTCCTTGAAATCTCTACTTTCTGATGGTGTAAAAAAATATATACTTTACTATGGTAAATGTTCTCAGAAAATGCAAAAACCAAAAACTAAATAAGTTAATATTTAATAAGACTTCTACAATATTTTGAGAAAGTTGCAAAATCTTCTTTCAATTATAAGCATAGATGTCTATTTATTGCTTTTTTAAGATAACTTGTATACCTGAGTGACCTACGGAAAATTTTAGCCCATAAAAATGTATTTCATAGAGAAGTGGGGAAGGTTCTAGTAGGGTCTGGGCCTTACTACATACCTGTTATTTCGTAGCAGCTGTTAAAAAAGTATATATTTTTTTATACCATCAGAAAGTAGAGATTTCAAGGAACAAAAAGCGCACCGACTTTTTGAAAAAAGCTGATATTTTGACGGCAGAATTTTCGATTGAAAATTAGGGTGCTTTTTTGATATTAAGTTAAAATAAGGCGAAAAAATAAATATTTTAAATCCAATAAATTACAGTGTATTTGGGACATAATAAGGTAAGTTTTCACCAAATTTCGTAGAAAAAAAATAATTTTTGAAAAAGATATAAATAAAAAACCAAAAACTTGGTTTTTTGAATTTTTCACCTAAATTTTGAGGTTATGTGAAAAAAGTGTAAATACAAAAGTTGTAGATCTTTTTATTATCTACAACTGTGCCATTTACTTTTTTCCATAGGACTTGTAGTTTTGCCGGAAAACGAGATAAACCGTTTTTTACCCTTAAACCCCCCCCCACTTCCACTTCCCGAACTCTGATCGACCGTAATTTATTTTTCCTTTCATTTTGATCATATTCCCCTCCTTTTCTAATGGGTTTCATCCTACTGTAATTTTTTTTCACTTTTTACCATTTTTAAAGGCTTCGGCACTGGTCTAATTATATTATAATTTATCAGAGATTCAAATGACCACAGATTACTATGGTCAAGGTGCAGTTAGAGAAAAGTGCAATATGTTGTTCATTTTATTACTCTAAATTATAAAATTGATTGCTAGTTACTGGTAATATCTTATTTTGTGATTAAACCAAGAAATCAAATTTGAAGAAACTCTTTCGATCAAAATCTTTAAAATATTATTTCTCACATAAAATACTTAAATCATAAGTCCAAAATTCTTATATAAATAAAAAATAATCTTAACTTGCAGAATGTATCATTCCGGTATACGGATGAGAGCCCATGGATTTATAAGAACTTGGAGTTTGGTATTGATCTAGACACGCGGCTTGCACTTGTCGGTCCCAACGGAGCTGGCAAGTCTACCCTGCTGAAATTACTCTATGGAGATGTAAGCCTGAATTCTTTTTGTGTATAAGACATTGTGTTTTTGGGTTTAAACTGCTGCGAATCATTTAAAAAGTTCTATGGATAGCGACCATGTCAGATTTAACCCAGTCTGGTGTCACTCTGTTTATTAGATTTTTGACTATCACTAGTGCTTAATTTAATTTAGTACTATTCGAAACTAAATAACTTGTTAATTTGCAAATTTTCTGGAAGCATTTGAGTGTGACAAGTGTATCCGTTTGATTCGATGCTTACTCAGTTTGTAGTTACGTCTTTAAATATCCATGCTTTTCTTAATATTAACATACATATTCAATTATTTTCTTATAGTTGCGTATATTTCACGCCACTTTTCCCATGGGCAGAGACAATTTTTTATCCACAATTCGGACTTCTCTTATAGTGAACAAAATTTTGGAGTATTTATTGAAAATTTCTGGTGTCACAATAATTGTCATATAATTTAGAAAGTCATTAAGTTACGCGGTGTTCTTAAATAAATAAAAAAAAAATAAGCCACAACATTTGTGATGTTTACAGTTAGTGCCGTCTATGGGGATGATTCGTAAGAACTCGCACTTGCGTATCGGCCGTTACCACCAGCACTTGCACGAGCTGCTCGACCTGGACCTGTCGCCACTTGAATACATGATGAAGGAGTTCCCCGAGGTTCGTGAGCGAGAGGAGATGAGGAAGATCATCGGACGATACGGACTCACTGGCCGACAACAGGTGAGACTATAATAAGACTAGCAACGCGCCCCGGCTTCACACGGGTCCAATGCAGATGTACTATATACAAAAATAGCCTATATTACTCGCTTGTAATGTAGCTTTCTATTGGTAAAATATTTTTTTAAATTGGTTCAGTAGTTTCTGAGTTTATTCATGACATACAAAAATTCAAAAATACAAATCTTTCCTCTTTATAATATTAGTATAGACGAGTAACACACCCCGGGTGCAATGTAAATGTGTTAATCGCTGATAACTAAAAAAAAGATATGGCGACTTGGGATTAATTTAATACTTGTGATCGTTCAGGTGTATTTGATGTTTCAACTCTCTGTTTAATCTGCCTATTTAGGAGAAAAGCCTCAGCGATAAAAAATACAAAGTCCGTTACTAATGCGCCCCTCCACCGGAACCACTGAAAATCAGTGTTGGGGCTTATACTGAGTCCCAATGTATGCTGAGTATTCCGTTTTTGGGGGCACCACTGTACAGATAGCGGCACGAGTCGTGAGCACAGATGAACCGTGGTGGGGATTGAGTCAGCGTAAGTACACTGTCGGTCAAAATTATTTGGCACCTCTCTTATATCAATCGGTAATTGAAAATTACATTAATTTATTAATTAAATTGTATAAGTGGCCTCTTCAGTTTGTTTATAAAGGTCTATCATCTTTTTCGTAATACCTATTTATTTCATGTAACATAATACTGAGTAGATCATTAGTCGGGATTGTCAATTTAACATCGAATTCTTTCTGCCCTGCATATTTTTTTTTAAGTTTCAATCAAATCGGTAACAAAAATAACAAAAATTCACTAGTTAAAAGTTGTGACTAAAATTATTGCACTCAAGTGTACGATAGTCGAATGATACGCGCGGACCCAATAGACGACGAGCATCGACTGTCGACCCAATCACGCTTCACGTCAGCGTGGTTAACGTCATATCGACCAATGAAATGTGTACTCACGACTCGTGCCGCTAACTGTATCTAAATTAAAGTTATTTTTTCAATTATTTTTTTGTACTATAATGTTCTTCTGTTAAGTTTTTGTCATAGTTTTAAGTGGTGTTTTCTAAAATAAATGTTCTATCTATTGATCTAATGCATCGTTTGTGCAGGTGTGTCCGATGCGCCAGCTGTCTGACGGGCAGCGCTGCCGCGTGGTGTTCGCGTGGCTCGCGTGGCAGACGCCGCACCTGCTGCTCATGGACGAGCCGACCAACCACCTCGACATGGAGACCATCGACGCGCTCGGGGACGCCATCAACGAGTTCGACGGCGGCATGGTGCTCGTCAGTCACGACTTCAGACTCATCAACCAGGTTTGTACTCGTTGTCAGCGATGAGATGTACTTGCAGAATTCGATACCGGGGCTTCCAAGTACGAGTCTGTAAAGAAACCAGGGTCGAAAACCAGGTTTCATAATACTTTCATCGAGCTCCAAACTCGCTGTAAAAAATACTTGCATAGGAAAACGATCCCTACTCTCTTAGAGATAAAAACCACAATCGTATTAGCTAGAAAATACTTTAAAAGTATAAAATACTTGCATAGGATTGTGCTCCTTATTAATAAATGATTACGGGTCGTTTTCCTATGCAAGTATTTTATACTTAAAGTATTTTTTGCAAATACGATTGTGCTCCTTACTTCTAAGATTTTACTGTCGTATTCCTATGCAAATATTTTATACTTTAAATTATTTTTTGCAAATACGATTGTGCTCCTTACTTCTAACATTTTACGGATCGTTTTCCTATGCAAGTATTTTCATACTTGCAAGATTTTCCCGCTCGCACCAGGGCCCTACTTCCAAGCAAAGCCCTGGTTTTAAAACCTGGTAGCGTAAATACGTCTCATCTTTAGTTTGTAGTCGTTGTCAGCGATGAATAGACATCGTTATCGCGCGGGCACAAACATTTGTAGATTATGTAAACAGTAAACAGAATGGACAAACTACATAAATTCTTTTGAGAGTATCTAACCTATATCTACATTGGGACTTTGCAGCGTTTCTGAATCAATTCATATCCTTTCAGTAACAATGCCAAGGCGGTTAAATATCAATAAGAGAAGGCCATGGAATTAACAACTCTAAGAGAATAAACCAGGTCATTCTGACAAATTGTCAAAATCGACAAATCTTTAGTTTAATATTGTCTTTTATTAACGCGAGTATCGCACCTTTAAATAAAATACTTTATAACGGAATAAATATCCATAGTATATTTTATCTCTTATTTCAGGTTGCGGAGGAGATTTGGATTTGCGAGAATGGGACTGTAACGAAATGGGAGGGCGGTATTTTGAAGTACAAGGACCATCTCAAATCCAAAATATTAAAGGAGAACGCTGATAACGCGGCTAAAATGCGAAAGTAATATGTAATGCAATTCTCTTTCACAAATCAACATTTAAAACGAACACTTCGCTTGGGTATGATTATACCTAAATTAAAGTATGTTTTAAGTAGAAAGATTTGAAATATTTATTTTTATTTACAAAAAAAATATTGATATAGAAAAACCCAAAATGCTCAGTGCACTGTAATGAATTTTGCAATGGTGGCATTTTTAGATGAGTTTGTTGCAATAATTAAACAAAGTGAAAAATATTTTATTGTATTATAAATGTAAAAGATCTGAAATACTTGGAACATATTGTGAATGCTTGACAAATTGGTGCAAAACTTTTTCATTTATCTTCAACTGGTACAGGTAACTAAGTTGTAAGAAATAATATTTTTTACGCATTGGGTATGCCGATCTATTTATTCATTTTTAACTGTGCTAATTAAGGCTACAAATACAAAATCTCCAATTAATCTAATGAGTAGCTGTTAATTGTATCTTGGGTTTTTTTATATGAATAAAACTAAAAATTAAATCATTCATTGTATAGTAGCAATACTGATTGCGTTAGGAATACCTAACCTTAGAACAGTTACTTCGGGTAACTTTGAATAAATGTATTTGCAAATTTTTAATAGTTCTAATGATATATGACAATGTTATAACGCTATTAAAATCATTCATGATAACGAAATATTTGAAGGACAATGATATTATAAGACATGTAATACAATAGGAATCGTTCTAGTTATTAAATCTGTATGTTTGTCAAGTTCACTTGCTATTATTATATATTATTATCTCAATAAAAATAACTGATAGAGTTCAAGGTTAGAACACGATTCAAAGTTATCCAAAGAGATATTCACAATATAAATTACGCAATTTTGTTACTTTTTAACTATTTTGATGTTTAATATAATTGGTGAAGTGACCAATGCTTAATGTCTAAATAAATAAATGTGATTCCTTACGATCTAACATACGAAACTGTTTCAATGTACTAAAAAATTTGCTTCGAAAATCGAAATTAGACACGAGAAAACTCCTTGAATTATAAATGAAAGAGACAAAGAACGCCCGTGACTTCTCTTACTAAATTCTTGATTTTCAATACTTATCTTTATGAATGGGGAAAGGAAACTTGTGTTATGTTTGGACTTAAGCTCTAGCGATAATTACGTGTGAGATAAAAATTACACATCCTCTTTTAATGAGACTATTTTAATAATTACACTACTAAACAGAAGTATTATTATTATTGTTATATGAATAGTGATTTCTTTTTCCTACTATGTGGTGTAGATCACAAAATTAATAGTTATTAGACGATAAAAACATTGTTAAGCAAGCAAATGTGCATTATAGAGTAATATTTAATTATTTGTCACCGCTCTCTCGACATTTTTGCTTTGCTCCTTCTGTAGTTATAATACCATTGTTGAAATTGTACCTAGCTCGAGGTTTTAGTTCAATACAATTTAACTCAGCAATAATTCAGTGTGATTAGAAACTACCTGTGAATAATGGCATGTAGTCTCAATAAATTTATTAAACAGATTGCATTTTTATTTATTTTTTAATTGAAAGCTATTGAATCGAAATGGCTCTGAGTTGGTTTAAAAATATTAGTCTTTCCCAGAATAATACCGCACATAAGAAGTTTTGACTTGATGTTTAATGGGCGTTGAAGACTGATGTGCATGACTCCAATATAATCTATAATGTTTACGGGAAGGTGGGGATTCTCGATGATGATTGCGAGTGAGCCTCATGATTGTCTAATGATATTTTACAACAATTATACTTTAACATATTAATCCATCATGTTAGTTTTATTTATCAATTCCTATGTTTTTAAGCCATATGGATATATAGCTACGAAAATATGGAGACATTTATCTAGATGATTGGACTAGTAGGGTCATTAGAGAACTAACTTTTACTGCTGTAAAAAAATTAGATCGCACTTTTTTATGTTCTTTGGTACCGCAGCAGAATCTTTTTAGATCAATGAAAGTTCTATAGATGAGGTTCTAATTTCGAAAACTTCCGTCTTTTTAACGCATAAAATCTGTCAAAACTTTGTGTCAAAGAATTTTACATAATAAATTATCATTAATATTTACCGTAAAAATAACATTTTGGAAATATGTCTGCGGCATATTATGAAGATGATATTTAAAAGTTCAGAATCTATATCAAATACGCAGTTGTAGTTGTAACCAAGATACGCTGGTATAGCTTCATACTTAGAAGTGCCTCATCACTGGCTCATAGTACATTAGGAGATAGATAAATAATTATCTAAAGGCAACATGTCAAAAGATGGCAAAGGTAAAGAAGGGAAGGCTCCTGAAACCAGTGCGTTTATGAAGGATTTCATTGCGGGTGGTGTCTCCGCCGCAGTGTCAAAAACTGCCATGGCGCCTATGGAACGAGTGAAATTGATTTTGCAAGTACAACACGTCTCTAAACAAATAGCAGAAGATAAACGATACAAAGGTAAACGTATTCGGTACAAAAAAAATACCTAAAATTTATATATTTATGCGTGTATTTAATGTTTTATTTTCCATACAGGTATCGTCGACGCTTTTATACGAATTCCCAAGGAACAGGGCATAGGGTCATTGTGGCGAGGAAACTTAGCGAACGTCATTCGATACTTTCCCACGCAAGCACTTAATTTTGCCTTTAAGGACGTCTACAAAGGCATGTTTCTAGAGGGGGTTAATAAAAATACCCAGTTTTGGACTTATTTTGCTGGAAATTTAGCTTCTGGTGGAGCAGCCGGTGCAACATCATTGTGTTTCGTATATCCCTTAGATTTTGCTCGAACAAGGTTGGAAAAAAATTATTGAACTCTTTTATGTAGAGACGTTGTATTTTTTTTTATTTTTCTTAACATTGTATCTTATTTACAGATTGGCTGCAGATGTTGGAAAGGGAAAGGCTAAGGAATTTAATGGTTTGATCGATTGTTTGACGAAGACATTAAAAACAGATGGTCCGATTGGATGGTATCGAGGGTTTGTCGTATCAGTGCAGGGAATTATTATTTATCGGGCCACTTATTTCGGATTATATGACACAGCTCGGGGAGTCCTTATAGATCCAAAAAATACCTCAATATTCGTTTCGTGGCTCATTGCTCAGGTAATTTATACGAGACATTTTGAAGTTGAACTTAAATGAAGGGGTTGTCATTAGGTATTAGTCGGCTAATGTAAAATTATTTCCTAGACTGTTACAACAATTGCTGGCATTGCTTCATACCCCTTGGACACGGTGCGGCGGCGTATGATGATGCAGTCAGGTCGGCCAGCTAATGAGCGCCTATACAAGAACACACTCCACTGTTGGGGAGTTATACTTCGAACAGAAGGTCCTGGAGCCTTTTTCAAAGGAGCCTTTTCAAACGTTCTGCGAGGCGCTGGAGGGGCATTTGTACTCGTTTTGTACGATGTAATCAAAAATCTTCTTTAAAACGGGAGCCATATTAGGAAGTTTTGTTAATGAAAATGAGTATTGTGATGTTAAATTTTTGAATGTAAAATTCTGGCGTTGAGTTTGGTGTCTGATGTGCCTTGTACTTGTTAATCACTTTTCTCGATTTAATAAAAAATATTTATTACATATTCTATTTATTCAAGACACCTGTTTATTCATATTTAGGACCAAAAATGCATGAGCCGCATAATAATCTACAATAATTTAGCGATTTATTATTTATAAAAAATATTGTTAAATTATTTATCCCGACGTTTCGGATGCTTTTCAGCAACCGAGGTCACGGGCCAGACTGAAAGATGGCAGCTGTTTTTGAAATGTCGCAATATAAATAATAAATCGCGTTTTAATCCGGTATACAGTATTTTATTGAAATGTGTAATACTTGCGTTAATAAAAGACATTATTAAAATTAAAAAAGTCTTGGAGAGTGAAATTTTTATTTAAAATCGAACAGTTAGGCTAAGGCCTCACGAAGCGGTTTTCACCCGCGCCCGCCGCGGTGGCGGAATGGAGTTTTATTTTAAAACTCACGAGACCGGAGTTTTGTGCTGTTACGCAGCCGCCGCGGTTGCGATTATCGCCCGCAAACTTGGCGGTTGATTATCGTAATACACATCCCCCCACCACCTCCCCCCCGCTGCCCACTGCAATCGCCCGCCAACCGATCGCAGAGCGCGCGGGTGCAACGGTACAAGATAACCGCCGGTGCAGCGGGACCCGCAAACAATCGCACCCGCTGCGGGCGTAAAACGCGTCGTGAAATGTGCTTTAATTTTTTACATAAATATCTGTATTCTACAAAGGCTGCGGGCCCGCAACCGCTTCGTGAGTCCTTAGCCTAGGCTACGCCTCGTCGTTCAATGTAGATTGGATAAATCGTAGGTTCTTTGCCTGCTGTGGTATTAATTGCAAAGATATAAACACTTTCAGGCGTCAGTCGCGTGGGGGAACGGATACAACGTCAATGACACAGGTAGAGAGAGTTCAAAAGCCGTATTCAAGAGAAGAATATAAAAATCCTTTCCTATATCCTACAACCCACCTCTATTAACAGACGCCACTTCTATAAGATATAGAAGTGGCGAACCTGCTTAAGATTTCACAAATTCTCAACAAAACATGTTCTCCTTCGGAGACAACGCCCAGCGCTTGGAGAAAGCTCCACTTTTGTTCAACGTTTCTTTCCTTATCAAGGACCGTGTTTATACAATAACAATTTTTTGAATAACTACTTAATGTAAGTGTACATACAAACATGGAAGAGACTTTTCACCCACCACAGGATATCCTAGTGTCTAGTATCGGTTCCTGACTGTAATTACCGATGTACTGGTTATAAAAAAATATTTTAATTTAAAATGACTAGCATTTTTGTTCATAAAGAGGTTTAAGGTTCAAGATATCTTTATTTCTCAAAAAGTTTTGATTCTATCAGTTTTCTTGTCTTCCTGTCCAAAAAAGCTGAAATTTGTTACGTAAGGATATTATTATAATACTATAAAAAATAATTAAATACTTAGATATTTAATACCATTCAATTTTTTTTATAAAATCAAGTAAAAATATCAGCAGAAACAAAATAGAAATGCGGCTAAGTTTGAACGTCGTCGTGAGCCGCATCAGTACTAGAGGAACATAAATATTGAGGAGGTGTCACCGACCAATATGAGACAGATGCACAGAACACTATGGACAGATGCGCATGTGCAAGCAAGTATTGATGTAGCAATCCAATGACGCGCCAACATATTTTAAGTCAACATGGAATCAGAAGAGATCGTTGCTATAAAGTTGAAAATCACAGGGAAACTTGCATAAATATATTTATTATCTGTTTGAATTTGACCAGCTTACTTGTCCTAAATGTTAAATCGTCAGTAAAAAATGCATAGAGGGTGAAATTTTATTTTATATCACTCATCTTTTTTCTGCTCTGGTATTATTTGCAAATATAGTAGACTCACTAATCCGTCACTATTAAAAATCAGAGGGTGTAGGATTATAGGAATTTTCGGATAACTGGATTGTACAGAAAAAAACATAACGGTCGAAAATGTCCCGAACTACTTCGAGAAAAGGATAGTAGGGCCGTGCCGCTTGTTGCTCGAATTGGCGGGGGCACTGCCGGGCCCCCAGATAAATAAAATATAGTATTTCATAAAACGAAATAAAAACGTATTTCTGTTCATCTTCTACATTTGTTTATTATAAATGTAATATATCTCACAATTAACTAATTACATAGTTTTAAAATAATCCTTGAGGTCTGTTTTTATATATAGGGGAGACGCGGGTGGAGGGTGCCGGATTATTAGACTTGTCGGTCTATTGAAGGATTAGTGAGTATCTACTGTATATAAATTCCTGACTTCCTATCCTTAGAAGCTCCTGAAATTTGTTACGTAAGGATATTATTATTAAGCCTTATTTAGTTAAAAATATGTAAGTAAGTACGAATTAAACAAAATAGATATTATAACACTGTTTTTTTATCATTAAATTAATTTTACCTTACGTAAATTGATTAAATATCCCCAGAAACAAAATGGAAATAAGGGATTGCGGCTAAGTTCGAATGTCGTGAGCCGCATCAATACTGGAGAAACATAAGTAATGAGGAGGTGTCACAGTCCACCGACCATTATGGGATAGATGCGCATGTGCAAGTATTGAGTAGCAAACCATGACGCGCCATCAAATACTAAGTTAACATGGAATCAGAAGAGATTCTTACAAAGTTGAAAATCACCAACTACGCTTAACGCTTAATCTTGATGTCTTCAAAGCCAGAGTGACTCTAAGTAAGCATGATCCCATTTAGACCGCATCCGCGCTGTCCATCAGGCAGGATTGATCAGGAGACTAGCATAATAATATGTCATATATCTATAATTCTATACCTATATAAATAAATATATCTATACATTTTTTTGTAAAACGAAAAACTTGGCGATTAAAAAGAATGGCGGCGAGTTTATTGTCAGTTCTTCTCGTCCGATCTACGCCCTTGATTTGAGAACTGACAGTAAATGTAAAATTAGAAGCATTTAATATGATTTTTTTTAATGACGTTCATAAGACGTGTACATTCTGATTACTAAATGAATAAATGATTTTGAATTTGAATTTATAATTTACCCCTATATTCTACTTAAGTTTGAGCCGCATACTTATCTTAAATATTATACCTAAACTAAATCTTAAATAAAAATGGCGCGGAGAGTGAAATGTTTTATTTTTTATCGCACATCTTTACCTGCTGTGGTATTAACTACTAATATAATATGTATAATTGACTGGCATTTATTCACAGAGAACTTTCGGTTTTGATTCTATACTTACGTAAGATAAAATACGTACGATACGTATATTTAGTTAAAAATGTATGTTCGAATTAGACAAAATATTATATTATATTTTTTATAATTCAATTAATATTACGAGGTAAATAATATATTATTACAGTGTAAATAATTAATAAAATAAAAATATATCCGCAGAAACAAACTGATAAGGGATTGCGGCCAAGTTCGAATGTCGTGAGCCGCATCAATACTAGAGAAACATACTTATTGAGGAGGTGTCACCTACCATTATGAGATAGATGCGCATGTGCAAGTATTGACGCAGCAAAGCATGACGCGCCATCAAATACTAAGTCTACATGGAATCAGAAGATATCGTTCCTACAAAGTTGAAAATTACCTGGAAACTTTAGCGTAATATAATATCCTTTATTTATAATTTACCGTATATTCTACCTGAATTTGACCATACTTGTCTTAAATTTTATAAACTAAATCATAAGTAAAACTGCTTGGAGAGTGAAATGTTTCATTTTATTAATTGAAAATACTTAATATATGTATAAATGACTGGCATTTATTTATGAGAGCCTTCAGTTTAGGTTCTATCATCTTTCTCGACTTTCTGTCCTAAGAAGCTCTTGAAAGTTACATTTATAGGAAATTATTTAGCCTAATTTAGTTGAAATATGTAGGGTATGTTCGAATGACACAAAATATTATAACATTAATAATAATAACAAAAAAATAATCCATTCAAAAATTTTTAGGTAAGTTTAAAAATAAAGTAAGTCAATAAATCCCCAGAAACAAAATGGTATGCGGCTAAGTTTGAACATCGTGAGCCGCATTAATACTAGAGGAACATAAATATTGAGGAGGTGTCACCGACCATTATGAGACAGATGCGCATGTCCAAGCAAGTATTGATGTAGCAAACCAATGACACGACATCAAATACTAAGTCTACATGGAATCAGAAGATATCGTTCCTACAAAGTTGAAAATCACCTGAAAACTTTTGCGTAAATAATATCCTATATTTATAATTTACCCTATATTCTACTTGAATTTGACCATACTTGTCTTAAATTTTATTAACTAAATCATAAATAAAAAAGGCTTGGAGAGTGAAATGTTTCATTTTATTAATTGAAAATACTTAATATATGTATAAATGACTGGCATTTATTCATGAGAGCCTTCAGTTTAGGTTCTATCATCTTTCTCGACTTTCTTTCCTAAGAAGCTCTTGAAAGTTACATTTATAGGAAATTATTTAGCCTAATTTAGTTGAAATATGTAGGGTATGTTCGAATGACACAAAATATTATAACATTAAAAATAACAAAAAAAATCCATTCAAAAATTTATAGGTAAAATAAAAAAATAATAGGTAAAAAATTAGTCAAAATAAGTCAAATAAATCTCCAGAAACAAAATGGTATGCGGCTAAGTTTGAACATCGTGAGCCGCATCAATACTAGAGGAACATAAATATTGAGGAGGTGTCACCGACCAATATGAGACAGATGCGCATGTGCAAGCAAGTATTGATGTAGCAAACCAATGACACGCCATCAAATACTAAGTCTACATGGGATCAGAAGATATCGTTCCTACAAAGTTGAAAATCACCTGGAAACTTTTGCGTAATATAATATCCTATATTTTACTCTATATTCTTGTCTTAAATTTTATAAACTAACGGGCTTATTCATAAACGTATTTTAAGCTTGATATAGTTAAAATATGTTTTGTTTCTTTCGTTCTGTAGTCTTTTTATATTCGAAAAAGCGAGTCAAAACATGTTTTAACTATATCAGTCGTATAATACATTTATGAATAAGGCCGTAAATCGTAAATAAAAAATGCTTGGAGAGTGAAATATTTCATTTTAATTATTGAAAATACTTAATATATAAATGACTGGCATTTATTCATAAGAGCTTTCGGTTTAGATTCTATCATCTTTCCCGACTTCCTATCCTAAGAAGCTCTTGAAAGTTACATAAGGAAATTATTTAGCCTAATTTAGTTGAAATATGTAGGGTATGTTCGAATGACACAAAATATTACATTAAAAATAACAACAAAAAAATCCATTCAAAAATTTATAGGTAAAGTTTAAAAATTTGTCAAAATAAAGTAAAAAAGTCAAATCCCCAGAAACAAAATGGTATGCGGCTAAGTTTGAACATCGTGAGCCGCATTAATACTAGAGGAACAGAAATATTGAGGAGGTGTCACTGACCATTATAATAGATGCGCATGTGCAAGCAAGTATCGACGTAGCAAACCAATGACGCGCCAACAAATACGAGGTCAACATGGAAGCAGAAGAGATTGTTCTTACAAAGTTGGAAATCACGAGGAAACTTTTGAATAATAGTAATTATTATTATCAGTCTATAACTAGATGCCCCAAAAAATTCTGGATAGGGACCCCCTTATAACCTAGAAGTATGAAATATACTTTACGGCCTATTCTAACATATAAAATACATGTGTATTTTTTTTTATAAAAACGGTCGAGCCGTTTCGGAGGAGTGCGACCACAAGCACCGTGATACGAGATTTTTATATTTATAGATTATATAGGTAAATACCTCTATATTCTATATAAAAAAGGAAGCAATTATTTAAAAGTTAATGACTACAGTAATGCAGGAATAAGTTTTCGTTTATCTAAAAGATTGCAGTGCTATTCTCAAAGTATCACCTACAACCAAAAGATTGACGTAATTATATTTTCGTTTTCACTTACTTTGCTCCACTAACACGCCACGAGAGTTTATGGATTCCTCGAAATTTAAATTATTAGAGTAGTATTTGTATTTGTGTGCAGATAACAACCGTTTGGCCTACTTGAATTTGACCCGCATACTAATTTTTAGTGTTATACTAAATATTGAATAAAAAAGGCATTGAGGGTGAAATGTTTATTTTATATCGCACAGTAAGGCTACGCCTCTTAACGTCCAATGTCTAGGATTACTATCCGTCTCGAAATCTATAGAACCGACATATTTAGCGTCAGTTCGTTGCGGCTTTCTGTAGATTGGGCATTCATAAAGCCTAGGATCTTTGCCTGCTGTGGTATTAATTGCAAATATATAAATGACCGGCATTTGTTCGTAGAGAACTTTCGGTTTTGATTCTATCAGCTTTCCTGTCTTCCTGTCCAAAGAAGCTCCTGAAATGTGTAAGGATATTATTAAGCCTTATTTAGCTAATAATATATTATTAGTAGTAGGTATACCTACATATATGTTCGAATTAGACAAAATATTATAACACTATAAATAACAAAAAAAACTATTTTGTTTTATAATATGTAAGTTGAAGATAAAGTAATTCAAAATCTACTTATATAAAACAAAGTCGTGTTAGTTAAACCATTTATAACTCAAGAACGGTGCGATTGATGATATCTTATTTGTTGGATTTGTCTATGTCCCGAATAACAGAATAACTATTAAAATATCGAAAAAACAGGATAATTATAACGCAGAAAATAAACTTTAAAATAAATTAGGTTCGGAACTCTGGCATCCTTCGCAATGATAGCTCACTTCACGCACGCTTTATATTCTAGCTTTTTTTTGTAATAATTGATGTCCACTGCAAATCTGTATATGTAATAGAAGTGGGAAAATAGATATTCAAATCTAGAAATACTTTATTTTTATTTTTGAAGCCAAACTTCTGGCAGGACAATGTCTGTCGGATCCGCTAGTAACATATAAAAGTAAAAATAATATCCGCAGAAACAACATGCGGCTAAGTTTGAACGTCGTGAGCCGCATCAATACTAGAGGAACATAAATATTGAGGAGTAATCACCGACCAATATGATAGATGCGCATGTGCGAAGTATTGATTTAGCAAACCAATGACGCACCAACAAATAATAGGTGAACATGGAGCCAGAAGAGATCGTTCCTACCAGGGCCGGATTTAGAGCTGTGGAGGCCCTGGGGCAACAAAGGAGTGGAGGTTCTGGGGCCCCAAATTATTTGAATGTTAGCAATATAGTCATGTTTGTACAAAATAGAGTTATAGGTAAAGGTAAAACAGCTAAAATAAATATCAATGGAAAAGATGTTTACTAGTGTTTACTAGACAGAATTTGAAAGATTTTTTCCGAATTTTCTATTAAGGGGGCCCCTCTTTTGTGGAGGCCCGGGGCGGTTGCCCCACATGCCCTCCCCTAAATCCGACCCTAGTTCCTACAATGTTGGAATTCACATGGAAACTTTTGCATATATACGAGTACATTGACATAGTATAAAGATCGAAGCATATATACATTCTATATTGCCTACAGTAATGCACGCGTCAGTCAAACCAAAAGGTTTATCAAAAAGATTTCAATGCATTCAGTGTATTCTCTAATCGTCTGCAGATCGACGTAAATTATTGCAAAAATATTATAAGCAAATTACTGAGGTTTTGTATAAGCCCGAATTTTAATTTTTGGCCCACTTTTTTTTTTAAAACGAAACTTTGATAATTTTATCTCAGCTCCATAATGCCGCTTCGAAGAAAATAATCAGCCTATAGTTTGTCGATTGCATTGTCTCCAATTTATTGATAGAGCATAACAGACGCTCAAGACAAATCACGCCAGAGACAATCGATGAACTGGAATTTTTCTTCCTCATTCTAAAGATCTCAAAGTACCTTCAAGGAATAATCCATAAACATAGACTCCTTCTGTAGGTCCCTCATGTACATCTTCACGATTTAACTTGGTTATATGATTTTGTAAGACTACTGAATCCAGGGCCCATCCTTTATGACTCCGTGTTACTTCCTAGAAAAAAAAGTTAATATGACCAATAAATATGGAACTACCTAAAGGTTTCTAATACCTTTTCGAACGCAAAAACATACTTGTCTCATTGCGGTTAGAAATCCTTGAGGATTAAAGAAACCAGTCATCCAAAAGGTGTTAGGTCTACCGTTACGTAACCATATCCGATATTGTTGTTCGCGTTCTAAAAGTTCAGTGTACCAAAAACCTAAGGTCGCTGATTCCCAAGATACCTGCAAAGGATTGATGAAGGTGTTACCAGGGTGAATCAAAAAGTTCTTAGAAGTGCATATATATGAAACCTTTTTGGATCAAGTTCGATATTCAAATTAAAGAGTGTCTATCACACTATATTTATGCAGACTGTCACTTGTTTTTGTCAGTTCGTTCGCATGTAATAATTTTTTTTGTGCAACGAGTTACTAAAAAGTCAAAATTATGGATAAAAGCACAGAACAGGGAAAAATAAGTAGAATTGCTAAGTAGGCGTGGTATGCCTGTCACTATTGAGTGATATTTTCCTTAACCCATCACAGTCGTGTCATAACACTGCGATGAGTCGGTCGTGTCATAAAATTACTTTTTTTCGTAAATATGCCGTACTGTTCTATTTTAGAGTGTAAGAATGATAGCAGAAGGAAAAGTCTTAGTAACGGAGGTGTTTCTAACCATCACTTAGTACAAATTTATATATTTTTTCAATAAATCTTAAAATTTTAATTGACCATAAATTTAATAGAAAAAAAAGCTAAAATCATCCTTATACCTTTCATATAAAGTTCAGTTTAGATCGTTTGTCATATCAAGTGTCAACGCTATTCTCGAATGTTCTATCGCTACTCACTTAGTAGTGATGTGTTAGGTCGAATGTTTTTATCGATATACAACGCGTCAGTAATAATTTTATAAAATATTAAAATTTATCATTTTTATTTTTAATAGCACGATAGTTAAATCGCAGTCCTAAATACCTTAATTAATAAATTATTAAAAAAATCGAAAGTGTTTTTATTTCTTGTTTGCCCGTTCTTCGAGTTGCAATTAACCAACGGAATGACCGAAATTTTTGAAGAAAAACTACTTCTCTTCCTTGCAAGAGAAAGTAGACCCTTTCCCAGACTAGTACACGAGGCGATTAAAATTAAAAAACACCTTAACTTCAACAGAGAAGATGGTTTGAAACTTTCCAACACCTGGGATCTGATAATTAAAAATCTAAAACCCCAAGTCAAACATACTTAAAAACAAGGGAACATGGCATGTCAATATTGTCACGATATAGAGAATTACAGTAAATACCAGTAACTCCGTTGGAATAGATAGCGTTAATATGGCAACTTTGTGATATTTCATCAGACAACTGTCATAGCTTTCAGTCTGCCCGTGACCACATTTGCTGAAAAAACGTCGGGATAAATAATATTTATAAATAATGAATCGCATTTTAACCCTTATAAAGTATTTTATTTAAATGTGTGATACTCGCGTTAATAAAATAGAATATTATATATATATAGCTTCTTAACTAGCAATCGTGTTTTCATTAAGTGATTTATACAAATGTGATTTATGATTCAGACTATTAGTAATACAGAACTGAAAATTAAAAAAGAATATTATACCTACAAGTACTTTTTCAATTCATTCTAAACCTAACTTATACCTTCTCGCAAAGGCGGATCTACAATTTGATTTGAAAAAATAAATAAAAATTGTATCAAAAATAAAATACCTTATTATTTGGTTTAACACCAGTTTAAAACGGCGCTATACTGCGGTATAATTTGATAATCATACAACATAGCACTTAAATCGTAAACAAAAATAATGTATCAAACATCGATAATGTTTTTAAACGTGTCCTACACTAGCCGGAAATGACGAAATTATTAAATTTATGACAAATTATGACACAGTTTTCGACTTTTTGAAGTGATGATTAAAATCATTATTGCGTGCATGAAGAATAACGACATCTATTATGGAGTAGAGGAATTATTTATTAGTTTGTTTCAATACTACAAAGTAACCGTTATCGCGAAGTACTAAGATATATTATTAATTGTAGGACCAGTGTGATTTATGTAGTTTTGAGTTAAATAAAAACAACCAATCGAAGAGAAATCGCAACTGTGTGCAGTATTAAATACTCCATTCATTTGTGTGAATTTGGCGACACTCGATCCGGTACAAATTATGACACATCGCACTTCTACTTACTTCTTCTGTTCTGTGGATAAAAGTGAGTTACGTGCGGTGATAAAATTCTCAGTTTGAAAAAAATGTCTACGAAGGAATTTTTTTTGGACATTCAGCAGACATTAGGGGGTGATGCTGTACCCTATTCTACGGTTGCGTACTGGGTGGCTGAATTTAAAAGAGGTAGATCAAGCTGTAAAGATGACCTGCGTTCTGGGCGGCCTTCAACCTCCGTTACAGAAGAAAATGTCAAAAAGGTTGAGAATCTGGTTTTGGAAGACAGAAGAATGACTATAAAACATATAGCTGAGATCCTAAAGATATCTTTTGGTAGCGTTCAATCCATTTTAATTGATTCACTGGGGTTCAAAAAAGTGTCTGCAAGATGGGTGCCACGAATGTTAACCGACGAAAACAAAAAGCGACGTTTGGAAATTTCCAAGCGTAATCTCGAAATGTTCCAGCGTGATTCGTATAATTTTTGCCGTCGTCTTGTCACCATGGATGAAACGTGGGTCCACCATTTTGATCCTGAAACTAAAAGACAAAGCATGTCTTGGAAACGACCATCCTCTCCATCCATCAAGAAATTTCGAGTTGCTCCTACCGCTGGCAAAGTTATGGCCTCTGTGTTCTGGGATAGTGAAGGAATCCTTTTTATTGATTACATGCCAAAAGGCCAGACGATTACTGGACCCTATTATGCAAATTTAATCCCGAAAGTGCGTGAAGCGATTAAAGAAAAACGTCGTGGAAAACTGTCGTTGGGCGTGTTGTTCCTTCAAGATAACGCTCCTGCTCATCGATCGGAAGTTGCGCTCAACGCAATCCGCTGTGCTGGCTTCAATCTCCTTGACCACCCACCATATTCTCCGGACTTAGCCCCAAGTGATTTTCACTTATTTCCAAAATTAAAAGAGGAAATTCGTGGAACAAAATTTCACGATAATGACGCGGTTATAGCTGCCGTAGAGGACTTTTTCGAGAGATATTTTTTTTTCACAAGGAATAAGGAAGTTAGAAACGCGTTATTCTAAATGCATTGCATTGGAGGGAGATTATGTAGAAAAATAAAATATTATTATTTAAATCTTTGCATTTTTTAATATTGATTCCAAGAATTTTTTGATTCACCCTCGTAAATTTTTTAAATATATAAAAGGTCATTTTATACTATTATGGTATTACCTTTAACCATTGTGATGGAATCCGTGCATCGTACATAGCATCCAGTGATTCACGTAGACCTTGACTCATTACAATAGTTCCATCTATAGCTAATTTTAAGTCACAAAGCGTAGTAAATACCGTTTTAATAACTCTTTGTATACGATCTATTTCCTGTCTGTAATAATTAAAATACGATTATGTATATAGTATACAACAATGAAGGCAGTTTTTGCGTGAAATAGTAACAAAATATTGTTACAAATCACATAAATTTATATTATTTAAAAAAACGTGAATTAACGTGTGGCATGGTGCAGACACATTTCTGTGTCTGTTTCACTGATAATTTTTCTTTACAGGCAAGTAGGTGATCAGTCTTATATGCCCTTCCCGACCGAAAGAAGTATTTTCAATCTTGTTTCCCTGGTATTCGAACCCACCGGTGCTAAACGCATCGCGGTTTCCACTTAGCCACGGAGTCGGTATATTTTCATTTATAAAATTAGTAAGATAATAAACATAAGTAAACAATAATAATTTTATACCTACACGTTGTTAGACTCTATTCAGTATTGAAGTACTTGGCATAATAAGTTGTAGGTTTAAAGTTTTAAGACGAAGTTATTATAAAATAGAGCTCCCTAGTAAATACATTCAAGAATTATTTGAATAAAGAAGTTTTACCTTAAAAAGATATTCATCGGTAGGAAAGCTCCCATCTTCTGAAGAGCTTCTCTGACTTCAAACGAAACATACTGCTTCGGAAGTTTCTCTAACATGTCTTCCGCTAATCGATACACGATACTTTCTCTTGTTTCTCCACCTTGACTACCCCCTTCCTTCGGTTGGACACTCAATATTGTATCTAAGATGTCTTTAGCGCTATTAATTTGGTATGTGATATCCGCGTTACCGTGTAGACCAAACACTTCAGGAGTGTCCGTTAACGGTAATTGATTAATATAATCCACATATCCTTGTAGATTTCTAGTTTGTGGGACTTTATATCCTTTATAAAACTCAAAACCAGGACGTAGTAGAACATCACAGAACCATACGTTAGTAAAGGTAGTCAGTAAACGTTTATCAAAATCATCTGTCACTCTTCCGCCATATTGCACTTCACCAAGCATGTAACATATAGTTGGCCAAGATATGCCCTTTTTTGGGTCAATTTCATCTAAGTGATTTTGTATAAATTGAACGCTCGCAGCATAATCGGCTTGATTAAACTCGTAAGGGATATTCCAACCCAACGGGCCAAATTTTCTTCTTTCTTGTACTATTGTGTGTAAAAATGCAACAGCATATAACAGTGGTGGCCATTGTGACAAGGATGAGTAATCTAGAGTATCTTGCGTAATATTCTGATAGGTTCTCTTCATACTCGCTCTTATTCCTTGTGGAGGCTCATTAGTAAATTTAATTGCCATTTGTAGTAATCCTATAGGGAAATCCGTATGGACCTCTGTTGTAAGCCAGAGACGAAATGATTCTTGTATATGTTCTGTTTCAATCAGAGCATCCATGGCTTCTACGCAGAATGATAGTGATAAATGTATGTTCTGGAGTAAAACCCAACCTCCATCATTCATAGAATCGGATATCATCTTACGGGCAACAATTTCTTGGCCTTGTCCCATAGAAACAGCTTTCAAAACTGTAAAAAATATAAAAAAACAAACTTACTAATATTATAAATGCGAAAGTTTGTGAGGATGGATGGATGGATGGATGGATGTTACTCTTTCACGCAAAAACTACCGAACGGATGTTGATGAAACTTTACAGTAATATAGCTTATATATCAGAATAACACATAAGCTATAATTTATAAGCAGTTTTTGTATATTGGCCATAATATTACGATAAGTATCAAGTAACTCGGAAAAAGAAAAAGCCTTCTTAGAGCTATCTTGACGTGCGCTGCCTAAACCGTTGTAGTTACAAGAATAAAATGTATGGTGGGATTGTTTGTTATAAATAGTTCTAAATTAAAGTCCGTGATAGCATATACCTACCTTTTATGTGGAAGCCAATATACCCTAAACTATAAGCCATAAAAATATTTAAGTTTGATTCATTTTTTCAATTGCACTTTTTAGAGTATTTAGCTAATTTTTATGATTTTTCGCTTTCATTATTTAATATAGATGAACTTTGTTTTTTACACTAAGTAATTTGGAGGAATAGTTTAAAAAATGTCACGATAACATAAACTTGAGTGGTGCGCCATTAAGCGGAGATTGATGAAAAAACAGCTCGGTTATAAAATAAGCTACCCTTAGTACTAATTCTACGCAGACGAAGTCGCGGGCAGAAGCTAGTCATTACATAAAGTAATGGATTTAATTATTGCTGAAGCGATTTTTTGATAGTCAGATTGTTCGTTCATCATTTCTACTATTTTGATGGTTATTAAGAAGGTAGAAATTATCATGTGCCCTATATCATACCCTAGACCAACTAGTAATAAGAATATACTTACTTAGGTTAAATAAAATAAAAACTATATAAATTCGCATATTTTTAAACTATAGTAGAGCATAATATAACTCTGTCGCCATAGTGTCGTTGAGGGGACGCTCAGGTAACGAATCGATTAAATTTACATCCGATTGAAATAACAGATGAATATAAATCAACATCGTATTTTCCATAGGATGTGCTCTAAATTTCAACACCATTTTTATTAACCGACTTCCATGGTTAAGGTTATGGTTATGTTCCCCGATTACTTTAAGATATCTGAACCGATTTGGAAAATTCTTTTTATGTTTGAAAGGATTAGATATTTTTCCAGGCGGTCCCATAGTCATCAGGTCAGGATCTGATGATGGAACCCTGAAGAAATCGAGGGTCCTTTCAAAAAAGGAGGAGGTTCTCAATTCGATTGTATATTTTTATGTAAGTTACACGATATCTTTGTCAATTTTGAAAATATTTTTTTTATTAAGCTTTACCGTCATATAAATTTGTTTTGGGATCAAATAATGGAGTACGAGATTATAAACGGCAACTCGTCAACGCATGATGGTTAAGTCACTGTTATTATAATTACAGAAAAAATAATAAAAAGTAAGGGTCGGCATTGATTGATAGTGTAATATTAAATTCTATTAATAATACAATATATGTATTTAGTATACTGACATTCAAGAGAGAATTTCGTTCTACTTACCTATTTCTTTTGACTTTGCGAGTGAAGCGATTTGAGCTGAAGGATCAGATCCAATTGAAAGTATGCATATAAGCGGTGTTCTTGGCTCTGACTCTTCCCAAGTTACTTCCAAATTTAATATTTGGCCTTCTCCATATTCGGCTCCAAGGGAGTCTATTATATAGAAAAATTTAAAAATTGTATGTATCTATCTCTTTTTATTAACCCAATCGAGAAATATACTCGTATAATAACTAAAGACACCATATTTCATCATTCTCTCGTCAAACCACACGATGAATCAAGGTACATAATATTATATCTTTATGAAGTTGAAATAGTCCTTAGTTAAAGTATATATACATTTATATTTCATAATATGGCACCATATTAGTATATATACATTCATATTGCTTTTCTTGATCATTTTGCCATGATCAAGAAAAGCAAGCAATGCTCTAAGAATGTATTATACTTTACCGACAATATATTTTCTAGCTTGCGAAAGTGTCCGGTCTGGACTCCAAGATCTAATGAGAAGCAGTTTGCGGAATACATCCAGACCTTCCTGATATCCACTCGGTATACTCTCTTCTTCTGGCTTTGCCTTCTCATACCAGACACGCCATTCTTTTTCATTTGCTGTTATCTAAATAAAAAAATAAGTAAAATTCTCGTTTACTTACACAAAACATGCAAAAAATACAACTATAAAAAGCTTTCAAATATGGCCACAGTCTGTGGATTTTTTTTATTTTAGTGATATAAATACTTACTTTACTTAGAACATCGGAGAATGTTTTAAGTTTGCTTATCTCTACTAGGTTTAACCAGGTAATATCCAATATCCATTTAAAGGGCTTCGGAGTAACTGCATTTAAATCAAGTGATGCACCTCCCTTAACAAATGCCATGAATTCATCATGTGATATGAGACAACGGTGACAATCTATTTTCATAGCTAACATCAGTGTAAATAATGCTTTATGTCTTTCATATAAACTACGAAGTGTGAATGCCCAAACTTCATGGGTTAAATATTTTAAAATTATGTTTATACGTTCTTCAGTAACATTGCTTTTCGTCGATTTAGTTATCGAATTATCAAAGATAGTTAAAAACTGCTTCAAAGAATTTTGGTACATAATATTGACGTTGCTCATTTCTACTATCAAAAAGTATAGGATAGATCCTCTAGCTGCAACGGCTCTGAATTCTTCCCTTGCTTTTATTATTTTCTTTTCTGTAACTTCTGCCACTTTTAGTTTTTCATTAACTTCTTCGGCTGTTGTTTTTGTTATTTGTAGAACCTGAATTAAAGCTTCATCGTCAACAAGGGAACCTTCAGAAGATGTTAAGCGGCAGAGTAAATTACTTTCTAATTCTTTCATACTTCGTTGATTTTTCATAACAGACTCAAACAAAGCTACTCGCTCTTCTTCTAAGTCTGATTTTTCCATTAAAATGACTCGCCCAAGTAACTGATCTTCGAGACCTTGCATAGTAACAGTAAAATCGATAATTGAAGTTTTAGCACTAATTTCAGGTGAATACGCGGGATTTGGTAGCTTAGTTGTAATGTATAGCATAAAACCAGGCATAACATCACATTCTTTATCTCCCACAATGACTTTTTCGATTGACCCCGATTTTATAAAATTCTTTTCTAAGACATTGTCTATAACGGGATCTAAATCGACTCCTACGTCCTCAATCAAAAGTGGTCTACCTAATGATAAGCTGTCTTCTAGATGTGTACGGAAATACTTGTGATTTAGTGAAGTGATTTGAAGTTCATTAGAGCTCTCTTTGTTCTTAATCCAGTTTTTTCCTTGACTTTGTGGATCAACTAAGAGTGGGTAGGAACTAGATTTAGTAACAATAAGTGCATTCTGTACAGAGAGTTCGTCATTGGGTAAACCTTGTAGAGTCCATTCAGATATAGTGGCATTTTCTACCAACATATTTGTAATATTTAGGTTGTCTGTGACAGGTATATGTTTACTTTTCAAAATTCCCATCCATGTATTGAAGAGACTATTTCGAAATTCTTGATTATATGGACCACAGTAAGATAAAAATCCAGTAGCTAGTACGACATCTCCTACTAAGCGCCCTAGTTGTTCTTTAAAATCTTTGCTCTGTTGAGTCCATCTTATTTTTTCCCCACCCAATCCATTGATAAGTTGGGTTGCTGCTGTCATTTTTCTTAGACAAACATTAGCTGCATCTGTTAATTGCTGTTTTTCAGATACAGCAGATTCATATTGTTCCTTCACTTTTCTTAAAGACATTTCACGTTCTTCTAGTTGTCTTTCAGCTGATGCTAAATCTTCCATAGCAACCTAAAATTATAATATATCATTGATAAAAAGACATGAAATATTTCTAAAGTTTTAAATTTTGATCTACCTTTAGTCTTGCTTCTTGTAACATTAGACTTGCTTTTAAAGGCAACACTTCTTTGTTAACACTATGAAAAAATGCCATAGCTTTGGTCCATGATAATAGTCCTGCTACATCACCACACACACGCTTTGCGGTATCCATGTTATAGTCTTCCATTTCAAAGTATGGTAACAGATGTTCCACCATTTCATTGTTGATAATATCTTTAGGGTAATTTTGTAATTGTAACAAAAATGTAGTGCTGGCCATCATCTGAAAAATAACACCTGTTATAGAATATAATTTCGTTTTAGTGTAAATGTGTTGAAATTATAAATCTATTTAAGAGAACATACCTTTAGTGATTCAGCCCAAGAAGGTTTGGGACATGGCGCGGCTGTGTCTGGTATGACTGGATGTAACCTTCTTTGAAATAAAATTAAAACACAGTCCATGATTCTCATAATTAAGTGAGGAGGTCTACCTAACTTTCGAACAGTAGCTATATGAGCTGGTTTTATAGTATTAAGAGCAGCTTCAGCTTCCTCTAACGCAGGTTTAGCAGCTTCAAGTTTTCGTTCGGCTTTTTCCTTTTCTTCCGCAATAAAAGCAACCAACGCTTCAGCTTTTTCTTTTACGACTTGCACTTGATTTTTTACTATTTCAGCTTGCATAGCTCTTTCAGTTACTTCAGTTAAGACACGATCTGCTTTTTCAGAGGCCAAAGCTAAGTCTTGTTCCATTACAGCTAAATCTTTCTTTAATACTTCTACAGATATAGATGCTTCTCGTAATTTCTCTAAACCAGTATCCATTCTTAAAGCGCCATCACCTAATTCCTTTTGTTTCATTTGGTATATTGTTTTATAACCTCCAATAAAACTAAGATACGACTTTGGAGTCACATGTGATGAACGCCTAAATCTTTGGAAGTACTCAGCTGAAACTGTAGAAACAACGTCTTGTATCGTTCCGAGTACTGTAACTAATTCTTTCTTCACTTCCTTAGTACATTCTATTTCAAACTCAGCTAGAAAATGATCAGCTACTGATACTAAGGCATCCTTTGGCCAAGGTTGAAACCAGTCTATTGTGCAGCCAGATATTAGGGCTGGAAATCTCATAGCTCTGTACCGAAATGCTTCACTTACCTATAAAGGATAAAAAAAAAAAATTATATTACCATTTTAGACGAGTTATTCCTAATACACATTTAGGCCAATACTTACAGGTGAAAAACATAAAACTACATGTAGATTTTGACATGTCCTATTTAGAAAATATTCCATCACTAGTTCATTTGTTAAGGTGCGTTTTTGGTTTTCTCTCTTCATAATTGGTGTCAGTTCAGATATTATTTCCTGCTGTTCATCTTTTGTAAATAAATTTGATATAACACCAGAACTTAGAATATTATTTAAATATTCCAAAAATCCTTCTTCCTTTATGTCTAAATCAGTGAATATAAATGTTGTACCTTTTCCTTGTACGCCACAAGATCGATATAAAAGTTTCAAATCTTCTAAAAAGTTGCCCACATTATATGATCTTGTTAACGCTATTTGGAATGAACGATAACCAGCTATAAAAGTAGACAATTTCGTTAATGACTGTTTTCCTGAACCCCCTACGCCTACAAGCATAACGTTTCCTCGAGGATGTCGAATTACACGTGATATCTTTACTAAATGGAGCATTGCATCTGGGAAAAAAACGAGATCCATCCCAGATCCTCGTACCATTTCATTAAACTGTGATAAAAACATTTCCAAACGATCTCGTAATTCATTATAATCAAAAACTGGTTCATATACTTTCGGTAATTCCATGTCAGCATCTTCACCTTCTTCACCTGTGGGCTCTGGAGCGTCTCTGTGAAAAAAAAATTCGTTACCTAATATTAAAATTTGGTAGAACATTATATTTTCTTGATGTACATTAAAGTACCTCATAAAATCTACGAACACAGGATCTTTTTCCATCATTTTTTTATATTCTGGGCCTAAAATTTCACCGGAAATGTCATATAGTGCCTTATTAAACCAATCTTTATCTGTTTGATGTGTAAATCTATCGGAAAAAACTCTTGAACACTCGTGCTTCCAAAGAAGCATTAAACACTTTTCTGACTCTATTACTGTAGGCAAAGTGCCCACCATGCCTTGCCATACTCGTGACAAATCTCGTAGTGAGAACACATAATGAAATTTAGCAGGTGTTGGCAACAAATTTATACGAGTTCTAGTCCACAACTCGCGTGTCAACGGAATAATTCTTTTGATAAGAGAGCGTACTTCTACAGTAAAGCCTCTTTTTGCGTTATAGTGTCCTTCCCCGATAACTTTAAATATCTTATCAATTGATTCATTATTTGGAAGTGGACAGTTGAAAATAGAGAATCGCCTCTTTAGCCTTGATGGAATATCATTTCTTCCACCACCTGAAAATGATTTTATTATTTTATAATTTTACTCTACAATATTTTTTACTAAGAAACATTATCAATATACCTGGTTGACCCATGGCACCTAGAAATTGAATATCAACTATAGTTGTGAAGTCTCCTGGTTTCTCTAAGCTATAAAATCCACCCATGCTCATAGTTTGGCGTACTATTTCGTTAGTAATCTGATCACCCCATTCATTTATTTGTGGTAAGTTTATATCATCTATGAATACCAACATTTTCTTTCCTCCTGGTGGTCCAAAAGTCATACCACTACGTTTTTCTACGTAACTTTCTATAGTTTTTTGAAATTGGTAAGGACTTGTAGCAGAAGAAAAATTAAACGAGCGACCCATAAACTGTTCTGGGTTAGCATTCTTCATGTAAGCTTTCATCATAACAGTTTTGGCAGACCCTTGTTCACCTAGAAGTAATACAGCTTTCCCTTGTTTTGCAATGCAGTGAATAAGATAATTTATTCTGACATTGTCTACAATTGGAATGAGAATATTTGCGTAATCTGGAGTAGCAGTGTCAGGATACTGGTAATTTGTCATTAAATCCTCCCACAGCTCCCATTTTCCATGTTCTTTAACATAGAAATCAAATAATATACTGGGTTTATTATTGGGATGTTTAGGTATATCGAGTATATCACTATACGTTGCTCGGATGTACTTATCATACTTAATTCTGTCACCAGTCTCAAGAAGTGAACCAAAACCCCATACTAATGAAAACACGTAAATTTTGTGTAAATGTTCTGGTGTAAATAGAAGTATTTCTTCTCCCTTTTCCTTTTCTTCATCATCTTCCATATCCCCGTTGACAGACTTGTTTCCAGACTGATCTTCAATTTCGACAATTTGAGGGGGTACGAGACCTTCTAACAAATTGAGCATTTGTGAGACAATATTAGTTTGAAGAATGCGCATACTAAAATAAAGGTTCTGCGTGCACCACGTATATGTATTTGGAAAAGTTTGTTCGAACAATGCGTTGAATATTTCATTTTCTCGTTCTGACCGTGTTTTCAGCCAGGCACTTAAAACTGCAAATGTATTTAGTTAATTTTATTTCAAAAAGAATATTATTATTAATAATAATGAAAACATTGTATAATATTATGAAACATACCCGGTTCCCAGTCTAAACCCGAAGAGCTCATATAAACCATTCCATTTCTAGAGACCGTTGCAGGAGAGGCATTATCGATATTTTCAGGTTCAAATATGATTTTTGAAGTCGGAGACATTGTCAACCGGTCCCCATTGGCGAGAGTTAGGGTTTTATTGTCATCAAGTACGGAATTTAAATTTTCTATCCATATACTATCAACTGGTCCATCAAGTACAAGCCAAATATGTTCTCCAGTTTTCATTTTTAAAGTTTTTCTCCACAAAGCCGAGAAAATTCCATCAGTCCAGTCATTTGTTGCGACATCGAGACGTCCAAACATTTGCGAAGCTGTGATAGCTTTAGGATTCATTCTCATTTCTCTGAAAATTATTTTTAAATTCTATTTGATAAATACTTATAAACATACGATTTTATAAAATGTTAAGCACCTGTGGGGATCTTCAGTTTCTGATAAAGCACTCATTACAGTATGGATACACGTTGTCTTACCAGCACCCGGTGGGCCCAACACCATTATACCATGTCGTACTCTTTGAGTTTCATACAGCTGTAAACACATAAGTTATTAAAATACTTATTTAAATATAACATAACCACCGGACATTAATTGTGTTATATACCTGTACAATTTTTAGTACCCATGGGGGGTGATAAACCAAACCATTCGCCTCAACTAATTTTTCTATAGCTTCTTCGAGATCAGGATATGTGGTTTTTTCCAGAACTTGATTTGGGAACAAGTCCGCAACGAGAGAAATAAAAAGAGGTTCATCTTCATCAATGAGTTTTGATAAGTTCATATCTCGAAGAACCCTCATTACAATAGTGCTTTCATTGTCTTTGGCATTAACTCTCTTAACAGCTCCTAAAGTTCGCAGCACAGACAGAATGTTTCTGAGACCGAAGTCATAATGGACCTACAAGTATAGAGTATTACGTGGTGCCTGCAAAGCTATTTACTACCTGATTTACTATAGTAAAAATCTACCTCAGGTTATATTATGTACCTGTTTCGTCAATTGTTCTTCACATAACTTGTAAAGCGTATAAAATTTTCTTGCAAGCGTTATATTCTCTAAAAAACCACATGAGGCGAGCTTGACACGAATAATAATTTGTCGATCCGGCACCATCATAGCTACAGTTCTAAATTGAATTTTTAAATTCTCAGGAAGTTCTTTACGACCAGCGTATCCAGGATTCTTTTAAAGAAGATAACATTTAAAAAAAAATCAATATAAATATAGTAAGTTAAATAAATATTATAAGAAAAAATTTACGTGTTTGAAATTCTTGTGTAACTTAATGTGCTTATAGATATTATTATTTAACAATTACTTACCATTGTAATGAATATACCAAACTCAGGACACATTTCAGACATATCTCCATCAGTGAAAAGAAAGCTTTTCTTCTTTTCTTTTTTAGCAGCGAGAACTACAGCAACTTGTTGAGCAGCCACTGATAGCACAGGTAGTTCTATTCGGTTGAATTCATCGAAACAACCCCAAGATCCAGATTGCGCGAGACCTTTATAGATACGTCCAAGCCCTCTAAAAATGAAAAATTTGAGATAAAATCAGGCCTGTCCCTTCTTGTCGAAACTAGTAATAGTATAGTTTACCTGTAATCCATTTGATCAGAGCAATTAAAGACCACAACATATTTAGCAAGTGTTTTTCCCATATCTTTAACTGTTTCTGTTTTCCCTGTTCCAGCTGGGCCGCAGGGTGCTCCGCCCATACTCATCGCTAAAGCCTGTGCTAGAGTTATGTAGCATCTGTATAAAGGTTTTTTATGTATGTTACTACCTGAATATCACCGTAGTCGGAGATTATTACCATAGTTTTACTTGTAATGGGTTTATAAGCCCAAGAATGCATGTACTAATTCCTTTATATATATGATGTTGTTTGAAAATTTTCAAAAAGAAATAGCATTAAGAAATCAAAGGACTTAAGATATCCAGAATAAAATTATATCATTACGTTATTTACTAACAAAAGCTATTATAAAATAAAGATTTTACCTAGAAATAATTTTGAGTTTTTATTTATTTATATATAATAATTAAAATGAATTCTTCATAAAGGTTCACCTGTCTGTCAAGGGTGTTATAACGAGGCGCTCTGTACAACCGAGATATTCATTCTGATACGTAAATGTGACATCTGTTACTGATATCCAAGTTTTGTCAATGTCTTCTTTGAAATAAAATCGACACTGTTTCAACCATTCGAAATCATTGGCTGAACGAACATTGAGTCGGCACTGTAAACAGATTTTAATAATTCTTAACTGTAATGTAAGTACATCAATTAGGTTTGTTCTCTAACTCACTCTAATTCTTACCAGCATATCAAATATATCTCTTTGATGAACATGAATGGTAATAAGTGTTTCAAATTTAATCCGTTCAATTTTGGTGAGATCTCTTGTAGTTTGATCTATAAGGGTATTAAGTAACTCAAGAAACTTATTATTTGTTTCCATCATTATTTTCTTGTCCTGTCGGGCTTGCATTAAAGCCAATTCTGCGTCTCTCGTCCAGATTATTTGTATTCCAAGAAGTCCCACCTTTGTGAAAAAAAAATACATTAAGATATCTTTAATCGCCTAACTCAAAGCATATAAGTGAAAGTAAACAATAATTTTATTTTGACTATTAGCAAAATGTAAAACCTGTGCAGGCATTTTGTCGAGGAATAACAGAAGGTTAAAAGTTGGATCATTAATAAATGACACTCCATTTCTTATGATAGAATGCAAACTGCTTTGTGCAGATTGCAACAACGATGTTAGCCACGTCTCAACAGATCCCTCGGCACGCACGGGTCGCTCAAGTTTTATTTCTTCACCCTCTGATGACACAATTGACACCATTTTGTTGTACTCTAGAATTAGACTCTTTATAAATATCTTTAACAAAAGCTTGTCAAACTTTGTTTAGTGTTCAACAATTATTAAATGACTGTACCTATATCATGAAATTTCACATATCGAATATTATCAAATATTGATAAAAGATGGTTTTGTATGGTATGTGAATCAGATGCCTGTCCAAGAATTTCAAGCAACGCTGGATCTGATACGAAGAAGAATCTTGGAAACATAGTTCGTTTTTTCTCCAAATACCCACTAAGACTTTTCTGACAGAGCTCTAATTGTTCTTGCAGATGAGGCAACAATTGTTTCAGAAGATCATCTCCAACACAACAAGAAACCACGCCGGGCGTTTCGTGTGCTCTCTGCATAATTTTTTGCCATGATTTATCAATTTTTGAAAAGCGTTTAGCTTCTTTTGGCAATTGTTTAGCTATATCACCTCCGACGAACACAGCTTCCAAGTATACCCACATATTTTGCACTAGAAGCCATCGTTCCAGAATTTCATTCGTACTTTGCAAATCGTATAGCCACTGTTGGATCTGTTTTCTAAATGGTGCATTGTAACTGTAATTTAAGTAATTATTAATAAAATAGTACTTAATTCAAACAAAAAATATTTATAATTAATTAAAACATAATTACCGATTTGACAACAATGAACCTAATATCATCAGACTATCTTCAAGCTGTCCGATTGTCTCTGCTGTTGTATCACCTCTCAGCAATAATTCTCCTCTATTATTAAACGTCTGAAACGTCAGCTCATGCACCGACCATTCATTAGTCACTTGCCGGAGTTTTGCCTCTATATCTTTCTCTTTCATGGCTGATATACAAATATCCTATGAAAGAGATATTGGAACTATGATGTAACGCAAACAGTACTAACTGTCTAAACAATTTAAACTAGTTTAAGTGTTAGTTTCTCGGTGTAGAAATACTAATAATGAATAAATAATTATATTAGCTGTACATAGATGAATTTTAATAAAGTACCTCAATATCTTCTTTATTAGGTAGCAATGGAGCCTCTAAAATATTCTTTAAGCAGAAGTCCTCGTTATCTAGTTCAAAAATATACTTAGTGACTTCCATTATACGTTGCCAATGACGAGGTTTCATAGCTTTATTTGCCATGAGTTCAAGGAGTGGACACATGTCGTTGAAGTCATCAATAGTCTTCTTAAGGGCATAGAAAGCAGGCCATTCTTTTAGTCTAAAAATATGTATATCAAATCAATAAATAATAATATGTTTTGAATATGATAAAAATAAGTAATAATAAGTAACTTACCCTTTGGGCAGTTTCCTGCATCTATTCTGAAATTCCATCAACTCGTTATTTATTTCTTCTATGTTCACTTCTCCCCAGGGTATGTCGTAGTAACTGCTAACTCTATCAATGACGTCGTTGTAAAGTTTGTATAATTTTTGAAGAAGGTTCAGTTCCTTTCGTATTTGTGCGAGTTCTGGGTACTCCGTGTGAGGAAGTCCGAATAGTTCCTCACCATTCTGATATGTCTGCAGTTTTCGCCACATTCCATCAAATCTATTCTGTAACATAATTTCAAGGAATCACGTATATTGAAATTAAATAAGATTGTGTGATGAAGGAATATTTGTCTTACGATTGTCAAAGGAAAAGCTCGATGTAAATAAAATAACATCATCAAACCTGGAATAATATAAGTCGATCTGAAGCCTCTCTAGGACTTAGTCCTGACTGCATTGGACCAATATGTCGATACTCATGACAATAATCTGAATTGTCTTCTCGAAACTTGTCTAAATTGCTCTTTAAATCCTCTTCGAACTGTGGTTGCATTTTAAGAAGCTGGACATGTGAAGCCAGGGCAGTGGCTTGCAGTTGTTGCCAACTATATCTGAGATTATCCACTTGTTCCATGTCTTCTTTGCTTACCGGGAGCTCATACCGGGTTATAACGTTGAAAGCCTCCTAGTAATGATGAAAATTATTTTTATGTATTATATAGGTATAACAAGATTATGATTAATGAACGAAAAGAAATTTGTTTTAACCATATACGATTCATTTAACCTCTATTTGTCAGTCTATTGGCATGTTATTTAAATTTACCTCAACCGGATCAATTTTCAATTCCATGTCGACCTCCTGTTCCCTTATCTTCTTTAATGTTTCCATGACTGTTCTGACGTCATCCAAATCTCGTATAGGTCTCTCTAGTTTACGCTCTAAATCATTCATTATAGCATATACGTAATCCATCTCACGTTTGTACTTTTTACGCATTGCCTGGCTTATTCTGTGGGTACCGTCTAAAATACATACATATATTTAAGTATTAAATTTGTAACTTATTATTGTCTTTTATTAACGCGACTATCACGAGTTAACATGAAATAATGTTTACCGGAATAAAACACGATTTATTCATTACTTGATTTATTAGTATCATGTAATGAATAAATCGAGTGTTTTACAGTAAATGTGGAGGCGGGAGACTACATTTATAATGTAGTGAATAAATCGCGTTTTAATCCGGTAAAAGAGGTTACAATCAAGTGCAACTATTATAATTTATACATAAAATGTATGTCTATAAACATGCTTGAATTTCATTTTAAAAACTTAAATCTGCCAACTGCCAATTGGTCAACTTACTTTTTAATTCTGTTAAAAGACCTAGCTTGAGTTTTTCTGTAGAAACTGCAAGGCAATTTCCAATTACAAGAATATCGGGTTCAGTGGATAATTTCATTTCAAGTTCATTGTGCTTTTTCAGAGCGAGTTCGAAATCATTTAAATTCCAAGATAAAAGCTGACGTAATGTCTTCTCACATTTCCATAAGTAATGGTACGGTCGCCAGCGTTTGACCAGTGTAATTAATTCCTTAAAAAATATTTATTATAAGTATATACAATAAAAATACAAAAGCTTATAATAATATTTTAATTAATATTAAAATACCTTGAGCCGCACATACCGTTTTAATATTTTGAGTGCACATAGACAAAAGTGTCAAAGTTTTAATGATTTCTTTATTTTCCATTACATGACTGTAAAAACTTTTCTGTTGGAATGGAAACACTGGCTTCTCTTCCGATTCCAGCCTGTAATATTTCTTCTTTCTCACTTTAGTTGCTTCTATCATCTTCATAGACTTCGCTACGTTCATTGGTGCCACTGTTTGAACCTGTTCGTCAAGCTTTGTGACTACTTGGAAGAGCTGTTTGGGCTGGTGAACTGTCAGTTTCTTCCAACTTACCTGTATGTTTTGTATAAGCGTGCACACACAAGGGAGTGCAGCAAATTATATTTAAATTTAAATCAAATAATGGTCGTGGTATTTACAAATGAATAAGAATAGTAAGCAACACCGAGTGTTAGCAAATAATTTTTATAAAAAGCAGGTAAGCGCAGGTAATATTGCAAACGATACCACCGTCAGATCACACAGTAGGTGCAAATTACAGACAAGGTACAACATTGAACACCACAATTTGGAAAAGACAAAGACATATTTAATAAATTTGTTTTTAATTATTCTTATAAAGAGAGAAGTGAATATATTTTAAAAGGCAGATAATAATAGTATAATCTGTACAATTAACTAATTTGTTTACCATTAATTGAGAGGAGTCGATGAAAGGGTAACAGAATACGTAAAAGGTGTTTTTCATCTGTCTGTTTGTTCACTTATCCGAAACTACTGAAAGGATGTTCATGCAGTTTTCACATATATAAAATTTCTTTGAAATTGGATGTCAAGTAGAAAAGTTATTAACAGTAATTTAAAGATCATTTCAAATTCATATAACTTAACAACTCTACATATTTTTTCATTTTCGTACACTAAGATGAAGTCCATGCAAACGAAGTCACGGGCACCGGTTAGTGAATAATAAAAGATGAAAAAAAGAAACACTTGTTATCACAGACCTGAGTTGAATCTGTACGATGAGCTGAAGGCTAAAATAAGAATATCTAATTTCAAAATACCGAATTTTTACTGATACCCACATAAGGTGTATAATCAACAAAGGTTACGTTACGTTACGCTTCGTTTTTCAAACTATACTGTCCATTTTCATATGTTTTTTTAATGATTCTTGTAAGTGAATACAATATTAAATGATTTTTAGCTTTTGTTAATGTGAACAATTGCATTAATTGAAAACAAAATGGTATAGTTTAAAAAAACGTAAAAAAACACTTTTGTTGGTTACCAAAACTCATGTAGGAGATATCGAATTACTTTTAGTATATATTCCTAATTCATTGTTTGAAAATGAAAATTTTCATACCCTCGATGATTTCCCGCCAGTCCACTGGGCTACACCCTTTGATAGGCCCGAAATATGTTTACCGGCCAAGACCAAAACTTCTTGAATCTCCTCTAGTGTTGGTTTCACCAAAACATTTGGTATTACTAAAGCAGCATGGAGTATGAATATCGGTTTCCTCTGATGCCCTAAACATAGATACATACCAATTAAATAAAATTAGTTTATATGTTAAGTTTGAATTTAAAGTAGGATATCAAGACACGAATTATTATAAATAATAAAACGTTTTAATACGGTTGTTGTGTAGTAGATTTTAATAAACTATAAGAAAAGAACTTCAATATCAATTACTCTGACACAATTACTGATTTTGTTACTAAGTGTATTTAACATAATATGCATGAAAAGCAGTAGAATAATGGAACGCAAGAGGGGTAACATTGCTGTTGTATGTTCATTATCTATTCTATGTATGTATTTATATTATATAATTATAATACGAAAGGGTCAAGACTTCTTACGAAATAAAATCGAAATTTAGTATTTAGGCACAGCACATGAACGTGCCTTTCGTGATGCAATCTATATTCCATATATATAAAAGAAAGTTGTGTTAGTTACACCGTTTATAACTCAAGAACGGCTGTACCGATTTTAACGATATCTTATTTGTTGGATTCCTCTATGTCGGGAATATATAGTCTATTAAAATATTGGAAAAAATCAGGAAAAAAATATATGCATAAAATTAATTATAAAATAAATTAGATTCGAAACTCCGCCATCTTGACAGCTCACGTCATGCATTCTTAGCTTTTTTGGAATAACAGATGTCCACTGCAAATCAGTGACATATTAGACAATTATAGTGGGTAAATGGGCATATTAAAATTTAAGAATAATTATATAATTTCGAAGCCAAAATTGTGGCAGAACAACGTCTGCGGGGTCCACTAGTTAAGTATAAAAATAAAAATAGATACATAATATAAATAAACATATACAGTAACATCAACATAATATGTCAATTTATAATCAGTATCAATTTGGGAGGTAATGGATGCGAAAAGTGCAATGCTATAAAAGCGATAATTTTTCTCGATATAGATGTACTGATGTTAAATTATATAACCATTTGATACCTCATTGCATATAACTATGAATTATTGATTTTTATAATATTTTTAGGATATAAGATATAATTAATGTTATATCTGAGAATGTTATGTATATTACGTTATTTAATGTCTGTAATAATAGAATTTATGTGACTTAGTTATCGTTTTTAGAATAATTAATACTTTCACTTTGTTTATAATATACATGCTATTTCTAAGGCGAACTATGTCAGACAAACTATTCACCCAAAATAAATAAATTTTACTTTCAAAATTTTGCCCCAACCGTCATACATAAATATACATAATAAATATACATTATCGGCCTTATTCATAAACGTATTATAAGTTTGATATAGTTAAAATATGTTTTGTCTCGCTCTATCGAATCCTATAGAACGAAAGAAACAAAATATATTTTAACTATATCAAGCTTTTATAACGCTTATGAATAAAGGCCGCATATATTTAAAAGGCCTACTACGGATTTTTGTCCAAACCTTACCAGGATTATATAAATTACATGAAGATGAATATCTGTCTGCGCATGTCTGTGTTTTGATCATGCGTAGCTGGAAGTAGACATATATGTTATAGACTAATGGCCCTATTCATAAACTTGATATAGTTGAAATATATTTTGTCTCGCTCTATCGAATTTAAAAATACTAAAGAACGAAAGAAACAATACATATTTTATCTGCATAAAGCTTATACCTATATTCGTTTATGAAGGGGAATTATAAAACGAGCGAACAAAAAAAAACTTTGCGACTGATGATGAGATACTGTTTTAATAACTTGAGCGGTATGAATTTGAGTAAGCGAAAAATGAACTAAACTAACGACGAATATTGATGAATAATAAAATCCAGAACGAGCTTACAAAAAGTGGGTTATGATTAATCCATTTCAGATATTAAAATTCTAGCCGTTCGACTAAATTACTAAGTGAGCGACTAGTTTTGAAGTTCTAGGTTAGGTTATGTTGGTATGGTGACCACCGCGCACGAGTCGAGCGAGCTAAGCGAGTGGTGCCGCGGCAGCGGCCGATGAGTGCCAGAACCGAATTCTACTTATTTTACTTGGCTTAATAAAATTGTTTAAACTTACAACACCACCTCTGGATGCCGCTCAGTATAAATAAATAAATTGCTAAAATAAAAAAAATGCAGGACATAACGATGACACTTAAACAAATATTAGGTCGGTCAAATATTATGAAGCTTCTCATTTTGTATTTTAAGTAACTCAAATTAGTGTTTGTAAGTTGCTGTTCTGTTGATTTCTCGTCACTCGCAGTCAGTCGCTCACTTAGTAATACCACAACGTAAATTAGTTATTTTTGTCACTAAAACTTTAATTTACAGTCACTCGTTTAAATACTACCCGTTTATGAATAAGGCCGTAAGCTTACTACTTAATATATATTACACTAGTTTACAGTGTATCTGTTGCCGATACAATTTTTGCTGTTGTAGACTACTTATGATATGCTAGTTACAAATATATATGTAGATTTTTTTTATCAGCTCTAGTTTATGAGTTCCGGGTAGTTACGGTTAAAAATGAAAATTATAAGTATTTACTAAGAAAAATTATTATTAAATAACTTAAACAATCGTTGAGTTCCAAAAAACTTCGCTTTAAAGCTCTTCTCTTATCTGTGGACTTAGGGAAGTAACGTTTAAGGCACCAGCATTAGTCAGAAATCCAAAAAAACTCTGATAACTCTCCTCTATGACGCGTAAATCTTGATGCATACGCTCTCCCTGCTCTTCGCTCATGTCTCCTATTTTTTTTTTAAAACCTGTCTAGATGACTGCGGAGGAAGTGGAATTTAATGCTCATATATGCATCTCAGAGTTTTTAATTGTAAAAGCAGGTCTGTAGAAAACAATATAATTTTCTGACAAGTTCAGTTTTAATTTTCTGACAAGCTCAGTTTAAATTTTCTGACTTTCTGTTTCTGAGAAAGTTCTGCATCATCGATACGAAAGCTGTCCATGCTCTTAATTGAAGCTTACTCATAGAATTTATAAATTCAGTATCTTTGGAAGTTGTATGATATAGGATCTGTCAAAAATACTGACTTTAATCTTTTTCATAGTGAGCTGAGAAAATTTGTGGCAAATGTAGGAAAAGTAGATCCCATTTTTATCGAGTGCATTAAAAAACTGTTTCATGATTCTCATTTGAATATGTAGTGGCGGCAAAATAATTATATTACGAGCTACTAGTTAGTTTTAGACTAAATATTGCTGCCCTCTAACCAAACCATAAGTACCAGTCATTCAGATGATTTCGTGGTTCTACCCAAATGGTTGGAGTTCTAAATTTAAAACTACCTTTTTTTCTGCCTTTCCATAATCTTAAATATTCAACGCCCTATTTAAAAACACAATCAGGAGCCGAAGTCTTGTAATTTTTATCCAGCGATATCCCAAAGTAGAAAAAATAGGAGTTTTTAACGTACTCTGATACACCTTTTCTATATTTTTTAGCACATATTCTCCACATATATAGCAAAAATAATGTTGGTAGTTTAAACAACTTCTGCTTGAATCACTCATGTCGCAAAAACTTATGAAATTAATCTTTACACACTGAAACACCCACGTTATTAACGAATAAATCAGCATAAATGATGAACGTCGAAAACAAAAATATTAGAGCTGCACAAAATTTTCTGAGGGTATATTTGAAAAGACCATGTCATAAGTAAACAAAATCACCCACAAAATTCACGGCAACAGACAAAAAGTTAAATTTTGTAAACTAGTGTTATAACTTAGTCGTCTGCATCGTATGGTAAAAAATAACTTTTTTAACTTTCCAGTGATGCAGTTCTTCTATTTACAAATTCTAAATGTTCATGTTACTTAAAAATAAAACTCGTTACATACAAACATTTAATATATTTAAGTAATAACTACGTACTGACTGCCTCCGTAGCTCAATGGTAAGCGCGATGCGTTTAACATGCGGGGAAACAAGACTAAAAAAAATTGTTTCGGTAAGGCAGGGGGCAGAAGGCCGATCACCTACTTGCCTATAAAGACAAATAATCAGTGAAACAGACACAGAAATGGGTCTGCCCCATGACCCATTAGGGGAGACGGGAATTAACTACTGACTGGCCGCCTTGCCTTTAAAAAACTGTCCCGTTCGTCAGGGTTCAGAGGGGTGAGCACGAACAAGTATCGAAAAAGTATTCGTATCGTCGAACTGTCTGTGTAACTGTATGAGAAATCATTTGAAATTTCATACAAATGACAGTTCGACGATACGAATACTTTTTCGATAGTTTTTCGTGCTCATCCCTCAGAAGACTTATACTGTGAGAAATATGTCTGCCCCATAAGCCACTAGGTGAATAGCAAATTACTTTTCTATCAATGTTATTTTAATTAGGATATAGATATAATTTCTTAGGGAATAAACATATATTTTCTGTATCAAAACATATTAATTATTATCTGAACCAACATACTTAAATTAGTTCATTAATTAGTTTATTACTTTTTATTATTTCTGAAGGTGTTCATTTTTCTTTTAGTAAATTAAAATTTTAATATTGAAAACATGATATTTATTATTTTTCTCCTCTCCACCTTTTTCATAATATGGAAATAAAAAAATGCAGAAACTATATCTAAATTAAACAACAAATTGTAATTTATAAGAATAATATTTTAAATAGGTAGAATTTGTTATCAAACACAGGGAGCGGGTAGGAAAAAATATAGCGGTTCTGTTTGCGGACAGGAAATGATACCCGCAGCAACACCAGGACCTCAGAAATGTAAAGATGTATTTTTAGAATAAACTTATCAGTACCTGTACCACGATCGGTAAGGTCAGTATAATTGCAGTCTTATCTTACGAGAAAACTTGACAGCGCGTTACATTTTGTATAGCTCTGTCTCGTTCTATCCTCAAGGACGCCTGCAATAATACTGTTTTATGAGATCGTGGTACGACCCCTCCAATGTATTTTAGCGGAGATTGAATCTTGTCCTATTTTTTGATGCTCTTTGTCACCGGTCATAGAAAAGGCCTATCGATCAAACAAATATGTAATCGATTAAACAAATATGTAACAAAAAAATCGAATATTTTTCTCGCACTCGCTTATCTTTTGCTTCTTTTAAAATGTAAACTGCGAAAATTGTGTAACTATGCGGATTAGACAAGATACCCGCAGCAACACCAGGACCTCAGAATCTTAAAAAGGTATCAATAAAATTTACGCATGCGCTGTATGAGATGAAATAGACGTATCGGAAAGTTCTATAAGGCGGAGTCAAGGGTAAGACTCCGCCTTGTTTTATTTAAATATGGAATAACAAACATAGTAAATTATAATATCATCAATATTGTGATTGTAAATCAAAGCTGGCAGACGCTTCTTAGTTCCAAAATGTTGCCCGCCTTTGTATCTTAGTGATAGCGCCAGAGGTTCCAGGTTCCATTCCCGGGAATACAGTTTTAGTTGCGAAGGACACAGAAAATAATAATGGTGAAAAGACATAGGAATATGTTTAATCTGTGGTACTAGGGGAATTGGGAATTTACTTTTATCCCACCGATACGATTTTACCGATACGACTTGGTAACCTTCAAGAAACGAGCATATACTTATCTTAAAGGCCGGCAACGCACCCCCAAGACCCCTGGTATTGCGGATGTCCATGGGCGGCGGTAGTCACTTACCATCAGGTGAGCCGCCTGCCCGTTTACCTCCTCTAATATTAAAAAAAAAAACCCCAAGCTGCCACCTCTCCGGGTTTGACCCGGAGTTTATGGGTTTGCATGGTGCATGTCCGGGCAACGGGTAACATCGATATATCCGGGTCATTCCGGACAGTAATAGCGAAACGACAGCCGACCATCATCACCATAAACACCAGTGTTGTGCACTTTCTTTTTAAATATTTCAATCGTAGATTGTTTTCTTTGCTCTAGCTCTAGCTCTATTTTAAAAAAATACATTACCAATGATAAATCACCAAATTTGCTTTTTGATTGATTATTAAAAAAAATTTTATTTTAATAAAAATAACTATATTTCAAAAACAGTAGTTTTGAAAGGTGGCAGCCCTAAGTATAAGCGATATTTTCCAGGTATTATATCTATAAAGTATAAATATCTAAAGTCGTATGTCCGAATCCTTATCCCCGAGCTCGACTTTCGATATCTAACGTCAGCGTTTAGATTATTTATCAAAGCGTAATCGTTAACTTATGCACATTTATTTCCAAATTACATTATATTCTTAGAAATACAAATATCTATATATATAAAAGAAAGTTGTGTTAGTTACACCGTTTATAACTCAAGAACGGCTGTACCGATTTTAACGATATCTTATTTGTTGGATTCCTCTATGTCTCGAATAAAAGAATAGCTATTAAAATATCGGAAAAATTCAAGTAAAATTTATATGCAAAAAATAATTTTAAAATAAATTAGATTCGGAACTCCGCCATCTTGACAGCTCACGTCATGCATTCTTAGCTTTTTTGGAATAACAGATGTCCACTGCAAATCGGTGACATATTAGACAATTATATAAAAAAGTGGGCAAATGGGCATATTTAAATTTAAGAATAATTATATAATTTCGAAGCCAAAATTGTGGCAGAACAACGTCTGCGGGGTCCACTAGTAATATTATATAATAACATAAAGTCAAAAAAGTCTAGGGATACACTAATGACATCATAACTTAAAAACTATTTGTACAGTGTACTTAGTACAGAAAATGTTTGTATTGTATTTTCAAACCATTTTTAAACATTTTTAATTCGTGGTAATTAATTAATTGAATTAAGCTTTCGCAAAGTTAGCTTTTGTTTTTAACAACGTAAAATAAGTTTATAATCTCTAAACATTTTTGATACAATTACGGTTTTATATGATAGATATCGACAGACTACCATGAGGTTCACTTGATGGTAGGCCACAGACCATCAGTCAATGATGCACTGTCGACCTATTTTTTTACTTCGAGCTTATTATTTATTACGGTTATTATTACGTTCCTATATTATTATCTCAAAGTAAGCTTGACTAAATGAAATCTTACGGTTTACGCTAAAATTTAAATGGAGAATAAGCGTTGTTGCGGATGGGAAATTATTCCCGCAACAATACCAGGACCTCAGGAGTTAAAAAAGATATTATGAAAATCAACGCATGCGCTTTCAGTCTTTTCCCATCAAAATTTAGTTGGAGTTTTATAAAAAATGAAAAAAAATGGGTATGATAAACGGCCCTAAGCGATATATCAGATATGCCTGATTAGATATATTATGTAATAAATCTATATTAGGTATACTAGCTGACCCGGCAAACGTTGATTTGCCATGTAAATAATTTCTAAAAAGCAGGGGTTGGTAATAGAAGAGTGAAAATATAGGGTTGTATGTATTTTTTAATGCCACATTATAAAAAAATAAAAACAAAAAACTTCGTCCAAAAATTAAAAAAAAAATTTAGGGGTGGATTACCCCTAACATTTAGGGGGATGAAAAATAGATGTTGGCCGATTCTCATAGATACCGGATAAGCACAAAAAATTTCATCAAAATCGGTCAAGCCGTTTCGGAGGAATATGGCAACGAAAACTGTGACTCGAGAATTTTATATATTAGATATAACGAATCTGAGGGGTGAGCACGAACGAGTATCGACAAAGTATTCGAATCGTCAAACAAAAATCTCATACAAATGACAGTTTGATGATACGAATACTCTTTCGATACTTGTTCGTGCTCGACCCTCTGTACGAATTTGCAGCAAGGACGGATAAAGCGAAATTGATTCTCGCCGCACCTAACATAGACTTCTATTCCTAGGGATAACGTCGCGTCGTAATCCCTAGGTCTTTCTACTACTTAAAATATTCCATTCGGATCGGTTGATCATTCGCAAATGGAAAAATTAAGTACAGACTACGTGTTCCGGCGGCTATGGATTTCTGAATGTATTAAAATTATATAGGTCTACAGAGTATGATTTTTATTTCTAACTAAATCAAATTTATTTTTTAAGTTATATACAAACTAAAACAATTAAATGCATGTGTACAATCTGCTTATACCTACCTAGAAACAACTTACATCATAATAAGCGTCTGATATTTCAAGCGTCTATTATTTTCAGGTGTTCAGTTTCAGGAAAAACTAACTGTATAATATTGCTCCAAATATGTTTAATAAATATTAACTTATAGCTATATCTAATAAAATAAAACTATAAGATTATTTGACTAATCTATGTAAACACTAAAATTAATGTATTAACGGTAACAAAATTAATAAGTTATTTGTATCTTGGGGGTATTCTTAATAACTTTCTAACAAGCATTATAGTTTATTGGTTAAATATTTGTTATTAAAATTTGATATAAATGCTAACTTCTTTTTTTTAGAGTAAACTACATTTATTTTATATTTGTGTCTTGTAAAGGCATGTATGGGAAGAGCTGCATGCTACAGTGCTCATAATAAATAAATTGTTGAAATTTTAATTTAAGGTACATAATATGACAAGTAAATCATATGTCACATGATATTATTTGATATAAAAAATATGGCACTGAATTTTAAACTCCTTTCAAGATTTTTGTGCACATCGTGGCACTAAATTTGAGGAGAAAAGAGAAAAATAACCAAAAAATCTGCGTGCGGATGGGAAATTATACCCGCAACAACACCAGGACCTTAGGAACATGAAGTGATCTTAACAAAATGACGCATGCGCTATATTTTACTGAAACAGACATATTATATTCTTTCAGTTTGAGGTGGAGCTTCCCTCATTGATGACGTTTGGCTCATTTTTAATGCATATTTAGTACAGAATATTTAGGTTTAATAAGATACGAGATAAATATGTGGTGACCTCATGAGGGTCACCATTGTAGTATTTACATTCGGTCTCAGGCTTCAGACATCTTATGTTTTTATTTCAGATTGTAGTAGATATCAGAGTATATCAGATTGATCTAGTATAATTTTAGTTTGTTTGACTAAAATTAAACGATGAATGTAAACCGCTTAAAGTAATATTATCGACACTCGATATGAATAACATTGTAACTATTATCCACTATTATCTAATTATCTCGACAATGAATTAAGAAAACAAAGAAGCGTATTTTGGACTTACTCCCATATTTCTATGACCATTAGGTTCATATTTACATAAAATTTTTTTCATTGTAACTAACAAAAAAATATGTATTTCATGAATAACAAAATGGTAGATTGGCTTACGATAATATAAAATAAAATCCTAAAACATTTTAAGTCATTAAATAATAGTAAATATTTTTACAATATTTTTCATTACAAAATGTGAGAAAAAACTCAATAAACAGCATTGTAACTGTGCAACTCTTTCTAATGCATGTTATCTCTCATTAATCTATGAGCCGATTTTTTTTCTTAAATATAAAAAAACTATAGTAGGTAGGTAATTATAATATGGAACCATAATATGGATCCGAACAAGCTGATCAAATTGTAGCATTGGTGCGGGAGGGCTTGGATCAACAAACGATTGGTAGAAATTTAAATTTAAACCAGTCTACGGTTTCTAGAATATACAGTAGGTTTGTGGAGACAGGTTCTTACAAAAGGAGACGTGGTACAGGCAGAACTCGAGCAACCACCGGTCGTGATGACCGATTTATTGTTACAACTTCCCTGCGAAATCGTTTCCTCACGTCAGTTAACATCAAAACAGAGCTTAATGAAGTGCGTGGAGTAAACGTTAGTGCACGAACAATAAGAAGAATAAAGGAAGCGGATATCACTCCTTTTAGACCAGCAAATTGTCCAAAGTTGTCTGTAGCTCACAGACAAGCTCGCTTAAGATTTACGCGTGATCACCTAAATTGGACAGATGAGCAATGAGCCTCCGTTTTGTTCACAGACGAGTGTAGGACATGTTTATATGGTGCAGATGGTCGCAGAAGAGTATATCGTCGACGTGGGGAGCGATATGCTCAAAGTTGCATTGAGGAACGTGTTCCTTTTGGAGGCGGTTCTTGCATGGTCTGGGGTATCGATGAACGGGCGAACAGAACTTGTGTTCATTGACATGGTCCGTCAAAATGGTATTAGAGGGGGTTTGACTGCACATCGCTATATAACAGAGATTTTAGAAGATCATGTGGTGGCTGGGATACGTACAATGAATTGGCCAGCACGCAGCCCGGATCTTAATCCCATTGAGCATCTTTGGGACAATTTAAAAAGAGCTGTATATGCGAGAAATCCTGTGCACAACTAAGAACAGCACTTTCAGAAGAATGAGACAATATTCCGCTAGATGTTTTAATAACCCTAATCAAATCTATGCGGAACCGATTAGAATCCATAATAAGGGCACGTGGAAGTAATACACCTTATTAAAACATAAAAAAACCCTTGCATAAAGCTATTGTTAAAACCATTTTTTTAATTAAACCAATTTTCTTTAAATTTCTGTTTCTCTTCAAAAGTTTTAAGGTCCTTTCCAGTACACAAACTTAAACTTAAGGATATGACCCTACGCTGTTTTAAAGTTAACAAACCAATCTAGACGTTTCAATTTAAATCTTTGTAGAAAGTTTGCATACTTGGTTAAAATATTTATTTCAAAGTTGTTTTTTACTTTGATGCAGTTTATGAGTCCGTCAGTGTATATACTCTGATACAGAAAATTAAAAATTGATTGTCAACTTTCACGAATATAAAAAAAATAATTATAAATTCCGTTGCTTCTGTTTTTTTTTTCATTTTATTTACTGTTATTTTGTACTTACTTCAACAATCTTACTAATGCGAAAGTTTGTGAAGATGAACTGATGGATGAATCGATGGATGTTTGTTGCTCTTTCACGCCAATATTTTGATGAAACTTTACAGTAATAACCTTATACATCAGAAATTTAACACATAGACTACAATAACATAGAGTATCGTCTACTTTACTACGCACGCACTAATTCTACGCAGTCGAAGTCGCGAGCAGAACCTATTTTAATGTAAAGTACCTATAACTAAATTAAAGTATATTTTAATGTTATAACCACATCAGTGGTTAATGGTTTACCCGTGTGCCTGGGTTCTGATCATGGGGAAACCAATGAATGTTTCGGTTTGGTAGGCATAGAAGGCTGATCACATACTTGCCTTTAAAAAAAATGATCAGTGAAACAGGCACAGAAACGAGTCTGCTCCATGGGCAGACACATAGGGGTTACGGGTTCACTTTCTTTTTTTTTAACAATGATTTACAATTCAATTAATCATATACAAAGACTGATATGTATAAAACTTAAGTCTGTAAAAGGAATTACGATGATATTCATTAAAAAATATACGTGTTTTAAAAGCAAGAACTATTGTAACTTCAAATACAATGTTTTTCATTTCATGGATAGATTAAAACTATACATTGTAACTATAGCAAAATCAGGCTTCTATTGGTTTTAATACAACGAGACCCTAAGCACGTTAAATAATGAATAAAAATAGACAACAAAATCCTTAGTTTGTTCAAATAGGCTTAAAACTTTCGCGGAAAGGTTGATTATAACATAATAAATTTCTTAAAATGGCTCCTCTGAAAACCATCCAAATATCAGTTACGATGTTATACATATCGAGTGTCGTTATATAAATGTAGCACCGTGATTAATTTATTTGTATCTTGGATGCTGAGATGTGAAGTATTTGAAATAGATATACCTACATATTTTAAATGCAAAATACCTTTATTATTAGATAGTATTCAATCAAGTTGAACTCTTTGAATAAATAACAGTACATTAAAATCAGTGAAATAAGGTATTTTATTTGAAAAACCTATTTTGAAAATATGTATTTTGCTATAGTACTTTTTACTTATTACTGTCAGCTCACGTCATGCATTCTTAGCTTTTTTGGAATAACAGATGTCCACTGCAAATCAGTGACATATTAGACAATAATTATAGTGGGTAAATGGGCATATTCAAATTTAAGAATAATTATATAATTTCGAAGCCAAAATTGTGGCAGAACAACGTCTGCGGGGTCCACTAGTTATTAATAAAACATAAAATTTTGATTGCTGATTTTGTTTTGTTTATGAGAACTAGCTACATATATTTCTGTATGAAAGCGCTGCGTGTTATTTAGTACAGTACTCATTATAAATAATTGTTGAACTTTTAATTAATTAAGGTATGACGAATGATTATATTATCACTTATTTCATATAATAAATACTGCGCATAAAAAACTCATCTCGAATATTTTGTGCACATTTACGGCAAATAATTTGAGAAAATAAAAAAAAATATCTGCTTGCGGATGGAAATTATACCCGCAACAACACCAGGATCTGAGGACTATGAAGAAATCTTAACAAAATAGCGCATGCGCTATAACTCGTGAAACAGACTCATTGTTTTGTTTCCTTCATCGTGCCGTTTGCTCATTTTTTAGCATAAATAGTTCAATAAGATACGAGATAAGCGTGTGATGACCCCGTGAGGGTCACCATTGTAGTATTTACATTCGCTCTCGTTCTTCAACCATATTCTGAAGTATTTTTTTCCCAGATTGTGTGAAAAAGTATGTTTTTTAAATATTAACACTAAATGTACCAGAGCGGTCAAATTACCGCTTTTGAGATTTTAATAAAACTTGTTATACTCAATTTTTCTTGCACTTACTGCATGACTTTATAGCTATATATTATAGAGTCGTGCAGTCAGTTGAAGAAAAATGAAAACCTGGAATTTGACAATTTTTATCAGTCTCGAAAGCGGTTATTTGCTGGTGGGCGTTAAATATACTTCGCAAGACGAGGTGCTCCAGTAGGTACCTATATGGAACTATTTCAGGTGGAAGAATCCTAATTACAAAATATATAAAAATATTGTAGGAATTTTATAGTTTTTGTAAAACTTTCTTTTTATTAGTAGTGAAAGGCAACTAACTGAAAGCAAAACATTTACGATTCATTCATAACATGTGAATTTTTCTAAAGGAATATAGATATAGAGTATTATCGATTTAAATTTTTATATTCATAGACTAAACAGAGATACCTACCCACCTGCTTTTAAGGTCACGCATGTATATTTTACATAGAACGTCCGAAACATATCCGGAAATGAAATAGAATCGAAGGCTGTCTTGTACTAGGATATCATAAATGAAAAGGATGCGCTATATTTGAGATTGGCAAAGATAAACTTCAACTTTCATGTATTTCCCATTCTTTATGTTAAATACGGACAGACGAGAATGAGTACATCAATTAAAGATGCGCTCATTTTAATTTCAATTGATTGAGTTCATTTGATTTGATTTCGAGTACCCACTACTGTTTATAAGCTAAAATAGAGGCATTTTAGCTTATAGACAGTAGTACCTACTCGAAAATCGGTACCTATGCACTTTACTATTAGTGCTACTTTCAAACGAAATAGAATGTATTTCTAGTTAAGTGAGTAATTTAAGTCTGATTATTTTATTTGCCACACTCTACTTGATACTACGTGGAAAACATACCAGCGGATTCGAAGTCTTGTGAGAATTGCTTAATGATGAGATCCAAAGCTCGTCTCGTTACTTTGATGAGAACATCCACAACTTTACGGCTGTAGTATCGGCGCATTTCGTTCACTGCGTTCTTGACCATCTCCTACATAAAACCAAAATTATATAAACAAATAATTAATCTATTAAATATTTCAAGTATAAAGCCTCCATGGCCCAACAGTATACTAGTCTAGTCGACGAGTTGAAAATGGTACAAAATAGAGATGCTGCTCTTAAAATTATGTGCGATAGCTCATTGGATCCGGAATGACGCCTAGAAAAATGTGCCAAAAGCATGTATTAGCACATAAAGAATTGCAAAAGTTATAAACAATTAAAGATGCCAATATTTCATAAACTATTAATATTTAAGAATATACCAGGGTGAATCAAAAAGTTCTTAGAAGTGCATATATATGAAACCTTTTTGGATCAAGTTCGATATTCAAATTAAAGAGTGTCTATCACACTATATTTATGCAGACTGTCACTTGTTTTTGTCAGTTCGTTCGCATGTAATAAATTTTTTTGTGCAACGAGTTGCTAAAAAGTCAAAATTATGGATAAAAGTGAGTTACGTGCGGTGATAAAATATCTCAGTTTGAAAAAAATGTCTACGAAGGAAATTTTTTTGGACATTCAGCAGACATTAGGGGGTGATGCTGTACCCTATTCTACGGTTGCGTACTGGGTGGCTGAATTTAAAAGAGGTAGATCAAGCTGTAAAGATGACCCGCGTTCTGGGCGGCCTTCAACCTCCGTTACAGAAGAAAATGTCAAAAAGGTTGAGAATCTGGTTTTGGAAGACAGAAGAATGACTATAAAACATATAGCTGAGATCCTAAAGATATCTTTTGGTAGCGTTCAATCCATTTTAATTGATTCACTGGGGTTCAAAAAAGTGTCTGCAAGATGGGTGCCACGAATGTTACCCGACGAAAACAAAAAGCGACGTTTGGAAATTTCCAAGCGTAATCTCGAAATGTTCCAGCGTGATTCGGATAATTTTTGCCGTTGTCTTGTCACCATGGATGAAACGTGGGTCCACCATTTTGATCCTGAAACTAAAAGACAAAGCATGTCTTGGAAACGACCATCCTCTCCATCCATCAAGAAATTTCGAGTTGCTCCTATCGCTGGCAAAGTTATGGCCTCTGTGTTCTGGGATAGTGAAGGAATCCTTTTTATTGATTACATGCCAAAAGGCCAGACGATTACTGGACCCTATTATGCAAATTTAATCCCGAAAGTGCGTGAAGCGATTAAAGAAAAACGTCGTGGAAAACTGTCGTTGGGCGTGTTGTTCCTTCAAGATAACGCTCCTGCTCATCGATCGGAAGTTGCGCTCAACGCAATCCGCTGTGCTGGCTTCAATCTCCTTGACCACCCACCATATTCTCCGGACTTAGCCCCAAGTGATTTTCACTTATTTCCAAAATTAAAAGAGGAAATTCGTGGAACAAAATTTCACGATAATGACGCGGTTATAGCTGCCGTAGAGGACTTTTTCGAGAGTCAAGAAAATAATTTTTTTTCACAAGGAATAAGGAAGTTAGAAACGCGTTATTCTAAATGCATTGCATTGGAGGGAGATTATGTAGAAAAATAAAATATTATTATTTAAATCTTTGCATTTTTTAATATTGATTCCAAGAATTTTTTGATTCACCCTCGTATATATAAATTTCCAATAAAAAACTCTATTTTGTACCATTTTCAACATGTCGACTAGACTATACAGTCCGATGAGCGAACACGAGTATCACACGTTTAAATAAAATATTGTTTACCGGATGATAATATAAATTATAAATCGCTTAATAAAACTTATTTTTAGTAACAAGATTGTTTTTTAATTGTTTCGTACTGGCAGGGCGCAGAAGATTGATGAAGTACGTACTTGCCACCCCATGCCCTACTAGGAACTCGGGATCCCACTATAACGACTATTATAGCTATTCCCTGTACGTTCCCATAAGTATTTTGTTTTTCAAAAGCCAGCCAGTTAATGTTTCGATTGGCGGTGATAGCACCGTTATATTACATAGGTAATATGTATCAAAAAAAGGTCTTAGTTCTTATATACCTGCATGCTTTTAGAGAGTCCACCTGCCGGAATGGACAATAAGCGATGCGGACTCTCAAAGCACTCCCACACCGCCGACCAATCCTGCTGCCCACTGCTCGTTGACTCATTAAGTGTTGACACTGTTGCACTGCCTTGCATATCGTCTACAAAGTTCATTTAAATTAAAGTTTCTGATGGAAATGGAAGGTCAAATCTTGAAATATGTACCTATATGCGGAATTGCCTTAAATCAAATATAATATTGTAATGTCGCCAGCGATTTTTCCGAACCGGTACGACTTGGGGACCTTCAAGAAGAGAGCCTATTCCTACCTTAAAGGCCGGCAACGCATCTGCAAGTCCTCTGGTGTTGCAGATGTTCATGGGCGGCGGTGTTCACTTTCCATCAAGTGAGCCGCAGGCTCGTTTGCCCCCTATATTATAAAAAAAATGTATTATAATGTATTTATCGCAATAATATTTTTTGATTCATTATGAGTCTATCTAACGATATAGTTTTACGTTTTGAATCCTCCCATCTAAATATATAATAAGGTAGTCAAGTCGCCTAGTGTGGATGACGAAATAATACAAATGCTGTAAAGTGCTGTGTCAGGAAATCTATGAAAACTTAACAAGTGCACTATAATAAGAATTTATTCTAAATATTATGATACCTTCAGCGATAAGAAATTCAAAATCTGGATTAATTTCAGCCGGTTTAATCTGCTGGGCGGCCTTCTTTACGAGATCCAAAACTTCCTCTACCGCCTCTTCCACCATAAGACTCTTACGGTTCAATTCAACACAGGCATTCCTTTAACAAATAAGTGTAAGGAACGTTCCTTAGAATGTAGATATGTTGCTCCTGATGGTATGATAACTGTTTTAACTGGTAGTGACTGTAGTTACACTTAAACTTAAACTTAACTAAACTTACAAGCCACTTAAACTTAACTAAACTTACTTACCGACAATTACTTTCTACATATTCAATGAATTCATCTACTGCCCACGGGGTATCTTCTATAAAAAACAACAATATTAGCATTTGGCTTATTTTTGTCTTCAGATCATTTTGGTAAAATCATTTTGATTATATTGATTATATAGACCTGGTAATGTAATCAATGTAACTTCTTGCATTCCAGACAGCACGTAGATAATCCTATTAGAATAAATATCGTGTACTCTCGTGACGAGGACATCGAAGCTATTAATGGCAGCATTAGCCCGATCCACGAACTCCTTCCATTCCACGCTAGTCCACGTGACTGATCTTATTCCTGGCAACAGTAAGGAGGACAGACGAACCACTTGCGGGAGGAGAAGTGGACGAACTTCCAACTTAACTTGACGCACACTTCTCAAGTAGTCTTCTAAAAGAAACTAAAACAGAATCTTCTATCATTAATTATATCCAAAATAAAATTCCGAAAAGTTTATTAACTCGGTTTTACTATTGGAACGCTTCTGGATAGACATCATATAAGAATAGTTTGACAAGTATTATGCTTATCCAAACAAAGATTTTTCTTACGTAGGTAAGTACATGACAGTAGAAACCTTTGACCTTCTCCAAGGTAGAGTGGAAAGCGCGATGCGTTTAGCACCGAAGGTCCTGGGTTCAAATGCCGGGGAAACAAGATTTTTAAAATTGTGTCGGTCGGACAGGGTATATAAAAGATTAGCTTTCTACCTACTTGCCTTTAAAGAAAAATAATCAATGAAACAGACAGAAATGGATCTACCCCATTGGGAATTCACACACATGCATGACATTAGACTACTAGGATAGATATCTATCTAGATATAACTACATATAATGCTTGAATTGTCAATCAAACTGTAATTAATTACCTGCAAGGAATCGTTGACCAGTGTAAAGTAATTCTTCTTTGCGTACAAAGAGTGACACACGATGGGAAGGTCCACACCCATTTTCACCAGACAATCAGACTCGCGAATCAATAATTTGATGGTGTGGTCAAGATTCACACAAACTTGTCCATTATCGTCAATTTTAAGCAACGTATTATTTAAGCTGTCGTCAACATCCCATAGCTATAAAGAAAATAATGGAAGTAAATTCTGGATAGCACACAACAAGTGTTGAGATAAACTTAAAAATATAAATAACAGCATTAAATGACAGCATTTTTTCCAGACCATCTGCGTTGGGAGAAATACTGTTTGAGTATAAACTATAAAATTTTGAATAAAATAATTTTTACTGGATTAAAACGCGATTATTTATCCCGAAGCGGACGTTTCGAATGCTTTCATGCAAATGTGGTCACAGGCAGACTCGCATTAATAAAAGACAATAATACTAAGGTAAAAGCACCTATTACCTCGGTATACAAAATCGTCCTCTATTACCGAGGTATCAGATATTTTCGAATTTCATTCAATCAAAAGTAACTTTAACTCAATACTTTTTTGGAAAAGTTCTAACTTGCATTATTTTACATCGAAAAACGTGCATTAGTAGGTATACAATAGCTTAAACGGGTCAAAAACAGTCACTTTGTGTGACGATAGCTTAGGAGCAGGCTGTTCCCATACAATTACGAGGCAATTCATATAAGAGCACTCACATTTTTGGTTTGTGATATTAAAAGTAATACACTGTATAACAGACTCAGGATATTGTTTACTTGTTTTTGTGTTTTTCTAGGAGTATTATCTGATACTTTTTGTGGTGAAATATTGTACAAATACATTATAATATTAAGAAATAAAATTCGTGGTGATAGGTGCCTAAAAGTGGAGGCTATTTCTAATACCGAGGGTACACTCGGTAATGGATAATATTCATGTCATAGATATTTTGCTTTTATATTCGTAATTAATGTCTTATGAGTGAACATTTAACTTTTTTGCAATCCTCATGTATTCCAAATACGAAAAATCTATTTCCGATGTACTTAAATTCTATTAAAACTCATTATTTTTACTAGAAATAAATGTACTTAAACTGTGATTTTGGTTCTAGGTGCCAAAAATCATAAGAATTTTCGCAATATTAGTTTGACAAAAGATTTATATTACGGCATGTCTTGTTATTCATTATACTGATTTTCATGAAGTATGAAATGTCTTTCTTCGAAATGACACCAAAAAATCATACATGTATTAATTGTTTGTAATTCTTCTCCCATTACCGCGGCATACCTCGGTAATAGATTATATTAGAATCTATTACCGAGTGTTGTATAGAAATTCAATTTTAATATAAATCCGGTAAACTTCTACTACAAAAAATACCGAGATAGCCAGTTAGTACAGTATATTTAGGGTCCCGTTATAATAAATTTTGTTTCGTTATGTAGATATATGTAAATACATTTGTAGGTACTACACTATACTATTCGGCTCCAGTTAAGATTCGGCCATAAGTCATTTAGTCTAAAACGAAATATTTTTATTTATTATATTTTATCTGCTGAAATTATGAAAAAAAATGAAACCCAAGAATTTCACTAACGCAGAGCTACATATTATGCACAATAACCTGAAAGTTATGCTAATGGTTTTAATAAGTTATATATATTTATTATGATTATAGTAAGTTATATTATATTTATTAAGTAACTACAAGTAAAAAGCCATGTCTTTAACGCAGGTAAAAACGTAGCACCTGCTTCTACCTTTACTTAATTTTTAATACTGCTGATCTATATATTGTGTGTATTTTTAAGTACCCATATTATAACTTTATACGGAACCATCAGAACATTAGATTAAAAGAGACTGGCTGGATTCAGCGTGTAGTCCTATAGCATAAAGACATTTACAGTAAAAAAAACTATATTTTTCCTAGTTTCTATTAATGTGAACTAACACTTTCGTTGAACTAGGGTAACTGGAGAAATCTAACAAAAATGTGTTGTGTAATCGATACTTCTTAAAATCGGTTTATACGATTTAGACGGTTTAGACTTCGATATATTATTGAATTTATATAGATTCTTTTTTAACTGCTGTTTCGTTTATATTGTATTTGTATTATTAATAAATGTTTTTTCACGGATATTAATTATTATTATTGTAATTTAACCATCGATTAAAAACGGTAACACTTCATCGTAACACTATTAAAAAAAACCCGATACCCCAATCTCGTTTCTGGAGTACTTGGTAATAGGAGACATATACCGCGGTAATAGATGAGCATACCTCGGTAATAGGGGAAGTCGCCTCACTGACTGAAATTTGTTTAAATAATTATAACGCTTCAAAATATATCAAAATAAGAGAAAGAAATATAAAATAAAATAGATATAAAACATTAAAAAAATAAACAATTTGCCGAAGAAAGTTCAGATTTTATAATATTTCACTCTGAATTCAAATTTCCCTGATTTACCTCGGTAATAGGTGCTTTTACCTTAATATTCTAAACATGGAATGCCGGAGGCGGTTACACTTCGCTTGTATGCTTTTTGGTATAATAAATACAAAAAAGCCAGAATATCTGTATACGAAACTATTATGGGCAAATGAGGGCAGGATGTTGAATCTCATTACAAGAAACATCACACAAGCTAGGTTATGTCCCCCAATGCATCACACTACGGCTTTCAGGGGTAGTTTTAAATACAATGCCACCAAGTGCTGGAATAATTTACCACCACTGCTACGAGGTTTACATTCAGTCACGAATTTTCGAAAAAAATATAAAAAAATTATATTGATAAATACACATTCGCATGCCCAGCCTTGGTGAGCATTGTTTCAATTAATTTTATTTATATTGTTATTCTAAACAACAATTTTATGTATATTTTTAATTTCCTATATATTTACATACGTACATTTTATGTTGCTGTTAATTTTAAGTAACATAATATATTTTATACATTGACTTACTGGTATATGTAGTATACATATAAGTCAATGATTTTATACAACATGTTGTTATATTAAACGTATGACACTTTTATTTTATTTTTTAATTTCAGCTTTATATAATTTTTATATTATATTATAATATAATAATATTCATTTTAATGCCACAATTGTTTTTTTTTTTATTATTTTACTCTTTTAATGTAAACTCAACTCCAAACGTCAGACTAAGGGGTTACTGAAAATCAGTGTTGTGCTCATAAAAATATGAGCACAACTGTAACTGAGTTAAATCCAGTTTCAGAAGACCACACAGCTCATTTAGTATTAGGATTTTTATTTTCATTTGTATTGTGTTTAGGATTAAGTATTTTACCTAATATTATATTTGTTTTTATATGTTTTTTTTTGTACGTGTGGCAAAGATTCCTCTGAAATAAATAAATTTCATTTCAGATAAAATGCTCGACAAAATGTTCGGTTTCGAGGAAAAAATGCTCGGCGTGATGTTCGGTGTCGAGCAAAAAATGTTCGGAATCGAGCAAAATATGTTTGGAGTCGAGTAAAAAATGCTCGGCAAAATGTTCGGAGTCGAGCAAAAAATGTTCGGTGTCGAGCAAAAAATGTTCGAAGTCGAGCAAAAAATGTTCGAAGTCGAGCAAAAAATGCTCGGCAAAATGTTCGCAGTCGAGCAAAAAATGTTCGGAGTCGAGCAAAAAATGCTCGGGAAAATGTTCGAAGTCAAGCAAAAAATTCTCGGCAAAATGTTCGCAGTCGAGCAAAATATGTTCGGAGTCCAGCAAAAAATGCTCGGCAAAATGTTCGCAGTCGAGCAAAAAATGTTTGGTGTCGAGCAAAATATGTTCGGAGTCGAGCAAAAAATGCTCGGGAAAATGTTCGAAATCGAGCAAATAATTCTCGGCAAAATGTTCGGAGTCGAGCAAAAAATGCTTGGGAAAATGTTCGGTGTCGAGCAAAAAATGCTCGGCAAAATGTTCGGAGTCGAGCAAAAAATGCTCGGGAAAATGTTCGGAGTCGAGCAAAATATGTTCGGAGTCGAGCAAAAAATGCTCGGCAAAATGTTCGGTTTCAAGCAAAAAATGCTCGGCGTGATGTTCGGTGTCGTGCAAAAAATGTTCGGAATCGAGCAAAATATGTTTGGAATCGAGCAAAAATGCTCGGCTAAATGTTCGGAGTCGAGCATAAAATGCTCAGCAAAATGTTTGGAGTCGAGCAAAATATGTTCGAAGTCGAGCAAAAAATGTTCGGTGTCGAGCAAAAAATGCTCGGCAAAATGTTCGAAGTCGAGAAAAAATGCTCGGCAAAATGTTCTGAGTCGAGCAAAATATGTTCGGAGTCGAGCAAAAAATGCTCGGGAAAATGTTCGAAGTCGAGCAAAAAATTATCGGCAAAATGTTCGCAATCGAGCAAAAAATGTTCGGTGTCGAGCAAAAAATGTTCGAAGTCGAGCAAAAAATGTTCGAAGTCAAGCAAAAAATGCTCGGCAAAATGTTCGAAGTCGAGCAAACAATTATCGGCAAAATGTTCGCAATCGAGCAAAAAATGTTCGGTGTCGAGCAAAAAATGTTCGAAGTCAAGCAAAATATGTTCGGAGTCGAGCAAAAAATGCTCGGCAAAATGTTCGGAGTCGAGCAAAAAATGCTCGGCAAAATGTTCGGAGTCGAGCAAAATATGTTCGGAGTCGAGCCATAAATGCTCGGGAAAATGTTCGGTGTCGAGCAAAAAATGTTCGGATTCGAGCAAAAAATGCTCGGCAAAATGTTCGCAGTCGAGCAAAAAATGTTCGGTGTCGAGGAAAAATGTTCGAAGTCGAGCAAAAAATGTTCGAAGTCGAGCAAAAAATGCTCGGCTAAATGTTCGAAGTCGAGCAAAAAATGCTCGGCAAAAGGTTCGCAGTCGAGTTAAAATGCTCGGCAAAATGTTCGAAGTCGAGCAAAAAATGCTCGGCAAAATGTTCGCAGTCGAGCAAAAAATTATCGGTGTCGAGCAAAAAATGTTCGGGAAAATGTTCGGAGTCGAGCAAAAAATGTTCGGGAAAATGTTCGAAGTTTTTTGTTCAGAGTCGAGCCATAAATGCTCGGGAAAATGTTCGGTGTCGAGCAAAAACTGCTCGGAGTCGAGCAAAAAATGTTCGGGAAAATGTTCGAAGTTGAGCAAAAAATTCTCGGCAAAATGTTCGGTGTCGAGCAAAAAATGTTCGAAGTCGAGCAAAAAATGCTCGGCAAAATGTTCGCAGTCGAGCAAAAAATGTTCGGTGTCGAGCAAAAAATGTTCGAAGTCGAGCAAAAAATGTTCGAAGTCGAGCAAAAAATGCTCGGCAAAATGTTCGGAGTCGAGCAAAAAATGCTCGGCAAAATGTTCGGAGTCGAGCAAAATATGCTTGGAGTCGAGCAAAAAATGCTCGGCAAAATGTTCGGTGTCGAGCAAAAAATGTTCGGCAAAATGTTCGGAGTCGAGCAAAATATGTTCGGAGTCGAGCAAAAAATGCTCGGTAAAATGTTCGGTGTCGAGCAAAAACTGCTCGGAGTCGAGCAAAAAATGTTCGGCAAAATGTTCAGTGTCGAGCAAAAAATGTTCGGATTCGAGCAAAAAATGCTCGGCAAAATGTTCGCAGTCGAGCAAAAAATGTTCGGTGTCGAGCAAAAAATGCTCGGCAAAATGTTCAAAGTCGAGCAAAATATGTTCGAAGTCTAGCAAAATATGTTCGAAGTCGAGCAAAAAATGCTCGGCAAAATGTTCGGAGTCGAGCAAAAAATGCTCGGCAAAATGTTCGGAGTCAAGCAAAATATGCTTGGAGTCGAGCAAAAAATGCTCGGCAAAATGTTCGGTGTCGAGCAAAAAATGTTCGGAGTCGAGCAAAAAATGCTCGGGAAAATGTTCGGTGTCGAGCAAAATATGTTCGGAGTCGAGCAAAAAATGCTCGGGAAAATGTTCGGTGTCGAGCAAAAAATGCTCGGCAAAATGTTCGGTGTCGAGCAATATATGTTCGGTGTCGAGCAAAATATGTTCGGAGTCGAGCAAAAAATGCTCGGGAAAATGTTCGGTGTCGAGCAAAAAATGCTCGGCAAAATGTTCGGTGTCGAGCAATATATGTTCGGAGTCGAGCAAAAAATGCTCGGCAAAATGTTCGGAGTCGAGCAAAATATGTTCGGAGTCGAGCCATAAATGCTCGGGAAAATGTTCGGTGTCGAGCAAAAACTGCTCGGAGTCGAGCAAAAAATGTTCGGGAAAATGTTCGAAGTTGAGCAAAAAATTCTCGGCAAAATGTTCGGTGTCGAGCAAAAAATGTTCGAAGTCGAGCAAAAAATGCTCGGCAAAATGTTCGCAGTCGAGCAAAAAATGTTCGGTGTCGAGCAAAAAATGTTCGAAGTCGAGCAAAAAATGTTCGAAGTCGAGCAAAAAATGCTCGGCAAAATGTTCGGAGTCGAGCAAAAAATGCTCGGCAAAATGTTCGGAGTCGAGCAAAATATGCTTGGAGTCGAGCAAAAAATGCTCGGCAAAATGTTCGGTGTCGAGCAAAAAATGTTCGGCAAAATGTTCGGAGTCGAGCAAAATATGTTCGGAGTCGAGCAAAAAATGCTCGGTAAAATGTTCGGTGTCGAGCAAAAACTGCTCGGAGTCGAGCAAAAAATGTTCGGCAAAATGTTCAGTGTCGAGCAAAAAATGTTCGGATTCGAGCAAAAAATGCTCGGCAAAATGTTCGCAGTCGAGCAAAAAATGTTCGGTGTCGAGCAAAAAATGCTCGGCAAAATGTTCAAAGTCGAGCAAAATATGTTCGAAGTCTAGCAAAATATGTTCGAAGTCGAGCAAAAAATGCTCGGCAAAATGTTCGGAGTCGAGCAAAAAATGCTCGGCAAAATGTTCGGAGTCAAGCAAAATATGCTTGGAGTCGAGCAAAAAATGCTCGGCAAAATGTTCGGTGTCGAGCAAAAAATGTTCGGAGTCGAGCAAAAAATGCTCGGGAAAATGTTCGGTGTCGAGCAAAATATGTTCGGAGTCGAGCAAAAAATGCTCGGGAAAATGTTCGGTGTCGAGCAAAAAATGCTCGGCAAAATGTTCGGTGTCGAGCAATATATGTTCGGAGTCGAGCAAAAAATGCTCGGCAAAATGTTCGGAGTCGAGCAAAATATGTTCGGAGTCGAGCCATAAATGCTCGGGAAAATGTTCGGTGTCGAGCAAAAACTGCTCGGAGTCGAGCAAAAAATGTTCGGCAAAATGTTCAGTGTCGAGCAAAAAATGTTCGGATTCGAGCAAAAAATGCTCGGCAAAATGTTCGCAGTCGAGCAAAAAATGTTCGGTGTCGAGCAAAAAATGTTCGGAGTCAAGCAAAAAATGCTCGGCAGAATGTTTGGTTTCGAGCAAAAGATGCTCGGCAAAATGTTCGGTGTCGAGCAAAAAATGTTCGGAGTCGAGCAAAAAATGCTCGGCAAAATGTTCAAAGTCGAGCAAAAAATGCTCGGCAAAATATGTTCGAAGTCGAGCAAAAAATGCTCGGCAAAATGTTCGGAGTCGAGCAAAAAATGCTCGTGAAAATGTTCGGAGTCGAGCAAAATATGTTCGGAGTCGAGCAAAAAATGCTCGGCAAAATGTTCGCAGTCGAGCAAAAAATTTTCGAAGTCGAGCAAAAAATGCTCGGCTAAATGTTCGAAGTCGAGCAAAAAATGCTCGGCAAAAGATTCGCAGTCGAGTTAAAATGCTCGGCAAAATGTTCGAAGTCGAGCAAAAAATGCTCGGCAAAATGTTCGCAGTCGAGCAAAAAATGTTCGGTGTCGAGCAAAAAATGCTCGGCAAAATGTTCGAAGTCGAGCAAAAAATGCTCGGCAAAATGTTCGGAGTCGAGCAAAAAATGTTCGGAGTCGAGCAAAAAATGCTCGGCAAAATGTTCGCAGTCGAGCAAAAAATGTTCGAAGTCGAGCAAAAAATGCTCGGCAAAATGTTCGCAGTCGAGCAAAAAATTCTCGGCAAAATGTTCGGTGTCGAGCAAAAAATGTTCGAAGTCGAGCAAAACATGTTCGAAGTCGAGCAAAAAATGCTCAGCAAAATGTTCGCAGTCGAGCAAAAAATGTTCGAAGTCGAGCAAAAAATGTTCGAAGTCGAGCAAAAAATGTTCGAAGTCGAGCAAAAAATGCTCGGGAAAATCTTCGGTGTCGAGCAAAAAATGCTCGGCAAAATGTTCGGAGTCGAGCAAAATATGTTCGGAGTCAAGCAAAAAATGCTCGGCAAAATGTTTGGTTTCGAGCAAAAGATGCTCGGCAAAATGTTCGGTGTCGAGCAAAAAATGTTCGGAGTCGAGCAAAAAATGCTCGGCAAAATGTTCAAAGTCGAGCAAAAAATGCTCGGCAAAATATGTTCGAAGTCGAGCAAAAAATGCTCGGCAAAATGTTCGGAGTCGAGCAAAAAATGCTCGTGAAAATGTTCGGAGTCGAGCAAAATATGTTCGGAGTCGAGCAAAAAATGCTCGGCAAAATGTTCGCAGTCGAGCAAAAAATGTTCGAAGTCGAGCAAAAAATGCTCGGCTAAATGTTCGAAGTCGAGCAAAAAATGCTCGGCAAAATGTTCGCAGTCGAGCAAAAAATGTTCGGTGTCGAGCAAAAAATGCTCGGCAAAATGTTCGAAGTCGAGCAAAAAATGCTCGGCAAAATGTTCTGAGTCGAGCAAAATATGTTCGGAGTCGAGCAAAAAATGCTCGGGAAAATGTTCGAAGTCGAGCAAAAAATTCTCGGCAAAATGTTCGCAATCGAGCAAAAAATGTTCGGTGTCGAGCAAAAAATGTTCGAAGTCGAGCAAAAAATGTTCGAAGTCGAGCAAAAAATGCTCGGCAAAATGTTCGCAGTCGAGCAAAAAATGTTCTGTGTCGAGCAAAAAATGTTCGGAGTCGAGCAAAAAATGCTCGGGAAAATGTTAGAAGTCGAGCAAAAAATGTTCGAAGTCGAGCAAAAAATGCTCGGCAAAATGTTCGAAGTCGAGCAAAATATGTTCGAAGTCAAGCAAAAAATGCTCGGCAAAATGTTCGAAGTCGAGCAAAATATGTTCGAAGTCTAGCAAAAAATGTTCGAAGTCGAGCAAAAAATGCTCGGCAAAATGTTCGGAGTCGAGCAAAATATGTTCGGAGTCGAGCAAAAAATGCTCGGTGTCGAGCAAAAAATGTTCGGTGTCGAGCAAAAAATGCTCGGCAAAATGTTCGAAGTCGAGCAAAATATGCTCGGCAAAATGTTCGGAGTCGAGCAAAATATGTTCGAAGTCGAGCAAAAAATGCTCGGCAAAATGTTCGAAGTCGAGCAAAAATTGCTCGGCAAAATGTTCGCAGTCGAGCAAAAAATGTTCGGTGTCGAGCAAAAAATGCTCGGCAAAATGTTCGAAGTCGAGCAAAAAATGTTCGGAGTCGAGCAAAAAATGTTCGGAGTCGAGCAAAAAATGCTCGGCAAAATGTTCGCAGTCGAGCAAAAAATGTTCGAAGTCGAGCAAAAAATGCTCGGCAAAATGTTCGCAGTCGAGCAAAATGTTCGGAGTCGAGCAAAAAATGTTCAAAGTCGAGCAAAAAATGCTCGGCAAAATGTTCGAAGTCGAGCAAAAATTGCTCGGCAAAATGTTCGCAGTCGAGCAAAAAATGTTCGGTGTCGAGCAAAAAATGCGCGGCAAAATGTTCGAAGTCGAGCAAAAAATGCTCGGCAAAATGTTCTGAGTCGAGCAAAATATGTTCGGAGTCGAGCAAAAAATGTTCGAAGTCGAGCAAAAAATGCTCGGGAAAATCTTCGGTGTCGAGCAAAAGATGCTCGGCAAAAAGTTCGGTGTCGAGCAAAAAATGTTCGGTGTCGAGCAAAAAATGCTCGGCAAAATGTTCGAAGTCGAGCAAAAAATGCTCGGCAAAATGTTCTGAGTCGAGCAAAATATGTTCGGAGTCGAGCAAAAAATGCTCGGGAAAATGTTCGAAGTCGAGTAAAAAATGTTCGAAGTCGAGCAAAAAATGCTCGGCAAAATGTTCGGAGTCGAGCAAAAAATGTTCGAAGTCGAGCAAAAAATTCTCGGCAAAATGTGCGGTGTCGAGCAAAAAATGTTCGAAGTCGAGCAAAAAATGCTCGGCAAAATGTTCGCAGTCGAGCAAAAAATGTTCGGTGTCGAGCAAAAAATGTTCGAAGTCGAGCAAAAAATGTTCGAAGTCGAGCAAAAAATGTTCGAAGTCGAGCAAAAAATGCTCGGCAAAATGTATGGAGTCGAGCAAAAAATGCTCGGCAAAATGTTCGGAGTCGAGCAAAATATGCTTGGAGTCGAGCAAAAAATGCTCGGCAAAATGTTCGGTGTCGAGCAAAAAATGTTCGGCAAAATGTTCGGTGTCGAGCAAAAAATGCTCGGCAAAATGTTCGGAGTCGAGATAAAATGCTCGGCAAAATGTTCGGTTTCGAGCAAAAAATGTTCGGCAAAATGTTCGGTGTCGAGCAAAAATGCTCGGCAAAATGTTCGGTGTCGAGCAAAATATGTTCGAAGTCTAGCAAAATATGTTCGAAGTCGAGCAAAAAATGCTCGGCAAAATGTTCGAATTCGAGCAAAAAATGCTCGGCAAAATATTCGGAGTCGAGCAAAAAATGCTCGGCAAAATGTTCGGAGTCGAGCAAAATATGTTCGGAGTCCAGCAAAAAATGCTCGGGAAAATGTTCGGTGTCGAGCAAAAAATGCTCGGCAAAATGTTCGGAGTCGAGCAAAAAATATTCGGCAAAATGTTCGGAGTCGAGCAAAATATTCTCGGCAAAATGTTCGGTGTCGAGCAAAAAATGTTCGGATTCGAGCAAAAAATGCTCGGCAAAATGTTCGCAGTCGAGCAAAAAATGTTCGAAGTCGAGCAAAAAATGTTCGAAGTCGAGCAAAAAATGTTCGAAGTCGAGCAAAAAATGCTCGGGAAAATGTTCGGTGTCGAGCAAAAAATGCTCGGCAAAATGTTCGGAGTCGAGCAAAAAATGCTCGGCAAAATGTTCGGAGTCGAGCAAAATATGTTCGGAGTCCAGCAAAAAATGCTCGGGAAAATGTTCAGTGTCGAGCAAAAAATGCTCGGCAAAATGTTCGGAGTCGAGCAAAAAATATTCGGCAAAATGTTCGGAGTCGAGCAAAATATTCTCGGCAAAATGTTCGGTGTCGAGCAAAAAATGTTCGGATTCGAGCAAAAAATTCTCGGCAAAATGTTCGCAGTCGAGCAAAAAATGTTCGAAGTCGAGCAAAAAATGTTCGAAGTCGAGCAAAAAATGTTCGCAGTCGAGCAAAAAATGTTCGAAGTCGAGCAAAAAATGTTCGAAGTCGAGCAAAAAATGTTCGAAGTCGAGCAAAAAATGCTCGGGAAAATCTTCGGTGTCGAGCAAAAGATGCTCGGCAAAATGTTCGGTGTCGAGCAAAAAATGTTCGGAGTCGAGCAAAAAATGCTCGGCAAAATGTTCAAAGTCGAGCAAAATATGTTCTAAGTCGAGCAAAAAATGCTCGGCAAAATATGTTCGAAGTCGAGCAAAAAATGCTCGGCAAAATGTTCGGAGTCGAGCAAAAAATGCTCGTGAAAATGTTCGGAGTTGGGCAAAATATGTTCGGAGTCGAGCAAAAAATGCTCGGCAAAATGTTCGGTGTCGAGCAATATATGTTCGGAGTCGAGCAAAAAATGCTCGGCAAAATATTCGGAGTCGAGCCATAAATGCTCGGGAAAATGTTCGGTGTCGAGCAAAAAATGTTCGGCAAAATGTTCGGTGTCGAGCAAAAAATGTTCGGATTCGAGCAAAAAATGCTCGGCAAAATGTTCGCAGTCGAGCAAAAAATGTTCGGTGTCGAGCAAAAAATGCGCGGCAAAATGTTCGAAGTCGAGCAAAAAATGCTCGGCAAAATGATCTGAGTCGAGCAAAAAATGTTCGGTGTCGAGCAAAAAATGCGCGGCAAAATGTTCGAAGTCGAGCAAAAAATGCTCGGCAAAATGTTCTGAGTCGAGCAAAATATGTTCGGAGTCGAGCAAAAAATGCTCGGGAAAATGTTCGAAGTCGAGCAAAAAATGCTCGGCAAAATGTTCGCAGTCGAGCAAAAAATGTTCGGTGTCGAGCAAAAAATGTTCGGGAAAATGTTCGAAGTCGAGCAAAAAATGCTCGGGAAAATGTTCGGTGTCGAGCAAAAAATGCTCGGCAAAATGTTCGAAGTCGAGCAAAAAATGCTCGGCAAAATGTTCGAAGTCGAGCAAAAAATGCTCGGCAAAATGTTCGCAGTCGAGCAAAAAATGTTCGGTGTCGAGCAAAAAATGTTCGGGAAAATGTTCGAAGTCGAGCAAAAAATGCTCGGGAAAATGTTCGGTGTCGAGCAAAAAATGCTCGGCAAAATGATCGGAGTCGAGCAAAATATGTTCGGAGTCAAGCAAAAAATGCTCGGCAAAATGTTTGGTTTCGAGCAAAAGATGCTCGGCAAAATGTTCGGTGTCGAGCAAAATATGTTCGGAGTCGAGCAAAAAATGCTCGGCAAAATGTTCAAAGTCGAGCAAAATATGTTCTAAGTCGAGCAAAATATGTTCGAAGTCGAGCAAAAAATGCTCGGCAAAATGTTCGAAGTCGAGCAAAAAATGTTCGGTGTCGAGCAAAAAATGCTCGGCAAAATGTTCGAAGTCGAGCAAAAAATGCTCGGCAAAATGTTCGGAGTCGAGCAAAATATGTTCGAAGTCTAGCAAAATATGTTCGAAGTCGAGCAAAAAATGCTCGGCAAAATGTTCGAAGTCGAGCAAAAAATGTTCGGTGTCGAGCAAAAAATGCTCGGCAAAATGTTCGAAGTCGAGCAAAAAATGCTCGGCAAAATGTTCTGAGTCGAGCAAAATATGTTCGGAGTCGAGCAAAAAATGCTCGGGAAAATGTTCGAAGTCGAGCAAAAAATTATCGGCAAAATGTTCGCAATCGAGCAAAAAATGTTCGAAGTCGAGCAAAAAATGTTCGGTGTCGAGCAAAAAATGCTCGGCAAAATGTTCGAAGTCGAGCAAAAAATGCTCGGCAAAATGTTCTGAGTCGAGCAAAATATGTTCGGAGTCGAGCAAAAAATGCTCGGGAAAATGTTCGAAGTCGAGCAAAAAATTATCGGCAAAATGTTCGCAATCGAGCAAAAAATGTTCGGTGTCGAGCAAAAAATGTTCGAAGTCGAGCAAAAAATGTTCGAAGTCAAGCAAAAAATGCTCGGCAAAATGTTTGAAGTCGAGCAAACAATTATCGGCAAAATGTTCGCAATCGAGCAAAAAATGTTCGGTGTCGAGCAAAAAATGTTCGAAGTCAAGCAAAATATGTTCGGAGTCGAGCAAAAAATGCTCGGCAAAATGTTCGGAGTCGAGCAAAAAATGCTCGGCAAAATGTTCGGAGTCGAGCAAAATATGTTCGGAGTCGAGCCATAAATGCTCGGGAAAATGTTCGGTGTCGAGCAAAAAATGTTCGGATTCGAGCAAAAAATGCTCGGCAAAATCTTCGCAGTCGAGCAAAAAATGTTCGGTGTCGAGGAAAAATGTTCGAAGTCGAGCAAAAAATGTTCGAAGTCGAGCAAAAAATGCTCGGCAAAATGTTCGGAGTCGAGCAAAATATGCTTGGAGTCGAGCAAAAAATGCTCGGCAAAATGTTCGGTGTCGAGCAAAAAATGTTCGGCAAAATGTTCGCAATCGAGCAAAAAATGTTCGGTGTCGAGCAAAAAATGTTCGAAGTCAAGCAAAATATGTTCGGAGTCGAGCAAAAAATGCTCGGCAAAATGTTCTGAGTCGAGCAAAATATGTTCGGAGTCGAGCAAAAAATGCTCGGGAAAATGTTCGGAGTCGAGCAAAATATGTTCGAAGTCTAGCAAAATATGTTCGAAGTCGAGCAAAAAATGCTCGGCAAAATGTTCGAAGTCGAGCAAAAACATGTTCGGTGTCGAGCAAAAAATGCTCGGCAAAATGTTCGAAGTCGAGCAAAAAATGCTCGGCAAAATGTTCTGAGTCGAGCAAAATATGTTCGGAGTCGAGCAAAAAATGCTCGGGAAAATGTTCGAAGTCGAGCAAAAAATTATCGGCAAAATGTTCGCAATCGAGCAAAAAATGTTCGGTGTCGAGCAAAAAATGTTCGAAGTCGAGCAAAAAATGTTCGAAGTCAAGCAAAAAATGCTCGGCAAAATGTTCGAAGTCGAGCAAACAATTATCGGCAAAATGTTCGCAATCGAGCAAAAAATGTTCGGTGTCGAGCATAAAATGTTCGAAGTCAAGCAAAAAATGCTCGGCAAAATGTTCGGAGTCGAGCAAAAAATGCTCGGCAAAATGTTCGGAGTCGAGCAAAATATGTTCGGAGTCGAGCCATAAATGCTCGGGAAAATGTTCGGTGTTGAGCAAAAAATGTTCGGATTCGAGCAAAAAATGCTCGGCAAAATCTTCGCAGTCGAGCAAAAAATGTTCGGTGTCGAGGAAAAATGTTCGAAGTCGAGCAAAAAATGTTCGAAGTCGAGCAAAAAATGCTCGGCAAAATGTTCGGAGTCGAGCAAAATATGCTTGGAGTCGAGCAAAAAATGCTCGGCAAAATGTTCGGTGTCGAGCAAAAAATGTTCGGCAAAATGTTCGGTGTCGAGCAAAAAATGCTCGGCAAAATGTTCGAAGTCGAGCAAAAAATGCTCGGCAAAATGTTCGGAGTCGAGCAAAATATGTTCGGAGTCCAGCAAAAAATGGTCGGGAAAATGTTCGGTGTCGAGCAAAATATGTTCGGATTCGAGCAAAAAATGCTCGGGAAAATGTTCGGTGTCGAGCAAAAAATGCTCGGAGTCGAGCAAAAAATGCTCGGCAAAATGTTCGGTGTCGAGCAAAATATGTTCGGAGTCGAGCAAAAAATGCTCGGCAAAATGTTCGGAGTCGAGCAAAATATGTTCGGAGTCGAGCCATAAATGCTCGGGAAAATGTTCGGTGTCGAGCAAAAAATGTTCGGATTCGAGCAAAAAATGCTCGGCAAAATCTTCGCAGTCGAGCAAAAAATGTTCGGTGTCGAGGAAAAATGTTCGAAGTCGAGCAAAAAATGTTCGAAGTCGAGCAAAAAATGCTCGGCAAAATGTTCGGAGTCGAGCAAAATATGTTCGGATTCGAGCAAAAAATGCTCGGGAAAATGTTCGGTGTCGAGCAAAAAATGCTCGGAGTCGAGCAAAAAATGCTCGGCAAAATGTTCGAAGTCGAGCAAAAAATTTTCGGTGTCGAGCAAAAAATGCTCGGCAAAATGTTCGAAGTCGAGCAAAAAATGCTCGGCAAAATGTTCTGAGTCGAGCAAAATATGTTCGGAGTCGAGCAAAAAATGCTCGGGAAAATGTTCGAAGTCGAGCAAAAAATTCTCGGCAAAATGTTCGCAGTCGAGCAAAAAATGTTCGGTGTCGAGCAAAAAATGTTCGAAGTCGAGCAAAAAATGTTCGGAGTCGAGCAAAAAATGTTCGGCAAAATATTCGGTGTCGAGCAAAAAATGTTCGGATTCGAGCAAAAAATGCTCGGCAAAATGTTCGCAGTTGAGCAAAAAAATGTTCGGTGTCGAGCAAAAAATGTTCGAAGTCGAGCAAAAAATGTTTGAAGTCGAGCAAAAAATGCTCGGCTAAATGTTCGAAGTCGAGCAAAAAATGCTCGGCAAAAGGTTCGCAGTCGAGTTAAAATGCTCGGCAAAATGTTCGAAGTCGAGCAAAAAATGCTCGGCAAAATGTTCGCAGTCGAGCAAAAAATGTTCGGTGTCGAGCAAAAAATGCTCGGCAAAATGTTCTGAGTCGAGCAAAATATGTTCGGAGTCGAGCAAAAAATGCTCGGGAAAATGTTCGAAGTCGAGCAAAAAATTCTCGGCAAAATGTTCGCAGTCGAGCAAAAAATGTTCGGTGTCGAGCAAAAAATGTTCGAAGTCGAGCAAAAAATGTTCGAAGTCAAGCAAAAAATGCTCGGCAAAATGTTCGAAGTCGAGCAAAATATGTTCGAAGTCTAGCAAAATATGTTCGAAGTCGAGCAAAAAATGCTCGGCAAAATGTTCGAAGTCGAGCAAAAAATGCTCGGCAAAATGTTCGGAGTCGAGCAAAATATGTTCGGAGTCCAGCAAAAAATGGTCGGGAAAATGTTCGGTGTCGAGCAAAATATGTTCGGATTCGAGCAAAAAATGCTCGGGAAAATGTTCGGTGTCGAGCAAAAAATGCTCGGAGTCGAGCAAAAAATGCTCGGCAAAATGTTCGGTGTCGAGCAAAATATGTTCGGAGTCGAGCAAAAAATGCTCGGCAAAATGTTCGGAGTCGAGCAAAATATGTTCGAAGTCTAGCAAAATATGTTCGAAGTCGAGCAAAAAATGCTCGGCAAAATGTTCGAAGTCGAGCAAAAAATGTTCGGTGTCGAGCAAAAAATGCTCGGCAAAATGTTCGAAGTCGAGCAAAAAATGCTCGGCAAAATGTTCTGAGTCGAGCAAAATATGTTCGGAGTCGAGCAAAAAATGCTCGGGAAAATGTTCGAAGTCGAGCAAAAAATTCTCGGCAAAATGTTCGCAGTCGAGCAAAAAATGTTCGGTGTCGAGCAAAAAATGTTCGAAGTCGAGCAAAAAATGTTCGAAGTCGAGCAAAAAATGCTCGGCAAAATGTTCGAAGTCGAGCAAAAAATGCTCGGCAAAATGTTCGCAGTCGAGATAAAATGCTCGGCAAAATGTTCGGTTTCAAGCAAAAAATGCTCGGCGTGATATTCGGTGTCGTGCAAAAAATGTTCGGAATCGAGCAACATATGTTTGGAAACGAGCAAAAAATGCTCGGCTAAATGTTCGGAGTCGAGCAAAAAATGCTCGGCAAAATGTTTGGAGTCAAGCAAAAAATGCTCGGCAAAATGTTCGGTGTCGAGCAAAAATGTTCGTAGTCGAGCAAAAAATGCTCGGCAAAATGTTCGAAGTCGAGCAAAAAATGCTCGGCAAAATGTTCGCAGTCGAGATAAAATGCTCGGCAAAATGTTCTGTTTCAAGCAAAAAATGCTCCGCGTGATGTTCGGTGTCGAGCAAAAAATGTTCGGAATCGAGCAAAATATGTTTGGAGTCGAGCAAAAAATGCTCGGCTAAATGTTCGGAGTCGAGCAAAAAATGCTCGGCAAAATGTTTGGAGTCGAGCAAAAAATGCTCGGCAAAATGTTCGGTGTCGAGCAAAAAATGTTCGGAGTCGAGCAAAAAATGCTCGGCAAAATGTTCGGAGTCGAGCAAAAAATGCTCGGAGTCGAGCAAAAAATGGTCGGCAAAATGTTAACCATTATTATTGTAATTTAACCATCGATTAAAAACGGTAACACTTCATCGTAACACTATTTAAAAAAACCCGATACCCCAATCTCGTTTCTGGAGTACTCGGTAATAGGAGACATATACCGCGGTAATAGATGAGCATACCTCGGTAATTTGTTTAAATAATTATAACGCTTCAAAATATATCAAAATAAGAGATTTTATAATATTTCACTCTGAATTCAAATTTCCCTGATTTACCTCGGTAATAGGTGCTTTTACCTTAATAACAACATATTTTAAATTAAAATCTGAAAATACTAAAGACAACGAAGACACCTTTTAACAAATTCAGTGTAATTTTTCAAATCCGAACAAAAGATTAATTACAAACATACTTAATTAATACTCGAATGTTATTTTATTTATATTTATATAATATAAAATAAACAATCTTATGATAAGAATGCTTTGTTTCAGTGCGTATGTGAAAACTATTTCACCCAATTACTGTACGTACATTTTGATTCATCCACACGGCGCTCATAGTCGTCTCATAGTTGTTTATTAGAGTCTTCGTGGCCTGATATTTCCGCAGCATATCAGCAGCGGCTGGCAGCGCCCGTAGGACGGGGTGTGCACAGACACTATCAACCGTTTCCGTCATATTGTACATCAAGCAGCGCGCCCACTTTATACGACCTCCAAAAAAAACAGAAGTTCAGTGACCCGAATTAAGTTTTACGTATCGTATGTATGTAACTCTCTGCCGGCCTAGCATGACCGCCACGAGATATCTCGCGGACGAGAGAAGACAAACTAAGATGTAAGATATCTCGATATATTATATCTCGACATCGACAATTTTGATAGAAAAGATATCTCGATCGACAAATATATCTATTTTTGATATTAATAGTCGAGTTTTAAGTGTAATTGTCATGTAAGACAAGGAAGAAATAAAGAGATAATCAATTAAAACACGAGAAAACGGTCGACAAAATTTTGTCGCGGTTGTCATGCTAGGCCGGCTGGAGTCACCAGAGTAGCGATCACATCTTCCAACTGTAGCTCTGCCAAGGTCATCAGAATCCAGAATGAAATAATGTTTTTTATATCTTATTTTCCCGGGATTGAACCCAGGAACTCTGGTGCTAAACGCATCGCGCTACCACTGAGCCACTAACGCGGTAAGATAGATCATTGTTTTATTAAAAATTAAAATGAGACCAAAAAAAAGTTTAAAAAAAAATAATAGATAATAAATCTGAATAATGACCCGAAACACCCAGCTATATGACCTATTCTCAATTACCTACCAAATTTATATATTAAAAATTTCATAAATATCGGTTGAGCCGTTTCGGAGGAGTGCGATTACAAATACCGTGTTACGAGATTTTTATATAAGTATAAAAATATAGATTTATACATTATATACATACGTCATATATGTATAATAAAACAGTGGAATCGACGACTCCGTATACATAATATATTATTCAGAAATAGTGACCGAATATATAAATAAAACATTTTTAAAATATGTGTCTGTCTATGTGTTTTTTCATAGTAATCTCCGAAATTATTGAACATTCATTCGATTCGAACGAAGTCGCGAGCACCAGCTGTGAGATAAATGGTTATTGACACGAGTAAATAAGTCGATAAAATTGTTTGGGAACTTTGGCAGAAATTATAAAGAAATAATATAAATTAATTAATTTACTATTTATAATATTAATCGCAATTTAAATAGAATTTAGTAAAAGTAAAAGATGTTTGAAAAAAAAATGGAATTAAAAATTTTGTTTATCTTACTTAAACTTTTGTCTTCAATAAACTATACGATAAAGTACAAGGCCATAAATATCGTCGATGTCTCAAACTCTAATCGATAAGTGCTCTAGAAATTGAAAAACACAACCTGGGAATCGAACCTGGGACGCGTGGATTAGCGGACAAACTCTCGACTAGGCCACATACGCAGTTGTCCATACCTACGCTATAGGAGCTATATTATATACATATAAATATATACAATATCATCTACTTGTTTGTAGGTATAAAAAGTTGTGGATGTACCTTAAAGTAAGTACTAAGGACCCAGAATCGGATGGAAGTTAAACTTTGGTGTTTTCAATAAACCGATATAATGATATAGTCATTAGTCATTCCAGATATTGATAAAATGAATCCACAATAAAACTACACGAGTAGGTACATTGATGTTGTACAATATTGTATAAGCGGGAAAAAGTTTAGCGTACCTCAAACTTTTTGAGTAAGTCTACTAGGCACACAGAAATGGGTGGAAGGTTTAAAATATGAATATTCTCAGTAATCAGCTGAAGATGTTTCTCAATATTATCTATATTCTCATATATTATTTATATGTATAAAAATCGGAAATGAATCTCTATTTCCCTTGGTCACGGCATCACGCGTGGACGGCTGGACAGATTTCGCTAATTCTTTTTTTGTTGTGTTTGTTATTGTCAAGAGAAGGTTCCAATGAAAGAAAAAGATAAGAATATTGAGCGGAAAATTAGAAAATTTAAGACTACTTAACTCCCCCCATATTAAATTATTTCTAATGTAATAGCGCTTTTACAATTCAAACTTTTTTATAGCGTTTGACAGAATGCGTTTTGCAAATATCTTTGTTTCTGAAATATTTTTTTAGTTAATTATACAAATTCGAAATCAATATTCATAGGATAGGACAACATAATATGTCGGGTCCGCTAGTTCAAAATAAATATAAGAGATGATATGAGCTTTTTTATTAGTTGTTTACCAATATACTAACTAAACCTAACTTTATGGTAGGCGGGAAAAAGTTTTAGGTTGCCTCAAACTACGCGAGTAACTCTACTAGGCACTCAGAACCGGTTAGAAGGTAAACTTTCCTCAATAGTAAAACGTAATCAATAATATCCTGTTAAAACGTGAGTCAGTGACGTAGCAAGGGGGGAGGGGAGGCTGCGACCCACACTAGGCGGTACTTTGGCAGGGGTGCAATTTCACAGGTGGCAGTAAAATAAAAAAAGACATCCTACCAATTTGTTTTCGTCAATTTTTTGTTGTTGTTCCCATAATATATTGAGGTAAAATATTCTATGCATGGATGATGTAATGTTTCTCAATAACTTAGGATATAAATCAATTGCATAAAAGAGCGGCAAATTTTTGATCCGTACCGTATGCTAGTTATGTTTGTTCCACAATAACACTAGTAAATAGCGGAATAAAGTTAACAGTTCCTCAAACTTTTTGAGTAAGTGTACTAAACAACCAGAAATGGGCAGAAGTTATGAACATGAGTTCAACTAAACGCTCATAATAAAGTAGAAGTTTTGCAAACTTTTCGGTTGTTCCACTAATATACTTTTCTTTAAGGGAGGAACATTCCAGTACCTTTTAATAAATAGGTACCTACACCTATAATTTTTTACCCCAAACTGAAGACGTTAGTTACCAATTTACCAATTTAAGTTACGCTACCAATAACTACCAACTATTAGTAGATAATTACCTATAAACCATACCATAATTTGAAAAGATTACCTACTGTTTTTTTTTGAAGTCATGATATTTTTTCGGTAAGTATAAGTAGTTAGGTATTGTTTAAACCGTTGATATACAAATTGTAGTTTCAAAAATATTAACTAATTTTACAGTTATTATATTGAATGGCTCATAATTGGTTGTGACATTTTGTTCATGTAAAATATAATAATCTATTACTATACAATTATACTTAAAATACTTTAGTTTCCTGATTATTATTATTATTGAAATAATTTAATAGCAAGGAAGTAAGAAGAATAATTAATAAATTTTATTTTTCCGGATAATATAAATATGATGCGGATATTTTCAGACGTCGTGAGCCGCATCAGTACTAAGAAAACATAAATACTTGGTAGGTAGTACAAATCTCAATATCACCAGTGCGCTTGTGCAAATAAATACTGACTGACAAACCAATGACGCGCCAACAAGTACTAGGACAACATATAACCATAAGAGATCCTTGTTTCAAAGTTTGAAATTTCAATACAACTTTACATATAGGTGTCCACCTACTTTATTACTTAATATCGTCATTATTATGGTTTAAAACTTTGATAGTGTATAAATTTATAATGTGAATAATACATATTTTTAAATAAAAGATTCTTACCAGCGATAGGTGAATAGTTTCTGGGTAACGGCGGGTCCTCTTTTTGTCTTTTAAACATTTTCATTATTTTGTCGACTTCTTTTTCACTGTACTTCAAAACCCGACTATATTTCTCACTAAGTTTTGTTATCTGTATCTTTTGGCTGACCTGAATGAATAAAAAACTTTAGCACACTTTTACATGAATATAATATACCTACTTTAAATAAGTGCGTGTACATATATTATGTGTATTTTTCCCTATAGCTTTTATGACATGGCTCCGAGCGACAAGTAACAAACTTAAGTCACTATTATTAGATACTATTTATTTTTATAAATTGATTTTATTCTACCGTATTTATACTGTATAGGAATTATTCATGATTACTTAATTATTTTCGATTTATATTTGATTCGGAAAATTGCGCTTAATAATAAGGCAATATTTAATCTCCATTAATTAATAGATAATATGAAGTTTAACTCAGTTTCTAAAGAACGGAATCAAAATGTCTTTAATTTTTTTCATAATTAAAATATATAAAACACGCTCTAGAAACACAATCATATATTACCTATTTTTTAATATTTTATTTATTATATTATCCTTTACGATTGAGGATAAATGATGCGTCAAAAAATAAAAATGGTTTAAAATAAAATAAAAATCCTAATTAATTAACCTTTTCAAATCTCGTTAAAAATTTGATGCCTTGCGGAGTTTCCCAAACGCTTGCGAAATTAATTTCTATAGTGTTTCCAATAGACTCCCGGAGCGCGTTTGTTTTGTCTTGAAATGCTTGGTAATCTCGGTCAAAATCATTGTTACGGTAATCGAGGTAGTCGTACTGGCACGTGGTCACTGCTTTCTTTCCCTCTTCAAAAGCATGCATAGCGTCTTCTAGATCTAATCAGACATTGAGGGATAGCTTCTATTTTTATTTAATTAAAGAGTAAAAGTTAAATTCGGTGAGAATCAGATGTAGCCTTTAAACGTGTAAGAAAACAAAGGAATGGTCTAGCCGATACTCCTGAATTACTCATGAATTATATATTTAATGAAACAAAATATTACAAACCTTCACCCAACAAGAGTCCTTCCATTCGTTTTTCAAATAGATGGTTGTAATCATCCATCAAATCAAAAGTTGTAATAATTTTATTGAGACGTTTACAAAACGTATCGAACTTCCCAAACACGTAATTTTCAGAAAAACTGAATTGTTCTGTATTTGGTAGAAAGGGTTGGTTTTTGACGAAGATATAGGTGTCTCTGTAGGTTTTGTTCAAGTTGATACAGTGCAATAGTTTGTTCCGTACCAGATCACGTTCTTGAGACCAGATAGTCTCTTTGGACCGACATGTTATGTACTGTTTGCACGTTTCAATCATTTGATTCGTTATCTAAAATATTATTATAAGTTACTTATTCCTCATTAATCAATGTCACTATTTAAGAACTATTAAGCACGTTTCCAATTGAATGCTTTTAAGTAAAAAATATTCGACTTCTTTACTTTGCCTACTTACCTTTACCATAAGAGAAGATATTCTTTCAGAAGTATTATAGAATTGAGAAACGCTGTGTATTAGTCTCACTGTTTGTAGTAAACTCAATATGGAATCTTTAATCTTTACAGGATCGTCCAGGTACAAGGAATGACAACATTTCTCCATCGCTTGAACAAACTTTGCGTTATCTTTTGCTTCATTGTAACAGAATGTAATTTTATGGTCAGTATCGCGCCAAAGCTTTATTACTTTTGAATTCGCTAATTGGAGACATGTTAGTGTAAGCTGCACTTCGTGATCCTGTATGGAACATAAATCACGATTTTTATTTATATTAACTAAGATTCAAACAATTTATGATTAAACATGGTGTCTTGTTTATTTCGATAACTGAAATATTAGACTTGAGTTTTTATAGATAATGTATGTTACCTGTAAATAAGAAACAAGTTGCGAAAACTGTGCACCTCTTTTCTTCCAATATTCAAGTTCGTCCTGTGGCCCACTTGAGTCTACTTCCCGTCGTAGCTGTTCACTTTCACTGAGAATCTAAATAATATAATACATGATGGTACTTTAAATATAAAAAAAACTTTAGGTATGCTGCAGTTAAGTTGCAAGCTTATTAGAATTAATTTTATAATGTATTAAAATTTCTTACCTCCATTATTTTTTTTATCCATTCGTTCACGCGTTCCTCTAGCATTGTGACTGTGTTAGGATTTTTAGTCATTTCCTTAAGCTCGGTGTGATCTTGCAATTTTGCCATCAACGCTTGTCCGTCATCGAAAAGATTCTCTTGATTACAAACATCTTCACATACTATTAAGCATATTGTTAAGACATTTTTATTATTGTACTAGTTAAATAAATACATAAAATTAATTATGAAATGAAATGTATTTTTATTTACTACTAATAATAAACTAACTAAACATTTTAAATTTTATAAAAAATTAATTGCAAAATAAAATTCAATAAGATAAAATAATAATAATTACTATACATCAACGTCACACAGTGGCGGCGCGGCGTAAGGCGTGGGCGACGTGGGCCACCGCCTACGGCCTCTCGACCCAGGGGGCCTCGCGCCCCCTAAATGTATGTACAACAAACATTTTTTCCAAAAAAAGCCATTTTTTGCGCTGGCAGAGGGCCCCGCAAAATGAATCTTGCCCACATAAAGTTTTGGTCTTACGCCGCCACTGACGTCACAACACTGATTTCAGTGGGCCCTATATAAAATTGTATTAATGTGCAGTGGTAAATATAGCAATATAACAACCTTTTAAAGCGCTACAAAAAGACCTCAAGCCTGGTAGCAGCTGGTTCTTAACGATAGGGAACTTAGTCTCATCCTCGTCTCCATCAGTGCTTGGATGTGCTAACGCGCTCATATACACGTGTTCCATCACTCGCTCTATCGCAGTTACGAGGCCAACTTTTTCAGCATTCAAGATGCCGCAAAATCTTCAGCAGTAAAAATATGTTAGAACTTTAATATGGGCAGTTTCAAAAAAGTTTTTTTTTTCTCATTACATGGAAAACAATATTTTATTTGTGATGGAAAATTGCAATTCGTAAAAATATATTTTATTAATAATAATAATTCTGTACAAAATTACTTCAATTACTCACAGATCTTTATGAAACCCTTCTTCAGGCAATTGCTTACTGACATTGATTCTGAACATATAAATACACACTCCTGTGAATTTCACATCCCACCCATCTGATAAGAAAAGTTTCTTTTTGAGTGTAACTTGTGGAGGCGGTTGCTTGCCCTGACCTTGTTGTCTCGGCTTTGTAGTTTCTGGTTGAGGTCGAGCTTCTACTTCCTCTACATCTTGATAATACCAAAGCAATTTATTCCTCATATGGGGGAGAAAAAGCTGATTGATGTCATCTAGCTAAAAGATCACAAAGATCTATAACCAAATATATTTGGTTAAATAGACAAATATATATTTTGTAAATGGCAACAGAAATATTTTTACCATATTGCCCTCGAAGACATGATCCATAATAGCATGTCTCGGTAAACCAGTGCCATCGATTAGCAGCTGGAAGGTGAACTCCAACCTGGGGTCCATTTCCCCTCGTCTTGCTTTTCTCTCGCATTCTTCCCGCCTTTTCTAAAATAGGTTATGTTACTCAGATATTTTAGTATTGGATCATTGATATATTTAAAGCACTCTTATCACACTGAATACATATTTTATGTTCAACCTGAAGAATATCCATGACATCTTGCTCCTCCTCCTCACTTGACCCAGGCTTAATACCATGTACGAACATTTTACAAATTTTTTATTACAATATTTAATATTTATAAAACATTCTATGGTACGTTAAAAGTGATTAAATATTTTCAAGTTTATATTTTCTATGATGACGACTCCTGTGAGCAGTCGATGTTGTACTATAGTGAAACTTAGTCAAAACTAAATGTAATATGGAAATTAACGGACAAGTGACGGGGTGTCATTAAAGGTAGGGAGCGAGACGAAGTCGTGTCTATTTGCAATACCGTCGCAAGCACGCAAATGATAATAATGCCCTAAAAAGCTATTTTCTCTACGGTTTGTACTTAATTAAGCTTTCTTTTGCACTTTCTTTTTAATTTGTTTCTCTACTTGATACAAAATTCACTATGAATTATAAAATCGAACAGATCTAACGCGACTTCAGTAAGTAAGGCCTGTGCGATTTCATTATTTAAGTTACTTAATATTAAATAAAGATTCTACATTGTACTAATTCAATTAATAGTAAATATCTAAAAAAGACACTTCGTAATATTCATAAATACACAAAAAAACAAAGAAGAAATCCTGAAAATAAAAACAAAAATACAAATAGATAGATACCAAAGTACTTACGAAATTGCTGATGACCCTACCCACCATAGACAAATCCATATTTAATTAACAACAGTTTTTTTTAATATTATACATGGGAGATATAATTCAAATTATTACAGAGAGCTAGTTGTGTAAGTTTAAAAAAAAGATAGCAAACATAATGTGGGCTTTATTGTAACGCAGAGTGTTACTCTATTGTGTTCTGATAATTACGAGGGTTGAATAAGCTTCTGTATACTTTTTCATTCTGAGTAACCGAACAAAATATCGTTGAATGCGTGCAAAAGAAATCTAGGAACTAACCGCAAACAAACGTGACAGCACGAAATGTATTCACATTTTATGCTCACATGACGACAGATAAGAATCCGTACCTTCAGATGATATACTGGCTTTTATCACGAACACCGTAAAAAAACTTTCATCAAAGATAAGGACTCAAAGTTATACCTCATTGCAGTAACACCTTTTTCTTTTAAATTTTACCTTTGAAATTGATTATTTTTCATGAGCCGTATAACAGCCCAGCAGCCCGCCTAGCATGACCATCAAAAGATATCTCACGGACGAGTGAAGACAAACTAAGATATAAGATATCGAGATATATTATAATCTTGACATCGACAACTTTGATAGAGAAGATATCTCGATCGACAAATATCCATAATTTTTACATTAGAAGTCGAGTTTGAAGACATACAGAGATAATAATCGATTAAAACACACGAAAACGGTAGGTAGTTAGTGTGCTACGGGTGGACGTTTAATATAAAGCTGTGCTACGACGTAGATAGTGTAGCGTTGATAGCACTGAACTCTTAAAGCCAAATACAAAAATTATATTAATCCAACAAAAGAAATTGTTCAGTTCCTTCGTGATTTTGCGGATGCTTACATTAATATTGCGTGAGCGGCTACAAAACGTACAAAATAAATATTTCGTTGAAATTTCATGAAAAAAGGAAAAGCAACCTTTTCTACCTGCTTTATACGCGTTAAAGTTGCGGCCTAACTTAAATAATGTACAGATTTTACCATATCATACCTTTACAAAGTTTCAGGGGCTAGGTAGATGATATTAAATGTAATATATAACATTTTGGTTGTAAATTATATTTTATAAATATTATTTTTTAATTTCTTAGGATTTTTTAATCTTTGTCTATAAACTTATATTTTTAGAGACCCTGTGTTCTTTAAAATTTGAAAATCAAAATACTTAGGATGGCGTTAAATTTCCTCTAACTCTCAATTGATATAATATTATAAGTACCTAATAGTAGTTTTTCGACTTAGAAACTATTTCTGAATCTTATGGTCTGATTGAATCAGCTCCAAGTATTTTTTCTAAGAAGAAGATTATAATCATAATATTTTAGCTATTTAGTATTCTGTTAATACTTCTAATTACAAAGGACTAATCCAGTGTTTTCTAGTTCATCACCACCTTCGAAAATCACACAAGAAGTAAGTGTAGAGTTAAAAAACATTAATACCAATACTCGCACCGAGAATCACAAATATTATGAAATTGTAAAAAAAACTATGTTCTCATCTAACCAATTTATTAGTTCTTTAAACAGAACATTTTCGGAGAAAAACGGACTCCAGAGAACCTGTAGCTTGTAGCTTTCATTGATTAACCAATTAAGAGTATTTGAAAAAGCTTTTTTGATCAAAATGATTTCCGTTTTTTAATTCGAAACAACCAGACTAGTGAGTAAACTTTACATTATCTGAGTTGATTGATTCTTTTTATATTGAATTAATTAGTACCCTGTAATAGATTGCTACTAAGTAATAATGGTTGGCTATTGTATTCTATTTCTCATGATTTACATTAATATTGCGGTTACCTTAACCTAATATAAATATTTTAATACTTTAATATAAATAAAATACCTTAATCTCAAAAATATTTTACAAAAACTTTTGTATCATTCATTTAAACTTAGAAAGGCGTATATTATGTACGATATTCATTAATTTTCATTGCAAGTTGTAAATTAATATGTACTTACCAAAAATGTTAGGAATGATTACAATACCAATGGACAGTACCTGAACAACCACCGAATCGACCATTTTTCTAGTACATACACGAAGTACTAAAGCAATTTTACAAAGAAAACAAGTAAAAATCGTGATTTTATTTCCGTGTTCGGGGCATGTCGTGAAAAGGCTCCGAGTATTTTTTGACTGACTCGCAAGTTGATTCATATCATTTGTATTACAGCACATACTGGATATTGCTTACATAAAGAGTACTATAGATTTTATCGTGTTTTTGGCTAAATAATAAGCTTCGTATGGAAAATGGTTTCTGAGTCGTAAACCGTGCGTCAAGGTCGCCGTCAAAATATATAACTATGTACCATTCAAGTTTTTCGTGAAGTAGGGAACTTACTGGGAAACAGAAGAACAGCAAGAATTATAGGAATAATGGGGGCTAAACATTTTAAATGTAGGTATAACGTCACAGGTTTTTAACAAACTCTCACCCTCTTTTTAGACCTTTTAGGATACGAGTTATGGATTATTTAAGGCATGTTTCAGACTTAACTCACTCACGGCTCAAATTAATATTAATTTTTGAAATATAAATATTTATTTATTTATATATTTTTTTATATCTCTAATCTCTCTACAGTATCTTAAATGTATTTAAGTAGGTAATATGTTAATTGTTTGTCTTAATTGTATACGTACCTATGTTTTAAAACTCTTAGTATTTTAATATTGCTTCGAATATAAGTCGTAAAATCGAGTGATAAGCTCTACATTTTCTTCATACAGTTGCAGTTCTACTTTCTTAAATAATATTTTTTATCCTATTCACCTCCTCCGTTGCCAGAATGAATTTCTTGAAACACCCGAGTTTTGTACATATATTTTACCAGAGCTGGGTATAATTTTATAAATAACTAGCGACCCGCCCCGGCTTCGCACAGGTCTAGATTTTTTGACAAAAAAATTAGGGGTTGGTAATAGAAGAGTGAAAATATAAGGTTGTATGTATTTTTAATGCCACATTATAAAAAAATAAAAAAAATCGTCCAATAATTAAAAAAAAAATTAGGGGTGGATTACCCTTAACATTTAGGGGGATGAAAAATAGATGTTGTCCGATTCTCAGACCTACCCAATATGCACACAAAATTTCATGAGAATCGGTCGAGCCGTTTCGGAGGAGTATGGCAACGAAAACTGTGACACGAGAATTTAATATATTAGATAATCGTTTATTATTTTCTATAGGTAAGGATCTGTGATCCTTATCAATGAATGTAGTTATTTAAACTCTAATTTTTCAAGGCATACGACAGCCTGTGTACCGGTAGACAACCGCTGTCTAAGATATATACTTGCTTATCAGTGATTATTAATCAGATTAAATTAATTTCTACTTGCGAATCATAAAATTATGAATATGCCTCAGCCCTCAACAAATATTCACATATACCTAAATTAATAAAGATTTTATGCTGTGTATTTTTACGATAAAGTTTAAAATATGTGGCTTAATATAGGTAGACAATAAGTGAAGTGGTGTAAATATACATTAAGTAACAATGTGATAATAATTTCAATGACTTTGGGAAGTTCTGAGAAAATAACACAGCTACGCAGAAACCTGCGCGAGAAAACTACTCAGCATGTGAATGCTTATTTTATCACTTGTGTATACAACAAAATTATTTCAAGGTACGTGTATTTTTTAACGAATAAATTAAATTATTATAAATATTACGCTAAGTTCCTCACGATAACTTAAAATCTAAGCTACTCTAGTCCTACCTCAGTATTGTCTTCTTCGTCATCCACATAATCGTATTTAATAAATGCATATCGTAATTGATTCTCAAACAGTTCCCGGGCTTCAGCCTTTTCTTTCTTACTCAACTTCTCCATTTTACTTTATAAAGTAAAATAAAATAAAACTTATTTACGTTAACTTTACTGTTTGCATTATTCACTCATGAATTTTGATTTTACATAAAATTAAGAACAAAACTAGCACAGTCGTTTTACACGTTAAGTGTGAAACTATTGATAAAACAAGGTGTGAACGAATGGCAACACAGCTAAGTTTTATTCAAACACCGCAAGTGTTCCCAACTTACATGAGGTAAGAAACTTTTATGTCAAACTTTTTTATATAACATTAAAACTTTAGTTCATAAAAATGTTAGATCATATCTGAAGACAAAACTATCACACAGTAAGATACGATTATTACCGTATCAAAAGTTCGGACTTCGAAGTCATTTTACCACTCTCTACCTTGAACACACGTTTGGACGTACATATAGCAATACCTAGTTTATTATTATTAAACTAAATACTCAGAAAACATTTAATAAGTAAGCGGTATACATATGTATGTATACCAGAGGCATCGATCGATGTAGGTGTTTTGTGTAGCTTCCATTGACCTGATTTTATGCATTTATTTATTTATGTACATATAAACATAACAATTTATTTTAAAATATTACGCCAATGAAGATGTTTACAACTTCACCGATAAATAATTAATTAATCATTGTAGGGACACTCTCACACACACACACACGTTTATTCATTCGTATTTATGTAAGTGCATAACTATTTTTTCCAAATTATTTTTTTGACAAAAAATAATTTGGTCTCATTTTCTTAATTCATATAACGGGTTGAAGCCGGGTCGGGAAGTAAGTTATATATGTATATACAAAAAACTAAACTTCTAAACTTAACACAACTTTATACATAAAACACTTGAATTTTAATAAAAAACATCAACACTAGTTCCAATCGAATATTCAGTTAAATGAAAAACCGATTAACTTATATTTCAGCTCAGTAAAGCGGAACTAATTTTGATAAAAATTACAATTAAAGAACCTACCAAATGCATACCACAATGTAAGAAATTCCAAATACGTAGGTATATAAAAGTTAACATTACGCAACATTAATATTGTGTCTAAAATTATCTTTATTTGTACATATATACTTATGTGTTATCTATACTGTCTCATTATAAGTGAATTATTTAATGTAAGTTCTTATGAGAATAAAGTTCTTTGAACTGATATAATCTTGTATTAATTGGTCAGTTGTATTCTTTATTTACTAAAAATAGAGTTACACAGACAATATATTTAAGTTGTGTAGATACGTGTATAATATGTGTTTAAGACAGGGAACTGTGTCCGTTCAAAAATACCTATATAAAATATATATTATGTATAAAAATAACAAAAAAAATATTATATAGAGATAAATAGAAATAGAGAGAGATAGTCATTTGTAAACTATAAACTATTAATTATACTTTTCCTTGTAAAAGTATAATATACTACATATTATGTGGTACATTATTTTTGTGGTATTAAATCTATATTTATTTATATATATATGTATTTATTCTATGATAATTATCCAGAATTATTAAATATGTAAAGCGACTATGTAACTTAACGAAAAGTAAACTTAAAGCTCCATATATTATTTGTATTCTTTTTGTAATGCACCTTAGGTACTATGAATCCACTGATAGTTACATAATATATTCTTTCATATAATATTTATAATTATCGTAGGCGCTATAACGCTAAAACTAGTCAACATAAAAACCTCAACAAACAGTGATCAATCTTGTATTGTGTTGTTGTAACATTCTTAAGTGTGTGTTCGTAACGCTAATCACCAAAATTGTGAAAAAATTTCATGCATTTTTTATCTTAGGATAGGCTCTATTCCATCGAAATCGGTTGTTGGCATGAAAAGGTAGGTATCGTAATTTAGAAATAATTGTGTTCGAATGTACCTAGTTGACACCTTTACATTTGACACATTTTAAATTTAACTTGAAATGTGATCCACCATTGGAAGAAGTGTTGAGATAATATTGTCTTTTATTAACGCGAGTATCACACATTGAAATAAAATACTGTATACCGGATTAAAACGCGATTTATTATTTATATTGTTTAAATTATTTATCCCGACGTTTGATTTCCCAGAAAGATGTTTCTGTCTCCCCGCGACCACGGTTTCTGTAAAGCATCCGAAACGTCGGGATAAATAATTTAAACAATATAAATAATAAATCGCGTTTTAATCCGGTACAGTATTTTATTTAAAAGTGTTGAGATATTTTTGTATCTGAAGTGCAGCAAACTAAAAATTAGTTTTACGATCGTAGTTCTTATTGTATGTAACTCAATAATAGACCATTCATTTAACTTTACTGCCTTAAATTGTTACGTTCTAAACAGCCTGTTCATACATTTGGATGTCATAAAGTGCAAAATGCGCGTCGAAAAATGCTTCAAGCATTCCAAAGTTCAGCTTAAATTTCGGAATGCTTGAATTAAACATAACATAGACGGTCGACAATGCATCATTAAAGTGGTAGCTCGTGGCTAAAGCGAGCCTCACGCAATGCCATAAGTCAAGAAGGAATTCACATTATTCGCCTTAATAAATAGAATGAATTGAATTGTTTTTCCGCGATGGCTTAAGTCACTTTTTAACCCCTAATTGTCAAAAAATGTAGACAGCCCGTTACTAAATTTTGTGTAAAAAAGGGGATCAACATATTTAATTTAAGGAGTTACCTCCTCATCGGATTACACTACACAAGTGAATATCTATTATCTATATCTACACATACTAGATGGTATAGACGAAAATTTGTATGTCTGTATGTAATGTAGATCTACTGAAGTATTGATGAACTAATTGAAATAATCTTACACTGAGGCAAAGCTACATTATTTGTGTTTGACATACGACATAAATTACTTTTTTATCAAGGTGTTGACGAACTAATACAGTTGTTGTCTAGCAACAATAAAATACTGCATAGCTGGTACGATGACTGATTGCAAATTATAAATAGTAGACTGTATAATTCTTTGAAATACTGGAATGTATTAGAGCTTAATTGATGTTGTCTACGTACCCTATTAATTTCTTCCTCGGATATCATTTTAGAGCTATTAGCGTCTCTATTAACCATCGCTACTAAGTAGCAGCCGTCACGAAAACCAAGTCCCTTAATTAAGGTACATGTCAAGATTATTCACTGAATGCAATTAGAAGTCATCGAAAGTGAAAAACAAGTCAGCCGATGTTATGCGGTGGTAAAAAACAACTGGTATACATTACGTGAACGGTTTATTAAAAAGAAAAAGAAAGGAAAAGGCAAATTAGAAGTAATATGGTTTATTAATGTTAAAAGTCATTTATTTGGTTGTACGCCCAGCGCTGGCTGGCGTGCGGTCACGCTCGATGCTGGTACGGCCTGGTACCTCCCCATTGATATTATGCTAACTTATATTAAATACCACCCACCCTAGTCTCCACATTTATAGCCTATTTTAAAGCAAGCGTCTAATTGCTAAAGGAATTCGAACTCTATGGCGTATCATTTTATAATAATATTCGATAGTAGTAAGTTCAAAATAAACAGGTTTAAAAATGAATATATTTTATTAAATTTTACATAATATAATTTGAGTATGATACATAACACTTATTTCATTAAGTTCATATAGACATTCTAATTAATAATAAATTTTAATTTTTTTAGGTAATGACTAAAAACTAAAAATGTCAAACATATATTATTAATAATTTTAGTATTGGCTTAACTTAATGAATTATTATGTTAAGCCAATACTAATAATTATTTTTTTACAAAATAGTAACACAAGTCATTATCAAATTAAATTCCATCCACAAGATTATAATAATATTTAAATAATATATATTTAACTATATGTATAGTATCTATATGTGTGCGAATTTTATTGAATACTGTTTCACAAGCTAAAATAATGAATCGCTATATTTGCAGGTCAAGGTACACATAACAATAAATTGTACAATTCCAAAAAGTCTATAAAAACCTGCATAAATTACAACAACGATTTGTAAAATGTATATCAAAATGTAAGCTATTTTTATAATATGTAAAATTGACAAACATGTTATTTAACTAAATAAATACTCATTCAGATAAGGCATCATATTACTAGTTGACGGAACATAGCGAATAACGAGCATAATATTATAAAAAGGTGAGCCATTTGAATACTACCAACAAATTAATTACATTCAAGGGTTGAGTGCTAAAACCCAATAAATATGAAATTAAAAGTTGTAAGATAAATTCAATTTTAAAATATACATATCATTTAAGCAAATTTATTTAATAGTTGCAGATTATCCCGTACTCTTCCATATAAATGGCACATCTATATGTTTTGCATAACAAAATCACAATTTATAACAATAGCTACAAAACAACTGTAGAACTATATAAAAAACTTCAAAAACATATACATATAAACTTATGGAAGGTATATATATTATACACCTATAGCACCCTTAGAATTGAACTGGCGTAATCTAATATTCTTGTTGTCTGGTGAACGCTTTAAAAATGCTCTAAAATTGACAATTGTACGTATTTCGGTTATATAATTAAACTAAGTAGTTGATGTCACAATGTTCATGAATGTAAGGCTAAGAATTAGATACTTTTTTCATGGTTAATAAGTGCTTTTAAGCCATGACGAAAAGTAATTTTGCTAAAATTTTGAGTTACTTTGATTTGAAATGGGAAATATTGAACTATCAAAAAAATAAACTCTTTTTTCATTGATTCAAAACAACTATGGGATAATATCAAACATTAGTTATAAGATATTTTTATTATTACAAATATATTATTTTCGTTTGGAACTAAGATCACAGGAATGTAGTACATTTGCGGTAAATACACTGGAATCATCACATAAATGTATAATAAAAGATTACGTTTTAAGTCTGTCATTATTTTGAAAACGTACGATTAAAACAACTTTAAGTTGTATTAAAGTGTTAAACATTAAAAATATTCATATAATATAATACAAAATATTCGATTATTAGTCTATATTATATGTATTACGTTATGTAAATCGAATTTTAAAATTGTATAATTCAAACTTATTATAATAATACAAGCTAATACATTATATGGTAAATATGAAAATATTTCAGAAAATAAACATAAATCACCATACATTATTATTGCTATATTTTTTGTGTTAATATTCTGATTACTACTTAATCTAAACTAACCTATAGTGTAACTCAATTAGTAATAATCTTATTACGTGTGTATCAAATCGCAGTTTATGTTAATACCTTCCCGTGACATTTTATAATAATTTAATAATAACATAGGAATAAAATGACTTTGACGGGCTCGTTGGCGCGTTCGGTAGAACACCTGCCGTGCGCATCGATGGGTCGTGGGTTCGAATCCCACCGGGAGCACATGCTTATAATTTTCTGTAAGCATGTTTTCCCCACGTCTGGTAACTTCGGGCATTGATCGGGTGGGAGGAATATCTAAATTCCGACCGGACAACGAACCACCGTTCATAGATGGAAAAACCATGAAGTGCATATTGCGCGTTTCGGTTTCAGTCTATGGATTTCCGAATGCTCGAAGTAAAAATTAGGTCGACAGCGCATCATTGACTGATGTCCTGTGGCTGAGGAATCACCTATCATCAAGTGAACCTCATGCTCGTCTGTCGATATCTGACATAAAAAAAAAAAAAAAAAAAATGACCAAAGACATTTTGGCGGAAATTGATATTTTGGAAGAATTTAGTAAGATATCACATAAAAGAGAATAAAGAACGGCAGATTTTTGTCAAAATTATGGTGTGAATATGTCTACATGTCAACCGTACCATACATATAAACCGTACTCACGGGCAGACAGTCTAATGTATGCCCGTGACTACGGTTTCTGTTAAGAATTCGAAACGAGTTCTACCCCAGTACCAGATATTTTTCATTTAAATTTTCCGAAGTATCTGAATTTCTTACTGATAACACACGTTCGTAACAAATTATTAAACGTAATGCATGCTTTAACGAATACTAATCAGTATTTCAAACAATAAACAGGTTCTTAACTAAATAATTGTATTTCTAAAATACTTATTGCCTTATGGTAACTTAACATAAAACATCCAGCCTAAATACAGACGTGCCGGCCATTACGCCTTAATGATGTCATTGATGAAAACTTTTATAAGTTTTAAAACTTCAATAGCATGAGTCAGAATTCGAGACGTTTTCAGACTTCACGTTAACAGTAAAACAACTTTCTCTTATGACCAGATTCGAACAATGAACTACATTTATAGCTATACTATTATAGCTCTTATTATAATGGCAAGTTGGTCTTGGAATTTATTTATTCGTATCGATTCGATACGTTTAAATCTTAGACTTCGATGAGTGTTAATCGAGTCGAGTGCTTCTTGAGCATTTCTTCATATATGTATTTATAACTAACTGTTTCATTCAATAGAAAACGATGACAAGTTATATGACTTATATAACTTGATGTATAGGTAAGTATTTATTATTGTAGCATAGTTGCATATACACGGAACTCTTTGATAAACTCAGTGTTTTGTTTCACTCGCTCCCTTATGCGCATATTTCTCATAACTTCTACTTATTTTTTTAATATATTTGAGATTAGTAAATTACTTATTCGATTTAACCAGGGTCGTACCGTTTTACCTCCGATTTCAATACTGATGTATAGTCATTCAAAAGCCATATTCTTAGGCCAGAGGTCCATTCTTGTATATCAGTTTAGTAGGGCTTTTCATGAGAACAATAGTCTCGAAAGAACGGTCATACAATATTTATCTTTATTTAGTTTTAGTTTATTCTAATACGTTCTTTTATTTATATTTTTTTTAAAATTGTACTTTATTTATTGTACTTGTAACTGGATAAGACTAGCTGTCCGCAATATGAGAGCTATTACTAGATCAATAGATATGTAATATTTGGCCGAATTAAATTTATTTTACTTTTAAATTATTTTGTTACATATTTTGTTAATTTCTTCCATAAATGGTTCAGTCAATACTTTCTTTATAATAATATTATTAAGTTAAGCCGATAACCGTCAATAAAATAATTTAACAGCATGAATCGAAATATATTAAATAGTTGATAGTTAGGTACACATACTTAACATATGGTATAATATCCAAAAATAATACAGTAATTTTATCTAGTATATCTATTGGATAACGCCTATTACACAGTTAATGAGTATCTGAAAGATAAAAACGCTTGGAGTACCGTAAATTAGCGGGACAGTTCTAATACTGTTACACAAAAATAGTAATTGCTTATATTTGTATTACATGATTAAAAAATTTTGATTTTGATTTTCGTTTTCTTGCCAGCTCTTCGCCGTAGAAACAACATTCCGAACCGGTAGTAGGTTTGAACAATTGACGATATTAGGTATATATTCAAAAATACTTCTGAAGGTACTTAGATTTTTTTTAGTTTGTATGCCATAAAACTAGCCATTTAATGGGGGTACTTACTCAATGAATAACGTATAGCAATTCAATTATAATAAGACGCCTGAGTTGGTTAATGACAAAGAACATAGATTTATAGAGAAGCACAAGCGCGCTTGGCACGGTTTCTCTGTGGTAAGAGTAGTTCTCACCCCAGCCACCGCGGCGCTGCTAGTATCCGTGTGAACGAACACTGACGCTGGAGTCATAGCGCGCGCTCTCTCGCACCCAGCCGCTTTTAGAGCGGCTGGGTGCCTTTCACTCGTAAGAGCAAGCGAGACAACATGAGGGGAGGAGTCAGCTGACTGCTCAGATGTGTGTGTCACACCGATACATTGCCGCGCGCTCTACAGGTCAAAATCACAACTACTTTTTCTTTGCCAAAAGTTAGTATGGGCCTGTGCTTCTATGTAAATCTATTTTCTTTGTTAATGGCAAGAAGGAAATAGCTTTTTTAGCAGATGGGATAAATGTTATCACAGAATATTTCTGATATCACGACTTAAAATATAATTTAGTTTATTTAAAAAATATTTTTATGAGTACATTCATCTATTGTTTTTATTACTACTGATCACGTAATACCCGTGTTGAATTATTGTCGATACTATAGCGGCACGCGGTATACTGAAATTTTATTGGCAATTCAAATTACACCATCAGCCGGCCTAGCATGTCCATCACGAGATATCTCGCGGACGAGTAAAGACAAACTAAAATATAAGATATCTAGATATATTTTATCTCGACATCGACAATTTTGATAGAAAAGATATCTCAACCGACAAATATATGACATCTGACATGAGAATTCGAGTTTTATGTGTAAGTGTCATGTTAGACCAGAAAGAAATAAAGCGATAATCGATTAAAACACGAGAAAACGGTCGGCAAAATTTTGTCGCGCTTGTCATGCTAGGCCGGCTGAACATCACAGTGTAATGTATCTCTAATCTGTGATTTTGAACCGACAAGCGACAACCTGAAAATCACTCATATGGAGTCATGTTAGGTGATAACGAGTCGAGGAGTTGGGAGTATTTCCGTGTGTTCGGCGAACATCAGAGCCGCCATCCACTTGAGCTGGTCTTCCGTCACTGCGCCGGCGATAGTACACCCGAACCATGGATGATCTTTATTCCTAAAATTGTCGATATTTACTTTTAATATATACTACTAGTGGACCCCGCAGACGTTGTTCTGCCACAATTTTGGCTTCGAAATTATATAATTATTCTTAAATTTGAATATGCCCATTTACCCACTATAATTGTCTAATATGTCACTGATTTGCAGTGGACATCTGTTATTCCAAAAAAGCTAAGAATGCATGACGTGAGCTGTTAAGATGGCGGAGTTTCGAATCTAATTTATTTTATAATTAACTAGCAATGTTTTACATAAAAGTTTCGGTGTTTGCGAAGGCCGTCATACTGGACCACCCTATTTTTTTATTCGTGGATGTGCTGAAGTTACTTCAAGGGCAACTCGGGTAATAAAAAATCGGTAATAATGAATGTAGTGTAATAAAAGTGGAGGTGGAAGTCAATATTAACAATATATATTTTGTAAATGATGGGCTCATTGGCGCGTGCGGTTGAACACCTGCCATTCGCATCGATGGGTCGTGGGTTCGAATCCCACCGGGACGACATGTTTATAATTTTCTGTAAGTATGTTTTCCCCACGTCTAGAAACTTCGGGCATTGATCGGGTGGGAGGATTATCGAAATTTCGGCCGGGTAACGAACCACTGTTCATAGATGGCAAAATCGTGAAGTGCGCATTGCGCGTTTCGGCTCCAGTCTATGGATTTCCGAATGCTCGAAGTAAAAAGTAGGTAGCGTATCATTGACTGATGTTCTGTGGCTGAGGTATCACTTATCATTAAGTGAGCCTCATGCTCGTCTGTCGATATCTAACATTAATGTTAAATATCAAATATTTAACATTAATGTTAGACTTTGACACATGACACATTAATGAAGGTGTGTCGAGATTGATTTGAAGATTAGATAAGAAAAATAGCCGTCTGTTTAAAGTGGTTCATTCCTTAAAGAAATCTTTCACGTTGTTATATGCATGATTTCTGTATAAAATAACATTATTTTATTAACTCCGCGCAAAGAACTCCCGGAAAGTAAATAGTTGCACAAATATTTAGTATCGAAACTCTAAACTGACTTCGTTAATTATCATGACTTTTTGTATGGAAAACGAACCACCTTAACATTTTTAGTGATTCTGTTTGTATAGATAACTCAATTTGGAAACTTTTTTTAAACACACTTATTTCTCTTATACTATCTTACATATAGACTAACCTGTTTTGTTTCTTATTCTTTGGTATAAAGGTGATGGCCCACCTCGACTGAGGATTACGTTTAGGCTCGTGGCCGATGTACCATAATATGTCCTTGACGTTCCATTCTTCAATTTTGTGTGAACCCTGAATTATTTAAAATTATAAGGTACACGTATAATTTATTTTTCTTGTAAACTTTACAAATAGAGGGTATTTGCTAAAACTATTAGACCATTTTTTTCTATAAAAGGTATGGAAAGAATCAGTTTTTAATTAGAAAATTAATATTTGTAAATAAAATTGGAATAATTTGACGTTGAGTGGTTTTATCGGCGTACGCTTACAAAATTATTGAGCTGAAACATGAATGATGTGTACTAAAACATTAACTTAGGTAGACCTATCTCTTATACTGAAGGTACTACAGCTGTGGTGGCGAAATGTGGTGGTAATAATTACTACAAATAAAACGTGACCCTAAAATATAGTGGAATTTGGCTATACTTAAATAACTAGAAATTACTTTTACTAAATCCAAATTCTTAAACTGCATATAAGTTGGCGGAGGTACCACTTACATTAGTTACATTGCGCAAATTGTGAATATGTATTGTTAACGTATTTATATAGTGGCAACCCTTGGACAATTGAACTAAAAATAAAATAAATAACCTGTTTGTCTTTGAAATAGCACAACTTCGTGTTATTACACTCGAACATATGGAGTTTGAACGCTTTACTCGTCGTATTCGCCACACGAAGCTCCCCGCAAACTACCGTCGAGTTTTTAATTGCTTCCATATCGTGCAGTATCTTATTATTCTTGATGATCAAATAGTTCTCTTTCCTGTCCTCTTCATCCCAGTAGCTCCAACGTAGTACTACGTCCAATACTATCTCGTCTTTGTGAACCACTCGACGCATTGAGTCGTTGCATATAACTTCCTCGATCATCATTAAATGGGAGTCCATTTTCGCTTTCTCAGATAGCTCTATGCACACGTCAGAGCTTGTTTTGCTTGGTGTTAACTAAAACAGATATTAATTTTTGTAGGAACCCTAAGGCTATGGCTTATGACTAGACATCGTTATCGCGAGGGCACGAACGATTATATCAAAGAATATCTATGTAGAATAGACAGTTAGTATGTGATGCCTAGTTTTACGCGTCCTCTGGGAGTTTTTATTTGCGCCAGTAGTGTTCTATTCAAAAAGATCTATACTTACGTATTTTAAAATTAATAAAAGATTGATTTCTCGATTTGGCAATTTGTCAGATTGACCTGGTTTATTCTCTTAGAGATGGTAATTCATTGACCTCCTATTGGCATTTAACTCCCTTGGCCTTGTTACTGAAAGGATATGATTTGATGCAGAAACGCTGCAAAAAGTCCTAATGTAGGTATAGGTTAGGTACTCTAAAAAGACTATGTAATTTGTCCAGTCTGTTTACATAATCTACAAATGATTCGTGCCCCCGCGATAACGATGTCTACTTATGACTAACTAGCTCTAGCGGGCATGCGATATTTTTGTTTGTTAAGCTTTAACTAAAAAACTCGACCTATATTTCTTTTGTGTATATTATACGTTGCACCCAGTGGCGGGACCACAATACAAGCCCAAAAGCCCGGCTTGCCCAATTAATGCAACCATAAAAAGAATTATGCCCTTAACATAATTATATAAGTCGTTTATAACTTATATGATTACATAATTATATAAGTTATAGAAGTTATATATAAACATGTTTTACGTTGAAGTCGACAAGCCGGGCTTAGGGGCTTGTATGGTGGTTCCGCCACTGTTGCATCGCATAATATGAAACGCAATATGTATATTATATGTTGCACCATTGCCAAGCGAAGGCATTTTGCTAATAAAAGATATAAAGCATGCCGCTACCCTACCGACATTAATGAACACGCTTTTAGTTTTACGTTTTTATAATATCTATTTTTAAATATCAACATTTTTAGACAACACTATTTCTTATTATATAAATGATGATAAAAGTGAAATCCCAAGTCATGCAAACATGGGGCAGGCCCATTTTTGTGTCTGTTTCACTGAACATTATTATTTACAGGCAAGTAGGTGATCAGCCTTCTGTGCCCTGGCTGAACGAAACATTTTTTTTTAAAATCTTGTTTCCCCGGGATTTGAACCCAGGACTTCCGGTGCTGAACGCATTGCGCTTACCTGAGCCACGGAGGCGGTCTTTTAATAATAGCTGTATAATAATAAAAATTACCGCGATTTGATAGCACGTATTCCGATCAAGCACATAGACCCAGGTTCGCAGATCGCCGGCTGCCTTATGCGGCGCGGGCGCAGTGTTGCTTAGTACTCTCATCAAAACCCGCCGGACCGCCGCCTCGCGCCTCGTCTCAGCCTCCGTGGGTTCCCATATAGCTTCGTAGTTGGCTATTAGGTCTCGAACTACGTACTGCTCCTTGGCCGACCACGCGGTTTGAAGGGTTTGGCTCGTCTGAAACGGTTAGAGATATCAATGAAATTTGATCATACTCAAAATCACTACATAGTATAAAACAAAGTCGCTTTCTCTGTCCCTTTGTATGCTTAAATCTTTGAAACTACGCAACGGATTTTGATGCGGTTTTTTTAAATAGATAGAGTGATTGAAGAGGAAGGTTTATATGTATAATAATAACAGTTTTTCTGTAGTGTATTTAGTTTCAGCATTGCACCGGTGCGAAGCCGGGGCGGGTCGCTAGTTTACTTATATACATTTGTTATTACAGTAGAATCTCACTAATCCGGCGCTTCAATAGACCGACACATATCACTTCAATAATCCGGCACCCTCCGGCCACGCCTCCCTCGCCCCTCCCTGCACCACGCACGTGTGCGCGCCGTATCAATAGTGCCAGATTAGTACTGGATGTTGCTCGTGTGAGTGATTATAATAAATATTTAACAGGAAATAATCTACATTAAACCATTAATACACAGTTAATAGGAAAACTTAAACAAAGATAAGTAAGTAAATACTGTATTGCACTAAAAAATACATCAAAATATAATAATCAGCTTTACATAGTGTACAGAAAGCGGTATTATAGATATGACAGCTATTTCTTCCAGACAACTCGTTGGAGGAAATGCTGTTATAAATAAAAACAATAAATACCTACGAATAAAATAACGAACTAACGTTTTATCTATATATCTAATATTCTCACGGGAACATCAATAATATGACTTAAGAGAACCTCTCTGCGGCACTTTCTTGCCCGGATTTTAAAACACGTTCGGTATTTAGTCGTCTCTCAGTGAGTCCGATATTATGCTATAGCAAAGTTTTTTTATGTAATTTTCGATTATAGATTTAAATTTGTGGCATAAAAGTTGTATACATAGTTATAGTACCAGCTTTCAAATTTAAATAGCTGATACTTCCTATAGTCATAACTATGGGTATCATAATATACCCAAAGTGGTTTATATCGACCCCAGGGATCAACAACGATACACTACAGTTTTAAATTTAAATATTACTAATGAGAAATAGATGACTAGCTGTCTAATATACATTTGATTTTGATGAATTCCCTAAAATTTAATATAAGGTAACCAGTGGAGTTTTCTTAAAAGTGAAAAACAGGACAAAGGGGTCTACAAGAGATAAAAGTTACTCTGAACGGGGTGGTTATGAAAAGAAACTTTGTATGTAAAATAAGTTTAAATAAACATAAGTTTTATAAAAAAAGCTATTTGAGCTATCCAAATAGCAGTACGCTACGTTGTTCTTTATAAAAAGAACACATTGATGTTTCTGACAAATAAATAATGTTGCTACTTTAATACTTTTCCTAATTATACATAAAACTCAGCTTAAAGAGTAGGATTGATATTCATCAATCGATTGAACAAACTCTCAAAAATTTTAAAGAATAAAGTAATATTGGACATGATTCCTTACCAAAGCAGCAGGCATGATTGTCGGTGCCCATACAGAGGCGAGATTTTCAGCGGTCATCTTGTTGGCGTGCGCCATCGTGTGCAAGAAGTGTAAGTGAGCGAACAACTTCCTGACAGTGTTCCTAGCGACGAGAGACAGGGAACTCACCACTCGCCGATACTCTGCGTTACGATCTTCTATTTTCGTTATATCTACAATGATTTATTTATTTATTTACATCTCAAGTAACACAATTGACAATCATAAACAAACTAGCGTTTTAAAGCACAGGGTTTAAGCTTTCTTTATAACAAAATTCATTAAAATCATTTAAAGGTAGGGCTCGAAAAGGGCATTTGATGTTAAATTGTATACACCAAAAGCTTTTGATAGAAGCATGAAGGACTTCTATGCGAGCGTGGGTCTATGTACTTGATCGGAATACGTGCTATCAAATCGCGGTAATTTTTAATATTATACAGCTATTATTAAAGGACCGCCTCCGTGGCTCAGTGGTAAGCGCTCGTGGGTTCAAATCCCGGGGAAACAAGATTAGAAAAAAATGTTTCGTTCAGCCAGGGCACAGAAGGCTGATAACCACCCTCAGATGGACTTGTCGAGAAGTTGCTAGTTTTCTCGTAAAGCGCATGAATGTCGTTGTTAAAGGGTCAAGTAGAAGACTCTACTAAGACGTACATGAGTAGCATCCTCCACCGTTGCGTTACTAGTTTTTGTCAATTTATGATTTGGTAGCTGAAAATGGATGGCTACCGAGATGTTGATAGAAAGACGGAAGACTTGTTAATGATTATTTATTAACAATAATGAGCTCTATATATACTAACAACCCTTATTCTAAATCTTTTAAAAATATCAATTCAATTATTTTGTTCAAATATTTCGAACGTAATATGAAAATTTGATTTTAATAAACAGCCAGCGAGCGCTTGTTGCGCGCTGTCGCATGGCTGTCGCTACAATGATATACTGGCCAACATTTGCTTCTTAAAGTTCGATAAAGCACCTGGATGCCTTTCGGTTTTGTATCATCTGTAGATGTCTATGGATGGTGATCATAATTATTTTATAATGTTTTTTATTATCTTCCCAAACAAATAAGTCGTAATATGTATCTCCGTCCAAATAGGCTTTCAACTCCAGTCGAATTTATTAGAATTACAATTTCTTTTATATGTACCGCTTAACTACGCAACAATCTACCCATACATCTATAAATATAACGTTATGCAACGATTCATGCATACTACGCCACTCGTGTGAATAAGTAAATTGCCTCTTAAAGATTGGAGGGTTTCCAGCTAAGAGAAACCAATTTCAATGATTGTGACAAGTTAATGTGAAACATGCGCCTGCACACTCAACACGCAAATAATAAACGTGAGTCCGGTTTGAGTTTGCGTTACACAACTTCGAGTAGATTAATCTCACACACATTTATTCCTTATTTTATTTTCATGGAAAGCGTACTAGCCCATAAATATCCTCAACATCTAATTATCTGCAGATGTGCTGCCGGTGTTTGAAGTAGGAATATAATCTCTTCATGAAGGTTTCTAAGTCGATTAGGTTTGGAAAAATCGCCGCTGACAACTAATCCACACTTGGAAGTGGAATTGCGCATAAAGCCATACCAAACCGTAACCTATGTTTTTTCCCAACACACCTCGTTTTCCTCAGACCGACGTTTCAGGAACCTTCCCCTACCATTCCTATCTATGAAAACATCACTGCACTATACTAACCTAGAGCTGCTATCAATGCTTGATGTTTGTCCTGAGGTAGCAGCGACTCCGGAAGGTCTCTGAAGAATCGTTTAAGCACACCGGAGACGTCGTGCTCCGAGTGTTGCCCGGGACACAACACCACTGACCACGCGTCTCGTCTGAACCGACCCAGTAACTCCGACAGCACTGAACTACTGCCCGCCCGACGGTAAATACCTTCTGAGAGACTACCTGGAAAGAAAAGACACCCTTACATACGTTCTTTTAGATATCAAAGTCGATTAAATATATGTTTGATGTTGTTTTGTTTATTCTTCTTCCGCCCCATACCCTTCTATTTAGGGTTGGCACAACATGTATTTAATTCAATTTATTTCTATTACCCGTCATATCAGAACTCACGCCTTTTGTACACGTATCATTCTAACAATCCATCCATACCTTCCTTTACTTCGATATTCATTCTCAAATCTCTTCTCATGACATGACTCTTATCGCTCATCACATATCCAAGCTCCACTACACCTCTGCCTCTACCTCTATTTTCTCTTAATATTATCTGTTCATAATTCAATTAACATATCAATTCAATGCCTAGGTATTGTCGAAAATCTTTGTGTGTGTGTGTTTATATATATTATTTTATTTTTATTAGTAACACGCGATGACCCTTACCATGTGCATAAATAAAACTGATGCATTTGTCGACTACCGCGGGCACGTCATCCTTTGTCAGCTGCTGATGATGAAGGTAAGCACCATTGTTGTGCGCTGCCAATTTCAACATATACCTCCAACCCTGATAGAACAATGTGTCAGATTTATTCATTTAAATAGTATGAAAATTAAATAAAAGACCCATTTAAAAAAAAATTGTTAAGTCTAGCAAGAGTAAGAACAATGTGCGCGACAATACCTTGAGTTGTTTCTCATGCTGGAAGTGCAGATATAGCGTTGTATGTGGACAGTCAAGAAGAAGATTAGGGCTGCCATCAGAAGGACATTTCTGTTTGGTTTCTTCGTCCGCCTCTTGGTTTACTGTTATAAATAAATTACACATAAGAACGACAATAATTAATATCTAAGAAAATATTATTCCTATCTCGACCAAACGACATTCACGCGACATTTCATTCAAATTCGCTACATGCCAGAAACCAGTCCCTTTGGTGAATTATTATAAATGAAAATTGGAAGAAATATGTGCATTTATGAAGATGATAATCCATAAGAGTAAGTCACATAATATTAAATTGTACAAAATCGAAAAGAAACTAACATAGAATTTATTGATTTGAAATATTAAAATAAATATTAAACATTTGGTTTTAGTTTCCGGCCTATTTTTTCCACTAATGAGTGGATATCTAATTTTATTGTATTTTAATATATAGTTTTTTTAAATAACATTTTTTTTTTAATTTTATATATATGAGTGTGTCAAATAAATGATTTATAATTCTTATTCTTATTTACTAATGAGGAAGTAAATGATGTATGCTAGGAATGGTACGAATTAAAACGTAATTATACGCACTCTTATTATTACTGTTACTGAAAGCAATGAGTCATTTTAAACGAGTCTTGCTCTAAATAAACAAAACACATTCACTATGAGTGATACAAGGATTGAATCAGACATGAACCTACTCTAAGAAAATGCGCAGACACGACATCATAAGCATATTAGGAACTACCAGTAAATAGTTATCGATACTTGTCATATCTAGTATTTTATTTGAGAAACTGCCCTATTAGTTTGTTTTGTGAAAACTAAAACGATTTTAGGGGGATTTATGTACTGTTTATTATACGATTACATAAAGATCTTCCAATAATTAGTGTATTAAAAAATAGTTATTGATACTTTAAAATGCAGGGGATTTGCATTTGAAAGTGGACTGACGATATATTAACTACTGTAAACATGAAATTTAATTGTTTATCAAAATCCGTATGCCTCGCAGTTATATTTTGCCGTTCCGTGTCATAAAATTATCAAGCAATGCAAGGTCAGTAGTAGTAACAATATAACGTTTAATCAGTATCAAATTTAACCACAGAACAGGGAAAAATTCTGTTCTGTGAATTTAACTAAAACAGGACCTCATTATCATAAGGTATAACAGGCTATGAAATAATTATAATTTGACTACAAAATTTTAAGACGGGTTAAAAAAAACTCATTTCTTTCTAGAGACCGTCTTTAATAAAAATCAATTAAATCCGTTTGCCGTAAAAAATAACTCACACTTTCAGTTATTTATGTTTTGCACCAAAGACCCTATAGCCAACGTAACTTAAACGTGCAATAATACTGCTCTAATAGATCAGGGTATCGTAAAATGTCAGAAGGCATAGAGTTTATATATTACCAACACATCTCGTTTTCCTCAGATCCACTGTGCACAGGTTTTCAGGATTAGTGTAGTAGACGAGCACTCTTCTGACAAGCATGAGCCATGCGCCACGCCATTCTCCAGTCACGCCTTCCTATACGTAAATAAAAACAATGTACAGATCGCAATACGAAGCTAAGTCGTGCTCATATTCTTTTTGGTACAAGACTAGTGTTTCCGGTTTATACAAAGAACGATTTTAAAGAAAACTTGCGATTGAGAAGCGAGAAACACACCGCCGCGTACCAATGACAGAGTTCCCAAGTACAACCATCATACCCTCCCCTTCTCATTAGTTGGTTGCCTCTTCTTTTGGCACTGACAAAACACACTTGACTTTACATGTAGGAGGTATCAATAGTAGCAATATTTTTACTTAAAAATCAGACATTCCTGCCTTCCTGTTACATAAAATCAAAAGATTCTTTCTATTTATATTTCTGTTACGTGACCTTAATTTTATAAAGAGGAAAGATTTTTTTTTGTTTGTTACGATTTATCTCAAAAACTACTCGACCAGTTTTAAAAATTCTTTCACCAATAGAAAGCTACATTATCAGCGAGTAACATAGGCACATTATATACATTGCACCCGTACGAAACCGGGGCGGATCGCTAGTTTTTATGTAAAAAAAGAGGTGGCAGGAGGCTTATCAGTAAGCAAGCGATTACTACTGTTCATGGACACCCGCAATACCAGATTGATTTACAGAAATAGTCTTATATTATATAAATATAAAAGATATGCAATTGTAAGACCTTGCATGGGCGTTACGTCACTCTTATATTAAGGAAATTAGGTTATTATGAACAATGCGACAGATAACCTAAATGCAAAGTTAAACGAAATAATACAATTCTTATAATGGTACAACTGAAAAAAAGCAATCGCAGAGCCGCCAAACAATGGAACAGTGTAAAAAATAATAAGCTAATAAAACGCCTTATTTCATGAAAACGCGTTGAACCACGATATAAATTTGTTTACAGCCGGCCTAGCATGACAAGCGCGACAAAATTTTGTCTAGCGTTTTCTCGTGTTTTAATCGACTATCGCTTTATTTCTTTCGGGTCTAACATGACAATTACACTTAAAACTCTACTTTTAATATCAAAAATAGATATATTTGTCGATCGAGATATCTTTTCTATCAAAATTGTCGATGTCGAGATATAATATATCGAGATATCTAACATCTTAGTTTGTCTTCTCTCCTCCGCGACATATCTCGAGGGGGTCATGCTAGCCCGGCTGAATAACATAAACGTAGTCATATTTCATATAGTTTCAAATTCGCATTCTTTCACTTTGCTGAGCGCAGTGCGGAATTCGAAACTACTTATTCATAACAGCACAAAAAAAAATATAGCAGGCATGTGGATTTTATAGACATCAAGCAGTATTAGGAAACAATATTACTATTTCCTTTTAGTGTTAGTGTCCATAAATGGTGACGAATATGTATGTTTCAAAATCCAATTGCAGGCGTGGGCATTGCATTCCTAAACAATATCAGAAAGAGAGGAACGGAAGCGTCAGATATGCATGGAACTGTAATACGTACTATGATAAGAACCATTTTACTGACATATATTTTTTTATACATAGAAACAGAGAGAAAAAAAATCTTAAAGATCACCCTAATAATAATATGGTATCACATTTTAAATAAATTCTATCATCAATATAATATAGTAGACTAGTTTCTTTAGATTTCACATTACATAATCATAAAAACCAACGTCTGTATTTCAGATAATAATAATAGAATTAACGACATGGAAATATTTTCACAAATTTACAGATAAGTTATATAATATAATAAAATAATTTATTCCACCTGAGAATTCTTACTTAATTCGATTACAATTGTGTTCTATTTATGTAAATTTTATATTAGTCATAAAATACTTGAATTATATTACACTATACTATTCACATTTAAATTATTTCAGACAATTATTATGTACATGAAAAAATATATTTCAATTATATACCTTTAGAATGGTTGAGTATATTTCACATTCAAGAAGCAAATACACAAGATTTCTCTTTCTGACTGAGTCAACCAATAAATGTTAGTACTTACTGTATGCTTCAAGGTGAAAGAAAGAGTCAATTTATATAGGTCAATACTCAATTCAATTGAAAGCCTCATTATAGTTCAAGGGTATCTACTTATAAGATAAACCCTATTATATATAAATATATAGTATATTTTATACTCAAGATGAAAACAAATACACATTTTGAGATTTTTATGAGTCAATAATGATAATTTGAAAATCAGAGGACCAGAGAAAAAACATAAATTAAAAAAGTTCAAACAACTAGAGAGTTCTAAATAACCAAGAGAGAGGGAGGGAATATTATTATTAATACTATTTTTTAGGGATTGGGAAAAAAATTAAAATTATGGAGATTCAAATGACCAAGTGTCAAATTGTCAAGGTAATAGGTATTTTATCAAGATCTTTCCCCTATCACATATTACATACATTAAACTAGTATAATATAATAAATTAAACAACATTGATAGTTTAATATCTAATACAAGATAAGACACGGAGCTAAATAATTAAGATAAAGTTAGTGTGAAAGATGTTATGAATGCATAATACTTTTACAAATATTGCAAGCATTTTAAATAAGTATTGAGAAAAATGTTATGATAAATTTGATAACGCAGAGCAGATAATTATGGTGCTAGAAACTTATATAAAAATATCAAAGGAACAAATTTTATGTTGTGATATAGTGAAGTTTAAGATTGATTAAATAATTAAAAGATTTTTTTCATCCTTATGACATTTATACATATAAACATTTATCTCAAAAATATATTTGCACAGTAAAATGTCCTTACCTTCATGTAACACCAGCCACATCTTGTGAACTCCGATGTATATTTAGTTGGAAATCCATTAGTTAGATGTTCAGCAATCTTCTGGCCCCAATTTCGTCTTTCAGAAGCACTTCCACAACCAAAAAGCACTTTTTGTGGAGAGCTCTTGATTCCCGTAGATATTGTCAACTCGAAACAGTAGGAATTATTTGAAGTACTGCAGACAAAACAGAATTAAATTGACAAAAAAATAAATTTATTTTCATTAATTTGGAAAACAAACAGTACAATAAAACCTTATTGATACCTAATATTAAATCTAAATATTTATTTATATGTATTCACACGTAAATTATATTGAGATAGGTTGTAATCTATAAATAATCTCAGGATACTAACCAAGATGAGATTGGTAAAACAATTTGTACAGAATTAATACTGTCCAAAGTGTAAACTTCCTTCACAACTGAGTTAGTAGGATCAGTATAACACATCAGCTTGTGCTCTGATAAAACACAGTATCTACTACAAGACTGTGAATTTTTAAACAAGTCTTCCACTGCTCCTGATATAAATCTATTCAATGTTCCACTATAGTATGAATCTTTTAATTTATTTATTGCAGGACGTTCTACTGTTTCACATTTTACAACAGCTGGCTTTGAAGTTTTATTTAAAACATTATCTAATTTCAACATGTTTGAAAACCTTTGCATAATTGATGTATTAGTTTTTGTATCCCCTTCTATACTCACAGCAGAAGTGCACTCATTATCAACATACCAATTTGAATTCTTGTCCTTTATCGTATCAGATGGTAGTGAAGTGTCCACTGTGGCTAGACTATCAAATCTTTCTGGAGGTGTTGGGGGATTAAAATAATCACTCTCAACAAAAACAAATGTATCATCATTACTTACATCATTTGAAACTATTTTACCATATGTGTCACCTATAAGGAATGACTCCAGGAGTAGCAATTCATTACTAACACCATCATATTTTTTAGGGGAAGGTGTGAAATTTAGAGGATCAAATTCATAAATTGTACTTTTACTCGGCCGTGGCACTGACTCAGAATTAGACTTAGGAGGGTGTGGCAGGGTCCAGTTCTCATACATAGAATTATGTCTCATTACTTCTATTTCATTTCCCCTCTTTTTTCTTCTTCCTGGAGCCTCTGGAGCTGATTTCACACTTATAAAACTATTTGCTCTAGACGTTTTTGGAGTATCATAGTGTGACATTTCAGTTTCAATGTTAGAAGTTAATTCATTTTGATCAAACTCAATACTTTCATGGGACATACTAAAAGTATCAGTTACAGAACCAGAATTACTTGAAAACAGTGAAAGATCATCCATATGAGAATGTGATGGTGTACCTGATAATTTGTCACTTGGCAATGAGTCATCTTCCATTTGTAACTTTTTCTGTTCCAAAAGTGGTGAATGAAATTGAATATTGTCAAAAAATGAAACATCAACAGGAGGTAAAGAAACACATCTTTGGGATTCTTCATCTTCATTCACCTCCATTTTTTTGGTTCGGCGTATTTTCTGACCAGCTGTTTTGGTGCTTTCTATAACTGACCTTGTAACAGACGCTCTAACTGCCTTAGATGAATTAATCGTTTTTTCCAAAGTATCCTTAGCAAATCTCGATCCATCTATTATTGATTTTTCAATCTTTTCATTGGCTGATTTTGCCGAATTTGTAACTTTCTGAGCTACATCTTCTGTTAATTGTTTAGATACAGAGCCAATTGATCTAAAAAATTCAGAGGCAGTGACTCTTTCGTTGGAGTCAGGTATTTTAGTACGCGGCAACGGTACTGGTTTTTTCAACGGGTCATTTTGTGGAAATCGAGAAGAACGAGGTTTTGGAACAGGCGGTGTATCCATTGTTCTCTGATGTATCGTGAAGACACAATAATGGATTTTGCTGATGTACTCAATTCACAATTTACAAACAAACAACATCACAATCATGACATCTGGTGAGTCACAAAATTTCTTCATTGTTTTAATGAATTTGATAAACGTTAATGATCATTCAAATATTAAAACAATACAATATGACAAACCAAAAATATATTAAATTTTAAATAAAATTAATAACGATACTCAGGCAATTTAAAAACACAATAATAAACCGATAAATGATAATATTATGTGCTTTATAATCAGTGTTGAATGTTGATTGTTGACCGACGACCGTAATCATATTGAGTTGTTGACAGTTGACACTTGACATTTGACAACAGGTAACGTTCAGATAATATCACAGATTACTAATATGTACTAAGGGTGTGTTCGGAAATGAGCTGACAGTACTATCAGTCCTACATGTCCGTTCTAAAATACTTTCCAGTAGGGTTATTCACGATCATTCGAAAACTTTCCGTTCCGATATTACATGATTTCGTACAGATATATCAAGCTTTCTATCATTTTATACTAAGATTCTAATCGGAAACTCCCGAAGAATGCCGATGCTCAATCCTATGGGAATTGTGAATACCATTTTCATATCCGGTAAATACGAAAAAACTTTCAGTGGGAGAGCGTAGCTTTCCGGGCGGATCGATTTCGAATGATCGTGAATAGCCCTACTAGATGGCTGTTACAACTGAAACGTATCACCGTTATGTTGGTATAATATAATAATTGGTATAATATAATAACTGACTTCCGGCTGTTTATATCCCTATATATATAAGTTTATAATCCCACTTACACGTTAGAGCTATAATCTAAGTATAATTATATTAGTATAGTAATCTGTGGTTGAAAATTCGAGACCCAAGATTTTACTCAAGTCTAAGTGAACGTTACAAATACATAAATTAATATGGAAAGTGGAAACTGATAACAATATAAATTTTGATAGAATTACTAAAACCAATATCAGCGCCAAACATTTTTACATTTCGCCTTCGTGGTCCAGTGGTTAAGTTTAGCACAAGAGATCCCGAAGGAATATGATTTATAAAAAAAAAATGTTTTGTTTGGAAAAAACACAAAAGGCTGATTAGACATTTGTCTGTAAAAAATCAGTGACTGTGAAACAGAATTAAAATAATGTTTATATGTTTAGCCGACTTGATCCCACAGTCCTACAAAACTTCGATAAATTAGTTTTATCATTTTGTTACATTAACTGCTAGTTTCTGCTACGGTAGTATTTTAGCATCACGACTGAATCCAGCAGAGTTAATTAATAGGAACAGTTTAAAATCCTGGGATATTAAATTGTTAAAAGAAAATAAAACGAAATGAAAAGATGCAAGTGTTTATTTATTTATATTCCAGAAAATAATCACAATTGTAAAGCGGTTACAAAGTCCTAACAAGCGACATAGTACAAACTTGCCTATCAATCCTCTTAAATATTTTAATATAATTTATTGCCAAAATGTTTCAATTTTGTGCGTGTATTATTTATAAGCTACATCGATTTCTCATGGAATTTTGAAAATACAAAATTTACAATATCAATTTATGCTGTTTTATTAGATTTTAATGGATTTAGCGACAATTTTACATTGATAGTTATGATATACTTATTGTAGGACCTCGTACCTATAAATTATACATCAAAATTATAATTATAAATTACGCAATACGATTATGAATAAGACATTTGTTCCATAATTGAGTTATTATTATTAACTACTTGTTTACTTACAGTGTAAGATGACTATATTTTAAATATATATTGATGAGATATATATTTTTTAAAGTAATGAAATAAAATGTAAGTTAAAATTATAAATCCTTTTACACAATACAATAATTTTCTAACACAACTTTTAACATATCGTCAAAACAACATTTATTATGCTTAGCAGAACCTTTTAACGTAAAATTAAATAACAAAATTATATTTACAATTTAGCAATAAATAATTACAAAATTAAAATAAAATTAAAGAAATAATCAGTTAAATATAATAGTTTCATAAATACATTTGATTATAGTATACCAACAGAAAAATCTGCTATTCAAAACAACTGGAATGGATTACAGATAAATAAAATTAATCTACTCATTCACTATACTATTTTTATCTGATGTACAATTGACGTGGATATTTAATTATTCTAATCGGAAATATAATGACGTATTTTAAAAAATGTGTAAAATAAATCCAAAATGATATCCTTCAGAACAACCGTAAATAGTTAAGCCACGTTGCCTGTAAGATATCCATTAAAAGCCAAAATATTAGTACAATTTAAAATGCAGACGATAAGAATATTCAGTCCTCACCTATAATCAGCTATAGAAATGAAATTAACTATAATTCAAATTTGGCACAATATATATTTAGATGACAGAAAAAATGTTTTTTATGAATGCTTTTTAATTTTCTCACAAATATAATAATACATATTCGAACGGCGTTAATGTCGTATATAAAAAATGGATGTTTGTAAATATAAACTCAGTAAACTCCTCGGTCTAAATGTATGTTTTCATGGTTTTTATACTATCGGCTATATAGCTATAACTGACTGGGGGGTTAGAACGCAAAACGCAAAACGATTCGACTGATCGTCTCGCTTCATTGTGATTGGTGTAGAGACTCTCTAGAGACTCTCTACACCAATCACAACGAAGCGAGAGAGTCTCTACACCAATCACAATGAAGCGAGACGATCAGTCGAATCGTTTTGCGTTTTGCGTTCTAACCCCCCTGGTTATTTTTAAAAGTGAACAGTTATTTTCAAAACAATATGAAGGGATGGCAGATAGAAATAGATAGGAATTTCTTTTGGTGGTTGGTAGTGGAATATATTAGTAGGAGATTAATTCATTTGATTCTCCATTTCGTGTTGTTTTTTAAATTATTAGGTTAGAGGAAAAAATAATCGCGTCAAACTTGAATTATTAACTATGTTATATCCTAACTTACATTGTGGTATATATTGCGCTAAAAGAAAAATAAGAGATAAACTAAGGGTTGTTTATATTAATACCTTGAATTCGTTACTATTATCAAAAACCCTTATTAATTAAATTGCCTAAAAAATATAAAATAAATGTTAACATAACAAAAAGATTAAATGCATTACATATTGTTTACACAATAAATCACTAAAGCTAAAATATATTATGTTTTATCGGTAGTAATGCGTATATATATGAACTACCATTAGATATTACTTGTTTCACAATAATTGTGTATAAACGAAAGATAGGGGTATGTATTACGGGCAATAAGGATGAACATAATATCGTACATCTTATGGCCATACTTATTTTACCAATTAAAGAGATTATCAATCATATGAAAAGCCATTAATTTGGAAATTTCGCGTTCAATTGAATTTCAAATTAATATAATTTAGATCTCATGATATCCAATACCCGACGTGACACAAAATAATAATGAGGTGATCCTAAATTAAGATTAAACAAATAGTATTCAGACTTTAATCAGTCTTGTGTCGATATCAGATTAATTAAATTTTTTTTTGTGCTGGAGTTGGATACATTGTAAATCAAAAATATTTTTCCAAAACTTTGATAAAAAATAATGAATACAGAGTAATAGTTGAGAATATCATAAAATATTTTAAGATAAGGGCTAGTCACTAAGGCGTGCATTTAAGGGTAATAATTGTATTTTGACTTGTTTGACAGTTGACACTACCTAATTTGTTTTCGTTAGCGTCAGCACGCACGTCATCACTTTTAAAATATGCATATGCCAGCATTTGCATCACTTGCAGTTTAGCCTTTTCCTTATATAATTTAATCGAATAAAACGCGTTAAAGATACATAAGAAATCTTAAGGGACACTAATCATAACCGATGGGACACTGTATGTTAACTGTTTCAATCGAATCGATCGATGTATGGCCTATTTATTGAACAAGGTTACACAAACAGTAGACATAACTTGGCAGCTTTTTAGATTGACCTGATACTTTTATTGGAAACCGATCACATTTTTGGTTTAATGGTGTCGAGCTGTTTGTGTATGCCGTGCTTGGGTGAATATTACATATTGTACGCGATATAGATGGCATCGATCTGATCGGAAAGGAATCCGTCGCGAAGATGCATGCGCTGTTTCTCGCCGCGCGAGTTAATGGGCACGACTCCAGGGTCGACAACCACTACTACGCCGACTATGAGATGATGTTCTTCCAGCACCGTGTTGGTGACGAGGGGAACTAGGTTGAGAGCCTCGCTGTCATTGCCATCGAGCTCCACAACCACCACAAGGAGGTTTGTCCACGTGAATACGGCGCTGCAAATAAGATCGACAGTGAAATATCTCTTAGAATTTTCAAACGTGTTTTCAGAATATGTACATATATGGCATTCTTTAATAAGTATTGAAAAGGAATCCTATTGGTATTTTTTGGAATATCCTAGAAAAGTGCTGTCCAAACTAAATGGGATCCAGGGCCAATAAAAATGAATAAATAGATGAAATATTTACAAAAAATCGAATAAAAATGTAAATCGCAAATGTTCTTAATTTTGTTGAATAACAATAAATAAAGAAACAAGATGATTTCGCGGGCCGCATAAATTCAACGACTTGATTTGGACAATTCTATCTTAGAACATGACAGCAGCTTCGAATGCGTAAGCTTCCAAGTTGAAAAAGTGCCTAGTCACCGATATAAAACCAATTGAACATTTTTTATTTGAAAGAAGGACAAACCACAAACATCTTTTTGAATTTATTTTAGTGCGATTCTTCTTTTAAGGTTACGACCATAGGATTATAACTTTTTAATTTTATTTTTTTAAGGAAATAGCAAAAAGGTTAGTCGACATCACAGGAGACCGAAGAGCTGGCATCTACCTCGGACAAAGAATTAGTCTTGCCATTTAAAGGGGGAACGCTGCCAGTATCTTCGGAACCTTGCCTAAAGGGACTCCTTTTATTAATATATTTTAGTTTTCATATTATATATTTTAAGGTTTTTAGTTTTAGGTTCTTTGTTATTTTAAAATTGTGTATTTTTTTATGTATTATATTAATAATAATATCAATAGTAGAGTTTTAGTATAATATTACTTTTTAATTACAAATACCAAATACGTACCATTCAGCAATTTTCTTGTGACATCTCATCACCGAATTCTCTATGTCAATGGGATGATAACGCATTCCACGCAGCATTATAGTTTCGTCTAGGGCGCCAACAACGAAAACTGCATCATGTGTGTCGTGGGAGTCTGACATCAAACCGATCATACTCCCGCATGCTGATGCCAGTGACTCCGTGTCACTGTCTCGCGATATCAGAGATGTATCATCTCCAGTCCCTGTAGTAGTTATTTCAGTTCTCCTCAAAAAGCCCAGATATCCCGTTCGCGCGTACACCTCCCCTGTATTACCAGTCACTAATTGAGCACTAAAGTGATCTGCATAGTCGCTTTCATCTCCGTAAATAGTGAAATAACCACTCGCGTTGTGAGGCGATTGCACCCAAATTTCGCCTAAATGGGAATCTCCACATTGGCCCTTCGTCTCTGGATTGGCTGTGATAACCTTAACACCGGGCAATAGTTTTCCGGATTCCATGAGACATAGGGAATGCGGACTGCCTCGCTCGACCAGCGAAACGCGGTCATTTCTTAAAGCTCTTAGGTCTACGTATACGGTGGATGGTTCAGGACTAGATGCACCTTGTAGACAAATTGCAATATTTACTCGACATCCAAATGATGTAGAAACAGCTCTCGGGCTGAGACCCAATGCTGAGAATAATTTCGAGAACGAATTCGTTAGGTTTATCCTGGGTCGCTCTTCCGCAACTACCACACACGTCCTGACACAAGCCAAATTGATACCCTTCGCTTTCAATTGATTCACTGAACTTCCAAGGCCTTTAGTGCACAATTCCATTACTCCATAAGAACAAAAAGTGTCACGAACTTTGTATTGTGAAACAGCGCTGAGCCATAATGCGGGATTGATCTCGACTTCAGAAGGGGGGATAAGAATTGAATGATGACCTGAATAGATGCTACTGAGACACCAGAGAGCAAACCCGAGTCCACAATATGGATCAAGACAGAGTGCTATATGACGGGATGGATATAATTCGCAAGCGATTTTCATTGAGCGACAGAGAGATGTGACAGCTGCGTGCGACATTTTGATCCCGGCTAACATCCCTGTAGTGGAAACACTGAAGTCCAAATACGCTAGCATTTCAGCTGTCGGTGCACGGTATAAGATAGGTAATTTTTTCTTAGGCATGTCGTCGGTATCGAGGGTAATAGGCCATGCTTTGCTATCGATCACGTTACTGGCTTCTTTAGAGCGCAATAATTTTATCACAGATTGATTAGAAAGGACTAGTGTCGCTTTGCTTACGTCTACGATCATTCGAACTGTTGGTAGCGTGGTATGTAGGTTTTGCGGATGCGGAGGACGAATGGTCACCGGAACGGCCCCGACGTAGAGGCAACCATAAAATGCGCAAATGAGATCAAGCCCTGGCGGGAATATTAGCGCAACATGGTCACCAGTATTGACACGTCCTTTCTCTAACAGCAAATTGCCAATCCTCTCGGCTTTCTTATGCAATTCAGCGCATGTGAGGACCTTAGTGACGGCACCTTTCGAGTTGAGCAGAGTAAATATGACGTGATCGGAAGTGCTTTGTGCACGCCATCTCAAAATCTGAGAAATGAACTGATACTGAAAGCAAAGTAAATATTTTATGAGAAATTTATTTAACATATGGGGCATTCCACGCGAAGCGGACAGGTAAAAAATCTCGATGTTTCTGATTTCTGAAATATCTGAGTATGTTCTTCCTATACATGTCCTTGATACGTGTATCAAATATTTTTATAATACAGTGACTGGTTGAAGAGTTAAGGGACTTTGAACTTTTGACCAACTGGTGGGCACGCCCTAATTAAAAGCCGATTATCAAGTCATAAAATTATAGATAAAAATAATTAAACCACTGGACTCAATACTTCATTTAATGAGCTTTTTTGTATTATTTTTGAAATCGAAAAAAAATATATTTTTTTCATACATTTTTAGTTTTAATTATTTTAAACTTTATTTTTACAAAGTTAGACCACTTCGATATTTTTTATTTTTTTTATGAAAATAGCTAATATTGTATAGAACATCCTTGCTAAGTTTTATAATGGGCGTGGAAGTGGATAATGAGCTAGGCTGAAAAAACTGCCGAAGCGCGGCGCGTCCTACGCCGTACCGCGCGCGCCTAACGTACGTAGGTACTTGCGTATTTTATTAAAACTATCATTCAATCAAATAAAATTAATTGGAATATTTTGCGTTAATGTGTAACATCAATGAGTTGTATCAGCAGTTGAAATTGGAATACCCTGACAAAAAAGTAGGCATTTCAAAATTCTTTTCTCTCCGTCCTAAGCAGTGCGTTTTTGCCGGTGATTCGGGTACCCATGTAGTCTGCGTGTGTATTTACCAACAAAATGTAAAATTGATGTTAAGCGGAGGAGATATTTCATCGCTTACTTCCGAGTCTGCTATCCCCCTAAAATCGTACAAAGATTGGCTGCAAAAGATGATGTGTCCAGATCCGACACCAACTTGCCATTTAATGACAGGAAAATCGCCACTAAACGAACAATGCCGTAATTGCCCTGCCCTGGACGGAATCCGCGAGCATTTGATAAAAACATTTGACGAAAATCAAGTGACCAGTGTGCAGTTTTTAGTAATTTAAAATACCGAGATTGCTGATCTGCTATGTAGGCGTGGGGTTTTAAAGTTTCTAACGCCGAGAAACGACTGTCTACAAATACGTCAGAGGGAAGGACTCGAGTGGCGATTGTAAAATGATCTGTTCCATCCCATGTATCAAACTGCACACTGGTCACTTGATTTTCGTCAAATGTTTTTATCAAATGCTCGCGGATTCCGTCCAGGGCAGGGCAATTACGGCATTGTTCGTTTAGTGGCGATTTTCCTGTCATTAAATGGCAAGTTGGTGTCGGATCTGGACACATCATCTTTTGCAGCCAATCTTTGTACGATTTTAGGGGGATAGCAGACTCGGAAGTAAGCGATGAAATATCTCCTCCGCTTAACATCAATTTTACATTTTGTTGGTAAATACACACGCAGACTACATGGGTACCCGAATCACCGGCAAAAACGCACTGCTTAGGACGGAGAGAAAAGAATTTTGAAATGCCTACTTTTTTGTCAGGGTATTCCAATTTCAACTGCTGATACAACTCATTGATGTTACACATTAACGCAAAATATTCCAATTAATTTTATTTGATTGAATGATAGTTTTAATAAAATACGCAAGTACCTACGTACGTTAGGCGCGCGCGGTACGGCGTAGGACGCGCCGCGCTTCGGCAGTTTTTTCAGCCTAGCTCATTATCCACTTCCACGCCCATTATAAAACTTAGCAAGGATGTTCTATACAATATTAGCTATTTTCATAAAAAAAAATAAAAAAAATCGAAGTGGTCTAACTTTGTAAAAATAAAGTTTAAAATAATTAAAACTAAAAATGTATGAAAAAAATATATTTTTTTTCGATTTCAAAAATAATACAAAAAAGCTCATTAAATGAAGTATTGAGTCCAGTGGTTTAATTATTTTTATCTATAATTTTATGACTCGATAATCGGCTTTTAATTAGGGCGTGCCCACCAGTTGGTCAAAAGTTCAAAGTCCCTTAACTCTTCAACCAGTCACTGTATTATAAAAATATTTGATACACGTATCAAGGACATGTATAGGAAGAACATACTCAGATATTTCAGAAATCAGAAACATCGAGATTTTTTACCTGTCCGCTTCGCGTGGAATGCCCCATATGGTAAGTTATGGTATTAGCTAGAAACATAATATTCTAAATACCTTGCGGGCCGCATCAGAATCATCGGAATATCCCATATCGCGACCTTGAGCAGAGGCGAGACGGTTGCCTTGAACAAGATTACCTACAATGACAGACGCAGGACCAACATCTGAAAAAAATATATGGCTTAGAAATGCAGTTTTTTTATTCATAATACGAGGTAAATCTTGTATGAAAATAGAGTTATACCTGAATGTATCTCCCTAGGTTTCGGGAGGTTAGTAACGCATGTGTGGGGACACATGAGCACGTTAGCGGGATGCAGAGTTCCTTCGAGAAACCGTCGCTTACACTCGCTGAGGTGAATACCGCCTAGAGGTGTCTTGGGCAAATAGTTCGGTTGAACCAGAGCCAAGCAATATATGCCCACTTGGTGAATAGAGTCAACAGCTTGTAACACACGGGACATCCATTGGAACGACTGTAAAATAGAGACATCTTGTAGTGATTATGTAATATTTTAATTAAGGCAGCTGTCACCTTTTATAGTTTCGGATCATATGTAAATCCGTGATCTCTGCCTACCAATGGGAAAGGGGCGTGAAATGTATAATAATGTACTATTTCACGGATCTTTCACCGTCACGTTTTAGTCTACCCATGAGCATTTTGAGTGCTTTACACGCTTATAACAAATCGCGTTTTCACCTACTAAAAATATTTTAATTTTAAATATCTCTATATTGTTAGCATAGACCGTCCATGAGGCTCAGTTTTATGGTATCTCTGAGGTTCTGAATTTGAATTCCGAGGAATTAAGATTTAAAAAACCGACTACTGACATAATGATTACCCATAGATCGCATTCATAGTGGGTACTGGGTAGGGTATTACTGAGGCGGTGGCAGAGTTAGCACTGAGTCTCGCAGAACGCGAATACCGGGGAAACAAGATGTAAAAAAAATGTTTCAGTCGAGCATAGAATATAATTTGTTTCATTGATTCATTGTACTTTACAGACAAACAAACACAGATAATGTCTCCACTAGCGGCGCACTCATTATTCGGTAATGAGCCCAGAGAAAATTTTAGCGACTAAAGCGATATTGGGAGCCGATGGCATAACATTTATAACCTATTTGAACATAGGCGGCCTTCAGGAGCTAGCTATTGCCCACTTTGAGAAACTATAACTTATAATGAAAAAGCACATACTACCAAAATACTATATGAGAGTTGTGGTTTCGAAAAATGGCAATGTATTTTTGAAACAAACATACCTCTTCTTCACCACAATCCGGACGTTGTTCGGCGACAATGCAGATCCTCTCATCTCGCAACACTCGCACAGAGAAAACCGCTATCCGCCCTCGGTATATGAACTTCATGGGCTCCACGGCCAGTACAGTAGCTATAATATCGTCCATATTATGCTTACGGCCAGTTACAGTCATCAGGCCATCGCGTGATCCGCAAACGAACACCAAGCCTGCATTGAATAAATATTAAGCTCTTTAATGATTTTCTTTCTTTTCTTTTAAATTCTCTTTTGTGTTTACTGGCACACCAACAGTTAATCAGGCAGATGATGAAAATCAGCGCTGTAGCCAGTACTGGTTTACAGCACAAGCTGAGCATCGGCCTTTTCTTTCGCCACCAAGCATATTTAGTTTAAGTTAGGATTAAGAGTGTAATTATTAAGAATGTAGTTTTTGTGTGTGGCAGTGAATAAATATTTCTTATTCTTATTAAGCTTCTCTATCTCTGTTTATTAAATTACAACAGATAGAGCTGTATTTTGTGCCCTATACAGAGGCACACGTCTATACAGAGCCGAATGACTACCAATGTAACGTTTTCCATTGTTATTTTTTTATTGTTTGGTTGTTTTTTTACATACTAGAGCTTCATTCCCAATGAGGATCATAATTATTTGTACTTCTTAATTATTACTTATGTTACTATTGTAAACTTTCTCTACATTATGATATACGCTATCGATGCTAGATTGTTCCTTCCTGATAAGAAAACCAAATTATTTCGAATATCCCTTTATTTATATTTTACCTATAAATATATTTAATCGAGGAAAAGACAATTTTGTATCCTGAAGTCTAACAAATTATGCAGTTGTTGACATATTGGAATATGATCACTCTCATAATCACAGGTTGATGTCGGAATTAATTGCTATTGGGAATTGCCAATATGATAAAAGAAATAAAGGAATATATTATTATCAAACATCCTGTTAACTTGTCTTAAATTGTAAATAATCGCATACAGTGCATGGCTATTATTAGATTTGCCTACCTCCAGGTCCAAGGAAGCCCAATAGACCGCTTCTTACGTAATGTTCTTCGCCAATAGCTTCTCCGTCAGCGTCTAAGGGCCGCACTCGGAAAACGGTATTCGTTAGCCCGGGAAGACCCCAATATCCCGATCCTGTCGCACCCGATAGAACACATATCTCGCCTACTTCGTCAGTTTTGCAGAGGAATGCCGGCCCTTCCATTTTTACAACTACTATCACACCTAAGTAAGAAAAGGTATAATGTCAAATCTGGTATAATTATGTTTTATACAACTGCACCATTAACTGTACATGTATAATATAATTAATGTAGATGGGTATAACCGGCATTTAAATGAAAAAAAAATTGAAATGCAACTTTTAATAATTATTATATTTAATTTTATTATTTTTAAATAGCTCTCTCTGAATTTAAATTTTTCAAATATACTACATAAATGGAGTACATTTTTATAGAGGGTTTATACCCGTTGACAGTTATTTAACTTAAGTATATGAAACTCTATGTTTTAGGGCAATTGTCGTTTTATTTTATGTAAAATAATCCTTGGAGCTTTTGGACGTATCATTTTAAAACGGATCAATACTGCTTAGTTAAGTCTCCTATACGTTTGCAAATATAATTGTTCACATACATGAAGGCATAACTTGTCCACAGTCCTGCAGCGTGAGGGAGGTGAGAGAATTCTCTGCATCCACCCTTACGACGCCGTACGACAAGCCGGACATAGAGAGAACTCCGCGTCCGGCCGAAGAACCACCGCGACCGGCGCGACGGATGCAAACCGACATTGATTCGCTGCTGCATGCGCAGGGGCATATTGCGTCACCGCGTACTCCTGCGCACAAAATGTTCACATTCTCTCAAAACTACTATGAACAAGTGTTTATGATAACAAATAAGGAACAGTAGAAACGTTCTCCTTCCAGATTTCGAATACGTAGAAATTTAAGAAACTTAATAAAAATGCTGCACTAAAATCATCTATAATTGTTCCCTTTAAACAAGTAGAAGAAAACAGACATGTTGCAAAGACAACAAAATTAAAGTGAATTCCCAAGTAGTCCCTTCGTGGGGCATGGGGAAAACACATTTCTGTTTCTGTTCACTGATCCTTTTTTTATGGGCAAGTAAGTCTCCTGTGCCGGGCCAGTTTGTTTGCTTCCCCGGGATCGAACCTGGGATATCCAGTGCAAAACGCGCTTACCATGGAGACGGTCTAGAAAATAAAATAAAGTAACCTTTGTATGTATATTGAACTAAACAAGAAGCGAGATGACTACACAAGTCAATAGCAATGGCGAGCGTCACAAGTATTTATGAAACGAGTAATGACATCAACGCATACCAATATATTTATCGCCCGTAGTATTTTAAGCGCTTTATTCAAACATTTTTCACTAAGCTGAACATCATATTGCATTATTATCGGGCAATATCAGAAAAAAACTTCTGCAAAGCCTCGCTTTATTTTAGCCGACTTCTAAATAGGACCAAATTATCACTGAATGTTATTGAATTGGTTTTTATAATATAAGTAAGCTTCGAATAATAAGACTGCCCAAAGGGAAAAATATCAAAATATTTTTCCCTCTACATATTATTATTGTCCCAAAGGGGACGTGTGAGGCAGAAACTTCCTCAATAATCGAGCTATTTTATCGACATTTATATAAAACCTTCGAATATTCCAAAAATATATTCGCTCTACATTGCGAATACTTCTGGGTATTGACTATTATATGCAATAATATAGTTTTTGACCTTATTAAAAGATAAAATTAAACATATTTACTTGATTATTATTTTTATACTAAGATAAAATGTACCTTTGCTCTGAAAAACTGATAGGAACTGATCGCAAGATGACAACGACCAAGGGTTGGCTCCATCCGCGACGAGAAGCAACCGAAGTGAGCTGAGTGAGATCTCCTTATGGTCCCGTGTTGCCAGGAGACCCCAATGGAGATCTCGCGACTTCACGATAGCAACTGATGCCCTATTTTTATAAACAATAATTGAAAAGGTTTATAACACACTAGCATCACACCCCGGCTTCGCAGGCACAAAAACCTATGTTTCTCGCTGATAATGTATATTTCTGTTGGTGAAAGAATTTTTAAAATTGGTTGAGTAGTTTTTGAGTTAAATCGTAACAAACAAACGAATCTTTCCTCTTTATAATGTAAGTATTGATAAAAAGAAAAAAAATATATATTAGATATCGACTGATGAGTATGATGTTAACTTGATAGTAGATAAAAACCTCAGGCACATATAAGCAGTAAATGATGCGCTATCAACCTATGTTTTACTGCGAGCATTCGGAAATATGTGAAAATCATGATTACTGACGAGCATGAGGTTCACTTGATGATAAGGGATACCTCAGAACATCACTCAATGATGCGCCGTCGAACTATGTTTTACTTCGATAATTCGGAAATATGCTAAGCGCTGCTAATATACACAGGTCAAGGTGATTTGGCTTTTAACAATACTAGCATTCCCGCCCAAATTAAACCTATACTGCGTAACGGGTAATATAATTATTGTAGTAAATCATTTTCACGTACACTCAAACGTTTTGTTTGCTCTTGATTGCTCATTGAACTGCGCGTTTTATGCGAACTTAATTAATGAATATTTCAATTCCGAACTTTATTTTCCAACGATTGCAATTTATTTTGTTATTTTGGATTGTACGTTCATTTCATGGCGTACACAGATTCGCAAAGGAAACGTTAACGAGATTTATATACTTGTCGAGATTCTTGATAGAGATTGCAGAAATTGCAATACTAAACACTTTTCTTTGTCGGTCTCAGACATTAAATAAATTCTACTTTTTCAAAGAGATGTACGTATAAGTCATGTTAATATACTATATATACAACACTTCCTAGGAACATGAAAGAGCAAAGTTTTTTCGCTCGCAATATTAATTATTAAGATCACTATAATTAACGATAGGTAATAATATGCTTTAATGCTAGAGTAATTGAATTGAAATCTCTTTCAAAATATTCTCTCGGACAAGAACGTCGATAGGTAAAGTCTCAAAATAACTTAAAGTTAAGAAGTGAGATGTTTTTATTAGAAATGTAAGGCATCCGTGCATAAATACATAGAACATGTGTTTTTTAGCGGAGCAATCTCGTTTCTTACTCGACGCCATAATGCGGTCTTAACGATCGCGTTGTGTCGAATTGACTTCCATGTAAGGATAGAATAACTTATATGAAAATAAGTTTTAATGTATAACAGGTATAGAAAACAGAAGAAATGTGACCAATAATCCAAGTTCCAAACATGACGTTAATTATGACGGATACTTTTAGTTCACTCGGAATGTTACCAACAAAGAGTGACGGGCTCGTTAGCGCGTTGAGTAGTTGGGTAGAGGGTTCGAATCCCGATAAGATTTCACTTCAAACACCATTACCAAAGTGCATATGCATAATGCTCGAAATAAAAAATAGGTCAACAACGCATCATTGACTGACGTTCCGTAGCTGACGTACCTCCCAGCGGGTGAACCTCACGCTCATCTGTTGATATCTAACATAAAAAGAAGTACAAGAGTCCCTTTGGGTAATATTGTAAAAACAAAATCAATCTAAAGAAATATCGTTGCGCTGACCTGTATTTTGTGATCATGTGCATCCATGAGGCTGGGCTAACTTTCATGAGAGCGTAGGGTATGAAGATGATATGCATGCCGTTGAGTACGCTGGCCAATACGGCATGCCATAAGCCAGTTTCGCGCTTGAAGTCCAATACGCAAACCATGTGCTCGCCTTCCGTGTAGTTGCAAGCTACGGACAACATCCTGCAGTGCGCGAGCATTGAAGCCCTGAGAATGAATATTAATTACTTAGGTAAACCTAATCCAGTATAAATAACTACTAAATATATACAAATTGGCACACATACTTTTGAGAATCTCACTATGATATGAATGTTTCAGAAATCTTCTAGTAAACATATATGTATAAAAAAGTCCCGAGTGTCATATATAGACATGGAGCTTCAATTATGGGTTTATAATAATAAAAAAGTAAGAATTACAACAAGCCCTTAATATAGTTGTCTGTTAATAATAATTACTAGTATACGCTAATAATAAGAAGCAACAATAGGATAACTTCTTGACAAGCGTGGAAGTTCCGGTCTTATTCATTTCAAACGTATTATTATATCTATTAACTCCTAGAAACATGATACTTAAATATATACAATAACATAGTATTGCACGTAGTAGGTATTTAAATATGTCGCATTCGTCCAAATAATCGATACAAACGAGTATTTTAAGCTGAACTAAATTGGATTTTATTGAAATTTTGCAGCCACCGTTGACAGATCATGTCATAACTTTATGTAGATAAAATTAATTAATTGTGCGAGCGAGCTCCTATATGCTGTAGAGTGAACGTTGTGCCAACTCTAATTACCAAATATCGTTACCATTCCATTACAAAACCGAACTAATGAAGATTGAAACTCTATTAACTTAAGCTTTAGCGGTTATCGTTTGATGTGTTACTGCGTAAGAATATTGAGCGAATATGTCAATCAATTTAACGGAGAACAACATCTATATATGACTTTAGTTCCATCATTCAATAATAGAACTACGAGTTCATTACTGATCGTGGGGTGGAATTGTTAGTGAACTCATCCATGTTATTCGAAAAGTTACAGAAACAAAGCTGTTTAAAACAACACTGAAAGCATCCGAAACATACGATAATGAATAATTGTTTTCACAACTCCGGCGGAATAAAGTTCCATTTAAAAAGAGAGCATTCCTACAGTTTTACTTTGCCTTTGTAGGGGCCCCGTCCGCATCGCTAGTAGCAAATAATGTTTCAGATTTTAGCAAAAAACAGGATATTGTCGATAACAAATATTACATATAACAATTTGCTTTTCAGTTTGGACTATTAATTAAACATTAAAAATATAAAATTAAGATCGTTTGATATATATAGAGTTAGTAGTATTAATAATAATACTTTGCATTCTTGTTTGAAAGAAAGAATATTAAGATTTATAAAGATATTTTCAGATAATTAAAATAAAAGATTATAAGAGGTAAAACAGTCAAAAGATCCACCTGGATTCATAGAAATTTACAGTTAATATAGTATCTTATAGGTATAAGTCAATTTATATGAACACTATACATAGTTATTAATATATCGAGACTCGTCACAATGTTTATGGCGCCAACTTTCCACCAGCAACCAGTGCACAGACGCAGTGGAACCAATTCATAATCATAATCAAGAAACTGGTCGGCCTAAGAAGAATCAGTAATACCGTAAATTAACAGAAAAAACAAAATTACAACCTAGAGCTTTATACTTAAAGCTCTAGGTTGTAATTTTTAAACTCGACGACTTTGTACATTGAATATATTTACCGGAAATTGAGAGGGGAAGACAAGAAAAGGATAACAATCATAGACATAATATATCAAATTTGTCAAGGGTAACAATCAATAATATAGTTTTTAACATTTTATTCTAACTGTTTGTCTGTTTGTTCACGCTAATCTCCGAAACGACTTCAAGGATCCTATGCCATTTTCACAGACAGTATATGCTGGAGCAACATAATATAAGCATTGTTCCATTGAAAATGAGTTTCGGTAAGAAAAGTTATAATCATTTAAAAAATCAATTGCGAACGAAAGATGTTACGGCACCAGCTAGATACGTAATAAATAACTAATATTTCACTGTTTAATTAACAGTTGGAGTGCTTAAACATATTAACTCGCGCGGTAATAAAATACCAAAACATATGACATAGTATGGTGTTCATGTATCAAAGGCAGGTGCGGTATAAGTGCGAGCGATCTTGATATTGGCGCGTGCGTCGGAAATATGAAACGCTTGATATTGTTTGTGTGTGTTAGCTTCGAACTATCGACGTAGTGTGCGTACCAAAAAAGATGTAGAGGAGTTCAACCAGTTTCAACTTGTCTCTAGCAATTAATAGAAAATTAACATCTCCTGCAAATACCATACGATCATGCGAATAAGAACTCACAAGACTCTTACACAGAACCACACTCACATGTACACATACATATCTATCGTATTCTGCTAATAACTTCTAACATTTTGTTAGCTCGTAATATATTCTTTGATGTGCAAAATACCTTTTGTAAAAATTGCTTTACATATTATCTATATATATAAAAGAAAGTTGTGTTAGTTACACCGTTTATAACTCAAGAACGGCTGTACCGATTTTAACGATATCTTATTTGTTGGATTGCTCTATGTCCCGAATAAAAGAATAGCTATTAAATTATAGGAAAAATTCAAGAAAAAAATATATGCAAAAATTAATTTTAAAATAAATTAGGTTCGGAACTCCGCCATCTTGACAGCTCACGTCATGCATTCTTAGCTTTTTTGGAATAACAGATGTCCACTGCAAATCAGTGACATATTAGACAATTATATAAAAAAGTGGGCAAATGGGCATATTTAAATTTAAGAATAATTATATAATTTCGAAGCCAAAATTGTGGCAGAACAACGTCTGCGGGGTCCACTAGTTTTATATAAATTAAGAAACATATTCAGTTTACAACTTTTATATTAAAAGTAATCAGTTTTTATGTTGTACTAGTTGACTAGTGCCCACTTCGCTGGACAAATTGAAAAATTTAGGGTTTTTGTGATGCCAAATCAAAAACAAAGAATACAAAAAAAAATTGACTTAAAATTGTTTTTTTATATAAAACACCCTATATCACTTTGCGGTATGAAATATACTCTACGACCTATTCTCAACATACTTAATATAAATAAAAAAATCCATAAAAATCGGTCGAGCTGTTTCGAAGGATTCTTTTATTTTATTCAGCAACACAAACAATACATTAAGTTAAAATTAACTTACAATACTAGTATTTTTACTCATTGTTAGTGCTAAAATAGTGTTGAAAAGTAAATAAACGAATAACTATGATAATATAGTTCTTCCCTTGTTTGCACATTTATAAAACTAAGACAACTTGATTGACAGAATTATGGCCGAATTCTCGAACGCTAATCAGTATTGAGGTGTACTTAAAAGTATCTCTAACTCTTTCATTTCGAAGGTAAAATGAAAGACATTTTAAGAAGCCCTCAAATTTTGATTATCGTATCAGTATTCCACAGTTAGCGTAGCATTTGTCGCCAAGAAGTTTACGAAAACGTAGTAAACTACTCCCACGACGCGATGTCCAATTCGGGGTGTCCTTCGCATAATCTATTTATTATATTGAGAGCAGATTCGATTCAGAGTACTAATTTTGCTCTTTGTGTACGCTGTACTGCGAGGGTAAGTCTGATTATGGCGGTTATTTCTGAGTGGAATGTAAAAGGAGATCTGGGCAAGAATAGTTGTTTATTAAGTTAGCGTTAATAATTTTATGTAGTATGTAGTATATGTCCAAGAAATTCGCGGCGTTCCATAAGTGGTAATTGTTTAAATTGCTCATAGGTCTGCTTGATTATTTTAAACAAAATCTATTGCGACTTTAAACTCGAGATTTATAAAGATTATATACAATTTAACTCAGAACACATAGAAGGTACCAACCGTATATGCCATATAGTCTTGTATTGTCGACGTTTATAAGGAACAATTCACATACCTAGTAACTATAACGCCCATGGCAGAGCCGTCCACAGCGGAGGTGTGTTCGATATGTGCCGGGGTGTCTTCAGCGGGCCTCGGCGGTGGAATCCAGTCGCGAGGGGGCCGGGGCAGCTTCTCCGTTGATACCCAGTGTAGAGACGGCCAACCACGGAAAGAGACGACATCACCGGATGATGTCTTTGGTAGACCTAAGTCAAATTTATACCTATAGCAATATACCTCATATGGATGTGGATATGGATATAGGATAGGGCAGGGCACAAAAGGCCGAAAGGCCTTGTAAAGAAAATCTATCTGTGAAACGGATAGAAATGCCATGGGGCATTAGTATGTTATTAATATGTTATAAATCATGCCTGGATAGATATTTTATATTATTAAAACACTCCTAGACAGTTAAACCGACTTCTAATGGAAGAACTGGGAAATCTATAAAATGTTTTTTTTAATGTCGATAGACGACACACGAGCATGAGGTTCACTTGATGGTAGGTATCACCATCAAGTGAACATCACCATCACTTGAATTTTTAAACATAAAGTATACATGTTTATGATTACTTTAACAATATTTAGAGTGAGATCTTAAGTTTGTTAGGCAAAACGCAACTTGAGATTCTGAATGGACGATCCGTAATTGCTGCTTCTTACATCGAGCGAGTACTCCGACCTCATGTTATCCTATTCAAAGAGTTGGCAATAACTTCGGCTTTATACAAAACAACACTCATGCATATACAGCTCGGGCTACACAAAGAGCGCTCTCTGAGTCAACTATCTCGGTTTTACCGCGGCTAGCCATGAGTCCCGACTCCCGACTTAAATCCAATTTATATAATCCTATGGGATCAACTGAAATAAGCCAGGAAAACTACAGTCACATCAATAGCCAACAAGAGCTTGTTAATGGTCTTAAACTCTGCTGAGAAAGAATACCTAAAGAAGACGTCGTTAGACTCGCCAAGTATGCCAAAGAGGCTCTGAGAGTGTATACAAAGCAGAAGAGGTCCTAACCGATATTAAACTTAAAAGCTTCTAATCTCTTTAAAAATTTACACAATTAGTAATTCTTTTTCATATGACATTTTGGCTTACTTAATTAAGTTCTGAAACCTTTATATTTTTTTTGTATTTTTCATAAAGTGTATAAAATTTTGTATTTTTCAATTAAATCATAAATAATAACTGGGCCCTATACTGTTTTGAGTAGTTTATTAACTTTTAAATAAAATACTGTATACCGGATTAAAACGCGATTTATTATTTAAATTATTTATCCCGACGTTTCGGATGCTTTTCAGCAACCGTGGTCGCGGGAGACTGCGACGAAAGCATCCGAAACGTCGGGATAAATAATTTAAATAATAATTCGCGTTTTAATCCGGTATACAGTATTTTATTTAAATGTGTGATACTCGCGTTAATAAAAGACAATATTAGTTTATTAACTACAGTTCAAACATCATAAATGTCTAATTTATTCAGTTATTGAACCTACGCTATATCAAAAAGAGCTTTTAAAAACATAAATCATTTATGATCCCTCAATTCTCACACACTATCAAAGCATCGACGGTTTTATTAAAAAAGCTCGGAAAACCGTGAAAAGAACACAAATCGGGTAAAAAATACATTTCAATATAAGAGCGATGGGTTTTTACGAATGGTGAAAATGTTGTTACCTGGCGCATATTGAATGCGGTATCCAATAACGGGGAATGAAGCATCGAATAAATTATTTCCTAATGGTTACGCGAAACATTTATGAAACTATTACATATAAACATATATACGGAGATTGCAAATCCATGTAATATTAATTTCAAAACACCTGATTTTTTTATATATAATGGTGAATACCATATACTATATAAGATAATAGAACTCTTTTTTAATTAATTTATAATTCCTGATATAAACGTGTCCTGTTCGTTTTCCGATTCAAGTTAAAATAAGTTATAATTTATTTAGCGATTATATCTTATTATAATATATAGCGAGATGCAATCAACGCGTAGCCCTTTACTCCTAACTATATATTATAAACCTAATAAATAATAACACAATTATTAAAGAATGCATTTTCTTAGAACTTCTACTATAATTCGGTTCGTTTGTATAATTAATATTTCTACGCTCGATGCAATCCGGTTCAATAACATCTTATAACAATAGTAACTCGAGACGCGTGACCCATAATAAAGCATAAACAAACATATTTGTATAATGAAGCAGTAATTTATATAACAATAATAAGGTTTTTACTTTTTAGATAAAAAGTAATACTATATAATAAATCAAATTAATTACGACCGCATAAGTAGATCCCAGTAACGTTATTCAATAATTAACTTTAATAACCATGAAAATAAGGATGAACAATGACAGAAAATCAATATTACTCACCCTTCAAACAGGCATCAGACGTTAGCGCATACTGAATCCCACAAGACCCGAGTAGAAAGCCAACTTGCTGCAAGCCCGCGTCTCTCCTCGTCAGCGGAACTTCTATGGGAACAGGCACTACTCCCGCTTGGAGACATCCGTAGAAAGCACACATGAAGTTTATGGGATCATTGTTTGGGTAAACTAGTGCCACTCTGTCGCCAGGCTTAATATTATTATCTCCTGTTAACGGACCGCCACTGGTCGACTTCGACGTAAACGTTTTATTGAGCAATGCGTATGCGATCTTAAGCGACCGGCTAAGAAGCTTTCCTGATGAAAGATACACAATATGTTAATTTTGAGAGAGTCGAAGCTCCAATTCATAATTTCGAAAAGCTTTGCTCTTCACAGAGAAATAGTATAGAAAGTAGTAAAAGATATCCATTTTAAGTAAATATTTCTTTCCTGTTATTAAAATAGCAAAAGAACCAACCCAATACAAAATTGTATTGAATTGTTTAACTATAGTTTATAGGCAGTTTAGATAACTCAAGGTTATCCACGAGGGTAAGATATCAATTGAATAGAGCAAGACCTGTTCTAAAAAGATAACATCTAACAATAACTCACCGTAAGTAAGAGAATTGCTAAGTTTCCCATTCGGGTCAAGTACAGTGGCGACGTTGGCTTTAAAGGAGGCAGTTCCGTATCTTTGCAAAGCTGCTTCCAAATTTCTCGGTAGTCCAGCTGGAACCACGAGTTGATCGCCTACAGCTGGAGTCATTGTACCGCCTTCGGGTTTCGGCGCATTCGGATCCTTTGGATTAGCTGCAATCTCTAACTCGATATCGTCGTCTTCATAGAACTCCGGCAATGGTCGTCGCTTGGGTCGTTTCAGAGTGTTAAGGAGTTGTTGAATTTTGGCTGACACCTATGAGGTTAGTTTTAAGTTATAGTTCATAATCAAAATTCAACATAAATACACTGGTATTTATAGTGGCTTTTGTACTGACATTTTGAAATTAATTTTCAGCGAAAATGTAGCTTTACTTAGTGAATCAATTACACGGTATAATTACATTGCAGCTAGCAAATGCACAAGAGGATATTTTAAATGTCAATTAATATATACCACACAGGCAAAAAGCACTTAAACAAAGTGCAAGGTATATTAACATAACAGTGTTAAAAGGGAGTGGTCAGCTGGCCCAAATTAATAAACCCAAAGTACATATATAATATACGTAATAAGTGAATGCACACATACATTCCAATGCAAACTTTATAGATAAATTTCTCGACTTAACAGAAGGAATTATTAATTCAGTGTTATGTCGTAGCGAATGAAACTAGTGCTTAAATTATGCACTGTCTCTGTTTTCTCGAACATAGAAATAGATTGTACGGTAGATTGATTTAAAACGTTGGTTAAAAATAGAGAGAAGATAAAGCTCACAAATTAAAACTGTCTATCTCACGAAGGTTTTCCAATTTCCTAGAAGCGTTATTGACAATTTAGACAGATACAATCGTGTCGTTTCGTGTCATCCAAAACAGCACAGTAGTAGAAACATGATGCTTGTAATTTGTATAGTCAATTAGGTCAACTATACAATTTTGTTTTATAACCACTATAATATGTAAGAATAATTACTACATTGAAGTTAAGAATTGTCTATCTTTGTATTTTTTATTTAAGTTATTTAACCTTATATTTAAAATAATAGCATGGTGTACTTTGTAGACAAAAACAATTTTGTTAGCTGTAATCATTTACGTATTTAATACTATGTAATTAAATAAAATTAATTATTACAGTAATTCAAATAACATTTTGACGGGCTCGTTGGCGCGTTTGGTAGAACCTCTGCCGTGCGCTCCAATGGGTCGTGGGTTCGAATTCCACCGGGACGCCATGTTATAATTTTCTGTTAGCATGTCTTCCCCACGATATTTATAACTTCGGGCATTGGAAGGGTGGGAGGAATATCGAAATTCCGAATGCTCGAAGTAAAAAGTAGGTCGACAGTGCATCATTGAGTGATGTTCTGTGGCTGAGGTATCACTACCATCAAGTGAACCTCATGCTCGTCTGTCGATATCTCACATAAAAAAACCAATGCCGAATGGGGAGCTGGCTGGCTTTAACATACCTTCCACCTTCCGGTACCGGTGCCGGTGTCTTCAGACTGTGAGTAACATTGGACTCTGTCAGCGATTAGCGCACCTCCACGGCGAGCGCCCGCTGATGTGTGTGTGACGTCTGGTTGGATATCTAAAAGATTCCCTATATATGATATACTAGCTGATGCCAGCGACTTCGTTCGCGTGGGTTTCATCTTAAGCTGAGCTTTGAACAAGGTTTCCACTATTCCACGAATACATATTGAAAGTGGCGAAATAATCAAACTATTTCATTCACATATCAAACAGTTATTGACATCTGATAATTCGAAAAGATTCAACGCGAGTTGCAATTGCAATTTGTTGAAATGGTGCCTTTAAAATAATCTTTAAATGATGATAATTTTTTTTCCGACAACCGATTTCGATGAAACAAAGACTATATGTTGCCTCGGGCTTTGCTTAATACATCTGTGTAAATAGCATGAAAATCGATAGTATTAATAAAGTACATATTTTCGGAGATTAGCCCGTACAAACAGACAAACAGACAGAAAATCTGGGTTTGTTCTATCTCTCTTCTTACACCCCCCTGACTCAGTTTTTAGCAATTTCTATGTACAGACATTTGACCTCTACAGTTTTATTATATGTATAGAAGATAATTAGTATCTCAAAGGAGTTAATATAATATATCATAAAGTAGTAGAGAGCCCAGAGAAACACATGTCTTCGAAAAATAATTCTCTTAAAATACACGTTGTGTCTGGACGATGAGTAAGCTTTACTTCATATATAAATGTTATGAAAAGAAAATTAATGATTTTCTTTACAAGATTATAATTTATAACCTGTTTTTTTTGAGTAACAACATAAACTTCAATAATATACAGCTTCGTGTAAAGATTGCGGTACGTAAACATTTTCCCTAATCGTTATAATCAAAAATTCAAAACTCTCCGCCCGCTAAGTTCATCGATCGTTAAATGTAGGAAACTTGCGACAATATTTTCAACGTAACCCTTTGCTATTTATTGATATCGTACAACTATTTTGTTTAAAAAATAATGTATGTCTCTGTGAAATACGAGTCTCGTAATTAACATATAATAAATAAGTATATTAAACCTCGTTTTTAATACAACTAATACCTCTTATAGGACTAGCTACTCTTCGGCTTCGGCTTCACACGTGTGCATGGTAAATGCAGTATGGAGTGATTAATAATATTACTCTCAGTCGGCTTGATATCTTCTGACATCTTATTAATTAGCATTATTTTTGTGTACAAAACAATTTTAAACTATACGAATAAACCCACCTCTTTAATCACTATCTTTTGAAAACCGCATTCAAATCCGTTGCGTAGTTTAAAAGATCTAAGCGTACAGAGGAACAAACGACAGGCGACTTTGTTTTAGGTATACTATGTAGAGATATGGGATTACACAAAAATCTTACTTACAAGTTGGTAAATGTGTAATATCAGATAAGTCGATATCAGTCTTTTCCCGTGGTGGGTGTTTCTTGTCTCTGGGATGGTGAAGTTGAGGGAGCGGATGTGGATGGGCGCGGGGGTGAGGCGCCGCCGGCCGGCGAGAGGGGGGCGAACCCATCTCTGGAGGCGGAGGCAGCTCAGAATCACCGGCGCATGAGTCTTCCTCCGAGCTTGAAGCTACAGAAAAACGTATTGCATGCATCTGAGTATTTTTTTCTGTTCAGCCGTAAATAATACAAGGCATCCAATATGTAGAAAACATATCGTATTCATATTTAAAACGGCATTACCACTACCTACCCCTACACGATGTAATAATTGAAAAACTTAACAAAGCAAAAAGAGGACAGAGGGCCTAGTACGAACTTGGGAAAAAGTATTCGTATCGTCGAGCTGTCATTTTTATGAAATTTCTAATTGAAATGTCCACCTGTCAGTTGTATGAGAAAAAATACAACGGACTGATGGACGATTCGAATATTTTTTTCTTCTTTCTCGATAGTCGTTCGTGTTGGGCCCTCTGATAATACGGAATTGATAGTTTTTCAACAATATAACTATCTATAGAACATACGATACGACTAACCTACGATAGTTTAATGAATTGGGACAAAAAGCTTTAATTCTTTTTTGAAAGTTAATCTTAACCCATTAGATGCCATGATTCCTATTTGGGACTTTCAAAAATATCAAATATTTATAATAGCTCTGTATTTATTCATTTATTTTAAGTGTCAATATATTTATCTAATATATGCATATTTAATATACGCCCCTGCTTCGCACGGGTGGAATGTAGAGGCTGTAGCACAATAATACCACATTATGTAGCTTTCTTTTGGTGAAAATTTTTTTAAAATCGGTTGAGTAGTTTTTGAGTTAAATCGTAACAAACAAACAAATCTTTCCACCTTATAATATTAGTATAGATGGAATGGAAATCCATAAAATTTGCAAGCGCATCATTGATTTATTCTATGGAGGTGGAGAGGTGGGAGGCTCGTCTGTCGATATTACAAATATTTTTCTTAAATATTGAAATACTTTTATCTTACATAGATCATGTCTTTCTCTATCAGGGCTCTTGGCCATCATGGAGGTACGTTTTGATGGCATTGGCAGCGACGGCTTAGGTCTATTCTGCATTTCAGCTAACGCCTGCTGCACAGCCTCCTGCCTCACTTCTGCAAAACGATATAACAGTTAAACACCTTTCTACACAAGCTAAAACCTTGCAAACCAAAAAATAAAGATGCAATTGACTAAATAAAAGATCTACAAACCAAAATTCCATTATAATGATTTAAAGTATGTAGAATGAAAAAAATCATGCGCATAACATTTTTATAAGCGGTTAAGTGATCTATGAGATGTGTTTTATAATATCATGTTGAAGTTATGTATGGCCATTGACATGGTATTAAAGTAAATGTGTATGGCACTAGATTGCCTTATGTTTAGTTTGTCTCTAGAGCGGCTTTCGAGCAAAATCACAGTATTTCTCTGCATGTAACGCTACGCGAAGTGGTCCCTAGACTGGTAAAAACCACTAAAATATATACCAGTATCATTATTCTAACGTTAGCAATGGCCAATGTACGAAAATAAACAAGTCGATAAAGTTTCAGGACCTCCGTTGTAAATTAATTTAGTTTCAATTAGAGCGAGTGCTTATACTTACGTATATAATTAAAATAGACTGTCAACGACTAAACAGGTGTTTTTGCGTTCCGTTGTTTGCGGTTAATGAGTATCAGGTTCATTATAACCGACACAGGGTTAGAATATTGCATAAAGGACAGAATATTATTCGCTGTCTGCATATTGAGCTACGTTGGAATCTTGTTAGAAAGGGAAGACTGCAATTTTTATCAAATAGTACTGGCAAGATTTAACATTGTATTCACTACTGCTGCTTATGCATTAAAATACCACTCTATTTTTTCCATTTAAAATAATGAAATAAATGGAAATTTCGTTGTTGACCTTGACAGTACGGACGTGAGTGGCGAGCTCCGTGCCTCAGCCGACATGAATTTTAACATTCCTTAACAATTAATTAGTAATATTATTAATGATTCTATAACATATTGGTGATGCTTATGTGTGACAGACTAGGCATCGGCCATCGGGAGATCCATCGACATCAATATCCCGAACGTTATTACTACATTTATATAAATCAAATAATATACAGTAGAATCTTAATTAGTGAGATTTCAATAAACCGACTCGTCAAATAATCCGATACCCTCCGCCCGCGCTCACCTCGCCCCTCCCTACGCTTTGCACCGCGTATTCCCTCCGTACACAAAAACAGACCTCAATTAAGGATTATTTTAAAACTATGTAATTAGTTAATTGTGAGATAGGTTTAAAACAACATGAACACAAATACATTGTATTCCCTTTATGAAATGCTTTATTTTATTTTATGATTTTTTCTGTACAATCCCGTAATCCGTACATTCCAATAACCCGGCACCCTATGGTTTTTAAGTGTCAGATTAGAGAGATTTTATTGTACAAGAATGAGATGTTAAATAATCGTTATTTAATCATAACCATCTATTTCTTTAAAATATTGTTGTACCATTGTTGTGTAATACTCTTAGCTTTCTTATCTGTTATAATAAAATATTATTTATTATTTCTACAATTAGCACTATACGTGTAGTGTTCATGTAAGAATACACAAGTTCGAAAGGTTTACTCATTATTAGTTTTCCTTATAGCGACGTAGCTGCATCGATACACGCAATGAATCACATCGATTACGCAAAGCTCTTGTGGGCTTTTGAATTTCTTAATTGACACTTCATGACCTTAACCCATTCCTTCCCGCTGTCTTATTTTTCACAAGTTATTATTATAATATTGTTTTTTATTAACGCGAGTATCACACTTTTAAATAAAATACTGTATACCGACCGAGGATTAAAACGCGATTTATTATTTACTAGCGACCCGCCCCGGCTTTGCATGGTTGCAATGCTGTTACTAAATACACTACAGAAAAACTGTGAACGTTGTATATAAAAAAATACCGGCCGGTACCGCCGCAAACGCTACGTCCCGCAATTTTTAAATCTGTAATATCTTCGAAAATATTCATTTAAATCATATGCTGTAAAGGGCCATATAGAGCTATATTAAATCAACAATGTATGTCGAGGGGAAGTTATTATTATTTCAATTGTTTCGAATAAAATAAGAATTTATATACTGGGGGAGGCCTTTTGCGATCAAGCAAGCACAACGCAATAGATTAAACTTAAAAATATATATATATATATTATATGTTAATCAATAGTGCAATAAAGGCTTTATTTTTATACTATTTTCTTTTTAATATTTTATTTGGAATTGAAATATATTAAATATTAATGTCATTGTAATAGATTTTTGGAACATTATTATTTTTTGTTGCGTCCAAAGTACATAAAAACAATTCAAAAGATATAAAAGTACAATGTATCTTTACTAAATATATACAATATAACAAGAAGCTGATTAAGCAGCAATATTGTATATTTTTTCGTATTACTTTATTTTTATTATTGCAAAACAATTCACTAAAAACAATCGAATGTTGTAAAAAATCGTAATGCTTCAAAAGTAACTTGATAAAAATTCACCAAATATCTGACGTGTTGGGAATATTTCCGGCAACAAAATAAAGTTTTGTATTGTTTTTATATTTATCGGTTTGTTCGTATTTCACAGCAAAATGAGGATCGACATGATTGAATTCCAAAGAGGTGCAGAGAGTACCGTTCGCATTTTATTTACTAAAATATCCCAATCTATAACGTGTGACGCGAATAAAGCCGTGGGAGACAATATTAGATACATAATTATACTGACTAAAAGAAAGCGTATCGATTATTACAATATAATATTGTCACATCGAATTGAAGTCGTTAATTTTATTAAATGCCATTAACAGTATCAATTAAATGTTTTAATAACTTTCTATATCTACGGGGTTTTTTCTATTGGGATCAAATTTTATATTTTAAAAGTGTGTGGTCTCTTTATGGCTCTTTATGACTGTAAAAAGGAGGATAACATTTTCGGCATATTGTAGTATATTTTAACCATTAACGCTTATACATATAAAGATGCGCGGACAGTGGGATCTTTGTTTTTTCCAAGCGAGCTTGTCACATACTATCGATCAAATGTGTTGTATTGATTTATTAAAAATCATAATATTAAAATTTACAAACAATGCTTTGTGATATGCTCAAGATAGCGTAGTAGTCGTGAAGAACTCCAAAAAACAATTTCCTTGATTTGTATCGCGCTTATAATCTGCATAACTGCGAACACAACCTCAATATATTTGGATCGTAATTCATACAGCTGCAGATATTTGCATTATAACATCATAGTTTCCCAATCACACCAGTGATAGCTAGCAAATGAATCAAGGCAATAATCAAATCAATTTAAGACATTAATAATAACTATTTGCAAGTGAAATTAGTTTTATTGTAATTAAAATAAGCGTGCTAGAATCTCCCGCGAAGATCGAGGTTAAGCGCTAAATCCATGCAATCTCCAGCAATCAAGCACAAATTTACGTTCGATAATAGCTCGCACAGAGCTTTCAAACACCCAAACCATCAATTTAGACACGCGTAACTCAGCATTCCCCGCGCCAACTCATCAACTCAGGCGCAGTGTAGTGCGTCGTCTCCTTGAGTCAACTCAAAATTGCTCCACGACGCAACAATGCAAAGCGAGCAGTGAAACCTCCGAAACGAAAACTCATAGTTAACTCAGTGAGTTAGGTACTGCGCCGTGCGCCAACACATTATGAATGTGTGAGCTGACTCACCAAGCGCAGTGAAGCGTGCCGGCGCAATTGCGCAGCGCAGCGCATTGTTACACATGTCTAACATCAATTATAGCGTATATTAATAAGTTGCGTAAAATTTTGTAATTATATTTACAGACAAACAAATTATACTAAAAACAAATAATAACTAAATACATACATACCTAATGTTGTATACAAATAGACTATAATTTATATAAACAAACCTAGAACAGGCAACTTTATCGTGGATAATCTAAATTCATGATCTTGTTAATAATTTGTGCAATTCCCAAACAAACCAGTTCACAAATATTCCTTCAGTCCTAAATTAGCATTCCCATTTAACGCATAATGAAACGCCTAGATAAACCTAAGAAAATGTATATACCTTATTGCGACAGAATACAATACGCTATAGGATTACTTTTTAAAAAAACTAGCGGTCTGTCGCGGCTTCGCACGAGTGCAAAAAATAGCCTGTTACTGGCTGATAAATTGTACCTTTCTATTGGTGAAATATTAATGGTGAACATCCCTTATCACTTAGGGGTATGAAAAATAGATAGTAGCCGATTCTCAGACCTACTGAATACGCATATAAAATTTGGTAAAAATCGGTAAAGCCGTTTCGGAGGAGTACGGTAACTAACAATGTGACATGGATATTTTATATATTAGATAGACTGATACCTAATATCTATACATAATATTAGCACTTTTGAACGGAAATCAGAAATACAGACTGAACGTATTAGATTGAAGTTAACCAAGGTAATATTTTCCTCGTAGCTAATAAACTCCAGTTGGAATCAGGTTACCTGCAGGTACATACGTACTAGTCAAGTTCCGACCGGATTAGATTTTACAATTTAATTAACATCGCCCTAAAAGAACAAAGAACAAAGGCCAAATTATTTTCGGGAAATTTTGAATAACTTTAATATAAGTAGGTACTATATATTATACTATATTAAGATTAAAGGAACATAAGGCAACATTTTTTTCTTATGTTAGATATCGACAGACGAGCATGAGTTTCACTTGATGGTAGGGGAAAACATGCTTACAGAAAATTATAAGCCAGTCGTCCCGGTGGGATTCGAACCCACGAGCCAATGCGAATGGCAGGTGTTCTACCGAATGCGCCAACGAGCCCGTCAAACATGAATAAACATTTATTTAGATTCAGTGGCGGGACCAGGATACAAGCCCAAAAGCCCGGCATACTGACTTGTTCATTTATAACTTATATAATTACGTTAACGGCGTTATTATTATTCTTTCTATGGTTATATTAATAGGGCAAGCCGGGTTTTTGGGCTTGTATGGTGGTCCCGGCACCTTTTAGATTACTTTTATAATTAAACAATGGTCTATTGTTTTAAGTAATTAATAAGATGTATACCAGACTTGTCATTATGAGGCCTACATTGATAGGCAATTAATGTCGCTTAAATAATTCACACGAAAATGCACAAATAAATAAAAGGAACACCCAGTCCTGCTGTTATAGGAATCTTTTATTATTTTTTTACCCTTAAGAATTATATTTTAAATTTAAATCAGAATACTTAATGGAGCTTCAATACAAATAAAAAAGAAAAAAAGGTAAGGAAAAATGAAATACGATATCAATGTAACGGGATTTCTGGAAGTCGATGCCGTACTCGGAGGGACTTATTGTCTGGCTTTCCTCGTATTGGTATAAAGGCTTCTCGATATAATATCGGATATTTCTACCTACACAATTTTCTATCGAGATAATCTATATTCATAATTCTACTTGCGATATTCCTATCAATATAAAGTACGGAAGAGCACAAAAGAAGAATCAGATAGTAAACTGCATAATAGTTCTACTTGATTAATTTGATACGTTTTCTTCTATCAGTTACCTCCAGGAAAAATTGCAATGCATTAAATTTGAAATTAATTAATTGTCGGTATAAATTTGGGATTGAGGTCGTGCCGATACAACTTGCAGAAAACAGGCTTTGCAATTCTACTGTCACGATATTGGACAAGTACTGCATAAATATTTAAAGACAAGTCACAATAAACATATCATCAGTTTCATTATTTACAATATAATACATATCGCTGTTTTTTTATAATTGAGCTTTCGATTACAGGTAACTATTAATCTACGATTACGCCACTATTTACTGAGTTAGTATGTAATGAAAAGAAAAGTATTAAATGAATTAATATATTATAACCGTGAACTAAGATTATTTTAATTAAGTAAAATTGGAACTCATTTCTTTTTGTCTATAATGAAATGAACATCATACCATATCAACACCGACAACAGCTATAAAAGCTGAATTATTCTAATAAAACTTTTTAATTCCAATCAGTTCTCGTTGATATTATCATAACCCTGGTATGTGATAGGAACATTCGCGAGTTTCGTTAACGATAAGGATTTGTGAGTCATATACTTGAAACTTGTCATGCCGGTTCTTATTTATTATAGATTTTGCGATAGGTCTGTGATATTATGTTCAACAGTCGACAGCTCCAGCATAGCTTCAACGAAAAGGAAATTATTATCTCCTAAACAAGATTAGTTTAAAAATGAGTTGACACTATTATGTCCAGAGTATATTATTTACTTTGCTATTTAATGTGTAAAGTGATTTCAGCTAAGTGTTGATGAATCAGTCAGACTCTGGTTCTTCTATGGGTACAATAATACTAATGTATTCGCGAATAGCGTTTAATTAAAAAAAAATCCTTTTTAAAATGACGTAGTAATATACTTTCTACTATCATTGCACTCAAAATAGTTAATTTTCTCTTTTTTTATACACAAAATGAACGAAGTATAAATAAGTTACTGATTTACTTCCTTGTTGTTCCTTCTTTATTGAACTGTTTGTAAATATGTACATTGTACATAAGTTTAACCTGTTTAATGAATTATTCTATGTAGAAAAGTGCACATAGTGGTGCACACAAATTTCAAACAAAATAAATATGTGTGTGTGTTTTTTGTCTAGTCTATATCCTTCACCTACCAAAGCAAATGCACATGATATCACGAAGTCACCATCTCTAAATATGTATACTCTCCCTTTTTAAATTTGAAGATCAGAAATAATAAATAAATAGCAGGATTAGAGAAGAGCATCCGGCACACAATATAAGAAGGAATCAGTTATATTTATCATTACAATTAATTAAATAAAGAATATTGTTTAGTCACAAGATAAGATTGTTAGATGTAGACAATGAAATAAGTAACCAAGAATAGAATATCAAGACAGTAATATATTTCCAAACTGACCCGACACAAAGGAACAAGAATGACATCACACAAACATGACCAACACGCCTATGGACAGCGATAGCTTCTTTATGATATGACTCACCGGAGTGGTAGCGGCTCTCGTTCCGCGTAAGACGCCTGTTGGTCCTCCCTGGTGGCGAGCGAAGCGCAGCACCCGACCGTACTGCGACGCCATAAACAAACAACCTTACACGTTTACACACACACGCGTAATCATGCATGCACTCACCACAAATGGAACTTATTTCGAATTTGGTATCGTGTCAGCTGGCGCCAATTTTAATTAGTATCATTAAAGCAAACGTGAGGTTTGATACTACATATCACATCTTCTTTAAATTTAAAATAATACAGTTAGATTATTTAACATAATAATATTTTTCAATGTTCCTCAGATTTTAAGCTTTTAAGTGCTTAGTTAATCAGATTAAAAATAAATTCAATCTGGCAACAGTAAGTCTGAAATCTCAATGTAAAGTGCTCGCCAGATAAGTCTGCGCGCGACGGGTGGCGTACCAAATATTGCCAGGTATAGAAAGCAAACTCTCAACCACTATGAAACACCAAAAAAATCACCGGCATTCTGAATGTTAATTCGTATTAGGTATACTTAGTATACAACAGAAAACAAATTTATATTTAGATATCACGTCGAATTAACTACTAAATTTGACGTGATGTAACAATTTTATTTGTAAATTTCAATTAGTTTTAGGGTGATGAATAATAATTACATACTAATACTCAGTGAAAATATATATATTTTTAATTTGTTACATATTGTAACTGAATAACTCCTTATTTACCTGCTCCATAAGAAATATTTACATAATGTACAATTAAATAAAACAACACCAAATTTTATATAAATATATATATATATATACATTAAATATATATATATATATATATTTAATGTAAATCATTTATCGAGAATATAGCAGAACTTCTAAATTTTGGATAACTATGGTCCATCAGTGGGTCAATCTTTCCATTCTATTTTCACATGTTTCTGATTCACTTGACTCGTTATTAGAAGAGTTTAAAGTTTTGCTGTCACTTGCATGATCAATTATAAATTTGTCCAGTTCTATGTCCAAAAGCCTGTCAGATTCAAAATATTGGTCTACGATTTCAACATGCTGACACACATTATCGAATTAAATGAAGATTGAAGATATTTCACCTGTGGCTTGATTTAAATTTTTTTCCACAATATGTATTTTTTTTCAATGGGGTTTTAATCCTAAAACAAACTAAATCATTAACCAACAACAAAGTAAAAATATGTATCGTATAAAAATACCCCACATAAAGACATAATACCATGTACTGGTCACCCCAAAAATTACCTGTCAAGTAATAAAAAAGTTTTGAAAATGGTACAATCGGCCCTTTATTTTGCCGTTCTGCTTCATAAGCACGTTTTACTTTCAATATAACATCTCTGCCAGCACTTTTTATAACCTTAGGCATGATGATTACCAATAAAATCGAATAAAAACGCCACTGCTGCACACTAATTCCGGAAAACAATATGACGGAAAGAAATTTAGTTCCAATTTTTGCCGCGCGCAGACTTATCTGGCGCGCGGTATACTATGAGCTTTCAAATAAATAAAAAAAACTATGCAGTCTGATACGGAAGATGTCACAGGTTTGTCTATGATGTTCCATCAAGAATTGGACATAAAAAAAAATTGTACTATCTGTTCCCATTTTTATAACTGATTGTATACCTATACTTATTACTGATGTTGATCACGTTAAAATGAAACTGTCTTGCGTTTCTATAAAACTCATCTGTTCATAAAAGTGTTGACGATTTATTTAAAAGATCAAAGATAAGTATTCAATAGGTGTTTGAACTTGTAATAAAATGGATACGGAACAGTAGTATGTCATTTTCATATTTAATGTTTCAGCAATAAATAATTTTAAAAACACATTCAACCACACTCTATCATTAAATAAGTAAGTCAAGTATATTCAATTGAATGGTATATAATTACTGATATTATGATGTAATAAAAATGCTTTAATCAGTTAGGTTGAAAATTTTTTATTGTATATAGAACCTATATTATATAAATTAAGTACTATTCGAATCAAAAATCGTGTCAAAAAATGTCATCGTGTAGATTTCAACTGATTTTTTTTTTTGCTTGACATTAGGTAATCATTCATCAGTTTTTTTCTTTGCTGAATTGCTGAAAAAAAATTATGGATGACAATACGAATACAGCTAACATTCAAGTAGAAATCAAACGTTTGGATTCTGAATTGATTGATATTCACTTACGGTCATCGACTTCAATATTATATGAATTATTTAATGACAAAACTCCCGAAGACATTGATCAACGTGAGGAGGGAAATGTTATTACTTCAGATGAAGCCACTAGTCAAGAAGCTGAAGGTGATAACATATCATGCAAGTATTGCGGAAAAATATATAAATCCACTCGAACTTTAGGCGCACATACGATGCTCAAACATCCCCAAGACCGAGTAATGGTTAAGTGCAGAATCTGTCACAAAGTTTATCCATCTTTACTATCTCTTAAAAAACACGAACAATATATGCATTTAAAAAAATTTAAATGCCAAGTCTGTTATAAAACTTTTAGTTCTAATAATATTTTGAGTAGCCATGTTATGAAGTGCGGTAAATGTGAGTCTCCCTGTACAATATGCGGAAAGATATTTCCTTCGCCTGTGTCACTTCGCAATCATTTGAAGTACAAGCACCCTGAAACTACGAGATATCCTTGTGAATTATGTCAACGCACATTTAAACATCAACGTGGTCTATCAAATCATATGATTGAGATCCATCCAGAAGGAGGTACGATTTGCAACTGGTGTGTTCGTTCGTTTGATTCATTGCCTTCTCTAAAAAGTCACATGTTTTATAAACACGCCAAAGATGGTCTACGGTGCTGTCAGTGTGATAAGGAATTTACAACGAAAAAAGGTCTTATTCATCATTTAACAAAAATTAATTTAAATAACGAGCCTGAGATTACCCGTATAATATATAAGTGATGTAACATGTGATTATGAAGCTTATATAAAAGTGAATAAAATAAATAGTAAAACAAAAAAACAGTAGAAATTATTATTGGTTGTTTATATTTGCAGTCCTTACATTGTGTTTCATAATACTAGAAATACATTAAATAATCTATGATTTATGAAATAATATTTTATTAATCATATCTCGGATATCGATAGTGAGTTTTACCTTTGAACCAACGATTTATACTAGGGTAAATATTTAAAGAGCTGTTGCGCGTTTTAGGCGTGGTACAAGCGAAGGCCGTGACGTGAAGTATTAATTTTCATTGGGCATGGCAATACCGTTGGATTTCAATCACTGTAGTAATTCTTGATATTAATCGTACATACATACGAGGGTGAATCAAAAAATTCTTGGAATCAATATTAAAAATTGCAAAGATTTAAATAATAATATTTTATTTTTCTACATAATCTCCCTCCAATGCAATGCATTTAGAATAACGCGTTTCTAACTTCCTTATTCCTTGTGAAAAAAAATTATTTTCTTGACTCTCGAAAAAGTCCTCTACGGCAGCTATAACCGCGTCATTATCGTGAAATTTTGTTCCACGAATTTCCTCTTTTAATTTTGGAAATAAGTGAAAATCACTTGGGGCTAAGTCCGGAGAATATGGTGGGTGGTCAAGGAGATTCAAGCCAGCACAGCGGATTGCGTTGAGCGCAACTTCCGATCGATGAGCAGGAGCGTTATCTTGAAGGAACAACACGCCCAACGACAGTTTTCCACGACGTTTTTCTTTAATCGCTTCACGCACTTTCGGGATTAAATTTGCATAATAGGGTCCAGTAATCGTCTGGCCTTTTGGCATGTAATCAATAAAAAGGATTCCTTCACTATCCCAGAACACAGAGGCCATAACTTTGCCAGCGGTAGGAGCAACTCGAAATTTCTTGATGGATGGAGAGGATGGTCGTTTCCAAGACATGCTTTGTCTTTTAGTTTCAGGATCAAAATGGTGGACCCACGTTTCATCCATGGTGACAAGACGACGGCAAAAATTATCCGAATCACGCTGGAACATTTCGAGATTACGCTTGGAAATTTCCAAACGTCGCTTTTTGTTTTCGTCGGTTAACATTCGTGGCACCCATCTTGCAGACACTTTTTTGAACCCCAGTGAATCAATTAAAATGGATTGAACGCTACCAAAAGATATCTTTAGGATCTCAGCTATATGTTTTATAGTCATTCTTCTGTCTTCCAAAACCAGATTCTCAACCTTTTTGACATTTTCTTCTGTAACGGAGGTTGAAGGCCGCCCAGAACGCGGGTCATCTTTACAGCTTGATCTACCTCTTTTAAATTCAGCCACCCAGTACGCAACCGTAGAATAGGGTACAGCATCACCCCCTAATGTCTGCTGAATGTCCAAAAAAATTTCCTTCGTAGACATTTTTTTCAAACTGAGATATTTTATCACCGCACGTAACTCACTTTTATCCATAATTTTGACTTTTTAGCAACTCGTTGCACAAAAAAATTTATTACATGCGAACGAACTGACAAAAACAAGTGACAGTCTGCATAAATATAGTGTGATAGACACTCTTTAATTTGAATATCGAACTTGATCCAAAAAGGTTTCATATATATGCACTTCTAAGAACTTTTTGATTCACCCTGGTATTATACATCCCAGAAAATTTTAAAAATATTAATAAGTAACAACTATAAATGTTAACAGAAGCGTAAGCGTAAGAAAGCTTCAGTTCAATATTATACTAATATATTGTTAATTTCGTGTTTACAAAATATTAATAATAATAAATATTACAACAATAATTTATAAAAAATATAGTATTAAAGTTTTTTAACCATAAAAAAATACATCGGAAAGGTCACGATGCAACAGATTGACACCTACATCACGTGAAGAGCCAGGTTTATTCAATTTCTTGAATCCTATTACTATACAGTTAGAGACAGTTATTTAGATTATCATAAAACAGGATAATTTAGAATGAGCAGATGTAGATTAATATTGTAACCGTCCATCTGGTTGAATGTGTAAGGTTATTTAGCCAAGATGTTGATACTGTTCAGTAATTCTAGCTACTACGTGACCATTTTCACATTATATAAATATTATAAACAATAAGCATTTACAAAATATATAATAACAATACATCGATCGTACCTACTGCTAGAAGATAACTTTGTAAAACACTAAAATATACGATTGTCTTTTCACGTAGGTACAATGTACATACATACATATATCATATAATCACGTTTATATCATTATATTTTTTTTGACAGGATCGTTGGCGCGTTCGGTAGAACATCGCATCGTGCGCATCGATGGGTCGTGGATTTGAATCCCACCGGGACGACATGTTTATAATTTTTTGTAAGCATGTCTTCCCCACGTCTGGTAACTTCGGGCATTGATCGGGTTACACGAATATAGAACCACCGTTCATAGATGGAAAAACCGTGAAGTGCATATTGCGCGTTTCGGTTTCAGTCGATTTCCGAATGCTCGAAGTAAAAAGTAGGTCGACAGCGCATCATTGACCGATGTTCTGTGGCTGAGGTATCACCTACCATCAAGTTAACCTCATGCTCGTCTGTCGATATGACATAAAAAAATCTTTAAATAAAAAAACATGTCAATTAAGTCACCAAATTAGATAATATGTAAGTGTGCTCTTCCTCAAACCTCAAAGACCTTCCTCGATTAGTAAAAAACCTCTTCACTGACCAGCTGTTAGGTAATGTAGTATTGGTCGATTTTCAATATCATTTTATAAAATTTATCTTAAAATTAGTGACGCCCCAGCTCCGAAAGGTAACAATTTATTAAAAAAAAAACAATTTTATAAACGTGCCATAGGTATTCTACGGGAATCGAACCTTCAACTGATCTGTTAAGATTTTATGAGAATAAGAAATATTGTATACCTAATATGCATTGTCCACCAGCTTAGAGTCAAGCACTGAAACTAAAAAGATTAAAAACAAGAACGCAAATTCATGTATACGTATCACAGATTGCAAATCATTTCGAATTTAACCATACGTAAAAATTAAATTGCAAGGTTCACAAGGAAACTGTTTGAACAATCTAAACAGCTATGAAAGGTTAACGTCACTTTGATTTACATCTAAGAGTTCATTTACTGTTGGGTTGCGTATTATAAGTGCTGAATGCATTCAAAAGAACGCATAAAACGTCATACATTATAAAACAGCATAATTTGTGAAAATACGACTATGTCGAGAGAAAAATAAGGAGGTACAATCTTACAGCTTCATTATTCGAATAACTGATAAGCAATATACATAATATTATAGACAACACGCCCCGATTTCGCACGGGTGGAATGTAGATGTACTATACACAAAAAAATTGATAATGGAGCTATTTATTGGTGAAAGTATTTTTAAAATCGGTTAAGTAGATACAGAGATTACCCCCTAGAACCTAACAAACTTTACCTCTTTATAATATTAGTATAGATTTATCTAGGAATTTGTAAAATTACTTGGCGATTAACACAGCAACCGAGACTTGGGGTGACAAGCTTTGCAGCGTCCATTTTATTTTAACCTTTGCGTGATTGCAACTGACTTTTTATTGAAAAGCGACGCTAACCATCAAGCGATTGAATTCATCTAATATATAAAATTTCCATGTCACAATGTTAGTTACCGTACTCCTCCGAAACGGCTTTACCGATTTTCCCAAATTTTATATGCGTATTCAGTAGGTATGAGAATCGGCTACTATCTATTTTTCATACCCTAAGTGATAAGGGTTGTTCATCCTTAAAAATCCTTCTTTTTTAATTTTTGGACGAATTTTTTTGTTTTTATTTTTTATAATGTGGCATTAAAAATACATACTTACAACCCTAAATTTTTACTTTTTTTATCACCAACCCCTGCTTTTTTTGTAAAAAAATCTAGACCCGTGCGATGCCGGGGCGGGTCGCTAGTATTAGTATAGATTTATCTAAGATTTGTAAAATTACTCGGCGATTAACACAGCAACCGAGACTTGGGGTGACAAGCTTTGCAGCGTCCATTTTATTTTAACCTTTGCGTGATTGCAACTGACTTTTTATTGAAAAGCGACGCTAACCATCAAGCGATTGAATTCATAGTATTATAAAATTAAGATAGTCATGTGATTTTGTTTAAAATTAATAAGTAGGTCTAATGTAGATATGTCCTGCCAAATAACACAAAATATTTCCAGTGAAAATACGAGTATAACTACAATAATTTAGTTTTAGATTTTCTTAACTCATGATTTTACTATTATTAGCTTTAAAAAATGTAGAGCATAAGGAACAATTTTCATTAATATCCTACAAATTAGATGTATATTTTAAATAATACTAAATTACCTTATCATAACGAATCCTTAATACGTCACACATAACAACATTTAAGTTTTTTTTTCGTTAACTATTTCATTACCCCATTAATAACAAAATCTTTTTACTCAAACTATACATTAATATAATAATCTTTGAAACTCAAAATATTATAAAATTCTGTAAAACTTTAAAGATTCCCATAAAAATTATATGTAACCTACAGACAAGCAGACTCGAAGAGAAATCAATCAGGGTTTCGATCTTTCTACAGGATATAGGGATGTCTTTAACATGTCATGTTAGTTTTTACACATACATAATATGTATGTAGGACCTAAAATGGAACCAAAGCAAGTATGTATACATTAATACTTTTAGGCGATACCACCTATGGTAAAATTTGAATGACTCGTAGCCCGGGCGTACTGTATCATTGATTTTTAATGGTGTTTGGTTAATTAGCACTATCATTGTTAACACAGCCAAATAGCACAGCAAAAGGCATTCGCATACAATTTAAATCAATAAAACGGAGGTCATTAATACAATATGTAGAGTATAATGAAAGTAGACGCGAGGCCAACTCGTTACCCGCGTCAACGGATGAGCGTTATCACATTACATCGCATGTTCCCTGGGGCCTATGCAAACAGAGTCCCCACTAGTTATCAATGTGAAGAGCACTATTTTTTGTAGACAGAAACACATCTAAATTTGGTTTATTTTAAATAAGTGTTCATAAAGTCAAGTTAATTATGTAATTCATTGTTTTTCGAAAGTCTCCAATATCAAGTTGTCTAATATATTATTCTAGATCTGAATGATGTTTTCTATTATTTTATCTAAATTCTTGTAATCTGATAAGTTCTGTCTACCTGCGTTCTTTGCCAGTTTAAGAGATCTTGATTAAATGGGTTAAGTGAAATTACCCATTTTCTAATATTCTAACACTTTGTTTATTTTAGTAAAGGTCTTACGCCTTCTAGGAGTACCCATTCTAAGATCATATTATCACTAACCATCAGGGTTAACTTTAACCAGTCGGGTTAATGGGTTAAAGTTGGCCAAATAAAAGTCCATAATTTTAGCATTATAAATAAGAAGAATACAAAATAACTGGTGATTCATATTAATTTAAGTTAAGAATGAACTTAACTATAAGTAACAAGTAAAGTTTAAATAGAGACAAGATTTAAAATTTGTTAAATTAGTAATCGATATCAAAACAGATCGTTAAGATAATTATAAAAGGTGAATAACCTAATGTTAACCATAAGGCTTAACGAGAACTGTTATAAAAACGTCTTAAAAAACAAAGATACGATTTTTAAATAAAATATTTACGGATTAAAACGTGCTTTATTATTTATCCTGACGTTTCGGTTGCATTTCGATTACTGCAAATATCACTCCTGAGGAATAGATGGCGTTAATATGACAACTTAGTGAAAATTCAAATCAAACAGCTGTCACCTTTCAGTCTACCGTGAAAACGTCTGCTGAAAAGCACTCGAAACGTAAATAATATAAATTATAAATTGCGTTTTAATGTTCCTACTTCTTAAAATTAAATTTTCCTTTAATAAGATTGCGAACCCGGCTATTTTATTTGAATCAATATTCAATGTTTTCTATACTAGTATGTATGCGGATCCTAAAATATATAAAATCAAGAAACCGGTACCTATCTATGACATGGATCAGAACGAAAAGAAATAACTTTATAGGAACCTAAACGATGCCTTGGAACAGAAATTAGAACCTGTTTTTAATTCCTGACTCAGACTACCGGTGGAACGAAAACGGAGAAACTGCCGTGTCTAGACGAGTCACCTTCTGCATTTGACGCTTGAGTCTGGACGAACAACCCGAACGAGAGCTTCTCAGGGTGATCGAAGCTCTTGCTATAAATCAGTGAACGGAAATAACGCAAATACCGTATATTATTATGATTTTTTTTATTTCATTAGTCTAGATATAATTTCACTATACAGGGTAAGTACAAAACTACACATATTTTTCAAGAATTCTTTTTTAAGAATATTTGCTCTTCAATAAAATCACTTGACTTCATTAATACTTTTCGAGAGAGCCAACACCCTAGGTTTTCTTAAAATTTCACTTAACCGCTCCTGGAGAATGAAATATACATATAATTATTTTAAAACATATTAATCTCGTCTTACTTAATTACACGATACAACGATCCAATGTAGGAGAGTTCAAACGATTAAATGTAGGACTGTTCATGAAGCACATAAAGTGAAAAGTCATTGACATTTTAGTTTCAGTTAAGAATGTTTTAGATGTCTCGTCGTCGAGTATCGGTATCCACAAAGCGGGCATTGAACAGGACTCATTAGGTACCTAACATAAAATACTACGACTACATATTACATTTTAAAAATAGGATACATTATAATTATGTAAATGCTTCGTAAGAGTTGTTACAATATCCTAATTATTGATGATTATATGAAATGTATTAAAAATACTCACTAAAGTTTACTATTAGATTAGGTAAACTTATACCTGCAAAGAAAAGCCATGTGTCGGGAGTTTTTGGTTACTTAAATATGTGCCTATTGGTTATTACATTTTTTTTGCGTTTACACACAGCACACATTAAGTCACATCATACATATATTTCTAGCTTTTGATATAACATTAGATTTCTTTTTTATTTTTGGCGAGATGTTTACCTACTAACTCATATGAAGTTATGCAATATTAGCACGTACCGTACTTACGTTAATAAAATTATTAATTTTTCACAGTATACAAAAGCAATCTACACAAAACACTCCAATACGAATTGCCTAAAATTTAATATTGCTACGCCGAATATACGATAATATAATATCTTTTGCACATATTGTGACAACAAGACATCGACGACTTCTCCTGGATTAAGTTTTTATATAATTTACTACATTCACCGAAAATGCTATTAAACCTCAGCAATGCCATCTATAAAGTATAACTAGCTTCTCGTTTTGTAATATTCCTTTTCCTTTGGTATAAGCAAACAAGTCTTAAGTTTCCACACACATGCCCGAGAGCTATTTTAATATCGAGAACAAACTTAGCTCGCAATTTGTTCGAAGATTAAAAATTGATTAAATTGAAGAATATACTCTATAGGCAACTGGTACGTATATTAAGTACACCTAATAATATAATAGTGAGATTTTCAAGATATTATGAAAGTTTATCAAACGAATATTTTCACAAATATGTTTTTATTGTAAGTTAAAATTTTTATTTAATGTAGTTGATAATGTTAAGACGTAAAGCATTAAGTTATTTATCACGATTAACTTCCGTACAATATACAAGAATAATTAACAAGTTTTTAATGAGAGCATCATTCATAGTGGGCGTGAAGAGTATGAAGCATCCATTAAATGTAGGTTGCTTGAAGCGGGCCTACCAAGTGGAATAGATAATTTGCAGGGCTCTTTGACCTATAATAAAATTTTATTTTGAGCTACAATTTAAAAGGTCAATTCTACTCTACAAAAATATTTTAAAAGCAAGCTACATGGCTACGAGCGTACTACACTATTAAAAGATCTAATTTTACAACACGATTCTAGCATAAAAGCGAAACCAATATAATTATGTAAATACTATATTCAAAATTGTTAAATATATAATTATTTCAGCCCTTTGTCGACCTTGTTAAGTAGAAATCCTATGACATGCTACAATGATTAACAACAAGAGAGAACTAGAGCAAAAATTGTTCAATAACTAAAAAAGTGCAAGTAAATAAAATAACAGCTGATCGCGACTACGTGATTCAATCGCAAACAAGGTTGAATGGGAACTGTCGAATAGGTTGTAGCCACTAATGTGTATGTGTGTCAGTATTAATACTAGGATTGTTACTTTTTAGACAACTTATGAACTTATTCAAAATGTTTTTTTTTTCTATAAATGAAGTTTCGGTGAGTACCATATCATACCATATATATGTGTATTGTGTATAATTATAAAAAAGAAAGTCCGGATTGGCCGGTATTTATTCATTTGCCTTGTAGTTTAACCTTTGTCTGCACTATAACCACACAAAATGTAACTCTTATATACGTGTATTTATTACCATTTTACAATTAGATCATAAACAACCATCGTTGAAAAGTCTTATTATATGGGGACTCGTCTTTACTCTTTATTCATTTTAAATTTCCAATACCAGATATAAGGACACTGGCTAACTTTTAACTAATATTTAATTAATTCACTTTTAAAGTTATGTAAATCTAAACCACTAATAAATAATTAAAAACTAGTAAGTTAATCATAATAACTATAAAATATGTAATAAAAAGCACAGGTGCATATAGAATATGACATGTTGTGTGGTTTAGCCACTTCCGCATTCGGCTACAAAGGAAACAGCCGGTGTTCGGACTACGTGGCTTATAAAGTGTAGACTGTAGTGTAGTTGTAACAGGTTGTACTATTCAAAAGTTAGAATGATTGTTTAGCACTTAACAACCACAATAAGCTCGCGTGTTATGCGCTCATCGCCATTCTACCAACAAAACTATGAACACATCAATCTCACATGGATGATTCAATGTAGAAAATCAGTGAACAGTAATGAGATATTATATTCGGCGTGATTCCGTGCAGCCATCACCGTGCACAGAAACCTCAATAACATCATGAAGATATTAATCAGCTGCAATTACTGAGTAATGTGTGTAACGCACATGAAATAATATCTTTACATTAATCTACATACATAGTTTACATTTTATCTGTCTTCACGGACTGGACAAGTCAAAACTAATGAGATATGATTAAAACAGGTGATACGTGTTTATATCGAAGTACGGAGGTATTATGAATAGTAGCTATTAGATTCCGTAACAATGGGAAATACATAAAGTTGTTATGACAACACGGATAAGTCTAGGAATTGTTTTTTTACAAAAACGTTGTGTTTAAAAGGGAACATTAAACGATTGGTTGAATTTTAAACAGAATGTTTAAAAGCAAATTGCTGTTAGTGCAACCCGCATTGTTTTAACAGTATCTAATACTGTTGCCGTTTACACACTCAACGGCAAATGAGCGAGATGAGCTATCTAGCTAGCAGTATCTATATATGCCTAGATGCATTACGGTGACCTTGAATGCATACTTTATAACAGTCAAATAATAGAACATAATTTCTGATAAGCTTTATAACGTGACTGACAAACCCGAAATTGAGAAATCCTAATACAAGTGAAATTCAAGTGTGAAACTTACAACAAAGAACATTTGAGTTTGTTATTCTTTACAATTATTACACTTTACGTTAGCAGTTATTGTTGTCAGGTGTTTGTAACGCGACCCACTAACATGCTTAAGTGGAAGACAAAAACTATACGAATGACGGGTTTGAAACCTTAGTCGAAGCGGTCGACCCCATCATTTCTATTTGTTTCGTCCATTAGCTAATTAATACAGCAATCGAACATTGAGCTAAATGAAGTTCAAACACTTTAATTATTCCTCAAAAGTAATTATACAATCTATACTAATATTATAAAGAGGAAAGATTTTTGTTGGTTTGTTTGTTACGATTTAACTCAAAAACTACTCGAGCTACATTTTTTTTCGTATAGTACTACATTACATCCGTGCGAAGCCGGGACGTGTCATTAGTTATATATATAGTTTAACTTGCAATCGAAGATATCTACGAAGATCTCAAAAACATGAAACCCCTAAAATAAATTTTTATTTTATTTTTCAATGTGAATTACAATTGTAATATTTAGTGGTTTAATACTGGCAGATCGCCATACGATTAAACAAAGTGTGAACAATGGTCTCACAGTTCAGGTTTGTTGGGAAGATCTAATGCATTGTTCATAATAACGCATAAACCAGCTCTAAGTCTAGTTTCAATTTAACAAAGTGTTTATGTGCGACTATATTGTGAGGTCAACACACGCTACTGAGTACATCAATTGATATTCTCCACTTACACTTTTGTTTGATTTCATTATAAGCCTTGTAACTCCTTTCGTGTCTTAAGTTTTGCAAAGAATAATAACGTTATCTACTATACTTTATACCTCAAAAGTCTACAATAATCAGATAAGTATTTACGCTCTATAAAAAAGAAAATATGAAAAATAAAAATTTTTGCATACCTTAGAAATGAAGCTATAAATAATATTATGTAGAGGGAACACGTGAAGCTAGCAGTACTCGTATCTTTAACGATCACAATTGTTTCGAAACACTGTCTACGAATACATTGCGATGTACTTTTTTAGATCAACGCTTGACCTATATGTTTTGTAACTGCGACTACTTAGATATATTATAAAACCCATAGGATATTTAGCCATATTTATATATAAAAATATAATACGAAATTAATTTTAATAGTGAAAAAGTAAGGCGATTGAAATAGAAGGTTATTTCAGTACATAATGCTTTATTGGATTTCAAAAAAACATTATTATAAATTGATTAACGTTAAAAATTAAAAATACATATATGTATATTCCTTATACTTTTGACTTTTAAATACTTGTTTGCTAATTTTTCTAGACCCGAATCTGTATTTTATTATCTTGATTTTGATGTACGAGTTTCTTTTTCGAGACGTACGCGTGAATCAACATAATATTTTTAATTCATTGCAGACATAAAATCTTTATACCAAACGTATATATTCCCTTTTTTATCCAAAAAATAATAAAAATACTATATTTACTATTGTTTCAATTTCTTTTTCGATTATCTATTTGTGACTATTACACAATGTATGAGAATAACACTGTGGAGGCAAAACTATTCAGCGTCTTTTGCACACATTCATCTTATAAAATTTTGTCAATAGCGATGAATGTCACATATTTTCAGCGGGAAGGAAAACACCATATTAGTTCCAGTCGTTGACTTACGGATAAGCCTTTGGCTAGGGATCTCTAGACTCCGGAGACGACCTCAATATCCGGGACATGCACCGGCTGGGTTTAGTTAGTCTGGAAGTTGTCTGGCAACGCTTGATACGTGTCAGTTCTTCCATTAACCACAAAAGGTGAATGAAATCAGAAATCGTATCCACCGTGTTCTTTTTCCACCAATGGCAATGAATACTTAATTCAACAGAACAATTAATCAATAGAACAGCTGTTATTATTGATTAAGAATAAATGCGCATGACGTGACTATGTTCGTAAGTGTAAAGCAGTATGTTTTGTGTGTTTTTGTAGTGACTACATCCGACTCGACAGTTTCCTAAGATACCTGAATGGTATCTCTTCTCATTGTGCGTCACTCGACGATGTGTTCGACGGTTTCTCGTGTGTTGTCGACTGCCACCGCCATCACCACGCGGCCCTCGAGGGAGTTGAACTCCTGCTGTGTAACATTACATTACAGCGATATACACCAAAACTATCCAACACTCTTATATCAATTCTATCTTAATAACACGTCTTCTAATCTACATACCTTTTACCTGTCTGTGTAGTTTACACATTTTAAACGTATTTGTAGGGTCAAATGTCGACATGTAATGAAATCATAACAAAGAAATAAAATAAAATTATTAAGTTATAAATCTTCTTGGTATGTACTAAGCCGGGAATCGTTGCCCTTTATCATGTTTTAAAATGTTATATTATGGACTTGGTAAAAAAAGTCAGAAATTGAAATAATTGAGAGATTTGATTAGAATTAGATTATTTAATGAATTGTCCAAAATTTGTCTAACTTAATGTTTAGGAATATGAAACATTGAAATTATAAGAATTACAGTAATAGTTTTCAGGAACATTGCGTGTAAAATATATTAAATTAATTCAAATTTCTTTTATTACCCTAATACACCTTTTGGCTCTTAATGGGTTATCAGGTAAGTTCGTTGCACTCTACGTTTGATAAGGGCCGAGGTGAGGATGTTATCAGGTGACGCAATGCAGACCCGAAAATGTTCGGGATAGCTCTACCGTTTTGAAGAGCAAAGCGATCAATACCTGCCGAGAATAGTATCCCTGTGTCTGCCTGCCTGTCCTTTATCTACAGAATATTGGAAATAAGGACTATACACACTGTTACAGCGCTCTCGCTTCGCATAAACGGCATAATGATAAATCCTCCTTTGTTATCTTACTTGACTTAGTTATATTTATTAATTTATTATTATCAGTAGTGATATATTTCATGTTTAATGCAAGACAATACTATGAAATGTAAAGTTAGGAATAATAACATAATGGTAATCGATTATATTTTTAATTCATTATTTTGTAGCTGATTCATACAGTTATACTACATAAGAGTTGTATGATATATAGCGTCATACTAAGTGGCGACAGACAGCTTGTGGCAGAAATATTGTGACTATACAATTATTCATATAATATTATCTTATTATACGTACTTATTACAAACGTAATTCTGCATAAATCTTGGGGAACGCAAACGTCAAGTAACCAACATTGAGGTAATTTTAATATAAATGTAGTAAGTACCTACCTAATTGTATACGGTATAACAATATTATGTATTATTATTTTTGTATAGCAACATTTATTGGCGTAATTGTTTTTGCTTCACTGTTGCGATTTTGCTGTACATTAATGATGGACAGTATTATTTAAAAAACTGATGAGCGTATCGTTCCGAAACGATGAGCAAGAGTGATCTAAAGGTACTTCGCAGATACCGGTAGCGGTAACAAACATAATATTTCATTGTTAACCGCAACTCTGCTCCACAACTTGTTAATGCAAAATGAATCACAATTCTCAACAAAATTATGCCGCTAATAATTTCGTGCGAAATGTTTATTTTAAAACAGCAATGATTGAGCTAATTACTTTAATATTAATTCAATAACAATAAGCTTCTTTTGAAAGCTATCATTTATATTTTAACCAGTTTTTAGTATATGTATATTGTATGTATATGCCAGGAAATGCTGTAGGAGTAATGCACATTGCATTATCATGCATTAAACACCAAAGAGGATGACTACACCAGGTCTGCATGCCGACTTATTCGTTTAATCGATATCTTATCACGATTCAGTTCGGGCCAAGGTTTTTTTTATCATTAACTATTCATACATACTCGTATATAACGTAACACCGCAAGCATAAAGCTGTTTTTTATTCCTGCTAAGTATAGTTGTAGTTATTATTGTGCCATTACGTCATTATAGTAGTTACCATAGTGATAAAGTGTGGTCGTTGTGCATGTTTGGTCACCAGCTAACTAAACCATTGTAAACAAAAAAACTAAACGGGGTTACAGGGGAAAACATCAAAACAATAAATAAAAAGATTACGATAGACACTGGACGAGGATAGCTCTTATAAAAATCGGTTATTTGGGCCGAGCGTGACGAGAAGGTCAAACGCATTATTTTAATTCTAATGGAACACCAATGTACATTCACTAATCATGACTAAAATTATATTTATATTATTCCAAAACGAATACAATCAACTATTAATAAAGATGATAAATAGTTGGCCATACTAGTTGGTGCTCTATATTCATACAATCTAGAACCAGATTCACGATGGCCCCTTCATTTGACCCTTGTTTGAAAATCGGGGCGAACGAAGAGTGAATGTCTCGATCGTTTCGCTAGTGTCCAGCATCTATCGACGTCGACCAATTGACACTTGACCCCAGCGACGTTTTTGTCGCAGCCTTGGACTCGTAAATACTGGGACCTGCGTTTGACACCTGACGTCACCAATTATGTTTTATTACTTAAAATTGAAAGCAAAGCCAGTATTCGCGGGTCATAATTGGTAAACCTATATTATATAGATTAGTTCAGGCAACAATGTTAGCGGCATGAATATTTGTAACATGGAAATAGAGTATGTCTTACCTTGAGATTGCTGTTGTTGAGCGATGTAAGGTGCCAAAAGACGTGTGCGTTTTTTCTCATATCCCTTTTGCGTGATGTCGCCTGCAAACAACAATAATAAAAAGGTATGAGGATGAAATAGTCAGCCGGGAGAACTTAGATTAGCACATAATTATATCTCATAAGATAGTTTTGTTTTATTTAGTGTAAAAAATAGCAAATAAGAAAAAACATTACTATGCATATATCAATGGGTGTTTAAACTATATTATACTTGCGACCCACCTCGGCTTCACACGGGTCTAGATTTTTTGCCAAAAAAAAGCAGGGTTAGTTAATAAAAGTGTGAAAATATAGGTTTTATAAGGCCACGTAATATATTTTTTTTTTGGGGTGGACACCTCTTATCACTTAGGGGTTTGAAAGATAGTAGCCGATTCTCAGACTTAATGATTATACATAAATTTCATAAGAATCGGTCGAGCCGTTTCGGAGGAGTATGGGAACGAACATTGTGACACAAGAATTTTATATATTAGATGATAAATTGTTTTTACAGTTAAGTAAAAACTTTGTCGTATTTCATAGGAATAAGTACGACATAAGTGGTAAAAATGCCACTCCGATCCTTTGCTAAACGTTTATTTTGGAGACCTGGCTTGCGCTCAGCAAACACTCCGCGAGTAAATACTTTTTAAAGACCAAGGTTGCTTTATAAACTTCAACCTGAGAGCGAACTATTTATTAAATCGCGGTGCGGATAAACAAAAATGAGAAATATTGTCTTTTATTAACGCGAGTATCACACATTTAAATAAAATACTGTATACCGGATTAAAACGCGATTTACTAGCGACAGGAGTCTCCCCGCGACCACGGTTGCTGAAAAGCATCCGAAACGTCGGGATAAATAATTTAAACAATATAAATAATAAATCGCGTTTTCTATAATATAATAATATAATCTATACATATAATAAAAGAGTAGGATCGAAATTACGCTTCACTAAATATTTTTACCAGAAATTAAGAGGGGTGATAAAAGAAGGGTAGCCGAATGCATAAATGCAATTTTTAAGATTCTTGTCTGTCTGTCTGTCCGTCTGTCTGTTTGTTCACGCTAATCTCCGAAGATACTGAACCGCGTAATTTATATAAATATATTAAGCAAAGTCCAGGGCAACATATAGGCTTTGTTTCATCGAAATCGGTTGGGACCATTTCAACCATTTCAACAAATTGCAATGAAAACTGACTCGCGTTGAATTTTTTCGAATTGTCAGATGTCAATCACAGTTTGATATACAGTAAATGAAATAGTTTGATAATTTCGCCTTTTTCGATATGTGTTCGTGGCATAGTGGATATACGGTCGTACTACGTAACCTCAGATGCGAGTTCAAATCATCACTAAGGGAAATATTTTTTGTTTTTTTTTTTATATTTTTAAAAGAACTAATATTGAAAATAGAAAATGTATAATTGAACTATTCTAAAAATGTATTTCTTATGAGATCGTTTATTTCGCATTTTCATCAATCCTTTCCTTTCCAAGAGAATTAAACAAAAATATCTGAAATTAAAAGTGATCAATTAAAAGAAATAAATATCGAGGTGGATATAATATCTTCCACACTAATTAAATTTATAAATAAATAAGTAATTGGCCAACATAGCCAATTACTTATTTATTTTTTTCATTCATTTTATTCGTATTTAGACATTTTCTTGGCGTTTTTTCCATGTGTCGTAAGTATTTTCAAACCCCCGTACCATTTTCGTGCATATATTTAAGACGGAAAATGCATTGAATCCAATCTTCGACTGAACTCTGATTAGTGGAAAAAAGACACATATCTGCATTTTGGTGACGTAAAATTTGATTGATATGCATCTCCCTAAAGTTTCTTTAAAGTCAGGTTAATTTTTTCAATTACTATGGTATTTATTTTGAATTTCAAATCATCATTTGAACCCCAACCTCAACCACCATTAAACATGTCGATAATATGATGCAAGAGCAACCGTCAATGACTACTCTGATAGCTCTTTCAGAAAAGAAATCACCAAGTACAGAGGATAGAGGATATATAATATGAAGAAAGCTTGATTAAAAGTTCAGCATAAAGTGATCTCCACGCGAACGAAGTCGCGGGCATCAGCTAGTATATAAATATAAATAATAAATCCGGTAACAGTATTTTATTTAAAAATGAGAAAGTTATGAAATTGCAAGTTATGATTAAATATAATAATGTATATAAACATAAAAATGTATGATTAAAATACACGAGTAGTAGTAGTTTCATTGCAATTTAATATGCAATGCATTATTGTTATTCATAAATATAAAATCAAGTCTCCTAGTGGTTTTAGGGCATGAGTCATTTATTATTAAAAATACTTATTTACACAGTCACATATCACTCACTTCTTCAAATTATCCTATTAACATTGAATATAAATATAGGAGATAATGAAACGAGTTCTTCTAACAACCTTGTTTTAACTACGTTAGCAAAAACTACGAAAATAACTACAATTTATTTAAAACAAAGCACTCGAATTCTGAATACACTCGAAGGCGCGACGTCCAATTAGTAAATGAAGGATATCTAAAGGTTGGTTAGTAGGTTTGTATACGGGATACAAAGCCAGCCAGACTTTAAACAATTATATAACAATGAGAGAAAGCATGATTCATTTGTGACAAATCAAATATTCAACGGATATATATATACTAGCTGACCCGGCAAACGTTAATTTGCTATGTAAATAATTTCTAAAAAGCAGGGGTTGGTGATAAAAAAGTAAAAATTTAGGGTTGTATTTATTTTTTAATTCCACATTATAAAAAAATAAAAACAAAGAAATTCGTCCAAAAATTAAAAACAAAAATTTAAGGGTGAACAGCCCTTATCACTTAGGGTTATGAAAAATAGATAGTAGTCGATTCTCAGACCTACTGAATACGCATATAAAATTTGGTAAAAATCGGTAAAGCCGTTTCGGAGGAGTACGGTAACTAACATTGTGTCATGGAAATTTTATATATTAGATATATAATATATTATGCGAGATCATTTAAATGTCAGAAAATTATTTTTAGGCAAATATTGTGTGATCAATGCTGTCAAGCACTTGCTACTCGCGAGAATGTTGCCGGTCTTTATGTAATACTAGCGACGGACGTTGTCCTGCCAGAATTTTGGCTTCAAAAATAAAAATATGTTTCTAGATTTGATTATGCTATTTTCCACTTCTATTCTATAATGTCTAGTATGTCATTGATTTAAAGTTCGGAACTACATAATGTATTATAAAATTAGTTTTCTGCATTTTTACGATATTTTAATATAATAGTTATTCTGCTATTCGAAACATAACAAATCATTAAATCTTATTCCTGAGATTAGCGCGTGCAGACGCAGTGGGGGACTTTATGTTATGCGCTACATTAGTCGTTTAAAAATATTAGTTTGCAAGGCTGAGCATCAAATGAATAAAATTACTGCAATGTTTATTATGCCCTGAATGTTCAAACTGGAACAATGCCATGCAAGTGAAATTAAAGGTCTTACGGCGTAATTATGTATGGTATTTGCAAAGGACATTATTACAAATGTATATTTAAGAAAAAAATATCTCCATAAGACTTAGAAGGGCCTTCGGTTTAAGTCTATGGACTCGAAATTTGAATTTTAACTCGAACGACCGACGCGGACGTAAAAATTAAATTGGCAGCGTATTAAAATCTCGGCTAAGTAGGGAATGCAATCTCGCAAGATAATTTCAATCCAGGTTGGATCCAGGTATTTGCGAGATCCAGCAGAGTGGACTTATCCCTCCGAAACCAATGTTTTTTATTTATTCATTTAACCATCAGATAACCAGTAATAAAGATCTAATAGATCTCGTTTTAATTGTTTTAATCCAAATTAAACACGGGCGGGGCAAAATTTAACAAAACACCTGCCCTGCGCACCTAAGGGTCGTGGGTTCAAATCACACCGGGACGACATGTTTATAATTTTCTGTAAGCATGTCTTCCCCACATCTGGTAAAGGGGAACGAATACTGAAATTCCGACTGGGTAACGAACCACCGTTCATAGATGAAAAAACCGTGAAGTGCATACTGCGCGTTTCGGTTTCTGTCTATGGATTTCTGAATGCTCGAAAAAGTAGGTCGACAGCGCATTATTGATGACAGCCACAGAAGGCGATATCTAACATAAAAGAAACAAGCTTTTCGGTATATTAATACTTTCCGACGTTTAGATTATTCTGGAAATAACTCCTTAATTTTTTTTTATATTGATTGTGTCGTCTCCTAATCGGCTCCTGATATTGCCCACAAGGTAGCCAGCGGTTAAAAAAGCTCGCTCAGCTTCCACGCTGGATGGTACAAGCGTACAAGTCATTAGTAGATTATAGGTGAATTGAAGGTATGATCTACGCTTTTTTGTAATCCCGCCAGTCCAATGGGATCTCGCAAAATTTTCAACCGAGATTAGCCCCGCAAAATGTATGCAGAATCCTGCTATTTCGGGATCCTGGTCTCCCGGGATTGCATTCCCTAGGGTATCACGGTCAATCAAATCAGCCTAATCATATTTTTCGAATCTGTATAAAAAAAAAGTTGGTAAAAACTAAAGTCTGTATTATCGTTGAAGCACTTAATCCAGTTTTGAATGTCAATGGCGTTGCGTAAATGTGGAATTAAACTTCCGAACCGGTGTTTACTTAAACAATGTACACTTTAAATTCTCGAAAAGTTTACTTGTTTAAGGTTATATATTTTGATCTCGTATTTAGATTAGTATTACTATATCTACAGCTGTACTCATACATTTTCTTTTATTAAGTCATAGAGGCTGAGATAAAGGCAATTTATGATTATTATACAAATAAATACTGCGGTATCGGAGTGATCGCAAATATTTACAAAAGACAATTAGTTAATGGTAGACGAACGCGGAGCATTCATTTATAAATTGATTTTTTAATCAATTCAGCCTATTTAAACAGCCTATAAAAACTGTCTATGTTCACATTCGCTGTATTTATAAATAAGATAGGGAACAACTACACGGGATATTTAATGGATATCCATAAAAAGTCTCGAATAGCCTCTGAGGATTGACATGGTAAGTTCTCTTTTTAGCTCCAACCATCTGACACAAAAGTATTGATCCGTCTATCACGATGACATCCAGTTATATTGTCTATATCGACCCCAGGTGTCTACAACGAGACACTATAGTTGAAAATTTAAATCTTTCTACGTGCGAAGCACACCCGATATCAAATATAGATTCGATGTTGATGAATTTGAGAAAATTCAATGCAGACATGAGAGGGCAGAGTAGGGTTCTACTAAAAAAACAAAAAAAGGCGTATATAAGATAACAAAGTTTGGAACATCCGATCTAACACACGTAATACTACTACAGTTCTAACGTAAGATAAGCATAATATATATACAATTAATTATGTATCTTATATATATAAAGTTAAAGCTATTCTACTTAGTAAAACTGTAATATTTTCGTGATTTAAAGTAAGTCTACCATAAAAGCACAATATGTTTCATTGTTGGTAATTAAACTTTAGTCAAAGAACTTTAATACTTGTGAAAAACAAAGTAAAAGGACACAGGACGTAGTTTATTAACTGTCTCTTAACACTGGTATAGGTATATGTATTATCATAACGCTACTGCACATCTGTCTAAAAACATCTTGACAAGTTTTAGTATTGTATCAGTTTTACGATATTTAAAAATCTAATAATTATTATTCGATGATTCTGTGAGTACAGTATGTTGTTTTGAATCTATAACATTCATTATAACGAATAAACTAATTAATATAAACAACACAACATTTTACTATCAACATGAATTATTTATTAGGGAATTTTAAGATTAAAACATTAATTTTTTTAGGAATTCTTTATAAGCGCGCGAACGGAAAAGCTATGACGTGACTATGAAATACGTGGTCGTGTTGACTTATGGAGTGTGCCCCATTGCACCATACCATGTCAAGACCGTGTTATGAACGTAATAGTAGGCCTATTACCAAAACAAAATATGAAGTTTCAGCTGAGGGATCGTACATTTTCCTATTACGAATCTGATGATCTATCCGTCGTTCGCAATTAGATTGTCTTTCGATTAATATTAGACATTACTATGATCGTAAGTATTATCATAAATACAATTAAAACTGTTTTCTTAATAAGTTAAATTACGAAGTTGTTTGTTCTTTCGTTTTATTAATAGACCTACAGGTAAGGAAAAAACACGGCATGGACTACTATGCCCACTAGGACGTATCAACAGCGATTTTAATGATCGTATTAGCTATTCCAGTTCTCGGTTCATCTGGCTGTAGTGTTCCTATACCTATATTAATTGTCAATGATAATCATTACTTAAGATGAAGAAGGTAGAGAAAATAATATTAGAAGATCAAAACGTTACCTACTGGGTAATATAATATATAAATTTGTATTTACGGACAATTTCAATTAGTATAAAACCTTATTAGACCAGTGCCGAAGGTTTTAAAAATGGTAAAAAGTGAATAAAAAAAATAGTAGCATGAAACCCATTGCAATTTAAGGAAGAGAATATAATAACAATGAAAGGAAAAATAATTTACGGGCGATCTGAGGTCGGGAAGTGGAAGGGTGGTGGACTCCATCAGAAAGTAGAGATTTCAACGAATCAAAAACCCCCCGACTTTTTTTAAAAAGCTGCTATTTTGACGCGAGTATTTTCGATTGAAAATAAGGGGGGGGTTTTCAAAATAAGGTGAAACAATTCCACTTCTATTCTAATATTACTATTTTTGGTTTCAAAAATTATCGACACTGGTCTATATGTACATATTATTTAGTCACAACTAAATATCTTTAGTTTTAATGGTTATTATTTTAATTTATATAATAATAGCTATTTAATTAAAACATGAATTGAACTTCTATTCTTCGCACATTTGCAGACGGAATGGTTGTTTCATTATTTTTAAGAGAGTTTAAAATTTTTCAGTAACCCAAAATGAGCCTTGGTTTCCGATAACGAGAGCTTCGATATTAATCTGTTCTGTGGCACGTCTTGCCAGTCAAATAATAAAAATAATAAATTAAAAAACAAAAACGATTATAATCAATATTAATTCTCTTTTTTATTGAACAAATATATCGTTTAAATTATAGTTTAGCGCTCGTTTCCATTTTATATAATTTAAAAGTTTCGTATTTACCATCATTTGACGATGTCGGCCACTCTAATTGAAGATTAGCCCACTGACGTAATAGCAAAAGGGGTCTAGTACTTCGTAGGATACATTGAACTAAACATTAACTACGCATCGCATTTGTTGCTGTTGCAACTGCAATGTACATCCGAAATGTCGATGTTTTGTAAGACAAAAATTCAATTTTTCAGGCGCTAATATGAAAAGGATGGCCTAACCTAGATTTATAACTATTTTATGGCAGAAAGATCTATAGAAAACTTCTCCTTTTATATTCTAAAAATGATCCACAATAACTATTTTATGTTTCAAATTTAATCTAAAATAATTATTTTGTGAAGCTAAATTGGCTGCGATGACATTAATAAATTCTTATCATTTATGTCAGTTACGTTAAGCAATAAATATGGACTGAAATTATTGCATTTTACAGCATGGAATTTAAATAAGTTAAATTCCATATTTTTAATTAATAAATCTTGTAAGTTATGACAAGTTTTGATTTGTTTTAAGCAAAAAAATTTGCTTAAAACAAATCATCCGTTTACGACGTATCTAATGACACAGCTTCTAGCGAAGACAGCTTTGCATAGAAAGGATATTATTTATTCCCTTATAGTATATTAATTAATGATGCGTAAACCTGCATACTCGCATAAGCTCATTGCGAAACTTAATCTTATAAGATATTTGATGTCATCTGTTTTAGGGCCGATCATAACTATAATGCCATTCACAGTTCGTTCTCGGTCCGATCTAGGTCTACTTTAATATTATCAAGTAAGAATTATATGTTCACACTATCCGTAACAGTCTAGTTTCACTCGCATCCCATTCCAGTCACGATCAGCTCGAAGAAGTCTCAGTTTGAGCGAGATCGAACTTGTCATGTTTTTCTCCATCATTAGTTAAATGGGGATAGAATGTGTAATATTATCCTTCCTTTTTTCGTTGCAATAAAGTTGTATACATCCACATTCTTCTCGTTGCTTTATGTTTTCTTCTAATCTTGATAATATTATATTTTTCATCAAGAATAAGAGCTATAGTAGCTAATTCGTCAATTGAAAAGTTAAGTTACATTTTTTAACCGCAAATATTACAATACTTTTATAATGTTACTACAGTAGAACGCCGATTATCCGAACGCCGATTAACCGAATCGCCAATTATCCGAATCGGTCCTAAGCGTAATATAAAAAATTAAAACCAAGTACTTTAAGTAAGTATTGTCATTTTTGTTTTGTTTTGTTGTAACAAGTTTGAACTCGCTGGAGTCCACATATATTTCTACTGTTATTTGTTAAACTTAATAAAGTTTATTCTATGTGTGACAACTGACAGTTCGTTTTTTTTTATTAACAGTCTATGTCCGATTATCCGAATCAGTCCCACTTAATTCGGATAATCGTCGTTCTACTGTAATTAAAAATTTACGAACCAAATATCTTTGATTAATTATTGACATTTCAAAACTGAATCGTGAACTGAGTCAGATTGTTTAATATTATGAACATGATACGACTTTCCCAGACCGAGAACGAACTGTGAACGGCATTATAGTGAGGATCGACCCTTATTCAGGCAATTGCATATTAAACATATGTACTTATAAAAAAAATGTAACAGATAGTTATTAATAAGGAAGAAAAGACAAGGACTGAGTGCTAAGCGGCCACATCGTTGATAAACATGTGTTAAGACGTTATATTTTTATTTAAATATGCGTTAACAATTACTACGATACGATATAGCAGTATTAATTGAATGTCACATTAACCTTTTTGTATGATGACGACTTTATTCCAAGCTTAATAAAACTTTTGTTTCAATGGAAAATGTATTAAATTAATATAAAAACTTCTTGTTAGACCATTTTAACGACAAAATAGTTTTGAAAAAGGTACTACTAGCTCACAAAAGATTTGCAATTGTACAAAATGCAAAATAATATCGGATTAAAAGTTCCAAGAATTCTACAAAATGAATCTGACATTCATAAGGATCACTCAGAACCTCTGTAATGTCTATCTATCATCACACAGATTCTGAGTTTTGAGACTATAAAAATATGAATATATTATATAAGTATATGAATATATAGCGATTGTTGCAAAATTACCCGTTTTATATCAATACCCTGCATAAGATCCGTTGGTTTCTCTGTTTTGGAGAAAACATTCTTAGTTTGATGATGATATCTGCCTCAGATAACTGATATTTAATTGACACTTTTTATCTAAAGTTTATAAATTATAGTATAATTTATTTATATTAATTTACATTTTGTGAGAAGCATATTTTGAAGACAGATATCAATTTAATATATGTATGTGCAGCAGTTGCCAAAATTATTTTTTCGTTTCTAGTTATGAATACGGCATGAGCACAAACAAGAAAAAAAAGAAGTAAAGTGAGAAAGTGCTATTCAAACAGTCATAAAAATTTGTCTCTAACCAAATAAAAGTATAGATAGATTAAGCGGAAGTGAATTTCCCTGGCCACGTGTGTTTTTTCGCTTGTTGTTTTTATCATGCGAGTAATTTATCCAATATTCTATGCACGTAACTGGATTCTGAAGAAGGATATAATGGACTTATCGCCCTAGGAGTCTTATGCCGTAACAAAAAAAAACCAGTCATCACTAGCTCTTGAATGCGAATTACGGTAGCGCGGCGCTACTAGCCAATAATAGGAAACGGAATAAAATTGATTTAAAATAATTAAATATTGTGGCATGGCACATAAATTTATGTAGAGAATTAAGTGTCTTGCGAGACGAGTATTATTAATACCAGTATTTTCCGTCACACCGTATCTATCTACATCTTGTTTAAATAATCGTTATACATATTTGTCTAACACTTTTATATACTCCAAGTTTCGACAATTTACTTGTTTTGTTTTACAACTAAAAGTTCACTATATTTTATCTTTTCTCGGAATTTCTTCCGGGAAATTTAGGTCAAGTTTTTATTACAAGATACTAAGATCTATTTCTTCCTATCCTATCCTATTTACTAATTATATTAACCAATATAGATGTAGGTGTTTTTTGTTAGAAATATTGTTTGATATTAAGTCCTTCCTTATTAGCCAACTTTTGAAAGAAAATTTCTACAACTGATTCATTTAGAATAAATTTTATTGAATTTTGATTTTATTATATTTATACTGATATATGTCCGAAATAAAGAATTATATATGTATTATATTGAGTAACAAAAACAAAACTGAAGTTTGTAACATAACACGATGGCTTCTTTACTAAATATGCTGCCTTTTTCAACAGTATTAGTATAATTCTACACATATGTAAATCATTTACACGTATATAAATAATTTATCATAGGATAAAGTACCTATCGTCGCTGTAGAATGTTACCTCGTATGTCAAAAAAACATTTTTTTTTATTTCTGTAAAAATCGAATGAAAACTACGTATTTTACTGGTATAATCTAATTAAGTAAGGGATTGGTTAATAACATAAATAAGTCCATTTTACTATACAAAACTTGGGACAATGTTTGAATTGAATTTGAATTTGTTGATCTATTCATTTTTCGTTCACAGACATCTTTTTTGTTTTTTTTTTATATATTTTTCGGTTTCAAATATTGAAAATCCTCACTTCAAATACACCAGGACAATAGCAAGTGGTAACAATAATCCCGAAAATATATGAAACAAAACGCTACAAAAATACGGCGCGACGCGGCCTTAGTCAGAAGTCAGAGCGTGTAACGACAAACGGGTTTGGTGCGTCATACTTCCCTGACAAAATGGCTCAAATGCGCAGTCGATGGAGTAATATAGTATTCAGACAGTACGACGAAGTCCTAAAAGTAATAGGTAGGGTTCGTCGAACGTCCGCCAAGGTCTTAATGAGCATATTTACACATCTCCTACATTTTTCTATTGAAAATAATTTATTATTTAATATTTTAAAACGAATAACATTTTAATTATAAAAAAAAACCTACTTTTTGCAGTATCACGAACATGTGAATATCACGTTTATCTATCGGCATCTGACATTAAAAAATATCTTAGGAGTAGGTATTTTATTTTTGAAAAACATCTTGTATCAATATTTTCATTAAAATTAATAATAAATTTTATTATTAAAATTATTATATAGAAAATAATGGAAGTTACTGTCATATTTTTATATGCATGTCAAATGGATCAGCAATTAATTTTACAATTTTACAATAACATAATTAATTTAACATAAAAATAAATAAATTAGAATGTCACTAATCCGGCACCCTCTGGTTTTTAATAGGGCCGGATTAGTGAGACTGTAGGTACTTATATACCTACCACATAAATAAATCAGTTTTTTTAATTTGGTAATTTTTACATAATGTAGAAAGTGATTAGTTTGTTAATGCTTTTATTCTAAATTGTTAGTTTTAATTAAAAATATATATATTATTCAGCATGAACTAGGAACCCAAAATACGATATACTAGGATTTCGGAAATGAGAAGAATAGCATACATTTATACTTAGGGACTGCACTAGATAAGGGATCCGAACACCTATCTGTACTATGAAAAATCGACTATCTGAACAGGACAGTGATATTCGGAAATCTTTGGAGGAGGCTAAGGAGGATACTAATATTATAAGGTCAAGTTTGTGAGGGTATTCTCTGGATCTACTGAACCAATTTTAAAAATTCTTTCACCAATAGAAAGCTATTTTTTTGTGTAGAGTACATCCACATTGCAACCGTGCGAAGCCAGGGCGTGTTGCTAGTATAATAATAATACTTAAAACCAGAAGTGCTACACAAGTAACACACAACAAGTTCACACAATCTAATTTTAATTAATTGAGTATTTATTAACTGACTATCTACATGATGTGGATGCTTGGAAATGAATTGCTACAAAATATCATAATTACTAGAATAACTAGATTCATATTCATACGCGACTTTTGCTATACATATTTTTTATAATAAATATATATTATACTAGCGATCCTCCCCGGCTTCGCGCGGGTGCAATGTAGATGGTCAAAAATTCTAAGCTATCCTATCTCTTAAGTTGGACCAGACTGCTCACGGTGTGCCAATTTAATTTAAAATCGGTTAAGTATAATAGTTTAGGAGTCCATCGCGGACAAATATTGTGACAGGAGATTTATATATATTAAGATATCATAAATGTAAAACTGTTTTGTTTAAATATCTACTGAGTTTCTGGCAGGTCTATTCTCAGTACATGTAACATTGTGAACCAGTGTAAATTAAAAGAAAACATTATTCAAACATGCTATGAAATAATCAAAATAAAAATGCGAGTATTTCTCATGTTATTGTGGTTCAGCGTGAGTAGTATATGAAGTAACAAAATCAATATATTTCCCTCTATTTACCATGTTAATCAGGTAACTGTATTTTTCAAAACTGTTGGCACAATTTAAATAGTTTTAAACTGATTTTTATGAAATTTGGCACACATTTTCCTCGTTGTTTAGTTTCTAGGAGAACTGGTAAGAAGTAGGAGAAATGAGTAACATTAATTTGAGAATTGAATAAAAAATTGAGTTTTCTAACAAAATATAGTAAAAATTTGATCAAATTTCACAACATCGACTTTATTCAGTTGTCATTTGGTGAATTTGCCATACATTTTATTTTTTAAAGATTCAGCAAGTGTTAATGGATGTGAGCTTTAAAATTTTTTTTATTTATCTCTCTGATGTGGCATTTCACAAAGATCAGCATAGGCTAGTATTTTTATCTGAAATTGACCAGTTTATAGAAACTGGTCAATTTCAGATAAAAATAAAATAAAAAACATTTTATTAACTTGAAATATTACGTGAAAAGTGTACAGAATTGTATAGAAATTAGACGAGGTTTCTTATAAAAAAATCTTTAGAAACTACCTTTAAGTCTCATAGGAAACAGTTTGTTTCTCTAACTGCTTATTTTAAAATCAAAATACACTTGAAATCAAAAGTCAAATAGCTTGCAAAAATATAAATAATTCGCAGGTGCAGTAATATTTCGCAAGGTCATGTTATTATATGTACCTAATAATTTGTTTAAAAAAACAAAATATATATCTAAAAGTATAATCAAATTAAAACAATATGTCCATCAGAAGCAAAAATAACACAGAATGAAAGAATATTTAAATAAAGCAAATAAAATAAGCAGGTAGCTAGTTCTTTATTGTTCAATGTTTGATGAACATTTAAGGGCACAATTTAAATATATACAATATTTTCTATAGAAAACCTCAGTGGAGCTAAATATACTTTCAAAAATGACTAGAAGTCAGAAGTCAGATATGTTCCATTTTTGCTGAATCTATATTTATTCCCTTTTTCAATCTCAAATTTTAAGCTATTAATCTAAAGTGACAACCTTTTGTAGGAGCATGTAATTGTTAATTTGTTAGTGCATTTTTTTATTTTGTTACTTAATAAAAAAAATATTTCATTCTTACTGCAAATATTAGCTTGTTTAGCTACATGTTATAATAAAATTAGTGAAAGTAATAATCTTATATAACATAATAATATAAACAATCTTATTAAATCAATTGACATCATTATTCAACAATAGTTTAACACACAATATGAAATCTTCAACTTAAAAACATTGTGTTTACAACCCAATAAGAATACATTTGTATACACTTCTAACTTTTAAAAGTTTCAGTCATTATTTAGAAATATTGACTTACATACATCGTGATGAGAACATAAATTCCTTGACTGATGATTAGTGTAATGATTCATGCATGATAATTTAGTCATATCAAAATAACAAAAATAATCATCAGAGCACCTGTGTTTAGACCACAAACATCACATCAGCTGTCATTCGTCACGTCAATACCTTATAATTATTAAATCAGTTGGAAACACAATAAATATATTATAAACCTTATAGTAGAAACAATAACAAAAAAAAACAAACTGTTAATTTAGACAGAATTTATGAATTATCGATTCACAATAAAGCGTAGACCTAATGCACGCTTACCTTCAGATAATTCCAGGTCCAACTCTGCTAATTTGTCTCGTATATCATCCGGCAGGTTTGATACGTCAAGACTTTGGTATATTATGTCAGCCATTATGAAACACAATATATTTTTCACTCAAAGTAAATAAAGTTCAACGACAACACTCTAGGAGACCATCCTGACACCAGGCCATCTTGAATTTCGAATACTTTCTGTCCGAATATCCGCACTCCGCAGCCCGAAATTCCGACAACGACTTCGGTCCGTGGTCACTTCACTTCGTACCGCTTCGGGCACTTCTGTTTTATCTCTTTCTAGGTTCCGAATAGTGAGCACCCGAGAGCCCAACTCACAAAGCTCAACTAGAATAAAGACAAGAGTTCTACGACTGGCGAATAGCGATTGTCAATTGTCATTGATGATTGGCGAACGTTGCACAGTCAAAATGAAATGTAGGTAAAGTGCTTGCCAGATAAGTCTGCGCGCGACGGGTGGCGTACCAAATATTGCCAGGTATAGAAAGCAAACTCTCAACCACTATGCAACACCAAAAAAATCACCGGCATTCTGAATGTTAATTCGTATTAGGTATACTTAGTATACAACAGAAAACAAATTTATATTTAGATATCACGTCGAATTAACTACTAAATTTGACGTGATGTAACAATTTTATTTGTAAATTTCAATTAGTTTTAGGGTGATGAATAATAATTACATACTAAAACTCAATGAAAATATATATATTTTTAATTTGTTACATATTGTAACTGAATAACTCCTTATTTACCTGCTCCATAAGAAATATTTACATAATCTACAATTAAATAAAACAACACAAAATTTTATATATATATATATATATATATATTTAATGTAAATCATTTATCGAGAATATAGCAGAACTTCTAAATTTTGGATAACTATGGTCCATCAGTGGGTCAATCTTTCCATTCTATTTTCACATGTTTCTGATTCACTTGACTCGTTATTAGAAGAGTTTAAAGTTTTGCTGTCACTTGCATGATCAATTATAAATTTGACCAGTTCTATGTCCAAAAGCCTGTCAGATTCAAAATATTGGTCTACGATTTTTTCAACATGCTGACACACATTATCGAATTAAATGCCGCTTCAGATTGAAGATATTTCACCTGTGGCTTGATTTAAAATTTTTTCCACAATACGTCTTTTTTTTCAATGGGGTTTAAATCCTAAAACAAACTAAATCATTAACCAACAACAAAGTAAAAATATGTATCGTATAAAAATACCCCACATAAAGACATAATACCATGTACTGGTCACCCCAAAAATTACCTGTCAAGTAATAAAAAAGTTTTGAAAATGGTACAATCGGCTCTTTATTTTGCCGTTCTGCTTCATAAGCACGTTTTACTTTCAATAAAACATCTCTACCAGCACTTTTTATAACCTTAGGCATGATGATTACCAATAAAATCGAATAAAAACGCCACTGCTGCACACTAATTCCGGAAAACAATATGACGGAAAGAAATTTAGTTCCAATTTTTGCCGCGCGCAGACTTATCTGGCGAGCACTTTACTCTATGTTTCATCAAGCAAACAAAAGGCAAAAACTCACAAGTAGATGTCACTGTCAACCGATTTTTACAATAGATACTCGAAGATTGTTTTCGAATCTACTACCCGTTCACTTCGAGAATGCCACCGTCGACCGTTATGATGTCCTTGTAACGGTACTGTTGACAAAAATATAATAGATGCTTTTCAGCAACCGTGGTCATCGAAATCACTCATTTCTATATCACTATCATCACTTCATAGATCCTATATAACAACACAAATATGTCCGTATATATGTTCTAGTAAATAACAAACCAAAAGAAACAATAACTCAACGAAAACAAAAATCACAATATTATTAACAATAAAATCTTAACATGCCGCGTATGACGCGTTGCTATCCATAGTAATAGAGCGACACTTGAGGAAGCGGGACGAGAGGTAACGGCAATCTTGAAATGAACGAGTAGAACAGTAGAACTTTTCAGACAAATCATGAAATAAATAATAATTTATGTGTAATATTTACTCCTTACTTACCATACCTATTTACCTTGTTACATATTTTGTTTCTACAATCAACGTCATGGTGCTCGTTATTATATTATATTTCATTTTTTTTCATTTCATTCAGTGTTGATGGGAAAAGTTGTATGTACATAGGTATAATATTGTCTTTTATTAATGCGAGTATCACACATTTAAATAAAATACTGTATACCGGATTAAAACGCGATTTATTATTTATATTGTTTAAATTATTTATTTTTATTAAAAAGAGTGGCAGCGAGTTTCTTGCCAGTTCTTCTCGTCCGCTCTACGCCCTTGATTTGTGAACTGGTAGTAAATGTAAAATTAGAAGCATTTAATATGTATTATTTTTTATTGACGTTCATAGATGTACATTGTGTTACCTAAATTAATAGATTATTTTTTAATTTAATTGAATTAAATATGGCAACTTTGTGACATTTCAAATATCAGACAACTGTCATCTTTCTGTTTTCCCGCGACCACGGTTGCTGTAAAGCATCCGAAACGTCGGGATAAATAATTTAAACAATATAAATAATAAATCGCGTTTTAATCCGGTATACAGTATTTTATTTAAATGTATGTACATACTTTTGTTATTAATTACAAGGTTAAATTTATCAGGTACTTATTGCATTTTATGTAGTTAAGTAGCTGTTTTAGTAATAACTAGGTAACATAATTTGGTACGGTCAGTAGCTTAAGGCAATATCTCTGGTATATCTTAAGCATGGACCTAAAAAAAAGAGCGGACAGAACGTCGCTAAGAAATATTTGAAGCACCACAATGGCGGCGGCGAACTATGTGTGAGTGTCTAAATTATTGCCAGATGGAAAAAAAATACCTAATTTTAAGGTGTGGTGACCTCGGAACTTGGATTTTATTATAAATAAAAAAAGGCAACGTAATACTCTAAAATCAAATTGATTTTATATAAATGAGCACTTTTAAAATAAATGAGGTATTTTTTGTTTAATCTTTATATTCATTATTGCGTTTGTATTATTTATAAATGAACTGCATTCAAGCTCAAGGTAACATGTTAATTATTTTTTAACTTTTATTTATACTCAATAAAATTTGGTATACCTAAATAATATTTGATCTTCTTATTTAGATATTTGTCTTTTTTGATAATTGATGGTTTTTATATCAAGTGTGCCTTTTAATATTTATCTCCTAATAAATACAATTTGATCTATATTATAATTAAAGTTTAAAAAATATTCGATCAACCTATAAATATTTTTGGTAAATATATTTAATGAAAAAATATATTTATTTATAATATTATAATAAATTTACACGGTGCTAAGTACATTAAGATAAAAATAATTTAACTAATACGTTTTAGGTAATTTGCAAATTTAAATTACTGACAACACTGTTTGGTTGCGTTTTGCTAAATTATATTGAAGTATAAACGAGAATTATGGTGAATAAATAACTTGCTTACTTATGAAAGGTGATTCCCTGACTTTCTTTAATAGAACCATTATGATTTCTACAACTTTTCATCACGTAGAACGCATAGAGCAACACGGGCCACCGGCGAACCGGAGGGGAGTAGCCATACGCAGGCGTTCCCCTCTGTCAAAGTACAAGTCCAAATGGTCCTATGCGTACAATAAAACTAGTTGTAGCCACACTTTTCACTAGACTAAATCCAGATGCGCGACTGAATCGACCTCCTAAAAAAATGCCGAATTGTTTGTGTTTCTTGTTGCCAAAAAATATCTGCCACGTCAAATTTACAAAAAGATAGCGTTATCTTTCATATGTAGGTATTTTTTAATCATATTATTACTATTTACTTCTTTAAAACTTAAAAAATTACAATATTATCGGTCGTGTTGTTTCGGATTTTTTTACCAACACAGTCGCTCGACAGATCCGCGTATTGTATAAGCCCTCATACAATACACGGATCTGTCGAGCGACTGATCCGAGTTTATTTCCGAGAAGTCGCTGTCACCGAGCGATAGTGTTGTTGTCGGATTGTTTTAAGTTATCGAAAAAAAATGGCAAAGGAGTCTTCTATACAGAGACAGTTTTGAGATTAAATTTTCTGATTCAAATATTATATTGTTAAAAATATAATATAATACTTACGCGCGTTAGCACATTTATTAAAATCACTTAGTGTAAACTTCAACCATAATGTTTTTTTTATTTCCTAAAAATCCAAAGGATATGGAAAATTGTGTAACCCAAAATTAATAATTGCGATATGATCTAGAAAAATGACATATTTTTAATCTTATAATATAAAAAATCAGCTCAATTCTCAATCTGGGAGAGGAGAAATATGAGAAATATAGTTTTCCTGAGATTCTCGATTAATTGAATCGATTACACAATCACAAAAAAAAACCTTTAGACAAGGTAATTAACTCAAAAGTAATTAAATGCACTTTAAATACAATATATTGCATATAATTACAGTTATGTTATTAAATAAAATATAAATTATTAATTAAAGAAAATTAATATACATAATTATCGATTTTTTATCGATTAAAATCGATCTTTTATTTTAGTCTGTCGTTGGCATGCCGCATGACAGTTGTTTACTCTGTGCTAATTCGTTTCGTGTTTTCTACGTTTTGAGTCTGAGTGCTTTCCCGATTGTCGTCATTTAGGAATTGTTACGATTTGACAACTACAAATATCATTGATCACAGATTTATGATATATATGTCAATTATTGATTGTAACATAACCTTACTTTTACAGTTTACTACTTAAAACTCTAATAACTCGGCTCTCAGATTGTCAAAACTAATAGAATTTTCAACGAAGGACTGTTAAGTCTCAATCTATTAATTCACACCAATTTCATATTGTTACATTGGGGGCCCAAAGTTGTTAGTAATCGTTTCCATCTCCGTTAAGGGATACATGGAATAAACATATTTTGTAATTACGAAGTATTTTTCAAATTATTTCTAAGATTTTATTATACCTATACCAACTCATGGTCCACTCTCCGTGACCTGCTACGTGCGCATTACCCGACAAGTTCATTTTGTATTATTGTAGTACGTAATAAATTAACTCCATCTTTAAAATAAATAAATTAATTCGAACTTATAAACCTAATTTCCCAAACCCAGTTCTTGAAATTATCGATACTGCGTATCGACAGTTGTTGCAACTACGGCTAAAAGGACTTGTCAGTGTAGTTGCGCCATTTAATTATACTGTTATGACACGGAATGTTTAAATGTGTGTGTGAAATTGTTAGTGTATTTTTTAATTGTCACGGTGTGAGTTTCGTAGTGACAGACGATTGCTCGTGTGTGCGAACTTGAGTACGCACACATAGCGCAGGTTTCCCCCCGCAAAAAATGACAGATTGTTTGGTATCGGTAACGAACGCTATGGCTACTCCCCTCCGGTTCGCCGGTGGCCCGTGTTGCTCTATGCGTAGAACGGCATCTTTTATTTTTCGTCATATAACATCACGCGCAGGCGGTTGGGAGCGTAATGGCGAGCGATCGGCTTCCTATGGTGTGAATGTGTGCGTGCCGGCGTGTTTGTATTAGCGAGCTGGCTTCCTAGGGGTGCTTCAGTTATTGTAACGAGAGGTGGTGTCCGCTCTTTTTTTTAGGTCCATGATCTTAAGCAATAAAATAATATTATAATTTAAATAAAATACTGTATACCGGATATTAACATTTTTCTTCAATATTTACTGCAGTTTTGTTTTTAAAATTTTTTGTTCAGACGCCAAAGAAGTATAACTTCTAGCGCGTGTACATAATTAAGTACACACATACCTTTTTTTCTGAATATGATGCCATGGGCGTGCAGAGTTAAATTGTATTAAGTTAGTACCGTTTAAATCTGGTATTTTTATATGTGTGAGATCTTAGTGGAGGTCCAAAGATATGATTCTGAGACACCCAAACATTTTTTTATTAAAAGAACTTTTTTACACCTATTATTAAGGCACATCAAGTCTTCTTACGTACAGGCCCCTCCTCGCAGTGACTGTCAGAAGTATACTTCAATTCCCGGCAAGTAAAAGTGGTGAAAATTCGATAAATGACCTTAGTTCAAATCGTTATATACCTAAAATATATTGTAATACGATCAAATACGTCGTGGTGAGGATTAGACTTGTTTTATATACTTTAACCATGTTTGGCATACATAAATATCGCCACACTCAAGGCTGGAATTGATTCCTACGGGTTGACATTAGTAAATCTAATATTTGTTCAAGGAAAAATATAGTCTCAACATATCTATAAAATAAAATACTATGTTATGTGTTAGCAAAACAAAAACTTAGCGGGTAATGATCCAATAAAAGGTTACTACTGTACTGTAGTTGTACTTGTGGTCACGTATTAACTATAATTTGGATTTTAGGGTATGCTAAACAGCACTACGTGCAAATAACTCCGCAATATAATCAGAATATTTAGAGAACACATTCATACGATTTGACAGTTAAGATGAAGAGAATGCTGAAAAATAATTTTTATTTCTCAACATTCTGTAAACTGAGGCGCATTCGTTAAACGGCACTAAAAATATGTTTCTCTTAATACACTCCTCTGGAGTAAACCTGATATAGAAATTATCGCTGCACACCATATGGCCCAAATCGGGGCACAGTTCTTTATGTATGATTTTTTAATAGTCTGTGCTAATAAAATGATTCAATATTATATATGGCAACATTGGTCGGACGCTCGTCAGTGAGTGTTCTCCCCTACGCGCCACCAGGTGACGCTAGGCGTTTTCTTCTTCTCTGTTCCCGTCATTCTTACAGCCACAGTCTAGTTTTTCTTTATATGTACGTATCTACATTTAAATGAGTAGTATAGTTGGCTGTTAAATTTATTCTCGTAATGGCTGCCACGCTTAAAGTATAGTCTCGTGGTTATGTCATGTAAAAATAGGCCGTGTTAATGTGTAATGAATCGAAAAATCAACAAGTGTTCTGAACAATGATTGCAAGAAAGGTGTTCTAATACTAATCTTCCTGGGACGTTTCTTCTTTCATGTTTCCTTTTTTGGCATTTAAGTTATGATCTACCGACTTTGTGTAATATACGTAACTAAAACATAATCTATGTTTCGCAAAAAGTGTGTATTTGGACCATATTGAGTGTACTATCATAAACGAAATAATGGATCCGAGATCGTCATCTGCCCTGTTCAAAAGGGCCGAGCAATTAAAGAGATGGGAGGAATCCGACACCAACAAGCAGTCAGCGATCCCTAAACGTGCTTCAAGAATACAATTCTCTTCTGGAATCGTTTTTTTGGCTGCTTGTACAGCTGGTGATAAGGACGAGGTACAGCGATTGTTGAAATTGGGCGCGGACATCAACACAACAAATGTGGATGGTCTAACAGCACTGCATCAGGTTAGTTAAATATTGCAAACTTGCTGACATAATTAATGAGATGACATGTGGTTATTGATATAGTATGAAACTATTATATTATACAGTAATTTGAGATTTCACTGTTGAGAATAAGTACTAAATAAATACATTTTTATCGTTGATGTAACCTTTGAAGTTGATTATCTATTTCAGAATCCATTTTGCACTATTAATATATAAAACAATCTATTTTTGAAATAGATAACAACTCTGGTTCAATGGCATTCCTATTTAATATCTGAAAAATATTGTTTTCTAGGGGTCATCTCTGGATTAACCCTGGTTTAGCACAGACGTGACATTTTTTTAAACTTTCTATCATTAAATTATTCTCAAACTTTAAAACAAAATTTAGGTGTTATGCTTTTATTGGAGTAAATGATGTTATTTCTTCAATTTTTCTTATGAAGAACAGTTTTCTAGACATCCTTGTTCAACATAACATTTACTTTATCATTTCCTTAGCTTATAACCAATTATTTGCCTACTCCTTCCTATTTTTATATCAATGTCTAAGCTGGTCCACTTTCCTATGTCTAGCTTCAATATTTTAGTAGTACTCTTTTTGCTATCCAAAAATACTAACTATCTCTAAATTTGTTATTTAATTCCATCCAGCAAATTCATTCCATTCTTCTCCAATACCATATCTCTAAATATTTTGAACATCTTCCTGTTTATTTGTGTTTTTCCATGTCTGTATGGGTTAAACAGCTGTACTATTTACATGATGATTTAAAAATGAAGTTGGACAAATAAAAAAGGACAAACACAATTTATATTACCATATAATACTTATTTTATTAGACAACTATTAGGATATATTATTAAATTGAGGTGCCAAAACAAAATTTTGTATTAGTGGATGAAATCATTGTAGATTTTATTGTTAAATGTATTTCTCATTGATGACAATATAATATGAAGGGTTTGTTGATGCGTTTGATAGAACACCTACCTTGCAATTTGATGAGTGATGGGTTTGAATCCCGCTGGGATGACATGTTTAATTTTAAATACAATTTTTCTGGTTGCATGCCTTTCCCACTTTTGGTCACTTGGGGAATTTAACAGGTGGGAGGTTTATCGAAATTAACTGAGTAAAAACTGATAAAATTATAAACTGAGTAACAAACCAACATTCATAGATGGAAAAACTATAAAGTGCATATTGAACGATTCACTCTCATTCTATGGACTTCCAAATGCTGGAAGTAAAAAGTAGGTTGACAGCACAGGGTTGATTAATTGTGAATAGGGTCATCATAGCAGACGTGTATTAGGTGTTAAGCCATAGGGTATTTGGATACACAGTTGAGTTTATTATTACCGATATTGTACATCATCATATTTTTTTTTATTTATTATACTTCAATACATATTAAGAATAATAAATTTAAAAATACTAATTTTATAGATCATATTGTGATAGAGTTAAAAATTGGGTGCACAACTTTTGATAAATTCTAGACTTTGTCGTTCAATAAAGTCCAAAATTACCAAATCATTACTGTATAATTCACTGTGACTGTGGCTTATAGAGCAATGATTATCAGTTTTATCTGTACAACATGTGCAGGTGCTCTGTGTGTGTTCAATTAAAATAAGAATTATCAATGAAATAAAATTTATCTGAACATAATTTGATTTTTTCTTCCAACTACTTGTAAGAATATGAGATCATATTACAAGTCATAACAATGCTAATTTAGAGATGTTTACCAAACAGAAAGTAATGAATCACTGTTACTGCTTATGTAGACATTAATGATTACCAATTGTCATTCATTCTCAATCTATTATATATATATAAAAGATATTCCCACCTATATATTGACTCATCACGATATCTCTGGAACCATAAGGCGTAGCAGCTTGAAATATGGTAGGAATATTCCTTTCGCCGAGTAGAGGTCAGCTAAGAACGGATTTTACGAAATTCCACCCACAAGGGGGGTTGCGGGGGCAATTGCTAACTGTATATATATATTAAATTGGACCTGAGAGTAGATCTATAATAATAAACCATCATAGTATTGACCTGATAACTAAAATTAAAGCAATGATTTAGTATTAGCACATGTGTGACTCCATAATATTTTTGTTGAAGATCTAAGGATATCATATATACTTTATATATTTTGAAAGGTAAATAAGTTTTATATTATACAGGATCCTCTTTGATGTCAGTTTATGTTCCTCATGAGTTTAGTGCATGTTTTTGCAATACATTAAAATAAAGATGAGTTGTTATTATTAAATTACCAAAAATACTGTACTAACATAAGATAAGAACCATGCTTTTGTCTACTTGTATTCTATACTTTACATCTTAAATTTGTAAGTGACAAAGAATGTTAAGATTTCACTGTTTTTATATTTGATTTATTAAAAGTAATTCAAAACTAGAAAATGTAAATAAATTATTGAGACCTTTAAATACAGTTATTTAGCAAGTTTAATATAAGAATTTTAATGATACAAATAACTGTGTTAGGTACTTAAAATTTTGTTAAAATATTTTTAACTTTCTCATACATTACTATGTAGTATGGATGTTATTTAAACCACCTTAAATTTCTAGGTCTGTTTAAATAATTCAATCTAATGTCAAGTTCTTCTACACTAGAAAATGGCTAAAGTATTGAGATTGAGAATATTACTTTAATGGCAATATTGACCATACTAATTCATCCAACTTTCTTGATATTCACATCAAATCCTTAAAAATGATAACATTTTAAGCTAGTTTGTTAATTTTTGATATATTATAACTGATAATGTTATTGATGCAAAGGTGGTATGAAAGGATCAGAGTATATGGAATTCCTTGATCTGCCTACCCCAATGGGAAAGAGGGATGATGTATATGTATGTATGTACATATGTAAAACTGACATCAGGCATCATCCGTGATTTTGCGTTAGCGTGGTTGGGAATGCGGTACTGCATGTCACGTGCGTTAGGTTTAGCACTGGGAATAACTTTCGATTGTTTCAGCCGACCACTAAACGTCACTGATACGGATTTAGAATCTGACAGCGTCCATATTACTGTGCGAACTTTCGTGGAGAACAAATTATCTTTAGTTTGTTGTAGATTATGGATTAATATGATAAAATTATAATGTATAAAAGTAATAATAACTATTATTTTGCTGATGACTATACAATGTCTAAAATACTAATACTGTGATAAAAAGTTAAGTGTCAGTTAGGTTGAAAAAATTCAAATTTTTATTTCCTTTAACGAAATATTTTGCTATTAGAGCTGTGATAATAAGTATTTTGTGTATCATACATATAAAGTAAGTACTACTTTAGTAACTTTTATAATATTAATACTAATAGACTTGTGCTACTAGTTTCAAATTACCATATACTTAACTTGAGTACCTACACTTCTTATTGGAAGCCAAAACAACAGCTTTGAAGCAATATGCTGACTCGCAGAGGCCTTGCCTTACAAGAAGAGTCTAAACTAAGGCTAGCCTTAAAGGAATTGAAAGCTTCCAAGGAGTTATGTGCTCAGTTAACATTGGAGAGGGAGGACAATGAAAGAGAGTTGTTGGAAGTGCTAGAGGCCAACAAAAAGCTCAAATCCGAGCTATCATTGATATTTCAGCAAAATAACACACTACAGGGTGAGTGTGACTTGCTGAAAAATCAATTACACAAGCTTGATAGCTATGGCTTAGAGTATGAAAGTGCCTTGAAACGCATTTCTAATCTTGAAAAGGAATTGTATGAGGCAAACCAACATATCATAAAGCTTGAAGAAGCCTCACACCAGAAGTCAGAGACTATAACACAAGACCTTTTTAAAGACTTAGTTAGCAACAATTCACCTTCAGAATCAAATTCCTCTACAGAAATTAAAAATATTAACGGATGCAGTATTAAAAAATTAAAAAAGTATATTAAAATTAATAAATTTATAAATAAAACACAAAGATTACTCAAAAAGCACAAAATTGTCTTAGATAATAATAAATTAATGAAAGAAAATATAAAACTTAAAACTAATATTGATATACACTTAATTGAACTCGAAAATAGTAGGATTAAGTATGAATTTGACACCCAACTATTGCAAAAGGAGATATTGGAACTTCAAAATATATCAGATTCCATGGTCTCAAAATTACAGGAATCACAAAGTATGGTATCTAAATACTCGGCTGCTATGGAAGATCTTATCAAGATCTCCACATATGCAGCACAATGTTTTGAGTCTAGAAACTCAACCCAGTCTGTACAGGTAGCATCACCAGTATGTAGTGGAAATAATAAAAATTCAATTAATACAACAAAAACTAATAATATTTCAATGTCAAAATTAAAAAATGTAATGTACTGTGACCAAATAGGGCAACAAATGAGCCAATTTTTAAATAAGGGACAAAATCTTATAAACAGCTGTTACCCAAATGCCACTTTTAAATATATTATTAAGAATATTGTACTGCAGTCTTCCTGTAAAACTGATAATTTAATTATATTTATAGGCAATAGAGGGAATTTAAACAAAAAAGAGCTTATTAATTACTATGAAAAATTGTGCTCACTTAGTAACAAAAAACTGATTATGTTTACATTCCCTTATAGCAAAAACTTCACACAGCAGGAAAATAATATAAGACATATTTTAAATCAGACTCTGCATACATTTACAGTGTATAATAATAACTTTACACTAATTGATACCAATAGGTACATTAGTTGTAATAATAACTTTTTGACAAAGGATAGATATAATCTACCTTTATATTTTAAAAGACAGATAGCTGATTCGCTATCATATTTTTTGTTTATAACAGCCAAGAATTTGGCTAGACAACCTGCTTCTATTGAGCAGGTTTTAGTTAGTAAGACCTTGGAAGATATTCCAAGAAATATTATTTCTAATTTAAATTAGACATTAAGACAACAGAGAGTCTCTCTGGCTTAAAATTAGGAAGTAAAATAAGTAAATTTAAACACAATAATATCAATCTGATTCACCAAAATATACAAGGAATAAAAAGTAAACTACTAGAAATTGAATTATTTTTGAGCGGTGAAAATGTTGACATATTGTGTATTACAGAACACTGGTTAAAAACATGTGAACTTGTGTTCAATTTGAGTAATCATCAGATTGGTAGTTCGTTCTGCAGAGGAAATGCCATACGTGGTGGCTCATTAATTTTACTTAATAAAAAATTAAAATTTAAGGAAAGGAAGGACATAGTGAGCCTCTCTGTGGAACGCCTTATTGAATTATCTTGTGTGGAGCTGGAGCAATTCATCATTGTTAGTTTGTATAGCCCTCCTTCAGCTCAATATGATAGCTTAGAAAAAATATTAGAACAGGTTCTATACAAACTACAAAAGTCCAAGAAAAGATTGATCGTTTGTGGAGACTTCAATGTAAATTTGCTTGACAACTGTAGTTCAAGTAAGCGTATACTTAATCTTTTTAAATCATATAATTTAATTAATTATTTTATTGTACCTACTAGGGTAACAGCCACCACGGCAACATGTATTGACAATATCTATAGTGATATAGCTCCTATCAACACATGTATTATCAACAAACTAACATCTGACCATTCTGGTCAATTGTTTGAATTCCAAATAGTTAGAAGTAAAAATCCAAAAAAGAAAATATGCACGGTTCCTGTAACAGATGATCGGTTAGACAGATTTAGGGAAAATTTGATATTTAAAATGCCATTTTTGTGTAGTAACCAATGCCCTAATAATTTATATAATATATTTTTTGATTCATTTATTGATGAATTCAAAAATGTATTCACTCCAAAGACTTTTTTGGTCTCAGAGAAACCTACCTTTTGTGACTGGGCAACTCCGGAGCTACACAAGAAAAGGCTAAAATTGTATGAATTGTATAATGAAAAACAGCATAATGACAGTGAAGAATTTAAAACACATGTTAGGAGATTTTCAAAAAGTTTTAGGCAAGAGTGTAGAACCGCTAAGGCGCAACACTTAAGTTTTAAAATAAAAAACAGCTCTGATAAGATAAAGGCTACTTGGAAAATTATAAACGAGGAGACTGGAAGGACCTCTAGAAAGGATATTGAATATAAGGTGAACCTAAACGGTAAAGTAATTAGTTCCGACCTCGAAGTAGCCTCTGCATTTGAAGAGTTTTTTACAAACATTCCAATGAATACGACCAACGTTCTAAATTCTTCACCATCAGCTGCCATTTTACTATTGCAAAAGCATATTCCTGTGTGCAATCATAAGTTTATATTTAGCTACATTAGCGGTAGTGATATCATAAAAACATTTAAACAACTTAAATTAAAGAAAACTAAAGATCTTTGGGGTGTATCTGTATTAATTTTACAATCAGTAATTAATGTTATCAGCTCAGAGTTAGCTATAATATTTAATGAATGTATAGATTATGGAGTCTTTCCGGACCAGATGAAATTAAGTAAAATCACACCAATATTCAAAACGGGCAGCACTTCTGACCTCACAAATTTTAGACCCATTTCTGTGCTGCCTGCACTGAGTAAAATTTTTGAAAAAATTATTCTTGATCAATTAATGATACACTTCACTAATAATAAACTTATGCATGACCAGCAGTATGGTTTTACAAGAGGTCGCTCCACAACCGATGCTGGTATTAAATTAATTTCCGAGATTTTAAATGCTTGGGAAAACTGTCATGATGCCATTGGAGTTTTTTGCGATTTATCAAAGGCTTTTGACTGTGTCCATCACGAAATCCTAACCAAAAAACTTCAACACTACGGCATTGGAGAAAAAGCGCTTAAACTAATGGATTCATACCTGAGCGGTAGAATTCAAAAGGTAAATGTAAATGGAACGATATCACAGGGATCGCCTGTTACTATGGGTGTACCTCAAGGCTCCATACTTGGGCCTTTCTTATTCCTCGTCTATATAAATGACCTACCATATCTTGTAAAGGAGCATCACGAGATAGTACTGTTTGCTGACGACACTTCGCTTTTATTTAAAGTGAAACGACAAAATCCATCACTTGAGATTGTAAACAGTGCTATCTCCAGTGTGGTTCACTGGTTTAATACAAATAACCTTAAGTTAAACGAAAAGAAGACAAAATGTATTAGATTTGTAACTGCAAATGTAAAAAGTAGTAATGCTCAAATAATAATTAAGGATGAGGAAATAGACTTTGTTGATAATACCGTGTTCTTGGGAATTACTTTAGATAGTAAACTCCAGTGGGGGCCACACATAGAAGGTCTTTCGAATAGGCTAAGTTCTGCAGCGTTCGCAGTGAAAAAGATACGCGAACTTACTGACGAGAATACAGCAAAGCTCGTTTATTTCAGCTATTTTCATAGTATTATGTCATATGGTGTTATTTTGTGGGGTAATGGAGCTGATATTAAATCAATATTTGTGATGCAAAAGCGGGCTATAAGAGCAATCTGCGGATTATCCCCACGGGAGTCAGTCCGAAGAAAATTTAAAGAATTACATATTTTGACTTTGGCAAGTCAATACATTTATGAGAATATCTTATATGTGCGTAAAAATATAGATATCTTTAAAAAGAATAGTAGCTTCCATAATTATAGTACTCGTAATAAAGACAAAATTAGTGCACCAACCACAAGGCTGCATAAAACGAGTAATTCTTTCCAAGGCAATTGTATACGTTTTTTCAACAAAATCCCTAGTGAGATACAAATGTTGTCATTAAATAAATTCAAATCGTACGTTAAAGTAAAGCTACTTGCTAAGTCTTATTATAATATAAATGAATATTTAAACGATCCTAGTGCTTGGATATGATTTGCTCCAGTAAGTATAAAGAAGTAACGCGACTGAATCTCTCGGCCAGACTCGGGGGCGATCGTCAACATCCACGACTTTTTTAATGTAAAGTGGGAGCAAACCGTGATCCATGTGGTACGAAATTATGTCAGAATAATAACTATTATTATTATTTTCTTATGTAGCCAAGTTCACGTTTCAAGGATCGTCATGCTCGCTTAAATGTCATTGCTTGTGGCGGCGTCCATGCGTCGGGTTGTCTCTCTCCCTAAAATATGGCGAGGGGGCCGATGGCTGGCCATGCGTCATGCTCGTGAACGGGTGCTACTTGTGATGACAGGTCGAACTTGAATTCGTGCATGCGGTGATATTAGTTATTTCGTCTATGTATTTGCGTGTTGTTCCCACTAGAATGTGAGTGCTCCTATTTCACCATACATACTACTGATAGAGGACAAATCTTTGTTTTACTTTTTTTTATTTTTTCGTTTATATATATTTTTTTTTTTTTTTGATAATTATAGTTAATTGTGTGATGTCATGTGGAACATGGTGTAATGGTTGCAGCCCCTTATAAAACATTTGTAAAACAAAAACTTGGCGATTAAAAAGAGTGGCGGCGAGTTTCTTGCCAGTTCTTCTCGTCCGCTCTACGCCCTTGATTTGTGAACTGGCAGTAAATGTAATATTAGAAGCATTTAATATGTATTTTTTATTGACGTTCATAAGTGTACATTGTGTTACCTAAATGAATAAATGATTTTTGAATTTTGAATTTTGAATGCATACAAAACAATGTTTATTGAATCCTTGCAGGGTGCCCTGCATGGATTGGTATTGTTATTTCATAAAAAAAAAGTTAATAGCATAATAATTATAACTCATGAAGTAATTTTAAAAGTATGTTAGCCTTCTAGACTTTAACAATATAGATTTTATTTATTATAAGTAATCGTAAATTTATTTTTCTCTATTTTACGGTAAGAATTTTCTTGTTAGTCTCTGGTGGGAAAAATTCCAATAAGAAGCCTTTGAATACATAGCTGGCAAGACCTAATACTAATACCGGCGCCGCGACGAAATACCGTACATCGACAAATAGTTATGTACATATATAGGAAAATAATTGAGATAATCTTAACCCGATTCGTTTATCCTGGGTCGCTGGAGACCCAGTCCATTTTTCTTTTGTTCGGGTTCTCAGAAACCGAGTGGGGAAGAAATAACTATCCCTACTGTAAAAAAACTTTAGAACACTAGAAACCTACGTGCTGAATCGCATACCTTTAGTTTTGATTAGTACTGCGTAGCGAACAAACAAAGTTCGTGTTGGGTCGTGAGCGCCCCACGATAAACCTAACGTCGTACGAAACTATTTTAACTGCCAAGAGAAGTTTTTTGTTTTTTATAAAATTTATAAACATTTCCGAAAGATTATGCATTTTTAAGACTCATTTATTGATTTTTCATACGTTATGCTATGTCTCATCGCGAATACTGTCAACTAACTAAAGTTCTTCGTCCACGTAATGAAAATCTGATTTACTTGAAAGAAAAAAGCGAAGATGAAATTGATTACATACACGAAAAGACTGAATCATCGGACTACAGCTGTTCGGACGCTAGCTAAAACGAGACCGATAGAGGAGTGGATGAACCTGAAGAAGAAAACTTGTCAGGAATCTGATCAGATTTTCTTGCTGCAAGCATTGATTGTGCTAATAAAACCTTTAATTTTAAGGCAAAATCATTAATTGTAACTTTTTAAATAATTTTGATGATTTTTCAATAAATATTTTTTTTTATATATTGGAGTATTTATTGAATCTACAAAATTCCACCTTCGGAAATTGCTCTAGTTGGCACGACAAACTTAAGCATTTCTTTTATTTCTATCGAGTTCATAATTTTTTCCATTAAAATATCATTCTTAAACTTTAACATGTAATTTGGTTTTATCCAATATCTCCATTATTTCGACAGTTATGATTTTTTAAATGAAAGCCTGCATTTTCGGCGGATGGGTGTGTTTACTACAAAAAATAATATATTTATTATTCTTTTTTTGCAATCTTCATAATAGACCTTTAAAGCAGAAGTACTTCAGAATATTCTGGAATTTTATCAGATTTTTTCATTGCAAATTACGCTTTGTAACATGCGTCGGGTCTTCAGGGACCCATGATAAACCTAAGTGTTGTCGAAAAAAGCGATAAACTGATCGGGTTAATATCCGTAATCTCCTCACTCTCCGTATCCTTTCACGTAAATACGTTCAGTAGTTTGAACGGATTTTGATGAAACTTTACAGTATTATTATTTATACATTACAATAACATATAGGTTATATATAATTATTTATAACGATTATTTTCAAATAAATCCGAAAAAATACTGCTATCTGAGTGCTATTTCGCAGGTCAGAAACAGTTTCATAACTGGTTGGTGTTTTTTTGATGAATTCATAAGATAACGCCCTTTTATTGAATTAAAATGCATATAGTGATGATATACATATATATATATATTAGATTATGACAATACAATTTATTGAATAATTATGTCGCTTTTTAAAAATAACCCTGTACATAGAGCATTGCTCACGTCGCGTCGTGTGACGCATTTCAATACGATATTTCAGTGAACTGAGTTGCATAACCGATACCATGCCAGCAGTTCCGAAAGTAACACATCTCCCTTATACATTAAGCTATTCTAATACATTAATGTTAAACATATACAGTACACACGGTTGCCTTACAACTAGGAAGTAGTTGTATCCTATACTATACAATATATTAATAGCTGTAATGAACCACTAAGAATTGATATTCCATTAGATAATTGTAACTTTGTTCGTGCGTTCAGAGGTCCTAGCTGCTAGCACGAACTACTTCATTGAAATTCATTAAAAAAAATTGTCAGTCATCGCTTTTGTTTGTCCGTGAGCACTGGCGATATACGATCATCAAAATATCACTTATATTAATAATGTAATGTATAATGTATAATGTAAAACAAATAATACATTTAATAATTTAATCCTATGTGCCATAGTGGCACTCGAGAGTACCACCTGTGTTATAACCATCGTCGAGTTATACGCTAAATAAGCACTGATTTACGGAATCGAGTCGAATATTCATTCTTTTATCATTTTTATTTCGTAAATCTAACTATAAATACGAAATGACATTTTTCAATTTTTTATCTATCTTGAACTTTGGAGATTTACCAATACCAAACATCAACCAGCGACCAAAAAACCAAGAATATACATTTTCATCATATTTGCACCGTTTCGCGAATTTGATATGCATTTTTTTTTACCCCAAAACCCCCGACTAATGAATTTCAAGCTGATTGGACTGAAGGAAAATTGCGTGGTAAAAGGGGTTAAGTAAAATTTATTATACACATTTTAGATTCGCGATTTTCATTCCTCTAAACAACACCAAGTAAAATGGCTCCCTTTCAATTTTTTATTCACGGCCTACTCTCACGCATTCTTCTTATATGATCATTCCTTATTTAAATCCAAACTTGACACTCCACATATCCATTTTGAATAACCTTCGCAGTTGTATGAATAAGCTTTTCATCCATCATATTACTTTCTCACCATTCAGAACCCTATCACGGTCTTCTAGATCATCCCTCTAACATCAAAGCTTACCTTAGATCACCTTCCTGTAATCAATCGACGATGAAAAAAGACAATTTAATAATGGTAAACACTCTTTCACATCATTTGATCTCCTAAATTTAAACACAATGGGGAATGTCAAAACTTAAAAAATACGACAAAACGGCTGATGCTCAGCCATACTCTAAGGAGACCTACGTTCACGAGACGAGACGTTGACAGCTTCTTTAACAAGAAATTGAGCAATCGATTTTTATTATTACTTGTAACTGTATTAAGTATGTAAGTTGTATTAATATATATGCATTTTACTTACTTTACTTTTATATGGGGCGATATGTATATGAATGGCTGTTGGTGTCACAATTTATTCGTCTTAGAATCCCATTAAAAGTTATTTGCCTTTATCATAATATTTCCCTGAGACATTCCCTCTTAAAACAATGTAATGTGTTAAGAGTTCACCATGTTACATGTAGTTCTCCTACGTTCACCTAAAACTTTAGTAGCTCGAAGTAAAACCGGGATAGTGTGTCAATTACCTATTGCGTCATCAAATTTATAATTATGGTTGGATGCTGCTCGGGTCAGCGCTGTCTGGCTTTGAGGAACAAATGGCCAGCGGGCGTGTCTTGCTATAATCTCTCGTAGTTTCATTTATAACTGCATTGAAATATAGTTAGGTAATTATAAATAAAGGATTTAATTAAATTAAAGCGCGTTCGGTAGTACACCTGCCGTGAGAATCGTTGGGTCGTGGGTTCGAATCCCACCAGGATGACATGTTTATAATTTTCTGTAAGCATGTTTTTACCATGTCTGGTAACTTCGGGCATTAATCGGGTGGGAGGAATATCAAATTCCAACCGGGCAATGAACCACCGTTCATAGATGGAACAACCGTGAAGTGCATATTGCGCGTTTCGGTTTAAATCTATGGATTTCCAAATATACATAAAAGAACAATAACTAAAATAATAATATAAAGGTAAGGTAGGTAGGTTTTTTAAGATATGTTCAAGGCGTAGTAGCATTCGTCAATTCGAAATCTAAAGAAAATGTTGTATGTTTTATATTATAATTCCTTTAAAATTAAAAATAATATAAAAAATATTTTAAATACATACAACAATTCCTGAATGGTTTATATTATAATAATTGTAAACGGCCAAATATTAGTTCTTGCTATCTCAAAATGAGTTATTATTTTGGCAACGTTTGATCACGGATGTGTTTTGTGTTCGTTCTGCGGCACAAGTTGTTTTATAATAGTATTTATAGTGCACGATACTCATCTCATTAGATAGATACTGAAAATTAGGTCGATGACTCCGTGAACTTTTTATTTTCAAATTGTTCCTACTTTTTGTAGGAAATTTTACATTTACCAAGCCGTTTAGAGGTAACTGATATCATTGTTTTGACTTTTATGACCACCTCTGTAAATGTTCTAGAATCCTTCTCATATATTATCCATACTTTTACATTATACATAAAATTAACCATATGAATCTTTTACGTTAATCGTTCGTTACTTAATTTTTAATTTCTCCAAACATTTTAATTATATTTGATAAGTACATATCCTACACCGTAGGAAATAACATATTTACTTTCGTACTCAACGTTTTAGTATCCATCATGTACTACAAATCAGGCCAGTTGCTAAAACGTAAGCGGATAATCTCGCGGGCTATGGTGCTGATTTATTAATAGACAACATTATAAAATAATTTCACTGCGTCGGAACGTATAATATTATTGATTTAGATATATTATTTTCTAATCATAAATTATCGTATGAAATTTAAGTTATAGATAAATATTAGCGCCTTGATACCGATGACTGACAGTAGCTGGATGGAAAGCTAAATACGAGTAGTCCCAATTTTGTCGAGACGGTGTCTAAGCGAACTAAAAAGTAGAAGCTGTCGTTGACCGACCCAAATTTTTCGTGGAAAAATTTTGTACTGCTGATCTAGCGCCACACAAATTTAAATTGAAGGTGATGATTTCGAGGTCATGTCGAGACAGCGGTGAGAGATTCGTTGATATTAGTTACGTCATAGGCTGCACACGCGCCTTGAATGTTTTATTTTAGTGTTAATTGTAGACGTAGGAACGAAACTGACTGACGATTCCGGCTGTTACTTGGCAAGGGACGTCGGGTTGAGTGAATTATATAGGCGAATGTTTCAATCGTTATTTGTCAATATTCTTAACATTACTTTGCTACTTGTTGCTAAGTAAACGTATTTTTTATAACTTTTTTATTATATATACAAAATCACTAAATCTTTGTTACTCACAAAAATCTAAAAAAAATAATATTACTCTTGTATTGTTGTACTAGTAATAAAAATATGTTAGTAAATTTAGTATCCCAAAAAGTAAACAATCAGAAGAAGAAACGTAGAAACAAAGAGCCAGAGAGTTGCTAAAGACTGGTCATTTTTATGTACTATACACTAATTAACTGTACTATACGTATACATTTATACAGGCCTGACATCATTTTTATAATCGACTAGCAACACGCCCCGGCTTCGCATAGGTGCAATGTAGATGTACCTACTATACAAAAATAATTTTTAAAATCGGTCGAGCAGTTTTTGAGTAAAATCGTAACATACATGATACAATCAAATCATTCCTCTTTATAATAATATACTAAGATATATTAGTCTAGCGGTCTTATTCATAAACGTAATATAAGCTTGATATAGATAAAATATGTTTTGTTTTTTTTCATTCTGTAGTAGTTTTATATACGATAGAGCGAGATAAAACATATTTTAACTATATCAAGCTTATAATACGTTTATGAATAAGACCATAGATATCTAAGTACACCTCATCTTACGGTACCAAAGGATCTGTAATAACATTATCGCTTCTCCAAAACTTTATTTTATCTCTTGCGAGCTTAACCTCTTCTTATGTTCAACATCGTGTTCATTTCAAATATAAAAATCGCGAGAATAATATACCGATATTAAGAATATTAATAGGCATTGCAATCATTGGTTGCACAACTTACAATATATAATTATTTAAATCAAAATCACATTATATATAAAGTTATGAATGGCAATCGCAACATCCGGACTCTGATAGTAATGTAACATATATATATACTTTGTAATATTTTATACTAAGTAGTCGATCAATAACTTTTTGAAAACGTTATGAGATGTATTAATTTGAAACCTTACCTTCTTACTTAATCTACCTTAAATAACGTTTTGATTGTTGTTTTATTCCCTTGGGAAAAAAAATCACGATCGTAGCCATCGAACGCGAATAGAAGATTACAAAATTTAAGTATAAACAGTGGAGTCTTCTTATTATTGTATTCTATTATTACAACTATATATATGCGTTATTATTAAGATTATTTAAATACTAATAATTTCCAAATTCGATGTGAATTTTTATGTGTTATTGCCATGCGAAATGGATCTTTTTATATAAGAATCACTGCCGCTTATAAGCTTCTAGAATACGGGTTGAACAGTGGGTTGGGTATTAGTTTTCAAAAAGGAAAGAGCTCCTTACTTGAAGATTACTTGAGAACACTTTCAATGACTTTCCCCGGAAGAAGGGCATAGTGGTGAAGTTCGTTATCAAAACAGTATCGACACCCCCTCTGAGGCTCAAGCATTGCGTTTTTCGCAGCAAAGGTCCAGGATTCGAATCTCGGGAAAACTAAATAAAAAAATTGTTCCAGTCGGACAGGACAGATAAAACTCACCAGGGTAGATGACCTGCTGAAATGTAACATATATGTATATTTCATCATATGGCATCGTCGTCAACGTCTTTCCGTTGTAGTTCTAGTAGTTTTAACTACCGGTGTACCTATTGAATTCTACTCTGGGTACTTGCCAATGCTTATCTGCCCTTGAAACACCTTGGCTCCACTTTTGAGCCACAGTTACCTTGTTAGACAAAATGAATGCTGTCTATTAATATTTATAAGAAGTCTCAATCATGTTATGTCTTAATATTAAATCATAATTTATAAATAATCGTATGCAATTTTTTAAAAGTCTATATGTAAAAGTACTTTAGCAATTCCGTTCTCTATCATGCACGGGAATGCTAGTCTATTAGCACTTATCATAATGAACGAGAAATTTGATTGTGGAGGCTGTGCGTTATTTATGCAGTGCAAATTATTTACCGCAAAATAGTAACATTGGCTATTGCTCGCCTATGGAGCCGATATGCGCCAGCGAACGTGGCACTGACCCTGCAGAGGTTCCGTACTGTTGCACAATACGCTCATGCACCGTTTAGATGCATAGCTGGTATGCAAACTATTAACTATTGCTCTTTGAGGCCAATTATATTGAGAATATATTTGGTTTTGATATTTCTCTATGTATTTTTATGGTGAAGAAGTGTTAATGCAAACTTAGGTGGTGAATCACGCTTATCTATGAGAAATAATGAAATAATTATATCTTGATATAATATAGTCTGGCAATGGTACATTAGGCTTATTTAACTGCGAATGTAATATAATAATTGTAATTTGCGATTTAAATATTTTTGTATGTAATAAGTTACCATAGAGATAAAACTGAACAAATATTTGGAGAACATGAACGACAGGGCTAATTTTTTTTCAGAAATTGTTCTGATCTTTATTCAATTAATAATTGCCGTCGACATTCTATTAATCATTCAACCGAGACTTGCACGAGACCAATGCATGAATTATCTTAATTGAAGATGATTTTCACTTCCGATTAATAGGTACGAGTATCTCTTGTATGCATCAGGCAACTGCAACAGAAGCGATTCTATATTAATTGAATAGAAACTTGTCATCTTTTCTCAAATTTACCAGTGTTTGATGTACTATTTGTTATTTTATTTTGCATGCACTGAATCTTGAGTGTCTACCATCATTTCTTATAAATTTTAAATAATTGAATATATTTAGGTGTGTAAGTTTTGTTTGGTTGCAAATCTTTATGTCAAAATACTTTGCTATGCATTAACTAATATGTTGGAGGTGTTCCCTAGGCATGCATCGACGACAACTTCGATATGGTGCAGTTTTTGGTGGAAAACGGTGCAGATGTAAATCGGGGCGACAACGAGGGCTGGACCTCTCTGCACGCGACAGCTTCATGTGGTTTCGTCAGCATCGCTAGGTAACATCATTTTCTTTTATTATACGTCACAGTAAAGCAGGAGTACCGAGGCAAATATTTATCAAATACTAATGATTTGTTTAAAGTTCTTAGTATATTTTGTAAAAGTTATTGTATTGAGAACCATAAGATAAACAAACAAGGATTCAGTGAAACATAATTTCGAAACCATACACAAATTGCAAAATTCGTTGAAACGGTGATAGTGGTATGCCATTGTTGATAAATATAATTTGTTACACAATGTACATTGTTGCTATTGGCATTAAATACGTGTTTAAAATAGTTTTAACACTATTTCGCACGTCTTACTCTCAAGGATTTACATATATTTTAAAACAGCAATATTCCTATCGGTTGATAAATATGCATTTTGTAGATCTCACGACCTTTTATTATATTAATTTATATTTTTTACAAACTTTATATTAAAACCAGTACCAGGCAAAAATTAGTTTAATTTTATCCACTTCCCGGTTTATCAATTAAGTTGATAATTTTACTATGTTGGGTGACAATGCAATTTTATGGTGTTAAAGCTAGTCTGGTCTTAGTTAAAAACATTAGGACTTCATTGATCGGCAACGGAACCTTCTGATAGAAATGAAGTGTTTAATATTAATTAAATACAAAGTTAACTTTTTAGATGTGCCAATATGGTCACGGTTATGGGGCACCCGATAAACTTTATAGTCATTATGACTAAGAATTTAAAGGCATTTACTAAACTAACTAACTAATTTTACATAAAATGAATGAAATGAACTTGGATCCCTCCGGTATTGACATGTTAATTGACATATAAAATTCTCGTGTGTGTAACAATACTCCTCCGAAACGGCTTGTGCGATTCTATAAAATTTTGTGTGTATATTGAGCAGGTCTAAGAATAGGACGTTAACTATTTTTCATACCCCTTAGTGATAAAAGTGGTTCATCCCAAAAAAATATTAGTTTGATTTTATGATACGTATCGTATTCCAACCCTAAATTTTCTCCCTTCTATTTTTTACCAACACCAATTTTTTAATCGCGATGCTAGTGTTTATATGAAAATATCCAAATAATACTGACACCACATCAGTATCTGCATTGTATCCGTGCGAATCCGGGCGGGTCGCTAGTAATTTTCTATAATTAATGTGTGTTTGACTTAGTCTCGCTACTTAAGGCGTGCTTATTGTTCCATGTTGGTCCTATGGCTGAGGTATCATTTACTATCAAGTTACCTTAACGCTCGTCTATCGATATCTCACATAAAAATATTAGATTTATCAAAATTTAAAAAAAATGTTTCGTTCGGTTACGTCACAGAAGGTTGTTCACATGCCTAGAAAGAAAATTGATCAGTGAAATAGATAAAAATGACCTCCTGACTTTTTAGGGGACTCAGGAATTCACTTATATCAAAAAAACATAATTGAATAAACATTTCCTTAAAAACATCTGAAATCTAAAAACTAATTGTAGTTCCAGTTTTTAGATAGATAAGTTGCTAAACTATTGATCTATGATATTTGCACCATACTAGTAGATACGAGTAAGTACGTGTAGGATATGCATTGTCTAGTTTTAGTCTTAATTAATTATGTACGAGTATACTTGGAAAGAGGTGAAGTAGTACCTATAGAGCGAGAGCTTTCAAGAGCTTTTGTCTCGAATTAGTGCGGACGTAGCTAATTAAAGTCTGCAGGTTCATTCATTTATAGGTTAATTTACAGAGAGATAAAGATGAATTAATATACATAGATATAATACGTTTGACATTTTTCGAATATTGGATTTTCAAGGAAGATAGTAAAATTATATTTATTTATAATTATGACCTTAATAAGCTCTTTGTGATAGAAAGTCAGAGCTTTAATAAAGTTATTACCGAAATGTAGAGGTTATATTTTTTTATATGTTATTAAGAAAATTTATTTATGTAGATGGGCAACGTTCGTAAAATTCTTAATACACTTGGTATTGGTATTTGCCCATGGGCATAGGTAAGTACCTAAGACCATGGGTAAATGGTTAAACTGTTCCCTTTTAATAGGTCCCTAGTTCGATGTCCTTCAGGCTCCTAACTTGGTTTTGGAATTACTAAATTCCGCCTGGATCACGTACCATCGATTATATACGGACAAAATTTAAAGTTCACATTGGTCGTTTCAATATCAGTTGGATTAAATAATGCTCTAAAGATCCTTCTATAGTTGATGTAGTCTACTTCGATTTTGTGAAGAAACTTCAAATGTGCAGTTTAGGTTTCGATATATCATAGTGGTATTTTAATTGAATTTTTTTCTTTGTTATATATTCAATACAACAACGTTGATCTCAGGTATCTTTTGGAAAACGGCGCAGACGTAGCGGCAGTTAACTACGATGGTGAATTAGCCGTGGATATTGCGGAAAGTGATGAAATGGAAGACCTCTTGCAGAAAGCTATCGATGAAAAAGGTACAAATTTTAAACAACAGGCACTATATATAATAATAATAACACAGGCCGACGAACTTCGACAAAAGTTCAGAACCAGAAACCGGACGCGTAATGTACCTGAAGGGTTTTAGTGCGCTGATTCTGAATGAGTTAAAATGGTTAAAAGGCCTCTTTTTGCTGCTTTTGTCGTTATGAAATAGGACAAGTAGAAAGTAAATCAAAAATTTCATAGAATAGTTCAAAATACTAGTCTCCTTTTCGGTGACTAATATCTTCCCTTCTCCAATTTAGAAATTGATTATTTTTCATAACCCTCCTTGTAATCTACGATTGGTTTCTGATTGATGTTTATGATGAAGTTATGTGATCCTAATATCTATAAAAATTATATTCCTATAAACATTATCATGCATTTAAAAGTTATGTGATTTGTTACAGGCGTTGATTGTGAAAAATCCCGCAGTGCTGAGGTGACTAAACTAAGAAATGACGCCAAGAACTGGGCGGCGAATGGTTATATGGAAGTTAGAGATCTAAAGACAGGAGGAACGCCATTGCATGTTGCTGCTGCTAAGGGCTACATTGATGTAAGATATATTTTTAAATCATATTAATCAAACAGTCATGATACAATAAGGATGTTTTCAATGTCGAATTCATTGCTGCTTTTAAAATTGACTTTTGTGGGGATGTCTCAAAATTATTGGGTCACTATATGTACACAAACCTGATTATATGATTATTTATTTGAGGAAATTTATTATATTTTTTTGTAAAAGGCAAAGTGTTAGTATTCTTGATTTCCTTTCCCTCTTTTATTTTTATATGATTGAAATGAAAAATTGTAATAAGTTTTTAAAAGCAAGGATTATTTAATAATTATCTATAATACTTTTTTAGCGCCGTATCTATGCTATTTTTAAAAGGCTTTTTTCTAACAAAATTACTGGAAAATCAACATGAATAATAATCAACCGAGCATATGTAAACCATATGTTTCAGTTCACAGACCTTGCTATTAATTATTTGGCATTGATTTAATTCTAAATAAACGCCATGAAAATTACATAGTACAATGCATGTATCTATTAATTATTATTATTCGTGAGAACGAAACCATATTGTGTTCCAATCGATATAACTTTTAACATTAATTCATCTATTTTATTGAACGTTTGACATATTCTCATCAATATACGATGGTCATTATTTTAATAGCTTTATAATTTGGACGCTTGGTTACTTTCCCACTGCTTTTTAATATTCAGTGGTAGTTTAACTAAAACAAAAACGGTCATATTTATAAACGTAGTATAAGCTTAATATAGTTGAAATATGTTTTGTCTCACTCTATAGAATATAAAAAGACTACATAACGAAAGAAACAAAACACACTTTAAATGTTCAAGCTTAAAATACGTGTATGAATAATATCGTAAGTTTTTAGCAAAATAATTAAAACTGTCTTGAATTTAAACTATGCTTCATGAATGTAACGCTCACATTGTCTGTTGTTGTGTATTTTAGGTTGCAAAAACCTTACTAGAAGATTGCAATGTAGAACCGGATTGTGTGGACTATGAGGGCTGGACACCTCTTCACGCGGCTGCCCTATGGGGACAGAAGGAAGCCGCCGCTATATTGTTGAAGTATGGCGCTGATCCCAACGTCAAGAATTATTCCGTGAGTAAAATGATTAAGAAAGAAAGAAACAACAAGAAAGAAACAAGCCTACACTTTTCTTAAAGGTCGGCAACGCATTTGCAAGCCCACGGTATTGCGGATGTATGTATATGGGACTCGGTGATCACATACCGTTACTTGAGTCATCGGCCCGTTTGCCCCCTGTTCTATAAAAACGTCTTAAAGCCTTAAACTTAAAAGAGAAAATATATTCTGAGGCCCAAACACGAACAACTTGAAGAAGAAGAGACTTCAATACAATTAAACAGAATTAATACTGTTTTACCAATTAACAATTTAAGATTAGATAAAGTTAATAAATCTATTATTTTTATTTTAGGGTCAAACATGCATGGACCTTGTGGATCCCAGCATATCAGCTTGGCTCGAGGAAGCTTCACTGAAGGCGCCGCGTCGTGTCAACAACAATAACAACAACAAACGCAAGCGCAGCCCGCCCAAGCACGATGTCAAACGCGTTGAACTACAGATTACCGGACAACAAGACAACATTGTCAACGGTCAGTATATAAATAGTACATGCATAATCAATAACCAACCTCCCACGACCATCATAACCTCGCATTCGCCCAGTTCTACTAATCTACACCGAATTTCACATCCAGTAGAGTATTAATTGAACGCTAAGAAATTGCTGACGTTGTAAGCTTATGAATTGCCATTTCGATATTATTAGTGAAATTGGGCTGTCTCATAATTCATATATCATCGTATATCATGGAAACGCAGAGAAACCACCGGCGGGTCCAGAAATTATAACAAAGATATCGGAAGGCAAACCACCTAAGGTTCGCGCGCCCTCACCAGAGTCCAAGGAGAATTCGGAGAGCGCGGCCGTTGATGAGTCGCCTTCATGGCGGCGATCTGCCTCATTCAGGAGCAGGCCTCAGGATAATAATCGTAAGTGCATCTAATTTATAAGAACCCAACATTGAATTAGTTCAAATGTGTCCGAACTAATAGAGGATCAATCGAGCGAAAAGAGCCGTCGTAAAACAATATTGTGTAATTTACAATATACAAAAATATGTAATTTACAATATTTTCGTTGAAACATCGCTAAAAAGTATCTGTACAATATACTGTTTACAAGATAAAGAGACGAAGTAATTGTTATTGTTTTTCAGGTGAAAACAAACCTACAAATAACAACGTGGACAATGACACAATTCTGAGAAGAACGCATAGCTTCGAAAATGACAAGACGTAAGTTAATTTGGTAGAAATATTAGTTTTATTTTTATTTAATTTGCTATCAACAATTTTTATTATTTGTATTTTACATTTGGTTCCGATTGGCATGTAACTTTTATTTCTTCGTTAAATTCACTATCATAATAATAATTTAATTCATATCTATAATGTTGGCATTTTTGTGAACTGAAGTTTATTATAAATATTTTTTTTAAATAAAACTATTGTTCTTCAAAAATGCTACCATTCAGTTGTATAAGGTCTAATGAAAATTCTGGACGAATCGCTCTTGATTTTTTTAATACTAGGTTCTTTAACATTAATTAAAAATTAACTTAATAACAAATAAATATACGCAATATTTGGCGGGGTATGTACAAGTCTATACTATCTATAATAATATTATAAAGAGGAAAGATTTGTATTTTTGGATTTGTGTATGTTATGAATATACTCAAAAACTACTGGACCGATTTTAAAAAGCCGGGGCGCGTTGCTAGTGTTTTTCTTTATTTATTTCATTATTCTGATAAAAAATCAGCTGAGACAGACTTGATGTAGAGTTCAAATAGTATGATTTGATTTGTAGGCTACAAGGACCTTTAATATAATCCTTTTTAAATCTTTGTTGTAATTGAGAATAATCTCTTATTTACGTAGCCATAAATCTTAATACCCAAAAAAATTACCCAAAAAAAATTTGAAAGAAAGACCATTTTTATTTGTTATCGATGTACACATCCATTGCAACTCAGTCAAATGTCACATTTCATATTTTAATACGTAACCTGAAATCAAATAACTTTAGAATACTATAACTTGTTATTCGTCGAGATCACAATATGATCATTGTACAAAGTGGGGGATAGTTATGAAAGCATGGTGTGTCTGTGTGAACAGTTTCTATCAGCGCTACCGTGACGTCACGGCGCGTATAAAGGCGTCGTCGTGTCCTTCGATACCACCGGTGCCTCAGTCCACGCTAGCTGGTCTCGAGCTGAGGAAAAAGAATCAAGAGACTAACAATGCCACTGAGAATACTAACGAAGACGTTCAGACAAGGTGCTGCGGCTTAATATCGTTTTTGGCTACAAATTTGGAAATAACTTTAAAGTTTGCCTATTTTACTATAAATAACTTATTTGCCAGAGGGCCTAGCACGAACAACTTGCGAAAAAGTATTCGTATCGTCGAGCTGTTATTTGTATGAAATTTCAAATGATTTCTCATAAAACGACGACTCGAACGATTCGAATACCTTTTCGATAATTGTTCGTGCTCACCTCTCTGATTGATTGAGCACTAGTCAACTTCGAAGTAATTTTTCGACGCAACGACGGGGAATAGTAGTGATATTTTCTATTTTTCGTTATAATCAAGCAAAAAAGTATTTCTTAACATAAGACAGTTACAGTTTGTAGCCAAAATTTGTAAAGGGCATGTACACTGCAATATAATAGAGGATTCAGCTAGAACCTCAATTTAATTGCTGTGTGCATAGTCGTTTTCATCACACATATATAACCTACTTATTAACTTTCGAATTCATTGTCCACTGCAATATTCAGTGTCATTTTCAAGTCACTTTTAATTTATATTTGCTTTTTTACAGTGTCGAATATACATGCATGTATTAATCAATATAGAGTCTTGTTTGATTATCACTCGAAATTATGTTAATTGAATATTTTCTGATAAAATATATAAGTACTAAAATTATAGTTTATACAATACTATAGACACTTACATCGAATTTGCTTCTAGGGTAACTGTAAATGAGAAAAAGGAAAGAGATGCAAACACATGGAATGTGCCGCCGAACACCAGCTCGAACCAAAATTCAACGAACACTACTACACAGACAACTGTCAGAAGGTATATATTCTTCTGAATTATTTTATTGTCTATAGCATCCAGGATATTGGGGATGATGGTTAATATTTGAAGCAAGTAATATCGTAGTGAGAATGTCAGGTTATTATTTTAGTGAATATGCAGTAGACGTGTGATTATTTAGAAAACATTCGAATATTGTATTTTTATTAGTGTACAGGTTTTCTAGGAAATACCATAGATATCTTCAAGGTAGCGTCGACTTAAAATATATTGATAAATGAGCCTCTTAGTCATTTAATATTAAACAAGAGAATTTAGTGTCAGACATCTATTTACAATTTTGACTCTATTCTCAAGATATGGATATGTATTTATTCTATCTGGTTTCACATGTATTTATATATTATATTATTTACTAATATTGGTGAAAGGATATTTTATTAAGCATATATATTAGCATTATAGTGTATGAATTAGTCATTAAAGGTATGAATCAGTGTTGGTATTTTAATTAAGTATATTTATGTATATGACAGCGGTTCGGAAAGCGTAGAATCAAACAGTAGCAATTCAACTCCGAGTTCAGCGACGCCAACCAAACTCTCCCCTGGGAACATATTCAAGAACTTCTTCAAGTACCTAATAGTTATCTAGTAGTTATCTCGTACGCTTGAACATCAGATCTTTACTCGCAACACAACCCTTTTAGGATTTTTATGTGCTTAACCGAAAATCCTCAATTTTTTTCTCTTGTAGAGCCCTTGATTCTGTTTTTCACTTTTAAGTTAACCCCACTTATAATTCATAACAAAAAATGTAGTGTATCGTTTTAGACCCCTGGAGGTCGATAAATACCACTTTGGGTATCATAGTGTTAAACTGTCGAAGAGTTTTTAAAAGCTATCAAATCAAAAACCGTTTATTCCTTTTAACCCAACCACAAGTATTCTATTCTAAACACCGGTTAAAACCAGACGTGCTTACATTCGTATATAATGGGAACTTTGCCTACCAATTTCATGACTACGCCAAAATAAATAATCGTGCCACTGGATAGATTTTTATGACTGTTATAAAAGCATAAATGATATAGGTTTTGAGTTTATAACCGTCCATGAATCTCATGTTCAAGCAGTACAGAAGTTTTTTATTAAACTAGATATTCTAGATTTTCGTTTGTTGTTCTGCTCGGGCGTATATTGTTTGCTACTTAGCATATTACGATTTATTGATGTGTTATTGTTTACATAGATTTTATTCATTCGCATGACTAGTCGCCGGCAAACCTGCTGTTTCACACGATGAAATGGTTATATTGTCGCTTTTGTAAGCGGATTAGTTGTCTGTTGACTAAAATACAATATGTTTGCAATTTGTTTATGTATTAAGTTGTAGTAATTGCATGCTAATACATTTAGTTAGTTTAAAATAAGCTTTTGTGTATTTTGCTTTACTTTTTTGAATTTGTGTGATCTAGCATTGAAATTATGAAGCGTGCATGAACTAATAATATCACTATATCGATACCTCCTAAGTATGTTGAGTCATCTAACAAATTTAGGTATTTTGTTTTTTTTAAATCTAAAAATACCGTTATAAAGCATTTAAATCTCATTTAATAATATAAACCAGCAATAGCATTTTATACCAAAGCAAGAGCTTCCAATCTATGTTAAAAAAATATTTATTTAGAATTAGTTTGATATCATTAAAATCCTATAATAAAATTCATAATAATAAAATTCCATGAATTAATTATATTTTAAGACGCTCTCCTCAAAAACTACTAAACTATCAGTTGACTCATTATAATCCTTAGATTATGATATGTAGAGCTTTACATTAGCTCACAAACTTATGTAGAGCAATAGCTCTACCATAGCTAGACTTAAGTGGTTATTGAAAGGAAATATTAATTCGCGTTTTTTATTTTAATTCTATAGGTTTACTGTAAATTTGCTACTATCCTTTTAAGGGAAATTAAAATAAAATTCTGGCAAATAAAAAAAAATCATTACAATCATATACAGTTATAACATATATACATTATAGTTCAATAAACAAGAACAGATGATATCAATAAATAAATCACTAAACTTTAAAAGTAGATAAATAGAGCGTAAAATAATTTATCTAAATATTGTATTTTCATAGGTCCTTCGTACCACCTGTTCGGGACGAAGAAAGTGAGACTCAAAGGAAGGCTCATGCTAAGCGCGTCCGCGAAACAAGAAGGTCGACTCAAGGTGTTACCCTTGACGAAATTAAGTCCGCTGAGCAATTAGTCAAGAAGAAAACTAACAATGGTACTACGGAAAATCCATCCACAGGGATTAAGAAAGAAGAAATACCTCTAGAAAATAGTACAGTGCGTATTGACTTTTTACTTTATTCAGAGATGAAGTAGTATTTTAGTATTGTAAATAATTTATAGCTATAGCTGTGAACCCATACGATTAAAACTATCTAGCTTATATATTCGGGGCCGCGTATGAGATATATCATAGTATTTATATTCGATTTGTTATATTTATTTCACGTTAGATAAGAAAAGGTTTGCGTCTAGAGGAAAGGATGATTTTCCTGTGAATTTATAAAAGTTGAAATCATTTAAAGGCATTTGTTGAATGTATTATTTAAGTAACCTCACGCATTTTGAGAAAACTTTCTATGAAGCGATTTTTTTTTGATGCAGTATTGGCTGAGTCGGTCAGATATGAGATATGTGAGTTGTGTTTATACGTTGACGAAACCTATGTTGTAGATATAAATCTTTTCTGACCAATCAGACTGATTCTGCATCATCAGAATGTCGAGACCATGAAAATATAACGACATTATTTTTCTCCTATTGACAGACCCCGTCGAACAAGTATTTGATTTTATTCCGTCTGCATTGTTTAAATTCATTAACTCACTTGTACAGATGATACGAAAATTTGATAACATTTGTGTTAATCCGTCGCAATCGCCATAACAATACCTAATTTTGACGTTATTTTGTTTTCTTATAATAATGAAAACGACAAAATAGTAAAAAATGTGAATCATAAGGGCTTTAAGAATAATAGACTGAAGGATTGCTGCTCTTACAAAAGAAGAAAAACTTTTATTAAAATTGATTTGAGCATAAAGTCCTTAAGACAATTCTAAAGCATATATTCACTAAATATAGTTTACAAACATGTTGGGAACTAAAATAACAGTGACTGAATTTTTCTATAATCCGGATTTTTATGATTTTGTTCATTTTCATGAAAATTTAACATCAGGGTACTTTTAGATTTTTCTTACAAAATAAATGACATTCGCATAGGCGCGTGCGATCGCGGCGGGTGGTGGAGACGCCGCGGTTTCGTTAGCGCTTGCGTGCGTTACCGCCACTGCAACGGCTACTATCGCCGCCAACAGTGAGCGACGCCCGTCTTGGCGGCTGCGACTCGATCCCACTAATAAGGTCTATTTCTGCGTTCGAATGATCCCACACGACTATTCTCTGTATCGATGTTGTCCTATGCTTATTGCACTTGCATTGAAAAATATTACATAATTATATTTTCCTCGTACAAGACTACATAAAAGTAAATTGTTGTTGCAATGACATATTTTTGAAACAGTCGAGATTTCTGGTCATTTATTTATTTCTTTAATAGATCCTATTGAAACTTTAAGGATTTTATTGTAAATTAATATTATTATAACATTATTAAGATAAAATGTATGTAAAAGGACTTTGGGGATTATTCATTATTTTCTTATCGTCACAATGGATAGTCGTGTAGGAGTCGTACTGTTTTGGGATATCTGTTCAGCACTCGGCATGGTTTGAAAATTGTATGGGGCTTTTCAAGTCAGTCACACGTTATTTTGATATTCGATGTTGTGATTCTCAAATCTATTTTATTATAATTTATATATGTATATATATTTACAACATATAGTTTATTTATTAATAATAATTTAAGAAAACCGTCCTTATGTAAATTCAGTTTCATTATTTACATTTAATTGAATCTGTGTTGATTGTTATAAGTATCTACATATATTGCACGTTCTATGTGTTTGGGATCATTTACTTTTTTCAGAATCACTTACATTATTAAATCTATGTGTTTGAAGGCATGTATGAGAAATTACCGTTTGTGATGCATGATTGTCCATTGCTTTTGTTCGTCCTTTTACTGTTATTGAATCACTTTAATTGTGCATTGGTGTTATAAATTACATTAAAGCACATACTTCAATGATTTACAAAGATAATATATATACAATCTTCAAGAGTTATTTGAATCTTTACAAATAAACGAAAGATGTTTAATTCGATTTAAAAGATTGATAATTACACCTCATATTAAAATTGGTTTATTTATTTTTGATACTTCTAAGTAGAAAGTTATAAATACTTATTGATATACAGTTTGAATTGGAGGATGCGGCAGTAACTCCGCGGTCGACGACAGAAACTGAAGCGACGGTAACGTTACCACTTCGTCGCCCACCGTCAGGAATCCAGAACGCGACAACCCCAGTCACCAACACTAACGCTAATTCCACAACACCGGTTAAAGAAAACAATCGTACCGGTTAGTAGAACACCTGCATTTTTTAAAGAGCAAGCTTATTTTATCCAAAGTTACACTCTGTATTAATAAAATTCTAGAGTTATAAAGATTTAATGTAATCTTAATATATATAAATCTCCTGTCACGATGTTTGTCCGCGATGGACTCCTAAACTACTTAACCGATTTCAAATTAAATTGGCACACCGTCAGCAGTCTGGTCCAACTTAAGAGATAGGATAGCTTAGAATTGTTGACCATCTACATTGCACCCGTGCGAAGCCGGGGTGGATCGCTAGTAACATAATATTTTTCTAAAGGCTTGCAATTGCGCTATATAAGTATTCATAAGTTGGTTTGATAATTTATTTATTATTAAGTAATGAGAAAAGATGTAGTGAATTTTATAATCAATACATATCGTGTTCTTAAATGGGTTCAGCGTTAGAATATTAAAATCTTGACAGTGAATAATGTCATCTTCTAGCAAAGTTTGACTTATGGAACTAAGAGTTATAACATTAGTGCGTATAGTGCAGTTAGTGAGATTTATATTGCTTAAGTCTTTGATGTAAAGCAGTAACAAAGTAGGTCCGACTACACTGCCCTGCGGAACACCAAACGACACTGATGTGTAATAATTTTATTGCCGCCTATTTATAATTATTATTTAGAATAACGCACTGCGTGCTGTGACTTAGATATCTGCTGAATGTTTCTGAGCAGTTTGCCTGAGACCTAAGCATGCATGATGCAAAAAGGAAAGAACTGAGACAGTGTCAAAGGCTTTAGAAAGAGCCAATCCCGATAAAGGGTTTTACTATCTTTTCGAAGGTTTTATTGGCCAGATTATTATCAGTCGGGTATTCGTAGTATGGTATCTTAGTATTTAAAATGCAGGTAATTCTGTAACACAAACAACAGAAGAGGAGAAAGACCGCGAAAGTAGTGTTGAGAGCAAGTCCTCGAGCAACGCATCGCCGTCAAGCACGCAGGCCGCGCTCAATGTGATACAACGCCGACGTCGACCCAAGCGGCGATCTACCGGGGTCGGACATGTTGATATGGATGTAAGTATTATATTTATTTAGGAGGGATTACTTCTATATTTGTCACTTTCTATAGTTATTCAATGAAAAGAGACAAAGTATTTATGAGTATTAATAAAATGTTGACGTTGACATTATAGAATATAAAAATTCAGAGGTAACGCTTGGAGAAAGATATTATTCTAATATGTACTATGTGCGCACATGTTTTCTTACAAAAATGTTTTTAGTGAAACAAAATATCAAAATAATAATAAGCAGGATTTTATTCTCTATTCTAAATAAAACTTAGTTTTTTTTTAAAATTACTGTTATGTTTAAATTAATCGTTGCTTTAGAAAATATTTATAACATATCACAAAACTGAATGGATTGTTTGAATAAAGGTGAAACCATTTTGTTTAGGACATCGTCAACGATCGTGGAGGAGGAAGCGAAGGTGATGGGGACTCGGAAGCGGCACAAGTAAGTTTCAACTACATATTTGATTAGGATTTGTGTATACATTTTAGTGATGACTACATAAATACAAAACAACATAGTGATAGAATAATATTTGACCGAATATAAATGCTCTGTGACAAAATGTAACGTTATGAAATTTAGTGATTCATAAATTAAAAATATGTCGTGAACTCAAGGGGATTATATATTGTAGTACACGTAGGTAGGGGTAATTAAGTGCGAGAAGAGAAACAGAAAGTAACGTTTAGGGTTATAATCACAATCCCCAAGTTCAATTGCACTGAACAGCAAACGCTCCACCAAGCACGTGGCACCAAATAAAAGGTGTTACTCGGGTGCCGTCTCAACCAGAATTGTCCTCCCTCGATCATGATGCCAGCGCTCTGTTACAACGAAAACCACAAACTTGTTTTTAAAAAAGGATTTAATTAACACAAGTAGTAAAATGGAAATAGTAAAAATTAATACAGAGAAATGAAGTGCTCTTTGCGAGAGATCAGACCGGACTGAAGGGCTCAGTGTGAGCTTCGATATAGTAAAAGAGATGTCAGCATTATTGAAGGGCTAGATCAGCATAAGTCAGCAAAAGGCTGTATAGAGGGTGTATGTAACAGCTCGTTGTTGCGTAAGAGTAAATGACAGCGGTAACCTGATCCCACTGTCAAGTTGACAACTGACAGTTGTCACTGCCACTGTTCACCCTCGCTAATCAATTACCAAACGCGCCGTCAAATAAAATATCATTGTATAATAAGACAGCAAGCTTACTTACATACATTAGTTATTGAGTCAGCAAATTAATTACCAATTAGTAATCTTAAGGTGACACTAGTCGACATTTTTTCCATAGAAATTTCGGGGGGGGGTATTACTCCACTATTTAGCACCGTATGTTATAACAAAGCAAAGTTATACATGATATCGTTTTGTCTCATTATTAATTTTGTCTGTGCAGAAACAGAATGGTAAAATAAAAAACCATTAAAAAGTTACGAGCTACCAAAGATTCGTTTTTATTGCCATTTTTTAACACAACTTTGGGCTTAAATTAGTAATAAAAGAAGTATCAAATTTTCAAAACAAAGTCACTACAAACAAAGCACGATTATCGAAGAATGCAATAACTTTTATTTGTAATTGATTTATGCAGTGGTTTTTCTTAAAACTCGATTTTCCAAAGGCTTTTTCGTATTTTTTTAGACGCCCCTTTTACTATGAATTATCGTGCATCTCACTTAATAATGACTGCCCCGGTGCGGTGCGGGAGAATAGCATGCTTTTTGGCGACGCCCACCAGTGAGTTCGAGCCCGCGACTTGTGCAACCTTAAGACGTTTACTACATTTTCGTTACTCCGCGACAAAAAACACTACTTTCGTCCATCAACTGTCGTCAATTGGTTTGAAATTTAATAATGAGTTTTTTACATGCAACTTAAAACAAGTAAGAATCTTGAATGCATATATTTAATTAAAATTTATTAGAATAATATTTCCATTTATTGAAGTTTCATTATCAAAAGTATATTTATAGATTGAGATTGCCTTGTTCTGTATTTGTATTAATATATAATATTATATTATAAAACTAGCAATTGCCCCCGCAACCCACCTTGTGGGTTGAATTTCGTAAAATCCGTTCTTAGCTGACCTCTACTCGGCGAAAGGAATATTCCAACCATATTTCAAGTCGCTACGCCTTATGGTTCCAGAGATATCGTGATGAGTGACTATATAGGTGGGAATCTCTTTTATATATTACTAGCAATTGCCCCCGCAACCCACCTTGTGGGTTGAATTTCGTAAAATCCGATCTTAGCTGACCTCTACTCGGCGAAAGGAATATTCCTACCATATTTCAAGTCGCTACGCCTTATGGTTCCAGAGATATCGTGATGAGTGACTATATAGGTGGAAATCTCTTTTATATATATAGACTAGCAATTGCCCCCGCAACCCCCCTTGTGGGTTGAATTTCGTAAAATCCGTTCTTAGCTGACCTCTACTCGGCGAAAGGAATATTCCTACCATATTTCAAGTCTTTAGCTCTAATGGTTCCAGAGATATCGTGATGAGTGACTATATAGGTGGGAATCTCTTTTATATATATATAAGATAAAATTAAATATCGAATTTAAAAATACATGGTGGACAAAATTAGCGTCCTCTAGGTTAAAAACAAAACAATGACCTCGAAAGCTTTCATCAGCGTTAAAATTACGATCAATGAACAATTTTGTGACAACTTCCTTTTTTCAAGAATGCTTTATTGCAAACATCTTAAAAATTTACGAAGTAAATACAATTTATTTTATAAAAGTGACATTTGACTTATAAATGGTTGAATTAATTGAATTTATTTATATTGCTGCCATTGCATCGGTTTGACAATACTTACGTTTAAATCTGACTTACAAAAATAAACAATATTGGCTCAAACTGCGAAATTTCTATAGCCTCGACTCGTTCGCTATAAAGAAATATTAGTAAATGTAAATTCAAAATGTATTGTAATAATATTTATGCAATATAATAATAATATTGTCTTTTATTAACGCGAGTATCACACATTTAAATAAAATACTGTATACCGGATCAAAACGTGATTTATTATTTATATTGTTTAAATTATTTATCCCGACGTTTCGGATGCTTTTCAGCAACCGTGGTCGCGGGGAGACAGGAAAAAAATTTGCTGAAAAGCATCCGAAACGTCGGGATAAATAATTTAAACAATATAAATAATAAATCGCGTTTTAATCCGGTATACAGTATTTTATTTCAATATAATAATGTCCCTTTGCACTCCGGTCTTTTTCATTGAGTTGCTTCATAAAACTACACGGTGAGTGAGAGTTGCTGTAGTGCAAAGAGTTAAAACAGTGTTGTGATATTTATAAGCCTCACAGAGACACAAGTAGAAGAAACTATTTCTATTTCTAAAGGAATAATAATTGAAATAGCAGTCAATTAACTAATATATTCTAATAATAGTTCACTTCCATTATTTAATGTTAAATCTTGTGCTTTAGGGGAAGCCATAATGCACATGATAAGAATGAAATGCACTGTAGTTTAAATAATCGTTAATGATCAAAGTCTGAGCCCTGTCTCATCACTGAAACCTTAGAAATTTATAAAGGGGTGCATTAGTGAAATCAACTGGAATCGATTGTGTATGACTGGATAAGTTGCGACATGTGATATCGTTATACATAATTCTTCATACAAACAAGGTATTGTTTGGTTTTAGAAAAAACTTATAAAAGTATTTATAGACAGTTTAATTAATAAAATTTGTGTATTTATTAAATTCGTGTAATATAATATTATTGTGAAACAAATTATCCTTGAATGATGGTAACCCTTAAGGTAACGCTTGTATGGACATGTTATGTGGAGCGATGACAAGCATGTATCAAAAGTATGAAATTGGATGGATAGAAGGGAAGAGGAAGGCCGAAGGATGGAGTTATTGTATGGAGAATGATGTGTTTGAGGGGTGTAACCGATGAGATGATGAGTATAAGAAGAAAATTCCCTACTCCAAAGGCAGGCAGGTAGAAGAAGATTATTAAAACAACAAAAAAATAATTTTTAAAATTAAAAAAGATCAATGTAGACATTACGAATATATTTTATATCATGGTAAAACTATCTGTAATTACACTGTGACAGATTGGCTTGAATCCAGTTGTTATATAGTTTTAAAACAACTAATAAATAATACTGTCTCATTCTATATCAATTATTTATCAAAACGTCAGTCTAATTTCAAACTGTCAAACGGTTGTCTTTATAGATTTCGTCAATATGCACCTGAGTATTTAATATTATTTCACCTGTTTATTAAAGTAAATGCATTATGCGAATTACTAATGTATACAAATAGTTCCATGACTTCGACGCGTAGTTTCCTTGTAATGACGTCAGTACGTATTTATATCGACCTTTCTGCTTGAATTTTGTTGAATAACCCTTGACCGGTTTATAGAAACCGTAATCATGGTACAAGTTTTCTTTCATATTATGTTACCTTAGGTAAAAAAAATATTTTCTTAATAGTAGAACCATATCCGTTATGAAAATAAATAAATAATTACAATAAAACTTTCACATTATTTTTCAGTGGCAATTCAAACACTACGTAAAATACATTTATTATTATTATTTCTAACTTTTTATTACTTACGGCAACACTTATTTTTTCTACAAGATCATTTTTAAAATACGTTCTTATAACATGACTTACATAATTTTATTTATTTTATTTTATTATTATTACAAAGTCACACAGCCTCACAAACACATTTAAAGATACAAATATATACATACTTTAAGACCAGTAATGGACTTTTACTATTTAAACAAAAACAGTGTTGCTCTCACGCAATGTATAGAAATTTAAACTTATGGTTATTAGTAATAATACTCTATAATTTTTTAAGTGCTGATTTCAATTTTAATTTTGACATGTAAAAGATGTCAATATCTGTCAAATTGAAATTATCAATAATGTTAAAATAATGGTTTAGATCCTAATTTTGTAAAAAAGTTTTTTTTTATGAAGTAGAAGCGGTCTAAGGACACTGTTAGGGTTAAATCGAATATGATAATTACAGTTGAAGTTGTTCAGATTTTCTTTCTTCAACTTTGAAACATTGTAGTTCTTCTATGAAATAAAGTATGTACCTACTGCGTATATTTCGCAACTATTTCTGAGGGTTTATAATGTCTTTCGAAATTCCAGTATTATTCACTAGAGCGCTCCAAAATCAGTATTTGGGTCAGCAGTCTTCTGTAACGAACACACGTAAACTTGAAAATAGAATTTATTTTTAGAGAGTAACAAAAGACTTATCGTCTAAATCGGTTTATAATGTTGTTAATTCTAAAAGGTTTTGGACGAGTCTTAACTCTCTTGGATTTTGTAATCGTTTTGTGAATATTTTCTCCATACTATACAATATATCTACAAAAGTATTTATGACTGACATTTTATTTACGTTCGCTGTAATTTACGACATTCAGTTTAGAATATTTTATTTTTAGCCTATGTGTACCTACCTGCATGAGCAAATCGGGCATCCACATTTTCGACAAAGAATGACCTTCGATGTCGATGCCAATAGTAAGGAAACCATTGCTGATTGACTATGTCGTTAAAAATATTGTTGGCGATTATACTATTCATCTGCCCATGGTGTTCGGGATTTTCTTGACCAGAACGGAAAAGTTTTGTTTTATTTACAGGTGATGATTGGCTCACGTGGTTATGTAGATGTTGCCGTCACAGTGAATGGTGTGGGTACGTCATAGGCGTCTCGCTCGCACCAACATATATATACACTTTTTAGTGTATCTGTCGACAGTATTTTCTCTCTGTCATTATTAGACTTGGGAAGCAGTCAGTATGTTTTCATAGCGCGTGGAGTAAACTCGTTTCAAAGTTAATATTTATACGCGACTTTTTAGTGACACATGAATAAAAATGAATCGGAAACAGGATAGATATTCTTCGCGGCCTCGGAGCCTTACCTCACACTATGGTTCGTCACCTAGCATGCTAGGTTCGATGCTTGGCGGACAGTATAATTCGTATTCTAATAATTATTCAAATTCGTATAGTCCAAGTTTATATAGAAACTACAACCCTTATTCCGTTGGTTTGGGGCGACCTTCTAGTTTGGGTATATATGGTGGAACTAGTTCAGGTTACGGAGGTGTATACTTGAGTAGTGCTACATTGGGTTCTTTAAATTTAATGACACCAGTGTTAAAGAAGTTAGATAAAAAGATATTAGCCAGTCAAAAGAATTTTAAGCCAAAGCCAGTGCCACCGCTCAAAGTACCGGAAGTCGCAACAGAAGCACCGCTCCAGACAGAGTCTCCACCGGTCAGGCCAGAGAGGAAGTCGCGGTCTATGAGTCGAAGCAGTGCTCTTGATAAAGAGCGTTCGAGATCGCTGACATCCCTGGATAGTGTAAATGCGCTCAATGCTCGTTCCCTCAGTCTCAACTCCCTGGCTTCAGATGGGTATTGTGTATGTTTTTCATTATATTTACATAAACATTGCGATCAAACATAGAACACTATACTGTTTCTTTATTAACTACGTACCAGACGAGAGCAGAATATTATTATGTTAACGGGTTCGAGGAAGTCTATAAAAATCTAAACCATCTGGCCTTACTTTCCGATGGTTTATATTTTCATTCTTCATTATTTGATTTTTTAGCAGTAATTATGTACAATATGTACTTGAAATACTATGAAATATATTGATATTTGTAATACATGATTTCATGCCGGAAATTCGTATCTTATTAATTATATTTATTTACATCGTAGACCTTGATGCTGGATATAAATTTTCATTTAACATCTCCTGTTGCTTTTGCGGTTTTGAATATTGCATGGTATTTTATATACATGTAACGTAGTTTACATTTAGGAGGTAATTATACTTCCAGATAGGTAATACAACGATAGATTTGAACTATCAATAGGTAGTTTTTATTTACAATAAAGTAGTTTGCCCTCCACACCGTATGACGTATCATACCATGACCATGCTATGAACGTAACAGACACATAAAAACATGACACAGACTACTAGAACGAACTATATTTTCTCGCCGACAATTGTTGACGCTCCCTGCATGCGACAGTGTTGGTCGGTGACAGAACGGTCTAGACTCTAGAGGGCATAGCCTCTTTCTTACTCTTCAATATAAATAATATTTTTTTTTGTCTGATAAGTTCCTACAACAGTCAGATTCGGTGAAGTGTGCAGATTCCTTTACTACCATTTTCTTTGCTAAGCAACCTGGCAATTCATGAGAGTATACGAGTACATATTATATATAGCGTACCTAATTAAATATTTTCACTGTTCATCTAACGTCGACGCTATTTCCTTTTTTATCAAGTACGTACTAGTAAACTATAGTGCATTTTTAATTTAACAATTTATATGGATTGATCATAATTTATTTACAACGTTACATTGACAATTTGAAAAAAACATTTACGTTTTAAAATCGTCTTGTGAAAGTATAAATTAACATTTCAAAATACGAATAAAGTCATTAAACACTTCCTCAATCGTTTAAGTATATTTGGCACTCTTTGATGTACGCATCATAACATGTTTTTTTATTTATTTTAAAAAAACTTATACATATTCTGAGTAGAATCTATTATGGTAGGTCATTGTTTTCATCAGCACAGTGCAGCGTCGGGACATACCTTCGTCGCCCTATACGTTGTTGAAAAATCTTGTTTGTGATTCTTTCACATTCCAACAACTAGTTGGTGCAAATACATGTGGGAACAGCTTAAAAAAACTGAAGCTATAACCACCAAACACGACGTTTTGGATGAAATTGTCTATTTTAAATGTAAAAAGATAAAAGTACAAAAACTATAAGTTAAATATCGAAAATTAGACTATAACTTAGGTTGAAGTAATAATATTAATGAATATATATTAATAAACGCATTAGATACTGTAGGTCTATTACCAAAATCGAATGCAGCCAACGGAACGAAACGAAGGAAGTTGTTCCTAACTTCGTATTTTAACTTATTAAGAAAAAAAAACAGTTCTATTTACGATTATACTTATGATCATAGCAATGTCAAACGAAAGACATAATGTTTAATGGCGAACGACGGATCGATCATCGGATTCGTAATAGGAACATGTACGATCCGTCATCCGAAAATTCGTATTTTGTTTTGGCCGATACGGATTGGTATGTAACGGCAACACTAACTACACACATCCTATGGATCCGATAAGAATCAAGTTCCATTTTCAAAGGCAGGCAACGCACTTAAAAGCCGTCAGACGTTACAGCTGAGAGCCTAGCACGAACGATTATCGACAATGTATTCGAATCGTCAAACTGTCAGTTGTATGAAAAATCATTTGAAATTTCATACAATGACTACATGACTAATGAATAGAAATGACAGTTCGACGATACGAATACTCTTTCGATACTTGTTCGTGCTCACCCCTCTGTTCATGCGACCGCATAAAGTTACGAAAGACTGCGTTCAGTTAGTAGGGTGTAGTTGATACATTGTGTGCCGTGATGTAACCAAGAGGTCCCAACGTAAGATCAGCGCTGGTTGTTTACAGCCAGAAAAATGCTGAGTCGAGGCACTTTTATGTTACGCTTTCGTTTGTAAAATGTCTTTCTATGTGTTTTTGTATGTCACAAATAAATATCATTTCATTTTATTTTTTGATAAAATATGATAAGTCCAACGGCATTTGGCTGATCACCATTAAAACGTATATGTTTTTCATGGAAGTTTTTATGCTATCGCCTTTGTTGTTACTAGCAACCAGCTAGTAAGTAAGAAAATAAACACTGAATATACCTATGTTAAACTTTTCAGTCTGGAAGCGAACGGACGGAAGAGAGTGAAGAGAAGAACTACAAGGTGTTATATGAAGCATCGCAGAATGAAGTGAGGCGACTGCGATCCTTGCTGTCAACCTCGGAGCAACAGTTACGCGAAGCTCGCACGACTATAACCAGACTCACACAAGTGGTATGGAATATATCTTCGGTATCCTATTATTTATTTAGTGTGTACAGCGTGCTCTGACTTGCTTGTGTTAGTATTCTTTCTCATAAACTAATAACTGTTAGATTAGAAATTTTAGTATATAATATTATACCCTAACAATTCAGTTGTTGAACATTATTTAATATTTTTATTTTTCCTGTATAGCAATTTCTTTTAATAATTACTCGCAGCTCTACAGCGCTATATTCCATCAATAGTTTTCAATAATGAGAACATAAAGTTACTGCAGAGCGAAATTTTTGTGAAATATATTGCCTAATTAATATTGCATTAGCACTGCGATGATCATTAACAATTGTAAAATATAATTTGAATGCTCTATTAAAGACTATTAGTGTTTTGGCTCTACATTCTACAAATGAAGTAATTAATTATAATTACAATAGTTCGACAGTACAAACCGTATGACAATAGTTGTAACGGTGCCACCCGACTCGCCCGTGACATTATGCGTCATTAGAAATTTGCTTGCCCCCATTTAAAATGTTTGACTAATCCCCGCCCACCAGTTAGCACTAATTATGTCCGCAGATGCTCGTCGACAGATGGGTTTGTTTTTTGGCTATCTGCAGTCGTTCATCACTGAATCTTGACTAGTCATACTCATTTTGAGCTAATACCTTTTGAAGGACATGTTATGATGTTTATTGTTGTTTTATAGCTAGCGAATTTATTTCATATACTTAATGATAGTTCGACATTTGCTCATGCAATGTTGTACTTTGAAGGATAATTCGATTTCAACCAATTATATACTTACAGAATCAAAATTCGCTGTCGGAGATTGAGAAACGTGAAAAGAGAGCGATGGAAAGAAAACTTTCGGAAATGGAAGAAGAGTTGAAGGTAATTACAGCCATTTAACAGTAACTAACTCGACACTACTACACACGGTACAATATTAATTACGATTACAATGTTGCATCTCGAATAACAATACGATGAGCTTTTAATTTGTTACGCTAAACGGCGGACATCAAGATGGCGTCAAAGTTGCCGCCGGAATTCGACGAAGAGTTGTAATGTTTGTTCGTTTTGTAGCAATTGCAAAAGTTAAAAGCCGAGAACGAAAGGCTGAGAGCTGAGAACCGTGCGCTTACGCGGGTCGTAAGCAAATTGACCAACTCTGCCGCCAAATAGGTAATTGTGTTGGAATGAGCTCAGTGGCGACACCGTGCGACGCTGTCGGCTAACATCGCTGCCATCGTTTCTCTCACTCACTCTCTTGTCACCTATGCAATGCGAGTTAGCTGTGGATTATAAACGGAATATTTTCATGAATTGTCTTTAGAGTGTGAGTTTAAGAAATATGATGATTTTTGACCACGCCACTTTGTGTCATGTACTTGCCGAGAGTTCCTTATTAAGTCGCCATAAAGTCTCTTATACGTTAGGTGACGACTGTTTTGGACAGAAGTGGTTTACGACATTATGTAAACAGTAAAATCATATAGTACACATATGTTACAATTGGACGCTGTTAAGCCACATTGTTGCCATTTTGAGAAAAAAGTTTTAATTAGGTTTTATAAGATTTCTTTTAAAATATAACAGAAATAATAGATTTTATTGTAATTATTATTATTGCACTAAATGTATATCGTTTTTCTTGGTAGCAGTCAAAGTAATATAATTTAGTGCATTATTGTTAAACATTCTAGACATGATTGTGTTTCGTGCCCACAAGTTTTTTCAATGTTTTTGCTATTAAAACGATTTAAATGATAAATACGAGTAACTCTTTTGAAAAATGTATTTCAGCTAATAAGAAAGCGATTTGTATCAAAATTTACATTTTTATCATTTTGCGGGTTGACACTGTTGCTTAACAGCGTCCAGCTTGACTGGGGAATTAGTGAGTATAGCAGAGTGGAAATATATTTTTGAAAGAGGAAATTACATAAAAATACTATACTATTGTCTTGCAATTTAATGTCGTAGACGACTCGAGCTCTAGAAATGTGTCCCCTAGAAAATGCGAGACTTTATACATTAACTGTGTGCTATGTAGGCATGCTTTTATATGTATCTAACAACAAAAAGTATTCGAAACATTAACATTAGAAAAAGTATATTAATATTGTAATATAAGTCACGTTTTCAGTTTTTTACTTTAAAAATTATATTAAAAACTGTATTAAGATACCCCAAATATAGCTAAGTGTTATTTCATATTATATAAACTTTTAAATAAAAACCATTGGTTTGAAGTTCTTTTTGGCGTGTTGCATGAATATGTGTTGCTTGAACATTACACAGGTATACAAATAATTCGTATTTTTTATAGAAAAGATCTGCTGAGTTTCGGTGCGCTGATTCCGAATCTGCACGTAGAATTGCTCTATCTCGTCTGATTTTTGAGATATCCTTACCCAAAAGTGCAAAAAACGCTGTTTATTGCTATTTTGAGGTTATGTAAAGCATACACAGTATTTTTTTTCATAAAACCAATAAGAGGCCTGAAAGTTAACCAAAATCCGTCATAAATACTATTAGCAGGATTCTGCTATAAAATCTTGTATACCTGTGTTATCAGTAACACAAGAAAGTGATGGCTCTTCAGTTATCTCATTTAATTGAATGTGTAGCAAATAACAAACACTGCAACAGACATCCCCTACACATGAATACACGAATAAAAACTATAATAGCGCTTTAAAATCATGTTATTAGCATGTAGGATGTTTAATTATTTTAATACCGTAATCATTATTGTGTCAATACTTACAAGTTTTTATTATTAGAAATTCTAGTCCACCTTTTATATTATTTACTATTTAAAATTTAATATCACAAAAGTCTAAAAATATATTATACTCGTTATTAAAAACATCGTGTAAATATTCTTAAATTATTGTTCTTTTCGATCAAATTTTTGTGTAATTTATATACATCTTTGTATTTGAAAAACACCATACGTTCCTTAACTTGCATAATTTTAAGATTTTGATATAAAAATCTGGTCGAATTGATATTCCATCGCATAATTATAACTGTGTGTAATATTTAAATTACATTTATATGTCGCATAATATATAATTTTTTCTCTTATGCCTATAATTTTATTTCAGTACCACCAAGCGCTTCAGGCGGAAAATCAACGGCTGAAGGATGAAAACGGAGCTCTTATTCGAGTAATCAGTAAATTATCGAAGTGAGAATAAAGTGTTATTTTTAGTCCTATATTCAGTTGGCCTAATTAGTCAGGATAAACTTTTGTATGACTTTCAATAAATGAATTCATATAAATCGAATTTGTACGTAACGTTATTTTGTTTGAGTTCAATATAAAGGTCACGTAATAGTATAGTCCCGTAAAATGATCCGGACAGTAATTTAGAACGTATCGTAGGGTGCATCAACTGTAATATCTACAATTTTCCACCGTAATGTTGTTCGTCAAATAATTATACTGTAGTCAAATTTATAAAATAAATTATTCGATTAGATCGATTAAGTGGAAATTGACATAATATTACCGGTTTATATCAGTCAGGATATCAGAAATTCACTGGATCACAATCTATTATCAACTCTAGTTTTGTATTATGAAAGAGGCAGGTGTAGTAGCATTGAAATAATAATGAAATAGAGAGATAGACACTTCTCACTCATTCTATCCTTCTATTATAGTTTTATACTAGTATTTCAGAGCTCATAATGATATACCAAGACTAACTGCCTATGTTGAGTATACAAAATAATAAATTGTAATAATTTCAGTCTCGATTTGAAGTACGATAAATTAGAACTACGCCAGGAGGTCTATTACCAAAATCGAACGCCAACAATTAACTTCGTATTTTAACTTGAAAACATTTTCAATTCTATTTACGATTATACTTACGATCACAGTAATACTAAACGAAAGACATACTGTCTAATTGCGAACTACGAATCGATCATCGGATTCGTAATAGAAAAATGTACTAGCCGTCAGCCGAAACTTCGTATTTTGGTTGTGGCAATAGGCTTCCTGTTAATGAAACACAGGATTAAGGTTTCTTAATACCGAGATGGGTTATAATTTTGCAATAAATATATTATATTAGCAACCTTAGACGAACTTCACTTTGAACTACTTTGTTAAGATTTCGCAGTTAAGCACTATAATTTAATGAGAATATTGGTTCGCGGTCATAACCACGTTTCCTTAATAGTTTATTTAAAAAAAGTTGCATAAAAGATCATTCATTTAAATTAATTAAATATACATATTTATCTTTTTTCACAGATTATTTTAAAAAATTAACGTACTTAATATACATACACCCTTGGCCAAAAGTATTAGGCACCTTAAAATGTTCTTAAAATGATGGAAAAAAAATCAACTTCTATTTTCTAAATTGATTTATTACCATGAATGATACAAAAAATAATAAAAAAGCTAGTCGCTCCACCTTTGAATTTTATTACTGCGCTTATTTTATTTGGCATGCCGCGTACAAGCTTTAAATGTCTGTCTTTAATCCTACGATTTAAAATGTCTCAAAGATGCTCTATTGGGTTCAATCTGGGAACTACGCAGGTTGTTGTTTTCATTAAACCGGCGCATTGTAGTCGCTGACTTATGACAATGTGCATTGTCTTGTTGAAATATGACTCCATCTAAGTTAGTGTCGCTGTAAATACTCGTTAGCGAAGGCAAGTGCAGTTTAAGCGCTTCTATGTACTTTTTGCTGTCCATAGGAACATTTCGCCAACCCCATAAGCAGCCATACAGCCCCAGATCACTATACTGTTTCCTCCTTGACCGTTGGTAAGATGCATTCTTGATGGTAATCCTCGCCCACACCTGGATTTCCATTTACCTATAGTAAAATAAAAAAGCTTTTTTTAAATGGCCATAACTTTTATGATTGAAGTGAAATAAATAAGTGATCATTCTTATTAATCATAAAAAATGTTCTTGTGAGTGCCAGTCTGAGCAACCGAAAAGATTGCACGGCGCAACGCGAACATTTCACCAACTTAGCAATTTCTTATTACGACCTTCCTTGTTAATAAAAATGTTGAATTTTCACTCGAATTTCTAAACTCATTTAACTTCTTTTCGGCATTTTAAATAAATTAGACGTCAAGTCAATCGTTTCACCAGAAATGAAAGCTTGTTTACTCGTTAGAGTCCTGAACACTTGTGACCAATCATTGACCAAGAAAACTAAATCCTTTGTTTTCGGTCCCCAGGTGTTTTATGACTAACAACTACGGCCTACTATTCTAGGTAATCATTTATGACCCCTGCATGTCATCTAAGATAAGCATTTATTCACTATTCAATTGATAAACATGCATTATGCATTTTTATGGGGCGCCTAATAGTTTTGACCAAGGCTGTATGGTGTGTGGTGATGTAATTTTGTACGTATCCTTATTTCAAGTATATTTTAGTTTTGTCTTACATTATACCCTTGAACACTTACATAAACTGTTTGATGTGAATAGTTTTTTATTAAGTGTTATTTTTTTATAACTTATGAAATGTGGTTACGGAAAGACATAAGATTTCACACACGTATCTGCCATTAGATGAATTAAGGTTCATCATGTTATTTATTTTGATATTCTAATCAATTCCTAATATTTTGTCATACACTGTTAATATTGTAGATTAGTGAAAATATGTTCTATATTATATATAATAAGAGGCGTCAGTAATATTTGTCATATTACTAATGCATTTATATACGTCATAAAACAATAGTCACGAAATAATTGGAAATGTGATATATTGATTTACTAAACTTTTGAGCATGCGTATTTAGGTTTATATATTAGATGTTGTAGTTTTTAGTATTTTGATAATTATTGTAATATAATCAGGTTATTCACGTATAATAAAAACATAATGTATTCTTTTTATTCACGGAAAAAGTGTCTTTTGTTCTGTAAGCTAAACATTTTGTCATTTATTAATTTTATTTTTCTAATTTCAGTTTATATTAGAATAGTTTTTATTATATAGCTATAAATATTGAAATATTGACACATTTATATATATAATAATTATGTATTTAAAAGATTTATTGATAATTTAAATTCTGAATGATTTGATATATTGTTATTACATATATGGATTAGAGGCATCCTACACTTAGTACGGCAAGTTATACTTAACAGTATATATTATGTTTAAGACGCTAAGTCACATTTCTACATATTAATTAACAAACATTTACACGATAGTAAGATCGATATGATTTATTAAAAAAACAATTATTGCTAATGCAGACGTACTCGTAAAGGCGTTAAAAAAAGATCAATATTTAATAACGTATCGGCAAACATCTTATTAGAGTTTTATTAGTTTCTTGTAGTAAATGGTATAAAGATGTAAATGGAGTAAATATTGAATGCCATAGCCCTTGAAAAGGGTACTAAATACTAATGTTTATATTGTATTAAGTAATCGTTTATATATTGTTATTTGTAGTGGCAAGTTTTAATTATTCGGCGCTTTCAGGAAATACTAACCAACTGTCTCGAAGTAACAAGATATCATTTTTTTTTTCTATAAAAATAATCGCATTGATAAATGGTAGTATTTTAAGCGTATGTTAGTAATCTTTGTGTTTTTTTTATTTCCTTCATAGTAGCTTTGTTGCTGTTCTAAATGCACTTTTCAAAATAGGATATCTATCTTCAATTAATACATTATTTTGATAATAAATACATTATATCCTACAGTTAAAACTTGCCAATCATCTATAAAAATAGTGTAATAGAAACGAAACTTAAACATATTTCTAATGGCCTTTATGAAGTTGAATTTCGTCTAACTTGAAGTTATCACGAAAAGGTTTTGGGAACATGTTATTAAGTTTTATTTCTAATTCCTACAAATGTACATATACTATTAAATAAGATACTGATTTTATTTATTTAATATAACAGTTATTATATTTTCGAACGTTGGTCAGTGATTAAAATAGGGAACTCGCATATATAATCAACATTACAATATATATTTATTGTTATTGGTGGCATAATAATTTATATGCGAAGATGTTTATTCATACGATTATTATAAAATGTTTTTTAATACTTTTCGGGGCGTTTCAATAGGCTTTCTTTGAAGTTGTTATTAATCCATATTTCCTTGCCATTTCCCTATTTTAAAGGAAATTGATCCTTATATTGCATAATATTACGGCATAATATCGCTGAAGTATCGTTATTAAATAAAATTATCACATTTTTGTTATGATTGTTTTGTAGGATAACTGTTTATTTACCAATTACAAATGATTAAATAAATATACAATCTCAAAAAGAAATGTACTCTAGTATTAATATATAGGACTTTTCTGGCTTTATATATTTTTTTATACTAAGCCACTCGTAGTCTTTGTGTCGTGGAACATTTGTACCCTCCTATATTATAGTAAAGATAAGCGGTAAATTTTGTTCATGGAGTTAATTTATTTCGAAAGAAGAGTTAAAACAAATAAATATATTAATTGATTTTCTGTTTATTTATTTTCCTTTTATATTTTGTTATATGATTTAATTTATGTGATTTTTTAGAATTGTTTTGAAGGCAGGTGGTTATTTAGTTACAGAATTATCCAGCCTCTGGTAGTAATTTAAGAAAGTATCATTTGTTCTGAATATTTATTGTCATGTTCTTTAATTTAAGGTATTTAATATTTATGTAATGAAGTAGTGCAGGGGTTTTTAAAATATGCGCTGTAGAGAATAAAGAGGCCTACTGTATTTTGTTTCCTGTTTTTCTTAAATAATATATATAAAAATCTTAGCTTATATGCTATCACGTATGTATTTGACTAGTTAGGGCGCCGAGAATACTAATCCTGTTAGTGCTCCATGAACTGAAAAAGTTTGGGAACCCCTGAAGTAGCGTAATATTGAGGTATACTAAGTGAAAGGCTATTAGGAAACATATAAATGTGTTATTTGTTCTCGTATATTTTTCTAAGGTTTAGTAAAAAGCTGTCTGTAGTAACCCAAGGACATGTCTGGTTATATACCTATTTTTGTAGATTTCTTAAAGCAAAAGCTGTATTTTAGGGCAAGCCTTAGTTTTAACTCAAAAAAAGAAACATGTGCCGCTAGTTGCTTAGCTGTTCTGGCTTTGCTTTGGACCCTATAACTACTCCTTTGATTATGGTTGGCCTCCTTGGAATTCTTTCATAAATATTGGTCAAGTAGATCCGGAAGTTTAATTAGTCCCAAGTTATGTATTTACCGTACAACGGTGAGATATACCTTTATCGTACAATGTACACCATTTTTTCTAGTTTGAGAGTCGATAATAGATTTTCATTTGTGTCAGAATATGCGCCTAAGGATTTAGACACGGGTACCAAAGAACATAGATTTACATAGAATCACAGGCTTTATAGGTCTCGCTTGCTCTTACGAGCGAACAGTTGTGTCAATGTGTGTGTCGCACCGATACATTGAGGCGCGCTCTACAGGTCAAAAGCAGAGCTACTTTTTCTGCGCCAAAAGTTAGTATGGGCCCGTGCTTCTGTGTAAATTTATCTTCTTTGGTTATACCGAGAGCAAATCTGTCTAATGTTGTGGAGGAAGGAAAGTGTGCTCTTCCTCCAGCCTAAAGGGAGGATCCTCGACTAGTGTAATGAATCTATTAGCACTGACGGATTATCCTTAAGCCAACGTGCATAGCGGCGCGCGTGGCCAGAATTATTGACGAAAAAAGTAACTACCTAAAATAAACCTTTCTCTAGAACCCGAAGGCTATGATGATATGATTGACAATTTCACCAGAAAAAAATTAGACATATAAATTTTAACAGAGACATGGTGCTTGCAAAGGGCGGCGTCGTCATTTAATCCGCTGTCTATTATTTAATATCAATATAATTCAGTTCTGACATTCGTCGGTTTCTCTAACGGCACCATTCCTTCATCCCTTGATAAATCAGCTAAATTTAACCTAGATTATATTAAGTTTTATACCTACTCAGGGTTTATAAAACTAATTTGGTACCGTTGGTATAGTAACCATAAACATTTAATAGTGCTTACAAAATAAAATGTTATTATTTTATCTTTACTTCACTCTTCCCACAAATAAAACCATTTCTTAAGTTACAAGTACTACTGATGGCAGACTAACCACGCCCTAAGTATTTTGTGTTTTATCATAAAATTTAAATGAAATCAAATATATTTATTTAGTTATTGACATGATAAGGGCGTCGAGAGAACATCAGTATAAGAAATTAATTACTAACCAATGTCATGAAAGAACAATCTTGTACTAAAAGATAAAGTAGGAATATAGTGTATGGTTTTGATATCAAATCGGATTACACAAAGCCATTATAAAAGAAGATAGATTTACATGGAAGCACAGGGCCTATGTTTACTTTTACAGAACAAGTAGTTCTGCTTTTGGACTGCAGAGCGCGCGGTAATGTATCGATGTGCCACACAACGGCAATAACGCTTTCTCGCAGTCTTAGGCATCGGACCCGACGCACTCCGAGCATTGCCAAACGTGTGAGAGCCATTACCCCAAGCACGGACAATCGGCTGGATGCGAGAGGGTGTGCGTTCACACGCATTCATAACAGCACCGCGGTGGCTGGGGTAAGAACTACACTTACCCCAGAGAAACCGAGCTGAGCGCGCCCATAAGCCCTGTGCTTCCATGTTCTTTTAATTTTTTACTATTCCCAAAAATGTAGGTATATAGAATATAATAAGTTTAAATATTAAATAATAATTGGTGTATTATGCGCCTTTGCTTAAGATGTTTGCCGTTACTTGTACAGTGTATTGCCATAATAAGTACGAATAAAAAGTATATAAGTAGTACGTGATCTGTATGTATACAGTTTTCGTTTGGCATCAAAATGTGCCTTATCTATAAATAATTAATTGGGGCCTCTGCCTAATATATTGATAATATTACTGTAATAAGGAGCCCATTTACCAAATAGAATAGGTTAGTTTCTTATAACTGCCGTTTTTATATGATGTATGTATGTATATCGGATATAAATCTATTTAATATTATCTTCATATCAGTATACTGCTATACCACTTGATTTCATAACCTAAATTCACTAAACAAACTAATTCATTATTCTTTTAACTAATTTCAACAAGCATACCTAATTCAGAGGGCCAAATATTAGGTATGCTTCAGAGTCTGATCCTACCATACCTAATACCAGCAATACGAGGGGACCAAATTACCAGTATGGTGGAATTTATCATCTAACCTTAACAAATCGACGGGTCCTAAGAACAAAATCGTATCTGCAAATAAACGACTTCACAGATACGATTTTGTTCTTGGGACCCGTCGAAATATAAAACATCAAATATTTTGCATATTTACCTTACAAATCCAGAAGGAAGGAATGTTAATTAAAACAATTTCCAATTATCCAAACCTGAAATTTCGTATTTTCAAACTTATTGAATTGAATGAAACAATAACAAAGTTTGTGATCGCAGGTTCGAACTCGTTCGAAAAACAAAAGTATGTGCTACGCTCTCTCAGTTATTTTGGTATTAATCAAAGTTTCCACTGATGTTCCTTCATACAAAATAGTTTGACTAGACAGCGTAATGCAAAATAAAAAATATCGAAGAGGGGTCGAAAAACCTGCGGGGTTTACATTATCACCTTTTCCTCTTATTATATCTTGAATATCTTGCAAGGCTCGGAAACCGGTTAATTTACTATGGGAGCTTAACCGAAATAATAAAGGTTTTTGTTTTTAGTCATATTTACTGAAAAAAAAAAATAGTGTGGTTAGTTTAGTGTCTATTGCTATTAATAACTAATATCATGGTATCTCAGTCAGACTTGTATTTTGGATAATAAAAATTAACCGGTTCCGAGTCCTGGTATCATGTTCCTTTCAGTGTTACTAATGTTGTATTTTATAAACATTGTGAAAAAGTGGAATAGCATTATATTCAATATTGTGGTACACTCTAGGTAAGTTCCTATACAACCAGTAGTTATAGTAATAACTCTATTAAAATACGTAATATTATATTTTACATATTATATGTAGTGTCAATTTTTATGTAGTTGTTTTACGATGTAAATCTTTTTAATTAATTCTCAAATAAAATATTAATTTTTACGAATTGTTTTGATAAAATTGCTCCATGTTTCCGAAGTTACTTCGATCGTAGTACCCACATTAGCGTTTCAGGTTCAAAAATCAAAACAGATTTGCTGTGGAATTCTTCTTATTTTGTTAAGTGAAGTCAAATAAGTTCATCGAACAGATATGCATTTACCTTTTAATACAAAAATAACAACGTACACACACACTGAAAATTTTTCAACTTAACAATATTCACATTATTATATATAAAATAGATTTTAGGTGTAATACAATTGTAATACATAATTGTTTTACACCTAAAGATAGTCATAGTATTACTAATAGTGCTTTCCAATATGTACTTTTCGTAAAACTATAATTCGTTTGATATAAGTATATAGACATAATTCTAACTCACCTCGTCAAGATATCTTAATATTTACATTGTAAATTACGGCGTAATTTAGGTACTTTAGGGCAAGTAGGCACATGGAAATCTTGAGTTAACTATAAATTCATAAACAATATTTGATTAGATTGATCAAGACTGAATAAGAAGTGAATGTCGAATTATTCTTGTAGTATTAACTAAAAGGAATTAACTAGTCATTAATCCACTTATAAAGCAATTAGAAAGCAATGGAAAATATTTTGGCATCACTAATATATCTAACGACACATACAATTTTAAATAAATATACATATACAATGTCTTATTTTCTATAACGACAAGAATACTTTTTCAAGTATATTATTAACTTAACTACTTACATAATAATATAACTACTTAATTTTACGTACAAAGCGTTTGCGCAGAGTTATTCAACACTGATCAACATTGTTTTAAAATCAAAGAACAAGGTACAGAGACAGTGAAATATAAGAAATCTAAATAAAATAAGACTAATAGAAAAAAATATTATTAGATTAAAAAAAAAAACGAAACATATACAAAAGCTCGATTAATCTAATTTCAATTTGTATTATAGACAATAAAGTAGGTACAGATTCGTATAAAATATTTTATAAAATTTCAAAATAGGGATCTATGTTTCCAACTCTCTACATCTTTGGTTATATACCTATATAGTGAAAGCTGGTGATTTGATTTCAATCTCAATTGATTTATGTTACAAACACCAATTATAATATATACATAGTGGGTAAGTTAAGCTATTCTTTTATCTAAAAATTTTGAACACTGAAAATTTTACAGTAATGGTAACCATTGTGCTTTTTTCGGAATTCTTAGTAGGTAGGTTTCTTTAGCAACAACAACGATCACAATAAAACTTAGATTCCTATAATAATTTTAATATGACACGTGTCACTGTGTAGACCATATTGAGTGAAATTATTTAAATGCACTTTAAAACGAATGATTTCCCTATTATGTCTTCCTCGTTCAAAATGATGCACTTGATAGTTATGATGAGTTATTATCTAGCACACGGTTTCGTTTCGCTTCAACATGTAAATAGGTAAGTTTCCAAACAATCGGCTTATAAAGTGTATGTCTTCATGTAATAACTTTTATTTTCCGAATTATATGTTTCTACATAATGGAAAAAAACCTACTTCTTTTCTAGCATATGTATAGAACGTTGGGTATGAGTTTACAAAATACATATTTAATTATTTTTTGTAAACTATGAATGAGTAAGAGCATATTAAATCGCATTTAATTATTGTCTCTATAAATTGTATTATTAAACATGCCACTGTTTTGGTTACCAATCTGGCGTACAGTTCAATTCATTGTCACAATGTTGTTTCATATACACTAAATTCGATTCTCGCACTTGTGATATCAACGAACAGCCACTCCGTTGATAGTTACGACGGCGTTAGGACCCGTTGGTTCCGGTTCATAAGCGGAGTCCGTATCGCTTCTACGACCGTAGACTGTATTTTCTGCTAGATTTTCGCTGTAGGGAGATTCGTACAGATTCTCTGATACGTGGTCGTAGATATGTCTACCATTTGTATCGTGTAGGGAGGCGTAGCTCATCACTGCTGCATTTTGATCTTCTTTTCTTTCGGCGCCTTCAATGTTCTCCGTGTTTTTCACTGGCGTAGCTTTTCGACTGCAACGACAATAATTTAATGAATGACAAATTTGTTACTCATTCTTATTTTATATTTTATGGAATAAATATTACTTACAGTCTTAAATAAACTACTCCAAGTAACATAAGAAGAAATAGCACGACGCCGCATCCGACGCCCACGCTCAATGGCAGCGTACCACTTTCTGCAGCATCATTTCTGGCCAGTTCACAACGAGGCTCCTCGCCAGACCACTTTCCATCATCCAGACATTTACGTAGGAATGGTCCAACCCTCTGGTATTGTGGAAGGCAATGATATTCGATGGAACTTCCGAATAATGTAGAACTATTGGATATAATGATGCGACCATTTTCCATATTTCCTGGTGACTTACAGTCGATAGCTGTAATACAATAACGTCTAGTATAAGCATGATTCAGTATCATATCTATATATAAACGGTGGGTCTATTCTACAAAGAAAATTGTCTCTTATCAGTAGGTAAGCATCATACAAGCCTCCTTTTACGTTTTAACTAGAAATACTATATCCGAATATTCTCTTTTAATACACATACTTATATTATACACAAAATTTATTATAAACTAGGCAGCGACTTCGTTCGCGTGTGCTATATCTCAATCTGAGCCTCTAGCAAGCAATTTAAATGAAGATAGCTTTTCTTTCCAAATCCGATTTAGATGAAACAAAGTTTAGATGTTTCCCCACACTAAGCTCAATCTATATGTGAAGCTACATGAAAATCAGTTCAGTATGTTCGTGGATTACCATGAACAAACAAAAATGTTTAAAAATTTTTTTTGTCTGTGTAGTAGTTTTTTTCTTTAATTGTCCTCTCGCCATTTCTGGTAAAATTAATTAATGTAAAAAAATGTTGTCATATATATATGTCTAGGTGTATAGATTTCAACTTTCCAAAATATATTATCTAATGTAAGCTAATGAACATAAGAAGAGACTCAGAGATTCTGGTGTTGTTTGATTGAGTAGGTTTACATTTGAAATGCTTTGCTAATATACGTGAAGGGAGGTAATATATATTTTATAGATGCAGACTTACGAATACAAACTGGTGGGGCGCCGCTCCATTGCCCTTTCGGCAAACAAGTTCTTGTCTGATTACCCTTTAAACTATAACCTCTCTCACAACGATAATGAGCCTCACCGGCGACACTTAAAGTTGACGTCACTACAACGAGTCCTGTACTACCCTTTATTTGAATCGATGGATCATTGCATGTTATTTCTGGAATATGGTTGGATAAATAATAATGCATATCAATTATTAAAAAAACAACTGTAGGTTATAAGCTAATCTGGTATATGGACAATATATCTAACTTTTACCTTTGCACACAGGTGCTTCAGAACTCCAGGTTCCGTTATCTTGGCACAGTCTTCTGGAAACTCCGTCCAGTAGCCAATTCTCGTCGCATTCGTAAAGAGCTGCCGCACCATAATAAGTAGCGTTCGTAGCAAGAGTCACTTTGCCATTTTGTAATCGAGCAGGATTGCCACAATCTAAATCTGTTAGTAAAAAAATCACCATTAACTTTGTTACAAATGCCATATAAGCTTTTCATACACCATTTATTATATTATTTATAATGCTCGACATCAGTCAAGTAAGCTTAACTTACCTACTTGACAGTTATAATTGCAACTTACATTGACAACGTGGTGTAACTCCACTCCATTGGCCATTGTCTTCACAAGTGGATAGGCTTTCACCGATCACCTTATATCCTCTCTCACAGCGATATTTAACTAAAGCTCCAATGCGATACGTTTGTCCATTGCTAGAGCTGACTGATGTGCGAATGAGTGTGCGGCCGTGCATTCGGTCATTACCAGTCACTGAGACTATGCTGTTTTCAGTAACAATTGGTTCAGGACATCTTATTTCTGAGAAAATAAATAAGTCAACATTTTAGCTTTACCTCTCATCCATAGTGGTAGAATTGAGTGAGTTTAACTTTGAGCTAGTACATACCTTCGCATCGCGGTGAATATTCGCTCCACTGATAGCTGTCCATGCAGATTCGTCTTACTGGACCCACGAGTCTGTAGTTGGTGGTGCAAGAATACTGAATTATGCTTCCTAAGTGGGTAGTTCCGTTTATAAGTTCCGCCGAACCGTATGGTAGTGACGGTAACTTACCACAATCCACATCTGCAAAAAATAATAATACTCTAGCAGAATATATCTATATATATAAAAGAGATTCCCACCTACACATCGCGATATCTCTGGAACCATAAGGCGTAGCGACTTGAAATATGGTAGGAATATTCCTTTCGCCGAGTAGAGGCAGCTAAGAACGGATTTTACGAAATTCCACCCACAAGTGGGGTGGGGGGTCAATTGCTAGTACTTATATATTACAGTTCATTGGCCAGACCGAAATATTTAAGATCAATTATAATTTAATGAACAGGGCGGATTTCTTTCCAAATTAAGATAGGACAGACATACTTATATATCATGCCTCTTTCCCATTGGGATAGGATGAGATCACGGAATTCCATTTGCTCCGATCTTTGCATACCACTTTTGCTTATTGTAGGTAGGTACTTTTATCAATTATTTTAATCGTCGGTTTCGAGCAAAATAATTGATAAAAGCTTTTGACTTGCTTGCTTGATTGATTCGAGCTTTTGACTTGGCCCTTTTAAGAACGTCAACGATCTGATCGAGGTTCGCCAAGGTCGAACACTCCCGACTCTTCCACTCACACCAGATTCATAAATGTTTTTCGTTTCTCTACTTTCATCCAAACTCTCTACATGCTCAAACTAAATCAACATGCCTTTTTCTATTTACTTACATTCGCACTTAGGTGATTCTCCAGACCATTCACCATCTGATTGGCACATCAAGCTGTGTTCGCCAACCAGTTTGTGTCCTTTCTCGCAATGAAAATCTATAGTTGAATGTACATTGTAATCATAAGCTTCCATGTATCCACCCGCTGGTACTTCTGGATCAGCACATATTATTACTAAAAATGAACGAAAATAAATTATTGTTACAATTTAAAAGTTCTAGTGATACATATTTTATGTAACAAAAAATCATCTCTTCAGGCTACAGAATAAAACTAAATATAATATCATTTCAACTAAATAACGAACTATAAAACTCACATTCGCAAGTTGGTATGTCATGAGACCATTTCCCGTCTCGATTGCATGTTAATAACTCAACACCGGCCAACCAATAGTCGGGTTCACAGTTGAACTTCGCAAGGGAACCATATGTGGTTGTGCCGTTGAGAAGCCTGAAGGATCCTTTGTATACTTGTGCTGGTGTACCGCAATCGACATATTTGCAAGACGGGGTAGTTCCTGTCCAGACTCCACCGAGATTACACGTCACGCTCTAAAACAGATTAGGTTGATTTATAAGAAAAATTATAATAGTAATAATAAGAATTTCCGAGTCCTCTAGTGGGGCATGAGGTGTATACATTTCTGTGTCCGTCAGAAGGTGATTAATCTTCTGTGTCTCGTCGGACCAAAATATGGTTTTTAATCTTTTTCTCCAGGATTCGAACCAAGGATTGTAGACGCAACGCGGATACTACTGAGCTACGAATTATAACTGTATTGTATTTAATTTTAAACATATTTAATGTGGTCTTAGTTCTACGAAAGACTATTCAGTGAGACAGTAATAATAAATAAAATAAAAATTTAACTCGATTTCATTTAATAAACCGTTATGAACATACCGCTTGTCCGAAAAGAATGAATCCATTCTGGCAGGTATACGTTGCTAAAGAACCAGCTTTATGACCATCGACTGCAACGGTGGCTCCTGCTACAGGAGGGGGTTCCGGACACCAGTCGAAGAGACATTTAGGGGCTTCCCCGTCCCACACCCCTTCGTCTCCACACTGCCTCTCAGGCTTCCCAACTAGAGTATAGTTCTCCCGACAAGAGTACACAGCTCTAGCCCCATGTGTAGTCCGACCTTCGACCAATGTCACCTCACCATCTTGTATCGATGTCAAGCCGCCACAATCCACATCTACGTAGGATGATAAAAAAAATAGAGACCCATTTAATTTCTGTTTATTCTGCATAATATTTTTATTGGGACAGCCAATAAATAGTGTGCATAATATTCTTTTAAATTCACAACTTTATTTACTTTAGTGTACTATTAAAATATACAAGCAAAAAATAAAAAGAGATATTTAAGGAAATATTACTTTCAGGCAACTATATTGCTAGTGGATTGAAATCATTTAGACGCGAGCTAAATGCATAGTTAATCTAGTGAATTCCCGAGTCCTGTCCGAGAAAGTCCGAGAAATGGGTATGCCGCATGTCCTAATAGTCCTAGCTATTAGGACATGCGGCATACCCATTTCTGTGTCTGTTTCGTTGATCATTTTTCTTTACAGACAAGTAAGGTGATCAGCCTTCTTTGCCCTGCCCAATAAAAACATTAATTTTTTTAAATCTTGTTTCTCGGGGATTCTGAATTCTATTCAAGGACTTCCGTTGCTAAACGCATGTCGCTTATCACTGAGCCACAGAGATCTAGAGAGATACACATAAATCTCAAAGTAGATTAATGCTTATTTATTACACATATAGTTAAAACTATGTTAAAAATATTAGATGATGCCACAGTAAACTTACATTTGCAGCTAGGTGCTGCCCCTGACCAGAATCCATATTTTTTACATTCCCTTGTTTTATCCCCAATCAGCATGTGACCTTCTGGACACTTATAAGTTATAACAGCTCCAACTTTATAACTGTTTCCTTCTATCGTTGTATTTAATAGTTTATCGGGACTACCACAGGTGGGCGGCACTGTCGTCAAACAAAATAATGGTAATTTAGATTCTTATTCGCTGTAATTTGTAAACATATATCTACAATTTGTACTTATTCTGAAAAAGAATATATACATACGTACACACATTTTATTACATAGGTATACAATTTGACATAATTCACAGTGAAGAATATTTAATAAATAACAAAAAAATAACAACAACAAAGTAAGTATAATTCCTTAAAGACATTCTGCTGTTTCACATTTTACTTTCGCTTTGCTTACTGTGCGAACAATATGAAATACTGACAATGTAAAGGTTTTTCCATCATTTGAGATTTCTATTGGGTAGGTATCTAGCTTCGCTTTTTGCCTTAAAATTCCATAACGAAATTAATAATTCGCAAGTGCGTTGTTCTTATCTAAATAATCTTATGCATACGAGTACAATAAATTTATTTTTATTGATTCCAACTAAGATGTAAAACAAACCAACTAGTGTGGTTTTATATTACGCAATGTCTCCCTCTACATATTGCATTTTACAATGTAGAGATTGAAATTGTGAACTGGATTATTGGAAAAGTTTGTCTTGTTTAACAATAACGTCGATTCTAATCGTGAGGTAACCTTTACAAAATAGCTGAGAAGTTCAATACAATTTCGCAGTTGCGTTATTGAATGAGATTATAGATATATACCTATGAAGGTGACACTCACGGTACTGGCAGATCCAGTGCAAGTAATCCAGGTTGCACCCGACGTCATTCCAGAGCCACGCTCGCCCGCCGTCCAACACAGCACAGTTTTGTTCCCCGTTGTAATTATTCGGTTGGTCCTTTCCCCAAGTTGGCTTAGACACTACTTCACCTGTGTGGATATAATATGTGATATGTAATTGAATGTTGTCATATTTTTCTGTCTTGTACATTATTGTTGCATTTACTAGACTATCTACTATAATATATTTACATATATAATTATATCGGTGTTAATTTGAATCAATGCTAATCATACCCCATCACAAATTGTATTGTATTGTATTTTTATTCTTATTATTAAGTAATTTATTTAAATTATATTATTAAATTATTTTGCAAAAGCATTGAACAATGATGCGCTGTCTGCCAATTTCAATGTCCGAAGCGGGGAAAACATGTATCAGAAAGCTCGACAGGATATGAAATTTCTATTATTCGAAAAGCGAATAATATGGTTGAATATACATCGCGTCAATAAGTCCGTTGGGAATCAAAACTACATTATTGAATATTGTGCTAATCTCGTCGATTAGGTACCTACTTAATATTAATACAAACAGGGCCGGATTAAGAGGAGGGCATCTGGGGATCCTGCCCCGGGTCTCCACAAAAGAGGGACTACAATAGACACTTCAGAAAAAAATCCATAAAATTTCGAGGAGTAAACATTTAATAGTAAACAACTTTTCCTTTGATATTTTTTACGCTGTTTTAGCTATACCTACTGTACTTTATACAAACATGACATTATATGTATTGTTCTTAATGATTTAAAAAAAAAAATCTTTGAATAATAATTTAGGGTCAGGGGCCTTTGTTGCTCCAACACCTCTAAATCCGGCCCTGAATATCATCTTATAGTCAGCCAGTCGGTGGTCCAAAGACCTGACCTCTAAATTCGAGAAAGACCACACTTTCTTACTGAAGACAAAATGCCTAAAATAAAAAAGACTCACCATCCACCCATCTCCAAGTTCTAGAAGTGAGACCAGGCTCCTTCTGTGCCCCTATCCATACGAGTTGCGTTTTCAGTTGTGACTTACGTCGTTCCAATTCTTGGATAAGATAACTTGATGTGGCACCCTGGTCATAATAAAAAAAGTAGGTTAATAAAAAAAATTAGGTATGAAAACAATTATTCAAATTAAAGAAGGATTAAAAGTATTAATTTAGGTTATAAAAAAACGCAATCCGATAAGGATAATGGATTTTTATCGTGTATGTTGTATTCGATTGGGAATGAATTGCACAAATCGTCAATTAGTGCAATTCATTCCCAGTTTGGGATTTAAGTTAATTCCCGTGCCATTCCATGGCTAGCTTTGGCGAAACATTTAAATATCTATTGATCGTCATTCTTTACGAGCAAGTAGGTATTGATTTAGTTTTTTATTGTATATCTAGTTCCACAGGAAGTCGAACTCAGAACCTTGAGTGCTAAATGTAATCGGTATACTATTTCATACTTTAAAGTATGCTTTATTATATGTACGTAATTTTCAAGTAGAATAATTTAAGCTTGTAAAGAAAAAACAAAGAGAAAATAAAATACGCATATTCTGTTATAAATATTCTCCGTAATATCAAATTTCAGGGATGAATTTCACATAAAATCGTATTCATTTGATCGGATAAAATCAATAATGATATTTCATCTCAGCACTTGCCTATCATAGCTTAAAATATTTGTCTTAGTCGCAATTTAAACCTAGTATTTATAGCATCTACGAGGTTTTATAACTATTTAGGGATTGTCCCTTCATCACGTGAGGCTCTTAAGGGGTGAAGAGAGTTTGGAAAAAAATCATGTAATATCACAAGGGGGTGTAGTAAGATATCATGAGTTTTTCTTTTTCATTGAACGGATGATTTCTAAATCAAAAAGCAGCGTCTGACCTTGGCTCACCGTTGCGAGGCTACCCCCCGCTAATCGGGCGTAAAATATGTATATTTTTAAATTTCGTACAAAAAGCAAAAAAAAGTGATTTTGGGTGGGGGATTAGTCTTAAACCTCACCACATATCGCCAAGGCTGGTGATATGGTGCAGTAGTCGGTAAAAATATCATCACTTGTTATAACCCTTACATAAATTGCTTATGGCAAAACAATTTAACGAGTCTTTGTTGATTATGGAGTGGACAACAGGCGCGGATTATTAAATGGAATGCAATCACCACACCTATGGGCTCGACTCTAATGTCATAGGTCTGTATTCCAGAACGTATCTCAAGCCATTCTAGTCTTAAAACTGCTTTTGAGGTGAGACTGTATTCTAGAACGTGACTTGAGACTATGTACGTATGCTCAAGCGCTCAGTGGAGCGCAGAGCATACGTACGAGCGCTGAATCTAGTCTCCGCTTTATTCCGAGACGACATAAGTTGCGATCTTAACTCAAGCAAAATTTTGATCGTAGGTTTCGCAAATGTGGTGAAAAGTACTCTTAAAACTAGTTTTAATTGCGATGTGATTTGAGTTGCGTACTGGAATACGGGCCTTAGTTACGTTATTAGTTTTTAAAAAAAAGTTAAAGCTTACATGAAAATCATTTATCAAGTCTCCTCCATGAGACTGGCATTGTTTTCTTGCGTCGTCGAAGGATGCGCCCTTAGCGACATTAAATTCGTAGCAGTTTCTGGAGAAGGCAGCCAGCTCAATATCCGCAGAGGCTCCAATGGGTGCACAGCGGTCGTTTGAAAACTCTGTTTACAATAATATTGCTTTACTCAAAGTGAGACCATGCATTAAATCAACAATAATAACGATATTCGGAAATTTAGCGTCTCGATCGGTTCGGGTCGGATCTTATCAATTTTCATTGATAATCATGCTACAATTTAAATAAGACAAAAATAAAATAGGAAAAAAATGCAAATCTAAAACAAAATAAAACTGATACAATAAGATAATAATACGGGTCTTTAATATAATATACTAGCAATTGGTAATACAAGTAATATACAACTAATTTATAAATAAATATTACAGTTATTTATTCCACGCACAGAAACGTTGCAATTTCTAATCAGTATACATTTTAAAGGTTTCCTAAAAAATGCACTTAACGGTGGTTCGAACCCACGACCCATCGATTTGCTCAGCAGGTGTTGTACCGAACGTGCTAAAGAGCCCGTCAAAAATTAAATATTATCTTTGTTCTATAGTTAGGTCGGTTTATTATTAATTATTAATATATTACAACACGCTACTAGACTCAATATAATAAGTACACAACGAAGTCTGACTTAATTATATGTCACCGCGCAGGAACGTGCATGCCCTAATGAGAACTGTGTTTGTTTCAAGAGCACTGTATCTAGATTCTAGAGTAACTACAAGGCAATTGAGATGTAATATGGCAAGTTTGGAGCTGACGAGCACATACCTAACTTTGGCATTGCAACTGAACAGTATTAAAGTTTCAAATGTGATTTGAGTTCAAAACCCTTAATTCTTTTCTGTTGTATACGTTTTATAAAAGAAGTAAATGTAAAATTGATGTCTTTTTAAAAAATACGGATATACATCTACAATATTGTTTCTTTACATAAATATGGCGGGCATAAAATTATTTTTAATTAGTTGTTTAATAATTTTTCTTTTTTATATTTTAAATTCTCTTTACGTGTTTTCTGGCACTCCAAAAGTAACCTAGTTGAAAATCAGCACTGTCACCAGTACTGGTTTACAGCACAAGCTGAGTGTCGGCATTTTCTTTCGCCATACACTATTACGGGTTACGATTAAGAATGTAATAAGGTATATTGAATGTAGTTTATGTGTAAAAAAAAATCATCATCTAATATCTTTTTCTTATTCTTAAATATTTCTCACCTTCAGTAGTAAATACTTCGACTTCACACAGTGACAGGGAGCCTTCCACTCCGACGAGCTGCAAGAAGACGTGCTGGCCTGTGAGCGGCCGTGCACACGTGAAAGTCTTCGTAATTCCCTCATCTGGATATCAAAGAAATATTTCAATTAGATAAATCCTATGATTCATTTTAAATTTTAATGTATTCTTTTGTGTATTTTTTTTTAAATTATTGTAAGTTCCTGACATAAGTATTTTATAATCTGTTACATTTATTTTTCGTTTTTTTGTTATTTTTAAAACTTAAACTACATTATATAATGTGTCTGCATTTATTTTATTTATAATGCCCTTTATAAGATATTTTGCATGTATGTCATCCAAATAATATTATATCCAAAATATAGGTTTTAATAATAAAGGACTGTAGAGCGAGATAACTGCCTTGTTATTGTAGGTAATAATTATATCTATTTTTCTGTAGGGGCAGGAAAAACCATACATAATTAAGGATTGGTATTTAAAAAAATATTCCTCATTTAATTAAGGTTTATACGACATCGTTAAAATAGTAGAATTCCAAATATTACGCGTTGCTCAATTATATAAGTCAATATCATAAAATCGAAATAAACTAATTTTTTGCTAACAATATCTTCGTTCTGTGGTTGTTGTGTAGCTCCAAGCTAATCTGAGAAGCTATTGAAAATCAGCGAGGCATCATTAAAATATAATGATATAGTAAAATACGCTGAGTGGCTGCCTTTTTAGCCACTATGTATTATATATATTTTTTCTTTTACTGATTTTTTAATGAACTATTGTGGTGTTAATCAAAAAAAATATTTTATGATTTATATTGGAGTAAAGAAAAAAATATATAATTTCATTTTCAATAATAGATGGATAGACAAACAGTAGATTGACAATTATTATTGTATATATCTAATATATAAAATTTCCATGTCATAATGTTAGTTACCGTACTCCTCCGAAACGGCTTTACCGATTTTTGGCGTATTCAGTAGGTCTGAGAATCGGCTACTTTCTATTTTTCATACCCCTAACTGATAAGGGTTGTTCACTTAATTTTTTTCACTTCCTTAAAATTTTTTTTAATTTTTTGTTTTTATCTTTTTATAATGTGGCATTGAAAAATACATACAACCCTATTTTTTTACGTTTTTATCACCAACCCCTGCTTTTTAGAAATGATTTACATGGCAAATCAACGTTTGCCGGGTCAGCTAGTAAAATAAAGATACATCTGAAATTACACACAATAGTCTTAGCTGGCAAAGTACCAAGCGAACTCGTTGAAGTACTTTTCCGAGTCATTAAACCAATTGGTTTAAAAAAAATAACTACATGTTATAATTTTTGTAAATAAATAGCTGTCACATAAATATAAGAAGTCTAAGGGCCGATTTCACCAGTACTTGATAAAGTTTCAGTTAGTTATTTGCCATTTAACACTATCTCACAGATAAAGGTTGATGATATATTTTTTTTTGATTCACCATCCTTGATAAATTACCTGGTAATTAATTAATTAAAATAGGTGTAGGCAGCTAAACCTCTTGCAGAAGGGAGTGAGTTTTCTAAATCGACGCTATTATTATAATATTATTCTGTTACTAACAAGTGGTTAGTTTAGGGCCATTCACTCGTCCAGCCATAAGCCAAGGACAATTTAACAATAGGCTCGGCACTTCCTACACGACAATTAATGATGATTATTATTGCAGATTATGACTCCATATAACTAGTAACATGCATGTACACAAACTCAAAAGACGCCGCTTGCCGACAAATTAAATAGTATAATTAATATAAGACTAAATTCTTGGTGCATTACGCAATAATATCAACCTAATAAACTATGACGATATTAAAAAAGAATGAATATCCTATTCTTAGAACCATATAGATATTTATGTTTCTATTCCACATATCATTATTTCAGGCAATTTGTCTGTGTCTAAACTAATATTATAAAAAGGAAAGGTTTGATTGTTTGTTACGACTCAAAAACTACTCGACCGATTTCAAAAATTCGTTTACCAATAGAAAACTACATTATCAGCGAGTGACATAGGCTGTTGTGTGATCTAATTACGATGATAACGATCATTATAAAACTATCAAAGCTGTTTTATTGTGAAAATAAAATCATTCCAAAAACAAAAGCCTAAGTTTCTCGCTGATAATGTAGCTTTCCATTGGTGAAATAATGTAAAATCAGTTCAGTAGAACCAGAAATTCCTACAACATCACACATTATATCTCTTATAATAATATTAGTATAGATGACAGAAATAAGACAATATAATTACTCGTAGACCGTAGTGTTCTTGAAATTATAATAGACTTGTTGGGAGAATCGTTTGATGCATTAATTGGTATTAAAGTGAACAAGCGAGTGTGCGGCAAAAGCGCCTAGAGAGTTTATTTTGATTGTTAGTAAAACTCAATATTTGTGTCCCTGTGTTTTAAGGCAAAATATAATAAAAGCTTTCAGTATGCTCATACTGAAATTAAAACTATTAATTAATTCAGCAATTTGTTGTTTTTGTTTCTGCACCGTTATTGCACTGTATTAGCAAAATAAAACCATAAAATATTAATATAGAGGATGTTGCATTTGAATTTTTTACTATCATTGATAATCTTAACGTTTAATTGTCTATTTTGACTTCAGGCATTCCCAGAGTTCTTGGACTAATTAGCCAGTGTGTGTAACGAGTCAGATATTCGGTTACGCAAAGTTATTTTGTTTTTAATTATATAATTGACGTGTGAGCGGTTGACTGCGCATTGTTAACGTTTAAATTATGCATGGTGTGACCAGATGTCCAAGCACCAACAATTTGCGAGAAAGTATTCGAATCCTCGATCTGTCATTTGTATGAGAAATTAAATTGAAATTAGTCAGGGTAAAAATCATCATCGAGCAGCACATACATACACAGTGTAAGAAATAATATTATTTTATTAACGTATTATAAGCTTGATATGGTTAAAATATGTTTTGTATCTTTCGTTCTGTAGTGTTTTTATATTTAATAGAGCAAGACAAACATATTTTAACTAAATCAATCTTATAATACGTTTATGAATAAGGCCGTAAGTTTATATAATTACTAGCGGCCCGCCCCGGCCTCGCACGGGTGCAATGCTGATACTAAATACACTACAGAAAGACTGTTATTATTATACATATAAACCTTCCTCTTCAATCACTCTATCTATTAAACAAAACCGCATCAAAATCCGTTGCGTAGTTTTAAAGATTTAAGCATACATAGGGACAGAGAAAGTGACTTTGTTTTATACTATGTAGTGATTTGTAATTGATCTGTATATGTTTAGTGTAAATGAGGTATACTAAAGTGTAGTGGCAATATCAAAACGCGGCGTGTGAATCATTAGCCTGCTTCTACACCGGTTCCCAAGACAAGTGCTTGTGAGAGCCTGTGAATGCGATACGATTTCCACTTTCTTCTCATTGATGGGCGCTACTGCTGATTTCATCGAATGAAAACAAACGAGTACTAATCCTAGTCATTCCTACATTTGTTTTTTGTAACGATTTTACCTTCGAATTTATTATTGTTAGTATCATATATCATAGTAGTAGTTGTACAACAAGTAACACGTCCCGGCTTCACACGGGTGCAATGTTGATGTACTGTACACAAAAAAAATATAGCATTTATTACTCGATGATAATGAAGCTTTCTATTGGTGAAATAATTTTTAAAATTGGTTTAGTAGATCCGGAAATTACAACCTACAACTTATTTTTTACACCTTGGGTTTTATTAAAATTTTAGTAGGGATCCCTTATTATTTCTGGAAATAAATAAGCCTATATAACTCGGTGAATATGTAGCTTTCTAGCGGTGAAATATTTTTTTAAATCGGTCGAGTATTTTTTGAGTTAAATCGAAACAAACAAACATAAAATTTCTTTCCTCTTTATTTTATTAGTATAGATTATCTTTAAAATATTGTATTCCACAAAAATATAATAATCATTACCTATATTGAGAGATTGGCCATGAATACTATTCTGCATAAAATAAAAATGATTGAAACATTTTCCGCGAAATGCCAAAGCAGAGAGCAGACGGATAATTGGATGCCAACGGACACTATATTTCGCTTTCAGGGATTGAAAATTCAGATAAATGAAAAAAGTGAACCGATCTTTTCGGAACAGTAAAAGCCGGACTACTCTGATTTAACAATGTCAAAGGTGTAAAAGTGTCGATGTAATGAATTCACATCGTAACACGTAGGTAAGGTACATCTACCTTGCTCTTCATGCACTATATTGTAGGTAAGTATATAATGTACGTACAATTAATAAAAAACATTGTATTTTTACTTATATCACGATGGAAACCAGATTTTATAAATATAATTACGATGATAATGATCATAAAAACTATCGTAGCTTTGATGTGAAATTACATAAAATATTTTCAAACAATATTTAGTTCAAATTCCAATTTCTGTGAGCAAAATTAAGCCAAATCCAGCAATATACAAGTAATTGGGAGCTGTTGATATTTACACGAATCGATTTCCGATGTACGACTATGTTGCACAGCCAAAATCAACCACGAAATAGTATTTAAATCGAATGGACAGGTGACTTAAATCGCAAAAGCCGAAGTTGTGTACCGTGAAGTGTGTTTGGTGAGGTATATCTATTTACCCGGACTAAAATCGGTCGATACTCGGCAAGCTCAATCCTAGTTGCAACGTTTGTATGTACTTTCAAAGAAAATTACCTCGTCGGATTTAGCGATATGTGTACATCAGATTGCTTGCTTTGTAAGCTTTACCGCGAAAACCGACTAATGTAAATTCCCCAACCGTGTATTAGAGTTTACATATTATCGAGCTCAATAACTGATCCCGTTAGAAGCGTTTTCAAATAGCTTTAGCTATGGAATTAATACAATTTCGCTTCTATCTCAAACAAATTAACTTACTAAAATAGCGCATCATTTTACAAAGTATATGTATTCTCATAATCATTCCTATACAAATTATAATTAGTGATGTGCTGTGTTAAATGTATATCCGTGGATACGGATAGTTGGTGTCAAGATCCGAAGATATGGCTACGGATCTTAGCCGTGAATATCATATTTATATTTTATTTGTTTGCTTTTATGAAATAAAAAATAATAATCTGAATAAAATTTAATAATTGTTCAATTGCATCCTAATCACCTTTATATATAATATATGAATATTAATAATGTAAAGGATCCGCCAAATACGTAACGGATACGGATCTTCTCCCTCAACTATCCGAGGATACGGGTACGTATGCGGATATCCGGCACATCACTAATTATAATATATTTATACATTACTCTGTCAATAAATAGGGTAATAGACGTTCATCGCGATAAAGGCATCGTCGTCTTCGTTAAAAGGAATAACAGAGGGGTAAGCACGAACAACTATCGAAAAAGTATTCGTATCGTCGAACTGTCATTTGTATGAAATTTCAAATGATTTTTCATACAACTGACAAACTGTCGGTTCGACTTCGACGATTCGAATTCTTTGTCGATAGTCGTTCATGCTAGGCCCTCTGATTCAAAGTATTTATCGTTACTCACCTATAGTACCTGGAAACCAAGCACACAATGGATTCCTCTGAAGGTCTGTGCTGCTATTTCCCACCCGGATCTCGAGGTCTTGAAGAGGTTGGTGACCTAAAACAATAACAAAATCAATCATGTCTGTTTTTTTATATAATGCCATACGCCATTTATTAAATATTATAATTATAAATAGTATTGCCATTTATTAAAGCCATAGGATAATACAATTATAGTTCAAAGGATAGCAAATTGTTACGAGTAGTAGTTGTGCGAATTTGTAGTGGATATGTGCTTTTGTTTGATATTGACGAAAATTGAGGTTGGAATTCACAGTTACCGCATTTGGCTTTACGTCAAACAAATTGTAGAATGCTTTTCAAAATTGTGTTTTCTGGCAATTATTTCAGGAATACATACATTTATTATCTGATCTTATGATTATACATAAGTAACGAGTATGTATATGTACTTATAGTATTAAGTTGTCAATGTTCTATTTCCTACAAATGTAAGATTTTTAAAATAGAATTAGGAACGATTGATAGCAATGAATGCATTCGAGTCTAGGAGTGTTCTACATGTAGATCGATTGGTAAGTGTTGGCAAGAATTTTTACATGCTCCCGCGCCTTTTATATTCATGTCGCGTGGTCAACTGCGTTTGTTATGTTACGACAATGTCCAAACAAGTGTGACGAATTACGAAAATATAGGTACTTACTTCAATTATAACACTTACGTGTAAGGTGTTGTTAAAATGATATGCAAAAGAAATTCTATAAAGACGTTAATAGTTAGTTGCATTTTACCGTTTTTTTAATGTTTCAAAAGTCTTTTTGTTTTAAAATTCCGTATAGAAGCTCATGATCTGTTTGATTATTCACATAGTAAATAAGGATTAACATTTATATTAGGTAAACATAATTTGTTATTTTTACCTAATATAAATGTGCAAGACTAAATAATAGTTAATATTGGAGTCCTCTCTAATATGAAAAAAATTAAGCAGTCAGTAAATTATTAAAATTGAACTCCCTACCGGCTTCTTTCCGGATCACTACCTATTACTTGGGTAGTATTAAGGTCAGGATGAATAGGCTTCTTCTTAGACCGCATCACCACTTACCACCAGGTGGGATCGCGGTCAAACGTCAATTATGCAAAAAAAAAAATCGAGGGTCATTTTACTAGCAGTAAAAAAACTGATTTATCTTTAGCATTTTTAACTGAAATATAAAATTGGCAACTGACAGATTTTGTATCGAAAAGCCAATGTACCCTAATGATAATATACATTCACAATTATCCGATATCAAGACTCTAGAAGGCCAAGAAACAATTTAGGTCACCCAGTAATAATAATTCATAATGTTACGTTTCGAAGAAGTAGTATCTTTCATATTAGGCAGATATTATTTTAATCTAATATTTTTTCATCTTAGTTTAATTATCCTGGTCTTATCAATAATAGCTACGTAGCAAGTAAATAAAAATGCAGTCTGACTAATAAGATTAGAAAGATCTTATCGTTAGGGATTGTGGAAAGCACTTAGTCCGCCATTGACCTTGTCGCGTCTCTCTTTCAATACAGATTCCATTAGAATTAGATTTAATGTCAATTCCTCGATACAATGGGATAAGTATCCTATTTCAGAAGAAAGAAATATAAACTACAGAAGTCAAGCTAATAAATATGGTATAATAAGTATTCTACTGCGGCTTTTCCATTCAAATTTAGAATTTGCACCAATTTACTTTTAGCGAAACAAGGACATACAGCACCACTTGCGAAAATTCGGAAAAAGGATTTAAGCAAAGGTAGGGTCCTGATAGACTGGTGGGACCAGAGTTTAGTTGGAACTAATTATTTCAAGTTTTAATACGTTTTAACAATGCCTATATTCGTTTTATTATAGACATCTTTGTTTCTTACCACAACAACCCCTGGTCGTAACTCTGACGACTTTGACGGCGTAATGGCGCAGTAGGTCCACCTGCCACCAGGGTGAGGCTTCTCGCTGAGTCTCTGTGCATCGCTTGCCGTCATGCTCCGTCGTCTTCTCACCGTCATTACCATTGTTTGCCGCACCACCACGAACGGTCGTTGATTGATTTGCCGGCTTTCGAAATGCAACATTTGTACCTATAACAATAAAAATATATGTACATATATGACCGCAGCTTTCTTAATTCGCTGCGGATATTTTTTTAATCGATGTCGTTATTTTTATGTATGCGGTTAAAATAGTTACTCCATAGTAAACAAGTCAAATAAAAAGCTAGGTACACATTTACTGATCAATATAAACTTACTTACTTCAGATTTTTAGGCAATATAGGTATTCTTAATTTAAAAAACGATAAATATGTATTTTTACCACAAAATGGGGAATCTCCTTTCCAGTCACCCCTCAGCGTGCATTCTTTCTGGTGTCCACCGAAGAGTTCATAGCCTTCATCACACTCGTACGTAGCCAGCGTCCCCGGGACTATTTCCCCATCATTTGACAAGGACACCCTCGCATTCGGTGGTACTGCTGGATGCCCACAGCGCCTTTCACCTAATCAGATACAACATAATATTTAATATAACAACTACAGAATTTCGAGACTAAATCATTACAATTCAATACGCAAGATACACTGCCTTAAGCTTTACAGTATTCTCATAAACATAAAAATTGCAGACAATGGCCTGTTATTGTTGGATTGTTGCATTAGATAATAATCTTTGATTTTCTTTTTGTTACCTAACTGAGTGCTAGTGAAATTTTAATGAGCACTAAAATGAGACTATCGGTATGTATACTCGTGGGTCTTTCGGAACGATTACATAATATTCTACATTTATGGCTTATAGGTACTAACTATGCATATGTAATCATGACGTGCATTGCCTTCAGCAGTCGCCGTGTTGCAAATATCAGAATATTTATTTGTACACATTGCGCTTGAAACATAAATTACAATTTCTTCTTCAGTATTACAAGTAATCAGGAGAGTCAGGAGATAGATCAGGAAGTCTATTACCAAAATCGAATGCCAAAATTTCAGAGCGAAACGAAAGAACAACCAATTTCGTATTTTAACATAGAATTTTCAATTCTACTTACGATTATACTTATTATCATAGTAAAGTTAGACAAAATACATAATGTCTAATTGCGAACGATATATCGATCATCGAATCCGAAACATTTTCTTAATTGGAAAATGTACGATCCGTCAGCCGAAACTTCATATTTTTAAATAAGCTTCTTAAGAACTAATACGAATAACTTGCGAGAAACTATTCGTATCGTCGATATATCAGTTGTATGGGATTTCTACAAATTTCTCATACAACTTACAGAACGTCGAGACGGATACTTCCTCGCAAGTTTTTAGTGCTAGCGCCTCTGAGTAGAACATTGTTGACGTAAGATTCAAATTGTTGCATGTCTACAGTTGCTTACAATGCTTAAACAATTTTCTTCGTACGCAATGTGTAACGAAGTAAAATAGAAAACTTTGCCATTTTATGTTTTTCATTACTCGATCCAAAATGGCAGTACCGATATTGGTTGAAATTGGTATAGACATCTCGTATTATATGCTCATCTTCATTTAGGATTTAGTTTGTTTTAGCCGTATATTTTAATTACGTCGATATATTCACCTTTTTAATTCACCATTATAGGTTTTTAACGTATTTTTGACGTAGTACTGTAATCTCAAACAGCTCGTAACTTGTGATCGTATAGAGAACGAGGTCAATCTGTTCACGTCTCTGTTTAGGATTGACTTGTAAAACCTCCATGACCAATTTGAATTCAACCGCGAATGAAGCCTCATTTCACAAGAAAATATACTTTAAACTAGATGTAATATCCAAAGTTTAACACAAAAAGATATATTTTTTATGATGATCACGTCATATTTGGTTGCTCTCCTTTATATGTTTTTGTGTTATACGGCTTTGGATTTTGCATAAGAATCTTTAGGAGAGAAAATAAATATATATTTTATATCTTTTGTCTATATAAAAAAAAATGTTGTTTGTTCTTTATGCACTCCTCACAAACTCATCGTAATCGGATCAGTTCATATGATTACGATTAAACTTTGAACAAATCATTTTCTGCATACACCCGCGAAGGTTGAATGCTCAAAAACGTTTTCTTACGTGGCATTGCATGGGTACAGAATTTTATAAATACTTGAATGACATCATCACAAAATTTCAATATGGTGGGCTAAGTCACAGGTAAACACAACATATACTCGTAAACAAGTCCATATCATTTTTATTAATTTATTTAGTTGCGAAATATTATTAACATGACATGTAAAATGTAAGTTAAATTATATTCGTAAAGTACAAACCTAAGTGAACGTTATTATCAAGGAGAACTAAGTTCGGCAAATTATACGATAAACACTAAATCCGCTTTCATAACGTCTTTTAGTAAAATGTCCTCGTCTTAATACGTGATGAAAACAGGTTATGCATATTAAGTATCGGTCATATTATAATAACATTTTGTGCGAAAGCGTAGTTAATCGTTATTGAAGTTATAGATTTGAATTTAATATTATAATTGCGTTATCTAAACCCTTCGGGGAATAGAAGATTCAATTGACTTCAAGTATTTTATACAAAACATGAAGATAGCTCGGAACGGATCCGAGCTGCAGGCTGAATTAAAACGGAATAAAAAGGGAAACGTATTTACGTCTGCGATAAGATTAAAAAATGTTGTCAATTGCAATTTAATTACTGCACCTTTCATAAGAGAAATGTGTCATATACACATACTTTCCGTAGGAAATGATCGTTTACAACATTGATATAATATCATTAAAACCATATGAATCGTTAATAAGGACAAAATTCGAATTTTAAATCACTATATTATACACTAGCAACGTGCCCCCGCTTCACACGGTTGCAATGTAGATGTACTATACTATAGCCTATATTACTCGCTGATAACGTAGCTTTCTATTGATGAAAGAATTTTTAAAATCGGTCAAGTACTTTTTGAGTTTATTCATAACATACAAAAATAAAAATCTTTCCTCTTTATAATATTCATAGAACAGTACTTCATTTTTTCTGTGATAATATTAGTGTAGATATAGATAATAACTGTCAGACGGGCAAAATAGTAATTAATACTACTTAATTTGAGATGAAGGCATAAGTAGTGTTTGCTATAAATTGCTAGATAGAACATTAATGCCACTAGTAATTTCCAACTTCCAAGTAGTCATTGGGTTACTATTACGAGTGTGGTATTCAGCACAGCTGACGAGGTCGAGCGATTCCTAGCGCGTCCGAGATGCCGTGCAGTAACGGTCAACGATTGTTCTAAAGACAAAAACCCATACGACGAAGTGTCTGTCCTACTTACAAAACGTTTATATGTATCTATGTACTCGAGAACTTCAATGACAGAATTGTTTTACATAAATAACTTACAAAAGTCTTACATCTGGTTTAACGTGTCTTTACCGGATTTTTAGGTATAATTATAAAAATCTATAAAAAAATGTTTTGTTTTTTAAGTGTGTGCCATGTAAGGTGCCATGCCACTAATTATTATATTGTTGCTTTTTTAAATCATCTTATGGTTATTCATAATTTGATATTAGCTTATAGATATAATTTGATTTGATAGAGCTTATATAAATTGCATAAAGTTTAGATAGTGGATTCAATTTCTCCTTACAACAATTAATTACCCTTTTGTGTTGTTAATTATAAGTTTTGTAAGTTGGATAGCGTTAAGGCAGCTAATAAATAGTAAGTTGTTTCATACTTCGCTAGAATTTTGAAACTTAATCTGCACTATTTTGAGTTTCTATTTAGTTAATATTACATTACGTAATATACAATGTAGTGAAACTTAAGGAAGGACCTTCCATTATTATGGCTAGATATACTATTATTATAGTTTATACTGAGGGGTCCCACATTGCAATATTTCTTTAAAAAAAGTAATTCATTGTATAAAAAAAATCTTCGTTTGTCACTTAAATTATATAATAATGCAATTCAAAAATATAACTTGACGGAATCGTTGGCGCATTCGGTAGAACAACTGCCGTGCGCTTGAATCAATCAATCGATGAGTCGTGGGTTTGAATCCCACCGGGACGACATGTTTTTAATATTCTGTAAATATGTCTTCCCTACGTCTGGTAACTTCGGGCATTGAGCGGGTAGGAGGAATATTGAAATTCCGACCGGGTAACGAACCACCGTTCAAAGATGGAAAAACCGTGAATTCAGTCTATGGATTTCCGAAGGCTCGAAGTGAAAAGTAGATCGACAGCGCATCATTGACTGATGTTCTGTAGCTGGGGTATCACCTATCATCAAGTGAACCTCATGCTCGTCTGTCGATATCTTAAATACATAAAAAAATACATATTTTATCTTTATTTTACTTCTTTTTTGTATAATAGTGATAGTTTTTTCTTTTAATTGTATTTGTGTGTGTGAGTGGTCAAATAAATATTCCTATTCTTATTTTACTTTAAATACTAAACAAAGAATCTATGAGCAGAGTACATAATTCGTGTATCTAATCTTTACAACTACAATAATTAATTGTGGGAAAATTATTACAATGGACATAGTTACGCCATTGCCGGTTAGCCTTGATAACTCAATCTCAGATCTAGAAATCAAATCCTATATTAATTTAAACGTACGTTCATGTTAGGTATTGAATATCTCTCAATCTTAGCTTTAGTATCATATAACAATCCAATCCATTTCTTGTATCCAACTTACTGCTAAAGTTTAACTTCCTTTCACACTCAGAATAGCCGTAAGGCAAATTGTCTCTTGGTAAGGTCAGATTGTCAATTTTAGCAACATAACTGCATTATGGGATACTAGAAAATCAACATTTAATTTCGTCCAAGAGAAGCGCATCCCACCAAATATTTTTAAATAAAATATTTTATACCGGATTAAAACTACAAATATCATAATATTCTTCAAATATTTCTCTTTGTGATAATTTTGGTTGATCATTAGTAATGGTAAATACTAATTTATGTTATCAAGTATAACAGAACTATGTATAAGAGAGAATTTATTAAAACAATACTAGCACATTTTATCGAAAACTTTTCTAGTAATTATTGAAGAAAAATACGCTGAAAGCTTTCGAGAAAAAGCACTGCCTTGTTTTGCTTATTTCGTTTTGTTGTTTTCAGGTTTAAGTACTACACTTACAGAAGATACTTTTGTTTTTATTTAATTGCAATTTTGAAAGTGTCTTCTCTCGAGAAGACCTGGTAATAAAAAATATGATCATTGTTTTCAAATACATAACTACCTAATACCTTAATAAAAATGATTTGTTGAAGATATTTATAGAAACACAAAGCCACGGTGAATTCTGAAACAATTCGTTCCCAATACGCTGTCCTAAGAGGCTTTCGTTTAATTGAAGCTTTAAATTTATATATCGTGGAGCTTCTGAAACATTTGATAATTGCAAACGCTTTCTTATTGAGAGATTGTCTGATATCAGAAATCTATATTGGTAAATGACAAACTTGGAAGTATATGAATCATATTGTCTCGAGAATCAGAACCCTGATTTTGTCTTTAAAGCCTTAGGAAACGTAGCGAATCCTAAACTTACTGTTGCGTCTTGCATTCCTTCTTTCCTTCAAATCTACCTTTTCCTACGTCCACGCCCTCTATGCGGCGGAAGTTAAAACAACACTTCGTAGAACGTGTGCGCAACCGATGCGTCAAAGTTTGATTAAAACGTGACGTAAACACACACACATCTCTGAATTGATAATAAAAAAATCACGCAAAAGTCAATCATAAAATTATATAAGTATACAGTAGAATCTCACTAATCCGGCAATAGACCAACACGTCTAATAATCCGGCACCCTCCACCTTCGTCTGCCCCATATCACAAAAACAGAATTCAACTCCGGCACATTGGTTTTTAATAGTGCAGATTTAGTGAGAGTTTACTGTTTTATGTTATATACATCTGAGAAAAACAATTTTGTAGAATCTAAAAATAAACTAGAATAGTTATGTATTAATATTATTTTCTTCCCTGTAGATATAATATCATTAACTGCTGTAAATTTTCCGTTGGTTGCGATACACGTGAATCGGTGTTAGTTTTGCTAAGTCCTACTTACGTATTATACGAGTACGTACCGTAATACCTAGTATTCACTGAGTTCACGAGCTTTGAAACATTTTATAAGCATTGTATTTGGAATCTGGTGTAATATTTTATCTACTTACACTGGAGCTTATAAAATTATTATTATTAAAATTATTATTATTAAAGGTGGAAGGGTGTCATATTAAGAAAATGAAGGTCAGATATAAATACCCTATTATATAGGAATATTTGAAAACAAGTGTTATTCATGTCGGTCTCAACATAATACGTGTTTAACCTATGATTTTTTTGTATTGCGAAGTTTATGATTATTATTGGCAGGTAATAACTAGATAGATATTTAAAATCTTTTCGAGGCATGCTACATTGGCATGTATTTATTTCTAATTTCTTCTCTCGAATGAAATGATAACTTAGACGTTATTATCTTTGATTATTTGACATATAAATAATCTAAGGTTATTATATTTATATAGAATGGGTGATTATAATTGTATATGTCAATACAAGAAATATGGTGAGTATGTCAATTTTCTACCTTTAAAAAATTATCTTAATGAAAATTAATTCTAACTACGTACGTCACGGAGCAAATTGAAGAAGAAAATTGTAAAATTTAATTATAAATGAAAACATTCTTTTATACTTCGTTAAAAAAATTGTAGTTTATAAATAGAACCCACATTTTAACAATGCTTCTCATTTATAATTGGCATAAAAACGTATTTCCACAAAAGCGTCCTGTCGCAATAACATTGTTTGCTTTTTATGACTAAACAGAACTTTCCTGTTTTGATTTTTCTCTGTCTCTCCTTTTGCCTTTGGTAAAAACAGAGTATCTACCGAATGATACTGTTTTATATTAACATAGCGATGAAATAAAAAATTGCTTCTACTTTAAATCAAATTTTACCGTTAATATTGTTACATTTTAACATAATGTGTCGTCGTTAGTCGAGCTTATGCAGAGACGCTTGATGAAGAGAGAACAATAGACTAATTAATCAACACTGTCTGATAGGATCTACATGTGTACAATTGAATCAATGAGTCGGAAATTCATCATGCACTATCAGGTAGTGTTAAAATCTGATAAAGCATTAACTGTTACATTGTTAAGTAAAAAGAGTTAATTTTTATAATTAATTTACAATTAATATTGAAAACTGAATTAGGCCTTCACCATCGATATCCGTTTATGTATTAATGATGGTACTACTCTACATGATCAATGATATATTCTATATGCAACATCTTAATGTTTGTTTGGATATTACTAAAATACACACCAGAACCGATAGTGTTTGGCTAACCAATATCTCGAGTGACAATTAGTCGCATTCAGCTCTAGCGAGAACATACAGGCTTATGGGCATTGATATAGAACTACGTCAATGCGTATAGGACCTCAATTGGTTTACGACTGCCATCATATATCAAAGAGATCTCATATCTGTGAGCACCTATTCCCTATCTTCGTCTAATTAGTACTTCAATTCGGTTAGAACTGTGACTTACCAATGTCCACTCATAAAGGATAGTCTGATGAAATCTTTCATGTGATTCTGTTTACTTTGGGCAATACAAATACACAATGTTTTAAGTTTTAACTAGCGGAGTGGGTCAGTACGCTATAAATAGCCGACAAGCGTAACCTAATTTAGAAGAATTTCTTGTTGAAAATATGGAGTCGAGAGATAGAGTGTCTTCACCTAGCAAGCCGGAATGAATTTTTTTAAAGTAAAATATTAGATTTTTTTAGTATATCGAATATCGATCAATCGATCATGCCGCTCACGTGATGGAAAGCGGACACCGCTGTCCAAAACCATCTACAACATAAAAGAATCAGTTGTCGGTCTTTAAATACTTATTATAATTTTCCTAGTTCATTTCATTTCCTAGTTCACTTAGTTCATTTTTTTTTAATTTATCAGTTAATCGTTTTCACATCTTTCGCAGTCCTTCCTTTTTATCTATACTAATATTGTTAAAAGGAAAGATTTGTTTGTTTGTTACTATTTAAAAACTACTCGACCGATTTTAAAAAATCTTCCATCAATAGAAAGCTACATTATCAGTGAGTAATATAGGCTTTTTGTGTATAGTACATCTACATTGCACTGTGCAAATCCGGGGCGTGTTACTAGTTGCACTATAAATTGATCAGCTTGAGAGTTCTCTATAACAGCAATGCCACTTTTTAGACTCAGTAGTATGCTCTTTGCATTGCGCCCGGATGTTCTGGATTCAAATACCGGTTAAATAAGGTAAAACCTCGGTTGTCCTCTCTGTAACAATAATATAAAATGTAGTAGGCAGGGTACATAAGGGGCCGTCCATTAATCACGTGAGGTCGTTTTTCTCATTTTTTGACCCCCCCCTCCCCCCTGATGATATTTGGTGAGGTTTGGGACCATTCCCCCCCCTCCCCCTGGATCACGTGTATTTTTTTGGAAGTCTATGTAAAGGCTATTTTTGACTGGAAAAAAATATTTAACAAATGGCGTTTTGATTCGAAAAACATTTATATGTATTTGCAATAAAATTAATGAATAATTAATTAATTAATTAATAAATTTTCGCGCCGTTCAAAATTTCGGTTCATAAATAGCGCTTTTTGAGAAAAAATAAATAAAATTAATACACGTGATGTCTAACGAGACCCCCCCTCCCCCCTCGTGATGTTTCGTGATGTTTTCCGTACCCCCTCCCCCCCCTTTTGAGCCTCACGTGATATAAAATGTATTAGCCACTAGGGTAGCTATTTGCAATACACACATATGTATCAGTAACGACAATAATAAAGTAAAATATAATTTGTTTTATTCCGAGTTCATTTAAAAAAAAGTACAAATTCAAATTAATTGAATATTATTTAATAGTTATAAAACAAAATAAATAGTATAGCGTAATAGGGAAATAGTAAAAAGCGTACCGTAGTTCAAGAGATAATCGTCTACAAATAAACAAAATTGCTCAGCTTGTTATATCGCAGAGACAAGATCGTTAAACGAGAACAGACTGCGTCGACACAAAAATAAAAACAGGTATGAGGGTATGAAGAATAAGAATACTCTTTGTTATTTATTATTGAAGATAAGATAAAATATCAATATTCTTAATTTATATAAAAACATTATATATTTAGGTTTAGGTTTAAAGAATCTTTATTTTTCATTAAGACAAATACAGTCACGTAGGTACATTAAAATATTTAAAAACTATGTAATGGTCTACGGCAACCTGAATATACAATAAAGTTCTTAAAAGTTAAAAGTTAATAGAAAACCTAAAAACAATTTTTGTCTGTTTGTCCGATTGTTCAAACTGTTCTCCGAAAAAACTAAACTAATTTTCATGCAGTTTAAAGATAGCCAATAATATAATTAGTTAATCTGGAGTATCAGTTGTTTCATTGAAATCGAATGTTGAATTGAATGAGCTTGTGTTTTATTTGACAAAATATGTGCATCAACTTCTTAATTCAGTCAAACGATTCCGTGAATGCAATACGTTTAGTCTTAAGTTATCCGATCTAATCATGGCATTATTGTCGTTTTTCAATAAATATTGGTCGTGTATTGGAGAGCGGAGGTCGGGAATTCTTCGACTATACAAGTGGATATTTATTGTAAGTGGGAAATTCTAAAGCAAGTAAGTATAAAGAGAAATATTTTTAATTAACTCTACTATTATTTTGTATGCAAGCATTTCACTCTATAATAGCTAAATCAATAATATATTCTCATACTAATAACATTATTGAATCTTTGAAATACGGTTTCAGCGTAAAAAAAACATTTAGGTTCAGATTGGGTATATTATTTACCGCGCGTCTAACTTCGAATTCGTACGTTGGCCGACGAGCCGAAATTATCCACGTGCAAGTCCCAAAGAACGCTACAGAGACTCGTGTCACCACTATTACGCATGTTCACATGTAAGAATCGTGTATGTGAGCGAGTGTCATACGACTTAAGAGCATAGATAAACGAACTAATGGCCGAATACACAAACGCTACTTAAATCAGCCACTCAGTTAAAGGCCTCTTAAATTTAAGAATCCCCCAAATTTAAATGGAATTCACAAACGCCACTCAAGCAATTTGATGTCATGATTAGCTAAGCAGCTCCTACACGTCTCCTTATTGGCAACATTCAATAGAAAAAGTATGTTTTCAATTACAAATCAAATAATTTTATTCTACGTTTTCGTTATACGCAGCATTATTTGAAGAAATAATAATTTTATGCAGGATCATTTAGTTAAAATTATTCAAAGTTATTGTATTTCTATTTTAAAAAATACTTTAATTAATATTATTATATTATGCGAATATATTAGTAGTAAACAACATTAAATACAATATTTTTTATGCCAGAAAATAAACATCACGATTTACTACTTATTTATCGTAGAACGAAACATTATCGTTTAATGACAACTGTCAAGTGTCAATTAGACAGAGCTAAAAGCGCGATTCTTTAACTGGATTACGAAATACAAACAATTAATAATAATTTATAATTATTATATTGAAGACAAAAAGAAATGCGGGTGCAAGTATACCATTGCTGAAAAGGAAATTCTTTTAGAATTGGTAAAAAAAAGTAAGTAAACATTTAAAACTATACCCACATAGGCACATTTCAAGTTTTTTTGTTAAATTACAAATAGAGTAACGGTATATTGTATTGTGCTTTCAGATATCAGAAAATTATTGAAAACAAGGAAACCAACGCCAGTATGATCATGAGAAAGAGTCCAGACAGCCAGCAGTATTTATTTACCTTTAAGAACGAGAAGAAGAAAACTTCATCCGTTTTGTCAAGAAGGCTCATAATCAAACTCAAATTTAAGTTGTATTAAAAGGCATTTTTTCAGCTTGAATCTTGTTTAGATATATTATGTTAATACTAATATTAACATATTATGTTAAAACTAATTTTATTAATATATTTTTTGTTAGTAAAATAAAGCAACATTGAAAAAGTGTGTGTTTATTAACAATGTCCTAATTACAAAATTTTAATTCATCCTCAATAAGAGTTATCCCCCAAAATCAATGCATCTTGTCTAGAGAGCAATATTATGCAAAAGTGCAGTTTTTATATAATATTTAATGTATAAAGCTCTACAATACATGTTGTAAAAACTTTAGGTAGGTATGCTATTAAAATCTAGTCAACAATAACTAATAATAATGGATAATGAGTAATTTACATATAACTTAAAATACTACAGTTTAACTTTACTATGATAATGTCCAGTATCTTTTTTTTAATGTTTATAATTAATTTTAATTTATTTATGTGTCCTTATACTTAGCACATATACTTTTTTTCTAGGCATTTCTCTAACACTCAAAAGGTTTAGTTTGGTTGAGTCCTCTCACTATATCCGTGGTGTTTAGGAGCTGAATTGCCACAACTATACCCCGAAGTACTTTGTTTTGAAATCTGAATGGATTCTCGGTTAATTTTTTCAGTGCAGCCCAAGAGCTGTACACCATACATCCACACATTAAGATTTGCTTGTAATCTTGTTTTATACTGATAGGGGTGATTGCTAGTCAGTAATTTTTTTTAAAATCTTATATCTAATTCTTCACATTTCACACCTAGGTACTTTGTTGTAATTGCATATGGGATTCGTTTATTGTATATAATATGCTTATTGGTAAATCAATATGTACAGAATGTGACTCGTTTTTTTTTGATTTGATTCACCATTTCTTCGTCTAATCGCTTATGCTCTTGATGGTAATTTGTGATTTCGAAGCATCCCCATGGTCGTCACTGGTACTCATTATTGCAGTATCATCGTCGAATGTGGCACATTCTACAATAATAGGTAGGATTATCCATTCCATTTTTTAGGTATATGGAATCTTCTAACTGAATTTTTTGAAAACATTTAACCTTTCTACATTAATTCTACGGCTCACGGTAGGACTTTCGTGATCAGAAAGAGAACATAACTACGATAAAGACATTTTAGTCCAACAGTTTTAACTTTTAAGAGTCCTCTCAACTACTCTCAGATTTGGGGGACACTCAAATACATTTGACAGTTGATTTGACAGCAAAATAGCCTTGAGTGGCGTTCCGGTATACCAATTTTTTACTTAGTGGCGTTTTAAGGTCCACTTAAATTAAGATGCACCTAAATCTAAGGGCTGCTTATTTTTGACGTTTGAGAATACGAATTTCGATTTTAGGGGCTGCTCAATTGTTTAGGGGGCTCTTAAATATTTGAGTGGCTTTTGTGTATTCGGCCGTTAAGTATATACCCGGAAGATACGCTCCGTATGTTATTATAAAATAATATTAATATTATTATTTTCCGCCTTATATCAATACAATTTAAGTTCGTCTGTGCAGCCGAAGAGAGCGGATGCGGCACCCGAGTTCTTGGTACATTGAACAACCTTTAGTAAACTTATATACCAGTAACTGCATCTTAATAGATATTGCAATAATCTAATGATTTTGCCATATTGGTTATAGACATGATCGAAAATTACTTAATTTTCAAAGCTGGCAATCTAGTAGGTTTTCAAGATTCATAGATAATGGGGCGAATAGGCTTTGTAAGAAGAGTCTTGCGAGATATTTCCGAGGATACTGAAAATGCTAATGTGTAAGTACTATTATTATGTACAACAACCTACCACCCATAAGAGCTATTTAAATGTTAAAAACAATAACCAACGGAAAACATTAAGTATCTCAGAACAAAGTAAGCTCTTTTCAGTTCCAGATCCATGATATTTCCGAGTAAATATAATGTTTGAATATCAGTCTCTGGTTTTGTTAAGGCGCGATTCCACCAGTGTACTGTTGTATGAGAAATCATTTGAAATTTCAAACAAATGACAACTCGACGATACGAATACTTTTTCGATAGCCGTTCGGGCTAGGCCCTCAGGCTATGGGCACTAGCTATGGTGAACTGTGTGGCATAGACCTGCAGTCACAAATGTTTGCTTCGATCGACTCACTCAAACAAATAGTAACAAATTACACTCTAGTAGTGTACTTTTGTGCGCGCACACATGCCAGCAGTGAACTCCGGTTGACAAGAACACACATTTTGTTCGCGAACTCAATCTTGCTTCCGCCGTCGATCAAAAACATTTATTTATACGCGCACTTTTTGAAGATGGATTGGATGAATGATTACATTTATTCATGCAATCGAAATTTATACTATGGAATTCTAGTCGCATTGTCTATAAATTTAGAATAAGAAACACGATTACAACTCAAGATTTGGCTCATCATTTTAATTGTTATTGTAACTCGACTGAACTATTGAGAAGATTATTTTAGCTGAGTTAACTTGTTCATGCACACTGTGCACTGTGCGCGCACAAAACTTATACACAGGTAAACCGGTAGAGATAGAGGTCAAAGGCATTAGCAGCTTAGTCCGCACACACTGCAGTTGTGCACATAATATTTGTAAACAAAAAAATTCTGCAACTATTTTGGTGGAATCGCACCTTTAAACGTAAGCTTGTTAGTGATATACAATAGAAGTCCGGGACGATTTACATTTTTATTTAAAGTACACTAGAACTAGTGCCTTCATGTCTGTGGGCTACGTTTCAAAACGGACAAGCTACCGTAGATTATTTGTGATAGCCCTTGCTCTTATCGCTTTAAAGTTAATTACTTTGCTGGCAGTATAAGTGACCGGCATTCGTTCTCGATTGATGAATCAAAATTAGGGATGGGCCGAATGTGGTTTGAACCGAATACGAAATTCAGCTGAACATTCGGTCAATTTAAAATTTTGAATAATTTCTTATTATACTTACTAAAATTTTAAATAATGCAATAAACAATTAAAGGTTCACACCTGGCACATTTTTTTATACTACATTGTTTAATTTAAAAAAAAATAATAATAAGAAAATACACTTACTCTAATTAATAAAGACGAACATATTAAAATGAAAGTATAATCTAAAGCGTAACGAACAGATGCAATAAAAAAAGAAAAGATAATTTAATAAAAATCAAAAAGATACAATATTACTAAAATACTATAAAAATAATAAAAAAACAAAGTCGTTTATAAAAGTTTAACAAAAATTATTTTTAGGTGATTGAGCAGATATAGGTATCCATTTGATCAATGAATTCATTCAATAATTTACTCCAGTGTTTCCCAAAGTAGGCGATAACGCCCCCTTGTTGGCGCTGCAGGTCTAAAGGGGGGCGCTAAAAAATAATTTATTCTCTAAGTGGGCAGTAGACAAAATAAGTTTGGGAACCGCTGATTATAACCCCTCAATATAAGTCATAACAATATTATATCGGCCGTATTACTGACGTAGTTACGATTCTCGTGCATGACAAATATTAAAAACATACCTACCTACTTTGGTCAATAAATATCAATATGAAATGGCCTCTGACATTTGAATATTCTGTTGCAATCCATTCGATTTGTATAACTTCAGTGGGCGGGTGCTGCGAAATTAGTTTTAAAACTCTATGGTCATTCTTCACATCTGTTATTAGGATGTAACAGATAACCTACAGATGTCGTGTCGTCAAACAACCACAGTGCACCGCCCGACTGATTTATTGCCCACTTGTTACATGTGGATGAAGGTTTTTGTTACTACTTTTTACGACAGGAAGGATTCGAGGGTGGCTGCATATTGAAAGGACACTGTGTGCGTTTAATATATCTAAATAAACAACTCAAATACATGCAAAATCATGAGCACTCTCTTAACTGTGGTTCCAATTACAAAATATTTTATGGAAAATAAGTTATAAGGGAGAGACGAGGAGAGTAGGGATGATACCTAAATTAAATAATTTTGATTTAACAAATATTAGGTTTTTAAATAAAATACTGTATACCGGATTAAAACGCGGGGAGCTCCCCGCGACCACGGTTGCTGTAAAGCATCCGAAACGTCGGGATAAATACTTTAAACAATATAAATAATAAACCGCGTTTTAATCCGGTATACAGTATTTTATTTAAATGTGTGATACTCGCGTTAATAAAAGACAATATTAAATATTAGGTTTCAAATTATAATACAGGTCAGAATATATCCGTCAATTACTCTAATTGTGTAATTAACGTGATTGAATTTCAGCGTGTAGGTTGTTCTCAATTATTGGCATAATATTATAATAATCAAATAATAGTATTGCATTGATATTTACTAGATACTTGTATTAAGATGTTGTCTTGATAAAATAAACAATAAAAAATTCAATACAAAAACACTTTGTATTGTATTTTTTATTGTTTCTTTGTAAAATAATACTTTGATTGAGCAGATATGGAGGGAAATACGTATAATGATTTTAAAATAATATGCCGGATGGAATATATCTGAAGCAGAATATTATGAGTCTCATTATGAGCGTTGAAGCTTCAAAATTTATTTTTAAAATATAAGTAGTAGATGTTAAATGTTCAATCGCTAACTGTAATATAATATGTATAACTACCTATAGGCCGAACTACGTACTGAAACATAATAAATTAAAAATTCTTAAGCATAACTAATTAAAATCCAAACTTAAACATTGAGACTAAAACTGCAGATAAACATAATATTGAAAAATACTTGGTTTAACTATCATAAACATTTTTGCATACTTCTGGCTATTTAAAACATGGAAGCGGGTGGTACAAACATTGACAGTCTAGCGAACCAACCAATTCATAAATGGAAGTCGTGCAATGTCATAAAATATTATTTAAAAATGTGACCACTTATGACAGGCATCATTGATCGATGTTTTGTGGTTCTTTTGCCTAACCTACCTATCAACCTACTATAAAGAATCTCATGCCCTTGATTTACTGACAAAATAAAAAACGCCATCTACTGCCCAGGTGTATTTATGATTTTAATGTACAATGGGTACTGAAAGGTATGTCAAAGAGCATGGACAACTATCTACTAATATAACTGCTAGTTGTGTAACTAGTCTTGTGGGAAGTTGAACAGTCGGCTAGTCAACCAGACAGCTAGATTTAATTATAAATGAATTATGTATATTAAAAAAAGCGAAAATTTAGGACACTTTCGATGACGGATACGGTTGATAATAATTGCTATACTCAAAAACAAGTTTTGAAATAAAATAATTGTGTGCTGCTAGCTTGGGGTGTGCAATCAGGGGTGTGTTGGCGTAATAACGTCACTAATACCTACCGGCTCGTATAGAACGCTTTCATAACTTTGACTTTAAACCCCCGTCCAACGTGCACACAGTACAAATCAATGGCACAAAGGACGTCATCCCTTCTTTATTTTCAATTTTTGCCGTGTTTATAAATGTGTGAAAAATTACACAAAATTATTCCAATCAAATTGAATGTAATGCAATGAACCATGCTTTTTTAATTGCGTGATAATTTTAGCATTCAATTTTCAATTTATAATGTGTTCTGTTTTTTATATAAAGCAGGATGTTATTTGGTGATAGCTAAAATACTTCAGCCATATGACATCAATTAGTGATGTGCCCTTGACACTTTTTAATTGTAAGTCGACCATTCGGAGCGCTAAAAGAAAAACTGTTTTTAGAAAAAATGGAATTAAATAGAAATAGTTTTTACATATTAATTTTAGTATTTAACTCTATAAAAATATATTTTATTATTATTTTTCAAAAATTACAACTTAGATTATTTGACATATAAATAATCAAAGAATTACAACATAAAATATCTCAATTCCCGACGCACTATGAAAAAACAAATTATATTCGAAAAATTCGAAAAATTTGGCATATTTACGGCCGTTTAAAAAAATGTGCATATTGTGTCATAAATGTGACGCTTTAATTATGTTTATAATTTTTTTTTGAACACAATATCAAAAATCCGGCTCGACAGACTAAAAAGTATCATAAAGTATTAAAAACAGTGTATGTTATCATGCAAACCGTGCCAGAAAAAGTAGTTTTGAGAAAAAAACACTTAAAGTTACAAGTGCGTTTCGCTCGAGGTTGCACGCAGCTAAAGCAAGAACTTAATGATTATTTAAATTAATTTTACTAACTTACGTCTAATCACCCATTTCATATTGCGTTCCTTTTCAGAAAACAATTGTTGCTGTTCATTTTTCTCCAATTGATGAGTTGTTCTGGCAACAAGTCGTTAGACAGTCATGTTTTCTATAATAAATTTCGATCTATGGGGAATTTTTACAATAGACTCTTCTTTCACAGAAATACCTACGCCTAAAACTATCGATTTTTTGAAAATTCTGAACGTATGTAAGGCCTTAAAAAGAAAATAATTAAACACTCAGGAGATCGAACCTAGGACCCATTTGTCATAAGGACCGCGTTTAACTATACTTCGTAGCCACAAGTCCTTAGTCTGTCATCTAAAATGACTTATTACCATTATTATTATTACCATGATATTAAATTATTTTAAGAGACACCTAATAACCTTTTTACGGATAAAAACAGCAGTTTGTATAGGCAATATAAAATATTTATAATAATTAATATGAGTATACCATAAATATAAGGAAAGGATATCCATGAAAGGATTAAGTATATTGAGAATATGGCGAGTAGCTCTCAGAGGACGAGTGCATTCTGGCCATCATTTTGTAAAGATATTTATTAACATAATATAATTGGCTCCACTGTAGGTGTTGAGTTCATCTATCGCGCAAGTATGGGGAACTCCATAATCTGAACTATTGTGGGCGTAGAATTTAGAGACGAACATTGCCCTCTGTGTTGTAATATTATCATCAAGGTATGAACCTTGACTTTTGTCGGAACATATTTATTTATTTTTTTATTTATTTACACTTTTACATCGAAAACTTAAACTAAAGAATTAATATAAAGAAAAACAGAAATATAGTAAGGCGGCCTTATTGCTCAAAGCAATTTCTTCCAGGCATACTTCAATGATATCTCATAATAGTCATTCTTAGACGTGTCATAAGTTAGAAACTAGTTTAAGACTGGCCTAAACATTATCATTAATATGTATGTACGAGTATATCGACAGTTCGTTATCAATAATAATTTGAGATGAATCTTGATCTAAACTTATTTGTACCTTATTTGAAGTTTACGAAATAATTTTATTATATTCGAGTTAATATCGCTGCTTTACGTGAATAATCACACAATTCAAAATTGGATTTTTTACAGAATAGCTGTTTTGAAAATTACTTAAACAAAATGTTTGTTGTCAGATTGTATATGTATAAATCAAAAGAGCATTAATCAGGGTTATTATTAACAAAAATAGCATCAAAAATCAATCAATGCAATCACCACATTTTTTCATTCATTCATATTGTATCGCAACAAATAATTCGAAAATGTTGAGTTGTGCGGCCATTCATGCAAAGCAGCGATATGTTTTTGCCTTTAGTGAAGCCAAAATCCAAATATATTATATTAACTCGAATGTCTGGAACCGGGATAATTAATTTTTCGAATTTATAGTGGAGCATGATATAGAAACATTTTCTGATAATATATGTATTGTATTCGTATGTAAGTGGTCATCCTCCTGAGCCCTGCCTGACCGAAATAATTTATTTATTTACTAGTGGACCTCGCAGACGTTGTTCTGCCACAATTTTGGTTTCTAAATTATATAATTAAATTGACTCTAGATTAAATTATTAGAATGAATCTAAATTATTAGATTTTTTCTCGCCTTTTAAACCTTCCCTAGACCTCCACGAACATTTCAAGACTAAGATAAGATAAATCCGTTCAACCGTTCTCAAGTTTTAGTGAGACTAACGAACAGCAATTCATTTTAATATATATAGATTCGATGATTAACCGGTGTTAAATGCAACGAGATGAACGAGTGACGAACGCGATCATTATGTAATTAATTATATTATGTTAATTACATAATGATCGCAAAACTGTGGAATGAATTACCGCCTTCAGTGTTTCCATCTGACGACAGCCTCGTTGGTTTAATAAGAAATGAGCCTATACATTTTTAAAAGGCCGACAACGCATCTAAGATATTCAAAATCAAATAATCAAAATCAAAAGTTTTTTATTTCAAATAGGCCTTTGCAGGCTCTTATGAAACGTCTAGTTGCACGGTTCCAAAAAGTGGGTCTCATGGAGAAGAACCGGCAAGAAACTCCATGGACACTCTTTTCAAGAATGGTTTAGCTTACAAAGAGTCGGTTACAATAGTAATAATCGGCTCAGAAGTTTATATAATGCAAGGTATACAGAGATTCTATACAATGCAAAAGAAAATTGAGTTTTTACTGTTAGTGTAATGTGAGATACACACACTTGCACAGCGCAAGTTGCCAGGGAAGCCGCACATACAGAGATGAATTAGCGCCATACATCTTTATCGTCAACATAGTCTTGGATTGGCGGTAAATGTAAAATTAGAAGCATTTAATATGTATTTTTTATTGACGTTCATAAGTGTAAATTATGTTACCTAAATGAATAAATGATTTTGAATTTGAATTTGATTTTATAATACGCTTTTTTAATTAGGATTCCTTTGATCCCTTTGATTCGAATTCTTCGATTCGAATCACGGATGTCCATGGGCAGTGGTGATAGATGTTAAACCACCTAATCGGTTGCACGTACTGAAAAAAAAACGACCCAAAAGGCAGTAAAAAAATACAGTATTTATAAGAAACATAAATTAAACAGTATTAATATTGTATCTAAAATCTAGATCTAGAGAAATAGTGAGCAATCAATGAACCATTAATACTCTGTACGAGTTACTGATATTCAAGTAAAGTTCAACGTTCAACAGTTTGATACGTTCGATCCAATCATCCATTCCACTGATTCCAGGCAGCGCTGTGAAACTTTAAGAGGACACATTGCTACCTCATCTTAGCCCTTAGGTGAGGTTAGAATTTATAGAATTTATTATATATATACAATATCTATATAAAAGAAAGTTGTGTTAGTTACACCGTTTATAATTCAAGAACGGCTGTACCGATTTTTTTGTTGGATTCCTCTATGTCCGGAATAAGACATAGGCTATTAAAATATTGGAAAAAATCAGGAAAAAAATATATGCATAAAATTAATTATAAAATAAATTAGATTCGGATCTCCGCCATCTTGACAGCTCACGTCATGCATTCTTAGCTTTTTTGGAATAACAGATGTCCACTGCAATATACGAACGAAATTATATAATTTCGAAGCCAACATTGTGGCAGAACAACGTCTGCGGGGTCCACTAGTATATATATGTATATATATAAATTATATAACAGTTTAAGTTAATACAGTTTACTCTTATTATATTTTTTATGTTAGATATCGACAGACGAGCATAAGGTTTACTTGATGATAGGTGATACCTGGCACAGAAAATCATTCAATGATGCGCTGTCGACCTACTTTTTACTTCGAGCATTCGAAAATCCATAGACTGAAATCGAAACGCGCAATATGCACATCACATTCTAATTCAGTTTTAATACAAAGTTAGTAGAATATTTATTGAAACGTGTAAGTTGTTTTGAACAAGAACCTACACGGGTCGACATCCCCTAACTTGTTCCGTTTTCCTCTGACTTGGGGTGTATCCACCTTCACTCCTGTATAGGCACTTGTTGTGTTACTCGTGTAAAGGGACATCCTGCTAGGATATAAAAGATTATGTCATTATTACAGTATTGTAAAAAAATCTAATTTATCATTTTCATTAGAATTCAGAAAAGTTTAGAATTACATTAAGCATTTATTTTTTTAAGCTTTATTAGTTTTTAGTACTTCTATCATTTTCAACATATTTTTTTATGAATTACCTATAGTTTCAACATTTCTCGGTACAATACTAACTTAGTAGGCTAAGTAAATGATTGAATTATAAGTAGTTCGTAAACAGGTAAAAGTATAATTGATAAAGCTATCTCTAAACTGTAGTATTAATCTCCTTACAGTTTTGTAATATAAAGCATAACATATTTTTCATTTTACATATTCTCACAAACTAATCACTTGTTTATAAAGGGAGCGTAGCGGAAGGGGGGTGGCACACGCCTCCACTGAATCTGCTGCAAGCTTCTAAACTTTTAACAAGTTGCGAATTCGGGATAACTGATATTAATTTTTCCCAATACTTCCGTTCCTGTAGTGCAAACATTTTATAATACATAATAGAAAATCGTGAGATCTTATCCTTATATTAACTTAATTCTAACTTAGTAGGCTAATTTTATTTAGTTTTAGTAGGATAATTAATATTTATATATAAGGTAGTCTAACAACATTGGTTAATTTGGGACTATACCACGGTCTCTAATACTAGTACATATTATTGCGGTTACTTTACGACTTACGAGAGACAGAGACAGCGCCATTCATTTTCTATCAAGTACTCGTACAATAATACTGCTTTTAGTGACGTTACGTTTTTTGACTTTGACTTATTACTTTTAATTTATTTCATTTTAAAAATAAACCTTATCAGGTTTCCTAATACTATCTTAATAGCTAACACGAATAAAATGCACAATAAGAGCATTTTTTTTCAAATAACGTCTATCTATTTGATAACTCTATTTACTAAACGGCCACTGGTGGCTGTCTAGACACTTCCAATTTACTATTAAACTAATCACTCGCGTGTTAACACTATATATTTCTGCATTAAACGTACTTAGAAAATAACCTGTTCAACCCTAGCAGATTTTAAAGTGAATTACCTAGTCACCTAGTGGGGCATGGGGCAGTCACATTTCTTTTAAGAAAAATGATCAGTAAAACAGCCCCTGATCATTTTTCTTAACTGGCAAGTAGGTGATGAGCTTTGTGTGCTATGTCCAACTAAGTCAAATTTTTAACTTATTTCTCCTTCTCAGTGATACGCTGGTTTAAATGCAACTTATCACTGAGTCAAGGGATACCAAGTAACAAACAATTAAAAGAAATACACTGTCCATAATAAATAGTCTGCATTTTCAAAAACATATTTTGATTATGTTTAACAAGGCGATTAATCAAAATCATATGGTAAAATAAATTTAAATACCTCGATATAGTTGTACCAGGGTGAATCAAAAAGTTCTTAGAAGTGCATATATATGAAACATTTTTGGATCAAGTTCGATATTCAAATTAAAGAGTGTCTATCACACTATATTTATGCAGACTGTCACTTGTTTTTGTCAGTTCGTTCGCATGTAATAAATTTTTTTGTGCAACGAGTTGCTAAAAAGTCAAAATTATGGATAAAAGTGAGTTACGTGCGGTGATAAAATATCTCAGTTTGAAAAAAATGTCTACGAAGGAAATTTTTTTGGACATTCAGCAGACATTAGGGGGTGATGCTGTACCCTATTCTACGGTTGCGTACTGGGTGGCTGAATTTAAAAGAGGTAGATCAAGCTGTAAAGATGACCCGCGTACTGGGCGGCCTTCAACCTCCGTTACAGAAGAAAATGTCAAAAAGGTTGAGAATCTGGTTTTGGAAGACAGAAGAATGACTATAAAACATATAGCTGAGATCCTAAAGATATCTTTTGGTAGCGTTCAATCCATTTTAATTGATTCACTGGGGTTCAAAAAAGTGTCTGCAAGATGGGTGCCACGAATGTTAACCGACGAAAACAAAAAGCGACGTTTGGAAATTTCCAAGCGTAATCTCGAAATGTTCCAGCGTGATTCGGATAATTTTTGCCGTCGTCTTGTCACCATGGATGAAACGTGGGTCCACCATTTTGATCCTGAAACTAAAAGACAAAGCATGTCTTGGAAACGACCATCCTCTCCATCCATCAAGAAATTTCGAGTTGCTCCTACCGCTGGCAAAGTTATGGCCTCTGTGTTCTGGGATAGTGAAGGAATCCTTTTTATTGATTACATGCCAAAAGGCCAGACGATTACTGGACCCTATTATGCAAATTTAATCCCGAAAGTGCGTGAAGCGATTAAAGAAAAACGTCGTGGAAAACTGTCGTTGGGCGTGTTGTTCCTTCAAGATAACGCTCCTGCTCATCGATCGGAAGTTGCGCTCAACGCAATCCGCTGTGCTGGCTTCAATCTCCTTGACCACCCACCATATTCTCCGGACTTAGCCCCAAGTGATTTTCACTTATTTCCAAAATTAAAAGAGGAAATTCGTGGAACAAAATTTCACGATAATGACGCGGTTATAGCTGCCGTAGAGGACTTTTTCGAGAGTCAAGAAAATAATTTTTTTTCACAAGGAATAAGGAAGTTAGAAACGCGTTATTCTAAATGCATTGCATTGGAGGGAGATTATGTAGAAAAATAAAATATTATTATTTAAATCTTTGCATTTTTTAATATTGATTCCAAGAATTTTTTGATTCACCCTCGTATAACAATAGATTTCTCAAGTTCAAGTTGAAGCATAAATGAATATGCGTCTAACTATTCATTTTGATGCGTGTAGGTTGCTAAGTTAGAGACTTGCTAATCGTAATTAATCATACGAGTTTATAAGTTGTTTGGTCTTTTTCTTTGCTCAATTTGTAAATTGTTCACTATAGATTGACTATAATTTTCGTTCATGTTGGCAACACGTGCATTTCGTTTTTAAGAGTAAAAAAAAATACTACAAAGTACGGTCACTAACGACCCATCGCGAAGGTATCATGCTCTTCTTTATCATCTTTGTATTTTAAATTAAAGCGATAATTAATGAATAAAACTAATAATAACATGTTTTAGTTCACTGCTTTATGCGATCAACCAGAAGGTGACAAAATGTAAATCGAACCTGTCTCGTGGAAAGAAGGGTGTGAGGGGGGGGGGGGGGTGACTGGCGAGGCAAAGCCTTGTTATATCACATGAAATTATAATAATTGTTTAAAGATGCGTATTGCTCTAACCAGACGATATTTAGTAATTAAAATCGCTCAAAGGTTGGTCGCTTTAATACGAGTCGTACTGAATGGACGTGATTACAACTTCGAAATATCGCTGCTTCAATTCAAAATTGCCACAAACCAAACTACACTTTTATACAGAAGGGTTTATGAAAGAAAAAAAAACGTAGACGATAAGCTCTTGTGTAAAAAAGTGGAGTTTTGATTTGTGGCCGCGATATTTTTGAAGAACACTAATACGCTACGGCGTTATAATAGAATATAATTGGAGGTACGTATGTATCATAATTTTGGTGATCTGAATTAACGTTTTACACACGTAATGATACGTGCATACACATCATTCTTCACACAATAAATATATTAGTTTTATAATGTTGTTATGGAAAAAGGTACCTTAAATAAAAACATTTTCAATTGGAAAACAGGAGTTATTAATAACCTCCTATTCATTTCCTATTCCTATATCTATGTCCTATTCATTTCATCACATTGATCGATCTGTACCTACTCTGTAGGTACTCGGAAGTTCTAGAAGCTATAGCTTTTGTGAAGCAATCTAAAATGAAACTCAACTTTTTATGATTTCCTAATAAACTTTAACAAACTTCTTCATGAAAAGTAACCAGTTAATAAAAAAATTTTTGAACAACTCCAGAAGTTTTATAAATTTTAAAGTAAAGAATAGAAAACCATTGTTGTGTATTTTGATTATTGTTTTATTTTTTAAAAATTTATGACGTTCTTACTAGTTTACAAATTGCCATTTTAGTTCTTTCACCTATAGATACAAATTCAAATTCAAATTCAAAAATCATTTATTCATTTAGGTAACACAATGTACACTTATGAACGTCAATAAAAATACATATTAAATGCTTCTAATTTTACATTTACTGCCAGTTCTCAAATCAAGGGCGTAGAGCGGACGAGAAGAACTGGCAAGAAACTCGCCGCCACTCTTTGTTTTTGTTTTACAAATGTTTTGTAAGGAGCTACAACCATTACACCATGTTCCATGTTCCACATGACATCTTTAAGTAATTAACTATAATAATCGAAAAATATATATATAAACGAAAAAAAAAAAATAAAAAAAAAAACAAAGATTTGTCCTCTATCAGCAGAATGTATGGTGAAATACACTTTTACTAATGTTGTAAGAATTAGAAGTGGTAACTTTAAATATATAATATCAAGAAAATTATCTAAATAAAATACTGTATATCGGTAAGTATCTAATATCTAAATAAAATACTCTATATCGGTGTAAAGATGACAGTTGTCTGAATTTTGAACAGTCATCTTTCTGTCTCCCCGCGACCACGGTTGCTAAAAAGCATCCGAAACATCGGGATAAATAATTTAAACAATATAAATAATAAATCGCGTTTCAATCCGGTATACAGTATTTTATTTAAATGTGTGATACTCGCGTTAATAAAAGACAATATTAAGAAAATTATCGTCACATTACACAAGAAATGAGGAGACATCTTCAAAAAACAGATAGTAGTCAATATTGCTCCATTCTGTGATTTGCCATTCGTAAAAATGCACGTGGCCAACAGGCACCATTTAAAAAAAGAAAAGAGAGTATAGATATAGGTATAATTCTTTTAAATTGACCTTGTTTCTATATAAGATATAAAATATTATGGCATAGTTCTTGAAAAGGTATAATAAGTTAGTGGTATCGTAAATACTCTAGGCCTTAGAGAATAAATAATAATATACGTAATTACAAATTAATAGCGATGCAATTAAATGATTGAAAACAACGAAACTTGAAATACAAATAATCGTTTACAAACAGTTCAGAAATGATTTAACCAAATTAACTAACGCTTATACTTAAAATTAATTAATAGTTACTATTCGTTTGAAGAGATTACACTATACAGTTTACATGGGTATTAACAAAATATATTTTGCAAAACTATTATCTATTATAGTATGTATAGTTTTCTCTAATAGTTGCGTAATTACATTGAACGAGAAATGTACAAATAATCCCATTTGACGTCAAACATAATTTAACTAGTAATTACCGACCGGTATGAATATGGAAATGACAATTCTAAAATCTGTTTTAACCTAGCCGCAACTCATCAAAATCAGGTAAACAGCGATGCAAATGGTTTGTTCAGTTTATTGATTTTAAGGTTAAAAGCTCAGCTGCATGCCAAATTTAATACAAAGCAAAGGGTCGCACTGTCCGACATGTGTTGCGGAAAGCGGAACCTGCCGACCTTCGTTCACAAGCCACGGTCGACGGGACGCAGACTAATTTATAACAATTCACATATTATGTGATATTATGTTCGTTATTATTTCTTAGGCCCATATTCCAAGACGTGTCTCAGTTTTAAATCTAGTTTTGAGACTAGTCAAACCATTTTTCCTCTATAGAATTTTGTCATTGAAAGTTCTCAAGAATTGATTATCACTTGAGTAACGTCTTGGAATACGGGCAATGACGTTTGTGTTCGATATCCGCAATGTGTTCCTTAAGTCGGTTCGAACGATTAGTTTGCCCAATGTAGGAGAAACCACCAAATTAAACGTTACGAAGTTTCCTAATTCTTCACACTGTTTTATCCTCAAAACCGGAATCAGGGTTACCAACCCCAACATAATAAGATATCGTGATAAGTACGGCTCTTCATCATCATCAATAAAAAGTAGTGAAAATAACACGTTTCGGCTTCTGTCCATGGATTACTGAATTTTCATATTATGACAAATAAAATAGGATGACAGCGCATCAATGATTGATGTCGTGTGGCGAATGCGAGACTCATGCTAGGCCGTCGAATGAGACATAAAAAATGTTGAACATTCGATACTCTCTGTAGAGAACAAAATTCTAATTCAGTTTAAAAACAAATGTTTTTTTTTATTTATACTAATATTACAAAGAGGTCAGGTTTGTGAATTTGTTTGTAGGAAGTATTATATATCTCTAGAATTTACAGAACCAATTTTGAAAAAATTCTTTCACCTGTAGAAAGCTAGATTATTAAATAACAATATTTGACAATATTAATTCCAGGAAAAAATGTTGCATTGATTTATCGCCGTGCGCTGACTAAACCGTTTGATATTAATATATGAACATAGGTGATTATCTATCTATCTTTATAAAAAAAAAAACAAAAAAAAATCTGTATTTTGTTAAAAGTACAGGAAAAGTATAATATGGTGATATTCAGATGTATTTTTCAATTGAATGAATGAAATGAATTAAGAAACTTTTATTAAAATAAAATTTGTCCAGCGAAGTGAGATATAAAGAAAATCGATTAGACCCGTCGCGGTCGCGTCGCACTTCTATAATATGCACAGACGCAATTTTCTGGGTTTTCAATAAAAAAACACATTTTTTTTTATATATAAGAGACATACTTAAAACGACGCATTGTATCTATATTTACTAACAGAAATTATAAAGAAGTGAAAGTTTAATTTTTAAAATGTTGCTAATTAAGTTGCATTACCATTAGAAAAAGAAATCGATATAGAAGGGTTCAATGACTTCGTATTTAGCGATCGGCTACTAATAATAACTGAAGTTGATGACGCATTTCAAACAACTTTGCACCCCTCAATAATTTGTTTTCAAAACTATAATGCGAGTGCTCAATACGGTAACACGGTACGTAATGTTTACCGCATCATTTCAAATATTTTTTTTTAATTAATTTATTTCTATGGATTTAATTAACCTTTGTAAGAACAAGCTGATATCTAAATATCTATCACATCAATCTATCATTATATCACACAGTTCATATTAGCAAATTCTTATAACACTGATTATTATATAATATTTAATATATAAACGACATCACCTTTAATGAAAGATGCATTGCTATCCGACTTAGGTACGCGTGCAAACTTCAACTCAACGACGCGACGGGAAGTAGGCCAATTCAAACATATAAGATTTGATTACGGACAGACATAGGGGCTGAAGTTAAATAAAAGGTATTAAAATGAGGATTGAAGCTCAGTGAGGTAACTCTTAAACATCGAAGTTAGCGGTTTATTAAAGTAATATTACTTTAATAAATCGTTTACATATATTTTATGTAACTACGGTAGAATCTCACTAATGCGGCACTTCAATAGACCGACACGTCCAATAATCCGGTATCCTCCGCCCGCGCCTCCCATAAGCACAAAAACAGACCTAAATTAAGGATTATTTTAAAATTATGTAATTATTAAATTATGAGATATGTTACAGTTATAAAAAAAAACGTGTAGAAAACACCAATACAGGCCCCTTTATTAATTATTATTTTTCTATACAATCCAGTAATCTAGGAACATTCCAATAATCCGGCACCGACTCAACTCTTTCTATAACAATATCTGTCTTATATTCAATCACGAAAATGTGATCAACCACTTAGTTTAAAAGTACCTAATCGAAATATTAAAAATTGTCTAAAACTTTTAATATTTCGATTATTTTTTATGTATTTACCACATACCAAGAATTTTGTTTTAGGGCACTTTTATTCTAAATAAGATATCTTTTATCTATGTATGTTATATACGTTTATATTTCTTCCATTTGCTAGCCGTATAAAATTTTCATTAAATATCTCAATCAAATTCCTCAAATCGAATGAATAATATGATCGTTTAACTGTTTAATACTCTCCGCATAACGGAGCGGTTCTATTTTGTGATGTTAACACCTGTAGAGGTAGACTGTACGGTCCAATAGAAGCAAAGAGAAAATGGTAACCTTGATTGTAAGAGCCACGAAAAGTTTTTAAGATATCGAGGTCATTTGCAAACACTACGTCGTTGCTCTCAACACAATCTAGTTTTTAATAGGTATTACTGTCATTTTTATTTTCAATTAGTAATTTATACTAATAAGTGTAAAATTGACATGAAATATTTAAAAAAAGCAATCGTTTTATTCTGGCGCGGCGTTCGTTTTTAAATGACATGCATAATTTGTTATAACATTTGTATTTACTTACACGACGCTTATTTATCGACGGGTAACAGCCTATATTACGTAACCGAAATTTTAGGCGAAATTGAGTAATAAATAAATGAGTTATAAAAAAACAATAAATATACAGTTCGATTCAGAATGACAAACTGAATCGAACTGTACTTATATTTAACTCATTTTCGCTAAAAAGTCGGTTACGTTATATAGGCCGTTTACAGTAAGAATATTATCTGCAATAATAATGTGGTATTTGCGAATATCGTATTAAAATTATTGGAAAATTGTTATAGATATGAGTAAGATAGATAAGAAATAGCGAAATTCTTGAGCATTGTGGAGTAAAAGACGATGAAGTGAGGAGAATTGAGAAAGGTATGTTGAGTTGGTTCGTCGAAACCGACGAGTGTGTATGAAAGTGGAAGAAGCGAGTGGTATGTAAGGATCGGAGCATATGGAATTCCGTGATCTCTGCCTACCCCGATGGGAAAGAGGCATACGTATGTATGTATGATATGGGTAGGGATAAGTAAGCATTGCATTAATATTTGATACAAAAATATTATAAGAAGTTAGGATACGTTTGGTGCCGTGAAAATGAATGTAATGGAAAACTATCGATTCTTTTAAAAAACTGCCAATGTGCCGTGAGCGTAGTACATCATACAATAACAACATTATGGTAAATATGGATATTCAGATTACCAGTGCATTGACGAGCTTCTATGCGGATATGGGCTTAATAGATGATTCCCTTAACGTTATTATAGTACGGGAGGCAGCGCTACATTATTTCTGGCAATTTTATACGGAATAAATTTCCTTTTGAGTAGTTTAATGTTCAGAAAAAAGTTCTTGCAATAGATGTATTCAGTATCCCAAAAAAATAAACCTTATGGCACGGTAATATATTGTAATAGTAAAAGTAAGTTGTGTTAAAATATTGTCGTAGCATTTTTTTTTAATTATAGCAATTTACAAATATACTTTCTAGTCAATTTTCCGCTGACTATATGAGTTACAGAGAAGAGGCAATGGAGAATTTTTGTAAATTGTATCCAAAACAGCTTATTTCGATCAGATCTGCGCACGCTACCTTAAATTAATATAATACTCATTGACATTGAAATATAATCTTTCCCCCGTTAAACATATAGCTGATGATTTTCTTAATTATTTAAAAAAATATGAAAATTTCGTAAGGTGTAAAAAAAATTATATTTTAAGTTTTAAGCGTGGTTCATATACGTGACTGACATATCACCCTCTTGCATACGGCTGACGATTATTTTTTTGTTTAAAATGATCTGAAATATCATATCATAATTTCTAGAAACGTATGAAATTACTCTGACCTAAATTTTTATTCCGACTTTCACATGCTGTTTTACACCTTCAGCTCTAGTGCTATCAGAGTAGTTGACGTCCCGATCTCTGAGGTAGTAGGCAGAAAATATAATTCTTGAGATTTTCAGACGCTATGAAATGACTTTTTCAAATTTGGCGCTACCTCCCGTACTATTAATCTTATAATGTACATCGTCCCAATAGCATACTTTGCCTTAAAGGAGTACAAACGGGAAAATTTCCAATTTTAAAATAAAAATGGCCTTTAAAATAAGTAATACGTCTGGAAAATTTCCAGTACAAAAATAAAAATGACCATTTTATTATCCTAATTATATCTAATATATAAAATTCTCGTGTCACAGTTTTCGTTGCCATACTCCTCCGAAACGGCTTGACCGATTTTGATGAAATTTTTTGTGCTTATCCGGTATCTATGAGAATCGGCCAATATCTATTTTTCATCCCCCTAAATGTTAGGGGTAGTCCACCCCTAATTTTTTTTTTTAATTTTTGGACGAAATTTTATGTTTTTATTTTATATATAATATGGCATTAACAGATACATACAACCCTAAATTTTTACTTTTTTAACAACAAACCCCGAATTTTTAGAAATTATTTACATGGCAAAACAACGATTGCCGGGTCAGCTAGTAATGCTATAAATTAATTCGCATGGGGCATGAGGCAGACACATATCTATGTCTGTTTCACTGATAATTGTTCTATACTAGAAAGTGATCAACAACCGAAACACTACATGTATTCTTATTTTTCCGGGTTCAGAAGTAAAGGACCTAAACTTTAGACTGTAAAGGCCACCATTGACTACTCTAAAGGACTACCATTTACCACTGAGGCAGTCATATGTATAGTACAATGCTATAGAAATATATTCTCCTGTCCCCCTAGTAGTAGTAGTAGTAGTAGTAGTGAAACGGACACAAAAAATAGTCTGCCCGATGCTCATCGGGCAGACTATTTTTTGTGTCCGTTTCATAGATCATTATCATTATTACAGGACAGAAGGTGGTCAGCCTTTCGTGCCCTGCCTGACCGAATCATTTTTATTTCTTGGTTCAACGGGATTCGAACCCATGACCTCCGGTGCAAAAACGCATCGCGCTAACTGAGCCACGGAAGCGGTAACAAACAAACAAACAAACAAACTTCTTTATTCAAGCTCCACATGACATATCTAATAACCTAACTTAACAACTAATAGGGATGTTGACTATTTTTTGGAATTGCTTTTATTTTATAGATACATCCTTTATAAACACGAAAAAAAAAATCTTATCAAAAAATATTACATATTTCAATAAAAAATACGTAAATAAAAATACTTTTCAAAAATTCCCGCTAAAACGCTCCAAACTGTCACGTGACGTCACAGACCGAATTTTTATTGAATTTATTCGTGAGAAGTGAAAAGATTTGTTAAGATCTAACTTTGATCGAACGCGAGCAAGATTGTTTATCGGTCTGTGACGTCACGTGACGTTTTGAGCGTTTTAGCGGGAATCTTTGAAAAGTATTTTTATTTACGTATTTTTTATTAAAATATGTAATATTTTTTTATAAGATTTTTTTTCGTGTTTATAAAGGATGTATCTATACAATAAAAGCAATTCCAAAAAATAGTCAACATCCCTATTGTGTGGCAGCTTGAACAGGCGGCGACTCAGCATATGCTGTGCTGCCGACGAAACAACACAGCGCTGATATTCTGTCGCTGCCTAGCGACACTTGTGGCAGACAGTTTTACATACACTTATAAACATTGAATCACTTATAATAACTACAATATAATAATGTATTTTAAATATAATAATACGAAGTTAAAATATGATTAATAAATACAACTTATGAAATACTTAATAAAATGAACAATAAAATAATAACCAATAAAATTAATGTACTCCGGTTCTTCCCCTAGCGCAACTAAGTCCGGTTATCAATTCCCTGCCCTTGTAAATTTAGAAGATATTTTTTATAATGGAATTTAAAATTACTAATGCTCTTTAAATTTCGGATAGGTGGTGGGAGATTATTCCAGCACTTAGTTGCGCTATAGGTGAAGCTACCTCTAAAAGCTGCTGTATGATGCCTTTGAACTGACAGACCATGTAAAGAGGCCCTTGTGGGATAATGTGTGTTGAAATCGCTCAACCAGGAAAGTTTGTGATAAAGATATACAGGAGCCTTTGTTATTATTATGTCAAATAAGGCAGATGCTAAGTGGAGACGTCTACGGTTTTCCATCTTTAGCATATTAGCATTGATTAAATATGGTGTTATATGTGCTCTAGCTGGGACATCCCAACAAAATCTTGCGCAGGCGTTTTGTACTTTCTGGATTGCATTTTTGGTTCGACTCAATAATCTTGGACCGTACATAATGTCTGCGTAGTTTAATTTTGAAAGAACCAGCGTATCACATAGCCTGACGCGCATAGTTTCATTCAAGTATTTTCTGATACGTTATAGCGTTTTCAATCGATAAAAGCAATTACCCAATATTTTGCCAATATATTTTTCAAACCTAAGATTTTCGTCAAATATTACTCCCAAATTTTTAGCTTCCTTTACTCGCCCAATTTTACTACCCTTTATATTTATGTTGAGATCTAATTGTTCTACCCTTTGTATCATATTTGTCGTCCCTATGATCATGTATTTGGTTTTTTCAGCATTCAGTACTAGAGAGTGACTATCTGACCAGTCTGCTATTCTTCTTAGATCACTGTTCAGTTTATTTATTGCTTCATAGGCATTAGAGGGATTAAAAGATATGTAGAGTTGAACATCATCAGCATAAACATGATATTTACTAAACTGGATGTTTTTTTATGAGATCTGCTGAATATAGGATGAACAACAGGGTAAGTATAATGCTATAATACCAAAAACATAAATGTTAAAATGGCAGCCAAGTTCTATATTGATATGGTGTGGTAGTCAACTTAACCGTTAAAAGTATTGAGAGCTAAATGGATGTCAATTTCTGTAGAAAATGTTCAAAATTTTTAAGAACGTATAATATATAAACACAATATCTAGTTTTTTATTGTTACAACCTTACTTCTTCTGTTCTGTGGTTACAATAATGTTTGGTATTTAAAATAAGACTATTTGACGGGCTCGTTGGCGCGTTCGGTAGAACACCTGCTGTGCGCATCGATGGGTCGTGGGTTCGAATCCCACCGGGAGCACATGCTTATAATTTTCTGTAAGCATGTTTTCCCCACGTCTGGTAACTTCGGGCATTGATCGGGTGGGAGGAATATCTAAATTCCGACCGGGTAACGAACCACCGTTCATAGATGGAAAAGCCGTGAAGTGCATATTGCGCGTTTCGGATACAGTCTATGGATTTCCGAATGTTCGAAGTAAAAATTAGGTCGACAGCGCATCATTGACTGATGTTCTGTGGCTGAGGTATCACCTACCATCAAGTGAACCTCATGCTCGTCTGTCGATATCTGACATAAAAAAAAAGACTTTTTAAATTTACATAATAGAATTAGTTCCACAAAGTAAATAACTTAATTTAGATCTATTGAACTTCAACTTTAACTTGGCTGGACGTCCAAAAAAATTCCAATTACCTGGCTGGATGCCAAATTAGAATTTACTAGGTCATCTAGAAGTGGGTGAAGTTTTTGATCTACGTATACGTATACTTCAATTAGTCAGTAATAAAAATGATGGTTTTTGGACGTTAAAATCTATAAAACTGTTTAAGCTGTGTTTATGGGTACTATTTTTTTTTTTTTTTTTTTTATGTCAGATATCGACAGACGAGCATGAGGTTCACTTGATGGTAGGTGATACCTCAGCCACAGAACATCAGACAATGATGCGCTGTCGACCTAATTTTTACTTCGAGCATTCGGAAATCCATAGACTGAAACCGAAACGCGCAATATGCACTTCACGGTTTTTCCATCTATGAACGGTGGTTCGTTACCCGGTCGGAATTTAGATATTTCTCCCACCCGATCAATGCCCGAAGTTACCAGCCGTGGGGAAAACATGCTTACAGAAAATTATAAGCATGTGGTCCCGGTGGGATTCGAACCCACGACCCATCGATGCGCACGGCAGGTGTCCTACCGAACGCGCCAACGAGCCCGTTATCTAGGGGGTCTCAATATATAAAACATTTATGTTTCTGTATTTCTGATTTTTTGATATGAAGGTGTTAAAAGTGGCTTCAAATTGTTCGTGGAATATTACACACTGTGCTGCTCGTTCCTTTACTTGGCTTGACACGCTACCGCGTATCTAGATATTTATATCTATACTAATTTTTATAAATAGGAAAGATTTGTTTGTTTGTTACGATTTAACTCAAAAACTACTCGACCGATTTTAAAAATTCTTTCACCAATAGAAAGCTACATTATCAGCGAGTAATATAGACTATTTACATCTACACTGCACCCGCATGAAGCCGGGGCGGATCACTAGTAGATATATAAACACCACAAGTTGTGTAAGGTATAGTAGAAACGAGAAACGGCGACTCATCTCCTTCCCTTTACCTTTTGTCTCGTCTTCGTTTCCTTTCGTAATAAAAATAAAACGTAACGTGCTCTTTAGCACAGGTAGTACTCCTGCTCTGTGGTGGAGGTTGTGGGTTCAGTCACCGCTCGGTTTGATGTGTTCATAATATCTTATATGTATTTTTTTCTTCTGACCCTCTAAATGTACGGGTGACTTTTGAAACATCAATATTCTTGAAGCTCATCTATTAGTTTGTGAACGCCAACAAAGACGCCAATCAGCTTTAAATTTTTTTTTGATCTAATTCAAATATGACATTTGGTTTTAGTAATCAGAGTCTTTTTATATTGATAGATTTTTTTAATTTAAAAGTTATAATCAATCAAAAACTATTTTATTCAATTATACATATTTTGCGAATGCTTTTATTGATAACAACAATTAAGGAAAACTACTTTAAAATACAATATTCGCATCTAAGGTCGTTAAGTGACATTTAATAAATACTGGCCTGAGATACATTTATATTTATATATATATAGTATTGTAAATGCTACCTTATACTGGTTTATTAATTAACCACAATCCATTATGAATTGTTCTTATATTATTTTATATAATATGTGACGATGTATGGATGTTTGTTAGATACCCTACACACAGAAACTACTGAACGGATGTTGATGAAAATTTACAGTATTATTGTTTAAACATCAGTTTAATATATAGCCATATGTCTAAATATATTGACATCCCTATAATTATTCATTTATTTGATGTGATGAAGAACACAAGCGTATGCTTGAAACTGCCAGAAAACCTAGAGATCAAAATGGTTGATATCCTTGGATCCGAACAACTTCGTTTCTTTACACTTAAGTCCTAAAGTCAAATATTTTAAAATGAGATTTTTTCAATAATACATTCTCCCTCGTCTTTGACTGCTTAATTCGAAAAATATCGGTTGGGCAAAAAAATGAACAAGGAGGTCTTAGAGAATCGAATAATAATAAACTTGACTTTTCTCGAAAATTGAAAAAACCAAGATGGCGGCTAAAGTTGGGGTCGAGGGTGATCGTCATATTGAATTTAGTCTCCCACTGACCCCCCTAAAGGCTGATGCAATTATTGTCAGGATAGTAATTAATGCAATTTGAAATTCTAACCCCTCTGTGTTATTGATTCCACTGCAAGTAATATTCTAGACATTATACGATATAATTGACGTGGAATAATAATATATTCAAATCTAGATTGTTTATTTTTATTTTTAAAGAAATATTATAACAGGACATCGTCTGTCGGGTCCGCTAGTATATCTATAATACCTTTCGAACTATTCAAAACGTAAAGATTTTCGGATGAAACTCAGGTATCGCTTTAAATGGCAAATACATTATTTAAAACGATGAAATACTTTTTACTATAGCCCGTGTAAACTCAATCTGCACGCTGTATATTAAAACGAACGCAATTATTATTATTATAAAACCTGTATTCAGTCAGACGCCTTGCATACAACATTTCCACGGATAATACACGGATGTACACTGTTTATTTTATCTATGAAGTAGTCAAGTATGTATATAAATTACTAGTATTATAATAAACATATTTTAATAATTTGTCAAGTAACAGACCCAAAATGCTTATTGCGTGGTGTGTATGCAACCGGTTTTATTATTTGTCGCGAGTAATTTATCAGAGCCACTAAAACATTCTAATACAGAACATTATTAAAATTTTTGAGAAGACACAAAAGTGGTCTATATATCTGTATAAAATGGATATATTCTATCCTGCGAACACAGGGTTTTAATCGGTCGCCGATTCCATCGAGTACATTTACTAATATTATAGGTGGTGCCCGCGATCGTGGAGTCGGCCTAGCACGATCGACTATCGAAAAAGTATTCGAATCGTCGAGCTGTAATTTGTATCAAATTTCAAATGAAATGCTAGGCCTCTCTGAACTAAACTCAATATATTTTTCAAAGTTATAGGAAATCGGTCAAGCATATTTGGCGTGAAGAAATAGACAGAGAGACATAAACATTCAAAATTAGTTTTATGTTTTCGGTTCCACTACTTAAAAATTTTAATGTAGAGAAATTTCGATTAGATTATTTTATTATATATCTAGAGAAATATGTATATATTTATTTAAAACATTGTATAGTACAAAATCTCTTTTCAACAAATTCTTGATTTTTTTAATTTTATAATTAATTTTAATTTCACAATGTTCATGACTGATGGAAACCAGTTTTCATGAATGTAGAAAGGTACTCTATCGCCTTGTATCAACAATGTAAAAACATATTTTGCAGTTAGGAGGTGTCACATCTAGAGATGATATTTTTTAGGATAACCAATGAGGAATAGTAATGTCAAAATTTTGAATTAGGTATATTTTATTCTAAAGGTAATATGTACAGTAGAATCTCACTAATCCGGTATTTCAATAGACCAACACGTCCAATAATCCGGCACCCTCCGCCTTACTCTCCCCCATACAAAAATAAACTTCAATTAAGGATTATTTTAAAACTATGGTATTAATTAATGATTGTGAGATGTGTTACATTTAAAAAAAACGTGAATACCTACAACATATTTGTGTTCATTTAATAGTGCCGGATTAGTGAGAGTCTACTGTATTTCTAACGTTTAATTCAATAGTAACTAGTAATATATAATATTTTGAAGTGACAGTGTAATTTTCACTTGGTTTCCAAACATATTTTAACAGAACAGTGTTTTGTTTTTAATTCATGATCCAACATTTTCTAAATTATGATAAAATCAGCATATAAAATCCATTGCTCAATTGAGTAGACCTAAGCGGACAGATAGCCAAACAGATATAGCCACAAGTTTTACTTGAAAACGTTACTCAATTGTACATTATATATATATATATATATATATATATATATATATATATATATGTATAATGTACAATGTTTTTATGTTAATTCTAACTGATATATGATTTAATTGCACAGTACAGACTACAGATACTTCACTCCTTACAAATATTTAGTGGTACGAGTATCAGTGTGTCAAATATTTGCAACGTTGGCCGTGGAACTCGAAAACTGGTTTAACTGGGTTATGACGTCACGTAATCTACATGGAATTCTATCCATTAGCTAGGAGTAAGCATACACATTGTTATGATACATAGTCTCTAAACAATGCCAAATAACTTTATCGGCTTCTTGATACGCGTTAAATTCATTAGATGAAGGTGGAAGTTAAGATGGTTGCAGTTTGTAATCATTATTATTACATAATAGCATTTGTGCAAATAAACACGCTTATCCGTTGTGAAACTACGGCTAATTTAAGAAGTTGAGGATTACTTATTTCTGTTAAAATCATTGTTTAAGAGAGATTGCCTCATAAATATAAAAGAGGAAATAAGAGTGAATCGCTGTTGCTTTTCCGACTTCATTGTCGCTTGTTTTATGTCAGATATCGACAGGCAAGCATGAGGTTCACTTGATGGTAGACGGTTGACCTAATTTTCACTTCGAGCATTCGGAAATACATAGACAGAAACCGAAACACGCAATATGCACTTCACGGTTTTTCCATCTATGAACGGTGGTTCGTTACCCGGTCGGAATTTCGATATTCCTACCATCCGTTCAATACCCGAAGTTACCAGACATGGGGAAGACATGCTTACAGAAAATTATAAACATGTCGTCCCGGTGGGATTCAAACCCACGACCCATCTAAGGGCACGGTAGGTGTACTACGAAACGCGCTAACGTGCCAGTCAAATGTCCCACTTTAGACGATTTATAACAACTCAATTTGTTCAATATTTCTTAGTAACAACTAGTCAATTAAGATATGAATTGAGTTCATTAAGTCTAATTGCATTAAGCTGGCTAAGTACTTAAGTAGACTAAATCAGAAATATATTAAATTCTCATAGGATTGAAGGGTAGAACTCTATAATGTAGAGTTTAACACTCACTCAAGAAATTCTCAATCATCTACTTATCACGAAAATAAAATGATGTGGTAGATTACTTTTGGTGTCATCTTTTGCTTCCCTTATTTATTACTAAGTAAGTTATTTTCCATAAAATGTTATTGTTGCATATTTACATATTTTATTATAAATAATAGGTATAAATACATCTTATCAAGTAGGTATTAAAATTGCAAATAGTTAATTAAGGTTGATATGTTGACTATATTATACCCCATATCTGTTATTTAAGGGTCGACTTCACTTGGAGTATTCAACAGTGCGGAGTAATATCGAAATACCATTCGAGTAACGATACACCGTTCATAAATTGAACGCCCGGGAGCGAAATTTGGTTTCTGTCTATTTTACGTACATACATAGAAACTGAATCGTACAATATTCTCTGCTTTTGATCGTTGAACTATGGTGCATACCTATCCCCGGACCGAATTTCGATATTGTTTTAAAATACTCGAAGTTACTTGTTTTAATTGCATTTTTGTATACATATTACTTGTTGAAATATGTATACAAAAATGCCAAGCATATCGGGAAATTAGCATGCAACTCATAGATGCCAATGTGTACGAGTAAAATAGAAATGTCACATCTCAGTCAGATTACTTTCCTAATAACCTTTCCTTTTACGTATTTAAATTCAAATTAATATGGGGTTATTAATTAAATTTAAATACGTAAAAGAAAAACTCGAGTTGAAGCATAGGATGTAGGAACACCGGTGTCAGAATACATAATCAAAATTTTTGGTAAAACAAAAAGTGTTTTCGGCCACCACAAAATTTGGCAAATATCTATTTGGAACCATCTGTACGTTTAATCCCAACAAAAAATAACTACCAAAATAAAATTATTACGACATCAAGTACTTATTATGTGATATATTTTTGTAAACGCAAAAACGTATTTTTATTAGTGATTAAGTGACGTGATAGGAATTTAATGGAAACTGCTGAGATTGAATGTGTAATCCGTGAAGACTGTAGAGTGTAGAGTAAGCGCTGCCGCATAATAGGCCACCGGTCTCCGGTACCCTCCATAAGCATTAGCCATGATATTTCGTGGTTTCAACAAAAGAGCGACGAGATGACGAGTAAACATAGTCATCATTATTTATATAACGACTTGGGAATTGAATTGAAATGATGCGACACCACAAAACAGACGAAGTAAGTAGAAATGCGATGTGTCATAATTTGTACCAGATCGCCTGTCGCCAAATTGATGTAAATGAATGGAGTATTTAACACTGCACACATATACAATTTTTTTTCAATTCGTTGTTGTAATTAAAACACACACGCATAATAATTATGTCTATAGTTTGATTGAAACACATCTTAGACTACTTAGTTTAGGCGTCGAGACGCTTTATAGTTGACGATTTGTCTTAATAGACTATTAGTTAATAAGTTCATATAATGAACTATGGTTGATCAACTAGTCGACGATCGACGATGAGCGGTTTCGTTTCGTTTACGAAAAAATCGTCAACGACCCACTAGAGTGCTCAGTAACATCCTGACTGGTCGAGCTGCGTTCAGCCACTTGTAGCTGCGTCTAGTGATCGCCACCGGTGGATAAATGTGCGTGAGCACTAACCATTAACGGGATTATATCGTTCAGTGGGACACGCATCTGGTTCTAGTAGGGCACGGAGCTTGTTATTGCCGCGCTAAGGATAAGTGAAAGCGACGAGACGCGATTCGAACAATACGCATACTATCTATGTTAATAGATCTAATGAATATGTAATTCATTAGATCAAATTAGATTAAAATTATATACCCACCCCAAAAATCTTAATTAATTTTTATATGTTGTAATATTTGAATTTCTATAATTTAGTACCGTTCTGTAGTTTCACATCACTGGTCTAGTAGCTAGAAATAACGGCAAATGGAAGAAAAAGGGAGGGGATTTTAATTGCTACACCTTACACGAAATAGGCTTTTTAACAAACTTTTTTTATAAGTGGCATAGTCACAAACAACAGTTATTTTCGATTAAGTTAACGAATCTCAATAATTAATAATGCTAAAATTGTAAATATAGAACGTTTGGAACTCTATACTACTGTAACATGTATTGGTAAACAAATCATATTGTCAGTGGACGGACAAAACTGCTAAAACACCGAAATAATTCTTTCCCACAAGTATTAAATGAGGTTAAAGTTTCAGTTATCCTATCTATCTATTACTATCCTACCTAACATATTATGTTGCTAGAGACAGGCTGTGCCGAGTATGGGGTCACGTCACCTCCTTAATGTATTTTAATGTTATGTGTATATGTGTAAAATAAAAAAAATATAAAAAATAAAAAATATAATATATGTAAAATGTAATTAATAAATAAATTAAGTATTCTGTATTCTGAGTTGAAAAAGAAATCATATCTCTTATATTTTCCAACTGATATATTTTTAAAAATAATAACGTTGTTAAAAATGTGTTTTACTTTTATCTACCTCTGCAAATGAAATATATTATGTATTTCTCTATTAACAAATTAACAGTTTCGCCTTTATAATGACGATATAATTCATCCATTCACTGTAGACTTTAACTAGTAATTTGTGGAGTGTGATAATTGTTGGTCGAAATAAAAATATTTTTATATTATAGTTTTAATTCTCAAACACGCTACCTGCGAAGCCTAGGCCCCTCCGAATATTTTGTAGTCCCATGGTTCAAAATTGATTATAAAATCCAGTTTTATAAAGATCTATTATTATAGATTACTAGCGACCCGCCCCGGCTTCGCACGGGTCAAGACTTTTTGACAAAAAAAGCAGGGGTTGTATGTATTTTTTAATGCCACATAATAAAAAAATAAAAACAAAAAATTTCGTCCAAAAATTAAAAAAAAACTTTAGGGGCGGATTACCCTTAACATTTAGGGGGATGAAAAATAGATGTTGTCCTATTCTCAGACCTACCCAATATGCACACAAAATTTCATGAGAATCGGGAAAGCCGTTTCGGAGGAGTATGGCAACGAAAACTGTGACACGAGAATTTTATATATTAGATTGTATACTGACAGGTCGAACTTGAATTCGTGTATGCGGTGATATTAGTTATTTCGTCTATGTATTTGCGTGTTGTTCCCACGAGAATGTAAGTGAGTGCTCCTATTTCACCATACATTCTGCTGATAGAGGACAAATCTTTGTTTTTATTTTTTCGTTTATATATATAATATATTTTTCGATTATTATAGTTAATTACTTAAAGATGTCATGTGGAACATGGTGTAATGGTTGCAGCTCCTTACAAAACATTTGTAAAACAAAAACTTGGCGATTAAAAAGAGTGGCGGCGAGTTTCTTGCCAGTTCTTCTCGTCCGCTCTACGCCCTTGATTTGAGAACTGGCAGTAAATGTAAAACTAGAAGCATTTGATATGTATTTTTTATTGACGTTTATAAGTGTACATTGTGTTACCTAAATGAATAAATGATTTTTGAATTTGAATTTGTGATACTTTACTTTTGGAGATATGACGTAAGACGCAACTATACGTCCGCGTCAGTAGGAAAAGCTTGATGTGGGAAGACATGGATGGACTTTAGGTCCTAATCTAGCAAGTGTCCTAAATTAATTATTAATTAAGCATCTCTTTATTCAATACTATTCAGTGCTTTCGCCAAAACGAGATAATGGAATTAACAAGGTAGGTACACAATAACTGAAAGAGAAAACATGTTAGGATTCTTTCATAATAACATTCTATCCTAATATAAAGTGAATTATAAACGAAATTCATAGACGAGAAATGTACATATATATTATAAGGTTTTGAATGACATACGGAAGTAAAGGATAAAGCTATAAAGCGATTGCATTACATCTACTTCCTGTTGTTTTTATACAATTTTTAAACATTATTTCTCTTTATATTGAAAGATAGAGGCAGTAAACCTTCGTGAAGTTGAAGTTATAGTTTTTTTTGCATTTCCTTGTAGCTTCAATATTTCATGCTTAGGATTTATATTTACTTAAATAGTATGAAACTTAATACTTATCTAATTTTTAATCTTACTTTTGTTATTTTTATGTTGACAGACGAGCATTAGGTTCAATATTTGGTAAATGATGCGCTGTCGACCTATTTATTTATTTCTATTCGGTGTACAGACGGAAACCGATACACGCAATATGCACTTGACGATTTTTCTGTCAATGAGTGGTAGTTCGAAGTGGCCGTAGGGAAATCATGTTCACAGATATGTATCAATGTCATTCCCGCGGAAGTCGAACTGGTGACCCATCAGAACAAAAAGTAGGTAACGCTCCGGAAAGCCCGTCAACTCAAAACGATTTCAATGTTTTCTATCTTTAATTAATTTTGATTTTTTTTCTCTTTTTCTGAAACTAGTGTAATCTAGCTTTTACTTCTAGTTTCAGTCTAGGCTAATAAACAGGTCTAGTTTAAATATTCATTTCAAAAGTATAATACATAATGTATTCACAATATTTTATGTTAATAACTAGCGGGCCCTTCAGACGTTGTCCTATCAGAATGTTGGCTACAAAAAAAAATAGATTTGAATATGCAATTTTCCCTAATGTCTAGTAGGTATATTCTATCTTACTTCTTCTGTTCTGTGATTCTATCACAGAATTTTAGTGGACAAGCTTGCGTGACGTGAGATGTCAATTGCGGAAAATGGCGAAGTCCCGAACCTAATTTATATTAAAATTAGTTTTCTGCATATTTTTTTTCTTGTTTATTTCCAAAAGTTATTCTGTTATTCGGGATATAGACAAATCCAACAAATAAAACATCATAAAAATCGTAATCATAATAATAATAATATATATATATAGATATAATAATAGATGTTGCTTAAAATATGTTGTCGTTATGAATTGGGTCTAAGAATCAGAACGGACGGATCGCGTGTAGACTTGTTACGTATTAATTATTATTCACGTTCATACCAATTTATGCTCTACGAGTTTGCATGCAATAGACTATTCGAGTACAGTTCTCTCATTGAATATATCTGAATGTAATGTAGAACTTTTAATGACACTCTTTATGTATTTGATAAAGCTTTTTGTCTATACTTAATATTATATAGAGGTAAATATTGTGAGGTTGTAGGGGGTAATCTCTGGATCTACTAAACCGATTTTCAATGTTTTTGAGAAATTATTTAACCAATAGAAAGCTACATTATCAGTGAGTAACATAAGCCCTTTTTTACATTGCACCCGTGCGTAGCCGGGTCGTGTTGATAGTCATACTTATTAAAGACTAAAATCATGAAATATTTTGACTAAAGAATAGTTTCCTTCATCGTTTCTTCAAACTAGTGCAGTTTTTAATTAATAGATCTTTTTATTTCTATCATAAATATGTCGAGAGTTAGTGCTAAAGCCTAAAAACCCAATAAGTATGAAATTAAGAGTTGTAAGCAAAATTCAATTTGAAAAGTTTTTCGACAAAATTATAACAAGAACTATATTCTTAATTTTTTCACACCAAAAACATTATTTACGACGATATTCTTTGTATAACTAAGGTAAATTTGTCTCTTAAATTTAAAATTTAATTTTACTTTTTAAAACTTTTAATTATATTATACAGAACAGAGGGTTTAGTTCATTTCTAGCATTAAACCCTCGATATTTAATTAAATATTGGGATTGGAATCATAGCATGATAATTACAATAAATATTCTCTTTTATGCACTCACATGTCACAAGTATAAAGTTTTTTTATACCTATACCTACAGCAGTTTCCCCAAACCTCGTAACAAAGCAAAGCTGTATCTTGGAGTCCCAGTACAGCAAAAATGTACTTGTAAAGTAAAAATATTTATTAAATTTGAATATTATTATCTACTTGATAATGTATTTTTACTTAACACGAAGAAATTGCATAGCTTAATTTGAAACCGTACCTATTCGCTATTTCAATTTTAATGCTCATAAATTTTCCTTCATTCTTTAAGGACGAATGAAAATATTGAAGTAAAGGTCAGATGATAAAACCAATAAAAATAGTTCAATATTCACAGAGATCATGCCTCGCGCCGGTCAATATTTTAACTAGGATTTAATTTAAAAGACTCCTCGAGTCTGTCTAAGGAAAGAAACTGGAAAAATGCAGCAGAATTAAAAATGGCCTCAAAATAAAAAGGTAAAAAACAACTGGAATAACATAATTTCATTCTTTATAATTATATTTATTTATTTCTGAGTCTCAAGTTTCGTTAGGCTCTAACGAATCATTGTCATTTTCGTTTATTTTCTTCCATTAAACTTTTAAAATATTAGGAAGCTAATTATTGCTAAAATTGATATGAATAATGATTCTTTCATTTATTTATATATTTATCAAACATTATTATTCTAATTATTGTATTGTATATATTACTATTATTGAAGAGCGTTTAAGAAAAAATATTAGAAATACCATCAAGTATTTTTCCCATAACGAAGTACCTACCTGGTCTTACCGGTAAAATTCGAAAGTGTTCAGCCATTGTTGACAACTAGTTATGTACCTATCATAGATCTATTATAGACAATTTAATCGAACGATGAAAGTCCTCGGCTCCAACGATGCTCGCAGAACTAAGGCATAAAGTACCTTACTGAACTAGTTGCTTTAATTACTTCAATTAACATAAAATTGAAATGTGGTTGCACAATTTTCTTGTTTTAAAATTACTTGTAAAATATTTTCATGATTCTAGCAAGTAGCCTCTGGTTACAGATTTGCCTATAAACCAAAATCAATGAGTTTTGTTTTCCAATGAAAGCTACTCAACATTCTTGATTGTTTATAAGAAGTTCAATTTTGACAGTTAATTTTCTCTTATCAACTCTCAAAATGCCATGAGGTAGCTTGTTGTTAAGTTGCTACAACTGCTAGAGTTGACAGTAGGACTCTATGTAGATTCATATCTGTACCTTGAACGAATCATAATTCTTAAGTTGATTTAACACGGAAGTCCGATTTAACAACAAATACTCAAAATATATTTAGTTTTATTATATGGCTAGGTGACCATGATTAAAAGTACTCTAGTCCTTTCCCTCATATAGTTATTAATTATTATTATAGTAAATTTTATCAAAATATTAACCTTAACTTAACCTTGAAAGTAAAGTCGTTCTTGATAGAGTTACTTTCAATTTTATTTATATTGAGTAGATAGTATGATAACTTTAAAGTAAAAATAGTAAAAAAAAATGTTATAAAGTTTTCAAAGGAAACCACTGCCTTTGAAAACTTCATAACAACTTTCCATAGCGCAGACGCTGCACCCGCTCTTCAATTAGTAATTGCATTAATTAGGTACCTTCTACCCACGTATAGATTCTTAAGTATTATATTGAAGTTGTACTATATTAATATAAATGTTAGTAAAACCTGTTCTTATTCATATATACTTGTTTGATATAATCGCGCAATAGGGGCAGTTCCTCAGAGTAGGAAGGAGTCGTTTGACTCACCTTGGGCTTGAGTTGGCACGAAGGCAGCGCTCCAAATAACAAGGCATACACACAGATACATTTTGCAATTGTCTCCCTCGATCATAAGAAATAATATTGCCAAAGCGTCACTTAAGCATGATACAGCCACAGACACGTACACACTCACACATACAAACGCAATGTGATTTTAAAATATTTCGCGCGAAAGTAAAAGTATCCCATAGACGTTTGAAGGGAAGGCCACGTGCAACAGTTGGTAGCTTAGGGCGTCGTCTCGGACATGCACTCACGGCAGACTGCCATGCCTGGCTTCGGCTAGCCTGGCTTGCCCCCACCAAGCGCTCGCCTTTCACCGTTATAATTCGTAACCCAAAAGACTGTTGAGCAAGGCTATATGATGACGATTGACATTCAACAAAAGCGGCACGCTTGCCATACGGAAATAGCCGGTTCACGCTGTTCGAGCTTTTAGAGATAATGCCCAAACAAAGTAATGATCTGTTCATTGTTTTACTCTCCATGCTATTATTGATCATACAGATATTCTCTCAGTGGGCCATGGAGTTCCACATATGTACATATATATTATATGTATATAGAAATATTTCTGCGTCTGTTCCTCAGATTACTTTTCTTTACTGTCAGGTATGTGATCTATATTTTGGGTCTTATCCGACTGTACTTAATTTAAGTTGTTTTACTGGGATTCGAACGGCCATGGGTCCGATCAATAAAATACCATTTCAAAAAAATATTAAAAAAATATTAGAAAAATAAAACTTTTAATGAAAGGATAGTTATTCACTGACTGCGCTAATGATAAACTCACTGGAAAGTTCATTTCCGAAGTTCACTGTTGATATTTCCTCAAATTGACTACTCTAATTTTCCAGCCACTGTGTAAACTAACATATTATGTTTGTCATAATATACACTGAGATATAAACTATATTATTATATACGTAAGATAGGTTCACAATCATCAGGTCATGACACCTGTTCAAAACGACAATCACATCTATTGGTAATTGGTATTCAGTCAGCAAGGAGTCATCCCACACTAATGTTGAAACAAACTTGATATAATCGATCGACTGAACTTTGATTGAACTCTGACCACATGCATTAACTCTGAGGTTTCCATCCAAATTACTCCAAAATATATTTTTAATTTTAGATATCGACAGACCAGCATAAGGTTCACTTGTTGGTAAGTGATATCTCAGCCACAGAACATCAGTTAATGATGCGCTGTCGACCTACTCTTTACTTCAAGCAGGAAATTCATAGACTAAAACCGAAATGCGCAATGTGCACTTCACTTCACGGTTTTTGCATCTGTAAACAGTGGTTCGTTACCTAGTCGATTTTTCGATATTCCTCCCACCCGTTCAATGCCCAGAGATACCAGACGAGGGAAGACATGTTTACAGAAAATTAAAAACATGTCGTCCCAGTGGGATTCGAACCCAGGACCCATCGGAGCACACGGCAGGTGTTCAAACGCTCTAACGAAAAGTCGTATATTTACTTTTTCCATTATACAAATGGAATTTATTTTAATAACATCCAGTTTAACATAATTTTCGCCCTATGACGCTTCGATCAGTTCCTATAAATAATAATAGTACCTACGAGCTACGCTTGCCACTCATCACAGAGAGATCGAACTTCATCAAAATTAACTCACACAAATTCAGGCAAGTCACGTGCCTGAAATTATTATTATTATTTACAATTTTATCTGTTATAAGTTAAGCAGGTACCTACCTATACAATGGTATTTTTTATTAGCACGAGTATCACACTTTTATATGAAATAACTTTTAGCGGATATAATAATCACATACATCTTTTTTGAATTAGCTATTGAAATATTAAATTTTAAACAAGGTATCTTTCTAATATCGATAAATAAATAAAAAATAGGTACCTATTTATATACTTATAATAAAAATATCTTGTGATCATATAAATATTGTTCATATTATTTATCTTCTAAGGATTCAAACAATCCTGGTGTTAAGTATAAAATAAAACCAACATTGCGGACACCAAAAATATTTATTTGAATATTTCGTAGTAGGTACGATACATTTATTTGAGTAAACATCTACATTATTTGCTTATTAGCTAAAAATACATTGAATTCAGATTAAGCTCAAGTACAGATATTCTTTATTTAACATCGGATAAGTAGAAGTATACACACTAATTTGAACTGCAATTATAAACCTCTTGAAAGTTATAGCTATATTTTTTTTTATATAAATCAAATCATTTGAAATTTCAAATTCAAAATATAAAGAAACTAAAAACAAAGTATCCAGTAAGCCTTAAGATATTTGTAATAATATGGCAGAGTCTGATACGTTACGTAATACAAATTGATAATATATAAAAATTATATAATATTGAAAATATAATCAAGATACTACCTACTTACTAATACACACGTTGAAAATATCCTTAAAAAATAATAAAATATAAGTCATTACAGGTGCAAATAAAATATAATTTTAATAAAATCAATTAAATTTCAATAGCAAAATACATTTTCAAGAGGTCTATTTCATTTCTTAAGACATACTTAGATGTTATTGGATATAATTGAAAACATTTGGCACTAATAATACAATATCATATTGAATTTAAATTTCGCTTATTATATCGTAAAGCCGAAATGTAAGGACTTTAGATACCTATATCCTTATCTAATCGATAAAAGTAAATTATTGTGGATAGTATGTAAGCTGTAAAGATTAGTTATAAGAGGTAAGAATTTTTAAGAAAATCAATTATAATTAAATAACAATTATTAAAAAACCCTTTAAAAAATCAGTCTTTAAATTACACAAGAAAAAAATTAACTTAAAATCTAAACAAAATGAATAGCATGATCATGGAATATATTATGTCTACATTCAAACAAACAAGTTAAAATTCACATATCCATCCATATCCAATATTAATTTGTGTTTTTTTTCTAATGAGGCGCGACTAAACATTCCTTCTGAATGTAATCATTACCCGTGTTGTGCTTTAGTTTTAGTTACATTTGATAAAAACTGTTTAATTATTAAATTCGAGCACCTCGCCTGTATTAAGGTTTAAATATTATGAACTATGTATATAAATTTAAAAAAATATAAAGAAGGATTTTTAGAAGATTGATAATGATTATCTAAGGATAAGTAATTCCGCTAGGCTGAAAAAGAGTGTAAAATAACAACGTTTAACGTTCTACAACACATTCAGATTATAGGTAAATATATTTTTTAAATAATTTCTTTCTCAACAATTGTATTAAATTTAATAATAGAATTATTTAAAATTGGTTCAAACCACAGCTGCACTTAAACTAATTGTTCCCCAGATATTTCCTTTTTTACATAATATACATGGTAATAATATACATGGTACACTTAAATACAATAAAATAAATAGTCAATTGTTTCCATTTATTTACATTTACCTGACGATTTTCAAAGGATTAAAAATAAAAATATTGTTCAACCTAAGATGATTAAGAACATTTATACCCAAAAAAAAAAACAACACAAAGGCTTGTTGAAATGATTAAAAAGTTTTTTATGATTGGCCGTGGGGATATCCATGACTTTACTGAAACTTCACCGAACCTTTTTTCAAGTTACCAAAAGCCATTCACTAAAATACGAGTATGCACTGAAAGTCATCTTCAAACTTGTTTATAAATGTACAAGATCTCTGCATATCATTTACTACATACACACAAAATAAAAGGTTTTATTGAGTGTTCTGTGTACAATGTACATACATATTTACTTTTAACAATAATTTTGCATTACGCTTCTGTTCACACTTTGCTGCCGGATGATGTTCATCGACCAATTTAATACCAAATTAGATGTAACACTTCTTATTTTTCTTTTATTAATATTACTATTAGTATAACTAAATATATGATTTTATCACAATCACGAGTTTCGTCCCTTGATGTTTCTTAATCGTATACCAGTTTGACTCTTACGTTGCAATGGATACAGTGGCGGATTTACTAAAAGGCTGAGTTGGCTTGAGCCTAGGGCGGCAGATTTTAGGGGCGACAAATTTGGGGACCATTTTTATTTTTACGGGGGTGTTAGTTAATAGTCTACAACTTGGGAATGTGTAAATCCGCCACTGAATGGATAAGCTATCAGTCGAAAATCGTCACCCAAGAAAAATCGGATGAATCTATAGAGTGGCGTTTCTTATATTTTTTAAAAGTATAGGTGTTTTTTTCATCTAATGATAGCCTACTCCTCGACGTAGTCTCACTGGCTTCAAGTCCTATATAGAATTTAATATATTTATTTAAAAATTATTTCCTTTGTTTTATTATTATTTAAATTTGTGATACAAAAATACTTCACAAACCTCTACCTTACAAAAATATTTTTATTTACCTTCCCTGCTGTGGTTAGAGCCAATTTTATTTTGTATAAATAACAATGTCTAAACATATGAATAGTAAAGAGACAGACAGAAAATGGTACCGGGTTTATTATGTGATTAGTCAGCAATTTATGAATACAATTACTATACAGCAATGGAAAACCTAAGGAGTTAATGTATGACCGAATATTCATGTGTGAATCATGAACAAACTATTAGTTTGTATTTTTGTAAAAGATAAGGTATTACCTCCATAGATAATAAAAAATTAATCACAGTAAGAATTAATTATCATTATATAACTTACTAGTAACACGGCCCGGTTTCGCACGGGTGCAAAAATTTAGAGGTACCTACCTACTATACACAAAAAATAGGCCTATGTTACTCGCTGATAATGTAGCTTTCTATTGGTGAAAGAATTTTTAAAATCGGTTCAGTAGTAGATCCAGGGATTATTCCCTACAACTTTTTTTACACCTTGGATTATATTAAATTTTAGTAGGGATCTAATCTTTATGGAAATAAATATATTACTCGGTGATGTAGAGTATAGATGTAGCTATATAACTGTGAAAGAATTTTTAAAATTGGTCGAGTAGTTTTGAGTTAAATCGTAATAAACATACAAATCTTTCCCCTTTATAATATTATTTTAGTATAGATATAGATTTTTAGTTACGTTAACGAATCTAAACATGCCCTTTGTAAGCTCTGAACGTGTCATAATTGCTGCCATTTCTATTTACACAAAATAATTATAGTAAGTGTATTGTTTTAAAAAGGAAATACACTTTAAAACGCCAGTATTACATTTTGTGTTGGTCTCTCAATTAACATATTTTATATAAATATACATTTTATTATATTTTACTAGAAAATTAACCATTGTAAATAATTTAAAATAAATGCATAGTTATTTGACGTCTTAACTTTTGGTTTAAATTTGAATTAAGGAACTATATAAAAATACTATTTTGGAGGGAAGCTGAATATAAAATTGTTATATTTTGTTTTCAAATTACATGGAAAATAATTGTGATAATATTTTTTGTGTGGTAAAGAAATACATATAAGAAACTTAAATATGTTTTAAACGGCTTTGTTTTTGTAAAAATAATAAAACAAATTATTATAAATACAGTATTGTATACTAAACCATTTGCAAGAGGCGGACGGAACTATACTAAAGTATAGTAAAAAACAAATTAAAAAGTAGGAAATTAGCGTAGCTTAATTTTTTTATGATAATAAAGTACAGTAACAGTTAATTACGGTTGGATTTGCGTTTACAAATAATAAGTATCATGGGATGTGGAGGCCGCTCGAGACGGGCCATTCAAACGTGCATCTTGTGGAATATTAGGATGCAGTAAACGGACGTTTGTCTTTTGTCGCCTTGTGTTTTTCCGGCGATGGCGAGTCACCAGAGGATCGGAAAGGCTCTTCTTGCAACAAACGTAGTTAAAGAGTTGGGCAAAACCATGGCGAAAGTTTTTGTCAAATATAGAGTAACCGATGTTAGTGAGCACAGAACGCCCTTGACCCAGCCAAATACTGTGGTAATATTTAGCATCACTGGCATCGTTCAAGTCTAAGGAAGTAATTAAATATGGCAACCAAGCGATGACATACAGGAAATAAGCGATAATATTCAGTCTTGCAATTGAGTAGTCGTTCACGTAAGCGTAGGATCGCCTGTAACTTATTTTTTTGAATGCACGGCGTCGAATGCGGAGAAAAGTTGAGATGACAAAGGTTATGGACACACCAGAAGGTAGAACATGAAACACGAGAGTAGAAACCATTCGGAAATTGATGTTTCCGTCATACGATCGATTACAATAGTCGTAATCTAGACACAAATAGACGCCGCAAGCGCCAAGTATAAAACTAATTGCGAAAATTGAAACTGTAATAACTTTGACGTTACGAGTCACAACCCGATCGTATAATGCCTTAGGGAAACACAACCTTAAATAGTCTTCTGCTGCCGCCAACTGAAACCAAACGAATGTGTTATTGAATGGTCTATTTATTTTTCCCGCGAATGAAAGGATAATATCGGTTACAGCTTATCGCGCTATATGCATGCGAAATATTTATATTATTATATGATGTACCTATGTCTGCTTTTTTAACCAACTAATTTACTGAAAAATCCTAACCTAATGATACTTACCATGAAAAATAAACTGTAACAATAGGTGGCTGACGTCCCAATTAGCTGTACCCCGTTGCAGACATAGATGTTGTCCCATTGTCCTGAGAGTAGAACCACCGACAATACGAACATCACTCCGCCGGTAATCAAAAGATCCGCAAGTCCAACACAAGCAAGAAAGGTTAAGCCTACAAAACAATTGATTCATGAGCCCTAACGGCAATTCTGCTATAAAGCTTATATCTATATACATCTAGAATTACACATACATACATTACAATTACACATGCTTATTCAGCCTACTGTTGATGAATGATGGCCATTATTTTATTATTTGCATTAACTCAAGAATGGTAATATACGTTCAAGAAATACCTAAATTGAGAATGCAAAATTTCGCATAGCGAGCAATAAATTATAATATATTTTATTTTTATTTTCAGAGATTATTTCTAATAATTTTTCTATTAAAATGAAATCCCGAGTGCATAGTGGGGCATGGGGCAGACACAGACTACGGATCTACGGAAATGTTGTTTAATAACCAGATAAATTTTGTCATATATGCGTCTACGGAAGTATAAACTGTGCTATAGGCACAACTTACCCCTTCACAAGTTATAATTAAGACATTCAAATTATTTTAATTGGTTTTGTTTAACTTTTTAACCAATACGAGACAAAGTACATCTAAATGTTGCTTAATTTTTTTTTTAAAGAATATAATAATAATCTTTAATGGAAGATGTAGTGTGTATGAGTGAGAAATTATACTATCAAAATTTTATTTATACGAGTATATCATAAAGTGACGATGCTACATCGAATTTTATTATTCAGGTTATTTTTCGCAATTCATAAAGCACGGAATCCTGAAAAGCTCAATGAAAATAAAAGAATTTGCAATAGCCAGTTAAATTTCATATGTCGAAGCTACGCAATTTATATAAATATCGATGTGTGGGCAAAGGTTCAGGTTTTCATATTAATAATTGGGGTTTTCAACCGCAATCAGAAAACTTATAACATTTACATCGTGGTAAACGTTATTACTTTCAAAATCATTGGTTAAAATCATTGACATAGTATTAAATGGATTTCGGATCCGCCCTCAAATGTGGTCCAACCAAAAGCCAAAAAGGGTTGTGAAAACGTGTTAAAAATTTCAAGTAAGACATGTATAAGATTAGAATTACCTTATTTTATTAAAATTTCGATTTTCTGCAAACAAAAACCCACTGTCTTTTTGACACATAAGGCGTACAACAAATTGAAACAAAATGTGCTTCAAATCATATTTCCATGGCAAATAAAACAAATAAATATATAGAGTCGCTATGATAATATTTTATATTTTATAATCATATTATTATTATTAGTTATACCTTCTAGCTTACTTCGATGGGCGTCAAATATTTTTACTTGTGATGAAATTATCTTGTGTCTTATTAGTACTGAGAGTTTAGGTCATTTTTTGTTGATCATTATCTTCACCTAGATTATATAGTTAAGCCAATGCACGGCGATAATTCAATGCATCAGCCCGTATTACTCGAAATATTATAATCACTCAGAAATGTAGCTTTATACTGGTGAAAGAATATTCAAAATCGGTTTAGTGATTACGGAGGTTACTGCCTTCAAACGAACTCACAAACTTTACCACTTTATAATATTATTAGTGTAGATTAAATTTTCCTCCAGTTTTCCTCCGGCTTCGATTAGGTGCTCACTATGTAGAAATATTATAGCAGAATACAGGAATGAATAGCGGCAAGAAGAAATTTTTAATCATAAAGATTCTAATCTGGAATGCTCGGGCAATTTGCGAAATCTGATATTAACGTAGACCGAGATTGCTAGTTACGGACTTAGTGCTCTACATCTTTTTAAATATAACTTTCGATAAAATATCCCTTCAAAGGATTAATCCTTCCTTAATACATTTTCAGTCACATTTTTTTTTATACAGAGCGCAGGATGGAAGAAATGTAATTTTTAAATAAATTGTATAACAACGTAAGGACATTAATTTAAAATATTTAAGAAAGTACTTTACATTTGCTCTGTATAAAAATAGTTAAAATGTTACTAAAAATGTATTATTTTGAACGAAAATCACAGTTAGACCAAAGTTTGGCATCCCGCAGGTAATTAATAATACGGTAATATAGCTTTAAATAACTAAGTTTTATTTCTTATCACAAGAAACATCATTATTTGCATCGCCTATTTCTTTTCTCTATGTATTATATTTTATTCTTCTGAAACCTTTATCCGGGGTTGCTTCTAAGAAATCGCTATTAAGCGATAAGGCCGCCCTTTAAACATTTTATTTTAATTTACCTTTAACAAGTTTATTCGCGCATGAACTAGTGAAATCTCCAGCTAAATAACTAAGCATAGAAGGTATAGAGAATTCCTCGACAAAAATCACACTTCATAAATATCTTCAATCTTGTTAAAAGCAAATATTACTGAATAATAAAGAAAATGATTAACTTAAATAAAATAAATGGCTTCGAAAATAAATATTAGTTTAAAAATTCATTAACCCCATTAAATAAAAGTAAAGGCAAAGAAGTGTCGTTGTACACAGTGGCGTAGCATGGGGGAGGGGGAGGCGGAGATTTCGGTCCGCCCCGGGCGGCACTTTGACGGGGGCGGCATTTCACTGGTAACGGTAAAAAATTACTTCTTTCAACGTTATTTTTTTAATTTTTTTGTCAGTATATCACCTTAATAACAGAGTTTCTCTTTAGGTTAGTGTTATTCAATACCATTTTCACCACGCCCCAATGTTTTATAATCAATTGCAAATATGGGTGCTAGTTACCTATGCTACCCCACTGGTTGTGCAAGACCTCTTTATAAATATTTAGAGGTTATTGATGCTTTTAATGCTCCTTACCTTAAAAAAGTTAAACAAAGAAAGTTGTTTATTAAGATATACCCTAAGTCCATTTAATACTATGTTAAAAATTGATAATCATTATTAACGATATCGTAATCAGTAAACCATTGATACAATTTCAACACGGAGGGATCCACCGCGTCGGATGAGATAGAACATGTGAATGTAATATAATTAAAAAATGATAGTAAAGGGGTTGTAGAAGGACCAATTAAAAATTCAGAAGTCATAAGCGAAAACAGTCTTAATACACATAATAATGCACATGGATAAAAGTAAGTGATTACGTTTTATAATCCTTTATTTAATACGATCTATCGGCTTATTGTCTCATAGCCTTATAGTTATCTATACCTTAAAACACTGACATAGGTTTTTTATATTTCTGCTATTAGTTTCCTTGTCAAGTAAATAATTGTAAATCTAAAATCCTATTCAGGCAGTTTTGGGGCCTCACGCTTTGTTCCTAGTTGCTAAGGAACAAAGCATTATTAATTAAAACATTATTATAAAATAAAAATGTTAAGGATTCAATTCATTGAATATACAATTTACTTACCAGCTTTCTGAAGATTTTTCTCCACAAAGAAAGAAGACACGAAGAAAGCATTAAAAGTCGACCCCAATGCTGCTACACTGAATATAAAAACCAACCGTCCGACTCTTGGCCACTCATTGTTCAACATCACCGGTGAGTAGATCGAAGCAAGGTCAGATAGGGTAGAGTTATACTTATTGACCCCATGCATGGGAGGTAGTTTATCTGCACACAAAATATAATAATTTCATTAGTTTATTGATAAAAAATAGCAAAATTTTATTTTATAACATTGCTATGAATAAAACGAAAGGTGACCCGATAATGCGAACGACAAGTTCTAAACCTTCACAGTCAATCGTCCCTTTAAATATGCAGTACTAAATTTTAATAAGACATCTACACAATAATTTAATAAAATATTGATACCACATTTCAATTTTGAAATGTTTGTATTTTATTTCGTAATATCACTGAAACATTTTTAAATCTCATTCACTTTTTAATGCGAGTTGGAATATATAAAAATTACTGTAAATTGATATTCTTCAGTATTATCTCTGAGAATTTAATGTTACTTGGAAAGCAATGCAAATAACCAATTATCTTAACAAAATTGAGTTTAAAATTTACAAGTTAAAAAAGGAAAAATGCAAAATATTGTTTCTCACGTGCAATAATGTGCTCCAAAATAATGCAACAGGTTAAAAAGTGTCTACTAAATAAATAAATTATACTCATATAAGCACTCTACTTACTCGGTTCTTTAGTTTAAATTTTACACGGCTGCCCCCATGCGTGCGGTCTCGGCAATGCGTTTTTCGAAATGGCGCGAGAACTAGCTGAACGAAACGGAGGCGATGCATCTCCCACGTAGAGCATTGTGTATAAACACTCCCTTTCAAGGTCACGCATTTCAGGGGCGGGAACGTCGTGCGCTTTACAGACTACGATATCTACATCCCTGTTACTCCTAGCTTTATGTCTCTCTCACTCTTTACAGTATACCTTTCGCTGTTTTTCACGGGAGTAATAAACATTCATCTACAGGTATATTCTACAGGTATTCATGATTTTGCAATTATATATGTTTTCATGGATGTTTCCTAACTATTAATAATTGATTAGAAAAATTTAATGTTTGTAGTTTTGTGTAATTCAGTTCTGAAACTTGATAATGAAGCGCATTGACGAATGCAAGAGATCGTTTATTAATTATCCAATATTCTGGTGATTTTGTTATTATTATTGTTCGTTCGTAAAAATAATTTATTGAAAAAGAAAATACTAGGGTTTATAAAAATAATCAAATTTTATATGTTAAGGGAAAACAATTGTAAATACATTTAATTTACAATTGTTTTCCCTTAATATTTATTATCTTTGGTACACTGCTATAGCACTTTATTAAAGTATTTCTATCCGCTTCCTATTATTTGCAGGGCCAATATCCCACCGGTCTGTTCAAATGAACTGCAGTGGTCTCTTTGTATGTAATAAATATGTGACAAAGGCTGGATTATCAGGGCATTATATTATCAATAATAAAACAAGATATAAATAAGAAAAGAGGAAAGTCAAGGAAGACATGATTTGATTGGGAGGAAAAAGATGAAATCGTAGATATATGAAAAAAGGAATTGAAGAAGCATAAGTTGAGCCGAACGCGGAATGCAAAAAAAATAACTATCGAAGCGCCTAAATCTTTATTAAAGCAATTCCACAAAGCGTAGCTGCTACGCCATTAGCGTTGCAGCTCCTGTTGGCTTTAAAAAATGCTTATTATAAGCATTTCTATTAGTCGATTTCTATTTTTTTAAAGCCAACAGGAGCTAATCAGCGTCAAGAGTATCCTGGCGCGAAATCTCAATTTGGCTACTCTCGTCACTTACGCGGTTTTTACCGGAGCTAGTTACGCGGTATTGAACTATCTTCGACGATATGACAATAATTGTATCTTACATTTTTGTTACCGTCGTTATGATTCTTATACATATCATTCAATTACAGTATTAATCTTCAAATTCAAGACTAATGTTTTCATATTCATGATCCCATCAAAAGTCAGATCAAATCAAATCAAAGATCCCACAGCCGAATATCATTATTATCAATGACAGATACTTAGTTTCATATGCTTACGAATTAATACAGTACAACTACCAGAAAAATAAGCAAATAAATAATAGATAATAATAAGATTCCAAGCACAACTATTAAAAGTTATTAAGTTGAGGTAAAATAACTTACGTTAGATAATAATGAATGACGTCTCGCGTTTTATCTTACTATTTGGTCCACAATGTTGTCAATGTTACTCCGAGGAAGATATCTTGCAGATATATGACGGTGTTACCGATTCTGAGTATAACTCTTAAAGCACCTATAGATAATTAATAAATTAATTATTAGTATTTCAAATGTATAAACGTAAGAACTTATAAACAGTGCCATAAGCGAAGCCAACTGTACCAGTACAGGACGTAGCCACAAGGGGCCCTAAATTATTAGAAGAGTTACTTTTTTAAATGTTTTAATATAAATCTCAGTGTATTTATCAATTTAGTACATTAAGGGGTGACGGGGCTCTAGTTATTGTGCATTACGAATATATTGACAAAGATTAGAACAAGTTTAATGGGCGCAGGCCGTAGTTATAGAAGCGCCGCGCCGGCAGTGCCGCCGCGCCGCCGGGCGCTTAAAAGGCCTATTTCGGCGCAGTTTATAAGTTGAAAGTTTTATTATACAAGTTATTTTTTTAAAGCTTTGTTTTTTTGTATATATAAGTAAAGTAAGTTACGTAATTAGAAGTAATAAATTCAAAATATTTGAGTTTATATTATAGCCTACAGCAATAACGTCAGTCATTCATTGAATTTTAGAGTTACCTAGAGTAAGTATTCTTATTTTTTATTTTTATATTAATAATATTATTGAGACTGAAGCTTAAGAGGCACCACTAGTGTAATCACCTGAAAAAAGGTATTTGTGGATATATCAAAAAAATATATAAAATTAGTGGACCAAATAATTGAAAATTCATCGAATTATTCGCAATCTCCTAAGGCTCCAAAAAAGTCCTACAATTGCTGCAGTGATAATGACCTACAGTGCTAGTAATAACAAAAATTAAATAAGAAGGTATTGCTCGTACATGACGTGACCCTCCATTGAAAAAAAAATTAAATTTAACAAGATGGCGGAGTTTTAAAAAAACGTTTCAAATTTCGCGCGAAAGTTTGATGAAACGAATTTGTTTTATTTGATCGAACATTTGATGCAAAATAACCTGCAATAAGGATCATATCGTTCATATAATTTGTCTACGAGTTATAACTGCAGCAAATTCAAGAAGTGTAGGTAATTTCGAGTAAAACGCGTTTGAAGTTAGGTCCGCAAAACATGTGTCTAACCAAATATACTTTCATCTAATAAATTAATTAAAACTAGAACTTAAATGAGTAATAAGCCAACCTTCTATTTACCTCAAATGTGACTATGTAAACTAATAATGCAATATAAATATTAACTTGGTTTGAATTTAATGTTTACCAAAATAAAGCTCACTTTACTACATAGCCTGGTCTAATTTAGAAATTCCGCAAAACGTTCATTAAATGCAGGTGACCTAAACATTTTAATGAATAGTAAATCAAACTAATATTATGATATGATACCTATATCAAAGAGAGAAACCCTTATTTATTATGAACTATGTTTTTCTCCGTCACCTACGACTATTATGATTGTTTGATTGCTATTATTTATTTATTTATATTGATTGTATATTTTGTGAATGTGTTGATGTTGTATCTTGCATGTAGGTATGTTTTTAACTCAGAAATGGGCGTTTGTTGTGTGTGTGATGTTCGATTCCTGTGCTATGTCCGGTGATTGACTTATAATTTGCGTGTCATGATTTTGTGGATTGTTTACAAACATAGTATCCCGTATGGCCTTATCCAGGGGCAGATTTGAAACGTTGGCCGCCCTAGGCCATGGAAGAATGCCCCCTCTCGAATTTAATTGAATGATATGTGTATAAGAATTAAAGTAAAATATATGAAAAGTCAGTAAATTACTAAATTTTGTTAGATATCAGTGACGGCATACCGTTTTTGTTTGTGAGTTTGAAAACGTTGAAATACCTATATTATGTTCACCGAGTTCTGCCGCTCCCGAAATTTTGCCCTAGGCCTTAGCCTACTCGGCCTATAGGAAAACCCGCCCCAGTCCTTATCAGTTATCCTTATCTATGTTATATATGTTTTTAATTAATTTCTCGGGTTGCATCGATTAGGTCGATTTTTGTGCGATACTCATTTTTAAATTATTGTTTATTTATTATTATTTTAATGTGTGGTGTTCAAAAAAGTGTTTTGGTTTGTTTTTTGGTATGTTTGTATGTTGCATATTCCACAAACGACTAATTTCAGTATCAAAAGGTGATCTTTGCTTATAACATTTCAATCTCTTTCGCTATGTTGTAACTTGTAGTCATGATTGATGGTATTGTTATGTCAATTAAGTATGTTTTATTATTCGTTTTATCTACGTAAATTAAATTTGGTCTATTATATGTAACAGCGACATCAGCTTGAAAGGAAATTTCCGAAAATATTTTAGTCGCCTCATTTTTAACCGACTTCAAAAAAGGAGGAGGTTCTCAATTCGTCTGTATGTTGCTTTTTTTTTGTATGTTTGTTACGCGATAACTCCGCAAGTTATGGATGGATTTGGATGATTATTGGATATTTCAAAGGTGGTCCCATATATTTTTTATCGAAATTGGTTTGGTACTTTTTTAGAAAATCAACAAAAACAAAAATATACTTGTACGTAGATGATGTTTTGGTTTGTGGTTCCTTTCACGGCGCTGTCTCATTTGAGCAGCACGTTTAGTGGTAGGTTTACTAAATTATTATGTAAGGATTAATGAACTTAAAGAAGGCACTTCCTACAAAAATTTAAAAATGGTACCAGCCAAGAAGGACAGTTTAATCCTGCTTTTGCAACAAATTTTCGAACGGTAGGTACGGAGCGGCACCGACTTCAAAAATAACTGTTAATAAATAATGCTTTAAAGTAATTAATATATAATTTTTTACTTTTTAGTGCAAGTTTGTAGTTTTGAAGTCGGCTTTTGATTTTTGTTTAAAAATAATTTTATCTTTCACCTGTGGTTGAGTGATGTTAATTCCACCAAATCATGGAAACTTGTATGTTATAAAGTATGGTTTATAATAATAAATTCTAAAATATTGTAAAAATCTTTAAAAACATATTTAGTCATAGTACTACATCCATATAGTACCTACTAGTAAGTTAGTAACAATAATTGTAAGTGTGCACATTTTTATTTTAAATATTGTATATATATTGTCTTGGGTGTGACAGTATGAATACATTTTTTTTTGTTTTGTTACTTGTGCCAGCGCGTCCCTCCATTGGGACCACTGTAAATCAATATTGGGGCTAACAGTCCAATATACATTCACCCCGTACTGAGTTATACATTCACAACACACTCATCTCTATATATTTAAAAGTTTTGAAGGTCCTAATCAATATTGATTCAGCTGGACCTGTTTCCAACCACAAGAACCTTCGAACCTATGACATTAAACATATTTCACAACTATAATGTTATCTGCATAAACTAAAATGTTACCTTTTAGCTTATCTTTAACGTAATGCAGAAACAGGGTTGCTAATTGAAGGTACAGATTGATGTACACTCAACGACTAATGTAATCGCTCCGCCAATCACCTGCCCAGCTCAGAGGGTATCGGATTTTCCATACGAAGAAGACGCTGAAGATTAAGCCCACGTGGACGAAGGCGAAGCTTGTTTATATAATACAATTATAATTAAACACGATCGTGGAAATACAATCTTGCAGCGACGACACTATATACCGGCCACAGAGCAGGTAGGTACGTCACAGGATGAATTAGCTAGTATGTAACATTTCCATTCCTAAGAGCAACAAATATTGGCGGAGTTAACTTTGATCGGCTGGCATCGATATTTTCACCATCTACATGTAGCAAATTAGTTTTTATTAGTATACCTACATATATAAATTGTTCTTGCGATACATTAAATGACATAAAAGTCCAATACATAGCCTACTTGCGCTGAAAACAATTGTTTATACAGGTATGGTGGTATGATAGTCTGATCGTCAGCTGACTGGAGTTTTATTGGTGACTGTAGAGATATTTCACTATAGGCATCATAATCGTTTTGAAGGTGAATTGAATTAAGCTTTAAATTAGCGGCTTGATTTTCAGGTTCTCCGTAATTGCGGCAATTAAGCTATTTTCAAAACTCTTCCCTTCAGATGATCGTTGGAGTTTGTAATATTGAACTCAGTTGTTGTAAGGAAGCAGTCTAGAATTATCGTTAGAAAATTTCCTTGAATATTTTAAATTCTTCTTTTCCATGGGTAATCTTCATCTTGGTTAGAACTGGAAAACTTATAATATTTGTTATTTAATTGTTCAATAAGTTTAGTGAATTAAAATAAATACTTACTAGACATATTTTATTTTTATGATCTTCTAGGTTTCTTAAAACTATGTAGGTATGTATCGAACTATTTTGAACATAAAACTCCACATTGTCAGATGCTCCAAAATTGTAGAGAGAAAACGTTCAATTATACAGTTTCTATTAGGAGTACCTATGAGTGAGGATTTTATGATGTTGAATTCTAAAAAGATCTTGTTAGCGAACTCGGGTCTTTGATCAGTTACTATTATGAAAGATACGCCATGATGACTGAAAAACTGAAGTAGAGCATCTCTCAAGAAATATGCTTAAGTATACTTAGAGAATGCACCAACTATAATTAGAAATCTTTCATTACATGCAGTGAAAAGACCTATAGAAACAATTTCAAAGGTTTAAGGGCGGGGGGAGGGTTTCTATATTAACAGTCTTACTGTTATCGAAGTTTCTTATAAGCTCTTGTTGACGCTAATAATATTTTACGTTTCCTTCTTCTGTTTTTGTAAGGCGTAAATATAAAATGAGTAGGCATTGAATCGCACGATTACAAAGACACTAGTCACACGTGTGTACGTGTCGTTTGTGTAGACCCAGTAAAGTGTGGAAGTTTCTCAAATCTCCCGGAATTGGGAAATAAGAAAATATCTTTCCCACCAATACCTTTCATATTGATTCACTTAACTGCAGTTCGGCTACTTTTGACTCCTTCTACTCTTTCAATTAACCTATTGTGATGTGTGAATGGCATTTTGTGTCAGTGCTGTCGGTAGTGATTGCATTAGTCGCTGTATGATCCTCCCTATCCTCGACCTCGTAGTTCCCATTTTATCCCACATTTTCCATTTTCCTTAACCTCCTCTCAATTTTCTCTCTCCTAAAAAAATATTCCTCATTCTTTACTATATATCGTCCTATATCTATTCTCCCATTCCTGTCTAAAGGTTTGGAAAAGGCACTCCATAGCCAAATAAGTATTTTTCTCAATAAAAACTGTTTACTAAATCCCCTCCAGCCAGCCAGACAGCATTATTGCCTTAGACAAAGTTACCGAAGACTTCCGATTTGGTATGAAAAATAAACGTCTCTCAATCTTAACACTCCTAGATTTCAGCAATACTCGTGGGAATGTAATCTTGCTACGTTGACAATAAATACCGGCCACAGAGCAGATACGATCAGGATGAATTAATCTGTATGTAACAACCTTAGCACAATATTTTACGGAGTACATATAACACAAGTCAGTCTAAACCCTGACGCGGTTTTGCTATCCGAAAAATAATCAGAGGCCCAAAAACTTGAGTTTACCTATACAACTGCAAAATACACGACTGAACACGTTCATTAAAATCGCTTTGTAAGTGGTCGGCTACCTGGTAGACAGCAGTAGTCAGCTGGTAAAGTATCCATCGTTTAAATCCGGAGATTTTATTTTAATTAGAAAATCTTCTTGTACAATTTATGATTATTGTTTATTATTGGTATTAAAATGTCTTAATACTATTACTCACCTGTTACAAATTCCGTAAGTATTATGGAGGTGCTATAAACCCCCGTAGTTTTGAATACAAATATTAAAAACTATAAAAATATTTATATAAAAACACTAAACGTCCAATAAGACACCACATTAAAACCCTTCAAATAATTCGAATGCGTTATATCAAAATTTGTGCGTTATCGTTATAGAAAAATGTAATCGTAAACTTTATTTAAGTATTTTTCATCTACCAACTCCAATTGTTTTTGTAAAGTTAATTTAGTCAAATTCTGGTAGATTTCATATTCCTGATGTATGTATAGAGAATTCGTTGCCACTTTGAGATCGAAATAAGATAGACGTAGATAAAACACTTCTTAAGCAAAATATAAAACTAACTTTTAGAATAGCGGTTTCTTGGAAGCGCGTGGTGGGTGAGGTTATGGTATGGGTATGAAGCTGCGCTCCTTGCCTAGGAGACACTTCTGCGCAGCGATTAAGACGATCTTCACACTAAGATTGGCGACAGTCAGCCGGCCAAATGACGTTATCGAAGCAATTATGACAACTACGTACTGCATATTTAATATTATTAATTGGAAATTGGATGGATTTTATCTACCTTCATTCATTCCATTCATACATCTCGGATTAATATGTAAATCTTGATCAAATTAAGGTAGCTTTGATAAAAATGAGACCACCACGATTTCATTCAAATCTTTTCAAGATTGATTGACTCCCACTGCATAAACTCCTCTCTTTTTTATTTAATCTGAGATAAACTCCATATTAACATTCAATTCGCAACTCTTCTTGATTTTAACCTATATTGCTATATTGCATCTATACCTATGTACATATAGTTTGCGCGAGTTTTGGAAATTGTACCTAAATCTCGAATTGTACAATCAATCTAGCAAATCTAGAGAAAATATAATTCAAGCCTTCTTCAAATTTTTTAAAAAAAGTTAATAAGATACCCATGTTCAAAAAGAGAAGGTACTAGAACATAATATATTTTTGCAGTAGGTATAGGTAAGCTCTGGGTGGCATTGTGACAATTACCTACATACATTTCTCTGAAAACTTATTTTAGTTGGGAGTTTTTCTACCTAAACTAAATATGTTCGTGTCAGGGAATATCCCAGATAAATTATCGAATTCGAGACAATGGCAAAAGTGATCCAAATTTACCGGTCCTTAGTGCACCATATCGATCATGAGCAAGTTCATACTTCGACTCGCACTTGGCCGATTTTCGGGTAAACAAAATCTTTTTTGAGGGCTGGATCCGCGCCTGAACAGCAATAAATTAAATCTGTATCTACTAAAGAATATTAAAGTTAGATACTATTTAATTAATATCAGAAAATGAGAAACATAGTGGACCGTTGAGGGATTGTATAAATTAACAGAAAAAAGGCTCTAATTGGCTTATGCATAAGTGCATAAGACATTAAGACAGGAAAACATTGAGAGATCATTTTAGGTAGAGAGCACGGAACAGAAGAAGTATCTTGTTCCGTGGTAGAGACACAGAACAGACGAAGTAAGGTAGAGAGTATAAAAGTGACTTATTCAAGTATGTTTTAATTATTTGAAGAAAATTTTGCTAACAACGTTACCGTCGTTGTACTGTCTTATAAAAAATATAATGATTTTAAAATCAAGGACTAATTAATTTATAGGACTAGTTACTATAATAATATTTTATTACTAGAGTCTAGACTGTGGCCAAAGAACATAATAATTAATGTATAGAAGAACAGTACCGTATAAACTTTTGGCACAGAAAAAGAAGTTCTATTTTTGACATGTAGAGCGGGCGGCAATGTGTCAGTGACCAGTGAAGCACACACATTTAATCAGTCCTCTCACTCCTCCTTGCAAGCTCTTACGAGCGAACGGCAATAGCGCTCTATAAGCGGCTGGGTGCGAGAGAGTAAGCGCTATGATTTCAGCGTGAGAGTGTACGTTCACACGGATACTAGCAGCGCCGCGGTGCCTGGAGTCGGAATTACTCTTACCATAGAGAAACCGTGCCGAGCGCGCCTATAACGCTGCGCGCTCTACAGTCAAGAAGCAGAACTAATTTTTCTGTGCCAAAAATTAACATGGGCTCTGTAAGTACTTCCATGTAAATCTATCTTCTTGGATTACAAAGTCAACGTCAATGTCAGCGTTGTCTATTTTAACAACGATAGATTCACCAATTGTAGATCATCAAGTGAATGTCAAACAAATGTCATGAACTTGTGAAACTCCGTCAACTGTCAATTTATTAAATAGGTAGTAATTCAGTAGAATTGTTAAACTTTAATAATAAGTAATAACCGTTTCTTGGAATATCGTGTAGCGTGTGTGTTTACGTTTACTTTATCATTTATATCTAAGTCAAGTTCAAGATTAACTATACTATGCACTTCATAAAAAATGTAGTGGGGAGGGTTAAAGTCATTAAATAAGCAAGAAAACTAAGTAACTGCAGTGTGACCTCGATTCAAACTCGCGGGGCGATTGATTTACCTAAGACCCGCCTGCCGCGCTGTAGAGTGGAGACCCCTGGCGAATGGCGATGCGCTCTGTTGCATATGACATTCGTCCATCGTACTCCCGCATTCGGCACGGAACTGCAGTTACGGTTGCACGTTGCCTTCTTGACCAGAATATTTACGACCCATATCAAATATCCGCTTGTTAAATTATTGGTCCTGTGAGTACTTTATTAATATTTTGTGAGTGTAGAATATTTAGTTTGTGATTACCTTTTATAAGAATACTTATTATACTTTCTATAACTTTTTTTAATATATTAATTTATTGAAAAGTTTTTAATATTTGTTTCATAAATGAAAACTACTAAGAAGGAAGAAACATGACCAATATGTCACAACTAAATATAAAAACACTCTTCTTGGAGATTTTAAATTGGGCTATTATAGTGACATGTTTGTTTTTAAAAATCCCACAAATTTTCAATTTGAAAAACAAGCGACCAAGTGAAATAAAAGGGATAAGTCTCCAAGCTATTGCTATGGAAATTACTGGGTGAGTATTAAATGTAATATTTTGTTTGATGTTCTTAATATAAGAATATATTCTAAAAATATTTATTTTTTCAGATATTCTATAATGACTCTTTACAACTATAAAAATGACTACTCCTTATTTACTTATCTTGAATATCCAGTATTACTGGTTCAGGAGTATATTATGTTATACTATGTGCTGAGGGCTAAGGGATACCTGAGGAACAAGTTTACACCTTTGATTGTTGTATTTTATATTTTAGCTCTAACTGCTTTCATGACAGAAATAATACCCAAAGAAACTCTGAATTATCTTGTTGTAAGTATATCTAAATCTAGAATAAATTAAATAAAAGTTCTATAGTTTACTGATTCTTTATTGTTTGAAGATAATATAGGCATGTCTGTTGCTATAGTTTTATTTTCTGATTTTAAATTGCCTTAATATTGATATGTATGTATATTTTGTATATAATACAATGTTATTGAGTTTCAAATTATTCTCAGATATCTCCTTGAAATCGAAATTTTAATCACAATTTCTGAGACACAAAATATAGCAACACATACACAATATACACAAATATATAACTACTCTTGAATTTATACTTATTAATTTTTCCAGCCCATATGTTTACCTCTCAGTGGTTTTGCTAAAGTCTCTTACATCCGAGGCATGATCAAGGCATCCAATTCAGATGCCATATCTCTGGAAACATGGGCCATGTCTACGATTACTAATGCTGGTAAGTTTCTGAACTCTACATTACCAATAAATCACTTGCGAAATGTTTTAAATATTTGCATTTGTCAGTTTGATTTGGGTTATTTAAATTTTGGTAAGGTGAGAACCCACTCAACATTCAATTTTTTCATGGTCACTCTGGCTTTTAAATTTTAATCTGCTCCAGATTGAACGTAGCCCACAAATAATCTAACAAACTTGACCCCTTTTAATCTTTTTCATTGTCAACTTAATCAACATTTAGCTTTGCAAGATTTGCTATAAATTCCTGTAATTTGGGCCAGATGGGCCTGCTCATTGTAATCTTTTTATTAATGAAGTCTGCGACTGTAATATTTTTTGGCATAATGATGCTCTGTAGTCATGCAATATGTCTTTTGTTATTACAATATTTTCAGATTTCTAAAAGTTTATTGCGATTTTTTCACTTCCTTTGAAACTGTTTTGATAATATTGACTAATTTTATTTTCATAGCTCCTTTCCAAGTAAATAAATTCGTAGCATTATACACATGAAATATTGACCAATTAAAAATATCGTAGTTTTATAAAACAAAATAACTCATATGATATTTGCCGTAAAGATTCAGTTAAGTTAGGCGCATCTTATTGTGCATATATATGCATCTGTGATATTCAACTACGTAGGTCAAATGAATTATCGGAAGTAAATGATTGAGGCGTTATTACATTCGTCAGTTCACGTTGACTTGAGTGCACCGCCATTCTCGTTTGATAATATAAGTGGACTATTTATTTTTATTGTTATCCTAATCACAAAGTTCTATAATAAAGTATATTTTTCGCAAGCCGTCGTATAGTTTTGTTTAAATATAAAAGTATATACATATCTGAAATTTATGTAAGCAAATATTTTTAATGAAGTGGGTCGTTGCTTTTGTACATTTTGTTGTAAAAAAAGTAATGGTAATTGATCAAAATACGAGACAACTAATTTATTTTTCATTCTCCGGTTCTGTTTAAGGCTTGCGTGTTCAAAATTTGTGCATGTTTTCTATCGCTTTAGCTGTTTTGTATTTTAATCATACCTAGTCAGAATACGACGTTAATGAGTTTGGCTAGCGACATATAAGTTATTATTATATAACTGCACGCGAGTCTTTGTAGTCTGGCTATAGCACTGCTATAGTGAAATTTCATTGTGAGTTCTCAATTATTCGGTGGGAGATACGAGGTCCTATCAGTTGGTCGAGCCGCTCATTCTGTGAAAGGTCCGTCAGCGACCGTGTACAAAATACCTTTTTGAATCAACGATATCAAACCTGTCAAAATAAATGTCAACCCTTTTGAATGGTACCATTATTTAGCTCTGGATATGTCCGTCCCCGCAAATGTTGAAATAGTTGCACAGTAGCGAACAAGGGGCGTTACACAAAACGGATTTAATGTATTTTTGCGTAATTCTGTCCTTAAGGTCTATTATTATAATCGTTATCTGGCATTAAATGTTTAGTAACGCATATAAATAATTATTTTAGGTCGCTTCTACAGCGTGTATATGGATTCAGCTGACAAAAATCTGATGTTTAACTTCGGAGTATCAGTAATTTTGAGCGGAGGAGTACTCGGAACAGCCATTTTCTTCCAAATGCAACCCCCTCCACGCCCTTGCATTTCAACACGTCGCCGTGAGCCTTCCGTCCGACGGCAATACCACATGGACTAAATGAATCTTATTAATTCAAATAATAAAAAGAAATCAATAAATGTTAAACTTTATTCTTATAGATAGAATTTGTCAATGTTCATTTCTAGTATTTAATTTATGCATAAATAATATTCATGGTAGTGAAATAAAAATACCCTAATTTTTTTGCTCAAATAAAAGAAAAGACAGTTTGATAAAATAACATATTATATTCTGTTAAGAATGTATTTAAATATTTTTTTACGATAGGTTTTTGTTATTTTTTTAGACTTGTAAATTGTTTTGACTATATACTTATATATTTACTAATATGTTATGTAGACTTAATATTATGTAGTACATCCCTATATATATTTAGACAACGGCGATAAGCTTTTAAGAATCTGTCATAAAAAAATAAGATTGATTAGTGTATTCCTTTAACTAGTCATTTTAGTGGCATAATATTGTATGTTTTGTATTCTTAATAATTAATTAGTTATAGACATTTGACAGTTCCTTTTAGATTATATTTCTTAACACTTGCATTTATTTACATGTTGACTACCTTTGTATTATGCTAAAATTTGTAAAGATCAAATTAAAAAAGGTGGGTTTATTAATATTTATAGAACATTGTTGAGCAAAAATAGTTTATTTTTATCTATAGTATTGAAGATATATCTAGAATAAATAGAGCAAACAAATACTTACTATATTTTTTGTAATAGCTACAACAGTTCTTAGTGCATTTCATGCATACTCATTGTTACACCAGTAGAAATATATTTATCTGATGCATGGATATTCGACTTTTATTTCACCCTACATCCATTTTCGGCTTTCCAATGCTTTCTATACTTAGGTATAAAGAGGAAAGATTTGTTGTTTCGATTTAAATCAAAAACTACTGGACCTATTTTAAAAAAAAATCAGCGATATTTCTAATAAGACGGGAACACACAAAAATGTGTTTGGAATCTTCATAGGCGGTAATAACTAAATCAATTTCAAACTCAGAAATCGAGGCTATAGTACTTAACATCGAGGCAATAAATATGAAATTAAAATTAGTAAGTTAAATTTAATTTTTAAATTCTAGAGACAAAATTAAAGAATATCTCTGTAATCAATACTTCGAAATATCGATACTTCTGGGCTCAAAGGGCGTATAGCACAAAACAGCTACTTTTCAGGAGAGCCAAAAAACCGAAAAAATAAAACAAAATTAGCTATAACTTCTTTGTCTCAATGATTATATAAAAACAATCTATGAGAAAAATGCTTATATTTTCCTATATTTTAAGTAAATATTATTAAATGAAGCCTAAGTATAATAGTTTCCAAAATAGTTAGTGCTTTACTACCTAAAAAAACAACAAAATGTCCTTTAAGCCCATTAAAAAACAGCTAATATTTTTAACTTAGGCAGTAAATCTAACCTTACGTAAAAAAGTTGTATAATATTATGTAGTAAATGACAATAGCAATATTTAATTGTGTTGTAAATCACAAAGTTTGAATTTAAAATTGTACAACTTTCATATTAAAAAGGGTTAAACGGGGTGGGGGGTACCCCATCCCGCCCTGATGGATTATTCCCATAATCCCTTTTTAAAAATTAAAGAGTTATTGTTAATATTATAGTTTTTATAATACGTAATAAAAGAGCAAACAAGTAAGTTTTAAGCAATTTTTGAGTTATTCATCTTTAGAATTATTTTCTTTTTCAGTATTATTTTCATCTTATTTATCTTCTTCATCAGTGAAACTGATTTAATATATCACAAACATTAGAGCTCCATAGAAGCTTTTTATATTCTTCATGAAATATTTTCACTAACAGTTTCTTGGTCACTGTTTATCCTTTTTTATATATTTGATATAAATTAGACACGTTCTTTAATTCTTGAGGTAGATACACTCTGTTTGTTCTTCGTCTATTGTAATGGGTTGGCACTGCAGGTAGCGATTCAATAAATTCCTTCACTTTAAGCTTAGCAGCATCGATTTTGTGGGAACGACGTCTCTCTTCTGGTATATCATAGCATCCTCTTCTGCATTTGCTCTTTATACATGGATTAAGTTTAATTTCTTTTTCAGGAACGATTTTCCAACTACTGTTTTCGTAAGACTTTCCCTCTATCTTTAATTTCTTGAGGATCTTACGTTTATTTTCTGACTTTTCTTTCTTATTAATTTCTACATCTTCCTTATATCAATTTCTTCTTCACTACTACTTTCTGATTCTTTTCTAGACCAATTGTTCGAGCTTCCTGAAGAATAATCTAACTTGTCCTCATCTGACAGGAAATTCATATAATATTTTACTCCATTTTCTGGCTGTTTGATTTAGGCAAGTAAGTGCGAGATATTATAATCTTGTTCTGGGTTTATCATTTCAGATGTAGAAGTACTTACGGAGTTAGATGCTACAACTATAGCTGAGGATATCGATGGCTGCTGGAGTGGTAAGTGCGAAATATTATAATCTTGTTCTGGGTTTATCATTTCAGATGTAGAAGTACTTACAGAGTTAGATGCTACAACTATAGCTGAGGATATCGGTGGCTGCTGGAGAGGTAAGTGCGAAATATTATAATCTTGTTCTAGGTTTATCATTTCAGATGTAGAAGTCATTACGGCGTCAGATACTAGAACTCAAGTAGGAGATATTGGTGACTGCTGAAGAGGCAACTACATACTAATAGAATCATCTTCAGTGGGCTTTTTTATAATTTTACACGAAAGTACTTGTATCTTCTTATTAGGGTTACTAATCTGCTTCATTGTTTTTTTGTGACTGGGCTAAGATATCTATTATCTATTTTCAATGTTTCCACAAAGGCTCGAGGCAAAGAGAATGTGGAAGTATTAACTTCATCATCAGTACTAGAAGTAATAAACTTTGTGTAGGTATACTTACTAGTCGATAAATAATGTGCTTTACACCCTAAACTTCAGGAAATATTTATAATTATTTTGTGGTAGTATAGTACAGGTGCTGTTATGTTGAATGGTTGTAAAGAACAATAATGAGAATAAATGCGCACTAATGTAATTTACAGCCCGATTTCCTGTTGAAATTTGGTTTAGCAGCCCAAAATAGATGGGTTGTAAAGAACATTTTTGTGCGAATTTGGCAACTTCGTATATACCAATCGATAGAGAATGAAAAACTGAATACGATGGTATTATTAACTTCATTTGCCCCAAAATGTGCTTTACGCCCTTTGAGCCCAGAGGTATCGATATATTTGTGTTAAATAAGCTTGATTATTATTCTTTTAAATTAACTACCCTCAAAGGTTCTAACATCTGCCGAGAAGATACAGAAGAATCTCCGTTGAAACTTTTTTAAACGTCAAATATTTTATAACTAGTAATCCGCCCCGGCTTCGCACGGGTGCAATGTACATAGATGTACTATACAATATTATGTTACTCGTTGATAATGTAGCTTTCTATTGGTGAAATAATTTTTAAAATCGGTCGAGTAGTTTTTGAGTTAAATCGTAACAAATAAATCTTTCCTCTTTATAATAATTAGTCTAGATATAGTAGTCTATTTTTAAAGGTTTATTATTCAGTAGGATTTTTAATTATTATATAATATTTTGGAGCAATTCTTTCCTAACCATCTACCAACGTCCTGTAGGTAACTAGATATCTTTACTGTTTTTAAAATGTATTTACTCTAGATGACCTACAATAAAAAGTATAAATACTGACGCAAATCTTAAACCTTGTCCAGTAATATTTAAAAGTATAATTTTTAAAAGGCGTGTTTGTGGATTTGCATCTGGTCTCTGACGCATAAACAAAGGTGAATAATGAATTTATTTCGTTTTTTTTATTGAATATATAAGTTATAGGCATGTTAGGGTACATAATATAGTGTTATTGTAACAGGCAAGGCATCTCTGAGCATCTATTATTTTAACTTACAACTTATATCTAATCCGGTATTTGCCATTTAATTAAGTTATAATTTTATGCAAAATAGACAAATATCAAATTACATATATAAACAATGATGTATAATAATAAAATTATAATCATACAACATTATTACATTAGTTTTATTTATTTATATTATTTATTCCGATATCATAATATAGTCATTATTTAATAATATCTAATTATCTATTATTATTACCAAGACCACAATCGATAATCAAGTAGGGAAATATTTTAAGCGCTGCTTTTCTAGAAAAGTTCGTGTTTTTATGAGTCCCGTCAATTTTGGTCAGAATATGTCTATAACTAGCAACACGCCCCGGCTTCGCACTGGTACCATGTAGATGTACCTACTATACACAATAGCCGATGTTACTCACTGATAATGTAGTTTTCTATTAGCGAGAATTAAATAGTAAAATTGGTCCAGTAGTATTTGTGTTTATTCTAATATTTTTAACACTTAGGGATCCTTAATTTTTTTCTAGTAGGTATTATATATAATAGCCTTTGTTACTCTAATTTAGCATTCTAGTGATTTTATAATCGTTTCAGTAGTTTTGGAGTTTATTCGTTACAAACACAAAAATATAAATCTTTACTCCTGATAATAGTATTGTAGATATGTAGGGGGATGATAGATCGAGGGATGGGGACGCCACCCCTCGACTGGCGACGACAGGTAGAGGACAATAACTATTATGGCCGCGCTCACTTTTCGATACCCTTTCACAGACAGCTCTGCACATATTAAAGAGAAAACATCTTTATTGCAAAATAACGTATATTTTATATTATCACATAACACAACTTCTCGTGTATCCCTTAGAGTTAAGTCCGACTAGTGCAAAGCCGAGTTATCAATAAAATTAAGAATCATCTGTTTTTAATTCTTGAAATTTCTGTAATATTCTTTGTCCCGGTGATAAATTCATAAGTGTTGATGATTTGATAGTTAATAATTGAGATTTTTTTGTTTGCTTATCGTTTTTAGTTTTGTGTAATATTTTGGGCCATAAACTTTCCTTGGATGAATACTTTATATTGCTCATCAATAATCTTGAGCATAGGTTCCTAGGAGAGGTTTCTACAGAAGATGATGACGTGATTTTTGTTTCGGGTGAAGTTATGTTAGACCCATGTCGAGGTGAACTAATGTAAGAAGGTTCACATCTAAAAACTTCGTGGGATGGTTCAATCACGCGGCATTTAAGTTCTGGTAATAAAGGTAAAGGTTCTAATGGCGTCTCCTCTTCGATTACAGAAACGTGGTCTCTATTACTTTTATCAATTTCCATGAATCCTTCTGGTTCCTGAGCCGTAATACTGGCTAGGCTTGTCAACTGCCGAGCTTTACGTCTTGCTCTAGCTTTCGCTAACCTAGCGGCACTTTTTGACCCCAATAAATGTATATTTTTGTCTATATAATTACAGACGGCCTCAGCTTCTTTTTCTGGTGTTAAATGTACGTCTCGAAAGAACCCATAACCATCGTGTAGGTCATTTATACCTTCTATAATAAGCCAACCTAAAGTAAATATAACAAGTGAGACTGTGGTAAAAACTGCCATTGTTGTAGTAAGGTCAGGACCTGTTAATTTATTTTCAACTTTACCGATAATGCCAAATGTGATCAAGTTAAGTGTCCGTTTGTTGTGTAATGAGCGACAGGTATAGAAACCTTTTAATTCTTTATCTGCTGGTAATGTAAGCCTAAGAATTCTACCATTATTAACGGACGTTACATTCTTAGTGCTAAAAAATTCGTCAATAGCAGTATCTAAAAAAAGCCAATAACTCATTATTTTAACGGGACTTACAATTATTGAATATAGACATGTTAAGTTGAGACTATTCGCTTTACCCCACATTGTTTCGTGGTAAGATCCAGATATACTTGCTGTACGTGAGGATAATTGTAGTGTATTGCCTTTATTTCTCTCCATACTGCAGTCATGAAGGTTAAGCAATATGCCATTTATATGTAAAGAGGCAATAATGCCTGAAAAAGGGGATATGTCTTCAGAAATGTTCTTTTTTAAATAATTTGGTATGTTACCAACAAAAAATTCAGTTTTGCATTGGATCTGTGGGGAAAGTTTCTGATTGTATAAAGTATTATTATTATTATCCTTTTTAATCCAAGTGGGATTACAATTTTCCTCAATCACAGTTGAATTCAGTTGAGGCTTGAACGTTTCATCTTTCATATATATTGCCTTATCTGTTATTAAAGGTATATGAAGGTGTTCATCGGCATTGATAGTAGCTTCAACAATATTTGCAGATTTTTTTCTCGTCAAAGACAAATCCAACCATTGTTCGGTATGATACTCAAATGAACTTATTGCTTCTGTTTTACGTCCGCCAATATTTATTTTAATTTTAAGCCTCAAGTTCTGTAACGATAGTAATATCCAATTTCCACTTGAATCGTCGTAAATTATTAAGATTAGGCCATCGCCTGTTTTTGGCTTTAGTGTTAACTTCACTTGCCAACTCTCTTCATTTTTGCTAAAACAAGGTACACGAAGGTAATAATCATTATCAAGTGTAATAAAAGCTTCTTCAAGATTTGCTTTATCATAAATCATATTAGAGGCATATACAGGAAACATATTAGATTTACTTCTAACTTGACGCTCTTTTTCAATAAACGTACTTAACGGAATAAAATTAAGAACAATTTCTTGAACAGCACCGTGGAATCTTTTACCGACATTTATATTCACGATATTACTTTCTAGTTCAGGATCACAAGAAACAAAACCTCTTAGGGGAACTTGTGCATCATCTATCCTCAACGAAGCTGCATCATAAGTAAACGTGACTAAAGCTGAATGCCACACCGCAGGTGTTATTGACATAGGTGAGCAGATACGTGGAAATATACATTCTGCTGAACCACTAACATCTAAACATAAATGCCATTTATGCATGATAAGGTGTATGAATGGATAACTATCTCGTCGAACTATTGTCCCTGTAGGTGATAATGGCATAAAACGTATATAAAAATGGAAGAAAGTGGAGTGTTTTTTTGGAAAGTTATATTCAAGAATGGAATCACCGTTGAATAAAGCCACTACGTGGGAGTAAACGTCACAAGGCTTCAAATGACATGATCCGACTTCTGTTCGTGGTCCGAAACAATTAGCTCCATCACCAAAGGGTACAGGCCTTGTGCAAGATCTCGATCTAGATCGCTTGCCAGCTCCACATGTCTGCGAACACGCTCCCCAAGCACCCCAGCCTGACCACCCACCATCGAGATTGCACTTAAGGTTAGAACACACTTCTATTTGATCATATTGACCTCGACAATTAGTTCTCCAGAAAAACAGGGAATGTGAGGTATGTTTTTCAACGCAGAACCTCTTTCGACGCCTTACACCAACACCACAATGCTCCGAACAAACTGTCCATTGACCCCATTGACTCCAAGAACCTGACGTAAACTCTAAATAAGGTTCGTCTATTGCACATTGATCACCTTCACATTGTTCATACTCTAATGGAGCACCACAGCACAAAAGGCGAGCATCTGAAGGTGGTGGTGTATCACATTTTCTATGTCTCCATCGCAACCCTTTTCCGCAGCGAGCTCCGCATATGGACCAAGGTCCCCAAGTACCCCACTGCCCAGTAACAGGACAGCCTAAATTACGTTTGACACATTGCAAAGTATTCCATAAGTCTTCAGGATTCAATTGCCACGTATTATCGGTTGCTAAAGCTACTTCGATCGCTTCGAAAGGACATTCCATTTGTAAACATCGCTCTGACACTATGGGAACGGCTTCTAATTTTTTCAAACCTGCGCTTCTGATAGGATCACCTTCTACTAGTTTTCGAAAATCTTCTAGACTGCAATTAGTAAGATAACAAGTTTCGATTTCTTGTTCTGGCCCACTACAAGGTAAACCATCTTTTGATGGAAGTGGATTAACACATTCCCTTGATCTTTTACGATGACCAGTCTCGTCACATGCTCCTTGACATACGGTCCATGAAGTCCAAGTTGACCATCCACCATCCATAGGACAGTCAGTGTCTGTAATAATCCCTAACTCACATTCAAGGTGCCATGTAGCTAATTTGTTTTTGTCATAAGGTTTTTTATTATCCACTAGATTCACTAATAACATAAGCATAAAATTCAAAATAAAGTAATAAAAATACTGTTTATTTTTAAAGTTTGAAAGTGAATTTCTTAAATAAAACATTTCCTTTTTGATGGTAAATATTTTTATATTTGATGTATGTCATTTGAATAGAAATTTGTTTTTCTGCCGTTAATCTGAGTTCTGCCGTATATGACGTAGTATGTATAATTTATCTACATGAATATAATATTTTCTCTATCGATATACCTACCTAATAGAATATATAATATATCTATCTACTAAGGAGTTTGACAGAATTGCAAGATTCTAATATGTATTATTCGTGAGTGTAGGTACCTCTAGATCTGATTATTTAGAGATATAAATAATCAAAGCTCTAGATATGTTTAGTTACCAACACAAAAAACTTAAGGCTGATTTTTCAAATTCTCTGACCATCTAAGGACCTGACGCAGAATTTTAGTATATGGGGCGTTATCTTAAGAATGATTAATAAAATAGGTATCATAATATAATATCATAGAATAAAGATTCGATCAACTTAATCGTACCTTTGTAAAGTTAGGTTGCTAAGTCAAGAGTCAGATGCAATGGCGGTTCTAGCGGACAACGCCTATAGAATGTTCGTCTCTGAAATTTTTTGGAGTGAGGGCTGATTACATCTTTGTGGTGTTATGTTAGAAAAAGTACTCAATTTTGAAAAAAAAAAACATTTATGGTTCTAACCGATGCATTCGAAAATATCAAAAAAACATTGATTTATTTTCTAAGTGGACACCCCTTTTTGTTATTAAATAACGCTACCAAAACGTATCGATATGGCAGGTAACTTTACGAAAATACCGTTACTTAACGATACTTTTACAGTATATATTTCAAGCCCTGCTCTAAGATGATACTGAAATTGTGTGAAAGCGTCATCTACATTAAACTGTGCGAGTTACTTGAAGTTCAGCTATGGGGTTTGTCATACGCGTATAAAGAATGTATCTCTAATTTTGTCTAATAGTACAGGAATCTATTCAATAGAGTGTACATAAGTTAACTTTTCTATTTGTAAATGAAATAATTTGTGACATAAAAATATAAAAAAACATTTTCGTGAAACATTAATGTCAGAAAAGGGCACAAATTATGTATATGCCATTCCTTAATCATGGAAACAATATTTATCTTTTTAATACACTGTATTAGTTAATTGATTTTTCAAAGATATATCGTCTACGAGCTTAGGATTAATATCTTTGATTATCTAAATGTCCGATAAATGTTTTTTAAATAAATATAGATGACATTAATTGTTAAATAATTCAGTTTATTAACAGAAATTTTACGTAACAAAAGCATGACATTTCTATTCACATAAAAAAACATTACATTCATAAAACTAAAACATAGTCATATTTTTTAAAATAGAATGTTTATTATAATTTATATAATATAATTAATTCATTTAATTGGTTTCACCATTTAATATTAAAAATATATATACAGTAATACAGTTATTGAGTTACATTTATATATTTTTTATTGCACTATCATCATTAGTATTATAAAAAAATAATATTACTGGTTAAGAAAACAGCAAATACTGCTTGTAATTGCTGTTTAATGTTGTAAAAATGTTACTCTTTGTTTATAGAGTATTGTAGTGTTAAAATTTTGTTGTTCCCAAAAATAAGCCCAAAACTGATAAATTACTTATTGTTTTCTAAATTTTTTCTTCATTACAACCAACATGTAACATTACAAATGTAGTTGTGTTTAATATAAAACAAGAAAAAAATCTATAATATATGCTGCTGTGAAGTACATTATTGATTATACCTTCATTTCACTTAAGATTTTTTTTATAGTATTTACATATAATATTATACTGTCTAAATTAGAACATAGTACATAGTGAATGTTTTAATTACAAATAATTTTGGTAATTTGTGCAGAAATTTCATGGTGTTTCAACCAGGGCTTGAAATACCGGTAAATATGTGGTATCGTTACAGCTTCTAAATGAAGATATCGTTAAAAAAATATATACCGTTATATGGTTTAACGTTATTTCTTGGCGATTTTACCGTTCAATATATATAACGTTAATACATGTACTATAGATAATTTTATCGTTATGAGCGTGTTTTGTTACCATCGCTGCAAAGATTGTCAAAACGCATGGAAGTCAAATTCTCTGTATAAATAATGTTAGTAACATAAAAACAACAATTATTGATCAAAATATGTTTCGTCTGTTCTTTAAACTTTAAAACAATTAACACAAACAACATTACCTATATACAGAAGTAGTAGTAGATTCAGAACAACTTTTAATAAATCACATATTTTGCCAGGTGTGGTTTTTAAACCTACATCACTCATCTCATAGGCTAAGACGAGGTCGTCACATTTCATAACATAGTATAGTATCAAGCAAGTCCACCGGGTATGTTTTCAGAATCTGTATCGCTATGTAATTTGCTAATAGTAAAGTCCCAATAACATTTTTCCCGGCCCGGGATTCGAACTCGAAAATATAGCCGTCGCATACACTACCACATGCATCGGAAAATATCGAGGCACAGCCTCGATGAATGGCGTCGAAAAAAAATCATCGATTTATTTTCAAAGTGGACACACCCCTACGGCACATCTACAGAAATAGCGGTAATCATACCGGTAATTGTTAACAAAATCCACGTTATGTTTAACGTTACTTTAATGTTAAGTTATTGAAATAACGCTACCAAATCGTACCGATATGGCAGGTATCTTTAGGAAAATACCGTTTCTTAACGATAATTTTACAGTGAATTCGTATCGTTTTCAAGCCCTGGTTTCAACCACTTAAAGTATTTATAATACTTAATACTTGACCTTTAAATAACTTGCCATGAATATTTAAGATAGTGATTATAAAACACAGACAGACAACAGAAGCAGATTAATATATCAATACCCAATTTTGGGGATGATTATAAGCAAAGAGTATTGGACAGTGTAATAGTATAGAATATGAAGACGAATCTACACTTTGTGATACTTGTAACCATTGTTGAAGCCATAGTTTCATATTCTGATTAGATAAATGGCTGCCGTTCAACCCTCGTATGTGACATGCATTTCGTAAAGATTCTGATCCGAGCATTTCAACACCTCCTTCCCTTATAATAGCTTTGTCCATTTCAAATAACAGAAAAGCTCTGTATTTCAGTTTCTTTCTTCTTAATATACTTTTTCTTATGCCATGCATTTTTAGCAGATATCCCTGTAAATAAAATTATATAAATTATTAATTAACAATATATATTTCTGCCAAACAGTGATTGTTTCATAAATTTCATTAAACACTTGTTAAATTAATAATCAGCTATCTTATAAATCACTACATTTTTCATTAGTGTTGAATTGTTTATTTTTTAGGATCTATAAACTTTGAAAGTTTTTTATTGCTAAATAGGGTAACAAGGCATGCACATTTTTTTTATATAGAGTAATGGAGATCCCTCAAAGGATATACATATAATATGTATTGGCCGCCTCCGCTGCTCTGTGGTTAGCGCGATGTATTTACCACCAGAGGTCCTTGGTCCTAATTCCAGGGATACAAGATTTAAAAAAGTTTCGGTTGGGCAGGCCACAGAAGGATGATCATCTACTTGCCTGTAAAGAAAACCTCCATCAAAATAATAACATGTTAAAAAATGCACAAGTCTCACAACAAAGTTCTTCTGCCGTAAAAAGTATTGAAACGCAATGTAAACCAAGTCAGTTAATTCAGAACCTACCTATCTATGGGAACAGCTATCCAACACCTTGTCATAAAGTCACACCTAGTTAGTTAGCTAACAATGTTTTATAGTAAACATATCAATATTACACTTATTTATTTAATAACATAAAATCTATCTAATATTAGCACTCTATTAACACTATAATATGGAGGACTATTTATTATTACAATAAAACATTTTTTTATCTTGTTTCCCTATGGTTCAACTCAGGGCCTACAGTGTTAACAAAACCTACTGAGGTGCAGAGAGCAACAGGTACGGGACTGGCAGGCATAACAGTAAGATTGAAAATTGACAAAGGTATTAAGAGTAGTGCTTTCCTAGGCATGCAACCTTGATAACTATACCAAAAGGTACAAATAATGTATATTGCAAGAAGAAAAAGTAGTTTTACATATTTCGACTTGTCCGTAGAACAACGTTACATCTGCAAGACGCTCTATTTTACATTTGACCTTATTTTTTGGTGAAATTAACTTTATGAACCATTATTTGACTGTTATCTTCGAAAACAAGTTGTGTGTTTTAAAATTTTGATTTTACTAGTAAATTATATCGGTCAATTTAGTCGTACAAATACAAAAAGGGGACTTGGTATCATAATCATATCGGACTTTGTTCTACAGATACGTCGATTTGTAAATTTAAATGGTCTTACCATATGTGCATATGACAAGTCTTTTAAATTATATGGCTCTTTTGTGAACAGTTCTTTACATGCCAATACATCATCGGCAGTAGGGTGAACCCCCGAGCCTAAAAGAGCGATAATTCTCTCCCATTTTTTTTTAACTTCACTCTCTGGTATCAAATCTAGCTTTTCTTGAAGGGCTCTAAATACTGAACGGTTGCATTTTAGACGATCTTTTAAATCCTGCATTGAGAATTCAACTCTTTGTTGTATAGACCAGAAATGAGAGCATAATAGCTTCTTTGGTTTCAAAAACCTGTAATAAATAGTTTTTTATATATAAAAAGAAATACTAGTGATCAGGGATTAATTATATAAGACAAAAATACATACGCTAATGGAAATATGATATAGTTTCCAAAAGGAATGGCTGACAAAATTAGAACAGGTGCTATTTTCCACATATCTGTAGGCATCTTTTCATAGAGTTCAATGTCTTGGCGGCTCATATTCGAAAATCCTTGATCCCTTGCAAACTTAATTCTTAAGCTGATATATGTTTTAAGATCTCTGAGAAACTCCTTAATACCAACGCTGAACACTCGGTACATTCTCATTGCTGATGGAAATCTTGTTTCTAATACTTTAGTGTAATTTTTTACATATTTAATATATCTATTAATGACAAATGTCCTAAGTTTTTCTTTTTCATGTTTTATAGTACTTGTATGTTTAAATCTTTCTGCTGTTAGATATCTGAAATATAACATAAATATATAATTTAGAGAAATCGTAAATCGTAACAGACGGACAGAGTTTAATGGTTCTCCATATATTCAAGACGTCAATTAGTTTTATTTTGGACTAGCTGCAATGTAGTAAACATGTTTCGTTAACAACGTAATATCATCACATTTAAAAATACCTGGTTGTTTACCAGAAAGAAATATATTACCTGCTTTTGTTGATTTCTTCGCCTTTCAGTGAAATTATGCAACTTGAGCGATTATATGAAGATAATAGTCTTGAAACTGTGGCAATTCTATAAATGGACATTGTATTTTTTATATTAATTAATTTTTATGTTTCATATTATTCTAACCTTGGCTCAATTCGAATTTCACACTGAAAAACTGAAAATGTCAAAATGATTTATAGGCTGTGGTTGACAATTGACATTTGAAGATAAATGACACTTGATTTAACATTTCCAAAAGCATTCCGTTTTAAGCGATATAAACAATAAGAACATCAATATATTATTATAATATAAAAATATTATATAATTAATAAATAGTCATAATTTAATTATTCATAAGTAAGATATTTTGTGTAAATTATCAAAATAAAAATAAATATTTTACTCGAAGTCACAAAGATAAATGCCGTAGGTATATTAATTATTGTAAAATATGCTTAGAGAAACAAGGCGACGAACATTATTTCAATTCTGAAGGAAATTTCAGAATTTAAATAATGTTCGATTTAAAAATGGCTTAAACTTATTTATTAATCCGTTCTTATTTTAATGGTTCTCTAGATATTATACTGTATAATATATACCTACTGTATTAAATATAAATACCGAGCGGAGCGAGCGACTCATGGCATTTTTATTTATTAGATTATCAATTTCATTATAATTTCCTCAGATTAAATAAAAAAAGGCAGATGGAACCTCCGCAACAAAAATATGACACCGTTTGTCATTTCATGTGTGAGTGACAACTGTCAGCGGCACTGTAGGGACACGTGCATTTGTTTGCGTGTAATGATACCACAAATAGTAAAAACTCCCTGTATTTTTGAAATCTTATTTTTTATTAATTAAATAATTCACAGACGAACTATTGTTGAGGGTTTGTGTTCCAAGACAACCTTAAATTGTTTGGGTAAATAAATAACAAAACTAGTCCAATTATCAATAGTTTTTTGTGAAATGATATTCCATCTTATTTCTTTTATTTTTGGAAACAACTTTTCGAACACTTGTGAAGTGTACACAATACACAGCACTGCCGCGAGATTATATTCGCTTTTGAATTTGTATTTGCTTTGATTCCCTCACTCGCTTGTTCGGTGCGCTCCATCTGCCTTTTTTATTTAATCTGAGATAATTTCTATGTTTTTTTCTGTAATTCAGTGAGAAATAGCATCACATGACAGAAATAGTCATAGCGGTCATCAGTCATTTTCATCGCGGTTACTTCAATATTAACATACATTATTTATACTTACCTACTAAATAATCTAAGGTTGTTAATTGCAAAGCTATATTATATTTTAATTATTTTCTTATTATAAGTATTAAATATTTTCTAATAGTAACCAATACGAAGATTCAACAATGAGCTTAAGGTAAATTAATAAGACTACTCAATGGATCTATTACACAGCAGTTTTTATTCCTACCTAGTTGGACAGTTGTGTTTGAGAATTAATTTATGTTATTAAGCTACGGATGTGGTCAAATCACCAATAGGATCACTTTATTTTTATTGCTGGAAATTGGAACAACATAGCTTTGTTTTTTATAACAAGGGATGCGCGCTAAATATAAGAGCTATGGATCCTTCTTTGTTTATTACTTTTTTTAATTAATTCCACAATGCCTTATCCAGATGATACTCAGAGATGTTTATGGCTAAAGGGGAATGGTCATATTATTCTGGCCAAATGATCATAATATGACCGTTGCGTGTTAATGATTATTTTTCTTTACAGACAAGACGATGATAAGTGATAAGTCTATCCCTGCTTGGGATATTTCCCACGGGACCCGAACCCAGGACCTCCGATGCTAAATGCAAATCGCATACCATTGAGCCACTTTACTTGTCTTATAATTGCTCATTTAAACATAATCAAATATAGTAGAAAAGATCGACAGTTACTACATATATTTTATTATTTAGGTTATAAATATACAGGTTGAGCTTTTCAAGGTGTATGGCCAAATCCCAAATTATGAAGACTACGGAATTACGGAAAGTACTCAAAGGAGACTCTAGTTTCTAGGATTTTGTTTAAAAAACTGCTGAAAGGTGTAATAACACAGTATTAAAACGCGATTTATTATTTATATTGTTTAGATTACTTATCCCGACGTTTCGGATGCTTTTCAGCAACCATGGTCACGGGCAGACAGAAGACCGTGTCTGTCAGTGACCATGGTTGCTGAAAAGCATCCGAAACGTCGGGATAAGTAATTTAAACAATATATTTATATTGTATAAATAAATCGCGTTTTAATCCGGTATACAGTATTTTATTTAAATGTGTGATACTCGCGTTAATAAAAGACAATATTAGTATATGTTTTATTATACATAAAACGGGTTCAGTTCCTGGCAAGCAATTTTGATTTTTCAAAAATCCAATCATGTCGTTTTAGTGTTCGTCAAAATCGGCCTCGAGACTCCTTTGAGTACTTTTCGCTATTCCTCTTGAAAAATTCACACTATAGGTGCCTATATGCTATATTTATTCCATTTACTTACATATTTTTTTAAAGAGATGTTACGCGATGTTGTTCAAAGTGCAGAGCTTCGTGTCATAATGAATTCAAACAAATTGTGAACTTAAAAAAATCTGGTCTTATTATTTATGATTATAATAATTTGGAAGATGTGGTAAGTATCATAGAATTAAAAGTGATATATTATATAATACATCATATTATTTTTATTAGGTAAGTAATAAGTAAAAAATAATATCCGCATTTTACAGACCAGAGATCCGAAGTATAAAAATATCCCGAGCATTGTGTTACATAATATTGGCAAGAAGGAACTAAAAAAAATCGATTATGTAATAGAACTATGTAAGTTATATAGTGTATTAAAATCGTGTCTTTCATACCATATTATCAATAAATTTACACACTCACTGGTATTGCTATAATTATATTGGTTTTCTGACTCTGGTGATCTCTAGTAGGTATGATTGCACCAGGTATATGTAGGCTCTGTATTTTAATTTAAATTCGGTTATGAACATCGAACCACAGGAACACGTTCTTAATTATTTTATAAGTTTGATTATTAAATTTAATAATTGTTTATTTTCCTTTTCGAGGTCAATATAAAACTAAATGTTATCATTGCCAAAGACTTATACATCGTATTCGTAGTCTTCTGGACGATATAAATGTGATAAGAAAAAATGAAGTATTAGCTGTGTGCGAGCACTGTAAGCGATCTAACTTTAAACACAAGTGTAGTCGATGTGAATATTTATTGGAGAGATTTATATCGTGCAGTGTAAAAGAACAGGAAAGCATTCGAGATGATTATAGAGCCTGGTGGTTCACAGTAAAGAATACATTACTGACGATTTTAGATGTTAAAAAAACATGTCCACATAGAGTGTGCTTTATTCAAAACTCAGATATGGAACTTAAAAAACTCATAAATTTACTAAGATCTCCATCGCCGATAGACAGACCTTGCATAGATACATTTCCAAACACGGATGTACAGACCTCGGTTCCCATCGATGATGAAACTAAACAGCTTTTATTAAGAGTAATTGATGACATGAGCATTAACAATGTTCCGAGTTTTCTCAGCAAAAATTCTTCTATATCTGAAGCAACGACGTGCATGTGCAGGTACTTCGACGATAAAAAGAAAGCTGATAATATGCCACCAAAACTATCTTTAGAAATGCCAATAGTAAAGGAGGATATTATGGAGCGAGAAATAGGTAACGTTAAATACAATAGATCAGAGCCAGTTAAAGAAGTGCCAAGCGTTACGCGAGGTATAAAAAATATAAAAGAACAAGTCATGTCTTCCCGTAATCGTCTTCATGTTGAACGCAACACTCAGAGTTCAGAAAAGAGAAAAGAATTAGCCCAACCTCCTAAAAAACCGAATGAGAAAATCAAAGAACTTGATAATGACGTTCAATTTAAGTAAGTAGGTACATAATAAAGATTATAATGTAGACACACAGACAGACAGACGTCTCACTCTTGGCCTCAGTACATATTTCTTTGCTAAATACTTAATTAAGAAAATAAGCTATATTTTTTTTTTCTAACAAACAAAGAAGAATTGTTTGGTCTGAAAAGAATACTAGGAATAAGTTGAAAAGATCCTGTTAAGGAATTTGTTGATAATTGCCTAGATTAAAATGATCTACAATATGCACGCACGAATATTAAAGCAGAGAAAATTTTTTTTATTGGAAAAACTAGTAACGTTTTTCTTGCTATTTATTTTTATACTTTCAAACAGTATACGTAATTTTCAATACCGTTTTTAGAGAAGATGTTGGAGCAAATGTACCAGTTAAGTCATCCAAAAAACAAATAGTTGACAATAAGTATAGGCTAGATCCCGAATACAAGCTTATGTTGCAATTGATAAAAGAACATAAAAAAGAAGTTAAGTCGAAGGAAAGAACAAGGTCTGCTCTAAAAATATTAAAAAAGATTCCAGAAATTAAAGATCTCCCCGAACTCCCAGTTCGTCAGCATCGGCCTTTAAATAGTGCCGATCAAGTTTCTGAAGAGTCAGGAAGTACTATAGTGTGCACTCCACGCGAAATTCTTCCTCGTCTAATGATAAGTGGGACACGCACAGAGCCTTTAGAACAGCATTTACAGTCAATAATCCCTGTCTCTTTAGAACCAATAATTTTTAAAAAGAAATTTGACTGCAATTTACCGTATAGTTTGCCACCAAAGAAAATTTCGACAGGAGCTATATTAACAGATGAAAAATATAAGGTAGGTATTAAGATTTACTTTGGCGACTGAATAAGATTTAAGATTAACAATAAGTGCAGATTGTTCACCTTGTTATCACTTTTAAAATAATTAACGGTGTAAAACATGATCCTGGCAATTGGTAACTGTAGGTTTATTAAACGCTTTACGCAAGCTTTTAGTAAAGCATTCAAAACATCTGACTGACTAATTGATTGGGGAGACGAAACAATCTAAGGCGCTGGTTTTATAAGTATGAAAATTAATCACATTCCATTGGAGAAATAGTCAAACTGTGCTTTATTATATATGTTTTAATCAAAGAAATGCTGAAATAAAATCACTCTAGTTGCAATAAAAATGGGAATTATCTCGTGTAGGTATAGTTTATTTAAAAAAAAAAATACATAAATATTATTTACCTAATCTCATGGCATAAGTGTAAAAAGCATTCGTAAAAGTCTTGTCTATAATAACTAATCTTCCCCTTTAAAACAGGAAGATAAAGGTATAACAAAATATGCGCTTTCGGATAAAGCCTTCATTGACAAAGGATGGACTAAATTGCCAACAACAAAAATTATGAGAAGGGTAAGTTTCATACAAACCACATAAATCAACGAGTGAATTTATTCACTGAAGGGTCACTCAAAAAAGGCTGTAGGGGCAAACGGACAGGTGGTGATGGTAAGTGATCACCGAGTCCCATAGATTATAGATATCTACAAAATACACAAAGGACTTGCAGATGCGTTATCGGCCTTTATTTTCTTACTCACTGTAATTTAATCTTGTATCAATTATAGTATTATAATACCAAAAGTTATAGTGATAGTTATAGCGACTAATATCGAACTACTAAACCACAAAAAAAAGAGTGTCCATGCAGTTTTTTGCCGGTTCTTCTCCAAGAGACCCACTTTTTGGAACCGTGCAACTAGACGTTTCATAAGAGCCTATTTGAAATAAAAAACTTTTGATTTTGATCATTTTATTTAGTTCTTTGACCATTAGTAAGCTTCCTATTTTATTTTGATATCATTTAGATAGTTGTTAATTCTATGCCAAAGAGAATGAAAAGTCCATATTTATTGAGTTTGCATCGTAAATAAAGTTTTTAATTTGGCCGTAATAAAAGAACGCCCGGCTACGTCAAGTTCATTAACTTTTTAGTCGAAGAAATTTAAAATATAATTATTAAGTATACATTATTGGAGATCTGTGGTGAACTAGCTTTGCCTATAAAATATTATATAATAATACAGACATACATACATACATATACATCACGCCTCTTTCCCATTGGGGTAGGCAGAGATCACGGAATTCCAAATGCTCTGATCCTTACATACCACTTTCGATAATAATAATATATTGATAACCTGATATTGTTTTGATAGATCGAGTAGCGCGCCGGGCTACTTGTTGATGTCACCGTCCCACATGATGAGAATCTCGTGAAAACCGAAAAAGATAAATTGTCGAAATATTTGGACTTGGCGCACGAGATTTTCAGTATGTGGGATGTTGACTCAACAATTATTGTCCCGATAGTAATTTCCGCTCACGGACTAATAGCGAAGAGCTTCCTCGCTTGGTTGCTGGGTCAAGGGTCAGATGCAGAAGGCAGTAAGTACTACTGGACACGGCTTGTATTGTGAGGAGGTTCCTCTCTCTGCCTCCCCCCCCACCGGTAGTCTGGGCTGATTATGGCCTTGTTGCCGGTGGTGATCCCCATTTTATACTTTTTTTAAATATTATTATTTTATATAAAAAAAAGTGTAATTAGGAGATTTTTTATGAATATAGAGTATAATAATATCATTTATATAATATCATAGTTACTATATTATACATCCATATATAGCTCAATAAGTAAGTAAATGATAAGCTGCAGAATTAACGATGTGCTATCGATATACATATTTACTTCAGTTGATTGTAGCTGAAATGTGCATTTCGGATTTTCCATATCTGAATTATGGTTTATTGGAAAGCCATTACCGGACGCAAACTTAATAGCATCCTGTTAAAACAAATGATTATTGCAATGTCTAAATTTAGTAAAAATAAATAACTCAAAATAAAATGGCTTTTGATGCTATTACAAGTGAATTTCCATTGCATGGATGGGACTAGTTTTATTGGAAGAGTTTTTAAAATGAAACTTCGGAGCTACTGCTCCATCCAAGTGTTAATACATGACTCATTTAATTCAAGTTATATATACAGAGCAAAGAGTCTTATAACTACGTATATTGTTATCTCTAGATGTAATAAGAAACTATAGAATTTTAATGTGTCCGGGTTAGCTGGGTTGCAGCTATGTAACTCACTTATATGATTTTTTTTCGATATTGCTTAAGAAATATACCTAATGTCAAATTCACTTTTTCCGGCCCTGTATACCAATATCAATTTTATTGAAAATAACTTTGTTTAGTTTTTACAGAAAAGCTGCGGAGTGCACATTGATGTCTATAAGTTTTTAATGTATATCTTAACTTATCAGATGAATATTTATAAGATGGAACCGACAAACCCACAATTCGATTGGTTCCGGAAGCACAGCCATAAGAGGGAAATTTTCTATGATTCCGGAGAAATATTAGCTGTGTTAAACGAGAAGGGTTGTGGTGGAAAGTGGTTCTATAAAAACGGATCCGTTGCACTGGATTTCCACAATAGTCAAGGTATTATATAAATAAAATTAAGAAGACTTTGAAAATTGTTAATTAAAGCAAATATGTAATAATAATTACCTAACTCTACGACTTTTTTAATACTAAATCTTTGCAGATTTATATGATAAACCAAGATATGTAATTTATGGATACACTGCAAACGATGGAAATAAACCAAAAGACATTAAAAATCCACTTACAATATTGGCTTGTTTTGACTATTTAGGTAATGGTGTCGTTTATGATTACACCGGTAAACCCAGGTAACGAATAAATCAATAAAATCTAGATTAGAAATACATATGACTTTTGCTGTAAGCTACCATGCAAAGTTCTTTTTTTAAATAAATGAATACAACATAAAATAATAGTGTTTCTAGGTTAAAATACAATCAGTCTGAGGGGGTCATTATTGATGAAAAAATCGGTCCGCCAAGTAAATGGAAATGGCACACTTTAAATGATCCCCCGGTCTTACAAAATGTTTATATTGATAACGAAGTAAAGAGCAATGTACCTTTACCGAAACTATTAATACACGATGATTATAAAGATTATATGAAAAATGAGCCTCCTAAATGTGTAGATGAACAAATGATAGCAATAGAGTTTGATAATTTCGTAAAAGAAAAAGCTACAAAGATCATGCAGAAGTTTAAACCATTTAAGATACGAATGAAAGCTGTGAAAATAAATGATTACTTTTCGTTAAGAGTAATTGATCAAGCTAATATTTATATATTGTATAGAAATGGTCGCATAAGATTAAAATTAAATATAGGAATGCATTTAAAGAGTGATGAAATAATTGATACGATCACATCAGAAGTTTATGGAGTATCTACGCCATATGACTGTGCTCTATCGAATACAAAAAGTCTGAGTAATATTCATGAAGTTTTAAATAATATGCAAACTTTTTATAATTCTCGGCGTAGACAGAATTATCAAAGATAATAATATATAATTATTATATATGTATAGTATGGAAGAAAACTATGAGACTATAAAGTTATTTTTATTGACTATATTGTAGTAAAGAGTAGATTACGTTGTAATGTTAGTTGAAATATATATGTTGGTATTAAACGATTAAAAATTAAAGTTTTCTTTACTTCGGAATATTTTTATATAATATTATTTATATAAGAATGGAACTATTTGTTAAAGATAATAATTGTTTGCTGATGATGAATATATTATTTTTACTTAATATTGACAGGATAATGATCAGGCTTACTTGGTACTTGGTAGTAGGGGAAAGAGTATTAATTTTATCTTTATTTAGGTTTCACATTTTTCTTATTATTTATTTTTAATAATTTCGGGTATGTTGTATTTATTAATCGTGTATATTCATAGTATACTTATTTAAATAAGTAGGTATATGTGTGTGACTGACTGCAACAGGTGCAACAAAATATTAGCGGTGTGTTGTCGACAGCACAACATATGCTGAGTCACTGCCTGTTTAGCTGCTATACAATTAGTAGTTGATACCTCCACGCGTTCCTGAGAAAAAGGGTATTAACAGATTATTATATCCTTTTATTAAGAGTTGCGTGTTGTTCATGTTAAAAATAAAACACAGTGATGAATTACAATAATTTAATATAATATCATAATATGTCAGATTGTCAGACAATACAGTAAGTAAGTGTGAGGTTAAATTATTTTGAAATTGTCGGGTGGCATGTATCGAAATACAGAATTCATGACATTTATGGTGAAGCGATATGTACATTTATGTTTAATCCAAGTTCAAATCCGGGGGAAATAAAAAAAGTTTCGCTCGGTCGGGGCATAGAGGACTGATTACTGTATCTTATGTGTATGTTCCGTACCCCCCTTTGCGGGATTTGAAATAATTTAATTTGCATGTTCAATGATGACTAATTTAACAACATATGTGTGCTTAGAAACATTAAAAACACAGAAAAATTATTAATCTCTCATATTTCTGATATATAAGTAAACTTGACGGAAAGTTAAACCGTTCAGCGAGAGACGCCAGTATACTTATCTTTCATGATATAATTTTAGACGGGGGTAATGATATTATATAATATTTAACCTCCTTGCAAAATAAAGAATTATTAAAACATCATTATCAAGTCATATTTTTAATAATAAAATCGACGCCACCACTCAAATCCCATGGCGAAGTCTGGAACTAAACGTGACAGCTCCGTAGTCTTGTTGTTTGTCAGAAATCCGCGATAAGAACATTATTGGGAGATATCATATTATCAAGATGATGGGACGTAAGGAGAAATTACACTTCTTACTAACAACATTTTGATACGCGACACAGGCGCCGCGGCTATGAACTTCAGTGGTGGTGTTGACTTCTATATCGTAAATAAAAGCTAAATAAAGCCAAATTATTATTGATTTTTCTGGTCATATTTATCAATTTCTCTGCTATTTTATGTCACATTAAGACTAGTCTTGGAATTGTGTACATATGCTTATTGATATAACAAACAATTACATATATATTAGCTAAAATATAAGACTAAATTAATATTTTTAATATTTTGTAATTGTATGAGTATTTGATTGCTGTTCATTTCCATTTATTGAATATTCTTCAGATACCACATATCACGTATGATCTCTTCAGTTCATTATATTCTAAACAAATAAATAAAATTATAATAATTCTATATACAATCTAGTTACATTATGGGAGCAATATTTTTATTTTATTTAAAATATTTTTTCTTTCTTTTATTATATTTTAATAAAATATAAAATTCGTTGTTTGCGATGTATCAACTGTTTTAAAAGTATAATTCTGTAGCCTGACTACTCTCTGTGAAACGGGTCGATCATCAATTGAACATTACTGATGTTTGAATTAGACGCATGATCTAAATGGGTTCAAGGCCGGATTTAGAGGTGTTGGGGAGGCCTTGGGGCAACAGAGGAGTGGAGGCAACGTGACCCCAAAATTATTATGGAGTCTTTCTAGGATGGTCTCTTTTGTGGAGGCCCCTAAATCCAGCCCTGAATAGGTTGAAAAAAAAACATTCTATTTAGATTTTCTGTACTTCTAGGTTTATTAATTTTTATGATTATAATAGTAGGGAAGGTATGAATATGGGTCGAAGGGTTACATTCCTAAAACATTAAGTATTCTGCTTAGTTATTTAAATATCATAAAAATAGGTTAGTTAATTAAAAAAGGTGGTAACTAGAGTAGTGACGTAGTTATCATAGAGCAGGGTGGTACAGCGACCAAGGCCACGAATTTAAATAAAATACTGTATACCGAATTAAAACGCGATTTATTATTTATATTGTTTAAATTATTTATCCCAATATTTCGGATGCTTTTCAGCAACCGTGGTCACGGGCATACAGGACAGGGATAATACTTGTATTATCCTTGGATAATAAATCGCGTTTTAATCCGGTATACAGTATTTTATTTAAATGTGTGATACTCGCGTTAATAAAATGCCACGAAGCTCAGACGCTCCTTAGCTTTGGAATGAGCACAAGCACTCAACATAAAAGCTAAATGTCCGTGATAAGCTTGTACCGTTATTAGCGTAAGGAGTCCCGGGGTTTTTGTCTACCTAACTACGTCACTAGACTACACGTTCTATTATCTGAATGTCTAAAATATATTTTTTTGTGTTAACTAATTCATAGTGCTGGAATTTTTATAGACGATGATGACAGAAATTTTATTTAGCCATAACTTTCTAGTTGCCAATTTATAATATTAAAATTACGAAATTACATTTTATTAGTAACATAATATTAGTCGATGTTCATCATAGATTGTGTAGTTTTTTGTTTGCAATATTTTTATAAGAACTAAGTATTAGAGTGTATATGACCAAAAATATTAATTAAAATTAGTTAAGACTAGTGAAAAAAGATAAGTATGTCGTTGAAAACATGGCAAATTTAATAGAAATCTCACCTATATCTATTATATAGGTATCCTAAAATATTAAAATTTATACATTTTTTTACCGTTTTTTCATCGCCAACTCCATTACTAACACATTTACTAAAATTTCCGAGATTTGGATAAGTACTAATCCTAATATACATATCCAGTAGTCTGCAATGCTTCTCTTATTCCGATGCTTCTCTGGCTTTCATGAAGTAAGTGAGAATATCGATGGGCAGTGGAAATACAATAGTAGAGTTCTTTTCAGCAGATATCGTGTTCAAGGTCTGTGGAAATAAAATGAGTTTACACTAAAATAATACTAGCGGTATAATAATAATATTAGTTATTTCGTCTATGTATTTGCGTGTTGCTCCCACGAGAATGTAAGTGAGTGCTCCTATTTCACCATACATTCTGCTGATAGAGGACAAATCTTTGTTTTTATTTATTTTTATTATTTTTTCGTTTATATATATTATATATTTTTCAATTATTATAGTTAATTACTTAAAGATGTCATGTGGAACACGGTGTAATGGTTGCAGCTCCTTACAAAACATTTGTAAAACAAAAACTTGGCGATTAAAAAGAGTGGCGGCGAGTTTCTTGCCAGTTCTTCTCGTCCGCTCTACGCCCTTGATTTGAGAACTGGCAGTAAATGTAAAATTAGAAGCATTTAATATGTATTTTTTATTGACGTTCATAAGTGTACATTGTGTTACCAAAATGAATAAATGATTTTTGAATTTTGAATAAGATAGACTATGTCGGATAATACAAGAGGTTTTGGAGACCGGAACACATAATCTGTTATCTACACAGAAGCGCTAGAAAAAATAAGGAAAAGTTCAAGTAAATTCCAATAAATTGGTCAAAGGAAGGAACGCGCAGTATATGAGGGCGCGACACATTGCTTATTTGTCTATAAAATATTTTAAAGACAAATAAGCAATGGGTCGCGCCCGTGGGAACAACACATCTGTTGGTCAGATGTTCAATTCTGGGTGGGGTTTTTATATTATATAACTACTAGCGATCCGCCCCGGCACCGCACGGTAATGTAGATGTAGTATATAAAACATTTTACTCGCTGATAATGTGGCTTTCTATTGGTGAAAGAATTTTTAAAATCGGTCGAGTAGTTTTTGAGTTAAATCGTAACCAACAAACGAACCAAACTTTCCTCTTTATAATATAAGTGGAGATATATTGCCTCAGCTTCATTATATGAATTCTAATGTCCGAAATAAGAAATGGTTGACAAAACAATATCGATTAATTTCTTGTGGCCATGGACCCACCATTAAGTGACCCTCGCGCTCGTTTGTCGCTACGAAACTTGCTAGCATCAAGTTAATTATACTTAACAATAGGTGGGAGGAATAAGGAAATTCCACCCGGGTAGGGTAAAGATAGAGTCATGAAGTGCAAATTGCACGTTTCCGATTCATTCTATGGGTTTCCAAATGTTCGAACTAAATATACAGTAGCTTAACAGCGCATCACTGATTGATATCCTGTGGCTAAAGGAGTCTCCAATTACTGAGTAAGTCTAATTAATACTCGTCTGTCATAATATTCAGCTTTGTATGTTTAATTTAAGGATGTCTAATCCGTACTCTCCGTCTGATAGACTATTTTTTATTACATTTGGATAGATTAACGTGAGGCTAATTTGATGGTACGTGCTACGTCAGCCAATGAACATCAATCATAAACGCGCTCTCATGTCGCGGTCGGTTTATTTTTTATTTCGAGCCATTGGAAATCCACATACTGAAACACGTCATCTGCACTTAACGGTTTATCCATCTGTCTTGGTTATTAATCAAATTTTGTGTTCTAAATGTAATTTTGACGGGCTCGTTGGCGCGTTCGGTAGAATATCTGTCGTGCGCATCGGTGGGTAGTGGGTTCGAATCCCACCGGGACGACATGTTTATAATTTTCTGTAAGCATGTTTTCTCCACGTATGGCAACTTCGAGCATTGATCGGGTGGGAGGAATATCGAAATTCCGACCGGGAACCACCTTTCATAGATGGAAAAACCGTGAAGTGTTTCATTGCGCGTTTCGGTTTTAGTCTATGGATTTCCGAATGCTCGAAATAAAAAGTAGGTCGACGGTGCATCATTGATTGATGTTCTGTGGCTGAGGTATCACCTACCATCAAGTGAACCTCATGCTCGTTTGTCGATATCTAACATAAAAAAAAATCAGTGGATTACCCACGGATATTCGTTGAGAGTTAACAACTTAGTTAGTAAACCTGTAAGTATCGTAGCTGTAGTGCAGCAGGGCTGTCTCCGATAACTTCTGAAGCCTCACGCAGAGCCCGGGATGCCTTCTGTTCGCCTTCAGCTGCTATAACCTTAGCACGGGCTTCGCGGGCTGCTTCAGCCTCTGCAGCCATAGCACGCTGAAGTTGTACCGGTAAGCGGACGTCTTTTCTGTAACATTAGCACGTGGCATGTGGGCAATGTAATTTTACCCTATAGGCACTGGAGCGCGAGTCGCGTAGAAATACGTCAGTAGATTTGTGCAAAAGGCCTAGCACGAACGACTTGCGAGACAGCAATTTGAAATAATTTTGTATAGGTACAACCATATAAGTTATACTCAATGGGTACAACTGATAGATTGACGATACGAATACTTTACGAACGAGCGGGCATCGTATACAGAATATGTTGGGAAACATACATATGGTGTTTGAGTTGCTAAGCAACGCTTTGCATTGTTTCTTTGCAAAAGTTTAGTTTGTAGAGTACCTAAGTAAATCCGTGGTGAAGTTTATCTAAATACCAAGTGTAAATGAATATCTCAATCCATGTACTTGTGTTTAGACATCGTGGGCGTTACAATTTAAATAAATACGCCTATCCAGCCCTTAGCATTTAATATATCAAGTATATTTTATACGTCCACGTAAAAATTCACGTAATGCTGCTAGTTTCGTAATCAACTACAAAGGCAAAGTTAGCAAGATTCACAAATTTTTCCATCCACCATCCATATCCATACCATCCCCTATTATTAAGAACGTTCGCTTTCGGAATAAGGTCTATATTTTGCAAAATAAACGATGAAGCTATTGTTTAGTTTTTTAAATTATAATTTTGATAATAATAAATATAAATACAAATAAAAATAATAATAAAGGAATAAAATACTTTTCAGACAAATTTTCGCACGAATTTCTAAATAAAAAGCTTTTCATTTCAGAGCGAACAACCGTACCTACATGTTTACTTACGGTTTCAACTTTAATTGGAAGTGTCGCTAAAATAAAAAAAAAATATTAAAATTCCATATTCGAAAAAATGGTAAAACAATACCCATGTATCATGTGCAACACAGTTTTTCGATTTAGGTCAGCGTCCCGGGAAAATGAACGATTCTCATTTTTTACGAAACTAGGAAATGGAAAAAGATATCTATTGTAATTTTTTGAGAGAATTCGTGTTCCAATATGTGGAAAATGTTAATAAAGAATATTGAAATTAAAACAAAGTTTATATATTTTGATGTATTAATTTAGATTTTAAAATTTATTATGATGGCTAATAAGCCACTGGATCTAAGATTTAAAATAAAACACTGTAGTATTTTAAGTTAGATGTTTTTTTTCTGTTAAATATCGATAGACGAGCATGAGGTTCACTTGATGATAGGTGATAACCCAGCCCCAGAACATCAGTCATTGGTACGCTGTCGACCTAATTTTTACTTCGAGCATTCGGCAATCCAAAGACTGAAACCGAAATTCAGTTCATGCTCGTCTATCGATATAAAAAACCCGGTTTTTATCAACCCGATATAAATATGAAACTCTATTTGTTGATTTGGCCATATACAATAACGGATATTTTTTACATAGGCTGATAACATCCCAAACATTAGATGAGAGCCAAGCCGTATTACTAATATTTATATGTATTTACTGGACGCTGTTAAACAATACAGTGTCAATGTACATGGTGGCCATTTTGAGAAAATTGAGTTTGAAGTTTTAATTAGGTTTCATTAAACTTCTTTTAAAAAGTAGCAGAATTCATAGATTTTTTTTGTAATTATTATTATTAAGTGTATATCGTTATTCTTGGTAGCAATCAAAGTAATAGAATTTAGTACATTATTGCTAAATATTCTAAACATGTTAGGGTTTCGTGTCCACTAGTTTTTTCAATATCTTTGCTATTAAAACTATTTAAATGATATATATCTCTTTTGTTATATGTACTCCAGCTCATAAGGAAGCGATAGGAATCAAAATTTACATTTTTATCATTTTGTGGGTTGACACTGCTTAACAGCGTCCAACTGAGGTTATATTTATAAATAAATTTCTATGAAATTACTTCTTATAAAGTTGAAAAAGTTGTATCTAAAAGAAGGAAATCTATTCAGAATATATTCTTAAAATTCCAAAATAGTTTATTTTAAATATCCGCGTAGATAAGAACATGGCTAGCCTGATTAATGTATCAACATTTTTTTTTTTTTATATCAGAGCGGAAAACCGAGCAGGTGGGTTACCTGATGATAAGTAATCACCACCGCCCATGGACATCCGCGACTTAAAAGTCTCAGATGCGTTGTCGGCCTTTCAAAAATTTATAGGCTCGCTTTTTAAAAACAACGAGGTCGTAGTCGGATGGAAACACAGAGGGTGGTAATTCATTCCATAGTTTGTTAGTGCGTGGACCTACAAGCATCGTCTATTCATGACGGAAATTATTTTCTGTCACTGTCCTAGTGTACAAACAATGACATAACAGCTTATATTGATTTGTAAATCAGTATGTTAACTTTGACATACACATTACTTATTCAATAGATTAACTATTTAGATCGAAGCCCCCAAACTTGTTCCTCTAGTAGGCCCTTAACTTTATTAACTATTAGCCCTTTTAACTAACAAGGAAAGGTTCCCAGATGTCCGCCTCCGATTTCAATGCTACTGAAATATTCTAGGTCAAAATCTATGAGATGTAATTTTTTATCGGCGGAAAAAATATTTAAGGGGTGAAATCAACTCCTAAAGTTCACCCCCTTAGAGGGTCACTTATCACATACTTGTAGTCAATAATTTTGCAAACGACCAAGTGGGTCATATCATATTTTTTTTGGGTAGTACATCTATATTGCACCAGTGCGAACCCGGGTCGTGTTACTAGTACATTATATAGACATGATTTTTTTTCTAAATTGTTACAGAATTATATGACAGACTGCTATAACTCAAGGTATGGCTAATATCATTCTGTCTCAAAATATATACATATAAAATTATATATTCATTTTCTTTGAGTCTTATAATATCTTTATATATATATATATAATTCTTCTGTGAGTGTGTATGTCACTGAACTTCTCTCAAACGACTGGACCGATTTTGATGAAATTTTTTGTGTGTGTTCAAGGGGATCTGGGAATGGTTTAGATTCACAATTTTGTCCGCTGGACAATGTTTTTTTAATTAATTTTTAATTATTATATAATTTCGAAGCCAAAATTGTGGCAGAACAACGTCTGCGGGGTCCACTAGTCTAATATATAAAATTCTCGTGTCACAGTTTTCGTTGCCATACTCCTCCGAAACGGCTTGACCGATTTTGATGAAATTTGTTGTGCTTATCCGGTATCTATGAGAATCGGCCAACATCTATTTTTTATCCCCCTAAATGTTAGGGGTAGTCCACAAATAACTCCCAAATTTTTTTTTTTAATTTTTGGACGAAATTTTTTGTTTTTATTTTTTTATAATGTGGCATTAAAAACTACATACAACCCCTACTTTTTTTTGGCAAAAATCTTGACCCGTGCGAAGCCGGGGCGGGTCGCTAGTAATTTATAATAAGATTTATCGACTATTACAAGTTTCATAGGTCAAGTCGCCGTATTTTTTACATTTTTTACGTAATTATGAGGTAGGACTTCTTTCTTTGTTACTGCCAGTGGTTAGGAAATAGGAAGTCTCATTTCATTTACAATTACAAGTAACACGAATTAAGTAAACTTACATTTCAACTCGTTCGACCTTAATGCCCCAAGCTTCAGTGGCCTCGTCTAAAGAGATTTGCATATTGCCTGAAATGGTTTCGCGTTCACTCAGTATCTCATGCAGAGGCCGTGTCCCCATGGTATTGCGGAGAGTAGTCTGGGCTAGGAGACGTGTTGAGTGATGGGCGTTTTCCACATTGGCGATAGAAATCGTAGCATTGTTTACCCGGTAGTAAACTACGGCGTCTACTGACACTGTTACGGAATCTTTCGTGAGGACCTATTGAATATAAACAGATATAAATAGGAATTTGTAAAGGAGACATAATCTATAATAATATTATAAAGAGGAAAGTTTTTTTATGTTTGTTTGTTACGATTTAACTCAAAAACTACTCGACCGATTTTAAAAATTCTTTCGCCGTTAGAAAACTACGTCTACACCGAGTAACGTAGGCTATATTTCCAGAAATAATTAGGGATCCCTACTGAAACTTGAATAATGTAACCCAAAGTGTAAAAGAAGTGAATTGAATTGATTTTAAAAATATTTCACCAATAGAAAGCTACATTATCAGCGTGTAACATAGGCTTTTTTTGTGTACAGTACATCTACACTGCACGCGTACGAAGCCGGGCGTGTTACTATAGTTTATAAATGAAATTGATGAAATAACTCTCATTTCGTTTAATAAAATCGATTCTTACTCCATCTTGCTTTAATTTTAATTATTTTTTATAGAGTCAAAAGCCAAGGTTTGATATTTAATTATATGTTTTCGGATAGACATAAAACTCGAAATTATGGCTCCGTAATATAATATTCGAATAATAAGTACTTTACATGATTACTACTGGAATATAAGATTAGTATTGATAAGTTTTTGAATAAGAAAGTAAAACACGTGCGATATGAAATTTATATTACCTCTTGGGGTGGTACATCGTACGTTCTAGTCCGAAGATCTACCCGTGCGTAGGTGTCAATGCATGGCAGGATGAAGAATATTCCTTTGAAATAATTGAAACAAGAATTGTTAGAAATCTATATCTATACTAATATTATAAAGAGGGAAGATTTGTTTGTTTGTTTGTTACGATTTAACTCAAAAACTACTCGACCGATTTTAAAAATTATTTCACCAATAGATGCTACATTATCAGCGAGTAACATACATACATTATAAGTACATCTACATTGAACCCGTGTGAAGTGTTGCTAGTATAATATAAAATTAATAAACGTTTTCGATTGACTCGTTGGTGCGTTTGGTAGAACACCTTCCTTGTACCCCGATGGGTCGCAGATTTGAATCCCGTCAGGTCGACAAGTTTATAAATTTCTAAAGGTATTTTTTCTCCACATCTGATCACTTCGGTTATTAAATGGGTAGGAATATCAAAATTCCAACTGGGTAACGAACTACCGTTCATAGATGGAAAAACCGTGAATTGCAATTTGCGCGTTTTGATTTCAGTACAATGGAAGTCGACAGCGCATCATTGACTGATGTTCTGTTGTTAGGGTATCACCTACCATCAATGAACCTGATGCTTGTTTGTCGATATTTAACATAAAAAAGTTGCACTTTTCAATATTTCCTCCTAGAATATCAGTAATGTATAAAATTTGGATCGAGCCTTACCACCTCCTTTTAAAGACATAGGTAATATTACAGAAGTATCAAAGTGTATCGCGCTGTTACGTCCCCTCGTAAATTAAGAAGACAATAATATTGCTCTCAAATATATTACTTACATATACATATTAGTGATGTAACGAATATTCGCAATATGCAATATATTATATTAATGACATTCGTAAAGGCAAAATTTTTAATCTAAAATACTTACCAGGACCTTTGGCACCTCCAGTGAGTAAACGCCCTAAGCGAAATATCACGGCTCTTTCGTACTCTTGAACAACCTGTAAGCACCTGGACTATAAATATTTTCCATATAGACGGTACATAATATTAAAATCTGTTTTATCGTCGAACTTGTATTAATAAAAATACTAATCAGTGGAATAGAGGGTACCTAATAATTCTGTCCTATGTCCCATTAGTGACTAAAAGATTCGGGAGTAATTTATATAACAAAATATTTCATCATAATTCTAGTTTTTGAATTTATTAGAAATTGCAAAGAAATAAATAAAGTATATTGTATATATACCATTTATTACTCAAGAACGGCTTCACCGATTTTAATGATATCTAATTTGTTGGATTCGTCATCTGAGGATTCGTCTATGTCCCGTATGACAGAATAACTATTAAAATATCGGAAAACTTCAGGAAAAAATAAATATAAGAATAAATTAGGTTCGGAACTCCGCCATTTTCCGCAATTAACAGCTCATGTCAAGCATGCTTAAAGCTTTCTGTAATAATTGATTCCGCTGCAAATCTATATAATATAAATTTGAAAAAACCATCTAAAAATATATTTTTTTTTTATTTTTGAAGCCAACATTCTAGCAGAACTACGTTTGTCGGGTCTGCATTGTATAGTATAAAAGCCTAAAATTATATAACATCTCTGAATAAACTCCCCGCAGATTAAACAGTTGTAGATATTACAAATAATTAGCAAAAAAGATTAAAGAGAACGTGGGAATATTATACAGAATATTAATAAAGAGTCGAAAATGTAAATGTCTGTTAAAAAAGAAAGCTTAACTTTGTAGTCTGCTTTAGCTGCAGAATATGATTAATTCCTATTCTTTTTGCCTTCCTCGTATAGCTTACTCTACTGGGATTGCCGTATGTATATTGCATGTAGAATGTAGATGTTGGCCTATTTAACAAGACAACGTCAGACAATTTTCTCTTTATAAAGCTAATCATTCTTAGTAGCTGATTTGTAAGCGTGCTCGCTAAATGAAAATAAGCTATATGATATGTATCGCATAGATAATACACTATGTATGTATCGAATGTGAAAAATGCTCATTGTTTCAGCAATTTGAAAAAAAAAAGAATATCATATTTCTTTTTAAGCGTTTGTGTTTCAAAATTATGTTATTTCCAGGTCCGGATTTAGAGATGTGGAGGCCTTGGGGCAACAAATGAGTGGAGGCCCCCTGGTCCAAAAATCATTAAAATCATGACAATCAATCAAATACAAAGGACAATAGGTAAAAGTAAAATAGCGAAATATATATCAAAAGAAAAGTTGTTTACTAGTTTACTCGTCGGAATTTGAAAGATGTTTTTACAAATACTCTATTGTGGAGGACCGTTTGTGGATGCCCCGTGTGGAGGCCCCGGGGCGGTTGCCCCGGATGCCCCCCCTAAATCCGGCCCTGGTTATTTCTATTACCATAAGTCACAATTCCTGTACAATCACTTCGTTGTTATGAATTTACCTGTTGACAAAATTAGTATCAAGCCTAAACGATACATCTATTATTACTTAAATAATATAAAGATTAAGACGAGAATACGTTATATTAAAAATATTTCCATTTTATTTATTATTTAAGTAGCTACGTTATTCGATAGGACAACTTGTTATGATATTCTCTTGTTACGAGATTTAATAAATGTCGAGCGTAATATGAATGTTATTATTTCTAAATGGATAACATGAGTTGCGAATAATTGAAGAGAAATCTTTTCAATTCTTATAGACTTTGATGTTGAATGTCATGAATTTGTTAGTAGAATATACTGAATAAATTGTACACATTTTTTAGCTCCGCTTTTATATGAGCAGATGTTATCTTCAGCTGAATGCAGGAGCCATTAGCTAACGTACAAAATATACATCTACTTGTATACTTGTATAAATGTATAGGCATCATTGACTATTTATTAGCAGACCTATTTGAATATTATAATTTGCATTTTATTGCGAACGGTAGAATACCTATATCACATCGCCATTTAGTCTAAAAATGATGATAACTTTTCTTTTCGACAACCGATTTCGATGAAACAAAGCTTATATGTTGGGTACTCTTTAATTTACCTTCCCGAATGAAAAGTATCTACGATGTTGACCAGGGTTATAAGGTAAAAATGCAAAATTTGAAAAATTTTATGTAAATCGGGCCACCGGTTTCGGAGATTCACCATACAAACAGACCACCAGACAGAGAAAGAAAAAAAATGAAAAAAATCGGAATTGTTCTATTTCTCTTCTTACACCCCCCTGACTCGGTTTTTAACATTTTTTTTCTATGTACAGACCGACCTTTACAGTTTTTTTTTTTTTTATCATATTCGAATTTGTTTGTTTCATTTATGTTCCTTAACTATTGCAAATTAATATTTAATAGCAGGGCCGGATTTTGAGGTCTGGAGGGCTTGGGGCAACAAAGGTTTGGGGCCTCCAAACTTTTGTTGCCCCAAGCCTGACCTCAAATTATTTTAGAAATAAAATGGTATTATTTAAGAACAATATAATCATGTTTGTACCAAGTAAAGTAGGTAAAAGTAAAACAGCGAAAAAAATATCAAAGGAAAAAATTGTTTGCTAGTGTTTACTCGTCGGAATTTGTTTTTTTCCGAAATCTCTATTGTGGGCTTTTTTATGTTAGATATCGACAGACGAGCATGAGGTTCACTTGATGGTAGGTGATACCTCAGCCACAGAACGTCAGTCAATGATGCGCTGTCGACCTACTTTTTACTTCGAGCCCGAAGTTACCAGATGTGGGGAAAACATGCTTACAGAAAATTATAAACATATTGTCCCGGTGGGATTCGAAACCACGACCCATCGATGCGCACGGCAGGTGTTCTACCGAATGCGCCAACGAGCCCGTCAAAATCTTCCGGCCTATTTAATATAGTAAAACAATTATTGAATCGACTCTGCTTGAATATATTTACCATAAATTGAGTGGGAATGATTAAATAAAATTAACAGAATATATAAAAACTATTGAAGAAGATAAGAAAATACTATGCAATTTTAACTTTAATTTTATTTATTTCAACTTTAAATGTTTGTTTGCCTATTTTTGACGCTAACCTCTAATTAATTATCACAGAGCTTCACAGGCAAGTTTTGCTTGTTCGAATTCGGATGACGAAAATAATTTAAAATTTAAAAAGTATGCCATTGCTAATGTTTGTTTACGGCTGTTATTAAATTTAAACAAAGCGAAGTTCATTATAAAAGAAGACCACTGAACTATTTTTTTTATTTTAAAAAACTACGACTGCTTTTATTCTTATTTAATTAAAAAAAAATAAGGAATTAATGAAACCTTATTTATTTTTTATCTCTGTGATTTTTAAATTGATAACCGATTGTTGATTAGTAGTATTTAGAACAGTGAATTTATTCAAAAAAGTTTTTACTCTTTGCTATTTAAAATTTACATCGCAGTGTAGTTCGCAAAGTATTTTTAAAGTATATTGGACACATATAAAATAATATCTTATATCTAATAGATAAAAACTGAAATAAAAATAAATATTTCTTATTAAATTATAGGTAGGTACAATTCTTTTTTGGATTTTAGAAATCTTCCGGTCTGCAGTACTAGATATAAAATCACTTTCGTAAAATATTTAAAACTGACCTTATAATTAGATCAAGTAACTAAAAAAAAAATCTTAAATTGCATCTTTAGAAAAAGTATTAAGAATATTATAAATAAATGCTGCTGCTTTGAATTTAAATAAATATGAAATAATTATAAGCAATTAGAGCTAAAACTAAACTTATGATACGGCGCAAAGCTGTTCAATAAATATATAAATTACCTTAAAGCATATGAAGAGCGAAAATGGCATTGTCAGTATGACAAGAATCCATGATAAAACCACCAAAATCTTTCCGCATGTTTTTGATTCTGTATCATGATCTTCGTTAGCTGTAAAACAAAAAAAAAGTAAAATTACTTTAAAATTTATAAAAAGCTCATAAATTTACAAAGAATATTAATTACAAGTTGCTATCGTTGGATACAGATGTTGCCGGCTCGACATTTCTATCGCAGTCGTCATTTCATGGATTAATGGTCACAAATAATTACGATAAACGTAACACTCCGAGGGCAAATCGTCCACGACTGACCCGTGTACGGCGTAAGTCCATATATCAATAATAAATTCACGTGGGAAACGACAACTTGATAAAGTTTCGTTAATAATAGTATTTTCAAAGCATCACAATCAACTTATAACTCACTGGTTGTTTCAGCAACCACCACAGTGGTTGAGTCGGAGTAGCGCGCCAGGATGCTGTTTTTCCTTTACGTCCGTCCCGGTCGAACGTGGGGAGGTAACTGTTAGGAGGCTGTGGCGTCATAGACTAAATAAACCCTCTGTTATCAAAGGACTTGGTGTACCTTTTCGGAAATGCTAATCGAAAATTCATCTATTTTCCATACTGTATTTTTCATTGACAAGATATGGCCTTAACAACGCAGTTATCCAACCCCACTGAACTTAATTGCAAATAACGAAACTTATATATTTTTTTTTATGATTATTGATTTTTATATCGTTGATAACATATTTATTAGTATTAGTATTTATAGTTATACACAACTTGTGAAATACCTATTATTTTCAATCGATTTATAAATGCGACACCTAGGATTAATCAATTGGAGTTGTAATTTAAATAATGTTCAACACCTTTTTATAAAAGCGAATTGATTGCATGCTTAGTCTTTGAGATGAGGTTTTACTCCCAAGGCTAAACCGACGTGAGTTTGGGCGAGTGATAATATCTCTATTACACCAGAACAAAGGATCACGTAAATAGCTGTCGATGCGACAGGGGGGGGGGGGTGTTGTAGCTTATCTAAGCATTTGTGTTGCTTCGTGATTCTCAGCTGTGTCAGTTTTATACATGTATATAAATCATAACAAATTCTTATAGTTTTCCATGTATGATTTATAGTTCAGATTAAAGTAATTTCTTATATTATTCTTAAATTTTTATGAACTCTCAACTAACCTCGTTTGTAGAAACGGTTTTTATACACAAAGTACTCGTTTATATTATATACGTTATGTTTTAAATCTCATTTTCGATGTTAGAGTTAAGTTTGTAACATATTGTACGTGAAGCTTTTATTGCATTTTGCAACTTTTGCTTCTGCCCTGTCTTTTAATTTAGGCATGCAGCTATTTTACAATATATTTATGTAGTGAATTCCAAAGAAAGGTGCAATGTAGACTACATTTCTATTTCTGTTTTTACAGGCAAGTAGATAATCAATCTTTATTGTTCTGCCCGATCGCCTTTTTATATTTACATTGTTTCCCTGAGATTGAACCCGGGAATGTCAGTCTCAAACTCATCATGCGTACCACAGAGCCATGGTGGCGATTATTTTACAATATACCGGTATTATAAAGCTATGGTTTCTAAGTGGTAGAGTTTGAAATAGAAACAGGGGTCATACTGACATTCCTTAAAACAGTATTATTACATGTTTCGTTTTTGACGCGCTCACGTTCTGATGAGTTAAAAACCATGAAGTGTACACAGCGCGTTTTGGTCTCAGGCTATGGATTTTCCGAATGCTCGAAGTAAAAAGTAGGTCGATAGCGCATCATTGACTGATGTTCTGTGGCTAGGGTATCCAGTGGCGTAGCTAAGTGGACAAGGGCCCTGGTGCGATAGAAAAAAATCGCAATCACCCCGGCTATATTTCTTCAGCAACTGCACAAAATTAATTATTTCTAATCAAGGACGCTCGGCGCTTCCAGTGTTATAAATGCTCATTTAAAATCTTAAAAAAAAAGTCAGAGCAGGCTTGAATTTCTAGCTTCAAGAGCTGCCTCCCCCTCTCTCCAAAGCTCAGGGGGCCCTCTCAGCTTCGGGGCCCTGGTGCACTGCACCACTTTGCCCTATGATAGCTACGCTACTGAGGGTATCACCTACCATCAAGTGAATATCATGCTCGTTTGTCGATATGTAACATAAAAAAATAATTGATGATTGACAGAAACGATGCAGTACACGATATAACATATTATCTCGTTCTCTCGTAAAATAAGGTGGTGAAAATACTGCTCTAAGAGATCGTTTTACAGGCTTAGCTTCAAACCGGATAAAACAGGTCAGGTTTCAGGGTGAGAAATGAAGTCATGGAATAAGCTTTATATTGTAAGCTCTAGTTGATTCTAGAAATATTATTAAGGTAACGCCTTTTATCACCGAGCAAATGTTTACTGGTATAATAAACATATGTACGTATATGATTTTTGGATTTAAGCTAAATATAAAATGTTGATTTGCATGTATTTTACGATAAGTAACAAAAACAGAAATAAAACGAACACTAGTAAAGATCGTTATAATAATATTTTGCCTACAGCATCGTGTGTTTAAAGGTAAAATAAAAACTGGTCAAGTGCGAGTCAGACTTGCGCACTGAGGGTTCCGTACAAAGTTTTAGTAAAGTGAAGTTTTTCTCAATTTACGGTTTTCGGATTTTTACCTTTCCTTGTGCTACATGATATTGCTTCGTGACAAATTTCATGATTCTAGGTCAATGCGAAGTTCCCTATAGGTTTGCGAGTGTCAAAATATGCGGTAGAACGGAGAATAAAAGCTCGTTTCCATTAAGTTGCGTCAACTTAGAAGTTTGATTTTTTCACTGCTGCAGGGGATTGCAGACCTGAGTATTATATATACTTAATACTACTTACTACTATATAATAATACTTAATACTACTACTACTACCTACTTGTATATAATTTCAACTTGATACCTCCTACCTGAGAAAAACACCACATGGACAGACAGAAGAACGATCCTATAAGGTTTCCTTTTTTGCTACGGAGTAGGGAACCCTAAAAATAATGAATTTTAAAAATTTTAGTTCATTAAAAAAAATAACTTCTACATTGATGTTGTGATCGTGAGTTATATTAAATACACATGAAAATGATCGGCATAGATAGTTATGTAGAGCACTCGATCGATTTATCGTGACATCAACACTCGCGTACTAAAACAAAGGACATTTAGGTATACAATTAATTCCTATTTTTAGTTATTATCATTGACTTATGAGGAGAAAATCACTGGGTGTTTGGCACAATGGGTGTTTCCTGCCTTACGTACTGATACTAGTTAATTACATATAGTATACTAGGAAATCCTACACGGGTGGAAAAAATATAGATTTTATGTCAAGTTAACAAATTGTTATAGATGGAAAAGTCATTACGTACACATTGCGCGTTTCTGTTTTAGACTATCCAAATGCTTCAAAATATTGTCTTTTATTAACGCGAGTATCACACATTTAAATAAAATACTGTATACCGGATTAAAACGCGATTTATTATTTATATTGTTTAAATTATTTATCCCGACGTTTCGTCGTCGTATCCTGTCTCCCTGCGACCACGGTTGCTGTAAAGCATCCGAAACGTCGGGATAAATAATTTAAACAATATAAATAATAAATCGCGTTTTAATCCAGTATACAGTATTTTATTTAAACAAATGCTTCAAGTCAAACGTATGTAAATTGTAAATGAATGTTCTGCGTTTTATAGTTTATCTAAAATCATATTATTGTCATTAGATCTATAGATTATATTATCTATATCTGTCTAGGGGTCTCCAACGATACTCTCTGATTAGTGACCCTAGGATTGATTGATTGATTTAAATAATTCTAACTGATAAGCACTATGTCATATACTAGCAACGCGCCCCGGCTTCACACGGGTGCAGTGTAGATGTACTATACACAGAAAATAGCCTGTATTACTTGCTGATAATGTAGCTTTTTATTGATTAAAGATTTTTTAAAATGGGTCCAGTGGTTTTTGAGTTTATTCATACATACAAAAATACAAATCTTTCCTCTTTATAATATTTTGTATTAGTATAGAAGTAAAGATATATATAGATAAATACTAGTACAGATATACATATACTATCGATCCGCCCGGCTTGTCACGGGTGCAATGTTAACAAACAAACAAATCTTTTTATAGATCTAATTTATATATTATGGCGTAACATATTTTATTATTAACCCTTTAAAGTGTAAAACACAGCAAAACGGTCTATTAGAGAATAATGTTTGGTGACCTTTGTTTATCAAACATAAAATAGTAGGCGTCCAAAGGTACGGCGTACGGCACTCCTAGATACATATTATATTACTCATACTAAATTTGATTGTGTGTGAAAGAGGAAATATTTGTTAGTTTGTTTGTTACGATTTAAGTGAAAACGCTACTTGACCTATTAAAAAAATCTGTAAAATTGCAAAGTATGTGACGTCACACTACGGACCCTCTCCCCAAGGTGGCCAACAGCGACAAGGACGGCGGAGGGGTCAAAAAATCACGTAATTAGTGTGAAATCACGTACTTTATGGATTACTGCTAGGCTATTTTTTATTCTTTTAGTACCTCTACATTGCACCCGTGCGAAGCCGGGGCGGATAGTTACTATTATATATTTTATCACATTTGATTTAGGAGACTTTATTTACAATATTAGTAGACAATTGGGATTATCAGTCTCAGTATATCCCTATTTACTCACGTCTTGAAAATGTCCAAAATCATGAAAGATAGGACGGGGTATTTTAAAAGTATAGGATAAAAATAAAGTAGACAATATTGTTAATTTTTGTCGGAAAATTTATAATTCAATAATTTAAAAAACATGTAAGCCATTATAATTAAACTATTTAAATGACATTATTTGTGCATGGTTGCTGTACGTAGTTCAAGCAGAATCCTCTGTTATCAATATCCAACGGTGCTTCTACGTTGTCAGTATGAAACCAAAGGCGGAATGGTTTGACTGTACCTGAAATGTTTAATATAGATTATATATCACTGGTAGATAGTTTATGGTGCTTTATGGTAAGGGTCTAATGTCATAATATAACTATAAATTTTTTCTATGATGTCAGAGGTTATCGATAGATAACCCAACAAAAACTGAGCTGACTCCATTTTCGAGATGTTACTGCCACACTTCTCTTAATAATTTTTTTTTTATTCAGTTGTAATATATTATATTTTATCATTTGTAAGTTTTTATGTGGGTCTTGAAATAATTTATTTTCATTTCATTCATTTCTTTATAGGCAAGTAGACAATCATTATATTGCATCTCGAGACACTTATTATCCACATGTACAGATCAAATAGCTGAAAGACCGTGCCAGCAGAAACACGATATATGAATATAATATGACAAAGGTGCACGTGAATCGCGAGGATTCTCAGTTGGGTGTTATTAGGACATGGCATTTTTCTTTATAGATCAGTTTTCTGTGCACTACCCAAGGTTGTTGTTTTCCCAGGATTCAAATCTAGGTCACAGTCCCCCAGTCTTTAACAAAACGCGCACTTGATGTTTTTCAGAAGGTTGTAAATTTTATCAAAATATATTATATTAATACTAATACAGTGTAGTTGGGACTACTGGCTGGTGGTGATGGTGGTTTTATGTACCTATTAACCAACAATGTCAAAGATTAGTTTAGTTGTTCGTACATAATATCGTATAAGAACTCATATAGTAATAACTATCTACTCCTTATAAGTACTGAATCATAGAGCGATAGAAATCACATAGTTTGGACTTGTCTTCACGTCCCATCTTGACTACATTGAATTGGCTGAATTTTGTATAAATTACAATTGTCACACGAATGTGCATATATGCGCATATCTCTAAGCCATGGAGGCGGTCATGAATACATGATAGGTACATTATAATTCGTATTTCCATTTAAGTCTTATATATCCTATCCTATTTTCCCTCATAGTGCACATTCTCCTTCCTAAATATATAACCCTTGCAGCCACGTCTCTCAGTAATAAGATCCTGATAGAAAAACAACATCGCAGCTCCGACTACGACAAAATGCTAAGGTAGTAACCCTTTTCCTATGGGTAAATACAGATAAAAAATCTTTAGTTTATTGTTACTGTATTTTTTAATGTGTATGTTATTTTTGTATTGTCTATCTACCTTTTCAAAAAAATGTATTTCCATTTTATACTATTCTATTCATTACTTAAATATAAAAATATAGCGCTGAATAGGACTGCCCGTGGTATTGCAGGTACTTAAGCAAATGTGTTTCTAAATGAATGGTTGCGTATATTAACTCCAATACTAGTTGTTAATTAGTTAAAGTAACAATACAATGCCAAGGGAATCCAATGGAATACACAACTTTCCACTCCCTTAATATGTTAAATACAGTTGTACTCGGGAGAATACTATACGTAATTAAGTGGCTTTTAATGATGGGACAGTTATTTTTTTACTTTTTCCAAATATTATAGGCCCATTTTATTAATACAATTGGTTATACATTCAAATAGTTGCATAATAGGTTACTACTGACTTGAACTTTTACATGTAATCTGCAGCTTGTTGCATTGAGTTATTGTTTAAATATTTATTGAATGTGCTGTACATCATATTACATAGTAAAATTGTCTACAGTTTAAATAACAACTTTTTAAAATATTGATTGATATATGACATTTAAATAAAATACTGTATACCGGATTAAAACGCGATTTATTATTTATATTGTTTAAATTATTTATCCCGACGTTTCGGATGCTTTTCAGCATAATAAATCGCGTTTTAATCCGGTATACAGTATTTTATTTAAATGTGTGATACTCGCGTTAATAAAAGACAATATTACATATATGATAATTACGGTGATTACAAAAATTGCAAAAATACTCCCATCTTGCTTTTTAATGAGAAAAAATTAAAAATGAATAAATAATATGATAAGCTACAAAAAAAGAAAAAAATGTAAGTAAAAAAGTTTTAAGATTTGCAGATTCAAGTAAAAAATTCTGTTTTGATAGTATTCAAGCGAATCAAACCCCTAGATTCGAATTTTGTACTTACTCAAAACGGAAGCGGATTGCATCGACAGATCAGCTGAGAAAGTGCCACCGCAAATTCGATCGGTGCATAAAGCTTGTGCTGGTTGGATCCTACCAACATTTGCGGCACATGGGATTAACAACCAATCGTTGGCACAATTATTTGGTCCAACTCCAGAACCTATCATTGAGTTAACCGGGCCGTTACTGTTTCCACTGAGAGTGAATGATCGGGATCGATTGTTTACTGAAAGTAGATAAGTAAATACAGATTTTATCCTTAAATAATTATGTTTTGTTAATTTTGATTTAATGTAACATATTTTTTTAAATTCGATTACGAATTTACTGACAACAAGTTCATTGTTCTACTCGTTTAATCATACTATAATATGAATATTGCAGTTTTCAATTATTTTAAATTTGTTAAAAATACTTGTAGCGTATATGCGTGAAGGGCGCCAAGAAAAAGGTCCAGCTTGTTTTGTATTAAATTGCGTATAATTAGAATAAACTTTACAATTAGTTTCGATTTCGTTTAACGTATATTTACAGGAGTATAATGCGAATGGTCGTTAATTTTCGTATAACGTTTTGTATGTTCTAATTGACACTTGCTGTCATGTACTTGTATTCGAATTTGTCAATTGTCAATTATGGCCGCGACAATACTATTTTACGTTTTTCTATTTATTCTAGTTTTATTCTAGACCCTAGACTGAGAGACGTAGAAGTTTAAACTGAATGTAAATGAGGTAAAGTAATAGAATTTACAACGTTTTTTTAAAATCTTAGTAATTATATTTTGACCTCGATATTATTATACGAAAACGATTCAAGGAGGATATTTGAAAATGTTTCAAGTCTGTGAAAGAAGACTTTCAAAGAAATTAATTCATAATAACGCCGCGACAGCCTTTCTCTAACGATTGTCTCTTAAAAAGTACTTTTGTCCCTTCTTGTAAAGTATCATTATCAAATAAATTTATACAAATATCTCGAGATCAGTGTTCTAACTGATCATGTTTGAAATAAAATTAATAACAATAATCTATACTAATATTATTATATAAAGTGGAAAGATTTGTTTGTTTGTTACGACTTAACTCAAAAACTACTCGATCGATTTTAATTTTTTTTTTAATTTTTTCACCGTTAGAAATCTACATCTTCACCGAGTCCCAAAGATTATATTTATTTACAGAAATAATTAGGGGTCCCAACTTGAATAATATAACCCAAGGTGTAAAAAAAAGTTTGTAAGGAGTAGTCTCAATCTACTGAACCGATTTTTAAAATTATTTCACCAATAGAAAGCTACATTATCAGCGAGTAACATAGGCTAGAGTTATTTTTTGTGTATAGTAAGTACATCTACATTGCACGCTGCTGGGGCTATGTTTAGTTTATTACCTGTGTCGGGACAAGCGGTGTATTGTATTCCGCAAAAATTTCTTTCCATACGAATACAAATACCATAGTCCTGATTACTTAGTTGTAAGCCTGAAGTAGGATCGTAGTTAAATGATCTCAGTTGACCCGCAATACCGGTATAGTATTGAAGACATCCCTCGTCCGCTGAAAGGTTTTAATAAAAGTTAAATAAGTAATACGTTGGAGTAAACTCTTCTAACGAAAATTTTTCCGGAATATTGTATTACTTTTAAACATACTTTATTCATATAAGTATGCTAAAGCCTTGCAAAACCAATAGGTAGATGATTGATAATTCCCACAAGTTATAACTTTCGCAGATTAACAGTTTGACAGTAAATAATTTTGAATATAGTATACCTAACCAAGTCATCATTAATGTTTTACGTTCCTGGCACTATACTGCCCTTTTTTTGAGTTCACAATAAAGAAAATCAAACTTATTCTATTTTTCTATATACTTACAAGACGAATATTGTCGTAAATATAGAATAAAACAGGCAATATAGTTTAAAAAACATAATGTTACGTAGATCAATATCTTTGTTTGGTTGTCACATTGAACGAGGGAACATCGATTAAGTAAGTACGTATTTACCTTTATAAATGGTGTCGCAAGGAATTTGTGTAACTTTTAATTTCCATATCCTGTCAAAAGAGGTACCACCAGTGACAAAAGTCAGTTTAACTGGGTTGGTTGTACCTATACCAGCGTCGATGTACACTGCAATTGTATAATATAATTAATGGTTATTATAGGTTATTAAATTATTCGACTTCATCCCATATTTATTATTATTATGCTCGTAGAGTTAATACATTTATGGTATTTAAAATCATACGTCATACATCATAAAATCAATATTTGAAGTAAATACATTTATTTTAGTAATACATAGATTTTTAATTAATGTTTATATAATTACAAGAAATAATATTCACAAGAGGTTTCGTAACGCATACGTATTATACGAATTTTAAATATTTTATTCTGAAGTGAATATGTCTTTATATAATATGTACTGCTGGAGACACAATTACTTAGCATTATTCTAAAATCAATTTTACAGGCATTACGTCACTCAACGGGACAATTATATTGGTACAGTATGACGGAATTGCCCCCGGGACGTTGCCTAAGTAATTAAGTCAATACTCAACTGTGACTGCCCTGATTCATGCCGCAGATAGCGGGAATTGGATTACCCCCGGACACTATAAATTGGTCTCTGTTACATACATTGTTGGTTTTCTCCGGACCAGCGATTGCAAAGCGATCAAAGTCTAACCTAGATAGAAAGAAATTTCTAAGTTCACAAATGTAAAAGTATGCCTCATTGCTCGATTATATAGAAAACTAAGCAAGCTATTTAAACGAAGATAACTATTCTTCCTGAAATTCGATTTCGATGAAACAAATATTTGATGCTGCCCCAGTGTCGGTCGGGTAGTTTTTGAGTTAAATGTAACAAACAAAAAAAAAACTTTCCTCTTTATTAGTGTAGATTAAAACACTAACAACAAAATGTTTTGACGATACGCTATTACAAAATATGTCCAATTGGTGCTACGAAAGTGCTACGAAAGAATACAAAATCGATTTAAGCCTGCTTTTCATCATTTTAAAGAATTAATCTGCCCAATTTTATTAAGTGACTCTTAAGTGATTGAAATCAAACAAATAAAGAGAATTAATTTCGCATTTTAAATAATGGGTATAAGGATATTATATCGAGAGTATAGTCCTCAAATCCAGTATCACCGTAATTATTTGTGATGTGATTGTGAATTCTTTGTTTATCTTAGGGAACGTACCCATACTACGTGACCTATTTTTTTAGTTTTTTCGACCCCTCCCTCCCCTCGGTGACCATTCGTAGTATATGCCAAGAACCCCCCCTCCCCCTTTAGTTTTCACGCAGTAATTCATAATTATGATTTTTAATCATTTCACAGGCAAAAATTGAAAGTAAAAATAATTTGGCTCATACTCGTCTTTATTGCATAAGACTGCATGCATACTTAAATTACTAGTGAATATTATATATTGCTTGCATTGAAAAGGAATCCTTGTAACATTTAATAAAAGCGTTGTACAGCCGAGCGTATAACGACATTTTTGTGCCAGCACGAACTTTTGTCGACTTGCTTGACAACTTCACTGAAATACAAACTGTCTGACAAACAGTGTCTGTTTTCAATCAGCTGTCGTCTCGGCATATGTACGTCAGCGCCACCAACTGTGAGTTTAAAAAGCGCTAAACACTGCGCGCTATAATATTCGAATATAGGTTGAAAAAATACGAGATTTCTCTCAATAAAATCGACTACGTGACAAAAACCTGAGCCACCCTCCGCCGCTCCTGTGACTGACCGTAGTATTTTAAAGACTCCGCTCCCCCCCAAAACGGGGCACGTAGTATGGGTACGTTCCCTTAGGTAATTTTGTCCCTAAACTTTTAAAATTGAATTGAATTTATTTTATAACTTAAAATTTCATATTATACTTATTGCGTTTAAGTACCTAGTATACCCTCTTCTTATTCGATCGTCTTATGCAATGAGAGCCAAAGTTTGTAGGAACTGAGAGTAGGTAATAAAGGTTATTATTATTGAAAAAGTAAGACATTTCTGTGTATTAAACTTAAAGTATATTTTTCCCTATATAAAATGTCTTTAACTATATAAACGTCTTAAAATTTCGATAGCGCGTTTATACCGTTTATAAAAAACAATTTGATATACCAGACTGAATACAAATTTTACATTTTTTTATTTTCATTATTTAAATTTGTTTTAACAAAGTTGCCATAATAACGTTATCTAAATATGATACTTACCTACTTAGTATGATACTTGCTAATATTGCCATAATAAAAAAAATCAGGTATTACGCATTCAATAAATAATATAATGAATAAATTGCGTTTAAATATGGTAAAAGTTATTTTATTTAATTCAATACTGTTTATAAAAATATTGTTCTTGATCAAGTATTAACTTTTTTAAGTATACGAGCTAAACTAAATAAATGAAAACCTATATAGAACCACCTCCGTGGCGCAGTCGTAAGCGCGGTGCGTTTAGCACCGGAGGTCCTGGGTTCGAATCCCAGGGAAACAACATAAAAAAACGTTTTGGTCGGGCAGGGGACAGAAGGATGATAATAATATGATATACTTGCCTGTAAATAATAATGATCAGTGAAACAGACACAGTAATGGGTCTGCCCCATGCCCTATTAGGGGACACAGGATTTTACTTTGTAGAGTATTATAAGTAAAAATTATACCTTATTTGACAGACGGCAGGATGAGATTTGTTAATGGTTAACTCACAAGAGCCAGTGCCATCGTACGGTGAGGGGTAACCTGAATTGACAAAATATGTCCCATTCTCAGATGTTGTGCTGCCACAAGACGTCAGAACTGGGAAATTGATGGCGGTTCAATATTTTCTTACATTATATACGAGGACCTTTGGCTTAACTTTGGTAGTATGTAGTTTTCGATACTTACAAATACAACACAGACCAAAGCCATTAGCACAGTATCCATTCGCTGATCCCCCTCTAGAGGAGCACTCACGGGCCGCCATACAAGTTCCATTGTCCCCAGATGCGCCAGCGCACGCACCGTTTGGAAACGTGACCACCGTGAACAAGGATAGAACTAAGTATACAAGAATTATTAGTATGAACAAAAACAGGAAGAGAGAATTCACTTGCTCCCTTCTCTGTTTCAAAGTTTCAACTCATCTTTTTGAGGGACAAAATACACGAGATGTAAGATGTTGAAGATTGAATGAAAGAATATGATTCGCAAAATACAGACGTTTTTTGTCATAAAAGACTTATGCAAATAAAAAACAAGATAAAATTTATATACGATATGTAGGCATGATATGACGAGTAATAAAAGCCAAGTGACAAAGTATGAAGAAGAAAGTGGAAGAGGAAAGCTAAAGGGATTATATTTTGACTGCATAAAAGATTATGAGTTTGTGAGATGCTACTCATGAATGAATGGTAGAAGCACACATGTTGCAGACATCATATACTTAACTGAGGATAGGATGCGAAGAAGCCGAGCGTATAGTGATAGATTACAAATTTTAAATTTATTTTAAATCGTATTCAATTAAAAAAGTTCGCAGTACAGCCTTTGAAATACCTCTAACCAGTATACACACTATGTATTAGAATTATGTAATAATAATATTAAACATATTATGCTCAATTAAGTAAAAGCCAATACTTACATCTACTCTCTTTTTGTGCTGGCCAAAAACGTGATTCATGCTGCCTTAGTTCATGAAAACTTTTCTTAGCATAAGTTCGGTTCAAGCTCGGAATACTTAGCAAGTTTTTATTCTTCGTTACTAATGTATTTTTGTGATTAATCTCAACGCTATGGCACATTTGTAACAAGTTGTAAAACATTATCAAATATTCTAGACGACTCATGTTGTACACGTTTAAAGAGCTACAAAATATTGTGAATTTAAAATGTGGATAATAATTCTCTTTCTATATATGTATAATATTACAACGGGAAGGGGAACAATGGTGTAAAATTTCTCTCATTGTTATTTGATGGTGACAATTTCTTTGAATACGCATTTATTGCACGCATTCATGAAGTTAACTGCCTGGAACGTCGGATTTAGTGCTAATAACATACATAAACCGCTGTCATAAATTCAAACACCAAAACTTTCGTCACTTTTTAATGATTGCTATTATGGTAGACTTGGATTTCAGAGAGAAATAGGAGAAATCATAAAATCGCTTGGCTTGTCATTATTGAAGTATCAAAATCGTAAATTCAATTTAATTGTAACATTTGTACGATTTTGTAATTGTAAAAATAATTTGAAAACTATTTAGTTAGGAGAGATTTCGACAAATTTAATAGAGATTGGTATATAATGATATGTAGAGTCTAGCCTAGATGCCAAATCGCCGAGTTCGTCTGCTAACCCATGCATCCCGGGTTCGATTCCTAGATTTATGGTTAAGTGTTTTTACATTTCTGGAGCACTTATCGATCAGAATTTGGGAATTTGGCGGATGTTTGATGCCCGCGGCAAGTAAGGTTGAAAACAAAAAATGGTGGATAGCATAAAGCGCCGGGGGCACGGTTGCGTGCTAAGGGCCCTGCCCCAAAAAGCGGACACGACGGTAATTAAATTTTTTAGGTGCCATATTGCCATCTCTGATAGCGGTATTATAGCAGCAGCACTTGAGATTAGAGCAAGACAGATCAATATAAAATGTATTGCGCTGTTCTCTCGTAATGCAATAATAATATTAAAGAACGTAGTAGTGCCCCAGGACTAATTACTGAACATGTTCTTCTTGAACTAATTCATAATTTTCACCAATAATTCATCCTCTAGTGGATAAGCTATTAAGGAAATAAGGAAATAATTCATACTCATAGATCATGGAACATAAAATTGAAATACTTTGTAACAGAGTGTGTTGTGTAGTTGAGTAGGTACATTGGTTGATTGAAGTGTAGGTACATAAATATTCTATCAGTATAGGGCTGTCGAAAAGAAAACAAAATACAGACTACAGAATCCTTTATTTATTCGTATGGCCACATACAATTAAATTCATTACATAGGTTACATCTAGTCGTCGAGCTCTTAAAACAGACAGGTTACTACGATAAACCTTTCAGTAGTACTTATTAAGTAGATACTCAGAAATCATATTTTTGATGTACGTTACTCTTTCCTATATTGTCTTGATGGGTAATATTTTAAAAGCTCGAGTCCGTAATATTGAATTACTATACGAATGTACGTAATAACTTATAAACAGTAGCGGGACAACCATACAAGCCCAAAAGTCCGGCTTGCCGACTTAAACGTAATACGTGTTTGTATATACTCTATACAATCACGTAAACATATAAAATTACGTATATAATAACGTTAACGGTATTATTTTTTATCTTTTTATAGTTGCATTACTATTAATGCCCTATGGCAAGCCGGGCTTTTGGGCTTGCATGGTTGTCCCGCCACTGCTTATAAAAGCATTATAGTTCTACCAAACAACACCAATAGCAATATTGAAAGTAAGGTTTGTTGCCAAGTGTAATCACTAAAGCGTATTTTAATAATAATTATTCCATTTAGAAGAGAGAAACACAGAGGCTTATTTATTATTATTAAGTATTATAATATATATTTTTATTATTATGAGATCGTGAAAATTAAGACTATTGCAACTATTAGACTACAAATGGTCACTTACGACCCAATTAAGCACTTACTTACTAACCTTAGGGCAAAATATATTATGAAGAACATATTATATTTTAGTTAATTTCAACTGTTTAGTCGCATTTCGATAAATCCTAAAAAGTACATTTTCTTTAGAATAACAGTAGCATATAAAACAATTTAAAAATGAATATTATTGCTCGTAAACTCAATAAGACAGTGTATCTTACGGTATATTTTTGAATTTGTTTCAATTATTCCAGTGATAACTTTCTACAAACAAATAAGACTTACAATATGACTTAGCCACGACTCGACGTGTTTATTTTGCAACATTTACGTATTTTTCAAGCTGTCATTGGAGCGTGAGGCAAGTAAAAATAGGTATTTAGTGTATTAGAGAGTGGGTATCGTATAAATATCATTTTTGCATTGTTTTTGCCCAGATTTTTTGGTTTTCGAGCTATTCGAGTCTTTTGTTGATCTATAAGTCTGCACGCATGAAAAGTACCTATTAAATAAAATGTTGGTTCTACTATGACTAGAATATGTCCTAAAACACATAGCTAAATATATATTTTTCTTAAAACACAACACACACACACAAACGACATTCATCCTTAATCATTAAAATTCCTACAATATTTAAACATAGTAGGTAGTTCATACTTATGTATTAACCTATTAACTATATATATTATATATATATTTTATTTTTGATTCAACCTATTACTAGCGGTATATAATAGTAATAAAGGCTGTTTTTGACTTATTTACTACTTCATTTTTCTTTCGATGGTAGACATACATAATATATCTTTTGTGAAGCTTCTGTGGTTTCGGTGCTCATGACCTTATAAACAGTTTTCACAAGCTAAGCTTAAGGTTTGCTAAGTTAGCTTAGTTATAAAAGTAAGATATAGTTTTCCCAATTCACGGAGGCGATTAGGTTTTTCTTGTGGTGAACTTGTATCTATATAAATATATATACATCTGTCACAGTGTGCGTGAAATCAAAACTCGCTCGAGACAGCTCGCTCGCAACAGTCAGCGGTGGTTCACACGGTATTGTCCTGCACGTTTTTTGGCAGCACGTCTAAACGAATATATAGTGACACATACGTTATCCATACAACCAGTATAAAAGGCGTGTGAACGGTTGTATGGACGCCACGCGCCAACGAGCCCGTTGAATTGTAAGACCTACACCAATAGTGCGAGATTTTTGTTATAAAAGATTGTTTAACTTTTAATTGAGTGACGAGCATTAATTTCAAGTTGCTGTGATTTTTGAGAGTAGGTATTTAACTATTTCAAAATCATATATTTTAAATATATTGAACAAGACAACCTTTTACAGTATTTTAAGAAAAAAATACATTTTCATATAATACCTCGTCACTCTGATTTTTTGTCACTCACATAACACAAAAGTCAAAATATGAGAGATCGTAAGTAAATTTAGATCCGTTTGTTCAAGGAAAAGCCGGAGCGCAACTTCTTGCGTATACGGGGTAAGTTCCAACGAGGAATGCGTTGGCTTCCTCCCGGTATCATTCCTTCATCCACATCATCTGCCTCTGTTTTAATCTCCATTTTCTGGAAATAGTATTAGTAGGTATTACACAATATTGTTTGAATGAATGAATGAATGAATGAATACTTTATTGCACAAAAATTTATACATAAATTTTACAAATCTTATTGAACTAAACTTAAAATTAATTGTGCAAGGGGCGACCTTATCGCCTAACGGCGATTTCTTCCAGGTAACCCTGACATTTGAGAAGAAATTGATTGTAAAAATGGATAGAGAATAATAACATCAATACTAAAAATTAACAGAAATAACATAAAGTACAATAAAGTCAAAACAACAAATACATATACAATAAATTATTCACAAATACATAGTCCAGATACATCACAAGAAAGCAAGAAATATAAAAAAAAAAAGAAAAGCAAAATAAAATTTAAATATTCACACACTTTGAAGGAAATGATTTTTAACAGATTTTTTAAACGCATTATAAGTTTGTGCTTGTCTGATCAAAGAAGGTAATGAATTCCATAATCTTACAGCCTGTACAGTAAAGGAACAGTCATAAAAAATAGTAGAGTGGATAGGCATATTAAGAGTAAGGTTAGTAGTGGAGCGAAGATCGAGTTCATGAGAAGACCCCATGAAAATGAATCTTTTCTTTAAGTAAGAAGGAGTGCGTGGATCGAAGAGAATAGAGTATAAAAGACAGAGAATATGAGTATTTCGACGAAGTCGGATTGGTAGCCATTTGAGTTTTGAGCGATATTCTGAAACATGGTCATATTTACGTAGGCTAAATATGAACCTTATTGAAAAATTTTGAAGTCTCTCTAATTTATTTAATTGCTCCTCAGTTAGGTCTAAATAGCTTGCATCCGCGTAATCAAGAATAGATAAAAGCAAGGACTCTGCCAGCAAGATCTTTGTAGGAATGGGTAAAAAATTCTGTAAGCGTCTCAACATTGCTGCAACACCATATATCTTTCTACTAACTTCTTTTACTTGAACACTCCAAGATAAAGTTGAATCAAAGTACAGACCAAGACTTTTAACTGACTTACTGTATGGAACACGGACACCATCGATCAATAGATCAAATGTTTATTAGAAATTATATTATTTTTGTTAGTTGTTTGGTTGATATGAAGTTTTGTTTAAATTATTGATTAAGTTTGAAGAGCCTAGCTGCCCACAACACAGGGAATCGTATTGTGGGAGCTAGGGCTACACCAATTTTTACTATGTAACAGGGACTGAATACCGGTAAATTAAGGTTTTTATTAATATTTTTTAGATTTTAGTCACATTTACTGAAAAAAAAAATAGTGTGGGAAGTTTAGCGTGTATTAAAACATGGTATCTCAGTCAGACACGTATTTTGGAAAATAAAAATTAACCGGTTTCAGTCCTTGCTATGTAATGTGTTTTTGGGGCAAATAAATCTTTTTTTGTCTTTTATCTTTTTTATTTTTGTATTCTAGTGTACCTATATTCAAAAGTAAAGTTTTCGTAGATTTGGATTTTTTTATCATAGAGTACTGTATATTTGTCGCATAAAATTCATATTCGTGTATATTTAAATTATGTATTAAAATCAAGATACCTGCGCAATGAGTCTAATGAGGGTCTTTTGTTGCTCCAAAATATGATTAATTTCACGGAGTCGATATTTCTGCTTCTGCAATTGTAATGCCACGTAGTCCTCATTGCTTTCAAGTATAATGTCCAAACTTGCTGCTTAATAAGCAATAAGAAATATTTATTTAAAACCAAACTTTTACAATTAATATATTTCACCCAGACTCCCAACATAGTAAATTATTTTTTCGCAACAATAATAGTAAAAATAATAATTAATAGAAGTTATAGGAACATTATTTAAAAATAACTATAATTTTGTTTATTAGTTTTATTGTGGAAGGCAATGCTATCATAACTTTTCTTACCTTCTCCTGAAAAAGAGTTTTTGAACCATTTGCGCAGAAGAGTATCGAGGAAACCAAGTTTACTATTGTTGTTATTTGGATATTCAATGACTTCGCATTTGTCAACTTTCTCCAATATACATGTTGGTAGTTTCCTTTCCAGCTCCGTGTGCAAGACAACCTTGTAAATATAACTCGTATTAATAAAATCTTCAACGAAATTTTAAACTGTACCTGATATTTTAAAGTAAATTTAAATGATAAGAAAAACAAATAACTAATTACATATATTTAGTTAGTTTAGCTATTTCTAAGCCCCCCATAGATTCAAGCCTTATGGTGGCTGTGGGGTTCAGTAGCCGGTGAGCAAGCTAGTTCTCTGGTGAAGCCAATTGGACTGAGTGGGGTCGTTTCCAGTCCCCCTCTTCCTTAAAAGGGGATTTCGCAAGGCGCTTGGCATCTTTGTGGGGGGCTCAGTAGTGCTTCGATGCGTGGGATGGCTGGCCTTAAAGGCTGGTGGAAGGTTTGGGTCGTGCCTTTGGTCTAGGACTGTAAAACGGCCGAGTGGGGAGCGGCTCCGTGTTTTCCTTCTGCTTGAGGTGAGGCGAAGGAGTGCCTTGCGCTTGAAGTGGTGCCGGAATCACAATGGTGCTTCAGCACGGGGGTTGACTGGTCTTCAAGACCGGCATGTGGTGAGTCTCGCGGACTTCTCCCATGTTGAGCATGGGAAGAATGCACAAGCGGGACGAGGAGGAGGCCTTTTGACCTGACCACCGATGCTCGCGGATGCTATCGAATGTAACTCCCAGTGACCCAGTTGCCTGGAGCAGAGGGCTCATATCGGGCAGACTGGTAGGGTGAGTCCCACATACCCTGTGTTCTTACACTACCCCGACGCAGCGGATACGTAAACTGCATTTCCCCTCGATAAAAAAAAGTAGGTAAGGTATGGTGTTATATAATATACTTACTTGCATAGCCAAACGTTTAAGTTGCGCGTTTCGTCTAACACTTTCAATGTCGCCAACGGCCAAACCGATGAGCAAATTCATGAGAAGTATCGGTATTAATACCATAAAGACACCGAGGATAAAGAATGTCATATTTGGAAAGGGTAAATCGACATCCGATTTATCCCATTTATAATAAGGATTAACATAGGTGTTGACTAAGTCAATTTCTCCGAGCATCATACCGAAAGTCCGCAGCAAAGAAATCGGTATGGTCTTAAATGAAAGGTGATGTCCCTGAAATTACAAACTGTATTAACCAAATATTTCGCTTAGCTAAGATTTAACTTATGCAGTCGCTTTAGCAGGAAGCGCTCGCAGTTTAACATAAAGGTTTCATGACGTCATGAACGCAAAGCAAAATGTTTTCTATGTTACGGACAGTGTTTATTCAGTAAGTTATAGAATACCTAGTCATTCTCGATAATTTTGGGTTAATTTACGCAACATACAAAATGCAATGATTAGATTTAGTTAGTTAGAAAGGATGTGGAATTAAGAGGTTAGGAAATGTATAAAATGAGCAGGTCAGCGTTATGTTTATGTAAGGATGAACAAAATCTACTACTAAAATCGTAATAGGCAGGTTTGATGGACGTTCTATAGTTTTATTTTCAAGTGCTCAGAAATATTGTCTCAACTGCATTTATGATAATGTTTATTTTAATTATCAGCTGCTTTTTAACGAGCAATATTTTACTGCAACATCTGGCTGCAATACAGTGCCCGGCAACATTGCCAGCTATACCAGCCAGTCTATGCAATATTACAGTCATATTGTGAAATGAACAAACATTAAATTATGTAGTTTGGGGATTGCTAGGGATCGATAGGGGGGTGTATTTTGAGCATACATTTCAATTTTCAGGGTTCTCCGAAAGTCAGGTCAAGTCCACTAAAACGCGTTTAGTTCTATTATATTTCGAGAATTGATGGTGTTAGACAAAAAACTGAAGAGACTTTTTGTCTTCGAAATTAAATTTACTAACATTTTTATCCGATTTTGTTTAACATCAATATTTTTCAAGTTATACAAGTAACATCATTTATTGTTTTTTTACCCATTTTGAGCGACAACTTGACATTAGTTGCAAATAGTACCAACAGCCATACATTGCCGGGAATGTATAGCCCGTTTAGAAGCACCTACTTAAGTCACTTGCACATTGCCTTTTATGCTTTCTGTATTGAAATCAATACCTTGACCAATTAGGTATATAATTTAGTTTCATAAATACATTGAACGCTTTAGGGATTGTATATATAATATTTGGGAATGGTTTATTACTCCACATGCATTACTACTAACAATATAATACAGCAGAACTAACTTTAGACAAGAGGACGTAGAATGATAATCCAAATGCAATTATGAGAATCGAAAACAGCATCAACACTTTAATTAGGGTCTGCAATATCTCAAGAAACATCACCACGTAGATACCAATCTGATCGAAACGTTGAAATAGCAGGAGAAGTTGAAACCAAGATAGGAACATGGTTAATGCTGCAGCTGAGAACTGTAATCATAAAATAAATAATAGGCAATGAAGTTGTATGTAATATAGCTGAATATATTCAGGATATAACATCGAATTCACAATTCGTTAATAATCCACCATAAATGTAGGCTGTGGAGCATAAGTTTCCGATTCACAATCAGTGTATGGATCTCCGAATGCTCTAAATAAACAATAGATCATCATTGACTGGATGGGCTCATTGGTGCATTTGGGACACCTTGCCTTCCGATTGTACGTGGGTTCGATCTAGCAGGGTCTTACATGATGACCGCTGGTATCTTTACCATCAAGAAGCGAGAAAAATCTATTATTACTAAGTGCCCTTCAACATATATAATACTAGCAACCGCTAGCAACACCCCGGCTTCGCACGGGTGCAATGTAGATGAACTATACACAAATAAATAGGTTACTCGCCTGATTATGTAGCTTTCTATTAGAGAAAGATTTTTAAATCGCTTGAGTAGTTTTTGAGTTAAATTGTAACAAACAAATTGTTACTATGAGTCTCATACTAGAGACCTTCTTAGGAGACCTATGTTAATATTGAACTACACTTGTTGGTACTAGGCAGGCTAGGTTTTTTTTATTATAGAGCAGGCAATTAAATCGTAACAACCAAACACATATTTCCTCTTTATAATATTAGTACCTATAGATATAATTTTCAATAAACTAACTTACCTGTAAATTCTCTGAATACATAGGGTACGAAGAAGGCAAAACCATCAGCATTGAGCTTCCATACAAAATCCAGAATACAAGATTCGAAGGGTCCGCGAAATAAAGCCATTTCTGTTGTTTTATATTCCACAGTTCGCGTATGAGACAGATACAATTATATGTTAGGATTACCACTGTGCACATGTAAACCGCAACCATTGTCTCAAACGATTTTGTAGAGGGAGTAGTAGTCTCTGGAATAGGATTATTAATCACTTTTTATTCAATTAAATTATTATTTACGACTATATTTTTACAGAAAAATCAAACGGAGTTTGGCATTTGAAAACAACGCATCTGCGACTTTTGATTCACGTTTGTGCATGGGCGGTGGCGTGTTGGATTAACACATTTCTAAGGTATAGGCTATTATATAGTATAGGAAGATGTGTAGGCTCAAGCCTGCACAGCCTGCTGGTAAATCCGTCACTGGGCGGTGGTGATTATTTAGCCTCAGATAATCCACCTGCTCGGTCATCTGCTCTTTAATAAGAAAAAGTGTTAATATCCTACACTATTGTTGTTAATGGAAATATTTTAAACGATTCCCGTTGCAGATAGATCTAAATATAAAATATAATATGTTACTAATTCTATATTTATTTATATATCAAAATTAATGCTTACGAGAGCTGCTGTTTGTATTATTTGTTGGGGTCTGTTGTCCAAACGTTCCCGAGTTTTCCATAAGTAGATAACCGTACAGAGTGACAAAAACGAGAAAAATGCAATAAAATAGCAAATTTATCAAGTGAAAGTATTTTCCATAGGAGTTCCATTTCATTTGTAGATATTGTTGACTTAGTGGGTGAGCAAGCAACTCGACACGGCCATGAGCAACCATAGCCTGAAAGATATTAAACAGTATGACTATATCATAAAGAATTAATACATCAACGCATTATTTAGGTTGCCGACAAATAAAATAAGGACATTCTATTACAATTTATCATCAAATTCATCTTCAAGACTTGAAAAACAATAATATGATTTAATTTTAGCTCCCTAATTTGAAGGCACCCTAAATAAAGCAAGAGTTAATTTTTAAGAAAAGAAGCTAAACAAAAAATTCAACCATCAAACATTTTGGCAACACAGAGGTGATTTAAATAAAAGCTTGCACAATTGTGGTTAACATCACACACCATCATATTAAACAGAAATGTTAAAGACTTTTCAACTATTCGTCCCTTTATAAACAACACCGGGTTACCGATTGATTATGTTAATATTAAGTACATATAAACAGTATTTATTTACTTTAGGCTTTAAGTTCAAAGTGAATTTACAAAACACAAATATGTTTTTATAGGTGTTAAATATGTTTACAATGTGAAAGCTATAAGCTTTTTTTAACTTAGTTCCGCCGAATAGAATTTCGTATAATATATTATAAAGCGGTGTTGCTTATTGTTCAATACTGTAAATCGTGTTAATACATACGACGCCTCCCACGTAAGTTGTTTTAACCAGCAATATTACTTTTTTTCTTCGAGGGGAATGCGTTTACGCACTGAATACCTCCCCGCGAGGTGTTATGCGGGAGGAGGGTGGGACTCAACCTCACCCGGTGTCTTTCTGCTAGTAACCAGCACAGCTACTGTTCTAGGTTACGTTAGCTTTTTAAAACCATTCTGTCCGTTTTTTGTATTTCAAATGATACATGTCATTGATATACGTCTTGTAAGTATAAAATAAGCTTAATTTTTTCTATTGCATACTTTTGTTTAAGAAACGTAACTCTTACGTCTCTTAATTGGTTACGACAAATTATGTCAGAGGCATCGATTATGTAATTTATAATAGTTGTTAAGCGAAGCGTCATGGTGCTGTGTGACACTTCACTCACGTTGATAACAGTCAAGGGTTCGGGGCGAAACTTGGGGTCACCGAGCGCCTGTCTCAGCGCTTCAATCTTAAGTTTCGTATGCTGGTAGTATTTGAAGCTGTACTTAATCTGCGGTAGAGCAAAAAAAATATAACATTCATTTCATATTTTCAGATGAAAAGGTAAAAACTTACGTTCAAAGCTGGTAATGGCGATTTTAAAATACTATCCGATTTTCTATTGTCATCGTCATTTGCTCCTGGCGAGCTCAGTGTCGAGAAGTTGTATTTGATCTAAATTTTACAAATACAATAATTGTTTTGATTGATGTGGTTAATGGTTATATTCAGTGGCGGTGTAAGACCTAAATTGTATGTGGGCAAGATTCATTTTGCGGGGCCTTCTGAAGCGCAAAAAATGGTTTTTTTGGCAAAAAAAATATTTGGCGCGTTCGTGGCTTTTAAGTAATGCATAAATTTTCGGGGGGTGAGGCCCCCTGGGTCGCGAGGCCATAGGCGGTGGCCCACGTCGCCCACGCCTTACGCCGCCACTGGTTATATTGCTTACAACAAATATATCTAAGTAATAATAGTGCAAAATGTATTGTGTATATAATACATACTAAATATCTGTTTGTAATTTTTATCTCTATTTAAATGTATATTTTATATGTAAAATAATAGGTACACTCATTCAAAGGTTTAATCGATAGATGTTGGCAAATATTTTAGATTTCTTAGAATATTAATATTTATTTTCCCCACGCATGCTTGTGTACTTACATAAAAGTTCTTTGAGTCTTTCTTGCAATCAGCTTTTGTGATACATTTATCCTGTACAGCTTCGAATACACGAGGCATGTACGCTATGAGGGCTAGTGTTACGCAGGGATGACGATCAGACCTCATAGCCATAACTTCCTGAGCTCTGCAATGGAAAAATGAGTTCTTGTAATTTGCTTTAGGCAAAAAAAAAATCTTTTTTGGTTTAGATTTAGATTTAAATTATGCATAAAATACCTTTGTTCATGTGTTACCATGGCGAGTGCCGCTTCCGGAAACTTGTAATAGATAGCGTAGTCGATGGCGCTCATATCGAGTGTGTTGTAGCTGAGACGGCATCCCATGGAAAGCAGGAGTGCAATCGCGTTTGGTCTGTTCTCCATCGTCGCAAGATGCAAGGGTGTATTCTACGTAATATTTTTAAATTATAAACATTTAAGATTTATGTGTTGGGTAGGTATAAACTAATCATAAGTTAGTTCGATATTTGAAATTTATTTAGCAATTTAGTCTGTTTGATGACGACTATTCAGTTCCACACATATTATGTTTATGCTAGATAAGCAGACGTTTCATCGCGATCCCACCTAATGTAAAGTGGAGAAGCGATAAGAAGGTGTATGCTGACTAGACGAAGCATATTTTTCCTGGCCTTAAATATACCCAAATAACAATGATCCGGAAAGATAAAAGAGATAGAACTCCATTCCATAGTTTTAATCATGATATATTATGATACAAAGCAAGCTACGTGAATTCGGGATATATCCACAACAGTCGCCTGCCAATCGTCAGGTTGTGCGTAAGTAGAATTAATCGTTAACTTATTTACAAATTTATAATATTTCATTAAATTTTTCAATTAAATATTTATCAATATTCTTATATGATAGACACGCATTTTCTTATTACGCATCAAACACGCAGTTTTACTTACCTAGCTACGACGTACCTTAAATTTTTATTTTGAAATAGAGACGAAAGGTTATGTAGTTAGTAAATAAATTACGAAACTTACGAAATCTTTATCTGTTTGGTCCAATAAGTGCGAGTGCACAGAATGTAAGAGCTCAATGGTCTGCGTATGGCCACTCTTTGCCGCTAGATGGAGCGGGTTGCGACCGTTGTGGTCTCGGTGTAATAGAGCCCCTCTATTGAGCAACAACTGAACTACTCGCGTGTGTCCTTCCCGTGAAGCGATGTGAAGAGGCGTCAAACCTTCGCCATTGGACTCATTGATTATGAATGTACCCTTAGCAGAGCTTAGGAGCTTACAAATAGTGAGATAACGGCCACATCTGTAAATCGTTCAAATACGTATTATTAGGGAAAATATATAGAATTCATTATGAGTTGATATGTGAATAAAAAACATCACAATTTAATGTTCACTTGCCTGCCCGCCTAGCATGACAGAGATATCTCGCGTGTGAATACAAAGTTGTCATGTCGAGATATAAATGTTGTCGATAGGATTGTGGAAGATAAAAAATGTTAGCTAATTTAACTCGTGTTTAATGATGGCTCGTTAACAAAGTAAAAATAACAGAATTATTTGATATATTATTATGTCTAACAAATTATATTAACACATCGCAGGTGTTTCATGCAAAACTACCGACATTTAGGTAATGTTACGTCACATGAATTGAATTAGGTACACTTATACAATAACAATTTCGTTTTCCTTCTAGCATGACAACCACGACAAAATTTTGTCGATCCGTTTTCGCGTGCTATAATCGATTAATTATCTCTTTATGTCTTCCGGGACATTAGAAGTCGAGAGTAAGTATCATGTTACATTTAAAACTCGAATTGTAATGTCAAAAGTAGAGATATTTGTCGATCGAGATAATACCAATATCTTGTCTACAAATTCTAATGTGACGCACCAAACGTTTTCGACTTTTGATACGTGAGATATTTGTCTTCGATGTGCTATGGTGACGAGAAATGTTTTATCGTAGAAATAAAAAAGAAAAGTGTTCATTCTGGATGTTTGTGGTATTATAATAACATTATAACGCTTCACTTGGCGAGCCATATTCCCTGTGTGTCAATATTTATTTTACCACGTTTATTTAATTCTCACATTTATCTGTACTTACTCAGCAGCTAGGTGAAATGGACATTCTTGATTGTTATTTTTAGGATTTACACAAGCGCCGAGTTTGATTAAATTTTCCACCGATCTTATATAACCTCCACGACAGGCGTAATGTAGTGGTGTACATCCTGTGTTGTCTTTTTCATTTAAAAGCAGTTTCAAGATTTTCTCACATCGATCCTTAAACAATTTACAAAAACATGTTTATTATTTTTTCAGAAGATTAATTTTTTTTTTATGTCAGATATCGACAGACGAGCATGAGGTTCACTTGATGGTAGGTGATACCTAAACCGAAACACGCAATATGCACTTCACGGCTTTTCCATCTATGAACGGTGGTTCGTTACCCGGTCGGAATTTAGATATTCCTCCCACCCGATCAATGCCCGTGGGGAAAACATGCTTACAGAAAATTATAAGCATGTGCTCCCGGTGGGATTCGAACCCACAACCCATCGATGCGCACGGCAGGTGTTCTACCGAACGCGCCAACGAGCCCGTCATAAATTGATAAATTAGTCGGCCCGGCTCGCTGATAATGTAGCTTTCTATTGGTAAAATAATTTTTATAATCGGTCTAGTAGGTTTTGAGTTACATCGTAACAAACAAACAAATTCTTTGTATTTATAATATTATAGTATAGACTTCGAAATTATTGCAACAAATAACTCTTCAACACAGAGTATATATCAGCTGCTCGGATACGTTTGTAAATATCTGTATTCTTACCAGCGTGGCGGCCGGCGTGGACTCCTACCGGATTCCCTTTATTTATTTAACCCAATAACTAATCTACTTACAACTTAAAACAATTTGGTGGATACCTTTGACTTTACTTTGGGTCTTCCTTGGACTGTACAAAACTTCGAAATTTGGAACCATGTTTATTTTGTAACAGCTCATATTTTCATCCTCCCGCTTATTCTTACTAGTACCTATATTTCCCTTAGAATCCATACTTTCATACTAATAATATAAACACTCTTAGGTTTAAGATTTGTGTAAATACTCAGAAAAGAATAAACAACTTATATATAATATCTAAGGACGAATGATTAGACAGATTACACAAGTATATTCTATTAATTACAAAACTAAAGAAAAAATATTTATAATGGCAACTTTAGTATTTTTAAAATTTCTTGTGTTTTGGTTTCACGACCAAAATACTGAAACAATATTGATAAAATTGGGTACTATTATTACTTGAATCCCGAACACGTATACATTTTTATTCCAGGCATTCTTATTTTTCCATGACGAAACCTTTAGTAGATCCATTATATCGGTTTCTCGAAGTTTACTAAAGTTAAGGTACATATTGGCGAATGATTACGAAACTAGTTCATCATTTTATATTGGGTTTATGTCTTCGCAGTGAAGATGAATTGCGGCTTCGTGTAATACCTACTCATAAATATCGTGAGCATACATACTTAAATTATAAGGCGAATATAAAACTTTGGGTCTAGGTTTCGAAGTTGACGCGAATTTCATTTAGATTATAATATCATACATCATAACTAACTAATTTAAATGCGATATCATCTACACTAATAGGTATTATAAATAGGAATGATTTGTATTATTGTATGTTACGAATAAATTTAAAAACTACTGGATCGATTTTGAAATTATTTCACCAATGGAAAGCTATGTTATCAGCGACTTGCATAGGCTTTATTTTTTTGTGTATAGTACATCAACATTGCACCCGTGTGAAGCCGGGGGTGTTGCTAGTTTATTATAAAATATGATAAATACACAAAGTTTGTGTTCTACTTTACGTTTTTATCTATATTTTTATAATAATAGAACGTCTTGTACATGGATTTTTTAATGCATACACAGAAAATAAATATTATGTAAAACATACGGTATAGTTTAAAAACGTAAAAGAATGTTGGTTCCAAAACTTACTTGGGAGGCATCAAAATATATTTAAACAAAACATTTACGAAGAATATTCAGAGAAACTAGTAAAGTTTAATCTGATATATAAAATTTCGATGTCACAATGTTAGTTACCGTACTCCTCCGAAACGGCTTTATCGATTTTTACCAAATTTTATATGCGTATTAAGTAGGTCTGAGAATCAGCTACAATCTATTTTTCATACCCCTAAGTGTTCACCCTTAAATTTTTTATTTTTTAATTTTTGGACGAAATTTTTTGTTTTTATTTTTTTATAATGTGGCATTAAAAATACATACAACCCTATATTTTCACTCTTCTATTACCAACCCCTACTTTTTTTTGTCAAGAAATCTAGACCTGTGCGAAGCCGGGGCGGGTCGCTAGTTTCAGATAAAATGTTAGAAAATATCGTTCTTTTTAGTTAGGCGTCACGTAAGAACATACTATTATTATTATAATAGGTAATAATGAATCATCTATGTAATTAATTAAGTAAATGAAGCATACTTACATTACAATTATTAGCAAATTCGTCAATGCAGCCTCCATTTATGACTATCAAGTGCAAAATATTTCTCAGATTGATGTCTTTTAATTTAAGATCTGCACCGAGTCGTATCTGGAATTTTACATAAAATAAATAATTCTATTTAAAATAAGTAATCATATTATTTTTTACTTTTTACATAATTTTGAAAACAACATATTACGTACAATATCAATTTACAGTTTATTCTTAATTCGTATACTGTAGGTAATTTTTATTTTGACATTTTATTAATTTTTTTCCAGAATGCGGGATGTTGACTCAACAATAATTATTATGGGTAAATATTATTATGATAGTAATGTCTGCTTATGGCTTAATAGCAATCTTGATCATTACTTTAAGTTTTCGCTTGTTTGCTCTAGTCAAGAGTAAGTCTGTTGTACCAGACACGACTCGCATAGTGAGAAAGATATTTATTCTACCTCCCCCTTCCGGGCCGATTATGGCCTTTTGCCAATGATAACCCCCTATTTCTAATATATAAAGAAAGGTGTGTTAGTGTATAAAAATAGAATAAAAAAACAATATTACCAGCTCATGAACATTCCGCCAAGCTCCTTTAGAAGCTGCAAGTAGTAAGGGAGATCGCCTCTCTTTATCCAATAGATTAATATCTGATCCCTCAGACACCAGATAGCTAACAATATTGGGATGATCAAACATCGCTGCGCAATGTAATGGTGTCATCTTTTGGACATCGCAAGAATTTAGACATGCCATCTTCTCAGTGGGCTGCATTGTGAACATTAGCTTCACAATCTCCAAAGCTCCCTGTCCAGTAATAAACGTTTCTTATAGTTTAACAGTCGCGAGGAGTTCCGCAGATTCCCATTAACCCGTACCATACAAACTGATTCCTAATGGCTTTCTTATATTGTACCTATATCGTACTTAACCCAATAATAATCTAACAAACTTAAAAGAGTGAAGATTGTGGATATATTTCGTTTTACTTTGGGTCTTCTTCGTTTTGTATGAAAGTTCGAAATTTCATACCTTGGTGTATTTTTTTAGAACGAATACCATTTTTCACCCTTTATCACTGTACTTTAGCATCAAAAAGAGTGTCTTTAAGAACATTTTCTACTATTATTTAAATAAAAAATTATTTATTGAGTGAGCCAATCTTATTGTATGGCATATTTGAAGGAACTTCAGGATCCGATATAGGGGTCAGAGAAAATTTATTAACCACACTTTCAACCTTTCGGATAACATTCCCCTTCTGGGATTTTAGGTATTTGGATAGGCGAAATCATCAACCTTCAGAAACTATCCTATACCTAGAGCTACATTTTTGAAAGAACAAATAACTGTATGGTAAAGTTAGAATACCTGCAAACAAGCCAGATGTACTGGTGTGGAAAAGTCGTGTTGTTGTGTTGAAATCTTAGAACCTGCTTTCAGGCATAATTCAACTGCTTTTATGTCACCCCCATGGACCGCCGAGTGTAGAGGGACATTGCCTTCATTATCATACAGAGAAAGCATGTGTTCACGAGAACAACCATTGGACTCAGCCCACTTCAGGATCACTTCCATAGTTCTGAATGAAGCGTTCTTGGCTGCTTCATGGATGGGATAGTAGCCGTTGTTACAACGAAATTTACATTCCGCATTTAAACTCGATATCTATAAATAAGTTGTTATTGTTAACACTAGGATAAAATCGATATGATATATATTATATCAACTAATAAAAATAGTAGTAAATTAAAAAAAAAACATATAAATACAAATTTTCTAAGTTTTACTGTTGAACATGAAACACTATTCTGATGTTCTTAATTGAAAGTTAGATAAGTTATTTATTTTATGCTTATTTAACCCTTTTGCGGACAGAATGTGATTATACGTCATGATTTAAGATATTGATACGGCAGAACGTGTGATGATGTTTAAAAACAGAAAATTATTTACGGCAGTTTATTGTGTCTATCTAGAACACAATTTAAACTACGACCGTTCGCTAACATGGTAATTATTATTTGCAACATCAATTACTGTTTCAGTCATTTTTATATGCTATCAGTCAAGGATGTGCTATCTATGTCTGTATTTTTAATTACTTCGAGTATTTGAAAATCCGATATTAATACAGAAGCGGGCAACCAAATAATAAAAATGTGTCTTGCCAGAATTTGGAGTCGCGACATATTTGCAGTATAGGTTATCTTCCCATCGCATCTACAAGCCAGTACTTCTGACGAGCAAGAGACTCCTTGACGATGGAGCCAGTGGCGTAGCATGGGGCGGAGGGTTCAACGTTTTTTTTTATTTTTTTTATAACTACATCACCGTAATAACAGAGTTTCTTTTTAGGTTAGTGTTATTCAATAAGAGCCCCAATTTTTGATCCGCACCGGGTGCTAGCTGCTAGTTACCTATGCTACGACACTGGATGATATCTATATATATAAAAGAGATTCCCACCTATATATTGACTCATCACGATATCTCTGGAACCATAAGGCGTAGCGACTTGAAATATGGTAGGAATATTCCTTTCGCCGAGTAGAGGTCAGCTAAGAACGGATTTTACGAAACTCAACCCACAAGGGGGGTTGCGGGGGCAATTTCTAGTAAATAAATAAAATTATAATATTGTTAGTTACCAAAACATGTGCGCAAGAGTCATGATCATAAATTGCCGCAATGTGTAGAGCTGTACGACCATGTTCCCCACCCTGATCCACACTGAAATGTGATTTGTATTTTGCGAATACTTTAAGTGCAGACACCTGTTGACAAACTAATGTTACTTGAGAATTCATGTTGATATTATTTTTATTATTAAAATAGTTAGTGCCCGCGACTTCGAGTTATATCTTTTATGCGATGATAACATTCCGACGTCCGAAATTCGATGAAACAAACCATTTGCTTGCTCTAGATTTAGCCTAATTTTTCTGTGAAAATTGTATGATAATCAGTATCATAAACGCAGAGATCGGCGTGAAAAAACAGATAGACATATTACCAAAAAATATTTTTATAATTATAATTATTTTTATTAATTTTGGTACGTATCTTTTATATCTCCGCTCAATTGCTGGTAAATATATTTGTACAGATACGCCGATTAAATACTGTTTAAATTTTCAATATTTAAGATACAGATTAATGATTACCTCATCATAATGAACACGTTATGTATAACGGAGGTCGAACCGTTCAAAAGATTCATGACGAAAGCACCTAGGTATGGTATAATGTCTTAATCCAAATAAAAAAAAATGGATAAAAAAATCTATTGTAGGTGATACTTGCCTTATTCATTTCAGTAGCCAAATGTAAAACTGCTTGGCTTTTCTTGTTCAGTTTAGCAGTATCTACACGCCTGAAAAATGGATGTGTGTTATAAATACTTTCTTTTATGTTAGATATCGACAGACGAGCATGAGGTTCACTTGATGGTAGGCGACACCTCAGCCACAGAACATCAGTCAATGATGCGCTGTCTACTTATTTTTTTACTTCGAGCATTCGGAAATCCATAGACTGAAACCGAAGCGCGCAATATGCCCTTCGCGGTTTTTCCATCTATGAACGGTGGTTCGTTACCCGGTCGGAATTTCGATATCTCTCCCACCCGATCAATGCTCAAAGTTACCAGACGTGGAGAAAACTTGCTTACAGAAAATTATAAACATGTGGTGCCGGTGGGATTCGAACCCATGACACATCGATGCGCACGGCAGGTGTTCTACCTAACGCGCCAACGAGCCCGTCCAATTTTTATAGAGGGAAAAGACTACTTATATCCTAGTAAAGGGATAGATCTCCTGCAGTATCTTATGCACGAGGTCTATCCCTTATTCCTACTATCCTACGAACAACAACGAACTTGTGACCGCAATTCTACATACGCAGTCGTGCTATATACGAGTATATACTACAACAACCATGGTTGAGCTGCCCTCCAGATGCTATTTTAATATGTGGAAAAGACAACTGGTTGAAATAAAATGTCCATACACCTACCGAAAAATACCTGCTTGGGGCAACGAAGTATGAATTTGGAAAGCCGAAAGTACTGTTACATACACGTTTCCATTGTAACAGTACCATACTTGAAAAGAGATGAAAATGGGTTACATTTAAATCCAAGTCATTTAATTTATAATCAAGTTCAGCTCTAAATATATGTGACCAATTTAGGATTTTGTGATTTATTTATTTATTCACCACATAGTAGTGTGCTACTGTTAATCCAAAGACACAAACAACTATTAGCAAAGTTAATTCCTAAACTGAAACAATATTATTTTAGCGACTATATCCAAAGACTACATGCCAATTCCTAGTAATAACTCTAACTAAAACTGCTTTTATTAGTAAAATCAACAAGTTCTTGTTGAAAATTAAATCATAAATTGATTAGAGACGCAATAATTTGGCATCGATGTTAAGTTACATAATATTTGTGGCTTCAGGATCTTGATAGAATTTAAGAAAAATGCTGAAAATACTTTATAATATTAATTATAAAATTTTATCAAAATATTTATTTGCTTAAGAATAAACTTACGTAAATCTTTTAAAATTTTAAATTAGTTAAAAAAATATGCATTAATCATACTATTATTTACGCTGACATGATATCCAAATAATTATATAAAAATTATTCATTAAATTTTAATATGTATAAAAATTCATATTTAAATTTCAAACGACGAGTGCCTTTTCTATCTTCCCCCTCTCCGAAATAAGTTGTAAGACCATTTTTTATTGATAAAGCTTTTTGGGAAAAGCCGTGATTGTAAATATTGACCTTATGTTAAATCAAGTGAATACGATGTTATCACACATACGTTATTAAATCAAATCAAACCTACACCTTGTTGTGGATGTTAAATGTTTATCCTTTTTCTTGTTCTACAAATTCTACAATATATAACTGAATATTCGGAAACAGTAAGACATACTCGTACAGTCTTAGCAGTAGGTACGACAAAGTTGTTGTTGATACACAAACGCATATATTCGTAATTAGAATCTCACTTACTTAGACAAGAGAAATTCGATGGCATCCAGCGCGTCACTCTCAACTGCAACGTGGAGGGGCGTATTTCCGTTGTTGTCTTGGTTGTTTAAATCTACACAGTAATTTATATTTATATGTATATTTTTAATAAAAATGCTTAAAATTTTTTAAATAAAAAAGCTTATGGAAATGTATTTGTAGGTATATGTATTTAATAATAAGCCTTCAGTTATTTACATGTTATGTTACATTTTCCAAGTTTTATAATATTTTGTCGTGCTTGCATCGTTATAGGGCTTTTTTTCATGGGGAAATCATCAATAACGACCGCCATCCAGGTGCCCCCCCCTCTACGGGTTATGTCGGAGTTCCACAACCGAACTCCAAAGAGATCGTCGATACGTCACGGGCCTAGCGAAATAAATCTCAAGGTCTTTGGCACAAGAAATCGGAGGGCCCCGTGGTCTCCAAAGAGAAACTCATGCAGTGCCCCCATGCATGCTCGGCTGCTCATTAGCCAGTGACGGATTAACCAGCAGGCTGAGTATGCTTGAGCCTAGGACGGCAAAGAGGACCAATTTTCTACAACACATCTGGCCGATGACTTTTCCCTCTTCCCTTTCATTGTACATTCAACGGTACAGCAAACTTCTATATTCTATAGCAAAATACCTAGTTCGCCAACCAACCTTCCAAACTGGCCTCTATATAGGTACATATACTAATTGTGAAAAATAAGTGAGCCATATAAACGTCTGATCCCATTTTATTAATACACTAAATTCAGAAAAAAAATGACATTTCTTAAGTAAGTATAAAATGTTACCGTTTCCGCGGACAATAATTATGCCCGATGCATTACAAAGTTACACGTTTAAAAAAAACAATTTATAAAAAAAAAAATTATCGATCTGGATTCAAAAGAGATGATTACTCTTGCAGATCCTCTGATTGAATCAGACATGTGCATCCAAGATGTGTCACAAATCTGGCAGCATTTTACATTCAAATGACAAATAAGCAAGCAAAATCTGAATATTCTATTATCGTACCTCCAGTATGATTGTGGATAAAGCTTAGGATGTTGACGTTGTTCTTAGAAGCAGCTTGATGTGCCGGAGTACGACCCCTAGCGTCTCTGACACTAAGGCGTAACGGTTCACTCATGTATAGACGAATGAAATCATCCATATTGCCACTCTCTGCAGCCTAAAACAAAAAAAAAATAATTTACGAAGACCCCTGTTAAGGTTATTATTGAATCTTCGTTTAATCAACATTTTTTTCATGTCCAGTCGATATAATAAAACTTTGTCGTTTCCCTTCGCATCATTTACGAAGTTTCATAATATATTTATGGATGCTTTTTAATTTTCGTCTTGCCGATATCTTGTCAGTTTCTAAAATCACAAGTCCTCAAGTCCTAAAAATATTATCTACCACAACCACAGATATAATATTACTACATATCAATGTTCACAACAAAATATATTTATGATATTTAAACTTGAATAGTTATTACATTTTACTAGAAAGTACTTAGATATAAGTACAATGTTATAAAGAATAGATAAACCTCTTAATTAAACTATACTTTTCCATGGCCTACAGCTCTGTAATATACATATTATATTACAAAACCATATTATATACGTATTATTTGTATAATAGTGGACTATATTATTTTCCTCTGTATCTCTAATTGCCGTATATTATTAAAAGGAAAAATGTTAGCGCAATCAGGCCCGATAATAATTTATAAAATATATTAATATGTGATATTGCTGTTTACGAGTATTATTACACACGGACAAATTGCTCTAATTCAAAAGAAGAAGAATTAGAGATCAAAATTTTAACATTCGAAACCCAAATCAATGTTTTGAAAATCAGTTTAAAAATAGGAAAGTCTTATGAAATTGATGGATCGTATATGAAGACAAGTATAAAAGTTAATGAAAACCCAGTTAGCTCATGAATATTTTGTTCGTTCATGAAATGACGTGTATGGAGTATACTAATAAAAAGTCATAATTTACGTAAAATTTTGAAAATTGTCCATGAATTTTCCTCGTTACGTTGCGTATATGTATTTATTGATCAGTTTTATTATTAGATCTATAACATTCAGCGTAATTTACATTATATTATGATATTTTATCCCAAACATTGACATATTTTAATAAAAAATAATTTTACTTGACAGGTCGACGAGATCTTTTATTGAAAACTAGCGGACCCGACAGTGGTAACTTCAGGCATTGAACGGGTGTTCCGACCGAGTAACGAATCACCGTTCAGATGGAAAAACCGTGAAGTGCACATCGCGCGTTTCGATTTCAGTCTATGTATTTCTGAACGCTCGAAATTAAAAGTAGGTCGACAGCGCATCATTGACTGATGTTCTGTGACTGAGGTCTCAATTACCATCATATAAATGTCATGCTCTTCTGATGTCTAAAATAAAAAAAATATTTATTATAAATTAATGAATATTGAAATTTTTAGTGATGGAAGTCTTTCCGATCGCCTTGACGTTGTGAAAAATGTTAAATTACTATGCATCTTCTATAGTATTTATCAAGGATTGCCCTGAGGAATTGCTCAAATTAATTCCAATTACGATACAACCCCAAGAAAATTTCTTTGACGCCCTGTTGAATGAATCGTTGCCAGCCGTTTTCCGGACTGATAAGGGCACGAAAAAGGTAGTGCTATGAATTACGTACACATATTACAGCTGCGGCGACAATTCTTTTTCTCGATTTCTCTTTTGGATTGTATTCTGTTTCCGACTCTTCAGGAGAGCACAAAATACGTGATAAATCTCTCAATAGCTTTAATTTTCTACAAAACCAACAAGAAAACAGCATATGAAATAGCTTGGCAATGGCGCTTATAGACACCATATGACTTTTCTATTTAAAACAATTCCCGAAACAAAAGTTTTTAAAATTATATGTTACTTGGAAGTTTATTAATGTATGTTGTTGAAAATTTTTTTGGCTTTAAATAATAACGTAAATAATTCTGGACATCTCTTTCCGAATATATTTTCAAGTGTAACATATTTTTATATTAAAACAAGTGGGAAAATGGAATTCCGTTCATATTCATTTCGCCTACCGCCTACGCTATTTCGAAACAGTAAGTTTCAATTCTATATTCCAGCATGAAAACAAACAGTTCTAACTAGTATAAAGTTATATGTTTCCCATTATGTTTCATAAGCATCGCGGTGACATGACATAACTTGTCAGTGTTATTGCGATTTGCGTTGGTATCCGATATAACATAGGTATGTTGTCAGGAAGACTGGCTCAATCCATATAAAATTATGCACAGTATGGGCAGGTAGCCAATGAAACGTAGGTACCGATAATGATATACATATTATTTATAGAACTATATAGTTTACTAAGATATTAATACGTTTATGAACATGTAAAAATATAGCACTGAATAATATTCAATAAAATCTAGTTTAAACCATATCCTATTGCATTCATAATTAATTAGATTTTCCGAAGATAAACTCTACAAAGGATCATAGTGTAATTGTAGCTTTGTGAGATATTGTATTACCGACTAGCATATGATACTCACTGACCATTATGCAAGGTGCTAAGATTGCAAAGGACAATATAAATACATACTATAACTAGCGCCTTCGCTGTGCAACAAAATTACAATGAACGGAAAATATAACATCGCCCGCGCGGCGCGCCGGACTTATGTATATAGATAATCCTCAGGACCAAGAAGATAATTTCTAAGTACTTTCAAAAATTTTCTTCTGACTTTTACTTTATCAAATAATATATTTTTCTTGTAGAATAAAAAAAGTCATATACACGTAAAATGATTATACATTTATTAGGCGGATGTTTTTCAAGCGCCTGTGTCTCTAATGTTTATGGAATATTTTGCGCAATATAATATTATGTAATTTAATATATATTTTAAAACTTGCTAAATGATATTTTATTTAATTAAATAAATAAAAAATTAACAGTGAATATTTTTGAACTCCTTCGAAATGGATAGCAAATATAAATTAAATATAAATATAGTTTATCGTCGGGGAAAGATCATGCCGTCAACTCAAATAGGGTTTTATTATATTATAGGGCTTAGTAGCAAATACGTATATTACAAAAAAAGTTCGCAATAGCATAATATCCTTAACTGGCATGAAATCTTATAGGAATGACCTGATCAACCATTTCAATTTATTAGAATTTAAAAATCAAATCAAAATGTTGTTCTTTGTAAAGCTAATTTCGACGACACATTATTAACCCCTATCCAAATAAGTAAGTCGCTGCAGCTATAACATGCAATTAAATAATATAAATTTAAAGCATGCCGCCTATATTATAATTTATTTGTAAATTTATTGTGAAATAAAGAGTAAATAAATAAATACAAGAGTAAAATCGGAAGCATAAACCCTCGAAGTAGGCGTTTTGTATAATTTATCAAGTAGGTACAATGTTTTTATTATTACTTGATAGTTATTGTTGTGAAAAATGGTCATATCGAGATAAAAAAAAAGCATTTTGAAGCTTCATTTTTTCTCTTATACAGTTTGGTTGAGAACATTGATGAAACATCTCGAAGAAACTTTGCATTATTTTTTTTCACGATCGTGCTTGAGACTTGTAAATTTTATCAAACCGTTTCAATGCAAGTATCGAGTAGCTTATTTATTAAGCTCCAATTTTGTTTTTTTAGGTGCCTTACAAGTAGAAGAATGAAGCTTCAAAATACTTATTTTTTATCTCGATATGACTATTTTTCACCGAGATCCAAAATTTGGTAAAAAAATAAGGAAAATTTCTTGTTCCTTTAATTATTTCCAGTAGTGTATTACGAGGGCTTTGGAATAGGCTATGTCCAAAACTGAATTTAGTTCCACAATATCTTGCTCTTTTTCCCGCAAGAAAAATCTCGTTTCGGATTCGAGATTTCGTTGAATATTTATGTATGTTCATTGTCACCGAAGAGACAAGGCCAAACTGACCAACTGTTGACGCATGTATGATACTTAAAAAATGGATCATTCAATTTATAATACTGTGATACTTTATAAGTTTTTGATGATAGAGTCTGGCAACAGTTTTCTTGAAATTATAAGTTACAATTAAAGTATAGGACGATCAAACTCTTTCTCAATCTTAAATAATATCAATATATAATATTTCAAGTGCTGGTGGCTAATTCGTAATGAAATCAATTGTGGCCTGAACTCGTTGTTTCAGTTATTGTTATAATATGTAGTTTAACAGTGTTAAGAGTGAGGAGAGTAGAAATTTGCCAGTCACCTGAATTCATAGATATACGTATTTACAAAATCATGAGTATATTTGGCCAATATGAATGTCCTAATAAATACCTAAGGTGTCAATAATATGAGGTACATGAAAGAAAAATATGTACACTGCCTACTAAAAGTTTCCGGACATTGATATTAATAAAAAATATATCAATAAATAGTTAAATAAAAGCGTCCATTTAGATAAAACAATAGCTTATTTATTTATAAAATATGCATAATATAATATACAAACTATAATTCATTAAATAGAGGAAGAGCTAATAATAAAACATTACCTTATGAATTTCAGCAATCAACACTTTTGGTATGTTCTTTTCATCAAATACCCTCGCCCAATGTCGGGGTAGTTCGTTGTCGTCGATATTAATAACACAATGCATTTTGAATAAACGTCTGAATTGTGACTGGTTTAAAATAAAACCTAACTCAATATAATTTAGTAATATAAATTAAACACCGACAATTTAAAGATTGAATTTTAAGTTTGTATGATAAATGTGAATAAAATACAAGAGTATCAAAACTTTGTTAGAGCTCAGATTTGTATCCGTGATTTATGACTGATTCGGATCGAATCATCACTATAACTGCAGGGAGTGCGTCCTCTCTCCTGATTTTTATATGGTCACTCTAATAGTGACGTGTGCGTAGACTCTAATAGTCTACGCACACACGGCCACTGGTGGCGACGCCACAACTTGCGGACGTGATATTTCATTCATTTTGTATGATAACGGCGCAGACACGGCGCTAGAGAAGCCGGGACCCACGCACACACAAACATAGACGACACACACATAGTCATTGCTTCTATCCAGTGTGACCAGATTAAATATTTTAGTACTTTTTCGGTAAATATCATGGTAATAATGTTATTTTTTAGTGTTACTTTACACACGTTGTTAACAGTTACTAAGGCCTTTTGACGATAAGCCATATTATCATCATAGTTTAGTATCACATTTGTTCTGAATTATATTATATTTTATATGAAACTAGTGGACCCCGCAGACGTTGTTCAATTTTGGCTTCGAAATTATATAATTATTCTTAAATTTGAATATGGCCATTTACCCACTATAATTGTCTAATATGTCACTGATTTGCAGTGGACATCTGTTATTCCAAAAAAGCTAAGAATGCATGACGTGAGCTGTCAAGATGGCGGAGTTCCGAATCTAATTTATTTTATAATTAACTAGCAATTGCCCCCGCAACCCCCCTTGTAGGTTGAATTTCGTAAAATCCGTTCTTAGCTGACCTCTACTCGGCGAAAGGAATATTCCTACCATATTTCAAGTCGCTACGCCTTATGGTTCCAGAGATATCGTGATGAGTGACTATATAGGTGGAAATCTCTTTTATATACTATATATAGATTTTACGCATATATTTTTTTCCTGATTTTTTCCAATATTTTAATAGGTTATATCTTATTCCGGACATAGAGGAATCCAACAAATAAGATATCGTTAAAATCGGTACAGCCGTTCTTTAGTTATAAACGGTGTAACTAACACAACTTTCTTTTATATATATAGATATAAATTTTAATATGTATATTAATTTACTACTTTTATAACCCAAAAACCATAAAATAGCCGTAAATTGCCCCTGTATGTATGTATGTATGTAAGGTAGAAGTGGCATTGAACAGAACCAAGCCAACCAAGAGATGGTATTCTCACGGTTATGAGCGTAACATTATTATGCTTCCTATGCATAATTTTAATATGGCCTATCAACAAGGGTTAAAGAAATTATTTTTATACGTTAGAATTTTCCATTTTTTGGTTTTATTATATAGGTAGTAACTAATCTCGGTATAAATAACGTTAAAATTTATTGATTCGGATGCATAGTTTTTATTTTATATCATATTTCCCTTAGCAAGGTTTTTTTATTATTCCGCCCCATGGATCCATACTTTGTCGTGATGGGCTCAGAAGCTAGGGTGCAAGTCAGCACCTTGGTGAAGCTATTTGGACCAAGTGGGGCCACTTCCAGCTCTTTCTTTAAAGGGGACGTCAGAAGCGGCAAGACGCTTGGCGTCTTTGTGGGGAGCCCTTCGGGGCTCAGTGTTGCTTCGGCACATAGGATGGCCGGCCCCCAAAGCTGGCGGAAAGTTTGGGACGCATCTTTGGCTCAGAATTCGTGAGGTATACGCGAAGGTGTGCTATGCGCTAGAGGTGGTGCCTAAGACGCAGTATTGTTTCTGCATTGGGATTGGTCTGACTGCTAGGGCTCGCGGTAGTATACTATCGCACTTTGCACTACCCCGACGCAGCAGGTGCGTAAACTTTATTTCCCTTCGGGAAAAAAGGTCTTATTACTTGCACCTACCTGAATCGAGGTAAAGAGCCTCTATCCTAGTGGCATTGCAATAACTTTACGTATGAAATACAATATATACAATGACGTACGAAAGTCGAGGACTGTAAGCTTTACGCGTATTTTTAAAAGGCGAACGCATTGTAATTGGATTATCATGTGATAATTGCACAGAACAGAACTTATTTTTCCCTGTTCTGTGGATAATTGAGTCGCGAATGTCCATTGGTCGTAGTGATTACTAACCATCAGGTAACCTAAAGTAATTGCTCTGTAATAAAAAAAATAAGAATAAAAATAAGGGGCGAAAAAAATACGACGAGAAGGAACAGTTATTTGATTCTCTACTTATTTAGAAAGAAAAGCCACTCAAGATTGTACTCCGATTTTGAGATGAAACCCGCTTTATTCGATTTTCAAGGAACATATTTTTATAGCTTTTCACGTAAACTATTGGGGTGGAGTAATTTTAAACAAAGGAGATATTCCACTTGTAGGTTTATTCTAACTAACTTTGAGTTAGACAGGTGAAATAAATAAAAAATCAAGTAAAAGAGTTAGTAAATATTTATTCACAAGTTACGTAATATTATGTACTCGTAAAAACTTACTTACTTTAAAATTGCAACATTATATCAAAACATCCTTAAAATAAAAATAAAATATGTTTATAAAAAAGTCTTTAATAAAGCATTTTTTTGCTTTAGATATAACTAGCGACCCGCCCCGGCTTCGCACGGGTCTAGATTTTTTGACAAAAAAAAGCAGGGGTTGTATGTATTTTTTAATGCCACATTATAAAAAAATAAAAACAAAACATTTCGTCCAAAAATTAAAAAAAAAATTTAGGGGTGGACTACCCTAACATTTAGGGGGATGAACCCTAACATATAGATGTTGGCCGATTCTCATAGATACCGGATAAGCACAAAAAATTTGGTAAGAATCGGTCGAGCCGTTTCGGAGGAGTATGGCAACGAAAACTGTGACACGAGAATTTTATATATTAGATTAATTCGAAAACGTCTCTATCTATATTTTATTATTTATTTTATATATTATTTAATTATTTATTTATAAAGCAGTTAATGTCTGTAAATTATAGCTATGAATATACTTTTATACAAAAAATATGACAATACCATTTAAGCAATATAAACTAACGTGTCTTTGGAATATGTATGTGTGTTTTGTTCGACAGAGAGCATTTCTATGCATTTTAAATACCTTTAAATTTTAAGGTGTATATTGTCGGGCTAAAAGTTTCAACGCCGTATATAAATATTCAATCTGTATGTCAATTATCTGATTGCAGATCTCAGGGGGATCAGATTTTTATGTCACCGAGAGAGAAAACGAAGGTACCTCGCTGTTGGTAGCAATATGCTGGCGCGATGATGTAGGAGATGCACCACTGCACTGGAGTTAAAACATAGGTATGCAATGTGTATGAACACGTGTACACTAACTCTGGTGTTACTTTTAAAAAAAGACTTAGTATTCATTAAGAGTTATTAAATGATTCTAATTTTACATTTACTGCCCAGCTCTCAAATCAAGGGCGTAGAACGGATGAGAAGAACTGGCAATAAGCTCGCCGCCACTCTTTTTAATCGCCAATATTTTTTGTTTTACATTTTTTTTGTAAGGAGCTGCAACCATTGCACCATGTTCCACATGACATATTTATTAATAAGGATTAGGTGTTCCAGTAATAGTATTTTGGTGGCTGTCTCTAATATAATGGTCCATTGCAGAATTTCTGGCGCAATTCTTTACCAATATTATATTATATAATTGTAAACCAATTTCAATTTGAATTAATCTCTAGTATTTTATTTTATTGAATTGATACCCTTGTTTTTTTATATATATTATATTATTATATTGACCTTTATAAGTAATAAAGAATTATTATATTTGTTAATTGTATGGATTTTTTGCCTGAATAAATAAATTAGTATTATTATAAATCAGCAACATAATAATCACCAAGTCTAACCGTTGGGCACAAGTTACATGCGACAGACTAACATATAAGTTGATAGACGGTTACAAATCGTCAGCTAAAACTATAAGGAATTCGTGACATTTTTAAAATAGAAAACAGGAGTCGCACCACCCTGTGGAACACGAACAATAATAGAAAATAGAATAGACACGACTTGTGCACAGAATAAAACCTATCAATCACTGCTGGAGATTTGTTAATAGAAAAGAACATGGCTCCATATAATCCATTTAACGTTCAATATAACTAAAAACAAATTTACATTATAAAATGTATGGGTGTTTATCCTATCTTTAGGACTTATTTAGTTTTTAAACTGGAGTCGATTCTCGAAAACCACAAGCGTCTCGTTCTTCACTACATAGTATAAAACAAAGTTGCTTTCTTTGTCCCTTTGTATGCTTAAATCTTTGAAACTACGCAACGGATTTTGATGCGGTTTTTTTAAATAGATAGAGTGATTGAAGAGGAAGGTTTATATGTATAATAATAACAGTTTTTCTGTAGTGTATTTAGTATCAGCATTGCACCGGTGACCAAGCCGGGGCGGGTCGCTAGTTAAATATAATATGTTTTATTATTAAGTTGATGGGGTTAGCCGGAAAAACGCTTTTATTTGTTAAATTTACATAATGCCTACGTCTGTTTTTGTTTGCTACTAAGGGGTAAGAGAATATTGTGACACTTACCTGGAGTAAGCATGTAACTCCGTAAGATAAATTCGTCAAGGTTTGCGCTCGTCGAAATAAAAACATAATACCTTTGGAGTTTCACATAAAGTTATTCAGTTCATAGCACACCACTCGGTACGTGATGAATATTGTAATGCTTTAACGCATGTCAAGTGACAAGCTTTCCTATCATAATACTCAATTAGTCCATTACACGTGTAAACAAATTTTATCTAAGTGCTTCGATATTTATATGACTAGGTGTATTCATATTATAGAGCTATTAAAAAATAACAATGTATATTGTATATTGCAACTAATAATAAATTAAATTATTTTCGTGATGGTTATTTCCGCTAGAGCAGAGCTTCGGTCAACTTCTTAAGAAGCTCTCGCTTGGTAGTTGGGTCAAGGGTCAGATGCAGAAGTAGGTTTTACCGGACATGGCCCGCATCGCATATTGAGAAGGTTCCTCTCTCTGACTCCCCCCATTGTGCCCCGGGCTGCTGCCCTTGTTGCTGATGGTACATGGCCCATTTTATTTAAATATTTTATTTAATAACTAGCTGTATTCGGCATGCATTGCATTGCCACGTATGCTGAACAACTCGCCAAAGTTTCATCATAGTCATGTGAAAAGTTTAGGTATGCATAGAGGTCAAATAAACTTCCATTGATTGTATTTAAACATATGTATATAAAATATGCGATATTTCAACCTTAATCATAAAGTGACAAATAATAATATGACTTCTGAGACCTTACTATAATAATCACCATAAACCGCCATGTGTCTATAAAGTCGACGACACACCTTCGCTACCTAAAAGGGAACCTAAAATACCCTATAAACCTAATATTGTATTTTATTAATGCGAGTATCTATTTAAATAAAATACTGTATTTCGGATTAAAACGCTATTTATTATTTATATTGTTTAAATTATTATTTATCCCGACGTTTCGGATGCTTTTCAGCAACCGTGGTGAGTGGTCTGTCTGTCTGCCCGTGACTTTATTTACTTTACCATTTTATTTAAAAATAAAACACGGATTTGACTTCATTGTTAGCGGATTATCCTGTGTTGTCAGTTTAATATTAGGGAGACTTAGCGAAACTATGGGGGACAAATTATAAATATCATGACATCTTGATGATGTAAAGGTAGTTATTAGGCCTTTTTTTATTTAATCTGAGTTATTAAGGTTATGTTTGTTTTAAATATTTAAAAGAAACGACTTTATTACAAGCCTGTTAAGACTAATAATAATAGACAAATATTTGCAAATAAGATGTCACCTTTTTTTTTCAATCAGATAACGCAAGAGAAGAGAAATGCAAGAGAAAGCTATTCCGAAAACAAACACAAAGAGATTGGTTTTGACTATACATTACTGTATTTTTTTATATATATTTAGATAGATATATAGATATAGATATAAAAAAGATTTATGTAAATTATGGAAAATTATAAATAGATAGATTTTTAATTTGTAATATAGACTTACCCTAAGGATTCTGAATGGGCTCTCAGCCAACAGACATACATCTCCAGAATTCCCTCTATCCTGTGTGATAAGCGTCAGCTGCATCTCTCCGCCAGGATCTGTTCCCTTCTCTCTCCGTTCTTGACGGTGGCCCATAAGGCTCCACAACCAATTCTAATAAGAAAAGGGGAAAAATGAACGTGAACTTCCGTTTATAGATGGAAAAATCGTGAAGTACATATTAAGCGTTTCGGTTTCAGTCTATGGATTTCCGAATGCTCGAAGTAAAAAGTAGGTCGACAGCGCATTATTTACTGATGTTCTGTGGCTGAGGTATCACCTACCATCAAGTGAACCTCAAGCTCGTCTGTCGATATATAACATAAAAAAATCAATAATCTAAAACTTCGGTCATTCACGAAAGTATCCTTAGTTACAATTGAATATTCTGGAAGGGCGTCCAATGAAAGACCATTCTTGTTTCCTTTGGTCTGTAATAAATAATACTTTTTCGATGTTCCATGTACCTATGTTTATCAAATGAAAGAAAAGCAATTAATTTAACAACCTCTATTACATTTGATGAAAATAATACCCAAAGGGAAAGGACGTGTCGTTATCGTGAGACGAGGTAAATTATAACTTTCCACGAAGTTCTAGGCACGCGTTACATGTATTTTCAGTTACGTCAATGTAGTCTTTTGCATGAACGTTCGCGATGGCCATTATAGAGAGAACTTAACCGAAAGGCTATTAAAACTATTTAACCAATCTAGTTGTAATATAAAATTGAGACCAAAATTTACCTTATTACTCGTAGATACCATATAAGACGTGACTTCGTAAACGTAACGTATCGAAATAAAAGAAAACAAAATAATATGGTTTACCTAAAATATGTATAAATGTAAAAGCTTTGGAAATTGGAGTTAATTTCTTTAATGTTCCTTTCATGATTACAATATCAGACTCATACTTACAAATAAAACAACAATAAACTCAACGTCAGAGTATCGGTATACCTACCTTTTTTTTTTTTTTTTTTAAAGAGGGGAATGCATTTGCGCTCTGGGTACCCCCCCGCGGGATGTTATGCGGGGGGAGTGTAGGACTCGAGCTCACCCGGTGAATCTCTCTGCTAGTCAGAAAGCCGGGCGAGTAATACCCACTAAACCCCTCTTGACCCTCAGGTCCGCCGTTATGAGGTTTCTGGGATCGCAGAGCATGCTGCCAAAAACCCCGACGGAAGTATCGGTATACCTACGTAGATACGTATTGAATCCCCGTAATAAGGCATCGGGCAAACACATTTCTGTGACTGTTTCACTTATAATTTTCATATAGAGTGAGATCTTACCGAACGACTTGATCCACTAAATCTTAGTAGAGACGTCTCATTTAAGCGTATTCTACCGTATTTATAATGGGGAGTGTTCTAGCGAACTATTTGACATCATCCCATCAGCCGACTTCCATCATCACACCACACGTCACAAACAGTCCTTTCACTCTCATCATCTGGATGAATGGAAGTCAAGCACGGTATGGTTCACCTGCAACTTTATTCCTACCAAACTATGGAATGAATTACCGCCTCCAGTGTTTGCATCTGACTATGACCTCGTTGGTTTTAAAATGCAAGACTATAAATTTTTAAAAGGCCAAGAACGCATCTGAGACTTTTAAGTTGCTGATGTCCATGGGCAGTGGTCATTACTTACCAACGGGTAAATCGGGCTCTGTAGGGCTATTCACGATCATTCGAAATCGATCCGCCCGGAAAGCTACGCTCTCCCACTGAAAGTTTTTTCGTATTTACCGGATATGAAAATGGTATTCACAATTCCCATAGGATTGAGCATCGGCATTCTTCGGGAGTTTCAAAAAAAAAAACATTGTTACTGCATTGTTAAAACAACCCGCTATCTGGATCTAAACATATCAAGCTTATTTATCAACCGAGTCCATTAGATTTCCTAGAAGTCGGTGAAAAGGTTCTAGTTTGTCAATTAATTAGTATTTACGATATAGGAATTCTACGGTGACCTCGTAACGTTGGTCACTGTGAAATTAGGTCGGATATAAAACGATACAGACGCGTCAAATGAGACATGAGCGAGGTTCATTTCATTGCCACCTGTTGCGTAAATATACTATCTATATATCCGTACCAGGCGGAATAGGTTGATAAGATTTTTTTTACATCATATTAGGCATTAGAATTGCTTAATAATACTACGATAGTACTAAATACTAATAGTTCAATGTATATTCACCCTATAAATTGAGCAATCCTAATGCCTAATATGAAATGTGATGTAAATTTTTTTATACAAGTATATTTATCATAATATTGTCTTTTATTAACGCGAGTATCACACATTTAAATAAAATACTGTATACCGGATTAAAACGCGATTTATTATTTAAATTATTTATCCCGACGTTTCGGATGCTTTTCAGCAACCGTGGTCGCGGGAGTCTCCCGCGACCACGGTTAATAATTTAAATAATAAATCGCGTTTTAATCCGGTATACAGTATTTTATTTAAATATATTTATCATGTGCTGATGCTGTCGACCTATTTCAAACATAATAATTAAATCTCCAATAATTTTCTGACGTACCGACGGCTGATAGAACATGGGGCCTTTACTATTACTTAATCCTTGATGGTAGAAAGAGAAAGAGACAGAGATACAAAAGTGTCACGCTATCACGTTCTAATATTACTGCTCTTCTTAGATTGTGGCTCTGCGGCTATATGAGCCGTCACGCGTCGGTATGGCCTCTGAAAGCTAGTATGGGTTTTTGAATGGCCCACGCGTACGAAGTTACCGTCACCAGTTTGTATACGAATATAATAAGGTAATCTCAATATGTTAACGTCGCAGGTTATAAGAAAATACAATTGAAAAATTAATTTTGTATTTGATAGTATTTTGAAGATTACGTACGAGATGACTTATATCACTTTAATACGACTCAACCATCTCTATGTCTAGGTCTCTACCACTATTTTCCAGAGCAGTATAGCAGGAGTCTTTGAGCATAGCTATTTCTAGCTATATGCTAGAAATAGCTATGCTAGTAAGTTCTATTTATTTAGAGTTTAATTGGTACTTACAACTAACCCCGCCTTCTGTGGTAATTCATTGTACATATGAGATACGACTTGCACATTCGGTGTGGCACCATCAGCAGTTGCAACCACTGAGGGACCACGGTAAGGCCTCGAAGGATCCAATCGTTGACCCATATTTCCGGATCGAAAGAGCCACATAACTTGCATTAGCCCCGCACCTGTGCAAAATAAAATAGAACAATAAATTTAAAAAAAATCATTACGGTAAACGACAATATTTTTTTAAATCGAATATGTGGCAAACGTGCCTGTGCCTCACGTGTTGGTAAGTGATCACCTTCGCCCATAGCCATAACCTTCGCGCAACACGAGTTATTGTAGGTGCATTTTTATAGCACGTTATCAAGGCAGTATTTCCATATTCCTTCCACCAGTCTGATGTTGACATAAAGAAACAAGTTTGTGAAAAATGTATTAAATCAGAATAGATATTCTATCTCACGAAGTCCGTTTGGCTATGAATGTTGTCAGGTGTGCATATAGGTACATTGTTTTAGTTTAGTTATATGTATATACATTATATATAGAGCGCTCAGTAACTCGGTAACGCACATTAAAACAATGTCCATGCCTGGCAACATTCATAGCAAAACAGATCATATATCATGGGGAGTGCATATATCATGGGGAGTGTTCCGAGGAATTGTTTGGATTAATCCCGGCTGCTGAATTCCAACATCGGACATCGCGACAAAACACGAAGTTCCATCCTCACCACCTCGATGTCTGGCGATCCACAACTGCTGGTACTTTTTGCCACGCACTACCACTTTGTGGAACCAGCTCTCGCCGGCGGTTTTTCCGAACCGATACGACTTGGTAACCTTCAAGAAACGAGCATATACTTTTCTTAAAGTCCGGCAACGCGTTCTCAAGACCCCTGGTGTTGCGGATGTCTATGGGCGGCGGTAGTCACTTACCATCCAGGTGAGCCGCCTGCCCGTTTGCCTCCTCTAATATAAAAAAAAAAAAAAAGATCAGGAGTATAGTCTATCTCACGGATAGAATATCTACAATATTCAAAATCAGACATGTCATGTAGCCCCACGCCCTAACGCGTCCATCAAAAATAAATATAACAGACTAACAGAAAATGTAAAATAAAATACATTGCATCCATCGACATAGTCAATGATTGCATCTGAATGTTTAATCAGAAAGACGCCGAACTTTTCTTTGCAATCACGCTCAGAAAGACTTGCGACGCTGAAAAGCAAGGTTGAACGAATTTCCCAGTTCCAAGTTAGATTAGTTAATAGTCAATATTTTCAAATAATACATATATAGTATATAGCTATTACATAATTGTAAGGTATTGTGACTTACAATTTTAGTTTTAAAATATTTTTTATATAATATTTACTTTAATTTCTGTATATGTACCTACAATGAACATGTATACAAATGGATGTTTGTATATATATGAAAATAATAAAAATTTGGCACGTATAGGTATATATTTTTCATGGAGAAGGCAAAATGAATTGTACCTAGGCCGTTACAACCGTGTTTCCTCGTTAATTACGCAACATAATTCTATCCAAGAATTATTGTAACTTACTAGCCATAAAGAGTAAATTGTGAATTGTGTTTGAAAAGAAAAAGAAGAGAAAAATTGTGTTTATTTGTTATTTTTTACGCTGTTTGTGTTTATTGCAAACATAATAATTATAGTGAGATTTATTTCATAATTAGTTTTCACGTACATGTTTTGTAATAATTATTATTTCCTCAAACCCCGTCACGGCTTTACCTCAGGGACTTGCCGACAAATTAATTACTTTTACAATCAACATGAACTTGAATAATTTTCAATTAACATCACGTCAACAATAAAATACTTATGTGGGTACATAGACCAGTGCCGAAGCCTTTAAAAATGGTAAAAAGTGAAAAAAAATTACATTAGGATGAAACCCATTAGAAAAGGAGGAAAATATGATCAAAATGAAAGGAAAAATAAATTACGGTCGATCCGAGTTCGGGAAGTGGAAGTGGGGGGGTTTAAGGGTAAAAAACGGCTTATCTCGTTTTCCGGCAAAACTACAAGTCCTATGGAAAAAAGTCAAATGGCAAAGTTGTAGGTAATAAAAAGATCTAAAAATTTTGTTTTTTGCAATTTTTTCACATAACCTCAAAATTTAGGTTATATAAATAAAAAACCAAAAACTTGGTTTCTGGTTCTTGGTATCTTTTTCAAAAAAAATTTTTTTCTACGAAATTTGTTGAAAACTTACCTTATTATGTCCCACTGTAATTTATTTGATTTAAAATATTTATTTTTTGCCTTATTTTAACTTAATTAAAAAAAAGCACCCTAATTTTCAATCGAAAATTCTGACGTCAAAATATCAGCTTTTTTCAAAAAGTCGGTGCGCTTTTTGTTCCTTGAAATCTCTACTTTCTGATGGTGTAAAAAAATATATACACACCCTCTTCCCGAACTCGGATCGACCGTAATTTATTTTTCCTTTCATTTTGATCATATTCCCCTTCTTTTCTAATGGGTTTAGAAATAGAAATAGAAAACATTTATTTCTCAGGGTAAACACAATACAAAAATAACACACGATAAAAAATACAATAACAATCAAATATACATGAGATAGTTTTTTTTATATCTGTATTTACCCTCAGGAAAAGGGTAACTGACTCAGCATTTTGTCGTAGCCGGAGCTGCGACGCTGTTATTCTGTCAGGACCTTGTACTGAGAGGTGTGGCTGCAAGGGTTATAATTATGAAGGAGAACGTGCACTAAGAGAGGATATAGGATTAGGAAGAATATAATAAATTGAAACTTAAATGGAAACGTGAATTCAAGTAAAATATGATTTAAAATAAACAAAAAATGATAAACTAATGATACTACGACTGATGGAAGCAGGGGTAGCTAGGTTCCATGTTGGATTCCTTGTAAATGTAAGAGGTATTCTTTTAATTTTAATTTAAACGAGTATCTAGAATTCAACTCTCGAATAGGTGGTGGGATATCATTCCAACATTTTGTTGCTTGAAACCTAAAACTACCCCTAAACGCAGCCGTTTTGTGCTTAGGAACTGAAAAAACATTTGTGCAGGGTCTACGTTTTTCAAATGATCGCCACGAGAGTTTATTGTAAAGATAAGAGGGAGATTTTGTATGAATCACATCGAATAAGAGGCTAGCATAAAAGAGCTTAAGTCTATGTCTTATATTAAGCATATTGTTCTCATTTAGGTACGGTGTGACATGAGTTCTGGGTGGAATGTAAAAACAGTATCGCGCGCAGGCATTTTGAACGCGTTGTAAAAGTCTATTTGTTTTTTTTAATATACAAGGACCATAAACTGTCATAGCGTAACTTATTTTTGATAAAATTAGTGTTTCACATAAACGAATACGTAAATCAACACTTAAGAATTCACGAATTGAATATAATACTTTTAAGCGGTAAAAACAACTACGCGTTAAGTTAAGAACATAGTTTTCAAATTTCAAACTACTATCAATGAGAATACCTAAATTTCGTGCTTCTTCTACGCGTTCTAGAGGGGAATTAGAAATTTCAATTTTGGGTTGTAAACGTGTTATATTAATTACTTGCTTTTTCGAACCAATTACCATAAATTTTGATTTTGTTGAATTTAAAATAAGACAATTTTTTGTGGACCACTTTGATATGTTTAGGAGATCGCTATTGATTTTAGAAATGCTAGAGTCGAAAATGGCTTCGTTTATAGGTAAAAATAGTTGTAGATCATCGGCGTAAAGGTGATATTGACAGTGTTTTATTTCGTGTATTATGTCGGCCGTGTACAATATAAATAAAATCGGTCCTAGGATTGTTCCTTGGGGAACACCACGATTTATCATTTTAGGTTGCGAGAGAGCATTAAAATTTCGTATAAGAACTTGTTGAGTACGATTACTAAGATAGCTTCTAAACCATTGTACAGCATGAGGATCGAACCCGTAATATTCTAATTTGGTAAGGAGAAGATCTATATTGATTGAGTCAAACGCGCGTGAAAAATCTAAAAGACTCATGTCAAGAGTCATCCTACTGTAATTTTTTTTGGTTTCAAAAATTATCGACCCTGGTCTAACAGTATTATTTAAAAAAAGAACGCCAAATCTCTTCCGGGTTGTGTATATTTATATAATATACTATATTAAATTTATTTATCTCAATGTTCAAAATATCTTGCATGTTGATTTTAATATTGTTATTATTATTCCCTATTCATTTTCATATTCTGCTTTTTCTAAAATATCAAAAATATCAGAGTTATGGCCCCTTCTGAAAACCAGCGTTGCAGCTTATAACTGCAACAAATGCTAATGAAGGGTCTTTTTCGGCAATATTTTATTGTAGTTTAGTAAGTACATTCAAAATTGTATTTAGTACTGTGTTTTTTTTTTGTCGAATAAATTTTATCGATGTCTATTTCTTCTTGTGCCATAAAATATTTCATTCATTCATGTCTTTCTCCCTCTGGAATCCAAAGTGCAATATACGGATGGGAGGCATATCGACAATCCCGTTATTTATATATGGAAATATCGTGCGATGCGCGTTTCTATTTCAGTCTATAGAATTCTGAATGGTCAAAGTGAAGAATAAATGAATAACGCATTGAGGTCCTATAGTTGAAACGTAATAACACGCTCAATATTAAAATATCGGAAATAATCAGGAAAACAATACATGCAAAAAAAATATTTTAATATAAATTAGGTTCGGAACTCCACCATCTTCCGCATTTGACAGCTCACGTCACGCACGCTTATAGCTTTTTTGTAATAATAATTGATTCCACTGCAAATCTATAATATATAAGAAGCTATATATGTATAAACTCCTTGATAAGAAGTGAGACATTACAGGATATAGATTTTTATTTTTATTTGAAGCCAACATTCTGGCAACACAACGTCTGTAGGGTCCGCTGGTAGGAACATAAACATTAAACATATCGCCTCTGTCCGTCATGTTTCACAGGCTGGTCACAATCCAGTGAAAACTGATCATCTTTCACTAACGTAAAAAAATATCAGTGAAACATATGAATGTGTCTGCTCTATGTCCCACTAGTGGACTCGAGAATTCACAAATTATAAGCCATGCTAATTAAAATAACTGCGCTTCAACTTATTTGTCAATCACTTTCAGGCTTACTTTGAGTGCTTTTAATTAATTGAAGTATTCTCAATTTATTAATTGATCATACTCGAGACTTCCATGTGGATTAAAATTTCGCATATGCATGTCAGCTCCATTAACTCGATGAGAGTTCTTTTAGTTGATATTGGCATCGGATTACATAATCAACCTGCGGTCCGCGGTACTTTGTGCCATGTTTTATATTTTGCGCCTTTTAGATAAACCTTAAGAGGTTCCACTTTTATACTTCCACGTCAGTGCGTGTCGCGTTGTTTGCGAGCCTTTACTTGTTTTGAATTCGTTTATATGACGAACACAAATCGTTCAACGAAACGTTTCCCTAAGAAGTGAGAAACTGAGTTTTTTTAAGTCATTGCAACAATTACAAAGTATTATGACACTTAAATAAAATACTGTATACCGGATTTAAACGCGATTTATTATTTATATTGTTTAAATTATTTATCCCGACACCATGATAATATTGTGTTTGTGGCCCCTATAAAAAAGGTTGACAATTGCTGATATACTTCCATATATATAATTTCATCATAGGATTATTCAATTTCACAAATTGTCGAATGTTTGTCACGCAATACGAATTTTATATTCTTTATATACAAGTACACACATTTCGAATTGTGTGATAAATACTCGTTGAACTACCTCATTAGCTCAGTGGTTTGCGCTCTGTGTAAAGGTTTCACCCAGAGAAACATGTTTCGGTTGATCAGATTCCGTAGACTGACTACCTACTTGCTCTTTAGTAATATATATCTTTAGTAATATATCTGACATATGCTGAGTACCTCCCCTTTTCGTGGCGGCACTTCTTCCTATATTTATTAATTGTTAGTTTATATTTTAAGTTGTATTATTTATGATGTACTTTTACTTACTTTTGTGCCGTCCCGAATAAATGTATTTCATTTCATTTCATTTCATATATGCGGCAAGGCCTTCTAGGGGATTTTCTCTTTTCTTCAGGAATGTTTCAATTGCCGTATTATTCCAAGCTATTATGTCGCTTATGTTTGTTTTATAAAGAAAATAACCTTAACTGTTCGGAATAGAACATTAACAAAATGTAATGTTGAGGGTAGTATATGACGCAATATATTCCTGTCACTACAGCCGAGTTCTTGACGTTATATTTTCTATCCTAGTTTGGTATAGGCGAGCTCGTGTATTCTGATGATGACGAAAAGCTTCATAATTGTTTTCAAAGTTTCATATTGACGGTCGCTTCATCATAAATCTTCACGACCGCGATACAAGTATTTCGTATTGTTTTAAAGAATTAATTCGTGTAATAGTGTGTGTTATGGACTTTTTTTTTATATGGAGAGATGTTCTGAGAGCTGCTCTGTGACGTATCTATTTTAAATTTCCCCTTTTATATGTCTACTTAATTTGATATTTAATACAATAAAGATCCCTTTTGATGGAAGGGTGCCCTTAGGTGTCCTCCCTTCATTTAACATTTTATACTGACAGACTCATCACAAAGCTACATAAATTAGCGGAACATTTGAAAGGTTAGGTATTTAGCTTAATCTTTGTAGCTTATTCTTGTTATAGTAAAGTATGGATGGACGCCTACCCTGATTTGTCCTTTGTCATGCATTAGCTGTTTTTTTTTGGAATTATTTTCTGATTTAAATGGCAGATGGCCACATTTCCCATTGCAGTGGACATCAATTTCTCTATTGTTTATTATTAAAACATGAAATATCTAATAAGGTTAATTCTCAAGGCTCATAGAAACCTATATGTCTATTGCACCGATAATTTTTATCTACAGGACGTAGGTCCCGACGTACGGCTTTTTATGTCCTGCGCGCCCGAAACAAATTTTTAAATCTAGTTACCCCTGGATTCAAACCCACAAGATAAGGTTCTAATCACAACGTACATACCAACCAATGAGGCACGGCGGTCAAGGTCTACAAAACTGTCTATGTTTTCCACGATACCAAGGTGTTATTTCATCACTGATTCTTTTAAGAAAGATTAATAAAGGCTAAAACAAGAGAGTACCTAATTGACTAGCATTTTAACATAACTGCATAGCCAATGACTCTTTAAAACTATCAGCTACTTTAGCATCAAGGAAAATGAAAACGCGACAGATCCTACGTATACTGCACTGGTACATATTCAAAATTGCATCGTCCAAGAGCGAGATTCTAAAGCTTGTAAAGAAATAATTATACAAAAATCGTTAAAATTTTCTCAGATTAAATTATTTTTTTTGATATATAATAAAATTTACCTATTATTATTACCTTATAAATGTAAAATTAGAAGCATTTAATATGTATTTTTTCAGTTCATAAATGTACATTGTGTTACCTAAATGAATAAATGATTTTGAATTTTTGAATTATACACATCAAAATTTCTGTTTAATTATGTCAAAGTTACAAGCTTAAGCGCTCTCGGAATGTTGCGATTTTGCACTTGTACTAAACGTAGAACCATGCGAATGTATATTAACTTTGTAATATATGCTAGCATTATTGTGCATGAGCACAGCGCTACGAATAAAACGAATACTATGCTATTAAGTGTATCCGGTAGACGGAAAGATTATGTTTCTTTTTATTACGATGGACACGTGTACGATATTAAGAAAAGGTAAGAAAACGGGCTTAGCAAAATTTGATCTGAGGATTTTTTAAATGTTTTATATCGATAGATGAGCATGAGGTTCGCTTGATGGTACTTGGTAGGTGATGCTGATGCGCTGATGTGAGAATGATGCGCTGACGACCTACTTTTTACACGGAGCTTTCGGATTTCGGATTGAAAATAAATAGAATAATATTTCCAAACTATCGAGGTCGCATATACATAAATCCTAGCCGTAAATAATCAAGAGAAAGAGTTACTTTCGTATTATTTACCACAAATACACACCATCACTGTAAAATAAAACAATTAAATATGGTGAATACAATTTACAGAAATTATTATAAATGACTTATAAATGTTTATTCAAATCAATTATAGTTATAATTTAGTTGTACAAATAATATGCAGGGCAGGGCATGGTAATTTCATACTATTAGCAAAATACTATACGAGTACCTATGATAATAAGAGCCTTTATTTCAAAGTTACATAGTGTTTTACTTAATTCTAATATTTGACACCGTTTTCACTTCGCGTGTCTGTTTGCCTTATCCTCAAAAGGCCTTCCCCAAAATCACATTCCTTTCTGTCTACAGAGAACCTTATAATACAATATACCTACGTTACTTCGTATTGTACCTACTTTGAACATCTGCGCTGATATTCCTTAGCCTATTATACTTTTATTTGACAAATGAAACTTCCTTATTGTTTTTTTATAGTGGTAAAATATAATCGCACTCTACCTAAGCATTCGGGATTCAGACATAATTTTTTGAGAAGTGTTTTCTACGTGACTTTAGAACTTAACATTACAGGCAACATTTACGTGACGAACGTACTGAACGCTAATATTGTAGCAAGAAAATAAGACATTCTGAAGAAGATTAAACGTGGCTCTACTTTGAGACTGCTTGTCCCATTCAATACAACACTTATTAAGCACGGTTTTGACAGAAACAATCTGTATTTGTTGAGAAATTATAATATTGCGAAGAAGGATATTATGCGAGGATGTATGTAAGCATTAATTCAAACTACTGTAATAACTAAATCTTTCTTAAAAAATGTATTACTTAATAATAAGAATTATTATTAAGTATCTGCAGAGTACAGAGTCAGCGACGGAAGGTGGTCACAAACTGTCATGCACTGGTTACTGCTAGATGGGAAACGCAGAAGAGGGAGACTAGTTTTAAGGTGGAGCGACGACATAGAAATGGAAAATTTTGGAGGAGGCTTTCACCGCACCGGTAGGCGGTCCTTACATAAACACCATAGCTTAGTGAATCTATTCGTATTATACACTTTAGAATTAGCCATCATAGATAGCCATCATCAAAATCTATATATATAAAAATGAATTGCTGTTCGTTAGTCTCACTAAAACTGGAGAACGGCTGAACGGATTTATCTTATCTTAGTCTTTGAAACGTTCGTGGAGGTCTAAGGAAGGTCTAAAAGGCGAGAAAAAATCGAATAATTTTCGGGAAAACCCTAAAAACAGCCCTTTTTTATTTCCCATACAAACGTTTTCTAGAGTCAATTTAATTATATAATTTCGAAGCCAAAATTGTGGCAGAACAACGTCTGCGGGGTCCACTATTAGGTATAAATAAATATTATATTATATTATGCTTATTTTTTTAAGTTATAGGAGTTATGTAAACAATCATATCATATATGTAAGTAATAATAAAGCTTATTTTTACTAACACTAAAAAACAAATTGTTATACCTTTAAATATATCGAATCCTAATCGCATTAATAACCGCCTCGGTGGCCTAGTGGAAAGCGCGATGCGTTAAGCACCGGAGGTTCTACGTTCGAATGCCGGGGAAACATGATAAAAACAATTTTTCGGTCAGACCGGGCACAGAAGGCTGGTCACTTGCCTGTAAGGAATAATGATCAGTGAAACAGACACAGAAATGGGTCTGCCCCATGCCCCAATACGGGAAATGCACTCGGGAGTTCATTTACACTTTTTATCGCAATAGTACCTTACCAGTTTATTTATTAGTAGTATCACCAGTAACCTTTTTGATTTACCATAAATGTTACACAAAACTATAAAACGCAGGACGCTTTAAAGCTTTAGTTTTAACATGAATAATTATTATTGTATCTTTTGTACTTGAAATGCTAGATTTGTATGGGTTTCTTGCCTGAATAAATAAATTTATTATTATTATTTATTATTAAAAAAAGCTTTTTGATATTTCTTGTTATCGTATTTAATTTTAATAACATTACTAAAATCTTTTTCGACGGGTATCTTAATAAATGAATAGTGGAGACCATAGAGCAACACGGGCCACCGGTGAACCGGAGGGGAGTAGCCATACGCAGGCGTTCCCCTCTGTCAAAGTACAAGTCCAAATGGTCCTATGCGTACAATAAAACTAGTTGTAGCCGCACTTTTCACTAGACTAAATCCAGATGCGCGACTGAATCGACCTCCTAAAATATGCCGAATTGTTTGTGTTTCTTGTTGCCAAAAAATATCTGTCACGTCAAATTTACAAAAAGATAGCGTTACCTTTCATATGTAGGTATTTTTTAATCATATTATTACTATTTACTTCTTTAAAACTTAAAATATTACAATATTATCGGTCGTGTTGTTTCGGATTTTTTTACCGACACAGTCGCTCGACAGATCCGCGTATTGTATGAGCCCTCATACAATACACGGATCTGTCGAGCGACTGATCCGAGTTTATTTCCGAGAAGTCGCTGTCACCGAGCAATAGTGTTGTTGTCGGATTGTTTTAAGTTATCGAAAAAAAATGGCAAAGGAGTCTTCTATACAGAGACAGTTTTGAGATTAAATTTTCTGATTCAAATATTATATTGTGATAATATACATTGTTAAAATATAATATTATAATACTTACGCGCGTTAGCACATTTATTAAAATCACTTAGTGTAAACTTCAACCATAATGTTTTTTTTATTTCCTAAAAATCCAAAGGATATGGAAAATTGTGGGCCCAAATTTAATAATTGCGATATGATCTAAAAAATGACATATTTTTAATCTTATAATATAAAAAATCAACTCAATTCTCAATCTGGGAGAGGAGAAATATAGTTTTCCTAAGATTCTCGATTAATTGAATCACAAAAAAAACCTTTGGACAAGGTAATTAACTCAAAAGTAATTAAATGCACTTTAAATACAATATATTGCATATAATTACAGTTATGTTATTAAATAAAATATAAATTATTAATTAAAGAAAATGAATATGCATGATTATCGATTAAAATCGATCTTTTATTTTAGTCTGTCGTTGGCATGCCGCATGACAGTTGTTTACTCTGTGCTAATTCGTTTCGTGTTTTCTACGTTTTGAGTCTGAGTGCTTTTCCGATTGTCGTCATTTAGGAATTGTTACGATTTGACAACTACAAATATCATTGATCACAGATTTATGATATATATGTCAGTTATTGATTGTAACATAACCTTACTTTTACTCAGTGGCGGGACTACCATACAAGCCCAAAAGCCCGTCTTGCCGATTTTAACATAATATGTGTTTATATATTTATATAGCTTATATAATTACGTTATCGTTTTTCAAATTATTTCTAAGATTTTATTATGTACCAACTCATGGTCCACTCTCCGTGACCTGCTACGTGCGCATTACCCGACAAGTTAATTTGTATATTACGTAATAAATTAACTCCATCTTTAAAATAAATAAATTAAGTCGAACTTATAAAACTAATTTTCCAAACCCAGTTCTTGAAATTATCGATACTGCGTATCGACAGTTGGTGCAACTACGGCTAAAAGGACTTGTCAGTGTAGTTGCGCCATTTAATTATACTGTTATGACACGGAATGTTTAAATGTGTGTGTGAAATTGTTAGTGTATTTTTTAATTGTCACGGTGTGAGTTTCGTAGTAACAGACGATTGCTTGTGTGTGCGAACTTGAGTACGCACACATAGCGCAGGTTTCCCCCCGCAAAAAATGACAGATTGTTTGGTATCGGTAACGAACGCTATGGCTACTCCCCTCCGGTTCGCCGGTGGCCCGTGTTGCTCTATGGTGGAGACTAACCTCAAAGTCAATTTCGCATGATTTCTGGTTAGTTTTATATGTAGATGATATAACAGTCATTTCCGTTTTCACAACCATCAATTTTGTGTTCTCCTAGTTAGAATTAAGGCTCAGTTCTTGATTTTTGATAGTAACCACACCCTATTGTGACTTTGATTACAAAATCCATATGGTTTCGTACATGATTAAACAATTCCTCAATTAGTCTCTACGTATGTGTCAGTTGACAAGTCTTCTTTTGCCAATCATATTATATAAGTGAGTACTACTAAGTTGTGTTTAAATAAATACCAACTAAAAGGGGTACACGTGCAATCCTTGAAGAATTTCAAAGATCGGAACCTTGTCTCGGGAGTACTTATTAGATTAGCTCAACTTATAACTGAGAAACAGTAGCGAGCTTTAGTGCGATCAAAACAAACCTTGATAAAGTATACTTTAATGATCGAAGAGATCGTGATGCCTTTGTTTAAACGCTCTATTAAATAAATAAACTGAGACAGTTTACTACGTTTTCACGGTCTAGAACTCTTGAGACATAGTAAAACTGATTCTGTACAATCAATTGAAAACACATTCAATAAAGAGTTATAAGAGCTCATTGTACCTTATAGGGAGACAATTATTTTTAAGTTAGATATTGCATTTTGTTTGTCTATTCGTTCACGCTAATCTCCTAAGATACTGAAGTGATTTTCTTGTAGCTTTGACAGAGATTGAGCTTAGTCGGAGGCCACATCAAAACTTTATTTCATCGAAATCGGATGTCGGGATGAAAAGTTATCTTCATTTGAGCTTGCTTAGAAGCTCAGCGTTAGATGAATTCCACACGAACGAGGTCATGGGCATTATACAGTCGAAAAAAATAGATTGACAAGATTATCCATTTCTAATTCATCCAACATAATTTCTAATTTAAAAACTAAAAAGGAAGGTACGACATTTTTAAATTCAAGTTAGAGCTGTTCGGGGAATATAAACATTGTATTTCGTATCATTTTACAAGTACGCCTTGATTTCAACTAGAATATCAACACAGAGACACCGTCGGTTCGCTTGTTAATATTTTCTTAGTATTCAGGATTCAACGCTTTTTCAATAAACTTTGTAAAATGATATTTGTAGAAAATCAATAGCATTTTTCTATTTCTTTTACTACTTATCTTCAAAGTTGAAGAGCAGAAAACTTATCTATGGCTGAGTCACGTAGAGACGTTTTTACATTCCGATACTTCTAGAGAAGAGTCTCTAGAAGTATCGGAATGTAAAAAAAACTGTGTATATAAGTACATTGAATTTATCAAATAGATTTCACTTGGATATTGAAATATTTCAGACTAGCTCCCGTACCTTCGTTCGCGTGGGCTTCATATATTATGACTTACTATTTGGACATCCGATTCTGATGAAATAAAGGCTATATGTTGGGAACTTTTTCATTTTCCGGGATGAGGTATCTAAGATGTTGACCATGCAAAATTTCATGTAAATTGGTCCACCAGTTTCGGAGATTAGCCCGTACAAACAGACAGAGAAAAAAACAATTTGAAACAAATCGTGATTTGTTCTATTTCTCTTCTTACATCCCCGTGACTCGGTATTAAGCATATTTTTTGTAATGTAAAGACATTTGACCTCTACAGTTTTATTATATGTATAGAGAGAAGCGAAGTTGAACGATCGTACGTATTCCGATAGTATTACGGATAACCAAATAAGCACTAGTTTACCCAAACCCAAGATTGAACAATTTGCAGGATAGAATTCATATTATCATCAAACATTTGTGACAAATCAGTTAAAATTGCATAGAAATGAAACCTTGCTTTCGTCCTTTTATATTGCAATAAACTACTAAGTGAATATTTATACGTATTAAATATTTAGTTAAAATTAATTATAATGTAAGTAATCGCTATTGCCATGTAAGAAACTAAAAGTAAAAGTCATATTTTTATCTAATCTTATAAACTAATATTACAATTACTCGTATGTCTACAAACTATTTACATTACATTACACATAGAAACAATATCGTTTTTTTATACATACAATTTTTCTTTCGTATGTAATCGACAAACATATTTGTTTATTATATGTGTTCATACGTGTAGTCATATTATGAAAATGTAAAAATGTATTTTACATGAGATTTTTATCAAGATGGTTATGAAAACTTAAAATACATAAGTAAGTTTTGATTATACATATATCATAATTAAATAATAAAAAACTTTTTATTTAATCTAGATTTTCTTTTATTTTGCATCAATTGGTGGGTTCTCATTTAATATTTCACTACTAAAAATCATTAAGTATATAAATACCTAGGTATACGTTGTGTTAAATAATAATACTAAGATATATTTATTAAAAAATAATATTTTAAAACAGTTACAGTTACGTTTCTCTGATATTAGAAATTAATATTATATCCTTACTACTAACTCATTTCAGAAGACAGATTCCCTTTACCTCTATATAAGAAATAAAATATACAATTTTATTTTTTTCTCAGAAATGGTATATCAAATAATATTTGATTCTTTACTAAGTCTTCTGCATCTTTTAAGGTATGCGGTATATCTTTTTCAGCTGTTTCCGGCAAAATAATTGCACATGATGCCCCTAATAGTGCTATTCCGCCAACAATAACAAGAGGCAGCCATGTCACATAATTATGTAAATATATAATATATGGTGATATTACAGTTGCAACATAGCCACAAATATGTACCATAGATGACCCAGATGCTCTGACAGGGGTTGGTAGAATTTCAGCGACCCATTGCAATGCAGCATTATAAGCAATATTAACAAAAAACCGGGCAATCACAGTACAAATTACAGATAATAGGCCTTGCCCAATAAAGGCACATAGTACACTAAAAACACAAGTGATTGCTAACGATACTACTGTCAACCATTTGCGTCCAGTTAAATCCAAAATTAAAGATACAATGAGTAATGATGGAAACTCAGTGGCTGATACAAAGGTGAATGATAAAAAGAAATCATATCCTAAGCTTCCAATAGTTCTAACTAAAGCATCAAAAATTATCGCACAGGTCATAAACAATACACACATACAAATAAATGCTCTTCTTAATACTGGATTTTTAAAAATTGTTAAAGAACTGTAGCAATCTTGCATTTCCTTATCCTGTAGTGAATTTTTAAAACGACTGATCAAATTTAGTGAGACTTCTTTCTTGTTTACTATACCAATTACCTTTATTTTATCTATAGCATCATCGACCCGACCTTTTGATAGTAGCCACCGCGGACTTTCAGGTAAAACAAAAGGAGCTAATACGACTGATAACATAGGAATGCTGGTGACTAAACTGATAGTTCTCCAATTGCCACAAGCTAAGGATATCCAAGGTAATGTAACTACGCCTAACGTGAAAAAAATTGCAGGCGGTAAATTAGCTACAATGGTTCTATACTTAGGTGCAACATATTCTATTAGAAGTAGATACATCATCATCGAACAATTATCGTAAGACATTCCAAGTAAAAATCGACAAGCAGAAAACTGTAATAGATTCGTTGCAAATATACTGATAATACCTGCTACAAATCCAATCACATTGCTTACAATAAGTGCCGGAAGTCTTCCATGTCGATCAGCTATCCAGCCAATCAAAAATCCTCCAACAATAGATCCCACGAAAAAAATTGACTGAGCTGTTGCTTGATAACTGTCTTTATCGCAAACCCATCCGAGTTCACTCGAAATGGTTGGATAAGGGATTTCAGATTTATTAAATTCCCAGCCATATTGACAGGACTGAACGGCCCACGAGTTGTTTGGCTTCTGTCCAGTGTTTAAAACTTCGCTCCAATTTGCAATATACGCTTGACATCTCGAATACCCAAAATATGAAGAAGGATCAGCAGGTATTGCCAAATTTCTACGTTCAATATCTGTTAAATTTTCTAGCTCTGGGATCCAGCACCAATGATTTTGAGATACTTCTGTCATAAAGAGTTGAGAAAAGTATGTAAATGCTCCAAACACATTAGTAGGAAACGTCGCTATGAACAGCAAGAGCTGGTAGCGCCCGAACTCCCCAGCACTTGATAATAATTCATCATATTCAACTTTTTGAAAATCTTCCTTTTTACTAGTTACTTTTTCGTCAACATTACTCGGACTCTTCTCTTTCATTTTTTACGCACTACTACTACTACAATTTATATGAGATAGATTTAGTTGAGAAGTGACAAAATATGTTTGATATCTGATATTTACGCGCTTTTCCCCGGAGACTACATGTTAACTAAGAAAATACTCAACTAATTCACATTTATACACCGTTAGGTGACAAATACTCGTAGATAAGATGTTCATATATGTACCAAATAATAACAAGTACTTAATGACATATTTTTATCATTTAGTAAAATTCTTAAAATAAATTACTATTTAGCATGGCTTAGTGTGTTAGGGTTTATAATACTAATCAGTATTGATTGAGTTATGGATTTGTTCGGATCCTCTTAATACCACATATCGCTGGCCTAATATCAAACTTCGTAACACATAAATTTCCGATTTTTATTTTTTGATGCCATCTTGTGTAAAATACCGTAAAGAATACGATACTCGTATCTACTAATTGTTTTTAGTTTTTTGGTATTTACAAAAAATTAAACTACGTATGTTCACGAAATGTTTGACCTGCTTGTAGTTTTTTCCTCTTCCTGTAAAGTTTGACCAAATGGAGATACGAAGTTTGATAATTAATTAAGCCGACGAAATGTGAAAACATTGCCTGAAGTGGCAAGGAGTTACTTTATTACATTACACAACATTTATTGGCTTGTTCTACGTGTCTCCACCAGCCTATTCTTTTTTTAAAGGATGACGTACGTGTATTTAAAAGTTTGTTGAACTTATTTGGAACTCTTCATGGGTTTCACCAATCATCGTTTTCGTAATGAGTTTATTATATTTTATAATATCTTATTCACGTTGATGAAAACACCGTCTTGAACTTTGATCGTCTTCAATAAATCAAGGTGGAAATGAGATATTATGGACATAAACTTAGTCTATACCTTCACATCTTCGTTGTGGAAGCACCGACGCTTCTAATTATATTATATAATATAATATTCAGTAGATTTTTGTCAGAAAATATATTAATGGACACATTCTTGAATAATTACAAGGTACCACGTTACTTACACGTTACAAGGCTACTTTTTGAATCTTAAACTAGATGCGAAATTTAAAAGTTTGCAATTTCTCAAAGCTGTCTTGAGATGTAAGAAATGTTGAGTTTCAAAGTAATCTGCATAAGGCAACAAACTATTCATTGGCTATCCATTAATAAGCAAGACATCATATTTCTTTATATAGAGCATAAGCTTAATTATTAAAAAGCAAAGTATTTGTTTGTTTCAGCTAAATTTAATTCTTACATTATCTTTATAAATGGATCAACAAAGCAGCTATAATCTAGAATGAAGATCTATTAAACCTTTAACTGACAAAATACTTTTTTAATAAAATAGATTTCTTGTTATTTAGTGGTATTTATGTGTTTAATCTTTAAACCGATGTGTGTATAGAGAATATGATATTTAGTTTGATGGGTTCGTTGGCACGTTTGGTAGCACATCTTCGATGAGTCGAGGATTCGAATCCCACCAGAACGACATGCTTATAATTATGTAAGCATATCTTTCCCACGTCTGGTAACCATGCCCAAGCACTAAAAAGGTTGAAAGAATATCGGAATTCCGACCGGGTAACGAACCACCGTTCATAGATGGAAAAACTGTGAAGTGCATATTGCGCGTTTCGGTTTCAGTGTATGGATTTTCGAATGCTCAAAGTAAAAATGAGGTTGACAGCGCATCATTGACTGATGTTCTGTGGCTGAGGTATCACCTACCATCAAGTGAACCTCATCAGAATCTCAGGCCTGAGAAATCTTAAAAATATATATTTAAAGGAAGACGAAGAAATAATTTGTATTATGAGTCATCTATTAAAAAGGCACGGACACTAGTGACCTATTGATAAAAGAAGACTATCTATCTATCTATCAAATTTTTAATTACAGACTGTAATAAGTATGTAATGGAAAACACGTGCAGTGTTTTCGATTCGACTAAACAAAGTCTAAAATCTAATCAAACCTGGTTCTAAGATTGGTGTATAAAGACACCCAAATAGTGACTAAGTTAATTTTACAAATTATAAAAATATTCGCACCCAGTCAATTACGGAACGACAGTACGTTCTAAGGTTACACAGTAAATATAGATAACTTTGTTAATTGTTACCTTAATGAATGATAACGGCAGAGCCATTACAATTACGACACACAATAGAAACTACTTTTCGAATAGATTCAAATAGGCAGGTAAATAGAAATGATAATACGTTTAACACCTACACACCTCAATTCCCAGTAGCGGGTGCCTTCCGGAACCTAATAGAATATCACCAACATCGACTAACACCTACGAGTATGAATAAGTTACAGAAATTGTCTGTCATACATAATATTTGACCCGATTCAATACTAACACCAAGTTAATATCAAAGGAGGTTTAGTTATGGAGGAGGCTATGTTAAGAGTTTTAAGAATATTTTAAACTAGCGACCCGCCCCGGCTTCGCACCGGTGCAATGCTGATACTAAATACACTACAGAAAAACTGTTATTATTATACCAGGGTGAATCAAAAAGTTCTTAGAAGTGCATATATATGAAACCTTTTTGGATCAAGTTCGATATTCAAATTAAAGAGTGTCTATCACACTATATTTATGCAGACTGTCACTTGTTTTTGTCAGTTCGTTCGCATGTAATAAATTTTTTTGTGCAACGAGTTGCTAAAAAGTCAAAATTATGGATAAAAGTGAGTTACGTGCGGTGATAAAATATCTCAGTTTGAAAAAAATGTCTACGAAGGAAATTTTTTTGGACATTCAGCAGACATTAGGGGGTGATGCTGTACCCTATTCTACGGTTGCGTACTGGGTGGCTGAATTTAAAAGAGGTAGATCAAGCTGTAAAGATGACCCGCGTTCTGGGCGGCCTTCAACCTCCGTTACAGAAGAAAATGTCAAAAAGGTTGAGAATCTGGTTTTGGAAGACAGAAGAATGACTATAAAACATATAGCTGAGATCCTAAAGATATCTTTTGGTAGCGTTCAATCCATTTTAATTGATTCACTGGGGTTCAAAAAAGTGTCTGCAAGATGGGTGCCACGAATGTTAACCGACGAAAACAAAAAGCGACGTTTGGAAATTTCCAAGCGTAATCTCGAAATGTTCCAGCGTGATTCGGATAATTTTTGCCGTCGTCTTGTCACCATGGATGAAACGTGGGTCCACCATTTTGATCCTGAAACTAAAAGACAAAGCATGTCTTGGAAACGACCATCCTCTCCATCCATCAAGAAATTTCGAGTTGCTCCTACCGCTGGCAAAGTTATGGCCTCTGTGTTCTGGGATAGTGAAGGAATCCTTTTTATTGATTACATGCCAAAAGGCCAGACGATTACTGGACCCTATTATGCAAATTTAATCCCGAAAGTGCGTGAAGCGATTAAAGAAAAACGTCGTGGAAAACTGTCGTTGGGCGTGTTGTTCCTTCAAGATAACGCTCCTGCTCATCGATCGGAAGTTGCGCTCAACGCAATCCGCTGTGCTGGCTTCAATCTCCTTGACCACCCACCATATTCTCCGGACTTAGCCCCAAGTGATTTTCACTTATTTCCAAAATTAAAAGAGGAAATTCGTGGAACAAAATTTCACGATAATGACGCGGTTATAGCTGCCGTAGAGGACTTTTTCGAGAGTCAAGAAAATAATTTATTTTCACAAGGAATAAGGAAGTTACAAACGCGTTATTCTAAATGCATTGCATTGGAGGGAGATTATGTAGAAAAATAAAATATTATTATTTAAATCTTTGCATTTTTTAATATTGATTCCAAGAATTTTTTGATTCACCCTCGAACATATCAACCTTCCTCTTCACTCTATCTATTTAAAAAAACCGCATCAAAATCCGTTGCGTAGTTTCAAAGATTTAAGCATACAAAGGGACAGAGAAAGCGACTTTGTTTTATACTATGTAGTGATACAGATTAAATAGTTTTGTGCTAAATGTTGGACAAATATATTATTAATATGCTTAGTATTCCATAATTGGGCACCATTATTAGCATATTTACAGTAGAGACAACTAAAATGACATGCTTTTCAGTTTCCTGAAAAATCTGTTATGAATTCTAAAGCGTTTGCGTCAAATAGGTATATAGTGTATTTTGGATCTATTTGAGAGCAATAATGTTGTCGTACATCACCATGCTAATAAAGCCCCAAAACAGCAGATTTGCTCTTCACTTTATAATATAATAATAGCGATCTGCCCCGGCTTCGCACAGGTGCAACGAAGATGTACACAAAAAATACCCTATGTTACTTGCTGATAATGTAGTCTATTGGTGAAATAATTTATTTAAGTTTGTTCGACAGGTTGATTATGCGCAAAACATTATTGGGAAGTCGAGAAATATCAAGTTGATGGGATTTTAAGAAAAGTTACACTTCTTACTAACATTTTGATACGCGATCGGACTTGAGTGGTGGCGTTGACTCACAGATAACTGTGCGTTGACTCTATAGCTTGATATCCTTAAGAATTTATATAAGATTATTAAAAATATACCATAAAGGGATTTTATTAAGAAATATTCATTACAAATATTGTATTATAAATGACAACCATTGATTTGTGTATTAATGTTGCCAATCTCAAAGCATTGTTTTACATTTGTCATATTTGTTATGTCACACAAATATTCTCTATTTCTGTTAGCTTATGTACATATTATGTATTTGCCCAGTTATCAATATATAGGTGTAGTGCATAAATATAGTAATTTTCACCGTGTCAAATGTAGTTTTTTGAGGACAATATAGATAAATCGTTAACCATTATACTCGTATAGTTAATACTTAGACATAGGTCAGTGATGCCAACTTGGGGATTTCCCCCCAAATTTAGGGGAACTGAAGTTCTTACATTAATTAATGGGGATTTTTAAGGGGTACATTATTTAAGATTTTTTTTTATAAAAACGCACGATTCTATACAATTCGAACCTCGAATTTCATTGTGATGGTTGGGTTAATATATGTAAATATATAAAATGCACCCACATAAATACAACAGCTATTTTATACCACTTGAATTAAGTCATATTTGAAATTACCTCTCAAACAGAGTCAACAAAAACTTTAGGGATTTTTAATCGATATTTAGGGGTATTTGAAGTTGGCCCTAGTGCATTTTGTAGGAGTTATCATTACTGATATAGGTACGTATAATAGTAATAGTTATAACCTTTCTTCCCTTTCTAACATGTTAACAGTGATAGCAATTCAGATAACTATACAAGGACGATAATAATATACACTGTGCGTGAGTCTGAAGCGTACTATATTAAATTCCGATAAAAGTTAGAGTGGAATTTATCGGTTATATTATAATAGATAAGAAACGAAATGGGGTGAATTGAGATTTATATAAAAAGCGCCATATATAAAAAACAACATCCAAACATTATTCTTTTAAATCTGGCTGTATAATTAGGTTTTGGAATTAATTTTCAAATAACCCTTAAACACAATTTAACATGTAATTTTTTTATTTCAATTTCAAAGAAATAGTAGAAATGGTAGTAGAAATGGTAGAAAATTTTGCTAGAAAATTCTGAAAGTCTTTATCGCGTTTAAATACATTGACGGACTAATTGGCGCGATGGTTTGAAATAGTAGATTGTTGTGAGGATGTGTAATTATATTTGAAAACTCTTTCTGCAACGTATCCATGTTTAGGCTAATCAAGATACAGGTATATTTACTGGAAAATTGCTAAGAAGCTCAATATGCAAGTTATCTTGCTGTAAGTAAATAAAAGTAAAGTTAATAATATTTTATTATGGTATGGTATTTATGGTATTCCATGAGCAGAGTGAACTTTAATATAAGTTACTGATCCCACTGCATTGCGATTCTAGAATATTGCAGCAAAAAACGCTCGAATGATATCCGCACTGCAAGATCGTTTAAGTTTTGGAAATATCCAAAATTATATTCTAACATACATATATATTTTAGAATCTTCTTCGTTATTAACAATCATTCATTATACTAATTATTTGGATAGTAAACAGGGTTGACGAGGATTCCTTTTCCTTTAAATTTTTTAACTTTCTCATTTTTTCACGAATCCTATTGTTCTTCCTCTTCCTCATATTAAAATGAAGTGATGAACTTTATGGTATAGTACGTCAGTATTTATCATCAAGTATTCCCAGAGAACGCCTTTTTAATGGAGTTGGATTGGTTTACGAAGAGCTACGACCGTATATCAGGGGAAACAACATCTATATTATTATTATTTGTTAAAAAAATTGTCAGCACTAATTTGAACTCTAACTAACGCTCTGCTCTGCTATAAAAGTAATTTGTTTTATCTTAAAAAAGTACAAATGTTTTGTCTAAATTTTAAAGGCTTATTAAATTATTTTGCCCACAAAGAGTATTTATCCTATGTTGTTATTTATTTCTCCCTCTCTTCCTCATAACATATCCTCATCCTTATCCGCATCCTCACTTTTGCATCTAAAAAAAAATTGTGTGTGTGTACCAGAGTATACAGGTAAGAAGTGAAACTTCTTTACGACATATCATTTTTGTACTATTTGCAACTTCACGAAAATGGGGTAGATAAGGCTTAAGCCTTAAGAAAAAAGATTTTATCACTTTCAAATTAAAATATTGTTATTCTTATTTCAAACCAAACTTCAAAACTAATATATTGTTGTTATTATTATAATATATTACATTATATTACGTCACTATACTAAACTTTGATAAAAAAAGCAACATGGCGCGTAACCGAAAAACGTGACGATACTTACAAAATTTCTCCCATACGTCGATAAAGAAGTTTCACTTCAAAAACCCTCTTAATCACAATTACTTCCTCATCAACACTAATTATTATAAGATATGATTTTAGTATGTTCAAAATTATTATTATTTTAATCGAATCTTTTTTAACCCATATATGCCCAGAACTATTAGTTAGAATGAATATGCAATTTATGTATGTTTTATGAAATTGCCGTTTTTTATGAAAAAAGTCGGATAAGGGAGAGCTTTCAACCCCAGTTCGTATAGTTTGGAGACCGTCTGATGTACAGTATTGGGGTTGCGCGTTGTTGTGCAAGTGCAGTGGGGACTAGCCATTGATCAAAGCTGGTTGAAGACGTGCGAGCTTCTCCATCACTGTGTTCAGTTCTGCACAGTACATTATCTGCAATCATGCTCATCCTATTTGGTAATAAGCTGGGGTGAATCGCACCGGCGCTGGACCACCTAATAGTGACTGTCAGTTTCCTACGGATCATTTTTCGTTTAGGGAATTATTTAATTGCTGAACCAGAATCCAACCAAATAGCTGAGCACTTGCGATTGTCAAACAGAATCCATTTTTCGTCGCAGTTAACAATGCGCTTCAAAAGTCTTTAGTTTGTTTGCCTGTTGAGCAATGCTAGAAGTGTATTGCTCTGGCGATCAGTAAGTTCGTGGGATTCCCATTTGTCAAGGTTTTTTACCTTGCCAATTTGACGCAAATGGATCAATATTGTTTGTATTCGAAAGATACTGCTAATTCATAGATTGAGTATCATTCCACAATCGCCTTTAATTCGTAATTGTCGAACAAAGTTCGGCCGACCATGAGGTTAATTTTTTAAGTCGAAATTTACAGAACGGAAGCCGGAATATCAGTAAGAGGTGGTGCGTAAACGTCGTTTATGTTGCTGCCACAATTCAGTACTCATATTCCATAATATCTCGAATTTTTAACGTATCCATGATGACGAAAAAGAATCAAATGTGATGAAAACATAACGCTAATCAATAAACAAATGACTAATTGTTATTTGTTTTTAAAAATAATTTTATTATTTTTATATATTTGGACTTTATGATAAAAAATATATTATTGAAGTAAAAAAAATACTAGATATAGCACTGGTCGAACATATTAATTTAGATGTATTTTACCAATATGGAGTTACCCAAAAAACACTATTAAATAAGCAAATATATCTCTTGTAGGTTTCAAAAGACAAACAAAACACTAATTTTGAAAATGAGCTTACCTCGCGGTAAAATAGAAGTCGGCTGTTCATGAAACTTCTGTTGAACTTGAAATGGCTTAGTAAGCTTAAAGCGGAGACACGTTTCCTTTGGTCACCGCGACGCGAGTGCCAAGGGAGCCGCAACTAGCGGTGATAGCAATAGACATGCGTGGTAGGTTAGATGAGCTACAAGTGTGAGTTAAAATGAACAATTTCAATGGTTTCCTTGACATTGCTTTTATTAGATTGCTGTCTATACCCTAATTACTCGTGAAGTTTAATTAAATATCATTTAAGTTCAATAGAGAAGACAACCAATAAGAATATGACAGTAGGCAGGCTGTTCTTTCTAAGAAATTGAGCAATACACTTTATTGCCAAGACTTGAAGTATAAATAAACATCAAAGTATAAAAAAAGTTATAAAAGACAAGTTCTCTGATTTTTTTCGTGCCGGTTTCGTCATCTCATCAGTAGAGTTAAGTGCATATTTGCCTCGTTCTTTCAAGAAAATGGTTTCTTGATGATATATTATAGTATATTAGGATGTCAAATTTTTATTTTATTCAATTCATCTCGAAAACAGATTAAAAAAAGTGATTCAATGATATTTTCAGAACGTTGCCACGAATTTATTTTTTTAATAGCGTACAGCGGCATCTGTGTGAAATGTCCGGAACTTCTTTATAGAGCCAAGCTAAATTATCTAATCTTTAGCTTTTAGTACCGTTTTTCGTATATCTTGGAAACTTATAAATATAAAAAAAACATCTTATTTATTATATTTATCGTATTATTTTATAAGGAGCTGACTTCTTTAACGCAGGATAGCCTAGCTAAGAAGTCATAGCAATATTTAAAACTGTACACTAAAAAGTAGTTAATAAAGAAATATATTAATAAAAAAATATATCATTCATTCTTTTTTTACAATTTTTGTACCAGCACCGCTCCTTTGTACATCTTTCTTTATATAAAACAAAGTCATGTTAGTTACACTATTTATAACTCAAGATCGGCTGCACTTATTTTAATGATATCTTTTTTGTTGAATTCGTCTATGTCGCGAATAGCAGAATAACTATTAAATTAAACCTAACCAGTAACTGAGACGATTTTGTATGATGTCGTTCATAACAATTATCGCTTTAAACGTTATCTTTATAAATAATTCATGGAATGTTTCGTCTTTCTTTGCGTCATAAAATGTAATCCCTTAATTTATAATGACTCTCATTTGTGTATCAACAATACAGGTAGTTAATACTATATGTGATATAATATTAGCAAAATAAATAACTTTCTGAGAATTATGTTGCTGTAAATAAAACCTAAGTCTATTTTTAATAACTCATTTATCTGCAATGTATTTAGAAGTCCAAACTAAAATAAAACTATTTTAATCAATTTTTATCTGATTGCGAGTTGCAAGTTTTTTTATTACACGTCAAAATAATAGAAAGAAATAATAGAATAATATTAATGAAGAATATAGATATATCTCAATACAGATATGTATTTATATTATCTTCTTTGAAGAAAATTATAACGAACACGTAAGTTTTTGAGAAAAATAAATCAACTTTCCGCAACACAACATTATTAAAGTATAGTGTGTAATTTTAAACTAATAAAATGAATAAATTTTATTCGTAAGTAGATATTATAGTAATGAAATTTTTTGTCGATTTTCATTATTTCCCAGAAATTACAATCAACACTGTAGCATATGGGTGATAAAACGATACTTTACAACATGACGTTGGTATAATAATTTTAACAAAATCAAATCTGGTTTAGAAAATATATTAAAAAAATCAGTTTTACAATATATTCATATTAAACTAATTAAATAACAATATGAGAGAGAACAAGTTTATAATATTACGGTTTTAATCTAAAAAATAAATATATCGTAACCTTTAATAACAAGGAGAGCATCACTCGTGCCCAAACTGTAGCCAGTAGTATGACACCATTGCGTTCAAATCAAAAAAATAATACAAAAAACCAATAATTGATGTTATAACTACGATTAAAAATATAGAGAGCACCGTCGTACAGTTTCTTTTACAAACTTCCTTAGTACTTCGTATCATCTTACAAAATGACCTGGATTCGGAAAAACTGTAACAAAAAAGTAGTATATTATGGTATGAGGAGTCTAACAAGCCAATTCCTTCCCTTTAACTCAATAACTTATCTACCTTTCGCTTTACTTTGGATCTTCCTCGCTTTGTATGAAAGTTCGATATTTAACAACATTTGTTTTTTTAGGAAAAGTTTACTTTTTGAAAATGTTCACCCTTCGTTACTATTCGATACGAGTATTAGAATTATCTAATTATTGTTAATAGAAATCAGGATAAAAACTCGTAATATAATAAACCGAGTCTTAATTCGGCAGAAGTATTATTTTTAGGTAATAATCTCTCACAATGAAGTGTAGGTGAAGGCTCAGTGTTAAATTAATTAATGTATGACTATGGAATGTTAAAAAAGATAATTAAAAAAAATAACTAATTTTACGTAAGTATGTTGTTGATAGGGACAGCGATACTCAACTAATACAATGCTGATTAGCGTTTAAGTATTCGGCCATTCACCAACATCATTATTTAATGTTTAACTATATGTACGGTAATACACGCTGCTGCCTTATATAAATATTTATATAACAGAAAATATTATGTAATTAAAATTAATAATTCCAATAAACAATTATAACATACAAACCTTGATTCAAGAAATGAAAGTGGTGACTCTCTTTCTGGTCCAACAGGCATCAAAATAGTTTTATCTATCGGCACCAAATGCATTTCCAATTCTATTAAGCCCTAATTAAATCAACAAATATATATATAAAATAAGTATTGTTGAATACCTGTATGTAATAGCTCTACAATAAAATGTCATAAATATGAAACATATAGATGTTTTTCAGAAAAGGAAAAGGTTTGCTCTACATTATGACGGAAAATAGATATATCTTTGCTATTTACCACTATTTTTCAGTGTGGTTCTTATTAGTAAGTTATATTGAATGTTACAGATACTATAATATTAAAAATCGTATGACTCTATCACAAATAACGAAATACTGAGCTACGGATTTGTAAATTAAATTGTCCTATATAGATTAAATTATTTATGGGAATACATTGTTACATTTTCAAAAAAAGCTCATCGCATAGCTGGAGTATGCATGCCACTTCGCAGCTTTTCCAGACTAGATTTTTTTTACACATTTGACAATGAAATTAAAATATCATTGATTCTAAAATGATTGTATTTTTATAAGCACGACTATATGTGGTTATGCAGGGTCAAATTTAAAAGTATTATAAACAGAAATTTTGGATAAACTTCCGAAAAAGGAAAACCGAATTCCGTCATGAAAATTGGCACAGACATTCCTTTTGCCTATCAAAGAGTACCCTTTTGGAGTCTCGCAATATTTTTCGAAATATTGATTTTTTTGAGTACGCTGTTTAGCACGCTTTAGTATATCTATGTATGTATGAACATATATTTTACCGGATTATTGTACGAACCGTTCGTTTATAATTTTTGAATTTATAAACGCAGGAATATTAGCAACGGTAAGTTTACGGTAATTTGTTTTATGAAGCTAAGTGAAATGAGTAGGATTCGGTTCTGGCACTCATCGACCGCTAGCGAGGCACCGCTCGCTCGACTCGTGCGCGGTGGACATTATACCAACATAACCTAACCTAGGTGTTGGCTCCTTTTTAGAGTGAAACCCTAGTAGGCAGTAGTTATTAACACTACCATGGTTAATAACCATCACATCAAAACTAATCATAATATATAAATATTCATTTATAACTTACCGCTGGCAATATATTTCCTCGCTCATCCACGATTTGCAATGGCCACCAAGCACGACGATTTCCAACAGTAAACAGATCTATTTTGTTAAAGTTTTCTAGGTTTTCAAAACTATATTCTTTGGGCTGTCTTTTTCCTCGAGGCATGGAATTTAAATTTAAATTTAAGGAGCCTGAAACAATATATAAAATAAAATTATACAGTACATTTTAATGTCAATTGGTAAATTGATATTTTTATCTATATAAAGATATAATTACTGTAAATTTAATTTAACTCGTAGGAACACAAGGATGTAGAAATCTACACCCGGAAATAGTTAAGTATAAATTTTTCAAATAGCAATTCGATTTATTTTACCGAATAACGGATTTAAAAAAACTATATAATAATAATTTCTTATTCGACTGTATTTTTCGTAATATAATAAGTATACTTCTCCACATAGTATTTATGCTTTATATTTTGCACCTATGCATTCAGTAGAGCCATTTGCTTTGTCGACCATGATCTGTATATCCAATATGGGTGATAATTGTTCATCAAATTCAGTATATAGTCCTATTTCTTTTTTATGTAGCTAGAACACGCAAAATGAAATTTATGAAAAAGCAAAGAAGTGTCCAAAATCATCGGATAGCTTCCTGTTAGATTTTTCAGTACACCTTTTAAAACATCCAATGTCACTAAGGTAGAAAATTGTAAATAAGTTTATTCAATCATATTCAACGTAAAATTATGTTAATATTTTTTAAAAATTTTATATTGTTTTAGTATGTTTTTGATTTGTATTAATTTAGCTTTTCTTTTTTATTAGAAACTTAAGATAATCTTTTTTTTAACAATTTCGATTTTATTAGTTTTTGTTAGTTTTATATATTTTTTAAACCTTAAAGTTAATAATTATGGCACATGTTATGTGCATCTATAATTGTTTTTGCATTGTTTGCAATGTAAGTTAGTAAAAAAGTAAATGTAATAATTGAAAATGTAACAAATGTTTTGACATCTCTGTTGTAATGCATTATAGTATGGGGAAGTCAGATGCTGTTCTGACTTGAAGACTGTGGCAGATGACCTTTCATCGCCTATCATGAGGCACTGTGCGTACACTCTTCGGTTCGGACCGAATAAAGTTCATTTATATTTACTAATTTAATAATTATTATGTGCATAATATACTAACAATCTGTAAGTTTCTACTAACAAAATGGATTATTTTATCTGATAAATAAATTAAAAAAACTAATAATCATAATTAAACTATAAATATTATAAAAATAAAATAAATCAAAATTTAAGGTGGGATGTATTAAATAAACATCGACTATTTTACCTTTCTACCAGCGTGTTGGAATTGAAAATTGAATTTCATTCTCAAATTCAATTTCCCTTCGCTATGTATATATTGACGCAAGAGTTTCCGCTCTTGTACGAATTCATTTGAGCCTACCCATCTAAAACGTGATAAAAATTCATGTGCATAAAAATTCAAAGGTTTTATATACGATGGAGAAATATTTTAATCGTAGGTAGTACGAAATTTATTACACTAATTAGTATGATACCATTGACATTGTATTAAATTTTGAAGTCAACGTCCTATCTCGTATTCTAATACCTATTCTAACATAAGGTTGACACTTTACAGTACACACAGACGTCACTAACTAAGAAATTAGAATCATGCACTTATTTGAATATCTGAAATGAATTAATTATAAATAACTAAAAATGAAATGTAACTTACGCTCTCACAAACAGCTTTTCATTTTTTTTTATTGAATCCAGATAATTTAACTTCATATCACGTAAAGCATTAATAGTGAGTTGGAGCTCGTAATCCTCAATGTCTCTCGGCTTGATATCCAAGTGAGCTGGTACAAAAGTATCACTTTGCAGCGGAAATATATCAATCCACATTTGCAATTGCCCCTAAAAAGTCACATCGAAAATATTGCAAGATGTCCAAGTCGAACTAGATATGTTGGCAAAATTTATCTTTATCTATACATATAAAGTACCTAATAAAACAATAAGCGATTTTAAAAATTCTTTCACTAATAGAAAGCTACATTATCAGCAAGATTGCATTGCACCGTGTGAACCCGGCGCGCGTTGCTAGAATAACATAAAATAAAAATTACTTCTTACCTGTTCCATACCAGGTCTATCGTTTTTATATAGAGTTCTAGTTTCCACATGCTCAGGCACTAATTGATACCCACAAATAGGAATTGTGTACCATTTATGCAGAATGCTTAAACAAAGATTTTCTCTTCGCTCTATTGCTGACACGATACTCTTTTCTGATAAATATACACTAAGATAACATATTTAATTACCAAAATATTTTTTATAAAAATATGAAAACTAATTATTATCGAATTAAAAAATTAAAAATTATTTCTTATTTTTATCTATTCCTATAGTAATATTATAAAGAGGATAGATTTGTATTTTTGGATGTTTGTATGTTATGAATAAACTCCACAACTACTGGACCGATTTTAATACCGGGCACCAATAGGAAGATACATAACTAGCGAGTAACATAGGCTATTTTTGCGCGTTGCTAGTAATTAAATAAAATCTCAACAAACCTCGTTGGCTATTATCATCTACGTATTTAACCCCATTCACAACAACAGTAGCCGCATCAAGGAATAAAGGCGGTGGCATATGATTCTTTTTGCACAATTCTTCGAGTATTCGTGACGGCTTAATGCTGTCTCGCCATTTAAATGGTCCACTTCTATTGTAATTACAAATAAAAATGTTACCTACATTTCGACCAATTTTTAGCTATGGTGTCAACAAATCAGTTTCACTAAATTTTGACAATATGTCTTGTCTCTGTGATCAGGATTCTCGAGTGTGTGAATTGCTCTACTTTCTGAATTCTAGCATATTTGTGTGATGAATGATAAGTTATTTGTAATCATTTTTTTTTGTTTTTATAGAATAGGGGTAAACGGGCAGGTGGCTCACGTAATGGTAACTGATCACCAACCTTTACGAAAAGTATAGATTCGTTTCATAAAGGTTCCCAAGGCAAAACCGCCGACAACAGCTGGTTCCACAGAGTAATTATGCGAGGTAGGAAATGTCAGAAGAATCGTGTGGTTGTGGACTTCCAGACCAGTGGCGTAGCTATGCCAATGCAGTGTCATGGGTCCGCTGATTCAAGGGGGGCCCGACGGGCCACAGACGATACCTTTATTTCAAAATAGGTTTTTAAGTAAATCTAAAACCGAAACATGCAATGTGCGTATCACAAATCGTCATCCATCAATGAACGGTGGTTCGTTACCCGGTGAAAATTTCGATATTCCTCCCACCCGTTTAATGCCCGAAGTAACCAAATGTGGGGAAGACTTTATAGAAAATGATAAACATCGCGTCCGGGCGGGCCCACGACCCATCGGAGTGTAAGTTAAGTATTCTATCAAATGCGCCAACGAGCCTGTTAAGATATCCACTAGTTAAATATTATATAGGTAGAAGAAGGAGTAGTTAGATGAGCTGTGCAGTAACCAGTAAGTCTACAAATAGAAGTGGCTTTTGTCCCATAGTGACAGAAGAGCATGACACTCACGTCCAAAGGTTCTAGCTCAAGCGACTATCGACAAATTATTCGAATTGTTAAAAAGTCAGTTGTATGAGAAACGATTTGAAATTTCATACAAATGACAGCTCGACGATACGTATATTTTTTCGCAAGTTGTTCGTGCTAGCCCCTCTGATGGCTATTTATTCTACGTACAGACTATAATTCATTGCCAATCCAACACGAGCTCTATGCTTTGAATATATCCGATCCTCCAAATCAATAGAAGTTGATCCAATTAGTTCATCGGGAGGAATTGAATTGTAATCGTACAAAGAGATTGTTATAAGATAATCTTCAGGCAAGGAACAACGAAATTCATGCATCCTGAAATGATCGGTTCATTATATTATTTTTATAGATCTAAAGATCTCAAGAATATAAGTAAAGAATTTGATAAAATAAATATAACGTAGTATTAGTGAATTTATTTCAAAAAAAATCTTTTGAGTTTTATGATAGGTAAGTTGCTATTTATCTAATTTCTGGTATTAGTAATGTCTATGTACTTATATGTAAATAATCTATACGGGAGAACCGATATAAAAGTGTCACAATAACACACTGCGAAATTAAAAATAAACCGAAAAAAAAAAAGAAATGTATTGGAAACTTCACTATGAACTTACTTGCCAAAGATCGGATTCACAGTATTGGAAATGTAATTTGCGCGGGTACCGTAGTGTTTCTTGCCACAATTAACAATCGTGTACGGATCAGATTTTCCCGTTAACTCATTTGTTTTCAAATTAAACGCTTTAACAATATATACCCTTACTAAAAACTTTGCTGGATCGTTCGGAGGATGATCGTCAAAGAAACTATAAAAACAAGACATTTTATTGAGACTTGCGAGAAAGTATTTATTTTATCTTTAACCTGTCAGTTGTATGAAAAAATATTTGAAATTGCATACAAATGTTCATTAGGACCTGAGTCAATTATAATTATAAAGTATAGTAGACTCCCTCAATAGGGATGTTGACTATTTTTTGGAATTGCTTTTATTTTATAGATACATCCTTTATAAACACGAAAAAAAAATCTTATCAAAAAATATTAGATACATATTTCAATAAAAAATACGTAAATAAAAATACTTTTCAAAAATTCTCGCTAAAACGAATACCTCAATAAAAAATATCTCAATAAAAATGAATACCTCGTTTTTATTTATTTTTATTTGATAAATAATATGTTTATAGTTATACTTTTTTAATTGATATCAATGATTACCAACCTTGATCTTGACTTGGAACTTGAATATTTATACATATATATGACTGGAAGTTTATGTGGTGTATTGATCGACGTACTGAACAGCATTTGTAAAACGACGTATTCATTTTTATTGAATTTATTCGTGAGAAGTGAAAAGATTTGTTAAGATTTAACTTTGATCGTACGCGAGCGAGATCGTTTAAATCGGTCTGTGACGTCACGTGACAGTTTGGAGCGTTTTAGCGGGAATCTTTGAAAAGTATTTTTATTTACGAATTTTTTATTAAAATATGCATTAAAAATGTAATATTTTTTTACAATATTTTTTTTTCGTGTTTAGAAAGGATGTATCTATAAAATAAAAGCAATTCCAAAAAATAGTCAACATCCCTATTATGGGGTCAATGGTGACCGTAAGCGATAATTTTTATATAAAAATATATTAATTTAAAATTATTTTTAAATAATCGTTTCAATTAGTGCTACAGCCCACCCTTGCCATATCGTAAGTGCTTCGTGCAGATATACCTACAATTGTATAGCTTATAAATATTAAAAAAGTACCCTTTACTCAAATCGACTCCACTTGTACTAACTGCAGTAGTATTAGCGGGCGGTGGCCACCGATATATAGCTAAGCCAGCCTTTAAACAACCACAATATAACTGCTTATCTTTGTCAATGCCATTGCCATTATAGTACAATTTCAACGTCGCACACCAGTCTTTAAATTTTGAGTATTGTGGTTGCAGTTCTAATTCAGAATTATATATCTGTGGATTCAACATTATCAGTTTATTAATAATGTTTCGATTACGAAGACTACGTTCGCATAAAGCCAAATAGCTTTTCGATTTTATGTTTCTAACTAGTGAGTAGTGATCAAGCTTCTCAAGTCAAACAGACAGATTCACTTAGCGAATATACACTATCCTCCTGACACCTGGCGTACGTTACAAAGAGCTAAATAAACCGTACTCTAAAGGCCGAATATTTTTGAACTTCTTATTTCGACAACGAACGACCATCCTTCATGTAGCATCAATTCCCTGCTGAGTGTTTGTTTTCTACCGCTAAAAAAGTATTGGTCACGTGACAAGGTCTCGGCCTTTGCAACAAAAACAGTTAAATGCTTTGTAAAGTACATTCGGCCGTAGTTGCAAATGATTTCAGTAAATGCTCATGTGTCAGGAGGCTATTTACAGAAGAGATATAATAAAGAAATATTTTCAGGTGGGATGATATCGATAACTTATTACAAACGAATACTTCATAAGAATCTTATATATATATATATATAAAAGAGATTTCCACCTATATAGTCACTCATCACGATATCTCTGGAACCATAAGGCGTAGCGACTTGAAATATGGTAGGAATATTCCTTTCGCCGAGTGAGGTCAGCTAAGAACGGATTTTACGAAATTCAACCCACAAGGGGGGTTGCGGGGGCAATTGCTAGTAAGAAATAATTAGGAACCTATAAATTACCTGCACTTTGGCTTACATTGTATATAACTACTAATAAAAATAAGGAAGCATAAAATAAGATAAGGTAATGATATACACCAACCGTCAATTTATCAGTCAGGATATTAGCTTTGTTTTCTTCGCACACGTAATTCTGCAAATAATAACAAACTGAAATAGAATGTTTTATAATCCTTGTAATAATAACAACTACATACGTAGCTTATCATTTATTTATTTATTACCTTAGACTACAAATACATACAACAATAACTTAACTAAACGAATGCTGAAAGACCACTATCTCTCTTTTCCAACATAGTAACTGTTAAATGTATAATTATTTAATAATTATTAATTTTTATTTTATTTTATTGTGATTATATTATGTGTACTTAATTATTTTATTAATAATTGAATAGTTTTATATACCCCCTATCTTCATACATATATCTCAAGCTTCAATTCCTTTCTATCCAGGTTGCCTGGAAGAAATTGCTTTGAGCAATAAGGCCGCCTTACTATATTTCTGTTTTTCTTTATATTAATTCTTTAGTTTAAGTTTTCGATGTAAAAGTATAAATAAATAAATAAATAAATAAATAACTAAGGCATTAAAGACCGCTTTATTGCTTACTAGCAACACGTCCCGGCTTCACACGGAAGCAATGTAGATATACTATACTACTAAAAATGCTCCTCTCTGATAATGTAGCTTTCTATTGGTGAACGAATTTTTAAAATCGGTCCAGTAGTTTTTGAGTTTATGCATAACATACAAAAATACAAATCTTCCCTCTTAATAATATTATTAATAGTATTAGTATAGATTATGCTTATCCGGATAAATCGATATGACAAAATAAATAAATAGAAGAGTAGGTGTTTCATATAGGAAAAACAAAATAAATAATATAAATATAAAAGTCTACAAAATTGATAGATTTTTTTTGTCACACTGAGCCAGCCAAATATTATGAGGTAAAGCCGAATCCAAAGTAAATACTTAGTTTGCTGACTCCATATGAAGAGTTCATATGGGTACAACCTGATGCTTAAGGGCCTATGTCGATGAGGCTCGCAGACCGATAAATCGCTCTATTGAATGTAAGCGAGTGAGATTGAAATAATTACTTGAGACATGTAAAAAAAAGAGATAGCTTTAGCTTGAACGCGCTCGGAATAAAACAACGTATGTGCCAAAACTAATTCATTTCATAACTTTACAATACTTTATTTGATTAAAAAACGGTTTTGAGCAAACTTAAAGACATTTATTCTACATCCTTTAAAATAAATTAAATTAAATAACTCTTTGTCGTTATGCCTTGGGATCCAAAAAAGTGTAAAAATAGACATAACTTCACATTTATTTTCTATCGAGAAAATTTCATTGAAACATGTTTTCCTTTTGAGCGACACTGCAAAGTATAGTCAAAAAACAAATCCCAAAATTTCATATCAATAATCCACAGCCTGAACAAGTTACACGTAATAGAAAAACCGCATTTTTCTCGACACATCCTCTTAATAACAATATTACATATAATACTAGCGATCCGCCCCGGCTGCAACCGTGTGCATTGTAGATGAAAAAAAACAATGCCTATATTACTCGCTGATAATGTTTGTTCTATTGGTGAACGAATTTTTAAAATCGGTCGAGTAGTTTTTCAGTTAACTCGTAACAAATAAACAAAATTTTCTCTTTATAATATTAAGTAATAGCATTTACCTCCTGAGACTCGTGGTATCTAGACCACCAGTCCCTTTGAGGCGGGGTATACTTAGTGATCATCTGTTTCTTTTTATTTGTCGTTACTGGAAGTAAAATGAACTCCTCCTCATTTTCTGGTTCTGCATTACAACATAATCTATGCCAATTAGAGCGTCGACTTCGTATATTTTGCATAGAAATGTTACAGGCTGAGTTGTTATCGTTGCTGTTCAAATCATGATTTAATTGACTACTTTTCTTTATACATACGTTTGGGTTCACTGAAAATACAAAATGCATATATAGATACTTATTAGTGATGTACCGGATCGTTATAACTGTAGGTATATCGGCGGATAACGGATTCGAATGCGGATATTTGGTGTCAAGATCCGCGGATACGAATCTTAACTTTCTTACTCAATCGGTGTCTATGCGCATGATATTAAATACATATATTTATTTATTTAGTTTGAAATATAAAGGTGCCAAATATTTAATTTTAAGAAATATAAAATATGTTAATTGGAATTTAATAGTTTTTCAAGCCCAACATCTATTTATTAAAAATTAATGAGGTAAAAGATCCGCCATAAAAATAACGGATACGGATCTTTCTTTTCCCTCGGATATCCGCAGATACGGATACGGTTATCCGGCACATCACTAATACTTATACAAATGGTTCATTAAGTATACTAAGAATTAACCAGAACTTAATGAATCTATACTCAACCTTGAATGAAATCCGATGACATAATGGATGCTTGGATAGAGGCCTCCCTCTGATTTTTTGAAAGCCAGTCCACCATATATTGCATGGGATTCTTCACAGCGTTCGCACCAAGATATAGAGTTCTTCCAAAACTACTACTGTCGTATAGCCGAATATTCAAGAGAGGATAATAGGTTTCATCAAATGGAGCTTCAAATATTTGCGATACCCTTCCATTAGGGAAGTTACTGTTTACTTTCTTATCTACGATGACATCGGATCTCAAAGTCATATCGTCTATTTCTAACATGACACAAGGTTTTCTCGTATTATTAACGTCACGCAGACCCCACCAATAAACATCCACTCTGAAATTTTATAAATAATTATCAAAATTAGGCATTGACATAGTATTAAATAGACTTCAGGTCGCATACAAAATTCACGAAAAAAGTAACCTGTTATTTAAACCACGCCCCTTGTCAAATTTTGAAAAAATGACACTGCTCAATGGGAACAAAGAAAAGAGTGAAGTCGAAATATGATTTTATTTGTTACCAAAATATATATACATATCTATGTATTATACATACACACTTGACTAACTTCGAAGACTTTGGTATTATTAGTATAGTTTATGAAACACCAATGTGTAAATTATCATGTATCTAATAGGGTACAAAATAATATATCAACATGAAACGTAAACTATATAATATTTTATATAAATTGTAATTCGTATTGTTACGAGCTATAATGGTTCGGGATTAATAAACGCCGCTCTTATACACTGAGGATTTATTTATAAAAACAACACAAAAGAAAATAAATAAAATAATGAATTAATTAAAAATTACACTACTACAATTAGAGAAAAACGAAACTAAAACAAAAAACTACAATTACACTGCGCACAAAACACTGACTCTTATACTCTTCTGGCTCTTGAACTATCGCACTCGGATCTCTCGTAAATCGCAGAAGTTGATCGCTTGGTATCGCTTTCCGAACTTTTGCTATTTGATAGATACTGCCTTAAAACGGCCTGAAATCGTATGTCAGCTTGCTGAAAACGTCTCTAAGTGACTGAAATATACCAGAAATGTTTCTCGAACTTTCTTCAGCCTGTCTCCGTAACAGTATGTTAAATAATAATATCCGCAAAATGAACATACAGATTGGAATGTTTTCTTTTCCGTTTTAGCGTGAAAGCGTAACAAACAAAAATATCACTTTCGCATTTATAATATTACTAAGGATGCTTATCCTAAGATAGTAAGGATTATTTCAGTACAAATCTACTCCATGCATCCACTATTCTGTTACACAATAGTTTGCGCATGTGTTGGGCAACCTTGGCCAAACATTTGTAGCGTTGATTTAAAACAGATAATTTTGTTCAAATTTTGAATTATTTGTTAGTTTAAAAGCTTAAAATATATCTTATTTTATATGTACTAACCAAAAATAAGACTCTGTGCGTAAAATAGTTTTTTCGGGAATTATTATCGCAATTTTTGAAGACAAACTGCGTCATTGTGAAACGTCTTAATATTGGCCGTGCTTGAAGAGAACTAAACAAAATAGACTCTCACATTTCAAGTGAGCCGATATTTACCGGCACGGATTTTTTGCGTCGACCCGATATCTAGTATATTGTTGATCGAAGAAATTAGGTCCTGACCTTCAAGAAAATATATTTCGCATATCCCTATTAAAATGCATGTGTATTTTGAGTCATTTTATTTTTATATAAAATGTAATCATTTTTAAAAAAACCTTTTTTTAAATGCATTTTATCTATGTTAAAAATCAAAAACCCCCCATTTTTAACTATACTACCAAATCAATAATTGACAGTTGTAATCGATTGACAGATGTAAATATTTTTTCCTTTATGCACTTCTAAACTATTGAACCGATTATGATGAAACTTTGGTAAGTTGTTCTGCTCTGACATTGTGTCTAACGCATGCCGGTTACAGCTAGCAGATAATATCCACATAATTATTACTCTAATTAACTTTTTATAATTAATATGGACAAAGGTTTTTGAAACTGTCTTTATGTTTACACTATTTCTTAAGAATAATTAACTACTTAGATTGGGATGATGTAAGTTTTTTAAGGCAAATAAGAAGACGTGCCTCTCGTTTCAATGAAATTAGAGGTTTCAAGTTATCATCTCTATACTGAATGTTATAAACATCGATTAATTAAAGGTTTGGCTGTGAAACGTAACATACAGAAAGTTTCACATTTATACATTAGATTTACATTTAGATTTTGTTTTTATATAGATAAATAAATAAAATAAATACATTTATAATTGATTATTGACATCTTATTGCAAATCAAAGCAAAGGATTAATTTCATTGCACAGATATCGTTTAAGAATATGAGAGTACCTACTTACTTGTAAGTTGCCAGAGCAGGAATTAAATTCGAAGGTAATGGCTCAATAATATCTGATACATCAATATCTTTCATTCCAGATGCAACAACAGATTCTTCCAAAGGAGAATATATTGGTGATTTCATTAATTTTTCAAAGACCTGTGAATTTTTTAACAGTGACATCTACAATTTTTAAGAAGAAACTGTTAAGCTGCGATTGAACTAGATACTTTAGAGCTTACTATAATTTGACAACAACATGATTCACACAAATTTTGATAGATGGCGCTTAAGCAAAATTCCAACCATTTAGCAAATTTTAGTTTTATTGCAATATTTACTAAATTGGTCTATTTTATTTCTTTATTATGACAGATAATGCTAACCTATTTGATGTTTTCAATTATATTAAAAAAATATGAATACATATTTAATTATTATACAGTTTCTTTTCATTCTATATAGAAGCAACATCCCAAACCTGTGGTAGCTTTATAAATTGAAGATTCAAAAATACTTATAAAAGTTTAACTGATTTAGATTAGGTATATGTATGTATTTGAATTATTATCTTTGCACCTAAAATTTTATCTCATCCTATAGGTATGGATTGACAATGTTCCGAATATTTCGAAATCTGAACCTTTATTTCAAAACTATCAGTATAGTTACTTACCTGTATTACTTGTATTGACATAAGTATTCGGCCAGTACATTCTATACCTTTGTGTATTTCGTACCACTCTAACTTTGGGGCGAACTTATAATCCTGTCTATCATCGACGTTGCATTTAATTAGTAAGCGTCCAATTATTTCTATTTTACCCTGAAACTCGGAGACAAAACTAAATCAAAATTAAGTATTAATCGAAAAATTGTACAAATAAGTACGTATTTAGTTAAAATTAAGTAAAACTTGAGATAATTATATTATATAAAAAATATAACATATATAAAAAGAAACAAAAATTTACCGAAATATCGATACTACTGACTACAACCGATGCCATTGGAGGAATGGTCCACAGCCTCTCTGGAGGAATGAAAACCATTTTCTGTATCTTCAACACTTGATTCCATGTCGGCGTTAACGTATTACTTATTACCTTTATACACAGAGATAAAAACGTGAATATGGTATACAAATCTAAACTAATATTATAAAAAGGAAAGATTTTTTGTTTGTTACGATTTAACTCTAAAACTACCTTCTCGACCGATTTAAAATATTCTTTCCAATATAAAGCTACATTATCAGCGAGTACCATAGGCTGTGTTTATAGTACATCTATATAGCATCTTGAATAAGTAAAAATACATTATTTATTAGCCGATTGCTTGACGACTATCCCTGATTTAAGGTGAGGCACATAAGCTTGACAAAAACCAAGGAGTACCTACTATCTACCATACACTACCAATATCACCTTCTTGAAGGTTAAGCGGCTTAAAGCAAATCACGAAGAAATTAAGGAATCATTTTTTATACCTACAATCTACATGTAAAATAAACAGAGTTAAAAATGATTATAAAAAATAAAAAACATTACTTTGGTCTCTTTTGTTGTATTGAAAATATTAACCCTCACAAATAGTTGCCCTCGATTGAAGACAAGCGAACTGTTCAGTATTTTTGCTTTGCATATAAATGCACGACATTCCACCATCTAGAATTTCAGTTTAAAAAGTGTTAAGAAAATTCAGAAAAAAAAATCACTGAAGATACCTTGAAGAGCAGATACAAATCAATAGTCGAAGCGATCTGCTAAAACTCGCTTACCTAAATACCTAAGTACCTACAGTTTAGAACAGAAGTACGTACAACCATGTCGCAAAAAGCACCACCGAAATATAGGGAAAAAACCAAAAAGCTCATTACCACAGTGTAACCTATAGACTGTACCATTACTAAGCTTAATTTTCGTGTTCAATAAATTTATCCACTCCATATTTAAGTGAATTGAATAATGAAAGAATGAGGCAAATGACACAGATGTGTTTCCGAACCATAAAAAAGAGTATGTTCCGTCTCTTATATTTCAACAACATTTATATATGAAACTATTGAAATAATGTCGACGCCAAGAAATAAGTCCCACGGCGCAGTCTGGAATTACGCGTGACAGCTCCGTAATCTTGTTGCTTGTCAGGAATGCACGCTACGAACTTATTACGCAAAACATTGGGTAGTCGAGAAATATCATGTTGATGGGATGTAAGGAATAGTATCCCTTCTAACTAACAACATTTTGATACGCGATATAGACGCCGCGGCTATCTTCTCTAACTTGACTCTATCTATCTAACTCTAACTTGAGTGGTGGCGTTGACTCTACATGAAATTATTGACATGTATCTACATACATTGACGATTGAAACGAGCTACACTTACCATAGACTGACATTTGAGACACATATCGTATTTTTGAAGCTTAAGCTCATAACCTGGTGGGATGCAGGTGTCAAATGCAGACTTCTGAAGATATGACCCCAGCCAAAATAAGAGTTCAACTTTGCCCACAACACAAGAACAGATGTTTAGATGGTTTGGACATTTTAACGGCTGCAATCAATATTTAATGTGGTAGTTATGGTGTGGTTTTGCCATTCATTAATGACATCTTATAAAACAGTATTATCCTTGACGATAGAAAGAGACAGAGATACAGAAAATGTATTCTTCTCTCTCGTAAGACTGCAATAACACTATTTTTGCTAATCGTGGTACATCCCCTGAACAGATAATAGTAGTTAATAATATTATGGACTAAGGACTATAATGAGCTATCCAGTCAGTGATGTGATTGATACTCATAAAAAATAAAAATACTTTGTGGCGAATAATTCTTTCGCCATATCAACTTCTTTAAGAATAACAGATATAAGGCTATAGAGAATTAAAAATGGACAAGATATTTAGGTAATAGTTTATTCATATTTTAAAAGAAGTCAACAATTCATCTAACAAATGACCATCAATAGAGGTTGATATGGCGAAAGATTTATCCGCCACAACTTATAATATAATAAAAAAAATTGATTGGTCTTTCAAACTTGTAATGCTCTATGTTTAATTCTTTGAATGGAAATAAAACATATGAGGTACGCCCAATTATTTGTTTCCAGTCTGGGTTTCTTTGTACTTTTATTACCTTCATATTTAACGTTTGTATTTTTCCACAATATTTTCCTCTTTGCCCCGGTATCTCAGAATACACCAGGTCAACTGGAGATAATTTAGCGTAAGCAACTCTTGATCCACTATTCAATAACCAAACCACAACATCCGGCCATCCATAGAGCACCTTAAAACGGAAATGTTTAAACTACTTTTTGTTGACGTTACAGAGGCGTGCTGTAGAGCCAACTGTCATCTATCACAAATAATCTTCTTTTCTTCTGTGCAAATAGTAAACAATGAACTAAACAAACAAGTAACTAACTATTCTAACATTCTAACTTTTCGTTAGACTCTGGCCGTTAGCAAGTTGAGATTGGAAAAGCGCGGAAAATTTATTGATGAATATTGATGTGACAACCCCAAGATTAAAATAACTTTTTTTTTAATTTACCACACTTTCCAATATATTTTTTACTAGGCAGTCTCTGTCATAATTTTAAATATGAGTCCTTTTTTACGATGTATGAAACTTTATGAGCGTATACAGATTTTAAGCTTAGCTGCTGAAATATAATAAATAAAAGTAGTTGTTATCACAATTTCACAAACAAACAACATTTCTAAAAATTGTAAAATTGTCATCTTATTATGCATAGGTAATTTTTACTGTACAATGCACAGACCGATGAATTTAGTATTTTATTACAAACTAGTGGACCCCGCAGACTTTGTTCTGGCACAATTTTGGCTTCGAAATTATATAATTATTCTTAAAGAAAAAAGATTTTCATCATCATGCTTTAGAACCTCACGGAGCCCGAGACCTTTCCAACGAATGCAAAACCGTGGAAATCGGTTCGTGCGTTCTGGAGTTATAGCGTCAGGAAGGAAAACCCGACTTATTTTTATATAGTAGATAACATTTGGATAAAATACACAATCAAATGGGTGTAATTATTGATCTTTATTACTAACTTAACTTACATTTAATAGTATTTTCTTTAAGCTATTTGTAATTAACTGCGCCTCATTCAGGAATAGCCTTACAGTTTTCTTCGATACAATAAAATCTTTTTCAGATACTTTGCACATAGATTCACCAATATTTTGCATTGAGCTTATTTTCATATGGGAAATACGGTGATAATTTTTTTCCTAAAATAATTATATACAATTATAAATTAAACCTTAATATTATATTATAATATTTTTAAAACTAATTATTGGTTGACTTAATTATTAGTAACCAATAAGTTTTTATAGTGATAATCTAATTTAAATTCGCAATAATTTTCTAAGTGTAAGTTAAAATTCCTTTTTTTTTCTTTCCTCTTATATTATATTATAATTCTAGCTAAGCTGTAATAAAAATGTAAAGATGTAGTAAGACACGGCTTCAATATGCCGCCATAATGTGGTCTCTCACACGGTGGAAGTTAGTACTGTTATCGTTTGTATGTAGTAGTCATTGACATATCATTTTATATTGTTTTTCTTATTTATAACAATTTAACAAATGACAGACAATTTTTTTTAGGTAAATTGAAGATATCAAGAACACTGTTCGAAATTCGAATCGATATAATATGTACATTTTTATCATACAGAGATATCTTCCAACGGACGAAGATAACACACATTATCGCATCGCTATTTCTTTTTATGACAAATATTGAGATAAATAACTTAGCTACTTCCGCTTTGCCAATTATTAAATATCATTAAAGTATCCAATAATTACTAATGCAACAATAGCGAGCCCCGTACAGCGACACAAGCTCCGCAGCTGCCTCACACTACGAGGACAGCTCTAGCTCCACCATAATGACAGCCCTGTGCACAGAACAATAATACTCTAGCGAGAAGAATCCCGACTCCATACACTTAACCGAAGGAAAAAAGTTCTATGACGTCTAGTGCCATCTACAAACAACCCGCGGGTACTGCGTAGCTACGTCACAAGCTATGGCGGGAAATTCAAAATGACCTACAACAATAGGTACCAATATAATACTTATCAGTTTTGATAAAGGTATTTTATTTAAACTTTACAATATAAACATAGAATTTCATGCACAAGAAGACACTTCTAACTATTATTATTAAAATTAAATGTATTTGGCTAGAAACAGGGTCTACTTGTGCCTAAAATACTATGGATATTTTGTAAAGAGAATAAAAACAAAGACATTACATATTTATTAATTTATTTATATAAATAGCAAACTGTTACATCTGCATTTCGTGAGAAATTGTTATAAAAAATAATAAATAATGCATATTTGAATTTATAAAAAAAGTTTGATTGAAATCCATAAATTACGCTGCATGATCTATCATAGCAATAGGTACAATTATAGACGGGCCTCAATCAGGTATAAATATAGCAGGTGCTGCTGCAAGCCTTGTGTCATTAATAGATGAATCCTGTAAATTAAAATTAATAAATTATACTTAAATCTTTATGATCACTTGACCACAACTTTCCTGATGGTAAGCAATGGAGTGGTCTATGATGGAACATGATTGCCTAGAAGGAACTGAAGGAAGGAGCTTCATTTGGAGTGGACTTTTTTGGGTTTCAAACAATCTAAATGAAAAATTGAACATTCATGCATGTGTGACATGTGTTAGACATAAAGAGTAAATGTCACAATATAAATGTTAAGTAAAATTATTAAATCTGGAATCCAAATAAATCTACTACCTATGTTTATACCAAGAATCATTACAACAGAGTTACAGTACTCAAGTTATCATTAAACAAACATACAAATATTCAAGCGCCTGACCCATCTTACCACTGGACCTCACTTGCTTCATTTGCTTGGTCATTAATTTAGAATATTTGGATTGGATATGTAATAAAGCTGATATTTATCAATTTAAAGCACAAACCTTATCTTTTCCATCAGGTACAGCTGTTCTAAACAATTTCTTCCTTATTGAAAATGCTTACTACACAGCATTTTATGTTTGGTATAAAGTCTTGATCTAGAAAGCAATACTTCGCCCATAATTCACAACTGGAAATAAAAATAACAAAATCTTTATAAGAACCCAAAAACAACAATAATATATTGATATGGTAGAAGTGTGCCTATGGGTGTGCCTAATCTTGTTGACTTAATATGGAGCCCTACGCAAAGGGTGTTTAGGCTAGAATATTGTTAAACGAATTATAACATTATCTAATTCCTTTCTTTGTTCAAAAACATTATAGGTTATGTAGATACGTACCGTAGGCTATTTTTAGGACCAGATCGTGGAAAACGATGTGAACTGATGCTTGATCAAGGATGCGATCCGCATATGCAGCACATTTGTGTGTTCTCCTTTCTCGTAACTCATCGTGAAATAAACACAAAGGAAAAGAGTCACTATCTCAAAGGTTATTATCACCGAATCTTCCACACAAAACACTTGATTTCACCAAAACACAACAACAGAGGAGCAAATTGCTCGACTCAACGATTTTGCAGGGAAAATCAAAACTTTATTTAAACAAATAAACTGAAAATACAAGATAAACGGTAAATACGCACGAAGCGGTAGACATTTTTCTTGTAATGAATGTTGCCACCTGCCAGTTGCCACAATTACCAACATCAATTATTAAAGTTTTAATCAATTATTAAATTAAGTTATATATTATATTATTCATTGACATAGTATTAAAGTTGATCGAAGATATTATATTAAACCTTTTGTTAGATAAATTATCCATATTTCTACCCGTTTTTATTGAATAAATTGTAAATTACAAATTTATATATTTTTAATTAAGAATGGAAGAAATTATATTTTCTTAGTGGTAACATTGTGGTTTCGTAGTATGTTTTGTTTCTTTTGCACCGTAGTTGCTGTCTCATCTGCACAATCACCCTCCTATATTCAATTCGTAGGAACAAAGTTGGGACCCCCTGGCCCTGTGGTCACTAGGTGTGTCTCAAATAACCCCACGGGGCAGGGTCCGACGGGGTGAAAAGGGCTCCTTGTGCTGCTGTTAGGCGGACACAAGAAGAATGCAACGAAGCAGTCTGCATGGCTTAACTATCTATATAAATAAACACTTGAACACAAGAAAACTAATCAGTGAAACAGACCCAGTAACGTGCCCCATGCCCTACTAGGGGTTTCGGGATAATAATTCTGAAGATATTGCCAGTAAATAAAACTTTCTTCTTTACTCACCATTTCTTCCTTTTGAAAGGATAATTCTTTTTTATCAAACTCCGTGCTATGTTGATGGGATGTAGTTATATTCCTTTTGGTTAGATCAGAGCATCGAATAATTTCTAAGAAATTAAGAATTTTGCATGCAGTGTCGTTAAAACATGCATGAATTCTGTCAAATACTTCAGTATAAGTCTCATGTTTATTACATTTGAGACGATCTTCAACATCACTTACGACTGCATCCTATAGAAAACCTCTATTAATTTACTGAAAATCTTTTATAATCTGAAGAATCTGACTGCAAAGTATACGCCTTATTGTAACAACTAGTTGAGAAGTTATTAACTATAGGTTAAGTACATCAATAGAAAAATCACTAGTTTCATTCATCTAGCTAGCTAATTGGATCCATAAATAAAATATAAATACCAAATCTGCAACAATATTTTCTATCATATTGTGTCTGTACATTCTTAATCTGTAATCTGGAAGATGCGTTGCGAATTGAAGAACAGGGAAATCACAAGAGAAATCCAGATAATCGTATGGATGTGCTTTAACGACGTTCAAACATCCAGTATAATGATACTTGTTGGTTCCTGTTTTATAAATATCATGTTTTATTAAATAATAAAATTAGAACAAAAAACATAGAGTATTTTGAAAATGACTTACGTAATTCGTTCATCATTGTTGAAAATTCTGAAAAACAATGACAGCACAATGTTACTAATAGTTTTAATGTTATAAGAAAAGTGCCCCAACTTAGGCTTTTCGGCCTAGCAATATCATATAAGAGTTGCTTGATATAAAATCCTGTATGTAATAGGCCTCTAGTACAAATTTTCTTTATTATTCTTTCTGTTTTTTTTTTATTTTATTTCTGGTGTACAATTAAGTATTTTCATTCATTAATTCATGTAATTTACACAATTCAAAATATAAGTTCACAAAGGAGCGTAGTACCTACAGATTATGATTTTCTGTATACTCTTAATCCTATATCATTGTTAATTACAGGCACTTCTCCGTGGCTCAGTTGTAAACGCGATGAGTTCGGGTTCGAATTCCGAAATATAAAAAAAATATTTCGGTTGAGCAAGATACAGAAGGCTGATCACCTACTTGGATGTATAGAAAAATGATCGGGGAAACAGACAGAAATGGGTCTGCCCCATGCCCCTCTCGAGAATTCACTTACGTAAGCTTTTTGGGCCTGGGCTTTTTTAACATTATTTCATAACCTATTTTCCAGGGTTTCAATTACGGAACTTTCGATCAATAATATAAACACAATACAAATTATTATTATAATAGATAATTTCGTAGTTGTGGCAGGACCACCATACAAGCCCAAAAGCCCAGCTTGCCGACTTTAAATCATATATGTAAGTACGTTAAGGGTGTTATTTATTTTTATTTCTATGGTTGTAATAACAGGGCAAGCCGGGCTTTTGTGATTGTATGATGGACCGCCACCGAGTACATTATCATTTATTTCTGAAATGATTCAATCTATTTATGAACTGACTGTTACCTTCATTTCCACTATTCACTGATGGAATTTCCCCAAAAGTTATAGCTATGCCACAGAGTTTGCCAGCCACTCGACGATCTAACATAGATACCTCTAAAACAGGACAATATAAACAAAATTCTTCCATTTGCCATACATCCTCCTAAAAAATAGAGCCTATTTATATATTACTAGCAACACGCCCCGGCTTCACAAGGGTGCATGGTTGCAATTTAGGTGCACTATACACATAAAAAAAACCTATGTTACTCACTGATAATGTAGCTTTCTATTGGTGAAAGAATTTTGAAAATCGGTGGAGTAGTTTTTGAGTTAAATCGTAACAAACAAACAAATCTTTCCTCTTTATAATATTAGTATAGATGTACCTATACAGTTAATATGAAACCTTCTGAGTGGACGTACATTATTGGACTACACTTGTTCGTACTAGGATTTTTTTATTACAGAGCAGGCAACCGAGCAGGCGGGTTACCTGATGGTAAGTAATCACCACCATCCCTGCACATCCGCGAACAATAGATGCGTCGTCGGCCTTTTAAAAAATTCCTTTTTTAATTTTATGATATTAGGGATGTTACAGCGTTGGTTTGCGATATTAGAAACAGTACCCGTCGTAAGCTTGCAAATGTCTATAGGTGATACGAATTCAAAGATAAGAAAGCATATTTGTATAAGTCTTGTATTTGTATAAGTACTTGTATAAAACAAACCCGGGAGAACTGGAACTATCTATCCTTAGCAACACTACTTAGGTATACAACCCAATGCGAGATTGAAAGTGTAATTTTGAAATAAATACAAACTTTTCGAATGGGTGAAACAGGTTCAATATTAACAGTTCTAATCCTCTGGTGATGATATGGCACGACAGTATTCAAAGCAACGAGTACAGCACCTCGATAATACGGCCCATCATTGGGACCGGAGACACCATTGATAGATCCGTACATATGGAGTAATGATGGTCCGAATGTTGGCAAGAATCCTTTAAAAGGCAAATTGAATTATAATAAAATCCATTTATATCTGTGCTAAATATGAATAAATCTCTTAAATAGAGAAATAATGTAAATACAAAGCATCATGTATGTATTCAACTTTCAATTCGATGGATCCTAAAACTAAAAAAATATTTGAATGTAATATACCACAGTGTAGTCGTAAGTTCGGAAGACAATATTTTGTCGACTGAGTTGAAAGAATTCTACATCTAATATATTGTCTAATAATGGGATAATCAAATTATAAATATATTAATAGAACTTCTACTTGAGCTGTACGTAGGCGAATATAAATAATGGATAAAATATAAGTATTCTGTGAAATATTGAAGTTGGAGCGAATGAATATTAGTATAAAGACGACAATTTTTTCCTATGTTCAAGGGATTGTCATACATAAAATAATAATGAGCTCTTACAATATTTACATACAGAATGATGAACCTACCATTTTCACCCTCATGAGATATATTTTCGAGATTCAACTGAACACTAGCAAAGGGTTTTTTAAGACAATCCTCTGTAGAATACACCTCTATACGTATTAATCGATTCATGTTTGGGAACATTTCCACCATAGATATTTGTTCACAATATTTAGGATTACTGGTTTTATGCTGTATCGCTGTTTTTGCCTAAATATGGACAGATAAAATATGTACATATTTATACCTAATTAGTAATTATCACTTGAATTAATTAAAAAAAAAAGACATTTCTTATATCCCCTGGATTTTATTATTCCATTTTCTTTATCTTTATTCTACAATATTTCCAAACTTTTATGAAAATTCTTTACGTTGGAATAGAAAATTATTATTACATGTACCAAAATAATAATGGATTAATATGAGTGCTCATAAATCTCACCTCCAAACCGCAGAACGTAACTTTCACGTATGTAGTTGGTGGCTTCCCATATCGCTTATCTCGCGAATAGGAACCACAAGGAAGATTAAACGCTTCGTAGATTGTTATTTGATAATTGGCACATTGCTGCTCCAAGCCCGATAGAAGAATATTTCTATAATTTACATTAATACTTCAAAATCTGTAGACTTCAAATTAATAAATATATGTAAGAGCAGTAAGGCAGAACAACGTCTGCGGGGTCCACTAGACCCCGCAGACGTTGTTCTGCCACAATTTTGGCTTCGAAACTATATAATTATTCTTAATGAGAAAATATTTTCCCGCTTTTCTGTTGAAATTTTCCTGAATTTGCCATAAACCTCACGGAGCCCGAGACCTTTCCAACGAATGCAAAACCGTGGAAATCGGTTCGTGCGTTCTGGAGTTATAGCGTCAGGAAGGATAACCCGACTTATTTTTATATATGTAAATAATATATAAAAGTTATAAAAATATAAATAATTAAATAGTCAAACTAAAAAAATAAATTTCATAAGTTAATGTTTACATTTTCGCTTCTATATCGCTAGAACGTATTACTTGCAATACTAAGTTATAAGGTAAGCGGAAAAAGCTTTAAGGTGCTTCTAAACGGGCAATGTATGGCTGCAATACAGTGCTTAATAATATTGCCAACAAAAGCACACCGTCTATACAATGCAGTATATAGCTACACATATTTGGTATGGCCAAGTATTTTTACGTGCAGCCGGCAATATTGCCCAACGATCGCTTGACATTCGAAAATATTGAAATATTGACGGACCAGTTATATTTTTGTTTCGTTTACCTCGTACCTCGTTAACGATTTATAGCGTTATACTTCAATCATCTAATTTCTTTATAACAAAAATTTAAAAATTACTGACAGATTTTTCCTAAAAACTGTCGAACGTCAATTTGGTTCCTCCGTTTAAAGATACTTAAGTATGGTTAAATCAGCCAGAGGCTACGACACCATTTTAATGAGGAGTTAAGGCATATTACATACAACTGAAGCCATTTACGAACATGGCACACACATTTAGTAGAAAGTGAATTCTCGAGGCCCCTATAAGTGGGGTATGGGTCAGACACATTTCTGTGTTTGTTCCACTGATAATTTCGCGCTTACCACTGAGCCATAGAGGCGGTTAAATTTAGTATGGTAATTCTTATCAGTTAAGTTAACTTCATGTTATAGTATTGTAAGCGACCGATCGGATGGTATAACTCTCGCTGACATCGCATCAAGTTAGATCTATGTGCATAAATGCTAAGTTAAGAAGTACAAAAATTATACAATCACTTATAATAATAAAAAAAAACTTATTTTCCTATCTAAATCTGCTTTAAAATTTCTAGCTTACTCTTCTAATTTGTCGCTTTTCGTAATCGCAGAGTCAACTTGAATTTCCCCTCTAAATTCTATAGAAACACTCAGTTTTAAAAATCCTACCGGACCGGACGAAATATTTCGAGGCTGGTATAATTGAGCCCATTTATTTATTATTTGGTGATCTACAAGAAAATAATAAAATGTGTTTATATTAATTTAATTCAAAAACAAAATCTCATCAGAAAGCATAACTAACATTACGTATAAGGACTAAAATAAATATTTTTTTTTCACTAATAAGCCTTTACATAATATAGGTATGTATATACTATATATACTATACTATCAGCTGGCCTAGCATGACCATCAAGATATATCTCGCGGACGAGTGAAGACAAACTAAGATATAAGATATCTTCTTCTCTGTCGCTACACTCTTGACAGAGTGGTCGTGGTTGACATGTTTGGAGTGGTGGCACGCTTGACGATCCGACGCCAATCCTCCCTGACTGCCGCCTTTCTCGTGCATTGATGAAGAGGACCGTTTAATGCGTCCTTGACTAGGTCGGTCCATCTTCTGGGTGATCTGCCGCGAGCTCTCGTCCCTTCCTATCCTATCGATAAGATATCTGGATATATTATATTTCGACATCCGCTTTGTTAGACAAGATATCTCGACAAATATCTACTTTTGACATTAGAAGTCGAGTTTTAAGTGTAAGTGTCATGTTACTCCCGGAAGACAAAGAAATAATCGATACACGAGAAAACGGTCGACAAATTTTTTTCGTGGTTGTCATGCTAGGCCGGCTGGAGTGCAATCTTCTGCGAACATCTTAGATTATTTAGTAAGTAATCAAAGGCGAACATCTCTGAAAATTAAGTCAGTCACAAGACTTGGTCTTACACTTACAAAATAAACATCAAATTATAACTTACTTGGCTGGGACCAAACGATATTTAGATTAATAGTAGTTTCGCCAAGAATTCGCGGTGTAGCATAGCAACGTGGCTCCATAATCGCTAACCAAAAGTTGGTTCCTTGCAAAGCTTGAATATTGCAGTACATATCAAAAGTAAACATCTAGAAAGAGGATGGATTTCTTTAATACAAGAAAATAACTATACGCGCTACTTTAAAGGCAGATTTTCAAACATTATAATAAAATATGGTGTTACCACCGCGGTAGACCGAATTCGCCTGTTTACTCCTAAAAATAAACGAACGCAAACAAGCGGAATAATAATTTCTGTTTAATGAGGAATTCTATAGTTAAGTTATTTATACAGAAAGTGACTTGGTCATAAAATGATTACTAACTTCGTTATAGTAAGGCTCCAACATGTTCTTCCTTAAGCTACTTCTATATTTCTTGTTTCCAAAAACAATTATTACATATGAATTTGCCGAATTTGGATTGAGCCATGCAAGTTTCCGTCCTTCAATTATACTTACAAATATCTATAATGTAAATTATTCTTATTGGAAAAGCTAAATTCAACACATACTCATTTTAAATAAAACTTTGATTACGTATTATTTTATTTCTTACTACCTTGCCCGCGACTTCATTCGTAAGCAAACTATTAACTTTTATTCCCGACATCCAATTTCGATAAAACAAATTTTTGATTTTGCCCCAGACTAATATAAGCTCAATCTATGTGACATGCGCTATATGAGAACACGTTCAGTATTTTCGAAGATTAGATTGAACAAATAAACATTTTGATATTTTGATTCTACTGTTTTATTATAAAGTGGCAAAATAATCAAACTATTTCATTTACAAATGAAACTGTTATTGAAATCTGATAATTCAAAAAAAAAGACGCGAGTCGGTTTGCATTGCAATTTGTTGATATGGTGCCTTTAAAATAATCTTTAAATGATGTTAATTTTTTTTCCGACAACCGATTTTGATAAAACAAAGCCTATATGTTGCCCCCGGCTTTGCTTTATCTAACTTTAAACATTGCATGAAAATCGATTCAGTATCTTCGGAGATTAACCCGTACAAAAAAAAACAGATAAACAGACAGAAACAAAAAGAATAAAAAATATCTTGGTTTGTTCTATTTCTCTTCTTACATCCCCCTGACTCGGATTTTAGCATTTTTTTTCAGCATGTACAGACATTTGACCTCTACAGTTATATTATATGTAGTATAGATTGTTAAACGAAAATTTGAACTTTATTTTATTTTTATTCACAATGTCAGTGTTAGTGTTACTTTATTGAACCAACAATATTATGATCTTGTATATAAAGTTTATGAATTTGTTGTATGTTGACCGGTAAGTAGTAGAGCGATAATGATATAACCCGCGTTCCTCAAGAGACTTAAAATCGAGAAGAGAACAACGTCTAAACATATATTTATTATTTATATATATTATTCTTCTTTACGTGTATGTATGAGTTCTTCTACTAAAGCGCTAGATCAATTTTTATGAAGTTTTTGGTGTGCGTTTGAGTGAGTCCATGGATTGCTTAGATTTGGTAGGTGTACCAGTAGGTGGCGCCGCGATAAGGTTCCAGAACTTTTTTTTGAAAAAAATCTTTCGAGGAGGAAAATGTCTGTCAGGTCCGCTAATAAGCACCTACTTATATTTAACTCTATCATATCAACATATACCTTTACCAAGCCTACTACTATATTGATACCATTGACATAGTTTAATACTACGTCAATGTATGCATATCACATAGAAATTCACACATTTGTAATAAAGGAATGTTACGTAAAGATATATTAAAAATTCGAAAATACAATTTACATCGACAACGCTGACCAGCAAAATGACATCGGGCATCCATTGTATTTTGAGCAAAAAGATAAACGCGTGCGTCAACCAATAAGAGGTTTTAATAAATAATTTATAAGAATTGTCTGTACATAACCTGAAAATACTGAGGCATCGCTTCCGTATTGTACTCGTTTTCGGTTCTGTAAAACGGCGGTGTAACCGCTTTTTGCCTTTCAAACTGCTCTGACGACTTTGAAAGCATCGTTTATATTTTATAATGAACGCATCGAAACTGTACACTTTATAAATAAATCAGATGGTAAGACGAGGTTCTTTTGTATTGTCATCGCAGGCACGTTGATTGCGGTGAATGACAATAAGAGTTTGACAGCTTGAGTTTTCTTTCTCTCTGTACGGGCTTCGATGATAGTTTTTAATATTTTTTCGTAGAATATTTTACCTACGAAAAGCTCACTTTTATATAACCAAAACATCATTTATAACCAAAATTTCATTTTTAACCAAAATATAACTTTTAATCAACCTCACTTTTAAATACAATATCCTTAATTTAAAATTTGCTCAATTAGCTATTATACTAATATCTATTAAAATATATTTTGATATTCCAATCAAGTATTTTAAACACACAAGTAAATTACATGCTTATTCGTCAAACAAACAGACAAACAACTGCATTCCCGGGCAACCTTGAAACCACGCTTTGTTTGGTCATTATAATTCAAACAAGAACGTTAAGGAATGATTGATATAGTAAATATATTTCTTATCATATTTTTAACACAGATAAGCATGTTGCTAGTTTGTAATAATAAAATATAATATTTAATTAACGGTAAGGTTCAATGACACTTTTTAACATGTACTTAAAAATTAAATCGCATTACCTTTATATAAAAACATAAGCAATAAATCTCGTAATCCTTTGTTATTTGTTACCCATAGGAAAATGATTCAGTAGATTTCGCAAAATTCTAATGGTGAATCGTTGCCTTTGAACCGTGAAACCGATCGATACTAACCGTCGCGAACATCATTAAAATACCATAAGCCTTCTTAATCTAGATCACTATGCTTCTGATGTCACGTGCATTTAAATTCAAACGACTAATCGAAGGTAAACAGTCAAAATCCACAGAAAATCGCGCGCTATGTCATCTTGTTAAAATTTCTCAGCTAGATTTATAACGGTACGTCAATATTTTAATGAATTCCATTGCTACTGTAAAAAAATGTAATAAAAGCATGTTGCCGACATTTATAATTGATTTATTACAACACGCGATCCAAAGACCATAACTGTATAATATAATTGTGCAGGGTGTTCTGGCGTGACCCTAACAACCCCTCAAAGCTCGGCTATCAGTAGAAGAATAAGTCTAGAAAAAAGTGGTCGAAAATAAAATGATAAGTTCGGACAGCTGTTAACTGTTCCATAAGGGAAACTTAACTTTTTTACGACTTCTGTTTCCATAAGTAAGTTCAGTCGTAATTAGATAGCGGTCGATTCTACGCGTCGTGTTGCGTGTAAGTGCAATAATTGTGTAGGTGATAGTGATCTGAGTCATATTGGTGGTATTGCTTGACATAGCAGATATCCTTTATACTCTCCTGGATGACGATCAACTTAATGTTCCACAGGGTGTCATAGTATGACAGTATATAAAACTTGACGCCAGAGGCTTCTCCATTCCATTAACGAGAGGAGATGCGCAGGAATAGGGAAATACACGGAAGCTAAATTATGTTCGCAAAGACGTTCAAAGATGTTGCGTTCGCTAAATCTGGACCTATACTGTTTTATAAACGTCAAAATAAAATAATAATAATCTTTAAAATATCGAATGATTTTAATAAGTTTTGATCTAAATCACTAGATGGTTCTGAATGTATGAATCACTAGATAGTTTCTTATTTTTTAAGTAATTTTATTACACGATGCAAGTTTCTTGCCCATTGCATACAATTAAAATGACGTAATAAATGACTTGCATGGACTAAACAACAGGTAACATTCATAAGTTATACAAGGTGTATTTTAATACTTTTCGTGGTGTAATAACACATAATATCCGCGTGTAAATAGTTGCTTACAATTCTTGGATGTCAATTATTGCTCTTGTATGTGGTATAATGTAATTGCAAGAAAATGGCATTTAGTCTAGTCAAACTTTATCCTTGAAACATTTAGTTTTTACTAAACTCCTTCATTTTGTTTAGATCAGAGATCCAAACAACACATTGCGAGAAAGTACACTCGTACCTACCTACCTATCGTCAGTTTGTCAGTTGTGTGAGAAACTATTTGAAATTACATAGAAATATAGTTACCGCAACCATCCGGCCTAGCATGACAACCGCGACAAAATTTTGTCGACCGTTTTCTCGTGTTTTAATCGATTATCGCTTTATTTCGTCCGGGTCTAACAAGACACTTACACTTAAAACTCTTTGTTGATCAAGATATCTTTCTATGAAAATTGTCGATGTAGAGATATAATATATCGAGATATCTTACATCTTAGTTTGTCTTCTCTCGTCCGCGACATATCTCGTGGCGGTCATGCTAGGCCGGCATGTTCGGGCCCCAGCTATTGAAGCTAAAGCTGATCATGGTAAGCGATACCTGAGCGAACCTCGGCAAAAACCTATACAGGTGAATTTTTCAATCAGTTTACCGTATTGTATTAGTTCCCTGGATTCGTTCCTTTTTAACGCCACTATCGAATGGTCTAATAATACAGTAGGTATGTGTTTTTTTTCAGGGTTTCGATTCCTGGCTAGGAATATTGATTATTGAAAAATCTAATAATGCAATAATTCGTTTTCATCAAATTGACCTCGAGACTCCTTTGAATACTTTTCGCTTTTCCTCTTAGGTACTTTCGGGTTTGGCCATGCACGTCCACTTGAAAAATTCACTCTGTATATACCTACATTTCTAATTCGCACATTCAGATATAAACTTAAGCCAAGCACGTGATGTTACCATTTACTACAAGACAAATGGAGGTTAAATACATATATATTAACTAAATAGTGATCGTAGTTTTAATGACAAGTATAAAAGCTTAGATTTAATAAGGAAACAACTTTCCTGTATTTTAGCGTAGGATTCATTTCATTTATAAGCATTTTCAAGGATTTCTTTATCATTTTCATTTAGCTTCTGGTAGGGATGTTACGGAGGTGGTTTTATCGGAACCGAATTCGGAATCTTAAGTTTTAAATTCTGTAGGGTTATTCACGATCATTCGAAAACTTTCCGTTCCGATATTACAAGATTTCGTACCGATATATCAAGCTTTCTATCATTTTATACTAAGATTCTAATCGGAAACTCCCGAAGAATGCCGATGCTCAATCCTATGGGAATTGTGAATACCATTTTCATATCCGGTAAATACGAAACAACTTTCAGTGGGAGAGCGTAGCTTTCCGGGCGGATCGATTTCGAATGATCGTGAATAGCCCTACTGATCTTTAAGTCTGAACCGGAATCGGAGGCAGAGGCAAAATAGAGATATGTTATAAAATAAAATTACAAACATTATTCTTTGTAGGCATAGGAAGTGTTAGATATAGATAAATCATTAAAATTATATATATATATTTACTAGCGACCCGCCCCGGCTTCGCACGGGTCTAGATTATTTGTGTTTTTTAATGCCATATAATAAAAAAATTAGAACAAAATATTTTTTTTAGAGTGGACACACCTTATCACATAGGGATTTGAAAGATAGATAGTAGCCGATTCTCAGTCTTACTGAATATGCATAAAAAATTTCATAAGAATCGGTCTAGTGACACGAGAATTTTATATATTAGAAGATATCATTCACTAGCAACACGCCCCGGCTTCGCACGGATGCAATATACATGTAGGGGGAAGTCCCGTAACGCCGGACGGCACCTAACGCCGAACACTTTTATTATCTCGACAAGTTAGAACGTGAACGATTCGAACACATGTGAAATAGGTGCGAGGGGGTATAGCGACTCTGTAGTCACATGACGCAGTTTGTTAGTGACGCTGAAGGCAACGTCGGGACCGTCGATTTCTGTTTTTGGCAGAAAACCACTGCGTCACATAAGATCCAGGTAAGTGTTACAGCTACATTTCGGGGTTTAAGTCTTTATGGTATTTATTAATTAAGACACCGTTCCATTATTATTCATAGTATATATTTTCATTTGTTGATTTTCAAAATGGATTACGTACAGATTACGTAATCGTGATGTTATCCTGTCCCCTAGTACCGGACAAAAAGTAATCCCTTAACGTCGGACAGAGAAAAAAATTATTTTTCTCGTAAAGAATTGTATTTATTGTAAGTAGTAATTTTTGCACGTTATTTTATGCGGATGCTAAGAAAAAGCAGCCACTGACTGAGATATCTGAAGTTGAAAAAACTACTTGCGTAGTGTGTTTAGAGGACTACGACGAAGACTGGATACAGTGCTCCAGCTGCCATGGGTGGGCTCATGAAGCATGTGCAGCCATTCCTGAATCTTCAGACGACTACATATGTGATCGATGCCGGGTATTCTAAAAACGTCCGGTGCTAGGAGTTTGAACTGAAGTCCGTCCGGTACTAGGTGCCACTTCAAGCAATTGCATTTTTTTTACCAAAGTTTAGTTTTTGTTTTTAAATAAGATTATGCAGAAGTTACATTTTTGCTAATTTGAGTTGATTTGACAGTTACTCAACTTAACTAATTAATAAATAAAATTACATTTCTCGAAACAGTTTTTATTTTATTTCCTGAAAACCTTAGGTGTCCGCCACTAGGGGACTTCCCCCTACCATAAAAAAGTAGTCTATGTTTCTCGTTGATAATGTAGCTCTCTATTGGTGAATTAGTTTTTAAAATTTTTGAGTTAAATCGTAACATCAAAATCAATTGGAAGTTCCGACCATCTGGAACCGGAGTCAAACCTCCGTCACATCCCTGGTTTCTGGGTAAGGTATAAAAAAAAATAAAAAACTGTGTTCCGAGTAGTATTAGGTATATATTAAGTTTTTGCGGTACATAAATAAGTTTCCATAATGCAATAACTACGATTACAATAATTATGATTAATAATTACACTTTTATATAATATTATTATGCACTATATACTAAATATGGAATGGAGAACATAAACTGTATCACTACAAGTTACTTTAAAATTGCATAGAAAGCATCAGTTTCATGAGAGTTTACTAAATAAAACTGAAGTTACTGGAAAACATTCTAATACATTTTTTCATATAGAGTCAAAATATTATTGTCAAAGTATATTTAAATTTAAAAACTTATAATGGATTAAAAGGCTATTTTAGTTTTATTTTTTCATTATTTATAATATTTAATATTACTGTTTTATCCAGATGAGACGTTTTAAATATATTCGTACACAAAACGCATCCGAAGAGCTGGCAGCTACCTCGGACAAAGAATTAGTCTTGCCATTCAAAGGGGGAACGCTGCCAGTATCTTCGGAACCTTGCCTAAAGGGACCCCTTTTAGGTTTTATAGTATATATTTTAAGGTTTTTAGTTTTAGGTTCTTTAATCACTTGTAATATACATAATTATGTAATATTTACGAAACTTAGAATATATAGTATACGTTTTTTTACATTTAATATTGTTATAATTAATTTTTAAGAAAAAGAAACGCATTTTAATCCGTTTCAAGTTTTTTCCATTTCAATCAACCTATCCATAGAATTAAAGACTTTTATAACAAGGCATTTTATTTTAAATAAAATACTTTATACCGGATTAAAACTGATGTGATTTATTATTTAAATTAAATAGACTTCTGCCCCGTGACCACGCTGAAAAGCATCCGAAACGTTGGGATAAATAATTTAAATAATAAATCGCGTCTCTAGTATACAATATTTTATTTAAATGTGTGATACACTCGTTAATAAAAGACAATTATATGTGCACTTGCCATTTTTAATATTAAAACAAAAAATATTATTTCCGCCAATCCCCACATTAGGGGTTTGCTGTTATCCAATAAAACACAAGTTGCAATTTCGAATTGATCCGGTATTTGATCGTTTCTATCTAAACTTTTGATGTAGGCATACGTAGTGTTAGTTAAAAACTTTTACCTAAATCAATTTAAATTAATTATCCTATGGGCGGATATTCTTGAAAATATCGTATAACAATTTTAAATGCATTCCTAATTAGTCCTTTATTTAATTAGGTATATATCGTTTTTTTAAATGCTAAAACATAAAGAGACGCAATATCGTTAACAGAATTTATCAAGCTTCTAAATAATATTACAATGACGAGACTATGGAGCCTTCGAACACTTATAGCAGACAATCTACCAGTTGTTAGAGAAAATATTTGCGCATCATTGACTGATATTCTGTGGCTGAGGTATCGCCTACCATCGGGTGAACCTCATGCTCGTCTGTCAATATCAAACAAAAAAAAAGTTACACTTTTAACTACCAACATTTTGATACGCGACAGAGGCGCTGCGGCTATCGGACTTGATACAAATTTCAAATATTTCCTCGTTACTTTTTTATGTATACTAATAATAACCGACATCTCAGTGAAAACTTGCTATAGTCTCGTTCTATAACCCTGTATATAAGCTACAGTGTCTAAGTGATATTCATAATTTATATATGTAAATATAACATATGTGTCCTACCTATTTGGTAAAGGTTTGACTAGTATCACTGAATTTACATAAAAGTACATAGTTTATTAATTCGGTAGGTATTATTCATAATCCTATATCGTAATTACAATTGGAAGAGATGAATATTGTACATTCGCATTAAAGTTATTAAAGGTATATACTAGTAATACCATGAAACATGCCTATTTGTAAATTAATAATATTCAACAATTAAAAAACTGTAGACTCTTCGCAACCAATATATAGAAATAATTTATTAAATACATTTAATATTAACAGCTTCGAAATAATAAATACAAACAAGATATAGGCGGATAAAGAATAAAAAGAAATTAAATACTTAACTAAAATAATAGATGTACACTTACAAAGCATAATTCATACTTAGAATGAAATATATTGATATTTTATTAGATTTAAACTCTACATTCTACACATCACCTAACCTAATTAAGGAATAATACAATTTCATTAACTGAATTGAACCGTTCATATTTTACTGAAGGATTCGATGTATAAAATATGGATACTTACGCCATAATTGACGTCCAATTTGCTTAAAATATTAGTACATAAATGTATTACAACGCATAAATGCCGTTGGGTAAAATGAAACGCCGCAGTTAGGCATGATTCCCCATTTCAAAGGGAAGTTTACAGTTTAATAGGATTTCCTAGGTATTTGCCAAACTTACACAATGAACGTATGATATTGAATTACTTCTAAACGAGCGTCAAATCCTCTTAGCGCTGTGAAACTCTCTACATTCACGAAGTTAACTAAACGTAGCTGCATTGCGAGATATAAAGCCCTGCAAATTGCTTTTGCACTCGGCGTTGTCTAACCAACAATTATTATATTATTTTACAGTATTTTATTGAAAATAATAACTTAATAATTATTATTATTTATGAAAAATTGAATCGTTTGGCTTGGTAAGGGCATGTTATGAGGAGAGATGAAGGGCATGTATCTAAAAAAGAATTTTGAATATGAAAGTGGTAGGTTTAGGGGAAGAGGGAGGCCAAAAAAACATGGATGAACTGTTTGAAGAATGATATGTGTTTGAAATGTGTGACTGATGATAAGGCGAGTGAAAGGAGAGAATGGAAAAAGAGAACATACTGCGCCGACCCCAAATAAAAAAAGGGATCAGGGCAGGAAGCAGAAGATTAATAAATTATAATAATAAGTTTTAGTTAACTGTACTTTTATTTGGGAATGATCATGGCATGGCATCTGACGGGCTCGTTGGCGCGTTCGGTAGAATGCCGTGCCATCGATGCGGGTCATGGGTTCAACTCCAACCAGGACGACATGTTTAAATGTGTCGTCCCCACGTCTGGTAACTTCGGGCATTGAACGGGTGGTAAGAATAACGAAGTTCCGATCGGGTAACGAACCACCGTGAAGTACATACTGCGCGTTTCGGTTTCAGTCTATGGATTTTCGAATGTTCGAAGTAAAAAGTAAGTTGACAGCGCATCATTAACTGATGTTCTGTGGCTGAGGTATCACCTACTATCAAGTGAACCTTCTGCTCGTCTGTCGATATCTAACAGTAAAAAATAAATCACGTCACGATCAGCTTCTAGCGCATTAGAAAATTGCTGGACCTACACCTATGTATATACCTAGTCATGAATTCAGATTATCTATTACATTGTATCTATTTAAATATGTATACTATAAGACCTAAGTAATCACTGCAGCCAGTGAAAGTCAACAGAGATTCTACATACTGAATCCTGGATATATCTGTGATGGTTTTTATTTATTTTATTTATATATGTCTTAGTACTATTGTTTATATTTTTGTACCGCTTGTGTCCTTTCTTTCCAGAAACAAAATTTGAGTAGAATACAAGATTAAATTGAAGATGCTTAAAGACTGATAAACGAGTAGGCACGTATTGATAAAAGATATTGCATTATCTTCCTGAAAATAAAATCTAAGCATAACCGGAATAACATTAATCGTTTAATTTTAATTGTTGTTCTTTCATTATTGTGTCCAATTTTTTAGTATAAAAAGTTGTTTGAAATGTCATGTCAAAATCCAGAAAAAATAAATATGTCCTATCGATAAGATACGGTCTCGATGGAGGCTCCTTTAAGTTTCAAACGCTTTTTATATATGTATTTTTTGGGAAAACAAGAAAACCAAAATTAATTGTTATTTTAGAATCGTAGCTTTTCCTTTCCGCTTTTCTAACGTATTTCAATACATATCATTAAACGCCATCGGATGGGGAGTATGGACACGTAGATCTTCGATTGACTGAAGCGGTTCTGATATCATCATAGGACCCATATTGGGCGGTGGCACGGCGCCAGGAAGAAGACTGCCGTTGCTGTGAACACCATTACCATTCACTGTCATCTGACTGTTACCACCGGGTTCTTGTCTCATTACGTTCCTACGCCATTTGGCGCGAGCATTCTGGAACCATACCTACAACAAGAACAACTTTTTTATTTACATTTATTCCCTTTAATATATTATTTATATATCCTAGTCCCCTACTTCGGTATGGGGTAATCACATTTCTGAGTCAGTTTCCTAGGGATTTGATCTTGAGATCTGCTAAAAACAATACACTGAGCAAAAGCAGTGGTTATTTTTATACTAAACGCTTATCTTGTTGCTTCAGTCTATTAATTATTTTTACCAAAGACGGTTCTTATACATATTTTACAACGCAACGCAATATTTATGAGTAAAAATGAAGTTAACACATTTATTGTAGAATAGCTCAGGATAATATTGGCATAACATTACCTGTAACACACGTTTGGAAAGGCCAGTCTTCTGAGCTAACTGTTTTAGATCTTTTGCATCAGGGTTTTGGTTGATGGCAAAATATGACTTCATAGTACGCAATTGGTGATGTTTGAAACTAGTGCGCATGCGCTTTGTGCGCTGGTTGTGGCCCGTCACGCTCCCAGGGGATGCTACCGAGGAGTCGTAGGCCAGAGACTCCATGGACGAAGACAGATCCCCGCGATGCAGAATATCTGAAACAATTTTAGTCTATAACGGTAGATCTTGGCTATTAAAGATAGAAGTTAAATTTCACATAATTCAACTTGTAAATCATCAATTATATTAGGTTACCGCTAAATACAACTTTTAATTTTACCAAGACGATCAAGGACGAAATAGAATGGTTAGTAACCATTTTAGAACGATAACGAACCATAGAATGGTTACTCTCTCAAAAATTATACAGATACTCGTATGTCTAATCCTAAACTGTATGAGCATTATTTTGTGGTTCTTAGTTTTTAAAATATTACTGCAGTGCTTAACACGTGTAATGTAAATAGTAAATGCAGTAATTATAAAAGACAAATTAAGTCACATGATGCAATTAAAATTGACATGTCGTCACCCATCAGCGCCCTCATTGATGGACGAGATGATGCGAACAATTAGTTAATTAGCGGCAACACAAACATTATAAAAATAAACTATATTAAGTATAATAATAATGAAAATATCTCTGAAAGCTACAGTTGAGATTTATCTAGTGTAATAATCCTTTTCGAATAGAGGCGTAGGTATGTTGTAACAAAGTTGACATAGGTACATTTGGAGGGATTTTATTATAAAAACTATATGTCAATGATATAAACGTATATTTTGTCCGAAAAATATCTTGATTGTTTTATTTCGAAAAGCAGGCAAAACTAACTGTTCTGTTTCTAATAGAATCCTCGTTTATTATAAGATGCTAGATTCCTTTGTACCAATAAAATTAATTGGCAAAAAAATTACTGCCATTCAATCATAAGAATTCTTTTGTGAATAACCATAACAGAAGAAGAGGGAGTCTACAGCAGTCTGCTAGTAAAAAAAATACCTCCACCTATGGATATCAACAACAGCTGAGAGCTTGCAGGTGCATTGACTGACACCTCCAAAAACAACTCATTCCGCGATGTGCCGTAACCGTATATAATATACCTACATACTTCTTCTGTTCTGTGCCTATATATGTATATCTACGATCATTGACATAGTATTTATTAAATAGACTTCGGGTCCCCGCTCAAATGTGTCCTAACTCCTAACTAAAAGAGAAACAATCGCGTAAAAAGAGAAATAATTGAAGGTCAGTCTTCATATTATAATGTTTCAAGCAATATTGAGCTGTTAATGTTATGTTAATGTATTAAATGATTAAGTTTAGTTCATAATCATATACGTGTGTCCAGTAGTCTCGAAACTACCGATTTTTCGGATAATTTAATAATAATATGATTAGTAAGTAAAATAACATTTCTAGTTTAAAATAACAGGATTTGATCAAACATTTACCCTAATCCTACAGATTTCGTATTTGACTTTCGAGAACATTGCGTGTGTCTACGTTTGTAGGTATATTTGTCATCTCGGACACGTTTTTCATAAAAGGTTAGATCGTAAGTTAATTTAACAGTATTTCAATGTCTACGAGATACGGATCTTTGATTATTTATATGTAAATAATCTAAGATACGGATATTCATATCTAGGCGACGCCATTGTATATTTCGCGACCCGTCTGCCCGTTTAAATTTATTTTACATAAAAAAATTATCTTTTCTGCAGTGAACCATAACAAACTTTTTTATGTTTTACTGTTATTGTTTTAAATAATGACCTATCCACATCGATGAACACAGAGAAAGCTGCGTGTCAGCCCACCCGCTATCAAAAATTCAATTTCATTGGGGAGAAAATTTAATTAATGGTCTTTTTACCTCGACTATTTTGTGATATCGTCAAAAATCAAGAACGCGTCCAATTATCATCATATTTATCATTTAACGCCATTTGTTTTGACAGGGCTAAAGATATTTGTATTTTTATTTGGATATTGTTGCTAGCAGAACTATGTTCGAAGTTTAATTCCTTAGTATAATTTCCAAGTCGAGGACATGATTTTATAAAACCCAATTAGTATGAAGTTTTAAGTTAAATCCAATTTTAGTGTTAAGGGGTAAAATTACCATAAGATTTAAATACAAATAAACAATATCGCCGTAAATAATGTATGTGAAGTGATATTGACTAAACTTTTAAAATTAAATACCTTAACTCTTATAGTTTCAACATTATTGTGTTTTAACACTATAGTGTTAAATAATCACACAAGAATCCTCGAAGTATATTTTTAAGATAAATTTAAAAGTACATCGTAGGTACTTCCCCTTTATGTAACTTTTCAAGCTAGTGAGTACGCGCGATGCCTTTAGTATCGGAGCTTTGATGGAAATGATTGCAGTGGAAACAAAAAAAAGAAATATATAGAATGTATAGAGTACAAAAGGTTACAATAACGGTACCCTGCAAACATATAGGATATGTCAAATCTCTCACAACAAAATCCCTTTTCATATACGTATATAATATAGTATATACCCTTTTCATATGCTGATTAGTTTTTTGGTACATATTTTATTTCTTTTAATTTTTTGTTTAAGTGTGGACATCCGTGTGGTGACTAATCCGAGGTTGAAAATCAATTTCCTTTTCGTCGACGGTGTTATATGCACAATGTTAAGTTTTATATAGATGTTATATAGTAGCGTACTACCTTCTGATCGATTAACATTTATTCAATTTTATAACATGTATCCCGTGATGAATAGAATATAATATAATATTGTCTTTTATTAACGCGAGTATCACACATTTAAATAAAATACTGTATACCGGATTAAAACGCGATTTATTATTTATATTGTTTAAATTATTTATCCCGACGTTTCGGATGCTTTTCAGCAACCGTGGTCGCGGGAGACTGAAAGATGACCTTCTTCTTTCAGTCATCTTTCAGTCTCCCGCGACCACGGTTGCTGAAAAGCATCATCCGAAACGTCGGGATAAATAATTTAAACAATATAAATAATAAATCGGGTTTTAATCCGGTATACAGTATTTTATTTAGAATATAATATATTCTATAGCCTCGCAATTATGATGCAAAATATTTTTATATTAGGTATTTTTACTTAAGTAGACAATCGATGTTTTTGGTGTCGTCATGCTCTGTTAAAACATCAAGTTATGGTAAGACGGGTGTAAAAACTTGGTGAGATTTGCAATACAACCACAACCGGATCTTCAATTGCAGTCAATCTGTAAATTTCCTGTCACCAAGACAAGAAAAACTATAGGATGTGGCCACGACGGCGACACGCTAGATTTGGTAATGTTAATCTTAAAATAATCTTCCTTTTGGTCAGTTTAAGCCTCACCCTAGCTAGTTTGAGTTGCTTAGAATATAAATAATTTCGAATAAAACAACCGTCTCAGCTTCTTTTGATATGAAGCTTTCATTACCGTTGAAAACTTAATTGAAACTGATTCTGGGTATTTTCTTTTCTTCCCATCATAAAGTACAGTAATTTGAAATTTACGTCCATAAGATAATATAATGCCCATATAATGCATAATGGAGACGTAAATGTTTTAATACTATGACTATGTTAATTATAAACTAAAAATTTCAATAAACCTTGTTTGATTAATTTTAAAACCCCGATAACATGACACTATCATCACTAGAGTAGTTACCCGCGCCATAAAATTGACGAATTGGAATCAAATTTCAAACAAGTTTCGAGTCCATTTTATGGGCCGAATTAACATGTTACCGACTTTCCTTAAAAGTCTTCTTTTCTACTCACAAAAAAATCAGTAATAAAGCATCGTGGTCATAAAGACTTCGATATTAATGACAGGTTATAAAAAAGTAGAGGAGCATTAAATGCATAGGTACGTATTTTATTACACCGACAGGCGCCGTGGTACTGCGCCTTAATTCACAAGATTTAGAGGGAAAAAATGTTTTCCACAATAAAGAGATTGTATGTAATATAATAGTATGTAAATAAAAATAGCGCACCCGCAAGCGTGATCCTGCCTGAACGTTGGCATCAAAAAATAAAATAAAAAATATATAACATAATGATCCGATTGTAATCTAAACCATCCGACACAAACACAAAAAACCACCAAAATCCGTCCAGCGGTTTCAATCATAATTGACATACACACTAGCAGATGAATTATATATCCGGTAAAAGTTATTTAATTTATACATATGTGATACTCGCGCTTGTAAAATACCATAGAATTGTATTTTATATTTAACTAAATCTGCCTTATTAAACAATCCGCTAATACTTATGAATTACGATCTTAATTTATATTATTTTCGGTAAGCCTTGTAAATAGATTGTTTGTGATAGCTATGTCAAACGTACTACGCTGTTAAGAATCTAGTCACTAAAAGTGACTGTTTGACCGAGGTATTAGTTTACAAATAATTTTATACCTGCAAGTTTAAATTCATATTTGTAGCAGTCGTAGCAGTAAGATTAGAAGATATTTGTATATGTATAATATCATAAAAAAAAATTTTATATTAGATATCGACGGACGAACACGAGGTTCACTTGATGGTAGGTGATACCTCAGCCACAGAACATCAATGATACACGGTCAACCTACTTTTTACTTCGAGCATTCGGAAATACAAAGACTGAAACCGAACCGCTACACTTCACGTTTTTTCCTTCTATGAAGTTACCCGGTCGGAATTTCGATATTCCTCACACCCATTCAATGCCCGAAGTTACCAGACGTGCCGAAGACATGCTTACATAAAATTATAAACATGTCGTCCCGAAGGGATTCGAACCCACGACCCATCGATGCGCACAGCAGGTGTTCTACCGAACGCGCCAACGAGCCCGTCACTAATGTACATATCTAACAATCTTAATTTTTTATGTCAATTCATTCATGATCAAATATTTGAAATCTGATAATCTGCACCAAGATAAATTTAATACATATAAAAGTTTTCTAACTCCTTCATTACCTTTTAATAATGATCCTTTTACAAAATACTTCCGGTATTCCTGACTTCGATCAATTTCGATCTGTGTCTCGTACCGTGTGCGACAATCGTAATGAGTAACGCAAAACATATCGTAGTTTTTGTGATAATATCACGACAGGTGTTTGTAGTTAAAACGATGAATACTTAAACAACCTTTTAAATTATTTAAAGTGAATGTAAATGAATTGCGTACATTCAATTAAACTTCTTTACTCGTACTTCTAAACATTTTTACCGATTTGGGGATATGCGGAAATTATCTTTTTAGGCGACTAAGGCCCGTATTCCAAGAAGTTACTCAAGTCGTAATCTATTCTTGCGAGCTGTCTAAATTCTATACAGAAAAATAGTTTGACAAGTCTCAAAACTAGATTCAAAACTGAGACACGTCTTGGAATAAAAATAAAAAACGGGCAATGTGCTCTTCACGGTTTTTCCTTCTATGAAAGGTGATCACCCAGTCAGAATTGCTACATTCGTCCCACCCGTTTATTGCCCCAAGTGACCAGACGGATGCATGCATGCATGCAGATCTGCATGGCATGCTTATAGAAAATTATAAACATGTCGTCCCGGTGGACTTCAAACCCGCAACCCATCGTTGTTCTAACAAACGCGCAAACGCGCCCGTCAAAATTATAAAAGTGTTATATTTCTCAATTAATGACACTTTGCAAGGGACGGCGTCATACCTTAAACAACTAGAGCAGCAAACAGTAAACAAACATTAAACACGGAATACACAAGCATTTAGTATTTCTTTCAAAACTAAACCATTGGCTTGATCGAATAACCGATAAAGGCCGGAATGACATTCCCAGCTCCACGCAAGGCTTGCTCTATTGCGTCGTTTTATTAAATTTTGTTAATTAAAATAAATGTCGGTTTTACTTTTAAATATTACACCGTTTGTCGGTTTTGCCTGATATACAAGGTGCATCTGCTTTTGTTTAAATGCGGTGGCCTAATTAATAAATTTCGTAAGTGGGAGGTCTATTTAAGTTATAATTTCCAATCCCATTATAAGAATATTTAAAAATTATTAGCTAACGATTTTTTAAAACCGTTTTTTGACAATGAGTTTTAGGATCAAGTTAGATTATGCGTTATGCCCTGAGATTTAGGATTCATACTTCAAACTCGAAAGTTTAAAACTAACCGTACATGATGTTAAAAGTGAAGGTGCAAAATGAGCAAATTTTAAGCGGAGATCGTGCGATAATTGATAGGGCACGGCAAGTTTTAAGAGTCTTCACTTGTATTATCGACGTCACGCGCGTTCTTTGTTTTGCCAACACATCGCTACAACACTGGGAACTTTTGAATTTATACTTGCTTATTAGTTTAACTATGGTGTAATGGTTAGCTCCTTTCAAAAAAATTGTAAAACGAAAAACTTGGCGATTAAAAAGAGTGACGGCGAGTTTATTGCCAGTTCTTCTCGTCCGTTCTACGCCCTTGATTTGAGAACTGGTAGTAAATGTAAAATTAGAAGCATTTAATATGTATTTTTTTATTGACGTTCATAAGCGAACATTATATTACCTTAATGAATAAATGATTTTGAATTTGAATTTGAATTAATAGATATTTTTTTTCAGATATTAGTAATTTAGTAGTAGTTATAGTAATTTGCTTAAGTTTTAAAGAACCCTGTAAAATGTATACCAAAACCCTAGTAATAACTCAGAAAATAATTATTACTAAGGTAGGAAGCCCTAGTAATATAAATAAGGGTAGTATTTAAACGAGTGACTGTAAATTAAAGTTTTAAGTGACAAAAATAACTAATTTACGTTATAGTATTACTAAGTGAGCGTCTGACTGCGAGTGACGAGAAATCAACAGAACAGCAACTTACAAACACTAATTTGAGTTACTTAACATACAAAATGAGAAGCTTCATAATATTTGACCGACCGACGTTAGGTCTTGCATTTTTTCAATATTTGGCAAATGATTTATTTATACTGAGCGGCATCGAGAGGTGGTGTTGTAAGTTTAAAACAATTTTATTAAGCTAAGTAAAATAAGTAGGATTTGGTTCTGGCACTCGTCGGCCGCTGCCATGGCACCGCTCGCTTCGCTCGCTCGACTCGTGCGCGGTGGTCACCATACCAACATAACCTAGCCTAGAACTTCAAAAACGCTCACTTAGTAATTTAGTCGTACGACTAGAATTAGAATTAGATTAAAATATCTGAAATGGATTAATCACAACCCACTTTTTGTAAGCTCGTTCTGGATTTTATTATTCATCTATATTCGTCGTTAGTTTAGTTCATTTTTCGCTTACTCAAATTCATACCGTTCAAGTTATTAAAACAGTATCTCATCATCAGTCGCTAAGTTTTATTTTATTCGATCGTTTTATAATTCCCCTATAAATGCTTATCGATGGTTAAAAGGTAATAAGCGACATTTTGGTTGAAAATGACTTATGACTGCCATCCTACTTAAAATTTTCGGCTCTTTTTTTCGAAGTGCCCTTTAAACTAAGTGAACTTTAAACTGCTCTCCTGAACAACTTGGTTTTGTCGTTATACCCTATTACCTTTTAACCGTTGATATGTATTAACTATCTGGTATTTATACCTAGGTATTATCACAAGTACATAATATGAAGATAGAAGAGTCGGTTGTACAGTTTCAGAAGGATGATAATATATACCTAAAGAAGAAGATTAGTAACGTAATGTTAATGAATTAGAGATATATATCTATTATATTATATTATTAACTGATATTACCAACTTCGTAAAAAATTACACGACTTTTTCTAATTTTCTCACATAAAGAAAACCTTTGAATACTTTCACTAAATGTTTGTACATAATGAAATAATAAAAAGTAAAAGGTCAAGTGTAAAAAGTTAATGTAAAAAAAATACCTCAAGCTCGCTAAGTTAAACCTAATTGAAAAATTATTCACGTATCCTTTCTTTATGTTAACTTTTAACAACGTATTGTACCTACTGTTGCTTTAATTTTGCAAATTTACTCAAAAAAAGTATAAGCTTAAAATTAACGAAGCCAGCGAAGAAAATGATACAATGAATGCAATATTTAATGCGGCTATGTCTAGACTGCAATGTGGCCGTGCGTAAAGTAGACGCTATAACGAAGTATCGTCCCGTGGTCCATTCAAACTCGCATTGATTAATCGGGGTCGAGAAGTCACACAACCTGAATTCACCTCAACGAGTGCCTCGCATTTCAACGCTACAAAGAATAATCCAGACGACCCCAACGACAGACCGAACCTTTTCGAACATACTGTTCTCATTCTATCCTCAGAGGGAAAAGCGCGTGGGAAAGAGAGGAAAGCAGTTTTGACATCGCATCGTCTATTCATTAGTCGTGATTATGGTCGGACTGGGATGAATTGACATCTGGGACGCCGACGAGGGGAAACCATCGTGTTTTCCCTTCTGAGGCCTCTGATAAATTTTAAACGACTGTCAAAAACTGAAAAAAAAAACTCATTTTTTCATATTCGCAAATAAATAATATAGCAATACATTTGTATCGCCCTATTATACCTATTAAAGTTAGGCAAACGAAACATCTAAAGAAAATTTTCCGTGGAGAAATAAAGAAGACTTTGGTTTAAAAAGACGGAGCGAGGGAAAGTTAACAGGCTTTTGTAAGCTCCTTTCAATTGGACATGAAAAATAATTAAAGAAAATCTGTTTTAATTACAGTATATTACATAATTTTTGAAGTGTAAAATTCGCAGGAAATATCACAATTCGCAATGCTTTAGAATTGACAGATACATATTATTCTTAATTATATAGCCATATTATCTTACCTAATGCTGTGCTCGCCATTCGCATAGTTTGGACTTGTAAACCTTCTGGCGACCCTTGAGTACTTTTTCTTTTTCTTGGACGGCCTTTTTGGCTTGGGCCACCTGAATAGTATTGAGAAGGCGAATCACCTTCACTGTGCATATCTTGACATCTGTATAGAGAATAAAATAAAATAAGTGCATATTAACATTTTATTATGTATCATAAACAAGCCTAGCAGCATCTGCTGAATATTATATCAATTACTCGTAGATGTGTTACCGTGGTAGACAATAATGATTTTTCCCGTTATATAAGATAAAGAATCGATGAATATACCTATAGATGTTCACGTCTTCATCACAATACTCGTCCAAGCATGCGTTGTCGTAATGCGGCCTGCAATAGACCAGCCCGTCTCGCATACCAAACACATCTCCTTTCGACAGAAGGCTTCCACATGCCACACAGGTGAAGCATGTCAGGTGATAAACCATGTCTCGAGCGCGCATCACCAACTCATTAGCTGTTATACCATTTCCACATCTAGCGCAACGCTTTACGCAAAATAACCTGCAACAAAGACAATCTGTTGTGATAAAATTGGGACTTTGAACCAAGGACTGAATACCGGTTAATTTACTATGGGAGTTATACCGGTATAATAATGGTTTTTGTTAATATTCTTTCGTTTTTATTCATATTTACTGAAAAAAATTACTGTGGTAAGTTTAGTTCGTATTACTCTTTAAAACTAACATCATGGTATCTCAGTCAGACACGAATTTTGGAAAATAAAAATTAACTGGTTTCAGTCCCTGCTTTGAACATGAATGGAAAATTTTTAAAAATATAAAATTTTCTTGGTAAGTTGTAGAACTTGATTGATGTTTATTATGTTACCATTAGGGTTAGCAAGCATCATTGAAAACATATGGAATCACTAAACACCCTTGGAATGAGGGGTTTAACCTGATATAATTTGGTAAACAATCGGTAACCCTCGAACAGTGGAGGGCATCTGGTATAATAGTTTAAATATGTCAAGATATTTAACTAATAAATAATCATTGTTGGGTTTTATGGAAAAATTAAACACAAATTTTATATTAAAGAATGTTCATAATATCTGAAACAGTAATGATCATAAAAAGGAGCAGTGTGTTTATATATCATATATAAGTAAATTATAAAATATTTTTATAATATTATAATTAAATAAAATATGCTGAGTTTACTGTATATAATTTTAACAATACCTAACCAAAAAAGTTCCTTCATTTTGTTTGCAATAACTTTGCAAAAATATTAAGAGACACTATTTATTGTATTGTAAGCTCTCAAAGTGAGATATATTATTTAAATGGCTTATTATAATAATATTTTTTTTAAGTTTATTTTCGCGAATAAGTTACGCAAAGAAACGAAGAATTTTTAGATTTTTAAGGAAGCATGTTGAATTTCAAAATCAAAATATGGTCATCATAATTTTTCCGGTGGCTTCTACACTTAGCGCTCTAAATGCGTAGAACAGATGTACAATATATCAAGTTCGACAGGTGTGTGAAATTCACAAGTGTGGTTGGTGGGCTTGAGTGACAGTACAAACACGGTATGGACGCACTCCGTAATTACGGCGTTTGACATGTGATAACTGTCAAAACGTAGAGCTACACTTCAGTTATGATAATGATTTGTTATCATTATTTAGTTAAACTACTGATAGCTTTTTATCGTTCGCGAAGCTCAACTTTTGGTAGATGATACTTTAGCAATAAGACATTGACGAATAATGTTGAATTATCAATATGTCAAAGACTAAGAATGAAAGACTGAATAAAATGAAAATATGGTTTCATTTTATAGCTCTACAGATACCAAGGTAATACTGACGGGTATATCTGTTGTTTTGTGTTAGTATGATTTTAGACGCTACTGATATTTAAGAGATTTCATATAGATTTCATAAGTATATATATAATTATTTTCAATTTGGAGAGGAAGACGCAATTACGAAATATATTATGTACCTACATTATAAAATAAGATACATTCATATCGCTAGCGAAACAAACAGATTCAAACCAATCGCTGTGTTGCTATCGACTTTCGCATCAGCAGAAGTATCGGGGCCTCATTAATTAAGGTTCCGCTGATCGCTCAGTATCGGAAAACATAACATATGTATAACATATATGTCATCACTGAAAATATACACCAGCTTTAATAAATACTTTGACGAATAAATTAAATTTTCAACCTATCTTACATGCATATGATAAAATCTTAGATTATTTAATATAAATAATCAAAGGATAAAATGATGGATTTTTTCAAAATAATTATTTTCAAAATGATGTTGGAGAATATTGTTACCTAGAAACAATTTGTTTTTTTGGTGATAATGAGTTTCTATATTAAGTATAATATACTGCTACGTTCACTCTATTGTCACTCATCATATTATGATGTCTCTAAGACAATAGAGTGAACGTAGCATTAATGAACGATTATGTATATATTTGTATTTATTTTTTAATGTAAGATATCGAGAATTCATGATGAACACCCAATATTATTTATATACTTGTAGTTTCATTTTTAAATATTCAGAAGTTGACTAGGGTGTAACGCACAATGGTTTTTCCGATTCTAGTGGTTTGAATATCGAACGGATTTAAAAATTTCTTCAACCTATTTAAACATTCAAAATTTTATTGCAAAATGCGAGGCCCAAGGATGAACAACTTGTAAGAAAGTATACGTATTTTTGAACTGTCATTAGTATGCCTTTTCCAAAAATATCCCATATGAATGACAGAACAACGATTCGAATACTTTATCGATACTCGTTCTAGGGCCTCATTTGTATGAGATTCATTAAATTTTCTCGCAAGTTGTTGGTGCTTGAGCCTCAGGTCGTATTGGAACGCTAAGTGACCTATACCTTAATAAGCCTGTCAAAAGTTAATAAAAAAACCTAGAGTTGTTTCAACTACTTCACAGTCAACGTAGCTCGTCGTATCAATAAGTAAAAAGATTAATTGGCCATTGTAGATAAACAATTTTTCCATGACTAAACATTATTTCCCTCACAATCCAATAGCACTCAACGTTCTCGTAGATTACTTCAACATACATATGTACATATATCAGTTTTTCAACACTATTTGTAAATGGTACCATAATAGTGACGAAGTTAATATAACATTAGGTAAGTTTAGTATATTATACCTTACTGATAAGCTTTTTCGTTATCTAAAATTTATGTATACCAAATTTCAAAATGAATATTATAACGAATCTAGATGTTTCATCAAATAAAACCTTCATTTTACGGTTCTTGCACTTATTGACAAAGACAACATTTAAGATAATTTTATTAAGATATATTAATTTTCCTTTAAAAAAACCCCATCAGAGTGGTCTCGCACTCAACCAATATCTCGTACATGATCAGATGCAAAAATGTACATTAGGTATATACCACGTCCCTCTCCCATTGAGGTAGTCAGTAATCACACAATTCCATACAATATAGTCTATTATTTAATAATATGAATCAATATCCATCTTAATAGATGACGTTACCACCAGATTCACCATTGTGTGATAGAGCTGAAGCGATCACACACGGTTTAGTGGAGATTATTATCAGAATGTCGAGCTCCCTCTACATTAGTGTAAAGCATTTTCCATGATGGGGGATTTCACATAATAACCTCATATTGAATATATTTAATTAATTATTTAAATAAATAAATTGTGAAAACACGAGAAAAACATATACCTACTGACATAGTCGTTTAACATCTAGAGTATGAAGAAAACATTCGTTCAGTCACCAAACATCTTCATATATCCTCTGATACCATTGCACTCTATAGGGACATCTAAATGTAATTAGATTTTTTTTTATTTTTGTAGGTACTTACCTATAATAGTCTTCCTTGCAATAGATGTTCCCATCTCTTGAGAAGCAGCTTAGTTCAGAGTCCAAAGGCAACCGGCATTCACAACATCGGAGACAAGAGCCGTGCCACTGACGATCCACGGCAAGAAGATAGTACCTGAATAATGTACCTTTTAGTACCTTATAGTAGATACCCCAGCCACAGAAATGCGTTATCGACCTACTTTTTACGTCGAGCATTCAGAAATCCATAGACTGAAACCGAAATGCACTTCACAATTTTTCCACCTATGAACGGTGGTTCGTTACGCGGACGTAATTTCGTTATTCCTCCCACCCGTTCAATGTCCGAAGTTACCAGACGTGGGGAAAACATGCTTATTATAAACATGTCGTCCCGGTGGGATTCGAACCCACGACCCATTGGTAAGTAAGAGTGCATGGCAGGTGTTCTACCAAACACGTCAGTTTTGATTATCGTTTCACTATTCCGCTGATAGAGTTCCAGTCGCGCTCCACATATAAATGTTGTATGGTGCCTCTTAGTTAAGTAGTCCAAGAAAACAAAGAAAATTGAGATGGTTTTACCATGTTGAAATATGAGTATTCTTAGGTATTATTCTAACATAATTCTAACGTACACTTGTGATAAAAGAAAAGAATCATTGTAAGTCAGTTTAAGCTTTAACATAAAGTTCTTATGTGAAATAAACATCGTATCACCTAAGATGTTTGATGAATTATTTAATACTAAGTGTAAACGGCAGAACACTTATGCGACCATTTTATATGACAACATCCATTTTGACGATAAACAGTAGGTGAATTCCAAAAAACTACAGTTACGTTAACATTGACGGAGAGTCAGAAGTGTAACAAAACGTCTTATGTGAACTTTTATGTGTGTGTAATTTTTACGTGTGTGTGTTCACTCACCTGTCCTGAATCCTCCCTCCGCACCCCGCACACTCGTCAGGGACAGCGGGTGACCCCTCCGAGCTCTCCCGCTCCTTCAACATTGTCTCCGAATCCGTACTGCCGCCTGGACAAGACTCTTTGTCTCAAATAACAAGACTCATTTCCTCTTGCATCCCACCTTCAATAGACTTTGCGAGAGACATGGCTAGTTTGTTTTTGCTGGACCGGTACGAAAACCTGTTAAAAATGGATATCGTTATACGAATACTATACGTAACGTTATTATCCCACTTTAAATACCTCTAGAAGAGCGGCGATAAAGGATTTACATTTTTAAAACCGATTGCTTGCGATCGATCAAATTCCAGCAAGATATCATCGAAAAATAACACCTTTCCCCCGCCCATGATAAAGTGTCTTTGGCACAATTTCACCAATTTGTAGCTTAAGCAAAGCGGTAAATGAGCATAGTAAATATATCGATGTCAAAATTCTCCGCACAAGATACGTACATAAAATTACATACGAGTACAAACTTTTGACCATCAGTTAATGGCGTTTAATATAATAATATCTAATAGTACATATCGAACTAGATATGCACTTCGTAATAATTCATTTTTAAATAGTAATAAAATATACATTGGATCAATATTCTAGTTAGTAAGTTTATATTGTTGAAAATATTCTGTTACTAGCTGACCCGTACCCACTTCGTTGGGCGAAATAGCTCTTAGATAGCAGGTTTTTATTCGATTTACTTGACACTCATCGTTTATATATGACCAATTATGTAACTTAATATCGTTACAAAGCCTATATTCTGTATAAAGTTTCACCAAAAAAAGTTTCCACATAAACTTTCACATTTATAATAATATTATTAGGATTTAAAACAAACATCAGTTTTCACACTATGGTGCATATTGTTTGTCTGTAATTGTAAACGATAATGTAATAATATATGTATCTAAACGTTGACAAACAAATAAATAAAATATACTTTAAGTTATCCCACACAAACATAACTCTTGTAACGAGGAACAAATACCAAAAGGAAAATAAAAAATGCCTACATATATTTGAAATGTAAAATAAAAGGTACCCATATGGAAGCTGTCTTCGCTCCTAAGCATATCATTTATTATTCCCTAGCACAAATCAGCTGTATACAATGGGATTTCCGAAGAAATCTATGTATGTTTATACCTCCAGTTGTTTTATTGGAAGAGACAATGGAGGCGTGTTATATATTTTTTTTGCATCCGACTCGAACACGGCAAGTCAAATATTAAAACTTAACTTTATAGATATGTAAATATTTCTCTATACATAAGTTTTATATCTCGCTAGTAATCCCGCGCGGTGTCACTCGCGTCGATATTTAAACCGTAACAATATACATATTTCTTTTATTGTAAATTAACTGGACGCTGTTAAGCAAAACAGTGTCAACCCACATGGTTGCCATTTTGGGAAAATTGAGTTTGAAGTTTTAATCAGGTTTTATCAAATTTCTTTTAAAAAATAACAGAAATAATATATTTTTTTGTAATTATTATTATTAAACTAAATGTATATCGTTTTCTTGGTAGCAATCAAAGTAATTGAATTTTGTGCATTATTGTTAAATATTTTAAACATTTTAGGTTTTCGTGCCCGTTAGTTTTTTCAATATTTTTGCTATTAAAACGATTTAAATGATACATCTCTTTTGAAATATGTAGTCAAGCTTATAAGGAGGCGATTGGTATAAAAATTTAAATTTTTGTCTTTTTGTGGGTTGACACTTTATTGCTTAACAGCGTCCATAGATATTTTTTAAAAGCTTCAATAAGTTCAGAGTTTAGCATTTCAAACACCTCGCAATCAAACTCTAACTCTGTTTAGTGTACCTTTTATGACTCTCTCTCTCTCTCTCTCTCTACCTCCTATGACGTCAAAGTCGTTGGCAAAGGTGTTAAAGCGTATTGACTTTTGCCAACAAACTGATCTTCTGGGGCTTTACCGCAATCTTAGTACCTACAATATTCTTGACACCTTACTTAACGAGAGAACGTGACAGCGCAATATGTTTTGTATAGCTCTGTCTCGTTCTAACATCAATCATCCTACAATAATGCTTTAATAGATGGCAAGGCTCAGCAGTCGAGGACAGCTCAAGCCGAGGCACACAGCCCAAGCCGAGGTACGTGTCTCGCAGGAGACTTCCTTAGGAGTAGCAAACCCCAATATTTCAAGGATGAGCCACAGTGCTCGCCACTCACGCCTGCACAGTTCAATAAATCCAACAGCCAGATTCCATAAAAAAAAACAGTCGTGAATACAACTTTCATTGTTGAAGTATTTTCTCTTGAATTCTTGCGTTATCTCAATTCTCAGATACCTAATCCTTATGATCGAAAACAACTCGAGACACCTGTTCAATTCTTTTTATCGAGTTACTAAAGAGTTCGTGTTTATCCAGACGAATGAAACTCTTAAAAGAAAGTGCCTTCAACATAGTTCAAGAACACGAGACTGTAAACGTAGACAACTACAGTAGGTGCACTATTTCATTTAGAAATAAAAACACGTATTTTGCGAGTGATAAGTTGTGATATTTATTTTGCATTATAAAGAAGACATGTTCCAATTATGTATTGAATATAGTATCCGAACATGGCCCCCACGGCTCTGATGACATACTATTTTCATTAAAGTTTCGGTGACTTTTTGACAAAGATGTGGCTGTATTTTACATAAAACAAAATGAAAGGAACCGAGAAATGCAGCAGATGAAACTACAATTACAACAGTTTTTTTTATGATTGATAAGAACTTCAAGCAAAAGTTGTTGCCTATTCAGAAATAGAACTGGCTCGGAAGCAAAAAGAGAAAGGTAGAGGATAAAAAAAATATTAAGCAGGTTGATACTCTGTAGGAATAGGGTGGCGTTAGTATGGCAACATGGAGAAAATTCAAATCATGCTTATTGGATAGTACCTATTCAAAATTTTAATACCATAAATAATTTTTATTTTAAATGAATTAAATTAAATAAAACTATATTCGCAACTGTAATAAAATATACATAACAGGTTCAATTAGTATCGATACAGTTTGTGAGGCAATAAAGAAATTATCGAGCGATATGCTTAACTGCGCAAGTAATAGGTGCATTCATTAAAAAATCTATAATGCTCGTATAAAAATGGTTATAAGTTTTTTCCACCTAAGTAATAATTATTACAAAACTCGCTTCAGGCTACCAGCTCACCTATATTAAATTATTGCATTAAATAAAAAACATGTATAGTTCTTTTTTCTAATAACTAAGCACTTTGAAATAAAATACTTTATACCGGATTAAAACACGATTTATTATTTATATGTTACTAGCTGACCTGGCAATCGTTGTTTTGTCATGTAAATAATTTCTAAAAATCAGGGGTTGGTGATAAAAAAGTAAAAATTTAGGGTTGTATGTATTTTTAATGCCACATTATAAAAAAATAAAAACAAAAAATTTCGTCCAAAAATTAAAAAAAAATTAGGGGTGGAATACCCTCAACATTTAGGGGGATGAAAAATAGATGTTGATCGAATATCCACCCTGGCCGATATGCACGCTAAGGATCACGAAAATCGGTCGAGCCGTTTCGGAGGAGTTTGGTCCCGCACACCGTGACACGAGTATTTTATATATTAGATTTATCCCGACGCGGATGTTTCGAATGCTTTTCAGCAACCGTGGTCACGAGCAGACTGAAAGGTGACAGCTGTCTAATTTTATTTCAATGATACTCGCATTATTAAAAGACAATATTATGTGCAACTAAGCACTTCTCAACCAGTACTAGGATCACATAAAATCAAGACTTAATTTTCAGTTTATTTATAATATATTCTAAACCAACTACATTATATAATATTTCTCACTAAGATGTTCTTTAACACTTTTTATTGTCTCTATCATGAGGGAATATTTTTTTTTGTTTTCCTTACACAACACGAACTCAAAGAGTTTTATCCCCTTAAGCACACTTGGCACAAGGTCTGTGCGATCAAGGCCAAAAACAAGCTGGAAACCTCTTCTCCTAGAATTCTGCAGTTTTCTTAATTATATCTGAGACGAGCTTGTGTACCATGAAATTTCTATGGGGTTCGTCATTTTTTTATACCAAGAGGCGTTTATAAGTTCCCTTAGGACCTACATACATATATAGAACCTTTATTGTAATTTCAATTTAAAAAAGATAAAAAATACACACTTTTTGAGAAACATTTGATTAGCGCACTGTTCCTTCTGACTTCATATTACCTTTGTAATTTTTAATTATAATTTATATGTATTTTTTTTGTAATTTTATCAACAAAAGCAATCAAACTCTATTATATTAATTATTATCTATATTATTGTGTATGTTGATTACATAATCAACTACAAAGTTGTATAAGATTTTGAATGTGGAATGGAATTATTTTTATATTTGCTGATCCCACAGGTAAATTTGCTCATACTTTTTACTAAATATTATTTAGAATTTATAATTACTATAAATATCGTTATATCATATCCTATATAATTAATAAGTGATCCAAGTCTTAGGGTTACTTACTACTTATTTTTATACTTAGTCTTACTCTTAGGGATTGTGATATAATATATAGGTATGTCGAATTCTGCTTTAATCAATTATACAAAATTGTTGTTTTACTATTAGTAATATTTCCCAAAGTTTCGTTCTTCACTCGTATATACTCGTAAAATTATAATGATATATCTCATAATCACATTAGATTCATGGTCTGTAATTAAAACTATACAGCTACTGAAAATTTTATACCTCATACTGATTATACAAACAAAAATCGCCTAAGTGTGATTGCATTCAATTAAAGCAAGGAGTTTTTCTATTAATAATTTAAAGTTAAGATTATAATAATTAATTGTAATGCACACCCTCCAGATTACAATGCGTAACGAGCGAGCATTTTTAATGACGGAGGCATTTATTATTACTATACTAAGTAAAGATCGAATGCGTTGTACAGAAATGGAATTGATAATGAATGCACAGTTAAATTTTCCGGATTTTCCCGGTAAAAAAATACAAATTTACGGTTTTCGAATTTTTCCCTTTTACTTGTACTAAATGACACTACTTAATAGCAAATTTCATGATTACGTCAACGGAAGGTACCATATACAAATTATGTACGTTTTGATTCCCTTACGAGTGTCGAAATATGCTGCATAAACGAAGCATAAAAGGCCGTATATTTTGATTACGTCGCCTTAGATTCAAAGGATTGCCGACCTGAGTATTTTTCAACTTGAAACGCGCCACAAAATACCTCCACGTGTTTCCTCACTTCACTCTGAGAAAATGGGTCTTGACAGACGGACGGACAGACAGACAACGAAGTGATCCCATAAAGGTTCCGTTTTTGATACGCAGTACGGAACCCTAAAAATCGTAGTCTGATTAAATGTATGAAATTTTAATATTAGCATTTTAATATCGACAGCAGATAAATTTGGTGAAACAGATACACAATATAAATAACAAAGATACTTTATCATTAGATGTTGTATATTGTGAACAATGAAGAAGAACAATGTTACTGAAGTTTAGTTTCAGTGGAATAAAGAATGTGGACTGTTTTCCATTTCCTAGACTTCAAAAATTATTCATACCAAAATTATTCATCAAAATTGGTTTAATACATAGTTTAGTCGTAAAATAATTTTAAACAGAGTTGTCAGTGGAAATGCAAAACTGCTAAAACCACAAAATTACAGTTTTGGGAAATGAGGTTTCATTGTTTCTTTTTTTTAATTCATACCTATATTTTATTATTTTCATCTGATTTATTTATTTAAAAATGCAAATGAAATATAGTATTTATCTATTTTGGACAAATTGGCTTATCAGCAGTTTTGCCTTTGTACTGACGATATTGATGTAATTTCATTTATTATTATTTTTTGAAAAACCTAGTCATGAAATTAATGGACTGTATTATTATATTGAAACAAGTTTAATATGAAACAAAAACTATCTTGATCGATTTTCTTACAATTCACAATATACATTAAACACTCTTATAAATATGAATTAAATGTTCATTTATTACCGAAACTTCTTTAAATATTTAATGTGTTCAGCCGGCCTAGCATGACAACCGTGACAAAATCTTGTCGACCGTTTTCTCGTGTTTTAATCGATTATCTCTTTATTTCTTCCGGGTCTAACATGACAATTACACTTAAATCTGGACTTTTAATATCAAAAATAGATAAATTTGTCCATCAAAATATATTTTCTATCAAATTTGTCTATGTCGAGATATAATATATTGATATATCTTACATCTTAGTTTGTCTTCTCTCGTCCGCGACATATCTCGTGGCGGTCGTGCTAGGCCGGCTGCATTACGAAAGTCCTATTTTTGCTTGCGAGTAAACATTATAGATTTAACAGAATAGTTTTTTTAATTACATCGTTAAACAAAGGAAATAACACTGCACAATAACAGGAACGAGTTGTACATAAAACTTTAAAGTTTTATCTAATCTCAAACAAAATTACTCCTAAAATGTTATCAGTTATTGCGTTTAATAACCACCGACCGTTAATAGTTTTATGATTGGTGTAACTCGAGGTTTCGATATCGAGGTCTTAAAGTTGGGGTTTTAAAATTAAGTGCTATAAAATCGTAACGTTTACTGTTCTTTTGTTTTCGTTTTATTTATGCAGTAAAAGGCTTTATACTTTCAACATGTAATAAAATTTCTTAGTTAAATATTAGTAAGAACGACGTATAGGTACTTTTTAGCTATGTATATTGTATATAATATATATAGATAAATTCAACCAGAAATCCCCAACATATTATATGTTGTTTTAATTGAATTACTTTAAATGGTATAAACTCTCATTAGTTAACATCGTGGATGTGGGTGTTACTTAAGAGCTTTTTGTAAAGTTATGTAGGCATAGACACATATATTCATGAAAAAAATATTTTAGATTAATTGGACTAACCACAGAACAAATATAATAAAATGTTTTATTATATGTTCTGTGGGGCTAACAGTCTCCCTAAGTAGTTAAAAAGGGATAACCGCAATTCCACAACATCACAGGCAATTAATTTACAGTTCACAATAAACGATTTTTTTTATATATAGTAGATTCAAGAAACTTACATCAAATGACTCAGATAGAAAAGCCGAAAAAAGAAAATAAGTATATTTTACCAAAAATGTCGAAATATTTGTCACGATTTAACAACCTGCCATATTATGTGGACTATAATATGTACCTAGGACAGTCACCAAAATAAAATAAAACTCTATAGAAATGACACTACAACAAATCAGAATCAACATTGAATAGTTTTCTATTCAGAACACTGGCTTTACAAATAACTCCATACAAATAAAAAATCTATTAAATATTGTAGTACACAATATGCGAGTGAAGCGAAATCGACACGCAAATGAGGGTTGCATAAGTACGCCCTCACCCCTTTGGGTGGAATCCCTGGCAACTTCCACTCCACCCCTCGCCTCTGTCTTCGAAATAGGAGACTAACATATTTATTCAAAGAACCCGACTCCCGAAGGCATAGCAGTATCATATATAACTATTACAACGCCGAGATCCCAGCGAGGGAATTTCTCTCGTTAACGTAATGAAAAGCACTGATATCGAATTCCAGTGATACTCTAACAATACCTTTAAGCTATTGTATACATTTACTTTTTTATTATGAGTTCTAGTTATTACAAGATATTCAAATCTAAACACGTCACTATACAATAACTGTAAACGGAATATATTCACAGTAATAACGTAAGAAGGTCCCTGCAAAAGGCATGAATAGTAATTAAATCCCTGGATGTAATATACACATGAATGAAAATAACATTGTAGTTATAACACGTTCATTGATAAATCCATTCATTCGCATTTGTGCAACAATTCGTATCGGTACATAATTACAAATAGCAGTAGTAATTAGAGTTAAAGGACATTATACTTACTAGTGATGTAATGAATAAAATTTTAAACATGCGCGAATGCGAATATCTGCCATCAATATTCGCGAATGCGAATATTCAGTAATTACATTTAAAGCCTTATGCATTTATTTCTTATACACTGTTGAAAAAAAAATCCGGACTAATCTCTTATTCATATTTGAAATTTTGTTACGGGCTCGTTGGCGCGTTCGGTAGAACACCTGCTGTGCGCATCGATGGGTCGTGGGTTCGAATCCCACCGGGGCCACATGTTTATAATTTTCTATAAGCATGTTTTCCCCACGTCTGGTAACTTCGGGCATTGATCGGATGGGAGGAAATTCTAAATTCCGACCGGGTAACGAACCACCGTTCATAGATGGAAAAACCGTGAAGTGCATATTGCGCGTTTCGGTTTCAGTCTGTGGATTTCCGAATGCTCGAAGTAAAAATTATGTCGATAGTGGCTGAGGTATCACCTACCTGTCGGTCTGTCGATATCTGACATAAAAAAAAGAAAAATATTTATGAGTACAAAAGTATTGTCTGTTACAAACCGAAGTATTTTTATAGATTAGAGATCAAACGGCCTCCTGTCTGAAGGTTGCATAAGTACCTACTACGCATGAATTTTGCGAATGTGAATGCGAATACGAATATTCGTTACATCACTAATACCTATAAGCTTACATTGTAATTACCGAGTCGCTGAGTGTTCTTCAACTACACGTAGGTATTCAGCAAGTGATTGCGACGTTATGCTGAATATAATTCGAACACTGCATGTTGTTCGCTAATTGAGTATTAGTTATTATTGAATTGAAGTGCAGGATGCGTTTCGCCTTTAGCTTGACGCCTTATAATAGTCCTAAGCGCACCGTTGGTTAATGTTTTGTGGCTGAGGTGAGGTGTGAAGAACAACATCTAACATAAAAGACATCTAGTAACTTTGTAGAAACATTTTTGCCGTTTTTTACTGGTTATATTATAAAGTCAACGAAGGCAACAGAGAAAAGTCTTTCAAATTAATTGAAAGCTAGGGTGAATAGGCTTCTTCTAGACGAGAGATATGCCCCTTAGATCGCATCACCACTTCACATCAGGGACGCGGTCAAGCATCTGACTATTTAGTATAAAAAATATTTCAATATAATCTAAATGAAAATTTTGTTTTTCCTAAATTATTTCCGAAGAGAAGTGATTTGAATGATACATATATTGTTTATAATTAGTTCCCGAATTTACCATTAACAAGCAAATTATAAAAGTCAATACCTAATCAATTGTTTTCGTTTCAGTTACTATAAATATGTTATTGTTAGGTATTTAGTACCTAGCAAAGAGATTTACAGTTGTCGTTAGTGTTTTTAAAATTAAAAATCATTTTGATTTTATCTTTTTAAAATGTTTAGTAATTAACGATTTTAACGACAGACGAGCATGAGGTTCACTTGATGGTGATACCCCAGCCACAGAATATCAGTCAATGATGCGCTGTCGACCTAATTTTTACTTCGAGCACTCTGAAATCCATAGACTGGAACCGAAATGCGCAATATGCACTTCACGATTTAAATAAAATACTGTATACCGGATTAAAACGCGATTTATTATTTAAATTATTTATCCCGACGTTTCGGATGCTTTTCAGCAACCGTGGTCGCGGGAGACTGCTCCCGCGACCACGGTTGTGTATACCGGTTTTAATCCGGTATACAGTATTTTATTTAAATGTGTGATACTCGCGTTAATAAAAGACAATATTACTTCACGATTTTCCAAATATGAACGGTTGATCGTTACTCGGTCAGAATTTCGATATTCCTCCCACCCGTTCATAGTCCAAAGTTACCAGACATGAGGATGACTTACTAACAGAAAATTATAAATATTTCGTCCCGGTGGGATTCGAACCCACGACCCATCGATACGCATAGCAGGTGTTCTACCGAACGCGTCAACGAGCCCGTTAATATAGGTATTATTTGAAATCTTAAAAAATCAATAAAATTTTGGTATTTTGGAAGTCTTGAAACTCCTTACCTACTGTGGATTTTATGTTTGGACAAAACTCTTTCTAAATTAAAATAGCAATAGAAAATGTCTTAGAAGAGACGATTAACACTTTTCATTGAATGCAAACTCAATTTTATTCTCTAAAATTTCCTTTTCATTTTCTTTCTTTTATGGCTTAAAAAGGTTAGATTAATATTACGAGTACCTATAAGGCTGGAGATTTAAATTGTCTGGCTCAAATTAATCATCGGTATAAAGAATTGTATAAAAATGTTTTTAATTAGCAAATAAAAATCGCAACTTTCGGAGCATCAGTCTGAAAAAAAAGTGAGGCCCAATTACCATTTCTTCCCAATAAGAGGAATTTTGAGCGAAATATTCAATAGGGTTTGCCCGTGACTTGGTAATATTTTTTTTACGCGGTTTAAAAAGTATGTCAGTAGGTACTCACTATATTTTAAATTGTTAAATGAAAACTATATAATAACTAGCTGACCCGGCAATCGTTGATTTGCCATGTAAATAATTTCTAAAAATCAGGGGTTGGTGATAAAAAAGTAAAAATTTAGGGTTGTATGCCACATAATATAAAAAAAAAACAAAAAATTTCGTCCAAAAATTAAAAAAAAAATGTTTTAAGTGTGAACAACCCTTATCACTTAGGGGTATGAAAAATAGATAGTAGCCGATTCTCAGACCTACTGAATACGCATAAATGGTAAAAATCGGTAAAGCCGTTTTGGAGGAGTACGGTAACTAACATTGTGACATGGAAATTTTATATATTAGATTATAGACTTGAACAGTTTTTTTTATTACAAATGTTAAATGTCACTTTGTAGTAGAATTTTAACAAGGAAAATATGTATGACGTTTGTGTTTTGCTTTAAATATAATAAACATGGTAAAAAAGTGAAGGTTCGTCCTTAATCATCGCCAATATCCCACATTTACTGTAGTTTCTGTACCGAAAGCTCATTATTAACTACTTATAAGGCACCATAACTACCTATATTTATTAAATAATCATCAGATTTTTCATACCTCTTTCTTTTTTACTCTCATATGCCATATAAGAACTTTTTAATTCTCAAGCTATATCAAAAAAATACGATAAACAACACTTCAGTCTATCCATGACCAGCTATAAAGCACTTGAAATGTCGCATGAATTAATAATCAAAACATTAAAAGAACACATAGGCTATCTGCAAATAATTAATACAAGACTAAAAGTTTTTCAATTTAACATAACAGCTGTTAATGTCAACCCACCCAAAAAAGTTTAAAAGTCAGAGCGTTGCTAAAACATTAAGCATAATATTATTTGCATAACATTATCTTTGAAACAGCTAAGATCGCTGACAACAACTGACTCACTATTTATGAAATGATAAAATGTAAATAAAATATCGTAATTCATTAGTTACCTCCTAAAACGAAGCGCGAACTGGCAAAGTCGCGTGGCACGGTAAAATAGGCCCGACAAACAGTTACAATACGCATTCAACTGTTCGAAATTTGAACGCGGCACTGCTAGTTTGTTCGACATCTGGGGAGGCGATACGATGCTGCGACGTTGTCACGCCTCCTTCTCCGTTACACCAATCGAGTCCGTCATCTCATCACATGTGCTTTAAAGTAAGAACTGACAAGCAACCTTCTGTCTCTTTCAGTGCTGTCCTCGCTGGCATGACAGAACGAGATAACACATGCTTGCCGGTTTAAATCAATTTCAAATGTTTGTAAGCATAACCTAAGAACAACCTTAGTGTAGGAATTTGCCTAAAGACTTTAGACCTTAAGGTCCTGATTCCAGATCTTATTTAATACTAAAGGTAAGATGTGGTAGAGTTCGGGAAATGTAGAGCTAAAATAGCACAGTAAGTACCTATAACATTCCTCCATGCGGTTGAACATCGATTATGCTTAAGCAAAAGTTCCGGATCCTGCAGTGGCATACGATAAAAAAGATAAACATAATATTTGCGTTGTTATAAAATGATGAACTACAAATATTATGTAATTGAAAAATAAATTTATTTCCTTCCAATAAGAGGGGGCTTATTGCTTATGAATTTTAAAATATATGCCACATGATAAGTTCGTCCAATAGGGGAGCGCGGGGCACGTTGTTACATTTTTTAGATAATTATCAATATGAGAAAGCCTATCAAATAATTTATATAATTGATTGTTTATATCGATAATTTGAATATCCAGCTAGTAAAATATTACAGAAAAAGTATTAAAATATACGTTATTTTCCGACAATGGGCAATTTAATAAAAAAAAATCGATTGTAACAACTTGCCCCGGCTTGGGGCTTGTATTGCGTAATCGGTAAAGATACATAGTAAAAAGATATTCCAGAAACTAATAAGCTAGTAAGATAATTAAGCCCAAATTATATGGGGAAAGTTGTTACATGTAACAACTTACCCCAAAAAATTGTAACAATCTGCCCCATAGCACGGTTTTTTAAACAAATTGAGGTCCAACATTGACGATTATCATTACCAAAAAAACAATATTGTAAATTAAATGTAGATATATTAGGAAAGTCCAAACTCTAAAAAGTAATGAAAAAAATTAAAATATGTATCAGAAATCCAAGATTTCATAAAGGTATTTTTTACTTACTTGGCTGAAATCGCAGCATGTGCACATAACTTTACAGTACGCCGCTCGTTGGGTCAAAAGTTGTACTTAAGTAATGTATGGTGTAAAAAGGAACCGATTGAGTCCAATACTATGTGCCAAAGAGTTTAAAATCTCGGTAAAAAATTAGTGTAACTATTTACCCCTGCAACAACGTGCCCCGCGTTCCCCTACATACTTATTTATAGCCAATTGGTATTTTTTTAATTAGGAATAATTATCACTGTATTATGATTTTTTAAACTTTGTCAATAGAGTCACACATTTTAGATTAATAAATTATCTTTTTCATGTTCCGGTATATTTATGTATTAAAAAAGGAAAAAAAATGTACGACATTATTTGGATAATAAATTAAAAATAATATTCACGAAATAACTCTCACTCTATTATTCTATTTCATGCAGGTTGAATAGCCATTTTGGCCCACATTCTTAAAGTACAAATCGAAATCAGTTTTTGACAACGGTCAAAATGCGATATTTCTTTAAATAACCTTGTTTTGACTAGAGTCAACGCCACAACTCAAGTCCGACAGCCGCAGAGCCTCTGTCGTGTATCAAAATGTTGTTAGGAAGAGGTGTATCTTTACCTTACATCCCATCAACTTGATATGTCTCGACTTCCTAATAATTGTTTGCACATAATAAACGCATATCGTGCATGCCTGAAAAACAACAAGATTACGGAGCTTTCACGAGTAGTTCCAGACTTCGCCGTGCGACTTGATTCGCGGCGTCGACTTCTAATTAGCCACGAACGATCTTGGAATATGGGTATTAGAAATTAGAGATAATATTTCAAATTAACTAAGTATATTTACCTACGAACCTCACAAAGAAAAAGATTATAAATCTTACCTAACCAATAATGCGCTTCAAAGCAAACCATGATTCTAGTTAGATATATACCTATCAGCTATCTCCTTATTAATGTAGAGCGAAGGAATTTTTTCCTCTTGTAGATATGCCTTTCAGATACCCTAAGCCCTGTTTTTTCCCTTTTCAGTGGACCCCAGATCCCCCCCCCCCCCCCTATTGTATACAACATCAAATGTATTAGACAGCTGGTATAGACTTGCTTCTCACTTAGACAGATTAAAATTTCTGACTGTAGTGTATCTTTGTAGACCCGTGGAGGTCGATATAGACTGATGTAGAGCTTTAAATAAAATTGAAGTCAAATTATATTTTTAAATATTTGATTCTACTTTAGAACACTACCTACCTACTTCCGTTTAACATGAAAACAAAAATTTTTCTACAAAAATAGAGGAATTCTGTCTAGCAAAGCATGGAATTGCATTGTCAAGGTCGTTTGCTTGATGCATCTTAATTGTACCGTACCACATTAAAAAAAAGGTCACTGATTGAATCAAACCCTAGAATAATCAAATTTGGCACGAAGCAATGTTATGTAACACAACTAAAGGAAAAAAATCCGAACATTGTGTAGTTTTTTTAATAGAAATCTTTACTTAACTAAAAGTGTATACGGAACCCTCGGTGCGCAAGTCCGACTCGCACATGCCATTTAGATAAAGCAGACTGTAAACAATAATCACAACTATCACTTATCCGGTTCATTTGAAATAAAAACAATAATTTTATTAATTCCGATGTTTACAATAGGTAGGTACATTTCTTTTTTCTTTTTTTTACAGCTCCAATATAAGCTTTATTTTTATTTGTTTCTGTTTCAAAAGCATTTTCAGAGTATTATTTTTGCAACTATTATATCCAGCGTAATTGTCATATATTTTTTGAAAAACAAATTATATGGTATGTTATGTGGTGTACTTTAATAAATAAATGAATAAAAGATTTTGAGAAGAATTTGTCGCTAGTAATAATACTAAAATATTACAATCAAGATTACTTGTTCGTGTGAATTTACTCATTTCTTACAAAAAAAGAACTACACAATGTCAAGATCCAGCTTCGCCGACAGATTTATAATAATTAGAAATAGCATACACGGTCGCTACCACGGTAGAACTAATTTGGTCTCTCAGACGAGTAATAGCTTATGGACCCTATAGTTTAATGTTTAATTTTTTTTGTCAGGTATCGACATACATATAATACTTACAGTGATACCAAAGCCACATAACATCGCTCAATGATATGCTTACGACCCATTGTTTAAAAACTCTTTGTCTCTCTAATTCGAGCAATAGAAAACCAATAAATCGAAACTGATACACGCAATATGCACTCCACGGTTTTTCCATTTATCAGTAACCACCATTCACCACGAACCCGTTCGGAATTTCGATATTCCTCCCACGGGAAATAGAACACTGGTCGTCTTCTACTTCCTGTTCGAGCTTTTTTTTGTACTTCCTACGTACTGTATAAAAACCACAGATTGTAGTAGTCTCCCACTACACTGTATCATACCATGTACGTGCTATGAATGATTTAGACACGGGCTACTATGCCCTCTAAGAACGCACATCGGCACTGGCCACAGATTACCCCCAATGGGAGGTAATCTGTGGCACTTATTATCGCTCCGTGCATGGCTCGCGGCGGTGTTTAGTCGGACACCTAAAGGTCTAATGGACAAAGTCTTATACTCTTTAATACAAAGATTATTTTTTTCCTCACACATATTATAGTAATACGGTTTAGTCGGACAATCTTAGCTTATACGTTTAAAATCAAATACGGAAAAAAAAGTGCAGGACAATGCCGTGTGAACCCAGTCTTAAGTGTTAGGTTAGATTATGTTCCTAATAACGGGTGTCTCAGTAAGAGTGCACTTTTTCATTTTAAAATAAAAACAAGTATTTTATGACAGAGTTGTGATATTTTTATTGTATTGTAAAGAAGACATGTTCCGATTATCTATGGAATAATATATCCGGCAAATGACCCCCTGGCTCCGACGACAGGCCATTACTCTTTTCATGAAATTTTCCATGACTTTTGCACAGAGATGTGGCTGTATCTCACCGATGACACGTTCGATTTCCGATTTGAGCTCAGGAATTGTTTCGGATTTATTCGCATTAACCCGAGATTTCACAAAACCCCACGGCGTTAAATCGCACGATCTTGGTAGCCAGTTTTTCGTGAGATAATGTGTTCTGAAAATCGTTGCTGCAATAAGTCGATTGTTTCATGCGCGGTCGTCTGCTGGTTTGAGCTCCTGAGTTAACTGAAGGTGGTGAAGGTCTTTAGTCAAAATTCGCTGCGTAGTGCTTCGTGAAATTTGAAGTTTTCGGGTTTTCGGCGACACTTTCGTTTACAGCAGCAATGTTTTCAAGAGAACGACCGGTACGTTGACGCAAAGGTTTCTTCAAATTTTTTTGACCACCCTTCGAATGGTTGACACATTAGGTGCACTTTCTCGGCTGAAAATTTGGCGAAAATTTTGCGAGCAGTTTCAGCGTAACTTTCCCCATTTTTGTAATGAGTTTTCACAATGATAACGCATTGTTTTTTCGAAAAGCGCTCCATTTTTAATAATCGGAATAAGCAGAGATGCCAGCTGTCAAATTTCAGAGTTGCCACTTGAATGAAAAAAATTATATTCCATTTTTAAAAAGTGCACTCTTACTGAGACACCCTTTACTTGGTACCTAAATGCAACAAATTCCTTATTCAAAACTTAATAATTGTCATACGAAGTTTTCTAAACAAGTAGACTGTATGACTCGCATCTCAGTTGCCCAAAATAGATACCTTTGCTTTCATCTCGTTATTCGACAGTAATTATGCCTTTGGTGACTGATGCTGTCGCTTATAACACGTAGCCCCAATATATAAGGTTCGAAATAGAATAACCGATAACATTTAATAGGACCAAATAATTGCGTTTATTAATACAGACAAAGGAATATTGTTCGTACAGGTTGTACTGATGTCTCCTATAGAAGAATCGAATTTCTAAATAGTAACTTGTACCCACGACTTCGCAAGGAATTATCTACATATATTGTCCGATTTTCATGAAACAAAGCCCATAGGAACCTTGTTTGTAGGATTTGTTATAATATTTTGGAATACAACTTAGCATATTATACCAATCACTCTTTAACTCCTAAACTACATCATATTAACACAAACGGAGAAGACGATTTGAGATTTCTCAATCCACTGCTGCGTTTGTGTACAATAGGACCTAATCAATAGGTACATACAAAAACTTTTGTATTTAGTATTCATGTACATATTTTCAATAAACATTTCCATATTATTAATTGCCTAGCTCTCATTAACAATAGTTTCCTACTTTGGACTGAACACTAAATCCTAGTATGAAGTCACGTATAACCACCATAAACGAAGCGAAATAATCTAGTATTAATCAGGATCGAAACATGGCTATCTTGTAATCATTGGACCGCTACGGACTGAGATTTTTATTTCAATATTACCTGCCTTACCTCATGAAATTAATATCAATTGCCGGCTGCCTTATATGGTAAAACAACAAGATTGCATTGGAATGGACTGATACCGACAGGATTGGAAAACCTGCCTGTTGAAAATTCAGCAGGTGTACTGATGTAGCGTGCAAGCAATAAACATTTTAACTTCAACCTAAGAGGTGTTTTTAATCTATGATATCGATGGATGAGCGAGAGGTTCACTTGATGCTAGGTGATATGTCAGCCACAGAAATTTTTACAAATTTTTACTTTGAGAATTCGGTAACCAAAACTCAACTATGGGTTCTACTTTCAACCGAAATTTAAAATTATCAACCATATTATAATACTAGTGACCAGCCGTAGAAAAAACGTTTTTATAGAAAATTATAAACAAATAATCCCGATGGGATCATGGGACTCGAACTGAGACCCAATGACGCGCCAATAAGCTCATCAGAGTACGATGAACTTACGCGTACCTTTCATGATAATTCCTGCAAGCTAATAAATAATAATAATCATGAAAAATAAATATGTATTAAAATTAATATAATTAAATATAGAATAAATGCCAAGTCCTAAAGATATAAAAGTACGTTACGTTTATTCTCGCAAAAATAATATTATTTTCGAAGCATATACAATTATACAGGTTGATAGGTATTTGAAAACTAAAGTAAAAGGAAAATGAATGAAAGACATCACAGAGCTGTTTTTGACGAAAGATGTGTATTGGAATATTTGACTATTTACATGTCAAATAGACAAAGATTGGATTTTTAAAAATCAATTTCATTAGTCGGAAATCGGAAACGTTAGTTTGAAAAAGTCTCGTACCTACTATATTTAAGCATTGGGTCATTATTAGGTATAAAATGCTTATAATGATAAAATTCTACAAAGTAATCTTCAACAGCAAACTAGAGGTTTTTTTTTTTGTAATAAATTAGTTCGAAACACACTAATTGGCGCCCATCCACTTTCTCTTGTCCTTGTTTTCTTTAATACTTTATAAGTAAGTAATAATAACAATAAAAATATTTGAAATTAGAAATAAAAACTATATTGCTAAATTTTTTTTGACAACTATGTATAATATAAGAAAACTGGCTATTTCTGTCATATGTCAATGTCAAAATACCACTTGAATTTGCTATTATAAATATAAATTACATACTTCCGAGTTTTTATAAGGTGACCCTTATAAGCTGTCGTAATAACAAAGAATGTTTTTCTTTTCTTCAGTAGGTATTAACGATTTCATTTCGGTAATGAAAATTGTGTGAGACTCGTTTGTGAATTTTTCGATATTTCCTCTTTTTGAGAATTCGGCCCTTTAAGTACAATTTAAAAAATCACTCTGTATAATAATTATAAATGCAACTTATTTTTAAATAATGATTGCTATGTCTTAATTAATTAAAAAGACATAAGAGTTTATCTCATTATTGACTTTAATCAGCTGTTATATTATTAGTATAATATAAAATCCCCAAAAAGCTTTTTTACTGGAATTTTATATTAATTTACTTTGTATATTAAAAAAAATAAATCAATCAAATAGTTATAATTCATAATTATTTAATTATTTTTTTTTACATTTTTTTTTTTTTTTTTTTTTTTTTTTTTTAAACTTAATAGGCAGTTGTTTGACCACTAACCCACCTGGTGGTAAGTGGTGTTGCGGTCAAGGTGGTAAATCACAACTGCCTAGAAGATGCCTATTTACTCTTGTTTTGAAGAGGCCCAAGTTATATTGATCGGGGAATACAGACGCAGGGAGGGAGTTCCAATCCTTAGCGGTTCGCATGATGAAGGAGGAGGCGAAACGACTTGTGCGGAGTGAAGGGATATCGACCAGGTAAGGATGGAAGCCCACCGTGCGCCTGGATGTCCGATGATGAAAGGGTGAAGGAGGGATCAGGTTATGCAGTTCCAACGCACACTCTCCAAAGTGGAACCGGTAGAACACCGAAAGACCTGCCACTCTCCGGCGATGGTCAAGGCTTAGTAATCGACGATCAACCAATAATGGGTCACCTATAAGCCTCTTGGCACGCCTTTCCATTGCATCCAAAGCTTCCAGGTGACATTTGGCTGAACCTCCCCAAAGGTGAGAACAATACTCCACGCACGAACGGACTTGAGCTTTGTAAAGAATTAGAAGCTGTCCCGGTGCGAAGTAGTGCCTCACCTTAGCTAGGATTCCGAGCTTCTTCGCAGCCAATTGGGCTTTGGACTCAACAAATCTCCCGAAGTTGAGGTTTTGAGATAGCGTGACACCAAGCAACCTCAGGTGATCACTAAGTTCCAGCTGTTTATCCTGGAAAGTTGGAGTGAGGTCTAGGGCACTCCGTTTAGCGGTAAAAAGACACGCTTGCGTCTTGGTGGCGTTAAATTTTACCAGATTGGCATCACCCCATTTGGAAACATCCTGAAGGGTACGGTCAATCTGCTCAACCAAAGCTTCTCTCTTCGCTCTTATTTCGTCCTTGGAAGCGCGAGCATTGGATACGTATCTCTCCGCAACAGTGCAATCATCTGCGTAACCGAAAATGTTTGGCCTTAGCAAGTCATTTATATGCAGAAGAAACAGCGTTGCAGAGAGAACCGACCCCTGAGGTACCCCGGCATTGATTGCCATTTGATCAGATGAGCAGCCGTCAATGACTACTCGGATCGATCTTTCTCTCAGGAAGTCGGTTATCCAAGCTATTAGGACGGGGGGTATTCCATATGACGGAAGCTTGCTCAGAAGGGCATCGTGCCAAACCTTGTCGAAGGCCTTTGAGATATCCAGAGAAACGGCTAGCGCTTCTCCGTGATTCTCAATGGCCTCTCCCCATAAGTGTGTCGCATGAGCTAGAAGGTCGCCAGTCGACCGTTTCTGGCGAAATCCATATTGTCGGTCGCTTAGCAGATCATTCTCTTCTAGGTATGCAAGGAGTCGACGATTCAATACACGCTCCATAATCTTAGAGAGTATGGAGGTTATTGAAATAGGCCGGTAGTTAGTAGGGTCTGCACGACTTCCCTTTTTTGGTACAGGCTGTACATTGGCAAGCTTCCAGGACTTAGGAACTAACCCAGAATTAAGAGAGAGGCGAAAGAGACGTGTCAGGATCGGGGACAATTCGGCTGCGCAAGTTTTTAATACTAATGCAGGTATTCCATCGGGTCCGCTGGCTTTATTCACGTCTAGATTTCTGACTTCTTTTAACACATCCTTTTGGAAAATGTGAATACTGGTCATATAACTGCCTAGATGTGGGATGTTAGGAGGATAGTTATTCCCAGAATCTAGACGAGAATTACCCGCAAATAGATTTGCAAAGATATCTGCTTTTTCCTTTGCTGTATGAGCTAGGAACCCATTAGGTTTCAGCAGAGGCGGAAACGAAGAGCGGGAGAAGTTGGATTCAACGGCTTTAGCAAGAGACCAGAATGCCTTACTACCCGGGGGGTAAGATGCAAGCCTATCTCCGATTCGCTTGATATGGTCAAATCGACTTCTCTTTAGTGCCTTTTTGCAGGACTTGGCAGCTTTGTTAAATGCTCTCTTTTTGGCACTAATGTCCGGAGCTTTACGGGATCAAGCATCAACCCAGGTTTTGTAAGCAGCTTGCTTTTCGCGCTCAGCGCGTGCGCATTCGGCATTGAACCAGGGTCTAGCTTTGTTGTCGACAGGCACATCAAAAAAAGGAATGAAGTATTCCATTCCCTGTCGTATCACATCAACAACAGCATCCGCGCAGCTCGACGGATCGGCCGAAGAGAAGCAAATTGATCGCCATGGATAAGACGCAAAGAAATGCCGCATCTCATCCCAGTCTGCTGACTTGTATCTCCATAATCTCCTCATTCCCTTCACGGTGGGATCGGGAGGAGAATATGTTGATACAGATTTCACCAGACAATGGTCCGACGTGCCAAGGGGAGCGGACACCGTGACCACATATCGGTCTGGATCAGTTGTCAGCAGAAGGTCCAGGCAATTGGCAGTATGAGTGTCAATATCCGGCACCCGAGTCGCTTCCTGAACCAGCTGAGAGAGGTTGAAAGATGTTGCAAAATTAAAGATCTCTCTGCCAGCATGGTCAGTCTTCTGGAAAGGGAACAGCCATTGCTCGTGACAAGCATTGAAGTCCCCCAAGAATACAAGTTGGGCGCTCGGGTACTGTAATTGAACAATATCGGCCGCTTCGCTGAGGTAATTGAATAGCCTTGTTGTCTCCGAATTACCGCTATGCGAACGATAAACACATGCATAGATGATTATGTCAAATCCTGTTTCCACCATTAACCAAAGAATGGAAAAACTGGGCTCTTCAAGGTGACTAAGACGCTGAACACAGATGTCATCGCGGACATACACACAGACACCGGCCTTAGGGTGGAAATTATGCTCAATAGAGTACCCAGGATATCTGAGGTATGACGCGTCGTCCGGACATCTTATCTGCGTCTCCGTAAGAAATAGTAAATGCGGCTTTTCAGTCTCTAGATGGTGGTGGACTGAGTTGATATTGGAGTGCAAGCCTCGAATGTTTGAGAGGTGCACTTGTAAAGAGAGGAAGTGCAGCCGCTGTGGACACTTACTATGTTTCTTAGACCTTTTCATTAAATTAAGAGTAAATAATAGGCGGGGGTTTAAATGGTAGTTGGATGAAACTACGTGCAAAGAACCACCCAAGTGCTAACAATTTCTTCACACTGTTGGGAACCTAGACTGGAGACTGCGGGGACGCCCGGAACCCCCCAGATATCGCCAACGGGTCCTCTCTTCCGGTCGCCAACCGGCACGTTGGAGCCAACCCGGGATTATGCACAGGCGGCGGGGCAGCCTTTCACAGTTGGCTAGTCCATTACTTGGGCCCCCTACAACCTGCGGTCGGCCAGCGGTTAACCGTTTCTCCGGATCCCGCTACCCTCCAAATCTAGGCGCCCGGTATGGAAACATTGAAGCACTGGATCCGGTTCACAAACATGTAGCAATCATCCAGACCCATTTCCTACCCCTAATTGGCTTCACCTGACCTCATACCGGAACACGAGTTGTGGTCGCTTGGCGGTATGTCTCTATCAGGTGGGTGGTGACTAGCCTCGGCAATCAAGCCTACCACCAGAGTTGTTGTTGCTCGTTTAGCACAGCCCAGGGGACACGTGTAGGGAATCTAGTGTCTACGCCTACGAACGCGAGCAACAGTCGCCCCCCAAAATTTAGGTATATTAGTGAAATTATTTTTCAAATCGGTGAATGAATTCTCTACACAACCTTATATATTATTATGTAGATTATTAAACTGTTTATAAAAATGTTATACTGCGGTTGTCGTAAATTTTTAGAAGAGTGTAAGTATATTTTTTTATGTAATTTACTTTTTCTTATTTGTCTTCAACTTCAAAATGAGTCAAATGTATCGAACCTAATTAAATGAAGCTCAAAGTTTCAAAGAGTATAATATTATAACAAAATTAAAATTCTTAAAAAAAAAAACAATGTATTCATTTTTTATTAACACTTCCTCCATATTTTATGTTTTGCGATGGTTGACGGAGGATTACTTAAGCTTAGAATACGTTCTCGAAATCCAGTGCCTTACATACGTACATACATATATTATAACAAACATCTTCCTACGGCTTTTTCGAATGGTAAATATCTATCTGAGGCATATCTATCTATCCTCCAATTATCCCTATCCCGTGCTTTTTTCCTGCTACATCCAACCTCTATCTCCTTCAGATCTTACTCCACGCTATCAATCGCAGCTTTGGTCTTCCGCCACTTCCTTGACCATCAGGGTGACGCAACGTGACCATCGTCCATTGGAGTCTTACCAACTTCTTGGTATTTATAATGTTTGGTTCAAATGGTAACTGGGTTGAAGACTCTTCGAAAAAACATTCGTGTCACGAACGTTACGTTAATTAATTAATGGCAATAACTGAAAAAAAGATATATCTCATAAAGCTTCGTAAGTGTCTCTGTAAAGAAATTCTGTAGTTTATTTCCTTACAAATATGTTACCTACTTTGAATACGTCATCTGATGAATGCAGGCTGCTAGTGCTTCGAGTGTATGAAGTGACATTTCACATTGCAGCTGCGATATTTCCAGTTATATACTCGTACAGTAGTTATGTGCCTATTACAATTGTAAAAGGAATTATTATAACGGTAACGTTAATTAATAAGTGTTTTGTTACATTTGTAAATTAACAATACATCATTAAGATGTACTCAACTCTTGAAGACAAATTGAAAGCTAGTACTTTTAATGAAGCATGTAATTAATAATTATGTTTTTAAGATATACTTGAGAATATTATCTATACACAGATCTAACTGTAAAAAGTTCGTCCAAACTCAAGAATTTGTTTTAGCAATGAAACCCTTGTAATTACTCGGATAGGTTATTTACCTACTCGATATTTATATGTGCAATAGTCTGACAATCGTTTTGATATTGCGCAATTTAAATGTTATTGAATATTATAATTAGTTTTGTTATAGCTTTAAAGTTATGAATGTGATATTTGTAATTGCAGTGTCCCACACGATTTTTATATATTTTTGTAAGTACTCAATGCGCTTTTAGTATAAAATGCTATTTCACAAATTAAATTTACATTTTTATGGATGTCAACACAAGGTTTATTTAAATAATATAATCATTTATTAATTATAATATTTAAGATTATAGTATTTTACGGCAAGCGCGATCACGAGCGACCGAATATATGTATATTTTTTTTTATGTCAGATATCGACAGACGAGCATGAGGTTCACTTGATGGTAGGTCAGCCACAGAACATCAGTCAATGATGCGCTTTTGACCTAATTTTTACTTCGAGCATTCGGAAATCCATAGACTGAAACCGAAACGCGCCATATGAACTTCACGGCTTTTCCATCTATGAACGGTGGTTCGTTACCCGGTCGGAATTTAGATATTCCTCCCACGCGATCAATGCCCGAAGTTACCAGACGTGGGGAAAACATGCTTATAGAAAATTATAAGCATGTGCTCCAGGTGGGATTCGAACCCACGACCCATCGATGCGCACGGCAGGTGTTCTACCGAACGCGCCAACGAGCCCGTCAAAAAAAATATTATGTTTTATTCATTAAAAGTTATTTTAACTTTTTTCAAATATGCTTACAAATTGTTGTAACTTATTTTAGAGAATAAGTAAATAATCAAGATTCATTTTTAGTGTTTTGTATACCTATTTAGTTATATTACACTAGCGACCCGCCCCGGCTTCACACGGGTCAAGATTTTTTGACAAAAAAAGCCGGGGTTGTATGTATTTTTAATGCCACATTATAAAAAAATAAAAACAAAAAAAATCGTCCAAAAATTTAAAAAAAAATTTTAAGCGTGAACAACCCTTAACATTTAGGTGGATGAAAAATAGATGTCTGATTCTCATACCTACAGAATATGCACACAAAATTTCATGAGAATCGTTCGAGCCGTTTCGGAGGAGTATAGCAACGAAAACTGTGTCACGAGAATTTTATATATTAGATTCATGTTGTTAAGTGATACCCATTATATTTATGCAAATAAACGCTTACCAAAAATGTTTTTTCTCTTCTAATGTACCTACCTCGTTACTCTCATTTTAATCCTTGGCTCAGAATACAGGGTTTATCTGTCTTGGCACATAGTTTATTGGACACACAATCTTTATATATAACTACTTAAATATTTAAAATAAATATAATTTTGTCATCCTTCATCATATTAATAAATCATTATTTGCTGATGAGATGCGGTCAAAAGCTTTCATTTTGATGCTTAAGCTCATACTGGCGCGGATGGGCTGTCAAGGATCTAACGAATTTGAACCGTATCACTAAAATTTTAAGGTTCTATTTAGGTATTGTATTCATTGTTCGTGCAAATTCTTGATGCTCAATGCAAATTATATTTCTACCCGCCTTACTTATGCAAGTAGTAAGTTGCTGGTAGTTCATTTTGTCTAGGGACTTATAGATCAGTTTCTTTTCTCATTACTGTCACTCGGCAAAAGATGATAGAACTATACAAACATTCTCATCAACCTAATTGTGGAATGAAATATGTATTTCATTCCACAATTAGGTAATTTGGTAACTCAATAGCCAGAAATAACTTAACGAAAATTCAAACTACGTATTTATAGTTTGCTGAGACGAACGTTTATTGTTTTTATAAGAATAAATATCCTATAAAAGCCGTTTCGGTTTAAAAAAATATTTTTACTACAACAAACCAGCCAGCCAATATTAGAAATATACCATAATTATTTATGTCTGAATCGTATGTAGAAATAAGTATGTTCAGCATTATAGGACATAATATTGTCTTTTATTAACGCGAGTATCACACATTTAAATAAAACACTGTATACCGGATTAAAACGCGACCACGGTTGCTGAAAAGCATCCAAAACGTCGGGATAAATAATTTAAACAATATAAATAATAAATCGCGTTTTAATCCGGTATACAGTATTTTATTTAAATTATAGGACATTTCTCTCAGCTCCTAAGAATATTTTTAGGTTAAGATCGTAAACATATTGAGTATGTTATGTATAGGCGTCACATACGTATTTTTAGCAACAATTGCAGAGTATATAAATAAAATAATATATTCGAAGATGTGATTTCACCAGCATCTCAGCTTACAGTGATCAACACGTTTGTAACATCAACACATCGTTACACTAGCTAAGGTGTCAGTTGGACATTTTGCGGTCATATTACCAAAGGGCGGCGGATCAAAGGGCGGTCGACGACGCATCGCATGTCCTTCACTCCTCACCCCGACATAATGCATGTGCCATCTTATTATAAGCAAGGGGTGACGAAGTACGCTATGCATTTAAATAAAATACTGTATACCGGATTAAAACGCGATTTATTATTTATATTGTTTAAATTATTTATCCCGACGTTCGGATGCTTTTCTTAATTAAAAATTAATTTATTTATTTTTGAATTGAATTGAATATGGCAAATTTGTGACATTTCAAAAATCAGACAACTGCCATATTTCTGTCTCCCCGCAACCACGGTTGCTGAAAAGCATCCGAAACGTCGGGATAAATAATTTAAACAATATAAATAATAGATCGCGTTTTAATCCGGTATACAGTATTTTATTTAAATGTGTGGTACTCGCGTTAATAATAGACAATATTACGCTATGCATTTCTAGTAACAAGTAGATTAATATGTAACTAATGAATACGAGAACAAAACGTACCTACTTATGTCAACAAATGAGTTAAAATAAGTATTGCTTACAAAAATTGGGTGTCGATGTAAGACCAAATTTTTGACGATTTTTTTTTAAATCTCCGATAATAAAGACATATATTATACTTGAGTTAAAAATGCGCTATCGGCCTATGTTCCTAAATATTCTACACTATCAATGGTGAGGCCTCCATACTAGGCAAAACAAACAATAATAATAATCAACAATAATTTTTATTCCACTCAAAGTAACAGACTTAAGCTTTTCTGATAGCATACTCTTTTTAAAACTTTAATCCTCTTATCTTTATTTTCCAGACAATTTTCTCCGAGCTTGAACAGACCAGACTATATTTTTAATAATACTGTAAGATTACAGCAAACAAGCATTTCTACTTGAGTGAACATAATATAATTAGGTACCTAGTTGTATTTTCAATTTACAGATAATTTTACAAGCGATTTACTTTGGAAAGATACTGAGAAAAACAGACAAGAGTTATATTATGGTTGTTATAGAAAGTGTTATATTAATTATGGTAACACGCCCCGGCTTCGCATGGGTGCAATGTTCATTCGCATGGGTACCTTCTATATACAAAAAAGCCTATGCTACTCGCTGATAGCGTAGCTTTCTATTGATGAAAGAAGAAAAATCGGTTCAGTAGTTCCATTGATTATCCCCTACGACTACACAAACTCACAAACTTTACCTACCTATTTATAATATTATTAGTATAGATGAATTGTGCTTTGTATTAATAAAATTTGTCTTTTGTATTAGTTCTTTAAAAAATCAAATATCTACCATAGTTTTTCTATGTTCATGATAAGTTTGTAACTTTTTTATCAAATCGAAAATAATTTTAGGCTACATAATATGAATGTTTATAAAAATAAATTATTTCAACTTCTCAAGTATTTAATAGAGGTAATAATTACCTATTGCAGTATATCATTTTGTTGTGTAGTTTTGGAAATAATATAACATAACTAACACGCGAAATACCACCGGAGGTCAATGTCACGACATTTCAATGTTTCTTTTGTAAAGCGAGGGAAGGTCGTCTAATAAATACCAAACTTTTTCATATTAAAAAACTGTCATAAATTTATACTACATGTATCATTTTGTTTTGGGAGAATCCCGGGAACTACTTCACCGATTTTGCAAATTATATCTAGGAAGGAAGCTATCCGCTATGTAGGTACCTACGTACACGAACGAAACCACGGTTTTTTTTATGTTAGATATTCACAGACGAGCATGAGGTTCACTTAATACCTCAGCTACAGAACATCAGTCACTGATGCGCTGTCGACCTACTTTTTACTTCGAGCATTCGGAAACCCATAGACTGAAACCGAAACGCGGAATATGCTCTTCACGATTTATCCATCTATGAACGGTAGTTCGCAAATTATTAACAAGTCATCCCGGTGGGATTTGAACCCACGACCCATCGGAACGCACGGCAGATAAGGTGAGGTAACTCAAGTTTATAATTTACATACTTGTGTGTACAGATTTTCTTTTGATCATTGGTATCTAATAGATCTAAAGTCTAAAAAGATTACTGACTACTAAATACAATAAGCCACAATTATCCGGGAAAAGTTTTTGATTTCAGCAATTTAGTGTTAACCAATAAAGACTCGGAACACCATTCAATTACCACTACGTTAACACGATACCGTGAGGTTACATTTAACACCTATTCCATTAACTGAATACAGTATAAAACAAAAAGTCCTTTGTTCGCAGCACCTGCACATTTTGAAACTAAATTGAGGTATTCACACCCAAGCCAATGTAGTTGTAGGGTGATCGTACTCAGAAAGGAAACTCAAAATTTATTTTATTGTAGACAGAATAAAGCTTGCGATTTTGCACTTCCGACCTTTTGCTTGTGTAACATTTTGATTTTTTTTAATTGTGCTTCTTTATCATTTTACGTATCTCATCAAAGTACAGTAAAACGCACCATTTAGGTCCTTACTTATGAAATTGTTGTTTTATATGAAAAAAGCAAAAGATATTTAATAAATCAAAGTATGTACCGTTGTTATCTATGCACTTTTGCCATTTTATAGGGAGTTTATTGATTCTTTTGCTGTAAATATTCCGGGAGCGAGAATCAATAAAGTCTTTGAAGGCGTTTTGGACTGCCTCATCTGAATTGAATTTTGTTCCAATTGACTTTTAAAACAAAAAGTGCAAGGTCCAAGGAGTAAGTGGGTGACGGAGGCATTCCAATCCCAGCTCCTCTAGTTTTGCCACCGTCTGTTTTGTGGTGTGTGGTCTAGCATTATCCAGAAGCAGTAGTGGGCTGAAGCAGTTGACCAATCTCGGTTGTTTAACGACTAGTTTTTCCATCATCAAATTGTTGGTAATACAGATCTGCCGTAATCGTCTGACCAGATCTTAGGAAGCTGTAGTGGATAAGACACTAACCAGTAACTTTTCTGGGTCAACTTTCGCTTGGGGAGCGATTTGACTGGTTCTCCTGGGTCTAACCACTGTGATGAGCGTTTTCGATTATCGTAGGTATACGATCCATTTTTCTATTCTTTGATTCAAAATTCTCGTTATTGTGACAGTTGAGTAACGTGACGCAGCAGACGACGCGTGTTTGTTGGTTTGCTTCACTTAGTTCATGCGGTACGCATTTTTCAAGCTTTTTGACTTTTCCAATTTGTATCAAATGATTCAAAATGGTTTTATCACTTACACCGAAGCCTGCAGCTAACTCAGACGTGGTTTAAGACGGATCCTCTTCCACAATCATCTTCAATTCCTCATTGACAACGAGGGTCTCCGGCCGTCCACCAGGGTTTTCTGGAGGTCAAAATTCCCAGAATGAAAGCGTCGGAACCAAAAACGACCGTGTTTTCTTTAACAGTGGTGTCGTCATACACATCATTAATCCTTCCTACGGTGGAACTCGTATTCTAAAATAATGCGATATTTTAAGTTTTCCATATTGTGCATAGAAGTTAGAACAATGTCAAAGCAAATTGAAATCCCGTTAATGAACACATTTTAAACACAAATAGACAAGCTTTAAATTGATGTTAATTTGAATCCGGAATTCCTAATCAAAGGCCGGATTTTTGAGATCAAAGTGGCCAGTTCGATAAAACGCCAATTTCATAGGTAAGTACCTAATATATATGAAAAAATATTTTAGAGGTTCGTTAGCGTACATTACATTTGACTGAGAGCGGTTTAGAATTCCGCCTGGTTTAACATTTTTATATATTTTTTGTAAATTTTTAATCCCTATATCTGGTCACTTCAGATATTAAGAGGATGAGATGAAAAATGTAAATTCGACCGGATAACGAACCACGGTCTTTCATCGATGGAAAAATCGTGAAGTGCATATTACGTTATTTGAGTATAGTGAGCTATACCGTATTAGGTCGGCGGCAACTCACTGAGTAATGTCCTGTAGTTGAAGAATCACCATCAAGTGGTCCTCATGCTCATAGCTTTCTACATATGACATAAATGACAGAAGTAAAAGTAACGATTCACACAATATGTCAATGGCTTCTGGTTCTGACAACAAAACGTGTATTTAGTATTATTTTTATTCTATAAAATTGGATTGATAATAGGGTAAATTAGGATAACTCAAAAACTAAATAATACTAACAAAGTTAAAAACAGTTTCTTTATTATCACTAAAAAGGTATTGCAAAATTAAGCGGTGAGGTATTTATTTAAAAACAGAAGCATCATAATTACAAACCTTGAATGAAATGATATTGTTGTCTTTTTGAAAATTTGGAAGTTTATTATACAAGACACATCACCTAATAAAATATATTTCTAATTGACAGTTACAATCATTGACATAGTATTAAAGATCGAAGGTTACAATATAATCTTTACGTATCTGAGGTAAGTTTGGTGGACACATCGTCTACATTCACAATGTAGGTAGCACCTAAGTCCTAGCAGGGGTCTCGAAAGTCAATGCAAAATATATTTGGACCGAAAATCGGTAAATGAAAAAACAATAAAGATCAAATCGCTTTATTTTAAACTAGTAATTCTATTTTACTTTCTAATTACATTGTTAAAACTACCCGAAAATCGGTAGATTCGAGACCACTGTCCCCTAGTAAGGTATACGCATGGCATACACATTTCTATGTGTTTCACTAATATTCAAGTGATAGGGTAATCAGTATTCTATGAGTTTATGAAATGTTTTCGGGAATTAAATTTAGTAGGTACCTCCGGTGCTAATTCAACGCGCATCCGAAATACAAAAACAAAAATATTCCCTTAAGCATAAATACTCTACCACGAGTGCATTTATATGCGTCATAAAATATATTATATACTTTTACAGCCCGACGACGGTTACCCTATAATCAACGATTTATTACTGGTAACTCTATCAAACGCGAGCGTATGTCTTTATTTACTGCCTCGTGAGAAAACAGACCGATCTTTTCCAAGAACTGTTACCTTTTAATTTCGAAAATAAAGACGAAATCCTACAGATTTTATTGAAGGACTATTGGGTGCTGTATTTTAATTTTTTTTCCCGCACCAAAATCAGGCCGCTCGGCTCTTGAAGTGTTCCATTTTTTTCACGTCAAGTGTTTTGAAAATCGGTGCTATTGAACGTTCACGGTAGCGCGTGGATTATATAAAAAAAAACATTATATTCGAGATCAAAGTCTTCCAAGTGTTTTGTTAGGATGTGAAATTTAAACAATGGTTTATTATTACAATGAATCATGGTATTATTAAAAAATATTTGCGGCTTGCTGCTAAAAAGTCATATGTAGGTAGGTACATAAATAAAATTTTCTCGAAAAAAAAAAATTATAATATTAGCTAATTTTATTTTGCTTTTCTTTATATAAAGTGTGTATGAAATCATTGTCCAGTTTAGGCACACGGATTGTCTCAATCTGATTCAAAATAAAATCCTAACAACACCTTCAAAACTTTTGACTGCCACGTTTGTTCGTTATCCTTCTTTTTGATGCGATAGGTCGCGGATTCAAACCCACCGTTATGACACGTTATATTTTCAGTAAAATTATTATCGTTGTGTCTGGTCATTTTGGACATTACACGGATGCTGATGAAACGAATATCGAAATTTCATGAATGTATGAAAAAACTCATAAATGTACCTATAACGCGTTTCTTCAGTATATGGATTTCCGAATGCCAAAAAATAATAATGATAAACTTAATATCTGACATAAAAAAACTTACGGAAATATTTTTATATCAATTATAATTATAAATTTCAATCAAATATTTTTTCCAGAAAGATAAGCCCCCTTTTAATATATTAATGTACATAATACAGATATAATTCAATATTTAATTATTTATGCGTAATCAGTACAAAACATAACCGTATGTCACACTATTGATTTAATGCCTTAATTATTTTAAAACTAAACTGACACGTTTCAAATAACTCCGCATTCAATTCTACGTTACGTTACGTAAAAAAATACTTTTAAAAAATGAGAAATATACGTATAATCTGAGCCGGACAATCGTTTACACCTCGTATTTAAAGGCGATTGCAAAATAAAACAATAGTGTTTGACAGGGAATTCATTTAGCGCCGGCGAAGCATACATCACACTCTAAACACACATGGTCGGCTCTGGAGATTCCAATAGTTATGCAAATAGCGATGGAGAATGTAATGAGTGGCCGGCAGTTATTTAGAACCACCTCGTAAGTCAAAGCTGGCTCTGAATTCAACTCGGAACAGGGACTTCATGGAGCTCCTTAGTCTTAATTTTATATTATTTACTCGTTACTTGATTACAACTTGTTCTAAGAATTAATGTTGTATGATGTTTAATTGTAAATACGGGATGATTAATGAAACTTTTTATTATAAATGTAGAGTTTAGTTTCGGGGAACTATCAATTTTAAAGTCGGATAACCTATCAGAAAAAAATCAGTTATACATATTTATATTTTATATATTTTTGTTAGGTTACTCAGTCACTTTATACCACCTACTGGTTCTAGTCAAATTTCCGTTAAGAAATTCCTAATCCAATTCAATATTTAAACAAAAATTTAGTGATAATAATGACTCTATGTTTTAGTCTGTTATCTCATCTCACACCTCAACCGAACACGAAATTAATAACATGTTGATTTTTAATTTCGGATCTGCTCTTGCACTTATTATTATTTAAACTGAATTTCGAGGCATTATTTATGGCTATTTATATAACGTATGTTGATCATTTTTCAATGTTTCCACACAATTAACACTTCATTTCACTGTTAATCTCTTTTGGTAACCCTTTTTGTATTGTATTATATTTGCGAGACATAAGTGTCAGTAAATTATGCTATATCACTGTTTAAATTACTTATTGATTAATCGCGGCAGGAGACCTTTGCCGTACATATTGGCATTAAAAGGTAGGTAGGTCACCTGAGGGTCTCTATATTCAACTTGCAGCTTATTAAACATAAGAAGATTTAACCTAAATTTATCCTGTCAATCGAATGTTAGCAGCTACATTCTTCCTTTTTTTATATAGAGGTAAAAATACTTCTTATGTCTATAGGAAAGGGATAGATCTCTTGCTTCCCCCCCCCCCCCCTTCGTGGTTTGTGCGGGGGTGGAAAGAAGTTCTGATCAACTAGTACGGCAATTACTCGTTACTTTTAACAGGTATTAGTTTTTGCTTAGAGCCTGTGGTACTATGCAATGCATAATAAGTAAAAAGGACATTTCTACGTAATTCGGAAAAAAAATATAAGTTGGCCGATGGCAGAAAAATGAAAATTGTCCTATTTCTAACCCACTTCACCATTTAACTCCACTCTTGCCCTTAACGCAATATATGCATATGCAATATGGTTCTATCTTTTTTAATACTGACGATAGCGAGCATGTAGTTGAACACTTTGAACAGACTAATTTCTTAGTCCTCTATTCCATTGTTAATTATTGGCAAATTATTGAAATATTTTGTGTTCACTACACAATCCTGAACGAAAATATCATAATAGATCTATAGAGTTGTCTAGTTGAAGGCTGCGGTAGTTAATCGTAAGAGGGCTGGTCGTTTATGACAGGACAATTATATCCCTTTTTTACTTTTTCACATTCGGTTTATTGTTGGTTAGTAAACGTGGTGATCCAACCCGATTTTGTTACGCTGTAAAATTTGATTGTTTGGTTTTTAAGTGCTTTAGTGCATGTTACGATTATTATGTTTAGTCAAAACACTATGTATACGTATTTATCGGTATGTATAGGTACAAACATTAATTTGAAATGAAAAAAATAAAGGTAAAATTATAGATATTTTTTTTGAAAATTAGTACATTATTCAATTACGAATATACAATAGTTTCTTAAAGAAAAATAAAGAAATAAACTTATATTTCTCAACGTTTAAACAATCCCGCCTACTCATACAAAAATATGTTTTATTATTTGTTTGTACTACAATTTGCATGTATTGACTTGATTAATTATTTGCATAGAAATCGCTTAGGAATACTACTACTAACTACTACTTTTATACCAAAGTGTCCTCCCATTCTACTAACATTCTCCCATTCTACTACAAAAAAGCGAAGCTGTGTTCAAATAATGTTGATTATTATTAATAACGATAATTCTACATATTATATTCTACATTTTCGAACCCATAGAATTGGTTATGAGATATTAAGCTAAGTAGATTGTACTTATGATAAGCTTAAATTTAACAATACTTCGCTGTTAAAGTCTTGTTATAATAAAATTCAATTATGCTACAGTTAATCAAAGTCGCTGAAGTGGAATCTCAAAGGTCGTAGATAAGTATCATGCCATAACATTGTATAAAAGAAAAGCGTTTATTATTCTTGTTCGCTATAAAAGATATATTTAACGATTACAATGTCAAAACAGTAATATTTTTTTAATTATTTTATTTATATCTACTGGTGTATGTACTTATCACGAACTTTTTTTTTTACTTCAAAAAATCATTAAAATATAAGTATATTATTTATATTGTTATTTATGAAATGCTACTTTTTGTTCTGGAGTATATTTTTTTATTTGACGAGCTCTTTTTACCGACTTCAAATGTTTAAAAATCTTATATAAAATATTTTTAACAAGTGCGGTACATGACTGCCTTTGTGACTCAGTAGTGTGTTCGTTGCACTTAGTATCGGAGGTCCCGAGTTTAAACCGAGGAAAAACAATAAAAAATTTTTTTTAAAAAACCGGAACTATTTTGCAGATGACCTGCTTGCCTGTTAAACAATGTGTATTGAAACAAACCCCGAAATGTGTCCGCGCAAATGCCGACTATTGAACTTGGAGATTAACATTCACGAATAAATTATAATATAATGTTCATGTTTTGGCATCGGTTACTTGTAACTAATTATTGAATGCCGAATACCCAAAAACAGACTGCTTATAAAGCACCTCTGGCCTTTTCAATATATTCTTTTCGAAAACATTGATATTCTTTATTTAAATATTACTTACATACTTGAACTTATAGTAAGAAAATATAAATTGCTTAGGATTAAGTAATAGCAATAGAATTTGTTTTTATAACCTTATGTCTTATATGTCTTATTACTAAATGAGGCCAAGAAACAAAATAGATGTTGACTGATGCAGTACAAGAGGGTAAAGTAATAGTGGCCTAAAGGGAAATAAAATTGCATCGGTATATCTTGTATATACAGCAGATGTCTCCTCGGGCGTGGAGTTATTAAACAACGTCGAAGATGAATGTATTGTATAGTGGAACATGGTGGTCATGAAGACATGATAATACGTAATATGAAGTATTATATGAAATGAACATTTAAAATAATAAGGTATGTCTAATAAAATAATAACAGTATTAATTGATCATGTTATTAAATTAGAGACCTCTTTATCAATATTTGCATAATGGTTGAATGTGGATGATCGTGATATATTTCCTCATGTACCTATGTACAACTACCGCTCAAAAGTTTGGATACACCAGCCGATATTTCTTGCCGAACTTAAAGGTGGATAACTCTGCCAAAAAAAAAAAGATTTTCGCATTTACAAAGCGGGGTTTAAAAAGGATAGATCAGGCTTCGATTTGCTCTATTTAAGGGGCAGGGTAAGGCGAAAGACCTTGCTAGTGTAGGCGGAGCGAGCGATTTCTCCCCGCGCAAGCATGCTACCCCCTCATCAAAAGATCGCGACTTTACTGCGCGGCCGCGGCGGCGCGGGCGAATAATGAACTAGCTTGCTCCGCGCCGTCGCGGTCCGGTCGGCACAGAATAACGATAACAGTAGGATCAACGTAATATCTTTACATATTATAAAAATATTGATAGGTGTTTTGTTAATATGTAATTAATAATTATGTAACCGATAATAATAAATTTACTAATACTTATTATAAATGCTAAAGTTTGAGTGGTAGTGTATGTTTGAATCCACGTAGTTCTTAAAAAAATTAGTATTTACTATTTAGGACCTGGGCTACATAGACATAGAAGAATGAAACTAACTAAGTCGAGTGAAATAGTTAACAATATATCTATTAGATATAAAAGAAAGTCGTGTTAGTTACACCATTTATAACTCAAGAACGGCTGCACCGATTTTAGTGAAATTTTATTTGTTGGATTCGTCTATCTTCTGAATAACAGAATAACTATTAAAATATTGAAAAAAATTAGGTAAAAATAGATGCAGTAAATTAACTTTAAAATAAATTAGGTTCGGACCTCCGCCATCTTTCACAATGCTTATTTAATTATCATATTATTTCTTTATTTATATTATTATTTCTTATTATAATTGATGTCTACTGCAAATCTATATAATAAAAAATGAAATATATTTTATATTATTCTTATATATTGTTAGAGCGCCTCCGTGGCTCAGTGGTAAGCGCGATGCGTTTAGCACCGGAGGTCCTGGGTTCGAATCCCGGGGAAACAAGATTTTAAAAAAAAGTGTTTCGGTCGGGCAGGGCACAGAAGGCTGATCACCTACTTACCTATAAAGATAAATGATCAGTGAAACAGACACAGAAATGGATCTGCCCCATGTCTAGGGATCACAATCCCGGGATCCCGAATCCCGGGATCCCGGGATCCCGGCCGTTTTCTGGTCCTGTAAATCCCGGGACTGTACTTGGCTAATCCCGGGATTTTCGGGATTGCTACAAACAGGTTTTTTTTGCATTCCTTGCCTAGATTTTCTCAATAACCTTACCTCGATTATATTAATAGCATTTATGTTATTATATAACGACAAAAACAATCCTTAGATACACTGTACGATTTATATGTACGTACTAGACAGGTACCTACAGCCCTAATAATGTGTTTGTCGTAGAAATTAGAAGGGACTTCTCATCTCGGAATACTTCAATATGCTACTCTTTAGGTCATTACCCTTTGGGCCATCAGGGGAATCACCCGATCACCTCATATCATAATATTGTATATAAATTATGAAGCAGGCTTGTAAGTCAAACATTGGATGCTTTGATATTTTATAACGATTTTATTTTATGTATTTTAAAATTCTAGATATATTTTTTGTGTTGTCATTTTGTTTTCTTACAAAAGTATAGTTTTTATTGTTTGGTCTATTTTATTTTCTTACTACATTTTTTTTTAAGAAATTACATATTTTATTTCATTTGCGCCCAATTAGAAATATCCCGGGATAGCCCCGGGATCTCGGGATTACGCATCAAAAATCCCGTAATCCCGGGATTGAAATATATGCTCGGGATTGTGTTCCCTACCCATGCCCCATTAGGGGACTCGCGAATTTACTTTTTATATATTGTTGTATTTGATGGGTTCGTTGGCGCGTTCTGTAGAACACCTGCCGTGCGCATCGATGGGTCGTGGGTTCGAATCCCACCGGGACGACTTGTTTATAATTTTCTATAATCATGTCTTTCCCACGTCTGGTAACTTCGGGCATTGATCGGGTGGGAGAAATTTCGACCGGGTAACGAACCACCATTCATAGATGGAAAAACCGCGTATTGCGCGTTTCGGTTTTATTTTATAGATTTCCGAATGCTCGAAGTTATAATTTCGTCGACAGCGCAACATTGACTGAAGTTCTGTGGCTGAGGTATCACCTAACATCCAGTGACCTTCATGCTCGTCTGTCGATATGTGACATAAAAAAGAATTCACAGATAAAAGAATTTGTTTGTCTTATTTTGTAATAAAACTCCTCCGAAACGGCTTGACCAATTTTTATGAAATTTTGGGTGTATATTCAGTAGGTCTGAAATAGGGCGTATATTTTATACATACATGTTTCATAGAGTAAGGGTGAAACATGTATGTGTAAAAGTGTCAAGGGTGGTCCACCCCAAAAAATATTTTTTATTGCTGGTCAAAAAAAATTTTTTTTTATGTAATTTGGAATGGAACCCTAAATTTTCAATTTTCACATTTTTTGGAGTTGAGATAAAAAGTATTTGTAGGCCCAATTTTAATAAATATTCCTTATTATCGGATACATGCAAATAAAGTCGAGTGAAATAGTTAACAATATATCTATTAGATATAAAAGAAAGTCGTGTTAGTTACACCATTTATAACTCAAGAACGGCTGCACCGATTTTAGTGAAATTTTATTTGTTGGATTCATCTATCTTCTGAATAACAGAATAACTATTAAAATATTTAAAAAAATTAGGTAAAAATAGATGCAGTAAATTAACTTTAAAATAAATTAGGTTCGGACCTCCGCCATCTTTCACAATGCTTATTTAATTATCATATTATTTCTTATTATAATTGATGTCTACTGCAAATCTATATAATAAAAAATGAAATATATTTTATATTATTCTTATATATTGTTAGAGCGCCTCCGTGGCTCAGTGGTAAGCGCGATGCGTTTAGCACCGGAGGTCCTGGGTTCGAATCCCGGGGAAACAAGATTTTAAAAAAAAGTGTTTCGGTCGGGCAGGGCACAGAAGGCTGATCACCTACTTACCTATAAAGATAAATGATCAGTGAAACAGACACAGAAATGGATCTGCCCCATGCCCCATTAGGGGACTCGCGAATTTACTTTTTATATATTGTTGTATTTGATGGGTTCGTTGGCGCGTTCTGTAGAACACCTGCCGTGCGCATCGATGGGTCGTGGGTTCGAATCCCACCGGGACGACTTGCTTATAATTTTCTATAATCATGTCTTTCCCACGTCTGGTAACTTCGGGCATTGATCGGGTGGGAGAAATTTCGACCGGGTAACGAACCACCATTCATAGATGGAAAAACCGCGTATTGCGCGTTTCGGTTTTATTTTATAGATTTCCGAATGCTCGAAGTAATAATTTGGTCGACAGCGCAACATTGACTGAATTTTGAAGTTTTGAAAAAAAAACTTTTTTTTATGTAATTTGGAATGGAACCCTAAATTTTCACCATTCTTTAATTGAAACCCCTATTCTTTAATTGAGATTGTGGAGGAAGGGAGGTGTGGTCTTCCTCCAACCTAAAGGGAGGATCCTCGACCAGTCGAACCACTGACTGGCCGGCCCTAAGGCCCCAGTGGTTGATGTCGCGATGTTGTATATATAGTTAGCGCGCACAGAAACTTTGATAGCGCGATTCAGGAATGGACGTATTTGTATTGATTCTTGTAGCGGATCATAGGTGTCGCTACAGTACTCCCCCCCGAAGACCGGAGGTCAATCGAGTAGTTGAAACAGCTGTGTTGAGTGTTGCTTGCCAGTGCCAGGATGTCCGAGATTCCAGTGAGTCGGAATCGGATGTCGCAGAGTTCGCGGTGAGTCGGAACTGAGTGCGATGATGCTGCACGTTGCTCCAGTGAGTCGGAGTGCTGCAGTGTTCGAAGCTGGCTGCTGCGTCGACCAGGAGAGATGTGCTCTGCTTGCTGACCGGCCGAAGTGCAGTGTGCTGTGCTGAAGGTGGCTGAGGGTGTTGACCAGGCATACGCGCTCGCTGCATGCTAGTGGACAGGATACCCGTTGAAGCCGAGGGTGCTGGCTGGCTGTGACTTGATTGCTGCTGATTGATGTTGTAGGAAGGAGTGATGACGTCAGGCTTCTCGATGTTCAGAAGTAGGTGTTCTTCTGCGGGGTCACCAATGTGGAAGGTGTCTGAATCACGTCGGGGTCACCAATGTGGAGGAAGGTAGTTGAATCACGTCGGGGTCATCAATGTGGAGGAAGGTGGCTGAATCACGTCGGCGTCACCAATGTGGAGGAAGGGAGGTGTGGTCTTCCTCCAACCTAAAGGGAGGATCCTCGACCAGTCGAACCACTGACTGGCCGGCCCTAAGGCCCCAGTGGTTGATGTCGCGATGTTGTATATATAGTTAGCGCGCACAGAAACTTTGATAGCGCGATTCAGGAATGGACGTATTTGTATTGATTCTTGTAGCGGATCATAGGTGTCGCTACAAGATTGTATGAACATTTTTGCATGAACAATATCCAAATAATACTGACATCATATCAGTATCTACATTGTATCCGTGCAAAGCCGGGGTGGGTCGCTAGTAATAATATAAAAGTTTTACGTGCCTACTTGTTTTGTACTTTTTATACTGTAATGTGCGACTAGGTAATTCCCTACATACCTAAATAAATTTGTTTGTAAGTTTACTAGTTTAGTAGGTATGGCGTAAGTACTAAGTACCTACTAAACTCAGACGACTGGATCGGGGATTTCAATAGTTTTTGGTGGGGTTGGTAGAGGGGCCCAAGGGTATAACAAGCGCCGCTTATCGTTAAAAATATATAAAAAAATAAAATAAAAATATTAAAAAATTCTTAGTCTTATTAATAATTTTTTTTTTATGCTGTTAAGTTGTCGTTGTGTAGAATCCTATGTATGTATGTTAGGCTATGGGTTACGTGTAACGTTTGCCAATTTCACCTAATTGTTAAGTACTAAAGCAAAATGATTGTTTTGCGATCGCAGTGGCACGCGACGGAACCAAGTTCAAATCCCAGCTGAAGCAATATCATGTATGTTTATTTTATTTAATTTTAACATAATTTTAATATATTTTTTTAAATCTTGTATGTGTTCATACAAGTTTTGATGATTAATAATATTTTAAAGTTTCTTCTAAACTAACATTTATTAATTTATTTTTTTTGAAATTATAGTAGGGATTCTTTGTTATAGCCTAACGAAACGTCCTTTAAAAAACCGACCCACTGAAAAGCTTAATTTTTTTTTAAATACTTACGCCACCCATATCTCGTCTCTATTCCTACCGCGTAAAGCAAATTTCTGCCAAAAACTAATTAATACCTAGTAAAAAGATAAGAAAATTAATAAATATCTGGGTAAGTATTTACTTTAGTTTTTGAAATCGGTGACAAACCAACAAACATAAATCAACTAATACTTTAAATTCACGCTCAAATCACAAGTTAGCCGTAGCCTCGTGGCAGAGTTCTCGTCCATCGATCCCATGGTACCGGGTTCGAGACCCAGCAATCTCTTTTTTTAAAAATATCACAATTTTGCTTAAAATAATTTAATATTTTTACGCTTTTTATGTAAAATTATTGTTTTTTTCATAATCTTACGCCATATTATGTAATTTTTCATTATTTTATCGATTTGTCCCTCTCTCTCTCTTAGAGGGCTCTGTGCTAGGCTCGTTGTCAGTTAGAAACCGAAAATTCTATGGCACCGGGTTCGAGACCCGGCAACCCTCATTTTTTAACAAATTATCACAATGTTGCATAAAATTATTTAATTTTTTTATGTATCATTATTATGTTTTTTCATAAACTTACGCCATATTATATATTTTTTATGATAAAATCAATATTTATATTTATTGTAAGTATAAATGTAAAATTTTCAGACTTTTTTATCATCCTCACTCGGATGAAATTAGTCGTAAAAACACACAAAACAGGCATTGTCTGCAGCGGTTCCAACTATCAAAATTTTGTTTTCCCATTCGTATTGTGATTGTAGATGTCAACCGGGAAATATGTATATCGTTGACGTCGAATAATACTCGCTCGTCTGAAAATGTTGAGTCAAACCACGCGTATTTTAATTTTTATCATTTTGTTAATTTTTTTGAAAGTTCGTAATTTTTGTCGTGTATACGTCCAATTCTGTCGATGGTTGCTCAAAAAATACGCGTCCGTTATACCTTAACCTTCGTGAACCTTCTACAGACCCTTTTCGGTTTCTAACTGACAACGAGCCTAGCACAGAGTCCTCTAAGAGAAAGAGAGAGAGGGACAAATCGATAAACTAATGAAAAATTACATATTTTGGCGTAAGATTATGAAAAAAACATAATAATTTTACATAAAAAGCGTAAAAATATTAAATAATTTTAAGCAAAATTTTGATATTTTTAAAAAAAAAGAGAATTGCTGGGTCTCGAACCCGGTACCATGGGATCGATGGACGAGAACGCTACCACGAGGCTACGGCTAACTTGTGATTTGAGCGTGAATTTAAAGTATTAGTTGATTTATGTTTGTTGGTTTGTCACCGATTTCAAAAACTAAAGTAAATACTTACCCAGATATTTATTAATTTTCTTATCTTATTACTAGGTATTAATTAGTTTTTGGCAGAAATTTGCTTTACGCGGTAGGAATAGAGACGAGATAGGGGTGGCGTAAGTATTTAAAAAAAAATTAAGCTTTTCAGTGGGTCGGTTTTTTAAAGGACGTTTCGTTAGGCTATAACAAAGAATCCCTACTATATTTCAAAAAAAATAAATTAATAAATGTTAGTTTAGAAGAAACTTTAAAATATTATTAATCGTCAAAACTTGTATGAACACATACAAGATTTAAAAAAATATATTAAAATTATGTTAAAATTAAATAAAATAAACATACATGATATTGCTTCAGCTGGGATTTGAACTTGGTTCCGTCGCGTGCCACTGCGATCGCAAAACAATCATTTTGCTTTAGTACTTAACAATTAGGTGAAATTGGCAAACGTTACACGTAACCCATAGCCTAACATACATACATAGGATTCTACAGAACGACAACTTAACAGCATAAATTTTTTTTTTATGAATAAGACTAAGAATTTTTTAATATTTTTATTTTATTTTTTTATATATTTTTAACGATAAGCGGCACTTGTTATACCCTTGGGCCCCTCTACCAACCCCACCAAAAACTATTGAAATCCCCGATCCAGTCGTCTGAGTTTAGTAGGTACTTAGCAGGGATGTTACGGAGCTTCGATTTCGGTTCCGAAAAGTCGGAACTTCCGATTGATTTTGCACTTCCGATTCCGATTTCGGTTCCGATAAATTTGAATCGGAGGCTATAATCGGAGGTCGAAGCACATCGGTGCGGGTGGCCGCGATCAGCGCTATTTGATTTAATTAACTTCTGTGTAAAATTTAAGAAAATTAGTTTATTTTTATATATCACACCTAGGAAGGTGTTTACTTTTTTGAACTGATATTAATGAAACTGAAAATAATGTTTGTAATTTTTTTTTATTACACATCTCTCTTTTGTGTCTGCCTCCGATTCCGGTTTCGGTTCCGATTCCGGTTCCGAAAAACCAAATTTAAAAACTCCGATTCCGAATTCGGTTCCGGTAAAACAACTTCCGTTACATCCCTAGTACTTAGTACTTACGCCATACCTACTAAACTAGTAAACTTACAAACAAATTTATTTAGGTATGTAGGGAATTACCTAGTCGCACATTACAGTATAAAAAGTATAAAACAGTAGGCACGTAAAACTTTTATATTATTACTAGCGACCCACCCCGGCTTTGCACGGATACAATGTAGATACTGATATGATGTCAGTATTATTTGGATATTGTTCATGCAAAAATGTTCATACAATCTCAATTAAAGAATAGGGGTTTCAATTAAAGAATGGTGAAAATTTAGGGTTCCATTCCAAATTACATAAAAAAAAGTTTTTTTTTCAAAACTTCAAAATTTAGTCAATGTTGCGCTGTCGACCAAATTATTACTTCGAGCATTCGGAAATCTATAAAATAAAACCGAAACGCGCAATACGCGGTTTTTCCATCTATGAATGGTGGTTCGTTACCCGGTCGAAATTTCTCCCACCCGATCAATGCCCGAAGTTACCAGACGTGGGAAAGACATGATTATAGAAAATTATAAACAAGTCGTCCCGATGGGATTCGAACCCACGACCCATCGATGCGCACGGCAGGTGTTCTACAGAAAGAGCCAACGAGCCCGACAAATACAACAATATATAAAAAGTGAATTCGCGAATCCCCTAATGGGGCATGGGGCAGACCCATTTTTGTGTCTGTTTCACTGATCATTTGTCTTTATAGGTAAGTAGGTGATCAGCCTTCTGTGCCTTACCTGACCGAAAGACTTTTTTTTAAATCTTGTTTCCCCGGGATTCGAACCCAGGACCTCCGGTGCTAAACGAATCGCGCTTACCACTGAACCACGGAGGCGGTCTAACAATATATAAGAATAATATAAATAATGTTTATAACATAGTTATTTCTCTTATAATTTTTTTATAAAATGCTAAGACGTATGCATGGTAATATATTTTGGCGGCAAGACCACGAATAATCCACCCTATTTTCTTGGCATGCTATTTTTACAAAAAATACGAAATACTTTAGATCACTATATTTTTAATTTCAGGACTAGCGGACCTGACAGACATTGTACTGCCAGAATGTTCTTCAAAAAATTTATAACTAGATTTGAATATGCTATATTTTCACTTCTATTATTCTATTATATATATCATAAATTATTACAAATAAGCTATAATAAGCTTGCGCGACGTGAACTGAGTATGAATTGAGAAAATGAAGTTCTGACATAATTTATTTTAAAATTAATTTTATGCATATATTTTTATCCTGGATTATTCCAATATTTTAATAGTTATTCTGTTATTCGGGAAATAAATGAACCCAACAAATAAGATATCATTAAAATCGGTACAGACGGTCTTGAGTTAATGATAAGACTTTGTTTTATGTGTCTCGATACTAGAAAATGCTGAATATATGATAGGTTGTACGAAGCGGCACAGGTCCGTCGTCCAGTAAAGCCTGAGCGGCACTGATTCACGCCCACCAGTACGTCCCTCTCACCGCGCAAGAGCCCCGCAATTGCTTGAAAGTAAAAGTCGTATGCGCCAAAAGTATTTTTTCTAATTATATAGAATACCGTTCAAGTAATTCATAATTTTTTCTGGCGAAAATGTTGCCCGTACTTTGTTATATTTTACATATAAATATCAAGCCAATAAGTCATATGGCTTCAGAGGAGAAGGCAAATATATGTTAAAATCAAGGTATTTTAGATATTTTTTTTCATCGAATAAAATATAAGTATTCAAAAAACTGTCATGGCGCTTCGGTTCTTAATGAAATGGAGAATAAGGTGTTAAAATATAAGAATCCTAGGTTTCATATTAGAACAGCAGTATGGTCTCAAAAATGCCGGAAATGTTGATTTTTTTGAGAGACAAGCCTTAAATATCATTTTTGATTCTTTTCCGACCCGATACCTACGACTTTGGTTCGTGACCGTTTTAGGCCTTTTCTCGACCATCGCGAATCCGGCGCACAATTTTAGGATATGTCTTTTTTTAGAGGGGGACGGCTATCCTTATGCCCTTGAGATTTATTTTCTTCCTTCAGACCTTCACCGCCGGTAGTGCAATGTAGAGAGAGTGTGGGGATTTTACCACGAGCGACTGATGACAGAGAATGTGATGACCCATACGCACTAAACCTCTTGACTTTCAGGTCCCACCGTCTTGGGGCTCAAGGGCGCAATACATTAGTGGTCTTCATCCATCAAGGTACTTAGTTTTTTTATTCTCTTATGTACGAGTATATAAAGACTTTTTTTTAATAAAAACCCATAACCCCTACCCAACGCACAAACTAGCCCGTCGTTTTAGATTGCATCTTTTTTTTTTATGTCAGATATCGACAGACGAGCATGAGGTTCACTTGATGGTAGGTGATCAGCCACAGAACTTCAGTTAATGATGCGCTGTCGACCTAATTTTTTACTTCGAGCATTCAGAAATCCATAGACTGAAACCGAAACGCGCAATATGCACTTCACGGCTTTTCCATCTATGATTATCTTATGCATCTAAATTCATCTCATCCATATTCAGACTGACCTAAATATAAATTATAATTAATATTATAATATAATATTGCCTTGCCTAGATTTAGCCTAGAAGGACCTTGACTTGAACATACAAGGCTCATTCACTTCTATTATCTTTTGTAAATAATTATTTTTTTCTGTTATGTGTAGATTAAGATCTCTGAATAATAAAAAACAAAATCGCGAACCGCGTGTTTCTTAACTTTTAATTCTGTTTTTATCATAATTACGTACTTCCGGAAATGTATAATGAGTTTTATTCATATTTATAAATACTAGATAAATCTCGGTGGTTTTAAGTCTAAAATAAAGCTAATATTGCTGACGCTAAACCATAAATGTATATCAAATTAATGTGTTAAAAGATATATTATGTACTTACAAAAAGTTTGGCATACATACTTTTATGAGGATTATAACAGTAATATTTATGTTAGTAAATTTCATTAAAAATAATCCTTTTGTGAAGCTATTTCGATATGGTATTTAATTATGGTAATAGTGATACAAAAATCGAGTGTACCATCAATAAGTATGAAATTTGAAGTTTTCAAATTATTTAATTTTAAAAGTTTAGGGATAATATTTCCTTAGATATACAAAGAATATCGTCGTAATGAATATTTGTGATGTGTTATTGTTTGTATCTATATCTTGGGTAATTTTGTCTCCAAACTTTTAAAATTTAATAACTTGATAACTTCAAACATACTTATTGGGTTTTAGCATTGATATATTGAAATTTCTATGTAGTTCAATTATTTTTTTTATTTTATGTTATTAATCGATAGACAAGTCCTGCCAACATTTTTATAATTAAGAGTTTACTGAAACTGAATCATTACAATATATTGTCTTCTATTAAACTCAAATCACACGTCATTTAAATAAAATATTATTTATTTAATACTAGTTGATGCCCGCGACTTCGTTCACGTGGGCTTCATCATAAGCTGAGCTTTTGAGCAAGCTTTCTTCATATGATATATCCTACATCCTCTGTACTTGATGATTTCTTGAGGGAATGAGCTATTAGAGTAGTCATTAACAGTTTCTTCTACGATCTAATTGGATTGATGAAAAGGCGAAATGAAAGATCTCATAAAAAATACTTTACACATAAATATATTACGTCAACAATACAATTTCTATTGTTATAATATAGTAATTTCAAAAAAAAAATACAAATAAAAATTTATTTCAGTGAAGTTTCGAACTCGCATCTGGAGTAACGCAGTGGGACCGCATATCCACTATTCTACGAATACATATCGAAAACGGCGAAATCATCAAACGATTTCATTTACATATCAAACTGTGATCTGGGGGCCTGGCACGCCAAGTCGAGCAACAAGCGGCACGGCCGTACTATTTTTCTCGAAGTAGTTCGGTTAGTTCCGTTTTCGACCCCCTATAACTTCGTTGTGGATAAAACTAGAAGCCTGAATTTTCAGTAACCGAGCAGGCATTGTATAAACTCCGTATATTTCAGAATTCATTCAATTTTAACCAGTAGTTTAAGAATTATAACTAGTCAAAGTTTGCTAATTTGTCACTCACTCACTCACTCACTGACTGATCGATCATCAAAACTCTAAGGCACTTCTAGCAGACATAGAAACTTGAAATTTAGAATACAATTAGTATTTAGTATATCAATCAAGGAAAAACTAAAATATTTTGAAGTTTCGGTCCAGTTTTCCAGATACACAAACTATAAATATATATTTGTATGTAACGAATAACTTAAAAACTACAGGACCGATTTCAAAAATTCTTTTACGGTTAGAAACCTACATTATCACTGAGTAACATGAGTAATAAAAAAAAAGAGATCCTCAGAAATCCTTACTAAATATAAAGAACTCAAGGTGTAAAAAAATTTGCCATGAAATGTCATTTTAAAAGTTGATAAAAATGCCGATCAAAATCAGAATATGTTATCCATAGCTTTGTATTAATTCTTATCCAAATAACTAAGAAAAGGACTATCTACAAAAAGAAATGAGATGCCATCAAAAACATAAATTGTAAAAAAACCAAGTCTCGCAACTCAGTTTTTCTATCGTAAAAAGTTGTGAGATCCATATAATACCAAGTCGGTCAATTTATTCAGTCTCTACTGAAGGATCCTTCTGTCTTTAAGTTATTAAGTAATTAGCTAACCTAACAACATTTTATAGTGACCATATCAATATCAATATTAAAAATTGTTGATGTGTAAATGTTCTTGCGATTTCAAAGAAGTTACTAAGGTCACCGTCAGCGAACCAAGACAAGAGTTCACTTGTTATTAATAAACACTAGCACTAGGTATTAAAACGTTAGACTTACTCTTAAAAATCCTGATACAAGTAAGTAGGTTCATCTAGACTAATCTATACTAATATTATACATAGGAAAGATTTGAATTTTTGTATGAATAAACGCAAAAACTACTGGAACAATTTTAAAAATGTTTTTCACCGTGTATTGTTGATCAAAGTTTTCAATAGACAGCTACATTATCAGCGAGTAACATAGTCATATATTAGGCTATATTTTTTGTGTATAATACATCTAGATTGCACCCGTGTGAAGCCGGGGTGCAATGCTAGTTTTAAATAAAAATATTTTTTTTTCAAAGGAAACTTATGAATCACGTGACTAACAACAGCACGATACAAACATCTTTGTTAATTATATGGTCAAACTACTACCTTACTTCAAATTATTAAACCGAAACTCTCTTAGGGTTTTTATAATATTTTACTATTTTGAAGTTTTTAATATGTTACCGATCGATTATTATTATTCTGTGAATCATACCTTTATAACGTGAACAAAAATGAAATTACTAACATAAGTATGTCAGCAAAAAACATAAACAAACAATATAAATAAAAACATATAATTGAAAACAAAACGTGGAAAACATCATACATCTATGGAAACACGTTATTGAAAAGAATATAATGGGTATATCAGTTTAAATGAAATATTTCTCAGAGGTTTTTATATTGTACCTAAGAAGTAATTTAAAATGAAAGAATTTCTCATAGCAGAACACATTTACTCGTTGTTTATGTTCTCTTGAGTTCATACATTCATGAAATTTATGGTCGTAGATATGCGTGCTTATAATGAAAAATAAACTTAAAGTATTAACTAAAATTAAAGACCAACCCAAGACTAAAACGCCAAAATAACTGTATATTGACTATTTATTACCCTATATATAAACATGAACTGGAAATTGATAGCTGTTCGTAGGAGAGCATATCAGCCGGCCTAGCATACAACCGCCACAAAATTTTGTCGACCGTTTTCTCGTGTTTTAATCTATCATCTCTTTATTTCTTCCGGGTCTGACATGACAACTACACTGAAAACTCGACTTTTAATATCAAAAATAGATATATTTGTCGATCGAGATATTTTTTCTATCAAAATTGTCGATGTTGACATATAATATATCAAGATATCTTACATCTTAGTTTGTCTTCTCTCGTCCGCGACATATCTCGTGGCGGTCATGCTAGGCCCGCAGGTCAACATATCTCATGTAGATCGAAGAGTCGTAGATCTTTATAAGAAATATTTTTCAATGATTTGTGTTGTTCAATAGTAATAAATAAAAATATGTCAATATTTTAATTTTAAATGTGTTACTAGTTTAATTACTAGTGATGTACCGAGTGTGTATCCGCGGATATCCGAGAAAGAAGAAAGATTCGTTACTTTAGGGCGGACTTTTTAACTTATTAATTTTAAATACATAGATGAAATTTTGGATACAGGTGGTAAGGTAGCAATGAAAAAATGTTAAATTCCATTGAGATTATTTTTTATTTAATCTTAATTTTTCTTTCCAACCTAATATTTAACTTCGTATTGTAAACTAAATAAATACAAATATTCACGCGCATCGACAGCGATTAAGAGAGTTAAGATCCGTATCCGCGGATCTTGATATCAAATATCTGTATTCGGATCTGTATCCGCGGATATACATTTTTAAAGAACCGACACATCACTAGTTATTACATTTCTTGCGGCTAAATGGATTTTTCATTCATTCATACATTTCCTCATAACTTCTGCTTCTAAGAAAATTAACCTTCTTCCGCACCTTTTTGATGACCTTACCAACCTAAAACTTTTTAGTGCCAAAAAGTGGTGTTGAAGTTGAAAAAAGAGCGCCGTATTAGGTACTGAATTACCGTTAGTAGGGCATTTCAGTTTGATCAGTCGTTGCTGCTATGCTAGACTGCTTCATTTATGTATATATTAATAATTAATATATGGTACATATTTAAATTATAAATAAAATAAATTAGATAAATAAAAAAACTTATAAACTATCTATTGACACAATTAAAAATATTTGAAAACCCGATGGTATAGAAACGTGACGCCATATTGCCGTAACGGAATTCCGTTGCATTGTCGTCCAGTTACCTCCTAGTCGCGCCTAAAAAGTTTTACTTCAAAATAGAATCGAACCTAAGACCTCCCGTGCTGAAATCAATGCGCATATATATACATACCTACCAAGTCGGTCGTAGACTCGTAGAGTAGTGCTAATGTTTACAATAACTTAAAATAATAAATAGAGGAAACTCAAAATATTAGCATTGAAGTAGTTATTTCGCAGTTCGTGTTTGGAAGTCATTAGTCACGCTAACCGTTAAAATGTTTTACATGAAACTGATCATAATTTAAAAAATGAACAAAAACTGATGCATGTACAGAGAACTGTACAGAGTACTGTATACACTAATATTTGAAATGCTCTGTTTGTATTCCCGTTCTTGAGTTTCATGCTTACGGCTCGCTTGTAGAAAGTAAATAAGGACTGTTTTCATTTTAATATTATTGCCTGGCGTATATTTAACATTAAAGTACTTTAACTTCTATTTAGTTTCAAAGGGGCAGTTATTCTATTTATTTTTTATTTGCAGAGCATTGATGGCATATTGATCAATTCATCAGGCGTACAAATAATAAATTTGATAGGACTGTGAAGAGGATGACTTCTTTTTTTTGTGTTAGATATCGACAGACGAGCATGAGGTTCACTTGATGGTAGGTGATACCCCAGCCACAGAACATTAATCAATGATGCGCTATCACCTACTTTTATACTGAAACCGAAACGCACATTGTGCACTTCACGGTTTTCCACCTATGAACGGTGGTTCGTTACCCAGTCGGAATTTCGATATTCCTCCCACCCGATCAATGCCCGAAGTTACCAGACGTGGGGAAAACATGCTTACAGAAAATTATAAATATGTGGTCCCGGTGGGATTCGAATCTGCGACCCATCGCATCGATGCGCACGGCAGATGTTCTACCGAACGCGCCAACGAGCCCGTCTAAGACCGCATCACCACTTACCATCAGGTGGGATCGCGGTCAAACGTCTGCCTAATTTTCATAAAAATAGACATAAGTATACAATAAAAAATATATGTATGTAGGTAGTTATAAACTATTTAGTTGAATCATTATTTTAGTTATACTATCTGTCATATAATGGTAATAAACACTAAATAATAATGATTTTAATTTATAGGCACACAAATATATTTAAAAAAAACATAACATTAAGTTATCTAATACATGTATGTCTGGTAAAGTTTCTTTTGAAATAAATAAATTTTCATTTCATTGAAGAATACAAAATAGCAACAAATCTTATACTATAACGTAAATTTAACCCGAGAGCTATGTTACAAACTCATTTATAACCGTATGTGAGCTAATAAAAAAAGTAACGATGTATCATAACTTCGAGGATGCGTTTTTGTCGCGTCGCACATGAGCGAAGAATCGAGTCTCGGCGCCGGCGCATGATTTCTCGGGTTACAAAGAACCCGCTGCCCTTAATATGCCCCATGTGACATGAATGTTTATCATGTCTATACCATTCATTTAAAAGAATTTAAAAAAATATTAAGAAACATGAGATTTAGTGGTTTACAAGACATGAAGGTCGACTTTTTGGATAAATTACTGTAATCCTTGAAATGCAATTACAATTTTATAATATTCATCAAATACAGTCAAATATAGACGTATACGTCGCTAAGTATTTCGTAATTTTAATCATTGAATATTTATTTGTTTACCGAAATCTTATTTTTGAAATAATATGTCATTAATCACTAAGATAGGTACAAAGTATTCCTTTCTACCTTCCTTGTTCATAATTTGTTACAAATTATCCTACTTTTGCCGATTGTATAATATATGTATATAAGTAATTAGTAGATATGATTTTAGAATACTTTTTTAAATACTAAATATTCCTATGAGACCGCTTTTCATAAATTTTGTTGGCTTGTCTGATCTGTTTGTATGTTATGTATTACGGTCAATAATATAATATGTAAGTTACATTAATTCCCACGGGCATCTCACAGTACTAAGTAAATATAGAGTAGTATTATCAAAGGATAAGGCAATGGTTTCGGGTTTGAGCGTCCAAGCCGAAAGGAATGGCTGCATTTATTAGATATATACGTATGTACGTTAGTTTGTTAGTTATAAGATGGGAGGAACGGGATTTACGGTACGGTAGAGTTATTCACTGGTAACACCAAAAGTGGTAAAACTGGTAATATTATTAAAAATTCGTAAACAACGTGACAAAACCGATAGTATAAACATAAAGAAATTTAAAAACAAAACCAACACGTATAGACGGTTACATGATAGAGTTCACAACACGCGGAGTGGGTGTTGCGTGTCATAATTTATTATAAATTTTTGAAGAAAAAATACGCCATTAAGAAACCTAAACGGTAAACCGAAGATTTAGTTTCCTTCCAAAAAAGTCACAGCGACACAAACATTTGTTCCATGAGTTGCTAAATTAGCTTCGACTTTGAACTCTATGGCTTGCACAATAAGCGCAGGGGTAAGATGAATGTTGGTAACAAATTACGTCTACCAATAATTCATTAGGCGGCACGAGGGTCGCCGGATCGTTATTCAAAGTATAATATTTTTGATGGATTGCAATGGGAAGTTGCTTATACTTAATTCTGTTTCACTTTCATCTTGTTATTGAATATATACGGTCTATTGATATTTTAAACGTTTTTTAATGCATAGGTTTGATACAATTAAGAATTGGTGGTTCAACGATATTTTTTGTAGTCCTTTAATATTTCGCCTATTAAAAATCAACTGCCGGTGTTAGGGGGTGCGCAAAGGGTGACGGCCCAGGGCGCCAAATTTCGGGCCGAGGTGTGGAGTGTGCCTGACGTGCTGCTTACCCTCAATACGTACCTGGCTACTTTGTAGATTGAAAGTGATGCCGCTGGAAAAAAATAGTCAGAAAATAACTTTATTATTTATATTACTTCTTCTGTTCTGTGGATTTCCTAAAGTGGGCACCACAATATTCTTGCCCGGTGAGTCAGTGGCCCTAACACCGGCACTGCAAACATAACTTGTATAATCTAAATACATTGAAATTCAATAGGTACGTTACCAAGAAATGCTTAGTTCCTTTAAAGTAAAATTATTATATGTAACGTCAGTAAATTATAAGATAATTACCAATCCTTTGTCGATACTCCTAATTACTACCAATTGACTGCAGGAATGTGCGGAGGGCGCGGAACAATCGTCGCGCAACGACCGAAATATGCATGAGTTGGCATTATTTTATATCCCAGATCATTGACATATACTCGTATATGTATATATGGTAAAATCCCAGATGCATAATATAAGATTTTTTGTAAGGATTTACATATTTTATATAATGTGTGCAGAAAAAACACACTTTTGAAAGAAGTGTCTTTGGTTAAAATTTACCACAACGAACTAATTTTTATGTACATATTACATAATTGATACCTACTGTGAGCTCAGTGAACATTAGCAGCGCCTACTTAATTTCTGATAGCAGCATCGTTCTTATTCCTATAATAAAACAATCCATCCTATTTTCTTTTAAAATTTTTTTTATTTATCTTTGCTAATGATTATTATTTAAGATTATTTAAGTAAGATATTGACAGACAAACGTCAGGCTCACTTGATCATAGGTTACCTCAGTTACAGAACATCAGTGAATGATGCACTGAATATTTTACTTCGAACATTTGCAAATCCACAGACCGACTGGATCGTACATTTATGAAATTCATAGGTTTTCTTTCTAAGAACGATGGTATGGTGTAATGTGGATTTCGGAATTATCCAGACATTTGGAGAACATGTTTATAGAAAATTATGGTTTAAAATTTAATCTTTATTATTTTTCAAAGATTACAACGCCTACGAGTGACAATAGTTATAAAAACTATTTAGGACCACTTATAAATTATATTTGTTCTATCTAACGCGCCAAAAAACAATATGCATATGTTTAGCGAAAAAAGCTAAGAAAGAAAGAAGAAGGATATACATTGAACCTAAGGAGTTGGGAGTTGTGTAGTGCATTACGTATGCTCGTTTTCGGCTTCAGTTTGAAACTAAATGCTTTGTAGTAAAGATGACGATACAAAAGACCGCGAACAAGTGGACAGCGGTAACGTTTCAATCGACACGCAGTAGTGCCAAGTCACGTTGCGTTACTTCACACGAAACTATAAAATATGGATATGATATTAATTTTGATATGGGATTGCGTTTCTAACAAATTTGCGATCAACTCCTTGAATATTTTAAGCGAATATTTTTTCAAAAAATATCGTTAATACATGTCACGATATACGAAGCTCTGTCATGTTCCCAAGTGTTTATCACAGCGTCTAGCGCGTTTTGCTTTGATAGATCAATCAGTATATATCTTCTATTATTTAGCTTTCATGGTAGTGAATTCCCAAGTCCCTTAGTGGGTTTAGAGGAGTCTACTTCAATGACCATTTTTATTTAGACAGTCTTATTAAACCGAGACGTCATGTGCCTTGCCCGACCGAAACTATATCATCCTTAAACATCCTCATTATGTTAAACAGGTCGAACTAACCACTGAGTGACGGAGACGGTGGCTTTCACGGTGATTGATCATAATTATTATGCAATAGGGAGATATATGCCTTCTTCGTGACACTTTCAGTTGTAACTGTATTGCTTTCCGATGGGTCGCAGTTTTGTACGTCGCCGGGATTGGAATATACAATTTGTTGGTTTGCCATTAAGGTTCAGTCTATAAATTTCCAGAAACTCTAAGTTACATTAAATAGGTTGATAGCGCATTATTCAATACTTAATGTCTGGCAGCTGAAGTTAGCATCACGTAAACATCATTCGATATATATAGGTAGTAGGATACCTGCTGATAAACTTAAATTAGATCCTAGACCTCAGATCCTACCTGTCTCCTTTTTTTCCCATTTATAACCCTTATATCCTTTTAAATTGAAAACCATTAATGTGTAACCTCTTATGTTGCAAAAGCCCTGTGGCGATGCTGCCTATCAATTAGCTCATTAGCCTTCCTAATTAAAAAGCAAAAACAGTATATTATTTTCCTCAAACTAATTTCGGAAAATTTTACTTACCGGTAGACTGTAATACAATACTGTAGCTATTATGAGTTTCAATCATTAATTAATTAACGTTATAAACGTTACAATAAAATAATAAATAAAGTGGATGTACAATAAATTGCTATTATTTTTCAGTAAGAACTAATAAATAAAAATTTGAAATAAATTAGTGAAAACATAAAGAGAAACTACGTAGGTAATTAGAATACTTTATATAAGTATTGTATATATACCTATGTATAATTAATTAATATAACATATTAAAATATGCTTATATGCTTATTATTTCACTGTGAAACAAAATCCAATTTAATAATCATAACTAAAAATGACAATTAGAAATTACATAATTAGTTTCAAAATCAAAAAAATTAAAATTTAATGGCTTTTTTAGGATTATTATAAGGAGTATAATATATTTTTTAAATTAAATGCCACCTACATTTAATTGTATCTCCATAAACATATGAGCTGTCATATTCTGCTGTGACTTGATAAATGACATCAGCACTGCTACTTCGAAGCCAAGTCCCGACGCATCTTCATTTGTGATATTCAATCGGATTTAGATCTCAAATTTTGGTGTTTGGTGTAAGCAGAAGCAGTGTAATATTTCGACGTAGCCGTTGAACAAAGTCGAATATGATTATGATACCAAGTTGTTCTTTTTTTTTGAATTTGTAAGGCTAAACTTACCTATATAATTTAGTACTAAAATCAAAATTTTAAAACACAATGTTTTTGAAGATAGTCGTATAATGGTTAATGAAGTTCATTACTCCAAAGTATGAGCTCAAGTTTAAAGTAGAGCGTCATGCAGACGTTTTTCTACGGACACGTTGATTTATTTAAGTCAAATTTAGAAATATCTTTGTTGTATAACACTTTTTAATCGTAATTTTTGTAATCTACTTCCGGTTCAGAATGCTTCATCCACCGAGAAGAGACTGATAAGAAACTTGATAGCGACTCTTTATGCGCCAAGTATTGTACATGTATCTATGTAATAGGTAATAAAAAACAATGCAAAAGTGCTTAGCAAAAGTTTTTTATGCATCAAATTTAAATATGATATTTCGGAACAATTCATTCTCAAGCGTCTACTTCATGTATATATATTGTTAGTTATTGATCAATAAGATTCAGCCATCAGATATAAACTGTTTACTTAATGATTATATGATATATATAAAATAATATATAGTTCTTTGAAAAAAAATGTATATGTATACATATATTTTTTTAATTAAAAATAAAACTCATGTCAACTATAGAACTATTAAATAAATATAAAATATATTGTAAATACTCATGATGATGGCATTTATTTTTCAAATCGCTTTCGCTTTTATTTTACGCCAGCCGTAAAGTTATTGTTATCAATATTAAATGAACAAGAAGCAATCACGTTGGCTCTGCACGCTTCAACATAGCCTTTGTTCTTGTAATACTGGTAGTCTGCCTCCACCTTTACGAAACATTTTTCATAATTTCAATGGGACAATGAATCAAAATCTTATATAAACCGACTTCCAAAAAGGGGAGCCTTTCAATCCGGGTCGAATGTTTTATATACCTACACCTTACACTATAACGTGTCAGAATAGATTTATGACTTGAAGCGTATTACTCGATTCGATTGTAACCAATTACTAAAAAGTAGGAATAGTAGGTATAAAGAAAGATCGTTCACAGCTAACAGTATATAATTTACATACTTATTCACTAAATAATATAAAATTCTAATAGTTTATTTACGGTATAAAACACTGAAAACACAGGCTGCTGAAACACAGTTCGTAACTATATCGGGGCTTACTTACTTGAACTTATTTATAAATGGTCTAAATAAATATTTTTTATTTACATGCTAGTGCTTAAAGCTCGACGTTATGGCGAGTTAGAAAGAGTTGAATAATGGTAATCGCTAAGTGGCCTGTGCTCTGGCGGGTACTCCGCCCTGGGAGTGGGAGGCAGAAATCCTGGCCTCCGCCTATCATTTCCGGGTGGAGAGGAGAAGGGAGGGCGAAGTCGCGACTGTGGAGCAGCTGAGGGCGGTTCGCAGGAGGGTGGAGGAGGCGGTGATGGACCGCTGGAAGCGAGAGCTGGAGGAGCCTCAGGCGGGCCATAGGCTAGCGGCAGCGATTCGCCCTGTCCTTAAGGAGTGGGCGACGCGCAAAAGGGGGGCGTTGACGTACCGGGTGGTGAAGGTACTGACCGGACATGGTTGTTTCGGTCGGTATCTGCATAACATAGCGAGGAGGGAGCAGTCGCCAGTGTGTCAGGAGTGTGATGAGGGCGTAGAAGACACGGCCCATCACACTCTGGCGGTCTGCTCAAGGTGGGCAAGGGAAAGGCACGACCTGTCATCTGTGGTCGGTGCCGACTTGGGTCTCCCAGCACTGATGGGGGAGATGGTGCGTAGTTCCGAGTCATGGAACGCGGTGGTCTCCTTCTGCGAACGAGTAATGTTGCAGAAGGAGACTGCCGAGAGGCGAAGAGAGTGCGCCGCTCCAGCGGGCACCATAAGGGCGAGGAGGAGAGGGGAGCGTAGGAGAAGGTTTGCCCATCTCCTTCGCTCTCCGTAATGTGTTTTTCTTTTTGTGGACACGGTCGTGCCATTGTGGCAAGTCGCCGAGGTCGCGGTAGTCTACAACCGTTATCCCGCGGCCTCAACACGGCGAAAAGAGGGGCCAGAGGGGGGTTTAGTGGGTCGGGTTACCAGGCTGTCTGGCTAGCAGACAGTCGCGAGTGACCCAACCCCACACTCTCCCGGCAATTCCAAAAGAGCCCCGCCGGTGAGGTGGGGGCGAGAAAGGGCCTCTGTATGCTCTTAAAAGAGTGTCTCGCCCTCAGGTTTTGTAAAACTTCCCCCTCTATAAAAAAAAAAAAAAAAAATGGTAATCGCTAAGTATTTTCCCCTTGCGTAGAGATGTTGGATCACACTCCATCTTCTATCGCATATATCATAGGAAATGTTCTGAGGAATTGTTCGGATTAATTCCTGCCGCTGAATTCCACAATCGAGCATCGCGACTGAACTCCAAATTTCATCGTCACCAACTCTATGCTTGAAAATGTTAAAAAGATATATGAGAATCGAACCCGCCACATAGCCACAAAATTCTAATATTGTCTCAAACTATTTATATACCACTATAATAAACATTATCCTACTTTGTATCGTATACATTTTCAGGTATGACAAATTGTGATCAAACGTGTTGTTTATTTCAAACCACACTAGATCCAAATAGATTCAGAATTTTTTATCAAATCCTGTCCACGTTCTATTTTCAAACATTCAGGTCTCTTTAAAATCTCACAGATTAATTTGTGATCAAACGTGTGTTGTTTATTTCAAACCACATTGGATCCAAATAGATCCAGTTAACTCTTTATGAAATCCTGTCCGCGTTTTATTTTCAAACATTCAGGTCTCTTCAAAATCTCACAGATTAATTTCAAAACTCCCTCCAAATCCTATTATAATTCCCACAACAGAAAAATATCAGTCGCACGTAAACGTTATCGCAGAGACGCGGCGACGTGCGCCGATGACTTCGCGATACGCATACATTAAGCGCCTGGTCCTAAAGCAACATGGCTGTATTATCTTTTCTTAAAAGGAAGACAGGCATAATGTCCAACATCTACTCCTATATACCTACTTCTGCAAAATCAGATGATGTACACCTTACCAATCTTTATTTCCAATGAGAGAACGCAATTTTTTTTGTTTATATTTTTGTTTCCTTTACACTTTTAAAAATCAAAAGATGCCCTTAAAATCTTTATTTTCATTGATAGCACGCTAATTTTATTGAGTATTTTTTTTAAATAATTAAGAATTTATCAAAGAGCACATACAATCTAGCCTTAAGGCCAATAAATAGTTTCTATCTATCCTAAACTTACTATTAAATTAATCTTAACTCTTTTTAATATAACTTTTTTTTTATATTTATTGTTGCTGCAAGATTTTATTGTTTGTATACTTAATTGGTTTTTGTATACAATAAAGTATATTCTATTCTATTCTTAATTATATTTTCAGTGTCCTTAAAATAGTGTCCAATAACACTTTTCTTAGTTACTTTTCTCTACCAACAAACATTTTTTTTGTTCCTTACACAGAACAAAACTTGTTCACTGTCCCTACATTATAACTATAAAAGGGATATGTTATTTTAAGCCTTCGTACCTACTAGGTAGATTCATTGTGTATCTAAATTAGTGTTAAAATTTGATAAAAAAACTCTATTTTTTTTTAAAAGAATACTCAAGAACATTGCCATTCGTCATGGGTCCCAGGAAACTAGCACCAAAGTATATCTGTATGCGAAGGCAGATTCACTGAGAGAAATAGGCAACAGCCCTAAGCACCCATAAAGCATGGACTAGCTGCAACAACAAATAATATACAACTTTTCTGGTATTTTTCTCTTCAACCAATTGGTAATCTAAAATAAATCACTGTTTAGCGATAGGGCAACCTGTTTCGCATTGTATAATCGACTTATTTCTATAGGTACTAGTTTATCCGTCTACTAGTTTTTGAGATAATTCATAACATACAAAAGTCCAAAAATACAAATCTTTCCTCCATATAAAATTAGTATAGATAAATGGTTTACTTTATGATCTAACCAGAATCTTTATTCTGATAAGAAAATTCTAATAATAAATAAAATATAGAATTTAAGTATCAATTAATTTAGTTTTTAGTGTTTATAGTAGATGCAGGAAGAAAAACACGTCACAATTGACTCTAAGTCTAAGGTGTAATTACCAACACACGATATAATATGTACTTTAGCACGTAGGTAATTGTTCTCCTAAAGTTGAGACTGTCGTCATGTTTATCTTTCTCTCGACACAGATCATACAACTAATTAAAAGAGTTTCCTATATACGGTGCTGTAAATTTATTATAATGTGAATATTAATAAACAAATGCTTAAATAAAACAAAATAAAAACGTATTCAGACTTGACTTACGACGTCACGCTCCGTTCGAATCACAGAGAATATGAAATTATAATTAAGAGCCGCTGTATGAAACTGGGCAATGTTCATTGGATACAAGTTTTAAAGCATGAGTTGTAGTTTTAACTCGCACTGCTTGGCCCAGGAAGCCCTATTGAACTAGTCATTTCACACTCGTAGAAAACACACATAATTATATTATTCGACAGTCTTGATTTTTTGTTAACCACAAATTATGAACGAACGAAATTATCTTGAGGAGGCTATGATTGTAGGCTGACGCGTGACGGTGCAGTTTTGCGAGCTGAGCTCCTATTTTCATACCTTCCTACATATTTATCGTCAATTTTATAATCATTTTTATATTATTTCGATTCTCGTATGTAGTGTTGTGTATATTTAATATTCTCTTGCAATGAAATAATAGAAATATTCTTTGGTGCTCTTGCAGATCGAGACATTCCCATGTTTCCTTGTGGTAATATTTTCTCTTCAATTTATTTAGAAATAATGGTGGTTGAAAGAAGATAGATTTCTGTCAGGATAAATAACTTAAAAATATTATGTGTTCACGATACTATATCGGCATTTTTATTTTAAATACTGAAAGCAAGTAAGTTTTGTAGATATAGGTATTATAGAAATACCTACTACATACATTTTAAGACTTCAAGGGCTTTCACGAATATATTCACTTTTAAAACAGTTAAATATATTTTAAGAAAAATACGATAAATTCATATATTCGATATTATATCGAAGGCTTTTAGAATAAGCAACCGTTGCTCAAGTCGGTGGCATTAAAGAACGTCATTGTTCAACGGCTGGAGCCATATGCAGGTGGAACGCTAAATATCGAGACCGACACTTTAGAATTCTTTTGTTAGTTTCGACTTCTTTTATATCGAATACAGTGTATACGTTTCATTTTAGGCAAGCTTAATAAAAATATTTTAAATTTAGAATTAGAACTAATTATTTGTATATTGGGCAAAAATATAGCTTAACGTCTACTTCGTGACAGAAGCCGTCCTAAATAACATTTGATACAGAAAGGACTTTTGAAGAACGTCCTTCATCTTAAATACGCCCTCTTTGGGCTCATTTTATTATTACTGTGACTTTGCATGTCTAAAATTGCTACATTTTCCTTGCTGTTGTGTTCTTTTACTATGTTATTACGAGGACCATTTTTATTATAATTGGTAAAGGCAAAGTTTTAGTTCATTCTCAATTTTCTTGTTAGTTACCAGAAATCATTAAATGGCTATATCGGATACGTAGGGTATAACAAAAAACATTTAAAGTTAAATTTTTAAAAATGACTCGTTTCATTCTTTTTTTATACATTTATTTTTAATTGTAAAATAAGTAAAAGTATAGAACAAAATGACGTTTTATTTTTAATATATACCTACCCGTGTCTTAAAATTAATAAATACATATTTACAATTAATAATAAATCATTGGTCATTTTCTGCATGTTGATTATAGTGATCAGGTGGCAGGGGCCGCATTATAATAGGCTAATCCGTAAAATCTGCGTCAAGTGATGCTTAACTGTACCATAGGGAGGATCGGAAGGGTCCTACACCCTTGCGACTTACAACATACAAACCAAAGTAAGATTACACACGTTTTGATCGCACACCTGTCACCCCCATCGCAACTTTGATACTGCCAGTCAAGATAACATATCGCATGAATAAAACATAAAGCATACGCCTTACATTAAACCATTTTACAATGCACAACGTAACTTTTTGCCATTGTGAATATGGGTTTCAGACGATAGACAGTCATTTGTTTATATGCATTGTATTGTAAAAAGTTTTACGGTAGAGAGGTGGCGTTAATTCAATTACCACTCTCCTACACTCTACAGTCACAATCACACTGTCTGCTGTTAATGATAACGATGTTTGTTCTGTAACGAGCCTCGGAAGCCAGCAATAAAGGCGACCGACATCATTACCACGCCAGCAAACACAAATTGACAAGCAATATTTCAAACTCGATGATTATCATATCGGACGGCGAATACCATAAAATTAAATCGCTAGGGTTGAGTTCAGTGAATGGAACAATTACTCGGTTAGAGTGCATGTGCCGCAGCCAGAGTCGCGACAATGACTTCATTAGTGGCAATATGTGTGAGACCGGCCTTATAATATACGACACTCGAGTTGTCTAATGTGTTTTGGGGTGTTGTTGTTGGTGATTTCAATAATTATATTCATTTGTTTATAAAAAAATCAATCAAAAACCCCGGTGTGAACGTGGAAGTATTACGTGTTGTATGATATTTGCTCGCCGATTGTTTAAAAATGGTTAATTATAATATTACTCTTACATACTCTTAATATACATAAATTCCTTCCGTCCTTTTACTACATAATCTTTATATATGACAAATGAATTGACGTTTCTTAGTCTCACAAAAACTCGAGAACGGCTGAACTTTTTCTAATTTTGATTTTGAAATATTTGTAAAAGTCCAAAGAAGGTTAGGAGAAAATATAATATATCTTAATAACAGAGATACTAAATCAGTATCTACATTGTATCCATGCGAAGCCGAGCGGGTCGCTAAATATAAAATAAAGCGGTGAATTTTAAAAAGAACTGACGGACTCGATAGACGTCCTGCTGGAATGTTGAAATTATAGTGGGAGAGGACATCCACAGGTGGGAAAAATATTTCATTTTATATCCAAAGCATTTGAAAAAAAAGCCTGGTTAGTAAAATATTTAATTTTGGACCCGGTGGTCCAGAATACCACCAAACAGAAATTCTGGGCAGAATACATATAAAGAAAGATTATGTTTAAATCAATAAAACTACTTCCCGCTAACAGACTAATTAGATAAAATTATATTCACAATATTGTGACGGACCTCTATTGTATATATTGTACTGCTGCTTTTGTTGCTTGCTGCAATGCAGATGGACTATACATAAAAAGTATCCTATTAGTGAAAGAATTTTTGAAATCTGTAAAGTAGTTTTCTTTACAAACATATAAATATACAAATATTTCCTCTTTATAATATACATAAGTGTAGATTATATTCTGATTAATTTTTATTGATATAATATTTTTTGATCACAAGAGTTACGGCTCAAAATGAATATGTAGTTACTTTATATATGACCTGTTTTATTTGAGCTTTGGGAAATTCATGGAATGAAACTAAATATGCACTTCACGGATTTTCCATGTATGAACGATGTTTCGTAACCCGGACGGGATTTCTATGTTCCTCCCACCCGCCACAAGACAAAGGAAAATATGTTTATTGATAATTATCGACATGTCGCGATTCAAACCCGCAACCCACTGGAACTTTTTACATCGCTCACCAATTGAATTACAAGAGAATAACGTTCAATACTGTTAATACTGTTTTGTGCTGGTTGTTGCAGCGTTAGAACTCTATATGGTTCAATTGCCTGTGCCGAATTACCCGCGATCATATTAAAACCTTCAAAATGGCTTCAACTTAAGTTGTTTTCTGCAACTGTTTCACTGATAATTTTTCTTTACAGACAAGTAGCTGATAGCTGATTTAAAATCCTTTTTCCCGGGATTCGAATCCAGGACCTCCAGTACTGAACGCATCGCGCTTACCACTGAGCCAAGGTGGCGGCTTTGTAATAAATAATATTAGGTACCTATAACTTGTATCGTTGTACGTTTTATTATTAAGAAATATTTTAATATCATGTTAACAATTATATTAAATAAAATAACTATATACGTATATATAGAAAATTAAAGAACCTCCGTAGGAATAGGCAACTTTATGATATTTCAAATCAGATAGCTGTCCCCTTTCAGTCTGCCCGAGACCACGGTTGCTGAAAAGCATCCGAAACGTCGCCGTCGGCATAAATAATCAATAGCGTTTTAATCCGGTATAAAATATTTTATTTAAATGTGTGATACTCGCGTTAATAAAACACAATAATAAAATAACTTTTGTCTGATAAAAACAATATATCTTCTTAATATATATAAATCTCCTGTCACAATGTTTGTCCGCGATGGACTCTTAACTACTTAACGGATTTCAAATTAAATTGGCACACCGTGAGCAGTCTGGACCAACTTAAGAGATAGGATAGCTTAGAATTTTGGACCATCTACATTGCACCCGTGCGAAGCCGGGGCGGATCGCTAGTTCATTATAAATATTATTTGTACCGTAGTTTACAATGCTTTTTCAGCAAGCGTTGTAACAGATTGAAAAGTTATTTTATTTTAATACGAAACTTGTGTTAATAAAAGGCAATATTGAATATTCCAAAAAATATATATAATCTGAACAACCATCAGACATAATAAAAAAGTGTAAAATTGACGAGCATGTTTTCTGGCTGATTGGAGATAATGATCAAGTCGGAGCGGGCATATGTCGGTGATGATCCTTAGCCACCCCTTGCCAATTAGAGAGTACCCTCGGAGGGGAAGGCTCGGATTATTCGCTATGGATTTACAGGGTTACATATTTGTTACATTTATTAATCACTCCACCTGTAAAATACGTCTCTAAAATCCTTATGTCGTTTGCCATAACATCGATTAATTAGGGACTTAAATTTGCACCTTAACGCTACCTGAAAACACGAATTCAGTAGTTAATTGAACAAATACTTAATAGAAACAGACATCAAATAAAGTTTTTTAATTCGCAATTGTTTTAAGATCCTCTTAATTGTGAGTACTTCTTATCAAACAAAAACAATCATTGTGTATCTACTGCGAATAATGTTTGAAATATAGAAACAAAGACATCTGCCCACTTCTTTATATTGAAGCAATAAAAATGAAAACAAAAGCAAATAACGTTGTCGAGTTTTAACAATCGACAAACACTTCAACCCTAACTTTTAATATTTTAACGTCATCTAAACACTTACCAACAGTTACGGGGCCCAAGTTACAAGATTTTAGTGTAATAAAAAAATACATAAAAAAAACTCAATTAAACGAACAATAAAAAATACGACTGGCAATAAGACCATACATTATAGTCTATAGTCTTAAATAGGACATAGCGAAGTCCTTTGATCAGGTCTTAAAACGTTTCGAAGCTCTCTTCCTGTGTGCTTCCTGAGATGTAACACAATCGCAACTTTCTAGGAGATCGGAGTAATAAGGTTATTTATTATTTTATAAATCCGTTAAGGAACATGTCAATACTCGTAATTTAAATTTGAGTATCGTAAGTTCGATTCTCCAGGTTATTTAATGTTAATAAATGATGAATATAAGATATAGACGAAGAAATATTGAAAGTAAGGAGTAAAAATCCAAATACACAGTCCATCAGGAACATTGAACAAATAAGTACTACTCAGTAAAGTAGTACTCGTATTATGCTTAAGCATTTATCGCGTATACTTGCCCCTTATACCAGCTGCCAAGTCAAATAGTATAAAGAATTATTAAAAAAATATAAACATGTAGGGTGGAAACAATATAACTATTTGGGGGATTGTGATTGTAAGTTAGCAAATAATATGAAAAATTATCAATTTCACGGCATCACAGACGTTTGTAAAAGTAAAGGGGTTTTGTTTGAACCGTGAATAATACTAGTTGAATACTGAATTATAAACAGCGATAACTATATAATGTGTGGTATATGAAAAAATATAACATTTTATTTCTTTCATTCTGAATTAATATTATGTAAAACGATATTTTTGTGAATTTGTGTAACAGCTATTAGATTTTTGATAAATAAATAAATGTAATAAGCTATGTTTTGGTCTAGTTTTCACTTATAGCAATGGAGTTGTAATAGAAAACAAATTAAGTTAATACGTTTTTACATATACATATCTAAGTAAAACAGTAATAAAAATACTAAAATAACATAATTAAACAAAAAATATAACGCGTGAAGGTAACAGAAAGCAATACAATGCAAAGAACAGTAAACGAAAAAAGAATACAGTACAAAAAAGAAATATACATACATATTATAATGGTCTTACATACATGTCCGTTTGCAAAGAATTTTGTAGATATATATATATTTAAAAAATAAATGAAACTTCAGCACTTCAATAACTTCTGAAGCCAGATTGAAATTGGAGCAATGAGAAAATCAAATAGAATTATAAAAAAGTTAGCCAGTTTTCGAAGTAAGCGGAAATAAATTTTCTTGAAATGGTACCGTACAAGTGCCTGGGTTAAACTTGTCATGCTGTGAATAAAGAAGTTTACATAAAATAAGAAGAAATGCCAAACTATGTTTTTCTATCCAAAGCGTAACAATGTTGGGAACTCCATATCGTCTTCTCACAGACATCGCTGCTGGGGAAAAATATTATACTATCTTGCGCTGAATGGCGACGATAATGATAATGATGGAAGAATCATAATGTTTTCCTGAAAATAAACGAAATGCTACGTGTCACTCGTAGGCTATAGTTATGCATCCGCAGTCCGCACTATTGACCGACTAACATCAAAACGGTATTGTAGTTACAGAATGTGGCTGGAATCAATAAAGCCAATGACAGTCCTAAAGGGAATTGGAATACCGATGAGCTTCAGCGCTTTGATGGCTTAAAGTCAATTACTTTTGCAGAGGATGTAAGTAAATTATATTTGTATGTATAAATCTCATAGAATCAATGCAAGCCATTTTATAGGCACTATAATTTCTGTAGGTAGATTATTTATAATTTATTTGGGATAAAATAAATATTTTAACATTTTACTCACAAGTAATAAGTAGGAATACTCCTACGAGGGAATGGATGTTGTAATGGTATGATTACAATATATGTATGTATTTTATTTTTCGCGGTATTTGAAAAGTGAATTTCCAATTTCTCTAGTGTCGGCTCAATGAGCCAACAAATTTCTATCTCCTCTTCACTTTTTCTAAAGAAAAATAATAATCAGTGAAGAGAATTGATGATTGATGATTATATTTCCAAATATATTGTATTATAATGTTCCAATTCGACGCCGGGACCTACGCACGGTGGCTTCACAGAATGGATGTAACACATGTACTTTATTTAAATAAAATACTGTATACCGGATTAAAACGCGATCTATTATTTATAATGTTTAAATTATTTATCCCAAGGTTTCGGATGCTTTTCAGCAACCTTGGTCACGGGGATTACCCGGATTTATTAAAATCGCGTTGTAATCCGGTATACAGTATTTTATTTAAATGTGATCACACATCACACGAGTATCAACTCGCGTTAATAAAAGACAATATTACATGTACTTTATTTAGGTACTGTATCAAAATACTAACTATATCGGGTCAAGGTTTTAAAAGCTCATAATACAACTTGCTTTTTAAGTGGTTTAAACAAAGAATTCTTTTTTAATTATTTAGTTTTAACACGCTTTTCAGTGATAAATACATTTATACAGGATTACATAAACAAAAACTCCACACCAAAGGGAATTAAAATGTTTCATCGAATGTCTGTTTTAAGCCACTTACCATACTAAAATACTTCTAATATTTGGACAGTTAATTTCGTACAGTTCTAAAAATAAAAACAAATTCAAAGAATGTGAGTACACCTGCCCATTGTTTCCATTAGTCCTGTTATCTTTGTCGAGGGACATCTTTATCATATCACGTGTGAATGAATTTCGAGGCGACCTGTCATCATCGCTTACAACACTTATAACCCTTTTTTGAAGATGCCCCGGTTCCGATAAATCGAGGCACTGGCTAACAAAATGTCCGTTTATATCTAATAGTAAAAAAGGAAAGTGTTGATACTTGAAAATAACCCACGCAATGAGCGATTTGGTGAATTTTTAGTTAAAAAAAAATTAAATGTAATATACGTAACTTTTGATTGCTGTTATTGTTAAAATGTCTTGTTATCCTTCTGATATATTTATAATTAATAATAAGCGAACAGTTTACTACGTCGTCGTTAATGATATAAATATAATAAATGTATTTATTTATCTGAATTATTTTATTCATACAATAATAAATACTGATTAATGTTTACGTCCAAGTAATGATATGATATGTCGTTTTATTATTTACGCAAGTATTTTAGCAATAATAAGAAATAAAAGTGATATTTACTTTCTATATTTTTTATTATTTTAATATCACTACATAAAGTTAATTTATTCACTACCGTTTCAATATATAAAGTCGACAGTACTTTTATTTAAAACTAGCAATAAGCCCCGGCTTCGCACGGGTGCAATGTAATTTGCATATATCTGACTCTATACTTTAATTAATTAAGCTTTTAACAGTGTGAAGTATTAGACAAAAATTTATACTAATATTATAAAGATGTAAGAACTGTTACAAAGTTTTACTCTAAAACTACTCGACCGATTTTAAAAATTCTTTCACCAATATAAATCTACATTATTAACGAGTAACATATGCTATTTTTTGTGGATAGTACATCTATATTGCACCCGTGCGAAACCGGGGTGTATCGCTAGTAATAATATTATAAAGAGCAAAGATTTGTTTGTCTGTTGCGATTTAACTCAAAAACTACTCGACCGATAATATTATAAAAAGGAAAGATTTGTTTGTTTGTTACGATTAAACTCAAAAACTACTTGAACGATTTTAATAATTCTTTCACCACTAGAAAGCTACATTATCAGTGAGTAACATATAGGTATAGTTTTCTTGTGTACATCTACATTGCACCCGTGCTATAAAGGTACAGGCAAAAGCTTGATTATCGTATACCCGCTGTTCATGTGGCCACACTCTTTGTCATACCGGTTTTGGAGCACGAAAGCTAACACTATGGCTTAGTCTCTAATACAAGGTAATAAGACCTGTGACAAAACTGTTGTGTCGTCTAAGTACCAGTTACCTATACTGAGGTATGGTGATCGGCTGCGTTTGATTAATCGTCCCACTATGAGAATTAATCTATGTGGAAACTTCAACACATTCATAATAATATTGAAATAAAATAGTGCCTAAGGTGACACTGTTTCTCTACCATATTTTTATACTTATGAGTGTTGTGTTTTCATAAGTTAGTTTTAGTAAAAACAAGTAATGGTCTCACAAAAAAAAGCATTTGTGATTTGTGTAACATACTTAAAAGACCTGTACTTTTGTAATTATTGTATTTTTTCTAATAATGGGTTATATTACGTTGAAGTTATTTCGAATATATTATGTGAAGGAGGTATTTTGTCTTTAACGCGTGCTATCCCCCTAGAACTCATTAGTTCCTCAAATGTCATTACATTTGAGGTTTTGTTAGTATCTTTGTCAGTACAATAGACTCACTTATATGGAACTATTAAAAAACAGAGTGTGCCAAATTATTAGAATGTTCGGATTACTGGACTGTATAGAAAAAATAATAATAAATAAAATAAAGCATTTCATAAAGGGAATACAATGTATTGGTGTCCATGTTCTAAACGTTTTTTTATAACTGTAACATATCTCACAATTACCTAATTACATAGTTTTAAAATAATCCTTATTTGGGGTCTGTTTTTGTGCAATTTATATGGGGGAGACGCGGGCGAAGGATTATTGGACGTGTCGGTTTAGTGAGAAAAAAGATATGATAGTATTATAACTTCTAGAGTTATTGTTGCAATGGTTTAAAAGACTACTGAGTAGTTTTTTATATGATTTTCATTTGTAATATAAAATATTTACCGTGTTTAGGTGTTACTTATTAGCAACCAGCTAAATTTATCTAAAGTCTAGTGTCCATGTGGACACATATCTTCGTTGTTTTTTTTACTATTACGTCACTATAAATAATGTTTGATTAAAATTTAATTTATTACTTTTACAAATCTAAACTGCCGTGGCATGACTTTTAGGCTATGGCTTAAAACAGCGCTAAACTTTCTGCCGTGGGGCTAAGGCTTGTCACTCAATGCTGAGACTTGCCACCTTTTTACTGTCAGTTATATTTTTTAATTTAGGTTTGAGTAACTTTTGTTAATGACATCTATTACTTCTATACTTCGATCAACAATGTCAATGCTTCTATACTAATATTATAAAGAGGATAGATTTGTTTGACGACTCGACCATTTTTTTAAAAGCTTCATAATCAGCGAGACTATAAACAATTTTTTTTGCATTGTACAATGTAGGCACCCGTGTGTAGGTTTACCATATCTCAAGATTTGTCCTGAGATTTCAGGATTTTTGGACTCTTCTCAGGATTGCGGCTGGATTTTGCAAATCCCAGGAAATGTCAGGAATAGAATTTTTAATAAACCACAGCTTACATTCCAATAAAAAGTTAAATAATCTTCCTTTGGTAATAATTGCACAATTAAAATCAATACTTATTAAGAAGATCCGCAGTAAAGAAAATATTACTACGTTTTATAAATTGTTAAGTAGGTACGTCTGAGAGAAAATTCTGAAACTGTAAAAAAATCTCAGGATTTTTCAATGGAAATCAGGCCTTTCCTCCGGATTTTTAATTTTTTCATCTGGTAACCCTACCCGTGTGAAGCCGGGACGTGTTACTAGTTATTAAATAAATAGATTTTCTCTGTCTCTTGATTCACACCGGCCGCGGTGGCCCTCTAATTTCATTTATTATTTTCTTCATGACAATCTGCCTGCTCTTTAGCATTTCACATTTTGTTTATCACACAAATATCGAGTGTAGTTCGAAGAACGGGTAGGAGGCACTGTCTCCCATGCACCAGGGACGCAAGAGGGCTGCGGTGGTGCGGCGTGCACTCATTAGAGCGTGCGCACCACCGCACGCGCCGCGTCACGCGCCTCTCTTCATTACCGACCTCTTTGCCAACTTTATTATTTTTTGCCACGTGCCTATTATAGTGGTTTTTATTATTTTTTTGTAATAAACTCCTTTTAGGCCGTGTAATCGGATCCTATCGCAAATAGGGGCGGATTAGCACAAGCCTAATAGAATACAACTGATCGTGGGTGATATGTGATTCGATCAACATAAACAAGCTATTTAACGGGGCTCGAGAGGTTAATAGTAGTATTAGTTTTATGATTAACTGCGCTTGTTGAATATCTGCAGATTTTGTTCTGATAATAAAAATAAATATTTAATTTCTTATTGGATATTCCGAATATTAAAAGATTCTCAATACCGTTGCACGGTAAACCTTAGTGGTTTTTTGCAATGTATAAATTAATAATGTAAATGTATTTTTTATTTAATCAATAAATATCTTTAAAATGTAATATAAAACCATTTTAAAGGAAACGAAAGAAGAAGTGGAGATATGTATGTAGTCAAAAGTCTCAATACATTTTTTTAGAAATTTATAGAATCATATGTACCTACAGTTTTTTTTCTTAAAGGATAAATCAATTATATATCAGTTTCTTACATTCTCTTCAAATTAACAAAGAATCAACACAGTCGTTTCTATTTACACACCCAATTTCAACAGTTGAAACTATTATATAGTGAAGACATTTATTAAAACAAAAATATACCTACTGCAAGTCAAAAATTTATTTGAGCTAAAAATAGTTTTTAGTATTTACTGTGTATATAGACTATATGACAAAAATTTACTCAGTCATCTAACACCTAAATTCAACGACAGTTTATAGAATCGTGTACTGCGCGCTAAGGGATAAGTACCGCTCAGCAGGGAGTCCTTCACCGGACGAATATCCCATTCCCTCCGGAAGACTCACGCTCATTAGGAAGGCCTGTCGGCTTCCCTTCATTCAGAATACCGGGTTCAATTTATACGCCTGAAATCGAGTAGGATTTGTTAGCGCGCGTGGCATACGCGTGACCTATTCTATGCTCGCTTATTTGTTTTTACGTGATTTAACATGTTTATTGGGCGGGAATATTCGTGCTTTTTGTTGAAATGGTATTTGTTTGCAGTACTGATTAAAAAGTTTTATTTACTGATAAAATAAATCTAATTGGAATTACAATAGTAAATATTTAATACGCAAACAAATATATCTGCTTACTATATTTTATGAATAATTAAATTATTGAGCGCTGATAATCGCCCTTTTTATAACAATCGCAAATTCAATGAATAAAATGAGTTGAATTGGAAATAATGCAACGCATAGACGCAATCTTTCCAAGAGTCTTCAATGCTATTTGATAGTTTGGTAGTATGAAATGCATAGTGCGTAGTGGACAACTAATAATAAACCAAATCAAATAATAACATATATAAATATATTTCATATAAAACCATTCACATACAATACTGAAAAACAAATAGGTTAGTCCTACAATAACTAAAACTAGCCCTCTAGAGTCTAGCGTAAAGGCTGTCATTTTACTTCTGGTGTTTCGTATATTCTTAAATCATACTCGTATAAAACGAATGTGTTTTATAATATTATTTGACATTAATTTTAATTAATCATTATATTTTTAATAATCGAAATATAAAGTTCCTACCTTACCTTAAAATACAATAAACACGTGCTTGTAAGATCATTTCACGCTAATTGAATTTGTATCAATACGAGCTTATTCACGCTCATCGAACACTACTCCACTATAACTGGTTTATAATTTGGCGCGTATTTGCAAATGCAGGTGAGAATACATTATATAGGTCTTTATTATCAAATGCCATCTAAATTTGTATGTAATTTAGTTTCATGGTGAACATAACATTCCTTAAAAACTGTTGTAATCTGAGAACTTTGTATATTTTTTAAGATATAAATAGTTAAATAAAAACACTTTTTTATCCTTGGACAAGAATACAATTCTTAATCCAAAAACAATGTGAACTTAATTGTAAATATTTGTATCTACTATGGTATACATAATATTATGTAAATGACATTGCCATCTAGTTATTAAACTAGATACATTACTAGCATTTTAAGGTGAACGTCTCCTTCAAAATAGGTCAGGAAAAGGAATGAGCCTTTTCCTTCCAATTCCTAACCAGTCTTTAAAATCGTCAGCTCACCACTTTAACGGCCTAACTCTTTTTCGTTTGTCACTTATGAATGGTCAGGTACCAAGTTTCTATGTATATGTATAATTATAATTATAGTCTAATAATAAAAAGGTATCTATTTTATTTATACAGAACCTAAATTACATTCATGTTTATTTATTAAGTCATTTAGCAATACAAATATGTATATATATTTATATATATCTATAGTTACAATGTATGTCTGTAAATTATAGCCAATGATGAACTTTAATTTTTATACAAACAATATTACAGCATCGTGAACGCAATAAAACAATATGTGTGTATGTCCATTTTAAGATTTTTGCTTCAACATTGTAATATTGAAGTTTTGATTTAAGTTGTTTTTTTATAGATTAATTGAAGATGTCGAAATCAGGAGAATGTTTTGAAGCTCATATTTCCTAGGTAATCTAAGAATTACTGCATTCCGGGTATGTCTGGTGCGACATATTGGGTTGTAGAAAAGAGTCTCGTGTCTTGTTCTCATTGCCGCTACTCTTAGAGCTAGCATAGAGTTATTCAGTTCGGTACTGTAAATTTTACCTAATAATACATCTTGAAGGAAAGCCATGTCAAGTACCTATGTTTCTTCTAGTCTCTAAAGTTTCAATTTTGTAACGTATATAAGAGCTTTGAAGGTCTTTTTGAAAATATTTTATTATTGAAAAGATTAGATAAAATTTAGGTGTCTGAGAATTTTTTTCTTCAATTCTTTCAAGGTCATTTTATAAATGGTAAATAGTGGATTCCATACTACACTACAATATTCTAAAATACCCCTGACATACGCAAAATATAAAATCTATTTGCATTCTGTCTTTAATGCGCTTACAGACTCTAATAATAAAACCAAGTTTCTAAAGACTGTATTTGTCATATTTTTAAAAAGAGCTTTGAAAGTTAGTTTGTTATTTTCTGACTTGCCGAATAATAACATAAAATAAATTTAAAAAACAGATTATGTGGCCCAGAGAACGTTCAGATAAATGTACAATGAGCCACATTAACAATACCTGCTGTCGAAAACTCCACAGTTTTTTCCCAAGAATACTCGTTCCTTTGTTCTCGTGAAGGGTGAAAGGTACGTGAGCTTTGGCTCGCTTTTGACCGTAACAATAGGGCGGGAGATGGCCCAGGGAGAGACACGTGGCGGGAACTACTCCTGATTAACTCACCTTTTGACAAATAAAAATAAACCTTCGTTCATCAACGTTAAGTACATTTTACATTGATGATAGTTTTTACTTTGCACGAGTGCAATTTTACTTTCATATTATGAAAAAATACTAGACTCTACAAAATAAATAAATGTTTTATAAAGACCATTCTACGTTCTAAAAATTGGCCAAATTCATCTAAAATATATATCTGATCGTTCACACAAGTATCTTGATGTTTTTCAGGTCAAAAAATATCGAACATATATGAAAGTGACAATAACCCGTGTAGAGATGATAGGGTTGACAACGTCATCGCACGACCACGCCGGCGCTCCATCAATTATGTTTGATTCATTGACTGCACCTGACATAAGGCATCGCATCTCTCGCCGCCTCTAAATATTGTGATTTAGATTTTATCTGACTGGAGCCAAATTAATACGGCCTATCGATGCCTTCGACTCCGCGATCACAAAGTGAAATATAGAAATTATTTTAAACATTCGATATTTAAAATTCGTTTTTCAGCTTCATCGGAAAAATATTTGGGAGTAACTATCATTTTTAAAAATTAAGCATTCAATATTCACGTGTAATTTATTTAAAAAAATGGGGGTCTAAGATAAGTTAATGTTACTGCGTGTATCAATTTTTGTGAACTTTTTAGAAGAAATAAAATTTTAAAATGTTAGTGCTGAGAGGTCCTAGCACCAAATACCCGAGAGAAAGTATTCATATCGGCCATTAACGTATTTTTTATTTTATTTTTCCTACTTGAATTAATTAATGACCTACATGAATTGAACTAATTAATTATTATATACGAATACTTTTTAGAAAGTTGTTCATTCTTAGTCTGATCGTCTGTTGACAATTAAAACTAAATTTCGATATAGATATTTCACTAGCTATATTTATGAAAATGTTATTTTTGTTAAGTTCGTGCATTATTAACTTTAAATTAAAATTAAAAATATGGTATGCTCAGAGGAACCCTAGTACTTATCTGATTCGAACAGATGAAGTGAGAAATAGATACAAGATATTGAATGGTTATTCGGTACACTAGTCAATGACATTTTTTATTTCAATCGAACATTAGCCGGGGCGCCACCTACCTGCCTGCCGTCATCGTCTTATATTGATCGATTACATTAACCGCAAACGCCACAAACACAGTTGTATCGAGATATGGTTATGCGATGTCAAAAGAATTATGGAAAAATAGTGTGAATGATCAAGGTCTTAGATATTTTTATTTCTTAGTTTAAATTATTCTGATCAGTCTTTTTTGTATCAATGATTAGTCAAACTACTTTTGACGGGCTTCTTGGCGCCTTGGTAGAACACCTACCTTGGGTCGCAGGTTCAAATCCACTGAGATGACATGATTATAATTTTCTATAAGCCTATCTTCCCTTTCAGCATTAAACGCCGGGTGGGAGGAATATCGAAATTCCGACCGGGTAACGAATCACCGTTCATAGATGGAAAAACCTTGTATTGCACATTGCGCGTTTCGGTCTCAGTCTATCGATTTCCGAATACTGGACGATAAAGTATGTTAACAGTGCATCATTGACTGATGTTCTGTGTCTGGTGTATCATCATCAATCAAATGAACCTCATTCTCGTTTGTCGATAACTAACATAAAAAAAATTTTGTTAGAAAGTGCAATGGTAATATTATGTATGTATGTCCGTTTAGGCTTTAGGGACTCTAAAGCCTAAACGAACATACATGTAGAAATATATGGGATTTAATTGATAAAATAAATCTACTATAATATACGAATTTCCTGTATTTGAATATTATGAATGTTATAAAGGTGACTTCAGTCAGTCATAGATGACAAGGATGTTCTTGTCCCCGATACACGCTATTTATTTCCATATGCGTATTGGATGGTGAGACTAAATGGGACATGCCTTCATATTCTTCTACACATCCTTCGTTATTATTTATAGTTTAAGAGTAAGACGCCTAATTATTGTATCGTAATAATCATACTCTTAATGTACTTTTATCTATATTTTAGTTTAATACGCCTCGCATTTATAATTGCAATTTGTAATCCTGTGTCGTATTGATTTATTTTTATGTTATATTTCCTTTTATTAACGCTAATATCACAATACTTTATACCAGATTAAAACTCGTTTTATTAAATAATAATCCTTAAATAATAACACGCGTTTTAATCCGGTTTAAAGTATTTCATTTATTGTTATAAAAATATAGAGATTGGTAGAGTTGATTCATTGTTTGACATTTTCTTGTATTTAATGTATTTTTTATCAATAATTTTGGATAATTTATATACACATAGATAGTCACAATATACATTCTCACACACACACACATAAGGAACATAATAGAAAATATTTATTTATATATAATTTATTATTCGCTGGTAGTGGCGCATTTATTAAAAATAAGCGGAGAAACAATTAATTTCGTCCTTTTTTACTGACGGTACTTGCTACGACTTATGAGCCAAATGTGGCACTCACGCCCCACAGTTTTAAACTGCACGGAACATTGCACGGGCGCTTGATTTATAATTACGGTCACATAAAAAGGACACACTGAAACTCGTCGTTACGGTTTTGTTTCAAGCTAAATCAATGTCTCATGCGTTTTGTTTTTTACGACTTTATGAAATTATTATAATAACCAAAATTCCGTGTATTTGTTATGAAAATTTATAAAATGAGCAGTATATGTTAATATATTGAAACGTATTAACGTTATCACGTATATATCACCGATATCTTTGATTTCCGTTTTCTTACAATGATGTATTACAGAATTATTGGACCAGTTCTTGGGACACGGTTATAAATAAGCTAGTCAGTCAGTCAGTCAGTATTGAGTGATCACTTCGAGTTTTCTATCATAATAGCTAAAAATGTAACTGCCACCTACATATTAGATGATTTTTTTTTTATTTTTATTGCTACATTATAAATATGACAGTCCTGATTTCCATACTAGAACTTAGAAGGGGCCTGTATTATGGAAGCCAGTTCCTTAGCACTAGTTTAATATTATATATTTTTTGTTCGATGACGTACTCATAATTCTCTCTGTATAACCTTGAGGAAACAACAATTTTCAAGCAGGCGAGTGTCTTCCCTAGTCACGTAAATGCGAACTTCAACTTTAAAGACGTAATGTATTTATATTTGTACGAATTTTATATTTTAACTTTGTTAGCATTGTTGATAAAGATTTTTCGAACTATTAAATACAAATACATCATTAAATTAATAATAATGAGCGTCAGCGTGAATTATTACGCCGCATTGTTGGATCATGATAAAACTATCTGTTTCTTCGGAAGTAACGAATTTTCTACAGGAAATTTTCAGAGAATGAGTCAAGTAGCCGTCATCGCTTAGACATCCAAATACTACCTATACAGTGAAAGGCTATTAAAAATTCAGTCAAACCCCTTAAATCGATACCGAGAATTATTTATGTCAATAAAACAAAACCCTGCAAAACTCAGCAAAGTTGTCGTCCCGTTATGTGCCTTTGTATATCTATCCCTTTCAAATTCGCAATCTCTATGTATAGGCATCTCTTTCACCCTTGAATGGTGAATACCACATTACAAAGAGGTCGATACCAGTTTTGGTGAACAACAAAGACATACCTTCAGATCCGAATTCGCAAAGATGGAGTCACTGTGTATGGACTATGTAAAATCGCTACTTATGGATACATGAAGTATATAATGACTATTATGTTATAGTATAGTCTGTGGTGTAGGTATTTTAGATTCTGTATGATTTTTAAGTTTACGTTAATTTTTTATATGAGGATAATTTTTAGTATCGTATTTAATTAATTATCTAATAAAAAATACAGTAAAAAGGAGGTGGAATTCATTGAACTCCTAGACAACTATCTGAGTCTTTTTTTTACACTCCTAAATTAGAATATTTTGTTTTCGAAGATCGTTGCGCTGACTAGCCAAAATGACAACATTATGTAACCTATGTGGTGTCCGCCAAAAGTAAGGCCTTAGGGCCTATGCTTATACAGCCTGATTATAATGTGCTAGGTATATGATAAATGACTCGATGTGTGACTTTTCGTTGGGGTGTACATTACGAGGTGATAGAGCTCTCACCTCAAAATGTACAAGATATATTGAAATTTTCCGATTAATTAAAATCGGTCCAGTGGCATAGACACACTTCAATAAGATACTATATCTTCATGTATATAAAAATTATATATAAAGATATTGGTATGATAGAAATTCGAATAAAGGTTCGACTTTAACAAAAAAAAATCGGGATAAATATTATTTTAAAGTCTTGAATTAGATGTGGAAGATTACCTTACACTGTACTGTACTGGTTCCTTCTTCTGTACTGTAATAGTTAAAACTTGTTTTAAGAATTTATCTAAATCGAGTGATTCATACTTCAATATGAGATGTTACTACATATAGCTCACATTATTATAATCACTCGAAGGCCAATTAGGTGTTGCTCTATATAGTATCGATAAAGTGGATATTTTTTGTAAAAATATCCCAATAGGACCACCCAGCGGGCCAGCTGTCGCCTGTCCTTATTTATTGTTTTAATTAAAACAACATAACTCAGACTCCTCCGCCAAACGCGCCTATGTGACAGACCGTAATTCTAAAGTTTAGCTTCTGAATACGGCCCTTATTAAATGACGTATTACACTCCACGACAGATAAAGATCGAGGCGATTGGAATAACTCAACTAAAACTGTGTGGCCGAGTATTTTTTAACCCCAGCAAGGCCTACTGAACACCCGCGCTATTCTAACGAATGGGACCATGTTTCTCCATCACCATATGCATACGTTATACAGGTGCGTTTCGATTAAATGGTATAATAAGTACCTATGCAAATGTCAAACTTCATTAAGGCTCATAGAGGTTATCTTATCGTCTTTACAAAATTTGACATTGGTTATTGTGCCTGTAATTATTTTATTTAAAGCTCGTTTTAACTGAAAATAAAGTGCGTCAAGCTTACCCTTATTCCGTCCTCTAGGGCCAGTGGTCGGCAAAGTGCGGCTCCAGAGCCGCATGTGGCTCTTTGGCTCCTTAAGTTCGGCTCTGGCACAAATATCCACGGAAGGCGCAATAATATTTTCAATTAAAAAGAACTTATTTTTTAAGTATGTAATTTAGTTTTATTTAGTGTAATAAAAGTTTATTTAACAAGCAGATCTGGCTCCCAATTTTTTTTAAATTGTTGTAATGTTCATATTTGGCTCTTTGGCTAATAAGTTTGCCGACCACTGCCCTAAGGAAACATGCCTCTGACCTCTACTCTTTAAGAGAATCAACCTTTGTTTATAATGGAATAAGTGGGTGGTACATATAAATACTATTTCTGATAAAATACTTTAGTTTCCTAAAACGGTGACGGCATGGATAATGTGCACACGTCATATTGAATGAACGTATATATTTTTTAAATTTAGAATTGTGTATTATGTGAGGACTTAAAATGACCAATATTATGGTTAAAGTACTTTTAAAGTTATATTTTCGTAACAGTTTCTTTTCATTTTATCATAATAGCATCAGTATATATGTATTTTAATTTGGTTTATCTTTTATTTCAATGTTATGAGGAATAATTGTGCAAAAAATAAAATATAACAAAAAATGTAAGTTTTTATTAACAGATCATTATAATTTCAGTTACATGGGGAACTTTATTTCCAAGTGGAATTTGCTATTTCACATTTTGATCCTACTCATTTAACTTAAGGTTACTAATGTTAACCATAACACTAAAGTCTACAGAATGAATGGGAAAAATCGCTTACACATGTGACTAAGAAATGTCTTCATTACAATTACAGATTATAATATAAATTTATACAAAAGGAACTACCAGTGCGCGTAGGTACCCAGCTGGCATACATTTCTACTTACAAATCTTAAAACTACATAAGATGGTAAATATAATATCATAACATCGTTCTGCAATCTCTATTATTTCATCGACACGCTTATAGCCAATCTAATTTTCTTAATACTAGTGTTATATCACTAAACATTATATTATGGAAATTTTCGACCTTAACCATATATTATATCTTACACTAAATCTACATTTAAATTATTAATTAATGTAATAAATAAATACTTTATAATAAATAAAACTTTACACAAAATTTTGTAATTAAATCACTGACCACAATAACTTATTGTTGTTTTTATTATTATTTATGCCATTCGTAATCCACATATTATTATTGTTATTTAATACAATCAAATCTATGATATACAGTCCTTATTATCTTTTATAAGTCGGCAGTCCTGTCAAATAAGTGGGTAAATTGAGCTTTTTTTTTTAAAAAAAATATAAAATATAAATTATATACGTACATATTTATCGTACTTTTAAGTATAGCGAAATATATGTAATATTGTATTTTAAGACCCGATTATCAGAGGTAGTACGAACAACTTACGAGAAAATATTCGTATCGTCAATCTGACAGTTGTATAAAAAACTATGTAGTTCAAATTACATACAAGCCCGCTGCCTAGCTCGAACAACTTACGAAAAAGTATTCGTATCACCGATCTGTCATTAGTTTGAAATTTCAAATGACAGATGACGATTCGAATACTTTTTCGAAAGTCGTTCGTGCTAGGCCCTTTGATAGATCGACGGTAAAAAACTTTCTCGCAAGTTGGTCGTGGTCTCACCCGGACGGCTACATTGTCTCTATCAATCCACCTCTTGGATCGTCGGCCCACTGGTCCTGACTACAGTTGCAGTGCCGTTCATATGCTCAACACGGCCGTGAGGCCGTTAAAGCGGATGGGATGCGGTATTTATTTGCGCTTTACTTATTGACCCAATATTTTGCTTCAAGAATGGTCAAGACATCGTCGACGATCAGGCTCTCTACGATCGGCTCGATCCTATGGCATTTTGTAGAGATATTGGATCACTGTACACGATGTCTGGCGATCCACAACTGAACAGTTGGTGTTGCGGGTGTCTATGGGCGGCGGTAGTCACTTACCACCAGGTGACAAGCCTGTATATTTGCCCCCTCTAATATTACAAAAACAGTTTAAACATTATTAACATAGAGTTTATAAATTCTACTTAGCTAAAATAATCGAATTATGAATTTAATTTTCATCGTGGATTTTATACTTTTCAAATTATGAACACAGTCATAATTCATCAATCATAATTAAACAATAATAATAAGAGAACTGAACATAATTTGACTCGGATTTTGGAAGGACGGATGTGCAAACTCATAAAAGTCCGGCGATAAGTTAAACTAACTAAACCTGAACTCTTATTTAAGAGACTGCACCTACCTTATAACATTAATCTTTAAACACCATTAATAATACGTATACAACCATTTCACAATCAGAGTAATCCACCACATCAATTTATAAACACTGCACCTGTAGGTACTTATTTAAACGACGATATATTATTAAATGAGTGAGTTCTTATATAAGCTTCATTTGTATACAGTCTCATAAAAATGTTCAGTGCTTCACTAGCTCCCTTCACAATCGGATAATATGTAATTTAGAAACACTCGTAACTAGTTGCAAGTCGCTCATAAGGCGCAAAACAGAGGCTACGGACAGTCCATTGAGCTGGGGCTGGACGGTCCTCCCATCACACTGTAAGGAGGGCTGTGTGAAGACATCGATTGTATCGAACCCATTGGCCCGTGGTACATGTCTATATCCATAGACGCTTCGGGTGAACATTTGTCCACCATCTTGTTTTCCTGCTTTGTCACCATACGCCGCCACTTTGCACGAGCATTCTGGAACCATACCTGCGGACAAAAAGCGAAAGTTAAAAAAGAAAAATAGAACGTTGAATCGCCAGCAGAACCGCTTCACTGAAAAAAGTAAGCATCGCGGTCGTGTTGCAAAATGAGAATAACAAAAGCTGTTCTGAATGTTATGCATATTGTTCTAACTAGTTAAAGTTTGAAACTCATTAATACTTTGGTAAGTCAATCATTAAACTTGAGGAACGTGTTCGCCATTCAACTAATTAAATTTAGTTATGTTACTAGATATTAACCTACAGTAATAAACATTCTTAAAATGTTTAATTATAATTCTGAATTTAATTTAAAACAAGGAAAAGATAAAAATAATATTTAATATGATAAAACTACTGAGTGTATATGTATAGTCATTCTGGACTTAAAGAAGAAACTGGTCTTTTGAAAGTAGCCTATATCATCCGAATATACAACGCCTTCCAAAAAACTTTGGACAGTTTCCTGTAGGATGGCTTTCGGGTCTGCATGAACTGGATGCGGAAACCGGTTTATTTTTTCATGCATCTTCGTTTCGTTTTTGCGAGATGTGCGATCGTTCTTCAGTTTTAGAACTGTATTTCGCATTCCAAAATGCAGATTTTATCTCTCATTAGCAAGATTAATCTATTGCGAATGCGTGACACGTGGAGCGTGAAGTCCGTAGTGCGCATCGCTCGGTCGCCTGCAACTCTTCTCACAACTCGGGGCACGACCGTAAACTATTACTAGTATTCATGAAATTAGATAGATTCTCTATAGAGGTACGGGAAAAAGTACAAACAATACAAAAGTTTTATATGTTTTACTATTTGTAAAATCTTGTAAAATGTAGAGTTCAAGAAAACTAATAAATATTCCTAACGTTTTCAGGACGCGCAAATATCATGACCAATGGCGCGCAACTATATCTTTAGCCCCGCCTCTCCATGTCATGGCCGCAACTGCGAATGACTAATGCCAAATTTAGATGATCATTCCATTTTTCCTAAATTGCACCAATTATATCAAAGTAAATCCTCCTTGAGCTATGAGGTTCCTTTCATAATATGAATACATCATTTCCAATTTTTATATTAAAGTAAAAGTATTAGGTGTGTCTATCACAGATAAAGAAAACCTGTCAGCATATCCCTTAATTCGTAACAGGTAATTCAATATCGTCCGGTATAGAAAAATGGATGAAAAGTGAAGGAGATGACGTGAAGGATTGATGGTTCCACGTCCACACGTCGTCACAACGGATCTAAGATAAGAATAGAGCACGGTGGTCCCAGAAAACTTCTCGTTATGAATGATGCAACTTGTTTCGCTTCCATTCAACATTACCTGCTGCGAATACCATAGCTTATGGCTGAATATATGGCAAATAATTAACATTAATTAGATTTTTTATTTGTATTTGTTATATTTACAATGAAGTATGTAGATACTTTACTCATATACTTTCAGAATATAAATAGTATTAGGCTTATTTTTAGAAGCAATAGTAGTACGAACTGTTAATTACAACAGGTTTCCCCCGGGTATATCGTATTACAAAAAATAGTATCTAAAATAAATACCTGTATATTTTTTGATAAAAAGGTACACAAAAAAAATTACAATGATTACCAGGTATTCAAAATCACGCCAAGTCTCTATGTGTATTCGTACAAGCGTAGGAAAAAATAATTATTGCCAACATGATTGTCACCTATTAGTTGATAAGTAATTTGTGAAAATTCATAAATTTTATTCTACTGTGATATGACGTTTCTATTCTTGCTGCACACGTTTTCAGACTCGAATGGTTAATATCGTCGGACAAATCATTTATTAAATCGTGACATTTATACAAATTATATTTGAAAATAACTTTTCTCAGCTGACACTACGTCTCAATTTGCTCTACCCTAGTATTCAGTGACTACGAACTAGTATACACGTGCTTCCAGAGTGATTTTTCAGTGAGAAATAATGAATGATGTAAGGATGGTAACAATTAATTTAATATGAAATATATTATAATTATTGCGATTGAACTAAATTGTTTTTTGTGATTGAGTTAATATACTGTGAAAACATTTAAGTAGAACTATACCTACCTTACTGATTTTAGAACCAAAGATACCACCTAACATGATATTAAAACATAAAGCTTGAAATGAAAATAATATAATAATCGTGTGGAAAATTTAAAATTCACAACTCAATACCCACCGTTAAACAAAAATTGTATCGCCTCAATAAATGAAACGATATAATGCCAACAAACATCTATACAAGACATGATCAAAGACGTTCAAACATTCCATTTACGTGTAAATAAAAAGTAAAGAGATGTGATTAATAGGACGTTTTCGTTGTATAAATAATATTTTAATAAATTAGGAGGCAGGCGCGCCACGTTGTTTGGCGCGAGGACGCGCGACCAAATGACAAATGGTCGTCTTTTGAAATCGCGGCGGAAATTATCTGCCCAACCGAGCGTCTCAGGACGATGCGTTCGTACTAATTACTAGAGCGTTTGATTGCGATCTCAATACTTCACAGTCAGATTTCACTCTTAATATGTCGTCTTAAGGACACAATTAAGTTTAGTTCACACGTTTATTATTGTACACAATGTACTTACCACAAATGTACTTAGAAAATAAAATTATTTGTGGCTAAATGTTGAGGTGTGACCATCCGCTTCTAATTGCAAAGGTCGTGAGATGTGACGCCTTGTATTTTCGAGCTATTTATGTGGGTTGTATTTTTGAAAATATTTATAGAAGCCGTGGTGTCAACTATCTGAAAATAATAATTAGTGACAGAAGGAATTGAATGACTATAACAATACAATTATATTATGTATTAATTACATCTAATTCAGGTACTTGCTGGTCTACCAGTAGTGGTTATCTAAATTATTAATGGGAATGGCAGCTGAGGCCTCTTAATGTGAAATATTCTTTTTTAATTTTTGGATAAATTTTCTGTCATACAAAACAGATAAAATATACCTTCCTTATAAAAAAGCTTCTAAATCAAAGAATTTATTTAGATCTCTAATGTAGCGAAAGATATAGAATGCCATTAAAACTATATGAAAATAGTTTATTCCGTAAATATGTATATTTAAACGTGTTTTATTTATATAATATATTAGATGAACAGCAATACCTACATTTATTGTTCGTTAAAAATACAGTAGCAATTACCACATACGCGTGGCGGAGTTAAACAAGGAAAAGCACTTCTTCAATCAACTTATTACCCAGAGCTTCTTGAACTGTGCTCATTTTTCAGTAAAGAAAAAAATACAAACGAAGCGAGTGACAAATCACGCTATTGCGACGGCAACGGAAGAAATATGGAGTGGTTTGTTGTAAATGCGCTCTGAGGCCAACTTAGATACGATACTTTTAGAATTGTTTTAGTTTATGATCAGTATATTATATTATGGTATGTGAAGTAAGCTATGGTGCATATAGAAAATGAAAAGTAATATATTATTACCAATTTTTGCTGAGAATACTTCATGAATAATATGACCTCAATTTTTATAACTAATTTATAACTTATCAAAAAAAATGTAGATAGACATTAAGATATAAACCGAGTATCCAAGTTAAATGATTGACTGATCAAAAAAATAAGTATTAAAAGGTTTTTTGACGGGCTCGTTGGCGCGTTCGGTAGAACACCTGCCTGGTAGGAATATTGAAATTCCGACCGGGTAACGAACCACCATTCATAGATGGAAATACCGTGTGCATATTGCTCGTCTCAGTTTCAGTCTATGGATTTCCGAATGAGCGAATTAAAAAGTAGATCGGCTGCGCATTATTGACTGTTGTTCTGCTGAGGTATCGCCTCATGCTCGTATGTCGATATCTAACATAAAAAATTGCTTAATATATTATGTGTGCGATGGCAACGAGATCGACTCCGGCGCAGCGCAAACATAATATCAAGGTGCTGGGGGCGGTGAGACGCGAGCGCCACTCGGCACCTGTTTCCCGTTTTCAATTAAATGGCAATACTAAATTCGAAGCGTATAGTAAGACTACATATATATTAGTTTAAAACTGGCTAAATTGCCACTGCAAAAATTACCAGGTATATTAAATAAGGCACAAACTAAGTCCCAGATGGAGTACCAAGATATAATCTATTTTTATTGGCATATATACAATATAATATGTTCATTAAACGCGGTATTTCCGAACAGATACATCCGAGGAACTTTCGGTCCATTCACATCCAATACTGCCGGGAGATTGGTTATTATTAACTTACCATATTCAATCAAAAAATGCAAAGTGAATTTCCGAGTTCGAGAGTTTAGTGGTACATGGGGCAGACCCATTTCTGTGTTTGTTTCTCTGATCATTTATCTAAGCAGGCTAGAAGATGAATCAGCCTTCTGGTCCCGGAACGATCGAATCATTTTTTTAAATCCCGGGATTTGAAACCTCCACTACTAAACGCAATACGCTTACTATTGAACGACGGAGGCGGTCATAAACACAACATATCAGAATAAGATAACATTTTATGGCATGATTACAGTGTCCACGTATAACGTGAACACTTTACAGTCATAAACGTCTATTGGCTAGCGAAGCAACAAACCTGCATCCACCAGCAATATAAGCACAAAATGAGTAAAAGCTTAGGGATTTCAGTACCGCAGCTTGAAGTACTAAGTATTTCTAAGCGCAATTAGTATCGTCATAAATGGCGCTTGGTGTGAGATGTTACATCTTTCTCGTGGTTATGTGAACCTAGCGCTTAACTAAATGTTATAGAGATAACTCCATTACATATTAATTCCTCTTCCTTTTATTTGCGCGATTTTCTATTAATAAACTAAAAAAGTTAACGTTTTTATCTCTGATTTTACTTACAGATATGAATATCCACTCGGTAGGTATCAAACCCGCGACAATAAGCTATATTTACCATTGTTCCAAACGGCCCGTCAATTATTGTAGGTAAAGCCCCAATATATAACACATGATCCTAAAGATATTAAAAATATCTTCGTACCACCTGCACTTTGCTATTTATAAAAAGAGAAACTCATCCAACACGATACTCTTCCTCCACGGGAGCGTTTGTTCCGAAGTCAATGCACGCAAAAGGAAAAAATGCTTATCTGAGCAGAATGGCGACCGCAACTTTTTTCAGAAAAAAAAATTCTCGATCAATATTCGGAGGTCTAAGGGAGAGGGGTCCTTTGCCTTCTTATAATTGGTTGAGGGAAAATTTATGCGGCGCGCGCTATCTACATTCGGGCCTGCTCGGCTTGACTCGGAATGTCGATAAATGGTAACTCCGCAAGGAACCTACACGGAGCCTACCGTTCGTAAGTCTGTGTGCAACTGATTCTGCCATAATGTACTCACACATACAATACGAGCTGTGGTGTAGTATTTACCAAAGCATATTACGTAATGAAATATTTACAACAAACTGTGTTAATTAACTCTCATTAATCCAACAAATACATTTCAACACATGTTTAATCATCCTCTAACACACAAATATTTTATAATCTGTTGGTAATTAACAACCAAATAGTAATTTATTCGGAATAAGCTTTTAAAATACGCAGCTGCTTCGGAACTTGAATGATATTTAACGGAAATTAGTTGTGAATTGTGATTCAGTTTATTAGTAAACATAATTTAAGTACACCTGCATCCAAAGATTAATACTGTATCTTCCGAAATCTAAATTTGAAATAAATGTTAAAAAGTTTTTTGAATGTAATGAATTCAGAAAACCATTCTCGAAGTGTTTGTTTTTTTAAATACTTACACGTCTTGCGTAAGACTAAGTACAAAAAACGTAATTATGAAAACAACAGTGAACTCTTTGAAGGTACCGTGAAAGACCCACATTAAAGGGCCGCTGCTTCAAATAAATTAAAAGCAATATAGAGCTCTAAAAGGTAGAGAAACACCGAAGTGTGCTCTAGTTATTAGAACTTGCTCGTAGTAACAGCGGGCAGATGTGCCAAGTGAAACAATTTCCTTTGAAGTAGTTTCAACCTTATATGATACATACATTGCTTTCTTAAATAGGTACTCATGACATCATATCAATAGGAATATTGGTACAATATAATATAATTATTATTCTAAATATTCTTATAAGTAATATTGTTTTTTTTTACAATAGGTACATCGATGTCATAAATTTTTATGAATGTAGTATAGTATCCTGGTCTCCGGAAATAAAAGAAGCTATATTACCTGTCTAGTATACGATGTACCTACAAACATTAAATCTTGATCAATGTTGTTTTGAAATCGGCTCTAAATTTGGTACCAGTTTATCTCTTAACTGCATAGTTACTGACATCCCTATATACTTACAATAAAGATATACGCTTTTATTTCCTACTTTTTAATTAATATCGTAAATAAGTGTATCCCTTTAAGCAAACTCATTGATCCTACAACATTGATTTATCTCATTGCACATGTATAAATGAAATGTTGTTAGAACAATACGAAAAACCCAGGCTTCAAATGGAGAAGCAGATATCGTAACTGAATAAAACAAAAAAAGAAAAACTATAAATATAAAATAATAAAATATATATAGCTGATAAACGTGTGATTGTCCCACCTTTGCATTTATCAGATTACGTAGCACAACTACAATACGTTTTGACAATGTGATAATAATGTTTGGTTCCGATTATAATTACCCGAAGCCGGTAGCCACACCATTTCTAATACCTGCACATAAAATGCTACAAAATTTAGTAGTGAATGCACTCCAAAAGATCGAACATTATAGACAAATAGAGTTAAAGAAAAACTTCGCAATGCATATAGTAACAATAACGCGCTGTACAAGCTAAGCAAGAATCGATACATTCAATTCGCAGCACTTATAGTTAGTACTAACTAATCGTTTTAATAAGACCTTTTGTTTCAGCATTAAATTCGTTCAGAACTAAATCTTCTCTCATCTTCATAAATCGTCTATAAATAAACGATATAAATGATACTGAAACAGAAGATCAAGTAAGTATTGTTTGCAATTACCTGTAGTACTCTCTTGGGAAGGCCCGTCTTCTGGCTGAGCTGTTTCAGGTCTTTCGCATCAGGATTGTGGTTGATGGCGAAGTAGGACTTCATTGTTCTCAGCTGGTGGTGTTTAAAGCTTGTGCGCATGCGCTTCGTGCGCGACGACGCCCCCAAACCACCTCCCCCTCGAAAGCCCATCTCCAGGTAATCAGGATTCATATCTGATAAAGAAGAGAATAGTCATGCTGCTATTTGATAAAAACAAAGCTAGCCTAAAAGAGATAACTAAGTATTTGTGATCACACGAAACATACAAAAAAAATTTATATTACATGTATTCATTGTGTCATATTATTTTGTATGTACATAGTAATTATTAAAAAAATTGAATATTTTAATTTAATTTCGATAATACCGACCCGTTATTGTATAATATAAAATTTATTGAAATATTTAAAATGTATAAATAACATTTTATATATTTCAATGTTTTTATTTAGAAAATAATCAACGCAAAAACAACTAAATCCAGGATGGAATCGATGAAAGATAAGTGTATGAGAGTAGGTATGATAAAACAACATGTGATAAGGATAAAAATTATATTTCGCGCTGCGAATTCGCAATTAATTACAATAAAGATCATCATTATTACTAAAATTTATGTATCAGAAATTAGGTCACAACTGATTATATAACTTGTTGCGAAAACTTCGTGTTTACATAATTTTATGCAATATGTAAATTTTACGCTTTAAACAAAGACGTACCGAATATAAAATACAGATTAAAATTTGAATTAATTAATTCGAAATTATTTTTAATTTACCGTAATATTGGTTTTAATTTTTTAAAAGTTTTTGAATCGTTTTAGTACAGTAGGTACAAGAATCAGTATTTATGCAATGATTTACATTTTTAGGACGAGTTAAATTGATATGCTTTTGTTTTGATGTGTATTGTAAATCCATTATAGCACCCATTCAATTCATTGTTCTCAGTTACAACTTCTCAACCCAAGTCTCAGCGTGACGTATTGGTATCGGTAAGCGCACGCTGCCGCAACGCGACGCACGTTTAACGACTAATAAAACTGCTGCCAATAAATATTCCGAAACCGTGAGTATACCGCTCTGGACATAGAAATGCAATGAGTTTGCATAATAATTCATATTTTTAATATTTTACACCAATGTTTTTTAATTTCAATGGTGGTTTGGGCATGTAGAAAGGATGGATGAAAGTAGGGAAACGAAAAAGATTTATGAAACTGGTGTGAGTGGGAGAGTCGGGACTGGTCGACCTAGGCGAACGTACCTCGATCAGATCTGGGACTTTCTGCAAAAGGGCCAGATCAAAAGTACTCGTAACCGTCGAGTGTGTATGAAAGCATTGATGAAAGTAGAAGAAGCGAAAGTGGTATGTAAGGATCGGAGCATATGGAATTCCGTGATCTCTGCCTACCCCAATGGGAAAGAGGCGTGATATATATGTATGTATGTATGTAATGTTTCCTTCGTAACCTCACTTAATATCGCCCTAAAAATCAATAAAACCAACCACTATCAAATACAATTAATTTTAATTCTAATATTTCATGTGAAATTTGATTTAGGTGTATAAGAGTTATATTGTAACAAAATGAAAGAAAGAAAAGATCTTAAAAGAGACAATAAAGCACTGATTACGCGCTAAAATAAATAGTAAAATTAGCAGCAACGCCTTCTCCGGTTCCGAGGCTTGAACGCGAACAATTAGCAATGTGGGTAATTATGCAGGGATTCGTTGGAGCATTTTACTCAAGAGCTAATGGCAACCGATTCAAGTTAAATGGAACACTTTGAAACGTGCCGCTTGCGGCTCGACGCATACGAGATTGTTGAATGTTTACTTTCCGAATCGACACACAAGGAAGTCGACTAGCATTGTTTTATCCCGGTCGTGGTGGACCTTCAATTCAAATTCTCTGTGCTAAATGGTCGCGGTTTTTAGTGAAGTGCTCGCAGGCTTTTTAAGAACACTTTTTGGATAAAATTAAAATGAATTAAATTTAAATATTGATAAAAGAGGAATAACGGAATAAAGAAGCTTAAGTTTACTGAATAAATTTACCAACAAATTGTTTTATAGTATCAAAGTTTTTTTGCAAACTTAGTGACTTTTAAATACAAAAATCAAAACATTCTAGTAATAAAAGGTGATCCCACACCGATCGCAGTCTAGATCCGTCGCGCTGTTTGTTTGTTTCGACATGATTTACGCATCCACTGTCAGCGATAAAACCAGACACAAATTTACCTAGATACGTGGTAGAGTACAAAATAACCTTAATCATACTGACTTTAAAAAAGGCCAGGTGTCCGCAACAGTTCAATTAAAACTGGCCAAAGTACAGTCGCCCCAAGCGCTCGTGCATCGCTTTAGTGATACGGTCTCTCGGTGAGCAGAAAAGAATTTGCATACAAGAGAATTTCCATGTTTTACTTAGGATACCTAGGAGTTACTGAACCGAAAACTTCACACGCATAATTATTATAAGTTTTTGTGGTGAAGATTTTTCACATTTAAGTTATGTGCAAAGGTTTTATTACAATAGCTTCACGTGGATTACTATGTTTTTTTAGTCAGGTAAAGTTTAGAGACATGACAAGCTGTTTTAAGTTCCTGAACAACTATTAAAAAACGTAAAACTTAGCAAAAAAAAAGCAAAATAGAATTAAAAAGGATGCACATTTGGTGATCCTTCAGCATGTCATCTTATCAACAAATAGGATCTGAATAGAAGACGATGCGTCCGCTAAAAGAAGACGTTATTAATGGATTGAGACACAAAATGTACCTTTATAAAGGTAAGGCTTTAGGTAGGCAAAAAGTGTTGAAAAAACAAAGTTGGTTGTAAAAGATCACTATGATCTCATAAATCGTACGTACCATTCATGTTTAAAGGCCAGCAAAAAAATTGATTTCCTACGCGATACAGTCTCGTCCGGTGGCCAGAAACGTCTTATGGCCCTAAAAAATGAAACGGAACTTAATTTTAAAAAGATGGATTTAGTCATGAATTCATTTTAAAGAGGTGAGTACTGATTTATGCTCTTCTACGTAGTAGTACATCTAGTCTTTACGGAAGATCAACATAATGTAGTGTGTGTATTCGAATGTCAGAGTCAATCTTTAATAAAATAAGTAAAATAAACCGTGTACGATGTAACTTTCTAAAACAGCACATTATAAGTAGCGTATGTGTTGAGGTACATAGCTGGTCAGCAGGGGGCGCTACCGACAGGTATGCAACGGAGCACGCCGCAAACCACCGGAGCGCCGTTCGGTCATATTTCAACTGTTATTACTACTTAAAACTGTGGAGTTATACTGCGCCGATAGAAATCAAAACGAACATCAAAAACGACGATGTATTTAATATTCCCTGCTTAGTGTTGTTCAAAATAACAGTTTTAAGTTAAGGGACTCTTTCTAGCAATCTGTCTATTACTTGATTACAATAACTATTTATTTAAACGATGTTAATTACAGAATTATCTTATATATCCATTTATCACATCATAATGATGAGAAGGAATAATTCATTATATTATATTATGCTATTTGATAGAGAAATTGAGAAATTGTAAAGTTGAAAGAAATATCCGTGAGTTTTATCGATAACTTATCACCACATCACTATTCTTATGACGTACCGGGCTTTATCAGTGCATTTAATAGGTAAACTCATTTTAATGTACATTTTTATTTGGTGGCATAAAATATAAAAGTTATAAGGATTGTTTGGGAAATTGAAATTGAATATATTCGTGGAACTTATAATTTCTGTTCAAATATTACCAAGATATGAATCAGATAAAAATTTGTTAATGTTGGAATATATGAAATGTTAATTTAGACTATTACAATTGTTATAAATTTTAACTTCCTTCTATGCAAATCTGTTTTTCATTCTCTTGCTATCTGAATCCGAAGGCTTTTTTGCTAAACTTTTTAGATAATTCGCAAGAATCATTTCCAAAAATATGCAGTTAATAAATATTGCATTTTAGTAAATATATAGAAACTAGTGTAGTAGATTCAATTTTCAAGTAATTGTATTAATAAAAATAAGATCCTGGTTTTCAATGCCATAAACAAAATGTCGTTATTCTTAATTCGAGAAGGGTTTGAGTAATAAATAAGGCTTCAATATAAAGCTATTGGGTCGGTGTGCCACTGATACAGATGTCTTGTGAGAGATAGCGGCGTTTACAAAACGAAATAACATGGATATCACATTAGCCGACTGACGGCTAGTGAGACCATAAGTGAAGGTATATTGAGAACCATTTTGTAGCTGATTTTACACTCTATGTATTACAGGTAGCGGTCTATAAACCAGTAATTTAAGAAATAAATGTATTATAAATATATAATCCTACTGATACTTGTTGTTGAATTGTGAACGGTGACGTAAAGAGAATTAGATGAAGATAAAGCAAATTGGCGATATGTATTCTAGTTGGAATGTAATTACTATCCAATGCGAATTAAATGTGTTACATTTAATAAAAATAACACAATTTTACTGTATAAGTCGTTTGTGTAAACATTAAACATCCAATTTAAAAAAAGAAAAGTAAAAAACGCTTCGCTAAACTTTCGTAAAATCGTTATCTTTTAACAAATAAAAAGGAAAAAGATTGAAAGTATCCAAACAGCTTTTTGTTTCAGCAAAATAAAATGTTATTTTTTTGAAACCCACTACCGTCGGTCTCGGAACGCACCAGCCGTATCTGTACCATCATTGGACCGTGGACGCTACTCGAAGTGTCCGAAGCCGAAAGAAATTACAAAAAAACCGGCTACATATTTTGGCGGGAAATAAATCACTTTGGCTGTAGATGCAAGACACGGCCATACTAAATTTATGGCGGTGCCGTAAGCAGGACGGCTGGTAGAAAACTACTAAAAACAAAGTAAAAACGAAAAGGTGATACCACGTGACACCCGAAGCAGATGCGACAACTTCATTACGACATATAATTTACTTCGCTCCCGTTATTGAAGTAGGAAGTGCTTTTTTTTCTTTTTCGCCCGTTAGAAGGTAATTTATGAGCATACGCATCGAAAAGTCGAGGCAGGCCCACTGCTCTTGTTGGTGCTGAGTGAAAATATTTAAATTGTAATTATTACCTGTGAATCACTTTATTTATTGTCGTTGATGTTAGTATCACGGACATTTTAAATAATTAATCTGTTATTATGCCAATGGTCTCTTTGACTTTAAATGCAAAGTCGGTAGGATTGCCAAGTAAAATCGGTACCTATAGTTTGACCTAAAGTCGGTAAATGAGTAAAAAAATTGAGCAAATTTATTTATTTTTGACTAGGGATACTATTTTACTCACTATTAAAACTACCAAAATGTCTGTAAATTTATGAACATATTGTATAATGTCGTTATAAGGAAAAGGGCATAATATTATGTGTAATGTGATTTTTTTTTCTAAAATGAGATTATAATATATTGTATATATCTATTATGTAAATGACGAATAACTCAGTAGATAGTTCTCCGTTACAAGTTTTACGAAGAAACGTGATTTTTCCTTATGACAACAGTACTGGTGATGAATGGTTTATCAAGAGGTCTGCAATTCACGAATTAGGAATCATGGGTTAGGTACAATTTGCAAGTTAATTTTAGTTGTTTATATTTAGTATTTAAATTAACACTCTCAAAACTAGATTGCTTCTCTATAATATTTTTATTTAATTACTGTTTACCGACGTCTGTGTGAGAGGTAGATTCTTAATTTGTTTGTGTAAAGTAAACAAGGTTACCTACCTCAAAGTTTTGCACTGTACTTGACATGATGCGATACAAACATCACCTTCTTAAATTTTTTATAAGTAAAAATAAATACTTGTAGGACTACTTCATAATATGATATTTAATGATTATTATTATAGGTGAGTTTAAATAAATACTTGTAAGACTACATATATTTTAATTATAAATTTCAGATTGCATGTTTTTAAATACTGGGGAATTTCAAGGGTTTTCATTGTTTACTACTATGATACCCAAAGTATTCCCAGGGGTACACTACATTTAGTATTTTAATATTTCTAAGTGAGAAGCACTATACCAGCTCACTACTATAATATACCTACATTTGATGTTGATGAATTTGCAAAATCTTAATCTTGGTTAACTAGTGGTTAGTTTGGTAGTGGATCGCCTCCGTGTCTCAATGGTAAACTCGATGCGTTTAACACCGGAGATCCTGGGTTCGAACCCCGGAGCAACATGTTAAAAAAAAAGGTCGGGCAGGCCATAGAAGGCTGATCACCTCCTTGCCTGTTAAGATAAATGATCAGTGAAATAGATAGAAATGGTTCTGCCCTATGTCCCACTAGGAGATTCGGGAATTCACATTCACAAGTGATTTTCTTCATAATACAAAGAAAGTGGGTACCATCAGTTTACTACAAACTAAAGACAGTATATCAGTACCTTGACGCTATTTATTTGCTAAAGCCATTATTAGAAGCCATATATGTGGTTTTTCATTTAATTTTATGGCTTTTACATAAAAAACTTATAAAACACAAAATTTCATATAATATAAAGGGTTGTAGTTATAAATCTACATTTCAAAATCAAAATCAAAAGTTCTTTATTTCAAATAGGCCTTTGCAGGCTCTTATGAAACGTCTAGTTAAACGGTTCCAAAAACTGGGTCTCATGGAGAAGAACCGGCAAGATACTCCATGGACACTCTTTTTCTTTTCAAGAGTGGTTTAGCTTACAAACTCCATTGGTTTTTATATCCGTTAAATAATATTAGAATCGTATTGTTTGCAAGTTGTGGGTGCGGCTAGCACGCCCTGCTATCACCGTGCCGCCCCCATCACACGTATTATGCGTATACGCAACTTGGTGCTCACTGCTCAATATACTTACAAGTTTAATTCAGAAGCCGGAATACGAGCAACTCACGAGAAAGCATTCTTATCATAAATCTGTCAGTTGTATGAGAAATAAGTTTAAATGTCACTTGTATAAAAAATAAGTTGAATTGTAGGCTTCCGGAGCGCTCACAGGGAAATGGGTGTTCAAATCGAAATGAGCATTTAGGTTTACGCACTAAACGTTCTAAGGCGCAAAAATTACACATTATCGAAAATAATCCCAAAGTATTAATATGAATTATAAATTGATAATTCGTAATACAACTACAAGGGACTTTTTTCAACAATGAGGCGATTACAACTTTTTCATTAATTAATCATATACAATATAAATTTAAAAGTTTTACAAAATAAATGAGAAAACAAATTGCTTTTCTAAAAAGTTATATTTATCATATAACATATAACATTATAGAAAACATACAGGTTTTCTATAATGTTATATTCATAAAAATATGTAAATACAGTTTTAATTAACGTCATAGAGTCCATTGAGGTAAATATTTATTTATTGTAATCAATAATAAAGTATCGGTTGGACCAATTAAGAGGAAGTACTTATATTTTGCTATGATGATACGCTATCGAGTGTTTATTTAAAATAAATTAAAGAGGTTATTTAAACTCTCAAGCAATAAATATATCACAATACGACATTTATTGAAAAAGTAGGTGTGTGCGAATGACAAAAACTAAAATTTCAGGTAGTTAAATTATTAACTTGTCCTTACTTGGGAACTGGTAGGCAATGCGATGGACTCCAGAACGGTGTAATGCCTTTCACCGGCATTATGCAATGACGTTCCCTTATAATTGATATGGCGGCCATGACAGAACAGAAAAAGTTGCGCTGGATTCGCGAAAATGGTCACCAAAACAAAAACTAACCTGACCAAAATTGTATTTTCAAGTATTGCGCTGCGATGCACCTCAGTAAACCAAGTGTTTAATCACCACTAATTATACCTATTATTTTAAGTTAAGGTTTTCAAGTGTTCAAATAATATGTTAACGCGGAAACTGAAAAAATAGTCTATACTATCTATATTATAAAAAGGAAAGATTTGTATTTTTGAATGATTTGTATGTTATGAATAAACTCAAAACCTACTGGACCGATTTTAAAAATTATTTCACCAATAGAAAGCTAGATTATCAGCGAGAAAAATAGGCACATAAGTATTTTTTTATAATACATCTACATTGCATCCGTATTAAGCCGTGGCGCGTTGCAAGTATAATATAAATTGAGAGCTTCTTAAACTATCTTTTATTTAACGTATGTTAATAATAGGGATAAAACAACAACAATAAAATTAAATTAAACACAAATTAAAGTAAGTAAATGTTGATATACGTTTGAGTATTCAGCTATAATAAGCCACTGTTTATGTACAGGTGTAAATTGCAGTGAATCATTTTTATTTTATGTAGGAAGATGTTACAGTCAGTGTATATTTAGTGGAATGTACAGTATATTTTTCACTTATTAGCTTCCAAAAAAAGCAGTGTAACGACTGCACAAGAAATCGCTCCGCCCTATCCGGAAAAAGATTAATGTGTTCATGAAACCAGAATTGATCCTCATATTTCGGTTTCGTATTGCTTAGGGTGAAATACTAGATGAGAACTTTAAAGTTATAAATGATATTTAATGCTATAATATACCACAACGACTGAAGTGTTTGGCGTTTTGAAATTAGCTCTTCTTACGTCCTAATGAGGGAGTAATGTTATTTTTTACATATTGCCTTATATGGAGTACAATACTTTAAGTATCCAGGTTTCATCTGCGGTAATATATTTAATTGGTCCGTGCAAACGCGTAGATTATACAAATAAACGATATCTATATAAAAACACATCTGACTGAACATCTCATATAAATTTTGTTTCTTTTGTAAATAAATATTAATATAAGCGGCAAACATTTAAAAAAATATATTATATTAGTTTTTTATTCTTCGAATTATATTAAAAAGTTAACCTATTAAATGAATATTTATATGTGGCAACATTGTTTTATTTTGCATTAAATGTACACTTCTATGAACCTGTAAGACAAATAACCCCGTTAGCCAAAGACGTTCGGTTCATTGAAATGTACAGAGTATGATGAACTTTGGATTACGTCGGCCACGCGAACGCTTCAGGCGACACGTGAAAAAACCTGTTAGAGCTATTTCAAAATACATCCAGAATGATACTCCAAGAACCTCAGACTCAGTATGAATCATCCTACCTTTTTATCTATTAAAACAGTCAATGTTATGATACGAGCAAACGGTGCATTAAATTCTCGGAAGACAATCACTTGGAAAATTAATACGTCAAGAAGTGTGCTCGCAATTTTATTCAACCATAAACAGCGAAGCAGTTTCTTTATTACCTATATTATCTAGTGCTTCATATAAAACATTAATTGTTTTATTACTTTCATCACATCGATACGTGCAATTTTACGGCAGAAAGAATTTCGATTTTTGTCTTCGATCCCTATCCGTGTCGGATTGTAGTTTAACCAATTTAAAGCAGTTATATGTATTGATACCGAGGCCTGAATTTATTTATCAGTTCCTTTCGAATTCTAATTGTTTTAATTTTTTAATTAAAAATAAATTCTCGTCAAAGCGCAGGGCTGCGACGCAGGCGCACGACGTCGGAGGTACCGGTGTTGACCAGATAAACAGACTGGTTTCAATATCTTGAGAAGAGGCGAAATGTTCTCTTTTTATAAAAAATACACGGGAAGTTGCCCCCGATAATCCTTCGAGGTAAGTGCAGTTTTGACTTTAATGTGTTAATAAAAAATTAAAGCGTTTAGTCAGTGAAAAAGGATAAAGAAACATGTGTAATAATCATTTTGTGAAATCCCCTTATTGGACGTATAACGACACACAATTATGCAATATTTTGCCAGACGTTTACATAGCTAAGCTATGTACATAAGCGTGTTAGGACGCCATATTATCTAGTATATGTATATTTTGGATATTTAAATGTAAATAAATATCACTTCGCTCTTGCAATACGGTACAAATATGAACTTACCAAGGTTAGCAGTCATCATGTCTTGGTCCTTTGGTTTCTTTTTTCTAGGTCTTCCTTTTTGTCGAGGTGGAGGTGCGGTTGCGCCATTGAAGAAAGGGCCTTTAGAAACATCAGGTTCTGTCCGCCCAAAGTCAGGTGAGGGATAAGGAGGATAGAGATGTGCCTGTGGTGGACCAGCGAATGAACCTGGACATATTTGAGGTGGTCCTGGCATTGGCATTTGAAGCCCATAGTCTGGCACCGATTCGTAATGTAGCCTGTAAAAAAACAGTTAATTGTATTGTGTTTGAAATTGGTTTTTAAGACTTTGTTTATTATTTATAAGTGTGCAATGTCTTTAAATAGTTTTTCAAGTAATAGAGTTTCTTATCTTACCGAAATTAATGTTTTTTTTAAATAATAGAACGTCATTTACATTAAATATTACATTAAAATGATTTTTTACGTTTAAAGTACAAAACTTCAAATTATCAATATTTAGTGCAATAAGTTTGTTATTTAACGGCAAACCTCAAAACCTAGCTTAAAATTAAAATTATACATTTTGATAGTAATTGAATTTATGAAAGCAAACAATAAATTTGATTTGATAAGGTTGTTTTCACGGAAGTGGCTTATTCTGAAAGGTGATATTTATTTTTGCAATAGTAGTAAAGCGGTCCAGAAGGTCTATCACGAACGACTTGCAAGAAAATATTCGTATCGTCAATCTGTCATTTAAAAAAATGTTACGTATACAATGTAAAAAAACCACACTGTGAAAACTCTACTGTGGAAACTGAACCAAGTGACAAATTTACTATACGAATACTTTCTGGCATGTCGTTCCTGCTTGGGGAGGTAAACTGAGGTAAGTTACCTGCAATATACAGCCGAATCTCTAATGCCGAACGTGTCTCCCTTATTTAAAAGTGTGTTGCAGAGCGCACAAGAGAAGCAGTGCACGTGGAACACCAGATCCCTCGCCCGCATCACCAGCTCCGAAGATGATATTGGGGTGTTGCACCGTGCACATTTTGATCCATATAGCCTAAACAAAATTGGTAACATTATTCACAAAGACCATCTTACTAATATTATAAAGAGGAAAGATTTGTTTATTTGTTTGTTACGATTTAACTCAAAAAATGCTCGACCGATTTTAAAAATTCTTTCACCAATATAAAGCTACATTATCAACGAGTAACACAGGCATAGTAGATCTTTCATTGCACCCGTGCGAAGCCGGGGCGGATCGCTAGTTAGTAATAAAGTATTGGTAAGATGTAGAGTTTGAAGACTGATGATTTTAGACAATATTATTTTACTTCATCTGCATAAATTCATGCCATTTTCTTCTTCTGTTATGCATCGACTTCCCCTTTTTGAATCGATAATAACAGCCACGTACATTACATATTAACTGAATGTTTCGTTTTACTGCAAGTGGATCGTCAGTGAGTTCTGTCAGACCCGGATAGTTTTACAAATCTTAGATCAAAGAGATGACAAAAAGCATTTAAAGTTGTCAAGTTTTTTAATAAACGGATATATGTATATTGTATATAATATAAACTTAAATATACATTGTATACCGGCTCTTGTAATACAGATAACACAAAACTTACATAAATTCAGTGACCAATTTAAAACGTAAAAATGAATGAGACCGACAAATTATTTAAACAATACTTTACAGAATATGCTTCTCGCGTATTTCTTCAGCAGTTGTCAGCGTCTTAATTGGCGTACTTACAGAATTATTTGCAATAAAATATTTGAATTAGCTATTGTTTAAAACTATGTATGATCATCATATCATTTTTCAGAGATACAAAAACTTTCGACCATTTTCATAATTCTCTTTACTAAGTTAGGACCGCATTATATTAATTTTGGAACCTAATTTTATATAAGGTTGTTTGCAGTTAAATCTATTCATCATTATGTTCTAACTACGATTAATTTGAATAATATTATATTGCTAGCCTTCGCGGTTTTCACACCTGTCTTATTAATAAGAAGTAAATTTAAATAATAACAAATACTCGCTGCTAGAAACGCATTCAACAAATTCTATTGAGATAATTAAAACCGGTATGTGACCGAGATTTAAGATAGGGAGTTCGACTCCCGAGTGAGACATCCCCGTGTGGTCCCGATTCCACGACTCGCCCGTATCTCGATCAAGCAACACTGAATTATTTTCTAAATTATAAATGAAATAGTATTATCGGTATGTTTCCCATAGTGTAATGTAGATGCGTTAAACTTTTAATTGCTCATAGCTTGACTTGAAAATTAAAGTCAGTAACATAAGATACCTATATAAAAAAAGAAAATAATAAAACGTACGTCCTGTATAGTATGATTTTTTTTCTTTATAAACATTTTACTTTTATTTATGTATGAAAGTGCACAGCGAAATTCATGTAATGTTATTTTATTTACACATCGGAATTAAAAAAATACTTAAAACGTCGGTATAAATAATATAATTAATAAATCAAGAAAATGTTTTATAAGTCCATGTTTAAAAATGAGATATTGTAAAAGTGAAAGAAAAAAACTTGAAAGTAAGGGAAGGGACGTTCACGTACCTACGAAAGAGGTTCATAGTTCTTTTGTAAGCATAATAAAAACTACGAAATCCATTATATTTTTGAGAAACTATATAAACCAAGCCTACTTGGTGAAATAAACAATTGTTATAGTCAAGTTACTACCAATTTATACATATTCTAGTCATTAAATATGTACATATATAAGTCACGAAAACAAGCATCTCCCCTATCAAAAAAGCCGTCACATACATTGCCATTTAAGTTCCTGTTTGCCCTTAAATGACGACTGCAGTTAATATAATTAATAAATAATTCTTTTTATAGTATAGTCTATATATGGTCTACAAATTTTATCGTTTCACCAAAGGTAAGTATGGAATTTGTTAAAATACTCGCATATTTAATAGCGCTGCAGAAATTTGCGAGGAAAAAACTCGACTTCGTGGTAGGTATATGAATTTATCTTAATTATTTACTTCATGCTATAAAAGATCGTACAATTATTATTTAATAAGCTAATTTGTCGTATTTATTTAAAGTAGCACTCATATAAATGAATACAGATATTGATTGCGATTAGGGCATGCAATTCGGATATTCGGATATTCATATTATTCGGATATTCGCTACATTAACTATTCGAATAGTACCTATATAATTATTCGGTTTTTTTGAACATTTCGAATACCTACTATTCTACTTGGTTTTGGTAAATGTATGATTTTTTACTAACCATTCCACCTACAAATGTTGAAGCTGAACGTGTATTTTCGGTAAATAGGTTTTTTTATAATCATTTGAGATGTTCATTTAATGACGATACTTTAGAAGCCCTCAGTTTCCTACGGTCGTATTTTCGGAACACAACAAAGTAATTTTTTTCAACTTACTATCTACTCTACTATGTTTAGACTACCTCTTTGAGCACATAATGGTTCCTAATTAAAATGTTTAAGTACTAAAAAGGTTTCTTTTCATTTACACACATTAAATAAAACAAAATTCGAAAAATTCGTATTATTCGAGTTATTCGAATAATATTTATTATAGAATTCGAAATATCCGAATACCTACTTCGAACGAATAATGCATGCCCTAATTGCGATTCAACTAATATTTATTGTAACGAAGCAAACAAAACTGAAAAATGACGTCATCAATGGGACTAAGCATACACTCAAGATGTGACACACAAACTTGAATCTAGTTTTGGGACTTGTTAACTGACTTTTCTCTATAGAAATTTGACATTTTGACAGTTCTCAAGAATATATGTATTTCGGCTTCAGCTTCTTACTGCAGTTCTATGTATATATTTTTGTATGTCCCTATCCCATTATATCGCCAAGAATGCTTTAAGAGAAAACAGGAAGTAACAGTATGCGAAACGCAAACTAAACATACTCATTCATGCGTTATGTAATTTGTATTTCAAATTATTATTATTCTGATAAGATAAAATGTAGTAGACCGTATTCTTACTGCAAATTTTTGCCGCACTTAAGTATTGATATTTTAAATGAACTTATTGAGTGGTGAAATGTACCAGTCACGATCGATGGTATATTTGGTCACATACCTCTACTTCTTCAGGCTCCCAGAACATAAACATTACTTTCTATCTTATTGAAATTCTCACATTTACTCATCTTGTAATTACAAGAGAATACCGCTGTTTCTTTTTTTAAATTTGCATAAGAAGTTATATCTACGTATTTTGTTACGTTGGGGATTTATCACCTAAAATGCTATACTTGACAGTGATTTCGTTTTACGTTTTAGAGTTAGAGTTAGTATTAAGGTTGGAATAGAAAACACCTTGCCATCCTATGCCATAGTCTCATATTATTGCGAAAATTTCAAAAATGCCCGCTTCTATTAGTACTAATAATTCCTCAGAATGGCATTTGGTATTATTATCAAATCTTGAAATAACTAATATCTACTAGAAAAAATACTTGATAAACTGTCATGGTATTGTATTTATAAAGTACACATACAATTTATATTGTCATTTTATATTACGAGGTAAATGCTAACCATAAATTTTATTCTTATCTAATTCGAGTTCAACTACGTAACCACTTCCTTTTTTAACCGGCGTTCATACATTTTCCTTTGTAGTAAATATTAATTATAATAATATTATTATTGTACCATTTCTCGGAAAACGATAAGAGTTCGAACAATACAGCTGTGTATTTAAGGAATTAAGTTCATAACGCTACGTTAAGAATCGACAATATTATAATAATTTCTCAAGCAACATATTTACTCCACTACTCCCGACAACACCCTGTATTACAAAGCGTTAAGAATCATGGCAATAAATCGACTTTTAATCTTTCTGCGACAAAATTAACGAACCAGTCAAAATATATTCAACTACAGCCTTATTCTGGAAGTGAACGAGCTAACGACCGACCATCAAATTAAGTATTTGATATCCGAAACCGAACGATGCCGTCTAAAGTTCTTTTAAGGTGATTCGTACCGCGAGACGTTCGGTGCCTTTCACGCAAGAAACAAGGCGATTTGATACGCCAACTCGAACAATAGCAAGCGGCAGGCTTTATTTGTTAATAATGTGTCACGCCGTACGGATGTAACACGCCTATTCACCACCAATAATACCTATCGATACATAATATTGGTATTCGATAAAAGCGACAAAAGAATGCAAAATAGGTCAACAGTGCATCATTGATAAACAGATGTACTGATGTATCACCAATTAGCGAGTTGCTCACTCATCTGACGATATGTGAAGACAAATAACAACAAGAAGGCTTTTGGTAGAGAAATAAAAATAAATATTGTTGTGCCATGAGAAAAATGGCGTCCATGAATCGGTCGGAAGACGCCTTTTTCGTGTTTACTTTAAGAAATCATTACTTACAAACTTATACGTAAATATTCAGTTAAATTTAGACAAATAGATATACGTATAAAATTACCTTCACATTAAATACTTTAATAAACTATATAAAAAATATGATGAAAACTTATTAGTATGAAGTGCGAAGTCCCCTGTATATTTTAAGAATGCTTTCATTGTACAACTGACCAATACATATCTTCCTCCGCAACGCATCTCACAAAAAGTAACCATACGTGTCTGCAATTACCAATCACAGGACCGACATACATGAAAAGAATATAAAACTATAGACCAGTCTATATAACACATGTCCTTATCTGGTCGAAAAAAGGTGCAAGGATCCGAGTCAACATCGATTATGATGTACTTGGAGAGACGGCAATACTAATCAGTATTAATTTTTAAGCGATGAATTCATTTTTATGTCGTACAAGGCAAGGAACTTCCAGGCCTCTGCAATAAAAATTTCTCGACAATAACCAGGTCTGTGAGTTCCAACGACAGTATCTAATTATTATTGCAGTGACATATTTTATACTCGTTGACAAGTTTATAATATTTTCCAATAGGTATTTATGCTTTTATAAAGTCCAAGTTGTCCTGAAAAAACAACTTATTACATAGAACCGAATGTACGTATATATATGGTCAAAATAATTTATAAAGAAACTCTCCCCCAAATACATATACTATTTTAAGTTTTACACGACAAATGGCCCCCGTTCCGTCGCTGTAAGATTGATAGGGCGTCACCGATAGATGACGGTGTTGCCATTAATTAACACCAAACGTTTGAGGTTAAATCCTCAGTCGATACGGTGTCGCTTTGCAATCGTCCGAAGCGCTCCACGACGCCCTTACCAACGGAATGCGAAATAAATTTCCCGGTACAAATTATATTTTTAAAATATTCCTTCCATAGTTTAGTTACGCCATGATAGCACAATAAATCCGGAGTTTGTTTAATATATTCTAAAATAACTTACTGGATATAATGTATGTTTACTTTTATCCGTTTTACTTTTAAGATCTCTGCTCCTATCTATGTATATATTAATCTATTTTCCCTTTAACTAAGAAATTTAACGCTAATTTTATTTAACGTTCTAATTGATAATGTAACAATATAAAGGAATTTATGTACAAAAGAATCCCGTTTTAATGAAAGAGTAAGCGACTGCGTGTTACCGCCCTGGATCAACCAGATTCCGCCTGAAGACTTCTAGCTTACAAAAAATGCGAATATTTTCGATCTTCGAGTCAAGTTTTTCCACGTGGAAGAATGAAATTCAACAGGTATTGAAAGTTATACTGAATACACATTGAAGTGAATCGCTCTTTTACTTCATTAAAAACTAACGGATATCCACCTATTGTAGTCAATAACATTTTTTTTTAATTCAGAGTTAGCCACCTCCACATTCAAACTGTCCATATGATATATATGTACATTTACTATGTATATAATAACATACATCTATACTAATATTATAAAGAGGAACGATTTTTTTGTTTGTTACGATGTAACTGAAAAACTACTCGACCTATTTTAATCTTTCACCAATAGAAAGCTACATCATCAACGAGTAACATAGGGGTTTTTTTATGCCTCTACGTTAAATCGGGGCGTGTTACTAGTAATATATAAAATGCTAATTTGATTTTATTCAATATAGTGAATATGATATATCATAATATGTACGTCTTAATCAATATTGTAAAACTTATTTCAAACTATTTATTACATACCATCTACTATATCTTAAAGCTTAATAAATCAAACAAATGAATTCCAACTCTCTGCGCTAATTAATTATCTATCTCTCTAATATATAAAATTCTCGTGTCACAGTTTTCGTTGCCATACTCCTCCGAAACGGCTCGACCGATTCTCATGAAATTTTTTGTGCTTATCCGGTATCTATGAGAATCGGCCAACATCTATTCTTCATCATTCCACCCCTAAATATTTTTTTTTAATTTTTTTATAATGTGGCATTAAAAAATACATACAACCCCTGCTTTTTTGTCAAAAAATCTTGACCCGTGCGAAGCCGGGGCGGGTCGCTACCGCTAGTAATATGTATTATTAAATTTTCTTTGTCATTACTTGTTAATTTTTTGAGAAGAATAGTCTCAACCGTAATTATTAATTGGCCTCACTGTTGGCCTACTTGCTACAAGTATGCTCTTTGTTCTCACATACTATATTCATTTACTGGTAAAAACAACCCTCCCCTCCTCCAAAGCACACACAAGCCTCCCCAAAAATTCTTTACTTCTTGTTATTCTGCTAAACTGCGACGCTGAAAAACTCTTCAAAATTGCTTATTTCATTAAAAAAGTAGTGTTATTAAGAATCAGTAGCCAATAATATTCTCGTCTCTTATATTTCAATACAAGAGAACATGTGTTAGGGGAAATTGAGTTGATTTATTCTTAGAATCATAAAATTAGACACTGCATAGCTAAATTAGATTGAATTGATGATACAAAATTTTACCTGATGCGTTCGTGATTTAAATTAATTATACATATTTTGAAAAATTACAGCTTTCTTTAGACTTATCGTAACTCTATTAAGAAGTTATAAAGGAGAAGCTGACTGACTAATCAACCAACACAGTCTAACAACCTTAACGATTTTGTTAAATCTCATCTATACTAATATTACTTGTATAAAGAGGAAATATTTGTTTGTTTGTTTCGATTTAACTCAAAAACTACTCGAGCGATTTTAAAAATTCTTCATTTTTTTGTATACAGTACATCTACATTGCATATTGGAACCCGAGGACACGAAAACGATCACAGTCTAAAGTTGTGCATTTATAAAGTTTTTTTTAAAAATTCCCAACGAGAACTTTATAAGAAAGTCCGCATTTTAACAAAGTTCTGAAATCCACGCGGACTAATTTAGTTTCATTGTATCTGTCGTACAAAAGAGGAACTTATCTCAGCACGTACTTAGATAGATACGTTGATCTGTCGCCCACTTGCCTCCAATTTGGGAGAAGCACACCAAGTTATTTCGTAAGCTCAGATACGAACGTACTGTGCTCTAGACGTGTTAGAAAGTACGATCTGAGATTTAATCGATAAGCAGACATGTACTGTAATTTACTCTTATATTATTAATTCAGTGAGTAGGATCAACTTCTTCTGATTTGACACAGCCTGACTACCTTCGTGGTGCAGTGGAAAGCACGTTACGCACCGGACGTTCCGGGTTCGAATCCAGAGGAAACAAGATTTAAAAATTGTGCAGTCAGCTCACAAGGCTGATCACTTACTTGCCAGTAAAGAAAAATCAGTGTAAAAACATACAGAAAATACCCACTAGAGATTTGAAATTCGCTCCTTCTTGATCAGTGTCAAAAAATAATTATGTATTTCCCCCTACAACATTGTTTAATGTTATTCAATATATTTTTAAATTGCATAACTATATTGACATTTTTAAATATTTAAGTATAGGTAATACGATTACGTACGATTAGAATTTACTTCAATGTGTATTTGAATTTTACTAATAGTAATGTTCTCTACCCGTAAGTTAGATAGTTAAGAAGTAAGTAAAATTATGTATCCAGTCGATAAGCCTTAAATAAATAAATATTATTTTGTTTTTAATTAGCTGATATAGAGTTGAAAATGGTGTTATTATACCTTAATAATACGTCCGCTACACATAAATGCAACGCATTGCGTCCTCGTCATACATAACTTGACACAGACTGCTCGCATAATCGACATGTAACTGCATTGTAAATTAACCACGTATATTAATTTACACACTCGGACTGTCTGTTTAATAGCCGATGTAATGCGTAGTTTTTATCAGCACGTGGCGGCCTCTTTCTATCAGCAAATGGCCTGGAAAATTGTGGATATGGATATATTTCCCTTTTGAGATATTATTTTGTCCCTTACATTTTTAAGGTAAGAAAAAACTTCCTACTCGCTTTTATATTTATTTTCACGAGCTTCATTATATATTGTTTATTTATTATCATAATATATTTATACGTTACTTAAAACACAACATTTGTAACAAAATTTAGCTTACCTAAAATAGTATTATAAAAATATTGTTATTTTCTGTTCTGTGATGTTCCCACTGTTTTGGTATTTACAGCAGTAAGATACGTATTCGAAAATTCCAGTTTATATTGACAATAATATATCAGAGTTATAAACCAACCTGAATTAAATACTGGATATAAATCGACGACATTGGTCATTCCAATTTTACAACGTCTATTAAATTTATCTAAATGTATTTTTTACCTCTCTGTTTGTTTCCTACCGTTTTACATTTTTATAGCGGTGTAAGTTTGATAAAATTGAAAGCATTTCATATGAAAATGTCAATTTGAGAGTATATGTGGACTGAGACGCGGCTACTCGAGTTATTGGAGCTGAACTTTTTTTTTATCTTTCAAATACATCTGTTTCTGCGAAATGCAAAAAGGATTTAAAGTGAAAATATATAATTTCCCAAGCGAAAAGCTGTATAATCCGCTTGAGATACTTAACTTTCTAAGCCGTAACTGTGTCTTCATATATTCAAAATCGCGCCACATACTTCAAAAATATCGAAATCAGCCGGCCTAGTATGACCATAAAGAAATATCTCGTGGATGAGTGAAGACAAAGAAAAATATAACATATTGAGATATATTATATCTCGACATCGACAACTTTGATGGACATGATATCTCGATCGACAAATTCCTCTTATTTTGACATTAGAAAACGGTCGACAAAATTTCGTCGTGGTTGTCATGCTAGACCGGCAGAAAGAGAAACGTATCCGAGTATCGTGTTACCAAAATTTGTAACAAATTGCGATATCGAGTCGCAAGGGTATCGCGGCCGGGCCCGACGGGGGGGCACGCGCTCTGTTTGCAAATAAACACCCGGCTGGATCCCGGGGTACACAATGAAGGCCATACCGCGGGGTTCTACAATTGTGAGCTGCGTGACGCCATCGGCCCACGGAGTTCTCGCCTCACGATACACTTTCTCACGCGAAATAGGAAATACACTATGGGAATTCCTCTCGCGACTCCATTTTATAGCACACATTATTATTCATAAATACCACGGGTCACCCGCTGATCAGCCCCGGGTGATTCTTGTCTGTACGCGTACAGCGCGCTACCCAAAATTAGAACGTTTGAATTATTAAATAATTTTACGACAAACATTACAGTTCTACTAACGGTAAACTTTTTCTGTAAAGTTAACAACCACATTACTAACTACACCGACGTGCATATTTAACTTTTAATCAGATTAATTTCAGGACAAAATAAATGAAGACTTTTAAAATAAGGTTACAATCAAACCACTTCATTTTTTAACGAAAACACTTCATTCTCCGCTTTAATTTGTTGCGACTTTCTTTCTTATTAGTTTATTAAAAAAATCAGACACCTGTCATCTTTCAGTCTCCCCGTGACCACGTTTGCTGGAAATCACTTGAAACGTCGCGTTTTTATCCAGTATAAATTATTTTAATTAAACGGCTTTATACCTGTCAAAAATATATTTTGTACAAATCAAACGATCATTTTTTTTGTACCACATTTTTTTTTCAAAATCGGTAATTAGTTTTATGCTGAAACTATAAGAAATAGTTTTATTTAGATATAATATGTACTATAAACCAATATTTATAAAGATCATTCATAATGATAAAGATTAATATAATTATTATAAATTCGGTCTATAAATCGCAACATTATGTTGGTTAAATTTAATTATTTCTATAATTTAATATTATTATTACATTTAAGCTTAGTTTCTATGCGCACTGTTAACTTGTTTATAATAATAAAACTGTACACATTATATCCACAAAATATGTTGTATGGGGTGGGTAACCATAACCGATAAAATAAGACCTTTCGATTGTATAGTACCGCATACATAGCATAGGTCAGGCGTATTATAATACTTCGCGTCTTTTTGGAACAACACGATTTTAAAGTTATAACCAATGCTACTGAATATATTTGAGGGGCCTTACGAAATCTCTAAAATCATTACTGCAGTCCTTAACGATAGTCGCGGTCACTCGTAAAGTATACATAGGTATATATAATATAATACGTATACATCACGCCTCATTCCCATTAGGGTAGGCAGAGGTCACGGAATTCCATATGCTCTGATTCTTGCATACCACAGAACATTTTTTCTGTTTTGTGTTGCATACCACTACCGTTTCTTCCACTTTCATTAATGATTTCGTTAAGTAGGTATACTTTTTTTAAAGACCATGCTACAGCCCCAGTTTACGATTAATTCAAAATAAATCCAATAATTACGTAATAAACATATAAATTCCGTATTATCGTCAAAAAAAATTCAATTGATTCTTTTCAAAAGTTCAGAGTACAATTTTTTTTCTGTACAGTACTTTTTACAGTTTTATAACAGTTAACGATATTCATAACTTTTGGGTAATTAGGAAGTGGAAAGAACGCCTAAAAGATAACATTATTATAAGAATTATATTTTTATGCAAATAAACAATATTATAACTGTTACAAAAAAGCAGTCGATGCTAAAGCCGATACCACAAGCCGGTTTTAACAATATTGAGACGTCAATTGCACAATAGAAGCATACCATAAAAGCGGCCACACAATAAAATTGTCATCATTCATTTGTCAACAAATCTGCACCGTGCACAAAGGTTACAATGATCCTTATTACAAGCATATAGAGGCTTGACTTGTAGTAACAATAAAAAAACCGTTTCCGCCAGGACCATCTGCGCCACAATGAATAAATAGGTCAAACGTTTTTGTAAACAAACATTGTGTTGCGTTTTCTGGGATTGTACCACGAACAAATGATTAGGGAAACACAAATATTGCACTATAAATTAAGTTGTCAGAATTGTTGGCAAAGATCGGACGATGACTGTATGTTGTGCGCGTATTTGATAGCATTTGCGTATTTGAAAAAATAGTTTTTAATTGAAAAATAAAGGTATGTAGAATACACAACCTCCAAAAAACCCAAGTTTGAATGAATATTTCAAAAAACAGTACACTTCATAAAAACATCGGTCCCATACGAGATTTAAGCCTGTTTTACGTACATTCTCAAAACTAGATTTTAAAGGTTATTAAACTCTATATATATCTGACATTTCTACAGTTCAACAACAAAATTTGACTTGAGTAATTTCTTGTAATTACGACCCGCTTAATCGATCAAAACTCATAAATAACACAGTGAAAAAGCAGTTTCACAAAATAGTAGGTGCTATTTATATTTATGCGATGACATTAGAATTTACGCTACATGTCGCATGATTACACATGCACGGAGTTCGTAAGTTTATCGACAGAGGAGAGTACTCAGATGCGTAGTTCTCGATAGCCTCATTAGAAACAACGCATTGCAACGTTCCAAATTCGACACGCCAATCGCGACGTATATGCCCTTGCGTATTGCTATACACTACAGATATTATTGACTCGAAACACAATGTTACATATATAGTCCCTACATAGCCCGGCCATAAGTTCTGTTATAAATGAAAAGGCATTTATTTTTTTATGAAGTTATGTAATCTTAATAAAACATATTATGTACATATTTATTGACGACTCAACAAAAAATAATTAGTTAAGAACAGGCTATGTCATCATAATTTATGGTCAGGTTCAGATCTGGGCTACACGAGGACCAATCTTCAGCTTTTATAAAATTTGGCACATTGTTTTAAAGCTAGGCTTGGGTCTATCTTGTGATCAGGTACAGAGTCCTGCTGATAAGTCCACGGTTTATTTTTAAATAGTGTGTTGGTGAGAGGTTTCACAACACGATTCAAGCCGGTCGCTACACTTTGGCTGAAGTCTTCACTACATTTTCACAAAAATGATTTGTCTCCTTGACACCCCCTTCCAAACCATCGCTGACGCAGTATGATGACCACGTGGTACCTTTCCGACCACTTTTGCAGCTTCTTTAGAAATGTAAGTGCTTTATCATTTAGTAGTGCTCTTTAATATTGTCTTTTATTAACGCGAGTATCACACATTTAAATAAAATACTGTATACCGGATTAAAACGCGATTTATTATTTATATTATTTAAATTAATTATCCCGACGTTTCGGATGCTTTACAGCAACCGTGGTCGCGGGGAGACGGAAAGATGAGAGTTGTCTGATATTTGAAATGTCACAAAGTTGCCATATTTAATTCAATTAAATTAAAAAATAATCTATTAATTTAGGTAACACAATGTACATCTATGAACGTCAATAAAAAATAATACATATTAAATGCTTCTAATTTTACATTTACTACCAGTTCACAAATCAAGGGCGTAGAGTGGACGAGAAGAACTGGCAAGAGTTTTATTTTTAATGTGTATTATGAATGAATATGTATTATTTTTTATTGACGTTCATAGATGTACATTGTGTTACCTAAATTAATAGATTATTTTTTAATTTAATTGAATTAAATATGGCAACTTTGTGACATTTCAAATATCAGACAACTGTCATCTTTCTGTCTCCCCGCGATCACGATTGCTGTAAAGCATCCGAAACGTCGGGATAATTAATTTAAACAATATAAATAATACATCGAGTTTTAATCCGGTATACAGTATTTTATTTAAAAGTAGTGCTCTTTATGAAAAAAATTTAATAATAGTATACAGCTGATACCAAGCTGATGTTGAAGTGTCTTGAATATGACCGACTTGCTCCATACCAACTGCTATCCTATTACTATCTTTAACACCCCATTATATATTGTAATTTTATAATAAACACGACTATGTTAATCGATAGAAGTTTTGAACATAATAAACGCGTTCCAAATTCAAAATAATTAAAGAGTTGAAAAAAAAGTTTTATTCATCAGTTTTTATGGCCAGACTAGTTATATATTTCTAATTGCCATACCATTGACTTTGATTACGTACCTTAAACTTCGTCACATAATAGCATTTTAACAATTGCATTACAAATGGGTGTATTAACCCTGAAAGTCACCGACTGAACCCTGAACCGTTACTCTTTAGTGATAAGGAAACATACAAAACATTCGGTATTCTCATGTTTATCTGATGTTGCTATTATACGCCCTGATTGTATATTAATATGTATACGAAAAATTATATATATCATATTATGCTTTTCATAATTCCTATAAGCAACCATGTAGTGCATCATGGCGTAATGTACCGTCAGCAATAAAAGTATATACACCGTGTCTAAGATGTTAATAGATTTATGAAAGAAATGTAACTATAAAAATACTAATTCTGTTCGCTATTATCAAAAATATCCATAATATTTCTCTGCTGACCGTTCTCCTGACCGTAATCTAATTTTATCGATCTATTAAGGATTCATGGCAAATCCGCTTAACTCACTCTCTCAAATTAGATGTAATTTCGACTACTCTTTATTTCGTTGAACTATTTGAAATAATAACTATTTTTAATATACTTTGGGACAACTACGACAACAGAAGTAACAGATTAAAGCTAGTTATTATAAAAATATACAATAATTGGATAGTCTGATACTGGTCGGATTCTGAAATGCTATAGTAATCAGTGATAAATTGTTATAGATACTTTAATATTTTTTAATTGACTATAAATTAGTATTTTGTTCACTCATATTGAATTTAATGGTATTGAGACATATTTATATTATCTTGCATCAGGAAAATAAGAAAATGCATTTATGGTTGTTCCAATAACTAGGTAGGTATTTATTGGAACCCTTTTTGACTCATTTACCAAAATAACCACCATGGGTATTTTAATCAGCCTTGAACTAAATCATTCTTGCAGTTGAAGTTAAACCGCTTTTTTATAAAATTTAATTATTTGTACCTTCGCCAAAAAAAAAGCAAAACAATATTCTTGTTTAAAACTTCTTTTAAATGTTGTTACATTTTTAAATAAAAATTATTTGCGTGTTGAAATAATGAACATCTATTCTACTTCTTACGCAAACTTTATCGAACAAGGAAATACACTATACTCCTAATTATGTGATTGAGATCGGCACAATATGACATTTCTTCCATTCTTCTCTCACGTCCAAAACATTTATTATTACTTATTGTCTCTATGATAGACACTGTCATAGAGACAATGATGGACATATTTTTGTTGTGTTCCTTGAAAAGCACTAAACTTTTTCACTATCACTATACACTAACTCGAACGGTTTTATCCTTTTAAGCCTTCGCACTAGGTCTGTGTGGTCAAGGAGCTGTATGGCCTTGACATTGACGTAAGGGTCACGCCTCTTCTGGTGGGCTTCAGCAGAATTTTTAATTGTGGATGAGATAAACTCCACCAAGGCGTACTGACTTAAAATCAGTTACTGGCGATAACACTCTAATTACCTATCTTCATGCTAATTATTTTTATAGTCATGTGGAATCATAACATATCCTCCACAAGATTCCCGATTAACACTGGTGCTACTTTTATATATATTCTATTATATCCTTTTATTATCAAACAAACTATCGATCACAGAATCTAAACGATTTTCATCCATCTTTTTACTCTAAGTCGTAAAAACAGAACTACGTATCGCTCGTTTAAAAGTTAAACAATAAATTGTCTTCACAGAAAGGCCTAAAAAAACCTTTCTTACTATAAAAAAATATCTGCCTCATTGCCAAATTGCCAATCATAAACATTGTGACATCTACTAGTTAGTATAGAATTATATAAACGAAATACTACAATTGACAAAATTTTAGAGCATATTTTAAACATATACTACCAATAAATAATTTTGGACTAGGTCCTAATAAAATAGATATGTGATAATCAAGCTTACCACCATACTTTTATGGGCATAAGTTGAGCGCATATTGAAGGGAGATATTTCCATCACATTGGATTTGGTAACAGTCAATGAGGTTTATAGAATAACCTTATAAGTACCTATATTAAACATGTTTACATTATCTATCTCGCGTGAGGAAGAGATACTTAGAGGAAGTTGTTTCTCATTGTTCATTCTCAAATAATTTTTGGCGCTACATGAATTACTTATTACTACTTTTAACACCGATTATACATTTTAAATATTAATATTATAATTATTATATTTATATGTAGAGGTATGAAGGTCATTTTGATTGTAGATTGCGCTCTACACGATTATAATAAATCTGAACTCTACATAATTGCTGCCGATCTAAAGAAATTAACATTTGTAAGTTTCGAGGGTCTTAATAGTATTTGGAGTTTATTTTTTTATGGCCGCCTCCCTAATTCAGTGGTATGAGCGTTGCGTTTAGCACCAGAGGTTACGGGTTCGAATACCGGACCATGATAAAAAAGATGTTATTTCAGTCGGGCAGGGCACATAAGATTGATCACCACCAGAAATCTGTCTGCTCTATGACTCGGGAATTCACTTTTATTGAATTTTCTTTATTGTTATCGTAACAAAAATATCTATGATAACACAATTATAAGAGAAAGACTAGGTGAAAAAAGAGATCTATATCTAAAATATATATGACGGGTTCGTTGGCGCATTCAGTAGAACACCTGCCGTACGCATTGATGGGTCGTGGGTTTGAATCCCACCATGATAATAATTTTCTGTAAGCATGTTTTCCTCACGTCTGGTAACTTCGGGCATTGATCGGGTGGGAGGAATATCGAAATTCCGACCGGGTAACGAACCACCATTCATGCTCGTCTGTCGATATCTGACAAAAAGAATACAGATAAGCCTATAATCAGATAAAATTATAATCTTATTTCTCTAATGTATATTCAAGAATTGACGCAAATGACGTCATTGGCGCCGTATCGCCGCGTTCAACATCTGCATAAAGGGAGGGAATGTATTAGTATGTAATAGGTATTCCTCAGACCCATATCTGAGCGTACTAGGCCCGGCCTGACCCGGACGCGATATCGATAACTCCGTCTGTCGGACGCGTGACAGCACTGTTTGAGTTCATACTAAGACTCGTGCGACATTCCTATAATACCTAAAGTTAAAAATTCTAGTGCGATGACGTTTATTATTTGATTGTAAATACGCTATTTAATCGCACCTTTTTCGGTCAAATTGTACTTGCCGCAATTTTTTCATAGTTACTTTTTAATCGAATACAGTTCAAGAACATTTCAGTACTGTTCATTCTGTTCTAATTATTAAAACTATAGCTGAATTAATGTGCAGAAAATGTATGAAAACAATGAAAAAAAAACCTATTAAATACTTTACATTATTAATTAACAATTTGTGACAATATTACATGAAAGTAAAGAGCAGAATTATTTTCGGCGCCTGGTCATCGCCCCAGTGAGAATACAAGAGACAATGCACTAGCACTCACATACGATAGCGATCACAATGCTTATGAATGAACCTCTAGTCACCAGTGGAACGATTGCAGAGTAGATACCACTACTTAAGCAATGGATTATAAACAGCTAGCTTCAGTGAACACGGCGAAGATTCTATATATTACCTCTAATTATATTTCACAGTACGCAATCTGTGTATAGTATAGTAGATAAGTTAGTTGCTGGTCTTTTTATTATTTGCAAGTAATGTGCCACCTCTCCGTTCATAAAAAGAATAAAAATATAGCAATTTGAGTCTAAAATTTCCGAATGTCCCATAATAAAATATCTCGACAACAAATCCTGTGGCTGAGATCAGCAACAATCAAGTGTCAATCAGAGTGACGTCGTCTGTCATTATACTCATCTATATTAATTTGTTTTTGGTTTGTTATTTATTGATTTTAAAAATTCTTTCACCAATAGAAAGCGATATCAACGAGTAACATAGATCTGGCGGACCGCTAGTATGACATACATCTTTAACTTTAATTTATAGAATGCAATTAATATATGACATATAAACAAACATAAGGTTTCGTCAAAAAGTATTTACCGGAGATTTTGATAGACAAGATAGATATCTCTACTTTTGACATTAGAAGTCGAGTTTTAAGTGTACTTAGTGTTAGACCCGGAAGACATAAAGAGATAATCGATTAAAATACGAGAAAACGCCCGTTTTTTTTTGTCATGGTTATCATGCCGACAGCGAGTTTGGGCACTGGATAAACACATATTATACCTTAGTATTGTATGACTACTGTTTACCCGCGACCTCGACATCTTGACGGAACCTTGTTGTCTCGACTCATCTTTTCTATTGCACTTTGTGTTTTCGTCAAATAATTTGAAAAATTCCAAATTAAATTAGATGTAACCATCAGTCCATTTTTTTCCAAAATATTTATTAATTAGCAATATAAAATGTCATTTGCTAAGGGGGCGTCCATAAATTACGTGAGATGTTTAAGGGGGGAGGGGGTCGAGTCAAATCTCATCTAATCTTACGTTGGAGAGAGGGGGGGTCTCGGCAAATATCACGCAATTTTTTTTCTGATTGAAACAAAAAATATATACTATTTTGGTCCATTTAATTTTTTTTCCTTTTACAATAACAATCCAACGCGTTTACGTAAGAAACCCACATTTTGAAAAATCTCACGTGAGATTGGGGGATGGGAGAGGGGGTTAAATAAAATCTCACGACATCTCACCAGGGGGGGAGGGAGGGACAGAAAATTTAAAAAACACCTCACATAATTTATATACGCCCCCTAAAGAAATGGTTACGAAATATCCCTGAGTAATTTATATTTATAAAAACAGATTTAAAGTTGATAATTTGAATATTGAATTAATACGTTATTTACCCGTATGCTAAATCATTGTTAATGATAGCGTACTGTATTTTTTAATTTACTCGATGATTTTATATCATATTTCATTAGCAACCATAAAATTGAATGAGTCATGTTATTATAATTTAATTATGTACAAAAATGCTTGCAAGGACAAGTATACGTTTTACTTAGGTATATCATATGAATCGTTAACTATTCAATTGTCGTCTTTTTTTAACCAATTGATAATAAAGTTCAATTACGTCACAAACTAGCTTAATTAGGTAGGTACTTAGATTAGTTAAAACACCAACACTTTTTACTAAAGCATTTAAAAAAAATTGTTAATCATGCCAAGGCTAATAAGTTGAATACGTTTGAAATATTCTACTTCATAATTAGCTATTTAATCAGCGTTATTCAATGAAATTCTATTGAAGGGGAACGTTGTAAAAAATATAACATTTTTACTTGAAAAAGCTTAACTAACCAGCGCCATTTTTATGACCAAATAGATACATAACAGCTGGAATATCCAGTGGACTTGATTATTAAACCAAGTAGGTACATATCATGTAATTCTGCAACAGCTGCCGAGTGTGACTTCTAAATAAAATGTATTATAAGAACTAACTAATGCTAAAGGGGTTATATTCAACAAACAATGAAAATAAAAACAATATGACAAAACTTAACTGAAAAAAAAATTAGCTCGCGTGATCGGCGAGAGTTTGATCGTACTAATCCGTCAAGCTATGCGCAAGAGCATCGGCCGTGACGTCACGCAAACTTCCGACGGGAATACATTTTTTTCTTTACTAAAAATTGTTTCTACGACCAAAAATATGCGGTATGTGCAATTTTAAACTCTTATGCAGAGGGAAGAAGGCTATTAAAGAAACCCAGACATCAAGTAAGTTTATTGACGACACGGTCTGATACAGTGACTGATCTCGGACTTATATACCGAAGAATTATGACCAACAAATACTCGTACGTGTACGTACCTATATTGTTTGTATTCCAGGTGTCCTCATCAACAGCAATGATTTAACGAACGCAATGACCTTTATAAAAAATATTAATAACGGTTTAACTGTGCTTACATTTGGATAAAATTACGGGTTAATTCCCATGGAGAACGATGAAATTTAGTGAGCAGAAAAATATTTTAATAATAAAAATGGATGTATGACCTATGAAGATTATTGTGATAAGGCGCCAAAGCCGCAGGAGTGAGCAATAAAATACGATACGAGTAATTAAGCTCTGCCTATAGATGTTCATCACGTTATCTTCAAACTATAAGCATTTCCTGCATATGATGTCGAAATAAAAATAACGTACAAGATAGATATATTTTTAGAGTTAATATTCAAACCATAGATAAAAATATGTATACAATTCATGAGATGACTTTTGAAACCTATGTACATTTTATATAAGTACATATATAATATGATATCATGCGGGAGAATAAATCTTATAGGTATCATATTGTTGCGAGCATTTTGTCCGTGACATCGTAAATATAATTAACCATTTGAAAAAAAATCTGAAATCTATGTAGCCGTGCATTTATATGAATGATAATATATGTGATTTTATAAAGAAATAATAATCCAAACAATATAAATTATTAACTTAGTAATGAAGATTTTTAAATCGTGTAAACATACAGACATTTTCACGTTAGTAAAGAATTCTCTCGAACTTGTACGTTCTGTTCTTCATACTCTCTTTTTAATAAAACCCACTCAAAATAATTCAACGCCTTGACGTCTCAATATAAATCAACCAATAATGCTGTTTGCTTTTTAAATGTTAATATAATATATATGTATCTATACAATGGAATTCTTAGTAAAATTATATTTGGGAAATTGCTTTTACATTCCATTGTTGTTGATTTTTCCCACAAATAAGTGGACAGTTTTGAGATGCGAGGTATTTTAAGATAAAAAATATCGTAAAGCTTTCAAGGCTAACCGTCGTTTCTCACCTTTAAAACAAAGGCTACTGTATATTTTTGGAGTATGATACCCACACAATTATAACGTATTCAAAAAATATTGTATTTCGCATACGTAAAGAGGCATACAATGGTACGTATAGAAATTTCACTTGACGCGCACCAGCGATTGTTCACACTATTCAGCGTTGGGAAGAATACAGAAAAAATAAACCATTTTAGTGAAAAATATAACTATTTAATAATTTACAATCAAGACAAAATTTGAACTCTTATTAAAATATTTTGCTATACTACCAAATAATTCACATACATTTATTTCAGTTCAGAAAACAAGAGCACAGATTATCTCCGCAGATGCGATTTATCCCACTGTCAAGATTCAACCGATTTTTACGAAATTGATATCGACATCTACTGCGATAGAGTACTTATGAAATGAGTTATTTGGTTTTTATAGAAGCGTGTCCCAACCAAATACGACTCTGGCGCAACTATCGATGATCTCTGACAGACCAATCAAACGCACCGTTGCATCAGTCTACCGATGCCATAAACCGACTTTAATATACGCGTAGCCGTGCCCGTTGAAGACTTTTATGAGCAATTTAACAAGTGTCTTGTTGTCAGAGCCAGATTTGATTTATATACGCATAACATACCTTTACGAGATACCTTTGTCTCTTGAATTTCATCCGCTCTAGAAGCTACATTATCAGCTTGAATATGGACGTTAAGATAAAAGGCGGCCGATTGATAGAAACACTTTCATAAATTTAATGATCTAGCAATGAATAAAACTATTTAGAGATATCGTTTTACTCTAATCACTAAAAGTTGCCTGTTTTAGAAGTATTTCAGCTTCCGAAGATAAGCACTGCCAAAATTTTGATTGAACTCAGTATAGGACTACCGCAGTGATTGTACAGTATAAAAGTTGATAAAATCTATAATTAAGCGCAATATTAATCGCACTTAGTTTTATTTTATACATTTATAGTGATGACAAGAATAAATACTAGTTCTTAAAATCATTCTTCAACTACCATTTCACATTAAGGTCCTTTGCGTCATAACCAATATATCGAGGCAAGTGCTTCGTGTCACAATGTATTAATGAAATGATGCACACTAAGTAGATCTGTAGATATTGATTAACAAAGGCGACAATAAAGAGTATGAAACATTAATTTGGACTTGTATTTTAATTATTAATTTAAATAATAATTATATTTTACTAAAGAACATATTGTATATTTCCGTTTATAAAATGTTGTTAATAGATTAAAGGTTTTAATGACCACTCACAATTGTATTATATTTCATTAAAATGAAGTTTTGAAATAAATGTAAAATTTTCCTCAGTCAGCAATGAAAACCGAATGTATTTGGATTTTACACAAAATGCGGCAGCTGTAACCAAATAACTTCTCTATTTGCATAGAATTTAAAACCTCAAAATATTTAATTACAAAACCTCAAAATACAATTAATAATTATTACAATTTATATTATTTGCGACCTTTTTTAAATTCTGGCAACATTTCCGAAGCAGCGTTTGTTGAATATACATTACGGATAAAACGCTAGTTAAGATTTAAATGTGATGTTCCGTGGCTACAATCTTATATCTTAGACGCTATCTACGCTGACGAAACACAAATAGAAATTTCAAACAGCTGTTATTATGTTATTTTCATCACACAATTTTTAATTCACTTTATCACTTTATATAATATATTTTGCTTAAAAATTATGCTCAAACAACAATTTCATTTTATTTCTCTTATATCTAAATAGTTAATTGGCAGAAAAAAAGATTTCACACACAGCTAAAGCGTTAGTGCATGTCAAAACACCTCTTCCTAAGTGATAGATATTGATCTAAAACGTAATATAATCTATTTTCTCACATTATTTATGGAGTATAGACTGTGATTGAAAGTTACCATATACCACATGTGACATATCAGAGAAATTAAGAAATGACTTGGGATTCATTAACTAATGAATGGGACAGTTTCACAGAACAGGCTTAAACCTAATTTCTATACATTATCCGTTTTTATATAATCTGTTTACGTATGTATGTATATATGTATGTTTATACATAATATATTGCTACTGTACGGAGCCGGGGCAGGTCGCTGCCAGATTTTATTAACACAATTATAAAATTCTATCGGTTTGTATTGAAACAGAATACCGCAAACCTTTCTCAAAACTATAGATATAAATCTTCCTCGTGATTTTAGTTGTAAATTATAGAAAACCAATACCAAGGAATAATTCGTCCAATTTTCCTTCAGAATAACGATATCCGGTAAACAGACAGCGCGTAGGTCGACTAATTAAACTTTATATTGACGTTATTCAAAGCTGATGTACTTCATGTAATTTTGTAACACTGTGGCCGCGACGTCTGCATAGTGAGTCAAGATAGTAGTTTCTAGCTGACACGACACACGTCCCATCAGAATGTTGGATGAATATGCTATTTTCCCAATTCTATTCTATACTGTCTGGAAATAAAGATTTGATGTCCACTACAAATCAGTGATTTCAATCAAATCTTTATCTATACTAATATTATAAAGAGAAAAAGTTTGTTTGTTTGTTACGATTTAACTCAAAAACTACCCGACCAATTTTAAAAATACTTTCACCGTTACAAAGCTACATCTTCCCCGAGTAAAATAGGCATTTTTCTTTAGTATATCTACATTGCACCCATACAAAGCCGGGGCATGGTACTAGCTATTTAATATAACGTAACGTGAGCTGTCAATTGCAAAATAATTTATTTTAAAATTAATTTTCAGCATATTATTTTTCCTGATTTTTACGATATTTTATTAGTTAGAATCCAACAAATAAAATATTGTTACAATCGTTAGAATTATAAATGGTGTAACTAACATGACTTTGTTTTTTATAAAATATTAAATATATAAGAAGATATAATATTCGCTTTCACTAGTCATCTATTCCCCACGCATCGTCCGTCCGCAGATGTGCTATAGAGATAAGAGCGTGCCTGATACGAGCATAGTGATAATATAAACTGACTTGTGACCAGGGTGGGCTGTAAAACGTACATCAGATAGAAGTTAAGATGGGTGACGGCCCACATCATGAGTACTCCGGTGCCGAATTACAGCAATAGATGCATGAATCTGACGCTTTGGACACGTAGGCATAACCCGAACCATAAGGATCAGATGCGCGGATTCCATTTGTTATACCTATCACATCAAATATAAACTAAGCTTATATGAAACATATATCATAAATTAATGTGAATAATTTTCAGAAAAAATGCCCAAATTTTTATTGTATTGATGATATGGCAAGTGAAAGGACCGACCCTAAATAAAAAAAAGGGAACAGGGCAGGAAGAAGAAGAAGTAGAAAATTTGATTGTATTATATTTTAATTTAAATAAAAAAAAATCTAAAAATTCTATTCATAATATTCTTGGCATTGACATGTATATTGTTGATCGAAGATTCTTGGTGTATTATTTTATCTTTATTTGTAATGAATTAGAAATAAATAATTATAATAAATTATTATCATACAATTATTTCCTAAAGGTAGATATTTTATTGTTGCCTCGTATGCTTCTCTACATTTTGTCGTAAGAATCGTAAAGACAAAATACATTGAGTGAAAATGAATATAAGTAAAAAATACTGCTCGAAAATAAGACTTGACTTAAAGGTCTATAAATAATAATAACAAAAAACATAAATACAATAAAAGTAGTCTTATTCAACAATGTGACAGAACTTATTTGTGTTGAAGTTGTAAATTGATGTTTTTTATCTTATCTAGAAAAAAACTTGAAAATCTATAATCGTGTCTTTAACAAATCTATGTTAAGACTAACATATTTAAGCCATGACAAAAAAAATACATAAAAGAGAAATGCCAAAGATTTCGTTTGATCAACGAGGTCATCGAAAAATACAATTATCGGGTTTATATGGATTTATATCAATCGTAAAAATGCAATAAAATGTCAGGCCTTAAGATAAATATATGCAAAAGTAATTAAAATGTGATAGGAAGGAATAACCCCGCTTCTTATCTTTATAATTATTATGTTGTAAAAAATTACGCACGCTCTTGTCGTAAATGGTGTGAAATATTAAATAATTTGAACTAATTATAACACATAAAGAACTCATATTATCTTGTAAGACCTTAATAATATATCGCATATAATAATACTTAGTCTTTATTTTATTACTAAGTGTTAATATAATATAATACTACTATGGACCTTTAATTTACGCACTATCAACAAAAAAATGACGCCTCGCGAGGGTCTACTTAGTAATGTAATTGCGCAGTACAAAGCTACACCATAAGGAAAACGACCTTCGGTTCTAAAAAAAAGGTGTTACCTTGAATCCGATTTTTCTTAAAATATACCATATTTACGCGCAATTGCATTCCACGAACAACAAAACTGTGGAATGAAACGAGTCTATACACTTTTATAAGACCGACAACGCATCTGAGACTTAAGTCACGGATGTTCATGGGTGATGGTGATTACTTCCCATCAAGTAACCAACCTGCTCGGTAGTCTTCTCTGTTATAAAAAAATATATAAAAATAACTAGACGACTAACAATTAACAAACACAAAAAAAATACTGTTGCCATTCCGAGCTTATGTTGTATTATACTAGGGATGTTATAGATATGAAATTTCGGATGTGGATACAGATATGGATATAGGAATATTATAAATTGTCATTCAGATACGGTTACGGATATAAAATTATTTCTAATTATCCATTAAGTTCGGTTATGTACGTATATTAGATATCGTAACGTACTAATATTGCCTTTTATTAACGCTTGTATCGCACATTTAAATAAAATACTTTATACCGGATTAAAATTATTATTTATTAACTAGCGACCCGCCCCGGCTTCGCACGGATCTAGATTTTTTGACAAAAAAAAACAGGGGTTGGTAATAGAAGAGTAAAAATTTAGGGTTGTATGTATTTTTAATGCCACATTATAAAAAAATAAAAACAAAAAAATTAAAAAAAAATTTAAGGGTGAACAACCCTTATCACTTAGGGGTATGAAAAATAGATAGACCTCAGACCTACTGAATACGCATATAGAATTTGGTAAAAATCGGTAAAGCCGTTTCGGAGGAGTACGGTAACTAACTTTGTGACATGTAAATTTTATATATTAGAAGATTACATTATTTCCCAATATTTATCATATTATCGTATATATTTATCAGTCTGCCCGTGACCACGGTTGCTGAAAGGCATCTGAAACGTCGGGATAGATAATAATATATAGCAAATAATAATAAATCGCTTTTCGTAACGTAATACCACAATGACTGACTAGGCCATAGAGATAATAAAGCAAGGGACATGCGTGGCGTGTATCAGCTCAGTTGGGCAAAAACCTTAGACTTCATGAGAATGTGTTCTGAAATTATTCGAAACTTTTATATAGGATTCGGTTACGGTTACGGACAGATTTATAATGATCCGATAATTTTGGATACGGTTACGGAGTTCTATAACATCCCTGCTATATGATATCTATATTTAAAATTTCGCATTATTGCACATTTAGTGACTTCCGGACTAACAGATACGAGTATTATGTGTTTTCTGATCGTCTGGTAGTAGGTTGTTGTTATCTAATTTGAAAACATTTCTTTAATGTAGATTGCTCTTGATCGCTTTTAACGTTATCGAAGAAATAATTTCGGTTAATATTCCGTAAGCTAAAAGCATATGGGATTCAAGTGGACGTAGAATAATAAATTAGTAATACGAACGTGTTATGTAAATGTACGGAGGGACACAAAATTGAGTACCAAAAACAATACCCTTCTTGTAAAATATTTTACTCTTCCAATTATCGCCATATTAATAATAATTACTCATACCCAACCTAGGTACCACAAATGAGCTTCGTTTTTAAAATGGATTTTTAATACTGGAAAGCCCCGCTCATTAAATTTTATATATTCGCTTATTTGATATGTGATTTTTTTTAACATCTACATATAACCTCAGGGCCCTATGAATAACAATATTGTAAATTAAGAGCTGTTTATCCACTTTTGTTTCTTACCTGTGAATAGTACTTACATAAGTACGTAGAGGACGACACTAACGACATACAACTTTAATGACTCATGGATTACAACATATTTATTAATCAGGTATTTTTTATGTTTAAGACAAAATTTATACTCAATCTTGAGTTGATCAAATTTGGATTTGATCGATTTCAAAATTTTCAATTTCGTTCGGTGTGATTTCGCATATCGCGATCGCTATTACCGAAATTAATATTCTAAAATAATTAAAAAAAAGATTCAAAAATGCTTACCTTAAATAATCATTTTTGCAGAAGATATTGCTATCTCTAGCGTAACAACGTTGTTCTGAGTCGAGAGGCATTTTACATTCGCAGCAGCGAAGGCAGGGCGTGTGCCAGCGGCGTTCTAGTGCGAGAAGGTAGTATCGGTCGGTAATTCGGGAACCGCAGCCAGCACAGGCATCCTCTGCGGGAGGGAGTGGGGGTTCATCTGGAGGCTCTCGCTTGTGGCACGAGGTGCAATCGCGCGGAGACCCGGGAGACGCAGCCGGTGCTACTGGGGACAGCTCAGCCCCTGTCTCGTATGCTGATGATAAGTAGCGCTCGTTCTGTTGCTGAAAATATGTACTCATTTTAGTAATCAATAAAACAATACCTGAACAAATCGTTTTTTTTTTTCGTATAATACAAGACATTCCGATGTGCTTGTGGTTTGTAGCCACAAAATGAACGATGTTTGTGGAATTCAATCATATTATATAATAATCACTTGTTTATAAACAAGTGCATCTAAACTGGTTTTAATTCAGATTTGTCTACAGCAACTAACTGATTGATAATTTAAAAAAAAATTATAGCAAAATTATAAAACACAATACGCACGTAGTGATGTGCTATTATCGTAGATTTACTCTTAAAATAAGCAATAGAATCTAAACGACACTTTGATACAAAATGATCCGACGATTTATTGATTAAATATCACTATTAAAAACTTTAATTATTTCAACTTTTTCTTACATGTAAGAAAACCAACAATTTCATTCTATTCTATTATATTTATTGGAAAATTTTAAAATTATTATGTTTATTATTTAATTATTATTTATTTCTCATATTTCCGCGCCGCGCCGTTAAACTTTATCGATAGCTGAGTTCTTAAACATACAAATAATATGGTAATTAGGATGATTTATTGTTTTATGTTTAATTTACTTTACTACTTTTACAATGAAAATGTTTTTAAATAAAATACTTTATCCGGATTAAATCGCGATTTATTATTTATATTGTTTAAATTATTTAGCCCGACGTTTCGTATGCTTTTCAGCAACCGTGGTCACGGGCCAGACTGACCAAAATGGTAAATAAGGAACTAACTTACTTAGTTTTAATCCCTCTTTGCGAGAAGCGACTCTCGGTCAACACGACGTATCGCGCGGCAGGACAACAGGCGACAGACAGTGGTTATATTATTTTGTAAAGTATGCCTTTTTTCGAATTGCTTTTGGCCCAAGTGCCCTTGATACTAACTGGAAAATTTTGGGTGTACCTGCCTAGACCGAGGGGGCCCCGCGGGGGGCTTCTACCTCGGCTTGGACGCTGCAAAATTGGAGGGGGGTTGAGGAGCGGGACGGATTCTCACCCGAGTGGTAATATTAATAAAAAGTTCTTCTAAATTGTTGAAACTCGGCGATCGTGGCGAAAGTATCCGAAGAAATTGTATGTAGGTACTTTTTTTGGCATAAAGAAGGTTTGCAAAGTTTGTTCTGACCAATCTATGTGATAGATATCCAGATAAGCCAACAATACATTTTGGTCATTTTTTTTATAAATTATCATAACTAATGAAACCACAGATCATATTTTTTCTAAAATTATACTCATAAACTTGTGAATATACTTAGATAAACTATCAAAATATATTGTTTTTGTAAGATCATTTATATGTTAAGATCATGTAATTGTACCAGATAAGAATCTCGACATATTTGCAGATATCGTCTGTTCCTGCTATCTTGATCCAGCTGAAAAAGCCCTCGACCCGAAGGGATTCGTTGTACCTTGCGCTCCGGTGGGTCGTGAGTTCGAATCGCACCAGGGTATGTACCAGTGTATGTACATATAAAACATATAGTATACATATAATACTATATGTATTATATGTATATGAGTGATATGATTTATTTTATTTATTATTATTACATTAGTACATTTTTTTATATATAAAGCTCTACAATACATGTTGTAAAAACTTTATGCTATTACAATCTAGCCAATTATAATTAATTATTAATAATGACTAATGAGTAATTTACATCTAACTTAAAATACTACAGTATTACTTTACTTAAAAACTAAGATAATGTCCAGTGACTTTTCTTAGTGTCCATAATTATTTTCAGAGGCACTTTGTTCATGTGTCCTTATCCTAGCACTTACACTTTTTTATACACAGTTCACTAACACTACACTACACACTGGTGAGTTTCAGCATATTTGCAAATTGTTGCTAATTTATATATTTAATATTACCTTGTATATTTACATTAATTTATAACAATAGTACAATACCTTAAGGAGGTGACGTGACCCCAAAGTAGGCACAGCCTGTCTCTTGGTGGCCACAGAATAAATGCCGTAAATACATTGTAGCAACAGATGTTAGGTAGGATAGCAATAAATAATTATATTCAATTTTCAATTACAACACAATGATAAAATTACAAAACAACAACAATACAGTATTTCTTCGGGTATTAAACGGGTGTGACTAATATCAAACTTCCGACTGGGTAACGACCCATCGCGATCGTTCAAAGACGGAAAAGTCGAAAATTTTCGTTTTTCAAAAACATTGTGTTAATTATAAGCTACTTTTTTACATAGCATAACGAACTTAAAACTTTGAAGTACTTTGAAGATTGAATAATAAAAAATCTTTAATTTTAAACTGTCGTAGAAGCCGCTAAAAATTAGTACCTACCTATAACATGTACAAAAATGCACAAGTCTCGCAACGCAGTTCTTCTGACGTAAAAAGTTGTTAGTTCGAATGTAAACCAAGTCAGTTAATTCAGTAGCTACATATCTATGGGAGCAGCTATCCAACCACTTTGTCATAAATTCATACCTTGTTAGTTAGCTAACAACATTTTACAGAAACCATATCAATATTAAAAAAATTTTTATTTCTTTAATAAATAGTGACTTTGCAACACAGTGACATAATCTATTAAGTAATTTAAATAATCCTCAATGTAGGTATTTTCAAACAAAATATAGGCTTCTAGTTTTTTCCACAACTATTATTACAGAGGTACGAAAATGGGCTACGAATGACTTCGAGAAAAGGATGATACGTGCTCGACTTGGTAGGGGCACTTTCCCGTGTCCGATTACCAAGACTCAACGTATGCTGAGCGGCCTCTTTTTTGACAGATAATTTTATTTGTATATTTTAATTACCTTAGGTAATGAGTTACTAGCGATCCGCCCAGGCTTCGCACGGGTGCAACGTATATGTACTATAAACAAAACTAAAAATGTGTGTAGTTTTCTAATGGCGATTTTTTTAATCGATCGAGTAGTTTTTGAGTTAAATCGTAACAAACAAACAAACCATTCCTCTTTATAATATAAGTATAGATTAGTTATTTGTTGTTTCTTACTCGTTAATTGCATTTGTCGAATAAAGTTTTCATGTATTCATATAAACGTATTAAATATTATACAAAACATTAAAAAAAATTAAGATAGAGATTTTCAAAAAATTAACTGTTACTTTTTTCGACGCAAACATCTGTTCATTGAAATACTATCACCATAACAATTATTATACGAGTATTTTCATTCGGTCGTCGCGTCGAGCTAACAGCTTCCAGTTTCCAATTTAGCATTCTGAATTTCAATGGGCTTTTCTAGGAAGCGGTTTTCCTTTAGAGTTCAGAGCTTTATCGTCTCTATCAAGTACGGATAATCTGCTATTTGAGTCATCAATGAGCGGCATTCTTATCATTTTAATGGCCACTTACCTTTACTAGGTCTGGGTGCGTTAAACGTCTCACCATTACTGCTCAGTCACAAGACTAATAATATTAAATATTTACGTCTATTTTGTTTTATAAATTATTTAACTTGGACAATGATTCCATAATATTGCTCTCACTAGGCTTTAATATATACTAGTAGTTAATTGCAAAAAATTCAAAATGAAGATAATTTAAAAACAAAATTTGGCCTCAAGTTCGATTCCTGGGTTTAAATGACAAGTAAGCAAATCATTCAAATAATTATACATGCATCTTAATATACATACATATTGAGTTGGAATTTACAATTAAGAACATAAGTGTTTGCAATTTCTAAATACAGAATATCATTGATCCTCCGTCTACTCCTACGTACCTAACAACTTACGTCTACTAATTAACGCTGTTATGCTTGAATTTGCAGGAGATTATAGCTTAATGCTCGCATTAGGTATATGTACCATAGTTATTTACATTTCAAAGGGTTTAGCCGGATTAATATGCAGTGGCGGATTTACACATTTTTGGCGTATAGGCTATTAAAATTTTGCCGCCCTAGCCTCTATAGCAAGTTCCTGAATTTTCGAAAATACAATAATAGGAATTGTCTTCTTGGTCTTTCTTTTTGAGTATTCCCTGAAAGGTACAGAAGACTGTCTTAAAAGTAAGAAAAATAAGACTTGATTTCTATTAGATAAAAGAAAAGAAAAGAAATCGGTCCCCAAATTTGCCGCCCCTAAAATCTGCCGCCCTGGGCTGAAGCCTACTCAGCCTGCTGGTAAATCCACCACTGTTAATATGTGAATTCTGCCCCCGTGGCTTTTTTGACTCGCACTCAGGGGATCGATTTGGTATCGAATAAGAATAATTCACCTTAATTTTAGCTCTTTAACTCGAACGGTTGTCGAGATTTTCAGAAAACCTGTTGTTTCGATTTTATTTTTATAGTAATATTCAAAATTGATCAATGCTGATTTTTTTCCTAATTAATTATTAGGAGTCCAAAGCATAAAAAAATAATATGATCTTAATTTTTTAACGAAAAGCCTTTTTTTTTAATAAAATCTTTTTTTAGCCCTTTTGAAATATGTCACTCACCAAAATTCGTCAGAAAATGCCTTTTATGCCCCTCTACAATCCGGATTTTTTTCGAATTGGTGGAACAATATAAAAAAAATTAAAAACCCATTTTCTTTCAAAACACTTATGATTCTCAGGCTTATTCTGTCTAAATTTATTTAACTTTCAGATCTTGTATTGAGTATATGAGATTTTGTATTGAGTATATTTTGAAAGTCAATTCCCGTGTCGCCTCTAGGGCATTTTTATTTATTCCATGGTACAACCTTAGAAATCAGCGCTAAATGCCACGCAAATTATGCTACTGAGCCGGGGCATGTAGATATGTATATAAGTATAGCACACCGTGAGTGAAAAGGCAAAACTAAAGTGCCAAAATAATTCTTATTTTAAAACAATAATCATATCATATACTTAATTATTTAAAAATTATAACGTAGTAAATCTTATATTTAATTTACCTCAAATTAAATATCTTATCTATGTATTTCTCTATTTAAAAATTCGTAAATAGAGAAATCAAAGATTTTTAATATTGATATAATCACTATACGATGTTGTTAGGTTAGCTAATTACGTAATAACTTAAGACAGAAGGATCCTTCAGTAGAGACTGAATAAATTGACCGACTTGGTATTATATGTATCTCACAACTTTTTACGATAGAAGAACTGAGTTGCAAGACTTGGCTTTTTTTACAATTTATGTTTTTGATGGCATAATTTTTTTCGTCATCGAGTCACTGTATATATATGTACTAATTTATACTATACTAATAGTACTTACTGGGTATTGGCAAAATCCATCTTCAATGGAAGTTGCAATTAATTAAAAGAAGAAGATTGTTTTGAATAGTGTTATAAATGTGTATTTGTGTAAAGTTTAATATTTTCTTTTCATAAACCCTTGTTAGTGTTAAGTATGGTTATTGAAATTAAACTTTTAATATTTTATTTTGAGTCCCTAGTTTAGGTGAACTTTAAATGTTGATCCACATACCTCAATTAAATATTCCCCTTGGGATTTTAAGAATTATATGTATCGTACGTAGAGACGTATGTACCTAATTACTTGTTTTACTAATGCTGCTAAGAGTGAAAGCAGCTTATTTCTGACGTGTTCAATGTGTTCGTTCTACAGGATATTTTCCTATATGAATAGACATTCAATATATTATGTAGTTTGATTAATTGTATATTCATTGGTGGGTCATTTTTTAACAGCGAATATCATGTATGAATCTGTATGAAGACTACGATCATTTTAGCTGGTAATATAAGATTATGTTTGTGTTTGTTCTAAAATAGAAGAAACCGCATAAAATAATATAAAATATTCCCCAAAATATCTGCATATTTAGGCTTATGAAACTTATATTATTGAAATTCTATTAAAAAAGCCAAAAGATCTTAACGTTAGGATAGATATGTGATTGAATTTAAATGTTTTTTCTATGCTATTAAACCTTTTTGCAAAAGTATTAACTTAATATGCCTTTTATCGGTTATTCGTTGATTTGGAGCTACGAAATTTACAAATTATATGAAAGAACCCTGAAGGCATTTTACGCTTTTTGATAAAACGCGTGTTACCTACGGATAAAGTTAAATTCGATAAAAAAATCAAGTATACTGAAATTTGTCTGACTTATGATCATCACCTAAGCCGTTTGAGTCGCGGTACTTAGAATTGGCCTAAATGCGACGGCTAAAAATTTAATATATAGGTGTTACCTACTATTGTGGTACCTACTGTGGTAATGTCGCATATAGTATGTTTGTCTTTGTATAAATCGTAGAACATATGCAAGGATCAAAAGTCACAGTTTCAAATACCGGTGAAGCAAGGCGACAAAAGTTGCGACGGAAACTGACCACTTTTTATCAAAGTCATAATAATATTTACCTACTATATACCTTTTATTACTCTACTAACTTTAAAATAAGTATTGTAACCAATAATTCTTAATATTGAATTATTTTAATAGGACATGTTTAAAACTACATTGTATAAATATTTGTATAAGGTATACTAACAACGCTCCCCGGCTTCACACGGGTGCAATATCTATGTACCATACACAAAAAGTTTATGCGTATCATACAAAAATACAAATCATTCTTCTTTATAATGTTAGTATGGATTAATATTTTAGTATATCAGAAATATAAATGAACCGTACATGTTATTATATGCTTTAACAATTTCTGAAAAACAATACAATATTTTTCTATCCTATCATTTATTTGCACGATTAAGCAATTAAAAACTACATTGAACTTTAAGCTTTGTTAATCTTCTAACGCTTCTGATAAACAGTTTAGCTGCAAATAAACAAAATCCTTTATTTCTTATTATCCGGTAAAAGATTAACTCAAGATGTTATATCAACCGATTTTCCGTTTCTAATTGCTTTCAATTCGTTATTTTTCTTTAATAATATCATAAAATCCCTTTGAAAAGAATAAGACGTTTCACCTTTTGATAATTAAATAGTTATATAATTTCTCTTCACTTGAAACTGATATCGTGAGATTTTTTTTAAATTATCAATTTCAATCATCGCATCTATAGCCGCCGCAACGCGACGGCACGCGCCGTGAATTTTTTTTAACGCACACCTAGAGTAGGTACTTATTATTTTTAATAATATGTTAACCTATTTCATAATATAGCTTCTAGCTACGATTCCTCTATGTAAAATTAGTCCAATAGTACCAATCATAGAGCAACACGGGCCACCGGCGACCGGTTCGCCGGTGGCCCGTGTTGCTCTATGGTACCAATAGGTAGCTTATTTTTTATCCAAGCTCTTTTTTATCAATCACCTTACTATTTAAATATTCAAATCGCGGCTACATAATATGTATCTACTTCATATTAATCTCTCAGTGGTAAGTATAGATACACTATAGAAATAGCATAGAAAGGTCCTTTAATCATCTTCTAAGTAACCTTTTTGTTCAAAATGCACAAACATTATTTATTTCCCCATACAAACATCCATCTCCCTTTTCACTCTTGAATGAATATTTCCGTGATAAAATCAAAACTATATCTATACCAAATTTCATCCAAATCGGTTCAGTAGTTTTAGCGTGAAGATAGACAGATAGAGTTACTTTCTCTTTTATAATATTAGTAAGGATATATCACGTTTTATATTGGTATAAATAATAGTTTTGATAACATGGTGGTTTTAATGGTACCTACTTATAGGCTATCAAGGTGTCTTATTCTCGGCTTCTACACATGAAGTCTATGTGTCGACTATACTAGCAGGTTGTAACTGGCATGCGTTTTCAATATAATAACCCTTTCAAGATGCTCTCGGTACTGCCTCGTTTCTGGAGGCAAATTACCAAAAACAAAATATGATGTTTCGGCTGACGGATCGTACCTACATTTTCCTATAACGAAGCCGTTGATCTATCCGTCGTTCGCAATTAAACATATATTCGTTTGACTATACTATGATCGTAAATAGAATTGAAAATGGTTTCTAAATAATTTAAAATATGAAGTTGTTTGTTCTTTCGTTTCGTTCCGTTCGCTGCGTTCGATTTTGGTAATAGACCTACTGTAATGCTTGGAGATGTTTGTCTACACCCGTACAAATGATTTCTGGGATATAATCCGAAATAAAACGGGATCTCTGTTAGGCCGGGTACGGGTAGTCAGAACAACATCCTGAAGACTATAATAGACGACTTGACATACCTATCATTAGGCACTTTATTCGCAGTGTACGCACAGTCTTCTTCCTGAGTTTAATGTTTAGTTTTAATAATTATGAATATACTAACACTAGACTTTAAGTTTCTATTGAATGGTTTACTTAAATATTTTACATATCTATAATTAAATTAATAAATAATAATAAAATATAGAACTTAGAGACGTCGCGGTCGATCAAATATATTTTTAGCCATTTCTATTTTATTGTTATAATAACTTATTCAGTATGTATAATGTATATAACTGTTTGCCACAAGTGTCACTAGGTAGCGGTAGAATACCAGTGCTGCAGCTGTGTTGTATCGTCGGCAGCACATTATATGCTGAGTCTTATCTTCTATACATATAATAAAAGAGTAGGATCGAAATTACGCTTCACTAAATATTTTTACCAGAAATTAAGAGGGGTGATAAAAGAAGGGTAGCAGAATGCATAAATGCAATTTTTAAGATTCTTGTCTGTCTGTCTGTCTGTCTGTCTGTCCGTCTGTCTGTCTGTCTGTTTGTTCACGCTAATCTCCGAAGATACTGAACCGATTATCATGCAATTTACACAAATATATTAAGGAAAGCCCGGGGCAACATATAGGTTTTGTTTCATCGAAATTGGTTATCGGAAAGAAAAGTTATCATCATTTAAATATTATTTTAAAGGCACCATATCACCAAATTTCAATGCAAACCGACTCGCGTTGAACTTTTTCGAATTGTCAGATGTCAATCACAGTCTGATATGTAAATGAAATAGTTTGATTATTTCGCCATTTGCAATATGTATTCGTAGAATAGCTGATAGAATAGTGGATATGCAGTCCCATAGCGTAGCTTTTGATGCGAGTTCGAATCTGAAGTTGAAATGAAAGAAATATTTTTTTGTATTTATTTATTTATTTTTTGAAAGAACTATATTATAAAAAAAAATAGAAAATGTATTATTGAAATAATATATGAAAAAGTATTTCTTATGAGATCATTTATTTCACCTTTTCATCAATCCTTTCTCTTAAACAGAATTACGATTATTCGACATTGCTTTTTTGCTTCCGTATCTTAGAGGTTTCCGCATTTAGCACCGGAAACCCGGGCAGGAATCCCGGGAATTTAAAAAAATGTCCGAAAATGAGAATAACCAATTAAATGAACGCACGCATCTATTTAAGACAGAAAATGTATTGAAAATTTAATTAATATGAATTTCCCTAATGTTTCTTTAAAGTCAGGTTAATTATTTCAACTATTGAATATCAAATCATCATTCGAACCTCAATCTCAACCACCATTAAACATGTCGATAACATGATGCAAAAGCAACCGTTAATGACTAATTTGATAGCTCTTTCCCAAAAGAAATCACCAAGTACAGAGGGTGGAGGAGGATATTTCATTTGAAGAAAGCTTGCTCAAAAGCTCAGCTTAAAGTGAACCCCACGCGAACGAAGTCGCGGGCATCAGCTAGTTTTATATAAGAGAGTTTATTAGATATAAATCATTAATGTGGAGCTTAAATTAATTAATTGATCTCTTCTGTCGTTGAAATTTGTAAATTAATTTCAATTAGTATAATATCAATACTAAATAATACAGTTAGCGTTAATGTTTAAATAAAATACTGTATACCGGATTAAACGCGATTTATTATTTATGTTGATTAAATTATTTATCCCGACGTTTCGGATGCTTTTCAGCAACCGTGGTCATGAGCCAGACTGAAAGATGACAGCTGTATGATTTTTTTAATGTCACAAAGTTGCCATATTAACGCCATCTGTTCCAAAGGCGTTGATATTTACGTTTTATTCCGGTATACAGTATTTTATTTTAATGTGTGATACTAGCGTATATTTTGTTTGCCCATGACAAGGTTTGCTGTAATTCGAAATTCGATATTTTATATTACAAAGTATACTAGAAAAGTATCTCTTAAAGTAGTAAGTCTTTTTTCCTTAAATGCAAAATGCGGAAAGCACATTTGGTAAACCAATTTTTATCAGGACAACTTCCGAACGGGTGGGGTTTCAAGCGGACCTATTTGTAAATATCATTCATCAGCTCCTGCCTTCTGTCCCTACTTCTATAAAAGCACCGAACCTTCAAGAAAATAAAATATATGGCCGAAGATAATGTTCAAGTCAAAACTTGAAAATTACCTTTGGCTCTCTCAAGGTTCTCAAATTTTATTATACCTACTCCCGTTACTAAAATAAACTTTATTGATGCCACTTGCTAAAACTTTAATGGCATTTTTACAACACTTAATCAAAACATTCATTTTAATACGTCACTTTACATGTTCGTGAAATTTATTTCTGTTATAATATTTGAAAAGATCGGTTTTATGTACTTATTTATTCAAAAAAGTGTTAAGTTCTTATTTGCATCTTTGCCCTCTTCTCTCTCTCTTCCAATAGTTTAATAAAAACTTAGATATAGATAATGTGCTTAAAAAGTCATGGGTAGGAAAGATTTCAACTATATGTACCTTCGGCTTAGACGCTTCCTTTTCCATCAAAAGTTAACAAGTCCCTGAATATTTCCTATTAAAACATCTCATTGCATTATAATTCGTTTTAATTACGCGATTCTTTTCTTTAAACTAAATTTATTTATTTGTAAAATCATTATATAGATATTATTCTAATACAGACCATTAACAAAACCGTATCGAACTTATTCTAAAGAAACTTTCCGTTTTTATTTTATTACGGAGCGGCGGTTACCCGATTGTAAGTAATCACTACCGCTCGTGACTCTAACGTCTAAGATGCGTTGCCGGCCTTTAAAAAAATTATAGGTTCGTTTCTTAAAACCAAAATATATCAAATAAAGACCTCACTTTTAACATTTACAAGATTTAAATATAAGTTTAAAATAAATAAAAATACATCTTATTAGTGGTGGCACTAAAAGCAGCAATAATTTTTACTCAATACTACTTTAAAAGAGACAGTTATGTGTTGTCATATATAATGAAAATAGTATTATTTTGCTAAGAAATATGTACCTATAAATATTGTAGTGTTTAGATCCGTCGGTCGCCAGCCGTAGGCGACCTTTTTGTGAATTTTAAATACAATAAAGATTTTTAAAATTGTTATATTTTTGTAGTACTATTTTCTTTGAAATGAAAATCTTTTATTAATATGTATTTTCTTTTGTCCTCCATATAAATAACATATTATAAATATTTCAATATTAGTTAGTAATGATTAATCTTTTTAAAAATTACGGAACTACATTAAGAAAAAATGCTGAGTATCATTGAAATATATTAACTATACATAACTATATAAAACATATATGTAGTTATTATCGTATTAAAGATAGATATAAATCCATTCACCATCATAATCTCATTTAGTATATTAGATATGTATATATATATTGAACCTGTAACCGGATATACCTATAACTCTTAATATATTTTTTGTTATCTTTAATGTCCAAAACAAACTACTGATAAAGTTCAAGTATTTTATATTTTTAACGTAAACAATTAATCACTAAAATAAGACGAATCTTTTATGGTTTGTTTATTTTTTAGTTTGTTATGTTCTAATTATTTCTTTTTTTTTCGTACAGATTCCTTTCCTACATCCATTTAGTGTCTTATAAAGATTTTAGTACATACCCAGTGCATCGCTCCCCTCTCTTCGTATACTCCCATCTGGGGGTCAATTTTTCCGTTTTTTATTTTCGAACGTATGGGCCTCTGCCCCACAACACTGCGGCACTCACACGCGGTACATAACCGTACGCTATGCGTTACGTCCGACGACCAACTGTGGACTCATTCACGGCCGCAGTGGGAAGGTTGAGCGAGCTCCGCCCAGCCCCGCCCACGACACCACGACCCGCACGCGAGCGAAAGAACTATTTTCTTTTTTCATGAAACTCGCTATTGAATTTTTTGACGCGACTTTTTTCATTTGCTATATTGCAACGAATTGCGCCCGAGTGGCTCTCTGAAAATGTTTTCGACAAGTGATATGTTGAATGCCGTTTCGTAATATACTGTTTGCGACGTGCAAGTTTTATTCAAATAGGTACACTCGTTGAAAGTCTGCACAATGTAGAGTAGTGTATGTAAAATAATTAATGTGTGCTTGAAAGGTTGAATTAAAGTGTGAATAGTACTACTGGTGCTCAATTATACATAGGTAAATAGGTTTACGAATAGTCATCGCAAGTATACCTACTAGGTAAAAAAAATATCTATTGACCGATAGTGAATGAAATGCTGTATTGAGATACCATCTAAATTCATAAAACACTGTATACTTATAATACAGTAGCACCTATAGCAATAAATATGGTTAAAAATTTAATATTATTGTAGTTTACTAGTTATGTAACTTCCCGATAAATTGTTTAGAACACTGATCAATAATGTTACTTAGACCGAATTCTCGAACGCTAATCAACATTGAGGTGTACTTAAAAGTACCTATATCTGACTCTTTCGTTACGAAGGTAAAATGAAAGACAGAAACATTTTAAGAAGCCCTCAAATTTTGACCGCCTCCGTGGCTCAGTGGTAAGCGCCATGCGTTTAGCGCCGGAGGTCCTGGGTTCGAATCCCGGGGAAACAAGATTAAAAAAAAATTGTTTCGGTCGGGCAGGGCACAGAAGGCTGATCACCTACTTGCCTGTTAAGAAAAATGATCAGTGAAACAGACACATAAATGGGTCTGCCCCATGCCCCACTAGGGGACTCGGGAATTCACTTCAAATTTTGATTATCGTTTCAGTATTCCGCGGTTAGACAGTATACTTTAAGTGACTCAATAAGTGAATTGCAATTCATATCAGAAATAAAATACTAACTCTTGATAAATAACAATTTATTTAAATTTTATAACGGCAGCTCCGAGGGTAGTTACATTTATTGAGCTAAAGTTTTGCATCCACGTTTAGAAACACTAGTACCTGTAACAAAAACACTTCATTAATTTCTCTCTCAGCAACTTTATTAATTCCTCGATAACTTTATAAATTCTTAGAAGCTACCCACATAAATGCAATGCAGTCAAATTACTTGCAACGCAATTTTAAACAACCATGATTCAGCCTGAGTAGGTACTTTGAAAGTAGTTAAATTTTAACTAACTATTTAAATTGTGTAAAAGCGTACCATTAGATACCATTGACAAAGTAAATTTATTAACTAAACCTTCTAAAAATATGCTATAGAATGACTATTGTACAATAAAAATTGTGCCATAGAAGAGCTATTTAAAAAAAGTAATTGACTCTACTTTCAAAAGTAGCTATCTCTTCTTATTCTAAGTGTCAGTTGTTTACAAAAATATATAGAATAAAGCAGTAAGTGCTATAAAATGGTATAACTTTTTAAAAGACTTTAAAAAGTTTAATAATTATTAGGTATACTATATAAATAGGTTTATAACATACCTACCTATGTCATATTTTTTTATGTTACATATCGACAGACGAGCATGAGGTTCACTTGATGGTAGTGATACCTCAGCCACAGAACATCAGTCAAGGATACGCTGTTGACTTACTTTTTACTTCGAGCATTCGGAAATCCATAGACTGAAACCGAAACGCGCAATGTGCACTTCACGGCTTTTCCATCTATGAACGGTGGTTCGTACCCGGTCGTAATTTCGATATTCCTCCCACCCGATCAATGCCCGAAGTTACCAGACGTGGAGAAAACATGCTTTCAGAAAACTATAAACATGTGTTCCCGGTGGGATTCGAACCCACGACCCATCGATGCGCACGGCAGGTGTTCTACTAAACGCGCCGACGAGCCCGTCAAGTCATTGTCATAGCTACTGAAGTGAAAATATATTCTAAATAAAATTTATATAGGTATTATGACCTTATGAAAAGTGTCTATATATATACAATAGAGATATAAATTAGGCTTATTGTAATGCACTTAGCGTCATCTATCGTCAACATTCAGTATTAACTTAGCAGTAATAATAGCCACTCGTAGTATCCTAAATCCTTACTTCCCTAAAAAGAGCGTGCTACGACAGACGTGATTACGTGAGCCAAAGCCTAAAATGTATGTTTGTAGAAGACATGAAATGTTATACTACTCCGTATTGCAATTAGTTAATTCGTTGATTTGCGGCACAACTCATTTTTTTGAATTTCTAGTTATAAACACCATACAATCCAATTTAGTCCTTAAATTATTGTCTATAAAACTTATATTCATATCGGCAAAATTGAGGTAATGACAAGAAAAAATATCATTATTGCATTAATTGATTTGGGGGCGTCCATAAATTACGTGAGGTGTTTTTTGAAATTTTCTGTCCCCTCTCTCCAACGTAAGATTAGATGAGATTTGACTCGACCCCCTCCCCCCCTTAAACACCTCACGTAATTTATGGACGTCCCCTTTTTGACACTAATATTGTATGAGCATAAATAATATGTCGCGTTTTAATCCGTTTTAAAGTATTTTATTAAAATTTTGACTCTATTTTTATTAAAGTTAATTAAATGTATATATAAAAGCTGTGACAACAAATATTTTTATTAATTTTCAAACGGCTCGCCTGTAAAATGTCCTATTTTTAATTGTACCGTTATTCATGCAAAGCAGCGAATTGTACATTTCAAATTACCCATTAAATTGACAGAGAATAGTAGTAAATTACTACCTACATGTTATATTAAAGGAAACATATGTGTAATTTCCTCTTCACTTTGAGAGCACAAAGAGTGGATCCTGGGAGGCATGGCATGTTAGTGTCTAAGATAACAGCCAAAACCAGTAGTTACCCGTATTTTGTTTAATGGAAGTTGACAAAGCATTCTCGGTATTTTTATAAATTCGGTTCTGAGCGTAAACTGCAGGAACTATACAACTATAGTGCATGCTAAGGAAAGTAGTATATGTATGATCTGCTGGACTTTGCTCTGCTCAGTTCACATTTTATCTCGTATAAGTGTAACCGATATCACGTGACCCGGTCTAGTTCCTACAGCGCTAAATTGTCTTTACCCCCTGTACACAGAACAGGTTCCAAAACGAACTCTACCTAATTTTAAGAAAATCAAACTAATAATAAATCAATTAAAGCGTAACTTAATCCTTGTAAAATCACTACACGCGCTCATTCAGAAACAAAACAACACACACAAGTACAATTACATGCGAACATACGCTACAAACCAACACACGGACAAGCAACTCAATTTATTAAATTACTAGCAACACGCCCCGGCTTTGCACGGGTGCAATGTAGATGTACTATACACAAAACATAGCCTATGTTACTCGCTGATAATGTAGCTTCTATTGGTGAAATATTTTTTAAAATCGGTCTAGTAGTTTTTAAGTTAAATCGTAATCAAAACAAACACATCTTTCCTCTTTATAATATTAATATGGACTATAGATAATATTGTTCAAAGTTCGTATAGTTAATATCTTCTAATATATAAAATTCTCGTGTCACAGTTTTCGTTGCCATACTCCTCCGAAACGGCTCGACCGATTCTTACCAAATTTTATATGCGTATTCAGTAGGTCTGAGAATCGGCTACTATCTATTTTTCAAACCCCTAAGTGATAAGAGCTGTTCAGTGTTCACCCTTAAAAATTTTTTTTTGTTTTTGGACGATTTTTTTTGTTTTTATTTTTTTATTATGTGGCATTAAAAATACATACAACCCCTGCTTTTTTTGTCAAAAAATCTTGACCCGTGCGAAGCCGGGGCGGGTCGCTAGTTATATATATTTTTATGTGGGGAAAACATTATACCTAAGTAATATCTTAACATCTGCCTTTCACAATTTATATGTAATATTTAGTTTGGATAACCTGTACAAATTGGATAAATTACTTATAAATAATATGAATAAGTAAACAAGAAATTATTTTAATAAACGCATCTAGGAAGTTTGAGTTGTGGGTTACAAATTCACAAAGTACCTATAGTTGTACAGTTCTATTAGTGAAGGATTCTGTCTCTAAAGACGAGATATCCTTCACCCTTTTAATCAGTGGTAAATCTTATATAAGTACAATCCATTCTAAGAACCACAGAATCAATTCTAATTATATATTCCGTGGGTACCCAAAGCAAATATTAACCGTTCTATAAAATATGCGAGGAAAAAATGCATTAATAATTTCACGCCGCCAACAAGTTAGACAGAGATCACAACTGAGGATTATTCAAATGCTTTCATACACGCTCGTCAGTGTCGAGTAGCAAACAAACAAACAAATCTTTTCTCTTTATAATATTAGTATAGGTGTTTACCATCCCAAACATAAATATGTGCCTTTGTCGTCCTGTAGGGATAATACGCTTTTTCAGTTCCCGTCATATTTTCTTCATGAGGCAGGAGCCAGCAGCGAGTGGAAGGAGAACTCATCAGACAATACTTCGCACAATCTTGGCTCGGCAAGCGATCGGTCTTGTAGTGAAGCCACCCAAACCATTCGGCAGTCACCTATTAATGAATTTAAATTAATTAGTTTCTAATATTGTCTTTTATTAACGCGAGTATCATACATTTAAATAAAATACTTAGTTTCTTTTTAATGGTTCCATACTCCGTACCAAAAACGGAAACCTTAACTTCGTCTGTTTGTCTGTCCGTCTGTCTGTCAAGATCCTTACACACATTTTGTAAAAAAACCTTGGCGATTAAAGAGTGGCGGAGAGTTTATTGCCAGTTCGCTGTACGCCCTTGATTTGAGAACTGGCAGTTAATGTAAAATTAGAAGCATTTAATATGTATTTTTTTATTAACGTTCATAAGTGTACATTGTGTTATCTAAATGAATATTATGAATTTAAATTTGATCCTTTTTCTCAGGAACGCTTAAAGGTATCAAGTTGAAATTAGTATCAAATACTCAGGTCTGCAATCCCTATGCGAACTTCTATGTATGTCGACGCAATCAAAAGATACGACCTTTTATACGCATATTTTTACACTCGCAAAGGAATCAAACCTATAGGGTCCCGTTGACCTAGAATCATGAAGTTTGGCATGAAGCAATGTAACACGAGTAAAGGAAAATATCCTCGGTGCGCGAGTCCGCCTCGCACTTGGCCAGATTTTAGCCTGCCTGACGTGTGCTCTCAATAGCGGAAGATGGCGGAATTTCAAATCTAATTTATTTAAAATTAATTTATTAATACATATTACATATTAATATGTATTAATAAATTAAAAAAAATAATTAATTAGAAGCATTTAATATGTATTATTTTTATTGACGTTCATAGATGTACATTGTGTTACCTAAATTAATAGATAATTTTTTTTTTTTTTTATTTAATTGAATTAAATATGGCAACTTTGTGACATTTCAAATATCAGACAACTGTCATCTTTCTGTCTCCCCGCGACCACGGTTGCTGTAAAGCATCCGAAACGTCGGGATAAATTTAAACAATATAAATAATAAATCGCGTTTTAATCCGATATAGAGTATTTTATTTAAAATTAATTTTCCTAGAAATTTTACAACATTTTAATAGTTATTCCGCTATTCGGGGAGGAGACGAATTCAACAAATATAGTAAGAGTGCAGTTAAGTTCGTTATACATGATGTGCCTAATGCCTATCCCGATTTTGTTTTTATTTATGTCAATAGAGGAGTATGAGGCTTACTTGATGTTATGTGAAACTTCATTTATATTCATACGTATTTGAAATAATTTACGAATAAAATTTATTTAATCACCACTCAAACCGTGCAAGCTTCAATTCAATAAATGGACTGTTTTCGTGATTTCTTGAGGTTAATTTACTCAATCATGTTTTGAGTTCCTTAGTTTTATGAGGTTTTTTAAACTCTAAACATTCTTACCTCTCTTTATTTGAAGTCAAATCCCGAAATTAACGCCCATACAGTCCCTATCACCAAATTCTGCTAATTACCTTCAATTACAAAAATTAATACCTGACTGGCATCGAAATCCCACTTTACTTGTGGGTTATAATCCACCCAGCGGCTACGAGAGATCATATAGTACGGATTCTCATAGTATTTATTTCCAAAAGAATCGGTCCCCATGAGTTTTCCTTCCTGTGGAACAATTATACTAGTATTACAGCATAGTATAAATGTATAAATCCAATTAATTTGTAGATATCATAAATCAATAAGGGTTCAACGCAACGACTTAAACTGGTCAACCAGACAGGTGCTTTTCAAGCCAACCAACAAGCAAACCAACAAAAAAACCAGAGTAGAGATAGCTTAATACCTAAATAACACTGACCAGTAGCGTAGCTATCATATTATGCAAAGCAAAATGGTGCAGTGCACTAGGGCCCTGAAGCTGAGAGGAACCCCTGGGCAGTGGCGGATTTACCAGCAGGCTGAGTAGGCTTTAGCTTAGGGCGGCAGATTTTAGGGGCGGCTTTGAGGATACTTTTAGCTATCTTATAGAAATCAGGTCTTAATTTTCTTACTTTTAAGACAGTCTTCTGTACCTTACAGAGTATAGTCCAAAAGTAAGACTTACTGAGAAGTGTACTTACAAGACAATTCCTATCATTGTATTTAAGAAAATTTAGGAACTTACATTTATAGAGGCTAGGGCGGCAAAAATTTTAATAGCCTATACGCCGAAAATGTGTAAATCCGCCACTGCCCCTGGGCTTTGGAAAGAGGGGTAAGCAGCTTCTTGATCTATACTAATATTATAAAGAGGAAAGATTTGTTTGTTACTGTTAACTGTTATTGCGATTTTTTTTCTCTCTGCACCGGGGCCCTTGTCCACCTAGTTACGCCACTGACACTGACCCATAACTAAGGGCGCGTTGTTTCAACTCCAATTATATATAGTATCCAACTACAAATATAGTATGCGTATACGTTAAAGATGTCGCTAACTATCGTTTAATAGAAGCCCACACAGAAGTGTTCGACTGCTAAATCGAAGTCAGTAACGTTCATCCCATTACAGATATTCCTTTACCTCACTAGATTAAGTGCAAGCCCTATTCACGGATTCATCTAGGAAACAGATAGTTCCTCAACTAAGTATATCCAAAAAGATTCTCAAATCTTTCCTCATCTTCTTATCTTAGTTCTATAACCTATGACTACTTTTCATTCCCCACAAACAGTGAATTGCAGTTTGCAATTGTAACTGCTATCAGCAAGACCGACAATGTATGCAGCCTGCTACTTACCGTCGCGGTCGTACAAATATTCCCAATACACAACTCGGCTTTATAAGTCCCAAATCTACCATTTTCACCTTTTATATTAATTAACCATTCTTCCATGAAGCTAAGGGAACCCCAATAATAGGACATTGATGAAAACAAGTATAAGAGGTTTGCTTTTAAAAAATGCCAGGCGTTTAAAATTATTTCTCCGATTTAATACGTAAGACGATTGAGCTATTAAGCTAATTTATTTAACCCTTCCTTGCATGATTTCTATCATACTTTTTTAACTTATTTTCATATTATTTATTTACACTAGGATTTTTTAATAATATTTTACCTTTAATCTAAAGCGTGATGAATTTCACAAAGATATAAAAAAATCATGCAAAGAAGGGTTAAATACTTAGTAGTATCTACCTTTAAAGTGTCAGTTCGCCATAGCTTGCCTAAAGCTCTAAAAGGCCCACCGTTTTGAGATATTATTCTTATAAGTCGAATCCATTTGTCCAGGGCTAAGTACTGGAATACCATAATCAGAGTATGTATAGGTTCAGTGAAATTGAACTTGTAATTTTGAGGTAATGTCAGTCACACGTCATTTTTATTTTTTCTTACAAATATAATCTAGAGAGAATAGGCTAAACTTTTTTTTATGTCAGATATCGACAGACGAGCATGAGGTTCACTTGATGGTTGGTGATATCTCAGCCACAGAACATCAGTCAATGATGCGCTGTCGACCTATTTTTTACTTCGATCATTCGGAAATCCAGACTGAAACCGAAACGCGCAATATGCACTTCACGGTTTTTCCATCTATGAACCCGGTCGGAATTTAGATATTCCTCCCACCCGATCAATGCCCGAAGTTACCAGACGTGGGAAAAACATGCGTACAGAATATTATAAACAGGTCGTCCCGGTGGGATTCGAACCCACGACCCATCGATGCGCACGGCAGGTGTTCTACCGAACGCGCCAACGAGCCTGTCAGGCGTCAACTAATTCATGACAGGTCAGACTTGTCGCAAATATTTTTTGTCTAACACCCCATAGGTATCCATCCTATAGTTTACAATTCTTACGACAACATACCACATTTCTAATATATAAAACCATGTCACAATATTAGTTACCGTACTCCTCCGAAACGACTTTACCGATTTTTACCCAAATTTTATATGCGTATTCAGTAGGTCTGAGAATCGGCTACTATCTATATCATACCCCTAAGTGATAAGGGTTGTTCATTTTCTTTTTAATTTTTGGACGAAATTTTTTGTTTTTATTTTTTTATAATGACATTATTATATTTCTTTTTAATAAATTAATAAGGCAAAACAGGCGTTTGGGCTTGTATGGTGGTCCCGCCACTGTATACATATATCCTAATCTAAGTAACTTAATAACAGAAGGTAAATAATCTGAGGTATTAGGGAGAAATAAAACAAAACATCTTCCAGAAAGTAACATATTTTTATTGCTGATCACCTTATATTTCACTCACAGCCTAATGGTACAAAAGAAAGTTTAATTTTACGTCAATACTTTGTACCTATTCAAATATAACACTTATTGTAAAAAACCATTTATCAAACTGTTACTATGAATTGTCTGGTACATTGAAGGATCTCTAGCTTTACTACAAATACGATTTAAAAAAACAATCGCATTCTACAACGACCTCGCATTTTTATAAAATATGCATAATATACTATCCTACGTTTTAAACTAAAAATAATATAAAATATATATACACCATTTAAAGATTATACAATTTCTATTAATATAAATAATCCGGAAATAATGAAAAATAATATTAGTAAAAATAATCAAAATATCTATAGTATCGTAATCTTTCCGGAAACAGGCTTTTTAATTGCCTTCTAGATTATTGTTCATGAGGAAGTATTAGCTCACAACGTTTATTTGTGGGTCAATACTCTATGCACTATGATTGAATCGATTACGTGCTCATGGAACTAGTTTTGTACTTTCGACGCTAATAATTCTAGGAGAATGTATGAAATGTGTTAATTTTAAGACATTTTTCAATTATTATATAAACATGAATTTAAATAAAGCGCACTCTATGGCAAATGGTTACTAAGATAGTGGACTATATTTAAGAAAAACACATAACAAATAGATCGTGCTCATTATTTAAAGCTAGTACAAGTGAACTTAATATTATATTACATAGAATATTTTCAAAATTAAATAGTAGTTATTATTCTCAATTAAAGGACCGAATAACTACACATGCGTCGAATACATTCGAAAATATCACTAAATTAATTGAATGTTAAAGATTCAAATTATATTGTGATAAAAATGGCTATATCATGCGGGATTCTAGTGTTGTTACTAAAATAGTAAGTTATTAAAGAAAACTCTTGACTAATCTCGGCAATTGTCATCGGAAATATTAATGAGATTCTAACAATAAAACCCTAATGATGTTAATAATAATTTATAACCATATTTCTGCTCGCAAGGAGTCGCAAGCTTTTTTAACTTAATATGGCCACATATTGTATGTTTTGGAATAAGCTCAAGTAAATTTATCTATCATTTATGTACGCAAGTTGGTGTGTATGTCAAAACATTGTTATTTTTAATAACTTAGCACAAGAATATAATAATGAAGTAATTCAAGTATAGAATTTCAGTAGATAACTTTTGAAAACGTTTTATTACATCTTGTATACATTACATACATATATTGATCATAAATTTTATGCCAATTTACTTTTATAACCTTAATATAATTTTAACATAAATGATAGAATGATACAGAAAATATTAAAGCTAAAAAATACTAACTCTACATTTCGTTGGTGAATTTCGGCGCGAAAATATAAGAAAGAATGGCAACAATTACATATCACGATTATTTCTTAGTTTTTTACAAACCCTATAATTATAAATACATAACATGGAATAGAATTACAAAAATATACGTATAATAAGTACATCAGTTAATAGAGGAAGACAAAAGAAAATTATTAAGTATATAATAACGAAGGAGTCATTTCACATAACTTTGAAGACATTATTCAATAACAAATCTATTGTTCAGTGATTCTTTTCAAATCTTATAATGTCGTTCACTTTTTATTCATTTATTATAAAATTAATGTTATTTTTGGCACATAACAGTTAATTGTATAATGATTGCTAAAAAATATATTTTAACCCATATATGCCGGCTACATCTTTAGTCGTCACCTTATAGGCCAACTGATTAAAAAACGAATCCTAAATCGAGATTTCATTGAATTTCACTTATACCACAGACTGAAACCGAAAAGCGCAATAAGCACTTCACAGTTTTTCTATCTATAAATTCGTTACCCGGTCGAAATAAAAATGATATAAGAAAATATCTCGATTTTTAAAGCATAAATAAAAACTGAATTAAAAGAAGCGATCACATGAAAATAGAAGGAGATATCAATATCCAAACTGCATTTGCTACTTATCTATTGCCTTGCAATGGAAAGGAGCATTCTGTTTATCGATGAACTCTGGTCACTTTTGAGGTATTTTATTTAAGAAAATTAAAAATTTAGATAAATTATCACGAAATAGTATTATGCCCAAACTGCCGGAAAATACACCTCTGTATATGAAACATATGTTATATATTGTTATTAAAAAAAGTCAAAATCTATACCAAGATTACGATCCTGATATTGCAAAATTGCCTTGTCAGTAGGTTGTTAGGCTACTGACAAGAGGTGATTATAGATTGACTAAAATATTTCTATAACTAGTTGTGCTTAATATGCGGCAACTTTAAATATGTTTGTAAAACTTAAGTTTTATCTTAAGGATAATTCCAAATATCCGTTTGTTTCCCTAACACAATTAATAAATATTATCATAGAAAAAGCAACAACTCCTACTATTAAGTAACCTTTGAAAAAAACAACAATTTGATATCAGGTTGTTTTGTACAAACATTGTAAAGTGACTTTTCGCTCGAACTCGAGCGACACTAACCTTCTCGCTCATTCGTTTCAAAAAGATGTTATTTATTGTGCTATGCTATCAGCTCTCGTCAGCCTAAAATATTTGACGCCGCTACCTAAAACTACAGAAATATTATATATTTTTAAGTACATATAGTTTACTCGATCATTTTTGCGCTATATGAAAAGTACAAATATATCTAATATAAATATCGGTAAGACGACAATAAAGTGCTAACAATGTTCTTAAGTGTGTTAAAAGCTAATTAGTAGATAATTCTTCGAATATACAGTACATAAAAAAGTTTCCAAACTTTTCTGACATTAAGTAGTAAACAACAATTTAAAAAAAATATCTGCCTTATTCATAAACGTATTATAAGCTTGATATAGTTAAAATATGTTATGTTTCATTCGTTCTTTAGTCTTTTTATATTCGATAGATCGAGACAAAACATATTTTAACTATATCCATCAAAGCTTATAATACGTTTATGAATAAGGCCAGTAAATAACGTATTAAATTTTGTGGATATTTAGTCCACCAAGACACACTGGTTAACAATAAGTGCTGTCGCACATTCACGCACGGTCTCCATTCGCGACCACTGATATAAATATATACATTATACATACACATAATGTGTGTGTGTGTGTGAGCGGAAGGCGAGCACGCGTCCGCATTGACTCTATTTGGCATATGGCGGTATCCCTAATGTACGGAAACGCTAAAACGTCTCAACGGGTATGTTTATTGACACTATGCTTTAGTCGACACGTGATTCATGTACCAGCCGTTATAAAGACTTTGCTACGAGATACGCCAACACAGATAAACGAATAAAGTGCAAGCAAGCGGTAAGGGGACCTTCATTAATTGCGTGAGGTAATTCAGGCGATTTTCCGACTCACCACTCCACCTTGGTGAGATGTGAGATTCAGCTTGACTCCCTCCCCCTATTTCAAATGAGATTTTTCAAAATGCGTGCAAGGCTAAACAATCGAGGAACTACTGTTCTACTTGCGTTCGCATAACCACGATCAATATTATTGTGTATTTTAACTCCACTAATAACCATATAAACATGTTTTAATTTAACCTGGTTTATCGCATTTATTTTACATTTAATACGGGAAAATACGTGATATTTGCCGAGGCCGAGGGAGAGGGGCTCACCCACGTGAGATTGGCTGAGATTCGGCTCAAACACCTCCCCCCCCCCGCTCCCTAAACAGCTCACGTAATTAATGGACGCCCCCTAGCTTGATTCCAAATAAACTAAACGTTATGAGGCCAAACATGACAGCAACTGACAAACGAGATTTAGATTTCCTTGTATGTTATATATCATATTATTCTAGACTTACAGGCTTTGAATATTTTCATGTTCCTGGTGAATAAAATTTAAAATCAAATAAAATTTTCATATAAAAAATCGACCGATCAACGTGTTTGTCTTAGAAAAAAATCCATTTAGCAGCAATTAAAAAACAACACTACCAAACTAGTAACATGGTAAAGACCCAACAAATTTTACTGATTCAATACATTTAATCGTTTTATTTATTTTTATCCGTCGAAACTTTTTATTTTGATATGAAATACATAAAAGAAATAAAAATAAATTCTAACTTTATACGCACCACGAGTACATGCTTAAAAATATGCAAACATAATTTGTTCGTGAACTAGCACAAACTCTACACTAAAAAATGTAATCATTATAAATTATGTATAATTCAAAACATTAGCTTTCCGTCTCTTGTTATTTTTTACTTGTGATGTTTTATTATATGTAGTTAAACATGTATCGAGGCCTATTACTAAATATTATAATTACCATCATAGTAACGTCAAACGAAATACAATGTCTTATTGCGAACAACGAAATGGATCGATCATTGGATCAGAAAGATTTTAGTTTCAGGCCTATTACCACAACAAAATACGAAGTTTCGGCTGACGGATCGTACATTTTACTATTACGAATCCGATGATCAATCAGTCGTTCGCAAAAAAAGTCTTTCATTTAGTATTACTATGATCGTAAATAGAATTGATTTTTTTTCTTAATAATTTAAAATACGAAGTTGGATTTTTGTAATAGACCACAGAGGTATGTGTACGATCTGTCTGACGAAACTTCGTATCTTGGTTTTAGTAATAGGCCTCCAGGTTTATTTTTTAATTAAAGTTAATCGAGCATATTTTAAAGTCGTATATAATGTTCGAATATTTTCAAAAAAACATTTTATACAATATCTAATCAATAGCTATCCATACTATTTTAAAAATCGTAATACTATATGCCCATTTAAATGATGACATTGTCTTGTATATACAAGAACAATAATTGAGTGCAATAATTGACATTCAATAATTGTAACCAGCTGTTTACACCAAGAAAATTATTGAAACAAATCTTGTAAGACAAATCAAGAATGTGACGTGTTGTTAATACCATCCAAGTCATTTATTGCTTCGGTTTCATTGTATTTAACAGGCAAGGAACTTGCATCATGTAAATGGGCCTTAATTTAAGAAATGTACTCAAATAATAGCGAATATTGTCATTTTCATCCATATGACTTTACAAAACCTTGGGCGTGAAAATTTTCGTCTCTTTTCGTCCGGTTCGTATATTCAATAAACTAATCGAGTTAATGTGACTAAGTATACATTCTACTATTACATAGTAATAATTATTATATTGTCACTTTATTGTTAAGTACTAAACGGGATTATATCGCATATTTAAATACAAACCGTGACTATACGAAGTTTTTCAAGAATCAGGCCATCAACGCTACCTATCTTAAAATAAATATTGTTCTAATTAAAACATAACCCCTTTCTATATAATATGTAATCATAATATCAAAAGCTGTCTCAAATTACCGTGTATTAAGACTGTGTTAATAAAAAACAATGATATTTATGAATATTGTAGTTCTGCTGTATAATTTAATAGTTTTGTTTAGTAACGGTTCGTCTTCAAAGGTGCGATATGATATTTTAGAATTTAAAGCCTCAAAATGAGGTCTTGGAATACTTAAAAATAATAATAGATAATAACCATTACCGGAACATCAGAAATTATAACAAATCTAAGTTATACAATACGGTTATTCGCCGTTTTCTTATTGTACAATATTATGTTTATTTATTGCTTAAAGTCAAAACCAACTTTAAGCAAAGTCATAATATTGTACCCTAACCTCGTGTCTACAGTGTATATTCCTAATCACACGTTGTACTATTATTGTGCGATAATTATTAACAAAGTAAGACATTGTTAATTCTACGATTAAGTATCAGTTAAGTATGCGAAGAACCGTAAGTACCAGCTGGCGGTCGATAATCCTCGGGCAAAGCCATCACTTGCTTCTTGGTAAAAGCATATTTTTTCACACCTATGTTTTTATACGTGTTTTCTCGACGACAACCCTCACTGTAATTATGATAACAATGATTTTTTAGGCTTAAATTACTTTTTTGTAGGTAAAATAATCGTGATCGTAGAACAACGTTAGATCTGCAAAACAACTACTTTTCAGAAGAGAGTTAAAGATTGAGAAGTCGTTTTTTGTGCATAATTATTCTAATTAGAACACGGCTAATTTGGTTCGGGTTCAAACTCGGCAATATTATGCGAGGGGGACGAGACGACATAGTACAATGTAAATATAACCAAAGAACATAGATCTACATAGAAGAACAGGCCCATACTAACTTTTGGCACAAAATAAGTAGTTTTGCTTTTGACCTGTAGAGCGCGCGGCAATGTATCGGTGTGACACACACATTTAAGCAGTAAGACTTCTCCCCTCGCGTTGTCTCGCTTGCTCTTACGAGCGAACGGCAATAACGCTGCCCCCCGAGCATTGCCAAACATGTTTACCCGAAGCACAGAAAAGCGGCTATGACTCCAGCGTCAGAGGGTGCGTTCACTCGGATACTAGCAGCGCCGCGGTGGCTGGGGTGAGTACTACTCTTACCCCAGAGAAAGCGTGCCAAGCGCGCGCCTATAAGGCCTGTGCTTCTATGTACATCTATATTCTTTGGTATAACACACGCGTCGTTGTACTGTGTTGAAAAACCAAAACCGCCGTTATTCTAGAGTTCTAGACAGTAATTTGACTGTTATTATCAAACTCAATTATTTGTTTTTCTGTCGATAACGGGCATTTTTTGAGATGGTTTTATGCAATAGTTTGATTAAATCGTAAAAAAATCAGAAACGTCGCTGTTCTACGATCATGATGAGATATTGTAATAAATATGAGTTATATTAAACAACACTTACCTCCTCATGATATTTAAAGCTTTCTTCATCTCATGTTCCGCTAAATGATATTCTGTGGATAGTATTGAACACTGCTCCAAGGTGACAGACATTCCAGTCCTGTCTTTGGCACTCTTACATGAGGTGAATCGTATACCTAAAAACATTTAAAAAGTGAATTTCTGAGTACCCACTTGTGGGGAATTGGGGCTATCTAAATCGCGTAAATAAATCATTAGTATGTGATTAAATCTATATGAGCATTTTCTCATGGCTAATGGACAATTGATACATTTTAAGACCTTAGATATTACTGCAGTACCAGAGGAGGCATTTCCTTTAGGATAGAACAAACAAAGACGCGATGTCAATGATGGAAGTCAACTATTTCGAATTTTAACACTATTTAACCAGATACAATATACTAATCACCTATTTGCCAGAAAATAAAAAAAAATATCAATAAAGCACCTATCGCACCTACGGCAATCCATATTTATTAATTTTATATTGGATATGGACATACGATAATGAGTGATTATAGGTAGACCACAGGAAATCCGTTACTGATACGCTGTCTACCTAATGTACTTCAAGCATTCGGAAATTCATGAACTGAAACCGAACCGCAATATGAACTTCACGGTTTTACAGTTTAACGCGTAACCGCTAACAATTCAATAACACAGAAACCGTGCCAAGCGCGCCCATAAGCCCTGTATTTCCATGTAAATCTATGTTCTTTGGTATAGAGTATATATGAATACTTTCTAGCAAGTTGTTCCTGCTAGGCGCCAGTTAACGCTGAAAGCTTACCGTTCATGTGTCTGGTGGCTAATGCAGCTAAATGAAGGACTTCTATATTTTTTGGCACTTTCTTATGTACAGCTCTTTTTAAATTCTCCATAACTTCCTCGAGAGGCTTTATCCTCGATGACGCTGTCATAGAAAGTATAGTATTATCATCTTATTTTATTCAAGTATTATTGAACTTTCGAACTATTTAACAAATTAAACTAAGATAAAGGTATATAAACTACCTAAGATAAGATATAAAAATAACTGGTTCAATAGTACCATTGTTTATGTTAGATATCGACGGCCGAGCATGAGGTTGATGGTAAGTGATACCTCAGCCACAGAATATCACTCAATGATGCTCTGTACCACAGAACAGAAGAAGTAAGTAGAAGTGCGATGTGTCATAATTTGTACCGGATCGAGTGTCGCCAAATTCACACAAATGAATGGAGTATTTAATATTGCACACAGTTGCAATTTTTCTTCGATTGGTTGTTTTTATTTAACTCAAAACTACATAAATCACACTGGTCCTACAATTGATAATATATCTTAGTACTTCGCGATAACGGTTACTTTGTAATATTGAAACAAACTAATAAATAATTCCGCTACTCCATAATAGATGTCGTTATTCTTCAAGCACGCAATAATGATTTTAATCATCACTTCAAAAAGTCGAAAACTGTGTCATAATTTGTCATAAATTTAATAATTTCGTCATTTCCGGCTAGTGTAGGACACGTTTAAAAACATTATCGATGTTTGATACATTATTTTTGTTTACGATTTAAGTGCTATGTTGTATGATTATCAAATTATACCGCAGTATAGCGCCGTTTTAAACTGGTGTTAAACCAAATAATAAGGTATTTTATTATTGTCTTTTATTAACGCGAGTATCACACATTTAAATAAAATACTGTATACCGGATTAAAACGCGATTTATTGTTTAAATTATTTATCCCGACGTTTCGGATGCTTTTCAGCAACCGTGGAACCTTTTCAGTCTCCCGCGACCACGGTTGCTGAAAAGCATCCGAAACGTCGGGATAAATAATTTAAACAATAAATCGCGTTTTAATCCGGTATACAGTATTTTATTTAAAGGTATTTTATTTTTGATACAATTTTTATTTATTTTTTCAAATCAAAATGTAGATCCGCCTTTGCGAGAAGGTATAAGTTAGGGTAAGAATGAATTGAAAAAGTACTTGTAGGTATAATATTCTTTTTTAATTTTCAGTTCTGTATTTCTAATAGTCTGAATCATAAATCACATTTGTATAAATCACTTAATGAAAACACGATTGCTAGTTAAGAAGCTATATTAATATTCTATTTTATTAACGCGAGTATCACACATTTAAATAAAATACTTTATAAGGGTTAAAATGCGATTCATTATTTATAAATATTATTTATCCCGACGTTTTTTCAGCAAATGTGGTCACGGGCAGACTGAAAGCTATGACAGTTGTCTGATGAAATATCACAAAGTTGCCATATTAACGCTATCTATTCCAACGGAGTTACTGGTATTTACTGTAATTCTCTATATCGTGGCAATATTGACATGCCATGTTCCCTTGTTTTTAAGTATGTTTGACTTGGGGTTTTAGATTTTTAATTATCAGATCCCAGGTGTTGGAAAGTTTCAAACTATCTTCTCTGTTGAAGTTAAGGTGTTTTTTAATTTTAATCGCCTCGTGTACTAGTCTGGGAAAGGGTCTACTTTCTCTTGCAAGGAAGAGAAGTAGTTTTTCTTCAAAAATTTCGGTCATTCCGTTGGTTAATTTCAACTCGAAGAACGGGCAAACAAGAAATAAAAACACTTTCGATTTTTTTAATAATTTATTAATTAAGGTATTTAGGACTGCGATTTAACTATCGTGCTATTAAAAATAAAAATGATAAATTTTAATATTTTATAAAATTATTACTGACGCGTTGTATATCGATAAAAACATTCGACCTAACACATCACTACTAAGTGAGTAGCGATAGAACATTCGAGAATAGCGTTGACACTTGATATGACAAACGATCTAAACTGAACTTTATATGAAAGGTATAAGGATGATTTTAGCTTTTTTTTCTATTAAATTTATGGTCAATTAAAATTTTAAGATTTATTGAAAAGATATATAAATTTGTACTAAGTGATGGTTAGAAACACCTCCGTTACTAAGACTTTTCCTTCTGCTATCATTCTTACACTCTAAAATAGAACAGTACGGCATATTTACGAAAAAAAGTAATTTTATGACACGACTGACTCATCGCAGTGTTATGACACGACTGTGATGGGTTAAGGAAAATATCACTCAATAGTGACAGGCATACCACGCCTACTTAGCAATTCTACTTATTTTTCCCTGTTCTGTGCTCTGTACATTTTACTTCGAGTATTCGGCAATCTATAGACTGAGACCGAAACGCGCAATGTGCACTTCACGGAAACCTACTAATATACTTGTTTTTTTTTATTACCATTATTCAAGATCCATCACGATTATGGGAAGCCATAAGAGGAAAGTTTTACTACGACTTCCTCTTTTGATGAACGTGACAGGTCAGTTTGGCAGGATTGTCGTTAAATTTACGTTAATGTTATTCTGTTATTTTTGCCATAGACAAATCCAACAATTAAGAGATCATACAAATCGGTGCAGCCGTTCTTGAGTTTTAATGGTGTAACTAACACGACTTTGTTTTATTATATGTATATGTAGATAAATATTCTGTAAGCATAAAGACCTAAATCTGGATAGCAAAGATAATCGAGAACGACACTATATAGACAGAGATAAAGAATAATTACCTCTATTCGCTCCCATATAGTCCGCCGGAAATATTTTAGAATATTTGTGGTAGTACTTATTCAGTCTGTCTAGGTTATCATTGTTGGAGTGGTATTGCGGCGACGTCTCACCGAGAGCCTCTGCTAATGTCGCTTTCTCATTGATACCAATATTGAAAAACACCGCCGTTATTGTGAAACTTAAATGCTGGGAAATAATGAAAAATCATTTGATTCACAATGAAATGGTTTTCAGCATCTACATAAGCTTTTGTTTTATGTTTGATATCAACAGACGAGCATGAGGTTCACGTGATGGTAGGTGGTACCTCAGCCACAGAACATCGGTCAATGATGTGCTGGCGACCTAATATTTACGTTGAGCATTCGGAAATCCACAGGCTGAAATCGAAACGCGCAATGTGCACTTCACGGTTTTGTTACCCGATCGGTATTTCGATATTCCTCCCACCCGAAGCTACCATACGTAGGGAAGATATACAGAAAATTATAAACATGTCGTCCCGGTGGGATTCGAACCCACGACCCATCGGAGCGTACGGCAGGTGTTCTACCAAACACGCAAACGAGCCCGCCAAATGTTCTAGAAAGAGTGTTATTGTTGACTTTTTTGTTTTTGATTTTACATCTTGGGCAATACAATGGGCAAATTTAGTAGTTTATATAAATATTTAACCATTTTGGATGCAAGATTGGTTGACCTAATCTCCTAAACTCATACTGTCGAAAGTGTGAAACTTAAAACCCTTAAGAGATTCTCACGAAAATTGGTTCCAAAAGCGATCACTATGTTAACTCACCTCTTTTTTGGTAAACTTCGAGTACAAGGCATCAGACACCGGAATACTGACAGTCAGGTTACCCCTTGTACCAGAAACTTGAGGCATCGCAGTATTACTAAAACATACAATAAGAGTTGCAAACAAAAATGTTTTAAAATTAATCTTAGACGAAACAATACGTAATCAGCCGGCCTAGAATGAAAACCACGACAAAATGTTGTCGTCCGTTTTCTCGAGTTTTAATGGATTATCACTTGATGTTTTCCGGGTCTAACGTGACACTTATACTAGACTTCTAATTTCAAAAGTAGAACCTTGTCCATCAACATTGTCTTATATCGAGATATCTTACATCTTAGTTTGTCTTCACTCGTCCGCGAGATATCTCTGGTCATGCTAGGCGGGCTGACAATTTACAAAAGACTCATCACCTAGTTTACTGAACAAATGTTAAGATTAATGATAATTAATCATTAACGACAGTACTAACGTGTTTTAACCATTTTAAGGCATCATTTTGTGCCAACAACATCAGTCTATTTACTTAATCACAGGTTCATAACAAATTGTCGGTCAGGATACAAACCTATGTCCGACTTTATTCAATGTGAATAAAACAGTCTGCAAATCCTCCACTGCGACCACCATATCTCCCCACATGGCCTTTTCAGTAGAATAAAGACTTAACAATCCCTCAAAGCCGCATAGAGGCCCAAGATCCGATGTTAGCAGTTTTATTACTGTCTCATGCGGTACTGAATTAAACCAACATAGAAGGCCAGAGGTCACGGTTGCCAACTAAAAATAATACAAAATGTTATGCACATTGCAACACCACAGATATAATGTTTCATCTAAAATGCGCCAAGAATAGATTTTAAAGTTCGATCCAGCTACAGGAAGCCTATTACCAAAACAAAATACGAACGTTTCGGCAGACTGATCGTACATTTTACTATTACGAATCCGATGATCGATCAGTCGTTCGCAATAAGACATTATGTCTTTCGTTTGACATTACTATGATCGTAAGTATAATCGTAAATAGAATTGAAAATGGTTTCATAATAAGTTAAACGAACGAAGTTTCGATTTTGGTAATAGACCTACAGGTAAGTTTTGTCAAAAATGAATGCTCAATTTTTTCTTATATCATTTGTCAGAATCTAGAAAAAAAAATCACTAATAACCAAAGGTATCTGGCATGTTTTTTGATGGAATCTGAAGATAAGGATCATATATCATGTGAATATATAAATTAAAACCAAGTGTAAACTGTAATGTTTATTCTTTAAAAATAATCTCATTAGCCATTCAAAATCCGTTATTTTATGCTCCGCATTGTTCACGTATTTGTTATAATTAGAGATAATTCGAAATATTTATATCGCAATCGGTTACGGTACGGTGAGTTTCACTTACAGTTATCCTAAAAAACTTAGGCTAAAAATAAATATGAATTAATCAAAGTTGTAGTGACTCGCTTGCTTCTTGTCCTTATTTACACATAGGTGAAGACATTTACAAGACGTGACTATAACTTAGCAAGCATTAGTATTGACACTTATACCAGGACCAGTCAAAATTACTGGTATGTGTTTCTATGGAATGAATAAGACGTTAGCACCGCAAAAACAAATAATAAGGGTTATGTTTATCATCATTATGGATAAATGTAAATTTGCAGAAATTAGATCCTAGTAAATTCATGATTCTAGTGCAACATGTAATACATTTTCAGTCATTCATTCAATTTTGAATTTTTTAGAAGATAATCTTCTTAAATATTTACGTAGATATTGAAATATTCAAAAATAGATTATTTGATAAGAAAATTAAATACAGACAGAAATATTATCCTATTATTAGTTTATGTAGTGATATATTATTTTTTAACTATATAACAACTAACAAATTAATGAATTGATAATTTCTATAAATTTATTTATGTATTACAATTAATTTAGCATACTTTTATAAGTAAATAAAGACTAGAAACACCACTAAGAACTTTTTCTAAAGACCAGTCATTCTGACTGGTTTCTGTAGAAATAGATATATTTAAATTGCTGGTGAATCTAGTGTTAAATACTATTTAAATGACTGATAGAACTTTAATAATACAACACATAACAAATAACAATAAAAACAAAAAAATAAATAAATTTGTATTACCGCTTGAGAAAAGCACGTATCTCGCCTCATTTGCAGTGCTGCGTGGTCTCTCGCCCACGCAGCCGACTCGCATCGAAGCCGCAACGCCGCGTGGGATATACGAGCCCAGTGCGTTAACGACTCAGCCTTCAATTTAAAATCCTCATTGAGCGCCCTTAACGAATCTAAATCTTCCTCCAGTTGCTCTAAAACATTTATATTTCGTTCATGAATAAATAAGACCGTAAATCTTTACCTAAACAAACATGCGAGAAAGTATGTGTTTTGTATGAAGAATTAGTTGAAATAGTATGTATAAATGACATACAGATGATCACAAGTCGTTCGTACTTCGTCAACTGATTTTATAAGTACCTGTGTTAGAATCAATTATATTGATTACAGCTTCGACTACAGTATGCAAGCTGGGTTCAAAATTGGCGCCAAAATTTTCCAAATATGCTAGATTTGTTTCCCTTGTATTCGAGTCGATTTGACCGATACTCGGAAGAGCTGACTCTCTTTTTGTATCCCATGTCTGAAACAATAGTGTCTCCTCATTATAACTAAAATTTATTTCCTCCTTCTAAATAATGGCATTTATAATTCGTATCGTTATCAGTCAACAAAACGTAAACTAATAATCGTATTATACAGAAAAGTAAACAAAGAACACAACACAAGCTTAACCTAAATAGCAACAACTTTAATATACCACTTTCAATTGATTTTCGCAGTACGCATATATACCAGAAAATATAGTAAATAATCGCAATAGCACAAAAGTAATTGCAACAGCATTAACACAATAGGCTTTTTAATTTCCTTCGCATACCAAGGCTTATTTGTCATTATTATTAAAAACTTGGGCAGATCTTTTCAACCTCAAAAGTGATTATTAATTTATATTTAATATAAAATATAACAAGTCAAATGTGTTATAAGAAAATAATGTATCTCAAAATATAACTCTTCTAAATTAATTAAGAATGGATCAACTCAGAAATATGGTGTAACTTTTGCAAGGGCCATCTTGAATTATTTATCTATACTTCTATGTCTATACTAATATTATAAAGAGGAAAAAATTTAATTTTTTGATTTTTGTATGTTATGAATAAACTCAAAAACTACTGGACCGATTTCAAAAATTATTTCACCAATAAAAAGCTATATTATCAGCGAGTAACATAGGTTCTGTACATCAATGTGTATACTACATCTACATTGCACCCTACTAGTTTTCAATACAAATAATTTGCGCACCATTGAGTGATGTTCTGTGGCTAAGAAATCACCTACCATCAAGTGAACCTCATTGTCTGTCGATATATCTAACATAAAAAAATCATGGTATAATATGGTGTAGTGGGCATATTCCTTAAGAAATAGTGACAGGAATGACAAATACAATTATCATCTCGCCACCCAATACTACAAAAATTAAATCACATTCATTTTAATAAAAATGTCGCATAGCCATAGAGTTATCGAATTTCTTAAAAAAAATTACCTTTCTCTTATCACTTCCACACAAACTTTCCATAAGACATCTGTAAGAAACTTGTTCCAAAGATGAAGAATTTTTGAAGTCGTGTCTTAAGCTACCATGTCTCGGTCTGTTAGAATCGAACGGTAAGTTCGTCATGTCGTTAAATTTTGATTTAACTGGTGAACGAACAGATCTGAATGAGTGATTGAGCTTATTTCGTTCTTCACTATTGAAATAATTGTTATGAAACTGTAAATCGGTGGTTTCGAGGATATTTCTTATAGATTCTTGTGTTTTAGAACATCGATTGTGGCACATATTTGGAACGCTTGAGGATAAAGAGGGTGCCTCAACAGTGGGCGTGGTTTCTTTGGAACTTGAGCTCGATGAGGCATCCAATGTGTCACAATCTGAACTAGATTCAAACATACTAAGTTGTTCTGGCAGCTGCATTATCGTGGAAATCGTCTGTAACAAATAATTAATAGCGTCTTGTTCTATACGAGACATAAAAATAATCCAACAGTAATATGGGAATTAGTTTACCGGATTTTCATTAGCCTCGTTGCAATTGTGTTTAGGCCAACCAATAATGGCTAATGATTCTTCTATCACTCCCGGTTCCCACAAGGATAACATGCCTTTAGTTTTGGTTTTAATTACTAGAAACATATAAAATGATTTAAATTCTATTACCTCGTATTTATTAAAATATTATATAAAAATATTTTTATAAGAGATACTTTTTGTTAGATTATACACACAATCGCAAAACCATGATAATAACAACCTCTTTATAAGGATAAAAAATTATTATATGCAACTGTCACACGTTTAAATTAATTAAATGAACGCACCCAAACTTCAATAAGGAAAATGTTCTAAGATGTCTCCTACACCTGGGATCCACAAATCGATCCAAAAACTAAAACTGTCACTAAAAAACAAGAGCCATAAAATTCCAGCAAGTATCAACTCTGTATATAAATAGAGGGTGTTAGTATCGCAACTTTATAAAATCTCAAATCAGAAAGGTGTCACCGTTCGGTTTTCCCCGTAACAACGGCAACCCGTTAAGCACTCGAAACGTCGGGATAAATAAAATTGAGGGTATACTGCTAAAACCCATTAAGTATGAAATTTTAATTTTGAGTTAAATTCAATTTTAATTCAAAAAGGAAAGATTCCTTTGCTTGTTAAGATTTAACACTAAAACTACTCGACTTATTTTTAAAATTCTTTCAAGTGTTACTAGTTAATAATATCATTAAGGTTGCACAAGTCGCGGGCTCGAACTCACTGGTGGGCGTCGCCAAAAAGCATGCTATTCTCCCGCACCGCACCGGGGCAGTCATTATTAAGTGAGATGCACGATAATTCATAGTAAAAGGGGCGTCTAAAAAAATACGAAAAAGCCTTTGGAAAATCGAGTTTTATGAAAAAACCACTGCATAAATAAATTACAAATAAAAGTTATTGTATTCTTCGATGATCGTGCTTTGTTTGTAGCGACTTTGTTTTGAAAATTTGATACTTCTTTTATTACTAATTTAAGCCCAAAGTTGTGTTAAAAAATGGCAATAAAAACGAATCTTTGGTAGCTCGTAACTTTTTAATGGTTTTTTATTTTACCATTCTGTTTCTGCACAGACAAAATTAATAATGAGACAAAACGATGTCATGTATAACTTTGCATATACGGTACTAAATAGTGGAGTAATACCCCCCCCGAAATTTCTATGGAAAAAATGTCGACTAGTGTCACCTTAAGAACTAAAAATTCACATTTCTGACAAACCTTCTGTGACATGCCGAGCCTCTACACATTGGTTGGCTTGTAACAATACTATGATTCTGTCCATGTCCGCAACAATTTCATCTCTAAGAGTCCTCAAAGCCATCACATTATCGTACTCTGACTGTATTTTGTTAGCCGCTGCTGAATTTAATGCTGCTTTGGAGCTATTTATATCCTTCACTTGTTGCACTAACCTAATATAGATAACGTATAATAATATAATAAATAAATAATATAATAGCAATTGCATTATATGTCCTATAGTAGTGAACAATCTAAAAATTATAAAAAAGTGGTCTAATCTTTATATATTTACTAGCGACCCGCCCCGGCTTCGCACGGGTCTAGATTTTTTGACAAAAAAAGCAGGGGTTGTATGTTATTTTTTAATGCCACATTATAAAAAAATAAAAAGAAAAATTTCGTCCAAAAATAAAAAAAAAAAAGGGTTGAAAAATAGATGTTGTCCGATTCTCAGACCTACCCAATATGCACACAAAATTTCATGAGAATCGGGAAAGCCGTTTCGGAGGAGTTTAACCACAAACCGCGACACGAGAATTTTATATATTTGTTTATTCAAAATTACTTAGTAAGTTTTACTTTTGAACCGACAATATGTACCCCAAATTCAGAGGGGATTTGTTTGTTTGATTGGTGCAGACTTATATGAGCCATCAGTAGCACACATTAGTTTTTTTTTTATACTACCATTTGGTTTATGGCAGTCTTGTAATAGTACATCACCTTCACACAGTCCACTGTTCCTTCAACTCTATATAATAGAATAGAATATCCAAAACAAATTAAACTCTATCTCTATTTTATATTGGCGTAGATGAAATAGACTTTAGGGACATCAATTTTTCTTCACGAACCCTACATTAAACTATAGTGTATTAACAATAGTAACGTAAAAATGAGACAATAACCGTTTTAGAGATTATATATTTGTTTTTTTTTTATGTTACATATAGCCAGACGAGCAATCACTTAAGGTCAGGTGATACCTTAGCCACAGAACATTATTCAAAAAATATATGAAAGTTTTTCATTCCTTGATACAAGTACAACTTTGTACAACTCAAGGTACAAGAGTCGTGTGGTCACAAAGTGTCAAATGCTTAATTCTAATCCAATATCTATTTACCTTATAAGACCTCCCGTTCTTTCTGACTTATGCGTGTGCGCAGCAAAAGCACCGGCAGTGATTATGTCATGAAAACCAGTCTTATTCAGCGTGTCGTTATGAACCCACATCCTTTGGAGATGTAAATTCACGGCCGCAAACTCTAAGCTCGAGTCATCTATAAAAGATATTAACAATTTTTATAAAAAAATATATATTTTTCATTGTCACTTCTGAATGTAAATATAGTTGCAATTTATAGAATATATAAGTTAAGAAATAACGTTAAATCCCTACTAATATTATAAGTGGTTGGTCGAAGTAAACAATTGACTGTTTTTTGTTAGGTAGTTCAGGAGGGCGATATTGAAATCCTTATTTGCACTCGAAAACTCTTAACAAATAATAGTACCAAAGTTAGTTTCGTTTATTATTTGTTGAACATAACATCTATTTATTCCTCTTCCATATGAAACATTTAAATATAACAATAATCTGGAATAATTCAATATTGACAAACCAAAATTGTCACCAATGAAAATAAATAAAATAGAATGAATATTGTGGTAAAATTATGCAAACCTTTTTTGCAACTGGCCTTAAAATAAGCATGCTCCGCTTGTTGCAAGCATCTTTTTGAATGAGAATAATGTTTTAACAGTGATACATGTATACTTGTCAGATCTAACTGTTTATTTTGCCAATTACCACAAATGTCTCCTATAGACAATAATTCACCCAACAGCTCCTTTTCTCTCTGAATGTAAATATCCCTAAAAATATACAATTGACAAAAGATTAATTTTATATGCATTGAGCATAATATAATACGTATATTTTATACTAGATTAGAAGAACAGCAAAGCAACTCAGTTAGATTTATATTTTTGTTATATTAAGGTATGTTGAGTTGGTTTGGGCATGTAGAAAGAAAGTAGGGAAACAAAAGATTTATGAAACTGGTGTGAGTGGTCGACCTAGGCGAACGTACCTCGATCAGATCGGGGACGTTCTTCAAAAGGGCCAGGTTAAAAGTACTCGAAACCGACGTGTATGAAAGCATTGATGAAAGTGGAAAAAGCAAAAGTGCTATGTAAGAATCGGAGCAAGAATGGAATTCCGTGATCTCTGCCTACCCCAATGGGAAAGAGACGTGATGTGTATGTAGTATGTATGTATGTATTATATGAACATTATTACTATTGGAGTGGAGTAAGGGGATGCAAGCAAAGCTCCCATGAAGCGACTCAAATATGTGTTTGTGAGCAAAACTAGCAACCGCTTGGCTAATTTGAAAATTTTAGCAAATTACTAAGGTTTTCACTCCAATATGGCCACCTATTACAATAATTTACAGTAACTAAATAAATTCTTTACAGCAATAAATATACTTACAACAGTTGAATGGGCATTTGGTAACAAAGTTTTGGTTCTGCCATTATTTCGTGTACATTAATATCACCACCTAATCCAGAATGAAATTTGTATGTCACTTGATGACTGTTTACAAAATTTTGTTTAATCATACTTCCATACGCAGGAAATTTCAACTTCAGACCTAATCTTGGAGGCAATGATTGAGACCTTCTGTGGCACTGTATTTTTTGAGGAATATCCAAACAAAGTCGATCATTTGTATGACATGGACTATTTCCTGTACATGATGGTTCAAGGCTCCAACCATTGACAGTAACAAAACCAACTGTCTTATTGTCACGTGTTTTTAAAGCTACTCGAAGTCTTTGAGATTCCTTAAAGTAAGTAGATAATGTACAACTGAATTAGATTTAAAAAAAAATAGACAATATATTAATAAGCAAGCAATATGTCCTGGTTTGGCATGTACTATACATAAAATAAAATACAGAAACAAAATAGCCTATTTTACTTGCTGATAATCTAGCTTTCTATTGGTGAAAGAATTTTTAAAATCAGTCAAATAGTTTTTGAGTTAAATCGTAACAAACAAACAAATCATCCTCTTTATAATATTATATTATACTCGTATATTATTACAAAACCGAATGAGTTTTTTCTGTCGCAATTTAATAAAAAAATTACATTTTAAGCAGAAGTAAATACCTGTATTGTGCTCAACTGCAAAGTTGTATATCCCATTGGTACAGCTATTTCCGAAACACGTTCTTTGACATCATATACTACAATACGGACAATCACCTTTCCACTCATACCATCACTAGCCCGAAATAAAACAGTCTTTGAAAAACAGGGGTTACTGCATGTCTGTAAAGTAAGATATTTATGTAGACAAATTACAAGAAAACAATAATATTTTTTGGATTTCATACCAAAATTGTATGTATCTAAACACAATCTGAATTAAACATTTATGGATTATTCAAGGTCAATTTAGTATCCAAAATGCATCATACAAGCAGTGGCGGGACTACCAAACAAGCGCAAAATCCCCACTTACCGACTTTCAAGTAATATGTGTTTATATATAACCTACATAATTACGTATTCATATAAATAATTATATAATACCATTTTGGTTGCATTAATAGGACAAGCCGGACTTTTGGGCTTGTACTGTGGTCCTGCCACTGCATAAAAGATGTAAGTGACGCCTTATATATTTGTCTATTGTTATGTTATACTGCATGTTAATTAGTTATCACTTGTCCAGCACCCGCCGCTGCGAACGGCACATTCACGCTGTGCGTATTATCCATCTTTATTATAATATTTTCAAATAAGTTTTTTGATAAATACAGTTTTAAGTGCAAGACTTGAATATTCATTTTGGTTGAAGTCCTGACCCCAATACAAAATTTATTTATCACTATTGAAAAGCAAATGTGGGCTCCATTATATTTGTAACATAATGGAGCCCACATTTATAGTTGTTTATGTACACTTATATAATTTGAAAGCTTTTCACACTTAATAAAAATCAAATCTCTATTATTATTAAAAAAAAAATTTATGAAGAATAAGTAAAGATTTGACCGCAATCCTGCCTGATGATAAGCGCGGATGCGATCTAAATGGGAGCTTGCTTACTTAGAAGAAGCCTATTCACTCTGGCTTTGAAGACGTCAAGATTAGAATTAGAATCGGGAAAGACAGACCCAGGTAGAGAATTCCATTCCTTGGCAGTTCGGAGGATAAAGGAGGAGGCGTACCGTTTCGTGCGAATATAAGGTACATCAACCATAATTATAAGGATGAAATCCCACTCTGTGTCTTGCCGTCCGATGGTGAAAGGGAGCTGCAGGGATAAGATCGTGTAATTCGGCCGCGCACTCACCGAAGTGCAACCTGTAGAACACTGACAGACTAGCAATCATTCGACGAAGTTCAAGAGACAGTAGCCGTTTTTTAACTAGATCAGAGTCACCAATCATTCGACTTGCGCGTTTTTCCATCGAGTCAAGAGCTTCCAAATGGCATTTAGCTGAACCTGCCCACAGATGGCAGCAGTACTCTACACATGAACGAAGTTGTGCTTGGTATAAATTGAGAAGCTGTCCCGCTGTGAAGTACCGCCTAACCTTTGACATAATACCAAGTTTCTTGGAAGCTAATTGAGCTTTGGACTCGATGTATTGTCCAAAGTTTAAGTTGGACGATAAAGAAACGCCTAATAGGTTTAGACAACCAGAAAGTTTTACAGGTACACCACGGAAAGTCAGAGTCAGATGAAGAGGGCTCCGTTTAGAAGTGAAGAGACACGCCTGTGTTTTAGAAGGATTGAATTCAACAAGGTTTACATCACCCCATTCGGAAACCTTCTGTAAGGTAGAATTCTTAGCACGGGCACCAGATAAATACCTTTCTACGACAGTGCTATTATCAGCATACCCAAAAATATTAGGCTGAAGCATGTCATTAATGTGTAGCAAGAATAATGTCGCAGAAAGGACTGATCCCTGAGGAACACCAGCATATTACATCTTGAGATTTAGTCATAAAAATTACTTATAATATAAAACAAATACAATTCTTTACATACTTCAATTATCTCTGTTGAGCCATATTTAACACACAAGTCTTTAGAGAAGCGAATATATAACACAACTAGTGGTGAAGGTGGCCGTCCATATGGGTCACACAGTAAATTATCACATGATAATGCCAATTCACATAATGGCACTTCATTCATATCTGAAATATAGTTTTTATGTAATAATGTTTAATACCAATTACTCAAGTTAAAAAAAAAAATATTACCATTGAAACCAAATAGTTCTTAAAATACATACCCAAAATAATTCCTTTTTGAGATCTATAATTTGACACATCAATAATTGGTCTCATTCTGTTTAATTTTTCTTTCAAGGCTACTATCTGGGAGCTAATAATTTCATATGGAGCCATTTGGAGTGACTTCACCCAAAGTGTGCGTTCTGATTCATGAAATGTTGCTAATCTATAGCATATTCCACTATCCCAGACTGTAATTAAATAATATTTTAGCATTTTCACTGATCAATTTAGTTACAATACATTTAGTATGATAAAAACCTGAAATACTTAATTTAAATAAAACAGTTATTTCTTACAAATAGTTAAGCATACACTTTTAACACTTTCCTTGAACATTAAACATTCAAGGAAAGTGCTAAAAGATGGGGGTTTTTTTTAGTGATGATTTGTGTATATTCACATTAAACTACATTTATATTAATTTTATTACCTATTTGGAATGGCCAATGCCCATTTTCATCACATGCCTGTAGTTTTATTTGATGTCTTCCTAACACTATTAATCCAACAGGCTCATACCAAGGTTCAGATCCTTTTAAATAGAATAGAATATTTCCTCTTAGACGGAACCATCGAACGGAGAATGCTAAAATTACTAATACATATTAAAAAATAGTACTTATGAGCATTAAACTTAACAATATCATAATTGAATTAAAATGAATATTTTAGTTCACAACTTTCTTATCTTGTTTAAATAGGAATATTGACACTATTTGGCTACAATAAGTTAATTTTGATAAGCAAGCTAAGACTGACCTTCAGAGCGGCGAAAGAACCCGTCTTGTTTTTCTTTCATCACCATTACACCCTCACGATCAAAATTCTGAGACGTCTGGGATGCTAATGCAGCTAATTCTTGCTTATTGTATCTCATGATTTTCACATAGTCTTTAAATAACAAAAACAGGAAAACATTGTACCTATGTACTAATTACTAAAAATGACTTAAGTAAAGGGTGTGTACGTTTATTAAATTCTCCATACTACTTGACAATGCACTTATTGTTAAAAATAAGCAATTAACATAATGTTTAGTGTATTAATAAATTATTAATGTACATTATTTATTATATATTCATATTTCATAAACTTCAACATTATAATATCGCAAAACAATTTGTCAATTTGTCATTCTAAATTTCTAAGCACAGAGTACAATGTACATTCTATAGAGGTGGCCGTTTTTTTTAACAACGATGTTGAACACCGATGTCAGTCTACGATGCCAAAGTCATGTGTAACGGATGTCACCGGCACCGGTAAAACTCGATAACCCGATTCAGTATAAACATTACCGAGAGTTACCGACACCGCCCGATTACCCTCATCGGCAACGGCATCGGCAACTCCAACCGTTGAAGGCTATGATCAAAGAATATTTTATTAAAAATTATTAATTTTCTTGATTGTTTATTTAGTAACTTAATTTGACAAATTAAATAATTATACATATAAATATTGTTATAGACACATATAACACCTTCACTCAACGTAATAAATATGAGTTTTAAAAAATGTTACATAGCCCCTTCATACATTCATGTCTTCAAAGGTATAATAATCTTAATATATTATATAAAATGCAAATGTTCGTACGTGTGTCCACGGTTTTTTCTATCATACGCTACTTTGATCAACTTCCCCTTGGGATGGCGAATACCCCTTGGTCTCTAGGTGTGCATAAGGGAGTTTGGTCGGGGTGGGTGGAAGTGGGTGGTTGTGGGTGGCAAAAATGTAATCTTCCGTAAAATTCTGAAAATCTCGGAAATGATCTAAATAGTTCCAGAATGTGTGCAATCGATAAAATTGGCCCAAAATGATCTAGAAAATTCTAAAAATTTCTGAAATGATCTAGAAAGTTCCAAAATGTGTGCAATCGGTGAAATTGATCCTCAATGATCTAGAAAGTTCTAAAATGGTTTCAATTGTTGTAATTGATTTAGAAAGCTTCTGGAAAAATCTAGATAGTTCAAAAATGTGTGCGATCGATAAAATTGATTCGAAATGATCTAGAAAATTCTGAAATGATCTAGAAAGTTCTAAAATGGTTTCAATTGTTGTAATCGATTTAGAATGTTTTAAAAAGCTTCTGGAAAGATCTAGAAATTTCCAAAATGTGTGCAATCGATGAAATTGATCCGAAATGATCTAGAAAATTCTAAAAAATTCTGAAATGATCTAGAAAGTTTTAAAATGGTTTCAATTGTTGAAATCGATTTAGAATGTTTTAAAAAGCTTCTGGAAAGATCTAGAAAGTTCCAAAATGTGTGCAATCGATGAAATTGATCCGAAATAATCTAGAAAGTTCTGACATGCGATGTATTTTAACCCGAGCAACGCCGGGTTTCGCTGCTAGTTAGGTCATAAATCTAAAATTCAACTGCAACATAGTTTTTGTTATCGATATAGCATATTTAAATATCACTCTCAATAAAACGATGTATAAAGTCAACGAAAACTAAACATCTTTAACCGCCGGGCATCGTTGAAACAAAAGGTGAATGACCGCTGGCCGTCACCGTTGACGAAAACAACGATGTCAACATCGGGTGCCGCTAGCGCCACACCGGTGATCATCGATGACGGAAATTATCAACAACGCCCATGACTAACATTCTATCAAAGACAAAGAGTATATAATAATAATAATAATAATAATAATAATAATAAATGTTTATTTCAGGCAATGCCCATAGAAATTTAAATTTTACAATACACAGAAATTTTCTACACAATCTACTAAGACAGTCAAAAACACGGCTATGAATTGAAATTTAAAAGAAATACAGAGGTTAAAATTAAAAATCTGACAAAATTAAGTAAAATAAAAATGAAACTAATAAAACTAATAAATATTATTGATGTAGTCTAAAAAGGTTAAAATAAACAATATAAATTTTTATTTAACATTCCGAGTCTGATGAATTTGCAGCCAGTGTTTGTAAAATATGTTATCTGGAGATGCTTGAGCCACGACACGGACAAGTTCGTTTGTAGAATCGCGCATTTTCTGCCAAAAAGTGGCGATCCTACCACGCAGCACGGCAAAAAAATCTGGGACATGTGCCTCAGCGAACATGCTTGAGGCACTGCAGTACCTTGGTAACTTTAGAATAATGCGAAGAGCATTATTGTACTGGACTCTGAGGATACTATAGGATTTTCTAGTATATTTAATCCATAACTGACACGTATAGAAGCTTAGACAATAAGCTCTAAACAGTGTCAGCTTTACATCCTCAGAGCACTTGGCAAATCTTCTCGCCAGCATGTTCGCCCTCACTGCAAGAGCCCTACGCTCGCGCTCTATGTCCCCATCGTCACTCAAGCCTCCTGTCAGTATATGTCCAAGGTACCTGAATCGCTCGACAACCCGAATCTTAGAACCATTCAGAAAGACTGGCGGTATTATCTCCGGACCTTTACCTGATCGAAACACCAACATTTCAGTTTTAGTTTCATTATATTTTAGCTCGTATTGGTGAGCATACGTTTCACATACAGATAAAAGTCTCCTAAGTCCTTTGATTGAGGGACTCAGAATCACCATATCATCGGCAAAACTTAGGTTGTTAAAAGCTATTCTATTGATGTGACAACCAATTTTAGTTTTTCTCAGTTCCTCAATCAAGCCATTCACATAAATGTTAAAAAGATCCGGAGAAGTCAGTCCTCCCTGGCGAACTCCACATTCTAGCCTGTAACCGCTAGAGGTTGTGTCACCCCATCTTACATGATTGGTTTGACCTTCGTACCAATGCCGCAACAGTTCCACTACATCGCCATGGACTTTAGATTCGTACAATTTTCCCCACAATTTATCATAATTGACAAGGTCAAATGCACGACTCAGGTCCAGGAAACATGCATATACCGTAGTGTCTCTGCTTTTGTAGTAGTTTACTACATGTTTAAGACACATTATCGCAGAGTCCGTTGAGACACCTGCACGAAAGCCAAACTGCGCATCACTGATCCTAACATTCCGCATCAACTCAGGCTGCAATAACTTTTCAAGCACCTTGCCGACCACAGTACCAATTGAAATTGGTCGATAGTTAGAAATATTCGACAAATCACCGGTTTTATTTTTTGGAACAGGTGTGACTAAGGTATAAGTACATTCTATATAGTTTCTAAGCCAGCTAGCCTAGTGTTGTACTAGGTACTTAGTAATCTGAGTGTTGTACCGTGTACGGAATTCGCCAGATAATAAATTATTTTAGTTGTTCGTTTCGGCCAAAAGATTTAGTACCTAACAATACAATCTTTTGTAAAGGTTGAAACGGTGGTCGCGAATACGCGAAGTATTCGCGTAGAGTGCGCGCCTGATAAGTCTGTGCGCGGCAAACTGGAACTAAATTTCTTTCCGCCATATTGTTTTCCGGAATGAGCGTGCAGCAGTGGCGTTTTTATTCGATTTTATTGGTAATCATCATGCCTAAGGTTATAAAAAGTGCTGGCAGAGATGTTATATTGTAATTAAAACGTGCTTGTGGGCAAAATATAGGCCCGATTGTACCATTTTCTAAAGTTCGGGCCCTTGTGGCTTACTTGACAGGTAATTTTTGGGGTGACCAGTACATAGTATTATGTCTTTATGTGGGGTATTTTTATACGATACATATTTTTACTTTGTTCTTGGTTAATGATTTAGTTTGTTTTAGGAATTAAACCCCATTGAAAAAAAAGACGTATTGTGGAAAAAAATTAGTTTTGACCACAGGTGAAATATCTTCAATCTGAAGCGGCATTTAATTCGGTAATGTGTGTCAGCATGTTGAAAAAATCGAAGACCAATATTTTGAATCTGACAGGCTTTTGGACATAGAACTGGACTTTATAATTGATCATGCAAGTAACAGCGAAACTTCAAACTCTTCTAATAACGAGTCAAGTGAATCAGAAACATGTGAAAATAGAAAGGAAAGATTGACCCACTGATGGACCATAGTTATCCAAAATTTAGAAGTTCTGCTATATACTCGATAAATGATTTACATTAAATATACATATATATAAAATTTGGTGTTGTTTTATTTAATTATAGATTATGTAAATATTTCTTATTGAGCAGGTTAATAAGGGGTTCTTCAGTTACAATATTATGCAACAAATTAAAAATATATATATTTTCACTGAGTTTATAGTATGTATTTATTATTCATCACCCTAAAACTAATTGAAATTTACAAATAAAATTGTTACATCACGTCAGATTTAGTAGTTAATTCGACGTGATATCTAAATATAAATTTGTTGTATGTTGTTTTCTGTTGTATACTAAGTATACCTTATTACGAATTACCATTCAGAATGCCGGTGATTTTTGAAGTTATACTTCTTTTGGCGCGATGGAGAAAAATGATGAGAGTGAATTTTTACGATGCGCGCGCACACCGACACCTGAATTCTACATCGTGAAGTTAGTTCTAGGTGGCATGAAAATCGATAATTATGTTCAAGTTGTATATTCTAGTATTTTTATATTTAGAACACGTGTTTCGCAACGGTACAATTAAACAGTGTGAATAAATAAATATTATTTTGGTGTTTTTATTTTAATATTTATCGTTAATCACTACTGCATTTTAGCCATATTTTTTATAAGCCAAAGAAGTATAACTTCTAACGCGTGTACATAAGTACAAAACTCTTTTTTTTGTATTGCATAGTGTTATTAGTGGTTGAGAGTTTGCTTTCTATACCTGGCAATATTTGGTACGCCACCTGTCGCGCGCAGACTTATCTGGCGCGTACTTTATCAACCTTTTTTGTTAAAAATTTATTGGATGAAGAGTTTTTGACGACTCTTTTGTTGCGTCACACACTTTCATTTCTTAGAGATTTGATATAAAACGAGGAAGGATTAAATAAGGACAAGTTATATAATAGTTTCATTTTATTTTTTACGGTAATAAACGTAACGTTTAACGTTCGCTTTACAGTTTGTGTGAAATCCAAAAATATAATAATTTGTTGTCACAATGTAGAAAGGAACACACACAGTCCGAAATTTAGCGCTCAAGTGCACAATCAATTGTTTTAATTGGACGCTGTTAAGCAATACAGTGATATCCCACATGGTTGCCATTTTGAGTACATTGAGTTTGAAGTCTTAATTCGGTTTAAGTAAATTTATTTTAAAAAATAACAGAAATAATAGATTTTGTTGTAATTATTATTATTACACAAAATGTATATCGTTTTTCTTGGTAGCAATCAAACTAATAGGATTAATTTTTCTATTAAAACGACTTAAGTGGCATTCACGTGAAAAGTCAAGTCCTGGATTTTGTTCATAATTTGGTTAATTATTGTATTTCAATGTACATGTTTTTGTTTATTTTTTTTTTGCTTACTTACCAATTTAAGCGACTTCGAAGATTTGAAAAAAAATAAGGAAATCAAGTTCTAATAATATAGTTAGTCAATTCTTTGAAGTCGCTTAAATTGGTGACTAAGCAAAAAAATTGTACATTTATTGAAGTCCCATTGAATTAACCAAATTATGAACAAAATCCAGGACTTGTAATTTTTTTCGTTGTATATATCTCTTTTAAAATATGTACTGCAGCTCGACATAAGGAAGCGATTGGTATGAAAATTTCATTTATCATTTTGTCGGTTGACACTATAGTGCTTAACAGCGTCCCTACAGCGTCCAATTAAAAAAAATATCTATGGATGGATAATGGAAGTTGCCATTATTAAAAGATAGATAAAAGATACAGATACATAGCCAATGCAACAGATAAATTATCATCATCCCTTTTATAAACTTTATATTATGTGAATAAAAAAAATAAGTCACGTGACTTTCTAATTAATACCATAGATAAAGTGTCTTTTCTATCCACGCCCGGCGGTGTCCGCGCATATCTTCATTAATAATTTTTCATAAAATCGGGAGTTAGATGCGGAAAACATGGATACCAGAAAATTGACGGAAATTTTGAGTGCTACTATAGATCCCAATCAAAGGCAACAAGCTGAGGAACAACTTTCTCAGGTAATTTAGAATAAGCATCCACATGTTCGTAAAATTATAACACGCAATTTGAACTACCCTTTCAGCATCTACGTTATGGAAAAGTATTATCAATTTTTCATTATATGTAGATATATTCTTGTCCTAATGCTTATACTTATATGATAGAATGTATTAAAAGTGATTTAATGAAGACCTTATAACCTCGAAATTTTTATATTTCATTTTAGTTAAACATCTTATTTTTCTAAGAAATATTTGATGCTACCATATCTTTAACTTTGAGTAATCTAATAATATCAGTAAAAAAACGATACCATTAATAAATTCTAAATAACAATTCTTAGCATTTATTGAAAATTTTGTCTAAAATATTGTTCTTTTACCAGCATTATAATTTAGTAATCATATTGATTTATTATCCATATTCCAATTCTTTCCTTAACTTTTGATTTAATGGAATAAAAATATTGAGAAGATTTATTTCATAAGGTTGGACTGCAAAGAACCCCCACACAGTGGTGTTAAACCAACACTTGTAGTATGCTATAAGAGAAATTCATTATCATCATTATATGTTTTGGGTAGTAACTGCAACAGAAATAGACAACCACTTTCACATATATTCACTTGCATAGTCAATAATGTATGTATACTTATATATCTCACTCTACATAATATTATATTTTATTATAGATACATAAAATAATTGGTTTTGCTCCATCATTATTGCAAGTTATTATGTTAAATGATGTATCAAAACCCATAAGGCAAGCTGGAGGGGTGTATTTAAAAAATATGATAACTACTGGATGGCAAGAGAAAGAAGCTGAGGAAGGAGAACCTATACCATTTAGTATACATGAACAAGACCGTGCTATGATAAGAGATATTATTGTTGATGCTATTGTACAAGCACCTGACCTTATCAGAGTGCAATTATGTGTTTGTCTCAAGACTATCATTAAACATGATTTTCCTACTAAATGGACACAAGTAGTAGACAAAATACACATTTATTTACAAAATCCTGAGCCAAGTAACTGGATGGGAGCATTATTATGCCTTTATCAATTGATAAAGAACTATGAATACCATGTTTCTGATAAAAGAGCTCCTCTCAACGAGGCCATGAACTTACTATTGCCAATGATGTACAATCTGATGGTGAATCTCCAATCTGACCAGTCTATGGAATCTGTACTCATACAAAAGCAAATATTAAAGTGTTTTCATTGTCTAGTAAAGGTAATCACTCTAATTATGTAATATTCATCTCAGCATCTTAATTGTTAAGTGAGTACTTTTATTTAATTTTTGTTTTATATTTCTATAGTACATTTTGTCATTGGATTTAATAACAAAAGAAGTATTCACCAAGTGGATGGAGATTCTAAGGTCTGTGATGGAAAGACCTGTACCAGAACATACATTACAAGTAGATGAAGATGAAAGAATGGAACTACCCTGGTGGAAATGCAAAAAGTGGGCAGTTCACACTCTGTACCGTTTATTTGAAAGGTAACCTGATTATTTATATAAGACTTTAATAACTTAAGTTCCTGTATTATAGCTTACTTTATAGCTTTTATTACTGTTTAGGTATGGTAGTCCAGTAAATGCTCGTGAAGAATATGTGGAGTTTGCAGAATGGTATTTGAATACATTTACGGGAGGCATCTTGGATGTATTGTTCAGAGTTTTAGATCAATATAGAAACAAAATATATGTATCACCTCGGGTATTGCAACAAACTCTCAGTTACATTGATCAGTGGTGAGGACTTTTTATAGATACTTAATTAATTATCATGCTTTCTATTTACACTATGAAATGAAATTTATTTTGTTTTAATGTTTATAGTGTGAGTCATGCCTATGCTTGGAAGCTCCTTAAGCCACACATGTTTGCTATTATCCAAGATGTGCTGTTTCCACTCATGTCTTACTCCGAATCAGATGAAGAATTATGGTTTAGTGATCCATATGAATATATAAGAATTAAATTTGGTAAACATTACTATTTTTATTAATATTACATTTTAAAAGTTATAACAAAAAGTAATTGTAATTTTTTTTGTAGACATTTTTGAAGATTTTATATCTCCAGTGACTGCAGCACAGACTCTGTTGATGACTTGCTGTAAAAAGAGAAAAGACATGCTGGAGAAGACAATGCGTTTTTGTATGCAAGTTCTCACTTGTCAAGGAAGCGAGTATGGCCCAAGACAGAGAGATGGTGCATTACACATGGTTGGGACGCTCAATGAGATTCTTATAAAAAAGAAGTTTTATAAAGAAGAAATTGACTCTCTCTTGAGTCAATATGTATTCCCAGAGTTTCACAGTCAATTTGGATATATGAGAGCAAGAGCATGCTGGGTTCTCCATAGTTTTGCTAGAGTTCATTTTAAGAATGAAGCTCTTCTGGCTGATGCTGTGCGCCTTTCAGTCCATGCTCTTTTAAATGATGCAGATTTACCTGTGAAAGTAGAAGCTGCAATTGCTATACAAATGTTATTGACGGCACAAGAAAGAGTTTACAAAATGTTGGAACCACAAGTAAAACCAGTGACCACCGAATTGCTTAAGGTTATCCGTGAAACTGAAAATGATAACATTGCAAATGTATTACAAAGGATTGTTCCTGTTTATACTCAGCAGTTAATGCCAATGGCAGTTGAGATTACTGATCATTTGGCTACTACATTCAGTAAAGTAATAGAGACAGATTGTGGAACAGATGAAAAAGCTATCACCGCTATGGGGCTCTTGAACACAATGGAAACCGTGCTCAATGTTATGGAAGATAACCCAGAGATTACCGCTCAACTTGAGCCAACCATTTTACGTGTAGTTGGGCATATACTGCATCATAATATAATAGGTTGGTAGTAAATTTCTTATTATTGACCAAGTTATTATTGCAATATATACTTGTTCAATAATATAAAAAACATTTTTTTTTTAGAATATTATGAAGAAGCAATGACATTGCTATGCACAATTACCTCCAAAACAATATCTGAAGATATGTGGAAAGTTCTTGAAATGCTATACACAGTATTTGAAAAGGAAAGCTTTGATTATTTCACCGATATGATGCCAGTTCTCCATAATTATATAACTGTTGATACAAATGCTTTTCTTTCAAATGAGAATCATATTCTGGCTATGTTCAACATGGCAAAAGCAGTAAGTTTATCTTTTTTTTCTCAATATGCCTTAATGTAATGTGTGTTTTCTCATTATTAAAATTTTTAGATTTTAAGCTTTGTTTAGTATTATTATTATATATATAGAAATTGCTCTTTATGCATAAGAACATATTTTATAAACTTTTTTGTTGCGCTTTTTATGAATACTGGTACTCTAAACTGCATTCAAACAACTATTTATTTAGAATTAGCGGACCCGATAGACCTGTCACAATGTTGGCATAAAAAAAATATTTCTAAATTTGAATATTATGCTATGTTCCTATATTCTATAATGTAACTGATTTGCAGTAGAAATCGATTATTAGAAATAAGCATGCATTATGTGAGCTGTCAGTTGGAGAGGATGGTGGAAATCTGAACCTAATTTCTTTAAAAATAATTTTCTCCATAATTTTCTTTTCGTGATATTTCCAATATTTTAGTAGTTATTCTGTTACGACATAGACAAATCTAACAAGATATCATTTAAATTGGTGCAGCTGTTCTTATAAATGGTGTAACTAACACAACCTAGTTTTATGTATATAATATTAATAACAGCTATTTATCTGCAAGTGCGAAATGTAGATTTAAAATAGTATATTTTATATATTTAGGATTCAATCAATTATTGCTTAATGCTGCTGCAAATTGAATATTTGAAACTGTGCTGTGCTATAATATAATAAATATGTTTTGATTTTATACAATACATATATATAATTTGTATTTTGTAGTTGAACTATTTCTTAAAAAAAAAAAAGAAACTACAATTGGGACCATTGAAGCATAGGAGTAATATGGGGATTATAAGTAATTTTTATTATGATTCAGGTCTTGAACTCAGATGCAGAAGATGAATCGGAAATTTACGCAGCAAAACTGCTTGAAGTTATGGTACTTCAATGCTCTGGTAAAATTGACAACTGTCTGCCCTCTTTTGTAGAGCTTGTATTGAATCGACTCACAAGGAAAGTTAATACAGCCGAACTAAGGACCATGTTATTACAGGTAGGAACTGATCTATAATGTCACTTATAAATTAATGAAAATTCATCATATATATATCTAGCAACACGCCTTGGCTTCACATGCACACAAAAAAAATGTAACTCACTGATAATGTAGCTTTTTAACGAAATTTTAAAATCGGAGATTTTCTCCTACAAACTTTAGTAAAGATAATGTCAAAACTATGTGGAAATGAATTACTGTTTTATGTATTTTTGTAAAGACTGGATTGAAACTGAAAAAGGAGTTGGACATTGCACAGCATTGTGGTCAGAAACATGGCATAGGTAAAGTGGATATTCCAGATACTAGAGATGTGGCAATGATAAAATAAATTTCAATTTGTTTTAAGAAATTATTAATATCAAAAACTTGCAAAATAAAATTTATTAGAATACTTCATACAAATTACTATCATATCCCTATCTTCTGCAGACCTTTTTGAATTTTTAAATATTGCTTCCCAATTCTAAATAGGTCTTATTGATAAACTTGGTTTAAGTTTGAATTAAGTGTGTTTTGTCCTCTTGAAAGTCTCAGTTGTTCAGCAAGCTATGGACAGGGTTATTGGCTTGGTGTCTCTTTGCGCGATCGAATCAGAAATAAAGAAATCCGCAGTGAAATCAAAGTTATCGTACATAGCCCAGTGGATTAGCAAACTATAGTTATAGCTTACCACAAGATGGACAGGCGACTAGCCAGTCAAACGAGATATCTTGTCTATCAAAGTTGTCGATGTCGAGATATCTTATATCTTAGTTTGTCTTCACTCATCCACAAGATATCTCTTGATGGTCATGCTAGGCGGGCTGATGACGGCTGACGACCCTATAAATTTTTACAAAGGCGACATCTATGAAATTTGAGGTAATGATGTCCATGGGCGATGGTAATTACTTACCACCAGGCAACCCCTGTGCTTGGTTGTCTGCTCTGTAATAATAATAAAAAGGGATTAGGGAGCCACTGGATGCAGGCGGTACTGGATTTATTGAGGCGAGGCCCTTGTTCAGCAATAGATGCCTATGGATGAAATGACGTTTTCCTTATTTGAAATTTTCGGAATAAGTGGAATTTTGTAAATCCTCACGCTATGTTTAAATTATATCTGTTTTTTTATGTTGCGAGAAATCTATTTTTGAAAAAAGTAGCTTTTTTAAATACTTACATATTTTTCTAGGTTCTTATAGCAATATTGTATTGCAATCCTCACCTACTATTCAATATTCTGATGAAATTACAAGAGTCAGTACCGAATGCATCAATTACGCAACACTTTATTAAGCAATGGATACATGACACCGACTGTTTTATAGGGTTAGTATATTATTCTTCTTAAAGTTCATTTTTTTTTAACTTGAATTTTAAGTTATAATTTTTATGTTTTAGATTACACGATCGAAAATTGTCTGTCCTCGGAATTTGCACTCTTCTAGAAATGGGACCTCAAAGACCCAGTTTAGATGAGGTTCTACCAAAGATTTTACCATCATGCTTAGTCCTCTTTGATGGATTGAAACGAGCTTACGAAGCTAAAGCTGAAGCTGACGACGATACCTCTTCTGAAGAAGATGACGACGAAGATGATGAAGGTATGAAGAGTGATTAAAAGTACATTGGGATTTTTAAAAAATACAGCCCATAGGATTCTTTTATCAATGTATGCTGGTTTTTTTTAGAAGTACTTTCGACTGATGATGATGATTTTGATCAAATGAACAATGAATATTTAGAAAACCTTGCACGAATGTCAGCTAAGAAAGGTGCTGCACAGGATATTACAATCACTTCCAAAATTGAATATGAAAGTGATGTGGAAGTGAGTAGTGTTAGTATCGCAACTTTACTTTTAATCTGATATGAATGCTTTTTCTGATATTTTATATTATATTATCATTAATTATTCTAAATCTAATGAATTTCTTAGATGAAGATGTGTATTGCTTAATCTTTAACTTTGGCCTATTTCCATTCATTATTTTATCTGTAGTTAAATTTAACAGGATGATGAAGACTATGCAGCAGATGAATCTGCCATTGAATGCTATACTACCGTTTTGGATTTGAATGACTGCCCAGTTGATGAGTACATTAAATTTAAAAACACACTTTCAGGTAAATTTAACTTATGGTTTTAAGACAAAATGTGGGACACGAATCCAGAAACCCCATACTGAAGTATGATTCCTATGGTCTTGCATGAACATGCTGTATCAATCATAAGTAAATTGTGCAACACAAGTGTTTAGTGTTTAAATGTTATACTATGAAATCCTTTATTTCAGTGTTTTCCAAACATATTTTTAGTTTAGTTTTCAAATTTCAGGTCTATCAACAAGTGAGCCTGCACTTTTCCATGCTCTAACAAGTGTTCTAAATGAAGAACAGCAAAAACAGTTGAATGCTGTGTATGTTCTTGCTGATCAACGCAAGGCACAACAAGATAGCAAGCGGATTGAACAAAGCGGCGGTTAGTATTATTTATATATATATACCATAGTTCATTAATTATTACCATAGATGAGCAGTATCCTATTTGGGCTTAGAGCTTTTAATTGATTGAAGTTTTTTTATGAAATCCTAAGCCTTATACAGTTTTTATCTCACGCAGGAGTAGATGAATGAGGGTTTACTTTAAAAACAGAAAATAGTATTCTATATTGAGTAATTTTTCACACCAATAATTGGTCTCACCAATTCACCTGTATTACAAAAGCTATGTTCTTGCCAGCACATTTTTTTTTTCAATTTCAGAAAATATATGTTTATAAAAAAACTTAATATTATATACTTATATTTTTTTAAATGAACTTATTATGGTTCTGTATAATTTGGTTTTTAAAAGTAATTTTCGAGTTATTTCTCAGTAGAAGCATTGCGAAATGTTTTTGAGCCTTTAGGTCTAACATAGATTCAAATGCATAATAATATTTACTCCGGCAAAAAACATAAGTTAGTTGATTGTTTGATGATGGCTTTTGGAATTCAAATTGACTTGGCCAATATATTTTAGTTATTATTTTGTAATTATGTAAATTTCTTGTTTACAGGTTATTCATTCACAGTTCCAGCACAAGTACCAACTACTTTTAAATTTGGTCCATAAACACATACATCATTTTACAATCATTATTATAGACTGTCCATTATCGGAACATTGAATTTGTTTGTACTTGTAGACTATTTATTTTATTATAAAAAAGAAAGTAGTTTTTGATTAAACAGTTATGTAATATCTTTGTACGTGTATGTGTTACTGAATCATTATGAAATATCAATTTTTCTTTCTTACATTTATGTCAAGGGGTGCGTTCGAGGAGTCACTACCCGTGTTATTTAGCGCTAAAATTTGTTCACGGAGCTCGGCAGTAATGTCGACAAACTCATCAATGACGTCATTAAAATTCCGCACAAATATGTTAAGGTAGCGGAATGCGAACGAAACGCATATAGTGTACATGGATGCTTGCTATCGCTGACACGCAATTGGCTACTTGACAGTTATAATAATAATAAATAAATAAATTTGTGAAGAAAATATGTTGATTTTTGGCAAAAGGATAATAATTGTGAGTGATATACAGTTTTCGGAAAATTATTCAAATAAAATACTTTATACCGGATTAAAACGCGATTTTTGCGATGCTTTTCAGCAGCTGTCTGATTTGACATATTACAAAGTTGCCATATTAACGTCATCTTTTACATAATATAATAGATGGCCGAGACCACAGTTATCGGGATAAATAATAAATCGCGTTTTAATCTAGTTTAAAGTATTTTATTTAAATGAATACTCGCGTTAATAAAATAAAATATTATATGCATATTTTAAAATACTTTTCCGAAAACTGACAAGTAGCCAATTAGCTCACAAACAGCATTAGCAGCGTTTGGGTATTTAGTGCTGATAGCGTCTCCCCAAATGCACTCACGGTGCTATTCAAAATATGCAGTTTTTTAGATGATAGAAAAAGTACCATGTAAATTATACATTACAGTACTGTAACGAATCAATTATATTTTCTTTTTAATTATTAAAGACAACAGCATAACATTTTAACTTACACGTTCAGGTGCGTTTTATATTCTTACATAGGTTCTAGATTTTGTTATCAAACTATATCTTATGTAATAATACGCGACCTTTTTTAACATATAATTATTTAACACACACTGTGTGTGGATTTGAATTTTAATAGAAAAATAAAATGTTAATTGTTGTATTCATAAGTTTTTTAAAGAAGAAAGGGGTATTATAATTTGTAAAACACTTGAACAAAATCAGGACCACTAATATGACTTATCCATCATTTACATGCATGTATTTATTAAAATCAGAATCACTGAATTATAGTGTTGTATTTTAATAATTTTAACATCAAACATGAATAACAACTCTTTTTACTACTAAAGGAATCTTTTATTTTGCTTCACTGTCTTAATGTCTATTATTGAAAATAAAATGTATATCATATTATAATTATCAGTATATAATTAAAATGTGTAAATAACATCGACATAGTATAAAATGGACTTCAGGTTGCATACCATGGTTGTTACACTTACTCACAAATTCCATGACTATTCCAGGGTTCCCCACACATATTTGACCAAATTTCCAGAGAAATTTGGGATAAAGAACACTTTATCTTTCATCAAATATATTTTTTGCTGAATACCAAATATCAGAAGTTGATACGTTGCACGTTGAGAAACAATAACTTGAACTGTGTACTATACTATAGAAGAAATAAAGGATCAAAAAAAATTCTTATCACTTTTTCAGGAATCATTACAAATATATTTGAAACTATTTTTAAATTCTTGGACATTAAAAAAAAAACAAGCAACAAGCAATTTTTTTTTGTTATTTGTTTTGGTCCACGCACATGTAATTTTTTTTTTCAACTTAACCACTATATGGATAGGATAGGTTGTTTTAACCACTATATGGATCGGATAGCTTGTTTATTCAGCTTTAATTTGTTTTTTTTATCCTGTTTTTCCACTAGTGTATTTAAAAATATTCATTTTCAGATTTGTTTTCAAGTCAGTTCCATTTTTCGTAATTCTTGTAAAAAATAAATTTTGGAACAACCCAGTTATTTTTTTTAAATTCCCTGATTATTCCAGCAGAATAAAATTCTGTTTTTTGTGAGGTTACCATATGCCTAACAACCCTGCAAAAAAAAATCATGTAAAAAGTCTCGCGATTATTTAAGTAGGTATTATGTTTTGGAAAAATGTAATTGAGCAATGGGAACAAAGAAGAGTGAAGTCGAAATATGATTTTAAAAGTAACAACACAATATAATTAAATATTATTATACTATTATAAAGCTACACTACCACTGATATGAAGATGAGGTTATAGAGGTAGGTAGGAGGAATACACGGTCGGATAGAACGGATAGAAGTATAAAATGAACACCAACCTAGGGCGCTTTTGGAGGTGTTATAACTTTCGCAACAAGTTTTTTCACAAAATGTATGGAATTCATTTTCATACAAAATGTGAGGTATAAGAAAAGGCGAGCGAATCGAGCACCGCGATCTCAGCGAGCGGTCGAGCGCAAACCATATTAGCCGTGATGGGCCAGCGAAGCGAGCGCCAGTGAAATCAAACAATATCCAGAAAATATGGAATATGTATTGCCAAGCGATACATGCATAGCGCATTTGTATAGCCACCGGGGCATTTCTTTATTTCACTGAAGATGCAGTTCGAAATTACTATGTATATAAGACCAACCCTCGACATTTTACAGGGAATTTACAGAATGCGGACGTGCGAAGTGTGCTAGTGGGCGCCAGGGGTATTAAAGAATCTCCGAAAAATATGGAATATGTATCGCCAAGCACTTCAGAGTGCACGAGTATAGCCACTGCGGTGTTGCTATTCTTCCTGGGGACACTGTCACAGTTCCTAATGATCATGTATGTCTCTCCCGGGACTGTATCGCGGTCTGCTTTCTGTCACCCTCGACATGGGATTTTAGCCTGGAGTGGAAGAGACTGAATCATTATTGCCAAGCATTTCATCTCGCAAAACCATTGCCACTACAGTATCACCTCTCGACACTCTACGCAGTCTCATTTCTAAATGAACAAGTGTCAACTACACAACACAATTCAAAGCGCTAGTACTATATGTATATATACATAGAGGGTATTTGTTCATTTTGGCAGTTTATGTGATTCTATTTATAGAAAATCAAAATTTTAATAAAATACTGATTCTAAGCGTATTCTAATTATGCTTCTATAACTAAGAAAAATGTTGAATTACTGAGATTATGATACACCAGTCAGTTGTTAGTTTGCAGAATTATTTCGGTTGGGTCATATTTTAGCGCGGACCCGAAGTCCATTTAATATTATGTCAATGTTAATTAATTATAATAAACTGCATAATATATAGATTAGCCAATAAAGAAATAAAATGTAAAGATGCTAAAATATTTGGTCAACACTGTTTTGTTTTGTATGTAAATTAACAAATTTCTAAATAAATGTACGAAAACTAACCAGTGTCTAACTAATTAAATGTACTTTTATATTTTTTTTTAAGTTAAACTGGGAAAATGTTGAGTATAGATTAAGTATTTTGTACATTATTTCTATCGACCCCAAACACTACCTACATCATTCGAGGTAAAATTTAAGAATAGTGAAATTATACAGTTTTACACATACTAAGTTGAACTAGCTAGCTACAGTACTAATAATGTTACAATATTAGCCTACTTCGATTAATAGCTAGAAATACAATTTTACTAGTGTTCATATCTTTTTTTAAATCAAAATAATATGACAGCTTAAATGTATGCAAATAATGTAATGTATGTTATAATGTATTATTTGAAAAATCAATAAACGATTTTACTTGAGTATGTATTACTTCAAGGTGTCGGGTCTCCTAAATATACATTCTACACAAAATTGTTTTGAGTGATTCAGATATACTGTTTATGAAATACCATGTATAGGTTCACAGGAGCAATTTGTTTAGTATGTCTTTCATTTGCATATGGCGTTATCTAGTCGAAAGAAACAAAAATATAGTGGGTAATCAAGTACACATTTGTTAGAAAGAGATAACATGTTTAGAGATTTAGTTGAGCATAATATCTTGCAGCACCTCTAGGGATCACAGAACCAATAAAATGCAGGTTTTTCTGAAAACGTGTTGAGGAACAATTGTTTTTCGGTGAGTAAGCCTTCATAATCAGACTTAAGTTAAATAAAATTTGTTGGGCTATAGTTTATAATAAAATATATTTAAAGTATAAATAAACTGAAAACATCACATTTGGGAATAAATAAAAGGTTGAATAAACATTGTTTTACTCTAATAAATTAATCTTTATTACCAGCACCAAACATAACTATGTTCTAAACACCATTTAATTAATTAATATTTAATCAAAATAAATTAAAAATGATAAATTTGTGAAATGGAAATGTTTTTATTGTAAGACATGGACTATAAACAATTAATATGATTGACCAAGTTTCAGTGAGCATAATAATAAATTTCAATTATGTTACAAAAGGGGGGTAGTTAAGGAAGAAGTCTTTATATGAATGTTAAATTATACAATCTGAAAATATTATCATAATTAGTGACATATATAGGGAATTAAAACTATTCAAAAGATATAAACTATATAACATTTTTAGTTAAATAGAAAAATCATTTTGAATAATTTATTAAATACTATGTACATATTATAAATTCTAAATTAATTATTAAGTACATATCTATAAAACAATATATTTTGAGTGAGTTTTCATACATCAAGGATACAAATGATATGCAAGACTTTTTGAACAACAATTCTGAGATTCACTCTTCCATAATCAAAATGATTAAATTTATGGAGCATGCAGAGGACCCTTGAAATAATCATAATTGTATCGTCTTTTGTCTTGAAGTGCTTTTATTTTTGATGCAGTGTCACAGTCACGGCAAACTCCACAAAATATACTGGTAACAATATGGAATGGGCTCTGGTAATACAAATCGGAATCCTTTAAGTTTTTATTCTTTTTATGACAACGGATATGAAGGAATACTTCTAGTAACACAAGAAGTACACATACAATACTTGGGAAAACCGAGAGTGTGGGTATTATTAGAAGCATTCTGTGGCTTATATTATTAGATCCGGCCACAATATTTGCTTTTAAAGTTTGAAACTTTTTATTTTTACTCAAACATCCATGATGAAAGCGAACTATTTTACGTGATATTTTTGTTTCCCTTGCTGAATAACTAGATGCATCTTTATGAATAATTGCTGATTCGCCTGTTTCCTCATTGACATGATATGTTACAACTTCTCCTGTTTCCTCATCACAACGAAATTTGTTTAAGACAGTTGCCATCGCTATAGGCCTGAAATGATAAATCGCAATAAAATAACGATAGTTTTTATTTTTATAACAAAAAAAACCATGACCGACACGACTCACAAAAATTATTCACAGACTCATTAGATACATATTATATTTTTAATACGAATTACATACGATCAACCTCTTACATCAATAGTTATTGACTTATTGACAATTTAAATAGGAGTGGGCGTATTTATGGAATACCTATGGAGGACTTAATCTGAGGAATATGGTAACAGTATGGAGTAGGTACCAAAGAGTATATAAGTATGGAGGGTAGAGATAAGGAGGACTATCTCTGTGTATGAAAAGTGTCCGTCGAAATGTGTTAAATTAGGGTGGCGCTACAATCGCATCAGGGTAAATTTTAAAAACCGCGCCAAAAGTGTGGATGATAATTTGTTAGTAAGTAAGGAATTGTTAATAAATGTTTTATAAAATATATACAACTTTTTACGACACAAATGTTGCCCATTATTGTTCTACTATTTTAAAAAGTTGACTACTTGAGTCAAAATACCATACACTGTTGCGATGCGAGCGCCATTCTGGAAGGTTTTTGAACTGTTACTTAAAGCTTACAGCTGGACACTTTTTCAACTTGTCCCCATATAACTTAATCTGAGCCATATAAGATAGTCCTCCTTGTCTCTACCCTCCATAGGTAACAGATATTCAAAGATAACAGATAACAATAATTGTTCCTGACTCCAGCTGTGATTGAGATAATATCGATACCTCCTAAGTATTTAGTATAGTGAGTCAACCATAGAGCAACACGGGCCACCGGCGAACCGGAGGGGAGTAGCCATAGCGTTCGTTACCGATACCAAAATGTCTGTCATTTTTTGCGGGGGGAAATCTGCTCTATTTGTGCGTACTCAAATTCGAACACAAAAGCAATCGTCTGTCACTACGAAACTCACACCGTGACAATTAAAAAATACACTAACAATTTCACACACACATTTAAACATTCCGTGTCATAACAGTATAATTAAATGGCGCAACTACACTGACAAGTTCTTTTAGCCGTAGTTGCAACAACTGTCGATACGCAGTATCGATAATTTCAGGAACTGGGTTAGGGAAATTAGGTTTATCAGTGATACAAAGGTAGATATCGACTTAATTTATTTATTATAAAGATGGACTTAATTTATTACGTACTACAATAATACAAATGAACTTGTCGGGTAATGCGCACGTAGCAGGTCACGGAGAGTACCATGAGTTGGTACCTAATAAAATCTTCGAAATAATTTAAAAAATACTTCGTTATTACAAAATATGTATATTCCATGTATCCCTTAAAGGAGATGGAAACGATTACATAAAACTTTGGGCCTCCAATGTAACAATATGAAATTGGTGTGAATTAATAGATTGAGATTTAACAGTCCTTCGATGAAAATTCTATTAGTTTTGACAATCTGAGAAGTGAGAGCCGAGTTATTAGAGTTTTAAGTAGTAAAAGTAAGGTTATGTTACAATCAATAACCAAGGACTTTATATATATAATAGGACTGAGTACTCGCAGCCTGATAACGAGCCGAGCAGGACATTTAGTACGGAGGAGGTGTGTCACTTTCTAATAGGGTGACCACAATATTTTTGTTACGCGGTGCTTGTAATTATTATAATATTTGTAATCACAAATCGGGAACCTACAGAAACCAAGATTTCAATAACATTTTGTATGCTAATAATAGCTACTATATCACATTTATTTGATTTTTTTGTAAGTGTTCACTCTATAATAACCCCATAAAAATGCCTAAAATATAATATAAACAAATCCATTATAATTATTATTAATAACAAAGCTTGGTATGAAAAATAATATATTCTCCTGTAAGTCTACTATCACTAGAATCATTTCTCTATGTAAAGTAGTTTAATAGAAACACAATTTTAAAAAAGTCTACTTTTTTCATATTTTTTTAAATATTTCTACAACAACTTGGTTTTAGTCCAAAATAAGTATACATATAAACTCCTCAAACGACGGTATAGTCATGAATAGACTTTTCCATTGGGGGCAGATTGCCTGTGCTTAACCGGCTAGCCGCTAGACCCTTAATTTTAAGTATGGATGATATAACAAATTCAAATAAAAGAAACTGTATTCATTGAATTTATTTTTTTCTTAAGTAATTAGATTTTGATTTTGGAAAACAACCCAGTTATTTTTTTTAAATTCCCTGATTATTCCAGCAGAATAAAATTCTGTTTTTTGTGAGGTTACCATATGCCTAACAACCCTGCAAAAAAAAATCATGTAAAAAGTCTCGCGATTATTTAAGTAGGTATTATGTTTTGGAAAAATGTAATTGAGCAATGGGAACAAAGAAGAGTGAAGTCGAAATATGATTTTAAAAGTAACAACACAATATAATTAAATATTATTATACTATTATAAAGCTACACTACCACTGATATGAAGATGAGGTTATAGAGGTAGGTAGGAGGAATACACGGTCGGATAGAACGGATAGAAGTATAAAATGAACACCAACCTAGGGCGCTTTTGGAGGTGTTATAACTTTCGCAACAAGTTTTTTCACAAAATGTATGGAATTCATTTTCATACAAAATGTGAGGTATAAGAAAAGGCGAGCGAATCGAGCACCGCGATCTCAGCGAGCGGTCGAGCGCAAACCATATTAGCCGTGATGGGCCAGCGAAGCGAGCGCCAGTGAAATCAAACAATATCCAGAAAATATGGAATATGTATTGCCAAGCGATACATGCATAGCGCATTTGTATAGCCACCGGGGCATTTCTTTATTTCACTGAAGATGCAGTTCGAAATTACTATGTATATAAGACCAACCCTCGACATTTTACAGGGAATTTACAGAATGCGGACGTGCGAAGTGTGCTAGTGGGCGCCAGGGGTATTAAAGAATCTCCGAAAAATATGGAATATGTATCGCCAAGCACTTCAGAGTGCACGAGTATAGCCACTGCGGTGTTGCTATTCTTCCTGGGGACACTGTCACAGTTCCTAATGATCATGTATGTCTCTCCCGGGACTGTATCGCGGTCTGCTTTCTGTCACCCTCGACATGGGATTTTAGCCTGGAGTGGAAGAGACTGAATCATTATTGCCAAGCATTTCATCTCGCAAAACCATTGCCACTACAGTATCACCTCTCGACACTCTACGCAGTCTCATTTCTAAATGAACAAGTGTCAACTACACAACACAATTCAAAGCGCTAGTACTATATGTATATATACATAGAGGGTATTTGTTCATTTTGGCAGTTTATGTGATTCTATTTATAGAAAATCAAAATTTTAATAAAATACTGATTCTAAGCGTATTCTAATTATGCTTCTATAACTAAGAAAAATGTTGAATTACTGAGATTATGATACACCAGTCAGTTGTTAGTTTGCAGAATTATTTCGGTTGGGTCATATTTTAGCGCGGACCCGAAGTCCATTTAATATTATGTCAATGTTAATTAATTATAATAAACTGCATAATATATAGATTAGCCAATAAAGAAATAAAATGTAAAGATGCTAAAATATTTGGTCAACACTGTTTTGTTTTGTATGTAAATTAACAAATTTCTAAATAAATGTACGAAAACTAACCAGTGTCTAACTAATTAAATGTACTTTTATATTTTTTTTTAAGTTAAACTGGGAAAATGTTGAGTATAGATTAAGTATTTTGTACATTATTTCTATCGACCCCAAACACTACCTACATCATTCGAGGTAAAATTTAAGAATAGTGAAATTATACAGTTTTACACATACTAAGTTGAACTAGCTAGCTACAGTACTAATAATGTTACAATATTAGCCTACTTCGATTAATAGCTAGAAATACAATTTTACTAGTGTTCATATCTTTTTTTAAATCAAAATAATATGACAGCTTAAATGTATGCAAATAATGTAATGTATGTTATAATGTATTATTTGAAAAATCAATAAACGATTTTACTTGAGTATGTATTACTTCAAGGTGTCGGGTCTCCTAAATATACATTCTACACAAAATTGTTTTGAGTGATTCAGATATACTGTTTATGAAATACCATGTATAGGTTCACAGGAGCAATTTGTTTAGTATGTCTTTCATTTGCATATGGCGTTATCTAGTCGAAAGAAACAAAAATATAGTGGGTAATCAAGTACACATTTGTTAGAAAGAGATAACATGTTTAGAGATTTAGTTGAGCATAATATCTTGCAGCACCTCTAGGGATCACAGAACCAATAAAATGCAGGTTTTTCTGAAAACGTGTTGAGGAACAATTGTTTTTCGGTGAGTAAGCCTTCATAATCAGACTTAAGTTAAATAAAATTTGTTGGGCTATAGTTTATAATAAAATATATTTAAAGTATAAATAAACTGAAAACATCACATTTGGGAATAAATAAAAGGTTGAATAAACATTGTTTTACTCTAATAAATTAATCTTTATTACCAGCACCAAACATAACTATGTTCTAAACACCATTTAATTAATTAATATTTAATCAAAATAAATTAAAAATGATAAATTTGTGAAATGGAAATGTTTTTATTGTAAGACATGGACTATAAACAATTAATATGATTGACCAAGTTTCAGTGAGCATAATAATAAATTTCAATTATGTTACAAAAGGGGGGTAGTTAAGGAAGAAGTCTTTATATGAATGTTAAATTATACAATCTGAAAATATTATCATAATTAGTGACATATATAGGGAATTAAAACTATTCAAAAGATATAAACTATATAACATTTTTAGTTAAATAGAAAAATCATTTTGAATAATTTATTAAATACTATGTACATATTATAAATTCTAAATTAATTATTAAGTACATATCTATAAAACAATATATTTTGAGTGAGTTTTCATACATCAAGGATACAAATGATATGCAAGACTTTTTGAACAACAATTCTGAGATTCACTCTTCCATAATCAAAATGATTAAATTTATGGAGCATGCAGAGGACCCTTGAAATAATCATAATTGTATCGTCTTTTGTCTTGAAGTGCTTTTATTTTTGATGCAGTGTCACAGTCACGGCAAACTCCACAAAATATACTGGTAACAATATGGAATGGGCTCTGGTAATACAAATCGGAATCCTTTAAGTTTTTATTCTTTTTATGACAACGGATATGAAGGAATACTTCTAGTAACACAAGAAGTACACATACAATACTTGGGAAAACCGAGAGTGTGGGTATTATTAGAAGCATTCTGTGGCTTATATTATTAGATCCGGCCACAATATTTGCTTTTAAAGTTTGAAACTTTTTATTTTTACTCAAACATCCATGATGAAAGCGAACTATTTTACGTGATATTTTTGTTTCCCTTGCTGAATAACTAGATGCATCTTTATGAATAATTGCTGATTCGCCTGTTTCCTCATTGACATGATATGTTACAACTTCTCCTGTTTCCTCATCACAACGAAATTTGTTTAAGACAGTTGCCATCGCTATAGGCCTGAAATGATAAATCGCAATAAAATAACGATAGTTTTTATTTTTATAACAAAAAAAACCATGACCGACACGACTCACAAAAATTATTCACAGACTCATTAGATACATATTATATTTTTAATACGAATTACATACGATCAACCTCTTACATCAATAGTTATTGACTTATTGACAATTTAAATAGGAGTGGGCGTATTTATGGAATACCTATGGAGGACTTAATCTGAGGAATATGGTAACAGTATGGAGTAGGTACCAAAGAGTATATAAGTATGGAGGGTAGAGATAAGGAGGACTATCTCTGTGTATGAAAAGTGTCCGTCGAAATGTGTTAAATTAGGGTGGCGCTACAATCGCATCAGGGTAAATTTTAAAAACCGCGCCAAAAGTGTGGATGATAATTTGTTAGTAAGTAAGGAATTGTTAATAAATGTTTTATAAAATATATACAACTTTTTACGACACAAATGTTGCCCATTATTGTTCTACTATTTTAAAAAGTTGACTACTTGAGTCAAAATACCATACACTGTTGCGATGCGAGCGCCATTCTGGAAGGTTTTTGAACTGTTACTTAAAGCTTACAGCTGGACACTTTTTCAACTTGTCCCCATATAACTTAATCTGAGCCATATAAGATAGTCCTCCTTGTCTCTACCCTCCATAGGTAACAGATATTCAAAGATAACAGATAACAATAATTGTTCCTGACTCCAGCTGTGATTGAGATAATATCGATACCTCCTAAGTATTTAGTATAGTGAGTCAACCATAGAGCAACACGGGCCACCGGCGAACCGGAGGGGAGTAGCCATAGCGTTCGTTACCGATACCAAAATGTCTGTCATTTTTTGCGGGGGGAAATCTGCTCTATTTGTGCGTACTCAAATTCGAACACAAAAGCAATCGTCTGTCACTACGAAACTCACACCGTGACAATTAAAAAATACACTAACAATTTCACACACACATTTAAACATTCCGTGTCATAACAGTATAATTAAATGGCGCAACTACACTGACAAGTTCTTTTAGCCGTAGTTGCAACAACTGTCGATACGCAGTATCGATAATTTCAGGAACTGGGTTAGGGAAATTAGGTTTATCAGTGATACAAAGGTAGATATCGACTTAATTTATTTATTATAAAGATGGACTTAATTTATTACGTACTACAATAATACAAATGAACTTGTCGGGTAATGCGCACGTAGCAGGTCACGGAGAGTACCATGAGTTGGTACCTAATAAAATCTTCGAAATAATTTAAAAAATACTTCGTTATTACAAAATATGTATATTCCATGTATCCCTTAAAGGAGATGGAAACGATTACATAAAACTTTGGGCCTCCAATGTAACAATATGAAATTGGTGTGAATTAATAGATTGAGATTTAACAGTCCTTCGATGAAAATTCTATTAGTTTTGACAATCTGAGAAGTGAGAGCCGAGTTATTAGAGTTTTAAGTAGTAAAAGTAAGGTTATGTTACAATCAATAACCAAGGACTTTATATATATAATAGGACTGAGTACTCGCAGCCTGATAACGAGCCGAGCAGGACATTTAGTACGGAGGAGGTGTGTCACTTTCTAATAGGGTGACCACAATATTTTTGTTACGCGGTGCTTGTAATTATTATAATATTTGTAATCACAAATCGGGAACCTACAGAAACCAAGATTTCAATAACATTTTGTATGCTAATAATAGCTACTATATCACATTTATTTGATTTTTTTGTAAGTGTTCACTCTATAATAACCCCATAAAAATGCCTAAAATATAATATAAACAAATCCATTATAATTATTATTAATAACAAAGCTTGGTATGAAAAATAATATATTCTCCTGTAAGTCTACTATCACTAGAATCATTTCTCTATGTAAAGTAGTTTAATAGAAACACAATTTTAAAAAAGTCTACTTTTTTCATATTTTTTTAAATATTTCTACAACAACTTGGTTTTAGTCCAAAATAAGTATACATATAAACTCCTCAAACGACGGTATAGTCATGAATAGACTTTTCCATTGGGGGCAGATTGCCTGTGCTTAACCGGCTAGCCGCTAGACCCTTAATTTTAAGTATGGATGATATAACAAATTCAAATAAAAGAAACTGTATTCATTGAATTTATTTTTTTCTTAAGTAATTAGATTTTGATTTTGATAGAATATTTTTAAATTGAAATATGAATTACTTAATGCCTTCACTAACTGCAACTCATGGGGTTCCTCATTACATTGAACAGGATGTGGAGGGCAAAATAATTTAAGTTTTGTAAAAATAATTGCTTTAGTATCATCAAAATCTTATTTTTGATAGTATTTCTGAATCAGGAATACATTGTTCGACGGGTTGTAACGGGGCCTTACTTAGTACTCTTATCTGCTTATTTTGTGCCTGCAACAAAATAATAATATAACTTCATGAATTTTATACATTTGCTCAAAAAGTTGACTTTTCTGTGTTTTGCTTGCAGAAAGTTATATTAATATATGTAAGTAGGTAAGTGTCGATCAGCTAATAATGGGCTTACCGTAAAAACAGACGGTATTGCGGCTTTCAATAACTGTTGGGAATTAGCTGTACTAAAGTGAAGGCTACATACAACGGAGCTTTAAGTAATCTTTTATGACATCAGAACAACATTCAGCCATATTTTTTCTGTTCTTCATTCTTCGGAAAACTCAAAGAAATAAAAATAATAATACGTCATGGCATATGATAACACCAGGGATAACGGACCCTTTTTTCAAGTTGGTTAAACAAATTAAATGAATGGCTTTGCACCTTATTTTTTTTTATTTGGTTTACAAAACTAATAACAATATTACACGCTGATGATAGCAATCGTAGGTATAACAAACGGATCATAAGACACTCCGACCAACTAATCCCGAAATCCCGCATGATATGGTTACCCTATTTGTTATAAATCTAAAATTACCTTTTTTCGGCTTACCTGTAAAATATTATGCTGCAAACATCATAGGATTCACTTTTACAAAATTGTACACAACACTATTTCAATTGTACACAACCATTTCTTCGAAGAAACCTTACTAACATACGAAAAATAAATAAAACCAACTATTATGACATTACATCGCATAATTAATGCAATGACATGCCATGACACTTGACACATCAGTCATCAAATGATTGATTGACATTGATTAATTTCTATCGCATGGCATGTGTTAGAAAGAGCTAAACGGCCTCCGTACTAGATATCTCGCTTGGCTCGTTTTGCCTCTGTCAATGTTGGAAGCCAAAATTGAGTCTTAATACCTATACCTTAAGATGTGTTTTTGTAATTTTAAATTTTGGCAGTGCTCAGTCCTGTTATATATATAAAGTCCTTGTCAATAACTGACATATATATCATAAATCTGTGATCAATGATATTTGTAGTTCCCAAATCGTAACAATTCCTAAATGACGACAATCGGGAAAGCACTCAGACTCAAAACGTAGAAAACACGAAACGAATTAGCACAGAGTAAACAACTGTCATGCGGCATGCCAACGACAGACTAAAATAAAAGATCGATTTTAATCGATAATCATGTATATTCATTTTCTTTAATTAATAATATTTATATTTTATTTAATAACATAACTGTAATTATATGCAATATATTGTATTTAAAGTGCATTTAATTACTTTTGAGTTAATTACCTTGTCCAAAGGTTTTTTTTTGTTTGTGTAATCGATTCAATTAATCGAGAATCTCAGGAAAACTATCTTTCTCATATATCTCCTCTCCCAGACTGAGAATTGAGCTGATTTTTTATATTATAAGATAAAAAATATGACATTTTTTTAGATCATATCGCAACTTATTACATTTGGGCCCACAATTTTCCATCTCCTTTGGATTTTTAGGAAATAAAAAAAACATTATGGTGGTAACACTAAGTGATTTCAATAATTGTGCTAACGCGCGTAAGTGTTATATTATATTTCAACAATGTATATTAGCACAATATAATATTTGAATCAGAAAATTTAATCTCAAAACTGTATCTGTATAAAAGACTCCTTTGCCATTTTTTTTTCGATAACTTAAAACAATCCGACAACAACACTATCGCTCGGTGACAGCGACTTGTCGGAAATAAACTCGGATCAGTCGCTCGATAGATCCGCGTATTGTATGAGGGCGAGCGGCCTGTGTTGGTAAATAAATCCGAAACAACACGACCGATAATATTGTAATTTTTTAAGTTTTAAAGAAGTAAATAGTAATAATATCATTAAAAAATACCTACATATGAAAGGTAACGCTATCTTTTTGTAAATTTGACATGGTAGATATTTTTTGGCAACAAGAAACACAAACAATTCGGCATTTTTTTAGGACGTCGATTCAGTCGCGCGTCTGAATTTAGTCTAGTGAATAGTCTTGTGTAGTTCGCGAACGAACTAGTTCGTAAGAGCGCTCCCACAGAAGAACTACGCGAACTAGTTCCCTCATTTCCCGCTCCATAGTTCTTTAGTTCGTGACCGAAGGAGTGGGAGTGGCGTTAACCGAACCAATATCGTTAATTTATTTTGATTAGTTTATGTCATGTATTATTCTGTCAAGGAATAGAATATGTTGATATTGTTGATATATTATAATTTTCAAAACTTCATTTAAAATATAGAAAGGTATTTTAATCACTAATCAAAAAATTGTAGGTAAAAGTACACTGTACAGCATTCCATAATCATATCGCATGATGAAAACGATTCAAAGATTTGCTTTTCACTGATTCGAGCGGGGAGCTGACGAACTAGAAGAGCGAACTAGTTCGTTTAGGAGCGGCGAACTAAATTGAGCGATCTCAGTTGCGAACTACTATGCCCAAGACTACTAGTGAAAAGTGCAGCTACAACTAGTTTTATTGTACGCATAGGACCGTTTTGGACTTGTACTTTGACAGAGGGGAACGCCTGCGTATGGCTACTCCCCTCCGGTTCGCCGGTGGACCGTGTTGCTCTATGCTGAAATTATACAAAATCAAATCTTATTATACAAAGCGACAAAATTGTTAAAAAATAGTCTGTAAAAAATACAAGTATTTATTTTTAGTCACTTTGACTTACCTAAAATATGAAGAAAAAAAAATTATTTTTGTCGATTGTTATTTTTAAGAGATGAACTTCCAGTAGCAAGTGGCGCTGGGTGAAAAAGTCACTTTTATGTTTACTTGTAATGCTAACGAATATTACTCAAAGAGCGCCAATTCCGATTAGAGAAATTTTCGAAAGAGCGACAAGCGCCTACACGCCATCTACGATTAAGAAACATTTGTTCTATCGTTATCTCAAATAATCGATATTAATTAAACTCTCACAAAATGTACTTCACGTTTGGATTTTTATTTTTGTATCCAATTATACAATCTGGCAGCCCTGCTGCCAAGACACAAACTATAGACCTACATAATATAATGTCTATGAGAAATCTATAAGATATCTCTAGTCTGTGATACAAATTTTGTATTTCTTTGTCTAGTATTATTACTTTACTCTACGTAGTATCCCTTACTAGTCTGTGCTTTACTCTATGGGTACGTTTCACGTCACGTTGATTTTTATTTTATAAATTGTAATAACTAATTAGATAATTTATGTACATACCTGGCTACTTATAAATAGTTAAATTAATTACTCAAAAGCGCTTATAAAGGCACGTATATTGTAAAGTTCCTCTATAAACCTGCTTCATAATCTAAAACAAAATCTTCAAAGTTTTGTTAAGTATGTATTCAGTGTCCGTTTACCATTGATAAAAAACACGATTAGCATATCGTCGTTGCGCCTGCCAAATTCCACAAAAAATTATCTTCGTTATATTATTTATGTGTTACTAAAATCCTTTTTGTGATATTCGAACTGGAAACGAGTTTAACTAATTCCATATGTGTTTTGACCGTTAAGAAAAACTCCGTATGTGAATCAATAATACGTTTTTCGTTGTTTCCCAAAACTATACAAAAATGCACATATGGAATTTGGCAGGCGCAACGACGATATGTACATTTAGTGTTTCTATAAAATAAAGGAAGGGTATCAATAAGGTCTCATTTTCTCCCCAGCCGGGCTAGCATGACAAGCGCGACAAAATTTTGTCTACCGTTTTCTCGTGTTTCAATCGACTATCGCTTTATTTCTTTCGGGTCTAACATGACAATTACACTTAAAACTCGACTTTTAATATCAAAAATAGATACATTTGTCGATCGAGATATCTTTTCTATCAAAATTGTCGATGTCGAGATATAATATATCGAGATATTTAACATCTTAGTTTGTCTTCTCTCGCGCGAGATATATCTCGTGGCGGTCATGCTAGCCCGGCAGAATAACGAAAAAAATATGTCAATCGATTTGATGCTTTAAAAACTACAATTAATATTACTTTTTGGATGCCAAACTGGTCTAACTGTAACTTTCGTTAAAAATAATACCTTACCAATATATACACAACTTTTTTATATGGAGCTCAGGATGAAAGCAATTTTTTTTTAAATTAATTGTATAGTAAGAATATGAAAATAAAATAATAAAAACTGTATAAAAAAGTTGAAATGTTACTGAAAATTTATTATTTTAGAGCCTGGTAACGAGACCTTTAAGCCAAGTCTTATTTTCGTTCACTATTTTAGTGATTTTCATTTTTCACAACATTTTACACAAGTTTTCCTGCCTTGAGCCTATGAAAATGTATTATTTTGAACGAAAATCACAGTTACACCAAAGTTTGGCATACCACAGGTACTATGAATTTTAGTATTATGTAAAGTAAGTGTTAATATTACCTCAAGTTAATTTTTTGATTTGTTTAGTTCTTTATAAAACTTATTTTAATATTGTGTTTTTACTTTCAATAGTTGTTTTTTTAAATATATATATATATATTGCAATTTTTATTGTTTAAATGTTTTAGGTTATACTATTCTGATAATTTTAAACATTATATCCAAAGTCATGCTTCCTTTTTTCATGATATTAATTTTTAGAACATTACCTACCTAAAGAGTACTATAACTATTGTTTAGTCAGCTTCAAAGTGTTCTGAGTATCAAAGGTGACCAAAAAATAAAAAATAAAATGTATGTTATTAAAAAAATGCAATTATCAAAGACGAGATCTCTAAAAATTTATGCATTTATATAAAATATTTTTGTAATGTTAGTTCTACTAAATCTCTTTCTTTTAGTTTCAGGTAAATTATTCTTGCAGTCTTAAAATGGATGAAAAGTGAGTACAAGTCTGTATGTGCATTACTTTCATAGGACAGTTTTTTGAAATTTATCCATATTATTATTTTTATGTGTACAAAATCTTATTTTATTTGTATTGTTAATTGAAATATTTTTTTTTAGCATATGTTTTCTTTAAAATTGTTAATATTACCATTTGCTTCAGTCTGATTTAGGTGAATCAGTATAAAAAACTCTAAAATATTAAATGATAAGCTATATACAGAAATTAAATAATATATTGTTATTGAGACCGGCTGAAGATATAGTTCATGAAACATTTTGTTTATTTCGGTTTCAGTTTAGTTTTTCGGCATGCTGGAATTTGATTTTAATATGTTGCTTTTTATATTATTTGAAAGTATTTTATTTTTATAACTAATAATTGTATGAACCTGACTTCAATAATACATAGTATATTGTGTTTTATATTTATATTAACAGCATGCACATATTATAATATTAGTGCCTCCTTGATAAAGCCTATGCCTCATCTTGCGCTTCCCAGCCTCAGTCTCCATATTTTGGTATTCTGCATGGAGCTGAGATGTAGCTCACAGCATCTGTAATAAAAAAGATAAATTGATTGAGAAATACTTGCTGTACTGTTCATTGTAATTTAGGCTTTACAATTCAGCTTTATATTCTGCTACTGAATAAATTTCCCAGCAACTAGAGTTGTGCTTTGCGAATGTGACTATTTGGCGAGTCTGCCTCTGTTATTATCTGAGTCAACCTAATGTTCAATTCCACTGATTCTTAATACAGAAAATCCTGACTGGTCTTCCAATTTCAATTTAAAATGTGTACTGTGTGTGTATTTAAAATGTAAAATTTTCTTTCCGAAAAGATATCATGACTTTTATAGATATATGTAAAGAATCAGTTTTATGATGTAATAATTTAATTATTTATTTTATATATATTCTAAACAAAAATATTTTTTGTTATTGGCACCGTTACCAGGACCAGTCAAAATGACTGGTATATGTTTCTATAGAATGATCACACATTTGCAAAAAAAATTTGATTCATATAAAAATAATAAAATAAATGTATTTATCTATAGTATCTGGGGGCACGGCAGTGCCCCCGCCAAGTCGAGCAAAAAGTATCCTTTTCTCGAAGTAGTTCGGGCCATTTTCGACTCCCTATAACTTCGTTGTGGATAATACTAGAAGCTTGAATTTTCAGTAACCAAGCAGGCATTGTATAAACTTGGTATATTTAATAATTTCAATAAATTTAAACCAGTAGTTTAAGAATTATATCTAGTCAAAAATTTTTAATTTGTCACTCACTCACTCACTCACTGACTGACCGATCATCAAAACTCTAAGGCACTTCTAGCAGACATAGAAACTAAAAAAAAATTTAGAATACAATTAGTGTTTAGTGTATAAATCAAGGAAAAACTAAAATATTTTGACATTTCGGTCCAGTTTTCTAGATATACAAACTTTAAAGTATTTCTGTATGTAACGAATAACTTTAAAACTACTAGACCACAATATTATAGAACATATCAAAATCTACAAAAAAATCGGGAGACCATATATGAGACCATACATAACTACAATAGTTGGATATATCCATTGTGATACACATTGTGTTTTTACAAAAAAAGATACATTGTTTTACAACCATTTGTAAAAAAAAACTTGGCGATTAAAAAGATACATTGTGTTTTCATGCGATAGCCAAGTCAATCTTTTTATTTAAAACATCAAAGATTTTAAATATTGGTATTGATATGATCACTATAAGATGTTGTTAGGTTAGCTAATTACGTAATAACTTAAGACAGAAGGATCCTTCAGTAGAGACTGAATAAATTGACCGACTTGGTATTATATGGATCTCACAACTTTTTACGATAGAAGAACTGAGTTGCAAGACTTGGCCTTTTTTTTACAATTTATGTTTTTGATGGCATTATATTATGATAAAACAGATTATAATAATGTGTGTGAAATGCTTAAGGTAACTAACGTATGTTCCTATCTCGGTTGTAGAGAATTGACTTTATCGTTACCATCGTTACGGCATCGCATTTTTCCGTTATTATTTAGCGATTGGTAGGCATCCATGGCAACGTTAGCTATGTCGAAATTGCAGGCACTCCTCACCAGTTTTAAATGTTAAATTACCTACGTCAAATGTTTTATTCAAAATGTGCATTATGGGTATCTCTATTAATATATGTATTGAGTTAAATGGATCTTATAATAAACCAAGGTGTGTTGAAAATAATCTCAGTGAAATAAATACTATGATCATTATCTTAAACATAATTATTGATGTTTACAGAGTTGTTAAATTATATTTGAATGGAATACCTGAAGATCCACCTTCGTCATTTGATATCGTAAGTATTTAAATGTTATTATATTTACTTGTTTCAGGACTAATTCAGAAACATCCATAAATGGAACTGCATCTGAATTTATTGAAAATAAAAAGAAAAAAGTTAAGAAGCATAAAAAACACCGAAAAGAAGAACACAGTGTTGATGAGAAGTCTTATAAAAAAAGAAAAAAATCCAAAAAAGAAAAAATCGCGAGTCCAAAGACAGATAGTGAAACATCTCTTTCTGATGTTGAGGATTTGATCAGAAAATCAAAACTTGTAAGGAAACCTTCTGGAAAAGAGTCTTGTTTGGAATCTGTACAGTCAAGTTCAGAAAAAACAAATAATGGCACGCCATTCTTGACAAAGTCTCGAAGTAGTAGTAGAAATAAATCTAGTAAAAAAGGAAATGATCTTGAAGTAATTTCATCAAATTCTGAAACAGAAAATTATCAAGAAGATTGTGCCAGTCCAGAACTAACAGTCATAGAAGATGACCTTAATTTAGAAGAATTAATGAAACAAAAAGAGCTATTACAGGCACGGCTAACAGAGTATTCTTCTGACAAAAGTGACGATGTACGTTATATCAAAAACAGAAATGAAGTTATTCATAAAACTTATGATGATAAGAAGGCACAATTACTAAGAAAACATGAGTTGGATAAGACTCCTAAAAAACATGAATTGGAAAAGCAACATACTAGTAAACATACATCGAATCAAAAACGGGAGCGATCTTCAGATCAAGAGAGAAATAAGAGTAAGAAAACACATGAGGATAAAGATAGGGAACGCGATAGAGAAAGGCGTAAAATTGAGACAAAAAAAGCGCGTGAAAGAGAACGAGAAAGGGAAAAGCAAAGGGAGCGAGATAGAGAGAAGAGAAAAGAACGTGAAAGGGAGAGAGAACGGGAAAGAGAAAGAGATATGGAACGACGTTCCTCAGAAGGTAGAAAGAGAGAAAGAGAAATTGCAAGGAGAGGTCGATCACGAGATCGTTCGTTATCACCGCGTCGAGACCGACGTTATACAGACCGTGTTCGCTGTTCTCGGGACCGTAGTCGATCCGATCACTATAGGCCACGATCACGTGAGAGAGACTACAGAGCTAAGCGAAGAGTAAGTTATTATCATTTTTAGTTAATCATACCTAATTTAAAACAATACCTCTAATAAGTATATTTTATAAAGAAGGAGTTTAAAAATTGTGTATTTTTCGTTACAGTCCTTTGACTGAAGGGACTTTAGAAGGAAATGATAGTTTGTCGTGTATCATCGAATACACGACATTATTTCTTCATTCAACGACATAACTTCGTTTTCTTTAATCATAGCAATATTGCATGTTTTATTGTTTATAGTTCAACTATTCAATTATAATTATGTTTGTCTTTGAAATACACTATTATCCCAAATAAGAAAGGACAGTGAAAATAAAACTGTCCTTCTTAGATGTAAGTAACTTACGCACTTTGAGATATAATTTATTAAATAATATTAAATTTTCTAATTTTAGGATTCTGTCAGTGATATTCAACATTTAGTACCCAGTTCCAGTGACGAAGAGCTCAATATATCTATTAATACAGATGATGAAGAAGAAACAGAAGAACAAATCATAGAAAGAAGAAGAAAACAACGCGAACAACTTCTGAAGGTAAATTGTTGATTGTTGTATCGATAATTTTGGTGAAAATCTAATAATATGGTAACAAAGATTAAACATGGCGACATAAATCCCGGTTACACTATCCCAGGAGGCTAACATGTGCGGTGGCCTTGTAGAATTCCTCTCTGTGCGTCCACGCTCAGGCCCTTTTGCATCGTTTAAGAGTGGATGCTCAATAGTAGCTTCGTATATTGAGAGGGGCGATATTGTGCTCGATTTAAAATCTACTTCCAGGGGAAAATCAAAACTCTGTCACGCTTACCATGCACCTTTATAACATCAGGGGCATCTATTCTAACCTTAATGCTGTTTATTACCATCTTGAGACGACAAAGCCGGCCTTGCTCTTTCTATGCTATGATAGGAATTATTTATTTGCGTCTTACCCTTGGGTAGATTCGCTTCTCGCCGGATGATCCAGACATCGTTGCTGACTCTGTCACTACGTGACTGTCGTGGTGTTTCAGGGTATTTTGCATTTCTATCTCTTCGGTGCCAGCCTTGGTTTAGTCGTTGGTGTACTCAGTAAGTCGAAGTAATATTTCGTCTGCTGATAATTTGTAAGGCGCAAATTCGGCCACACATATTGATCCTACCTCTGGGAGGGGACTATCCCCGTACCAGCTTACATTTTCACTGGTATTGCGGATGTGTATGGGCTGCGGTGATCACGTGAGCCTCTTGCCCGTTTGCCCGTTATATATAAAAAATTGTTTTCTGTTTTAGAGTTTGGGCGTGAACAACAACAATGGCGGAAAAAATGAAGAAAAGAATGAAAATGATTCCAGCAAGGAAAATAAAAATAATTCCACAGCAGATGTTAACTATTCCAAAGAAGTGAATCCTACAATACTATCGAAAGAAGACACTAAAAATGTAGTAAATTCCAAAAAGGAGTCAAAAGTTGAGTCTAAGGATAAAGAATCTTTACAGTTAGAGAAATCTATTAAAAAAAATGAATGGGATATGTTTGCAGATCAGGACAACTTTGAAAATATAGACGTGAGTTTAATGGTGTATCTTTACTTTTATCATTCATCTGCATAGAAAGCGAACTTAATACTAAATTGAGTTTTGTGTGTCACATTTATTTATTTCAATATTATTATTAATTTCAGACATCTGCTGCTGGAAAAGCGAGAAGATACTTTACTTCTCAAGAGAATTCTTCTCTCAATGACAATTGGGATGATGATGAAGGTTACTATAGGTATGAAATTATTAGGACCTTCTTTTTACGCTTAACTATACCTAGTCCAGTAATAAGTTCTGTTACAAATGAAAATGCATTTAGTTTTTTGTGAAGTAATGTACCTAAACTTTATAAAACTATGCCTATGTACATACATACATGGCTTTCATAAAAGTGAATTCCCGAGTCCCCTAGTGGGGCATTCTCATTTTTGTGTCTGTTTCACTGATCATTATTCTTTAGAGGCAAGTAGAGCGTGAGTGAGAGCCTTCTGTGCTCTGCCCAACCGAAACCTATTTTTTATCTTGTTTCTCCGGGATTCGAACTCAGGACAGAGGTCCAGAGGGTGCTAAACGCATCGCGCTTACCATTGAGCTACGGAGGCGGTCATACAGACCTAAAGTTGCCTGGCCTGCCTGTTAATGGAATTACCCACTGTTTCCAGGGGAAATTTTGCCACTGTTTGTTATGGTGTGTTGTTTAGGGCAGGACATGTCCTCTAATACTGACTATTATTTGCTTTGTCCGAAACGTTGGTTTTGAGCCAGGATTGGGTGTTGCCATGTCAACAGAGCCCTGCTGGAAAGTCCACGGTATATTTAAAAAAAAGAATTGCTGAGAGTTTTAACAACACAATTCAAAACGGTCTCTTGATACACTTTGGCCTTAACCAGTGGCGTAGCTATTATATGGCAAAGTGGTGCAGTGCACCGGGGCCCTGAAGCAGAAAGGGCCTCCTGGGATTTAGAAAGAGGGGGAGGCAGCTAGAAAAAATTATAACAATGGAAGTGCCGAACGTCCTTTATAAATACTAATTTTCAAATAATTAAGTTTGTGCTAGGGGGTTGGGGAGGTTGAGATTTTTTTCTCTGCACCGGGGCCCTTCTCCACCTAGCTACGCCACTAACCTTAACTTATTTTTCACAAAAGTGAAGCTTTGTAAATGATCAAGGATGATAAGACATGATTTTATGTAACAGTATTTATGCCCAGACTATTTATAAAGCGAATATTGAATGAAAAATATGTTTATTTCAGAATTCGAATAGGTGAGATTCTTGACAATAGATATTCTGTATATGGATACACTGGACAAGGAGTGTTCTCGAATGTTGTACGCGCGAGAGACCAGGCACGGGGCAATTCAGATGTAGCTGTCAAAATTATCAGGAATAATGAAATCATGTAAGAATCCCGGTTATAGAATAAGGGTTAACGATATTTATTGCTCTCAAAAGAATTTCACATTACACTTCATGAAAATTACAATGCTTACGTAATAATATTTTTAAAATATATTATATTAATATATTATATAATTATATTTAAAATAATATATTATTCATAATTATAATTAGACATACAGGTTTGAATTTATATGTTTTAGTATGAAATGATTTTTTATAAAATGATATCAAATAGAAGAGGGTAGATGCTAATTATAATGTTTAATATTTCGATCAATCGGAAAATTTGAATACACTGTTCAAAACTAGGAATAGCTTAAGAAAAAATAGGACGCTTTAGATTGACTTAACTTCCTTTTTAAAGTGCTTAATATGACAATATAACTACACTGATAGCTGTTTTATTATTTTAATACAAGACGCTAAAGCTACTTCTAAGTAATTATTTCTTGGTGATACGAGATATCTTTCTAATAATATTACACATTATTACTGTATTTTACATAGGCACAAGACAGGACTGCGGGAATTAGAAGTTCTTAAAAAGCTAAATGATGCCGACCCTGAAGACAAATTTCACTGTCTCCGACTATTCCGACACTTTTTTCATAAACGCCATTTGTGTATGGTTATGGAACCGTTATCTATGAACTTAAGGGAAGTTCTAAAGAAGTATGGGAAAAATAGTGGAATTCATATAAAAGCCGTAAGAAGTTATACACAACAAATTTTATTAGCCTTAAAACTATTAAAGAAAACAGGAATACTTCATGCAGGTAAATATAATATATATATATATATAATCAATATTAATTTTTATTGGTATGGAGTGAGGGGAAGCTAGCGAAGGTCCCATAGCGGACTTAAATGGCATTTGTGTTCATAAGCAGATCGCAGCAACCGCTCAGTTGATTTGATTTTTTGTGTCTAAATAAACTTAAGCATAATACCGAAGTTTTCTCGAAGCTCGATTTTTAATATTTGGCCCACACATTAAAATGCATATAATTTGGTAATTATAACTATCCGATCCAATATTCCGCTGCGATTCACTATATTTAGCTATGTTTAGTGTTATGTTTATATGTACAATGATAGATCTATTCAAAAGCGGTTTTATTGTTTATGTTTGATTTACATTAACTCACCTGTCCCTTAACCATATTGACCACAATTGCTTCTCAGAGTTCTTTATTTTTAATGAAATATCGACACAAAAACGGTTATTGTGGGTATAATATTTTGTAAAAATCTGAAAATATAAGATACAGCGAAAACTGCATTAAAATTCATGAATGTATAATTTGAAGATGCTTTTAAATATACAGACATAGTCGATATGTTATAATATGTATAATCATTAATCATATTATGGTAATCATAATAACATATTACATACAAAATATAATTGGGTCTCTAGACTAGAATTGAATCTCAGAATATCATAATCATAATCAACCATATAATTCTTATTTACTTAATTAAGATTATTATTTTTTACATTACAGATATTAAACCTGATAATATCTTGGTCAATGAGAGTAAACTATTGTTAAAACTTTGCGACTTTGGATCTGCTTCACAAATATCAGATAATGATATCACTCCATACTTGGTTTCAAGATTTTACAGAGCACCTGAAATTATATTGGGTGTTCCATACGACCATGGAATAGATATGTGGTCAACGGCCTGTACAATATATGAACTTTCTACTGGAAAAATTATGTTCAGTGGGAAATCAAACAATGAAATGTTAAAATATTTCATGGACCTTAAAGGAAAAATACCTAATAGAATAATAAAGAAAGGACATTTCAAGGATCAGCATTTTGATACGAAATACAGTTTTATGTATCATGAATTGGACAAAATTACTGAAAGGGTAAGACTTAGTTTTTCAAGTCCATTTTGATAAATAGTTTAAGTGGGTGATTTTGATTTGTAGTAACTTATTATTTTTCATTGTAGGAGAAAGTAGTTATTATGTCAAGCATAAAGCCAACAAGAGATTTACTGTCGGAATTAGCACCAGCATTGCAGCGGTTACCAGCAGCGGAGGCTAAAAAAGTAACTCAGCTTAAAGACCTGCTTGAGAGGATGCTTATGATTGATCCTACTAAACGTGCGTCTGTTAATCATTGTCTTGCACATCCGTTTATACAAGAAAAAATTGTGTAATTTAATAATTAAATAATATAACCACAAATTCACAGACAATAAAGGTAATATACATCTTCCGGGTTTCGAAATTAGCTCATGTCAGATAAAAATTGTAGATCAGATTATCTATAAAAAATGTCTTAATACTTTTTTCCTAAGAGCCGTTATTGAGATATAACGATTCAAAAAGTTGAAAGAGTTGTATTTGAATTTCTACTCTAGTTAAATTAAAAAAACACATTTTTTTCGAATTAGCAATTACAAATTATAACTAATACTTTATAAGATAGAAGATTTATGTGTAGAATAATCCTTATTTCTTTAAAATGGATTAATACCTAATTTTAGATTTCCCATTTCATATGCATGATTATAAAAAAAACTACCTTAATAAAATGATTGTAGAATGGAGGTTATCAACAGGCTTTATAATATCAAATAATAATATTTTGCATGTTATTCGAGGATTTTTGAATAAATTAATAATTATATAAAGATTTATACTCTTGTTAAATTAGTAAGCCTCTTTTTCCTGTACTTATCTTTTATGTACTTACTTGTAAAAACATGTGCTCATTATTTCACCATGTATGATGATTTGCAGGTATTTTTTTTGCATTTGTAATACCATACAATATAAACAAGACATTCCAAATCAGATTGGTGGTGGTAAAAATATCAGTGATAGCCAGTGGCCACACTGAATATGATAACAGTTTTTTTTAACAACTATTGATTACCTATATTATTATTAATCTGTAGTTGATGACCTTCATTTTTTGATAAACATGATTTTTGAATATTATACAACCGCTATGTATATTGTTCACATATCAAAAATATTCACAATCTGTTTATCTCTAGTAACTGCATAATTTATAATAGTAGAAAACAAAAATTAGATTTATTTTGTAAATGCAGTGAAATAAGTACACATTGCATGCTATTTTGATGGATTAAATTTGTCTCAAACATAGTAGAAAACACAAATTAGATTTATTTTGTAAATGTAGTGAAATAAGTACACATTGCATGCTATTTTGATGAATTAAATTTGTCTCAAACATGGGATTAAAAAACTGTGGTTAGTTTTATTTATCATAACCCACTGAGTTTTTTTTTGCAAGTATCTATTCTATGAGTAATATAGCTGATAATTTATAAATTTGAATGATACAAGACATTGGTATCAGTTCTACCTGAGACTTAAAGCAATAAATTACGTTATTCTGTTTCAATCTAAGAATGTCAACAATGTTGTATAAATAATATGTATTATAGCTATTTTACTATAGTGTACGCGCAAGTGCTAGTCTCCTCCTGCGGTATGTGAGCGGCAGGGCGGGGGCTATTTCCAAACGTCAAGCTGACTCAGTCTGCCGTCCACCACCGCGACGGTTACACGACTTATTTGTTCGCGTCAGTTTATTCCAAACACACATGGGTTAAATATCCTAAGATGGGTCCGCCAATACCACGATAAGGGAAAAATGTTATTTAGAAAATGAAATTTGAGTCTGCAAACATCGGAAATTACAAAATTTTCATCTTCACGGAAACCTGAATACTTATTGAGAAAGGTTAATTTGTTTTTAAAACTGTTTTGTACCATTAATAATAAAATGTAGTTAACACTTTTAACTGTGTGTTTTGCTTAGCCCGGAAATAGAAAATATAATTTTATAATTTACCCGTAACATTAATTAAGACAGTTTCTAACATAGTTATCTGGAGATTTATCTGTTCTCATATATCTCGTGCGTGTCTTGAAAATACGCGCCCTCCCCCGTCTCGCCGCTCACATACCTCAGGCGGAGACTAGCACTTCCGCGCGGACTATAATACTAAATTTTATGAATCTTGACTATATGATATGACCTGTTCGACGTTCAAAGGTTCCCGAAAAAGGAACCTTTGAATTCAAATATGCTAAAGGGTAGATAAAACCTTGGACACCTTGGACACCTTTTGGAATATACACCTGTATATTTCAAAACACATAGAGAATGGAATATGGATATTCTCTAAAAAGATGAAAAATCTCACATGCTGCTAATATTTAAATTTTTAAAATGAAAACCCAATCTTTGACTCGTATGATTCTGGCCACACTCTGCCCTCGCTAGGATTAGATTTAGTAGTATGCTACATATTATGTTCCTGTCACGTAAAAAGAAGGCTGAGCGACAGTGGAGGGGATGTGTCTTCGAACGGGTACAGTCGTGTTCTAAAGAAGTAGTCTAGTCTTATTTTTTATAATCTAAAAGTAATTATTGTTTTATTGTAGAATCATTATAGGTACTTTACTAGCTACTTATTTTGGAAGAGGTTAGAATTTAAAATAGATATGTTTACGAGCATTATTTTTGATCTTAAAATCTAAGATCTGGACTTTGCATTGTAAAATACGAAGTCTTTTTCCAAGAAGGATTATTACCGAAACATGATATCGCCCGAAGCATATTTAGACGACAATTACAAAACAAGGTGATTCATATCATATGCCACTGATGATCGATTTCTGTACATGGAGTGGGAGAATTGAGAATCAACATTATTTTATTTTGAAGTTAAGTGTTTATTAAATATAAATTTTCTATTATTTAAATAATTTTCACTTTGTTCTGAAAGTTTTAGTGCGTAAAAGTCTATTTATAACAGTGAAATATACCTAAAAGGCATTGACATAGTAATTGTTGATCGAAGCTAAAAGGACTTTAAATAAAAGTTGAATCCAGGTTAACAAGGAGTTTTATTAACATATACGATTAGAAACACTATTACTACCAAAAGAAAAAAAAGATGTCATATGAATAAATTGACTATTTTTAACTGAGATTTTTAATCTTAAAACGATATGAAACTTTTTAGATTATCGATTTTATTTATCACATCCAAGTAGGACAATGTTACCCAACTATCATTGTAACTTTGGCTCACCAAATTTTTGGAAATTTATAGTTTATTTACTTATATATTTTTTAAATAATATAGAAATTTTGATTTACTGAGACACCAAAACACTAATAAAACAATAAATAATTAGTAAATCTAAATCTCTCTTTGGAACCCGGTTCGTGACAAGTGACAACTGACAACTGATAAATAGCCAAATGCCAATATTTAGCAAGAAAAATTAAAATATCATGAGGAATTCGGTTACCCCTTCAAAATTTTCAATAACGTGATATTTATTTAAATATCATGTTTCGAAAATGTTTGCCTCAGAACATGTATCTTTCGTTCGTCGGCTATATAAACTTATATTTCGTGTCCATCGCGCCTTGCCAGCAGAGTTGAGAGTACTTGGAGACAATTACGCTCGAGAAGAATTTAAAAGACACAAAAATTGTAATCCGCAAGAAGCGAGGATATTTCTGAATGAATGGACGGTAATAAATCAAGATATATCAGTAAACGATATTTTAATATCTATGTTATATTGTTTTTATGCTTCACTGTTCAATTTCCAGGATTATGCAATCAACATTGCTAAACAGACGAAGCCTGTTCGCCAAGCTAAAAAGAAAGATGTTGGAGAGTATTTGGATCCAGAAATGTTGAACCACATGACTGATGACCAGCTCGTTCAACTTTATGAATTGCATAAAGCAGCATTTCTTAAGGTTAATGGTGATAATGACGACAAAATAAATATAGAAACCAGCAATAATAGCAAAAGTAAGAATTAAAACTGGCGTTGAGAATTCTCATGGATTCAACTCATACAACTTTTTGTTACATAAGACATCTCTTTAAAAGTAACATCTTTGCATGTTACATATATACATATATATATTTAGTAAACAACCCTAATTATTGAATAATAATATATTTTAAATACTGGTTCTTATGGCAGAAAAGCACTTGAAAATTGTTTGCAGAGTTAGATGTTAAAATTACTCTTGTGGAAATATGTTGTTTAAGAATGTATTAAAACAGAAATTACTTACATTAATTTACATTTTATTTGCTTCATAAGTGCAATTATGACTTGTACTTGTGAAGTTTTTAAGTATGTTTTAAAATTAAATTATTTGCAATAGTTTAACATTTTATTTTTCTCATGCTATGTGTAATTATTATTGATAATCTGTTTCATAATTAACTTTAAGTATATTTTTATTTGTATATTATCACATAACTAGATATTAAATGTGTTTTTATGGAATTATTTTAAGGATATTAAAAATTAAATTATTTAAATTTTTTTATGTTTCAAAAATATTCAATCCAATATATTCTTAATTCTTCCAAAATTTAAACTATGTTGTAATCGCTAGGCAGTGATTTCTTCCAGGTAATCCATAAATTGTAGGACAACTAATTACTCAGCTATGCCTGTGATTTTTGGCACCAACAAATAAAAAAAATAAATATATAAACTAATCACTTCATACAAAAATTTAACTAACAATCAAATTGAATAGAAAAACAAAGACTATGAAAGTGCAACTTTACTAGACTCTTGAAGGAATTAAGACTTCCTTCCTGATTGATGCAAGGAGAGAATTCCACAGCAAAGTAATTATTATAGAAGTTTGAAGAATGGACTGCTATAGTAAATGATAAATGGACTCTGTTAAGCAATACAGTGTCAACCCACACGGTTGCCATTTTGAGAAAATTGAGTTTGAAGTTTTAATCAGGTTTTATAAAATTTCTTTTAAAAAATAACAGAAATAATATATTTTTTTGTACTTATTATTAATAAATTAAATGTGTATCGATTTCTTAGTAGCAATCAAAATAATTGAATTTAGTGCATTTTTGTTAAATATTTTATAAACATTTTAGGTTTTCATGCCCGTTAGTTTTTTCAATATTTTTGCTATTAAAATGATAATATGTATCTCTTTTGAAATATGTAGTCCAGCTCATAAGGAAGAAGTTTGGTATCAAAATTTATTGGGTTAAATATCATTTTGTGGGTTGACACTGTATTCCTTAATAGCGTCCAAATTATCTACAGAGCGAAGGTTCTAAGAACCAGTAGGCCTATTACGAAAAACGAACGCAACGAACGGATCGAAACGAAAGAACAAACAACTTCGTATTTTAACTTATTAAGAAAACATTTTTAATTCTATTTACGATTATTCTTACTAAATGTTAATATATTAATAATCATAGTAATGTCAAACGAAAGACATAATGTCTTATTGCGAAAGACGTGTCGATCATAGGATTTATAATAGTAAAATGTACGATCCGTCAGCCGAAACCTCGTATTTTGTTTTGGTAATCCTACGAGACCCCAAAAACATTTTTTTAAAGTTGCAACATATTTAGGTTAAAACAAGAAACAATCGGGAAAGTAAGTAAGCATTCTGGTGATGGCGGAAGGGAAGCCATTTGAGCTTCACATGAAACTCAGATATGAGGTTGTACCTATGTAAGCCAAATATGAATTTAATAGCAACATTTTTCACTCAAGGTTGTTGATTTACTCTATTGTTATATCTGAACATCAGGAATCATACTTATCATTACGTTAAGACTAAGGGAACATTATTTTTGTTCGAATCGGAAGAAACTTCTGTAAGCGTCTTTGGAAAGCAGCCACATTTTTTCTAAATGTATCTAACATTCATCAACAGATGAGCATGAGGTTCACTTGATGGTAGATGATACCTTAGCCACAGAACATCAGTCAATGATGCGCTGTCAACCTAATTTTACTTCGAGCATTCGGGAATCCATAAACTGAAACCGAAACGCGCAATATGCACTTCACGATTTTTCCGTCTACAATATGAACGGTGGTTCGTTACCAGGTCGGATTTTCGATATTCCTCTTTACTCGAAAGTTACCAGACGTGGGGAAGACATGCTTACAGAAAATAATAAACATGTCGTCCTGGTCTGATTATAACCCACGACCCATCGATGGGTTCTACCGAACGCGCCAACTAGCCAAACATCAAACAAACAATTTTCTATTAATTACCTACCTGTAAGTGTACATATCTTCTATATATATATATAAAAGAGATTTCCACCTATATAGTCACTCATCACGATATCTCTGGAACCATAAGGCGTAGCGACTTGAAATATGGTAGGAATATTCCTTTCGCCAAGTAGAGGTCAGCTAAGAACGGATTTTACGAAATTCAACCCACAAGGGGGGTGGGCAATTGCTAGTTATTCATAAACTTTATGTAAATTATGTCGCAAGACTAGATATTAAATGTGTAATGGAAATATAATAAGAATGCATTTTATTATGTGTGAATATGGTTTACACAATGTGTTAAGTTCTGAGGTGTAGTGTGCTGTGAGTAAATTGAAACTTATGTGATTTTCTTTTTTATTTTTCTATTTGTGCCCTACTAAACCAAAACCCGTTTTTGTTGTTCAAAATTTTGTTTCAAACCCGTGATCTCGGGTTCTATACACGATTTGCATGCCACTAATCTACAGAGTTGCCTCTGCTACTTGCTCTACTATTTTTACTAGTAAATTGATAAATTTAACGACCACTGAAGTGGTAGATTGAATATTGGCGTAGAGGCTACTTTTATCCTGAATATATTTTAAATTAAAATATACTGTTCAGATGATATTAAGCTTCAAATATATCAAAGAAACTTGGTTTTAGGTTTAAAAAAACTTTAATTATTTATAACAAAAATAATGTGAGTTTTATGCCTACTTACTATGTAAATACGCTGTTCACTGGCGATTGTTGTCACTCAACAAAAACCTAGATCGTTATTTAAATAACCTATGTATCATAATTATTATATACATCATTTATATATTACAGTAATAGGGTATAGAGTCCTTTGAGGTACATTATTATATACATATTGTTTTAATAAGAAATTAATAACAGTCGTTAAAGTTTTATACGATATTTGAGACTTACAGCCATAATTATATTCTATTTACAAAACAATAAATGCAGGAGTACAGTTGCAATCTTATAAAATCATCAGTTTAGATTGCAACAACACATAGTGTTGAAAATCACGCGTGTTCTATGAAGACGTATTCTCATCCGATGGCGGTCATGGCGCTAACCATATCCTAATGTTAGCACGTCAAAGCCAACTTCAGCCACTGTAATGTAAAGCATACTCTTTTTCATTCAATTTTTGAATGAGTATAAATAGTCGGAAAAGAAAAGCAATTTTAATATAAGATCAATTATACTTATTTGCAATTATAATTATATTAATTCAGGTATACCGGATTAAAACGCGATTTATTATTTAAAAGCGAACGAACGAAACGTCGGGATAAATAATTTAAACAATATAAATAATAAATCGCGTTTTAATCCGGTATACCTACAGTATTTTATTTAAATGTGTGATACTCGCGTTAATAAAAGACAATATTAAGCGATAACATTGTTCTGTATCGATACATTAATTACCAAAATATAAAGTATAGATTAAATTAAATAACATGGATATCTCTAAAAGTTCAAGTAGTTCTAGTATAATATACTGTTGTTCCATGAATGATTTGGTCACAGTAATAACACGGGTTATTATTTTTAAAGTTCTAAATTAGGGATTTTATCATCGCTTCATTTTTAGTAGAAAGAAAGAAAAACGCATACAGATGATCAATAACTAAAAATTACTCGCTTAGGTTGTAGCGCTTTTTTAATGTAATCAAAAATAAAAGCATTCGAATAGTAACATGCCGGGTATGTTACTATTCGAATTCGTATGTCATACCCATCACAATTGTAAAATATTAAGATTAAGCTTACTTACGTAATTATTAAGCGATAAATAATTTAGAGTATTAAATATTTTTAATAATATACCCACCTCAGGAAATGTTAATTTAACTTTGTACGTACGCGTAGAGCAGTTACTGAAGAACATATCTGAAATGGGAATATAAGATATGGTGCTTTGTCATTCAAATAATGTGCGATTGAGATTTTAAAACAACATAAGATATCTGTGTGTGTAATTAGTTGATCACAGATCACAATACATATATTTGCAGGTCATATATTATATCCCAGTTGAAGATAATTATGCTTGTTAGAAGAGCGAAAGCAAATTATGGTTATTAGTAAAGAAAAGAAAATCAGCCTTTATAAACTGAATTTATAGCTGGAACATCATGATCAATGATACAGTATCTACAGGACCTGATTTAGAGGTGTGGCTTTGAGGTAACAAAGGAGTGGAGCCCCCCTGGCCCCAAATTATTTTCATGTTACGAATATAAACATGTTTGTTCAAAATAAAGGTAAAACAGTCGGAAATTAAAAGATTTTTCCGAATTCTCTGTTGTAGTGTGCCCTCTTTTGTGGAGGCCCCAGGGCAGTAGCCCAGGATGCCCTCCCCTAAATCTGGCCCTGAGTATCGTTGCAGATTTAAGATAAATACAGATACGTCATGGCTATTGTATGAGGTGATGAAACCTCGAGTCATTTGCCAACAATTGATTTTTGAAAACTTAAAACCGTCAATGATTTCCCATTTTTAAGATTATACCAATACTATTAATAATTAAATAATAATTTATGTATTAATTTTATCTTTTTTAAGTATCTTAATCATCTTAATAAAGCGAGGCTCTGGCCTCCTAGCTAGGGAGTTCCTGTGTTAAGGAAGCCAGTTCCGTCAATTATTCACGGTTGCCTCCACTTTTAATCAAATATTGATAGCAAATGACTCTACATTCCACTGAAAAGATACCAGCAGCTTGGATGGATTATGTTTTAATAGTATTATGTACAAATATGTACTTATTTATTTTATAATGAATAAAAAAATAACATTGTATAGCAATATACAAATATTATTTATTATATAATGTTTTTTTAAATACTTACGAAAAGCTCTATGCAAAAGAACTACAGCAGATACAAAGTCGCCAAATCTTAGCATTCCGTCCTTTCTCATATATTTGAGGACTAGTAAGGCCATTGCCCTTTCAGGAACCACAAAGCCGACGTCTCGAAGGGCATCACGAAATCTTTCTACCCTCAATACTCCCATTTTTTCAGTCGAATGTCTTTTAAAGACTTCTTGCCAATACTTAAGACTATAAATTAAATCTTTGAAGTCATTAAGTGTTATTCGACCTGAGCCATCCTTCTGAATAATACGCTAAGGAATTTTACAGTGAACTTAATGGTCAATGGATATTTTGTAATACCCATTTTATGAGGTGCGAAATAGACATCCAAAGTTTTTTTAGTACCGGTATAATTATACAAAATTATCACAATTCGTTAGGTGGAGGTTAATGACGATCTGATTCAAAGCAATATTATTTGTTTATATGTTGTATAAATATACTGAAAATTAATTTACTCAAATAATAAAGGATACTTCCATAGACAAAACAACTTGACGGCATGTTTCAATCGTTGCACAACTCTTTATGTAATCGTTTGGTAAACATCTTTCTAATAATTCTTGGAGTTCGAATGCATTAATAGTTTTATGTTCATCGGCTAATTGAAGAAACTGAGAATCATACAATTCAAAAGTGTTCGAATTTATTTCGGAGGGAGCTTTTAAAACAGCCGCTTTTAAGGTCTGTGGAAAGCTATCGAGCACGTTCATTTTGAGTGGTTTTATTGAACACACCCTCAGAGTGAAGTTTCCTTCTTGTCGTGGTTCAAATGTTGTAGGTATTACTAAATAAGCGCCGGATTCTAAGTTACACCTGAAACAAGAATGAATAAGATTTTGCTTTCGAGAGTTTGGATTGTATTACAAAATGAAATAAGTTATATAAAAAATTCTATATATGTATATGTATATTATATACATTTTCGTAATCATAATAAACAGTACAACCTTCTAGCGGGTGATCGTTTGCGATGGAGACGCCAATTAACTCTAAATATAAACTTAAATATTACTTTTTGAACAATATTTTTAGATTAGAAATGTATTATTTGAGCTGACAGTCTACCTAACATTTACATAAAATATAAATCTCTATTGTTTTTACTTAATTAATATTAACACAATGTGAATACATTTTTTTTTTATATCGATAAATAGATAAAAGCTAATTACGCTTTTAATTAATAAACATTGCCCATGTTCACATATTCACTTTTGTGGCTTAGTGGTATTCGTTTTGTATTTAGCTTTGGTTCGAATTCCCGTGGAGACAATATTAAAAATTGTTTCGGGCAGGCAGGGTATTGAGTGTGATCACTATACTTGCCTATAAAAAATGATCAGTGATATACATAAACATTGGTCTGCTCCATACCCCAGTAATCACTTTACTAAGAATTAGGAAACAGGAATCACTTTAGGGGAATCAGGAATTCACTTTTACTAGTTAAAAACATATACATATACAGTTATTACCTCTCACTCACTTGTCGGCTGTTTGTATACTGCGAATTTATAGAGCTCTTGATTTTCTTAAACAACATCGATGGTGCGATCTCCGTTATAGGCTTGGTAATTTTGTAAATGCTAAATCCTATTACTTTCGGTTCCATTATACTGTGTTGGCTCAATGATATAAAAGCTGTGTCTGACTCGTTGAGCACAATCTGAACTTGCGGATTCATATGGAAGAATTCTAAAAGAAATACTTATTTTGTAAAATGTTTACATCGCAAGCTTCGTACATAAAATGATTAAAAAATTAAACTAATTAAACAGTGCATCGCGTGAAATTACCGACCTAAGTACAATTTAATTATGTTATAAAATTAAGCTAAATTAAAAATAATAAGCAATAACCTAAACATGGCTAAATAATTATTAAACGTTGATGATCATTAAAAAGCGTAATTTAATGTTGTTTAATGATATAAATGAGATAATACTATCTTACATAATACTGTTATATTTAATTCATTCGCCTTTTAAAGATATTAAATAAGCCTTCGTCATCTCCGTTGTATAGGTCATACCAGGGTGAATCAAAAAGTTCTTAGAAGTGCATATATATGAAACCTTTTTGGATCAAGTTCGATATTCAAATTAAAGAGTGTCTATCACACTATATTTATGCAGACTGTCACTTGTTTTTGTCAGTTCGTTCGCATGTAATAAATTTTTTTGTGCAACGAGTTGCTAAAAAGTCAAAATTATGGATAAAAGTGAGTTACGTGCGGTGATAAAATATCTCAGTTTGAAAAAAATGTCTACGAAGGAAATTTTTTTGGACATTCAGCAGACATTAGGGGGTGATGCTGTACCCTATTCTACGGTTGCGTACTGGGTGGCTGAATTTAAAAGAGGTAGATCAAGCTGTAAAGATGACCCGCGTTCTGGGCGGCCTTCAACATCCGTTACAGAAGAAAATATCAAAAAGGTTGAGAATCTGGTTTTGGAAGACAGAAGAATGACTATAAAACATATAGCTGAGATCCTAAAGATATCTTTTGGTAGCGTTCAATCCATTTTAATTGATTCACTGGGGTTCAAAAAAGTGTCTGCAAGATGGGTGCCACGAATGTTAACCGACGAAAACAAAAAGCGACGTTTGGAAATTTCCAAGCGTAATCTCGAAATGTTCCAGCGTGATTCGGATAATTTTTGCCGTCGTCTTGTCACCATGGATGAAACGTGGGTCCATCATTTTGATCCTGAAACTAAAAGACAAAGCATGTCTTGGAAACGACCATCCTCTCCATCCATCAAGAAATTTCGAGTTGCTCCTACCGCTGGCAAAGTTATGGCCTCTGTGTTCTGGGATAGTGAAGGAATCCTTTTTATTGATTACATGCCAAAAGGCCAGACGATTACTGGACCCTATTATGCAAATTTAATCCCGAAAGTGCGTGAAGCGATTAAAGAAAAACGTCGTGGAAAACTGTCGTTGGGCGTGTTGTTCCTTCAAGATAACGCTCCTGCTCATCGATCGGAAGTTGCGCTCAACGCAATCCGCTGTGCTGGCTTCAATCTCCTTGACCACCCACCATATTCTCCGGACTTAGCCCCAAGTGATTTTCACTTATTTCCAAAATTAAAAGAGGAAATTCGTGGAACAAAATTTCACGATAATGACGCGGTTATAGCTGCCGTAGAGGACTTTTTCGAGAGTCAAGAAAATAATTTTTTTTCACAAGGAATAAGGAAGTTAGAAACGCGTTATTCTAAATGCATTGCATTGGAGGGAGATTATGTAGAAAAATAAAATATTATTATTTAAATCTTTGCATTTTTTAATATTGATTCCAAGAATTTTTTGATTCAACCTCGTACAATTTTAACTATATTAAATAATTTATTATGTAAGGTAAATTTTACATCAGAACATTTGATTACCAGCGTGATTTCTGCAGCCGCCAGCTGACACGCCCTTCATCCACCTACCCTGATGAGATCTGATCTGCCATTTTTGCTTGTCAGCAAGCGTGGCTTCAATTTGACTAGTTTCACCATCCATATGAATTAACTCTAATCGAGAAAATGTACTTAAAAAATCTGTGTATAACATCCAGAATCCGGATGTGATAGACGTAAGTCGCTCTCGTTCTGACACTGGTATTAAACTCCACCTTAAAATATATATAAAATTAGTTTTAAAATGCCATTCGAATGTTTTTAGTAGTTTAGTTTATTTAAGATTTCTCGCGCGTTCTCTTTCTGGCTCTATACTTTTGTATCTACAACAGTAGCTAAGTTAATCGTGAATCTTGAGCAGCAATGGTTACTTGCAATATATTCTTTTGCTATGTATTATTATTTAATCTTCAAATCCCACGTGATCACCCGCTCACGAAATGAAATATTCATTCCTATAATTTAATATTAAATAACTTTTATGTATAATAAATTGTACTTAAGATGTATTATTTCTTACGCTTGTTTGTCCAGTATAAAGTGAGTAAAAGGTGTATCGCCGGGCGCTAAGGGTCTCAATAGACGCACTAAATGTATATACCCTCCAGTAGTTTCCACCTGTTTAGAGTATAGTAAATAGATAATTATTATAATATGTTAAAAGTCACTTAAATAAAAACGTGGTAAATAAGATCCTAATAAGGGTAATAATAATTATAATATCACATTTATCAGTATAAAGGGATTTCATTAAATCGTGGTATTCTTGGTGTGTCTTGAATCTGTGTTTTTAGTGTTTGTGGGTTTGCCTAGTTATGTAAGGATTAAGTGTTTGTAATTAGTTTTAAGGTTACTCACTTTTTCAATATTATGGATCCTGTAACGAATTCCAGATTCTATAGTTTTAACCGAGTTAGTGGCCCGATGTGCTGTTACAATACTTGTGGTTTGTAACAGATTATGTAACTTTGATGGCTCCCCTAATTCTGATACGGTTATGGTCTCAGTTATTCCTCCAGTGAAATCTACAAGGCCATCTTGAAGGTTTCCATATTTGAGAGCTTCGTAGGAACCATGCATTCTGCGCAAAAAAGAGTGGTTTACAGTATTTTACCACAATAATCGTAGTTATAGCGAAAAGTACGTAGGTTTTCTAACAGGTACATATACTCACTTAGCATAGGCCTTTTCCAATAAAGCTGGCCACAGCTGCTCTGAGTGACTGCAATGCATGAAAGCGAGCTTGCCATGCACAGTTGGTAGTCTATCATCAACAAGAACTTCTACCCACTGTCCACACCACCAAATTCGAAACCTGAAATAAAATCAATTGAGATTTTATTTAAAATTATTAGGTACCTACGGGTAATAAGACTTTTTAACAAAAATCGTAGTTAAATTGATAATAGAGATATCCGATTATTATATACAGATATAGGATAGGTATGAACCTAGAAACTGCGTATGTAGCCTTGCGGTCGCACGTTCATCCGTAAGAGCATACGTCCCGGGTTCGATTCCCAGGTTGGTCATTAAGTGTTTCTCGCTTTTAAAAGTGTGGAAATGGTTGGTGATCAGAGTTTGAGAATTTGAGGGATGTTTGACGCCCGGAAGGGTTGATAACATAATTTGTGGAAGTTTGAAAACTGTGCAGAGGGCACGTAAGGCGGAAAAACTAACACTAGTCGTCCCGCGGACACCTCCCATGTTTAGCATTGGAAGGATGCACAAGCGGGACGAGGAGGGGGGCCGTTTGGCCTGACCGCCCGCGCCGGGTGCTCGTGGCAGTACGTCTGGTAACTTCGGGCATTGAACGGGTGGGAGGAATATCGAAATTCCGACCGGGTAACGAACCACCGTTCATACATGGAAAAACCGTGAAGTGCATACGGCACGTTTCGGTTTCAGTCTATGGATTTTCGAACGCTTGAAGTAAAAAGTAGGTCGACAGCGCTTTATTGACTGATGTTCTGTGGCTGAGGTATCACTTACCATCAAGTGAACCTCATGCTCGTCTGTCATATCTAACATAAAAGAAAAACTGCCTGGAGCAGAGGGCTCATATGGGGCAGACTGGTAGGGTGAGCCCCACACTCCCTGCGACCTTGCGCTACCCCGACGCAGCGGGTGCGTAAACTGCATTTCCCTTCGGTGAAAAAAAATGGTTCATGAATTAATATGGGAGTCTTGTAGTAAATATTTATGTGTATAGAAAAGTATGAAAATGTAAAAACTGCTTAAGGAAATTACTAGGCAGGTAGGTACTTCTTCTTCTATTATAGACAATAGATATTATGTATATTATAATAAATTTTTCAGAGGCATAGCTTTTAAATGTAAACATAATAAAATTAAATTTTAATAAAAAAATAAGTTTTCTTTTTTCTCCTTACCTGAAAATCCCAGCATAATTACAGTCCAACTTTTGATCTCCTGGTATGACACGAAAGAAGAGACCCTTGTACATATGAAGTATTCCAAAACATGATAGCAGCCATTTGTCGCCTGGAATATTAGGTACCTTCAATTTATTACTGATTTTAGATTGGTATAATCAAGCTAGCTAATTATAGGTAAGTAGTTTAGATCGCAACGCTTTTTTTTGTTTAAATAGAACACTCTTAAAAAAATAATTTAATTTCGCGAAGCACAAAGCATGCTTAATTACCAGCAATTTGTACTGAATAAATATATCAGTAGATTCCCGTGTCATTTGAGAGAATTCCCGAGTCCCCAATAGAGGAATGGGCAGACATTTCTATATGAAAAAAAAAAATATAGGTGAGGATAGGTTTGGTAAATCTTCGGTGCGCGCGCTGCCTGAGTGAGATAATTTATTTTTATTTTTATGCCTCTGGGATTCGAATCCAGGACCTCCGATGCGTAACACAACGCATACTATTGCACCATGGAGGCATATAGTAGGTTCCCGTGTCATGTAAGTAGTGTATGTGTTCCATTATATTTAGGAAAATTGATATTCTGTCCTCCTTCAAACTGTGACATTTATTTTTTTATGTCTGATTGTCCGCTCTGTAAAAAAAAGCTTTCGCGCCAGCATTAGGCTAAATGATTTCTTTCTAATTTAATCTTTAATAATTTTTAATAACAATTAGTAATTGCTATTTTGAATAAGATCAGTCTGGTCATCTTTAAAAAAAGGCTTATTTACTTTTATTATATTATTTTCACTTTCGCGGGATGCTAAAATCGCATTGCATAGGTACTTATCATATTCATTAACCTTTTTTGTGCAACGTACAGGTGAATCAGCGACACTCATAATAAGAAAGAAATTGCCCATTGAATCGCAAATTCTGTTTATTATAAATATAAGCTTAATTGTTTATTATTTTAATGTATATTAAAATTTTAAGGAAAAGGAAGATTACTTTTCAACCTTTCACAAATACAATAGCCATGCCCAATTGGCCACCCCACAGTTTTTGTGATTTTTTATTTTTATTATATGTGGATCACTTGATGGAAAGTGAACACCAATATGCATGAAAATGCAAAACCAGAGGATTTGCAGATGCGTTGCCGGTCTCTTATAATAGAACAATAATACAGAACATAATTTTATTTTACCCAGGTTGGGGAGTACAACCGTAATAGTACAGTAAGGTTGTTTGTGAGTATATAAAAATAGTATTATTAGTAGGTATATACATATAATACTAGCAACGCGCCCCCGCTTCACACGGGTGCAATGTAGATGTACTATTCACAAAACACAGCCTATGTTACTCGCTGATAATGTAGAGCTTTCTATTGGTGAAAGAATTTTCACAACAAAATCGGTCCAGTAGTTTTTGAGTTTATTCATAACATACAAAAATACAAATCTTTCCTCTTTATAATATTAGTATAGATAATTATAGTTAATTTTCAGCAGTTCCAAAGCCCTACAACATCAATACTTTTGTAAGACAATCGTTTAGAATATATTGTCAAGACATTGTGATAATCTATTTTGTTGCTTTATCTAGTCAAACAAGATATTACGAAATAGTTTGTCAATTTGCTTACCGAGTGTCCCGGTCACCACGTCGAAAGCGTCATAGCCCTCGTGAATAAACTTCGGTTTTGGGTAGAGTTGCTGTAGATAAAAACAAAACTTATATAGCAATAACATGATAAAAGTCTTTATTTAATTAATAGGGAACAATCGTGACTAATAATGTATTCGTAAAACATATAACATTTACATAAGTTATAATATTTAATCAAAAAAAATGTAAGTAGGTACCAAGTATTATTTTTATATCCACAAAATATTTGTAATAATATTGATATAGTTACGCCTATTTTTTGAATCTTCTTTATTATGTAACAATGTGTATAACTTTGGAAGTTATTGAGTTTAATTTACAATATGAGCAGTGTTTTATACATGTAGGAGGTAGATGACCTTGCCATCCAGACAAGGCATTTTACGACATAATCGTATCTTCGTATTTGCCATTGCAAAATGATTTCCTTTAGGCAGTAGATTTTATTCTCCAAATGTTCCATCAGATCAGTAATATACAAGTACTTTTTTATAAAATACATATTTAAACAGTTAATTTCAATATTAGCGCTATAAAATTATACAGGCATTCAATATAGTAACACTATACATAAAAGGTGACAACAGTCATCAAATACGTCATTATGTACGTAATAGTCTTACATTCATACTCAGACCGTTCCGATTTCATTGTACAGAAGATCCGACTCTTTCTATCATGACTTAGAGACAAAAATAAAATATTAAATAATTCGAGATAGCAAACTTATTTTCTTATATTTGTCCCACGAAAATATTTATTAATGCGAAAGAAGAAATTCATTTCAAGGTTTTTTAAATAAACGTAACAGTTCGTATCTACTAAGAAAGTGAAAGTTATAGAGTGGGCCACGTTATCTTCACGTAGTTATTTGCATCTAGTTTTTTGCTTCCAACAGCGCCAGGTTTATACGATATGCGAGCTAAGTTGCTAATTTTGATGTAGTACTTACCTATTATAATAATATAACGATACTATTTTAGTACTTTCTTGTAAGATTTTCATTATTTAATGATATATCGTATCGTAATCATTCATCGAAATTAAGAAGCGGTAACTTAATTCTATTGTGTATAAGTAAGTGTATTACGTACATGAGGTCTCTTCCATTCAAATTGGAAAGGTGGCACTTGATGGTAGAATACTGAGTTTTGTGTAGCTGGAAAGTCAGGGTCTTCCCAGAGCTGGTACTTCTGGAGGCAGCTGGCCTTGATGTTCGCATAATCCGCCATGCCACGGCCAGCTGAAAAGTAATTTTGTATACATACTGTTATTTGTACTATCTACTTTTTTATATAGCTATACTTTTCGAAATTCATATAATAGCATTATCTAAGGTTGGTATGGAAAATATGTAGGTAATGAAATATTTATTTCTAGATAAAAACATAGTTGTTATTAATTTATATAAAAAGCAAATAAAGGACACATGACTAAGACCTTAAAGTTGCTAACCGTTATCAAGAATACTATTAACCTATCGGACGTTGGATCGGACGAATGCAAATTGCTTTAATATGTTAAGTATTGACGTGCATGGAATGTTGCTTCACAAAATGTGGCATACGTAGGTACATTTCTTTGATGTGATACTCTATCAAATAAAAAGAAACGTGTACGAGAGGAATACGCAATTTATCTACCTAATTTCGGTTATCTGTTACCTGCTAAGTGAATATGAGTTTATTATATTAGTGTGAGTAGACACGTCTTGTCTAAAAGCCAAATTATTAAGTACTTTTAATATTATTCGTCAAACTTTTTATTCAGTAGGTACGTTAAAAGGTTCATGATGTCATAAAATGAATGTTATTATTACCTAATATGTAATCGTTAACTGACACTATTTTATTATAAAGTAGAACAATCGACAGTATTTTCTATAGAACCAAGAGAAAACTATAATTGTGTTCTTATTTGACACACTTATATTGCAGGAGAAATTCTACTCAAAGCTTGCATTTTCTCAGATGCACGAGAAATAATCGATGTTTATAAAAGTGTGGAAAGTAGTTTATCAATAAAAAATAAGTACCTAACTATAAAATATTAACATCACGAAATAATTAACTATTTATGGTCTTGCACTATATTAACAATATCGACAAATTTTATAATAGACGATTAGATTATATCCAAAATCTTGTTATTATTATCTGTGTAGATACATAACGGTTCGAATACATAATAATTAGAAGGTGTACATTTGTAATACAGGACCGGCTTTGAGTAGTTTAACAACTTTCCCTATAGCAAAATATACTTGTAAAAGTGAACAACGAATCGGTATTTTTATAGTCTATCGTAGGGTTGTTTTTTATTTTCATCTGACCCCTTTATTAGTGAAAGTTGTTCTACAACTAATGAATTCCTATTTTCCTGAGATGTCTTGTGTATAAAATAAATTATGTACCTACCTACTAAGCGTGATAAGGAAGTTTATTATCTCAATCATTCAGGTGTAAAATTACTTGGAGAAGTACGCGCATTTTGAATCTAGGTACTTTTTATTGATAGTTGATTACAAATTCATTAAAATAGTCTCAAAAAGCAAGTCAATAACATAAAGGCGAGGTCAAATTCTACTAAATATCTTTCCTCAAATGTATAGTGCGTTAACCCTCGTTACATCTGTAAATTACGCGTAAAATAGCTTCGTTTACCGATTTTAGCTCATTTAATAAGCGTGTCAGATGCTTGCTCAAAACAAGATTGTTCAACGTTACGCTTAGGTACGTTTAGAATAAGACACTTACTTGCTATTAAGTAATCATTTATTGTAATTTAAAACTATACATTTTTTCTGAAAACTAACGCTTAATGATCGCCGTTATTTACACGATTTATATGTAATAGCGATTTTCTTTTCATTAGTATATTACTTTCATTTAATTATGATTTTAAATAATAAACAGTCCGTATTTCAAGACGTGACTCAGGTTTGAAACTAGTTTTGAGACTTGTCAAACCATTTTCCTCAACAGATACATATTTGACATTTTGACAATTCTCAAGCATATATTTTGACTTGAAAACATGCCTTAGATCTAGACACAAACCGGTGGTAACGATAGAGTGACCTACTTGTTCAGCTCTCCACTCCGCATCCATGTGTGGAAACGAAGACTAATGCCATGGTGGGTATGGTTAGGGTGCTCAAGGCTTTAGCTTACAGCGTTCACTCCATATTTATACTAGACTTTATATAATAATATTCTCCTTAGACAACTTTTAAATGCCATCAAGTTTTATATCAATTATTGGCGATAATACTTAGCTCTACTTAATCACAACCGGTGGGGCGAAGTGTACTTATATATTTAGTAATAACATTTTCACACAACTGACTAGTTTCCTTACCACTATCCCCATTTGATTATAGAATATGTATACTATATAGTGCCTAAAAAATCATAAAATATGTTCCTTATATTTATAAAATAATGGCCGCGGCGCATTTGAAAATCTGAACTTGGACCTTGCATATAATTATTTTTACTTTTTTAAATAAAGTAAAATACGTAGTTCCTACCTATATAATCCCTTTATTTGTCTTAAATACCAATATAATTTAGAATAATAAGGCAATGTTATTGTTTTATTATCACTTCGAGTTTTCGAAAATTATTAATAAAAAAACTTATATATGGAGATTGGAAAATATCGTTTAGTTAATTATAATATTTTACTTGTTCCGCTGCCGCTTGTGGTTTGGATATTTTGCAAGAGACCAAAACTACCGGATGTACGCACACGTGCTTTTGGCACGATGGTTCACTTAACCATTCACGACCATATTGTGTACAACGTTCCTTATAAATATATTAAGAGAACCTATAGGTACCGAAAGTTTTGTTCCCACATTGCGTGTGAATGTCAAAGAAAAAGAGTATTTAATATTGAGCGGTTATATGCAACAATAAATAACATTTTCTATAATATAATTTCTATTTATTATATCCAATTTTAAATAAAAGTCTAATTCGGTAATATTTTTGTTCCTATATTTCTTAAATAACATCTAATTTACCTACTTATTTCTATCAGTAAGCGTTACTTTGGTTATAAATTTCTTTTATTATTTGATTTTTATTATAGAGTTTCCAATTATTATTTTAATGTTTTTGGTATGAAACAAGATCTGTTTGCAATATACGATAGAAGTATATTACGATTATTTCAAAATAAATGTTCATGCTATTGTTAACACAAGTAAACAAAGTTTAAAAAAAAATAAGTATTATTTACTACACACAAAAATAATAAATACTAATTACTGAATATGTACATAATCATTAACAGTGATTCCAAAATAACGCTCATCAGATATAGTTTACAAAACTTTGAAGACAAAAAGCAGCGTTTTAATAACAATAATAAGTACTCGATCTGGTGTTGACTTGAAAGTATCGTATAAGGTTAATCATACCCACTTTCGACGATATCTTATTGTTGCAAAAACCCAAAGGAAACGTTCATTTATTACTAACAATGATACTGTTGTACTGTGTAGTTGTCTTACCTTCTTGAAGTAGACACGCACACACTAGCTCCCTACAGTTCTTAGTTCTGCCGGTATGTTCACTATCGCGCTTGGTTGACCGTACGCCGCAGTGTAACTGGTTTCTGAACCGAAGTTCTCGAAAGAGCTCTCCCCTCCCTCGGTAAGGTTGCGGTTGCTTACAAAAGAAAGCGAAAACCACTCGCTGTTCAATAGCTAGAGATAATTTGATCCAATAATAAATGTATCCAAAATAATGCTAGTTATGAGTTTGACATGGTAGAGTTACGTTTCTACATAATATAGAGTCATATCAAGGTGTTTCTATATTTCTAGTAAGTCTCAATAAATTAAAACCTCAAATATGTATTGTATAAATTTGCATTTTTCATAATTAAGATAAGACGCGGTAGATTATGTAGGTACATAATAAAATTGCTAATATACCCAACATTATCTACGAATATAATCCGCTAATATATCCAACATGGTAGCAGTTTTATCGCATATGCCCTGAGCCATAAAAGCTTCAGTCAGTATTTTGTAGGGACCACCCTCTTACTTTCCAGATGTCTGAACTACATTATAAATTAACTAGCTATTATCCATATATTTATTCACACATTTACACAATTAAACCGCTAAGTGCTAATACGTATGTATATGAATTTATTTGTTAAGGCTTGATCCTTTTTTGTCCATACAAGTACTGAACAAGAGATGTAACTTACTCTATTCGAAATGAACAAAAAATTACTTAGAAAAGACATCAACGAGCTCAATAATTGATAAACAAAAATCAGTAAGAGTAATCAACAAATTACCTACTTTATTTAAATGAGTGATAGCGAGAAGTGACTGTTTTGAAAGTTAATGATAATACTTATCCAATAAAAGCTTGTTACAGGTGCCAGTGTAAGACTATTGAATTTTGAATCGTACTCGTATGCAAAATAAGTATCAATTCAGTTCATTGTTTTCTTTCATTTGAAAGGCTTTTAAGTTGACACAATATGACCTTCTAGTGATGAATCAGTTTATTTAACAAATAAGGTTTTAAAATGTGATGTAATATGAATTTAAGTTGATTACCAAATGCGGCGAGGCGCAAAATATTGTAGTTTATTGAGTATTATTGTGGAATGGGTTTTAAAGTTGATCATTTTATCCATGAAAAACAATAAAGAGGATACTTATTAAAAAACAAATTTCATTAAAATGTATATTGTAATATTGTAGTTTAGCACTATACAACCTACTTATTAAAAAACTATAGATACATTATATATATAAATTATAAAGTCACTCAAGATGACGACGACGTTTATAATTCTTCAGTGACTAATGATTATAATCATCTTCACAAATATGCCATTCATTTCGTTAAAAACGTTCTCGCTTTCCATATATAAATGTTTTGTTATAACCATCGACTTATTTGTAAAGTAGACATGGGTAACACTGCGCTGCGCGGCGCAATTGCGCCGGCACGCTTCACTGCGCAGGGTGAGTCAGCTCACACATTCATAATGTGTTGGCGCACGGCGCAGTACCCACTCACTGAGTGGGTACTGCGCCGTGCGGTAACTAGTGCGGGTAACTATGAGCGTGGCGTTGCGTGCGTTTCGGAGGTTTCACTGCTCGCTTTGCGCGTCCAATTTTGTTGCGCCGTGGCGATTTTGAGTTGACTCAAGGAGCCGACACACTATACTGCGCCTGAGTTGCTGAGTTGGCGCGGGAAATTTTGCTGAGTTACCCATGTCTATTGTAAAGCTTTCTTAAAGAGTTAATTTCTAGTTTAATTCCTTTAAATACGAAATATAGTATGTAGTATTTATAGATGAGCTGTTTGCCTCAGATTGGAATTTTTTTTAACATTACAGGAATCCAGCCGGGCTAGCATGACCGCCACGAGATATGTCGCGGACGAAAGAAGACAAACTAAGATGTAAGATATCTCGATATATTATATCTCGACATCGACAATTTTGACAGAAAAGATATCTCGATCGACAAAATATATATTTATTTTGATATTAAAAGTCGAGTTTTAAGTGTAATTGTCATGTGACCCGAAAGAAATAAAGCGATAGTCGATTAAAACACGAGAAAACGGTAGACAAAATTTTGTCGCGCTTGTCATGCTAGCCCGGCAGGATTTATATTGATGATTAAAATAGTTCATAAATATAAGTATTATATTTGTTTTCGCACAGTTTGCTACATTGCATTGGTAAATCATAAATTATGTCACGCATCGACTAGCTATTAATTTGACTCACATTTTTCTTTGTTATGGGTTAAAATATATTTCCACAGTTAATTTAGGAAGTACGTATGCATGGATAAGATAATTTTAAACATATATAAGCTATTAGGGCTGGTAGATACATTTTTGGTTATGAATTAGTTTGACTAGAATAATATGTATAAAAAAAAATTACAGTTCAGACACTTCCCAAGAATGTAATGTTTTCTGATATTTACACTTATCATAAAACAGTACGTTATTGGGCTCTATTCATAGTTAGTAATTTGTTTTAGTAGATTTTTAAAGATCTTGAGAAACAATCACTTAAGGCAGTACTGCGTTTCACAACACACACGGTGAACAACATTTGAATAGCCTAAGCTATAATCATTTTAACTTGATTCTGTTTCAAACAAAATAAGAGTGTTGTGATGCGGGGCAGGACTCTTGTAGCGGTGGATGGGCACAACCAACTAGCACCCTACACGAAGGGACCGGCGAAGAAGTATATTTCTGCAAAGAGAACTAGCCTCAATTGTGACATAAGTTTTATCTATAAGATATTTTTATTCGATGAGATTTTTTAATAGTCTACATCAAATATTCCTTGATGTCGAAGTAATTTAAAACTAGGCGGACTGATTCTTGATTATATATAACAAAATATTCTCATCGGATAAAGTAGCTTGATGAAAATACATGTGAGAAAAGTGACCAGTCAAACAGGTTCAAAGTATCCCAATAGAAAGCTTGAGTCTTCTGGGAAAACCACGACAAATGAAACGTTTAACTATCATTTCTGAATACACAAACGATTATACACTTAATTTTGTCGGTATTACAGATTTTTGATTGCTTTTCGAAGCACTTTTATTCCTTAATTTATATAATTCGTCCTGCTATTTCAATCATCAGATCTTACGATGGAAATATCAGACATAACGCGCGTTATTAATAGAATATTTATTAGGTTTAATCATACTATGTCAATGGTTTAATCATACTTACATTCTGACATGAGGCCAGTTGGTTAACAGTTATATTGGTTGTTCCTAGTAAGCGTTCCTCTCGAGCAAAATCTGGTTCTCGATGGAAAGTACCTGAAACATTGCTTTCGTTAAAAATATAAATTACTTAACAGCCGAGAAATAAAGGTTTGGAGATTGTATTATTAAAATATCTTAATTGGTTAAGTAAAAGTAACTTAATAGGTTGTATTAGATGCACATTTAATTTATAAAAACAATATATTCAACTTTTAGTAAAACAATTTACCTTTTGAGTATGTAAAATTAAGCAAAGTATGTGATTATGTTAGTATAATAAATAAATAAATAGATAGAAGCATGTTGTAAGGGAGGAGAATCATCATTCTATAATGAAAAATAAGTTCAAAATTTCTAACCATCGGATCGTGGTACTAAATCAGGATTATGTTCGATGCTATCTCTTTTGCTCTTGAATATTTTTATGCAGACAATCATGCCTGCCACAGCTGCAGCCACTGCTACGATCCCTGCGAAACCTTCAAGCCAGTGCGTCCAACTCGGTGTCTGCGCATATTCTTTTACAGCTGAAAGTACAAGTACATAACAGAATAAAATAAAATAAGATGCCCAATAAGTAAATCTTCCTTTAATAATTTTATTTTACAATTAAATATTAAGAATAATCAAAAAATAATAAATTGTTGACGATTACACATATATTTTGAAAAAAAAATCTTCCAATTACGGAAAATACCATTAATAATACTTAATATATAAATATTTGACATCATACCTGAAGCACTAAGAGGTGTAATAGTTTGAAGATGTAGGGTTTTTGGTTCGCTACGTCCCCTGGAACTAGCAGCGTATACGACTGCTGTTAAGTTTCTGTCATCTTCTATGTCAGGAAGTTGAAAATGACCAGCGGCATTCGAAATATTATGTATGACTGTACCATCTGAATTTAACAGTTCTAAATATACACTCTGTGACCTGCCTCCATTCCAGCCTAAAAAAGTCGGCGTATTTATATAAATTAGTTGAACCTCATAACTAGATATTATGTTTCCTTTAAATGTAATATATAATTTGTTTGTAAATGTGAAAAGCATATTTTATGTTGCATAGCGTTAATACTTATGTATTCATATCTTTGAATTTAACCTAACCTTTTTGGCACTGAATGCGAACAGCATGTGGATAGGAGCGTAGTACAACACAATCAGGTGTTCGAGGGGGCCCCCCAGGTGATATAGTATATGAACAGGGCCGTTTTTGTTCTCCAAATGCGTTTGTAGCTCGGCAGAGAAGTAACCCAACATCACTGTCCCGAGGTAGCCACGTCAATGTAGACGAATATCTGTGATGATGTCCTGGTACTTTCTGACAAAATAATTATGGAAAGTTAATTAAAATGGGTCAAATACAAGTTTGTTAGATATGGTGCTGGACCGCATTGAACCATTTTACTATTGTGAATGAAAGTAAATTAGCTGGCATTTATTTATGTGTACTTTTAATCCTATCTTCAAGATTGTGGAAGTTACAAAGTCTGTCTATTTAGACCAGGTTAATATAGGCATCTGGATCAGGCTTTTTTGGCTAATTGGTCCAGACTTGGGTAAGGATAAATGTAAATAGCCTAGTTTTTCTAACAACATTATCACATCTCAAAATTGAAGTGAATAATTTTCAAATCAGTTGAATAACAAATAATAAAAACTTTATCTTTTTATTGCTTTATTATAGTGTATATAAAATATATTAACATTTATTTTCTTACTTTAACACTCGTATACAGAGTCCGCGAGTCAGCGAAGGTCCAACTAAATTGCAAAGGTTCTGGAGAGGCTTCTACAACGCACGTAGCCGTTTCCGCCTCGCGTTCCACAACACCTATTGTTTCTTCCCGACTCGAGATACATAAAGGACGATCTGGGTATAAAATAAGGGCTTTTCAATCATCTTACAAACTTGTTTTCTTGTATTATATTAGTCACTGCAATAGTTAGTAAATCTTATGATTTATTAACACGTGTTAGTAAATGTAAGGTTTTGTAAACAGCTGATGATTTTTCGGATATTGATATTAGAGTTTAGAACATGCTAGGTTTTACTTATAAGGGCTTGTATATAGGTTTACTAACCTTACTTAATTATTAATGACTCTTCTATTATTAAATACAATGAAACATCATTTATAATCGCATTAGGTATAAATTTACATCAGCTGAAATGGCGTTAAGATTCTAAATAAATATATTCTTCTTACATCCGACATTTAACGTGACTTTGTCCTCAAATACCCCTGTTGGTAAATGAGAGTTGTGAGCGCGGCAGACCAGATCATGCTTGCTGTCCCGTAGTGATGGAGCCAGTGTCAGTGACGACACCGTATAGTTTCCGTCATGTAGCTCCTAATGACAACAAAGACTAGAGTTACTTTTATTAATTAACTAGCAACGGGACCCGGCTTCACACGGGTGCAATGTAGATGTACTATCCACAAAACTTAGCCTTTGTTACTCGCTGATAGTGTAGCTTTCTATTGGTGAAATAATTTTCAAAATCGGTCCGGTTATTTTTGAGTTTATTCATGACATACAAAAATACAAAAATTGAAATCTTTCCTCTATATAATATTAGTATAGATAGTATAGATATAGATAATTTTTATTCGCGGTGTCATTTACGTATAACATATCGACTGTATGCTGCCAATACCTTACCTTACACTAAAGTGTTCAGCCCGCCTAGCATAATCATCAAGAAATATCTCTCGGACGATTGATATACAAGATATTTCGATCGAAAAATACTCAAATATCTCATTTGTACGTTTCGGTTTCAGTCTAGGTATGGATTTCCGAATGCTCGAAGTAAAAAATAGTTCAACAGCGCATCATTGACTGATGTTCTGTGGCTGAGGTATCACCTACCATCAAGTGAACATGAGGCTCGTCTGTCGATATCTAACATAAAAAAAATATTATCTTGACTACCTTATGTACGCTCGGTCTCAATAGGATGTCTCCAAGGTGCCAGGTGATGGAAGGCGGAGGTACACAACCCACGACCACGCAATCCACTACACGAGGCTGCCCAGCCTCGAAATCGAAGTTGTTGTTCAAACGAATTTCAACTTTTATAGGTGGAACTGGATAAAATCAAATTCATTGTTTGGGACCTTTTTATTTATTCATTATTATATCGATGGGTAACGGCCTATATTTCATAACCAACTTTTTTAGCGAAAATGAATTAATTACAGCGTTACCCATCGATATGTATGTCAGTTACCAGATTGCGACAATATATAAATCCATTTAATATTAAATTTTCTCTTTAATATAATTATTAGACCGGCTCAGTTAAGCATCAGAAGATCTGGGTTCGAATCCCGGGAAAACAAGATTTAACAAATTTATACGGTCGAGCAGTGCACATACAACTGATAGGTGGTCAGACTTGTTGTTGAATATTATCTGTGAAATAGAAACTTCCAAAAATTCCACTCGAAATTATAAAATAAGAATTAGAAACTTTAAAACTTCAATCTGCCTCTCTTTATATCTTTATTATCTCGAAAAAATGCTTAAGCCAAGGTTCACTGATTTTATATTTTTTATAAGAATCGTATTGTCTAACTTACGGTACATTTTGACGACAACGCTCGAACTAAGTGGATCCGTGACGTCAGCGTTTTGCGCAAGGCACTCGTAATGCGCGTCTAGTTCATCCCGTGTTGCGTTGCGCACGCGCACGTCAGCTCGCAGCACCCCTGGGCGTATGGAGTGCGCTCTCTCTATTACTACCCCATTTCGCCGCCAATAGACAAGGGTGTCTGGTTGTTCTAGTTATATTAGAAATGTTAAAATAAGTACCCGTGATGGCCTGAATATTTTATGCTCTTTAACTAACTTTAACACTAAAACCTGTAATGGTTTGTTATGTTTAAAATGGAAATATTCCTTAAGTAAGTATAAATAAACTATAATGTAACTTACCATCATCTACTTCACAAATTAATGTTAGATCGGATCCAAGGCTGAGTGGTCCCACGTAGCCCCTCTTTATTTCTTCCCTAGCTTCATTGTATATCCGAGGAAGGCCAGGTGAGTCTGATAAAATAATTATAAACTTTAAGTTTTGGGAAGGATTGGCGATAAAAATATATTATAACAATTTTATATTTAATTTAAGGAGAAGGATAAATCTGCCAGTTTCAAATAAAATATTAATACCTTCGCTTAGATCTTTCACAAAACTCTTAAACATACAGACAGTACAATATTTACAACCATACATTTAGTCCGCAAATTTTGTAAAAATAGCCGGATGTAGGGACGATTATGTTTACAGAAATCAGGAAATTTATTTAGTATTATAAACATAGTAGAATCGGCGGGGATCGAACCAGCAACCCATCAGTTACAAGGCAATTATTTAACTTACATAGTAATTCTACATAATACAAGAAATACTATTTATATAGCATAGTGTATAATTGGGGGATACAATTTTGAATACCAATTTTCACTTACCTACCAACCTGATATCAATTACAAAGTCAAGGGAGGGTGATGCTTGATAGTGAACTCTACATCTATATATGCCACTGTCATCTTCGCTGACCCTCTTTAGAAGCAACGACGTGTCGTCATAGCATGCTCCGGAATCACATGATGTTCCATAAATACGATCACGATTCAACAATCTGTAAAATTCAACGATGCGTATAGCCTATAGACCTTTACTTTATTGTAATAGATTTGCGACCTTTGAAATATATACTTAACATGTAAAGGGAAGGAAAGAGGTAGAGGACCCTTGAATTCATTAGCTTGGCACAAACAGTATAGATATACATAGGTAAAATACAAAATCGTACATTAACAAAAATCATTTGGAGTTCTCCCTATTTATCTATGTAATGATAATAATTAAACATCTTTTTTGATATATGTAATAAAATAACAATGTTATAAAATATCCATATATTACAGCTGTTACATAGTATATCAACCCGAACCATATGCAGTATAGTAGTAGGGTATTTTCTCATCATACATAATTTTGTTTTTGTTTTAATATACTACGCGACAAGCTTTGAGGCTTCATTTTATTACGCACTAGTAACACACCCCGGCATCGCATGGGTGCAATGTAGATGGGTAGTACGAGTATGTACCTAATGGCTAATAGGTACTATACACAAAAATATATACCTATGTTACTCGCTGATAGTGTAGCTTTTTATTGATGAAGAACGGTCCAGTAGTTTTTGAGTTAAATTGTATCAAACAAACAAATTCATATTTCCTCTTTATAATATTAATAATAATATTGATCTACAAAGATATCGTCAGGTTCGAAAATGACGCATTTCAGATCTTAACGTTCAGAATTTAACCTGAATATAAGGCTAGACGATTTTGAGAAACTCGTGTCGTGTTGGGTAATCTTTACTTAAAACCTTGCCTTCGATAGGTCGCGGGTTCGTAGACTTGTTATACTTATCAATTTTTTTATAGAAAAATAATATTTATTTGTTTTGGAATAAAACTTTTTAATTATATAAAGATTTTGATTTTATTTTTTAGTAATTAATTGTGTCAATAAAATTATTTCATTTCGTTAGTTTATTCTATAAAAATTACCTTCTTTCAGTTTCTTCGTTGGGGAATCTATAGAGAAAGTTTCTGTCGTTTTTTAGCCATAGCACATATGAGTCTGGCCCGTCCAGAAACACTTTACCCTGGCCGCAGGGCAGTCGAGCGTCTCGGCCCCTAACAGCTCGGAGAACTACCACTTCTAAATAAAAATATAAATGTTAATATATTTCTTTATCGTCAATTCACAAAGTTCGTATTAGATTAACAGCTTTGCGCTCTGATGGGTCTGACATGTGTTTTTTAACATGTTTTTGCCATTTTGCCTATGCTGCATGACCATTGATTTCCGAATACAATTATAGGTCGACGGTGTACTAATGATTGATGTTCTGTGACTGACTTATTACTTACCAGGTTTTATAATAAATTCTATGTTATCGAGATGCAATAGATTTTTGAGGACAGCATTTATTTTTTATTTTTTAAACAATATACAAAAATACAATGATATCAATACTTTTTGTATTGATACCTATCATTATGTGCTATAATGCGAAATAATCATTCCAGGTGAGTGGGTACTTGATAACATCCTGCGGAAGTTAATACTATAAACGAGCATTGAAATAATCAAATACCTGGATCTGTGCAAAAAGCTCCTTTGAAGATAAAAAAGTAGAAAAGGACTTGTCTCGAGAACATTTCAGGGCTGGAACAATTAAATTTTAATAAAATAACAAATCTTTATTTGTTTATACACTTCATTAAAAAGTGAGCACAGGTGTTCCAAAACTACTATATTAAAATATTCATAATCACTTCTTTAGTATAAAAACAAAAAGAAATTTCTCATTAAAACGTTGCCTTATGAACGAAGTAAAATAAAGCAGACTTTATTAGCCTAACTACTTATAACAGGATATTAAGTTAGATCTATTAAACATGCATCAGAAAATCTCCGATAACTAGCCATAGCTCATCAAAACCACGAATGTTTATGTTCTTGGTTTACCATGACTCATACAAACAATAATAAATTAACACAAGAAGACACACAACCCTATTAAAATGGCTTTGCCAGCTATGCAAGACCGACGGACTGGTTTAGTATTCGGTACATTTTAATTCAAATTGGTTGCGATCCCTAACTGGAGAAAGGTCAGATTATAGTGGTAGCTTAAAAATGCATTCATACACGCAACCTCCCTCGCCTGGAGTGACTCACGTGTTAAACTAGGGTAGAAATAGAAGAAATGTTCTATCGGCACCTTTTGTAATTTTTCATATTAGATTTAACCAGATAAAAAGTTTTATGTAAAATAAATCGGAGCTCATGACTCATCACGTGTAGATGTTGGAATATCCATTTCTTTTTTAATTATGGACCACGGTTAAGTCATTTATTTCAACAGGTTTATAAAGAAGTTTCCTAAAATATCTATCAAATATGTTTTGTATTACTGAAGCACTTTTATTTTAACGTAATATTTTCTTTTTTTTTAAATATTTTGTTTTTTACATTTTTCTTTTTAAATAAGTGGGTATAGGTATACATACATAACACGGGAGAGACTAGGCACCCACACTATCTAGGGTATCTATCTATCACTATAGAGTCCTAGTGTAGGGAGTAGTACCAGTTCCTTACTGTAAAACTAATGTATTGGTTATAAATAAATCATATTTCAAAGACGCGTGTAGTTTTGGATAAGTCCCGTTAAAACCATTTTCCGGCCGGTTTGGATTGGATTGGACAGATATAAATAAATAACAATAATATTTGATATAAATTTAGCAGATTAATAAATTATACGATTTAAGTATGAAAAAAATTATTCAGATTTTTGAAACTTATTAAGACTTAATATGGTAATACAATAATAGTTTTATACAAAATATTATTAATAATTTTCCTTATTGTTATCAGGGAATTTAAAAATTTATTGCGCTACCGAAAAGAAAAAAAAATATAATATTGTATATACAAAGTTAGGAAGAAGGCCACCATATTTTGATTAAGGGCCCATAAAGTACGCCCCTGGCTCAAAATAAGTGTGTTAAACTACTTTGATTCAAATTAATTAATCTTTTCAACAAGCAAAGTTTCGAAACCCTATATACTTTTTCTGATTAATATTCTGACCTCTGATACATTCAATAAAATACAAATAATAAGAAAAAAAACTATAATCATTGTTTACGAATTCGCGATAAAATGCCGAATATAATTCGCATAGCTTAAAAAGTTTACTTAAGATCATACCTTATTTAGTCTCTCCTGTTTTCGTTAAATGATTTACTAAGTAGTAACAGCAGTTCACTAAATATGCGTGTGCCGCAGTTCAAAACTTTCTTTCAAATAAACTTTTCACCTCTACCTAGTACTTTTAATGCCAGGTACAGAAGGGTTTGAACGATATAATTGTGCGGACCTTCCCTTTCAAATTATTGATATAAATACATATTCATACGTATTCATTTATACAATTACATTTATTTTGCTTTGGTTTCAATTATAATTATATTTATTAATTAAAAACGTTCAGAAAGAATGTCCTTATATAAATTAGATTAGTGATAACTAATAGATTTCAACTAGGTGTCATATTAATGACGTAGACTAGAAAATAACCCAGCTTAGTAGCACTGAGTAGGCCCTTCATCTTCTTTGTTAATATATTTACAAAGAAGATAAGAAGAGAGAAGAAGGAAGATGTAAATAATTAATTATGACGGGCTCGATGGCGCGTTCGGTAGAACACCTGCCGTGCGCATCAATGGGTCGTGGGTTCGAATTGACCGGGAACACTTGTTTATAATTTTCTGTAAGCATGTTTTACCCACGTCTGGTAACTTCGGGCATTGATCGGGTGGGAGGAATATCTAAATTCCGACCGGGTAACGAACCACCGTTCATAGATGGAAAAACCGTGAAGTGCCAATTGCGCGTTTCGGTTTCAGTCTATGGATTTCCGAATGCTCGAAGTAAAAATTAGGTCGACAGCGCATCATTGACTGATGTTCTATGGCTGAGGTTATCACCTACCATCAAGTGAACCCCATGCTCGACTGTCGATATCTGACATAAAAAAATATATATAAGAATCAGTTAAATAATCTCATACGCATGTCGACTTTATATAGCAGTGACTTTTTTAAGTGAATTCCTGTATATCCGCGTAATGAGGCATGTGTGCAGACTCATTTCTGTGTCTGTTTCACTGATCATTTTACTTTACAGGCAAGTGGGTGATCAGCCTTCTGTGCCCTACCTGACCGATACAATTTTTTTCATGAAATCTTGCTTCCCCGAGATTCGAAGCCCAGGACCTCCGGTGCTTAACGCGTCGCGCTTACCAATGAGCCACGTCATAGGGTCCAAAAAAAGAAGTATCCTGATATTCAGCATTTGTTTAATTATTTACACTTTTAAAATATTAGTAATCCATATTAAAATCCTTCAAACTTAAGGGTGTCGCGTCACATAAAACTTAAACATTTACAATGTACGCTATTACAATGCAGGAAGTTTTATTTTAAATGCGACAGCATATGGTATTTATACCCTTACTTTTATGATTAATATTACGATATGACACGACAAATGTAAAGGATCCCTCTTTGTTTGTAATTGGGACATAGAAATAGTCCTTCGAATACTGGTGTTTGGGTTGGGGTGTTTTCTTGTCCCCTAGAGTCGCCTATAGTGAGTTCATTAAAACCCTTTTCATTAAGTGTGCATTCGTGCAATTACCATTAGGAGGCCTTGTCAGTAGATTTTTCTTGCGCATGGAACAATTTTTTAGTGATTGAAAAGGACCTGTAGGAATTTGACATACTTATTAATTTTAACATTTGTCCGCAATAATGGATCTTAGAGGAAGATTCTAAGAAGATTCTTCAATATCTTTGTTAAATATGTACTAAATTTTTTTGGTTTTTATTTTATAACTTCAGCATTTACCTAAGTCCGTTGTATTACATAAGTGTCCTCAGAGAAATTAATTAATAATGCTGTGTGCACCTATTATTGACGCATATACCGAACCTAAATCTTTATAATATTGTTATTGTAATATGTATTGTATATGTGTTGTTGGAGCACCTATTAAATAAATAAATAAAAAAGAAATGCTCAGATAATAACAGAGAAATGTTTGGGTTTGAAATTATATTTCTAAAAGTATTGTTCGTTAATAATAATTAGTTGTACGTTTAGACCCTCAGATTATGAAACTCCTGTAGGTACTTCATTAAATAATAATTATAACCAAAAGGACTTAGATGAAATCTCACTAATTCATTGCCGTTGAAATTACTACTAAAAACAACAAATCTCTATTGTTCTAAAAATGGTAAAGATGATCGTATAGTTCGTAGTTTATTTTAGACACTTAAACATGCACGCGTTTAGCAAATGATTGAAATTTAAAGGGGAGTATTGTTCATTGGAGGCCTTATTGTAGAACCAACAAATATTTACGGAACCCTATTATGTACGAAGGGAAAAACATAATGAACTCAAGTGACTGCTTTGACGTTGAAATCAAAAATATCTTCCGGTCCAGGTTTCATAATAGCCCGGCTAAGAGATGGCTGGATCCTTACGAGAGTGTTTTTCGTATAAAATACATAAGAAATCCACTGAGAAATAAAAGAGCAATATTTAAACCTAAGTAAGACGGTTGCTTGTACTTTAACTGGTCAGTTTCATAGTGGTAGAGTAACCATGCCGGAAAGTCGAAAATATAACGTACTAGCAACGCACCCCGGCTTCACTCGGGTGCAATGTTGATGCAGCTAATGTTACTCGCTGATAATGTAGCTTTCTATTATTGAAAGAATTTTTGAAAACGGTCCAATAGTTTTTGAGTTTATTCATAACATACAAAAATACAAATCTTTCCTCTTTATAAAATTATTAGTATAGAAGTATTTAAGATCGTAATCCAGCATTTAGATGGATTTATAAACCAATTAGGAAATTTATTCAATTCAATGTAGTGCCGTCGTCGTTATAACAATAATGTACGACTTTCTAGGAACCGAGTGAGCGTTTCGGGGCGCAATATTATCATAAGGGGTGTTTAGTGACTCATGTATGAATCACGCTCTAATAGACATGCTAATACGATTAGTTTGACGTTAAGTCACTTTATCGAATTTTTATATCAGATTTCGATTTTAGTGCGAGGCTAGATGATATTTCAACCACCTCCACCTCTTTACTTTGAACATTCAGAAATCAATACAATAGGTCTACTGAAATCGAAACGCGCCAATTTGCTTATCTATTCATGGACGGTGATTCGTTAATGTATGTATGGAAATTCCTTGCAATGTCTTCACCAAACTTCGAAAAAGCCAAAGGCTAGGTAATATTATGATTTTTGTATATTAAAATATACTAGTGGCTTTAAGCTTAAGAGCATTCGGGTTCGATTCCCAGGTTGGTCATTAAGTGTTTCTCGCTTTTAAAAGTGTTGAAATGGTTGTTGATCAATGTTTGAGAAATTTGAGGGATGTTTGACGCCCGGAGGGTTAATAATATAAAATTGGTGCAAGATATAAACCTGTGCAGAGGGCACGTAAGGTGGATAACTTTTTTTTTTTTTTTTTTTTATAGATGGGGAAGTTTCAACAAACCTTACCTCACCGGCGGGACTCTTTTGAAACTGCCGGGAGAGTGTGGGGTTGAGTCACTCGCGACTGTCTGCTAGCCAGACAGCCTGGTGACCCGACCCACTAAACCCCCTCTGGCCCCTCTTTTCGCCGTGTTGAGGCCGCGGGATAACGTTTGTAAACTACCGCGACCTCGGCGAATTGCCACGATGGCACTACCGTGTCCTTACAAGAACACATTATGGAGAGCGAAGGAGATGGGCAAACCTTCTCCTACGCTCCCCTCTCCTCTTCGCTCTTATAGTGCCCGCTGGAGCGGCGCACTCTCTTCGCCTCTCGGCGGTCTCCTTCCGCAACATTACTCGTTCGCAGAAGGAGACCACCGCGTTCCACGACTCGGAACTCCGCACCATCTCCCCCATCAGTACGGGGAGATCCAAGTTGGCACCGACCACAGATCTTAGGTCGTGCCTCTCCCTTGACCATCTTGAGCAGACCGCCAGAGTGTGATGGGCCGTGTCTTCTACGCCCTCATCACACTCCTGGCACACTGGCGACTGCTCCCTCCTCGCTATCTTATGCAGGTACCGACCGAAGCAGCCATGTCCGGTCAGCACCTGCACCACCCGGTATGTCAACCCCCCCCTTTTGCGCGTCACCCACTCTTTGAGGATAGGGCGAATCGCTTCCGCCAGCCTATGGCCCGCCTGAGGCTCCGCCAACTCTTGTTTCCAGCGGTCCATCACCGCCTCTTCCACCCTTCTGCGAACCGCCCTCAGCTGTTCCGCAGTCGCGATTTCGCCCTCCCTTCTCCTCTCCACCCGGAAGTGATAGGCGGAGGCCAGGATTTCCGCCTCCCACTCCCAGGGCGGAGTGCCCGCCAAAGCACAGGCCGCAGTGAACGACACCGTCCTAAAACATCTTGTCGCCCTCGCCGCAATGATCCTCTGCGGCCTGCGCAGTAGCCTCCTATTATTGCGCGTAAGCGCACCAACCCATACCGGCGCCCCGTACATTGCCATGCTCCGCACGATGCCGCAGTACAATTTGCGGACCCCTTGGTCCGGCCCACCTAAATTCGGAAGGAGCCTCCCCAACGCGCCAGCCGCCGAAACGAGTCTTGGCTCCAGCGCCCTAAAGTGGTCCCCGAATCCCCATCTGCCATCCAGGATGAGCCCCAAATACCTCATACTGGGACTCACCCTCACCTCCACGCCGTCCACCAACAACGTAGACCCCGTAGGAGCCCCCCCCCCTCGGACCGTGAAAGACTATGGCCTGTAAGGTGGATAACTAACATGAGTGGAGCCAGCCTACCTGGCTAAACTTTTTTTCTGACTAGCAGAGAGATTCACCGGGTGAACTCGAGTCCTACACTCCCCCCACTTAACATCCCGCAGGGAGGTACCCAGTGCGTAAATGCATTCCCCTCTTTAAAAAAATAATCAGGTGCTTTAAGCTAATGCATGTGTATCTCGTGATTTGTAAACATATAATTCTAAAACCTTCATTTTTGCCTAAAGCAAGTATATTGCAGTCATAGCAATTATTATATATTATTTAGTTATCTACCTTAGTTTTAAGGGGCACTTCTATAATAATATTGTAATTATGAAGGATTATATTTATAGAGAGCAATGATGCTGCATTCAAACCGCCAAGACCATGACTCTAACATGAGCTTTGTACTCACGACAACTCTTACTCACATTTGCAGAGGGCATGTCAGAATTACTTTGTAAGGTAATTAAATAAAAAGCAGGTTATTATTATACCACAAAAATCATTTATTTCTTGAAATAACAAAGGCTTTTTTAACACTTTCCCAAGCTCAAACTAATAATGCAGAAATGCTTTAATGTATTACACATATTTTGCTTATCTATAGTGTTTAAGATACTACTCTTAATAGGTTAAGTTAGGGAATTACAAGTTCGCACAATGTTTTTGAAACAATTTTCAAGCGAGGGACACTAGACATTCATAGTTCTTGTACCTTAAAATCACATCATAAACTTAGGAAATTATATACAATAACGACAAGTTTACCGGTAGTAGGTTTACTCTAGCGCCCAATGACGCTTATAAATAGTTTCGATAAATAGTGTAAACAAACTGAATTCTACGCATTCTTAAACAAATGCAATGATTTCCTAGAGGTTTTCACCTCTATTATTATATACCTATAAAAATATAACTGAAAGATGCAACCCGACGTCGGATTACACTAATGTATTAGTGATGTTATTATATCGACACTATTTGTACTATAACTAATTCATAACACGTTCGAAATATAACATTTTATATATTTTGGCCCTTGACTACACTGATGTTAACCCATGTCTTATAAAGCTTGTACCTAAGACGATGCGCCGAAACCTTTAGAGACAAACCCGTTGTAAATATTATGATGAACTGATGCAATAAGCGTATGCGGTAGCAACGGTTTGTCGAGGCATTTTCCTAAAATTTAGCTAAAACGGTAGCCAATCAATAACATCACCAATCTTTAACTACTAGTATAAAAATATATTAACTGTACAAAATGAAAAAAAATAATACATTTTTAATGAAATGTGTTTTGCCAAAAGTATTTATAAAATTTGAGACTTATGTAAATGAGTAATTAGATATTTAATAAAGCATTTGGCGAAGATAGCTGATTTACTTCGAAACCTTTGGGGTTTAAATATAACACTTAATACTCTAGAAATAAATACAATTATGACATAGTAGAGCAAGATCTACTACCACTTACTGAAAGTCATGTGACGGTTGTCACGACAGCACTGCTAATGCTACATATGTTGAGACGCTATGGGTACAATAATTGGCATAGGCCTGTGGTTCTGACATGTCGCACCTTTAAACACAAACCGTTATTAAACAAAATTTTTCAAAAGTCACGCCATCAACACTATCTTAAAAATGTTGTTTTAATAAAAAAATAACCAATTTGTGTATAGTAATATCGAGGTGTTTCAAATTACTGTGTATTTAGATTGTTTTAATAAAAAAAAACAATGTTGTTTATGAATACTGTGGCTCTGCTGTATATTTTCATAATTTCGTTTAGTAACGGTTTGTCTTTAAAGGTGTGATGTATAAAATACATGTAAATAAGGCTACTAAATATACTCTGTATTGTGCAGACAACATCTCAATATATATATGTACATAAAGCTTGAGCGTGAGCATAAACTGTTCGTAAATAGCTGACGAGACAATCGCATCACGGTCTTTAAACAGACCATCATATAAAACGATTATTACATTCTCCAGTCTCCTAGGAAAAAATAATAATCACCAAAACATAATCAGTGTAAATCAATAATAATTTAAATATATTTATCGACTAAACTACGATCGCAATTCATGAGTCAAACCAAAAAGTTAAATGTATAAACTATATGAAAAAATATATATTATAAACAAGAATTAAAAAAAAAACTTGCAGGAACCTCTGTAAATTAACATATTTAACTTATTGCACTATAATATAGTATGATTGCACGATACTATGAACGAAGCACACATAATATTTCAATAAAAATAAAACCTGAACTGGCTGAGATCATACACACTTAATAAATTTAACATCGGTATTCTAAATGAAGACAATATTAAACGACTTATTTTTCAAATAAACATGTAATGATCCTATAATTGTTTTATCCTAAATCATTATATGATCATGTTAAATTGACTATCGACTTAATATGCAAGAGCTTTAATTTGATTTAGAAGTAAAGAAAAATACTATATAGCAAAATTACTAAATAGCGCTAATAGTAAATAAAAAAATATCACTCGTGGATACAAAAAAGGAAAACGAATCGTTATATACACAGGAAACAAGCGACGTCGAGTTGAGTCCCTCAGCTGCATCTATATTACGGCCTTACATTATTTTTATATACATACCTCTATATATAGAGATTTATATATACGTATCACCAGCCTTAAATATCGCTCCTGATATATCAAGATTTTTAAACCTATCTTCGTCCGTTTGTTGTTCTTTAATTAGGACTTTTACCCTTCCTAGCATTAAAATGGAAAAATAACATCCGCGTGTATCACTTCGTAATATTGCACGAATGTTATTAATCCATTATAATAATGATATTATTTATGCGCAGTTGATAATAATATACGTGCGCGATAAGCCTACTTCAGGTTTAGACCTTCATTTTAATATTAATTTGTATTCAGTATTATTTCCATCCTTCTTCAGTCAAAGCCGGTTACGACGCAAATTTAATGACAAAAATAATTAATATCGGTTTATATAACCAACTGACTGTTATTCGTAGGTAAATTGTCGTAGTTGAGTTATTCTCTGTCAATATAGCCATCCTTTTTTGACAATCACACACTTGCCACGAATATCTATGTACGGATAACTGTTAGTTAGAAAATACAAGCCTGTGAAGAACACTTATCTGTCATGTTATAAACATATTGACAGATAGTGTTAATATTTTTATATATATTTAGTACGTTAGTTAAATTTTGAAACCAGGTTAACTCTCGTTGTAAATAAATCAATCTATCAACGTCTGTGTCAAAGAGCAATCAATGTTAAGGAAGTAACATTTAAGAAGTGCATTGGTATAGAGAAGAAGAATACGCAGGTACAATAAATCAAAGAAAAACCTATGCTCATTATATATAGTGTTATCATTTAAGTAGATACGGTATTGTGGGACAAACATTTATTTGAGAACGGAGCACGACAATGACCACATCAATTGACACCTATTACATTTATTCAAACACTGACAACGTTCACGTAAGGAACATCTAGACTCTCGTAAATATGTATTATTATATGCTAGAACTCTAAGAGTTCGCTCTACTAAAAGTAATTGTAACTAACTCTAAAACATACTCCAACAATGTGTACTCAATAATTTTGCCAAATGCACTGTAAAAAAGGTCAAATTCTAAGTGATCTTCCATTTAGGCCCAAAATTGAATTATATTCTATGAACTTCGTGAATCTTATATAATAATAAAAGAAATATACTAGTGATATGAAATTCATACCTACATAGAGCCTCATCATACTCCTGAAAAATTTACTCAGAGAAAATCTGGGCGCTAAGGATAATGTTAACGGCTATTGAAACACTACAACTAATACATTTATTACATTCAGTATAATATTAATAAATTGAATTTGACAACTATTACATTACTTGGGTAACACGATTCCCTGACACCATGAAGTACGTTCACTCGTTCGTACAAGAAATTCTTACGAATTGTGTTGTTAAATTCAACAAACAGTCGCATAAAGATCTTGAAAAATATTTCAAAACGTAATATTTAAAAATATTTTTAAAGCAATTCATCATAAAGAGTATTAATAGGGTAATTGTATGTTTTTACAGTCAAGTTTCAGTCATAAACCACGTCCGTCATTATGTATAATCAGTTTTAACATGAATCTCTCCCGTTTGTGGTGCATACATATATGGGAATTTTTGAACTAAAATAAAATATATGAAGTCGTGTATTCATATAACGTAAGTTTGAGAATCCGTAACACGGCCAACACATATTTAGTTTTGTACTTTAAATACGTGGTATATGAATAAACCCAAATAAGGTAAAAATTTGGACGGCTCCAAAGTAAGCTATTTTGAGTAAGAGAAATCCTAAATTTTGTAGACGTGTAGGGTTTAACAGGATTTCAAATATATAAAAAATATTGTGCTCCTTAAACTATTTACCAAGATAAATGTTAGTAAATAAATCAATTGGCACATCTGTGCCACCACAACCTAAAATATATGAGAGAAATATATAAATTAGGTGTAAACGTTGTATTCAGTACAGTTCACATGATTTGGCTTAGCGATAGGAATCTTTAATAACTAATAGTCGTGAGTCAATGAAGGTGTACATTTTTGAAAATATTTAATAATTTATTTTGAAATTTTAATGAATTTCATAATCTTACCTTATAACATAAACAATATTGCAAAAGGTTGAAATTGATTGTGTAATAAAGAAGAATATATATTAATGTAATCACAATATTATTCGATCAAAATCCTTTACTGACTCATTTAAATATAATATAGATTCATTTCTTATTCATCGGAATGCAATGAGAACGGGTATGGCATGTTTAGTATTGAGATGCACATTGCACATCGTCAATACTTATCTTCCCTTTCTCACGATAATTATTGATCTTGAAGCTATTGATAAAATGTCGTAAAAGCAATGTCATTTGCGTATCGGACTTCCGTTGAATTAGAAATAAATCTGTATGCAAGTTAATTATAACAGAAATAGAAAAAAAATCTTATAAATTGAATACGACAACTTCATAGTAGGTATACAATTACATTTGTAATCCCTAAAAGGATGGTCGATTATAATTAATTATGGAAGTTGGGCACCATAGTAAAAAAGTAAGGTAAACTTATAAATATAAACTATAAAAATAAAAACAAAAAAAACATCTAAATAGATGAAAAAATAAAACAGAAAAGTAAAATGCTCACTGCATTTTACTTATCACAATGAAAACAAAATAAATTTAAGTGATCTTGAATTCAGTATCGATGCGACGCTCGAATGCCATCAGGCCCTCCTCCAACTTATGCTGCAACATACAAAAGTATTGCTAACTATGGTTCCAGTCGGGCAGGGCAAAGAAGGTTGATCATATTTTGAAAAGAAGACTGATCACCAGCCGTGCGCATCGATGGGTCGTGGGTTCGAAGCCCACCGGGACGACATGATTATAATTTTCTGTAAGCATGTCTGGTAACTTCGGGCATTGAACGAGTGGGAGGAATATCGAAATTCCGACCGGATAACGAACTATCGTTCATAAATGGATAATCCGTGAAGTGCATATTGCGCGTTTCGGTTTCAGTCTATAGTTTTGCGAATGTTTGAAGAAAAAATTAGGTCGACAGCGCATCATTGATTGATGTTCTGTGGATGAGGTATTACCATCAAGTGAACCTCATGCTGTCGATATCTGACTCGTAAGTTGTGGTAACCAACAAAGTGAATGTTTTATATTACGTTACGTTTTTTTTAAACTAAGCTGTCCATTTTCATGTCTTTTTATAATGATACAACTTTAAACGTCTTGTAAATATATAAAAATGTCAAATAAGTTTTAATTATTGCGAACACAGAAAATAAATGAAAACAGGCGATATCGTTTAAAAAAGCGTAAAACACCAACTTAGTTGGTTATCACAACTTACTTGGTTGGTATCGAAATAAAAACATACATATGTTACAGTTATGTACATTATGTATGTATTTGTTAGCCCCAACCACTAGTGGACTCGGGAATTCACTATTTTGTGAACATGAACATCGTTGGATGGACATCGTTCACATGAACGAATGAAGTTACTGAATACTGATAATTCAAATAGGGATTTCAATATGTATTGTATCTATCTTTCATTTTACATATGTGAATGAAAAGGAGAGCAATATTAAGTTCACCTGATTATTGATTGGCATTTGAGTGCTTGGCCATAACGCCATCTATTTCACTCAGTTGGTACTTCTTCTATCTGGATTATGGTACAGGAATACAGGAAGTACCAACTGAGTGAAATAGATGGCGTTATGGCCAAGCACTCAAATGCCAATCAATAATGAGGTGAACTTAATATATATATATATATATATATATATATATATATCTATACTAAGATAATATTATAAAGCTGAAGAATTTGTTTGTTTGAACGCGCTAATCTCAGGAACTACTGGTTCGAATTGAAAAAATCATTTTGTGTTGGATAGTCCAATTATCGACGAAGGCTTTAGGCGATGAATAGGAGTGAAGCATCAGTGAAAAATGTTGCAAAAACGGGGAAAATTATCTATAAATCCTCAAAGGGCTTCCGTTGCGTGCGCTGCGTAATCGGTTCAAGTTCAAAAAATATGTATGAAAGAATTACTCCACTTTAAATGATCTCCGCGACAGTATATGTCTATCTTTTAAGATTGACCCATTATAACCTTTTTTATGGTAATCAAATTAATAAAACTAAAAATATAATTTACGCAGAAGTACTTTAAAATATATTATTTTAAAAACGTCTTAATCGCGATCATAATAACAGAAATTGACATACAACTGACAGACGCCTGACTATGCTTGGTCCTCTGAGCCGGATGACCTTATCAGAGATTAGAATAACAAAAACATTCGAGTTTGAAATTCGACTGACTTCGTAATACTATTAAATTGGATAACAATATCGATAATTTTGTTTGTTTTAAGGATGTAATGAATTTTTTATATTTTTAATTAAGTTAGATTAGATTTTTTCATCAGAGTGTATTTGAAGTTTAGGTTTACTAAAATGTTTTGCCTAACTATAAGATATAAGTATAATAATAACTTAAGAAGTAAACAAAATTATGTATCTATTTGGTAAGCCTTAAATATCTTAATAATCTTACCTCATCTGCCTCCACAGTGGGATCTATGGGGTATTGAACTGGCACCCTCTCTCCGTGCATGAAAGACCTGTCTGCGCCAACTGCACGCCTGTTGTTCGGCATGTATGGCTGAAACCATTACGTATATTTATTATTTATATATAAATATATCGTGTCGACCTTCATATACCTATATGTAAAAATATTTATTAATTTTATTACATGTGTTTACAAATATGCATGCAATGCCTTTATGCATTTTTTACTTTCAAGCTAATATACGCGTGCTCTTCCAGCAATGTGTGTTGGTATAATGTTTTAAATTACATTTAATTAGTTTATTTTGTCCCGGTTTAATCAAAACTACAAGAATCAAATTAAAATCAGAAATCAGAAGTGTTTTAAATAACTGGTGTTTGTGTTTATCTTTAAGTGATGATAAATTTTCTTCCAGATAAATTTTACTTTCTTTCGACAAATCGTATTAAAGACCTGTGAATTTAAATAAATTTCTGAGGACAAGTAGCGCTTGAGTGTTGATATTATGGATGGTTTGTCTAAGAATATAACTAAGATCACAAACATAGTTGTTATTAACTTGTCCTATGAAAAAAATTGCAGTTAGTCTTCATATTTTGGTAAAGATGTGGCTAAAAATAATGGAAGGATTATTTATAGCACTTACATTTTCGGCTCCAGCTGATATTCCAGCGAGGGGGGGTAGAGAGTCCCTGATGTCGCTGAAGTCGAAAGACTGCAAAAATAATAATACTCAGCATCTATTTGACGGGGTTTACATTCTTTATATTAGATATTGACAGAAGAGCTTGACGATGGTAGATTATACCCAGTGGCGGGACTTCTATACAAGCCCGGCTTGCTGACTTTAACGTAATAAATGTTTATATATAATTAGGTTATCATATAAATGTTTATATATATAAGTTTATCTATGGCTTATATAATTACGTTAAGGTCATTATTATTTTTCTAGGCAAGCCAGGCGTTTGGGCTTGTATGTTGGTTCAGCCACTGATTATACCCATAGAAAATCAGTCAATTATGCGCCATTGACCTATTTTGTTATATCGAAAATTCGTGAACATTTACAAATTAAACCGAAACGCGCAATATGCACTTCACTGATTTTCCATCTATGAATAGTCATTACCCGGTACATAAAAGTTTCACAGTCGAATTTTGATGAAAATAATATTTTATTGATACCCCAGACTAAGCTTATCTAATTTCTAATAAAGTTACATACATGAAAATTAATTGAGGTTCTTCGGATTAGCGTGAACAAACAGACAGCCAGATAAAAACGATTTTCTATCGCCCCCAATCAATTACTGGTGAAATTTTTCAATGTAGAGCTATTTTAATTCTACTGTTTTATAATATTACGTAGAGAAATCTAAGAAATATAATATTTAGAGTGATAAAAGAACCAATTCTTATTTTAATCATTTGATTTAAAATTTCGAACTGCCTAATAGTAATCGTAAATACTCACCGGGTCATTTGGGGCAGTCATCGGCGGCATGCCCTCATTCACCCGGTTATAAGCAAATGGCTGAAAGAAATGGAAATAAATAAATATACCAGATGTTATTTAATTGAATATATAGTAATCAAATATCAATAAGGATTAATTGAAAGAGACTGGGAAAAACATTTAAAGATAATGAATTATGAAAGTTCTCATATGGGATCAGAATAGTTTTAATGACTGCCTCCAAGTCTCAGAGTTTTGCACGCTGTTGGTAGCATCTGAAGTCCTAGTAGTGAGAACCGGGGAAATATTACTTAATAACTGTTTTGTTGATATATATTAAATAAACGTGTCTGCTCTACTAGGGCTAGGCCAAGGGCATTCATACAAAGACGTCCATATAAGTGTGCCTCTCAAGCACCACCGATGTGCGGCGTTCTACTCCAAATGTGTCTCAATTATGATTTTCGCATCTATAATGATGTAGCTGTATCTAAACACCCAAAAACTTGAAGTTAAATTAAGAAGGTAAGGGTATAAATTGTTGCCTCTTAGTACTCCAAGAGTTAATCGTAATTTAAAGTGTATTAAGAGTTAATCGTAATTTAAAGTGTATTTAGAGGTAATCGTAATTTAAAGTGTATTTAGAGGTAATCGTAATTTAAAATGTATTAAGAGTTAATCGTAATTTAAAGTGTATTAAGAGGTAATCGTAATTTAAAGTGTATTAAGAGTTAATCGTAATTTACAGTGTATTAAGAGTTAATCGTAATTTAAAGTGTATTAAGAGTTAATCGTAATTTAAAGTGTATTAAGAGTTAATCGTAATTTAAAGTGTATTAAGAGTTAATCGTAATTTAAAGTGTATTTAGAGGTAATCGTAATTTAAGGTGTATTAAGAGTTAATCGTAATTTAAAGTGTATTAAGAGTTAATCGTAAAATAGTTACTGCAGCACGATGCCAAGCGGGTCCAACGCGGCGCTCGCGCGGCATTGGCGGGAAGCCAGGCGGGTCGCGGTACTCCACCGGTAAACTCACTGCAAATCATACGATTCATATAACACCAAAAGCGGCAAATAAGCCACATACTTCTTAAGTATAAGTTTGAATATTATTTGGGGTTCTTTATATTTGTTACAAGCCCTGCTTGGTCTAAAGATCTTGCAAGGTCGAAAAAAACTCAGATTAACATTTAAAAATATTTTTGTCAACTTAAAACAGACACATTATGGTATCTGGTGGATACCTAGACCAAGATGAACATGCCATTTACACTTATTTTTAAATAGAAGTTAGTAGTATAGGCTATTTATCAATCTTCTACACTAAAATAGTCAGAATTGAAACCGAAGAACTGTTAATTTAAGTAGTGTTCCTTAAAATATGACCAGAAAGGATTACTTACTATCATCAAATGCGTATGGAGGCTCTTGTGTTATAGGAATGAATATATTCGTCAGAGGCTGTTGAATGGTTGTTTCTTGAGGCTGATAGTTGCCCATCGCGCCAGCTGAGTTGGGCGCTTGGTAAACAGGGTTTATGTAATCTGGTCCGCTGTATACCATATTCGGGTTATCATCGGTGACCACTGTGAGTAGACCAGCATAATTTCCGTAATATGGACGATCAGGAACAGGCATCAACAGGTTGTTATGGTTCATTCGCACGTGTGGGTTCGGGATCATTCCTGATGGGTAACCTCTATAACAAGATATCATTCAGTGAATAACAATTATTTTTATAGGAGACATATTGACACAACAGAACATAATGCATATATTGCCCCTTATTTCCCACTGAGGTAGGCAGAGATCATGGATTTCCCTTTAAACAATAAAGCCTACGTTTTCGACTAGCAGCCAGTCTTATTATATAAGTACCATTAAATAAATAAAAAACCACAGTAGAAGAGATGCCAAATGTTTTTCCCATGTCTGGTAACTTCGGGCATTGATCGGGTGAGAGGAATATCGAAATTCCGACCGGGTAACGAACCACCGTTCATAGATGGAAAACCCGTGAAGTGCACATTGCGCGTTTCGGTTTCAGTCCATGGATTTCCGAATGCTCGAAGTAAAAAGTAGGTCGACAGCGCATCACGGACTGATGTTCTGTGGCTAAGGTATCGCCTACCATCAAGTGAACCTCATGCTCGTCTGTAGATAACATAAAAAAGATATCTATCAATTAAATATATACGTAAACTCATGAATGAATCTAGTTAGAACAGTTGCAGGTTTTGACAGCCTTGACTTGCAACTTGGCCTTAATATACAGAATATGAACGTTACCCTCCAGTAATTCCCTCGCTGCGAGGAGTATCATTAAGCGGATGTAGCGGGATATCTTGTGCTTGAGCAGACCCAGGCAGTGTCTGCATCGGCGACGGCACCGAATGCAACGCTACGGAAATAAAGTTACCTTAATTTCTGAGTTGGCAAACAAGAAAGTATAATTGGACGCTGTTAAGCAATACAGTGTCAACCCACAAAATTATAAAACAATATTTTTTTTATTTCTGTTATTTTTTAAAATAAATTTAGTAAAACTTAATTAAAACTTCAAACTCAATTTTCTCCAAATGGCAACCATGTGGGTTGCCACTGTATTGCATAATAGCGTCCAATTACACTATACACATTTTCTGTCATTAAAATTTTCCCTATAGAATTCACATTAGGGTACTGTGATGTTTATTGAATTTAATTATATATATTTACATAATATATTGTGTCACTAAAGAGAAAATAAATTAGAATTTTTATAAACTTTAAATGCGTTCATTTCCATTTTTTTATTTTCATAAACATGAGGCATTTGGTAAGGCATACTTCAATCTCTATCTTATCAAATTAATTCCGAAAATTCGAATAAATCAAAACAGTCGGTTTTCATTTACTCGAATTTTCGGATTTTATTAAAAAAGATCTTAGTTCATATAATTATCAATCTCCATATCTCAAATATAACTGTACTTTCCCCATATAAGTGTGACAACCGTGACAAATGTCTAAGAATATAGAAGAGATATCACTGTATATAGGATTTTTTAGATAGGATGCAGTGTTGAGTGCGAAGGCTTGAATGAGTGACTGAGTTTGTGACTATGTATACCCAAACCATACTTACTTTGACAGGCATTGTAAGGATCCTGGTGCGGCATTGGCACGTGGGCTGGCATTCGGGTTTGTGGCAAATGGGGTGGGGGGTATCGTTGGTAAAGCGGTACCGAAAACGAAGTTGTACAATTTGGGGGAGGAATCGACATCGGCGGTAGAGTCGGAATGAAGGTAATGTTCCCATTGTTTATAGCCGCTTGGTTTGGAACAGTCCTGTACCTGATTAATCAAAACACATTTTGTAATAGACCGGCCTTATACATTCGTAATGTTGCTGTGAGTAAGAACCAGAATTCAGATTAAAAAAAACTAAACGATCAAATGTATGTACAATTTTGGAATATTTCATCATACAGTTTTTTGAAAACGATATTAAAGTATCTGTTTTTAAGAATAAGAATTCCGACTCTCTTAAACTCCGCATTTATTTGGTTGGCCTAACAAAACCCTTTTTACGAAATTTAAGAGTTTATCATATTATAATTTATCCAAAACTCATTTAGTTTTTCAAATACTTGGCATTTATACAACACTATACCTAATCCAGCCATAAGTTCTGTTACAAATGAAATTGTTTATTTTATTATGAAGTAATTTAATCTTAATAATACTTATACTTATATGCGCGAATACCAGTAAAGTGATTTCATTGTTACTGTTACTTCTACACCCCTCCATAATACGACGCGAGGAGGGGGCGACCGACCAGAGCTATTAAGTCGGTATTCCTTGACATTCGAGTCGACTTCTATAAGTTTTTGAATGGATCACGACTAAATCACTAAGATTTTACAATCTATGTTTATCTTCAAATCTCCAGCATACGTCTATTACAGTCGAAATATATAATATAAATATTGAAGTCTCAGCAACAAATAAAAAAAAATATTCGAATTAGCCGCCTTTGGCTTTGATACAGACAAGGGAAATTTAGCCAAGCCATTTAGCTTTCTAGAATTTTATTTGGCATCATGTTACTTCTTACTAGTATTGTTTTCGTTTATATTCTCGATAACCAGGTGATACAGTTTTCCGTATATTATATGTCTGTCATCAACATCTACTATATTCAAAGTATTTATCTTGAATTTATATGTGTACTGGCAAAAAGTAGTTACAATACAAGCTTCATATCAATGACTGTTTAGTGGCATGATTTCAAGTTACAACATCAAATATGCCTTAACAGCTACCATTCTTAAACATTTATTTTTCTTGTCACAGAAGCACATTTATAAGAACATACACTCAAATCGAAAACGCGCAGCAAAAAGAATAGAAAACCAAACATAAACTAAATTGCAACACAAATATAAATGAATCGATTTTTTATCAAAAGAAAAATACAGAACATTCTTAAGAAATTTTGGAATAAGGAAGCTATAGATAGATCGTGGACCTTTACATCGATGCATGAAGAGATTCACTAGTAAAATACATAATAGTTTCCATAACCTCTTAGTCGGTACATTCATTATCCAAAATAAAGAAATATTGCATCACAATAAATAATAACATCCCTAAAACATTTACAGCCAACAACACCATCGTTTATGGCATTCCATTTCATATGATATTAACTTACCGAATCGAATAAGTTGGTGGTGAGTAGGGTGCGTTGTACCTTTTTAGGTAAATCACAAGTTAATAATGTCATAACTGTCATATTATTAAGTTTCAACAATATTAACAATTTTATCACAGTCTATGTAAGTCGTTTTACTTAATTTCAAGCTATATGTACTTTGGAATGCTTTAGAAATCTTTCGGTCTTACTACAAAGGATATAATAAAAACAGTTTCAATACTTTTTTTTTACTTATTTACTTTTATTTTTACATACTGCGCCGACCCCAAATTAAAAAAAAGAGAACAGGGAAGGAAGAAGAAGAAAACTTACTTAGCTAGGCAGTGTTTAGTGACTGAAGCCTGTCTTAACCCTTTATGCTCGTAAGTCTCTTGAAATTTCATACAAATAACGTTATAGTACAATAGTTCAACGATACGAATACTTTTTCGAAAATTGTTCGTGCTAGCCCCTCTGACATTACAACATACTTATGAGGCGGATCATACTGAAAAACGCTGTAGGTACATACGTTTGTCAATTACCAATAACTCGAACAGAGCTTTTAACTTGTGGAGTAAGATTTAAACTATTAAATTGAAATACATAATAAAATAAATAAATTTTTTTTTATTTATTATATTATTTTATTATATTACATTATTTAAAGAGGAAAGATTTGTATTTTTGTATGTTATGAATATATTCAAAAAGTACTGGACCGATTTTAAAAAGTACATCTACATTGCACCCTTGTGAAGCCGGGGCTTGTTGCTAGTATTTAATAAAATAATTTCCATATTAAGCAGCAATCTTAATGCACTCACTCAGAAAATATTTAAATAATAATATTTAAAGTGAACTATGATAAAACTAGCCCAAATAATTGAAAATAAAAACCGTCTCAAATACAAATAAACAAAAAATTAAAAGTTCTTAGAATACTCGTATAAATAAAAACCTTATTATTGTAAAATTATATAGTCATTTATAAAATATCTTCATATTATTGAGCCTCTAATCGTATCTCCAGAGTATTGCTACAATAACAATAATAAGCTGAAGAATAATAATAATTGATCCTGTATGGGTTGAGAGGAAACCCACACTGTCTTTGAAGATCAAAAGATAGACTTTTTGTTTGATAATTGATGTATTGATATTAAATGATACCGGTGCGGCGACACCGAGGACCCGAGCCGAACTCCAAGGAAAGACTTGTTGTAAATCGTGAGAGCAGCGTAACTGCTGATACGGCACTCGATATACCTACGGCGCTAGCTCGTACAGATCCCATATACTCATGTTTATTGTATTTTACTATTGTATTTTTAATTATTTAACTTTTAATATGTTCTAGTGTAATTGTATATAAATTGTAATTTTATAAATTTTTAATTAATGTAATTGGACTTATGTCCGTTTTAATTGAATAAATAAATAAATAAATGTTACGTTTATCAACTAGCTTTTAGACATCAGTTATACTAGCATAGGTGTGTTTAAAGCATAGATTTAAACAGTGTCTACTGTCAAAAGCATTGTAACCCAAAATAACCATTAAACTATATTATGCAGTACATTTATGTAGAAATACATGTTTTTAAGATGTTTGTGGTAAGACCGATTATTTTCAATTTTTTACCCAAATAGTTAACAGATATGAAAAACGAAATACTCAAGAATGCAATATTTGAATGTTTTAATCATAGCTTGTTACTCACTGTTTTCTCAAAAGAGTAATTATTTTTGAGATTGGAGATATTTTTGAACCTGATATACATATTATAATATCAAAAATATTCGCAAACATAATTTTAACACGCTGCATTGAAACTAACCTGTCCATATCGTCTTCAAAGTGAGAAAAGTTGCAGTTGTTGCCTCTCGGACAACTTATTCTCGTGTTAGAGTCTCTGCAGAAAGCCACTTTAAACCTATGTGGAGGCGTCGTTCCACCCTGTGGGGACTGTTGACCTGACAACAATAATTATAGCTTCTTAACACAATGTTTTGAGCACTGAAGAGTACATTACAACTTCGACATCAATACGAAGGAAACACACTTTACAACTTTAAAAATAATTCTCAATAATATTGATATAATCATACATAATATGCGGTCAACTAAACGTAAAATGATATACAACGTATGCCAAAGGTAATCTAGGTATACGGTTAAAGACATTTATTTTCTCAAAAGATGTACATTAAATCACTTACAGAGAAAAAACAAACAATTACCTATATATATATATACTCGTATATACATATATATACATATAATAAAAGAGTAGGATCGAAATTACGCTTCACTAAATATTTTTACCAGAAATTAAGAGGGGTGATAAAAGAAGGGTAGCAGAATGCATAAACACAATTTTTAAGATTCTTGTCTGTCTGTCTGTCTGTCGATCTGTCTGTCTGTTTGTTCACGCTAATCTCCGAAGATACTGAACCGATTTAAATGCAATTTACACAAATATATTAAAGAAAGCCCGGGGCAACATATAGGCTTTGTTGAAAAAAGAAGTTATCATCTTCTTTTAAATATTATTTTAAAGGCACAATTTCACAAAATTGCAATGCAAACTGACGCGCGTTGATTTTTTTCGAATTGTTAGATGTCAATCACAGTTTGATATGTAAAGTGCTTGCCAGATAAGTCTGCGCGCGACGGGTGGCGTACCAAATATTGCCAGGTATAGAAAGCAAACTCTCAACCACTATGCAACACCAAAAAAAGGTATGTGTGTACTTATGTATACGCGTTAGAAGTTATACTTCTTTGGCGTCTGAAGAAAAATTTTAAAAAACAAAACTGCAGTAAATATCGAAGCAAAATGTTAAAATCAATCAAATTCTATTCTGTAGCCAACTTCATCATGTCGTTTTTTTGGGACATCGTGCGCGTGCAGGTCATCTGTAGCCAACTTCATCATGTTAATTTTGTGTCACAAATGCGCGCGCATCTTAAAATTTCACTCTCATCATTTTTTCATAACGCGCCTAAAGAAGTATAACTTCAAAAATCACCGGCATTCTGAATGTTAATTCGTATTAGGTATACTTAGTAGTTAGTATACAACAGAAAACAAATTTATACTTAGATATCACGTCGAATTAACTACTAAATTTGACGTGATGTAACAATTTTATTTGTAAATTTCAATTAGTTTTAGGGTGATGAATAATAATTACATACTAAAACTCAGTGAAAATATATATATTTTTAATTTGTTACATATTGTAACTGAATAACTCCTTATTTACTTGCTCCATAAGAAATATTTACATAATCTACAATTGGTGTTTTTTTATTTAATTGTAGATTATATTTAATGTAAATCATTTATCGAGAATATAGCAGAACTTCTAAATTTTGGATAACTATGGTCCATCAGTGGGTCAATCTTTCCATTCTATTTTCACATGTTTCTGATTCACTTGACTCGTTATTAGAAGAGTTTAAAGTTTTGCTGTCACTTGCATGATCAATTATAAATTTGTCCAGTTCTATGTCCAAAAGCCTGTCAGATTCAAAATATTGGTCTACGATTTTTTCAACATGCTGACACACATTATCGAATTAAATGCCGCTTCATATTGAAGATATTTCACCTGTGGCTTGATTTAAATTTTTTTCCACAATACGTCTTTTTTTCAATGGGGTTTAAATCCTAAAACAAACTAAATCATTAACCAACAACAAAGTAAAAATATGTATCGTATAAAAATACCCCACATAAAGACATAATACCATGTACTGGTCACCCCAAAAATTACCTGTCAAGTAATAAAAACGTTTTGAAAATGGTACAATCGGCCCTTTATTTTGCCGTTCTGCTTCATAAGCACGTTTTACTTTCAATATAACATCTCTACCAGCACTTTTTATAACCTTAGGCATGATGATTACCAATAAAATCGAATAAAAACGCCACTGCTGCACACTAAGGGCCGGTCTCACCGCTTGCTGATAAAGTCCCGAATAGCTAATTCGGAACTTATCCGCAAGATAAACTACAAATTTCGGTTTCACAAGTCTTGAATAGAAATATCTGGCAGATAAAGTTGCTGGTAACTTAACAGCCGATTCAAGTGGATGTTAAAGTTTTTAACTGGAAGATAACATATAAATGGCGGGAATAGAAATAGTTTTGGGATATTTTTCGGTATAATAAATTCTACTAGTGTAGACTGTAGTCACGAGCTAGATTTATTTGATGTGCGATTCGAATAATTTGCCGTAGACCAAATTATTTTGAATCACTCGCCGATAAAGATTTTAGAATTCAATTCCTTACCAAAATGACTGTTTATAATATTCTACAATTAATAGAAAGTGATATAAAGATTACAACTGATTGGTAAATAAAGTATTAGATATATGACATTTCAATTATCTTTATTATTTTTTGTCTAGATTGCACCCGTGCGAAGCCGGGCGGTTCCCTAGTAGTTAATCAATATTAACAAATTGAATATTTAAGGAAAACCTGTTAAAATAAAGAAAGTTCTTATTACAATATGTCATTTATTATCCAAGTGAAAAATCAATACTATATTGTACTACTGTGCACTACTTACAGAATCCTGATAAAAAAGTTTATGACTGTATGAGTTTATGATTAGTATTTAACTAAAATTTGCACAAAAAATAAAACACTGTAAGTTTGACTCCCGAACTTATGATTTTTTTTTCCCTTTTGTCCCAAATTCTTATTTAATAACTCTATTTTGAGAAGATGTTGTTTTTCTAATTCGTGTATATCCTTGTTATCTCTTTTAACACCCTCATATTTTAACTTGAGGTGTTTGTAATTGCGATATATTGACCCAGATGATGTTTTAAATACCGTCCCAAGATCCTTCCAGGCTTTTTCTTTACTTTACCAAGTCACAGTCGCATCACGTTTTTTTGCGTCTGCAAGCGTTACTAGATCCGTTTCATAACTAAAATTAAAGCTTCTTTCACGCTTATGTTTTTCCATTTCAAATAAATATAAAATAACAATATAGTCAATAGCCGAACAAGTCAGATTCCTTGTCACAAATGACATCTGCGTTTCCATTTGACGTAAATACATTTGGTACACAAACTTGTAACCATACTAATATTTATTATTTATATTATATACACTGTCTAATATCATCATAATATATTAAATCATATTTGAGAACACTAAAAAAGTAAACGTATCTCATTTTAAATAAAAAATAATATACAATTTAAGTTTTCAAAATAGATTTTAAATAGCAATAATTTTCTCGTCGTATCGAAACGTAAAAATGCGATGTTGCCGTTCCGTCAAATAATAAGTGGCGGATAAATTTATTTGCCAGTTAATTTATCTATGAGTTAGATGGTGAAACAAAAAAAATATATCAGCAACCTTTAACTGTGAGATAGTGTTAAATGGCAAATAACTAACTGAAACTTTATTTAGAACCGGTGAGACTGGCCCTAATTCCGGAAAACAATATGACGGAAAGAAATTTAGTTCCAATTTTTGCCGCGCGCAGACTTATCTGGCGCGCACTTTAAATAAAATAGTTTGATTATTTCGCCGTTTTAGAATTTATTCTTAGAATAGTGGATATGCGGTTCCACTGCGTAACATATTATGATGCGAGTTCGAATCTTCACTGAAATAAATACTATTTTTTTGATATATTAAATAAATTAAATTTATTTGAAAGAATTATATTACAACAATAGAAAATATATTATTGAAATATTATTATGATGATGCAAATGCAACCGTCAATGACTACTCTGATAGCTCTTTCCCAAAAGAAATCACCAAGTACAGAGCGAACCCAACGCGAACGAAGTCGCGGGCATCAGCTAGTACATAATATGTTTGACCGACTTTTTAGTCAGGAAATCAAAAGCTGGACGGTACAAACAAGACTATAAATATTATTATTAATAATAAAATATCTTTATTAATTTCCTTGAAACAAAATTATTAATTTGACGTTTATAGAGTTTTCTTATAAGACAATTTTTTCTTGCCCATATAATGCAATCGCCCGTCAATGTATTTCTTACTTAAAGTTTTCAATAGACTTATGCGATGGTTGATTTATAGGTGGTTGTTAATAAATACACGTGAAAAATGTTTATTTCCTACAAACTACAACGTACAATTTTGCAAATTTGTCTAATATTTTATACTTTTAAATGTATCCTCCATCGCATAAAAATGTCTATCCATCGTTTTATTGTTTCCTAATTTACCAAAGGTGATTGGTTGCCAGTAATACTTTTTCGCAATCAGAACAGTTGATTCTTTTGAGTAGGTCTTACAAAGAATTCGGAAATATAACCCACAATTTCATCAATATTCTAGCTATATGGCATAAAATGTCCGATTCTTCTACAGCCGATGATAACTGATCACAGGTTCCTTGAAGTTCAACTTTGTTGTCCCTACGGTTTTTGTTGTGATTTCTTGTTTAAGTTCAATCTGTATGTATGAAGAAATATTTACGATTTTGCTTTTACATTTTAAAACCGAGATATTCTCAAGTGCAGAAAGTTTTGAGCTTAATTTAAGATGAATCAAAAGGTTCTTGTATGCTGATTTAAATGTAATCTAAATGACTTCTAACATTCCCAAAAACAGTTCGAAGTGATCTTGTAAGATATTGTATGTTATATTGTGTTTTATTAATGCGAGTATCACACATTTAAATAAAATACTGTACACCGGATTAAAACGCGATTTATTATTTACATTCAAAAATCAGACAACTGTCATATTTCTGTCTGCCCGTGACCACGATTGCTGAAAAGCATCCGAAACGGCGAGATAAATAATTTAAACAATATAAATAATAAATCGCGTTTAAATCCGGTATACGGTATTTTATTTAAATATTGTGTTGTCAAGAATAAAAGTGTTCCGGGTAACGCCAGAGTTGTGTAAAAATATTTCATACTTTTTTTTCTATTTTTTTAACAGGAATATGTTCAAATATTACTTTGTATGCATACTAATAATCTAATAACGCCTGAACTGGATTGACAGTGTGTTAATGGAACCTTTTTGTTTAATAATAATGTCTTTTATTAACGCGAGTATCACACATTTAAATAAAATACTGTATACCGGATTAAAACGCGATTTATTATTTAAATTATTTATCCCGACGTTTCGGATGCTTTTCAGCAACCGTGGTCGCGGGAGACTGACGTGGACTCCCGCGACCACGGTTGCTGAAAAGCATCCGAAACGTCGGGATAAATAATTTAAATAATAAATCGCGTTTTAATCCGGTATACAGTATTTTATTTAAACCTTTTTGTTTTTAAATAATTCGAGTTTTACCTTTTTTCTTCAAGGTTATTTTGCGATCTATATTAATTCTTAACACACTTAAATATTTCTTTGATTGTTGTAAACGTTCAAGGATTACCGGAATTTTTATCATGTATAGGTTGCTTGAACCCATAATTAATTAATATACGCGAATTTAAAATATCAAAACATAATATAATACATCTATAAAAGTAATAGTGGCAGTGGAATATTTAAATTCTAATAGCTGAAGTTCAGTGACATAAAAGTTCATCGCATTTGCCACTTTTTTTTATAAACATTATTGAACATGTATTAAAAAAAACTTATTTTTCTGTTATTTTAAATATTTATTTTAACCTGTCCAGAGATTAAGGTGTGAAACCAGATTCAGCTTTAATATTATATACAGACACCCGTTTTTCCTTTTATTTCATAGAGTTAATGCAAACTTTTTTTTCACTGTACGCGGGTAACTTTTACTTTTCACAATAGAGTATAAAATTATGATGCGTGCTATACATTACTCAACCAAGTGATCATTGACGGACGATTGTTCCTCTTTTGCAGTATTGTTCTCTTTTCGTTGGGACACATTTGAGCGCGGACCCAAAGTCATTTAATACTATGTCAATGGTTGACCGAATTGAAATGTTAGCTTGTTTACTAATTATTCAAGTCAAATAATATTCAGCTGTACTTGAGAACTTGAGGGTTGTTTGACGCCCGGAAGGGTGGATAACATAAACATTGGTGGAAGTTTGAAACCTGTGCAGAAGGCACGTAAGGTGGAAAACTAACACTAGTGGTGAGTCAACAAGTTTGACTTAAAATTTGTCCCGCGGACTCCTCCCATGTTGAGCATGGGAAGGATGCACAAGCGGGTCGAGGAGGGCGGCCGTTTGGCCTGACCGCCGGGTGCTCGCGGCAGTACGCTATCGCGATCCCCCATTATGGCGGCTTGATGGGTGAGGGTTTTTTTTTCTTTTTTGTGTCTTGGAAGTTAATTAACTATAAGAAATACGGACTACTGATTTATATTTTATCCACGGACTAGCAATTGCCCCCCCAACCCCCCTTGTGGGTTGAATTTCGTAAAATCCGTTCTTAGCTGACCTCTACTCGACGAAAGGAATATTCCTACCATATTTCAAGTCGCTACGCCTTATGGTTCCAGAGATATCGTGATGAGTGACTATATAGGTGGGAATCTCTTTTATATATATAGATTATTTAATGATATAATATAATGCCATATTCTTTCTACGCAATAGTACAATATGCCATCTTATGACAGAACTTGGCATATATTTTTAAGATATGATATGGTGAACTTCTAATAGAAAATAGATTCAAGCAAATTGTAAAAAAAAATCTCTTAAAAATATAAAAAATGGTATTTGTCAGTTATCAGTATTTTTTGCTTTTCTAATAAATTATTAATTGCAGGAACACTGGAAATCCCAACTCGCAGGTCAAAGTTGGGAGCCCGCTTACTTCTCGTAAAGTTTGTACATGAACGCAACGAGGCGAGTAGCAAAGCGTCAAACGAGCAAGTCGGCAGGTTGTGAATAAGAACGCTTAGCTAAAACTCATTCTTAACAAAGACTTCATGTGGAATAATAGATGGTCTTCACTAGTTTAGTATATATATTCATCTGTACTAATATTATAAAAAGATTTATTATTTAAAAACAGACGTCACTCTAAATCAGCAGTATGTGAACACACTCTGGATAAACCAAACCACTACATACGTTTCGACCAACCAAAAATCCTTGCAAAAGAAAGTAGATTCTTTCCCAGACTAGTACGTGAGGCTATTGAAATTAAAAAACATCCTAACTTCAATAGAGAAGATGGTTTGAGACTTGAGAGTAATTAAAAATCTAAAGCCCCAAATCCAACATACTAAAAAACAAGAGGACACCGTTAGTCAATATTGTCATAATATAGAAAATTACAGTAAATATCAACTCCGTAGGAATAGATGGCGTTAATATGTAATGATTGTAAAACAAAAACTTGGCGATTAAAAAGAGTGGCGGCGAGTTTCTTGCCAGTTCTTCTCGTCCGCTCTACGCCCTTGATTTGTGAACTGGTAGTAAATGTAAAATTAGAAGCATTTAATATTAGTAATATTAGTAATTTAATATGTATTATTTTTTTAATGACGTTCATAGATGTACATTGTGTTACCTAAATTAATAGATTATTTTTTAATTTAATTGAATTAAATATGGCAACTTTGTGACATTTCAAATATAAGACAACTGTCATCTTTCAGTCTCCCGCGACCACGGTTGCTGAAAAGCATCCGAAACGTCGGGATAAATAATTTAAATAATAAATCGCGTTTTAATCCGGTATACAGTATTTTATTTAAATGTGTGATACTCGCGTTAATAAAAGACAATATTATTATAAAAAGATTTGTTTGAAGAAACTACACGACCGATTTTAAAAATTGTTTCACCGTTAAAAAGCTAAATCACCGAGTAACATAGGCTATACTTATTTCCAACTGGGATCCCTACTAAAACTTGAAAAATGTAACCCAAGTTTTACAAAAAGGTTGTAAAACTTTCACCAATAGAAAGCTACATTATCAGCGAGTAAAATTTTTTTACATCTACATTGCACCCGTGCGAAGCCGGGCGTTAATATTATATTAAGTGAAAATATATTACAATAATATTAATAACGAACATCTTAAATCATAATGTACTCAGACTGTGAGCAGATTCACAATACGTTCACCTAAACTGAATCTTTTTTTTCAATCGCTTACACATTTGCCGTTCTTTAACAGAGGAGCGAATCAATTCAGGTTTCAAAGAGTAAAAACTGAATGTTGTTGTCACGTTGATAGCACGCCAAAATGGCGGCACAAAAACTTCCTGAATTTGAAAACAATTTTCTAAATACTTATATATTTTTACATGTATAATGTATATATAATATATATACACCAATACAATTATATATATATTGATTTATGATACTATAATGTAGTATTATAATTGTATTTGTGCATTATGATCAGAATAAATTTTCCGGCTAAAGGCCATTGTATAAAACCGCAAAGAAATACTACGTAAAGTTGCTATTATATTATGGCACTAAAACGTTTCATTTATTTTGCATGTCTCTGAGTACCTATGAACCTAATGATATTATTTTTTAAAAAAACAGCAACTTGTTTTAGATTCATATCCAAATATACATTTGTATTAATTATTAGAAAGCCTAAATAATATATTGAAATATATTAGAATTTCTTAAAATATAACACTCACGTAGACAGTATGTTTTATTTACGCTGTATTTATGTGGTGCCATCTACGTTCAACTTTGCGTAACCGGTTTTGATAAACTGCGTAAATACTTTTGATGATACATGATCATTATCAAAGTTATAATAATATCAGCTATAAGTCGCATTAAGACTGCGCATTCGGCGTTTGGAGTCGCCATTGTCGTTCGCTCGCGCTTTTATAAACTAATAATTCACTTAATCGTTCCGCATTGACGTATATCATTGAAAATATATTTAAGGGATATTAAGAAGCTATTTGATATAGTCCTAGAACCACTTAATACGGTAATAGATAGGCATGTTTTTTTAACGATTATGTTATATGCAATTTTTGCCGATTTTTTTAAGATGATAAAGTATATTATTCAGTTTATCTATAATATACAGTTTATCTGTACTTACACATGATGGTACACGGCCAAAAAATTCAATTTTGAATGATGATACATTAAATAGTCCTTCTGCGCACAATTAATCAATACGAAAACTCCCAGGGGTTGAGGTCCCCGCCTTAAGGTACTCTAAAGGTTTGTATAATACAATAAATCAAATATTTCCCAGGTATAACACTTCTTCACAAACACTTAGATATCATAAATCACTGTTTTTCTTTATGAAATCAACCACAACTATAGTTCGATTCGGGAGTTAGGTTTCGGCCTCCGTAAACATCCAACTTTATTGATCCGATCCTAAGTGTCAAAAGCAATGACAGTTGTTCCGTTCCATTTATCAACTTGTAGGACATATTTAAGTAAATTTGAGTTTATTTTTATATATTTCTCCAGCATATTAGACCGGATATAGATTTTGTTCAATTATCAAGGTATTATTTAAGTATTGTATTTAAAATTATAAAAAGAAAACATACATTTATTTCCTACAAAGGAACGTTCATCATTGATCCTGACCTGCGCAGATGAGGTATCCAGAAATATCCGCTGAGCCCCGGGCAATTCCTAGGCTTTACTAAGACTAGTATTACACACCGGATATCGTTGTAACATTTTGAATTACGCACTGTATGTTTGTCCTTTTTTGGGAGGCGTAGATGACAATCACTATGCAATCTATTAGTTTAACGTGGTTATCATGAAATACTATTTATTATATATTATTTTTCAATAATAAATCAAAAATTAATTTAAAAATAAATTTTATTTATATACGACTAGCGTCTGCCCGCGACTTCGTCTGCGTAGAATTAGTACTAAGGGTAGCTTATTTTTAAACCGAGCTGTTTTTCATCAATATCCGCTTAATGACGTTGCACTCAAGTCAATAATATCGTGATATTTTTTAAACCGTTCGTCCAAATTACTTGGTGTAAAAGACAAAGTTCATCTATATTAAATACTGAAAGCGATAAATTTATCAATTTTGATAAGAATTAGCTAAATACTCTAATAATTGCAATTGAAAAAATGAATCAATTTTAAATGTATTTATGGCTCATAGTTTAGGGTATATTGGATTCCACATAAAATGTAGATATATGCTATAGCGGACTTTTATTTAGAACTATTTAAAACAAGCAATCCCACCATACATTTTATTCTTGTAACTCCAACGGTTAAGGCAGCGCACGCCAAGATAGCTCTCAGAAGGCAGGAATTTTTCCGAGTTACTTCATAGTTATCGTAATATTATGGCCAATATACAAAAATGGTTTATAAATTATAGCCTATGTGTTATTCTGATATATAAGCTATATTACTGAAAAGTTTCATCGAAATCCGTTCGGTAATTTTTGAGTGAAAGAGTAACAAACATCCATCCATCCATCCTCACAAACTTTCGCATTTATAATATTAGTAAGATAAGATAAGATAGTAAGAAGTATTATTATTTATTACTAGCTTCTGCCGGCGACTACATCTGCGTAGAATTAGTACTACGGGTAGTATTAATTATCTGAGCTGTTTTTTCATCAATGTAAGGAGATTAAAAGAAAAACGATTTTATATCCTTAAAGTAGAGTCTTCGAGCTTTACAAAACTCTATTACAAAGTACGATTATCTTTACATAAAGACTAATTACAGCTATTTAAAAATTACTAAATTTCGAAATTTAAATAGCTGTAATAAGTCTTTATGTAAAGATAATCGTACTTTGTAATAGAGTTTTGTAAAGCTCGAAGACTCTACTTTATGGATAAAAAATCGTTTTTTATAAAAAATTGCGTTAATTATGTATAAATTCAATTTAAAACAAAAACCGATTTTTCCCATGTTAATTAAATGGGAAACTTAAAAAACAATAGCGACCCCTTAAAGTTGAGCTATAGGGCTCGGGTTTGGTGAGATTTTTTTTTATATCAAATAAAAACATTTGAGAAGGTATCATATAAAAAAAAAATTAAAAAGTTTTTTTGAATCACCCTAGTAAATATATTAATAGACTAGCTGATGCCCGCGACTTCGTTCGCGTGGGGTTCACTTTATGCTGAACTTTTGAGCAAGCTTTCTTCATATTATATATCCTCCATCCTCTGTACTTGGTGATTTCTTTTCGGAGAGATCTATCAGAGTAGTCATTGACGGTTGCTTTTGCATCATATTATCGACATGTTTAATGGTGGTTGAGGTTGGGGTTCAAATGATGATTTGAAATTCAAAAGAAATACCATAGTAATTGAAAAAATGAACCTGACTTTAAAGAAACTTTAGGGAGATGCATATCAATCAAATTTTACGTCTCCAAAATGCATTCAATGCATTTTCCGTCTTAAATATATGCACGAAAATTGTACGGGGGTTTGAAAATACTTGCGACACATGGAAAAAACGCCAAGAAAATGTCTAAATACGAATAAAATGAAGGTATGGAGAAATGCAAGGTAAAATGAATGAAGAAATAGTATGGCCATGTTGGCCACTTACTTATTTTTTTATAAATTTAATTAGTGTGGAAGATACTATATCCACCTCGATATTTATTTCATTTAATTGATCACTTTTAATTTCAGATATTTTTGTTTAATTCCCTTGGAAAGGAAATGATTGATGAAAATGCGAAAATAAACGATCTCATAAGAAATACATTTTTATATAATAGAATAGTTCAACAATACATTTTCTATTTTCAAAATAAGTTCTTTTAAAAATATAAAAAAAAAATACAAAAACATATTTCCCTTATTGATGTGATTCGAACTCGCAACTGAAGTCACGTAGTACGACCGTATATCCACTATGCCATGAACACATATCGAAAACGGCGAAATTATCAAACTATTTCATTTACATATCAAACTGTGATTGACATCTGACAATTCGAAAAAATTCAACGCGAGTCAGTTTTCATTGCAATTTGTTGAAATGGTGCCTTTAAAATAATATTTAAATGATGATAACTTTTTTTTCCGACAACCGATTTCGATGAAACAAAGCCTATATGTTGCCCTGGACTTTGCTTAATATATTTGTATAAATTACTCGAAAATCGGTTTAGTATCTTCGGAGATTAGCGTGAACAAACAGACAGACAGACAGACAGACAAGAATCTTAAAAATTGCATTTATGCATTCTGCTACCCTTCTTTTATCACCCCTCTTAATTTCTGGTAAAAATATTTAGTGAAGCGTAATTTCGATCCTACTCTTTTATTATATGTATAGATTAATACAAACTTATCATAAATAAACGATCTCATAAGAAATACATTTTTATATAATAGAATAGTTCAACAATACATTTTCTATTTTCAAAATAAGTTCTTTTAAAAATATAAAAAAAAAATACAAAAAAATATTTCCCTTATTGATGTGATTCGAACTCGCAACTGAAGTCACGTAGTACGACCGTATATCCACTATGCCATGAACACATATCGAAAACGGCGAAATTATCAAACTATTTCATTTACATATCAAACTGTGATTGACATCTGACAATTCGAAAAAATTCAACGCGAGTCAGTTTTCATTGCAATTTGTTGAAATGGTGCCTTTAAAATAATATTTAAATGATGATAACTTTTTTTTCCGACAACCGATTTCGATGAAACAAAGCCTATGTGTTGCCCTGGACTTTGCTTAATATATTTGTATAAATTACTCGAAAATCGGTTTAGTATCTTCGGAGATTAGCGTGAACAAACAGACAGACAGACAGACAGACAGATAGACAGACAGACAAGAATCTTAAAAATTGCATTTATGCATTCTGCTACCCTTCTTTTATCACCCCTCTTAATTTCTGGTAAAAATATTTAGTGAAGCGTAATTTCGATCCTACTCTTTTATTATATGTATAGATTTGGTTGGACTTCCCTGCGAACTTTCATCCCCACATAGGTCGCAATTCCAAAAACGCAAAATTTAATTTTTATTTATTTCTTACCAAGTGTCTACATACAAAGTATCATGGTGTCATCTTCGATAATAACGAACTTCCATACAAACTTTCATCTCCTATTTCAACCCCTCCTTTATTTTATTCGTGATAAAAGGTAGCCTATGTCCTTTCCCAAGCTCTAGTCTACTTCTGTACCAAATTTCAACAAAATCGGTTCAGTGGTTTAGGCGTGAAAGCGTAACAGACAGACAGACAGACAGACAGACATACAGACAGACAGACAGAGTTATTTTCGCATTTAGTAGGGATTATTATACACTTGAAGTATATTTATGAATAAAAAATACCGAAATTATTAAATGATGGTTGTAGACAGCAAGAGTACCTAATAGCACAATTGCATTTTCTATCAACCATTAGATTTAGTAATCACTTACCTAAATCTGACGTTACTAAGTTACACTTAAACGTTATTAAGTTACACTTAATTTCGTTTGCGTAAGTGTAACTTAATTTCGTTTGCGTCAGATTCCTATCTCGATGCAAAGGCCTACAAATCAATACTGTAAACTCGTAGTTCGTTTTTAAACAAACGAGACATAAAATAAATAAAGAATCTAAATATAACTCAAAACATGGATGCCCCGGCCATTGCAATAAAATCAATACTTTGAACAAAACTACATACCGACTTGATTGACCTGTACTTTGATTGAATTATTTAATGAGGATCAGTAAAGTTATAGCAAATTCAATGAAATAAATATCCACGTTATTCTTTATGACATAAGAATGATATATCTTTTAGAATTATCCAAATCGGACCATTACTTACGAAGATATTAGTGATAAACGTGTGCCGTTTCTGGCGCGAAAAGTAAATGTACGCGGGAGCGTGTGACGTCACTGTGACGGTACCGAGCGCAGCCTAGTACCGGCGTTCTTACTTCTCGATTTAACGAAGCTGTTAGAATGTAATGTTGTGATATTTTAAGTATAAAACATACATAAATAATATGAGTACTAATAAATTAGACGCTGGTTTTTGCAAACAATTGCAATGGTTGTTTTTTTGCCCTTTTACTCATTTTTACACATATTTCGTTCAGTATATATTTAGATAGGTGACGTCAATATAAAGCAAAAAATATATAATATTTTGTTCTTTATGTACACTTCTGTCAATTTAATTTTTTGAGACTTGTCATTCAATCTTCAGTTTAAGCTTCCTTCCAAGCAACCTAAACTTTAATTTTCCATATCTTCTTCCAACTATATTATATATATTAATATATATTTAATTTATTTGCTTCTAACAATAAGGCATAGCTGACGCAGATACATAAATGCACCGATATAAATGCTTATAAAATATTCTCATTCACTCTTTGCTTTTTACCCGAGTACGTCCCTGTGTCATTTGTTTTGACTGGGATATTACCTACATAGAAATGGGAATAGGTAGGTACGAACGTAGATTTATCCACAAATCTCAGAAAAATTAAGTAGTTATGTTTTTATTGGTTTTTATTAATACAGCAGGCTTTAAATAAGATAATACTTAGGTACACTACACGTAATAGTAGGTATCAACTTATTTCCATATCAACTAAATAATAGTTATAGTTATGTAGGTACGTAAATCGAAATTATCTTCACTCTAATGTCTTGTAGCCTGGGCAGAGGGTAGAGTTTAATCATATCTTCTTACAACGGAATACCATTTTTACGTTTTGGATTTTCTGGCCCGTTAAAAAGTAGTTTTTCTGGCGTTTTAATAGAAGTGTTTGTACATTTAAGAACTATACAATATTTACACATAGTGTAAAGGTGAATTAAACACAAATCGGACACAAACCTAATGTTTAAGTCACAATTAACCAAAGAAAATACTGCGCGCCATACGGCTAACACGCGGCGGCCACTCAGTGAACTTTGCTAGTAATTTGGTCATAACTTCGTCAATTATTGTCGTAGAACAAAAAATTTTTCACTGTATGTTAAGGATTTATTAGCTCTTTAAATCTGCATTCTCAACTAAAAACGTTACGGAATATCCTCATTATAATCGAGCTAAAACTATAGGATAATTATATATTACAGATAATATCTTCTTAATATTGTTGCCCAATAAAATTATAGATTATTGATGATATTGATTTCGGGTCAGTAGAGCATGACTTTAATTATTGCTAATACCTAGCTAAATACTAGTAAAAAGTACATTACCCAACTCCACTAGCACGACCACAAACATCTGGCATAAGATCACAGCGCGAGATAATATTTTAGTCAGCTTATTGAAAATAGCAAATTTTCACATTGATCCGACCCGAACAGCCTCCGTCCGTACCTTACACGGTGCACGGCGCATCTGCGTCGGGGATGCATGACGTATTACTACAAAATATCAACAGGGCGATACGCGCAGTCTCGTCAGTGATTTAAAATTAATCTGGGGGCACGGTAGTGCCCCCGCCAAGTCGAGCAAAAAGTGGCACGGCCGTACTATCCTTTTCTCGAAGTAGTTCGGGCCATTTTCGACCCCCTATAACTTCGTCTGCGTAGAATTAGTACTAAGGGTAGCTTATTTTTGAACCGAGCTGTTTTTTCATCAATCTCCGCTTAATGGCGCTGCACTCAAGTCAATCATATCGTGATATTTTTTAAACTGTTCGTCCAAATTACTTAGTGTAAAAGACAAAGTTCATCTACGAGTATATTAAATACTGAAAGCGAAAAATGTATCAATTGTGATAAGAATTAGCTAAATACTCTAAAATTTGCAATTGAAAAAATGAATCAAATTTAAATCTATTTATGGCTCATAGTTTAGGGTATATTGGCTTCCACATAAAATCGCATCTTTTATTTAGAACTATTTAACACATCGCGGACTTTTATTTAGAACTATTTAAAGCAAACAATTCCATGGTACATTATATTCTTGTAACTCCAACGGTTTAAGCAGCGCACGCCAAGATAGCTCTCAGAAGGTAGGAATTTTTCCGAGTTACTTGATACTTATCGTAATATTCTGGCCAATATACAAAAACTGTTTATAAATTGTAGCCTATGTGTTATTCTGATATATAAGCTATATTACTGTAAAGTTTCATCAAAATCCGTTCGGTAGTTTTTGCGTGAAAGAGTAACAAACATCCATCCATCCATCCTTTCAAACTTTCGCATTTATAATATTAGTAAGATTAGTAAGATAAGATAGTAAGATAAATACCCATAAGTTCCCGTTTTCTAATATATCGTTGTAACGAGATAATTCAACTGAACCGTGATTTAGTTATATGGACCGAAAAAGAGCATTTTTTCGGTAAGTAGCGAAAACGATGTTTGTACACCAAAACGATGATAAAAATATTGGTTTTTTTTTCAATTTACTTTTATTAAAATGTATTCTCACGGTAGTAACGTTATCTAACTTTTATATGTGATACAGAGACTTTACATCTAGGGGCACGGTAGTGCCCCCGCCAAGTCGAGCAACAAGCGGCACGGCCGTACTATATCCTTTTTTCGAAGTAGTTCGGGCCATTTTCGAGCCCCTAAAACTTCGTTGTGGATAAAACTAGAAGCCTGAATTTTCAGTAACCAAGCAGGCATTGTATAAACTCGGTATAATTCATAATTTCAATAAATTTAAACCAGTACTTTAAGAATTATAACTAGTCAAAATTTGTTAATTTTTCACTCACTCACTCACTCACTGACTGACCGATCATCAAAACTCTAAGACACTTCTAGCAGACATAGAAACTGCAAATTTAGAATACAATTAGAGTTTAGTGTATAAATCAAGGAAAAATATTTTGACATTTCGGTCCAGATTTCTAGATATACAAACTATAAAGAGGAAAGTTTTGTATTTCTGTATGTAACGAATAACTTAAAAACTACTAGACCGATTTCAAAAATTCTTTTACCGTTAGAAAGCTACATCTTCACTGAGTAATATAGGCTATATTAATGACTAGAAAAAATTGAGATCCTTAGAAATCCCTACTAAAAACAACCCAAGGTGTAAAAAAATTAGTCATAAAATGTCTTTCATCGCATGTGCTGCGGAAAGTATTGATGATGGAACAAAAAAAGTTCCACAATATTATAGAACATATCAAAATATTGTAGTTATATCACTAATGCTAATACGTAGTACGTTTTAGATTAAAAAGTTGATAAAAATGCCGATCAAAATCAGACTATGTTATTATGGATAACATAGTCTGATTTTGTATTAATTCTTATCCAAATAAACTAAGAAAAGGACTATCTACAAAAAGGAATGAGATGCCAACAAAAATCCAAGTCTTGCAACTCAGTTCTTCTATCGTAAAAAGTTGTGAGATACATATAATACCAAGTCGGTCAATTTATTCAGTCTCTACTGAAGGATCCTTCTGTCTTAAGTTATTACGTAATTAGTTAATTTAACAACATCTTCAACATCAAGCTGATATTTTGACGCGAGAATTTTCGTTTGAAAATAAGGGTATAATGATTCTTTTCGATATTAAGTCAAAATAAGGTGAAAAAATAAATATTTCAAATCAAATAAATTACAGTATATTCAGGACATAAAAAGGTAAGTTTTCACCAAATTTCGTGGAAAAAATGTTTTTTTTTTTTTGTTAAATATAAAAATAAAAAAATAAAAACTTGGTTATTTCAATTTTTCACATACATTTTGAGGTTTAGTGAAAAAAGTGTAAATACAAAAGTTGTAGATCTTTTTATTACCTACAACTTTGCCATTTGACTTTTTTCCATAGGAATTGTAGTTAAGCCGGAAAACGAGATAAACCGTTTTTTTCCCTTAAACCCCCCTCCCACTTCCACGTCGGAAAATAAGTTCCCAAACAAAGCGTTTTGTTTCTCGCAAAAGAATCCCGAACGGTCGGCAAAGTCAAATAAATCATGGTCGTTTATAGTCTGTAGTTTAAAATATGTATCGATGATTTTCAGTTTCTAATGAGACCGGGAGATGGTGACACAAAATATTAGGTCATTTGTACCACACTTCTTTTTTTTCGACTATCTGAAAATACAAGCATTTTTGTGGACCAAATCGTTCGACACTTGTTATTTATCCGACGCGATCGATTAACGCCCACGCGATTGGGCCGCCGCACGGTGATTCGTCTAGTACAAGCTAGCGGGACAAAATTCATCACGTCATTTTCAGGAACTAGTGATAGCAACTTGTAAACAACCCTTTCCAGGTAAGGAATTCTAAGTATCATTTGTTTGTTACTTAAACAAGTAATTTTATGGAGGGGTTAATGCTAACTATAAAGGAAATGGAATTTGCATCTGTAAATAAGTTGCATTTTTACCACACTTGCGACACCATCTCAAATAATTGTTATTAAAGTGAAAGTATTTTCTTGTGATGGATTCTACTATTGAAGGTATATACTTACTTATTTTGACTTGTTTTTAAAAGAACAAATGTACTTTTTTGCTGTAATTAGAGTTTATAAGTGTGTTGACATAATCCAACATATTTTTTCTTAACTTCAAACTTTAAAGGGTTGCAACTTTTTGTATCCAAATATATCCAGCTAGATTTTACTATATGTTATAATTACAATATTCAGGCGTAGGTAACTTAATTTTTTGGCTCCCGAAACCGCCCGCAGCTAAAGTTATTTACTTTCTTTCAGAACAAGCCATAGCTATGACAAAATTGGAGTTTTTCGAAGAATGGTTAAAACATGACAAAACTGAAAGAACTAGTCGCATTTTTGATCATTTATGTGTACAGCATAATTTACTAGATGCTTCTGAAGAATCACTGAAGAAACTCAAAATGAAAATTTCGAGCCTATCATCAAAATTCAACGAAAAATGGACATCTTCTAAGAGTACTAAGGATGCATTTCTCATGAAAAATAAAAAGTGGTTAGAAGGATGTGGAATTGAAATGTTAGTGTGTGTGAATAAGACGTGCCCTTCAACATCATCGGGAGTTCGTTCATTGTTGTTCAAAGTATTGTGGTGATACAAGAAAGTTTTATCTTGGTCTGTATTCGTGGTACTCGATGCCTGTTACTGTGCATAAAATTCTTGTACACAGAAAAGAAGTCATTAAATCCTGCATTCTTCCTATTGGACAGCTTTCCAAAGAAGCCCAAGAGGCAAGAAATAAAGACTGTCGTAGATTTCGGGAACGACATACCAGAAAACGATCACGCTGTGCCACAAATACGGATCTTTTGAGAATGCTTTTGATTACGTCCGATCCTGTAATAAATACATTCAGAGAATTACCGAGAAAAAAATTAACTACGTTACCACCAGAAGTTCTGCAGTTGATTGTCCCACCTTCATTACCATCCCAATCAACATCAGTTCGCGAATTTAGTGAGGGGGATTACTCATTATCGGAAGATTCTACTGAATTGGAGAGTGGTGATGAGGAATCTTCTGATGATGAGTATTAGATTCGACTTGGTAGATTTTTACTTATTAATATATATTTTTTATGTTTACCTATTTTATTTTGTAGTAATTTTAACAATGTATTAAAGTTTTAAATTTTAAATATAACATTATTGTAGACGGATAATTCTAATTTTTTGCGATTTTGTTTCAAGAGGTTTTTTTATATGTATGGATAACTGTCTTGGACTATTGTTGTTGTTGTTGTTTTTTTTTTTTGTTTTTTTAATATTTTATTTTACTCATATTTATGATTTTAATTTTTAAAACATGTATGTTTAGTACCTTATATGCATAATAAGTAGATAGACGCAGCGAATTATAAAAATCAAGGATATCAGGAAACAAAAGTAAAAAAAAATGACAGTTCTTCCATTTTACATCCACACTTTTGTTCTTAGAGAACACAAAATGGTGTCAGACACCTTAAATATACATAAACAATTGAAATAAGTCAAAAAATAATTTTGTCCCGCTAGCTTGTACTAGACGAAACACTGTGCGCCGGTGCCAACGCTATGACCATCATTTTCCTTTTTGCCTTTACGTAATTAGACCCCTGAATAACCGCCATACTGGTACAAATGACCTAATATTTTGTGCCATCATCTCCCGGTCTAAATCTATTTCGAATCACATATAGGTATAACGTGAATATAAAATAGCATATTGATTTTTTATTTCTGTTTATAATATAGGTCGGTATGAACTAGTTCCACATACTATTTGAAGGTTTATATAAACATGTGTTTTCAATAAATGTAAAAGACGATGACTGTAAAATGTGGTAATAAAAAGATAAACGACGAAGTGTTGTTCAACCCACCTGTTTGTTTTCCATATTATGCCGAATTAGTAAAATCTTAATCACATCTTATATAAGGATTAATTGATCTTTAATAAGGCTTTATAATGGACAGTAAGATTGAATAAATTACTTTCAATGATTTGTCGAAGTATTACTTGTTAGATAAATTATTTATTAGACTGCATCTCTTCCCGTAAACTCTAAATACATAAAATTTGCACGACGACCTTTCTATTACAAATATTACTATTAAGCAAAACACAAAACTTAGAAGGAAAATAAAATTAAAAAGTTTATTAATATGAATATGCTCTAATCATATTTTTATTCATTAACAATATGTTAAAAATATACTTTTATTACTCGCAAAGCTTTATATTAAGGAATTTGCATCATACATAGCTGTAATTACTTCAAAAAAATGCTTAGGAAATAATATCTATAATAATAACAATCGCCAAAAAAAGTGATATGTATATCGCATTGCATTATTCATATTACAGAATACATTTATAACAATCAACTTCACTCATTTAAGCTCAAGAGATCAGTTCTTGCAAGCTTTTTCTTAAAGTACGCAAATAGAAAAGTAATTACTTACTTGTGTTTGTTTCTGAGCACTTTTCTTGGTTGGTGAGCTTCGGATTGTGATTCGAGTCGCGGCCCGGTGTTTGATGTTGAAGAAAGCTCACTAGCCCGGAGACGACGTCTTTCACAGCTGTTATGATATCTGATAGCGCTTGCCAAGAAGGGCTTGTTGCATCTTTATATGAAAAAAACGACCTATTATTTGCAGGAAAATAGCACTTGATTGAGACATATCGTACGTCGGAGGTAGCAGATGTCAAGTGGAAAGTTTAGGTAAGAAGAATAACTTGGTAATAAGCTATTGTCCAAGAGTTACGACTATAATTAGACAACTAAAATCATGTTTTATTAATATGTTTTTGTTTACTGATTCATTTACTCAAGCTATGTTGGGTTCAAATCGAATTAGTACTAGATTTTACCTGCACTTATGATCTATACTAATATTATAATGAGGTAAAGTTTCTAAGGTTGTGAGTTTGTTTATAGGAAGTAATAGATTTTGCAAATTCTTTCAACAGTAGAAAGCTACATTATTCCTGAGTGACATAGCCTATATTTAATTGCGATTATTAATATTTTTTTTATGTGTAATAATAATATTTGTAAAGGGCAGATGCGTTGATTTATCGGCGTGCGATGACCAAATGTTTTGATATAGGTGAATATATTGTTCAACATAAATAAGACCAAATAAATCCAAAACATTAAATCATCAGTACTTAGAACTACTCAAGATAATCACAATTAAAAATGTTTTACGCCCAGCGAAGTGGATACGGGTGAAATAGTCTTATAACTCTACACGGCCATCTAGGATAGGAAGAATTATGCTTACTCGACTCAAGAAATCGATCGACTTAAGAATACTTAAAAATAAAACTACCATGTGCTTTTGTATATTCATGTATTAAATGGTGTAATTTTGATAATTTCTATATCTATTTTCGAATTATTAGAAAATCATTAGTAAAGTTGGTGTTTAGAAGTGACGAGAAGTCCTAGCAAGCCGATTCCTACCGCCTTTTTCATACACTAGTCGCAAAAATTAAGGGAAATAAAAAAATCAAATATTTAGGTGATATTAGGGAAATTTATCGTTTTCGCCAAAAAACATCATTAAGAGCAATTTTTCGGTTCTTCTTCATTTTTCAAATCGATTTTGTTTTTTAGAGATAATTCCTAATTTTCCGAAAAATAAGATTACCTACTTTTCGAATAAATCTGAAAAAAAAAACAGAAATAAAACCGTTTTTTTCTACATTGTTTTACTACCGTCTTTTACCGATGGCATTAGCGTTACCCAAAGCGTATTACGAGGAGGTTGTGCGGTCGGATTTACGCTTCTTACACACATGTCTTTGTGTGTGTTCGCGCGTATATGAGTGCGGAGGTCGGATCCCCTAATCGGATATTATTATTTTTTAATTCCGTTCTGATCCACTATAAACTTTGTCATTCCGGTCGGATCCCCTTACTCGTTTGACTGTAGTTACCTACTCAACTGTTTAGTTGTTCTTGTAAAAAAATATTTGTTTTTATTTACTTAAGTGCTTAAAATTATCACAGGCAATCAGGCATTTGATCTTTATTGGACAAACCTTAATTAAAAAAAAGTATTTTCACCATCTTAATTAAATAACAAAATCAGAACTTAAAATTACTATATACAATCATCACATGCAATTAGGTATATAGTATTTTTATTTAGACAAACTTTAATTAGAATTTGACCATCCTATTCAACTAACAAAATATAAATTACAATATAAAATCATCACAAACAACAATTGGTCTTTCAACTTTGTAACATAACAAAAACATAAATAGAAGTTCCAGAGCTAAAAAATTAAGTAGTTAAATCAAAGACGTGACAAAAAATATCTCCTTTAATTTGGACAAGTTACTTACAGTCTAAACTTTAAAAGGTGACCAACTGTAATTTTCACAGTGAGAAGTTGGTCAGTTATATTTTGGTACCACTTATCGGTTACAAATTCCTTTGTCAGCCGTCGTTTCGGTTTTGGCATTTCTACACTAATTCTTCGATCTTCTTTTGACGGGTTCGTTGGCGCGTTTGATAGAGCACCTGCCGTGCGCATCGACGGGTCATGGGTTCGAATCCCACCGGGACGACATGTTTATAATTTACTATAACTATGCTTTCCCTACGTCTGGTAACTTCGGGCATTGATCGGGTGGGAGGAATAACGAAATACACCGTTCATAGATGGGATGCTCGTCTATTGATATGTAACATAAAAAAATAAATAAAAAAAGCTTCCAAGAACTGATATACCTACATTTGGGTTTTTTGGCAAAGCGCTGTTGAGCTTTTTATGCCAGGATTCCACAGTATTGGTTGTGCGATGGCAATGATTATAGGCACACCAAGTGTCAACGAAACATTCATCTTCCAGCCATTGTGTTACCATATAATCGTTGATTGCTCGTATTTCTTTAGACTCCGGACTGTCTTGAACACTTTTATTTGACTTGCACAGAGCACAAACACTGTTACACTGATTTCGTAATCAACAAAACTTCACTCGTCACTGATTGGTTACTTCGGAATCGTTAGACAATGTCCGAGACGATAACAATGTAACTCAATATACACCCATATTTTTTCAGGTTAATAATGGTTATTATTCAAACCGGTTGTGGCCAAGACGAAAATGTAGAGTCGTTGTTCCTCAATACTAACATACACGTTTCCATTTCAATAAGTATTACGAACATAATATGTATTTTAATAAACCCTGTACGTATATTTTGTTGCTGACTATCCAAAAATATGTTAATAGATAACAAGGGGATCCGACCGGAATAAAATATTTAAATTTATTTGTGATCCCCTGAAAGGTGGATCAGACCGGAATAGAAAATATTATAAAATAAAACGGATCCTCCGACCGGAATAACTCGTTGCGGAATATCACGATGCGAATCCCTTCCCAACATCGTAGCAACGCCGAATTAATAAAAATTAAATAAATTTTTTTGTACGATCATTATCTCTTGAGTTTTATTATCAAAAATTTGATCGGCGATAACAACTCTCCAAATCATCGTAGAGGCTTTTAAAATGCGGTAAAATTAATGGAAATTAAATTTACTACAAGAGCTTTATGGGGAAATGATCGAAAAAAAAGTATTGAAACCGTTTATAGCACGAGAAATTTTTTGTATATTTTTTTTTTCAGTGGTTTTCTTATGATTACTCTGGCACGGTAAACGTCTGCAAAGGAGACACTTGGAGCTAAAATTTTCTATAATCATTTTCCCCTGAGTTATAGCCAGTCAATATCACATAAATATTAGTTTTTTTTATATCCCTGAATTTTTGCAACTAAATGAATGGTGAACTGAATTATAAACAGTGAAGATTGTGGATACTTTTCGCTTTACTTTGGGTCTTCTTAGCACTAGAACTAGCGAATTTGAGGGACTTTGCAGTATGGTGTGGTGTTTTGGAATGGCTTATCTATTGAAGAATTTCATCCTTCGCAACTGCCGCTTAGTAATTTCTTTTCAAAAACCACAAAAAAGCCAGCAGTTCACCAAATATAATTTCGGTGTCTACACTATATACGTAGGTAACAGATTTTTTAAATGATTGTTGATGTAAGGATGTAAGATGTAAGGATTTTAAAGGGAAACAAAAAAAGCAAAGAAACAAAAGAAAACTCTTACCAGGACTAGGATCGATATTGGCAAGTCTATCTAGGGGTAAACTAATAACGACGAGTTGTGCGGGATCTCCGGATCGTTGTAGCGCAATGTACAGCTCTTGAACTGACTGCGCAAACGACTGTGGTGTCTGCAATTTGTCTATGATGCTCTGCATGTGAGACTTATGCGCGGTGTCGCCGTAAAGTAAGGCACTCCATTGGTCCGGGGCGATTCTCAAGCCAGCCTCGGTTGCTATTTGTACTATCTGCGCGTCATGCTCGCGACGCAGAGATTCGTACGTACGAAATTCTTCTTTAAGTTGCATTAATGATGAATCGCACTCACGTTTTGATACCTGCATTTTTTTAGTTATAAAGGATTTTTGTGAGTACCGATAGGGGTGGTACATGTAGTAGTTACGCTATCCAAGAACCATCATTTGTTAGGATCTAGCTTTAACAAAGTGGTGGTTCTTGTATAGCGTCGGTAGGTAAGATTGTTTAAAAAGTTCCAAGCCTCTTTAGAATAGTTTGTGTATTCATTAGGATACAACTAGACATATCGCTTTTTATAATTAAAATTACCGTTTGAATGTCGTATCTTTTTCATCTTTGAAAATATATTTAAAGCGATTTTTTTTAATAATAGTACGTTATATTATTTTCTTACCATCCAAAGTAATAATAGAAACAACATTTGAACAGGTGGTAGCTTATAAATGTCACAATTCAAAAGTGCCTGTAAAAGTTTACTTAAATAAAGTTATATTTTAATTTAACTTATTGTTCTTTTTAGAACAGCGGTTTTAATATGAATACAGATGATAATTCATGCAAAATGTATCGCAATTTAGAAAAAATAGAACCCTTCAGATGCCTTTTTAAGTCAATGGTTTACTGTAATTTGGAAATTTTGTTTATAAGGTCGTTTCAGGTGGAAGCTTTTTAAACAACCCTGGCATGCAGCCATTAACGCCTCCAGAAAAATAAAATTGTATGGAATATAACACCAGCAAAAGAAATTTTTATACAATTTATTCAACGAGATGCGTTAACTAGGTGTTAGATTTTATCTTGATTGTCTAGGTGTTAGTTATTTAATCAGAACAGGACAGAAGCCTTACTGTGTTAAACTTTAGAAGATACTGAAGCTGGTATTATTGCTGCTCAATTGAAGTGTAAATACTAAAGCACTATACACCTTAAATTTCGAGCAGTAAATGTCTGTTGGGTAGTTGGTCTAATGGGTAGTTACCGTTGACCATAATTCGCACCTTCAGCAGAACAAGGGAATAAATGTATTTATTTAAAATCTAATATAAAATATATACATTTAAGGGCTTATTTCATTCAAAGAACAATAACTTCAGGTGTAGGCGGAATAATACGACATAGAATGTAAAATATAATGGCTCTTTGTAAAATAATAAAAACTACAATTATGCCCGAAGGTGCGAATGTGGCAAAGAATTTGTATCGACATTTAATGGTATTTAAATTAAACAATATTATTTATATAGCTCTTTTTTATAACAATTTTAATACCTTAAAACATGAAGCCCTATACAACAGTTGGACCACATGACCTATACTTGTTTTAGATGCTTGAGGAAAGTCTCCCTCTAGTCTTTGCACGACGAACATCACGAGAACCTGCCAAAAATATTTAATTATTTGATTTCTACTTCTAATAGCTGATATTTCTTATATTAGATATCTTTCAACCGATGCATAAAATTTATTTTTTAAAGAATTATTAAAAATTATATTGTTTGATATACAATTTTATTTAGATCGGTTAACTGATATCAGATAAATGAAATATTAGCCATAAAGGTGCACATAACTAAAATAGCTATAAAATCTTTCACAAAAAAATCATTGAAATTGTGATACATACATTGCTGCACGTTTATGAAAGTCTGGGAATCGAACTCAGGGTCTCCAGCGCTTTACGCAGTGTAACGCATTTTTTTAATAGATATTTTTTTATTATATAGAGCTAATATCAACTAGATCAACTATTGATAGTACTCTCTAAAATATAATACGATATATTATGTTCTTAGCAAGAGCAGTTTTGGCATGGAAGTATGGTTAGACCCTTTGACAATCTTATCTATATATAATTATATCTTAATATTATGAGATATATTGTATTGTAATTTTTTGATAATATTGATAGTAGACATGCTAGTATAAAAGAATTAACATAATTAAAAATTAAGAAAATTAAATAAAATACTTTATATCGGATTTATACGCGATTTATTATTCACACCAACGTTTCGGATGCTATTCAGCAACCGTGGTCACGGGCAGACGGGTAAGTCATAAATAAAATAATATCAGTAATAAATCGCGTTTTAATATTGTATAAAGTATTATATTTAAATCTGTGATACTCGCGTTAATAGACATTATTAAATGAGAAAATTGCTTAAAACTGAACAATATACCTTTCTGGATAATGCAGATCCATCTTCGAGCGCTAATAAAACAAGTTTAAGGACTTCCTCTTGCATCGCCGGTCCGAGGAACTGGCACCCTCGAGCGCGCACTGCTGCCCATAGGTTTGCACTCAGCTGCTGCGGATTCTGGTGAACAACAATTACTTATATTATTAATACATTCCGGAAAAATAACGATATCTTCGGCGTAAATCAATACCTCCCAGTATGGTAACCAACAATATCAGTTTTAATTAACTTATCTATTTATAATTATACAAAGGGTATATCTATATAGGGTAAATTTTTCAAGGTTACTCAATGACAGTAAGTAATGTACTTAATATGTTATTCATTACATTCGGCTCTCTCTCTCAATACCTATACTGTGCCCTTTATACTTCTTATACGAATAAATATTATTTCCTTTTATTGCGGACACATAAAATGAATGAAAACAGATAGTATAGTTAATAAAACGTAAAACGCTGATTTCAATGGTTGTCACAACTTACGTGATACTTTATTACATTGAAATGAATCATAAGTGCCAGGTTCGAATGCTGGGGAATCAGAAAAAAGTCAGAGCACTGAGGGTAGCTCAAACTCTCAAGTTGTTCGTGCATGGGTCTCCGAAGACAGATAATTTATTATATCAATATTAGTCAATGGGACAGAACAGGAGCTTATCGACGCTTATTAGAATACACCACGTTTATTAATAAAGCGTAATGTATGGAATGACGTCAGTCCGACGCTCAGATTTTCCGTGAGGGACAGATTTACTGAACTTTGATATTTATACTTTAGGTTTATTTTCCACTCAGACAATTAGTCACTTATACGAAAAATAATTTAATAATAAGTATTGGTCTACGGCGACCGAAATATGTAGGTACATAAGCCTATATAACTATGCATGCAAGAATATAAACAAAACAATTAACACAAAACAAGTTCGACATAATATGAAAAGATGATACATATTTTATAAATAACAATTTTAATAATGAATAATCATTTATAAATACCTAGCAAGCCGTATACCGTTTTAAACATACTAAAAGATAAGGAATTGTAAATATTTCCTGTATTGATTTAAAAGCTGTGCTTCCTTCAAATTTATTATTTTTTACCCGTCATAAGGAAATTTTCTATTACTTTCTCTTACAGGCTAATAATAATCTGAACTTACAGTAATTTAATAGCAAATTCGTGAGATACAGCCAATTGGCGACGACACCTAAAAAAGTAGGAACATCATAGATGCTCAAATCCATTGTTACAAAAACGACCACCTGTATTAATAATGGACATTGGTTTGAAAGATACTGCACTTAATGAAATTATAGGGTATTTGATAAATGTAAACCAAGGTTATGGGCAGTGGTGGGACCATCATACAAGCCCAAAAGCCTGGCTTACCCTATTAATACAACCGTATAGAGAAAAATAATAATGCATTTAGCGTAATTATATAAGCCACTAGCAATTGCCCCCGCAACCCCCCTTGTGGGTTGAATTTCGTAAAATCCGTTCTTAGCTGACCTCTACTCGGCGAAAGGAATATTCCTACCATATTTCAAGTCTTTAGCTCTAATAATCTCTTTTATATATATATAGATTTATAACGGTTATGATAACGTAATTATAAGTTATATATACTCGTAAACATGTAATACGTTAAAGTCGACAAACCGGGCTTTTGGACTTGTATGGTGATCCCGCTACTGGTTGAGAATACTGATTGATTTAACATATTTAATATTGGTACATATCTTCCTATTGAAATCGATGGCAACCTTATAAATATTTATACGCAATATATCGCAGCACGTACAAAAACACATCAAAAGTTACCAATATATCCAATATTGACATTAAACTAATAAAGAATTGTAACGTAATCGGCCTCGACCATGACTACTAGGTACGCAATATTGGGTAACTGGTACTCAATGTATAAAGTAGATAGATAGTTCAAAGGCCGACAACGCACCTGCAAGCGCTCTGGTGTTGCGGATGTCTATGGGCGGCGGTGATCACTTACCATCACGTGAGCCGCCTGCCCGTTTGCCCCCTATACTATAAAAAAATAATACCTGATGTTGCAATATAAGCTCGGTAACAGATCTCTCGCCGAGAGACCTAGCAGCTCGCGCCGCCCTCCCCCGGCCCTCTTCGTCAGTGATAGCGCACTGCAGCAATGTCACTAGCTTTCGTTGCATCGGCCTCGAAAGACGATTTCCGACGCTATTGTTTGCTGTCAAGAAATTATTTTTGCTATTAACTTTGATTAGGGTAGTTTAATAAAAAGACGTTAAATACTGATTATTTTTTTTATTTTTAATAATTTTATTAAGAATATTGCCATCATTGTTTTTACGGGTATTTACAGATTTTAATATAAATAATTATTAAATTTCATTTGGAAGCCTTGTATTAAAAACTCTGTATATTTATACTTTTTTATTATAGTTATACTTGGTTCTTAGTTCTTTAGACCTAGAAAGTATAATTCATATGTTCTGAATTCATCTTTAGGATTGAAAATGACCAGTATTTTCAAACCCCAACACTAGTCATCTTTAATTTCATTTCTTTATTTAAAATAGTTCAATAAACAAATTGTAGTACCACAAATCTTCAAATAAATCGCAAGGTGTTCAAGACATCTAATGATGACATCATAAGAACGGTGGTCACTCTCGGATAAAGCTTGAATGCATGGTGGGTGAATAGGTTGTGAGGGTGGTGTATATCCAGCTAATTGCAACAGTGCCGTATTAATTGCCAACTCCTCTGGTTCTGCTTGTATCACAGTCTGGAAAAAAGACATTGATATATAATCCAACTACAATTTTACTTGGTTATATTCCAAAGGTATAAGGAAATACAAATTTTAATTTTGAGTAAAAATAATATTGAATTATTATCAAACCTTTCAAATAGCACTGGTTATTCAAGGTAAAAAATCTTGTTGTTTTAATATTTTTATAAAGTAAATTTTTCTATAACATAGTCGAAAAATTGACCTTCGGCAATTACCAGACATGAAAAAAATTCAGTATAATTAGTATAGCAATAAAGAATTACCATTTTAGACATGTTTTTTTTATAAATAATCAAGTGAGTTTCATGAACATTATTAATAACAAGCAATTGGCAAGCAACCCGTTTCAAGTTTTGAAAGATTCAATATATAATAAATTTCATTTGTAAGCACATGTGAAGTTTTATTAAAAATGTTACATTATTAACCAAAAATGGATAGTTATTTACTCATCGTTCTGCCACGCATTCACAATATATTTTTTAAATAATAAGGAAAATAAACTAAAATTTTAAATATTCTGCCTTAGGAAAGGCAAAAGATAAGTAAATTTATAAGGTCTTAACAAATCAATCAATTGTATAGATAGGTCTACTATTAGTATATTTTCATTTTATTTAACCCTAAATTTTGGTACAAATTATTAAAAAATAATTATTGATGGTAAGGCAATGGGTTAAGTAGATAGATAAAACGTTTATTCACAAATATAACATGACAGCAGCCTAAAATAACTATAACTATGCTTTTAGAGTGAGGTTGCAGTGTGCACTGTGGTTGTGAATGGGAACTGCCTGTTCCATGCCATAATACTGATAATTCGGCCAGTCCCCCTTTGGAGTATAAGGCAGATGCACTAATGAGCTTTAATTAATAATAATTAAACATATATTGGTATGATAATAAATTAATAGCAGCCAATATGGTGAAATAAGAAGCGATGAATAAATTACAAGATATTCATAATTAAATATTGATATTAAAGATATGTGATAATAATTAAATATAAATAAAATAAAAGATAAACAGTTAAATAAAATATAATGTAGTAATGGGGGCCAGAACAATGACATTATGGAGGAGGTTTTAATAAAGTCAGTAGCACGACATATACAATGCTCATTTATAGCCCAGACATCAGTTTGTGGAGGGAATTGAAAATAAAATACCCCTAAATGCTGCTCCACAGAAGTTTTGTAAAAAAAGTAATACAGTTGCTTTAGTACAAGGTTTTGATTGATGATTATTCCGTTATATTTATGTACATAATATTAATGAAACTAGTAATACAGATATAAATTACAATAAAATGTTTATAACAAACCTGATCAAAAGGGCATTGTTTTCTATGTAAATGTTTCAGACAATGTTCACACAGAGTGTGGCCACAGCCTAAGCTAACTGGGCTACGTGGTGAGGGGCCAAACTCTCGGAAACACACTGGACAATTGAGGTAGTCCGTCCAATGTGGCGCCTGGATGGGCATTCTGTAAATAAGAATATCAGTAGAAACCTTATGAAGAGTTTTATTTATTATAAATAGATATTTCAAGGTGCCTGCTTTATGTAGTGTGTAGGTCTATATCTTATGTAATAAGAAAAAATTAAAAAAAAATTATTTATGACGGAGAAACGAAAAAAAATAAATATTACTTATTGAATTACCTACTACAGTATATTTATAGGGCCCACTTTCATATTTTTAATAAACTTAGACACTTCTAAGTTTGTCTTAAGTTACTACTTTAGATAATATTTTATTTTATTTTTATATAGTACTTTTATTTATGAATCAAGACTAGTTTCATATAAAGATTAAAATATCAGATAGACAGAAAGACATTGTTCTTACAAGCAATTCTTGTATGAAAACAAATGGTTTCATGCAACTTGATACCATTTGTTGATAGAAAGAAGTGTTTAAAATGTACCTAAAAAAATACATTTATTATCAATTTCAGCTAAGTAGTTTAAATAAAAGAAAATAATAATATAATAATAGTAATTTAGAAAAAACAAATCAGCACATTTCATAACAATAATACTTGAGAGGACACCTAGCATTTCAAAAGTAAGTGGGTCACTCAGAAGTTAGCTAGGATACTATTATATTTTTTAAGGCTATCCCACGAAACTCACCAAAATTGGAAGTCGTAAAACGAAATTATTTTCTATAATCTTCTGAATAACTAATGTTAAGACTGTGATTTCATAATGTTGATCACTACATGCTCTTTAAGTTTAAGCATCGTCATTAACTTATAATTAAATAAATATACAGCGATACAGAAAAATAAAGGCCAGAATATTCTAAAAATTTGACATTCGAAATTTGCCACCTAAGCAATCATTATGACAAAATTGATTAATGAAAGAGCATGAACGGCTTATACATATACCATTGCAATGCAAATAATTATACATAAGTATATAAATAAATCTAAATACCTTGAAAATTATATGAACACTCATCACAAATTTATCACATTTAACTTCTATCCACTTCAAATCATGATCCGTCATCAGATTGTCAGTACTCAGTAGTCAAGTCAAACGTGCATAGACAAGAATTATGACATTTTAATTTTGTTCCGATTGGCTTCTTGGCTGACTATCATACTAGTGGACCCGACAGACGTTGTTCTGCCACAATGTTGGTTTCAAAAATAAAAATTAAGTTCTAGATTTGAATATTATGTTATTACTTATTTCCCACATCTACTCTATGTCAGTTGGGGAAGGTGGCGGAATTCCGGATCTAATTTCTTTTTAAATTAATTTTCTGCAAAAAAAGTTTACACACATTTAAACATGATATTTCCGATATTTTAATGGATATTCTGTTATTCAGGACATAGAGGAATCCAACAAATAACATAACATTAAAATCGGTGCAGCCTTGAATTATGCTTTATATGAATTATTAAGCCTTGAGTTCTTGAATTATAAATCGTGTAACTATGCACAACTTTCTTTTATATCGATATATATAAAAGAAAGTTGTGCATCTGTCTGGTATCAACTTCAATTCGTCGAAATTATTAAAAAGTGACATTTTAAAACATTTTTCATTAATAGTCTGTACAAGATAAAATAAAAGTATGAAGTAAACGCATAGTAAAAAAATAAAAATATAATAAATACACCGTTCCATTATAACTCAAGAACTTCTACACCGATTTTAATTATCTATTATTTGTTGGACTCGTCTAATATAATATTATAGCAGAATAACTATTAAAATATTGTCACGCATATTAGTATATTTGTAATACTTAGTGTCCACTACAAATCTATATAATAGAAGTTGGAAAATAGCATTTATTAAAAGCTAGAAATATTTTTGAACCTAACATTCTGGCAATACAATGTCTGTCGGGTCCGCTAGTAATTTACATAAATATGTAAACATCAAGGACTTTATATATATAAAGTCCTTGGTAAACATAAATTCCGCTATATTATTTATCTATGGTATAACTAAGCCTTAAGCAATTCTTATTGTTAACTTTTTCAAGCTACCTACCTAATACGCTCTTTCGCTTGAAAACTAAACAACACAAAATAAATTATACAAATATACCCTCAATTTAGCAATAAATAGTTTAATTCGCTGCGTTAATTATTTAAGGTATTAAGTAAAAATTTGTTATTTTTCTCTGTAAGTCTCTGTAAGTATTTAATGTTAATATTTTGAGAAATATATGTCCTTAACCGTAAGAAGACCATGCATTACAATCAGGTTAAGATTGGCCTGGGCCAAAGTTTGCCCGATTCACTGCTAATTATTTACTAACTCAACATTTATGACTGTTATTGCTGCAAAAATCATAATTGATTAAATAAAGTTCTCTATCGGAACTCGGATATATCAAATTCTACAAAATACTTTTTTTTTTTTGTGGTGAAAATGTGTTGACACACCGCCGACGCTGGGCGGATCATAGGCGCGGGTGTGAGTGTGGGGTTCTGTTGCGTCTGCTCCGAGGCCTTAAGCTTCCTCGGAGACAAGATCGGTTTTCGGTTACCCACTAAAAACACCACGGCCCACATTCCGCCTTTACGGGATCCCTGGGTTCGCAGAGCATATCTCCAGGGGTCCCAGCGGTATTTGCGGTTGAGGACGGACGTTATGAGGGGGGACGAGAAGGTGCGCATATCGCCTTCTTCTCCTCCCGCCCCTTCTCTGCGCCCTCAGAGGGTCTACGGCGACCCTCTCCCGCTCTCGTTCAGCAATCTCCTTCTGCAGCATAATGCGCTCGCAGAAGGAGACCGCTGCCCTCCATGTACCTACCCAAATACCTACATTTAAAAGGGTTCAGTCAATAAAGTAGGATGTGGCAGATCAATATCAATATCAATTTCATAATTGATACAACATTATGTCCGAGCATTATAATATGGATTTAGTACGTACTTTAAGGGGTATCGCAGGCGAAGCATTGTCCGTGTCGCACTTTTTAGTCTGCGAAAATAGAACATTAGGAATTTTATGTTAGAAAGCACACGACGCACAAAGTATCCTTGTTATTCCCACAGATCGCACAACACAAAATGAGCGCGAAGAATTAGAACGTTTGCGCGTTAATGCCGTCGACAACACACAATTTAGGTAGTAGTCTGCACTCGTTAATGAACGTCATAATATTATGAGGTCCGTAGCGTAACAGTCCCTACAATTCCGCCGACAAAATGTCCGAAGATGTACGTCGTCTGCTTTCAAAATATGCTTCTAGATATATATAAAGTTTTCTTTCATGTGAAATATCCGCCAAAGACTTTATATTGCACATATTCTGTGATAACCCTAATTAACTCAATTTTAAAAAAAATACGCGCTATAATTCTAGGCAAACCGGAAGATAATTAGTACACCTGCATATTAAATATAATTGTTTCTAAATTAGACCACGACAGAAATCGAGTGGGAACAACATAAAATTTTTTTTTTATAAAATATCCAGACTATAGTAGAAACTATTATTTCATTCCTAAAAGATATGTTACAAACATTGCAGGTACCTATCTCATAATATCACTAATTAATCAAGCTACATTAAAGATAATACCAATATACACACGCACTCGGTATATTATAAAGTTAATTGCAATGTTTTATTAATATGCCACAACAAAGCTACACGATACGATAGACTTTGACTTACCTATATTTATTAACTCTGATATATCGATATTCGATATGTTTATCTACATAGCGGATATCATAAAAACTTTATCGAGTCAAAACTTCAATTAGCGGCAGAGAATAAAACGCAAATTTCGCACACGTTATTTAATATCCGATTGATATCCATTATTATTTATTCGATACCTTTACCTAATTATTATAGATTGCTTTTCTTGTATAAAAGATACGAAGGGAATATGGCGTAACAGCATGTCCGTGATATATCTTAATGGAGGGAAATCACTATAATTACAAGAAGCGAATCTTATAAATGAAGAAGTATATCGATGTACCAAATAACTAGATAAATGAGTGAGTTTACGTTTGTCGTTAATTTGAGTTTGGCTCATCTGAATATCATGTTAACTTTTGCAAACATATATAGATATGAACACTTTATATCGGCTACATAACTGTTTGTTAAATAAACGTTAACACCTATATCTTTTTTTTAATGTTAGATATCGACAGGCGAGTATGAGGTTCTTGATGGTAGGTGATAACTGATAGCCCAACCACAGAACATCAGTACATACCCGTCTACCACCCGTTTAATGCCCAAAGTGACCAGACGTGGGGAAGGTATGCTTATAGAAAATCATAAACATGTCGTCCTTGCGGGCGGCCGCGGCGGCGACACATCGGTGCGCAAGGTAGGTATTCTACCAAACGCGACTACGAGCCTGTTAAAATCTATAAAATATATCTAGGTACAACCAGTTTTACGCGGCACATGTTCCTCGCCTCGCACCTTCTTCGCGGCTGCCCCGCTAATAACCCCTCTTCACACATGGATACATTATATTCACGTAAACAACCGATTCTGTTATCAAGTGCATTAACTGAAGTTAAGGACTGTTATAATTGTTATCATTTAGCTCGCAAGCTTTTAGATCCAAGAAGTGAAATATTATGTATTATAACGCAATCTTTGTGGCTTATTACAATGTCAAGTTATACAGCTTACGAAATAAATATGCAGAGTTGGTAGTTCAATAACACAGTCTACAGAAAAAAAATATTGAAATAAATCGAGATTTAACTCATTTACTACACGAATGCCATGTTTTATATAACCGCGCATAACGTGTACGATACCGGCCATATCTAAACAATGATGCCTGCTCATAAACGATTAGCAAATCTGTACTTCATTGACTCTCAAGCTATCGGTATTTTTACAGATGCAGATAAGTTTTGGGGATTATTATGTAACGGTAAAATACGAGTAGCTAACGGATCGTTCGTACTGAATCCGCAGTTAGGACGGATAATTTCAGGTGCCGTATATATTAGTATATTATAATGCGCAGTATAATTTATAACAGCTAGGAGTTCTCATTTCGGTGGTTTGAAGACTAGGCATGCACAACTCATGCATTTTCTCATTCGTACTAATAAACAAACATACACTCTCCATACTGTCTTATCTTAGCCCTTAAAACTGTCAATATCTCTTTTGGTATATTCATGCTCACTCTGAATTATTCAGTCCGGTCTAAGCACTTGTTATTTCCATATTTTTATGTTTATGACCAATGTGTTATTTTCCAATTCAATAATTATGTGTGACTTTTTTAAAACCTAAATCCTCGTTTCTGTTGCAACATTTGGTGGGATAAAAGAGTTAAACCAAAAACCCCCTGGAATCGCCTCTGTGTTCTGTGAGCCAGCACTTTTGCTTCTCGTCGTCTCAATCCTATCTGGAACTTAGATGGCCCTCAGCACCTAGCTGTGGCTCTCAACTGTGCTTCTCGTAGTCTTGATTCCCTATCCTCTACCTGGGGCCCTCATCACTGCTTCTCGCCGGCTCAGACTTATCTGGAGGCCCCATTTATCGTCATCTCGACACTGATTATCGCTCTATTTCTTTTGGGTCTAACATGACAATTACTCTTAAAACTCGACTTTTAATAGCAAAAATAGATATATTTGTCGATCAAGATATCTTTTCTATGAAAATTGTCGATGTCGAGCTATAATATATTTAGTATATTATCTTACATCTTAGTTTGTCTTCTCTCGTCCGCGACATAATATATCGTGGCGGTTATTCTAGGCTAGACTTTGTGAGAATATGTATGTATTACACTGTTTCTAAAAAATCCTGTAAGTCTTTTATGTAGAATTGTGCAAAAATATGAACTTCTTATAAGAAAAATAAAGTGAAATAAAATTTACTTTTTACTAAAACAAATTAATTAGCAACAATTAATTTATAATTTGTCATCTACTTAATTCTACCAGTGCTATTATAAGTTATTTCTGTATTTAAAATTAATCTTTTTCCATCTTCAGTGCGCAGCTGCGAGCTTATCAGTTGTTTAGTCTAGTAGTGAACTCGTAATAATGTAAAAAGGTGAACCAAGTCTCGTAGCTCTCATCAACAAATTTATTAAATATTGTGTTCTAATTAGATTTACAAATAAAATCGACGGTCTCGCGAAAAATTAGCTACATGTAAAAACGCAATAAGCTAAGCTTCCGTAGGCTAACAAGGTATATTATTATTCCAAACATATTAACAACTAGAAGATAAAATTCCAATTCTGAGAGAAAAAGCACTATCCTGCCATGCTCACTGACTTACAATAGTGCGAATAATAATTATTGTCAAACAAAACGGTCAACTAGTTAGCCTTACGTGTCCCTATAAATTGCTCATCGAAATTAATATTTCTCTTCCAGTTCCAAATCGAGACTCTGAAACGGCAGACCGGATCGCAGCTATGGAGGACCTTTCCCTTTTTACTTTTATATTAATTTTAAAAAGCATTATCAAGCGTGCCATTATCAAGATCTATCCCTTGATCAACGTTGAAGATGCATGTTATCCAACTATTGGAAGCTGGAGCTTCCAAGGCCGAGTATATGTTTCGGCTCCATACTTCAACGTTTATTTGTTGGCGTTTTAAAAATACACGTAAAATTATACGTTAGTGAAAAATTAAATTTTGATCCTGACCATCAGCGGTAAATACATTCCCTATCATTAATGTTGACTTATTAAATCTACACGATGAAGGCCGTTTTATTCTGCTCAATAAACAAGAATAATCCTAACTCTTCAAAGTACATATTTATACATCTACAAAATTTAAAAATGTCTATATCATATCCTGAAAATTACATATTATGGACTACTTATTAAATATGCCAGTTTCAAATGTATTGCTATTATACTTGGTATATTATTGATATTTAACACTCACTCATTGAGTGATGATCATCAAAACTGTTAGGGTACTTCCTGAAGTCTTAGAACGCTAACATTTGGTATGAAATCTAGAATTAGCCCACATAAGAATTAAGCAATCTATACATTTAGCCCCCCATCCCTTAAAAGGGGATGAAAGTTTGTATGGATCTTTTACCAAACCGACTTCAAAACTACAACTACATATAGTATGTACAAACTTTCACTAAAAAGTAAAAAATAATATTTTAATTACTTCAAAGCATTATTTATTAACAGTTATTTTTGAAGTTTTGTTCCGATTTCACTCTAAAACTACTCAACCGATTTTAAAAATTCTTTCACCAATAGAAAGCTATATTATCAGCGAGTAATATTATAGACTTTACTTTTTCTCATCTACATTGCATCCGTGCGAAGCCGGGGCGTTTTGCTAGTTTACGATAAAAACGCGGTGTTGAATTGCTAGCCGATGATAATATGTAGTAGCGACGATATAGTCTAATATATACTTAATTTTATTCCTTCGTGTCCGCATTTAGAATATAATTAGAACGTAAGTAATATAAGTAGGTGACATAATGAATTGTCGGTCGGTCATGTTAAGCTCACACTTACTTAACTCTCTTTTTGTGTTTAGCTCAAGGTAACAAATTAAATCCATAAGCCGATTCAATATAAATAATTTAAGAGTCTTAATACATTTCAACATAGTCTCAAAATAAACATTGATAAATAAGCAACGGCCCACGATCCTACCTAGATCATTACAAAGTAGGATCGTTTCACGTTTGAACTTTTCATTTGACAACGGTTAAGTTTTGATCCAATTTACTGTCAAAGTGCTGGCAAGTGCCAAACTATTATTAACACGATTCAAAATTCATCAAACTGTCGTATTTTGGTTCAGTCAAGTTGGAATTATTTAAACGTGATCTGGGCAATATGTATCGCTTTATAATTTTCGCTTCTAAAATAAGACGTTATAATTATTTTGCCCTGAGATTTGAAAGATCCAGATATAACCTCTGATCATAATAATGTTATTAATTAGGTACTTAATTATACCTAGTCGTCATTCGATCGACAGATCAAAAAGCCAGAAATATGATATTATATTAATATAATAGCTAGGTACCAAATAAAATTAGTTTACGTATATTTTCAGTAAATTGTATTCTAAATAATTATTATTTTTAATAACCTGTATCTATATGAACTAAGGTCGTATTTTCTATATAAATAGTATCTGGGTGTTTTATTTCCGCAGGTGGCAGGCAAAATGGAGGAGGATGAGACCAAAAACCATTTTCTGTACATACTATGGAGGATTCTCCTAATACTTCATAACCAGTATTACAAGTGTAAATAAGAAGATCCCCCACTGGATATTTGCCGTGTTTCGATGTTGTTTTAGTTAGCAACTGTCCATGTTCAGGTATTATGGGGTCTGGACAGTATATAGCTGAAAAGGCAACAAGTTAAAATAAATATCATGATTTGCAGAGACTTATTATATTCGTATTTTTTTCATAAGTTTTTTGCATAATACCTAAGTACTAATCTCATGTAATAAATACCAGCTCTATATAATAATCTATCTTCTATATATATATAAGCAACTTTTTTTTTCTTTGTTATCGATAAACTTGAAAACTACTGGACCGATCGGCATGATACCATGACCATTCGACGCGGAATTAATTGTAGAAGGTTTTAGGCTATTCATTTTTTGAATTCCATCAACCCTTTACCATTTTTTTTCAAATTTATGTGGATAGTTCATATTCGTCTATCCTTTACAATTCGCCCAGCGCGCTGCAGCGAAGCGGGCGGGTGGGGACGGCTAGTATTAATATACAAACAAAATGTTTTTTTCTTACGTATGCATTGTGGCATTTCTCCGGACCACTGACCGTCGTGTTCACATTCAAGTCCTGGAGCTCCAACGAGGCGATAACCCCAAGAACATGTAAAAACAGCTCTTCCACCAAATGATGAATTGTGTTCAATGATACTTAAATGTGGATTGAGAGATGTAAAGAAAGGACAAAAAGTTTCCTCACAGGTTGGTGGTAATGAAGACCAATGACCTGTGAAAGAGTAGAATACCATGAAGTATTAAAGTAATAAACTTATTTATCGTGCTTAATAATTATTGTCAAGGATCCAATTCTTCACGTAGATTAAGTGATCTCCAACAATCCAGATTCACAAGAGACGGATGTATAGGTACGATCTATAATGCTCGATACGATTTTTAATAGTGGCAACGTCTCCAATCGGATATAGTAGTACCTATTAACCTAGGCTTCGACAGACGCAACAGCGTATGTAGCCTTGCGGTCGCACGTTTATCCGTAAGAGCATACGTCCTGGGTTCGATTCCCAGGTTGGTCACTATGTGTTATTCGCTTTTAAAATTGTTATAATAAATTGTGATCAATGTTTGAGAAACTTGAGGGATGTTTGAAGCCCGGAAGGGTGAATAACATAAATTGTGGTGGAAGTTTGAAACCTGGGCAGACGGCTAATAGGTGGATAACTAACATGAGTGGGGCCAGCCTAGCTGGCTAAACTTTTACCCCTGGAGATATGCTCTGCGAACCTAGGGATCCCGTAAAGGCGGAATGTGGGCAGTGGTGTTTTTAGTGGGTAACCGAAAAAAAAAAAAAAAAAAAAAGGCTTCGACAGACAAGGCACTTGAGGTATATGAATGTTAGCTGTTGTAGTAAGCTGTCGGTCAATTTAATATTGAACTTCTTTAATTAAAAATACACTTATGTATGTACCTATAATAGCCGTATTCATTACCCCAACTGAATCGGAAATTTCTCTCACTCGAACTACTTAGTTAGAATAATATGTGAGCCTGTCGTCAAACTTGATAATAGTATAATTTAGATATTTAGTTACCGTCTCCCATGCAATGGAGTTGCGGAGCACCACTCAGATGGTAGCCTGGTTCACAACTAAAATGAGCCGTGTTGCCAAGCTTATTACCCGTCGTATATTGTCGCATCGGAGGTGATGGTACGTTAAGAGGATTACAAACAACATCTACAAATAGAAAACGAACATAATGGGAGCTGTCGCGCCGCACAGATGAACCACTACAAGCTTGCAAAATCTTTTAAAAATTTTAGCTTCGCAATAATTTAGTTAAACACAATAATATTTTTTCGAATATTTTTCAGTAAAAACATTTTAATAACACGCATACAGACTCACTAACGACTCTGATAGATATCTTGTTTGTAGTCCCCGCAGGACTTGCGCATGTGAAAGTTTCAGCAAAACGAACTCCGAGCTTGGGAAGAGCTATACGGAATATGTTGTCTTGATCATTGAGCCATCCTAAAATTGAAAAATATAATATTACTAACTAACTTATCAATTAGCTAATGCAATTGCAATTATCTTTAAATGACGATCACTTTTCTGAACATAATATAGCTGTGAACCTGCATGCAAAACCAGTCCAGTAATTTCAGAGATTTTTTGTGAAAAAACACAGAGACAAAAACTTTAAAAATGTTCTTTCATGATTTCTGGTATATATTCAATGTACAGAGGCTTCGATACTACTATTTCTAATAGTATACAAAAGATGAGGGAAATACAAGTTTCAAGTTTAAACATGAATGTCATATACTTAAGATTATTTAATTAAAAAACCACATGTATGTCGGCTGTTACAACTTGCTAACTAATCTTCAAAATATAAAATATTTATGTTACCAATAATTATGTTACTTACAATTTATTACCAAGTGATCTATTTCCCTTTCTTTTTATAAAAAAAATGTTTGCACCTGTTTTGTAGTTCTCCATGCTGTGGGTCCAGCTCCATTCTGGTTCACCGATAGTCCTCAATGACATGCAATCAAGCCATATTGTACTATCAGGGTAGACGTACAATTCTCCGTTGGGCTGCACGATAGCTGACCCACTCGCTACTTCATACCGTACGGTTGGAGGAGCATCTTCTGAAAATCAAAACATTGTAATCTTTTTCAAAACACGATTCTTGAGTACGAATCATTGACATAGTATTCAATAAAATGAAACACGTTCCCTGTGTAGCTAGGATTATGGGTACGACACCATCCGTGTAAACACTTACACACAAACGCGATTGGTAAAGAAATGTTACGGCATGATATTGTTTTTTTTACTGTCCCGTACTCCCCCCCCTCTTTTTGACTTTATGCCCCATCCATGGGTCATACACGTACGATAAGAAACTCAAAATGCACCACCGCTTGGTCATGCACTGTTAATAGTACGAATGTGTAGAGATAATATTATTACTAATAGAGATTGTTACGATATCGTAAGTCAAAAAAAAGACAATCTCCAACTAGAACAAAAAACGGTTGTAACACCAATAGTCAAGACTGATTATTTATAGATGGCGTTAACCCGGTCGACACCAGCTACTATTTAGGGCTAGATTAGTTACTATGATGCGAGTGTTTTCGTAACTAATCTGGGCCTAAATACTGGTAAATAAAGCCTTTTATTTTTCAATTATTTAATTATTTTGAATTAAAAACGCGAATTTACCTGTAAAGTTGGTGATAACAGTTGTCGGCACGCACTCAGGGAACTTTGGAACCCATTCGCCATTTTCACAACTTATTTCATTGTCTCCTTTAAGTTTGTACATTCCAAAGTATTTGCATCTTGCAGTTACGGTAGTATTATGAGGAAAATTCGCATCATTCTACAAACAGATAATGTATAATAGGTCTTATTTTATAAACAATAATTTACACACTAAAGTAATTGAGCAGAATGTGTGGCGATGATAAAATGTGAGTAAATTAATGTTACTCACTTCTATTGAAGAATTTTTAAATGAGACTGACAATAATGGAAAGTCATTATTGTATGTGCATTTTTTTAACAGCGTCTTGAATCTGCCATCTAAAAAATAAAGGGAAGAATAGTAAAATATAAAACCGAATGTTTATATTTTGTATGCATAATATCTGCACCTATGTACAATAAAAGAGTAGAATCGACGAATCAGTTCATTGATATTGAATATTTATCAGAAATTAAGAGAAGTGAAAAGAAGGGTAGCAGAATATTTAAAACAATTTTCAAGATAGTCTCTTTTTAATTCTGTCTGTTCACGCAAATTCCGAAGATACTTAACTAATAGTTGGCCGACTAGTCGGCCAAGCCGAACACGATTCACAGGTCACGACTCTCGACAATTTCTGTGACGTCTCGTTAAAAGCTTTGTCGCGCAAGTCGTAATCGAAAACTTATTATACTTTACAAAAATAAATCGACGTTTTACGTCATAATTTTTAATACAAAAATATAACGAATTAACATTTTTTGTTTGTCCCAAAGATTTTATTAGGTAATGTACGGTTTTAAACCATAAAAGTACGTTAAACTGATTGTTGTTCAGGTTTTTAAATTATACATCATGTACATGAAATTTTGGTTCAATATTACTTAGTCCATTAATAACGAAAAAAAGACTTGCCCTTTTATTTAAATGAAAAGAAATATTCTTAAATTTTTATTGAAGATATTATATTGTATATTAATTAATTAAGATACTCTCAGATTAAATAAAAAAAGGAAGATACTTATGTAATTAGTAATTTTACGGCGGCGGATTTTGCCGAATAGTCGCCGACTACAAAAGTGGACAGTTAGTCTTTGCCGACTAGTCGGAACATCACTTATAATTTATTAAAAAATAAAAAAATTCTCAGCTTACCTGAGGAGCTGGAGCATAATGGACCTACCCAATACCCATCTACACATTTTAATTTGCAGATATATTTTTCCGGAAGTGGTCCAAATGATATCGGAAACTTTATCTGAATACAGAAAGGCATTTAACTAAAACCACCTATTTATTATTAATAGTACCTATTATTAAAAGTTATGCAATTTACTGTCAACAATTTTACCTCTTTTACTTTGGCGAAGTTTTCTAAAAATTGTTTCATATCAAAGTCTAAATCATCTAATGTAAGTTCCGGAAGTATGCACTTGTAGTCATCTAAAAATATAACGGATTTGGTAGATTTTAGGAGCTTTTCAACATAAAATTAATGTATCTATTCTACCCTAGATAGATCAATAAAATATATAGCAGAGTTTAAAATCTTGCCCATCTTGAACAAAATTTATATTGAGATAAATTATTTACGAATAACAATTTAACAATTATTTCAATGTAATTAAAAGGGCACAATATGTTTTCACTTAACAACTGAATCGGTTCTGGTGTATGGAGGTCGCTTATTAACATTATATGCTTATTTTACAGGAGAACATAAATATTTTATTAATATTATTGTTTCCATGAATATGTGCTGCGTAGTTTCATTGTCAAGTATATGAATACATTGCACACCTTTTTTATAAACAGTAATTGAATAATATCTTGTTGAATTGTTGAGGACACCCATTTATAGGTCACATAATGCCAGCCATGCATAACTACAATATCATACTTTGTATATTTTTGTTAAGATATACCTTCTGTAAAAATGAGTTAACTCCCACTATATATTTTCCGAGACTACGTTAGGACCTTTTAAGTAATTTTTACTTACCGTTACGTTCATTAGACTCACCACAAACAAGAATTAAAATTGTAACTAAAAACAAAAGTTTTAACAATAAGCGCATTTCGAAAATATTTATTACACGCGTTTATTTCAAATTATTTTAATTTATTGTATATTTAGTGCTAGTTTCATGCTAATATTTCAATAAAATTGAAAATAATATAAATTGCACAGTGCACCTCGTAGCGAATGGTGATACACTATAGAGTGGTCAAATGACCGCTTTTTAGACTTTAAAGACCGCTCACAGAAGATAACGGCAGAGTACCTACATGTGATTATCAGGAAGAAAGAAAAAAGAAGAGAAGTAGATATTTAACAATGTTGTAGCTATATATTATAGAAAAAGTCGTGTAGTAAGTTCAACAAAAATTAAAATCTGGAATTTAACAATTTTGATTAGGCTCTAAGTTAGTGCGAAAGCGGCTTAGTGCTAATCGGCTGCCCATTATTCTTTGAATTCTATGAATCTCAATAATTTATCCTTGTTCATGTTGCGATGAGAGACCTATATTTTAATCGTCGATTATTATAATAAAATATTTATGAGGGCTTATAATAAGCAAAAGTAGGTAATGCAAATTAAATGACTATTGGTTAACGTGACGTTTTATATTTTTGTATCACTTTTAAAATAAATTAAATATTTTTAGGATAAGGCAATGGGTTGATACCTTAAATACATAAACATTACTATTATTTTGTATATTAGATATCGACAGACGAGCATGAGGTTCACTTGATGATAGTTCATATCTCAGCAACAGAACATCAGTCAATACTCAATGATGAACAAAATCGAATCACGGCAGCGTTGCTGTCCGTACTAAACGGGCGACGCTTGAGGAGCAATATGAGGAAGCCGGGCGGGAGCTAACGGCATTCTTGAAATGATCGGGTAGTAGAGTGAAAACATATACCTAAATATAAAAAAATAACACCACGTTAACAATGAATTTTATAGTTTTCTAACCCGCTCAGAACGTTGAAATGATTTTCATAAAACATTGTAATCGTACTCGGCGATGGCGACCGCGACGTCTGTTCTGCCTGCCTCATAATCAAAAAAGCTATGGCATATTTTCCGAGTAGGTGTAGTATAAAATATATAAGGGATTCATATACATTTTCGTCTGTTTCATAGGAATTTCACAATGGATTCTTTAGTGTAACAAGGGATGTACGATTTGTTTAAATTATTTAGCCCTGAGTTTTACTGGGAGCGATGGCAGAAGAGTTTTTAAAATGAAACTTCGGAGCTACTGCTCCATCCAAGTGTTAATACATGACTGATTTAATTCAAGTTAAATATACAGAGCAAATAGTCTTATAACTATTATTACAGTGGAACTTTTCTTCGGGGTTGTCTGGAAGAAATCGCTATTTTAAGCGATAAGGCCGCCCTTTGTACTGTATATTTTAATGTATTTTTATGTCTGTTTTTATTTCATATTGTGCAATAAAGTATTTTTATTATTATTATTACAGTGGTGGGCTTATCTCTAGAGATACATCTAGATGTAATAAGAAACTATGGAATTTTAATGTGTCCGGGTTAGCTGGGTTACAGCCATGTAACTCCTGATACAATAATAATAACTAGAAAATAACATTTGGAAGTCATGTGAAAGATTAGATAGTCTATTTTTTATTTAATTCCTAAAACATGCATCAAATAATAATTTGTATAAATCTAATCAAAATAAAGAATGTTAGTTTTTATTGATGGTGCACGTTTCAATACAATTTTAGCATCATGTCTTATCTGTACTTTTGTATATATTATATATGAAATTTGTCTGTTTTATCATATCTGTCTTTTTAACCGACTTCAAAAAAGGAGGAGGTTCTCAATTCGTCTGTATGTTGCTTTTTTTTAATGTTTGTTACGCGATAACTCCGCAAGTTATGGATGGATTTGGATGATACTGTTTGGTGGCGTATATTTCAAAGGTGGTCCCATATATTTTTTATCGATATTGGTTTGGTACTTTTTTAGAAAATTAACAAAAACAAAAATATACTTGTACGTAGATGATGTTTTGGTTTGTGGTTCCTTTCACGACGCTGTCTCATTTGAGCAGCACGTTTAGTGGTAGGATTACTAAATTATTATGTAAGGATTAATGAACTTAAAGAATCTACTTCCTACAAAAATAAAAAATAAAATATTTTTAAATAAAAACCGACTTGCCAGCCAAGAAGGACAGTTTAATCCTGCTATTGCAATACGGCGCTCCGACTTCAAAAATAACTGTTAATAAATAATGCTTTGAAGTAATTAAAATATTATTTTTTACCTTTTAGTGTAAGTTTGTAGTTTTGAAGTCAGTTTTTGTTTTATGTTTAAGTACCTGGACTTTTTTTATTTTTATAAATTGTGTTTTTTGGAAATTATATTTAAGTACGAATTATTACATACTAATAAAATCAAGTCTAACCTCAAAGCAAATACTCATTGACTTCGTGTTGCTTAACAACGCCATCAGCTGGAATAGCTTTAGTGTTGTTGTGTTAAAGCAATTAAAAAAAAATAGTATTAATATTCGCCGATAGATGTCAGCATTCATTATTGTATGTGCATTTTTTTAACAGCGTCTTGAATCTGCCATCTAAAAAATAAAGGGAAGAATAGTAAAATATAAAACCGAATGTTTATATTTTGTATGCATAATATCTGCACCTATGTACAATAAAAGAGTAGAATCGACGAATCAGTTCATTGATATTGAATATTTATCAGAAATTAAGAGAAGTGAAAAGAAGGGTAGCAGAATATTTAAAACAATTTTCAAGATAGTCTCTTTTTAATTCTGTCTGTTCACGCAAATTCCGAAGATACTTAACTAATAGTTGGCCGACTAGTCGGCCAAGCCGAACACGATTCACAGGTCACGACTCTCGACAATTTCTGTGACGTCTCGTTAAAAGCTTTGTCGCGCAAGTCGTAATCGAAAACTTATTATACTTTACAAAAATAAATCGACGTTTTACGTCATAATTTTTAATACAAAAATATAACGAATTAACATTTTTTGTTTGTCCCAAAGATTTTATTAGGTAATGTACGGTTTTAAACCATAAAAGTACGTTAAACTGATTGTTGTTCAGGTTTTTAAATTATACATCATGTACATGAAATTTTGGTTCAATATTACTTAGTCCATTAATAACGAAAAAAAGACTTGCCCTTTTATTTAAATGAAAAGAAATATTCTTAAATTTTTATTGAAGATATTATATTGTATATTAATTAATTAAGATACTCTCAGATTAAATAAAAAAAGGAAGATACTTATGTAATTAGTAATTTTACGGCGGCGGATTTTGCCGAATAGTCGCCGACTACAAAAGTGGACAGTTAGTCTTTGCCGACTAGTCGGAACATCACTTATAATTTATTAAAAAATAAAAAAATTCTCAGCTTACCTGAGGAGCTGGAGCATAATGGACCTACCCAATACCCATCTACACATTTTAATTTGCAGATATATTTTTCCGGAAGTGGTCCAAATGATATCGGAAACTTTATCTGAATACAGAAAGGCATTTAACTAAAACCACCTATTTATTATTAATAGTACCTATTATTAAAAGTTATGCAATTTACTGTCAACAATTTTACCTCTTTTACTTTGGCGAAGTTTTCTAAAAATTGTTTCATATCAAAGTCTAAATCATCTAATGTAAGTTCCGGAAGTATGCACTTGTAGTCATCTAAAAATATAACGGATTTGGTAGATTTTAGGAGCTTTTCAACATAAAATTAATGTATCTATTCTACCCTAGATAGATCAATAAAATATATAGCAGAGTTTAAAATCTTGCCCATCTTGAACAAAATTTATATTGAGATAAATTATTTACGAATAACAATTTAACAATTATTTCAATGTAATTAAAAGGGCACAATATGTTTTCACTTAACAACTGAATCGGTTCTGGTGTATGGAGGTCGCTTATTAACATTATATGCTTATTTTACAGGAGAACATAAATATTTTATTAATATTATTGTTTCCATGAATATGTGCTGCGTAGTTTCATTGTCAAGTATATGAATACATTGCACACCTTTTTTATAAACAGTAATTGAATAATATCTTGTTGAATTGTTGAGGACACCCATTTATAGGTCACATAATGCCAGCCATGCATAACTACAATATCATACTTTGTATATTTTTGTTAAGATATACCTTCTGTAAAAATGAGTTAACTCCCACTATATATTTTCCGAGACTACGTTAGGACCTTTTAAGTAATTTTTACTTACCGTTACGTTCATTAGACTCACCACAAACAAGAATTAAAATTGTAACTAAAAACAAAAGTTTTAACAATAAGCGCATTTCGAAAATATTTATTACACGCGTTTATTTCAAATTATTTTAATTTATTGTATATTTAGTGCTAGTTTCATGCTAATATTTCAATAAAATTGAAAATAATATAAATTGCACAGTGCACCTCGTAGCGAATGGTGATACACTATAGAGTGGTCAAATGACCGCTTTTTAGACTTTAAAGACCGCTCACAGAAGATAACGGCAGAGTACCTACATGTGATTATCAGGAAGAAAGAAAAAAGAAGAGAAGTAGATATTTAACAATGTTGTAGCTATATATTATAGAAAAAGTCGTGTAGTAAGTTCAACAAAAATTAAAATCTGGAATTTAACAATTTTGATTAGGCTCTAAGTTAGTGCGAAAGCGGCTTAGTGCTAATCGGCTGCCCATTATTCTTTGAATTCTATGAATCTCAATAATTTATCCTTGTTCATGTTGCGATGAGAGACCTATATTTTAATCGTCGATTATTATAATAAAATATTTATGAGGGCTTATAATAAGCAAAAGTAGGTAATGCAAATTAAATGACTATTGGTTAACGTGACGTTTTATATTTTTGTATCACTTTTAAAATAAATTAAATATTTTTAGGATAAGGCAATGGGTTGATACCTTAAATACATAAACATTACTATTATTTTGTATATTAGATATCGACAGACGAGCATGAGGTTCACTTGATGATAGTTCATATCTCAGCAACAGAACATCAGTCAATACTCAATGATGAACAAAATCGAATCACGGCAGCGTTGCTGTCCGTACTAAACGGGCGACGCTTGAGGAGCAATATGAGGAAGCCGGGCGGGAGCTAACGGCATTCTTGAAATGATCGGGTAGTAGAGTGAAAACATATACCTAAATATAAAAAAATAACACCACGTTAACAATGAATTTTATAGTTTTCTAACCCGCTCAGAACGTTGAAATGATTTTCATAAAACATTGTAATCGTACTCGGCGATGGCGACCGCGACGTCTGTTCTGCCTGCCTCATAATCAAAAAAGCTATGGCATATTTTCCGAGTAGGTGTAGTATAAAATATATAAGGGATTCATATACATTTTCGTCTGTTTCATAGGAATTTCACAATGGATTCTTTAGTGTAACAAGGGATGTACGATTTGTTTAAATTATTTAGCCCTGAGTTTTACTGGGAGCGATGGCAGAAGAGTTTTTAAAATGAAACTTCGGAGCTACTGCTCCATCCAAGTGTTAATACATGACTGATTTAATTCAAGTTAAATATACAGAGCAAATAGTCTTATAACTATTATTACAGTGGAACTTTTCTTCGGGGTTGTCTGGAAGAAATCGCTATTTTAAGCGATAAGGCCGCCCTTTGTACTGTATATTTTAATGTATTTTTATGTCTGTTTTTATTTCATATTGTGCAATAAAGTATTTTTATTATTATTATTACAGTGGTGGGCTTATCTCTAGAGATACATCTAGATGTAATAAGAAACTATGGAATTTTAATGTGTCCGGGTTAGCTGGGTTACAGCCATGTAACTCCTGATACAATAATAATAACTAGAAAATAACATTTGGAAGTCATGTGAAAGATTAGATAGTCTATTTTTTATTTAATTCCTAAAACATGCATCAAATAATAATTTGTATAAATCTAATCAAAATAAAGAATGTTAGTTTTTATTGATGGTGCACGTTTCAATACAATTTTAGCATCATGTCTTATCTGTACTTTTGTATATATTATATATGAAATTTGTCTGTTTTATCATATCTGTCTTTTTAACCGACTTCAAAAAAGGAGGAGGTTCTCAATTCGTCTGTATGTTGCTTTTTTTTAATGTTTGTTACGCGATAACTCCGCAAGTTATGGATGGATTTGGATGATACTGTTTGGTGGCGTATATTTCAAAGGTGGTCCCATATATTTTTTATCGATATTGGTTTGGTACTTTTTTAGAAAATTAACAAAAACAAAAATATACTTGTACGTAGATGATGTTTTGGTTTGTGGTTCCTTTCACGACGCTGTCTCATTTGAGCAGCACGTTTAGTGGTAGGATTACTAAATTATTATGTAAGGATTAATGAACTTAAAGAATCTACTTCCTACAAAAATAAAAAATAAAATATTTTTAAATAAAAACCGACTTGCCAGCCAAGAAGGACAGTTTAATCCTGCTATTGCAATACGGCGCTCCGACTTCAAAAATAACTGTTAATAAATAATGCTTTGAAGTAATTAAAATATTATTTTTTACCTTTTAGTGTAAGTTTGTAGTTTTGAAGTCAGTTTTTGTTTTATGTTTAAGTACCTGGACTTTTTTTATTTTTATAAATTGTGTTTTTTGGAAATTATATTTAAGTACGAATTATTACATACTAATAAAATCAAGTCTAACCTCAAAGCAAATACTCATTGACTTCGTGTTGCTTAACAACGCCATCAGCTGGAATAGCTTTAGTGTTGTTGTGTTAAAGCAATTAAAAAAAAATAGTATTAATATTCGCCGATAGATGTCAGCATTCATTATTGTATGTGCATTTTTTTAACAGCGTCTTGAATCTGCCATCTAAAAAATAAAGGGAAGAATAGTAAAATATAAAACCGAATGTTTATATTTTGTATGCATAATATCTGCACCTATGTACAATAAAAGAGTAGAATCGACGAATCAGTTCATTGATATTGAATATTTATCAGAAATTAAGAGAAGTGAAAAGAAGGGTAGCAGAATATTTAAAACAATTTTCAAGATAGTCTCTTTTTAATTCTGTCTGTTCACGCAAATTCCGAAGATACTTAACTAATAGTTGGCCGACTAGTCGGCCAAGCCGAACACGATTCACAGGTCACGACTCTCGACAATTTCTGTGACGTCTCGTTAAAAGCTTTGTCGCGCAAGTCGTAATCGAAAACTTATTATACTTTACAAAAATAAATCGACGTTTTACGTCATAATTTTTAATACAAAAATATAACGAATTAACATTTTTTGTTTGTCCCAAAGATTTTATTAGGTAATGTACGGTTTTAAACCATAAAAGTACGTTAAACTGATTGTTGTTCAGGTTTTTAAATTATACATCATGTACATGAAATTTTGGTTCAATATTACTTAGTCCATTAATAACGAAAAAAAGACTTGCCCTTTTATTTAAATGAAAAGAAATATTCTTAAATTTTTATTGAAGATATTATATTGTATATTAATTAATTAAGATACTCTCAGATTAAATAAAAAAAGGAAGATACTTATGTAATTAGTAATTTTACGGCGGCGGATTTTGCCGAATAGTCGCCGACTACAAAAGTGGACAGTTAGTCTTTGCCGACTAGTCGGAACATCACTTATAATTTATTAAAAAATAAAAAAATTCTCAGCTTACCTGAGGAGCTGGAGCATAATGGACCTACCCAATACCCATCTACACATTTTAATTTGCAGATATATTTTTCCGGAAGTGGTCCAAATGATATCGGAAACTTTATCTGAATACAGAAAGGCATTTAACTAAAACCACCTATTTATTATTAATAGTACCTATTATTAAAAGTTATGCAATTTACTGTCAACAATTTTACCTCTTTTACTTTGGCGAAGTTTTCTAAAAATTGTTTCATATCAAAGTCTAAATCATCTAATGTAAGTTCCGGAAGTATGCACTTGTAGTCATCTAAAAATATAACGGATTTGGTAGATTTTAGGAGCTTTTCAACATAAAATTAATGTATCTATTCTACCCTAGATAGATCAATAAAATATATAGCAGAGTTTAAAATCTTGCCCATCTTGAACAAAATTTATATTGAGATAAATTATTTACGAATAACAATTTAACAATTATTTCAATGTAATTAAAAGGGCACAATATGTTTTCACTTAACAACTGAATCGGTTCTGGTGTATGGAGGTCGCTTATTAACATTATATGCTTATTTTACAGGAGAACATAAATATTTTATTAATATTATTGTTTCCATGAATATGTGCTGCGTAGTTTCATTGTCAAGTATATGAATACATTGCACACCTTTTTTATAAACAGTAATTGAATAATATCTTGTTGAATTGTTGAGGACACCCATTTATAGGTCACATAATGCCAGCCATGCATAACTACAATATCATACTTTGTATATTTTTGTTAAGATATACCTTCTGTAAAAATGAGTTAACTCCCACTATATATTTTCCGAGACTACGTTAGGACCTTTTAAGTAATTTTTACTTACCGTTACGTTCATTAGACTCACCACAAACAAGAATTAAAATTGTAACTAAAAACAAAAGTTTTAACAATAAGCGCATTTCGAAAATATTTATTACACGCGTTTATTTCAAATTATTTTAATTTATTGTATATTTAGTGCTAGTTTCATGCTAATATTTCAATAAAATTGAAAATAATATAAATTGCACAGTGCACCTCGTAGCGAATGGTGATACACTATAGAGTGGTCAAATGACCGCTTTTTAGACTTTAAAGACCGCTCACAGAAGATAACGGCAGAGTACCTACATGTGATTATCAGGAAGAAAGAAAAAAGAAGAGAAGTAGATATTTAACAATGTTGTAGCTATATATTATAGAAAAAGTCGTGTAGTAAGTTCAACAAAAATTAAAATCTGGAATTTAACAATTTTGATTAGGCTCTAAGTTAGTGCGAAAGCGGCTTAGTGCTAATCGGCTGCCCATTATTCTTTGAATTCTATGAATCTCAATAATTTATCCTTGTTCATGTTGCGATGAGAGACCTATATTTTAATCGTCGATTATTATAATAAAATATTTATGAGGGCTTATAATAAGCAAAAGTAGGTAATGCAAATTAAATGACTATTGGTTAACGTGACGTTTTATATTTTTGTATCACTTTTAAAATAAATTAAATATTTTTAGGATAAGGCAATGGGTTGATACCTTAAATACATAAACATTACTATTATTTTGTATATTAGATATCGACAGACGAGCATGAGGTTCACTTGATGATAGTTCATATCTCAGCAACAGAACATCAGTCAATACTCAATGATGAACAAAATCGAATCACGGCAGCGTTGCTGTCCGTACTAAACGGGCGACGCTTGAGGAGCAATATGAGGAAGCCGGGCGGGAGCTAACGGCATTCTTGAAATGATCGGGTAGTAGAGTGAAAACATATACCTAAATATAAAAAAATAACACCACGTTAACAATGAATTTTATAGTTTTCTAACCCGCTCAGAACGTTGAAATGATTTTCATAAAACATTGTAATCGTACTCGGCGATGGCGACCGCGACGTCTGTTCTGCCTGCCTCATAATCAAAAAAGCTATGGCATATTTTCCGAGTAGGTGTAGTATAAAATATATAAGGGATTCATATACATTTTCGTCTGTTTCATAGGAATTTCACAATGGATTCTTTAGTGTAACAAGGGATGTACGATTTGTTTAAATTATTTAGCCCTGAGTTTTACTGGGAGCGATGGCAGAAGAGTTTTTAAAATGAAACTTCGGAGCTACTGCTCCATCCAAGTGTTAATACATGACTGATTTAATTCAAGTTAAATATACAGAGCAAATAGTCTTATAACTATTATTACAGTGGAACTTTTCTTCGGGGTTGTCTGGAAGAAATCGCTATTTTAAGCGATAAGGCCGCCCTTTGTACTGTATATTTTAATGTATTTTTATGTCTGTTTTTATTTCATATTGTGCAATAAAGTATTTTTATTATTATTATTACAGTGGTGGGCTTATCTCTAGAGATACATCTAGATGTAATAAGAAACTATGGAATTTTAATGTGTCCGGGTTAGCTGGGTTACAGCCATGTAACTCCTGATACAATAATAATAACTAGAAAATAACATTTGGAAGTCATGTGAAAGATTAGATAGTCTATTTTTTATTTAATTCCTAAAACATGCATCAAATAATAATTTGTATAAATCTAATCAAAATAAAGAATGTTAGTTTTTATTGATGGTGCACGTTTCAATACAATTTTAGCATCATGTCTTATCTGTACTTTTGTATATATTATATATGAAATTTGTCTGTTTTATCATATCTGTCTTTTTAACCGACTTCAAAAAAGGAGGAGGTTCTCAATTCGTCTGTATGTTGCTTTTTTTTAATGTTTGTTACGCGATAACTCCGCAAGTTATGGATGGATTTGGATGATACTGTTTGGTGGCGTATATTTCAAAGGTGGTCCCATATATTTTTTATCGATATTGGTTTGGTACTTTTTTAGAAAATTAACAAAAACAAAAATATACTTGTACGTAGATGATGTTTTGGTTTGTGGTTCCTTTCACGACGCTGTCTCATTTGAGCAGCACGTTTAGTGGTAGGATTACTAAATTATTATGTAAGGATTAATGAACTTAAAGAATCTACTTCCTACAAAAATAAAAAATAAAATATTTTTAAATAAAAACCGACTTGCCAGCCAAGAAGGACAGTTTAATCCTGCTATTGCAATACGGCGCTCCGACTTCAAAAATAACTGTTAATAAATAATGCTTTGAAGTAATTAAAATATTATTTTTTACCTTTTAGTGTAAGTTTGTAGTTTTGAAGTCAGTTTTTGTTTTATGTTTAAGTACCTGGACTTTTTTTATTTTTATAAATTGTGTTTTTTGGAAATTATATTTAAGTACGAATTATTACATACTAATAAAATCAAGTCTAACCTCAAAGCAAATACTCATTGACTTCGTGTTGCTTAACAACGCCATCAGCTGGAATAGCTTTAGTGTTGTTGTGTTAAAGCAATTAAAAAAAAATAGTATTAATATTCGCCGATAGATGTCAGGAAGAGTCATTTTCAGTTTAAATTGGGACTACTCAAACGCCACCTTTTTGTTATTATTCTTCCAATAAAAAAAAGTAAGTTTATGTTTAAGTCGTTTAAGTTGATAAAACACGAATAAAATGACATTTTCTAGAAATGATTCCTAGTTTAAAAAAAATAGTACCTATTACTATTCGCCGATAGATGTCAGGAAGAGTCATTTTTCGTGTAAGTTGATAAAACACGAATAATATGACATAGTATTATTACTCGCCGATAGATGTCAAGAAAAGTAATTTTTCTTTTAAGTTGATAAAACACGAATAAAATGACATATTCTAGAAATGATTCCTAGCTAGATCGATTTTTCGCCCCCGAAACGCCCCGTATACTAAATTTCATGAAAATCGTTGGAGCCGATTCCGAGATTCCAATTATATATATATATACAAGAATTGCTCGTTTAAAGGTAGGTATAAGATTTATTACTGTAGCTGTAATACAGAGCTGTCCAAATCAAGGTCCGCGAGTTGGAAATCTTTCTGTTTCTTATTATTTTTATATTGCTTAAATAACAAAATATACATTTGTTTAAATATTTTGCGACCCATCAATCTATTTAGTCATTTTTATTGGCCCTTGATCCCATCTAGTTTGGACAGCCCTGTTACTTATTTGACAAATGACAATTGCTTAAAGGTCTTGTTACCTGGCCATAAAATCTACAAAAAAAAACAGATGACAATTGATTCAGTGTCAAAGTTGTCAAAAGTCAAAACTTTCTTCATTATTTTGATTTTCTAAATAAAGCCAATTGTTTGGAATTTTTCATTCAAATTATCCATTACTGGTCCGCTTATATTAAAAGCGATTACGGTAATGAACCAAAATGTTAATTATATTTATCATTAATGAACGTTAACGTGTGGACACTTTCAACTTATATCACATAAATAGGAGGTATATAAATAATTTAAGCATGTTATATCAAGTATTTGTTTTAATTTGCTTTTGTGTTTACTCTGGAACTTTGGTAAGAATTTTAAACCTTATTAGTTTAAAAATCTTCTATTGTTTGATGTCATATTTTACTTTTTATTTTAAAGGCGCAGTTTTATGAAGATCAAAGATGCAGGTGTGTTTGCCCTAGTCAAGGATCACTTTTTAATAAAACACTTAGTAAAATGTCAGATCGAAAACTTTACATTGCATTTGTGCCACCAAATAAATGGTGAGAATAATATTTATTTTTATTGAAACACTTCAGAATTGTCTTAAAGATAAAAAGTACTTTAAATATTTTATATATAATTTTTGAAACAATCTTAAATAAACTGTTAGTTGTAGTACTTACTTCTACAATGACTCTAAGTTTTTTATATGTTGTGATTTCAGTACATGTGATGATGTTATTTTGCCACTTGTTAGTGATGAAATTAGGGAAAGAGCAGAAGTATTTTGTCCAAGATGTGATTGTAGATATGAATCCAGAAACACAACTATTATCATGGTAAGTAAAAACAATCATATTCGTTTTAGAGAAGGCCAAGCAATAATTGCCAACAGTACAGTCATACATTGCCAGGAAAGTATTGCCCGTTTAGAAGCAGCTTAAAAATATTCTAAAATCAAGTTTCAATATTTTGTATTTCTTTATGATTTAAATGGATAAATATTCATTTTCAGGTTGTAGTGATTATGGTTTTGTGGGCCCTGATGTTATTGTCTGCTTACTTAATTTTTCTGACATTACTTGGTCCACTAGTTATCAAGAAAAAACTTGATAAATCTATTGATATAAATGCAGATGAAGTAAGTACATTTTTTTTATTCCTCTTCAAGTGGTATGTATAACTTACAACAAGTTTTTGGACTGTTTAGGCATCATAAAAACTCAACAGGTTTTTGTGTAGTTATTTTAATTATAAATTATAATTATGACCAGAGAGCCTAGCACTAAAGACTTGTGACAAAGTATTGTTATTCTGATCTATCTGGTATATTATCTGATCTGTCTGTCTATCTGGTATATTATATACTATTGAGGAAAATGCATACAGATGAGAGATTGAATACTTTCTAAAATGCCTATTTTTAATTAATAATTATACATTAATTTACCACCTCAATCAAATTGTCTGAACAAAATTTCAATCAGTAAAATCATATATTGTTATGTTTTATTTTAAAGCAATGACAATAGCTAATACCAATTTTAAAAAATAGGTTTTGATATAAACCAGAAATATTTTGTGATAAGGGTTGGTCTGTTAAATAAATAAATTGATAGTGGCAATTATATTCAATTATTGTATAAACATACTGAATATAGAGATTAATCTTATTTTGGTATTTTTTTAACAGGCTCAAAGTCTCTTGCTGCAGGGAGAGGATTGTGAAGACTAAATCAAACTTACAAAATATTTTTTACATTTTCTATTTGCCTAATAAACATATTTGATTGTGATATTGTGACTTAAATAATAAATATTTCTGCTGAAAATAAAAACCTTTTTATCTACATTTTGAATGTTTAATAATAAGTATTTAAGAAGTCAGTGTTTTGTAATAAGTATTTAAAATAAAATAAAATAAATGTTTGTTCTATTTCACTGTTATTTATGTAAACAAATAAATAAGGTTTTCTTTTTTTCTATAATTTTTTGTTAATAAGATACATAACAATGTTATTTTGCTATTGAATGACACATCAAGACAGCTTTTTATTTTAAGATATTTGATTTTTGGTTTTCATAGTCTCAAAGAAAGAAAATAACATATTGTTCTCATTCATCATGTAGTTAAAAAGAAAAGAACACAGTAATATTTTAAGAACTATGTTGTTTTTGTCACTTAAATATAAATAATTAGTTGTTACATTATTAATGAAATAGTCAGAATAATATTAATGCATTTACTATATGTCTCATAATAAGTAAAAAAATATCACATAAATAATAATACATTGGTTTATAAGAACACTTGCAAAAGAGCGAACTAAACTTGGACATATAGCTATAATAAGGTTTTACTTGCAGTTTATATGAAAATTTAGTTTTTAAATGTCTACAAAAATCTATAAATATTGATTCAGAACATACCAATCATGAGCAGTTATGAAATAAAATAAGAATATTGTTTACAATTATTATTAGATTAATAAGCAACTAAAATTTTGTTCTAAGATTTATTTAGTTAAATCATGTAAGCTATGTGGAAACTTATTACAATTCAAAACATCTTCAAACCTAATTGTGTGTGTCGTGTGGTTCTGATTAAATATTTTTGAGAATCTAGATCAAAATAATAAAAGAATAGATGCTCTAGCAGGCTATGTGTAGCACTGTGAAAAAAATTTGTCTCAGTCATAAAACTACAAGGATAAGTATAATTGTAATATCTGATTGTCACTGATTATGCACCACCTATACTTCTCGTTGATACCTAGTTGAGCATGGTGTGTCTATCATAAATATTGCGGCGCTGCTCTCGAACTTGTCGTTTCCATTTATCTTGCTGATGAGTTACACGATTCAAAACATTACCTCGTGCACCTATTTGTTGAGATGGCCCACCAAGTGTACTTTCATCCTGTTATCAACAATATGATTAAAATGACAATTTCAGATATAAATAATTTTTGATAACAGCAGAGTAGATGTTTAATATGAATAATATAACCATGGAAAAGAATTCAAAACATTATTAATATTTGATAGTAAAAATATGTTTTTTGGATGACAATCCCTTATTTATGAATAATATTCAACAGAATACTTACATCTTCATTAGTATGTTCCTGGTATGAAGCTTTAGCTCTCTTATTTATTAATGGATCAAGACAGATCAGGAACCCCATGTATGCCACAAGTAACATGATGACCCACACTACTATAATAACAACAACCTAAGGAGAAATAGATTATATTTACCATTAGCAAACATGAAAATCATATAATGTTATTTCTATAAAGTATTACCAACCTGAATGATAGTTGTATTTCTGTTCTCATATATACATTCACAACGAGGACAAAATTCTTGCTCACGACCTTTTATCAACTCTCCCACACGTGGTAGAATTATACCATCACAGTTGCTAAAAATATATATAAAATATTTTTCAATTCAGTCATATAAATATACAAAGGTGAATAAATGAAGGTTAAGCCAGTAACCCTACTGGAATATCAGATTGTATATGAAGTGGGTAGGTTGGCGTTTATGTATTAAAGAGTGTGACATCAGCATTGCTGAACTCAATAATATTTCATAATAAAATAAATATTATTATACAGAAACATTATTATATAGAAGATTATTTAAAAATTTATATAGTTTGAGGTGAACAAGTGACAACCATGTCCATATACAAAACAACATCTCTTAAATCATGAATTAAGAATTTAAACATAATTATAAATTACTAAAACTGTAAAAATGAAATAATAATAAATCAATTATTAATAATAATGAAATGCTGCGCTGATTTATCTTATACAGACTGGCATACAATATGTCAAGCCTTAGGTTTGAATCTACATATCCAATTACAGTCTCTTAAGCTTAAATCAATGCTACTAAACACTAATTGACAAGCTATTCATAATCTTGAATAATTATAATGTAATCTAATTATTATTAATTTCATGTATAATAATTATAGTTGATTTTAATATATCAAAGCATAAATTGCCTTTTACAGTTAAAATTTAAGATTATTATTGGCTAGTTAGGAGAGTATATTGAAAACAGTGTTGGAAAATTCCACAAACTATACAACCCTGTCCCATCTGTATTACTTTGTTTGTAATGGGACAGGGTATTTTAATTACAAAGCAATAAGTAACATGTTCAAACTTTTTGCAATATTTTTTTTTCTCTTCTCTAGACTATTTATTACTAACTGAATTAAATGATAACTTGCAGTAAATAATAATAATTATATGACACAACACATTAAAGTTTATAAAAACATACCATTTGTTAGGAGGCACATTACCAATATAAAGAGTACGGTCGGACTCAACAGTGTTATTCAGTACGGCTGCTGGCCGTGGACATACACATTTGCAACGCTTATCATCATACGAACCCTGTAAATTACTGCCTGCATTAACATAAATAATGTGAACGTGGGACGTGCATCTGGTAAAGAGAGACATACATCCCTTTATATTCTTTGCAAATCGACTAGGTGCTAATTGGACCACAAAGCATTTAAATACTTACAGATACTGGGGTGAAAAAAACAAAAATGCAACTGACTAGTACAATTATGTACGTATGCATCGTTGGATAATCATTAATTACACAAGTAAAAGTAAGAGTTCAATTCAAGACGCAAAATATAAAAATTGTTAACTAAATAACTAAACTATTGCAATGTCGTCTCGTAAGAGATTCGACCGTGACAACTGACAATTTCAAAATCCAATAATTCGTTCACTTTTTGACAGTTACTGACAACTGACACTTACATCTTTTTTGACGGTTGATATCTCAGCGCTTTATAACACAGAAAAATAAGTAATGCCGGTAATTTTTAAGATTAGGCAAGGACTTTTATATTATGTTCTATATAATATATAGTCCTTGAGAATAGGTACCATAAAAATATTACACAGTCCGACCGAATCTATATGAACAGCCCACCCACACACGACCACTGCACTGGTGGCGGTCTCAGCATAGGTATGTCAGGATTGTATAGACTATAGAATATAGCATAGCAACCAGTGGTCGCCAGGGCGTGATATTTCATACATTTTAGGGCATCCGAGCAAACACGGAGCTCGAGTGCCAGCAACCGAGCCCTAATATTATAGGGAAAATATTTTTGGTTTGTTACGATTTAACTCAAAAACTACTCGATCGATTTTAAAAATTCTTTCACCAATAGAAAGCTACATTATCATCAAGTAACATAGGCTAGTGTATAGTACATCTACCCGTTGCACCTGTTCGAAGCCGTAATTAAACTATCATTGTAGCGGCAGGAGGCCTATTTAACCCCGTAATGTTGTAATAACTTAAATACCTTTTTGGCCTATACCTATATAAAAAAAAAGTATTTTTGTTTTTATTATATCAAATAAGAAATTGATAGATCTAAATTTGAAGACATACCAACAGATTAGTTTGTTTAGAGTCTGTACGTAAAAGAAAATACTAGGTCTCATGCACCCCATGCCGCACTCAATAAAGGAAGTTTGTCACATATTTTAGTGATGAGGAAGTTTAATTTAAGTAATAATTAAGTCGTATTTAGTAATAAATGTAGTCGAAGTAGTCTATGAAACGACTGTGACATGTTTTGCACTGAAGCAACTGAGACAGAAATATTTATTGCCCTCAATACATTCTGTGTAAACATTTTTTATTCGATATCTTATCTTTTTCGAAGTGGTGTTTATTTATTTGAGTTTTGTGTTTGCGTGTGTGTGTTTTTCAAGTTTATATTGTAGTATGAATTCTATGTTTTATGGTAACGTTTAACCATGATGACGCGTGCCTTCCCTCAACTCGATGAACAACACTGGCCGGTGCGGCACGGCGCGGCGTGCCGATGCCGGCCTAGCATCACCGCCACGAGATATCTCGCGGACGAGAGAAGACAAACTAAGATGTAAGATATCCCGATATATTATATCTCGACATCGACAATTTTGATAGAAAAGATATCTCGATATGGCGGTCATGCAGCATGCTAGGCCGGCAGAGCGTAGTATAGGGTGTTTGTGACCTTGCTCCGCAGTGTGATAAAACTTTATTTCTTCAGTAGGAATACTAGTAAACTGAATAGTTACCAGTCATAGTACTAGTATAAAACCTTAGTTAAAATAGCCTTACTTAACATCAAACAAAATACTGACCGAACAAACCATTTCTTAGATGCAAATTCAATGTGACACAACTCTTTGTTTTTATGTGTTCAAAAGTTAAGATTGACCGTTTTTTGATTACATTAATGTTGTAAACCCGTTGTTTCCATCATAATACACGTTTTCCCTCCTAAAAATAACAAGTTAAACAAATCTCATGGAACCTTTGAAATTTAAGATCTCTGATATTCTTATAAATAATAATATCAAGTACCTACTAAAAATTATAAACATGGGTCATTAGTATCAAATTAGTAATTCAAATCACGAAATACATTTCGCATTTGAGTACTTTTTGTACTAAAACTGATTTGATTAATTTCTTAATAATATTTAAATTAAATAATTAATTTAATGCGGCTAATGAGGGCATTACATTAAAATTGTTATCTACTTTTTTTTAAATGGATGGATGGAATGGTTTATGTATCGACATTATTAATCCAACGTTCATTTATTACCGGATGAAACACAATACCCACATACAAAGCTTTCCCCTTACTGAAAATCAACATTTCTTGAAAGCCTTTTTACCAGTTTCACTTTTTGCGGTTTATATATTTATATATAAGCTGCTCAGTAAATATTGTGACAACATAAAGGAAGTGGTCACACAGGAGTACAGCAATGCTATTCAAACTCGAGGTCGGTCGAGCATGGAAATATGACAATGCTTTAGTAAATGCCGATGTGAACACACCTTTATGTACTTTCTTAGTGGGCCTAAAATGTTCACTGTTGCTTTCGGTAAAATATTTTATTTTAAGAAATTTTATAGAATAGAATAGAATAGAAGTTTATTCAGAATCCCACTTAAAACTAATATTACATTTTATTTACACACATATAAAGCAGTTATAAAAGTATATCAAATACGAAATAAAATAAATAAAATGTTGTAATAGATAAAAAAAAAGTGGTTCCTGAAACGGAGGACCACTCAGTATAAGTTGGGACAGAAGTCCCAACACTGATTGTCAGTGGCTCCGGTGGAGGGGCGCGCTGGCACAACATTTTACATAAAATTATCTCAATATTGTTGTGAATATTTTAAACTTGGTATAAATACAAAGTTAATATTTTAAACTTGGTATAAATACAAAAGATTGAAATATCAAACAAACTGTAAATAGTAGTATTGTAATACCTACTAGTAGGTATATTATCACTTCAAACGTTTAAAAGAAATACCTATTTTCTATATTTCCGCTAAGTACTTAAGTGTAGGTGGGTCTTTCTTCAAATGTTACAAATTCACAAATTCCATTGAATAAAAAATTCAAATTTAAATGAATACTTCATTGAATATACATACATGACGTATGACTAAGTATTTTAACTAGTGCACTATTTATATTTTTGATATTTTCAAGTTAACATATACTTTTTAAATAAAAATAGCATTAAATCTCTTTACCGGTACCGGGTTTATTTCAATTTATCATGTATTTAATAAATTTATAGCAAATCTAGAGCAAAGAACGTAAATTTGGCGATTGTGTCTGAAAGTCTAATAATCATTTAATGGTCCGTATTAATAAAAAATTTAGTATTCTAAATAATCTGTTGACATTACGCTTTTAAAATGTTGTTACGGAAAAAAACTCATTACCGGAACTGTAAGAGGAAATTTAGATTTTGACGCGACTAACTCCTTTGCAGTTACCACCATAGCGTGTTACGACTTGCCCACTAATCAAGCGGTGGACAAGAGCAACAGCGAGACGAAGTATGCAAAAATTCAGGCTAAAATCACGGTAGATTGTGTATTTATGGAGTTTGGTTCAGTTTGTGTTTCATTACAAGTCCACTTATAACTTGATATGTATTTAAAATTATTGTATTCGTGTGAGAATAATTGATTCAGTTTGTTGCAAGCTTACTTATTTAATGAGAAAAAACCATTTAGTATCTTTACAAAAAAGTATTATAGCCTAAAAGAGCTTATTTTTCATAACCGTGTCCTTCATTACCGTCGTTTACCGTAGCTTTTTTGTGTGTGGTTACCGAAATGTTGATGTAGAAAAAACAGAAAACGGGATGGGAAGAAGATAAGATTTATATTCTATAATTGACATTAATAACGAATTTAAATAAAAAAATAACGATTATAAAATATAAAAAAATACTTGATTTTTATACATTTATAGATATTTAATAAGTACAACGCTGATGAATTACTAAATTTTTTGAATTAAAGAAGATTTTTTTTAAAGATGGTTGTTTTTTTTTTAAATTTATTTGTACTTTGAATATCTAAGAAATTTAATTAATCGAAATAAGATGATTGATTATCGCCAAAGCTTTTCTTTTATATGAGTTTTGATTAATTTAATATAACAATAAAGACTAATAACATGTTATTTTTTTATTACAATCATTTTGAATCATTACTTTATCTCTATATTTCACTACCGTATACTCAAAAATCATTACCGTGATTTGTCACAATGTTTGAGTGACTATAACTCGTTCAATATTTGAAATACATACGTGCCTTTTAAATATATATGTAAGGAATTAAAACTTAATACATCAATACAATCAAATCACAATAAAGATGAAATTTTTCAAAATCTGAAAAAATCGCGCAAATATTGTCTAAACTGGAGAAAGACCCAGGTATCTCTTTCAATTAACGTACGTTTGACTTTATATCTAAACACTGAAACACTTTTTTTTGAGGATATCGTAGTATTCGTATCAATGAAATTGCATATAAATAACATATTGAAGATTCGAATACCTTCTCGCAATTTGCTCGGGCTTGAGACTCTATAGAGCTTGGACGCAGCTTATCTGTCTAAAGTAGCATGTAACAATGTCCGATCTAAGATTCGGGAAAACTGAAACATTTTAGCACTCTCGTCGACCGTTATTGTTCCCTGTGGGGCGGGCGCGAGAAATTCAGCGCAAAGACTACCCACCTACACCTCCAAAGTTTATTGCGCACAAATTGTATGCATTATTTATTTAATTTAAAAGCGAAGAAACCCGAACGCGATCATACGGTTCTACGTGGAAATGAGAACGCAAAACGGTGCAGGATACTATAAATAAGTCTGAAACATAAACGTAGAAGAAAGTGCTTGTTATTTTTTTACAGAGATTACGTACGAACCTAAGAATACATAAAATAATGGAAACATATTTTGTATAACATGAAGATAAAGTTACATACAGATTATATTTTTAAGCTTAAATCTAATAACAAACTTTTGTTTATTCCTTATGATATAATATACTCGTATATTAAGGTAAATGGTTCTTGTGACCCATTAGCGCAGATGATGCAATATTACGGACGGGTTAAATAGATGTGTAAAAATGTTGCGAAGTTTGCGTTTTGTTCTCGGGTGCTATTAAACATAGTTTAAAAATATTTTTCATTTAAGTGACTGTATTGTCTGTACCTATTATATTATAGCACAAAGAAAACATTGCCTTCCTTTCCTTTATATCATAAAAAATGTAATCGTATGAACTATACATTTAGTAGTAAAGTTACTCTACAATATTGACACAGAATTCAGATAAATTTCGCATGTCAAATAATTGCAAAATGTCTTGATATTTTTCCCTGGGTAGCTTTTATTATACCTACCTAATTTATACAAATTGAAATAGTCTGCCATACGGGATTATCCTGGATTATAATTTACTCGATATCATTCCTTGTGGTCAGAGTTTTTATAAACGTAATACATTAAATTTAACTGAGTGAATGAGTAGATCCAGCCCGTCTTTAATTATTATAGATTACCTATATTATAGGTCGTTGGTATTAAGAGAAGGTTGTTGAAAGTTTCCATTCTTAAGGGTCCGACGCCGTCAGATTACCTATAAGTAGACTAATTTAAGTAGGTACAGTCGTAAATTATTTTGTTTATAATTATTATCCGTTTTCTAATTATTGTATGGTTTATAATGAGCTCAGGATTTAATCTCATCTGATTTGTCTATATAATACCTCAGCTATTAGGTTAATTGCAAAAGACTGGAAAAATAACAACATAGTATATTTGTATTTTCTAACTTATTTGAAATTCCTCAACACTTTACGCACTCAAACCACGTTCATGAATGTGATAGCTAGATGACAAAATGTCGTATGAAATACAACAGAACAGAGCTTGTTTTGCATGTTTCATGCACTACGTGACGTGATACATGTGTTTAGTGACTGATGCTCTATGCGAATAGATGAATCATTAATGAGGATTAAAGTTAACATCAATTTTTCTTGTAATTTTGTATCGGTGAGTAATAATACCTTTTATAACTTGAACTTTTGGTATTTATTTTTATATAATTTGGAGAGTAATCCTTGGAGAAATGTAAAAATGTACATGTAAATACAATATGTAAATGTATTGCTAACTGCGATAATGTAAGTCATACTTTTGCCCAATTTGATAACATACATGATTATCAAAATTAAAGTTAAATTTCTATGAAAAATTTACCTTAGTTAAAAAGTTATACTTAAGCAATTTATAAAACAATAAACAAAATTATTCAAACCCGCAAATTGCACAATGAAAATAATGTTACGACTATTAATTCCCTCGACATCCTATTAACAAGGGGTAGCAGTCGTATTAAAATGATAAATGATTCTAATCATTGTTTTTCGTGACCATTAATATATAAGCTCCCACCCCTCTCTATTTCATACACATCTTGGATCAGTTAGATACCCACCAGAGTTGAACAGAAGGTCTATTTGAACTGGTGTTATTTACCCCAAGTTGGTCGCTTCATGCGTTAACTTTAACAAATTACTGTGGCAATGAGAGTTGAGTTACGTAACTCAGTTTTGTCTAGTAGACGTAGAAAAGATGAATCGTTCTTTTGACCCTTTTTGTAAAACTTATTACACTCATTTGTTGAGTACGAAATATCAGGCAATATAGGAAGAAAACGTATAAGTAATTCTTATATACGAAAAAATGGAATTCGCTAAGCAAAATCAATCTGACAACCACCTCTCTTGACGTCTAGCGCGCCTTTGAGCGCAGCCACGATTAGTAAAAAAGCATACCAGCCAGTCTTTATTATAATATGTAGTATAATATACTAACTGCTCGGCTTCGCACGACAATAAAAAGAGACCAAATCAAATTATAATAAAAAAAAATAGATAATAAAATTTGGATACTGGGACTGGTACACCCTAATCACCTAGCTGCTAGCGGTGTAAAATATACTTTACGACTTATTCTTATACCTACCAAATATACCTACATTTAAAAAATCATCAAAATCGTTCGAGACGTTTTAGAGGAGCTGCAGGCGACCATACACACTGTGACACAAGATTTTTACATACCTATAAAATGATGCAGTTCACCGCAATGGAAAGCTAATAACACCGTTTATTAACACCGAAGATTATTGAATTACCTTTGAAGTAGGAATATGCTCTTTTGTAAATCTAAAATTTGTTAAATGATTTTTATTATTTCATTTTATGTTGGTAATTATCGAAGTAAGTTAGAATCGTATCAAAGAAGTATTTAATACACTTTTATTTTGTAATGTCATTCGAATTCTTGTTTTTCCGAGAACCATTTTTATACTATCCAATGTCGAGAAACGTTTCTGAGGCTAGTTAATTCGTTATCTTTACATCAACCAGGAATGCGCAGGTTTATTTTTTTATATTATAACTTCAATATTTTGAAAATTGAAAGTTTAACCAGACAAAATATCATATCAAACCCTAATGTACCTAATATTAATCGAAGTCGCGATCTATGGGTTAAGGTGGATTGCTAAATGAAATGTAAACCTGGCTTAGGATTGTTTTCTTTTTTATTTGGGGTCGGCGCAGAATGTTCTCTTTTTCCATTCTCTTCTTTCACTCGCCATACAATCTGTCACACTTCTCAAACACATAAAATCATTCTTCACATAGTCAATCCATGTTTTTTTGGCCTCCCTCTGCCCCTATACCCATCCACTTAGAAATAAAATTAAACCTAGCTTAGGAATAGCTACCAAAAAAAAGTCTGTTACAAATTGAAGTGAATTTCAATGGTTGTAATACCGGATATTTTTTATTTAATTTCAATGGTTGTAATACCGGATATTGATATCTAAATCCTGAACAAAATAATCTTATTAAAAATATAAAGCCCATACAGGGTAAGCAGTTTCTTGTGATGTAGGCATATTGTTTAAGATGAAGCGTCTACAATTCATAGACTACATCCTAAACAATATGTGCTTATTCAGATTTCAGGTTCAGTAGGCTCAGGAATTATCAAATTCCAGTATATTCCATTATTTTCATTCCGAGCCTCATTCGATACATTTGAATAATAATATACATATAAAATAATAATATAACTTTTCATTTTGCCTCAATGTTAATTATAATATTTCATAAGTTAGGTCTATCTCAACAAAATGACGTCAACGTAACCACGAAACTGAAATCCTAAAGTTGCTCCCGAAAGGGTTGCTATTATTAAAATTAAAATTAGATTACGTTTTTCGGTTAGAGCGTTGTTTAGCGAGGTAATTATCTTTGAGGGAGTGCTGCGGGTGATTAACAGCGTACGATATAATTCGATAGCGTTGTAATATTAACAAGTATCTCGCTGAAATAGTCTTTGGTACGTTTTTGATTGCAGTTTAGTCGTGATGATAATTACTTTTGGGAAAGGGTTGTTTGGTAGGTATATATACAGGTGGGTTTCTTTTATTAAAATAGTAATACAATATAGTAGTGTTAGTGTTATGGAGTTTGAATCATATTGATGACGAGGTAACGTCCTTCGTATCCAAATAAAAATCTTATAAAATAAATAATTAATAATAAATAATTCGAAAAAAAATATATACTTCCATATACATTGAATAATATATGGTGTTCTACCTACGCTGAAACAAAGACTAAGCTATAGGTATAACGTTTTAATTATGTTAGTTTAGTCTTTAACGTTTTCTTATAATGTTTACTTTCCGGAGTTCCCCGCTTGCATGCATAAGTTTTCGTTTGCATATGGTTCCAAAGATTGTACTTGATTAATTTTTAATAAGTCGATAGAAACAAGTACTTATTTTAAATTGGAAAACTTTTGTTCATTTACTAACCTTTAATAAAAAGTGGCACTTGATTAACCCTAGAAAGATAACCTACGTCGGATCGACGTAACCGATTTAAAAAAATCGATATTTCTCTTTCTATATACGCGCCATGGTATTGGCCTTTCCTGTCAACTCAATTCATCCAAGGAGCTTGCAGATGACACTCGTTTTGCTTAGGTAAGTGCAATACTTTCGTCAATATATACATACCGTACGTCGAAATGACGTATGGTTATCTTTAGTGTATGTTTTTTTAACTTTTGTAATTATGAATTGTGTTGTTTTTACTTATATTAAATGTACATTTTTTATAAATTTTTTTCATACATTTTAGACCATAACAAAACCACATTATGTCATCATATAAACGAGTCCACAGATGCAGAAATCTATAAATTATTACAAGAACAAAGTGATGAAGAATGTCAGGGGTTGATTAGTAAATCCGAAGATAATCTTTTAGAAGATAATGTTCAAAGTGATGTCGAGGACTGTGAATTGAGTACCGCACCACTAGAAAACCCTATGGATACTGAAAGCAAGCCTCTCAAAAATTAGAAGAATGACAATGTCAACGTGCGACAACTGCAAAAACCCATTTGAGGGGAATATAAGTCTAAAGCCTCAAAAAAAAAATACCGTCATTTCTGCCTATTGGGGCTCACGGGATCGCTTAGCACGCAACCGTGGTCCCGCTTTATGCTCTCCACCTTCACAGGCTTCCAACATCCACCAGTTTTTGTTATCAACCTTACGTGCCGCCTGTACAGGCTTCAAACATCCACCAATTTCTCAAACTCTGATTGATAAGTGTTTCAGAAATTGAAAAACACTTAACATCAACCTGGGAATCGAATCCGGTACGCTTGGGTTAGCGGACGAACTCTCGGCCGTAAGACCACATATGCAGTTATAGCTTATATAACTGCGTATGTGGTCTTACGGCCGAGATAGTCGAGCGCCTGTCCTAAGTATATATATGGCTAAAATGAATAAAAAAAATTATTTCTTAAGGTTTATCATTTTATAAAAAGTATAAAAAAGTGATTTCAAAAAGTTTATTTCTTAAAATATAAGGCTGATCAAGAGACTTCATCATGATTAAGTTTTTTAGAGTTAGAAGAGCTGTGTTTAGTGAATTTAAGATTTTGCTAATAAAAATGTAAGTTATCTTATATATTTTTTTGTTTATCTTTAAGTTAATTGCATATATTAAAGCGAACAATCACATTCATAAGCATATAATATATTAATTCTAGCATGTGCGCACTTAAACACTCATACGTCGAAATGACGTATGGTTATCTTTAGTGTATAGAAAAATATGGTTATCTTTCTAGGGTTAATAGAGGTCAAGTTAGGTATGCAATTTTCTACGATGATTAAAGTTTCGTTTAAGTTTATAACTAGTATGTGGCTAGAAATAGATTAATAAGTCCTTTTGACATGAATACCAGAGGCTTTTGTAATATTAGACTTTGCTTTATAAGTAGTTCTAATAATAAGAAACTATGTAATTGCTTTAATATTCGAAACAACCAGCCAACTAATAGTCTAGAAACAATGGTTTCTTTTATAAATAAACATATTATGTTTCTTATAAACGGAATGTTAGTTTTTATGATAATCATTAGTCTTATAGGCATTGACATAGTATATTGTTGATCGAAGCTTATAGGACAAGATTTTATTTTGGACATAATCAAAACTTTGAATTAAATTATATATTGTTTTATATTACCTTACCAAATCTTCTCAATAAGTGTAGTACTTTGTATCTAGTAATAGTATTAAAGTATTTATTTATTAAGCACTATTAGGAGATTTATATACATTGATGTTTTTTTTAATATGATATGAGTACTTCGCTCATATTTATTTTTGTTTTCAATATCTTTGAAGCACTCACCATTTGAACTAATCTAATATATAAATAAGACTAATAAAATAAACTTTTGTACATGAAATAATAAAGATTTTTACTTTACTATTTTACCATAATGATAACCTGGGAGACAATAAAAGGAAACATCCTGTGAATGCCGTGGTTCCCATTGTTATTGTGATTATGTTCGGGGCCAACTTAACGGGGTAGGTACAATGTGACAGTGTCTCGTTCATACATTTATAATGGAATTATGTATAACTTGTGTGCCTGTAATGATAACTTTCACAACTTTAAATTACTTACCCATTCCGGAAGTTACTTAAGATGCTTTGATCTAATATGTTCATTCAAAATAGTCCTTGTATTTATAATATTAGATTACACACTTTGGTTTCACCTATCTGCCGACCAACCAGACCGACCGCCAGTGGAAGCTAGTCCAGGCAGCACACTACGCATCACGAATGTTCTTCGAATGTGCTTAGCGATTAGGTCGTGGAGCTTGGTCGCTTTTTTTAAAGTAGTATTATTGCAGGAGTCCTTGATTATAGAAAGATAGAGCTCGAGAAAATATATATAGCGTCACATTCTTACGTAAAGTAAGGCTTTATTTCGACGGGCTCGTTGGCACGTTTGGTAGAACACCTACATTGCGCTCCGAGGGGTCGAGGGTTCAAATCCCGCCTGCTTAATTTTCTATAAGTATGTTTTCCCCACGTCTGGTCACTTAGGGCACGAAATTCTGACCAGGTAACGAACCACCGTACATAGATGGAAAAACCGTAAAGTGCACATTGCGCGTTTCGGTTTTAGTTTATGGATTTGGCTCGAAATAAAAAGTAGGTTGACAGCGCATCATTAATTGATGTTCTGTGGCTAGGGTATCATCTACCATCAAGTGAATCTCATGTTCGTCTGTCGATATCTAACATAAATAAAATTAACACTTCTCTTAGAGATTGCTGTTCAACCCCTAATTCAATTGATTTACATCGTTCGATGATCAACAACAATATGTTTTAGAGCTGTAAAATCAAAAACCAAATGTTCCAATATTTTAAGAGGTAAGACGAAATCTGGATTTGATCAGATATTTACTAAGAAATATACCTACAAGAAGCCTCGTGGCTCTGCACCGTATGTTAGATCAGTCGCAGGATGATGTAATGCCCAGTGATATTAGGCAGTTCAAACCTACAAAGAACTCTAAGAGTCACTAAAATGAAACTTTTAGTATTCAAAATATTCGTGACCGCAGAGTAATGAAAAGTATAAAAAAAATATATAACCTTATCCTGTATATTAACTAGATCTAGAATATAAATATAAATCTTAAAAAATATGTATTTATACTCCTACCTACTGTGTATCGCCAAAAAAAACAATTTGCCACCACCTCTTCGGGACTTAAATTCGGTTCAAGCTTTTAAAAAAAACCTTAAATTATTTTTAATAAACCACCAAAAGCAGTTACCACGAGCCGCTAGAGTACAGCCTACTTTTCTTATGTCAGAGCGCATTACTCACTAAAAACTTAATTCTTGTTGTTATGTTCTTACACTATTATATTATAATAATTATTATTCCTTATTTATTTTTGATTCTTTATTATTAGTATTTACTTTTACATTATTACATTAACATAAGATAACTTTTATTTACAAGTCCGTAAGTCCTCACAGCCGCAGGGTCTCCTCTGAAAATCAGTGTAGCGACATTAGTCGCTGCTTTGCTGATGAGGGGTCCTATTTGCCATCACTTTTATTATTGTTTACATAATTGATAATCTAATTGTATCTTTTGTTAGTTTTGTTTGTTTTATGGGTTTAAGGTGGCAAATAAAGTTGATATCTATCTATCTATCTATCTATCGTCCGTAGGATACAAAATATATAATGTTATTTATATATTTTTTATTTAGTTATTTCTTAGAGACATATTACTGTTATTAATATTTTTTAGTGTTATAGCAATCTCCTATATCGGTTGCCTCGATGAAATTACTGTTAGTAATATTCCGCCTTTTGCACATTTTTTTTGTCATTTTTCTTTCCGCTTTTACTGGTGTACAATAAAGAATTTTTCATTTCATTCATTCCTTCATACTAATAATGATATTTAACGCATTGAAATATATTCGCTCGACTGTTTTTTGGCTTTAACAATTCAATTCTATTAAAACACAAAAAAATAGATTCCGCAAAGTGAACAACATAAACGTCAAGTTGTAAAATTAAATTACCACTGAACGAGCGGAACGGTCGTCCGCCAGCCTCCAGACTCCCCTCACTAGCACCATCTAATCGGCATCCTATGGTCTCTATAAAATCACATTAGGGCCACTGTATACGCCTCAGGGTCGTTAAGGATTTACAACCGCTGGATGTGACATTTCATTCTTTCTGGTTCTGCTTCTCGACTCTTTAAACATTTACGGCCTTATTCATAAATGTATAGCTTGATATAGTTCAAATATGTTTTGTCTCGTTCTATCGAATTAAAAAAAAATACAGAACGTTAAAGTTAATAATCAGTTATATTTATTCATACTCATATAATATAGTTGGTAGATTTATAATTTGAGTAGTTTAATTTATTAAACTTTTGTGTCAAGAGCTAAAGCTATTGTCGGGCATAACAATATAGCTTTTTAGGTCAGCATCGCACCTGCAAGCTTTCTGGTGTTACGGATGTCTATGGGCGGCGGTGACTTACCATCACGGTGGGTACCTGTACGCTGCCCCCTATCCTATAAAAAATATATCTAAAGCAACTATCAGTGTTTTTTCGAATGGGAAAGAGTGAGAAGCAAAACAAGAGAAAATTCTTAACTTAGATGGTTTTATTTTAATTAATAAAAAACCAATGTTAATATTCTAAAACAATAATATCCAATGATATGATAAACAATAAACCAATGTTTATATTCTAAAATAATAAATAAAAAAGTTTTTTTTTTTCATTGAAATTATTAACCCTATTAGGACGCAGTGATTTGTCAATTTTCCATAAATATTAGAACGGTCCTATTTTAAAATCATGAAATATATTTTCCCGAAATGAAAATAAAATATGTAGGTATCTACCTCAAGTGAGACTCAAGCTCAGACAATTGACATAAAAATGCATTATAAAGTAACAAAACTACTTTAAAATGTCTTATTAGTCAGTAAAGTGCAAGTGCATGAATGTTGAAAAATTTAATTAAAGCAATATTACGAGTATATTCAGTAAATATAAGTAAACTTTTTAAGGGCCCTAGTGAATTTAATTCTATTATGTAGGAATTGTACTGATAATATGATAGATCATACTCTATGTAATTCTATACTTAGGCAAAGTTTAAAAACAATTGAGCCTAGCTATTAAAATAATGAAAAATGTCAGAAAGGATAAGTGCTTCCAGTAAAATTTATGTCACCGTAATCCACTTTCTGCGCACGTTTGTGTAGATTAAAAATGTAATTAATTTTTTATTGCGTACTCTATTGGCTTGTGCAAATGTTGTTTTTATTTTTGCAGACAAGCACGCCTGCAGGTTATTCCAGGGATTGCACAGTTTGCTTTGTCTTCAGGACCCTATCCATATGTTAGTTATTTTAGTTCTATATAATATATGTAGAAATGGTAAATTATAATAGCTACACTTTTTACTTCGATATGCCTTTCATTATGTATCTAATGACAGTTTTTGGAAACACATATAGTTACAGGTACCTTTCTTATATGTACATATAATATATACATATCTACATTTATATAAAAATCAATGTGTAAATATTTTTAAAAACGAGAATAAATTAACGCAGAAATATTACAGCAGAAACAACAAACTGTCACCCGCTGCAACAAAAATAATCAGATCAAGGGTACGAATGGAAATTGAATTAGGGAGGACTTGACCCATTAGAAAGCATTCCATAATCCTATATATAGAAAAAACATCTTTAAGTGCAAAGTGTATAACGTACTTATTTCTTCACAGTTTATTCGATGTTACTGCCATTTTAAAAGTTATTATATTTTGGAAGGCTTTAAGTTGATAATCGCACAGCAGTGACGTGTCAAATAGAAAGGGAGATCGGTGAGATCAATGCTTATTTGTATCTAATAGCAAAAAACCAACAGATGCAGGCATTTTAAGGGTATAATAATGTACTTATCTGGACTTATATGGCTTTGCTTTGATCTCGGTACTGCACTCTCGTGCCACCAACATTTTATTGTCAGGTGACAGAGGATAAATTTTGAGCCGGCGATGGATTGGCTTATGATTCACACTGCCGATTCTCAGTAATAAGTTGTGACGTAATGTTATTTATGATGATTATTGTATTTGAAGGGCGTAAAGGCTTATTTGCATGATACGAGTGTCAATAGATTTAAATGGGATTAAGAAGATATAAGAATAGTAAAATAAAGTAACTTACTTCATTTTTAAGTGTGGGAAAACTTAGAAATTAATGATTTACTTAACTTTGCAATTATATTATCTATCAGGGACTGAAACCGGTTAGTTTTTATTTTCCAAAATACGTGTCTGACTGAGATACCATGATATTAGTTTTAAAGAGTAATACATACTTAAATTACCACAGTAAAGTTGAACAAAAACGAAAGAATATTAACAAAAACCTTTACTATACCGGTATAACTCCCATAGTAAATTAACCGGTATTCAGTCTCTGTTATCTATTATGAGTAGGTAAACATCAAATGTTATAAGTTGCTTGCTTTAGGATAGAAAGTACCTACGTTTTTTATAGAATAAGAGGCAAATGGGCAGTTAGGTCACGTGATGGTAAGTGATTACCGCCGCCCATATCCACAATACCAGAGGGGGTTGCAGGTGCGTTGCCGACCTTTAAGGAAGACGTAGGCTCGTTTCTTGAAGGTTCCCAAGTCAGTCCGGAAAACAGCCGGCAACAGCTGGTCCACAGTATGAGGTAAAAAGTGTATGAAGAATCGCGCAGTTTTGGACTTCCAGACATCGAGATGGTACGCATGGTATTTTTGACTCGATGTTCGCTTAATTTTACGTAAAAGATGTATGTTAGTTTTACATAAGTTATAGAGCTATAAAATCGCCATTTTCCACTATATTATAATTTATAAGTTACCTTTGTGTTACCAAAGCGAATTCTCCTTATCAAATTTTATTATATTTGTGTTATTATTATGAATCCAATTAAGTAAGGTATGGTAATATTCTTAAAACAGTTTGCTATACTATTACCGAATTCTTCTATCTTATCGAGTTCTGTGCAATTTACGTTAAAACAGTTGCACCCCTTTTTAATCGCATAAAAACAAGTAAACAATATCAACATATTTCTGACGAACAATTAACATGATCCCTTTGAGTTTTCAGTTATGACTATGATCCCATGTGTAACGGGATATAATACAAGGTAATCGATTATACACCCCAAAATTATTTGCTACTCACTATTCATTCATTCCGTTCCGCCAAACAAATTTTCGTGCGCTTTATTTTAAGGGATTTTAAGAGCTATAATCCTGTAACCAGTAATAATTAAACATAACTTTGTGTTGGTCCTTCTACTTTGTCCCATGAATTTGCAGTGTTTTTGAAGTGTACACGACTTATACTGCTATGTCCACTGATAAAGGCTCACAGTTCTGTGTACACATTTTAAGAAAATAAATGACGTATTTTGGCCACTGTATAACATGGTTTGCAGGCCCATTTGCTTGGCTTGATTCTGGACCCTATCTAAGCGTTTGGGCGGAATGTTGTCGGTGTTCGAATCTAATTTTATTGTTATTTCAATTCCATTTGCTCTACCCTAAGTACTGGGGCATTTTTTGTTAATCATTATTTGTATTGTTGACGTTTATTGTTACTTGATTATCGATTGTAACTTGCTTTTAAATTATAATATGAATAACACCTGTTAACTGATTTTCAAAGAAGCTTAAAAGTCCATTATTAGATCGGGTTTTTTACAATGTGGCGCTTGCATATTAATGATAATCGTACATATATTATAGATATCTTTTTATAAAATTACAGGGGCAAGGCATAAATAATTTTTCTTAATGTCTGTATAGTATGTGAAGGTGTTCTTCTATATCTTGCTCGACTGATGTTTTTAAATAATTTTGCCTCGGTATTCGAAGCTAGTCAAAATAACGTTAAGGCGGTTATTTATTTCAATGACTAGAGTTTGTACGTTGGACTTGCACAGAACCATAAAAATGTTACATGTACCCTGTGTCGTACCGATCACGTGTCTGAACCATTTGTCAGGAGTCCAAATGGACATCGCTATAAATAAAACTTAAGACCGAAACTTCTTTAAATTTAAATAAAGCAATTTGAAAAGTGTACTATGGTCTTGCAAGTAAGTAAAATATGTACTTGTACTGTTTAAACTTTACTTTATAAACGTGCCTAAATGTTGAAATATTACCACCAATAATGTTATCACTTAAACAGTACCTACCTTAAGAGGTAATGGCACATATTTATTTAACCATACATACTAGTAATAACAAATTAAAGTAAAAAAAGTATTTCCTTTTTAATGATTTAAGTGCGTCTTATGCAGTTAAGTTACAATATGAATTTTGAATGGGTGGATAGACACTGACTCCAAAAGTTCTGACAGGTTTATAACTAAACCTCTCATTTTCTCATTCCCGAAAATACTTGTAGGAAAAGTTACGAAATTTTGTAAAATAAAAAAACAATTATGAAACTTTTCGACGACAGCGTGGACTGTCAACATTTTATTTGCTTGTGGAAGTTACCGTGCGAAATAGTATCATAAAGTGGCGTAATGGACAAAAGACGCTCTAACGATGCGCCGGCTGCGAAACCGGCTTAATCTCGTAAATAAAATATTAAGAAGAAATCACTGGAACAGAGAAGGGAAATGGCTTAAGTTTACGGCATGGCTACGATATATTAGCTATTTGTTTTCCAATTGTTAGATGAGGTAAGCTTATTCCCTGACGGCACTGCTCCCTTTATCTAGTGATCTATGTTTTGTTAGGCATAAATATACTATATTTAACTTGCAACATAATCACTACTTGTTAAATTAAATGAATATAATTTAATATGACGGACTAAAACATTTATTTGTTTAAAAAAAATCATAGATTTTAGATAGAATTAATAGTTATTTATAGTGATACATTATATATAGTTAAACACATAAACACAGACTGCATAGGTATAACTTTATTTAAAATATGAAATGATCTTCAAAGTTTTTTTTCCGAATCCATGCAATTCCTCCAAGGCCTCCCAAAGGTTTTTCCTTATGAATAATTCCCTGACTTTTTCCTTTTCAAAGACATAATTAAACCCTACGGATAACAATTCGGTTAAACTGGCTTCTTATCCTATATTCCCTTTGGATTCCGCTCGACTTAAATTTTAATGCGCACGAGTCGTTTGCAAGTAGGTACATTTAAATAAAATACTGTATACCGGATTAAAACGCGATTTATTGTTTAAATTATTTATCCCGACGTTTCGGATGCTTTTCAGCAATCGTGGTCGCGGGAGACTGCCTCCCGCGACCACGGTTGCTGAAAAGCGGTATACAGTATTTTATTTAAATGTATGATACTCGCGTTAATAAAAGACAATATTAAGTAGGTACATATTGTATTATAGCTAATACTGTGATTACTCCATAAAGGTATTTTTTTATTTGTATCTATAGCTAAATATTGCCTTATAATTTGACAGTGTTTGCTATAATTGTCAGTGTAATTAATCTTTTTTATCACTGGTAGTTATAATACCACCGGGCACCGGGCACCGGCCCAGAAGCTTAAGTTGTAGGGTTATATATACAGTTGTAGCGGGCGAAATGTGATTTTCTTAAAAAAAAATTGTAGTTCCGCCATTTTTAAATATATTTAAATAAAACAAAATTGAACAAGTACACAAAAGCATGTACCAATTTATACTGATATTCATAGTTTTTCAATAAACATTTATTATCCTGCTGATAAAAATCAAGAAAGTCACGTCATTTCGCCCGCTACAAGGTTATAAGTATTACCATTAAATGAAATCTAATTAAATAGTGCAGTAAATAGTTTATTTTGGAATTATACTAAAATGCTATTCTGAACATAATTCTTCCTTTTTTTTACCAAAATTTACATTATATTTTATAGCGAAGCTTTGAGATGATTAACTCATCAGGAATATTTTTGAAAAGAGATTTTTAAAGAGAACATACGTAAGTACTATTTATTCTTTGTTATCGTTTTTTATTAAGTCCCTTTTTATTTTTTCTCAATGTATTGTGTTTAATGATAAGTCTTCAGTTCTTAATATGTACCCTTAACCTTTATTATTTTTTAGTATAGGTAAATCATTGTGTAGGATCCCAAGGAGGATAGGTACAGGTTTAGCATATTTTGGGTCTCAAATCATTTTAATAATGTTTCAGTGTCAAACAAATAAAGATTATCATTACTTTAAGCTACAAAATTATATCGGATAACATGTCCAGGATCCGAGGATGAATTTACGAGGATGAGGTTTAAAGTTCAATCAAAGGAAGTGAATGTGGTATCGAATATAATGATTTATATTCTCATCGTACCGAGTATTACAATACATAAGATACATATTTCTACTAGGTTTATTATATATAATATATGTTACCACGAGTTCTTAATCTTGCAGCATTTACACACAAAACATAGTAGTATTAAAATTATGTAGAATAAACTGAAAATATTGTTCTTGGTTTTTTCATATCGTGACTCTACATGATTTATTTCTTACTTTAAGTGAAAAATTATGGATTGATTTCTTTTAATAACTGCTGCTTACTAGTCATACACAACAGTTGTTGATACTAGTCTTTTATTGCATGTTAATTTTTTGTCGCTGTCACTTACTGACATGTTAATCACGATTTTAAGAGTAACGGTACGTTGTACTCGTAATAAAGCACTTCACGTAATATATTTATAAACATTTAGGTACTCCTAAAAATTACAAGAATTGTATTACTACCGTTCCATACCAACAATTTTGAACTACATTTGCTTGTAATTTAACTTCGTGTCCAGCCCATTTTATAGTGGAGAAATTGTTTGAGGGTAGTATCCCCAAAATGTGTCACGTGACCTACACGTGCCGGTGAATTTTCGACTTCTGGTTAAACTTTGTATGACGTTTTGTGATATTTGTCACTATGGTAGACAATCTTGACAAATTAAATGTTCGATCAGGTTTTTGATTAAAGGTCTTTTGAGTAAAAGAGTATAAAACATTTTCAGGAGGACTAACAACATTCACACAATTCTGTCGCCGTCAATAAACATACCTACAAGTATCTTATGTTTGTATTAACTATGCCAGGGTACATACTCGTACATACAGGATCTATGTAATACCTTATACTTAGCATTAAACAAAGATTATAATAATATTAAAATACAAGGAGCAAGGGGTTGGTAGCAGTGGAGAATGCTTAAACTAATCTATTTGCAAAACCGGTAAGGCTGACACGTGCTATATGCACGCGTTCGCTCTCTTGAGAGACGACCTGACAGTTATGTTACGTTTCATTTAATGTTTTCTAGACTCCCACATAGCGTCCTTAGTAAAACTTGATAAAAATTGTTTTGTGCCATTAATGAATATTATTTCACTTCGAGAAAATCGATAGACTGTAGCCGAAACGACTCACGCCCTTTCTATCTATTAATTGTGGTTCGTTACACGGTTAGAATGTTCATTTATATATATATTACTTCATATCCGAGCCTAACTATTAAAACTAAACTATACCGGTTAGGTATGTTCCGGAAAACTTAGTAAAGGGCTTCAAGCTCGGTCATATCGATCCAATTTTAAAATATTCGATAAATGTAGTGGCCGTATTACAGAGACCCTACTACGAATGACTATAGAGAAAGTATTAGAATCGTTGAATTGTCAGTTGTAATAGAAAATATTCCACTTTTCATACAAATGAAAACTCGACGATACGAACACTTTCTCGCAACTTGTTCGTGCTAGAGACATCGAATCGCGATCACAAAGAGCATCTTTCAGCTGAGCTTGAGTTATTTAGCATTGATTTATTGAAATATTCAGTGTGTATTTAGTATAAATGATACGTCGACGTTTCTAAACATTTAATAATCTTTATATATGTATGTAATTTTTCTTTAGGTACGTGTGTTTGTCACTGAACTCCTCCTAAGCAGGTCGACTATTTTTGAGGAAGTTAAGTGTGTGTGTTTGAATAAACGTGTGATGTAAACCATTCTGGGTAGTTTAGATTCACAAATGGTAGGTAATAAAAAATAAACAATTTTTTGTTAACAACATAGTAAGTTATACTCACAGGTATGTACGAGTAGTAACTATAGGATATTAGTCTAAATAACTAATAGCTCAACAATTAAAAAAAAATGTTTTAATATAATAATTGAAAACATAAAAATATACGTTAGGAATTTCCCGTACAAGTAACTGTACCAAATAATTGCTCCCTCATCGCTGCCACGCGACCAGCAATCATACAAATTGGGATACGTTCATTTGAACCTGCTACCTTCCCGTCGGAAATAAATACAACTTTGTGTCTACTCTTGTGGGTTCTAATAATTAGATAACATAATATTATGGGTAGAAATCAGAGGTATAAGAATAATTTATTATGCATATTAAAAGTCAATTATCGTCATTTCTTTGGGACTGGTATACTTTTGCACTTTATAGAGTGTTTTTGGGATAGATAATAATTATAGTATACTAGCTGTCTGTACCCAGCAAGCGATGCCACGTAAAGAAAAAAAAAAACTCGGACAGGCACCTTTGCAGGAACATTTTTTTACGTTAGATATCGACAGACGAGCATATGGTTCACTTGATGGTAGGTCACAGGTCCTCAGCCAGATATTCCTCCCACCCGTTCAATGCCCGAAGTTATCAGACTTAGGAAGACATGTTTTACAGAAAATTACATGTCGTCTCGGTGGGATTTGAACCCACGAAAACAAACGGCAGGTTCATGATAATCGGAGGAATAGCTTAAAAAGATTTCTATTTATAGAAAGAAAGAAGATAGAAAATATAGACATGTCTTTCATAGCTTAACTGCAAATATGAGAGACGATTTACATTACATTTACGAAATACAGAATAGTTAATAAACATTAACAAATTATTGATAAATTAAAACTCAAAATAATTACACGTTCTTTAATCCCACCCTTAATAAAATAAAGGCCTATTTCAAAAATATCAACTTTTGGGGAAACGTGTTTAAAGATATTTTTTTTGTATAACAGAGCGGACAACACACCACCGCCCATGGATATCCACGACTTAAAAGTCTCAGACACGTTGTCGGTAATCAATCAATTCATTCAGGGAATTCGAAGTTTTTACTCATTATATTCTGAGTATTCATAATATCATAACTTTATATTCACTATAATATTGTATTTATTCTATATCTGTAAGAGCCAAGTAGTAGACAATTGATATTGAGCCCATCTAACTCAATATTACGAGTTGTGCCCTTATCATAACTTTATATTCATTATATCATAACAGCTAAGGGTGCGATTTGTACTATTAATATTATTTTGTGTCTTTTAATAATATTTAAGTAAGGTATTTGATTTGAAATATGATTTTATTATAACGATGGTGCGGTTTAATAATTGTCCGGACCGGAAGGCGGCACGTGGCGTATAAACATTTGTGATAGTAAAAGTCGATTTTTTTTTAAATTGTATTTGAATCCCTTTGACAAGGGCAAAACAATACGAAGGCTTGTTTCATCACCAATTTTTTTAAATATTATAAGATACTTTTATTTTACTATATATGTGGATTATTATATATACAAAATATTATATAGATACAAAATATTTGTCAGGTCAGGTCAAGTGTCAGGGATTCAAAGTTATTTTTTTACCATATTTGTGTAATAAAAGAAAATATAATATAATGAAAGAGAGTTATAATTGGGATTAGCGTACGCTTTTAATACAATGTTAATTATGTTTTTAATTGAGGGCACGCGAATACCATATTTCACCATTTTCGTCAGCACTGCAATCAACCAGATAGGGTCAACAAAATAATTTTTGTTCCCTAATATTAGTTAATGTAATTTATATGAAATACTTATTAGAGATATTTCATAATGTAGAATGTATGTACATCTACTTCTAATCTTATACTAAATGCATTATATGAATGAGTCAGGATGATATAATAATTCTAATTTAATAAATAATTCAAATATATTAAATCGCGTTTAAATCAGGTATACAGTATTTTATTTTCGTGTGTGATATTCGCGTTAATAAAAGAGAGTATTATAATTTCTTCTGTGTAATATTCTCATTTATTTGATAAGTTAGACAACTACCTATATACGATTGAAAATTGAAATATAATTGTTATCTTGTATTGTCCCTAATAACAAAGTAATATAACAATTCTATACAATTCAAAACGTATAATACAATTTAAATTAAAAAAAAAATATATGACTAGAAGCTAGTAGGTATAGAGGAAAAAACGTGTCTGCGGTTCACCTTATGGAAAGTGAACCGCCCATGAACATCCACAATACCAAAGGATTTGCAGATGCGTTGCCGGCCTTTAGGTCGAAATAGGCTCTCCTTTTGTATTTACTCAAGTCGTTTCAGTTCGGAAAAACGAAATTTCATAATTTCATAAATATACAGGTGCCAGGTGCAGGAGAGAATTTAAATTAATTTAAAATCAAACAAAATTCAATATCTATTTATAGGTTCTCATAAATCGCTTTTTATAATATAAATGAATTTAATTTTCACAAACAAAAATATACACTAATTAGAAACCTATAAATATCTATTTAAACAAAAAATAACTAAAGTATTGTGTAAAGATATAATTTTTGGAGTAATCTCATGTAGGTTAAAAATACGTATTACTAATATATCTAGGTAAGATATTTTTCTGACTCTACTTACCTATATAAATGTGAGTATAAAGGTTCGGGCGCTTCCTGTGTTAAGGGAGTAAGCCCACATCCGCCGGAAGTATACCTCCTCCCTTTGTAAAGCCTACTATTGTCTTGGTAGTCTATATCTGCATATAATGAAGGCATGTTATTTGTTATATATCTAATTAAATATAAAATAAAATTTTAACACTTGGTATATCATACACATTATGTAATTATTTAAATATTTATAATACTTTACCAGAAGTTACACTTTTAGTGGGATTTTATAAGTGTCAACTATCATTTATTGTTTAAAACACACTTTATACATACCTACTATCACCAATGTTTATTTTTTATATGTGTGTTAATTTATTTAACATTAAATCATTAGTGGTTAAAGCGGTTTATAATATACATATTTGAAATATTTAAAACAAAAAAACGAAAAATGAAAAGCGAATACTTAACATAACTTTGTGAATTCAATCAGGTTTGCCGTACATAAAATGTTAGGTAATTATATCAACTAGTTTGAATTAAAAAAGTCCATAAATAAATATATATAGTTAAGTAATAGTAGGTAATATTTTGTAAACCAGATATAATCAAGCTTAAGTAGATATACAAGCTGAGCGTTTAGTGAATCGCCATTTCACGTAACTTGATCCGAGGCGGGCGAAGTCCCGAAGGAACCGCAGCAAGCGATAAAAGCGTCATGCATAATGTACAGCCGTCCGAAATCGAAAAATTAAAGTCCCGCCATCTGCCGGCCGAGGTCGAATAATTACGTGAAGGGTTGTTCTTGTTTTGACATACATATCCGCCGGTTTGCACATTGCAGGGATATGATCTCTGCTAATTGTGCTCATACACGTCGTATATCATCACGGTGGCTCCCCGTGGACCTACGGAAACCCTTTTAAAATCGCGTTTTTGTGTTTTCATTGTTAATTGAGTGCATGAATAATAATATTTAACATAATGGACCACGAAAATGTTCTTTGGTGTTCCTTTTATTTTAGAAGTTTCTAGCAGGTTTCTATTTTTGAGTGCATGAATAATAATATTTAACATAATGGACCACGAAAATGTTCTTTGGTGTTCCTTTTATTTTAGAAGTTTCTAGCAGGTTTCTATTTACTGCATGCATTTATGAATTTACTAGTAGTGATTGATTGCAACTAAATAAATACGTGAATTCCCAAATACCCAAAAACATGGGACAGACATATCATTATGTCATTTTTACTGATAATTTTTTTATCAGACATGGGGAAGACTGTATGTAAGCATACAGAAAATTATAAACTTGTCGTCCCGGAGGGATGCGAACTCACGACCCGTCGATGCGCACGGTGGTTTTCTATCGAACGCGCCGACAAGGCGGTCAAATTGTTTTTGTGTTTTTTCCCTGGGACCTCCGTCTGAATGCAACGCTTATATCACTGAGTCACAGAGGTGATCAAACCCATTAAATGAATAAAGCAATTATTTATTTGATGAAAGGATGGTTGGACATTCAAATAAATGAAAACGACATTAGCCACTTCTGGCGCTGTTCATTAAAACATGATAAATTCAAACAATTGAACAGTCAGGCTGTCAAAGCTATCAGTTCGATTACCAAAGCTAGCCCCTTTACCAAATAGAATCCTACTTCACTAAAATATGAATATAATAATCGGTAATTGAAACCTTGCCAATATTCGTCTATTATTGTTTGTTTGTTTCAAAGAGGCGTCCACCTATATGATGCTGCCTACCTCAACGAGAAACCGAGGCATATTAAATAATTGTACCTATTCATAAAATATTATATGGACAAAATATTTAATAATATGCCGTGGTTTCTCAGAAATAGAAATAAACCACATACATAAGGTATAACTTCAAGTAGCTCGTGTTTCATGGTAAAAGGTTTTACATGTATCCAGAGTCCTACCACCAGATTCTATTTGTATACTTAGAACTGAAAATTGCAGCAGCGAACTATCAAGTGAACCACACCTGGGTCTGTCGATATCTAACAAAAAATATTTGAATCTGTTGTCATAATCTAAAAAAAGTTCAAATAAAAAGAAAACATACTCGTACAATGAAATTATTTAAAAGTACATATTATAACTAATAAAAATAAAATTTAAGTATTACATATTACAGACATGTTACATACAAAGATAGCATATTGAACAGGATACACTTATGACATGAAAATAAGTAACGTTCGGCTACGTATCTACTCTGTTTATAGGACTGCGTTACTACGCAAAATGCTACGCGCCACAGCAGCTTCCTCATAATAATTGGAAAACTCTGTGTATAATAAAATAAATTATTTAGGTACTTAGCCTAAGCACAAACAATAATCAGTATTGTTCATTTTCGTCCAAAATTAGCTACAGTTTTGTACACATTTTCATAACAGAATTCTAAAGGTTAAGGTATCTTATGAAAATGTATAGAAAACTATAACGAAATATTTATATAAGATATCATGCAGTAAGGATACACTTTACGGCACACTAAGGGCAATGTGACGAAGAGAGCTAATATTTCTCATCGTATAATAATTATTTATTTATTTAACACTTTTACATTAAAACCTAACCTATACTTAACCTATAGAAATTAATCTAAAAAACAGTAAGGCGGCCTTATTTCTCAAAGCAATTTCTTCCAGGCAACCTGGACCTTCTTCGAGGAATGTAAAAGTATACAATTATTAATAGAATAATTGAGTACACATAATATTATAATCACAATAAAAATAAATAACTAAATATACATTGAACAGGAACTATGCTGGAAAAGAGAGATAGTGGTCTTTCAGCATTCGTTTGAAAATAGGAAGAGATTGAGCTTTTTTAACAAAAAGAGGTACCTATTCCATGAATAACACATTTCTGAGTCTGTTTCACTAATATTTTTAAAGATTAAACTGAACCTAATTAGAAATTATAAAATCTATTTTGATGAGAAGCAGACCTGTTAATAGTTTATAACTTATAGTGGTGTTTATATCGAAATGTCGATCATGGACAATGAACGTTGGATGTGACAGTTACTGTCCATTCATTATGAAATTAGCATAATTAAGGGTTGTGCCAATTGCTCTACGGGCGATCCGTCAATCTTTCCGAGTTAGACGCGTGAAAAGGTAACAGACACGAGAAGTGAATGGACCAATTAAATAATTCAGTTAATCGTGAAGCCGCCGGCGGCGACGTAAACATGCGTGAGAGGGGCAAGGTGCCAGTGGAGGAGGGTTTGTGGAGGGGCGAGGGCGTGGTCCGTGACGCGTACACACCAATTTAGCGATTGAATCTCTTGATCTAGCGCTGCACTAAAGTAAACATAATATAGCCGTAATTAGCTCGTTTAAGTAAGTACCTAATAATTACATACAACTAGCACGTTTAATAATAATATTTATAATATATATAATATTTAATTTCCTTTTTAACCTTTCTAATTTTTAATAAAAGATTAAAAAGGAAATTAAATATTTTATTTATGCTTAGTTTATAAGTTTAATCGATTTATCATTATCGTACACTGTAATTTAAAAAATATTGTTATTTCCCTTATTTACAATATACCTAACTATCTACCTTTTAAGAAAACAATTCGGCTTCAATACAAAATAAAATACAAACCGTTGATATTTTACAGCGCGTTTTCCCCTGAAGGAGTAGTCGTCTGTGTGGTGACGTCACGCGGCACCCTACTCAGTCGGTTATCACCCGGCGTAGCGATCGGTCGAGGCGACGCGTCGCCGTTTTTTAACCCCAAAGTACGAGAAAGTCGCCAAAATTTTCGACCGGCAGTATCACTCACCTTCCAAGGTGTTGAAGTTAGAGGACGACCCGTGGGGGTCATGTGCCATGTATTCGCCGGAGAAGATGAAGTCCGGTGGGGGTCTCATGGCACCCCCGGGCTGCTTCCCGGGGCGGTACAGTCCCACGTACCGCACCACAGACCCACGCCGTTGCGTGCCAAACCCGTCGGTAAGTCTTACTTTTCCTTTCTTGTATACATCCCCACGGACTCAGGTGTGACGTAGTAATTGCTACAAACAAGGACACATCACAACAAACACAAACAAATTAGCTGCGCGTTTATGTCTAATGTATGCTAGCTGCAATTGCGATTTATGGAGCTCCATTTATTATGTGTGTATGATAAGCGAATTTGTTATTTTATCTGTTTGCATAGTTTTCATGGATATGAGAATAAAACAACACAGTACTTAGTAAAAAAACAATTCTAACATTTATTTCCCACTAAAGTTTTACAATAATCACTTATACGAGAAACAAAATTATAACAACTATATAAAATATTCAGATACTAAATAAAAGATTCAATAAGAGCTTTCAAATCTAAATAACATGTCTTTGTCAAAATTTAACTCGCGTAAGACTCTTTTATCGCATTAATTTAATTATAATAACATAAAAACTTTTATATTACTTTTTCTTCGTCTTAAATATACTATAAGTTGACACGTTGATTACTTAGTAGTTATCCCGACGGCCGCGGCGGCGAGGTTGAAGCTCAAATATCCCGACGGGCACTCTTTTATTGCAGTTAAATTGTTCTCTCCTCGACCAAAGGGGATCAAAATACAGATAGGCCTCATAAAGAAACAATTTGTTTGTAATTTTTGTTACATTGTTTTTTACGCGTGTACTTAATGAAATCTTAGAAGTCAAAGTTGTATTGTATGGTTTATAGATTGTTTATTTTTTAAAATATTAAACAATATTATTGTTTGGATTTAATTAATATTAAAATTATAATATAGTACAAGAAAAATACCAAATATTAACGTTTTTAAAAAATTACCCTCTTAATTTAGTTACGGATGTAACGATTTTATTTTGAAAAAGTTTATCACGAGTCGTTGACACACCAACATGGTTTAAATATGAATAATTCTCGTCTACGATCGATACATCGTATGCCGACGGCTACGCGGCCGTGTTGTAGCCATGAGTGCTACATGTAGCACCAGTTCTATGTAGCGCTTTCTACGAAATGTCTCTGTCATTAAAAAAAAAGTTTTATATCCATAGTTAATCAATATTTCATAAATATGCAAAATATTTTAATACAAAATTTTGCTATAATTGCATTGAACATAAAAAATCATCAAAAAGATATAATACCAATTATACATATCATAAATTAAATTCCTTAAATATTTAATGATTAAAAAATGTATTTTGGCTTAATTATGTAAATAAAATGACCAAAATATCCATATTTTGACTAATACTTATTAATCTTTTTTTTTTGAGATTATTTAAAACATGAAAACTATGCACAGGTATTATAATATAATTATATAATATTTTTTTATTTACAGATTATTTCCAGTTTAATATTGAATCTTGGAGTATATTATGGACAACATCCTGCATTCTTTAATTTTTTAAAAACTTCAACACAAATAGAATACACATACCACAAAAATGTACACACATGCCATATTAAATACATAAACATAACTATATTTTTGCTAAAGATAAAAAACAAAAACGTATTTTTTATTTAAACTTATTTTAGGAATCTCTTTATTCTGTTTGGTTTTTCTTGACCCCGGTCAATATCTAAAAAAAACGATGTGGAACGATCATGGAAGGCCACTCTAACAAATAAACAGTCATTATTCCTTTCTTTACTGGATAAATGAAACAAATGAATAATTAAGTAATTATTCGTTTATTTGTATATCTTATAAAATCTTCTTTTTTGTGACACAGTTAATGATTGTATATTAAATTAAAGTTTATTTCATCTCTTCCAAACGGCCTTGCAAGGAACAAGGCACCAAACAAGGCCAATATAATAAATCAGATGTTTAACTTAAAACTAACGTTGTTAACACTACAAACTCTTCTGATACTTTTCTTATAATAAAAAAGTTAAGTAATTATCAAAATAGATTGATATAAAAAAAACTCAACAAACATTACTTGAACTCGTATATATTCGTAAAAATGGTTAAAAAATTTTTTTAATGAATATTATATCGATATCAAATAAGTTTTCAATAACTATTATGAAATTTAAAAAACTATATAACTGAACAAAATAGCTTTCTTATGGGCCTAACAAAATATTATATTCTATAGAGTAACCTATTTTTTCAATTATGAGTAAAAAAATTAAAGAAAATAACAGTTTATTTACTTGAAAACTTACGTTTTGCTGTGAGTGTATATTATAATTTTAACGTCGATGATCAAAGTCACCAAGGCGAGGGATCTCACTGACAAAATAGCGGCACGAGCGACTCTCCGGTGCACCTATGTACTTGAGTTCATTGGGTTATAGTGCGAGTAGAAGGAATTTGTCATCGTATGGCAATAACTACGACTTTTCAATAATTGGCCTTACAAAGAACATGGCCTTCCATGGTCCACCCACCTTATAAAGATTGAACTACTGCGAAGCACTTTGTTAGTAATTTTAATAATGTACATATGTGAAGACAAGTTTTCATTTGTTTACTTCCTACTTAGAACCCGATTTTTCACTGTTTCTGTAATATTTAGCTTATCATGAGTAATCATAGTAAAAGTTGGTTGTCCTTAAGTAGCATGACTCAGCAAAATCTCAAGTCACAGTCGAGGTATTTTGCTCGTTAATTAATTCGTTTATAACAATAAAATAAAGGGAATATTTTTACTAATAATAATCAGTGGCGGATTTACACATTTTCGGCGTATAGGCTATCAAAATTATGCCGCCCTAGCCTTCCTAAATATTCTTAAATACAATGATAGGAATTGTCTTGTAAGTACACTTCTCAGTAAGTCTTACTTTTGGACTATACTCTGTAAGGTACAGAAGACTGTCTTAAAAGTAAGAAAAGTAAGACTTGATTTCTATAAGATAACTAAAAGTATCTTTATTTGCCGCCCCTAAAATCTGCCGCCCTAGGCTGAAGCCTACTCAGCCTGCTGGTAAATCCGCCACTGCTAATCATGTTATAAATGTTAGTTTGGGATATGAATAAGATGAAAAACCTTATATATTTCCTAATTTTTCCGGATCTTATTAGAATAAACTAGCTCTCTCTATTAGCTAAACATTTATATACTCGTAATTCTCGATCATTAATATATTCAGCAGGATTAGTAGTTTTTACTGTAGGATCATTTGCATACTGCAGTAAACGGTGTAAGCGTATTGTCGTGACTTAACTATTTTCAAAGACCACGAATGCAATGTTGATTCCCCACCAGCAATCAGTCCGCAATTTGATTAAAATACAGGAGGTATTCAATACCGAAATATCCCTTTCTTGTAGAATTGAATTACCATTTTTTATTAAATTAATAATCTTAGTGACTAGTATTTATATTAAAATTGCTATCAATCTATTATAATATTGATGATAAAATGCATTTATTATTATTATTATAAACAAATAGGTACTATATTTGTTTATAACGAAATTCGATACTTAAAAATGAAAAGAAAATTAAATGCTATAAACCTAATATAATGAATGAATGGCGTTTTAGTCCGTTAATCATTATTTATAAATTTAAATCTAATAAAAAACTAATATTATAAAAAAATAATATAATATAATATTATAAAGTTGAAGAGTTTGTTTGTTTGAACGCGCTAATCTCAGGAACTACTGGATCTTTTTGTGTTGGATAGTCCAATTATCGAGGAAGGCTTTAGGCTATATAACATCACGCGAGGGATCAGTGAAAAATGTTGCAAAAACGGGGAAAAATATCCATATTTGAGGGCTTCCGTTGCGTGCGCTGCGTAAACGGTTCAAGTTTCCCAAAAAATATGTTTGAAAGAATTATTCCTCTTTAAATGATCTAAAAAAATGTCCGTGACAGTATATGTCTATCTTTTAAGATTGACTCATTATAACCAACTACCAACTATATAATATGTAGAAGTGTCAAGATCGGGTTGCGGAGAAAATCAGTACCTACGTTCTTCTGCCACAAGAAAATAAAACTAAAAATATCATTTACGCAGAAGTACTTTAAAATATATTATTTTATAAACTTCTTAATCGCGATCGTAATAACAGAAATTGACGCGGACGAAGTCGCGGGCAACCGCTAGTGCAGTTAAATCGATGTTGAACATTTTGACAACGGGTCTTCAAGGAAAATTTTTACTTAGGTACTACTACACACACTTTAAAGACCGGCAATTCGGGTTTTGGAACGCAATAGTGACCATGAACCATGAGTACCTACTGGTGACTAATTCAACAACAAGAGAGTCGGTATGCTTCCTTCATAAAAAAATATCAGACACAGCATTATCTAGAAGCTAATTAAAAAAACAAATGAGTGTATTAAGATAATTCTAAACAATTTTTTGTTGAAATCAAATACTTTGTAAACTTTTCGTAACCATTTCTTCACATTAATATTTTTTTATAAGAAATAAAACAAAATTACAGACCACAAAAATATATCAATCCTCAACTTCTGTAAAAAATCTTCATTATCTCTACAGATATAAATACAGAAGTACGTGCAAAGTAATTCGAAATAAAATCGCAGATTTTTACTAACAGAGCAAATGAATTAAGTAACGTCATTATCCAAAATTAAGCGGAAATTAACACGTGCGCAAACCGACTGCTTAACAAATAAAACAAAACGGATACGAACGATAGCTCGCAGGTTAAACTCTATATTATAGGAGCAAATCTCACGTATAGGCACAAGGTTTTATTGCATTTCTGGTTCGGATCAACAACCATCTCGTTTTGGCGTATAGCGTATTTTTCAATACGGAATGAGACAGGTAGAGTGAGCCGGTCCTATCTTGTTTTATTCATGGAGGCGAGAAGCACACTGTACAGTGAGACAGGCACATAGAGGATTATTCACGAGAAGCAAGGACGGACGATACCTCTCATGACCGACTGCAAACAAAACATAGACGAGGGTGAGCGGCCACCGACGATTGTTATTCGACTTATATAATATAGTAACGTCTACGTTCATAAAAGGAGAAATTACTATGATAATAAAAAGAAAATGCATCTATTGAAACCTTTGATCATATGTTAACAAAATCTATAGGGTAGAGCGAGTATCTTATTTATTCTGACTTTTGTTTGAATGTCCAAACACAATTACCACCATTGAAATAAATTTTGTAAAAAAAATATATATTATAAAGAGTTTATTATCTTAGACCACACTCATCTGATAAGGTCTTTAAATTAGACGTTCGATATACTGGAGAACCATTCGACCTAGTTAACCGATGATAATTTTATATATTTTTAACATATTTGTTTATTTGACAAAAGTAAAGTAGGTATAGTATACCGGCCGCCGCGGCCGGACGGAAAAAGGATGGATGCAAGCGGTAATTCGATATCAGCTGCAAATAATATAGAAAGTAATATCACATTTCTAATGAATTTTATAAATTACCTACCAACCTTGATGACATCTTTGGTTTATTTTGAGCCTCCCTTTGTTCCAATAGAGTCAATGTAGAGTCATAACTATGGTCACAATTTGCGAGTGATGTCTATATTGATAAATCATTAATTGACTATGTATTTTTATTTAAAGATAAATAATACAGAAAATAAAAATATTTGTAATTATAGACACAAATGGATGCATATTCAAAATATAAACATAATTACCACGTTGTCCGACTAATAACAATGTCTGTCTGTATAGTGTAGAAATTCTGTTGTTGATATATTATTTCCCTGACATAATTTGCTTTGGATGAACTCATACCTTCCATAAATTAATTTTTATCGTTGCAATGTTTAATATACACTAGGATTTAGAAATGTATATGGCGTTGACATAGTCATGAGTGCATGTTGCGCACAATTGGTCGTTCCAATTGTAAGGATTTAGTTTTATGTAGGGAAGATGACGACCCATCTCTGTATATTATGCAATCATAGATTCTAGAAGATTGCATATTATGTATGGGTTAGAACCCATTCTATGAGAACGTGATCCAACGTAAATTTGTCTATCTCAAAAGCCAAAATAATATATTATGATTTACACAGTGACAAATATGAAAAAAAATACTAAAATACTTTTTATTTATCCAACTTTGCAAAAAAAAAGCTATCAATACCTTATGAATGCGGCTGAATGTAAATTACGGAAAGGTATTGCCTATTTTAGACTTTAATTTTTACTAGCTCCTTACGTGTTTGCGGTTGGTTTTATATAGAAAAAAAAATACCAATTAATATTTTTTATGGAAAGTATAATTAAAAAAATCTAATATTTGAATTTTTTCCATCGATATTCATTGACCTATACATTCTACGAATCGTTGTAAGTAATTTTTGAGTGCATTTATTGCCATCTAATCGAGATTTTCCTCTCTAAGAAGAAATCTCAAGCAGTTGTAATGAATAATGTCAAATATTATAATATTATTGCTATTGTTCAGGTAGTTCATACGGTACCAACTTTCCAAGCTTTTGAACTTTCCAGTTTGACGCAAATGAATCAATATTTTGTCACTTCCGTTAAAGGCTGCTGCTAACAACGACGCGGAGGATGTGTGTAAGATTTCTTTATTCATCGTTTTCGGCTTTTGTCTCCGTTTAATCACCTGTACGTGGTTCATAGACACCGTGGATATTGCGTGCCCTTTATACTGTGTTGGTGTCAGAAGGAACTTGTATTCAAAAATATAGTGCAATTTCGATTTTGCCATGGTCACAGAAAATGCGATCACAAAGAAAGATTGAACAGCGCGAAAACAAAAGCATAACTAATGTATTAATAGAAATGACTTGCGAGCTATGAATTAGAAATTAATTTAAATTTGGAATTCAATGTAGGATCAAAGCTCTCTTCAAAAATCTCAAACAAAACAGTATTAAAACTCGGTAAATACCTCTAGAACTTATAATTTTGATCGTTTCCCTTAACTGAATCACGAGTGGAGTTGTTGCTTTAGGTTATGTTATTTAGGTAGCACATATGTTACTAATCGATTAATAGTAACTTGCACTCTGGACAATTCTATTGTATATCGTCGAATTACCCTTTTTAAATTGTTTGTAGACAGATTGTAGTCTATTTATTATTAAATAAAAAAAAATGTTTATTTTTTATACATTTAAATTATTACACTGATTGGGCATGGCAATCTATATATATATATATATCTCTATATATATATTATATATATATATATATATATATCTAGACTACAATCTGTCTACAAACAATTTAAAAAGGGTAATTCGACGATATACAATAGAATTGTCCAGAGTGCAAGTTACTATTAATCGATTAGTAACATATGTGCTACCTAAATAACATAACCTAAAGCAACAACTCCACTCGTGATTCAGTTAAGGGAAACGATCAAAATTATAAGTTCTAGAGGTATTTACCGAGTTTTAATACTGTTTTGTTTGAGATTTTTGAAGAGAGCTTTGATCCTACATTGAATTCCAAATTTAAATTAATTTCTAATTCATAGCTCGCAAGTCATTTCTATTAATACATTAGTTATGCTTTTGTTTTCGCGCTGTTCAATCTTTCTTTGTGATCGCATTTTCTGTGACCATGGCAAAATATATATATATATATATATATATATATAAGTAAGTTGTGTTAGTTACACCGTTTATAACTCAAGAACGGCTGTATCGATTTTAACGATATCTTATTTGTTGGATTCCTCTATGTCCGGAATAAGATATAAGCTATTAAAATATTGGAAAAGATCAGGAAAATATATATGCATAAAATAAATTAGATTCGGAACTCCGCCATCTTGACAGCTCACGTCATGCATTCTTAGCTTTTTTGGAATAAGTGCAAATCAGTGACATATTAGACAATTATAGTAGGTAAATGGGCATATTCAAATTTAAGAATAATTATATTATTTCGTAGCCAAAATTGTGGCAGAACAACGTCTGCGGGGTCCACTAGTATCAAATAAAAACACCTGAGTGTATTTTTGAAAAATAACATAGGGCTACTATTAAAAGTAACTTAACGTCGTTAAAGTCGAGAACAATAAGAAATGTATTAAATAATCTTAGGGTTAACATTTTATGATTAATGGGTCTCACGCTAACTGTTTATGAAAGAATATAAGGTGACATATGAGTAGCCAGCAAACTAACAATTCGGTTAACGTTACACACTCAATTATGAGTTAACTGCACCACAAGTTAACTCGGAATGTGTCGCTAACTACAGGTTAAATATTCAGCAAGCAGCCGTATTGTGTGGCGTTAGACCGCTACTCGTGCTATGGAAATACGCTCAAAGTGTTTGAATTGGCTTCCCTATTGTGTCACACCTTTTCATTATTTCATAATTTTATTATAATCATATATATAAGGAAAGCCATTGTCCATCAGAAAAACCGATAATAGTTAATCTTGCGTATACATATGCGTAAAAGCATACATCGATGATCAACACTTTCATAAATACTGTAATATTAAGATTGTCGAAGTTAGTTACTTATATTTTCGTATTATTATTTTTTTACTTTTATTTCGGAATTTCGAATAATTAGCACCCTACTTTACACTTTTAATTAATAGTAGACCTATTATTACCTGAGCGATGCCTATTGATCCAAACATGTATAGGCAATTGAACGACAGTTGAATACGCTTTTAGTAAATTATATATTTATATTATTTCATGAATATTTTCTATTTATTCGATAATTTTTATTTGAGAGAAAAGTTAATTTCCGCGTCATCTAGAGGGGATTGTATACTCAATGTTTAACTGACTATATTTTTATATACCTACGTAAAAACTTATCAAACCTCCATGAATTGCAAGATTTCATCGTTTTACATTGAATTATTTACCGAAAACAACCGGTATCTTGTGGTTCCGATATTAAACTGGATGCAAGACCCTACTTAAGTGAGTCCCCTTCTGGATGGAGCAGACACATTTCTGTGTCTATTACACAAATCATGCCTCTTTCTAAAAGAGTAGGTGATCACGTTTCTCTGTCTGGCAAACGTAACCATTTTTTTAAATTTACCCGAGATTTGAATCTGAGACCTCCAGTGCTAAAAATACATCTAGATTTTAAAACATTCCTTGTGAGTTTGTAATTTTCCTATTAAGTATTTGTTGATAATTCGGTAAATATTCAATGAAAAGTTGTGTCTTGATACCACTTTTCAGCTTATTATAAAATTTGATTAGGTTACATAAATACTCGTAGCATTTATATAAATAGGTATATACAACAAAATCGGTTTAGTAACACCATTTATAACTTAAGGATTTATAATTTAATGCTCTCTTATTTGCCGGATTCATCTTCGCCCCGAATAGCAGAATAACTATTAAAATATCTTAGATTAATTTTAAAATAAATTAGCTTTAGGAGTCCTCCATCTTCCGCAATTGACAGCTTACGTCACGTACACTAATACTAGACATTTTAGAACATAAGTTTGAAAATAGCAGTATCATCTAGAAATAATTTTATTTTTGAAGCTAGCATTCTGACGGGACGTCTGTCGGGACCGCTAGTAATAAATAAAAATGTTGGCACTTACATACATATATATTTAGAATCGGTAACTAGAAACCGAACTGCTATATTTACCTACTGGAACTGGAATTATCTCGAAAATAGTATTTATACTTATGTGAATAAAGTATCTGAGTGGAATCTGGAACCGGGTTTCCATCCCTTCCAATAAGCATGTCATGCTATTACTTTTTACGGTAAGATGAACGATTTGTGTGTACCTCAATAATATAAAAACATGTTAATAAATTAAAGTGGGCCATTTCAAAAGATATTTCGAATTTATAAAAACGTTAAAGTAAATGTGGAAACATGACAATAAAAGTAATGTGTCATCAAGTTTATGTTACGTTGCTCGTAATTTGACGAGTGCGAAGTATTGCGAATAAACCGTTACGCTTAAACTTTTCCTCTATATACTAGTTCCCAAAACCTGTTAAGCTTCAAGACTCTTGTATTTTAATAACTAAGAACACGACGACGGTGCTCCGTAAACTTGAAATTAACTTGATGCCCACGGGAGGGATATGCACTATACTATGAATACGAGTTCTGCTTCTATTGTAGTCGCTATAATAAGGTTTTACGTAGGTAAAATAGATATTCGCTTTATCCAGTGTATGTACTAGTAGTAAAAAAAACCGTACCTAACCTATCCTTAGAATCAAACTAATTGGATTTCACCTATTTTAGTATAGGTATTTATACTTTTAACAAATAATTCACTGCCTCCGCTGATACCTCTGAATTTTCTACACGAGGTCCAGGTTCAAGACCCGGGAAATTAAATGAAAATAATATAAATAGGGACTTTTTCGAGCAGAATACAGAAGACTCATCTAAAGACCTAAGGTAATCAGTTTCCTGTTCAGGCATTTAAAGACTGTATTTTAAAATGTGATCTTTAACTTATGCTACACTATTATTGACGGATACATCGATAATCTTCAAAGACATCCCAATTAGATGCTTGAAAATTAGAGCGTTCCTACCTTAATAAGCAGAAAACCATAATTTAGCAGCGTGTGTGCATTTATTACATTTACAACTTGAAGGCAGTAACATTTTTAACCAAAAACCTTTTAACACGTCGTCATTTCGAACTAGTAAAATCAAATATGATAATAAATATAACCCCGTAGATAATTCAATGCTGGGGAATCACGGGGTTGTGGCGCGGTTGCATATTATTATATCCACATTTTACGGTAGAATTTACGCGTACAATCATTTTTACGATTGGCCCGCCGTGGATGCTCATAACCTGTCAGCTTATTCGAATTTCGAGTTCAAGGAACGATCGATTGCTTTACAGTATACACTATCCCTTTTTATTTTGGTAGATTTCTACGGTATAGATACTTTTTTAAAAGATACGGCCACGGGTCATCGATTAATGTTTGATACATATTCTGATACTTTTATATCAAACGTTTTAGATAGAAATAATATAATATTCTACTAAAGTTTATTATATAATATAAATAAAGGGATGTCTTAAAAACAGTCTGTAGTTTCCTTGGTTAACTGAATCGTCGTCGACGGTTTTGACAGTTTAATTATAATTACTTAAAACAATTAATACATTACATTACAACATGACAATACTAACAATAAGATAAATAGAAGTTTTAAGTTACGTGAGAATTCGTGTGAAATATACAAACCTAGCAACTATTAAAATATAACCCGCTTATAATTTTATCTATAAAAAGATTTTCATATAGGTATATAATGCCTTTCTATTCCATAAAGGTGTACAGCAAAGCCGTTATTCTATACAATATTAAAAGTAATTATTACTGTTGTCTATTGTATACGAAGGCATTAATTAAACCTATGACTGAACATTATGTTTTAAAGTATTTGCTTCTTGAGAAGCATCATTAAGTTACCCTATTAAGTTTACAAGTAGTATCGATTCCAACGGTGCGGTTGTAGTAAATTGGCGGTGTCCCTTTAGGTTATTATTGTCGTTGTTTTACTTGTCCAGCGACCACGTGTTAGTTCACACGGCTAGTCACGACGTCTACCTCTCTAGATAAGCGTTTAGTTTTTACATATGAGTAAAAAATATCAGAGAGTAACTGTAACTAATATTGCATAACGGGTTTCTAAATCAAATATAGCACTGGATATATTTTTAAAATTAGTTTCTTACCATTTTGATAGTTTACATATTTGCGTAGCATTCTGAACTGTAACTTTGTAAATGAAGTATCGACATAATATTTCCTGTTACATAATCATCACTTTTCTAAGAATTAATAACCTAGATAAAATGGGTTAAGTATATATTAATTGTACACATTGTATTTTGACGGGCTCGTTGGCGCATTCGGTAGAACACCTGCCGTTCGCATCGATGGTTCGAAACCCACCGGGACGACATATTTATAATTTTCTGTAAGCATGTTTTCCCACGTCTGGTAACTTCGGGCATTGATCGGGTGGAAGGAATATCGAAATTCCGACCGGGTAACGAACCACCGTTCATAGATAGAAAAACCGTAAAGTGCATATTGCGTGTTTCGGTTTCAGTCTATAGTTAGTTTTCCGAATGCTGGAAGTAAAAAGTATGTCGACAGCGCATCATTGACTGATGTTCTGTGGCTGAAGTATCACCTACGATCAAGTGTACCTCATGCTCGTCTGTCGATATCAAACATAAAAAAAATCTTCTTTCATACTAAAGTGTCAACAAGATACAGGTTTCACATAGTTTGGGATATGCTAGTAAACGATATCTTAATAGACATATATTTTTTATTCATAGTTTCGGTTTTATTCTAATTCTCATTATCCATAAAGCCTATTTCATTTTGATTTCCCGTTTATTCTGTAAAATTATTTATTTCATGTATTCTTTATTTCTACAATACAGTATATTAAATGTTGTTATCTACAAAACTCTATTGTTCATATCATAAAATTGGTTTAATTCGCAATACATATCGTGGATCATTCTCTAAATGACATGTACCTAATAATAGTCCCTTTAAATTGATTTAGTTTGTAGGAAACATAAGCTTTAGTAGTCTACTTCTAATATTTATATTTAATTATAATGGAGGTTGTAAAAAAACGAAAACGATATACCTACTTAAGAGAATAAATTAAAAGTAATGTAAAATGTAATTTGGTAGACACGAAGTTCCAGGCTGCATCGATTATAGCAGCAATGAGTAAAATAGAACCTTTATACTTCCACCCTCTAGCTATGTGTTTTGAGGGGTTAGAGGCTTTTCCTTATGTCGATCGTCAACCCTTCTCCGTATTGCTTTCATAAAATTAGACCTTAAAAACATGTAGCTAAGACTTTCTTTTGAAATACGTTCGTTGTATGTATCTTCCTACAAGTCTACGCTGAAATCGCTTAAAATTTATTCGATTTGAATTATCGTCATCAGTGGTTCAAAAGTACGTGGACGAAATTTCAGATATCGAAAATTCGAAAGTCGATCTCACATATTTATTTATTTCTTCAAACATTTTATAAACGTGGATACATAAACTGGTAGCAAAAGATAAAATGCTTTTCTATCGATGAACGAACCAAAGTTAACAAAAAAAATATATATAACGCCGTCAAGATATGCTTCGTTAAAAATGTTTAAAAAATATTTTTTTAAACAGAGGAAATAAATGTGGGACATAGGAAATAACATTAGCAATACCAGTATATACCTAACGAAAAAATAACTTTAGTAATAGTCAGTAGAATTTCATATAGAAAACATGACCTCTACACCAAATTAATAGTAAATAATATAAACTAGCGTACCCGACAGACGTTCTACTGCCAGATTGGAATATGCCTTACTTCTTCTGTTCTGTGGAATATGCTATTTTCCCACTTCTGTTATATGGATTTGCAGTGGACATCAATTATTACAAATAAGCTATAAGCGTGCGTGACGTGAGCTGTCAAATGCGGAAGATGGCAGAGTTCCGAACGTAATATATTTTAAAATTCATTTTATGCATTTCATTTTTGGTTTTGTTCTCTGCCTAGTTTTAATGAAATCCCTCTTTAGCTTGCTTCAATTCGGTTATATTTATTTGAGCCATGCAGCCAAAATTAAGTAAACTTTTAATAACTTAATCCTATTAATACGATATAACATCCTATATGTTTTAAATTTAAACATATTTAAAGTCATACAAAGGTAGTCTGAATATTAATAGACCTGCAATGACGATTATTCTGAATTATTAATAATTAATTCGTATTACCCGTTTAGTAAACTCAAGGTATAATTTAAATTTGAGTTTTGATCCTATGAGTTCATAAACATTGAGCTTTGAAGTATTATTCTTAATATCACAGGTCATATTAGGTTAATATATTCTTCCTAATATAATAGTTTTCCCGCCCTAGGTTTGCTGGAATAATAATTTAGATTTATCTTCACAAGGATAAATCTAAATTATTATCATTGATAAAGTTTGTAAGTTTGTTTGTTTGTAGGTAGTATCTCTGGAACTATTGAACATAATGTTTGACGCCCAGCGAAGTGGGCACAGGTCAGTTAAACATACAATATATTTATAGCGACTTTGAAAAATACATACATGATGGTGAAAATTGTACAACGGTATTAGATTATCAAATAAACGGATTTAGATAAAATTATTATACGCCTCGAAGAAGACGATAATAATCGAGGCATCTTCTAATCCAAATAGTTCGTGGCGGCGCGGTGTCTGGTTTTGTAGTTTCGTTTTTCAACGTAACTCGATTATTTTAACTTGTTTCCTTAATAACGGGATTCGAGTCCCGGGTAAACTAACGATAAAACCATGCCCCACTCGAGGACTCGCACATTCACTTTTTTAATAATAATTATTCAACTACTCTACTTGAACTCAACCACCATTAAAATAACATCTTTCAATTGATTTCTTCATTTACCTAAAAGTAATCTCTATTCTACATTTTTTGTTATTACAAATGAACTATTTTTAATATTTTTAGAGGTCCCTGGCACTTGTTGTGGATGTGAAGGTGCGATTACGATTCATTGAGTGGTAGTAATTAGTAGCACGTGCTACGCTGGTCACCACTCTACAACTGTTTGGGGAAAGTAGCATTTCCGGTATAAAGCACGCGATTTCACCACTGTCTCTAATGACAGTGGTTACAAATTTAGTGCTTTATTAATTCAAAATAAAATATTATTTTACGTTTTATATTATTTTTTAATATTAAGCTTACGTTATTTCTACCATATTATAAATTATAATTAAATACAATGTAAATTAAGACATAATAATATTTTCTTTAATATTAATAACAAATAACTGAGTGTATTCTAATGAATAGTTGATTTATACCTTCATAATATATATCACTAATTTAACCAGGATTAATATCTTATTCATCTTAAATTCTCACCGCGACCTCTTGAACGTCGGCGAGCAAACTTCAAACGACAGCATGTCAATAAAGCCAATAAACTCGTCGGAACTTTCTTAAGTAGAAACCGAACACAATTTATCGATTTGAGAAGGTCTCTGCTACCCTATACGTCACTTTACAACAGATATTGATAGTCGGTGACAGGAACCTTACTGACGTCCCCTAGATCAGCTTAAGGCGCTTAACTTCGAGAAGTTGGAACAAACACGGGGAATTTTCCAACCTTATATCCATGCAATAAGATACAATATTCATTTATACAACAGAAAAATAAGTTTGTGAACACAAGAACAACTTACGCGACATCTAAGAAAATATTTTCTTTGATAAAACGTGCTGAGGTTTTCTCGATAGCAGGCTTAGGTGGATTTTCTTTTTCTCTCTCATATCTTCTTTTCATAAATGTCGAGGTTCGATCCAGTCAGTCTTAAACTTAACACCACAGACATCGATTTGCGGGAACTTAGTTCTATTTATAGATAAGGTTAAAGCATACAATTATAGTAATAGTTTTTAAATTTAATAAACGTTCTTATTATTATCATATAATTTAATAAAGGTATATATTTACTAGAATTGAATTTAATACTCCAAAAATGTTTAAGTTAGTACATAGATATTGTATTTTTCACTTAAAATTAATATTTTTTACACAATTAATAAACTAGTGTTTAGTTGCTATTAAAATGTGTCACCAACGGTTTATGATTCCTGATTTTAACATGCACCAGAACGGAAGTTTATAGTTAAACAAGATGGCGGACGTTAGGTCACGTGACCGCGGGATTCACCCCGGCTTCCGGCGCTCATTCACAAACATGTCAAGTGTATTGCGGGTATTTAGATAATTATCGGCGTCATTACTTCCACCCCTAATGTTTTTATGAGTATTGTATTATAGCGGTGCATCTGTTATGATTCCACTATGACGTGCAATCAGTGTTGTGGCAGCGGAAATTATGTAGTACTTACTCTACTTATAATTAAATAACTCAATATTTAATTATCATTATTTATAAAAATTCTTTTCAAGAATGTTAAATAAGGGCTTATTTGCCTCCGTGGCTCAATGGTAAGCGCGACGCGTTTAGCACCGGAGGTATTGTATTCGAATTCCGGTGAAACATGATAAAAAAAATATTTCGGTTGGGCAGGGTACCGTAACGGCTGATCACCTCCTTGCTTGTAAAGATGAATGATCAGTGAAACAGACAGAAATGGGTCTGCTCCATGTCCTAACATGGACAAGGGAATTCACTTTAATGGACTTATTCGCACTTAATACCCCCCACTCTCATCTTTACACTGAAGTTCAAAAAAATACGAATACAAAATATTTGCTGTGATTCCAGTGTTTGGCGACTTTTAGCTAACTTATCCCGAAGCACCCATAGATAACCCCCTCAGTATTTATCTTAGACTTTTGCCTGTCGTTTAATAAAAAACTGTCAACACAAATTCATACTAGCGTGGTGGTTCCGTACAGACTATTTATCGATAACTGTTCAAATTTAGGTTAAATAAATATATTTAACGTCTGTGAGTGAATAATAGGAATATGTTTCAAATTTTTGAGCCGTTCATTTGTGACATAAGAGTCATTAAATTTGTTGATTTTTTTAAAACTACATTTGTACTAAAACGATTTACTTAAACTATAAAAATTTAAAACATCACAATTCGTTTACTCTATACGTCTTTAATACTTGTCTGTCCTGTAGGCTTACTACTCTTGAAATCTATCCTAATCTCACGCTCACTCGAATTCGAAACAGTTTCAATTTCAATCGTGACAATATTGTTATTCTTGCACAAATCGAGTTCGCTAGGTATTGGATGGAAATCGCAGGGCACTGTACGATCGAGAAGCAGTGTGGCTATAGGTACAAAACATAACTACCAAAATATTAAGATAACATTTAAGACGTGAAAAATATACGTTCTTAGATATTTTATCGAAATTATTTAATGAATATTTATTATTCTTATTAATTTATTTAAACCAAAAAATATTTTTAAAGCAATAATTTAAATAAAGGCGTAATATCAGAGTATGTTGACATAATACAGTGTTAAAATTATTGCAAAAGAACCGCGCAATGTTCCTATAATTTGAAATTTATTTTGCTATTGCTTTTACAAATAATAAATAGTTATATTATAATATCTTATAAAAGTTGTAAATATTATTATATTCTATGGAAATAATCCATTTCGTTACAAGTAAATTACAATGTTTTTTTTTCTTTTTATTAGGACAGAGGTGATGGGGCTTCCCATGTATTGCAACATTGCTTAGCTTATATAATTATTTTAAAATACATGATCGATCATGGCAAAGCATTATAGGTAACTACAGCGCGTTTTTCTCCTTAATTTCCGTCTTTGACTTAGCTGTAACTATTAGATTTTTCATTGTTCTTTAATATCTACTATGAACACCAGTCCTGCAATCATTATGCAATTAAAATAAGTATTTTAATAAATAACACACCAAAAAGTGGTATTAAAAACTGTTTAGTTCGATCTTCAACTCGAATCCCAACTCGATACATCAATACTAAAATGTATTCAAGAGTACCGAAAATGTATGGAATCGATAAGTTCCATCAAATTCCATCACTATCGAGTTTAATTAGTAGCGGTAGTGTAGCGTTCAAGGGCATTAAATGACAGATTTTCGAACCCAATCGTAAAATTTCAATGAAATCGAGAATGGACAGTTAGCCTACTGGTTTCTAAATTCAATATATGCACCAAATTATGACTAAATTTATGATATTGATATTGTTTTCAAGAACATTTTTCACTTAATTTAGACAGTTATTTGACCACTATCCCACCCGATGTTATGTAAGAATGCGGTTAGGATCAATCACAACTATTTAGACTCTAGAAGGTGTCTATTTACTCTCACCTTGGAGAGTCATGTACTTAGTTACAATATTTAAAACGTTGAATTGCATAGTAGAAGAAAATATTATATTTCATGAACTTCATCGAAGTATAACTGCATACACCTTGAAAGTTTGTGAAAATGCATACCAGAAAAAGCTCAGTTCCATCTAATAAGCTATTCAGGTAAACGATCGATATCTCTGCGCCACCACAAAGTTCCTATCAAGTTTCAGCGGCTCCGTTCCGTATTTCACCGTAGTTTGCATTACAATACATTATAATATACATATTAAAAAGATCAAAATGTTGATGGCATTCACCAACATCGAAACATTATAATATTATTATTATCTAATTATAATAAATATTACATTTCAGGATTTATAGTGAAATTTTTTTTTAATAAAGAATTGTGCTCACAAATGAAATCATTTGTTGTTTAAGAAAAAACTGTCAAAGGCTAATTTTAAAAGCTTATAAAGTGGGTACAGTACTATAGCTAAATATGTAACTTTTATTGCGTATAGTAAAATCTAATTCACATCTCTATCACATAAATTCTACTTCTCTGTACCTACTCATAACTTATAGTATTTTGGTATAGTAGAGTCAACCGGTGTTACTATCTACGGCAATATAACTCAATATAATATTCACGTAAGGTGCGTTTGTCACTGAGTAAGACGGAATTTCTGGTCGCGGACTAATCGTAAGATTTTGTTTTTAGAGTGACTTCCTGCAGTTTGCACCTTATTGATTGCGGATGCAGTATTACGTTAACTGGAAAGAAAGGATTTACTATTATGTTATAAAACATAGTATGTTTTGTTATTTATATTTAAAAAGATTGTATAGCCTTAAACATAATTCAAAAAAGTGATTAGTATTTGTTGCACCTCAAATGGCAATAATGTGACCAGAGGCCACTGTCTCCCCTCAAAGGTCGCAATAAAAAGCCGCCAAAACGCTGTCTGGCTGTCAGTCCGTCTGTGTCAATCAATTAGACAAGCGTAGAGCGCACACTGGCACGCAGCGTCAAATCTGAGACTCCGCCCCATATTGATCAGGCCCGCCCTGTTGCGCTGAAATTCGTAGAGCGCGTTTTGCCCCTAATCACTCTGTAGAGATCTCTCGCTACTCATAGTGGCACGACTACCGGTAAAATAGGCCTAAGCTTAGCCTGAAGCTAGCTTTAACCTCTGTGAATCGAATGAAAACAATAGTTATTATGATGTGATTAGTTAATAAATAAACCATAATATATCATACATTAATTTCATAATCAAGGATAAGACGAGAATTGTATAACATGAAAGCTTTAATAGATTATACTAAGTACTCGTAGATTGTATTACGTGTATACTATATATATAATATTATTAAATCTATATACATGGTATAGAGGGACTCGGCAGGTAATTTACCTTTCATCTCATCGCTTTTACCTATGAAATGGAAGTTTCTTATTTTCTCCCACCCTTTGTTTATGATCTTACTCATAATGGACTTTTATTGTTGTTAGTGGCTGTTACGGAGCAGCTTTACTTAAGGGTATTCGCTAATTTCTGGTCTCGGTTAAGTGAATAAGGAAACGTTCCATCTGCCCCCTTAAAATCTTGCCTTCCTAAGTAACAAACCCATTGGTAATAACAATTAACGTTTAAGGGTTATTGTTACAGCCAACCACTAACGCAACGTGTTATTTGTTGTTAGGTATAGATCTAGTAGCTATTCTATGTAGCATTTGCTCATACAACAAATTAGAATGTTGACATTTTTTTAATATTATAATGTCAAGAGTTAAATGTAATATACATATGTCATGTACACACAGTCTGAGCACTTATATACATATTTGATTTGTCGACAAATATTTGTGATTTATTGAATTACTAGCTGACTGATGGCGAACTACAACAAAACGGATATAAAACAATTCTCCACAAAAAAATCATACGTGCTCAATGGTGATCGATGTTAACGCCGACAAACATCCATATTTATACTTTTCTATACAACTAATATTATAAAGCGGAAAGATTCGTTTGTTTGTTACGATTTAAACCAAAACTACTAGACCGATTTTAAAAATTCTTTCACCAATAGAAAGAGCATTATCTTATATATTACATCTATACTGCACCCGTGCGAAGCCGGGACGGATCGTTAGAGTATTATATAGGTATTGTATATTTTTGTACATTTATATTATGCCACTGGCTATTGCAGGCGCATCCCCTTTTCTGTCTGACTGAATGTTGTTTAATCGAAGCCTGAAAATGGCGAGCTTGAACTAGGCTGAAAGACAATAAAAGAAAATAGTTGATAGGAGAAGTCGATAAAAAATCACAATATTTTGATAAAGATTTTTATCATGAAATAATATGAGGATATAGAAGGGTTCCAACTTATAATATATTTAAAGGTTTCGCGCAGTTCTGTCGATAGAGTGCACTCCAATTATCAATTCATAAAATCCAGCTCACATTCGAGTCTTTTACAGGACCCCTGCGATTCCCCTAAGCCTCAATGACGCGGACTCCCCCAAGAACTCCTCTTCGAAACATTAAATACAATATCTTTAAATTGCTTCTAAGTACCGCCACCCTCATTGAGTATTTTTATCGTCATTACCATAATCTTTGGCTAGTTGTCTCACTCATCCTCTAATCATCGTCTGTTTGTATCTCACTCTAACAAAGCCTTAAGAGTCTTTGGTAAATTTAAGGCTCATTCTCTCATGATTTACGCAATATTGTTCGCAGTTCTTGAGTACTTCAGATAAGATTATGTCAGAGTAATTGTGGGAAATGAATGTGAATGCTTTACGTGTATTTTGACAGTATAAATATCGTCTGAAGCATTTCAGGTTATGTAGGTTTCACTGAATACACAAAAAATATGATTCTTGTTTATTTTACAATAATTGAGATATATCACAACTTGAATATAAACAATAATATTTAATTTGATGAACATACGAGTAGATTTTTTCTTTGATTTTCACTTCATCAATAAATAAATTATAAATAGATTTATCCCGTGTAATACTCCTCTTCAAGGCAATCATAAATAAGATAAGCCGATCTATGTTGCATAATTACAAATGGATATAATAATATTTTCTATCACACAAGTTATAGTAGTAAATACACACAAGTTATTACAATATTTAAGCTCTCAAAAACTTAACCATTCATAAAAGTTAAAGGATATTAAGACATGTCTTTACGGCGACCGTATTTTTGGTTAAATTTTGTTTGTTAGTAGAATTCTATTCCATAGAAGGCAAGACTACCACAGCCTTCAAAATTATCTGAAAACAAACGTTGTAAAGTTTTGAGCGCGCTTGTAGAGTAGCAGGTTGTAGCGGGTGGTAACAGGGCCGACCCACCCTTATTTAGTCACGCCATTTAACAGGCGCGGCAAAGGGCTAAGAATTAATTATTTATGCGACTAGGAGTGGAGTCGTGCGGAAGATGTCACAGCCATCTCTGGACTCTCATATTTTAGAGAGGCATTTTCGGGCGGCGAGATAAAAACATTGAACATCTAATTAAAATGCGTGTAGATTAATTTTGATTAAGATGTTACAGTTCTGGACTTGATAATGATGATTAATTTCATTAAAATTTAATTAAGGTACAATATACTTACGATTTATGATCTATAGTTTGTCGAATATAATTAGGAAAAATGTATATAAATCGTGATTTTTATATAATTTTAAACTCCAGAGTTTATATAAATAGGTATATCCATTTATTATCAATTTATTCAAATCACTGAATAATCATAAAGATCTCATTCTCACAAAATCAGTAGGTAATGATGCACTTTCCATCTGTTTTACTTCAAAAATCCACATACTGGCAATTTATTCATCTATGGTTCATTATCCGGTCGGAATTTCGATGTAACTCGAATCCATTTAATTTAATTTAATTTAAATTTTTTTTTTAAAGTGGATATAATATGTTTACAGAAAGTTTTAAAATGTCGTTCCGGTGGAATTTAAGCCCGCAACGCATCTGAATGTAAGTTAGGTGTACTACCATTTGCGCTAAATGGGTTCCCCTTCAAAATAGTTTACGATATCTATGATGAGATTACCCGACTAAAATACTATCTTAAGGAATGTTTTTTTTAAACTGTTAAGTAAATGTTCGCAATACCACGGGGTTGTCCTACTTCCGACACGACGTGTTTGCTTTCATATAATAGTTACAGTCGTTGTTTACGACATAAAAGAAGTGCTAACAAAACAACATACGTACATCATTATTTTTCGCTTCTTGATATTTTTAAACACGTCGACTTATCCATTTTTTTAGAATATTCACAGTAATTATTGTGGTAGGTATACAAATTGTGGTGGATTAAGCTTTTCAGGCGCATTATTTACTTTACTGTTAAATACAATAAAAATATTACGAATAAATTAATGTAAACTATAAGTGTATGTATGTAATGACATAATGTAATGGTGTTTAAACGGAACGTGTTTTTGTAATGTGTAATTTTTTTTGCAGAGTCGAATACTGGAAGATGCATCATTGATGTGCAATTCCTGGTCACCTAGACACAATGTAAGTAATTTTCAAAAAAGCCTTTTATAAATTAATTATCATATTTTTGTTTATACTTTGCTTTTTATTTTAAAATGCACTGCGATGGGCTTGCGATTATCTTTGGCCAAAGATATTATAAAATTGAATAAAAATATTTTATTTTAATCATTCTCTTATCTATCTTATTTTAGGAAATGCTTATTTCGTTAAAGTGCTTACATTATACATATGTATACATATTTTATTTTGCATTAGTCTCTGGGGAATTTAGACAAGAACTAAACTTAACAGCTTCCTAATTTGTCACATTCTGATCATATAATGTTATATATTATTTATTTGTCATCAGTCTGAAAAATTCTTGTCTAGAGATCTCCTATTTCTTAAACCAGTCAATGAGTCGGCGTTCTCAATAGCTCTCAAAAATTAGCCGGTACGCGGTAGGTAAGTACTCGTACGAAGCTACGTATACAAGTCTGATTCGTATTATCCGTATCATTATTATCATTTATTTTTGTATTTTTATTTATTAACTTAGCTACATAGCAATACAACATACATATAAAGCGGTAACAAATAACATAACTTTATGGAAATATAATATAATATGGTATCTATCTTCCATACATTTACACAGAACATCTTCAAATGTGCATCAATGAAAAAATGTGTGGAAGTTTGACTACACTTCTCTGAGTTTACTAAGTGTATTCAGAGAAAGTCAAAATATATACTTTCAATCACTTACCTACACATATATATAAATTTATTAAGACAATACGGGTTAACTGACATAATGTAAGCTTTAATCTATCCAAAAGAAAGCAAAACTGTACTATGTTATTTGACACAAGGTCCTGGTTTCGAAGCCCAGGGAAACAGGTTAAAATACTGTTTCGGTAATACAAGGTAAAGAAGAATAATCCCTGTCCATTCCCAGCCATGAAAATGTATCTGCCCCATGTCCGAGCTAGGGGCTATGGGAAGGCCTCAGGAATTCACTTTTAATTTTATATATGTTATACTGAAACACATAGTTCGCGTTGTATTGAAGTATCTACTCTGTAATTTATAAAAGAATTAAATATTTATTAAAAAGTCGATATCAAATTCATAATTAGAGCCGATAACTCTTTGATGAAACAATTTCCCTCTTATGTATCCGTTTAGAGGTTACATCCATTATCTCACCAAATTTAGAAATATCTGTATGTTTACTACTTACCAAAATCGAACGCAACGAGCGGAACGAAACGAAAGAACAAACAACTTCGTATTTTAACTTATTAAGAAAAAAAACTTCAATTCTAATTATCTACGATCATAGTTATGTCAACCGAAATATATCTTTCGTATATATCTAATTGCGAACGACCGCGACGCGATGCGACGGGTCGATAATCGGAATCTTAATAGGTACGAAAGTGTACGATCCGTCAACCAAAACTTCGTATTTGGTGTTGGTAATAGGCCTGCTGTCGTGATGTTGCGCCTAACCTTCTTAACTCGAACAGAATCATTGAAGTCGATTTTACTCACTTATGACTGACTTATAGCTGACTGTAATCCGTTTCCTTCTCGATTTTCAAATTTCCCTACCATTATTATATAACTGCAGCAAAGCCCGACAGAATCATTAATATCAGCCAAAAATAAAATACACGAATGAAATTAATTAATCAAGACCCATCAGAAGCTGCGTAAAAATTATATGTGAAATTAACATCATTCATCTTCTTCAATAATAAAATCAATGATATATTAATGGAGCTTAAATAAGTTATTTTATAAAGTATTCAAACGCAATTTATTATTTATAATATTATACATCCCGTCGTTTCGGATGCTTTCCATAAAAATAATAAATGGCGTTTTAATCCATTATAAAGTATTTTATTTAAATGTGTGATACTCGTGTTAATAAAACACAATATCTTATAATGGGGTTTTCAATGTTATGTAATTTAGATTTTTTTATATCGATCTAAATTACATTACATTGAAAACCTTATTATCAAAAAAAATTGAATGTTATTATAACAATGAAATGTAATAAAATAATAATATTTAAGTATATTTCGGCAACATATGTACTCTCATATTACCGGGATATATTATTTTGCATCCCTACTACAATGTTACTTCAGGATGATGATATTCTGACAGACTGTTAAGTTTCTAAAACGAATCAATGATATAATACTAAATAATGCCCAATTTTTTTATAAGAGTAATAACAATTTTATAAACATACCTTACAAGAGAAATTAGCAGCTATTGCTAGACAAAACTACATTTATACATCATTAAATAATTGTCTAATGATAAGATATATATAGTTACTTCAGTAAGTACTTGACATTTATATAAATAATTTTTGATTATACACAGTACGTAGCAAAGTAGAAGTAAGTATTAATATTTAAAACGTATTAGTATACGATGTCGTGATATGTCAGCGCCATACAATACAAAATACTACACAAAAATAATTGTAAATGCACTCACGAAATTATTAAGAGGTAATCAAAACTGGCGTGGATTAAAACACGTAATAATGGACAACGTATGAATTTCCAGACAATTATTGGAAATGCCAGTTTTCGACGATAAAGCCGAAAGGGAAAGATAATTAATTTATACGTGCGGTATCTATTTTTAACCCACAAAAATTAAAGACTTCCGTTTAAATTATTCTAACCAGTTTGCGGTGGAGTTTTGACAAGGATACAATAATAAATTGTAAATTTAGTGATAAAATTATATTTACGAATATGGTTGTATACTTAAGTCATCTTTTAAGGGATTTCAACATTGTTACGTCGTCCCATTTTCAAAAGCTGGCAATTGAATCAAAATATAGATGAAAAATTAGATGATCCATCATGTACCTACGGTCATGGTTATGGTGATGTTATTCAGGTTTTCAGGGTATCAACGAAGATGAAAGAAAGCAATGGAGAACAAAACAATCAAATTGCCGTGACATATTTAATTAAAAGACCGGAATATATGAATATACGAAAGACTAGGATTCCCGATCGTAGAGTAGGTATTATCTAAATATATGTAAGCCCCCAAATTGTTTTTTTTTATAGATTGGTTGATAGGTAGTTACCTACCATTTAACGCGAGTACCGGATGGAAAATTCTTTTTAAATTTAAGATCTTCCTCTGGCCACCTCACTAGATATTAAAGATTTTAAAGGTATTCTGCTACTTTTCGTGGTATATCCAATTAACCTTGGGAAGAGAGTAGAGACCTTCATGCATCCATGTCAGTGTAATAAGATGCACGTTTTATTCTTATTAATGGAAGTAAGTTAGAAACATGATAACCTTGGCTTCCAAGCTCACTCAAAGGCTGAACTCCGGAGTGCTTTATTGAACTGAATTATGCTTTCCAAGCCGCTGGCAATTCCTAGCAGAGATTTAATCGATCTCACAAAATCGTCTGAATAAGATAGTTATATTATTATGATTTGATCTTACATACCTATTCTGAATTTAATTTTTGATTGAGTCTCTGACAGAGGCTATCCAGAGAAAATTTTTCAATAGAGTCGACGACACCTAGTATTTGTCATAAATTGACCTTAGACCATAGAAAAAATCTTAGCCAACTATTCCACGATATATATATATTATACAGCTTCTTGGTTAGATGTGAAATTCGCACTCCCTTGATATATAGGTATGATCGTAAAAATATGGCTTCTGATGGTGTAGAAGAAGCAAGGCCAATGGACCATGGACAAATCGATGTCCTAATTTAAATAATGAATTCAGTCGACCTTTTGTAACTACGTGAACCTACTTTGTGCCCGTAAGTTATTTGCCGTGCCGGGAGGTCGCACTGCGGCTAGAGCACTGTCTGCTATCCCGCGCATCCTCGCCGCCCTCAACGTCTTGCTGCCCGCCTAGCATGACCCTCAAGAGATATCTTCTGGATGTGATATCTCGATATGTTATATTTTACAATTTTAATGGACAAGATATCTCGATCAATAAATATCTCTACTTTACTCTAATTAAATGTCATGTTAGACCCGGAATAATCGATTAAAACAGAGAACATCGTCGATAAAATTTTGACGTGGTTGTCATGCTGATTGCTGGACCATAATCCAGTCCTGATATTTATTTTGATGGGTGGACCACTGTTAGTTCGAAGTGTCTTAAACACCTGAAGACAAGACTTAGTGGTCCATTGACATAATTGACAAATTCTCGACCCGTCCAAATAGTTTATTTTACTGTCCATATATTATGTTATTTTGTATTTTAGTTTTATACAGAATAATAATTATTAATATAATGGCTCAATCTGCCTTTTCAATTGTCAAATAAATACATTTACAATCTCATACAAAGCATAATTCAGACTGAAAGACTGAACTACGTAGTTCAACTAATCCCTTTGAAAGGTGAATGTTCAGACTACGGAGTAATTACATACATAAAGCAAGGGGATTATATAATATCCTCTTGTCTTTCCGAAGTGATGATAAATATCATACTAGCATAATATTATGTAGTAATACTGAGCTACTCTTGACCATTTTTGTTTGTGTAGAGATATTAGATAGATATAGTAGGTCTATATCTCTTATCGCATTCAACATACTATTAGGAGCGATCCCATATATTCTACGGAATTATTCTTGCCCTTCATTTTCACAATCACACAGAATAGAAAGTATCTCTTAATAATTTCTCTGTCACAAAAAGACGATCAGTGTCTATTGGAATAGGTTAATTATAAAAAATATTACAACAACAAGAACTACTCATTAATACATAGGTTTAGTTAAAATTAAAGCAGTAGCCAAAAAACAAAAGTAGTTTAAAAGTAATACAACTTATATGTAGGTCCTACTCTAGGAAAAGAACTAAACTTTATTTGATAATTCTATCAATCTTCTTTATTAATTTTAATCATTGCTTAAATTTTGAAATTTCAATAATTTCACAAGCATATTTGATATAGGTACTCTTAAGTTTACAGTACTAAGTAAGCCTGCAAAAAATGAAAAAGCTGAAAGGCACGTTGAAACTAGCAGTACGAATATGTAAAGTACCTATATGCAAAAAGGACATACCAGAAATGGTATTCTCTACAGCAGAGCTTGTATATAATAAACATAATCTAATAATTGTGAGTTTAGCTGAGATAACTATTATGAAAAATTAAAGAGCTGACATTAAGTGAAAAAAGAATGTGTGCTCTTACTCCAACCAAAAGGGAGGATTCTCGACCGGAAATCAGTGGTTGATATCAAGTTGTTCTAAATACGAGTATATGTATGTATATTCAGCTCTCGGAAACACTTTGATAACGAGATTCAGGATTATTGACATCTTCGTATTATTTGTATCTGCAGATTGTAGAAGTCGCTACAAATTAATTGGAAAAAAACGATAATAAATGGCAGAGAACAAATTATCTATATTATATATAAACATCTTATGTCACGGTGTTTGTGTTGGCACTCCTCCGACTCGGCTCGACCGATTTTTATTATTTTTTATGTATATTTGGTAGGTATGAGAATAGGTCGTAATGTATATTCCATACCGCGGTGATTATGGTGTCCCTTACTGATTAAAATCCATATCCAAAAATATATATATAATTTCGGACCAATTTATTTTTTTTGTATTTTCACGCTCCTACCCTCCCATTTATTAATCGTCATATAATACGGACTCCACATCACTATCTAAATTATATCCGTGCGAAGCCAGAGCGGGTCGCTAGTAACAAATAAAACATAATTTTTGCAGAGCATTTTAATGTGCAAGTGTACATACGACTGCTAGCCGCCTAATCGTGTGCAAAGGCCCCCACGTCGGCTTTTACATCTCTGTGACACTTGATACCGAACATCATGAGGCACAGATGTATCAAGGGATCAGGAGATGTCGCCAGTTAACCCTAAAATGAGAACGTTGATGAGTAATAATAGTAATGGATTATATTGTGAGTAGTGTTATGTTTGTCGGTGAGCGCTTTGTATCATGATGTATCATACCGAATACCTAATTATATAATTATTTCATTTCATAGTTTACTATCATGGTCTAGATGCAAAAAAAATATACACTATTTTATTTACTCAACAGATTGATAATATATTAAATTTTGAGGATCTTTATTATACTTCATTATTTCTCTGGACAAAATTACTTTTCTTTCGTCTCTTGGTTCGTTTGCCTTCTCATTTGTATAGAAATATACAAATTACATAATATCTTTTTTAACTATTTATAACGACGTAGAACAAAGCTGGATATGATTATGATATCAAGTCGCCTTTTTGTTCATGTAAACTAAACCTACCTACCTGATAATTTACTATTAAAATGAAAATTACATTAAATAAAAAACAAAAACCGACTTCAAAACTATAAGCGCTAACCGCTGCCTCTCCGTACCGTTCGAAAGTTTGTTGCAAAGGCAGGATTAAACTGTTCTTCTTGGCTGGCACCGACTCCAAAAATAACTGTTCATAAATATTAAATAGATACCTATACATATAAATATCAATAATGTTGTCGTTGGTCCTTTAAGGCTCTTGCTTTAAAGTAATTAAAATTTATTATTTTTTACTTTTTAGTTTAAGTTTGTACATACTATCTTATCTTACTTCTTACTAGTCTTATCTTACTCTTACTAATATTATAAATTCGAAAGTTTGTGAGGATGGATGGATGGATGGATGTTTGTTACTCTTTCACGCAAAAACTACCGAACGGATTTTGATGAAACTTTACAGTAAACAGTTTTTGTATATTGGCCATAATATAACGATAAGTATCAAGTTACTCAGAAAAATTCCTGCCTTATGAGGGCTATCTTGGCGTGCGCTGCCTAAACGGTTGGAGTTACAAGAATATAATATATGATGGGATTGTTTGTTTTAATTTAAATAACTCTAAATAAAAGTCCGCGATAGCATATATCTTCCTTTTATGTGGAAGCCAATATACCCTAAACTATGAGCCATAAATACATTTAAATTTGATGAATTTTTTCAATTGCAATATTTAGAGTATTTAGCTAATTCTTATCAAAATTGATACATTTTTCGCTTTCAGTATTTAATATAGATGAACTTTGTCTTTTACACTAAGTAATTTGGACGAACGGTTTAAAAAATATCACGATATTATTGACTTGAGTGCAGCGCCATTAAGCGGAGATTGATGAAAAATAGCTCGGTTCAAAAAGAAGCTACCCTTAGTACTAATTCTACGCAGACGAAGTCGCGGGCAGAAGCTTTTATACCCGAAGTAATGAACGTGCTGCTCAAATGAGACAGCGCTGTTTGATCGCGTATCAAACATACATATTGTTAATGTTTCACTTACCCAACCAAAACTTTATATGTGTATATATTTTTGTTTTTGTTGATTTTCTAAAAAAGTACCGAATAAATTTCAATAAAATTCTGAAATATAACCTAACAAAACATTACCGAATAAAATAATCATCCAAATCCATGCATAACTGCGGAGTTATCGCGTAACACACATACAAAAAAAATACAGACGAATCGAGAACCTCCTCCTTTTATAAAGTCGATTAAAAAAACACAGCATGTTTTCGAAAATAGCACTCGAATAATGGTTCATGAAGCTAAATTATCCAAAGAATAGGGTCAAGTATAAAGTAGAGCGTCATGCAGAAGGAACTTTGTTCTACGAACACGTCGATAATTGCAAGGTCTCGGATATACATAGTAGTATTGTATAAGAATATAAGGGCTTCATATACATAATATGATAAGATTAAATATCGAGGCTCTTACTGGCTTATCTCGCTTCTGAAACGGCGGTAGTTTATAAAATAAATTATTATTTATCCTCATATAGTATTATAGTAATTGGTGTAGCACTAGAACTGTATTGTGCTGTAGGCACAGTCTTCCAATTGGAAACAAAGTAAGAATGCTAAATTAAAAGTAAACAAACTGAAACTAACTAAATTTAACTAAATGTATTTCAATGAATTAATATGGATTACGGATTTCCGAAAGCTCAAAAAAAATAGGTAGACAGCATCAATGGCTAATGTTGAGCCTTACACTCGTCAGTCGATATCGAGTGATATATCGTGATATATATAGTGATACACGGCATCACCCGTGAACAGCTGGACCGATTTCGCTAATTCTTTTTTTGTTGTGTTTGTTATTGTCAGACGAAGAATCTTATGAAAGAAAAATATAAGAAAAATTTGAAAATTTAAGATTACTGATCCACCATATTAATTTATTTCTAATGTAACAGAATGTGTGCTGCAAATATCGTCAAACAGGACGTTGGGATGAATATTTTTTTTATTTTTGAAGTCAACCTTCTGGCAGTACAACGTCTGTCGGGTCCACTAGTCAAAAATAAAAATACCGTTACAATAAATAAATACTAATATAATCATTGTATAACACATAAAACACTCGACAAAGACACTTAATGCTGTAATTTCATGCCCAATTCGCCGGCACGCGCGCTCCACTCACATCAGAACAAATTATAATGTAGCTCGCATTGAACCGGGGCCGATTTGTTTAGCAATTACAATTAGACGGTCGGCTCCCGGGGCAACTCTTGTAACGCGATGCTAATGATTCGTGAAGGGTAGAAACAAACTTTTATTCTCACGCTCGATTGTCCTTTTGTGTAGGGATTACGGATGACAGCAGTTCACACTTAAAACTTGAATGCGACGGGATATAAATGAACTTGATCAAGATGTGTTGAGATACATTAAGTGTTTATTGGGGATTTAATAGTATAAGTGAACGGTGAAATTGTAATAGATTATCTACTGTCAAAACTTTGGCTTAGGTACTAACTAACTGCCTTGTTATATTGGACAGTTCGGGGTACTTGATAAATTTTATAACTAGTAAATAAAATAAAATTAAAGACTGCCTTTATTACTACTACATATACAGGTATACCTAGAAAATCATAAATATTTTTTTTGAATAGAGAATTAAAATCATCAATTACTTCTTCATCTTCCTGCCCTGTTCCCTTTTTTAATTTTTTTTATTAATATTTTATACCTCTGCGAGGATGTCCCACTCTTCCATACAAGATTCCTTATTGTATTATAACGAAAAATTAAATGAAAAACATATATTTAAAGTACAGAAAAAAGTGTTTTAGTGTGTTTGTGTTTAGTTGTACAATTACATAATTAGTTTAGCCAATACATTATAAACTCTATTTTCATTATTATGTTACTGTCATAAATTAAATTTATTAACATGTTTAACCTTGTTCAGGAGCCTCTTGAATGTACAATGCGCGATACATTATGCAGATTTTTTAAATCAAATAATGTAAAAATTAATATTAATTGATAATTTTGGCACGGAAAATGTGTAGGAACTCTCCTTACTCGCATAGCCCAGTTATTTTATCCCTACAAAACATACCACTTTCTCTAATATATCGTTATTGGAAAAGTAGGCCTCTATATATCTTCTTCATAGGCTTAAGACTTCGACCTATGGAGATCCCCAATGATCAATAGCTGATGCCCACCTAAGTGGGTACCACTGTCATCTCTCAACATGCCTGAAATAAATAAAAGTCAACCGCCACTGCAGTAACATATCCTAAGAGTTCAAAGTTCGGGTATCCCATGCAAGACCCCTAATTTCGTGGGTAGCGCCGGTAAATCGAAATGGGGACTATCACTTTAAAAGTGTTCTCGGCGTCTATAAACCTCCTGTTTGAAAGTCAGTTCGCGTACGAAGCATCCGTCCAGAACGGCTGAGAAGAAGGCGAACCAAATAACGAGTTGCTCGGTAACACGAGGTCAGAGTCACTCATAAATAATTTAAAGTAATCCGGGAAAAACCCCTGTCCGCGGCCCGTCGGTTGATCCGACATGACTATTTGATGTGGACTACGTATTACGTCTCGCGAATTAGTGTTGCCCCTTTGAACTAGCTCCTTTAGTGTTACCGTTCGCTGAGCCTTAATTTAATTCTGCTTTATTAAATATCAAACTTTGCACTTTCGTAAATTATTCAATATTTTAACGAGGTTAGGATTTTCAAGAGATTCTGCAAACATACCTATTTAGATTAAAGTTTCATTATAACTACAGTAACTTTTAATTAATTATTTAAAACATATATATTTATAGATACCCTATTTATAACTAAATTGAATATCAGGTAATTTTAAAAGAGTACTTATTAATAAATTAACTTCCGACATAATTATGTACATATTACAAAAAATCGTTTGGTTTATATTTCTACAGTTTTTTAACTATTTTTTCCGATTGATAAAGAATCACACCTTATTGGTTTTTTTTGGTGGTATTTTTTATTACTAGAAAATAGTTAGGTTTAGGTTTAAAGAATTTTATTTTTCATTAAGACTAAATACAGTCAATAGCTAAAAATTATGTAATTTCGGCGACCTGAATATAAAATAAAGCTCTTAAAACTTTGTAAAATATTGTACTTATGTATAATTATTTATAATTACAAATATTTTATAGAAATAATTAAATAACCTGTCATGAACCCTAATTGGGCGTTATCACCAAAACTAACAATATTTTAAATCACCAGGGTGACATATTCAGTGGTCTGAATGATGGGCTCCTGAGCAGGGCGGAGGCGCTGGCGGCAGTGGATATTAGCAAGCATCAATCTGGCCCGCAACCTGGACCTCCACTGCCGCAGCTCAAGCATGACATGGTCTATCACCACGGAGTCAGCGGTCCACCACCTCACAATACAAGGCCGCATCAGGTACAAAAGTTTCTTGCCATACTATTGTATAAACAGGATGAAATTTCCTTCGAGTAATAGGCACAAATAGAGGGACAAGAATTAATGTGAGTGATAAATTGTGTATTAAATTAGTACTAAGTCATTTTATATTAAACCTTAACCCTTATCAATTATAACATTTCACTTTTTAAATATGATGCTCACCCTTAAAATTAATTGAAGATATTCTAAAAAAATAAAGTTCTAATCTATTTCTATTGTCTCTGGCGTAAGGCCTTGCGTATATCATATTATGTGCGAAATATTACCGAATTGTACATATCAATAGGTAGAAAGCTATAAAATTCCCCTTCCATGTCGTGACTTGCGAGAAATCCATACCAATCATTTCAATCGAATTTCAAGAATATAAAACTAAGGTACTGTAATAAAATTGTTGAATTTTTGGAAGGCTCCGTGCCCATTCAGTAACATAAATAATAATAATAAAGGTAAATGCATTTTCTGTATGCCCCATACACCTTGGAAAATCTTTTAGTCTTCTATATCGGTAACCGGCGAGGGTTGGATCCTTGGGGAGTAAGTTGGCTTGGGGAAGCCGGGAGAGCTCTAACATGTAAGAAATATATGCGTCCTGTTATAAAAATGAGGTAATTTTATGCACTATTCGATGTAATGTTGTCGATTGTATTGCCACCCTTCGCTTAAGCCATATTGTGCTTACTTGTTATAGGGGGATAGAATATACTTATATGAAGTTTTATTTCGCAATCATAACAGTATCATCTGTTAAAACTGTTCTCTTAATAGCTAATGCATTAACAATTGATAAGATCAATGGTTAGATTAAACGATGAAAATAAATTTCAACTGTATAGGATAATTTTAAAAAAACTGTTAATTTAAAATAAGTTAAATATATTTTTCTAAAAATATATTTAAAGTCAAAGTATTTTACAAGATTATAAAAATAAAATTCTAACCACTGTCAATGTTCGACAGAATCGTTTTGTTTTTGTTTTCATCCCCTCCGCTCTAAGGGTAGATGGCAGCCCACGTAATGTGTACTTTATGGCACAAGAAACCCAAACTCCACAGCCGTTTGGGATCACAAACATATTTAATCTTTACAAGAACACTGTATTTCTTGTTTTGAATTTTTATCTTATCATTTGCTCGAGTTGTTGTTGCAAAACTTTGAGTTGGGAAAATAATTAAAATATAATACCATTTACAATAATTACATTTTATTTGTTTATAGTTCTTTTTCATGCTTATAAAACAAAGTAAATAGCGAGCAAAATTCAACATAAAATGTAAACTTCAAAGGGGAAAAGAAAGAAACTATTTACCCGTGGGATTACATGGCATATGAGCGTTTTTACTCGCAAGCAATTGTCACTGAAATCACTTGGGAGATCTCTACAAGGGTCGATGTGAACGCCACCGAAGCATTTTTAACTACCGTCAACATGTTTAAAACACAACATCATGTTGACTGTCAAACTAACTACATTTTTTTTTAAATTGTATTTTGTATATTAAACTAAGATATTTATATTAAAATAAGAGAAAAGCGTAATATAAAATATTAGAAACAGCGAATACCGAGTGAACCATAGGATATAATCCATAGGCATCGTTTTTAACGTTTCGTGTAGCACGCAGTCTGATGTCCGCGTAATTGTGATCTACTGTTCCCAGAAGATTCAGTGTCAGTACCCACTGCACCGAATATACCACCCCTGCACCTACAATATTGTTAGTGAGAGTTATGGCTTGTTTCGATTTCCATCACTTTAATAAACGACGAGACCTATTTTCAGTATATTTTTTCAGATATCAGAAGTTCTACTTAAAGGATTTCATTTGTAATATGTTTATTGATTATATTACAATGTCAAATAAATAAATTACGATATATTTAAATTATTTTCACTAAAATCATGGATCTGAAGATTAGTAATCAAAAAGTATGTTTACTTCCTAACATTTAAAAAAACAGACAAATCATTACAGTTGTGTGCAATTATATTCTAGATACTTCAAACATTCATTTTAGTGACAAAGCCGGTCAACGACGTAAGCATATTGGTAAAACACTCACATCCAATCAACGTCACAACAGACTCACCCCTATGCAAAAAAACAAGTGTTTGCACTCATAAAGAATGAGTGCAAATCTGTGCACAAAGATGATTGTTTATGTTTCCATATCACCCACGAGTAGAGCCTATTGTGTCGTTTTTGTATTCAAAATAAAACGATCAATTGCCATGAACTCTGACTTGTTTCAATAGTAGGTATTTACTGTCGGTATTATTTTATTAATTACATAATATTATTACCTTCAATCATTGTTATCTGGACAGTTCCATAAACCAATTTCAAAAGCCTTTCTTTTCACAGATGGGACACCATGGCATGGAAGGCTTGGACATGCTAGAGCCAGGTTCAGCTACGTCAATGACAACTCTCGCGCCGATGGGGGAGGGCGCACCGCCGCATCACATGCATGGTTATGGTGCTATGAATCACGTTATGAATCATCATCATCACACCGGTGGCCTGGCGCACGCTCCTCCAGCGCATTTAGTTCATCCTGCTGCCGCTTTACACCCAGATACCGATACAGATCCACGGGAGCTCGAAGCTTTCGCTGAAAGATTTAAGCAGCGCCGGATCAAACTCGGTGTTACTCAAGCTGATGTCGGTAAAGCACTAGCTAACTTAAAACTACCCGGTGTCGGAGCGCTTTCACAAAGTACAATATGTCGGTTTGAAAGCTTAACTCTAAGTCATAATAATATGATAGCACTAAAACCAATATTACAGGCCTGGTTAGAGGAAGCAGAAGCTCAAGCAAAAAATAAAAGAAGGGATCCTGATGCCCCGAGCGTATTACCCGCTGGTGAAAAAAAGAGAAAGAGAACATCTATAGCCGCACCAGAAAAGAGAAGTCTGGAGGCTTATTTTGCTGTTCAGCCGAGACCATCTGGGGAAAAGATAGCAGCTATTGCAGAGAAATTAGACCTAAAAAAGAACGTGGTAAGAGTTTGGTTCTGTAATCAAAGACAAAAACAGAAACGTATGAAATTTGCTGCACAGCACTGACCGTCGGGTGGCGGCGCTGCTTTACTCTATCCAGGAACTGGGTACGGGTATTGAGTTGCCAGCCGCTCCAACATCAGCCTGGGCCACGGCTAAAACCGCCGCTCTAGGAACTCTTGCTCACAAATACACGGAGTTTCCTGGCATAAGCAATAATATAATCTCATTTCCATTTCTTAATTTGAGTTCCGATTGAAATTGTTCGTAATATCTCATTGTAGATAATATTGTTGCAAAATGGTAGTTTCTTTTAAAATATTTCTTTATATTTTCAAAACACAGGGTACACAGATAATTAATTATAATTATACGAGTACATAATATCATTACGGTGAATAGAAATCGCTTCACGTTTTTATTGAGTTATTTTAGCAATATTTTAGGATTTTATTCTAGAGATTTTACAAGGAAATTTGGAAATCAGGATTTTTAAGAGAATGTGCCTTGCAAATATTCAATATTCTGTGTTTAATGTTAGTAATTTCATTGCTGCGTGTCGCAGACTCGAAATGGATACTTTAAGATAAGGTGTCCACTAAAAATGTACATCGAAGTAATAAACGAAGTGTACTTGAGACTGTGACTAGTTAAAGAGTAAAAAATATTGGCATAAGACGAGATTATTTTAGTTTTAAACGTTTATTTTTTATTATAGGTATATGTTAATTTGTTTTTAAACCTACTACGGTCCTAGTCATAGTCAAATAAATACTTAATACTATGAGGTTTTATTATATTATATCAAAGTATTATTGTTTCTTCATTGTAAAAAGCCTTCTACCGTTTTTAAGAACACATTATACAGTAAAATTTTAGTAGGTTAGTTTTAAAAAATAAAAATAGTTTTTTTAAGAAAGATTTCACGAAATGGCACAACTTTTAGGATAAGGATTTAGTAGAGAACTTTAGCCAAAATAGTAATTAACTTCATTGTAAATATATCACATTTCGATCACTATTGTATTTAAAATAATAAATACATTATAATATAGGTAGTCAAGATTTAGTACAACGCAGCTGAATTTTAAAAACGAAGAAAGTGATACACTTCAAATAATACAATATCTAAAACAAAAATATAATGTTTGCATTTCTAATTTAATAGTTACCCTTATAATTTAAATATAATGTATCTACCCCATTAAATCGAGACAAACTGCGGTTAAAAATAAATATTTTAATACTAATTTGTAAATATAGTAATAGGAAAATAAAATGTGCAATGTAACTGCTAGGAATATGATAGATTTTATGTATGAAAATTATAGATAGTTATTGTTATTATTATGCTATAATACTTAAATTCGTACAATTTATTTTGTATAGTTTCCTTTTAAATCGGACTTACGAAAATATTTCAAAACGCTTTAATTTATTATAATTTGTTAGTAAGTTAGTTCTTGTAGTTCATTGTATCATAAGTTTACTAATTATGTATCATTAAGCTGAAATTATCGTATATACTCATAATTTTCAATCTCTCATTCTTGGAGATGCAAGGTTTGTTCTTAAACTAATTATTTCATTCCTATGGCACAAAATAAAGGGGCCAAAATACGAGTATTCTATGTCTAAAAGTCACCTTCAACCATTTTTACAACATTGTGGTAAAAAACAAGTGAATCGAGCAATACCACCACGACACAAGTCTATAACCAAAAATAACGATTTCCCTTTTTGTACATAATATATTAAAATAATAATAATAAAGGCCAAGGTTTCCGCGACAAGAACATTGTCTCACTATTAGTTCCAAAAATAAGTCAGTGCTAAGTTTAAGTAGACATTAGTAGTTTCTCATGCAATTTAATTATTCTTAATTATTGTATCCTAATAAGGAATGAAGAATATCTTGTTTCGAAAACCAATAAACAATAAAATAGAATTATTAGTAAAACGTTGTTTCATTTTACAAATCCAGACATCTTAGAACGAGATGTAACCAGGAGTAAAACCAATGGGACCCTGATAATAAAGAATCCAGTACAAATAAATATAAGATAACAAAATCCCTACTTCCCTACTAATATTATAAATGCGAAAGTAACTCTGTCTGTCTGTCTGTCTGTTAATATTTACTTTAGGTATATATTGGATTTACTTAATATATTACTATATTTATTGGAATCATTTATACATATGATTAGTAAAAATGCCGTACAATAAAAGATATCAAAATAACTAGGGTATCATGAGAGGGATGGTGGTAGTTTTAGAAACAAAAAACGTAGTTACAGTTAATCACAGCAGTTTGTATGTGTATTACTTGCAAAGTAAGCATCCTAAAAAATAATTAGGAGACAAGTAGGAGATCCGCCATTTCGCCCGAAACATTTTTTAAATCTTGTTCGAACCCGGCACCTTCGGGTCTAAACGGGGCTTCTGTGGCTAAGGTATTACCTACCATCAAGTGAACCTCATGATCGTCTGTCGTTGTCTAACATAAACAAAAAATATAAACTGAGAAACTTATTTATATATCTTTAGTTATGGTTTAACTCATCTCAAATCTTTTGCAATAACATCATTCGCTCCTTTCTTATCCGGTGAAAATGAAATCCTAGGACGTAAGTCGTACTTGTCATGCGGATTGTGTCCGTTTTGGTTTAGTTAGACCGGGATTTGAGTCCTTATAAAAGGTAAGTTCTTTGAGTATTAACGAAAGAATGTCACTAAAGTGCCTATGTGGAGCACCCCTTGGGATTCAAATACGACGATCCTAAATTTGGCTGTAAGAGCTATAACCGAGTGGATAGTGGTATAATTTAATTCAGGAGGCCCATCGATAAAATAAACGACACCTTCCGGAATTCTGCATTTGTAACATTTCTGCTCTCAATAAACAGCTATAAATACCTGCTCTTAGACTTAGGGTAATAAAAGTAATTTGAGATAACACAATTACCATCAACACACTTAAGTACCAAATATAAAAACTAGAAATTTCAAGTGAACATTTTTAGCACTGTCTACTTTTTATCTACCCATCACTACCACCACTGTTGGGGCCTAACGGGACCCTTGCCCACAATGCAAAAGACAAAGCAGATTTATTTGCCACGCTCTTTGCAAGTAATTCACGTCTTGATACTTCGAACAAACTTCCACCTGTCATACCTCACTGTGGATTTTTTATGCCTGAAATACGCATCAAACAGAAAGAAGTCTTAAAAACAATGCGTGATCTCGACGTGAATAAGGCCAGTGGACCTGACGGGATTCCAGCAGTGGTCTTAAAAACCTGCGCAGCTGAATTGTCTCCGGTACTGACAAGGCTATTTCGTCTCTCTCTTGGTTCTGGGATTGTCCCTAAAGCCTGGAAGCTTGCCAATGTACAACCTGTACCCAAAAAGGGTAGTCGTGCTGACCCTACAAATTACCGACCGATATCAATAACCTCCATACTCTCTAAGATTATGGAGCGTTTATTGAACAATCGGCTCCTCGCGTATCTAGAAGCAAATGATCTGCTTAGTGACCGGCAATATGGATTCCGCCAGAAACGGTCGACAGGCGACCTTCTAGTACACGCCACACATTTATGGGGAGAAGCCCTCGAGAATCACGGAGAAGCCCTTGCTATCTCCCTAGATATCTCGAAGGCTTTCGATAAAGTCTGGCACGACAGCCTTCTCGGCAAGCTTCCTTCATACGGGATACCCCCTATCCTCACCGCTTGGATATCCGACTTCCTGAGAGAACGATCGATTCGAGTAGTCATCGATGGCTGCTCATCAGATCATATGGCAATTAATGCCGGGGTACCTCAGGGGTCGGTTCTTTCTGCAACGTTGTTCCTGCTGCATATTAACGATTTGTTAAAACCTAATATGTTTAGCTACGCAGATGATAGCACTGTTGCTGAAAGTTATAAGTCCAATGCTCGTGCTACACTGGAAGAGATTGAGAGCGAACGGAAAGCCATGGTGGAGCGTGTGAATCACACCCTATGCGAAGTTTCTGTTTGGGGTGATGCTAATTTAGTGGGATTCAATGCTCGTAAAACCCAAGCTTGTCTTTTCAGTGCCAAACGGAGTCCATTTCAACTGACTCCATTTTTCCAGGGTGTGAGTGTGGAAACCGCCAACCATCTGGAGTTGCTAGGCGTCAGCTTATCATCAAGTCTCAACTTCGGAGGGTTTATCGTATCCAAGGCACGGGTGGCTGCTAAGAAACTTGGCATATTGGCGAAGGTGAGATAATATTTCACATCGGGACAGCTTTTAAATTTGTACCAAGCCCAAATCCGATCGTGTGTGGAATATTGCTCTCACCTTTGGGCTGGTTCTGCCAAATGCCATCTCGGTGTCTTGGATGCGATGGAAAGACGTGCTAAACGACTTATTAATGATCCTGTGCTCATTAATAGCCGACTTTTACCTCTGGAGCATCGTCGTAGAATAGCTAGTCTTTCGGTATTTTATCGTCTACATTTCGGCGAATGTGCATCTGAGCTTCACCACCTCATTCCACCGTCTCCTTTTTTTCATCGGACATCGAGACGTACGGAGGGGTACCATCCTTACTTGGTCGATGTACCGAAAGCTCGTACAGGACGCTTTGCCTCCTCTTTTATAGTGCGAACAGCCAAGGACTGGAATTCCCTACCGTCGTCTGTTTTTCCAGAGACTTATAATATTGGGCTCTTTAAGTCAAGGGTAAATAGGCTATTCATAGGCAAGCGTGATTTACCACCTTAGTTTGCATCAACACTTAAGATCAGGTGTGATCGCAAACAAACGCTTTCCTATTTCAATATATAAAAAAAAAAAAAAAAAAAAAAAAAAAAAATCTACACGTTTCCATACTAATATTATAAAGAGGAAAGATTTGTATTTTGGTACGAGTATGTTATAAATAAACTTAAAACATCATCATGTCATCTACATTGCGTCCGTGTGAAGCCGGGGCGCGTTGCTAGTATTATATAGTTAATTGTAAATCGTAACGTTTCAGAACCTAGAGGATTTTTAAGTCAATATTTTGTATAAAATTTGTAAAATTTTAAATAATACACACAAAATATTATAAATACCTACTGGTTATAAAAATATTTACCTATTCATGAAAAGTTTAAAGCCATCGGAAACATAATTAGTCGTGTGTAAATTGATTATTATAAGAGGTTACTACCATTAGAAGAAATTGAATACTATTGTCATTTATTTACGCGAGTATCACACATTTAAATAAAATAAATTTATTGGATTAAAATGCGATTTATTATTTATCCCGACAACGTATCGAATGCTTTCCAGCAAACGTGGTCTAGGGCAGACTGACTGTGTCCGTACTAATACCAAGTCGGAAAAAATTGGGATTATTTTTTCAGGGCAGAGCTGCCGGCCTAGCATGACCGCCACGAGATATGTATGTAAGGATCGGCTATAGACTGCAACTGTAATCAAGTGAATAGAGTAAAATCTTTAAGATATTTGGGAATCATCGTCGACCAAAATTTGAATTTCAAAGAACATGTTTCCTTGGTATCAAAGAGAACACGAAAACTCATATACGTCATGAGACTTCTTCGTCGCAGTGCCCCTGAATCAATTTGTAAGCAGGTATATCTTGTTCTATGCCAGTCCATTTTAAAATATTGTGTCTGTGTGTGGGGTAGCGTCGGGAAATCTATAATGTTGGAACTCGAAAGAGCACAGCGTGCTGTGCTTAAAACTATTATCTGTAAACCCCGACGCTATCCGACAGATGAGCTCTATAAGGACACTGGCGTTCTCAGTGTTCGACAATTATACATATACGGAACATATATACTTGCTTACAAAGATCCTTTGAGCTGGACCCAAAGAATCAGGGCAAATAGACAACATAAAGCGCTGACCCCCCGAGTCAAAACATCATTTGGCTGTCGCTTCTCGAGATTCATGAAACCGTTTCTGTTCAACGTGGTTAACACTGAAATCGGAACACCAATGAATCTCTATGAAGCAAAAATAACAGTCAAGAATTGGCTCCTGTCTCTAGACTACAAAAAAACAGAAAAACTCCTTGACATTCTAAAATAATATATGTATATCAATCAAAGTTCATATCACACACCTTACACACTTCCATAACACCCTTATAGGCACATAAGTATTTATTTTTCTTAATATTGTTTTATCTTATATACACTACATATATACACTTCAGTGGGTTAAATCAATTCTTCTGCTACGTCAAGCCTAATTCAAATATATAATCCAGGGCCCCAAGATACAGGGTTTGCCTAGTTTGGGGCTCACTGTTTATTCAAGTAAGCTCTAAGGCATAAGCAAGCATTATTTAAATAGTAATTGTTTTAACAAAAAGAAAAAACATTTAATTAAGAAATAGAATAAAACTAATCAATTACGCTGTTTGAATTAAAATGTTGTTGAAGCGGTCGGGCGCGCGCCTCAAGCGTTTAACTTATTTCCAGCTGTAGTTAGTGTTTGCTCCCTCTTAATTCGAAACCAAAATATTTAAAAAGAACCTTGTTTGCACCCCAAGTACATCAATTTAATTATTAAATACTGGCCCCAGTAAATAGTGTAGTATGACTGCTCTTTTCTCTTTATCTCTATGGCGGCAACCAATACCTATGGGTATTTCATGATAATTTCAAGACATTATATAGCAAAGCTAAGATAATAAAATTACTACTTATATCAAAAATATATAAATGAACAAATTACAGATATAGGTATTTTATATTATTCTGTTAGTCTACTGGAGTTATTACAATTCTGTTCGAGCAATCGCCCTAGATACAAATAATATCGATTTTAAGTAATTTCGTACATCAAACTTATTAAATTGCATTTAATAAGTTTGACGTACGAACTTGCTGACAATACTTTATACAGGCCGATCGTCACCTATTGTATATTAAAAAATTAAATATTATATTGATAAAATAGTTGTAACACCCTATTATAAGACGATAACTTATACATGGTACCTTATGTTTTGCACTATCGAATTTAAGTAGAAAAATAGTGTGTTTGACAAACAGAAGCGCTAGGAAGCGCTTGTAAGTAAGTAAAATGGCGATCGTTATACAGTAAGTGCTGTCAACTACTGAATTTTACTCTAGAACGCTAAGTTAGCTTTAACCGGGAAACCTAAACTAACTTAAATATATGTTTGTATATTAAAAAAATACCAATTACCTTCCACACATATTTTTGGGCTGACATTATTATTAATTTTAATAATATGTACTTTAAATTTATTGCACAAACAACTTTTAAACTGATTTCAAAACAATCAAAATAAATAAGCAAAATGTGTCAGCGGCCGGATACGTTTACTCATATACATTTTGGCGGGCTCGTTGGCGCGTTCGGTAGAACACCTGCCGTGCGCATCGATGGGTCGTGGGTTCGAATCCCACCGGGAGGAGCACATGCTTATAATTTTCTGTAAGTATGTTTTCTCCACGTCTGGTAACTTCGGGCATTAATCGGGTGGGAGGAATATCGAAATTCCGACCGGGTAACGAAACACCGTTCATAGATGGAAAAACCGTGCAGTGCATATTGCGCGTTTCGGGTTCAGTCTATGGATTTCCGAATGCTAGAAGTAAAAATTAGGTCGACAGCGCATCATTGACTGATGTTCTGTGGCTGAGGTATCACCTACCATCAAGTCAACCTCATGCTCGTCTGTCGATATCTGACATAAAAAAAAGTTATATTAGCAAACGTATCCTGCTGACAACTCTGTACCTGTAGTACGTTAAAATAAAACAAAAAACCATGATTCAACCACAACCACCAGTTTGGATTCATGATAGCTTCATGAATAAAAAAAAAACAAATTATCATTAATTAATTTAGGTAACACAATGTACACTTATGAACAATACAATACTTACGAGTATGTCAATAAAAAATACTTTACATTTACAAATCAAGGGCGTAGAACGGACGAGAAGAACTGGCAATAAACTCTCTGCCACTCTATTTTATATACCATCTACATGTACTTTAACTTTATACCGTCCGATCATCACCTGTAATAAAAAATGTAAAATGCTACTGATAATAATTTATTTTGTTTATGAATACTTTTATTTTCTCTAAAAGTTTCATTTACCAAGTTATATTATATAATAATAATGTTTATTCGTCAATATATAATACTGTTTATCTTAGGTATAATGATCTCTCCTTATTTTTCGCATTTAAAAAAATCCAGGGTCCTTAAACTTTAAGATATCATTCCTGTATTTGTATCGCAAAATAAATTAACTATGACATAAGAAAATACTTGATCCTATGGTTTATAGTAATTTTTCATATAAAAGCAGATAGAGCATTGATTTCATAGTAGAAACGTAGTCGAAAGCCTGTGATTACACAAGCCGTCGCCGGAGGCGGATCCTCCCCTCTGCTCGATGATTGTTGCCTAAGCCTAATATTAGATGTATAGAGATTGGTCTTGTATTGTGTAACACAAACAATATTTGGCTAATCAAACTGTTGGTTTAACGTTCTAATTGGATGAATGTTTGCTTATTCTCGGACTGATTTCCCTACAAGGGCATACCTAAAGGAATTCATAGTTATTTACCAACGCACAAACATTCAAAGATTCAATAAGATTGGATTTCATTAATAATCTTGCCATATCCATTATCCGGCAAATAAGTATGTTTTAGAAATAATATATGTATAATATATGTACTTCATTATTATATTTTTTTTCATATCACTAACAAATGGATATTTATTATGCAGCTATTTGATCATTGCAAGGATAATAAGAATGTAGGGAAAATATCTTATTTTTTTTAACTATTTTGATAAAAGTAAAGCTTATAGGTGGGATTTTACCTATACCTGCTTTTGGAACGATTTTTGTGCCTCAGAGGTAAACCTACGGTATTGTGTTTAGTCCCAAAAGTCCAGGGTTTGAATCCCGGGAAATCAAGAAATATCTCCCGTTCTGGTCGACCAGGTTTTTTTACAGGTAAATACATATTTAATATTAAAAAAAATAAATACCAAAACAAATGATAGCGTTTTAATGTAGTGTAATATCTCTACATAATTAATAACAACTTTACATAACCTCGCAGTCCTTTCTTCATGGTTGATTGTTTTTTTTTTTGTAACTCACGGTGGTTGGCTTCAATGAAATTTGATCCGATTCAATAAGATCTTTGTGAGTATGATCCAATAAAAATACTACAACTTAATCAATGGCATACCAGGTACAGAATTGGAACACTCACTGTAGGCTATAAATAAATCAATTCAAACCGCGTGGGGTGTCCATGCTACCTGGGGAACCCTAAATTTCGCCAGGGTGTCACTAAATCACCGTTATTGTTAAATGTAGTGTCCGAAGAAACACTGTACCCGCCCCAACATATATTATCAAATAAATGCTGTTAATAATATTTGATTTAAATAGGTGGGTACCATTCATTGCAACCGCTGTATGAAGAATGCTTTGGTACACTATAACACATCGTCTACATACCTACTTAGTTACAGAGTTTTTTTTGTATATTATGTAAATATAATTACGACCCAATTATTAGGTTGTTTTATCAAAATTGCTCTGGTTAATAATAATAGAAATAGTTCAGTTATTAAGTTTGAATAACGTGTATTTAATGGACTGTTCCAGATAATGCGAAGTACTCATAGTTGACTAAATTGTCAAATTTTAATGTTAAGAGATCCAGTCAATCTATAATAATTTTTCAACGAGGTCAAACTACTATCGTGACAAGTTATTCTAGCTCGATGGTCAGCAAAGAATATTACGATCGTTGTCAACGTAACTATTTTACCATAACCATTTTGATACTTTCAATATTTTAATTTCAAACAACGAAAGATCTGACTTTAAAACTTACTTATTTTACTTTCATAAAGTTTAGAGCGTAACAGAACTAAAATAAATAACATTAACTAAATTGTCGAAGAAATTGATCAATCTAGTTGATCTATTAGTATTCTATTCTATTCGGAAAACTATAGATTGAAGCCGAAATACGCAATCTGAACTTCATAGCTTTTACATTTATGGTTGTGGTTGCTTTCCGCTACTTAGTTTCGGTATTCTTTTGATATCCGTTTAAGTTAGAAGTTAGATTTAGGGAATTGAAGTCGCAACCTTTCCTCATGGAAAGTAGGTAAATATAAAAAGAAAGTACATATACCAGCCAGCTCATCACGAGTGGAAAGGTAGGTTTTTTTAAAAAAAAAATGTATAAACATGTCAGACTTGACGAGAATTGAACGCGTGATCGACGAATATTGATATTGCGATTTACAAAGACTGAATGAAACGAAACTAATTTAGTATAATAATAGGTGCGCTGAGCTTGTAGGTATAGTTGTCAAAGTAGATATAATTTTCTATTAACTTTAAGACAAAGGATGGCAAAGAAGGCTAAGCAGAACAATAGTCCCCTTTTCTATTGTATAATATAATAACTTAGGTATTTCAATATAGTAGGTATATCTACATATTTATGAAACTACTTATAATACAATAATTTACAAAAAGGAATACAAAACTACTCTTCATCTATACTAATATTTAGTTATTATGGCAACATAGAAATAATTATTTTCGACAAGTATTAAAAAAATAAGTAAAATGAAAAGAAGACTCTATTTATGTCAGAATAGTATTGTAGACAGAGATTTTGAATTAGCATTTCAATTTTTGATAACGTAATATTTTCTTTTATTAACGCGAATATCACATATTGAAATAGAATTTTTGATCCGGTAAAAGGTATTAAGATAACTTCTTATATTTTCATTTGCATTTTACTTTGTATTTTACTTTGGATTGAATATTATGAGAGTTAATTACGTTATTTATGCATGGCTTAATCTAGTTGGAGATATACCTATATTATTGAATGAGGATAAGATTAATGTCGAGAAATATCTAGTTGCTGGGTATTTCATAGAAGCTAGATAATAATATTACTCCACAAAAAATAGTAGGAGAAAATAGGGTATTACCGGTCACTTAAGGAAAAATCAGTACACAGCAATTATAAATAAAAAATTCTGTATGAAAGTACACCGTAAGTATGACCGGTATTACCTCCTGACCGGTAATATCCTATTTTCCCCTAATCATGAAAGTCTACTGCGTAGTTTATAAAAACATACGTGAGCATAGATTTTGTTTATACTTAAGAAACAGAAATATTACTTAAGAAAACTAATAACAAATCGAAAATAACGAAAAATGTTAATATGTCATATTACATACGATAATCCCTGAAGCCTATGAAATTGTAAAGCAAGAGTACTCCACCATTCACTTGCGCTGAATAGGACTGTCAAGAAAACCTACGTGTATTTCGAATATGTAAAATATAACACCCTTATGCCTTTAATTGCAGGTAGAATCTTTCTTGAAAAGAATGTGATACTCATTGTTTATATCTCAATTTTTAATTTCCCTTTTTTCCATCCAGAGTTTCGCCTGGCAGATATTGCATAGTCCGATAAGGCCAACCTCATGGACCTGCTATGTTGAGATTGAGTTTCTAAAATGAGATTATGTGTGCAATAAAGGATATTTTATCCGTCTAACTATGAGTAAAATTATAAAATATCAATAATTAAATAATGTTACATTAATATCAATTCAAATTTAGATTAATTAAAAAAAAATCTCATTTAATTTAAACTCGTAAACTTGAAACTTCGATAAAGCTGCAAAAGTATTCCCACACGGCGACGAATTTTATTGCGTGAGAAGTAAAAAAAAATTAAAAAATTACCATCTTTTTACGACACTTAGAAGCAAGTTACAGAGTTCTCCCCCGTCGTTGGTTTCATTAAAGCTTCCCCGGCTAATTAATTTTTTTAGTCCAAATTAAACAAGACCCGAATGATGTCCATTCGTGCGAAAATTTGAAAATTTATTGGCTTTTTATTAATTCTTACGAGTTTTTTTTTAATTGGAATGGTTAAAAATTGCTTAATTTAATGTCAAAGATTAAATTTTCATGATAAATCTACGAAGGTACACTTAACCTGCACAGTTGCCTATTGCCTTCTATTTTGGAAATTCCTACCTACTTACCTACATAAATCGTGAATTTGCATGTTCACTAGTGGGCACATTTCTGTGTCTGTTTCACTGATGATTATTATTTTTACAGGAAAGTAGGTCAGCCTTCTCTACGATGTCAAACTGAAACAATTTTAACCTTGTTACCCTCAGATTCGAACCTGGGACTGATCCAGAGCTGAACGCAACGCACTTACCACTGAGCCTCTTTATCCTAAGTAGAAGATACCTACATTTTGTATGTTATGTGTTGCTCAAGTAGTTATAAACACGAATGGTAACGTAATTAAAACAGTTACGAACATAAAACAGTGACAATTTAATATTCTTTTTGTTTAAGGATGAGTGTTAAAACTAAATCACAGTCGTGAATATCAAACCAGAGCACTTAAATTAAGGCATTCAGAATTATTTCATATCACGCTTAATTTGTTCTGGGAGGTAGTTTGGTACGAAACTAATTAAGGAAACTTTTCGGATTATCCCAGTTTTTCCACTCGTAACGACCAACGCGTGATGAAATCACTCTCCCCTTTTTGTATTCATGGAATGGTCGGTCGGGAGGGCGATGAACACCGCACTTGTGGGTCTCGGTACGGTGGTCATTACGAGGACTTTTTCGGTCATTTATTTAGTTTTACTTGATCGTCGTATTTCGAAACCCAGGCCCCCACAGACAGTGAGATATTCACCAATTTCCTTGTTCTAAATTCGTTTTGTTAACAACTACTTAACGCTCAGCAAGAAATATTAGTTTGTTGTGCACATTTGTCTTATCACTCGAATTGTACTGGTCAGAACCGTATGCTTAAGATAGTAACAACCTTAACCTACAATTTAGGAGTTAGGCCACCTATTACAAACTGAGACAATATTGATGTTTGACCTAAATCAATCAATTCCCAAGTTTAAGTAATATTCAACTGATCCAGGCTTCAATATAAATGATAAGAAAAAAACAAGACATATTATGTACCTAAAGCACGTTACTTATGAAAAAACAAAAGAAAATTCAGCAGAATGCTCGCCATAAATTGTACGACTCGCGGGAATTGTAGCGTTTGCATACCCGCCGAGTAGTGTCTATATTTTAAAGTTATTTCCTTATACTATTGTATATAGTGCTCAATTTCGCATATATTGTTCCATGTTTGCACTACTTACCTACATTCCTTCCTACATATTGACAAGAGGTAATTTAGTGAGTCTATATATTATAATTGTAGCGTGATATATACGTGACTAATGACTATAACATAATACTGAGCTCCACCCAATAAAAATATAATCTTTTGAAAGTCATTTGTTATATACATAGTTCCGATGAATGTGTCTATCTATTAAATTACTTAATTAAGGATGTTAAATAAAAGACTCTACATATATATGATACGTTTGTATTACAAATAAATAATATTTAATGAATGCATAAATTTGTATTATTTAAAAATGACACAACAATATGCACGCAAGTTATCTTAACACACTTTCTTCGATTTATTTCTTTGGCGAAACCATGTAGGGGCAATTTTGATCCAAATTATAGAATAATATATAAAAACTTAAACTAATTTAAACATACAATATTTTTATTAACACATGTATATTTATAAGTATTTACAAAATGTACCAGCAACATATGGCACACATGAAGAAAGTCAACTTACATTATTATAACTTGATACGTCTTTTATTAAAGAACTGACAATAATAATAAACATTAAAGTCAAAATTAATCTAAGTACAAAATGCAGAATAATCCATAAAGTAATGCTGATAAATGTAAAAATACCTAAGTACAAAAATTAATAATGTATTTGTTCTTCTTTTTAAACTCGGCGAATATTTCTTTGTGTTTAGTTTGAACTAGTTATTACTGCTAACACTATAGGTAGTGACTGTAACTTATATTTCATTATTATCACTAATAGTTTACATTTTCTTACTGAATAATAAAATTCCATTGTTTTGTTCATGCTCAAAAATTGACTATGTATTTGAATGGTTGAATTTAAAATCGCTTTCACATTAATTGTGCTCGTTTATTTATTAATAAAAAATGCTTAAACGACATCTATCTAAAATTGATTGGTCTACTTGGTCCTTCAGTAGGTTCAAGTACGATTCTCTTGAAGCAGCCTTCGGGTAGTTGATCCAATATATCTTTGATATTATTCACTTCGCCACTGAGATGACTATGTTCATCCTGATATTGTTTTATCCATCTGTCAAGAGAAATAATCAAATTGTATATTTTTATTTATTATCTTAAAAATGAAGATATAATAATTTATCTTGAAAAATATAAATCTATCTTTTTTTTTACCTTTGATGATTATTTTTAGCTTCCGTTAAAGCCTTGATCTTGCCATCTAAATCTTGAACTTGAAGCGCCTTCTCTGCTTCGTCTAGGCTTTTCTCTGTTGGAAAAATATATTTAAAAACTTAGTTCGATTGGTTCTGATTTATTTGAATTTATAAGACGTTTCTACTATTTCTTTTATTATTATAGAGCAGAGTGTGCAATAATTATCAGCACCCATGGACATTCGAGACTCAAATGTCTCAAATACGTTATCAGCCTTTAGAAAATAGGCCTGTATAATCGTAACATAATATTATACATACGCAATCGATCAAGAGCCTCGTCGTCTAAAGTTGGCAAATTTTGCAATTCATCCATGATTACTTTGAGATCTTCTAGCCCTTTCGTCACTTGCTTCTCAGCTTCTCTTGCATCTGTATTTGCTTGGCCAACCTATATAATAAAAAACATTAAAACATGTCATGAAAATCATAGTTGACTATCAAATTATTTGTAAATACCTTCATCTTAGCGTCCCTTGTTAATTGCATATTTTCTTCAGCATGTCTTTCTAATTCTTCTATTTGCTGTGCTGTTCCTTTAACGCGTGCTGAAAAATTAAGTTACCTTGTTTAGTAAAGTAACAATTATTTCTTATTTCCACAATATTGCAATGTATTTTATGAGAACTTACTGGATAACTTTTCAGCTTCATCTCTCAATTTACCAGCTTCAGTGCGAGATGAAGACGCTTTCTTTCTAATTTCATGAGCTGCCTATAAAAATTATATTATTTTTTATAAATGCTTAAAGCTGATAATGTGGATTATTCTTATAAATGATCAGATACGATACCTCAGATGCCTTATCAGCATATTCTTTTTGAGCCTGCTGCGCCAAATCTCTGGCCTCTTTGGCCTTATCACTTGCTGCATTTAACTCTTCAATAATACTTGATATGCTTTCTTCAGCAGCTGCTACTTTTGACTGAACTTCTGGTACATCGAGAGCAGCTAATTCAGCAAGTTGACGTGATTCTGTTACTTGATCACTAAATTCTGTAAATATTTAAACCTTAGTTTATTTAATATTCTAAGAAAATGAAGGGAAATCGACTTAATTGCATTTTTTAACCTTTTAGTGTTTGGTAGATTTCATTTGCATCTTTCAAAGTGGCTTTTGTGAGTTCGACATCATTCTTTGCTTGCGCTTGTATTTCGTCTAATTTTGCAAGAAGATCATTTAATTCGTCTTGACGATATTGGCCCTGATCTAAAAGACTTCTTCCTTGTTGAACAGCATCTGCTATAGCTTGAAGTGTTTCTTCATTATCAGCTATGATTTGTTCTAATTCCGCAGATTTTTCACCAATCTATAATTTTACAAAAATATAATAAAAGTATATAAAAGTATAATATAAAAAAAAATCTATAACAAATATGTCAAAACTTTTTAATTTTGAAATGTCAAATTTCTATTTTATTTCCCAATTTTCAACAACTACTTACAGTTCTGTTCATTTCAACTGAATCGTGATGTAGTTTGCTGAGCTTTATATCAGGCAGTAAAGTAGTATTAACTTCAGCATACAGACCCAATGCTTCTTCATAGACAGTCTTAGCACGTTTAAGGGCTTGGTCAGCGAGTTCAGACATACTACTTAATTTTCCAGCAGCGGCATTTAGTTCATTTGCTAACATTTGAACTTCGTTACTAAAAACATTGTGGTACTTTAAATGTTATTATAGTAAACTGTATGGAAAGGAACTGCGACTTTGTATGCGTGGTACATGAAACTATTACGATAGTCAATTTCAGGGTAGAAGTTTTAAATAACCTTTTATAATACGTTTTTTTTTTAATTTCCACCTTTAATTTTACACATAATTTTAAAAGTCTTAATTGAAAATTATGGTTTTTTAAATAATCTTACACCCTTAATTAAATCCCCTTAAGAGAAGAATTTATAGAAATCATCTAGATGACTTTAATATAAAAGCTATATACAAAATCGCCGCCCCTTCTATTTTAAGGTTTACAGATACATCATCTCATTTTATTATATGTATTATTTAAATTATAAATAACAAAAAATATACAGTGTAGTCAAAGCATTACTAACCTGATATTAGCTTGTTTTGTGATACCATCTTTAGCAATTTGATTGGCTGCTATAGATGTATTAAATGCTTTTTCTGCTATATCTTTTATATTCTTTGCTTCATTTTCTAACTTTTCTGCCAATAATCGAGACTCTTTGGCTAAAGCCGACATATCAACAGACTGTTTGCCAAATTGTTCAGACCTATTACGAGCTTTAGCTAATGCTGCTGCTCCCTCACCATCCAGATATTCCATTGCACTCTGTAAAATTGCCAAAATTTAGATGTATTTTTTAAGGCTTACATTCAAAATATTTAAAGTTTCTCATGCCTTGCTCTAGAACTTACATTAATTTCTTTCTGTGCTGCTTCAATAGTATCTTCAGCCTTTGATGCATTTCCTTTACTTCTTTCTACAGATTCGTTTCCTTCATAACCTTCATCTTCAATTTTGTAAAGCATATTCCTAATAAAAAAAAGTTATTTTTACACCTTTTAAATTAGATAATTATGTGGCCACGTATTCTTTGATTAATTTACCTAACATCTGAGAGTCGATCAGCGAGGTCTGCAAGATTGCTTGTAAGACTAGTTCCAGGACCATTTCCGAGTTCAGCCTGAGCTTCTTGGGTAAGTTTTTCTATTTCTTCCCTAACACGTTGTAATTCGTTATCAAAATCAGCGTTCTCAACAACTGTTGGTGCTTTTGAAATTTTGGCTAAAATCTGTAAGTGTTTTATATTAATATAATAATATATTAGATAACCTTTTACTTTTTCATGTCAATGATTCATTTCATTAAAAAATATATTAAATTCGGTTAGCTTTAAGGTCTGGTCAACATGAAATATTAAAATGACTACATTTATCCTTAGCTATGTATTAATTATGAGAGTAAATAAATAATTTTATAGTACATATTTTATGCTTTACTATGATTAAACAAGTTCACATATTTTATTCAAAGCAGTATTGTATAGCTCGGAGCCTCGCAATGGTTAAGCCCACCGCTGCAGTTAATAACAAAGTAAAGATCATTACCGTACGTAAATAGATGGAAAAGCATGGAATATAAATTGTACATTTCAGCTTCTATCTATGCATTTATATGCTGTATAGTAATGAAATAGGTCAATTGCGCATCTTTGAATGAGCCCCATGTTTGCGGTTGAAAATATTTAACCAACTATTCTATTATACTTACATCATCAAGTTCTTTTAGTTGTTGTCTATGTTGGTTGACGGCGTCTTGCACGAGATTATAACAAGGAGGACAATTTTCGCAACCTTGGCCATCTGCCCGCCGTCTTTTATTTTCCATACATCTGTTGTTATTTATATTGGGGTATTTTAGTTGTTTAAATATTATATAAGAGCAACTTAAATTAAATAGAAATTGTTGTTTTTTTTAGTTTTTAAGAAATCTAATTATCGTCCGCGTCGTCTTGAATTTTTTAATAGGTGTAGTTTTTACCTAATATGCTTTAAAAAATACGTCGATATACATTTTATATATGTTGTATACTCCACGTAGTACCAATGGCGTAGCTAGGTGGAAAAAACAGACATCAATCGACCCTCTTTCCAAAGCCAAGGGGGGCCCTCTCTGCTTCAGGGCCCTGGTGCACTGCACCACTTTGCCCTATGATAGCTACGCCATTGCGTAGTACACAAGGCTTAGTCTTGCTATATAATTCAACTGTTACATATGAAATACTGTAAATTCGTACTTTATGAAGTACACGGTTATATATGTAAAACAAGTTCAACTAACTTATCACATCTGCGTCCCTCGACGTTTTCTTGACAAGAACATTGGCCAAACTTGTCGCATTGGTAGTCCGTTGAACCCCATTCATCACAATCACAATCACGACAGCCCTCTATCGAGAAACCGTAGTGATAGGCAAGGCAGCGATCGCAATGTATCCTGTAGAAAGATTGTATTCAGTGATTTAATCTATAGTAATATTATAAAGAGGAAATATTTGTTTGTTTATTTGTTACGATTTACCTCAAAAACTACTCGACCGATTTTAAAAATTATTTTAAAATAGGTAAATAGGTTATTATAGTACGGATCGCTAGTATAATATATTTGACTTCGATCATACTATGTCAATGATATTTGATAAATATTGAAGACATATGTATATCTTAAAATATTTGAATTAAATAGTTTTTCAAATTACTAACCCATCAATACCAGGTTTACAGTAACATTGACCGGTTGCTGGATGGCATGTTGTATTAAAAGAGCCTTCAAGATTGCAATCACAGGCTTTGCATCCCTCACCAGAATTAATGTTATAGAAACCATCCTAAAAAATAAAATTAAGTTTTTGATATCTGCGCCATCTATGTCATGTCATAGGAATTACATTGTTAGCACACTATTGCAACTACTGAACCTCGCAGGGCACCAAAAGCGGCTGTCAAATATTTTGGTGGCAAGAAACAGTTGGCGTTAGAAAATCAATACTTTACTTACTACTTACTTTACTAGTAATTGATATATTTCTAAAAACATGAACATACTGATACTCTTGTCTTTTAGTAACACGAGTATCACAAATTTAAATAAAATAACTTTTACTAGATAAAACGCGATTTATTTGACTGCGCATGAATTTACGCAAAATTGTGAATCATTTCACTTTTTTGGAATAATAATATAATGAATAAATTGCTTTTTAGGTATGGTAAAAGTTTTAAATGATAGAAACTAACAAAATATCCAAGTTTTATAGATATCCACTTGTTCGTTGGCGCGTTCGGTAGTGCACTTGCCGTGGGAATCGATGGGTCGTGGGTTCGAATCCCACTGGGACATGTTTATAATTTTCTGTAAGCATGTCTTCCCCACGTCTGGTCACGGGCATTAAACGGGGTCGAGGAATATTGAAATCCCGACCGCTTTCACATATGAAAAAATCCATGAAGTGCATATTGTGCGTTTCGGCTTCAGTCTGTGGATTTCCGAATACACGAAGTAAAAAGTAGATCGACAGTGCATCATTGACTAATGTTCTGTGGCTGAGGTATTAAACATTTACATAATACTAATTGTATACTCACTTCACACTTATCACAGTTCCTGCCAATAACATGGGATCTACAAGAACAAAAGCCAGTAAGACCGTCACATTGTGGCGGTCCCTCTGGGCTTTCCAATGTTCCAGCTTCGTGACATTCACAGGGTTTACAGTCACCCTTTTCCTTCTGATCGAGGGCATCTCCATAATAACCTGCGTTTAAAAAATGCTTTGAGTTATCCTAATTATATTCCAGTTATTAAATTAGTGAAAAATATCTACACATCATTCAAGTTAATACAATATTCTGAGTTACTGATAGAGTTCCTTTGTCTCTTTTCGGAAGATGTAAAATTTCGACCTAATTCTTAACTTAAATTTGTTTATATAAAATATTTTTGAGCTTGATCTTTGATATTAAGAGGTATTAACTGGTCTTTATTCTTATGTAAGCTTTTCCTTATGGTGCTAAAATTACATATAAAGAAGTGGTTACTTAAGAAATCCACAGAAGTATTTCTTCGCTATTAACATCAGTTTAAAAAAAAAGAATATATACTTAATTAAATATATACTGACCACTTAAGCATTTATCACAATGGTCGCCTGCAGTGTTGAAGATACATTTGAGACATTCTCCAGTTGTTCTGTTGCAGTTTCCAACTGCGTTAGGGTCTACATTGCCGTTACACTGACACTCTTCACATTCCTTGGGAGGTCCAAACTGACCAGTGGGGTCACCAAAATGTCCGTCGGCACAAACCTCACATCTTGGGCCTAGAAAACGTTAATAAAATGTATTTAGCAAATATATAATTTAAACTTATTTTGGCTTCCTAATTGTTTAATCACAACGATGTGTACTCTGATATAGTACTGTTGATTTTTTTAAATATAATATATTTTTTTTATTTTACTTCAATATTAGTTTTGAGACACTTTTTTCACTGATTAATATGTTTACTACACTTTTATGTTTATTTGTGTTTAGGATATATTACGAAAGATATTGAAAACATGGCTGAAACACAACGTTTGCCATAACCTAACCACATTATAATGTGACTCAGTATACTGAGTCATAGCCAGAGGCCTTTCGGAGATCTGTATAATATTTCTGATGAAAAAATATACATAGCTACGCTCGACAGAAAACTAAATAGGTATAAGTTATCTTACCAGCATATCCCACAGGACAGTCTGTACAAACTATACTTTGGTCCATCAACTGAATACATCCACTGTCTTTTGGACAAGGGCATGGCTTACAGTCATCAGGCGTGCCGGCAATAGCATTGCCGTAAAATCCTTTTGCACATAGTTCGCAATTGCTTCCAGTCGTGTTGTGTTTACAAATGCAGAAACCTAAAAAAATAATTAGCTTTATTTTGTACACATTTCAAATAATTCAAAAAATATTGCCAGGTTCGTTGGCATAATAGATAGTGGTTAACGATCCGATGGGTCGCGGATTTGAATGCCGCAGGGAGATGTTTACAATTCCGTCTGATCACTTCAGACATGAACCGGGTGGTAGAAATATCGAAATTTCGACAGGGGTAGATTCAAACACCATGAAATGTATATTTCGCGTAAGTTGCTTAAAGTAAAAAGTCGACAGCGCATCAATAAAATAATATTCCAAGTCTGATTTATCATCAAGTTAGCCTCACACTCGCGTGTGGATATCTCGGATATTATATTAAGGCATAAAACAAGATTTATGAAATTGGTGTGAGTGGTAGAGTCGGGAGTGGTCGACCTAGACGAACGTACCTCGATCAGATCGGGGACGTTCTACAAAAGGGCCAGGTTAAAAGTAATCGTACCCGACGAGTGTATATGAAAGCATTGATGAAATTTAAATAAAATACTGTATACCGGATTAAAACGCGATTTATTATTTAAATTATTTATCAGTCTCCCGCGACCACGGTTGCTGAAAAGCATCCGAAACGTCGGGATAAATAATTTAAATAATAAATCGCGTTTTAATCCGGTATACAGTATTTTATTTAAATGTGTGATACTCGCGTTAATAAAAGACAATATTATTAGCATTGATGAAAGTAGAAGAAGCGAAAGTGGTATGTAAGGATTTCGATCACAGAACAGAAGAGTTCTGTGATTCCGATCCTTACATACCACTTATGCTCCGGCATATGAAATTCCGTGATCACTGCCTACCCCAATGGACAGGGGCGTGATGTATATGTATTAAGGAATGTTGTACGTACCTGTGGCTGTATCACAAATATGAGCGTGCCCATTACAGTCGCACGGTATGCATGTGGAGTAAGGACCCCCGTTGGCTGGTTCATGTTTGAATCCTGGAGCACATTCCTCACAATAGTCTCCGACATAAGCCTTGGGACATGAACATTTCTCCACCCAATTTGCTGGAGCAGAACCTTTTTCACGTCCAATATTTGCTGTGTCTAACTTGAAATTCATTAAATAGCCTTGACCACCCTTGTTGTACGTTCCTCTTATTTTGATCGCTGTAAGATTCTGTAAAATCGACATAAACTCGAAATTGGAAAGCGTCGGAGTCCAACCATATCTCGGGTCTTCGTGAAGCCTAAATTTGTATTCTCGGTCCTATAACAACAAAAATGTACATGTTAGAATAGGAAAAATTATTGCTTCCATTCGCAAAGCAGGAAAAGCTATCGCATATAAGCAGAGAGCTTAGCAAAACGCAGAGCCAAACTTAAATTATTTTTACCTGATCAGCAGGTTCCGGGTTATTCTGGCTATAGATGTTAACTGAAATAGAACTTTTCGCGCCTTCTAATATAATATCTTGAGACGACGGGTAGCCTCTACTTTCACCCAAGCGTAATGTAAATTTGAGGTCATGATTATAAGAAGGTCGTTGATCACCCAGGAATTGATTTGATGCCACGAAGTAAACAATTTCCGATCCTTTCGAGGTTACCGCTACAAAAATAATTGTACACTTCAAATAAAACCGAATAAAAAGTATTTTTTAAAATAAGAATAATGGTGTATATTTATAGAGTACCTATATTTTGGGTGTTCGCGTTAAATTGAAGTTGAGCAGGTTTTCTTTCACTAGTTTCTGCCGTCCATTTTTCAGCGTCCCTAATGAAATGCGCACTCAATTCGTGCGCTTGATACTTGGGCGCCGAGCTACACTGAGAAGAATGCCCGAAACAAAAACAGGGAGTACAACCAAATTCATTGTCTAGATCCAAATTGAAATACCCAGGTTTACATCTGAAAGAAACCAATGTAAACTTTTTATATACATAACGTATTAAGAAAAACAATAAAAATAACGTCGTTACGACTCCTTAGGTTAGCTTCTAAAGTACGTTAGAGGAAATTAAAAAATCTTTTAGGTTAATTAGCAGCAAAATTCATTATATGCATTATTTAAGAAAATACTCACTCTCGACATTGCTTGCCTTCAACGTTTTGCTTACAGAAACAGATTCCCGACATAGGATCACACTGAGGACTATTACCGTAGGAACCAGATTCATTACAGCCACATGGCTTACATCCTTGATTGGTAAAGTCGTAGTGATTTGGTGCACAAACGTCACATTTTTCTCCAGTTACACCTGGTTTACACTGACATTTGCCCTCTGAATTACATTGCAAGCTTCGAGACCCTATAAAATATGGTTTTATTATATCTTTACAATATGGGAATCTCATTATTTTATATTTAAAATATTCTTTATTTGTCAATTTCTCAAGTTAATTTAAAGCAGTGGAACAGTAGTGTATGTCGGATGAAAATTTAGGTAATGGACGATAGCTTTCTTAACGACATCCGATATCAATAAAATAAAAAATACCTATATTTTGCCCCAGATACTCGTAAAGCTTAATAATTCACCCTGCTTGAAAATAAGATCCTATTTTTAATGTATCACCTCCGCGGCTTAGTGGTAAGCGCGATGATTTTGGCACCGGATATTCTGAGTTCGAATCCCGGGGAAACAAAATTTAAAAAAATTTTTTCGGTCCGAACAGGGCATTCGAAGACCTACTTGCCTGTAAAGATCAGTGAAACAGACACAGAAATGGGTCTGCCTCTCTTTATTTACTACCCTATTTTACCGTCCCCTCTCAATAAAATATAAAACTGACTGAATATAGTTTACAGACTTTGTAATAGTACTGTTTTATTAAATCTTTAATATAAAAAATATGAAGTTTTACAATTAAAACATTTGACTCAGACTCCAGACATAGTGTAAACTGTTACTCGGGAGCCTGCTCTTCATGCTTTCCAGTATTTCACAACAATATTATTAAAATTATTGTCATAATAGTTACAATGGATAAACAAAAATGGTTATGCCAAGATATAAATTAAGCCATATAACTCCTCATAACCTTCAACCATCATCAAGACGTTGATTGTCTCCGTGTTGGAGTGACGTCTAACAACATACCTGTAGGGTTACAGTTACAGGGCATGCAAATATCCTGAGTGCCTTGGAAGTAGTTCTCTTTACAACGCTCACAATTTGCACCATCTCTGTTTTCAGCACAGTCTATGCAATGGCCACCATGTCCAGTGCGCTCATATAAATCCTTGTCGAAGTAACATTTATTTGAGAAACCGTTGCAATTACACGCTGTAAATAGAATCACTTGATAAAAACTAGATATGAATTCGACATATCAAAACCATATCGATATGTTAAACAACATAACGGATATCAAAAACTTCGTCGAGTATAAACCTCAACTAGCACCCGAGAAAGCGTGAACTTCGCAAACGATATGGAACATCCGATTGATATTCGCTACATGTTTTTCAAAAAATAAATTACATATATTTACTGCTATAAAATAGATGAAGCGAATATGGCGTAACATTTGCCACACTGATATCGAATATCGAAATCTGAAAACGGTATTCGATATTGATATGAGAACAGTAGTATATCGGTTACATATCCGACTGTAAAAAACATAAACGCTCATATCTAATAAAACAGTTGCGTTTATATTTTTTATGCATAATCGCATATAAAATATACCTAGTAAGTTTGTAAGCTACTATATTTTTTCATGATTGCACAATATGCGGCCGCGCCTTCGTACGACTACTCGTACGAAGTAGATATCCCCCTTCTGTCTACACAGTAAAATCGACATATTATATCGAGAGTAAAGTCGAATATGAGAAATAACTTTTTATCTAGGATCTAAATTCTAAAAACACTGCATGTTTTTGATGATACGAGTAGCAAGACAAGCGTAGTTAATTTGTCCTAAGATTATAATATAAAGTAAATAATATTATTATGTAGAAGTCATTTTGTTTTACAGATAGGTCGAAATGCTGCATTGATAAAAACAAATCAAAAAATAACAACACATTGCAAAACAGATATAGATAGCTATAAAATATAATCATTCCAAGATTTATGTTATGTAAAGAAAAAAGAGAGTCACAATTGTACTGTTCCCAGTAACAGCTTCTGCATAATATATCCTTGGTAAAATTATCGAAAAAAGATATAGTTAAACATAATATTACTTCCGCTATATAGAAATAGCTCCAACCCACAACTTCCTGTGATATGTATATGCCTGTAGGCAAGCGATGGTCAAATTACTCATTATTCCACCTATAAACCGATTCCAAATATGTTTATATAAAGTGTAATGAGATTTTTTATACTCAATAATTGATCATTACCAACTACAGATGTGATTGTGATGATAATATAATTAATATTTATATCCCCCTACTGTATTTTAGTAACATTATGTGTGTAGGTAACTAAAGCTCATTAGGTTTTGCACCGATGAAAAATCTGTTAATGTTCGATTGAATATTTTTATATTCATTTAAAAATTACTATCAAATTATAGATGAAAGCTGTAACAATTAACAATGTTGACTCTCTAGTATCAACTAATGTAGTTTAGTAGCACAATGAGTCTGATAATTTCTGATAAAAATCCTAAAAATGTTCGTAATTTAGCACGAAATATATTAAGTATTTCCTATAAAAAGTCCTTATAAATTGCAATATTTTTAAAATAGGCTTAAACCGCGCAGATAGAAGTTCATGACAATCACGGGATATATGCGATCACATAATTTTCGTAAAATAAATAAATAAATGTGTATTGTGTGTACAACATTTTCGGATGTAAATACATATACATATATTTAAAATCTTGCCGCAAAATTATTGTACATCATATTTACATAATTTCCGATCACGGAATTTATGTAAATATGATGTACACAATTTCGAATCGAATAGCAATATGTGTACATCAGATTTACAGCAAGTTGCCGTACTTTTGCTCGTCATTAGATGTTGTACATATTTATGACAAATTTGCTAATCATAATATGAGCAGCATTCGCTTCACCTCATAAGCTGGATATACATAAACTTTCCCTAAATATGATGTACATCTGTCTATCTGGGCAGGCACTTGATGGTAAGTAATTACCGTTGCCTATTAAGATCTACATTACCAGGGTTAGCGGGTGCTTTAACGACCTCAACTAACTTCCTAAAATTTTAAAAAAAGCAGTCATTATTCCGACAATTTAAACCAGTAGGATGTCTATTATCTATCTCTATGGATATTGCATCATCTGAAACACGAGGTAATAATCTTGGATAGCTACAGTTTTATCTCGTTGTAATATTGTGTAATAGTTATTAATATATTACTACGATATTATTTAATTATCTACGCCGGTATATTTAGTATTGATATTAAATCCTAATAATGTAGTAAGCATATAATATCGATGATAAATAGGTAATACTAGCGATCCGCCCCGGCTTCGCAAAGGTGCAATGTAGATGTACTAAAAAAAATAAAAAAAATAGCTTATGTTACTCACTGATAGTGTAGCTTTCTACTGGCAAAAAAATTAAAATCGGTCCAGTAGTTTTTAAGTTTATTCGTTACATACAAAAATCCAAAAATGCAATTCTTTCCTCTTTATAATATATAGAAGTATAGATATTGATACGGCGCTCAAAAAATGTAGGGATCATTTATAAAAAAAAACACAGGTATTAGTATCTTAGACCTTAATAAGAATATAAATAATATAAACAGTCGCACTTGCAAGCAGTCGCAAACTAAAAATAACATTATAACACTATGGTACAATATTGTAAAACAGATAAATGCTGGGATTATATATTAAAGTAACAAATAACTAAGGCTTTTGCTAAGTTAATCAATTTAAACTAATCTAAGCTATGGATTATTATAAAAACTTGCGAGAAAATGTATCAGAAAAAAAGAAGTGTATGACGATGTATGAGAAGTTGATATTCCAGAGATATAAGTTGTTAGGTCTTGAGCCTGTGATTATAATACCTATATCATCATCTTTATTGTAAATATTATACAAATATTTGATATTCGACATCAGTTAATTCAATACAGAAACCGGTCATATTATGTAAAATGTAAGTTTTAGTGTTTCTAACTACCTTATAATAAAATGTAGAAAAAGCAAACCTTTGCATTCGTGAACATTAGTTGGCGATGCGCGACCCCACGGTGCGTCATTATAAAAGTCCAAACATTTTTCGCATTCCCTTCCTGCCGTGTTATGTTCACATCTATAAACCATAAGATAAATACATTTCTTCATTGGGTGTCAATACATCATCAGTATTACACAAAATCAAAACGTTAAAATATTTTTTTTATTATTTCAACAAGACGATTCAAATTCAAACACATCGACATAATACTATGTCAATGATTGAACACAATAAACTAGGAGATATGAACTATTTAAAAGGCCAAGTCTAAAAATAAATATACTTGAGTCACAAAGTTCATATTTGCTTGATTACTTATAATTTTACACATAATATATTTTAACCTTTTCATGATTAAGACCGTGGCGTGACATTCAAATTCATATACTTATTATAACGTTATCAAGTAAGCTTTTACAAGTATTTTTTAATAATATTTTTAAAAGCTACCACTTTTGCTGTCGAAATAAATATCGATTCCCTACAAAAGTAATCGATTCACCGGTCTAAGATATAGTCACATACCTGCAATATCTAGCTCGGCTCCCATCAGATAGATCGTGTGTATCACAAACAGACGCATGACCGTTACATTTGCACCGAGCACCAACTGCAACGTCAGCAATAGCGTACCAGTAGGATTGCAACACTTGAGTGTCGCCGAATATTTCGTCACCAAATGTGTTCAGACGATCCAGAGAAATACGCAAGTCTGTCGCAGTTACCCATTCCTGAAATTACGATTTGACAATGACATAGTTCAAAGTAAAGTGTCGACCCCTGAGGCGACAAAAATAAGACCCGATTAACTGTTATTTGAAATATTATTTTACAAAGAATCGCAAAGCTTTTTACTTACCTTTTGATGGGTCGGTATTATATGTATTACTCAAGAAAAAATGGTCTAAGTCTATAATTTCAATATAATTAAGTAATATTAAAATGTTTCAAGTAAAGCTTGAAATTAGTTCAGGAAATCAAAATATAGTTGAAAATTTGAATGATTTTTTTTATTATATCGATACAATCTCAAAGTAATCCTACCTGCAGCTCTGGACTACTGTCAAATGTGTAAGCTGAAGGTCTCCCCTCAAGGGTTGAGAAAAGTACATTTCCGCCCGATAGCGGAGATATGTCGGAATATTCACTGGTGCAAAGTGCTCTTGTTTCGGCACCCATTTCGGCAGCACGTTGCTCTAATACTCCATATGTATCGCGGCAAGATGCACTATTAAAACATTTATAATTATTTTATTTGCGAGTTATCTTTGTTAGTTAAGCTACTTAGTGGCAAATCCTTAAATATTTAGCCCTACTAAAAGACAAAAGAGGTGTTAAAGACAATGCTCGAAATTAATTTTTTTTTATATTTTCTTTTCTAGGATTTTTGCAGATGGTAAGGTCTTTTATGCCTTAGTAAAGTTTTTTGTTAGACTTAGCGTAATTATCTGTTTGAGTAAATAATTGACTTTTTGTAAATATGTAAGTAAGTGAACCAGATATTTCGTTAGCAGATGAAGTTTAATCTCTACTAAGTACTAAAATGTCTCAATTATGAACATAACATTGAGGAAGTTGAATGAAACTTAATTTTACCTGAAGTACTGGTAAGGCTCCCAATCCGAGTCCTCGCTAGGTTTCTTGTATATTGCAAAACTTTGTGGTCGCGGCGAGTAGAATACTATTCTCACGTAGGTGATATCATATGCTTTTCCTGACAAATTATTGTATTTATACGTTTACACTATGTACGCGGTATATATTTTAAAATTCAATTTGTCTAATATGTTGAAGACAGAAATTTTATCATCGTAAGAAACATGTGGCCGCCTCCGTGGCTCAGTGTTAAATGCGATGAGTTCAACACTGAAGGTCCTAGATTCGAATCCCAGGGAAACAAGATTTAAAAATATTCGTTTCCGTCGGCACAGAAAGCTCACCTCCTTGCCTGTAAAGAAAAATTATCAGTGAAACAGGCACAGGAATGCGTCTGCCCAATGTCCCACTAGGGTACTAGAGAATTCACTTTAAGAAACATGTAGTTAATATTATAGTTATCACTTACCTAAATGTAACGTCAAATTGACCTGATTGGGGTATTGGATGCCTTCCTTCATAGTTTCTGATTGCCACCATGTCTGATTATCTTGTTCGTAATGTAAATCAGTTAGGTAGTAACTTGAAAATTGTCCGGGCTGGCAATAATCGCAAGACCTAAACAGATTATGTAAACGTTTCATAGTGTTCTTGTTACTTTACAAGGAAAAAAAAACTGTGAATCCTAGGTGTTGTTTTGCCTCATCAATCATTGGGCGAACCGTAAAGATATGTATGGAACAAACTCCCTACTTCTGTTCCTCGATACTATTACTATTACTATACTCGATGTACTTGGATAGGAACCCAAAAAGAGTCAACATACTAGACATTTGTAATTTACCTCCCTGAACGAATCACTAATTATCATTAGGTGGAATAGAGGTCAAGCAACTGTATATAATAATTAGGTAAAAACAAAAGAAAATAGATGGATTTTATTATTACTTGAATTTTGCTGCTAAGACGCAAGCACCACGATTTTAAGGTTTCCGTACCCAAAGGGTAAAACGGGTTGAAATTTTCACAGATGATGTATATATAACTAAAAAAAAAGAATAAAATATATATTTTTTGGGGGGGCTCCCATACAACAAACGTGATTTTATTTTATAGTTTTTGCTCAATATTGATAACGGCAATAGGTAGGACGCTTGAAATATTCACAGAATAATTAATTATATAGGTACATACATTCACTTAAAATTAAATTAAAATAAACAATTAATATTTAAGGGAGGCTCTCATACAACAAACGTGATTTTTTTGCCGTTTTTATAAATAATGGTACGGTACCCTTCGTGCGCGAGTCCGACTCGTACTTATTCGTTTTTTTTTTAATACCCGATAAACATAGTTTATTTGTACAATTTACAAATCAAACTAGAAATTTATTTTGTTCTATTCCAAATTTAAAAATGTGTGGTATGTGGTCGTGTGTGGTACCTAGATGATGTTCCAGCCGTGGTCTGTATGCAGTACATTTTGACACCATTGTCACCGCATGTGTTTGTTGCCTCCATCTGTACCATGAATGCTGCGTTTTCGAATTCCGGAATACATCTCTGTAACAGCGTATACAATGTACAGTTATCTAAATGATGATCTGGCTCAAATTACATGAGGTTAGCTGTCACATACAATCATTTTTATATACTAAACCTCGTCACTATACTTTGATGGTAAATAATTAATTGATTATAGTTCCATAAATCTCTATTCTAATTTCTATTAAATACCTATACTATCTATTTATAGCAAAATGTCGTAATAGTTCGATGTTTAACTTTCAAGGCGTTGTAAAGTCACTTTTTAGCATAAAATGTTTTTAAAAACACATTTTTTTTATGGATTCTCCATCTCTATTTTTGATACTCTTATTATGAAGGTCCCTAAGCTGTATCGGCTTGGAAATACCGCTGGTGTTGCCGAGAGTAGAAGAGACGTAGAAATTCCTAAGAAACTAAATACATTTGGGTAAAGGGAATGAGATTGTAACGAATCTATAACCGCTATTGCCATACTTTTTCAGAGACATGAGAGAGCGTATCATTTTAACATACATAATCAACATACCAATACGAAGTTATATCAATGGACACCCGTTAACCTGAGAGAATGTAAGCGCCGATTCATTAATCGACACTCTTACTACTTTACATTCAATACAACTCATAATTATTATTATACTATATTAATTAGTACTTTACTGGGAGCGAGATAACTTTATTTATTTACAATAATTATTGCAATCAATCGTTTTAAAACCAGTTTATACTGGACAATAGTGCATAGTGCTATAATACAGACTTTTTTCGATTTACTTGGCCTAAAATCAATTAAGTTTCAATAAACAAAAGAATAACGTAATGGTTTCTAAGAATCTTTAACCCATAGTAATTACGCAGAGTAAATTTATTGTACTGCCTTTAATTTTCTCCGTTATACGTAGGTATAATAATATGGAAGCCTCTCATTTCAAGGGCTAAAATCCACTTTAGTCAGAGACTGGCTGTCGCAGGAGTAGTAAATGTGTATCCAAAATAATGTATCATAATAACATCACCAATGTTTATATGCAAGCGACGTGCAAACAATGTACCTATTAATAAAAAATATAATAAAATAGAACAGAAGATACTTGAATGCAAATAAAAACTTATTAAACAAATAAAAAACTAAACATTGTACGAGAAGCAATTATTGCAATATCATTATCCAGGCAAAACTCGGGATAGGAAAGTAGAAAATAGGTCCTGCAGCAAAAACGAAAATGAAAATAGAGATACTAATAATTTAAAAGTACATTATACATTAATACTACTATACTACTATACATACTAACAAGGTACAGCTAATATATGTCAGACAATTTGTTAATTTTGCAATATACAAGAAACGCCGTAATTTTGAAAGGTCATTCACCTTTTACTCCTTATGAGTGACAAAAGATATACATAGATAAACAGATAACGTCCAAGTACACAGCTTTGTGTACTACAATTAAAGATTTAACAGAAATTCACTAACTAAACTACAGATTGACTATACGGAAACCAGTTTACGGTTCCCGAGTAGGTGGTAAGTACTTTTGCCGCCAAAATAGTTCAACTATAAATAGCCTGCTATAGGACATTCACATCAAGACCATCGTAAGAACATGGCTATGTCCTGTAATAGTTGTAAGAACATACAAAGGAAATTAGAATACCTACTAACTAATATAATACATATCGGTGGGTCCTATGTTTTTGGACCAATCTAACAATTTCGTAATATTGATTTTTTGTGGTAAACGCATATTATTGATATAATTAAGCATGTAAAGAAATTTCGGCTTAGAAACACTATTTTATCACAGTATAACGACCTATGTATACCTATAAGGAATTTCTGTGTCTGTAAATTTAAATTTTCAGAGCCTCACTTTAAAGTTTTAATTTTGCATTTTGACTCTTATTCATAGGACCCATCGATATATCGTATCCGTAGTCCGTACCCGCAATTATCGAGAAAGCTTTATACCTATTTAGATTAATGATTACATTTTCTTTTTGTTGTTCATACCAAGGTACTATAAAGTATAGTATCGAATTACAAAGATCATTTATTTAGGTTATATGCTATATCAATTATCTTGAATATCTTGGTTGCTAATACCGATGAATGATCATTGATTATATCAGTGTTTTTTTTTTCAAAAGTCGAAATCAAATATGAGTGGTCACGTAGGTTTTGTATTTCGATATTAAAAAAGGAAGTCCATTTATATTTCAGTAAACAATATGCATCATTTAATTGATATATGAATATCTTTTTAGATTTCTTTTTTCATTAACTCTACCTGCTCAATATATTCCATTTTTTTTTAGTTTTTATTGATAGACAAGCATGAGGTTCCGTTGATGGTAGGTGATACCTCAAACACAGAACATTAGTCAGTGTTGCGCTGTCGACCTACTTTTTACTTAGAGCATTCGATATTAGTGAGTCAATACCTGTGAAAATAGGTTCATCATAGGAAGCAACTTGACAAATTCATGCTTTACTTTGAGAACAGGGGGAAAAGGGAACGGAAAGGTTACTCTATTTTGTCTGATGACGCAACGCTGATGTTCTAAGATTGTACCAACTAGGACAATAACTTTCAATAGTAGTCATTTTTACGTTGATTAATTAGTGCTATATTTCAGTTGATTTTGATAGAAGCTGTATGAGAAAGAACGGATGCGATGATAAGCCGGTTCCGCTGGCCCCCGATAACAAAACATTAGGCCACCAGAGTAAACGAACTCATTATAAGTATCAATAGAATTATTTACTTACGACATTTTGTGTTGAATAGTTTACTTCGATAACCCTTGGACTTAATCTACCAAAATTATCACTATTATTATAGTATTTAATATTAAAACATACAATTAAAACAGTAATTACATATTCATAAATATGCATATCTACAATTTAAATTAAATATTATCTATCTTTTAGTTTAAATAATACTTTCATTCACGATTTCAGTAATAGTATACCTATATACTAGGTAGAGCAAGGTACGGCTCATATTGGTGTCAGACAATTTGTTAATTTTGCAATTATCAAGAAACGCCGTAACTGAATTACCTGGCTGTGAAATTTAGCAAGACAAAATTTTGAAAGTTCATTACTCTTTATTTCTTACGAGTCACAAACGATTCATCATAGATAAACAAATTAATGTCCAAGTACACAGCTTTGTGCCAAAAGAGACCGAAGTTTAAAGTTTTAAAAGCTCCACTTTAATAAAATGTTTTCACTCACTTGCGGCTGTCCGTCATTATTATAGCACGAAGCGAGTTTTTGCGATCCTATCCTGGGTGTGTGGTAGTAATCCTGCGCCGATGTGATCGCCATAAACGTTAGAAAGTGTATATAAATAAAAGTCCGCGCCATTTTGTAAATGCGCGTGGAACTCGCGTCGACGCGCGTGCTGGCCGACCGAGCACTGACGCTCATCTTGTTTCACAACACAGAGTCATAGATGTGAAGAGGAGGTTATGCTAAACACGCTCCTGCCTCACAGAGAGAACGTAGTAATAAAATCAATGTTCTCAACAGCTTTGCTTGACAAAGTCTTCCCCACCCTTCTTGCAGATAGGGTTAACCGTGTCACTACATATTATAAAACAAAGTCATCCGCCGCGTCTGTCTGTCTGTTCGCGACAAACTCAAAAACTACTGAACGGATTTTAATTTGGTTTCTCTATTCCAAATTCGGTAACCAATAGATAGATGATTCATGAGGAAAGTTAACATATATAATTTTGAAAATATTGAAATATAACGATAATTGTTGGAAGTGTCGGAAATAGTCAAGCCGCCAGCTTTCATCGAAAACGCTGCCCAATCCATTCGAGATATAACATAACAATGCAAGGTGGCATATTTTATAGAATTACAAAAAAGTCTTCAAAAAGAAAATGATCACATACACTGCGGTAATTAGACAGCTATTTATATGGAGACAGTATTAATCTTTATCCACATAAATATGTTAGTTATCTTAAGCATTTCATGCACATTATTATAATCTTTTACACCATATAATATAATTAATGCACGCGAAATATAATACGATCGCCATCATACATTCACTCTACCAGAGGCAAAATGTAGGCATAATATGCTTTTCTACTCGTGTGAAAGCCGAAATCTATCAAAACCTGGATTTTTCTTTAAAAACGAAACTATTTCGCTAATCTTATTTAATTTTAATTTGCTAATCTTATTTACAGAATAAGGGTAGGTTAAAAGTAAACCTTATTTAGTATTATACCTGCTAAGTTTAGTATTATTACCAATTTATAGTCTTTGAACCGTTGGCGGAACGCATTTCTAAGCGCGGCCTCATAGCGACCGTTTTTTGTGAACGAACCTGAAAAGGTCCAAGCTTTTGTTTTCTGTCAGAATGCCACCATATGCGGTCATCTATAGAAGAATAGAATCTGCATCAACTATAATTGCTTTATGTCCTTATCATGTTTAAATGAGAAGGACTGAAAAAAATATTAAGTTCGAAAATATTTAATTAACATAGACCAAATACATTAATGATAAGTAGGTATGAGAACTAAAATATCAACACGTTTTACTAAGCGTTTAGAAGATTTGGTAAATACTTACCTACAAATAAATCCATCACATACATCGCTATATACAATCAATGAGTTAGTTACGTATGTATATTTCACACTATAATAAAATATTTATCTGAAACATGCACGTGATTGACGTTGTCTGACGCAGACGAGTGCATTAGGTCATTCAATACAATATTCACTTTCATAAGGCTTCTGTCTCACTCTCACGATGCATATTTGTTGGCTTGGCTCTTTGTATTCACTCCTTAACCCTAATAACGCCTATAGGAAATATGTTGTAAGCAAAACCAACAGAGGTAAGTAAAAAGTTTAATCTCTAATTGCCGATTCTCTATATCTATTATATAGTAGAGGACAAAAATGTACGAGTTCCCAAAACCTGACACTAGCTTCTTGAAATGGAATATTATTTAATAATTTTGAAATCGTTTCATTTTAACTCATTACTGCCAAAGATAAAAAGGGATATTTACATTTTTTTTTCAACTTTGTGCTCCCTATCATTGTTTTTGTGATCGTAAGTTTATGAAATAATCCTAAAAAACCCCAAGAGGTCACATTTATTAGTTTATTTGCGGACAATTGAGGGTACACGAATTTCAAGGTACTCTGAAACCATTGATAGCAGATATATCAAAAGCGCCAATTTCTTACATAAAATCAATGGAATATGCACGTAACGGCTTACAAATTTAGTTTGAAAAGACTCTACCTAGAGGTCACCGGTGACCTATGTGGCGGTTAACGTGTTAAGTAAGATCCTACATGTATGTTATCCACCGAAAATTAGCCAAATACGTGAGTAAGGGTTTACGTATTTGGCTACAAAGATGTTTCATAGTCAATTAATTTTAAGCTTGCATGTGGCAAACATCTGCAGACATCGTCTCTAGTTCTCGTAAAATTTTAGTAAAAATGTGTTTCAAATTGTATGTTACAAAAGTGGTAGATACATACATACATCATCATATTATGGTTTTTCTTTATTTCTCATTAACACAGTCTAAAGGTTTTAGCGTATTTTGTCAAAAGATTTTATTTATCACTTATCATATAAAGCATCAGAAAGGGTGGATGAATAACATTATGAAAAATATATACCTATATAATATTACCAACATAGGCTATATCGAAGTTAAGGTTCCTAAACTTTAGTCTCTTATTCCCTAGCTGTTTTTCATTTATGTAAACCCAACTGTAAACTGTAAACTGTAAACCCAACATTAAATTATTGGAAATTCATTAACATCAAAGGAATATTAGACAACTTGTATAGTGCTTCCCCTGCGGGTCGATATAGATCACTTTGTGAATCATTGGGCTATACTTTGACTCCAAAACTATACTCTCTTATTACGAAGCTCTTTCTTGGAACTCTAGTAACTACAGTTTTAATATTCACAATATGACTCCAATAGTCTATATTTTTACATCAATAATAATAGAGAGCCTGGATGATATAGTCTTCGTTGTCATTTCAAAGAAGGAAAACAGGAATTAGGGACCTGATTTAGCGTAAACGTGATAACGTTAAACCTACTTTTAGTTGACACGGAAGCTTATTTTGTAATAAAAACGCCTGGGCGCTACATCTAAAGCTGAGATAACAGGGGTCAAAGAACCTTCTGCTGTATCAGAGTTGATGGCTATAATCTTGTTCCCATTTTGAACGGATGGTGCTTCAAGCCACATAGGTATTTAATTTAACGATAAAATATAAATATTTAATTACTAGAAACTAGAGGCTTCACACGGGTGCAATGTAGATCTAATATGCACAAAGAAATAGCCTATGTAACTCTGATAATGAAGCTTTCTATCGGTTAAAGAATTTTTAATCAGTCCAGGGGGCCTAGCATGAACGACTATCGACAAAGTATTAGAATCGTCAAACTGTCAGTTGTATGAAAAATTATTTGAAATTTCATACAAATGACAGTTCGACGATACGAATACTCTTTCGATACGTGTTCGTGCTCACCCCTCAGAAGTTTTTGAGTTAAATCGTAACAAAGAAACAAACAAACAAATCTTTCCTCGTCATTTAAAATTGAGTTTTGAAAATATTTTACGTAAAATTATTTTTGTACACCTTTTTAATTATCTGCACACCTGCCAATATACCCTAAATTATTGGCTTGATTGATCAAATTCAATAATTTTGATAAAAATATTTTCTCGACCTGGTCGTAACTGTATTAAAACTGACATCGTGATGGAATATAATTGCAGGAAAACGGTTTTTGTCGGTTTATATTTGGTTATCAACAGTTTATATTTGATTCATGATTTATTAGATTAATTTAATATTGTCTTTAACGCGAGTATAGCACATTTAAATAAAATAACTTTTACCGGATTAAACCGCGATTTATTATTTGTACCGACGTTTCGAATGCTTTCCAGCAAACATGGTCACGGCAGACTCATGATGAGATGGTGACATCTTCTTTGCTGGAAAGCATTCAAATATCTCAAATAGTTAAAATTTATTTTATTCAGATTGATTTAGTTTAGTCCTCATTTACTGTCCTAGTTAAAGCGAGTATCATTTAAAAAATCTTTCATTGGATTTAAACGCAATACGAGTACATATTACTATTAATCACGTGGACGCTTCCGAAGCGCTTATCAAATGAAACTATTTTTTAGCATTAATATATTCGTTATCACCCTTCAAACTGCCAATTAAATTATACCTATTTAGTGTTAGGCTAAATTACAAGTTATAACGTACCTACACGTGTTCTTCAGTATTAGGGGTGCAAACATATCAATGCCGTCACGTGAGATGGAGTAAACCAAGAAATTAATATTTTAAGATACGTTACGTTTTTTAAACTACACCCTCCATTTTCATATACTATTTTTTGCTATGATACAATTTTATGCGTCTTGTAAATATATAAAAAAATACTATTGTGAACACAAAATAAAAACATAAAACATAAAAAACATAGTTTAAAAAACCTAAAACAAACAATACTGAGTCATCGATACTAATAAGTATGATAAAGATATACCTAATATTATTCAAATTGTATGACCCATTCCATTAGTTTGTGATAGCTAAAGTTATGGTAAGTTCTATAGCATGTAGGTATATATGGGGAAGGTGTAGATTACCTGCGTCGATTCACCCCTTTTAACTGCTCGCCCTGGCGTAGCTTTTCCCTCTAATTAGAACGACCTTTTCACAAAACGGAATATCTGAAAATTACTATAAATTAAGCCTTTTTATTTTTATAATGATGCCACTTTGCCCACGTCTGAACATTAAATATACATTTATTACATACATATAGTACATATAAAATACCAAAATTTTTGGTGATATTCAACTGGCTGTAAATCGAAGAAAAATGATTTTCTGGTAAAATAACAGCAAGAATATTTTCGCTCCAAGTGTTTAATTTTCAGATCTGAGTTTTATTTTTTTCACATTTACCTTGCCAGAGTTATCTAAATAAAACTACCGAGAATATTTTTTTCTAAAATTTTGCTCGTGTTATAAACGGTCTACGCCTACGGTCTTCAATACTTTTTTACCGATCACTTCGCCATTTAGGTGGTCATTTAATTAAAAGCGAAAAAGTTTTTTTTTGGCTTTGATAATAATCATTACAAAAACATCGAAGAAGTCGTACAAAAAAATCGAAGAAGGGATTTGAAAATTGCTAAACATTCCCTATAAATGGCTTTATAATTAGTGGCTTTTGTAGCCATAATGTCTGAAAATCATGATAATTCGCATATTTAATTAAGGATATTTTGATAACTTGGTATAACTTTGGATATAATTGATGAACGAAGGATATCGTCCGTAATCTTTCATTTTTATGACTAGTGTATTTGTAGAAAAGAGAACGATGAACTAACAAACTTTAACACACTTTCAGATTAAAAATGATAGATTTGCCCAAAACTTATATATAAAACTGGGATTTATTGGGACAAGGCCTTAAATAGATCAATGGCTTCTTTTTAAGGACAAATCAATAGTCCAAAACATCTACATTTACAAAAATAATATTAATAGTGATTAGTAACACCTTCAAGGCTCAGTGATATGTGAATAGCATTCAGCATAGGAGGTGCGGGGTTCTCAATCAAGCAAAACAAGAAAAATAAAGTAAGGATTCTGTCGGACGAAACACAGAAGTCATATCACCTACTTCTCTATTAAATAAAATTTATATTGTAAATGAACAGAGACTCAAAAAAGAATAGTTGACATTCTTTTTTGAGTATCAGTAGATCAGCAGTAGGGGTCGCTTTAAATATTTTGTACGATTAGGGGATAATTTAAACGTGGATTTTGTTTATTATATTTAAATCCAAAATGTTTAAATTTTTATATATTTTTAATAAACACTTTAGCACGTAACTAAACTTAGGGTTACCCATAAGGTCTAAATTAAAAATCTCTTAAATATTCCGAACATATACACCCTCGATAGCGCTGCCATGCCGAATATCTGTATGATAGCGCCATACAAATTAATACCATTAATCTAATATAGCTGTGAGCAACCAAAAAAATCTTGAAAGTTTTATAATGGTTGTAATAATAGAAATAAACCTCAAAATAACATGGACATGACCATAAAGGACATTCGTATATTAGATATAAGATAATTATGATAAATGGCGTTGCGAGGTTTTCCCTGTAGAGCGTTAGGACACGCGACAAGAGTAACAACGGATATTGTACCAGTTGCTGTCCACGACTGATGGTGATTGCCAGACACCATTCATCATGGATACCAAGGTATTGATACTGCTTTATATGTGAGCAACACTCGACAGGATCATATATTTATTTCATTTAATTTCATCTCATAAATTAAAAGGATACGTGATAAACACTACTTAGTCCACAACTAAATATAAATAATGTATATATATGTATTTGTACTAATTTCACACTTCATATTATTAAATTTAAGGCAAATTTCTTTTGGACCAATACTGCTTTTTGACCAAGGCTGCTCTTCATACACTTGCTATGCAATTCCTAATTATAATGTAATAATAATTAATAATAATTTATTTATTTCACCACTTTTATGTATACAATTCATCTTAATTACGTGAGGCTCTGGCCTCCTAGCTAGGGAGTTCCTGTGTTAAGGAGGCCAGTTCCTTCCCAACAATAAGAGAGTACCTACAGGTGGGTGGCATGCCATTGCATACATGCATTGAAACTTAAATAACAATAACAAAGAGAGAAAAAAACACTTATACAAAAAAAACAAAGACATTAATAATGTAAATACATATTTTAAATTCATATTTACAAAAGCCAAGAACATTCATAATATAAATACATTTTTTCGACCATTAAATAATTATCAACGTCAGTTTGTTTGTTCGTCTATTTTCTGAGTAATTATTTCCATAGCTCAAAGGCTAGCACCGAAGTATACTGATTTGATTCCTCAAAAAAAATACTTTGTTAAAAGCTAAAAGTTTGATAATAGTCTGCTTGCCAGTAAGAAGAATGAGTTTTAAATAGATACAAAAATGTATCTACCCCATGTCCTGTACTGGGAATGACATCAGGAATCCAATTCACACTAGAGTTATGATATTAAGAATGGTAGATAAATGACAAATTCTATATAACATATTATATTGCCTCTGGAGTTCGGCGACCCGATACATAAGAAAACCTTTAAAATAAACATATTATGTAGCTCTAATCTGTCTATCAAATTATACCTATATCAGAATAGAACAATATAATTTCGATGTTTCTCTATTTAATCGTACAATTTTGATAAAATATCTATGTTTGACTAACCATATTAATCTGACATTAATTGACTAATGGTGTTTAATTCGTTTGGTTTTTAGCAGGCTAAAGAAAGAGGAATCCTAAAACTTGATCCTCGACCTCGAATCATCATAGAACCAAAATCTGTTTTGACACCTCAGGTAAGTGCCATTTTTCTTTAGTATTACTAATTGTTCCCCGTTTGTTAGTGACTTAGTGCGCTACCGAGGTGTGTACATTGACCGCGACCAATTATGATTCGGGTTCCAACTAGGAACATACAAAAGTTATTCATTAAAAGGTACCTCCTATTATTTGTATTTTACATTTGACCTCCTTACTTTACAAATATGCATTCAAAAACAGGGGGTAATAAAACAAACAGCAAATATATTAGCTCCCTCAGCAGATCACAAATTCTGATGACCTAATCGTCTGTATAAAAAACAATCCAAGAATCCAGCCATTTTAGGTTAAATTAGGATTACACATAAAAAACCCAACTGAAAAATATCTTTATTCTAAGCATAAAATAACGTTTGAATCGTAAAATTTTTAATCTAACACCTATTGCTTCTACGAAAAAGAAGTTAGTTCCACTATTAATCGCTAAAATATACATTTATGCGTTGGTTATTGTACTAATTAATTTTTCCGTATAACTGCAATTATGTACAATTTATTCTTCACTCTCAATATCGTTAGAATATACATAATTCCCAGATACGATGTAATAAAGCCTAGTGTAACAGTATACGTAATTACAAGGCAAATCGGGGCACGGCCTCGCGGACAGCAAACCTCAATTAACGAAACAAAGTGTTCTTTACCAACGTCACTAATTTAGTTTCATTTCAAAGGTTTTATTTTAATGCAAGGTATTCCAAATCAATACTTTTTAACTTACATTAATCTATTAACTGTTGGTTGCAGTTTAATCTAATCAACGTTGTTTGCATAATACGAGTATGTTTGTTTATTATAGCTGCAAACATGGTAGTCGTTATTAGATGTTATACAGAAACATATCAATACTAATTAATACTTTTTTAATTTATTAATTAATGTTTCTTTTTATGTAACCAAATTATATATTTAAAAAGAAATAAAAAAGTGGCAATGTGTAGAATAATTATTATTAATTACTTAAGAACAGCCTATTATTATAAATGCAAATATGATATGGATCCAGGACAAGATTTTGTAAAAAATCACTTCTTAATTATAATGCTGGGTGCCGTTTCTGATAAAGGCCCTCGTTAATGGAATGAATGCACAGGGCTGTGTCATGACTTCTTTTATTTTTTATATTTTTAGTAGACTGACCTTTATATAAATAGCAGTTATTTTACATACATCTCTTTCCCATTGGGGTAGGCAGAGATCACGGAATTCCATATGCTCCGATCCTTACATACCACTTTATTTTACAATATATCATTATATGCTCATTCAGCATGAGTCATGAGTCTAATTGATAGGAATTGAGTACAGAGTCCATACAGAGAAGGAGTATATTGAGGGGTATTCGCTGAATGTTTTTCTCTAATATTAATCCCATTAATAATGGATCAGGAATCGAACTGACAACTAAAATCGCATTGGGAATGGTGAGATTTTTGCTTTATCGACTGTAGGTGAAATATCGTCATATCTAGAATCTCCGCCCGGTAGGAAAAACATCTACCGACAAGAAACCAGCAAGAGACCAGCAAGAAACTCGGTACTTTCAGTTCTTTTTAGTGTAGGGTAGGGGTGAATAGTCTTACTCTGACAGATGTGTCCCTTAGTAGATCGCATCACCACTACGCATCAGCTGTCAAAGGTCTAATATGCATAAAAATTAAAATAAAATTGTTAGTTAACTTGACATCCTTAAACGAAATAATTAATCAGAGTCAATAATTGGCTGGCACTCATTGACGCTCTGAGTCTGACTGACTGTGCCTCGTCACGATAGTTACTGGGTGTGGTATCTAATGCCATTTCAGTATAATACATATATAAGTCATGATATTAATTTTATGAGCAGTGCGTATAGCAACTGGAGATCTCGAGTTCGAAGCCCGGAGAATATTAAATTATGTGTAAAAAAATAATCATTATTATATATATGAAACTGACAGAGATATGGCTATTGACCACCTCATACACGAATTAACACACGAACATTACATAACTAAAAAGATCAGTTCTGATTAAAACGGGGGAATAAAAAAATATTTACATTTTTTTCTTGTTTTGTAGTGTATTAAAATATTCTAAGAAAAGGCTTTTAATTATAAGCAGTGGTCGGAACAGATATTTAAAAAAGAATTCCAAGTTGCTACGTGACGCTTTACTATTAAACTGAAAAGGCGACGCAGAACACCTAATAGGGCAATAAATCGTCTAATTTATCGGTGATTCTATAACGAAGTCAGCTTTTTCCCTCGATTCTCAATCGCCACAGTACTATTGCTGGCGTCCCGTTGTGAAGTTGGTTCTTATGTAATTCATACCGGCTCGAGCGGTAAATACCTTACGAAAATACGAACGGTTATCGCGAAAATTAAGTGAAAACTGCTAAAATTATTTTTATTATTTCCATATCAGAATACATATGTGCTCGATTTCATTCTTAATAAATTGTGAGATATTATATGTTTTATTTTTGTTTTTTTGACTTCTTTTTCTACTGATTAGAAATATTTGATAGGCGCTTGGTATAACAGTTCAGTCCGTTAATATTTATTGAGAAAGTCGTCAATATAACTAAAAATCTTTAAAAGAGTTTAATCTTCTCTAAAAGCCTTTTATTACAATTAAGTGGATTGGCTCTATGCATAATAATTAATTCACATAGATAGTAACGTGAAAATTACAAATGGAACTAGCCATTATTAAACAACTACATAGTTCCATGTTTATTGACTGTTATGCATCAACATAAATACTGTACTAAATCTAATTATCATTATTACTATTTCTAATTACATTATAATAACTGTACGTTCCTTCCGGGATATGAAATACATATTATAAAATATATTGATTAACTTATGATCTTAATCTAAACAATGTTTTTTAAAAATAAATGTACCTATATGAATTTGCATATTAGAGTTTATGTCATGATAGTAAACCGTGGAAAATAGCACTTATTGTCATTGGCAAAGTTTAAAGAAATGATGTAATATTATATAATTAATTCGAATCCCTAGTGGGGCATTATACGGATACACTTCTGTATCCGTTAACTAATGCTTCTTTTTAGGCATGTCGATGATTAGCTATCTGTGTCCTATCGAACTGAAGACTTTTCTCTGGAAACAAAATTCAGAACGACCTGTTTTCAATCTAACGGGCATTGCCTGCGCCACAGAGGCAATCTTTAACATTATGTGTATGCTATATAAAAATATATGAATAGTAAACGTATTTAATTCATAAAATATTTCAATTAAATAGGGCTCTTGTGACCGTCCGCCGTCCTCTCCTCAACCGTCCATTGATCGCTTATCAGTTACTTGGGCTGATCCGGATCCCAGTATGACTTCACCGGGTGTTGTTAGCAGTGAAGTAAAGTTTTCTCCAACTACAGCAGGTAGAACAACACTTATTTTTTTTCCCTGTATATATTTTTTAGGTTCGTTAATACAAACAAAATCGATATAACAATCTTTTTCAGCAGACAATTTCTCATTCTACTTTTTCTTATTATTTTATAAATCACTCACAACATTTGAACATTATTCTTGAAAAAGCGAGAGTATTTGCAAATACGTATTGCGAATTTATTGAACCCAATTTGGTATTTTTTATAATATATAATAATAGCAAATTATTCATATTCATTGGTAGGATAATTTTCAGACGCTTCTGAAGATGAGGATTATTCGGTTAGTTTGAGTGCTGTTCTACGCCAAAGACGGGCCAGTGTGCGTCGATCTAGAAAGGGGCGCCCGAGGCGGTCATCGTCACCTTTTCTCCCTGAAGAGAATCGATCTCGCCGACGTTCTTCAGTATTTACAACAAGTTCTGGAGAGTATGTCCATGTATTATTTCCACTAGTTATTTATTAGATTAGGTTCTGAAAATCAGTGTTTTGATGGTGGGTACCACTTTCGGAGCTTCTGCTAAGTCTTATATTGCATTTCCACAGCCACAGTAATGTTTTATTTTTACTTTTATTCTATTATATTTTTTTCTGTGTTGTGCTTTTTGTATTCTGTTGTCTGTGTATGGGTTTCGATGTTTGTGCAAAGAAACTCTCTCTCTATCTCTCTCTTTATTTTAATAAAATAACGAGGATTTTTTTCCTACAGCACAGCAATATCTATTGAGGATCAGCCCGTGGTTACTCAAGAGCAAATATTTGAAAACATACACCTACATAAAGAAGTTTTAAGCTCTGCAAAGCAGCAACCATTGGGTATGAGACGAAAGCTTAAAATTGTTCATCAGGTGATAAATTTTATGTTAAGTATAAATAATTGAATTTATAAATAAAACAAAAAGCAGAAATATATTAATATTTCTTCCAGGCTAAAGCTTATATTAAGCGACACGAAGGACAACTGCAGGAGAGACTAGCTCAGTCCAAAAGTACGAGAGACATATACGCGAGATTCAATATCCTTATAGCTACTGTAAGTTTAATTTAACAATTTGTATATATTATTATTTATTGAATGAAGAAAAGTGTTTTCCCGCGTCAAGTCTGTGTCTGCTTCACTGTTTTGTAAAGGCTCAGTCAAAGCAATACTTTTTTATTCCAAGAGCATAGATATGGCCTCAGTCACTGCTCTTACATGATGCAAAATGTGTGAATTGTATATCTCGTAGTACTTAGTCTAGCAATAACATAATATTTACTCTAAATAATAATTACTGCTTACAGAAATGGCAACAATTAAAACGAGAAGCAGCAAATACATCAAATATTTTGATACCTTGGGAATTACGTATCAAAGAAATAGAGTCGCACTTTGGATCTGTCGTTGCATCGTATTTCACATTTCTGAGGTGGCTTTTTTGGGTTAATTTAGTTATTGGATTCATATTACTAGTATTCGTAATAGTGCCAGAGGTAAATAAAAAACGTTTCGATTTATTCAAGTTTTTTTACATAATACAAAAAGTCATCCTGTTATTATTTTTAGTATCTCACAGCAAATCCAAAACAAGATGGCGAGAGAAAAATCATTATGGAAGAAGAACGCCGCAATGCCACTAATCTTTTAACTCTGTGGGAGTTTGAGGGAATTCTAAAATATTCGCCAATATTTTACGGCTACTATAGCAATGTGGAACGATCGGAATACAAAATGCCATTAGCTTATTTTCTGACTGGCTTGGTGGTCTACGTTTATAGTTTCGTCGCCATATTGAGGAAGTAAGATATATTTAGAATATATCTAGAGCAACGTCCTTTAAGTTAGCGACATCCCTCTGACTAATATTTATATGTGAAGGTTTATGAGAATCTGGGGTTATGATTGCCATTTTAAACTAAATAATACAAAAACTACCAAAAAATAAAACTAGTTTTTTAAGCTATGGGCAGCATATAGAACTTTAGATTGTTATATTAGAGGAGGAAAGATGGTGGTATATGATAATATGATAGTTCATGAAAACAATCATTGAAAAAATAGAGGATTTTAATTATGTTAAATTAAAAGTAGAGAATTAAAATTATGTTAAGTTAAATTAGTTCATGTTTATTGAGAGTGGGAAGATAGTAAAAACTGGTGCAAAATTCACGACAAGATCATCGCTCATTCCTAAATTACCGTTATTTAATTGAACTATTTTTTTTATATCATCTATGAAAATTATAAATATATTTTGACCCAATATAGAATGGCTGAAAATTCAAGAATGTCTAAACTGTCTGAAAAAGACGATGAATGCATTTTCTCCTGGAAACTGTTCACTGGTTGGGACTTCATGATCGGAAACGCGGAGACTGCACATAATCGAATTGCATCCGTTATCTTGGGATTCAAAGAAGCTTTGCTAGAAGAAGCAGAAAAAAAGAAAAATCTAAGAAAGTAAGAAATAAATTTGTAAATTAAATATTTATGTAGAGATTTATAACTAAACAGTACAATATAACCTATATCTGTGTACCTACCATGTGAAATTAAATCATAATAATGTTATAAAATAAAATAGGTTAAAAGTACTTTAATTTTAATCTTTACTCTTACAGCTGGCGTACCATTAGTCTGAGGGCATTAGTAAATATTTGCGTAGTGATTCTTTTAGCGGTATCCGCTTACGCAGTGGTTACTGTCGTAACGCGTTCTGATAATAATGGTAAATCACCGAGCTGGTGGCGCGAAAACGAAACAACGACTGTGGTCACTGTTATATCGATAACATTTCCAATATTTTTCGAATTATTGGGCTTTCTTGAACACTTTCATCCAAGGAAACAACTCAGATTGCAATTAGCTAGGTATATCAAAATTACTCAAAAAAGTCCATGCAATATTCCAATATTTGTACTCTTAACAAAACCTTTTTATTTTTTCAGAATCATGTTATTGAATTTACTAAACTTATACTCATTAATATTTGCTCTGTTCAGCAAAATCGACGGTATGAGTCGAGAGTTGGTGTCATTACAACCAACACTAAACATGAACGCCACATTTAACGTACTAGACACTATTAATATGGATGAGACATTCACTACAAGTACAACATCTACATGTTTTGAAGTGACTGTTCCATGTCTGCCTTGCCATATGACATCTTTTCCTATTTCGAAAGATGAATTTCAAAATATCGAAAGCACAAGAAGTGCTTTTTCACCTGAAAATAATGATCTAGAACCTTTAAAAAAATATATTTTAACATCTCAAAGATACAAAAGAAATTTAATGAATGAAAATCAGGAATCCAATGATATAAGTGTTTTAGATAAAGAGTTGCAAAGATTGAGAAATTTAAGTAGGTTAAATGAGACTGAAGATATTGACGAAAAATCTGAAGCAGAAGATTATGAATTTTATGATACAACTCACGACTACGACGCCACTCCGTCTGTCATTAATCCTAGATTAACATCCATAAGCATGACCACAGATAACCAATATACATCATTTTCAACACCAGACTATGATACTCTCTTTGATAAAAGCACTACTGAGGAAATTACAGAAAATACAATGGAAACTGATCAGACAACTACTGAAGATTATTTGTTGACAAGTGAAAAAATAACAAATTTAATTACATCATCTGATTCATCTTTTTCAACTACAACTCAATCGATAGATAACTATGAGAAGTCAACATATTATGTATCTTCATTAAGCGAAGATGAAAGTACGCAAACAGATTTAAGCACTGAAAGTAATCAACAAAATTCAGATACAACTGATGATACTTGGAAAGCGAAAACTGTATCATATCCAGATACTGGATTTTCACATACCCCAAACACTAACTATGTAGATAGTGACTCGATTGTATGTCCTAATGTATCTTTTAATTGTTCAGTTAATTGTGGGGAAAAGAATATAACGCAGACATTTTTTATGTCTAATTGCATCCTTGTCGATGTCAAATGTTCAGTGAAACAATGCGTTTTAAAAATACCCTCCAAAACTGAAAGGCATAAATTTAATAATACCAAATTAAATTACAATGACACCGTATATTATGATAAATCTAAGAGAAAAATGTACAACTTATCGGTAGGAACACGAAAAAAATTACTTAAGTTATGCTGGGAAACAATGTTTGGTCAAGAATTAGTAAAACTAACAATGATGGATTTGGTACGTAATTCTGGACACTATAAATGGTTATAGTATAGGTTTACTAACCCTTATATTTGTTCCATTAAATCAAAATCTTTTTTTTTAGGTTTTTGTCCTCTTGGGGACTCTTTTTATGGACTTTTTTCGAGCATTATTTGTGAGATATATGAATAAATGTTGGTGCTGGGATTTAGAAAAAAAGTTTCCTGAATACGGTGATTTTAAAATAGCAGAAAATATTTTACATCTCATTAATAATCAAGGAATGGTTTGGATGGGAATGTTTTTTTCACCAGGCCTGGTTGTTCTTAATGTGTTCAAATTAATGATTATGATGTATCTTCGATCATGGGCAGTAATGACTTGCAATGTTCCGCATGAAGTTGTATTTAGAGTTTCTAAAAGCAATAATTTTTATCTAGCTTTATTGTTAACTATGCTATTTTTATGTGTATTGCCTGTTGGCTATACTATTGTATGGGTGAAACCATCATGGCATTGTGGACCTTTTTCTGAATATGATAAAATCTATAAAATATTAACTACTAATATATACAGCGTACTTCCCAAAAGTCTTAACTTTGCTTTGGAATACATAGCTTCACCAGCCATAGTCATTCCCTTATTAGTACTGCTAATATTAATTATTTATTATTTAACATCTCTCACCAACTCACTAAGAGAAGCTAACAATGATCTAAAGGTAATTAAATAGTATTTTATATATTATATACATATATAGATAGATTTTATATTCTTATAATATATTGATTTATATATCTCTAATATATTAATTTTAAAGAACACATTAACATTAATCACCCAATCTATATAAGTAGTATTTAATGCTTATTTTTAAAACAGACTCAATTACGACGAGAGCGAACAGAGGAAAGAAGAAAAATGTTTCAATTGGCAGATACTAGAAGAAGAGCTGGTTCATCTTCAATTGATAATACTCCCTTTGGAAGATGGAAAAAGGCTCTACCTTCCCTGCCAATAAATAAATCTATAGATTCTGAAGATAGGAAAACTATATTAGACGTAAGCAATAATAAAGAAACAGGTAAAACAACAAAACGAAAAGGTTAGTTAGACAACTTATTAACATTTAATACTAACCTAATCATCATACATAACATATTTAAAGCAACTCTTACGTTATGATAATTTCAGGAGGTATATTTGCCAAAATAGTCAGCTTAGCTTTAGATAAGAAAACTACGGGACGAAATCACTCAGAAACCTCACCAGATTCACGCGATATTGATGATGAAACGGACACCGATTTTCATGAATCTCTGCCAAAATCAGTGTTGCAAATCAAAGATATAACACTAGTGAAGAAAGCTGACATAAAAAAACGAAGTTTCATCGAATTTAAAGTAGACGTGAAAAAAATCGTAACAGAAGCGAGTGACAGTAGGGAGGAGAAACTAACACTGGAAAGAACAGATACTGAAACAGATCAAAATAAAACAGAAATACAAAGAGAAATAAATGATAAGAAGCTTAGTAGGAAACAAACATCCGAGTCAAGTAATCAATCTAAACAGTCTGATTCAATAAGCTCTGTCATACCTGTGATAACAATAAGCAAAACTGAAAGTGATGAAGAAATACTTCAGAAAAGCAATACTGATAAAACTATTCATACTTCAAGAAATAAAGACATCCCTAGACAAACTGAACACGAAAACAAAAAACACATAACTGAAAGACGTTTAAGAAAAACAAAGAATAGTTCAGATCTTAAATCATTGCAACGACAGAGTAGCGTCGAAAGTATAAACGATAATAAGCCACCTAAGGAAGAAGAAATAGGGGGCCACAAATACCAATACTCTCTTTAATATTTTTATCGATATTTCTTAAATTTAATTAAATAATAAAAATATAAGTTTCTTATTTCAATACCAAATCTATTATATTTAGAGTTTATAAAATATATTTTATTAATTAGTTATTAAATAATAGATATCATTATCATTGAACTAGTATTACTTAGCGTAGTTAGTTAGTTTAGCTCAATAATTATTATAATCATTATAGGTATAGGTACAGTAGAACCTCACTAATCTTATTAAAAACAAGAGGGTGCCAGATTTTTGGAATATTACTATAATTTTGCAGGATTACTGGATTGTATAGAAACATTCATCTATCTCTAATATATAAAACCATGTCACAATGTTAGTTACCGTACTTCTCCGAAACCAATTTTTACCCAATTTTATATGCGTATTCAGTAGGTCTGAGAATCGGCTACTATCTATTTTCATACCCCTAAGTGATAAGGGTTGTTCACCCTTGAACTTTTTTTTTAATTTTTGGACGAAATTTTTGTTTTTTTTTATTTTATAATGTGGCATTAAAAAATACATACAACCCTAAATTTTTACTTTTTTATCACCAGCCCCTGCTTTTTAGAAATTATTTACATGGCAAATCAACGTTTGCCGGGTCAGCTAGTATATCTTCTATATATATAAGCAACTTTTTTTTTCTTTGTTATCGATAAACTTGAAAACTACTGGACCGATCGGCATGATACCATGACCATTCGACGCGGAATTAATTGTAGAAGGTTTTAGGCTATTCATTTTTTGAATTCCATCAACCCTTTACCATTTTTTTTCAAATTTATGTGGATAGTTCATATTCGTCTATCCTTTACAATTCTCCCAGCGAAGCGGGCGGGCGGGGACGGCTAGTAATATAATAAAATAAACAATTTCATAAAGGGAATACTATTGACATAGTATTAAATACAGTATATGCGTAAAATACATATGTAGTATGTGATACTGGTGACTTAAGTTTAGTCACGTTTCATGTAAAGTAACGCTAAGACGAGTAGGTACATATTGATTGCATAGTAAAAAAGTTATCAGATCTTAAGGAGAGCCAAGCTCCTAGCTCTAGACGCCCTAACCTAACACTCTCTCGTCATAGTGTTCTCCGTGAATCCTAGTCTTAAGTTGTTGCCGAAGTCTTGGCCATTTCGTTACTCGGGACTTATTGACACAAAAAAATAGGAGTGTCTACGTCACTCCTTCGAAACGGCCAAGCCACACGTTTTGATTATTATAGGTATAGGGTTCATAGAAAACTTAAGACTGATAATCATCAGCCAGTGAGTGAGTGACGAAATCTGGGTATTTTAGGTGTCAATAATATACAAAGTATATAATTGCTATACATTTTAAACTTAGCATGTTTAATAAGTACTATATTGATATCATATTCTAAAATATTCTAGCACTGTCCAGACCGAAATTATAAGGGTACAAAAATATGACGAGAAAAGTTAGGTAGAGCCCTGCGCTTCCGCTGTCTCGTCTTCGGGGAGGGGCACTACCGTGCCCCCAGATCTTTTTTACACATAAAGAGGACCAAATTCAGAACAAAAATTTGCCTAGTGGCTTTGTAGTTTGTCCAGTTCAAATATTCATAAGTTACCGTATTTGGAATTAGTGCCAAACTCTACCTATTTTCCTTTTACTACAACTTGTAATGTGACAAGCGTGACACTCAGTGCCGGTTATTTAGCTATGTCAATGTTATTTAGCTTAAGTATACCTCAGCCATATAAAGTCAGTCAATAATTAATTATTACTGTTATTAAGTTAATTATTAATGCGATTTTTTTAAAACGAAAGACTAAATTTTGTTTTGTCTGAATAGTTTAACTTATTAACGTTCATTTTTACATGGTATGGTACCTTCCAATTTAATATGTATTTAAGACTAAAACACATATTTTTTACACATCTCTGCAAGAATATTATGTTTTAATTTTGGACCAGGTTAATAATAAAACATCGTTTATTTTGATAATCGTAATACTTCATAGTTTTTAAATTAATAACACATTTAAATTTATGAAAATCTAGCAACATGACCCGGCTTCATACGGGTGCAATGTAGATGTACTATACACAAAAAAAAAATATCGTAACAAACAAACAAATCTTTCCTCTTTATAATATTGGTAAAGATAGAACTAGACATATAGACTAGAACTAGACAGCCCTTAGTTGTGTATTGCCTTAATCTCTACGGACAGAAAAAATCGTTTCCTAAGATTATAATCGCTAATGATTTAGCGAAGCCTACAACATTCTCTGAATTTGATTAAAAAATAATCATGCCAGACGCCACCCTTCCCGAAGCTCGCAACGTACTATCTCGACAATCGACATCATTCTGCGGCGGGACAGCGCTCGCGCAACATGCCGCGTGTTATCGCGCTCCTTTTATTGTGTACAAGCGTCGCGCGCGCAGAAATATTAACACCCCCGTATTTCAACTTAGCACAAGGAAAAAAGATTACTGCAACTGCGACCTGTGGAGATGAAGGCCCGGAACTGTACTGCAAGCTCGCCGGCGCAAATGCTGATCACGATGAACACGTTATCCAGGGACAGGTGATTATTATCGTTTCTACTTCATTAATTGTGTGTTCGTAACATGTCATAAAAATATATCAGCCTTGAATATTTAGGGTTCGACGATTTTATCTAATCTGGGGTTGTACCGTCATATTTTAGTACCTACTTTTCGAGAAGGTGATAGCACGTCTCATCGTGTATAATTCTGTCTCTTTCTACGGTCGAATACACCTGAAATAATACTGCTTTATGAGATGGCGATAAAGCCCCTGAAGATTTCTGCTAAAAGTCCACAATATACAGTATGTTTATATATTAGTTGTAAGGGTATAAAAACCCATTTATCAAAACATCTTAAATATGGCAGCACTTCGTATGAATAATATGTTAATGGCCTCTCATACAACCGCTAAGATAAACAAAAGCCTGATAGAGTCTTATCTTGTGCGTCCTGTTGGCCCAACATCCCATTGATAAATATATTATTAATGACTCAATTATACATAAGTCACACATCAATTGTTCAAAAGTATTAAAAGTAACAAATTTGAACGTCATAAATATTCTTAAAATGTTATATTTATCAAACTATATTATTCTAATTCTATTTTTTCTTATATTTCATTATGATTGTAAGGTCAAAGTTTGTATGTTTTAATATTAGGCCGTTAAACTGTTTATCAAAGGTTAGAAATGTTATAATATGATAACATATACAATATTTCTTTTAATGAATATTATCCCTTACCGGAATTAATGTAAGCCACAAAATTGCTAAAACTCAATTAAAAATGTTTTTAATACGTAGCTACTCTCTCATTTCTCTACTTCCATTATATACGACGCGATCTTCGTTTAGCTCGGAAATATTTTAGTTATTCTATAGTTGAGTATTCTCTTGTGGTTCATACTCACTAATATGAATGATATTAAAAAAATATAATGGGGGCTTACATGTTCAAAAAAATCGCACACTGCATTGTCATCGTGATGTTATGACATCACGATAAAGCTTATGTGCTTTGCCTTTAAGTCCTAAGAGAATATTATTGGCGGGATAATCTAAGGATATGTTAATCATTCAGTTATTGCTTACATTAATTTTAAACATAGCCTTAATTTTCGATGTATAATATTATTTCACATGAGAATGCTGTAACAGGAATTTAAACGAAGCCATATTCAGCTAGTAATATGATTCTCAGTAGCTGACAAGACAAATTAAAATCAAGTTGAGCCTGTAATCATTTCAAACGCATTCTGAATTTTAACTTCGTTGATTTTCGACAAAGATCGGCGAACTTCGTAGGGTTTTTATGGACATGTGGTAGCCAAATGCTCATCTCTACTTTAAAGTTTAAATCGCTTTTGTTTCATCCGAAAGCCGCACAATCTTTTTGTTTTTTGTAGAGACATGCGTTTTTATGAGTTTCCAAAAGAAAGATAATATATTCTGTGAATGAATGAAATGATTTGGGTTTTAAAATTATTCTTTTGTTATGCGTGCTCAATAATGTTTAGTGTTGTTATTATATATTTATGTTTAAGTATAACTGCTATTATAAGCTTTTTAGTTTTTCAATGAAATATATTTATAAATTTTGAACATGATAATTATCGCATAGGACTATAATGTGCTTATTACTCTGAGGCAGCGTTGCCAGACGTCCCGATTTTGGCGGGATGTCCCGATTTTATGTGACGGGCGAGATGTCCCGGTTTTACTTTTATTTTTGTGCAGCGTTTTGACTTTGTTTTCATTGAGAAGATGAAGAAGACAATTCTACCTAACGATATGATTAGTCTTAGTTGAAATATAATATATTTTATTAAAATACATTTTCAATGACTATTTTTGCTATCCATTGTCATGTAAAATTAAATTTAAAATTCAAATACAAAGATAAATATTTAAAAACTAATAATTATATACGTTTTTTTACTATGTCCCTGTTACGACGACAGAATCCCGATTTTTTCAATCAAAAAGTTTCAAAGTCCCGACTTGCCAAAAATAAATCTGGCAACGCTGCTCTGAGGCCCCAATTCGATAATCAAGTTGAAATATATTCTGGAGAATGGTATACAGAAAATATGGCCTGACATGGTTTCGAACCTTAGTTATGTCTTGGAATATGGCACTGCGATCTTTGTTGTCGATCAATCAATTGATTTATCTATTCTGTTATATACCTATTCTGTAAGAGTACCAAAGGACAAATTCAGTATTCCAAATGAATAAAATAGGGGTGAAGCTTATAATGAAAATCAAGATAGATATAAAATTATTCACTAGGGCGCCGTATTCGCCCTAATGGTTGCTTGGATTGTTTGGATGGTTACTAATTCAGAGCGTAAAAATAATAAAAGTGATTCGAATCGGGGCTATATATTATAAAATTTAATTTACTTATTTTCAGGTTTGCGATATATGTGACTCCACAAATGAAGCCAAGAAACATCCTCCCGAGTTTGCTGTAGATGGCATGGAAACTTGGTGGCAGAGTCCTCCGCTATCCAGAGGAATGAAATACAATGAAGTAAACTTAACCATCGATCTCGGCCAGGTATTCAGTCAGCATCCTTTTTTTCGCTATCCATAAGTGAATTCCACATATCACAAATATTGACGACAATTGTGAAATATATATCACCTTTGTAGTTCTATTAACTAACCATCTCGACCTAGAGCAATACTTTCTGTTAAAATTGAATAGTATGAAAAAATGGTATCAGCATAGAAAAATCCATCTGTCAACTGCAGTCTTGACGTCTTCCTCACCGACGATCACAGCACACGGAGAATAGCATATTCTGGCATAGGATGTGATCATATGACATGTTCGAAAAATGCTCAACGATCATTTTTTTAATTAACATTATAACAATGATTTAAGACTCAAACTAGGTGAAAACTGTATCTTGGGATCCTACTAAATGATTAATAGGCCGCATTATGTTACCCTTTAAATTACTATACGAATAATTATTTTAGATGAAATTAAATCAATAAAAAAATATTCACTTTCAATATTAGTTTTTAGTTTTTTATTTTATTACTCTTACTAGTTAATATTACAGGTTAGTGATATTTAAAACTGTTATAGACAAGTTATAGCACTGCTATAAACTATGATTTTACAGTTTCACTGTACATCCGGGACATGCTACATTTTCCCTCTTAAAATAGTCCCATTATACCGCTGAAAGTACGTTGACCCGACATGACATCGCTGGAATAAAGCTAAGGATATGTTGTAAGATAAGTTTTAAATCTTGTAATATATTATGCTCCTAATTTCACATAATGTGTTTATTTTGTTATTCTGATGGACGTTGTTTTTGTAGGCGAGCGCGATCTTAAATCTAAATATCTACTTATAATAAGCTTAGCGATGTCTATTAAAACGTTATGAATATGAAATAAATAAAAAGAAATTACAGGATGAAAACGCGATTTATTCGTTATATTAATTATTATGTGTTCGTCTAATATATTAATGAATAAATAATAGTTATTAAGTTATATAAATAATCAATATAATATATATAATATAGGTACATGTCTAATGTGAATTATTTATCTAAGCTATGCGAAAATGAAGCGGCGAACGGTATATTACGACGATATATAACGAGATATTTTTTTTAATATTTTGTACTGTCAATTGTTGAAAAATATATAAACATGCTATAGTGAATTTAGATGATGCTACTGTGGAGGAAGGGAGGTGTGCTCTTCCTCCAACCTAAAGGGAGAATCCTCGACCAGTCGAACCACTGACTGGCCGGCCCTAAGGCCCCAGTGGTTGATGTCGAGATGTTGTATATATACTTAGCGCGCACAGAAACTTTGATAGCGCGATTCAGGAATTGACGTCTTTGTATTGATTCTTGTAGCGGATTATAGATGTCGCTACAGTACTCCCCCCCGAAGACCGGAGGTCGATCGAGTTGTTGAAACAGCTGTGTTGAGTGTTGCTTGCCAGTGCCAGGTTGTCCGAGATTCCAGTGAGTCGGAATCGGATGTCGCAGAGTTCGCGGTGAGTCGGAACTGTGTGCGATGATGCTGCATGTTGCTCCAGTGAGTCGGAGTGCTGCAGTGTTTGAAGCTGGCTGCTGCGTCGACCAGGAGAGATGTGCTCTGCTTGCTGACCGGCCGAAGTGCAGTGTGCTGTGCTGAAGGTGGCTGAGGGTGTTGACCAGGCATACGCGCTCGCTGCATGCTAGTGGACAGGATACCCGTTGAAGCCGAAGGTGCTGGCTGGCTGTGACTTGGTTGCTGTTGATTGATGTTACAGGAGTCAGGAAGGAGTGATGACGTCAGGCTTCTTGATGTTCAGAAGTAGGGTGTTCTTCTGCGGGGTCACCAATGTGGTGGAAGGTGGCTGAATCACGTCGGGGTCACCAATGTGGAGGAAGGGAGGTGTGCTCTTCCTCCAACCTAAAGGGAGAATCCTCGACCAGTCGAACCACTGACTGGCCGGCCCTAAGGCCCCAGTGGTTGATGTCGAGATGTTGTATATATACTTAGCGCGCACAGAAACTTTGATAGCGCGATTCAGGAATTGACGTCTTTGTATTGATTCTTGTAGCGGATTATAGATGTCGCTACACTACAATGTAAATACGAAATAATTGACTGGAAGCTCTAGACTTAGAGATAATCCTCATTAGTGGTACACATACTAAGAGATTTTCGTGTCATTTTTTGATGTAGGTTTTGGATGTATGTCTATAATAATATATGTAAGTGCTATTCGGTGTAGGTAATTAGGTATTATGTTTATGAACACCGTCGCCGCTAACATGATAGTAGGAGAATTCGCTTAGTATAGAACAGCCACCATAATACAAAAAGCTGAACGTTTGGTTTTTGTGCTTCTAATACCCACTATGTAGTCTGCATAAATTCAACTAATCCAAAAGGCCGCCTTGTCTTAAATATTAATAAAAATCTTCTAAGACTATAATATTTCCTATCAGGTTAGGGAAGGAATGATATTACAAAATATCAATTATATACAAAGGCCCGTTACTTAAAATAACTCTTCTTGGAGAACGGCAGAGAACTCAAAGGTACTCACATGATTTATCATTCGTAGGTATATTATTTGTTCATTTATACATATGTGTGTTTGAAATTTGGAAACATGTATAAGCTCAGCGAATTAATTTAAAACAAAGTTATTTTATATCACTGCATTGCGAAATATCTAATGCGCGTCTTAATTTTGAAGTAAAATACCAAATCAAAGTATTCCAGCGATATCATAAAGGTTATTAGGTATCATTATTTTATGTTTATTAAATAATTAATAACAGTCGGTATCCTCAACTGCCTTCGTGGCTCAGTTATATGTCCCGGGTTCGAAGCCCAGTGAAATACGATAAAAATTGTTTCGTTCGAGCATGACATAGCGCTTCAAATTGAATCCTATGAGACCTTTGAAGAAAAATGATCAGTGAAACACATAAATGTACTGCCCCATGCCCCACTAGGTGTCGGGAGCACCCACAACCAAAGATTTTTTTAGAGTAAAGAATATTAAAATAGCTGTACATAACAAATATTGAAATAAAATTGTGTTGTTAAGCGAGCATACAGGATAGAGGGGGCGTAGATAGCACCCATACAATGTCGATAATATACGTAATACCGCGAATTGTGACGAAATGACGGGTTGTAGGTACAATGATGACAACTTTAAATGTTACAACTTGGCACTTTTGTCACATTTCGTGTATTAAAAACAATATAATATACGGGATTCTATGTAAATAAATAATTATATTAGAAAGTCTTCAAAAAAATCATTACAATGAAGAGCAGCTGACTTATGATAACATGTATATACTTTTAATTCTAGGAATTCCATGTCGCCTATGTTTTTGTCCGTATGGGGAACTCACCACGCCCTGGACTTTGGGCACTAGAAAAGTCTACGGATTATGGAAAGACATTCAAGCCATGGCAATATTTCTCTGATTCTCCCCAGTAAGTTCATACAACATATCTCATTATCTCAATCCTCAATAAAAAGTTTTAAATATAATTGATTAATGCTCTATTTCCATCCAAATTCAGAGATTGTGAACGATACTTCGGGAAAGAGAGTCTGCAGCCTATTACAAGCGATGACTCTGTTATTTGCAGTACTGAATACTCTAAGATTGTGCCATTGGAGGGAGGAGAGGTCAGTACGGAGTATGATAAAATATTTTTATCACATTTTTTCTTTATGTCAGATATCGACAGACGAGCATGAGTTTCACTTGATGGTAGGTGATACCTCAGCCACAGAACATCAGACAATGATACGCTGTCGACCTAATTTTTACTTCGAGCATTCGGAAATCCATAGACTGAAACCGAAACGCGCAATATGCACTTCACGGCTTTTCCATCTATGAACGGTGGTTCGTTACCCGGTCGGAATTTAGATATTCCTCCCACCCGATCAATGCCCGAAGTTACCAGATGTGGGGAAAACATGCTTACAGAAAGTTATAAGCATGTGCTCACGGTGGGATTCGAACCCACGACCCATCGATGCGCACGGCAGGTGTTCTACCGAACGCGCCAACGAGCCCGTCAAATCACATCTAAGTATTCAAGAAGTGCTAGTAAATACGCGCGAAACGAATTCTTTTCCTTTTGTTATTATTTTGGTTATTATTGTTCCTAACAGTATGTAAATATGGAAAATTATTTCTACTTCACGAGTTGCACTTACTTATTTTCTCATAGAGGTGCGTTTCTCAAAAAGTAGCGGGAGCGATATTATTTTTAACTCCAGTGACGTACTTTGAATCCCTCGCTCCACTCTGGATTCAAAAATTTGCTCCCTTGGTAAACGTAGTTAATTAATTAAGGTATACGTTTATAATTATTGTTTATATCACTTTTAAGTTTAAATAAAGTAAATATGTTAGTATAATTTTTAATATTGCTTTTGGTATAGACCCATGATACAGACATGAGACAATAGTGTAATAGTACTATAACTTCCCAATTCCCATTTCCCATCTCTTTATTAGATAGGTTAAAGTTAAAATATAAATGTATTATACCTACCTCAAGTGAAACGATAACTTTTACAAATTATTAAACAGGTTTTCCTTATAATATGGTTTCCAATATTGATTTTTTAGGCCAACAAAAATTATTCTGCCAATAACTGTCTGAAACTTATGTTATAAAATTATTTTTCAGATACCAATATCATTATTGAACTATCGCCCATCAGCAAACAAATATTTTAATTCGTCTGTTTTACAAGAATGGACGAGGGCAACAAACGTGAGGCTTCGCTTACTGAGAACTAAGAACTTATTGGGACATCTCATGTCTGTGGCACGTCAGGATCCCACAGTCACGAGAAGAGTAAGTTAATATTCCAAATATTAATTAACACACTGTGCGTTTACTTATACATCCTATACTTTCAATAAAATAGAATACCATCAAAAACATAAATTGTAAAAAAAGCCAAGTCTTGCAACTCAGTTCTTCTATCGTAAAAAGTTGTGAGATCCATATAATACCAAGTCGGTCAATTTATTCAGTCTCTACTGAAGGATCCTTCTGTCTTAAGTTATTACGTAAGTAGCTAACCTAACATCATCTTATAGTGATCACATCATTGATGTAAGATCTAGAAAGTTCCAAAATGTGTGCAATCGCTAAAATTGATCCAAAATGATCTAGAAAATTCTAAAAATTTCTGAAATGATCTAGAAAGTTTTAAAATGGTTTCAATTGTTGTAATCGATTTAGAATGTTTTAAAAAGCTTCTGGAAAGATCTAGAAAGTTCCAAAATGTGTGCAATCGATGAAATTGATCCGAAATGATCTAGAAAATTCTAAATATTTCTGAAATGATCTAGAAAGTTCTAAAATGGTTTCAATTGTTGTAATCGATTTAGAATGTTTTAGAAAGCTTCTGGAAAGATCTAGAAAGTTCCAAAATGTGTGCAATCGCTAAAATTGATCCAAAATGATCTAGAAAATTCTAAAAATTTCTGAAATGATCTAGAAAGTTTTAAAATGGTTTCAATTGTTGTAATCGATTTAGAATGTTTTAAAAAGCTTCTGGAAAGATCTAGAAAGTTCCAAAATGTGTGCAATCGATGAAATTGATCCGAAATGATCTAGAAAATTCTAAATATTTCTGAAATGATCTAGAAAGTTCTAAAATGGTTTCAATTGTTGTAATCGATTTAGAATGTTTTAGAAAGCTTCTGGAAAGATCTAGAAAGTTCCAAAATGTGTGCAATCGGTGAAATTGATCCTCAATGATCGAGAAAATTCTAAAAATTTCTAAAATTCTAAAAATTTCTAAAATGGTCTAGAAGCTTCCAAAATGCCTACAACTTGAAGATACTTTACACCGTATGTTAAATGGTCGAATAAGTGTCTTATCATTTAAGATAGAAATCTAAAATATTTATCTACTTTAGAAAATGGATCCTTAAATATTTCTTATACCATTAAACATGCGATGTATTTTAACCCGAGCAACGCCGGGTTTCGCTGCTAGTTGTATTCTAAATTTGAAGTTTCTATGTCTGCTAGAAGTGCCTTAGAGTTTTGATGATCGGTCAGTCAGTGAGTGAGTGACAAATTAACAAACTTTGACTAGTTATAATTCTTAAACTACTGGTTCAAACAGAATGATATTTGAAATATACCGAGTTTATACAATGCCTGCTTAGTGACTGAAAATTCAGAATTCTAGTTTAATCCACAATACACACACAGATATACAAGTCTGTATATATTGCACTTTTAGAATCGAAGTGATTTAATTCAATATTTCATGTTCTTTAGTTAAAATTAAAATTGTATTTGTCTACCTTTATTATTTTTAAATAAGTACCTACTTGATGTTACAATGATCATGATTGAATTTAAGACATATACAAATATTATTTAGATGACTAGACACTGTTTTAGACCATCCTATGAAGAAAAGTAATTTTGCCACTTTAATTCTAATATATATATTTCCAAGAAATTGAGGACGAAAAAAGAAGGGTAAATAAAAGTATATATAAAGTTCAGTCTGAAGGAAAATGCTTTATTTCGTCGAATTCGGTTGTCTGGTAGAAATATTGTATCGTCATTTAAAGATAATTTTCATACAAACGCAAGTGAAGGCACCACCTATATTATTATATAATAACTAATTTGAATAATCAATCCAAAAACTTTTTTTCTAAAGTTTTACTTGAGACATAATACATATGAAGTAAATACTTATGTAAATCCATGAATTTACAATACTCGATTTAGAGTCAATCAGATTCATGTAGTAGAGCCTGGCTAACAAAAGTTGAGACAAATTAAAAAAATATTGTTGTGGCAACCCCATAATAAGAATAAGAAAACTGCTAACATAATATACTTTAAATAAACCATTTTAGAGTCGCAAATTGAATAATAGGTCATAAGTACCTAAGGTAATAAAGACACAGTCTTGTTCGACCCGTGGAACTGTGCGGACCTCAAATTATTTAAAAATAAAGTAATTAGAAGTTTATCTACTGTTTTTTAATTAAATGTTGAATACAATATCAGCATAAGAAAATTGTGAAGTAAGCAGTGCAGTCGTCATACTTTTTAAAAAACTCGTTTACGTCAGCCTTTTCATTTAATTTTTGGACTTAAACATAGTATTTTTATTAAGATTCCCAGTCTCAGCTTATGTTAGCCAAGTGAACAGTAGGTACAATTACCTTTTTTAAAATTTAATTTTCTACCATTTTTCGCAAACTAAATTTTGCCTTAGCAATAAACGTATTTTATGTCAGATATCGACAGACAAGCATGAGGTTCACATGATGGTAGGTGATACCTCAGCCACAGTGAATGATTTGCTGTCGACCTAATTTTTACTTCGAGCATTCTGAAATCCATAGACTGAAACCGAAATGCGCAATATGCACTTCACGGGATTTACATCTATGAACGGTGGTTCGTTTCGCGATCGCAATTTTGATATTCCTCCCACCCGTTCAATGCTCGAAGTTACCAGACGTGGGCCGTCAATAAAAATGCAAAATAATTCAACAATAATAACGCCGGGATCGCATCCAACAGTACTTCTACAGTATAAAGGATATAAGTATCGGAGGGCGTTGTATGTGCAACGGTCACGCGGACACTTGCGACCCAGCCGTGCCGGAGAGCGACGCGAGCATACTAGTGTGCCGGTGTCAACACAACACCTGCGGCCCGCAGTGCGCCGCCTGCTGCCCGGGCTTTGAGCAGAAGAAATGGCGTATTTCTCAGAGCTGGGATCGATTCGCTTGTGAACGTGAGTATTATGACCAACAATTCTTGTTCCTGTCAGATATTTTTGTATATTCCTAAAGATATCTGGGCGTAAAGCCGGTTCGAGCTATAATTAGAATTGCTAGCAAAACGCTTCAGCTTTATCTATCGATTCCGGATAGTTGAATTATGAATAAAATAAATCTTACGCATATTTGTTGATATACTCGTATTATGTAAGCATTAACAAATGAGAGGACTATAAACCAGTGTTAGTCAAAAGCAGGGATTGAAACCGGTTAATTTTTATTTACCAAAATACGTGTCTGACTGAGATACCATGATTCTAATTTTAAAGAGTAAACACACCAAACTTACCACACTAATTTTTTCAGTTAATATGATGGAAAACGAAAGAATATTAACAAAAACCTTTATAATTTCGGTTAAAATCCCATAGTAAATAAACCGGTATTCAGTCCCTGATAGCAAATAATTCCAAACTATATCTGGATTTGAATATTATACAATGGATTCCAATGTAACAAAGAAGTAGATTATAAGTCATCTGTGCTCCACCAGAATCAATTTTTGTTATTATGTTCCCTAAAAGTCTACTTTAAAACCTCTGCACACTACAACGCGCATATTAGAGACGCTGCTTAATATTATATAATTTTCTTAATACTAAAGCCATATTGCATTAATGAAGCCGTGCTTGTTGGATCTAATTGTTAATTTCGCACTATACTTTAGAATCAGATATCAATCATTGAATAAAAGTGAAATTCACTTTTATCCAAAATAAATCTGAACTCCCCTAGTAGGGCATGACAACAAACAAACTGACACTCACAACATAATAAAGGAGGTGAACAGTCTTATATGCAATGCATGACGAAATATTTTTTGTGGGACTCGAACCTGTGATATCCGGTGCTAAACGCAACGCTTTAAGCCACGGTGATGATAAATAAATTGAATAAATAATAATTAGTATTCATTGTCATTTTAGCCTGCAATTGCCATAACCATACAACGGAATGCGAATATGATCCTAAGGTTGATGAGAAGAGACTTTCGCTGGACATACATGGCCGCTATGAAGGTGGAGGCGTTTGTAAAAATTGTCAAGACAACACTGAAGGCATCAACTGCAACAAATGCAAGCCAACGTTCTATCGGCCATATGGGAAAAAATGGAATGAAATTGATGTTTGCCAACGTAAGAATATTACCGTATTATATAATATTTGTCCTTTGTCCTTTCAAAAGGCCTTAAAGTGCAGAATTTGTGTTTAAATTTCTAAAAACTCAACGTAAAAATAGATAATCATTAATTTATATTCTTAAGCCCCTACCAGTAGTAGGATCCGTGGGATCACCTAACAATTAATGGGTCATGCACTCGTCTGCCCTTATTCGACATAAAATATGCTTACTTAAAATAAGATAACAAGAAATATAAAATGTGATAATGAAAAAACTCACATAGGTACTTTGAAGGAAATTATTTGGTGTTGGTCTTCCGCAAATTTCGATGTTTCACTATGCTAAAAACAAATGATAAAAAGAAGTATATATGCCCTAATCCAGGACAAAATATGTATATTATAATAAAAAGGCGGACTGTATGCACTGGAATTCTGAATTATGTTATAAATTAAACAACGATCAATAAATAGTCTTGTGGTCCGTTGGTCCGCTATATATTTCTTAAATTCATTTTTAAATATAAAGTCCTAACAGATGTAAAAGAAAGAAAGAAAATAAATATGTGGAAAAGAGGCGTGATATGTATGTATGTATGTAAGTCCTAACAACATAAAACCAATGTTCTGTACAGCGTGTAACTGTGATCTTCACTACTCGACGGGTAACTGCGAAGAAGAGACTGGTCGTTGTGAATGTAGACACGAGTACAACCCTCCCAACTGCGACTCGTGTGCGTACGGGTACTTCGACTATCCGAACTGCAAACCGTGTATATGTAACCTGAATGGTACTGAAGGCCAGCACTGTACCCCTACTGAAGGCGTGGTGAGTGATAAGTATTATTTTCATTGTACGATTACTTATGGTTAAAAAGTATAAAACAATTGGAATAATATGTAATCAGAACATAGTCTGAACTCTATTTCTGAAGCAATAGTTGAATTTTTTGAAGACATTATTCATCTATAATTAAGCTTGGAGAAGCCGAAGTCGAGTCGAAACAGTGTTTGCTTGTATTTCAGAAATACAAGTAAACACTGCTTCGACATTTGCAGTCTGTTTGTGGTACCCATTGTGCTCATTGAGGACAACGGAAAAGGAATTTGTTAGCTATCGACGTAATATGAGTATTCCAAAACTATATTTATTTTTGCCATAAGAATCAGTTGGCATTGTAGTTTATTTCCCAGTATACATAGATTAAGTTGAATTCAGAACACCTGCATTTTTCTTTGACCCATAGATAGTGCCAAGATCTTGATTAACTTGAATTATGGTGTATTTAACAATTTTTGGATCTGTTTATCGTAGGAATATAAATGCACTATACTATTTTGTTAAGCTAGATTAGTCATGGGCGTTGTTGATAATTTCCGTCATCGATGATCACCGGTGTGGCGCTAGCGGCACTCGATGTTGACATCGTTGTTTTCGTCAACGGTGACGGCCAGCGGTCATTCACCTTTTGTTTCAACGATGCCGGGCGGTTAAAGATGTTTAGTTTCCGTTGACTTTATACATCGTTTTATTGTGAGAGTGATATTTAAATATGCTTTATCGATAACAAAAACTATGTTGCAGTTGAATTTTAGATTTATGACCTAATTATACCTATGAAGACATGAATGTATGAAGGGGCTATGTAACATTTTTTAGAACTCATATTTTTAACGTTGAGTGAAGGTGTTATGTGTGTCTATAACAATATTTATATGTATAATTATTTAATTTGTCAATTTTAGTTACTAAATAAACAATCAAGAAAATTAATAATTTTTAATATAATATTCTTTGATCATAGCCTTCAACAGTTGGAGTTGCCGATGCCGTTGCCGATGAGGGTAATCGGGCGGTGTCGGTAACTCTCGGTAATGTTTATACTGAATCGGGTTATCGAGTTTTACCGGTGCCGGTGACATCCGTTGCACATGACTTTGGCATCGGATGACGTCATCGTAGACTGACATCGGTGTTCAACATCGTTGTTAAAAAAAACGGCCACCTCTAAGCTAGATCATATAATATATTATGTAGAATAATAAAAAGAAGAGGGCCTTATATCGAGATAAGAAGACATGAAAGCTTCAAAAATTCAACGTTCGACTATTCATTCAGAACTTTAACTTTAATTGCCCATTATTTTAATATCATATTAATAATTAAAGGCTAGTATCAGAATAAATAACTTTTATCTTAAAGTTATAAAGACGCCTTTAGGGACTTATATCATAGATTATGCCTACTGCCAGCATATTATGCCTAGTGCCTACTGCCAGCATACTGAAAGATATCAAAATAATATTGTATTTTATTAACACACATTTTAATAAAATACTTTATACTGGATTAAAACGCGATCTCTGTAAAACACAAGGACTAAAGACTACTATATATAACATAAAGTCCTTGGTAAAACATCATACAAGTTTCCGAACACCACTGACGTTGTCACTTGTCAGTCAAAGTCCTAAAACAGCTGTTGTCGATCTGTCAAAAGTCAAAACAAACAAATCAATCATCGATGTATTATTTTTATTTTTTTATTTAATAAAGGCCTTAATTTTGCTCCTGCGTCGCGATTTGCGAAAAATAGCCTGTGAAGAAATGACTATTTCCGCATCGTCTTTAGGAATCATATCTTGAAGATACAATCCTCAACGTAGCTGACTAGCTATTCTATATAATTCCTAAAGACGATGCGGAGGCAATCCGGCAAGATGTGCATACTACGGACTAAGAACATCTATCGGGCCAATGTAGATATAGTAATTCGAGCAGACAAGGGAAAGGTAACATTCGGGATGGATACGTCAGATTATGAACACAAAATGTCCCAAATCCTTTCAGATGTTTCTACCTTCAAGAAAGTTGAAAAAGACCCAACAAGGTAATAAAAATACATCTGAATTGATCAATAAACACAAAAAGACACTTAATCTTGATACAATTCGTCACACCTGCATGTGCAAAGACTCTAAATACATATGGGTTATGAAAAATACACAAAATAAACACACCATTAATACCTATAGTGAGCCAAATTGACACACCTACACATAAATTAGCTCAACACATGGCTAAGGCACAACAAAACAAAACACAACAAAAAATGAAGTACAGACTGATTGACAGACCAAATTTAGTGAATGGACCCGAAAATCTGCAGCCACGTACCATTGACAAAACAGCGTCAAATGAATTGCTCAGGTGTGTAGAATTGTTCCCTGAAACGAGAGGATTAATGCTCGCAATACAGATCCAAGTTATAGAAACCAAATAGAAAATGCAAGGTCTCGCCTTAAACAATACAATAAGGAAATAAAAGATATTTGTAAAACAATAATAATAATATAGCCAGTTTAATCCCAAAAAAATCCTAAAAAAATTTACAAGATAAAATTTAATATAATTTGATAAAATATAAATACTTTTTATTAACGTTTTTCTTCAAATTATTTAAAACATTGAATCCAATAATATATATTATATAAAACCATTGAATGGTTTTTTTTATATTCTTAAACATAGGTAGATATAACAATAATTAGTTTTCCAAATATGTACTCTTTGCAAAATAGTTTAAGAATTAGTATATAGTAGGTAAGAGAGTACCACAATTTCCTATCAGTATCCCACTATAATTTGGGCAATAAATAAGTCTAAATACCTAACTAGTCTAAAATCATTTAAATTAATAAGTGTACAATTAAATATCACAAGTTTCTTAATCATTACCAAAATTGTTAAACACCTTCTTACAAGAAGCAGTATGTTTAATATTAATTTTATTTAGTTTATAAGTATTATGTACTCTCTCTATACATATAATGAGATAGATGACATCATATTAACATAATTGATTATATGTTTTATTGGTACTTTAGGTGCCAATTTGTGAAAAACGCATCTAAAACGTTTGAGCAGTGAGATAAATATCTATGGGCAGTGGTGATTACATACCCAATTTATTTGATTGTCTGCTCTGTAATAAAAAAATTGTAGCGTATTTTAGCTGTAACCGTGTGACATCTCACTATGGTGTTTACTATTAAGAAAATGACCTTGACCGGTTGTGGCGTAGCAGGCTCATTTGCTGTCAAGTAGTTGGGTACCATATACCTATATATAATATAATATGTATTTTCTTGGCAGTGTCCCTGCAAATATAATTACGCCGGGACGTCTTGCGAAAAGTGCGCTGATGGTTATTATTCACCTGAATGTAAAAGTAAGTTCATCTAAATTTCGAATTATTTAATATTTTCATAAAGGATTATATCCTTTATGCTTAAAAAATCGAGAGTGAACTATATTTTTTTTATAATTATTATTTTTTATAATTAATTCTTTGTTTACAGACTGCGAATGTAACTCGGTTGGTTCGGTCTCCCAAGTGTGCGACAAAGACACTGGCAACTGTACTTGCAAGAGCAAATATAGCGGCCGCACTTGCAATCAATGTGAAGCTGGCTACTACAACTATCCTACATGCAAACGTAAGTATGCAAACGTATCTCCTACGAATTTGACAAATACAATTGTTTTAGTTTTACATTCACTACTATAGTACTTCGATATATCTCCACGCTTTGCATCGATCGCGAATGTTTACATAGTTGTAGGTACATAGGTACACCATAGGTACCAACTATAATACTCACTGTTGTTTTCTCTACCGATATTAAATAAACATAACTATAGGTTATAATTTTTTTGATGTTCTCGAAATATGTACTTAGATTTAAATTAAATAAGGTGGTAATTGTTTTTTAATTTCTGTAAAACTTTGACCAAAGGCCATTTTTCGGACTCGGCTTGCTCAATGAAAAATGGTAAAAAAGTGACTCTATTAGAATAGAACGCTTGCATTTTTGAATGACAAGAAGGAAATAGCGATTCTCAAGATTCTAATGTTAACGAATTAGCTGCTTTTCGTTTACCGAAAAAGCCGTTAAATATATTAACATTCAACGATTTTCGAACGCAACGCGCGGATTAGATCAACGAACATTAAGCGCTTAGTCGCTAACATCATCCGAAGCAGCATGTTTGTAATTAACAGTTTCATTTCGTTAACACCGACAACGACCCACCTCTACGGCAAAGTAAATGAAATGAAATTATTATTTAGATTGTTAATAATATTTTTTTATATCAGTGCATTTTTATTTTAAACACTACCCGTGTGTTAGATAAATGTTGCATTGTTTTTTTTTTAAAGCTCATTAGAAGTGAAATCCCTAAAAGGGGTAGACACATTGCGGTGTTTGTTTCACTGATCATTATTCTTTACGGGCAAGGTGATCAGCCTTCTGTGCCTTGGCCGAACGAATCAATTTGTTTTTATCTTGTTTCCCCGAGATTCGAAACCCAGGACCGAGGCAACCTAACGATATTGAAATAAATAAAGCTTATTATTTTCATCATTTATTGACGGCTAGAAAGAGCCCCATTTACGGTTTTGACGTAAACGTTTGGTTGGTAAATAGAAATAGCGCCTGAGTAAAATTGGACATATTGGATATTGGGATATTGGATGCGAACCTACACCAGGTGCATCTCAAGTTCATCTGATATCCCTACTATTAATAATTTATAATACAATAGTAACTCTGCCTTTTGGCTCGGTTCAAAAAGAGTTCGGATTAAAAATAAGCTACCCCTAATACTAATAATTCTACGCAGACGAAGTCGCTGGCAGAAGCTAGCTTGACATAAAGAACCATACTCCCGATCAAGGCCAAACCAAGTGTTGACTCAATTACAAGTTGTAAACATCGCTTAACACGTATATAGCCCAGTCCTGTAGGTATAAAAACCCTACCTCACCTCCCCGCAAAACTCAGCGGGACATTTACGCAGCAGAAGTAATATTATCATATGACCTCGGTATAGGATAAAAATAAGTTGTAGGATTCTACTAACTAACTTACCCAAGTGGACTTATCTAAATAGATGTGACCAATTATTCAAAATAAGTTATTAAATTCATTTTATTTAAATAGGTAGCATATTCATAACTAGTTTTTATTTATAAAAATATTATTAAATTATATAATTTTCTTATTACTGCTCTACTTTGTATATTATGTTTTCATAAAATGTTTAAATATAAATTATTCTTCCTATTTCGTCATTATTTCCTCAAATAAGTTATAGTGAGATTGTTTATATGTATATGAGAAACGTGCAGGGGTAAAATCAAATGTGTTTTCCATTACCGGAGACAGACCAGTTGTGTATTTTTAGAAGAATGAGTCGTGTGTACCATTATTTTTACACCCGTATTTTGATGTATTCTTTACGAGATGAAAATGATCGGAAATAAGACATGTTGCAAAATTATGTTGGAAAGTTACTTCAAAAGAAAGTGATAGATTGACTGCAGTGAAACTCATCACTATATGAATTACTAGTTTATTATGAGTTTAAAGAAAATTCCTCAAATAAAGCTTTGAATCACTTGTACTAACTGCTAAAGTACTTGGTAAGTGCTTGACTATAAAATAAAAAATTGAATGTTATGTGAGCGATTTAGATCATTTCTTACAATAAGTTTGATGCTTACAATTGTACAAACGTTGCAAGGGTTTTAATACTAAATTACAAAAAAACAGACCAGTACTTTTTTCGTAATACTAGAACAAACCGGTGAAAATCTACAAATCATAGTTTTAAGCTCAGATATCTCCTGATATTTCATTTAAGGTTATTTCATACCTTGATAATCTATTAAGGGGGAGGCCCAGTCAGGATTTTGAAAAAAATCCATAGTGTTTGTCGGACTTGGCGATTAAAAAGAGTGGCGGCGACTTTCTTGCCAGTTCTTCTCGTCCGCTCTACGCCCTTGATTTGTGAACTGGCAGTAAATGTAATATTAGAAGCATTTAATATGTATTTTTTATTGACGTTCATAAGTGTACATTGTGTTACCTAAATGAATAAATGATTTTTGACATATAAAAGTAGGCAGGTAGTGGCAGTTGTGCGCTCGACTACTAGAGGAACTGTGAAGGTCTTTATTGTATTTTATACATATATAAATTTATTTTATAAACTTTTATTGAGACTTTGTTTGTATATATGTACAAACATTAATTATATATTATGTATATCTTTTATATGGAAAAACTGTTATCATATTTTTTTTACTGTGGGGCTAAAAGGCTCCCCCTTAAGGGTGAATCAACAAATTATTCCAGATGTATTTTTATTTTAGACTGCAATTGCGACACCAGCGGCACTCAACCCAACATTTGCGACGATGTTACTGGCCAATGTATCTGCAAAGTTGGTTTTGGTGGCTCTCGTTGCGATCAGTGCTTAGCAAGGTAAGTTCAGTTAGCCATGAACTGTACTGGCCTCTTATTAGATAATATAATACTAGCTGACCCGGCAAACGTTGATTTGCCATGTAAATAATTTCTAAAAAGCAGGTGTTGGTGATAAAAAAGTAAAAATTTAGGGTTGTATGTATTTTATAATTCCAGATTATAAAAAATAAAAACAAAATAATTCGTCCAAAAATTAAAAAAAAAATTTAAGGGTGAACAACCCTTATCACTTAGGGGGATGAAAAATAGATGTTGGTCGAATATCCACCCTAGCCGATATGCAGGCTAAGGATCACGAAAATCGGTCGAGCCGTTTCGGAGGAGTTCAGTCCCGCACACCGTGACACGAGAATTTTATATAGAGATTTATCTTAGACTTTTACAGCACAGTCTTTCAAACCACAAATTGACAACAATTTGGGTATAACTACGCCATAATTTATTTATATGTTTTTGTTATTGAAATTCTTAACTGCGTAGTAGAGATATTATTTACTATTATTTATTACTATAATAGTTATTTATGGGTATCGCTGTATAAATATAATAGTATATTGTACATATTTATTTTTAAAAATATATTCTTATTGTCCGGTAATTGTAGTCTATAATGATCTTTTACCTCAAAGTGATAAGCGCAGCGGTACGAGATTATATTTACAGATTTATAACGAAAATAGTGAATTCCCAAAAGTGATTTCTCCCTAGTGAGGCATGGGGCAGATACATTTCTTTGTCTGTTTCACTCATCATTTATTTTACAGACAAGTAGGTGATCAGTCTTCTGTGCCTTGCCCGACCGAAACATTTTTAGTTAATCTTGTTTCCCCGGGATTCGAACTCGTGACCTCCGGTACTAAACGCATCGCGCTTACCACTGATCCATGATGGCGGTCGATTATAAATAAAGAGTGAAATTAATATTTTTACTATAGACCTTGGTTATCTACTAAATTCAATCTAACATGTAAACTGGCTTCCATTTATTATATTATCACTGAATTACTAACAATCACTTCATAGTCAACACCTTACATATATCCAAGTACTACTTCTTATACCAACAGACTACCAAATCTATAAAAAGATTCATGAAGAACATTCAGAAGACATTCTGCAATGACGGACTCGTTGGCGCGTTCGGTAGAACACCTGCCGTGCGCATCGATGGGTCGTGGGTTCGAATCCCACCGGCAGCACATGCTTATAATTTTCTGTAAGCATGTTTTCCCCACGTCTGGTAACTTCGGTCATTGATTGGATGGGAGGAATATCTAAATTCCGACTGGGTAACGAACCACCGTTCATAGATGGAAAAGCCGTGAAGTGTATATTGCGCGTTTCGGTTTCGGTCTATGGATTTCCGAATGCTCGAATTAAAAATTCGGTCGACAGCGCATCATTGACTGATGTTCTGTGGCTGGGGTGTCACCTACCATCAAGTGAACCTCATGCTCGTTTGTCGATACCTGACATAAAAAAGTACATTTTAAGAGTTATAATATTACCTTTTTGAGGAATTTGGTTGAAAATTAACCAAGTTATTAATTATCCAGCTTCTACATGGACGTACAAGGTCGTGAACGTACATGCGTGCCTTGTAATTGTTCACCGACTGGCTCCACTTCTACGAGCTGCTCGGCAGACGGAAAATGCAACTGTCTCGCAAATTTCGGCGGAAAACAGTGCGAGCAGTGCTCACCTGGATATTATAAGTACCCTGAGTGCTTGCGTAAGTAATCAGTGCAGCGTAGCTTACTTCCCTTATCTATATAAACAAAAACACTTACTTTAATAGGCGTTGCAACGCATACCAGGTACAGCTAGTTACCTATATACCCCCTGATTTAAAAATAAATAAGACTAATCTGTCTATTAGAACTATTTTGTACACAGATTCTTGTAAATGGATATGTTTGTGCTAATAGGACTTTACGAAATGTATAAGTTGATAAACTTAAATGAAAGCACGATTCATTTTCGAATCAGGAGGCTAATAATGAATCAATTAAAGATATTGTCCAGGGCATATAATTTGGTATAAAGCCATAACATTTTTTTTTAAATTAATATTCAGGCTATCTTCATTTCTGCCTATTTGCCCCTGGTGGGTGTGATACCTTAGATATTAAAGATTATCTTTGATAACAGATTACACAGGCTACTTGTGAAATGATGCTCAAACTTACTTTAAATTTCAATACCAATTCAAGATCAATATTATTTTATTGCCTCTCTACTCCCTCTTTTAATCCTATGATGGTCACATTTCAGCGTGCAATTGTGACGAATCTGGCACGATTGGTTCAACATGCGACGATAATGGTCAATGCCATTGCAAGCCTAACTTTGACGACATCAAATGTGACAAGTGTAAGGAGCAGTTCTATAACTACCCTGCTTGCGAAGAGTGTAACTGCGATCCTAGAGGGGTTATCGCATCGTTTGCTGGTAAGTTGATCTTGAATATTTCAACTTATGATTTTAAGTAATTAAGGTAGACTTTGAAAATGGAACCCATTTCACATGGTGGAATTGGAATATTTTACCTAATTATTAGATATCGTTATCGCGCGGGCACGAATAATTTGTAGATTATGTTAACAGAGTGGACAAACTACATAAAGTCTTTTGAGAGTACCTAACCTATACCTACATTGACAATTATTGCAGCGTTTCTGCATCAATTAATATCATTTCAGTATCAAGGCCAAGGAGGTTTAATACCAATAGGAGGAGGCCAATGAATTAACATATCTAAGAGAATAAACCAAGTCAATCTGAAAAATTGTGAAAATCAACAGGTCCATATTTTATTAATTTTAAAATACGTACGTTGATCTTTTTTAAATAAAACACTACTGGCACAAATAAAATCTCTCAGAGTACGCGTGAAACTAGGTATTACAATATACTAATTGTCTATTCTAGATAGATATTCCTTGACATGTTCGTTCGTGCCATCGCGATAACGATGTCTACTATTTATAGACAATTTTTTGACCACTATCCCATCTGATGGTATGTGATGATGTGGTCAGAGTTGATTTACATGTCTACAACTTACAAGATGCCATTTACTCTTACATAAGAGACTCAAGTCATATTTTTAGGAAGACAGATGCTGGGAGAGTGTTCCAGAACTAAGAAATGACTAACTGGTGATTTACAAAAGTGAACTCAAAAAGATAATCATAAGCCGCGCCGTTAGTCGACTTCTAGACCTAGAGCTAAGAAAGCTCGGTCCTTAAATTATGATGTGTCCTTATTTTAGGGTGTGGTTCGGTGCCCGCGGGAGAGCTGTGTCAGTGCAAAGAGCGTGTACAAGGACGCATCTGTAACGACTGTAAACAACTATTCTGGAATCTTCAAGAATATAATCCTTATGGATGCGAAGGTATTTAAATATTATTAGTTGCTATATTTTATTTTACTTATCAGAATAATTTGGGATATTTCAAATTACATATGTTTGTAGTGAGCCTTACTTGTCAAACAAGTTTTCTATCAGGACTAAAATTCATAAATGATCACAGTATTTAAAGGTTGTAACATATACATTGTTCTCAAACATTTGTTTATTAATATTAGAATGCAACTGCAACCTGGCGGGTACTCTTGGTGGGTTGGGTGCATGCAACACCCGCAATGGACAGTGCACATGCAAGATGCACGTCGGTGAGCGACAGTGCGACAGCTGCCAGGATGGCTTCTATAATTTACAGACACACGACCTCTTTGGATGCACGGGTAAGTTTCATCAAAAAACATAGATGTATATACATAGAAGAACCGAATAGGCGTGTTTAGCACGGTTACTCTGGGGTAAGAGTAGTTCTTACCCCAGCCACTGCGGCGCTGCTAGTATCCGTGTGAAAGCACACTCTGAAGCTGGAGTCATAGCGCGCACTGTCGCACGCAGCCGCTTTTAGAGCGTTATTGCCGTTCGCTCGTAAGAGCAAGCGAGACAACGCGAGGACAGGAGTCAGCGGACTGCTCAGATGTGTGTGTCACACCGATACATTGCCGCGCGCTCTACAGGTCGAAAGTAGAACTATGTTCGTTGGTTTCATTCATTGAGTATAAAATGGGCTATTAATTAATTAATAACATAACAAAATATAACCGCATTGTAAATAAAATAATAGGCAAATTTATAATTAGTAAATTATTTTATTTACTATTAATCACGAGTACAAGATGAGCTCTATGTAATATATAAAACATCTAACAAATGCCACACAGTCTATACAATAATTTAAAGTGAATTCCTGAGTCCCCTAATGGGGCATGGGGCAGACCTATTTCTGTGTCTGTTTCACTGATCATTTTCTTTACAAGCAAGGAGGTGATCATCCTTTACCGTGCCTGACCGAAACAAATTTTTTTTAAATTCTTATTGCCCCAAGATTCAAACCCCTTCAAATTACCTTACCACTCCAAACAATGAAATTTGATTGGATTTATTCAAATTAATAATTAACCTCAAGCCTGCGACTGCGATATCGGTGGTTCGATCGATAACAACTGCGACAAGAGCAGTGGGCAGTGTCGATGTCACTCGCGGGTGGAGGGCAGGCGCTGCGACCGGCCCATACGAGCCCACTACTTCCCGACGCTGCACCAGTTCCAGTACGAGGTCGAGGAGGGCCTGACCCAGTCCGGTCCGGTCCGGTACAGGAACTCGGATGAGGTCTTTCCGGGGTACTCGTGGAAAGGATACGTCGTGTTTTCCTCATTGCAGGTAAATTGGGAGAATAAGTGGTACATGTTATTATTCAAATAGCGGCCCGCCTAGCATGATCATTAATTGATAGATATCTCGCGGATGAGAGAAGACAAACTAAGATATAACTCAATATCGACAACTTTGATAGAGAATATATCGAGATCGAAAAATATCTTTATTTGACACACACAGAAACATTTGACAAAAATAACTTACTACTTAATTAAAAGAAAATTATATTAAGTTAAATAATTAATAATTAAACTATTTTTTAAAGTAATGCCTCAGTACGGTGTCAAATGAGATTCCGCTCAGCATAAGCTGTGGCCATGATGGACACAGCACTGATTTTCAGTGGTTCAGATATTTCATTTACTTTCCGCTATATTGTATTGGAGTGTTTGCCAACAGTGGAAAGAGACTTGTTCGTGTACTTTATTGCTTTATAACAAGTATATCGCTGGCCTAATTATCTAACCATCTTGTGTAAAATACCTTAACGAATACGATGGAATCACTCGTGTCTAACTATCTACTAATTGTTTTTAGTTTTTTTGGTATTTACAAAAAATAAAACTACGTATCCACGGAATGTTTGACCTGTTTGTATTTTTTTCCTCCTCCTGTAAAGTTAGACCAGATGGAAATACAAAGTTTGATAACTAAGCCGACGATGTGAATGTATTCTATATCGTCCATAGAACGAAGTGATCACCGTAGTGCACATCGACAAGTCTTCTCTGTACCGAATGGTGCTGATGTATGCAAATCCTCTTCGCGACCCAGTTACTGCCACCATTATCATCACGCCAGAGAGTGTGCTCGATACTCAACAAAGGTAATTAAATATGTAATCCTTCACAAAACCTTAATCTTAGTATATCTCTAGGAAAAGTGGTGAATGAAGTTGCGACTGATATGAGCTGTTATGAGCAAACTTTTGGCCGCTTTTTTATACTAGATATCAACAGACGAGCATGAGGTTCACTTGATGGAAGGTGATACAGGCCACAGAACATCAGTCAATGATGAGCTGTCGACCGAAACGCGCAATATGCACTTCAGGGTTTTTCCATCTATGAACGTTACTTTAATTTGATATTTCTCCCACTCGTTAAGTTACCAGACGTAGGGAAGACATGCTTACAGGAAATTATAAATATCTCGTCCCTGTGGGATTCGAACCAATGATCCATCGATGCGCACGGTAGATGTTCTACCGAACGCACCAACGAGCCCGTCAGAATTTTATATGAATAATCGAATATTCTCTACTGAAAAACAATATACCACCATTTTTAAGATAAAGTTATAATGTAGAAAGTATTGATGATATTATAGCTATTCCTTTGTGTAACAGGTTCAACGTATATTTACGACCAACACAACAGCCGCAGATGGTGACAGTGCAGTTGGAAAAGGGCAACGCACCTGCACCTTTCGTAATGAATGCCGGCAACTGGACCGTCACTATCAAAACTACTAAAGAAATTATGATTGTGAGTTACAAATTTACATTAAAGGTTAAGCGAAGGAACATTAATGGGGAAACAAATACTGTTTTCATGTTTAAAGTGAATTTTCATGTCAGCAAATCCATTTGTGTCTGTATCTGACCATTTTTCTTAACAGGAAAATATGTGATCAGCCTTCTGAGCATTGCCCAACCGAAACAATTCCCCGGGATTCGAACCCAGGACCTCCGGCGCTAAATGCATCGCGCTTACCATAGAACCACGGAGGCGGTCACGCGTAGTAAGAAGTGTAACTTTTCCTTACGTCCCATCAACTCCATATTTCTCGACTTCCCAATAATATTTCGCGCGTAATAAATTCGTATCACGTCAACTTTAGTTTCAGACTTCGCCGTGGGACTTGATTCGTGACGTCAAACGTGCATTTATAATAATTTACCCGTACAAAAAAAATATTTTCATAAATAATAAATTAACTAAAATCAGAGTAGTATCCATTAATTACTCAATTTTATTTCTTGCTTTTTTTTTCAGGATTACTTTGTCCTTATACCTGAAGCATACTACGAGGCAACAGTACTAATTAAAATGGTCGATAAACCTTGTATCATTGGCGAAAGGAAACTATGCAGACACTTCGCGTACCCCAACCTCAGCGGGAGACCTACTGCGAATGTCACAACCTTGATTACGTCTGTCGATGAATACATTAATGACCCTGATGTAAGTTCCGTGAAAAATATTATAATGATCGATATAATAATGTTTATATGGATTTATTGATTTATTATCAATGGTTTTTTGCGCATGAGGCTCTCTTGATGGTAGATGATACCTCAGCCACAGAACATGAGTCAATGATGCGCTGTCGACCTATTTTTTACTTCGAGCATTCGGGTATCCATAGACTGCAACTGAAACGTGTAATATGCACTTCATGCTTTTTACATCTATGAACGGTGGTTCGTTACCTGGTCGGAATATCGATATTCCTCCCACCCGTTCATGCCCAAGTTACCAGACGTGGGGAAGATATGCTTACAGAAAATTATAAACATGTTGTCCCGGTGGAATTCGAACCCACGACCCATACATACTCACGGCAGGTATTCTACCGAACGCGCCAACGAGCCTGTAAGAATTACAAACGCATCTCAATATATCGAAGTAACCGCTCTAATTTTGCGTTTCATTAGTGATTTAATAACCTGATTGAAAAATAAAATTAGCTTATGTGCAATATACTGTTGACTATCGTATAATTGCTTTGATATTAAAAGATAGTATAAATTTCACAGCAATTGAGAGAATACAACGCTGGACCAAAAGACATTCCCATACTGAACGATGCGCAAAGCGAGCTTCAGTTCAACTTAAAGGCCGAACGTACTGGGCCCTACGTACTTCTTATCGAATACGTCACGCCGGCCAATAAATCTGTATTGAAATATATGACCCATTCCATCAACGATGACGACTCCTACAAGTTTTCTCCCAAGGGAATAGTGGCTGTCAAGTTACAGTCTGGAGACGGTGAGGAGGCATTCGCAATGGCCAATTTGAACGACTGTCCCTTCACTACACCTTGCAGACAAGTGATTTTGGACGATCTATCCAAAATAAATGTATTTAACATCCAAAATGTGAACAATGTTATCTACCTGGACGTAAGTATTTTATTTTAAACTAGTAACACGCCCCGGATTCGAACAGGTGCAATGTAGATGTACTATATACATAAAAGCTATGTGATCCGCTGATAGAGTAGCTTTCTATTGGAGGAATTTTAATCGATTTAATGTATTTATAAAAGTTAAAAGTTGGCATTTTAAACGCCCGCCAAATTCGCGAGCTGTGTTAATAGACTATGACGTCAAGCAGAAACACCTAATAACTACGCACTCGGTACTCGGTAGCATTAACAGTTATTGGCATAGACATTTACGTCATACTCGCTCTGACCAATGGCGTGGCTTTTCAAATATTTGACTTTCCCACAGTTTATTTGCAATTTTTAAATTAATTTCTTGCTCAAAACTGAAATTTTAATAAATAATATTGATGGAAGCGTAATTCTGAAGTAATAAAGTTTATTAAAAAAAATGTTTGACCCTCATTGGAATCACATGTGTATTCCCTATTATAAGCCGCTAAGACACTTCCTCAACAGTATTTTAATCAATTTCGGTAAAACAGAATATTAAATTTTAGGGTGACATTGGAACGTTAGCAGGAATTAAATCAATAGTTGCGATACCGGAATCAGAATGGAGCCTCGATTATATAACACCGCGTCCTTACTGCTTGCGACGTGAAGAAAAATGTGTTCCTGCCGTTTTCTCCGCTGCAGTTGATTCAAAGAAGGTGAGTGAATGAAGTTGCGATCTTTTGTTGCAGTTCATTTAAAAGTTATGATTGCATTTTTGGAACTTGTATCTCGATTTGGTAAATCGTTGGTTCAGAGGTAACACTCACTGTGTCATTTTGAATAAAAATAAATTTGGATGCTATTGCTTATTTAAAGTTTTTTTGTTATTATCTACGATAAAAACAAATTACTAAGTGCGTATTGCGCTTCATAGTTTTGTTATGGATCAGAATATGCAATTAGTTATTTATTCTTACCGAAGGTTAAGTCTGTTCGTTCGTTGGCTCTTACCCTTAAAATAAGCAATATTGTCAAAATTTATTTTTATTCAAAATTGCACTTTACCATTTACCATTGACCCGACGAAATACTGTTTAATGTTTTAAGTTTTTTAGCTTTATCTTTGTTAGTTCAAAAAATTATTTTGTTATTTTAGATTGAAGTAGAGTCAGGATTAGGAGGCGATCGTGAAACGCGTCCGCCTATTCTTGACAACTCTACCAATGTCGTGTACTTGTCATCTGACTCGGAGCCTATCATAATCGAGTCCAAAGTCCCGAGCCCAGAAGATTACATGTTTATAGTGCACTACTATCAGCCAGATCACCCAGGTAATTCAAAATGGTATACTTGAATAGCTTTTGTATTTAATATTGTCTTTTATAAGCGCGATCACACATTTTAATAAACTGTATTATTACCTCTTTTCAATCCTATTAATTGACGTTTATTATTAAATCTAATGTAGTTATACTTTGTCACTGCTACTGTAAAAATTCACACCAGAATCACAAAAAATCAATGTTTATTTTTTTACCCCTATGTATACTGATTTTCATTGGTTTATTTTTAGTATTATTAATTAGTTATAACACTAAATATTTATCAAAAATAGTATCTTTTCCATTAGCTTTAAGTGGTATTCGTCCGAAATGTTCTTTTTAGGTATGTATCTTAATTCGAAACGTTTATTCAAAAAACTTCTTATATAACAGAAAGCAGTATCGACGTGTCGATATCAGCTGACGGTCAGAACTATGAAGCTAAATTACCAGTGGAACATTGTCCGTCGAACTCCGGCTGCAGAGCCTTAATCCAGCTATCAGATGGGAACACAAAATTCCATATTAATGAAAACTTTACTATCATATTAAAGGTTGGTATTCTTTAAAAGTTAGATATTGACAGACGAGCATGAGGTTCACTTGATGGCAGGTAATACCTCAGCCACAGAACATCAGTCAATGATGCGCTGTCGATCTATTTTTTACTTCGAGCATTCGGAAATCCAGACTGAAACCGAAACGCGTTATATGCACTTCACGATTTTTCCATCTATGAACGGTGGTTGATTACTCGATCGGAATTTCGATATTCCTCCCACCCGTTCAATGCCCAAAGTTACCAAACGTGGTTAAGGCATGCTTACAGAAAATTATAAACATGTCGTCTTGGTGGGATTCAAACCCACGACCCATAGATGCAACGGAAGATGTTCTACCGAATGCGCCAACGAGCCCGTCGAATATGTAATAATTTCTTTGCCTTAAGAATTTTGTTCATGTAATTAACACTAATGAATACATATTATCTTTAACACAAAATTATTTTGTTGTAGGGTGGTGAAAACAAAGGAATGTGGATTGACTATATTCTTGTCGTGGCTAAGTCAGATTTTGTAGACAGTGCATTGAAAGAAGCAAACATGGTTGACTACACACGGGAATTTATCGAGAAATGCACCATGAACCACAATTTTATCAACCCCAATGAAACTGGTACGTTTATCTTATTTAACTTAGTAACAATCTATACTAATATTATAAAGAGGAAAGATTTGTTTGTTTGTTACGATTTAACTCAAAAACTACTGGACCGATTTTAAAAATTCTTTCACCAACAGAAAGCTACATTATCAGCAAGTTCATGTATACATACATATACATCATGCCTCTTTCCCATTGGGGTAGGCAGAGATCACGGAATTCCATCCTTGCTCCGACCTTTTGAAGAACATCCCTGATCTGATCGAGGTACGTTCGCCTAGGTCAGTGGTCGGCAAAGTCGGCAAAAAGCCGCATGTGGCTCTTTGGCTCCTTATATGCGGCTCTGACATAAATATCAATAACAACTTATTTTTTAAATATATTTACTTTTATTTAGTGTAATAAAAGTTTACTAAACAAGCAGATTTGGCTCCCAATTTTTTTGGCTCTTTGGCTAATAAGTTTGCTGACCACTGGCCTAGGTCGACCACTCCCGACTCTACCACTCACACCAGTTTCATAAATATTTTTCTTTTCCTTACTTTCATCCATCCTTTCTATGTGCCCAAACCACCTCAACATACCATTAGCGGGTAACATAGGCTTTTTTGTTTATAATACATCTACATTGCACCCGTGTGAAGCTTGGGGGCGGTGCTATCAACTATATACATAGGTATATAATATTGCTTGAAGATCAAAATAATGATCCTTTTAAATACATTTTTTTGTAACAATTTTAAAATCTTAAAGCTCTTTCGTTCTGTAGTCTTTTTATATTCAATAGAGCGAGACAAAACATATTTTTAACCAGTGGCGGCGTAAGGCGTGGGCGACGTGGGCCACCGCATACGGCCTCGCAACCCAGGGGGCCTCGCGCCCCGAAAATTATTATGAATTACTTAAAATCCGCGAACGCGCCAAAAAAAATTTTGCAGGCAGAGGGCCCCGCAAAATTAATCTTGCCCACATAAAAATTAGGTCTTACGCCGTCACTGTTTTTAACTATATCAAGCTTATAATACGTTTATGAATAAGGCCCGAAAACTTACAGGTTTCTGTCACGACGCAATGTTCTCGATCACGTCTGAGTACAACAGCGGCGCGCTCGCTTGCCTCTGCGACTTCATGGGATCCACGGAGTTGGAGTGCAACACGTTCGGAGGGCAGTGTCCGTGCAAGCCCAACGTGATCGGCAGAACTTGCAGCTCTTGCCGCACTGGATACTACGGATTCCCCAATTGCCTGCCCTGCCATTGCCCTTCTACTGCGATTTGTGATGATAACGGTAAGTAACTGACTAGGTTAAGTAATCTATTGCATATGCATCGCCCACTGACCATTGTACCAAAGAACATACATAGTACATAGAAGAACAGGCCTTATAGGCGCGCTTGGTACGGTTTCTCTGGGGTAAGCGTAGTTATTACCCCAGCCACCGCGGCGCTGCTAGTATCCGTGTGAACGCACACTCTGACGCCGGAGTCATAGCGCGCACTCTCTCGCACCCAGCCGCTTTTAGAGCGTTATTGCTGTTCGCTCGTAAGAGCAAGCGAGACAACGCGAGGGGAGGAGTCAGCGGACTGCTTATTGTGTCACACTATACATTGCCACGCGCTCTACAGGTCAAAAGTAGAACTACTTTATCTGTGCCAAAAGCTCGTATGAGCCTGTGTTCTTTGATTGTAAAATAACGTAATTGCTCTAGAGGTATTAATCCGGAGCGTACTATCATGTATTGGTGGTATAGTGATACGCCTAGAATAAGATGTATGTGTGCAATAGGAGCGTTTTAATTATGTACTTGTACTAAAACTTTCCTAATAATTAGGTTGCTCATATCATGTTCTTAGTGATAATATATAATTTTAAGTTGGTACGGTGTCTTAGATGAGTTAAAGATATAGTTTTTTGTTCGTCTGTTCCGTCGTTTCAATGACGCTATCTGGATTATTAATGTAGACTACAACCAAGAAACATTGAAATCTCAATCAATAGGCAAACATCAGTAGAAGAGGAGCACGGTGAAAAAAATGGGTGAATCAAACCTAAATACATTTTTATATTCTTATGTCCTTGTTATTTATTACAATGGAAGAAAGATTACATCCTTTATATTTCCTTTGTATTCTTAGGGTATTACGAAGATTTTTTACTATGTATTCTTTAGTTACAAATGTACTTATTTGATACTTATACTAATTGAAAAGTAATACTGCGTTGTTTTTACAATAATTATACATATGGTTTATGGATATGTTTCTGTTTTTTATAGGTCAATGCATTTGCCCGAAAAACGTGGAAGGCGAAAACTGTGACCGTTGTAAACCCTATACTTTCAACTTTGACGTGCAGCGTGGTTGTGACGATTGCAACTGTAATCCTCTGGGTGTAATCGGTAATCAACTACAATGTGAAGCAGATAGTGGAAATTGCGAGTAAGTATTATTAAGATTATCGAGTACTAGCAACACGTCTCGGCTTCTACTATACACAAATAGCCTATGTTACTCGCTGATGGAGCTTACTATTTGTGAAAGAATATTTAAAATCGGTTACTTACTTACAACCTATACCCCCTACAACCTCACGAACTACCTCTTTATAATATTAATATAGATTACATATTTTACCCTAGCCGACGCTCAAATCTTAAAAACTAATTAAAACATAAAAAATAATCAAGATTCTAATGATTATTTCTTAATCCAATCATTAAAAAGCTTCTAAATTATTTAAGATAATAACATACTTCTTACTGTGTCAGCTTCTACTTAATTTCAATTATATACTCCATGCTTTTCTCATGTATGAATCCATTAACAGGTGCAAAGAGAATGTGATAGGCCGCGTGTGCGACCACTGTGTGCCTGGCCATTACGCGTTCCCGGACTGTTTCCCGTGCACGTGCGACCTCGACGGAACAACTGATGATGTCTGCGACCAGAATACTGCGCAGTGCTATTGCAAGAAATATGTTAGAGGACAGGTACGTCAATATGATAAAGAGATAATATCGACGGGTCCTAAGAACAAAATCGTATCTGCAAATAAACGATTTCACAGATACGATTTTGTACTTGGGACCCGTCGATATGGTAATGGCGTCCATGCGTTGTCCCACTCCCTAAAATATGGCGAGGGGGCCGATGGCTGGCCATGCGTCATACTCGTGAACGGGTGCTACTTGCGGCGACAGGTCGGACTTGAATTCGTGTTTGCGGTGATGTTAGTTATTTAACTTTGTGTTTGCGTGTTATTCCCAAGATAATGTAAGTGAGTGCTCCTATTAGAGATAGAGGACAAAACTTTGTTTTTTACTTGTTATTTTTTTATTATAATAATAAATGAATTCAAGATGTCATGTTGTAATGGTTACAGCTCCTTATAAACATTTTGTAAAACAAAAATCTTGGCGATTAAAATAGTGGCGGAGAGTTTATTGCTAGCTCTTCTCGTCCGTTCTACGCCCTTGATTCGAGAACTGGCAGTAAACGTAAAATTAGAATAATTTAATTTGTTTTTCGTGTTCATAAGTGTACATTTTATTTGATTTGAATATTAAAATTTCCAAATATTTGTTTGTTGTACAAATTACATATTTTCTTCTTCATTTAGGCTTGTAATACATGTAAAGAAGAGTACTTCAATCTACAACCTGATAATCCTGATGGTTGTACAAAATGTTATTGCTTTGGCAAAACCACAAGATGTAGCAGTTCCTACTTATCCTGGGCAGAGGTATGTAAATACACTTTTCTGATACAAGAACTAAACGAAATAGAACTAATTTCTCCAAATTTTTGTGATTTCAAATTTAATTCATTAAATATTGCCTATTGTTAACGCAATTATTATATTATTATCCCCACTTTTCGGATGCTTTTCAGTAACCGTGGTCGCTGCAGACTGTCACATGATTTGAAATATCACAAAGTTGCCATATTAACATCTACGGAGTTGATATTTACTGCAATTTTCTATATTATGGTAATATTGAGTAACGGTGTCCTCTTGTTTTTTAGTATGTTTGATTTGGGGTTTTAGATTTTTAATTAAATTGAAATCAAAAATGTAAATTATATCATTTCACCAGTATTTGAATTAGAATGACTATTACTTTGTCAGATCAACGGCATGTCAGACTGGTATTTGGTGAACATCGAAGCGAATCGAACTATTAACGTACACCGGTTGACGATTTCGCCGACAATTCTCAATGATTCAGTGATCGGTGCAGAACTCGTCAGCAATGAAGATGGTTCACAGAAAGTTGTTTATTTTGGCGCACCTGATTATTACCTTGGTAAGTCTATAGTAATTATGTTATCATTTTAATATAATCATATTAGGGCATGTATCTAAAAAAGTGGATGGGTATAGGGGAAGAGGGAGGCCAAAAAAGACATGGATTGACTGTGTGAAGAATGATATGTGTGACTGATGATATGGCGGGTGAAAGGAGAGAATGGAAAAAGAGAACATACTGCGCCGACCCCAAATAACAAAAAGGGAACAGGGCAGGAAGATGAAGAAGATAATCATATTTGAATCATTTAGCAACAAAAGATCAATTATTTCAAATAGACAAACTAAAAATGTTTCTTAAGATTTATTAATAAGTATATGCCATGAACGTATTATATTTCTGGACCAAAATAGAAATTCAATAACGCACATTATTTAGGAATCTTCGTCTGCCTCGCACATCTACCCTGCGAAACTAACTGTCACCATCACCTTGTTACCTAACCTATACTACCTACAGACCTTCCAGAATAAGAAGTATCTACTCAGTATATAAATGCCATCGACGCATTTCATTAACTAGAAGATCTGTCCCTCTAGCGTTGCATATTATGGCCGCCGTAGAAGCTTTTAAAAAGGAATATTTAATATTCTATCCTATTAATATCCACAGTATATAAATATTAATTAAGACTTACTTTCTAAAACATCAATTCCACCAGGCAAACTCCTAAACTCATACGGTGGCTATCTAACCTACTCGATATTCTACACGAGTCGAGAAAATGGCCATGCTATTGCCGCCGCTGACGTCATCATCGGTGGCTCGAACGGCTACATCGTACACAACAGCGTGGAGCAACCGCCCTCTTTAGAGAACTGGCTCCATAGTGTCCGGCTATCGGAAGACGAGTTCACACACTTGGACGGGTCGGCAGTAACTAGAGATCAGATTATGAACGTGCTGGTCAATGTCACCAGTATCTACATAAGAGCGACATATTGGCATGAAGCTGTTACCACCAGGTATGATTTTTTGAGAAAAGTTTTGTTAAAAATGGGAACATTCGCCTGTGTTTCACTATACCAATCAAATATCGTAATTCCTAGTCTTCACTGCAGCGCTGCCAGCTGAAGATGTTTTTTCATTATATATATCGTGGGACCACCTCCGTGACTCAATGGAAAGCTATTTGTGTTTAGCACTGGAAGTCCTGAGTTCTAATACCGGAGAAACAAGATAAAAAAACTGTTTGGTCGGACAGGACACAGAAGGCTAATCACCTATTTGCCGGTAAAGAAAAAAGTGATCGGTGAAACATACATAGAAATGTGACTACTACTAGTGTAGATTTATCAAGATATGACTCTGAGGCCCGTATTTCATGATTTGAACATGAACTCCGGTTTGAATCTAGCTATGAGACTTGTCAAACTATTTTTACTCTATAGAAATGTGACATTTTGACTTTGAGTTCTCAAGAATAGATTTGAACTTGAGTAACGTCTTGGAATACGGGCCTAAGCTACAGATATGGTACATTTGTCATTTATTCATTTTTATTAATTACACAGGCTTATTGGAGTAACATTAGATGTAGGAGTAGAGGAATACGCTGAAGCTAACCGAAGAGCATCTTCAGTGGAAGAATGTCAATGTCCAAAGGCCTACCGTGGCTTGTCCTGTGAACAGTGTGCTGTGGGCTATTATAGACTCAGTTCTGGACCCCACGCTGGCTTCTGTGTCCCATGCCAATGCAATGGACATTCTAATGAATGTGATGTTAATACTGGAGTATGCTTGGTAAGTACAGAGGAACTAAACTAAATCAATATAGCACATAATCTGCCGAAATCATTGTTTTAGAAAAATGTACATGATACTTATGTTAGATATCGACAGACGAGCACTAGCTTCACTTGATGGTAGGTGACACTTCGGCCACAGAACATCAGTCAATGATGAATTGAGGACCTACTTTTTCTTCGAGCATTCGGAAATCCGTAAATTGAAACCTAAACGCGCAATATGTACAATACTTCACGGTTTTTCCATCTATGAACTATTCGTTACCCGGTCGGAATTTCGATATTCCCACCCGTTTAATGCTTGAAGTAACCAGACGTGGGAAAGACATGCTTACAGAAAATAATAAACATGGCGTTCCGGCGGGATTCGAACCCGCGACCCATCGATGGGCAGGTGTTCTACCGAACGCGCCAACGAGCCTGTCAATATTATTTATTTTTTTATTACGTTTATGAAATTTTAACAAAGTAATCTGGTATATTAAAAAAAATATGTTACAGGAATGTACGGATAACACGATGGGTGATCATTGTGAGCTGTGCCTTGAGGGGTATCACGGAGACGCAACTATCGGAACTCCTCGAGATTGTCTTATATGTGCTTGTCCAATGCCTTACGTCTCGAACAAGTAAGATACAATGCTCTATTTCATTATGTACATAATATGTTTCAATCTAACTTCTGAAAAAACACACATAAAAAGTGATATGTGAAAAATTGTAAGAGAGGATTAAATGACTTGTTCTTCGACGAAAATCTTGCCTGCAAACTGCACTAAATTTTTAAGTAATCTAGAAAAATGTAATTTGCCTTGCCTGAATCTTGAAATATTATTTTGTAAATTGATGTAATATTGAAAATGTTTATAATCGTTATTTCTTCTAGTTTTGCGATCGGCTGTGACTTGAGCGAGAATGGTTCCCTAATATCGTGTGTCTGCAATCCTGGCTATGGCGGTGCGCGCTGCGAATATTGTGCGGCTGGTTATTATGGCGTACCAGAACAAATCGGTAATTATATTTCATGCTATTTTAATGTATATATCCAGTTTTTATTTAAGTTTTATCACAATGTAATTTTCCATATAGGTGATAAAAGTGACACACCTAAATTCTGACTTTGAGTATAATTTGTAACTATTCTTATTAAATCGTAATTTTACATTAACTGCAACTAGCTTATTGCCTTATGACCATACAATACAATTTCAAATATTTTACATTAACATAGATATTTTAAGGGCTCGTTGGGGCGTTTGTTAGAACACCTGCCGTGCGCACGATGGGTCGTGGGTTCGAATCCCACCGGGACGACATGTTTATAATTTTCTGTAAGCATGTTTTCCCCACATCGTGTTATCTGGTTACTTCAGGCATTGATCAGGTGGAATGAATATCTAAATTCCGACCGGGTAGCGAAACCACCGTTAATAGATGAAAACATCGTGAAGTGCATATTGCGCGTTTCGGTTTCAGTCTATGGATTTCCGAATGCTCGAAGTAAAAAGTAGGTCGACAGCGCATCATTGACTGATGTTCTGTGGCTGAGGTATCCTACCGTCAAGTGAACCTCATGTTCATCCGTCGATATCAAACATATAAGTATTATAATAAATGCTCTATAGGCGACTACTGCAAGCCTTGCAATTGTTCCGGGAACATCAACACGAACGACCCGAGCTCATGCGACAGTATCACGGGAGACTGTCTCAAGTGTGTCAACAACACGGCGGGAGCCGCTTGCAATCTTTGCGCGCCCGGCTTCTTTGGAGACGCGATATTTTCTAAGAATTGTACAGGTGAGAATAAATTATAATACATTTTTAACACAACGCTGCTATTAAATACCAATCCTCAAGGCAAACAGTTGATTTAAACGACTTCAAAAAAAAAGGTATTATTTTCTCTGTTCGGCAGCATTATTTGTGTTGGTTTGGCACCGACTTCAAAACTAAGTAAATAACTACCCAGATAATTATTAATTTGCTTATGTTATTATTAGATATTAATTAGTTTTTGGCAGAAATTTGCTTTACAGGATAGGGACCTGGATAAAGATGGGGGTGGTGTATATAAAAAATATTTTGTGCTTTTCAGTGGGTCGGTTTTTTGATGGCAAAAAAAAATATATTTTATCATTATTGTTTCGGTTTTTAAAAAAAGAAATTGTATTATTATTTTTCGTACTGTATAGCGTGCGTGTGTGATGAATTCGGTATGGAGCGGTGTGACCCAACAACCGGTACCTGTATCTGCCGGCCTGGCGTGATCGGTCCCATGTGCGATCAGTGCGCCCCCAACCACTGGGGGCTGAGTTCAGGACAAGGCTGCACGCCTTGCGACTGCGCACTCGCCGCGGAGGCACAACAGTGCGATGACAACACTGGACAGTGCAGGTGACATTCAAACACACACATTTTTTATTTTTAAATATTTTTTACATATTTTTAAAGTAACTGATGTTATGGCTTTTTTCCGAAAGGACACTATTGTTTTTGCCACATATGGCCTTTAAAACTAACTTTTTTGGACGCTCGTCGTGTGTTTGCAACTACACCAAGGGCGGCTTGGCTATTATAACATCCCCGTTTTTATAACTTGTATCTTTTAGTAATATTACCAAAGAACATAGATTTACATAGAAGCACAGACCCATACTAACCTTTTGCACAGATAATAATGTAGTTCTACTAATGACCTGTAGAGCGCGCGGCAATGTATCGGTGTGACACACATCTGAGCAGTCCACTGACCCCTCCCCTCGCGCTCACGTCTCGCTTCTTCGCAGTCTTAGGCATCGGACCCGAAGCACCTCGAGCATTGCCAACGTGTAAGAGCGAGCGAGAACGCACCATTACTCCAAGCTCGGAAAAGTGGCTATATGCGAGAGAGTGCGCGCTATGACTCCATCATCAGTGTTTGTTCACACGGATACTAGCAGCGCCGCGGTGGTTGGGGTGAGAACTACTCTCACCCCAGAGAAACCGTGCCGAGCGCGCCTATAAGGCCTGTGCTTCTCACAATATGTACATCTATTTTCTTTGATACTACTGAAATTTTGAAAATATCACTTTCCACGATTCTTGGCGGTTAATTGGAGGTGAACGAGCCACTGAGGGGTGAAAGTGCCGGTAGGGGAGTTGGCATTAGACACTAGCCAATGACAAACGTGTCCAGCTCAATCATAAATTATTATCATTATTTTATTCTTTATTAATACAGTAATATCTGTACTGCGATGTTGTGGACTATCTCTGAACACATCAGTTACATTTTCTTTGCAAATAACTATATAAGAGATAAAGATTTGTCACAATAAAATCAAATATTTAAATTATTTATTAATCAACAAATTAGAATATATTATGTTGATATTTATAATCAAAATTGACTATACTGCAGATGTGCCAAAGGAGTGACCGGGAGACATTGTGACCAATGTGCGGCTGGATATTGGAATTACACTAAAGATGGATGTGATCGTAAGTAACATTCTTGCAGCTAAATGTCCCGGTTTCGATCGGTGCAATTTTTTGAAACAGTATTTTTGATGATTTCGTCACTGGCCCTACTTTGCATTTTATTATCTATACTTTCATACAAATACAATAATATACATTTAATTTCATTACTTTTACTCTTTTTTTTAATGGTCTTGAATCAGATATGTTATGTCAGTGCTATTATTTATTATTTAATTGATTTGCAGATTGTAATTGTAACACGGGATATTCTGTTGGGTTTATGTGTAACGCTACGGGCCAGTGCGAGTGCTTGCCCGGAGTTATTGGAGAGAAATGTGATCGGTGTCCGGAGAGGTCTGTATCACCTTGCATCTGTTAAAAATTAATTTCTAAAGTTAAAGAAACAATTGTGGTTTATAAAATACTAGCGATCAGCCCCGGCCTCGCACGGGTGCAATGTTCTAAACACAAAAAAAATATGTTTGAAATCGGTCCAGTAGATTTTGAGTTAAATCGTAACAAGCAAACAAATCTTTCCTCTTTATAATATTAGTATAGATATGTCCGTGGGTATATTTATTTCTTTCAATAATCTATCAAATGACCAATTATGAAAATTAAGGATCATTATAGGCTTGATTACAATTATTAATCTGTAGAATGAAAAGCTTTATAAAAAGGAATGTTGCATCTAGCACGAAGAGACCAGCAATCTCGATAGTTAACGTCAATGTAGTACATTTATGTAATAGCATAAATAGAATTTCCAATTCGAATATGATGTAGCGAAAGAAATGTACCATGAGTATAGTATAGTAATAGTACAATATATAAAAGTATAAATTAATAATGAAATCATTCTGTATAAATACAATGCTCTATATACAGATGGGTGCTCATACCACAAGAAGGTTGCTTAGAATGTGACTCATGTACGGACGCGCTTCTTACTTCCGTGGAAGACATGCGTGATCTTTTGGCCAACGAAACTCTTGAATTCAAGGTAATTTCATTTACAATAAGACACATAACATACATTCCAACACTTTGTTTCATATTTTATAAATTAAATTTTTATTTTTATAGGACAAAGCAGACTCTTTCTTCACAACACAGCGTCTCAATTACATTCTGAATCAAACAGAGCAACTGAAGCCGAAATTGGCTGAATTAAAGAACGTTGACGTAATCGAAGTTACATCCGCCATTAAAACATTAGAGAACAACGCCAAGAATCTCTTGCGATCCGTAAGATAATTTTGTACCACATTATTGTTTTTTTTTTTTAACAATATTCCCTATCTAATGCAATGTATATGTTTAGGCTGAATTTGCTGCTACTGATAGTGACAAACAAATAACAAGAGCTAGTGAGCTGGCCTCCGCCGCTGACCAGGTGCTGGATACTGTTCGAGAAAATAGTGAGAAAGCGAAGGAGTTAGTGGCGCATGTCGCTGAGCTCGCTACCGGCCTCGAGCTCAGCCAGCAACCGAAAGTCGACAGCGCTGTCACTGAAGCTAAGCAGATCAAAAGCGATATTGCGGGTAATTCTTAAAAATATTTCAACTTCGAATATTTTTTTTAATATTCCAAATGTTGCCAGATTACTTTGTTATGATTTTGTAAACGTAATAATAAAAATAACGAATTTTGAATGGCTCGTTGGCGGGTTCGAATCCCATCGGGATGACGTTTATAATTTTCTGTAAGTATGTCTTCCACACGTAACATGGTAACTTCGGGAATTGAACAGGTGGGAGAAATATCGATATTTCGACCGAGTAATGAACTACCATTCATAGATGGAAAAACCGTGAAGTGTAGCGGTTCGCTTTCAGTCTTTGTATTTCCGAATTCTCGAAGTAAAAAATAGGTCGACATGGCATCACTGACTGATATTCTGTGGCCTACCACCTACCATCAAGTGAACCTCAAGCTCGTCTGTCGATATTAATTATCATAAAAATGAATACCTGAAGATTAATATCGTTACGTATTACAATCGTAGATTTTTCTAATCACAATACCTATAACGCAACAATAAACTTCTTAAATATGCAATATTGATATAATTTTTTAATTTTATAGATAAAGACTTAAAACCAAAAGAAGAGCAAGCTCTCAGTGCTTTTACAAACGCAACGGAACAAATTGAAAGAATGAACTTATTTGTAGAACCGGTCAATGATCATGCTAAGGTAATAATTAGTGCAAAAGCAAATATGAATATAAATGAATATAATAAATGTTAAAAACCTTATAATATTGTTATTTCCAGGAATTTGCAAAGTATGTAAATGCTACAAATGAAGTAAAAGATAAATTGGAAGAAATGTTACAATACATAGACTTAGCGCAACATAAGGCTGCTGAAGCGGAAGAACTTAATGAAAAAAATAAGTAAGTATTAGTAGCATAAGTTGGAATATAATTATTAAGCTTTCAGAAGCAGTTTAACAGTGAGGTTTTAAGAACAACAGAATTCATAGATTAGTTGGACGCTGTTAAGCAATAGTGTCAACCCACAAAATGATAAAAATGAAAATTTTGATACCAGTCGCTTCCTTATGAGCTGGAGTACATATTTCAAAAGATATATATATCATTTTAATCGTTTTAATAGCAAACATATTGAAAAAACTAGCGGGCACCAAACCCTATAATGTTAAAAATATTTAACAATAATGCACTAAAATGTTACTTTGATTGCTACCAAGAAAAACGATATATATTTAGTCTAATAATAATAATAATAAAAAGTATTACTTTTTAAAAGAAATTTAATAAACCTGATTAAAACATCAAACTCAATTTTCTCAAAATGGCAACCATGTGGGTTGTCACTGTATTGCTTAACAGCGTCCAGTTGACCAATATACTTATCTCTTTATTATTTCAGGCTTTCCAAATTTGGAAATAAAGTGATGTCAGTAACGAAACTTAACAGCGCTGCAATGAAGGATCTTATAGATGCTGCTTTAGATATAAACAACGCAACTTACTACAATGTCGTTATGAAAGGCATCGTACAGAACTTGAGTAAGGTGCTAGATGATCTGAACAGTACTAAAGAGATGATGGAAGACAATTTAGAAATCATTGGTGACGATATGCCTGAACTTGAAAATCTGACGATGGTGGCTTTGAGTCATGCGAGGAATTTAAGAACCAGAGTAAGTATAAAGAAAATAGTATTACTTAATAAAATTTATCTAAAGATCTATAAATATATATAATTAATTAAGACTACCTAGTTTTAAACATTGATAATGAGATCATTGTTATTAATATTACATTACTCACAAAAAATAAGGAAAAAAAACCAAATTTTGAGGTGATTTTGAACAAATCCCTTGTTCTTGTCTCGGTGAAAAATAGTCGTTACTTGCTACTTAGAACTGCTTGTCGTAGTTGCAATACTTACCCCCTTATTCCTAGGCTTGAAATAGTTAAATTATGATAGTACTGTCGGCTCATTTCAAGCAAATGATGCATTTGGATGCTGTTAAGCAATACAGTGTCAACCCACATTATGCCATTTTGAGAAAATTGAGTTCGAAGTTTTAATTAGGTTTTGTCACTTTTAAAAAATAACAGAAATAATAGATTTTTTTTAAATTATTATTTTTACACTAAATGTACGAGTATATCGTATTTCTTGGTAGCAATAAAAGTAATAGAATTTACTGCATTATTTTTAAACATTTTAGTGTTTCGTGACACTGTATTGCTTAACAGCGTCCATTTATTTATTTATTTATTCAATTAAAACGGACATAAGTCCAATTACATTAATTAAAAATTAATAAAATTACAAATTATAAACAATCACAGTAGAACATATTAATAATTTATAATTAGCATAGTAAAAGTTAAATAATTTGAAATACAATAGTTTACTTTTAAATAAGTCAGATAACGTCCATTTATGAATACGGCCGTTTATTTGAAAAAAAATGATTTAGGCGGACAGTCTTCGAGCTTTAGCGGAGAGGGAGAACAACAACACTCGCACGCAACACGCGTACAGCGCCGCCTCCGCGTACAAGTCGATCGTGCAGGAAATCGGCGACGCGAAGCAGGCGGCCGACCAGGCGGAGGCCGCCATCGCCAACGCTACTGCCATTGTAAGAACTCCGATATTTCTATATGTCACTAAAATCTAACTCTACATCTATTAATAGCAGTTTCGGGACAACTATACGAGCCCAAGAGGCCGACTTGCCCTATTAATGCAACAGTAAAATGAAAAATAATAATGTCCTTAACGTAAATTATATGTCATAATATAATTACACGTATTAAACAAAAGCCCGCAAGTCAGGCTTTTGGACTTGTATGGAGGTCCTGCCACTGATTAAAAGCCACGATAAACGAGCGAAATATAAACCTATTGTTGTATTTTATACATTCTAGTACCACGCCCCGGCTTAGCACAGGTGCAATGTAATACATAAAAAATAGCCTACTTTAGTCGTTGATAATGTAGCTTTCTATTGTTGAAAAAATGTTAAATTTCAGTGGTTTTTGAGTTAAATCGTAACAAACAAACAAATCTTTCCTCGTTATAATATTATTATATAGTACCTGGATGTCCGATACGATAAATTGTGTTCTTTGGAAATTATATTTAAGTACGAATTACATACTTATAAAATCAAGTCTAACCTCAAAGCAAACACTCATTGACTTCGTGTTACTTTACAACGCCATCTGCTGGAATAGCTTTAGTGTTATTGTGTCGTCAAAGCAATTTAAAAAAATAGTATTATTATTCGCCGATAGATGTCAGGAAGAGTCATTTTTCAGTTTAAATTGGGACTACTCAAACGCCACCTTTTTGTTATTTTTCTTCCAATAAAAAAAAAGTAAGTTTATGTTTAAGTTGATAAAACACGAATAAAATGACATTTTCTAGAAATGATTCCTAGTTTAAAAAAAATAGTATTATTATTCGCCGATAGATGGCAGGAAGAGTCATTTTTCGTTTAAGTTGATAAAACACGAATAAAATGACATTTTCTAGAAATGATTCCTAGCTAGATCGATTTATCGCCCCCGAAACCCCCTGTATACTAAATTTCATGAAAATCGTTGAAGCCGATTCCGAGATTCCAATTATATATATACAAGAATTGCTTGTTTAAAGGTATAAGATATACATAAATATTTATTTAATTCCTAGAATGATGACTTGAACGCACAAGTGATGCCGGCGCGGGACCGTTCACTGACGCTATCGGAGCGCGCGACTAAAGCCCTTCTGATGGTCGAACAAACACTGAGACCCAATCTGACTCAAGCTGAAGCAAAGTTGAAAAATGCCAACGCGATACTCAGCTATGCCGATGATGAAGATCACGCTGTTCAGTTGTAAATAATACTTCTCTTATACATATTCCAAATTTAAGAACATTTACTGTGGTTACTAAATTATATTTTTAAGTTAACATAATATTTGTTGGTTTAAAAGTGAATTCCCGAGTCCTCTAGTGGGGCATGGGGCAGACCCATTATTGAGTCTGTTTCACTGATTAAATTCAAATTAAAATATCATTTATTCATTTAAGTAACACAATGAACGTCAATAAAAAATATAAACGTAGAACGGACGAGAAGAACTGGCAATAAACTCTCCGCCACTCTTTTATTTACAGGAAAGTAGGTGATCAGCCTTATGTACCCTGCCCGACGGATTTCTTTTTTAATAATTTTTCCCCGGGATTTGAACCTAGGTCCTCCGGTGTTAAACGCGTCCGCTTATCATTGAGCCATGGAGGGAGCCAGTATTTGTTGTTTGTGTATATTTGTATTAAAAGGTTCTAAGGAAGTGGGGACTGAATAATAAATTTGTATGAGAGTAATAAAATGAATATTCTATAGGTCCTTACCCAAAGCACCTCAAACATCTTTAGAAGAAGGAACTCGTAAAGCAGACAGGGTAGCTGCTATTGTACAGTCGAGCGCAAACATAATGTCAGAACTCGGCAATGACTTGGCAGCTAGCAAGGAATGGGCTCTCACCCTACCGAAGCTCGCTGATGATGCTCAGAAAATGACGCTTAATGTTCACAATTTAGGTTGGTATTTACTTGCGCAGTTAAATAATGCAGTCAGTAATGTTGAAGCGCCTACAGCTTTATTAAGGCAAAACCTTCCATAAGTGTAATTCAATTAATGTGACGTATTTACCTAAGTGTCGGTAGTTTTGCTTTATGTGTTAATATCATTTGTAAGACATTATCGGCCTTATTCATAAACATATTATAAGCTTGATATAGTAAAAATATGTTTTGTTTCTTTCTTTCTATAGTGTTTTTATATTCGATAGAGCGAGACAAAACATATACACATATATTATAAACTATATCAAAGCTTACAATATGTTTATGAAAAAGGCCGAATATATCAAACTGTTACTTTTCTTTGTTAACCAGCCAGCACGACACGAGTTAAAATAGCTAACATTTTTTTATCTTCCACAATCCTATCGACGATAAATAATAATAATTTTATATTACAGTAAATGATATAAACGATATGGATCCGAATATTGAGTCCACATATCGCACAGTGAAGATGCAGCAGGAAAGTCTCGAAGAACGTCGTAAGGCCGCCGATGAGAAATTGCAAAAACTTCGTGAACTTATTGAGCAGGTAAAATACATAATATATTTTTGTCTAATTCGACTCTAAACAGAAGTCTTTTGCGGTCTTATGCCATGATTACATAATATGTTAAGTAGATATAATACTAATAATATATATAGGGACTAGATTAGACTTTAACTTTGGTTTTTTTAATGATAAAACAATGCGAATTATAATGAATAATTAATCGTAAAGGTCTTCGAAACATCACACCTCAGCATATAGGTACCTCAGAGATACATTATTATTGATAGGATTGCCTCTAGTGAACATTGACATAGTATTTATGACAATGCTAGTTAAAGTATTATCAATGGCGGAACTACCATACAAGCCCCTAAGCCCGGCTTGCCGATTTTAACATAATACGTGTTTTATATATAACTTATATAAATACGTAATCAATCATTAATTATTATATATATGGCTTATATAATAACGTTCAGGGCATTATTATTTTCGATTGGTTTATGGATTATTGATTTCCGAATGCTCCAAAAAAGTAGGTTGACAGCGCATCATTGATTGATGTTCTGTAGCTGTATCACCTACCATCAAGTGAACCTCATGCTCGTCTGTCGATATCTAACATACAAAAATCACAAATATCAATAAAAAAACTAATGGTCAACAGCCAGGTGAATACGCTTTGAAAGTTTAAAATAAAATATACAATGAAATTAAAACATTAAATTTGTTATCATTGTACTAGGCTCGCACAGTTGTAAACCGGATTCCCATCGGAGTGACGTTCGACACACACACCACTCTTCAGCCGAGACTTCCGGACACTGTCGACGAAATGTCCACGTCTACACATGTTTCCGCCTATTTCCGCACCAAGGAAAACAACGGCTTCATCCTATACCTTGGAAACCCTAAAGACACCATGCTGCGAAGAACTAAATCGGTAAGTAATCGTTATGTTCAATAATTTCAAAAATGTTTCTTTTGCTGAAATATTGTCACTTATTAACAAGAGTGTCACACATTTAAATAAAATACTTTATACCGGATTAAAACGCAATTTATTATTTATATTATTTTTTATGCCGACGCGGACGTTTCGGATGCTTTTCACCAATCGTAGTCGTGGCAGACTGAAAGGTGACAGCTGTCTGATTTGAAATATCACAAAGTTACCATATTAACGCCATATATTCCTATGGAGTTGATGTTTACTATAATTTTCTATTTTCTTCTAAATATCTAAATATTTATCTCGTTTCGTTCGCTTCTCTTTAAAACATAGTATCGCAATTGTACATATCTATGTTAATTAATATATAATAATATAAGGATGACTTCATGGTGCTCGGAGTACAAAATGGATACCCATATCTTGTGATGGACATCGGAGACAGCGCAGAGTCAGGTAGAGAACCTGCCAGAATTGGAAGCGAAAAATTCGTTGCTGACAACCGATGGTACCAGGTTATCGTTGACAGGTATTTTTTTTAAAGTTCGTTCTATATATTTTAGTATCATTCTAGACCTTATCTTAACTTACTTTTTTTTTAATAAATAGAATCGGTCGAAATGTGAAGCTGTCAATCCGCGAGAGTCTTAACAACGGTTCAGAAAGTGTTCACGTAAAGGAAGCCGTCCTTCCGGGACAACATACTATTTTCAACCTTGACCGAGAGAAATCTAAATTATATGTTGGTGGAGTGCCTTCGGACGCAAAGCTACAAGGAGTCAGTTTCCCTGCTTTCGAGGGTCAGATCGAAGAGCTGATGATTGGTGACACTCCAGTCGGGCTTTGGAACTTCCGTAGCGCTGCGAATCTTAAGGGTGCTAGACAAAGGTATCTTGATATTTGGTAAAATATGACATTTCATTTTTTTATTATTTTAGACATCGACAGACGAGCGTGAGGTTCACTTGATGGTAGGTGATAACAACAGTCAATGATGCGCCGTCGACCTACTTTTTACATCGAGCATTCGGAAATCCTTAGACTGAAAAAGAAACGCGCAATATGGTACGCGCAAAATTTCACGGTTTTTCCATCCATGAACGCTGGTTCGTACCACGCGTTCAATGCCCGAAGTGACCCGGTTGGATTCAAACCCATGACCCATAGATGCGCACGGCAGGTATTCTACCGAACGCACCAACGAGCCCGTCATTTATTCTGATATAGCATTCAATCACCAAAATTGTTTGACTTCTTTAAAATAGTTACATTTACCAAATTGAGGCTGTCCGATTGCAGACATTATTATAATTATTTATTAACATTATTATATTACATAGGCAGAATGTTTGTATTTATTAACACTCCTCTCCCATCAATGTGTCAGCTACATGAACACGGTACAGTATCTTCTGAGATTTGTGTCATGAATAGACATACAGACAAAAACTTTCAAAATGATTTATATGTACTTAACACTTATGCTGTATACTGTTTAATTTCACAACCTTTTTCTATACTAATATTAAAAAGAGTATTTTTGAGTAAAACATTAAAAGATTTGTATTTTTGTATGTTATGAATAAACTCAATAACTACTGGACCGATTTTAAATTAAATTTCACCAATAGAAAGCTACATTATCAGCGAGTAACATAGGCCATATTGTATATCTATATTGCTCCCGTGTGAAGCGCTGCTATATTATATGTATCGATATATTGACTATCGAAACGAGCTTACTCAAACTCATCAACAATAAATAATCAATACATAAATTATAATATTGTTGTCTTTAGATCGAATATCGGTATAATTTATCTATGGTTATCCCCAGGGACAAACTGATAACATCTCAATCGGGACCGCAAGAGTACCGATTCAACGGCAAATCACACGTGACAATGCCGGGACGAGGCTATCTCGGACCTCAGAAGAACCAAGTGTTCCTGTTCTTCAGAACGTATGCTCCCGATGGACTCATATACCTCGTTGGAGAAAACAAACACTTCTTCTCGCTACAAATGCAGGATGGACGTGTCTACTTGCAGGTACCCTGATAATTTATACTTCTAAGAAAACTAAAAGATAGTACATACATACATATACATCACGCCTCTTTCCCATTGGGGTAGGCAGAGATCACGAAATTCCATATGCTCCAATCCTTACAAACCCTTTTCGCTTAAAAAAATACTAAAAGATAGTAATATATATTATATAACATCTATATATACTAATATTATAAAAAGTGAAGCATGGGGCAGACCGATTTTTGTGTCTGTTTCACTGAACATTTCTTAACAGGCAAGTAGGTGATCCACCTGCTGTGCCCGGCCTTTTTATTTTAATTCTTGTTTCACTTAGATTAGAACCCAGAATCTCCGGCACTAAAAGCATCGCGCATACCACTGAGCCATGGAGGCGGAAGCTCATTAGAAAGATATGGTTTATTTATATCGGGAGGAAAGTTCTGGTTTTTTATAGGAGGCAAACTAAGCCACGGAGGCGGTCATAATACATACATATAAAAATATTTTCTCTTTATAATATACTAATATTATAAAGAGAACGATTTAACTCAAAAACTACTCGACCGATTTTAAAAATTGTTATACCAATAGAAACATTTTTTTTGTGTATAGTACATCTAAATCGCACCCATGCAATGCCGTGTTGCTATATTTTATAATGTATGAAGGCACTTTTCCACTAATTTTTTATTTCTAACATTGCTCTTGTTTGAAAGGTATCCCTCGGAAACACTGATGACATGGTAATACTCGGTACGACGAAGACTTACAACGACGGCAGATGGCACAGATTGGATGCCGCACGATACTTTAGCTCATGCTCACTCAAAGTCGACAACGAGATATTAAAGATGGCGTCAGCATCAGCTGTGAAGGAGATACCTGCGCTTGATACGATGAACTTCGGTGGAAATAATAAAGGAATAATACAAGTTACGGATAAAGGTTTTGACGGGTGCATTAGGCAGATTAGTATCGACGGTATCAATATTGATCTGAGTGATAACGTCGAGTCTGTTGGCATCGCGTACGGCTGTCAGGTATGAGTCTTATTTTAGTATAGACTTGAGATATATAAAAGGATTTACTATAAACGTCCTGCCGGCCTATCATGACAACCACGACAAAATGTTGTCGACCGTTTTCTCGTGTTTTAATCAATTATCTCTTTATGTCTTCCGGGTCTAACAAGACACTGACCCTTAAATCAAGATATCTTGTCTATCAAAGTTGTCGATGTCGAGGTATACCTAAAATATCGAGATATCTTAGTTTGTCTTCACTCGTCCGCGAGATATCTCTTGATGGTCATGCTAGGCGGGCTGTTAAGTATACTGCGTCTTAAGCCAAAAAGTGTTATCCCGAACTTTATGACTCGAGATAATTGATATTGTATTCACTTTTACCTTACCTAATCATTCAAAACAGTGATGAATATATTTCCTATTTTGAAAAAAGAACATTTTTTTTTGAAATATCCCTTTAAAGTTAAGGCGACATATAAAGTCACATAGTACAATACCATAAAGTTTAGTCATAGATCGTGATAGATACTTATTGCAGACTGAAGGCATTGATTTTTTAAATCAAATTATTTTTTTGTAATTTTTTTCTGAACTGTAATATAAATGTACCTATGTGTTTCTATATAGTTCGCGTCGCTTGTGTCTCTCTCTGGCGAAGACAGCTATCTTCGCTTCGTAGACATCACCACAGAAAATCTGCAACTTACACTCAAGTTCAAGACTTCGATGCCGGATGGACTGCTATTCCTGTACCTAAGCAGAACGCAAACAAACACCATGCCGGACAGTATATCGCTGTCTCTTATAAAAGGTAATGTTATATTTAAAGTAATTAGTAAATAAGGATCCTGTGTTTTTTTAACAAGTGTAGATGTAAAGTATATTATTATGAGTCGTACTTCAGTCGCGACTTGAAACTAACTGACCTGTATGGTATTCACGATCATTTGAAATCGTTCCGTCCGGAAAGCTCCCACTGAAAGTGTTTCGTATCCTACCGGATTTGAAAATGTTATTCACAATTCCGATAGGATTGTTCGGGACTTTCCGATTGGAATCTTACGGCCTTATTCATAAACGTATTATAAGCTTGATATAGTTGAAATATATTTTGTTTCTTTCGTTCTGTAATCTTATAATATTCGATAGAGTTTTAAATGAATAAGACCTTTTTAGTATAAAATGGTAGAAAGCTTGATATCGCTGGCCTAATTATCAAACTTCGTAACTTCAAAAGTTCCGATTTTGTTTTTTGATGCCATCTTATGTAAAATACCGTAACGAATACGATGCAATCTTGTTGTTGTAATGTTTTTGGTATTTACAAAAAATAAAACTACGAATGTCACGTATGTGTGTAAGCCGACGATATATCGGTAAGGAAAGTTTTCGAATGATCGTGAATAACCCTACAGTATGTTTATTTATGTATTTCCGTATCGTTGCTAATCCCGGAGAAACAAGTTTGAACCTACCTATGTACTTGCCTGTAAACATGATCAGTGAAATGGACACAGAAATGTGTCTGTCCCATACCCTATATTATTAGTGTAGTTAGGAATTTGCTATTATTATTTTTATTATTCTTAAATGCAGGAAGTCTAGTACTAATGAGTCAACGCGAGCGCTTGGAGACTGGCATTAACACGTACAACGACTCGCAGTGGCACGTTGTCGCCGTCACGCACAGCGACAAGGCGCTGAGAATCGTTGTTGACGATTTTGATTATTTCAGGTAATACACATTTGATTTTACTGTAATACCCACCCCAAACATTATCAATTTTACCTGGAATTATCTTAGATAACTTTAAAATAAAACAATATACCAGAAGTATTATTAACGCACATTTACATGATGCCATTTTCTTCAATTGAATTGTAAGCATCTGTTTAAACGCGGACATTATGTGCTGTTTACCCAAGAAAACTTGTATAACAGATAAAGAATATTACGTGTTGTTAAGACCATGCAGGTCATTTATTGCTTCAATTTAATTGTATGCGACATCCCAGAAACTTGCATCGTGTAAATGAGCCTTTATTCCTGCAGGTCTTTTCTTCATAAGTTAGCGACTTTATTTGATTATTGGCTTATGGGTCAAATGCTGAAGCTAATTATTGCAGCGTCACAATAAAAGATGAGTTAGAGTAATAGTATTTATTACTGAGTCCTGGCGGACTATACAGTTATATATATAGTCCGCCAGTTATATAATACAGTTTTGACTTATATACCAAATAAATTTTCATACAGTGGGGTTTTCTGCCCAAAAAGAAACGGTTTGACTATATGAAGAATGATATGTATTTGAGAGGTGTGACTGAAAGGAGGGAATGGAAAAAGATAACATTCTGCGCCGACGCCAAATAAAAAAAAGGAACAGGGCAGTAACTATAAATTATTATGTTAGCCCATTGAACTAGCATTAAACCATGTCAATGGTCAGCACATATTTAAATAAATAACCTTGTGTTTAAGCCATACTAAGCAAAGGATTTGATGTGTAAACAAATTTGCAGCACTGATACTGCTCCAGCGCCATTACACATACTAGAGGGCGTTCTGTTCGTGGGAGGAGTCCAACCGGGTTACGTGGTGGGGGGTAAGGTTGGATCGAAAGTGCCGTTTAAGGGCTGTATCGCAGACGCCACGGTCAACGGGCGAGTGCTCAATTTGTTGGAGCCATTCAGCAACCACAGCGTGACGTTCGGAAGATGTGGCACTACTACCACAACGGGCGGTGTCCCTCCAGGTAATTCTAGCTCATACCATAGATTAATAATTGGTCTCCGCGCGCTACGACTAGATACCGTTGGCGGCTTGAAAAATGCGGCAACAAATACTACGCCGAATTCGAAAATGCCCGTTTGCGTAGTCAAACTATAAAAATAATACTACAAGAAACAAGAAAGATACTGGCATCACATACCATCAGTAAGTATTGTATAAATCGTCATAAATTTCACAGTAAAATAATATAACGAATCTCAGTGTTTTACACACACTACAATATTGAGTTGCCGCATTCAGGAACCTGTATTTTCTTTATAGCGCGGTAGGTATCTAGTCGTAGCGCGCGGAGACCAATTATTAATCTATGGCTCATACATAAACTTTACAAGCACATTATTGTAATAACCCATATGTCCCAACTATAAAAATCATAGTTTTTTTATGAAGTTTATGCACGTCACGGTTTTTCATCTATAAACGGTAGTTCGTTTGCCGGTCGGAATTTCGATATTCCTCCTACACGTTCAAAGCCTGAAGTTACCAGACGTGAGGAAGGACAGGCTTACAGAAAATTATAAACTTATCGTCCCGGTGGGATTCTCTCCCACGACCTATCGATGCGCACGGCAGGTGTTCTACCGCGTCAACTAGCATTATTAGCATATTTTTATATTGTAATCAATGGCGGGACTACCAAACAAGCCCATAAGCTCGTCTTGCCTATTTAAACATAATACGTGTTTATATATTTATATTACTTATATAATTACGTAATCGTATAAGTTATATATGACTAATGACATTGTTATATTTCGTTTTAATGCATTAATAAGGCAAAACAGGCGTTTGGGCTTGTATGGTGGGCCCGCCACTGATTGTAATAACGAAATTATTAGGATATTTATTATTGTAATAACGAAACAGATCAATCAGCATGGCCAGCGCCGGCCAGTGAAGATGTGCTGCCGACACCGACAATGACCGGAGCGAACGAACGTCCACCGCCTGAACACACGCCTGATGAAACAACGAGCAATGGTAATACATTGTCATCAAATTCAAAATCATTTAGGCAACATACATAAATACATGCATATACATCACGCCTCTTTCCCCCCATTGGGGTTGGCAGAGATCACGGAATTCCAAATGCTCCGATATAATAATTAGGTAACACAATGTACACTTATGAACGTCATTAAACATTTACCGCCAGTTCTCAAATCAAGGGCGTAGAACGGAAGAGAAGAACTGGCAATAAAATCGCCGCCACTCTTTTTAATCGCCAAACTTTTGTTTTACAAAATATTTGTAAGGCGCTGCAACCATTACATCATGTTCCACATGCGTCTTGTAGTAATTAAGTATAATAATAAAAATAAATAGCTATAAAGCCACCGTTTGTCCACCTTTTTTTTTCATTTTTGTGTTGTATATTTTGTATGACAATAAAGAATATTCCATCTATCTATTTCAGTACCTGAAGAGACGACAGTAGCTACAACTACACCACAACCGACAACCACGCGCGCGACATTCTTCACACAACCAACACCAAGTCCTACTACCAAGATGCCGCCGCCGCAACCAGAAACTGGTTGTGCGCTCGCTTACGATCCACAGTACCATATTGGGGATCCGGTGGAAGGTTATCGGTTTGGTAAGTTCGGTAGTTTAGTTTTGTTATCAAAAAAACATTTATAAAAGTTACCTAAACTTATGATATAAAAAATAAATACATATATCAATTTGAACATATTATGTTTTTGTATTTTTAGATTATTTTTAGAATTCGATAAGGGCAGCACATTGGACACGAATATGTATCGTTCGTAAACGTACGTTATTCGACGGTAACCGGTAACATAGCTATTCAGGGTTATCTGCGCATGAATAAAGATACATTAGATTATATTTTAGCTACAATCCGCTTTAACTAAATGCAATACCTTTCGCAAGACTACATTATACACTTTTTCTATATACATATCGAATTTAACCGAAACGAACCCCTAAAAACTCCGAGTAAGTTGACATTGATTGGGTATGTAGGAACACGCACGACTTGTTCGAATAGAGTATGCGAGGCCTGTAGTACTCGGAGAGTTGGGAACGTTCGTGCGTATTCGTACGTGTTCGTACGAGTAGAATTCATACAAAAACGCATCCAAAGTGCGACCTAACATAGGCTACTTTTTGCTGTTAGAAAATATAATTTTATAGCCGCAGATAAAAACTAGTTTTAACCTTTTAAGCGCTTAGCTAAATATCAATTTTAGTTGTACCACTCAGTTCACAAGACGAAAATATGTATAACAAAAAACATCCATGTTATCTGTCGCAGAAATACAACACGAGCGGTAGGGGCACGGAATAATTTGTCACAATTGGTCTACAGATTAATGTAAAAACGTTGTTATTGAACAGGTACTCGCAACGACAGCCGCATAGAGTACGCCAAGCTTCCTGGCCGGCAGTTGGAAGGCTTTGATCTCACTATCACGTTCCGCACCTTCGACAGGCACGGTGGACTAATCTTCTACGCACACGCTGACCGCGCTCCGACACAATTTCTTGCCCTCTACATGAAGGATGCCAAAGTAATTATCTAAAACCTTTCCGAAATATGTTTTTTTAATATTAGATATCGACAGACGAGCGTGCGGTTCACTTGATGGTAGATGATACCTCAGCCACAGAATATCTGTCAATGGTACGACCTACTTTTTATTTCGAGCATTGAGAAATCTATAGACCGAAACGCGCAATATGCACATCACTATGGTTTTCCATCTATAAATGGTGGTTCGTTACCCGGTCGTAATTTCGATATTACTCCCACCCCTTCAATGCCTGAAGTTACCAGATGTGGGGAAGACATGCTTACAGAAAATTATACATGCTTACATGCCGTCCCGGTGGGATTTGAACCTACGACCCATTGGTGCGCACGGCAAGTGTTCTACCTACAAAATTTTCGAGAAATGAAGTTTATAGTATATGGATTTTATTATGATGAACACAAAAGCAGAAACCTACTGTAGTGATTCCCAATAAACTAATGCATGAGATTATTACCTATTTCTTTTCGATGTATTCAAAGGTAATGAGTATTAATACAAAATGGATTCGCATTTTTTGATATTATAACGGTTTCAATTTCAATATATTCGCATAGGTTACGCTATTTAAAAACAATTTTTATTATGATATATTGAGTATCCTTTAATTATTATTGGTGTTACAAGTTTGAAAGAAAAATTGATGAAAGTGGAAGAAGCGAAAGTGGTATGTAAGGATCGGAGCATATTAAATTCCGTGATCTCTGCCTACCCCAATGTGAAAGAGTCGTGATGTATATGTATGTATGTACTTAAAAATTTAAGAACCGAAATTAAATTGTCATTTCATTGGCAGTTATACTTTTCATTCAACTGCGGGGGCGAGACCGCTCTAGTCTCGTCTAGCAAGACGTACAACGGCACGGAATGGCACACGGTCACGTTGGTGAGGAACGGCGGGCACGGCAAGTTGACCGTGGACGCTGACCACGTGGGCGAGGCGAGCGTGAGCTGCTCAGCGCCCGCCCACCTCTCCCCTCCCTACTACTACGGTGGTTTGGGCAACCTCAACGGGTCCGTCACGCAGAATCTTGAAGTGAGTATCTTTTTTCAGTGAAAACAGTTTAGGGATTGTTCACTAATCACGTTAGGCTAGAAAAGGGGGAGGAGTTCGGAAAAAACATGAAATATCACAAGGAGGGGGGGATATAATGAGATATCACATATTTATTTTCTGTTGAACGCACGATTTCTAAACCAAAAAGCGGCACGAATATAATATTCTGAAAATGTCAATTTATTTATACTAAAAAGAAAACACATGATTTTGGGTATGGGGAGAGGTAGTCTAAAACCTCACCACATCATCAGGGAGTTAAAAAATTGTTAAAAAACATCATGTGATTAATGGACGATGTAAGTCAGTCTATGTAAGGAATAAAACAAAAATATCACCCTCTATGATAGAGACAATAAGAAAAATGTTAAAGTACACTATTTTAGTAAAAAAATATATTAGGTTTACGATAAAAATAAACTTTTCATAACCCAATCAGTGATATGGTAGATTGCATGTGCTCTTAGTTCTTAGTTATTAATAAAAGAAATTCTTGCCCACAATCACGCTAAAGGCAGCGGAAAAAGCTGTTTTTATAACAGCCTTGGCATAACAGGTATGCGACGTTTTTGACTCCTTGGAGTCGCGTAATAACCCATCGCCGTCATCAAGGCGGGGGTATTATTGACGATTTCCCCACGAAAAAAGCCTACAACTATATACTCTTATTAACATAGCGCTCCACCGACCTGAAGAACGTTACAAGTGGTAGATGTTAACAAAATAAAGTGTCACGATCCTCAATTCTGAGAGAAAGACTGAAGAGCTGAACTGAAAGCAGTCTATCCCACTTTTGAATGACACTTGATACTAAATCAAATATACAAACTTCCGCTTATTAATATCATTTCATTTCATTGATACTTTCATTTACTTACTCGTTATTCATTATTCATTTACTTAGTCGTTAATTTTGTTGTTTTTTTTTGTTTATGTGTATTTAAAATTTAGTGAACAGGCATCGCTATCACAATATATACATTCGTCAATCTTTATTTTTGTTACTTGTTAGGACTTCTATCAGCCATTCAAGGGATGCCTCAAAGGGTTGATGATGAACGGCCAGTACGTAACGGAGATCCGGTCGCGAGTCAACTCGCTGCGATGCACAGATAACGTCGAAGATGGCGTCTACTTCGGACCCTCCAACCATGCCCACAGTAATTACTTAAAGGTAAACTTATATAATATCCACTATCTATCTTAGTTTCCTTTTATCTTGATATTCATTAGATAAGAATAATATATTATTATAATTACAATAACTTAATTAATAATGTAAGTAACATAATAAATCCCATTCACTTACAGGTTTTAAAATAATTTCTATTAACGCTTAAATTCACTGTTTTATGTTAAATATTGACAAACGAGCATGAAGTTCACTTGATGGTAAGTGATACCTCAGCCACAGAACATCACTCAATGATGCGCTATCGACTTCAAAGTGGATACCAGTGGGCATGACCAGTGGCGTAGCTATCATAGGGCAAGGTGGTGCTGTGCACCAGGCCCTGAAGCTGAGAGGGGCCCCTGTGCTTTAGAAAGAGGGGGCTCCCCAGGTAGCTAATCTAAAAAGGTAGCTTACAAAATTCTTGCGTTTATAACGCCGATAATGGACGCACCGAACGCCATGGATTTGCAAATAATTAATTTTGTTCTGTTGCTTAAAAATTTAGCCGGGAGGTGGGGGGATGGGATTTTTTATCCGCACCGGGGCCCTTGTCCATCTAACTACGTCACTAGACTATATGACTATGCGACTAAACTTACTTTACGACTGTAAAGTAACTTTCCATGGGTGCTAAACACGCTTACGTGTTTTTAGTCGCACGGTATTTTGGGTAGCAGTGAAAGTGTGTCACACGTATCGTAATGTACTTTTATACACTTTCAGTTGCTTGAGAACTTCAAAGTGGGCTATGAAATTTCGATATCAATGGAAGTGAAGCCTCGCAACTCGACCGGGCTGCTTCTGAGTGTCCACGGCAAGAGGGACTTCATGATCCTGGAGCTACTCGAGAACGAGGTCGTCGCGAACGTCGAGAATGGCAAGGGGCCTTTCCACGCCAGCTACAAGTTGGGCGACAAGTTCTCACTGTGCGATGGGAACTGGCACAGAATATACGGTTAGTTCTCGCTATTTATGCAAATGTATAATGTTATTAGCACATACATTTATTATCCGCAGCGTGAATAAACCGTTGGTACGTTATTAGACCTTGATGAAGAATTATTGTCGTCTCGTTCATACAGTGAATTCCCGAGTCCCCTAGTATGCATGGGGCATAGGGTAAACGCGTTTATGTGTCTGTTTCGCTGATCATTATGCTTTACAGGCAACCCTATGGAAAAAGTCTCATAAACCTCATAAAAACATGGACAAATGCAGATCAAATTCTCATCAGAGGCTATGAGATTTATGAGAAATCGGTCTGCATTTGTCCATGTTTTTATGAGATTTTTTCCATAGGGAAGTAGGTGATCGGCCTTCTGTGCCCTGCCCGACCGAAACAATATTTCATCTTGTTTCCCCAGGATTTGAACCCAGGACCTCCGGTGCTAAACGCATCGCGCTTGTCACTGAGCCATATTCAATACATAAACAGCCACGTTTCAGTTCCATACTCTAACACGTTAAAGGCAATCCAAAGAGTTATTGCAAAAAAAAATCTCTCCCTGTTCATTAATTAGATGGCAATAAACAGAAATACTAATAAGTTACTGAGTATAGTACGTTCTTCTATTTCCTTCAAATTCTAATATCATAAGGAGACATCGTTATTACACGCTGATAATGTAGCTCTTCTACGCTATTGGTGAAAGAATTTTTAAAATCAGCCCAGTAGTTTTTGAGTTTATTCATAACATAGAAAAATACTGTAAATCTCTCCTCTTTATAATATAACGGCCTTATTCATAAACGTATTATACCTGGAAGCTCGTTCTATAGTCTTTTTATATTCGATAGAGCGAGACAAAACATATTTAACTATATCAAGCTTATAATACGTTTATAAGGCCTTTATAGTATAGACAAATGATTCGTGCCCCGATAACGATGTCTAATCATAAGTGTTGACTTGCAGCTGTGAAGTCCCGTCACGTAGTATCTGTGGGTGTGGACGGACACTTGTCGGACGCAGGCCTGGGCCAGTCCGGCTCGACGGACACCCGCTCTGCTCTGTACATCGGCGGACACGAGAGACCGGTGAACAAGGTTCGCGGCGTCCGTTCCCGTCGAGGTTTCACCGGCTGCATACGGAACATCGTCATAAACAACACTCCCATACACATACCCCTCAACGCTGCTAAACGCAACACGCATATCGGCGTCTGCCCTAATGATTAAATCTTTGTCTTATTAATAGACATGCGACACCATTGCCTGAAAGAAATCTGGATACACAGTTCTTGTATATAATGATTCTTCATTAGATGAATTCTGACTGATGAAATTTTAAATAGTTACCTACTAGAACACATAAAACTTGTGAAACACCATTTAAGGGTAGGTTAAATTAGGTATAAATACTAAGGCCAAAAAAAATTTCATTGATGTTTTAACATATTAATAGAAATAGATATTTCTGCTCCTCAAGATGTCAATCAAAAAAAGTGGAGATTGTTATTATAAATATTGTTTTTAAAAAAATCAAAATATCATTTTATTTTTTTTATTTAAGTGTAGGTACCTAACCCTTTAAATAATCGAAGAGTAAACATTTAATAAGAATATTAGTATTATTGACGTTATACCTGTTTTTAAGATATTTTATACGATTAAACGCAATAAACCCTGTATTTACGTGACAATTTAAATATATATTTAAACCACCCAAAAGTGTTTGTTTTATTTACATAATATACTCTATTCTTAGTAAAAAAAGGAGGTTTGAAAAGTCTAAAATAATAAGTTTTCACTACAAAGAATAAGATGATAGCAGTATCATTATTATAGAGAGGGGTCCACCACGAATAAGTTAGGAGCAATCACATGAAGAATAAATGGAAAGATCCCTATGTCCAAAGTACAACTGCAAAAACTAAAAACCTTAATGTTTCCCATGATGGATACATAATTATGTATCCATCATGTATATATTATGTATAAGTTATAACTTATTACCGATTATAATCGGTAATAAGTTTTCTTTTCAACACATTAGGTAGCGTTGCTGAGTGCATAAGGTTGCTATAGCTCGAAGTGTGAGATTATCTGTTTCGTAAAGTTGCTAGAAGACTTATCGCGTCCCCAGTTGGGTGAAAGGGGAATTCAGGAACAGTGATGCGTGGGCGAGGGTAGGCAGGGTTAAAGGTAAGCCTTCTAAGCTGGTGGTTAGAGGTTCCATGGTCTACTACGTAGAGGATAAACCATGCGCTGGAGGACCTCAGAATATCAGTACTACGTCGGATAATTTTGTAATTCACATCAATTTAAAAATATCTGTAAAAGTAAAAACCCGCTAATTGCATTCTTTTGTTAATTCGGATTTAAGACAATACTTAAAATTAACATTAGCAACCAATTATTTATGTTTCTTATTGTTCCTTACTTGTATGTAAATAAATAAACGTAATTTTACATAAGGAGCTGATTTAGGGAGAGGGACAACCCGACGTATGCCACCACAAGCATCTAGAGACCACAGATTATAAAGTTTGCTATAAAATTAATATTTTACTGTGAGTCTAATATTGAATGACATGAATGAAGTGAAATAATCAGTTAATAACTCTTTAACTGATACATAAATGTAAAACATATAAAGTGAAAAAATATACAAGAAAAATATTACTACGTAAGACAAAGCGGTATGGTTAAAAGACTGCTCCATTGGTCATGGAATAATTATACAATAAAAAAATCTAAAGGGATTGCACCCTATTGCGAGTACGCTCGTAAATAGTCTGTGGTTACCACCCACCGACATACGGCGGTAGTTTTCTATACGTTAAAATTATTTTATTTAAAGTGGGTACCTACCCACATTACTACTAACATTTTATAAGTACTTTCGATTCTTACAAATAGTAGACACTATCTGATTAAAAAAATGCTGAGGTGGTTAAGATATTCGGCTCTGGGCATTTACCAGGGCATATTAGTGGAAGTTAGTTTCCTTTGATCTGAAAAATGTGTATAGGAACGGCTCCCTTTTTCTCACGACATGTAAGGATCAAGTAAGTAAGCTGATGCTAAAAATTTTGATTGTTTTTCGGGGTTATTGTAAAAACCATTTTTTTATTTAATACTGTTATAAAAACATTATACTAATGGGTTAAAATGTGTTAAGTTTCAAGGAGTTCATATTTAATAAGTCTCCCACGGGTCCCACCTTACGTGCAGTCTGCACTGGCTTTATACTGAAACGATAATCAAAATTGAGAGCTTCTCAAATATGTATCTATCTTTCATTGTGCGTATATATTAATGAAAGGGACAGCTTTACTTTTCACTACAACTCAATGTTGATAAGCGTTCGAGTATCATACCCTTAATGAAAGACCTGGGAATCGAACCCGGGACGTACGAACTCGCGGGCGTTGTGTCGACCGCAAAGTCAAATCTCTGCCACAGGCCTAAATACAGTTGAAAAGTAAGTTTACTCACAGAATACAATTTGGGCATTGCTCTTTACATCTCAATAGAATTAGAAACTGACAACATTCTAGAATGTACGGTCTACGTAGGCCCAGCCTTATATGGTATAGCAGAGGGAGAAAGAGAACTTTAGGCAACTTCCCATTTGATACCAAGTAAATTATTTTTGGTATGTACTTTAGTAGAATTGCACAAATAATGTATTATTTCAATTGGCCATATATCCATGAAAAGGATCCAACCCACAACTTTGCTCAAAATGACTTCACACTAAAATGGCCCTAATGTGAAATATTTTTACAGCCTTAGCAAAATTCAAGTCATGTTATTTTTTCTGCGTAGGGTACCATCCTACTTGATTGACAGGGTATTTAGTTAAAACTTGAATATCTACAAACTAACTATACGTCCTATATTTCTGTTCATACAGTGGCGTAGCATATTTCACTAGCACCCGCTGTGGATCTTGCCACCCATTTTTGGCATGGTAAAAATGGTACTCTTATTGAATAGCACGAACCTAAAGAGAAACTCTGTGATTACGGTGAAGTAATAACAAAAAAAAAATTGTGTTGAGCAAGCATAGTTTTTGATTCATGTGTCTATTCAGATTTTATTATATCATCTTAAAGATAATAATTAAAAAAAAATTTAAAGGTTTTCCTAAGATTTAAAAAAAATATATAAAGATTATTAACTACTTTTATTTGGTGTTTGACTGACATCACAAACTTTTATTTAATCAACTAAATAACATATAACCACCTTCATTCCAATATTCATTGACCTCAGACGTAGAAAGTTACCAATTTTGACTTGTGTCTTTTCTAATTTTATTATATCCTCTTAAAAATAATTTAAAAAATGTATAAGGTCTAACTAACATTTAAAAAACTTATATAAAAGATTATTAACTACATACTTTTATTTGGTGTTTGTCTCACATTACAAACTTATTTAATTAACTAAATTACATATACCACCTTCATTCCAATGTTCATTGACCTCAGACGTAGAAACTTACCAATATATACTATGTATAATTGCAAGAAAGTATTGTATCAACAATGTCTTGTCCTTCACAGTCTATGTATATCTCTTCATTACATGACTACATACATATAACATATTATCCAATTAATACATTGACATAGTATTAAAAATCAATATGTAATATTATAACATTAAATAGAGATCACTTGTAATACAACATTATTTAATAAAGTTATTCACTTCTTATATTACATTTATAATTTAATAGAAGATACATACATATATTTAATTTTACATAGGTACAACACAAACAACAATGAACAGGTATTCTATAATTAAATTCGATCACTTATAATAACATAATATACAATGTCATAAAACTCAATGATAACTAGCGGTTCTACAAAAAAATATTGGGTTGGCATGAAAATATGAAACACTAAGAACTTCTAATTTTATTTTTATTGAATACTTTGCAAGTTTTAATCTACAATATAGTCAGCATGTACATAAATAACAAGGACCCGCCTCGTGGGTAGAGACTGGATGCTATCAGAACAAAATCTTGGAGACTGGAAGTTAAAAATAATTTCGAGGGTATATTTCGAAATGTGTTCTCGAGTTGGAAGAGATTATATTATTTAGTATGATGGTTCTAAGTCTGGGTAATAAGGAGGGTGAGTTAGAGTAACTTCGTTCCTTTTTAAGATGCTATCATTAGATTTTGTTTCTTTTTTGTAAAAAAATGTGAGCAAAATTTGGTTCAAAAAATTTGACTAAAAATGTTACATATTGTATTTTCTTTTAAAGCAACGAATAACCGGATTATTAATCGGCTAAATGTGATTTACGACCAATCCCCACATTTTTATTTGTTCCAGTAGGGCTATTCACGATCATTCGAAATCGATCCGCCCGGAAAGCTACGCTCTCCCACTGAAAGTTGTTTCGTATTTACCGGATATGAAAATGGTATTCACAATTCCCATAGGATTGAGCATCGGCATTCTTCGGGAGTTTCCGATTAGAATCTTAGTATAAAATGATAGAAAGCTTGATATATCGGTACGAAATCTTGTAATATCGGAACGGAAAGATTTCGAATGATCGTGAATAACCCTACAGATCACCCAATGGGATGAGCAGCAGTGATCACCGCAAACGCCTTTTTTTAAGCCCTCGATAATTGGCTGTATCTCACTAATTTCTCACTATTTTTGTATCAAAAAATTTCTGTTTTTTTTAAAATATGTATTATTAATATTACATAAAAACAATTATCAATAAATATTAAAACCCGTTTTTAAAATATCTTTTTTTTTGGCTTCCTAAGTGTACCTAACCCCTTAAACTATTAGTCTGCTGAAATAATTTTACCAATATTATTAAATATGCAAAATTCGAATATAAAATATTTTAAAAGTATATAGACACCGAAATAAATTAAGTCTAAATCGAAAAACGATATAATATGAGATAATCTCATTGCGAATGATTTGGATATTATTGGGACCGCTACATTGTGATTCTGATAAGATATAATATTTTAAATAAATACATTAATATTAATATCAATCAACAGGCACCGAGCCAGGCCACTTAACATTTATAAATGTTTTTGTAACCTTTACTTTTTTGAGCATTGTAAGTCTGTTTATGTCAAATAAGATTTGAAATAATGTTTATTAAAATGTCAGTTTGTGAATAAAAATTAATAAAACTAAAATATGAATATCAAAAAATTTAATGGAGATTTTAAATATTGATTTTATTATGTACATGTACGTGTACATGAAATTAATAATTAAAAAATTTGGTCGTAATTGCATCTTCCCTATGTCAGACATTTTCTAAATTATTTAATATAAAATGGTTGAAATTATAATACATTTATACATTAAGTAATATATTATAATGCTTAGAAACTATCGATGTTTTAATCATAAAAAAAATAAGGATACACGCAATTATAGCCAAGTAGCGAATTATCGTATAAGCCTGCCACAGTTTATCGAATGGCAAGATTGTAATCAACATCAACATGTAACCTCGTATGTCAGTGGCGGATTAAATGTCTTATATTATTTTCTAGCGAAATTGCCATCACAGTCCGAATATTTCGGCAAAATGATTGTAACTAAAACATTTTTTTTTAAACATTTATAGGGTTCAATGAGTTGGGAATGACCACATGAATGTTTCCCTTTCACATGGTCTTGCACTATGTGTCAGACATGCTGAAGAATTTTAGCTGGGGGATTGCAATTTTTTTCCTATAAAGCCACTGATCCCCAGGACGATAACTATTCTTCTCATTATTTGCATAATATTTATTGATGTGGGCTTTCCACAATGAGCATGATGGACTGGTGTTGGGAAGCATCCGTGTGGAGGGAAGGTCCGTTTCGTAGACACTCAATTTGATGCGCGGCCCAGTCTTTTTTCTGGCAATACGTAGAACAATATGGCGTTCGTCGACATAATGAGCATTCTGCGGAAGCTGCCCTGTTACAATTTGCACACTGCAATAATATAGACATTTAATTAAAATAAAATCAAGTAAATATGTCAATTGAATCAAGATATCTATAACGTCAGTTAAGTTGTAAATCTCTAGATCCATAATAGCAATGAAGCAATGAATATAAAAAGTATAGACCCAAATTTCGCAACTTACTAAATTTATTACAGTTTATTAGAATTTTGGTTATACAAACAGTGTAACCAAAATTCCATACATAATAATTTATTAAGTTTGCTTTTGTACAATATAGATGGTGAATACACTAAATATTCAAGCTGCCTTTGTTTATGGCATCGTAGCAGACGAAATTCAATATCAACGGCAATCCAAGTTCGGCATAATAATGTCAAATGTAAACATATTGTGGAGCCTGCTCTTGTTTTGGTGCCTTCATTGCATATATATAAAATTAGACCTCATGAAGCAATTTGTAAAGATACTAAAGCATTTCAGTATAAAAGATTTTTTAAGCTTATGAAGGATGAAAGTTCGTACTAACACTGAAGAAAAATCTATTTTTAAAGCCTATTTGTATCTGTGTTTTATTTATAGAATTATTTTGTTTTGTAAATAAAAGTGATATAAAGGTAAATATTAAAGTTTATTTTCTTTTATATAAAATTAAATTATAAAAATAGATAATTTTATTTAATTTTGAAATTTCCTGTTTTTACGTATTTTTCTTTCATTAGGCATAAGAAATCAAGATAATATAGAACCTTGACTCAAAATTTGTGTTGACTTGTGTTATCAAACCAAGCATAACGATATTGTAATTTTACATAACTTCAGACTTGTTTTTTTTTTTATGTCAGATATCGACAGACTAGCATGAGGTTCACTTGATGATAGGTGATAACCTCAGCCACAGAAAATCAGTCAATGATGCGCTATCGGCCTAATTTTTATTTCGAGCATTCGGAAAATCACAGACTGAAACCGAAACGCGCAATATGCACTTCACGGTTTTTCCATTTCCATTTATTGATATGCACAATAGTCATAACAATAGTAGAAAACCGTTGCAAAATTTGACCTATAATTGTGAGCCTGATATCAGCTACCAACCTACAATATTAATCATTTTAATGTTATTAACAAATGGCTGTTTATCAAAATCTTCTGCTCACAGCTAATTTTAATTATATATTTCATAGTTTTAAATTTCATGAGCGCTAGCCTTAATATAAGTTTTAATATGTCTAGATCATGTACCTTTTTGGAGCCTGTATCTTCATCATTATGTAGGGACACTTGATCTTCGACTTGGGCCTCAACGGTAGCAGCAAGTAGTGCTGAGGCTCGCTCTTGTTCCATGCGTTCCATTTGACGCGTGTTTATGACCCGCACGTCCTCCGCACATTGCCTTAACTCCCCACTTAATCTCACAAGCATTTGACCAATATCTTCCATTCGTTTTAGTACTGTACTCATATCAGGCATAACTGAAAAGGAAATAAGTGAATTCTAGTATGTATTCATCATCAGGATGACGATGATACTCTAAGACATAGGACATCCATCTGTTTATAATAAACATCATCACTGATGAAAAAAGATGATATTGTTTTGAGATGTGCCAGACCTACGTGAGCTTTTTTGTTTTTCATGGTATCGAACCTATAGCTTGCGCTAAACGTATTACACACTGAACCGCGAAAGCGTGCGTAAATGTAATACTTTTCTGGCAGTTAAATTACACATATATAAACAGCTTAAAAAAAAATATATTATACCATAGCAAAATTGCAGATTCATAATATTAAAGGTATGATGACATACTATAACTATGTAGTAGAATTTAAATGTCATAAATACCATTACCAAAGGAAGTGGTTTCTTGCTATAAAAAGTACCTCCAAACCAAACATCATAAACAGTTTAACAGTTAAAATGTCACCTTGTCACTTTCGCATAAGAACAATATTAGTATTCCATCGCATTTGGCACAAATGTAATACATATTATAATAATAAAGGAAAGAAAGCAAAACATTTATTACAGCAGATTTATCAATATTATATTTTTTAAACATAATTGAATATAGTTAAGTTATTTTAGACCTAAATACAATTATTCTAAATATTACTATAAAAGATGGAACAATTGCTTTTTGGTTAAAATATCATTGAATTTTAAAATAGCTGAATTTTCTCACTTCTATATGATGATGGAGCATGATAGTGCATTAAAATCATATGGACACTTGCTTATTATCATATAATATATTGCTTATTATCATATAATATATCCTGGTGAGTGCTCAGAGGAATTGTTTGGACAAATCCCAGCTGCTAAATTTCACCAATGCACCTCACAACAAAACTCCAAGTTCCACCTGTACCATCATGACACTTAGAAGTCGAGCACTGTGCACTATATGAGCAATTTCCTTCCTCGCACTACTTTATTATGGAACTAATTGTCGCCAGCTATATTTCTTAATTGATATGGTAGATTAGGGACCCTTCAAAAAGAGAGCCTATTCCTACCTTAAACTGCAGGCAATGCATCTGAAAGTCCTCTGGTGTTGCGGATGTTCATGGGGGGTGGTGTTCACTTTCCATCAGGTGAGCCTGCGGCTCATTTGCACACCTATACTATAAAAAGTATGAAGCCACCTAAACTATTGAAACCAGCAACAAATTTCCTTCACTTTAATTTTTAAAATTCTGAAAAATCATACATTACATAAAAGAAAAGTACTAACCTATTTCCTTGAGTGCTGGTGCTGCAACTTCGCAGCAAAAAAAGAAATAATCATTAATGTTACATATAGAGGTTTACAAATGTTATAGGTTAATTTTATTGACAAAAACAAACTCAAATTCTTACTTGTACTGTCCTGAGCTGGATCAGAGGATAATAAATGATAATCAGTATTACTTTCAAGTCCCTCTGCTAAAGATTGCCATGTTTCCTTTGAGTTGCTATGATTGCTTGTTTGGTGTATATTATCTATTTCAGGCTCATCCGGGACACACTCATTTTTTACTTTTACTTTTTTCTTTTCACCTATTGAATCACCTGTAATATTATAAATATACATTAAAGTGTATCTAAATTGGTAACAATTTGCTGAAACGGTTCCCACAGTGATAAGCAACATTCTTATACTTGGCATATACTTAATATCCCAGTATTATTGTTGGTATTGATGACAATTTGTAATATCAAAACATTTTCATGTTTATCTATTTTTTAATATTAGAATATCACAACAATGAATACTATTAAAAACATTTAAAACATTATCATACCTTCTTGATTGCTATTGTTCCGCTTCTTTCTTTTATATGGTATAAACAATCTGACGGGACCCGTTGCTGTAATAATTTAATTTATTATATACTTTATATAAAATATGCTCAGATATCTTTAGTTACTTAACAAATAAATTATCTATATTTCTAATGACACAATTATTTGATGTATAAGTGAAACTAACAAGGTTCACCTGTCTGATCATCACAACAAGCACCACAGGTACAACTTGTAGCATGTGGTGTAAGTATACCTTCTTCAATTAATGCCTGTATACTTCTTCCCCCAAACCTTATAGACCTTTTCCAGTCTTTACTTGAAGCCCTACCACAGAGAGCTTCAAATTCACTTGGTGTGTACCATTCAGAACCATATTTAATACATTTTCCACGACCACCAGATCCCAACTTATTTTTGTGTAATTCTGCTGATGTATTCTTACACCTTATAGGTAAAATAGGCATGTTCGCGGTTTCAGTCCATGAAAGATTGCTGGTGTTTCTACTTGATGACGATGTATTTCCACTAGTGACCTGCTCTTTCAGTTCCCGTAGCGGAGGTGAAGGTGAGTTCTGTATGACAATGTGTGTAGCCTTGATATCGTCTGCGAGAGAACCACTTGAAATGAAGCCGTTATCCACGCATAGCATGGGTTTAAAATGTGGCAACTGATCCGCAGTTATCACATTAAAAGTAGTTCCTGTCACGAGGGTGCCAACTGGCAACGACACGGGCACCGTAATAAAGCCATTAGAATCGCTCGAAAGTCGAGCTCTTTTAATTCCACTTGCCAAAGCAACAGTTCCGGCATCAGAACGATCACTATCGTGCTCGGTCGCCGTCGACAAGGGATCGGCTTCGATAACTTCGGTAATGTCCGGCATAACGACGTTTTCCGAACTTCTTTTCTCTGCCATAACTTTCTTCAGACCTATCCAAAAACACCCTCACACACCTACTGATTTTCAAACAAACATGCGCAATAACAAAAAAATACTATTATAATTTATTACAAACATATTTTCAAATTGTTATCCGCCATAACTGCGATTTATTGGAAATATTCAAGGTTTACGTATGTTGTGGTTAAGGCGGTAAATTCAAAAAAATATTTATTAAAACATAAATTATTATAATGTTAATTAAATTAAATTTAGTTTATAATACAATTAAAGGGACACTATTATACCACAGATTTATCAAAATATTATAACGTGATATGATATTATAATATGTAAGCCGTGTCCAATTTAATGACTAAAAGATAATTATATTGACCTTTAAAATTTTATTTTCATTTAAGAAATATTTGAATAAGATAAAAAAATAATAAATAAACCAAACTAGGAAACTGAATCATTTAGGTATATTATTTTGTCATTTCTTTTTAAACTCTCTAGAGCTAATTATCTGCAATTTATATCATATCATAATATCTACTACAATATAATGATTATGAATTACAATCAAAACAACTGTTAAAAATTACTGAGTATAGTCGTTCCTTTAACACACAGAATTAAATACATACAATAAATCAGAAACATTTCTATATTTTCTTATGGTTATGTGTTCTCTCCTTAATTTAGAGAAAATATTTATATATTGCAACTCCAGTCTTTTCTCAAACTCACACCTTTAAGTTAATAATCTAGGTGGCGCGGGCGTTCTCAAATTGAATAACGATTGAGGTTTGTTTGTGTTTTATTAGTTGTGTTATGTGCTGCGAGTTGCGACACAGAAAACCGTTATTGATCAACAGGCAACAGCGGACTGCCCATAGAGTAAAGTAATAATACTAGGCCTAGCATGACAACCCCGACAAAATTTTATCGAACGTTTTCTCGTGTTTTAATCGATTATCTCTTTATGTCTTCGGGTCTAACATGTAACTCAAGAACGGCTGCATTGATTTTAGTGATATCTTATTCGTTGGATTCGTCTATTTCCCGAATAACAGAATAATTAATATTCAAATAAACGATATTATAGAAAAAACTATGCAGAAAATTAATCTATATCGCATAATGTATAATGCATATAATAAAACTGTAGAGGTTGAGTGTCTGTACATAGAAAAAAATGCTAAAAACCGAGTCAGGAGGATATTAGAAGAGAAATTGAACAAACCCTGATTTTTTTTAGTTTCTCTGTCTGTTTATCTGTTTGTCTTTTTGTACAGGCTAATCTCCGAAGATGCTGAACCGATTTTCATGCAATTTACACAAATATATTAAGCAAAGCCCGGGGCATAGGCTTTGTTTCATCAAAAGTGGCTTCCTGACTGTAGATACGTTCGCATGTAGTAGTTCGCATTGTATCTTTATCATAGGGTTTTGCTATATGACTGTATATAAAGAACTAGTACAAGTAAAACGGACGGCATTGTGTTAATGTGTCTTCTATTCTAGTGTATGTAATATACATCGTTATCGCGGGGGCACGAATCATTTGTAGATTATGTAAACAGAGTGGACAAACTACATAAAGTATTGTATTTTGAGAGTATCTAACCTATATCTACATTGGGACTTTTTGCTGCATCAATTCATATCCAGTCAGTAACAAGGCCAAGGAGGTTAAATACCAATAGGAGAAGGCCATGGAATTAACATCTCCAACCCCGGAATACTGAAACGATAATCAAAATTTGAGGGCTTCTTAAAATGTTTCTGTCTTTCATTTTACCTTCGTAATGAAAGAGTTAGAGATACTTTTAAGAACACCTCAATGTTGATTAGCGTTCGAGAATTCGGCCATAAGAGAATAAACCAACTTTATAACTGATTGAAATGCGATTTATTATTTATCCGCGTTTTAATCCATTATAAAGTATTTTATTTTAAATTCAATAGTTTATTAATTTTAAAATACGTATGTAGATATTATTTTGATAAAATACTACAGGCAAACATAAAACCTCTCAGTGGAAATGAGCGCGCGTAAAATGAGGTATTACATACTAATTATTATCATAGGCTCAGACCTTCTTAGCTTTGATGATTTGATGACCTTTTGATGGGCCGTAGGTTACCCAGGTTCCCAGGTATATAAGTTATCTTAAAAAAAGCAATAAATAGTCATCTACGCGTATAATTGAAAGAAGATTCTACAATTTTCTCAAAATATTATTAATAAGACATCTATTATTATCTAATAGATGTCTTATTAAATATTCTCTGAGAACATTAACCACAGTAATGTATATTTTTATACACCATGAGAAAATAGAGATTTGAACGAACAAAAAGGCCACTGACTGTTGAAAGTCAAAATAAGGTGAATAAATAAATATTTCAAATTACAGTGTATTTAGGTTAGGTTTTGTGAAAAAAGTGTAAATATAAAAGTTGTAGATCTTTTTATTACCTACAACTTTGCCATTTGACTTTTTTCCATAGGACTTATAGCCAGAAATGGAGAAAACCGTTTTTTAACTTTAACCCAAACACCCTCCCCCCCCCCCCCCCCTCCACATCCCGACCTCAGATCGCCCGTAAATATTTTTTCCTTAAATTTTTATTATATTCTACTCCTTTTCCAATGGATTTCTTCCTATTATGATTTTTGTTTTCACTTTTTACCATTTTTAAAGGTTTCGGCACTGGTCTAGCTTAAAGCGGCAACATTTGGTTTAAAACGTTTTAAATCGGTTGTTTTCATCTATACACGCACCCTATATAGGTAAGTATAGGAAATTCAAGTTTCAATTTCCATTTTCCGTGCGCCGCGCCGTATGTACATTGTACACTATACAGTATCTCTAACTAGTAAATAGTCTGTGGCTTATATACTCTTAACTCTTTATCTGTGGCCAAATATTATTAATAATTGTATAAATAGGTATGCGTATCAGTGTTGCCAGAAGGTTACTTTTGTAACCTTTTAGGTGATTTTTAACTCCTTCAGGTTATTTCTAGGTTACACGACTCGAAAGGTTACTTTTATGTTTTTTGCGAAATTTGTAGAATTACTTTTTAATTTCTTACATGAAACCACCTTCAAACGAAACGCAATGTTTGCTAGCGAAAAACTTAATTCGTAGGCAGTGAGTGTAACTCTCAGACGAATAACTCTCTGAGGTTCAACTTCTAAAAACAAGTCTTTCTCTCTCGCACTGATATTGTAGCTAAAATTTTCTATAATTTTTAATTCACTTGCAAATTACAGTAATATTTAAAAAAAGTTTAAATGGAAAATATTACTAAATTATATTTCTGTAAGTAAATACAAATAACAAAAAAAAAATAAAACAAAGGTTATTTTTCATACTAAAAGTTTACTTTTTTATCCATTTTAGGTAACTTTTGACAAGACTCAGCTGGCAACACTGATGCATATTCAATTATCAATATTCCATACTTGATACATATTGTTTACAATTTACATAATGTAAAGTATATATTGTTTATTGTCTTATACACGAGATATTTCGTCGGATCTTTACCGTGCGATTTTATTTATTAATACAAATATAGTATTTTATTTTTTATTGTTTGGTACTTGTCCCTAAATCACAGAGGTTGATTTACTTAAATTTGGTGCTAAGCTACTCCAATTATTTACATTTTGGTTCTAGGTGTTGTGTTTACCCAATATTGTTCCTTGTTGAGCGGTATTATTACGAATATATATACTGAAAACAGTATTGCGCAATATTAATTAATTAGTCTCTATGTAATTGTATACAGAGTCAGACTTGAAGATAATCTACTACCATGGATGATATTCGTACAAAACATAAAGCAATTCAGAATGCTGCGCACCACATTGCTTTGGAATGTATTCATCCACAGGTGAAAACAATTTATTTTATCTGTTTAACAAGGATGTATAAGTTGCTTTGAGAGACATTGTTTTCATAAATTAATATTAGTAATTAAATGTTTACTTGTTTATAATCGTTATATTGGATTCAGATGACTTCTTACAGGTTTTAAAGTGATTTTAAAACACTAAAAAGTTATATATATTGATAATTTTTCAATTTCAAATTTTCTAGCACTTGTTCACAGTGTGGTTTGTTCATCTATGTCTGTAACCTTGGATCTCACAGTCAGCACATGGATCTCCATACCACATACATCCTTATCCCTCTCCTGTTCGTCTTCAACATGCATTTCAAGCTCAACCTAGTCCTAAGATGTTCCATCCAAAAGGGCTTCAATCACATCTTGTAAGTAACTTTTTGTCTTTTGAAAGATTCAAGCTCAACATACTTTTAAACCTGGTTTTATTTAACAGGATCCAAGAACTTATACACCAAGTGAAAGCCCAATTTTGGGACGAGCCCTATGTCTCACACCACGAGGAAGCCCTCTTCCTGGACGAGTTTCCCACTTAAATGAGAAATTTCAAGATTCACTTACCCTGAACTCTGATACAGAAACTTTAGTTGCCAAAATAAGTGCAATGTTCCCTACTGTCAGTGAAACACATATCAAAATATTGTTAAAAAAGTGAGTGTCTTAACTTCCATATTTATTTTTATGTCAGTTATCACTACATAGTATAAAACAAAGTCGCTTTCTCTGTCCCTATGTATGCTTAAATCTTTAAAAATACGCAATGGATTTTGATGCGGTTTTTTTTAATAGATAGAGTGATTGAAGAGGAAGGTTTATATGTATAATTTAAATTTTTCTGTATTTAGTATCAGCATTGCACCCGTGCGAAGCCGGGGCGGGTCGCTAGTTATAGTTAAATTTCTATGAACACTATACTAAATAAACCTAAAACTGACCCCTTTGACTCTACTGGAACCTGAAATGGTACCTTATAAGTTAGAGGCTTTTTGTTCATTTTATTAATGATTAAATATATTCTACTATTGTTAACTTTTCTATGCGAAATTTATGTTACCTGGTTATATTTGCAGGTACTACAATCGTGAAGCAGTTGTTATAAGTGCTTTGCAAGTTGAGAAGCATCCTATAACAACACCTGGACCCCTGACGGCATCACCTTCTACTACTCGCCTTCATAAAGGTGCAATGGGTGTTTACTCAGCTTTACAATTGGCAAAAGGAGTTTCTGGATCTTTACATGGATCATGTCATTCTCCATTTACATTGACGCCACAAGGTTATAATAAATCATACTACTTCTGTTATATTATCTTCTTTATAAATGGCTTTTTTGTTATAAAATATGTTAATAAAACAATGCATCCCATTTAAGTTGTGGTAACTGACAAAGCTAGTGATTATGTGTTTTTTTTAAACTATACTGTCCATTGGTTTTTTAAGATATGATACATCTTTTCAGTATAGTAAAAAATTAATTATATTTTTATTGTCCTATCTTGGCAAGATAGAGAAAAATGAAATCATTAAATTTTTATGAACAACTGAATATTAGTATAATTGTTTCAGCAGGTTCACCATTGTTACTAAGGCCAGCCTCAGGTGCATCTAGTTATTATGGCACAACAAAATCTATTGATGGTCAAGTCACTAGACATCAGTCGCCTAAAATGAAATTAAAGTGAGTATCATTAGCATTATTTGCCTGCCATTAATAGCCAAATTAGCAATACTACTCTCATAATGCTTGTGTTTTGGAATTCATCTGTACAAAGTTTGCATAGTCACTCTTGTAGTTATTATTGGATATAATAATATGATATGTATATTTTTTTTGTAAATGTAAAATACATACTATAGATCATTTAGATTTCACATTGTTATTTACAATTCTCGATTATATAGTGTGAAAAATTATAGCAGCATAAAATATATTGCGCTTGAATTATCTCGAGTGTCCAGAGTTTGGCCAGTTTAATATGCTCGAATTAAATCAAGTAATCAATATTATGGGGTTAATAAATATTTATTATGGGGTTTTATTTATAATCTGTAATTTTGAAATCGTGCCTTAATTTTCTTTTTAGATACCTTAAAAGTGTTTTTCCAAAAGCTGAAGAAACTTTAATCTTAGATATACTGGCGAATAAAGATAACAATGTCCAAATGGCAAGCGAAGAGCTAAAATCAATGGGATTTAACAAGAAGGAGACTGTCATAAATCAAATTAAAAAGGAAAAGGCGACTCCACCTCCAGTAAAAAAGAATGTTACTATAATGAAAACTGTAGAAGAAAAAAATAAAAGTAATATATTCTTCCCAATTTTAATCTGTTTACTTTTACATTCAATACATTTTATTAAACAGATGTATTGCTTTGTTTTACAGTTAAAGAGAAGTTCCAAAAAAAATATAGCAATATAGCAGAAAGAGTGGTTTCAATTGCTCTTGAAAGTGTGGACTATAATGAAGACAGAGCTGAACAAATATTGGATGTAGTTGTTCAAGAAGATCAAGCTCCAAAGGTTGTAAAACCTAAAGAAGTCAAAGAAAGACGTGTAGAAACAATTGAAGCAAAAAGGTAACCTATTATGTATTTATCACTATAATCTTTTAACAAACTCAGAACACATATATGTCTGAAAATATTATTGTATTTTATTTAATATTGCCTGCAGTTTTAACAGAACCCACTAATTTCAATATTTGATTCCAAATGTCCTTGCCCCTTGGATGCTTTTTAGCTTCTCATCACACATCTGTACATTTATCGCTGATATAATTACTATAAGTAACAAACGATTTTTAAATAATATAATACAGATAAAAAATCTGATCGAGTATTGATTACAATACTAACTAAACTATTAAGATCACATACATAGAATATGCATTATTATGTTTAGGAATATTGAAAACAATCAAATTTAAATTTATTATATTTATAGGTGACAATGCAAATTGTTGCCATATTCGCCATTAAAGTCATATTGGAAAAAAAAGACACAGGACTGAAGGGGCTTTACAACATTTCAGTGACATTACATTTATCGTAGGTTGAATATTTTTTGTTATGAAATGGTTATGGTTTTCGGTACAATTTTTATTGCAAACATTAGTCATACACATGGGACAAAAGAACAAGGGACAAGACAATATGCTGTCTAATATACATTTCATGTCAATGAATTCGCAATAGTTTTATATAAGGTAACCAGTGGGGTTTATATAAATGTGAAAAACAGTTTTAAGGAGTTTATAAGAGTATTAAGTTTGGGGACTTTCTGTCTAATGATTGCCTGACACTTCCCTGCCTGCCTCTATTTTTTTGTGAATACATGACAGACAGCCACATAAATTGTAGTATCAGATTTTTTATTTGTTTTCAAAAACATAATACAAGTAACTCTACGCGAAAATGTGCAACATACCAATATCATTCACTGCGAACCTTGATAACGTTTATGATAAATATATAAAAAAAGCCTGTTTTATGTAATATTAAACAATATTCTTATTTTTTTATTCCAAGTTAATACTATATTTAATATAAATATAATGATTATCATAAATGTTGTCTGTATATTCATCGTCCATACTCATACATTCCAACGGTTAGTTTATGCGTCAGCGAAATGGAGAACGAGCCTATGCAGCCGCCCGCTGCTGTTGTTACGCGACGCATCAAGACATGGACGGAGCATCTGAAGTATGTTTGCTTGCATGCCGATTTGACAGCTAAAGTTTCAAATAAAACAGCTAATTTTCCATAAGGCGAGACGTTATATAGTTATTATAATGCCATTTTTAAGCATAGGTGTATATATTATATAGCTACCTATACTTGTCTCAAATGCAGGGACGGATTTGTAACACTGGCCGCCCTAGACCTATGGATTATTACCGCCCCCCTACTCAACTAAAGCATGAAGAATTTAATAATATATGACAATATTTTAGTAAAATATAAGAAACGTCTATATATGATATAGTTACATCAATCAGTATTGTCAGATACTGATGCATACCGTTTTTATTTGTGAGTTTCCAACGTTGAAGTGTAAGTTCACAGAGTTCTACCGCCCCCGAAATTTTGCTGCCCTAAGCACTGGCCTACTCGGCCTATAGGGAAATCCGCCCCTGCGCGAATGGTGCGGTATCAATGAGATAGTGATAATGCATTTTACTAGTAGAGAGAGAGAGAGAACATATGATTTTTGAATAATTGTTTAGAGGGTTCGGAACGTAAAACGTTTTGTTAGGTTCGTTGCATAATTTGGCTCAGTGGAGTTGAAAATAAGGGAGTACTCAGATTTAAGTTCACAAGTCTATTGATGATAGCCAGCACGGACGATATTAGTTGAAATTTAATTAAATTCAAGTAGCCAGGGTGAAATAGCTGTTTTTGTTTATGTGATCACTGTGTGTACATGCGTATTTTCATTGTTAAACAGTGATTTCGATGCAGGGCCGGATTTTACCGGGGCTCTACAGTAAAGAATTTGGAAAATATCTTTCAACACCGACAAGTAATCACTAATACACAACTTTTCCTTTGATATATATTTTTGCTGTTTACAAACATTGTTAACATCAAATAATTTGGGGCCTGGGAGTCTCCACTCCTATTTTGCTCCAAGGCCTCCACGCCACTAAATCCGGCCCTGTTTCAATGCTGATTTAAAATAATAATGGTAATATTCTCAGCTTTCTGTACAGTCTTGTACACAATTACTAAAGTATTCTCTCTCAGACAACGAAATCACATCATAGAGACAATATTTGTTGTGTTTTTAGTATTTCCAAATTAAATATTTATTAGTAAATGGTAAATCTTATTAGATCTTTTTCTGTATGTGTGTAACATGGTTGATATTTTGGAACTCTTTGAAAATTATATATGCATGCTGATTAATTTATAATGTTTAATACATATTTTAATAATAAAAATAGTATCTCCCATAAATAATTGCTCAATAAAGTCATGATATACACTGGTATTCATATTATTTACAATTTGTCATATGAAATTGTTGTTTGCTTTAAATAATGAAGAGTTGTTTAACTATAATGTGTACATTATTTCAAATTCCTCTTTGGAGAAATTTGTTGTTAATTACAATGTATTATCATAATGAAAAGTCGTATTTTGACATATATCTAGTTAACATCATTAGCTATCATTGTCATTACCATTTTATGATTTTTAGCTGTGTGATTATTCATTTGTCAATTACTCCAGTTAGATTGAGCAACGCCTTGAAATTTAGAGAATTAATTAAATGTGTTAGAATTTAATTGCATGGTGTGTTGTCATGAGTAGTTTAATAGATAATCAGATTATTTTGATGTATGTGTTTTTTATTATGAGACTGATTTATTATTATAATCTTTAAAACAATACATACAACTTTGATGTTTATATTTTACAGACCAATTCTCAAGTCTAGCACAAATGCGGAATCTAAATACAAGTCACAATATTCCGTACCTAACGTTGGACCCGATCCAACCGCTAGGCAAGGGCCGCAGGACAAGCTTTTATTGTTAGTATTACTTTAATTCAATTGAGATTAAACGATAATATTATATATGAACAACAACGTTTTATCATCAGAGAGGATTATATGACGTGGAATGGTCCAAACCCACAATTACACAAGGGCAAAACTGTACAGCCCAATGGACCAGGGCCACGAAAAAAAATGCCCTCATCAGCTTGTGGACCATCCGGTGGTGCTAAGGGTCCAGCAGGTCTTTCGAAGGGATCCGTATATAAACTTAATAAAAAATCTGCAAAAATGTAAGTATTAACTTATTATTGACATCTCTTTTTCTTTCTCTATCTATTTAATAGTGGAGGTGTTTTTGATTACCGAACGCAAAAATCAGATTATCGATACTTGAAAGTAGAATTTACTATCTTTTGTCTTTCAACTTAATGTAGGTACATATTTTATCCTCATGACGTCATAATGTAAAATATTTGCTTGAAGAGTTCTGTAAAGTTTACAGAGCTATCTTTTGATAATACACACAGGTCAGTTGAAAAACACAAGAAATCTTGTGTAATTTGCCATAGATCTACCTTATTATATTTTTTGCTATTATTACATTATTATAGCGAGCGTAACTATTTGATATTTTTTTTACAGCGTGGTGTAAATCAAACCGAACATTTGCATCGATTATTGCTGTTTGATCTAGAGAATTTAGTACTAGAAATATAACTTAATTAAGGCATCATACGATCTCATATTAAGTAATGCAGACATATTTTTAAGATTTTATTAAGTAATTCGAATTCTAGTCATATATTTTAAGACCAAGTTTTTGGAGATGTATTAGAACAGGCTCGCCAGTGTATGGAGCACGATGCCTGATGGAATTCAGATTAGAAATGAGGCAGGTTGAAACATGTCAGTTTTAATCTTTTAATATATGATTTAGAATCTATTCAAACAGAAACAATACATACCAAATCGACATATCTATAAACGAATCTACCCCAATTATTCTTATGAGATAGTTCATTTATATTTGCTCAATTATTCAAAATTTGTATTATTATATTTATATATTCGCGCTGCGGGGTATCGTTGTATGTAGTATAATTGAGATTTTGACTATCTTATAAAGTAATCAAGTCCAAGAAAGTCGTTTATTTGATAAGCTATCGATCCAAATCATTGGCTAACTTAAGTTTTCTTCCAATTAAAAAGCCTTCCAAATTACGTATTAATTAGGAAGTTTACCAAACATATTTTATTTATTTTTATACATTAGGTATCCTGCTTTACTTTTAAGTAGGTACTTAATGTTATGATGTATTTATTAATTAATTATGTAGCAAAAAGTATAGTGGCTCAAACTATTATCTGTTTCACATGATGCTGCTCTTCAGGTCCTAAGAAATTTCAATATGGTATTGCTTTAATCAGGTATATTTAAAGAAGTAAGGGACCATCCATTAAGTACGTCATACATTAAGGAGGGGATCGTCGAAGTGTGACATTCTGTGACAAGGGTGGGAGGGGTCCTAATTTTCGTGACTGTCACATTTCAAAATCTTAGACATCTAAGTGTTAAAATGCCAAATTTGAACTATTAACGAAATACATAAAGATATGTTCAACTCTACCCGTATGATTGTCATATATGGTTTAATTGTTTTATTGGCGAGCTCATACTCGCTTTACTAGTGTCTCTCTTTGTAAATGTAAATAAAACTAATTTTGGATCTGCTGTTTTAATTTAATAATTTATGGATGTAAAATTGCAAAATGTGTGACGTCACAGGGCCCTCCCTGTCTCACAAATGACGTACATAATGAATGGGATAAGGGGCCTAAGGAGTTTCTTTAATTTATTCGTTCTTACAACTGTGCCAAAAAACGAGAGATTAATAATACTATTTGTGAAGATAGTGTGAACTTGAAGCATTGCTCAAAACGTTGTAGTCAAGCGTAAATCATTTTAGTTAAATACTTAACAAGTTAATTATTTAATATACCTACTCTAATTAAAAACGCAATACTTAGATAATAAGTTATTTAATAAATACATTAGGGACTAGTTTTTCATTGAACAGCCCGCCTAACATGACCATCAAGAGATATCTCGCGGACGAGTGAAAAAAACTAAGATATACTCGTATCTTGATATATTATATTATACTTGAACATCGACAAATATCTCTACTTTTGACATTAGAAGTCGAGTTTTAAGCGTGTCATTAGTAAGACCCGGAAGACAAGAGATAATCGATTAAAACACGAGAAAACAGTCAACAAAATTTTGTCGTGGTTGTCATGCTAGGTCGGCAGGCGCAACTGTCAGAAGATTCAACTAGAGTCAACGCCACCACTCAAGTCACCGCTGCGCCTCTGTCGCGTATCATTGTTGTTATTATTTTGATTAAGCACTGCTTATGTTTAATATAAAAATAAAATAAAGCTTTGACAGAAATTTATTCCATGGCTAGTAATCGATTACCTACTCATTTTTTTACGGTTGAAAAATCAGTCCCTATTTCTTCATTCACTAAAATAAAGCCAAATATCTACATAAATGTGTTTACTGTAGCGTTATATTGATCTCATATAGTTCTAGTTTAGTTTGTGATCTAGTCATTAGATTAAGTCCAATTAAATACCACATTTTGGTACAAAATAAAGTTCTAGTAATTTCAAAAATACGTTTTTTTTCTCTTATATCCCTTTAACTTTAATTTATTATTCCTTATTGATTCTATACTGGGGTTACATTAATATTTGATACTGCCTTTATCCGTTATCGTAACATGTGAATTACTATGTTATTTTCAATTTCGACTTATTCATTAGAAGGTAAGCGCTACATAATGACCACCAGTGTCATGTGATGTCGTGCTAGTATAGATTTTATCAGTCGAGTCAGCCAACATGGGTCTCTTCAAAGCAAGAGTAAATAGGCATCTTCTAGACAGTTGTGATTTACCATCCTGACTGCATCTCCACTTAACATCAGTTGGGATAATAGTCAAATAACTGTCTATCGACAGGTAATATGTTGGCGTTCGGCGCAGTACCTCACTCACTGAGTGAACTATGAGCGTGGCGTTGCGTGCGTTTCGGACGTTTCACTGCTCGCTTTGCGCGTCCCATTTTGTTGCGTTGTGGCGCAATTTTGAGTTGACTCAAGGAGCCGACGCACTACACTGCGCTTGAGTTACTGACTAGGCGCGGGGAATTTCGCTGAGTTACCCATGTCTACAGCCGAATATAGGTGGAACCTTTACCTTCTCCAAATCTCGGAATTTACAAACTATATGAATATGAAATAGAATCAATATTATTGACAAAAATCGAAACGTCTCCAATAATCGCAATAAATTCAAGAACAGTTTCTAAAGCGAGCAGAAAATACATACTGCGGCTGTCCTTGAATTATGTGTGATAAGAGAAGTTGCGGGGAAAACGAAGCTCCGATCAACATGTTAGTCAGACTGCATACTGAGTACGTATCGTCCGCTAGCGGTATTATATGTTAAAAGTTAGATAAGCGGGAAATATCAATAGAAGCAGTAACTTACAGAATGTGAAGTCATCAGTGGACGTTGGATGAGCGGGAACGATGCATGCCGGGTCCCGTATACCGCCGGCGCAGGGGAGGTCGCGGCTGTAGTGCGTTTACTACTAAAAATTCCGAACAATACAAGTATGTTAATGGATAAGACTATTCTTACTATTCAGGGACGAGAAAGAACTACTTACAAACGCGCAATATGCACTTCACAGTTTTTCCATCTATGAACGGTAGTTCGTTACCCGGTCGGAATTTCAATATTCCTCCCACCCGATCAATGCCCGAATTGGCACTTTTCGGTAGAAAACCTGCCGTGCGCATCGATGAGCCGTAGGTTCGAATCCCGTCGGGCCGACATGTTTATAATTTTCTGTAAGCATGTCTTCACCACGTTTGGTAGCTTAGGGCAGTGAACAGATGGGAGAAATACAGAAATTCCGACCGGATAACGAACCACCATTCATAGATGGAAAAACCAGTTTCAGTCTATGGATTCCCGAATGCTCGAAGTAAAAATAGGGTCGACAGCGCATCATTGACTGATGTTCTGACTGAAGTATCACCAACTATCAAGTGAACCTCATGCTCGTCTGTCGATATCTGACATAAAAAAAGTAAGTTTTCGCTTACACGGGTTACGGTTAATACGGCAGTAGCTACGCCCTTGTGTGTGCTAGAATGTAGTAAATATGGAGGTGATAGCTTTTCAAACAACTGATGAAGATGAATTGGTGACTAATCGTATTCAAAAGATTAAAAATTTATTCATAAATAACAGCGCACCATGTTATTCCGACGCAAACGGTTCGAACCTTGCCTGTCAATTTACATAATGAATAATGTAACCTTACCGAATCTGTGATGTATTTATGAAAAAGGTACCATTTTGAAAACTGGTATAGAAAAGAGGCCAATTCAAAATTTCGACATTAAATTCCAAAATTTCAACCGGCGCGGCGGTAACCTAACCTAGGTATTTATGCTGAGTAATTACAAACCCCTAGCAGTGCGTTTGACGTGACCTAATAAAAGATAAAAGCAACTGAATATTTATTGTGTCTTCAGGATAATTTTTAATTCCAAAATAACTATTTTCAACATTTTAGAAATTTTCATGAACTAGATACTGATTGAAGGTCACTCGTATGATTCGTAATAGACTGCATGCGAGCGAATATTTTTATCTCTTTTCCCTTGTTAAAATTTAAGTTGAATAGCTAGTTTCGTTGAACCAGGGGCCATTTTAATAATAAGTGAACATTATTATCTATAAGTAAGTTACCAGGTACCTACGAGTTACGACAAGGCATCGATTGCAGGGCGGACGAACAGAAAATTATATCGTTAGATATACATATTTATGTGTTTATGCGTTGTTACAAACTTCAACAACTACTAACTAATAGCTATTGAAACAAATGTAATACGAATGTGAATCGAAGGAAAGTTCATAACAACGTTTAAATATGTTCCTGGATACAAATGTATGCGGGGTGAACTAAATACTAAATAAATTGTATGTTAACTATTTACGAAACTAATAGGTATAATGAAAGAATAAAAATCTACCTGCGGTCAAAACTGTCAAATAAGTACGATGGATAAATAAGTTTAAATTATGTAGTTAGCTGAATTAGAAACCAAAATATATAATCAGTACATAAGCAACAAATAATACAAATGAAAGCGATTTAGTACAATTACTTAAATTTTTAGCAAAATGTAATAGGTGGCGCACGAAAGAAGTAGTACAATAGCGATATATGTGAGGTCATTATCTGAGTCTATGAGAATTTACTAAACGATAAATAAAAGCCATTTAAAACGACTAATTTAATATAATTTAAAAGCAAACTTTATAGGTATTATAAATACGGCGATTTCGTTATTCGAATTAAAGGTAAGGTGAGGCTATCGGTACAGCGATTTGTTAAAACTACGAATTATTTATAGAATTTAACGAAACTAATTCTATATCCAGCTCCAGAAAAGGACGAAAAGATTTGCATTTGCAGCAATTGTACCTACTTCCAGTAAAAACGAATGGCCTATGCTAATATATGGATGGCTGCGTAGGAGCTTTGACAAGACAATTCAGGCTTAAGGAAGGTGGCACATACCTTATTTGATGCTGGAGACCCTTCGATCCTTACACACCATTAGCACAAGACCACAAAGAAAGCACAGATTTTTTTTAAATAACTTTTCTGCAGGATTTGTACGAGAACGTTCACTCACGTCGCCATATTTTTGTAACACTATGCGATAGGCGGCGCTGGCAGCTTACAGCGCGTATAACGTCATATAATATGTGCTGGAGTACGGTAGGTAATGGGATTTTACATAGATCATTTAAAGAGAAATCTAATGCGCCCTACCATATATCTAATCCTGAAAGCATTACCTACTGTGTAAGTATTAAAATATACTTATTTTATTATTTATTATTATTAAGTTCTACATTCCGAAATTTATTAATACAAGCTATATTTTTTATTTGATTTGGAGATTCTATCGTTACAATAATAATACTCGTCGATGATTCCTTTTCCATGTCACACGAAATTCACATATGTACATTGAAAGAAAAATGAAAATAGTATATGAAAGTGAAAAAAATGAGAAGGAAGTACCTACTCATAATAAGAAGCATCGAAAATGCCCAAAGTTACAACGGTTCTCCTAAACGATTATAATATTGTTTGTAACTCTAAAGAAGTTCAGGGAACCATTAAGTTTGGATAACTGATAAACTTATTTCTTCCCTAAGCACCAGGCTAGACATGTTACGATAAATATTGAGTAGGTATATCTATAATGAAATAATTAAATATACAATAAAATCTATCAAAATTTTATTAGTTTAGCATTATTATATTCACCACTTCACTCGTAGATATAAATATAAGGATTGGACTCTACTAAAGCGATGTCTTTTTCTAATTGTCGTAATTCTTGCTCCATTTTTGTTTTTTTAAGAATTTTTGGAATTGTGTCAGTCAACATAGGTAGCTGTAGAAAAGCTTTTTGCATCATTTTCCAATTATGTTTTAGATCCTGAAACAAAATGTTATTCAATGTTTAATTGTATTATTTTATATTTATTCAACAGAATTAATACACTTAAACATTAATTATGTCTTCCACTTACATCTAAAAGCTGCTGTCTTTCTTCTTCCTTAATCAGTTTACAAAGACTTTCTTTATGCTCCTCTGCATACTTAATATTTTCTATTTCTTTTTGAATTCTTCTATTTCTTTTAAGCAAATAACCAGGCATTCTACCGAAATCAGGACGCAAACAATATTCCGGAACTTCACCGGAACCCTTAATTTTTTTTACATGACCATCTCTTGTATCTACTAATCTAAAAGATAACATAGATTTGCATTAGAATAACTTTAAATAAAAATAACTAACTTCTGCCCGCGACTTCGTCTGCATAGAATTAGTACAACAGGTAACTTATTTTTTAACTGATATTTAGAGTGTATTCTGGCAGAACCAAATAAGTGCAAAACAATTAAAAATTTAGATAGAAACATAGGATACTTAAGTTTTCGTCGCATTTTTTATCTGGTAAAACCATATAACTATTAACTGGCGAAGCAATAACATTTTCTATAATTGGACGCCATTAAGCAATACAGTGTCAACCCACAAAATGATAAAAATGTAAATTTTGATACCAATCACTTCCTTATGAGGTGCACTCCATATTTCAAAAGAGATATAATATTATATCATTTTAATAGCAAAAATATTGAAAAAACTAGCGGGCACGTAAGCCTAAAATGAATAAGATAATATTTAACAATAATTTACTAAATTCTGTTACTTTGATTGCTACCCAGAAACGATATATATTTAGTCGAATAATAATAATAATTACAAAAACATCTATTATTTGTGTAATTTTTTAAAAGAAATTTAATAAAACTTAATTAAAACTTTAAACTCAATTTTCTCAAAATGGCAACCATGTGGGTTGACACTGTATTGCTTAACATCGTCCAATTATACTTCGTCGTTGACGTATGATTATCCAAAACTTTAAATGTCTTTTTCTCAATATACCTAACAGTATCGCTACTTATCCTGTTCTCCCAGAATACCCTCGATTTTTTATCAATCTGGCGCTCCACTCAAGTCATTCTTATCGTGATATTTTTTAAACTATTCGTCCAAATTACTTAGTGTTAAAGACAAAGTTCATCTACATTAAATACTTAGCTAAATACTCTAAAATGTGCATTGTAAAAGAAGTATCCAATTTAAATGTATTTATGGCTCTTTGGGATAAATTGGCTTCCACAAAAGATATATGATATATAAACAATCCCACGATAAATTATCTTCGTGTTACTCCAACGGTTTTGACAGCGCACGCCAAAGATAGGTTTCTGGAGGGCAGGATTTTTTCCGACTTATGGCCAAATTACACAAAATTCTATGTGTTATTCTGATGTATAAGCTATACCTATTCCTGTAAAGTTTCATCAAAATCCGTTCGGTAGTTCTTGCGTGAATGAGTAACAAACATCCATCCATCCCACCTCATAAACTTTCGCATTTATAATATTAGTAGGATTTAGGTATATAATATGTAATTATTATACATTGATAAATAAAGTATTTAGAAAATATTTCCTTACCTTGGTTCCGCTGCCTTTGGTTTAGCTTTGATTGCCTTTTTTATATTCACAACTTTGAAATTTACTTTGGGTTTTTCTGGTTTCTTACCCGGTGGGGGTCTTTTTGGAACAGGTGGTAGATTCCCTGATACGAGGCATTTGTGATCAGATTTTTTTATAGGCTGTCCAACACCTTCTCCCTTTTTTAAAAACTCATCAGGTTGCTTGAGTGGTGTTTCAGCATATCCAAAAAGGCACCGCGTTTGAGGTATTTTAGTTTCTTTCAATTGCCTTTCCAGTTTAGATTCGTATCTGTTTATAGAACAATTTGTCTTAAATTAGTACGCCGATCGACTAAACAACTACACAAGGGCAATTTATCCCTTTGATATCAACCATAATTTACCTCGGAGTTTTAGGTGGTTCAGGCGGAGGTTTATCCAGTATTCTATATATGACTTCATTGTGTTTTGTAATTTCTACTACTGACATTTGTTATTAAATAAATGTGGATAATAAAGGTTTAAAAATTATAATGGTTAAAAATTGAACAATAAAGCTAAGGTTGAAATTCTAGACGTTACTCGGTTGCCATAGAAACAGGATATTCAGTTCTTTTTTTTTTAATCAATTAAAATTACACACAAACTCATTTGAAATCATCAACCACGATCGTTTCGGGGACGCTTTTGGCTGCACAAATTTAATATCAATACTATTACAATGATATCAACCAATGTTCAATGATATTCCTCTCCTAATTTCGTGGACGATAATACTAGACAGCGGGGTTAGAACGCAAGACGCAAAACGATTCGACTGATCGTCTCGCTTCATTGTGATTGGTGTAGAGATCATTGTGATTGCTGTAGAGACTCTCTAGAGACTCTCTACACCAATCACAATGAAGCGAGACGATCAGTCGAATCGTTTTGCGACTTGCGTTCTAACCCCCCTGGCCAGAATCTTTTTTGATTATTTTTGTGCCTGAGCACGCTAAACCGTACGTACAATTTATTAAAAGTTATTTAATAAATGTACAATTAGTGTACCCAATAATTGTACATTTATTAAATAACTTTTATAACTCCAATGTTTAAATAAAGTTTATCTAATGTATCTTTTGAGGCTTTTAGAAGGCAGTGGCGGATTTACACATTTTCGGCGTATAGGCTATCAACATTTTGCCGCCCTAGCCTCTATACAATGGCGGATTGACACATTTCCAAGGCGTAGGCTATTAAGTCCCTACTTCCCTATCCCTACTAATATTATATTTGTATATTATATATATATTTTATATATTAATATTAATCCCTACTAATATTATAAATGCGAAAGTAACTCTGTCTGTCTGTCTGTTACGCTTTCACGCCTAAACCACTGAAATGATTTTATTGAAATTTGGTACAGAAGTAGACTAGAGCTTGGGAAAGGACATAGGCTACTTTTGATCGCAAAATATAGGCTTGGAGGGGTTGAAACAGGGGATGAAAAATTGTATGGAAGTTCGTTAAATATCGAAGATGACACCATGAAACGTTGTATTTAGGCACTTGATAAGATATAAATAAATATTTGTTCTTGCGTTTTTGAAATTTCGACCTATGTGGGGATGAAACAGGGGATGAAAGTTCGCAGGGAAGTCCAACCAAATCTATTAATATATTTACTATAGGTACGTATATTTATTGGAATCATTTATACATAATATGAAAAAAATTGAGTGTCAGTGATGTGTTTCTGCATTTTCGACCAATCAGATTAATTAGAGGTGATTTCATTTTTTTTATTTAAATTTATTTAAGAACCATTACCGTATATCATTTACCGTATTTACAGTCTAAAACGTATATCAGAATATTAAAATAGTAAGGAGATTGATGAAAAAATAGCTCGGATAATAAATAAGCTACCCGTAGTACTAATTCTACGCAGACAAAGTCGCGGGCAGAAGCTAGTATAATATATAGAGTCCGATTACTGGTTCGGGGCGGCGAACTTTGATTATTTAGACATATAAATAATCTTAGGCGGCGAACTGGGTTTTTGCTATAGGATATACAAGTGTGATATTTCGTTGAATGACATCATAAAAACGTTCTACAGAATTATTTTTGATTTCCATAAACACGTAAAAATAAAATTTGTCCCCAAATTTGCCGCTCCTAAAATCTGCCACCTTAGGCTGAAGCCTACTCAGCCTGCTGGTAAATCCGCCACTGTCAAAGAGCATAATATAAGTGCCACTGTTAGAATGTATAGTTGCTTATAGAAACTCACGTACATACATACATTAACCTTAAAAATATGACACTATTTTTGGGGCAGTCGTATAAAAAGCACAAGTGCTTAATATAATACTTATATAATAAATATAATATAATTGTATTTAATATAATACCAATTTTATAGATCGCAGTCGAATAATTAACCGTTAGTTATTGCATTTTATGGGTTATTAACCAAAGCTTTGGTTTTTTACAACTATAGGTTAACACTTCATAACGTTATAACTGCATCTGTGCATCTCAGTGTCGCCAGCTTGGGCTTTCCGCCGCGCCCTAGTGGGTAAGTCAGATAAAAGGTATAATTTTAAGGGGATCTTGTGAGTGACATTTTTTTAAAGAATTCTCTCCATTTCACTATGTAAGTGTGCATTTTTTATTTATTTCAAATTCATCTCTCAAACAGGATGCCAGTATTTGGAAGCAAATTTTTTTAGGAAATTCTGGGGTGATCTCAACCTCGCGCATCGCCCAACGCCCATCGGCCAGGGGGGAACGGGGAGATTTCGAGATAGTTCTAGAGTGGGGAGGAGGGGGTTTTCTCAGAGGTTGGCAACATTGGTGCATCTGCTTTGCATGTCAAATAAAATAAGTAAACACAAGATCGATATTCACCTGTGTTAATTAACTAATTCGTATTCACTGTTCATTAAAACAAAAGTTAAAAGGTTTAGACATCAAAGCATATCTTAATTTGCTATTATAAAAATAATTTCAATTAGTCTGAATGTGAATATTTTTGAACTCAATATCGGTGTAAGCATTGCAGTGCAATTGTGTTTATGCGCAGACACGACAGATGTTGGCCAATCGCTTCAAACATGATCTATTTAGATATAGTGCATGTAGATGCATCGGCCTCGCCCGAAGATCGTTGTCTAGTATCGATTCTCTAGATAAAAAAGGAAATTTAAGCAATTGTTTAACCACTTTACCGTCAAAAGCGAAGGTTGTAATATGCGGTGGTGGTGTAATGGGAGCGGCTGTGGCCTATCATTTATCAAAACGCGGATGGGGTGGACAAACAGTAGTCATAGAAAAAGAAAGGTATGTTTGATCTTTATAATAATGTACAATAGTATAGGCAAAAAGGTACTTGGCTTGAAATAGTATTTTTTTTTCCAGTATCTAAAAATTTATTGCATTTGGTGTTAATATAATAAATGTAATTACACTTTTTTAATTTTAAATGTTCCTTACATTCTGAAAAATTATAATCTGATGTTTAATCAGAATGTATTTTTTTGAAGGCATTTTTTTTTCTTTCTAATTTTAACTCCAAGTAAGGCACGAGGCACCTCTATTTCACCCATGATACTGTAGTTTTAGTATTATATTTTGTTTGATTGTAGTTTGTTATATTATAAACATACAATTAAATAAAAATTATAAAAAAGCCTTGTATTTTTTGCAAATACTTAATTACAGAAAAGAAATATAAAACTATTCCTCAATTTTCTTATTTAAGTACTATTTCATTTATTGCACTTAAACATTTTTAGTTTTGTTCTGCAAGAACTCCTGTTTGGGTAAAGGTCTCCTCTCCAAAGATGCCAATTTTTGCTTTCATGCTTTATGGTTCCAGTTTGGGCCAGTGACTCTTTGAATCTCATCTGGCCTCCCTTTACTCAGTGCTTTTCAGGACCTCTCCACAAAGTTGTTTTAACGGTCCACCTCTGGCCTGTAAGCCATGCTACGTGGCAAACCCACTTCTATTTTAGCTTTTGTGCATAGCTCAAGGCATCAGTCACTTTTGTTATTGATCTTATCACAATGATATGTGATGTTGTATTGTATCTAGTTTTTTTATCTTGAGCACACTTCCCTCCATTCCTTGCTGGCAGGTGGTATGTTTGTGTTTGGCTTTGGCAGTAAATTTCCAAGTCCGGCATCCGTATGTCAAGCATGGTAAGAGATTAGAATTCTTAATCCTGATTTTCAGACTCATTTGCAGGTTGCTCTTGTAGATTTCTTTTAGACTCCAGTATTTGTTCCATTTTGTTGTGCTCTTCTTTCTATCTCCTTGTCATTGCTTTCTCTAGCAAAACTGATTATTTTTCCAAAGTATATGTAATGGTCTGTATATTCCAGTGGATTTCCATTGACTTTTATTGGTATTTAAAGCTATATGTAATGGTCAAAGCTTTACTTTATTAAGGTTGATTTCTAATTCCACCTTTGAGCTAATTACTTGTACGGATTCAATAATTAGCTGCAGCTGTGAGCTTGTCTCAGATAGAACAACTATGTTATCTGCAAACCACGACTCTGTTATTAAATGACTGGAAAAGGCTCCTTGTATATAAATTCCTAGTTTGCTCCAGTTTGCCCTGTCTAATGCCCCTCTATATTATGAAACTTGGACCCAGTGTTTCTTACTTTATTCTACCTTTGTTGTTTTTGTATACACTTCTCATGACATCTATATTGCTTTCCCATATGCTATCGTGCAAAAACTATGTCGAAAGCCTTTTAGTAATCAATAAATGCGAAATATAGGGGTCTCTGTTGCTCCTGACATTTTTCTATTATTAGCTTAAGGGTATTATATTAAAGTCTGCAGTAGAGAACCCTTTCCTGAAACATGCCTAATTGGTCTATACTTTTCGATCACCCTTCTTATACATTAAAATTATATTAGATAGAGACCATTGTGTGGGTGTTTTTGACTTCTATAATATCAGATGATTATATTTTGTCTGTATTTCGCATAATCGTTTTTTTATGTATTTAATGACTTTTAAGCGTTCACTTCGAGAATGTCGTTACCTCCCGCCCTGCTTCCTCATACCGCTTTTCAAGCGTCGTTGCCCGGTTAGTACGGATAGCAATGCTGCCGTGTTTCGATGTTGTTAATTGATTATTTACTACGAACGTACGTACGGACATGTTTGTATTGCTATAATGGTTCTACACAGTGGTAAACGTAATTTGTTATATAAGTTAATGACATTTTGTGAACAAGAAAAAAAAAAGAAAGGGAACTAATTATTTTAGTGGGCGCTGAATAATGAGAATGGAGTGATTTCGATGACTTGTTGAAAAATATCCGAAATGTCGGGATAAATAATTCATTTTTCATGGATTTTGTCTTATTTTTAGTTATTTTCTTCTCTGTAACAACTAACAGAGTCATTGTTCGCAAACATATAATATACTAGCGACCCGCGCGCGCCGGCTTCGCACGGGTTAGTACTTAGTAGCGCATATTATGCCTCCATGTTTTGGCTATCGTAGGGTGATTGCATCAAGCGAACGTCGTCATGCATCCGTGTGAGAAACGCACTTGAATTTAGACATTTTCGCGCGCATTATTTTTGCGATATCTCTTAAAATATTCATTTAAATTATATGATGTAAAAGATTATAATAATGTGCATGAAATGCTTAAGATATTTAAGTGGATAAGGATTAATACTGTGTCTCTCTATACCGCATTGTACGTGACCATTTTTAGAAGATAGAATGGGTATAGTAAGCTATCTTTAAAACATAGATATATGCCATCGCGGACTTTTTTGTAGATCTATAAAAGAGAAATATCCCAACATACATTGTTTTGTTATATATAAGGGTTTAGTTCGCGTTTTCGATGCAAGCTCCTAGGCGGCTTGATTTTTTCCGACACTTGCAATAAATATCTTTATATTTCAACCAAAGTATTATATACGTAAACCTTTCTCATGAATTACTGTATCTATTGGTGTAAATTAACCGAAATAAAATCCGTTCAGTAGTTTTTGAGTTTATCGCGAATAGACAGACAGACAGACGCGGTGAAGGACTTTGTTTTATAATATGTAGTGATTAATAAACTCTAAGCTACTTTTTATTGTTAAAGTGTTGGTGAGGGAAGTAGATGGCATTCATCTGGCCTTGTTGGAGCTTTTAAGCCATCTTTAGCTCAAGTACGGATTGCTCAATCTTCTATACAATTGTTGAAAGATCTTGAATCAAGGGGAAGAGAAACTGGTTGGAAACAATGTGGGTCATTACTGATTGCAAGAACTAGGGACAGAATGACAGTTTATCGGCGAATGAAGAGTCAATCAGTGTATGTATTTTTTTTCTGTTTGCTAAAAGTAAAAGCAGCATTTCCAACGAGTAATTTTTAATCAAAGTGAATTTGAAATTAAAAAACGAACAAATCTTATTTGAAAATTTATTATTTTAAAATAATCTAAACTGTAATATTTGTTAGAAAAGCATGAACATTGAGCATTAATGGAATTTACTAATAGCGAATGTATGGTTTAGGTAGAGTATTGACTTTGGTATTCAATCAAAAAAATTATAAAATGTATAATGAAAGGGGACACTTATTGTGTATAAATTTACTTGCTCATTGCTTTATATCTGTTTGTAAGTGCTAATCTTAAAAACATATTGTAGGATTATAGAAGCTTCTAATATATTATTGACATACAATTAACATCCTATAAAAGTACTTTGCTCAATTATTATCTTTGTATAAACGGCATGTAACCTTCTATCCATTAGATCTTGGGGTATTCCTTGTGAGCTTGTAAATCCAAAGCGATGTCAGGAAATTTGGCCGCTTCTCAACGTTGATGATGTCCTCGGAGGCTTATGGATACCTGGAGATGGTGTGGGTGACCCCTATCTGTTTTGTATGTCATTAATGAATGAAGCTATTGACAATGGTAAGTAACGGTGAAGCTATCTATAAAATACTTATTTCATTGTTAACCAAATGTGTTATTGCAATAGGTGTAGGAGTAATGGAGGGCTGTTCAATCACAGCTGTTCATTCTAAAAATGGTAGAGTATCAGGTGTGGATACAACTCAAGGTTCTATTGAATGTGAATATTTCGTAAATTCTGCAGGATTTTGGGCTAGGCAGGTAAGATTCTTCATTATGTCTTAATAAAAATAAAATAATTTATGTTCTACTGCCAACAGTAGCGTAGCATGGGCGGTGGAAGGCTTTGGCAAGGGCGGCATTTCACAGGTGGCGGTAAAAAAAAAAAGATTTTGTTCAACAATTTGTTTTCGTAATTTTTTTGTTTTTGTTCCTTAAGGTCTTTGTTAAGGTACAATATGTATGTGATGCATCTAAATAATAGTTATTTAGATGCATCACTAATGCAATTGCAAAAATAAGAGGACGGCTTTGGGATCCGCGCTAGGTGCTACTGACCTAGGCTACGCCACTGACTGGCAATTGTCCAAACTGAAACCTTTATTGTAGCTTGCTTAAGTGAAATAATTTTCAAATAGCTTCTTATTGAATATGTTAAATTAGATTATATCACGGTTTGATAACATGATTATTTCAGGTTGGTCAACTTGCAAAACCTCAAGTAAAGGTCCCATTACTACCTTGTGAACACTATTATTTGCACACGAAACAAATTGAGAATTTGGACCCAATGACACCAGGTATCTGCAATTTTAATATTGCATAATATTTGATTTCATTACTAGTCTAGATTCCTATTTTAACAATAAGACCATCATGTCAGTTGTTAAATAAATAAAGAATATTATTCGGCATTTCAAGAAAAACTGTTATTTCGTTTTTTTTAGTTAGTTTTAGTTTTTAGTTTTTTTACCCTGGCTTTATTGTTTTTCTTCATGTCACTCTTGTATAGAAAATTTGCTTTAATTCTGCAAATTCTTAGCTAATTCTAAATGTTTAAAAACTGTAGCGAAATTATCAAAATTGTGTTATAAAAACATATCCATTATAATTACACTATATCTATAAAGGTAATATCTATCGGGATTCTAGTTCATTTGTTTCACAAACAACTCGCGGGTTCCTAAGCACCTTTAACGAGATAAACTAAAACTAAGCACCTACAAATAAAATGTTGTAATATCAATAATTTGGTCGACCAATTACAATCGTTGACTTGAATTTTGACAACAAAGCAAATAGAATTACTGTGATACTTTGGTTAAAAGATCACGTCTAGAACTAATAAATCTTTTGCAGTATTACGTGACCCTGATGGATATATTTACTTACGCGAAAGAGATGGGTGTATTTTGGCAGGCGGATTTGAACCGATAGCGAAACCAGTTTATGAAGAAGAAAGTTAGTATTCTCATAAATAATAATAGCCTTTATTGTCTAACAACCCTCTACACTATAAATATCAGGATTTTCAGGGACATAAGCCACCTCCATCTTCTTCAACGTGTTGCGGAAGTCTATTGCTTTCTCGAATCCAGTTCTTTTCTCCTGTTTTGGTAGACCATCTTTTTATCTGTCTTTCCCTTTGTCCTTTTCCATTTCTAGAGTACCATTGTATTACTGATATTGGCACATGTTTTCGTCCTTGTTCTAATCATTATAAGTATGTCCTGTCTAATTCTATTTTAGTTTTCACTGTCACATTTGTCGTAGTAATTCTAATCACTTATAAATTTTTCTTCATTGATGATGACTTTGGCTTTGTTCGTCATTAATTTACTTTTATTCGTTTTCATCACTCATTAATATCGCAAAGAACTGCCATAATTCAAACATATAATTTATACTCTTATTATTTTTATTTATTTCCATTTTTTAATAGCTTTCTTGATTTAATTAGTCGAAAATTCGTCTCAACGGTGTCTTCCTGAAGATTGGGACCACTTCCACGTGCTTCTTCAGGAACTGCTCAAACGTGTTCCGAGCCTGAACCAGGCGGTCTTACACAAGCTGTGCAATGGCCTTGAAGCGTTCTCACCGGATTGCAAGTGGATAGTTGGGGAAGCACCCGAGGTAAATTTTTATTTTACGATGTGTGATACTTTTCATTAACTGATTATAATTATATGATATACTATCCTATGTATGAACAACTAGCGAGAAAGTATTTATCATTACGTCATACTGTCATATCTATGCAATTTCCACTGATTTCTCATACAAGATTTCAGATAGGAATACAATCAGTTACAATTATTCAATTCAATCAGTTAGAGTTTTCTCTATCAGAATAATGATGAATATACTAAAATTACATTTATGGAAGCATGATCTCAGAGAACATTAATTGTCGTTAGTACTTGTGTGCAAAGAAGTCCTTTCACCATACCTATAACACAAGATCAGAGATACATTTTTGAACAAGATAATAATTAAAATAGCCTTTCTAAATGTATCTAAAATTGAGATTGTTAAGGAATATACTTACCGCAGGCACGTTTTATAATTTTGCCATAGCATTGCTAACGGAGCTTCGTCTGATGGATAGAACACCAGTCCAATGTCGCCAAGGCAGTTGTTAGACAATGGAAGAATCTTGCTAAGAATTGTAAGGTGTGGCAAGATACAGAGGAGATTCAGCAGTGGGAAAACCAGTTGAAAGATAAGAGATTAGTTTTCCTTGAATTCGATATTTTTTTTGTTTGTGGAATTATTAAGTAATGACTTCATATTGGAAATTCTTATTCCGATTAAGCTCAAGGATAACAATTTCACCTGAATCCTTTTTTTTTAATTAACAATAAGAAATTTTTTACCAAAGGTTTTCGGGATGTTGAATTTCACGAATGCAGCTGTATTGCCTTAGCTAAATTCGTGTTATTCAGCGTTTCGCAAATCTAGACATCGGAGACAATTTCTTCATAATATGGTTGACTTGGTGAGTCTTGTATTGTTCATATTTGTATTTATTTTAGCGATAATAAAACATTGTACATCAAGGGAAGAAAGTGACCGTTGGAATCGCACTTTCTTCCGAGTGATACATAGTGCTTTATACTACACTTACGAGGAAAATAAAAACGAAATCTCTTTTATATTGAAATTATTACAGTTATTAAAATACTGATAATTAAGGAATGAAAAAAGAACGTAATCATTTTCAATAATTCTTTTTTTTTTGTTCATATGTAAGTGGCCGGTATCATTGCACACTAAAAGATAAAAAACATTGTCAGTAGACAAACCAAAATTTAAAACAAAAACCCCACGTTAGCAATGAATTTTCATACAACTTTGTAACCCGCTCTCGGCGACGTCGACAACGATGTCTGTTCTGCCCCATTATCAAATTAGCTATGATGTATTTTCCGAGCAGGTGTAGTATAAAACATTATTTAATGTCATTTCACATGAAACTTATGCTTTTGATGTGAAACATGTAATATAATGCAGTATATCTTTCTCTATACATGGTCGAGAAATCGGAGGACATTAAAGCGATAGAATCGCGGCGATGTTAACATCGTGCCGCGTAGTTCTATACGTGGCACGGCGATAATATTGCTGCGAATCTCGCGATCATGGAGACGGTTCCTAAGGACCGGCGAATACGTTTTTTTTTGGAATTAAATTATTTCACAAATTTTATAGGACGTTAATAAATCGATTAATAGCTTACCGACATCTTCAACTTAATAGTCTACCAAGAGAATTATAAACCAATTGTTGCCGGTTGAGCTTATATCCTATATATCTCCAGAAGTAAAGAATTAATTCCTTCTGAGGTATGGTATGATGCGCCTATCTAATGACTCTTTTAAAACGACAACAGAACATTTACTTCTAATAATTATGTTACTGTTAAAAATTGTGATATTACCCCATTGACATAGTATTAAATGGACTTCCGCGTTAAAATGTGTCCCAACCAAAAGAATAACAATTCTGCAAATGAGTGACAATCGTCTGTCAGTCGCGTCAAAATTACATAATGGACTGAGAAAACTTGTAAAAACTACTCAAGTAAATTGAAAAAATACGATGGTGTATCATAATTTTAGTAAGTCAACATTTTTCTTTATTATAGAAGCATAATTTCGCTTAGAATCACAGTATTGCATTCAATTTACGATTTTCTATAAAACATCACATAAACTGCCAAAATGAACAAAGACTAGAAAACTAAGGAGGAAATGTTTATCCTAATGATTTCAGTCTGTATATTCGGAATATTTTGCGGATATAGTTATTTAAAATACGAATTACTTTTTATACACAACAATATATTGTTGTTTATCAAATATTTTATATTATAGATTAATTTACGTGTTTATATTTTATTTTGTACCCTACTAGTTAAATGATAATTTACTAATAATATTAATAACAAATTTCGTCAAGTATGTATATTTCGTTAACATTTAAGATCATATTTCGACTTCACTCTTTTCTTTGTTCCCATTGCTCAATGTCACTTTTCCAAAATTTGACATGAGGCGTGGCTTAAATAATTTGGACACTTTCGTGAATTTTGTATGCGACCGAAGTTCATTTCCTACTATATCAATTGTATTACCCCAAAATAAAAAACGAAATATCCCCCAGCTTCTAAGGCAATTACTATATCAGTGACTTAATACTGTATATGTATATAATATAAAAATAATGTTATGATAACGCGTTTTGAATGTAATGCAGATGTTTAATTATCACGTGGCGGCTGGCATGAAGACAGTAGGTATATCTGCCGCGGGAGGCGTCGCTGAAGCCACGGTCGATGAGATAGTTGAAGGCTACACCAAGTACGATATGTACGAGCTTGACATCAGCCGTTTCCTTGGCTTGCACAATAACAAAAGATTCCTAAGAGACCGGGTTAAAGAAGCCCCAGGTACACCGTCCAAGAATACTTTTTTATGTTAGACTAGCAACGCGCCCCGGCTTCACACGGGTGCAATGTGTGTGTGTGTTGATGTATTATACACAAAAAATAGCCTATGTTATTCGCTGATAATGTAGCTTTCTATTGGTGAACGATTTTTTAAAATCAGTCCAGTAGTTTTTGAGTTTATTCATTCATATTAGTATAGATATCGACAGACGATCATGAGATTCACTTGATGGTAGGTGCTAGCTCAGCCACAGAACATCAGTCTATGATGTCGACCTACTTTTTACTTCGAGCATTCAGAAATCCATAGACTGAAACCGAAACGCGGAAGTCATAAAATTATTATATTATTTTATCCAAAAAAATAACTAGGTTAGGCAGGTTTAATGAATTGTAAGTTTAAAATAATGCCAGAGGTCTTGGCAACTAACCGCCGATATATTATGTACCTATATATATAAAAAAACCAATGATGCGTTGTTGACCTATATTTTTATTTACTTCGAGCATTCCTATCTATTTTTACATATGCACGTCACTAAAAACAAGAATAGTATATAAATATATAGTGTCTGTGATTGAATTTTGTTACAACTACTCTGAATTTGAAGAACTATACGACTACGTATGGACCGTCGCGTCGTGGTTAGATATAGTACAATATAGACATTTCGTAGCGGAAACAACCGAATCCGAATTTCCGAATGCTCCTAGTGAAAATAAAATAGGCATGTTGATATATCTATATATACATTATATAATAAAGATGTAGAGTTTGCAGAGGTCTGAAACTATTAACCTTTTAAGCGATTGGCTAAATATCAATTGCCGTACTTCTAGCGCCCGACTACGAAGAACGAACTATTGAATAATCATTTTAGTTGTACAACGCAGTTCATAGCCTCATAGGACAAAAATAGAACATAAAAACATGGATGATTTCTATCGCAGAAATAGGAAATATAATACTTGTCGCATAAATGTAACTCAAGCGGTCAAAGGGTTAAATAGATGTTAATAAAAGCCTTCGATTGAAATAAATCTTTATGTTTATCTAAATGTTATTTGTCGATAGGTGTTCACTACGGTCTACCGTATCCTTTTCACGAGTTCGAAACGGGACGTAATCTGCGACTTTCGCCAATTTACCCCACGCTTCGGGACAAGGGCGCAGTGTTTGGGCAAGTCATGGGATACGAACGGCCCACTTGGTTTGAGCCTGTAGGTCAGTTTCTTTTATAACTTCTCTCATAAATTGTATTAATATTTTTATTTTAGATGCCTACTTATTTGGCGAAACTGTACATACACTATACAGAATACGCAATGTGTCGCTTTTATGAGTCGATCAGGATTCTGAAATTGAAAAAAAAGTTTTACTAAAAATGTACGAAATTTTAAATCTGGGCGAATCAGAATTATTTATTAACGTTGCTGTACCGATTGTGGGCGCAATCTATTATCAGCGTCTTTTCCTATACATAGCTCAGAGTTATAATTAAGTACTTATCTTCCTCTCTTCTCCTAAGTCTCTTCTGTGATATTAACATTCTCAATCAAATTTCAAAATCATAAGTTCTGTAGTTTGTGTTTTCGAGTAACATATGAAAATTATTTTCCATTATAATACAACTTACAATTATTAGTCAAAACTAATTTCAGATTTATATAAAGCATTTAAAGCGACTTGTGATACTAAACTAACTCAGTGATGTATTATTAGTCATCATATTGTAGAGAAAGAAGCTGATAAGCCACGTCCTTTCAAGATAGCACACACAAAAACTTTTGGGAAACCTCATTGGTTTGAGACCGTACAGAAAGAATATTGGGCGTGTCGGGAAGCGATCGGCCTGGCGGACTATTCGTCTTTTACAAAAATCGATATTCAGGTACATTGGAATCTTAAAACCAAAGAACATAGATTTACATAGAAGCACACGACTTATAGGCGCGCTCGGCACGGTTTCTCTGGGGTAGGAGTAGTTCTCACCCCAGCCACTTCGGCGCGGCTAGTATCCGTGTGAACGCACACTCTGACGCTGGAGTCATAGCGCGCACTCTCGCACCCAGTCGCTTTTCCGATCTTGGGGTTGCGATTCTTGCTCGCTCTCACACGTTCGACAATACGCGGGATGCTTCGGGTCTAATGCCTAAGACTGCGAGAGAGCGTTATTGCCATTCGCCAGTAAGAAGTGAGACGCGAGCGCAAGGGGAGGGGTCAGCTCAGTAGTGTGTATCACACCGATACATTGCCGCGCGCTCTACATTCCAACAACAGAACTACTATTTCTGTGCCAAAAGTTAGTAAGGGCCTGTGCTTCTATGTAATCTTTGCTTACAACTTATTTGAATGGAATGAAACTGAACGTCGAATGATAAATTATGTTTCTTATTTTTCCAGTCGCAAGGTAATGAAGTTGTAGAACTCCTACAGTACTTATGCTCTAATAACGTTGACGTGCCTGTAGGCAGTATTATACATACGGGGATGCAAAATGAACGCGGCGGTTACGAAAACGACTGCAGTCTAGCGCGCATTTCTGAAAATCAGTATGTAATAATTGATATATTTATCAATCACTTACTCTTTCTTTTTTTTTTAAGTTTTTATAAAGGTTTGTGTGTGTAGGTTATATTTTTTTACGCCGCCCCTCCCTAGCTAGCCACTGCCACTTGTTATCTTCTCTTTGCCCTGTTTTTAATGTACTTATTTTGTATTAAAATTCATCAACATCAAATATATGTACAGCCTTCCAAATTTTGGTGAAAAAATGAGAAATTATGTTAAGTACGTTACCATTGAAACTATTCAATAATCTAGGAATTTTGCATGGAAGAGATAAACAGCCTCACAAACTTACATATTTATAAATAATATTAGTAGGATTTAAAGTTGGCAGACGCTACAAATACGGGTTTAAGTGCTTCATTTTGTTTTAGCTACATGATGATTGCACCAACAATACAACAAACCAGGTGTAAAGTATGGATCAGGCGGCATCTTCCATCGAATGGATCAGTCACTTTATCTGACGTGACTTCAATGTACACAGCTATTTGCATACTGGGACCTTTTACTAGGAATCTGTTATCGGAACTCACCGACACGGATTTATCTCCCTCAAAGTTCCCTTTCTTCACATTCAAAGAATTGGATGTAGGTCTTGCGAATGGCATACGAGCGATGAATTTGACACACACCGGTGAACTAGGATACGTTCTATATATACCAAATGAGGTATGTACTATTTAGTAATTAAATTGTAAATAATTATTTTTTTGTAGGTAACATTTTGTTCTATAGCTCGAGTGACTGGCGTCGACCGTTTTCTCGTGTTTTAATCGATTATCTCTTTGTCTTCCGGGTCTAACATGACACTAACACTTAAAATTTGAATTCAAATTTCAAAGTAGAGATATTTGTCGATCGAGATATATTGTCTATCTAATTTCAAAGTAGAGATATTTGTCGATCGAGATATATTGTCTAACGAAATTGTCGATGTCTTAGTTTATCTTCATTCGTGCGTGATATCGTCGGCTTAATTAATTATCAAACTTCGTATCTCCATTTGGATAAACTTTACAGGAGGAGGAAAAAGCTACAAACAGGTTAAACATTCCGTGGACATACGTAGTTTTATTTTTTGTAAATACCAAAAAAAACTAAAAACAATTAGTAGATACGGCATCAAAAAACAAAAATCGGAAATTTTGGTGTCGAAGTTTGATAATTAGGCCAGCGATATCTAGATGGTCATGCTAGACGGGCAGAACATTAAAACCTAGAACCCTGTAGCTGTGTTCATTTAAACTCTGTATCTACCAGCTATAGTGATTCCGTTTTGCTTCAGTTTGCCCTGCACGTATATAATCGTCTGACAAGCGAGGGGGAGAAATACGGTATCACTCATGTGGGGTACTACGCGGCGCGCTCGCTGCGGGTGGAGAAGTTCTTCGCGTTCTGGGGCCAGGACCTCGACACTATGACTACGCCACTCGAATGCGGCCGAACCTGGCGGGTTAAATTCGATGTACGTCCGATTTTAAAGTTAGAACAAACCATACGGCGTTATTCATTGTGGCGGTACCACCATATAGTTTATTGCTAGTTCTTCTCGTTCGTTCTACGCCCTTGATTTAAGAACTAAGTAAATGTAAAATTAGAAGCATTTAATATGTATTTTTTTATTGACGTTCATAAGTGTACATTGTGTTACCTAAATTAATAAATGATTTTGCACGTATTATGATAGTCGGCAAGCTGGGCTTTTGGGCTTGTATGGTAGTCCCGCCACTGCTTATTCAAAAACGTAGTATAAGCTTGATATAGTTATAAAGTATGGTACGCGAGGCTAATGGAAATATTCATTGTCTTTAAAAACAAAATATACGTAGATCTTTTGCTATATTTGTGTTTTTGGTAAAACAACTGTATATTGATTTGTTTATATCAACAGTTAATAAAAAGTTCCTTAGTCCCCTAGTGTTATATTATGTCTGTTTACTGTTCAAAGCAGGCAAGATTTTAGAAGATTTACTTGTATGCACTGCCCGACCGAGTCAATTTTATTTCAATCTTAATTATTTCCTCGGGCTTCACATCCGCGACCTCTGTATATATAATTATGTCTGTAAAGTATATCTTGTGCTGATGACTAGACATTATCTGCACAATACATACTGCAGTATTATTGCAAACCTTTACAGGTCCAGCGTGACAGCTTTTTCAATATTGATTTAAAAGATGGCGGTTAAAACCTTGACCTTTTTGCCTAATAACAAAAATTATTCAACAGAGAGACATTCCATTCATTGGGCGAGACGCTTTGCTTAGTCAGCGAGAGCAAGGCGTGCACCGGCAGTACGTACAACTTCTTCTGACTGATCATGAACACGAGCTGGACCTCTGGTCGTGGGGCGGGGAGCCTATATACAGGGATGGTAACTATTGTGGACAAACAACAACCACCAGCTATGGCTTCACATTTAAAAAACAGGTTTGTTTATCCCCTTATTTAATAAGAAAGACATATTATAACCATTTACATGATCAGTTGAAAATTCTAAAAAGCCTTCGATTGAACACATTTTTAGATGAATTACAGTAAAAATATTTTTTTAGGTATGTCTTGGCTTTGTGCAGAACTTGGATAAAGATGGTATCCCACAGAAAGTAACAAATGACTACATACTAAGCGGACATTATGAAATAGATATTGCTGGAATAAGGTAATTAATAATTCATGAATCCATGGGTGTTTGGCAGACAGAAGCGCTAGTAAGCAGTGATGTCAACTGCTAAATAGCTATTTTCCTCTAGGATGCTAAGTTTGCTTTAACCGGGAAACCTAACCCAACTTAAATACTATATGTTTGTAAAGTATTCATATTAAAATATTACCAATTATGAATAACTAATTTAATAAAAAGGGCTGACATTATAATTAATAATAATACTTAATTGCACAAAACAACTTAAAACTAATTTCAAAAGTAAGTAAGCGAAATGGCAGATTGTGTTAGCACTATTGAAGTTAGCAAACATGTCCGCCGACAATTGTATAGTTTGTTTCGATCAAGGGCTTTTTTCTGCCAAACACGGAATATTTAGCCTGTGTTATTTGTTCTTAACTATGAATTATATCTTTTAGATATGCTGCTAAAGTGAATCTTCACTCTCCAAATCTGCCAACTAAGTATCCAGACAAAGAGCGTGATGTTTACCAAGCCACAAGAAAGTTACATGATCCACAACACTTTCTCGGAAGACACTATCAGCCATAGAATTTGGACAATAAAATAAAAGTCTAACAATTAGTTCTAATATGAACGTTTTATTTGGTACCATATGATAAGCAATACTTATTCAATAATTAATAATATTAATCATCTTATACAAAATATTTTTAACCAACCAGAGTATAGTTATTTTGTTGTAATTTATATACTTAATGACAATGTGTTTACAAATGTATGCAAATAAATATGTTTTATATGTATGTTGTTTGTATATGTTTTATAGTGCAGATGGCTTGAATCCTTTTATTAAATGTGTAAAATATTATATGTATATATACTTTATATGTCCATCCACAGAACAGTGTTCTGTGTGTCCATAATTTAACAAGTGTATAAACCTTTGAATCTGTGTGTGCAACTCACTATTAAGAATAATTAATACATACAGGTACACAATTTATAGCTTTACATTTATATTTAAAATCTAAATCAGTTCATTGACAAAGAGATCACATTATTGAGGTGCAGATTGTGACTATAGTAGAAGCACTGATTCAACACTAAGATACTTGCTTTTAAAATCTGATTGTAAAAAAAATATGAGTAATAACATTTTAAGTATCAAATCCTATATTTTTTGTATACATTTCTATAAAAATACACAGCTGTTAACAATTTTATATAGTTAATAAGAGTTATATGTCTAACCCACATATGTGTTCTGCTTATTTAATGAGGATGTATGGAAATCTTATTCAAAGTCTTCATATTTTTTTGATCAACCAAGATATCTAATATCAGAGCAGACTGGTAGGACTGGTACACTATTTAAGGCTATAAAATTAGTGTAACATTGGACGTACCCTCGAAGTCGGAAAACATAAGTTTAGTTTATTTCGACTTATCTTTAGCCCACATTCTTCAATCGATCCAACCTTTTTCCATTCTAATCTCGACCTCGGCTACATTTCCCCCAACAAACATGATGTTGTTGGCAAACAAATTTTCTACACATTCACTGATGTAATAAAATCGTCAAGTTGAGCAACATAAAAGCCCTGAGCTGCAGAGTTGCTACTATCATGGTATGAAGGTGGCACTGACTTATCACCAAAGTAAATATTTTTTATATACATTATCCCCTGCACATAATGTAATGCTGTTCTAAATTATCAAAAATAATATGAATAAACTGAAAACATTGTACCTTTCGTCTTTTAAGCATATAACATATTTTATTATCTTTATCATGTAATTTTTTCATTCATGGTTTTTGTGTCCACATCCTTCATTTCAAGAATATATTCTACTACTTTCTTCTTAAATTGTTCACAATATCACTCTTGTCTATCACATGTCATTTAATTTTAGGGGGCTTGGACTTACATATGGTGATTTGGATTTTGATCTTAAAGTCCAGCACAAGTAGACATTTCTATGAAATTACAGCTTTGCCAGGCACAACTTTATAATTATTTATTGATTTTATGCTTTTTTTTTCAAATTAGAAAGTACATAATCTAAATATTATTTTTAATAACTGATTATTTGCATTGGTATTTGCAAATATACAAGGCAGATATTCTTATTTGTGTTACTTAAAATTGATATCACTAATCTATCTCAATAATTGCTGTATAACTACAAGACATAGTTGGCTTTCGTTGTTTTTCTTTATGAATATCACAAGGTGAGGGTGTAGAGAAGTCAAATGGTTTAACTTCACTTTCAATCTTTTTTTGTAGGTACGGAGCAGCTACAGGTCGTAACCGAGATGTTAGCACTTTCCCAAATGTGGATGGTTTTGCTTTACAAACTTTCTGATTCAATATATATGAGATATCTGTTATACAAGGCAATGAGAGATTAGAAGTTGCTGTTTGGTCTGGTTCTGTATTAAAATCTTTCAATTTGAGTTCAAAAAGTGATTCCATAGAGCTGCTACTACTAAGCACTTCTTCTTCATTTGGTTGTCTTATAGGGATGTATGGTGTTTGTAAAACTTTCATTAAATCTATGACATAATCATTATCATCCTCCATATTTAATTTTTGCATGCCTTCCATCATTCTCTTTTTTTCCTCTTCTTGTTTTTTTTCTTTAGCCTTTAACATATTTGCAACTTGTTCAGCTAAAACACTTTTTATAGAACTTGCACTAATATTAAATGGTGATATAGGTAGACATGGTGCTAATGGCGAATTTATTTGGCTCTCTGATGAATTGCTGTTTGGCCCATTTCTAAGGGAGGGTATTTTGAATGGAGTTTTCGAAGTTTGAACGGAATCGACGCTGGTTTTAGATAAGTGGCTGTCTACTAACGCGAACAACGATGAATATTCCTTAGAATTCGACATGTTATGCGCACAAAGGAATTGAAGTAGAAATTTAGTTTTTGAATTGTTACAACATCAAGATACTTAACTGACAATGAACAGTAATTGTTTTTACCTTTCACTTGTTAACATCTCAGAAGTATGAAGATATATACACAGGACTTCGTTAATAACTACAGAAATTCTTTTTAATATCCGATTATAATTTGTATTGTACAAAAATTGTTTACCTAATACAACATTTACATTGGGTATGTTTAGACATGTGTAACACTGCGCTGCGCCGCGCAATTGCGCAGAGTGAGTCAGCTCACACATTCATAATGTGTTGGCGCACGGCGCAGTAATCACTCACTGAGTGAATTACTATGAGCGTGGCGTTTCGGAGGTTTCACTGCTCGCCAAAAAGCTGCTCGCTTTGCGCGTCCCATTTTGTTGCGTCGTGGCGCAATTTTGAGTTGACTCAAGGAACCGACGCACTACACTGCGCCTGAGTTGCTGAGTTGGCGCGGAGAATTTCGCTGAGTTACCCATGTCTAGGTATGTTCCGATATGCACTGCGACCACTGTACATTGTACAAGTGTACAGTGTGACGTCAATTGAGTATACTGTGAAGTAGATATGGGTAAGGGCTCATTTACACGAGCGGCACGATGTCAACTGTAGCCGTCGACACCTGTGTTAAATGGCAACAAATATGTGTCTATGACTGTTGTCTATAGAATACAGGATACTCTTGCGTTGGAGCCGGTGTAATGGCGGTGTACTAATTAAAACGTGTCAATCAACTTCATTATTTTATTTACAACAACCCCTGAGAACAATACAGCAGAGTACATAATCCAACAGGTTATGGGCCCAGGCCACGCTCAGATCTGTTGTAATTGTTCGGGGTTTAGAATTTGTTGTAAATCAGCGTGGTTAAGCGTTGTGAAGCAAGCACGTGGCGCGTGGTAAAACGTGCACAAGAAACATGGACGGTGTAGTCCAGGTAAAGGAGATGATGCTGAGTAATCAATCACAATGGGCCGCTTGGAAGTTCCGGTTAAGGGTTCTACTTAAAGCAGCGGGATGCTTAGGTGTCGTGGACGGTTCCAGTCCAAGGCCGGAAGAGGCTAAAGAAGAGTTTGTTGCATGGGCAGACTTAGACGCCAAGGCGCAAAACCTCATTGTCAGCAGGTTAGCAGAAAAAACAATATCTCAAGTATTAAGTTGCACTACCGCAAAACAAATATGGGACAGATTAAATACTGTTTTTGAACAAAGTGGAATTTTATCCATACATATTGCGCAAGAAAAATTCTATAACTTAAAATTTGATGAAAAAGAAACAGTATCCGATTATCTTGGAAAACTTGAAGAAATATTAGCTACTTTAGAGTCCCTAGGCGTTAAAATATCAAAAAGTATGATAATTACCAAAATAACATCCTCATTGCCCCCTTGTTATAAGCATTTTGTATCTGCATGGGAGTCAGTTCAAACAGAGAAGCAGACCTATGAAGAATTATCCTCTAGGTTACTTGTCGAGGAGATGCGTTATAAAAAAGAAGAAGCTTCGACTACAGGTGCATTTCAAGCAGTTAAAAGGGTTCGTAAGTGTTTTAAGTGTGGTTTAGAAGGGCATATAAAGTCTGATAATTTGTGTAAAAGTGCAGTGAAAAGTAATAATAATAAAAAGTATTGTAATCATTGTAAGAAGTCAAATCATAATGTAAGCGAATGCTGGTTTAAAAATAAGACTAAAAATTCAAATTTAATGTCTAAAAATAATATAGGAAGCAGTGCTTTTCATGTAAGTATATCTCCAGCCCTAAATGCACAAATATATAAAAGGAGTAATGATTGGATATTAGATAGCGGTGCTTCAGAGCATATATGTCATGATATAAATTATTTTACAGAATATAATAGTTTTTCCATACCAAAACAAATAATTATAGGTGATGGTAAAATCATTCAAGCTTTAGGCTCAGGTATAATTTATTTAGAAGCATATAATGGTTTGGAATGGATAAGCACAACTTTAAAAAATGTTTTATATGCTCCAGATATAATGTTTAACTTATTTTCTGTAAGTACGGCTACGGATAAAGGTTATAGTTTAGAATTTAACAGTGAAATCTGTATTATTAAAACAAAACAAGGTCAACAAGTTAAAGTTTTAGCTAAAAGAAAGAATAAACTATATATAATGCAATTTAGATACAAAAATAACATATCAGTTTGTGTAGGAAAAATTACTGATAATTGTTTAAATTGGCATAAAAAAATGTGTCATCAAGACATTGAACAGGTTAAAAATATTTTAAAAAGAAGTAATATTAATGTTTCACATGATAATAATGAGTCAATATGTGAGGATTGTCTTAGTGGTAAATCACATAAACAACCATTTCAATTAAGTTCAACAAAAGCACAACAATCAGGTGAGATTTTACATATGGATTTGTGTGGACCTATGGAGGTAAATTCATTAGGTGGTGCATATTATTATTTGTTAATCAAAGATGATTATTCACGTTTTAGAACAGTTTACTTCTTATCTCATAAATCAGAAACATTTAAATATGTTGAAAAATTCCTACAATTTGTCATTAAAAACTTAGGCCATGAAGTCAAAATAATAAGGTCAGATATGGGTAGTGAATTTATAAATAAACAAATGCAATCTATTACTGATAGTATGGGTATAATACATCAAACAAGTTGCGCATACACTCCAGAACAGAATGGTTGTGTGGAACGAGAAATTCGGACTGTAACAGAAGCAGCTCGAACTATATTATTAACTTCTGGTTTGAACAAAACATTATGGGCAGAAGCAGTTAATACAGCTGTTTATGTATTAAACAGAACTAGTAAGAGTAGAGTTGAAAATAAAACACCATATGAATTATGGTATAATAAAGAGTTATATAATATTAAACAATTACAAGTTTTTGGTTCAAAAGTGTCAGTACATATTCCTGATCAAAAGCGTTTAAAATGGGATCCTAAATCTGAAATAGGTTATTTTGTAGGATATGGTGACAATAGTAAAGGTTTTAGGATTTACTTTCCAAATAAAAATAAGGTTGTAGTACAAAGAGAAGTTACATTTATAAAGAAAAATATTTCTCAAGAGCTAAATGACGATAACATAATAGATGAATCTGAATGGCCTGTGGAATATTTAGAAGAAAACACAGAACAAGATGAATATCATAGTTTTAATGAGGAAGACACTGAAAGTATGTATGATCATTTGCCAGAAGAAGTACATCAAGAAGAAATAATACAAAGTTTAGATAATTTACCAAGAGAGCAATTGGAAGAGTCGCTAGATGATAGTGAGAATATTGAAGGGGTCACTTCAGAAATGATGATGTCAGGTCAAGAAAGAAATGAGAGACTGTCAAGACAAAAGAAAAAGCCACAATGGTTAGATCAATATGAGACAGTTTTTTTTATCATGTTATAATGAGCCATCAACATATGATGAGGCCATGTCAAGAGATGACAGTGATATGTGGAAAGAGGCAATTGACAGAGAAATGAACACATTAAAATTAAATAACACTTTTTCAGTTGTGAATAAAATACCTCAAGGTACAAATATAGTATCAACAAAATGGGTTTTCAAAATAAAGGATACAAATGAAGGGAAATTGTATAAGGCTAGATTAGTAGCTCGTGGTTTTGAACAAAAAGGTGAAATCTCTGATATTTATTCACCAGTTGCAAATTTAGGAACATTTAGAGTATTTATGGCTATTGCTTATAAATTAAAGCAACCAGTTTATCAGATGGATGTAGTAGGTGCTTTTCTACATGGTGATATTAAAGAAACAGTTTATATAAAATTACATTCAGGGGAAATATGTAAATTAAACAAATCACTTTATGGGTTAAAGAAAGCTCCCAAATATTGGAATGAGAAATTTAATAGTTTTATTACAAAAGTAGGGTTTAAAAGATCTAAAAATGATACCTGTTTGTATGTAAAGAAAATAAATAATAATTATATATATGTGTTACTATATGTTGATGATATTCTATATTTTGGTTCAAACTCTGTTGATTTACAAAGGTTTAAAAATCAGTTATGTGAAAACTTTAAAATGAAAGATATGGGATTAGCATCTAATTATCTAGGAATAAATATAAAGCAAGAAAATGGTATAACAGTGTTAAACCAAGAAAAATACTTAATATCGATTTTAGAAAAATATAAAATGTTAAATTGTAATCCAGTTTCCACCCCCATTGATCAAAACTTTAATTTCAAAATACTACAAAGACAGAAGTCTGAAAGTAGGGAAATAGAAACACAATGTAGGAGGTTAGTAGGTTCTTTATTATATGCTGCATGTGGTACCAGACCAGATATTTGTGTTGCTGTTACATTCTTAAGTAGGTTTCAACATTGTGCTAGCCAGCTGTTGTATAAATGTCTGAAAAGAATACTTCGGTATATTAAAGGTTCTTTAAAACTATCTTTGGTTTATAATTGTAGTAATACTTTAATAGAAGGTTATGTAGATGCAGACTGGGCTGGTGATGTAGAGGATAGGAAATCTACAACAGGTTTTATGTTTAAATTATATGGATGTGTAGTCTTATGGTTAAGTAAGAAACAAATGTCAGTTACTTTGTCTTCTACAGAATCTGAATACATTGCTTTGAGTTCATGTATTGTTGAAGCAAATTGGTTTAAAGGGTTTATTACAAGATTTTAATATAAAGTGTAATAATATTTCTATATATTCAGACAATCAATCTGTTATTAAACTAGCTTATAATTCTGAAAGTATTAAAAGATTAAAACACATTGATATTAAATATAGATACATAGTTGAACAAGTGAATAAAGGAATAATATCATTGAATTATATACATAAATACTTCTGAAAATATAGCTGATATGTTAACTAAACCATTGGGTAAAACAATGTTTGAGAAGTTTGTTAAGAAAGTTTTATATTAAGTTGTTTCTTTGAAAGTATTGTATTGTATAAGTTAAAAGGTATTGTAATAATTGTGTTTAAGCTAGTTGAATTTGTAAGGTCGTAAGAGATATAGAATTGTAAGAAAATATTTGTTGAGGGGGGGTGTTAAATGGCAACAAATATGTGTCTATGACTGTTGTCTATAGAATACAGGATACTCTTGCGTTGGAGCCGGTGTAATGGCGGTGTACTAATTAAAACGTGTCAATCAACTTCATTATTTTATTTACAACAACCCCTGAGAACAATACAGCAGAGTACATAATCCAACAACCTGTCGACTGTTCGAAAATAATTGAAAAATTTTTGCTCGTAAAAGTGGATAAAGTGAAAAAAAATGTCCATCTTGTTCTCTATTCATTAATATTACTTGAATCCACAATGTACGTATTTTTCGTTTTTGTCGACGTCGACGGAGTAAAAGCAATAACAGTGTTCCTTCTTCGGAATCCATTTTGCAACTGGCTCCTGGACAAAGAGAGTCGACGACGGCTGCCGCCAAGCTCGATTTTGTCATGTCAACGGCTGACGCCGACGCGTCGACAGCTGCCGCCGACACGTCAACGGCTGCCGTCGACGAGTGCAGTTGCTCTGCCGTTGACATCATGCCGCTCGTGTAAATGAGCCCTAACTCAAGAGAGATAGATAAAAAAGATATGTATCAATCCGTTTACATCTATCACTCTTTATATCACTTCGAATCCGAATGTATCAGTATATCTTTTACATCTCGTTCAATCACAACGTCTTTTTGTATCTGTGTCGCAAAAGTGTATAGCCGATACATGTGCAAATGATTGCAATTTTTGTTAAGTCTCGGCCGAGTCCGAAACCTCTCTTCGGAAAGTCCAGACGTATCTTTCGTGCCTTTAGAATCTTCTGTCGCGCTGTCGCAAGATAGAGAGTAAGTTGTTGAATTGAGCGAATCGAATCACGCTGAGCAATGTCGCTGCGTGTCGTGCGCGGATACAAAAGATATAAAAGAGTGATACATATCCCAGTGATCGAAAGATACATTTCAATTTTTTCTTTTTAGTGATACATTGTTCCCATGTCTACTGTGAAGCCGTTCCTTTATAGCCAGTTATACTCACAGACTAGTAAGGGATTAGTTATACTGGTTTACTATTTAAAACGGAACGCAATCCCGTATACTGTCAGCCGCATTTTTTGACGCAGCATTCAAATGAGTGTATTAAAGTTTTCTAGTAATACATTAAAAAATCTGTTTTGGAGTACTGTCAAATTAAAAATATTTTAATTAATATTAATTGTAAAGTGAATTTATAATATAACTGAGTAACTATCAGCTCGTATTGAACATTTTCAACACAGTCTAATAAGGTAAATTTTTGCAATTCTTACATTTTAATAATCCAAACTAATAGGGATGTTGACTATTTTTTGGAATTGCTTTTATTGTATAGATACATCCTTTATAAACACGAAAAAAAAATATTACATATTTTAATAAAAAATACTTAAATAAAAATACTTTTCAAAGATTCCCGCTAAAACGCTCAAAACGTCACGTGACGTCACAGACCGATAAACAATCTCGCTCGCGTTCGATCAAAGTTAGATCTTAACAAATCTTTTCACTTCTCACGAATAAATTCAATAAAAATTCGGTCTGTGACGTCACGTGACATTTTGGAGCGTTTTAGCGGGAATTTTTTAAAAGTATTTTTATTTACGTATTTTTTATTGAAATATGTAATATTTTTTGATAAGATTTTTTTTTTCGTGTTTATAAAGGATGTATCTATAAAATAAAAGCAATTCCAAAAAATAGTCAACATCCCTATTACAGAACTTTTAAATTTTCTGATTAAACTGTAGCTATTGTTTATAAGATATTAGGCACTCGAGTGGTTTTGACTGGTCACGTGATCAAAGTACTGCGAGTACCTTACCTCGAAAACGCCAGTGCTCACAGTAGAATATGGCGATATAATATATTTCCCTAGGGTACTGCGGCAGTATACTGGCAGTACATAACGGAACGAATTTTTCTACAGTGATAGCACTGTGCAGTGTGCAGTGCTCGCAGTGCATATCGGAACATACCCATTATTATTGGAAAACACAGACAATAAAATATTGAGATAAGACGTGACAAGTCGTTGACCATTGACACTTGTTAGAGAGAGAGGCATAATATTAAATAAAAAAGTTTTTTTAAGTGATGTTACAGTTTAAACCATGGACCTAAAAAAAAGAGCGGACACCACCTCTCGTTACAATAACTGAAGCACCCCTAGGAAGCCAGCTCGCTAATACAAACACGCCGGCACGCACACATTCACACCATAGGAAGCCGATCGCTCGCCATTACGCTCCCAACCGCCAACGCGTGATGTTATATGACGAAAAATAAAAGATGCCGTTCTACGTGATGAAAAGTTGTAGAAACCATAATGGTTCCATTAAATAAAGTCAGGGAATCACCTTTCATAAGTAAGGAAGTTATTTATTCACCATAATTCTGGTTTATACTTCAATATAATTTAGCAAAACGCAACCAAACAGTGTTGTCAGTAATTTAAATTTGCAAATTACCTTAAACGTAGGAGTTAAATTATTTTTATCTTAATGTACTTAGCACCGTATAAATTTATTATAATATTATAAATAAAGATATTTTTTCATTAAAAATATTTACCAAAAATATTTATAGATTGATCGAATATTTTTTAAACTTTAATTATAACATAGATCAAATTGTATTTATTAGGAGATCAATATTAAAAGGCACACTTGATATAAAAACCATCAATTGTCAAAAAAGACAAATATCTAAATAAGAAGATCAAATATTATTTAGGTATACCTTATTGAGTATAAATAAAAGTTAAAAAATTATTACCATGTTACCTTGAGCTTGAATGCAGTTCATTTATAAATAATACAAACGCAATAATGAATATAAAGATTAAACAAAAAATACATCATTTATTTTAAAAGTGCTCATTTATATAAAATCAATTAGATTTTAGAGTATTACGTTGCCTTTTAGTTATATATAATAAAATCCAAGTTCTGAGGTCACCACACCTTAAAAATGGGTAATTTTTTTCCATATGGCAATAATTTAGACACTCACACATAGTTCGCCGCCGCCATTGTGGTGCTTCAAATATTTCTTCGCGACGTTCTGTCCGCTCTTTTTTTTAGGTCCATGGTTTAAACCTCTAACTTAAGCAGTAAAACAAGTTACAGATAAATATGAAACAAAGTAGGGAAGGAAGTTTATCAGACATATATTTAATAAATAAATAATATTTTTAAAAGGTTTCTAGAAAAAAAAACAGATAACGAAAGAGAATATTTTTGCAGATTTTAGGGATATATTAATTAATATAGGCAGTTGAATAAAAAAAAACGTATACGACTTAGAAGATTCTGGATTCATGAAATAAATCTAAAGAGAATTATGTACCTACTTACGTGAGAGATATCATTCATATTTTCGGATGAATGAAAGGCAATTCCGATCTAGTTTGATTAGAACATAGAGCAACACGGGCCACCGGCGAACCGGAGGGGAGTAGCCATACGCAGGCGTTCCCCTCTGTCAAAGTACAAGTCCAAATGGTCCTATGCGTACAATAAAACTAGTTGTAGCCACACTTTTCACTAGACTAAATCCAGATGCGCGACTGAATCGACCTCCTAAAAAAATGCCGAATTGTTTGTGTTTCTTGTTGCCAAAAAATAACTGCCACGTCAAATTTACAAAAAGATAGCGTTACCTTTCATATGTAGGTATTTTTTAATCATATTATTACTATTTACTTCTTTAAAACTTAAAAAATTACAATATTATCGGTCGTGTTGTTTCGGATTTTTTTACCAACACAGTCGCTCGACAGATCCGCGTATTGTATGAGCCCTCATACAATACACGGATCTGTCGAGCGACTGATCCGAGTTTATTTCCGAGAAGTCGCTGTCACCGAGCGATAGTGTTGTTGTCGGATTGTTTTAAGTTATCGAAAAAAAATGGCAAAGGAGTCTTCTATACAGAGACAGTTTTGAGATTAAATTTTCTGATTCAAATATTATATTGTGATAATATAGTTAAATTGTTAAAATATAATATAATACTTACGCGCGTTAGCACATTTATTAAAATCACTTAGTGTAAACTTCAACCGTAATGTTTTTTTTATTTCCTAAAAATCCAAAGGATATGGAAAATTGTGTAACCCAAAGGAGTTCAACCAAATTGGTACTGAGTTGTACATTTATATATTTTATATATTATATTCTGCATTAATTTACGAATAAAATGAGATAAAATGGAGAGCCGTAGCTAGTAGAAAAATACTAATAATATGATTCAAAAATAATTGTTCTATTAATTTGTTGATAGCGTTTAAAGGGACGTAGGATTTACTAGTGTTAAAAAAATCGACTTACTAGTAATCGATTAATCGATTTGTCATTTAAAAAAAAAATGAAGTGACAGGATGCCCGACGGGGCGTCATGTGATCATGTGGCAATGTATGCACGCATTTATTATTCATTTACCTACCCATAGAATCAGCAAACACATATTATTATTTCAATTATGGTAATCAATCGATGTGGTTGATGATAAAATGTAAAATCGATATCATCTGTTGATTGTCAATGTCACGTCTTTGTTTGACATTTGCCAAAATGGCAGCTACACCAAGGACTTTATATATATAACAGGACTGAGCACTGCCAAAATTTAAAATTACAAAAACACATCTTAAGGTATAGGTATTAAGACTCAATTTTGGCTTCCAACATTGACAGAGGCAAAACGAGCCGAGCGAGATATCTAGTACGGAGGCCGTTTAGCTCTTTCTAACACATGTCATGCGATAGAAATTAATCAATGTCAATCAATCATTTGATGACTGATGTGTCATGGCATGTCATTGCATTTATGCGATGTAATGTCATAATAGTTGGTTTTATTTCTTTTTCGTAATTTAGTAAGGTTTCTTCGAAGAAATGGTTGTGTACAATTGAAAAAGTGTTGCGTACAATTTTGTAAAAGTGAATCCTATGATGTTTGCAGCATAATATTTTACAGGTAAGCCGAAAAAAGGTAATTTTAGATTTATAACAAATAGGGTAACCATATCAGCGGGATTTCGGGATTAGTTGGTCGGAGTGTCTTATGATCCGTTTGTTATACCTACGATTGCTATCATCAGCGTGTAATATTGTTATTAGTTATGTAAACCAAATAAAAAAAATAAGGTGCAAAGCCATTCATTTAATTCGTTTAACCAATTTGAAAAAAGGGTCCGTTATCCCTGGTGTTATCATATGCCATGACGTATTATTATTTTTATTTCTTTGACAGTTTTCCGAAGAATGAAAAACAGAAAAAATATGGCTGAATGTTGTTCTGATGTCATAAAAGCTCCGTTGTATGTAGCCTTCACTTTAGTACAGCTAATTCCCAACAGTTATTGAAAGCCGCAATACCGTCTGTTTTTACAGTAAGCCCATTATTAGCTGATGGACACTTACCTACTTACATATAACATTATATAACTTTCTGCACGCAAAACAGAAAAGTCTACTTTTAGAGCAAATGTATAAAATTCATGAAGTTATATTATTATTATTTTGTTGCAGGCACAAAATAAGCAGATAAGAGTACTGAGTAAGGCCCCGTTACAACCCGTCAAACAATGTATTCCTGATTCAGAAATACTATCAAAAATAAGATTTTGATGATACTAAAGCAATTATTTTTACAAAACTTAAATTATTTTGCCCTCCACATCCTGTTCAATGTAATGAGGAACCCCATGAGTTGCAGTTAGTGAAGGCATTAAGTAATTCATATTTCAATTTAAGAATATTCTATCAAAATCAAAATTTAATTACTCAAGAAAAAAATAAATTCAATGTTTAATACAGTTTCTTTTAATATTGTCTTTTATTAACGCAAGTATCACACATTTAAATAAAATACTGTATACCGGATTAAAACCGAAAAGCATCCGAAACGTCGGGATAAATAATTTAAACAATAAATCGCGTTTTAATCCGGTATACAGTATTTTATTTAAATACAGTTTCTTTTATTTGAATTTGTTATATCATCCATACTTAAAATTAAGGGTTACGGCTAGCCGGTTAAGCACAGGCAATCTGCCCCCAATGGAACAGTCTATTCATGACTATACCGTCGTTTTGAGGAGTTTATATGTATACTTATTTTGGACTAAAACCATGTTGTTGTAGAAATATTTAAAAAAATATGAAAAAAGTAGACTTTTTTAAAATTGTGTTTCTATTAAACTACTTTACATAGAGAAATGATTCTAGTGATAGTAGACTTACAGGAGAATATATTATTTTTCATACCAAGCTATGTTATTAATAATAATTATAATGGATTCGTTTATATTATATTTTAGGCATTTTTATGGGGTTATTATAGAGTGAATACCTCCAAAAAAATAAAATAAATGTGATATAGTAGCCATTATTAGCATACAAAATGTTATTGAAATCTTGGTTTCTGTAGGTTCCCGATTTGTGATTACAAATATTATAATAATTACAAGCCCCGCGGAACAAAAATATTGTGGTCACCCTATTAGAAAGTGACACACCTCCTCCGTACTAAACGTCCTGCTCGGCTCGTTATCAGGCTGCGAGTACTCAGTCCTGTTATATATATAAAGTCCTTGAGCTACACCTACAATATTGAGATATGTCAGAATATTGAAAGGATGGGGTGTGATGTGTCACATTTAAAGTTATTTTAACGAAAATGATCGTTTATTGAGAGCTAAGTCAAGGCATCATACATGCAAGGTATATTTTGTATATATTAGCTCTAATGCTGCTCTGAGCTAATCTCAGAGCTCTGTAGACAGTATAGAACCCGAATCCATCAATAATTTAATAAAAGGGTATTCCTGGATTGTTTTATACCTTTAGACATTTATTTGGTATCAATTAATAACAAAATATGACTGATTGTGTTATTAATTGCAAAAAATCAGGTTCTTATGAAGTAATGGAGTGCCTTTTTTATAAATATATAAATGAAGATATCTCATAAAGGACTATAATGAATATAATGGCATATGTTTTGTGGCTGTACAAAGAACTTTGTATCAGTACCAACGTCCCATAGAAAGTGGTTGATGACCTTTAATAATTGCGATATGATCTAGAAAAATGACATATTTTTAATCTTATAATATAAAAAATCAGCTCAATTCTCAATCTGGGAGATGAGAAATATGAGAAATATAGTTTTCCTGAGATTCTCGATTAATTTAATCGATTACACAATCACAAAAAAAAAACCTTTGGACAAGGTAACTAACTCAAAAGTAATTAAATGCACTTTAAATACAATATATTGCATATAATTACAGTTATGTTATTAAATAAAATATAAATTATTAATTAAAGAAAATTAATATACATAATTATCGATTTTTTATCGATTAAAATCGATCTTTTATTTTAGTCTGTCATTAGCATGCCGCATGACAGTTGTTTACTCTGTGCTAATTCGTTTCGTGTTTTCAACGTTTTGAGTCTGAGTGCTTTCCCGACCGACTATGTTCCGGCCAACAAATATTAAAATTTCGAAATAAAAAAAATCTCATTGTATAGATCTTAATTTGCCCTTTGGACCTACGTTAATTATTTTATAAGCCCCATTTTCGTTTTTCCAGGATAAATCGAAATAGAATTTTCCATTTTATTATTTTTTAAATAGTCATATCTCTTTGAAAAATGATTATTGTTTACTCCATCAAGCGTAAAAAAATTGCCCTTTGGCTACTTTAATTTGCCCGCGTGCAAATTCTTAAAAATATTCAATAATTAACAAATAAATAATAAAAAAAACTGTCGGGGAATTTTCAAGCCAATTGGCTACTTGACAGTTATAACAATAAAATATGCAATCTACTGGATATGGTACTTTATATGTTAAGGATAATTATTGAATATGTTTTTTGCATTAAATTAAATTTTTTAATATTTTATTTTTAAAACTTTTGCGATTTTTTATCTGTCGACTAAAAGTAATGACTAGAAACGGGGGCGGCCATGATTGATTGAACATCGTATGATGTCATATCTCATGTAAACAAAACATCTGATAATTAATATAGTGTTATTTTATTATTTTTATTGAAGCTAACTTGTGAAAAGATTCACTAAATGGAGCCAGAATATATAAAATCTGTTAGTGTAAATATATCCAAAGTATAATTGTAGTGAATTTCTTAGAGTGTTATCCTAGCCTTTGCTCTGCAGAGTTATGGAAAACAAAAAACTTTCATGTAAGTACTTGAATAAACAAAGTAATACACCATTTATTTATTACGTCAATAATATTAATAATTCTTAGGCTATAAAAAGTGTAAATAGTTATAAGATTGAGGAAATGCTTACTTAAATACGAAATGTTTTTTTTAATTTTAGATCTTCACAATGGTGCTGCAAACATGCAGCGGCTTTTTAAATGTGGACTCATACAAGTAAGGAGCCAAGTTGCACTGCCACTGAATGTTATTGGAAAAAATCAAAACTACGGGCACTAATACTCTGAAGTGCATATTAATTAAAAAATATGTACAGGAAACAGTAATAATTCCTTATACACCTGACATACTTTATAACATAAAAATGAATAAAAAATTGTAGATATGCTAAATTCTAAAACATTAACATGGTTATGAAGACAAAACAGCGCAATTGCTCTTATTGAATTATTTGAGCTCCAGATTTAATACTGAAAATCTGTATGTCTGCCTGTTCATATTATGTCAGGAGTATCCTATGATAGCAGCATTTCTTGATGAGATTTTTAATGGTGATACTGTTATAGAAATAAATTATCAAATTGATGATATTACAAACATATTTATTTCCAAGTATTGATTGAAGATTTGGCTAAATACATAGAAGACTTATTGTCTGAATTAATGGCTTTTTGGAACAAATTTGTCCATATCAGTACTAAATAAAAACAATTGAATCATAATAAATAATGTATTTTTAATTTCCATTTACCATTACTGATTAACTACAAAAATCATTGCACATGCAATAACAACACAGTAATCTAGATATTTTAATAGTTTCTTATTAAGTATAGTATGAGGTTTTAACAGAAAATTCTTGCTTTGTAAAAATCTATATCGATATGAATCCTTAAACTTAAATTATTTCTTGTTTGCAGTAATAGTTCTTCTATATGTTGAAATCCGCGCTGGCGGAACGGTGGGACTCTCCGATGCTGGCTCGCTGGATACGGATAATGGATGCATGCAGTTGTATAGTAGTTTGCCGCCATCATCGGGAAGTCCATCCGGACCTGTCTCTTATTATTATTGTATTTTTTAGATTAATATTATCATGATTGTTAGAAATATATTATTACTATATATGGATGTAATCTCAGGATGGATCCGAAATAAATGAATTATTATATATATATATTATTATTTTATTAAATCCTCTGTTTGCAATGTAGACACCAAGTTCTAAACAATTTAATGCTAACTTTATCCACTGCTTTCAACGTTTAAACATTTAAGTATGGGTATCATTTAAGCTATCACCAATTTAATTAGTTTTGTGTTTCTTAAATAATAGGGTTTGTCCTCAAAATAGAAGATCTGTCACCAAAATGTAGTCACCAAACAATGCAAAATCAGTTCCACAATAAATCACCTAAAATCCTGAGATATAAGGTCTGGTACCAAATAAATGTTTTATTAAGCCAAGTAAAATAAGTAGAATTCGGTTCTGGCACTCGTCGGCCGCTGCCGCGGCACCGCTCGCTTCGCGCGGTGGTCACCATACCAACATAACCTAACCTAGAACTTCAAAACTAGTCGTTATTTTAAGAACGAAGTTTATATTCATGTAATGCAATATAATTTTATTGGTTATCGATCTCTTATTTTACACATATATTAACATTAATTTGATAATTCATACCTGGGAACAATTTTTGTTTATCTGAGAACGAAAATATTTCGTGGCGATAGATCTATTTATTAGGTGATACAACTTGATGACAAATATAAATTTTGGTGATAGAAAATATAGTTCCATTTAAGTATGTGTATAAATAAATTTTCAGGACATTAACGGTTGTATTTCCTAACATTGACACGGCACACGTCTAGTACGTTGTAAATTTTCCAAGTATTTTAATATTAATACTATTATTAAAAAATATTTTTTAAATTTCCTCTCAAATGCGCTTACGTTGTATAATAATTAAGTCGTTTTGTTATTGTTTATATAATATTATGTGACAGATGACATCATCGCCGAAAATGTCACGTGACCGGCAGTTATCGCGCGAAATTCAAATTAATGAAAATAAAATATTTAAAAAAAATTAAATATCGCTTATTTTAAGAAAAGGATGATTGTGGAAGGCACAGAACATTCTTCTGTTCTGTGGTGGAAGGCATAAAATGAACATTTACACTTATTTTCTGAAAGTTAATTTATGTACGCAAGCGCAATGCGCAAAATGCCAAGACAGTTTTTTTTTTATTATTTATTTGTTAATTATTGAATATTTTTAAGAATTTGCACGCGGGCAAATTAAAGTAGCCCAAGGGCAATTTTTTTACGCTTGATGGAGTAAACAATAATCATTTTTCAAAGAGATATGACTATTTGAAATATAAGAAAATGGAAAATTCTATTTCAATTTATCCTGGAAAAACGAAAATGGGGCTTATAAAATAATTAACGTAGGTCCAAAGGGCAAATTAAGATCTATACAATGAGATTTTTTTTATTTCGAAATTTTAATATTTGTTGGCCGGAACATAGTCGGTGCTTTCCCGATTGTAGTCATTTAGGAATTGTTACGATTTGACAACTAAAGTGCTCGTCAGATAAGTCTGCGCGCGACGGGTGGCGTACCAAATATTGCCAGGTATAGAAAGCAAACTCTCAACCACTATGCAACACCAAAAAAATCACCAGCATTCTGAATGTTAATTCGTATTAGGTATACTTAGTATACAACAGAAAACAAATTTATATTTAGATATCACGTCGAATTAACTACTAAATTTGACGTGATGTAACAATTTTATTTGTAAATTTCAATTAGTTTTAGGGTGATGAATAATAATTACATACTAATACTCAGTGAAAATATATATATTTTTAATTTGTTACATATTGTAACTGAATAACTCCTTATTTACCTGCTCCATAAGAAATATTTACATAATCTACAATTAAATAAAACAACACCAAATTTTATATATATATATATATATATATATATATATATATATATATATATATATATATATATATATATATATATATATATATATATTTAATGTAAATCATTTATCGAGAATATAGCAGAACTTCTAAATTTTGGATAACTATGGTCCATCAGTGGGTCAATCTTTCCATTCTATTTTCACATGTTTCAGATTCACTTGACTCGTTATTAGAAGAGTTTAAAGTTTTGCTGTCACTTGCATGATCAATTATAAATTTGTCCAGTTCTATGTCCAAAAGCCTGTCAGATTCAAAATATTGGTCTACGATTTTTTCAACATGCTGACACACATTATCGAATTAAATGCCGCTTCAGATTGAAGATATTTCACCTGTGGCTTGATTTAAATTTTTTTCCACAATACGTATTTTTTTTCAATGGGGTTTTAATCCTAAAACAAACTAAATCATTAACCAACAACAAAGTAAAAATATGTATCGTATAAAAATACCCCACATAAAGACATAATACCATGTACTGGTCACCCCAAAAATTACCTGTCAAGTAATAAAAATGTTTTGAAAATGGTACAATCGGCCCTTTATTTTGCCGTTCTGCTTTATAAGCACGTTTTACTTTCAATATAACATCTCTACCAGCACTTTTTATAACCTTAGGCATGATGATTACCAATAAAATCGAATAAAAACGCCACTGCTGCACACTAATTCCGGAAAACAATATGACGGAAAGAAATTTAGTTCCAATTTTTGCCGCGCGCAGACTTATCTGGCGCGCGGTTTACAAATATCATTGGTCACAGATTTATGATATATTTATGTCAGTTATTGATTGTAACATAACCTTACTTTTACTACTTAAAACTCTAATAACTCGGCTCTCAGATTGTCAAAACTAATAGAATTTTCATCGAAGGACTGTTAAGTCTCAATCTATTAATTCACATCAATTTCATATTGTAACATTGGGGGCCCAAAGTTTTATGTAATCGTTTCCATCTCCTTTAAGGGATAAATGAAATAAATATAATAACGAAGTATTTTTCAAATTATTTCGAATATTTTATTATGTACCAACTCATGGTCCACTCTCCGTGACCTGCTACGTGCGCATTATCCGACAAGTTCATTTTTTATTATTGTAGTACGTAATAAATTAAGTCCTTTGTATCACTTATAAACCTAATTTCCCTAACCCAGTTCTTGAAATTATCGATACTGCGTATCGACAGTTGTTGCAACTACGGCTAAAAGGACTTGTCAGTGTAGTTACGCCATTTATTTATACTGTTATGACACGGAATGTTTAAATGTGTGTGTGAAATTGTTAGTGTATTTTTTAATTGTCACGGTGTGAGTTTCGTAGTGACAGACGATTGCTTGTGTGTGCGAACTTGAGTACGCACACATAGCGCAGGTTTCCCCCCGCAAAAAATGGCAGATTGTTTGGTATCGGTAACGAACGCTATGGCTACTCCCCTCCGGTTCGCCGGTGGCCCGTGTTGCTCTATGGATTAGAATCAAGATGAGACCGAGGTTTGACTGGATGTTATCGCTTGAGGATGCGTGAGATCACGTGGCGTGTTATGTTTGTGAACATATTAAATGTGTGGGATTGATTTGTACTGACAGCGTCAGATGCCGTGGCGTGGCGTCGCGTTTTGATAGAATAGTATATGTTTCCGCCAATAGTTTCTTTGTAATTGACTGTATATCGATTATATTATTGTCGATTATTGAATTTGATTAGACCTATGACTTGGCTTAAATGTCTCGTTACCAGACCATAAAATCATAAAAAAATGACCTATGACTAACCACAGATTAGTAATATATCCAGGTATTCTAACTTTAAACTTGACACTTAACAGTTAACAGATTGACACGTCTAGGAGACTGGGACCAACTAGTGTGTAGAACTTCCAATTTGCTATTGCTGTTATAATATTATTATGTGAATGGAAATATTCTTTACGACAGTATAATGAAGTGGTAGCGTAGTTCATAAAATATCAGCAGATATTTTTCTGCTATGTAGTTACTTAGAAAAATTAAACGTTTATCTTGCACAAACCATGTCGGGTCCAAAATATGAACAGCTGTCGGTCAAAACTGATCTCGAAGAAAGCTTTTTAACTACCAAACCGAAAGGGAAATGGTTTGATGTGTGTTTCCAAAAGGGTCTTCTATCTCTGGGCTTGATATTATTATACTTTTCTTTATCCATTGGTCTTACGTTTTACCAAAGATGGCTTTTAAAGGTTTGTGTTTACAATTTCATTTGATAAGTATTTTATGTCCATCTTTCTGATTATAAAGATAAGAAGTCTAAACCAACTCTTTTTTTCATATGCAAATATTAATTTGATTTTCCCTAAAATAAAAATATTATTTCACCATTATAGTTAGATGTTATATATTAAATTTCTCATTTTGTTAAATTTACAGGATTTTCACTTTCCATTAACAGTTGTGATGTATCATTTAATAATAAAATGGATACTATCTGTGTGTGTTCGTCTGATATTGCAACTGATAACTGGACAACCTCAACTTATGCTTCCGTTTATGACATGCCTAAGGTCTGTTGGTCCTACAGGGCTTGCCAGTGGCATTGATGTTGGATTCTCTAACTGGGCTCTGGAGTTAGTTACCATATCCCTATATACAATGACAAAATCAACAACTATAATCTTTATTCTTGGCTTTGCCATACTCCTAGGTCTGGAAAAGAAGGTATGATGAATTTAATGATAGTACCTTCTAGATTTTTTTTTCTATATATAATATTCCAATTTAATGTTTAGAAAATTTATTATTTTCTTGTATGTAATAAGTTATAAGTTTGATTTTACATATTATTTTCTTTTGCTTTGCAAATATAGGTATGCCTTTTCGAAATTAACCAGAATGTGTACAATATTTTTATTATATTATGTAAAACCATCACATAAGAACATCAATATTTTCTTTTCATATTGAGGTCATCTAGTGTTAAGTGATCACTGCTGTCATTAAGTAATTACAAAAACGAAAGTTGCGAATATTTTATCTGTTTGTGTGTTTCTTAGAAATTTTTAGTAACAGTTTTCGATATACCTTATGCATTGGATTCTATGAGATAATTGTGTGTAGATATTTATGTTAGTAAATATTGAAATGACTTAGGGGCTACTTTATCTTGTCGTATTCAGATCAAATAAAGCTCTTTTGAGACAAGCATGTGTTCACTTGATGATAGGTTATCACCTGGGGTATCCCCCAGCCACAGCACATCGGCGCAGATCACAATGATACGCTGTTGACCTAATTTTTACTTTGAGCATTCGGATATTCATAGACAGATCGAAACGCGCAATGTGCACTTCACAGTTTTTCCATCAATTGTGATACTTTAATCGGTTGTAATTTCGATATTCCTTCCACCCGATTAATACTCGACGTGACCAGACGTGGGGAAGACTGCTTATAGAAAATTATACACATGTCGTCCCGGTGGGATTCGAACCCGCGACCCGTCGGTGCGCAAGGTAGGATCTACCAAACGCGCCAACAAGTCTGTCGAAATTGGTACTTTATTGTCTCTCTTCCCTACGGCCACTTTGTGAGGGGCATTGGTTCCCTATGTCAGTATAGGTTTTATGTCATCTAACACTAAAGTATTACTGAATAATCAAGCACATACAAATGGCAACAAATTCCATTATCTGGAATGCCTATTCTGGTGCTCATATCTAACATGGTTTTGCTTTCCATTTGGCCGTATTACATTTTGAACCAATACTGCACAGCCCCTAAAGAAATAAGTTCCTCAGCTCTATAAGGAATGCATAAGCTCTTGGTGCAGCAAATATTAATTATCATTAAATGAAATTTGAGTCACTTTCTTCGAATAAAGAAAGTTCCTCAAGTATTTGAAAAATAATGGGTACTAAAATTAATGTTTATGATTAAATGTAGTTCAAAATTTACTATTATAAATTTTATTAACAGTGGTAATATCTTTTACAGTCATGGTCATTAGTCGGAATTGTCCTAACAATTGCAACGGGACTAATCATGTTTACATACAACGCAACACAGTTCAATTTAATGGGCTTTGACTTTTTGCTCCTAGCTTCATTTGCTGGGGGCTTACGTTGGACATTTGCTCAACTGCTTATGCAAAAATCTAAACTTGGTCTACATAATCCTGTAGATATGGTTTTTCATGTGCAACCCTGGATGTTCTTGTCTTTGCTACCATTTATGATTGCATTTGAAGGTAAACAGTAAATACTTCACCATTTTTATCTTTCTTAAATATTTGGATACAGGAATTGATGCGATCGAACAAAATTTTATTAAAATCGAGTCTTAGTATAGCAAAGTAGCTAAGCTAATAAAAATAAATATACATTTACAAACACCTAGCGCTCATTTTATGTTATGCTTATTTTTATTACAATGTTTCACTTACCATACGCTAAAAACCTTCAGACTTCATTTATTTTAAAGTTGATTTATTATTATAATCTTTATTATGAAGGTACTATTAGTAGGAAGATACCATATTTCTACTTTAATTTGACAACTTTCACTAATATTTATTTTATTTTTTTAGTTTTACACAGCTTTATCTTTTAGTTTTTGATTTATCATTCAAGAACTTATTTTGTTATTTCTCTTTTTAGGTTCCAAATGCTTTGATAACATTATGGCCCTACCACCTGGAGAACTCTTTCCCACTGTGCTAAAGGTGTCCGTGGGGGCAACTATAGCTTTCGCTATGGAGATAAGCGAATTTCTTGTTGTTACATACACATCTAGTCTTACTTTATCCATTGCGGGTATTTTTAAGGTAAGTTTACACTTTACATTATTATTATTGTACCTTTTTATAATAATCTACATAAATACTAACGGTCTTATTCGAAATAAATATTCGAATATAAAAAGACTACGGAACGAAAGAAACGAAACATATTTTAACTATATCAAGCTTATAATACGTTTATGATTAAGGCCGTAAGTTTCTTAGTGGGTTTCTTGTTTTATTTGTCTATACTTATAAAGAGGAAAGATTTGTATTTATGTATGTTATGAATAAACTCAAAAACTACTGGACCGATTTTAAAAATTCTTTAACCAAAAGAAAGTTACATTATCAGGGAGTAACAGAGGCTTGTTGCGTTACTAGTATTAAATATAATTAATTAGGCACACATTATTTCAGGAACTGTGTATTCTAGTCTTAGCAGTGGAAGTAAGCGGAGACCAGCTAAGTCCAATCAATGTAGTTGGCTTAGTGGTTTGCTTAATGGGGATAATTGGTCATATAATACACAAAGTTTTGGTAATACAAAGAGTAGCTGGTTCAGTTCGGGTTTTGGAGGATGACGATTTTGTTACCATTGGCAAAACTAGAGCTCCTAAATTGAAAGATGAACGGCATGAACCATTGTTAGATGCAAAATGGCAGGAAGCTCTAAGTGAGGAAAGTGATATCGACAGCAGTTCTGTAATATATGAAATAATCCAAAGAAGAGACGGCAGCTAAGATTTAGACCAGTACGGTCTGTAACTAACCTTTCTCTTAATAACGACCAATTCGACTAAATATTAGATTTGTAATCCGATTTATTCCATTTTGCTTTTTTTAATTTTTGAAATAAGACATAATAAAATAACATGTTTCTCAATGAAAGTATCACGTGTACATAATTTAGAAAATTATCTAATATGTGAATTTATAATTCCTAAAGAAATAACATAATGCATTTCATATAAATGTGCCTAACATTTAGATTGCATTTATCAAATTCAATATTTTATTATTACAATAACTATGAAGGTTTTTGATATATGTTATATTTATACAACAAATTATGGGAATGACATATACCGAGATGAAACAAACATATTGTCATAGCCTGGGAAGCCGGCCTAGCATGACAAACACGACAAAATTTTGTCGACCGTTTTCTCGTGTTTTAATCGATTATCTCTTTTTTTCTTCCGGGTCTAACATGACAATTACACTTCAAACTCGACTTTTAATATCAATAATAGATATATTCGTTGATCGAGATATCTTTTCTATAAACATTGTCGATGTCGAGATATAATATATCGAGATATCTCACAACTTATTTTGTCTTCTCTCGTCCGCGAGATATCTCGCTAGGCCGGCTGATAATTGACAGTTTTCTTTAGCCTATTATGTTCTTGGGATTTATGCGTCAAAAATCACGATCGCTTCAATCAGAACCAACTAATGGTACAATAATTAAAAATCCCAACAGTTAGTATCACTAATTTCTACACTTCGTCATGTCCATCACATTTTTAAGACGTGTGTCCCGAGTGTTCTTCTAATAATCTAAAATCTAGGTACAAGAACCTGCATTAGAAGAAAACTAGCATAAACCTGAATAGATTATGGTGTCCCTTATTTAATTTTTTCAAACTACAGTAATGTTCACGGAAAATATATTTAAAAAAAATGTAAACATTTATCGCAGCAAATTTTAAGGTAGCAATTTTAGGTTTGCTAAAAGTACATAGAGTATGCCTTATCGCCACCTCTTAAAGCAGTATTATTGCAGGAGTTGGATAGAACGAGACAAAGCTATACAACATGCATAGCACTGTCCTGCTCTCACATACAGTAAGACTGCAATAATACTGGTGTTTGAAGCACGAGTACGATAAGGTTAATTTGGTTTATTAGCGAGCTTAATTTTCATTGTTTTCATATTTTTATTTGATTTTCTTTTAAAATAAGTTAAAGATGAAATAATTATTGTCTTTTGACACATCGTATGCGTTAGTGAAATGTATTATTTAATGGTTGATTTGTTTAAATATTTTCCTTTATTTATAACAGGGTTTAGATTAAAACTATTGTTCGTTGTTTAATGGTAATTAATATAAATTATTATAGTTTAATTTACAGTTGCTACTTAAAGTCGGGCCTAGAAGAATTGGCCAGTTAATGCATTACCTTTACAGGAATGACAATTAATGAATGAATATAAATCATATTTATCCCGTGAACGAGGAATATTCATCTATTGGCCCGAATATAATTTTATATTAATTATTAAATATAGATATAAGACGTGTGATGTGATTATTTTTATTATATATAGAAGAAAACCTACATAAAAAATTGATGAATGATCCAATATACCTGACTCTAAGATGTCAGATGATGACTTATGAGGACCTCAATCCAAACAAAAATCGTAGAACCTACATGGGGATTCTTTCCTTTCTTCGTATGATCCGGGTAAGTTGGATCATTCTTTATATATATAGGATATAGTGCTAACACCAATAAGTATGAAATTTTATTTTTAAGTTAAATAAAAAGATAATATCGCCGTAATTAATATTTTTTATATATTCATTGTATATCTTAGATATTTTTGTCCCTAAACTGTTAGCACTATAACCTGGATATATTATATACTTAGGTATTAAAACTAATAACAACGGTCCTGTATAAACGCACATTTATATTCCTGGATACAATATAGCTTGATTTAATATATTTTATCCAATTGTAAAAAAAAATATTTAAAAATATAATTCGCATTGTCATCCACGGAAACATTTTATATCAGTTGTTAAAAATATTGTTGATGGTGCTATATATAGAGTGAATTTTGAACAACGCGTCCATAGTCAAATCCTTAAGAATAAGCAATATCGAAAAGTAAAGACACAAGAACTGCACAATAGGATTTTTTAAATAAATTTCCTTACAATTAATTAGGTAGTTTATCTGGTGTAAGGCAAAAATTAAAAAAAAAGTATTCTTAAAATTAAGAATTTTCCTTTAATTTGTCATTATATTACTTCCCAGATTTTGGCTCATATGAGCAATTCTTTCAGATAGATAATAAAATTTGTTTATTTTTCTAAAAAAAATTAATTTTATTCATCTAGGGAAATTTATTTTGCAAAATCTTAGTTATCATTTTGTCAAATTCATGATTCCTTTGAATATTTTTCATTATTGTATATATGATACATACTTTAGGATTAGGCCCTGAAGGCACATTAGTAAAATTTAAACCAATTATATTATCTTGAAAAAGATTTCATATTAATTATATGTATAATTAGGCTATAACTAATGTGTTTTCAATTTGTAATTTCCAAAATTATCTAAATAAATTAAGACATTAGAATTTTCCCGTAGAAAGTCCACTTCGCTAAATGTCTACTGAATACTATTTTGATTGGATAACACACACAACAACTAATATTACCCGTGGAATAACATGTACTAAGAATATTATTGTCCCATTTGAAGATTTTAAAAAAATAAATTTTCAATCACTTGATACATTTTATTGAAAATAAAATTACTAAAACATTTATATATTGTACACAGATTATTTGTATGATTTATACAAAAATGCTCATGATCCATTATCATTTACGGTAAAGTTTGTAAGTTTCTTAGACGTGTCTAAACTTATATACCTATTTGGTATATAATTATCCCACGCAATAACACACAGTTCTAATCCTGAATTCAAATTTCAAGTAAAAACAATGCACATTACCTAATAGTAATTAAATATGTATGTGCAAAGCAGGGACTGAAACCGGTTAATTTTTATTTTCCAAAATACGTGTCTGACTGAGATACCATGATATTAGTTTTAAAGAGTAATACACACTCAACTTACCACAGTAACTTTTTTCAGTAAATATGAATAAAAACGAAATAATATTAACCAAAACCTTTATTATACCGGTATAACTCCCATAGTAAATTAATCGGTATTCAGTCCCTGGTGCAAAGTACCATCTATACATTTTGCGAAATGGACCGAGCCTTTTAAATAAGACCATAATTATTATATATGTCCTAAGAGAATGTTTATCATATGATCTAAATGAACTCTATACATTTGGTAGGTAGTTTATCAATTTTAAACATATGAGAAATAAAAAAAACTTAACGATAGAGTATAAAGATCGAAGTTGTACTGACTATAGAAAAATATTACTAATTTAATGGACAATTAAGATGGAAAAATATACATTTACAATTGTATAACTTAAGTATTTTTTTACTTTAATAGGTTGAAAAGAAAAAGTAATATTTGTTAGTAGCTAGTAGAAATATTAGATTTTTAAATTAATATAGAAATATTTTAAATTTCAAAAAATAAAGCTAAAATTTCGATTTACAGTTTATGTAATTTTACCTGACACAAGTTTTGATATGATAAATTAAGATAAAATGGACAAAAGTGAGAGATTTTGTTAGTAATATACTATGGTTGTTAATTATATAAAACTATTTTTGCTACAATCGCATGTGGCCCATGTAGATGCAAGATAACGAACTAGTTATACTAATATTATGTGCGCTACAATTTATAAATACCTTAAAACACCCCATAGTCCAAGTCACACCGTTCTAGCACATACAAGCACAGTATAATTCTGTCGAATTGCAAATTAAATGAAGAATTACTTTTTAGTTTCAAAAACATTGCAAAACTGATGAATTTATAAAATAATGTGATTGATTGATATGTTTACTTAGTGTATTTCATATTGGATTGACACGTTTTGGCCAAAATGATTCGATACCTACATGCAGTTATTGTATTGTATGTTATATCTACAAGATTACAATCAGCAGATCGCAAGGCTTTTGACTGTATTTAAATTAAATTCCATTTTGCATTATTCCAAAGAAGTCGGTTTTTAAGGAATTAATTTAAGAATTTCTTAAGCACCTTTTAAATAAAATGGATGGATATATGATATTAAACTCTATATTATAACGTAGAGAACGTTCAAATATTTAATTTTAATTCAGAATAGAATTAATATTAATTACTTTAATTTTTATTTTAAAACTTAAGTATGCGATGCATTTATGTGTTGGTTAGGTTGACCTATTTATTAAAGTGTTTTGAGTCTGCTACAAAATTATAATCAGCCATTTGTATTTTAATAAATGTATTTAAACGGATTAAGATGTGTATTTTATTATTTTCAATTAATTTAAATAAGTTCCTTGTCATGGTAGTCAATTACATATGTTATAATATAGTTAAACAATAAAAATCCAAAACAAAAGGACAGGTCACAGTAAGCTTGTTGAATTCTGAAACAAACTTGTTTAATTTCTTAGATCCATCGCAAGACTTAACTCAGAAGGAGTGTTGGTATTCAGCTGTCCGCTCAGGCGAAAAAGTCGGCCATTAAGAGACGTTGCAGCTTCCATTTTCCTTAAAAATACATTTTTGCAACTAGTGTTTAGTGTCTTCTCAGTCAATGTCTTATTGGAATCTGAATCTAAGGAATTAATTATAGAATCTGCATCCGTGTCCAAATTTAATATATTGGTTTGAGATTCTTCGCGCCACAACTTCTGCAGATTCAACGCCATAAGTTCTAATTGGACCTGAGACAGTTCTCTGATTACATCAATCTGAACCGACATCACATTGTCACAGGTTTTTAATAAAGAATTTAAAGCCTCTAAAACATCTGCCCTTCTTTTCTGTATGCTGTATTGATTATCGATATTTCTTTCGAAAAACGCAAGATGCTCATAAATTTCAGCCAATTGTAGCGAACACGATATATACTGAGCAGAATGTTGCTCAAAGTCATAGTAATGTTTAGCTCTCATCAGCCATTTATGCGTAAAAGCAAACAGTTTCCGGGCTTCTTCGGGGCTTTTTATTGTTTCTAACGGAACTCTGTTTTCAATGTCTTTCAGATCTAATGATGGAAAAGTAAAAAGCGTATCAGAGAAGAAATCCCCATTGCCATTTTTCTCTGCACCAGCGTCTTTTGCATTTTCATCAGGATATTTTACATTTTCATTCTTTTCTTCCAGTACATTCATAATTTTCCATAGATCAGCCTTAGATGATGGTTGCATAAAGTACTTGTTCAAGATTTTTTTGCGCGATAACTTAAATAATGCCAAACCATACTTAACCCAATGGTGGCTTAGTTCTAGAAAATGAATTTCAAAATCTGCTTTCTGAAGAACAAATTGTTCAGGCATTAACTTACAATTATCATGACATGTGCGCAGAACGTGGTATGCTGCACACAAATGATGTCGAGCATGGCCAAGTTGATTCAGGTATGTGAAATAATTTCCAAGTCTAGCAGTTCTCAGTGCCCAGTCTTGAGGTGTGCCTTCTTTCATTTCTAATTGTCTTCTTAATGCCGTGTGGTTGTATAGAGTATACTTATCCGGTAAATTTAGTTTGTTATATAAAAATGCTTGCATCTGAATATTATTTGTTATAACTTTATCGATTTTTTCAGGATTTATGCGTCTTATATTATTAATGGATTCAGTAGTAAATAAATCTTCAGCGTCCAAAAAGGTATCTGGTTTAAACTCATTTATTTTGTCGTAAAGTTCTTCTATGTTTTCGAGTATTTCTCGTGCAATAGATGTTTGGTCCAATTGTATGAGATAATAGCATAGCAAATTTTGGATTCTAAGTAATATAAACGAGCACTCTTCTCTTAAAGCATACGGTTTAATTTTATCAAATGCCGTTTGAAGAATGTTTCGTTTCTCTAAAAGAGATATCGGCATAGTTTTAGTTGTTAACAGGGCTAAATATCCTTCCATGGCTAGGGATCTCATATACATAGCATGATTTTCTTTACCCAATACAATAAGTTCCGTTTGTAGAAACTGAATGTCTTTCTTTAAAGTTTGAAGTCTTTCGCAAGAGTGTTTGTTTTTCACAGTGTTCCTTACATTCTCAAACGTTAGAGCGATACGAGCTAAAATTGAATCGCTATCCATAATTTAAATATAGGTATAATAAATTTATAAAATTTTAAAAACTTGTACTTGAAATTTTTTGGCTAACAGAAATTTAGAAGTTTCTAAGCCACTGTCATTTTTAAATACTTATTTTTCTCTTTCGAATGCACTTCTGCCAGAGTTAGACATGAAGAGGTTTATATCAAAAAATCAATATATCATAAATTATGCATTCAAAATCTCTCCACAAAAATAAAGTTTAATTTTCGTCAGTGAACTAATGTTGTGTGGTTTTAGTAGGAATAGTATATGAAATTTAAGTAATTATATTTTCATGAACGTGGTAATTATCGATGATTCATATACAAAACTCAGGTAATCTTTAGTTAATACCTTTGATCGTAGATAAGCTAAATGTAATTGTTGTTTGCTACACTTAACACTAAGGGATACGCAAAAAGTATCGATACTTTTGTTTCGATACCAAGTACTTTTGGAATCGATACTTTTGTTCCGATACTTTTGAGATATCGATACTTTCTCAAGCATGTAGATACTTTCTGAAAGTATTGATACTTTTCTCCCCATTTCTGATAAAGAAAAGAAAAATTGTCAATCGAAATTTTAAACAAAATATTTGTCACATCACTACTAAACCTAAGACATGATTCGGGGATTAGTATTTAGTGACCTTGACTGCTAAGCCGGAGGTCGTGGGTTCTATTCCCACCCGGGCCAAATATTGTGTGGTGAGCACGGTCATTTGTTCCGTATTTGGGTGTAATTTATCTATAATATGGATGTATTTAAAAATATCTAGGTACGTTAAATGTTTATATTATATTATTAACACTATAAATGTATTAAAAAGTACTCGATACCTTGAGGTATCGATACTTTTGATACGATACTGGTATCGAGTGAAGTATCGATACTTTTTAAATTTTGCGTATCCCTAATTATTCCCCTATTATAATCTCAAGACCCTTTATAACGTGTTTAAAAAAATATCGTCGGTTCAAACCCACTGACATTTTAAATAAAAATAAATGTTGTCACTATTGCTTATTTTAAGCGTAAACCTACGCTAAGAATAAAGCACTCATAACGTATTCTGGTCCATAATAATTAAACTATGAAGGTTCCTCTGAATATTGTGTGTACATCACATTCGTTCCGAAACTGGCCAAACCTCATAAAATAAAACAAATAGCTTGCAAGGGAAATCTTTATTAATGAAAAAATCTTGGCAATGCCTGTGTAAAGGTATCAAGTATGCATTGTACCTACCCACGATCTTACATGATTCGTTTTGATAAACTTATAATTATATTTTTAAATACAACCCTTAAACATTATCCTAGATATATTAATCAGTAATCATCATTGCTATTGTAAACGAGTAAACATGACGGATAATTACAACAACAAATACTACTTCAAATATCTATAATAATTTTGTTATAGAGCAAATTGTTGTGCTATATATTTTAGATTAATCTATAATACAACCTAAAAGGCAATTAATACTTGACAAAGTTCTAGAATATCGTCAGAATTTACTGGATTAAAATAGCGAATAATCAAGAAATTCCGAATAATTTTACGGGAATGTTTATTCTCACTAGATAAATTGCACTGTAGTTGAGTGCAGTGTTAATTGTAACTGATTCACATATAACAATATATCATTAAGAAACTTCTTAAGTACAAACTAAGGCTAGCCATTAACCGTATTGTAAAAAAATCACGATAAAAATATAGGAAAATGTGTCAATGAAACGTTACATATTATTTATTAATTAACTTCGTATACATAAACACATTGTACGGAGGTCGGGTTACACTCGCCGGAACGAAGTACGATATCTTATGAATAAACTTTTTTAATTATTAAGAACAATATCCCTGTATTAACGAAAACAAAAACTCCGGCATTCGATTGGTCAATAGTTATTTATTAACATAATTTTCTTTGCAGTCTCGTTCGGATAAAAATTAACTTAATATATCCCCTTCCCTATTAACACTAAAATCAAACTCGCTCGCCTCCGTTCTATTGGCCGTAAGAAATGAAAATGGCGTAAATGAAATAGCTTTGGAGTCGGTGAAACTACGAATAAAGACAGATTCTTAATTTTGTGCTACGAATATATTTTTTTAATACACTAAACTCTGCATTAAGAGAGGTTGAAATGAGGTAGACAGGGCAAAGGAGCCATCTTATATTCAAGATTTAAACATTAAGTTTCAAAATCAAAATTACTCCTAAAAAACTTAAGTAACACTACCTTAAACTAATTAGATCCATAGTAAAGTAAACAACTCATATTGAAGAAAATTTAAAGCCGTAATTAATGAAAATATTCAGGATTTTTTCGTAAAAAATAGGCATTGCAAAGTAAATCGATGGTTCAAAGGTAAACTCACTAAGTGTAATTTAGAATAAAAATAAATTTGTTTGTTATTGCTTATTTTATGCGTACATCTACGATAAGAACCAATTACTCAATGCGTATTGCGCTTCATAGTTTTGTAATGGACCACAATACGCAATTAGTGCTTTGTTCTTGCAGAAGGTTTACGCTTAAAGTAAGCAATAGTATATTTTTATTCAAAATGACAGTGAGTTTTACTTTTGTATCGACGAAATGTTAAAACACGAAACAGAGATATAATGTAGATGCTACTTTGCTTCAAATATGACGAAAAATCCTACGTTATGATCCTATATTAAGTGTGAATTACAACAATAATCTTATTAAGTTCGAGAATACGATAATATATTTTTGCCGTGTATTTGCTTGGCAAGACTGAAAAACAAAGCTTTTAATCGTTGTCTGTCACATTGTGGAGAATGTGTTTGGACGGTACTAAAGTAACAAATAAACCATTAACTTGGATATAATATGATTATTATCTTGGATCAGCGTCTTAACATTTAAAAAAAAATACTCCAGAGATCTGAAAGCCTAATTGGGCAAAAAACGAACCTTTAAAAGGGTATTTAAGGATTGAATGTTGGTAATGCATTCAATTTCTGCTGCACTTCTTCCGATGTATTGTCGCTCAACAGCAATGTATGAGAGAATCCCATGGTCACTTGAGTAATATTGAGTCCATCCATGCGGCTCACTTCTTTGGGTTTAGCTGACGATCTATTGATTTCGCCCATTCCCTGTACAAACAGATGTGTTAGCGAATTATGTATACATAAGAAATGTTCTCAGGTTAAATAAAATAACTTTTACCGCATTACAACGAGATTTATTCATTATATTATTTATCCCGACGTTTCGAATGTGTGCCCCATCGTCTAGTTGCAGACAAAAAGTCCGGTTCTTTCCAAAAAAAAAATTAAATAAATATATTACTTATAATGCATTAATGTAGTAAAAAATATTTTATTTAAATGTATGGTACTCGCGTTAATAAAAGAAAATATTCTAAGGTGTACTGAATGTAATACTCGTATAGACACTCTATACAACATTTAAAATGTTTTAATAGTGCACATTATGAAAAACAATGCCATCAGTTTACATATCAAGAAAAAGTATATGATATGGCTATTCTGTTATGCCTGTCATGTGGGTGTCAAAACTTGGTCACTAAGGAAAGAAGACGAAGACAAAATTGCAATTTATCAAAGGTAATTAGAGTATTTGAAGTACTAGGTTTGAAACTTTCAGATAAGGAAAATAAGAGGTAAGAACAAGATTTAGTGTCTAAAGTGGCAGTGGTCAGGACTCATGCGCGGATCCCAAGGAAAAGCAGGATGCCAAGAAAGAGGTGGGGGAGACGTCTTCGGCCGTACTCTCAATTCCAGTTAGATACAGATGAAAATAGGTGAGGCTTTTTATGTGGGGTGTTTCCCAACGCTGGGCGTTTATAGGCGTGGGGAGTGTAGGGTTCCGTCGCATCTCCGAGGCCGTTTGACTCACACTAAAACACACTTTCCGCCTTGACGGAATGCCTAGGTTCGCAGAGGATATCTCCAGGGGTCCCGGCAGTGTTTGCGGTTGAGGATGGACGTTATGAGGAGGGACGAGAAGGTAGATACCGCCTTCTCCTCCCACACCGTCTCCCCACCCTCAGAGGGCTACAGCTACCTTCTCTCTCTCGTTCAGCAATCTCCTTCTGCAGCATGATGCGCTTGCAGAAGTAGACCGCTGTCCTCCATGCCTGTCCACTGTCCAGCACCTTTGAAACGATTAGACAGAGGTCTGTAACCACGACTGCGACCAGGTCTTGTCGCTCCATAGTCCACGCCGCATATTTCGAAAGGGTGCACGGCGGTGTCCTCAGAAGCGCTACAGTAGTGGCATAGGGGGTCGACTCTCGTCATGCCATCTTATGCAGGTACCGTCACAAAGACCCATCTGCCGACAGTACCTGCACCAGTCTGAATGTCACAGCCCCCTTAGCCCTTTTCATCCAGTCCTTGAGGCCTTCTCCTCAGCTAGGACCGTCTCTCATAGGGCATCCTTGCCGCTTCGCCTAGCCTGCCCCGCTATCTCTATCCACGGACCTTGTCTCCCCTCTGTAGAATCCGCCTTTAATCGGTAGAGGGTCAGCCAGTATTTCGGCGCCCCTTACCCAGTGTGGAATCTCATCAATCGTCCAGGCAGCCGCAGTCACGGTCCGCTAACAGCGAGCTGCCCAGACCGTAATCATCCGCGGTGGCCTTAGGAGCACACGATTGCTCCTTCTACACATCGCGTCCACGCATACCGTGGACCCATAGAGGCCAGAGCGCCATATTGGGGATAATTCCGCAGTACAGCCTCCTAATCGTATGGTTCGGGCCCCAAAGGTTTGGTAGTAGGCACCCTAGGGCTCCGGCTGGTATCTTCAGGAGTTCGGACATCTGGATCCTCCCCTTAGCCTTAGCCAAGACGAATCCTAGGATCCTTTGTCCTAGGCCTCCTTCCACAAGGTAACGACCGAAGTACGAAGGCGACGTAAGTTTATTTGAATGGCCCATTGTGCCCCTGAAACTACAACCTTGCCTCCGCCATCCCTTAAGGTAGGGCCGCTATTTGCTCCATGAACTGTTCGGGGGGCTCGTTTTGCCCCCGTACCCTCTTCCGAGGTATTGCCACCTAAGTCTGTAGAGGCCTGTTTAATCCCACGCGTCACCGCAGAGGCTCTGGAACCTGGGTGCATCCCTAGTAACCGTGTTGGGGCCCCTTTTTTTCCACCAAGGGCCTTTGCGGCCGTTACCCCTGTATTGCCCCGGTCTCCTAGAAAGGGCTCTGGCTGGGCACCCCCAGCGCCACCGACATAGTCGCAGTCTTTGCTGTAGCCCTGTACTTGTTATGTCCGGTACCTCCAACAACAAAACGTCACCCTCCGAGTAAGGTCTGGGGAGTTGAGAGACCCCGCCAGCACTCGCCGCGGCAGACACGTAGGAGCCCTAGGGCGCTTTAACCGGGGCGGGCTTTCACGGCCTCATCTATTCCCTCACAATGGTCAATCACCTCCATCCACTTGCAGCGCTGACCGCACGAATCGATGCCTCGGTCTCCGTGTTTTCATAGGACGAGAAATCTCTCTCGGACATCCTAGCATGCTGCCTCTCCCTGGCCTTGTCGATATCGCTGTCGAGATATTGCAGCGATACCGATCGTTCGATCTTGTACTTATTTAAAAAAAAAAAATTACCTAATTTAGTTGAAATGTCCCTAATGGATATTTGGCCAGTCTGTATATAAAATCCTGTATGTGTACAATTTTACGCTTCTTGTAAAAATACCACCAACTTCACCACTTACCAATTCGCCATATGTGGGAGAAACTCCCCAGGCGATAAGGGTGTCGTCTGCTGAGATTACCACGGAGGTGTTGCTTGTTCCCACGCTGCGAATGTTCCAACCTGAACAGAATAATACATTTTTCTAAAGATTTATTGTTTAACCAGTTTGCCAGAGCACAGATTATCATTGTACTGCATAGCATACAATTGTCAACATTTAACCAATATTCTAAAATCCACAGGTAATATAGTGTGTATCAAAAAAAAAACGTAGTGAAACTATATGGGAATGTAAGAAATGCCTGTTCCAGACTGTTTCGAGATACCACACTTTACTTTATTATTAATAAATATATTTGTATAATTTCCTTTATATTTCCTTCAAAAACTATTAAAAGTCCTAGGTCGAAAATAATTTACTTTAGAAAACATAAAGCTTTTTCCGACTTCTCTGAGGCATCAAACACTGTGTGACGCATCCCAGCGAGTTACACTGGACCGTTCTGGTACACTCATTAGAGCGTTTTTTAGCTAGCTCAAGTGCTTAATTTATGTTAGATTTTTACAGATATTACTTGATGGTAGGTGATTCCTCAATCAGAGCATTCATTCAGAGTGGGCCATTACCCAGGCAGAATTTCGATATCCCTCCCACTCGTTAAACATATTTATAAAAAAATATTGTTCAACCCGGTGGGATGCGAACTCAAAAAACCTAGTAGTACAAAACCTGTTTGTGAACGAGCACCTTATTTCATTTGGAATCATCCCGTAGAAACTACAATAGCTTAATCTTATTATACACTATCAACACGCCCCGGATTCCGCATGGGTATGTAGATGTCCTATATACAAAAAATAGACTGATGGTGATTTTTTTTAAATAAGTCCAGTAGTTTTTGAGTGTACTCGTTACAAACATACATCATACATGTTTATAATATTAGTGTAGAATGGAAATCAAAGGTATAAACACAATATTGTTCGCTGAGCATAAATGCAATTGCTTCATACAGTTGCAATAGAATCATGCGTTAGGTATTCATATCGCTTGCGCATTTTATTAGGGAAGAAAAAGATAATATATAAGAATTTGTTAGGTGATAGTTAATCCAAAATTTAAAATATTATCTCAAAAACTTTTAAATCTATTGCAAAAATCAGTTTTTTCTGAACAAGTGTTTCATCTATATTCAAATGTAGAAAGGTCTTTAGACTACTACTGCTGCTTTAATATTAAAGTAATAACATTCTACTAAATATTTTTATAACATCGCATTGCAAGTTAACCATATGTTTTACAATGAATATCATCCACATATATTTATAATATATTGTATATATATGAGTCGTATAGAATCAAAGGCGGCTATCTGACATTTTTGGTCCGGCAATCTACCAAAATAAATAAGTTCTTGTCGTTTAGACTGTTATGTTTTTTTATATATTTGGTTTTATCTTTAATTGTTAATATTAATAGATACCTTAAACATGCAATTAATGATACCTAATACAAAAATAAATGAGAAAAACGTTTTCTTTTTTAAATTGCTAACAATCAGCCATAAGTCAGATTTTGATTCTATACGACTCATATAATCTTCTGTACATGTACATGTTACTAAACTCCTCCTTAACCGCTGTACCCATTTTGATGAATATTATTGAGATCGGGTTCCAGAAATATTTTATTTATTTAATCCAACAATCAGGCAAGACCACATCTGTCAGGTCTTTTTGAATCATATATAATTTTGATTATATTTATTTATTCACTTATATTCATGTTCCAACCCCTCTTAAGGATCCATGGCAAAGCAGAGTTTGTATTTACTAAGACAGTAGCATTGCAAGGCACAAGCTTTCGCAGTTTAATATTATACATAGATCAAAATAAAATATATTGTAAGTACCTAAAAGATCTTGTACTGGCTTTGGATACATGTTAGCTTCCCCGGTGCGTTTGGTTTGACCAAACAGATAGAGCATTCCTAAAAAGAACAAAAATACACAATTTAATATTACATTCCAGATATTTTTTAAATAACTGTAATTGTTATACTTTTTACAAAAAAAAAAAAAATATATATTTATATTTACAAAAGTGTTTTTTTTGGAACTGATTTGAATGAAACTTATGAATATTTTTTGTAATTTTATTTTATTACACATCTCTCTTTTGCCTCTGCCTCCGATTCCGCTTCCGAAAAAAACCAAAATTCTTCGATTCCGAAAACCACCTCTGTAGGGATGTATAGAATACATTGAGCACTCACCGTGTTCGGTGACAGCGAGGCTGTACGTGGCGCCGCAGTGTATAGAGCGTACTCCCCTCGACAACGACTCGAAGAACTTGATTAGGCGCGGCTTTACCTCGTCCTTCGGTTCCGCGTGTCCGAGTCTCCCGAACCCACCAAAGCCCCAACTGAACGCACGCTTCTTCGAATCGATTGCGACCTGGAATATATAATAATCCTTTGAAGTGATGATAAATTATGACGGGCTCGTTCGTAGGCGCGTTCGGTAGAACACCTGCCGTGCGCATCGATGGGTCGTGGGTTCGAATCCCACCGAGACGACATAATTTTCTGTAAGAATGTTTTCCCCACGTTTGGTAACTTCGGGCTTTATCGGGTGGGAGATTCCGACTGAACCATCGTTCATAAATGGAAAAATCGTGAAGTGCATATTGCGCGTTTCGGTTTCAGTCTATGGATTTTCGAATGCTCGAAGTAAAAATTAGGTCGACAGCGCATCATTGTGTATACCATCAAGTGAACATCAATTTGTACGAACGTGTTGATATCTGACAAAAATAAATATATCATTGTCTGAAAAAGTCAGAGTCCGACTATCTCTTGATCCTTTTTGTTGTTGCGTACATAATATATTAGATCACACCTACTATATATTTTATCACAATCAACACACTATTGGGAGCGATTCCAGTTATTCTACTTGCTCCTCGTTTTCACCATTGCACAGAATCCCTTGACAATTTCTAACAATTTAACTTGTGTCATTCTAACAATTTAATAATAGTAGATGTATTCCTATTGTTTTGTAATCATTTTGTAATCCTATACTGGCATAATATGTGTAATTATTTTGCAATGTATTAAAATTTAGCACAAGATATCTCGAATTTAAAATAAGTTTCGATCAGGCAGGTTAAAGAAAACTGAACACAGCTTTCAAAGACAAAATGACAATGATATTGATCCTGTAAGTTTGAATAGGCTTAATTTGATTCAATAGAATGTTTTGATTTATTTGTGTCTTCTGAATTATGTTTTGGATAATAAACATTAAAATACATTTCAGCATTTGAGAATAATAAAAATGAATTAATTAGTTGCAATACTTACTGTGTGGTTATTGCCACAAGAGAAGTCAACAATGGTGACGTCATTGACTGGTATCAGGTGACCATCCTTTGCCTTTTCACAGAAGAATACTATCTTCTTTGGTACTGTTTCGAAATGATATGCTAACTTTGTCGATGTAACGAAGTATTTCCCGTCAGAGTTGTGACCTATAAATAACAGTGTTATTCAACTGTAGTAAAATTATTTCATATGGTATCATTTCAATTAAATGCAAAATTTAAAGTTATTTATTGTATACAGAATATAAATATTGTATGTTTTTAATACAATAATGAAATATAGAGAAACGTTATAAAATTGACATAAAGGTGTAAGTACAAGGTATAAAAAATGTTTACCTAGTTGACCAAACTCTGGCAAGCCAAATGAATGAAGAGTTCCATTGCAGTCTAATATCATAGAAAATTCCGCACCACATCCTACTTTTACAATAGGTGCTCCCCTGAAAAGCATTTAAATAATGAATAAAGAGATTTACTGTGATAACACTATACTGACTGAACACTGAGAGAAACATCCAGATTCCAGAAGAAAAATTAAATATCTTGAAAACAATATCAGGAAAACTTAACTTCAGCTGTTAAATTATATAATACATTTACAGTTTAAATGAGAATACTCTACTTTTGTCATTAAAGTTTATATTATCACTAATGCAGTTAAAATTTAAAATAGAACAAATTTAATACAAGATTTCTTGATGTTAAGGAAACAAATTGGGTCACAACTGTAAAAACACGTATTTCATTACGACACTAAAAACCAACATATTACATATTTAAGTATTTTATAAATTTAATTAACGTATAAGGCGTGTACACACTTGTATCTGATTCTGGTGGGTTTAACTATCTGCTGTGTGGTGTTGCCGAGTCCGCACTGGCCGCACTTATTGTCGCCGCACGCGTACACGGTGCCCGTATCTGCGTAAAACGTTCTAAGCGTTACATTGTATCTAGATACTAGCAACGCGCCCCGGCTTCACACGGGTGCTATGTAGATGTATTATACACAAACAATATACCTATGTTACTCGCTGACAATTAAGCTTTCTATTGGTGATTTTTTTTAAATCGGTCCAGTAGTTTTTGAGTTGATTCATAACATACATAAATCCAAAAATACAAATCTTTCCTCTTTATAATATTAGTATAGAAGTATAGATAAGACCTAAAGGAGATAGGGGTTATATGCTGAAGAAGAGAGGCTCATAAAGATATTTTTTGTTTTCAAAATAAGTCACAATCTGGTTATATTATGTACTTTTTTTACTATTTTAAAAATAATATTAAGGTCTTTGGCATAGATTTAACATAGTAAATGACTTATTTAAAAAACCTAAAACATAATGTTTTTACTTTTATTTACTGATCAGTAAAAATGGTGTAGGTATTAAAAAAAAATATTTACCTGTTACAAATAAACTGTGGTTTCGGCCTGTAGCTGCATGAATAATATTGAGGCCCTGAAGGGTTGGTACCAGTTCAGGTACATTACGTGTTGTTGTATCTCCAAATCCGAGTTGACCGAATGAATTACGACCTTAAAAAGATACATTTGGTTTAAGTTATTTTATGAAACAACAAACATGTCCCCAGCCCAAGTTACAAACAAGCTCAGACACTCGTTTTGTCAATATTTTGTGTATATAATTGGGGAGAATGCTTTACTGAAGACGGGAAAAAATAAAGGCCTAAAGTTCAATGCCCACAATACATAAAGTCAAAAAAATATTATGTAACTAGCTGCCTGAGCCGGCTTCACATGGCTATACTTATGAAGAAAATGAGACCAAATAATTTTTTTGTTAAAAAATCTAGAGAGGGATTCCTAATCACCTAGCGGTATGGAATATACTTTATGACCTATTCTCATGCCCACCAAATATACATAAACAATTTCATAAAAATAAATAATTGACGAGAGCGTCTCGTTCTCCAGAACGGATCTGCGGCTAGTCTCAAGTCTTCGTCTATTATGAGCTTTCCATCTCTAAGGTCCTCTCATAAATATTTGTGGCTCAATTTTTGTGGGCAAAAAGTGGTCCACTATTCTATCAGTTTAAGAACAAACTCAGATATACTTGATTTAATTTTGAGTTGATATTTCGCTGTTGACCTTTTCCTTCCTTCTCAAGACAAGCATTCTACGCCTCGTAAGTTTGTGCCTTTAAATTTTGTTAACCTGCTCTTCTGCTTTTCGTATTTAGTGCTTGTAACATTCTTTCTAATTTACCTATTACTCTCCTACTATAGCTATTTACCATTAATTCTAAGACCAGATAAGTAAAAAGAGTAACTTTGGTGATATTTGATCGCCCTGTCGATTCTTCCTTCATTTGGAAATTATATACCTATTGTTTCCACGAGTAGATTTTTTATTGTGTAGTTATAATTAAAGACTTACCAAAAGTATAGACGTCCCCTTCTTCTGAAACCAGAATCGAATGACCAGCACTGCAGCCACTTATAATAAGGCGGTACTGCAACAAAATTTAAACAGCGTTAATTCTTACTCTGTATAATCAAATCACTTGTAGTAATTATAATAATAATAATTAATATAGTGTAAACATAATTTTTTATTTAGAAAAGTAAATATTAAATAATTACTTATTTTATTTCAATGTGTCTTTTAAACCCATGCCTAAATTATGGGCTATATACATATATATAAGAGCATATATTTTATAAGAAACTAGATATTACAACATTTCTTACAAGTTTTTATTTATTTTGAAATCTCATGTTAAGGCAATCAATAATATAAATGCAAAATTTGTTTGACCTTATTCAACAACAGGGCAACAACTGACTTAAATTCTTGAAATTTATGTATAAGGAAAGCGATGTAAGCTTGTTTTTATATCAGGAAAGCATTACAACTTGTATACACAAGGCAAGCCATGGTCAAAACATAGATGTAAAATAATAGCAAAACTACCTTTCGATCGGTAAATTTGTGGAAAGTGTAGAGATTAGGATGGGTATGTTTAGTGGGATTTTTGTCCCTCTTTGCCACCAAATCCCACGACACAAGACCGGCTATCATCAGAATTCCTGGCGTTTTGTAAAATGACTGCAACACTTCCTGAAAACAAAGAATACATCAATACCTTACATAAGAAAGAAGTAATACATAAAGACTTAGGTCATTGTCATTGAATATGGATTTATGTTGACCATTGAAGCTGTTGATCATATTTATGTTAAAGAGTGCCTCATGGCATCTAGATAATATTTTATACTTATTAAAATATTATTAAGCTTCATGTATAAAGATATAAAAAACAATTAATATTACTATCAAAATACCTCAGGAAGCTTCAAAGAGGGCTCATCAGGTAGTGGAGAAGGACTTCTCTGCTTGTCCTGTTCTTGATCAGATAACGAAGAATCATTGCTTTCCTCATCTTCTGACACATGCTTTGGTTTCCTTTTGGGTTTGGGACGCACTGGCATTGACAATGGTTTTTTGCGGCTATTGCTTGACATGGTGAACCTGATGATAATATTATTATTTCATTACACATAAATGCATAGCTAATAGTGTATGAATGTATGCAGTATGAACTAATAACTATCATAGCTCACAAAACCGTAAATGGGTGAATATATGCTATTTGAACTTCAATAGTCTGTAGAAAAATTGTATGTTAAATTATTTATATTATTGATAATGTATGCTTAAGCAATAGAGAATATCGTCTTTTATTTGGCCCAATAGTCAATTCAAGTCAATAGGCATTAATGGTTTATTATAATATATAATAAGTAGATTGTATAATTTGTATAGCCTAATGCTTTTAATATTTATATCATTGTTTCTTCTTACATAATCATATACCTAAATACGAATCAAAACATATCTTATTAAAATACACTGTAAAATATTTATTAATATAAAAAAAAACTTATTTTCATGTCCAATTACAATAATGTCACTTCACCTGGGGAATTTGAAAGACTGAAAATTTGGACTAAAACGGCTAAAGTACTTAAGGCCTTGGCTCTAAGTAAAGCTCTGGTAAGTGGTAAGTCTTTGGCCGTCAAAAATGCGCGAAGTACAGTGTGAAATAAAAAACAAGCTAACGGCGTTGTGCTAAATTAAAATAATATTGCAACAATTTTCGCACCACCAAAAGCACCAAGCTGGAAATTTGATAACACATTTCCCTGGTGACTATAAAATTAAAAAAAAAAAGAAAATCTTGCGACCCTTATTAATATCATCACTACATTATATAAAACAAAGTCGCTTTCTCTGTCCCTTTCTATGCTTAAATCTTTGAAACTGCGCAACGGATTTTGATGCGGTTTTTTTTAATAGATAGAGTGATTCAAGAGGAAGGTTTATATATCTAATAATAACAGTTTTTCTGTAGTGTTTTTAGTATCAGCATTGCACCGGTGCGTAGCCGGGGCGGGGCGCTAGTTAATTAATAAATGCAGAAATAATGTCTACTAGTCAAATTATTAGTAGTAAATTAAACAGAGTATTTTTCCTTTAGGGACACAAAAAAATTATCCAAATCTGTTTATCCATGTAACAATGCAGTTACACTCAATGATAAGACACAAGCAGTATTTTAAATATTTTTATAATGATTATAACAAAAAAGGGTAGTAATGATGGTTTGTAATGAGGCAATACAAATTTAAAAAATAGAGATTAAACTACGAACAGATGTATGATTCGATTATTTAAAAATTGTAACACGTTTCCTTACAATATATACAAATTGATACGAAAAGTAAGAAAAACTCACAAAGGCAAATTACAATTGATTAAAATAGTAATCATTCAGAGAATCTATTAATAATTACCAAATAATCATTGAAATGTTATTTTTTGAGTTTCGATGGTTTTTTAAATATTTATCAAGTAAAATTTTGTGATTTAAGTTTTCATCACAAAAATATCTAAATAAAACATCAAAGGTCAGAGAGGATAATCAATTAAAATTGACTAGTTTTTTAAAAATAATTATTGATTTCCACTGCAAATCTATATAATGGAAAAGGGAAAATAGCATATTCAAATCTTTCTCAACACAAGTTCCCATAACACACACTTCACACTTTAGATATAGGGTTTGGAAAACTTACCCCTAATATTGTCTTTTATTAACGCGAGTATCACACATTTAAATAAAATACTGTATACTGGATTAAAACAATTTATTATTTAAATTATTTATCCCGACGTTTCGGAAGCTTTTCAGCAACTGTGGTCGTGGGTAGACAGAAAGATGACAGGTCATCAGGTATATAGTATTTTATTTAAACTTACCCCTGATGACATTATATCTCTAAATCTAAATTCTAAATTTTATCACATATGCCACAATGACCTTTGTTCAGAAGCCATGGAAGCTAAAACCACATTTTTGGAATAGTATTTACTTTATGTACACCATTTCCGAGCTTAAATTTATCAGATTGAATGATTCTGAAACCTAATTTATCAACAAAAAAAACCAAATTTCTAATTAAAAATTTTGATACATATATTATCTGGCTTATAGAAATATTTCTACCAACTACATTACCAACAGTCTCACCATAAATCTTTCAACCAACTACCACTCTATTCTGTTTGTAATATCTCATGAAGCCCTCGGGTCAAGAATCCATTCTCTGGATCCTTCTGTTCCAACAGTTACCATGCTATGATGGAGAAGCATAATTCTTATGTTTGGGGTACTTGGACAATCTCTAGCATTGCAAATGAAATATTTTATTGAACATGTTTTATGAAAGCTTTTTGTGGCCTTTAAACATTCAAATATTTACTTTTGTTACTAGGACCTAGGTCATTAGAATCCTCCATTTGAACTCCACTTAAGCTTCATGTTAAATAGTGTTGATAGCATTTGACATATTATTGAAGTCCTTAACCTGCTGCCCTCAATGCATCCCATGCATTTTTTTTTGGCAGACAAATGTTAACAAGACAATGGAATTTTACTATTAAACAAATGTTTGCTCTCTTCTTCTATCATAAAATAATCTTTTTTACAACTAATTACATTGATTGCAACTGGGGCTGCACTTACATACTCCCAAAGATCCTCAGGAATCAAGTATAGTTCCATAATATGATTTCACAGAGAATAATCGGCACTTTCAACGAGTTTCTCTATAGATGGTATGTTTGAACACATATCCCACAATATTTTATTCAATTTCATGCATCTTCTATATTATTATCAATCATTGAATTTACTCAAAAATCTGCACCCATAACCTGATCACCTCAGTGTTCACATTTTAAGCAGGGTTATAAAATATAAGATAGAAACATATTAAATGTTTTATATCAATATATAACAGAAATAATTAATACTGATTTGTATAAAACAGAATTTTGCTCATGACACATAATTCTGTTCAATTTTAAACAATATTATCATAGAACTATATATATATGTATATATATGAAAGTATTTACTGTTAACTCGAAGGCGTATAAATTTCAACAAAATTATAAACTGTTAACTCTTAGAATATGCAGACATCTGTTTCATGTTTACTAACAACAATAAGATTGTTGTTTTGAAAACTTAATACCCGAAAAGTGGCGTAATACTTAAATTACAAACCCGCTGGATCACCTACCATTGTTATAGGTAAAGGAAAAAAAAAGGATATTTTAAAGCAGCCTGTCTAGTCTAGACTCTAAGACTGCTAGTATGCTGTTAGCTTAAAAAATAACAGCGAAGCCATAAAGAATATGATCAGTTATTTACTCCTAAAACCAAGATAATTTTTTACGGAATTCACAGCTTGAAAATAAGAACGGCATTGACACGTGCGTTGTTGTATCTACGAATTTATTGTAATAATAAATATAAATCAACGTAATAATCCTAACAATTTAAAATTATATCAAAACAATAACTTTTACTTACCACTGGTAAGAAATTTATAATTAATTAATGAAGAAATTGAATGATTAAAGCTTTCTCTGAATTCTTCTCCCGTGAAAAAGCCACAGCCCACAGCATAGAGTAAGGTATTACAGGGTAGGACAAAGCTATCTGTTAGGGATGCCGTGAAAAAAATGTTAATAACGCATATAACAGTACATTTACTTTTAATATAATGAGTTCAAAATCCAAATTGTATTATAATATTGCCAGTAGTTGAGGCCTGAGGGAAAAAATAGAACTCAGTCCATGTCACACTATATGACTATGGCTTTGACCACAGACGAGTAAGAGGATCCCTAACGAGTATGTAACGACCAAAGAGATTATAATACAAGATTGCACTTGAGCGCCAAACATCACAAGTGAGCACGAAATATTTAGGACTGTGTCCTTTTCTACATTGTGATTATTATTATTATATTTTAACGGCCTTATTCATAAACGTATTTTTAGTAAGCTTGATATAGTTAAAATATGTTTTGTCTCGCTCTATCGAAAGTAAAAAGACTACAGAACGAAAGAAACAACAAGGCTGCGACTAGACAGATTGAGATAGAGAAATACATAAGTTGGGCGTTGGTTTCGGTGAAGTGATTAGCTTTATTATTTATTTCAAATTTTAACGATTTAACTTTGGCTTGCTCCTTTTCAAGTTTCACAAAATCCTCAAATGCTTTTATTTTTGGTTGGCATTTTATTTCGTCATTACTCATATTTAATAAAAATTAAAAAAAAAAAACAATAAAATGCACCGTGCACTTAATTACTTGGTCAAACTAAAACTGCAGCGTCTTAAAGCCAATCCTAACAGTATTCTAAAGGCGGTGGCTAACAGGCCAGACTCCTTCCTACTAAAGCGATGGATGGAGATGGCCATTGGATTATGATGTGAAAAACAATATGATGTATAATACTAATCATACTAACATATAATAAGAATAATTGTAACTAACATACTAACAAATATGGATATTAATGTATATTATTATTATTATTAAAACAAATAACAATCATAACATGCTTGAAGTTCCAAACACAGAGACCACAGTAGTGTAGTGACGTCTGCATATCTGTGGAATCTCTTATATCCTGTGAATTCCATACAATTTGAAGCGCAATAAATTAGCAAAATCGATTTAATCTATTTCCGAGAAGGCGGGAAAGTCATCAATAAGTAAAGGCGCGCTCTTTTTAAAATTAATTTCTAAAAATATTTTCTCTACTTTTGTTCTATTTCAAATACGTTACTAAGGTTCTACTAATAAAGGTTTAGTCAAAAATAAATAAAATGACCAAAAAGAGACGGTGGAAAGAAAATCCACCAGACCCACGGATCGGGTACTCTTCGGACTCAGACTCTGGAGAATTGGATAATGCGGACAAGTACTTAACTTATAAAGTTAAAGGATATGTCCGCAAGTATCCTGAAGATATTCCGCAAAAGGACTTGGTTGTGTTCTTAGCACATAAGGAGGAAGGCAAAGTATTCAACGACAGGGATCGTATGGCCTTGTCTAAGGGCATTCGGGAACATGGTGTGTCTGGAGTTATGCATTTGCGCTCCATCAACAAATATAAAGTCGGTATAACTTTTGATTTACCAAATAATGCTAATATGTTTATTCAAAATAAGAAATTATTAGATCATCTTACATTAATAGCCACAATACCAGCTGGAGGTACCGAAGTTACTGGAGTTCTCACTTCAGTGCCAAGCGATATGTCTAATAAGGAAATTTTTGGTCTGATAGGCAGCTCGAAAAATGTGGTACAAGTAAGGCGTTTCATGCGCAGAGTCAGGGGTGACAACGGAGCAATAACCTATGCTCCTACACAAACAGTTGCAGTTACCTTTGCCTCCCCCATCCTTCCAGAATATGTTTATTTAGATTCTTGGCGTCACGAGGTTAAAAAGTATATCCCTCCAGTTAAGCAATGCCTCAAATGTATGAAATATGGACACATAGCTAAATTTTGTCGCAACTCTGAGGTTTGCTCAATATGCACATTAAACCATAACTTTAAGAACTGCCTAACCGATTCACAAAATGCAAAATGTGTCAATTGTAACGGTAACCATATCGCCATCTCCATTCAGTGTCCTTTGAAAAAACAGAAAATTGAAGAAAACAAAATTAAAACAAAGAGTGTAAACTATTCTGAATTATTTAATCCAAATGCTTTTCCAGCTCTTTCTGCTCGAACCTTAGAAGTACAAATAAACAATTTAATGAAATCTAACACATTTATCAACACTTTAGTCGAAACAATTATTAAAATAGTCAGTAATAAAGATACACCAGTAAATACAACATCAATTAAAGAAGTATTAAAATCTACCTTAAGTAACAAGTTCCCATCTGCCTCATAATGGATTTGTCATATTTAAATATCATTCAGTGGAATGCTCAAAGCCTCAACAGTAATAAACATATATTTAGTAATTTCCTCTATACACATAATATTGATATAGCTATAATTAGTGAAACATGGCTTAGGCCTGAACAAACTTTTAAAATAAGTAATTACAACATAGAAAGGAATGATTGCGGTAACATACATAATGGAGTCGCAATTATAATTCATAAAAACATTAATTATACAAAAATTGACACATATTTTGATAATTCATTACAAAATATATGCATTAAAATAGCAGTTAACAACAAATATTTATATATAGTAAGTTTTTATAGTCCCTTAAACTCAGTTCCTGTCTTCAATAAAGATAAATTTGAGCAATTATTGAGGTCTATTCCTCAACCTTTCATATTTGCTGGTGATTTTAATGCACATCATACTTCTTGGGGATGTAACTATGACTCTCCACGAGGACGTAAACTTTTAGATGTCTTCGATGAAAACAACTTAGTTTTGCTCAATAGTGGTCAACCAACAACTGTAGGTTCTACAACATGGCGTCCCAATGCTCTTGACCTGACATTGGTCTCTTCATCTCTTGCATGTAATTGTGAATGGAGTGTAAACGATAGTCCTCTTGGTAGTAGTTATCATATTCCTGTTTTAATAAAAGTAGTAATTAGTGAAAATCATAACAATAATTTGAATGGGGGAAATTGCTCTAATGCTATGCATTTGCCTCTCTATCCCAACTATAAGTTAGTTAATTGGCAGAAATATAGCAACCAGGTTGATGATTTGTTAGTTGATCTAAAAATAGATAGATTAAATCCTCTTGATTCATATTTACATTTTTGTACAATTTTACGCAAAGCTGCTTCTAATTCTATTGCAAATAGTTCAAACCGCAAACCTACCAGTAATACCATTGATTGTTCTCTTTTTAAGAATAAAGGTAAAAAGTCCCCTCTCCCTTGGTGGAATCAAAAGTGTACTGAAGCTGTATTAAACTTCAAAACTGCATATTTAAATTTTAAAAATGATCCAAAAGAAGAAAACTATATCCATTTTAAAAGACTTAGAGCTGTAAAAAAGCTTGTCATAAAATCAGAAAGACAAAAAAGTTGGTTTTCTCTATGTGAAACTTTTAATAGGAATACGCCAATATCTGTCATATGGAAATTCATGCGTAAATACAACAAAACATATATTTCCAATAATTGTGACAATGATACATGGATATTAGATTTTTTGCAGAAGTACACACCAGACTATGTATCAAACACTATGTCAAATCACAATAATAACAACATTAACTCCAGTAATAGGTTTCTTGTCAGTCCTTTCACAATTAATGAATTAATATCAGCCATAACCTCAAGAAGAGATACTGCTTATGGTCTTGATGGAATACCCTATATTCTACTTAAAAAAATTAGCATTGCCAGTTTAGAATCATTTCTAAATATACTGAATTTAATGTGGGATAAAAACATTATACCAGAAGAATGGAAAAAGGATTGTCTTATACCAATTTTAAAACCAGACAAGCCTAAGTTTTGTCCCGATTCTTATCGGCCCATAGCACTTACTTCCTGTGTTGGTAAATTATTTGAACAATTGTTAAAACAACGATTAGAGTTTTATGTAGAAAATAACAACATATTACCTTCCAATCAATTTGGTTTTCGTAGAAAATTTTCTGCCAGGGAAAGTATTTGTCAACTACAGCTTGATGTTCGTAACTCTTTGTCGGATCGTAAAAATCTGGTAGCTGTATTTTTTGATGTAGCAGGTGCATTTAACAGTGTTAATATAGATATTCTTTGTCATGAATTATTATTGTTGGGAATTCCTGCACAATTTACAAATTGGGTAAAAAAATTCTTAACCAATAGGGAAGTATTTGTTAAATTAAATAGACATCTTTATGGTCCTAGACTTTCATTCAAAGGAGTATGTCAAGGAGGGATACTATCCCCACTTTTATTTATATTGTACATTCATAGATTAAATATAATCCTAGGATCCCAAGTTAAAAATCTTCAGTTTGCAGATGATTTAGTTATATACACATCAGGGAAAAATCAGTCGGAAGTAGTTCAAATTATTAACAATGCTTTAACAAATCTGTACAAATATTTTACTTACCTTGATCTTAATGTGAATCCATCTAAGTCTAAAGTCATTGTATTTGGCAAACAATCGCGTGACATGCCTACCATACTATACAATTATTATTCTTTGCCGGTCTCGCTTGAAGTAAAATTTTTGGGAGTTATTTTTACTCATAAGTTAACTTGGAATAGTTACGCTAAGCACATAATAACTAAAGCAAATAAAGCCTATAACATCTTAAAATCTCTTTCAGGTTCATACTGGGGCGCTGATCCTAAAATTCTGTTGTTGTTGTACAAATCATTAGTTCGTAGTCATTTTGAGTATGGTTTTTATTGTTTCGCTGCAGATACTAGTGTTGTAAATAGTTTAGATCTTTTGCAAAACAAATGTTTACGTCTAATAACAGGAGCTTTCAGAAGTACTCCTATTAACGCATTGCAGATTGAATGTAATATCCCACCGTTAGCCATTCGATTCAACTATTTAAAAGAAAAATTCTTACTAAAACTTTATAGTGTATGTGGTAATCCATTTTTGATCAATTTGTTACACTCTGCATCTCATTCAAATGTTAAATCATTTTATATGCTGCAAGGTCTTCAAAATTTCACTGATTTTATAGAAAATACAAACATTCATCAATCTAAGCATGTCTTGCCATGTTACGAGGGTTCTTATAGTGGTAAATTTCCAGCAATTAATATAGTTATAAAGAATAAAGAAGATTTATTTTCAAAAGAAGAAGTAAATGCAATGCTATCAGAATGGTTAGATCATAAATTTATTTATACTGATGGATCCAAAAACAGTGAATCCGTGTCTTTTGCTATTTATGAGCCTTCCTCAAAAGTAGGCATAGGTCAGAAAATCAATAAAGATGCAAGTATATTCACAGCGGAAGCTGTCGCTATCTTAAGTGCTTTGAAACATATTGAGAATTGCTATAGAGAGCACACAAAATGGGTTGTTGTAAGTGATAGTATGAGTGTTCTACAAAATTTAGCAAATAATCATCTAAATGCTCATACTAATTATGTTATATTCTTAATAAAACAGTTATGGGTTGAACTAAGTCATTTAAATGTAATAATTAATTTTGTGTGGGTGCCTTCGCACATTGGTGTTCAAGGTAACGAACATGTTGATTACTTGGCTAAACAAATTGTAAAGTCAGGAGATTCTCCTATTAATATTAGTATTCGTATTCCTTATACAGATGCAATTAGTTTAATCAAACAGCGGATGTGCCAAGCATGGGGAAAACATTCATATTATTGCACAAACGTTCAAAACAAAGGAACTTGGTTCGCCGGTCTCGATGTCCAAATAAATTCTACACCTTGGTTTTGCAAGCACAAAATATTCACAAACAAGAAATTTTATACAACTATTTCTCGCATGCGTTTTGGTCATTGTCGTTTAAATTACCATCTTCATCGTATTAAAATGGTTGATTCTCCATATTGTGTCTATTGTCAATCATCAAAAGTACAATCACTACATCATATCTTCTTTGAGTGTTCGTCTTTCAACATTCAGCGCCTTGTGTTGTCTGATGGGCTTTTAAAAATTTACAATAAAGTTGAAAGTATCCCGCATTGCATTCAGGAGTTACTTAAAAATGCCTCAACTTTTATATTTTTGTACAGATTTGTTATTGAAACTGTTAACGATATTTAAAATTATATTTATGTACTCTTTGTTACAGTAGTAAAATAATAGGTTAATAAGTTAATTATAATATTAAAGCTGTAAATATATTTTTTCTAGTAAATAAGTTTTTTCAGAATTTTTAAATTAGATTCTCCGTCACCACTCTTCGGGAGTCCTGACGGACAAGATAACGGGATTTGTAAATGGAAATGTGCCTTTTCTACTCTTTGTTGGGTAGTAATAAATAAAGAATTGTACGTACGATACGTATGTAAAATCGGATTGAACAAAATGTATTTAACTGAGATTTTAAAATTAAATGACATACGTCAGACTTATGGCCGCGTGGAAATAAAGATATGATAATAACTACTTATATTACGAAAAATACTGGATATTGGAAGATTCCGTCTTTGACGGGGGTCGTCATTAATTAAAAGAAGAAGTACTATATTACGATACATATAAAGGATAAGAAACGTAAGACATAAATAAGGAGAGATAAAAGGGAAAAAAAATAACATAAGACAAGGCGGTATGGTCGAAAGACTTTAGCCTGCCCTAGGGGAAAAAAAAAAAAAAAAAAAAAAAAAAATTAATCTATTTCCGACCATTTCCGGCTTCTGTGTGGTCATCGTATTTCCATATTTGTCTGCTTAGAATTTGCATTGGGACTCATAATTTATTATATTTGATCTTTCGGGTTTTAAAGCTTAATAATAAATAAGTGCATTACGACAGTGAGCGCACAAAGAAAAATATAAGATTTTCTAATATCATCATACATATACCTATAATAAAAACTTAAATTAATAAATAATCAAAGAATAAAAACTACTTGAGCGTTAATAACTTTAAAAATGAATATGCCTTTTCCAGTAATAAAACCTCATTTCACATTTCCAGACTGGTTTAACGCGGATAATCCTTATGATGAGGATGCAGAATTAACAAAACTTGAACAATCACATCAGAATTGGGTATGCAAATGGCTCTCCTCCTGTTATTTAATATTTTTTATTTTTTACTCCAAATCTCTATTTAATGTGTTATATGTGCTTCTATCCGAATATCGTAGTTTCATTTGAGCTGAAATTATGTTAAAGTAGAATCTTTTGAATAAATTAGAAAATGCTATTTATATTGATTTTCCCATAGGCTGTGCAAATGTAATTGATACGAAATTAAGTATATTCACATTAATTTTTAACTTAATTCGATTGCATGGTTACAGCTTGCTAAGTTCAGGGCTTTTTCTGTTCTGTTGTATACCTTAGATTATAAACAAATTAATTTATGACAACCTTTTTTTATGTAAGTTTCTTTATTCTGTTTATATTCTGCATCCTCTTCATTTTATTATAATTATTTATTTGTACACATTTCTAACAGATGTTCATCGACATTCAATGTAAGTACTTGTTCTTTTCATTCATGAGCACATGAAATCACTTTCCAGATCTGATTTTACTATGCTTATTTTATTAGCGCTATGGCCATTTTTTTTTATAATTATTAAATTGTTTATTTCTTATGAAAAACATCAATAAGAAGCTTAGATTTGAGCAAGCTTTACCAATGCTCAGCTCCTCCATACCAAAAGAAAATAAACTAATTAGAATATAACTTACATAAGGTTTTTTTTACAATTTTGATTTTAAAAATTTTAAAAAGAAATGAACAATAATAATAACAATATAGACACTATTAATAATTTATGTAACTTAATATAAAACTTTTGTTGGCTTTTCACTCACATTAATAATATTTAAGAAGATTGCCAACAGTTGAATACCAAATCTATAAATTGAATATTAAAATTGGCTGTATCTCTATATTTTTAATGCATTACAAATTCCCAGGGCCGGATTTAGGGGAGGGCAACCGGGGCTACTGCCCCGGGCCTGCACAAAAGAGGGCCCCGCAATAGAGATTTCGAAAAAAAATCTTTCAAATTCCGACGATTAAACACTAGAAAACAACTCTTGGCTTGATATTTTTCCGCTGTTTTATCATTGACAAAGTATTGTTGAACGAAGTGTTTAGTGTTTTTTTTTGTTTACCTTTACTCTGTACTTATTCAAACATGAAAATAATCTGCGGCCAGGGGGCCTCCACTCTTTTGTTGCCAGAGGCCTCCACACCTTTAAGTCCGGCCCTGCAAATTCCACTGCCAAGTGCAGTTTAAAGTTTGAGCTAAAAACAATTACATATGAATTGTGAAACTATATTTAATATAATTAAGGATTTTTAAAATATTGTCACACATGAGAATAGATTTGTGTGATTCCAAAGGAAATTCCACAAAGAATAAAAAAATAATAAGTTGGTATTATTGATTTTTTTATTTATAATAGTTTTTTTATAGATATTAATAATTTCAAAAGTAAATTAAATTAGCCTTTAGCATTGACTCAAACAATTAAGGGTTTATATACAGTTGTAGCAGGCGAAATGATGTGGTTCTCTTGATATTTTTCAGCAGGATAATAAATGATTATTGAAAAATTGAAAGCTGCCGTGAAAAGATTCTATTAGTAAATTGCATTGGCTTGAGCCTGAACGAAGGTTTTTGAATTTTATTGAAAAAAAAAATTATAGCACAATAACCGAAAATTTAACACCTCAAAAAATGTTTTTTTTTTGTTAAAATTGTTGCTATTTGTTTAAAAATCAGAATTTTCTCTTCCCTTCGTTTCCCCCTTCCCTTCGTTCAGGCCCAAGCCAATGCAGTATACTAATAGACTCTTTTCACGTTGTGACAACTGATGCTCAAACAAAAGGCGCACCAGCAATATAGCCGTAGTTCCGCCATTTTTAAATATATTTAAATGAGAAAAATTGTACAAGTACACAAAAACATGTACTAATTACTGATCTTCACAGTTTTTCAATAATCACGTATAAAAAAAAATCACGTCATTTCGCCCGCTACAACTGTATATAACCCCTTAATGGGTGTGATAACCAGGGGTCATTTTTGTTATTCATTTTAAAATTTTCACAAGCGTCAATTAAAATATTAAAATTTTGTTTTAGCTTACCTCATTTTCAAAGCGTTACATGAAACATCCTCACATTGTAAAACCTGATCCTGCACCAGTTGCAGAAGTAGAGATCGTAGATGAACCAGGTAAGCTTTATAATCATACAATGCCTTCTAAAATTATGTATGATCAGATTTATTCGTCCTATTTGATTATTATTTCAAATTTAAATTTTCCTGTTCATATCCATGTTCCTAAGTATATTGTGTGGTAAAAGATAATATTCAAAAAAAGCCCAGTCTCAACAATGTAACTCAAATTATAGGTATAAATAAGTAAATAAATAATGCAACATCGAAATTGATATTGCTATTCGAATTTCGACAGAGGTCATTATTTGATGTATTAGTAAAAGGAGCATTAGTTACAGTTGCAGTTTTAAAGTTAGTTTATTAGTTTTTCCATACTCTATGAGCATTGTCCTTTCCAAGACATCAGTTTCACATGTTTGATGCTGGAACTCAGTCATTATAATCTATTGATTAACGTGATGGTAATTTTTACTAATTATGTTAGGTGATAATGAAGATCCTGAAGAATCTGAAGAATCTCATGATGAAGAAGAGCACATCCCTACAGCTGAACCAGACACACAGAACGATATTGTAGAGGAAGCTAATATCGAAGATGAATTTGTGCCAGATGTTGAAGTACTGGAAGTAAATCTGTGGCGTTACAACACAGTTCAAGATGAATAGATTTCCTCCAAAGTTGTTTATGTCGTATTATGACATAAACATGATGCTTTTAACCTCTCGCTGACTTACCTATTAGCTTTCTGTGTTTAATCTCTCAATGTAGTCTCTTAATATAAAGTTCTGCTCTTGATGAAAATGCTGGTTTCATTACGACTGTTCCTTGTCATTTGGTGCATATTGGGCTGTGGTGCAGTTACATTAGGTAGAAGTATAACTCACCTACACAATTGGTTATTGTGTCAATAGCCACTGACCACCGTTTATTATAATAATAATATAGCCATTTAATCTCAAAAAAGATAACAATACAGAACAGACTACATTACATGCATTAAAATATTAAAATGGAAAAACTTTACAAGGTAAAATTTAAAAAATAGGTATATAATTTGACAAAATAAAATAATAAATCTATACAGTTAAGATGAGGCAAGATGTCTTAAACTACTTTCTTTTTTATTTATTAATTATATTAGATTTAGTGTTCTTAAATTGATACAATTGCTAATCGCAAAACATTTCAGTCAAGTGCGTGAAAAACTACTATGGAATGGCTATCGAATCGAATGTGTAGCGTCATTTAAATGAATCTCACACATTTGAACTAAAATTGGCAACACAAACAACGTAAACCAACCCAAAATTTTTTGATGAAACAAGTATCGAAAACATATTAATTTACAGATTTTTTTTTCTTTAATTGGAATATTTATTAGTTGTAATCATTTAATTTTTATATAATTTAGTAGTATTATTTCGTTTTTGAAACAACAAATTGACTAAAATGAAGAACGAAACGAAAACTCATATTATGTAGAAAACTCATATTATGTAGAATGTACCTAGATATATATGGTAGATGCTTAAAAAGTTGCTAAAAGTCACTTGATTAATGGACGACCCCTTACAATGTTGTAGTAACTGTATTTATTACCTTCACATTGATATATGAATATAATTTACAATTTTCTGTTCCCATAAGCCCAAGTCCTCGCAATTCATACGAAAAGCCTGAATAGCGAATGATATAAAGAAACGCTCTAGCTCTAGTATTGTAATCTATATATATAAAAATGAATTGCTGTTCGTTAGTTTCACTAAAACTCGAAAACGGCTGAACGGATTTATCTTATCTTAGTCTTGAAATGTTCGTGGAGGTCTAGGGAAGGTTTAAAAGGCGAGAAAAAATCGAATAATTTCCGGGAAAACCCTAAAAACAGCCCTTTTCTATTTCCCATACAAACGTTTTCTAGAGTCAATTTAATTATATAATTTGTGGCTGAACTGAAACAACGTCTGCATATTCTGGCACTAGTAAATAGTATAGATAATAGATTTAACGAGAGGAACATGTATAGCGTCAGAACGGCAACGCCGCGTGTCGAATATTCGCAAAGTATAGACAGACAGCATAGGTACTTTCTCTGTCTAGGTCATTGACATAGTATTAAATATTGATCGAAGGTCTAGGTATCTCTCCAAAGCATGGCGCATGAGCGGCAATGTGGCAACTATGGAGGGTAGAGTCAAGGAGGAATTTCTCATATGGGGCTTTACTTTCAAAAGTGTCCATGATAAGCTGTTAGATTATAGTTCCAAAACCAACTAAAAACTTTAGTGGGCGCTGATGACCACGATGTGATTGGCGATTATTAATGAAGTGAAGTATGCCAAACGGAAACAGTAAAGTACAGAAGTAGTTGTACTGAATAGAGTAGTTTATAAAAATAAAGTAAATGAGTATGCAATTGAAAACGTCATTATTCAAAAGAATTCTGAAATTTTTAAAATTGTTGTTCTATATTTAATCAATGTAAAGAAATTACTTTACAACAAAATTTTTATATATCTTTCTTCGTTTCATTCTGTCCTACTCTAACAGTTGTAGGCGCTTTCTTTCAAATGCAGTCATTAGCTTACAGCAGCGCCACCTTAATTTCACATAACTTTATGGACACTTCTAATATACAGAGAAATTCCTCCTTGACTCTACCCTCCATAGTGGCAACCATAAAATATAGATTAATAATTGGTCGTAGCGCGCGGAATTATTAATCTATGGTGGTAAGTGGTAACTAATGTATTTGTTTTTATCTACGCGAATTAGTCACACACGCATTTATAAAATTGATCATTTATTTTACGTTGTTCTATTCATGATTTCTGTATGAAACAATATCATTTTAATAATGCTATGCGAAAGTAAAAAGATGCATCGATAGTAATAAGTACATAAAGTAAAAAGAAAATCGAACCGCCTTAACTATATTGGATAGTTGATTCATTTTAAATGTTAGAGCTAATATAATAAAGAAAATCCCTCATGGTATTAATTTTTTTAATCAATTTTGTACATAATTATATTACAAAATTACTTTAAACATTATAACATCAATACTGGCACTATCATAATAAATAGTAGGTAGGTATTATTTACATTTTTAAAATATACTTAACCGAAAAATTTAATTCTCATCTAAAAGTTGAAAACATAATACACCACTCAAACCCTTTGAAGATGAACCCTTTCCGCCAATATACAATTTAATTCCTTTTGGTTCAGGTTCAGGCATTTTTTCTGGTATTTCTTGTATGCTAGGACATTCACAATCAGAACTTTTCTTTTTTGCTGCATGTTTATCCTCACATAAGCACAAAAGTCGACGATATTTCTCTTCATCGCTTTGAATAACATAGCTAAGAGCTTCTTCAAAACTCATTTCAGGCTCAGGAGCTTTACGCACCCTATTTATTTTGAAACCAGACGTATTTTGTGTCAAAACCGACTTCATTTTTCTGATTTGTGCTTCATCTATCCAGAGAATTGGATCGAACTCATCTTCTGACGGTACCGATGGACATTCACAAATATGTTTTTTGTTTTTTTTCTTATTTTTCTTTTTACTATTTTGTTCTATATTCGTTTTATAGTTTTCATTTTTTGAGGTTGATGTAGGCATAGCACCTAAATCTTTACTTATGAATGATGTGTGTCGTTCACAAGGACACTGCTTTTTCTGTTCTTCTTTGCTTGGAGGTTTGTTACATGAAATACAGTCGAGGCTCTCGGAAGTATCTTGATAGTTCGGTTTTTCTAAAAACAATCGATTTATAAATAAACAAATATTATCATATTGGATAGGTAAACTTCCGAAAAGGGAAAACCGAATTTCATCATGAAATTTGGCAAAGATATAGTATTTGACTATGTCTGTAATCCCTTTTAGATATATCAAAAAAAGCATATCACTCTTTTATAGATCTACAAAAAAAGGCCGCGATGGCATATTGTACGTATCTATCTTTTAAAGACAGCTTACTATACCCATTCTGTTCTATCTAAAAAACTATCACGTACAATGTGATAATAGAAATGTTAATTAGACGGATACAGTGTATTAATCCTTATCAATTTAACGTTAGTTACCTTATTAGTTATGCATTTCATGTGTATTATAATCTTTACACCATATATCTAAATTAAATGAATATCTTAGGATTTTTAACGTAAACAAATGGGAACCTACGACAGACAAAACATGTAGGTACCTAGGTATAATAAGCTGTACTAACCGGGCGAAGCCAAGGCTCTTAACCCGCCGTGTGTATACTGGATCTTTTAAGGAACAGTCAAAATTTGTAACTCGGAATACTCTCTTATGGATAGAGGCAAGGCTTCGGTTATCCCCCCTAAAAAATCTAGGTAGTAGTAGGGACTAAACATCCGAGGGACCGTAAGTGAAGGGAGTGCTAGTGTGTTTCTGTTACCTAAAAGGGTCAGTATACACAGCGAGTCAGTATTTTCGAAGCTAAGTGAACTGTGTTGAAACTATATTTTTTCGTAATTTTTTTATACTAAAATAAATGTGTGAAAAGGTATTCTGTTTGTAGCTGGAGAGACAACATCAAACACTATACTGTTGTGTCTTGCGTAACCGTCAGTTTGCGAGGACCATCGATCGCATTTTTGCAACAATTGCGCACAATAATTAACTTTTTTGAAATGATTAATATTAATATATTATTCCATTTGTATTTCAAATAATAAACAAAGACATTTTGTACCGTAAAATTACCTTTTCGTTGACATGCATGAATCCATAAAATATTCCCCCCTTTCAAGTGCTTGAATAATTTAACTATTTGGAAACCACGCAAAAATACTATATTCTTTTGAAAGCTCATAGTGTAAGCTACAAAAGCCTAGAAATGTTTTTTTTTATACTTGTTTATTTTAGAGTTACGAAATAACAAAATTCCGTTTTTTCCGCTTTTTATATGATTGTTCAACTTTTATTATAGTAGCGCGGAAGTGCTAAGCGCCTGAGGTATGTGAGCGGTTAGACGGTGGAAGGCGCGTATTTTCAAGACACGCACGAGTTATTTGAGAACAGATAAATCTCCGGATAACTATGTTAGAAACTAACTAACTATGTCTTATTAATGTAACGGGCAAATTATAATTATTATATTTTATATTTCCGGGCTAAACAGAAATAAACACAAGAGTTAAAAGTGTTAATTAAATTTTGTTATTTATGATTTTATTATATTATAAACAGTTTTAAAAACAAATTAACACTCAATAAGTAAATTAAAAATTTTTTCGTATTACTCCCTTGTCAAAATCGTCAATGTGTCATTTTTATTTCTTTAGGTTTCTGTTTTAAACGGATTGGTTTAATTGGTTTTACATCTATAGCCAAGACACATATCTTGACTAAGGTGTAGGGTATCTTGAGTACGGGTGACGTGGGCCACCGCCTACGGCCTCGCGACTCAGGGGGCTTCGCGCCCCAAAATTTTAAGCATAACTTAAAAGCCGCGAACGCGCCAGAGCAAAAATGCCATTTTTGCTCTGGCAGAGGGCCCCGCAAAATGAATCTTGCCCACATACAATTAAGGTCTTACGCCGCCACTGAATTGTAGAGAACTTTAGGATTCACGCAGAATACTATGAGCTAGGTGCTTGGCTCTCCATAAGATCTGATTAGGTTTACAGTGCAAGCAAAATGTATCTACTGACTACTCGTCTAGGCGTTACTTTACATGAAAATGGTTTTGGTAGAATATAACTCAACTAGTGGTAGATACTAAACGCCGTGATTGTTTATATAGTAAGTATAGTCGGGTACAGTCTTATCGAATAAGACCGCCATCTTCTAGTATTATTTTCTTTATCATTGCCTGTTTTACAATATGTACAAGAAGCTACGGGATAAAATAAAATCGTTCATGTTACTAACTAGTAACAAATCACACACTATGTGTGTTTGGCAGACAGAAGCACTAGGAAGTAGGAAGCGCTTGTAAGCATCGCGATCATTAAACGGTAAGCGCTGTCAACTGCTAAATAGGTATTTTACTCTAGGACGCTAAGTTAGCTTTAACCGGGAAACTTAACCTAACTTAAATACTGATATATGTTCGTAAATTATTCTAAATCTAACCTTAAAAAATTACCAATTATCTTTCGCACATGTATTTTACTACTTTTTGGGCTGAAATTATTATTAATTTTAGTTGCACAAATCAACTTATAACCTGATTTCAAAACAAACAAAATAAATAACAAAATGGCGGAATATGTCAGCACTATTGAAGTTAGCAAACATGTCCGTCCGACAAAACGAGTAGTTCGTTTCTCAGCACCAGCAAGCGCTGTCAAGCGCTTCTTTCTGCCAAACAACTGATTGCTTCGCGTAATCATAACATGCCACCCCCACAAGAAAATAATATTCAGGTAACCAACATACGTTTAGGTACAGATAGCGGCACGAGTCGAGAGCACAGATGAATCGTGGTGGGGATTGAGTCAGCGTAAGTACACTGTCGGGCAAAATTATTATTTCAATCGGTAATTGTATAAATTACCTTAATCAATTGCTTAAGGTGACACTAGTCGACATTTTTTCCATAGAAATTTCGGGGGGGTATTACTCCACTATTTAGCACTGTACATGCAAAGTTAAATATGATATCGTTTTGTCTCATTATTAATTTTGTCTGTGCGGAAACAGAATGGTAAAATAAAAAACCATTAAAAAGTTACGAGCTACCAAAGATTCGTTTTTATTGCCATTTTTAACACAACTTTGGGCTTAAATTAGTATCAAATTTTTAAAACAAAGTCGGTACCGACAAAGCACAATTATCGAAGAATACAATAACTTTTATTTGTAATTGATTTATGTAGTGGTTTTTTCATAAAACTCGATTTTCCAAAGGCTTTTTCGTATTTTTTTAGACGCCTCTTACTATGAATTATCGTGCATCTCACTATAATGATTGCCCCAGTGCGGTGCGGGAGAATAGCATGCTTTTTGGCCACGCCCACCAGTGAGTTCGAGCCCGCGACTTGTGCAACCTATTAGTCGCCTCTTCAGTTTGTTTATAAAGGTCCATCATATTTTTCGTAATACCTATTTATTTAATGTAACAAAACACTGTCGGGATTGCCTATTTAACATAGAATTCTTTCTGCTCTGCATATTTTTTTAAAGTTTCAATCTAATCGGTAACAAAAATACACTAGATAAAAAGTTGTCACTAAAGTTGAATTGAATGATACGTGCGGAGTGCGGACCCAATAGACGTCAACTGCCGAACCAATCACGTGGCACGTCAGTGTGGTTAACGTCATATCGACCAATGAAAAGTGTGCTCACGACTCGTGCCACTAGTTAGTGGTACAGTTGTACATTCCTATCTAAGTAAGTGTCTGCGGAAGGTGCTTATTCTGTCGCTAGTCAGTAGCTAACTACTAAAACTAATATACCTACTGTATATAAGTTAAATAATACGCTATCATTTTTTATTATACCGTCATTTGCTACTTTGAAACGATCTAAACTTATATTAATGTAATCATAATATATACGAACGTAAAATTATAAAAATTACTTATTATAGGTTTCACATATCCATTTTCTATAGATGTTTTTGTGTTTATATTGCTGGAAATCCCGCATGCCGTCGATATAAATTCTTTTCCGATTTTTTCTATGATTTCTTTAATTTTTTCAAAGTCGCATTCACATTGTTTACTTGACATTTGATTAGAGTATAATTGATCCGATAATGATATTTTTTTAGGGGAAGAACAGTCGGAAAAATTACTACATGGTGGAATTTTGCAAAGTCGAACAGGGGTTTGATTAACACAAACTTTTTAGTGGTATATGAGACGTTCCTATTAGGTATGATGCCGTAATTTTCGTGACTAAATCCTAAAAAAATAAAGGCGAAATTAGTATATTATAATTTTTAAATAAAACACCTTTCCTTCCAAAGTAGCAAATAATATTGTAATGATTGGATTAAGTTTTACCTTGTGAAATAACATCATTAATAATAAAAGGGGCCACTAATTCTGAAATTACATTCGTCATATTTGTTTCATTTTTCAAAGGTTCTTGTTCGGAATGTATTTGTCCAATATCACAACAACAAGGGCGATCTTCAGTAGTGTCAGTGCATATTTCATATTTTTTTGATGTCTGTTCTGTATCTTTAATGCGCAAACTTTGTTGAAGAATTTTATTTGGCCCGATGTAAGATCCAACTATTCTTCTTCCTCTTTCAACATTAGTGTTTCTACCCTTTGCAGCTATTTTAAAGCCATGGTATAAATTCTGTCGCTTTTGGTTAGGATCTTAAAGTTAAAATTCAATAATTAGAAGGTCTACAAGTTATCGTACGCTTCGGACTTCAATTCTGACTTTAAACATTGGTTTTAAAGCCAGAATTGAATTTATGCTAAAAAGCCTGAAGCAACATAGAATTATTACTGTCTGTATATAAACAATAGAACAATTTTATTTATACTTACCTGTATATATATACGTACATACATACACATCATGCCTCTTTCCATTGGGGTAGGCAGATACCTATCACGGAATTTTTTAAGCTCCGATTCTTGCATACCACTTTCGCTTTTTTCACTGTCATCAATACTTTCATACACTTTTTTACTTTTATTTCTAGTTTATATTTTAATACGTATTTAGTTATTACGAACGACTTTCAGAAATTAATTTTAAAAAACGGCTATTCCCCAAAAATTTCAATTTGAGATAGCTATTTAAAAATAAAGGCTCGCATCTACTTCAGAAAATTTAGATCAGTATCTATATAAAACAAACAACAATTATACACATTATATTACCAAAATACAAGACAAAAAACTGTAAGAAGTTTGTCATATTATTGTATTTTAATCATATGATTGACAATTATAGACTAAAATACTTTATAAGCTAAGGTACTATCCATTATGTATTGTTGTAAAATATAATATTGACTTCCACGTTTTGTTATGAATTCTATTTTGAATGGAGGACGTGTTTATTATGCGGTACTTACTTCTATTTTGATTTCCATAACAACCATTGCAGTTTAAAGGTTTCTCAGAAACTTGAATGCAAATAGTTGAGCTAAGCTGACTTTCATAAGAATAAGAAGAACTGTTATCTTCAGATGATGTTGGAAGGAGTACATATAGTGAAGATGATTCTTTTAATGTTTGTTCTGACAATAATTTATCAATTACATTGTTTAATTTTTGATAACTTTTTAAACAGGCTTTCTTATTGAAATTATTGTTTACATTTTGCGTTGATAATCTCAAGATCTTCGGTTGGGAATACAGATTCGATCTAAATTCAGTTTCGTAACTGATGTTAGACGTCAAAGAATATGTGCTCATATTGCTGGAAATATAAGAAATGTTAGTTATTTTCTGGTGTAATAAATCTAGTCTCCTATAAAAAGAAGAATTTTTATATGTGATAGTGATTTCCTGAAAATCGTACGTTATTGTTGTATAAAATCAGTGCCTTACCTTTTTATTTTTCTTTGGTAATATTCTTGGTTGTCTATCTTTATTTCATTTATGTTTTCTCTCGACTGTTCTAAATAATTCATGCTTATTCGCTCAATTAAGTATGCAGAATTTGACGAGCAATCCGAAACAGAAATTGAAATAATACTTATCGAATTTGAAAGTATACTTGAATTAGATGGTGAAGAAAAAAATAATGAATTCATTTTATCCATAAGTATTGGCATGTCAGTACTTAGATTCGATTCACTTAAATCTTCTGATGATTTAATGAAAATATAGGTATCACTTTTGCTATATTTATTTATATGTACACAGTCATTATCATATCTGGGTAAATATTTTTTGTGATTGTCATCCACTTTATATGAGTCAACGCTTTTTGTACTTTCGATAATTTTATTTTGTTCGCTGAAGGTTAGTGTAGAATCCTTTAAAACAGCGGGAATTAGAGATCGAAGGTTGTTATTATTCTTAATCGCTGATTTTGTGCTCTTGTAGGAAGGTGTATATTCCTTAGAAGGAAATGATGGCATGGCACTCATTTGGCCAACAGTCACTTTTATACCTTCGTTATCAGTAAAAACTCCACCTTTTACTCCCGGGACGCATTCATCAGGACAAGGACACAGTGATGATATGTCTGGTGAAGTAACTCTTATTTTTACATAACTGTGTTTAAATCTTATTTTTTTTCTATCACAGCCACAACCACGATCACATGTTGTAGTTTTTATTACATCTTGAAATTCTTCTGTTATGCCAACTTTTGATTTACCTACGCCCACTGCTATTTCACTCTTTTTAGTTTTTTCGAGACCAACTTTTTTTGACTTTGTTTTTATTTTGTCTCTTTTTATTGATGTTCGTTCAGGAGGAAGTCCAAAAGATGTTCGAACTTTTTGTATCAAAGCTTTCTCTGATTGTGTTTTTGCTTCTGGCATTGGGAGACCGGCTTCAGCCAGTCCTTTAATAATTCGTTCCTTTTCGCCAGCGGACTTTCCTTTAAGAGGTGTTAGTAGTCCTTCTGTTTTAGCTTTCTTCAACATTTCTTTATTTGAAGCAGTTACTGGTATCCCACCAATTTCGCCTGCCATATCCGATTTTGTTTTTTTAGGTACTGTTTCACGTATACGATTAATAAGATCCTTTTCAGATTGGGTTCGTCCTTCAGGCAAAGGTATACCCATTTCTGCTTGCTTAGTCAAAATTCTTTCTTTCTGTGCCATAGACTTGCCTTCTAGTGGAGTGATTATACCAGCTAACTGCGCTTGACTATATTTGTCCCTTATTGATGGTGTTTTTGGTTCTGGGGGTAAGCCAAGCTCTTTTCGGACTTTATCGATAATTTTTTTTTCAGATGTAGATTGTGCTTTTGGCAAAGGAATTCCATTTTGTGCTAAACCTTTTAAAATTCTTTCCTTTTCATCATCAGACTTGCCTTGCAATGGAGTGAGAATACCTGCTGCTTTCGCTTTACGTAGTTTTTCTGAAGGAATTGCTGCTAAAGGCATTCCCAATTCAGTTTTAACTTTTTGTATTAACTTTTTTTCAGACGCAGTTTTTGGTTCAGGCAATGGCAATCCCTCCTTTGCTAAGCTTTTTAGTATTCTCTCCTTTTCCTTTGTAGATTTTCCTTCTAGGGGCGTTAACAAGCCGGCTTCTTTTGCTTTGCGTAACTTTTCCGAGGTCACTTTCTTTGGAACAGATGTACGTATGCGATTGATAAGGTCCTTTTCAGATGGGGTCCGACCTTCGGGTAAAGGTAAACCCATTTCAGCTTGTTTAATCAATATCTTTTCTTTTTGTGCCAAAGGCTTACCTTCAAGGGGGGTTATTATACCTGCTTCTTGAGCTTGATTATATCTGTCTCTGATAGATGGTGTTTTTGGTTCCGGCGGTAAACCGAGGTCTTTTCTAACTTTGTCTATAATTTTCTTTTCGGATGCTGTTTGAGCTATAGGCAAGGGTATGCCACGTTGCGCTAATCCTTTAAGTATTTTTTCTTTTTCTGTATCAGATTTTCCTTGCAAAGGAGTGAGTAAACCGGCTGTTTTAGCAGCTTTTAATTTTTCAGACGGAATTCGCGACTTTGACTTCGGGGAGAGTTTTTCTGATTCTGGTGTGAGAATATCGCATATACATTCATCACTTGGACCTTTTCCTTCTTTCATTTTTTTTGCAGTTTTAGTATCAAGTTTTTTGATTTCTGTCGGTGGTAATGATTTTGCCCGTTTTCTTTTGCCACTTTTAATCTGTTTAATAATAGCTTTTTCTGAAGCTGTTCGTCCCTCTGGTAATGTTAGTCCCATATCAGCTTGTGCTTGAAGAATTTTTTCTTTTTGCTGTGTAGATTTACCTTCTAAAGGAACTATTATACCAGCGGCTAATGCTTGGTTATATTTTTCTTTATCTGCTTTACTTTTGGGTTCTGGGGGTAAACCTAAATCATGTCTAACTTTGTTTAAAAGTTTTTCTTCTGATGCTGTTTTAGCTTCAGGTAATGGTTTTCCTTGTACTACTAAATTCTTATATGCTTTTTCTCTTTGACCTGGAGTCAACGTGCCTTCTTTTCGTGGAAATGCTGCTTCACTTACTTTTTTTAATTTTTCAACGCGCGGTGTCACATATCCCGTCTCAGCTTTAATTTTTTTAATTAATTCTTTATCGGAAGGTGACACACCTTCCGGTAAAGGTAATCCCGCTTGTACCCTTCCTCTTAATATTTTTTCTTTTTGAGTTGGAGATTTACCGTGTAATGGTGTAATCAAACCTTCAGCCATTGCTCGACGAAGTTTCTCGGATGATATTGTTTCTAAAGGAATACCCATGTCTGCCCTCACTTGTTTTACCAACTGTTTTTCCGATGCCGTTTTTCCTTCAGGAAGTGGTAAACCTGCCTTAGCCAACCCTCTTAATATTTTTTCTTTTTCTTTTGCCGATTTTCCTTGTAGAGGTGTTAGTAAACCCGCTTCTTTTGCTTTACGTAATTTTTCTGATGCTACTGATCTTGGTATTTTGTCACGCACTTTATTTATTAAATCCTTTTCGGAAGGTGTTCGTCCCTCCGGTAAAGGAATACCCATTTCTACTTGTTTCCTAAGTATCTTTTCTTTTTGAGCAGCAGTTTTACCTTCAAGAGGTGTTAAAAATCCTGTTTCATGTGCTTGACGATATTTTTCCCTTAAGGATGGGGTTTTTGGTTCTGGAGGAAGTCCTAGTTCTTTGCGTACTTTGTCCATTATTATTTTTTCTGAAGCTGTTTGTGCTTTTGGAAGAGGAATACCGTGTGATGCAAGACCTTTCAAAATTTTTTCTTTCTGAGCATCTGTTTTTCCATGCAGTGGTGTAAGGAGTCCGGCTGCCTTTGCTGCTTTCAATTTTTCGGATGGAATTTTTGTAACTCTTGATTTACTTTTAACCGCAGTTGGTGTAACGTAACCCGTATCAGCTTTAATTTTCTTTATAAGACTTTTTTCCGACGAAGTTTTGCCTTCAGGTAGTGGTAAGCCTGCCGCAATTCTCCCTTTTAAGATTTTTTCTTTTTGAGCCTGTGATTTCCCCTCTAATGGTGTTAATAACCCTGCCATTTTTGCTTTACGTAGTTTTTCTGACGATAGTCGTTCGAGGGGTACACCTAACTCGGTTTTCACTTTTGCTATCAATTTTTTTTCAGATGCAGTCTTCGGTTCCGGTAACGGCAATCCCTGTTTTGCTAAACTTTTTAATATTCTCTCTTTATCTTTTTGTGACTTACCTTCTAAAGGCGTTAATAAGCCATCTGCTTTTGCTTTACGTAGTCTTTCTGAAGGAATAGTAGCTACTGGCATTCCCAGTTCAGTTTTAACTTTTTCTATTATTTTTTTCTCAGATGCCGTCTTCGGTTCAGGCAACGGCAATCCCTCCCTTGCTAAGCTTTTTAGTATTCTCTCTTTTTCCTTTGTAGATTTTCCTTCTAGGGGCGTTAACAAGCCGGCTTCTTTTGCTTTGCGTAATTTTTCCGATGTCACTTTTTTTGGAATAGATGTACGTATGCGATTGATAAGGTCCTTTTCAGATGGGGTCCGACCTTCGGGTAAAGGTAAACCCATTTCAGCTTGTTTAATCAATATCTTTTCTTTTTGTGCCAAAGGCTTACCTTCAAGGGGGGTTATTATACCTGCTTCTTGAGCTTGATTATATCTGTCTCTGATAGATGGTGTTTTTGGTTCCGGCGGTAAACCGAGGTCTTTTCTAACTTTGTCTATAATTTTCTTTTCGGATGCTGTTTGAGCTATAGGCAAGGGTATGCCACGTTGCGCTAATCCTTTAAGTATTTTTTCTTTTTCTGTATCAGATTTTCCTTGCAAAGGAGTGAGTAAACCGGCTGTTTTAGCAGCTTTTAATTTTTCAGACGGAATTCGCGACTTTGACTTCGGGGAGAGTTTTTCTGATTCTGGTGTGAGAATATCGCATATACATTCATCACTTGGACCTTTTCCTTCTTTCATTTTTTTTGCAGTTTTAGTATCAAGTTTTTTGATTTCTGTCGGTGGTAATGATTTTGCCCGTTTTCTTTTGCCACTTTTAATCTGTTTAATAATAGCTTTTTCTGAAGCTGTTCGTCCCTCTGGTAATGTTAGTCCCATATCAGCTTGTGCTTGAAGAATTTTTTCTTTTTGCGGTGTATTTTTTCCTTCTAAAGGAACTATTATACCCGCTGCTAATGCTTGGTTATACTTTTCTTTATCTGATTTACTTTTGGGTTCTGGGGGTAAACCTAAATCATGTCTAACTTTGTTTAAAAGTTTTTCTTCCGATGCTGTTTTAGCTTCGGGTAATGGTTTTCCTTGCAAAACTAAATCCTTTAGTGCTTTTTCTCTTTCAATTGCAGCTGTAGGAAGTTTTTTCGACAGACGTTCTCGTTCCTCAAAACCTATTGCTGGAGATGCAGTTTGTTGTATTTTTGCTATAAGAGACTTTTCAGATGGGGTACGCCCCTGTGGAAGAGATAAGCCCATTGCTGCTTGTTTTTTTAATAACTCTTCCTTTTGCGGTAGAGATTTCCCTTCTAACGGAGTAATTAAACCCGCAGCTAAGGCTTTCTTGTAATTGCTCTTTTCTGACGCAGTTTTTGGCTCTGGAGGTAAACCAAGGTCTACTCGAACCTTATCGATTATTTTACGTTCAGAATCAGATTTACCTTCTGGGAGTGGAATTCCGTTCATAGCGAGACCTTTTAGGATATCTTCCTTTTGTTTTGATGTCTTGCCCGCTAAAGGTGTGAGCAATCCTACAGCTTTAGCTTTCTTCATTTTCTCAGATGGAACTTTAAATTCTGAAGGTGGTCGAGCAGTTTGTTGTATTTTTGCTATAAGAGACTTCTCAGATGGGGTACGCCCTTGTGGAAGAGGTAAACCCATTGCTACTTGTTTTTTCAATAACTCTTCCTTTTGCGGTAGAGATTTTCCTTCTAACGGAGTAATTAAACCCGCAGCTAAGGCTTTCTTGTAATTGCTTTTTTCTGACGCAGTTTTTGGCTCTGGGGTTAAGCCAAGGTCTGCTCGGACCTTATCGATTATTTTACGGTCAGAATCAGATTTTCCTTCTGGGAGTGGAATTCCGTTCATAGCGAGACCTTTTAGGATATCTTCCTTTTGTTTTGATGTCTTACCCGCTAAAGGTGTAAGTAATCCCGCAGCTTTAGCTTTTTTCATTTTCTCAGATGGAACTTTAAATTCTGAAGGTGGTCGACCAGTCTGTTGTATTTTTGCTATAAGAGACTTTTCAGATGGGGTTCGCCCTTGTGGAAGAGGTAAACCCATTGCTACTTGTTTTTTCAATAACTCTTCCTTTTGCGGTAGAGATTTTCCTTCTAACGGAGTAATTAAACCCGCAGCTAAGGCTTTCTTGTAATTGCTTTTTTCTGACGCAGTTTTTGGCTCTGGGGTTAAGCCAAGGTCTGCTCGGACCTTATCGATTATTTTACGGTCAGAATCAGATTTTCCTTCTGGGAGTGGAATTCCGTTCATAGCGAGACCTTTTAGGATATCTTCCTTTTGTTTTGATGTCTTACCCGCTAAAGGTGTGAGTAATCCTGCAGCTTTAGCTTTCTTCATTTTTTCGGATGGAACTTTAAATTCTGAAGGTGGTCGAGCAGTTTGTTGTATTTTTGCTATAAGAGACTTTTCAGATGGGGTACGCCCTTGTGGAAGAGGTAAACCCATTGCTGCTTGTTTTTTTAATAACTCTTCCTTTTGCGGTAGAGATTTTCCTTCTAATGGAGTAATTAAACCTGCGGCTAAGGCTTTCTTGTAATTGCTCTTTTCTGACGCAGTTTTTGGCTCTGGAGGTAAACCAAGGTCTAATCGAACCTTATCGATTATTTTACGGTCAGAATCAGATTTTCCTTCTGGGAGTGGAATTCCATTCATAGCGAGACCTTTTAGAATATCTTCCTTTTGTTTTGATGTCTTGCCCGCTAAAGGTGTGAGTAATCCTGCAGCTTTAGCTTTCTTCATTTTTTCGGATGGAACTTTAAATTCTGAAGGTGGTCGAGCAGTTTGTTGTATTTTTGCTATAAGAGACTTTTCAGATGGGGTACGCCCTTGTGGAAGAGGTAAACCCATTGCTGCTTGTTTTTTTAATAACTCTTCCTTTTGCGGTAGAGATTTTCCTTCTAATGGAGTAATTAAACCTGCGGCTAAGGCTTTCTTGTAATTGCTCTTTTCTGACGCAGTTTTTGGCTCTGGGGGTAAACCAAGATCTGCTCGGACCTTATCGATTATTTTACGGTCAGAATCAGATTTACCTTCTGGGAGTGGAATTCCATTCATAGCTAGACCTTTTAGAATATCTTCCTTTTGTTTTGATGTCTTACCATCTAGGGGCGTTAGTAATCCTGCGGCTTTGGCTTTCTTTAGTTTTTCAGACTGGACTTCAAATTCTGATGACGGTCGAGATGTTTGCTGAATTTTTGCTATTATAGACTTTTCCGATCTTGTACGCCCCTGTGGAAGGGATAGCCCTATCGCTGCTTGCTTTTTTAATATTTCTTTTTTTTGTGATTGAGATTTCCCTTCAAGAGGAGTTATTAAACCCGCGGCTAGAGCTTTTTTATACTTCTTTTTTTCTGATTCACTTTTTGGCTCTGGCGGCAAACCAAGGTCAGCTCGAACCTTATCAATTAATTTACGTTCAGAGTTAGTCTTGCCTTCGGGAAGTGGAATTCCATTCATAGCTAGACCTCTGATAATATTTTCTTTTTGTTTTGGTGTCTTTCCTTCTAAAGGTGTTAACAATCCTGCAGCCTTAGCTTTCTTCATTTTTTCAGAAGGAACTTTAAATTCTGATGGATGTCTAGCAGATTGTTGAATTTTGGCGATTAGGGATTTTTCGGACGCTGTACGGGCCTGTGGAAGAGATAAGCCCATTGCCGCTTGCTTTCTTAATAAATCTTCTTTCTGCTGATGAGATTTTCCTTCGAGTGGAGTAATTAAACCTGCAGCTAAAGCTTTCCTGTAATTATTTTTATCTGAAGAAGTTTTTGGTTCTGGGGGTAGACCAAGATCAGCCCGGACTTTATCAATTAACTGACGTTCCGAACTAGTTTTTCCTTTAGGAAGTGGTATGCCATTCATAGCCAGACCTTTTAGAATCATTTCTTTTTGCTCAGGTGTTTTTCCCTCTAGAGGTGTTAATAAGCCTTCCTTTTTGGCTTTGCGTAATTTTTCTGAGGGTACTTTCGAAGCTGATATAATGGCAGCAGATCTAATCTTCTCGATTAAAGCTTTTTCCGAAGGGGTACGACCTTCTGGTAAAGGTAACCCTAAATCCATTTGCTTTTGTAAAATCTTAGTCTTCTGTGATTTTGTTTTTCCTTCCAAAGGTGTTATGAGCCCTTCAGCTTCAGCTTTTCTGTATATATCTTTTTCAGACTTAGTTCGAGGTTCTGGTGGTAAGGCAAGTTGTGTTTTTACTTTAGCGATTAACTCTTTTTCTGATTGTGTTTTAGGTTCAGGTAAAGTGGCGCCTGACAGTATAATTTTTTTTAAGGCAGCCTCCTTTTCTTCGGAGGTTTTACCTTCTTTAGCAGCAATAATCTCTTTGCTCTTTACTTTTTTCTTTTTTTTGCCTTTCGCCTTAACACTTACCGCTGCTAAATCCCCAGATTTACGTAACTCACCTAAACGTCTTTCTTCCCTGGGTAAGTGTCCACAAAGAATACAGTTACAATGATCACAATCTTTTTTCTTGTAGCAATCATAAAGACTTTTCATTACTTCAAACATTGCATCCGAATTACAAGAACAACAGCAGCTTTCTTCTTGTGTACTTAATTGACATCGATAAACATCCCACTTGCCAAAATTAAAATTGGCCAATTCTCGTGTATTTTGAAAAGATTTCATTTTTTTATGTTGATGTGATGTTTTATGGGATGCTAAAAATGTTGAGTTAAGTATTGATGTACTGTAGCACTTTACAACTTCTTTTGATGTTTCAAAGTGATTGATTGATTTTATCGAATTGAATATAGTCGGATATCTATTCTTCTTATGCACAATTATTGTTACATTATTAAAATTTATTTTATTCTTCAAACATTTATTTAAAGTTTTCTTTAAATTATATTGTTTTTCTGATGAATCAATAAAGTCAGCCTTATATAAATAGCGTGAGTGTGTTCTTTGTTTCACTGAAATCTTGCTTTGTTTACAATGCATAAGATATTTGATTTCTTTATCATCCGCCATTGCTGATTGCTAGAAATTATTATTACTTTATAATTATTACTATATCATGGATACACGATAACTGCTGGATGCCATATATAGTGATAAATTATACTCAACTAAGCTGAATTTATGTTTAATGGAAGTCGATACAATGTTAGATAAAAAAATACCTTATTTTATTTATTAAACTATTACTTATACAGTGGCGGCGTAAGACCTCTCTGCCAGAGCAAAAAATGGCATTTTTGGAATAAAATTTTGTAGGCGCGTTCGCGGCTTTTAAGTTATGCTTAAAATTTCGGGGCGCGAGGCCCCCTGGAGCACGAGGCCGTTAGCGGTGGCCCACATCGTCCACGCCTTAAGCCGCCACTGTACTTATATAATATTTATTATTTCATACGAGAAATCAGCTCAAATTAGCAGTTTCTTTGACAATAGCATCAGCACGTATGTATACAGACTACAATATTTGATAATAATAAAAATCTAAAGTTATTTACATACCTTGTGATGATTTTTTTACATAATATATAGTTAAATATTAATTCTCAAATTTTCACTGTAATCAATTGTGGAAACTATAAATATATGTTATAATTTAACATTTTTATCATGTTTATTTATACATTTTAGATAACATTATTATTTACCTATTATTAAAATATACCTATAAATTTTGATAACTAAACGTACGAAAATTTATGAAGGAATTAAAATTTGACAAATTTTTGTTTTCAGACGATGACGTCCGAATTACATAGCCAGTATAGCTAATACTTCGATCAATAATAGCTATATTATTTTGTGCACAGAGACCCCCATGAGAGTAGTCAGTAGTGGCCATTGACATAGTATGTTGATCGAAGGTAGTGGCAGTAGACAGTAGTGTACTATGCGATTCAAATAAGAATAGGATCGACTTAGCGCCATATTGTGTCGCCATAGCTGTCAATTCAAACCAATTAGGTATAGTAGGGTGAGCAAAACAAGATTTTTTAAAAATTTATATTTATTTATGAAGTTTGAGCGAAAAAACCTTAATCACATGTAACAAACAGAATTAATAAAAGAAACAGTATCAGTCCATAAGAACATGCACTCGGTCGCACGACAAAGTACCTACAACAACCACGAAAAATGACGATTAGCCGTCTAGCATCCTCTTTTTTAAATAGCCTTGGCATGGCTTCTGGGCCTTTGCGCCATTACTCCTCTTCATTTTCAGGCGAATTCTTGCCAGCAATGAAAATATGAAATAAAAAGTATGGTTTTAAAAAAACTTATTGTGGCTTTAATAATTAAATATTATATTTAGGTAATTTATGTAAAGCATTAAGGTTAATTTTTAAATTTGATTTAAGTAAAACTCAATTAAATAAAGTAAAATTAACCGTTAATGATTTGCAAATAAGTTTTTTTTGCAAACTGTACTTTTAAAGTGACATTTGACTGTTAGAGGTCATTGACGTTCCTATTCTTATTTGAATTACGTATAGCGATCACTTAACAATTGACATCCGACTACTGGAGTGAAATCGAGGTAAACAGAAGTGCAGCTGCAATATTTTGTACCTACAGATTAATGTGCCGTCTTATCTTATCTTAAATATAATAATATATAATATATATATATATATATATATATATAATACTAGCAAAACGCCCCGGCTTCGCACGGGTGCAAATAGATGAAAAAAAAGCAAAGCCTATGTTACTCGCTGATAATATAGCTTTCTATTAGTGAAAAAGTTTTTAAAATCGGTTGAGTAGTTTTTGAGTTAAATCGTAACAAAACCCCACAAATTGAACAAAATGACATAGTACTACCCCTCGCCGTATTGCTCGATGCCCTGCGTGGAGCCACAGCGGTGCGAAGCGGACGGCGTGTATTTTTTGTTTACATTGATATTTTTAATTTAGTAATATCTTTTGAATGGAATGTCCGATTTCAATATTTCAAGTTCCGATTTCAGTATTAAAGTAATCAACAGGTATTGAAACAGTCTTAAATATGAAACAATTATTTGGATAAGAATTAATGCAGAGGTATGGATAGCAGGGTCTGATTTTGATCGGCATTTCTATCAACTTTTAAAATGTACAAAAGTAGTTATAGTAACATAACTACAATAGTTAGACATATGGTCTCGCGAAGTTTTTTGTAGATATTTATATATTCTATAATGTTGTAGAACTTTATTTTGGTCTATCATCAATACTTTTCGCAGCGCATGCGACGAACAACATTTTTTGGCAATTTTTTTTACACCTCGGGTTGGTTTTAGTAGGAAATTCTAAGTATCTCTATTTTTTTCTAGTAATAAATATAGCCTATGTTACTCAGCGATAATGTAGCTTTCTATTGGTGAAAGAATTTTTGAAATCGGTCCAGTAGTTTTTAAGTTTATTCAATACATACAAAAATACAAATCTTTCCTCTTTATAATATTAGTATACTCGTAGATTATAAATGCGGATGTTTGTGAGGATGGATGGATGTTTGTTACTCTTTCACGCAAAAACTACCGAACTTTACAGTAATATAGCTTACAATATATCAGAATAACACATAGGCTATAATTTATAATCAGTTTTTGTATTGTCCATAATATTACGATAAGTATCAAGTAACTCTGAAAAATTCCTGCCTTCTGAGAGCTATATTGGCGTGCGCTGCCTAAACCGTTGGAGTTACAAGAATAAAATGTATGGTGGGATTGTTTGTTTTAAATAGTTCTAAATAAAAGTCCGCGATAGTATATATCTACCTTTTATGTGGAAGCCAATATACCCTAAACTATGAGCCATAAATACATTTAAATTTGATTATTTTTTTTTCAATTGCACTTTTTAGAGTATATAGCTAATTTTTATCAAAATTAATACAATTAATAAGTAATTTGGATGAATAATTTAAAAAATATCACGGTAAGATTGACTTGAGTGCAGCGCCATTAAGCGGAGATTGATGAAAAAACAGCTCGGTTAAAAAATAAGCTACCCTTAGTACTAATTCTACGCAGACGAAGTCACGGGCAGAAGCTAGTGTGCGTATAATATGAGGCAGCGATTTATGGAGGCAGTTATCAAACTCCTTAATTATCTGTGGCATATGCGGATATGCCAATGCCATGACGTTCTGGCCAATATGTGAGCATAAATTTTATTGACATAGTATTAAAATTTTATATTAAAAAACAACTTAAAAAGCAATGTTTCACCAATTTTATTTAGGTATTTCTTAAATAACTTTGTTTCTAGGTACAACATAAATTATACAATAATGTAATCATTGGTTATTTAACAAAATAATTGAGTATCTATTTTATCATTATGTATTGTTCGTGTGGTGGAATTCAAAGAAATATATGTAATTGCGCAATTTGGAATAATGTGTGTAATCTTGATCCAAAAAAGTCTTGTGTAACATATGTGCCAAAGAATGAAAAACAGAATATACTTTCAAAACTTTTAAAAAAATTGTTTGATATCTGTATTGGATATAATATAAGGTATATATATATATATACACATATATGTGCTATAGCTAAAACCCGTTTTTAGTTATAACGAGTTTTCTCTAGTTAAATATAGTTACCATTAAATGCATTTGTTTCAACTACAATTAACTGCTATTCAAAAATGACAAGACAATTCGTGTTTTGTCGAAATGATTCAGATAAAACTGTTTCAACTAAGGTTTTAAAGAAGGCGGTATGAATATTTATTCCGACATTATATTTCAACCAATTTATAAGTTATTTTTTTTAAGTTATTTAATATTTATTAAGACATCTAAAGTATTTGGAGAAAGTTGTAGAATCTTCTTTCAATTATTTATTTATTTTATTTATTACATTTTACATATATTGAATACTAGCTGATGCCCGCGACTTCGTTCGCGTGGGGTTCACTTTAAGCTGAGCTTTTGAGCAAGCTTTCTTCAAATGACATATCCTCCTCCACCCTCTGTACTTGGTGATTTCTTTTGGGAAAGATCTATCAAATTAGTCATTGACGGTTGCTTCTGCATCATGTTATCGACATGTTTAATGGTGGTTGAGATTGAGGTTCGAAGGATGATTTGAAATTCAATAGTTGAAATAATTAACCTGACTTTAAAGAAACTTTAGGGAGATTCATATTAATTAAATTTTACGTGACCAAAATCCAGATATGTGTCTTTTTTCTACTTATCAGAGTTCAATCGAAGATTGGATTCAATGCATTTTCTGTCTTAAATAGATGCGTGCGTTCATTTAATTGGTCATTTTCATTTTCGGACATTTTTTTTAAATTCCCGGGATTCCTGCCCGGGTTTCCGGTGCTAAATGCGGAAACCTCTAAGATACGGAAGCAAAAAAGCAATGTCGAATAATCGTAATTCTGTTTAAGAGAAAGGATTGATGAAAATGTGAAATAAATGATCTCATAAGAAATACTTTTTCATATAATTTTTCAATAATACATTTTCTATTTTGGTTATAATATAGTTCTTTCAAAAAATAAATAAAGAAATACAAAAAAAAATTTCTTTAATTTCAACTTCAGATTCGAACTCGCATCAGAAGCTACGCTATGGGACTGCATATCCACTATTCTACGAATACATATATTGGAAATGGCGAAATAATCAAACTATTTCATTTACATATCAGACTGTGATTGACATCTGACAATTCGAAAAAGTTCAACGCGAGTCAGTTTGCATTGAAATTTGGTGATAAGGTGCCTTTAAAATAATATTTAAATGATGATAACTTTTCTTTCCGATAACCGATTTCGATAAAACAAAGCCTATATGTTGCCCCGGGCTTTCCTTAATATATTTGTGTAAATTGCACGATAATCGGTTCAGTATCTTCGGAGATTAGCGTGAACAAACAGACAGACAGACAGACAGACAGACGGACAGACAGATAGACAGACAAGAATCTTAAAAATTGCATTTATGCATTCTGCTACCCTTCTTTTATCACCCCTCTTAATTTCTGGTAAAAATATTTAGTGAAGCGTAATTTCGATCCTACTCTTTTATTATATGTATAGATTACATTGTATCTTTACATTGATCTACAATAACAGTAAAATACATTAAGGAGGTGACGTGACGAAGAAATCTTGACAAATTATATACTTAAACCTTCCTCATGAATCACTCTATATATTAGTGAAATCCGTTTAGTTCTTGAGTTTATCGCGAACAGACAGACAGACAGACGCCGTCGAGGATGTTATAATAATGTGTAGTGAAGGTTCTCCTATAACAAAGTTTTAATTTTACTTGTAAAATTTCAAGCATGCTTCTGACTTGCTCTACATGGCATTTAAACCCTTCTGGTGTTCCTTTCTGATCTGAATCTGATTAAAGAATGGCTGTGAGGCCCTAAAATTTATGCACTGGTTACTTGTCTTCTCCGTGAGATTAATGTAAAGGAACATATTTCACCTTGAACGTCGAAAAAATAGATCATTTATGTACTTCTCATTTTTCAGTAATTTCACAACCAAAAGTCTGGGAATAATCACTGGGAGCAGCAGTTCAAGAGTAGGGTGTGATGAATATAACTTGCCTAGCAAAGAAATTATATCTTAGTAACCTTCAAGCATCAATTGCCATTGCAGTATTTTTTTGATCTTCAAATAGCTCACACCTACCTATACAATTCATCTGCAGACTGTAACCTGTATGAATAAATCTTATGAATAATGTGTATACTTATGTTTATTTAACAAAAAATAATAATAATGCCATCAGGAAACTAACACCAGAAAGTCAAGCGAATAAAAGCGAATGAAAGGGAAGAAGTAAAAGTCTTTGGAAAGCCTACCTAGCATGGTCATCGAGAGATATCTCGCGGATGAGTGAAGACAAACTAAGATATAAGATATCTCGATATATTATATCTTGACATCGACAACTTTGATCGCGATCGCTAAATATCTCTACTTTGTCATTAGAAGTCGAGTTTTAAGTATTGGTGTCATTTTAGACCCGGAGTAGGTTCATATAGATAATCGATTAAAACACGAAAAAACGGTCGACAAAATTTTGTCGTGGTTATCATGCTAGGCCGGCTGATGTCTAGTAGACATAAAACCTTACATAATCTTTGTGATTTCTATAAACCAGCTAAAAGAAAGAAAGAGGTCTCCAAATTAGCTTAGCCTGCTAGCAAATCCGCCACTGCCTAAAGCAAAGAAGAAAATTTGTACCTACTTAAGAATTAAGATTTTTTTCATAATTCTGTACTTAGGTACCTATCTACTTGTTTTTTATAAAGATGACATCTCTGCGTGCTTTACAGAATATGATTTAGGCAAACTGAATGAGATAGGTACCTATCATTTATTTGCAAACTAGCTGATGCCAGCGACTTCGTTCGCGTAGGCTTCACCTTAAGCTGAGCTTTTGAGCAAGGTTTTTTCATATAATCAAACTATTTCATTTACATATCATACTGTTATTGACATCTGATTATTCGAAAAGGTTCCGCGCGAGTCAGTTTGCATTGCAATTTGTTGTTATAGTGCCTTTAAAATAATGTTTAAATGATGATAACTTCTTATCGACAACCGATTTTGATGAAACAAAGCCTACCTATATGTTGCCTCGGGCTTAATATATTTATGAAAATTGCATGAACATCTGTTCAGTATCTTCGGAGATTAGCCCGTACAAACAGATAAACAAACAGACAGAAACAAAAAATTTAAAAATAATCTGGGTTTATTCTATTTCCTCTCTTACATCCCCCTGACTCGGTTTTTAGCATTTTTTTCTATGTACAGACATTCGATCTCTACAGTTTTATTATAAGTATAGATATAGATAGGATAATTTAAATAACCATGCCGAGACTAAATATTTCAATTTCGTTAGAGCAACGGACAAACCCTAGTAGAAATAATATCTGTATACTTGTTAATTTATATTTATTATTATGCCAAATATTTAAATTAAAATATTAAAAAAAACCTATCAAACAATACTAAAATAATTATATAAAATTAATATTCTTCGCCGCCTTCACCTTCGCCTTCACCAGAGTCCATACCAACCTCTTCATAGTCTTTCTCTAAGGCAGCTAAATCTTCACGAGCTTCTGAAAATTCACCTTCTTCCATCCCTTCACCTACATACCAGTGAACAAACGCTCTTTTCGCATACATCAAGTCAAATTTATGATTCAGCCTGGACCAGGCTTCAGCAATAGCAGTAGTATTTGACAACATGCACACTGCACGTTGGACTTTAGCCAAATCTCCACCTGGTACGACGGTAGGCGGTTGATAATTTATTCCAACTTTAAATCCTGTAGGACACCAATCGACAAATTGTATAGTACGTTTTGTTTTTATTGTTCCAATTGCTGCATTGACATCTTTTGGAACCACGTCGCCGCGATAAAGCATGCAGCAAGCCATATACTTGCCATGTCTGGGATCGCATTTTACCATTTGATTAGCTGGTTCAAAACATGCATTCGTGATCTCCGCAACTGATAATTGTTCATGATAAGCTTTTTCTGCAGAAATCACAGGTGCATAGGTAACTAAGGGAAAATGGATGCGGGGGTAAGGTACTAAATTGGTTTGAAATTCAGTCAGATCTACATTCAAAGCTCCATCGAATCTTAAAGAAGCCGTGATGGAAGATACAATTTGTCCAATTAAACGATTTAAATTCGTATAGGTAGGTCTTTCAATATCCAAATTTCTTCTGCAGATATCATAAATAGCTTCATTGTCGACCATAAAAGCAGCGTCCGAATGCTCTAGAGTTGTATGAGTAGTTAAAATAGAGTTATAAGGTTCTACAACTGCGGTCGATATCTGGGGCGCAGGGTATATGGCAAATTCAAGTTTAGACTTCTTTCCATAGTCTACAGACAACCTTTCCATGAGGAGTGAAGCAAAACCTGACCCAGTTCCTCCTCCAAACGAATGAAATATGAGGAAGCCTTGGAGACCCGTGCATTGATCGGCCAACTTTCTCACCCTGTCTAAAACTAAATCTACTATTTCTTTACCAATAGTGTAATGACCTCTAGCGTAGTTATTAGCAGCATCTTCTTTACCGGTGATTAGTTGCTCTGGATGAAAAAGTTGTCGATACGTCCCTGTACGCACTTCGTCCACAACTGTTGGTTCCAAATCTATAAAAACTGCTCTGGGTACATGTTTACCAGCACCAGTTTCGCTGAAAAACGTGTTAAAGGAATCGTCTCCTCCACCGACAGTTTTATCGGAAGGCATTTGTCCATCAGGCTGGATTCCATGTTCTAAGCAATATAATTCCCAGCAAGCGTTACCTATCTGGACTCCTGCTTGCCCACCGTGTATTGATATGCATTCACGCATTTTTCAAAAGTTTTAAGCTAATTCCAATTTATAATCTTAAAATAAATTCGTTCCGCTTGATCGAACGTAATTTGTCACTATGGTCTTAAGCTTTGAAATGAGAAAACAAAACACTTTCATTCCATGTTCTGTACAAATTTAAATAATAATTTACTTTTTCACGATGCGCACTTTATGAAAATAAGGTTTTACAAACAAAAAGGTCATATATTTAATTGATAGTTTATAAATAGAGCAAAATATACATTATACATAGAGGCCTAGGTACGTAACGTCGGTCGAGACGCGATACGCGGGTCGCTGGAGATTAAAAACTTCTTGAAAGTCTCAGGGTGCTGAAGTTCAAAGAACCTCAGCAACCTTTGAACATCGATGTCCATGGGCGACGTGCTAGGGGAATTTTCCCAATGCATACTGGAGGCCAGTAGGAGCGTTGTGTGGCTTCATAGTAGTACGTGACAAAAGACCAATGTTATTTTTTTAAATATATGCAGACTGTTGCGAGGTTTTAATACCAGGTCAATGGGATAGCATAATAGTTTATTATTCCGGTTAGATAAGCAGAAAACCCCACTGGATGTAAATTTATTAAGAAAATAAGTCAGTATTGTATTATATTCTCTAGTTAGTAATTGTCCGACAGGACTCAGTATTAAATACTATTACTCAAACTCATCTTTCATGATGACTGCAACATGTACCTAACACCGACAGTGAGTGAGTACCTAAGCTACAGTCTGTAAAATGTAGTGTGTAAATGTGTCTGGTGATAGCGAGAGCTGAGGTATCGCAACCTAACCAGCCCGTAGGGGGGGAATTTGACGGGAACCCCTACAGACTACAGATGGTACCCGTCCAACAGTGGACCCTGATTGCACTTGGTCGCTAGAGAGCAGTTGGAGTACTTACTCCTCAGCAGCTCCGGCAATGCCTACTAGGAGGACACCAGGCACGCACATCGACGCGAAGGAAGCGGACGATGCTGTACGCGCCTTGAAAAAGGCGCGGCGTATGCACCCCGTACAAACACGCCCCGCCCCGAGGCGTTAACCGTCCTATAACCATTAACCGTTTGACACCGTTAGGTGGCTACCGGAGCGGCCGCAAGTACGATTTATTGGAAATGAAGTGCACTAGGCAAGCCCAACACACAAAGAGGGCACTGCTCAGCGAGCGAACGAGCAGAGGGCTTATCACGAAAAACTTTTAAGCGGCGTTTAAACGGCGCGCAAACACGCGAGCCGAGCCTGGCTCCGCTCGTGGTTCGCCGCGCCACGCGCTTTGTAAACAACTGCGCTCGGTAAGTGATAAGAGTTGTTCACCCTTAAATTTTTTAATTTAAGTTTTGGACAAAAAAACTTTTTTTTTATTTTTTTATAATGTGGCATTAAAAAATACATACATCCCTATATTTTCACTCTTCTATTACCACAGAACAGGGAAAAATATCTTCTGTTCTGTGTCTATTACAAACCCCTGCTTTTTTTGTCAAAAAAATAAAAGATATATTATTGATAGTGAGTCGGACGCCTAAAACCATAGAATAATAAAAGTAGCGACTCAATTTCGTTAGGGTATTTACCGACCTAAATTTTGATGCGTTTATTGTTTCATATCCTTTTTTTATTATGATATTACATATTCTATAGCTGTCTTTAATATTATCTTAGGGTAACTAAACGTATTTTTTACTTTGGAGTTTCGTTGTAGTTGTTTTTGTTATGGTTTGTGCAAAGTAAAACGTTAAAATAAATGAAAAGCTAAAATTATAAATGCACTTCCACTAAGAAAGAAGGCTTATAGCTATATACAATATGTAAAATAAGGTACAGTACCTGATGCAGGCTCATCATCAGCATCTGGATTCTGGGATGACGATGTCAATGAAAATTTAGTTGATTTTAGTAACAAATTAACGTCGTTATTTTATAGATTTTATATACCTACCTATTTATTTTTATATTTACAAACCGCTTAGCGGAAAGTAGTGCATTTTAAAGTGTATAGCGTATGTTAGTTTCGTTAAACGGCAACACTACCCATAAACGATTGTGTATTTTAGAATTTCCATTAAGAATTAAAATAATGGCGGAAACATACTATCAAATCGTGACGCCACGCCACGGCATTTGACGCTGTCAGTACAAATCTATCCCATACATTTAGTACGTTTAGAAACATATATAAAACACGCCACGTGATCACACGCACCCCACGCGATAACATCCAGCCAAACTAAATCGGAATTGCGTTTCATTCATCCGAAAATATGAATGATATCTCTCACTATCTTTGAGAAATTTTCTATAAAGGGTATGATATTCAACGTAAGTAATTCTCTTTAGATTTATTTAATGAATCCAGAATCTTCGACGTCGTATACGTTTTTTTTTGTTATTCAACTGTTTCTGTATTAAATATTTATATTTAATATCCCTAAAATCTGCAACAAATATTCCTCAAAATCTTTATCGAGCTCATATTTTAATAGTTAATCCATAGCTACGTCATACTCTTTTGCCTTTCACAAAACTTTGACACTGGCAAAACGTGTTGTAACGCGTGTGGCGTGTTGTATATTGGCATTCGCATCGGGTGTCGGCACGTCGCGTCGCATCGCGTAGCGATTTTATAGTATGTTTCCACCATGTTGCGTTGGCTTAAAGGTCTCGTTACCAGGCCATAAAATCACCAAAAAAAAAAAAGTGGTGTGTCAATACCACAAAAGTCAAAAGCAAAACGCTCCGTCAATACTTGTGTCTTGTGGGCTTAGATTATTTATATGTCTAAATAATCAAAGCTTGTGGGTATATAACATAATGAATATTATTAATTCAATATTTTAAAAATAACATTTGTATATGTTTAAATACGTACACTCTAGTTCAAGGATTAATAGCATATAGCGACACATCTTAGTTTTAAATAATCAAAGCCTCTGAATATCACCTTTTTATAACGCTCTATCGCTCCTACTACTAAGCCTCCAAAGTAACATTTAGAGTAGACTTTAAGTGAATAAACTACGCAATGTCTCACGAAGATGTTGAAAAATGGTCATCTGAAGGGAGGAATATAGGTAAGAATATACTATTGTTTTTCAAATTATCCTACTGAATAGTTATATTGTTAATTGTTATTGAGTTTGTGTGGGGAAGGGGACTGAGCAACATACTTCGACTTCAAAGGGGAATAGCCAAAGTTATGTAAGATTTTTAGCCTTTAACAAAACTAAGTTTCTGTAAAAATGATATAGAGGTGTTATATAAACAAAAATTATATGATATTTTAACAATAACTTATTAAAAAAGAAATTAAATATCCTTTTTGCTATCAAATAGTGGCGAAAAACTTGATTTTTTTACACATCCAGTAAATAGATGCAGCACAGTACACAGTGGCGGCGTAAGACCTAAATTTCATGTGGGCAAGATTCATTTTGCGAGGCCCTCTGCCAGCGAAAAAAAGGCTTTTTTTTTTGCAAAATTTTTTGGTGCGTTCGCGCTTTTAAGTACGTAATGCATAAATTTTCGGGGCGCGAGGCCCCCTGGGCCGCGAGGCCGTAGGCGGTGGCCCACGTCGCCCACGCCTTACGCCGCCACTGACAGTACACTACATTCCCTTTTATATATTAAAAGCAAAACTGGTGTAGGCTTACTAGTGTTTAATATACATAATATAATAATAGAAATATTGAATTTCAGATATGCATATATCTCCAAGTTGCTCTAGTTTCGAAGTACTAGATCCTCATGATCCTATAATAAGTCGGCTAGCGACACAACTGTTCAAACGCACTAATGACTACCTACAAGGTGAAGTAGCAGCTGGACAGGTATGGAATATTATGAAAAATATTAAAACAGAGAAGAGAAAAGTTGGGAACTGTTGTCAACAGTAACATTTAAAAATAAAGAGCAATAAAACTATATATGAAGATGCCGGCTATGTATTGGAGGGCATCATTTTTAATATTTGCTGTAAATGATTTTTTCATAAAATTCAACATTGTTTTCTTTGCTTTATATTAAATTTTTATTATAACTAAGTAAAAAGCTATAAGCTTTCCTTAGTACATCATAATAAAAATAATGTAAAAACAAATACCTACTTAAAAAATTGATAAATTCGAAAGTAATGTGATATATCGTCGCTGCGCCTGACAAGTTCCATATGTGATTTTTGTATAGTTTTGGGAGACTACGAAAAACGTATTATTAATTCACATACGGAGCTTTTCTTACCGGTCAAAACATATATGGAATTAGTTAAACTCATATCCAGTTCGAATATCACAAAATGATTTTAGTAACACATAGAGAATAAAACGAAGAGTATTTTTTGTGCGAAAACCAAAAATCAAAAAAAATCACATATGGAATTTGGCAGGCGCAACGACGATATATTTAATAATAAAAAATTGTTTTAGGATCACTACATATTGCTAGAAGAGATTAATAGATTGGCAATAACTAAATATGCTGACCTAAAAAACTTAACTGTTAACTTGGCGAAAACCCTGAAAGAATATAATGAAATTTGTAAGTAAATTTTTTATAAAGTTCCTTTTATTTTATAAATCTATATCTATACTTCTATACTAATATTATAGAGAGGAAAGATTTGTATTTATGAATTTTTGCATGTTATGAATAAACTCAAAAACTACAAACTACTGATCGGATTTTAAAAAATATTTCACCAATAGAAAGCTACATTATCAGCGAGTAACATAGGCTATTTTTTGTGTATAATACATCTACATTGCACCTGTGTGAAGCCAGCCGTGTTTCTAGTCTATGAAATATTTTTATTCGACAGGCTCATTGGAACGTGACAAGCTCTTTGGAACGTTATGACTTGGTAGTACATCTATCTTGTGTTCCAATGGGCGGTGGGATCGAATTTCGCCGACATGTATAATAACATGACCTGTTTATAATTTATGTAAACATATTTCACCTGCCTCTCATCACCTGACGGTTTAAAGGATAAGAGAAACATCGTAAATTCGATACCAAGTAACGAACTATCCTGTATAGTTGGAAAAACTGTTAAGTGCATAATGTGCATTAGGGTTCCAGGTATGGATTTCCGAATGGAGTACATTATTGATTGATGTTTTGTTACTCTTATCTGTTTATCTAACTGTCAAACAGCAATATGCGCATTAGCAATTCGATTTGCGATTCCTCAGTATCGAACACCACGGCACGGTTGCACGCCTCTCGGTTTTCTATCGGTTACACTTTGGAGAATGTTCATTGGAGCTACACAACCTCATCCCTTCGTCTCCATTCTACTCTCGCACATCCAGACGATCGGCAGGACTCCATCCATTTGTTGTCGAGATTCCCCGAATACGCACAGTTCGCTTCGCATCCTTATTTCTAATTAAAACTGCGAAAGAATGGAACTCCCTACTGGCATCTGTCTTTCTGGACCACTATAACTTGGGTATCTTTAAGGCTAGGGTGAATTGGCTTCTTCTAGACAGACGTGCCCTGCTTTAGATCGCATCACCTCTTACTATCAGGTGGGATCGCGGTCAAACATCTGACTATTATGCATTAAAAAACAACGTTTGGAAATGGAGGTCCTGCGTTCGAATTCTGAGGATAATTTGGTTGGTCAGGCTACAGAAGATTGATCACTCGGTGAAACATTTATGTTTCACCGAGTGATCAGTCACACATGCAAACACCAGAATGTGTCGCCCCTTGCCATTCTAGGAGAGAGAGTACTTTGTAGAATGTTTTATTTTTATTCAATAATACCTATTATCGGGCAAACACCCACTATCCCACATGGTCAATAATCTTATAATAATTTCAATTAATCATTTCTTTTTCAGATGAGTCAACAATCAAGCCCCTGTTACTTCAAATTGATTATATTGATACACAGGTTACACAATTTGAAGCCAATGCTTACCGTTTAGACAGTTATACCAAACAACTCAAGGCACAATTTGAATAACTATATAAGAAGTAATTTTCAGAATAATGTTTTATCTGCAAAAATAATAATGATTGTAAAATAAACTACTAGCCTAATCATTACTAATAATTTATTTATAAAGAACTGAATTGTAAAGTTTGCTTACAATTTGAAGCCAATGTTTAGGTACCATTTAGACAGTTATACCAAACAACTGAAGGCACAATTTGAATAACTATATGAGAAGTAATTTTCAGAATAATGTTTTATCTGCAAAAATAATAATGATTGTAAAATAAACTTCTAGCCTGATCATTACTAATAATTTATTTATACAGAACTGAATTGTAAAGTTTGCTTACAATTTGAAGCCAATTTTTAGGTACCATTTAGACAGTTATACCAAACAACTGAAGGCACAATTTGAATAACTATATGAGAAGTAATTTTCAGAATAATGTTTTATCTGCAAAAATAATAATGATTGTAAAATAAACTTCTAGCCTGATCATTACTAATAATTTATTTATACAGAACTGAATTGTAAAGTAATTGAATTATATTATATTGTAGTTTTAAAATTGGACATTATTTTGATTGTTTATTTAAATTATTATCCCAATAAATGTTATTGTGTTTTATTTTCGTTTTATTGTTATAATAAAATTTATTCAATATTATAAAAAAAAATTGTGTGTGTGTACCAGAGTACACAGGTAAGAAGTGAAACTTCTTTACGACATATCATTTTTGTACTATTTGCAACTTCACGAAAATGGGGTAGATAAGGCTTAAGCCTTAAGAAAAAAGATTTTATCACTTTCAAATTAATATATTGTTATTCTTATTTCAAACCAAACTTCAAAACTAATATATTGTTGTTATTATTATAATATATTACATTATATTCTTTACGTCACTATACTAAACTTTGATAAAAAAGCAACATGGCGATTGGCGCGTAACCGAAAAACGTGACGATACTTACAAAATTTCTCCCATACGTCGATAAAGAAGTTTCACTTCAAATATACCTACCTTCAAATATCGACTACTGCAAAAGTGTATATTTAATTATTTAAATTATTGTGTAATTGTCCTTTGACTGACTTTAAGACGATGAAGATTAAAAAGCCAGAAATGAGTTCATGTGTGTGCTAACTACGTAGTTTAATTATACTTATACAGGTATACCTATACTATTTGGGCCTTCAGGTCTAAAACCTAAAGTATAGGGAACATTATAAAATGCTCAAAGGAGCCCATTTCGACTAAACGAAACTGGAAACATACTCGTAAGTAATAATATTCTTCAGTCGGTTAATTAAACAGACTAAAATGTTTGAATTTAGTTTTTACACTCCTTCCGCCTCTGTGGCTCAGTGGTAAGCGCGATGCGTTTTGCACTGGAGGTCCTGGGTTCGAATCCCGGGGAGACAAGATTTATAAAAATTGTATCGGTCGGGCAGGGCACAGAATCTGGGCAGATCTACTTGCCTGTAAAGAATAATGATCAGTGAAACAGACATAGAAATGGGTCTGCCCCATGCCCCACTAGGGGACTCTGGAATTCACTTCAAACTGATAAAGTTATGACTAGTAGGTATGTTCAATGTGTAGGTAGGTACCATGTTTTATATAGATTTCCTTGGCGCAGTGAGTGGAGCGCTTACCAAGGTGACGGAATTATGTATCGTAAGACACTAGTGGAATTTTCATTCATAGAGAAACCCAGTGTTACAAGTATTCAAACATCTTGATAGGTATACGATATAGAGATGGATACTTAGCCACCTCCGTCACTCCGAAGTGTGTATAGACAAAATGATGAGTTGGTATAGCACCCACGGAAATTTGAAATTCACTATCATCACTAAAATTCTTCTTTTTTTAACATTTTACTAATTTTTCAATAAATATAACTCGTATATTATTAGAGGTTGTTAGGTTCAAATGATGAAAGAAAACACTTGTAATTTTTCATGTTTTTATAACAAGTATTAGTTCCAATAAAATTTTACAAGTTCCTTTTGTACAAGTACGGGGTAAACTTCTTAAAACTTAAAAATAAACCAGATTGTTGTGGCAATAACTGTGGATAGTGCTTAAAAGAGTTATAGGGTTTATTTAGTTTACTTGCGAAGGAACTTGTCGGGAGCAAGTTCCATCGCTAATATTTCCGCCAATCCGTGCATCCTGCGTCCAATACGTGACTGACTATTTACATTATTTTTAACAAAATGCGAGTCATATCGAGCTTCAACCTTTCAGAGTTCCCATATTAAAGAAAAACAATAAATATTTGGTATTTAAACAAAAAAAGCGAAACTTTTCATATAAAACAGTAGATACAACAGTGTAATTGACATCGTTAATTTTTAATAAGACTATGACTATTAATATGTGGAAATAGGTATGTGTGGTAATACGTTTAAACATGAATATAGTTAGGTATATACTACATAAACTATACTACGGTGTTCTCCCTAAGAATTTAAAGTGACTAGAAGATCCAAGCTCGAAAAAGATTAATCATTTTGCTCTATATTTATATAGAGACCCGAAAAATATTATAATTAGAAATTATGTATCACGTTCTTTTATAGATATTATTTAGGATTTCATTAGCAACTATTGATATCTAATAAAACTGAACTTAAATATCTGGTAGGTTTTCTATCGATAAACAAGTCTACAATAATAATATTAATTTGTGCGCACGTTTTAAGGACATAGGCAGTAGTACCTAATTATTGTTGTCTATTGTGCGCAAGGGCAGTAGCATTTCCTGTGTTACAAATATTATTGTGCGCAGTGGCGGATTTACACATTTCCAAGGTATAGGCTATTAACACCGCCCCCCCCCCCCACCCCACACACCCCAATTAAATTAATATATATATAGAAACCGATTACTGATTCGGGGCAGCGAACTGGATGTTTTGCTATAGGATATAGAAGTTTGATATATACACAGTTGAATGTGGTACAATGAAAAGAAAGAGGGAAAATCATCGGAAAGATCTCTGTAAGCGATCATAAAAACGTTTTACTGAATTCTTTTTGATTTCTACAAGACATGTAAAAAGATAATTAATTGGTCTTCAAATCTGCCGCCCCCAAAATCTGCCTAGGGCGCAAGCCTACTCAGCCTGCTGGTAAATCCGCCACTGATTGTGCGTAATGTTATTTTGTAGGCTAATGTAATATAATAACTGTAGTAGAAAAAGTAAGAGTAGCAGCACTTATCGAGATAGCGCGGTGCATGTATCTAATACTGCTGTAAGAAATGGCGGTAAGGTCGCTGTTGGGTCAAATATTATATATCAGGCAGTCGATAATATTTATTTGCGTAAGGATCATATTTGCATCAGGCATTTAAACTAAAATTATTTTACACCCTTATAAAAACTTACTCATAAAAACGTACACCATTAAAAATGTTAATGGTTGCTATTCAAATTAATATATTTTCTAAATACGAAAATGTGTATATATTCAAGTCATCAGTCATCGTAAAGTCGCATTTTTAGTTACACATTTTAGGCCGTGTTACCTTTACTGATCACGACAGGCTACTTAGCCTTCAAGTCTCTTGAATTGAGCAGTTTGCAGACACACGGATGGGCAGACATCGACTTAGTAAAACCCTGTAGTAACTAGTGAACCCTAATAAATAATGAAACATTTTGTCTTCTAAGGGCGTACAAGTTAAAAGCATTACAATCTTAAAAGTTTTGCCAAGTTGTATAACTTACAGTACTCTATGTTTTCGTCAATAAAAATTAGGGAAATACGGGATAATCAGAATTCAGAATCACTGGGTAATGAGAGTCACTCTGTTTTGATTGTAATTAAACACTTTAGATCGTGATTTGTTTCTAGTGAAGAGGTGTACAGAAAGGGTACGCCTATCCCCACGAAACAATTCTTCTGTTCTGTGCCTATCCCATTGCATCGCTGTGGAGTCTATTTTACAAGCACAAATAGAACATACATTAACATTTCGGAAGACTGTTCTAATCATCTATCATCTTCGAAATCAAAATATAAGTAATTTAGTCTTTGTATATAAGTTTTGGCCCCTTTTAATCTGTTAAGCGGAACCTGTGTCTGTTTAATCTGTTGTCCTTAGAAAAACGGATTAAAAGTTTAAAGCTAATTAATAATCTTCTGTATTTTGACAATAATATGAGGAGTAAAAAAATATGTGTGGTAATGGGAGAAAATCTTTAAAAGCTCCCACTACTCCACTGGCCTAGTAGGTACTACTATTTTCTCAAAAATAAGTGACGAATATTAACAGATTCAAGGTAAGTAACAATGAAAGGACGAATGGAGAAATCTTTTACAACTTCTTGAAGTTTTGTATTCATTGATTAACATTGATTGCTATATAAATTAACTATAATTTTACAGGTTTCTATAGATATTTTATAGGTAGTCTTAGGTTTCTCAATATGCATGAGAAAAGTAATATTTTGGATTGTATTCGAGTTTTGTGCTTGGTAACGTTGAAAAGGTAAACCTTTGAACAATGGGAACTAATGCAGCTATTTTTTTTAAATAAATACTAATCTTATTTTCGAATTCTATATTGAATTCCTAACATTGATCGGTCAAAGTTATTCAAATGTAGTATTATGTACACAAAACAGTATATTATTAAAGTGTGACTTAAAACAAAAGTTATTTGACTTTCTTCTTATGTGTTGCTCATTATCCCGTACTCCCCTGATACGATTTTTATTATTATCCCTTAAACTACAACTTAAAAAGTCTACATACAGAATCATTGAAAAATAAATATATAATTAATAAACACTGGCGTAGCATTGGGTTCGAGGATGCGGTCCGCACCGCGGCAGTGATGCCAACTTGGGGTTTGAAATTACCTCTGAAACCGAGTGTACAACAAAAACTTTAGGGGTTTTTAATTTCAAGTGTATGTTTGGGGTATTTGAAGTTAGTCCTAGGGGGAACATTTTGTAGGAGTTGGCATCACTGCCGGGCGGCATGTTGGCAAGGGCGCACATTGTGAGATTTTGGCTGAGTTGCGGCCGTGCCTTTTTATGTTTAGAATAGGTCCATTATAAGCTCCAAAAAGTATCTCCATAAATTTTCTTTTATTAGTTTAGGAAGTATGATTTTTTTGTTAAGAGTCATCAACCCTTTTAAAAGAAGGATTTTAATATAAATGCCAAAATATCAGACAAATTGTTACTTTTCTAAAGTTTTTAATAATTTATATAGGAATAGGGTTGTCAAAATTACTACAATTTTATGGATTTTTACGGCAGTTATAAATGATAGTTATTACATGATTAAATTAATATTATACACGAATATATAGATATGTTGCAATTCCAACATTTTCGATGTAATATTTTTTTAAATGAAATTATATTTTCCGAAGTTAAGTGGGTAATAAAAAGTAAACGATTATATTATAATTTTAGACAACTAGGCAAATACTACTAAGTTTATAAATCCAGATTGGGTTATCGTTTGATGAAAATTAAACCCCTTCAATGCGAATTACTGTTGCACTCACAGCAATATCATCAAATAATTGCCCAGAAGTGGCTAACCCGGTAAAATTAGTATGAAAAAAGTTACGTCCGTTTTGAGCTTCCCATATACAAGATATTCTATAGTGTGTAAAAATAAATAATCAATTTGTGGGAATTTGGAAGCCCGCTTGTATACAGTTTATTAGTATTTTCAGTTGGTATACTGTTTTATTACTGGTACTGATGGTTTAATTACTTATTTATGTTCTTTGAGTTTTAATCCCTTAGTTATATTACTTTAAATATTTCCTCAAAGATAATAATATTTATATAGTCAATATAAAATATTTAATTTTTGTACGTACGTATCTTATATGATGTAAGGTTTACCATGATTATTAAAATATTTGTTTTATAGATGAATCTATTAAAGATGTAATTGAAAATATTCAGAATACATAATACTATGCTTACATTATCAATATACTGAGAATTATCACAACCTATCATTTAAAAAAATATATGGTGACAACCTTTATCCATAAATTCAAAATTCAATAACACAGCCGTCTCGCTAGTTACGGATTTATAATTTTGTTACGTGATAATACCATATCTAAGGATACTTTTAGCATTTAAAGAAAGTACAGAACATGCAAGATTCGTAAGAAAAAAATATTTTGTTAAAAGTATATAATATCGATTATCTAAGTTTATGATACATTTTTAGTTATTTTTTTAATAGGATCATAGGCATACACATTTCCCATATTATTATGACATTTTAAAAAGAAAATAGCCAGGAACAGTTAAACAATCTCGTTTTTTTATGGATTTTTCTCGAGTTTCCAGAAAACCTTATTTACCTAAACTAATTATTGGAATTTTGTCGGAATACCTAGGTTGGCTTGTAGTTAACTGAATCTATCTATCAAAAATATAAAAAGGCATGACCGCAACTCAACCCGAATTTTACAGCGAGAGACGTTTCACAGAACGGTAAAAAAAACCTTCAACAATTTGTTTTCCTCAATTATTTTGTTATCGTTCCCATACACTCAGGTACAATATTCTATGCATGGGTGATGCAAGACTCCTCAATAACTATTATTATATAGGATATTAAATCATTTGCAAATTGATCCGCACCGGGTGCTAGTGACCTATGCTACGCCTTTGGTAATTACAATGACTTAACACAAAAATAGGTATAAATGCAACCGAGTAGAAAATATAAAACAGTACTTTTCTCTATTCAATTCCCGCAACTGTAATATTTTATTTCTCTTCGACCGTATTAATGTTTTATTAATAATTATTTAAACTGTTATTACAATATTTATAATTATATTTGTCATTTTAGATATGACTTTAATAATTTATTATTAAATATAACAATTATAATCACGAGCAAAAAGAGAATAAAACGTTCGTAAAATAATATAATTATTTATAAAAACAACAATAATAATATAATAAAGTCACAGCATGTATGTACCTACATAGTATCCTTTGTACACGTCCGTGACAATAATTGTTTAAAGTTTCCGTAAGCACTAGAGCACCGGTGGGTACTATTGGAAACGAGATTCACAGAATCGAAACTTATTGGAAACCGTATTTTCGGTACCTATGGAAAATTAATACATTCATTGCAAGCAGCATTTCTGATTAAATGATCCTTAGGATTCATCCATAAAGTACGTCACACTAATTTCATGATTTTTTGACCTTCCTCCCTAGTGTGACGTCGTGACGTCACATATTTTGCAATTTTACATCTAGAAATTACTTTTGTTAATAGTTCGGCATTTACCGTAAGATGTCTAAGATTTTGAAAAGTAACGTCACGAAACTTAGGACCCCTCCCACCCTTGTCTCACAATGTCATACTTCGTCGACCCCCCCCCCCCCCTAAATTGCGAAATACTTTATGGATGGGTCCTTATAGTGTTTGTGTCTTATAAAACATTACGTCGACGTACAAGTTCAATCACGAGCTGTGAGCCATTTTTAGAAATACATACCTTCGCTGCAACGAGCCACGCTACAAGTATAGAAACACATTTGCTTGTTGTGTCGTGTCGCGTCATAACCCCTACCACCGCTCTGGCGCAATCGGTAGCCAGCAGTCGGCGCTGCGACAGAACGCGTCGCGACACGACACAACACTACATACAAAATATATGTATTCTCCTTACCATATTAATGTATGACGCGTCACGACACGTAAAAATGTTTCCGCCTTATTTCTATGGAATCAGTATCCTTATGTTATATTTGACAAAATACGATCACAGATATCAGGGAATCCGTGTTTTCTGAACTTCAATAGTTACGTGGATATAATATTTATTTGCAGTCTTGGTTGGCTGTTGTCAATTTTGAAATGTAAGTATCAATGTTTATATTTCATGTGAGTAGGTATATTGATATCTCGTTTCCTTTAAAATAATATAGTACCGACAGCGGTTCCTTAACAGTTACTGGGCTACATGCCCTAGTAAGAACAATGTACTCGTCGTACCCATTTTATATTTATTATTTAATTCTAAGATTTACTTGAAATTACATACGCACTGCAGCTTTACCCAAATATAAATTCTATCATCAAAACGATCATTATGTTACATACTTAAACCCATTGGTTATATTAGAATATTTGTCACGTCCCTATTTATCTCAGAAAAGTAGCCTTATGACTTTTCATTTTCTTTTCAGAAGCAAAAAAGGGGCATCCATTAATTACGTGAGGTGTTTTTTTGAGGGTTCAAGCCAAACCTCACCCAATCTCACGTGGGTGGGAGAGTGGTCTCGGGAAATATCACGTAATTTTTTTTCCAGAAGAAACAGTGTAAAATGGCGAGTAAATTTTATTAAATTAAGTTAAAATTACTTAATCAGGCTCATTAAATATTAAAAAAATCCTTCTATAAGTGTGCGAACGCCACAAGACGTAGCATAGTAGCTCTTTGCTTGTTTAACCACTACCGGCTACCCAAAAAAACGACTCGACGAGCGCTGCAGCCTGCAGCGTACAAAGCGTATAAAAAAAATTATAAGCAAATTGTTTTTTTAAATAAATTTTAAAGTAATGAAGCACAGATTAACTGATTTACATGAAAAATATGCATTTTTTAAACTCTCACGTGAGATTGGGGAGGGGGAGAGGGGGTCGAGCAAAGTCTCACGACATTTCACCAAGGGGAGAGGGGGGGTCGAAAAATGGCCAAAATTACCTCACGTAATTAATGGATGCCCCCAAACAAGAAAATCTTACGAGTAAGTATTCATATCGACAGTCATTTGCAAACAATCAGTCGGCGTAGTATAACCATCAGGAGATATCTCGCGGACGAGTGAAGATAAAGTTGTCGATGTCGATATATGATATATCTCGATACATTATATTTCGACATCGACCACTTTGATAGACAAGATATCTTGATCGATAAATATCTCTATTTTTGACATTAGACCCGGAAGACATAAAGAGATAATCGATTAAAACACGAGCCCGCCTTCCATGACCATCAAGAGATATCTCGCGGACGAGTGAAGACAAACTAAGATATAAGATATCTCGATATATGTATTATATCTCGTCATCGACAACTTTGATAGACAAGACATCTCGATCGACAAATATATCTTCTTTTGACATTAGAAGTCCAGTTTTAAGTGTTCATGTTAGACCCGGAAAACATAAGTAGGTAGTATTCGACAAAATTTTATCGTGGTTGTCATGCTAGGCCGGCAGAATTGATTTTTTATCACATCTATTCAAAAAGAGCTAGTTGGTTTCTGGTAAACAGGGCATAAAAAAGCTTTTTAATCCATGTTTAATCCTGATTTCAATTTGGATTGTGGATATTGTAAGTAAATGTAATATGTACCTATCAATCACCAAAAGAGATCGATCACAAACATTGTATGAAAACGTTACTGACAGCTGTCAAAAAATAAACAGCGCGCGGACAAAACAAAAAAAAGTTATTGTATTTAAAAGTAGCATTCTTTTATTTTGTTATTGTTTGTTCAAATTCGGATTTGAGATCTTTCATAACTGTTCAAATATAAACATTAGCATACTATAATAATTATTTCTGATTCTTAATTTTTTCATTCGTAATTCTAAATTCCTGTGTTTAAATAAATAAAAGTAATTCTATTTCATGAGTTGCTCTTACTTATTTTGTCATAGAGGTGATAAAAAGTAGAGTATCCATCAGGAGCGACACTAAAAAAACTCGAGTGACGTACGAGTAGGTACATACTTTGAATCCCTGGTTGCTCTCAGTATTTTATTTAAAAATCCCTCGCTCCACTCTGGTTTCAAAAAACACTCTCGCCTTAAAAATAGTGGTTTGCTCCCTTGGTCATAACAATCTACTATTTCATAATAACAAATTGACATACGAATACTGTCTCGCAAGTTGTTCTTGCTTGGGCCTCTATTATACAAGATTATCATAATCATCACTTGCCATAATATTATCATTTAATTATATATAACCTTCACTAATATAGAACTTCTGATATATCAAAAACTCTAATGGCATTAATAATTATTATCTATAATAAATTTACCTATATATACCTAATTATATATAACGTTTATTTAGACCTTTTATTCTTACTTATCTAAAAACCAAATTACTTGCTTTTTCTATTGTGATTGTTCAATTTGATTTCCAAATCAAATCACGTTAGAACCTTTCAAAACTAGATGACGAATTAGATATAGAATTGCTTCTTAGCTATTGAACTTGTATCAACCAGAATGATTTCTAGGGCAATAAATCAACCGTAAAAACATTTTAATGCAAATAATTCCTACCTCTTTTGAATGAAAAACGGACCTACAGTTAATTGACGTATTTCGACAGTCACCTATTTGTAAATACTGGTAAAACACTAGTGAAAAGAAACAAACATCGCTGCATTGACATTCTAATATCCACTAGCTTTTAACCAAGTTTATGTTAGGACAGAAAACTTATAGACACATATGGAAATAGTTTATTTTACATTATATATATGTATAGTGTTAAAGAGACATACTTGTTGCGCCTGCCAAATTCCATATGTGTTTTTTTTTGTTTTTGCACAAAAAATAATCTTCGTTTTATTCTCTATGTGTTACTAAAATCATTTTTGTGATATTCGAACTGGACACGAGTTTAACTAATTCCATATGTGTTTTGACCGGTAAGAAAAGCTCCGTATATGAAACAATAATACGTTTTTCGTTGTCTCCCAAAACTATACAAAAATCACATATGGAACTTGTCAGGCGCAGCGAGCGACGGTTTGAGATTTTCCTACTTATTACTGATGAAAGAATACCTGAATAAAAGTGTAGTTCTATTGTAATGTAATTTCGAAGTGTACCTGATGTTTAGTTTGTTATAAGGATTTAGTAATAGTGAATAGCGATCCGCGACTAGAAATGATTTCATTCGAATTATTCAACTTAACGAATCAATCAAATTATTCGAATGATCTAGATCTAAAATTAGTAACTAATCAAGTTAGTTACTAATTTTCCTACTCACCTTTGACTCGGACTTCAAATCATTTGTCGCTTCGGCGCCGAATAATCCGCATATCATAGCGAATGATTCATTCACACAATTTTCGTATGATTTTTTAATTTATTATTAAATCTATTTTTCTTTTTTTTTCTCTGGCTTGTCAGTCTGTACGCTTATTTCTTATTTTTTATTCGTTATTATTATCTATTTTTTCGCCTTTTTTTGGCTGACACGTCAGTTTCGAGTTTTGTTACGTTTTGGCGCTGCCGTCTAGTACCCCTAACGACGAGTTACTCTGGCAACACTATCGTGAATCGCGAACTGTCTAATCGAAATGTCATTAGTAGTTACTAATATTAGTAGTCATTATTCGATAATGAACATTAGTATATTACTAATATTCAAGTCGAAAAAGTATATTAGTAGTTGTAGAAGATTCGAATACCCTGATCATTCGCAGTCACATATCACTATTTATATTAAGCCGTACTACAGTATCGTATTACAGTACAATTAAAGTTGAATAGTTTGAAAAAAAAAAACTCAACGTTACCAATAATTATTTTTAAGGGAAAAATTGTATTCGCTTAACAAAATGAATCTGCCCTCGGCGCCGAGCGTAGCCAATAACGGATATAGAGTAGCATAGGCCATAGTGCATACGAGATTGAGGACTATCGAATGTTGAATCATAAGTAATTAATTTAATCGTGTTATCGAAATTTAAAATAAAAAATATTCTTTACTTCTCTTGAGATATAAATATTAATTATGCTCAATCTGACAACATTGCACAAAAATATTTTTTATTCAATATCGCTATAGTCTTTGTTCTCTATCAGTTTCTGTTTTCATTTACGGCTCTATAGTGTATACTGATGTGCTGGATGGAAAAATGTATATCCGCGGATACGGATCCGAATACGGATTTGGTGTCAACATCCGCGGTTACGGATACAGATTTCTTCCTCAATCGGTGTCGATGCGCGTGATCTTATCGATCGATCGACACCGATTGAGTAAGTATTTAGTTTGCAATATAAAAATATTTGATTTTAAGAAATAAAAAATAATCTGAATGGAGTTTAATAGTTTTTGCACTCACTCATATATATAATTTTATCCAACATATTGGAAATAAATGAAGTAAAAGATCCGCAAAAATGTAACAGATACGGATGTACAGATACTCTCTTTCCCTTGGATTACTTTACACCTAGGCAGCTTTTAAATCTATATCAAGCTCAAGTCCGTTCGTGTGTGAATTACTGCTCCAACCTTTGAGCAGGTTCTGCCAAATTTCACCTTGGGGCTCTGGATGCAATTGAAATACGTGCCAAACGCCTAATTGTTGATCGTCGCCAATTATCCCTTGAACACCGGCGAAAAGTGGCCAGTCTTTCGGTCTCCTACCGGTTGCATTCTGATGAATGTGCGTCCGAGCTGCACCAACTAATTCCACCATTTCCCTTTCATTTAAGGTGCACGGCGGGGTTCCATCCTTACCTAGTGGAGATACCACATGTTCGCACAGGGCGCTTCGATTCCTCTTTTGTATTGCGAACCGCTAAGGACTGGAACTCTCTCCCTGCGTGTGTCTTTCCAGAGCAGTACAACATGGCTCTTTTTAAGTCTCGAATAAATAGGCATCTCCTAGGTGTATAACTTCATAGCCCGCATCAGCAATTTCCATCAGGTTAGATGGCAGGCAAAACATATTCTTGCCGGTTCTCCTCCATGAGACTCACTTTTTGGAACCGTGCAACTAGACGTTTCATAAGAGCCTGCAAAGGCCTATTTGAAATAAAAAACTTTTGATTTTGATTTTGATTTGATATTCTTGAATAAATATAGTATCCGCGGATATGGATACGGATATCCGGCACATCACTAGTCTATACACCAAATTATACAAGTATTGAGATACTTGATAGAAAATCACGATCATTATTATTCGTCGTCGTAGAATGACTGTGTGTGTCTACGTTAACGTGTCTACGTCAGACAAATACCTATTACTAAATCGTCAAACGGTTATGACTGAAAATATTGATAGCGAATATTATTATGGTCTGCGATGATTATGAAAATCTTTTAGATAAGTACTTTATTAATAATAATTTTATGGGAAAGAGATAGTCCACAAAGACTAGCTGATCGAACAACTAATCGAAAATCCATCCCTAAATCTTCTTAAAAAATTTCATCATATAAAGGATAAATCCTTTAAAATAACATTTCTTGAAGATCTATTAAAATGGGTACAAGAAACCGATGACACTTTACACGGTACCTAGGTATGCACTGTTATAAATTATGTCATAAAATGACAGACTAAAGATCTATGTTAACTTTACGCCGTGACTTACATACTAACTTCGATTTATTAATCTAATCACATCAATTTAGAACATTTGTTGTGTGGTAGTGATAGAGGCACGGCCCACCGCTTGGCGCTTGAGTCCATGAAACAAGAAGTTGGCGGCGGCTTTGATCGGCGCAACAAGTGGCGCACGCGCAGCGGTCTCCCATCGTCAGACGTTGCCGGTGGCAGGGAACCTCGGTGGTGGCAGAGGCGGCGGTGGCCGGCCCGCCTCCCCCCCACCCGACGACTGCTCCGACACTGCGGGCAATCAATACAAATATTAACGTGCACTTTTCTTTTACCTATCTTTATATCCCTCACAGTTACATAGCTAGATGGACAAGGGCATTGAAATAAATTGTATCAAAAAATGTTTGTGGATGGAATTGATACATGCTGCTTCCCTCTTACCAAAGCCAAGGATAGCTACGCTATTGATCCCTCAGAAAATAAGCTAAATACTAACCAAAACAAATATGTAATGAAGTAATAGAGGTTCTCCTAGTATATAAGTGAGGACTTTCAGGTTATATTTTTAATATATGGTAAATATTTGGCTAATAAAGATTTATTTTTATTACTTAACTACTTAATTATTTATGCAAGTTGAGATAATTATCAAATATATGTACATAGAATTCTACTGTAACTCTGTAACCTAATCTAAAATAATATTATAATGTGCTACTTTTCATTACATACTACCATTGACATAGTATTAAACATACTACGTAATAAATATATTATAGATAATAATACTTACAATAGGTCCATCTAAATATTATCATCTTATAAGTTGCAAGCTAATGTTATTAATGTCTTTTATTTTTAAATAGGTATTAGATTATCGAAAAATTTATATATGTGATTAAAATACAATTTAAATTAGATATTAAAGAGTTGTATTTACCTTATGATTTATAAAGTTAATGATTATATTAAAATAATAATAATAAAGGAACAGTAGGTACTACACAATACACATGCATAGCTATTTAACATGCATAATTAAATATAAATTTATTAGGAAAAAAACATTAAACCAAGAAGATATTAATATAATGTAAAACACGTAACGTTACGTTACGATAGCTGATAAAAACATTTGTATGTTTTATTGTGCATATTTCTACACTATAGTGTAAAACCTACAAAGATATGTACTTTAGAAAACACAAATTAATAAGCTTACGATACTAGCAATAAAATATGGAAAATGTAGATCACATTTATAAGAAGAGCGAATTGACGGCTACAGTAGTTCTTAGGGTGAAATTACAGACAACTATTGAAGTATGGAGATAGTTTGTCTATGGTTGAACTGTTCTCACGTGAGTCATGTTTTTCATCGACTGGGGCTGGAAGTGGCGGCGGCGGCAACTGTTGTTCCAAAGCGTTCACACAATTCATCATGCTTCCATAGAGTCGGCTGTCGCGGAAACTGTCCCTGTACATATACCCAGCACAGTCATACCCAGGCCTGGATGTGGTAATCCCAGTATCACCCTTTCTGGGTAATAATTTACGATTGTAGGGGTGTTAAAATTTCATTGAAACTTTATTGACTTTTCTCAGCTATTGAAATTATTGATTTTTTCAAACACAATAAAGTTCTTTAAAAACTAGGACAATTTATATGAACGTCCTAATTATGACATGGAAAATGTTTATACAGTGTATAAACTGTAATTGGATTTTAGTTTATAATTTTTATACATATTTTTTAAAGTATTAATTAGAACTCTGTTTTTATTATTATTTGTAGTTAGGCAAGCGTATATGACTATTGTTTGAGAATAACCCTTTTCAGTATTAAGTACCTGTTGTGGAGTAACGGAGTTATAAAGTTAATAAAAAAATAAAAAAGTAAATGATGAATTTAATAAATAAATTTATCACGATTTTGTGACATCTTTTCATTTAAATGTAAGGAAAATTATACCGCTAAATAAATTTAACAATTATTACCTATACGAGGTCGAAGTCGAAACATGAATGGAGGAAAATTGATTAAACCAAGAAAACAATTTTAAGTTTAATTTTTAAAAGCTGTATTTGTTGTTTGAAATAGTATTAAGAATCCTTAAAAATAAAGAAACTTATTTCTTCTGGTTTTTTTTTGTGTTTACTTAAATCGAATACCACCACCAGTGCATATAAATCAATACAGAAGTATTTTATTTTATCTGGCAGACAATTACATACAATTACGACTGATACTCAGTAGTCAGCTATACCTAATCCTATAGATTTAAATATATTATATTTTTCTATTCACTTTACCGACATTAACACATTACTATTGTAGGAAATACGGGTATTTTCTGTTGGAGACGCGTAACCACAAACACCTAGTTTTTAATAGCATCGAGGATGATAACATACTAAACAACTTTTTTAAATATTTATAACTATTACCCAGTTGCCGTCTATTGGACTGGGTTCGAAGTAAATGTACAACAAACCCCACGTGCAACGCGTGCCAATGGTTATGGTATCATTATCATGATGTGCCACGCTTGGACATGAAGTGTAAACATCAAAGTATGTAGGTGATGTTAGGTGACGAACACAGGGTGTGCACGTTATTAACAAGAACTGTATAAAATTCAACAAAACCGCACCTAATTTTGACACTGACCTGCCATTCGAATTCCGGAACAATGCTAAAATCTCCTCGAAGGTCTTATTTTTTGTTTCAGGAACTTTTGTATACGTAAATATCCAAAAAATTGCAAGGAATACACTAAAAGGCAGGAATGTATAGTTTTCCAGTAGAGCCTGAAAATGAACATAAATACGATATGTAATATATTTATTAATAGGGGTTAGATGCATAGTAACACACAAAATAGGTAGTCTGATATAATATAGTAAAACAAATTACCTTCATGCTCGGAAAGCCGATTCCAACAACGAAATTGGCCATCCAATTAACTAAAACAGCGATTGCCATTGCACTTGGCCGAGGACCTTGTGAGAACAGTTCGGCAGTGATTAACCAGGGAATGGAACCAGGACCCACAGCGAAAAACACTACGAAGCTCAGCGTCGATACCACCGACAGGTAGCTCATCCAGTCTATCATTTCCTGCACATAGCCGAAAAACTCCTATCAGGGGATAGCATTATAGTTCTTTCCCGTAACCGACCGAGGCGGAAATAAATCGTAAAACATAAATGTTACCACACACTTGTCTGTCTGTGTATGTTTGTAATTAGTTCAGTTATAATTTGACGGATCTTTCTGTGGTTCACCACAGAGTGCTGTCGAGCAGTGAGACAATTTAAAAAAAAACTTTTTCAAGAAGCGATCTTCAGAAAGAATAATAAATTGTGCCTTTATATAGCGGAGTGATATAAACCCGTTGTATTTTGGCAGTATTGCGTTTGCGTGAAGAGTGCTTCTGCTTTTGAGCAGTGTTTTGTGGAAATATCGCCTCAAGATCCGCGTGCGCTCCTCATGTATATTATAAGTACTTTTTTAAAATTATATTTCTGACTTAAAATTGTTCGTGTCATAAACAAAATTGTGTTTGGTGCTGTATGAATGAGGTACTCTTAACATTTATATTTGACAATTTATTTCATTTAAAACACTTTTCCATAAAGAGTACGGTTTCGGAAACAGGAAAGTCGCAGTGGGGGGGAGGACGATATCTACTGCAAAGCAAAAGCAAAAGAAAGATGTCTGAGATAAAAGCAAAATATCGTTCTATCTACACTACAACCACACCCTAAGAAAAGTGACAAACGGCTAGCTAACGGCTATATTCAGAGATGTCAAATCACAAACTTGCCTGATTAATGTAAATATTTTTATCTCTTCCTTTGATTAAGTGTAGAAACAGAGAGGAAAAGAAAAGATATAATGAATAGGCAGACGGTAAAACGTCTCTGAATACGACCATATGTTTAAAACATTTTAAAATATATTAGGTATATCAATATGTTAAAGGGGATACAATTACGTAATTTTAATGAAGTAAGTCACAGATAATAATTAATCTACGGTATGCATGGGTTATTATAAAACGTATATAAAATGTCGAAAGGAAAATAAGTAATCTAATGAATGAAAAGAAAAGTGGCGTTATATGTAAATGCAATAAAAAAATTGATTCCTTAGGCGGTAACAAAATGGTGACAACAATGAAAGCCATGTTCAAATAAGCGTGCAAAGCAGAAATACTAATATAATAATTTGTCATACTTAGTTGCAAAAGTTGGTTTAATTTACTAAATTCATTCATAACATTAAGAAGCAACATGTATAACGTTCTGATAGCTTCCAAACAATCTGTGTTATAAAACCAACCTTCGATCAAAGCTCTTAATCATAAATGCTTAAGTTGGAAAGAGATTCATAAGTATATAAAATATCTAGTTGTTAATAAATAAAAAATCCTTTATATAAAGCTGTTATCCCTTGAATACGTTTACTAAATGTAGGTATATATTTACATCTAGATATCTGCTTCCAACTTAAAAACTATAATTATCATACACGACATTTACATTTTCTTAAAATATCTTATAAATCTATTATATAAGATATTTTGAGGAAATATCTTTGAATCAAATGTATTATTGACTTTTGTTGGATACCTACTAGTTAAGTTTACCTACTTCTCATTGTCATCAAATCTCCAATTTGAAATTTAATCACCCAATTAATTATATCATGAACTCTACTATTTATTTATATTTAAATAATTATCAATTACAGTCAAAATTATAGTTCTAGATATTTTTAAAATCTTACGTCCAAATGTCTTTAGAGGCCATAATATTATATTATGACATCGGTATTTCGTGTAAATTATTATAATTCAAACAAGCGTATCTGTATTAAACACACCTTTATGAGAAAAGAGATAGTGATGAAAATAGAGAAGATAAACATTCCTCCTAGACCGTAAAGGTGGAGTGTTCGACGTCCTGTACGGTCCATGAGCGGCAAGGAAACCAGAGTCATGCCAACCATGATGGCTCCGATACCCATAGTGGCGAACTTTGCCGATTCCTCCGTGAGACCCGATGAAGTGAACAGTGATGTTGAATAGTAGAACACCTAGAAAATAATTTCATGTTATAAGACAAAGAAGTCAACAATTCAATCCACAATTACATATAAAAAATTGGCACTTTTATTCCAATAGATAATTCCAAGTGTCAAATCATGATAAAAGCGTATATTTAAATTTTTTGTTGTACGAGTATGTATAATAGGCAGAAGTTTGGACACGATTCCACCTGATAGGAAGGTGATGCGGTCTCAGAAGAGGTCTGTCTAGAAGAGGTTAATTTACACTGGCCTTAAAGATACCCATGTTATAGTGTTACGGAAAGATAGAAGGTGGCAGAAAGTTCCATTCTGTATGCGCATTTCTTGAGCTTAGTTTAATACAATTTTACCGCATTTATCCCGCTAAGCTGCTGCGAGAGCTGCATTACAACGCCGATAAGCAAAGGAGCGCGGAGGGTAGGAGAACAAAGTAATTCCCTCATCGATATCGAAGCTTCCGCCTGTTGGGCTCTTTCTTCCGCACGCATTTCTTCTATGTCCTCTTCAACCTTGACAAACAACGTTAGTTAATAGTAGATAGTAGTGGATAGTATATTTAAAATAACTTGTTGTTAGAATTTATCGAACACGAAGCAAGAAATTAGGTATACATATCTGTCTGTAGTACTACAATACAAGTGTATGAAAATTCAATTGACACCCTAGAATTAACGAATTACGTGAGTATTCAGACCTACCATCGAACTGTCATCAGTATAATTAATTATTTTAAATTTCATACAAATATGATACGTAACATTTTTCGCAAGTTGCTCATGCAAGGCCCTGAGGTTTCTCATAGAACTGATTTTGTATGGTAATAGGTATGAATTTTTCTCGCAAGTCGTTTGTGTTGGGCGTCTGCAGACATACCTGGTTGCTGGCTCGTAACCGTCTTAGTGCTCTTCGGGCTTCCTCTTCCCATTGCCGAGTTATAAGCAGGTAACGTGGTGATTCTGGACAAGCAGGCAGGAGCAATAGTTGCAAGATTGCTGGACACACGGCCAAACCTAGCAAAAAACAGTTATGTTTATGTTGCCTTTATACAGTTAACACCCAACTTTGTTTTTAGATTTTGTTTACCAAGAAGAATCGGCCAACCATCGTCGGTACCGAGAATTTGTTCTATGCCAAGCACTTGTGATAGAAGCAATCCTACCGTAACAGCTAACTGATTGACTGTCCCCAGTCCACCGCGAAGGTTCAAGGGTGCAATTTCAGATATGTACATTGGCACTAATGACGTATTTAGCCCTGAAAATGTAATACAAATGATTATTTTAACTTTTAATATGGTTACAACTATAGTAAACTTTAATTATTCACTTTACTTTTAACTAACATATTTATAGTAAGTATAGCTTCTTCTGAAGAACTGTAGATTCATAATTTGCTACTTAAAGTAGGTACACAGTTTCTATTAAAGATTTAGGGCGGTCGCACTTTGGATGCGTTTTTGTCCATAAACTACTCGTGTCCCATGTGCAACCACCCTTACTATAGGTAAAGCTATCATTAAAACGTTTTATAAAACAGCAATGTGCGTATTCGCACATTGCTTAAAGATATATCAACTTTTAAAAAGTTCCATACATTTAATTACATTACAACCTTTACTTTACACGTTATGAGATCAGTTAGGATATATCATATACATACGATTACATTAAATGTAATGCCACAAGCGCTTACGAGTACTCAAAATGTATTTACCGCAATTAACTCCGATGATGAATCTACCGAAGAAAAGCATTTCATAACAATGCGACATCTTTGTAAAACCCATTAGACTTGCGCCGCTAATACCAAGAATATTATTGAGCAATAATCCACCTTTCCTGTTTAAAAATATAATAAGATATTAAACACTACTCAGATATACTGTATAAAATATAGAGATAACTTACGATATCTCAATAAAACAAATTCTGGGTATTCAATATGTCTTAATAATTGTAGGTACCTTCCAAAACGGTTTGCGATCATCCCGCCTGAAAATCCGCCGAGCATGCCACCAATCGCAAAAATGCTCACTGCTATGGAATATAATGTGTTGACAGCGTCTTCTTGGATATCCTTGCCGTAACGGTCCTTATACACGTCTTTCATAAAGTTCTCGATATTCTGTACATGATCATAAAATAAAAATAGTAATAACGGTGTTGTTAGATTGATGAATATTCGAATCGAAGCAAAGTGACGTAATAACAGTTATATACTTACATAATATGTGCATGCATGTGTTGTTCTTAGGGCTAAGGTTTTTAAGGCACGTTATCGGTGAATGCCAAATTTAAAGATATTCTTCAAACTTGCACCGTGGCTTTTTACAATGTGCAATTAAATGACAGTTGGTGGACAGAAATTCTAATACAACTATATATTCTAGTTATAGACGTATAGTATTAGTAAATATATTATATTATAGTATTAGCGATGTACATATGAATTAGATTTTAGACCCCAATAGCACTTATTTCCTTTTGTTTTAAATGAAATAATATTTCCTTTTTGTGTTAAAATAAATTGAGTTGATACAAAATCAACTCAATTTATAGTAGTTTTTTTCCACTAACTGCACTTTATTTCCACACTGTAGGTATGTATATATATAATATTATACTAACAGGATCGCATATATTATTTTAACCCTACTCTTAATTAGATTTACCTATGAAATTGCCGTTTTTATGAAATTGGTAAAGTATTTTTTTATTTATATCAATCAAACTAATCATCCATGCAATCAATGCATCTTTGTCCCTCTTGATATCAGCTGGCTGGTAGGTAACAAATTCTTCAAAGGCATTTTGAACTGCCTCTCGAGGATTAAATTTTTCCCGCTAAGAAGTTATCCAAATTTTGGGAAAAGTAGAAGTCTGTAGGAGCAAGGTCTGAAGAGTACGGCGGATGACGGAGAGTTTCCAACCCCAGCCCTTGCAGATCGTAGACCGTCAGCTGTGCAGTATGGGATTGTGGACGAGCGATTGACCAAACCTGATTGGAGACGTGCGAACTTCTACATCATTGTGTTCAGTTCTTCACAGTACACATCTGCAGTAATGCTCATTCCGTTTGGTAAGAAGCTGTGATGAATCACACCGGTGCTGGACCATCAAACAGTGACCATATCTTTTCTAGGGGTCCATTTTCGGGCGGCGCGGCCGTCACGACGGTACTGATATTCTATAATTACTCGAATTTTTAACGTATCCATGATGGTTAAGGAGGCGAATAGGTGAATTTTCGGTAATACTCGAGCGTGGCAGTTTAAGATATGAGAGATTTATTAGACCTAATAGAACAACCTTGTAAAGTATTTAGCTCTATATGTAGTGACGCGCGCTTAGGATAGACGATCAGATTAGTAAAAAAAAATCGATGGTCTGAAATACTCGAGCGCGTCAGATTAAGATATTGGGGGTTGATTTTAGTGTTTTAAGACTAAATTGAACTAATCTGACGATAAGTCCTTGACGCCGCCGAGTTATAGGGTCGCGAACTTGTAAAAAAAAAACGTTAATCCGGCATTCTCGAGCGCGATTTTTTTATTGTTTATTTTGAAGAATATAATCTAAAACTTACTAAAAATACAAAATCTGCCGGTTTCCGCATGACCGGAAGTGTGGAGGAGCCATTTCGTCTTCCGAAAAACGCGTTGCGGCATATAAGTCGCGAACGATACATTTTACAAAAAAAAAGTTTAAATAAACATAAAAGGTAATTTTATTTTACACAAAAAACATCTCTACATTTTTGTCCAAAGTTAAAACTTTTTGACTTGAAGCATCATAAAAACTCAAACTCCCGGTTTTTTGAGTATGTCTCGAAAACTTGTAATGTGTTAAAAAAAATTGATATGAAATAACGATGATTAAATTATGTGACTTTTATTATATCTCAAATTTTTTTTTTCTAAAGATTTTCGACAATTTTCGTGGACTCGGAAAAAGTTACGCGTATCTGTATACAAAAGTATTATTAACATGTACAGTTTCATGTATGTATATTATTCAATAGCCTGTTGATCCTCAAATTGTTTTTTGGACGTACCGTAAGCAAAACGAAGTGAAGAATTGAGGCAAAAAAGAGGAATTTGCCATGAACATGTAATACAGACTGAGCGCTTCGCGGAAATATGCCGTCCTACCAGTATTTTTCCTTTATTATTTCGCAATATTGATGGTGAGGAAAGAAGCGGTAGAAGGGAATTTTCGGTACACCCTAATATATATATATATATATGTGTATGTTTATGGTCCCCTACCGTAGACCCGTGTGCCCTCAGTATGACGCCGATTAAATTCCCCGTTTTATCAAGGAGAAAGAAAGGAAAATAGAAACCAAAAAACGTTTTCGGTCAGATTAAGAGAACCCACCAACATTTTTGTCAGATTAAGAAAATATGCTTTCAGGATACCGAGATAAACCTCCCCTATAAAAATCTGACGCGCTCGAGTATTTCAAAAAAACTTTTTTTTTTGCATTTTCAAAAATTCATCGTAACTTATCGTCACGCCCAAATCGTCAGTTTTTTTAAAGGGAGCTTCCTTGGGGCCTACGTAACACCCCTTCTGAAAATCTGACGCGCTCGAGTAAATTTTTTTTTTTTGCATTTTTGACTACTTTATATGCCTACCCCCACCACGCAAACCGGCAGATTAGTATACCGTTGTTATCAGAGGCCCTTGGGGCATACGTAGTATGAATATCTGACGCGCTCGAGAATGCCCAAGTAACTGTTTTTTTTAACATTTTTGAAAAACAATACACGCCAAACCCACCGCTAAAATGGTTTTTACCATACGAGCTTTTCTTTTCGAAATTATTTTATCTTTCGATTTTGATAGGTCTCGACGGCGCCGTTGAATTACGCCATTTAGCTACCTCGCCTCCCTAGCTATGATGACAAAAAGATTCAGAGCTATGAAAATATAACGCTAATTAATAAACAAAATTCCATGTTTTTAAAAGTAAAGTAAACTTGAAATTAGAATTCTTAACCAAACTTTGATTTGAAATAGCTAGTAATGCAGAACGGCAATTTCATAGGTACACCAATTACATTCCTTACTCTGCCAGGAGCGTTGATGACCCCAGTATTGTAACCAAATTGCAGCATCCCGAGGACTGCGGCTAAGATAGCATACGAGAGGAAAAATGTTAAGCCCTGGAAACAAAACGAATAATATTAAAAAACCTTAGAAATAACGAACATAAATACTAATAAAGCGTTACCATTCTGAGTTCATAAATGTTGAAAAGAAGAAGAGATTTGGTAGAAATCAAGTAAATAACGAAGTCAGTGGTTAACATTGTCATCATATTACATAGATTATTAGTCTACATAAGTGTAACAACACTTAGAATATCATAGATAACTAACATTGGGTTAATTTTAACCCGAACCGAAACACTTTAAATAAATATCCGTACTTGTTCTAGCAGCCTGAGCTTCCGCCTTTGTGTGTGTTCTTCGAGTCTGTCCACGTACTCACGCAACTCTTCAATTTCTTCTTTCACCTGTTGTACAGTGTCTAACTCTTGCTTGATGGCAACCATATCACGTTTTACCTAAAAGGAATCATCCACAATTAAATCTTAGATCTCTAAGGTCTAAGGTGAAAAACTATTCCCACATTTAATTGTTTATATATATATGTATGCTGTTATTGACAATATCGTTGTTTTAAATTATAGATTGTACTAATAAATATATTCCGTACCTCAGATACTTCGCTTTGACATGATTCAACACTCTTGGTGAGTTCTTGCAGTTGCGTTCTTATTTCGCAGAGAGCGACCGTGGTCTCAAGTTGCCGGTCGCCACGCTGTAACTCGTCCAACTTGGCGGACAGATTCATACTCATCACGCTCACCTGTCTCTGAAGGCTAAATTTTAATTAAAGCCTCATTAGTCCAAAATAAATTGGAAGTAATATGTCAATAATAAGTTGGTTACATTTGAGTGCAATCGAAATTAAAAATATTAAGCAAATCTGTCTATTGTAAAACATAAGTTAGTTTTAGTATTAATAAAGTTCACCTGGACCAGCAGTTACATAGCAAAGTACAGTATTGTATTATACCTATGAGATAGACATGGGTAACTCAGCGAAATTCCTTGCGCCAACTCAGCAACTCAGGCGCAGTGTAGTGTGTCGGCTCCTTGAGTCAACTCAAAAATGCGCCACGACGCAGTAAAAATGGGACGCGCAAAGCGAGCAGTGAAACCTCCGAAACGAACGCAACCGGCTCATAGTTCACTCAGTGAGTGGGTACTGCGCCGTGCGCCGACACATTATGAATGTGTGAGCTGACTCACCCTGCGCACTGAAACGTGCCGGCGCAATTGCGCGGCGCAGCGCAGTGTTACCCATGTCTACTATGAGAACCTTGTACAAAGACGTGTTATTTAGAAATGCTAAATTAGTTGCACAAGAGTTTAATAGCTTTTGCACAAACGCTATTAGGTAGATACCTAAAGTTGCTTCATAGAGATTCTCATCGCAACTAATATTGAGTTACCTCAACTCAATATCACTTTAAATTAACGGGTGAATATTGTTTTCAAGATATAAAGCAAATTCAAACGAATAGTTGTTGATGTTATGGTCAATACTTTACGAACAAGTTCCTTATAAAAAAAGCAAAACAATGTAGAGCATATAAAACAACGTAGAGCAAAATTAACTACAAATGTGTCTAAATAAATAAATAAAGGATTGTACTTTCATGGTATTTTATGGATCCACTTTCGAGTATAAATTTAATTTTTTGACAAAAGCATTCGATAAAAAAATCATTCATATTAAAGCTTAAGGCCGTCTAGTCATTGTATCGCTTAGGTAACTACAAATTGATATCATTATCTATAAGCAGTAAATTATCAATAGTCAAATATTTAGGTGACAGTATTTCTAGCTGCATAGTAGTTTTTTGATTTGTTTTAAATGTAATACATGAATGAAATGGAAAACAATTAATTGAGTAGGCAATGTTTGCCGTGGAATGAGAATAGTTTTTGATGCATTCAAGATATGGGTGACTTTTCCTATATTTACAGAATGATAGATTACATAGATTTTTTTAAATATTTTTCATGTAAGTGCCTGTATTTAATATTAATGAAAAATAAAATTCTTTAAACCTAAACCTAATATAATGAGACAAGAAGACAGAGGTCGATATTAATGTTAATTGTAATGATAATAAGAATTTGTTGGTTCATTTCGTCTTATTCTTTTTTAGTAAAGCAAGTGTGTGTATCTCACTTTACACTAAAAACCGAGTCCTTGTAAGCTAAACCACTCTTAAAAAGAGTGTCCATGGAGTTTCTTGCCGGTTCTTCTCCATGAGACCCACTTTTTGGAACCGTGCAACTAGACGTTTCATAAGAGCCTGCAAAGGCCTATTTGAAATAAAAAACTTTTGATTTTGATTTTGATTTTAGTTATAGCCCGACTTTTTATTTCATTGTCTAGCTGGTTTGTAAATATAAAAAAAATATATCGACTTATTATAAATATAATATTATGATTATACGATAGCGTAAATGATGGAATGTGATGAATCATTTTAGAAGAAGGTATTAAATTAATATAACTTTTGGTACTGATTATTTCGTCGTTAAACAAAATATTTTAAATACAACATCGTCAAACGCATGCAAGCGACGCTCAAAGATCAATCGAAAATAATTAATACAAATTTTTAAAAATAAAACCGTTATAAAGGTATAAGCGACAACGCTGTGCTTGACTCCGTGTCAAAGTAAGACAGGTCATGGCCATTGTATCTAATGCACTTAAGTACGGTGAACTATCGTTCGATGTTATGAAGTAAGGCAAAGTGGATGATGGTTAAGTCGTCGCGAGTCGCATCATTGTAATATCTGTAATATAAGATATTTTGGATGCAAAGCCAAGGTGAAAAATGTATAGACACATCGACACACAAATCTCATGAATCGAAAATGCAATGAAGCCAGTTATAAAGGCGGAAAGCTAATGTTTTCGACATTTCTCTAGGGTCACACGTACCTAAGTAGAAGTTCCCTGAGTGTCGCCTCGTCCTCCTCCGTCGGCGCATATCGTGTCAGCTTGCCAACGGCCTCGCGGCCCACATGTTCCGGTACCACTGTATCAAAAGCCTCTTTTACTCTCCTATATGCTTGCCAAAGCTTGTCGCGTTTCCCGTTACTAACCGACGAACTCTTCTACAATCCTTACAATTCGGACACGAATATCGTACCAGTATAGAAATTTTAAATAAGGTATGCACTATGCAGTACACATTCCGGTATGTTGGTATGGTATTCACAATGTAGTATAATAAAACGTCAAAACATCATTTACCTGAGTTCAATTGTATCAGACGTAATTTGTTTGAATTGTAATTTATTTTTATATACATAATAGGTGTATCTTGTAACGTAGGTACAACGTACATTAAAGTTTAGCTCATAATATAGATAAAGTTTAAATTTACTTTTTTAGTTGCTTCATAACTTAAACTCGAATCAATATCATCACCGTACTGCCAATTAGTGCCAATGGCCACGACAATAAATAATTGTATGAACACGGAAAAATATAATGAATGCTGAGATAGGTGACATAGTATAATATTGTAGTACCTATTAATACAAATTAAATTTAACCTACATACTACGCGGAGCAGAATAGTAGATAAAAATAGTTTTTAAAACAAATATAATATGAGATTTATATTTATAGTGACTGAAGCCTTTATATGTATACGCATGCTATTTAAGGTTTTGTCAAAGCTTAGGTTTATTTAAACGATCAGATAGTGAAAGTTTATGATATGGTTATTGATAAAAGGATTTCTTGAGATGGTGATAAGAAAAGTAAATGTATATAGATATTATACTTTCTATAGAACTCAGTCTTGCTCCAAGTTAAGCAAAGCGCTGATTGACGAGCGAATTTAATATAGCTTTAATTATAAAAACATAAAAAACCTTAATGCTCGCAACAAAACTGTAAAATAAAATAAATAAGTGCATGCACAATAAAATTGTATACAACAATTTCGCTTATTTAGAAATTCTCGTATATTTAATGAAAAGATACAAATTAATTAGTATTCATTTACTTTCATACCTAATTCCGTTGGTAAAAAATCTATAAAAAAAATACATTAAGTAGATACTCTGCCTTTGGTTAGAAATATTATACATTTTAACATAAATAAAATTGAACCATGCAATTAGGTATCTACGTATATACATTCCAACATAATTGGCTCTGAATAGAGTGCATTATTGCTTTAAATTGTAAGAGGATATAAAAATTGAATATTATCTCGCCGTTATGGAATATCTCCTCATGTATAACATTGTAGATTATTTTACCTGAAATTTGGTCTACTGGTGAGTAAAGCGGGGGTTCCTCCCCCCCCGCCTGTTGGTGCTCAAGCAGACGATGACACGATTGTCTCATGAGCGCTCCCGGCACTGTAAGGAATTAAAATCTTTAATAATATATTAGTACTACTAATATAATGAACAAGACATAGACATCGTACCATCGAGCATCTATAAAACCATCGAATAAATATTCAATCTCACAAGTACTCGTACGAAATGCTCAAATATATTTACAGTCAGAATTTTACTGCAATCCAATAATATTTATAAGCTTAAACTGGATCTCATATTGATGTAGGTACTAGCAACTTGAAATATACTTTTCACATTTTAAAATTTTACTAGTTCTATATTTCGTAGCGTTGCCGTAGCATATATTTACAAAGCGTAGAAGACGATCTTCGGAAAACTGTAGTAATAAATTCGCATATTTATGTTGCTTATGAATATATATGGCCATTCAACACTTCTAATATACTTACATGAGATACATTTCCTAGCTATTCATATTCATGAATTGTATATTCATATGTTACACAGGAAATAACAGGATAGTAATGAGTTTATGCACCAACGTGAAGTTAAATTATAACTATCCTATTTTATATCGTGTTAAATAATATCGAAACAAGCAGGAAATTAATGTGGTAAATGAACGTTGGCCATATTTCACGCCCGAACTAAACTACTAGACATGGGTAACACTGCGCTGCGCCGCGCAATTGCGCCGGCACGCTTCAGTGCGCAGGGTGAGTCAGCTCACACATTCATAATGTGTTGGCGCACGGCGCAGTACCCACTCACTGAGTGAGCTATGAGCATGGGGTTGCGTGCGTTTCGGAGGTTTCACTGCTCGCTTTGCGCGTCCCATTTTTACTGCGTCGTGGCGCAATTTTGAGTTGACTCAAGGAGCCGACACACTACACTGCGCCTGAGTTGCTGAGTTGGCGCAGGGAATTTCGCTGAGTTACCCATGTCTATAAACTACCTACCTGCGAGAGCCAATTTATATTACAATTTTGGCAAAGTTTAAATTTACCATCCTAATCCAGTAAGCGATATAATAAGCGGTTACTTATTACTGATATATTAAATAACTAGCTATTTGACCTTTTAAATATATACATAGATATGTAATGTTTATTCATCAGAAATGTAGAGCAAATCCAAAAGGTAATAATGTTATTATTTTTAAGACAAGGGTGGATTTGAAATACTGGCCACCCTAGGCCATCAGTGTTGTTAGATACTGATGCATACAGTTTTTATTTGTGAGTGAAGTGATTCTTAACGTTGAAGTAAGTATAAGTTCAGAGTTCTGCCGCCCCCGATATTTTGCCGCCCTGGCCTACAGGAAAATCCGCCACTGCAATTTGTTTTCAAAGGTGGAAGGTATTCCTGCACTTCGTGGCAGCTTTAAGTTTGCTAAAGCCGCAGTTTTTTATTTAGGCTCGACTAATGGGACAGTAATGAATCTCACGATGACCTACTTCGCTACGCAAAATCAACATTCTGAAATGATACTTAGGATAACTGGTTATAAAAAGGTAAATACCAGTTCAGTTTAGATCAAATTAAAGCTTACTTCTCAGTTCAACATTAATAAAAGGACGGATCCTGTACAAGAGTTTGAGTACTGCTAGCTAACTTAAATATGTTCTATAAATAACACTAAAATTACCTTTATTCTAGTTATTGTCATTTGACTACAAGCGACGGCAATTTATTCGACGACATTGTGTCTGAAACAAAAGAAAATTCATTAAATATAGATGCTATAATAACTTAAATTGATTTTGCCTTATAAACATAATACGAGTATATATAATATGGTATGGTTTGGAAAAATAAAGATGAACAGTCAGGGACACAAAATGGCGTGAATGGGGTGAAAATAAAAAAAATGGTGGATCAGTTGAAGGGGATGGTGATAATATATGTACTCGTATGTAGTGGAGAAACGACTCTCATGTATAGTGGCCTCGGGAAAGGTATGATTGTTGAAGGAGTTCTGGGTTTTGCTATGTGAAAATGAGTCCTACATTCAAGCTCCTAACCTTAGGTCCCTGTGAATGCGAGCGCAAAAACTCTTTACTGCTAACCTGTGCACACCTTGGTTGTAGGTAGCAATATTGATATCATAATATTGTCTTTTATTAACGCGAGTATCACACATTTAAATAAAATACTGTATACCGGATTAAAACGCGATTTATTATTTAAATTATTTATCCCGACGTTTCGGATGCTTTTCAGCAACCGTGGTCGCGTCAGTCTCCCGCGACCAATAAACCGCGAATAATAAATCGCGTTTTAATCCGGTATACAGTATTTTATTTAAATATTGATATCAGTAATTTGTTACAACATTAGGACGTTTCAACATTATTTTCATGACGATTCTGTATTCATCACATATTAAATACCTACCTTCTGAGTAATTGAACAGATGAGTCGTTTTATATTTAAACGATATAATACGAAGAGAGGCAGTGGAGCAGCTCTTGCCCAGCTCACAACCAGTGAACCCGGGTTCGATGGTGTCAATAGATTTTTCTAAGTCTTTATACCGTATTCTCTGTGATTCGAAACCCACGTAAAAAATTAATCTACCTCCAACTCTTTAACTCTCTCTTTATCACGCCTTGCTACTCAACTGTAAGTGATGCGACGTGCTTTGCAGTGGCTATTTGCGAGTTACCTAGTCGTTACCTCTAGTGCCGTCCAAGCTTGACTTGATTACATCCAACATAGAGTTGTCATGAGAGGAACTACATTTGAACTTGAAGCAACCTAAAGTAAACATATTAAAACATATTATAAAGTAAACGTCTACGAAACTTTATAATTATGCTACACTATTTTTTAACTTTCCGATTCAAAAATATAAGTAAACATCAACACCTCAGATATATCCGAATACACTGAAAGTATAACTTTTGCGACATATCTATTTAGATAATTATCTATATCATAGTTTGAAGGTGAATGAATTGCTCGATTATACAGTATTTGTGTTTTCTATTGACGTACATGAAATGAAATTAACATGAAAAACAAAAAAAAAACCAAAAAAAATGAAAATCATTTCCCACATCTAATGAACCAGCTAAATGGCTGGGGCTCCTAGTTAAAAATAGGCTTATAAATAATGAAAGTTTGTATTTTCAAATGTTACGCAAACATTAACTCAACTCCAACAAGTACGGAAAATCGCTCAAACGATCATGTTTATCAAAGGGATAGTTTCAACTGAGCAGTAGTTATCCAATGCAAAATAATATTAGTATTAACCAGTACAAGAAGATCGGTTTCAAAGCTTACAACTGTATAATTCAATACACATTACATGATCATATTCAGTCGAATTGAATATGTGAATAATATTTGAATGTGATGAATTATCCATATGAAAATGCAAATTATATATTAAAATTAACATATAATTATAAAATTTATTACGTTAGGTGTAGACTAATATTGTACATGTTTAAATCCCAGGTGGTTTTTGATGCTATTTTTAAGGTAACTTTTGAATTTGGATTTTTAAATAGTAAAAATTGTGCTTTTTTATCAAAACATGTTTCGGTACGTTTTTAAAGCTTAACTTAGTTTTAACCCTTCCTTGTCGCACTACTGTTATTGAATAGATTTAATATTAAAAAACTTCCTTTGCACCATTTTTTGACGATTTGTGAGCTATTTGATATTTTCATTTTATTGATATATTAATTTATTTACTAATAACATTGATTAAAATGAAAACTAAGCTAAACATAACATTAAATTTAAATAAAATACTGTATACCGGATTAAAACGCGATTTATTATTTAAATTATTTATCCCGACGTTTCGGATGCTTTTCAGCAACCGTGGTCGCGGGAGACTGAAAGATGACAGTTGTCTTATATTTGAAATGTCACAAAGTTGCCATATTTCATTTCAAATATAAGACAACTGTCATCTTTCAGTCTCCCGCGACCACGGTTGCTGAAAAGCATCCGAAACGTCGGGATAAATAATTTAAATAATAAATCGCGTTTTAATCCGGTATACAGTATTTTATTTAAATGTGTGATACTCGCGTTAATAAAAGACAATATAACATTAAATTTCAATACAAACTCTGCCCCTCGCTATCTACTGAGCAACAATGAATTCATAAAAGGGTTCAAATATAATTGGAATTTGTACCGTTCAAAATATTGAAATTCTTATCTATACATATAATAAAAGAGTAGGATCGAAATTACGCTTCACTAAATATTTTTACCAGAAATTAAGAGGGGTGATAAAAGAAGGGTAGCAGAATGCATAAATGCAATTTTTAAGATTCTTGTCTGTCTGTCTGTCTGTCTGCCTGTCTGTCTGTCTGTCTGTTTGTTCACGCTAATCTCCGAAGATACTGAACCGATTTTCGCGTAATTTATACAATTATATTAAGCAAAGTCCAGGGCAACATATAGGCTTTGTTTCATCGAAATCGGTTGTCGGAAAAAAAAATATCATGATTTAAATATTATTTTAAAGGCATCATTTCAACAAATTGCAATGAAAACTGACTCGTGTTGAATTTTTTCGAATTGTCAGATGTCAATCACAGTTTGATATGTAAATGAAATAGTTTGATAATTTCGCTGTTTTCGATATGTGTTCGTGGCATAGTGGATATACGGTCGTAGGTACTACGTAATTTCAGATGCGAGTTCGAATCATCACTCAGGGAAATATTTTTTGTATTTTTTTTTTATATTTTTAAAAGAACTAATATTGAAAATAGAAAATGTATTATTGAACTATTCTATTATGAGATGGTTTATTTCGCATTTTCATCAATCCTTTCCTTTCCAAGGGAATTAAACAAACATATATGAAATTAAAAGTGATCAATTAAATGAAATAAATATAGAGGTGGATATAGTATTTTTTCATTCATTTTACGTTGCATTTCTCCATACCTTCATTTTATTCGTATTTAGACATTTTCTTAGCGTTTTTTCCATGTGTCGCAAGTATTTTCAAACACCCGTACAATTTTCGTGCATATATTTAAGCCGGAAAATGCATTGAATCCAATCTTCGACTGAACTCTGATTAGTGGAAAAAAGACACATATCTGCATTTTGGTGACGTAAAATTTGATTGATATGCATCTCCCTAGAGTTTCTTTAAAGTCAGGTTCATTTTTTCAATTACCATGGTATTTCTTTTGAATTTCAAATCATCATTTGAACCCCAACCTCAACCACCATTAAACATGTCGATAATATGATGCAAAAGCAACCGCCAATGACTACTCTGATAGCTCTTTCCGAAAAGAAATCACCAAGTAGGTACAGAGGGTGGAGGATATATAATATGAAGAAAGCTTGCTCAAAAGTTCAGCATAAAGTGATCCCCACGCGAACGAAGTCGCGGGCATCAGCTAGTATCCTAATATTGTCTTTTATTAACGCGAGTATCACACATTTAAATAAAATACTGTATACCGGATTAAAACGCGATTTATTATTTATATTGTTTAAATTATTTATCCCCGGTTGCTGATAAGCATCAATATCAATATCATCATAAATAATTTAAACAATATAAATAATAAATCGCGTTTTAATCCGGTATATACAGTATTTTATTTAAATTCTTATATCCTAATTCTACCAGCATATTACCGATGTGAATGGTAATATCAGTCCCGGTTTTAGTCAATGCTATGAAGTAAGAAAACTGGTGCACTAATGTTACAATAAAATCCTAGCAATCGCTTCTTCTATTTTTTCCCACTCGCTGAGACATGGTGTTCTTTAAAAAAGATCTGTTTTAACTACAGTATACCATAAACTTCGACATTACTTGTAGAAACCCTAAAATATTAATGATAATATCTATATAAACTTACATATAATAAAAGAGAAAAATCGAAATTACGCATCACTAAATAATTTTACCAGAAATTTAGAGGGGTGATAAAAGAAGGGTAGCAGAATGCATAATTACAATTTTTAAGATTCTTGTTTGTCTGTCTGTCTTTCTGTTTGTCTGTTTGTTCACGCTAATCTGCGGAGATATTAAATTAATTTTCATGAACTTATACAAAACAAATATATTAAGCAAAGTCCAGGGCAACATATAGGCTTCGTTTCATGTCAGAAGGAAAAGTTATCATCATTTAAATATTATTTTAAAGGCACCATTTCAACAAATTGCAATACAAACTCGCGTTGAACTTTTTCGAATTGTCAAAAGTCAATCACATTCTGATTATTTCACCACTTTCGATATGCATTCGTGGAATAGTGGATATGTGGTCTCACTGCGTAGCTTCGTAGCTCCAGATGCGAAATCGAATCTTAATTTCGAAAAAAAAAATTTGTACTTATTTCTTGAAAGAACTATATCATAATAATATTAAAGGTATCATTGAAGTATTAAGTATATATTCATATAATAAAATATTTTTTATGAGATCGTTCATCATTGCCTTTTCATCAATCCTTTCGCTCAAGCACATTTAGGACTGAAAAATCGTACGAATACGACTGGAATTCTCTGCCGGCCGCGATTTCCTGATTTCTACCAACATACATCTACATTTTGGTGACGTAGAATCTGATTAATATAGACCTCCCTAAAGTTTAAAGTCAGGTTCATTTGTTCAACTATGGTCTTTCTATTTAATTTCAAAGGAAATATCATATGAAGAAAGCTTTCTTAAAAGCTCAGCTTAAGATGAAGCCCACGCGAACGAAGTCGCGGGCATCAGCTAGTACAAAATAAAATGGTACCCTATCATTAAATTAGGGAATGTTTATAAGTTATTAATAGTAGGTAATATTTGTACTACTACATCGTTCCGAAAAGTACATTCTATACCTTTTCTGTTAATTTTTATAGCATTAGCAGAAACTTAAAACACCTGATTTTACATACAGCCGATTTCGATGTCAGTATAGAAAAATATTAAATAAGAGAGAATTTCAACAAAAGCTATAAGGAGGGGATTAAATATTTAAAAAAATAACTACTTAATGGATAAATTTGAAGAACTTACCTACCATGGCTTTTTTAATACTTCACAAATACCACAAAAATAAGTGTTTTTGGAATTACTCAATGACTTAAAAACAAAGTCAAAAAATTACGATAACTTTAATGAAAGCACTTTATAAATACTATACATAAATTATTTCATGATAAAATCCGTTACCAAATTAAGATTGCTTTTATTGGCCTACGGATAGAGACTACGCGCTACATGTCCGTCCACACGGTTATGTAGAGCCTCGAACTGGGATCACGCATGCGCTTCTAACACTATATACAACTCAACATATAACTGCACAAGCTCACAATAAAATCAGAGCTAGCCTCATAGCAAGCCAAAATGGCACGTATGTATACGTAAATAGTAAGTAAACAGGTAGAAGATATCAATCAGTGATCGTTAAATGTTTTGGGGGATAGGTATGTTTAATCACGTATATTATTAAACATCTTTATATGTATTCATTTATACAACTATATTATATAGTAAGTTGTCATACTAATTAAAGCTGGTGTGGTAATTCTTGTTAAATAGTCATGGTATTAAATGCATAATGTGCTTAATTATCACCAAAGGCTGTCTATGAAAAGATAATAAACGCTAATAAATTCTAATAAACGAGTAAAATAGACAATCTGGTCGTGACATTATAAATAATATTGTTTTCATGTGTTTTATTTAAAAACTATTAAATTGTTAATCTTGTGCAAGTATTGTATAATAAGAATAAATAAAGGAATAAATCTGATCTCCGTAGGCTAGCAACTCATCCTACTCGCACGGGCTAATAATATAGGACCGCTAGTCAGTGCGTCAGTTATAGAAGAGACCGAAAAGAAAAATCATATGAAGATCAACTGAGTGTTGTGCGTTAGCGTTTAAACGTTCTACATAATACCAGGGTGAATCAAAAAGTTCTTAGAAGTGCATATATATGAAACCTTTTTGGATCAAGTTCGATATTCAAATTAAAGAGTGTCTATCACACTATATTTATGCAGATTGTCACTTGTTTTTGTCAGTTCGTTCGCATGTAATAAATTTTTTAGTGCAACGAGTTGCTAAAAAGTCAAAATTATGGATAAAAGTGAGTTACGTGCGGTGATAAAATATCTCAGTTTGAAAAAAATGTCTACGAAGGAAATTTTTTTGGACATTCAGCAGACATTAGGGGGTGATGCTGTACCCTATTCTACGGTTGCGTACTGGGTGGCTGAATTTAAAAGAGGTAGATCAAGCTGTAAAGATGACCCGCGTTCTGGGCGGCCTTCAACCTCCGTTACAGAAGAAAATGTCAAAAAGATTGAGAATCTGGTTTTGGAAGACAGAAGAATGACTATAAAACATATAGCTGAGATCCTAAAGATATCTTTTGGTAGCGTTCAATCCATTTTAATTGATTCACTGGGGTTCAAAAAAGTGTCTGCAAGATGTTAATGGTAATGTTAACCGACGAAAACAAAAAGCGACGTTTGGAAATTTCCAAGCGTAATCTCGAAATGTTCCAGCGTGATTCGGATAATTTTTGCCGTCGTCTTGTCACCATGGATGAAACGTGGGTCCACCATTTTGATCCTGAAACTAAAAGACAAAGCATGTCTTGGAAACGACCATCCTCTCCATCCATCAAGAAATTTCGAGTTGCTCCTACCGCTGGCAAAGTTATGGCCTCTGTGTTCTGGGATAGTGAAGGAATCCTTTTTATTGATTACATGCCAAAAGGCCAGACGATTACTGGACCCTATTATGCAAATTTAATCCCGAAAGTGCGTGAAGCGATTAAAGAAAAACGTCGTGGAAAACTGTCTTTGGGCGTGTTGTTCCTTCAAGATAACGCTCCTGCTCATCGATCGGAAGTTGCGCTCAACGCAATCCGCTGTGCTGGCTTCAATCTCCTTGACCACCCACCATATTCTCCGGACTTAGCCCCAAGTGATTTTCACTTATTTCCAAAATTAAAAGAGGAAATTCGTGGAACAAAATTTCACAATAATGACGCGGTTATAGCTGCCGTAGAGGACTTTTTCGAGAGTCAAGAAAATAATTTTTTTTCACAAGGAATAAGGAAGTTAGAAACGCGTTATTCTAAATGCATTGCATTGGAGGGAAATTATGTAGAAAAATAAAATATTATTATTTAAATCTTTGCATTTTTTAATATTGATTCCAAGAATTTTTTGATTCACCCTCGTATACATATCTTTCGCGTGCATTTTTTGTGTCGCAGTATTATGTGCGTTGGGCTTTTTGTGCGTCGTATCCATTTCCGTCTTCTTTTCTATTATCACAGCCTATAAAGTTCGTCACGAATTATCTGTCGTCTGTACTAAATCCACTACAGCCGGCCTAGCACGACAACCGCGACAAAATTTTGTCGACCGTTTTCTCGTGTTTTAATCGATTATCGCTGTATTTCTTTCGGGTCTAACATGACAATTACACTAAAAAATCGACTTTTAATATCAAAAATAGATACATTTGTCGATCAAGATATCTTTTCTATCAATATCAATATTATGTTATATGTCGACATCGACAATTTTGATATGTCGACATCGACAATTTTGATATGTCGACATCGACAATTTTGATATGTCGACATCGACAATTTTGATATGTCGACATCTTAGTTTGTCTTCTCTCTTCCGCGAGATATCTCGTGGCGGTCATGCTGTATTTCTAGCAGACAGTCGCGAGTGACCCAACCCCACACTCTCCCGGCAAATGTAAAAGAGCCCCGCCGGTGAGGGAGGGCGAGAAGAGCAATGCTCTTAAAAGATCGTCTCGCCCTCGGTTTTGTGAAACTTCCCCCTCTATAAAAAAAAAAAAGAAAAGGCCGGCAGGTGTTAATAACGCAATAAAGCTTGCTACGAAGCTACAAACTTCTACGTGCTACGAGCCTACTATTCTGATTAGGTTTTTAGCCCACTGTTCGCAGTATTAATGGATCTGTTTTATATATAGCAATATGTTTTTAGTAAATGTAAAAAAATAACACTAATTTAGGTTTTCGAATTACTTTACTATCAAATAGGGTATTTTATATGAGTTTGGTTAGTTGATCAACAATTTTTTTTAATGCATAATAGTCAGACGTTTGGTAAGTGGTGATGTGATCTAAAGAAGAGGCCTATTTACACTAGTCTTAAAGATACCCATGTTACGGAATGAAAGCCGGCAGGGAGTTCCATTCTTTCGCAGTTTTTATTAGGAATGAGGATGCGAAGCGAACTGTGCGGATTCGTGGAATATCAACAACAAACGGTGTCCTGCCGATCGTCTGGATGTGCGAGAGTGGAATGGAGACGAAGGGATGATGTTATGTAGCTCCAATGAACATTCTTCAAAGTGTAACCGATAGAAAACCGAGAGACGTGAAAACGTGCGGTGGTTTTGGAGACTGAATATTCGCAATTCGAATTGCTCTGGGTCATTTATTAATCGTTTAGCTTGCCTCAGCATCATATCCAAGGCTCCGAGATGGCATTAGGCAGTGTCTGCCCAAAGATGGCTGCAGTACTCCACACACGATCGAACCTTAGCTTGGTACATATAAAGAAGTTGTCCCGGTGGCCAAAATTTTTAACTGCCAATTACGCCAACTGACGCCAAAGTAACGCCCAGCAACTCTAGATGGTCGATGATATCTATCGGCACACACATGGAGTTAAGAAAACAAAATTCAGCAGCTCTCAGTTTTTCCTTGATATATTAATTTTCATTGTAATATAATGTTCGCTACATTAATTACAATGAAATATTATAAAAATGAAATGAAACACCATCTACATTTAAAATAACATAAAGAAAATAATTTGCTTATTTATAAGAACTTTGTGGTAAATAAAATTTTAATAAGTATCTACTTCATTTTATATTAATTCTAGGAAGTTTTCATTCCCGTTTAAGCCGTCAAAGCAAACTAAATAGAAAACGTTTTGTTTTTATATTAAATTTTAAACGAATCTCGGTAAAGCTTGCAGTTTTCTATAACGTTAAATTAAAAATTCTCTGAATCGGCAATGAGAAACTGCGTCAAAGGTATTTAATATTTTAATCCAAGTTGTGTCTTGTGCAAATGCAACAAAGGCGAAACGCAATTAACTAACACAGAAATAAAAGTACTATAGAAAAGAATGCTAGTTTATTTTTAACCGTTTTTCATATCTTAATAAAGTTTCACCTTTTTTCTTGTTTCGTATATTTCGCATGAGCATGACAATCAAGATATATCTCGCGGACGAGTGAAGACAAACTAAGATATTATATCACGACATCGACAACTTTGATAGACAAGATATCTCGATCGACAAATATCTCTACTTTTAACATTAGAAGTCGAGTTTTAAGTGTGTCATGTTAGACCCGGAAGACATAAAGAGACAATCGATTAAAACACGAGAAAACGGTCGCCAAAATTTTGTCGCGGTTTTCATGCTAGGCCGGCTGTAAGTCCTCTGGTATTCCATATATGTATGGGTTCCAGTTGTTGACTTTTCCTTTAAAAAAATACGCTATACTAAATGTAAAAACGAAAACTAAAAAAATCTAGTTTATGTTGTAATCTGTTTTCTATACTGTTATAAAAGCCGCTGAGTTCTTTTTATTTGCAGAACTGGAGCACTGGATATGTACTACAGTATATAGGTACATGCAATGCGACGTTTTTATATAAATAGGAATGGAGTCTGAATGTAAACTCCAACTGCAAAAGTAGATACGTATGTACATTACGCAGTTATAACGCGTATTGCATAATAATTTCTAGAAATGTTACAATATATGTTAGTAAAATACATTAATAATATACATATTATAATGGACATGTAGTAAATACCATTTCAATGCCTTCAATGCACAAAATAGGATTGATCACGAGTCTATTCAGATTTTTTGGAACGGAACCTTTATATTGACTTCTGTAATTAAAAAGTATTCGCATCGTCAATTGTATGAGATATTACATTTAAAATTGCATACAAACGATAGATGCAATACTAAAACTTAGAAGTTATAAATACTTAGATAGACATAATATCTGAAACTGATTCAAGTAATTATAAAGCAACCACTTATAAAGTTCAAAGTAGGTAAGTATACAAATTTCAAATTAATAAAATCCCGGCTTGCCCTATTAATGCAACCAAAAAGAAATAGGTATAATAATGCCCTTTACGTAATTACATTAGTCATAAAATTTAACTTAAGGTTACGTAATTATATAAGTTATATATTATAGTAAATACGTATTACGTTAAAGTCGGCAAGCCTGGCTGGAATATACCTATTATTTAGTTTTAGAAAATTATTTAGTTTATTAAGTTACTTATCGAAAAGAGTTAAGAGAACTAGAGGGAAAGCGATTCCATGGCTACTTGTACCATGCTCGAAAATGAATACCTGTCTGGTTGGTTAGGTAATTAATTAAACTGAAAATTATGATGCTTTTTCTGTTCAACCATTATCCATTGTATGATAAGTATTGCTTAAAAAAAATCTCTTAAACATTATTGAATCATGTCCAAAGTGAACTCTGGTGAATTTCCGGCGCATTATTATAATTAGAGTCAATATTGGGGACAAACCCTTGGAACCAGTTAGCTTTATAACTTTACCAAATTGTATACAGAGAAATAATAAAAATAAATTTAAAAAATTCTTCAATTTTTTATTGGGACACTTGACATTTATAAATTTCTAGCGGCCCGCCCCGGCTTCGCACGGGTAGTATAACATTATGTCTACATGTTTTGTCTGTCGTAGGGTCGCATCAAGCGAATCTCGTCCGCCATATCGATTATTATTATCGGTGTGAGAAACGCGCTTGAATTTATTTCCGCCCGCGTTAATTTTTGCGTTTACTTGTAAGATATTCATTTAAGATTATAATATTGTGCATGAAATGCTTAAGGTAACTAACGTATTTAAGTTGATAAAGATTGATACTGTATCCGTTAGAATAGCTTTCCAATTACCGCATTGTACATGACATGACCATTCTTTTAAAAGATAGTATGTTTACGTAGAATGGGTAAGCTATCCTTAAAAGATAGATATTTTTTTCGGGCTTTTTTGTAGATCTATAAAAGAAGAATATCTCACCATACGTTGTTGTGTTATATCTCAGAGGGATTATTAATAAGCAGCGTTTCCGATGAAAGCTGACGCCAGACGGTATGACTTTTTCCGACAACTCCAACAATTATTTTAATATTTCAAGCAATTTACACAAAATCTTGACAAATTCTTCAAGAATCACTCTATTTATTGGTGAAACCCGAATGAAAATCCGTTCGTTCAGTAGTTTTTGGGTTTATCGCGAACAGACAGACGCCGCGGAGGATTTTGTTTTGTAATATGTAGGTAGTGACTAGCAGACCCTACCGATCAAATCATTAAGAGGTGCCCATTGATTCTTTCCACCCTGTATATATATAGATTTTACAATACTTACCTATTAAAACCTTGAAAAGTATCGCTGGCACAAAATATTAAAAAGCTTGACCTAATATTCAATATGCACATGGATGGATGTAGTGAGCATAAAATGCCTGAACGCAATATCGGTACTTTGAAGACACAATTTGATTAGCGCGCGATCAAAACGGTTTGTGTAAACACACAGGAAGTGGCTTCATCCAGCTCGCTTTGACACACGGCCTTGTATCTAGATTAGGTTTTCGTATTTGTTTATTTATTGCACCAACAAAGTAGACGGTAATACAAACACATAAGAGAAACACAAATACACGTCGAGGGTCACCCCATACGGCATTCCATAGAACGAAGCAACTTACTTATACATTAACAATCAAAAGTAAATAAGATACATACCTATAACAAAATTAATTAGATTTTTCTCACAAAATCTTAACAAAGTATAAAAAATAATATTTACTTTCATTAATTACATACTTTATTCAACAATACTTTTAGCTACCTACCTAATTGCCAATGAGCTGGGCCACCACCTTCTTGAAATGTGATGAGGAGTTTGAGAAAATGTCTACTTGGGGAAATAAATGATTTCCCGATCTGTGATTCTGTTCTACAATCAATCTTTGCGTTGTGAATTGAATTATAACTCCTTAACGACCGATTTAATGGAGCAGTATACTTATAGTAAGTATTTTTATTGTACACAGACGTGACCATTTGTAACTTTAACAAAAAAGGACGATAAAAATTGTATTTTATAGAGGCAGAGGGAGGATTATCTAGCAGTTTATTTTAAAACGTAATATTATCATTATTTTAATGAGTTCTTTTAATAACATTCTCTTTGTGTATTACTCTAAATAATTATAAATTCTGCGGTCGCGATAAAATAATTAAATTTTCCATCAGTTTATTAATTAAATTTTCCGTCAGTTCCATCAGTTTATCCCACACAGAACGTATATATGCTTTAATCTGTTTATTAATCCGCGTAGCCATCAGTTCTTTTGACTTTAATTAAAAACAACTTAAACACAAAATGAAACTAAAAGCTTTTGATTATTAATAATAATAAATAAATAAACTCTTTCAATCACCATCACCAGTCATAGGCGCAACGGCGAGATGAAATGCGAATTGCGTGTTACGTCTTCAGATTTCTGAATACTTTACATAAAAAATATTGGTTATAACATCAAGATGATTCTGATACATGCTCATATAATAATAATAATAAAATCACTGCACACACAACAGCAAGTAATATACAATAAAAATAAATAAAAAGAAAACAAATAACATTTAGACAACTTTGCATTTGGTGAGCAATTGGTCCAGGCTCAGCTTTTGTGCTGCGGGTGTGGGTGCCACAATCATACAGCGCTGATTTTCAGCCTGGGCCCTTGGTTTGAGGTCTAAAGCACCAACTACATTAAAAAATAATGTAGAAGAAACCTTAATCTAACTATATATATAGCTCAAGATAGCTTCACGCTGCAATATGTTAAGTTACATAGATCATTGTTTCCAATCCATTTGCTAGGCCCTACGAGAAGAAGTTGCGACTCCTTCACTATATAAAATATAAATATATATAAATTCGACGGGTTTCGCGATTAGATAGAACACCTGCCGTACGCATCGATTGGTCATGAGTTCAGACCGGGACGACATGTTTATAATTTTCTTTAACCATGTCTTCCCCACGACTGGTCACTTCGGTCATTGAGCGGGTGAGAGGCATATCGAAATATATACCGAGTAACGAACTACCGTGTAATGAAAATACCGTGAAGTGCATTTTGCGCTTTCAGTTTCAGTCTATGGATTTCCGAATGCTCGAAGTAAGTTGATGATGATGATGACTGATGTTCTGTGCATGCGCGCATCCACCATTTTGGGCACGATGGGCATGAACAAAACCCTAATAGATTTGCGACGTCACACTTTCACGGTCTATTAGATCGATAGGCTAATTATATTATATCCAATGCCTTAATTAAATAAAAATAAAAGCAATGATACTCCACCTATTTCAGTTGGGATTTTTTTGGGATATCCATATCGAGACAGTGAAAAATGTGAACCAGCCAGACTAGCATGATAACCACGACAAAACTTTGTCGACCGTTTTCTCGTGTTTTAATTTTATTATCTGTTTATGTCTTCCGAATCTAACACGATACTTACACTTAAAACTCGACTTCTAATGTCAAAAGTAGAGATATTTGTCGATCGAGATATATTGTCTATCAACGTTTCCGATGTCGAGATATAATATATACCATTTCTTACAAATACTGAACACCCCCGGTCAGCGTAGCTACTGAAGAGAGATCGTTTTCTACTCTTCGTAGAGTAAAATCTTGGTTGCGTGTTTCAATGACACAAAAAAGATATTCCGGGCTAGCTCCGGGCACCGACTCCAAAAATAACTGTAAATTATTATTAAATAGATATATACATATAAGGTATCGATAATGTTGTCGTTTGTCCTTTACATTTTTTGTAGGAAGTGTATTTTTTAAGTTTATTGATCATTATATTATTTATATGGGTAGTCCTACTAAACGCGCTGCTCAAATGAGACAGCGTCGTTGGGCAGAAAGTATTGACGAGAGGAAAGTTTAAAGATGATCGCGTAACAAACATACAAAAAAAAATACAACACATTGTTAATGTTTCTGTGATGCCAGTTAAAAGAATAGAGATCGAAAGTGGTCATTAAAAACTTTTGCTGAAGGACAAACCAAAACATTATCTGTGTATATAACTTTTTGTTGATGTTGATATTCTCAAAAAGCTACAAAAATAATAATCAAAATCCATGCATCATTGGCGGAGTTATTGCGTAATAAACATACAAAAAAAAACAACATACAGTCGAATTGAGAATTTACTATCTTATTTTTGAAGTCGGTTAAAAAAATCATCAAAATCGGTTTAGTACTTTAAAGTCTAAATGTGATATTGTGATGTGCAAACAATCACACATTTACTTTTGTAATTTTTGTGAACGAACAAACTTATAACAGATTTACTAATTTACTAGTATTTTCCCACGACTTTACCCTACGTATCACAATATAAATAATAAATCGCGTTTTAATCCGGTATACAGTATTTTATTTAAATGTGTGATACTCGCGTTAATAAAGTTTAATAGTTAAAGTAAAAGTTTAATAAAGGTTAGGGCGTCGTATATTTTGTAAACATCTTCTTTGTAGAAATACACCATCGATCATGATCGAGTTAATACTCCGGCTCACACTTGACCAATTTTCGATTGGCTGTGACCACAACACTCTATGAGAGCTAGATCCACGTCCTGCACCATCAAGTGAACCTCGTGCTCGACTGTCGATATCAAATTCAAAATCATTTATTCATTTAGGTAACATAATGTAAACTTATGAACGTCAATAAAAAAATACATATTAAATGCTTCTAATTTTACATTTACTGCCAGTTCTCAAATCAAGGGCGTAGAACGGACGAGAAGAACTGGCAATAAACTCGCCGCCACTCTTTTTAATCGCCAAGTTTCTCGGTTTACAATTTTTTTGTAAGGAGCTAACCATTACACCATGTTCCACATGACATCTTTAAGTAATTAACTATTATAATTAAATATATTTATATAAACGAAAAAATAACAAACATTTGTCCTCTATCAGCAGTAGGCATGGTGAAATAGGAGCACGCACTTACATTCTCGTGGGATATCTAAATTTTAAAAAACTATAATAATATTTCCCAAAAGATCGACAAGACCGAGACAATGGCTTTGATTAGGTGACAACATGAAACTTAGGGAATGAAAATAAAACGTCTAATCTGTAATTATATGTAAAAAAAATGGATATTAACTCGTATATAAATATATTAATTGACGCGTGCAGTTAGCTGGTGAGAGGAAATTGTATGTATTTATAAATGCAAAATCAAAAAAAAAATTTTTTTTTTTTAAAAAAACGCGTTCTCAACGTCTACAACTTTTGTTCGAAACATTTTTCTCTTAAATCAATATTTATTGAGATAACATAGAAAAACCTGTTGAAAATTCAATTTGTGCCAATTTTAATTATCATATTCGTGATTAGCGTGTCGAAATACGTAAGTATACGAAATTTCAAGAAAAAAAGCATTATGATTTATGACCTTTTCAGAGCTTTTTTTTATGTTAGATACGACAGACAAGCATGAGGCTCACTTGATGATAGGTGATACCTCAGCCACAGAACATCAGTCAATGATGCGCTGTCGACCTACTTTTACTTCAAGCATTCGGAAATCCATAGACTCAAACCGAAACGCGCAAAGTGCACTTCACGGTTTTTCCATCTATGAACGGTGGTTCGTTACCCGGAATTTCGATATTCCTTACAACAGATCAAAGCCCGAAGTTACCAGACGTGGAGAAAACATGCTTACTGAAAATTATAAACATGTGGTCCCGGTGGGATTCTAACCCACGACCCATCGATGCGCACGGCAGGTGTTCTACCGAACGCTTTATACACTGTCTTTGCTAGTGTTTTTAATTCTTTAATCATTAACTAATCTTAATATATATAAATCTCCTGTCACGATGTTTGTCCGCGATGGACTCCTAAACTACTTAACCGATTTTAAGCCGTGAGCAGTCTGGTCCAACTTAAGAGATAGGATAGCTTAGAATTTTTGACCATCCACATTGCACCCGAGCGAAGCCGGGGCGAATCGCTAGTAATTTTTTCGTAAATTTTGTACGAGACCATTTTAGATATTATGTCAATGTTCGGAAACTAAACGAATTTTAGGAATACCGGGTAATAAACCATCGTTCATAAATGGAAAAATCGTGAAGTGCATATTGCGAGGTTCGGATTCAGTCAATTGATTACTGAATTCTCGTAGTAAAAAATAGGTCGATAGCGCATCATTGACGGATGTATTAACGTATTAACTTCCATCTATTATTATCTTATTATCAAGTGAGCATTCGCTCGCCTGTCGATATCTAATATAAAAATAAAATCAAACAGAAAATCATTAGCTTACTGCAGTGGTTGTGAAAAATGGTAGTGCATCTGGCAGGTTGCTATTTAAGTGGTACAAGGACGGTGGGCGTTTGACGACCATGGGGTTTTATTACAATGTGTCTGAAGAAAATATTCACACCAAATGGTAACGTTGTATTCTATGTATAGATGGTTTAAAGGTGTAAAGTTGTAACTTTAGCGACATAAATAAATATACTTTTTAAACTAAAACTGCGTTTAAAGAGCAATTTGGGTATTTTCTTTTCTATTCATATCTAGAATAAACTTATTTTGGTGCATATAAACTGAAGAATGTCGGTTTAACATTAAAAGCAATTAGCTGAAACATTCTTAAAACAATAATAAATTGATACATACATAAACTAACGCTTTATCATTTAATATATTCAACTTGTATATTATAATTGAGACAAATCATTATTTACTATGAAAATTTAAGTTGGCTTGTGTAACATTGACTGTAACGAAAAGAAATGCTTCTTATATTTCCGTACATGTAGTTATTGATTCGAACAAAACAGTCTACGTCTTTTCTGACCCAGTTTAATTACAAGTAAAGGTTGCTCATGCTAATCCGTAATTGTTTTTTTTATGTTTACTTTGTTTTTATTATAAATAGATAATAATATGTAGTACTAATCTATATTTTTCACTTTAGATTCAATAATTTTATATACATTCATAGATATAAATTTCATCCTAATTAATATAAGTAAAATTTAAAAAAAAAAAGTTACAGAAAAATAAATATTTTATGTATAATTAATTAATTATAGAAACATGAACTCATTTTGATAATCTGCAGTCAATTCTAAACACAGTAGAATAATATCCTTTCCGACTTTTTCGCATGATTGAGTCTGATTTTAGATACTATTTTTAGTGTAAAGTTGACCGAATATGTCTATTAGGTGGCCCACCATCCTGCGTCTCTAAGAACTACGATCGATTTCCACATTGTCTGAATCTAAATTAACAATTAACGTTATTCAGCACTCGCTTAGCACACAAATGAAATATTTCGCTCCGCAACTCTACAAAATTATATATTAGGCAAACAAGCATTCACTTCCGTTTATCTATTGATACCTTTGAATTTGTTATTCGTAAAATCTTTTGTTATTTATACTTTGATTTCTCAAAAAAAATCATATTTAAAAAAATAAGTTCAGTAAAGTCCTGTTAAAAACTTTCATATTTAAGGAACTAAATCAGTTCCTACCTATACTATATTTCCTTTTGTTCCTTAAATCTCTTTCTGTTTTGAGATATCGACATACGCACTTACATAAATGGATCTCAGTGACAGCACGAGGCGAAATACTGCAATATCTTGCATATACCGTTTGACGATTAGTTAAATTTGTATAATTAATACTTTTAACGTACTTGATGGTATTTCCTATGATGAATGATGGTGTTGCAACCGTCGGACCTTCGTAATTCGCAAAGTTGCCCCTCCTCATCCACCTGACCGAACGATTAGCTGGAGCCCATAGCCAGCCCGCGGCCACCTTCCCCGATCGATTTTTCGAAGGCAATCCGGTCGCACATGGAGAAACGTCTAGCCAGACCCGGCGGCGGCGGCTGTGGGGCGTGTACGTAGATCTGCCGAGACCGCCGAGCGCGACCGCGACCGCGACTATCGCGCGTTTAATCCAACTCTTATTTCGGTCGATGCGATGGCAAAGGAAACTCGCGCATGACTAGAGCGGGAGAGTGGACGCCCTGGCGAGCTGTGAGCATAGCGACGTGCGCACTGGGACGCGCACGATCGATACCCAGCGGCGCGGCGTGCGCTGCGGCTCACCCGACACCAACCCCACACAACTACAGAGACCCCTCATACACACGATGACGTTCAGCAAGGACGTTCAACAACGACGTCACGTTGTTAATATGGTCATAGGAAGACGCCCGCGACTCGGTGCGGGCGCAACGCAAGTCTTAACTGTGGATAGTTGTGGAACTATCAACAATGTATTTATGAACTCCAAGCAATTCTTAAAGGTAAAATTAAAAATTCGGTAATATCTTTAAGTATGTAAGATTAAAAATCTCTGGTATCTCTTCTTTTAACCTCATCTTCAACAAACATTTTGTAATCGATAGGTGTCATCGGGTGATTTTAAGGTTAATGCAAGAGTTATCAAAAGAAATTAAAACTATACAGAAAATTAAAAATTAAGCAAACAGAAATTGATGAAAGCACGTTTTAATTAAGCTGCTTCTAAACGGGTCATATTTTACTGCAATATAGTTCCCGGCCAGTACATGCAATATTTCAGTAATGGCCGGGCCTTGCGGGGATTGTTAGTGATCGATATGCATTCTGAGCATGAATTTTAATTTGCGGGGTTCTTAAACGTGTTTAATTCGATATCTCGAGAACGGTTAGTGTTAGACAGAAAAATTGATGAGACCTTTTCTCTTCTTGATTAAATTTACAATTTTTTTTAACATCAATATTTTTCAAGTCATTACTTCCTTAAATTTTCAATTGTCATTACTTCATTAAAAAAACCTTTTTGTTGTTCCTTTTTCATTTTTTGCCATTAAGAAAATTTTCTGATTAAGTCGCAGATCTTTTAATGACGACTAACTTAATGTTTATTTAACCCGTTTTGAGCGACCATTTGACTGGACTATAAATAATTTTTGAGTGTCATTTCGTCAGGCATTGTTGCATAGCCCGTTTCAATTTTACAAACCATGGGCCATATAGTTGCAATACATGGCCCAGCTGTTTTTTCATCACATAAAATACATGTTTTATGGTGGTTGGGGTTCGAAGGATTATTTGAAATTTAATAGAAATACCATAGTTAAACAAATGAACCTGACTTTAAAGAAACTTTAGAGAGATTTATATCAATCAGATTTTCTTCTTTCGTCTCTTCAATCAAAGATTGGATTCAATGGATTTTCTGTCTTAAATATAAAAGATGCATGAAAATTTTACGGCGTTTGAAAATACTTGCGACACATATGGAAATAATGCCTTTTTCATTATAACCTGTGCTATTACATAATAATGACTATTCTACTTCGTTATCATCAAAATACTCTTTAAATATCCTTGCTGTTCGGATCGTTGTCTTGTTGGAAGTTAAAAGTCCAACCAAACCCCATTATTTCAGCAGATTGGTTTATATTGACATGGAAAATCTTATTACAATAGATATGTGCTGTCTTAGTTGTAGTCATAAGTCACACCAAACTATTCCAAAAAAAAAACAAACCCACACCATCTTTCCCCCACCGCCTTGTTTAACAGTGAGCTGCAAGAATAGTTATCATTGCCACGCCAAACAGTTTGCCGACATCGATTTCCAAATAGTTCGGACTATGATTAATCGCAAAAGACTATTCTTCCAAAAGTCTAATCGCTTATCCGAATACTTGAGGACAAACTCCAATCTTCGATTTTTATAGATCGATGTTAATAAATGTTTCTGTTTGGTAATGTGACCTCGTAAATTAGCATAATGCAGCTGTCGCTTGATAGTAGTTTCAGAAACCGAGGTTTCTACTTCCTCTACCTGGTATTTGATCTATTGTACTGCAATCGTGGGATTTATTATACTGTGCGTGCGGCACATGTCATGATTATCAACAGAAATAGTAGCCATATCTGTAAGACAAAGACATTTTAAACTCTTCTTTTTTTCGCAGTCCTTCAGGACTAACTTTAAATATTTTCTAGTTTGTAATTTTTTAATGCACACATAATCTTCGTTCTTTCTTCTATAGTTAGTTTTCGTCTCGGAGCCATTATTTATTAAAACACAGTCAAATCACCTTCCAATATCTAATTATTTAATGAAAACAACTGATACTGCTCTACCAATATTAATATATGAGTTTAAAACCGCGAGAGTATCGTAAATCAGTGAAAGTTTCCTACTTCAACTTTTGACGCACTGAGGTAAGTAGTGAGCAAATAATCACGGAAAGTAAAATTAATTTCGGGGAACTGTTTCCTAGTTTTATTTATTTTATTTTTATTTAATTTGTGTGTGTGTATCGGAATATAAATAATGAACAGTTCAGTTACTGAAACCGCATATTTTGGGTTATAAATGAGAACATTCATAAGGTGGATAAATTTCAACTAACTTTTGTAGGGCACTGTAGTTGCACTGCACCTATTATATAAACTGTAAGTTATAAAAACTCTAATGATAAGTACTCTGTGTTGGAAAATAAAGATTGTTTTCAAACGATATATTATATCAGTGGCGTAGTTTGGGGGTGGCGGAGGGTGCGGTCCGCCCCGGGCGGCACAATGGTGGGGGCGGCATTTCACAGGTAACAGTAATAAATTACATCCTTCAACGTTTTTTTTCGTAAATTTTTTGTTATTGTTAAGTACTTCACCGTAATGACAGAGGTTCTCGTTAGGTTAGTGTTATTCAATAAGAACCCCAATTTTTGTATAATCAATTGCAAAAATATAGGGACGGCAAATTAGGGATCCGCACCGGGTTTAAAACCAAACTCACACTCTCGCACTATCGTTGACATCCGTCCGATTGAATGTCCGATTTTAATAATTCAAAAGTAATCAACAGGTATTGAAACAGTCTTGAATACGAAATAATGTATTTGGATAAGACTTAGTAAAAAGTCAGATTTTGAACGGCGTTTTTATCAACTTTTAAAATATAAAAAAGTAAGTAGTTATAGTGACATAACTACAATAGTTGGACATATGGTCTCGCAAAGTTTTTTGTAATTGTTGATTACAAAAATACAAATGTTTCGTCTTTATAATATATTACTAGCTTCTGCCCGCGAATTCGACTGCGTAGAATTAGTACTACGGGTAGCTTATTTATTATCCGAGCTGTTTCTTCATCAGTCTCCTTACTATTTTAATATTCTGAGCGCGGCTAGATAATATAATATATCATCTTCATATTAATCTCTCAGTGGTAGGTAGAGTTAGGTATTAGACTGTAAATACGGTATATGGTATACGGTAATGGTTCTTAAACTAATTTAAATAATAAAATCTAAAATAAATGAAATCACCTCTAATTAACCTGATTGGTCGAAAATGCAGAAACACATCACTGTTACTCATCGTTATAATTTGTACAATTTTATAGCATAAATATTATTCTGTTGAATAAAAAATACTGTAAAGTTTCATCAAAATCCGTTCAGAAGTTTTTGCGTGAAAGACACACATACTCAAAAAGTTTCACATTTATAATATTATTATTTTTTAGGATGCTTACTTTGCAAATAATACACATACAAACTGCTGTGATTAACTGCAAATTGCTTATTTTAATACATTTTTATAAACTACGTTTTTTGTTTCTAAAACTACCACCATCCCTCTCATACTACCTTGGTTACTTTTGATATATTTGATTGTACGGCATTTTTACTAATCATATGTATAAATTATTCCAATGAATATACGTATAGTAAATATATATTAATAGATTTGGTTGAACTTCCCTGTGAAATTTCATCCCCACATAGGTTGAAATCTTCGATCAACAATATTGAAATTCCAAAAACGCAAAATCAAATATTTATTTATTTCTTACCAATTGCTTAAATCCTGATCTGTGGCCTAAATACAAAGTATCATGGTGTCATCTTCGATAATAATGAACTTCCATACAAACTTTCATCCCCTATTTCGTTATAAAAGTTAGCCTATGTCCTTCCCCAAGCTCTAGTCTACTTATATACCAAATTTCAACAAAATCGGTTCAATGGTTTAGGCGTGAACGCGTAACAGACAGACAGACAGACAGAGTTACTTTCGCATTTATAATATTAGTAGGGATATTAGTAGGGAAGTAGAGATTAGTATAGGTAAGTAAATAAATTGTATTCAGTTGGTAAGCCTTTTTTAATAAATAAATAAATAAAATCTTGTCTCGACCACCGTGGTTAATCGTAATTTTTGGTCACTTGACGTCGTCGTGTTTTGTTTTAATTTGTTTATAGAAAATCAATAGAAATTACCTTCTTTCATTCTTCTTACGAAAACTTGAAAATGTAGGTATGCCTGCCTATACTTATTTATTATATTAATTTACACACACTCGATTAGAAGACATCATTAATACAATGCCATCTGTTTTACTTGTGCATGAGTCGCCACTCGCCAGTGATGATGTCAACGAAAGTGCGAGTGTGAGTTTGGTTTTAAACCGAATCAAATTGATTATTATTCATATGGTTTGAAAACAATGAAAAATTTTACCAACACAGAGTTTTTAACTTATCAATAGAGTTTTTACAACTTAGGTAGGTAATACCTACGCTTGGTCAGACGGACCAGTTTGCTATATCACACATTTAAAAAAGAACAAACATTGAGGTTTATTGACATATCCATAACTGCAATACCAGTTATTTCATCGAAATACTTAATTTAAATTAACTACTTTAAACCGGATTAAAACGCGATTTATTATATATCCCGATGTTTCGGATGCTTTTCAGCAACCACGGTTATCGAAATCACTCGTTTCTGTATCACTATCATCACTCCATTCTGTGTCGATATAATCACTTTCAGCGCCCACTGAATGAATTAGTACCCTTTAAGTTTTTTCTTGTTCAAAGAATGATTTCATTAGCTTAAATATAACAAACTAGCGACCCGCCCCGGCTTCGCACCGGTGCAATGCTGATACTAAATACACTACAGAAAAACTGTTATTATTATACATATAAACCTTCCTCTTGAATCACTCTATCTATTAAAAAAACCGCATCAAAATCCGTTGCGTAGTTTCAAAGATTTAAGCATACAAAGGGACAGAGAAAGCGACTTTGTTTTATACTATGTATAAAACAGTAGTGATTACGTTCGCCACTGTGTAGAACCATTATAGCAACACAAATATGTCCGTACTTATGTTCGTAGTAAATAACAAACCATAAAAACAAAAATCACAACAATATTAACAACAAAATCGAAGTACGGCAACGTTGCTTACGTAGGTACCTAGTACCTACTCACCGGGCTACGACGCTTAGGAGCGGTATAACGAAGATAAGTTTCAGTTAAAAGTCAATGTCAATGATAAAAATGTGAAGCATTGAGTGAACTATGGAGGGTAAAGACATTTTGTAAAAGGACCAATACCTACTTCTTTTTTTTTCTTCTCCCGTTCACAAAACCCTTGTAGACTGCGCGCCTGATAAGTTTCGCGCGGCAAACATTGGAACTCTTTCCGCCATATTGTTTTCCGGAATTAGTGTGCAGCAGTGGCGTTTTTATTCGATTTTATTGGTAATCATCATGCCTATGGTTATAAAAACTGCTGGCAGATATGTTATATTGAAAGTAAAACGTACTTGTGAAGCAGAACGGCAAAATAAAGGGCTGATTTATGGAGGGTAGAGACAAGGAGGAATATCTCATATGGGGCTTTACTTTCAAAAGTGTCCATGATAAGCTGTTAGATTATAGTTCCAAAACCAACTAAAAACTTAAAAAGTTCGATGTGAATTTGGCGATTATTAATGAAGTTAAATATGCCAAACGGAAATAGTAAAGTACAGAAGTAGTTGTACTGAATAGAGTTGTTTATAAAAATAAAGTAAATGAGTATGCAATTGAAAACGTCATTATTCAAAAGAATTCTGTTTTTTTTTAAATTATTGTTATATATTTAATCAATGTAAGAAATTACTTTACTTTACAACTAAATTTTTGAAAGTCGTTTCGGACCGGATATATATATATCTTTCTTCGTTTCATTCTGTCCTACTCTAACAGTTTTAGGCGCTTTCTTTCAAATGCAGTCATATAATTTCACATGACTTTATGGACACTTCTAATATACTAAGAGATTCCTCCTTTTCTCTACCCTCCATAGGAGCTCCATAGGCTGATTGTACCATTTTCTAAAGTTCGGGCCCTTGTTGCTTACTTGACAGGTGATTTTTGGAGTGACCAGTACATGGTATTATGTCTTTATGTGGGGTATTTTTATACGATAAATATTTTTACTTTGTTGTTGGTTAATGATTTAGTTTGTTTTAGGATTTAAACCACATTGAAAAAAAAGACGTATTGTGGAAAAAAATGTAAGTCAAGCCACAGGTGAAATATCTTCAATCTGAAGCGGCATTTAATTCTATAATGTGTGTCAGCATGTTGAAAAAATCGAAGACCAATATAACATTAAATATACATATATATAAAATTTAGTGTTGTTTTATTTAATTGTAGATTATGTAAACATTTCTTATGGAGCAGGTAAATAAGGGGTTCTTCAGTTAAAATATGCAACAAATTAAAAATATATATATTTTCACTGAGTTTATAGTATGTAATTATTATTCATCACCCTAAAACTAATTGAAATTTACAAATAAAATTGTTACATCACGTCAGATTTAGTAGTTAATTCGACGTGATATCTAAATATAAATTTGTTTTATGTTGTATACTAAGTATACCTAATACGAATTACCATTCAGAATGCCGGTGATTTTTTTGCTGTTGCATAGTGTTATTAGTGGTTGAGAGTTTGCTTTCTATACCTGGCAATATTTGGTACGCCACCTGTCGCGCGCAGACTTAAAAGGCGCGCACTATAGCGCTGACTCTACTATTTCAAGTTTCAACACAGAAAAACATTTCACTGTGTTGTACGATGTCGTTATCTTTTCGTTGACAGTTGTCTTGCCACTCGCCAGCGTGGAAAACGTCAAATAATAATAATAATACATCTTGATCTACATATTATTTAGCTATAAACGGTGAACTGTGAAGCGCTTAATGACGTTCTAGTTAAAAGAAAAAAACGTTAATGATTGATTTCGTTAGCACTAAGAAAATGGATTCTTTTCTAATGAAGATTTCCGCAAGAATGTTACCCATACTTTTCATTTTGGCGATATCTTTTAGTTTTGCTATCACAGGTATGGTGATTTTATGTTAATTATGTTTAGAAGCTACATTTAAATACTGTAGTTTCAATTTTCAAGTTTTGTAGTGACGTGATACTGAAACAAATTAAAGGCACTGTTTCCTCCATCTGTTTCACGAACTTAATGTTTTGTTAAGTTAGTCAACATCACAAAAATAATGCTAAATACCATATATTTATTTTAACATAACTGACATTAATTAGGGTGATATTTTTAATACAAATATAATCTAGGATATTAATGTTTTTGGTTGTATATCTTACCACTTCTCATTATTTCCCAAATGATATGTTGTCTAATGGTTGAAGCTTCCATTGGTCTCCACATATAAATCTTTAATATAACTAATATTGACAAATTTCATTTCAATTTTTACCAAATATATATTGCTTTGTCCATATTGAAACAGAGATGAAATGTTGCTTATATTTGCTGCAGATTTCTTCAATATTGCATATGATTTCATAGATATTGGCTCTTGTCATATTGTTTTAATAGGGATTTGCTTATAAATACAATGTTACATTTTAGTACAAACTCAAATATTAATCCATATATAACCATTGATATATTGATTGCCCATTTCAAGTATGTTGGTCACATAGAAGATGACAAAATTTAGCTCATTTTTGTAATAATTATGTTTTTCTAATAATATGAACTTGAGCAACATATTAACTATGGAGTCTTAGCACTTATTTCCTAAAGTATACATATACAAAGGATTTTTTTCTATGTGACTAATTATTATTCTTTAAACTGAATATTTCATTAAAAATATGTACTTTAAAATTTATAACACCATTATCTGTGTAAAAATTAGCAGACCAACAGATGTTGTCCTGATTATGCTACTTTTCCCAGTTCTCATGTCTATTATGTCACTGATTTGCAGTGGACATCAATAATTACAAATAAGCTATAAGTGTGTGTGAAGTAAGCAGTGGCGAAACTACCATACAAGCCCAAAAGTCCATCTTGCCGATTTTAACATAAGCAGTGTTTATATATTTATATAACTTATATAATTATTATGTAATTGTATAAGTTATATATGACATTATTATATTTCTTTATAATGCATTAATAAGGCATAACAGGCGTTTGGGCTTGTATGGTGGTCCCACCAATGGATGTAAGGTGTCAATGCAGAAGATGGCAGAGTTCCGAGCCTAATTTATGTTAAAATAATTTTCTGCATATATTTTTTTCCAATATATCAATAGCTATTCTGTTATTCGGGACATAGAGGAATCCAACAATAAGATATAATTAAAATCGGTGCAGCCATTCTTAAGTTATAAATGGTGTAACTAACACAACTTTCTTTTATATATATAGATAAGATATGCTAAAAATACCAATATGTAATATTTTTCTGAAAAAAGGAAAATGTAGGTTTCTAAAATTTTTGCTTTTTGTTAATAATGAATTAATTGATGGTGGACAATAACAGGATGGAGAAGAATTACTAACAATGAGTAATCCTAATTAAGTAGTTTATATGATGCAAGGAGTTATTAATAGCTTGAACAAAAATAGTTACATGCATTTGTACAACTTAATTTTTAGTTTTAAACATTGATATAGTATTAAATGGATTTCTGGTTGTATAGAAAATTCACGAAAAAAGTGTCCCTATGATTTAAGCCTCACTTCATGTCTAATTTTTGGTCAAGTGACAGCAATGGGAACAAAGAAAAGAGTGAAGTCAAAATATGATGTTAAATGTTACCAAAATATATACACATAAACACTTGAAAAACTTTGCTATTAATATTATTAGTATTGTCTAAGCAAATCCATGCTGTAGATAAGCTCTAGCCTAGATCTAGTAGGGTACAAAACATAATATCAACACTTAAGGTAATCTATAATATATTTGATAAATAGTAATACATTGTTGTATATAAAAAGTAATTTGTATGCTAAATAATAATATCCTTCATATTTAAATCTAGGATTAAAATTTTCTTCTTGTTTTTCCATAGTGAGTAATTGGATCTCATGGAAAACTGAAACTAATATAAGTATGTAATATGATCATAAAATATAAATATCAAAGGGACTTTATATATTTGTTCTCAACCTCTCAACTAAACCAGTACTGACAGAAAATTATCACTCTTTTGGTTCGGACACATTTTAGTGTAAACCTGAAGTCCATTTAATACTATGTGAATGGTTTCAAATATTTGCACCAAAATTTCAAGATTATCATTGTGCAACTTATAGGTTCATAAGAAATTGTTTATTTATTGATATTTCATTTTCAGAACACTTTGGATATGACATAGATAATAGTCCAGTAAGTTATAGTGTAACAAGACCTAACATTATTTTATTAAAATATGAAAGATTTCGTCGTGACACTACTGAATCAAATAGTTCTACCACTACCAAACCATCAAGTGTGACTCTGGCTCCACCTAATGAGAATGTAACGATTGCTGCAAATCTACCACCGCACCCGCAAGAGAATTCAAGCAATGAGTCGAAAAAAAATAAAAGTAAGTATTCCATCTGTTATAATTTGTATGTATTGTGATATTACTTGTTTATTGGTAAAGAATACCTTTATTTATGTGTATCTGATAACATTACATTATCTGCCACATATTTTTGTTTAATGACAGCGTATTCAAAATGATTGGTAGTATGTGATTATTAACTATATTTATATTAAAAAGAGGAAAGATTTGTTTGTTTGTTATGATTTAACTTAAAAACAACTTGACCAATTTTAAAAATTCTTTCACCCTTAGAAAGCTACATTATCAGTGAGTATTTTTTTGTACATCTTTATTGCACCCGTGTGAAGGCGGGCGTGTTACCAGTTAACTTATAAATACAACACTGCTAAGCAAATGTTTTACATAAGGAGGAAAAAAACAAACACTATAGGAATAATAATGTTATGATATCTACACTCTTCTTTATATTAATACAGGTTTTAATCTTGTAGAAGTTTCTTAGAACAGACTATCAGACTATTATGATTAAAATTGAAGATCAATCCAAAATTATTAAGGACACACACATTAATAATTGTTCTGCTTGGTCTCATTATTAATGCTGTTTATTCAGATGTTTTTTTCTTAAGCTTATTTATTACATGTTAAGGTTTTATCACATTTCAAGGTCATTTTCAAGACGAGGCATGTTTTCTTTATAAAACTGAATATTCTTTATTATTTCATTTATGAATTCACCTACATGTAAGTTATTAAGTTCTAATCACATTAGTCATGAAATGTATAAAAAAAGACTATACATAATTCTAAATATATCTTAAGGTTAATTATATACTTTTACTTAGCAAACACCTAAAGGTTTTTACAACACATAGTGATCAATAAATATTTATACCAAAACCATTGCCAGTTACTGGCCAATTTAATGTCTCCTTTTTCTTATAAATCTTTTGATTTCTTATCAAGTATTTGCTAGAAATAAACACTTGTTCAGATATTTAATATCTCTTTTCTCAGCATGTCAAAAAAACCACAATTATTAAAAAGTTACAAGTATTCTCTAATTTGTTTATTGCATATTGATTAGTAATCAGCTATCGTAAAGTCGAGCGCAAAATGTTTACTTTACTCAGTAATGTCATTGCAAATACTTGTTTCAATGTTTGACGCCACTCGTGATAACCTTGCTAGTCGCTAAGAGAGTCAAAGTGAACCTAACAACACAATTTAGCCTTTCCCTTTTATGTGTATGAATGCTACAAATACTGCATAACAATAATTTTATAGTGTGTCGTATAATTTTACAGCCTAATTGTTAATTTATTAATTGTAGTTCGATGGTTAGAACCTATTTTTTATAGAATAGGGGACACACAGACAGGTGGGCGTGGCTCACCTGATGGTTGGTGACTAACGCCGCCCATAGACTTCTAGATCTTCAATATCAGAAGGCACGTTGCCGACCTTTAAGGAAAATAGGCTTCCCAAGTCGTATCAATTCGGAAAAACCGGCGACAGCTGGCAAGCCGTGGCATCTAATCGTCCGAGGCAGGAAATGTCTAAGGAATACTTAATGCCCTTTGTTTTTTTTGATATTGAGTTTTAGCATGAATTGTTTTTGTATCTTTTGTACTTGAAATGCTAGAATTGTATGGTTTTTTTTTATTAGTATACGGCCAGCTCCCGATTTGTGTGTGAATTTAGTATATAAATTATCTATCTAACTTTGTTCCTATCTTTTTAAAGAGGGCCCAGTTGACCCTAATATTTGGTGGTTGTTATACCTTGCACCCGTCTACCACCCCACCAAAAACCATTGAAATCCCCGACACACACGACTGAGGGTCTCCTTAAGGTTGAAGGTTAAGGTCGGTTAAGGTGAAGGTCTAAATAACCAACATTGGTGAGGTTCTGAAAACCAGCGCTATGCCAAGAGTATTGCCATAGCACAAGCTGAGTATCCTCACCGTTTATGTAGCTAGCAAACAAATTTTTCTTTTTTATGTCTAACTGATTTTACATTTTTTTTCTTCAAATATATTTTTCATCAGTTAATAATACAATTTTGGATCTTTACGTTAGTCTCGTGACTAATTGATAAATAATACTTTAGATACAGCATTTTTATGACAAATTTCGTGTATATGAAGGAAATTCCTGTGTTACCTTTATGCAGCGTACCTCTATGTTACAATTTGTTTATTAAAAGATCGGATCTGAAAAAAATTTAATCTTAATGGAATGGAACATGGAAATATTTGCTGTCTGCGCCCTCCTAATTATAATAGTAATGATTCTTATCTATTGTATGATGGGCTATATAAGAATAGCAAAATGTTTACTACATATAAATCTTTTATTGATATCACTACTGTTCTGTTTGATTATTTGTGAAATACACTTGGAAAGAGACAGGAATTTCATACGAGACTATTCAACTGAAATCACTCAGTTGTTAGTAGTTTAAAACATTATCAAGCTATTGCACTAATTCTACAATTAGGTCAGTCTTCTATGCCCTGCCAGAACTCTTTTTTTCACAAATTTTATCCACGGTATTTCCCGTGCTAATCGCAACGAGCAGGATTTGTTTCCCCAAGATTCGAACCGTGGAAGTGTTTCACGTAATATGCATAACGCTTAGGCACTATCAAGGATGCGTCTCTTATTTTCCTTGCTTTTAAAACCGGCTTTTCCGGTGCGAAATGATTCACGCCCGTGCCGTTCTTTTTTATGCTATACATAGGTATTATATGCATTTAATTTTTGAACGAATTGTTCTATACTTTGGGTATTTTAATTTTTATGTACCAGCAAAAGCTTTTCTTTTTTTGCCAAAGCGAACTTTTGGTTGCTTTTTATGACGCGAATGATGATTATTTATATGATATTTTAATAGTTTATTTATAGTATAAGGGACCAGATGAAAAGCGAACACCGTCGCCCAATAACATATGCAACACCAAAGGATCTGCAGATTCTATTGCATAAATATCTTACATAGTTTAACTATGTATAGCTGATCTCAAATGCTCTTTTACAGAAACTGATATCATACTAGAAGCCAATCATACATCTCTACTAGGTGTCAATGGTTCGGGAATTTTACATGTAACAATACCTAGCAATACTCCTACAGTGAGTGATCCTATTACGCCTAACGACGGTAAGTTTAGCCTGTTAAAATGAATGTATTGCGATCCACTATATATGTTTCTATTCACTAAGCTCAGAGGTTCAAATGTGTGGCTTGGAATCAGGCAAGCCACAAAACATCAAGTTAAATTAAAGTTTGAGCGTCGATCCGATACGAACTTTGATGATAACCTTAATTAATTATAAAGTTGTAAATAACCTTTAACAAATAACAAATCAATAATAAACTTTATTTACAGTACTGACATGCTTAAAGGAAAATAAAACCGTTTTACATTAGATCTCATTTTATTTTTATAATTTAGGAGTTGGTTGTCTATATTACTAATATTATAAAGACGAAAGATTTGTACCAGGGTGAATCAAAAAGTTCTTAGAAGTGCATATATATGAAACCTTTTTGGATCAAGTTGGGGTGGGGTGATGCTGTACCCTATTCTACGGTTGCGTACTGGGTGGCTGAATTTAAAAGAGGTAGATCAAGCTGTAAAGATGACCCGCGTTCTGGGCGGCCTTCAACCTCCGTTACAGAAGAAAATGTCAAAAAGGTTGAGAATCTGGTTTTGGAAGACAGAAGAATGACTATAAAACATATAGCTGAGATCCTAAAGATATCTTTTGGTAGCGTTCAATCCATTTTAATTGATTCACTGGGGTTCAAAAAAGTGTCTGCAAGATGGGTGCCACGAATGTTAACCGACGAAAACAAAAAGCGACGTTTGGAAATTTCCAAGCGTAATCTCGAAATGTTCCAGCGTGATTCGGATAATTTTTGCCGTCGTCTTGTCACCATGGATGAAACGTGGGTCCACCATTTTGATCCTGAAACTAAAAGACAAAGCATGTCTTGGAAACGACCATCCTCTCCATCCATCAAGAAATTTCGAGTTGCTCCTACCGCTGGCAAAGTTATGGCCTCTGTGTTCTGGGATAGTGAAGGAATCCTTTTTATTGATTACATGCCAAAAGGCCAGACGATTACTGGACCCTATTATGCAAATTTAATCCCGAAAGTGCGTGAAGCGATTAAAGAAAAACGTCGTGGAAAACTGTCGTTGGGCGTGTTGTTCCTTCAAGATAACGCTCCTGCTCATCGATCGGAAGTTGCGCTCAACGCAATCCGCTGTGCTGGCTTCAATCTCCTTGTTGTAATCCAAAATTAAAAGAGGAAATTCGTGGAACAAAATTTCACGATAATGACGCGGTTATAGCTGCCGTAGAGGACTTTTTCGAGAGTCAAGAAAATAATTTTTTTTCACAAGGAATAAGGAAGTTAGAAACGCGTTATTCTAAATGCATTGCATTGGAGGGAGATTATGTAGAAAAATAAAATATTATTATTTAAATCTTTGCATTTTTTAATATTGATTCCAAGAATTTTTTGATTCACCCTCGTATGTTTGTAAAAAAAACAACTGGACCTATTTTAAAAATTCTTTCACCAATAGAAAGCTACATTATCAGCGAGTCACATAGCATTTTTTGTGTACAGTTTTTACATCAACATTGCACCCGTGTGAAATTGAGGCGTGTTGTTAGTAATAAGTAAATGACGCGTATATGGATTTTTAAAGGAGAATGTTTTAATTCTCTCCGCTTTGTTGTAGCTCGCCAGTCAGTTTTAATATAAAAGACTAAGGAATACTGCTTGATTCTTGACATAATGATGATTTTAATTTGATCGATCTGTTACAGATATAAGCGATGTATTTAAAGAATCCGTCGCCACAATAAAAGCTAAAGAAAATTTGACGGATGTAACAATTGTAAGTTTTTGTAACAATTGTATTCTTCTAAGATATCATAGCTTCATATTTTATTGTGAAATACTTATTTTAATTTATTCAATTTCCAGGATCATCACCTATTCTACAACAGTACATTTGTGGGTAGTTTAGAGTTTTTTAATCAATATTGGACCAATATAACTCAACAAAAGGCAGAAGTTCACGACGTTCTCAGTAATTCACATCGCCGCGCTACTGTTAGTTGGAATTGTTTACTTTTTTTTTAAAATATGCATAATAATTTAAATCAGGGCTGTCCAAGCTAGATGGGATCTAGGGCCAATAAAAATGACTATATAGATTAATTATAGGCCGCAAAATATTAACAATTTACAAAATATCGAATATTAAATGTAAAATGCAAGTTCTCTAAATTTTGTTATTTAAAAAATACAAAAAAGAAATAGGAAACAAAAAGATTTTTGCGGGCCGCATTATTTTAACCCGGGTCTTGATTTTTACAGCTCTGATTTAAATGATATGCCTCGGACATATAGCATACCGTGGATGAGAGAAATAAAACTCATTTATAACTCATGTATAATGGCTATTCTTTTTTTGCTTATTCACTTTACGTTAACTCGGTATTGTAGTTTAATTGATTGTTACGATTTAACTCAAAAACAACACGACAGATTTTAAAAAGTCTTTAACCAATAGAAAGCTGTATCAGCGCCTAACATCTAGCCCCTAGTTTTTTAGCTAGTCACTAGTTTTTTATATTTTGAGTCGGTATTTTTATCAATAAATTGATATTTCTTTGTTTTTCAGACAGTAAAATTAAGTTTTGAATTTCCTTTCTATGGTAATATTGTGACGAATATCACTGTGGCAACTGGTGGGTTCATCTATATTGGAGACCACGTGCACAACTGGCTTGCCGCTACGCAGTATATAGCACCACTTATGGCAAATTTCGACACGACTCTGGGCAATGACAGCGTCGTCAAACAATACGATGATGGTAAGAATACTTTTAGTAAAGGGCGAGGCCAAATGAGCGTAATTTTGTGAGACGTGACGGTTAGGCTTCCAGACGGACGGTAACTTCAGTTGCTATTCAACGTTTGTACGAAGCGTTTGTCTTGCAATGGGTCCGTTAAAATATTGTGCATTACGAAGTTTTAGAAGACAATATCAGAAATAGAAGGAGAAGTTGAGAAAATCCATTAAATAGGGAAAGACTGATGTGTGGACAGTCACATATATGGACGTTAATACGCAAATCCAGATATATTTGAAAATTATTAACATATACATCTTCCCCTAGTTTTATTCGGTTGAAATACGTTAATTACCCGTTAATTACGTTATTTAACGCGACTCACAAATCAAAAAATAAACATAAAAACATTAGTGCTGCTACGACTTAGGCCACTGGCGATGACCACTTGACGCAGCCGAGGCGGCTAATCTAGGCCTCTTGCATTATCATAAGGTACATTATAAAAAAAAATATATTAACAATATTATTAAAGTGGTGGTACGGCCCCAGAACAATATACTATCTTCGTAAACGTCCTTATTTGTATTAAATAAAGGATGAGCTCGAGATGACTGAATATATAGGATTCTTTATGCAAACACAACTTATTACAATAAAACTCTTTCAAAACACTTGGTTGATATTTATATTATTTAATATATATAGAGGTTATAGTTCAATAACAAGTCGACGTTCGTATTTATGTATGTTTGTCATTTTGAAGATAAAGCATAAGAGATGTAATTAAAAATAACTATTTTTATTAACAATTAGGATATCCGTTATATTATCAATGGTAAATTTTGAATTGGTTACTTTCGTACTAACTAACTAGTACTTTAGAAACTGATAGATTTTGCAATGAAACTTAACACTAAACCTACCAGAGCGGTAAAATTACCGCTTTTGAGACTAATAAAACTTGTTAAACTCCTAGCTATATACCTATATATAACTATAGCAAAAGTTCAAGAAAAATGAAAACCTGGAATTTGAACATTTTTTCAAAGCTTCGAACGAGGTCATTTGACCACTCTGGTAGGTTTAGTGTTAACACTAGATATATGGATGTTCATGAGTCAATTTGGGTTACAACCGAAAAATGGGTACACTACCATCATTACTTTAAAAATATAATACATACAACAAAAAAATAGAGTCTCGAGAGACAGAGAAAAAACGTAACAAAATAACTATTTAACATGGTGTTAATAACTGAATAAATATTATGATCATGACTTATTAGATATAATACAAAAGTATTATGTAAGTCATATTAATGTAGATAAATTTTACCTATAAAATAAACATAACATATCACGATTTTTTAGAATAGCATTTTATAGTTGCTCAATGAACATATAACTCATAATCACAAAACTTTATAGAAAATTCTATTAATAATGTGCTCCAACCAAACAGTAATGTTTGTAGTAGTTTGAATCTGGTTTGACAGTATACCGTTAATAAGTACTAAAGGTTAAGCGAGCACGACGGATGTTTTCAATAAGCAATAAACAGATTGCTGTCATTGCACACATTGATAAGTGACAATGCGTCTATCTATTCAATGCAAGCAAACAACCTTTGAAATGATTTCAATGTCTCAGGTTTTTGTTTGCTTCGTGTTATGCTTTTAACGTTTGCGTACCTCAAAATCTACCCATACTTTATTATGAATATACAACTCATATACAACCGTAGATGTTCAAGGCTAGCTAACTAATTAGCATATGGAATATAAATAAAATGTTATTGAGAAAACCTAATTCTAAATATGCTTTACGTAGTTACGCAACCGATTATAACATCAAAAGGTAATGACGATATGCTAGCTTGTGGCTACGAGCAGACTGAGTTTCACAGAGATAGGAATACGATTTCTGAATTAAATAACTGGCTCTATGTTTATATTTTTTTATAAACTTAGGTTATAATCTCGCACGTGTTTGATATGTTTATAGTCTAGTAAACACTATTTGCTTTGCGTCTGATCATTTCAATCAGAATATAGAGAAATATCGAAATTCCTACATCGTAACGGACCATCTTTCATGAATGGAAAAGCGTGCAGTGCAATAATCCACGTAATATAGGTCAATAGTGCATCATTAATGATGTCTTGCGGCTAGTGTCACCCAATATCAACAGAGCCGCCACGTTTGTCTAGTGAAAAGTTAAAGAAAAAGAACGTTTTTAGGAGTGACTCTATGTTAGGTATCTAAGTTAGTTCAAATAGTATAAATATGTAACGTAATACATTAATGATTACAGGTGAAAAGTTCGCTGTATTCTGGGAGAATGTCACACTGCAAGAGAACGCCACATCACCTTTCACATTCGCCGTTGTTCTATATAAAAATGGTGATATTATATTCGTGTACAAAGACATACCATTTCCGGTTCAAAATATCAGTGACAAAGAACATCCAGTGAAAGTAGGCATTAGTGACGCCTATCTCACCGGCCAAACTTATTTACGTAAGTAAAAAATAATCTAATAAACAATTAGGTACAATGACAAAGACGCTTAGCGTCATCATCAATTTTGTGATATTATATTATTTTATTATTCATTTTTTTAAAGTAAAATTAATTTAAAGTTAATAAATGTTATGTTTTTAAGGTAAGTTTATTATAATAAAAACTAGTTAACCCTTGCGTACTTCGCTGGCCAAAATGAAAATGTGTGGTAATAGGTATTTTTGATGCCAAATAAAAAGAAAAACAAAAATAATGTTTGCCAATAAAATAGAAAAAAATTCTGGATAGGTTAATCAACTAACGGTATGAAATATACTTTACGACGAAAATCGGTCGAGCCGTGTCAGAGGAGTTAGACCGCAAAAACTATGACACAAATTTTTTATACATACATATAGATAATAGTGTATATCATCAATTCTTTGCAGATGTGAGACATAAGACCATATATGAGTATCATCGCGTGTCTTTCAAGAATTACGAGATAGCTAACCACACTATTTTGAAGCTAATCGCTCTTCCCACTTGCCTTGCCTATGACACCTGCGAAGGTTGCGCAAATCATGTGACACATTTCAATGTAAGTAATAATAATAAAGTATACTTAGGGATGGGACAATTGATATTTGCCAAGTTTGGCATCCGGGTGAATCCCTGAGGCATATAATTTCGGGTTGTTCTCATCTTATTAATGGTGAGTATTTGCATAGACATAGGGTATGTTCCGATATGCACTGCGAGCACTGCTCAGTGCTATCACTCTAGAAAAATTCGTTCCGTTATGGACTGCCAGATCAGGTTGCCAAAATATTGCATCAACAGCTTTCGTTTGGCCTCGCTGGAACTGACGTTCTGGAAAATGGTCGTGCAACGCTCTATTGGGATCGGTATATTATCACAGACAGGTTTATTGCTGCTAATAAACCTGATATTGTTTTGATAGCTCGAGTAGCGCGCTGGGCTTAACTTGTTGATGTCACTGTCTCACATGAAAAATCTCGTGAAAGCCGAAAAAGATAAATTGTCAAATTATTTGGATCTGGTGCACAAGATTTCTAGTATGTGGGATGTTGACTCAACAACTATGTCCCGATTTTCATTTCCGCTCACGGATTAATAGCGAAGAGCTTCGATCAACACCTTAAGAAGCTCTCGCTTGGTTGCTGGATCAAGGGTCAGATTCAGAAGGCAATACTGGACATGGCCCGGACATTTAAAAAAAATCATAATTTTTTTCAAATCTTTAATTAGAGGTTTTAATGTATGAGAAGTAATGAGACAATTTTCAGTGTATAGGTTTTAATTGATGAGAATGTTGTTTGTAACTTTTCGACGTGATTTCATGGTAAATAATCACATCGAATAGAGTATTTGTGAAGTTAAAGGGTTAAATCACCTGATTAATCGTACATGTTTATGATTTTATAGTCTTTGATATCTCTTTCAGTGTTCCTGGTGTCCCCGAATCAACAAGTGTTCGAGCAGAACCGATAAACTCAAACATGATTGGACAAAGTCACGTGAGTTCAATAAAAATTAATGATATTTGCAAAGTAATAAGCATGTGTCGTTCGTTCGATCACAAAGAACTGAATCAATACTGAGCCGTTGACAAAATGACCTGGTTCGTTCGATCCGTTCAATCAATTGATTGGTTCAATTTCAAATGAACGAACATAGCAAAGCAAGCAATAGTAAATACTGATTAAGATCTGTCATCACTGTTCGTTCATTTCTTTTACTCTCCCTCGGATCGCCGTGACCATGCTTATCAGTAATCGAATGAACGAATAATTTTCAACAATATCCTATTCGATAGCGCAGATTTGAAAATCTAGTTCTTTTGGATCGTTCAATCGCGAACGACACATACTTACAAAGTATTTTTGAGGCTCATGTACAAGGAAGGTTACCTTACCCCACGACCCAGGTCAACTCAACAATCTCTCACAAAAATTAGCGGCAGGAAATTCAAAGAGATGTTTCATAAGTTATTCATTTTTAATTGATCCATATTATGTAGTCGAAAAATTATTATGTTGTAAACATGTTTTTTTATGAAAATAAAACCTGTCACATCACACAAAGATATGATGTGGACCATTTGGAATAGGACAATCTGAACTTTTAGGCTATGAAAGAAATAGATAAATTATCCTATGACTCTTATTACTCGTTTAATGCTTGTAATTGCCAAAAGGAAAGAAGTTGGAGAAAAACTTGTTTATCGAAATACATAAACACGTTGGGAATCGAACCTATATATCGTCGCTGCGCCTGACAAGTTCCATATGTGATTTTTGTATAGTTTTGGGAAACAACGAAAAACGTATTATTGATTCACATACAGAGCTTTTCTTACCGGTCAAAACATATATGGAATTAGTTAAACTCATATCCAGTTCGAATATCACAAAAATGATTTTAGTAACACATAGAGAATAAAACGAAGAGTATTTTTTGTGCGAAAACCAAAAATCAAAAAAAAACACATATGGAATTTGGCAGGCGCAACGACGATATAATCTAATGTGCCAATGAGCATGTATTTTTTTATTAATAGATTGTGAAGCCGTAGCAATAACGGAAGAAAGCGCTTGCCCCACCGGCCAGGTCTCTACGTCGGACACAGTGAACACATCCTATACGACTGATAACCACTCCGATCAATATGCACGTAAGTATCTTCCCCATATTCTATTTCAGAATGATTTTGTATCTTTTCATTATTCTATACTAGAAATATAATGAGAAATCAAAAAGGAAAATTGCCTTATATACTCCTATAGTATGAGTAATAAGTATGTCGGAGATTGAGATGGATTTATATCCACCTGCTTATATTCGCTGTCCTCCATTATTTTCCTTTCCACTCAGTCTCGAGAGCAACTCTAGCGCGAATGACAGACCAACGCACAACTGACTGATACTTGACATTGACTACTTAGATTTGACAACTCAAACGTCATGCCACAGACCACATTCTCTGACAAGTATTATAACTTCCGCGTTGTTTTAGAACGATTTTATGTCGTAAATTATGAAACTCGAGTTCAAAATAGCAATGATTGATTTATGCATGACGAAATAGACAATCACGAGTATAAATTTTCTATTTTTAACTAAAAAATCGGCAAGAAACTCAATTGTAAATCTTCAGACACTGCTTAAGAGGAACTCATTTAAAGTGTCAGAGTGCAGTGTGTATGTACTTTCAGAAGATGGCACCCGTAAGTTGCATACAGAAGGAACTCCGGACGTGCCCGTGTCTAAACCGCATTCAGCTATGGGCGGAGTGGTGGCTGCATTCGTATTGGTCACCTTGATATGCAGCTTCGCCGCTTGGGTGTTGTACGCGTTCAAGAACCCACATACAAGAAGTGGTCAAATGCTTATAAGGGTAAGCCTTGCCTCACATTATTACATTTCAAGCCTCTTTTTCATTGCTAATAATTGACAGTATTAAATGAACTTTGGGTCCGCGCTAAAATGTGTCCCAATCAAAAGAATAACAATTCTGCTAATGTCAGATATTGATTATATTGTTTGATTGACTGTAACGCACGCGTCAAAATTACAGAATGGGCTGAAAATTAACATGTAAAAAATTTCAAGTAAATTGAGAAAAAAACGATGGCGTATCATAATTTCCATAAGTCAACATTTTTCTTTGTAGCATAATTTCGCTATTTTATTAAAATTTTGATTTTCTATAAATAAAATCACATAAACTGCCAACATGAACAAAGATCCTCTATCTCTTTTGATGTCTACTTTGGTTGGGCTACTGGTAAATTTTCATAACTATTAGAGTTTATTCGGTGAGATTTGGTTTGACTTGCCACCCTTACACAACCAGCGCGCAAGTGCCATAGAATTTAGTTTTATACAAACTGCACACTTTCGGTAGCAGCTTGAATCACATTTAATGCACTTGATGGCTTCCGTGGAAACAAATTTACCACACTTCTTTAACATTTTTGAATCGATTTAATTTCAATGAAGAAGTTTATTACTTGACGCTAGATTGAGTAAAAATAATAAGCCCTGTATTTTGTTTTAAATCAAGATAACTTAATTTTAAATTTACTTTATCAATAATAAAATTATATAATGGATGTCAACCTGATTCTTTCAAGATCACTAGGTAACACTGGTATAATTTAAATTTAAAGTTGTTTGAAAGAACGTTTGGTTGTTATTTGCGAGATATATAGAAAACATTTAGGAATATTTAGCAACAAAAATATCGGCCACTTTGATTCAGAAAAACACACGATCTACTTTTCTGGAAAATGGAAATGATAAGAGTAGCTTCTCTGGAGTGGCTATTGTAATTCCTAAGTTTTGGAAAAGTGCTGTACTAGGCTACGACCCTATTAGTGATAGAATTATAACAATAAAAATCAGCGCATCACCGACCCCACTTAACATCATTCAGGTATATGCTCCTACGGGGCAAGCCAGCGACGAGTCAATTGAAGAATTCTACAATCAACTTGAGATTTCTATAGCCAAAATTCCCAGAAGAGAACTATTGCTCGTTATTGGAGTTTTTAACGCCAAAGTGGGGGCAGATACTGGCATCCGCAATATTGTTGGAAAATATGGCCTTGGTGTTAGAAATAAGAGAGGTGAAAGCTTAATAGAATTTGCTGCAAACAACAATCTGACCATTATGAATACTACATTCAAACACCACCCAAGACGCTTATATACCTGGACTTCTCCGGGAATTAGATTTCGTAATCAGATTGACTATATTTTGGTGAGATCAAGATGGAGAAGCTCAATTACTAATACGCACAAGTTGCCCGGTGCTGAGCGCGCATCTAATCATGAACTTCTAATTGGCAATCTAAGATTAAAATTACAAAAAACAATTGTGACAAAGACACCCAGACGAATGCATATAATCGATCAATGTCCCCTTAACAAATCTATTGAAAGCAGACTTTCTACGTGGTGGACAGAAATTAGTAACAAAGATTCTAATTCTCTGTGGATTGCTGCAAATAGTGTGTAAAGGATGCCGTAACAGAATCTCAGCCAAGAAAAGTCTCAGCTAAGCGGCAACACTGGATGTCGCCAGATACTTGGCAATTAATAGAAGAACATAGAGTGCTCAAAGCTAGAGGTGCAAATACTGTCGTGCTTAATGCCAAAAAATCGACAATACAAGCTGCTTGCAGGCGAGATATCAACAGAGATATGGCAAACATATGTGAGGAACTAGAATGCCACGCGGATAAACTACAGACCAAGGACCTCCGATAAAGTGCGGTTCATAACTCGCCAATTTAAACCCAAGACATGGGCGATAGAGAACACCGCTGGTGTCACTGACACTTGCTGCTCCACATTAATCAGCAGCAGTGCCTTAGATCACATTAATGACCGAGAACCTAATATATTGCGCGATGAAGTACGAGCGGCCATTAGTCATTTAAAGAACAATCAAGCATTGGAGTAGATGAGATCCCAATTGAGGATTTCAAGGCTATGGGAGAGTCCGGTGTTGAATTCTTGTTTAACATCTGTTGCAAGATATGGGATTCGGGAAAATGGCCAGATGACTGGTCTCAATCCATATTTATACCCTTGCACAAGAAAGGTTCCACCAAAAAATGTAAGAACTACAGACTCATCTCTCTAATATCACATGCAAGCAAAGTGTTACTCCACATCCTTAATACTTGCATGCTTGTAGGCTTATCTCGTTGGGCAAATTGCACCCAAACAAGCAGGTTTCGTGAAAGGGAGAGGTACACGTGAACAGATACTCATACTGCGGCAAATAATTGAAAAATCCAGAGAGTTCAACTCACCGCTTTTTATCTGCTTTGTCGATTTCCGCAAAGCATCTGACACAGTCATTTGGCAGTGCTTTTGGAAATGGGAGTACCCGAACACCTTTTACTCCTGGTAACAAGATTTTATGAAGATGGCACTGCAACAGTACGAGTGGATGATGTTTTCTCCGATGTTTTCAAAACCAGGTCCGGTGTTCGACAAGGATGTATACTGTCGCCCTTACTCTTTAACACCTATACAGAGTACACCATGCGGATTGTCTTGGAGAATGGAATAAGGGTATCTCAGTTGGCGGCCGCTTTATAAATAATTTAAGATACGCTGATGATACTACACTTCTTGCCCAATCAAAAGAAGATTTAGAAGAACTTCTGAGTCGTCTTGAGAAAACAAGTCTCGAATTCGGACTTACTCTTAATAGAGATAAGACGAAAGTTATGATAGTGGATCGAGCTGAACAAGAAAAATATACCGGAATACTGAATGTGAATGTTAACTGTAAAGTGGTGCAAAGCTACATGTACCTCGGATCTACTATCTCGAACGCCGGAGGATGTGAAGACGAAATCAGACGCCGATGTACTATCACGAGGTCAGCAGTAGAACGGCTAGGAAAGATTTGGAAGGACAGACGCATAACCAAGAAAACAAAGGTTCGACTCATGAAATGTCTGGTATTTCCGATCTTCCTATATGGAGCTGAAACATGGTCAGTTAAAATACAGGATCGCCGAAAGATCGATGCGCTGGAGATGTGGTGTTGGAGAAGGCTGCTCAAAGTACCATGGACAGCATTCCGCACCATCAATTCAATCCTCAAAGAGCTCAACATACAAGATAGGCTATCTTCGATTGTGCAGATGCGCATATTGAAGTTCTTTGGTCACATCTAAGAAGAATTATTTTCTATGTACTTATGTTATTTTAAGTACCTTTTTACTTACTTTTTTGTGTTAGATATCGACAGACAAGCATAAGGTTCACTTCATGATAGGTGATACCTCAGCCACAGAACATCAGAAATTTATAAACGTGTCGTCCCGGTGGGATTCGAACCCACAACCCATCGCTGCGCACGGCAGGTGTTCTACCGAACTCGCCAACGAGCCCGTCGTATTAACTTTTTTTTTATCGACTCCATTGTCATACGTGAAAACTATAAATAACTTCAGCTATTTACACCCTCCACTGTGCTATTTTGTTAGTTATAAGCTGTTAGCTTTCCATGTAAAATAAAGAAAATAATGCTATTCCTGTATCCAAGTTTCGACACCTATATGGACAATATGCCCATTATAAACAGAAAATAAATTGAAAAACCAATAATTTTGCATTAATAAAATTGGTATTCCAAAACACACCCAAAACCATAAAATTTGCAAAGGTAAATAAGTAATATTGCGTCAAACAATGGGCTGGGTTATTTAAATCAGTTACAATTGGGAGCGACCTCTGTATTCATAAGTGTGTTATTTCACAAAAAAATATCCAACGAAACTTAAACAGTAGTATGCATATTGCATTTAACACGAATCCAAGGAAACAAGATTCAAATGTTTCGATCTGATACAGAAGACTCCTACTTCACCTACTTGCCTGTAAAATAAAATGATCAGTGACGCAGAGGACTGACGCAGAAAACTGTCTGTCCTTTGTCGCGCTATAGGTTTTGATTCCCTTGTGAGTGTCAAAATATATGCGGCATAAAAGGCGTATCTTTTGATTGCGTCGACTTAGATTCTTTCACTGCTGCAAGGGATTGTAATATTTGAGTATTTGATATTCCCATCCACGTTTTCCAAACAAAAAGGGTCTTGTCAGACGGACATACAGGCAGACAGACGGACACCGAGGTGATCCTATGAGGGTCCGGTTAGTACGGAGTACGGAACCCTAAATCATCCTAGAATAAGCTAAAAAAACCATCACATGGAATCGACTGCCTTAAAGCATACTAGTTTAAAAAATCCAATAGTCTAAGAGCCTGTTCCAACTTATCCGATCAGTCTTTTTGACCTGAAACCGGACGCCGGACGTGGGTGTTCACCTAATATCCGATCAGTCTGTTTTGCCGGAAGGTCGGTGGTTCGACTCGCCGCCAGTTTACGTTTGTATTTCGTACGCGATAGACGGCGACGATGATGTTCTTATATTGTGGTGGTATTTGAGACGAATGAGACGAAAAAGAAGTTCATTCACACTCATTCGATCCGGGAGTTTTGACTGATCGTCGCAGTGGCAAAACGTCCGTCAAATATCAGTCGGATCATCGGATCAGTCTTTTTTCCCGGATCAGTCATAATGTGAACAGCTCAATACAATTTCTACGGCACATCCGTCTATTTAGACTGACCGAGAATAAAGACTGGTCGGATAAGTGGGAACGGGCTCTAAGAGATAACTTGGTAGTTGGTTGTAGATTGATGTTATGATTTTCTTTTTTTTTCGCAGTATCGGCCATCGCAATGGAGTTGGCGACGAGGTGAAGCACGCTACACCGCCGCTACTATACACATGTAAAATGTTTAATAACGGCAGTTTAGTTGTCGTTTCAAGCTGCCCCACACATCACACCTCTTGCTATCGACCCACTGCACATACGATACTTTCAGCATAACAAATATCGTCAGTGTACTTAATTTTCAAATGATTAGTAATTATAAGTTTATGAGGTTTTTAAGAAGTTGTGACATTTGTATACTTAAAGTATACTTAAAGCATCAGATATGTGAGTTAGACGAGGGAGTTACTAAAGGATATGATAGTTATATATGTTTATCATATTTCTTGATTGAAGATTTCGTCTTCTGAAATTCGTCTTAAAACAATATTTCTGACTATATATTTATTGAAAAATATACATTCGCACTATTACAAAAGGAGTGTCCCTATGATCGTATCATCATCAATCTGAAGCTCAATTATCATAAAGCTGTTGACTTAAAACTATTTAGATATGGATATTGGAACTTGAAGCTAATATAAATAAGTAAAGATATTTCGAATGACAAATAAATCGTCAATGCTAAAAGTATTCTGTCCGATTACGTGTTACTAACAGAGCCCTTGTTATTAACTGAATAAGTACAAGAACAATAGTTTTACATTTTAATAAGAAAATAGACTCACTATTTTGACACTTGGTTTTACAGTCACATCTCTGTGCAGAAACGCTTAAGTTACGTTGTGCTGCATTTGAATAGATAATACGGCATTAATATTCCAATATTATAAATAATATTGGTAATGGTGGGCTAATTGAATAAATTACTAAGCAGTTGCTAGGTTAGAACAAAAATAATGGAGGCAGCTTGATCATCTATAATGGGCACTTTAATTGGGTATCTTATCACGTTTTTCATACTGTTGTGTAAAAAAAATCGTACAAAGGCGATCCATAAATATCCATTAATTATATATATGACTCCTAAGCAAAACACTCGCAAAGAGCCGACTTGAAGCAAGTTATTTCTTTCTATTCATGACTTAATGGTCAGTAAGCATTTCAATAGTCAATTATTTGAGTTTTCTAGAATTAATATCATTCCTTAAGAGGTTGTCCTGTTTTTTAGCCGCCTCCCCCTCTTAACGTGTGACGTAATTTATAGACATCTATAATCGAGGCGGCTCAATCAAGTGTCAAATTGTTTAACAATGGGTGGGAGGTAGCCTAAGCTTCGTAACGTCGTGGCATGGCAACATTTAAAGTATTGAAACGTGAAACTTTAATTGTATTCCAAACGTTTTAAAAATATTACCCACTCTAACCGGATAAAGGTGCCCCGTGTGACAGAGGGGGGGTAGAAATCATTTAAAATCGTGTGACGTATTTATGGATGGCCCCTAACTCTATAACCTTAATTTTTTGTGAGCTTTCATACTTTAATGTTGTGGGGGTTAGTCACTTTATCAGAAGGAGTAAATTACAAGGAATAAACAAGCCATAATTAAGTTTTACTTACACTTTTTCTATTAATTTTTGTACTCCTATTTGACATGTAAAATAGCTTGTTGACGAAAGTCGCTGTCACTAAAGCACGACCTACTGTTTCAAAAGTGCCTTACTCAACGCCTTGGTTTAAATACTTCGATTATGTACTTTTACAACCATTTTACTTAAATTTTGAATCTCGGTTATGAAACAATTAGAATTTTATACTAAGCATTTCTATTATTCGTCTTTCTACTTTTATAATATGACATATATTTGAATTTTTACTGTGCAACTATTCCAATTTTATTATTACAATTTATAATAATGATTCGATTATGTGTAACGTATTTTTGTTTTTAAAATGTATAATGTTCGTGCAATTTATCTAATGAGTTGAATTTAATGTCTTATGGATTTAGGTTTAGAGTTTTATGAAGAAAACATTATTTTTTGTGAGCGTTTTAAGATCCGAACTAAAGTCGTTTTTCATATTATCTTCAAACACCGATGTGTTTTCGCTAAAAGAGCAAATATACTTAATAACCCTTAATGAACATTCCCTATTTTTGTTTGATAAGGAATCCTTGTCATTTTGGTTCGGAACTTAATATACAAAAATTAGTATAATTTTCCTTCCGTGTCGTTTAAAGTGCTACTTGAGTTCCATAAGACAATATGTCCAAAAAATCCGTCCCGATGTAAGACTCAAGATATTTTTAAATATACAGATTTTATTTATATAAAATTGTGAAAGGTATCGTATAATCTATTAAATTTATATGACTCTATTAAAATTAAAAGAAAAATAGTTTTTTTAATGATTAATGAATTTAGTTAAGTCTAGGTTTTCGACTTAAATATAGGTAAAAATTATATTTTGACAAAAATTACATTTCCATATCTATAAATAATCATTAAACAACTAATGAATATACATCGTTATCGCGGGGGCACGAATCATTTGTAGATTATGTAAACAGAGTGGACAAACTACATAAAGTCTTTTGAGAGTATCTAACCTATACCTACATTAGGACTTTTTACAGCGTTTCTGCATAAATTAATATCCTTTCAGTAACAAGGCCCAGGAGGTTTAATGCCTATAGGAGGAGGCTAATGGATTATTATTATCTTTAAGAGAATAAACCAGATCAATCTGAAAAATTGTCAAGATTATTATTTTATTAATTTTAAAATACGTAAGTGTGGATCTATTTGAATAGAACACTACTGGCACAAATAAAAACTCTTAGAGGACGCGGTAAACTAGGCATCACATACTAACTGTCTATTCTACACAGATATTCTTTGACATTTTCGTTCGTGCCCTCGCGATATCGATGTCGAATAATGAATGACGCTACTGTCGTCGTTATCTAAAAGCTTCGTTATTATCCAGAGGTACTATTTTGGCTTTTAAAATGGCTACACCAGCGAAATGCAGCCTGGGATTACGCAGGAGCAATATCTTTGATAAAATACCTTTTTGAGATTGTTTTTATTCAAACTAACATTGGTGCTCAAAAATAAAAATAAAATTTATTGCACTAATTAATTAGTTTAAAAATAATATTCATAAAACGCACAGGTAATGCTTTTATATAATGGAACAAAATACTTTAAAAAAAGAGTGGATGAAAGTTCTATTTGTATTTTAAATGACTATTTAATCTAATTAAAATCCAAATTGACATACAGCGGTATATTGTAACGGTAATTATAGTTGAGAGCAACTTATATAATATGTATACATATCAGGGATGTTACGGAGCTTCGGTTCCGGTTCCGAAAGGTCGGAACTTCCGATCGATTTTGCACCTTCGATTCCGGTTTCGGTTCCGATAAATTAGAATCGGAAGTCAAAGCACAGCGGCGGCGGTGGCGGCGGTCAGCACTATTTGATTTAATTTACTACTGAATTAAATTTAAGAAAATTCGTTTATTTTTATTTTCAACACCCAAGACAGTGTTGAACTGATATGAATGAAACTGATGAATAATGTTTGTAATTTTATTTCATTACACATCTCTCTTTTACCTCTGCTTCTGATTCCGGTTCCGATTAACCAAATTTAAAATCTCATATTCCGAATTCGGTTCCGATAAAACCACTTCCGTTACATCCCTAATACATATTATCTTTCATATATTTCTAAATGAAACTGACAGACATATTTGTAAATATGTGTAACTCAATCGACATATGGCGTAACTAGGTGGACAAGGGCCCCGATGCAGAGAGAATAAAAATATCGCTATAACAGTTAAATCGTAACAAACAAATCTTTCCTCTTTATAATAGATCCCCCTCTTTCTAAAGCCCAGGGGGCCCTCTCAGCTTCAGGGCCCTGGTGCACTGCACCACTTTGCCCTATGATAGCTACGCCACTGACCTCAATAATGAGTAATGTTTGAGAATTTGGCTATCACCTAGATATTAATACCAAAACATTAATTAAAAATAGTCCATTATATTAATTCCATCATGGGAGTTTCGATAGTCAAATAAATGAAATAACCCGCTCATGTTTCTTATTGGTAGATGTAGTTATAAAACTTTGTCTTATGGAACTCTTTTACCACTTATATGTTCTCATTGCACGTGTAAATCATAGTATTAGATTTTTTTCTGGAAAATGAATATATGTAGTTATACCTACTGTTTTATTTTATATTGATAGTAAAGGTGATATTACGTGTAAAATATATTATCATTATGTTATTTTTTATTTTATTTATCCAACCTATAGTATAAGTTACTATTATATTTTAACCCTTTAACGTCACAAAGAAGCTTTTCAGCCGGCCTAGCATGACAACCGCGAAAAAAATTTGTCGACCGTTTTCTCGTGTTTTAATCGATTATCTTTATTTCTTCCGGGTCTAATATGACAATTACATTTAAAACTCGACTTTTAATATCAAAAAAGATATATTTGTCGAGCGAGATATCTTTTCTATTTTTTTCGCGGTTGTCATGCTAAGCCGGCTGAAGTCCTCTTTGTGACGTCAAAGGGTTTAAAAACGAAAATAAAAAAAAATCGATAAGAGAAAATATTTTTTGTAGTTATTACGTTGATTTTTATAGCAACAATAGCTTGTAGTTAGCTGGAACTCTTTTTATTCTTCTAATTCGTTGTATGCATTGTTTTCAAACAATGGAGAACAGCTGCTCATGCGTTCTTTCATTTTATTCAGTCCTTTAAGTAAATGGATCGGATAACGTTTTGTCTGCTCGTTGCTTATACGAATTTTGTGGGAGGAAGGTTGTTTTGTGGAAAAACTAAAATGCCGCTTGAAATCGGCGAATGGCGCCAAAGCTTAAATCACATGGACTCCGCCGTTGTAGAAAATCGACCAGTAACCATAAATGAAGGCCAAGTATATGTATACGAGAACTATTTTCCTGGTTACATCATCAATTATATTCATGTAGACAACGTGGCTATCAAATCCTGTGGAGCTAGTGCAACGATTAAGAAAGGTGGAATTGGCACTTCGTCAGTACTAATTGTTCTTCATGCAGGAACTAATGAAGAGATACGGTCAGTTATTGATATTTGGGGAACAAAACATCGAGAGCTCACAACGAGGACTTCGTTGCAAGGCGAGAACATAAAAAACTTGAAGTCGTTATATCTCTTTAAAGAACTAAGGGCAGTCAATCATAACAACAAATATTAACACATTCCTAGATGTATTTTGATTAGGCAGTATAAATCTTGTCCTTACTTTATTGTATACTAACATAAAACATTACTTGATTCACTTCAATTCAATTGATAAAATAAAAGAAGTTTTTTAACAAAATCATTTATTTTCAAATACTTTTAACAAAATACAAATTTTGGTAACTATTTCCTACGTAATATTGTTGTGTATTAATCTTATTCTACTTAAAAATGAATACTTTCTTTGTGAAACTTTAAACTTTGAGAACTCCACTGTGATCGTTTTTCACAAATTTAAATGACTAGAAATTTTCCGAATACTCTTGACTATACGAAATATTGTGATTTGAATACAAAATAAAATCGATCTTAAAATTTTGCACCAAAGAAACCTTTAAGACCTTGAGATTACAATACTATATCAAAAAAAAAAATACATCTAAAAATAATACCTAATCATGTTCAAACATTTGCGTAAATTTTAATAGTTTAAATTTGTTATTGATTCCACAAATCTCATTACAAATAAAAACAAACTTTCTTATAAAATAAGCCCTAAGTATTATTTTTATCATCAGTGCATCAGTTGTAGGAATAAAATGTAAACACGAGTCACTTTTTTGTTCGTCTTGACTACGAGGTATAATACTATAATATATCTACGACACAACACCCAAATAGTAGGTAAGAATAATGTAAATGTCAGCAAATATATGGATGGGGGAGCAAAACAGGTTTAAAGGTAATGTTATGTGTATACCTTTTTTTCGTTCGTTTTTGTTTTATTACATTTTCTATAGCGTTGGTACTCTTATAATATAATGGTAATGGCATACCTACACTGTACAGGAAAGATATCATACACATATTTTACCTTTCGCTGTTTATTTACAATCTTTTTTCAACACAATGAATTAGTCAGGCTTGTTGATATTTCACGAATTCATAGAATCGAAAAATGGATAAATTTTTGTCATGATAAAACATATAGTAATTTTCTTTGCAACCAATATGCACTCGTTACATCACACCTACATACTAATAATTATATTACAATATAATTCAAAGATGGTTACATATAATAACACGCTTTTTAAAATCTTTACCTCGATTCTTGACAATGACTAAGTAAGCTATTATTAGATCTTACTCCTAAAATCTGCTTTACTTGAATTTTTAAATCATCCAGTTGTATCACACACCTAATACCTATATAATATGGATTATATTAATCGCACAAATATAATTCAAAGCTGGTTACAATATTATGTTTTAAAAAACTTCATCTTGACAACTGCTAAGCTATTACTGGAGATTTTACACCTAAAATCTGCTTTTTTTTGTTATTTGAAATCATCCAGTTGTAGTTTCCACAATAATTCAGGTCAAATAAATTGACTATGTTATGATCATCAACAAATGCTATTTCATTCGTTTAATTATTGATGAGCAATCTATTTAATCAATGTTATAGAATTTCAAAATGGCTCGGCCCTGTATCTCAGAGTTGCAAAGCTTTTTCACTACTTCTTGTGCCTCTTCTGCAGGGAAAACTGTATGTGGCGGTGGTTCAATCTGTGAAATATTGTTTAGTTTGAAATCGTACGAACCAATTCATGCTTTTCATTAAAAAACAATATATAGGTATTTTTAACTTACTTCGCCATTCGCAACCAACTGAACCAACTCTCTCAACTGCTCAATAGTTCCATTTGGTACATCAACAATGTTGACATTCATTTCCTCTGCTTTTTTAGCAAACTTTGGTAGTAATTTCTCACCAACGTCTTCAGTCACGAGAACCGTGCCACCCTAATAAAATATATAAGTTATAAACTTTTTTATTAGTCAAAATTATTATTGTAATCCCGCAAATAAAAATGCGAAATATTTATTTTTTAAAACAATTATTGGAATTACTCAAGCTTCAAAAAGGATTCAAAAAGGATTTTCTGAGTATAAACTATTGGTAATGATTAGTATGAAGATATATAATTAATAACTCACTGGAGCAAGACACTGCAAAGATCGATGTAGAGATCGGGAAGTCGTGCCGAAATTGAGTACAATATCAACAGGTCCGCCACAAGCATCCATTGTACGCTCAATCAACTGTCGCTCATAAAGGTCTTCAGACCATTGAACTACTTTCACCCTGTGAAAAAAATTGTATTAAAAAAAGACGAAACCGATCAAAATAAAAAAAATCTACAAGACAATACTTACTTTTCACTCTCTTTTGCTAGAACAAAACCCTCATCCTTTATTGTTGCAACAGATATGATAATTTTATCGTGGTGTGGGCTCCGTTTGAAGAAATGGAAAGCAATACGAAGAGCCCAAAGTGCCAAACCGCCAGTTCCTACAATCAATACTGTGACCTTGTCTTTTTTATTAGGACCTTCCAGGATCTTATTGAGAATTTCAAGGGCTGTATTCACGGTATTTGAAGCTAACAATGCGCCAGTTGGAAGCATTGCTGCTATGCTTAAAGGCAAATTATCTGGCACTGGCACAAGACATTTAAAGTCTGGCACAACAATATAGTCTGCATAGCCATGTGGCACACCCTCATAAGGATACAATACGATTCTTGTTCCTTCACAAATTCCATCAGTTTCTGCAGCTTCACCTATAGCATCAACAATACCTGCAACTTCATATCCAGGAAATAGTGCTCCATCACGAAATCCAATATGAGAAGGTGTTGATGAATGAAAAGCGATTCCCTCTAATTCTCCAGAAAGACTTCCAATTGAAGAAACAGATGATGTACTGCAGACTGATGCTGAACGAGTGCGATGAGCTCTATAACATGCACCTGCATAAACAACTCTGATTCTTGCTCCATACATGGGTACATCAGGCACAGGAATATCAAAACTAAAGACACATTCCTTTAGAGATGGCCCAGGAGACTCGATTGATACTTGTCTGCAAAGCTTACTCATGACTACTTGATACTGCAACAATGAAAAATAAAATAAAATGAGTAGGTATTATATGTTCACTAAATGTAATCATAAAATCATTATTATATATTATAATTAATTATATATTATAATTAAAATTAATCACAAAAATAAGGAATAAAATTGTATATTGTATAGACAAGAGAAAATTATATATAACAACAAAGACACTACACAACTAAAGACAATAAAACATTTTATTAGTTATTGTATCACTTTGATAAAAAGTACGTGGCAAAAAAATATACTTTATTTATCTACATTTTTTAACACAATTCTAATCTACAACATAGTCGCCATCTAATTCTATGACACTTGACCATCTAACTGGTTGGCCATTTATCCCATTATTTTGTCTAATACTGCGGCAACTAAAACAAAAACGAGGAAACATCATTCATGTCATCGTCGAAGTTCTGGAAAATTGTATTAATTAAAATATATAAGTTCAAATTTTATTAGGAGGTATAAGGTATAAATGCTAAGACGTCTTGGTCGCTTTTCTTTAAGATCTTTTGCCAAAATGTCGCACTTCGATGGAAAAATGGTAGTGCATTCCTTTTTTGAGTCAAAGAAGCAACATAACAAAATCTTTCATAGGTGGGAATGAGATTTCGATTGATGTGAAGACTCTTCTCGGGAAAGCTGCTATCGTAAATGATCCAGCATTCATCCCCCGTCACAAGAATCTCTAAAAACTCCTTGCGATGGTCATGGAGCGGAAGAGATTGACAGACAAAACAGACCTTATTGTCATCGCTAAGACGGCGTGGTATTCATCGAGCTAGGACATTTCCCATGTTGTAGAAGTGATTAACGAATGATGTTTGGCCGTTGGATGGATTTCCCAGCTGAGTTCCCTTGCTTGCTCAGGCGTATTCGCTTCCGGATTCGTTTTGACGCAATGGGGAAACGGCGTCCTCGACAAATATACTCTGAATGATGTTTTCTGCCGATGTGCTTGCGTTATATACCACGCCGCCACTCGAAGAACATAATTATTCGAAGTTGTTCTTGAGAGATTGAAGCCATTTCTGTCTAACAAAACACATGCCCGCCCTTTTATACCTTGTCTCACGGAAGAGCAGAGAACATACTAGAATGTTCAAAAAATCTCGATTCTATCTGTAGCTTCTACGTTTTTGAGACAATATTTTTTTATTAACCTAATATTATATATTTATCCGTCAATAAGGGGGTGTCCATTAATTTCATGAGGCGATTTTTCGACCATAATTACGTAATATTTTCCGAGAACCGAGGCGAGATTACGTCCTCCATTAATTACGTCTCATGTAATTAAATGAGACCCCATAACATATTATACATATGAGTACTATAATATAAAAACATAAATAAATACAATATTATTTCTTAAACTATAACAATGTATGTATAACAACTATGAAATATATTCCTTGCATCTGTAAATCTTGTGAATCAACTTTGATGCAGTTATTCCATCCAAATTAATTGTTTATCTTACAAATAATTGCTCTCAGTTTCAGTTCTTATATATTTTGTCTGTTAAAGCAATTTATTTCTAATTAGTGGTAATGTGATGGACTATTATTCATTTGTCACTGATAAGATATTTTGAACAAATATTTGACATATTAAAATCTATATTTATATAAATATACTAGTGGACCCCGCAGACGTTGTTCTGCCACAATTTTGGCTTCGAAATTATATAATTATTCTTAAAGAAAAAAGATTTTCCCGCTTTTCTGTTGAAATTTTTCCTGAATTTTCTTTGCTATAAACCTCATGGGAGCCCGAGACCTTTCCAACGAATGCAAAACTGTGGAAATCGGTTCGTGCGTTCTGGAGTTATAGCGTCAGGAAGGAAAACCTGACTTATTTTTATATAGTAGATATTATATAATCAGATGAATCGATTAGGAGTTGGAATTAATGTACAGCTATTTTACAAGATATGCATACATCACAACATAATATTTATTGTGAAACAGTTGTAATTAAGTGTAATTTTCAATAAATATTTTTAAAGTCAACATAACAACACTTTCACTGAATAAAAATGGCAGTTTTAAATGAATATGGTCTAGTTGAGCAAACATGTAAGCAGTTATTTGCATGTATTAAAAGTGGTTATTTCAACTTGGAAGACAAGGAATGACTTGAAGAGCTGATAATAATAAAAATGGAAGCACTGCAGTAAGCTCATGCTCTGTATTTAGTGGGAACAGGATGATATTTATTATAAACTGCCAAAACGGATTAAAACCATAAATGGGGATTGCTAGCGAGTACAAATGATGCACTTAAGGTAATAAACCAGAATACTGTGGAAGACACAACAAAGTTATTTTGCAACATGACAATTCTCCTTATCATGTCTTAAAACCAGTAAAAATCTACTTGGAAATAAATAGGAAGCCCCACCCCACATTATCTACCTATTATAGAAGAATGCTTGAAGAAAGAAGTTCATTTAATTTAAATAAAATACTGTATACCGGATTAAAACGCGATTTATTATTTATATTGTTCCAGCAACCGTGGTCATGGGGAGATAGAAATGAATTGAAAAAGTACCATAATAAACCATACTAATGGTACCTATTATATATTATGTATATGGTATGTTATGTACCTTTACAACCATACCAACCAACCATAAAGAATCACCTATCCAAAAGCGACATTGGAATAAAAATAACATATAGGTACCTAACACAATAGTGAATAGCTACTTATAGAAAATTATATAAACATTATTATGACCTTCCTCAGCTATGAAGGTCGTTCCTACATTTTAACCCCTATTAACTGCGTAAGGGTTACTTCAATCATAATCTCGTTGTTGTGAACTAAAAATAGAATGCTAAGTGAAAGATAAAAAATCATACAAATGATCATTCGAACGAAGTAAACAACTGATCATGTTCCAAAGACGTGATACATTAAAAAACAAATCAAATAAGGACAAAGGAAATCCTTAAAATTACGTCGTTATGTACTTACGTACTTTCTTTTTTCTCAGCCTTTTTCATAAAATCAGCTCCTTAGTCCTTTGTAGAAACTAAGCTATTTTGTGTAACTAGTCAACTACTAATGACTGACTGTCGGTATCGGTGTCCGGTGACTGTGAATTAGAGGAGTGTAACTCTTTACTGAAACGACTCACTGAGTCGTTTCATTCAAGTGATCAACTGATTCGAATCAGTAACACGGATAAAAGTGTATCATTTGCATCAATTGCATCTCGAACTCAATCTCACTCAGTCGGCACGCGTCGCTTGCGGAATGCAGATGCGAATGAGATAGTGTTTCGTGGCTCGTGCGAGCGAATCATTGGATTGTTCAGAGCGCTTCGGAGTTCGGACAAAGACGGATCGCGTTCGTTTAGTTGTGTTACGGGTTTATTTACTTCTTTGTTGACTATTGTTCGCGAAAGTAAAAATTGGTTTGTTTAAGTTGGGGTGTTAAATTAAAGTAGAAACTTATTTTTATGTTTATACCTACTGTCATTTTATTATAATGAGTTGTGAACTGGGAGTATTGAGACTGAATTGAAGTGTAAATATTTTAGAAGTTTGTTTAGTTGAATATTTTGTTTCTACTATCTGCCTTCGGGATAGGTTACTGTATATATTTATAATTAGTCTGTAGTGAAACAATAATGCCGCCAATTAAAAAAAGAAGTTCTATATGGAATCACTTTAACGAAATTGAAGATTTTAAAGCTAAATGTGTTTATTACTCAACTATAATGGCAATACCAAATAAATCTACTGGGAACATGAACCGTGGGAAAATTGGATTGGAACGACAAGAAGCGTCACTTCATCCGTTGTTGGTGACGTCGCAACCGCCGCCCACCACGCCATCGTCGTCATCGTCAGGAGCAATACCACTGTCACCGAAGGTACCGCCAATCCATGGTTTGACGATAACGCAGCAGTCTAAGCAGTCCACAATGACCGAGTTCACTTATAAACCAGTTTCATTCAAAAAAAGCCTCGAAATTGATAAACAAATCCTTAAATTAATAGTAAAAAAATATCATCCATTTGCACTTGTAGAGCAAAAAGAAATGAAAGATTTACTCACTATGATTATTCCTGGATATAAAATTCCGACCCGAAAGACTTTTTCAAACAGTATTTTGTCCAAATCTTACCAAGAATGCCTCGAAAAAGTGCAAATAGAAATCGAATCTGCATATATACCTTCTATCTTCAAACGGCTTTGAAGATAGAAGGTATTTAATTTAATCCCGGAATGTCTCGACTCGCGGATATGAGATTCACTGATGCAAATGATGCAAATGATGCGTTTCACTGATTCGAATCATTGGACTGATGCAGATACAAAAGATCCAATCTCATCAAAGATATGTTTTTCCCACCTCTACTGTGAATTATTGTCATATAGAACGACAGGCGTTTCTTTTGTTCAACGTTAAAAACAAACTAATGACAAATGTCAACTTCATATTTGACGTTTCCCTTATTTAAATAAGGGAATTTAAAAAAATAAATGCTGCCATTTTTTAATGGCAGGCAGGACAGACGGAACAGTTTTTTGGCCACAGAACACTTACTAGCTGTTCACTTCGAAAATGCCGCTGATGACTGTTATGATGTCCTTGTAACCGACGACCCAATAACATCTAGATGAATAAAACGTTAAAAAATAAACGTTAATAATTATGATTTTACGATTATCTTTACTGAACATGTATTAGGTTTGTAATACCTACTCATTTTATTTTTCATTGTTGCAGTATCAAGTAGTCATGAGTAAGCTTTGCAGACAAGTATCAATTGAGTCTCCTGGGCCATCTCTAAAGGAATGTGTCTTTAGTTTTGATATTCCTGTGCCTGATGTACCCATGTATGGAGCAAGAATCAGAGTTGTTTATGCAGGTGCATGTTATAGAGCCCATCGCACTCGTTCAGCATCAGTCTGCAGTAAATCATCTGTTTCTTCAATTGGAAGTCTTTCTGGAGAATTAGAGGGAATCGCTTTTCATTCATCAACACCTTCTCATATTGGATTTCGGGATGGAGCACTATTTCCTGGATATGAAGTTGCAGGTATTGTTGATGCTATAGGTGAAGCTGCAGAAACTGATGGAATTTGTGAAGGAACAAGAATCGTATTGTATCCTTATGAGGGTGTGCCACATGGCTATGCAGACTATATTGTTGTGCCAGACTTTAAATGTCTTGTGCCAGTGCCAGATAATTTGCCTTTAAGCATAGCAGCAATGCTACCAAGAGGAAAGATTTGTATTTCTATATTTTTGTATGTAACGAATAAACTTAAAAATTACTGGACCGATTTCAAAAATTATTTCACCAATAGAAAGCTACATTATCGCTGAGTAATTTCTGAAATTTAAAAAGTGGTCTTAATACCTATCATATTTTGGTGTAACATTTTAACCCATTTTAATCGACTTCAATAAAGGTTTTCAATTCGAATGTATGTTGTTTTTTTGTATGATTGTTACGAGATTACTCCGCTAATTATTCATGGATTATGATGAATATATTGTATGATATTTTTTGTATGTTTGTTACGCGATCATCTTTAAACCTTCCTCTCGTTAATACATTCTGCCAAACGACGCTATCTCTTTGAGCAGCGCGTTTAGTAGGCCTACCCATATTATATAAAGATTATATTTAAAAATAAAATTATTAAAAAAACGACTTCAAAACTCATAATTATTAGTTCTCCATTCGCCGTAGTTCGAATAAAAAGTTTTTTAGTTTTTCGCTTAATATACATATGTGGCCGTAGCATAACGGAAATAAATTTGTAAAATGGCAGCACTGGTTGGCGTGGGTTTTAGTATATTGTTAGCGTGGGTTGATGGGATATATTTTATTCTATAAGAGTTTGATGATTTATATATAAGAATTGGTTAATATTGTTTAATTTTCATAAAAAACGATTTAGGTAAGTTATTTCTGTTTATGTCAAAACTAATGAAATTCTATTTTAGCATTGTTATTGATTGATGTCATTTATTTGTCCGGGGCGGCCTCACCAGCATTCGTTGTTTTTTTGTGTATCTCATTTTATTTGTAAATCAATAACTTGGAATGCACAGCGAATATTATCATAATTTTCCAATGGACATACATTAGTGTTGGCGTTTTAGGTAAAAAAGAATAAAAAATGTCGGTACATAGCTGGAGTTTTTTTTCTGTAAAAGACGCAATTACAATTATTTGTGTTTTTGTGTTCTAGGTACTCAATTTTGTACTCTGTGCAAGGGTTAAACACGTATATCGTATTAAAAAGCTGAAGCGAAAACATATTCCCATTATTATTGTTTTACTTCTCAATGTAATATTTAATTAATAGTATACTACCTCACTTTTAACCTGTGTGATGCATTGCGAAATAGTATGGTGTTAATTTTTTTTGTGTTCTTTATATTATTTTAATTTACTTTACTGAATCGTTTCTAATTTTATTTTTCAGAAAAGTATTATCACTGGATGTAGATTTCAAAATTGTTGTCGAAGGTATATTCAAATATTTTTCATATGGGTCTTTTTTTGTTCCTTTGTAGTAACATGTATACTAATTAAGGGCTCTTCTGTTTGCAGTAAGTCATCATGACACAACAATACAGTTTGCGGTGGAACAACCACCAACCCAACTTTATTTCTATGTTCACCACACTCCTCAACACAAAGACCTTAGTGGATGTGACTTTGGCAGCAGAAGGACAACATCTTCAGGCTCATAAAGTGGTACTTTCAGCATGCAGTACATATTTTCAGGTATCTATCTATCTTTATATATAATTCTACTGTATGTTTGTATGTCATTTAACTCCTAACCACTACTAATTATGATGAAAGTTTTTGTGGGTAGCTGAATGGTTTTAATTCACAGTCTGGTAGGTGGTGCTGTGATAGGATTCCAGGAATATTATTTATTTTAGCTTTCATATCTTTATTTTAGGACCCGCTAGTTCTTCAGCTGTAGCTAGATATAAGTTATCTAGGTCTCAATAAAATGTATGTAATTTGACAGAAAGTGGGAATTGATTCTGTGATAACAGATTTAATGCTTATAGAAATACAAAACAGATGTATAGACTTGAGTGTGAAACTTGATATCCAATTTAATTTTTTATGGTATAGTAATAGCACAGTAACTTTTTATTAAATGTTCCAGGCACTCTTTGTGGACAATCCATCACGGCATCCCATTGTCATCTTAAAAGATGTCACCTTTGCTGACCTTCGCACAATGGTGGATTTCATGTACTATGGTGAAGTTAATGTGACTGAAGAACAGTTACCACAGGTATATAAAGTTTATCCTTAAGAAATCTGTATCTGAAATTAGCAGGATTACCTGCTAAAACATATTAATGTTGTTCCACTGTGCATTGGTAGAATTTTCATATGCTATGGAAACTTTTGAACAGCATTAAGGATATAGCAGTACATGAGTTATACATGATTTCGAAACTGTACCATAATCGTATCTCAGCATCAATATTACCCTAAAGGTCGAGAAATGTAAATGAATATAAATTTTATGTGCATAATTTTATTTTGATAAAGTAAATACAGTCACAATTCACAATATGCACACTGAATTATATTGTCTGTCTACTCAGGCACTAGAGATTATTGAAAGAAATAATAGTGTTTTGAGAAATTGATTCCCTTATATTCTGTGAGGAATCTCTAGAGTGCAATTGACATTTCTTAATGTCAAGTGAATAATATATGTGATTAAATTTTTTTAACATTTATAATATAATTTGAAAGCAATGTGATTTTTACAGGTTCTCGATACAGCCAAATTACTGAAAATTAAAGGTCTCACAGAAATGCCTGACTCCACTTCTCTCACAAGACAAAATACATCAACAGAATTCCAGTCACCAAGTGAATCCTTGGAATCGCAAAGACAATCTGCATCGCCTTCACCATCTCCATGCAATAAGAGACGATTCAGGTGTGTTAAAGATTTTTCATAAGTTTTTTTAAGTCACCTGTCTTCTAATAATATAGGCTTATTTAACAACAGGATGGAAAGGGCTTATGCTTTAAGATCGGAACCAAATATTTTAATGTCATGTGGAGCATGATGTAATGGTTGCAGCTCCTTACAAGCATTTTGTAAAACAAAAAACTTGGCGATAAAAAGGAGTGGCGGAGAGTTTATTGCCAGTTCTTCTTGTCTGTTCTATGCCCTTGGTTTGAGGACTGGCAGTAAATATAAAATGGAAGCATTTAAAAAAAATATGACCTTCATAAGTGTACATTTTGTAACCTAAATGAATAAATGATTTGAAATTTTTATCCAGCACTGAATATTTTCATTCAAGCATTTCAAATGACATGTAAATTTACAATTCTTTTGGGCAATAAGAATGTAATCTGTTTTTGTTTTTAGTTGTTTGACATAATAAGCAAGTAGCCTCAAATCACAAGCCTTGTCAAAACTTTTTTTAGACATTGGAATGTATTTATTTGTATTCATAATTTTGTAGATAATTTTTGATTAAGTTATTCACATCAAATAATGTTGTTGCCATTATTATCTTTAATTTTGTTTTATTGATGTTGTATTTTTAGGCGCAGAAAAAGTTCATCAGGATCAATCATGGGCAACTTGGTTCATGATGTAACCAAAAATGATGACTATGGACAAAATTCACACGACATCGTGCGCGGCGAAACTATCACCCTGAGCAGTCTTCCTCAACAGAGACGTGTCCGAGATTATGAAGAGAGAATAGATGTACAACAGGTACATGTGAATATATTTATATTATTTACTGATTGTTATCTATTATATATTTATATATACCAAAAACTACAAATTATTTTTAATATAAAAAGTTAACCTTAACCTAGCATGAGCTAAAGTCAAATTACATGTTTAAATTTTGTCAAAATAATATTTTTTTAGAAATAAAAGGAGATTGCCCATACCCCGTACCATATTGCGTCTGATGTACATTAACACCAAAAATAATGTTTTATTTATGTGTATAATGTACTGAATTTTAACCATCTTTCTTAACCGCATTAAAAATATATCAAAAAAAAGGATAATACATAATTAACAATTATCTACTTCCTCAAAAAATGTCATATCCATAAAACGATTCCGATTACAACTTTCGTAAACTGACAATGAACATACAAATACATCTTCTTCATATATTATTCTAGATACTTAATATTAGAGAATAATTAAAATACATGATAAAATTAAATTATAACAGATCATTTTATTTAATCTCACCATTTTATGAAATAATCATTGCGTATTTTAGAAATTCAAAACATTGTGTTTTTGGAACATTTCATGCTTCTTGTGGAATACTTGTAGCATTATAGACAAGTGTCAGTGTCATGTCAATTCGCTTATGGAGTTTTGTTGATGTTGTATTGATCAATGTTTTTTGCTGCGTGTGAGTAATTCTGGTAGTTTTATTGAATAATTAATTCACTACGTCTATAATAACTATTGACAGAGTTGATATAGTGGCTCTGAAGTGCCGTTTAGGTTTGTTTAGGTATTGATAACTTGTGAAAAATATTATATAATGAGGCATTTTATTTTTTGAATATTTCAAAAATGTTGTTAAATATTAACAAAATCTTGTCAGTAGTGAAAAGATAAATAAAAACTAGACTCTGGAGAGTAATTTTGGTTAGATGCAAGTTGGTACGGATCCCCATACAAAAATAGGCATTCTCCTTTCATGGTCTTAGTTTCCGTAGTTACTGAAAATGTGTACAAATTTTTATTGAACCATTAATCATAGTGATGAATCATTGTTTCAGGCTGGAGAACCTCAAAGCATGAATGTGGATCCCATGGTAATGGATAACTCGGTCAACCTAGCTCCAGGTATGTCACAATTAATATTTTACTCTCATTATTCATGCTTTAATTGGTTTTAATCATTACCTCGCTACCCTGGTTTTGTCTCTTTAATTAAGCTGGTATTCATTTATTTTCATGATTTTATTTGCATACTTACATTCATATCACTTGGGAATATTTATTTATTAGCATGACTATGTCGTAAAGGAATGTCGTATATATATATTGTTCAATTAATATAAATAAATATTGGGATGTATTTTCTATTTTCCAGGGAAGGGAGATAAATGAATATATTATTGTTTGTTTACATTTTTTCTTTATTGTATTATACGAAATCATTCATCTCTCTTCCCAGGGGGACAGTGGAGCATGATTGAACACCCGTATCCTCGATACCCGAACGCTTGTGTTGGCGGCGGGGGCCTGCAGCCGGACCCTGGGATGTACATGAATAACGTAATGAACCCTCACAATGACCACGAGATAACTGAATACGGGCAAAACTTAGGAGTGACTGGCCCCTCCCCGGGCCCAAGTTGCGCTACGGACGCTCAGACATCACACGACATATCAATACAAAATCAAACGAAACGACGACGTACAAGTAATCCGCAAGCATCTGAAAACTTCCAGCGAGCATTAGAGGCAGTGCGTATCGGCGGTATTGGTTTCTGTAAAGCGGCGCGCCTATTCGGTGTTAACAACAGAACACTATGGTTAGAATACAAAAAGAGGGGGTATCCGAATATTAGGCAGAGTATCAAGAGTCGGATTAAGCGTGAAAATGCGACGCCGCCGCTACAGACTAAAGAAGAGATGCAGCAGGAGCAACAGATGGCGTTGATATGTCCGCCGCACCCGGCGCCCGCGGGTTTTATTGATCCTCGCTCGGTAGATTACCAGGTGCAAATGGCAAACACGAATTTGAACGTGAATTATTTGCAATAGAACGCGTTTAGCGGGATGGGGGGTCTCGAATATTTGTGACCATGGCAAGATGGCATGCTGTCCTCGCACCACATCGTGCCGCGCATTCCGCTAGTGTTTACACAAACTACGAAATAATACATAATATAGGCTCTTATATAACCGCACTCACAACATACTAATTAAGTTTATTACCTTATTGAATTTGCGATCTGTTTGACCTGATTTTGCGTGACGCTTGCGATTCACAACTATTTGTTTATCTTCCTAAGTCGTTAACCTGTTAAGTCCATTTCTGCATAATTTATGTTGCAGTTTTTCATTGTGTAGTTTTGCTATTGGTGATGAAGCAGGTATTTCTGACCCTTTTAAGATTGATATCGACGTTATTTCTACAATATAAGGTAGATAATCGTCTAAACTTCTTTAACACTCACTTGCCGCGGAATACTTAAACGATAATCAAAATTTGAGGGCTTCTTTAAATATTTCTCTCTTTCGTTTTATCTTCGTAATAAAACAAGTTAGAGATACATTTAAGTACACCTCAATGTTAGCAGGTTAACGACTAAGCCCGACGATATATAAGTTTTAGTTTATGCTCGCGATTATCCCATAATGCGAATTTATTTATGTATTTGAATTGTGATTAACATGTTTAGTTAAAACAGTTTGCAATCTTGGGCATCTTTATGTGGGTATTCAGAGTGTGATAACAAAATCTTATTCGCTCTTGACAGACCGGTCGTGTTCATCCTGTAGTATTATCAGGGGCTAATATTCGCGGCCTAGTTAGGTCGTAACGTTACGCGGTCTCCTGCCAGCTGGGATTGTCGGATGTGAAGTAGTCAGTGGGTTGGGGTGCAAGGCTGCTTTCTTAAAGAAGCGTTGGAACGCTTATTTAGTACTGACTTAAGGTCAGAAGTTCGAGATCCGATCCGAGGGCGGCGGTAGTCGCTTACCATCAGGCAAGCCGTCCTCTAATATAAAAAAAATCTTAGGTTTAAAATGAATCGCAAGTGTTCCAATCATCAGAGTCAATCTTCTGAGTGCAGTTGATATAAAAATCATAGTGAATATTTTAACATGTTGTGGTCTCGCCCAAAGCATGGAATGTTATCAAAGTGCAACACGTTTTTGTAAATATTTGTCAGTTCCAGTATTCTTAAAATTATCAATAGTAAAATTAATAGTTGGATGCATAAAAAATGTGATACTGGGTGACGCTACATCCTTAGCGGGTGTTACATTGCCATAAAGTATATTTAGATCTCAATAGTACAGTAAGAATTATACTAGATAATTTTAAAAGCTTTTTTAACATACTGCGCATTACTTAGGTTGTAAGATACGTGAAATGTGATAGCGAATTTATTATAATTACGATGATAGGAACAGAGTGAAGTACTATAAAGTTCAATCAATAGTGTTATTACATAGCTGAGTTTTATAACAACAAGAGAGGCAGCTTATGTTCATTTGTATAAAATCTACCTCTGCTTAAATATTCTTACATAATATAGTTTAGTCATGCAAAATATCTTAAAATTATAATTGCTACCAGTGAATAATTATTCTGTGATAGTACTTTGAGAATTTAATTTTTTATTACTTTTGTAAGAGAACACGGCGATTACAAATGTTATGGTAACTGTAATTCGTTTAGGATAACATTTCTAAAAAAAATTTAAAAAATGATTGGGGTACAACTTGAGAGGTGATTCAAAACATTTAGGAATATTTCATGTATCTATTTATTAGACAACTTTTAATCGCAAAGATGCCTTAAACTGGCAATAAATGTATTGATATCACAAAAATATTTATAACTAGATGTCGAGCAGTTAATTATAGTCCTGTTGTAAATGAATATAAACTCGGCAAATAGTTCATTTAACAGGAAATAATTATTACATAAATGTCATAGCCTCTAAAAAAAGGTCATGAAAGCAGAAGAAACAGCTCATTTATATCAATTCACTGTGATAGACTGATGAATACAAGAAAAAATAATTAAATGTCCTTTGCATTCTAAGGTCGAATTCGAACATGCGACAAATTAACATATTGTAAAAAATTGGATTTATCATATCGAATATAGTGTTATTTCACTATGATCGAAATTATTGGTCTGTGATGAGGTTATTTTAACGCGAATTTAAATACTTATTACATCACAAAAACAAAACAATAACCTTTTAATACTTATTGGTTTAAAAATCGGTTTAATCGTGATTTTTATCTTTACAGCATAGTTTATAATGATTATTCGTATTATGTACTTATAAATGTCTTCTAGGTCCTATTAATTATTATTTTTTTACTTTTATTTTATACAAAATAATTCTTAGATATTTTTAAACAAGCCACATCACAGAATGAGGTGTCCTGTCCCCACGTTTGTAATATGGAATACATTTATATTTTAAGTATCATTTATGGATTTAAGATTTTTTTAAAGTTTTTTTAAGGATTTAAAATTATGGTTCGAATGTTTGTGTTATTAATTTAAAACTATGTTGTATGTAGCACAACAAAGACTGAAGAATTTACAAATGAGAAACGTTTAATATTTAGAATTCAAAACAATTACTATCAAGATCTCTTCATTTTGACTGATTTTATTCTAAGCTTTTTATATTGTACTTTGCAGTATCGTTTACTACAAAACCGCGCATTTATTTTGTATACAGTATTGCGAGAATTGTTTCTTAAATTGTATTATACCTTTAGCGTAATTTTACCTAATAGTTATAGTTACGGGGAGTTGCATCTTTTTAATCTGGCCATCATCATTAAAATGAATGTTCTGTTATCACCTTCCCATAAGGAATCTCTATCAGATGGACCGGTTGTGGTGGAATTAAAATCTTAATGGTTATCGATTAATGCTAACTTTGTTAATGTTTCCTAATACATATCTCATTATTTTAACTTATTGAAATTTAAAATAGTATCTTCACCTCCAGAAGTCCCCCGAACTGATGATAATTTTTACCTGCACACACCCAACCCCCTACCACCGTTTGCCAGAGCCGTTAAAATTCATTTTGTTTAAAATATTTTAACCGAAACTCTGGATATTTGCCGATTGCCACCAGTCCTGGGCCTAACGGTCGAAATCCCAACCCCCTAGCCCTCAACGTCCTAAGTTTATTCAAATGTTGCGTTCAACCCTGAAGTTTCCTATAATTTTCTTAATTACGACCGTGCATCAAGCTATTAAAGCATGTTAATGAGTGAGTTGTAGTAGTAGGTTATATAGTATAAATAATAATAAATATAAATAATATAAAATGCGGTAATCAACTGGGCATATTTAACGTTTCCATTGGCATGTATATTGTGTAGCTTACATTTATAGATTTAAAGTTAAGCATTTAAGTTTAATACGCATCTGATGATTTAAAATATTTTATAAACTTAAAATGCATTTTGTATATTTTTAATCGTTAGACATACAGTACAATATGTCCTATTGATTTTTTTTGTCTTTGAGGAATTAAAGATTTGAACAAAAAAAGATACAATGTAACGGCGATAGCATGGCGTTGTTTTAACCTCGTAAGTCTTGTGTTTTTTCCAACAGCAGTATTCACTAATATATTAACAGGGTGTACATACTGTACTGTCCAACCTAAGAATAGTGCTTCGGGCCGAGACAAAAAGTTTTATTACGTAATTTTTGAAGTATTGCCTACTTTTTTCTATTTTTACTGTATTGTAAGTTTAACATCTGTAGTACCCCTTTAAAAAGGGAAAAATTTAAGATTGTTTGTTATATTTATAGATTTTAAATAATGAAATTTATAATTGGGTAAATACATTAGGCAGTTACTCTTGCTATATAGTTTAAATGTCAGGTCTGAAGTACTATGCTTAGGTACTTGTACAAATAGGCGGGAACTTACGAGGTTATCTTTGGTTACCAGAATAGATCATTTAAGTGGCAAGGGCATATAAGGCGCTTCTAGTGGCCTTCCGAAACTCTCATTTTTCAGTATTATAAAATGCGTTTATGTAGCTTAGACAATGTGTCAATTATTTTAGTACGTAAATGTATGTACATTATTAAAATTGGTAATTTATCGTGAATAATACAATATTAAGAAATCAACAACCCTACTGTAAATTACCGTTGTCTGCGATCATATTGAGTAATTATAATTGTCATGCTAATTTATAAATACGTGCGTAGCACTACTTAATACCAAAATAGGCAATAAAGCATGTGGTTATTTTGTAAAATATTCTTTTTAATTTACCCTGCACCTCCAATTTTTATGTCTATACTCTCTATATCACGTTCATAGAGCAAAACATAGATAGCTTTTCAGTTTAGTTAAATAAATATTTGGACCATATTAACGTATATACGAGGGGGGGGAGGGGTGAGGGTATTGAAATGTTATTATCGAGAAGTAACAAGTGCATTGAAGTGATGGCAGATTATATTGAAAAATAAATTTTATTCAGAATTTTCAGTGAATTCTTTCACCCCCATACACATTCACAGACACAGACTACATTGAACGCCCCTCGTATTTAAAAATTAAAGTACAAGATTGTTATTAGAGAATTTCATCGAGTAAATTAATGACACACCGATGTTATTAAAGAATTTAATAAGTAAATTTTCAAGAACCTACTAATATTGAACTTAATCGTGTATTAGCCCATGCAAAACTTTCCACAGATACTTTGAATTCACAATTAGATCTGCGATTGCGACGTTCAAAATTCTTCAAGCGGCAGAACCGTGTGCCCGATGAGCGGGAAGTTCGGAAGCAGAGTTCAGAACCGGTACTCTCCGCCATAGCCCTGACGCTCTCTTCGCCAACGTTACAGAAACACGAGTCATACCCACAGTATAGTACCACAAAGGTTCGTGCAACATTTATATTAATAGGAACATGAGCGTTATATGGTATATGGTAGTGGAATAAACCAATACAGTGTTAATAATATTCAGGGTCGGATTTAGAGGTCTGGAAGCCTTGGGGCAACAAAGTAGTGGAGGCCTCGACCCAAATTATTTTAATAAAACCAACATTTTTTTTATATTTAAGAACAATATAATCATGTTTGTACAAAGTACAGTAAATAAAAGGTAAAAAAAACAGCGAAAAAGTATTCGGTCGGAGTTTGAAATTTTTTTTCCCAAAGTCTCTTGTGGAGTCGCTGGGACTAAAGCGCTCTGATACCCTCCCCTAAATCTGACCATGAATGAATGTCAAAAATGCTAATTGTCATTTCAGAATACCTGAACCAAGGACTTTATATTATATATATAAAGTCCTTGACCTGAACCTAGATTTTAATTTGATTTGTCAAATGGACATGATTTTGGGCATTCTAATAATTGTAATGAAACCGATGTCATAATTTTATTTAATAATTATACGAGATGTATCACTACAGAATCGCCGGTCGAAAACCGAACAACCTGTCGGTTCGTTGCTTATACGCTCAGTTCTCGACCGGCAGCCTTCAACGTCCGGGGCTGTCTCCACGTCACTGCCAGTTTCAATGTCCTTGCCGATCACTACCTCGACAGCGACGTCATCAGAAACTGTAACCACAGACTCCACGCCACAGACCACCCGCGCCAGCCACACACCCGCTGTCCGATCGGGGCCACCCCTCAGCTGCAACTTTTGTTGGAATACCGTCGACGAATGTGGCCGCATCCTGCGTCGCAAAACACAATACCATTGTCCTGAATGCCGAACCAACTTATGCATCGTGCCCTGCTTCCACGAGTACCATGATGGTGCTGATTCCGAAGCAGCAGCGAACGCTAGATGAAGAGAATCTGTAATCGTCGCTTTGTACCGAGATATGTATGGATCTGCTTAAATTTGTGATTAGTGAAAAGACTTTATCTGACGACAAAGCACACTAATAATAGTCACAATGATTATTAACGTATTACTGAATACAGTATATACACATATGCAAATCCTTGATATTTTTAAAAGTGGCGATTGATTATTTCTTGGCATTTTCTAAAGAACAGTACCTTATGTACATATGTGTTGTACTTATGCTTGTATTGTGAAAATTAGGTACATTATTTGGAATTTGTACAGGTTCAGCGTTTCTCGTGTTATTCCAGAATTATAACAACTGGGTGCTTATTTAAGGTATTTATCTGTAATTACCTTTACGATTGATATATCATAATGAATAAATAATTAATATTCATGAGTCTTGTACGGGGTAGTGTCAAAACATACTATCCGATCCTATAATTATTGTAAATTGTTGTACAAGAAAGGCTTGAATTTTGTCATTTAACCTTGTAATGTTAAGCTTTATGATGAAAACGTCCGAGTATGTGGTAAGTTTGCGAAAAGTTTCATGTTAATAGAAATATTGTACTATTTTCAGATTTAAAGATTTTATTTTTGAATACGCCTGTCTACCTAAATAAATTTAAAAAATTGCAATTTAATTGAAGGGTAGCAGTCATTTTTAAAGATTTGTGCTCTTAACTGTTCAATCAAACTAATGTTAATAATTTTCGTAATTGTATCTATATTGTATTTTAATAATTTAAGAATTTCTGTGATGAGTCTTAACTTTTATAACCCCGTTTATAAAACGTGATAACCATATTTGTCCAAATATAATATCCGCATGCTTGAATGTACAGTAATATATAATAAGAGATATTTTTACAAAAAACTTTGCTCGTTAAGCATAATATGTAACGCATGTCCTTAAAGAATATATTTTGTTCCAATGAACTATTTTAAAGATATATGAAAAGATATTGTATGTATTCATTCATATCTTATTTTATATAGAAATGGTGTATGTCTTGAAAACATCTTCATAAACAGTGTCGATGAAAGTATGTAGTATTAAGTAATATTACTCGATGTGCTCAAATTGAGCTTTGGTCATTATCATGTACATAAAGAATTTAATAATTGTATTATCTTCTACTATTACACTATGTAATATCTGTATCTGTTGAATGAGTTAACGGGTTTATACTTTATATTAAAGACATTATATCGTCCACATTAGACATGGGTAACTCAGCGAAATTTCCCGCGCCAACTCAGCAACTCAGGCGCAGTATAGTGCGTCGGTTCCTTGAGTCAACCCAATATTGCGCCACGGCGCAACAAAATTGGACGCGCAAAGCGAGCAGTGAAACCTCCGAAACGCACGCAACGCCACGCTCATAGTTCACTCAGTGAGTGGGTACTGCGCCGTGCGCCAACACATTATGAATGTGTGAGCTGACTCAACCTGCTCATTGAAGCGTGCCCGCGCAAATGCGCGGCGAGGCGCAGTGTTACCCATGTCTAGTCCACATCTAAATATTGTGTATGTAGGTTATACTAACTCAAATTTATTAATATTTAATAATAGGTTATTTGATACAAAATCTGTCAGATGTATAGAATCCTAATGATTTGGCGTGTAAAATACTAACGGTCTCCATTAATTTTATAAAAGCCAAATAGTTAATGTATGTTTCTTTTTTTTATAAGTCGCGACAAAATTTACTTTAACTATTTCATGCTTCATTCAACAATCATATTAATTCTTATTAGATCATCAGCATATTTTATAATCGTCGTATTTTCATAGAGGAATTTGAATTTTGGCGTTTGGACAGTTGTAGGTATAATGTCAAAATGTCGTTAAAGAGACATTCAAAGAGAAAGTCGTTAAACATACTGCGCCGAACCCAAATAAAAAAAGGGAACCGGGCAGGAGGATGAAGAATGTCAAAATGTCGTTAGTTAAGAGGAATAATTATATTTCTATAATTGTATTTGGGGATGTTATATTGTACATAGTATTGAGATGAAATATTTACAATAATAGTTACCACAATATTGTCATCTTGTGTCTCTAAGACAATATGTATATAAGAAGCAGCCTATATGACAGCAACATAGTACTTATTAAAAACAAGCAAAATTTTGAATTAATGTTGTCACTATAAAACTTATAAGTTATAACAAAAAAGTAACAATATATTTACTTCACGCGTAACTAAATGAAGATAATCTATCTTCTGTATACGTGCTCAATTGTCTTTTTTCGGAAATGGTATAAGCGAATATAATATACCGTTGTTTGCTCATGCTCTTCTTATTTCTAAGATTTTATAAGAAGGGTTTGGCAAAATATTATTTAATTAAACGAGAACTATAAATTGTGAAATTATTTTGGCAAATAAAAATTGATACCGTTTGATTTCATCTTTTTCACTTCAATGACTACAGACATTGTTTTGGAAACAAGGGACGTCAGTATACCCATACAGAAACCAATGAATTTGACTACATATTTTTCTTTATATTTTGCTTTTCTCGTCATAGCATCTAATTTGTGAAAATATGTAGGTTTTTAAAGAAATTCCTAAGATTATCTTCAGATGAGATGCGAGATATTTTATAGTACGTAGAATAATAATAATAATAGTCATCCTAAATAGATTGCACATGTATAATTAAGTTAACGAAATAATTATTTATGTGTAAATATGTACATAACGTTACGGTTACAAATGGTAATATTTCTATAGAAAATGTGAGGGAAAAGGCCGGTAAAACCAAAGCCTAATGAATACAATAAAAGTACCTTCAACTTGAAGTATTGAGCCTATTTCGATCATCGCGTCGTTTAATCCGGCTTCTATGTGGGACATTTACCTAGGTGTGAAAAAACTTTACAATTTTGATTCTTTATTATATCTTTGGAAAATTTAAATCGACTCATAGGTATTGCCTTGGAAAATGATTGAAGACATGAGTGTAGGACACAATTTGTAATTGATCGAGAAAATGGGCAAAATATTTACGTTACATTATTCAGATAATTATCATATTAACTTTCTTGATTTTTTAATATACTATGTATTTAATAATTATACATATATATATTGTTATGGAGACACAAAACCTTCACTCAACGTAAAAAATATGAGTTCTAAAAAATGTTACATGAAGGATCCACTCATGTCTTCGATTGTTTTCGAAAAACCCGTATTTTTTAGTTTGTTTATTTACAAATCTTATATTAAAAACAATTATGCCAATTTAACTGTATTTTTATCATTACCAATGTCCGATAATTGATGTCTGCATTTATGGCTGGAAGAAAATTGAATAATACAATGTCTCCGTAATTATTGTAATCTTTAAGTTCAATTTATGTTTATGTAACTTTGTGATTGGTGATCAGAAATCATACATATAATCTGTAATATTTAATTCAAAATATGGATATTTCACTTCGTATGATGTTGCAGCTAACGCGATGCTTGTTTTGCATCTCGGAGGCTGTATAATAATCTCTAAGAGCACTATAATTACAGTCTTACTTTACGTGAGAACGTGACAGCACTATATATATATTTTGTAAAGCTCTCTCTTTCTATCATCAAAGCCTCCTGAAATAGTACTGCCTCAAGAGGTGGCGGTGATTCACTTTTTAGTTTAGCAAAGCTCCTTTTTTAATGGGAAAATGTGCAATGATGATTTTAGCATGTATGTATAAGAATAGATTGGCTTCATACATCATTATTGAAATGATGCTGCAAAAGAACTGGATCATGGTTTCTATATTTTTAACCGACTTCAAATTAGGAGGAGATTCTCAATTCGTCTGTATGTTTTTTTTTTTTTTTGTATGTTTGTTAACTCCGCAAGTAATAGATGGATTTGGATGATTTTTGTTTGGTAGGGGATATTTCAGAGTTGGTCCCATATAATTTTTATCGGCATTGGTTTGGTACTTTTTTAGGAAATCAACAATAACAAAAATTTACTTATACGTAGATGATGTTTTGGTTTGTGGTTCTTCTCACGGCGCTGTCTCATTTGAGCAGCACGTTTAGTGGTAGGTCTACTAAATTATTATCTAAGGATTAATGAACTTAGATACATACACTTCCTACAAAAATGTAGAAAAAAAAATATTTTTAAGCAAAAAACAAAAACCGACTTCAAAACCACAACTTGCACTAAAAAGTAAAAAATAATACTTTAATTACTTCAAAGCATTATTTATTACCAGTTATTTTTGGAGTCGATGCCAGCCAAGAAGGACAGTTTAGTCCTGCTTTTGCAAAAAGTTTTGGAACTGTATGGAGCGGCACCGATTTCAAAAATAACTGGTAATAAATAATGCTTTGAAGTAATTAAAGTATTATTTTTTACTTTTTAGTGCAAGTTGTGGTTTTGAAGTCTGTTTTTTTATCACAAAAATATGGTAAGAAACATTTACATTGCAATATGCACAAGTTAACATGCTAACTGCTTATAGAACTGGGGCTGTACGATCTCTAAGAGCAGTATTATTGCCATCTGACTTTACCAGAGAACTAGATACATTTAGTATAGTTCTGTCATGTTCTATCCTCAACATAATACAGAGATAACGGTAAGGCAGGAGCTTCATTTATTTCTTATTCTACTTGCTAGAAACTGCATAAGCGGAAATTTACAATGCGTGCTTTTGTAGCGAGACTACTCTGATCGCAGGGCTTATTACAGTATAGTAACAATAGCATAAGTTTTACATTAAAGGTAAATTCCCAATACGTCGTTGACGTTTACTTATCAAATAGATATTTCTTATTTCTCCATAAGTGAATATTAAGTCTAATATGTATGTTTTTATATTGTATAAAATAATATCGAAGTGAAACGAGCCAACGAAGTAGTGGTCATGTAGAACAGATTAAGCCGTAGTAAGAATTTTTGTGTAGTTGATTGATGATGATTTAACGATTACTATGCCATTGCATTTTTGATATAATCCTCTGTGTATCTTCCCATAAAATAATAACCATAAATAAACGGATCAACAGATAAGTTTTGTTTTATTTCTCAGTATTCTAGGGCTCTACCACAACCTCTGAGAGCAGTAATATTACAGGAGCCCGTGACAATAGAGCGAGACAGACATAAGCGCAGTCTCGTTTTATAGTTTACTTGACGGTGGCAGTAATTAAATAAGTGGCTACTTTGAGTGATAGATTATCCTCTGAACTGGATAATAGAGTTGGACGAGGAGCTAGAAACAATAAAGGAGACGAGAGAAGTCAGTGGTGTAGCTATCATAGGGTACGTTGGTGCAGTTCAAGAGGGCCTCGAAGCTGAAACGGTCATCTAGGTTTTAGAAAAATGGGAGCAGCGAACTCTCGAATCTTGAAAACGTCGAGACTGCTCAAGCATTTTAATTTTCCAAGATGTTAAAACATCAGTTAACAAGGAGACCCTCAGACATGTGGATCGGGGATTTCAATGGTTTTTGGTGGAGTGGTAGATTATTTAATATAATATAATAGGCATGTCCTAGTTTGGCGTCAGTATGTCATGTTGGTTCAGTATGTCCGTAGCGTATATATATATATATATATAACTGCATATCTACAGCTATAGTGAATAGCTTGAGAACAGGTTCATAAAAGAAAATCAGTCTAATTTTTGCAGTGAAGCCATGACGAAAGGCTCATACTAAGGCTTTAAAATAAAATTTACCTAGGCCTCAGTTGAGAATACTTTCTACTACCTCACACCATTTGATGTGTAGTATCATTTTAGCAGACTTTATTCGTGGAACGAGGTAAATATAAATATATAAGTTTTTTTTTCAAAGGAATTCTAATTTTCAGTGGTAAATCTTCTACTTATAACTCCGGATAATTTGACGAGATCAATGTAAATATTTTTTAGTAAATTAGTTTTATCCATGCAAAAATTACAACAATAATATTTATTTAAATATCTTCGGTTGCGACCGTTTGTGACACCCTCGCGCCCACCAATCACGATCAAGCAGTGGCGGCGTAAGGCGTGGGCGACGTGGGCCACCGCCTACGGCCTCGCGGCCCAGGGGGCCTCGCGCCCCGAAAATTTATGCATTAGGTACTTTAAAGCCGCGAACGCACCAAAAAATTTTGCCAAAAAAGGCCATTTTTTGCACTGGCAGAGGGCCTCGCAAAATGAATCTTGCCCACATAAAATTTAGGTCTTACGCCGCCACTGCGATCAAGCATATAATTTATTTCTAACAACTCTTTATAACTTGTAATTTTGTATTGTGTTTTGTATATAACTATTTTTATTGTTTATTTATTTTGTAACATTTTGTAACCTTCAAAGCTTTAAAACACAAACTTCATCAACGATCAGATAGAACAGATCGATGATACGAATACTTGCTACCCGGGCGAAAATCCATCCCGCGCCTCAAGCGCCCTCCCAATCCACGGCAGTGCAAGCCAAGGTCGTAGTTACCCGCGGAGATCCCTGGCCTTGGCCTAGTCGCAGACACGGCGAGCCCTATCGAGCTTGCCCAAAAATTTCCAGTTAGTTTCTAAGGCCATGCAATGAAATCAGCTATCTATTAAACACCTAAGAGGATTTTCTTTAAAAATGTGGCGTCTCTTTTGCTACATGAAAATACCAATAGATCACATCTTTTCTGCCACAAAAGGCAATTTTGGTTGATGAATAAGTCCACAAATAAGAATCTACTTGTAAGTACCTCCCAAATCCTCATTCGAGAACTTAGGAAGACTGCAATTTTGAAACAATATTCGTCTCGTAAGACTAACTTTCATTGGTTGACTAACTTGTTAGTATTTCGTAATACGAAATCGTTTTGTAATACGAAGCCGATGAATAGACATCATACGAATTTCGTATTAGATTGCTTAGTATTCTAAAAGAAAATTAACATTATGATCTAATTACAATTAATTTAAAATCGTGGTCATATTTCTAATCATTATAGTCACAAAACACCAAAAACGACATTCATATTCATAATTTTCAATTCTATATAACTGACGCATCCATCACCTCACATTTAATATTCGTCATATCTATCGTTTAAAAATTTAAAATACCCATGTTAATTGTTAAGTCTTCTTCAAAAACTACATGTCCACCAGTGCTTTTCGAATGTCAATATATGTATATATAAGAGTAACATACTAATGTGGGAGTTAAAGAATTCATAAGCTGGCAACAATATACGTCAAACAATTGGCTACTTGACAGGTATAACAATAAAATATGTAATCTACTGGATATGATAGTTTATATGTTAAGGATAATTATTCAATATGTTTTTTGCATTAAATTAAATTTTAAATATTTTATTTTTGCAAAATAAATTTGCGATTTTTTATCTGTCGACCAAAAGTAATGAAACGGGGGCGGCCGTGATTGAACATCGTATGATGTCATTGCACATGTAAATAAAATGTCTGATAATTAATATCGTGTTATTTTATTGTTTTTATTGAAGCTAACTTGAGAAAAGTTTCACTAAATGGAGCCAGGATATATAAAATCTGATAGTGCAAATATATCCAAAGTATAATTGTAGTGAATTTATAGTAGCAAATTTCTTAGTGCTATCCTAAGTTCTGCAGAGTTATGGAAAACAAAAACTTCCATGTAAGTACTTACTTGAATAAACAAAGTAATACACCATTTAATAATAATAATCGATAATATTAATAATTTTTAGGCTATAAAAGTGTAAATAGTTATAAGATTGAGGAAATGCTTACATACATACGAAGTGTTTTTTTTAAATTTTAGATCTTCACAATGATGCTGCAAACATGCAGCGGCTTTTTAAATGTGGACTCATACAAGTGAGGAGCCAAGTTGCACTGCCACTGAATGTTATTGGAAAAAATCAAACTACGGGCACTAGTACACTGAAGTGCATATTAATTTAAAAAATGGGTACAGGAAACAGTAATAATTCCTTACATACCTGACAAAACGGAGGTTATATACTTTATAACATAGAAATCTATACATATAATAAAAGAGTAGGATCGAAATTACGCTTCACTAAATATTTTTACCAGAAATTAAGAGGGGTGATAAAAGAAGAGTAGCAGAATGCATAAATGCAATTTCTAAGATTCTTGTCTGTCTGTCTGTCTGTCTGTCTGTCTGTCTGTCTGTTTGTTCACGCTAATCTCCGAAGATACTGAACCGATTTTAATGCAATTTACACAAATATATTAAGGAAAGCCCGGGGCAACATATAGGCTTTGTTTCATCGAAATCGGTTATCGGAAAGAAAAGTTATCATCATTTAAATATTATTTTAAAGGCACCATATCACCAAATTTCAATGCAAACTGACTCGCGTTGAACTTTTTCGAATTGTCAGATGTCAATCACAGTCTGATATGTAAATGAAATAGTTTGATTATTTCGCCATTTTCAATATGTATTCGTAGAATAGTGGATAGAATAGTGGATATGCAGTCCTATAGCGTAGCTTTTGATGCGAGTTCGAATCTGAAGTTGAAATGAAAGAAATATTTTTTTGTATTTATTTATTTATTTTTTGAAAGAACTATATTATAACAAAAATAGAAAACGTATTATTGAAATATTATATGAAAAAGGATTTCTTATGAGATCATTTATTTCATCTTTTCATCAATCCTTTCTCTTAAACAGAATTACGATTATTCGACATTGCTTTTTTGCTTCCATATCTTAAGAGGTTTCCGCATTTAGCACCGGAAACCCGGGCCGGAATCCCGGGAATTTTAAAAAAATGTCCGAAAATGAAAATGACCAATTAAATGAACGCACGCATCTATTTAAGACAGAAAATGCATTGAATCCAATCTTCGATTGAACTATGATTAGTAGAAAAAAGACACATACCTGGATTTTGGTCACGTAAAATTTAATTAATATGAATCTCCCTAAAGTCAGGTTAATTATTTCAACAATGTATTGAATTTCAAATAATCCTTCGAACCCCAATCTCAACCACCATTAAACATGTCGATAACATGATGCAAAAGAAACCGTCAATGGCTAATTTGATAGCTCTTTCCCAAAAGAAATCACCAAGTACAGAGGGTGGAGGAGGATATGTCATTTGAAGAAAGCTTGCTCAAAAGCTCAGCTTAAAGTGAACCCCACGCGAACGAAGTCGCGGGCATCAGCTAGTGAATAATAAAAATTGTAGAAATGCCAAATTCTGAAACATTAACATGGTTATGAAGACAAAACAGCGCTCTTATTATTTGAGCTCCAGATTTAATACTGAAAATCTGCAATGTGAATCTGAATGTCTGCCTGTTCATATTATGTGAGGAGTATCCTATGATAGCAGCATTTCCTGATGAGATTTTTAATGGTGATACTGTAATAATAATAAATTATCCGATTGATGATATTATAACAAACATTTATTGCCAAGTATTGATTGAAGATTTGGCTAAATACATAGAAGACTTATTGTCTGAATTAGTGGCTTTTTGAAACAAATTTGTCCATATCAGTACCAAATAAAAACACATGAATCATAATAAAAAGTGTATTTTTAATTTCCATTTACCATTACTGATTAACTACAGGAATCATTGCTCATGCAATAATAACACAATCTAGATATTTTAATAGTTTCTTACTAAGAATAGTATGAGGTTTTAACAGAAAATTCTAGCAAATTTGTAAAAATCTATATCAATATGAATCCTTAAACTTGCTACCTGGTTTGTTTTGATAATTGACAGTTAGATAAGACAATCCTATTAAATTATTTATTTTTTGCAGTAATAGTTCTTCTATATGTTAAAATCCTCTGTCTGCAATGTAGACACCAAGTTCTAAACAATTTAATGCTAACTTTATCCACTGCTTTCGACGTTTAAACATTTAAGTACGTGGATTAAAAAAAAATCAGTACATTTAACGGTTGTAGGTATTTCCACACATTGACACGGCACACGTCTTGTACGTTGTAAATTTTCCAACTGGGTATTTTAATACTATTAATAAAAATATTTGTAAAGTTTCCTCTCAAATGTGCTGAGAGTTCGGTTTGTTTATATATGTGCTGCGACGTCATCACTTAAAAGTGTCACGTGAACCGCAGTTTTCGCGCGAAATTCAAATTAATGAAGAAAAAAATATTTTTTAAAAATTAAATATAGCTTATTTTAAGAAAAGGATGATTGTGGAAGGCATAAAATGAACATTTACACATGTTTAAATTCTTTTCCGAAAACTGTCAAGTAGCCAATATGTGATACAAGGACCAAGGACTTTATAATTATATATATAATAAAGTCCTTGCGTTTTATACATTCGCTCATTGAATTCATAATTCAGATTTACGAGCTTCCCTATTTCTGGCTTTTTGGACGAGTGACATGGACTGTTGTTAATGAGAAAATTTAAACTATAAATAATGTGAATGTAAAATACTCAGATTAAATAAAAAAAGTATTTAATCTGAGGTAAAATAAATATGTAACACGCGTATAGATTTCATCAATTTAAAACCCGTGATGGGTCCAAATCCATGAAAACAGAACGGCAACAACGAGAATAATATTATACTTCTTATAAATAATATTTGAAGAAGAAGACGAAATAAAATAGTTTTATACACATTTCTTAGCCAATGTTTTACCTATCTACAAGATTTTTAACGAAATGTATGCAAGAAAAATATTATTTGTATGGCAATCTCAGGAATGACAGATTGACATTGACAGAAGTCAGTTTGGGCTAGTGAGTGTTTTTGACTTTTGTTATTTATTATGAAGTTATTGATGATAATATAGATTATTATTATTTTAGATATGTAAAAAATGTATGTGAGTTGTTTTAGATATGTAAAGGAAGGAATACGACACCGTCTCATAACCATGTCAAGAAATGTTGTACAAAATCAACATTTTGATTTTTGACAAATGATACGGTTTATGGACAATAAAATGAATCAGTGGCGAGGAGTTATAGATAATTATAAAAAGACGGTTCGTCAAGCTGGACTTTTCTTTTTTTCTGGGTGCTAGCCCTGCTGGTAAAATGAACTATCAGTAATAATATTAATCCGCCGGTTCCGGAGATCAAAATGATAATTTGTTCCCCGGAACCGGCGTTATAGTATACTTAATACGATGTGTGTTGTCAGGTTGTAACATTTAGCTTATATATTTGAGGTATCGCGCAAAATGAGGATGCTATAATTGAAATGTTTTCCTTCAATATAAAGACAAAATGTAGACATCCTCTCTGCCAACAAAGAAAGGAAGAACTTTCCCATTGTGGAAATGAATGGAGTATTAGCCATGAATGAAAACCATAGTTATTACTATCAGGTTAGCAGTTTTCCATTTTATATGTTATACATTTTATCATATTTACCATAACATTTGAGATTTTCACATGAAATACTTACTAAAATAAAATTATTTTTTCTTTCAGATTCAGAGACAGTTCAGGATAACAAAGATGAAAAATGTTATTTTTTTTTTTCATAAATCATTCTACACCAATAACTGTCATTGAAGTCTACAAAAATGAACAATTCATTGAGCGAATGATACCAAAACATGTTAATTTTTTAAAACCTCTATTTTGCCAGAGATAGTACTTAGGCGAATACCAAAGGGAACTAATTGTATTGATGTAGAATAGTTATTATTTTCATTACGGTCAAACAAGACCCGCACTAATCTTGTACTTTAGTTCAGAGATAGTGTAAACTATCGATTGTAGTACAATTTCCTATGGATACCTGATTTGAAGTATTACCTTTCCTTAGTCAACACACCAGTAAAAAAACTTGTAAAAATTGTGAATAAATTGATAATAATATGTAAGATTGTTTGAATTTATTTTCAACCTACTGTTAAAGAACGAAATTATCAATTTGAACCTTGTGTGTATTATATTTATAGAATTGCTCATTATTAGTATATACTAATTACTAATATGTAACTTTCATAAGTGTTTGTCCACTCATTTCTGTCAAGCTAGAAATATGATTGCAATTATTCTTTTTAGTGGATTAAATATCTTTCAACTTAGGAAACAGTCCTAGGTTAGTACCTTGGACTGTTCATCAAAATCGAATCAGTAATTTTCAAGATTTATATTCTAGTATTTCTTTTTTATTAATTTCTTGTAAAAACGTATGATTTTATTCTCGTTTCGTTTATAATCGGTATAAATTTTCCTTGTGATAAAATAAAAAAAAACTCATGTTTCTTCCTTAGTAAATTTGTATAAATTTATTGGCGATTAATTAAATACAAAAGAAAAAAAAGTCTAGCGGGTGATTATTCGATCTCCCTCTCAATACGTACATACCCGTACGTAAGCCCAGGCTATAACTATTTAAGCTATGCAGTCATACTAATACCATTTGAAATTGTCTAATATAAGAAACACAAAATATATCATGCAAGTGTGAGTGATTAATTTGCAATAACTGAATGTAAAATTCTATCAACATATTATTATGATTTGTTACAATAAATGGTTTAAATCAATAATGCAATGTTTATATAAAATGAGTGCAAATGGGTGCTTATATAAATATAAGCATTATTGCACAAAAATATAAATCTAGGAATTGGCGAAATAGCGCCATCTCATGAGCTTTGGCGGACTTCAATGGTTCACCTTAAGTTGTAAGAATAACAAGATTTTGATGAAACACCGGTTACGCGATTTCCAACTAGTGGTATAGTTATTTAGTCAAAAATTTACCAAATCCTCAGTCTTCATTTTCACTTATAGGCTTTTCCTCCGATTTTAACCTGAAATTAATAAACCGCTCATGAAATTTACAGATCATTCATAAAGAACTTCAATTCAATGTTTGATAATTCTATATTTACATCAAAATGTAGACGAAGTTATTTAAATTATGTTGGAGTCAACATCGGTGTACACGTAACGGTGAAACTGCGGTCCACAATTTATGCTAAGCGAATACATATTACCTCCGCTTCGATCTATTTAGAAGAAATTATGTAAATCTGCTAATTATAATATTCTTTGAAATTAGACCAGAAGTGACATTTAAAAACAATTTTTAATAATATAACACTTAGTTTACACATTTCAAAAATAAACTGACATGAAATAATTTTAATAATTACAAAACTAAAAATAAAATGGACAGAGCAACACCCTAATAACAAAACACGTGATCTGGATGACAGTTGACGTCAGAGGCGAGTGCCGAATGAGCACCGAATGAGAGCAGAATGAGCTCAGAATCAGGTCGATGCCGGTGAGACATCGTCTTTTATACATTCTCCCCACTATTGTCATCCCTTCTCCAACACGGCCTTTCCTGACACGAGACCGTCCTCGGGCTTCTTCTTTTTCCAATTCTGGTGGCAGTTTCTTGGGTTGGTAACGAAGTCCCAGAAACTTCGTCACTCGATGAAATGTTGAGCGGCGTGGCAAACTCTTCAGTACGTCCCGGACGTACTGGGTTGTGGCTCACTCGTGACACAGACTCAAGGCTTTGGCTTAGCGCACATAGTTCATACGACGTTTTGTAATATTAAAACAAACTAATATATAATTACTAAACTAAACTTTATGTGATAGATATAAGGATGATTTTGGCTGACTGTGATCGATTAAGAGTCACCATGCTTAATTGTGACACGCGTACCACGCCTACTTAGCACTTCCACTTATTTTTCTTGTTCCGTGATCTTCACTGATATTATGAGCTAAAATGTCGTCCATATAAATGACTGGCAATTCCGTTCTATGTCAACGTACCGAAATTATTTATAGGCTTAAATAGCGGCTACAGTATTGTCAATCTCTTTCACTTAAAGTGAACCGTTAAGTCATTGCAGTGAGCAGTGTCTCCCTTTCAGGTGATTTTTTTATCTTAATGAATGATGAAGAAATGGAGGGATTACCTTCCGGGCCGTAAGTCGGTCATTGGACCACGGCGGCCATCCGCCCAGTTTTAACCGAGTGGGTAGGGTGGTTTAACCGAGGGCGTTACAGTGGGGCCTTAACATATAGGGTAGTGCAGGTACAGACGGGACTTGGTTGTTTCGGTCGGTACCTGTACTAAACTGCCAGGAGGAAGGAAATTCCAACGTGCCAAGAGTGTGGCGAAACCATGGTAATATCTGTGGGTCAAGAGAGGGTTTAGTGGGAAGGGATCACCAGGCTGTCTGACTAGCAGACAGCCGCGAGTGACCTTAACTAAGCTCTCCCAGAATGCTGGGACGAGTGGAAGTGCAATGGCACGACTTCGCTGAGAGGTAGGCGAGAAGGAAAACATTTACATGAAAGGTTTACCTTCTCGCCTCGCCTTGTGGTTATAAAGAGCTCCACCCTCTATAAAAAGTACTGTAAGGAAGGTAACCCAAGACTTTGGATCGCTAGTTCCTCATTGCAATAAAAACTTCTGTCAGGTATTTTGTAGTTGTCATTCGGCATTGGTGCTGCTTTGATTACGTAATGATAGCGCTTCTCGATCGCTTCAGTTTAATAGGCGTTTGTTCATTTTGAATCTGACGACTGACAGGTAACAGGTAGAGGCCATCGAAGGACTACCATCTCTTTCTTCATCCCCCAAAGTTAGACGACCGCACTTGAGTTCGTTATGCCAATGGTGGTAGATGGGCGCTTGTAGTCATCTATAAATGCTATTTGAAGTCTATCAAACGACTCCGTTTGTAGGCCCCTTTTGAAATCATGGGATAATGTTCCCGATCCAGATCTCTTTTTCATTGAGATATGCCATAATTAAATTTAGCTCTCAAGCGGAGGGAAATTCGGACGATGGTTTTTTTACATTTAAATAATCACACTTTTTATAAAATAATAATGAGCACATATTTGGCTCATCTATGTGAGCAGTATCGTTTTGCCATCGGTTTCATAATATTCATATCTTCATAAGCAATTTCAATCATCATTAAATAATATGGCTAACATAGGGGTAATCGAGGTCTTCCAAAGAAGATGTAATCGTCAAATACCAGGAAACACTATCGCTTTTTTTATGTTAGCCTCAGCCACAGTACATCAGTCAATGATGCGCCATCGACCTACTTTTTACTTCGAGCATTCGGAAATTCATAGACTGAAGCCGAAACGCGCTATATACACTTCACGGTTTTTCCATCTATGAACGGTGATTTGTTCAATGCCCGAAGTTACCAGACGTGGGGATGACATGCTTACAGAAAATTATAAACATGTCGTCCTGGTGGGATTCTAACCCACGACCCATCGATGCGCACGACAGGTGTTCTACCGAACGCGCCAACGAGCCCGTCAAAACGCTTCACGATAACTGCGAAATATTAAATTACTCAACCTAATACTTAGCGAGATATCTCGTATATCTAGGTATGTATAATAGTGCATTATACATAGTTGCACAAAATAATTATTATTATGACTCCGTTAGTGTGGTACTGGTTTGTAAGATATGTTTTTAAATTATGAAGTATGAACCTACGTTACGGACAACGGACATCCAGGAAGGAATGCTGCCACTGCAAGCTAGACACCTTTTTATTTATTTTATTATACGTACAGTTAAGGATTAAATCTTTCATATCCATTCTTGCGTGTGACCACTAACATACTGCGTATCGACACCTTCCAAAAGGTGTGGTACCAGGAAAACGCCAACCGAAGTAAATTTGTATATCATTTTGCTTTATGGAGAGCTTTAAGCATACTTCTGATTAAACTACTCGGCAGTATTATTTAAATTTACTACTGTAATAATGAGGGTTCAAGGATTAATAAATATTGACTTCATATGACGTTAATTGCATATAATAGCAATAATACTTATATATATATATATATAATATATATAAAATACAAAGTGAATTATATCAAATATAGCTTATTGGTGTCTATTATACACTCCCGCACAAAAGTATGAGTTCACCCATCGAAATTTTCAGCCACGGTATAAGTTTAATACCTCAGTAAAAAAGGGTCGTACGATAATACATTCTCCGTAATAAAAACTGTTTTAAAGAGGACAGTTTTAGCTTTACTTTTTTAGATTTTTTTTAGCCGGCATGCACATTTGAATAGGGCAGTTTTTCGACAACTTTTTGGTCTTTCGAAAGGGCTGGCCGTTCAGTAGAAAATTTTCTTCACAACTTAATTCATCATAGTTTCGAAGATTTCATTTTTGAAAAAGTACCGTGCGACGTTTTTCGCATATTCTTATTCTATTTGCGGCGTATCTCGAAAACGGCGGAGGGTCGGAGAAAATATCAAAAGGGTGGAAAGTTCAATAAGATCATGATGTACCTGCTATAATAAATTTAATTTTATATAGCAGTAAATAATATTCTAATTTTCTCATGTCCATTTTTTTAAAGAGGGTCGAGACATTTTTTAATCGTTTATGACTATACAATATAAATAATAAAAAATGCTCCCATTTAAAACGGTATCAAATTTTCTTACGACCCTTTTCCACTGAGATATCAAACTTATACCGGCTGAAAATTTCGATGGGTGAATTCATACTTAAGCGGGAGTGTATAGTACTTGAATTGTTTAGAAGTAAGCCGTGATGAGATGTATTATGTATTTATTTTTGGAAACAAAATGGAATATCACTATATACATATATAATACATAAGAAAGACTTAAATACAATAGATACAGACATTTCCAAGGTCTGTATCGAGTGTAGTGTTAAAACCCATTATATATGAAATTATAAGTTTAATTCAATTTTAAAAGTTTAGGGACAGAATTACCTTAGATTTACAAAGAATATCGTCGTAATTAATATTTGGATGCGACATATTCTTTGTATATTCGGTAATGTTGTCCCTCGATATTAAAATTAAATTCACTAATTGCCATTAGAAAATATTCATATTTACGATATAACTTCTCAAATAACCATAAACGATATAACTGATTCAATTATAAACAACACAATAGAGGATATTTTGTCATCAGCGCAGATTTTGGTGGTTCTATATTTGTTTCGTTTTTTTGACACCACACATTTGAGCCACAAATATGCACAAAATAGGCTCATAATGAAAAGCCTAATTTTAGCCTAAAAGTATACGTTTCCAAAAAGCTAGAGTAAATTATAGTCATATAGCTATATATTACTTTCAATTATGTTTTCATATAGAAAATATATATTTTATATGATTATTAAGATAAAGTTGGGAACGTTACCGTAGTCATGTTTTGACTTCAAAGATGTTTAAAATCGATTTAAAATTGCAATTTTCTCTGGCGGCTTTCTATTGAATTTCACTCGATTGATTTTCACTGAAAGTAAGATGTACTATTGTAAATCTTACTTTCAGTGAAAATCGAGTACTATTCAGAAGCCCCAATTAAATATTAAGAAACTATCAAAGACCATATTGACAAAATTAATATTATTATATTGAAAGCTCTATCCCTACATTGCATCGAAGGCATTGAGGCAGTGAAAATATTAAAATACAATTATTGCCTTGACACAGAACAACAAAAGTCTAGGTTGTATTTACTCGTATTTTTTCATTTTATTTCATAACCCTACTTCGACTTAATCCTTCGGAAATATTCACTTTGACGCCGACTGTCCGGGTCAGACCTAATCAATGTATTGACTATTAAATTAATCACACCTTTAAAATTGTGACAACTTAGTTTTAAATTATATACGGCCGAATTCTCGAACGCTAATCAACATTGAGGTGTACTTAAAAGTATCTCTAACTCTTTCATTACGAAGGTAAAATAAAGGACAGAAACATTTTAACTTTAAGAAGCCCTCAAATTTTGATTATCATTTCAATATTCCGCGGATAGTGATACAATATCTAAATTTTAGAGTATAGTTACAAAAAATAGAAGAATTTCTGGATAAGGTCACTTCAATTATAAAGTGCGAAATAGTATAATAATTGATCTAAATATTATTAATAAAAAAAGTTTATACTGCAAATGTGACTGTGTCAAAGTAAATCTATTACCATGTACTTTTAATACTTACAATGTCCTGAGAATAAAGTATTGGACGAACACTCAATTTAAAGCTTAGTTGTTTATTTTCATTAACAAGTAGTCTGAGATTTGTGTCTAACTATAAGTATTCATTCACGACTGCTATTCATTATAACCCTAATTCCTATGGCAAGTATGTATAAATGTGCAAAATACAATGCAATAACTGCGAATCTCATGATTTATGTATAACCATAATTTAATCATAATACTTATGGCATAACATTGCTTTTTTTGCTCATTAAAAGCTATTTTTTTTAAAACGACAAACTAAGAGGATAGATCAGCATTTTAACAAACAACTCAGTTTTTAACCAATTTTATTATATAAAAAGAAAACACTATTGCTAAATCAACGATTTCATGTATAAAACATGTTTAATTTCATTTATTTCGGTTCGCCGTCCCAACAAAGAATCCGAACCGTTTATTAAAGAGAACAGAATATTTTCGCTATATTTATGAGCCGCGTATAATAAGTAAAATGCATGAAAGTATAAACTTTAAATTATAAAATGAGGTTAGCAGGGTAGGTTCAACCTGTTTTGCCCTCAGGTCACTGACCTTTATAATACACCAAACTTTACAATAGATGGCGGCTTATTGTCTGATTACGTTCCTAGAACCGCCGCTAACTGCATAGTGTCGCTTTCATATCTATAACGAAAGGACCGTTTGCGTTTGTAACGCATTGAATTCGTTGCAATTCCAATGCATACACCTAGATTTAGTAAGTTATTGACATAATTAGTATTACAGAGCGTTGCGAAGTACAACACATATTAATTTAGTATATATTAGTTTGCGTACATCAGGGTATAAACATTGTCTATCAAGTTTATAGACTCGCTTCGCGTTCACCGCCAATATGGCTTATTAATTCATTAGCTACATCAGCATCTATACAGGGTTACAAAAAAGTGACAAATAAAATCTAAGCGGATGGCAGTTTATATTAATAAGGACATGAATGAACCATTTTTCAACAGCCTAAGAATCAAAATTCATAATTATTACTTGTATCACCAACGGTACCATCTTTGAAAGTAGTATTATGTAGTAGAGACAGTGACGGCGCAATACAAAGTGTATAGCTTCGTCTCGCTCTATCGTCACGGACGTCTGACTTTAACAGTACGGCCCCTGAATGAGATGAATAATCGTCTTAAATACATCGTTCGGAGATTCATAAACGATAGAGTTCGCTGTCATTCCGCTTCCCGTGAGTCCAAAAATATCAAACGGCAAGTCGTGTATCACGCATGTATACTGTGGTTAACAAAGAGAAAGGTGATTTTAGTATGTTTTTTTTTAATTCACCCAAAGAGCAGAATAGTGTTTGGACCATACAGATAAGAATTAATAAAAATGTATCTTCGAAATTTAAATGAAAACATAACCACGGCGACCACGACTACGCTCACAGACGCAACATTGAAAATGGAACAATCCGCACAATGAAATCGTGAGCTTTATTCGTGTTACATTTCAGAACAGGCTAACTATAAGCTCAATTGCCATTTATATGTGATAATTATTGAACTTGACAAGCTGTTTGCATATTTTGATTATATTTTCATATAATATAAAGTTTATATAGCATATAACGACGCATACGTTATATTTATCATAGATTTATAGGAACACAACGGGTTTGTCACTTTTAAAAATAACACCGTGTAGAGATGAGTGGCTAGTGTGAACGTCGTGTACGCGTGTAGACTTAGCCTAGTGTTTGACATATGAGTAAATAATGATGCCGGTTAAAAGGAAGCCGAATGTAATGGTGAGAGGCTTATATAGAGACCTCTTGATTGCGTGCCACTGTTCAGCTTCGCGAGCACGTTTCTTCATAAACGATATGCGCTCTGCCAGTATGCGCTTGCGCCGTTCTCGGAGCGTTCCCGTATTCTCGTCGCTGAAATTGAAAAAAAAACACAAGTATTTATAATTGTACAAAAGAGCTATCTAGTTTAAATGATTCGAGAGTTAAAATTGAATGGTATTTCATATTTGTTTTAAAGAAAGTTCACGAAAACTTTTTAAATCATACGCCGTCTTCACAAATATTTTCATGTTATAAAGGATATACATATATACTAAATATGTATGTGTATGTGTGGCGGTTAATGGCGAAAATTTTCCAGTCCAGCGGTGAAGCGAAATGGCTCCTCTTTCAAGGTGCTAGCTCAGCCGCCGATAAGGTCCAGCACTCTTCTGAAAGTTGGCTAACTTTCAGGAGGCGTTCGGAACGTGGGCTACTATTGTTTCTCGGTGGAAAAAAAGGTTAAGGGGGTGAGCGAGAAGTCCACTCTCGCTGCGTCTTTTCCTGCGGCTGTGTCTCTATCGTCACAGGACAAAAAAGTGCCTGTATACTTAATGTAATGTCTCAATAATGTATAATAGGTCAGTTATCAGCTTCCTCCAGGGGAATATCGATCAATGCACCGGGGTTCAGGATCTTCTGCTGCAGTACATGGCGGAGTGAGCTATTCATCGAGCCATATTTCGTGGCTCCGCAGCCACATTGGCTAGGGGATTTGGACGAGGTTGTTGCCATCATCGCATCGGCCGGGCGGCATGCCGCTCGTTTGTAGACAGCAGGGTTGGCTTCGTGGTAGCGTGGTGGTGGGCCGTGATAGAGGTATACTTCTTCCGCCAGGCCACTGGTGGACTTTGAGGGCTTCTTCAGTTGCCTTGGACAAGCGATGCAGCGAGCCAGTCCGAAGCCACTTATTTTGTCCGAAGACACCTGCACCAACTCCCGGGGTGAGACCCTGGAGGAGTGTATTACGGAGAACGGGCTTGCATTGATGAATGTGGGGGGTGCGCCTACACTACGCCATAACTCTTGCCATGTCGGCGGTGGCACATGGAATGCAAAATTGTGGGGTCAAGGATGCGGAAACCCTCTCAGACCATCTCTATATCAGGTTTGAGGTCTCCGCTTTCCTACAACGGCAGGTTTCTGGAAGTGCTAGGCAGGCTTTTCCGTGGTGGGCATTGGGCTGCAAGGACTGTGACCTGGCAGAGGAAGCTGCCATTGTGGTGTTCCCCGGACCGCTCTCCGGCTTTGAGGATGGTGCGTCTAATTTTAGGCTCGCGATGACGTCGGTTTGAGACGCGGCGATGCCGAGGGTGAGGCGGCGCTTCACCAAACATGCCACATACTGTTGGACCCAGCAGATTGCTGACCTATGGGACACCAGCAATGCGGCAAGGAGGGCATATCGTCGTTGTCGACTCTCCCTCCGCCTACCGGCTAATAGTCCTCTTCGACGAGGCCGGCAAAATGTTGGAAAAGATTGTGGTCCAATGTATCAGCAGGCTTTTAACGGAGGTGGATCCAGATTTGGCCGTGATCCAATATGATTTCTGGGCCGAAAGATCGACGATTGATGCGATCTCGGCCCTGAAAACCCATACAGCAGAGGAGGTTGCAAGTGGGAGAGACCAATGCTTTTTATAGTTTGCCATCAACATAATGGAGGCCGCCGTCTTTCATAGACCACGGAATGGGCCACCCTCTGGTGCGGCAATAAGTGTTGACGGGTTCAACGTATCGGTGGGCCCTAGCATGAAATATCTGGGGCTCCTCCTGGATGAAAGGTGATCCTTTGAGGCCCACTTGAAGACTCGGACCCAGGATGGTCGCGGCGGCGAGCTTCTTCCGAACATAGGTTCCGTTCAACTATTTCTCAGGAACACGTCGACGAGTTCCAAACTTGTGTTTGAACTTGAGACTTCTCTATTCTAAGATTCAAACTGGGGTCGACTTAATCTAATCCAATTTGTTAAAAGACACAGGTTTTTGCGTTTACCACTAAAAATAATCCCTATGTCACTTCTCAATTTGAGGGCACCCACTAATCAGCCACAGCCAGTATAACAATTCTTGGTATCGAAATATCGCTGAGTCGCAGGCGAGTTCGTGGTATGCCCCCTGGTTTTTTTATAGTACCACGAACAACTTGAATAATTTCTTATACGCCTCAGTTTATACCCTGCCTAATGAAAACAATGTTTTTAAGAATACGTAACCTAGATAGCTCTTTTACAATTCAAACCTTATGGCGTTTGACATAACATTAACAGAATGCGTGCTGCAAAATATCGTCGAAGAGGATTGAAATCAATATTCATAGTTAAGACAGGTCGACGTCTGTCGGGTCCGCTAGTTTCTAATAAAAAAGACTAACGATTCGTCCACGTTGAGATAGTTTCCCTCGGAGGAAGAGGTGTCGGGCGCGCTCGGGCAGTCTCGCGCGGGCGGCGTCGGCGGGCACTCGTCCGAACTCGAGCTGTCCGCCGCGTACATCAGGTCACCTGGCACATAAACACCAATATTTAGACAGTCAATAATAATAGATAATATATAGGCAAGTGACAATTTTCGTAAAATTCAGAAGGCCAAGCATGAAAGATTTGCTAGGGAAGAAGTTCAAGAGAAGTAGAAGAGCTGAAAAATACTTGGAACATTCGTGGGGAGAAATAATATAAATAATCGCGTTTAAATCCGGTATAAAGTATTTTATTTCAAGTTCGAGAGACTTATTTGTTTGGGCTTAGCATCGAGCAGGATTTCTTCCGACTTACTTAACACTCATGGTTATAATTTCGCCGATTAATTTAATATCGTTATAAATTATAGTCTTTATGTTATTCTGATATATAAACAACTAGCAACGCGCTCCACGGGTGAAATGTAGATGAACTATTCACAAAAAATAGACTATGTTACTCGCTGATAATGTTGCTTTCTATTGGTGAAAGGTTTCTTCTTTATAATATTACTATAGACTATAGAGTATAGATTAGTATGGAAGTAAAGATAAAAAAATTCATGAAAATAATTTCAGGTTTTTTGCGTGAAAGTATAACAAACATCCATCCATCCTCACAAACTTTCACATTTATAATATTAGTGGGATAGGATTGAGTTCAATATTACCCAGTGATGCGCTAGTCGGTATCGCTGGCAGTGGCCGCAGCCTCAAGAAATTACCCTCCTTCGAAAGACTCTCTCCTCTCGGAGGTGGCGGCGGTGGAGTCTCTTCAACCTCCTCTGTCACGCTCGAGTATATACTCTCTTCCATTGCTGGCTCTTCTTTCTGTTAGTATAGAATTCATTGTCATTCGCTTACATATATATAAAATGACTGATGATTGTTTATATAAAATGAATGAGATGATGAATGGTATAAAATGACTGTATATTTTAAGTAGATGATTTCATAGATGGAATAGTTTCTGTTTCAGTATATGGATTTTCGAATGCTCGAAGTAAAAAGTAGGTAAACAGCGAATTATTGACTGATGTTTTGTGAGTATCAACTACTTAACATCAAGTGAACCTCATGCTCGTCTGTCGATATCTAACATAAAAAAAAATATAAGTTTTCAGCGATTTCCATCTATGAACTGTGGTTCGTTACCCAGTCGGAATTTCGATATTCCTCCCACCCGTTCAATACGCGAAGACACCAGACGTGGGGAAGACATGCTTACAGAAAATTATAAACATGTCCTCCCGGTGGGATTCAAACCCACGACGCTTCGGTGCGTACGGCAGCTGTTCTATCGAACCTGACTATTGTTGCTGAAAAGCACTCTTATAATTTTACCCTTATAATTTTATTTTTCGAAACGTCAGGATATTTTTGTTATAAAAGAGGGTTTACAACAACTGACCACTCACTACAGGCCCTAAGCACGAACTACTTGCGAGAAAGTATTCACATCGTCAACTGTCAGTTATGTGAGAAATCAGTTGAAATTGCATATATTTGACGGATCGTTCGTGCTTGGGCCCAATATGATAAGTGATTCCGACGCTCATGAATATCGGCAACACCTGATAGGTTGCATGTGTGTTGCCGATTGCCGTTGAATATATATAATGAATAAATCGCGTTTTAATCCGGTAAAAATATTTGATTGAAATGTACTTGCGCTAATAATACAGTATTAACCAGTTTATCTTATCAGGTAATTGCAGCAAAAGGGTCACTACGCATTTGAGCGGTCACACAGCTGTGTTTTATGATTTACGGTTAAAGACATTAATTATATCTCAGAAGATTTACATTAAATAACTTACACAGAAAACCAAAAAAAATCTTACTCAATATAATTAGCGCAGCAAATTGACGGTATATTTGTATAATTTTTCTTGTGTTATTTATTAAGTTACAGCAAGTGAGCATATTTGATAAGTAGCTTGAAAAATGTTAACAATAAGAATTGAGAATAGTAAGCGAAGTTAAGATAGCTGAATAATTATCTTTATTAATTTTTATTTTTTTACTATCATATAAGTGCCATCAAAAACATAAATTGTAAAAAAAGCCAAGTCTTGCAAGTTGCAACTCAGTTCTTCTATCGTAAAAAGTTGTGAGATCCATATAATACCAAGTCGGGCAATTTATTCAGTCTCTACTGAAGGATACTTCTGTCTTAAGTTATTACGTAATTAGCTAACCTAACAACATCTTATAGTGATCATATCAATAGCAATATTAAAAATCTTTGATGTTTAAAATAAATAGATTGACTCGGCTATCGCATGAAAACACAATGTATCGTTTTTATTTTATTAAAAACACAATGTGTATCACAACTAACACATATTATATTAAATTAGATTGTTTAGTGCGATTGCCAAGTCGATCTTTTTATTTTTAACATCAAAGATTTTTAATATTGATATGATCACTATAAGATGTTGTTAGGTTAGCTAATAACTTAAGACAGAAGGATCCTTCAGTAGAGACTGAATAAATTGCCCGACTTGGTATTATATGGATCTCACAACTTTTTACGATAGAAGAACTGAGTTGCAAGACTTGGCTTTTTTTACAATTTATGTTTTTGATGGCATCTCATTTCTTTTTGTAGATAGTCCTTTTCTTAGTTTATTTGGACAAGAATTAATACAAAGCTATGTACATAGTCTGACTTGGATTGGCATTTTTATCAACTTTTTTTTTTGTAGACTTTGATATGTTCTATAATATTGTGGAACTTTATTGTGCTTTTTTTCACCGCAGCACATGCGATGAAAGACATTTTATGGCTAATTATTTTACACCTTGGTTTTTTTAGTAGGGATTTCTAAGGATCTGTATTTTTTTTCTAGTAATAAATATAGCCTATATTACTCAGTGAAGATGTAGCTTTCGAATGGTAAAAGAATTTTTGAAATCGGTCTAGTAGTTTTAAAGTTATTCGTTACATACAGAAATACTTTAAAGTTTGTATATCTAGAAAACTGGACCGAAATGTCAAAATATTTTAGTTTTTCCTTGATTTATACACTAAACACTAATTAAATTCTAAATTTGAAGTTTCTATGTCTGCTAGAAGTGCCTTAGAGTTTTGATGATCGGTCAGTGAGTGAGTGAGTGAGTGAGTGACAAATTAACAATTTTTGACTAGTTATAATTCTTAAACTACTGGTTTAAATTTATTGAAATTATTAAATATACCGAGTTTATACAATGCCTGCTTGGTTACTGAAAATTCAAGCTTCTAGTTTTATCCACAACGAAGTTATAAGCAGTCGAAAATGGCCCGAACTACTTCGAGAAAAGGATAGTACGGCCGTGCCGCTTTTTGCTCGACTTGGCGGGGGCACTGCCGAGCCCCCAGATATGGAAGTTTAGGAATTTTAAACAAACATACACTATGTTACGGCAACTTACATAATTAGGATCGAATCTCTTAGCACCCTCGATTATTGCCTGATATGAAAAACGAAGTTGATCCGGCGTCTGAATTAAGCCCATCCTATCCTTACGCATCTCTAACAGGATCTCTTGAACGTTCACACTATTTAAGCCTTCTTTTTCCATCTGTAATTTATTATTAAGAATTATATGTAATATAGGAAATATGACTGAATGACAAATATTCATCTAAGAATGGGATGCATATAAGGCAAAACAAAAAAGATCATTAATATTATTATTTCACAAATAAGTAAAAAGGTTTAACTATAACTTCCTTGAAATTTCAAATAGTTACTACATCACTACTTTGAAAATTATCAATTTAGGAAATATGGTATCTTTCAAATGTGGGTTTTTAAAATTCATATCCATATTAGGACAAGAAGTATCAAAATTAATCAACTCCTTCGATCAGTGGTAATTACCCTGATTGGGATTTAAACTTATAATAACACAGTATATAGCATGTAAATATGAATATTAGGAGGACCACTTACAATAGCAAGACACGAATCCACCAGACAGAAAGTGCCAGATCTACCGATACCGGCACTGCAGTGTACTATTGCGGGCCCCACGTCGGGTTCCAAAGCACCCGATGCTCTTACTTTTTTCAAAAACTCTAGAAATTCCTTTGGAGAACTTGGTACCCCAAAGTCTGGCCAAGTTGTGTAGTGGAACTGCAATACTTCCCGAGTCTCTTCACTGAGCAAATCATGCAGTCTATAAGAAAAATTGGTAACATTGTATTATCTAGGCAACTTGTCCTTGAATGGGGCCACTCAGAATTTACAACAAACAAATGATTGCAGATTTTGTTGTTTTGACAGAGGTACTTGCACAATCGCTAAGTAAACCAAAACACAAAGATCAATCATGATCCACCATAAGAGTATGTTGTCACTTACCATCTGGTGCAAAACAGTTAAATACAACAACACAGGTTTTAAATAGTACAATAAGTTCCTAATTATCAATGAGTAATATATATGAGGATTAATAAGCAACCATTGTAATAAATATTAATTGATATAGTTATTACTTCTTAACTATTCGAAAAATGTCAGCTTACACCTTATGAGAGAATGAGAAAAGAATAATAAAAGAAACAAACATTGTGCCAACTCTTAAGTAAAATGGGAAAGAATTCCACAATATCTAAAAGTAGTATAACGTAGTAGCGTGACAACGCTTTACATTATGTCTCTTTCTATAGTCAAGCACTCCGACAATAACAGACGGTGGTTTAAATAAAAAGTTTTCTTAAAACAACGGAAAAGTAATTTTCAACAATTATAAACAGATATCATTTATGAAAATCGTTAGGAAAAAAAATATGCATTAATTCCCAGTTGCTATAAATCATTATTATAATTATTAGTCATGAAATATGAGGAAATGCATAGTAACTGTTATTGTTGCATTCCTGTTGGAAATCTAATATAACCTTACACTTATCATCAATAATGTCATTTTCCAAACATATTCATTTGTATAGTTTTGATATACAAATGTATTTTTAAGAAAGAAAAACAATATAGCAAAACATCAATCGCCATCACCATTTATAAATATTGCAGACAATGATTAGGTATATATAATTAGGGTTTGAACGAACAACTTATTTTGCCATATGTTGTTTCACATATAAATAAAATAATTTATAACGTATTAAAACGCATAGCATAGATAGGGTAAAAACAATGACACATCATGGGCATTCAGCACTTATAGCAACTATAACCCAAGTTAATAATATTATAGTTAACAAAAATGTATAAATCCTTCATTCAGATTTGATGAACAGGTTATAACCCAAGAATTAGAATTTCATTTCATCTACTATTTAGTAGGCAAAGCTGCGATTATGATTTAACTACTGAAAAATCATGTAGTCATTAAAAAAATCGACTATCTGTTACTAAAGTAGATATATTTAGTGTAATAGTCTAAATATATCTACTAAAGTCAATAAATAATTCGCAATCGCCTATTTAAACGACAAGAACCTTTACTGGATTAAATCGCATTTTCTTCATTATAAAATATATTTATCCATAGTCATTATAATCCGGTAAAAGGATTCAGTAAAATGTGTCATACTCGCAGTAACTAAAAATAAAATTAAGTTACAGATTAATAAATAGTTATTCGCATTGCAAGGCATATCCCTGTTTCAATAGACACATTTCGCCAAGTGTTCTATGTCTGTGTTCTAGTCAGGCTAGTCCACCCGTTTTATCTATCATAGCAAATATGCTTATAGCCTGGCAAAAGACGAGCAAAGACGAGGTATAAGAAGTAGTCATAATATTATGCAACATTTTTGGTAAATGTAATATTCTTTATTCCTTAACAGTCAATTAGACATGGGTAACTCAGCGAAATTCCCTGCGCCAACTCAGCAACTCAGGCGCAGTGTAGTGTGTCGGCTCCTTGAGTCAATTCAAAATTGCGCCACGACGCAGTAAAAATGGGACTCGCAAAGCGAGCAGTGAAACCTCCGAAACGCAAGCAACCCCACGCTCATAGTTCACTCAGTGAGTGGATACTGCGCCGTGCGCCGACACATTATGAATGTGTGAGCTGACTCACCCTGCGCACTGAAGCGTGCCGGCGCAATTGCGCGGCGCAGCGCAGTGTTACCCATGTCTACAGCCAATATCAATTCAATGTATTAACATACATTGTAGTTTATCAAAGTGAGAAAGTGTCCCCTTTGCCTTCAGGTTTTGGTAAAAGGCCACTGAAGTAGTCTATTGCCTATTCAAAAGTAACTAGCATTAAATAATAAAATATAAAATCGATATTTAGAAGGACTAGATAATTCTAAAACAAAGTAATTGCAGATTCTTTATTAGGAGGAAGATTTACTCAATTGAAAAAAGGGTATACAAACTTGTAGGTATATGTTAATTTATGATATAATATTATTTGATAAATGCATGTCTCACAAAAGCATTGAAACTACATCGAAAATATGGTAAACTATAATAATACAGTACAAAGTATGTAAAAGTACAGTACAATTTATAAATAAATTAAGAATAACTATGAGTTAATAGAACTTACTTAATTTTCCGAGTTATATAGTAATCGCAATTCTCTTCACTGATAAGATCCACTTCCAGTTTCACCTCATTTAAAACCATTACAGAATTACAGTCCTTTGGCCAATATTGATAGCATTTGATCTCATTTTTCTCAATCAGCTTATTCAACATTAATATTGCACGACTGTTTTGCTCCCATACCATTGACCAAAAATGACCAACAGTAAAAATAAGTGGTCCTTGTGTAAGTATGTATTTACGATTGGCACGATCCATCTGAATATAATATAATGAGGTTATATTTTGACACAAAATTTTGTGTTTTAAACAAATAATAGCAGATACTAGATAACAAAAATAATAATTATATCAATATAGTGATTGTAAATGCTGTTTCACTAATAGACTAATCAAACAGAATATTAGTTACCTTAACAAAGTTGGCATTTATGTAGTCTTTTTCACAACGCTTCAAGATTACTCTACTGTGGTCATAAGGGTTTACATCTCTATAGCGATTAAGTGGTTTGTTCTGGGGCTTTCTTGCCTCAGTACAAGTGTAATGATAAGACTGACATTCTCGTCCAAGTTTCTAAAAGAAAAAATATATAATTTGTAATGAAATGCAAAATCTAGATAGATACAAAGAAAGTATCTACCTAGCTCATCTTTTAGTGAGATCAAAACCTTGAGAAAGCACTGTGAAAAAAACAATTTTTAATTTTCACTGAATGTTTGGACAAACTTTGTATTTGGTTCAAACCACAATTGGCCCATCTCTATTAAACCCTTCTGAGATAAAGGATATCTATCCATCACATCTGTGATGCCCATTCTATTTTGGTAAATCTATTGATGTCAAAACTAATGACCAAAAGGATTAATAATTATTTAACAAATTACTTTTTAACAGTTTATTACCAATAAACATTACATAAAAATCCTCCACGATCTTCAAAGCAAAAAGTAATAACTTTCCAGACTTTCCTCCTTTGGCCATAAATAAGATAAAATTAAGGTAAACAAATAAAGAAAAATATCTTGGTCCATTGCTAGATGATAAGCTAAGATGGAATGTGCATATCTAACATGTTAAACCAAAGTGGACATCTATATAATGATCCTTATGTGTACTATTTAGTTACACACTGTATAACTCTAATTAAATCCCATCTTGAATATTTATCCAAATATGGGGATCTAAACCTCAGTCAAACCTAAAACCACTACATACAAACAAATGAAAATTATTAAAGTCTCTTTTCACTATGACATATCAACTCCTACTACGTAAATTTATAAAGTATAAACACGATTATTTAATTTAACTAAACATTAATACAACAAACATTACACATAAAACCTCCATACTCATAAAAATTATTACCTAGAGTTAATATTAATTGCTATTTTAAGTAAATTTCATTATTATAGAAATAAACTAATTTAAACATAATAGTTATTTGCAATTACAAAAGTAGGTAGTCGCTAGTGCGTGGCACATAACGTAAAGTAACGCGTCGTAATAACTAATCAAGTTACCTGGTATACTATCGGCCAAGCATTTTTGTTAACGATGTCCATGTATTCTGCCTCCAAATTGATTGAACTCATATTGTCGCCATTCATTGTGAAATTATATCATTTCAATCCCAGAACAAAGTAACAAACAACAGCCGGATGCCGCAAATCTCGCGGGTAGGTATAATGAAATTGTTAATATTGTAATTAAACTTGTAAGATCATTGAAATAAATAAAATAAAAGTACACTAAGCTCCTTTATACAATTACGCAGTAACTTAATAAATTAGTGTAATAGGACGTTTTATATTAGGGCCTTCTTGAAACGCAAACGAAGTGGTCGGTTTGGAGTTAGTACTTAAGTTACCAAATGCCAATCGCATAGAGACCACAGAGTATTTTCATTACAGAATGCAAAAAGCAATCTGCCGTAGCTTTTAAACTTTAATATAAATCGATAGTATTAATCGAATAAAATGTGTCTCTGTGTCTGTGGTCTGTGATAAGATTATTTACAAAAAACGTCGTGCTCTCCCATTGCCATATTATGTGTTCTGAAAATTGCAACAAAGACTAAATTTGATTATTTTTTCCAGATACTGTGTGATGATGCACTGATGTGCACTTCACGGTTTTCACTTCACCTATGAACGGTGGTTCATTACCCGGTAGGAATTTCGATATTCCTCCCACATGTCATATGCCCGAAGCAGTGGCGGGACGTCCATACAAGCCCAAAAGTCCGGGTTGCCGACTTTAACGTAATACGCGTTTATATATAACTTATATAATTACGTAATCATGTAAGTTATGTAAGATTGATATATATTACGTTAAGAAATTATTTTTTTCTTTTATATGGTTGCATTAATAGGACAAAACGGGCTTTTGGGCTTGTATGGTGGTCCCGCCACTGGCCCGAAGTTACCAGACGTGGGGAAGACCTGCTTACAGAAAATTGTAAACATGTCATCCCGGTGGGATTCGAACCCACGACCCATCATAGCGGACGGCAGGTGTTCTACCAAACGCCAAGCCCATCAAGAGACTTATACTCACTATACTACATAATACATATATGTATATAGAGACGGTATTATGATTATTCAGCCGGCCTAGCATGACCGCCACGACATATCTCGCGGACGAGAGAGGACAAACTAAGATGTAAGATATCTCGACATCGACAATTTTGATAGAAAAGATATCTCGATCGACAAATATATCTATTTTTGATATTAAAAGTCGAGTTTTAAGTGTAATTGTCATGTTAGACCCGGAAGAAATAAAGAGATAATAATCGATTAAAACACGAGATGATCGATGGAACTCTCGGAGTCAACGTCAAACGGAATTGCCTTTCATTCATCCGAAAATATGAATGATATCTCTTACTATCTTGGAGAAATTTTCTATAAAGGGTAAAAATAATATTCACCGTTAGTACATAATTCTCTTTAGATTTATTTCATTAATCCAGAATCTTCTACGTATATACGTTTTTTATTCAACAGCTGTTTCTGTATTAAATATATCCCTAAAATCTGCAACAAATATTCCTCAAAATCTTTATCCAGCTCATATTTTAACTGTAAAACCATGGCTAAAGTGCGCGCCAGATAAGTCTGCGCGCGACGGGTGGCGTACCAAATATTGCCACGTATAATAAAGCAAACTCTCAACCACTAATAACACTATGCAACACCAAAAAATCACCGGCATCCTGGATGTTAATTCGTATTAGGTATACTAAGTATACAACAGAAAACAACATACAACAAATTTATATTTAGATATCACGTCGAATTAACTACTAAATCTGACGTGATGTAACAATTTTATTTGTAAATTTCAGTTACTTTTAGGGTGATGAATAATAATTACATACTATAAACTCAGTAAAAATATATAATATATTTTTAATTTGTTGCATATTGTAACAGAAGAACCCCTTATTAACCTGCTCAATAAGAAATATTTACATAATCTATAATTAAATAAAACAACACCAAATTTTATATATATGTATATTTAATGTAAATCATTTATCGAGTATATAGCAGAACTTCTAAATTTTGGATAACTATGGTCCATCAGTGGGTCAATCTTTCCATTCTATTTTCAAATGTTTGTGATTAACTTGACTCGTTATTAGAAGAGTTTGAAGTTTCACTGTCACTTGCATGATCAATTATAAATTTGTCCAGTTCTATGTCCAAGCCTCTCAGATTCAAAATATTGGTCTTCGATTTTTTCAACACATTGCCGCTTCAGATTGAAGATATTTCACCTTTAGCTTGACTTACATTTTTTTCCACAATACGTCTTTTTTTTCAATGGGGTTTAAATCCTAAAACAAACTATAACATTAACCAACAACAAAGTAAAAATATACCTACATATATAGTATAAAATTACCCAACATAAAGACACAATACCATTTACTGGTCACCCCAAAAATTACCTGTCAAGTAAGCAACAAGGGCCCGAACTTTAGAAAATGGTACAATCGGGCCTTTATTTTGCCCACAAGCACGTTTTACTTACAATTATTACTGAATCTTTCAAAATAATATGTATTGAAACCAATATAAAACATGGGTGAACACAAATAAAAGCAGTATTAAATCAGAAAAGATCAAATCGACTCGAAGATTGAAAAATATACAATGCGTGAATGTAAACGCATATTATTTAAATAATTTGTCTCTTAAGAACCTAAAACTATATATAAATAAATTAAACACACAACAACTTATCATGCACATAATTTGTTATTATAAAGTGTTTTGGTGCAATATTAATTTATTAATAAAAATCTATCCGCAAATGGATTCATAATAATTATTTAAGCATTACAACAAATCACACGACAATTTTACCCAGATATGAGTAATTCTTCCTTATATGACAACACGGTCTAACTATAATCGTTATATCTATATCTATGGTTCTATTTTTTTGTCTACTGCTTATTTTCCACTGACTACAGAACACTGTGGTCTACTGCTTTGATTTCTATTTTTTAGCCTGTTAAAAAGTGCCAAGTGGAATTCTCTAATAGTTGACAGATGACAGTGACGTGAGCCATCTCGTCGAGTCGGCAGTGTTCGCGGTTTGGTTGGTAGATCGCGGATTTAAATATTTCCGAAATAAAAAGTAGTTTCGTTTATAAAAACTCGATTTGTTCTTAAATTTCTGATTGTTACTGTTTAATCTTTAATTTCTGTTATTAATATAATGGCTTCACCTAGGACACGTCGTAAGCTGAATTCTATTCGCGACTTAAACGCAAATAATGTATGTATGAAATTATTTTTTTCTATTTTATTTTCATTTTTAGTGATTTACCTTATATTTAATGAATATATTTTCATTTTCTCTCAGAAATGTTTTGAATGCGGTACTTTAAATCCACAATGGGCTTCCGTTACTTATGGCATATGGATATGCTTAGAATGCTCTGGTGTACATCGTAGCCTTGGTGTACATCTATCCTTTGTACGTTCTGTAACTATGGATAAGTGGAAAGATATAGAACTTGAAAAAATGATGGTTTGTTCATATATATTAATTTACTCTTTGTTAGTCACTAATTTTACATTTACACTATTTTTTTAATTATAATTGTATGTCAATCGAAGTCTCATTACATATTGTAATCTTGCAAAGCTTTTTTAGTTAGTTTTATATTAATTATGTACTTATTTTTAATCAAAATTTCCATTTTTATAAATTGTTTCATGTAAGTCATTTGCGTATATTTCACATAAGTGTTTATTGTAAAGTATGAAAGAAATTTCAGTTTTGATGTTATTTAAAATATATTTCTACACAGTGTGGAGGAAATTCAAAAGCGAGAGACTTTTTTGAGAGTCAACCTGACTATTCACCTGATATGACTATTCTACAGAAATATAACAGCAAAGCTGCTGCCATGTATAAACAAAAGGTATTTTGCTTCTTCATTGATTATATGTTCAGACAATATTTAATGGTGCTGGAATTAAAGTTCAATAATGTTTGTATCTATGTGCGAATGTTGTATTATACGTGACAGTAAATTTATGTAATTGTACTTGCTTCTGAATCATCAACATAATGATTCTTTCCAACTCTTAGATAGCTGCTACTGCTGATGGTCGTGAATGGAGCCCATCAGACTTCAAATTGGAACACTCCATACAATGGAACGAATCTCAGAATTCCTATTCATCTGAACTACTAAGCAGTGGTTCTGATAATAATATCAGTTATCAGTGAGTAATTGGCACATTTTATTTTTCAAACCTTTAAAATATGTATAAAAAATATATAAAAAGATTTTTTTCATTGTTTGTATGAGAATACAAAATAATATTATGGAATTATAATTAGAGATGAAATGGATAGCTGTCAGATACCAGATATCCAGCTGAACATAGCCGTTTGGTGCATCGCAAGCAATTGTCAAAATCTATTTTTCAGCACCCTGCAGCTACACTGCTGCAGCGAAAGACCTTTTTATAAAGCTGGACTGGTTTATAAAGACTAGCGAAACCTCTTTTTATCTCTTAATGGAATTAGTAGTTACTCACCATAACTTGCCCTTAGTGCAGTACGAGTACTAAATCATTTTCTATGTTGTAGAATAAAATTTTGTAATTATTGATTTTGTATGTTAAGTGATATAAATTAAGTACTTTATTTATACCACCTTAATTGCATATTTCGTATTTTTTTTAAATATCCTTTATCCAGCCGGATAGGCGCTCTGGTATCCAGCCAGATATTTTATTTAAGCCGGTTAGGCCGGATACTTGCCGGATCCATTTATCCATTTCATCTTTAATTATAATACACTGTTACATTAAAAGTTTAAATTTGAAGCTCAAGGAATAATTTTTAATCTTGAGTTTTGTATATTGTAGCAGTGAATATGGCAGCAACCGTTACACCGGTTTCGGCAATTCCAACCGTTCACATTCCACACCTTCATCACCCGATACGATGGACGATGTCCTATCTTCATTAGCATCTGTACGTAATTTTTAATATTTTCTTATTACACAATTTTTGAATAAGACAATCATATTCTATAATACAGACTACTATTTTAAGATCAATTTATTAGTTAAATTCTCAATATTTCTTCTGACTTTAATAACAGTTCCATAACACTGTATACCATAAGTTATAATGATATAAATATGTTAGCTACAATAAATTGTTGGTTTGAAAATTATTAAAATTTAAAGTCAAGCATTAATTTTGCCTGAGTTATATATTTGTTTATTCTTGAAGGGTTGGTCAGTATTTTCATCAACTGTGAGTAAGGCAGCACGCTCTGCTACTGAGAGTGCTGTACGCTATGGAGGTATTGCTTCTCAGAAAGTGACTGAAATGGCATCTACAGTTACTGAAAAGGTAATACAAAATTTTAATTTAATGTTCCGTTCTGTTTTTAAGACAAGTCCACATATCATTCTGCCATAAATTTATCCATCTTTACCTTGGTTCTATATCTCTATATTCATCCACATCCATGCTTAAAACTATTCATCACTCCTCACATCTACTAGTACTTGCATCTATTGATACGCATTTGTATCGTAAGACATTGGCATAATAATAATATAAAAAAATAAATGTTTAGGTTAATAACCGCGGAGGTTGGAGTACACTTGGTGGTACTTCGGAGCTTCGTCGAGCAAGTAATGCGAGTATGCAGAACCAACCGCAGAGCTACGGTGCTATGAAGAGTTCCTCTTCGGAACCCTACTCGAACTGGTATGACTTAGAAATATGACTAGCAGAGAGTTTGGAGTAGAGCCGAGTACCACACTCCCCCAGCATAAATATAGTGTTGTTATGAAATGTTTCTCTCTCTCTTTCAATTAATTACATTAAACAGTATAATAATGGTGAATATCTTAAGCATTCGCCATTTAAAAGAAATATATTTAAATTAGTTTATATTAAATGCTTTAATTATTATCAAGGGGCAGGACTATGTGTGCCTCCTCCATGTATTCCCACGTTTACCTTGTACTATGTATGTTTGCAATATAACACTGTTAACAGCTTGAACCTTAAGGAAAGAAAAGCCTTTTGATGCAGTTATATCTTAATTTATCTTACCCAATAACTAAATTGCATCTGTATTCATCAGGAATGAACAAACACAGCCGTGGAAAGAGTCTGTAGCGACACGCAATAATCTGGACACCTCTGATTTGTCGAAAATCGGAATATCTGGTATTCTGCCTGATGTTAAGAAAATCACTATTAAGAAAAAGAGCGAAGACGAATCCTGGGACTGGCTGAACAATTAAGATCTGGTTATTATTTGTTTATATTGTTATTTTTTCATGTTAGATATCAATAAACAAGCGTGAGGCTCACTTGAGGTTAAATTATACCTCAGCTACATAATCAGTGATACGCTGGCGACTTTTTTATGTATTTCGGTCATTTAAGCACAGACAAAACAAAACGCGCAATGTGCACTCCACGTTGTGTGTATCTATTTAACTGAGGGGTGAGCACGAACAAGTATCGAAAGAGTATTCGTATCGTCAAACTGTCATTTGTACGAAATTTCAAATGATTTCTCATACAACTGACAGATTGACGATTCGAATACTTTGTCGATAGTCGTTCGTGCTAGGCCCTCAGGAACGTTTTTCGTTCAAGGAAAGTTCAGAAATCAGTGTTTTCATCTGATTACAACCACGTTAGTTTTAAAAAACGAGCCTACAAATTTTAAAAGGCGGACAACGCATCTAAGACTCTTGAATTATGGATGTCCATGGGCGGTGGTGATTACTTACCATCAGGTCAGTTGTCCGCTCTGAAATAAAAAAATAATAAATAAAATGTGCCAAACTGACATCAATAATATTATAATATATGTTTTTGACCTCTTTAGCAAATATGAGCAACATATAGATATGACGTTAGAGATAACTCCTAATCCAAGGAAAATAATATTTTCCCACATTAATTAAAATTATTACAAAGTTTAAAGTGGTATAATACTCTTTGGTTAGCATCGCAGCGCCATATTGGAGTCGAGATAACATTAACTAAGTTCCATCATTTTTATTTAAAATCTTTGGCCCTAAAATGAAAATTCAGTCTTCCACAATACCTCAGTTATTTGCTAAAGTTTATTTAGACACAAAGAAAATTCAAATCGGCCAGGCAGTTGCTGAAATCTTATCACATACACAAATGCTATTTGAGTCGCTACATGGGAGCTTTGATTATTCAGCTCCAATAAATAGATGGCCTTAGTGCTTAAAGCAATTCTATCATAATGGATGTATGTGCGCTTTAATCCGTGGTAAAAAAAATTCAGTAACTCATCCTAGCTGTTTAGATTGTGAGTTTATAGCGACTTCAGTCAGTTTTTCTGTTATTTACCATTCTGAAAATGATGTATAATGTTTCAATTCATTTCAAAACAACCTGGAGCACACGAATTACGATTACTTTTGTTCCCAAACAAAACGTTGCTTCAGGCTGAATTTAGTCTCTGAGAATTACATGAAAATAATTTCAGTAGTTGTGACGAAACAGACATACAAAAATGTTTAACATGAGTTTTATGTTTTCGGTTTATCTTCTGTTATCGTCCCTTTTCAATTCATGGAATAATATTCAGTGAACACTTATTGATTCTACTGTTTTATTCTGTTACATTTAACACTTACCCTAAGTTTTCATAACAATAGATTAATTTTGTTAATGTTACTTTTTCTCGCTTTTCAGGTGTTTCACATCAGATTTTCAAGATCAAACAATTTTACTAGTAAATTGCATGATTCCATATTATTAGAATAAAATGATATTAATATGGAATATATAACCTTAATATCCATCAAGGACTATTCGAGTTTTGTAACTTCCTAGTTGATTATTTTTATCTGTTTCTGAATATTTTAATACTTTTAATATTACATATAAATGTGAAGTATTCAATTACTAGTACATCAATCAATTACATAGTTGAATACATCCTATAAATGGCATAATATTTTTAGGGATATAACGTATAGCCCTTGTTGCGAATAATTTAAGCTAATTATTTATTTTACAATACACCTTCATCAATCAGTCTTGTTATATTTAAAGTTGCTATTTGATATACTAATATAACCACTAATAAATAGGTAATAAATAGTTTTGAAAATACGTTATCAGAAATTTTTAGAAAAATATCATGTCATATTATAGTAAATAACTACATAAATATTATATAAGGAACTTCACTTTGAATTGACATTAATATTATAAATTTTAAGGTAAATTTCATAGATTGAATTTTGTCAAACTTTCATTGACAATCATCATAAGTATTAAATTGACTCCGGGTCCGCGCTCAAATGTGTCCCAACCAAAAGAGGAATAATTCTGCAAAAAAGGAACAATGGACAACCGTCCTTCAGTCTTCTTTTGGTTGACTAATGTAAAACTACTCAAGTAAAGTGAGAAAAGTCGATGGTACTTTATTGATACTTTCAGTAAGTTAACATATTTTTTTATATAGAAGCATAATTTCGCTTAAAAATACAGTATTTTAATAACATTTAGATTTTCTGTAGGTAAATAAAATCATAATATAATCTGCCAAAATCGACAAACACACTATTTCTTTCTTATACAGAAAAATAATGTTCACATACCATAAATCATATTTCCAAGGGAATTAGAACAAATTATAGGTTTTTTATAGAGTTGCTTTGATGTTTATATTTTATGGTCATATTGTTTTCATGTCTTTTATTAACGCGAGTATCACACATTTAAATAAAATACTGTATACCGGATTAAAACGCGATTTATAAATAATTTAAACAATATAAATAATAAATCGCGTTTTTATCCGGTATACAGTATTTTATTTAAATATTATTTTCAGTTTTCCTCGAGATCCAATTAAATTCTAATTTAATATATACAATATGTTACTAAAAAAGGCTCGAGAAGAATAAAAATACATCTTCGCAACATTGCTAGTGAAGGATTTTTGTGCTTTAAGTATTTTTATATATTATCTTACTTTTGATATGTTGACCTAAAAATGTGTTTCTTTTTAGTTAAACCATGAAATAACTACATCACAAAATGACAACTTGCATGAAATTACATTTAATATTTCAACAATTAATATCGACGTGAAAAGAGTGCAATATGAATTAAGTTTTTAACATCTAATATATAAAATTCTCGTGTCGCGGTGTTTGTGGTTAAACTCCTCCGAAACGGCTTTCCCGATTCTCATGAAATTTTGTGTGCATATTGGGTAGGTCTGAGAATCGGACAACATCTATTTTTCATCCCCCTAAGTGATAAGGGTTGTTCACCCTTAAATTTTTTTTTTTAATTTTTGGACGAAATTTTTTGTTTATTTATTTTTTATAATGTGGCATTAAAAAATACATACAACCCCTGCTTTTTTTGTCAAAAAATCTTGACCCGTGCGAAGCCGGGGCGGGTCGCTAGTTATTTATATAATATCTGAAATCAATAAAACTGCAATAAATAGTTTTTCGTCTTTTGATAATATGCTAAGATAATTTTTTATTTATAATTAAATTATTATCCTTGCTATTTCTCTCAAAAAAAAACCACTGAGCACCTTTCAACAAGTGTATTCGTGCTTGTGAAATCCCCTGCTGCTTCTAATACTTTTATGCTCTTTACCTCAAACATGGGACATTTCACGTGAAGCGGACAGGAAAAAAAAAGTGAGGTTCTGAAAATTTACCACATTCGGCCCATTTGTACTTCTAGTAGGTATGAATGTGTACGCAAAATATTTTTTTTGTATAGTGTATATTTACCAAGTTATAGGTTTCAAAAGAATTGTCGTTGATTGGTACTACAATTTTTCGTAAGTAATTTTTCGAATATAACAAATCTACTATAAAATATTTTACATAGCGATACATATTAAAAATATACTGTTCTTTTTGACAGTAAAAAAAAAATAAAAAAAAATTAATGGCCAAAACCGGAAGTAAACTTTTCAAACCAGAATTACAGTCACTTCGACCAATTTTTTTTTATTTTTTTTTTCTTCCAAAATATAGCTTAAATGATAATAAAAGTACACTAGAAATTTTAAAATGGGATCTCTATTAGTTTAGGAGATACGTTGAATAATATACACCCGCGTCGCAAGGGGCGTCATATGTAGCACTTGCTTAGATCGGTTGGTGTGCGTCAAATAAAATGGCTTGTATAAATTACTGTGATAAAATAGTTCAAACATAATAAAACAACATTGGTACAAAACAAGAACTGTTTATTTTGTAATTTTAACAATTTTACAATGGGAATCTATGGCAGAACTGGTCCTCTTTACAAGAAGGCCTGTGGTTGTTGGAATGAAGCTGTGAAACTTTTTGGTTCCTGAAATGGTGACCGTAGACGCAAACCGGGGTTCCAAAAAAATTCTCTGACGCTCTATATCATCTTTAGAACAGAAATAAATGGCGGTTTGTTTTAAAGATGATTTTGCCCATTCATATAATCGCATTGGTGTGATAATTGCTTTACTTGGAGGTAACTGTAAACTTGCACGTGCAGCTAAACGTTTCAGATTCCCCCCTAGACCATCGCATGGCGCCTTTCCGTGAGATGTTGCATGAAAATGCAACTCTGCATCTGCATTAAAATCTTCTTTGTAATAAAACAGATTCACAAAGTTAAATCTATTTTTAAAATGTTGGGAAGCCCCGTCAGTTATGTATATAATTTTTGATCCAACTATCGATTTTTCTAAAAGATGCTTGTGTAGTAGCTTTTGGAAAGCACAAAAGGTGGCTGTGTCATGCTTCAGGTCGTCAGAAATCATAACAATGCTTCCGTGTTTTACTTCATTACCGTCTCTGTAGTAAAAAACTGACGTTAGAAGCGTTGCCTGTGCATTATTCCAATGAAAGGATTGAGCAGCATCTTGGACAATAAAACTATAGTTTTCTGCAAAATCACATTGTACGAGAATTCGAAGTTTGAAGAGATTCATCGATAGTCTCCTTAAGTTTTAAAATAAACCGCCTGTTGCTCTGCAATGTAAGCATGAGGTTTCAAAAGGTCCAAAGCGTCACATAACTCATCTACAAAACTATCGGTTTCCTGCAGGAGGCACATACGTAAAGATCTTGTGAAAAACTCCACTTTTGAGCTAAACATTTAGATATTTTCCTTAAATTTTCGATGAAGTACCAAGTGAAATGGGTTAAAACATCGATCACCGTACGACGCCATTAATAATAACAACTGTCACAGATTAAAACGTGCACAAGTCGCTGAGCGGTTAAAGCAACACTAAAGTTTAAGTTACGAAACCGCTAGGCGTCATATTTCTATCTCTTTCTTGTAGATAGGTTTGACCGTTTGACTCTATCTGACAAAACGGTTTAGACAAAAAGTACTACACGTTACTAACAGATGGCGCTATTAGTCACGTTTCGCAAATAATAAATCTTTTCTACTGCTCCAAAAACGTTTTTTCTTTATAATATATTATTAACTTATATTTGTATTATGTAGTTATATTTATATTATATTAATAAAACTTATTTCATATCATTAAATGAGGTTAAATATACGCTAAAACGATATAAAATATTAATAAAGTTGCAATATCGCGCAAACTGCTCAACCTTGCAAGCGCTACATATGACGCCCCTTGCGACGCGGGTGTATATTATTCAACGTATCTCCTAAACTAATAGAGATCCCATTTTAAATTTTCTAGTGTACTTTCATTATCATTTAAGCTATATTTTGAAAGAAAAAAAAAATAAAAAAAAAATTGGTCGAAGTGACTGTAATTCTGGTTTGAAAAGTTTACTTCCGGTTTTGGCCATTATTTTTTTTTTAATTTTTTAATTTTTTTTTACTGTAAAACAGAACAGTATATTTTTAATATGTATCGCTATGTAAAATATTTTATAGTAGATTTGTTATATTCGAAAAATTACTTACGAAAAATTGTAGTACCAATCAACGACAATTCTTTTGAAACCTATAACTTGGTAAATATACACTATACAAAAAAAATATTTTGCGTACACATTCATACCTACTAGAAGTACAAATGGGCCGAATGTGGTAAATTTTCAGAACCTCACTTTTTTTTCCCTGTCCGCTTCACGTGAAATGTCCCACATGTTAAACAAAGAAACATACCTTTTTTTACAATTTATCTGTTCACTAATTTCGTTTGTAATCGTTTTGTTGTATGTTGTTGTTTCATTGTATTATAACACATATACCTTACCTTTGATATGGCAGAAGCTACAATATATGTATATGTGAGTGAGTCTTCAAAGTTGGTCAAGTGTATATAGATGTTTACATATAATATGGTAATATCTTAAATCTCATTTCGACTCCACTCTTTTCTTTGTTCTCATCAATCAACATCACTTTTCTAAAGCTTGGCTTAAATAGGATATTTTCTCCAATGCATGGCCTGTGTTTATATACTTAGATTGAAAGGTAATTGGTACACATTTATTTGAGGTTTCTATGAGACTCTAATTCCATGTAAGTTTATATGAGACTATGGCAATATTTAAAACTCACTTTAATAGAAATCAGTGAAAAAGCTCCTGCCATTAATGATTATGTGTATTATATTTTAGTATTGTAAAATATGTTATATTGTTAATGTAGATTTGAGACGTAAAGAAATAAAGGCGCTTATAATTTTAATTGATGCAAATCATTGCATCAGCATATAAGATAAAATATAGTGTTAACTAAGGTTACATATTATCATTATATTTTACCTTATATTTAAAGTAACTCAGAAGTTACTTTCCATCTTTCAACCTTGCTTTAGTTGTTACAAGATATAGATTTAACCCTGTATTATTTTAAAATTTACACTTTGTTAATTATTGGCATTTAATAGTTTTATTTAACTGTGTCAAAAGTAGGTTTAAATATTACAGACACTTTTGATTTTATACACTCATATTATGATTGATTCAATGATTTATGTCCTTTATTTTAATATGTATAAGTGTAGAAAAATAATTTTGTCATTTAAAATACTTTTTTATATGTAGAATAAAACTAATGATTGAATTTTATTCATGGAAAAAAGAATATTACTATCTATTTAAAATGAAAAAAAATATAGGTTAAGCAATTATGCCATTGTATTATTTGCGACATTTCAGTGTTTACTCCCAAATTGGAGTATTTTATACAATTGATTCCAATTTTAATTACTGTTCTTTATAATTTTGCCAAGATTTTTACAGTTATATTTTTTAAGTTTTGATATATTTAGGTATATTGTAAAAAAATAAGGTGCTTTTTGGAGAATTATAATTACTTATTGTGTAATTGAAATGTACATAATTGATAAAAAGGTATTAGTCATTTTAAAAAGCACTTACCCAAGTTATGTCAGTTACTTTTATCGAGTATTTACTAAAATGTTATTCTTCTATTGCAAAAGTTAGAATCTCAATGTCGCATTATAATTTATAAGACTAGCAAAACGCCCCGGCTTCGCACGGGTGCATTGTAGATAAAAAAAAGCAAAGCCTATGTTACTCGGTGATAATATTTCCTATTGGTGAAAGAATTATTAAAATTGGTTGAGTACTTTTTGAGGTAAATTGTAACAAAACTGCAAAAATGACAATGCCTCGCCGCGTTGCTCGCTGCGAGCCGGCGCGTCGGCGTGTATCTTTATATTGGCACTAGCGACTCGCCCCGGCTTCGCACGGTTCTAGATTTTTTGACAAAAAATATAGGGTTGTATGTATTTTTAATGCCACATTATAAAAAAATAAAATCAAAAAATGTATATGGATAATAATTAATACTATTGATTTTACTAATCATTTAAATTTTAAACGCTCACATCGAAGCAACTACTAAATTAAAGTTTTATTATTCTATTAGCATAATTTTTTAAAGAATATTTAGTACGTACAAATTATAATTGTAGAGTAGATTAATAGGGAAATTTAGTTTGTTCAGTTTATAAATGCAATATTTTTATTAGAAAATACATACTCTTCTTTATTTCTATTTCGTCTATATTGTCTTATTGCATCTCTATGCAGCTGCCAAATGCACACTTATTATGGGCTAAAAACCAAGATGAAATCTCAGTATTATCCTTCAATGATGTATGTTGGCAGTTATTATAAAAAAATGGAATAGTACGAGTTGAGTAGTTATAAATGTTTATTACTGAAAAAAACATGGTATCAGTAATAAATTTATTTTTAAATATTTCTTCTAAGAATTAATTAATAATGTATTAAAATAAATTGTATATCAGAATAATCTTTTTTTATTTTATATTTAAGGGTTGTCAAAACAATTTAATTTGCTCTGTAAATAATATTTTTTACGGTCTCGTTGGCGCGTTCGTTAGAACACCTTCGTGCGCTTCGATGGGTCGTGTGTTCGACACATGTTTATAATTTTCTTTTAGCATGTTTTCCCCACGTCTGGTAACTTCGGACACTCATCGGGTGGGATGAATATCGAAATTCCGAACGGATAACCACTGTTCATAGATGGAAAAACCGTGAAGTGTTCATTAGGCGGATTTCCGAATGCTCGAAGTAAAAAGTAGGTCGACAGCGCATCATTGACTGATGTTCTGTAGCTGAGGTATCACCTACTATCAAGTGAACCTCATGCTCGTCTGTCGATATCTAGCATAAAAAAATATACCTATATATTATATTCTATTTGTATAACGTTGACTTTTATCAAAATATTTATTTGGATGTCCTTTAGATAATTTGGTATGTAAAAAATTGGTTTAAAGATATACAAGAATAAATAATGTTTTAACATAATTTATTAAATCCCCATATTCCATGAAAATACATCACATCAAGAAAATTCCAAAATTATTAATTACCAAGCACATTGTATGCAATACAAACCTTAACTAAATAGCCATACTATCCAGTATGGAGTTTAATTATATAATAATCACGTCATGTAAACATATAGATATGACACAATCTTAAAATGTCTTCACTAGCAGAAACCCTTCAAATACCCCCCCAAAACCGAATGACATTTTTGAAACCGAAAATAACAAACAATAAAATATTTTGTGATAAGGACTAATACATTTTTGTCATGTTTAAATGTTTGTGAAGGATCCTGAGAACACTTGTTTTTGAAAGCCTAAGCCTCCTTCACATGGGCCATCTTAAACAAGTTTATTATTGTTGCATATGTCAGAAAAGAGTCACTATAAACAAGTCATATGTTTCTTTTATTGGTGTTATTAAATTCTAGATAAAATTAAGTTACAAGCAGAATAGATTGGAACGCAGTGTTATAATATACATATACTGAGGCTAACAACTCATGAACCGCACAGTGTACTTAGAAATAATACAGTTTGTCTTGTTATTTTCTATAAAATATATTTTTTTTGTTACTTACAGCCTATGTGACATTACCAAGTATATGAATGTATATAAATCAGGACCAAAAAAGTAATATTATAAAATGTGTCACAATAACATCATGTTTCACTACATAGCCCACATGTAAAAGTATATATCTTGCCAATGATTTAAATATTGTAATATAGGACCACAAATAAATGACATTGCTGGAATTTTATTTGAAGTTGATTCTAGAAAGTTTTCAATAACATTTTTAGAATAACCATTATACATTGGACTTCTCAATAGGTACAAAACAAGGCTAAGTTTTCTACGGCTTATTTCTAACCTCTGCTCATAACTAATTTCATTCATGTGCCTACTGTATAGTCTAAAACTAGCAACATCCAAGCTTAAAGCAATAAGCCATTGCTTCCAAGATTTTGTACCAAATACTCTCATTGCAGCGAGATGTATTATTGGTTTAAATATATGTATCAACTCAGCATGCTTAAGATCTTTGATATCAAGGGTAGAAGGGGTACCATCATTCTTTATTTTAATAGGCTGCCAATCACGTAGGTTTACAGGTGGAGCACCTTCTACACGACGAACCACTCTTCCTGATCTCCGTAAAGTGAAAAATGCATTTGAATTTTCATCAGGATCACCCGCTTCAGTGACTTTCTTTCTTTGCAATACTGGTATTGGAGGATGCTGTATAGGCAAATCTTTATATCTGTACAGCAATACCAAAGCTGATGAACACTTAAAGAGTTGGAGTAGAGTAGCTGCTGTCCACTTACCTTTAGTCCCCCACTTGTATCTGACAGTTAACTCTACAAAAACTTCACAATAATGAGTTATTGTTAGCCATAATTTTATTTGCTCCTGCAAACTATAGTGGGGTAAGTCATTTCCAAAAGCGTCTTTAATAATCTTGTCATTGAATAACGTTAATAATTTCGATAATGCGTAAACCAGTTCAGAAACAATTGGTGATTTATTAATCTTGCCGGCAATGAAATAGGATGACCATGTAGCTACTGTTTCCACATCAGTGACAAGGTTGGGATTACTAATGACCCATCTTTGATAGGAAGTGTATAATTCCTTGAAGGATAGTTTTTTATCCATTTTTATTGTTTAATATCACGACTTAATGGCGCACTAATTCTGATGTTTCCTTCGTTTTCTAGAATTGAATATTTAAAAACACTATTTTTGAGACACTAAATAACCCATGCTATACTTTAAATTAGAGTAACGATGGAAAACAGTATTTTCCTCATAATATAATTAGAAATAGAAACTTATAGTTATGAGGAATAAGTTATAAGTTCTATAATATTATCTATTAATGAGAAATTGACCACTATTTAATGACATTTGATAAACGAAATTGACAAATGACATTGATATCAAAGATTGGATTTTTTATCTGTATACTCTAGTTTTTAAGCACTTTGCTTAAATTATTTTTGTGTACAATACATCATTAATCTGTCTATCTAATCGGTACATATTATATTAAAAGGATTCGTAACCCTTTAACGCAAATCAAGTGTCATTCAGGAGTTTCTTGAATCACAAGATGAAGATTTGACTTAAAGCCACCTTGAGTTAATGAGCCCATTGAAGAAGAGGAGAGAGAAAAAATCTTAGTGAAGGTATGGTAAATGGGCTCTGTGATTTCTTCATGAAAATTTAACCGTATTATTTTTAAGAGGCTATTGTTTTCCACTGCTCAATATCAATCTGAATTAAAGAGCTAGGTGAAAAAATAAAAATCGATTTTTATTTTGCACCTACTAGGAACGTATCCCCTATAATCCCATACGTGTGAACGTAATATATACTACGTAATACATAATACGAAATAGCGAAACGCAGGGACTGAAACCGGTTAATATTTATTTTCCAAAATACGTGTCTGACAGAGATACCATTAGTTTTAAAGAGTAATAAACCCTAAACTTACCACAGTAATTTTTGTAAAAATGAATAAAAACGAAAGAAAAACCTTTATAATACCGGTATTTCTCCCATAGTAAATTACCCGGTATTCAGTCCCTGGCGAAAAGTAGGTACTGAAAGGAGTCTCGAGGCCGATGTTGATGAAAACTAAAAATAAAATGCTTTTTCAAAAAGCCTAGTCAGGAATCGATGATTTTGAAAAAAAATCAAATCAAAAATAAAAGATATTGATGCAGTTGTTTTCATCAAAATTGGTCTCGTAACTCCTTTCAATACTTTTCGCTATTCCTCTCAGTTTCGGAGTTGGCCCTGTAGGGTTATTCACGATCATTTGAAAACTTTCCGTTCCGATATTACAAGATTTCGTACCGATATAATATCAAGCTTTCTATCATTTTATACTAAGATTCTAATCGGAAACTCCCGAAGAATGCCGATGCTCAATCCTATGGGAATTGTGAATACCATTTTCATATCCGGTAAATACGAAACAACTTTTAGTGGGAGAGCGTAGCTTTCCGGGCGGATCGATTTCGAATGATCGTGAATAGCCCTACTGAACGCCCACTTCAAAAATTCATCCTGTGTATTAAATCTGGCAGTGGTTAGTATATCGCCTATGACTAATAAAAATGTCGAATGTGAAAATCGATTACAAATGAAAAGTTAAAAAAGACATAGAATACCTATCTGATTTTCGACAATCAGACAGACAAACACAATTTATTGCAGTGTAATTAATTCTTAAACATTATTCAAAAAGGTTTAATTGCATTGTTTTAAAGAAAAGGCCTTTTTAAATAGTCATGCCATATACAGACTGTAGTTACGGTATACAAGGTCCTTAAAAAGTTAAATCATCTAATTAAGACGGGCTCGTTGGCGCGTTCGGTAGAACCTGCCGTTCGCATCGATGGGTCGTGGCTTCGAATCCCACCCGGGACAACATGTTTATAGTTTTCTGTAAACATGTTTTCTCCACGTCTGGTAACTTCGGGCATTGATCGGGTGGGAGGAATATCGAAATTCCGACCGGATAACGAACCACCGTTCATAGATGTAATTAAACAAAAACCGACATCAAAACTACAACTACACATAGTATGTACAAACTTATACTAAAAAGTAAAAAAATATATTTTAGGGAAAAAAATGGCGGGAAGTAACGTAAGACATAATTAAAGAAAGATGTAAGAAAAATATAGGTAACGTAAGACTAGGCGGTATGGTCGAAAGACTTTAGCCTGCCCTCTTCCTTCCTATCCGGTGCACTCTTGACAGAGCGGTCGTGATCGCTATGAAGTAGTGGTAGGGGCAGATGTGATGCGCTTCACGACGTTTCGCCATCGTTGCCTATTAGAGGTCATCCTGCTGCACTGGTTGAGTGAGTCTCCTACGGCAGACTTGATTTGGTCAGTCCAACGCGTAGGTGACCTTCCGCGCGGCCTAGTGCCTTCCACCTTCCCCTGGACGACAAGGCGTTCTATGGACTGATCACCACGCCGAGATACGTGTCCGAAGAATGTAAGGATGCGAGATTGTACTGTTGAAAACAGACGCTGCTTAATACCGAGTTCTTGAAGTATCGAGACGTTTGTACGAAACTCGGTCCACGAAACCCCAAGCATTCTCCTCCAGCACCACATTTCCAGAGCGTCTATTTTCTGCTTTTCCACATCTCGCAAGGTCCACGTTTCAGCTGCGTACAGAAATATGGGGAATATAAGTGTCTTCATGAGCCTGGTCTTCGTGGCTTTTGTTATATTCCTGTTTCTCCATATTTTTTGCATCTTGTCCATCGCCGTTCTTGTGATGCCCATACGTCGTTTGATCTCATCGATGCATCCGCCATTGCTTGAAATCTGAGCCCCAAGATAAACATAAGATTATTTATTACGAAAAGTTAAAGCCATTACATAAATTGTAAAAAAAAACCAAGACTTGCAACTCAGTTCTTCTATCGTAAAAAGTTGTGAGATCCGTTTAATACGAAGTTGGTCAATTTATTCGGATCTATCGGTCTTAAGTAATTACATAATTAGCTAACCTAACAACATCCTATAGTGACCACTGACCATATATATTAATATTAAAAATCTTTTATGTTTAAAATAAATAGATTGACTTGTCAATCGCACCAAAAAAATCTAATTGCTTGGTTAAATTCAGGCTTCTAGTTTGATCCATAACAAAGTTATAAGGGGTCGAAAATGGCCCGAACTACTTCGAGAGAAGGATAGTATCTACGGCCGTGCCACTTGTTTAAGAAAAGCTTTGGCTTTAATTAAGAGGGAAGATGGATGGATGGATAATAGCAACACATTTTATAGGATTCAAGTTGAAGGAGGTTTGCTTTCATAGTCAATAGATTTTTCTGTATATTTCATTTTATGTTGATGGACTCTGCCGATTTAGATTACCCACTACAGTATTTTATGATTTAAAGAAGAAATAATTTCATTTTCTCTAGAATTACAGCGTATCAATATGAATTCTGCATGTATTAATTATTTCTACAGGTTTCACACCTCAGGATCAGGATTATCCCTCGCTCCGTAACGTAAGGGTGTATTTATGATTTTATTTTTTTATATTACAATACGACAGACGAGCATGAGGTTCACTTGATTGTAGGTGATACCTCAGTCACAGAACATCAGTCAATGATGCGCTGAAGCTTAAAGAGGGAAATTGAGAGGAAGAGAGAGAAAGTTATTTATTTACTATCAAATATAATATTAGACAGTAAGGCTGCAGTCTCAGAATTTTATGATGATGATTATGAGCTACTTGGCAGGAAAGCTCACGCTGATTTTCATTGTTAAAACTTTCGTGGCACATACGTAATTACTAAATATTATATGAAGAAGCCCTCTATATTAGTTTGTTAGATTTATTAATATTAGGTTGTCACATCAAACATGTGGTGACATGTAGCGCGATATTTCGAGAACGGATGCATGATTGGACTCTACCATACCATCACCCTGACAAATTGGTTATGTTGATATTTTACGTTTGAAATGAAACTCTTTAACTTATTTTCATGATTTCTATGTTGACTCATGTTAAAGGACAATTTGGTCAAGCCATAATCTTTCAACCCACTCGAGTACACAGATATGGTTATTTTTTATTTAAGACTAGTGGACCCCGCAGACGTTGTTCTGGCACAATTTTGGCTTCGAAATTATATAATTATTCTTAAATTTGAATATGCCCATTTACCCACTATAATTGTCTAATATGTCACTGATTTGTAGTAGACATCTGTTATTTCAAAAAAGCTAAGAATGCATGACGTGAGCTGTCAAGATGGCGGAGCTCCGACCCTAATTTATAATATAATTAATTTTATGCATATATTTTTTCCTGATTTTTTCCAATATTTTAATAGCCTATGTCTTATTCCCGACATAGAGGAATCCAACAAATAAGATATCGTTAAAATCGGTACAGCCGTTCTTGAGTTATAAACGGTGTAACTAACACAACTTTCTTTTATATATATAGATATCGACAGACGAGCATTAAGTTCACTTGATGGTACCTGAGCCACTGAACTGTTGACCTATTTTTTTCTTTGAGCATTCGGAAATCCACAGACGGAAACGCGCAAAGTGCACTTCATGGTTTTCCATCTATAAAAGGTGTTTCATTACTCGGCCGAATTTTCGATATTCCTCCTATCTGTTTAATGATCCGACGTGGCGAAGACATGCTTACAGAAAATTCCAAAAATATCGCCCGGCAGGATTCGAACGTGCAACTCATTGCCAGGTAGGTATCCTAACAACGAGTCAACGCGCTAACAAGTCCCCTTTCCCCGGCGGCTCGTAAGCTACCGGGTATGTTGGACTATTCCTTGAGACACCTCTGATAGTCAGAGGGTTGGGAGAGCGATTATCAACTAAAAACACCCCAGGAGGCCAAAAATGTCGCCATGAGTGGTGCCCGATGGATTGAAACAACTACCGCAGGTTCCGACGATCGAAAAGGTTAATCTGGTATTACGTTAAAAATGTACTAAACTAATTTTTTTTACATAAAAGTGTCTGCGGAGTATAGTGACAGATCATGTTGTAGAAAATATTTCCACTTTTCGCTTTCAATATTGATATCTTTAAAGCGAAAAGTGGAAATATTTGCATATTATAATAGTGAGAACAGCCTGAGGCGGCAGTGGCCGGGATAAATACATTTTCATGAGATCAAGTGTGACTGTATACTGATGCAATTCAGAAGTGAAATATTGGATAAATCATATTATTGTAACATATCTGTAACAAGTTTGCAGACGATGAAAACTTTTTCTTCTTCCTGCCGTGTTCCCTTTTTTTATTTGGCGTCGGCGAAGTATGTTCTCTTTTTCCATTCTCTTCTTTCACTCGCCATATCATCAGTCACACCTCTCAAACACATATTATTCTTCACAAAGTCAATCCATGTTTATTTCATTTCTTTCGATGAAAACTGTTCAGAAAAAAATCAAATAGGAATAGGTATAAAATATATTATTGTATCATACGAGTTACATAAAACATGATAAGGATTATTTATACATCTAATAAAACAAAACAGATGGACCGATTTTGTTGAAATTTGATCCATGGATCATACTACCAAATAACATAGGTATATACATACGTACTTGTTTTTATCATGCGTAAATATTTAGGTCCTTCCATGTAGCTAAGCAAACGCAAAAGCTTGTTTAAAATATTTTTATCTACACAAATAAGGACAAAACCCTTCGAGTTAGTGTATAGTGATAGTAAAAAAGTGTAGCCCTGTGCAAGGAACACAACAAATATGTGTCCCTCTATGATAGGGACAATAAGAAAAGTGTTAAAAGTAAGGAGATATTTTCTAGATTATTTGCGATAGAAATAAACCGAAAAATTTGCCTTAAGTGATAGATTGCATGTGCTTTTACTGCTTACTCGGTAAGTGCTTAGTTTTTTTTATGTTAGATATCGACAGACGAGCATGGGGTTCACTTGATGGTAGGTGATACCTCAGCCACAGAACATCAGTCAATGATGCGCTGTCGACCTAATTTTTACTTCGAGCATTCGGAAATCCATAGACTGAAACCGAAACGTAAAAAATTATAATCTCGTCGTCCCAGTGGGATTCGAACCCACGACGCATCGATGCGCATGGCAGGTGTTCAACTGAACACGCCAACGAGCCCGTCAAGGGTTAGTTCTTAAAAAAAAACTAAACAAATATCAAAAAGGAATATCCCTATATGCACATAAAATTCTCATAGTGCGCCATCCTTTGTTGTGTGACAATTACTTGGTGGTATCAACGAGTAAACGCATAGAGGGCGATAATCCGCGCAGGCGAAGCCTTGCTCCGCCCCCGGGCGTGGCTTCCACCACCCTGGCCCACCGGAGGCCTTGGTATTATGCTAGCTTCCTGTCCACAGACGCTCGTTTGCTCCTAAGATATATATATCGATTTGTTTATTTTTTACCGCGCAAACAAGTTCTTCCGTGTGTTAGTGCTGTGTCCGGGGTGGGTGTCGGAATGAACGTAGACGCGACATCCGTGCAATGCTGTTCAAACTAACTCGAGGTAAGACAATTCAAGTATATCCGAGAGTAAGATGTTACTATATTAATCGTTGCATTATCTAGATATAAATATATATTATAAAATCTTTGTTTATTCAAAGAAGTACAAATAAGCCTAGCAAGTAAGTATGTTATTCTAAGGCGGGCGGGCGGGCATTTACACAGGGGTATTATCATTACTTTGTTAATTCATCATAATATAAGGGGTTTATCTGTTTAGTTTTTATCATTAATGTATTAATCTTTTATCATTATTATAATACATTGAACATTTTAATCTACTTAATCTGTTTTATTATTTTTGGTCGAAATATTAGGTGTATTATATAATATTAAATACAATCCGAGTATTCAAGCTTAACTCTTTTCTTTTAACATTTTCAAAACTAAAAATTAAAATAAATTATTACTGAACAACTATCAGTCAAGAAATAAACTTCAAAAGCCGGCTACACACTCGTGAGTCGTGACTCTTGATTTGATTGCTTATTGGTGATCACTTCGTCTTGATATTAGATGAACCACAGTCTTGATTGTTATATCACTAAAAAAAGTACAAACATTCAAATATTAAATGAATGACTTAGTTCATATTGTATTATTTATGTATTTGTATAAAGGATTGTAATATTGACATTTTAACCGACTGTTAAAAATGTAATGAAATCTTTAAATAAAATACTTTATACCGGATTAAAACGCGATTTATCATTTCTATTATTTAAACTTTATGAAACGTCGGGATAAAAAATTTAAATAATAACTCGCGTTTTAATCCAGCATAAAGTATTTTATTTAAATGTGTGATAATCGCTTTAATGTAATACAATATTACATAATGAAATTGTTCAGTATAAAACTGCGTTTTACATGAAATAGTCGAGCTGATATTTGTATGAATTCGATAGTCGTTCGTGCTAGGCCTTCAGTTTTATAAAGTTACTAGCGACCCGCCCCGGCTTCGCACAGGTCTAGATATATTGACAAAAAAAAGTAGGGGTTGGTAATAGAAGAGTGAAAATATAGGGTTGTATGTATTTTTAATGCCACATTATAAAAAAAATAAAAACAAAAAAATTCGTCCAAAAATTAAAAATATATATTTAAGCGTGAACAACCCTTATCACTTAGGGGTATGAAAAATAGTTAGTAGCCGATTCTCAGACCTACTGAATACGCATATAAAATTTGGTAAAAATCGGTAAAGCCGTTTCGGAGGAGTACGGTAACTAACATTGTGACATGGAAATTTTATATATTAGATATGACTTTTCTTTTTGTGTATATTCTGTGAAACCTAATTTTGTAGCTTTGACTATTGACATGTAAATAGTCAAAGTTTTGTAGATAAGAATTTTAAAATATTTTTTTTTTAAAGAATAAAAAACTGACTTCCAATCTTCGAGTAGGTACATCCAACAGCGGGATTAGATATCATTTTTTAAATCCTTGGTCATGCGTGACAGCGTTTCTTAATAAATTATCATATTTTCTGCCTACATATTTATTAAATACTTATACATAACCTCCAGACGATCTATTAAAATGTCCTAATTACATACAACACAGTCGCAAATTACATACCTATAACTAAACATTCGTGCAATAATTAATTCAACATGATTTACTCGAATATTATTCAAGTGTTCAGCGCTGTCTTGTGTGACTAGATTTATGTGTCTATGGTAATGTATGTTGATGTCCAGAATGTATTTGCGTAATAAATAAGTTAATGTTTATAGATGTTTGACTTTAATCGAAGTTTAGTATAAAACTGCGTTTTACATGAAATCTTGAGGCCTTAAGACATAGGGATAAATATTTTTTAGTGAATTCTCGAGTCTCCTAGGGCAAAGGGTACATTTTAATGAATGTTTCAGTGATCAATTTTCTTTACAGGGACTCCCCTGCACCTACTCAGGTGCAGAATGCTTATTAGCCTTCTGTGCCCTTCCGTCGGGAAGGGCACAAGAAAGAATTGTATCCCTAGGGTAGGGTAGAATCCAGGCTTACGATGCTAAATTGATGATTTTCAGTAAAGTTTGCAATCTAGGTTGTAACATAATAAACGGATATTTTTTAAGAAACTTTATTTGATTTTTTTTTGTACAATTTAGATTGACATTTTATTGAACGTATAATCCATTATTATCAATGATCTGCCAAGTGACAACCTTATGGAAACTACATTACACCATTGTCGTAAAATTTGGGCTTACGAGAGTTAAAAAATTCTGACAACCAATGCATCTTGGTCATCAAAAGATTATCCGCTAATGTGAGCCAGCAACGATCGGAACAAGTAGTAGTCAGAGGGAGAAATGTCCGGCGAGTTTGCAGGGTGGGCTTAGGAAATCCAGCCTTGCTCCAGAGCTTCCTCCTATTTTACAGGTCAGCTATGCGGTGTGAGCATTATCATGGAGGAGATAAAAATTGCCATGATTTCCTTTAAGATGCGTGGTCACCTTATCCAGTACAGCATAGTAGCGTTCACTATTTATGGTTCCATGTGGTAATATTTGCCAGTAAATAATTCCGTGCACATTTCGCCAAAGCCTTAAAATAACCTTCTGTGTTACTAGTCATTTTAGATTTAAGTGTCGGTACTGCTTACTGACTCATGCTAAGCCATTGTCGGTTATTGTTATGGTTAACATAAAGTAACCATCTCTCATCTCCTGTACCTAGCCATATTACGAAGCCAGGCAAAAGTACCTACGATGTGAAGTGATAAATTGGCTACAAATCGCCACTCGCATTATCCGTTCACCATCCGTCAATTCTTGAGGTACTTTCCTACCAATTGTCATTGAATGAAAGTACAATCTATGAGACACAATAACACTGTCTCAAGCCAAGATTAAGAATGCCACGAGGACAATTAGTTTTAATTTTATAATGATAAAACTATCGGAATATTAATATACATTTTTTTAACAGTAATATACTTATAACAGTAATATACTTACTCATAGTTAATTTCTCGTGATTATTTCCAAGATAAATCCTATATCTCTATATCCTCCTACTAGTGATATATTATCATATATTCAATAGTTATTAGTTTTTATGTCATTTCCGAATGTACACATGTACTTACTACTTGTGTTTTTAATATTTGTCCTGGTATTTTAATATACGGCTTTCTAGCCGTTCGTTGAAGTAAAGTTTCAGTAAAGCATTACTAAGATAAAATTCAGGCAAAGCGTTATTGAGCCTTTGATTACAGCGTTCTGGAAGTAAAATAGAGATTTAAATAAAATACTGTATACCGGATTAAAACGCGATATATTATTTATATTCTTATATTGTTATCCACGGTGAGACTGTCTCCACGTGAACACGGTTGCTGAAAAGCATCCGAAACATCGGGATAAATAATTTAAACAATATAAATAATAAATCGTTTTAATCAAATAGACAGTATTTTATTTATGTGTGATACTCGCGTTAATAAAAGACAATATTATTTTTTTTTGCCAATAAGTAATTGAAATTATTAAGTTAACCAGTTACCTGTGAAAAGCTAGAAAATATTATTATTTGTGTTTATTAGATTGTTAACATTTACGGACTTTTTAATAAACTATTTTTTTTTTAAATACAAATTAAAACCTACATTTTAGTTTGTGGTTAACATACATACCTACATATAATAATGCTGTACTTATCGATAACAATTATAAGTAATATTGTTATCGCTAAGTACATTAATTGTGGGCGCTGTCTAAAAGCTATAAGCAATGTGCTTTGATTATTTATATGTCAATAATCTAAGGCAATGTGTAGCGAAAGTATGTACATCTTTATTATTTCTACAAATATAACCCTACACTACTTCTATATACTCGTAGAAACTTTAAGATAGATATTAGATATTAGATATAGTCGTTTAAGATAGATGAAGTTTTAAAATATGTTATTTTGTTACATCTTAACATATAGGTATTATAAATATTTCTTTTGTTATAAACAAATGAAGCGAGAGCAGTTTATTTGGACGCTGATAAGCAATACAACCCACCATTTGTTGCCATTTTGAAAAAAAATGAGTTTGAAGTTTTAATTCGGTTTTAGTAATTTTCTTTAAAAAATAACAGATTTTGTTGTAATTTTTTCTTGATAGCAATCAAATTAACAAAATTTAGTACATTATTGTTAAATATTCTAAACATGTTAGGGTTTCATGCCCACTAGCCTTTTAAATATTTTTGCTATTATAACGACTTAAATGATAGGTATATAGGTATCTCTTTTGAAGAGTGTCCATGGAGTTTCTTGCCGGTTCTTCTCCATGAGACCCACTTTTTGGAACCGTGCAACTAGACGTTTCATAAGAGCCTGCAAAGGCCTATTTGAAATAAAAAACTTTTGATTTTGCTTTTGAAATGATATGTACTCCAGCTAGGGATCACCGGCCGTTTTCTGGTCCCGTAAATCCCGGGACTGTACTTGGCTAATCCCGGGATTTTCGGGATTGCCACAAACAGGTTTATTTTGCATTCCGTAGTCCGTTGCGCCTTGACAATAACCTTGCCTAGATTATATTAATAGCATTTATTATATACATATATGATATATATATACGTACTACACGGGTACCTACAGCCCTAATAATGTGTTTGTCGTAGAACTTAGAAGGGTCTTCCCATCTCGGAATACTTGATACTACTGATACTCTTTTGGTTTACCCAACGGGCCAACAGGGGAATCACTCGATCACCTCATAATATTGTATATAAACTACGAAGCAGGCTTCGAAGTCAAACATTGGATGCTTTGATATTTGAGAACTGGCAGTAAATGTAAAATTAGAAGCATTTAATATGTATTTTTATTGACGTTCATAAGTGTACATTGTGTTACCTAAATTAATAAATTATTTTTGAATTGCATTGAATTGAATATGGCAACTTTGTGACATTTCAAAAATCAGACAACTGTCATCTTTCCGTCTCCCCGCGACCACGGTTGCTGAAAAGCATCCGAAACGTCGGGATAAATAATTTAAACAATATAAATAATAAATCGCGTTTTAATCCGGTATACAGTATTTTATTTAAATGAATATTTTTAATAACTATTTAGTAGTATTTGTACCTATTTGGGGCCGAACATCGTATTCGGTTCAAACCACATTCAGCCCATCCCAAATTTTAAAATTCTAAATAGTTTTTTTGTGTTGTCATTTTGATTTCTTACAAAAGTATAGTTTTTATTGTGTGGTTTATTTTAATTTCTTACTACTACTTTTTTTTTAAGAAATCACACATTATTTTCATTTGAGCCCTATTAGGAACCACATAGTCTAATCCCGGGATAGTCCCGGGATCCCGGGATTGCGCATCAAAAATCCCGTAATCCCGGGATTGAAAAACATGCTCGGGATTGTGTTCCCTAACTCCAGCTCATAAGTAAGCGAATGGTATCAAAATTTACATTTTATCATTTTGTGGGTTGATACTGTATTGCTTAACAGCGTCCATTTAAGATGATAGGGCTCGAGAGTGATTTAGTCTAATTTTGATCGAAGTGGCGGACAAACTCTTGTGAATGAATTGATTGAGGCATATTTGAACTTTGACTTATATCATAAACCACCGACATGACAGTGTGTAAACAATTGGCTCCGGATATAAATGGTGCAGTAGATGCATAAGCGTTTTTACGATTCAATTCGCAACTGAGTAGGGATAATTTATTAAACAATTGCACGTACTCGAGTCAAGTGTGAGGTGAAGGCCGGTACTTGAGGAGAAGAGCGGCAGGATAGGCTGCCGGATGACACTTTTTGTTAGATATAATAAGGTAATGTACAGACTTCCTGCGGTAAAGTGGCGCGCACGGCGGCGCCCACGCGCTTCTGACATAATCTGCATAGACGCATCGTTTGATATCCGTAACACCACCGTATTGGATTGAAAATCGCTTGGCGGGTTTGTAGGAAGTTGGTGTACTGAAAATAATATATTTACGTTTGTAATGTTTGCGTGATCGTTGACATTGAGTATTAAGGTTAGAAACTGAAAACTGATAAATGTCGAATTGATCCTAGTGTTTAATAAAAGCGTGGTGCACAGTTCCCTGTATGTTCCTCATTTTAACAATAATTATCTACTACTTGATGGGCCCTATATCAAAATTTGGGCCCTTCTTCCTAACTGCGGCGAAGCTCTAATAATTAAAGGTACATATTCGCTTATACAGGTTCGGGGCCCTTGTATAGGGGGCCCCGTATCTTTAATACAGCTGATACGGTAGTAGCTACGCCCCTGCTAATTAGTCGTTATTAGGTTTCATTGCAACATTCTGTATCTGCAAATTTAAACTAATAGGTAATAATATTCTACACTTACATTATAAAGTATTTTTGGATTTTTGTATGTTTGTAACGATTAAACTCAAAAACCACTGGACTGATTTTAAAACTATTTTTTGTGCACCCGTGCATGTTGATAGTGCATAAAGCAGTTGACGTTATTATTTTTTGGAATGTTTATTTTATTATAAAGAGTTTCATATAAATATTTATTACAATTATAAAAGAAACAATTTCTCTTGTATAATTGTAATAGGTTGTACTAATTATTATTCTAATCGGTTTCACATACGATTGCTGTCAATTAGTACCTAATAATTATTTATTGGGAATAAATAGTTCAGGGATTTCATAAAAAAATAACTTTTTGTATATAACAATAACAAACCATATTAGTTACTTCCTTCTTTTATAGAAGGACTAAATGGGCTAACGTTTCGAAATATTGAATTTAAGTAAGCATTTTGTTTCAAAGTAGTGAAATATGAATGTAGTTTTGTTATTTGTCTTGTATAATACCTTTACAGGAAAGCAAAGATCATGCAAATCTTAAGATATTGCAGACGTAAGGCCGCTCGTAAGGCGTTGTTGATAAATCATAGAAAGACTCACAGTAGATCTGGATATAATATTATGTGCAGAAGAGCTGGTGTGTCTGTGGTCAAATCCACCAGTGAATAAATTGGTTATACGACACATTTCCCTTACGCCGGATGCAATCAATTTGAGTAGCACAGCGCAGGCGCAGTATTACAGTTGTTAGAAGGATACGGTTATGTTATCATCATATATCTTAAAAAAAAACTAATTAATATAACAATTGTGATACTATAAATTATTTTAGATGTTTATGTGTTCATTATGTGCAGTGATAACGGATTAAAATATTTTAAAACAAAATAGTCATCATATAAGAATAGTATACCTATGTTTATAAACAGACCAAAACGTTGGTTTTCAAATTAATTTGTATTCATATATTTATACCTGAAATTATCAATGTGATATGTTTGTTGTGTGCTATTCAATAAGTGATTAAAATACGAATTTAGAAATGATTAAAATATAAGTATTATAGATGTGAACTGGTAAAGTTTATAATATTTTAATTTCTACTGAAGCGTGTGGTATCACTGCTCTGTGATACCACACTAATCGTCACCACGGATCATAGTAAGAAAGAGGAAAAGCGAATTAAAAGAAAAAGAATTTCAGATATGAGGTGAGATATGATGTTAAACCATGACGACGGTTTTTATTAATTTATTTAGTAACCTAAATCAACAGAGATCTAACTACTTTAATAGTAACTGCTATTAAGCCAGTAGGATTATATTTATGTTAAAAAAAAAAAAAAAGTCATCAAAATGAGTCTCTGTAAACATCTATAAAGTGCTAAAGAAACAAAGAATCCCAGTGGCGGATTTATCGACAGGCTCTGTAGACTTGAACTTTGGGCGACAAACTTTTGAGGCTGCAAAATCTTATAGAATTCCAAAAGATTTCTGTAAAACGTTTTCGAGTCTTACAGAGAGCTAGACAAGACACCTTGCCGATGACTTTTCCCTCTTCTCTATGATTGTACATTCAACAGCAAAAGCAAGATCAACAAAAAATTAAAAGCCTATGCATTGGTTATGTGTAAATCCACCATTCTTTATTCAGCGCTCGAATTTAATCTTGCCATGTGGTGATAGGAAGTGGAGATTTACCACAATAGTGCAAAATTTTAAGCTCGCTCGCTCGTAAAAAATATTGGGTTAAAAATATCATGAACAAATTGCAAGAAAGTATTTGCATCGAGCGATCTATCATTTGTATGCGATATCAAATAATTTCTCATGCAACGGGCAGTAGGTAATGATACGAATATTTTCTCGCAAGTCGTTTGTGCTAGGGCCTCAAATGAAAGGCCAACCTTCAGGTTAACTAATCTATATCTATACTAATATTATAAAGTAGGTATTGGACCGATTTTAAAAATTATGTCACCAATAGAAAGCTATATTATCAGCGAGTAACATAGGCTTTGTTTTATTATCTACCTTGCACCCGTACGAAGCCGGGGCGTTTTGCTAGTAATAAATAATTTAGCTTTTATAAAAAAATTAAGAATTAAATTGTTTTGAATAGTATAGCTATCATTGCTGTTACATATAAAACAGTGATTATGTTTGCTTGTCTTGTACATACCTACAAGGATATAATTTCAGTCCGTCAACAAAAACAATACCTACCTATTGAACTACTTGATATGTACAATAAATTTTTCTCACGGCCACGTTTGATTAATAAACATGTTGTATGTATTTTTTAATGTGTAGGTATATTTTACCATATCAAAAGCAAATGAAAAATAAAAAACGCAACGCACCAGAATGTAAACTGTAGGACGTAGGTACAGCGTACTATGATCTCTTAGATCTTACTTCACGCGAGAACGTGATTTATCGCGTATTACCTTAAGTGTACTGGTAAGTTTCACGCTACCAGAAATATAATACTCGTATGTACATAGCGTCTTATGATAGACTAGCAATACGCCCCGGTTTCGCACAGGTGCAATGTATATGTACTATACACCAAAAATTAGGTCTCGCTAAGCCTCGCTGATAATGTAGCTTACTCTTATAATATTACATAAGTTAATGTCCTAATTACCGCCTTATGATAGATTTGGTGTACATAGATGAATGCACTGTAATTAAATCTTAAGAATATGAATAGATAGATTTACAAAAAAATTAATAGTGATATTTTTTTTTGTTAAATAGGATCGATGTTCGCGGATTGAAGTGTGCGACTGCACTCCGCACCGTTAAAGTTGCGATGTACGAAAGTAGCTGCTCCTATGGTGGAGCCCTCGAACTGAAAAGAAGTACCCTAAAAGAAGAACCCTGGCCAACCACAGAATGGCCACCTTATCGCCTTCATCAGTCAACGTTCGAGCAACTGAAACAGAGTGTAGAGAAAGCGAAGGCCGCCTTACAAGACAGATCAAGTCTATTGGGGTCAGCGTCAGCGTTCGGTGATTTCTACGGGGGACAATTGGGACAAGATGGTACGACTGCAATTGGCTTTGGACGGACGTCTAGAACAGAGGACTCAATGCTCGGATCTATAGATAAGACTAAAGGATTAGGTGAGTGTTTTTAAACCTTATTGAATTTTAATATCGATGCAGGGCCGGGTTTCGAGGTGTGGAGGCTTTGGGGCAACAAATGAGTGGAGACCACAAATTAGTTTTCAAATAAAATGAATAACATATAAAGTTGTTTACTAGAGTTTTTTTTCGGAATTTGAAAGATTTTTTTCGAAGTCTCTATTGTGGAGGCCCCTCTTTTGTGGAAGCCCCGAAGCAGTAGCCCCGGATGCCCTTTCCTAAATCAAGCCCTGTAACGATGATGAGTTTGAAATTTGAATATGACATCTTCAGAAGTCATTTTATTTACATACAAGCACGAAACAAGCTTACTTCTTCTGTTCTGTGCATACAAGCATTTATATACAATTTTTAAGCCATCGATGCCACTTCTTTTTTTTGCCTTTAAATGCCAGAATTACTAGTAAAAAATAAAAACGATAAATATAAACTAAGCATCATTTGAGTTTGGAATGTTGATTAGAACTGCTTAAATATATCCAATTGTGAAATCAAAGTTGAACACTCCAAGCGTTTGTATTGTAAACTCCTCCTAATATTAAATTATCATTTTTTTTTAATTGTATTCGTACATATGTAGTCAGTACAATTGCCTTTTGGGTGTTCCAACTTCCAATATCGAGGGAGGCTCGTATGTATGCTGGCCAGGATTGCGGATGTACGTTTAAGAAAAAAATTATCTTATGTTTAATTTCCATATCATAATCATATGTATGCTTCGCATAGTGATAAAGCCCTCTACATTAAATAAAAAAAATCTATGTTCGTATTTTTCTATAATAAAAATAATCGGAAGGGAAAATCTGTTATAAAATCTAATATTAATATTTATAGGACATTCGACTTACTATACAATGTATTTGATAAAAGCAGAGACGAAACATAAATTTTTTATCTATATTGCACGCACACTTCTAAATAAATAATTAAATATTATGATATCATCTTTCGCTTCAAAGATTTGAAAAAGGTAGTTAAGTAGAAAATGTTATCGATTTTGGCACTTTCTTTTCGAATTGTTAAAAGAGACCTTATAAGCTCAACAATACGTAATATTCTTGATCGCTGGCATTTAAACCCTTCTGCTCATGTTGGGAGGCTGTAGGTACAGCAAGGTGGGGTGTTTCTTCGGATAACAATCTCACAAAGGGAGAATATCTGGGCGTGCGGGATACCCTACATCCCCTGTTGTCATAGCAACGTGACGCCCACACCCGCCCCGGCTGGATCATCGCTGCCTTATAAATACTATTTGAGTAAAAATAAATTTTTATTATCTCCGTACAGTTCATTATTTCGAAAGTTACCCGGGGCTGCAACGCTTCCCGGGGCTTAACGAGGAGGGTCGATTGTCAAGGAAAAGGTGCAGTTGAATTTTCCAACACTGCATTGGAATTGTCGACTGGCAGTTAAGCGAGCGTCATTTGTTATATCTTTCATTATTCAAATTTAACCGCTTTTCCCTTCAATACATAGCCATAATAATTTGTTCATTATTAAAACGAATATTATGCTAAAAAACTGAATTATACGTATATAGTAATTTTATTATACCAGCTACATGAACGAATTGATGAGTTTCTAATAATTATTTGTTGTATCAATAATTTGTATATATGCTCAATTCTGAGACCGAATTATTTATATATAGTCATAAATTGGTCTAAATTTGCTGTAGCTAAAAATGATAAATGTTTAAATGTCAAAATTTATTAGATGAAGTTGGTCGAAAAGAGGAATTGATATTCTTTGGATTTCAATTTTATAAAAAAAAGGTTTGGATCGATTTTTTACAATTATAAAGCACTGAATAATCATTTATTACTTTATAATTTTTCATTTATTACTTTATAATTTTAATCATAAAGTAATAAATGATTATTACATTACACATTGTATTACCTACTACATATTGTATAGGTCGGTAATATAGCTTTAATTTTACTGTTGTTTTATGTGAATAAATAATTAGATACACGAGTATCAGATACTATATCAAATTATTTATTGAATCGGTGTTGCCTTAATTGGTGTAACAATAAAAAATAAAACAAAATTCTACTAAAAAATTTAATGTCTTTCCTGTACTGAAAAAAAGCAATATCATTTGATTGGTAGATAATAGGTAAAGAAAGGAAGAAAAAGACGCAAGAAAAAATACACTTTGTTTAAAGTGTACACAATTTTGAAGAGGTCATGTCGATCAATTTCCATTTAACACTTGGCATAAGGTGAGCCTTGTCACATTGAATTTTAAAAGAAATATAATATTTTTGTTTTGGGTAATTATTTCTTCTTCTGTTCTGTGACTTCAACTTAAATTGATTAGTATTACAATCTCTAGTACCTACTCTCTTAAACACAATACGATGGCACAAAATATATAATATTTTTCAATGTTCAGTACACTTAACTGACAACAGGCGTATTTTGCATTAAGTCTATTAATTTACTAAAAGAAATATTATAGTATAAAAATGCTGAAATAAAAATAAATTCCAATCACTTTTATTCATTGTTGCGATGATAAAGAGGCGACTGCAGCCAAGAATATCAAATACGAAACAAAATGAATACAAACGTGAACATTTACATAATATTAAAATTAGTGCAAAACTCACGTGCCAGGCCAGAGGGTAGTCCACCCCTCTCGTAAAGTCACTCGACCCAGGCTAGGCTACTTTATGCTATAGATATACGTACGAGCATCATAGTACATGTACTAAAAATATCTATCTGCTATGCATAATTAAAAATGATTTGCAGTGTTAGTATTACAGCTGGATGCTACCTGGATTATTTCTACATTCTTTGGTTCATTTTTATTGTTTAAGAGTCAACTATTAAGAGGATAGACCAATGGATACCGTAGAATTAAAAAAAGCTGTGTCTTGACTTACTTATAAAAAGTGATAAAAATATTTTTGGCTTACCAGCACGTCTAGTCACGTTGTGTCTAGCACCAGAGATCCTAGTTTCGAGTTCCGAGGAACAAATTTAAAAAATGTTTCGGTCAGCAAGGCACATAAAACTGATCACCTCCTGAACTGATGTTAGGCGCATGCCTATAAAGAAAAATGACCAGTGAAATAGACACAGAAATATGCCCCATGCCTCACCTGGGGGACACAGGAATTCACATACAATGTTTATTTGAGTTTACATGAGTAGGGAATTTATCTACAGTGCAGGCGTTTATTTGTAAATTCAATAGCTTCATATAGTTTAGCTCGCGTTGGGAGTTCTAATTTTAATATGTAACGATCATTAGAATAAGGATATTAAAATTTATAAGCAGCCAGGGGCTCAGTTAAAGAGTTGTTAACACGAAAATAATTCTCTCCCGCCCTCCGCGATCTCAAACAGTTGAAACGCCATCAATTATGATACCGTATACTTAGATTGTATCGTGATAAAATTTATATCAATAAATAACGACTGATGCGTTGCGTATATTGATTTTTTAATGTTTATTGCGTAAAGGCTAGGGTTGTTTTAATAATTTATATTCATTAGTGAATCGGCCGTGTATTTTGTAAGGTTAATAAGAATCAATGGTGAATTATGCAGCTGGTAAAAGCCGTAAAACTGACCTCCATTTACAAGTCATTATAAAATATACTTGAATTTAATTATGTTGCCTTTGAATAATACATTATGTAGTGTTTTGCTATACATAGTAAGTCCTCTGGTGTTGAATGGCTATGGGCGCCGGTGAACACTTATCATCAGTAGAGCCGACAGCCCGTTGTCCTCTATTGTATAAATAGCTAGCGGACTCGACAGACGTTGTTTGTTCAAAAAAAAAATATTTCTCGATTTGAATAGTTTCACTCTTCTATTCCATAATGTTTAGTATGCCACTGATAACAGTGACATGAGCTGTCAATTGCGGAAGATGGCGGAGTTCCGAACCTAATTTATTTTAAAATCAATTTAATAATTAATTTAATTTATTTTTAAATCCTGCATATATTTTTTCCTGAAAATTTCCGATATTTTATAACGTCTTATTCTGTCATTCGGGACATCGACAAATCGATCAAAAATGATATCTATCATTAAAATAAGTGCAGCCGTTCTTGAGATACAAAATAATGGTGTAACTAATAAAACTTTGTTTTATAGATAGATGATGAATTACTTATGTAATGTTAAATATTTTTCCATGTTATAAACCTTAAATTATGAAGAAGTTATTATGGGGAAGAGGGAGGCCAAAAAAGACATGGATTGACTGTGTGAAGAATGATATAATGTGTTTGAAAGGTGTGACATGATATGGTGAGTGAAAGGAGAGAATGGAAAAAGAAAACATACTGCGCCGACCCCAAATAAAAAAAAAGGGAACAGGGCAGGAAGAACCCTTAAATTAATATTTATTTAAATTTATTTAAAACAATTGTAGGGGACAGCTAAAATATTTTTTTATCATAAAATCGCATGACATTCAGTCTTCAGTAAAATAAATTAACAAATCTTAACCTATAATATCCACTAAGATAATACAGCAATATTCGGTCAAAAATTCTCACTCATCCCTCGGATTACCAACAAACAAACAATAATAACACAATCAATGGGCACTCGTGCGTGAAGTATAAATCAGGGATGATAATAGGTTAGATAGAGTGACATGATTTTAGTTCCTTTCGCTGACAATAGATGGCAAGCGTCATAATTGCGCACGCGCATCACGATGTTTTGATGCCACTTCATGGGAACCGTGGCGAATACAATGAACACTTAATTGTGCGAAAGGAGCACCAGTAATGATGCTAGTCCCCTAAAGCTACGGCTGTTAGATTTATGCGTGCAGCTCGACCCATAAAGTGCCTCAGCATATTTATACAATAAATAAATAGTTCCAAAACATATTGCGCCGAGTAATTCCGGGATCGCAATGATGCATTAACTTTTTAGCGTGGGATACTCAATGTTAAATTGTCGCTTCCTAAATCGATTTAGTAAGTTGCTCTCTTGAATTTTGTTTTCAATAATATACTTTAAGTAATCGTGTATGATAGATGGACGCAATAATAAAATTAACCGAAAATTATTATAACGATATAAGTAAATGTTTATTTTGTAACAGGGTACTGTACTGTATGTCCAACAATTGAGAAAATCAGTGAACTGCTATCTTATACTGAGTGGAGTTCCATTTGATACCGTACTGCAGCATTCTTAAAAATAATTTATTATATAGTGCATTTTTACCTTTATTTTGTTTAGTGAAAGTATTGTTATTTTAATAACAGTAATAGTTTTGCTTTTCCTTTTTCTTTTAATTGTTTGTTTTTGTGTCAAATAAGTATTCAAATTCTTAAAATAAATAATAAAACGATTTAATATGTTTCATTTATATAAAAGTTTATAATAATTATAATAATTAATTAAATTTTGATAAAATTTAGTTTATAGTTCGATGTGTGATGTGTTAACACGGTCTGTCTGGTTGCATTAGCAACGTGCGCTCTTGATATTTCAAGTGTTTTAAGAAAAAGGCAGTAACTTAAACCAATAAAAAGGTTTAAGTAGGTTTAGGTTCGTTGGTGCAAAGGTGGGATCAAATATCCCGTCGTATTAGATGGATATATTACATCCCTCCAGAGTTGACATGTTATTTTACGTCTGACTACTTCGTGTAGTCAACCTTTTTTTTTTGTTCATTCTTGGACACAGAACATAAAAGGGTTTTTATAAAATTACTAGCTGACCCGGCAATCGTTGTTTTGCCATGTAAATAATTTCTAAAAAGCAGGGGTTGCTGATAAAAAAGTAAAAAATTTGGGTTGTATGTATTTTTTAATGTCACATTATAAAAAAATAAAAACAAAATTTTTTGTCCGAAAATTAAAAATAAAAATTAGGGGTGGATTACCCTTAACATTTAGGGGGATGAAAAATAGATGTTGATCGAATATCCACCCTGGTCGATATGCACGCTAAGGATCACGAAAATCGGTAGAGCCGTTTCGGAGGAGTTCGGTCCCGCACACCGTGACACGAGAATTTTATATATTAGATAAACATATGTATTTGAAATAGCGTGGAACGAACCCGCGACGCAACAAGACAGATTCACACATAGGTCGTCAATTATATTACACTTTTTTATGCATCGTATGGCCAAAAGAAATCTATATAACACCTTTTTATTTCAGGAACAGAGAAACTGTCAAGCGGATTAAGTAAAGGCTACAGCACTCCCAGTCTATCCGATACTTTAAGAGCTACCAAATGTTCAGGTGAGTAGATTTGATTTTTATTTCTTAGGATAATTGAACTGTCTGTGAATGGTGGCGGGACCACCATACAAGCCCAAAAGCCCGGCTTACCGGCTTTAACTTTTTACGTGTTTATTTATATTATAGAACTTATATTTACGTAATCTATTAAGTAAGTTATATATGACATATAATTACGTTAAGGGCATTATTTTTCTTTTTATGAATGCATTAATAGGGCAAACTGGGCTTTTGCGCTTGTAAGGTGGCCACGCCGCTGCTGGTAGTTTTCTATTGGTGAATTTTTTTTAAAGTCGGTCCAATACTTTTTGATTTAAATCATAATAAACAAACAAACATACAAACAAATCTTTCATCTTTATAATATTAAGTATAGACTACTATATTATAGAAGGTTGACCTACGTCGTCGTGCATATGTAATAGTTAACACAACTCTACTACCTTATTACGTAAAATATTTTAAATAAATGGACAGTTATATCTTTTATGGAATGAAAAAGTATTTTATCTAGCAAATAGCGATACATTTATTCACAGGGGGTGTATCGTCATTGTAAATAGCTTCTCAGTTATCTCACCCTGATGACGTCAGCGCGACAGCCTGATTAATGACGTCACGCCCCTCGCCTCCTATCGCAAACTCGCTATACATTGCTTTGATATCAAAATATGTCGTAATATTAAAAGGCTATTCGGGTTTCATCGTCTTCATTGACACAAAATAAGCGGGAAGGCTTTTAAGTTATAACGAAATGTTCATTTAGAAATGACACTTCAAATTATGTCTGTTTTTTATGTTAGATATCGATAGACGAGCATGTGGTTCACTAGATGATAGGTGATACCTCAGCTACAGAACATCAGTCAATGATGTGCTGTCGACCTACTTTTTACTTCGAGCATTCGGAAATCCATAGACTGAAACCGAAAAGCGCAATGTGCACTTCACGGTATTCCATCTATGAACGTTGGCTCGTTATCTCGTCGGAATTTCGATATTCCTCTCACCCGTTCAATGCCCGAAGTTATCAGACGTGGGGAAGCCATGCTTACAGAAATTTATAAAAATGTGGTCCCGGTAGGAATTGAACCCGCGACCCATCGATGCGCACGGCATTTGTTCTACAAACGAGCCTGTCAAAATATTTTCATTCCCTTACAATGTGATAGTCATTTAATTGGACGCTGTTAAATAATACCTACAGTGTTAACCCACAAAATTACAAAAGTGTAAATTTTGATACCAATCGCTTCGTTATGAGCTGGAGTACATATTTCAAAAGAGATATGTACTCGTATCATTTAAATCGTTTTAATAGCAAAAACATTGAAAAAACTAGCGAGCACGAAAACCTAAAATGTTTAAAATATTTAATAATAATGCATTAAATTCAATTACTTTGATTGCTACCAAGATAAACGACATATATTTAGTCTAATAATAATAATTACAAAAAAAAAATATTATTTCAGTTATTTTTTAAAAGAAATTTTATAAAACCTGATTAAAACTTCAAACTCAATTTTTCAAAATGGCAACCATGTGGGTTGCCACTGTATTGCTTAACAGCATCCAATTAATATTTTATATGCTTTCACCAGCAATTCCACCAAGTGGGTTTGTTTCATCTTTAGCTGAGCTTCTAAGCAAGCTATTTAAACCATAATAACTTATCTTCCCTTCTTAATCAGTTCAGTGGCTTCGGAGATTAGCGTAAACGAACAGATGGACAGACAAAAATGTTCAAAAGATTTCTATGTACTGTTCCCCCTTCTTTAATGGTGACTATTAAATAATCTCCATTTCTGGTAAGAATTTTCAATGTACAGAAATTTTGATTCTACTGTTTTAGTATAAATGTATATAAAATATAGATGGATAGATATAACTTGTGATGATACCAACATATTGACGTGAATCTCGCTTTGCCCTTTTTTATCTTATAGTCGCTAGACGAGCCTATTCACTTGAATGGTGAGGAGCCAGTGATGCGCTGTTCATCTTTTTTATTTATGGTTCGAACAACTGGAAATCCATAGACTGAAATCGAAACTCGCATTCGTGGCTTTTCCATCTATCAACTGTGGTTGGTGATCCGTTTAATGTTTGAAACAACCGTAAGAAATAACTAGTCTAACTTTAGGTGTAAAGCTGAAGTCAGAAATTGATTTATAAACTTTTTTTACTGATAAGTATTAGCTATTAATTTAAAATTAAAGAAAAAATTGTCGTTTATTATAACTTTTTAAAAGTATATTCTTGCTAAAGTAGGTTGTTACTTGATTTCCTATTTGAAAAATATAATTATGAGCAGATTCCCAAGTTAGGACACCCTGTATATGGGGCAGCCACATTACTGAGCCCGTTTCATTTTTCGTCAATCATTTTTCTATACAAGCTGTGAGTGTGTTTTTCTGTGCCCTATCCAACTGAAATATTTTTTTTAAATCTTATTTCCGCGGGAATCGAACCCGGGTCTACCTAGTGTTAGACACATAGCGCATACCACTCAGCCACGGAAGTAGTCAATTTTATATGCATCTAAGAATGGATTATAATAACTATAACTAGATACCTACTTGAGTCTGCCCCATCAAAGTCAGCTTAACATTGAAGTCTTTTTAAAGATAATCTTAAATTGACCTAGTAGCAATTGTTAAGATAATTAGTTGGCTACGGAGGTTAAAGTGGAACAGACGAAGCGTAAATTCAAAGAGATGACGTCAATTAAAAGTTATCGTGTACGTCAAAGGAGTGGTTATTTCGCTTCGTGAGTCGTTACTATTCAAGGGTTGGAATCATATTTAATAACAGATATACCTATCTAGCTTGAAATAAAAGAAAAAAAAAATCTTTGGAAAATATAGAAGAATATAAATTTTTATCGGCTACAAATTATTGAGTCATCGCTTTCTAAGTATCAGAGCTATTGCTAGGGGTAAGTTCGATTCCCAGCGGATAAATGAGCATCTATAAATATAATAGCTAGTCGCCGAGAGCCATAACTAAATAATGCCACGCGTCGTCACATGTTCCGAGTAATTAAGAACTCTCGAATCTGAAGCACGACACGCTGCCTTTCGATGCGTTGCTCAATACAACCCTAATTTATTACTAATATTGTTTACAATGCGTTATCAAGGACATAATCATATTTTTTATGTTAGATCTCGACAGGCGAGCTTGACATTCACTTCACAGCAGGTCATTCACTAAACATCAATGATGCGTTATTGATCTGTAGATCTGTTTCATTATTGAGTCTGATTGAAGCCGAACCGAATCGAGCTGAACGCTTTATAATCTTCATGGACGAGACTTCGATATAGCTGCCGGCCTAGTATGTCAACCGCGACAAAATTTTGTCGACCGTTTTCTCGTGTTTCTCGTCTCTTTATTTCTTCCGGGTCTAAAATGACAATTACACTTAAAACTCGATTTTTAATATCAAAAATAGATAAATTTGTCGATCGAGATATCTTTTCTATCAAAATTGTTTATGTCGAGATATACCTAATATATCGAGATATTTTACATCTTACTTTGTCTTCTCTCGTCCGCGAGATATCTCGTGGCGGTCATGCTAGGCCGGCTTTCATAGTTGCGGGACCATCATACAAGCTAAAAAGCCCGGCTTGCCCTATAAATAAAATGCCCTTAACTTAATCATAATATATAACATATTATAATTACATAATTAAATAAGTATTTTATAACTTTTATAATAACGTTAAAGCGAGAGCCACTGGTTTCAAGAAATGTATAGCCATATCACAGTCAGCAAGAATTAACCCGAGATTCGTGGATGCAGGGACTGTAAAAAAATTACCAACAAGTCCGTTTTAATGTTCTTCGCAATTTCATTTATGTATATTCAAAACACAGTAAACATCTGATTAATTAAATATTATATTAAATTACTACATATCAGAGATTACAATAATGTTTGAATAACAAACACATTGAGGGGTAAATAGTACCCCACCATGCGTATCCAATTACAGCGTGCGTCGCTGGGATCACTCGCAAATTTGTGGTGACAACCGTATACCGTTTTGATTTTTTCTCATCGATATACAATAGACTGAAACAGATAAAGATTTTAGGGTTGACTTAATTCGCTATTTGTGCGTTGGCGAATTGCCATCATCAATAATTTATTCTGGTTGTTTTAAATCATTGGCCTTTTTCCCGCGACTCGGAACTTTCACCCTTTTAGGGAAATAATTTTACAAAATATTGTTAGATTTAGATATTTCTTATAGAAACAAAAGGCAAATTATAACTAATTATTTATTTTAATTCTCGGGAGTGGAGTTTGTATACGTGGACATATTTGTGTATGCCTACGATATAAAAATCATCTATAAATGTTATAATAGTTAATACAACTCTGTTTTCTAGTGAGGCAGTTTCTCTTTCTTTATTTAGATTTCTCTCTTTAATAAAAATTCACAAATTCTTAATAAAAAATAATGATTTGACATAAATAATGATTGGACATAGTACTAAATATGTCAATATAAAATATTATTTAATAAAAAATAAAGCAAATTAATAAAGCTATTATAATTTTACACGTCAGTCATGTACTTATTTGATGAAGTATGGAACACTTACCGATTTTTAATGTAGAACTTACAATAATTCCTTTTCTAAAGGTAAGCTAGACTAAGGACTGATACTTATGATATTTCTATCTCTACTCTTTAATTATTTTCTCGAGGCAAAAATACTACATACATATAGTTATATAGATATTCACATAAGCAGTGTGGATGATATATGAAAAAAAAGATGTAAGGGTATAAAGGAACTTTCGCAAATCGAACCATGACAGTCTATTGTATATTCAATCATTTTGATAGGTTCCGGTTTGAGCGTGCACTAACTGGATGGGTGGAGTAACTAATTTGTTTCGGTACCAGATTAACGATTAATGAAGATGGTCTCGTGAGAATCATGGGGTTGCAACGATTTTTAACTACATAAACTGAATGAATATTGTATTTCATGTACTTCAAATGACATTTCGTCGATCAGCATTCATTACCACCAATGTGATGGATCACTTTTAAGGAGAGTTAAAAAGCCGATTAAATTATAATGTACACGATAATAATGATATTTTTTTTGTAAAAAGTATTAAACACACACTATTACCAATGCCGTAACTGTATAACTTAAGTTTATACGTTTAATAGCAAAGCACATGAACTGTATTTACTAATCAATCTTGGTCAAGATCCAAACTTGCGGTGATGAATGCCGATCCACGATTTGACATTTGACTATTCTTTGATTATATAGACATATGTATATAATTAAAGCTTCTATTATTTCTGTTTTATTCGGTCGCCGTTTCAGCTGCATTAGTAATTACATGTAACATGGGGACTTATAGGTATATTTATCTATTTTAATTTGATTCTATTTCTCTAAAATATGCTCTTTATAAACATAATTCTAGAAAATTAATTGAGTTTAAGATAAGAAAATAATCAGTAGGTTTTGTAACTAGCTAATCCCTTTATCTCCACCCCAAGCATGTTTTATTGACCGAGACAGAGTTAACAAAATTAATGGCTTAAATTTCTACACCAGTAATGAATACATAGGAGGGACTGAATAAATCATTGTTACGTTGCATTTCGGATGATGCTGTTTCAGTGACTGTTCCAAGTTATGAGTCGAAAGAGATTTTAAGAAAATATTTTGATTTTGCAGTTCACAGTCTCGTTTAATTCGAGTTATTATAATAAATAATATTGGTTGGATAAGGAAGATTTTAAGGTTAAAATGACTTAGTATTTAGTAATAACCATATGTAAGTTAGTTAATTCGTTAGTTAATAACCCGTTCACAAATATAATGCGACCATAGTTTATGCAAATTTTCCAATCATACATATAAAGCGCCTTACTTTAAATAAAACAAATTAGCTGGTAGGAATATCCGCTGCCGCTTATACTTTAAGTCGCATGCAGAAAAGCGACACGCGCACCGGATGTGAGCGACGAGCGCGTGCGTCGATTCTAATGTTCAATGGAACGTACGGAGGCGCACTTGAAACATTTTTATTGTAACCAGCGCGAGGGGCGATCATTGTTCAACCCCTGCACATTTAAAACAAACCTACATTTATGTATACGTATATATTTTCAGAAAATCCTAAAGGTTAACGGTAAAATTCAACGAATTTTCAGAAGGAAATAGAAATACTCTTTCTACTGGGAAGAAAATTCGATAACATTATATTAGACAAATTCTTTTAATATCAAATTAAACATTTATAAATAATAATACTCGTATATGATGTACAAGTATGTATTAATTGGATGTATTAGGGTAAGTCCAAGCATTTTAAGAAATCATTAAAGTGCTTCATCTGACAAATTTAATTTTCCATTGCAGCATACATATATATAGCAATGTAAAACAAAGTAAAAACCTTAAAGGACATTCAAAAATATTAATAATACTTATAAATCTATTAAATATATATTATTAACAGTTATTTTTGAAGTCGGTACCAGCCAACCGTACTGTTAGATAGTTTGTTGCAAAGGCAGGATTAAACTGTCTTCCTTGGCTGGCACGTTGGATGGATCGTTAAAAGATGATCGCGTAACAAAAATAAAAAAAAAACATACCTACATACGGTAAATTTTTCAGTGAAGACAGTTAAGAGAACAGAGATTGAAAGTCTTCACCAAAAACTTTTGCTTAAAGGAACCACAAACCAAAATATTATATGGTCCGAATCAATTTCGACAAAATTTAATCATAAAAATCCATGCTTAATTGGAGGAATTATCGTGTAACAAACATAAAAAAAAAAAAATACAGTCCAATTGAGAACCTGCTCCTTTTTTTGAAGTCAGTTAAAAAATTAACACCCAACTAACTTAAGATAATATTCACTTCTTCTGTCATATTATATTGAGACACTATCATGCAATATTTATTCCTCGCTTTCTATTATAGTAACTAAACAAGTACCTACAGTATTCGCGAGACTCAATCACAATTACTACGTTAGTTAAGCCCGGTGTAAACGACTCTTGTTTTGGTGCTAGAATCCTTACGGGGACCTAGGATGGCTGCTGTGTTGGTAGCGCTGCGAGAAAATGACGTCACTGCTGGCTTCGAAGCGCGTGTTGGATCTCGATGGCGGAACGCGACTTTTTTTGTTGCTAGGATATAGGATCCCTGTCAGATAGTGTGTTACAAAATGACAGAAAGGAAAGAAAAGTGGACGGCAGAGCAGGTCGCGTTTATAATTGAAGCAAATTAAGAAGAGCTTATATAATATGCTTGAAACACCATATCAACGTTAAGACATGCAATAATGCAGAAAGTATGCTCGACAAACCAAAAAGCTCACTTTTTCTTTAAAGGTAATTTATTAAAATAACAGTAGCAATTTTTCTTCTACGACAAACTATTTCTGCTTCAATCACTGCTTCTGCATACAAAGGATCCATAACAATAGCTGTGCATAGCATGCTTGGCTATAGCGGCCATGTTCAATTAGGCTCTGCATGTATAGTAACTAACCTAGCAGCAAGCATCATGTAAAGCAAATACAGCAAAAGAGCCATCATCGCGCCCAGCGCCACAGCAAATTTTTAACCCACTGGCAAGAACCAGCGAGCAATCTAAAAACAGAATAAGCGTCATGTATACCGGGCTTTAGTTACTAACACAATATTACCAGCTTGAAAATCTAGTCTCGTTTTATCTGGCCATAAGCAAAAGGAAGAATATATTATAAAAGTGTAATTCTATGACACCAAAATGACATAAAATTAGTCTGTTAAGAATAATGTCATTTTAAATTTATACTTACGCCCATAAAATACCTAACAATTTTTATTTTATTTTTTTATTAAAATTTACTACTACAATGTCCAATAAGGATTATTTTAAGCAATGGCTTCAACTGAAGGAACATATACAAAAAACATGCGCAGAGGATGATCGATTACAAGAGTTAGCAGCAGGATTAGTAGGTATCAAACCACAAGCAACAGCGGTAGAAATAGTTGCCCGAATTTACTGCAAGTATTGCGATATATATAACAAATTGTGCGATTGCTACGATCAAATGGAGCAAGTGCAAAGGAGACCTTACATACGAAAAATAATAGATGCTATCACTTGTAGACTTATTGAACTTAAATTAACTTTAGAAGAGGTTGAAGCTTTTGAATTCACCTACCCAGATAATGCTTTGCAACAATTACTTATGGTTCCACAAGATATTGAAATTATGTGTCCATTTCACTATCCATTTGAAATTAGAGAAGAAGAAATGCAATATATAATTGACCAAATTTTATCTGGTAATAGAATCGGTGATCCGACGCCCACACCGTCGGAAATTGAACGTAAGGAACAAGAACGACTTGAAGACGAAGCTAGAATAAGGGAAGAAAAAGAAGCAGAAATTAAGCGTAAAATGGCAATGGGAGAAGAAATATCTGAGGCTGCGTCATCGGTGCAACTTTCCCCACAAGAATTAGAAGAAATGAGACTTTTAGCGGAATATAATGAACGTGTGAATAATATACAACGAATGGAGCGATCACGATATTTGATACGAGAAAAAACAAAAAAATTCAACAAAGATGAAAACTTATATTTAGAACTTGCAGGACTTAAAAAACCTCCGGCACGAGAGACATTAAGAATTCGTGCTGCATCATTGATACAGGGCATATACAGGCAATTCATGAAAATAAAACGTAATCATATTCGAGATAATAAGCTAAAAAATAAATTAGGTATGATTATACCATCTTGGTCTCCACCTTCTGTAAAATTTCAATTAGAACAAGTTAAAGAAGATAGAAGAAAATTTAGACGTAAGTATTATTTAAAGTGGTTAGACGAAAATATTAAAGAAAACGCTCGCGTTCTTCGACTGAGAGAAGGACAAATTATGGAAGATATATCTGATGAAATTCGTCAATGGCTCCAGGAGTGGTATAATCAAGTACGTACATTTGATGAATTTCCTTACCTGGAGGAAGGTGGATCTATTTTGATTGTGAAAGGAGAGACATTTACTATTGAAGAATATATTGAATGGAGGTTAGAAGAAGATAAAAGACTTAAGGCAGAAGCTGGAAGCCCTAAATCCAAAGAACAAATTAAGGCAGAAAAGTTGGCAGCTCGAGAAGAAATGAAAAGATTGGCGGCTGAAGCTAAAATAAAGGAAGCGAAACGGTTACTTGATTATAAAAAATCTCGTCTTAATCCAGACGGTGATCCTGGCATTTATATAAGAATTGGTGAAGCTTTGGAACCAGTGCATGAAGCTTGGGATCTTTATCAAAACCAGTGGAAAGAATTCGATACCGCTGATGCACCTGAAGAAATATTGAAGGGGTTTATTCAACAACTAATTACAGAAAATGCTTATCAAGATATTCAATTGAAGTTACGGCCGATTGTAGACGATATGATGCGAATAGAATTGAATATGTTAAAAAATTCCTTAAAAATTGATTACCAAGCAGCAGGTATTGCAAAACCACCACAAAGTAGAAAAAGAAAGAAACCAAAGAAAGTGAAAGCTCCTAAACCAGATAAACTATCACCGGCAACCATGTTCCAGATGTTGGTAGATGAAGGTATAATTCGAAAATATCCACGAACAACATTAGAGGATTACTGGGGTGATAGAAATTATGCAGCAGCTGACACAAGAGCAGTTCTTTGGACGCCAACATTTCCACCGAATTGTATAGGCGATGTCAAAGAATTAATAAGAGTGCGTTGCCTCCTCACAATGGGCTCTAACTGTCCAAATGCGGTGAGATCTCAACTTTTAATAGGTCCTAGAGGGTCAGGCAAGAGAACTCTAGTCTATGCAATTGCAACAGAAACTAATGCAATTCTAATAGATTTATCACCCATGAATGTGTACAATAAATTTCCGGGGCCTAAAAACTTAAAAACAATGTTTCAACTCGTAAATAGAGTGAGTCAATTAATGCAACCTACTGTTATATTAGTAGACGACGCAGATAAGCTCTTTTACAAGAAAGTTCCTAAGGAAGAAAAAATGTTTGACCCCACTAGACTATCGAAAGACTTCTTTAAAGAAGTTTTAAAACCAATTCAACCTCAAGACAAAATACTTATTTTGGGAACGGCTTCAGAGCCTTGGCTTGCAAAAAATCCCCCAATGTATAAGGTTTTTCCTTCCACAATACTATTGCCCAGATCAGACTATGGCAGTATATCCTATGTATTGTCAAAGATGTTGATGAAATATCACGGCATGGATAGGGAATTTAACGTACACAGTGTCGCACAAGCACTGAGAGGTTATGATATAAACACTATAAGAAAAGCCGTGGATACTCTTTTAAACGGTAAAAGAGTCGCTGCACTGTACCACAAGCCTTTGGAACCCATGGAAGTCGTAAATTCTGTTTTAGATTACGAGGGCGGAGTGTGTACTGACGAACAAGACTACGATATGTACAAGCAGTGGTATATATCCTATTCACCATGGGGAATGAAATACTTAGATTATATGCAAATGTTGGAATCGCAGCTTAACTACAAAATGAAAGCAGAGAAAAAGAAAAACTGACAATAAATATTATATTTATAACATATATGATTTCATGATTTTTTTTTTATTATTGTATCTAAAACTTTCTTAATTAATAACAAAACTTGCTTTTTCTCACGTCTTCGCCTACGCGAAATGATTAGTAATATTTTCTCAGACAAAAAATAGAGATCTTAGTGAAGAATTTTCTATTCTGTGGAAATGCTTCACAATAATCACGTATTTTATATAGGTATCACTTCATAAAATACTTGATTCTCTTGATATTATAAGAAAGCTACTTAGCTTAAACATATTCCATGTACCTAAATGTTTCGAAATATTTTCAGTGGTAAACTTTTAAAAGGCTTTTATAAATAGTAAATACCTATGATAAAAAAAGAAATATATTGATAGCTTCTCATAGCGGAATACTGAATACTACAAATTTTGACAGTGAATACAAGTAAGTCGTTCTAATTGTATTATTTATAAAAATAGTAACTATATGATGAGATATTATTTTATAATACAGTGATATATCGCAACTTCGGTAAGACAAGGACATATCGATTTGATGTTTTACAAAAGTTTAATTTTACATTTTATTATTATTATTATTCTGCCTACAATTGAAGTCATTGTTCTTTAAATTAAATAAGTCCTATACTTTACAGCAATAATATATTTTAATATATTATATCAAATTTTGAATAATGGAAATAATACTTAAAACCCTTGTCTTACCGAAGGTGCGCAATGTTAGTGCCAATATTGCAAAACTCTTGGCTCTCCTAAACACTCAATGTAACATTAGTTATGAAGCACTACGTTAGATGGCATTAACTTCAACTACTAGCGATGGGCTTTAGGGCTACAAAAGTTTTCGTTAGAGGGCAGTATAGAATCAAAAGCAATCTCAGCTCTACATTTTTATAAATGTTATGAATTGATTCTGGCGTTATCGTTATTATCCTTATTGAAACATAAACTGAGTGTTTGTAAAGTTTCTTAAGTGATATATTTCCAAAATATTAAAAGGTTCATAAATAAATATTTAATACAATATTTCAAAAAATAATTTGAGTAATTGTTTATCATATTGATTAATTAAAAAATATATTGAATAATTCACGTCACTATTGATTTCTAAATACTTTTATTAGATTCTCGTCAGAGCGATGATATAATAATAACACTGAAAAATATTTAATACGTAAATATTTTATGTTACTTCTCCAATCGGATGGTTCTCCTATGGATGTTAAGACTAGGGATGTTACGGAAGTGGTTTCACCGGAACCGAATTCGGAATCAGAGATTTTAAATTTAGTTTATCGGAACCGGAATCGGAACCAAAACCGGAATCGGAGGCAGACACAAAAGAGAATTGTGTAATAAAATAAAATTACAAACATTATTCATCAATTTCATTCGAATCATTTCAAAAATATATACACCTTCCTGGGTGTGATATATAAAAATAAAAAAAAATTCTTAAATTTTAAACAGAATTTAATTAAATTAAATGGCGCTTACCGCGGCCATTGCCGCTAATGTGCTTCGACCTCCGATTATAACCTTCGATTTAAAACTATCGGAACCGAAATCGGAATCGGAGGTTCAAAATCAATCGGAAGTTCCGACTTTTCGGAACCGAAATCAAAGCTCCGTAACATCCCTGGTTAAGACCTATTCGATAAACGTGAATGATTTAGTTATATTATAAAGATGTTAATTAGAGCTTAAGTTTGAAAGCAAATTAATTAGTTTATTTTTCGAATGGAAAATTAAATAACAAAAGTTTTTATATCTTCATCACGATATTTACTGTGTGGAGACATAAAAGAGCCATTGTATGCGCGCTCGGAAGCCCCCTGAACCTAACACCCTAGAAGTTACGGAAATGGCGGTGAGGAGGAGGGATTCCGTAGCTACTAGTCACAGCCAACTATTGTTCGAACACCTACGACCCACATTTGGCAGTATTATTACCTACCTACCTTTTACGACTGATTGTGACGGTTACAATGAATACGGAGTGAATTCTTAAAGTAATTTTATATTGCTTATACTTTACAGATAACATGTATGCTAAAACAGTTTTGTTTTAACGAGAATTATATTAGTGAATAATTAGCATGCATAATATTTCTTCCCAGCGAGCGACACCGCGAAAAAAATCTATGTAGGTAGGTAATATTATATTGATTTATTCAAATTAAATCATTTTAACGTAATTTATTAATTCAAATGTTTTTTAAAAATGCTTCAGGAAAATCAATGCCTTCGCGTATAACCATATAATAAGACAAAATATCTTACTGTGTGTTTAAAATTATGTACAGTAGAAAGAAACACATAAATCAATTTGAACGTTCCTCACGTTAAATGATAACTAATATCTGCCCGCCCGGTCATTAGCGTGTTTTTGTTTGAATCTATGGATTTCTGAACGCTCAAAAAAAGTCATACATGAACATCGTATCAGAAGATCTATCTAACAGAAAAATAAAATCTTTGAAACTTTTATAACTGGTTAAGTTACGACGCGTACCCATTCAAATAAACGTATAGGTACAGGTGACGAAGAGAAAATCCAATCGTAAAGTTATATCTGTCTACCAATAACAGTTAATAGGGTGATGACGGTGACATCTAATTCACGCCCCCCTCTCCAGTTCGCGCTGCTCTCTAAGCTTATATCCGGTGCGCCGCCTGTTTGTATTAATTTTAAATTAAACACGGATAAGCCGAGTCGTCTGCACGTTAGCAAGCGGGTGTATGAATTGAAGATTAATTATTCAGTTTGTTTATACCGTCGTATTGGATGGGTAACAGGTGAAAAACGTCGGGTAAACTACATATAACTTAAATATAAGTTACCTAATTTTCTATAATTCAATAGGAATGATGGAAAAGAATAAAATCAATTAAAGCTTGCGAAATATCAAATGACTGTATTATTTCGATCAATCATTCATAGTCTGTTCATTTTTAGAATAACTTATTAAAAATAGAATAGCTCTTTGTTTTTAATCTCATACTAGAATATGTAATAGAACCTAATCATAATTAATAATTATTTTTCTGTGCCTTACAGAAGTTGCGTACAAATATGTATAAAATTTCCGATAGTTGCTTCATATCTATTACTCGTTTAGAAGAAATTATTGAAAATTCGGGTATATATTAATGATCATTATTATGATATTTTAAAATAATATTAGTGAAATCAGTGATATAAAGAAACATTTTTGTTGAATCTATACAAATATGGAGGTTAGGCTACGTATATAGGTATAATAGGCATATAAATAAATACACTTAAGTTATATAGACTCTGAAACTGAAACTGGGGAATATACAAAAGGCCAATTTTTACAATAATTACCTTTATTATATGGACCACAAAAAGCATTAATTTGTTATTTTCTTTTACAATTAACTTGATCAATCAATTATAATATTGCTATTATTTTTAATAAAAAAGAATTGTTATTATACAAATATATAAACGTGTTTGGTGTTTATTTTTTTTAAATATTATACTAAAGTAATATATTGTAATTTCGTATATTTATATACTAAAATTAAGGTAAATAAACTCTGAATTATTCCAAAACACATTTAACAAACGCCTAGATGGTTAGTACCTACCGTGAATTTCAGACGTTAAAAGCTAATAATCCCAACATACAAGTCTTCATTACATAGGAAGATATTTTTCGGACAAACTTACATCCCAAAAACTGGTTTTATAAGTATATTTATAATATCTACTTGAGATACGTCATTTTACGAGTAGTATCTCCCAAGCGTCGCTTCCGCTTATGGGTTCATTCTCGCTTATGCGACCGCAATATATTGTTTACTGTGCTAAGGCTGCGGAGCGGCAACCTACCGGAAGCGCGCAGTGCGGCAACCGCGCGACACCATCGATCACGACTACACACACACACAATAGTCAATTGTACGCAAGATGCACACGAAGCTGAATCTTCGTAGCGCATGTGGCGTAGCATTTGCGTAGCACTAACGGAGGAATACTGAAATGGTAATCAAAGTTCAGAGCTTCTTAAAATGTTTCTGTCTCTTATATTATGTGTGTTAGTGAATGTGACAGCAATACTTTTAAGAAATACTCAATTTTGATTACTGTTTCAGTATTCGGTCTCAAGAATAAGAATAAATATTTAAATGATACCTACTTCAGTACAATGCTTACATTATAATGTTGTAATGATTTCTTTACAAAAAACATTCATGTTCGTAATAAATTTATTACTGTTTTTATGGTATTAATAAATAACCAAAATAACTTAATATTTAAACAATCATTACTTTAAATTAATTTACGAATTTCTAATATAATATGGCATATTTTTTAATGAAGCCAGTATGCCTGCCTAGTTTCTGCTTCAAGATATGAAAAAATATTTTAATAAGATTCTGTGATATTAACTTATTGATGAAAGTGAAGGCAAACGCACGGATTACCAGATGATAAGCGATCACCGAAGCCCATGGGTATTCGCAACATCACGGGGCTTTCATGTGGAATAAATAAGAAAAGGTCTAGCGGCAAAAGTATTAAAAGTCATATCAGTAATATGTCGCTAATACCACAATGTCGCGGTGTCCAATGGCAAAAATATCAAAGAAACAATCCTAATAATTTATCGGCATAATTCCAATGAAAGCAAATGCAGAGTGCATGCATTTTTATGCAACTATTTCTGTTTGACCGACTTTACATTGAAAGTAGTCAAATGGAAGGAGCTCATATCGGGAAGTTATCGGCCAGAGCGTTCTTTCTTCTTATTCAGAACAGAACGTATAAAAGCTTTTTCATTAGTATCAAAATTTCAAATAGTGTCGAGCAAATGCCATATCATCCGATATCACAAAGTCAAAGACTATTTTACAGCACTGGCGTTGTGAAAACAGATTTTTCATTTCGCGTTTCAAGTTACTTTTTCTCAATCCCCGGCGAATTGATTGGAGCAGTGGCGTTTGACTTCTCACAAAAAGAACCACTTACTTTCATTATTTCTGCTTGCAATATGGCTATATATTATGCCTTTGCTTGAAAAGTTCACTTTATACGATCAAAATACAATACTATAGTATGGTATAATCTGGATATTTAAAATAGATAAATGTTTTGATTTAGTATGTTTATTCTCTTTCGTAGACAATACTACGCTGCGTAGCTCTAGTCAGAGACTACGCTACGGTCTACGCAATTATATCGATGGCTAACAGCCAGAAAGGGATAAACGACATTTTTGGCAATTTAGACTTATTTTCTTTCTTTATAATTATTTGCCTTTTTTTCTGCGTCATTTGCTTTAAGTTTCATGAATCTAAACTTTTTGTGGCTAAAAAATCCCTTTTTGTCTGTTAGCAATCGATATTATTTCTAAATATTACTTTGAACAAGGAACGTACATGATTAAAATAAAGGCGAAACACCGAAACGGGTAGCACTAGGTTACTCAAAATATTCTTATTTTGAAATAAATTAGCTAAACACAAAATGTTTGTATATTTGGTCATAAGGATGAAGTTCTTTTGACTTGGAAGCTCAGATTAATGTCTAAAAAGTTTAAATTGCTGGGGGTGGTTCACCAGCAAAAGACAGGACAATAATTTATAGTAGATAGAGGTACACACGTAGAATGACAATTTACTCGTATGTTGTATATCACATTGACGCGGCGAATGAAATTGCTATATGGTATAATTTCTGTATTTATGTTTGGTTACAAGTGTGATGTTATTGATAAACGAAACGTGCATTTATTTTGAAAACGGACTAATCAATTTATTGCCTATGTTTACGTACGGATAAACGAATATTTCAACTTGTCTTCAAACGATCTAAACTTTCAATATGTATAGATTACTTAATATAATTTGCAAGCGTATCATTAAGCGTTATCATTTATCAAAAATTTTCTGTTATGCTGATTGCCGACAAATTCAACATAATGACAATAGCAGTCAATACATTCAAAATAAAAGGAAGCGTTTACGGGAGCAATTAATAATAAACAAAAAAAGAACTGTACAAAGGACAGACGTCGGTATTGTTCGTCGCGAAATATGGTCGGAAAAATATGTGACTTCAACAAACGTAACATAATGCGACAGTAATAAATGGAAAATTAAAATATTAATTACTTCTTGATATAAGTTGGAATTATTATAATTCTTGATATAAGTTGGGATTTTGTCTCAGAATAGAAATTCTAACAAAGTTCTTTGCCTAGATTTACGATAACTACGTACATATATTTTAAATGAAAAATTAATACGCAATTTATGAATTGCCTACATAACTTTTCGCTAATAATAATGAAAACACACATTAAAAATACTATAAATTATCACAGGATAGATGTTAAAAACAAATAACCAACCGAGTAAGAAACCCGAATATAAGAAAACCAAAAGTTAGTCTGATATTATGTAGGACTCTCTAAGATAAATAAATGTTTTAAAAAGTACAATAAATTATACATCCATAGTGAGGTTGTCATTTGAGTACCAAATTGTATTATTGTTACATTGAAGCAAGATGTTTTCATCTACAATTTTCAGTAACATTTCTTTCATAAATAAATAATTAAAATCGACAATACCACGGCTACTTTTAAAAGTCTCTTTCCTTGCGAGAAGAGCTTATTAAATTGAAGGAGAATTCAATTGTTCTCCTGTAAGTCTGGATAGTCCTAACAAAAAGCAAACTGAAAACGGTACAAAGCATTCAATTTTCGCCAAACCATCGACGGATAAGCTCGCTAACAGGCTGTCGCGGCCCACAAAGCCTCCTGATTACCAGCGCCGTCGGAGTACCTCGTCATTAACTCCCACCCCTGTTTATTTTTCTCAGATAAAGATTAGCTGTAGAGTTTTACTATTGGCGGCGCGCTTAGTGAAAAAGAGAGGGGGCTGGTAAGGGGCGGGCTTTGGATAGCTCCCGCCCCTGAGTAACGAATATCGTCAGATGCAGATGTTAGTCGAAAGTATCGGCACCGCGATGCGTAACGTATATATCATGCTACCGTCAAACATCTAACTCGCGCGATGCTCGACATAAAAAGTTCCGCCGACTATTTAAGTCGTTCGGGAACGTTTACCAACTTCTCGATGCTTTTTGGTGAATATATTTTATTATTTGTGATTGTGTTGTGAAGTGCTGTGTGCAATTCATTATGTCTAAATTGTTATTTTACAAAATTATCGTATAAGTCAATGTTCGGGTACTATGAGATGAGTATGGCAAGAGTCCAAAATTATATGATTTTACTGAACAGTATATCGTTGTTAGTTCGATCGTTTGTAAGTAGGAGGTCCACACTGAAACCAATTATACAAAACTCTAATGATTTATTCGGATGTTTGCGTCGCACTTTATGTTATTGCGTAGATGATGAATACCTATTTATTGACAATTATTCCCTTGGCGGAGATGATAGTTAGGACCTACTTTATTTTTACTTAAAGCGTTATAAAAAAATATATGCCCATAGATAAGATGCGCAATTCGCATTTCTAGTATTCCATAATGAACGGGTTTAGTTTCAAGACGAAATTTTGATATTTTTGCCCGTCCATTTTATAATGCTCGAAGTGTTCAGGCGTAGACGTAAAAAACCTTGCCAGGAACAGATGATGACGGGAATTGAATCCGTATTCCAGTGAATGCACGTTTAAAATTGCACCAATAACACCATTAAAATAAAAGGTTCCTACTGATAAATAATTAATAAAAAACGACATTCGATGGATGCATTCTAATATGTATAGTTCAAAACATGGCAGTGTGTCAAGAAGAGTATACCTAAATTTTAAACATTATCTCTAAGGGCCAAAACAACTTGCAGGTAAAGGTTAAACAAATTAAAAAGTTAATCGTGTATTCCATAGCTGCATTGTATATACGCTGGTAAGTGTTTTTACTGAAAACCGTTTTCTTATAAGTTTAAAATATTAAAATTATAATATAATTAATTTCAAAGATTCCCGAAAATACTTATTTTTATAATACTACATTATAAATTGTAAACTTCGTGTTAGTCGATTTAATTATTGTTAGATTATTTTTCCAACCAACGATATGCGAAATAAATAAAGAAATAATGGTTATACCGCCACCATGGTAAGATGTGTCCGTAATATTGTACCGTCGCGTTATTCTACTACAATAATATCATGAATAGTAAGTATAAAAAAATACAGTAAAGTATCTATTGTATAAAATCTTACTAATACATAATAAGAACAATATAATTTTTGAGGGCTTTGTCATTTGTCACTTTTAAATACAACCTGCTTTAATCTAAATAATTTTATCACTCGGTTCCTTTGAAGCCTTATTACGGGATATATATTGTATTTTTTTTCCGCGAGCTCGAACGATACTATCCGGGCTTTTGCTACGATGAACGTAAACTTAACGCCAAAGGCGTAGCAGTGGCAAATAACGAAGCCGACGGTATAACACAAGCGCTGAGTCGTAGGCGCTTGTATGAATTACATGCGTAATTATTCTGGCGTCTTAACATGTCCATATCACTTGTGGCCTTAGTGGGGCGCTATTGGTTGTCTAAAATAAAAAGCGTAGCGTATGAAAGTTATTTAATTCGGTACAGAGAGTCAAAATGGCCGACGATTTTATAATCTTTTTAATTTCGTTGAATATTTTTAGAATCCACAAACAACAATCTCATTGCGTCTTCAGTTTAGTCCTATATTAAACTTAGACTTCATAAGACTGATATACGAGTATAGTCCTGATGAAAAATAAAGATTCCTTAAAAGGACACCAGCAATTAATACTACACTAACTAGCTTTACGCCAAATGCAGTTTAAAGCAAAATTGAGATTGCCTTTTAATTATCTTAAATAATTTAAAAGTTATCACAATAGAGCCTAACTTATAATTTATAAACTTATAATTTTTAAATTATCTTAAATAATTGAAATCTTCTGGCGTAATATATACTTTTTCAAGTTAGCGTAGTATTAGTTGCTGTTGTCGAAATTAACTTTTAAAAGTATATCAGGAGAAATAAAAACACTGTGCTGATCGAATTTGTTAAAATAGCGTTATACAATAAAAATATAAATCCGTTGTACTTTACCCTAAGTAGATAGTGTGCGAATCACAGCGTGGTGGAAAACTCAAAAGGCACTAAATAGCAGGGATTTTAAAGCAGCTGTAAGACCAATTTAGTACTTGAGACACCCTAGCTCTGACTAACGATACAAGTGTCATCTTCCTTTAATTGCTGGCGTTTAAGATACAAAGTGTTAGAGTGGCGAATTTTATACACTTACACCTGGGAAAAAAAACTTTTAGAGATTTTTGTGTTAGATATCGCCAGACGGGCATGAGGTTCATTTGATGGTAGGTGACCTCAGCCACAGAACATCAGTCAATGATGCGCTGTCGACCTACTTTTTTACTTCGAGTATTCGGAAATCAATAGACTGAAATCGAAACGTGTAATATGCACTTTACAGTTTTACCATTTATGAACGGTGTTTTGTTACCCAGTCGTAATTTCGTAATTCCTCCCACCCGTTCAATGCCTGAAGTTACCAGACGTTGTATTGTATTTTGCTTTTATATTCTGAAGTAAATCTCTTTAAGATTATTTTCCTGGAAAGAAAAATACTCTTTAAAAAACATAAGGACGTTAACGGTTAAGCCGTTTTGGCTATGATTAATAATTATTAAATTATCTACCTATCATATTATTTAAAATACTTTTAAATCAAAGTTATAAATGCCGGACCAATCTATAAAATATTATAAAATCATTAGAAATGGGTTCCGCCCAAGTAAAATAACAACGAAGTATATTTCGACGGTCCCTACATACCTATATAAAGATTAAATACATCTCCTAAGTCCGGTTTATTGACATGTCTTTCTCTGTTTGAGCCTAGCCGCAGTCGGTTGGAAAATAAGTTGTTAGAAATATATTTGATAAATTTAAATTTGTAATTATGGTTTTTTGAAATTTTGACACCGACTATAAAACTTTTTGTATTCTGCTACAAAAGAAGAGTTTGTTTGTATGCAAAAGGCCCTAGATATATAGTTTTGTACATAAGCATCACGCCTCTTTCCCAATGGGGTAGGCAGAGATCACGGAATTCCATTTGCTCCGGTCCTTGCATACGCACTTTCGCTTCTTCCACTTTCATACACGCTCGTCGGTTTCGAGTACGTTTGACCAGGCCCTTTTGAAGAACGTTCCCGATCTGATCGAGGTACGTTCGCCTAGGGTTGACCCACTCCCGATTCTTCCACTCACATCAGAATCAGAATTTCATTTTCTTTTTCGTTTCTCTACTTTCATCCATCCTGTCTACGTGCCCAAAACAACTCAACATGCCTTTCTCAATTCTCGTCACTATACTGCAGTGTAGTCTACAATGCTCTTGAATTTCGCTATTTCTTATTCTATCTTTTAGAGTCACGCCAGACATACTTCTCAAAGCTCTCATTTCCACAGCATTTATCCTACTTTCTTGTTTCTTCTGCCATACCCAACACTCACTTCCGTACACCAAGACCCTGGATGTATTGACAATATCCGGTATTTGAAAATTTCTTTATAAAGCTATATTTTCAGATGAATATAGTAATATTTAATTTTGACAACAATCAGTTTTCTTGTCCAAACTTTAATATTTTTAAACAAAGTTGGAAGAAAATGCGCTGATAGATTTTATTTATATAGAACGATTGAATAAAATATCTTTTACGGAATTAAAATGCTTTCCAGCAAACGTGATCAGTGCAGACTGACTCACAGACAGACAGACTGATTTGAATTTTTACAAAGTTGCCATACAAGCGCCATCTATTCTTATGCAAATGATACTTGCTGTCATTTTCTACATTATGACAATATTGCCTAACAGTGTCTTCTTGTTTTTATAAGATTTGATTTATAAATTGGAAGCCAGGTGTATAATATAAATAATAAATTGCGTTTTATTTAATACTGTAAATATATTTAAATGTGTGATACTCGCGTTTATAAAATACCATATTAGAACGGCAGAGTTTAATACGAGTAGAAAGTTAAATTTACTATAAGGAGACGTTTTATGTTTGTCTCCTACTGAAGGCAATATAGAGGTTTTAATTTATTCTGTAATATCTAGTCATGAAAGTACCGTGATCATTCAATTTTGTTATTATCCTATATAGTTAGAGCGAGATTTGGCACATATTAATTTTGATTGTACTTAATACTTATTTAGTCATAATTTTGGGATAATACGTATAATATTTAATTATGTAGAACTCCCTATGTTGCGTTCCGATGGTACGCGGATTCGAATCCCGCAGGGATCATTCAATTTTGTAGTTATTATCCTACTCGTATATAGAGCGAGATTTGGCACACATTACTTTTGATTGTACTTAATACTTATATAGTAGTCATAATTTTGGGATAATACGTATAATATGTAATTATGTAGAACTCCCTATGTTGCGTTCCGACGGTACGCAGATTCGAATCCCGCAGGGACGAATAATTAAATAATCATGTCTTCTCCATGTCTGGTCACTTCAGGCATTAGTCGGGTGGGAGGAATATAGAAATTCTTCCCGATGAATTAAAAAAAGACTGCATCACCAGTTGGCTCAAGCATGGGATCATGGTAGAACACCTGCCTTTTAAGTATAAATTGTCCGAACTGGCGGACTTTGAATCTACCGGGATTTTTATTTCAGTGCTAGGTATTTCAGTGCTGCCAGCCCATCGTAACCAGGAGTTCAAATATCAACTTATCTATATATATAAAAGAGATTTCCACCTATATAGTCACTCATCACGATATCTCTGGAACCATAAGGCGTAGCGACTTGAAATATGGTAGGAATATTCCTTTCGCCGAGTAGAGGTCAGCTAAGAACGGATTTTACGAAATTCAACCCACAAGGGGGGTTGCGGGGGCAATTGCTAGTATATAATATATATAAAAGAGATTTCCACCTATATAGTCACTCATCACGATATCTCTGGAACCATAAGGCGTAGCGACTTGAAATATGGTAGGAATATTCCTTTCGCCGAGTAAGAGGTCAGCTAAGAACGGATTTTACGAAATTCAACCCACAAGGGGGGTTGCGGGGGCAATTGCTAGTTTAATATAAACGACTAAAATGATCGTGTTTTCTTTATCTGAAAATAATATAACATTATGTGAAAAATCAATTAACCTTGCTAAAAGGTTGATATTGACTTTAGGTCCGTTAAACATAGCGTGACTATAAATACAGACTTGGGGTTGACCTCTGACCACGGAGTCGTTACGGATCAGAACCACCCTGAACGTTGGGGTGGAATACGAAAGCTACCTACGCAATAAATAACACAAAGCGATAAGTTTAAGTTTATTTAATTTGTGCTGGAGCTGTTCTTATTATTATGATATCTATTGTTTATCTATTTATATTCTCAAATATTAGTATTTTCAATAGTGTTTGTCTCGTTTATACACAGCAACCGAGGCCATAAAGAACAGCTTATTCAAGAAATATAAAAATAATTACTTTTCGTGACTGTGATTGTGATAAGAAAAAGTGTATTTCCTTTTAAAAAATACATGTTTATATTTCAGATGCATCGTACAAAAGCTCGTGGTCAACACATGCAACGACACAGGGTTCTCAAGGTGAGTTAAAGAATACTTTTTATACTTTTTTATATATTATCGATTTAGGTATTACATAAACATAATGTGGGACTAAGTACTCCAAAACACTTCTAAAGCTCAGTTCTTATGAATCATATTTGTATCTAGTTTTGAGAATCATCATACTATGTTTTTTCTATAGGATATTCTCTCATTTTAAAACATTTTTTCCCATTGGAGCAGGCAAAATCACAGATTTCCATATATGTATGTACTCGTACTTGCCTTGCATTTCACGCATCTTCCAGTTTCATCAACGAAATCAACTTTCACACATTTTAATATATATTATCAAGAATGAATTCTGACTTGAGTTGCGATGAAATATGGGCCGAAGAGTCCAATGCAGAGCCGAGGTGAAGAGCTTAATTAAAGGATAAGAAAGAAATCGATCATGAAGAGCGATTTGATTCAAATTAATCCATTATTATTAGTAATATTGGTACTAAGCGTCCGCTCAGCATTATTTTAACAGACACACGCGCTAATTTGATTATTATCTGCCATTTTGCGGATCCGTCGATACTGCTATGCTTTGCATTAGCCCTTACCACAGATCACCCCTTACAAAGCATTTTATCGTGCACTGCTTGAACGGCATGTTAGATACCTAACTGAAAAAAAAGTCTGACGAACATGTTGGTTTTAAAAAAACTTATAACTACTGCATTTTTTATAATTAATATTATCTAATTTTTAATTTGTTTATGTTTTTATAATATTAAAAGGATTATTTAATATTTATATTTCACTATTTCAATAACACTCAAGTCGTTGAACGCGCTTCCCTCACATAATCTTGGTACAATTTTAGATCCTGCAACGCTGAGAATTTCCGTTAGTCTCCGGCTTGGTGCCAAAGTATGTGAAGCCTATTTGTGTTCATGTGGGCAGTTTGTGAATCAGTTGGGTCGACATGGCTTATCCTGCTCCAGAAGTGCTGGTCGCTTATATCGCCACGGTACAGTTAATGATTTGGTACGTCGAGCTCTTGCCACGGTTTCTATACCGTCAACATTAGAACCATGTAGTCTATATAGAGATGATGGCAGGAGACCTTACGGTGATACGCTTGTGCCGTGGAGACTGGGCCGCACTCTGGTGTGGGATGTAACTTGCGTAGACACGCTGGCTCCATCTTATATACATGAAACTTGTACTAAAGTTGGGGCCGCAGCCGATTGAGCTCAGTTTCTCAAGCGTCGTTAATACTCTTCTATAACTGAAGATTATGAGTTTGTGGCGTTAGCTTTCGAGACGTTAGGATCGTGGTCGGCTGACATGAAGCGGTTTATGAAGGATATGTCGAATCGACTAATTCTCTCTTTGGGTGATCAGAGGGCTGGCAGCTATTTCGCGCTGAGAATCAGTTTAGCTATTCAGTGTGGTAATGTTGCCAGTGTTCTGGGTACCATGCCCCAAATTGGAATTTTGGATGACATATTCTTTTTGTAAATATGTATATAAATATTTTAGGGTTAATTTTTAATGATAAGTTTTTAGTTTGATATTGTTGTGTTAATATTGTTATTATTAAAGGATTATTTGTGATACAATAATTTGAATTATAAAAACAAGGTAATTTCAGTATAACAAGCATTTCATAGAAATAAAAGTTGTCTTTAACAGTTTATCATAATTGATTGTGTAGAAGATAATATGAAATTCCTAATACATCTCGAGGTCGATTTTCATTAAAATTAGGTACATATATATTTTAAGATTATTTTACACAAATCATTAACCCTAGCTAGATTTGAATAAAACGGTAGGTAATTACATAAGTATGGGCTATCTCTTACTGTCTCTTACAATATGTTATATTATTATAACCGTAACTTCAAGCTCATAGGAAACTGTTTCCGAAATTAAACATCTTAAAATTAGTCCTCTATTTTATGTTGTACATACTCCTATAATTTGTTTATTGTGGAAATTTAATGTATACGGTATATTGCAATAATACATGACATTTTATTTCTGAATTAACAGAATCGATCACTAGGAAAACTGATTTTGAAAAAATAAAATTACCAGTCGTTATTCTAACTTTCATACTACATATAGTTTTACTATTTAACAGAAAACGTGGGTTTCGCTATTGTTTTTACTTTCTGATTTGGACATCCATGCCAAAATGTAGTTATGTAAGGAGATTGGTATAAATTAGTGATTATTGGATCTCTTGACAGCGCTTCAGTTTGGTTCAGCATTTAAATACGTAGATCTACTAATTACTAATACATAGTTGTAGATACAATTATATTGTAGTTATGTTTTCAATACAACAATAGTTCTATTATATAAATACATTAATTGTATCTATTACAAAAATATCATCGATGAAGAATAACTTTTGAAATTGTGAACTGGAAAGTTTGTGCTGTATAAAAAATCGCGGTATCTAGAACTAGAAGAACGTATCTACCAAAATTCCATAAATAGTTTTTCTTCATACGTAACTATATAATTCTTAACTTTTTAAAACCTCTAATATGCCAATATACCAATATATATTTTTTATTCACCAGTTGTTTTTTATCTGTATTAAAAAGCTGGTAAAATTAAAGTGGCGAATTGTCACAGTATTTCTAAGTCTCCTGTAAAATTGAGTTATTGTAGATATGTCCATCTGACTCTTATACCGCGAAATATACTTAGTAATAATAACTCTATGGCATATCAGTGCTATAATGTATTTACTATGATAACTACTAAGATACTTTGAGAGAGAAGACATATCAAAATAATGACAAATTCTTTTTTCAATAACATTGGATTTCTCAAAGACGATTGTTTTAAATTATGTATCTACATTAATATATGTAATATATGTTTATTTATGCGATAATTAATGTTATCTTGCGCTTCACACTACTCCTAAGTAGTGTGAAGTGTGAATATCCTAATATTTACTTATGTAACAAATTGAAACGTAAGTATCGTTTCGTATTAACCGTAGCAACGGATTTGCTTAATTTTGGACATAAGAATAGTTCAAAAGTAAAAGAGTCACAGAGACAAATTTTGTTTTCAACAAAAAGCTAGTTTAGCAAGCTATTCTGATAGGTTTATTGTTGTTTTATTTACGTTATTATAAGATCTTACGTACAATTAACATAGTTGATTTACTACAGTAAAAATAACTAGATTAGGTGTTACGTGATCGAAACAAGTCATACTTACGTGTTAAGAAACATTTCAATTAAATAGTCTTACATTTAAGAATGCAAGTCGCATGTACGTTATTAAGTTTAACATTTTTAACGCGAAACTCGACTTCCCCAAAACGTATCACGCAAGCGTAGCGCGGAACGCGCGACCGCCACGTGCCACGTTCAAGTCAACAATACAACTTTAATTCTTTGATTGACATTTACAATATTTCGGTAAGTGATGCAATATTGCTTTGATTATCATTTTAGAGGGGGATGTATTATCGTTACGCTTCGATGCTGTCTGTCATTGTGTTCTCGCTTGACTTATCCTATAAAGTTACATTTAAATCAGTTTCATATCAATCTGATCTTCGTAGTACCGATAGGCCGTGTCGAGTTACCTTAATTAAATTTATTAATTTAAAAGTTTTATGTAAAAAATATTATATAAAATGTGAGTCGTTATAATATAATCTTTCGGATCGATTTAGCGTCTGATTTTTTTTACATTAAAAAATGATCATGTACAATAAACATTCTGATATAAGGCGCCATAATTACCATGAAATCATACAATAATCCATCAGTGTATATCATCCATGCTATCTAACCTGTACTCGAAGAAAAATATTAATCTAAAAATTAATTTACATACCTACATGTACAATACTTAGGTCTGATCTACGGACGTTTCCAACTTTTTTAAATTTCATTATAATTATGAATTCCTTCACTATTTAGACTCCCTTATTAAGAAATTATTAATGATAACTTGTAATGCCATAACAGCCAAATACTCCTATATAAAATCGGCTGCGTCGCGTCGAGCCGTGACGACTTAATGCCCCTATACAATAGCTACAAACGATTTTGTCTCACCCTAGGGAACGATTAAACTCACGGTTATTATGAAGTCAGTCGATATTACTTTCTACTGTACCTGTGAAAATTTGTCGAGTAATATTTTAGTAGTTTCTTTGACCTTATTTGTCAGTAATTTTTTTTTTAACTGTTATGTGCAAGCGTTTGGCCGCTGTTTCACCTGATGTAGAGTGATAACCTAAGATGGAACATGCTTGCTCATTAAATACCTATGCACACTTGCTTTGAAGCGATTTAAAAGGCCGACAACGCATCTGAGACCTTCAAGTCCTAAATGTCCATGGGCGGTGGTGATTACTTACCATCAGGTAACACACAGGGGATTCTCCCAGATACTAGTTCACCTCGTTCTTCGTTCCTTGGACAACACACCGTTTTACAGATTTTTATACTCATTATTTTTCACACAGAGAATAAGACTTGGGCATTAGCAAGCCATCTTGTATTGGGGCATAACATCTCACACTGATATCTAGAAAGCTCCTACCATTTTAAAAATATTTAAGTTATATCGCGTGATGTTTAGAATAAGACCCCGTTCTCGAACTCTACACTACGACCCCCGTCGGTTGTACGAATGAATTTTAAATTGTGACATTATTTTAACTAAATGTTATTCATTATCTGAGATTTGTTAGGTGACGCCCCTAATGACTAAATTCCCTAATGGCTAAATAGTTATTAATAACTCTATTTAGGATATTAATAAAAGAATTTTACCGTCCTCCATCATTATTAGATTCAACTTTTACTGAAATAAATTTATTCAGCAGAATAAATTCTGTGGACAATAGACGAATCGAGTTCTAGGGAAATGAGGAAGCTCTATTGATAGACAATATACCTACTATCTTATGGTATTGTCAAAATTATTATAATCAAGCCTTGAGTTCTATAAAATGACTTCAGTATTGGGATAATATAACGTATATAATACAAGAAAAAATAAAAAGAAAAGATTTGTAAAAAATAACTGGGGCTTCGTTGAAAGGAGACGAAGCGAACGGCGGCTGGGAAAATTAACTGAAAGCGGTATCCGCCTGAAAGTTTCTGCGCTCCTCACTCTCATCAAATTTAAGTTAGTGTGAAAAGGATAGTCTGTTGGGAAAAACGCTTCAGGCGCTAGAGGGTAACCGTAAGCGCCCCTATTGTTTTGCGTTCCATGAAGCGAAAACGACTGCTGTACATTTTCTAGGGTATATTAAGGAGAGAATTGTAATTTAAAATGGAAATCACAGCGTTATCTAAATCTAGATCCATTGGTGTTGTTTAATGTGATATATATTTTAATATTTTGTTACAAACCGTTCGCGTTCCCATGTTTCACCCTTATCTAATGGTTGATATACGGGAATAGTTACCTACATGATAATTTAAATTGTTGTTTTTATGTCAGTTATTTGTCTTATTTGGTGTTAGTATCTTCTTTAATAAATCAGAAATCTATAGATTGAAACTGAAGCGCGCAATGTGCTTTTTTTCTTTGAATTTGTCTATGTACGGTGGTTTGTTTCCCCGTCAAATTTTCGATATTTTGCGCACACCTCGAAGTGACCAGTCGTAGGATAAAACATTTACATATAATTATAAATTCGGCGAGATTCGAATAGTTGAATCATCAAAACTCAGGCTCATTGGCCCGTTTGTTGGTAAGTGTATAACCCACATATAGAGAGTATATTTCTCTCTGTTTGAACTTCTAATGTACACAATGGATTTTGATGTTGTTTACATAAACTGGATAGCCTTTCATCAGATTGACACTGGGTCAAACATAATTTAGAAGAATAAAATAAAGAGCCGTGTTTTTATAACTACTGAAAATGTGGTAGAGATATTGAGTAATGAAAATGAATAATTAGTATAAACTCGTATGTAGTATTTTCACAATATTATTTTGTATGTATAAGCATTGTATTCGAAACGCGCTTTTCCTTTAACCGAAACGTGCCATAGCAATTAAAATTAATTGTATAATGAATTAACTCTATCATGAGGTTCGCAAAATATTGTTACCTAAATTAAAAATAATTCAACCTTTCGAATCTTGTTAATATTTTCAATGATCATTATCATTTTTATTATTATTTAGGTTCATATTGAATACTATTAAACTGCTATCAGAATACCGACCAAAAGCGTGTTTATTAAGTGAAGCGCACTATAATCTACAAAGGGTTTTATAACCGCGGTATAGAAGATCAAAGGGCTCGTGTGAAAACATTTGACAAAGGCGCCAGTGTTTGTAAACACGCCCTCAGGCGTGTATTTTTTATGTGTTTTAGTAAGACGGGTATTTTTATAATAATAAATTAAATCTATTTAATAAGAGACGAGAGCTTTAGAATAGGTAATTTATTATTACCTACATATAAACTATTTAATAAGGGTAGTGAAATGGAGAACTAATATGATAAATGCTTTAATACTACATATTTATCACTGTCTTAAAATTCAAGGCACGTTATGTCATACGTGACATATTATTATAATAGGTACATCTTCACTGCACCCGTGCGAAGCCGGGGTGTCTTACTATGTTAGTACATATTATATTATAAAGCTATATATGTTTCAGGCATCTTTCCCATAGGGGTAGTGTAGGGGCAGAAATTAGGAGTCGGTCAGAATATCAGAGAAACATATAGGTATTTAAATATTGCCGCCTCATACACAAAACACCAAATGTACACTAACAAACTTAACCCAGGATGCCACAAATCAACGAGTTCAAACATGATGAGGTTTAAAGTCATTGTCGCTAATTAACTCATTTTTCGCGTCATATCCTCAACCGGTGATTGCGTTGATCGGTGACGACATGTAACTTGTAATTTGTCGCATCATGTGATTTGTTTTTGTCTTTTATAATTTCCTTATTCGCAATTTGGATTACATGTGTTAAGCACAGCATAGTAGTATTAAAGTTAGTAGTTAAAACTAAAAACCACGAAACATTGCTCAAACAGTCATAATGGTTGAAGAGGTCCTATGACATTTTTTACTACTATATACGATTTCCATACTACTACATTATCAACGAAGTAACATAAGTATACAAAAACGTTAGCGTGTATCTTTTTAACTTAAAAAAAATAACTGGTATTCAGAATAAAGTGAATTGGAAAGAGACTAGTTAATAAGATTCAATGATTCATTTACTGTAAGCTTATAAGCTTATAAATATGGAATTAAACTTGGTTCCATTCATAAAATTCTAGTAGACATTTTATTGTATAACTTTCTACAATATCAGATAACGTAGTGTGTGATCGATGTAGACGGATAGTGTATTTATGGGAGAACAAACAATAAAATGTGCCGTATCCATAAAAGTATAGCACAGATATTTTATGTTAATATTGAGTTTCCCTTTTATTTATTTTTTCATAATAAATCAGTTCTAGAGGAAAAAATATATTGATGTTTTTAACGTGAACAGTGTTTTGAATCCCTGTGTCAAAATTTGGCCCTTCTTCCTAACTGCGGCAAAGTCCTAACGGAAAGTCGCTTACACGGGTCCGGGGTCCATGCCTGACCGAAACATTTTTTCTTCCCGGTTTTGAATCCGGGACCTCAAATCATAAACGCAACACCTTTTTTATCAAATTCCTGCAGCCGTTTAAGACTGATTATGGTATAAAAAAGAAGAATTTGTCCGCCGATTCGATTTTACAAAAAAAAAAACAGATATACAGCTTACAGCCAAAATTTTTTTGATCTTAACCTGTTTAGTTTAGTTCTGAAAACACAACAAAATACAACAAAATACACAAAGTCACCTTAGCATTAATTTTGTAATATAGGTAAGCATGAATCCTATAAGTTCGGAATTTTCCACTATGTTTATTTACTAGAATTTCCCATTTCTTTATAAAATAAAACAATTCATACCAATCACAGCATCTTCAAAAATCAATGAGCGTAGAACATGAAATCAAAAATGCACCGAAATCAAAAGAAGTTTCCACAATGTTGCTCTAACACTAACAGCGCGTGAAATCCTATTGTGAGCATCAAAGAGACTATAATCTTTGATTTATGTGGCTTGATAAAAAGAACTTAATAGTGTATGACTTAAAGTATGAATTTGAAGAGCACGAACGCGTCGTTCGCCCTGAGGCGGTGTCATCCCCTACAGAATATTGGCCTGTATTATCAGCACAGATTCTAACGCTCCAGGCGCGTTGATGAGGTGGCCGTGTTAATTATAAAACAATTTGCTCTGGTCTATGATTATGTCGAAAGCAGAAAGGGATTTCACAGAATTCTATATCGTGATATTATTACACTTATAATTAATTATGTAAACTTGAATTATAAAAAGGATCTTTGAACTTCACACGAATTTATTAACAATTAAATATAATTTATGCTAATTACTTAAATAAACGTTAACCAAGTGTACATTAAAAAAGGGATAAAACATTGTTTCATTATTATTTAAATTTTACACAATATATTTCGTCTAGATTTAATTTCAAAACCTTTTTGTAAGTATGTAGGCTTACAATTCTAATTCTAATTCGACCGCTTCCTTGAACTATTCCTTGTGCGAACAATTACGGCTAAGAGGCCCTAAATAGAAACAATGCTCAAAAATAGACAATAATAGATCTGCCCTAGAATGGACGAACCTCTTTCCTATTACTGTGGTTAACACAACACACAAGTGTGGTGAGCACAAGCGCCATGCCACGCTAGGGATCATGGACTATAGCGCTCCAATGTTCGCCAGCTACAATTAGGTTAAGTTATTTTTTAAACACTATACTTATATGTATGATGTTTGTTCCAGGCTATGGCTCGAATTCATTATCAGCGATGTCGAAGTCGACACTGGATGCGCACACACATCTCAGACAACCAGGTAAGGTTTTTCGCTACATATATGTTTATGCTTTTCTAGTATGAACGAGCCGGTCTGATGCAACGAGAAATACAGTAACATTATTTACATTACAATTTACAAAGAATACTACTTACTGTCCCATAGAGGCCTATTACCAACTGATATATTTTTTACGATGCAGAATCTTGCTTAATTTTTTACTAATGTCATTAAAGTGAAAGTATGTTTGTTAGGTGTCCTTCACGTATAAAATAGGCAACGAATTTAGATATTTTTTTGCATAAATCTACATGAATCAAATATATTTCATTAGGTAGTATAATACTATATATTTTTTATAATACATAATTACATTTTTTATTAATTGTGGTGACTTCATTAACGTGTGCCAACTAAACCATTGAGTCTACAATAATATTGACGTTGATTATATTATATCTAACTATAATAAAATTATACTAACATTTTAAAGAGGAAAGATTTTTTTTTCACGATTTTATTCAAAAACTACTGGACCGTTTTAAAAAAATCTTACACCAATAGAAAGAATAAGAATAAGAATAAGAATAAGAAACATTTATTCAATGCCACACACAAATTTTAAAAACACACACATAACATTCTTAATATTTAGGCTACATTCTTAATGATTACATTCTTAATCCTACACTAAATATGCTGTGTGGCGAAAGAAAAGGCCGATGCTCAGCTTGTGCTGTTAACCAGTACTGGCTACAGCGCTGATTTTCAGCATCTGCCTGAGTAACTGTTTGTGTGCCAGTAAACACAAAAGAGAATTTACAAAGTAAAGAAAAAAATAATCATTAAAAAAAACTAAATTAAATACTTAATTATATGCTCGTTATCATAAATATAAAGAAACAATATTGAAGATAAATGTGCATATATACGTGAGATAATATAAAATATAATAAATGTGAAATAATATTAATATATAGTACTGTTCAGTGTATCGATGCGACTAAGGTTGGTTAATGTACTCGGAATATAGAATTTTTTTATAGGAATATTTGAATCCAAATACTGTTTTCGAGCTTTTTATAGGAGGAGGTATGTTATTCCAACACTTAGTCGCATTATATTTAAAACTACCTCTAAAGACTGCCGTGTAATGCTTTGGAAATTTTAACACAACTTGTGAAGCCCTGGTGTTATAAACTAAATTTTCTAACCAAGTCAGCTTATTAAATAGATATATTGGATTCTTAGTTGTCACGACCCCAAAGAGAAGAGTAGCTAGATGCATCCGTCTGCGGTACTCCATATTTAAGACATTCGCTTTAATTAGATACGGAGTAATATGTGATCTAGCAGGAATGTCCCAACAAAAGCGTGCACACGCATTTTGTACTCGCTGTATTGCATTTTTAGTTCTGCTGAGGAGTCGAGGCCCATACATGACATCAGCATAATTAAATTTACTAAGCACCAGTGATTCACAAAGTCTTAAACGTAACTGAGGGTTGATGTAGTTTCTTATACGGTAGAGAAGTTTCAAGCGGTAAAAACAGTTTGCAATAGTTGTATTAATGTGCTTCTCAAACCTAAGATACTCATCAAATATAATGCCTAAGTTGCGTGCTTCCTTCACCCTGTCTAATAAAACACCATTTATAGCTAATTGAAATTTTTGATGTTCCATTTTTTTAATTTTCTTTGGAGTGCCTATTAGCATATACTTTGTTTTGTCGGCATTGAGAACTAGGGTGTTTTGCTCTGACCATTCAAAAATGCGATTGAGATCACTGTTTATTTTAAATATAGCATCAGATGTCTCATTAAGATTAAAAGAAAAATATAATTGTACATCATCGGCGTAAAGATGATATTTACAAAATTTAATGTTTTTGATTAAATCAGCAGTGTATAGAATAAATAATATAGGTCCCAGTATAGATCCCTGTGGGATTCCTCTATTAACAGAACTACATTGGGAGAATATAGTTCCACCATCGTCCCTGGAGATTGCGACTGTTTGAGTACGATTGCCAAGGTAACTAGCAAACCACTGCACCGTTTTTTGACTAAAACCATAATAGTTCAATTTTTTTAGCAATAGTGGGATATTTATCGTATCAAAAGCACGTGAATAATCTAACAAAACCAAAATTGTACCCATGCCACTATCTTGAGAACACAGTATACTGTCTACTACATCTAACAGAGCTGTAGCAGTACCCCTCTGTCTTCTAAAACCTGACTGAAGTTCTGGCAGAATTTTACTACTTTCAAGGTAATCTATAAGTTGAGCGTGGATAATCTTCTCCAGTACCTTAGAGAAACATGGAAGGATACTCACAGGCCTCAAATCCTTGAAAGTAGTTGGATTACATATTTTTGGCGTCGGGATAACTAATGCATTTTGCCACATTAAAGGAAATTTGCTGCTTGTTATGGAGGTGTTAATTATATGTGTTAGAATAGGTAATGCTTTTGAAATTGTAAGATTTATCATGTCCAAAGATATTTCGTCAGTCCCTATAGCTTTAGATTTAAGCTGTTTTAAAATTTTCATGACATCTGATTCACTAACTGTCTTTAGTTCGAAAGCATTCATAGAGTTTTGGTAGTTTTCAGCAAAGAATGATAATAATGAGGGTGATACCTTATTGCTGCCCGGTAGATTGAGAAAGTGTAAATTTAAGTTGTCTGGATCATTGAGGTGTGAGGGTAGTACGAACTCCCTTTTAGTTTTAATTTGTACGTTTTGTTTTATGTGTTTCCAAAGCATACGGGGATTTTTAATATTCGAATTAATGTAAGTCTCGAAGTAAGCCTGCTTTTCACGGTGTAATGCTGAGATAACATATTTTTTAAAATCAATGTAGTATCTTTTGTGGCTATCAAGTTTAGATTTTTTCATTCTTGTCTGGGCTTCGTCTCGTAACCTCATCATTTTTTTTAAATTATATGTGATCCATGGTGGTTGTTTGCACTTAATTTGAATATTCTTTCTAGGTGCATGTATATCAAATAGTGTCAGTACATAACTTGAGAGTGCTGTAACCATTTCGTCTAAATCTTGTAAGTGTAAAATGGAGTTCCAATCAATAATCTCCATGCACTGATTGAAATAATCGTAATCTATGTTCTTTAATGATCTACATGTTATCCATTTTGGCTTTATTTTTTCTTTTAATATATTTAAAGTACAGGTAACAAAAGCATGGCTACTAAGTGAGGCAATGTGATCGACGAAAATATTAGTGATGTTAGCATTTGTGCACACTAAGTCTAACAGAGTTTCACTTTCATTTGTAAAATGTGTAGGTTGATTAACTGCTTGGACTAAGTTTGTAGATTGAAGAAAGCCACATAGTTTTTTGTAATTACAGTGATTTATATTAAAGGCATTTATGTTGAAATCACCAAGTAAGATAACAGTATCACACCAAACAAAAGATCCTATACTTTCAGTTAGGGCGTTAAAAAATAACTCAGTTTCTAACCAAGGTGGTCGATAAGCTGTTCCTATAATAAAACTTCTACCCCGATTTGTAAGTTTGATCCACATCTGTTCCACCTGTTGTGATTCTGGGTGAGTTAGTATCTGATATGATATACCCTGTCTCAAATAGAAACCTACACCGCCCCCACGATTGCGTACCCCTTGCGGTCGCGGAATATGACGTAGCCGATAACCCGGCACCGAAGGCGCCCGACCTTCTTCGCCCCTTCTCAGCCAGGTCTCATTAATAGCCATCACGTCTACCGCGTGCCGGTCCATGGCTACGATGAACTCATCGTGCTTGGTTCCTAGTGAGCCAGGATTTAGAAATCCAATTTTAATTTTATTTTTATCACTGAATGTGATGTTGTAGGTGTCCTTGTGGAGAAAATATATGTATACTGTTTAGTAACATAATAAATCGGGAGAAGATATAAAAATGAAATAAATAATAAATATAACATAATCTAGAAGTGTTTACGTGAAAAATAATAAAGTATAATTTCCAATTGGCAGACCTATACATTTCAGTACATAAAATATATAAACTAATTTCCAAATTATTCCTATAACTATTTTTTAACATTATATTATTGTCATCACACAGCCCGTTTAAAAACAAATCAATAATTGTTCTTCTTCTAACGCCACACAGCATCGATAGCAAACATAATATAAAATAATTAAAATCGAATTGGCGACAGAACCTATCGTGAGATCTGGGCCGTAAGGTATTTGTTTTACATATTTTTAAGTTAAAATAATAAATAACGGGAACAATATTGTAATTAGTGCAGTTTACAGTTAAACATATAATTTTAAGTTTTACTTTTTTTACAATATATCTAAATCTGTATATTAAACAAAACTGATAGTATAAAGTCCATTGTAATTTAGCGAGCTTTATTTTGTTAAATACTCTTATTTTCAGTATATAATGCCAACCATTTAACAGCCAAAAATTGCAGTCAAATCAGATTTAGATTTAATAACCTTAGATGAGGATTTCGCCTCTTGCCGTGCATATACTCGACCACTGCGAGTCCAAATAAATCTCCAATTCATTTGCGCGCCTTTTTGTCGAGCCATATAGAACAATTCCCTATTGTGCGGAGTTAGACGTTCGTTTATATAGAAACGAGACGTGCGCCCGCTGATGCCAGTACCAGAGGTGTCGGCCCCTCGATGCACACGCGCTGCACGGAGCAGCTCGTCTCGCAACTGGCGTCGACTCAGTCGGACGACAAGGCGGCGCGGGCGCGGCTCACTCCCCGCGTTCCCCGCTTCATCTGACTCATTTCGTGACCGGCGGGGACCAGTTCGGTGCGCACTGACAATATCACGCTCATCAAGTGTCATACCAATTTTTCTCGCAATTGTCATAACCAGGTGCGTGGGACTTTCTCCACTGTTTTCAGGGAGCCCCGATATTTCAATATCATTGAGCAGGTTCTCTTGCTCGGATTCATTTAATCGATATTGAAGTTCCACGACCGTCTCGGCTAAACCTGAACTTTGCTGCGTTTGATTAGCTTGGCCTTCCAACCTTTGTATTCTATCCTCCATATCATCAAGTCGTTTATTGATATCTGATATGGCTGTTGATAGTTGACATGACATTTCGCGTCTAAAATCAGCTAACTCTGAACGCAATAGCTTAATTTCTTGCGCCACGCTTGGCGGAGTCTGCTGCTGGTCTATAGAATGTTCATCGCTTGGCGATCCAGTGGAAACAGAAGCTATCTCTGCCTCCTGCTTATTTTTACAGGTTTTGCAAAGCCACCCCGGACTGAGACGGGTGCCAAAATGAACATTTACGCAGAGTCTATGATAAATTGATGCGCATGAGTTGCATTTAGCGCCATCTATGGACTTTCCGATGAACTTACAACATGCGGGACATTTAGAAACCATCGTGTAAATATATGCTTATCGATTATCAAAATTCAATATTTTTGTATAGATGGCAGTAGGTACACTGCAATACTTTATCAGTCCTCTTTAGAAATGTTAAATTTTCTGCATAACTAGACTGAATGGTTTGTGAATATCACTTACATATAGTGTGTAAATGAGCCAGGGAAGTAGTTTATAACAGCCACAAATACCTTATTTGTATTATTTTGATGCACAACTTATTTTTCACTAATCGAAGGTATACGTCAAAAACAGCTTGCGGAACAGCTGTTTCTTTTTTACGTTTTTCAACTGAACCAATTCGATATACACGAATATAACACTCACGGAGCTTTCAAGCGAGGTATTTCACAGATGTACACTATTATTGTCACTTAAACTTTAAGTAAACTATTTTTCCATATTAAAATATCACGAGAGCATTGTGTTACTCTGTGAAAGCTATTCTTAAACCAATTATCAGTGAGTAACAAAGGTTATTTTTAGCATAATACATCTACATTGCACCCGTGCGAAGCCGGGGCGTGCTACTAGTATTTTATATTGAAGCTGCTACATAAACTTTAATGTCTACAATCCCTGCCCCAATCATTTCTAAACTCAAAGTTGACATAACGAACTATAAATTTTATTTCTTCCATTTGAAAGCGGCTCGGTCAAGCCTCATATGTTTGTTGGCCACGGTCAGTTACCCTGGGCGCATTTATTTGTTCCTCCATCCATTGTATTCAAACATATTCTTCAAGGGTGCTTCCGACAAATGGCGATTCGGAAAAAATACGGTTATAAGCACTTATTAAGATTATATCGTATGAAAGGCAGGCTTTATTATTTGGTTTAATGTGGGCAATATTCAAAGTGTTTTTGTAAAGTAAGAACTGTAACTTTTACCTTTGTAACTCGTTAAGGGTATCGATCACATTGAAGTTCTACGAGAACGGATTTTCATTAAGGGCCGAAGTCGAACAAGTTACGCATTAACTCAATTCCACTTTATTTCCTACGTGACTGTGTTTCCTAATACCCAGATGAAGTTTTTTATTACAATTTTGAAAAAGTACGGATGGTCTATCGTTAAAATCTATTATTAAATGTTAACAAGCATATCTACGTGTGTTATAATTGTGTTTTGTGACGGAATTTGCTTAGAATTTTCTGGCTACGGCATAATGTTTCGTGTAAAGTGAGCTAGTTTTAACGGCGGAACTGAAGCGTCAACCGTATCCTAACAAAACGATTTTAGTGGTTACGGCTCTATCAACAGTTCTGACAGACTGTCAGATATCCATTTCATTTGACAGGACAGCGTAGGATGTTTGCGCGTGTTCGCCGCGTGCCTCTCGACATTGCACGTCTCAGATTACAAGTGTGACCAAAATGTGGGGATTTGAACTCACAATAGATACACATATTATTAAAACATATGACCTTCAGTGATCGCTTAATCTTCTTTATTACTGAAAATGATACAAGTTGAATTGATAACATTTTATATTTGAAACAAATTCCTACACAAATACGAGTTTCGTAAAAAACATATGTTATTAAAACAGTTTTTCTTAAAAATATGTACCTACTGTAATTGCTATTTAGCAATTGGACACATTAGTCAAGTAGTCCTTTTATATAAATCTAGCATATTTTTTTTTGGTGAAACTTTCAATCAATTAAGGTACGTCAGTTATGATCGCTGACACAAGTCTAATTGTGCCTCAAAAAGACAATGTTATTGCCAACAGTTTGCTTGACGTTTGATCGGACCCACCCTTAAACAAACCGCGTTGCTCAAACGCCCTTAATAAACAAGGGATAAGTAAATAAACTAAAAATCACACGAAACATAAGTATAGAACAAAAAAAATTGTAGACTACTGACAAAAGAAATATTTCGAAGACTCTACTTGTAAATATTATTTTGAATCTATTGACTTTTTGTATCTATATCTGAAAGTAGGCCTCCGCTTTTAGTTAAACTAGCAAGTCTCTCTCCCAAATATCGTCTTTTAGATAACAGAAAATATTGTAAGACCAATCATATGTCTTAACAAATAGAAAATATGTCAAAATATATCTGCAGGGCTCGCTTTATTGAATCCCAGATTGGGGTCTCGTATTGCAATCAAACGACTAATGCTAGTGGGGCTACATTTTATTTCCCCTTACTCTCGTGTACCCGGTAATGCACTGAAATCGATTAATTATCCTTTTATTAGTATTTTATTGCCGTAGCGAGCGCATCTATTGTTTATCTCTCATTGTATTTCAAGTTAAGAACGATAATAATAAGTCTGTTGCACGAAGGGCTTTCTTATTTCAATCTATGGGATATTATTTTTGATTTTACATTTAACCAGTTACCTTTAACATATTATTTTAATATGATCATGTCTCTAATGGCACTGGACAATTATAAGTGGAATATATTTTTAGTGAAATATCGACGTAATCAAGAAAATATTCAAAACATCTCATTTACATAAATTATGTCATCTTCGTTGGTAGGATGCATACTTTATGTTCCATGTAACGATCTTAAGAAAGTTTCGAAATAAAAGAAGCCGTATGACTTTTTTATCGATTTATTTAGCACACTAAAATGACCAACACTTTTAATCGTCTATAGCGTCATAATTGGAATACAAATTTCTCTTTTGCGCGTGGAGCCCCACCGAAGGGTCGTGATTTGGCCTTTTGTGTGTAACGCATTAACTCCTTCTAGCCTCTACTAACCCTCTGTTCTGTACTACACATCGCGTATAAAGTCATATTACCATGTAGTAAGATCTACTTTCGTTTGCTTTCACGCATGATTGACGATTTTGTATTTAAGGCTATCGTAATAAGAACTGTTTCTAGTTTGTAAAATATACCTTTTTCGATGTGATATAGTTAACGCAAGAAAATGAACCGCATGTCCAACAAAATAGTGACTGTTCTTGAGCTACTTCTTATTTTCAGTTGCTAAAAGATTAGTGTTGATAATGGGTTCGTAATTACAGTAGAAAGGCGGACATTACGAGGTTCATTTGGCGAGCAGAGATCGTTCGAAGGGGTTCGAAGTGCGTCGGGAATTAGCCTCGCAATGATTTCGTTACTACAAACACCATACGTGACTCGGGAGGCCTCTTCGAAGCCACTTTCCTTGAACCAAGCAATTAAAGAGCAACCTCTGTTAATGTTAAAAGGAGTATGTTCAATAAACTGTAGTGTTTATAGTCTACTTAGTATAGAGATACCTCATATAAAAATTAACTTCGTCTGTCTTCCTACGTTGACTACCTATGTTATAAGAATACAATATTTTGATGACCCTGCTAACGTTATTGGCAGACAGGCAAAGGCTATATTTGGCAAAATATATAACCTAGTCACTAAATTTCACCAAAAATCTATAATAATTCACTCGATACTAGTACCTACTCAAAATTAAAAAAGAATAACATAATATGTAATAAGTATCTCAACTTGATGTGGCCAGTTCGCATATTTTTAATCTGCTATCTTAACGAATGGTCAAAAAAAGTCCATTTAGCTTTCAAATTGAAAAGATTTATATTCCAAATCTCAGACGCATCGGCTCTTTAAATAGCTGCAGTTGCAAAATAATCTTTCGCTGTCCAGAAAATGTCCCATTCAGCCAATATAGTGGCACAATAAATTCCATATGAGGGTGTTCTGTTTGCTGTAAGAATGTATTGTTGACCAAGTGCAGGGAGGCGACAGAGCGTTCTCCCAACACCGCGGGGGTTCTGTACCGCTATGGCGAAAATAAAGTAGAACGTAAACTATCTTCAGCAAACATTATCAAGTTAGTGATAAAACGATTTTTATTCTATATCAGATATCAACAGAATCGAAGTCATAGGTCATCAATAATGGATACGATCTTGATTCTAGACCATTTATTTTCTTAAATCTCGCTTTCAAGACCAACGGTATATTTACTCAGTCACTAGATGCAATACGATCTCAATCTAAGTCCAAGTTTAAGTTAGTAATGAAGTTGTCGACGGTAAATTTAGATTAAGTTATAATTATTGAAAGGTCTTACATTAAAATAAACTATAATTATATATATATAATCAGTGTACAACTATTTATTGTCTATCTCCGATATTTAGGTAATTGAAATATACCAGGCTGTGCCTAGTTTGGGGTCACGTCACCTCCTTAACGTATTGTTAAAACAATATTTAGTGCATAATTTGTCTTGGTAAATAATTACAATAACCTTCTACATTACTTTTAATATTAGTTATATTTACATTTTTGTAATAAATTATATATTATATAAGTATAAAAAAAAATTGAAACATTATTTGGATTGTATAATGTGATTATAGTTTAACACCGCTTACACCGTTTATACATCGTTCAACTATATTGTAAGTCAAAGCTAAAAAACGTTTACCTGAAAATTCCAACGATAACTGAGCTAAGATCAAATTACACCACCCTTAAATGAGAAAAACAATCATATAAACGAATAAATCGGTAGCAGAACTGAGTTCGTCCCATCAATTTCGATTTGAAATGGAAAATGTAATCACTTTGTCGATTCTATCTGTGTATACGTATGTATAAGCTGAAATTGATTTTTATTTAGTCGAGCTTTTATCTCGGTGCGAAGCACTATTCTTAGTTTGTAAAACCGACTTACGTGGCTATATTAGATACATTTTCGCAGTTAGTGTTGATGTCAGAAGTGAAAATAAATCTCCTCTACAGTAGTCAAAATGTTCAAACTGTGCTATTTCGAGAACGAATCCTACTTGAGTTAGCATTTTATTTCTTAACTAGATTTTAATGAACCGTTTGAATAGCATGTTTTCTAAATGGCCGCAAATATTCCTATAATAAGCCCCAATGGTATTTATTATGTTATGGATTAATAAAACATTTAATCATCTTTATTTCAAGACCATAACCAAATATACAGTTAATAATTATATCAAAGAATTTACTAATACGCAACCGGAAAATAAAATTATATGTCGCAAATCGTTAAACAGTGGTATTGTAAAATTCTTTCTATCGAGTCTTCTATCTTTTTATGTCGAGTTAACGTAGCATACTGTATATGTATAGACATAAATGAATTCCAGAACGAAGGCAGATATTTAAAAACTGCGCTACTTACGAATTATTTTAAATGGAACAAATCATAAAGTGATGCAAATGGATTAGAATACGTTTCCGCGCCATTACATCTGTATCAGACGTCAAGCGGGCCAATCATTTCAAATTGCGGCCTCGTGCCTTTTGTCCTCTTATATAAATATAATAACTACGTCCAGATAATCAATGTCAGGGGCAATCAGAGTGACTTCTTACCTTTGTCATCACGATTGATTGTCATAAAACACTGACTTGGCACATATCTCATGACACCCTCGGGATATTTTTTATCCATACCTAAGTATTAATATTTATTTTACTTGTTAATATGGGATTAACATGTAAAATGTTATAGAACCATTTTAATAATTAACCGCTGTCCTTAAAATAATGAGATGAGTAACAATTGGTGATAATAATGTTCGTATGTATGTTTCGACAGACGTGTTATCTGAATAGCAATTACCAATCTATAACCTATTGAGAAGGCTTGAGAAGGATTACATTAGTATTAAAATGAGTTATTTTGACGACACTATAAAAATAATAACGACTGTTCTTTATAATATATGGTAAGATCAGTTGCATCATGCCGAATTACAAGTCAACTATAAAATGGTCCTTCTTATGATACCTTTTTGACTGTGAATTTTAATCAGTTATTACTTTTATAGACACACATATTAATATCAATGATATCTAACTCACCTTCAATTTATCTTACTAATACACTTTTGTGTGCTGAATGTTTTAAATAGTTTCCTAATAAACTACAGGTTGAATTAACTCGACAATCGATCCCTAGCGAGTCATTTATCATAATCATCTAGATTAAATCGCGCCGCGCCCTAGCAGGGAACTTTGTTAACCCCTGACTGCTATTCAATATTTTTTGGTTCAAACCCTTGCTAAATCATGCACTTTGGTTTTGATTCTTAACATATGATTTTTATCATATAGCGGCTATTAAATTAGTTATTGTTGGAGTGCTAGTTTAAAAATAAGCCAGTTCCATTTTGAAAGGATTTTACAATTAAAATTATTTAAAGGAAATTAATTGCGACTTTTTATCGCGTAAATTTAAACCGGTAAAAATAATTTAATTTAAATGTGTGATACAGTTTTATGAAAGACAATTAAATTATTAGTAATAAAAAAAATGAAAACCTATATAAACAGGTAAGTATATGCACTGAATTATGAAGAGTGATAAGAAATTTAACTATGTAGTTACGAAGAATTCGGTAACTTAATAAAATAAAAAAGAGGCTAGAATCTTCATTATTAGTGATAAGTGACGTATAACTTCCTAAGCATTTACAACATCATCGAAGTAATATTTACTCAAATACCAAACAGAGGAAAGCATGAAAATACAAATTCCACACACGAACACGGTTTGCGTGAATATGCTACTTTTGTGATATTATAAGCTACAAGAGTTCGCGATTAACACTATTTTAATAATAATTAAGCGAAATGTGTAATAGTTTATGAGGAAAAATTCTACCTTTTCATTTGTTTTTTTGGGGAAATTAGAACACTATAATATACATAATTTGAAATGCACCTATAACATAAAAAAAGCTTAAAGTTTACAGAAAAAATTATCCTAAGTTTGATTTTCCAACAAATATCTTCTAAGCGAGATGTACTTGGAGACAAATAACTGATGCTACATAATAAACATTTGGGATAACTTTAGACTTAAATATCTATATTTAGTTTTGCCACGATGCCCTTATAACTTGTACCATAACTTCGGTCAAAGTTTAAATTCCTTTTCCTTTGTATAATGTTAATTTCAATATCAATGTTCAAAAAAGTAAAACATAACACGTTGAAAGGAAATGTTTGTTTTCGCTTTTCACTAACAAGTCACTTTAATCTTAAAATGGATTCAAGAAAGGAATTAAGTTTTTTTAAGTTCTTTCTTCTTGTCTTAATATTTTTCAACTCTATAGCGCGTGCATCAGTATTTAGCATTTATAATGTTTTAATTTCAACAAATACTCGGCGCGACAAAGTTCTATTTCGGGTAACAACTTGAAACTACTTATGTCCCTAAATTCGTAAGATTTTATAGCACATTTTGTATTAGTCATGCTACAAGTGTTAGTCACAGTCCCGTGCTTTACAACCCACGAGTGTCATTAACAATTACTATTTTATTATAATATTGTTAACAAAGGCGAACGCTAGCTAGGGGTTTCTTTTGTTTCAGATTGAATTTAAAACAATTAACTGAAGATTAAATGCTTAAATTCGACCGTAATATTTGGAACTTAGGGGTTAGATTTCGATGATATATTATTTTTTCATTTATGACCGTTACTTTTTTGCAAAAATATTTAATAGTTCATTTCTTTTTTATAAATCAACGTTATATAATGATACTAATAACATAATTTTTATATCTAGAAATGTATTGTATATATATACCTACTCGCTCATTTAGAGACGAGGACTCCCGTAAAACAAGAATGCATCAAAAAATTATGTGGAGTAAGTTTAAAAAACATATCAAATAACACCGGCACACAAAAAAAAAAAATTGTCTGTACACCGGGCGCCACCTATCTACGGGCATGTCTTTCGACCCGCTGAACACGAATTTCAAGTCAGTTTAGGCCGTCCAGCCTTCAGTTTCGAGTAAATTGCAAAAAACCCCAAAAAATAGCGAAAATTACTGTATTAGCGGTATTGTACTGTTTCATTCCCAAATGATCTACGACGTGGATACCTCTTCTTGCACCTTTTCCTTTATTTAGTAAACATTTGCCATCGTGTTGGGATTTCAACTTCTTCGATGTGCAGACTTAATTTCGTTGCATGATCGCTTGTACTTGCAACCAGGGCACCTCCTCGGGGTGAGGGTGGGCAACAGAACCATCTGGCAGAGTCCCTGGGTGAACGGCGTGTGTGCCGTCATGGCAGGTACAAGTGATGAGTACTTTACGATGCAGGGATTCGTAAACCCAGAATCGGCGTCAGGTCAGGGTGAGAAAGCAGGCCCGCAGGCGTCGTCATCCAGCGACTGCAGCTCTTCAGTAGTGGGAAACTTGGCTACTGGAGAGTATACTATTACAAAAAGCAATTCCCATCTATGCAATAAGAATCCTGATCTATTTTGTTACGTTTATGGGGAGTTTGAGCCGGTAAATATTCTTGCCAAAACATCGAATTTTCGCAATTTTTTGGGGTTTTTTGAAATTTACTCGAAACTGAAGGCTGGACGGCCTAAACTAACTTGAAATTCGTATTCAGCGGGTCGAAAAACATACCCGTAGATAGGTGGGGCCCGGTGTACAGACAATTTATTTTTTTTGTGTGCCGGTGTAATTAATAATATGAAGTCATCATAAATAAATTATAATGTGAAGCAAATACTGCTTATTCTTTTAAAATATTGTTACAACATTAAATTACATATAATACCCTTTGGGTACCCATACATAATAATAGGTACTCTTTTTATAGGAAGGAGTATATTATATGTATAATGTATATAGTAGTATGGGTGTAATCTAATCAACTTGTGTCTTACGGTATGACTTTGATCAAAAGTTGGGTTTGATGACGTGTCTTACGTTATAATTATTATGTATTTTAAGGATTTTATTTTGTTTATCCTTTTTATTTTTCATCTCGAGGCAATCTATTAAATAATTTATAAAATATATTCTAGTTCTGCGACAAGCGGTTAGTAAGAACCCCTAGCACTATCTATGCAAATTCAAAAGCCTACATGTACGGGCCAATCTCATTACGACTGCTTAAAATGCAATCTATGCACTGTATCTTAGTTTTTTCGGCCCGTGTTGTTGGTCTGTTGTCACGGAAACTGTGCTATCTTCGGTCTTGCCATGCGGTAGTGTGATAAATTACACTGATGAAAACAGTAGTTGTACACACTCATATACGTATTAGAATAATTTGATCATTACAGATTTTCCCTAGACGGCATCGAGCATTTTTTTTAATGTTTGTTCGCCCGAAGTTACCAAACGTGGGGAAAACATGCTTATAGAAAATTGAAAACATGTGGTCCCGGTGGGATTCGAACCTACGACCCATCGATGCGCACGGCAGGTATTCTACCGAACGCGCCAACGAGCCCGTCGAAATATTATATTATCTAGTAGGCTTGATCGCGTCATATAATTTTACATACACTTTTATTATTGCCGTTGATAATCAGGAAACTGGGGATGCTGGCTTCGACAACCTTAACCGAGCGTGCGGGCCATCTAGACATGGGTAACTCAGTGAAATTCCCTGCGCCAACTTAGCAGTGTAGTGCGGCGGCTCCATGAGTCAACTCAAAATTGCGCCACGCCGCAACAAAATGGGACGCACAAAGTGAGCAGTGAAACCTCCGAAACGCACTCAACTCCACGCTCATAGTTCACTCAGTGAGTGGGGTACTGCGCCGTGCGCCAACACATTATGAATGTGTGAGCTGACTCACCCTGCGCAGTGAAGCGTGCCGGCGCAATTGCGCGGCGCAGCGCAGTGTTACCCATGTCTAGGGCCATCTTAAGGCTATGGTAAGCGAGCGCTGCCTAAGGAATGGATAGGACGCAAAGGGGATGTGGGAAGACTAACAGTTTGTCAGAAGCCGCAAACTCGTGTAGCGTACTCGAAGAAAGTGATACTACCTCGGTTGGCAACCGAGCAATTTTTTCCTCTTTATAATATTATTATAGATTAGGTACATAAAGAGGGTAATAATACTCTACAAGATTCACTTAGAAGAATTTATTGATTCTGTGTGACCGATCACAGTGACCTAGGAGTAAAATGTCTTTGTTTTTATTTGTATGGAAAATTAAGTTATTTTTGTTTACAGATCCATATCAGATGTTTGGACCCACGAGCAGTCGTCTAGCTAATTCAGGTAAACTTCATTGATATTATATTATTTGTTATTAGTGTCAAGCTATCATAATTATAATTCGTATACCTACGTAATGTGTGTTATATTAGAAAATTAGAAAAGAATTTCGTTTTAAAAATTTATCTTTTTTTGTTAGTCATGTCATGGCATGTATCAAGTAATTAAAATAGAATCTGACCCCTTCATAGGTGAAAGTGGTCAAGTCAAGAGCGGGTTTACCTGTGAGAAATAAGGGTGCTAGGTTAACACGCAAAATCGCGATAACAGCCCCCGTTCAACTTAACATGTATTTGATTGGAGATACCACGTAATGTATTGTTAAGTGGCCGATATATTGAATAATACGAAAATTATGCATTTAATGCAAGTTATTTCAGTGTATTTGCTTGGCTGGCATCGATAGATATATCTACATAATATCATAGATGAGTTGAATCAAAATTTCTATACATTGAACTGTTTTTACCAGAAATGGTAAAAAAGGTGTTAAAGAAGGGATACCTAAAAATCGTTTTGAACGTTTTTGTCTGTCTCTGTTTTTTCACGATTTTCTCCGAATATACCGAACTGATTTTCATGTAGACACATTCTAGTCGTAAATAAAACAAAGTTATGTTAAAATGCATAGATTTTTTGACTGAACACCATTGACATATTGTTGATCGAAGCTGAACACAATTATTTTTGGAAAAAGCTTTTTGTGTTTACATAATTTCAAGTAACTATTGTAGGTACTTAGTTGTTGCTTATTTTATTATTATCCCTACTAAAATATATATTAAGTTTTAACTGCTTATGTGAAATTATATAAATAAAAAAAAGAAATTGAAAAAATATTCAATTTTTGGTGACTAATATATAGTATAAACTATAAGCAGCAATTCCAAAAGATTTTAAATTCCCACAGTTAGGGTTGTCAATTGCAGATAGTAATGTTGCACGCAAGTAACCACTAGATAGGCGTCGTTGATAACAATTAATTTATATTATATGGGGAATGGATAATACATACACCAATTTTATACTGACCCTCGACCATTTAAAATGTTAATTGGTCAAGTCAAAGTTTAGAGTAACTTTGACTTAAAGAATAGTGTCTATTAAGTAATTCTATACATAGCTTACTCTCTGTGGTTTAGTAATATGTACCTCACGTTTACTTAGGGCTGTATTTAGAGGTATGGAGGCCGTGAGGTAACAAAAGAGTTGGGGCCAGGGCCCAATTTATTTTCCAAATAAAATGAACAATTTTTGTAACACTTAAGAAAAATATAACCATGTTTGTGCAAAGTACAAAAGATAATACATATAAAGGTAAAACAGCGAAAAAAAATCAAAGGAAATGTAATTTATCTACTAATGTCGTCGGAATTTGAAAGATTTTTTCCGAAGTCTCTATCGTGGAGGAAGTGGAGGGCCCTTTTTTTATAGTATAGGGCGCACTCGAGCTCACTTGATGGAAAGTGAACACCGCCGTCCATGAACATCTGTAACACCAGAGGACTTGCGGATGCGTTGCCGGCCCCTCTTTTTTAGAGGCTCCAGATGTCCTCCCCTACGTCCGGCCCTACGATTAGTCTACATTACGAGAGGATTCGGGACATCACTTATATATAGTTGCTTTTAAACGTATTTTTTATTAAAATACATAATAATATTTTATATATCGCCTATTTGCTATATAAATGTGTTAAGTCAAAAAAACGACTACTTCTTACTAAACCAATACCTTTCAATCAACACTAATTAGATTCGAAAAATCATTACCGTACTCAGTGTACTGTTTAAATAAAGGCAATATATAATAATTTACCGTGATTTTACGCAACGGTATCAGTCAGGCGACGGGCACGGTAATTTGTGCGAGTCAATTAAAGGCACGTGCCAGCCCTAGCTGAAATTACCTCGCACTTTTCACACGGGCTAAGCCCACCTCACCTGACTATAATGACATAGGGTTGATATAAATAAATACATAATATAACATTTTATTTTATTTTTATCCACATCATGTTAATGAGCCGACGTCCCTTCAGATATCAATTTTGCCTTAATTACTCTTTTTTTGCGGTAGTCAATGAATGAAAGTAATATTGACGGGCACGTTGGCACGTTTGGTAGAACACCTATCTTGCGCATCGATGGGTCGCGATTTCGAGTACCGCCGGGACGACATGTTTATAATTTTCTGTACGCGTATTTGCCCCACATTTCTGGTCACTTCGAGCATTAAACGGGTGGGAGGAGATCATAATTCCGACCGGGTAACGTACCACCGTTCATAGATGGAAACACCGTCAAGTGCACATCGTGCTTATCGGTCTCAGTTTATGGATTTCCGAATGCCTGAAGTAAAGAGTGGGTTGATAGCGCATCATTGACTGATGTTCTGTGGCTGGGGTATCATTTACCATCAAGTGAACCCCATGCTCGTCTGTCGATATCTAAAATAAATAAAAATAAATATAATATTGAAATCATCTATAGTTCCAACTTTGAAGCGCGTCTTTTATAGTCTATGCCTCTATGGGTTTTTAGTGGCTAAGGAAGTTAATCTACCATGTGTGAGCTTCATGCTTGTCCATCAATATATGATATTAGAAAGTTAGATTTATTCGCGGGTTAAAACCTCCAACTATATAGCAGAAGAGCAAACAACCAGTTTATACTTATCTAGATACGAGTGGTTTTTCTGAACCGATACTACTTGAAAACATTCAAGACAAACTACTCCGGGCCGGCAACGCACCTCCCTACCATACAATCCCTCTGGTGTAGCGGATGTCTATGGGCGGCGGTGATCACTTACCATCACGTGAGCCAACCGCCTGTTTGCCCTCTAATTCAAATTCAAATTCAAAATCATTTATTCATTTAGGTAACTTAATGTACACTTATGAACGTCAATAAAAAATACATATTAAATGCTTCTAATTTTACATTTACTGCCAGTTCTCAAATCAAGGGCGTAGAACGGACGAAAAGAACTGGCAATAAACTCGCCGCCACTCTTTTTAATCGCCCAATTGTTCGTTTTACAAAATTTCTGTAAAGAGCTGCAAACATTACACACATGACATCTTTAAGTAATTAACTATAATAATTAAAAATATATATAAAGACGAAAAAATAAAATAAAAAACAAAGATTTGTCCTCTATCAGCAGTAGGCATGGTGAAATAGGAGCACGCACTTATATTCTCGTGGGAACAACACGCAAACACATAGTTGAAATAGCTAACATCACCGCATACACGAATTCAAGTCCGATCTGTCACCACAAGTCTACGCCTTTTGTCAGATACTTAGAATAAGCAAATTGTCACACGATTGTCTTAAATTCTCCTAGTTACTGCATGATCCAGTCGACACACTGGTATTATTGAACCGACAAAACCTTAGGAATTATTTATTCCATAAATCAAAACATCAAAACATCTGCAATCTTTCCTGTTTCGTAGATTTATGAATAGTGAGATGCGGTTATTTGACCGGTTTTTCATAAATTAAAAAAGGAAACAAGGAATGTGGGATCAATAAATATTATTTGTATACGAAAACATACTGGATTGTGATCATGTTTGTAAGCAAGGTTCAAAAAGGTTGTAATAATAATGTTTATAATATTATGTCCAGATTTGTGAACCAAATAAAAAAATATGCTTCTTCTCATCCAGTAGTGATTTACAAGAGTTATAGTAGTCGTAGGGGTTCCCCTGAAAACATGTCAAGATATTGGGCGGCTATGTTACGAGCACGCACGACTAACTCGAAACGCAATCGTCTAGAATACGAACCGGCAAAGTACCGACAGAAAATTGAACTGTGAAAGGAAAATATTTATAGTGCTAAGTAAGAGTGTACTTTGAATAAATCCTTTTATATTACTTTTTGTATATTGAAGCGGGATAGTATTAATATTATGTTTTCTAATAAAAATAAAGACTAATAGAAAATACTATTACAGTTAAAGTATTCATCATATTTTAAGATGATTATTAAATAAATTTTGTTTGAATAAATCTCCTTTCTTTAACAAAAGTTTACTTAATTAAATAATATAAAATTAATTACAGGTCTACTTTTGTGAAAAAGTAGAAGAAGCAAGGATTTTTCAATATTCATTGTATATTGGTAGTATATAATATACATTGAAAAATTCTTATATTGATCAAAAAAATTCACCCATACTTATAATATTATGGTGACTGTACTCCACCAAAAAGCCGAGTTCACACGAGCGTGGCATCTCGGTGATTTATACTGTGATCGATTATGTTGAAGTCACAACGTTTTCTCTCGCATCTCGCTTCACTTGATGCATTGTCTGTTGTGCCCCATCGATTTTATGACTCGCAATTAATGATGGTTTGGGATTTATGACAAAATGCTGCTTAATAACACATGAAATCATGTTCATATAATAATTAAAATATTAGATACACATTGGATTATTTTTATTAAAATTAAATACTCTCTAATATTTAAATATATAAAATTTATGTTGGATATCATATTTAAGTTAAGTCTATGTATTAATGATAATTATTACGATATCATTGACATGGTGATTTTATCTTAAAATATTTATTAACAGTTGAAAGATGTTAAGAGGGCGTTTATATTCTGAAACTAAAAGGCCACCCAAATAATGATAATAGAATGTCGTGTCAGCATGTAGTCGCGCTATCCCTAATCGATTCAAGGAACTATTATGTATTTGAAAGGCGCAATGCCTGAGGCGGGCGCGGTGTAACGTGGCATAACTACCGCTTTATGACTGCGTAATGATAGGGTTGGTGATAGTAAAATCTTTCGATATTGTTTGAGTCGTTAACTGCTTTGCCCGAAAGCATATAGCGCCTTTAGAATTAAAATAACTAATTCAAAATTCTTTTTTTTGGTAAACGCGTTGGACAACTTTTTGTTGTTGGCCAGTTGTAAGATATTTCGTTTATATAATTTTAAAGTTGTTTTCATAGACAGAAAGTGTTTTAGGTCGTTCTATGCAGAAAAGTAATTTTGCCAAAATGGTCAGTTTCATTATAATATATAATATACATACATTTTTATTAGTCTATAGTGATTAAATAAATTGGAAGCCTCATAAAATAAATAAAACAGTTTATGGATACAATAAGTTATAATAAATTACATGTGATTATTTATTATTGTATTAAAAAAAATACAAGACATGATGTCGCCCTATTGACAATATATTGCATTTGGCGTAAACATTTTACAAAGAATAATTCCGTTTAAATTATTTATCCCGACGTTTCGGATGCTTTTCAGCAACCGAAACGTCGGGATAAATAATTTAAACAATAAATCGCGTTTTAATCCGGTATACAGTATTTTATTTAAAAGAATAATTCCATTAATACCTATCTAAAAACAATTGAAAATATTTCAATTTCGACAAATAATATGCCTCAATTGTTACAAATATTTAATTATTAACTATCACACTACCGAATCTTTGTTTCCAGGCTCGGGTCAAATCCAGTTATGGCAGTTTCTACTTGAACTGCTAAGCGACTCTAGCAACGCCGGCTGCATCACATGGGAGGGTACGAATGGCGAGTTCAAGCTGACGGACCCCGACGAAGTGGCACGGCGATGGGGCGAACGCAAGTCCAAGCCAAATATGAACTACGATAAGCTAAGCCGAGCCTTGAGGTAACATGCGATGCGGTCTCATATTGCTTTTGCGATCTAATGGGTACCCATAATATGATGTGCGTTGCTGCGACTTTTGTATTTATTATCTGTTCTACAATAAACTCTGAAGCCAGAAGCTCTCAAATCATAACGTTACCTCGTTACCGGCCTCGGAATTCTTCTGGCTGCAGGGTAATAGTGAGTGTTTAAAGTGAATATTAATAAAATAATTCTATGCAGATATTACTACGACAAGAACATAATGACGAAGGTACACGGCAAGCGGTACGCATACAAGTTTGACTTCCAAGGGCTGGCTGCTGCGACACAGCCCGCCGCGACCGACCAGGCATACAAATATCAAAGCGATCTGTTTATGAGCTCATATCATCACTCGGCCAAATTATCATCATTTATGGCACCGCACGCGGCAATGCCGACATCCACAGGTAATGAAATCGGTAAACTACCAAATTACAGTAACTATATGCGAATTTCGGCTCTGCTAGTGACGTGTTTTCAAAAGATTTATCGAGTTGACCGACACCGATGTCACTTCTATTATAATAAATTTGAAATAAACACACATTTTTATCAGCTTTAAAATTTAGTACGTTTCCTATATTCATATTATCCATTTTTTTCATTTATAAATAGGTACTGTTTTTTTATTGAATACCTACGAAATGGTTAGTAATGTTATTTTCAAAACAAGTAATCATGTAAAAAAATGTCAACAGGCCGTTTTAATATCATGCACCCTTCAAACGCAGTCTAGTGTAATCTGCATTTGGTGCTAATACCCGTACACTTGGTAGCACAAATATTAGCACGCTCCTCGAAACGGCTTGTCATCGCCACGGGTTTGGCTTTATGCACTTGACTTAATGGAATAAATATTTTGACTGCTAACTTAGTTCCTTAGCATATTTTAAAACGAATTTATAGATAGGTAGGATATTTTCATCTGTGCTATTATGACCGAACGTAGGAAATAATAATATGAAAAATAAACTAATAAATAAGTAAACAAGGCATGGCACTTAAATTAAATAAGCCACAGTAACCGAATTACTTACTATGTTACATAAAATAATTAATTTAAAAAATAGTGTTTCGTAATTTAGTAGTTTAATGAATCTTTTGAAAATCGTTACAACTTTGCTTGCGTTGAGGCGAAGTGACTTAAATGGCGACTGATAAAATATGTTTTTAAACTATGTCTTTCAAACAAATAATGAACAATTGGGTTTTAAAAAAATGTGAATCAAAAATCTTAATTAAGAAGTTTGATATTAAAATCTTTAGCATTCGCAGGTATTATCAAATATCTTTGTTGTCTAGATAATTTCTCAATATCCTTTGGCCAGGACAATAAATATATCTGCATATGCTAATGAGTCATGGTTTTTCCTTTCAGTTTCAGTCTCATTTATTAACTTAGCTTAGCGTTACTTTGTTGCAGCGTCAATATTTCCATCAGCATCTTGGAGTAATTGGGGCGGTGGTGGGAGCAACCTCTACTCCCCACATTCCATGGCTCCTCCCCACGTGACTTCGCACCTGGGATCCTACCCTCATTACGCATGACCAGCTTTCTGAACAGACTTGTGTACCTAATCCAATCAATACAAAGCAATGGAATAAAACCTTTATATTAATTTATGAATGGTTGTGTTTTTGATGTCGGATAATTTCGGATTTATATCTTTTAAATACATATTTCGTTAATTAAACATCATAGAGCATAAACTTTCTTGAATGAAGTACCTACTAATATGGGTGTGGAATTAGATATTACGATTCATGCGTTATTTATTAGTCACAGTACGGAATTGTAACGGCTGGCTTCTCGACTCATCTTAGTGTCATAGTTTTGAGTAAGATATTTAGATTTATTAATTTATATATTTATTCGTCTTTTAAGTATTTAAAAATGTATGATATGTATGTAAGTTCCAATTCGACCAATCTTGTATCAAGTAGGTACTTCGTTATCAATTCATCATATTTGTTATACTGTTTCATCAGACTTAAAATATTATTGTGGCTTGAACAATAAGTATGTTTCTTTATTTTAATAGAAGTCTGATGAAATTATCTTCATTAGTATAATTATAAAGAAATAGAGTTTGTGAATGGACATCAATTATAGAAAGTACTGCATCTATTAAATAAAATTCTTTCTCACGTTTAAATTAAGTTATCCCTGAGTAATATACATATTTCGATAAAATTTATTTTCAGTTTAAAATTCTAATATTTGTTAAAGAGGTCGGAGAATTCACTATTTCAGTTTTATCAGTGACGTTTTTTACTGATCTTTCATATTAAAGTTTTATTTAGGTGCGTGTCAACATACAGATTTGTTAAAAAAAAAATATGACATACAAAATTAACACTTTTATGGATTAAAATTTTAATTTTTGATTAGATTTTAATAGTTTTCTAAAAAAAAGTGAGTGAGCTTTATTAAGACCACATACCTGAAGTAAAACTTCTTTCGCAACAAAAAGTATATTTTTTTATTTATTTTTTTCATTATGTTGAAATAAATAAATATGAGTCGTATAGAATCAAAGGCGGCTATCTGACTTATGGCTGATTGTTAGCAATTTAAAAATGAAAACGTTTTTCTCCTTTATTTTTGTATTAAGTATCATTCATTGCATGTTTAAGGTATCTATTAATATTAACAATTAAAGATAAATATATAAAAAAACATAACAGTCTAAACGACAAGAACTTATTTATTTTTTGTAGATTGCCGGACCAAAAATGTCAGATAGCCGCCTTTGATTCTATACGACTCATATAACAAAATAATAATATTAATCCTAAATATAACAAAATACGAAATTTTACTTCAAAACAATTATTCTGACGTCACGGCAAACGGTGGTAAGAAACGAGCTAAAATGCGGCGCCGAGCGACGTCCTACAACCGACGCACGGGCTGGTGGCTGCCGCGTTATCACTATCTTTACGTCACCGACACACGCACACTTTAGTCACGCACTTCGTAAAACGATCGCCGATAACAACTGTTAACGAATTGATTTCATCTCATATTCATATTTATTTATAACTAGCTGATGCCCGCGACTTCGTTCGCGTGGGGTTCACTTTAAGCTGAGCTTTTGAGCAAGCTTTCTTCAAATGACATACCCTCCTCCACCCTCTGTACTTGGTGATTTCTTTTGGGAAAGAGCTATCAAATTAGTCATTGACGGTTGCTTTTGCATCATGTTATCGACATGTTTAATGGTGGTTGAGATTGGGGTTCGAAGGATGATTTGATATTCAATAGTTGAAATAATTAACCTGACTTTAAAGAAACATTAGGGAAATTCATATTAATTAAATTTTCAATACATTTTCTGTCTTAAATAGATGCGTGCGTTCATTTAATTGGTTATTCTCATTTTCGGATTTTTTTTTAAATTCCCGGGATTCCTGCCCGGGTTTCCGGTGCTAAATGCGGAAACCTCTAAGATACGGAAGCAAAAAAGCAATGTCGAATAATCGTAATTCTGTTTAAGAGAAAGGATTGATGAAAAGGTGAAATAAATGATCTCATAAGAAATACTTTTTCATATATTATTTCAATAATACATTTTCTATTTTTGTTTTAATATAGTTCTTTCAAAAAATAAATAAATAAATACAAAAAAATATTTCTTTCATTTCAACTTCAGATTCGAACTCGCATCAAAAGCTATGCTATGGTACTGCATATCCACTATTCTACGAATACATATTGCAAATGGCGAAATAATCAAACTATTTCATTTACATATCAGACTGTGATTGACATCTGACAATTCGAAAAAGTTCAACGCGAGTCAGTTTGCATTGAAATTTGGTGATATGGTGCCTTTAAAATAATATTTAAATGATGATAACTTTTCTTTCCGATAACCAATTTCGATGAAATAAAGCCTATATGTTGCCCCGGGCTTTCCTTAATATATTTGTGTAAATTGCATTAAAATCGGTTCTGTATCTTCGGAGATTAGCGTGAACAAACAGACAGACAGACAGACCGACAGACAGACAGACAGACAGACAGACAAGAATCTTAAAAATTGCATTTATGCATTCTGCTACTCTTCTTTTATCACCCCTCTTAATTTCTGGTAAAAATATTTAGTGAAGCGTAATTTCGATCCTACTCTTTTATTATATGTATAGATAGATGTAGTTTTTTTTAATTAGCGATATCATTCGTTTCGTTTTTTGAATTGTTCATATACCAAACTGTAACTGTAATCAGAGGGCCTAGCAGAAACAACTTGCATGAAAGTATCATCGTCAATCTTAAGCATCGTCGATACTTTGTTTGTATGCAATTTCAAATAATTTATCATACAACTGACAAATTGATGATACGTATACTTTCTTGCAAGCCGTGCTGAGCCTCTGATATTCTAAATAAGGGATCGACATTAATCACGTGAGGCTAGAAAGGAGGAGGGGTTCGGAAAAAAAACACGAAATATCACAAGGAGGGGGGGAGGATATATTGTGATATCATCACGTGTGTATATTTTCCGTTTAACGAGTGATTTCTAAACCAAAAAGCGGCGCAGTGTATTTAAAGATAACATTCTGAAAATTTCAATAAACTTTGTACTAAAAAAATACACGTGATTTTGGGTGTGGTGGTAGTCTAAAACCTCACCATATATCACCAGGTGGGAGGGGGTTAAAAAGTTGCTAAAAAACCACGTGATTAATGGATGAACCCTACCTACGTTATCCAACTGTGCACCTAAATTTTATTTTTCATCATCGCGATCCAAATTAAGAACTCTATAACTGTATTATTTATTAATGTTTTGTTTAATTAATTATAAAAGTTTATAATAATGGTTTAATTTAAGTAATTTTATTTTTTAAATAAATGTAGAAGCTAAACGCAAGAAACGCAAGACTAGTCTTTTCATCAAAATTATTGTAAATAAATAATAAATACCTACCCATAATTAAATAGAAATATTATGTATGTAGGATATTGTAATAATTAGTCCTAATGGCCCTATAATCAATTGAATGTAAAACCAATTAAATTTAAAAATCACATGGCATTTGTTATACACCAAATACCTAATATATACCTACTGAATTTTATAAAAAAAAACAGTGTTTATTAAAAGCCCAAGAGTACTAATTATTTTAAATATTTTTATCAAGCCACGTCAAAGGTAGTCATTAAATGTTGTTTTTTTATTTTTAGTTTACTATCAAAATAATTAATTGAATAAGTATCTACCAAGTATAATGAAAATTGAAATGTCTAGTGTACATATTAGTTATGATTTTAAAGTGCAATCGTATTAGAGTTGATAAATAGCTGTATGATTTTATGTACCAAAAACGTGTATAATATATACATACATATATATCTTAAATATAATTATATTATAACATAGGTCCGGTGTGCGTAATTTCATTGAAGTTACAAACTTGTCAGTTAATATTTCTCTTTTACAACTTGAAAAAAAATTCTAACTAATAATATACCTACCTACTTAAGGTGAAATTGAACATAGGTTTATTACAAAATTAGGTATATTTTCTTTATTATTGTAATGCTGAGCCAACAGAATAGAAGCTATTTAATACTGACTGTGTCATCGTTACTAATTTACACTAAGGGTATATTCCAGATTCCTGAAAACATTTCTTTTTTTAACTTTACATTCTAAATAGTCTTGTTGATATTCGCACCAATAAAATTAAACGCCATAAGTCCGAACTTAAGGCGTTTAAAAACGGGCGATTTATATCCAAATGTGTTTGTAATATGTACCTAGTATACATGGACTTTAGGATCGCTTTTGCATTACATGGTTAATGCAATAAAAAAATATTATGCCAAAGAATGATAAGGATAAAAACAACTATAAATAATAATTTACTAACGAAAGAATTGCATTATTTAGAAATACATTAATGCAGGAAGATATCAATTAATGAATGAGTCATCAGTTTTTATATCATCACGGAAACTTCGCACGTTTAAAAAAAACAACCTTACTGTGACCCTTCTGGAATTTCGAAAAAATATTACGTTATAAGAATGTAACTAATTAATAAAACTAAGTAATTTAATATATTTTAGCTAGTTTTAACTATAAACCAAAAACGTTACGTTCATATCATTCCAAAATTAGTTTAATTCTTAATTATAGTTACCTTTATTGTGATGATATTACAGTATTCCAGTTAGTAACGTGTAGTCATTTGTTTTGTATTTTAATTTATGAAGAGTTTTATTTAAATGCATGTCTATTATACATTAATTAGTCGTAGTATCATTGTATAGATGTTATTGTACTTGAAAAATGAATAAAGATAATTGAAATGTATTTTGTTACGTTATTGAGATCCCTAAAGTTAATAAGGCTGACGTGAGCGAAAATAATCCATACTTATATAATAAAATAATATATAAAAGTAATAGACATACTTTTCATGTCTCAACTACTGAAACAATTTTAATGAAGCTTGAATGCAGAATGTATTGAAGTTGGTTTCAGTCTATGAATTTCCAAATGCTTCACGTAAAATATGTGTACCTACTGTGGATGTTTTGTCAATATTTAATAAAAAAAAAAATCCTCGAGAAAATAGGTACTTCTAAAGCTGGCTTCCCACGGTCCGCGATTCTACGGATGATCACGCACAGCCGACACAGACAGGGCTCTTTCAATGGTGCGTGTCGGTATCGGTATGCTCATAGATATCCAAGAAGAACCAAGCAACATTCTTCAATTTTTGTAAGATGACTTCAAGTGATTTCGAATACCTTCTGAATAAGTCCAGTTATATCAAGGAATGATACCAACATGCGAAAATATATTCCTGTTCAAGAACGGTTTGCAATTGCACTCAGATTTTTTCACCGCACCTTTGAAGTTACCGCCTCGCGACGGATACCGGCGCACCGCCACAGACGCCCTGTGCTACCACGGACGAGACCCTTCCCACGGTGTGTCGTGCGAGCTGGTCCGGGTCCATCCGCGATAATATATACGTCATATAGCGTACACGGACCGTGGGAAGCTAGCTTTATACGAATCTTGACAGTGGTCTCGAAAGTCAAATGCGAAATCTGTAGTATTTCCAAGTAAAATCGGTATATTTGGACCAAAATACGGTAAATGATTAAAAAAAACACTAAATTCAAATCTCTTTATTTTTAACTAGAACTGTTCTTTTACTCACAAATGTTATTATTTACCGAAAAATCGGTAGATTGGAGATCACTGATTCCTGAGACACTTCGCACAACCACTCAGTGAAACCAGCTGTCGCCGACGATTTTTCCGAACCGATACGACTGGGGAAGTTTAAGTTTTAAAATAAAGTTTAAAAGTTTATTTTCCATGTTTTTAATTACCTACGCAATCATCAAGATTCGAATAAGAACATGAGGTCGGCAACACACTCGCAACTTCTGATTTCTGAAGTGGCGGGTGCTTATGGGCGGCGGTGATCACTCAATACCAGGTGTTAACGACTTACAGGCTAGATCGCCTTTCTATATTATAAAAAATAAAGTATATTATTCAGTGTGTAGCTATCGTAGGGCAAAGTGGTGCAGTGCACCAGGGCCCTGAAGCTGAGAGGGCCCCCTGGAAAGAGGGGGAGGCAGCTCTTGAAGCTAGAAAAATTCTCATAATACTTTTAATTTTTTTCAAGATTTTAAATGAGAATTTATAACGCCGATAATGGAAGCGCCCTTGATTAGTAATCATTTGCAATAAAGTTTGTGTAGTTACTGAAAAAAAATGTCGGAGATTTGCGATTTTTTCTTTGCACCAGGGCCCTGGTCCACCTAACTACGCCACTGATATTATTTATAGAGATAGACATATAAGGAAGGGATTTCATATTATGTACTTACATATATATATATATATATATATATGTATACCTTACGCCTTAAATTAATAAGTCTCCAAATTAATTTTATTACAATGAAGCGACAGTTTACTTCTTTGTTTTGTTGAAAAAAAAAAGCTTTGTAATGAATAAAAGTCACAGAATACCTAAGCACTACCACCACATCTAGAATCCTCTAGTTGGTAGACGAAGCATGAATGAAGACGGGAATCGAACCCAGGATACCCATATATCCCTTACATTGAATATATTTTTCCACAAAGCGAACTTAAAACATGCAACCATGCTCTCTTTATAGGTGTAAAATACAATTATTGCCTATTCACACAGCTAAAAAAACTGGAATATTTTTTCGGAGATAGATGGGCAAAGTTAATTTTGTGGTGGGGGCAAACCGCGGCAAGTATCCACTACCTTATTTTCTAGGCATGCTAATTTCATGTGTTTGGCTTGACATGATTGAACTTAAAAATTTCTCTTATGAGCTTATTTTATTTGAGCTATATAAGTAGGTAAACCTTATTGTTTCGTTAGAATACAGCAAACAGAATAGCATATACAACTGGAATTAATGTGTTACATTTAACTAAAAAAAAATTGGTACTGGAATTAGAGGATCGCGATCCTCTATCGGCACCAATGTTGATTTTTGGGAAGCATTGTAGATTTGGAGTTGTAAATCAACCGGATTTATTGTTCCTTCTCATTACCTATTTAAAAAATTCCACATTTCACAGCTCATTATCTACTTACAACGCCATCTATCTTCAGATATTTATTCCTAATTATTCAGCGCCATCTATAAATATAAGATAAATAATATGAGTGCGACTTTTCTACTGTCAACTAGAAAGTTATTAGCAATGACAATAGATGGACCTGATTACAAAACATCTAAATTTTCAAAAAGTTTATTTGAGGATACCACAGAACAGATTTAAAATGTGGAAATAACTATAAAGTATGACATTATTTGTCGCTATTAATTACATTTGAATTTAGAATAAAAAAAAAATAAAAAAAGAACAATTGAATAACCTAGTAATGGCATTGTATGTATTGGATGGTCTAGAGAGAGGATACATTTAATAAAATTGTACACATATTGTCTTTCAAAATGCTTTATCTGCGTCATACTATTATAGGAGTTTGTCGAGGACACAGTCTTCTCAGAATGATCCCGACTTCCAGGCCAATAATAAGGATGCATCATGATGAATTTACAAAGCCATTTGACAATTTACCATTTACAGTTTCTAACAGGTGATTTTGATATTCTAATATTAATAATATTTATTGAAAATGTGTCAGAAACTGCAAATCAGAGGTTATCAAAATTAGTTACCTTTACTACCTTTTTAGTCTTTGGGGCTCATCTCGACACTTTTCAAAATGTAAATACTTATGTCTGTTGTTTTCACAGCTAAACCACTAAACTGGATTACTTGCTTTACATCAGGTACTTGCTTTAGTTTCCCATGTCTTAAAATATATTGCTTTCAGATATGTGCTCACAGCAGTGTTCTGTGTACTTTTTGGTTTGGGTTGGTGGGCACCATGGATAATTGTATGGTATGCTATGGCCAAGAGAACAATGTAAGGATATGACAAAGATATGTTTCTAATGTTCTTATTAAATAATGGTTTTTCTTCAGTGTTTTTTCTTTTTAGTATATCATGATCAATCATGAGTTAGGTATGGTTGTTCGTTGTAATAACTTAAATGATTGTGAACTGTAGCTAAAATGTTTTAGACATAATATCTGTCTGACTGATCTATTATAAAGTCTCTAAGTAGTTGGAAAGAAATGATTTGATTTTATGATAATTTCTTTTCTCAATTAGTCTTTTAGCTAAGAAATATTAATTAATTAATGAAATATTATTATCTTATTTGGTTTTAAATGCAGGAGAAATATTGAAATGAAAAATGTTGGTTAAAAATTGAAATACGTAAAGGAAACTTATATTTTATTCTCTATCTCTTATCTGCTCAATAACTTCTATAACATCTTGGAATATAGGTCTTAGAAAGAAATGAAAGTTAAGTTAATATACTACGTTTATTTTATCCAAAACAAATACAATAATTCAAGGCCAGGATGGGGGATCACCTTCTTTCACTCTGCCTCCAAAAAGTGCTGATTTATCTCTGAAATTAATCATTCTCAGAGTTTCCTGATCATCCAACATTTTCCCAATAAAGAAACCTGTTAATGGCACAGCAAACCAAATATAACGACTTGATATTCCAAAGAGTGCCATTTTATTCTTTCTTTGTTAAAGCTTTCCACTTCCTAGTATGACTCCAGTCAAGCCAGATTAAGGTTGCAGCCAAAGTAGGAAAGGTGATGCTTACTAGGTTCCTGCGAAGGAACCGAAATATCGCCATAGACCTAGAAACATAATACCTGCTAAAATAATCTTTTTTCTTTAAAACTTCCATTGTCTTTTATATTATTATGCAACTGCAGTACATAACGGACATAGAAAACGATCGATGAACTGGCGTTTATCGTTCTGCAAACTATTAATGAAACATTACAGCTGTTATGTAACCCACAACGTATTTTATATTCTTGTAAAATATTAAAGTTTTTCTTTGTAGGGTAAACAAAAACGTATAATCACCCGATAGGTATTAATTGATAACACAATGTTTAGTAAAACGTTTCCATAAAATTTTGAGGTATTCATGATTCATAAAAATGTAATAAAAGCGATTGCATGCTTTTTGGACACATGCATTGGCTCCTTCAATACCTATAAAAACTTGATATATAAAGACGATATAGATTTATGAAAGTCGTAGAGAATTAAAAAAATAAATTATCAAAATAATTTAACACAAAACTAACCTGCTTCAAAATATGACGTCTCGCAACTGTTCACAGACTAGTAAAGTAGTAAGGGATACTATGCAACCTATATAGTTACCTTACTCTATGTATGCAACTGTTTACTGTAGCGATAGCAAACAGTGTGACCGTTTTAAAAAATGGTGATCTACTAAAACTACACGGTGGCAGTACTAAATATTACCAAAACACATCTGAATTATACTAAAATAAAAATAAAATGTAGAAAAGGAAAAATTGAATTACAACTCAAAAACAACCATAACGAACAAATTACAAAACGCAAACGATATAAAACTTCCATATTCGCTACCTCTCTTTCTAATTATAATATATTAGTGTACTGGTGTAAAAGAGATGAAGTGAATATGGCGTAACTTACGACGTAATAAATAAGGTTTAGTATATAATTATGCCATTGAAGCAAAGTTTACCACGTTTAAAATAGTATCAGGAAATATCTAAAATTATTATTTTACTGATAAATCATAATTAAGACACTAAAATATGCTAAATATTTTTTTTTATAAAATTGTTTTTGACTAAATAATTAAAAATAATTTCAAGTGTCAATTTTATTTATAGTGTAAAAAAAATCTGTAGAAAAATTCGTTCCGTTATGGACTGCCAGTATACTGCCGCATTACCCTAGGGAAATATATCACGTCATAAATCGCCGCCATATTCTACTGTGAGCACTGGCGTTTTTGAGGTAAGGTACTCGCAGTACTTTGATCACGTGACCAGTCAAAACCACTCAAGTGCCTAACATCTATATAAACAATAGCAACAGTTTTAATCAAAAAGTACATACTTTTATTATATTACTAGCGACCCGCCCCGGCTTCGCACGTGTCTAGATTTTTTGTCAAAAAAAAAACAGGGGTTTATAATAGAAGAGTGAAAATATAGGGTTGTATGTATTTTTTAATGCAACATTATAAAAAAATGAAAACAAATAATTTCGTCCAAAAATTAAAAAAAAAATTTAAGGGTGAACAACCCTTATCACTTAGGGGTATGAAAAATAGATAGTAGCCGATTCTCAGACCTACTGAATACGTATATAAAATTTGGTAAAAATCGGTAAAGCCGTTTCGGAGGAGTACGGTAACTAACATTGTGACATGGAAATTTTATATATTAAGATAAATTCACTTTACAATTAATATTAATTAAAATATTTTTAATTTGACAGTACTCCAAAACAGTTTTTTTTAATGTACTAGAAATCTTTAATACACTCATTATATATATTACTACCGACCCGCCCCGGCTTCGCACGGGTCTAGATTTTTTGACAAAAAAAGCAGGGGTTGTATGTATTTTTGTATGTTGTATCATAAAAAAATAGAAATTAAAAATTTTGTCTAAAAAATAAAAAAAAAATTTAGGCGTGGACTACCCCTAACATTTAGGGGGATGAAAAATAGATGTTGGCCGATTCTCATAGATACCGGATAAGCACAAAAAATTTCATCAAATTGGTCAAGCCGTTTCGGAGGAGTATGACAACGAAAACTGTGACACGAGAATTTTATATATTAGATAGTATACTGGCTATAAAGGAACGGCTTCACAGTATACTGAATTGACGTCACACTGTACAGTGGTCGCAGTGCATATCGGAACATACCCAAAATTATATTTAGTTATAGCCCGCGCGGAAGTGCTAGTCCCCTCCTGCGGTATGTGAGCGGCGAGACGGGGGAGGGCGCGTATTTTCAAGACACGCACGAGATGTATGAGAACAGATAAATCTCCGGATAACTATGTTAGAAACTGTCTTAATTAATGTTACGGGTGAATAATAGAATTATATTTTCTATTTCCGGGCCAAGCAAAACACACAGTTAAAAGTGTTAATTAAATTTTATTATTAATGGTACAGAACAGTTTTAAAAACAAATTAACATTTCTCAGTAAGTATTCAGGTTTCCGTGAAGATGAAAATTTTGTAATTTCCGATGTTTACAGACTCGAATTTCATTTTCTAAATAACATTTTTCACTTGTTGTGGTATTGGCGGACCCATCTTAGGATATTTAACTCATGTGTGTTTGGAATAAACTGACGCGAACAAATAAGTCGTGTAACCGTCGCGGTGGTCGACGGCAGACTGAGTCAGCTTGACGTTTGGAAATATACCCCGCCCTGCCGCTCACATACCGCAGGAGAAGACTAGCACTTGCGCGTGCACTATAGTCAGCCAATCATAGGTGGAGTCATGGACCTAAAAAAAAGAGCGGACAGAACGTCGCTAAGAAATATTTGAAGCACCACAATGGCGGCGGCGAACTATGTGTGAGTGTCTAAATTAATGCCAGATGGAAAAAAATTACCCAATTTTGGTAACTTGGTAACAAGGTGTGTAACTTGGATTTTATTATAAATAACAAAAAGGCAACGTACTCTAAAATCTAATTGATTTTATATAAATGAGCACTTTTAAAATAAATGATGTATTTTTTGTTTAATCTTTATATTCATTATTGCGTTTGTATTATTTATAAAAGCTCAAGGTAACATGTTAATTATTTTTTAACTTTTATTTATACTCAATAAAATTTGGTATACCTAAATAATATTTGATCTTCTTATTTAGATATTTGTCTTTTTTGATAATTGATGGTTTTTATATCAAGTGTGCCTTTTAATATTGATCTCCTAATAAATACAATTTGATCTATATTATCATTAAATTTTAAATAATATTCGATCAACATAAATATTTTTGGTAAATATATTTAATGAAAAAATATATTTATTTATAATATTATAATAAATTTACACGGTGCTAAGTACATTAAGATAAAAATAATTTAACTCCTACGTTTTAGGTAATTTGCAAATTTAAATTACTGACAACACTGTTTGGTTGCGTTTTGCTAAATTATATTGAAGTATAAACGAGAATTATGGTGAATAAATAACTTGCTTACTTATGAAAGGTGATTCCCTGAATTTCTTTAATGGAACCATTATGGTTTCTACAACTTTTCATCACGTAGAACGGCATCTTTTATAGTTGCACACATTCTGGAACTTTTTAGATCATTTCCGAGATTTTCAGAATTTTACGGAAGATTACATTAGTTGGAAAAGGACAGATATATATTATTCCACATTTTTGCCACCCACAACCACCCACTTCCACACTGGAGTACGTACATTTTAACATACGGTGAAAAGTATCTTCAAGTTGTAGGCATTTTGGAAGTTTCTAGACCATTTTAGAAATTTTTAGAATTTTCTAGATCATTGAGGATCAATTTTACTGATTGCACACATTTTGGAACTTTCTAGATCTTTCCAGAAACTTTCTAAAACATTCTAAATCGATTACAACAATCGAAACCATTTCAGAACTTTCTAGATTATTTCGGATCAATTTCATCGATTGCACACATTTTTGAACTTTCTAGACCATTTTAGACATTTTTAGAATTTTCTAGATCATTGAGGATCAATTTCACCGATTGCACACATTTTGGAACTTTCTAGATCTTTACAGAAGCTTTCTAAAACTTTCTAGACCATTTTAGAAATTTTTAGAGTTTTCTAGATCATTGAGGATAAATTTCACCGATTGCACACATTTTGGAACTTTCTAGATCTTTCCAGAAGCTTTCTAAAACATTCTAAATCGATTACAACAATTGAAACCATTTTAGAACTTTCTAGATCATTTCAGAAATATTTAGAATTTTCTAGATCATTTTGGGTCAATTTTATCGATTGCACACATTTTGGAACTTTCTAGATCTTTCCAGAATCTTTTTAAATCGCTTACAACAATCGAAACCACTTCAGAACTTTCAAGAATATTTCGGATCAATTTCATCGATTGCATACATTTTGAAACTTTCTAGATCTTTCCAGAAGCTTTGTAAAACATTCTAAATCGATTACAACAATTGAAACCATTTTAAAACTTTCTAGATCATTTCAGAAATTTTTAGAATTTTCTAGATGATTTTGGGTCAATTTTATCGATTGCACACATTTTGGAACTTTCTAGATCTTTCCAGAAGCTTTTTAAAACATTCTAAATCGATTACAACAATTGAAACCATTTTATAACTTTCTAGATCATTTCAGAAATTTTTAGAATTTTCTAGATCATTGAGGATCAATTTTAGCTATTGCACACATTTTGGACCTTTCTAGATCTTTCCAGAAACTTTCTGAAATATTCTATAGCCAGTGCCCAGTAGTGACTGTGAACCGTAACAGGTAACATCGCTATTTCAGGGTTATCTGCGCATAAATAAAGATACATTTGATTATATTTTAGCCACAATCAGCTTTAACTAAATACAGTAACTTCCGCAAGACCAAACTATGACTCTTTCTATATATATCGAATTTAACATACGAACACCTAAACACTCCAAGCAAGAACTTGACACGATTTAATTAATCGGTACCTACACATTTTCGTGAATTTTGTATGCGACTTAAGTCCATTTCATACTATATTAATGTTATAAGTCCTCATTTTTTTATTTATATAAGTATAATGTACTATATAATGTACCTATATTATCAATATATATATATAAATATAGGTATAATAATTAGATTGTAAATACCCATAGCGTACATGTATATAACAGTTATTATTTGACCAAAACTTTCATTTGGGTTACGATGGGACTGACATGATCATTAATTGAAAAAATAGAAAATAAAAGTCTGGGGGCACGGCAGTGCCCCCGCCAAGTCGAGCAAAAAGAGGCACGACCGTACTATCCTTTTCTCGAAGTAGTTCGGACCATTTTCGACTCTTTATAACGTCGTTGTGGATAAAACTAGAAGCCTGAATTTTCAGTAACCAAGCAGGCATTGTATAAACTCGGTATATTTAATAATTTCAATAAATTTAAACCAGTAGTTTAAGAATTATAACTAGTCAAAATTTGTTAATTCACTCACTCACTCACTCACTCACTCACTCACTCACTGACTGACCGATCATCAAAACTCTTTCACTTCTAGTAGACATAGAAATAGAAACTTCTTTTGAATACAAATAGTGTTTAGTGTATAAATCAAGGAAAAACTAAAATATTTTGACATTTCGGTCCAGTTTTCTAGATATACAGACTTTAAAGAGGAAATATTTGTATTTCTGTATGTAACGAATAACTTTAAAACTACTAGACCGATTTCAAAAATTCTTACTATTACTATTAGAAAGCTACATCTTCACTGAGTAATATAGGCTATATTTATTACTAGAAAAAAAATAGAGATCCTTAGAAATCCCTACTAAAATCAACTCAAGGTGTAAAAAAATTAGCCAAAAAATGTCTTTCATCGCATGTGCTGCGGAAAGTATTGATGATAGAACAGAAAAAGTTCCACAATATTATAGAACATATCAAAATCTACAAAAATCGTAACTACGTTTTACATTAAAAAGTTGATAAAAATGCCGATCAAAATCAGACTATGTTATCCATAGCTTTGTATTAATTCTTATCCAAATAAACTAAGAAAAGGACTATCTACAAAAAGAAATGAGATGCCATCAAAAACATAAATTGTAAAAAAAGCCAAGTCTTGCATCTCAGTTCTTCTATCGTAAAAAGTTGAGAGATCCCTAATATAATACCAAGTCGGTCAATTTATTCAGTCTCTACTGAAGGATCCTTTTGTCTTAAGTTATTAGCTAACTAAACAATCTAATTTAATATAATATATTGTGTTAGTTGTGATACACATTGTTTTTTTAATAAAATAAAAAAAGATACATTGTGTTTTCATGCGATAGCGGAGTCAATCTATTTATTTAAAACATCAAAGATGTTTAATATTGGTATTGATATGATCACTATAAGATGTTGTTAGGTTAGCTAATTACGTAATAACTTAAGACAGAAGGATCCTTCAGTAGAGACTGAATAAATTGACCGACTTGGTATTATATTATTATGGATCTCACAACTTTTTACGATAGAAGAACTGAGTTGCAAGACGGCTTTTTTTACAATTTATGTTTTTGATGGCATATTAATATTTGGCAACACATTCGAATGACTTTATGACTATATACTCTTTGTTTATGACCGTAGAGCCGCACAGCGACAAGCGAGTGCGAAATACGAACGACGAGTCACGATCGTGGACGAGCATAGCGATTTGATAGTGACTAGCGATTGCCTTCGTCATCGTGTGTGGCTCTTGAAATTAGAAATTATTTTATGCAGTGGGGTGTTAAAATTATGTTAATTCTGAAGTGAATAATTATTTTGGTGATGTTGACCTTAACATTATCCTTAGTTTGCCTTAAAACTGTTAAAAAAACTAAATTTGCTGTAGTTATCCGTCGAAAATCGAGAAAGCTTCAAACGTGTTTGAAGCTTTCGGATTTGCATTAATGGAACTATGAACCTGGACCCTTTAACGTTTAGCTTATTACAAATCAATAATCTTGTATCTAATTTAAATAAGAAGAACTTTAAGCAGACAAGTCAAGAGCTAACACAGGTAAGAAAGTTGATTTTAAATGATTTAGTTTTTCAATTGTCGCCATATTGTGAATAGCAACCACGAGCTGAATAATTGGTAAGAAGTTTTTTTAATTAGATTTTATTGTATTGCGATTGTTAAAAACGTAAATGTTTTGTGTCATGATGCTATCTAACGAAATTGTCACGTACGTATCTAGGTATGTATTTGCATTAATTCGATACAAATGACTGATAGTTGAATTGGATACGTTGTAATATGTATCCTATAGATAAATCGTGTAATGTGGTGGGTTCTGCATTTTACGATCATAGTTGTGTATTATAATTCTTAAACTTTCGCAAACTACTGTATACATTAAATGACGTCATTACAAGCATATCTCTATATGTCTTTATATGAATAACGTTTAATACAATTATTATTTCTAAAGATAAGTACAGTTATTGTTGCAGGTGATATTGATACAAATAATTTTTAACTCATGTTCAGCAGTAGCAGTTCTATAACATGCTTTGCTATTTTTAATAAGTATCCATGTATAAAATTGACATTATTAATGTGTGGTTGTTTCCCTTACATAACTTACTCTTTTATGTTCAAACTTTTTAAAATAATTATGACATATTTATAAAGTTGTTTAAGTTAAGGAAATAATTATAGGGTGTATAAATGAATAAAAATTGTTACAATCTCTTGTTTTTGGTTAAGACTATTGAAAATTATTATTGTTCACGAGTCCACAAATTTTCATGGAAGTTTTAGAAATAATGTGTTTACAAATATTTGAAGAAAAAGCCCCTAAACAGGATGTGTGGACTGAATTTAATGATTCTTATTTCAAAGTGTGTACCTGCATAGAATTATTGTAGTAACATTCAGATAATGGAAATAATAATTAGAGTAATCAGTATGAAAGTGTACTTTTTTTATAGTAGCAGCATTTTAAAGAAAAATCAATCACTCACTTATAATAATAAAGGTTATTCAGTGCACCACATTTCCCAGCGGTGAAATTTGTCAATCAGTTCAGTTTGGATGATATTGACAGAAATTCTTCATTTGAAAAAGAAACTTTGTATGTGTGTACCACACAGTTTGACTGAAAATCAAGAAGATCATCAACTATTAGCTGTTAAATGTTACTTATCTTAATAGAACAAACACCGTGTTATGCTCAAGAGAAATCTGGCCATCAATGAAACTTGGGTGTCCCTGTATACACCTCCGGACCAAAGTCAGTGAAGGTTCTGGCTGGGGAAAAATAAAGAGGCTCCGTATGTTGTGGCATATAATGTTCACAAGAGTAAGAGGATACTATTAGTAGCATTAGATTGTAACAGCATTGCATTTTAAAGATTTCTTTTATGTTTCTATGTTAAATGAAGAAATTTTAGAATGGATAAACAAACAAAAATGTTCTCATTCTGTACTCCTCCAAGATAATGCCCGCCAGCATAGAAACGTTTAGGGATAGTTACATAATTCTAAAATAAAAAATATAAGCCTTCGGACACATCACTCTTGCTCTCCAGATTGAATACCGTTAGACTCTGGCTGCTTCGGTGAATTGAAGAGGATATTTCGAGGAAACACATATGATGATTGGGAACAATTAATAAATTGACTAGAAACTATAATCACACTATGTGAAGAAAATCAAAAGTTCAAAAGTGAATGTCAAATGATTTTTTTTTCTTATATTTGGTGTGAACAACCTAATAAAATCAAAACAGTTGTGTTTTGGCAATTAATTGACTTGGTGTATTTGATTGAAGTGTTGTGTCTGTGTGGTGTTAGTGATTGAGTATTTTACACTTGGTTTGTGATTTTGGTGGTCTTTCTACATTTGCACCAATAACCATTAGACATAATACCACTGCCAGACTGTTGAGATTTCCGTTTCCTCCATTCTCACATCTAAGGTTATGAAAATATTGTTAGAGATGTTAAGAACCGGATAGGCTCAGAATGGATTAAATAAAAATTGGTCTCTGCAACAACTTGTTATACCTTAAATCTTAAAGAAAACGTAATATACTGTAATTCTTGTTTGAATGTAGCTGAGATGTGATGAGTGTGGAGAAATAAGTTTGGGTAAGATAAGAAATGAAAATATATGAGGAAGTCTGAAAGTCACACAAGTGAATTAAAACCAAATGTTTGACTTTGTATGAGCATGTACTAAAGAGTTGTGATAATGAAGCTGGATACTGGATCTGTATGAGAGAAGAGGATTGTTAAAAAAGATTCAATTCAAGTATAGGAGGAGATTCCTTTTTTTATAGATAAAATGATTTATTCAAGCAACATGAATAGTCTATAAACAATTAATAATTTGTCTTTATTTTCTGATAATTTAGCAGAGGGTGATGATACAGTTATCATCACCCTCTGCTATTTACAAAATTTCAAGCAAACAAGTTACTAAGAAAGCCAAATTCTCTCTTAAGCCAAAATATCTAGAACAGCAATATGCAGTTTCTAATCAAGCCAAAGGTTTTGTAGAAAATAAAACTATCAGCCGATAAAATAAATAAATGTTCTACAACCTTTTCTACATCAATCAGAAACACCGAAAAGTATTTTTAAGTAGTATAAAATAAAACTGATTTTGGTGTTCATCATAAATTACTCTAAAAAAAATTAACACTACCATAAATATTGTAGTAATAATATTTTAAACTTTAGAAACTTACGATACTAAACGTAATAAAATACTGAAGACAAAAAGACTTCTCCGACTCAGAAAATCACCAAAACATAGACAGAATGCCAAAATGTAATTTATCACTTGACATTTTTTTTATATTACAGGTGGTAAACGGACAGGCGGTTCACCTGATGGTAAGCGTCTACCGCCGCCCATGGACATACGCAATACCAGAGGTCTTGAAGATGCGTTGCTGGCCTTTAATATTTATAACATTATTAATATTTAGTTTTAACAATTATTCTATGAAAAGTAATGCACACTATTTGTGTAAATCGCAAGTTAGCTTCAATTCTCAACAAAAGAGATAACAAAGTAAACAAAATGTATGTAAAGTAGGACAACAGATAATAAGTTTTAGGCAAGAACAAAACAAAAACTGTCACAATATATATATATATATATATTTTTTTATAATATAGGGGGTAAACGAGCCTGCGGCTCACCTGATGGAAAGTGAACACCGCCGCCCATGAACATCTGCAACACCAGAGGACTTGCAGATGCGTTGCCGGCCTTTAAGGTAGGAATAGGCTCTCTTCTTGAAGGTCCCCAAGTCGTACCAGTTCGGAAAAATCGCTGGCGACAACTCATTCCACAATAGCGTTGTGCGTGGTAGAAAATTGCGCATAAAGCGCACAGTGCTAGATTTCCAAGCGTCAAGATGGTATGGGTGGAACTTGGAGTTTTGTTGCGAGGTGCGGTGGTGAAAGTTGGCGGCTGGGATTAATCCGAACAATTCCTCAGAGCACTCACCATGATAGATACGATAAAAGATGCAGAGTGATCCGACATCTCTACGTAGCGCCAAAGGGTCAAGCCGATCGGAGAGAGCCTGGTCGTCGACGATTCGAGCCGCTCTACGTTGAATGCGGTCAAAAGGAAGGAGCTGGTATTGGGGAGCTCCCGCCCAAAGATGAGAGCAGTATTCCATGTGGGGCCGAACTTGTGCCTTATACAGTTGTAGGCAATGGCCCGCTGTGAAATACCGTCTCGCTCTATTGAGCACACCAAGCTTTTTTGAGGCCAATTTGGCTTTCCCTTCCAGATGACCGCGAAACTGAACGTCGCTCGATATGTCGATGCCGAGAATTCCGATACTGGCTGTGGCTGATAAGTGAGTGCTCTCAAATTGAGGAGAAAGGGATTCTTTTTAGTGGTAAACGCGCAAACCTGTGTCTTTTTAGGGTTAAATTGGACTAGATTAAGTCGTCCCCAGTCCGAAACTTTGGATAAAGAAGTCTCGACACAAGTTTGTGCCGGAACTCGTCGACGTGTTCTCGAGAAATATTTGCACAGCCGGAGTATGAAGCATCTCCAGTACTGTCATCCGCATAGCAATGAATGCCACTGATTTGCAGCATATCATTGATATGTAGAAGAAACAGAGTAGGAGATAGCACACAGCCTTGTGGAACACCAGCATTCACAGGTTTTGGGTCCGAGCATGCACCGTCGACAACGACTTTAATGCTACGGTCCTCAAGAAAGCTGGCTATCCAATTGCACAATTTCTCGGGAAGCTCATAAGAAGGAAGCTTCGAAAGAAGCGCCTTGTGCCACACGCGATCAAAGGCCTTCGCTATATCCAAACTGACAGCCAAGGCCTCCCCCTTGGTCTCGATTGCCTCCGCCAATTTGTGCGTTAAGTAGACTAGCAGATCACCAGCCGAGCGACCCCGACGGAAACCGTACTGGTGGTCGCTTAACAGCTGGGGCTCCTCTAAGTACCGCAAGAGCTGGCAGTTGATAATGGATTCCATTGTCTTGGAGAACAAGGAAGTTATAGCTATAGGCCTGTAGTTGGATGGGTCTGAGCGGTCGCCTTTTTTCGGGATTGGTTGCACTTTAGCTGTCTTCCAGGAGTTCGGGACAACGCCTAATGAATAGGAGTACCGGAAAAGACGTGTTAGAACCGGAGCCAACTCAGGAGCACATGAGCGCAACACGATCGGAGGGATGCCATCGGGCCCACTCGACTTATGGACGTCCAAAGAGAGAAGTGCTTTTCGCACTGAGCTCTGATGGAATTGAATCTCTAGCATAGAGCTGTCACACCGCGGGATGGTCGGCGGTGGATTTCCCCGGTCATCCAAAGTCGAGTTGGACGCAAAGAGTGTGCCCAGAAGATCGGCCTTCTCTTTTGCGGCATGGGCCAGCGATTCATCTCTCCCGTGGAGAGTTGGAAGAGAGGGCTGACAGAAATTCCCTAAGACAGCCTTAGCGAGAGACCAGAACGCACGAGTTCCCGAAGGAAGGCGCACCAATTTCTCGCCAATTCTGCCAATGTGCTCAGATTTTGCTTTGGCAATAGCTCTTTTGAATGCCCTTGAGGCAGAGTTGTACTCCTTTTTAGGGACGCTGGTTTTTCCATCCCGAGACGTTGATGCTTCGGCCCAGGCTTGGTAACATTCCTGCTTCCGGCGCCATTTTGCAAGAGCGACCAAACCAAGGCCGGGACTTGCCACCAATGGGCACCGCAGAGAAAGGAATAAATATTTCCATTCCCTGAAGCACTACATCGGCAACAGAATCAGCAATAACGTTGGGATCATCCGGCAACAAATGCCCCCGGGAAACAAATCTGCCCCCATGGGTAAGATGCAAAAAAAGAGCGCATCCCATCCCAGTCGGCTGACCTATAATGTCACACGCGTCGGCAACCAGCAGAACGCGGTCGTTTTATGCGAGCTAGTGGCACCATACTCCGGATCAAACAATGGTCCGATGAACCTAGTGGGGCGTCAATGGTCCGGATGAGAGGTCAACATAAGGTCCAACAGGGAAGGCATATGATCTTCAACATCTGGGACACGCGTAGGCGCAGATACCAGTTGAGTCAGATCATATGCCAAAGCAAAGTTATGTACAGATCTCCCCGCATGATCGGTAGTACGTGAGCTAAGCCATTCGGCATGGTGGGCGTTAAAGTCACCGAGGATCACGTATTCTGCGGAGGGGATCAGCTGTAACACGGAATCTGTAGCCACTTGAACATATTCCATGAGTCGGTCTGTTTCGGTATTTCCACTATGGGACCTGTACAGGCAAGCATAGACGCGGGGATGGTCATCACAGTCTACGCGCAGCCAGAGAATGGAAAGGTCCCGATCTTCAAGATTGTCGAGGCGACGAGTGCGGATATCTTCTCTTATGTAGGCGCACACCCCGGCCCGTGGCACAAAGGAATGCTCCAACATATACCCAGGGTAAGTGAGGTAACAGGTGTCCGCAGGAGAAGATATCTGCGTCTCAGTCAGGAAGAGCAGAGCCGGCCTCGCCGTTTCCAGATGATTGTGGACGGCGTCAAGGTTAGAGTGTAGACCCCTGATATTACAGTAGTCCACGATGAGGGCGTCAGGGGGTGCCGAAAATGCATTGCTCTTGCCCCGAGTAGATTTATGCGCGGATTTGCCCTCCCCAGAATACGAAGGGCTGCCTGGGCATCCACGTCCAGGTGATTTACATGGTCCTGGGCATGGACGTCCAGAGGGGGATTCTCCACATCCCATGGTACCCCCCTGGGGTAGTCTAACCTGAATCTGCGCTGCCATAATTTTCCTACCCAGGTTTGGGCTTCCGGGATTCTCACAAACCGTACGAAACGTAACAGCATTGCTGTTACTTCACGCCGGTCTCCAGTGAGAGAGTGGTATTTCCCCGGACGTGCCGGCCCATTCGGCTGTAACCAAAGGTTACAGCGTGGCACTACCACGGGCTGCCTGGGCATCCACGTCCAGGTGATTTACATGGTCCTGGGCATGGACGTCCAGAGGGGGATTCTCCACATCCCATGGTACCCCCCTGGGGTAGTCTAACCTGAATCTGCGCTGCCATAATTTTCCTACCCAGGTTTGGGCTTCCGGGATTCTCACAAACCGTACGAAACGTAACAGCATTGCTGTTACTTCACGCCGGTCTCCAGTGAGAGAGTGGTATTTCCCCGGACGTGCCGGCCCATTCGGCTGTAACCAAAGGTTACAGCGTGGCACTACCACTCACCAGTTTTTGGTCCACGCCAGCTAAAGCCGGTACCCCCCATATCTGGAGGGCATTCCCCAATCCGCCACCCGGGGACGCGCCCGATGGGAGCTCTGGCAACTCACACACGGGATATATATAATAAATCAAATAATTATTTTGCTTTGATAGTTCTTATAGGTCTGGAACCAGCGCCTTCATGGAATCCTTCATTGTCCTTCTGAGTATTTCCAACTAGAAATTAATCTACAGTAAGCCTTATATTCTGAGGAGCAATTGCATCCAGTTCAGCTAAGGAATTAATGTGGTGGTCTGGGTTCAAAATGAAAATATGGCTATTCCAAATCCAGCACTTCGATATTCCAAATATTTCACAGGCTGCCATAAAAATGTCTGTTCTTAATAAGAAATTCAGAAAGCGTATTACTAGAGCTTTTTCGTCGAGTCTTGGCAAACCACACTGTTTCTAACCTTGCAGATCACGAAACTTGATAAAGATTGGTTGTGACTTGTCCCCTTTAGACTTGCCCAATCTGTGGAACTGACTGAAGAAATCTGTGGCATTGACAGAAGGAATCTGCATCAATATCAGGCATATTCAACTTTTCACAAATCTCCTTGACAGCAGTGGTGACAGAGTTCTCTCTATTTGCTTGTAGAACACCATGCACCATGCTTCGATAACAGTGCTACTTGAGTTTGAAGGGTCTGTAGTGAAAACATAACAAAAGTGCGGAAAGTGTGCTACAAAGTCTGCAGCCAGTCTTGATGTTAGACTAGATCCTAGAGGAGTGTAATTGTTTTGCCCCAACTCCTCATCAAAGTCTGCCATCCAATTTTCAATAGAACTTGCAAGATTATGAAAGTTTGCTGCAGTGACTCCATTTTCAACACAAAGAAGTGATGTGTTTAGTGCAGTGAGGTTAAATTGAAATGTGAAATGATAGATTTTCCAGGAAATGATAAAAGATAATATAAGCTAGCTGGTACTGTAACCACTTAGTACATCACAATTAATTCACAACTTATTTTTATATTTTAAATGAATTAAAAATCACAGAGCTACAAGAAGTATTACTTGACACACCTACCCACATATCTATCTATATATATAAAAGAAAGTTGTGTTAGTTACACTGTTTATAACTCAAGAATGGCTGTACCGATTTTAACGATATCTTATTTGTTGGATTCCTCTATGTCGGGAATAAGACATAGGCTATCATAATATTGGAAAAAATCAGGAAAAAAATATATGCATAAAATTAAATATAAAATAAATTAGATTCGAAACTCCGCCATATTGACAGCTCACGTCATGCATTCTTAGCTTTTTTGGAATAACAGATGTCCACTGCAAATCAGTGACATATTTATGGAGGGTAGAGATAAGGAGTAATTTCTCTGTATATTAGAAGTGTCCATAAAGTCATGTGATATTATGGTGGCGCTGCTGTAAGCTGATGACTGCATTTGAAAGAAAGCGCCTAAAACTGTTAGAGTAGGACAGAATGAAACGAAGAAAGAAAAAATTTAGTTGTAAAGTAAAGTAATTTCTTACATTGATTAAATATATAACAATAATTTTTATATAATTGCATACTCATTTACTTTATTTTTATAAACTACTTCTGTACTTTACTGTTTCCGTTTGGCATACTTCACTTCATTAATAAATAATCGCCAAATTCACATCGAACCATCAGTGGTCATCAGCGCCTTTTTAAGTTTTTAGTTGGTTTTGGAACTATAATCTAACAGCGTATCATGGACACTTTTGAAAGTAAAGCCCCATATGAGAGATTCCTCCTTATCTCTACCCTCCATAGACATATTAGACAATTATAGTAGGTAAATGGGCATATTCAAATTTAAGAATAATTATATAATTTCGAAGTCAAAATTGTGGCAGAACAACGTCTGCGGGGTCCACTAGTATTATATAAAATACTGTATTTTTACGAAATAGAAAATGTATTTTGGTCATGGAATAATAAAGTAATTAAATTTTTCTGTTATTATCACAGATTGCTTAAGCAATGAATTCTATGGAAACAGTCAGTTTCTAATATCGTCAATATTGCTACTCTATATTCAATCAGATCCCGATAATTCCTGTATAGGTCACTATGAAAATTTTATTAGAATATAAGAATATATATTTGCCTTATGATTAAAAATTATGTTTCAGTTCTGGTACTATACATTTTTGGTTATAATTATGATTGACTAACTTTATTGTGTAATAAATAAATACATTTTGATATGATTTTGTTATGTAATTTTGGTATGAAGTTATTTGATTTTTCTATTATGATGTTATTTTCTGAGGACGCTGATATTGCAATTTAATATTATAGAATTTGGATATACCTCATGTTTAAAGCACAGCAACAAAATTTGATTAACAGTACTGTTGACGGGATCTATGACAATTATTAAGGAGTTATTACTTGTTACAAATAAGTAACAATAACTTCCAATAATTTAATTCAGTTGATTCCTGTAAACCAAAATACTTAGTGTATGTTGCTGTAATTTTTAATTATCAGTATGAAAATAAAGCAAAGCGAACTTGATAGAAGGGCATACTACTTTTACAGCATTGCAAATTTTATTTTTACATGATGATGGTTTGTAGTTAGTTCTGAAGTGGCGCAGATGTTCATGCAATAATTTAAATTTAATTTCTTGTGAGCTTATAAGCATTTTTCGGTGTTCATTCACAGACAGCGACTATGCTGTTAGTTATTCATAGAAGCAGAATATATAGCTGGATAACAATGAAAATTGAATAATGTCTAAATGTATAAATGCACTACCTTTAGATGATGGGGAATTTCTCTATATTGCTAAAGACTAGCATTTAGGGGTATGTACTTTCTAGTTTTTAACTGCATAGCGAATTTAGAAATATTTCGGGATTTTTTAAAATGTGTATTATATATCTAAGGCCATAATATTATTTTTTTACAGATTGTCAACACTCATGGCTTGGAAGCAGAAAATCAAGTACTGAGAGCTTTGTTCATTGAAGCAGTAAAAACCTCCTGGGACAACGAACGGTCTGGGATAGCTAACATCGGTGTTCACGCATCTCTTCTTGCTCAGCTTCTTGCAGCTCTGCTCAATCACCCTGCTAAATCAACCGTCGTTTGTCGGACTGTGGACAATCCTGCGCGATCACTGCAAAAGGTTCACATCTCTATTTTTTAATCACCAAAATTATATAAAGTTGTATAAGAAAGTTGTATGTATATTTACTATAGTAACCTAGTAGATATATCATAATAGTTTATATCGTCGCTGTCGGTTCAAAAGTAAAACTCACTAAGTGTAATGTATGTACATATATAAATAAGAAAAAAAGTCGTGTTACTTACACCATTTATATTGTATTTGTTGGGTTTGTCCATGTCCCGAATAACTGAATAATTATTAAAATATCAGAAATATTCAGGAAATAAAATTTGGTTCGGAACGGCGCCATCTTATGCAATTGACAGCTCACGCGTGACGTGAGCTTACAGCTTTTTTGTAATAATTGATTTCCACTGCAAATCTATATTTTTTTATTTTTGAAGCCACTTTATTTCTGGCAGGACATCGTTGGTCAGGTCGGCTAGTTTTGAATAAAATTGAATTACTGCGTATTACGCTTCATAGTTATGGACCCTCAACACGCAATTAGTGCTTTGTTCTGACCGTAGGTTTACTCAAAATAGCAGCAAAATTTATTAAAAATTACACTTAGCGAGTTTTACCGTTGAACCGAATGTAAGGATTAGTGAAAGAATGTTATCGATTTTTTTCAGACTTTTTGACGACCTTTGTCTAAATTGCAGATTCGTAATTTTTGCAACAATCTAAAATTTCATCAGATCCTATCAGTGTTCTTTGACTAATTTTAAGATATTTTTATTCATAAATAATTTTTGCTTGAATATATAGTTTTCGAGGAAAAAAAATCAAGTTTCGGGGGAAAAAAAAATCATTCTGGCCCCCATTTTGGCTAAACAAATCGTTAAAAAATAAAGATAATAACATATATTTTGAGTTCAGACATCGAGTTCACGATAATTGGTTATACTCATGAAGAATAATCGAAATCACGTCTTCATGGCGTATTTTGGTGCAGTTTTAACCATTCGAAAGAGCACACTCGAAAACATAGGGAACAGTGACTCAAGATTTTTTTTTCTGTTCGAATTCATCACATGGCACCAGCTCAAACTCAGATGTTAAATTGTGTCCTCTGGGCGCTAATGGGTTAATGTATCGTACTTTTAAATTTAATAAAAATTTAAATTATTGGTTGAACCAACGATTTCTTATCTTATAACGGGGTTAGTATTTTTCATGGTAAATATCTGAAACAGCTATTTGATACTATATTTTGTAGTTTATTTACCAGGACATTGTTTTTATAAAGATGTGGTTTATTATTTTTGTAAAGATGGGGGAGGACCTCACTTAATAAATGTTCATCGATAAATAAAAACATACAAAAATATAAATAAGTAGAAAATTGAGATCTGGGGGCACGGCAGTGCCCCCGCCAAGTCGAGCAAAAAGCGGCACGGCCGTACTATCCTTTTCTCGAAGTAGTTCGGGCCCTTTTTCGACCCCCTGCAACTTCGTTGTGGATAAAACTAGAATCCTGATTTTTCAGTCACTAAGCAGGCATTGTATAAACTCGGTATATTTCAAATATCATTCTGTTTGAACCAGTAGTTTAAGAATTATAACTAGTCAAAGTTTGATAATAATTTGTCACTCACTCACTCACTCACTGACTGACCGATCATCAAAACTCTAAGGCACTTCTAGCAGACATAGAAACTTGAAATTCAGAATACAATTAGTGTTTAGTCTATAAATCAAGGAAAAACTACAATATTTTGAAATTTCGGTCCAGTTTTATAGATATACAATTTTTTTTTGTATTTCTGTATGTAATGAATAACTTAAAAACTACTGGACCGATTTTAAAAATTATTTTACCGTTAGAAAGCTACATTATCACTGAGTAACATAGGGTATTTATTACTAGAAAAAATAGAGATCCTTAGAAATCCCTACTAAAAACCATAAAATGTCTTTCATCGCATGTGATGCGGAAAGTATTGATGATAGAACAAAAAAACGTTCTACAATATTATAGAACATATCAAAATCTACAAAAAACTTCATGAGACCATATGTCCAACTATTGTAGTTATGTCACTATAACTACTTTTTTACATTAAAAAGTTAATAAAAATGCCGATAAAAATCAGACTGTTATCCATAGCTTTGTATTAATTCTTATCCAAATAAACTAAGAAAAGGACTATCTACAAAAAGAAATGAGATGCCATCAAAAACATAAATTGTAAAAAAAGCCAAGTCTTGCAACTCAGTTCTTCTATCGTAAAAAGTTGTGAGATCCATATAATACCAAGTCGGTCAATTTATTCAGTCTCTACTGAAGGATCCTTCTGTCTTAAGTAATTACATAATAAGCTAACCTAACAATATCTTATAGTGATCATATCAATGCCAATATTAAAAATCTTTGATGTTTAAAATAAATAGATTGACTTGGCAATCGCACTAAACAATCTAATTTAATATAATATGTATTACTTGTTAGATACATTATGTTTTTAATAAAATAAAAAAGATACATTGTGATTTTATGCGATAGCCGAGCCAATCTATTTATTTTAAACATCAAAGATTTTTAATATTGGTATTGATATGATCACTATAAGATGTTGTTAGGTTAGCTTATTATGTAAATACATACTTAAGACAGAAGGATCCTTCAGTAGAGACTGAATAAATTGACCGACTTGGTATTATATGGATCTCACAACTTTTTACGATAGAAGAACTGAGTTGCAAGACTTGGCTTTTTTTACAATTTATGTTTTTGATGGCATGTATTAGTTGTGGTAATATAATAATCATCATCAACTAGATTCTCTATATTGTTTGTTATATTATTTATACTACTAAGCTGACGTAATGAATTGAAAAAAAAACACGGATCAACATATATTTAATATACAGTTTTTTTATAAATTTGTTTGAAATTAGTCATTTTTTTTAATTATAAAATGACCACCACAGTTTTAACTAGCTCTTGAGGCATTACGATTATGAAACAGGAGGCCTATTACCAAAATCGAACGCCGAAGTTTCGGGCCGAAACGAAAGAATAACGAACTTCGTATTCAAACCTATTACCAAAGCAGTTCGGATCCGAATAAATTTTATTATATACATTTTATATACCTACTAATAAATGAATGTTCTACATAATTAGGACTTAAATATTGAGTTCTTATAAGAAATGTGATAAAGTTGGAAACCTTAATAATATAACTTACCTTGATAGTAAGATCAATTCCTCTGGCATTTTTGTTGGGAGGCATAATTGGTTTTATCTCTTCGCACAGATTTTCAAATATAATAAAGTTCGACTAAGGTGATAATTTAGAAAATTAAAATAAACAAAATCTTTCATTTTCTTGAACCATGGAACATGAGGTAGACTGCACATCATAACAGCATTATGTATGCATGCCGCAAACAATACTTGAGGAAATTAATTTACTGTAAAGATGTGTGTTAGCAAATACTTCTCCTCTGTGATTAGATATTATGAATGAAAATAATTGGGCACATAAAAATTTAAATGTGCTAAATGCTGCTCTGATGTGAAACCTGCCAATACATCATTCGGTGTTGTCTGTTTGTCCTTTTCTGTTCTAGTAATTTCAAACTGCCTTACCAAATAAGCAATTACTAATCTTTATTTGATAATATAATTTAAAAATCTTAATACAAGATTTTAAATACAGAGTAAGGTGGTATGAAGAACCTAGTTTTTATCATTTATTTAATTAATTTACTTCTATTATTTATACTGTTATACTAAGTCAGCTATAAAATAAATTAAGTTTTGAAGAATCTTCTTTGAGAAATATCTTTTTAACTGCAGCTGGTCCTCTGGACACGGACATAACAGGCGACATGCAGATGTAGGTACTTAATTTTTAATACAAGATGAAAAAGTAATGTTTTTCCACACAATCAAACTATCGAGTGAAGAAAGATCAGCCAGACTGTTGAATTGACAGATTGTCTCTGAAATCATTGAACTGAATGAAATATATAGAGCTTTAGGGTAAAAATTGGTCCATTAAAGTGAGTTAATACTGATAAGTACTTAAATTTAAAAATTACAGAAAGAACCAGTATTCAGTCTATAGTGTTAGTGTTAAGAAAATTATTTACCTAACGGTTGTTATCATACTTAATACCTTGGTGTATACCAAGGCCAAGGTACTCTATTTTTATGAAATTAAAATAAAAAAATACTTTTTATTTATTATACTATTTATCGGGTGCGAGTGTTTGAATTTAAGTTTCACAAAGTTGCTTATAGGTTTATCCGACATTGCCCATTCTCTCGATAAACAAATTGATTATTGTTACGAAATTAAATTTTGTTTAAATCGATTTTTTTTCTTTTAACTGGTGAAATATATTCTTATGTTACATATCTGTTACAGGCTTTTAAAGCAACCAACACATTACTTCCTCGTCTCGCCAGGTTACTAAAGTTAACGACAGCTCAAGATGTCGCTTTCTCACTAGTGTTAAGAAGACACTCTTCGAAACCTGAGATAGCAACACTTGCCAAACAACATCTCAAAAAACGTTTTTTGGATTTAGTACAGTGCTATCTTGACGCAGGTAATACATTTTCATAGAATACTTATTTAAATATACTATTTATTAATTATCGTGCTTTTTGTATGTTGAAACTTTATTGAATTGTATACTAAAATGGTAAAGTACTTTTTTGGATGTGTATGAAAGTGAATATTTTCTTTTGCAGAGCGTGGCCACCAAGCAGAGCGTGCAGGTCTTCAAGAATGCAGTCCTGAAGTTTTGCAAACTCTATTAACTAGCCTCACTTATGATAACTTCAGATTAGCCACAGTAACAAAGGAGTTATTTTTAAAACGATTACGAGTCGATTTTCCTCGAGAAGTGGTTCCGATCGTATTGGCTCCACTTCTATATCCTGACGATACGAAAACTCCACTTGAAGAAATGACAACAGCAAACGACATGGCCACTACTATGGTGGATAATTCTCTAGCAGAAGTTATTCGCGATCTTGGATATGCATTTACATCCTCAGTTGAAGATTGCAAGACTCATATGATGAACTTTGGTGCAAGAGAGCCTACGGCGATCGATGTTGCTAGAATTATATCACTTATGGTTAGACATCATACAGCAGTTCAAGACACTCCGCAACTACAAAGCCCTGGTAATTTCTGGGTAAATCATGAAGCAAAAAAAGAAGCCATCCATACACATGGTGAAAGTTGGAATGCAGAAGTGTTTGTACAAACATTGAAAGAATTGGCATCTAACCTAAATTGGAAGGAAGTTATTTTACAATTAGATCATCCAGAATTTATAGTTCCAGACAGGCAGGGTTTAAGCTTATTATTTACTATCTTACGCCTGGGACTTCAAAGCGCCGGATATCCTTCTAACATCTTCCCCGTTGAATATCTTTGCCGAAGATGGACTAATTTAGAAGGTCAGATGAGCTTAATCACAAATATTCTGAAGCAGCCTGATGTGTTCAGTTTTGCAGACTATCCATTTCATCCAGTATCAATTGATTTACTGAAATCGCCACCTGAAACTGACAATAAAGAAATATCTACTTGGCGTTGCCTGTATTTGGTCGAGGTGCTTTTGTATGCCTCTGAACGAGGATATTATTTGCAAGTACATGAGCTCTTCAAGTTTCCACTCCAGCATTGTCCTGACATCTTGCTCTTAGCGTTATTACAGATCAATCCACCTGTCACAGTATTTAGGCAAGAGTTATTGACAACACTAATCCCGATATTTCTGGGCAATCATCCAAATTCTGGTATAATATTACAACATGCATGGCACTCGCAAAACCCGAATATAAAACCCATCATAATGCATGCTATGGCGGACTGGTATATGCGAGGAGATTGCGATCAGTCGAAACTATCAAGAATACTGGATGTAGCACAGGACCTCAAGGCGCTATCCTTGCTATTAAATGTGCAATCTTTTCCATTCATCATTGACTTAGCTTGTTTAGCATCTCGGAGGGAATATCTTAAACTGGATAAGTGGCTAACTGATAAAATAAGAGATCACGGCGAGTCATTTGTGACTGCCATGGTAAATTTTTTACAAAGAAAATGTCCGCCAGTCCTAATCAAAGTGCCAGAGGAACAAATCCCAAAAGTGGCACAATTACCGCCAGAAACTATTGGTACAATGTTAGCTTGCTTACAACTCTGTATTCCTAATGTACAACAAGATTTACAGGAAGCAATTTATACATTGATTACAAACTGTCAAGCTATGATATTGACTAAAACTAGACCAAATATAACAGGAATAGCTAGGCAAACGCATGCGCGAGTAATTGAAACTCCTTTCAACCCTGCTGGCTTAGGTGGGCAATTATTTACTCAGCATGTTGATTCTATAGCAAGTTTGACACCTAACGTAGCGAATCTGAACCTCGGAGCTCCAGCAAACACTTTTGCTATGCCAGGCACACTTGGCCCCTTGGTTCCTGCTCCAGGGTCGCCTTCTCGTCTAATGGGCGCTGGTCCTAATAGTCCCTTTGCTATGATACCCATGCAACATGGTGCGAATGTCGCGACTATGGGCGCTTTAGCTAGAATGCCACCAGGTCCAGCTATGGATAAACATCGTATACCCGACCCTATCCATTTTCCTGAAATTATGCATAATGTTTCAAAGGAGATTGAAGATGAGGCAAATGGATATTTCCAAAGAATTTACAACCATCCTCCGCATCCAACACTTTCTATTGATGAAGTGCTTGACATGTTAAAGAAATTTCAAGATTCCCCTAACAAAAGAGAACGTGAAGTGTTTTCTTGCATGTTACGAAACCTATTTGAAGAATACAAGTTCTTTCCTCAATATCCAGACAAAGAGCTTCATATAACAGCCCAACTATTTGGCGGTATTATCGAAAAAGGACTTGTTCCAAGTTATGTATCCCTTGGATTAGCTCTGAGATTCGTTCTAGATGCTTTAAGGAAGCCAGAGGGTTCTAAAATGTACTATTTTGGTATAGCTGCGCTAGATAGATTTAGATCCAGGCTGAAGGATTATCATAAATATTGTGAACATGTTAGGGCCATCCCACACTTCAGTGAGTTTCCTCCACATTTGATAGAATATATTGAATATGGCCTGCAGAGTCAAGAACCGCCAACAAAACCACAAGGACCAGTATTACCGGCTACATTAGCCGCAATGTTAAACCAAGCTACCATTGTAACTGTTACTGCATCATACAGGTAAACATTGTTATTTTTTGTGTGGTTTTTATCTTATAAGCATGTTAATATTAATTATTTATTTTAATTATTTCAGGGCGGTTATCGCTCCTAGCTCCATTTCTGTAATATCGAAAGTTGCTAATTGCGTCGCTGGTGGTATAGGTAGCCGGCCGTCAATCGCGAACGCTACAAACATCGATACATTATTGACTGCCACTGACAAAGACGACAAATTAAATACTCCACCTGAAGCTATTCAAGATAAAACTGCCTTTATTTTCAATAATCTGAGCCAGTTAAACTTACAAGCGAAATGTGACGAATTGAAAGAAATTATCACCGAAGAATACTTTCCTTGGCTAGCTCAATATTTAGTCATGAAGAGAGCATCAATTGAATTGAACTTCCACGTATTATATTCCAATTTCTTGGATGTATTGAAAATAAGAGAAATCAATAATTTAGTAACAAAAGAAACTTATCGAAACATCAGGGTACTGTTGCGGTCTGACAAAGGCATAGCGAACTTCTCTGACCGATCTCTTCTAAAGAATCTCGGTCATTGGTTAGGTATGCTCACATTAGCCCGCAACTTACCCATCCTTCAAGTGGATCTAGATCTCAAAGCACTTTTACTCGAAGCTTATCACAAAGGGCAACAAGAATTACTATACGTCGTTCCGTTTGTTGCCAAAGTATTAGAATCGTGTGCCAAAAGCGTTGTTTTCAAGCCGCCTAATCCCTGGGCAATGGCATTAATGAATGTTTTGGCCGAATTACACCAAGAACCTGAATTGAAGTTAAACTTAAAGTTCGAGATAGAAGTGCTTTGTAAAAACCTATTACTAGACATACAAGATTTGAAACCAACCCTCTACTTGAAGGATCCAGACAAAATAAGGACTATAGAATTCCAACTTTCGCAACCGAAACCGAATAGAGATCAACCACCACCACCGCAAGTACAACCCAGTATAATGTCGGTGAATCAGGCGATGGTACAAGCTCAAATACAAATGCAGCTTGCTTCTCAGACACCAATGATACCCACTGAAGACATCTCTGCAGCCGCACCTACTCCTACCAGCGGCTTGATGAATGATCCGGCATTAATGGGAGTCATTGGAATTCCAGAGCCACGATTTAATTACTTGGATGTAAATGTTTCTTCTACATCAGCATTTGGACATAAAATTTGTTTCAATCCACACATTATCCTCTTCCAAAGTTATCCACATTTGAAGCAGTTTGTGAAACCTGCTATTGAGCGTTCTATTCAGGAGTGGATTCATCCAGTTGTGGATCGGTCCATAAAATACGCACTGACGACATGTGAACAAATTATCAGAAAAGATTTCGCCTTTGATCCCGACGAAGGGCGAATGCGCACGTGTGCTCACCACATGATGCGTAACCTGACCGCCGGTATGGCGATGATAACATGCCGGGAGCAAATTATCAACACCATCACTACCAATTTGAAAACTGCGTTTATTACTGCCCTGTTACCAGCAACACCTCAGCAGGTAAGAAATTGTTTCAGTCTTTGATCTTCAAATCAATCTAAATTGTTAAAAAATACTCCTCTGTAAGTTTAACCTATAATGTTCGATTCAATTCGAGGCTATTATCACTTTAAATATTTAATTGTACCTAATTTTAGTTGAGGGTGGGGTATTATTATCCTAGTTGTAGTACCATTTAGAGACACCTATTTATTTCTGTAGGACATCATTGAAAATGCGTCAGCCGTTCTTGCCGGAGAGAACATGGAGCTAGCGTGTGCTTTCATACAAAAAACTGCGGTCGAGAAGGCGCTGCCAGAACTGGACAAAAGATTGTTGAACGATTACGAAATGAGAAAGATCGCGAGACAAGAAGGTCGTCGGTACTACGACCCGATCGTATTGGGTTACCAGACTGAAAGGATCCCCGAAAGGGTACGATTGCGTGTCGGTGGACCAACTGAAACGCAAATAGCTGTTTATGAGGAATTTGCTTGCAATATACCAGGGTTTGTACCCGTGCGGGACGCTGGTATGTTCATGCCGAAGCCATCTTCACAAGAGCAACTTCCTCAAATCACTTACAGCCAAGTTATAAATCCCACACAAGTAAGTCGATTAATTAATTACAGTTAGATGAACGAGTAGAGCAAGAACTAACAGAAGATTGAGGCATAACATTTAACTCTACAATACTGTCAGTAAGCGTTATTTCTTTAGTTTTAAATGTTATTGGATGTTTGTTCGTTTTATTGTACATCGAACTATTTGTAGAACAAATTCTGATATTATGATACCAAAAAGCATTTTTGTATTTGTAAATTTATTAGTTAAAACATGTTTTCGAAAGCAGCAGTCTAGTAATGGTTCATGTTGATCATTCCCCCAAAAAAGATTTATGCAGAAGTAACTGTTCTACGGATAGATCGTAATTTATGTGTTTGTTGTTAAAATCAAGGCATTGGGTACAAGACGATAACTTATTTAAAATTCAGCAGATATATGGCACCGATGAAATGGGTGGTCTCATATCGGCGGCCGAAATGTTCTTGACGAGTGCGCTCACCGTACCTTCCTTTGCCGTGCAAGCCACCAACATGCACACACTTCTTGAATGCCTCATTATGGCTAGAAGAAATCGTGACTTTGTCTCTGGATATACATTATTACAGCGGGTGAGTCTTTCGGATATTAGAAAATTAATAATCAGCAAAATTTATAAGCAATATATACAAATATTATTTAATAATTAACTCTGCTATCTCAGTCTGTGTTTATAACTGATATATTATGTACCTCCTTCTCTCGTTATAACTTGATTGGATGGTCTTAGCATGTCTCGACCATGTAAAACTTTCTTAATGGCTTCAAACCAAGTTGGTCTGAATCAATAATAAGAAATGCTTATTATGTTTTCACCATTTTATTAAGTAAGATCTCGGAAATAGTAATCTGTATTTCATCAGGCCGTAGAAGGACTTCTCGACGGTCACATGGTGCAGGCGGGGGCAAGTAGCGAACACGCTGAAATGATAACCCGATACAGAGATATCCACCTTCGAGTATTGAAACTACTCGAAGACGCCAGAGTGTATGGACATGCGTGGACCACGAAACAGATTACAAGCTGCGTCGTAGAGTGTCGCGATGAACTCAAGTACAATCTGGAGGCTATAGACTGTCTTGTTAGGAATCATCTCATTAATATACCGCAAGTAAGTATCTCGTTGCAGATGGACTTATTGTGTACCATACTAATCAAGTACCATTGTCGGTGAAAAAATGTATTAGTTATTATTGGTTTCCTATTTACATTACATAGTATCCCCTTATCCTTGACAATTACGCTGCAATTACAGTTTTCATTTCGTATTTGTTATTCCACAGTATGACCTTGCGCTTGCGCATCTGATGGACAGTGGTAACAATTACGTGGCTGTGGCGTTTGCGATGCAGCTTGTGCAACTTTACTTAGTCGATGACCGAAATAATATGTACGCAAACGAATCTGACCTGTACCACACTACCGAATCCCTAGTGCGAATGATGTCTCTCTCACGAAACTCGCCACCGGAAGGTTTGGCATCCCTCATTGAAGCGATTAGAATTAACCAGGACCCCAGCACGTATTTGGGAGAAAGGTCACCTCTAGGTCCCACTTCACACATCCACACTGGAATAATGCAAGTTCGAGTAAGTAACAGTTCTCTCTATCAGGGCCTAGCACTAACAACTTGTGAAAAAGTATTCGTATCGTCGAGCTGTCATTTATTGAGAATTGTTAATTACACGATTCGAATACTTTTTTCGATAGTCGTTCGTACTCTCTGGTCTTTGGTCCTTTTCTCGATTAGCGATATATGTTTATATTTTCTTTATTTTAAAAATATTTTTAGAACCGGGATTTCGAAGATCCACACGGACTACAAGAGAAAACAGAAAATCTTTTGCGCGAATGGCGTAATGTGCTCCTTAGCCCGCTTACCGAAATCGAAATAGGGCAAAACTTCAACATCTACGTGCACCGTATGAATATGAATGGCATACTCAAATCGGACGACATGATAACCAGATTCTTCAGAATTGCCACTCAAATGTGCATTGAAAATGTCTATCAGTTATTAACCGAAGAGAGACTTAATCCACCCCAAGTACCTTCGAAGAGGGAGAAGTTCTATGCAATGTGTGATTCATTCATTAAATTAGTGTCTTTGCTGATCAAGAACACAGCTGATGCTGGTAATCCCACACCCAAGCTGAATTTATTAAATAAGGTATTTAATTCTATTCAACACACTATTCAAATATAATTATCCCATTCATTTATATGAATTTTGAAGGCTAAATAATTGCAAATACTCTGATGCTTTGTAGAAAATATAAATAATATAATACGTTTGTTTAGATTCTAGGCATCATCGCGGGCTGCCTCCTACATGATCACGAAGAACATGGCGCCAACTTCCAACAGCTCCCCTACCACAGACTACTGCTCATCCTCTTCCTCGACATGAACATGGCAGAGCCTGTTTTAGAATCTATGAATTATCAGGTAAATATAACATCGGTTTACTTAATTATAAACATGTAATGAAACATGTTTTCAAGATAATTTACGGTATTCATTTCAACTTGTCACCATAAACGCCACTTCGTTATTCTTTGTACTAAGAATCAACACAATATTAATATATATTGAAAGAAAAATATACCGCGGCAATCCCAAATGAAATAGGAGCTCTAGTTACACAATCTAGGAGAGCAGTATTATTGTATTCTGGTTTTAAACGAGATGGCTCCCTTACGCAGACATGAGCGCAGACTTACGGTCTTATTCATAAACGCGGTATAAGTTTGCAAAGGTAAAAAGCCCATATAAACTTTTGGCACAGAAAAAGTAGTTCTACTTTTGACCTGTAGAGCGCGCGGCAATGTATCGGTGTGACACTAAGCAGTCCGCTGACTCCTCCTCTCACGTTGTCTCGCTTGCTCTTATAAACGAACGGTAATAAAGCTCTAAAAGCGGCTGGGTGCGAGAGAGTGCGCGCTATGACTCCAGCGTTGGAGTGTGCGTAAGAACTACTCTTACCCCAGAGAAACCGTATCAATCTATGTACATCTATATTCTTTGGAAACACTGAAGGCCAGGGACACTTGGTCACTACAGGACCCGACCGCCCCTGCGGCTTGCACTGACGGGTAGTATTCTTCCGCTCCCTGACGCGCTCGTAGCTTTCCTCCTGCGACACCAGAACATCGCAAAATGAAAGCACCGCTCTCAACGCACTCTCGCTTTAAACCATGTTTTGCAACAAGCTTGGAAGAGAGGTCGCCTCACAATATACAAGTGCAATAGCACAAAGTGCACCGCGATCGTCATTCGAGCTGGGCATACCTCCAGTGTGTGCTCAGCTGAATCCTCTAGGCCGTCGCAGTGGTGACATACTGCATTTGGCTCCCTCCCAATTCGACATAGATATCTTCCTAAGCAACCATGCCCCGTCAAGAACTGCGTCAGGCGAAAGGACAGTTTAACTATTCAAATCTTATACAATTATTTATACATAGGGTCTGATAATTTGTTATTATTTGGTTACAAGACAATTTAAGCTCTGGCAATATAATGTAAGATGTTTTAGTAACCTATCAGATATAGATTTTTTTAGGGTTTTTTTTTGTATGTTCATCAGATTCTAACAGCGTTCTGCCATACGTTCCGTATCATACGTCCAAGTCAAGCGCCTGGATTCTGCTACGCGTGGCTGGAGCTAGTCGCACATAGATCGTTCATCAACCGTGTATTAGCGGTAACACCACAACAGAAGGTATTTATCTAACCCGACCGATACTTACAATTAGATAAATGACGTTAAGTTCTCTTATTTTAATATTCCTTTTTTGGCTGTCAGTAAAATTAGCCCTCTTCTATAATTATGAAAGTGACTATGTGTGAGTGTCAAAAACGTGAAAATTTGAGAATGTGACAATCATGTGCGAATGTGCAGAATATGACGTTTTGTGAAAGTGACATGATACTCCGAGAGATTTTAGTTATCAATTTTTGCATTTTATTGACGGCCCTTTATTTTAATTTTTAGTTACTCTTATAAAAGCTTAGTTGTATCAAGCAACTTTAAAACGAAATTACCAATTGGTACTAAATAAAATTCAATAAAAATATCGATACGCTTAGTCACTTAAAAGAAGTCTGTTGGTACAAATGAGCCTAATCCTTTTCCCTCTAGAGTTTATATCATTAATAGATTTCGTTGCTATGTCGATTCAATTCATTTAGATTACATTATCAAAGTTCATTTGCTACAGGATAATTTGCAAACTGATTCATTATGGTGCAACTATGACAATAATGATTTGTAGTATTTTATATGGAGTCTTTGAGATCTTTTATTGTACATTTATCTTCAAGCATAAATTAATTTATATTAAAAAGAAAATTATTGGATGAAAAATACTAATAATAATAAATAGGTGGCATAGGGATAAAATATTTTACCCATATTATGCTTCTCAGCATATTTTTATTCTTAACATGCGTCATGTAGATTTCTTATAATAATATCAACTGATGATTATAAACTTTGTTATAAGTACACACACTGATGGCCATAAAATACCCATTAAATTTGCTCAAATTTGTATAAAATCTGATGTTAAATGGTTTTTCCAATTACTTCAAAAAGAAAACTGCCAGTATGTGTATTTTAAAATTTTGTCATGTTCTGGTGCTAAAAGGAACTGTGGTCATTTATGTTAAAAAACATCATTTCAATAAATATCAAAGAGAAAACCTGAGAGCCTGTTTCATTATTACAGCAAAATTAGATGATATTTTTGACAAAAATGTACATTATCCATTTTAGCACTAGGCAACAGATTTCATTAACATAAAACTATACCATTGTTTTTTAATTTTATGCCACCAAGTTATTCGCACTGGTAACACCATTCATTAATATTTTATTCTTATTTGAAATGTTTATAAAATAGCATTTTCTGAATGTTTTGTCAATTGCTACATTAAACGTAAAATTCTTATTGGATGTGTTAAATTGCTTTATAAGTTTAAACTCGTGAAAAATTCGATGCAATGGTAATAATTTTAAATTATGACCGTCAATATTTTCTTCCAATTTAACATTTTTACCTGTTATATTCAAAAAATTGTAATTTGCTTCATACATCTGACATAAAATTATTAAAACACGATAAATTAATTAAAGGAGTCTCGCCTGTTCATACGAATGCTCTGTCCATTGTAATGCTTTTTTCATGTTTTGTATTCTACGCTTCGTGTGCATGTTTTATTTTTCGTTAACGACTGTGGCGTACAATTCTCTTAGTATCTTAGTCGTAGAACAGGCTAGTCATTGTATCGAATTTTCCACAGTAATGGTATGAGTGACATTATGCAGCAATTTAAAAAGGTTTTGCTTTTCCAGGGCTGGGGAATGTACTCGACACTCCTCATTGATCTGTTCAAATTCTTAGATCCGTTCCTACGCAATACAGAACTAGCATCTCCAGTGATGATGCTCTACAAAGGCTCATTGAAAGTATTGTTGGTACTGCTCCACGATTTTCCTGAGTTCCTTTGCGATTATCACTATGGATTTTGCGATGAAATACCGCCGAATTGTATCCAAATGAGGAACCTAATCCTCTCTGCGTTCCCGCGTAGCATGCGTCTGCCCGATCCATTTACGCCGAATCTCAAAGTAGATTTGCTAGCGGAAATCAATCTCCCTCCTCGTGCTGTAATCAATTATGCGAATCTTATACCATCTTCGCAATTCAAGAAGGACTTAGACGCGTACCTTAAGGCCAGAGCTCCCGTAACATTCCTCTCGGAATTGAGAAGCAATATGCAGGTAATTTTGATTTACTATAGCGGCGAAAATCTTTATTATCTTGACATTCCAAGATAAGATTAACCCCAAGGTACGTTTTGTAAATTCTCTTCAGCTGGCGTGCCTTAAAATTTATATCTATTATTTATATACTGTCTGTATACTCTGTTATATCGCCAAGATACCTATAATTGTTATTTATCAGTTGAGTTTGAATTATGCAGTAATTCTTTTTATACAACTTTTTTGAGTTTTATATGTGTTGTTAGAGACCTTTTTAATGTTTGCAATTGATTCTAGGTTGTGAATGAACCCGGTCGTAGGTACAATAGTCAACTGATGAATGCCGTAGTGTTGTACGTGGGCACACAGGCCATTGCTCACATAAGAGCCAAGGGACAAACACCGAACATGTCAACCATTGCGCATTCAGCACACATGGATATTTTCCAGAATTTCACTGTAGATTTCGACTACGAAGGGCGGTAAGTTCACATAATTTCTAGTTGTAATAAAATGAAGTAAAACACGACTACTTTTGAATTAAGATATGTATTAAACGACACCATTATTCATTAATCACAGCTGTTATTTTTGAGGATTAATTGGGACCTTGCATTGTGACGCTTTAATCTCTATTGACTACAACCGCGATTAATGTAGTGTCGTAGTAAGACTGTTCAATTCAACGTCCTTTTACTTGCCTCACAAACACGTAAACTTTGCTATATTTCAGTTACCTGTTCCTCAACGCGATCGCAAATCAACTCCGCTATCCGAACAGCCACACTCACTACTTCAGTTGTTGTCTGCTCTATTTATTTGCTGAAGCTAATTCAGAAGCGGTTCAAGAACAAATCACCAGAATGTTACTCGAGAGGCTTATCGTGAACAGACCGCATCCGTGGGGTCTACTTATCACATTTATCGAGCTTATTAAAAACCCAATATATAAATTCTGGTCACATGAGTTTGTTCATTGTGCACCGGAGATTGAGAAGTAAGTAGTTCATACGTTATTAACAACCAACTCATGTTACTACTCACGTGAGCGAAAGAGTGGTCTTAATACCTCATATTAGCAGATTTGTAAATTATAAATTCATTTTTATTTATTTTGGGTATTTGGAAGTGTATATGATATACATATTTCTAAAAGTAAGTTCGGGAACATCATAATATGAAATAAAATATAACAGGCTCCAGGATTCATATTAATTGAAATAAAATAACCTTTATCTGATCTGAAAGCGATTTATTATTTTTATACTAATCCCGACTTCGAATGCTTTCCAGTAAAATGTTCATTTGTTGTTCGAACTAGTGGCGGGATCACCATACAATCCCAAAAGCCCGTATTGCCGACTCTCACGTAATACATGTTTATAGGTAACTTATATAATTAGGTAATCATATCATATAAGTTATATATTTACGATTTATACGTTAGGGCATAATTATTTTTCTTTTTATAGTAGCATTAATAGAGCAAGTCGGGCTTGTATGGTGGTCCCACCAATGGTTCCAACAAGTGGGATGGCATGGAATGACTTTAAGTTATATATAGTAACCTGCGGTGAATTATGTACATAGAGCTAAAAAAGTGAATTCTAGAGTCCCCTAGTGGGGCATGAGGCAGACCCATTTCTGTGCCTGTTTCACTAATCACTTCTCTTCACAGGCAAGTATCAGTCTTCTATGCCCTGCCCGATTGAAACAATTTATTTCCCCGGGATTCGAAATCATGATCTCCCGTGCTAAACGCATCGCGCTGACTACTGAGCCACTGAAGCGGTCTCCCTCTTTAGATCGATGTGCATTATTTACTTCCGGTTACAGTATATAAAATTATTATAGTTGAAATAGCTATATAGTTAGGGTCTTATTCATAAACGCAATAGGGTACTACACCCAGTGCTCAGCCTTCTAAAAATATCGCCTAGTAGTCGGCCTCTGCCTATCTTTCGGGTGGGAAGAGCAAGCACATCTTTCGTACTCTTCTCACTCGTATACGGCCGATTACCGGTGCCTGGCTAACTATAGGGTGTTTTACCCTATAAGCTTGATAAAGTTAAACTATGTTTTGTCTCTTTCGTTCTGTAGTCTTTTAATATTCGATAGATCGAGACAAAATATACTTTAACTATGCTTATACAACGTTTATGAATAAGACCGTTATCTATAGAGATATGTTTTACTCAAGGTTGTTCGCGTCAGTGGCGCGGTCGTGCATCATGGACAAGATCGGTGCAGGAGGGGTAGACAGGGATCTAGTTGAGTAGCGTAGAGCCATATGGGAGTCTATCCGGTATAAACATTACTTTACCGAGATAGGTGAGTTCGCACGATAGGTAACTATCTATGTATCTTTGAAGGGCTCGTGCTTTTTACTGCACCTACCTTTGCCTCCCGGCAAAAATAGCGTCATACATGAATCTCTAAATAGTAAATGGGCACATGTAGCACTTGTCCACTTTTGAATCAAATTGAGTTAATCGCAAAATCTTGCTTGATTAATATTAACAAAAACTTTCATTCGTTATTTCTTCTTAAAGCATTAGATTTGTTCCGTTTTTATACATAGATAATATCTGTCAACTAATTTTAAGTAAGATTTTGCGCTTAACTCAACTGAACTCAAAAGTGGACAAGTGCTCTTTTAGTATTTAGAGATTCGTGTATTATGACGCTGTTTTTCCATTCGGGCATTAAACGGGTCGGAGGAATATCGAAGTTTCAACCGGGCAACTAATCATAGATGGAAAACCGTAAAATGCATAAATCCTTTTTCAGTTTTAGTCTATGGATTTCAGAATGCTTGAACTTTGAAAATAGGTCGACAGCGCATCATAGACTGATTGAGGTGTCACCGACCATCAAGTGCCCGCCCGTCGATATCTAAAAAGTAGTTTGCAGCTTTCAGCTTAAATTTTGTTCCCGAATTTAATTTTTTTTTTATCGCGCTTAAACAAAGTTATACAACTTACTTTTCTGACAAATTGAAATACATAGAATAATTACTATAATTTCAATCATCAATGTGTTTGATTTTCTCTTTAAGAGTCTAGCATTTGAAAATTGTAAACCTCATAGAGATTGCTTTGTTTCAGGCTCTCAAGAGGCGCAGGCGGATTATGTTCCGCAGCCCTCAACGTCCAGTCAGCCTCCGAAAGTGATGCACTGGAACAAACTCTTCAAGAAGTAGACATTGTCGTGCCGTGACCACTCGAGCTAATTCAAACATTAAAGAATAGTACATAGCTCGAGCAAAGTGTGCGAAACTTCTTGTCTTAACATAAACACAGATACTTCGTCTTCGGATTGACGGAATGTGCTGTGTTTGAGTGCGAAGGACGGTTCCGGCCTATATGGTTGATCGTTGCCTGTTTGTGACGTGTGAAGCGATACGGACGCTAATAGTCGCATTCGTACGGGGTGATCAATGCTACCACTCAGTACTAATCAGCAATAATTAGCATAACGTTATATGCTATAGTTATATGCTAGGATCACAGGTGATAGCGTTTCCTTTTCCTGTGATATTTTCGAAAAACGTTGTAATGAAATTGAAGTGGTGTCATCCGTGATTGAAAATTTGTTAATAGTTTTTTAGAGAACTACAAAACTGATCAATGTTAAAGACTGCTCAATGTATTGCTATATGTTTCGATTAAACAAATAGATATAACTGCTTCAATTAAAAACTACCATAAATTAAAAAAAACGTAAACTTTAAAAAGTGTAGTTTTGTTTGTGGTTGTTTTGAATTGAAGCAGCAGCATTGATAAGGGCTCTTAATTTTTAATAATACCTTAATCTACGGGAATAAATTCGATGGAAACATGTTGATCTTTAAGTGAAACGTTCCAGGAACGTTGTAAACGGTGATGTTTTATGATAAGTGATTCAGTTTTCTGTCATAAATCAGTATAAGTGATTAAGAATAGCAATAACTGTAAACTGCCATTTATCAGATGATGCAAATATACATTGTATCTCAATATTTTATATCGATGATAATATGTGTGGACAGTGCTCTGTGATGTGCTGGAAGCTCTCCGCCTCAGCACCAAGACTTGAAGACAACCGTCCGGGTTTATTTGATACCAAGTGGCGAAGACTAACTCCGTTTTCTGAATGTGATAATGAACTGAGATATTTTGAATATTTTTCGATACAAACGGACAGGCATATTTTACCTACATACGTGAAGTTGATCTAAGAAACAATAATTGTTATGTACATATAATAGGGTATTCAAATACAATTAAATCAAACTGTTGTTAACTTAACAGTAAAATGAATTTTAACATCGATTTAGTGATAAACATTATTTTTAAATAAGTGTGATTTTTATAATTAATTAAATGAAATAAAATTCCTAAAATTCCATGTTTGTTGTGATTATAAACGCACGAGATTGGCTGAATCTGGAGTGACGTCACCTGCGTTGTTACAGTCGAAGTTTTCTACGGTATTTCACTTTTTTCATTTTTCTTCGTTTTTACTAGTAGTATTCTTATCTATTAACAACTAAAAGTGACAAATTATCCTAAATAATAATATAAAGTACCTTGTCGAAAATTTTGTCTATTATAACTGTTATATTGATGACGGGTCTGTTTTATTTTGGGCGCGTTTTGCAATCACTTACCTTGCGCTTCAATGGGTCGCGGGTTCAATTCCCACCGGGATGCGTTTATATTCTGTAAGCATGCCATGTCTGGTCTGGGAAAAATATCTAAATTCTAACCGGGTAACGTATCGTAAAACAGTGAAGTGCGTTACACGTTTCGGTCGCAGTTTATGCATTTCCGAATGCTTGAAGTATAAAGTAGATAGAAAGCGCATCATGACTGATATTCTGGGGTATCGCCTACCAACCTCATGTTCATTTGACTATATCAAAAATAAATATTATAAAGAAGAATGATTTGTAGACATGGGTAACTCAGCGAAATTCCTTGCGTTAACTCAGTAACTCAGGCGCAGTGTTTTGCGTCGGCTCTTTGCGTTAACTCAAAATTGTGCTATGACGCAACAAAATGGGACGCGCGAAGTGAGCAGCAAAACTTCCGAAACGCACGACACGCCACGCTCATAGTTCACTCAATGAGTGAGGTCCTGCGCCGTGCGCCTACACATATTGAATGTGTGAGTTGACTCACCCTGCCTAGTGAAGCGTGTTGACGCGGCGCAGCGCAGTGTTACACATGTCTAATGATTTGTTAGTTTGTTACGATTTAACTCAGAAACTACTGGACCGATTTTAATTCTTTCACCAATAGATAGCATTATCAGCGAGTAACATAATCTATTTTATTTTTTTACTATACACAAAAAAGTAAGAATACTATAGGTACAATCTTATTTGTTCCATACAAAGTACATTTAAATGTACCATAATAATCTAATCTCAAATACGATATAATGTTAAGAGATTTTTACGAAAATATAAAAAATGTTATTTAAAAAAGAATACAATATAATATGACTAGAACGCAGTTGACGTCATAACATCACATGGCCTACAAGCATGGCGCCAAGCGTTTTGGAGGCTGATTTATTCATTTGAACTTTGATGGCGATGTTCATTGAAACTAGGGATATTTACAATTAGACATATTTTTCGAAAAACTGTCAAATACCCTATTATGTGTCCCGATGAGTCCAATTATGATTTCGTCATTAATAAAGGCGTTTAAGCGTATCGTTGTGTAAATACATATCTCAATCAAAATATTAGTTATAGTAAAAAGTAATAAAAAACAACTTCATTAAAATGCATAATATGTGATATTAATACATAATAATCGTGTTTTGATGTAATAGGGAATGTGCATGTGATTCCAATGAGGATTAAACATTTTTTTAAATAAATTTTATTACTTCACCGAATATCTATATCTAGTTCGTCGTCTCTCACCCGCGAGATATTTCTTAATGGTCATGCTAGACGGGCAGTAGGTACCCTACTGTTATTTGCATGCTCTCGAACTTTTTTGTGCTGATGTGTTTTTGTTTAATATAAGGATTTTTTAATTATTATAATAGAATAGTTGTAGTTTTAAAATACCGAACCGCGTTGCAATATTGAGGCTACTATAAATTTGATAAATTGTGAATATCTAAATTAAATTGTATAGTAGTTGACATTTTTAATGAGAAGGCGCGTGTTTTTTATAAATGTAGTGTTTTCAGTGGCGGGACCACCATACAAGCCCATAACCCCGCTTGCTTTATAAATGCAAAAAAATAATAATCCTTAACGTAATTATATGTCATATATAACTTACATGATTACGTAATAAAAGACTTACCGCGGAATACTAAAACGGTAATCAAAACTTGAGGGCTTCTTAAAATGTTTCTGTCTTTCATTTTACCTTCGTATTGAAAGAGTAAGAGATACTTTTAAGTACACCTCAATGTTGATCAGCGTTTGAGAATTCGGCCGTTAGGCTTGTATGGTTGTCCCGCTACTGAGTGTTATGATTTTAATGTAAAATATTTGTCGTATGACTCGGGCGCCCACCAATGCGAAGCAATGTCAGATTGAAATTGCAGTCGTACTGAAACATAATATAAAAGTATTTTTAAAACGTCCAGTTGGGTTGGGCTTGTTATAGTAATGTACGATTTACTAAGATGAGTTTTTGTAATGCTCAAAGTACAAGTACAAGTATGACTTAGGTTAGGTGACGGTCTAATGTGCGTTATTTATTAAAATATTGATGTACTAATTTGTGGTTGTATACGCGACTGTCCGTATTGTAATTATAGTATTGAAACTGACGCAATAACTTGTCTTACCGAAGATACGATATTTATTAAACGACATAAGATCAAAAAGTATAAAATCGATTTAGCGCAGTTTAATGTGCATAATATCGATTTTGTTTAAATCTGCTTCGCGTTGGTTGAAAATCGCCACCAATATTTGTTTTTAAGTATAAGATTTTTTTAGTAAATATTTTTACAGCAACTCTTTTATTTTTGTTTTTATTAATATAATATATAGTATAGAATTTGCGGGACCACCATACAATCCCTAAAGCCCAGCTTACCGACTTTAACTGAATACGTATTGATATATAACTTATATAATTACGGGTCATTATTATTTTTCTTTTATGGTTGCATTAATAGGGCAAGCTGGGCTTGGCTCCCGTCACTATTATAGTGGTTTTTAACCAATTATGAAAAGAGCTCCTTTACTGATGTTTCAGTAAGGATCTCGTATTGAGTAATATAATACTTATGACAAAATTAAGCAATAGGATCTATCAATAGGTTACTTTTGTTTTCTGTTCATGAAAACATTTCCTCAGGAATCGAATCGCTCCTAGGCGATGACCAGTCTTTCTTAGGAATATTTTGTAGTAATTTCTCCTTAATCTGTTAGCTGTTATTTATTTCCTAATAATTTTCCTTTTTTTTAAATATTATACGAGTGTGATATGACCTGTCAACACAGTTCGGTCGCCGAATGCGACTCATTTTTGATTTCATACAAAAACTATATCTTAGGCCCAAGTATACGTCGTAAACGGTAAAGGGGCGTTGTAGGCCGTATAATAAATAATTATGTTTCATATGGTGGATTTTTCCAATTTTTGTGCCTGTCTACATAACATAATTTCGAATAGTTAGGGCGCCGTACACTGAAAGTTTGTGTACTCCTGTTAAATCGCGTGCACTTCGCCAGATACTAGGGAGTAGGGACGCCTTGTGTCCAGGTAACGCGCGAACTAGAGCGAGTGCACGAATTGGATGTACTAAATACATTCTATTTTCCTTGCGTTTTTGTCTCTTCCAGCGAAGCTAACCACAACGAGACCGCTACGTTCAACTCCGTGTTTCGTACTAAATAAAACTCCTTAATTCCTCCCCAAATGCTCGCGCGTTGGTACGCACCTTGTGGACGCCACGGTCGCGCGTAATACGCCCGTGAGAATCGCGGCGAATATCGCGCTTTCTGGACAACCTCATATGAAAGGAACTTTGGGTCCGCTCTCAAATGTGTCCCAACCAAAACAAGAACAATTCTGCAAAATATACAATCGTGAGGGCCTAGCACGAAGGACTATCGAGAAAGTATTCGAATCGTCGAGCTGTCATTTGTTTGAAATCTCAAATGATTTCTTATACAACCTTCGATCAACAATACATACTATGTCAATGCATACAACTGGCAAATTGTCGATTCGAATAATTTTTCGATAGGATGGTGTTAGGCCCTCTGTATTGTAAAAACTACTCAAGACTACTAATGTACCTAAGTGGTGGATTTACCAGCAGGCTGGGTTGGCTTGAGCCTAGACGGCGGGTTTGGGGACCGAAATCAAAATGTAAAACGGTTTTCAGTATCTTACAGAGAGAAGTCTAAGCAACATAATTTCTCTTAGAATCACAGCATTTTATAAAAAAAAAGATTCTGTAAGTAATAAAATCATATAAACTGCCAAAATGAACAAAACTGCTCTATCTGTTTCTGGCACGAGCATGTCTAACAGATGGCAATTATTATAATATTCTACTAATAATAATACTTACATTTATTTCAGTTTTCCTCGAGATCCGATTATGTGCTCACTATGGAGAAATGTTAGGCGAATCGGGACATGCAGCAAATTTTAGTCTGAATGTACGTTACTAATAAAAGCTTCAGAAGACTAAGAAATACAGCTTTTCTAACATTGCTAGTAAAAGATTTTTGTGCCTTACATATCTTATTTTTGATATGATATTCTTTCAAATTTGTTCTTCTTAGTTAAACCATGAAGTAACTAGATATGTCATAAATTACAGTTAATATTTCAACAATAATTGATATCGATACGATAACAGTGCTAACCTTAAATTATAAATACATATTTCTTATTTAGTAAACGAATAACTTTTTTAACATCTTTTTATTATAGATGAAATATACCTAATGATGACATGGCTGAAATCAAAAAATAATTCGATGGACAGTAAGATAGCTTTAATTTTAAGTCGATATAGGTATATGTGTGATGCTCGCGTTAATAAAAGACAATACCTATCACATCAGATAATGATTAAGTCAGGGGGAGGCAATTGTCTTTCACTCCATCTATCGATCTCCTGATCAACTATTTAGAACTTTGTGTTTGTAGGTGTTACTATAGAGGGTAGAGGTAAGGAGCACTCTCTGTATATTAGAAGATTAGAAATGTCCATTTAGTTGTAAATTTTTTGAATGCCGAGATATTACTACGTTACCGTAATTAATATCTTACATTGATTAAATATATAAGTAACAATAATATAAAAAAAATCAGAATTCTTTTGAATAATGACGTTTTCAATTGCATAGTCATTTACTTTATTTTTATAAACTACTCTATTCAGTACAACTACTTCTGTACTTTACTATTTCCGTTTGGCATATTTCACTTCATTAATAATCGCCAAATTCACATCGAACCATCAGCGCCTTTTTAAGTTTTTAGTTGGTTTTGGAACTATAAATAATCTAACAGCTTATCTTGGACACTTTTGAAAGTAAAGCCCCATATGAGAGAGTGCTCCTTACCTCTACCCTCCATAGGTTACACTCAGATTAAATAAAAAAGGCAGATGGAGCGTACGCAACAATAGTATGACGCCGTGTGACACGTGCATGTGTGTGGGTGTAATGATATAACAAATAGTAAAAACTCCCTGTATTTTTTTTATTGAAGTAGTAGATACATAACAAAATAATCATTTTAATGTCTTATGTTTGTTTTTAAATTAAAAAGTTTTAAGTTAAATAAATTATAACATATAAAACTGTAACAAATCCAAAACGATAAGATATATAGAAAATCAGTTAATTACACTGGTCTGCAACGAAATCCTCCTTTATATAAAAATATGATAAATATGAAGAGTGTAATATGCTTAATCGATGTTTGTTTTCCATTTTTTTCTATCACATATAGAAATTTTTTAAAGTATTTTTTTTAATTTCTCATAATTACGTGTTTTTTGTCTAACATCGTCGCATTAATGCTGCTCTATTCAGTTCAGATCGTCTCATTACTCACAAAAACTGGTCGCACTGATAGATAGAGAGATAAAGATGTCATCTAACGTGGATTTAGCACTAATGTGCACGCTTACGCATATCTCGATGTGTAACCGTAGCGCTCAATACGTTAAAAATTTGAATCGTGATTGTTTCTTGTTTACACCGAATTTTTTGGTAAGTTTTGAATTTTATTCATACGTTTAGCTAAAATATGTTATTTTTTCATCTATAAAAGCATAATAAAATCACACAACTAGAATATTGTTCTGAAGTAATAGCAAATTTCTCTTTGTTTTAGGTACAATATGCTAAGAAGTTGTATAAACTCCCCAGACATTTTCTGCTACATATGTGGCGAATTTACTATAAAATCTCAACGGAACAGATTGTCAAATTTAGTTAAAAGTGCTTATCAGCAATACTTTGAATTTCCGGTTGATGAAAGAGACAAAAATTGGCTCCCGAAAACATGTTGTAACAGTTACTCAAGAACTTAAAGAGGTTGGCTCGGAGGAAGTCATAAGACCATGCCATTCGCAAAACCAATGATTTGGCGTTCTTGGGACACAAAAAAGAAGAGAACTACCGTGAAATCATCCTCAAACTTCATTCTTCATACAAAGCCCTAAAATGCAACATGGACCTAAAAGTTAATTTCTTGGATTCTCATTTGGACTTTTTTCCCGCACTTGGCGACTTGAAGCAGTATCAGATGAACATGGCGAAATGTTTTATCAAAACATATTGCACATAGAAAGACGGAAATAATGGAAAATGGTCAGAAGCGATGCTTGCCCATTTCTGTTGGTCGCTTCGTCGCAAAACACCTATAGAGGAAGAAATCTACACAGTGAAATAATATTAACAACTAGCAATGAGAGCATCTAATGATTTGTAGGTTTTGTAACACATTTATCCAACATTTGTATTAGTTGTAACAATTTTAATATATTTTTTTAGCAAAAAAGTGAGTTTCATTTAAAACCACAATTGAAAAAAATATATATGTGATACGGAAGATTTAATACTATAGTTCTACTTATTCATAATCATCTAATTTATCATTCGTTATGCATGAAATAGAAAGGAGGGAAAAAATATTTTTTTTTGCAGACCAGTGTTATCACCATTAATTCGATTTAAATAAATCATTTATATATTTCATTTATATAATATTTATTATTTGTTATATTATAATATAATGCATAATAAAGAATAATTCAACCAAATTAAACCAGTCCAATAATCAATAGTTACCTACCTGTGAAATGATATTCCATCTTATTTTTTTTGTTTTTGGGAACAACTTTTACAATATTTAAAAATAAGACGGCATCTTTTATAATAAAATAACGAACCACTTGTGACAATACGACCGCGACGCTTCGTTTAGCACTGCCGCGAGATCAGTGTTGCCGTTTAACGAAACTAAAATGCGCTATACCCTTATCAAAAAAATGCGCTATATTATTTTGCGAATATCCGGCTTCTAAAATGCACAAGTTTCTGTTAAACGATTTGTAAATATAAAAATAGGTAGGTAGGTATATCAAATCCAAAACTTTTGTGATCCCACATTTTTATGCGCTTTTTCTTAATTTCATCACACAACCAATGTAAAAGCATGCAGTAATAAGTGAAATTTATGGTAATGCCCTTTGGTAGGTAATCGACTATAATGATTTATTTTGAGTCCCAGATAACTGATGACATCACCTTATTTATGGATGAAATCATTTTGTTATTCTTTGGAGGTGGTGAGCCTAGTCTTCTCCTCTGCTTTGATTGAAATTTTGACTCAAGAGTAAAGTGGTGAAAGTGGGTTTCATCAGAAGTAACAGATCACTCTAAAACACTCCAGGATCAGTTTTAAACAATCGCGTCAAATCATAAGTCAAAATCTGCGGTATTTTTTTATTAAATAACACTTTTTTCTTTAGTAATTGATGTTGATGGTCGTCTAGCACATGGGTTAATTTTTTTTACTATTGGATATGATGGAGATTTTCCTATTAAACCGTAGATTTTCCTTAAGTTGCCACCATATACTCATGAATCTATTTCAACATTAACCCTTTCTTAAACAGCTACTTATCGATGGCGCGATGTTCGATTTTCTCCTTTTTGAAAATCCCTTCACCGAACGTTCAACGCACGGGTCTAGATTTTTTGACAAAAAAAGCAGGGGTTGTATGATTTTTTTAATGCCACATTATAAAAAAATAAAAACAAAAAATTTCGTCCAAAAATTAAAAAAAAAAATTAGGGGTGGACCACCCTTAACATTTAAGGGGATGAAAAATAGATGTTGATCGAATATCCACCCTGGCCGATATGCACGTTAAGGATCACGAAAATCGGTCGAGCCGTTTCGGAGGAGTTCGGTGCCGCACACCGTGACACGAGAATTTTATATATTAGGTTATATATGTGATGTAGTACGAGTATATGTTGTATACATATCAGACACCTGTTCTGATCCTGCTCTAATCATGACAGTTTGAGATAAAGGCAGTTCTTTGCAAATATAAAGAAGATAAATTATTTATTTGAAACAAACATTAATTAAAAAAAAAAAAAGGTAAAATAAAAAAAGTCCATGTTTTGGCTTTTCGATGAATATTTATAAAATTTAGTTAAAGTAAGTGCGTCCGTAGAACAAATAAACATATTTCATTCATTCATTTCGTTCATTCATTATTTAAACATTATTTACGTACTACCTATAACATAGCTGATGTTTGATTAATTATTGCTCTCTCCGTTTGATTATTTCTATGCAATTATTGGTGAACAGTTTTCTACATAACTAAATAACGGATTCAGGAACATATTTTTTCGACAGCGAAACAAATTAGTCGAACACTTTCGTCACCACGGGCGGCGCCAAAATAATTTTGTACGTATTAAATGTTTTAATAACACGTTGGGGTCCTGAGGAGTACGCCCTGCGGTCTATTCGAGGGTCTATCACATCGCAACTGTTCAATTACATCCACGGCATTGCGGGGCGTCGCAAATATCAACGAGTAAAGGAGATGTTACACATGTATGTCATTTTTTATATATTACTAGTGGACCCCGCAGACGTTGAACTGCCACAATTTTGGCTTCGAAATTATATAATTATTCTTAACTTTGAATATGCCCATTTACCCACTATAATTGTCTAATATATGTCACTGATTTGCAGTGGACATCTGTTATTCCAAAAAAGCTAAGAATGCATGACGTGAGCGGTCAAGATGGCGGAGTAGGAACTATTTTATAATTAATTTTATGCATATATTTTTTTCCCTATTTTTTTCAATATTTTAATAGCTTATATCTTATTCCGGACATAGAGGAATCCAACAAATAAGATATCGTTAAAATCGGTACAGCCGTTCTTGAGTTATAAACGGTGTAACTAACACAACTTTCTTTTATATATGTATATAGAATATAGATAGTAGGCTTGTTGACGCGTTGTAAAGTATACCTTACGATCAGAAGGAAAATCATATTCAAATTCTGCCCAGATGAAATGTTAATTTTTTTCTAAAAATACATTTATTTTATACAATACATTATAGTAGGTATATAGCTTAAACGGCTTGTTGGCACATTGGATAGTATACCTACCCTGCCAGAATGAATTAGTTTCAAATTCTGCCCAAATGAAATGTTTATAATTTTCTAAAAATGTTTTTTCTTTAGGCCTCTGGTCAGGGCAATAGGGCAATTAATGATTGGGAGGAATATCGAAATTCCGATCGAGTAACATCAACAAACATCGTGCAGATAATTTTGTCTCATGATGTTACCTACTGGTATAGATTCGGACTGGAAGTAAAAAAATATTTTTCTACAGAACTAATTTTATGTAAACACAACCATTTAGATACATAGCACATGCCGATGCCCCTAAACAGTTAATTCATTTTTCTGATATTTTCTTAGATGTGTTAAATATTAAGAATGCATCTAGGTAAAAATATTACACATCAAGCGCCGACAATCTACAACTATGTCTAATTTAAATGTCTTCGTATTTGTTTATTGAGACCTTTCGGAAAGGACACAAAGTTAAAAAGACAATGTAAAGCTTCTTTAATTTGATAAAATAAATGATTTCACGGTGGTTTTCGGGCGTGGATGGAAGTGCATTGAGGGCAACTCTCAAACACGCGTTGACGAAATAAAATCTAGGTACATGCAGTGGTCGTATTTACAATGGAACCACAGTTTAACTAGAGATTTTTTTTAATGTTATGTTATCGACAGACGAGAATGAGATTCACTTGATGGTAGGCGATACCTCAGCCACAGAACATCAGTCAATAATGCGCTGTCGACCTATTTTTTACTTCGGGCATTCGGGAATCCATAGACTGAAACCGAAACGCGCAATGTGCACTGCACGGTTTTTCCATCTATGAACGGTGGTTCGTTACCCGGTCGGAATTTCGATATTCCTCCCATCCGATCAATGCCCGAAGTTACCAGACGTGGAGAAAACAAGTTTTCAGGAAATTATAAACATGTGGTCCCGGTGGGTTACGAATCCACGACCTATCGGTGCGCACGGCAGGTGTTCTACCCAACGCGCCAACGAGCCCGTCAAAAAGAGATTATTTATTGGTTAAATGGATCTATGTAAACAATTGTACGTACACCTACCTCTGTCTTATGGAGCTATTTAGGTAATACGAAGTATTTGTTTAAAAATAATTGTACTATCTGACAACTTGGAATTTAACTAAATCTTAAACAACGTGTACCTAAAGATCAAAAATGTTTACGTTTTGACATCAATCAGAACACGATAGCCTGAGAATATGTATTATTTGAGACAGAAATTTATGACTTAGAATTATACGTTCGGGACTTGAACCGCATTCCCTTCGCATATCCAACCAACATACAATTACGGACGTCTATACGAACAGACAGTCGTGAGTTTGTTGTGAATATTTATTAAGATTGGATAATTTTTATATAATTTTCTCTCAATTATCCTTGAGGTTTAGAGTTGCTGTTTTTAGCATAGAATTACAGGGTCTGTGTTAAATTGTTATTGTTGTTTCAAATGTTATTAATGAGTTTGAAATGTTCTTTCAAAGTTGCCTTTGAAATAATATATGTATAATAAAAATAGAGTTCGCGATGTTTTTTCTTATTTAGTATTATCGTTTTTATTTTACAAAATAAAATCGCACCGCTACAATTAGAATTTTTTATTTTTTCAAGAAAATATTCTATGAATACGATAGCTATTTTTGAAGTGAAACTTCTTTATCGACGTATGGGAGAAATTTTGTAAGTATCGTCACGTTTTTCGGTTACTCGCCATGTTGCTTTTTTATCAAAGTTTAGTATAGTGACGTAAATAATATAATGTAATATATTATAATAATAACAACAATATATTAATTTGAAAGTGATAAAATCTTTTTTCTTAAGCTTAAGCCTTATCTACCCCATTTTCGTGAAGTTGCAAATAGTACAAAAATGATATGTCGTAAAGAAGTTTCACTTCTTACCTGTGTACTCTGGTACACACACACAATTTTTTTTTATGAAATAGGGGGACAAACGGGTGAATAGACATTTGCAACACAAGATAACTTACAGGAGAGTTGTGTGTGTGTGTGTGTGTGGGTGAGTGTGGGTGGTTGTCGGTTCATGTATTTTTTAAACAATCACAATGTAATGAGTAATGACTGACCGTGACGCAATTTGCCTTGCGTCCGCGTTCCGCCATCGTATTAACAGATTTGCGCAAGTTTTTGCACCGTGGTTGTAGTCATATATTGGCCGGCGTAAAAGCAACAGCATACAAACATGAACCGGAGGATGTTTTGAGTTTGTGATAAGGATTGATCGATCTGGAGAATTCAAGAAAAACTAAAACCTGATATTTAACAATTTTTATTAGTCTCGTCATTAATATTATATTCGTGAAGAGTGATGCGTTACTCAGTCAAGTAATAATAGTTGAATCTACAATAATAGCTATAGCTATGTTGCAGACTGCAGATTTATCCACTACAATAAATATAAATACATACATATACTATAGGTTCATCTCAAATGAGGCTGATAATAAAATATTTGTAAATAGGTATAAAAAAGTTCATTAGTATTTCTAAGAGATATTGGTAGTATCCTAAATTGATACAAATTAATATTCTTTAGTGACATTGATTATTAATTTTCTATAATTGTCCACGACAAAATTGAGTTGAGGGGTATTTCTACCGTTTCGTGCAAAACACGTGTCAGTAAGAATAAAAGCTAAACTAAGTAAGCCTAAGTTACCAAATATTTTTTATATTCTAGGTATGTTGCATATGTATATCTGCCACTGGAAAATAATAATGCCAGGTACTTTGAAAAAAATGTATAAATAAAATATACGCCTAAATATCATTACCAACACTGGTCAGAAATCGATTTTTGGTAGTTGAAAGCTAATAACACAAAAAATTGGTGCATTACTATGTATTATTGTTTTGTTATGAATAAAATACATATGAAGCAATAAAAAAAAAAAAAAAAAAAATCGTTTACTATTTGTTATTTACAATTGCTCTGATGAAATAAGTTTGACCAAAAAAAATAATCATTACCGTCAGCTGAACTCGAAGTAAAAAAATTATCCTGTTTGGACGCGCACATGATGTTCTCTACCCCTTTCCCCTTTACGTGATTCTCGCCCAATCGACCAGTGAACAGAGACCGAGCACTTTGTTGATAAAGAACTATGAAGGTGAGAATATTATGCGTGGTAAGTTTTTTTTTCATTACCATTAGTGCTATTTTGAGATATAGAGTAATTTTTGTTTTGATATATGGTGAATGTTAACACAATAACCTTCGAGTTTATGTAGTTTATGATCTTAATGCTTAACATTTTACAGTTATTTACGGAGTATTTTTAAAAAACTGCTAGAATATCATTACCATTACTTTCATTACCATGATTTACCATCAGCTATTTGAAAAATGGTAATGATCATAAAATGATGGTAATGAAGATTAATGTAACAACAGATTTTACTTGTTCTAGTATTGACTATTACGTAGGATTCCATATCTTTTAAAGTATTTTGAAAGTTTTTTGTTACACGATTGATTGTGAAATTACTTTTGAATGAAACTATTAAGTGAGTAAAACTCAATTGAAGTACTTATATAATTGTTATTAAAAGAAAAACGTATTTTAATTACATTTTTTATTTACATTCTCATTACCAATAGTATTTTCTCATTACCATTGTCCCTCATATCATTACCAAATTTCTTTACTCATTACCATATCTACGAAAAAACCGGATAAGCACAAAAAATTTCATCAAAATCGGTCAAGCCGTTTCGGAGGAGTATGGCAACGAAAACTGAACGAGAGACTGACACGAGAATTTTATATATTAGATAATAATATTTACCTTCACTATTTCTGCATGTGATCGCCTACGTAGTTCAGTGGTTTAGTGTTAGGACAGGAGGTCCCGCCACCGGGTTCGAAATAAATTTGAAAAATAATTCGGATAAAAGCCTGATCACCTACTTGCCTGCAAAAATATAAAGCGTTCCGAAGTATCGCGGGTTTGGTTTTCGCCACTATGATACGTTTATAATTTATAATTTTCTATAAATCTAACTTCCTCACGTCTGGTCACTTCGGGAATGAAACGGGTGAGAGGAATATTAAAATTCAAATCCGGGTACTAACCAAAATTCGTAGATGGAAAAACCGTGAAGTGCATATTACCTACGTTTCATGTGTTTCAGTCTATGGATTTCCGAAAGTTCGAAGTAAAAAAATGGGTCGACACGGATTGAACACTTACCATCGAGTGAGCCTCACGCTCGTCTGTCGACATATGAAATACAAAATACATTGAAACAGACACAGAAATATGTCTTCTCCATACCCCAATAGGAGACTCGAGAATTCACTATGTAAAAAACAGGACTAGTGATCGGCCCCGGCTTTGCACGGGTGCAATACAGTATGTATTAATCACTAAAAATAGCCTGTTACTCGCTGATAATGTAGCTTTCTATTGGTGAAATATATTTTTTTAAATCGATCGCGATTGAGCAGTTTTTGAGTTAAATCGTTACAAACAAACACGTCTTTCCTCTTTATAATATAAGTATAGATAATATAAAAATGATCGGGAATTATGTTCATAGCAAAAGTACGTTTTAAGCTCTATAAATTCTATGGTTACTTAGTAAAGGCGATCACTTAAGTTTTCATTTTACAACGCTAAAAACAGGTACGAACTCTAATACTTTTATAAACAAAGTAGGTATTATGAAAGCGAGTAGGTAGTACAAAGCGTGTAATCTGTAGTCCATCATTAGAAATTATAAAATATTATAAACTACCTCCTACGTGTTCTTAAGAGGGGCGGAGTGTTTCAAATTATGAATGTTGTGGAGTCTCAGTAGCAGCGATTGTATATTTTATTTAGGGAAAAAATATATATAAGCAGGGTAATAGGTACTCCTTATTAACTATATAGATTTATTTCGTATATAGATTTAGGTACTCCTGAGAATTTAAAATATTTTTTTCCTAAGTCTCCCCCGGGCCTCTTTTATCCAGGGTAGGAGCAGGAGCCCCGGATGCTCTCCCCTAAATCCGGCCCTGCAAATGTATAAATAAACTTTATGTAGAAAAGTGAACATGCCTTCCACTACAACAGGGAACTTGTGAAACAATAGTGCGGTTAACATATGGGCTTGGCTGGAAAAAAACAAAAACCTGTCAATATATACTCCGCCCCCTATCCGAAATTATTCGAAACTATTATAGAGAAATAAATTTCCGTTCAGTATTTTTTGGTAATTGAAGATGATCTATGCAATGGACTAGATATTGCACTCTATGAGTTCCAGAAAATGCGCCATGTGCTACCGATGATTTGTTTTACTTCATGTAGGTACGTACTTACTTACTTACTTCATGTCAGAATAGCTGTACCAAACTTCGAAAAAAGCTATTTAATCTTATGCAACTCGCTAAAAATGATACCAAACGTTGCATGCGAAAGAGATGGCTAATATTATAAGCTTTTCGAGTGCTACTGTAAGAGATTTTTATTTTTTCTTCTTGCGTTTCGGATTAAATTTTCTGATCGAACAAATGTAGCTAATTTGCATCGAAGATGTGTTTCTATATACATTTTGTATAAAATAAGAATTTGGCGGATCCGTAGTCCACCTAACATTACTCTGTTCTTAAGTTCGAACCTTGTCGGGGATAATATTTTTGTGATTTTGGTATAACTCGAGTTATACAATACGTAATAAAAAGGAACTTTAGTATTACATTTTTTAAATATACCTAACTAGTTCTATTTATTTATATGTATGTATATTATTCCGCTGAAAATCCGAAGTTTTAAGAATTTGAATATCTGGTCGGTGTCGCAATGATAAATATTCATTTTTCTGTAGTTTTTGTCTGCGATTTCGTCTGCATAGATCTCAGAAGTCCTGTATATTTTTTACCCTTAGTAGATAATTGAATTTTCCGAAACTTATTTTTAGTTGGAAGTAGCAACGTTTTTATTGTAGAAGTTTCAAGTTTTTGATTCCGGCAGTTGGAACTGTGTGTTGATAAGTCAGTTACAGACGTCGGATGCGTAAGGTAATGGTATTTTATGAAGATTTACCGAATTACCAAAGAAGCGGAAATGTATCTTCACTTAATAGTAAAGCACAGTTTATTACTTTTCGTTGCTAGTTGACTTGGTCTGTAAATCGAGTGAAATATTACTATCCCACATAATACCGTCGGAAAGTTTTGTGTATTCTTCATATGTTAGTTATGAGATTCCCGATCACCTACCCTTTCATTTTGTCATTTTGTTTTTCTGCTTCACACAACTCGCTGTAGAACCAGTTATCACCGGTATTTTTAAACCCATACGACTTATGGATTTTAAGACAAGAGCCTATTCATTTCTTAAAGGCCGGCAACACACCTACAAGATCTCTGTTTTCTAGAGCCGCTATCACTTACCATCAGGTGTCCTTGCCTCCTATTAGATAAAAAAATTTGAACATAAGTTTCATATGCTGTTTCATATGGTGCATAAGTAGTTAGAGGATAAATGCTGTGAAGTTTTTGTTCATGCAACAATAAATGTTTCTCTAGAAGATCGCGAATCTACACGTAAACCGTCTAATCTAACCGTTTCAAACAAAAACCTGGCTTAATTTTAAGGTAAAGGGAGCTACCGGCTTGCAGCCACTCATTACTGTCTACAATCAAAAGTAATTTCAATAAATATGGATGCCGTGCTCTCAGCTATCCCTTGTATCCCTACTAATAAACAGTTCAGCGTCACGAGAAAGCTGATCGTTGTTCAAATTGATGTATTTATTATGACTTTCTCACGACCTCGGATTGCTACCCTTTTTACATTATAGATGCGAATAATGAACTACATGTTATATTGTAGGATAGATGGTGCCCGCGACTTCTTTCGCGTGGAATACATCGTAAGCTAAGTTTGCAAGCTATTTAAAGCACGATAACTTTTTTCCCTATCTGACTTCGATGAAACAAAAAAGCTCAATCTATGTTCTTAAGATATATGAAAATCAGTTAAGTGTCTTTGGAGATTAGTGTAAACAAACAGACAGACAAAAACGTTCAAAACGATTTTTATGTAGGTATTTTGGCGCGTTCGGTAAAACACATGCTGTGCGCATCGATGGGTCGTGGGTTCGAATCTCATCGGGACGACATGTTTATAATTTTCCTGTAAGTTTATTTTTTGTAAGTCTTCCCACGTTTGGTAACTTCGGTCATTGAACGGGTGGGAGGAATATTGAAATTCCGACCGGGTAATGAACCACCGTTCATAGATGGAAAAACCGTGAAGTGCATATTGCGCGTTTCGGTTTCAGTCTGAATTTCCGAATGCTCGAAGTAAAAAAGTAGGTCGGCGGCACATCATTGACTGATGCTCTGTGGCTGATAAGCTACCATCAAGTGAACCTCATGCTCGTTTGTCGATATCTAACATAAAAAATACAGTTCCCTTCTTTAAACGTCCCCTCTCCATGTCTAGTATTTTTTTTCAATGAAAAATATTATTCTTTTAATTTTCTACTGTTTCATCAAATGCATATTATATAGATATACTAGATAGATATTGTATAGATGTTTGTATCAACATAATAGCTACTTACATGAACTAGGAGAGATCATAGATTGTATTCTTATAATAATATGTCGTATCAGTGAAAAAATATAAATAAGTGAAGTTTTGTATTTAGAAATAACATACTAAAAATTATTATTATCAATAAATTATTTTCTTTTTTACTAGTCACTTATTATTGCAAAATAGTTCGTATAACTAAGTCTAACTGTCTCACTTTTAAGTGAGACAGTTAGACTTAGTAAAGTAAAGTAAAGGTCGTATAGCTTTACCCTTTAACCCAGACAAGAATAGCGTAAGAGTCGTGCAAATGCTGCTTATTACATTTTTACCTATATATATATATATATATATATTTAGGTACGTACAAAAAATACAAAATCCATTACGTAATAGCATAGGAAATAGAACATAATTGTAATAATCATACGTTAAAAAACAATGCAGACATAAACGGAACTCAAAGAAGTCACATATTATGATAACTAGTTAGCAAATTACAAATGATAATAGGAACGTTGCGGCATAACGCAACGAGCCCGTTGAAAGCAAGCGCGGTTGTACAAGGCATAATTAATCACACAGATAAACTCGGCCAATGAAGGAAGGAAGCCAGCCACATTTATATTTTGTGTGACAAAATACCCCGCCGTTTGATCCGGACGTAAAAACTGAGGCGGAGCAGCGTAGTGTTGTGTTTAAACTATTTTCAGTTATCGATACCTTTATGAACATACATTAAAGCCGTAATAAATAACGACTCGACATGAGTTGAAATGCGTGAACTGATTAGGGTAATTCAGGGTCATATTTTTTCAGGCTTATATCGCACCTCCGATAAATAGGGTTACAACTCGAAAAAGTTGAATTTTGTTTAAACTATACTTAAGGTGACACTAGTCGACATTTTTTCCATAGAAATTTCGGGGGGGTTTTACTCCACTATTTAGCACCGTACATGCAAAGTTAAACATGATATCGTTTTGTCTCACTATTAATTTTGTCTGTACGGAAACAGAATGGTAAAATAAAAATCCATTAAAAAGTTACGAGCTACCAAAGATACGTTTTTATTGCTATTTTTTAACACATCTTTGGGCTTAAATTAGTAATAAAAGAAGTATCAAATTTTCAAAACAAAGTCGGTACCGACAAAGCACGATTATCGAAGAATACAATAACTTTTATTTGTAATTGATTTATGCAGTGGTTTTTTCATAAAACTCGATTTTCCAAAGGCTTTTTCGTATTTTTTTAGACGCCCCTTTTACTATGAATTATCGTGCATCTCACTTAATAATGACTGCCCCGGTGCGGTGCGGGAGAATAGCATGCTTTTTGGCCTCGCCCACCAGTGAGTTCGAGCCCGCGACTTGTGCAACCTTAAAAATAAAATTTTATGGTGCGATTTGGCCATAGTATTTTCGTTTCCTAACTAATTCATTTTTGTTAAGCATTGACTTCAAAATAAAGTATTTAAGCAAAAACACTTCAAATAGAAAAGAAATAAAACATACGAAGTCATAAGCCACGGAAAATAAAAATCACATCGAAATCGAGTTCTGAAAAAGTTCTAATACATTTGGATAGTAAGGATTCATCTGGAGAAAACTACAAATAAGATTATAAATGACTTGTTGAAATCAACTATTAAGCCAACAAAAAAATCGAAGTTTGGATTCAGTGCATTTTCCGCTTTAAGTAGATGCATGAAAATTGTAAAGCGTTTGAAAATACTTGTAACACATATGGAAAAAATGCCGAGAAAAAATTGTGTAAATACAAATAAAATGAAGGTAAGGGGACAGGCAAGAGGAAAAGACCGAAGAAGTAATATGGCCATCTTTTACGTTTTGCTATGGCCATCTGAGACAGATAGGTCGGATAATAAATTTAATTACTAACATGGTAAATAATAATCAATCGAGACCAACGTCTGTTAAATCAAAGTTAATTAATAAAAAGTTATTTATAAAGTACAGGCTTTCATTTACTATTCTAATGATTATATAAAATTCAATCTATAAAAAATACGGCCATATCACCCTTAATTACCCTATATTATTACCTAGGTATCCGGTTCCAAAATAAACAGTTACAGTACATACAGATGGTTTCTAAATATTAATATAAGAATAAAATTACATTGAAACGGCCGTATCGGCTACTCTAGCAACATAGCACATTGGCCACTGCAAGACGTGTTTATACTTATATCGACAAGTATAACGTCTTACGCTCCTTTAAAAATCTATTTACAAAATTGCAATAGTTGTTGCTATCTCTCATTACTGGCAACAGCATCTTTCTTTCTTATATAATATTTAAGCATACGTGTGAGTCAATGAAAAGAAAAAAACATCGATATATTACAAGTTTCTCATCACATCCTTACGGTTTAACATTCGAGCCTTTAGCGCTACCGCTTATCGGGGCGTTTTACATTTTTATTGCTAGCGGATACAGACCGCACTGCACAGACTTTATTATTTCTCCCTTGCAATTATTGTTTAGAGAACTTCAACCTATAATATCGTGGGTCAACAAAATTGCGCGTTTCATAAGTTTCGTTTGAAGACATTTATTAGCAAATAGGTTTTACAGTAAGGCTGTGTTTGTATTAAGGCGTCTCTAAGCTACGAAAAGTGATAGATGAACCACTGAAGAGGAGACGAGTGGATAGCGTTAAAGGGACATTCTTGCAGGTCTCTTCGTTCCGGATGTCTTCACTTCAATAGAAACACAGCCCGATTCAAATACTCAGCTTAGATGTCTTTACATAGTTTACTATCGAAAGGAATCGTCCAATTTTTACCACAATAACTCAGTTGTAATCTATCTTTTCAACCAAAATCTCTCATAAAAATTAAAAACAATTTTAGCAGCGGTTGAAATTTTATAGTGATCTCTTTTATACTCCCTCTATATGCAAAAGTTACATAATTAAATCAAAGTGACCCTTTCGGAACAACAGCCCAGATTAGTTCAAAAAGTAAATGTAGGTAAGACCGTTCTTCAAACGTCGTTTTACAACGGAAACGAGAGGCAAGACCGTGATTTCCGAACGGAAACCTTCAAATGTCCTGTGTCCTGACCGATTCCTGAACGTCTTCTAACCTCTCGAGTATGGGAAATATATATACCTAGGTATTTTAAGAAAAAAAAGGAAATTTAAAATATTAATCTTTAGCACATTCTTTCCTCTTGATTAAAGATGAAGCACGCCGACCTAGATAAGTATCTAAGGGTAGATTAAACACTTTTAGACTCCAGTATGTATCTTCTAAAAGACAAACTTTGTAAGATTTATATATATGTTTTAATGATTATGTTGCGTTTAGACTACCGAAAGCGCCAATATATATTTATTAAGCAAGGTGAGAGAAAATTCAATAATGCTCCCCACGAAAATAAATTGCTTTAAAGATGAGCATCTTGGGGCTGGCAATATTTGAATTATAGCAAGTTACTAACGACCAATAGAAAAGATGTTCCAAAACCGAAAGCGGTATATGTAACCAATCATTTGCTAGAATTCGAATTTGGAATTTTACGTTTTGAAAACGTTTTAGAGCTATCGTTGTGCCCCGAGGCAAATCAAATCGTTAGTCAATGGGGAGAAGTGGTTGTATTGAACCGTATGCCCTGCATCTGCTTCTAGACTATTTCATATTCAAATACTTTGTCTAAATCCATTGCCGTATCATTTAAGGTATTCTGGAATCAGTTGTTCGAGTATCTTAAACTAGAAACGAATTTAGCATCCGATGTTTAGACATTTTCGACTTCATAAATTTCATCTACCATTTTTTTTTTTTGTTTTTTAAAGAGGGGAATGCATTTGCGCACTGGGTACCCCCCCGCAAAAGTTTAGCCAGCTAGGCTGGCCCCACTCATGTTAGTTATCCACCTTTCGTGCCCTCTGCACAGGTTTCAAACTTCCACCACAATTTTATGTTATTCACCCTTCCGGGCTTCAAACATCCCTCAAGTTTCTCAAACATTGATCACAATTTATTATAACACTTTTAAAAGCGAATAACACAGAGTGACCAACCCGGGAATCGAACCCAGGACGTATGCTCTTACGGATGAACGTGCGACCGCAAGGCTACATACGCTGTTTAAAATTTCATCTACCTAACACTAATTTGTGTATAATGAAAAATTCTATTGTGGTTTATCTACACTTAAGGTAGAGGAAAGTAACCAAATTGGAATTTGCATTTCACGTAAACACTGATTCATACACAGAATAAACAGTAACATTATATATGTATTGTATATATGTATGTCCATCACAAAACTCAAGTACAAGGCCCGACGTGTAAGTGAAGCTAATGGTTAGTCAGCAGTGAGAGCGTTTTATTTTACTGCAGTTAGACATTTTTTTACAGACGTATAAATTTATAATTTTTCATAATGTAAGTGCAATTATTGGTACTTGTGTCTATTGTTTCTATACAATGTATATTGCAAACAAAAGGAACGTATCTTTTATTTTTGAAAAAAGTGGTTGAAGATTTTCATGGAAGAGGGGGTTGATTTTTGATAGTTATTGTAATATTTGGGGTACCTATCCCCATGGATATCTAATAATATATTATTAGATATCTTTTTGTTGATTTAGTTATTGAGAAATTAAAATAGTCTCATATAGTAAAATAATATACAAGACTGTTTCTATTTAAAACGCAAATATACCTATGACTGATTGTATATATAGTTAAATGTATTTCATTTTTAATATTTGAATTATTTATGTCTAAAAACAAAACGGTATTTAGTTACTTTCCTGAACATATTTTAAAGTATACGTAACACAAATGTTTCAATTTATTATAAAGCTATATTAAGTAAATATAAATGCTCTACTTAATTCAGAAAAGGTAAATATTAAAAGTGTTTAAGGTAAAAAGAGTACAGAAAAAAATTTGAAAAAAATTCAATATTATCCTAAAATAGGAGAGCGAGAAAGAATGTGTTAATTAGATATTGTAAAAATATTAATTTATTAAAAATTATGTATATTGTGTGAGCAATAACAACAATATTTATATTAGATATATCAGCTTTAAATATAATACCTAACTGACAAGTAGCCTTTCTACATGGACACACCCAATGTCATCCATTGAAGCTGGTAACGTTTTCGATTTCCTTTTGAAATTCCATTATAATATCCTCTCGTCGTTTGCACTTCCGGGTTAGGCTTTTACAGCGTTCGCTTCAGTCTAATAGGGGTGGCGAGAGAAAGACAGATAGATGTTTCATCTCAACAGTTTAGATATTTGTATGATTGAAAAATAGTGATGTCACAAAGGACCTACCTAGCATAAAATTATCACACTTTTAAAAGTAAAGGGATAACTCAATATAATTTATTTGCCACTCACATAAAACAGCATACAGAATAATATAAAGACAGACAATTATAAATAAAAAACTAACCTAAAACATAATACAATATTATGTTACAAATATATATATATATATATATATATATATATATATAATTTTCTAAAGTAGGTATATGGCAGCTGTGTGGCAATGTGTGTTAAAACTGATGCTACTCAGGTTACCTGTGACAATTGGTTACAGTACCCACTGATTTTCAGCACCTCCTATTTTACGCTTGACGTTGCGGTGCTCAGCAAATAAAATAATTATAATTGTTTACCCAAACATATTACAAATACATAATATTAATACAATGCAGAAAATTCCCAAACTAAGTAATGTTACGAAGTTCTGTTATTTTTGCGCAACCAAAGCTGACCATTCCGACCCGTCACTACGTATACCTTCATTTTTAATCGGAAGTTTGAAATTGTTTTGAGGTCACGCATTGATGGAGACAGGTTGTTCCAACATTTGGTTGCGGTAAAAGCAAAGCTACCTATGAAAGCATTCGATAGTATTAATAAACTTCCGTTGCCATATTAAAATATTTATTGAGAATAATAAAACGAACAACCATTATTTACCTGTTTGTGTGCAATTTTGTGTGAGGTGTTTGAAAAGGTTGTAAATGCTTATAGTTAGTAGTAAATAAAGGTAAAGTTGTATGTTTGTCGTTGCCTTAGAGGGTGGTGCCATAATTAAGTTATAGTTTATAGCCCGTGTGTTTGTCCGTGCGTGCGTCATAGGCGCGCCTCTTCCTTGCACACTTCTTACCGTTGACTTATTATACATAGGTATTAAAATTTATAAAACGTGCTATAAAAATAGCTGTATCCGGCGTACGTTCTAATGCCACGTAAAGTAAAAAGTATTTTTTTTGTTATAGGATAAGGGGCAAACGGGTAGGTGGCTTACCTGATGGTAAGTGATCACCGCCACCCATAGACATTCGTAACATCAGAAGGCTTGTAGGTGCGTTGCCAACCTTTAAGCAGGGCCAGATTTAGGGCATCCGGAGTTACTGCTCTGGGCCTCCACAAAAGATGGGCCCCCACAATAGAGATTTTGGAAAAATCTTTCAAATTCCGACGAGTGAACATTATATTTCCTATAGTTCCTTTGATATTTTTTGTTCGTTAAAATAGCGACCTATTAAATAGATAACTTTATCTACTGTACTTTGTACAAACATATTGTGAACATGAAAATAATTTGAGGCCAGGGGGCCTGGTTCCACAGAGTGGTTGTGCGAGGCAGGAAGTGTCTTAGAAATCGCGCAGTTGTGAACTTCCAGACATCGAGATGGTGTGCTTGGTATTATTGACGCGATGTCCGATGTATGCAGAACAACTCAATAAAGTTTTATCATAATTGGTTGAGAAGTTTAGGAGTGCATAGAGGACAAACATACTTACATTAAAATTTATTTATAGTCAAATTGCGACCGACGGATCATCGGCTCTGAAAGATTTTCGGAATAGGAACGTTACGTTTTGTCATCCGAAAATTCGTATTTTGGTGATAGGCCTCCAGGCTCATCTGGCGATATTTAACATTAAAAAATCCAAGGAATTTTTTTTATTATAAAAAATAAACAAAAATAATTAATTAAAAAAAAGGGGTGGTACTCTCTTCCAGCGACGGTTTTCCCGGATCACTATAATTTGGATCTTTTTAAGACGCTGGTGAATAGGCTTTTTCTAGGTCGGCGTGCTCTACCTTACATCACCACTTACCATCAGGTGGGATTGTGGTCAAACGCCTGCCTATGATTAATTAAAAAAATAATAATAATAATATTGGGTATAACAATTATGAGTGTCCCGATATGTGATTATACTCGTATATTTGAGATATTCCATGCGTTTGTATTCTTGTTATCGGACTTCTTGAGCCGGGCTTAGTACCTAAAGGTGAAAGACAATATTATGAACATATATTTATAGATACTATTTATTTAATTATTATTATTTATCTTTTATTACAATATAAATTTTATTATATATTAATGTAGGTAAAGAAACAGTTTCTTTTTATATAAATGTTAAAAGTAACTACACTTTAATATATATATATTATTTCTTTGTATATGTAGAACTATACAATTATTTTAGATGGCTAATACCAGGAACCAAGAAAAATTGGCTATGCTTCGCTCTAACGTGATACCAAAGTAGTACATATTTACTTTTAAGTTTAATGTAGTTTTACGTGTAGGTATTTCATTTATATTTTAATAAAATTAAGTTAACTATAGTTACTTATGAGCCGTGTAATAAGCCTTTTACAATATAATATTATTTTAACTGCTACCTAAAATGACCACATTGTAATTCGACTTACTTAATATGAACTTTACGTTGATTAACGCTAAGTGGGGCAAATAAAACATTTTTACAATAGACAGTCATTACACGCATTAAAATACATGTAAAAACTTGTAAAATATAGGATACGATAACCGTTACAAGGCATCATGCCTATAAGTCGTGGTGACAAAACGTGCGTGAAACTGTACAACACGATTGAATCATGCCATCAGAATATGTAATAAATATTTGAATTGTCATTTGTTTCGAAAGCTGGGTCACAAATAATGAAAACGATTAAGAAGTTAACTGCAAACTGTTTAGTTTAATAAAAAAAATTCAATCTTGTTTATATGTATGTAGCGAAACGACAATACCAGGGAATTCCTGATATCTCCACGAATTTTGTCATATAATAAGATTTTTATATTAAAAAATTTGAATTCAGAAGGTGATTCGTAATTCGTGATTTCATGGTAATCCTAGAAATTACTGAAATCCTATCTTGTTTACTCTACAACAAGTAATAGCTCAAATATGTCCAAAACCTTTTTGAACACTGTTATATACTGTTATTCTTTCTATTTTATCTGTAACAATTCTTCATAGATTCGCAATTTTTGTCCCATTGCTAGCAGCTGAAACACAATCAGGTAGTTTTATCAAACTACAAAACCTCGAGTGATTTGGCCCCGTTCATAGTCGAAATCAACGGGCTTTTGTTAATATTTACACCTACAGTTCAAAAATTGTTACAGGATATTTTTTTAAACCTTATTCATTCGACTATTTAATATGTTGAATTTTTTAAATATATTCTTGAAATAACTTATTACGAACTACTCGTTTAATTGTTATTATTATTGAAACGCTATTTTCTAAAGAGTGGAACATTAATTGCATTTTTTCATTATTGCGATAGAATTTCTTCCCTTTCATTTGTTCCAATATTAATCTACTTTGTAGGTATCTAATAAACTATCAATGGAAATTATTCACTATGCATGAGCATGTTACTGTCAATTAAATTCCTTTTGGCTAGTTACTGAAAGGACTAAGCATTATCGGAAATCTATTTGTGTTTGAGTCGGTGCAGTAGCTACATTATTAGCGTGTTGTCAATGTACCTACAGTATAACTATAAGTAGTAGGTATATATCGTGTCACATATTTTACATCGAGCGTATAGTGCTAAAGTAAAGTAGTGTTTAGGGACAAAAATTCCTAAGGTATAATATTGTCTTTTACTAACGCGAGTATCACACATTTAATTGTCTTCCCGTCTCCCCGCGACCACGGTTGCTGAAAAGCATCCGAAACGTCGGGATAAATAATTTAAACAATATAAATAATAAATCGCGTTTTAATCATACATATACAGTATTTTATTTAAATTCCTAAGGTATAAAAACTTAATATCACACCACACCTATATTTTTATATTGTACATATCTTAGGTAATTTTGTCCCTAAACTTTTAGACTTCATGGTAGACCTTTTAACTGAAAACTTAATATTTCATACTTATTCGGTTTTAGTAGAATATTCTCGATAAACTTAGATATTAATTTTGAGAAGAGACCACCATAAGAAACCTGCCCGCCTAGCATGACCATCAAGAGATATTTCGCGGACGAGTGAAAAAATACTAAACAACTTTGATTTGAGAAAATATCTCGATCGATAAATATTACTTTTGACATAAGAAGTCGATTTTTAAGTGTAACTGTCTTTTTAGACCTGGAAAACATAAAGACATAATCGATTAAAACGGTCGACACAATTTTGTCGCGGTTGTCATGCTAGGCCATGACCAAATTGGGATAGGCAAAGGAAGCATAAGTAGGGACTTATGCTTAGAAATATTATACGTAAATATAAATGACTAAGGGGTAATTTATAATTGGTGTGAAAATATTTCTTAATAACTATCTAATAATAGGACTATATCTGTGCTATCCACTGATATTTCCCTATTACTAGACACTTTCGTGATTATCTGAAATTGAATTAAATATGCAACATGAGGATTGTTTTCCATCGATACCGCTCTCGCCACCCCTCGGTCGGAGTACAGACCTAAGTAGGCCACGCGTTGGGGCACCGCTCGTGCAGATTATATGCACACATTGCACATGATATTATTTACTCTTTATTTTAATACTAGCGGACCCGACAGACTTTGTTTTTTTTATGTCAGATATCGACAGACGAGCATGAGGGTCACTTGATGGTAAGTGATACCTCAGCCACAGAACATCAGTCAATGATACGCTGTCGACCTACTTTTTACTTCGAGCATTCGGAAATCCATAGCAATTAAGATATTCATCCCATCAAGTTACATGAAACATGCTTACAGAAAATTATAAACATGTTTTCTCGGTGGGATTCGAACCCACGACCCCTCGATGCGCACGGCAGGTGTTCTACCGAACGCGCCAACGAGCCCGTCAAAACCCGTTGTTCTGCCACAATGTTGGCTTCCAACATAAAAAAATAATAATTTATAAATTTGTATATGCTACAATTATTATGTACAAAAAAGCTATAAGAGTGCGTGACGTGATCTGTCAATGCGAACCCAATTTTTTGAAGTGAAACTTCTTTATCGACGTATGGGAGAAATTTTGTAAGTATCGTCACGTTTTTCGGTTACGCGCCATGTTGCTTTTTTTATCAAAGTTTAGTATAGTGACGTAAAGAATATAATGTAATATATTATTATAATAACGACAATATATTAGTTTTGAAGTTTGACGTGAAACTTCTTTATCGACGTATGGGCGAAATTTTGTAAGTATCGTCACGTTTTTCGGTTACGCGCCATGTTGCTTTTTTTATCAAAGTTTAGTATAGTGACGTAAAGAATATAATGTAATCTATATATATAAAAGAGATTTCCACCTATATAGTCACTCATCACGATATCTCTGGAACCATAAGGCGTAGCGACTTGAAATATGGTAGGAATATTCCTTTCGCCGAGTAGAGGTCAGCTAAGAACGGATTTTACGAAATTCAACCCACAAGGGGGGTTGCGGGGGCAATTGCTAGTATATTATAATAATAACAACAATATATTAGTTTTGAAGTTTGGTTTGAAATAAGAATAACAATATATTAATTTGAAAGTGATAAAATCTTTTTTCTTAAGGCTTAAGCCTTATCTACCCCATTTTCGTGAAGTTGCAAATAGTACAAAAATGATATGTCGTAAAGAAGTTTCACTTCTTACCTGTGTACTCTGGTACACACACACATTTTTTTTTAAATATTTAATTATCTGCATATTTTTGAGATATTTTAATAGCTAGTTATTTTTAAATAAAATACTGTATACCGGATTAAAACGCGATTTATTATTTATATTGTTTAAATTATTTATCCCGACGTTTCGGATGCTTTTCAGCAACCGTGGTCGCTCGGAGACAGAAAGATGACAGTTGTCTGATATTTGAAATGTCACAAAGTTGCCATATTTAATTCAATTAAATTCAAAAATAATCTATTAATTTAGGTAACACAATGTAAACCTATGAACGTCAATAAAAAATAATACATATTGAATGCTTCTAATTTTACATTTACTACCAGTTCACAAATCAAGGGGGTAGAGCGGACGAGAAGAACTGGCAAGAAACTCGCCGCCACTCTTTTTAATCGCCAAGTTTTTGTTTTACAAATGTTTTGTAAGGAGCTGCAACCATTACATATTAACGCTATCTATTCCTACGGAGTTGATATTTACTGTAATTTTCTATATTATGACAATATTGACTAACGGTGTCCTCTTGTTTTTTAGTATGTTTGATTTGGGGTTTTAGATTTTTAATTACTGGATCCCAGGTGTTGGAAAGTCTCAAACCATCTTCTGTTTTTTAATTTCAATAGCCTCACGTACTAGTCTGGGAAAGCTTACCACTAAGTCACGGATGCTGCAAAGGAAGGTAATAAAGTATGTATAATTTTTAATATCTAAAATAATGGAGTCAAAGACTCAGTGGCGGGACGACCATACAAGCCCAAAATTCCAAAAGCCGCTTTAATTATATAAGTTACTAGTGGGTACCACGCCCCGGCTACACATGGGTCCAATGTAGATGCACTATACATAAAAACTTATGTTACTCACTGATAATGTAGCTTTCTATTGGTGAAAGAATTTAAAAAAAAAGAATTATATAATGTTAAAGGCATTATTATATTTCATTTTATGGTTGCATTAATAGGACAAATCGGATTTTTGGGCTTCTATGGTGGTCCCAACACTGCAAAGACCACGTCAGCTAATACTTATGTAAAATATATTTGCTATAGTGTACATAGATCTATTGGTTGTTTCATATTTAATGCTTGCGGAAGGAGCCTATTAATTCACATTAGTATATCAAAGATGTGCTTTTAATAGGATTGCTTCATCAACCATCGTCGGATTGACATTAAGCCGTCTAAAGGCATCCGCCATCTTGCTCCATAGACATGAGAATTCGATTAGGCAGAGAATAATTGGAGTGGCCACCTTCTGCCTAGTCAATTTGAACCTGACATGACCACAGGCAAACGTGACGCATGCTACATACGATATGCTATATACTGTTATGCCATACTATATTCAATGCTTCTCTGCTGATTGATAGGACCTGTCATCCTATTCCTTATTTCAGACGAATACCTTGTTCTTGTTCTAGTTTTCATCAAAATCGGCCTTGAGGCTCCTTTCTGTACTTTTCGCTATTCCTTAGTTATTCTGTAGTTTCAGAGTTGACCATGTACTCCCACTTGAAAAAATCATCCTGTATATATTCCCTGTAATAATTTTGTATATTGACCTTTAAGGCTTTGAAGTAATTGAAATATTATTTTTTACTTCTTAGTTTAAGTTTGAAGTCGGTTTTTGATTTTTTTAATAATTTTATTTGTAATATTTTTTGTAGAAAGTAAGTGTATTTTTAACGTTTATTAATCCTTATATAATGTGGGTAGACCTACTAAACGCGCTGCTCAATTGTGACAGCGCCGTTTGGCAGAAAGTATTGACAAGAGATCGTTTAAAGATGATCGTATAACAAACATACAAAAAACATAAATACTGGAAATGTTTCAGTGATGACAGTTATAAGAACAGAGATTGAAAGTCCTCATCAAAAACTTTTGCTGAAAGGAACCACAAACTAAAACATAATCTGTGTTTTTGTTGATTTTCTAAAAAAGCTCTGTTTCAATTTCGATATAAAGGACTACCTGACCTACCAAACAAAGAAAGATTCATTTAAATGCATACATAATTGGCGGAATTATCGCGTAACATACTTACAAAAAAAAACATACAGTCGAATAATTGAGAACGTCCTCCTTTTTTTTAAATCGGTTAAAAATATGTTATCACTTTGAACTCTTATAACGAAAGATCAATATTATAGAAATCCAATCAATATAAACGATTTTAATTACTCCGAGCTTTCCAGAAGAAGTGTGTTTAGAAGCTATACCGTATACGTACGGCTCGTACTTAGAGAGGTTCTCCTCCGTCTCCGATACTTCGAGTACTATCAAGTTCTATCTAACATTGTATTTAATATAGCCGATTATACGAAGCGAAGCGGACGGATTTCGCTCGTCGGATTCAGACGGATGGACAAATATTACACAAACGGTCTATAATTAATTCTGTTTCGTACTCCGTCTCTCGCATATTTTGAACGAGAGATTTCAGATTGCACGTCAGTCGTGGCTACTCATAATTGATGCCATTGATTATACATTTGCATGACGTCGTTACGTTTGCTGCTTAATTTGGCGTATTTTGATGGCAAAACAGATCGCGTAAGTCAGCTTGCGATTAGTGCTTTCTTTTAGGTTATTTACAGGAATTTAACCATACAGTGTCATATGTTTAACTATTGCTCGATCCTTATACAAAATTATAATACTAAATGAAATATATACTTACCCTTCAATAACGTATTGTAAAAATATATATATTTAAATATTATGTAATTGTAGCTATACTTACTTAACCTTTAAATTTTTAGTTAAAATAATATGAAAGTAGGTGATATAGGTGACATATTTTTTTAAGATAAATGTGCATGAATATTATACAGAGTGCATAACACATTATGAATTTAAGGGTTTAATGCAAATATCACATTATATATAGAATGATGAATTATTAAATAGTACCTACTTCCGTAATTGTGGAATATAGTTAATCAGATTGAAGTGATGGCCATTCTAGTTGTAATCTATTGACTAAATGCAGGTACCGTATCACTGTCACATAAAGCAGGTACACTAAGTTAAGCAGCGGGTGTTCTAAGGAGAAATTACAGTCAGTGATCCCATAACTAGTAGTTAAATTTAATTACCGCAACTGATATTAATACCGCGTAAATTAGACGGTACTGTCGCGAACATTTTTTTCATGCGATTTTATTTACTTTCATTTTTCAAGAGACGAGCGTACTCTCAACCTAAACGGCAGATACAGTCTCTTGAGGTTGCGGGAGCTTATGGGCAATGGTGGAGACCTCGTTTGCTTTCCTATACAGCAGGCCCTCGATTATCCGAACACCTCTTGGTCGCGCGATATCGCAAAAGCAGGTATCATACTAGATTTTTTAAATGCAATAATACGTATATACCTCAAGTACTTAATAATTATAATTTATATGTACCATTCAGCTTTGTTTCATTTCAAAATATCTACATATTGTAATCCGAACGCTCCATAGATCTGAACAAAGTATAAATGGGTTTTTGGATTATCGATTTTAGCCTAGGAAACGTAGTGAACTAGCTGGACGTTGATCCCTGACCGTACCCCTTTTACCTTGACCTTTGATCCCGGCTAAGCAGTAGAACCCCTGTTGGGCTTGCAGGAAAAGGGAAAGGAAAGTAATATGATAATGGACTTACGATGGATGAGGTGCTGCGGACCCTCGACAGCGCTGCCGGAACACTTAAATTTTCGTCAATTGCACTGGAGAACTCACTTATAAAATCCAAGCACACAACACACACTGCCTTGATTGTTTTATTAAGTTTTAATTAGTTTGCAAGACGGCTGATGCGTCGGTTGCGCACACTTTGTATGAACTTCCGCCGCATAGAGGACGCGGGCGTAGGAAAAGGAGGAAAAAAGGAATGCAAGCCGCAACAATTATATTTATATTAAATAAGAGAAAATAGTAGTAAGATGACATAACATATTTATTGAGTGTTGAAAATATTATATACTAGCTGATGCCCGCGACTTCGTTCGCGTGGGGATCACTTTATGCTGAACTTTTGAACAAGCTTTCTTCATATTATAATATCCTCCATCCTCTGTACTTGGTGATTTCTTTTCGGAAAGAGCTATCAGAGTAGTCATTGACGGTTGCTTTTGCTTCATATTATCGACATGTTTAATGGTGGTTGAGGTAGGGGTTCAAATGATGATTTGAAATTCAAAAGAAATACCCTAGTAATTGAAAAAATGAACCTGACTTTAAAGAAACTTTAGGGATATGCATATCAATCAAATTTTACGTCACCAAAATGCAGATATGTGTCTTTTTTCCACTAATCAGAGTTCAGTCGAAGATTGGATTCAATGCATTTTCCGTCTTAAAGATATGCACGAAAATTGTACGGGGGTTTGAAAATACTTGCGACACAGAAAAAACGCCAAGAAAATGTCTAAATACGAATAAAATGAAGGTATGGAGAAATGCAAGGTATAATGAATGAAAAAAATAGTATTGCCATGTTGGCCAATTACTTATTTTTTTTATAAATTTAATTAGTGTTGAAGATACTATCTATCTACCTATCTATACTATCCACCTCTATATTTATTTCATTTAATTGAACACTTTTAATGTCAGATATTTTTGTTTAATTCCCTTGGAAAGGAAAGGATTGATGAAAATGCGAAATAAACGATCTCATAAGAAATACATTTTATGTAATAGAATAGTTCAATAATACATTTTCTATTTTCAAAATTAGTTCTTTTAAAAATATAAAAAAAAATACAAAAAAATATTTCCCTTAGTGATGATTCGAACTCGCATCTGAAGTTACGTAGTACGACCGTATATCCACTATGCCGCGAATACACATCGAACACGGCGAAATTATCAAACTATTTCATTTACATATCAAACTGTGATTGACATCTGACAATTCGAAAAAATTCAACGCGAGTCAGTTTTCATTGCAATTTCTTGAAATGGTGCCTTTAAAATATTATTTAAATGATGATAACTTTTTTTTCCGACAACCGATTTCGATGAAATAAAGCCTATATGTTGCCCTGGACTTTGCTTAATATATTTGTATAAAATCGGTTCAGTATCTTCGGAGATTAGCGTGAACAAACAGACAGACAGACAGACAGACAAGAATCTTAAAAATTGCATTTATGCATTCTGCTACCCTTCTTTTATCACCCCTCTTAATTTCTGGTAAAAATATTTAGAGAAGCGTAATTTCGATTCTACTCTTTTATTATTAAATTAATAATAATATATGTATATAGATAATTTTATTAATAATTTAAAAAATACAAAATTATTTTGGTTTTCGCATACTACGTACTACTAATTATATATTGGAATGCTACACAGAAGTACCTTTACAAAATATTTATATATATTTTACTAGCGACCCGCCCCGGCTTCGCACGGGTCTACATTTTTTGACAAAAAAAGCAGGGGTTGTATGTATTTTTTAATGCCACATTATAAAAAAATAAAAACAAAAAAATTCGTCCAAAAATTAAAAAAAAAAATTTAAGGGTAAACAACCCTTATCACTTAGGGGTATGAAACATAGATAGTAGCCGATTCTCAGACCTACTGAATACGCATATAAAATTTGGTAAAAATCGGTCAAGCCGTTTCGGAGGAGTATGGCAACGAAAACTGTGACACGAGAATTTTATATATTAGATTTAAATTTAAATATAAAATATGGGATCTAAAGCTTAATAATAATTATACTGCTCAACGCAAATTGACCGTAGCAAGTCTACATTACATACAAGATGTATGTAATGTACATTTACCTTGTGAAAACCGCGTTCCAGTCGACTGTACTTTTACAAATGATGTCCATCGACACATCAACCTGTAATCCTTAGCTACTCGTACTCGTACTCGAACAACGTTTGAAGCGTACGCACTGTGCATATTCGCCAAACAATGTTTCTTATAAAGTTACTTTTAAATAAATTAACTTTTATCTAAGTTTAAACCGCGATTCATTATTTCGACGGGTCCCAAGAACAAATCAACAAGATACGATTCTGTGAAATCGTTTATTTGCAGATACGATTTTGTTCTTAGGACCCGTCGATTTTGTTATTTTTCCCGACGTAAAATGCTTTTCAGCAACTGTCCATGACCACGTATTCGAAACGTCGGGATAAATAATTAATAGTGTTTTATATAAACAACGATCCGCCCTGGCTTCGCACGAGTGCAATGTAGATGGTCAAAAATTCTAAGCTATCCTATCTCTTAAGTTGGAACAGATTGCTCACGGTGTGCCAATTTAATTTAAAATCGGTTAAGTAATTTAGGAGTCCATCGCGGACAAACATCGTGACAGGAGATTTATATATGTATACTAGCTGACCAGGCAATAGTTGTTTTGCCATGTAAATAATTTCTAAAAAGCGGGGGTTGATAATAGAAAAGTGAAAATATAGGGTTGTATTTATTTTTTAATGCCACATTATAAAAAAATAAAAACAAAAAATTCCGTCCAAAAATTAAAAAAAAAATTTTAAGGGTGAACAACCCTTATCACTTATGGGGATGAAAAATAGATGTTGTCCGATTCTCAGACCTACCCAATATGCACACAAAATTTCATGAGAATCGGGAAAGCCGTTTCGGAGGAGTATGGCAACGAAAACTGTGACACAAGAATTTTATATATTAGATATAAAAAATAAGTCGCGAAATAATATAAACAATAAATCTCCATTTAATACCGTAAAAGTTATTGTATTTAAATGTGTGATACTCGTGTTAATAAAAGGCAATATTTTGATACAACTGTTTATTAAAAATATTTTAATTAGTATCTACGTATTTTCAAATACAATACCTTATTTCACTGATTTTAACACTAGTATGTTTTCAAAGAGTTCATCTAGACGTGAGCATCGAAAAATTAATCATGTCTATAGTAATATTATTAATAGGAAAGATTTGTTTTTTTGTTACGATTTAACTCTTATCAATTTTTTTTTGTATAGTAAGTATTTTGCACCCGTGTGAAGCCGAGGTCTTTCTAGATATTGATACAATTACCGTGAATTGAAATCATTTATGTAATTTGAAATTTCAAAGTTGTAACATACCTCGTAAACGTTTGATGAAAAAAAAATCGCTTTGGTGGTTACCTACTGTTGTATAAAGAAACTGTCTGATAAAAAAAGTTTGAATAGTGTATAAAAAATTAGAAGATATAATGTGAACAGTTGAACAAAGAACCACCAACCTTAACTCTTCTCCTCTTTTCCTGGCTTGGATTCAGTCCTTCAGCTTTAATGTACGGCACTTCCACTTAGAAGGATTAATTACGAACCAAGAAATAGTTTATAGCTTTAAAATATATCAGAAGTTTTATTGATATGGAAGTCCATATCTCTTCGGTACGAATATCGGAACATAACATACGAGGGAGCCATCAACATTTTTCATGGATGAGATACCTATATTTTTGAAATTATTACATAGAACGCTATTAATAAAGAAAGGAATCTGATAGTAGCGACTATTCAAAACATTTTCGCAAGCCTAAAATCCAGAGTTTTATGAAGGATTTGTTTTGGGTAGTCTTGTTTATAGTTCGCATACCTATTTTTCATTTGATTTCTTTTTTAAATTCAGCAGCCAGCCAGAAACACGGTTCAATTTTTGTGTTTGAGCTCTTTGGTCGCTTGGAACACTAATAAACTATATTCAGGTTCGAAATTCTGAAGTTCCCTTTGTGAAATACTCCCGGAAAAAACAATCCACGTTGTGTAGGTATGTACATACATACATATACCTATATTTACAACGACAGCTTTGCTTTTCTAACATTGGAATGAAAAGATTTTAATTATTTCATTTGCAACCTGAATTAAAACAAGAATTGTGTAAAGTTGTATTTATATTATAATATTTATTGGTAGTAAAGATATTGCAAGTTTAAAGTTCTTGACTCTAGTAGATTATGGAAAAATATGCTCCAATTTTTGCGGTCTCTGATGTAAAGGTGAGATTCCACCGGTGTGAGGCACAGAGCAGCACAGCGTGCGCCACAAATGTTTGCTTCAGTCGATTCACTCAAATAAACAGTAACAAAACACAAAAGTACAGTTGTACGCGAACATACTAGTAAAATACCTAATACTCGAGCACAACTGTTTAATTCACTTGAGGGTAGTGGAATCTGGTTGACGCACACGCACATTTTGTTCGCGAACTCAATCTTGCTTCCGCCTTCGAAGCGAACACATTTATTTGTTCCGTTCACTGCTCAGTGAACATGTTCGTGCACAAGTGTGATGTACTGTGCAATCGTTACCAACTTAGTACGTGCACTGCTGTAGTTCGGCACAAAATATTTGTGAACAAAATAATGTTCTGCACACGATTTTGGTGGAATCCCACCATTATACATATGTACATAGGTAGGTAAACGTACCGCTGATAACGATCAATTAGATAGCTATCTTTTTATTACAGTATGGGACAAGGCGTATTTCAATATATATGTATATGGGGCTTATTTACTTATTAAGAAATATTATATACTGTATTTATGTAGGTATGTACTAGTGATGTGCTGGATATCCTTATCGGTATTTTACCTTATTAATTTTCAATACATAGATTAAATTCTATACAGGATGAATTTTTCAAGTGGACTTCCAAAGCCAAATCCGAAACTAAGAGGACTAGCCAAAAGTACTCAAAAGAGGCTCGAGATTTTTGAAAAAATATTGTAAATACATATTCCTATCCAGGAATTATACTAGTTGATTTTGAATAAAAAAAAGACATACTCTGTTATTACACGCTAATAAAGTCTGTGTTGCTAATAATTTCGTAATGAATTTTGGGAAGTAGTTATATATGGAAAACTTAAGGAATTTATAGTTTTTCATTGTTAACTAATCAGCAATGAAAAACTATTAAATTCCAACCGGCACATAACTAGTAGGTATGTATCTACATATATTTTACGCCTTTTCCCCTTTAGGGTAGGCAGTGATCACGGACGGATTACCTTAGATACTTCCACTTTCATCAACACTTTCATAATATCTCGTTGGTTTCAAGTTTAACTTTAACTTGTTATTCGCTGATAATGTAGCTTTCTATTGGTGAAAGAATTTTTAAAATCGATCGAGTAGTTTTTGAGTTAATTCGTAACAAACAAACAAATCATTTCTCTTTATAATATTAGTATAGACTATATTGACCTAATAAGAACGTTTTAATTAAATCTATACATTGACGCCTTATCGAAAATTCTGGTGTGGGTATACTCTAATGCTGTAATTTGGGGTCACCGTTGTCAAATGTTATCCTATAGCGTCCTTATTTACATATTTCCAGTCAGTCTACTCTAATATTTCTATTATGTCAGTTTAATTTTCAATTTCACTGCACAGTTTATTGAACATTTGACGTGTGTCATTAACGTTAGTTGGATTAATATTTGCTGGTAGTTAAAATACATGAATTGCATATTTCAGCTTTTATATGGAATTTTCTGTAAAATAAACATGAGATTTATTATCAAATTTAAGCAAATATAGACATAAGCGAAGGGAACGTGCATCGGCGATGTCTAACAAGATTTCAAGCACCTTGTGTTTTCAGCTGTGAAATCTCAAGTTGGCAATATCAGAGAATATTGTGTACCTAGTCTAAGAAAACGTATTAGTTTGGGTTACCGGTCTAGACTTTATTGTAGAACTAAGGATTTACAAGCAATATAAATAAAAGATGAGAGTTCTCTCGAAGATATTATACGATACCAAGTAGGTAGTGTCTGAAGTATTTTTCATGGGATATAAATAAATCGAATATAACGTATTAGAAAAGAAATACTTATTGTTTATTGCAAAGCAGACAACCGAGGAGAAGGTTATCTGATGGTAATTCCGCGACTTAAATGTCTCAGATGCGTTGTCGGCCTTTTAATAATAATAATATAAGGAATGTTTAAAACCCCTCAATTAAAGGGATGTCTGACCGCCACTGATGCTCAGTGGTACGCGTTGATACGCGCAACACTTGAGGACCGTTCGTTCGAAACGTGGGAGAAAAATATTAAAAACATTGTACCTACTGCTAGGCGAGGCATATAAGACGATGTCTTACTTGCATATAAGGAAAATAGATATAAAAATATGTACCTCATGCCCCATTAGGGGACTTTACTCGTCTAGAAATGTATTTATGTTGGACAGTCAGTGAATAATAAAGCAAGGTGTTTGAACTACGTAATGTAATTGCAATGTAGAGTAATTATCGGATAATCATTTAGCGCGTAGTCAGTGAGTGTCACGGATGTCGGGACATTTCCTATGTCAGAATATACTGGGAATGAAAATCCATTAGCACACTTTCTGTTCTGTTTCACTGTACGACCAACAACTGAAACCTCAAATGTTCGACGTGAAAATATAGTGAAGTTTTAATTGACAGAACTGAAATACATTAATAACAAAGGACAGTGCACTAAAAATCGTCGTATTATTATGTCAGAGCAATGGCGGATAAAATGTCGACGGCGCAATAGGCAAGCACCTTATCAGCGCCCAATGAGGAAGTATTAATAAAATATTCGTCTTTTGTCAATAATGTCACAGTTCGCAAGTTCAAGAGAAAGTAGAATTCTTTTTTTAGGTAAGCAGTTACTTTTTTACCAAAAAATCTGTCCGCGCGATCCTTTGTAATGTCGCGCCTCTAGGTACATGCCTCCTCCACAACGTAAGAGATGGCGCTGATCTTAGTGAATTGAGACACTTAAGCCTACGCAATGGAGTATGGCCGCCAAAAATTAAACAGTCTTTAATTAGTAACACACGGTAATATTCGTGAATGGATGTAACACGTGAACTTTATCAAGCCTAGTGTATATAAGTAAGGGATTTTCCTAAATTTTTCAGGAAACGTCACCCAAAAAATAGATAACGGAAATCTCACTTTGTTTACTTTCCGCAATACTAATTACTGTGTATAAAACTAGAATCTATAATTAACAATATCAATAATGGGATTTATATGACTCAATATGAGACCCATATTTTTCCGAAATGTAAAATTTCTCGCGGCCATAATTAATGGGCAAATAAAAAGAAACCGCATGTTGTAACCACAGACACGACAAACTATTGTAGATTCCGCATTTCAAGTGTCATCACAAAGAGGTTACATCTGATGTCTGAATTAGGGGCGAGCGCACTTAGTGCCTACAGAGCATTCCTATTTCAGTGGTCATTAAAAAGATAAAAATGATGTAAAGTTACAGTTTGCTCGTATTATATTATGCTGAGAAATAAAAGGAATTTTAAATGGATTTTATGTTAGGTGATACTTTAGCCACAGAACTTGAGTCAACGATGCGCCGTCGACCTAGTTTTTACTTCGAGCATTCGGAAATTCATAGACTGAAACAGAAACGTCCAATATGCACTTTATGGTTTTTCTGTCTATGAACGGTGGTTGGAAATTCGATATTCAGGTGGGAACCTGTTCAATGACCGAAGTTACCAGACGCGGGGAGACGTGGTTACAGAAAATTATAATCATGTTGTCCCGGTGGGATTCGAACCCACGAACCGATGCGCACGGCAGGTGTTCTACCGAACGTGCCAACGAGCCCGTCATATGAGCCCGAATTATTAGATTTGCAAAATCCTCAATCTAGCTCCATCAATCTCAACATTATTTCAGTGTAAGGTTTTACGGAGAGGATTTTAGCGTAGAGTCCCATAGGTACATTTAGTACATTACATTAGTACATTTACTGGTAGTGCATTGCATAATGACATAGGTTCTGTCCTGATAAGTGGCTTCGTATATACGTCTTATTATGTAAAAAAAAAAACTTTTTACTATAATCATTTTAAAGGATCAGCGTTGCAACACAGATGTGTACGTATATTTTTGTAGTTTATTAATTTGTTTTTATTTTTGTTATTTGTGTGTATATTTAACTATTTATATAAATGTTTTTCTTCTTCTTCTTTCTTCTAATACTAAGGAATTCGACATGGTATAAACCTTTAAATAAAATACTGTATACCGGATTAAAACGTGATTTATTATTTAAATTATTTATCCCGACGTTTCGGATGCTTTTCAGCAACCGTGGTCGCGGGAGACTATCCCGACACGTCTCCCGCGACCACGGTTGCTGATAAGCATCCGAAACGTCGGGATAAATAATTTAAATAATAAATCGCGTTTTAATCCGGTATACAGTATTTTATTTAAATGTGTGATACTCGCGTTAATAAAAGACAATATTATGGTATAAACCTGTTTTCATGCAATGAGCTGACAAACGGGTGAGCCTTGTACGATCTTAACTGACTACGTAAATGAAGAGTTATGTTTTATCATTAACTAGCGAACCGCCCCGGCCGCGGCAGGCATAATATGCTCTACCTAAATCGCGCGCTTTAAAAAAATTACAAGACCATTTTTTATATTTTATTAGTATAGTAAGCTATATTATATATATGTCATCGGGGACCTTTTTGTAGATCTATAAAAGAGGAATATCCCACATTGTGTTGATATATAATATATCTCAAAGTAGGTAGTGTTTTCGATGAAAGCTTCCAGGCGGCTTGACTTTTTCCGACACTGCCAAAAATTATCGTTATATTTCAACCAATTTGCACAAAAGCTTGACAAATTATACACACATATAACAACCCCATGAAAATCCGTTCGGTAGTTTTTGAGTTTATCGTGAACAGACAGACAGGCGCGGCGGAGTAATTTGTTTTATAATATGTAGTGAAGTTGAAAAAAAAATTTGTGTAGATTATATTGTAAATATCGATACCTTAATTCGCAAACCAGCTAACTCCATTTGAGTAAAGTTTACAGAAGAGACATAAAACGTTGATATTTTTTGTTGAGTAAATAGAAAAAGAAATCTAATATCCCGTTGGTAGATAATATAATTAATTGTTGATTTTAGTAATGTACAATCTTTTTTACTTTTACATTTAAATACTAGAGTATTTTATGTAGTTATCCATTTTTCAAAAATTTACCAAAAGTGGAGTTGGAAGGATTGCGAATTAAGGTATCGATATGAATTATATAATATATATTTATTCAAATAATTATACTGTATATCTATAGTGTAAATATATAATGATGTAAAATATAAATAAATAAATGTGACTTCATTAATATTCATCATATAATATAAGTATTATTTGTTTATATAGCTTATAGATGCTAACATTAGCAAGGGATAGCCACGTTAATTAGCATTCCTTTAGGGGCTAACGACAGCTTCTATTGAAGTGACCCTGTGTCGCACATAATTCACAAATTTTTATGTCCAGAACTCGTGATATACTAAAAATAACAGTAACCCCTGGAGTACAGAACTAATCTCTCGTGACCCATCGATTTGCTGTTTAAAATTGTTTCACTTTAATAACAAACGGGTCGAGAGGGGGTGGCGCGAGGTGTGGGGTGTTGGGAAGTGAAAGCGAAGCAATAGTGGTAGGTGGCGCCCTCAGCGATTTATTGTTTTTAATAATAACGTGAAGCAGTCACAAAGAGAACAAAAGTCTACGTTGGAACGGAGCGCGGATGTCCCGAAGTAGGAGGATCACTGAGAACAGTGGATGCGGCAATCTGTAGTAGATAGAGATGATAGCATACTTAGCCATATTTGAAGTAGATAAATTTAATTATTTTTATGTCTTTGTATGTATCGAAATTGATTCAGTTTCATTCTGTTTCACTGATAGTTTCTAAAGCGAAATCAAACTCATTTTATTTAATTTTAAATTAATCAATTTCATTTCTTAGTATTAAAATAGTACAAATAATAGAATGAATATATCGCGTTTTATTCCAGTAAAAATTAATTTAGTTTTGTTGAAACGTGATCCCAAAAAATAATTTTGTCAAAACATATCGCTGATTTGCAAGAATAACGGCACAACTCAATTGTTTTTGAATTTCTAGTTATAAACACCATACGATCCAATATAGTTCTTATTTTATTGTAACTAAATCTCACATTCATATCGGCATAATTGACGTAATGGCGAGACAAAATGTAATTATTGCATTGATTGATTTTTGACTCTATTTTTATTATACAGCCACATCATTTATTTGTTTGTGAATAATATCTTAACTTAAACTTTATTCATGCTATTTTGATTTATACATTAAATTTTTATATAAAATGACAACAAATATTTTGTTTAATTTTCAAACGGCTCCCCTGTAAAACATCATAATTAGGATTGTATCATTCATGATAAGAAGCGATATAATTATTATATTTCACTGATTACTAATTGCCGTATCAAACAAATATAATATTCTCCATGATCCATGTGTCCTGCTCGAAGTCCCACTGGAGCGGGCCGTGGTCGCAATATTAACATTTGTACGCTCGCACTTCACCATTCTCAAATAAACGAAACCACTCTATGTCAAAGGAATAAGAGTTATTTCCGCGTGACTGAAAGATGCGTTCGCGTTTCAAAATGATGACGTCAACATAATAATGTCAAACTTAATTTTTATTGTTTTATCAGAGTTTTTGTATAGTGATTGTTAAGATTTTGTGTAGTAGGTATTACTGGAGGACTCACTCACTTTTACGTAGTACAGAGGGAAGTATTACGTAATACAATTGAACAGCAACTGTGTAATAATTTTTCATTTGAAAAAACTAATGCGTGGTTTAAGTATAAAACTAAACACCTTTTAATTTTTTTTATTATAAAAAAATATATATTCGTAAATCTAAGTAGGAAAGCTATTGATGTTGATGAATATAAACATTCATCAACATCAATACAAAAAATATAAGCTCGTGGCACATGATCCGATGATTCTATTCCCTCTGAATTCCCTCGCATCTGGTAGCAGTGTTGCAGTGTACCGTTGCCTCCTTTTCTATATTAAAAAAAAAACATATTTAATAATCCTGGTTAGATATGTAAATAGTTGAAGGATATAAAATAATGTGATTGAAATTTTCATGCTAAGAAATCCCATGCCATGCTAAATGCCCATATTACATAAACACAAATACGCCAACAACCGTAGAGAAATAACAGTAAAAAACATAAAAGAGTAACAAAGTAATAATAATATCTTACTTATAATAACTTAAACATTGAAAACAATATTTTATTTGTATACTATACGTTCATGCTGCACACTTGGTGCATAATTAATTACCTACCTGACTAGACATAGCCTTGCTAGACAAAATTAATTATTGCAGGAAGTTCTAAAATTGTCAATTATTATTAGTTTAGGTTGACGTCATTCAGGTTCTAATATAATTCAAGATATGAATAAACAGAAACTAGAATTCAGTGGCGACTTTGAGTATTAATTTCTTAATGGAGTTTCTGGCCAGTCTCGTCTGTGTAGATTTAGAGGTTTTGTTGCAGAGAGGTCTGGGGGCCTTGGGGCAACAAAGGAGTGGCCCTAAATTATTTTTCAATATTTAACATAACAATACGAAGTACAGTGTCGTCGTCGGAATATGAAAGATTTTTTCCGAAGACTCTATTTGGAACCTCCACTAAATTCAGACCTGATGCCTGATTTCGAATCGTTAATAATAGACGATTCCAAAGCTATTGTATAAATTTATTTCTAATTTTACTTTGAATATAGATCCAGAGGTATTTTGAGGGAGAGAGTCTGAAGAAGCTATTCAGTGTCATAGGCGTAAAGAATCTATATATATAAAAATGAATTGCTGTTCGTTAGTCTCACTAAAACTCGAGAACGGCTGAACGGATTTATCTTATCTTAGTCATGAAATGTTCGTGGAGGTCTAGGGAAGGTTTAAAAGGCGAGAAAAAATCGAATAATTTCCGGGAAAACCCTAAAAACAGCCCTTTTCTGTTTCCCATACAAACGTTTTCTAGACTCCGCCATCTTGACAGCTCACGTCATGCATTCTTAGCTTTTTTGGAATAACAGATGTCCACTGCAAATCAGTGACATATTAGACAATTATAGTGGGTAAATGAGCATATTCAAATTTAAGAATAATAATTTCGAAGCCAAAATTGTGGCAGAACAACGTCATATGTAACATATAAAAAGTATGAGTAGGTAGTACCTACTCATACTTTTTATGTCAGAGATGATGGCTAATGTCAAGAGAAGAAGATATTAATTATGGTTTCCTCTGACTTCTATATCAATAAGAATAAAAATATTTTGTAACGTAACTGTTTACTTTTTAATTTATAATATTAGTACATCAGACTTAGATGATATTTGGTATGGAGATATTTTGAGTGCCAGAATGTTTATCACAGAAATCATCGCTTAAGGGTGTAAAAAGAGGGGATGGAAGTTTGTATGGGGTAATCAATAACTTCTTAAGTAAGAAATGTAAAAGTCATTATAACTTGACTTTTCGTAAGAAATAAATAGTTTCTGTACTTTTGTCCAATCAGGTTTATTAGAAGATGTTTAATGGGCTCGTTGGCGCATTTGGTAGAACACCTACATTGCGCACCGATGGCTCGCGGGTTCGAATTCCGCCGGGATAACATGTTTATAATTTTCTGTAGCATGTTTTACCCACTTAGGGCACTAAACGGGTGGAAGGAATATCGAAATTCCAACCGGTACCATTGTTTATAGATGGAAAAATCGTTAGGTGCACATTGCGCGTTTCGGTCTATCTAAGGATTTTCGAATGCTTGAAATAAAAAGTAGGGCATCATTGACTGATGTTCTGTGGCGGATTTATCTTATGCTCGTCGTGTTTTTCTTTTGTTAGATATCGACAGAATTGATCCGGTAAGGGTAGGAAAAACATATATGTAGGTAAAATATAACCTGAATTATTTTTTATTTAATTTAGAATAGGTACATAAGTTTCTTGTAGTCAATGGCTTTGAACTATTTTTATTTGTGATTCAACTTTATTAACTTAACTGGCAATTCCTCGGAAGAGTAAATATAGTTACTCAAGTTACTCAACCCATTTAGCAAATGAATCGTTGAAATATGATTTCAGTGCTTCTTTACTTCCCAAGAAAACAACATTGTTTTGTGTTTAAGAGAAAAAAGGAATAGATTCGTACCGCTCCCGTCCCTCAGTAATTGAATTATATCATCGATTTTCCATTAAAATGCTTTATGGAATGAAATGTTTAACTCAAAGGAGGTGGGGCGGCACTCCGTTTGCAATGAATCACGAAACTTCTAATTACTTATGTATTAACATGAAATAATAAACATGGCAGGCATTCTATAAAATAAACTCCATAAAAGTGTAGTAGCGACCTTGTCTAATATTTTTAAATCTAAACCTATCAAAGGAAATGCTTAGTTAAGGTTACGTTTAGAAAATAGTATAAAAAATAATTTTAAAAGAAAACCTATTAATCAACTATTAGCAGCGATCTATCAGGGAGCAATGTACGAATGTGTAGACAAAAAATACTCATGTTACTCGCTGATAATGTAACTTTCTATTGATGAAAGAACTTTTAAAACAGGACAAACATAATCACATTGATTTTTATTTATATAGATAGATAACAATATTATGTGCACAAAACCATCAATTTACGAAACCAAATAATTTAATACCTATTAAAATTGACAAATATAATATTATTTGGTAATGTTTTTTACTCCGGTTCGTTAGGAGATTAGTATCTAGTCGTAAAAAGTGGTTTAGCTTACGCGTTTAAATGGGCGCATTCATTGATAAAATATAATAATTAAATCTATACTAATATTATAAAGATGAACGATTTGTTTGTTTGTTATGATTTAACTCAAAAACTACTGGACCGATTTTAAAAATTCTTTCACCAATAGAAAGCTACATTATCATTATTTTTTATAGTATAGCACATCCACATGGCACCCGTGCGAAGCCGGAGCTGATCGCTAGCTATGAATAAAATATCATTGTGTACGCTCGGCGCATTTCTGGGGAGTCCTTTCGTGCTGACGAAAGGTTTGGGCCTTGCCTTCGGTCTTTGACTGTAGCACGGGCCGAGGGAGGGGTCTTCTGTGTGAGGTTTACGCGTAGGAGTACCACGGTAGAAGTGACGCAGGAGTCACAGTACTTCAGCACAGGCTGATCTTCAAGACCGGCGATTGGTGGGACCCGTGCAGTCTCTCCGTTCTGCAAATGGAATGAAGCGGGAGGCTGGTGAAGGGGAGGGCCAGTGACCCAGCTGCCTGGAGCAGAGGGCATATGAGGCAGACAGGTAGGGTGACTCCCACACTTCCTATGTCCTTTGCAGTACCCCGACACAGCGGGTGCGTAAATTGCATTTCCCCTCGGTAGGAAAAAAAGAAGTTTTAAATGGACCTAGGGTCTCATACATTCAGGAAAAAAGTGTACCAATTATTAAGCCACGCCTCTTGTCAAGTTTTAGAAAAGTGACGTTGAGCGATGAGAACAATGATAAGCGTGGAGTCGAAATATAATTTTAAAATTTACCATAATAAATACCTATACATACACTCTTGATCGACTTTGAAAACTTTCTTATTAATATGTGGCCGCAGTACTAGGCATAACGTTTCGGAGCGCCGTATTTCGGCATTATTTAAAAAAACTGTGGACATAAAAATAAAAATTTGGGCTGTGACAAAACCTCAGTAATTAGCTAAAGTTCATTTAGAAGTATGAACTTCATATATTATGTCTATATTAACTGTAGTTTCGTCCTAGCTCTTATTTTATGACGTAGTTACTTCCAGGCTTAAATAATATAAAAAGATTCTGCAAAATTTTCCGAGCAAAGGTACTAGATTGGAATCTTTCGGATTAAAATTTTCTTCTTGTCGCGATTCGGCTATAACATTTCTCCATAGTGAGCACCTAATCGGATCTCGAGGAAAACTGAAATTAAAATTATGTATAAGTAATATGATTATAAAATATTAATATCAAAGCCACTCTACATATTTGGTCTAATTGCCACGGAAATATGATTTGATGCACGATCTCTTTTCATATCGTCCCCGTAGAGCGAAAATTAATTAAGTCCACTTATGTATTTCTTTTTTTATTGTATAACGGGAATCAGCGTCTAACTCTCATTATTATATCATAGTTTTTGTTTTATAAAATGCCAAAATTCACAAGTTATGATTATGGACAATACCATGTTAAGAGAAAATAATTCTAATTCAGTTAGCTATTTTACTTTTGCAGTAATATTTCATAACTAAAAATTAAGAATACTTAATTAGTTTTTCCATAATATATTTATTTGTTTATTTTATTTTAGCCTTGTTTACAATTTACCTAGCTCAATTTAATTTCTTTATTAGTAGCTTCTTTGATTATTTATATGTCATAATCTAAGAGTAGCTTATTGGGGACCATCCATAAAGTACGTCATAAGGGTGGGAGGAGTTTCATGACGTCACATTACAAAATCTTAGACATCTTAATGTTAAAATGCCAAATTTGAAATATTAACCATAATTTCATTATTAAAAAAATAAAATAAGATAAGATAATTTTTCTTATCATAAAAATAACTCTTGCTAACTCTCTAAAAATAAGGTCTTACAAATGTGACCAACTGTGACAAGGACGGGGGAGGACGAGGAAGGACGGGACGGAATTTTCTAATGCGATTATCTCGAAATACACTTTTTAGACTTATTGTTAGTTAATTTGCGCACTACGAGGACGATATGATGTATACGTAACGTGCCAGAAAGGTATTCAGAAGCGAAAGGGAGGGTTTTTTTTCATTTTTGCAGTTTATATGATTTTATTTACAAAAAATTGAAATTTTAATAATTATGTTTCAATCAAAGAAACAATTTTAGTTAATGAAATTATGATACACCATCGTCTATTCTCACTTTACTTGAGAAGTTTTTAAAATACGTTTTCAAATACTGTATTGCATTTGCATTATGTTATGTCGCGTGACCAAATGACTTACGAACGATTGTTGGTTTTTTGCAGAATAGTTCTTCTTTGAATACACACACACACACACAACAGAATAGGTCTGAACAGATATGTACGAGCACAGAACCGAACTCCATTAATTATTATGTCAGTGTTAAAGGGTATGAAAATATAAAAAAAAATACATTAATTCTTTAATCAAAATGTAAATAAATAAATCTAGAAATAACCAATTTTATCTCCGTCTTACGCAGATAGAAGTTATAACTGAATTAACAACATACCATCCACCACTTACTGATATACGATAATTATGTCACAGGCAATATTGGTGTTTTTAACAATACGTTAAAGTTCCTTTTCGCGTCACGAGTTTCGACCACGACTAATGGTTGATGAGTGTACCTATACGTCATCGAGTCTGTCCATCGCCCTTTCCAATTAACTACATGTCAGATCGACACTTGCACAAATCGGTAGGTCTGAAATGTACAAAAGCTATAGAAGCCCAGTTTGTACAGGTTTTTGGAAGGAATTCATTTCTCCTATTTTTGTCTATACTGAATCAAATGTGTGATTGAAAATCAATTTTCAATATAGCGTTTTTTGTGCTTTCAAAAACGCGGGATTTCTAAATTGAGATATCTGATCCTATTTCCCATCTGTAAATAAAGTACCTCGTTCTATTTGGCCCTTGGCTTCAAATCTCTGGTTCTGTTTACCTACTGTTCTATGAAAAAAATATGAAAATTCTCTTTGAAGTTTAGTATTTTTTCCATCGATATGGAGTTTAGCTTTGATAAGTTATATCAAAGCTAAACTACATATCGATGGTTAACAGTCAAAACGGGATAACCGCTATTCTACAACTTACAGGAATGTTATTTAAAGTTCGCAACAAACGAAAAAATGAGTGACAATAAGTTCGTCGTAGCTTCATAAAACTTAGACTAACTGACGCAAAAAAATAAAATAAAAAAAAAACCTAAGAAAAAAAAGATAATAGGTCTATTTATATGATTGCTCGAAGTAAAACATAGGTATGTATGTATTTCTTTACTTAGTTACTCTGATGGGGCACTATGAATGAAGATAGCGTCTCTATCAACGGTTGTTACATTTCATTCTTGTTATTTAGTTCTGAAAATAAGAGAACTTAAAAGACAAAGTGCTAGATGTTTATTTTTCCTAACCATGCCCGTTAGTGGCATACTTTAGATATGTATATACCCGTAATACTAAGAAACAACTCGGCCAAGCAATTAAATACTCCTTGCTCTAAACAAATATTAGTAATGCGTCTAATTTATAAAAGTGTGCCCAGTTTAAAAAATATATTCACAGTGTGCTCAAAATATTATTTTAATCTCTTCGGGGTTATTGCCACATACGTTGATATAAGTTTATTTTTTTTATTGAAACTTTTCCATTTAAGAAAATTAGTTTTAAATTCGAATCCCAATAACACTATAAAAATTCATTGAATACCTATCAGCGCTCTGATAACGTTATATAAAATGAACAGATCGTAATAATCTAATATCACTTTTAAAACATTGTCTTTGAATATTTTAATTGTTTTGTGTTGTTAAGTTATACCTACCTACATTACCTAATCATTATGAACTGCATAATTTAAGTCAATAATTCAACCTAAAGGGCCCAATATACGTTGCGATTCATCGTTTCGATCAATCTCACGAAAATCGTAACGATCGATCGCTTCAAAAATGCCACTCATAGACGAAACGATTGGTTGTTACGATCGATTCTTAATTACTTGTTTGAAACGGAATAATAAATATTAACAACAATAACAATATTCATGTTTGCATAGGATTTTGCTGCGATTTTCGATTAAGTAAATCATTAACGATCTCGATTTGTCGTTTCGATTGGTCTGATACGACGGATCGTAAAGATCAATCGTACCGTATATGAAGCCCTTAACCACCGACGAGAAGTCCCTGGCCATGTACGAGTATCTACTACAATCTCTAAGAGCAGTATAATAGCCGTCTTATTTTTAAAGGGAACGTGACAGCGCGATATATTTTATATAGCTCTTTCTCCTGCTTATATGGCATAGCTTTAAAATATGGCGGTAAGACCACTGAATACATGATGCAGTGGCTTGTATGTGTAACCACATACAAGCCACTGCAATCGTCACCTTGAAACTAATAATTAATAGTCCTCAATTTCTTAGTAATACATAAAAATACTTATAACGTCCCGTAAACCTAGATTATGCAGAAAAGATAATTTCTTCACTAAGAAACTGTATCTATAGTTGAGTTGCAATTTTTTTCTTTGACTAGCAATTTGAGTGAGCAAAAGTAAGAGATTTACGTACTTTTGCTGATGAGGGGGTGGGGAGTAATATAGAATCTAATAATCTATTGTCTTTTTAAAGTTAGATATCGACAGACAAGCCTGAGGTTCACTTGATGATAGGTGATTCCTCCGCCACAGAACATCAGTCAAAGATGCGCTGTCGACCTACTTTTTTACTTCGACCATTCGGAAATCCATAGACTGAAACTGAAACGCGCAATATGCCCTTCACGGTTTTTCATCTATGAACGGTGCTTCGTTGGCCGTAGTAACCAAACGTGAGGAAGACAAGCTCACAGGAAACTACAAACATGTGGTCCCGGTGTGATTCGAACCCACGACTCATCAACGCGCACGGCCGTCACTGTCTTTTATTAACGCGAGTATCACACATTTAATAAAATACTTTATACCGAATTAAAATGCGATTTTTAATTTATATTATACTAATATTCTGCTTAATGTAATACTTGAACGGGTATTAAATTAAAATTCTTATAAAACATTTTATTTTCCGTGCAAAACGAAGTCCGTACAGTTTCATAGTAATCTTTATAATCTCGAGAGTATCAGTACAACGTCGTCGCTTTTAACGAAACTAATCAAGGAAAATGGTGCAGATTCATAAACACGTTAATTCAGCGACGACTTTTTTATAACTTAATTAATAACGTATGGCGAATGGTAGGTACAATGTTACGATTTAGAGCTTTTTATAGTTGTACTACAGTTTAATTTGATGAGCCTCGCGTGAGTTGACTCTTCGTCACATTTTTTATGACTGATGTAAACTAATGAAAAATACCAAACGAAACTACTTTATACGACGGATTTGATTTACATGTTTATGATGTTATGTTTGTTGTAGATATTCGTTGTTTGATAGTTGCGTGAATTTAACAAGGGTTTTTCTATAGTAGGATATTATAGGGAGATTATTTTAGGGTAAGATATTTGTAGGTATCTACTCTGAATTAAATACCTATGTTTATTGAAACACATCTATCTACGAGTATCTAATAAAAGAGTAGAATCGAAAATACTGTTCACTGAACATATAATTACCAGAAATTAAGATGGGTGATGCAGAATACATAAGTATCTTTAAGTAAACAGGTACTATGTATAATACTACTTACGCTTAGCTATGTCTACGCAATTATTTAATAACAACAACAGCTGTGTGGTCTTTCAAATGGGTGACTCAGCTTTTGCTGCGTCTACCATATAAGATAAACACAGCACTGGTTTTCAGTCACTCCCAGTAACTTTTGGAGCACTTTTATTGTTATTAATAAATATGTCGTATGAATTGCACTAAAACACACTACAAAAAATTTAAACGGACGAAAATTAAAAATACAAATCGATTATAAGAGAAATTTGTTGAGAGAAGCAAATTATTTAAAATTAAAGTTAAAAAAAAAAGTTTAAATAATCACCCGGTATTCGAATTCGGGACCGCTCCACTTCTGTCACAGCGAAATGTTGCTCTGTTAGTGAGGTTACAAGAATATATATAACAAATTTCTTAGAAAGCAGTTGTGTGTATTCGTGCAGGGTCATAATAAAAGGGTTCTGAACAGCCGGCTACGCGCGCCTCATAGCAGCAGGGTAAAGTAATGTATTGTATCTTAGCCGTCTACGTCTCATAGGGTTGCCACATACCTAATGGATATCTAAATAGTCATCCGTTAGCAAATAAAAAAAATAAAAAAATATAACATCAGTGTAGAGAAGAATAATTGTTCACTCTTGCCTAAATATAGGTATGTACCTACCTATTAAACATCAGTCGGTAGGAGCCATACCCCGGTATCTATTGGAGCTGTATTATTGTCATGATACTTTATAAGAGAACGTGATAACGAATACGTCGTGTATAGTTTTCTCTTTCGTTAAAGAAGACAATATTGTTTAGATGGCACCATGTTATTGTGTGTTCAATGTTGAACACGCACACAGGAAGGGAATTCATCGTTTTCGATCTTTGATCAGTGGTTAGTTATCCAGACAGAATTTCAGAATACCTTATATTTTGACGACCTTGTTGTCTCGGTAGAACACCTGCCGGGCTAGCATGACCGCCACGAGATATATCTCGCGCGAGAGAAGACAAACTAAGATGTTAAATATCTCGATATATTATATCTCGACATCGACAATTTTGATAGAAAAGATATCTCGATCGACAAATGTATCTATTTTTGATATTAAAAGCCGAGTTTTAAGTGTAATTGTCATGTTAGACCCGAAAGAAATAAAGCGATAGTCGATTAAAACACGAGAAAACGGTAGACAAAATTTTGTCGCGCTTGGCATGCTAGCCCGGCTGCCGTGCGCAAATGTAAGGAAATCATTTTTGATCTCGCGAGATTCTATCTCGTAACCCATCGAAAAGCAGAGGTGTATCTACTATCGAACGTGGCAGCGAGTAGGTATGCTAAGTAACTTTTTTATGTTAGATATCGACAGACGAGCATGAGGTTCACTTGATGGTCGGTGATAGGTACCCCAGCAACAATATATCAGTTAATGATGCTCTGTCGACCTACTTTTTACTTCGAGCTTTCGGAAATCCATAGACAGATCGAAACGCGCAATGTGCACTTCACGGTTTTTCCATCTATGATCCTTCCCATCCGTTTAATGACTAGCCGGCCTAGCATGACAACCGCGACACAATTTTGTCGACCGTTTTCTCGTGTTTAAATAAAATACTGTATACCGGATTAAAACGCGATTTATTATTTATATTGTTTAAATTATTTATCCCGACGTTTCGGATGCTTTTCAGCAACCGTGGTCGAAGGGAGACAATATAAATAATAATTCGCGTTTTAATCCGGTATACAGTATTTTATTTAAATGTGTGATACTCGCGTTAATAAAAGACAATATTACGTTTTCTCGTGTTTTAATCGATTATCTCTTTATGTCTTCCGGGTCTAACATGACACTTAGGTATACTTAAAATACGACTTCTAATATCAAAAGTAGAGTTATTTGATTATCTATCAAAGTTGTCGATTTCAAGATATAAGTAATACTTATATGGAGATATACCTATAACAATATCTTAGTTTGTCTTCACACGTTTTACACGTTAAGAAATGCTTATTGAAAATTATAAACATGTCGTCCCGGCGAGATTCAAACCCGCAACCCATCGGTGCGCAAGGTAAGTGTCTTACCAAACGCGCCAACGAGCCCGTTATTCCCAAGTCATCTAGATTATTTTTCTTTAGATCATTACCTACATCTCAAATCATTCTACGTCCTGCCTGACCGAAACCTTTAAACAGCGTTTCTTCGGGATTCAAACCGGGTACCCTGGAATTAAACGCGACGCGCTTACCACTGCGCTACGGGGGAGGTCATCTGATAAGTACACAATATTAATGAGCGTACATGATGAACACGGCCTAAACCTTAAGAATACTAACCATTAGGTATGTAAACTTGTCTCTTTATAATTCTTATTAGCGACCCGTCCTGGCTTCAGACGCATAGGTAGGTACAATATATGCGCTAGTAAGTAAAACTATAGTTAATATTACCTGTGGGGTGGGGTGCCATACTTTGGTCTGAGTGTGTGTAATAAAATAAAAAACGTGTTCAGTAAAAAAATTAGGATAGATATCGACAGACGAGCATGAGGTTCACTTCATGGTAGGTGATACCCCAGCCACAGACCATCAGTCAATGATGCGCTGTTGACCTACTTTTCACTTCGAGCATTCGGAAATCCATATACTGAAGCCTAAACGTGCAATATGCACTTCACGGTTTTTCCATCTATGAATGGTGGTTCGTTATCTGGTTGGAATGGATGTGGGGAAGATATGCTTACAGAAAATTATAATTATGGCGTCCCGGTGGGATTCGAACCTACGACCTATCGATGCGCACGACAGGTGTTCTACCGAATGCGCCAACGAGCCCGTCAATCATGCTCATGTATTTGTTAGGTCATAGCAACAGAATTTAATACGTTGGTACAATTAAAATTAAGATTATGTAATTTAAAAAGTAAAGATTAAGATACAATTTAAATTAAATTTTAATGAATTAATAATAATTCAGCTCGTCATTTTCGCGGTCATGAATTAATGAAATGAGTAGAAGCCGTTATGGAATAGCTTAGCTTTAAGAATTATGTTGAATGTATCATCTTTTGGGCTCATTTCTTTTACAGGCAAATAGATCAGTCTTTAGTGTTCAGACCAACTAAAACAATTTTTTTACAGGTATTGTCTCCCCGGGATTCGAATTCGGGAAGTCCAGGACTAAGCGTAACGTGCAAACCACTGAGTATAGGTACCTACTAGAAGCCTCGGAGTGAACCAAGAAAACTAACCACTAAAATCATTATTATTATTCATTCAGTGACTAAAGCTCTTAATGAAATCAATGAATCAAGTATTTTAATGACGTCATAATAATGTCGATTATCGTAGGCGTTATCGAATGTGACCTTATTTCGTTGAACGTATTTATTATATTTCGATATAAATATTTAATAGGTCATAATAGATAGAACCTTCAATTAATTCACTGATATGAGGAAAACCATCCGTTTAATGTTCGAAGTATGACGTAGGGAATATATATCAACAGAAATTATTTACATCTAAATCCAGTGGGATTCGAACCCGCTACCTTTCGAGACAAACCCAACACGTTAACGAGACAATTATTGGATACAAAGCTTACTTACTTACTTTAAAAAGCAATAGGTGTTTTGTCGAATAAACAATGTTGCTACGCTAAGATTAAACGAAGGAAAATAATTTAAATAAGATGTAAATAAATTCCTCACAAAGACAACACACTTTTAATAAGTGCGTGGGACGAGATATTCGTTTATACGTGACTCCGATATGTCGTTTTTAAAACCCTGTTTTTGTAGGATAAAAGTTTAATATTGATACATTTCTTTCATATACCCAGATATAGGTAAATAATATAAAAATGATTTAAAAACTTTAATTTAAAAATATTAAAAGTTCGATTACTCGATTCAAGTAGGTACACGAGGTGACAACCCTTTGCTATACTTACATACAATTTTGAGAACAACGCTAATCATATAGCATGATAGCTTTGTAAGTATACTTTGTATTGCGGTATATTGATTGTGTGATATTAATAAACATGAATAAATAGTTACCTACTTATTACTCAGTTTTTTTAACTTATATGAGGATGTTTTTCTAAGGTGGCATCTTCCATATTTTAAAAGGAAGTGTTTAAAAAAGGTACCTACCTATATAATTGCTAAGATTTTCCTGTAGGCTGTACCTACAGGAAAATCTTAATAAAACTAAGAGCAATGTAGTAGGTATATTATATTAATTTTCCCAAATATTTCTTAAATTAAACAGATTAAATTTCTTAAAAATAATAAGTTCTGATTATTTACATCTTTATGAAAATTTACAACCCTTCTACAAAATTACTACAAGCCAACCCTTTATCAAGAAAACTGAGTTCTTTGTTGATCGATAAATGTTGATTCCTTGTAGAGTAACGTATTGTGGAATAATGATAATAATATAGAATTGACATGTTTGATGCACACTACGAAGCAGCAAGCAGGTAGTGCTTCGGCGAGGTAGGTTGGGGCGGCAGTGGTTGCGCGGGCGCTTCGCGATCGATGGGGCGCTGCGGGGGCGGGTGAGGGGCGCGCGGGCGTGGCGAGAGGCGGCGCGCGGCGGCCATTCGCTTGCCGCTCGCCCCGCCCCCGCGTGCCGCCCGCGCGCCTCTCACCGGTTCCGCCGCTCAGTGCTTCGCGAGCCATCGTCGCCGCCGCTTGCGTTGTACACGCTTTCATAGTTCGCGTTCCGTTGCAGATGCGAGTTACCTCCAACTGAAGCGATGCCGGCCGAAGAAGAACCCGTGGCTATGGACACACGGGACCCACCCGGCTCGCCCCAACAATTCTGCCTACGGTGGAATAATTATCAATCCAACCTAACGAGTTGTTTCGACCAGCTGTTCCAAACGGAAACTTTGGTGGATGTCACGCTCGCCTGCGATGGAAGGAAACTGAAGGCCCATAAGGTGGTGCTGTCGGCTTGCAGTCCCTACTTCCAGAGCTTGTTTATGGACAACCCGAGTGAGCACCCCATAGTAATTCTGCGGGACATATTGTACAGCGATCTGAAGGCGGTGGTGGAATTCATGTATCGTGGGGAGATAAACGTGTCCCAGGCGCAGATCTCGGGGCTTTTGAAAGTGGCCGAGACGCTGAAGGTCAGGGGGCTTACGGATGTGAACGGGGAGCAGGCTGTGCTGCGTGCGGAGACCGCCCAGCGGGAGATGGAGAACAACCAGAAGCGTTCTTTGGACGACGAGAGTGTCACGATTCCTTCAAAGGTTCAGCGAAGGGGCTCGGAGGTGGAGCGAAGCCCGAGGCAGAGCCCCCGCGAGTCGCCCTCTGCTCCAGCCGACTTGCTGCAGCCGCCGGACGTCAGCGTGCCCATGCCCATACACGGCGACGACGCAGACATCAGACCCGGCATCGCCGAGATGATCCGTGAAGAGGAAAGGGTGAGTCGCCATGTTTGAAAAGTTTTTCCCGCCATTTTCGCTCCGCCTCGCGTCGCCCCACCCCGCTTTAACAAACTTTATTTTACTAGAAACATTTTTGTTTTCATTTCAAGGTTTGTCGTTTTAATTGAATGGTTCGAAGCAGTCTAAATTGAGCATGCATGTCAATTCTACTTTATTTTTTGTTTGAGAATATTCGTAAACGCTATTAATAGTTCCCGTGGAATAATCGTTTAATACGACTGTTACATAGGTATTATTAATACAAAATTTACGGAGGTTAGGGCTGATATTTTCGCCGTATCTCGTGAGATAATAATATGTTATATTAGAATTAAATCGTCGCGGTCGTTTAAAAAAATTGTAACTGTCAGCTGTCAAGTTTTCAAAATGATTCCTATGTAAAGGATAGGAGCCCTAAATGTATTACATATTACATACTAAGTTGCGAGTTATAACTTGTTAACTTAGTTTAATTGTTGCAACTGCAACTACAGTTTGCATATTTATTGTGGAATAGCTTTCTTGTAAAGTGAACCTTAAGTCGTTGAATTAAGGTATTAAATCCTGCATACAATTGAACGCGAAGAGTTCAGCTGTTGTAAGACTAGGGACCGTCTCAGACCGAGTGTCAAGGAACTAATAAATGAAGTTCGCTCGGTGTTTTAATGGAGGCGCAAAATAAATTTTAATATGAATGAACGGTTTCTAAATTTTCTATACATGATTGACACCTATCTGATTTATTAAAAGCTCTGAACGTATATTAAATACTAAATGATGATTTAAATAAAATACTGTATACCGGATTAAAACGCGATTTGTTATTTATATTGTTTAAATTATTTATCCCGACGTTTCAGATGCTTTTCAGCAATGGTGGTCACGGGCAGACAGTATTTTATTTAAATGTGTGATACTCGCGTTAATAAACGACAATATTAAATTATTTTTATTAATAAATTTTATCAAAATTCAATTAATGTGATTTATTTAGTTATAAATATATATATTTATTAACTAAACACTCTATTAGAAAATTCGGTAGTTAATAAAGAAAAGAAATATGATTGAAAAATAATTATTTTGATTATTAGAACGATAATATTAAAATACAATAAAACGTAATACACTACCGCATCCATTTTTAAAACTAGCTCGACGGGAATTAACTTTGTTGCGCTACTTTATGTTAAAGAGAACATTTTTTATTCTCACTACATTTTTTATAGATTTCCTTTCTGTGATCCAATTATGCTCTTTTTGGATCGGTGTTTAAAATGTATTTATTAATTATCCAACTAATTAATACGTCATCTATAATTATTCATAGGGGGTCATTGTCATGCATAATACATTTATCGTCATAGTTACATTCATACGAGAATTATCTACACTATGATATCTTCTTCTTGCCCTGTTCCCTACATAAATAAAAATTAATGTATCTTTGTCCTCTATGCTCTCCTAAACTAATCATCCGATTATGATGAAATTTTGGTGAGTTGCATGGCCAAAAAAAAACAAAATTTTATGAGGCATGCAACGCTTGCTGGTCCATTAGATATAGCAGAGATTGCTTGTTTGTTTGTCTCCGAAACTGATGAACCAGTTTCAATTATCATAGTCTTCATTTATTCTGGTTAGACTTAGTTTTCAACTCAATCATTTACGAATTAAAAGAGGATTTAGTTACCTTGTTTGTTTTAAAATTCGAACTCATGTTATTCATAATTAGGAACTTTGAGGGCTTTCGATAATTCCATCTCTAATATATAAAATTCTCGTGTCACAGTTTTCGTTGCCATACTCCTCCGAAACGGCTTGACGGATTTTTACCAAATTTTATATGCGTATTCAGTAGGTCTGAGAATCGGCCAACATCTATTTTTCATCCCCCTAAATGTTAGGGGTAGTCCACCCCTAAATTTTATTTTTTATTTTTTGGACGAAATTTTTTGTTTTTATTTTTTTATAATGTGGCATTAAGACAACATTCAACCCCTGCATTTTTGTCAAAAAATCTAGACCCGTGTGAAGCCGGGGCGGGTCGCTAGTATACATATATAATAATAATTAGTATAATACGTCGTTACTTGTATCAATTTGAATTCCGCCTTGGCTCAGTGGCCGTTTGTTACCGAAGGTTTGAAGTTTGAATCCCGGGGTAACAAATTATGAATGCAACATTGTTTCTTAGTTCCTACTTATCAATCAAGATGAAGTGAAAAAGTTCGATATTTTTCCGCCCCAGCGTCCATTCTATAGGATCTTGGCTATGTTTTTAGGCATCTAAAGTTAAAAGGTACGTATTACGCATGTAATCCATGGTCTTTTGTTATGGTATTACGCTATAAGTAGATGTAGGTACTTAGTGGTTTCCTTTAAGCGATAAATATTAATTATTAACTTTACTCCATTGTTCTAAAATTTTCCAAATAAAGACGAGTTCACAATGGCGATAGAAAATACAAACTTCTTTCTTCGGTAAAAGTTGCGTGTTGCATATAAAATTTGAGATGTTCAAAAATGTTCGCTTAGCAATTCGTACTAATCATATAACTTAGATCCGTATTTCAAGACATGACTAAGTTCGGATACTTGTTTGTAAATTTGAAATTTTGACAGTTCTTAAAAATAAATTTCGATTTAAATATTTTAGAGATGAGATGGTTGAGCATTAATCCTTATTCGGAGATTTTCCCTTTTCATTTAAGCACTATGGATATCAACTGTTCCACGTTATTAATATTATACTCTGTCAATTAGAATTTAAACATCATTCGAAAATTAAAGGAATGCAGCCTGTCTTCCGTCACTTTTACGCTTAAGCGGTTTTGAACAGATGTGACAAAGACAAACCCTTGAACGTTGGTTTGTTTAGATTCGGCCCTCTGCATTGAATCAACATTTAAGAACTGGGGGTTTCTTTGAATTGTTTTAACTGAGGTTTTCGTCTTCTATTTTATCAAGCTTTTATTATGTAGGTATAAGCTTTTTGACATTACTAACGCACTATGTAGAAAATGTCTCATAACTAAATTACGAACTAATACGTTTCAACATAGGCCTTAATAATATTACTGTCGCAGATTACACGTGATATTTTTTTAAACTTAAAAATATTTAATAGTTTCACAAAAATAATGGGTAGCTAATGTGAACGTATCCTAAGCCGTTATTTTCACGACCTAAAATAAATTCTTGCAACAAAAGCATATTGTTCATAACAATTAGCAATACAATCAGCATAGATAAGCATTCATACACCTACATACCTACTGAACACACCTTACAATAATAAAAACTACGTAGAATAGCAATGTTAGTCAAAAGAAAATAGCAACACTATATTTAAAAAAATACCTACAAATTATAAGCTCGAAATTGACTTGTATTTTGTTACCAACTATCGTTGGAACACTTGGGCGCCTGGCTCAGTGAACTGGAGGTACAGGATCGAATCCCGGGAAGCAAATCTACAAAACGAATTTGTTTAGGTTGGGCGGGGCAGAAAAGACAAGTGTACCTATTATCTGCTTCGAGATTATTGAGGTGAGCCAGTTTCAACTCCTCCGGAGACAGTTCTGGATCGGCTACTCTCAATACCACGGATCCCTGGGTTCACAATGCATATCTTCAGAGTTATTATGTACCTATAATACCTTATATTTTTATCGTCGGGAAAACATTTTTGCTCTGGGTACTCCCGCGAGGTGCAGGGGAGTGAGCGACTCGCAACTACTGCGAACTCTGCTAGTCAGAGAGCTGAACTAAACCCTACAAAATACCGACAGATCTCGCCATGATGAGGCTCAGGGGATTATGTATATACCTACATTATCATAGTAATAACTTTCACTAAGCTCTCACATTTTCAAATTGCAGAAATACTATCTATATTTAAATCACGCATAACGCAATAAAACTATTCGGATTTCGTGATAAATTATTAATTAATGTTGATTGTTGCTTGCAATAATTAATTTACATTTAAATTACTTAATTGTTCGCGTTTTACAATGTCGAGATGTATTATTTATACACAATACAAATAACTATCAGAGCAAAGAATCGCGTTACAATATAATAATCGCGATCTTATTATAAATGAAATTCCCCTTTGTTCCTCCGGAGTAAACATATTTTTTAAATAAATAAATACCTAGCAAGTAAGCATCATATGCAATCTAGTCTAACATTTCATAATGAGTGCTAATAAACAGTTTATTTATATCCTAAATCCTAAATTAAATTAGGTCTTTCTTATAAGATACTAGCAACACGCCCCGGCTTCACACGGGTCCAATGTAGATATAATATAAACACAAAACAGCCTATGTTAAATAGCTCGCTGATAATGTAGCTTTCTATTGGTGAAATAATTTTTAAAATCGGTCCAGTAGTTTTTGAGTTTATTCATAACATACAAAAATACAAAAATTCAAAAATACAAATCTTTCCTCTTTATAATATTAGTATAGAAGTATAGATATATATAAAGACACCCATAAAAACTTCTCTAGTTTCTCTAGCGTAGGGGGACACATTGTCATATGTATTGTTTTATATAATATTGATATGCAAATATCCTTCGTTTGAAGTGTGAATTCTCGATGCCCCTAATTATGCAGACATATTAATATGTCTGATTCCCAATTTTTTATACAGTCATGTACCTAGGTGATTAGCGTGAATCGGTCAAGCAGGATACATCCTGCATCTTGATTCAATTTTTTAAATCATACAATATTTTACCACTGTCGATTATACCTACCACTAGGTATCATGGTAGGTACTGTTGCCATAACATAATGTTAGAAGCAATAATTCTAAATGAATAATATAAGGAGAAATGAAATATGAACTCTTATCACTAAAAGAATTAATCGTACACGAACGGTATTAAATACCGAGATTGATAAGCATAAATTAATCTTAGCTAATACTTTATTTTACTTACAATTTTAATTAACCGCGTTAATGGAAACGCACGTGTTCCTTCACGCATATAAAATCTGTACTAATGAACTTTTGAGGTTTTTGTTAAATTCTTATATCAGAAATGGACTAAAGTACTCAATTAAGATTATTAAGCATTTTTTAAAATAAGAAAATATATTGTTTCTATTAATTTTTAAATAATGTACTTACCTACTTATTATTTTGGAAATATGAGTTCCAAATTCAAATTATAGCTTTAACTTTTTAACTTTTTTAATTGATTCATAAAATTTTCATAATTTCAAATACATAGATTTAAAAAAGAGTTTAGTATTATTTTGCACTAGAAACGTACTCAATGAAGTACCAAAAGTTTTTAATAATAATAATAAATTCAACTTATAATTTACAAAATATTTAAATAAGAATTACGAATTAATAATACGAAGATCACTTACTATTATGCGTGGCGATTCTTTACATCCTCGATCTGATCTCAATACCTATAGATGCTGCATGTTTTATTCAAATGACAAAGATTTTGGCCGAAATTGTCTAAAAATGAGTTCATCGCCACTTTCCCTAACCTAAGCCTATTATAATATTTTGAACTCTTCCTGTAAGTTCCCCGCATATAAAGCATTGACGTAAGAAAATAGTGAAATTGTTTGCTGGAATTAGATCACTAACATTAAGTCTTCCGAACGCATGCATAATGCCATTGAATAATTTAACTATTCTTATCTACACGCGTTAGACGTTTTTGAATTTTTAATAGCCAACATCTTATAAGTATTTGTTCTAATACCTACTTCTAGAACACGCTCAAACTTACAGTAATCTAATTAAATGTGAAGTAAGCAAGTTTCGACGGGCTCGTTGGCGCATTCGGTAGAACACATGCCGTGCGCATCGATGGGTCGTGGGTTCGAATTCCACTGGGATGCCATATTTATAATTTTCTGTAAGCATGTCTTCCCCACGTCTGGTAACTTCTGCTATTGAATAAAAATTCCAACCGGGTAACTTACCACCGTTCATAGATGGAAAAACCGTGAAGTGCATATTCCGAATGCTCGAAGTAAAAAGTAGGTCGACATCGCATCATTGGCTGATGTTCTGTCACCTACCATCAAGTGAAACTTATGCTCGACTGTCGACATCTTACATAAAAAAGCAAGCAACTTCTTTGTGATGAATTTCATACAGATATTTTTTTTCTTAGGCAGTGCCGATTTAGGGGCCTCTGACAATTCGAGAAAGAATATTGTGGCGCCCACTTAAGGAAATCAATATAGAATATTCTTTTTTTAAATAAAATAACATTATCAAATCTATTCGAAAAGAGCTAGTTGGTTCTCTGCAAACAGGGAGCAAAATAGCTTTTTAATCCCTAGGGAGTAAAAGTGATTTGAATTTGGAATGTGGATATTGTTAATAAATGTTTCAATAACCAAAGAGGTCGACCACGCACATTGTATGAAAAAATTACTGGCTGGCAAAAAATAATCCGCGCGCGGACAAAATAAAAAAAAAAGGTTTCTGTAAAAGTGAAATAAACGTGTGAAACGCATTATTTCTTTTGTTATTGTTTGTTCAAATTCGGATTTAATATATTTAAAAATTGTTCGAATATAAACATTAGCATCTAATTATTTCTGTTTCTTATTGTTCTTACTGTATGTCAATAAGTAAACGTAATTCTACTTCATGACTGCAAATCATAAAGTAGTATTATTTATTTTCTCATGTCTTCAGTGGTAAAAAATAGGGCGTTCATCTTGTGATTAACACTATTTTGAACTCGAGTGACATACTTTGAATCTCTCGTTGCGCTCCGGATTCTACTCTAGAATCCCTCGTTCCACTCTGTAGTCAAAAACACTCTCGCCTAACTCTCGTCAAAAATAATGATTTGCTCCCTTGGTAAACAATCTACTATTACCGGATTTAATATTTTCATTTATTAACGGGATAATCCTAGCAGATATTCTGATTTCGTCCCCTCTCACGGTGGTGCCTTGGGCCGTTGCCCCATCGCGGCTGACGCCGGCTGTGATCTTAGGCGTCTATAGATTATACCACGATCTGTAAGAACGTGACAACGCTATATATTTTCTATACCTATAGCTCTTTCTATCATGAAAGACTCCGGCAATAATACGGTTTCAACAGATGGCGGCAGGCCACAGCTATTTTATAATAGATGAACAATCATAAGACCGCTGTTTCATCTCCTGTAGCCATGAGTTTTAACGAAAACTTTGAAATTTTCCGTTTGTTTGAAACATTTTCCATATTACGCCATAGAAAAGCACTAAGTTTTGACGTATCGTAAAATGTCACACGGTAAAAGTTTTCTAGTATCTACCTGGCTTATTGCATATTGCCAGAATGAGTTTGACAAATCGTAGTTCGTGGATGAATATGGTAACTTATGCAGTCGTTCTACTTAAACATTCGGTGAATGAATTTAAATATATGTTTTTAGGTTACTACTGTGAGCCGACATGAATTTATTGAGATTACTGTTCTATTATTTTAAAAGGTCAACAACTTTATCAATTTTGATTCAGCAAGGCATAATATTCAAACCAAAAGACGTGGCGTTAACGTTAATCTATCTCTTATATAAGTCAGAATATGCCTCAATGAATATACCTATCTATACAAATGCTATAAAAAGACAATATCCTATTATAAAATAATCCTAATATAAAAATAACAATATCAAATATTTTATTTATGTAGATTTTTATTATACATTCTATTCTTACACATATTATCATAATACATATATTCAACTCTCCACAAATCTCTTTACTCTTAAAATTAAATATTTAGTTTCCATATCGTTATATCCGCATAAGGGCTGCCTGGAAGAAATTGCTAAAAAATAAATATGGCAGAATTTAATGCCTTAATTAATATTAGGCGGTTACTTTAGTATATTTTGTAATCTTACTTAATGGATCTAGTTATACCTATAAGTAAATATCCTAGAGCTTAACTGCTTCTTCCTGCTCTTTTCTCTTTTTTTATTTGGGGTCGGCGCAGTATGTTCTCTTTTTCCATTCTCTTCTTTCACTCGCCATATGTGTTTTTTCAGCCTCCGTCTTCCCTTATCCTAGAGCTTAACTAAATATACTTAAGAAAGCTGACATGCGGCTTGATTCCCAGGAAGTAAGATAATTAAAAAAAGTACTATTTTACATTAAAAAATGGAAATAAAACAAGAGTATTTTAAAGCTTTAAGTTTTTCAATATTCAGTTTTATTCTTTCACGACTGTAAAATATATGTTTACAAACAAAATTATGAATTATATACAAACTAGCAACACGCCCCAGCGACACGAGTGCAATGTATATAGATGTACGATACACACAAATATATAGCCTATTACTCACTAATAATGTAGAGCTATCAATTCATGAAAGAATTATTGAAATCGGTCTAGTAGTTTTTAAGTTTATTCGTTATAAACATACAAATATTTCCTCTTTATAATAATAATAATTATTAGTGTATATATACACGAGACAATGCTGAAGAAATTGTAATACCTATTCTGTTTAGAAACATTGTAGACGCCGCGCCCGGAAAATTTTATCAATACCAGCTAATAATACTTTCCTAATACTGAAACATGGATGACGGAATAGCTTCTAACTAGTGATGTGCCGGATACGGATATTTCATGTCAAGATTCGCGGATACGGACACGAATCTTAACCTTCTTACTCAGTCAGTGTCGATGCGCGTGACCTTGAATATAATTATTTAATTTACAATATAAAGATGTCCAAAAATTCGATTTTAAGAAATAAAAACAAATCTCAAAGGAATTTAATTTTTATTGTTACCTAATCACCTTTATATAGTACAAATAAGGTAAAAGATCCGCCAAAAAAGTAATGGATACGTATACGGATCTTTCTTGTCCCTCGCATATCCGCGGATACGGATATCCAGCACATAATTACTAACCTAGGTAGGCAGGTACTAATACAAATACTAATTAGACTTATCCGCTATCGGCAATACAAACAGAAGTTTGTTTTAAACAATACGATTTCAATGCTCGTAAAGATAAAGTTAATAACATTTGTTACGCTGTGATTCATTTTTCGATTTCGTGAATAAGCCCTAATGACCTAACTTATGATGTAATATACTAAAATAAACACACTCGATTAACTAGGCCAAAATCCTTTGTGAAGTTTATTCATATTTCTTGCGACAAGTTTTCAGACAATAAGTTGGACGGTGATAAGCAAAACCATGTCAATCCACAGTGTTGCAATTTTGAGTAAATTACTCAAACACAGTGTTGCAATTTTGAGTAAATTACTCAAAATTGCAACACTGTGTTTGTGTTTGAATTTTCAATTTTGTTTTATTAAATAAAAAAAAAATAACAGAATTAATAGGTTTCTTTTGTAAAATTATTATTATTACACTTAGTGTATGTTGTTCTTCTTTGTAGCAATCAATTAGGAATTAGTGCATTTTTGTTACATATTAACTCAACTGTTTTTTTCAATATTTTTGCTATTAAATTATACAAAACTCTATTGAAAAAGGTATTCATAACCGTTTTTTTTTAAATAGTGGGTTGATTTGTATTGCTTCTCCATTTATACTAGGCATTTGTAAGAACTGCTATTATTAGGTAATACTTCGAGGTTGTTAAACCTATTTTGTCTAGCTATTTAATATAACTTTTCATACGTACAAATGGTTAGTTATTCTCCAATTTATTATCAAGTCTTAATTGAAAACGATACGAGTTTGTTCACGAATTACAGATTAAAAAGCTTAATTAATATTTTCTGCCATAAATATTATATTCGCCAATTAATATTTATTTGTGCATGAAATTAAAAATATATATATTGGAACGAGGTGTATTAAAATTCACGGTGCTTGAGAAACTTAATTTATGTGGAGATTAATAATGTTTATGCTCGATATATAAATTATTCATTATTATTTCGTTTAATGTTTAATATCAACTGGAACTAAAATTCAATCAATGTGTGCTTCTCTATGATAACTTCTCCCTTGTAATCACTTAAACATAAATAGTACCTATATAATTTTATCTATCACGTTCATATGATTGATTTTAAGACTATACATTTTTAAAAGGCCGACAACGCATCTGAGACATTTGAGTCGCGAATGTCCAAGAGCGGTGGGGATTACTTACCATCAGGTAACTCACCTGCTAGATTATCTTCTCTGTAATATAAATAAGAAATAGACTAAACGGTTAAGTTACGTTTCCTAAAATGTCACCTGTCGCTAACGACAATTATAATTTGCAGAAATGGACGAGTATAGATTTTTAGCGAACCTTTAATTATGTGTATAGAGTTCATTTATTCGGATGATAATTAGAGTCATCGACCTCTAGTTTCATTTGTTATAAATTCACGAAGTGTTAAATTTTTCAAATTCGGAACGTTCATTTGCCGCCAATAATGTCTACTTAAGGGTTGCAAATCCGCTTTCAAGTTTCTTTAGTGACATTTGCTTAATAAATCTTTGCAGCTAAGTAGGAGATAATGCGTAAGGCCACACATTTGCGAGGGTTACTATTTAAAAACGTCTTATTATTACAGAATATTTTAGCGATAGAATTAGTTGAAAGTTTGAAAGGTATAGTTTGATAGGTCTTGTAATTGCAATAGCGAACCTAAAACCAAAGCTGCTTGTACATTTTTGAAGTTAAACTTCTTTATCGACGTATGGGAGAAATTTTGTAAGTATCGTCACGTTTTTCGGCTACGCGCCATGTTGCTTTTTTTATCAAAGTTTAGTATAGTGACGTAAAGAATATAATGTAATATATTATAATAATAACAACAATATATTAGTTTTGAAGTTTGGTTTGAAATAAGAATAACAATATATTAATTTGAAAGTGATAAAATCTTTTTTCTTAAGGCTTAAGCCTTATCTACCCCATTTTCGTGAAGTTGCAAATAGTACAAAAATGATATGTCGTAAAGAAGTTTCACTTCTTACCTGTGTACTCTGGTACACACACACAATTTTTTTTACTAAAAACAATAATTGTGGCATACTTTTCCAACAACAAGTTTTTCGTATAGCAATTAAGGGATTATTATATGATCGAGTGAATTTATTAAATTAATTTTGAATTAAGAAGTGGGGAAAACCCTGCTTCATTATTCATACATATTCTAATCTTCTACAGCTATCTATACGTAGCAAACGTACCGAAATTTCCTGAATAATGCATAACATTACCAAAACAGTTTTAGTTAATAACAACTAATGATCACTTTAATACTTTGTTTCTGGATTTAAATGTATTATACCTATTATGTTTTAGGTTATTTTAAATTACGATTGTTTCTATTTTTCTGTCTGTATTATTAAATTATATCAAGCAAAATATTCTTACCCTCCTCGCTTAGACAATATACGAGGCTCAATGATGTAGGTACCGTAAGAAAGTCCCAGTGGCATAGTTAGGTGGACACGGGCCCCGGTGCAAAGAAATAATCGCAATCCCCTCCCCTCCGACAATTTTTTTCAGTAACTACTCAAAATTAATTGCAAATGATTACTTATCAAGGGCGCTTCCATTATCGGCGTTATAAATTCTCATTTAAAATCTTGAAAAAAATTTAAATTCTTGTGAGAATTTTTCTAGCGTCAAGAGCTGCCTCCCCCTCTTTTCAAAGCTCAGGGGGCCTTCCCATCTTCAGGGCCCTGGTGCACTGCACCACTTTGCCCTATGATAGCTACGCCACTGGAAAGTCCTGATCGATCGTGGGTTGGTCTCATATGTTTTTTATTATGTCGTTTTTTTCTGTCTGTTTTACTGGTGAGAGGTGTATTGAAATCCTGTTCATAAAACGATTTATTCCATGGCAGGTGGCAGTTCGCGTGCCGTTTCAGTTTGTGAAAAAAATTGATATCATTTTATGTGTGGCTACCTTCAAGCGAACCTCACGCGTGTATTATTTCACATACAAAAGTAAAAAAATTGAAAACACTGCTTTGTGCGAGAAAAGAATAAAAGCTTCAACCAAAGTCAATATTACACAATACAATGATACGCCCGCTATCTAACGCCTTTCACAATTTGCCCATTACAAACACCGGCTATTCTTTTCGTGTTATTAAGCTTATGTACACAACTTATCTTCTTCATAGTTTTAATTTAAAACAACATAGATAACAGTATAGTGCTATTTCGTATGAATTAAGGCTGTGTTGTTTGCACGTCGATTCTTGGTCATTAGTGTCAACATTTCGGTACTTTGTAAGGACCGTTCCCACAGATAATGTGATATTTAATTCGATGCAATCTCATCGTAAGAGACGAGCGTCGGTGAAGCAAAGTGCAGAGTTAGCTGACATATTTTTAAACTTAATTTTTCATATATCTCTGGGAGCACTAGCAGTCTTACTATATGAGTGAACGTGACATATTTTATAGCAGGGACTGAAACCGGTTAATTTTTATTTTCCAAAATACGTATCTGTCTGAGATACCACGATATTAGTTTTAAAGAGTAATACGCACTTAACTTACCACAGTAATTTTTTTCAGTAAATATGAATAAAAACCAAAGAATATTAACAAAAACCTTTATTATACCGGTATAACTCCCATAGTAAATTAACCGGTATTCAGTCCCTGTTTTATAGGTCCGTCTCTTTATATCAAGGATTACTGAAATTACTGCTGAGTTGGGAGGAATACCCGGAAATCGGAATGGCATTTTGATACTTCTGGGGTTGAACAGGTGAGAAATCTGTGAGTTTAAATTCTACACTTCTGTTAATTTATTTAAAAATAATCATTAATGATGCCTTGGGTCGATCACTCATTTTAGTACTTACAGTGGAGTGATCTTTGCCCGTAATAGGTAATATCTATAGGTACTTATAGTATATTATGCGTGTCAATCTAGATTTCAAATGCAGGATAGTCCAAAAAAACTAATAACGATGTTAATATCTATGGAACTTATGACAGTTATAGGTACTTTTATTTTATATCATTCGAGTTGACCGTATACATTTTTGTGAATAATATTATTACGATCGCAATAAAAGAGGAAATATACCATTTTGTTTGAATATCTCTATTCAGGTAATAAGGCTAGCGTATTAAGTATGGAATTATCATTGTTTAACATAAGATAATTATGTTTTTGGTGTTTAATCTTATCTTAATGCTTTGTGCGCATCGCCGCCTTTAAAAATATAATAAACCAATGATATGAGATTATATTATTTGCTTGCTAGTGAACTATTGCGATATAAAATACTTGAGAGCAGCGGTGACTTAAAAGTTAAGGCCCATTTACACAATGCACGTTTTTTGCCTGTTGCAAACAATTAAATTGAATCAATAAATAGCTTGCATAGTCTAAACAACACAACATTGTTGATCTGTCATACAAGTTTTGTTTCCATCTTTCTTGATGTAAAGAAAAAGCATATAATATCCGCGTGTAAACAGTTGCTTACAATTCTCGAATGTCAGTAATTGCATTCAATTATTGCTCTTGTTTGTAAAAGAAAATTGCATCGTGTAAATGGGCCTTTAGTCTTTATTCAAGTCGCATGTTGTCTTGGAGTCCTTATAATTCTACTCTTTGCTTTATAAATCAGAATGGATTTATAAAAGGACTTAGATATACCTATAGAAAAACAGTTCGAGCATTTGGAAACGCCCAATATGCATTACGCGTTTACGAATGCTCGAAATATAAAATAGTTCGACAACGCATCATTCACTTGTTTTGTGACTGAGCTATCACCTACCAAGTGAACTCGTCTGTCGATATCTGACATAAAAAAAGAGTCCTCTAAGACCAGGGCAGGCCTATTTATTATGTGCCCTACCCGATCGATTTTTTTAAAATCTTGTGACCACTTGTGTGAATCTTGTACCAAGTGAACTCGTCTGTCGATATCTGACATAAAAAAGGGACTATGAATTGAGTCCCGTAGTGGTGCATAATCAAGTCCTCAAGTAAATATGTGTATGTTTAGACTGTTAACAAAAAATTATGTATGTAGGTACATTGTATAGCGAAATTTTGGGAGCTACATATTATGTTGTTTCAAATAATATTTAGTCTTGTTTAATGTTCTGACGTGTATATCGGTGAAGTATTTAGTCTGCTGTCAATTAAATTGATTCTAAATAGGGAACTCCATTAGATTTTAGACATTTCAATGTAAGCATTTCTAAATCAACAAAGTACTTTACATAATTTTATTGTTTACTAAATCATTATATTTTCACTAAACAACCTTTACAGTTGCGTTTTTGTAAAGTTTTTATTATATCCAAAGTGTTCTATTTGACCACCTTCGTGGCTCAGTGGTAACCGGAGGTCCTGGGTTTGAATCCCTGGGAAACAAGATTTTAAAAAAATCGATCGGGTAGGGCACATAATGATCAGTTAAATAGGCCTGCCCTGATCTTAGAGGACTCTTTTTTTATGACAGATATCGACAGACGAGCATGAAGTTCACTTGATGGTAGGTGAAATCCATAGACTGAAACCGAAACGCACAATTTGTCAAAGTTAAACTTTAGAATATAAATAAAGTATACGTAGGACTCGCCGATCTAAACAATTCGGCCTGTGAACCAATTCAATGTAAACAGATCCTTTTTATCACTTTATTATTTGATTTTTGCGTAGCGCTGGAATATAATTATCCAATGGCCGACATAATTGGCAAATTCATTCATTTGTATTGACCGCAATTATAAAAGCTAAGTGTAGCCCTTTAGTTAACCTCAAACAAACATCGCGATGCAAATTCAATATTCATACTAGCCACTTTGTAGACCGCTGAGTGTCTATTCGAAATAAGTAGCTATTCTGTAGACTAAAACTATTATACATAATAAATAGAACAAACGACTTGCGAGAAAGTGTTCGTATCGTCTGTCAGTTATACAAGATATATAAATTATACTATACTGTATAAAAAAGTTGAAATGTTACTGAAAATGTATTATTAGGAACGAAAATCACAGACCAAAATTTGGCATCCTATAGTTGTATTAATTGTAGTGTTTTCCTCTTTTAAGTATGTTTTCTTATCATGCACACAGTCTACTTTCACTATATAAGTAGGTATAAAGAAAACATGAAATCGTAGAAAAAAAATTATTCTAGGGCGAAAATGAGGCCTTAACGATACTCTTCCCTTGTTTTGGAAGTAATACAATGCTACACGGCCTCTGGTGTAATTATTACACCAAAAACATTAACGTAATGTACTTAATTCTATTTTATAATTATTAATGATCAATATTTCGACCTAATTTGATAATCATGTATCTACTTGAAATGAATGGCCGTTCGGGTAATCACGACAAGCAGCCGGCCTAGCATGACCGCCACGAGATTGTCGCAGACGAGAGAAGACAAACTAAATTTTGATAGAAAAGATATCTCGATCGACAAATATATCTATTTTTGATATTAAAAGTCGAGTTTTAAGTGTAATTGTCATGTTAGACCCGAAAGAAATAAAGCGATAGTCGATTAAAACACAAGAAAACGGTAGACAAAATTTTGTCGCGCTTGTCATGCTAGCCCGGCAGTACAGAGGCTTGAGCGTTATTAAACAGGTGTGGGTGCTAATAACACACATAACACACACACACACATCAAATTAAATCATTAAGGTAACATAATGTACGCTTATGAACATCAATAAAAATAAATATAAATTTTACATTTACTGCCAGTTTTCAAGTTTCAGCAGCATTCATTTTCAATAAGCTTATTATATGGAGCGCGAGAGTACAAAGCTTAAACCAATGTTGAATGTGAAATCGCATTAAAATTAGACTTCGAGGGTAAAATTACAAATTAATGCATACTATTACATTATCAGCTTATTAACAAAATTTGAAAATTCGTGTACTAAGGTACTTTCAGTGTAAGCGGCTCGCGGACTAATATATATTTTTCTTTACAAAGGGACATCCAGCCCAACTCTTATACGTTGAAATAGGTACTATGCTAAGTATTCAATATCTGATAGACGATAAGTGATATTTATTTAATCGTTAATGGAAATCAAACCCAAATCCAGGGCAGGTACTAGACTAATTTGGCGAGTTTACAGTGTCTAAGCTAGTTAAGCTATTGTCTAGCTATTGTATTGTTGAGGTGATTATCACGTTGGTATCTGTCAATACTGGGGTCAGTAAGCGTTGTTGGAGGATCTTACGCCAATTTGACGATTTGCTGAGCACTTGCAATACACGCAGACTGTCTAATTAATCCATACAAATCTATCTATACTAATAATATTATAAAGAGGAAAGATTTGTTTGTTTGTTACGATTTAACTCAAAAACTACTCGACCGATTTTAATAATTCTTGCACCAATAGAAAGCTACATTATCAGCTAGTAACATAGGCATTTGTGTAGGTACATCTATCTATATAGAAACGATCTCTTGTATAGAATATCACACGGTCTATTTTCACGATAGGTATATTAAGAAAACATCAAATCGTAGTAGGTACATATTTTTTGTTATTCTAGGGCGGAAATAAGGCATATTCAATACCCCTCCTTTGTTATGGATTGCATACAGGCCTGTAATTGACATCGTAACCTAAGCTAGTAATAATACATATGTACGTATAGACATTGATGTTTGTAGTGTATATGAAATCCTAATTTGCGTGATACAATCGACCAAAACAAGTGAACCGTGTCGCAATTGATCCTGGACAGTGAGCTTTGTACTTGGGACAACCAAGTACTAGACTAATTTGGTGAATTTACAGTGTACAAGCTAGTTAAGCTATTGTGTAGCAACTGTATTGTTGAGGTGATAATCACGTATCTGTCAATACTGGGGTCAGTAAGCATTCTTGGTGAATCTTACGCCAATTTGACGCCTTGCTGACCATTTGGACGCTGACTGTCCAATTAATCAGTCCTAATCTATGGTATTACTACGCTCTTTTGTTTAGAATATTGTTCGTGTACTTACGTACATACATACACATCATGCTCTTTCCCATTTAGGTAGGCAGAGATCACGGATAACACAGTAAACAAGTATCGAGTGTATATATTGTAAATATTGTAAAATTGCTTTATATTATTCTTTTATAAGTGTTATTGTTTAATTACTATACAATAAATTGTGTTATTATTAATTAGGAAATGTAGTTTAGGTTGTAAATGTACAGTAATATCGTAGAACGTAGAACAACGTCGGTTCTGATTTATTACGATTTTAGTTCTATTGTCTGTGTGTTTAGTCATAACATGAAACTGCTTGACAGTTCTATATTGTATAATTTAGAACTGTCTAAAAACCCTTTATCAACAGAACAAATAAAAAAAATGGAGTTTGATAATTAATCAGATAGTTTTATGCAATAAAAGTAAAGCCGTAAAAATTCAGAACCGTCGTTGTTCACGACGATATATTATTCTCTTATAATATTGAACACTGCTCTTTTTAGCTAAATAAGCTATAATTTAGTCACAGTATTTTGTAATTCTTTGAATTTTTTTTATACAATAGAGAATGAATGGGCAAAGGGCTCTATACCAGAAAACTTTCAGTTGCGTTGCTGATGTTTAAGGAAAGTTTAGGCGTGAAATTCATAAAAAAAAATTATAACCCGTAAGACGCTGAAACGAATTTGATGAAGATTGATATATGTATCAAGTAACGAATATTGAGGCCACATCATGAGTAGATACGAAAATTCTTCGATAGATATTCCTTACGGATCCGTCTAAATGTAAATAAGTCCATGTATACCCATTATTATTTCAGCTATAAAATGAGAAAATTGATTGCACGGGAATACTTATTTACATCACTACTTGCAATGTAAATTATAATTTATTCATAATCTACGACCATATGATAATATATTCTTTTACACTGATGCAAATTAATCCATACTAATATAAAGGCTTATGCTTAATAATTTAAACCGATCTTGATGAAATTTGGTTTGAGAAAGCTGGAATTATAGGCTATATACATACATAAATATTAAAGGCTTAGTATATCGATGGGACCTACGAGTAAGGGCCAAAATGCAAAATCACAACTTTACAGTAGAGGCTCTGAAATTGTCTTTTATTAACGCGAGTATCACACATTTGAATAAAATACTTTATAATGGATTAAAACGCGATTTATTGTTTATATTATTTATGCTGACGTTTCGGACGCTTTTCAGTAACCGTGGTCGCAGCAGACTGCTCATGTCCCATGCCCCAATTCCCTTTATAGTGTCTTGAATTCAGTTTAATTACTAGAGTAATTTTTATCTGTAAATCTTTTTTTTTAGTACATCTACATTACACCCGTGATAAGCCGGAGCGGATCGCTAGTATTTTATAATCCGTTTTCTGAAATGTTGAGACAAATAACACGTGTTTAGATAACATCTACAATAAATTTATGGCTAGAGTGAGGCCCACTGCCCAGCACGCAATCGAATGCACGGCAGCACTGATACAACAAGCAGGCCTAGGAACCGGTAAACCGGAACCGTTTATTAACCGGTTTTATCGGTTAGGAGTGATAGAGAATTATACATTGCTTTATGTTACATAATAACAATTCAAAAATCTTTACTCCACTTGGCTTTTTTATGTTAGACTAGTAACACGTCCCGGCTTCGCACGGGTGTAATATAGATGTACACAAAAAATAGCCTTGTGAAGAATTCTTAAAATAGGTCCAGTCGTTTTTGAAAGTAAAATCGTAACAAACATACAATCACATTTTTCCTCTTAATAATATTAATATAGATATCACAGATAAGCGTGAGGCTTGCTACGTTCCATTGGTAAACTTAGTTACATTTTAAAGGATTTTTCATTCATCGTTGACGCGTTGACTCGTTGACGCGTTTTGTAGAGCACCTACCTTACGCTCCGATGGGCCGCGGATTCGATTCCGCCGGGGCGACATGTTAATAATTTTCTGTAAGCATGTCTTCCCCACACCGTTCATATATGGAAAATCCGTTTTGTGCACATAGCACGTTTCTTTTCCAGTTTATGGATTTGCAAACGAATGAAGTGAAAAGCATATGTCGACAGCACATCAATCATATTTTGCCTTGTAGAGATATCACCAAGTGAGCTTTGTGCTTTTTTTCTTGACATCTGATATAGATATAAATACATCTCCAAACAGGTTTTATAGTACAACAAGGCGTAGTAAGTAGCTGATAACATGACACCTTTTTGTTTTTTGTAACAAAGCTATAGATAAGATGCTTTAAAAGGATATAAGAACTGGAATTTATAATACTAACGTTTACTGTTTAATATTTTGCAAAGAAACCTTGAGGTAAGTCACCAATATTAAGTTCTTATATGTGGGCTTGATGATGAACGTTAGTATGGTATATATAGATATCATTAAAAAACATCCTGTTTATCACTTTAATATTATGAATTAATGACGAAGGATGAAATCAAAAATAAGCCGATTCAAACACACCATGCTGTTAACTTAGTAAATAGCAGGTCTCTTTAGTCAAACCTATGATCCCCAAAGTGGTCTATATCGACCCCCATGGGTCTACGACGATAAAATACAATTAGAACTTTAAATCATTCAAAGTGAGATGCATCATACCAACATTTGATTTTGATAAATCTCTAAAAAATGTACCTATACCTACTAATATTATAAAGAGGCTTGTGAGGTTGTAGGGATTAATCTTTGGATCTAAACTGAATCGATTTCAAAAAATATTTCACCAATAGAAAGTTACATTATCAGCGAGTAACATAGGCTTTGAAAAGTGTACCTACATAAGAAAAGCACCTTGAAGTTAAACACGCGAAGATAAGAACAAGACTCTATTTTATTTGTAGAAAAGGTGTGAACGTCCAAGCTTTAACCGCAATATAAAAAAAGCTAGTTTTATGATTACGGAAACGTATTCCATCAAATCAGTGGACCACGACGACGGAGTGCAAACCCCCAAGGCCTGTGATTACTGTGACATAAAATAATTAGATATAACGAGAGTCGAGTAGTTATATAGTCTAATAACCTATCTAAGGGTGCTTAGCGACATAATTATTGGGCAATTATGTGGTTTGCAACAAAGCGTGACGATACCAACAGATGAAAATAATTTATTGTTAATTTTTGCGTGCGATATTTATTAGGTTCTAATTTTTGTTTATATTATTAAAGAAAACCAACAGAAAATTTATTGTATATACTTTAGCCAAAACAGTTATCACAATTAGATAACTAGTTAAATATCAGTCAGTTTTTTTTTTTCTAGGAGTAGTTGACAAAAAAGTTCAGTTTGGAACAATATAATTCTTTCTTGTCTTTTATAACACTAATTTAAGTTTGCGTATAGTATGTTTTACTTATAAATATATACTACATTCACATCTGTTACCTTTGGTCTAACTTTACAAACTTAAAAAACATAAAAAAAACAAAGTCATTTGAATTGTATATAAAATTTGAAGAGCTTATTAGCGCGTTAGGTTGGCTTGTGTTTCAATTGGTTTTTTATTAATGACGACATGTTTATAATTTTCTATAAAAATGCTTTCCTTATGTCTGCTCTCTTCGGGAATTATACGGGTGGAAAATTGGGAATATCGGAGTTCCGACCGAGTAAAGAACCAGCATTCATAGATGGCGCTTATCGTTACAATTTTATCATAGTGTATTTTTGAATAAGGCTATGGACGAAGTGTCAATAATCGAATAAAACATAAATTATTTTAATACCTACAATTTAAGCAATTTCTAGATATCGTCCGTTATTTAAAATGCGTACATAAACAATAGCCCCTGTGTTTACAGTCGGCAATCTATTAATTAACACATTTCCTTGAAATCGTTGCTTCTATAGGTTGTAAAAGTAATTAAACAGTTCTTTCGTCGGCCAACAATACAACATTCATAGTTCTGAAACTCACTCTGTTAAGTTTTTTTTAAGTATTTTACTTTTTATATACAACATCGTTCTATACATACTACATTTTATGAGGGCTGTCAGTTTTCTTGATATTGTATATATACAACAATATCAATCCTTATTTTAGTAGCATTTTTAACGAGAAATTAGAGGAATTTGTGACAACCATGATAAGAACTGATCAATAGTTCAAGAAGCTTGTGTCTAACGTGAAATTGGCCGACTTATAGAGCACCGACCGTTCAATATTTTTTTTATGTTAGATTTCAACACACGAGCATGAGGTTCACTTAATGGCAGCTTAACCTCTGCCACAAAACATCGGTCAATGATGCGCTGTCGACCTACTGTTTACTTCGAGAATTTGGAAATCCATAGACTGAAAACGAACGTGCACTTTACGGTTATTCCGTCTATGAACGGTGGGTCATCCGGTTGGAATTTCGATATTCCTTTCTTCCAATGCCCGAAGTAACCAGACGTGGGGAATACATGCTTACAGAAAATTATAAACATGTCGTCCCGGTGGGATTCGAATCTACGACCCATCGATACTGCTTAATTAAATTAAATTACTTGCATAGTCATAACTGTTTAACCTACCTATTACATTGTACTAAAGTAATCACCATTTATTTTTATAGTTAAGTTCATCCCTTTAAGTAATTAAGTGTTCGTCTGCAACCATACAAGAACGTAGCAATAACTCCCTACCAAACGTGTCTTGAAGGTATTTATTAAAGTATAAGTAATGGCCGCATCCGCCATATATTTTATAACATTAACGGAATAAAATATAGCTCCGTGAACTCTTTTTGTAAAGCTTGTTTTTTGTATGTATGTGTATAATTTTGCACCTTTTTAATGACGCTAATGGCACTTTGTTCTTTCGAATATAGCGCGGTCGTTTTTAAGGTGAACTATTGACTATAATTTCAACTTTGTAGAAGAAAGTTTGTTGCCTCTAAAAATATTTTTATGGACCTTGTATCTTATCTTTTAATATGATTAATAGATTGAAACTTCGTTGTGTTGGAGACAAATAGTTTTAATTGGAGTTTGGTGTAGTAAGTCAGGTTAACTATCATTCAGTCAGGTCAGTTAGGTCTTACCGAGAGGTGCAGGTATTGACGGGGCATGGTTGTTTCGGTCAGTACCTGCACAGGGTCGTCAGGAGGGAGCAGACGCCAACGTGTCATGAGTGTGGTGATGAAGAGGATACGGCGCAGCACACTCTGACGGACTGCCCCAGGTGGTCTAGACACCGAAACGATTTGACGTCGGTGATCTGTGCCGCCGTTGTACGCGAGATGGTGAGCAGTGCAGAGGCGTGGAACGCGGTGGTCACCTTATGCGAGCAAATAATGCTGCAGAAGGAGTCGTAGTACGACGGAGAGAGTGCGCTGCTTTACCGGGCACAGTGAGGGCCAGAAGGAGGGCAGAGCGCAGGAGAAGATATGCTCAACTCCTGACGCCCCTGTAACACTAATCTGTTGGTGCCAGCTGCGGCAAATCGCCGGGGTCCCGGATTAAATAGGAAAGTTATACCGTGGGCCCCAAGACGGCGTGACCCGAGGGTCTAGAGGGGATTAGTGGGTATAACTCACCCGGTTCTCTGACTAGAGAGACACATCGGGTGAGGTTGAGTCCCACCCTCCTCCTGTATAATAAACTTGGGGGGGGGGGGGGTACTCAGTGTGTAAACGCATTCCCGAAAAAAAAGGTCAGTCCGGTTAAACCTTAATTAAATATATATTGAATTTAACTAAATATCTTCATTGGTTGGTTAAATAATAATATTAATCATTATGAATTAGAGGATAATTAACTAAAAAAATTTGTATTAGTAAATAAAGTTTAATTTACATACAGAATACTAATATGCTAATTTAAAGAACTTACGGTCCGGACTATCTATGAAAGTTTAAGCATCATAAAATGATGTTTTACTTTGTACAACTGTTCTGAGTAGTCTGTGCTTTAAATATAACCTGTCGATATCGACCCACACTTAAAGGCCCAACACTGTAATCGTCCACCAGACGCAATTTATTTATTATTTATAATATTATAATTATAGTTTCAATATACTAAATGTTCCGTCGATCGTAGCGGTGCACAGATAACTACTGGTTATTTTGCATATCTACAAGTTAAATCATTCGTTCATATCCTTACCACTGGTATTAAATTAAGGCTAAAAGAATTTAAAGTTTTAATAAGAAAAACCAACAAGATACAATCGCTGCAGTGGAAAATGTTTAGTTAATGCGATGACGCGATGACTTAAAATTGGAGCCTCAGTGCTAGCGGAGCGATGGACTTAGCGATTAGCGAATTATTATGAATTAAATATACCCATTACCCATATTTGTTAAACTTACGTGTTCAATTCAATAAAGTTTTCAGTGCAAAGTAGATGTATAATAAAATTAGTATTACCTGCACGAATCTTTTCTGCTCTACATTTATTTTTATTGTCTAGAGTTGCCTGGAAGAGATCGCTGAGCGATAAGGCCATCTGAAGCATTTTAGTATATTCTTTTAAAGAATTATATTGTAGAATTCATTTTATTTGTGTAATAACAAACGGGAATATTATGCTGGGTTCGAGGCCAAGGACCAACAAACGATGGCTTTTTTTCATAGCATATGTATTTCGACCGATAAATTGAGACTACTTTTGTGATAAGTGATACATCAATCATCCACATTTCACCAATTAAATCAAGTTTTACTCAAGTATCCAACTCATAAAGTAAAATAAAAGTCGTCCCCAACATCACATGTCTTCAGCTTTAGAATAAAAGTTGGTCTCGGATCTCTAAAGCGAATCCCGTCATCTTATTTTCAACTCTGTATTAATTAGTATAGAAGTGAGCTTTTCAGTCTATTGTCTAGAATTGTAAACCTCGAATTATAAAGAGGTGGAATCCTTGCGAGAACACGTTCTTTTTAATGAGCTAACTAATAGGAGTATTTTTAATTTAAGAGCGGTATAGGCTTACAATAGAAGTGGAAGTTTTGAGTGTCTCGTATATTAAAAACAGTGAGATACTACTAAGATTGTTCCGCTTAGCGTAAGGGACGCTATAACTGGGACCCGACTATGCGTGATTCATGTTCGGAAGCTGCGCGCGCACTCATAATGTGCGTTAATTTGATCTAAAAATAACACCATTCTTTGTTTGTTAGATTTTTACGAAATCTGCCTGTATTCATTACGAGAATAATTCTGTATTGTCTGCGTGGTCTAGTTTTTTTAACGTAATTATCTAGAAATAACTGGCCATTCATGTGTAAAAATCTATTTCTTTGCCTGAGCATTACATATAATTTATAGCCATAAACGAACGCTATGTCTATATTGAACATTTATTATGTAAATTTATTTGTGCTTGTGGATCTACCGAGGGGTGGCTTTAAGTAGGAAAACAAGATCGGAAATTATTAAAAATATCTACCTAGGAAAAGATCTTATTGTTTTTTGCGAGTTATCATTGTGATTAAAGTTACATCTAGACACTGAAAATACTACATACCAAATAATGTCTTGACTTTTTTATTTTTATTGTTTCAGGTATGTAGAAATATTTTACTAATGCTTCGGTCATCTGGAGAAAAGGTAAGTGTTTTTTTGTGATGTGATATATACTTTGTATGATATATCTTAGGTATTTTTATCCCTAAACTTTTAAAATTGAATGACTTAAAATATCATACTTCTTAGATTTAACAAGGTACCCTTGATATTAAGATTTGTGTACGTTAGTCTAACTACACTCGGTTTTTGTATTTGGTCTAATAAATCTATAGATACTAATCTTATAAAGAGGAAAGATTTGTTTTGTGTGTAGTATATCTACATTGCATCCGTGCGAAGCCGGGGCGGATCGCTAGTTATCTATATAATTAAAAATCAATGTATGATTGTCCTCTATGCAATCTTAAATTACGGTAATACCCCGAACTTATGCGATAGATGGGCCAACGCGATTACCTCCTAACTCGAATTCGCGTAAGTCGGCGTACCTATATAAATATTTAAATACATTTAAATTAAATTATTTTTGATTGGGGCCGGATGTTAAAGAAAATAATAATTTAGACAAAAAATGTTTAATATAATATGATTATTAAGAGTGGTGTGACGCTCAAACAAAAGAAAATCGCGTAACTTCGGGTTCGCGTAATTCAAGGTGCACTGTACTGCATTCATCAGATAATGATGAATACAGTAATACGTTTAAAATCTATAATACCCGTCTTGATGTATGGTTCTGAATGTTGGGCAAGTAAGCTGATGAAAAGCGTTTGCATGTAGCTGAGCTGAGAATGCTGAGGTGGATGTATGGAGTGACAAGATTAGATAAGATAAGAAATAACTACATATATAAGAGGAAGTTTGAGACTAGCGCCAGTGAATGAAAAATTTAAAGGTAATCGTTTAGCTTGGTATGGGCATGTTATGAGGAGAGATGAAAAACATGTATCTAAAAAAGTTTTGAATATGAAAATGGATTTTGGAAGAGGGAGGCCAAAAAACATGGATTGACTGTGTGAAGAATGATACGTGTTTGAGCGGTGTGACTGATGATATGGCGTATGAAAGTGGAGAATGGAATAAGAGAACATACTGCGCTGCTCCAAATAAAAAAAGGGAACAGGGCAGGAAGAAGAAGATCTGATTTTGATGAAACGTTGGTGAGTTGGTCTGCGAAGGTTCTTGGCCCAAAAAAAACCTTTCTTACTTTAGGTACGTGGCCAACACATACTGGATACAGCTATATTATATTGTGTTTAAAGAAGTTTACTTCAAATATATTAGTATAAGGATATGCAGTTTAAGAGAACATACATTTATAAAATAAATTATTATATTGACATTAATTTAAAAAAAAGACGCGTCAAACCTTGATCAATTCGACGTTGATTCCGCTACCCACACAAGTTCGTCGTCCAATCAATTACATCATAAATGGGAAAATTTGAATGAAACCAACTTCAATCAGTACACCGGTGATAATAAAATAACTCGATATAAAATTGATATTATGATGTAACATGTAGAAAATAACAAAGTGGCTTTGGGTTCGATCTCCGGACGATCAAAGAACCTGATCAATCAAACAAAATAAAAAAATGATACCTAATTAGGTATCATTTTAAAATTCAACAAAAAATGCTGCTCTAGAATAGAGTCGCTGTATTTAATGAATGAATTACAATACACATAATCAATAACTAATAATTTAAAAGCGGAATATAAAAAAGACAAAAACAAAAACAAAAACAACACTTCTGTCATAAAGGAGGCCGCTCAGCATTCGCTACACTGATTTTCAGCGACTTCCTTGGCTGATTTGTCTTCCAGAGCCAACAGCCTGTTCTCAGTCCCAGTCAATTCATAAAAATGTTACTCGCTGATAATGAAGCTTTCTATTGGTGAAATAATTTTTAAAATCGGTCGAGTAGTTTTTGAGTTAAATCGTAACAAACAAACAAATCTTTCCTCTTTATAATATTAGTATAGGCAAGGATACAAAACTCCACCCCATTTGTATGCGAGTCGAGCTCATCACATAGAAAACATTCTATTGAATTGTATCTCTGAGCCATTTGATACTATCAGTTGCAACAAGCGCTTACGAGAAATTACTTATCATCAAGTATTATATTTTATTGATTTGCATTTCGTAAGTTGTTTATACGTACGAAGATAAAAACAAATCAAATAAGCGATTCGGAATACAAAAATTTACTTCCGGGTGCTAATATTTATTATCCTCATCCATCATTTTAATTCAGCGAGTCTGTACACTAATTAATATTTATTTTATTGTTCTCTCTATTTCGTTACACTGCACACAACAAAATATTGCCAGCAAAAAGACTACCTACTTACAGCAAAATCACCTCTGCTATTTTATATTGAACGTCGTAATTGCTGGTCTTATTGTATAATTACTAAGTTTAATTCGTTTAAATGTAATCTTGAGTGGAAATTTTCCCGGAACGCATCAAGAGAGTTTTGTTTTATTATTATACTACAGTTATTTAAAAAATACATTTATAAAATGTATAATCCGATGTTATTATTCATGTATGTGTCAGAACACGGCGAATATCTTGTAATGACCGTTATCTACTGACGGATCAAACATATTAACAAAGCGGTAACGTCACGGAATTAATTGTTACGGAGGGGACATTATAATTTTAATTGTTTTATCTATCGTTACACTTAATGATGTGAATGTACTATACATATTTTGCTGGCCTATTCTAAGCCAATTGACTATTTTAGAACTATTTAGATAGTATACTATTACAATTTTATTAATTGGATTTATCCTCGGTTCCTCCTGAATACCCGGTATTGATACCATTTTATGTCAAAATATACAATTATTATCATTGTATGTGTCCTATTTCACTGCGTACACTTTATTAACTATAATATTAGCTCCCAGTTACTGGAATGTTTGCCAACGCAAAGCTAAACGATTGTCAAATCCAATTTTAAGTGATGAAAATATGTCTGTATTTTGTTTGACCAATTACTTTTGCTAAAATGAAATTTGATCAACTTCAGGGTTTTATTGGGATTTGGCAACATTACAAAGGAATTCGTTACACGTATAACATTAATCGCAGAATTTTGCTGGCTAATGTTGTAGCCTAATGTTGAACCCGCTGGCCGCTTGTCTTCATATCTGTACCTTCCATCATGGTGTAATTCGGTGTCATTGATACAAGAGAGATAGCACTATTGTGTTGTCAGCACATCACTTAAAACAGAAAACATAAAACTTAACGGCCGTCTATATGAATATATTAATTTCGTCTTGTTTATTACGGCCCGAATTAATTATAACAGTTAAATGAGCGTGCGATAATAAAAAAATATAGAACGCTCTGTTTCTTAAATAATATACATTATATTTTTATAGACGTTTCGGTCCGATGTAAATATGAAATAGTTTGTACGTGTACGTGTAGCTATACTTAAATGAAATTAAACGCTTCGCTTGCTAGCCTCATTCAAAACTGTTTTTGTTATGAATTTTTGTCTAACCGCAAACATTTTGTACAGTAGCAAAGTTTTAAATCATTTTTATCCCCACAATTTTAATGCCTCGTCTTTATTTTTAACTGACCAACCTAGAGATTACAATTATTTTTAATTTATACAAAGTCGCTATCAGCGCGAGTCTGTTTGTTCGGTTCTCCTAAATGACATGACGGATTTAGATGATGTTTACGGTATTATTGAGAGAATTTCTTTCGGAAAATTTTGATGTGAAGTTTATTGTATAAATTATATTAAAATGTCGTAGAGATGCCTCGTTTGATTACATTCCAGATGCAAGACTGTCATAGTCTGTATTAAAATAATAATGTATTACAGAGTTATAGGACTACCCACAAAGGAAAGATTTTTGTATTTCAACATTTCATCAAAAATAAAGCAAAATTGTCCCATTTGGTGTGTTTTCTATAGACTTGCATATATATTCACATGTACTTAGACTGAACGAATATTGACCATTGAACGGGTCACCATCAAAATTCCGTCCAGGTAATGAACCACCGTTTGTAGATGGAAAAGTCGCGAAGTATAAAGGCTTTCGATCTAGTCTTGATGTAAATGTAAGAAAATAGGTCATCGAAATTATATAATTATACGACATTATTAAAATGACCTTTCTATAACTTACAGTACATAATAGGAGCTGCAAGTCTATATGAATACAGTTTGAATTATTTCATAGAGCTCAATCGACTAACTACCGATATCCTTTTTAAGATATTTTGTCCATTCGTCTATTGACCAACAAGTCATACAATGCAAGGTATTTATCAAAGTATGTTAGTAACTGTATGCTTTTTAAAGAATTTTATTATCTTTACTCACAGTGGGACCTAAAATTAATTAGAACTCGAATTATTGATGCTTGTTGGTGCAATGGTTTAACACTAGCCTTGCATTCAAGAGGTCGCCGCGGCCGATCCCTTATTTATTTCTTATGTCAATTTCAAACAATTAACGGATGGGAGCAATATCGAAATTACGTCGGGGTCAACAACCACATTTCATAGCTGGTGTAAAAGCCAAGTTCAGATAGTGCGTTTTGGTTTCTGTTACGGGGTTTCGAAAGCCTAATTTAAAAAATTGGGACAGTGCAATACTTGTTGATGTCCTGAAGACAATGGCACAGAAAAGTTGTCGATGTCCTGTGGCTGCGGTATTTTACGTACCACCAAGTGAGTCTGTTGACAAAAAATTACTGTCATTGTTAAAATTACCATCGAGATCAATACGTACTAAAGCTTTCTTCTCGGCTCTTTACGAAAGGTTATTGAAAACATTGTAATATCTATATTACAATGTTTTATTGATTTTAAAAAATCATCAATTTTAAAAAAATAATTTCGATTCGATTAATATTAATGATTGCGCTCCTCCAATTACCATCACTGTCTAAAATCATATTTTTCTGACACCACTTCCTTCTTTATGTATGTATTATAAGTTAAAATTAGTGGGTAGTGCATCATATTTCTGTGGCCTGGTGCTAAAAGGGCCAAACAAATTAATGAATTAAATTCTAATATAAGAAAAAAATGGTATTTTGAAAAATATTGACAACTTATGCCCCTTTAGCACTGATGATAATTATTATGTTAGTTCCTTAGTAAGCATAAAATAAAATGGCCAATGTTGTTTTTCTAAGAAATTTTACTATGCACAGTTTACAATACATTAAAATATAAATTACATGCAAAAACGTACTTTGGCCCTTTTAGCACCAGGCCACAGATTTATATTTATCATCCAATTCTGTATATAGTAAGTCATATTATTTTCATAAAGCATCGCGAAATTCACGGTACATCGGACATTTATTAAACAAATGTAGACGTCGCTTGGAATAAGAACTATTTTAGAGATAATTTATTGAATATCTAGACGTAATTTATTAAGTTAACGACAGTATTGCATTGAAGAGTGAATTGGACGCGCTGCACGCTCGTCATTTAAAATAATTTAATAGATTCTGCTATGATAGTTGTGTATACTCATATAATTAATAATTACTTAATAATTATTCAGTTTATGTATGGATACTAATAGAGATAGGCGTAAAATAGCACATTACCGGAATAGTATATTACCGGAAGTTCGCCACGTTTCTTTCAAAGTATGATTATATTATAAGATACTTTCTGTTGGTTGAGACTTGAGTCCTATAGCATATTAAAAGTATATCTAATGTGGTCGTTGTCTCTTTGGGTTATGGGTTTCTGATCCGATGGGTCGTGGGTTCAAATCACGCTGGGATGTTAATTTTTGTAAATATATTTCATACTATTGTCCACTTTGATATGAAATGAGTGATAGCAAAATAGCAATTACGATGGGGTAACTTCATAGACATCATGAATTGCATATAATATGTTTCGGTTTCCGTCTATAGATTTATGAATGCTCCAAGTAAGGTATAGGTCAACAGCGCATCGTTTAATGATTCTATGTCTAAAATACACTAAGTTAGATAAACGCTTCTCTGCTGGTATGTTACATTAAAAGCTACCTTTGAAATAAACTTATATCATGAAATAACAAACAATGTAGGTACTGTAGTCTGTTTATAGCTATTAAACTGAGTTTGTGTTTCAAGGATTCAAAAATTGTATGGTTTAAATAACTTCTAAATATTAACAGGTAAATGTTTTGTCTACGAACAATTTAAGGTATGTTTGCGCAGGTTGCTTTGAGCGAACAAAAGAGACAGACCTCTTTATACTAAAGTAAATCTTACAAAGGATACTATTAAAACATTGTTATGTGATATGTTAGTTTCTATATTGCTCAAACTTTTGGCCGCGACTTCGTTCTAGAACCTACATCTACTATTTTACCGAAATGTTAATTCGTCTTTAGTGGTAGGTACATATTCTAACTCTAGAATAGTCGCTTCTTTTAAGATAATTTTGTCGAACAGTTACATACTGTATTGGATCACCTCTAATTGGGAAATCAATTTTGAACACTGTTTTATGTATCGCTGATACTAATTTTATTAATGAGCAATATATGATTAAAAATTTCATTGTTTTACGATCTTTGAGTTCGTATCTATTCTAAATCGTGAAACCTGTTTGAGGATAATTTAAATTTTAAACAGTGGAATTATAAATTTGATTTTTTAAAAGAAAATACTGTTCTGTATTTTTATTAATTTTATTTTTACTGAAAATCTCTAATAAAAATAGTACCTAATATATTGTTAAGCGCAGACATATTTCTGTCTCTGTCATTAATCTTATTCATAAATGCAAGTCGGTAATCAGTCTTCTATGCCCTGACCGACCGATACAATTTTATTTTCTGTCCGGGACATTTTTTGTAACTCCGGTGCAACATTGAGCCACCGAGGTGTCATAATATACTTTTTACGTAAAGATATTCTATGAGCGTGTTTAGCTACTTATCAGGGATGTTATGGAGCTCCATAACTTTATCCAAAATTATCGGATTCTATAAAAGTTTCAAATAATTTCGGAGAGGGGCGGAGTCTAAATGAGATATTGTGTTACATATGACAGGTTTTTGTTTTTGCCCAGCCGAGCCGATACAGTCGCTGCATGAGTCCCTTACATTATTATTTCTATTGATTAGTCATAACTAGTCAGTAATTGTGGGATTACATTACAATATGTTATATCCATAACCGAAACTATCCAATAATCCGAAATAGTTTCATCCGTAACCGTATCTGAAATCGATATCCCAAATTTAATATCCATAGCATCCCAACTACCTACTTGTATTAGACTATTGTTCGAACATTGAATATATCAAAGGCATTTCAGCGAGGCAATCAAATGAGCTAAAATTGTAGGAGCGAACATGGCTCGGCGTTTAGTTCTTCACTTCTGGCGATAAAAAACCTAGTCTTTTTGGTGTTGGCTAAAAGCTATGTCTGCTCGTAAATGTGCAATGACACCTTCCGTATACGCGCAGTATCTACATTTTTACAGGAATCATTTTATTTGATTCTCTTTGTATATCTGAACGATTTATTGTAAGAAATTCACTGTATTCGATGAATAAGATTTTTTTAATAGTAACTATTGATAACTTGTATCTATAAAATATCTCAAGAGCTAAAGGTATGTTTAAAAATAATTTAGTAAAATATGCTCTATTTATATTATGAATAAGATCTACAATACCTACATCTAATGAGCTATATACAATATACGTATATTAAAAATTAAGATGTTAATTTTAATCTTATTATAAATACAGTGGTCAATTGATTAGTTTAGGTTTCAATTGCTTAAAACGAACCTCCTCAATTTGATGCGGATTTCACGGTAACTTAATTAATTTACATCCGAGCTTAGTCGGTTATAGTTCAGCTAAGCAAATTGCTAGTCTAATAATACCTAATAATGTTATCGTAGGTATCATCTTGTGTTGTATTTTGCGGTACGTACTGGGCTACCGTAACTTATACAACCTTTGCTTAGTTTGGGCCACTTTACTGAGTTAATTATGGTAACATATATATGTATAATAAATAAATAGTAAAATCAAATACTATACTAGAAAACTGTACCTATTCAGGGTGGTAACAAAAACTAAAAAGGATAGTACCTACTCATAAATTATTACGTGTGTCCAAATATTGGTGGTGGCGTGTTTATTTTTTAAAACCGGACGCATCGAACCTACGGTGTAGTATTTAAATGTATTCACAAACAAAGGGAGAAGGACCTACGGCGTCAAGGGAGCTCACTCACTACTATGTACCTAATTGACGCCAACTTTACTTTGACCTATCTCACTTGATACTTTTCATTGATGAGATTTTTATTTGGTATGCTTTTCTTAAACTTCGCCCCTAAAGCTAAAATATCGCTATACAATATTACATAGAATTTTCCTTTTTGATATTATGTTAGTCAAGAAACTTAACTGTCTCTCATCGCTACTGCATCAAGTACAAGGTCAAATTTGCTTAAAGTATAGCAATTACTGCGTTGTACGCCGTAATCGTATTTTATAATATACTAGTTTGTTCCATTCCTCCTTTGACCCGACAATATACATTTTTTATTTTTAAAATAAATAAATTTATATTTTCCCTTCTATATAAGGTTCAGTTAATCTCAGTATTCCTAGTTTAATTTAGTAATATTAAATTAAAACTTCGATATTAAAGTATCAAGGAGTAACACGCGAAGCATAAAACGAAGGGCCGGCCAGCCTTTAAGTTTACTTATAATATTAAGATAAATATTTCACAGACCCATGTGAAACTGCTTTATGGTTTGAGAATATCACTTTTAAATCTCACTGTGTTCGGAACTTAATGTTTTCAATGCAATTAGATGCGTTTAACCACCCTTATTGTATGTATCTTGAGCATGTGTCGATGCGTGTCTGTTTCTTTTGTATTTCCTTTCGGGTTTACTCGATAAAAATCTTGGTGGACTACTTTATTTTGGGGGGCAAATAGACTACCTCAAGTTAAGAAGAAACGCCAACAACGGGAACCAGCGGTAGGTAAAGTCACGGTGGTCGTCATTTGACACCTAATTTGTTTGTTAATACTGAGCTAAGGTAAAATAGATCAGAACTTTAGGAACGAGTTAGGTGTAACTTAAACAACCTCGCGTTAGCGCGCCTTAGACCATACTTAAAACAAAGAGGTTTAATTTCTACTTCCTTTTATGTTGTCGGCTATTTATTAGCTCGGATGGTAAGGATGATAATCATGTTTGTTGTTTTGTACTGAGTCATCGGTAACCTATTAAGTAGTGTTTTTTTAATAATATTAGTACCTTTTTATGTGGTATGATATGGTAAATTATTCAGCAGGGTTGGGTAATTGGGTTGGACATTTTTTTTTATTTTAGATATCGACAGGAGCATGAGGTTCATTTAATGGTAGGTATACCCTAGCCACAGAACATCAGTCAATGATACGCTGTCTATGTAATTTTTATTTCGAGAATTCTGAAATCCATAAATTCAAACCGAAAAGCTCAATGTACACTTCAAGGATTTTCCCTCCCTCCCGTTCCTCCCACCCGTTCAATGCCCGATGTTACCAGACGTAGGTAAGACATGCTTACCGAAAATTATAAACAAACAATTCCTAAATTTTTAAAAAAGTTTTTATTATTTTGCCTTATCTAAGCTTTAATTTGCTTATTTAATGAAAATAGCACGATGCTCAGCATAACTGCGAGTCAGAGTGAATTGAACTTAAATGCAATACGATTGGAAGTTATTTTGTAATAAAAAGTAATATCGAGTTGGTTGTAACGCGCATCGTAACAAAACATTAAGTGTAGGAATATTAAATCGAGATCGGAAGTTGACGGCGTATAATAATACGGGCACAACTTTTCTCATTTTAATGTTGTTCCCTGGCAAAGTTTAAATATAAAAATATAATGATGCGACACGCATTAGTGAGTCATTGAGTGCGTGCGTGTGCTCTGCCATACAACTTTAAGCTCTCTTATTGCGAATATAGAAGTTAAAACAAATGGAAAATAAACTTTTCGAATAAAATAAAAATAACCCTCTTGGCGGTGAGGGTGGCGGCCCTCCCCAATAAAAAATATAATAACTTTTCTTTTTATTCGACGTAATGGCAACGTTTCGTTTACTAATGTTGCCGTCCTTTTCGCACGGATTATTGTTATAGGGTGCGCGGTGAGCGCCTGTGCACTGGCTACCACTTTAAATTTGTTGTTGGAAATATTATATCATAAAATTTATTAAACACACAAAAACTTCATTTTCTAAAGTTAATAACCTAAATAAATGTAACTCAAATACATAGTACCTACTCATAAAACGTATGATAAAATCCAGAAAGCTGTCGTTGTAAAGCATACCGGAGTGTCGACATAACTTTGTTACCTGAGCTCATTGGCTATGTTTGACCTTGCAAATCTATGAAAATTAACAAATAAAAATAGTAGGGCATATAAGTACAAAATCAACTTATCATATAATGGCCATGGTCAATTCAATAAATCAGATAAGTGCAGAAGATGCATCCATTTAAGGGACTTCATTGAGTGGGTAATGAATCGTCACAGGTCACAATAACACTCAATGAGTTTTGCCTCGTTGTTACGTAGGTATACAGTACACGATATACATACAACGTATAGCATACGATTATAAAGTTATTGACATTCGAATTGGTTATTGCTATAGCCAAGTCTATAACTATAGCTTTAATAACCGATTCTAAATTTAGAAATGCGACAATAACTGCCTGTCTGTTAGTTTTCACAACAAATCAACTGGACTGTGTTTAATTTAATGCTGCTTAAACCCTGAGAAAGGAAATGGGCTATATTATAAATTTTTATCCAAATCATCTCAACTTTCTTTGTACGGTAGGTACTCGTGGGCAAAATTGTCAAGTTTAATATTTGGCAAATACTTTTTAAACATAGATATGCCTTTGTTTGAATTAGTTAGAATATCTAAGTCAGTAAAACGAAAAGAAACACAGGTTTGTCATTTTAAGCATTTTAAACATGGAGTCCGTAATACATTTTGACGGTTTTCTTAAAACATGAATTATGTTGGTCTTTGTTAAAAGAACAATAAACGGTCTTCATAAGAACGTTATTTGCGTACGTCCAAAAAGTTTTTGCATACAATGTGCTTGCAATAAGCTTACTAATCTTTGTGTATCAATAGAAACATTGTACTGTAATGGTGCATGCGTTGTGCTCTACAAATTATGTGTGTAGCGTATTGTTTCAAAATGTGAGCCGAAGAGTGTCTTATTATTTTTGTTATCTTATAGAATCAAGAGCAGTGGCGTAGTTAGGTGGACAAGGGCCCTGGCTGGCAAAGAAATAGTCGCAATCCCCTCCCCTCTGACTATTTTTTTCAGTAACAAAACAAAATTAATTGCAAATGATTACTAAGCATGGGCGCTTCCATTATCGGCGTTATAAATTCTCATTTAAAATCTTGAAAAAAAATTAAATTCTTGTGAGAATTTTTCTAGCATTAAGAGCTGCCTCCCCCTCTTTCCAAAGCTCAGGGGGCCCTCTCAGCTTCAGGGCCCTGGTACACTGCACCACTTTGCCCTATGATAGCTACGCCACTGATCAAGAGGCAACTTTATATCAGAGAAAGAAAACCTTACGAGGGAGTATTCGTATCGTCAATCAGTTGTATAAAGCATAGCATAGCTCTGTCACATGATTCAGCTTCGACAACTCGTAAATTCATAGAATGGAGCCAAATCATAATCAACACTAATATTATAAAGAGATTTTTGTAACGGACAAACTCAATAACTACTGGAACGATTTTTTTCTTTCACCAATAGAAAGCTGCATTATCAGCGAGTAACATAGGCTATTCTTTGTGTACGTAGTGAGAGAATAATGATTCGTTTAGAAATATATCATTAACAAATTTAACAAAGAAGATATGTAGTAGTTTTAATTTTAGTTTATTAACGAATCTAACAAAGAAGATAGTAGTCGTAGTTTTACGGTCATTTTTAATTCAAATAGTTGGGCAGACATTTTTATATTATTTTTTATTTTTATTATTTGGAAACTGTCAACTTTGATTAAAAATAGTCCTGCCGAATGATCTTAACAAAATATATCACTATTTTATTATGAATTACATTTGAATTTCAATTAAAACGTTCGAGTCATATTTCAATGTCACATAAAAATAGTGCACATTCAATTATGTTCTCTTTACAAATAACAATAAAGTTCATTGTAGAGTATACACTGTCATGCGTCTGCGCACCGAACACAATAGAATTGAGGACGAAATTAAAAATCTGTTCAGAATAACATTCTCTTGTTTGAACTGTCCGTCTGTTTATTTAGTTGGGAACTAAAAAAATACCAGTAGAATCTATAAGCTAAATTTATACAAACGTGCATATTATATTATGTTTTTGACTTCACAAAACATTACAAAGGGACGCATTCCGTTTTGACTGACAATGAGTGTAAGTCGCAAAAGTGTGACCTTTAAATTTTCTGAAATAGTTATAAATTATCCACATATTATGGTTCTAGTGTTATCCGCACCAAATTTTATGAATATTATCTCAGCGGTTTAGCCGTGATAAAGCAATTGACATACAGTTTTGGAGGGGTTCGTTGGCGCGTTCGGTAGAATACCTACCTTGCGCAACGATGGGTCGCGGGTTCGAATTTCGCCGGGTTGACATGTTTATATAATCATGTCTGCCCCACGTCTAGTCACTACGGGCATTGAACGGGTGGGAAGAATATCGAAATTTCGACCGGGGGTAACTTGATGGTGGTAAGATGAAAAAACCGTGAAGTGCCGTTTCGGTCTCAGTCTAAACATTTCCGAATACTCGAAGTAAAAAGTAGGTCAACAACACATCTTTGCCTGATGTTCTGTGGCAGGGGTATCACCTAGTTAGTCAATATTGCCATAATATATAAAGTTACAGTAAATATCAACTCTGTAGGAATAGATGGCGTTAATATGGCAATTTTGTGATATTTCAAATCTTTCAGTCTGCCCGTGACCACGATTGTTGGAAAGCATCCGAAACATTTTAATCCGTTATAAAGTATTTTATTTAAATACATACTTGTAATAAAGATATCAATTCGCAAATAACATTCACCATAAAAAACAAACTCAGAAACGTGTACTGAGAAATTCAAACACCTTAGTAATAAAAAAACCCAGAACCAATCACGGAAAAAATAATATTCTATACGAGGGAGCTCACATGTAGGTACGTATAGTAAAATTCCAAGTAACATTAAATAAATAACTTGTATATCTTTACTACTACTTTTAATAATATCTGCTGAAACAATAAATAATAAAAAGAGTGGGAGGAATATAGGATAAATATATGCCATTAATAAAAAAAAACATATTTAATAAAACTAAAGTACAAAATCAGTAGGTAGGTATATCTATAATTCCAATAATACCAAAAAACACCTTCAAAATATTTGGCCGTCGTTAATATGTAAAAAATATAAGTAACAAATTATAACAAACATGAACTACCAATAATATAATATATCGTTAAACTTAACTACTTAACTAGTACATTTCCTAAAAAATATATTAATAAATGTACCTAATTACTTTTAAACAAATTACTGTCTGAATAAACTATAATAGGATTACTAATATCTACTCTATACTTATATAATAAAGAGGAAAGATTTGTTTGTATGTTTGTTTGTTACGATTTAAATCAAAAACTACTCGACCGATTTTAATACATTCACCGTTAGAAAGCTACACCTTCACCGAGTAATATAGTCTATATTTATTTCCAGAAATAATTAGGAAACTAAAACTTGAATAATGTAACCCAAGGTTGTAGGGCGTAATCTCTGGATCTGCTGAACCGCTTTCAATAATTCTTTCACCAGTAACATACGATATTTGTGTATTCATTGCACCCGTGCGAAGTTGGAGTTACTGGTTACTAATAAATTATGTGTTAGTCCCATCGTAACTTAAAACTTTCACTTATAATATTATTAAATAGGTATATACAAGTAGTGGATACTTACATTATCATTATTATAGCATTCCAGCTTCGGCAAGAGTTTAAATTAGTCTATTCTTCCTTACCTAATTTTACTCGAAATCAAAGTTGATAGTAGAATGGAAGGACGCTAAGTTAAATAATATTTATTTATTATACTTATGTATTTGTCCATATAACCAGACCTTGCTTACATATGCAATTTATCATTTACGACAAATAAATTACACGCCTCATGTTCACGTTGTTATAACTCTATTTGTTGAAAGTATTTTAAAACTACTTCAAAGAACGCGCTCCATATGTTTCGTCACAATCCTCTTTGAAATTAAAGTTATAGTGGTCATTACTAATAGTCTGCATTACATGATATTATTAAGAAATGCGATTGTTTAAACTTTGGAAGAAAATACTAAAGAGCACATAAAAACCAGAAATTAATATCTCAATAATTATTCCGTAGGTAATGTCAGCAAAAAACGTCTTTAAGTATTACGGAATTTTAATTATGTCCAGCGTTATTAGTGTTTGTTTTCAATGTAATTGCTTGTAAATAAATCCTATTTGATATTTATATTATAGTGCAATGTAGTATTGAAGAAAATGAGACCAAATCAATTCAATTTGTAAAAAAAAAAATTTGTAATCACCTAGTGGTATGACATATACGAAATATTCTCATACGGTCTACGAAAAATACATAAAATATTCATAAAAAACGGTCGAGCCGTTTCGGAGGAATGCTACCACAAACATCGTGCCACGATATTGTTATATTATAGTGATATATTTAATTGAATATTTTGAGTGTACATAAAAAAATTAACATTAGGTACCTACGTAGTTTTCATTTTTATAAAATACAATTCCACTTTACAACAACATCATGATAGTTTCACGTTCTAGTGATTAGCTGTGCGTCCGACTCCCACTTGGCCGGTATTTATATGTTATAATAATGCGGTATTAGAACTTAGATAAGTACCTATAAGGAATAATAATATCCATAATATTGTGGCATTATTTGAATCAGAGGTTCTCAAACTATACTCAACTATTTAAGGACAGAAACTGTACCCAATTAAATACATTACAAAAGCATACATATCACCCTGTTTTTGTTTATTTCGCCATGATTATAATAAAATCACTTTGAATCTAGATTTTTATCTTGAATATATTTCGAATATATCGCACGGGTGCAATGTGCTAAAAGTATATAATCATTATATTGGTGAATTTTTTTTAAAGATTGTCGAGTAGTTTTTGAGTTAAATCGTAACAAACAAACAAACACACTTTTTCTCTTTATAATATTACTGTAGATATCAATAGACGAGCTTGATGGTGACCTCAGCCATAGGGCATCAGACAATGATGCGCTGTCGATCTATTTTTTACTTGGAGTATTCAGGAATCCATTGACCAAAGCCGAAATGTACTTTATGCTTATATTATTATAGCGGCAAAGCATTATTGTAATACAGTGAATAACTTTACTATTGGATTCAACTTTGTTATCGACTCCTTGGATATTGTAGTAAATTCTGCCAAATAACCAGTTTTCTAGATTGCATCTTCTATCAAAATAATACGATTCAAACATCTTGGAAGCTTTCGAAGAAACAGTTTTTTTTTCAAAATGTTGAGTATCTCTGGATTTGGTACTTATCTATAATTTGGTTGCGTTTTTTATAGTTAAAATAATATGTTAGTAATGCTCGTAGATATGATATTATTGATACAACAAACTATAGTGCAGGGGTTGTGCTATTAAATCTTATAAGATATAGATACGTTTTTAATAGAATAAATTAATAATATACCTATATTATATAAGCAATGTAATAGCTCAAAATGACACAATCTGTTTACTTAGTTACTTTAATTTAGTGGTTTTTTGCAATGTTATAATGTTAAAATTAATAATTAATCTATCTCATAATTAACTAAAGTCTTTAAACAATATATTATGTTTATAAAAAAAAACTAAAAAAGTAATAATTAAACTTCTATAATACAACTTCCCCTTTTATAAGTCGGTTAAATAATTATACATGGGTATAATATCATTCTAGTCACGTCTACAATGATACATTCGTATTGTTATTAAGTTTATTATTTTTTTGTGAGATCGAAAAATGTTAATAACGTTTCAAAAAGGCTTATATCGCTCATAATTACAGTATTTCGTCTCCGCTTCGATGGGTCCGAGGTTCAATACGGCTTTTATTATATATATTTTCTTGTTTTGATGCTAATACAAACCTTGTATATTTTGTTTTATGTTTATAACTATTTTATATGATTAAAAACTACCTTAAGAGCAATGAAGAATACACTTATGTTACTTTACTAGCGATCCGCCCCGGCTTCGCTCGGGTGCAATGTAGAAGTACTAAATAGAAGTCTATGTTACTCGCTGATAATGTAGCTTTATATTGGTGAAATAATTTTTAAAATCAGTCCAGTAGTTTTTGAATTAAATCGTTACAAACAAATCTTTCCTCTTTATAATAATTAGTATTGTTTACGCTATTTTATGTCGAACTTTCGGAATTTCGATTGAAGCTAAAACTGCACTTGACGGGTTTCCATTGATTATAAAATAATCGGTGGTTTATAAACAGGACGTAATTTCAACAATTCTGCCAATCATAGCTTAAAATTGAAGAGAATAACAAGATTAAAAAATAAATGTTAAAGTTATATCAGAACTGACAGGAAACAAACGTACGACCCAAATATGCAAAACCCAATGGACCAACGAGCCGGTGTAAGTAGGGTTGCCAACCGTACTATAAGATAGGTAAATAATAGGTATCATATAATAGGTACTGTTCTATATTTCGGGTCTGCGAACTACCTATACAATAAACTGTGGATGAAAATACTAAATCTAACAAACAAATTATTTATTTTACTATCTTCGTCTTAGTTTTGCTTATTCCATTAAATACTATATTATTTTAAGTCTAGGGAGGTACTATATTTTTTTGCTTGTTTTAAAAAAATATAATTCGAAGAACAAATCTTGGCAACCCTAGGTGTAAGGCAAATGCTTAAAATTCTTCAGTATTGCATCGTTTGCAACAATTTGTTCACAATATTTTATTTATTATTGTGACTGTCCGTCGGTACGTTGGCCCTTGGTACTGTAGGTCCAAAGAATAAAATGTAGACGTTAGTATGTCTAACGTCTCAGTCTGAAAAGAATTGCTTAAGAGTTTAAAAAAAAACCCAGGTATACTCGTTGTATTAATGGCAACTTAAAGCATGTGCTATTAGTTTCAGGATAAACTTTTTTTTGCACGTTAAAGAAGTAGGAATTTATAGGTACATTACTAGAATTCGCATCAACATCAAGTGTAAATTAGACAGCTGTCATAGTGCTTCTGAGAAAGATTTTCTATTTCTGGTGTATCTTTTTTTTAAAATTCAGAGTAGACAACCGAGCTGGTGGGTTACCTGATGGTAAGTAATCACCATCGCCTCAGTCGCAGATGCGTTGTCGGCCTTTTAAAAATCTGTAGGCTCGTTTTTTGAAACCAGCGAGGTCATGATAATTTGGAAAAACTGAAGGCGACAATACATCCCACAATTTTTGAAATGATGATGCGCGTAAATCTTACGGTGCTCGACTTCCATATGTCAAGGTGATGCGGATGAAATAAGGTATCCTTATGGGTCTGCTATAATAACAATATCAAATATTTAAACCTGTAACATATCTGCGATATCTACTCTTTGATATTATTATACATGAATCAATTTATTCGAGCAGTGAGCGCGAGCAACTGCATATTTTTCAATTACGTCAATTTAAAATAATACTTAATTCGCTATTGTGACTCATTGAGAGTATTGTGTCAGTCGGCGGACAAATACAGCGGATTTTACATTGTGAACTTGTCATACTGACAATGTCGATGAAAGTTACCCTATCCGAGAGCTTAGACGAGTGCCGGTCGCTCGGTGACGTTGACGTTTTCATCGAATATAATGATTATACTTGGCTGCAAAGTTCAAGTTTAGATAGAATTAATTACGTGTCTTATCCTCCGGGGATACATCCGGTAGCGAAGAATACTGAGAGAAAGAATAGATAATATTAAGTGATTCTTGATACATGAAGCTAATTTACTGAAAATTGAAAAATCATGTCCATTTAATTATTTTCTTAAGATATGAGATTTATTAAGGTTTGATATATTTCATAATTTGCTATGCCCTTTGGTGACCAGAGACCTATCAGATATCGCGAGTTTGTGTCCTATACATAATAAATATTGTTATTAAATATATGCAGTAAGTGGCTTCAAACTATTTCAGAAAATTTCTCAAATAAAGCTTATTTATGAAACTAAATTAACAGTGAATGACAGACCATTTAGAAGCCTAAGGCTGAAAACCAACGTGGTAAATATTGTTAAATAGGATTGCCACAATATGTTGAGTCCTCTGACTTTTCACTGTCAGTTGCATACTAAATACTCGTAGGTACTCGTATATGTATGAATTATTGTTATTTGTGATAGTGAATAAATTTTCTCTCTCTCTATACAAATAATAAATAGTGTTTTAAAGTCTATAGTAATATGTATTAAAAAAAGAGAAAAGATTTGTTTCTTACGATTTAACTCAAAAACTACTCGATTTTAAAAATTCTTTCACTGTTAGGAAGCTACATCTTCACCGAGTAACATAGGCTATATTTATTTCCATAAATAATTAGGGATCCCTACTAAATCTTAAATAATGTAACCGAGGTGTAAAAAATGTTGTAGGGAGTACCAATATCTCTGGATGTACTGAACCGATATTAAAAATTATTTCACCAATAGAAAGCTACACTATAAGCGAGTAACATAATTTATATATTTTTTTGTAGAGTACATCTACATTGCACCCGTGCGATGCCGGGGCGTGTTACTAGTTGCATTATAAAGCAAGACTTACTGTTCCTAGATAGTAAAATACAAAAGATAAAACTGTATTTTTTTAAATTCATACCTAACGTACGATAAACTACAAACAAAATATTATTGAGAGTTTTCTTCACAATATATCAATTAAAAAATGACATAATCAACTAGATAAGTGAGATATGTACTTCTTAAAGATCATTAGATCGCTAGAACAACATACATACATCACGCCTCTTTCCCATTGGGGTAGGCAGAGATCACGGAATTCCATACCACTTTCGCTTCTTCTGCTTTCATCAATGCTTTCATACACGCTCGTCGGTTACGAGTACCTTTGACTTGGGCTTTTTGAAGGAAGTCCCCGATCTGATCGAGGTACGTTCGCTTAAGTCGACCACTCCCGACTCTACCACACACACCAGTTTCATAAATATTTTTCTTTTCCCTTCTTTTAAAGGCCAGCAACGCACCTGCAAGTCCTCAGGTGTTGCAGATGTCTATGGACGGCGGTGATCTATATATATAGCCCTATACTAAAAAAAACTTTCATCCATCCTTTCTACTTGCCCAAACCACATCAACATACCTTTCTCAATAGAACTCTACACCTGATATAAACACAACTTACGAGGTTATAATGATAGCATAGATACCTACATTCAAAATATATCTGAATATGCTTAATGCACAGTTTTATGGAAGTTATTAATGTTGTCGTCTTTTTGTAAGCTTTTAGAGTCTACGAATTGTACTGAGAGATATAAAATGTTTTATGTATAACTAGCGAATCCGACGGACGTCTTGCCAGAATGTTAGCTTCTAAGGTAATTTTTTTTTATAGAGTTAAATAAGCTATTTTTCCTATTTCTATTATACAGATTTGCAGTGGATATCAATTATTGCAAAAAAGCTATAAGCGTGCGTGACGTGAGCTGTCAATTGCGGAAGATGACGGAGTTTTAAATCTAATTTAATTAAAAAAAAATCTGCATACCTATATTTATTTTTCATGAAATTTTCCAAAACTTTAATAGTTATTCTGTTATTTGGGACATAGATGAATCCAACAAATAAGATATCGTTTAAAATCGGTGCAGCGGTTCTTGCGTTATAAACGGTGTAACTAACACGACTTTATTTTATTTAGGAAGATAACTATAATGTTCTTCTTACAATTTCGTTGTCACGGATCATTTAGTCGCTATATTTCTATGTCCATTCAATAATGATAACTGATTTGTTAATAAATTAACTCATATTGATTTTAGCCTAAATAATAATTAGATAGAGTATGTCATGCGGATTATTTGTAATTTCCATTAAACTTAATATTGTTACCATACCGGCATAGACTATTGTTCGTGACTATTTTATATTAAAATTAGTTTGAAATATTAATATCTAATATGAACGAGTAGAACAATGTTGTTTCCCGCAACTCTATTTGGTTAATATTCTAGCGTTTAACATTAATTAGTCAATTTATATTCAAGTTGCAGTGAAGAGTCGGTTCTATATAATTTACCGTATGAGGTAAGGCTGTACCTAACTTCACTATATATATAATCATGATAGAACATAAAAACTGCCAAGAGTGAGAATAAAGTGCGAGGGATCCGTACATATAGACTGGTTAAAAAAATTTCGAAGTGAATACCGGAAACTATTGTTTCATCTTTGGTAGAGTTCAGTACAAAGTTCAGGGGTCTTACCGCGATCTCTTAAAGCAGGTGTCCTTGAGGATATCAAGAGACAGAGCTATACAAAATATGTAGCGTTGTCACGTTCTTTTTTGAAGTAATACAGCAATAATACTGATCGTGACCGATCGTGAAGTCCTATGAATGTTGTCATGCATACTCGTATATAAAAAATTTTAGTGTGCGTAATCTCGGGAGCACACGCTAAAACAATGTATATGTTCACGCTTGACAACATTCATAGCCAAACGGACTTGGTGAGATAAAATATATATGCAGCCCCAGTAGCTTCGTCGATATGTCGCATATTAGCGCTTAGTAAGTTACACGGTTGTAATAAGGTTTATAATTTAAATAAAATACTCAAAGTTCAGTAGAAAGGTTATCTCTAAAAATAATATAAATTTATAAAAGTGAGCGTTTTTCTTTCCTAACGGCATTACCCTAAAACTATATGATATTATGTTCTTAAATTTATTTACCTATTTATCGCTTATGTACAAATCAAGGGAAGCGATTTGAATTAGTACTGGCTTATAACCACCCGCAGTTATAAAGTTTTTATCCTCCGTCTATTTCCTCTTATAAGATGTCAGCATTTAGTACAGAAGCATGCATTCAGCAGACCAAGTGTGAGTGGTATTCTTTGTGGCACCAACTATACTGAGAAATACTTTTAAAAAAAATACCAGATGTGTAAATCAGATGAAAAATGAATATTCTCTATAAGAACCAGCAAAATCAGAGAAATATTATATGAATTTCAGTTCTGATATTTTAATCCTCGTTAAGCACGCAAATATGTACACACAATGAATAATTTAGCACATTATTCGATATCAATATGTAACTTTTAATTAAAAACACTTTAAAAATCTTCTTCGCATACATAATAAGGGTTAATTAAATTTTCTACGTTATAATTAAAATATACATATTATGTATCCATATTATTTGTCCAAGTTATATTTGCACAACTTCAGGCTGATTCTCCATTCTCGATTTCATTGAAATTTTAAGATTCGGTTTGATATACTGCCTTTTGGTTCTCTTTAATGCTACATCACCCACGATCAACCTCGATAGTGGTGGGATATTATGGTAATAATTGAGATATTGCTGGGTTTAATAATAAGTATGGCTGTAAGAATATTTATATTCTCTTTAAGCCTTACCATGAATCGATTATTTAAGCCAGTTGTCATAGTATGAACCGATATGACTTACAGATTATTAAGAAAAGTGCCTAGTCATCCTTTTAAGACTGAAAAAATACCTACAACCTTACAAGCTCTTTGGTGCTTACATATCTGTAATCGTGATTACATTGAACCACAGATGTGCATTGAACAAACGAAAATACTGCTGACTATTTGTCGAACAAATTGATTAATATTATAGTGTTCCTTGGTTTTTCAGTATTGTATGGCATATATACGTAGAAGATGCTAACCCAGGTGTAACTCTGAAATATCTTTACTTATAGCAAAATCAATAGACCAAAGCGCCCACACTAGTATTTGAAAATCCCCGCGAACACGGAAAATCCCAAATAAGATTGAATCGCACAATTTCAATGAATTTTTGCAAAATATACCTTGAATGTCATCTTTGCCCATATGACCTTGCTTAAATACTTTCATAGGCTTAAGCGATCGATCGATAAACCGGTCTCACGATTAATCGCAAAACATGTCTTGCAATTTCTTTCCCATAATTCGATTCAAAACATGCCTCCCATAGATTCAAAAGCGTCTATTAGCCATGAATCATTTCACATCACTGGTGTTGATTGAAGATTATTACCTTTGTCAATATTTATAATACCTATTGTTAAGAACGCGATCTGCTCCTTATTGTTATTGACTTAAGGTTAAAAATATAACGTTTTTATTGTTAAAATGTCAATGCACTCATACATATTAATATCTATTCGCAGTCGTCTGTTGCACTCTGTTTTATTAAATGTATGAGTTTTCTTCATGTATCTACTTAGAGCTTCTCCATCGTTTGTATTAAAATATACTTACGTAGTTCAGACTAATTATAATTTAATGATCGTTTGTAGACGTACTTTTATACTTATATATATACATATAATAATATAACTTGAGTACGATAAAATGTACAAATAGGTATATTGACATTTGAGCCTTCGCTAAGAACCTATTAACGGAACAGTTAAAATTATTATTTGTATGTGTGTTTTAATGAGAATAAATTATTTATAAACAATAATATTTAATTGAATCAAATCATTAAAATATCCTGAAGGTTTTCAAATATAAGGAATTAAATTTTTCTGTTTTCGGAAGATGTTACCGCCCTTGAACTTGAACTCATTTTGGGCCATTTGTTTGTCTCAAAAGTTGATTCAGTTCACGTTAAACTATGTCTTATTGTTAGGAGTGCCCTATTGAAATGGGTTATTGATTCTAATATTCGTTCTTAACATAGTACCAGATCTATTGATGTGGTGTTTTTAAATCGAATTCCTAATAAAGCCAATGTATGAGAATGTATAAAGAAGTTATTCTTGATTTATTTATAAATGTATATTATGATATTGCTTTTATTGATGTTATTAATTTAAAAAGTAAATTTTATTGTTTCTCCTTCTATGGTCATATTAATTATTAAGTAACCATCGCGGGGCTTACACTACTCTATTAACTAATAATTGTTATTATTGACGATTTAATTTCATAAAAATCTATAAAGTGTAGGTAATTCAATTCAATCAATAAATATAATCAATTGGAATCTATGAGAAAGTTTCTCAACAGAGAATGCAGCGGACTGTGAATTTTTTACTGGCAATAATTACGCATTTATATTTTATATCTATATTGTATGATTTACGAAAATATTACTCAGTTATTTTTAGCAATTATTATTATATTAAAAATTAAGATGCTTTTAGACTTTAGTAAGAGGCTTTTATTTATAATGCACATTTGTATTAGAACATTCAATATGTTTTGTTACATTTTAATAATGTGTGTGTGTTTGTTACAGTAAAAAATACTATCTCATTTAATCGCCATGGAATCTGTATTTATCTTTGTTACAAAAATATATTTAAAAAATAATAAATGCTTTTTGAAGGCAAAGAAAAAGTTACTAATATTATGTAGAATGTAGATATAGTATAACCTTGAGTATCTGAAATAGTTTATCTAGTAAAAATGTATATAAAAAAATCTGTTTTTCATCTCTTGTCTGTTTGTCGTATCCGTATCTGTTTGTCCATTCTTTTCAACAGTAGGTTACGTGTTTAAAACAATTGTTACTTAATATCATGTCTCTGTGTCCGGTGTATAACGTATCTTTTTATTATTCACAGTAATAACTGTATAATAGCGATGTATTGGAAACAGTAGTCGCGTTAATAATGCCCAGTACATAGTAATTAAATCGTACCACAAACGAAGTCACGTCGGTGATGATTTTACAATGTGGTATTAAAAACAATGAAAATGTCATTATATCAGTGTATTACATTCATTGGAGGCGTGTAAGTTTCGTTGCTGAAATAATAGCTATTCTATTCACTCATGTGAATACTAGGAAATAAGCAAACAGGGAAACTAATAACTCTATTATGTCGCCCATTGACCATGTACCTTACATATTATATGTATCGTGGTATAGGCAACCTTTTCCTACTTCTTCAACACATAATTTCGAAATATAGATTGTTTATATAAAATACTTATAACGGATTAAAACGCTATTTATTATTTATATTATTGTGATACTCGCGTTTATAAAATACAGTATTAACGTAGATTGTGTTTTTATAAAGTATTTGATTAGTAAATACAAACAAGTATCTAAAACTACGGCTTATTATTGCGCATGCACACTATGAAAATAGTATAAATAGTAGAAAAACTTATAACTTATAAATATTATAGTTAAAAATACTATTGCATTATTTTGATCGTTCAGTCAAGAAATCGACGTTGCGTACTGATCATTAAAAACAAGTAGGTAGTCCAAAAGTACAAGTTACTTTTTAAAATAATATTTAATATGGTAGAAGATCACTCGAAAGGCTTGCATAATTTTTATCATACTTGGGCTTCTTAATATTTGCATAATTTTTAAGCATAATATTATGTTAAAAGATACGGGACCCGTATAACGCATAATTGATGCAAATTAATTAAATGGAACGCATCTAGAAAACAGAATATTATAATAGTAATGGTTACTTTTCTTGTTAATGAAAATAATGTGGCATTTGGCAAATTCGGCTATACTCATACGATATTAATTTTTTTTGTTTTTCATTTATTTTGGCATCAAACAGTCATGTACATACATATAAATAATAATAACAATATATTTATTAAAAACTATAGACCTACAGTGCCCAAAAAAGAAACATACAAAAATTATGAAAAGAATCGTCTTCAAAAGAAAGTTTCTTTCTTCAAATGGTTATCTTTAAGAAAAAAATAACTTCCAATTCATGAGTTACAAAAATTTTTGGAATTCTGTCAGTATCAATTATTTTTTATTTAGGTCGATGGTCGAAAGTGCATCGTTGATTGATGTTCTGTGACTGACGTTTCACCTACTATCGAGTGAGCTCACGTTTGTCAGATGAAACGTAAAAATGTTAATTGGTACTCCGATTGTTATAAAATACTCAGTGAACTAAATTATTTTTACTAACCGAGTATATTTAACTTGAATAAATATTAGATCGTTGTATCGATAGTGTTTTAAAGTAAATATTAGCACAGTTATTGATCCAAAAACTTAATCAAGTGTAACTATGAAGGCATGATCGAGCAATGCAATTGTGTGTCTAACGTGCGATGAATATATTGTTAACAAAATGTTAAAAATCATCACTCTTCACTCGTGTTTTTTCCCGCGAAGCCGGACAGAGACGGATGACTATGTTAAAATTTTATCACACGTTGAAGTGGGTGTGTGTGTAAAAATATATTAGCTTGAGTCAAGCTGCTTGACGACGATTGGTGTCTCGCGTAGTAGATTTGTATGTGTGCGACTATGTTCGTGCAATTTAGTGTTATGTTTTTTATAAATAGTAGTGGTAACGGTCGCGTGTTTATTATTAATAAAACGAATGACGGTTCTTCTATATATTTAGTAGTGATATTATGTCAAAAATGTTCCAATAAATTTGTAGTGACTTTTAGTGGAACATTCTTCGTAAGAAGTTCATAGTTTTGTCTACAATGTCATCTAATAGACAATGTACCAAGGTACATATATCGAGAATTTCAAATATTTGTTGATTTCGGTTGAGCACCGTTTGATCGAATCCTGGGGATACAAACAAGATTAAAAATAAATGTCTGGTTGGGCAGGCCATAGAAGTCTGATCGCCTGTGAAGGAAAATGATCAGTGAAACGTACTATAAAATGAACAAGGAAATGTTCATCTATCCCATGACCTACTAGGGTACTCGAGGAGTCGAGAGTCACTATAGGCAGGGGCAAACGCCCATTGACAGGGTACCGTCGGTGCTGCGGAGCCTGCGATAGCACTTCCCGGGGCCCTGAGCCATGAACACCATAGTCGGTAGACGCAGGGCTGCTTTGACTCTTCGGAGTCCATGGTCCCGTGAGTCTGACATCGCCCGTCACTCCCCCCGGAGACGGCGTGGATCATTGATAATGCCCCATGTAAAAAAATTGTGTCGGGAATTCACTTTAAATAACTGCAACATGTAAAATATGTAACCTAAATGATTAAAATCAGAAGATCTTAATATTTTTAACCAAATCTATGGCTACATACTATTGTATCTAAAAAACGATTTTCCCTTAAATGCCAATTTCAATCTTATGCCATTGTGAAAGAGATTATTATCGAATATGTTATACCGTATATCGTAATGTTTTCTTTGAGATGGAATAGATTAAAAAATGTAACTGCTACAATAGACTATGACCTTCAGAACTATAGTTGGGTTAGTATGTTTTGTGTGTCTCAAGCGCGATGTGATTAATTTATTACTGTTGTATTATACACTAGCGATCCGCCCCGGCTTTGCTCGGGTGCAATAGTAGATATAGGTACTGTACACAAAAAAATATAGCGTATGTTACTCGCTGATAATGTAGCTATTGGTGAAGGAATTTTAAATCGGTCGAGTAGTTTTTGAGTTAAACAACAAATAAACAAATCTTTCATCTTTATAATGATAGTGGCAGAGTAACTGAAAGTAGGTATATTTTTTATTCATGAATAGCAAGGAGTTTGCTGCTCCCTAGTGGAAGGTGGCCTATTAACAAAATCAAAAAAAGAAGTTTCGGTTGACGGATCGTACATTTTCCTATTGCGAAAACCTTTCGGATCCGATGATCTTACCTCCGTTCGCGATAAGACATTGTCTTTTGTTCGACATTACTATGCTCGTAAATAGAATTGAAAATGTTCTCTTAATAAGTTAAAATAAGAAGTTGTTTTTCTTTCGCTCCATAATTTAATTTGGTAATAGACCTACTGATGCGGGCTAGGTGTTCAATAACGTCTACCTATCGGATGACAATTTTTTTTATTTTTTCGCGGTTAGAGATTTCTTTTTTATTCTCTTAGTTTTTATTGTAATTCAGAACGAGAATAACGATATCAGTTTAATGTAATATCTAATAAGGCAATTTAGTTAAAAAATAAGTAAATTTAGTCATGTCTTTTTTTGTATGAGGACTTTATTAAACCGTATTAAATATCTTATGATTGTGGCATGAGCACATTGAACTGTGTAGTAGGTACCTACAAAATAAAAATGTATTACTGCTTTATATTTTGTACAAGCTTTTTGACTATACTTGCATGATTGAATTGAATTGGACATCATAATTGGAAAGTTATGACCTTTTCCAGAATATAAGTGTATATACCAAGTTTTATCAAAGTCCGTTCAGCGGAATCGCCGTGAAAATGTTCCAACAGTTACTTTAGCATTTATAATATTGGTAAGGATATCCAATTTGATTCAGTTTATTGTCCATTGTTAGAGCATTTATATATTGAAATTCCAGTTATAGATCGAGTAATGTTCAACGTTAACAGCTTCCGCTTGAATACGCACGAATTACATGTACTTCATATAACAACAATTACTTTATACCCAATTTTATTTAATTTTTACCTATATTGAACTCGTGTCAAAAAAAATAATATTTAATATATAAACGTACATATATTTGTTGTCAATCGTCAATTACTGCATCGTGAAACTGTGAAGGCCCGTGAACACATAAGCTATACTTTAACGACGATTTTCTAATCTATGAATGTTCGACGTACCAAGTGTAACGTGAAAGGTCGCGACTTGGCCGCGCGGCTCGAGTTAATATTAATTTATTTGATGTAATGCGCGGTGGCTGCGAGACGCATGCGTCGCCGCAGCGTACGATCTGGATCTTTTATGTGTTTATATAATCTAATTTTATTGTTTTCTTTATTTGCGTCCCACTTTTGTTTGGTCCGGGCCCAGCATTGTTCTCCATCGTAAACGCCGATTTAGATGATATATAAAATGTTGTAATAATAAAAATTTGCCGTATGAAAATTTTTATTTGGCGTACGTATTTTATCGTGGTCGTTGTGTCCGTTCCTTGTTTAGCTTGTGTTATATTAACAAATTACCTACATTTGTTTGTCATCGTTCGGGCATGGGCGTGCGACGGATGTAATTTGTTTGAAGCGTATGTATCAGCTGATTAAAAGTCAATTAGTTCGAATCGGTTAATAAGCATAAATGATTCCTGTTTTACACGATAAATATTAGCGTTTCATGTTTGATAAATATAGCGAAGACATGTCATTATTCATACTTTAAGGGTATTTTACTGTTTTCGAACTTTTTTTTAATGAATTGTTTTAAGAACTCCGGAAGAACGTCCGATTTTTTCATGGAAGCGAAGTCGCGGTCAAAGCCCAGTATATACATATGAAAACGCAGACTGTATCACATCTGCTTCGTTTCATTATTATTAATCAGAACTTACAATGTGGTCCAAGATATTGAATTTTTAATTCAACGAACCGATAATGCTTTAGTAGTTTCGAACGATGCTGTACAAATTCCTATTACCAATCTGATATCGTTAAATATTAAGTATCTATAACGTGACGAATAGAGTAGGTATATATTATGTCAACTAGCGACCCGCCCCGGCTTCGCACGGGTCAAGATTTTTTGACAAAAAAAGCCGGGGTTGTATGTATTTTTTAGTGCCACATTATAAAAAAATAAAAACAAAAAAAATTGTCCAAAAATTAAAAAAAAATTTTAGGGGTGGATTACCCTTAACATTTAGGGGGATGCAAAATAGATGTTGTCCGATTCTCAGACCTAACCAATATGCTCACAAAATTTCATGAGAATCGGTCAAACTGTTTCGGAGGAGTATGGCAACGAAAACTGTGATACGAGAATTTTATATATTAGATTTTACTAATATTTTCTATAAACCTTGAATAATAAATCGATTAGTACATCATAATAACTTTTTGAATTTAATATTATGAACCTCGCAATATGTTGATCCTGTGACATGTATCTTCAGGTTGTATATTCTAAAGCAATGCAATTTAAATCGGGGTGTGGAGTTGCATTGAATGCCATGGTATCGCCGAAACCTGTTTTTATTTCGTATAAATATTAATAATGAATACTTCAAACGGGCGCGACCATGCTGTTTAGTCGTAATTAAGCACCGGCATTTGCAATTACACACGGACAATGTTTTTGATTCGACTTATATAACTCCTTGGAATTTCCTTTGAATCCCAGTGAATTGAATTTAAATAATTGTACACTCAAAATATACATTTTTAACTGTTACTGCAATAAGATATAATATGGTAGAGTATTGCGCTCGAGTTTCGCTTGTTTTAAATAGGTATAGATTATGTTCGGGAAGAGAATCGGTGGATAATAGTAACATTCCTTTTCCGTTTTAATTATATTACTAATATTGTGCGAATAGCCACTAGAGCTTAAGATTTTGCAAATCCGATTAGGTCATTTTACCAAATTAAGTAAAAAAAAACTGAAGGAATAGACAATGATGTACAAAAATAATATATTTCATATTTCTTGAAAAGACTACGCGATTTTCCTTCTTATACCCTTGTGTATGCTTGTCTGATGTAAGCTTACAAATTGGCATGGTTCTCGGTTCTATAGTAGTTACCATGTATAAAGTGCGGCTTAATAAGAACGTTCATTTCCCTAATTATCTACAGATAAACAGCAGGTACTTTTATATATAAAAATACAAAAATATCAATCTCTTTGTGCAATATTACTTCAGGAGACACAAATAAATTGAAACAGTGTCGTAATTATTCACGTAAAGCTTCCCTTTTGAACCCCGTCTCTGATTGCAATATTCCAGTTTTAAGTTGCTAATAACTGAAGTTTAAAGTGGTCCTTATTTTGCGATTACTCGTATAATTATTATAATAAGATATAGCGTTAATAACAAAATCAATATTATATTACTACGGTTATAACATGTATTTTACAGTTTGCATCGCTAATAAATTCAAACAAGGTTTAAATCTTGTTTAAAATTAAATATAGTATATTATGCAAGTTAAGTGGAATGTAGTCAGAGCTCTCACAAAATGGAAAAGCCACTTTTCATTTGGCAGTATTTCAATACATATTTTAGACATTTTGCATAATTTATAGTTTAATACAGTTAATGACGAAAGTCTCAAAAACGGTTTCTGATATTAATATTTGTCAATGTAATAGAATTTATGTATGTATTTGATTTGTTTGAGAAGCATCCTTGAAAATGGCAGCGAGACGTGGTTGGGGGAAATTTAATCTTCTTAAAATTGCTGAATCATAATATTGGCGCATAAATTTAGTGTCTCTCAATGTTGTTGCTCTCCTGTAACTGCATAATACCACTACTGACGATATTCATGTCGCCTTTTACAACGCAACGTTCATTTGAAAAGCTTTATGTCTATTCTATTGAATTAATATTTATGTAATGTTCCTTCAGTATAACAAAAGCAGCGCAAACAAATGAATTTTTGTAATTTAGTAAATTTATTGCGAGGCGCGTTTACATTCTATTTCCGAAGAATCGCGAAACCGACACGGGCATCAGCTATAATAAATTTCTTGTCTTATAAAAATAAAAGTTTTCTTTTTGCCCGTGCCGCGCGGGGCGATTACAGAGTAGATGATAACAGAGTCTAATAAATTAAACCGCGACGTGACTCTACGGAAGCTCTTATGTTAAAAAAAAGTATTTTTTAAAGATGTTTTGTTGCGTAGAAAACTAGCTTCTAGTTTAGTACGGTGATTTAATAAAAAACTTATATATACAAAGCAACAAAAATTATTGCGATGCTTCTTCAAAAAGACATTTTGTTGCTGTATTTTTTTTTAATTCTTGTCATTTACATGTTACATTTATGAAATTCAATATATTCATATTATTTTTCATCACTAGACAAATATTACCAAATGGCTATATAGTGTTTCATCACAGTATTCCATATTATATAGATATAAAATAGTCCTAAAGTCCAAAATTTGAAACCACATATTGAAGATAACAAATGAGAATAACCAAAGCTGTGGATTAGTAGTCGGGGATATAAATTGAATATCAGTGTGGGGTATTATTACTAAAATAAAAATGTATTGTTATAAGTTTAAGTAGTCTGTGTAAGGGTGAAGGCGAGCGGCGGGCGGGTAGTGTAGACCCTACCTCGGCAAAGTTGTGAATTGGCCGCGCAGCCGCTCGCATTATCGTGATTCATGCCGCTTATAATTTTATATTATGTTAAAACTGAGGGGGTGCGGGACGCGGAGGGATATTAAAAATACAAGAGGCCAGAGCACTTTGCACCGTCTGCATGGTAACCAAGTTTGTTTGTACCAAAACTATTGATCCGAAAATCCGCCCGAGCTTGGAGCGTTGTAATCACTTCCTGAAGCTTTTATTCTGTTGTTTAAGATTTCGTTATCGAGTTTTTTTTTAATACGTGGCCTTTAAGTTTGATAATATTTTTGACTGACACCAAAATTGAAGTACTGTTTTATTTTATAGTTTACACATTAGCACTTTGCACTACGGCTTTTTTCATTGAGTCGCGGTATCCAAACCACAAGGTGAGTGAGAGTCACCACTGGAGTGCAAAGGGTTAAATTTTTTATTATTAATATTAAGTAAAATTGTGTTTAATAGCGATTTAAACGAATAACCTTTTACCGGATTAAAACGATTTAAATATTTATGACTACTTTACTTTTTGAGCAAATTGTTATATACAATAGTGCTCTTAAAAAGTAAGGACAAAGTATGATAGGATGCTTTAGATTTTAGAGGTCAAAGTCCGTACCGACTAACACCCATATTTACCCAGATAATGACGTTAACGTACGTACGAGTATATAAAGAAACTCTTAGTAAATTTAAGCTATCAAATTTATATGATTGTGCGTATAACTGTAAATATAGAGACATACGTTTACTTAATATCACGATTCACGAAAGGTCTCGCGGTCGGTTGGTAAGATTCGTCATTGGAACTCAAAATTAAACTCTATATCCATGGCGAAGGATTTAAAATCGCAAAGTTTATGCTTCTTCTTTGCCGGTCACGTGGTAAGTAAACAACGATGCTTTTTTGAAGAATCACAGATTCTTTACGGCGAAATGACAAGGTGAATTGGGTGTGCAGAACTGTCACATTAGTTTTTTGTGAATTGAGGGCTCTTCCTCGGTACTATCACTTAAAAATTCATTCCGGACGGTGTTGGGCACTAAAATGTATGATTTTTCTTGTTTTTTTTAGTATTTCTAACATAGTTTGGTTAAAATTCAAACGATAAGAGAATTATCACAGCTACTTTGTGGCACAATGATGTGGGAGTTGTGCCATCAGATCTGTTACGCCAGGGCTCCTTTTCAGAAATATGACATAAATATGCGGTACGGAGACCCAAAAAAAATTTTTTTGCTATTTTTTATCCTATTTTTTTTTCTGATTTAAATTTTTTTTTCACTTTTTTTTATTGAAATTCAAACCTTAACGACGGAGCCAGCTATCCCGCGCACACAGAAGGAAACTTATTAAATTAACCAAGCCGCCGATTAAACGGTCCGTCGGACCAGGACGCGTTCAACGCACCGCTGTATATTTATTATACACAATACAATTTCATTATTAGACATCTATTTGTGACTAGTTATTTCTATTGTCGCTTTTTCTATTTATTAGCGTCTACAATGCGTGATTATAATGTAGCTTATAATAAATGAGTTACGTGGGAGGCGGAACGTTCTACGCGGACGGTTTGCGGTACTATATTATATTTCGTAATTATTAATATTAATACCATATTATTACGGGTAAGGTTTATAATATAGTATTTTCGTTACATTGTGCACAACATGTTTTGGATATAATTTGTGTTCAATAGACAGACATACTTTTTATAATTAAATGTTTAGGTATTTATACCTAAAATAAAGTAATCAAGTGTAAATGATATTATAAGCGTTTAGCTAATTTAAATTTTGTTTAAATTCATTCAATATTAATAAAATAACTACGAAATTAACTGTTTTTCTCTTTTTATAATTTTATCGGTTTTGATTGCCATAAAAGGTTTAAAGATAGCCTGTGTCATTAAAACATCTCAATATTGTCGTATAACGAACCCCAGGCTAATCTACAATATATAGTAAAGCTATGCAGTTGATAACAGTCTGCTATATAAGCGCTTTCTACCGAACTATCTATGTTAAATTTGATAGAGCTTTTGATACTTTTTACCAACAAAGAAATGTTCATATATCTTATTCCATATATTAACACTTTTGTTGGTATTCTTTATTGTCTACTTGATGCAGTATATTGATATTTACAGTGGCGTAGCTAGTAGCAATATACCCTCCTCGGCAAAAAAGTTGTGCATGCTTGTGCGAAGTTTCGAAGATTTCAAGCTTTGAGAGCTGTTGCTTCTCTTTCCTAAGGGTAGAGGGCCATTTCAGCTTTGGGGCCTTGGTGCACTGCACTACTTTGCCCTATAATAGCTACACCACTGGATAGTTATGTTTCTGGAATGACTTCATTTTGAAAAAAAAAATCACTGATAGAAAGTAAAATTGCTCTGCATCTCAGCAAAGAAATAGCTGTGAGCAATACACACATACAAACATAATTAATTATTATAATGATTAAAATATTATAAATTAAGCATAAGCTTCTTAGCATACCATAGTTAAACTTCGCCGGCAGGCGCGAGCGAATTTTTAACGTTAAATTGTTTTCGAATGTTCTCTTTATTAGTTCGGAAACTTTTCGTTCAACATCGTAAATAATACGAATGCTTATAGTGAACTTTTTTTTTAATTTGGACTTTGTATTGAAGTCATACAACTCATTAATCTTACATATATGTATAACTGTATAAGATGAGTCCTATTTAACTGATTAATCAACGTTTGAGCAAATTATGTTATTTGGTCAGTAGAATGGATAATGTGCGCCACAAGTATTCACACAAATATTTCTGCCGCAAATTACAATTCTAGAGCATTAGTTTATGGATATTGCTATTTATTTATATAATTTTGATTGTTATTCTTGAGCTGATGTTGTTCTTTTTTTAAAAGTACAATTAAATTTTGTAAAATTGTAAAATTCCAAATTTGAAGTTTCTACATGTATTCAATACTTGTTTAATTTAAGGTTGCTTCAAACAAGAGCTCTTGGGCATAATTTCAAAATGGTGGCTTTCTCGTGACATTAAATATATAATAATTATTACATAAATTACTGGTAGGAACTCTTTCTTTGGTATTATCATCCCATAAAAAGTTAATTGTTGGTTTAGGTCTACCGTAGATACGTTGCAATGTCCACCTGCCGTCTTAAGCCCTTGGTTGGTGGAGACACACACAAATGTAAAAAGTAACGTTGGAACACTATTTAACATCTTTACATTTAACGAGACTTATGACTAACTTTATATATTAGTAGTTAAAAGAGGACATTTCTTTAATTCCATAATAGCCAGCCAGATCGGTCAGTTATTGCAATTGGGTCATTGCTTCTCCAGATGAGCGATATGTTGGAAATAAATAATTTAATCAGACACATATAGAAGAGATACCTTCATACATTGTGGGCATATCATAAAGTTCAGTAAATATAGTTAACAAAGATAAGTCGGTATTTGTTAAACGAAACCATACAACTGTGTTACGTAAGTTTGTTGAAACTTTAAGACTCACTTTGGCATATCATACAGAGTATTATAGGTACTCGAAAAAATGTGCAATTTTGAAGCATTTTTCGTAAATTATAACATATTATTGATCGTGGATGTAACTGTATGGTAATAAACGTTCTATGACTAATATTTTTCTATAACATTTGATTATGAAAAATAATAGGGAACGATTCCATCAAAGCGGAGCGGAGGACCCGGTTATCAAATAAAAAACTATAAAAAAACTTAAGGTTTAAATTTCAAAATGTCGTCAATTACTGAAGGGAATTTGAAATATTGACTTTGGCTGTTTCGACTCGACTCCGCATACTAACGAACACTTACTCCGTTATACAATAAAATTGTAAAATATATCAAAAGGTTTTTTTTAATATAAATGATAAATTTGATTTAATCAAGAAACATTAAAATCACAAAAAAATACCATTCGTAATGCTTCTTAGGTCATGACATTTACTTTTTTTGTACGTGTGTACAGACAGCAAATTCATTTCATTCGTTTTCTTTTGTTCACTGCTGCACTTTTAATGATCTTCTATTAAAACTTAATTATATTAAAATAATAATTGATTAACTACACCAAAATCGATCTTTATTTACCAATATTAAAATCAACGATGCTAATAGTCTCAAAACTAAAACTTCTATACACAATTTTATTTTGCATGAGTGAAATGTCAGTAAGAATAATAAGTTGGTCAGTAACATACTCGTTATACGACTCTAATTAATGTGTACGAATATTATTTAAATAGCTTACTACCTGCTACTTCGTTCGCAATAGCTTCTTTTAATTACTTTAACTTTTCTACCGATATACAAACCTATACAAACAGACAGATAAAACATTCTTTATATTTTATTATAGTATATACTTTCAACTAATCACATTTATATTGCTGACGGTACTTTTATGTATTGTGTAAAGTTTAACGTACTTTCTTTTATTATCCGCTCTCAATTTCTGGTAAATGCATATACATCAGTTCTACAGTTTTTTTAAATATAACATACACATTAAATATTAATAAAAGTATTATTTTGCCGACCGTACTTGTACCATAACACTTACAAATGCAATTTTCCAAAATTGGTTCATTACAGTGGCGATAAATAATTATTTATAAATATGGAAGTGTCAGCGCTGTCAGGTGTCGTAATGAAGAATAACATTTTATTAAACATTGTAAGGTCAATGAAAACAAATTATCCGATATTAATATACTGGACATTTTCTGATAATTATCGATGTTCGTATTCGCTTGAGTTTTTTTAACATAATGAACATATTTTAAATTGTTAATTTGTATACGAGTTTACTGTATTTCGACATAACCGGTCAAGTGTGTGTCGGTTACCTTAAGATAGTGTTCCGACTTCTATATTTATATACGTATTGATTGATTGATGAAGCAATAATTTTCACATAAGATTCGTAGTCTTTAGTTAAGTACTTTGAGAATACTTAAGGGATTTTTGGGACGTGATCATATGTCGCAACCGACCAAGTGCACCGGATCATATTAATATAGTGTTATGACTTCCATAACCAATTGGACAACAATTATCGAATCATGACCTTCATATGATCTTATCCTCGTAAGTTCCCGCGTACTTGAATAAATACAAACTAAGCATAGTAGTTCAGACTTGACATTTAAACATAGGAAGAGTAACTGTCTAATGTACTTACCCAAGTACAAATACATATTCGTATAAAACCTTAATGTACTTACAGGTCTAAAACTATTATCAATATTTTCCTTGTTAAAGGGTAGGTACAGATGATAAACTTACAGTAAAAAATATAAAAAAAAACAAAGTAATACTTCAAAAACTACGTAAAACCGACAAATTTTTATCTCGTTCTGAAATATTGTTCTTAGTTTGTACTTGATATAAAAACTCAGGATTTTAGTGATTATATTAGGTGTAGACTCTAATAGTGAAATTAGTCACGCTACTTCAATAAAAAAACATTAAAACTTTAAAATAATCTCACAAACAATTTGTTGGACAATAATATTATAACAGCAACATAACATATACGTTTTTAGACCCGTCAATTATTTTAAATGTTGCACATTTTTATTGTAATTAAAAATAAAATACAAAGTTGTCCTTAAAGGTTCTTCTTTTGTATTAATCATTATGCATCAATACGGATTGGAATGCAGAAATTCTGCGTAAATAAATTCTTACTCACAAAAAATAAATAAATTACCAATTTTTAATGCTTGTTTTTACCGAGAAGAGCTGACAAGAAACTCGATATTTCCTCTTTTTAAAAATCCCATGGTAAATATACAAATAGAAAATAATTTATTATTATTAAAGCTCATTCAAGGATACTCGTTAACCTACAACTTGTTACTATTTTTCCTGTTCTTTTGGTGTTTTTTTTGTGGTAAATTGTATGCATTATAATGTATTTTACTATTTGTTTACTCCACCTTTAAGTACATTATTTTGAGTTAGCTCAGACAAGCTGCTTTCAAATCATTAGCGATAAGGAAGCTCTGTATATCCTAATAATCAAATTCATGTATCTATTTCATAATATAACTCGTAAGTATGTACGTACCGACAAGAATGCGTTATTACGCGAAAAATGATCGATAGGTGGTATCCTAATGTATGTTAGGGGTCAACGCCCGCCGAACACCAACCGTTACTAATTAAAGTATATCTTATTGTTCCCCTCACCGTCGATAACGCCGCGCGCCGACTCGCCCCACCAATAAACAATTATTATTATTATATTTATTCTATATTATAACCGAAGCATTCACATTGTTTCATACGAGTTTCCCTTAGTCTTGGTACGGGGTTTTTATCGTGCATTTCAAAACTCGATATCACTACGAACAATAGACCAATTAACATCATAGGTAACTAATATAGCGTGTTATTATAATTATTTATCTCTATATTTTTATTGTGTTTAGTTGAACGCGTCTCGCGCTCTCTAACTTTCTTGTTGTTTTCTTTGATTGTTTAAAAGCAATCAAACAGAAGATTGTCTCTACTTAAATTCCCGAAACAACTTGACCTACTAAGCTAGCTGTAATTTTTCAGCCATTCTACGTTATACGGACTTACTTCACTGACATATTTTTTACGATTTCACATATACGATGAAAAATAAAGAATGTTTAAAAGGCTCTACTGAGTCTGATGATAGACATACTCAGTAAAACCTTTTAGTTCTTTGAATGTAAAAGGTTTTACTGAGCCTGTCTATCATAGTCTAATTTCTGAATATATAGACCAAAAAAGTCTATATACCTATATAAAAGAAAGTTGTGTTAGTTACACCGTTTATAACTCAAGAACGGCTGTACCGATTTTAACGATATCTTATTCGTTGGATTCCTCTATGTCCGGAATAAGATAAAAGCTATTAAAATATTGGAAAAAATCAGGAAAAAAATATATGCATAAAATTAATTATAAAATAAATTAGATTCGGAACTCCGCCATCTTGACAGCTCACGTCATGCATTCTTAGCTTTTTTGGAATAACAGATGTCCACTGCAAATCAGTGACATATTAGACAATTATAGTGGGTAAATGGGCATATTCAAATTTAAGAATAATTATATAATTTCGAAGCCAAAATTGTGGTAGTACAACGTCTGCGGGGTCCACTAGTTTAGCATATAAAATTTGATGCTAACGTTACGGGAATATATACATATATGTATTTTAAAAATAAAATAATAACTTTCAGTTATCATACGGTTTGGGCTAGATTTGAAAAGTACTACTACTAGTATTATACTACTTATATACTAGTATTGAGTACGGAATCCTCTCTATGCTATTCCAACTCCCATTTGACCGGTTTCTATGTGCAAGTTTTATATTGAATCAACGTATACGAGTCTTTTCCTAACGCGTATGGTAAAGTAAGATAGCATTTGTGTAGATGTTCTACTTTACATTGTTGTATTTATGAGAGACGTATTAGGGCATGATCTATAGTCAATATTCATGTATTACTATGTAATTAGGAAATATCCACTATAGAACATTTAGACTTATTACTTTTTATCGAGCTCATTGGCACGTTCGATAGAACACCTGTCGTGTGCACTGATGGTTCGAATCCCACCGGGACGACATGTTTATAATTTTCTGTAAGCATGTCTTCCCCACGTCTGGTAACTTCGGGCATTGATCGGGTGGGAGGAATATCGAAATTCCGACTGGGTAAACCAACGTTCATCGATGGAACCGTGAAGTGCATATTGCGCGTTTCAGTTTCAGTATATGGATTTCTGAATGCTCGAAGTAAAAAGTAGGTCGACAGCGCATCATTGACTGATGTTCTGTGGCTGATATATTACCTACCACCAAGTGGACCTCATGCTCGTCTGTCGATATCTAACATAAAAATCTGCTTTACCATAAAAATGATTGTGACATCAACGCCTTAGTTTAAAATTATATAAACGTAACTTACAATTGTCTAAATATTAACGTTTACCAAAAAACAAGAATATTGGAATATATCATTTCAATTCTAAAGATAAAAGGATTCGTACCATAAAAAAATGACTTTTCTTGAGAAAAAATTTCATCGAAAATCTTGAAACAAAGACAAACAAACCTTTTAAAAGGCTTCATTATTGAGCCAATGAAAGGTTGGAGTTCATAAATAATTAATATTGTGGTTACTGGCTAGCCACAACCCTGGTATTCCTTCGTAAGTATGATAGTGGAAATGATATTATATTTTATTTTTATACAAATAAAAAAATAACAATATATGCAACTACTCTCAAAAATATAGATCTTCCTCCTGTCCTGTTCTCTTCTTTACTTGTGGTCAGCGCAGTATGTTCGTTTTTATTCTCTTCTTTCAGTCATTATATCATCAGTAGTGATGCACCGGATTGTTAAAAATATCGCAGATACGGATCCGAATACGGATATTTGGTGTCAATATCCGCGGATTCGGATATTAACTTTCTTACTTAATCGGTTTCGATGCGTGTGAACTTAAATATTTTTATTTATTTAGTTTGAAATACAAAGGTGCCAAATATTTGATTTTAAGGAATAAAAAAATAAATGGAATTTAATCATTGCTAACTAATCACCTAGATATACATAGAATTTTCTTTTCGTGTATTAATTGTATAGAAATATAATAGTATATTCAAGTAGTCTCACGCGAGTGAAACCACGGGCATACACTAGCATAAACTAATCGTGTACTACTGCAAGGGGTCAACTTTTTATTGATTGATTGATGGTTAGTTTCTATTCATTACCAGTTCAATATAAAAACTTATGCATATCTATGCATAAGTTTTTATATTGTAGTTAGAAGCCCCTATATAGATATATATGGGCTTCTAACTACAGCAAATGATGACTCAGTATGGCATAATGCTACAAGTTGTATATTAAATATATTTTCTTAAATATTCTAATTAATATAGTGACAAAAGATCGTTGTACTTAATAGTTTCGTACCACCCGGTATACTCTTGAAAACTGACGTTGAACGGATGCAAATGATTTTAAATCTTATTGCTGGCAAAATAAAATTCAAATTAAATTATATTTTATAACATAATTATAGCATCGCCTTTGTTAGACCAATATGATATATTGTACATCTTTTTTATTGTGTTCGCACGATGTAGGGAGCGGGTTTCTTGTGAAACTCATGGTATTCTATATTGTAATGTATTACACCGATAAGAATCGCGGAATATGGTAGTTGATATTATTTTCCATAGAAGATTATTAGATTTTTCCAATTTTCATAGATCATACTGCCGAATTACTGCGGTTCCAGGTTCGAATCAACAAAGCAAGATTTAAAAAAAAATGTGTCTGTAGTGCTCTGTTCTACAGATCAACTAAACGCCAGTAAATAAAATTTATCTTCACTGATAAATTGGATTCGAGAATTCGTTTATTTTTTTATGTTAGATATCGACAGACGAGCATGAGGTTCACTTGATGGTAGGTGATACCCCAGCTTATCAATGACGCACTGTCGGCCTACATTTTGCTTCGAGATTTCGGAAATCCATAGACTGAGACCGAAACGCGCAATGTGCATTTAACGGTTTTTCCATCCATGAATGGTGGTATATGCCCCAGTCAGAATGTCGATATTCCTTCCACCCGTTTAATGGTCGAAGTGACCAGAGGTGAAAATTATAAACATTTCCCGGCGGGATAGGAACCCACGACTCATCGGAGCGCAAGGTAGATGTTCTACAATCAACCAATATTGTGAAAGTGATCTGATATTCGAAATTGAATAGGCTCATTATATCAAGAGAGCTTATTAAATTCGGTAATATTCTAGTCAGATTATCTCTAATAGACCATCTATGTTTCAGTTTAGAAGTCATATTACTAATTGTACCCAGCCCGGGATGTTTGTTAAGTATCTGATTTGACTGAATAGCTGTAACATGAATATATAAATACTTTATAATAACATTTTATTTTTATTACTTGGCATTTATACAATTGAAGTTTGTCTGATGTCCTATAGAACAGGAGTCAAAAAGTTTAAAAAAAAAACTCGGTTTAAAGTTACTTGGAATTTAAATACCAGTCCTGTATATAGAAGGGAACGAATATTTTAATATCTCATTGGTACTTTAATAAAACATCGAAGAATACTTTGTATGGTTCTTAAAGAAAAGTTTCTACTTAGTTACTTCGACCGACTTCCTTGTTTAACTTCGACATTTTATTCTCGACTAGGTACTTTTTTAATTATAATAATTAAAGCTTTCACTGTGTACTGTGTGAACGGCGCACCATAAGGGCGCTTTTACAATGAAAGCGATAAAATCATGCACATATTTCTTTAGACTTCTTGTTTTATAAGTTACATTTAAGTATTTATATTCACCGTGTGAATGTGTGATTTTCAGTATGATTGTGCAAATTGCTCTTCTATTTATTGAGTTGCATATATTCATAGGTCCTTCACCTTTATAGGGTTCCATACATCCCTGTGAAAAACGCAACTAAGAACAAAAGCAGTTGAAATGTTAAGAAATGAAAAAATAAATCTGTTATTAAATTAGTTCACTATGAGAATTAAGTTTAATGAATCAAACTTAGAGCAAGTATAAACATCGTAGAAATAAATAAATATATGGCTTTTGGGTAGTCACTTTATGAAATTTCAATTCAGATATTACCAGGGTGAATCAAAAAGTTCTTAGAAGTGCATATATATGAAACCTTTTTGGATCAAGTTCGATATTCAAATTAAAGAGTGTCTATCACACTATATTTATGCAGACTGTCACTTGTTTTTGTCAGTTCGTTCGCATGTAATAAATTTTTTTGTGCAACGAGTTGCTAAAAAGTCAAAATTATGGATAAAAGTGAGTTACGTGCGGTGATAAAATATCTCAGTTTGAAAAAAATGTCTACGAAGGAAATTTTTTTGGACATTCAGCAGACATTAGGGGGTGATGCTGTACCCTATTCTACGGTTGCGTACTGGGTGGCTGAATTTAAAAGAGGTAGATCAAGCTGTAAAGATGACCCGCGTTCTGGGCGGCCTTCAACCTCCGTTACAGAAGAAAATGTCAAAAAGGTTGAGAATCTGGTTTTGGAAGACAGAAGAATGACTATAAAACATATAGCTGAGATCCTAAAGATATCTTTTGGTAGCGTTCAATCCATTTTAATTGATTCACTGGGGTTCAAAAAAGTGTCTGCAAGATGGGTGCCACGAATGTTAACCGACGAAAACAAAAAGCGACGTTTGGAAATTTCCAAGCGTAATCTCGAAATGTTCCAGCGTGATTCGGATAATTTTTGCCGTCGTCTTGTCACCATGGATGAAACGTGGGTCCACCATTTTGATCCTGAAACTAAAAGACAAAGCATGTCTTGGAAACGACCATCCTCTCCATCCATCAAGAAATTTCGAGTTGCTCCTACCGCTGGCAAAGTTATGGCCTCTGTGTTCTGGGATAGTGAAGGAATCCTTTTTATTGATTACATGCCAAAAGGCCAGACGATTACTGGACCCTATTATGCAAATTTAATCCCGAAAGTGCGTGAAGCGATTAAAGAATAACGTCGTGGAAAACTGTCGTTGGGCGTGTTGTTCCTTCAAGATAACGCTCCTGCTCATCGATCGGAAGCTGCGCTCAACGCAATCCGCTGTGCTGGCTTCAATCTCCTTGACCACCCACCATATTCTCCGGACTTAGCCCCAAGTGATTTTCACTTATTTCCAAAATTAAAAGAGGAAATTCGTGGAACAAAATTTCACGATAATGACGCGGTTATAGCTGCCGTAGAGGACTTTTTCGAGAGTCAAGAAAATAATTTTTTTTCACAAGGAATAAGGAAGTTAGAAACGCGTTATTCTAAATGCATTGCATTGGAGGGAGATTATGTAGAAAAATAAAATATTATTATTTAAATCTTTGCATTTTTTAATATTGATTCCAAGAATTTTTTGATTCACCCTCGTATGTTTCACCTTTTAGTCTGCCATAGACTACGCTTGTTAACACAAAAAAACGTCAGGGTATAGTGTTAAATTTTAATAAGTATGAAATTTTAAGTTGTTCAATTTAAAAGGTTAATTACCAAAGACAATAATTACAATTACAATTACAATTATAATTACTTAAGATATACGAATAATATAAACTATTCTTTGTCCTATATCTTCTGCTAAGTGATTTTGTCCCTAAACTTTTAAATTAGAATAACTTAAAACTTCAAATTTCATACTTATTGGGTTTAGTACTATACCCTCGACATAATATATATAGCACGGAACCCTTATAACTCGAGGTTGACTCGCTCTTGTTAGGTTTTATACTTATATAGGGCATGACTTTATGATTTTGTGTGCAGTATAGCGGAACGTCAATATGCAAACTTGTAATTAATCGTTACTGTCTTGATGTCCGTGTAGGTGGAAAAGCACGGGCATAGCAGCCGTATTTAACGGGGCCCATAGCCACAGGGGCCCCGATCCGGTGTAAGCGAAAACTTACCTTTCATTAAGGCTTCGCCGCAATTAGGAATAAAAGCCCTTGATGGGCTTTGTACCGACACATTTTGATACAGGCCCCATCAAGGGTACGCTACGCCCCAGTGGAAAAGCTTTGTCAGTAGAAAGCTACCCTTATCTAGTATTGATATTTCTTTGTATATTTGTGTGTGTGTGTTTACATTGTCTTACATAACTTGTTTTGTTATTATGAAAGGCGACATCTGTCGCTCGCTGAGAAATTCTTTTTTTGAATGATAAACCAATTAAAACTAGCAGGGTTGGCGGTTGAGTCGTTTTTGTTACTAAGGTATCTTTAATCGTTCGGATTGCAAGGGCTATCTATTAGTGAGAGCGTAATAATATCGTAATAACTACCATAGTATATTACCGTTACGCTTCTTTATTTATTTTAATAAACCTAATCTTGGCACGGCTTATCTTTGACCCCCTCAGTACAGCACAAGATGTGGGAGGTGGGTGTGCAATTACTTAATATAAATTAGCAGTCTTATAGGGTTACACTAAAGCGTTGAGGTTTTATAAATTAAGATTTTATGTTATTCACTATCTATGGTGTGTAAACGTACTTCATTAGAAGTACGTACGAGAAAGTAAAAAATTAAAAATTCATTTGTTGTTAATTAATTAATTACTATTAATTGCAGCAGACTTATGATGGCAGAGGTTGTTTTTATAAGTTCATGATATTGAAATCAGCCTATTAAAAATTGTTTCATCTAATTAACAGATGAGGGATTCATCTATTTTTCTAATCCCGGATCTTAGACTATTAGTATACCCCAAACACGTTGAATGTCATGAGTTAATTACATATTTCAGTGTGTTTCACTGATAATTTTTATTTACATGTAAGAAGGTCATCAGCCCTATATGCCCAAACGAACCGAACCAAACAACCAAATTAATTCCTCGGGTTTCGAACCCGGGATCCTCGTATGTCACTAAGCCACGAAGACGGTCAGTATATCTTATAGTATCAAATTAAAAAATATACAGAGCACGTGACTGAGTACATTCTCTATAGAGGTTAGAATTTTTGACTTTGACCTATAAGTCAATTATATGTAGAACTCTGCTTAGTACTTGTTACTATGCATCAGAGAGGTCTATTCTAACTAGTTAAACTTCCCCTTCATAGCACGTAATGTTTGCGGATTTAACGCGTGAAACCAAAGGGCACAGCGAATCGTATTACATACAAGAAACTTTCAGTATTTGAAAAATTTTGAACATGATACCGTGCATTTCCATTTGCCGTATTTGGATGAGAGAACTGTATTTTTTAAGTCCATAATTAAGTTAAATGCAATAATTTTTGAAACGCTAATTGTAATGATATATAAAATATTTTGCCAAATACCGACATATGGTTGGTACATATATAAAAAATCAACTGCGGAATACTAAGTACAAGTTCACTAGAGGTATATAATGATTATTATTATTATAAAAATATATTTATACGATCAACAGTTAAGCAGCTGATATCTGCAGCTCAAAAAAAGTTTTTTAGTACGCACATAATTCATCAGAGTAAAATTGTTTCGAACAGTGAGCAAAAAACGGATCAATTACTAAAAATAAAATCAATAATTGAAATAGACACAGAAATATGTCTGCCTGATGCCTACGACTAGGCAGTAGATTGTAGAGCCATGAGGCAAATATTTACTGCCTAGGTTTTCGTACCATATATTGGCATTTAGAACTTTCTAAAGAATATTATCCTGCCCATAGGTACAAAGACATTCTTTGAATCTTTGTTACGCTGATGAATAAAATATATTAGTGAATATTATATTATATGACAGACCTCATTCCGACGTAGGCATTTTTTATGAAATAAGAGTGATCATAAAAAGGGTCTTTCAGGATAAATAGGCCTAGGTTTAATGGATTTCCGAATGCTTGAAGTAAAAATTAGGTCGACAGCACAGCATTGACTGATGTTCTGTGGCTGAGGTATACCTACCATCAACATAAAAAAAAAGTATTTGCTATTTGTATTTTGAAGTGTTGTCATTATTCAAATTGTCATATATCTATTTATAGTCTTATTTATAACTAGCTGATGCCCGCGACTTCGTTCGCGTGGGGTTCACTTTAAGCTGAGCTTTTGAGCAAGCTTTCTTCAAATGACATATCCTCCTCCACCCTCTGTACTTGGTGATTTCTTTTGGGAAAGAGCTATCAAATTAGCCATTGACGGTTTCTTTTGCATCATGTTATCGACATGTTTAATGGTGGTTGAGATTGGGGTTCGAAGGATTATTTGAAATTCAATAGTTGAAATAATTAACCTGACTTTAGGGAGATTCATATTAATTAAATTTTTCGTGACCAAAATCCAGATATGTGTTTTCTACTAATCATAGTTCAATCGAAGATTGGATTCAATGCATTTTCTGTCTTAAATAGATGCGTGCGTTCATTTAATTGGTCATTTTCATTTTCGGACATTTTTTTAAAATTCCCGGGATTCCTGCCCGGGTTTCCGGTGCTAAATGCGGAAACCTCTTAAGATACGGAAGCAAAAAAGCAATGTCGAATAATCGTAATTCTGTTTAAGAGAAAGGATTGATGAAAAGATGAAATAAATGATCTCATAAGAAATCCTTTTTCATATAATATTTCAATAATACGTTTTCTATTTTTGTTATAATATAGTTCTTTCAAAAAATAAATAAATAAAAACAAAAAAATATTTCTTTCATTTCAACTTCAGATTCGAACTCGCATCAAAAGCTACGCTATAGGACTGCATATCCACTATTCTATCCACTATTCTACGAATACATATTGAAAATGGCGAAATAATCAAACTATTTCATTTACATATCAGACTGTGATTGACATCTGACAATTCGAAAAAGTTCAACGCGAGTCAGTTTGCCTTTAAAATAATATTTAAATGATGATAACTTTTCTTTCCGATAACCGATTTCGATGAAACAAAGCCTATATGTTGCCCCGGGCTTTCCTTAATATATTTGTGTTAATTGCATTAAAATCGGTTCAGTATCTTCGGAGATTAGCGTGAACAAACAGACAGACAGACAAGAATCTTAAAAATTGCATTTATGCATTCTGCTACCCTTCTTTTATCACCCCTCTTAATTTCTGGTAAAAATATTTAGTGAAGCGTAATTTCGATCCTACTTTTTTATTATATGTGTATGTATATATAGATATAGATGTCATGTCATAAATAATAGGAGACGTTGCAATGGCACGAAAGTAAAAAGGGTTTTTGGGCTAGGAAGTTGGAACTTTTGCGTATGCAGAATATATAACAAAGTTTCATCGTAAATTGTTGAAGTGCATAGAGGATAAATATATTGGTGTATTGGTTTTGATTAATATATAATATAGTTGATGAGTTTTGAATAATATTTATGTACATAATAACACACTCGTTGCCCTACAAAGAATGCAGTCTGCAATAACAAAGCAATTAAGAGGATATACATACTATATTAATACATTGTATGGCGGTATTACTTCGTTCATTTATTACTTTAAAAATAAACTAAAAGCAATTTTGTATTTTCTGTTTTTAGGGATCTGTATTGTAAGTGGTGTATCATTTCTTATCAAAGTATAATACAGTTACAGTATTAATTCAAGTAAAATAAATATCAATGATTAATTATTTAACAATAGGTTTTTCATATACAATACATTATTCCGTTAATGAAACATCCTTTTAAGTAAATATGTACTCGTACATATGCAAGAATGAGCCGCTCTTCCGTAACAAAAACCTAAAAGCTTTACAAACATATTGTTTTATAGTAACAAAATTCAAATTTAGATCATTGTAAAAGTGTGCGCTCGCGCGTTTGTGTGCATATGTGTGTATTAGTGATGTGCCGGATACGGATCCAAATACGGATAATTGGTAACAAGAACCACGGATACAGATCATAACTTTCTTACTGAATCAATGTGCACTTGGCCGTGAATATATTTATTTATGTAGTTTTAAATATAAAGTCTGGAAGAAATAGCTATCTTAGCTATAATACCGCCTTCTGTACACTCTCTAATGCTGATTTGTTTATATTTTTAACTTTTTATTTTGTGTGCATTAAATTATTTACTACTACTAGTACTAATAATAATAATATAGCCATTTAATCCCAAAAAGATAACAGTACATAACAGACATTACGTGCATTAAAATATTAAAATGGAAAAAAAAAAAAAACTTTACAAGGTAAAATTTAAAAAATAGGTATATAATTTGACAAAATAAAATAATAAATCTGTACAGTTAATATGAGGTAAGATGTCTTAAACTTAGTACTACTACTACTATAAAAGTGCCAAATATTTGATTTTAAGAAATAAAAAATATATCAATGGAGTTTAATAGTTTATTATTGCGACCTCTCTCACCTCTATATAGAATTTCATGTAAATTGGTAAAATATTCGCCAAAAAATTTAAGGATATCTTTATTCTCCCTCGGATATCCGCGGATACGGATACGGAAACGGATATCTAGTTCATCACTATCACGTTATCATAATATGTATGTATATGTGTTTGTGAGCAATATTGGAGTGTATTTTTAAGTACAAAATCCAGTATCGCACGACTATACTCGTAAATGCTATTGGTTGATATAATAAAAATGGTGTGAATAGAATAAGATTTCAATTCATTATCGCTTAGACAAAGAATTTCAATTCGCATAAGATAATAAAAGGTTTAAAAAACCGTTCTAAATTACTGCAACGTAGAGTTTTTTCTTTTTGATGGGAGACTAGTACATAGTCTCATCTGAGGGTTAGTGGTTACTCGGGCTCGTTGGCCCCTTGCGATTAGAGGGGTCGTGGTGGTGAATCCCGCCTCGTCTATAATTTTTACGTAACTATTAAGCATTTACAGATAATCTGTATTGCATAATATAGCGCATTGGTCTCAGTTCATGCACTTTCGAAAACTCGATGTAAAAAATAAAATCGTCTACTATTCCCACATAAGTTAATTATTATTTATCATTGATTTTAGTATCATTCCATGATGTTTATATTGATCTTCTATTTCTTTGAAAGCATTTCTAGAAACTTCAGAACAATATAATAAATTTAGTTGTTTTGTGTTATTAAGTAGGTAACAAACATTCATAATTATACATATTTACTCAAACTTGCGGATAGGCCTTGACTCTTAAAATTACAAAAGAAAATGTTTACTATAGACGTAAAAGTACTTGCAGACAATTCTTCAATATGAAATTCCTCAGGTTTCTCAGCTTGGTTTTATTTATTACTTAAACTTGACAATTGGCAATGCTTTTTTTTATAAACTTCGCTAATACAATTAGAGACTACGATTCAAATTACGTCCCTACTATGTAAGTCAATTAATGCAGGCATTTATTTCGGTCAACGGGTTAGTTTAGCGATACAAAGTGGCAATGATTCTAGTATTTCGAGTACCTATGCAAATAGTGATGTCGTTTTGTGACAACCTTTTTGAATTAAGAATATCAGAAGAATGTTGCACGATTTAAAAAATAATGTTTAATTTTCTAAAGAATCTTTTGTCGGAATGAAAACAAAAACAAACGATAAGTAGGTTTTATATTAAAAACTTTACAATATAAATAATATTCGTTTGCCGACACTGCGGACATTTACATTATGCGGAATAATCTCATTAATATTTATGACGAAATAAAAATAAATTATCCTCGTGTACCGTCCGTCGTGCAAGTGAACGACACCTGCTTTACTTTTAACCAAAATATATCCTTATTCATATATCAGTGGGTGCCATAATGGCTTCACCTAATTTAACTTATCAATTTTTGTACTATGCTTTGTTCGGTACGTAAACCTCTTTGTTTTTATATTATAAAGCTCAATACGCAGGTGTCCTTTAGCAACATTGCAAGGTAGATTTACTAAAATAAATGCATTTATCCTACCTGCAGAATGGAATCAATAGTATAATTATTATCTGGAATAGCAGAGTACTAAATAGATTTACCAACAATTTTTTTTTGTTATGTATGATTACTGTTGAACAGCGAGAATATAAGGATGAAGCGGTATATTAAAATGACTAAGTAATGTAATAGAATAATAAATGATAACATCCGTATTAAGAGAACTTACGGGGCATCATTTTATATTGTAGCAACAACAATAGGCCCGGCAAGTACAGAGGCACGTATTATATCACCGTACACTCGCGCGGAAAAGTCTAGAGAACAAAGTATTTTTCGCTCGAGTGTTGTGTGTGCACTCGAGAACGCTTCGGCTTCGCAAAGGCGCCGCTCGACGCGTGTCAGCCGTTCCAAATTCAACATTCACAAATTCTCGTAGGGACATAAAAAAGCGCACCAAAAGTCTTTTTTTATATAGTTATAATATTTTTTTGAAATCATAATTATGTAGTGATGATATATAAAAAAATTGAAACATGACAAAATATAAAATTCGGTAGTTTTTGCGTGAAAGAGTGAGAAACATACATTCATCTATTCTGACGAACTTTTGCATTTATAATATTAAAAAGGAAAATATACCTTTAATTATTAGTTATTACTATTAATCTTCACCAAAACCGAGTTTCAAGAAACATACTCAAACAAGAAACAAATCTCTTTATGTAATCTTCACAATTAATAATAACAATAACATTTGCCAAATAAATAATATTCTATAAATAAAAATCGGTTATATTTACATCCCTAGCGACTAAGGCGACTTGGCCATTTAATTCCGTTAACGAAATATTACAATGTTGCTTGTCCATTAGGACTTTTTTACACGATTGTCTTTTTACAGATTCGTTCCGACGTTGGACAATTAATATTAATTAAGATTTAAATTGGTCTAATTACATAGAGCCCGGCCCATCTTCCAGCAAGCAAGTCTTTGAATTTACAAAGTAATATGATATATTTTTAATTTTGTGAGTTATTACATATTATATTTAAAATTATGCGTTTTAATTTCATTCTGTCTGACGGGTACCGTGTTTCTATAGTTTGATTGAGATTGCCACTTTAACATGTGAGACATTTTTGTTGCTTTAAATATTAGAGGCCCAAAGCACGAACAACTTGCGAGAAAGTACGTATCTCCTTGTAAGATGTTCGTGACTGGAGGGCCTCATCTTAAAGTGATCATTTGCGCAAATGTCATTATCTAACTAGCGCGGATCCACCGTAGTGGTCACGATGGGCATGCCCACAACCCTAATAAACTTGTGACGTCACACTTTCACGGTCAATCTGATTATATCGTATTCAATGCCTTAATAAAATAGAAAATAAAAACAATGAATAGTGCGTGATTCGGAACGCAGGATATCCTATGAAGTTGTAAAAATTTCATCAAAATCGGTTCAGTAGTTTAGTCTCAATGTGTCATTGTCATGTGCAAACAAACACACATTTACTTTCGTAAACTAAAATTTTACAGGTTTTATTAATTTAATATTGTTCGTGCTGCGACTTTACTCACGTGGAACTACATTGTCACATATTTAGTAAACAGCTGTTTTGTATGAATGCACTATATCGATCATGAGCAAGTAAATAATGCGACTTTCACTTGGCCGATATTTGGATTTTCGGTGACCACAACCTTTTTTGAGGTCTGGAACCGCGCGTGGTATCTACAATCTACATACAATGTACCTACAGTTCGAAATTTTTACACGCAATATTGTCTTTTATTAACGCGAGTATCACAAATTTAAATAATATACTTTATACCGGATTAATACGCGATTTATTATTTATATTATTTATGTCGACGTTTTAGATTATGTCGTGGTCAGTCTACCCGTGACCACTATATTATATAGTTTACTACTTTATCTGTAAACAAATTTGTTGTTTATCCGATTTTATTGGAATTTTTAAATCATTTTTATTATTTATTTTCAGGTAAGTTGTTGCAATCGTCGATTAGAATTAATGATGATCAGGTAAGTCACTTTTTAATATTAATGTTTAACATTTTTGGATCTTTACGCGAAGATGGAATACCAGTTCGAATGTACAAGTTTGCCGTCTTCAAATAAAATCCTGAAACTAAGAAGAACTACGTATTCCCTAGATTATTCTGCCTCAGGATTTCAGTTACAGTTCAAAGCTTTAGGGATCGTATTTCAACTGTCAAAGTACATAACTTTCGCTAGAGATGTACGAGAAACTTCCAAGTCAGAATCTATATACTTCGGCTATAGTTCACCGTTCTAAATAATAAACGTGCCAAACCTCGCGTTGTGGACATTCCCCTATTTGAATAAATACATCCCTCCCCACGCTCGACGTCTCTCAAATTGTTTCACGACTTAAACCTAACAGCTTCTTTTATTTTACATCTCTTTTTGTGTCCGCTGCCGCAATTACCCCTTTCATTTTCATCGTATGAGAAGGCTTTTATTTTATCCACCAGCTTCTATGATACTTTTTTTATATTCACAGTATGTTTAATAGAGGCGGCGTCAACCCTTTCAACGTGCGACAATGTACACTCCGGTACGCGAGCGTAAAAATTACACGCTCACGAAGCAGTGTGAATTGTCCGTTAATTCGTGTTTTCACTATTTCAACATCATTCGTACGTTAGTAGATGATTGAAGGCGGCAAAGCTTTGCGTTTGGATTTTTAACGGATAATGGCCCTTAGAAGATGGCGCGCAGACGTGTCGCGGCTGTTGATAATTTGTACAGTAATGTTACTCCAACCACGTATTACGATACATTTGCCAAGGTGTGCAAAGAGCAGTTTCACACTTCAGATACTCACGTTTCTGAAAAAAATGTTTTTTATTTTACGTGATGTTGATAGTTTAATTTGTGAACAGATATATCATAACATAGTCGTTTCGATACGTAACAAACAAATGATATTGAGAAAAGCCTAGTAATTTACTAAAATACCTCATTACATCACAGTTTAAAAAGGTGACAATAATTAGGCGGTGTTCACAACAGCTTTTCATCGACAGCGATGGCGGCGGGGTGTAGTGCCTTAATTATGACATTTCAGTGTTAAATCTCATTTTAATGCAGTGTATGGCGCTCTCGAGCCGCGGCCCGGTGAAAAGGCCCTCTCATTAAATTAGTCCGGCGGTTGGAGCACTATGAATTTACTTAGTTCACGCACTGATTCACGTAAGTGTGAAACTCGCGCTCTCAACCCCTTCTATGAATTAGGGAAACACTACCTGAATACTTTCTATGGGGGTAATGAAGACTGTTAGTATTTTTATAGTGGCTAATTTTTGCCGCTTTCCGCTGCCGCACGTGCGTAAGGATTCAAAAGTGGGGTCATAGATAAAGAAATGCCTATAAGAGCTAATGCTTCCTCAATAAAGGAATAAATCATGCAAACGGTTGCAAAACGAAAAAGTCATAGCGCAGGTGAATATTTTTTTGATAACTACGAACAAATTCTAATTGAATTTGGTCTTTCTAAAATATGATATACAGTTATTAGTAATTACTTAATAAATAATAATTTAACAAATATTAGATAGTTTAGATAGTAAACTTAACCCATGACAGTCGTAAGTCACCTCTGACGTGACAACATAGTTTCACCTGCCGTGCGCATCGATGGGTCGTGGTTTCGAATCCCACCGGGACAACATATTTATAGTTTTCTGTAAGCATGTTTTCCCCTCGTCAGGTAACTACGGGCATTGCTCGATTGGGAGGAATATCGAAATTACGACCGGGTAACGAACCACCACTCATAGATGGAAAGCCGTGATGTGCATATTGCGCGTTTCGGTTTCAGTCTATGGATTTTCGAATGCTCGAAGTAAAACGTACATACGATGTTCTGTGACTGTGATCACCTACTATCAAATGAACCTCCAGCTCGTCTGTCGATATCTAATATTAAAAAAACACGCTGTCTATTAAGGCCCTTCCGTATGCAAACCATCATATTTACTGGTTTTACGCAGTGTTGTGGAGCTAACTACTTGTTAATTAAAAATATATTAATAAAAAAAATACATAAAAGTTTCTTCATCACTGTAGATTACTTTTTAAAAGTTTCATTTATGCCCTTTCAAAGAAATCACAATAATAAGAAATAATTAATGAAAGCTTGCATCTCCTCGTGAGATATGCATTATTTTAATTTTATTTCGACACTAATGGATATAGATAATTTAAAAAATAACATTTTGCAAGCTTTTTTTAAAAGAGGTAATATTTTTTTTTTAAAGATGCATATTCTCTAGTTTACACGCGTGGGATATCGGTATTTAGTATGGCGTAAGAGGTAACAAAATGCTCAAGGCTATTTGCTCCGGGACGCGCCTTAAATGTGCATACGATTGTCGATTACTTTATCCTTCCCAACAGAGCATTTAACTTGAAGTGTAAAACTTTAACTGTGAAATCAAAATGAATATTAAAAAAAGTTTTTTTCGTATTTATTAAAAATGACTGGTGATAATCAAGCTTGCAAAAATTACGTCCGATAAGGGTTTTAAGTTTACCAGATATACATTAAGTGGTTCTACTTGCTACGTTTAAATACTTAATGTACATTAACCGTTGGTAGCTTTGTGATATGAACTAAGTTGTTAATTAATGTTTATAACGGACTCATATTACACAGCGCTTTTAAGAACGCCTTAATATTTAATACTACTCGGAAAACTATACCATTTCCATAGTATGCGTTAATAAATTATTATACTTCAGACATTTCTATCGACCAACGTAATTTGTTAAATATTACTTCAATTAAGCAGCACAGTAGTGGTGTCACTGAACTCTAACTTAACAACAGGAGCCATTTTTAATTATCGAAATTATATTAATACTTTACTTATTTTTTAATTGTTTTTATATTTTGTAACTAAGATAATTATAGCTTTAAAATAGTAATAAGCTTCTTGAGGACTTTTCTCGGTAGAAGCCTAATAGTAGCGTAATAAAAATTAAGAATGACAAGTGCTAGTTTACATGAAGACTCCGTTTTAATTCGGTAAGAGTTCTTCAATTAAACATCTCGCGTCAGCAAAATACTAAATGCTCATTAAAGTTAAACTATAATTGTTATTACAATATCTTAACAAATCTAATTAATTAAAATAATGTACTAAATTAATACAAACATGTTTTATTAACACAGGGTCTACATCGCTTGTTTTTATCACATTTTTATAATGGGTGCGAATGAACAATGGTGTGGATTGAATGTGAAATTTTTGGGGCATTGTGGTGCAAGGTGGGTGCGCAGAAAGCGTGTTTTGTGTCACTGCGCACGCGTTCAGCTTCGCCGATCTGCAACTCACTGCTGACAATTTGAGGGGTGATTTTTTAAAATATTGATTATGCGACTTCCAAACAGCTGTGTAAGTTGCGATTGCATTATGGGCATCAGTTGTTAGAGATTTTTTTTTTATTTTATGCAAATGATAAATACGAATACTTTTTTGTGAGTTGTTCGTGCTAGGCTCTCTGATAAACGAATCCACTTGCGTATTATGGAATAATAACAGAACTACTCAAATAATATGTATAAGTGATCTTGAAGATATTATAACGAAACCTCCTTAATAATATTAGCCATCAACTTTCCAAGTCCCAGAAAACCGATTCGAAAATATATTTTTTTATTTTGTACAAAAACGACGTGTCTCTTATACAGTTAGAATGTAGTTTAAGTTATTAATTTAACATTATTTTTATCGGATATCTTATCCGATATCCGATATGTATGGTCTCAAGATAGGATGACAATCTGTCTCGACACTTGGGACGAAAAATAGACAATTCGTTTAAATTAATATAATATAAATTGTCAATTGTAGCGATGGCTTAATTATAAATAATTAATAATGGTTCTTAGTATATCTGTTATTTCGCTACAATTATCACAACCGGGCCCTGACCTTTAACATATTTTATTATTGGATACACATTCGTTTCGGTAACTAGTAAGAGAATTAATAAATTGTGGAAAAATCCAACGATAGCCCCAACCTGTTATTTAAAATCGAGTTACGCAACGTTTTCATGAGAAAATTGCAGAAAATATAATTTCGAAATCGCAGTAGGTACTTTAAATGTCGAAGTTAATAAATTATCTAACATTAACAAGCACGGCATCAAAGCGATTTTATATCGATTTATGACTAATCGAGTGATTTTTAAACGTCTACTTTGTCATTAAACTAGGGCAGGATAATAAACTTATTGGAAATACTCTATATTTTGAGGTTGGGTGATGACATGTATGTTGTTTTGCAATTTTGTTTGCTAGTTGTGTGCTAGGTATATACTTAAGTTAATATTTTATGTAATAATCGGTAATCACGTTGACATTCTTCGATTGCGTAATAAGAGGTTTGAATAAATGAGTTATTACTGAGTTATATCTTTATTAGAGTTATATTCCATTAGTTATACGAGAATATAAATTGTTTGAAATAAGCAGTTAGAAGTTTTAAAGTATTATCAAGACCTTTGAAATTATCATAAGCATTTAGGCCTTTTGGTAATTAATTAAAAATGGTCTGTTAAAGAAGGATGAACAAGCAAGCTATCTCCTGATAGTAAGTTATCACCATTATTTCCTTTTGAACATTAGAAACACTACAGAAAAGCAAGATATTCTCGTGAGACCTTTAAAATTAAGAAAGAACATCTTACCTTTTGAGAGTAGATACATATAAGATACGATTTAGTTCTTTACCAAAAAGATTTGATAATAATAACCAAGTTAAGGAAAATTACACCTTTTATAACTAAAGTATGTAAATTATTTTAACCTTAAAGTGTCAAGAGAACAACATTCAAAATGTTTAATTTTAAAGCATTGGCATTTTTAAAGGAAAACTTAAGTTCTGAACAGAGAGGTAAGACATATAGCTGCTATGCAAATTAATAATGTGCCAATATCATTGTTTTTATTTACTTTAGCGTGGTGGACGTGTGATACTAATGTTATAAATCTAGGCCCAGTCAGTTACCCGTCTTAACCCATTACTGGTCATAATTAATTGTGAATGAAAAATACAGTTTTCTCACTTAATACTGGCTAAAATAATTCTAATGAATATAATTACAAAATAGATATTCAAAAAACACAATAGTTCCGAAAAAAATATGTCCCATTTTTGGAACATTACAACAAACTGTATTAATTTGTAAGAAAACATAAAATACAATTAGTATACAATATTTAATTAATTGACAAAATAGAAAAAAATATAAACATGAATCACATGTGCTTAAAAGAAGTTAGCTTTGAAAAGCTACATAAACTCACAATCGTATTATATATTAAAGTACTAAATTATACTGCGACTATGATGGAAATTTTACATGTAAATAAAAAATTGTGAGCATTAAAAGTTGCGTCCAATAAAAGGTACAATAGCCGGTAATTGGTTTTTGAACTTAGATACTTATTTACCGAGCTGTTTATTAAACTATACATGTTTATATAACTATATTAGATGTAGACGTTTAAATGTTTTATTTTGCAAAAAGTAGCTTGGTCTTCTGCTAATGGATTTCAGTAGAAAGCTAAGCTGTGTTTACTATTTGAAAGCCTCTTGGAAACATCTCATTGTCTACTCTCATTTACATTGAAATGGCAATTCTTGTTTTTGTATAAAATAGGCAAAGTATTGAGCTTTAGAACTTCACTATTCGTATTTTAAAATGAAACATTTTAAAAGCACGCAATAACTTAACAAAGCAACGATATTTCAAAAATTTATGTCGACTTAATCCTTTGATGTTATATCGGGATCTGTGTTGTGGAAATTTTGGCAGTTGCCGTTTCCTTTTATAGTAAATTTTATTTATTTCCTTGTATGTTACCTAGTTTTATAACAAGTGAATAAGCTACGAAGAAATAAAGCTCTTACTTTAATGTGTTTTGTTTTACATATTTGACCCATTATTATTGTTATTAGGAGTATAGTTTTATATTTTTATAAAATAGAGCTATGTTATTTTAAAGCAAACGAGGTCACTTGAAGGCAGCCGTAAAGTCGCCAGTCTGAATTCTGACACCAATACTGAAAGCGAGGAATATAAGAGTTGCGTTGATTTTTTTAATCTGGCGATACATTGAAGCTTAATGAAGAAAACTGATCGCGTCGTTTTTTAGGAAAGTATTTAATGGTTATCTCAACATCGATAAATTATTTCAATTCACATCCGTTTTAAACTAATTACACGGCTTCAGTAAAGATGCACGACTGCGAGTGATTAGGGTATTCGTAGCTTCTACAACTACAGGATTATTAGGAGCCGAAACGACGAACGATTTGAAGTCAGAGCCAAAGTCGAGGAGATCAAGTTAGTTACTAATTTTCCTAGTTTATTCGAATAATTTGAATGATTATACCTTTAAATGTAACCTCTCATAGTTAAAAATGACATTTATTGATCGTCACAAATTACAATGACTATAAGTTTAGGAGTTTCTCAATAAGCCCTCTTTATTTCTTTTGTTAATAAACTTTTGTGAGCATATGGTTTACTAAAACAATTTTATAATAATTAAAAATTTACTAAATTTAATAAACTTTGTGAATCAACTTGTGATTATATCAATGACCTGATGACAAAAAACCTCGAGTCTAGATATTATTTATTAGTTCGAAGATATCGAAAAACCGCGGGCCTTTTTTTCGCCTACGAAATTATTTAGAACTCGGAAGAGATGTCAGGCCGATGGTGCCATCTGCAAATAAGTTGGGTGTGGTACTGTAAATATTACAATTGATAATATTAGGTAATATTTTACATACTGTTTTCTCTAAATACAGCTCTCTCTCATTTCCTACGTCGCAATTCCCATTATTGCGATACTATTTACATAGATCGCCATTGATAATATAACCGAGTAGACATGAAAGTCGCATACGTGATTATCTTTATAAAATTGCCCCTAATAGCCCGCCAAGTTTAGCAACGTGGGAAGCGTCTTTATCGATGATTTATGAATTCTGCTCGATTTTCATAATTTATTCCTTAGTTCTGTTTTTGCATAACAAATCCTTAAATAAATAAGATTTAAGAGAATAGCATAATAATAGAAAAACAGTTATGGAAGATTATGATATTAACATGCCTTTGCCATTGCCGATTGCCATTGTCTTTATAACTTTACAGCACATATAACAAACTAAATTCTGCCCGCGACTTCGTCTGCATCAAATTAGTAGCTACCTACTATGTGTAGCTTATTTTTTAACCAAGCTGTTATCGAGATAATTGTTGCACTTTTAAATAAAATACTGTATACCGGATCGGATAAAACGCGATTTATTATTTATATTGTTTAAATTATTTATCCCGACATTTCGGATGCTTTTCAACAACCGTGGTCGCGGGGAGACAGCCAACGTCGGGATAAATAATTTAAACAATATAAATAATAAATCGCGTTTTAATCCGGTATACAGTATTTTATTTAAATGTGTGATACTCGCGTTAATAAAAGACAATATTAATTGTTACTATTCGTCCGAATTTCTTGGTGTAAAAGACAAAGTTCATCTACGGCTTAACGGCTTTGTAATTATTTAGAAGCAATACGCGCCTCGTTAAACCTTCTATCTTCTGATTCCTAAGTATTTTTTCAACAAATATGAAATTATTCGACTGTATCTCAAAGATACATCGTCATACTAACATGTTCTCAAGATACAGAAATAGAACATGTAGGTACACATTTCATTATGAGATCAATTTTCAGACATCATTCGCCTTAATATTAATTTTTGGGATAAAAATGAGTTATATCATATAATTTATGGCAAATATAATTTATTATAATTTCAGTTGATAACTATAAAAAAAAGTAAACTTTTTACTTATATGAGTTTCAAACTAAACCAATAGTCTACATCATGCTATCAAGGTAACGTTACGTCTTGATAACCTTGATAATTATGATGGAAACATATTACTATATAAACACGTTCGTGACGGGAAAAAGGATATTTCCATTGACGACACTTACTTAATTATTGTCCCTCTAATACTCGTTGGAGCGGAACTTGCGATCAATTACCTCCTGTATATTTTAAGATTTCTCAAGCAACATTTGCTTGTTTCGAATGAAAATTTAAAATATTGTGCTAAGTAGTAGGTAAGTGCTAGGATAAAACTTATCAGATAACTTTCATGTCATGTCTTTTCCATTACAAAAGCATATTCTCGAAATTAATTCTGAAACTCTTTTGTGAACGTACAACAGAGTGAGTTGTGAAAGCTTCGTACCTTTCATCAAAGCAACGCTCTCAAATTAGATTATTAATACCTTTAAATCGAGAACTATAATCTAACACACCTCACGAGTTGAAAAATGAGTACAAAAGGACAACGTTGAGGGCAACGAGCGAATTGCATTACGTGGCATCCATTAGAGTCATACGTAGTACATACTAAGGTTAAACCCAAAACGTTCGCCCCCATGCTCGCAAAGAGAAAAATAGAACAGCGTCCCAGTATTGATTTAATACAGGCAGTCGCAACAAACGTGGGGTTGAAAAAAAATGGAATTAAAAATATGCGTAATCAAAATTTGGTCGATGAATCCCACATGTAGGTTCAGGCTAATGCAGTAAGGACGCTCAATCGATTATTATTTTTTGGGATTACGCTCGCACTCACGGAATTATACACCACGACGCCGGCCGGGCTATAGGTACCCCTCTGCATTGACTTTGCATGCTATTAATGACTGTTTTTAAATTGACTTTCGGTTCGCTTTGTATAATAATAATATGTTTTAATTTAAACGACACAATATGGCGAGTATGTTCGCATGTCGACAAAAACCATTATGCAACTTATATACTCGTATAAACTTCTTTTAAAACGTTGGAAGGAACTACAACTGAGTCGTTCATTGAATTTTTTTTTTATTTCATTTATTGATGAAATAGGATGCTTGCGATCACACCTGATCTAAAGTGTTGATGCGAAATAAGGTGGTAAATCACGATTACCTATGAAAAGCCTATTTACCCTTGACTTGAAGAGCCCAATATTATAGGTTTCAGGAAAGACACGACGGTAGGGAATTCCAATCCTTGGCTGTTCGTACTAATTGATTGACAAAATAAAAATATGAAATAATAGAAATTGCTTTTTTATTCCTTTAATAAAATAAATTCAAGTAAATATCAAAGAATGCATAAAATAGACGAAGCTTTCATCTAACGATTTATGAAATTAATAAGAAGGAAATGTCAAAAGTTAATCGTCAGTGTGTGGAGTAATTTATTTGCGAACGGTTCGATTGTGAATGAATTTTTACGTATTGGCAAATTTAGTTACATTTATATATATTTTTGTTATTTTTTAGAGAAAGTTTTGACTTGTCAAAACCCTTTCCTATTAATTTAATGGGGTGGCCATGTTGCACCTTGTACATAGGTATATACAAATCGATATCTAGTTTCCATTATGTAACAGGTCTCCTTTGGACAGTAGAGGCTTAGATCGAAGCAACGTCCGCGTATGACATCTACTGTCAGTCCAACATGATTTCCGACTTAATGAAATTCCAATTGCCTAACTAAATTTTGATTGACTACGAATAGAGGTGCTGCTCTGGTCTCTATTCAGATTGTGTAATGGTTTGGGTACTGTGTGTACTAATTGTTGATTTATGAGACCCTAGACGTTTCAAATAAATCTATATTTTGCCGATACACTAAGTATATTATATCTGACATAAATACAGCACTGAAATACACTCTACTCGTATTTTCACGACTACTGTCTTAAGAAACATTTGATCTAGTTGATTAATTATATATAACATCTTAGAAGTATAAAAATGTATTTCAAAATACTCCTGCAAGGCTTGATTAACTTTCAAATACGAATTATTTCAGAACTACGTTAAATATCATTCATCACCGAGATCGAATATCCATCTTCATCAAAAACGGAAACACAGCAGACTAATCAAGAACGTTGAAACGAATTCTATTTTTGAAAAATCGCCGAAGAGCATACAATAGCGGCTTGGTCGTGTAAAATAGGGGTAATAGTGACGCGTCACCCTCTGATGGGGCAAGGTCGGTGTTAACAATTCAGCGTGAGGTCGGAATAAAGTTTGTCCGTTAAAGTTGCCGCCGTGGGCCGGCCCGTCATCGGCGCGCACTAACAGGTTGCCAAATGCTACACTATTTTTACGTGTCCCGTCTGAACTCGACCAGTGATGTGATCAAACACCTGTTGTATGTCGAATAAAAAAAGTTTAGTTGTGTTTCTTTCCTTCTTGCTTTCCCATCTTGACTCGAATACTCTACGCATACTATAGAGTATAAATATACATTTTGAGATGATACTATGTTTGTCTAATTATAATAATTAATCAAGATTTCATTTTTGATCCGTGTTAGATTTTATTACAATATTAGAATTAGAGGTTATTTATATTAGAATTAGAGGTTTTATAAACTTTTGTTAGCAACATACAGTTAAATTTAACGATTACGAAATTACAATCCGATACAGCATTTTTGTAAGAGTAAAATGTGTCTCCTTCAATAGTTCAGTGTTACGTAAGTACGTACGTACGTACGAACGTACGTAAAGATGTTACTAACTATTACATTAGAATGTTTCGCCAAACATCCTTTTTACACTACCAATCTCAATCATACAACTTTTGATAAATGTCAATCTTTTTTACTATTCAGCTATATCATGGTGGACTGGATTGTTTCTGACACATCATTATACTTCATTTGTGAAGGATTTACCAAACGACAGGTTTTAAAATGTTAATTAAGTAAATGTCATCAATGTCATCGTGAGTCATCGTCACAGCACTACGATGTCGAGCGTCAGCGGTGATTGCGATGATCCGTAGTGAGCCAATTAAACGGTTTTTACACGACCACACGTCTGAATGGTATAATGCGTTCACGCGGCGTGGCGTGCGATGCGGTTCAAAGCGGTGTGACGCGAGCAAACTTTTTAGATTTGTGATGCAACAGTATGCAATCAAGTTATGATAGGTTTTTAAATATTTGTGATCTATTAACCTTGGGTGGATTTTTGATTCTATTTATTCTCTTTTGTTGCGATAATAAAAGCGGCTTTTTAATAAGTACAATATTGTTTAACATAAATGTATTAATCGTATCAAAAAAGTGAATAATAACCTCCTATTGGAAATATAAATTTTAGTAATCATTTTGTTCACATACGGTTAATGTACCCCAACTTCAAAACAAACAAAAAATAATCAGCAGATACTATGTATATTTAAGGGGTGAAATTAATTAATTAAAAATAGTATCCTTCCTTTTCAGTCCTGTATATTATGATATGAATTGTATCGTAATTGTACCTTATGGCTTGACTACAAAGCGGCCTCCAGAATATTCGATTACGTCGATGGACCATGTCAATGACTCGAATTTCAATTAGAACAAATTATCAGGGGATACGCCGGCAAACTTGATTTGTTCACGAAAGCGCAGCGCACGTACATATACGAGTACCTACTTCTATATCCTAACAGACTTTTGGTTTCTTTTTGAGGGGTGTAAAATAAGTGTACCTTGCAATACCTATTATGTGGAAAAGTACAACGATTTTTGAGCTACAACAATATACTGTCGTCATATGCCATAAAGAGTTACATGAATTAGTGTCTTTCGAGATAATTGATATTTTCTAAATGTCTTTTTCTCAATTTGAGATAAATATATATTTGAAATTAATATTATATTCTTTGATTTACCCAACATTTCAGGCAAAACTGCCTTTTAGTTTAGTTGAATTGATGCTAATATTAGGATTCTTTTTAAATACCTAACGCTTTTTGTCTTGTCCGATGTAATTATAAACTGTGTTTCAGGAATGTCTTAAGTCCCCTAGTGAGCCATGGGGCAAACACATTCCTGGATTCTTTACATGCAAATTCTTCAACCCACCGAAACAATTTGTTTTAAATTTTGATTCCCCGGGACTCGAATTCCTGGATTTCTGGTGATAAACCTATTGCACTTACTACTTACCCACGGAGGCGGTCGCTACCGTATACCGTAATTCAAGGTCCATTATCTTAAACATGATTGAATGATTCTTACGTAGGTAATCAGATGACAGTCTCTTCCGCTTTTCCATATTTGTGGTCGGAAACAGCTTAGTTCTTGGACGCACACTATTGCAATGATTAAGCAAGCCGCAAATACCCTTCCAGACTAATATAATTAATTATTACCATCGCACAATATTAGAGGAAATCGATTCAATGGATCGTCGCTCCTTGTTGGCTTTTGGCTGTATGTAGATACGAAAGCTATTTCTCTATTTAGACTTAGCTACTCAGTAATTCTCTACACGATATATCGATGTAGCATTACATTCCGACTGCCGACTCACGAATCGATTACATACCACACAGAACTCGATTTCAATTCACGGATATTCTACGTAAAGCCGACTTCAATAGAGCTACCCCAGCTCAATACTAATAGAACATTTGAATTTAAAAAGCTTCCTTGCGCAGTGACAGAAATTAAGGTAATCGGAAAATGTTGCGCTTTTTTGCTACCTTGATTTACCTTTACGTACATATACAGGCCGGGAATTAAAGGTTTGTAGGCCTTGGGGCAACAAAGGAGTGGATGTGAAAAAAAAAATAGAAAAAGGATAATATATTCATCATGTTTGTACAAAGTACAGTAGATAATGGTAAAATAGCAAAAAACATATCAAAGGATTATTTGTACTAGAGTGTATTTTTCGAAGTCTCCATTGTGGAGGCCTCGGGAGTGCAGTCCCACTGAAGCCCTAAATCCGGCCCTGTAACATATATGTATGTACTTAGCCTAAGTATGCATTAAGTTATTTTCAATATTTGTCTTGACTTAATTGCTCAGTCTGATAAAGTATCTACTTAATATTGTCTTTTATTAACGCGAGTATCACACATTTAAATAAAATACTGTATACCGGATTAAAAGTCTTCCGCGACCACGGTTGCTGAAAAGCATCCGAAACGTCGGGATAAATAATTTAAATAATAAATCGCGTTTTAATCCGGTATACAGTATTTTATTTAAAAGTATCTACTTTTTCTCAAAAGGTTATACGACTCATGTAAGTCTTGAATTAGAGAGTTCTTTCTGCGGTTCTACACATTACTGCCTGTTGCACTGATCATTTTTGCTTTAAGTTGATTGATTAATTTGATTTGCTTTAAGATAATTGGCGCATGATTAACGTTTTTACACCCGGGATGACATATTTATATAAACATGGTTTCCTACATTTGGTAGGTGCATATTGCAGTGATTTGCAAATGCTCGAAGTAAAAAAAAACTAAATGGCATTTAGGTCATCGACAGAGTACATCTATCACCAAAATCGAACGAAAGGAACGGAACGAAACGAAAGAACAAGTAACTTCGTATTTTAACTTATTAATAAAACATTTTGAATTCTACCTATGATTATATTTATGAAAATAGTAATTTCAAACAAAAGACTTGACTAATTGCGAACGACGGATCGATCATCGGATCTGCCGGGCTAGCATGACCGCCACGAGATATGTCGCGGACGAGAGAAGACAAACTAAGATGTTAGATATCTCGATATATTATATCTCGACATCGACAATTTTGATAGAAAAGATATCTCGATCGACAAATGTATCTATTTTTGAAATTAAAAGTCGAGTTTTAAGTGTAATTGTCATGTTAGACCCGAAAGAAATAAAGCGATAGTCGATTGAAACACGAGAAAACGGTAGACAACATTTTGTCGCGCTTGTCATGCTAGGCCGGCTGAAATAGGAAAATTTACGATCCGTCAGCAGAAACTTCGTATTTTGTTTTCGTAATAGGCCTCCAGCTTCGTCTGTTCTGTGGACGACAAATGATACAAAATGTTCTTATACAATAATATAATTATTCCTACCTCAGTTGCATAATATATAGACGAAGTTGAATATAAAATAATAGCTTGAGCTCTAGAAGGTTCCAGAACTGCGAGCGATAGGGTAAATAATATTATAATTATGACGTCATGTCTCTGTTTACAAATATTTTTATAAGACAATCTCAATATATGTAATGTTATTAGTATGTATTGATTCTATTCCTTCTAGATTGTGGAAATATTCTAGCAATGATAATAGTTACAAGTACCTAAATGTTGAATTAAACTTAATACTCCAAGGCGTATAATATAATTCTATAAGTAATTATCATTACATTGTATCACTTACATTTCTTATAATGTTACATTGTAGTTGATCTAAGATTTTTTGTAATAATTATAATATTATTGATATTATTTATTATTATACTTAATTGTTTTCCTTTTGTGCTCATAAATGATTTAACCTTCTTTCGCATAAATATAATTTATATTCAAAATTTGAATAAAAATATATTATTATTATTATTTATTAGTCACGACAGAAATTTCTAATTAATAATAATAATATATTTTTTTATTTAATCAGACAAAAAAAAAACATAAAGTTGTCGCTACTAAACTAACAACAACTCTAAACTTCAAGGTTTGCGGTATTCGCTCTAGCGCAAACATTGAAGTTTAGAATTTTACCTAGGTTCTGAGAAAAATAAATTGTTATTGTATGTTAGTGAAACTACCGTAAATCTGAAAACTGATGTTGATGTTATTTGATACTATGTGTGTCTAAGTTTTGCGAAGTTACATTGACTTCAGCTTGGAAATAAGTTTGCCATTTTGAGTTTCAATTGTAGTGTCCCTTTTCCAGAGTAATCTGATTTAACTGAGACCGGAACCGAGTCATAAATTACACGACATACATATATCGCTTTAAATAGTAGCCATGTATTTTAGATTTAAAATATTCAACTGTTTAGACAAAAATGGGAATCGAATATCTAAAACTAATTAGATAAATTAGTTCTACTCATATCCACAATTTTTTTTAATTTAATTTTATAGGGAATATATATAAGCATATCGCTTACACATAAATACCATTTTGTTAGAGAACACAAATAATTTTTGGAGTAAATTCACAAATATGAAAGATAAGAAGATGAACTGAAATAAAATTTTCAACAAAATATACAATGAAATACTACAGGCTTTGTCAATAGATTACATGTCTCAGTTTAGTAATTAGGATAATATCATACTTGGAATTTTGAGAATCGGATTTTTTAATAATAATAAATAACAAGGAAAAATAACTATTCTAGATCAAACTGTAAAAAAAAAAATTGTGGATTTTTTATTAATTCTGAAAATAAAAAAAATATATATTTTGTATACCTTTTTGCTTTATTGCACTGTAGCTTTCTATTAATAAAATATATTATTTAAATCAGTAGTTTCAAAAATAATTACGAAGAAACAAACGAAGTTTCCTTACTATATTTGTTTCCATATTTAATATGTATAATGTATATGTATGTATAAGATCATCAAAACTATACACACATTCCACGTAAGGACAGTTTTAAATTAGGTAAAATCATACTTTAAACGACCTCAATTACCGTGTTTAATTAACGCGTCATGTCAGAATCAACATATCCAATATTTCGTTCCCAATCTGTCCGGTAAATATGTTCAGTATTTTGTCCTTATTAAGTGCAAAGTCGAGGTCCACCAGATTCTTAATTGGCACTGTGTACTCTAAATAGGTATAGGTTATTCGTGAAATTCAGTACACGTTCGGGCCAGCTTACATCGAAATTTGATTACGCGTTGTCAAGCTCGTACGTCAAAATCTACGCTGGAATTAGTAGGTAATATCAAGTATTTAGATTATAACGTTATATGGTCGACAGAGGCTTATGTACGCTGCTTTAATGCAAAGATAGGGAACGCTATTGTGCATGATATTATGTATTTGTACCTACTTAGTTCAAATATGGAAGAATATTTTCCTAAAGTACCCGCTTATTCCTACTTAAAGTTCACTCAGGTAAGACGCAATATAACATAATATTATGAGAACACTTTAAAGATATTTTCTACGAATGTATCATACATTTAAATGAAGAAAATCTGTAATCGGATAGAAACGCGATTTGTATATTACTTATACGTATATTATTTTCTCAACGTTTACGTTACTAGTATTGGCGTGAAGAATAAACCAGACTCGCAACGCTGATAAATGATATTATATAATGAATCATTCACTTTTAAGATATTAGTTTTTTCATTTAAATAACAAATTATTTTCCTAAAAAGCTGTAAAGTAGTATTTTTAAACCTTGATGTCGCAAGCGAATATTGACGTCTACTCACTAAGAATAATTATTTTAGAACATAACACAAAAATTAAGAATAATATTATTTTATTTGACACACACAAATATACATATAATAAAAATAAAAAGAAATGAAAAACAACTGTTTTACTAAAAGATGAACTATTATATAACTAAAAATAAAATTTAAAATGCTCCATGTAATTATTGGAGAAATTAGTATAGGTACTCTATTACAAATAAACATTAATTATATCCTACAATTTGAAGCCAAAACCGAATTTTGACTTCAAATTACTACTACGTATCTTCTAAAAAAACAATATTTTGAAAAATAATGCGAGTCGTCAAAAATCCTTTCACGGTAACTCTTGGAACGAAATGGAACGTGTTAAAAAATTTGGAGTCCGGTTTTGGCTTTTCAGAAGTTCACCCAGCTATTTTTTATCAATTTCCGTAATAAGTGCTGATAAATATTATTTTATTATATTATGACTAGCACATAAGTAGGTATAAATACTGGTAACTCGAAAATAATTGTATATTTGACATAGGTATAGATCGTAGTGTAACTATTCGCTGAGAGCAGATAATTGCGAAAAATATGTTTTAAGTGCTTAATCTCAGTATTCTTTTAAATAATATGTTCTGGATCATTATGATTAAATATTAATAAGTCTAGAATCAATTGTAAATGATTCTACAATCATTTACAAACCGCTTAAGGAAGATTTGTATAATAAAATCACCAGTGTACAGTATCCAAACGTATATTTCCATATTTGACTTCTCGGACATGAATATATTCAACTACCAACACGTGTACAATTTCTTAAAATATCGATATTCACTTTGTATAGACGTTAATACATCACGAGATTACGAACAGTATAACTAGGACTTTACTGGAGCACAACTGTAGACAGAATGCCCGTTTTCTAATAATTTTGCTTAACAGCTAGACATTAGACGATACTTTCTCAATATTGAGTGATTGAAAGGAACGAATGACATGAGTGAACACGTGATGAGTGAACTGTTGAATGACTGATATTACTTCCACAACAATAACAATTGAACATCTGAATTAAATACACTTTGAAGTATCGATACAATATGTAAACTCATTATAATTAATATAAATCATTTCTATTTTTAATACTAAATTTGATTACAATATACAACTTTGCCTTTTAAATTAACGAATCACAACACTCGGCCATCCACAAGCGTGCTATCTCCGGAGCACGCAAAATCACAACACTCATTGAGCACGTTTTATCAAAATCAAAAGTTTTTTATTTGAAATAGGCCTTTGCAGGCTCTTATGAAACGTCTAGTTGCACGGTTCCAAAAAGTGGGTCTCATGGAGAAGAACCGGCAAGAAACTCCATGGATACTCTTTTCAATAATGGTTTAGCTTACAAAGACTCGGTTACAATAGTAAGAATCGGCTGAGAAGTTTATATAATGCAAGGTATACAGAGATTCTATACAATGCAAAAGAAATCTTATACAATTTACCATCTTATCCTCTATTATTACAATGAAATCTAGATAAGTATCTACTAATGGTTAAATACATTTATTTCTCTCAAAAAAGAATACATTTTCACTTACACGAGAAACAAAAATAATTAAATAACTTCTTTTTATTTTTTTAACTCGGAAACTAGAACATACAAACGCTATCACTATTATCAATACACAATTAATATTCACAATATCAATCTCAAAGATACTTTGTTACATAAAATTATTTATTATTTTAACATAGAAAGTTAGTCGATACTTCAAAAATGGCTTATAATACATTACTTGGAATACATTATTTATTAATAATGACATTATAATATGATAAATAAATAATTTTACAGTACTACTTATAGCTACATTAAACATTCGAGCATTTCTATTTATGCATTTGTAATCGCGCAATGGGCGTATTAAAGATCTTCCGACTTGAAGGTACCAATTGATTCTTAATTAAACTAGATGGCGCAACATGCGCCGACACATTTATTATCTTATGCATTTACAGTTTGTAATGGGCTTTTTTTTTTATTTTTAGAGCCAGATTTAGTTTAGTTTTACATTATTGCTTAGGTATGTGGTGAACTCACACGTATCATCTCTCAGGTATATGTTAAAGTCTTCAAAGACCTCATCTTATCTAACCTGTTTGAGTTTTGTTTGGTTTTAATAACTTGATTATCGAACCTAAACATTCTGATATTTCATATGGTGAAAATTACTTAACATTTTGATTATTACTGAGAAAAATCTTTAAATACACTGACCATAACTGTAGTCCTAGCCATAACGATTCGCAACGGAGTTATGGTATACATATTTTTTTTTTTTTTTTTTTTAATATTAATCAATTAAAACAAAAATAAAATGCATTGAGCAACAAAATATTGACCCCACATATTTGATCTTGATTTGAGGCTTAAACCTTACTGTTTCATGTGCATTCAACACTTCTTCAACTTAATTGTATATATTGCCATATGGTTTTAAATAAATCTATCGCTTTTTAATAAGCAAATGTTCGTCAAGTGTATGAAGAATCAAAACAGGAACTTTCAAGATAATTTTCTGTTTCTTGCGCAACACTTAGAAACTGAATTGATTTTTGGTGTGTCAAACCAATAATTTGGAACAAATTTTCAATCTAACATTTTAATGATTCATTTAAGAATTGACAAATTCTGTTAGAGAAACAAAGCTCGTACATAATTTTCCCATAGACTTAAAATTACCAAAGTTTACAAACATTTCATAAAATAAAATAAATTTGTAAAATAAAAATTCATCCTTCGACAAAACCTTAGTAAATTGCAAAAAGTTTATTTAGACACATTCTTCGTTTAATCGCTCCATGGAATCTCCAGTAAGCTACTTTGTTTTTATTAAATGTGATTGAAATTCAGGAAACCAATATTGACTTCTTATTTGATCAACACATTACGCGAATGTCTAAATAATAATTATCAATGAACTTGAATATTTCGAATAACCAATTATCATGGCCATTATAATATTATGTGTAACTCTTATTCACATATTTGTTTTCTCAGTAGAGTTGACTAACTAACAAAATCCTGACTCTAATATATATGTACTAGCTATTAATATTAATGCAGACACAAATAAATTACTTTTCTATAACTAATTTTATAACAGTAAAATATTATGTAAATAATTAGTTTGTGGTAAAAAAGGTTTTTTTTTTTTTATTTTAAAATCCTTTCTTGACTATCACTAGGTCTTATTCCACAAAATGATTATCAATAATAACAAAATTTCATATAGGTAGGTATATATATCAAAATATATATATGTATATATTCATAAATATATATCATATTTCATAAATAATTCAATAAATGGTAAATCCTTGTGAATTGTATTCAAGACAGTAAATAAATATTAGTCACTGATAATATAATTGAATATTACGATCGCTACTGAAATTATGAGTGCTTTTACTTAAGACATTAAAAATATTTTATTTTATCAAATTCTGATTCGTTTTAAAGGATTTTTTTTTTTAAACAATTTATATCGGAAATTAATATCTCTATTAAATATCTTAAAAACTTTTGTCAATTCGTTTGTACTATTACTTTCATGCACATGAAGAGAGGTTTCTGGTACAGTCATAAAGGTTATGACTTATTCTATCACATTTACTACATTTATTAATTGGCTTTTGGCAATAATAATTATATATATGCCAACATTCCTGATAACTGAAACATGTAGAATAATTTCCTCTAATTGTATTGACTTACAAACATTAACTATGATAACAGAACCAGTCCTTAAATTGAGTTTTTCTAAAATAATTAGTATTTATTAGTAGTAGTATTTATCCTAGAATTATATCTAATTTGATAGAATTGCTGAGAAACTAAATGTTAACAAATCTTTTGGTTCGCTAAATTAAAGATCTTTTGCTCCATTATGTATTGAACTTGAAATAAATAATGCAGTAAACTACTTTTACATAGTAATATTCCCTTAAAATTTACCAAATGTTCATCAGCCGCAAATGGCTTTTTTTTTTTTTAGCTTTTGATCCCAATCTTTCCCAAATTAATAAATCGTAGATACCATAGTTTTGTTGTATACCACTTAACGCCGCTATCATTTTTAGCAGGCATCCAGCCTTCCGATATTCTCTTAGTTACATCTGGTACTTCTGTGTCCTGCGTCCTTCGCTTACTTAGCTTCCGGGGTGAACCCGTATTCTTCTCTGGTTGGCTGAAATACATATTTTCACACGCTTTATATCATTTTATAATAACTTATAAACTTTATACTGCCGTGTTACCACCTTACAATACACTGTAAGTAAACTTTATAAACTTTATGCCATCTGCTTTAATCTTGAAACTAATTTCAAATATTTCTGTTCATTCAATACATGTCTTAAACTGTATACATAATACTATTATGTTATTCATATAAAAGCTATATATATCTATACGTAGATAATATAATGTCACACATTAAGAAAATATACTAGCAGCAATTTTATATTATTACTACTACACTTTTGATTGACAATTGCATACCTACATGACTATAATCATACACTTAAGTATCTGATACTTATAAACTTTATCATGGCAACTATGACACACTTAAATAGATGTTACAGCACAACTACATAGCTATGCATGCATGCACCTGCATGGTTGTTAATAACTTAAGGATATTCATGGCTATTTCATCACAACTATATGACTATTTCAGTATGTTTATACGGCTATTCTATCACAACTACATATATGACTATTGCAGCACGCCTACTTGGCCATTCCGTCACAACTATATGGCTTTTGCAGCACACCTACATGTCTGTCCTATCACAACTATGTGACTATTGCAGCACAACTACATGGCTGATAAAATTATAATACGTCTACATGTCTATCATTTATCATTACTGACCTTTACAGCATACCTACATAGCTGATCATAATAGCACACCTACATAGCTATTGTATCATTATTGATATCAACACCACACATGGCTGATAATAAAAGCACACCTACACGGCTATTGTGTCATTACTGATCTCTAAGGCACACCTACATGGCTGATCTACATACACTACACTGCTATTGTGTCATTTCTGGTCTCTACAGCACACCTACATGGCTGATCATAATAGCATATCTACATCGCTATTGTGTCATTACTGATATCTACAGCACACATACACGGCTGATCATAATAGCACACCTACATGGCTATTGCTTCATTACTGTTCTCTTCAGCACACCTACATGGCTGATCATAATAGCACACCTACATGGCTATTGCTTCATTACTGTTCTCTTCAGCACACCTACATGGCTGATCATAATAGCACACCTACATGGCTATTGTATCATCAGTGACCTTTACAGCACACCTACATGGCTGATCATAATAGCACACCTACATGGCTATTGGGTCATTACTGATATCTACAGCACACCTACATGGCTGATCATAATAGCGCACCTACATGGCTATTGTATCATCAGTGACTTTTACAGCACACCTACATGGCTGATAATAGCACACCTACATGGCTATTGTGTCATTACTGATCTCCACAGCACACATACATGGCTGATCATAATAGCACACCTACATGGCTATTGTATCTTTACTGATCTCTACAGCACACCTACATGGCTGATCTCGACAGCACACATACATGGCTGATCTCAACAGCACACATACATGGCTGATCACTACAGCACACATACATGGCTGATATCTACAGCACACATACATGGCTGATATCTACAGCACACATACATGGCTGATCTCTACAGCACACATACATGGCTGATATCTACAGCACACATACATGGCTGATATCTACAGCACACATACATGGCTGATCTCTACAGCACACATACATGGCTGATATCTACAGCACACATACATGGCTGATATCTACAGCACACATAAATGGCTGATCTCTACAGCACACATACATGGCTGATATAGCTCACTTTCATGACTACTATATCTAGCATGACCATAAATACTGTTACATAAAATCTATTATTTTTTTTTCTTTTCAACTCAATTATTTTAAATTGTTATTATGTTAAAAACTTTTTTCGATTTCCCATCATTTCACATACATTTTTTTTTTTATTCATATCTAATTACAATATGGAATGTCGAAAATAGAATGGACGAAGTGGGTATCGAGTCGTTGCGTCCGCGTCGGTCATATTCAAGACACTTGAAAAGTTTAGTATCAGCTGTATGTTTGTATATTGTACTATCGACAGATATACTAAGAAGGGAAGATAGCACATACAAGTTCTAAGTAGCCAAAACTCTACTAGGAAACAAAAATCTTATTGCGAGAAATGAAAATTCCTGTTGTCGCATATTTATAACAAAAATAAAACCTGAAGCTGAGTTCTTATCATCGATATACAGGACATGTTCTAAATCAATCCCTACAATTAAGAGTGGATCGATCAAACGCCTTCTGTCCCGATACACAGGTCTACTGATCTTATCAATTAATTATTGTCAATTAAATATCTTCTATACTGATGAAAAAATTCTCACGATTGAAGAGCACTACAATAAGTGGTTGAAAAGGTATAACGTGGTCATCATATTTTTCTAAAAATGTACTGTGGACTCTCCACCTACTTACTGATCAGTTCAAAACCTGGTCATTTTTAGAGAATATAGTCTGCTCTAAACGACACGTCAACATTAAGTATCTTAAGAAATCTCTGGGGCATAATGGCTAAATTTCCGATGTGTTTATGCATAAATCCAAATTCAAAGCCAAGAGTGGCGAATTCGAGTAGAATAATTTTCTAATACTTCGATAAAGATAAGTTTTAATAAGATTACTATTTCACAAAAAATGCATTTTCATTTGTAACAGAACTTACGGCTGGACCAGGTTACTTAGATCTAGTCAAATTTACACTTTTTTTTTTAATATTGTCCATATAACTCAAATTCGTACTTACTAAAATGTCCTTTGACGTGGCTCGCGGGTCGTTACACTTCTGATTTATAATAAAATCACCAGTGTACAGTATCCAAACGTATATTTCCATATTTGACTTCTCGGACATGAATATATTCAACTACCAACACGTGTACAATTTCTTAAAATATCGATATTCACTTTGTATAGACGTTAATACATCACGAGATTACGAACAGTATAACTAGGACTTTACTGGAGCACAACTGTAGACAGAATGCCCGTTTTCTAATAATTTTGCTTAACAGCTAGACATTAGACGATACTTTCTCAATATTGAGTGATTGAAAGGAACGAATGACATGAGTGAACACGTGATGAGTGAACTGTTGAATGACTGATATTACTTCCACAACAATAACAATTGAACATCTGAATTAAATACACTTTGAAGTATCGATACAATATGTAAACTCATTATAATTAATATAAATCATTTCTATTTTTAATACTAAATTTGATTACAATATACAACTTTGCCTTTTAAATTAACGAATCACAACATTTGTTTTTTTTTTCCATTATAATCTCCCACCTGCCTAATATCTTTATTTATTAGTAGTCGTGTTATTATCCATTTAGCGCTGGTACGCTTAATTAGGAATCGTCACCTACATAAACTGTTCTCAACAACTAGGAAATAATAAATGCAGTGGAATACCGGCATAATAGTTGATAATAAGGAGATAATCGAAATACAGAAGATGCAGTGTGCGGTCGTTCCCGCAGATACATAATGAATCAGAATTGCAAAACGCACCCCGCTTTGTTTACGTGCTCATATACATAATACTATGCCCGCTTGTTTAGACTGTGTACTGGGGTGAGGTTACATTGACTGGACTTCTAACCTTTAATACTTTCAGATGTATTTTTGACATTAACATTTTAGACTGTATAATAACATCCATGTACCGCGGAAGGAGGAAAATATTGTCTATAGACAGTAAGGACAACCCATCATAAGGCGTAACGGATTTTAAAAGTGAGGTGTGGTTAGATTTCTTTTCCTAACAGGTCTGGAAAGTCTTACTTTATAAGTATATTTAACAAGACGTTGATATTTTAGAATAAATAACTAGTTTTCATGTCACAAGTCATTTAACAATTTTAAACATTATTTGCTAGGCAGCCTGCATCAGAGAACCCGGTTTTTAATCCCAAGAGATCACCGCCCATAGAGATCTGCAACACCAGAAGGCATACAGATGCGTTGCCAATATTTAAGAAAAGCATAGGCTCGTTTCTTGAAGATTTTCGAGTCGATTCGGTTGGAAAAACGGCCGGCGACTGCTGGTTTTGCATAATGGTTGTGTACGGCAGAAAATGTAAATAAATGTTTCAAAAGTACAGGGCGGAGACTGATCTACTTGCCGGTAAAGAAATATGATTCATTCGGCTGGAAAATAATATATTTGTAATAATTATTATTGAACGATATTATCGTCACTGTATATATTATTATCGTTCCACTAGTGATATATTATTTAGATTATCACTTGCTACTCAGCTAACATGCCCCATGTTATGTGAAAAGTCCGCAGTACCATTGATCGACGGGTGCATGGATTAGAAATCCCGTGCGAGATATTGTACGCTGACGAAAGTACACATTAGTTACCGTCCGATTTTCGTTCACTTTGTCACGAGTATGGGTTGCGTCGGGTTTCATACGTTTTACTGTTCATACAGATCCGATTTGAAATGAAACAAATATTGATTTAATTTAATCACTTAGTTATAGTATAAGTTCCTTCAAACAAACCCGTACTCCGCAAAATAAAATTGTAAAATAATTATTTATTAAGTACAGATTAGACTCGCAGCATTTAAAATAAATGAAAACTTATGATTAATAAGTAGCATACTCATTACTTGTACTTTTGAAAAGTTTATGTCAAAGCATACCTTCAACAACTGTAAATGTCAGTTCCAATCATTCCAATTACTTGGTCAGTTTTCTTGGAAAATTTTGCGATGCAACGTTTGTTACAACTGCCACAATTTAACCCAATCTACATTTCTTAATATAATGCAAGCGGCATAGATTCCAGAGAATGAATTATATTTGGATTGACCTTTTCTTTATAGACGTTGTTGTAGTTTCTAATTTGACAGACCTTGATCTATTTAATATAACAAACTAAATTACTGACAAATATTGTGAGATGCTTTTACATTATGACAATAGATAGACGTTGGAAATAAATGCGCTAGCGTTGTATTTCGAGATAGGTGGATCAGGGAGGCTCGCTTACAGAAGCACTGTTAGTGATGCAGCTATCTACGTCAATGGTGTTTTACCCCCCGTTCCAAATGTAGACTACATTGTTACTGCACTTCATGAAGATTCGACTCTCGATTAGGCACAAACATTCGGTATAAATTAACGCAGTGATCAAACACAATTCCACCCTCTCTCACTTTATTGTGTGATGCATACGTGCTGTATTTGAAAATACCGTAATCTTCATAATGTGTTGCCACTTTCATACTTTGGTTGGTTTTCCGTGAATATTTTAGTATGATGCTGAATGAGAGAAGAAATCAGATAAAAAATGTTGAGTGTGAAATTCAAACGAGTAAGCCGTGAAGTTTTCATTGCTCTTTCGAATTTAGTTAACTTTTGGGTAACCGAAGTAAAAATCAAATGTGACCATAGCGAACATCTATACTAATATTATAAAGGAGAAATATTTGTATTTTTGTATGTTATGAATAATCTCAAAAACTACTGGACCGATTTTGAAAATTCTTTCACCAATAGAAAGCTACATTATCAGCGAGTAACATAGGCTACTATACATAGTTTTGTGTATAGTACATCTACATTGCACCCGTGTGAAGCCGGGGTGCGTTGCTAGTTATTTATAATTGGTGTCCATGTGGCGGTGTATCATCTGGCATAAAGCAAACGCAACGCAACCGTATCATAACGTAATTGATCTAAACTATCAGACTTGGCCCCTCATTAGTACAACCCCATCCCTAGAGCTCGTTACATTGTTATCTGATAGTCTTTGCAGAGAAGACTTATCAGGTGCGTGTTAATTTAGACACTCGTCGCGTCCATTAAATTCAAACGTCACAAAGGTCCTTTGAACAAACCTCCCGTTATCAACCTGTCGATAGCTCCAACTTTACAAACCACAATAGCGAACTTCGCTTAAATGACTACAATGCTCGTTGAGGCTATTGTAAAAAGGCATCTATCTGATGTGTGCCTCAAAACGTTACCTTTCAATGGTCGTTGATGGATAATGATATTGTGTGGAACCGCAAAGCTTTTCATTTAATGAGCGTCTGACCCATTGCTTTGTTCTATAACTTTTCTAATTCAATGAAAAACTGTACGTTATGTGATATATACTTCAATGGAGGATGGAAATAGTTTACTATCTATTTATGTTAGCATTTTATCCTGACTTAATTTGTTGAGTACATTGTGATAATTGTAAATAAACACAGATAATAAAAAATATAAGTACAATTTCACCGTGTAGTGACTGGCCTACACGATGCCGTCTGTTGATCGCCGTCTTGGTAGATTTGTCTTGTTCGGCTATAAAATAGATCATAAAATACACAGCAAGCAATTTTCAAAATTAAATTGAAGGCCTTCTGTGAAAATATCTTCATTACATTTTTTACCTTTTTTAGCACGTTTACTTTCATCATACAGATTATTGCCAATGTAATAAGCTAATGTATATTTTATCTGACGTCGACCAAGCATATCTTCCGACATCACCAGATTGCTGGCCCCTAGTTACATAATTTATGTATGAGAGTTTGTCCGTTCCTGTGTTCGTAAATCATTGATGAAATTTGCAATACATATATTACCTCAAATATTTACAGGATTAGGTTACGGGCCGATGCACAAGTGATATTAGTTTAGATTCAGGCAATTGCGTTATCACCGCGGGCACTTCTAACACCGAGACTAATTTCGACCAATATTCAAGTAACATTCAAACGTTATTTACGAATTGGCTCCACAAATGCAGTTCAATAATCTCAAAGGGTGTGGCTTCTGTCAGTCAACAGGCAAGGATGCTTTCAGGACTCAAAGCCTTTTGTAATAAATCAACACAGGTACTGTTGAAATGAGCTTTTGATAATACTGACTAGTTGTATCTCTCAGACCTACCAAACATTTCAAAGCCGAATTACCAAGCATTTCAAAGCCTATAAGCCTATATAACGTGTATTCTATTACTTTGTTGATTTCTGAATAGGAATTGGGAAGTGAATAGACTCAGTATTAATCAAACAAGAGATGAGAGATGTCTCATTTGTCGCAGAGCGCCTTCTGCCTTGATCTCAGCTCGATCCTATCGGAGTCTGTCGAGATGCCCGTACACAGCGCCGCTGAATTATTTATAAATCCACATAAACGTGTTACGTCTCGTGGAAGCTCTCAAAACAAATAATATCTTCTTCTTTTTCTTACAAAAATATTTACCATTTTAATACTGTTAGGACTGTTGTAAAATCGTGAAATATAGTTTTATGAAAAAGACATGCTTTATTTCCTTGTTATTGTTTTCTTAGTACTTTCATCCCTCTAATATTTATTATATCAAGTTCATATATGTATTTTTGAACTTATTGCAGCTTAACTACGAATTAAGTCGTAGGAGACAAAAATATCAAAATCTTGCCAATGACGTAAACTAATATACTCGTATAACTCTAATAAATACCACATTTTAAAATATCACCTACAAGACGTTCAAAGGCTCACAATATCAATTGATACAATAAGAAGGCTTTCAATTAATATAGCCTGTAGCACGAGACCTCAGTGGTATCCGTTAATTATCCGCATCAACAGGACGAAAGGGAGTAAGGTGGCATGGGTGGCAACTGGCAGCAGTGCTGCGTTTGTCGAACAAATGCGGCTGATTAGACCCGCTTTGTAAAACAACCATGGCCCTATCGATGCCCATTTCTAGATATTAAATTCGAACGGGAATTACAATAAGCTCATTGATACTCGGGAATATCGGAAAGTACCTAATTGTAACCTTATGTTAATGAGTTTACTCTCATATTTATTATAAACACTAATCAGCGTTGAGGTCGACTTAAAAGTATTACTATCCCTCTCATTAATATATATAAAATGAAAGATATATTTTAAGAAGAACAATGTTAATTAGTGTTTTGATATCGCGGTTAATATCACTTTTAAGGTAGATAGATACCTTTTTTATGTAATTATTATAATCTAAAATTAAACATTATGGTTACATCTCAAACAAGTATAATTAATTTAATACAAAATAATCTCGAATTACCAATTATTTTCCTGTATGCAACTTTGGCAAAAGGTGCTGAATAAAATATTCATTATCTAACCACAATAAAGCCAATTCATTTATTACTTAAATTGTAGGTACCGAATAAGGTGATCCCTAAGTAATTAAATAATAATTAGACACTAAATTGTATTGTTTATTTTGTAAACTTTCCAAAAACAGGGAACTATGAGCACTTTGCCTCACCTAAATTAATTCCTAGCAGAATCTAAATCCGTTGGAAAATAAACCAGCATTGAAACAATTCTTTGTCTTAAAAATACAGTACATCACGAGGCCGAATTAATCCAAAGGTAAGCTGTACGAAACCGCTGTAGCCTGTATCATCGCTATTGGATGCAGCACCTATTGTTTAGAAGCAGGTGCGGGTAGCCCACCTTACTTGTTCCTAATTCACTGTTCGCCGGTCGTATAGCGCTTGCAATCGCATGTGGGCATCAATATCGAATTCACAATAACGTTCATATCCCTATTTGTTTGAGATATTTCGTCTGTGCTTTGGTTTGTATTGATGAATCGAGTATAGAATTATCTTCGATCGATCATTTTGTTGTTCCGATGAATATATTACGAAATTCCACTGCTTGATTCTGTAACTATGTATATGTTTTTTTGAAGAAACTTAATTCAAATAAATGATTAGTAAGTGTGCAATGTATTAGTGATGGGTTACCTATAAAAATACAAACTTAGGTAGACCGAAAAAAGTAAGGTCGATGTTTCTAAAACTGAACAAAAGCTTTTTAATTTACTTACAAGCCTAAAGATATGTCTTACGTTAGATGATCCCATCCGCTTTGCGTTTTTGAAGCCGTTTTTATTTTTTCTTAATCTCATAAGAATATACTAATTACGGCTAAGATGACAAAATAATAATTTTGCTCATTAATAATATAAGAATAGTGCTCTTTGACAACATGAACTTAATAATGCTTTACCTTTTATTCACTTTTTTGTCCTTCTCAAAATGAATCAGAATTAACTTGAGTGTGTTGAGTGAGGGATAGGATTTATTCATCACTGTTAATAATATATTTATGATAAACATTATACTATAGTAACACGCCTCGGCTTCGCACGGTTGCAATGTAGATGACTATACCTACACAAAAACATTCTCGCTGATAACGTAGCTTTCTATTGGTAAAATAATTTTTAAAATCGGTCTAGTAGTTTTAGAGTTAAATCGTAATAAACAAACAAACAAACATACAAATAAACAATCTTTCCTCTTTAAAATATTAGTATAGATGACATTACGAATTACGGAGCGGACAACCGAATAGGTTACCTGATAGTAAGTTTTCACCATTGCCATTGACATCTGAAATGAAATGAAATGAAATGTATTTATTTAACACCCAATTTACAGAACATTAATATTTTTATAACTATATAATGCTAATTATAACTTAAATAAATTTAAATATTATGTGCATATATAATATATATGTACTGCCAGGATGTCAAATAGGAGCTCCACTCAGCATACGCTGTGACGCATTAACGTCACAACACTGATTTTCAGTGGGCCCCTTAACAACAATTGGGAGACAGCTCCTCACAATGTACTTACAAAAGAAACATCTGTGACTCAAAGGATGCATTGTAGACCTTTTAAAAATTCATAAGGTCTTGAAACCAATGAGTTCATAATCAGTTTTTTTCCACATCATTTCAATTGATATCAGTTTTGTTCTTAGTGAGATGTAGTTGCGCGTAAATCTTGTGCTCAGGTAATCGAGGTGATGATGATGAATTGACTGTTTGTGACGTGTCATGTCTTCATCATCGCAGATGAAAGTCAGCAGCTGTTAAATAAAGTTAAGGTGAAAACAGTAAGGCAAATAGATAGGCAAAGAATTAGTGATAAATACCACGAATTTATGCTGTACTAGCGTACGTAGCCATCGTAGACGCGCTACGACGAAACTACTGATGTTATAATTGGTGAAAGTACCAATAGCGATGAGTCCCAACAAGCCTATTCCTATTGGCTTCCCTATATTTATTTGTTTTTATCTATTGGTGTTTTATCTGCAATAAATAATAATTATTATTTATATTTTTAACCTCATACCTAACAAACTAATAACAGTGAAGGTGATGGATACCTTACGTCTTACTTTGAGTCGCACTGTATGATCGGAATTTCGCAACTTGATGTTTTTTTTCAAACGACTTACCTTCTGAAAATGTTTTCCCTTCACCATTACAAGGAAGGGTATGATAGTTACGTTTGACAGAATTATCAACTTTACTTTTAATTAATTATCTTAAATACAAACAGGTGATAAATAGAATGAATTAGATTCAATTTCGACACACTAACATTCTTTAAAACAAATAAGTAGAAAATAATTACTGAATATATACTGAATTTAATTTCAGTAGATTTCTGACTTTCGTTTGATTTTCATTCTAGATAATATGTCGGTAATATGTCAGTACGCTGTATTATGCGAATGCGAGGAATATATGGTAAAGGAGGATATGCGGTAAACTGTATAAATTCAATTAATACTAACATTAATTTTCAGTGATTAGAATAATTACTGTGTTGTTATGGAAACTAAATGCTATTTATTATCGGAATGAATGGTTAGCCACAAATATATTGGAATGTGTACGCAGGTATGTAACCTTCTATTTTATTAGTTATTTACACAAATATTTATATGGAATTGCTTGTAATTGAATGTGTATGAAAGAAATGGGAATTTGAGCATAGGGTGAGAGTGGAGATATGTAAAAAGACGAATTCCGTATGTATAAGACGTGGGTATGTTTAAAAACCACGGACGAACGTTCTAATATACATATATCGTCTTTTAGCTACTACATGTTAAGGTAAAAGAACGATTTTTAGTTTTTCACGCGTTATTGCTGCGAACAGGCGATATATACATATCGCTATGTATATATGTATTTTAGAACCAAATCCTGGTTTGTTATTCCGAGCACCAGTTCGCCTAGCATGACCTTCAAGAGATATCTCGCGGACGAGTGAAGCCAAACTAAGATATATCTCGATATATTATATCTCGACAGCGACTACTTTGATAGACAAGATATCTCGATCGATATATATTTCTACTTTTGAAATTAGAAGTCGAGTTTTAAATGTGTCAGATCCGAAAGACATGAAGTGATAATCGATTAAAACACGAGAAAACGGTCGACAATTTTTTTCCGTGGTTGTCATACTAGGCCGGCTTGTCTGTCTCCCCTTTCAAAATAATGTAGTAGTACTCTACCTATCGTACCTGTCACACGCTGTTTTCGTGTTGGCCGTGCCTTTCAATCACTTCGACGGCCTGTGACTTTTTATCGGTAGTTTCACCTGTCTGTTGACAACAGAATGCATGAAGTTTACACAGGATATTTTTGAAGTCAACCTAGCCTGTGTTGAAATAAATGGGATGCAACTAAGGATAATATTTCTCTTCATTTGTTTTTATTCTCTTTATTATTCTTTTACTTTTAGAAACATTAAACTTATAAGAAAATCAAATGAAACTTGTTTTGGAATATTACATGTATAAATTACTAGTTACCCACCAGGCTTCGCACGGTTGCAATGTGGATTGATTAATAATTAATATTACTCTCAGTCTTAGATATCTTGAACAATCGTCCTTTTTCAACAAATTAACACAAAAGATTATTATACCTATAAACCTTCCTCTTGAATCCCTCTATCTATTGATTACCGAATCAATAGATAGAGGGAAAGGAAAATAAAAAAAAATCGGTTTCGTAGTTTAAAAGATCTAAACGTACAGAGGGCGGGAAGCGACTTGGTTCAATATTAAGTAGCATATGGTGTAAAAGAAGTCCACAAACTACTAAATAATCATATTTTTACTTTAATCTGGTATAATCAGTACGCTGACTTTTTTTGAACCTGAATGTAGATTATAATACATAGAAAATTTATTGATATCAACTATTGTATTGATATTCAGAGCACGATACTTCGATATGGTTGCGAGAGATTAAAGTGTGTTCAATGTTCGTACAATGTATGCAACTCATAGGCCTTAGACCCAAGAGCTTTTGACAATTTCCGCCCGGATAGCGGTCGGTACGAAAATTGAATCGCGCTTGTGTTTGGGAGAAGTTAAATACTATAGCGGTTTTGTTCAGTTTCATGAGAATTATACATCAAATGTCTTGAATATTGAGAATGGAAGCCATTTTGAATTTACCGTAAAGAATAAAACAAAATCGATATTTAATTATGTTTTAAAGAAGTGCACTTTTGTGTCCTCTAATGCGTCATAGAGTGAATCAATTTCTGTGATTAATTCATTGATAATATTTATGTACTTGATGGACTTTTTTTGTAACTTAATTCCCCGGAATTCCGATACCGAGCTTCGACCTTCGTTATAATATATGCGATGAAAGCTATGAAATTTAATAATTTTTATAACATGTATTTGAGTAATTAGTTTCCATGAATCTTTAATTTCCACATGAGTTTATTTTTTTTAATTTACTACAATCTTTAAAAAGTTAATCTGTAACAGTATTATTCTTGAGTTAATGTAGAAACGTGAGATGTGCGACGTACGTCAGTGACGGTGATGACGTGACGTACGTTCTCGTATAGCACGTGTGCTCTATGTACCGTTCTGAATTCGTGTTGTAGCCTTGCGAAAACTGCATTCGTGGTGGAAATATTTAATATAAATTACAATCAAATTATTTATTTATATTAATATTTAATGTAATCAATGACGAACATCAACATTTAAATATCATAATATATGTACAGTGTGTATTTCGAGAAGATTTAAGATTTGTTTTTATTACTTGAAATAATTACTTAATTAACTCTGCTCTTGTTAGTACAGTTATAGAGCTCGTCATAGACAGTGTTGAACCGATCTTATCTAAGTTTTGCTTAACCAAAGCTGAACGTCGTGGACAAGTTAGATAACTTCTTTGACTTCGCAACAGCATACAACTTTTGATTTCTTTGACATTTATTTATTTATTAAAATAATTGGAACTTTTACTTACAGCTAATGGCCAAAGCATATAAAGTTATTAATTAGTTAAGTAAATGTTTAATTATACATTCTTTCTAAATAGGACAAACACATTTTGATAAAAACATCGCCCGTGATTCCAAATATTTCGTCCATATTTATATTTCTATACTAAAATTATGAAGAGGAAATGTTTGTTTGTTTGTTATGATTTAAGTCCATAACTACTGGATCGATTTTAAAAATTCTTTCACCAATAGAAAGCTACATTATCAGCGGCTTTTTGTGTAGAGTTTACATTGCACCCGTGCAAAGCCGGAGCGGGTTACTAGTTATATATTATACGTGTAATGCTAGTAAACTAAACTATAGGTACATATATAGATCGATCCAATAAATGGAATTGTTTTCAATTCGACTAAATTCTTTCGATTGTTCGCTAATATAACACAACGTTATTTAGAGAACATAATTTGCAACTGTGTTGTTTTTAAAATCAAATTGTTTGTTGTAAGATTTCGAAGTTGTATATGTAATGACATTTTCTGATAAAACGTATAAACTCGCTTTGTTCTCAGTTGTTGATTTTGTGTAATGTGAACACAATTGTTTTGTAGCATTCACTTGTTTCTACGTAAATCGTTATAAAAGTTGTTAATAACTTTCTACGGAGAAATCATTCGAAAATACATATTAATAGCTGCTGTTATGAATAATAAATGAGGAGTGAAACAGTGTTGATTTAATAATATTCTATTATATGTGTCGTTATGCGTCATTGAGTTAATGTACATATTTTTATATGTTAGATATCGACAGACGAGCATGAGGTTCACTTGATGGTATTTGATACCCCTGCCACAGAACATCAGTCAATGATGCGCTGTCGACCTACTTTTTACTTCAAGCATTTCGAACTCCATAGACTGAGACCGAAACGCGCAATGTGCACTTCACGTTTTGCCATCTATGAACGGTGGTTCGTTACCCGGACGGAATTTCGACATTCCGTCTACCCGTTTAATACCTTAAGTAACCAGACGTAGGGAAGACATGCTTTATAGAAAATTATAAACATGTCGTCCCGGTGGGATTCGAACCTGCGACTCATCGATGCGCAAGGTAGGTGTTCTATCAAATGCGCCAACGAACATCAAAAAGAACGCGTTAAAAATATGGTTATTATGGTGAGGATTAGTAAGATTTCTGTTATATCTTAAGTAATTGCGATCGATATTGAGATTACTATACAAATTCATTATTTGAAAGACTTTTGTCTGCCGCTTAAACAAATAAAGTGCCTGATTGAATTTAGAATGTGGAATATTTCAAACGTTTTTCTCTGAAAAAAAGAACATAATATTATATAAAATATACATATGTATATGTATATTGTATAAGTATGTTGTGCTTATAATTCATTCGTACTCTTTATAACAATTTTCGCACTGATAGATCCAGTTTTATGCTTAATTGTTCACGGATCGTTTAATGGCGAACCGTGAGGTTGAGCAGAAATATCAAGCCTTCACATTTGATTGGAGTAATTGAAACACTCGTGGATGGGGTTCTTCATTAAGATACTTAAGTTGATTTCTAAATGCTCGATAATAAGTAATAAATTGCTGTAATGTAGTATAAGGATTTACACAAATACGTTTCGAGTGCTTTTCAGCAAACGTGGTCACAGCATTATTTATAATCCGGTATAATGAATTTTATTTAAATTTGTGAATAGGTAATGGCGTAAATCAAGCAAAAAAAGGTTTAATTGGTAACAAAGCTACAAGAATGTCATATATTGTATTCTATCTTTTTTTAAAGTTAACGTTTCTAATATCCTCCATAATAATCTCCTCCGTGGTAATCATTCACTCTAATCATATCATTGCATATCAAACTAATTATTATGAGTTGGGAAATATTCGCAGAATTTAAATGTACTAGAATTTTTCTTATCAGATTTTATCAAATTCGGTCTAGTCGTTTAGTCCTAAAAAGGAAACAAATACACGAAATTACTTTAACATCTATCAGTAAGGAATATTAATATAACTCTCATAGTATTATGTTATAAAATGTATATATGAAGCGAAACCCCAAAAATGGACATTAAAAATGTTATCTACAATACTGTAAATACTTTCATCCGGTTGATTGGGCAGAAAGAAAGCTTCTCTCGCGGGATAGTGTGAAAAAGTCCGATGGTACGTGGAATAGTGCATTCATACTGGCATGCATCCCATTGTCTACAAACTAAAACGGTCCAACACCTCTATACACGAGTTGAATAGCATTCAGAATTTGAACGGGAATATCTGCCAAGTTCAAAATGTTTGAATTATATTGTCAATTAGATACTCACCGTTACAGCTGTCATTCATATATTTGCAATATTAAGAACCAATCGTTATAGCCTGAAATTAACGGCAGTTAATATTATTAGTATTATTATGCACAAATATTAGATATGTCTTGGACCAAGTGATAAAGGGCATTGCAAAATAATGCCCAATTTGAGAGGACAGTGTGATAAAAATAATTGAAACCAGGTTTTTTTTATTTATTTTTATTTAAAACGTAGAATATTTATATGTATATTAACCCTACAGTTTCACTCTAAAAAGGATCCACCACCTAGGTTAGTATGGTGGTATGGTGACCACCGCGCCAGAACCGAATCCTACTTATTTCACCTTTACCTTAGGTTAGTTTACTTAAAGAACTGTACCATAAACTATGTTAAGAATCTGGCTGTTATTATCAGATTACCCGAAAACCACATGGCAATATTCATAATGTGATAAATAAGGAAGTATAAATTATACCTTAATTATTTACTAAGCCAAAATTATCTCTCGGGCATTTTGAAACGTGACCCAATTTATTACTTAGTCCATAACAGATATATGAGAGCTATATGTATATAATTTAATGCCTTAAATTCCTTTACATCTTTTGAAGAGTAAATTATACTTCCATCAAATATTTAAATATGAAAAATAACTCTGAGACAGTAACGTCAAGATACACTCTAAACGTTAGAATATGTATCCCGGTCAGAATAGGAATCCATTACGTACGCTGAGTCACTCACAATAACAATACACAAGATTGTCATTAAGACCCGTATCTATAAATAAATTTTAGGAAACTCGTAACCTTAACAAAGAATGGAACGCTAAATGCTCAACTCGATCACCGAAACAACTCAAATATATTCGAAAATGAAGCGATTAAAGTTGAACTAAAAAGGAGAACGGGAGGTGGACGTGAGGAGCATAGTTAGAGTGATAGTGCCTACGGTTAGCACAAATAGCATTAATATAAACTAGAATCGAACGTTGCGCTATCGATTAGGAGCTGGCGTTTACAACAATTAATGACCTCCATGTCCCTCGCTCGACAAAGCTATGGCTAAACAAATAGATGCACGCCGCGCCTCCCCGATGTATAGTGTGTTTACGAATTGCTAATTTACGAGTGCTTTGAAATTTTGAAACGATTCTTCGAAGTTTCATTCGATACATTTTTACGAAAGCTCCAATAGAACGTTTTGCTATTAATAGCATATGGTTTTTATTAATTATATCAACTGGTGATTTATAAATACATACATAATTACAAAAAGTCAATTCGAGTAATTAAATTGAAACCTTATGTTTTTTCAGAATAGATTAAAGTAACAATCTATGTCTGCTTTTCAATTGGCACACAATATTGCACGGATTGAATCTCTACGCGATTAAATTGCAACCACAACTGTGTTCAAGCTCCGATACTAAACGTAAATCTTGGGTGTTATAGTACCTCTACGGTAACTCCACGGCTTAGGTTATTGAATGAACGCACTATATATCTATAGTCAATTTAAATAACGCATGAGTATAGATGCTGTATTCAGGTAATTAATAATAAATAAAAAAAATAGGTAAAGAAAAAGTCGAAAATTAGTCGTAACGAAAAGGGAAACACGCTGTATTTAGCAAGCATGGGGTGCAAGTTGTGCAAGAGTGTGCGTGCCTCCTGTCAGTGTGTGCATTAGTTTAGGTAGGGGTGCCGTGCTTAGACAATTTTAGTATCACATATTGCAAAATAATGCACGGGGGTCATATCACATGAACGGCCTCTGTTGCCGCACCTTGTTTATGGCATTTGGCTGGACTCAAAAATAATTACCCACATTATTCTGTCAGCTATTGTATATTTATTGTAATAATCGATACAAGGTTTGTTGTAGGAACCGCGTCAACATACAGTTGTTATATGTATTTATAAAAATGTTTTAATTACATTGACTTAAATTAAAATCTTTGACCTTCAATTTTTTTAACAAAATGGTAGGATAATTGTACACTAGATGGATTTTTTTTTCATGTTAGAAATCGACAGAGTATGAGGGTCAATTGATGGTAGTTGTTACCCCAGCCACAGAAAATCAATTAATAATGCGCCGTTGACCTACTTTTTACTTCGAGCATTCGGAAATCTATAGAGTGGACCGAGACGCGCAGTTTGCACTTCACGGTTTTCCATCTATGAACGGTGGTTCGTTATCCGGACGGAATTGGAAAAGCTTTAATAAAGCTCTAATTCTCGCGACTTCGTTTGCGTGGAAAAATCTATAAAAAAATTTATATAAATCGGAAATACCGATAAAGATACTTTCGTATTGGTGTGGAATTAATAAACATGGATAATTTATTATTTATCGATTTATTGATATTGTGTGTACCGATTCAGATGTGCTAGTTGTGTGTTGAATAAAATTATTTATAACTTTGAATATATTATTATACGAGCTAGAAGCTCACTGGTCAATGATGTGCGTTTGTTTACTGTTTTTTTTACTTTACCTTTCACCAATCGATATTTTTGATATTTATCCAGCAGACATTACATTCAGTTGGGGAATTCGTAGGTCGTCTTCCCATCGTTTAAACTGCCTCTCCTACTCTATTGTTATTTCTTTGTGGTGTCAAATGTAATTTGTCTTTCTTCTCTCTTCTCCGTGAATACTTTTCTTCTGTTCGTAAATACTTTCTGGTAAAAGTAAAGGTAAAGTTCCGGTAAAAGTTCAGACCTTACTATAAAGACCAACACATCTGCAAGTCCTCTGGTGTTGCCGATGCTCATAGGTGGCGGTGTTCACTTTCCATTAGGTAAGAAGAAGGCTCATTTTTGTCCCCTATAGTATAAAAAAAATCGATCTATTTAGTATGTTTCTCTGTGACAGTACAGATCGTGTCTGACAGGTTATTTCCGTGTACCAGGACTGATATTACCACAGCGGCAAAGATACTATTGCCGCCTATTGTCCAAATATAAAAGCGAAACACCTTTTGTTATGGAATATTCCCTATATACATTTTATTGTTGGCCATGTTCATACGCACCCGAGGTCTTTAAAAGTATAGAGTTCGTAATCGCTTATAGCAATTGATTTTACATATGTATGTATCTTTTGTACAATTATGGAATTCTTTAACCAAGCTTTAGACCGCTCTATACAAATTTTAATGCCAGTCTCGGGAAGCGGTACAAATGACATACAACTTACATAATACCTAAAGATGTTCTGTTTCAATTAAATGAATAACTATAGAAAGTGTCAGATATAGAAAAAAGTAATTATTAAGGTCAATATCGTAAATGATGAAGTCGACGCATACCTCACGCACAGAGATAACCGACGGAAATTCAAATTCGTAATGCTTAGTGGGATTCTTAACAAGGCCTCGGGCTATCGAGAGCTGTAAAATCTCGAAAATCCCGTTACAGATCGCACGAGAATCGGAATATGCGATAAGGTATTTAGCAAAATGTTTCAGTGTGCCGCCCCCAAAGCGTCGTATGTCCTGTGGCATACCTTTTCGGTTACGCTTGGAAATTCGGGTATTTTTGAAAAATTTCAGTCAATACCCTTCAGTATAAAATAGAAACAGGTTTGAGCAAAATTTGGTTATAAACAGCTATTTGTAGAAACAATATAATTAAAAAACATGACCGATTATATTTTTATACTTAGTTGCATAGTATAGTTTATACTAGGTGAAATGCGAATCATGAGCATCAATTAAACCTGATAATATTATCGTAGAGAATGACTAAGAAGTCATATACACCAAACATAGAAAAATGTATAATTTAAAATTGGTCAGGTATCAAGTGTTTGTGATCCTATTTCTAGTATTGCGGGTCAACCGTGTCGTCAAAGGCTGCCGCCGCAATGACCTTGAGTTATTATTATTTATTTGGTATTTTTTAATCGAATCTATCGCTTAACTAATTAACTATGGTGTATTATGATTTTGATACTTGAATATTTATTGGTATTTATTTATAATAAAAAATACATATTATGTTTATTTGCAAAAGTATATTGAAATTTGCATGCATTTAATAATAATAATTTTGATTTGCGTAATTTTAATTCTAATGCAGTTACTATCATGGGTACCTATTGTCTTTAGTTACAAAGATGCTCACGATTTAAATTTCACCCAGTAGATTGTTTATATTAGATTATATTATATTTTTTTAAGTTTGTAAATACACAATATTCGACAACACTATTTTGTTTTAGTATACTTTTTTTCCAAGTACCAACATAACGTGGGAATATGATGTCTATTTTTAGTAATGAACCCACTACACTCAAAGATATTTGAAAAATTTACTTGATGTAGGTAAATATTAGGAAACCCGCATGGTCCGTTATTGCGGTTTTCATATAGCTACGAGTAAGTAAAGCTGTATGAACTTTTTTATAGATTTACTTAAGATAAATATATACGTATGTTGTTTCAACTAATCGCAAACATTTAGTCGGCGAAATGAATACTTTTAAATGAAAATTATTGTTTGTCGAAAGAAACATTGTACGCAATTTCTTTCTCTAAGTAAATGAAAATACACCTAACTAGTAGTTTTATATTAAAACCAGACACACAAAAAAACAAACAAACTCTTCTTGATTATATTAGAGGTAGAGTGTCAACGTTTCGCATACAGAATTTATCCGCTTTTTAAATTCATTATGACAGTTTTCTTGTTTTTGTACTTGTAGGTATATTAATTCAAATATTCTTGTTTCAGTAGGGCTATTCACGATCATTCGAAATCGATCCGCCCGGAAAGCTACGCTCTCCCACTGAAAGTTTTTCATATTTACCGGATATGAAAATGGTATTCACAATTCCTATAGGATTGAGCATCGGCATTCTTCGGGAGTTTCCGATTAGAATCTTAGTATAAAATGATAGAAAGCTTGATATATCGGTACGAAATCTTGTAATATCGGAACGGAATGTTTTCGAATGATCGTGAATAACCCTACAGGTAAGTAGTAACATTCAAAGAAGGATATATTTGCTATCAGGTAGGTTCAGTGCTATGGAGACCAGAGACTTATTTCGAGGAGATGTTCACAAATGTATTCTTAGGCGAATTAAAGCATTTTGTAGTTTGACTTTCTAGTTAATCACTTATCCTTACTTCTATAATAAAAGCCTATCTTTAAGCTTCTTAAAGCTCCTAAGTATTTTGTGGCTAAAAGGTTTATTCGTTGGTTAAAACAGGATGATCCAGATATTAAATTTTCTTTATAATTCCATGAAAACTTCAAAGATTAAAACTATTAATTTTTTAAATACGAGATTGTACAATCAATTAGAAGGATAACTTTGCCTTTCGGAGCATTTTAAGAGAATATTTGAAATGGCATTCTCTCATAATATCTTTTTCTGTATTTTCTTTTGATCTTGTTTTTACATTTAGTGTAATATCAATTAGCTGAACGTAGCCAAAGCCGTAGAGAGATATTCTTGAGTTGCATCGCTCTAAAATTGAATGTTTCGTAAAATATTCACAATTCGACTACAACAAGTGCTAATATAATTACATTGCTCGTCTTCCCTATTTAACGTACAGCTATCAGTTTTTTATATGTGTACATATATTTCAAAGACATCATAAATGTTCTTCTGTCTTAAACGTAGAAATATCGTAGACGATGGCATCACTAAGTTAATTTAATGCACTTTTATAAATTTTATGTGCAAATTCCAAAATTCCTGCACAATATTCTTATCTTTATCTATAGTACCTATTGGCATATCCATAATCTTAATGATTTTTTTATCTATATCTAAACTTTTCTTATTACTTATTATTTATTACTTATATACATTTATATAATTATAATATAATCTATACTATATAATATTATAAAGAGGAAAGATTTGTATTTTTGTATTTTTTATATTTTTGTATGTATCGAATAAACTTAAAAACTACTGGACCGATTTTAAAAATTATTTCATCATTAGAAAGCTACATTATTAGCGAGTAACATAGGCTCACATCTACATTGTACCCGTGTGATAGACGCGCTGCTAGTTTGTGTATAAAAATATACATCATCATACCTGATTTTAACAAAGAACAGATCATATAGCCTACAATTAAACATTTCCAAGTTTTTCTTAAAGCTTTCATCCTTCACTACGAATTTTAAAAAAGGGAACGACAAATTGGTATTGTGTTGGCGGCGCTTTAGCGCAAATGTTGGCCTGGGTAATGGACGTCTGAGACAAAAGGGTTTGAGAGTGGTTGGGAGTCGCGAAAGAATGACTTAGACCCGACGCACACACATCAACAATCCTTTTAGAATCGATAGTGATACTCTAATTTGGTATTAAGAATTGAATATGTTTTGTTTCAATAGCAATGATTTACACCAAAGTCTTTATCTATATATTGTATATATTATAAAGAGGAAAGATTTGTTTATTTGTAACGATTTAACTCAAAAACTACTCGACCGATTTTAAAAATTATCATATTACCAACAGAAAGCTATATTATCTTCGAGTATCATAGGCTGTTTGTTTATAGTACATCTACATTGCTCCCATGCGAAGCCAGGGCGTGTTACTATCATTTATACCCAAGTTTCCTTTTTAAATGTCAGCAAATCTATCTATAGATTACTTATATATCTTAGTATAGATTCACTCAATTACAGGTTATCAATATGGTTGGTCTATGATCATGTGTACCTCATAGATTGTAGCGGATGTGCTCAGGGTCTTATAAATAAGGCAGGCGTGACTTTGTTACGTCGCTCTTGGATTGTAGCGTTTCTGAGGAACACGCCAAGCGCTATGATTCGCACATCTAACCCCCCGTCGTTAACAGTAAACAAACATGTTATTTCAATTAACATTAATAGAGATTTTACTTAAAATATATATACTGTTGTGTGATTGTTAGCGGCAACTTTAATATAATCAATTATAATAATATTTTCTATAATTTCCTACTTCAACTTTGCTGAACAAAATCCGCGGAAACTGTACGTATTAGTAAGAACGGGTTAAAATTTCAATATTTTTAACTCTTGAAAAGGCAGTATTAAGTTATTACCCCAAAATGAGGCTTTCATTATCGTCTCTTGTATAGAAGCTACGGTACAGTTTAAGAAACACACGATGTAAACAGAATGAAACAAGTGAAAAAGCTTGCGGAACATTAATAGTATTACTATGAGAAATATATCTATAATATATACAGTATAGATTATATGAGAACATGTACTTTCTTTATAAAATGCTCAGTAAATCCCTTGTTTTGAACAAGAAGCGGTAACTAATTGCTTACAGTTTCAAAAATATTTTCTATTATGCATTCAACTTCAAATGACAACATTTTGCAAACTTTCACATTGTCAGATGTAAGCGACACATTGTCTAAAATGTTACGTAATGCAACGATTGTATTTTTAAATCGTGAGACAATTTGCCAAAGTTGCGTGAATTTTTTACCAACTTTCCCCGCTTGAGCGAACGTACAAACGAATATATTGTTTGAATGTTTCAAACCCGCGCTTTGTAAAGTAACTTTGACAGAAGCTCGGGGGGTCGGAGCGGAGGGGAGGAGGGCTTACAGCTCAAATTATAAATAATAGGCGAACGTTATTTTTCGAATACATTTTTCATTTTATATTGTACGGGGACGGCGGGTGTCGCGGAGGAGGCGAGGGAGTTAAAATAAAGAGAAGCGCAATTGAATTTTTAATATTTCATGAAGAGGGCTGGGCGGTGGGCCCGTAGCTGCTTTAATGGGGTTACGACGTTCTGTTCCAACTTACGTACCCGCTTCCGCTATCGCGATCGTAAGCGCTTCTCAGTTTGATAAGAATAAGTAAAATCACTCTTTTTAAATCACCAAGAAATAATGTTTATCATGATAGCATATATATCAATGAATTTATTAGATAATCGACTGGAAATTATGACATTAATAAAAAAAACATAAATTCAATAACATATATTATAAAGCAGAGGACATAAACGACAAACATATTTATAAAAATTGTAATAAACGGAATTTGGTGAAATCTATCACAAGGTGACAAAGCTTACTAACGTTTATGAATTATAAATAACTAACATCACGCTCCGGCTCCGCAAGGGTGCAGTGTAGATGTAGGTACTATACATTAAAAAGCTTAGTTTACTCGCTGACAATGTAGCTTCTAATGGTGAAATAATTTTTAATTTATTATAAAAATATAAATTAATCGGTCGAGTAGTTTTAAGTTAAATCGTAACAAACAAAGAAATCTTTCCTCTTTGTAATATTAAGTATAGAAATATACGTAGGATAAAATTGACTTATTGAAGGGTTATTTAAAATTAACTTAGACACTATTTCTACCACGATATTGTACCTTTTTCAACCAAAATGTATTTGGCACCTTTTGGTATATTTCGTATAATAAATTTAATATTTATAATACGACAAGTTAAAATATGAATTGAGAAAAAATGATTAAACCTAGATAACAATTTTATGATAAAAACCCAAAAAGTATCTTTTGACACCTTTGGTAATAATAGTGTTAACGTGCAGCATTTTCGATCCATTTTCATGTTTCCCATACTAAAATAATTCTTAAATCAATAAATTATCTAATAAAGAATATTAATAATTAGAAACTTACCTTAAGTAGACTCTTCGATGAATGCCCCGGATTGAAGAGTAAACAAAAACATATATACCGCTAAATATTACAATTTCGATTCAGACCCGCTATAGGTTGAACGTTTTAATTGCTAAAAACTCACAACTTGAAATTGAAATGAAAATTCAGACTTCAATAAGTCGTTTCAACTTTTTTAATCAACGGTTTTTTTATATTCACGTATGCTTTCGTGATTGATATAGAACGATAGAAATTAGAAAAATAAACTTGTAACAATTTCGAACTATAGGCACACTATTTCTTTGTTTACATTTTCATTATTAACTAGCAACCCGACAGACGTTGTCCTGTCAGAATGTTGGGTTTAAAAATAAGAAAATATTTATAGAGTTTAATGTGATATTTTCTCACTCCTATTATATAGTAGACATCAGTTATTATAAAAAGCTATAAGCGTGTGCAAAGTGAGCTATCAATTGCGGAGGATGGCGGAGTTACGAACCTAATTTATTTTAACATTAACTTTCTACGTTAATTTTTTTCCTGAGATTTACCGATATTTTCTCATATTCATAGACGTATCCAACAAATAGATATCATTAAAATCGGCTCAGTCATTCTTGAGTAATAAATGGTGTAACTAACTCTTCTTCTTCTTCTTGCCCTGTTCCCTTTTTTTTGTTATTTGGAATCGGCGCAGTATGTTCTCTTTTTCCATTCTCTCCTTTCACTCTCCATATCATCAGTCACACCTTTCAAACACATATCATTCTTCACACAGTCAATCCATGTCTTTTTTGGCCTCTCTCTTCCCCTATACCCATCCACTTTCATATTTAAAACTTTTTTAGATACATGCCCTTCTTCTCTCCTCATAACATGCCCATACCAAGCCAAACGATTACCTTTCAATTTTTCATTCACCGGCGCTACTCTCAAACTTCCTCTTATATAGTAATTGTTAATTAATTAATTTTAATTTTTTTTATGTCAGATATCGACAGACGAGCATGAGGTTCACTTCATGGTAGGTGAAACCTCAGCAACAATAAATCAGTAAATGATGCGCTGTCTACCTAATTTTTACTTCGAGCATTCGGAAATCCATAGACTGAAACCCAAACGCGCAATGCAATTCACGGTTTTCCATCTATGAACGGTGGTTCGTTACCCGGTCGGAATTAAGATATTCCTCCTACACGATCAATGCCCGAAGTTACCAGACGTGGGGTAAACATGCTTACAGAAAATTATAAACATGTCGTCCCGGTGGGATTCGAACCCACGACCCATCGATGCGCACGGCAGATGTTCTACCGAACGCGCCATCGAGGCCCTCAAAAGTATAGAGTATAGATAGATAGATTTAGTACATGAAAGGGTGAGGTGGTCCCATACTAGGCATTGTTAGATATTAGGTAGGATAGCCATGTTAGGAAATAATTTCAATTACAATGCAATGATAATTACTTACTATATAATATTATTGAATATTGAGTATTAAATTAAACTCTGATACAGACGCAATTAATTAAAATTTATGAGTTAAACTTCTATTTTTACACGAATCTCTTTATAATTTACATAATAGCTAATATAATTCTCAATTCGTGGCGACAAAGTGAAGTGAGAAATTGTAGACAAATGATCAGTCGAGCGAATATTACACGCACTCGAGCATTCCTGGGACATGCTCATTAGATCGTTGTATCAAGTTAGTATTCTCATATTAATTATCTTACTGCAGGCAACTTCCGGTCGACTTTATATATTATTACATTTTGCGTAAACTATTTTCAATTTGTGTATAGATGTTATTTGGCTCAAAATAATATATTATTTATGTACACTAATCTTTAGCACACATCTTTTATGGAAATAAATTGTAAATATTTAATATATCAGTAAAAAACTCCATAAGTTTTGTTACCCTTTTCCGTTCCGAAGATTTTAATTTTAATTACAATGAATACATTGTTCAACAATAATGAGTTCGAACTAATACTGAATAACCCTTATAAAATATATATTAATAAAATGTAGCAAGAAATTCTTCTGTACGAGTCAGCTCCTAAAATGGAAATCTATTAAAGTTGCTCATTAAAACATTTAAAAAAGCCAATAGCATGTTTATTGTATAATGTAAGTGGGGTCGGTTTTTGTAAGGTTACTTTAGAAATATTAGGATCAGAGTGCGGTTGTGGATATCATATAAATAGCTACAAAGTCTTCTTATATCACTCGTACTTGCCGTGAAAAGGAAATAAAACTTCTATATTTCAAGTGAGTAATTTTGTACGTCGATCTTTCTCGGTAAATCCGAGCAAAGAATCCATATGGTAATTTGCTCAAATCCACTGAATAGAATATCATATAGAAGCTTAATATTTATTTCGGAATAATATTAATGTAATATCGGAATTATCATGAAACTTAATAATATTAGGAAATAATTATTGATTATGCCGAAGTCGTCATTGAGAAAATCTATGCTAAAAAATATAATTCATCACACATAAATACCCCACTTTAGTCTAAAGAGCTAAGGCAGTATTAAAAAATATTCCAGTTGAGCAGCTGACAAACGAGTGATTACTACTAGAAAACTTATTAGTTAAACAGACAAAGAAATATACCTGCAACTAGGGGACTTGGGAGTCACTAGTATGTTTTGTTAGGTGTCTGTTATGCTTATCTGTATTGTGTAATTAGTTCATATATCCTCTAGCCCCGATAGCGAACCCTAGTGTGTAAACGTTATGTTAATTCCAAAAAAACTTTAGTACTAACTTATGCACCTTTCAACGCGTTACCTTTAATAACAAGCTGTCATCTACTCACTTTTTTAATCTTTCCTAGGTATTTTTTTCACGTGTTACATTTTCATATACATCGCTTGTTCAATAAGAATATAAAATTTATTATACGTTCTCGAAGGTTAAATGGTTAAAACGCTTCTCACACTTTTGTATATCCGTAATGTATTAATTACGTGCGGCCATTTTAAGTATTAATCGAGTGGAAGAAATATGGAAGTTCCGTTCGAGTAACAAATCACTGCTCGTACAAGTACAAATAATACATAAAACATACAAATGTTTTGGATTCCATCTATGAGTAGTCAGCTCATCTTTGATTGATGACCTGTGATTGAGGTATCAAGCGAGCGACATAATGACAATCAAGTTCATCATTAGGTAGTAAGGAAAAAAATATTGATATGTTCTGAACAAAATATTATACAAATCGACATTTTAATGAGATAAGATACCTATTATAAGTAAAGACAGCTCCAATCCATTGAGTTCGTATTGCTTGTCCCATTCACTGCAAATAGTTTTGATACGCGATCGCAATATCCTGGTATTATGTTTTCTTTTAAGTGAAAACACAACATAATGCTACTTGTTCCGTCAATTTGTATGCGATTCAGGGTTAGGTTGCACTTACAATAACACCGGGTACACTCGAGCAGTGCCATAATGTAAACATTTCTGTAATAATAGCTAATAAACATCTAATTTCACAAATAATATTGATCAGCCTCGATCTTTAAATAGTCCTACTCAATTTTGTTGATATATCAAGCGTTACTTGAGCTTGCTTCTTTAGACATCGCGCTGAGGGTTGCTTAAGCGTTGATATTTTTTTACATTTTTCCAACTTGCAGCTACGACTGCCGGTTTGCATAATTTCTACAGGATATTGGAAAAAATATTTCTTCTCGATAATCTAGTATCAGCAATCGAATTATCTAGAAAAACGCAGTTTAAAAGACGAGCTAGCTTCAGGATTAATATTTGTGCTATGACGTTTTCAAAACATATAGACTATCTTATGTACCTTTCCTACTTAGAGGTCCAAACCACAGACCAAAATTGGACGGAAAAAAGAGCCGATAACCGATGTTAGATTTCGATACCTCTTGGTTTGTTAGTATCTGGTGAAGTAGAATCTTCTTTCTAAACTATTGTATCATATCATGATGAAGCTATTAAATATCCTTTAGCTTGAAAAAAAAAAGCAGGAAGTTAATAAAACTAAGTAAATATTTCATACTACTTAATATCAGTCGCCTGCGTGATTACGAAGGTCACATCTAGAATGAACTACGCAGTTACTAGTCGTGATGGTTTGACAAAATGTCATGACAATAAAGAAAAAAGTAATAGGTAGTACAAGAAAAATGCCATTCGCAATGTATCTCTTAGCAAAAATGCAATATTACATACCTATAATATGATAAAGTCTTGCTACTCTCAGCGCTTGCTACGACTATTGTAGGATTATACACACATTTGTACATACATATATGTATTTCACGCCTCTAACCCATTGGGGTAGGAAGAGATCACGGATTGTAGGATTATGTTGGATGTAAATATTGTTTCTCTCGTTGAATCATATTAACAACTATCAACTGTAGACTGACAAAATTTATCAAATATCAATTTCCGCGACGTTAACTCTATTACGAATTGGGTCAGTATTTCCACATTCATTAATTGTAACTGTCTTTTGGCGTCTATGATGAGCTGCAGGTTGCAAGGTAAACGGGTCACGCCTGTCGTCTAGGCGTCTGACCCATATAACCACAATAAGTTTCCGCAAACCACCACGCAATTAAGCGAAAAAGCAGACATAAAAAATTACCGAAACAAAAGGGGATCGGGCGGGCCCACCCACCACTGCTACAATTTATCATAGCAAATAAAAATACGCCGAATTAAAAAGAAAAGGACGAAGAAAGTTAAGCGAGAGGGAGCGACAAACGCTTCACTGCCGAACGTCCAAAATATAAGGTCGTTTATTTTTTTATGGCCGGCCAGGGCGAGAGCTACAGAGGGGTGATTTTACAAAATCGATACTTGAACGTGACCAATTAAAATGGTAGCCTTACACCCAGTTATATAAATGGTCTTGAAATTGTAAAGATGACATTATACGCTTTGTCACTAATTGTTGATAACTTAATATTAACACTAGATTGCCCTAAACATTCTGGCGGCTTTTTAATTTCGTTGAGAAAAAAAGTATATGTACGTATATTATGATTTTGACTTTGTATACATGATATGAATGCATTAATTTACAGTTGAATTTTACTTTCTACAGCTACCGATATATTCTGTCTGTTTCACTGATAATTTTTCTTTACAGGCAAGATGACCACTCGACCGATTTTTTTTGAAATCTTGTTTCCCAGGATTCGAACGCAGGATCTCCATTTAGCAGCGATTGCTAAACGAATCGCGCTAACTACTGAGCAACAGAAGCCAAGACCCAATAACTCAAAAACGGCTGCACCTTTTAGTGACCTCTTATTTTGTTGGATTCGTCTCCGCTCCGAATACTATTAAATTATCGGAAAAAAAATCACGGAAAAATATTTTGCAAAAAATTTATATTAAAATAAATTAGGTTCTTAACTCCGCCATCTTCCGGGCAATTGACATTCACATCACGCAGGCTTATAGCTTTCTTGTTAAATTGATGTCCACTGCAAATCAGTGATATATTGACTTTATAGAATAGACGTGGGAAAATAGCTTATTCATCTAAATATACATTTTTTTTAATAATTCGGGCAGTACAACATCTCTCGGGTCTTTCTTGAAAGCCTTTCCTCACCTGTCTGAAAAATAATGAGCTGCTTTATTAACTAATACTTTGTAAAATAAAGAAATAATTGACGAGTGGGAATTATACGTAATTGCAATAGTAATTAAATGTATCTACATTGTTTTTAATTAAAAGAAAGAATAAATATACAGGTTAATGTCGCAATAAGTTTTCAACTTTAACGATCAATTCTTATTACTATTTTATACCTATACATTTAATCAGCATGCATTACACGTGTCATACGAAGGGAGTTTTTGTGCTAGAAAATTTCGCGGACGTATGTAGAACAATTCATCAAAATTTTATCATAATCGAATACTTAGTTTAGGAGTGCGTAGAGGACAAACATACGAGTATATTAATTTTTATTTATAGATAGATAATATTATGATAGACACTTAATTTATCGTCATATCAAGAGTCATTCATTTTGACTGATATTCGAAAGAGGAAAGTAATCAAATTAGAAGAAATATAAAACTCGATGCTTGAATGAAGCACACAGACTATCATTAGTAAATAGAATCAGACATCTTTGATTCGCATCTAAATACGAATACAAAAGATAGTTTACACTCCAGAAGTCAAAAACGAATGGACTACAAGTGTAGCACTTAATCTCCAAAGCTCGATCTATTGGAGTTTTTTCTAATGAGTCACAACTCAAACGCTTCCTCGGTTCAGAATTGGTAATCAATGGATGTCAAAGAATCATAGTATCGGCTTAGCCAATTAATTTATTTGCTTTAACTGTCTGCTATCAATTAGAGACTTGCTATTGAAAGATGCAGTCTCAAGTTTATTGCGGATTTATAAACTAGTAAGTCCCCACGACATGATGCACAAATTACTATTAAACGTGAAAGAACAATAATATTATTGGTAAAGATAACAACAATTATCGATAGTTATTGCACACTGTTTTTTTATGCTTAACTACCGGACCGACAGACGTTGTCCTGCCCGAATTTTAACTTAAAAAAAACTTGATGGGAATATACTATTTTCCCACTTATATTATATAGATTTGCAGTGGACATCAATTATTACAAAAAAAAGCTAAAGCGTGCGTAACGTAAATAAAATTAATTTTCTGTATATATTTTTAACGGAGATTTTCCAATATTTTAATAGTTATTCTGATATTGGGGATATTGACGAATCAAACAAATAAGAGAACATTCAAATCCATTCTTGAGTTATAAATGGTATAACTTTGTTTTATATAGATATACATATTACATATATATATATATATATATATATATATATATATATATATATATATATATATATATATATATATATATATATATATATATGTAAATGTTGTATACGGTAAAGCGAGTAATGGGTTGCCTTATTTAAAAACGATCGTACTTTCTAGAAATATCTCGATTTAATATTAATATTGATGGCATGGTGTCGGGAATTTATTCATCTCTTATTGCATTCATACCGAGTTTCAAGTGCCTGTTAAATGAGTGCTTCGAACGAAATCGTCAATGACATCAAATTAATTATTAAGTTCTTGCATCAAGTACTGACTAGAGGTAATTTTGAATTTTAAAAATGATTTATAATTGTATACTTCGATTCGATTTATTAATATTTCATCGAAATTCCTCACTATTTTTTTTTTACAAAAACATTTATGTTTGATTGCACTCAATGATTAAATCTACAGTGAAACCTGGTTAATTGGGCTCTCGATATGTTGGAAAACTCTGTTACAGTTGAATCTCACTAATCCGGCTCTTTTAAATACCAGAGGATGCCGAGTTATTGGAATGTTCGGATGATTATTATAATATATAGAAAAAAATATTTAAAAAAAATCATAAAGGGAATACAATGTATGTGGGTTCATGTTCTACAGGTTTTTTTTATATTAATCTTTAGTTGAGGTTTCTTTATGTGCAATCTATTTAAAAAACTGAGCGCATACGCGATGCGTGGCGTAGGGAGGGGCGAGAGAGGCGCGGACAAAGGGTGCCGGATTATTGGACGTGTCGGATTAGTGAGATTCTACTGTATTGATATTTACAACATAGTTTTGCATTGAAATACCTCTATTATTGAAAATGTTCCTGACCTTTGAGATTTGATTTCTTAGTTTTTTAGATGTTTACCTCTATAATTGGGTCCTATTTAGATCCCCCTTAATGAACCCGTCTGTATATAAGACAACATTAATTATAAACCTACCTATTTGTGACACTGGGTAAATAAAAATCCTCTATAAGATATAAATAAATCTAGGTGACCTGAGATCCCAGTTCAACAGGTTTCACTGTATCTCTAAACAATTTTCATCTCTCTATTATGTAAAATATCTTTCATTAGAAACATAGTAATAAACGACACTATATATTAAAGCTTTTTAAATGCTTGAAATCCTGTATTAGCAGTAGTACGACACTCGGTAATGGTCGACGTTGCAAGGTTTTGTCTGCAAGTGGTAGGGAGTACACTCACGAGCTGAAAAGGGAGGGGAGAATAATTCCGTCTAACGTGAACAATACCTTATCACAACTAAAGTACTGTATTATGTATGTATCGGGGTGCAACGCGTACTATTACTAGGAATAAGTATTCTTCTCTAGGAGTAAGTATAGCTATAGTATCTCTGTAATGTTTTAATAAAGTTAAGTATATAAAAATAGGCTGATCTACACTAATATTATAAAGAGGAAAGCATCGTTTATTGTATGTTTGTTTGTCAGTTACGATTTAACTCAGAAACTACTGGATTAATTTTAAAATTATTTTACCAATAAAAGCTACATTATCAGCGATTAACACAGGTTTATTTTGTATATCTACATTGCACCCGTGCAAAGTCGGAGCGTGTTACTAGTACATTATAATTATCTACTATTTTATCCAACGTCATAACTACGTGCTCGTGTCTAAGCTGCTGATAGATTCTATATGCACACTTACATTTATGATTGTCTAATATTATTTCACATTTCAGATTTTCTTTAAAGCTATAGGTATTTAAATGCTCATCACCTATAAATTACAATAGATTATCAATATTTTTCTATTAATTTATCTACCTACAATCCCAGTACTTAATATATAGTTTAAACTTGAAAATACCTTTGAATTTGACAAAAATCTATTCGTCAAATATTTTAAGCTTGATACTAAATTGATTAATTATCTCCTTAATAAATGTAAACATAAAGCGTTGCAGCATGTTAAAAAGCGTTATTTAAAGATTATAACTAGCAAACACGTTACAATATCAAACGAAAGTTTACAGTAGCAAAGTTGCGAGCGTGTAAAACGCGACAGCACCTTTGATCCCTACACGCCACAAGCCTCTGAGAGGCTACTACCCCCATTAGTGTATGCAGATTATACTTTGTGTCATTTTTGTCTCCACCCCAACCTCCCTGCACCTAGCGGGGGTTTTTACTTAGCTGATGACTTATTAAGAGCGCATTCTTCAGAGGTGTCTGACTGTCGCGGCGGCTTAATGACGTGGGGCGCTGTCGCTTTCCGATTTCGTACCCGACTCAATGGCCCACTTTTCAGTACAATGATACGTATTCGATTACTGACGTATAATTAGTTTGAGCTAAGATTTATTTAAATGAATTGTTATAACAAATATTGTTTGATAATATAGTAACTATGAAGTTACAATTTTCATTGATTTTATGGTTTGTCAGCTCCTAGACATTAACCAAATGAAAAAAATGCCTTAAGTTTTGGAAATTTAAAGTGCCTTAACACAAAACAACATAACATTTACTTAAGTTATAAGTCTATCCTTTTTTTTATACCCATTTTAAATGTTTTTTATAATTTTTGTTCACTTGTAAAACAAATAGTTTAATTACCTACTGTACTCACTGGCATAAACATTCCTCCTATGTTCTTTGTAAATAAGGAGAATTAATTTTCTTATAAAACATTAAAATCACTAAACATAATAAATTAAAATTAAATTCATTTCTATTCTCGTAATTCTCTTTCAGTTTTATATATTTTTTTCAATTACCTTGCAACCAGCTTCAGCTTTATTTCTTAGACTGCTTCGCATCTAATAAAAGGCAATGAATACAGAAATTCTATTAGTAAGTAGTAAGAAATGTTAAACAGTAATATATGAATGCAGGTGTTTACTATTCATTTTATTTCCTTATTCATAAGTGTTAAGAAAGTGTCGACATTATTTTATTTTCTTTAATCCTGACCCGCAAGCCGTGGTTTAATAAGTTGGGTTGATGTTATTTTTTACGCGTCTATACAACGCGGTAATTGGAAAGCTATTTAGACGGATACAGTATTAATCCCTTATACAATTATATACGTTAGTTATCATAAGTATTTCATGTACATTATTCTATCTTTTTCATCATATAATTTAAATGAATATCTATAGTAGGTAATTGCAAAAATAAATGCGCGAAAGTATCTAAATTCAAGCGCGTTTCTCACAGCGATGACGGGACTCGCTTGATGCAATCACCCTACGACAGACAAAACATGTAGGCATAATATGCTCTACTGCGAAGCCGGGGCGGGTCGCTAGATACAATAAAATTAGATTCGATACTATACATACATGTATAACTTTATTTTTGCCAAACAGTAAGCATGATTCGACTGCGACACTCTAAGTTCCCTAAATCGCACCCTCATCCTCAATTTTAAGCAACTCTATACCATGACATATAGGGTAGTTCGTCTTTTTTGACGAAACTTTGGGAAAACCATACAAACATATCGAAGGTATCCTAGTGCTAAAAACTAAGTATGAAATTAAAAGTTGCAAGTTAAATTCAATTTTAAAAGTGTAAGGACGTAATTACGTAATATGTAGTTTTTATTGATTTAATTAGTTAATATACAAATAATATACATAAATCACATCACAAATATAAATTACGGTATTCTTTGTATTTCATAATTATTGGGTTGTAGTACACCATATCCTCGATATTATCTGAACTGAAATATTATCAGAATTCGAGATGATCCACCGAAGTTTTGTATTAATTACAATTTTTATCAAAAGTCAAGTTTCTAGAGCCGATTTAAAGTTTGTGGAAGGTATGAATCGTGCGCTGTCAGATTGTAATATAAAGTATCAAGGCTTTTCAATAGAAAAATAGAAATGTTCGGAGTTTCTTCAAGGTTGTTAGGGAATCCCAAAACACGCAATATTGCTTGTAATATTTTATTTAAAACGAATTACTTATTATGAAGGCGAGATGCCTTTCTAAGAATTTAATATCTTTATTAGTAACCGATTCAAATTGGTTGCGTGGGAGTGGTTAGATTGTAAAAAAATTACGTTATTAGAAAACTAGGGCCTAATTCGTTATGACCGTGTAAAAACGTGACTGTCGCTTCATGTTTCGCAATACGTATGTCAACTTGCGCATTAAATAAAACTCATTTAATAGTGTTTATCAAAAATATTATAATATAAAAAAATAATCTGAATAATAACAATCATTATGAGTAACATTATAGTACAAAACATACTAATTACCTAATTATATAGTATGTACTAATAATCTCGTATCGATATAACATTTTACTACGAATATTCAGAAGTCCTTCCATATACTTTATTTTTAGTACTTGACTCATTGCTCAGGCTCGTAGGTTAATCTTAGACTATAAATTACTAAAACAATTAATATAAAAATATAAGAATTATCATAGTAACATCTTATGAATCGACCTTAGATTATTTAATATAAATAATCAAAGGAATCGACATAATCTTGTTAGATCCAGTGAAAATTGAACTGCCGATCCATGCGTGTCAAAAAGATATGTCACTGTCAATGACACCGTCGATAACATATACGTACCTACCATAGATTAATAATTGGAGGCGCTACGACGCGCGGAGACCAATTATTAATCTATGGTACCTACATACTCGAAAACTCAGACAAAAGATAATTTCAAAAGTAATTACCTACTACACGTACACAAACTTTTCTTCCGCGGCAAATACGCTAAAAGTCATCGAACCACTCATAAATTGCCTTACGCGAGACCAAAAAGGAACGAGACCGTTTTGGAATTAACTCAGGCTGCGACCGCTGGCGTTACGCCATGATATTTAATCACTTTATTAAAGCCATAAAGCGAGCAACCCATCGAGTCGACGTAGAACAATGGACCACATGCGATTGAAGTAAAACAAATCTTAACCCTGATACAATTAAATAATGCTAAGAGACTGATTCCAACTTAATACGTATACACAATACTTAATTAAAACTTCTTAGCTTTTATTAATCTTTAGTGGCGGCCATGTGACACCATGTGTACGCTTGTTTATAGTATTTTGATAAAATATCCGACTGAGTGACCTACTAACTACTACTCTGCCGACGTACGGATAAACGCAGTACTTGCAAAATGGCGGTTTCTGGTAAAGCACGATAAAAGGACTTAAAAGGACTATTAACTTCAACTGTATTTTTATTTATTGTATTTTTTAAGAAATTGTATTTAAATTTAGTTAAAATAATGTGTATGTACAATTCACACTTATTTTTAAATTTAAAAAAAGGAAAATTCATATTTTGTCAAATACTGCGTTCTTTATTACGATGGCAGTACTAGCCTCAACCTTTGGGTTAAGAAACTTGAAAATTGTACAGTACTTGAATGAGCTTCAACACCTTATTATTTAAATCATCTCTAATGAAGTTCATGAGTAGGAGGAATTTCCAAGATACATGTGTATGTAGATGCTAGTACTAATCGAACGTGGTGACAAAAATGAAATTTCAATACATAACTATATATTTTTCGGTATTTATATTCGATCTTGATATGTGCTGTCTAATACGAAACATTTCTCCAAAACTATACTTTTAATCATTTTAGTTCCTCATTCGAAACTGGAACAGAATCAGTAATATCTGGTATAACATTATATTTCACTCAGCAACCGTCTATTATAGTTTGTCTAAAATAATAGATTTATTTTTGATATACATTGCATTGTTATTCTAAATGCTATCGAGCAATACCAAATATTTCATTCTCGTCAAACAGTGAGTACCAAACAAACATACCAGTTCAGGTATGTTGTACAAAAAAATAACTGAAGCTGTATTTTTATCTCGCATCGTCTGATACAGGGCCTGTATCCTTGTTGAATATTAGAATTGCAATTCTTTTGATGTCCTTTGATGAACGTACATAGATTTAAGCGATATTACTCACTCTTTAAAATTGTAGCAAAAAATGTTTCGCGTGTGACTGTCCTGTACTGATGAATGTTCAAAAAACGTTTTATATAACATCTTAAAGGTTGCTATTTCCATTACTGAATTTATTTATGGCTTCCTTATACACATGCTATAATTGTATAAATATTGATTTAATATGGCGTGTTTATTTCGGTCACAGAAAGTAGGGCTTCTTAAATTGGCACAATATAATAATATTATACATTTGTGTTTTCATTGCTGAAGAGAAAATATTTGATCCCTTATTATTCAGAAGAGATAGTATAAATATAATATAGACATTTATTGTTAAAAAAATATTTTGATAATAGAATACAAATTGGAATTGAAAGGAACTCCCACATGGACTCACACTGTAAAATCACATTAAAAAGATATCATTAGAACGCTGTTAGTTCACTGTACTAGAAAATTTTATTATTTATTTATAGAAAGCTATATTTTTAGAACCACTTGGATAGTAATATACAAGTTGTTTAGTCTATTGCATTTTCATTTTTTTATTGCAAGATCCATTTAAATTTCTGTTACGTAGGTATAAAAGGCAATCTTCATGGAAATTATACAACCGGTGAGGAGTATTACAGGGCGTCGGTGAGCCCGTGAAATGCTCGAGCCAACAAGTGTAGTGTGATATTATGTTCAGAAGCCGAGCGAGAGCGGAAACAATAGAAAATACTAAGAATATCAGCTTTGTTTCTTCTTTTGTATTTTATTAACAAAAATCAAGTTTTAGACATCTTGGTAAATATAAAATAACATATCATTATTAACTTATAGCTATGGATGTCGTTATATGTATTTGTTTGGTGGCAATTGAAAGGTTTTGATAGAAAGCAATGCTTATTTTTTTAATTATTAAGTTAATACACATCACGAAAGATGTACATATTCAACTAAGAAATTTTTAAATATAAAAACTTATTTACTATACGTAGTACTTTCAAAAAATATATGTAAATACACAATGTTTTCTTAAAAATAAAAATATAGTTTTAAATCGATTTTAATATTTAATTTTTGCTTTTGTTATGGTATAATTTAAAAATATAATTCAAATACAAAAATACTACTATAATAACACCACTATTATTTTCCAGTTTTGATTAATTAATTAAAATAAGTAATATTATAAAGATTTGCAATATAAAGGACTATAACTGTAATATTAGTTGACTATAACTGTAGTTTTATCCCTGGATCGAAAATCAAAAATTCCGAAATGTCAACATTGAAAACATTCCTACGCTACGGGATTATAAACTCTAGATGTGATATGTTTTTTCCGCCCCGCTCTCCTATGAAGTCATGTCCTGAGGTCACATCGTACTTCCCTCTTCGCGCCTGCCTCACGCGATTCGTGTAGGACAACATTAAGTGCATTAGCGTCGCCGACAGCCTTTTTTAAACCTAACAACCTTAATAGACTTGTTTAGTATAAGCCACGTTAACACTTTTTAAATCTTTTTGTTTGTCTGCATTTTCTCTATCAATATTTATCTCATTATTTATCTTTTGTCGGATCATGTAGTTGTAGCTTTTGCTTTCTGCTTGGTTTGTTGTTTATCTCTGCCTCTTTATTTATTAGAATGTTTCTGTGAAGGTTAATTATATTTGATAGTCTTTTGATTTCTGTAATGTGTTAATATACACAAGGAAGTACTTTGCAATGGCTAGATTTCATTTTATAATGTAATAATATTTAAAAAAAAAACACTCTACTATGATGTTATAAATGATAAATAATAATAAATATTTTCAATTGACTCTTTTGCCGATGCAAGGTTTCGCTTTTGCATTTCAAATCCTGTCAGCTTTTCTTTAAATATTATGTTTTTATAGCTCTAATTTTCGTTGCGGGTTTCGATTTCATCTATGACTTCCTGAATACTCGAAGTAAACTGTGGTTTAAGGTTAAGTTTGGATTATACATATACTAGCGACCCTTCCCCGGCTTTGCACGGGTCTAGATTTTTTGACAAAAAAGCAGGGGTTGGTAATAGAAGAGTGATAGGAGTCTATGTATTTTTTAATGACACATAATAAAAAAAAATATCAAAAAAAATAAAAAAATAATTTGTTTGGGATGGACACCCCTTATCACTTAGGGGTTTGAAATATAGTAGCCGATTCTCAGACTTATTGAATATGCATAAAAAAATTCATAAGAATCGGTCGAGCCGTTTCGGAGGAGTATGGCAACGAACATTGTGACACGAAAATTTTATATATTAGATTTACCAAGGGACTCGGGGACCAGAATATGTCTGTCGCAAGAATAGACATATTGCGGATGTATTCTGAACAAAATCAATGCTTTAGATATGTGAAGTGTTTGGGAATTTCGTTGTTCCGTTGTTCAAAATTTTGCATATGCATATACTGTGGGCTCTAGTGTTTGCGTTTACTTTGTTGCAATTGTATTGGTTGAAGTTTGATTTATCAGCCGTCCGATGTTTTGTTCTTCTTAGTAGACGTCATTTATGAAACTCTATGAGCCAATGGACGTTAACTACAGATTGTATGACAGGAATATAATTATGTTAACATTCACTGTAATTTTGGGTGTATGCGAAAGTAATGTAACTTTTTTATTTTGAGCTGAAGACTGAATTTAAGCTTTTAAAAAATCGCGTTTTTTTGTGTATTGATATATATTATTATATTATGAAAAAGAATAAGGTTAACTATTATCTATCTATCTTCTTTATGAATTTCAACAAGCAAAAACGCAAAAGATGCCCTCAAATCGTTAACTAAACTCTAGCAATGTTACAGTGACTTATTCAACAATTACTAGATGAAACAAATGATTAAAATTTGGCAGAAATGCTTGAGGTTGATCGATCTTGTATTGTAGCTATTGTAATCGAAGCAAATAGTCACAGCGAATCTACGTAGTACATCAATTAAGAATTAAATGTTTCAGTGGAGTATCGGACGAAATACCCATTTTCGACGTTCAGTGAAATTGTTACACTAAAATGCCAGACCACACTTAGCAAAACACCTGTCCATGAAACTTTAACGTGTCTTAATTGGGAAGTTCTAAGGCATCCAGCGTACTCTATAGACCTCGTGCTGTCTGATTACTATCATTTCAAATCGATGAGTAATGAATGCGATTTAAGTTGTACGTTTTCGAACAATTGAAGAAGTGCAGAAATCGGTTAACCATTTCTTTGCATCGAAACCCCAGGACTCTTGCGAAGAATTCCATGAGCTATTGAGCTGGTAGCAAAATATGTTTGACAATAAGATTGTGTTTGTTGAGTACAATTTGAAAATTAGGAAAAAAGTTGTATTATTTTCCTTAGACCCAATATTTTAAAATTAACATTTGCATTTCGGTAACGGTTATTTTTAAATAAAATATAGGACCACCATAACTTGTACTATTAAAAATTCAAAGCTATCCTGAATGGAAACCTTCAGGAAAGCTCTTGAACCTATACTATCGTTCTGGCGGATTTCGAACGTTAAAGCATCGATCACTCATCTCCGGAAGCAATCGCCTAGTTGAAAAAGTAGAGCCTTAGATTGGATCGTCGCGCGGAATAGATTTTCGCTAGTTATTAGAGTGGCATCGCAGGATTTGGCCCGGGCGACTGAGGTGCAGCCTCCTCCGTCCCCTTCTGCATCCCCCACAAGCCTCGTTTTTATTGTGTTGCCTTATTTTTCTATATGAAGGTCCACTCACTTATTCATGCGAGCGGGATTGTAGTTTTTTATACTTTTTGCATGCGCCGTATATAGATATTTTTGGCTACCTCCTATTTTTCCCCGGACTATAAAACTCGAGCGGGTCGTGGACTTTTTTCGCGGTGGCCCAACTGGGGCGTTAGGGGGCGCAGGGTGTTAGCAGTTAGAGAATTATTCATTGCCTACCCGCGCCGAACGAACTTCCCGTTATTTCTGTTTGTTATGAATTATGTTCAATGACTTTTCCGACGCCCGGCTTTCTTTCGCTTTCGCTAATTACTTTCTCTAGCCACCAACTATAAATCTTCAAGTAGCGATCAATACTTTACTTTTGAATGATTGTATTGATAACTCCTGGTACTTTGTTGCTGATTTTCAAATGTATTTTGAATTTGAAAAATATTATTTCTACTGATTCGCTCGCCAAATTCAAAATTACTATTTCCTTTTATTATTCACAGTGTTTATCTATAATTCCTAACATTTTCAAATCAATTCAAATACACTCTGGAACTCATATTATTGTATTTCAAGCATATTATTATCATACGTGATCGCGACGCGTATTACTTGGAGGTAGGAAATCGGGAAATAGGTCGACAAATAGTGGATATAATATATTTATACACTATTATTTATTAATTCATCCAGCTATTTCATAATAATTATACACTTAGGTTTTATTTATTAACCCATTCAAAAAATCATTTATACAATAGTGGCTCACATAAAGATTATCCCTACGTATTATTGGCGGGACCAACATATAGGCCCAAAAACCCGGCTTTCCGGCTTTAACGTATTTGTGTTTATATATAACTTTTGTAATTACGTAATTATATAAGTTATATGTGACTTACTATATTACGTTAAGGGTAATATTATTTTTCTTTTTATGGTTGCATAACTACGGCCAGCCGGGCTTTTGGGCTTGTATGATGATTCCGACACTGCTACGTATGTACTATGTATACTATCGAAACTAAATAATGACTACTAGGTACGTAGGTACATTCAATATTCAAAGTCCGACAACTACATATCTGAACAGGTAAATATCGACCACTAACGCACTGGGCGAATAGCTGTGGGGTCTCGCTCATTTTGAAATAAATCTCGTAAGCCGATTCATATCATCATTAGTTCCTTTACACTTTTTTTAAAGACTAGATTAAATATTGGTTACAGAATGATGTTCTTTTTCATTCCCGTTGCGGTAATAAAGCAAAACCAAACGATCTTTACCTCCGTTCACTAGATTCCACGACTGTCAATTCTTTCTTTTTATATTTATTATACCTATAAGCTTCACCTTGCCATTATTAGTCTGAGCGTTTCGTCTATTTTATTTATTTGCCACACAATAGGCATCAAATACGCACGTAGACAATACACATACATTAAGAAATGATTTAACATTGTTTTCCAGCTTTGATGCTCTAAATGCTAACAAAAGACTCTAATTCACACTCTGCTGCCTACTAAAATATGGAGAAGCGCTCGCTCCGTCCCGCGATACAAATTTGAATTTCATATCAATGTTTCGCCTATTACGGATGCACTCATTAATATCTTAAGTGATGTGTGTAGTGACGTATGCCAGGATTTTGTACTTTATCCTCTCAATAATAGAGGTGTTTATAGCGTGTGCATTTTGCACAAAGCGAGTTCAGAAGGTAGGTGAAAAATTCTGCAAATTGTATGACCCTTCCATGAAAAAACATTATTGTTACATATCCGTGATAACGTTTTTCATGTTAATCTTGAGGACGCTCGGAGCTGCCGAGACCCTTAAACAGATGATTTACACACAATTATTGTCTTGTTACACGCCATTGTTTCTAGGAAAGCGCTCTCATACATAGTAATAGTTCTCAATGAAAAATTATGATAATAAAACAACGGATTTGCATGTATAATTTGTTAATCACAATTAATTACTAGCTTGCGACTGATTTACATAGAGAAGATCTATACGTTTACTATATCTAATAATAGTAATAAAGAAAAGAAAGTATATCTCTAACCGACTTTCCAGTAATGGAGATTTTAAATTCACGTAGTTTTAGTTCAGTTAGACTTTCAAAGAGGAACATTCAAACGAAATCTCTAATTATTTTTTACCGAAAATTTAATCATTTTTATCGATTTTAACGTTTAATTATATTGTTGTTTGTATTGTATTTACTGTGCTACAGGGCATCCACAACTTGGAACGTTATCACACTTGAAATCGCTAAATAAAACCTCTTTAAATAATAATACAAGAGCAAAAGTATATTACAGGAATACTTTTTCTCTTGACTACTTCACTCACAAGTTTCTACTTCACTAAACAACATTTCAATAAACCTTTTAATCCAAATTAGATCTTACCATACTTATCATTGCTATAAGGCGTATTCAAGTATAATTATAATAATATAATATGTACATTCAGTCAAGAAAGTATCGGGAATGGATTATTTGTTTATGATTCTAAATTAAAATTTTTGTTTTTTTTATTGTTGTCAGATTTGAACAACTGTTTTCCATTTTGGCGCGGAGTTTGAGTTGCATCTGTTATTTATATTAAATACAGTGATGTTTTTAGTTATATCATATCTAGTGTGTATTGCGAATTTCATAATGGACAAAAACATCGAACAAAGAGTTTGTCTTAAACTTTGCATCGCCAATGGAATTTCTTGTTCGGAGTCACTGAAAATGTTACAGAAGGCTTATGGTGAATCGAGTTTATCAAAAACTCGTGCTTATGAGTGGTGCAAAGCGTTCAAAAGTGGTCAAGTTGTGATGGAAGATTTGCCTCGCTCTGGTAGGCCATCAACGTGTGCAACTGAAGTTAACATCGCAAAAGTGAATGAATTCCTGCCCGAAGGTCAAACGGTAAATAAGAAATATTATTTGAGCGTTTTGCGGCGTTTAAGAGAGCAAATTCGACGAAAAAGGCCTGATTTTTGGAAAGAAAATTCTTGGATCTTGCACCATGATAATGCGCCTTCGCACAAGGCCATCATTGTGAACGATTTTTTTACCAAACACTCAACAAATACCATCGAGTAACCACCATATTCACCAGATATGGCTCCAGCCGACTACTTTCTTATTCCTAAACTCAAATTACCACTTCGTGGCACCCGTTTTCAATCGGTAAAAGACATGAAGGAGAATTCGCGGCGAGAACTGAACTCAATTCCGGAAACAGTGTTTAAAAAAATGTTTTGATGATTGGATTATTTGTTGGCGTAAATTTATCGTTTCTGAAGGAGCATACTTTGAAGGTGATAAAATAAATTTGGATGAATAACAAACAGTTTGTGTTTTATTGATCTTTTCCCGGTACTTTCTTGACAGAGTAGTATATGTATGTATACTTATTTGGTGGTGGCGGAGAATATCCCTGAATTGAAGCGATAAGGGCTCCTTTTGCATTAACAATTCTATACTGTGTAAGTCCTTGTAGATTTATTATGCAATAAAGTTGTTAAATATTTATACATTTATATAAAAATGTATATAGTGAGGGTGCAATATTCGCGATGCTTTGGGTGCCACAAGGATCTTAGCTTTGTGTTAGGTCCATTCATTCGTGTCACACAGAAATACTGACGAGGTACGCTCGACGCGTTTGTACAGAGGGGAATTGAAAAAAAAAATGCGTATGATTATTTATATAATTTAGTATCATTTAAATAATACTTGATGAACTATGTTAAAAGTATTTTTGTAACGGGATATAGATCGTTATTCCTTTCGAGTTCGAATCATCGTAAAGTGCGTTTCCATTTTAGACTATGAATATTCGAATAAATTAAAAGTCAACACCACATCACTGGGGCATATACTATAGATGAAGTATCCTTATGAGGTGATCCTCATGCTCGTCTGTCGACTTTAAAAAACAATTATTAATTTCAAGCGACGCTTTGTTTAAAAACGCAGAAATGCATATTAATGATAGTAAACCAACAGACCCAACATACATTCATTTAATAAATACTACACTTACCTGAAAATACATACACATTTCAGCCCTTACGGACTTTTGTATCTTTCAATTCAATCTCTAATTGTAAACAATATGCAATATTGTAGTTGCCAGATGAGCATTTATGGTAATGAAACATGAAAGTGGATAATTTGTTAATAATTATAGACGCGAGTACGTCCCTGCACGTCTTGGAGGCAGGCCTCATATTAATAGAGGTATGGTACAAGCTCCTCTGATGTTCTGACAAAGGGTTGCGCGAGACGACTATTTTTATTAAAACCTACGGCAAAGGCACACTTTTTTTAATAACTTATGTATGTAGGTGCGGGTCGAGCCATTTGAATTGCACTCGGGGAGCAGTTTGCGCTTGCACGTGGTTTTTTTTAGAGAAACTTGTAGTGCTTGTAGGCTTTGTGAAAGGACGAATGCCTTGGGCCGAACGTTTGCTATAAAATGTTTTATTTTAACACTTTCTAAATAATAGATTGTATTAGCTAATAGAACGTGAGCTGTTAGTCGTCATTGTAAGATCGGAAATTAATACTTCAGTGTATCAGGGATGGGTTTACCACTTTGGCACTGAAATTTTTAGCCATAATGGCATTTTTATTATGACTTACATAAAAACCCTTTACTTGACTTATATAGAAACATTTTACTGATCTACTGAATATAAAAAATATGACATATATTTCAAGCTTTTTTTATTGATTGCCTTGTTATTACTGTCTTGTTCATCAAGGGTAGTATTGTTTCATATTTTCATAATCGGTTATAGAGTTTCAAATATTACCATTCCCAAACAATCTTTACTCCTGTTTTATATAATAAGTAATGATCATAATTACCAACCGAATAGATCAGAAATATAAAAGTCACAGTCACGCACTGAAAAATGTAAAAATCCTCAATTCAAAGCCGTGACGAATGAATAAAACAATACTTAGTAGACAAAGAGAGAAAAGTAGTGAAAAGTTGAACTCTACACAAAATACAAAGAGTTTGGAACATTAACGTATTCATAAGAGCGACGTGCCCTACACGTGCAGTTCACTAAATGAAACGTCACCAACGAGTACCCAGACGAAAGACGCCTGGAATTAAAAGGAATCAAATATGAATGGTGTATGCATGAACCATGAATAAGTCGGTTCGCTCCTGGCAGCACGGCGCGTCTGTACTCCCCAACAACTAAAATAGATACATTAATAATGCGCTTGCTTACAATGTGCTTTAAATGTAGATCCAGAGGGCTTCTCTTTCTGGTCCTCTCGCTCTATCACTAGCATGGACTCATGCAAAATGCAAGCCATCACGACTAACTCTCCTTCACTCTCAAGATAATACCACTTTCTCGTTATTGGACGTATCGGTCACCGCATATCCGCTAAATCTGCGATTGAAACGCCGCAGCGTGTGAAGTGCTTGAGGCGCTTATTTTGTCTTTGACGTAGCACATGCATTATTTATTGAACATCAGAACCCTCCTTTTTATAATACTCGTCTACTTTATGAAAATAAAAATTGTGTTTAAGTGACCACTTTTTATTATTTTTATAACATATAGAGTATTTTTATAACATTAAAAAAGTAAAATCCCCTGTCCCCTAGTGGAGCATGGGGCAGACCCATTTCTGTGTCTCTTTCACTGATCATTATTCTTTATAGGCAAGTAAGTGATCAGCCTTCTGTGCTCTGCCTGATCGAAACAATTTTTTTAATATTGTTTCCCCGGGATTCGAACCCATGACATCCGGTGTTAAACGCATCGCACTGAGCCATCGAGGCGGTCAGCGGTTTTTATAACATACTACAATATAAATGTTTATTTATTAGAAATAATTTTATGAAATGAACATGGAAAAATATCATAGTAAATATAATTGTAGTTATGATTATTCAATTTTTCTATTAATGAATCGTCTTGATAATTGATATAAGTAATACCGTCTTTTATTAACTCGAGTATCACACATTTAAATAAAATACTGTATACCGGATTAAAACGCGATTTATTATTTATACCGCAACCGTGGTCGCGGGTAGACAGTTCCTGAAAAGCATCCGAAACGTCGGGATAAATAATTTAAACAATATAAATAATAAATCGCGTTTTAATCCGGTATACAGTATTTTATTTATAAGTAATACCATTAATCTGTTATGTTTCTTCTTCTGTATCGCGTTTTTGCTTATCTGTATTGTAATTTCTGTTTGGTGATAATAACGTTTTGTATTTTATTAAAGAATATACCTATAGTTCATAGGAATAGTAGTTCATATAGGGTTAGAGTACAATTTATTTTCGTTCAATATTTATTAAGAAAGAAGTAGCTCACTTCAATAAATTATACGATAACGTAAAGGTCATTCACTACAATGTTCGCAAAACGTGTTCCATACCATATAAAAAAATAAAATGAAGAATGTATTACGAGTATTAAGCCGAAACACATTGTTATTCATTTACTTTCCGTGTTTTGTTACGCAGTTAATTGACTTGAATTACATTTCAGTAAGTTTAGGTCCATAAAATACAAAAAATTCAGGCATTCTTTAACAAACAGGCCTTTAAGTAATTTCTGTATTGAACAAAATAACTAATATAAGTATTTCATTTTAAAAATTACTTAAATATATCTCTATGTATTAAATCATTATATATTTTAGACACAGTTAATCATTATTTGCAAATTCTTTACAGAAAAAATGTCCATACTGTCATATTTTTATAGAGGTTGTTTTAAAGTTCCAAGCGATGCATTGCCCAAGAAAATTAACTTGCGTGTGGCATCATATTTTGGAGTCATCGTGACTACATTTTCAAATTCAAAATCCTAAAACGTAGATATCATTTATAATAACTAAAATGAGAAAATGTATACACATCTTAAAATAGTTTTTAATGTCTTTTATTTAATAACACCTGTTTTTATCAATAAATACTTGTTATTGTTCTCTCGCAAGGTGCAGTTAAATATCAATGAGATAACAATACTGGTGCTTGATTTTTAATTATATTTACTTCTCAATGCACTTAAAATAAGTAAAATATTTTAAATTCAAATATCAGCATTTAATTAAATCTTATTCTCAAGATTAAATGATATATATTATTTAGAATTTAGATAGTTATATATGTATTTCGATTATAACCAAATCAGTGAAGTGGCAAGGCTTCAGTCATCCACGAGCGGTAACTCCATAGAGCTTAAAACTCTAAGGAGCCCAGCGTAGGCAATAGTGTCAAACCTGACAGGAACCGAACCTGCGACCCTTAGACGATATCTTAATATTAATTTTATACAACATGAATATCGTTAACATATTAACATAGATATCGTTTCATATTGTATAATTACATTGACATATATAAAATGTCAATGTATAATTACGATAAATGTCCAACGAACATACCGGTCCTATATTTTAGTCCGCGCATTGTCAAGTAATTGAATGATGAAATTACGTACATAAATTAATTATTTTCGTCTCATCTCGAAGCTGCCCTAAAAATATTGAACGCCTATAATATCATGAGTGTTATAGTTCACGTGGATATATAACATGAATCGCATAGAATGTAGGTACTTTATATATATTATGTACACTCAATACTGCTAGCCGAGACTTGGCGATGTAAGTCTGAATAAAGCATTAGACATGGCGCGTAACCTAAAATATGCATTGGTTCTATGTAACTTGCCCACCTCCGGGCGTCCGGTAATAATACCAGCTCCTTAATATTACAATATAATATATTTAGTAATGTATAATAAGGTAGAGCTCAATATTTCGTTAATAATAATATATAGTTGTAGTGAAATAAACAGAAGTTATAAACATTAAAGCAAAACGTTTGGAGATTTATATTTTATAAGAAAATTATAATATGATAGGAAAAATATTTCCAGATTTTTCTATTCCTTTTACGTTTATTTTTAACAATTGAAGTCTCAAATGTTATTTATTTCTCATAGAGAAATATGAGGAACTTGTAGGTATTGCGAAAAGTGAGCGCAGCACAAATAGACTCGTAGCAAATATCATTGACTTTTGCTCGTAGCGTGTCTGTAAGCTGAAGGCTACGAACCACGTTAGATAAACTGTTACGTGTGATGTTCGTAGCATTATGTAACACTTATTGGAACTACGAATGATCAATTCCTTTCTCTTATGGTCTTTCAAAAACATGTATTAAAATAATTGACTCTATATTAAATATCTATTACATTAAAAAAAAATGATACACTCGAATTTAACCTAAAATTCAGCTATAATGGACGAGGAGACAATAATTTGTATATCTCTAGTTGAATTACAGATTGTAGAAATTCATCACGTTTCTATCAAGTTGTACATAGTGAGCCAATCAAGGCGACAATTCCGCTCTGAAATTGAAATCATACCGACATAGACGTAACAAGTTTCTTTCAATTGAAACGATAACTCAGCGGTAACGAACTTTAGCTTTTAATTTCATGTCCTGTATGCGTCGGACCTGTTTTAATTGATCTCCGACATTTACTGGATCCCCCATCGTTGCAAAGGACATGTCTTACTTCACAATGTCGTGTGCGTTTTATAGATACGTGACAGGTAATTACGGGACTAACAGATGCATCGAGCATTTCAACATACAATTGCTTTAAGTATCGTATAATACATTATATTATAGTTAGTGCCGTGCCATACATTTGTTACAAAAAATGTTCTTTTTGACGAGTATTTTCACTTGATGGTAGTTGAAACTCCAGCTACAAAATATCAGTTTCAACCGGTCAAATCAGTTTTTTTAAATCAAAGTTTTTTTAGTCAAAATCCCCATAGAGTTGTATTTTCCAACAAACTCTACACAACTGTTATGATTTCAGTTTTCTTTTATTTTATAATAACCGATAGTATCTATCTTGTTAATTAAGGGTAGGCTAGGCTTTAAATTGGGCCAATACCACAAAAGCGGGCGAACACTTGGTATTTGAAAATCGTTATTACAACGGTCGTTATTCACTTTTGACACAGAGATTTTTTCCTAGCGGTTGATTTTAGCCAATCCTTGCGCTTCGTTTTTCACTCGCTTATTGTTTATTGTTTTTGCAATAACGCTACTCGCTGTTTTATTTGTGTATATATTCTATTTCAATAAACTGAGTTGAAGTTCTGCAAATAAGGAATTTAAAATAAAACAGGCAGAAATTCAATACGCTAATAGTAAATTAACATTATAAATGAAAATACAATTGTTTGAGGGAATCATTAAACCTTAAAATATTTTATCAAAAACATTTCTGTTATTGAACATACTACAGATATCTACTTCTTATAAGACTGTGGCCAACAGGAGCAGCAAAGAGACTTTTTTTTTTTATAAATTTACATTCTTAAATATATCAAAGTTTAGATGCGATACTGACCAGGACGTTTCTCTTGACACTTTAGAATTCAGACAGATAAATTAATAATTGGGATGTTTTCTTGGGATAATATTACTCTGTACCAGTACACTAAAGACCCTATTATAACAAATGTCGTTATGTACTCATAATTAGTGCTATACTTATATCATACATATTCATATAAATAATGGCATCCCATGTTAAAAAGCACGTACGTGACTTTCTTATTGTGTAACGTTATTTCCAAAACTAAATGTATCTGATATTGAATTTAAATTGAATGACTTAATATTTGAGTTACTTCGGAAATATTAGTCACGTAATGCTATGTCCGATACAAACGCGCGTCGAATACATATAAATAACATAACTAGAGTACTACAACACTGTGAAAAATGCAAAAGTCGTAGCATAGCAAAGTTACGTCGCGTTGTTGTAAACGTAAAACAAAACACGACCCACCCGGTACATCATTCAGGGGGGCAACTGACTTTTTTTCAACATGACACGCATAAATACAAACGCCTGTGTCTAGATTATCCGGCTCTAGATTGAGATGTCATAGAAGGACGCAATGGAAGTTTATAAATAGTATTTTATAGCGATTGTAAATTTTAAATTTGTTGACCAAATTCTTCCTTAATCGTGTTAGGGATTATTAATCATTTAAAGTATAAATGTAGGTTGTGATATACTGTTTCGTTTTCCAAATGTCGAATATTAATAGGTACAGAACGGAAAGACGAATGGGCCTGGTAACTGACAACATTTTCTATACGAAGAATGATTAATTATTATTATTATGATTCTCGATATAGTTTGGTCTACATCGTTAATTAACAAGCGCCAACTTTCTTATACTTGACGCTTTCGGTAACGCGTAGGCGGTATAGGTAGGTACTTATCAAGGTTCGGTTAAAGATATATCTGAAAATCAATAAATGAAACTATCATTTATTCATTTAGGTACACTTATGAATGCCAATAAAAAAATTAAATGCTTCATATTTTACATTTACTCCAGTAAGAGAAGAAGCAAAAGTGGTTTGCAAGTGGAATTCCGTGATTTCTGCCTAGCTCAATGGGAATACTGAAATTCCTTCTGGATAACAAGAAACCCTTCAATGATGTCACAGCCTACAGGTTAGGTACGTCTATCGGCTTCATTTTGCATGCTCGAAGTAAAATGAATACACGTATAGAGTGAATGCTATTCATTAATAAATTGATATCCGTGTAGATGTCACCATGCAGTTAGTATTGTAATATTATTTTCAGACTATATTTAGTAATTAATGACTTTGACATTTATTCTAATTACATATCTAATGAGTGAGAATTACTGTCTAATGAGTCTCTATTTTCCATGTAGACCCTATTTATAATTAAAAATATTTGAGGACACCTTCGAATACGCTACAAGGTTTACAGTCCAAGATCAAGGCCATAATTTGTACGATTTACAAGGTTAAGATGGCAATACATGGGTATTGTCACCTTCAGTATTTCAAACTAATATCGATGTAGTTTGTTTCAAGAAACAAGCCTATAAATATTTAAAAGACCGACAGCGCATCAGCAAAAATAATATATTTAAATTATATTTAAAAACTCACTAAAAATTAATATTACACATTTAATTTTATTAAAAAAGTTAATTGAAATAGATTTATTTTAATGTAGCATTGAAAATCGTGTACGAAAATTCATAAAATTTTTGAATAACTGTTAGTAGCACGCTGACTAAGACAAACGGAATAGAAGCCGACCGTTTTAATTAAGTTAGCTAACATAATAATATCTTAGATTTTTAATTAAAGATGAGTAAGCCACCAAAGTAATTTCAGCTTTACACGAAAAATATATTAACTTTCTCAAGTATTAAGTAGTTATATTGTATTTTTAATTATTGTATGTATGTGTGTATTTATGAATTATTGTGTAATAATGTTAGTCTATAATCCCAGTCTCGCTCGTTAATGACTCAAAATATATCGATATCATAACGACAAGCGAATACGTAGCATCGTTAATCTTCAGTGAAGTTTATTTTATTGAAACAAATATTCGATGAAAATAAAGTACAATAAATTAAATTCTCGACGCTGCATAATTTATCGAGAATAATTTTGTATCGATCAAGCAGCGTACCGGACGCAAACGTACCGTTTTTTATTACAAATTAAAAAGGCTGCGGCCATTAATAAAAGTTTCCCTACCGATTAGCGGCCGTTTTAATAATACGAATATTGTTCGAGTAAAAAATTCGTGGCGCAAAATAACGCCGCGGCGATGTCCGTGTTATCTTTAATATGTAAGGCAATAAATATTAATACATCACGTTGCTCGGGCATCGGAATCATTCAATGAAATTTTTGCGTTGCCAAACTAATTTGTGAACTATGTTGTTCTCACTTTGGTCCCGGTTCGGTCGGAGTGTAATTATTTTGTTTGTTAATGTTTTTCGCGGTTAAATTCAACGTGTTGAACACCGGTCAATATTTGGTCTCAATGTTGGTCTGGCTCTAGGCATTATTTCTTTTTATATATTAGATCTGGTGTTTTAATCCAAATTATGTAATTAGTAGGTAGGCTTATGTTAGTATCTCCTATGACACAATTTTATGACTTGGTAATATACATATGTCCTGCTAGAATATTGACTTCAAAAATAAATATAATATTTCTAGATTTATTACCTATATACATATATGCCATTTTCCCACTTCTATTCTATGTCTTGTATGCCACTGATTTATTATAGTGGACATCAATTATTATTACAAATAAGCTATAAGCGTGCGTGATATGAGCCAAACCACAAACCAAATTTATTTTAAACATAATATTCTGCATACATTTTTTTTTTAATTTTTCCAATTTTTTAATAGTTATTCTGTAATTCATAAGAAATCCTCATAAGAGATCATTTAAATAGGTACATTCGTTCTTGAGTTATAAATGGTGTAACTAATACGATTTCGTTTTAAATATATAATATAGATTTCTTCACCGTGTCAGAAGTATTCCAGAAAAATATTTTCAATGGACCGATAACTAGATATGAGCTGCTACGCTGGAAATAAGAGGAAAATGACAGTTTCAGTGAGAGTTTAAGCTCATTATTATACAACCACTATTATTCCTAACTTCAGTTACGGTATGCACGAGTTTAACGTGTTTTCGCAGTCTTAAGTAACTATAAGTTGCTTTAATATGGCACTTTCGTTTTCTTTTTTACTCATTAATATTTTCTTCGGAATCATATTAACTGTGTGACAATTTGATAATTAAGAGTTTCAATTCTTTACGTTATGCATAAATATAATTATGTTGTATTAATGAAAATGAGCACTTATATTTTGATAACTAAATCACGCTAACAGACGATATCATACCAATACAAAAACACTATATTATATCCAACGAGTTAATGAAATAAGCCGCGCGAGGCCGAAAACAATTTTGTCGGCAGGCGGTGATAATGTAAATTTATTATATCATTTAAATGTCGAAAAGTTAACAAAACGATAGTAACGATATAAAAGCTGTTTGTACTATTGTTTGAACGTTTCGTCTGCCGATATTTGTTAATTCGTTTGCGATTTTATACATTTCTCGACTTAATTATTTAAACAGTAGATAGTAAGGTGTATTAAATAAGTTTTATACTCGTGATTGATTTATATAAATTCCTTGCATTTAATAATGAATCTAAAATTATACCTTAGTATATAATATCATATCTTGCGTTAATTTTTAACCGACTTCAATTTATGTTATGGATGGATTTGGATGATTATATTTTTGTTTGGTAGGGGATATTGGGGGTCCCATATAATTTTTATCGGCATTGGTTAGGTGCTTTTTTAGAAAATCAACATTAACAAATATTTACTTATACGTAGATGATGTTTTGCTTTGTGGTTCCTTTCCGCGCTGTCTCATTTGAGCAGCACGTTTAGTGGTAGGTCTACTAAATTATTATCTAAGGATTAATGAATGAAAACACAAACACTTCTTACAAAAATTTAAAAAAAATATTTTTAAGCAAAAAACAAAAACCGACTTCAAAACTATAACTACATATAGTATGTACAAACTTGCACTAAAAAGTAAAAAATAATATTTTAATTACTTCAAAGCATTATTTACTAACAGTTATTTTTGGAGTCGGTGCCAGCCAAAAAGGACAGATTAATCCTGCTTTTGCAACAAATTTTCGAACTGTATGGAGAGGCACCGATTTCAATTAAATAACTGTTATTACAATAAATACTGCTTTGAAATAATTAAAATATTATTTTTTACTTTTTAGTGCAAGTTTGTACATACTATATGTAGTTGTAGTTTTGAAGTCGGTTTTTGTTTTTTGCTTAAAAATAATTGTGTCTTGCACTCACTCATTTTGAAATGATATTTGATATATTATGACATTTGCTTTGGAATTTAATATATTATGTATAGTTATATTAATAATATTGTACTAGCTTAGGCAATACCATTTTATCATAAATATATCCATTAAAAGATTTTTATGTATATTGTTTGCTATTAAATACGTATAAAGTGCTCTGTTTTACTTGTATATTTAAGGAGAAATGAGTTATAAAATATAAGAAAAAACACATATTTTATGAGCGCAGTTTTATTACTTTGCTGGAATGGAAATAAATGCTCAGGGAGTCATAATTTATTTAGTTTTCACGTTCCTTATATATTACGTTTTTAAAATACACCAATATACCTACCTATAATTATATTATGCCGATAATGTTTATAAAAGTATTGTGTTCTATAAAAACAATCGTTACTTACCATTTATTTCTGATAGACTTGGGCTTCAAGTATATGTATGACTACTGTGTTTAAGTGAAGAACGATGAAACATTACAATATCGTGAGTTACTTAAAGTTTTTCGGCTATGTTCAGATGGCAGTCGCGTCTAGACAACCGATCACATGAGCGAAATAAGCTCAGAGAAAAGTCTCTAGACACAGGCGATTGCGCGATTACCCTCGCTTTGATAGATATGTAATTAAATAATTTAGATTAATTGTTTCTTATATTAGGATCGCGTTAACGTGCTAATCATGTGATCGGTTGTAACTTAATACCAGAATGTCTAGAGAGAGAGGGAAAATTTTACCATCTGAACATAACCTAAAACAAAGCCGCTTCCCGCTGTCTGTCCCTCTCTACGCTAGAATCTTTTAAACTACGCAACGGATTTTAATGCGGTTTTCTTCATTACATATAGTGATTTAAGGGGATTTTATATTTGTAGTTTAATATATTTTGTGTTAATTTGTTGAAATATGACGATAATTGTTCAAGATGTCGGAAGAAAACAAGCCGACACTGAAACAAATTAGTATCTACATTGCACCCGTGCGATACAAAGCAGGGAGGGGTTGCTAGTTAATAATAAGCAGTAGCTTGAGCAGTGCTTAGAAGAAGCTTATTTTGCTTAAAGAGATCCAAATTACTTGCTAATATTCGGTCAGTAGGGATTCGGATATTTCATATACTTATGTAATGCAACCAACGGTATCTTTTACTATAGGTATAGTCAATATTTTAGTAATAATTATCTATTTTTGTGATATATTTACTCTGTTACATACATATAAAAAAACAGTATCTTAAAATACCCTAACACATATTTTATAAAAGCATACTTCCGTTGTATTTTAAGTTCATTAATTAAAATAACATGAATAATTAAATTAAAGTTTATGTTTTCTTGTAGACTCATTAACCTCGTCAACAATGGCAATATTACAAGAATTTTTATTGCCACAAAGACTGTTTAAGCTTTTAAAAGAATTAAGCGAGCATAATACCGGTGAAGAGGCGGAGTCGAGCATCTGGAAGCACTCAATTTCAACCGAGATCTTTTCTGAGGCACTTCTTTTTTGCGTAAACTCTTTATACACCACAATTGAAAATCCAATATTTCTGCCCGCGCCGTAAACGTTCAGGATTTCGTTTTAATAACGGGATAGATAGATCGAAGGGCAAACATTGGACAGATTTTGGCTCAGCTAAAAAAGGCACACGGTCCATAGTAAACTAACAGTGATGCTGGCGTAATAATTGCTTGGAGCAATTAACGCGTGGCTGGTGACTCGCTTTAATCCGAATCCAGTTTTTAGCCACAATTGTACCGTACGCAAACAGTGTCACCGAGTGTAAAAAAGGTCCTTCCTTTTTGTTATATTGATATCGAACAAACATTACCCTTTTGTTTTCAGAAGGCAACTTCTGCTTGTTACATTTCGATGGCATTACATGTTTTTTTTTTTAATTCAATGATTATAGAATATTTCAGTAATCTTCACTTTTTTAAATATACTGATTAGAAAACGTCAGATTTGTATTATTTTGAAGCATAATGGAATCATAGTATGATGATATCATAGTATGATTAAACAATATCTAAAATACATTGTAAGGTTGGAATCTACATTTGTATAGTTCTATTGCCTCTTTAATTATTTACTTAGAAATTATAATAAATTGGGTTCGTAGCATGTTGCTACGAAACTACTACGAATTTTTACATAGACTTGTATAGTGATTATTATTTAATTTGAAAATATCCAATTAGATATTTAGTATTTACATGCTTTAGGATTTTATGTGCTTCTAAGACATATATTTTTTAATTTAATGCTGCTATAAAATATTTATGTAATAGAAATATTTATTAATTCGTTTGTCACAACAGAATTAACTAAAAATAATAAAAATCGAGTTATTCTTACGTAGTTGATACTTTCTGTAATTTTCTATAAGTATTATGGCAATATTGAGTAACAGTGTTTTTCTTTAGTATGTTTGACTTGGGGTTTTAGATTTTTAATTACTGAATCCCAGAATTTGGAAAGTCTCCAAACATCTTCCCTATTAAAGTTGGGGGTTTTTTTTATTTCAAATGCCCCACAATTGTCTGGGAAAGAATCTACTTTCTTTTACAAGAATCTTCCGTTGGTCGAAGCGTATGTGGTGTATTGGCTTGTCTAAGGTGTGTTCACAAACTACTGACTTAGAGTGACGTTTACGTTTGAACAACTAAATATAAATAGATAGTAATATTTTTATGTCAAAAGTAAATAATTTGTTTAGTAATTTCATAAAATAATTTGAACATTATAATATTACCTATCAGTCATCACCATATACGTATATTTGGGGATGAAAATAAATGGAATTTTATGCCCGGTAAAATAATTAGGGGCGTAGACGAAGCGAACGTCGAATAAAATCGGACACTTAAAATTCGTATTGTTGATAAATGTTTAAATTGTTTTGGCAATTGACCGCGTGCGTGAATCGCAGTAAATTGGTTTTCACTACCTTATTTTAATGCCTTTGCACCAGATATTATTTGTAGTGTTATAAGTTCAGTGGTCCGAACTCCAATTACTCGTACATACTTCATTAATATATAATATGGTATGCGTACGTTTACATTTTATTGATTATGGGATACCTTACTATAAAGCAAAAGTTACGACCCTAAAACTTTTATTTTTAAATTTTGTCACTTTATAAGATAAACTTACTGGCTTTTTTCAAGGTAATTGATTGTCTTAAATCTTATAATAGAGACCCTGCAAATACCCGTTTCGCAGTAATGTTTCGGAAAAAAATTGTGGAAAAGATTACCAGTCTTCTTCGCAGCTTCCCTAATGCATATCAACACTGATGTGTCATAGAGAAAAACAGAAAAATTGATTGATTATAGCACTATGAAATGAACAGTACAACTAAGTACCTTTCATTCAAGGGATTCCATTTTTAAGGCCCATTTATACGATGCATGTTTCTTGCCTTTTGCATATAATTAAATTAAAGCAATAAATGACTTGCATGGTCGTTTCAATACCTTCGTTGTGTAAACAGCAAATAATGTCCGCATTTAAATAGTTGCTTATAATTCTTGGATGTCAGTTATTGCTCTTGTATATACAAGAAAATGGCAACGTGTCAATGGGCCTCTATTGATCTAATTGACATCTCGTGGATATGCTATGTATATTTAGTTCAATCTTTGAATACCAATTATTTTCATAATACTTTGTAACTCCAAATTTATAAAGTGAAACTAGTGTAGCAGTGTATATTATTATAATTATTATTTTTATTTACCAACAACACACCCCGGTTTCATACGAGTCCAATGTAGGCGTACTATTCACAAAAAATAGCCTTTGTTACTAGATAATGTAGCTTTCTATTGATAAAATCATTTTTAAAATCAGTTCGGTAGATCGAGGGATTAACCCCTACAACTTCACAATGTAACAAACTTTACCTCTTTATAATATTAAAATATATATAGGGGTTCAGGCGTTAGAATGGTTCATTAATCATGACAAAGTTATAAATAATTTATGAAATATAATTCACCAAGCAGGTTCTTAGAGGTAATACATAAATACCAAGAAGAATATCGTAATAAAATATCAATCTAAAGTCCTCCCTACCGGGAATATAGCGCCACTTATGAATAACACATGAAAAAAATTCTTTGCATCGCTATCTCCGCCGAAGAACCGAGCCAATCCCCTCGAAATATTAATTATCATATCATCACGAATGAGATGGGATAGTAACGAATATATAATATGCATACAGTTACATATTATATGTTTGCAAATATTTTATTTCTTAAAAAAACGTCTCCGATCTCTTTTAATATAAATACAATAGTAGTTTAAGAATAAGAATATATTTATTAGGCTCAAAACAAACAAACAATGAGAAGAAATAAAAATACAAAATAAAAGATAAACATAAAAAAGAAACATTTTTTGCTAGCTACCTTAATGGTGAGGTTACTCAGCTTGTCTATATCATACTCTTGGCATAGCGATGGTTTTCAGAAACTCATCAAAGTTGAACCATTAGCTAAAAATGACAAAAGGTACATTCTTTCTCCAACAGAATTTTACATTATCAGCGAGTAACATATATTAAATAATATAAATAATATTAACATATTTAAAAGAAAATTTTGTAAGGTCGAGATCGTATTTCAAAAATCAAACATTAAATATAAATGATTTCCCCAGCGCACTTTTACAAACAAAACAGAAAATAAAATCACCATTCCGTAATGTTGTTTGTAAATTAGTTAGGAGATGGTATTAAACAGCGTTTCTGTGGAAATGTATTACAATACAGACCCCCGGCCGTAGGGAAGACTCTCTACACCACAAACTTTCGACTGAATGGTTACAAAGATCTAACTGATTAAACACGCATGCATTGTTATTTTTGCAACGTCGAAATTCTCGCTTTTTGTACTAGTTCGTAATTAAGGGTTCATACAGGAAGCTCTTTTGGTGACTTTTATTACCAATTAATTTCTTATCATTTCTTTACATTGTAAAATCGCTTTTATTGTAAGTATTTATTTATGTAACATTTGACGGGCTCGTTGCCGCGTTTGGTAGAAAACCTATCTTGCGCTCCGATGGGTCACGGGTTCGAAGCCCGCCGGGACTACATGTTTAAAATTTTCTATAAGCATATCTTTTCCACGTCAGACCACTTCGTGCAATAAACGGATGGGAGGAACATCGAAATTCCGACCGAGTAACGAACCACCGGTTAGATATAAAAACCGTGAAGTGCACATTGCGTCTTTTGGTCTCAGCCTATGGATTTCCAAATGCTCGAAGTAAAAAGAAGGTCGACAGCGCATCTTTGACGATGTTCTGTGGCTGGGGTTATCACCTACCATCAAGTAAACCTCATGCTCGTCTGTCGATATCTAACATTTAAAAAATATCTTAGATATTCAAAATTCATAAAATATTAATAAATTCATTAAATATGGTAAATTCATAGTTATTTGGTTAGGTTATACTTATTAATATTTCGCACGTTTTCAAGGACAAAGGCGTTTTAATCCGTTTCATTTAAATGTATAATTCTCGCGTTTACAAAATACGATATTATCATTAACAATAATCGCATGAGATCAAAATCTAAACTTTGCCAATTAAATTTAACATTTAAACGCAATGTTTTTACTAACTTAAACCGAAAAATAAAGTTAAACTCGTAAATAAATAGAAAATAGGGAAAAGTCCATTGCAAACCTAGAGAGGTATTTCAAGAGTTTTTCAAAGTTAATGTTTTTAATTCTACGAATGCTTTCCGTTTAGATCCAATATCAATATGGGTAATTTTTTTTGTTTTTGTTTCTTTTGCGAAAACCTATCACACACTGCAGATGTTTGCGCGGAGATGAAATTGAAATTGGGCGATATATGCTGATGTATTCCAACCTCTATGTTTATTAAAAAGAAAATTAATAAAAGCATCTAATTGCACACGCTACTCTCTTTTGTACTAATATATGAAGATTATTATTTTCTCATAATCACTAGATTCCGTTATATGACCTGCTTGGAAGTATTGCAATATTTTATTAGAATTAATAGAATTTAATAGAAGAGCATATCATACCCCAGACATATTTCTAAAATTACATATTGGTGCAAAGACATTGACAAATGAGCATAAGATTGATACCTCAGCCAGTAAAATATGATGTAGAGAAGAATATATTATAAAATTATACATATAAACATGTCTACCATACTGGAAGCGAACAGCAGCAACCATGTTATGGTGCGTTAACCATTAGTATAATGCTAAATAAATAATTGTACCTATGTCAGCTCGTCGGTTCCATCTTTTTCTCCACCTCCGTTCGATTTACCTTCAGATTTTATAATCGTGCTCTTTTTTCTTTTCAGGTAAGTGGCAATTAAAATGCCTTCCTCGACAATTAATCGAAAAGTCTAGCTCTGAAGGTATTTAACAAATTCGTCACAAAGAATTATTCTTCAAGGTAATTTATTTTATATGAGAAGGCTATATTTAAAAAGTTTCAAGGTAATTACCAACGTTAAACAATAAAATTAATGAAAAGCAGTCAATTTTTATTTTCATTTTTTCCGCCAGTTTTTCCCGATACACAACAACTAATCATGGTAACATCCGCATTGTACTGAAACATAGTAAAGCCTTCTTCGTTAGCAATTTCGGAAATCTCTGATTTCTTTTCTATTTTCTAATCTATGTGCTAGGGGTGCCCAATTAGCCTACCACGTGTGAAGTTACAGTGCCCGCCGGACAGATAAAACTCGCTTCTTCACCGAAACGATCGATCGTGGACATAAAAGGAACAATTCGAAGTGCATCGCCTTTTTTCGAACTCGGTTGGGGTGGTAACCCCTCCCCCTTTACGTCCTAGAGGCGCGCTTGACGCGCCTGAAAGTGCTTTTTGGGTGGGTGACGGAACGCGTCAACGACGACGTACCTACCCCACGAGAATTAGCTTTGAGAGCAGAACGTTTAACGCAATTGAGATGGCAGACGCTAACCTTATTCTATACGCTACGTTTTCTGAATAGACAAATTCGTGTCCGAACACTATACACGAACATATTGCCTCTATAAAGACAAAATCGTTTATTTTCACCACTGAAATAGAACAATTAAATTCGCCTTCTATACCTACTTGATTAAGTTTATTCGAGCAATTTGTAAAAATCGTTATGAGCGTGGTCGTAAATCAAAAGTGATTCGATTAGGAATTCGCATCCACGGAGGGTGGGATTATCCAACATGAGCCGTCAAAAAGGCCTGCAAGAAAAAAATATGATATAACACCCGGTTTAAAATCAATTACATTTGATTTAGCATCTTGTGTACATTTACCAAGTTTAAGTACATTTTTCCTAATGGAACTTGCGTTACGTTTCCTTAATTTTACATCTTAAAATCTCACTAACACAGTCGCGTGTAATAGTGTAATAAAATTTATGTACGTATGCGTTAGCGTTTATTCATAATATTATTATATGTGCGAAAATCACGTCACGCAAACTGTCAATTTGATCTGTTTTTGCATCGGATCTCGCACTCAATATATATACGTAGGAAGGAGAAAACTAATTAAACAATCATTCGTGCGATACGTTATTTTATCGTATTGTATAAAGTTGCATTAAGTCGTGTAGTAGACCGTAAATAACGTTTTTCATTGCCACATTTATTAAATCAGTCACATATAATAAATACCTACTTTATTGATTATTTTTTGGTTAATTGTTATGATATAAGTCTATTGTCTAGTGCATTATTTACCTAAGTAAAAATAATGTAAAGTATGTATTTAAAAAGAAATTAAACCCTTGTCAATGATGAAAATGACTGTCCTAAACATAACACAAATAATAGTCAAGGTCATTATTCTTTTAAGAAAAGGAAATGCGTGTCTCGTGCCGGATATCCGCTATAAACGTGCAAGCTAATAATTATATAATGTTGTCAAATATTTTCTTTAACTTCGTCGCTGAAATATCTACGTAATATCGCAAGTTTAGTTTCCCTGTTTGCGTCTGCTTTAATTTGTGATCGGTACAGATACAAAGCCGAGACTCGTTCAATTTAAATCATTAATGTTGACTTAATTTTTAACTATAAATTTATTTAAATCTAAATAAAATTTAAAAGGATTAAAATATGTGTTCATTTTTATTATTTATCCTGTCATTTCGAGTGCTTTACAGAAAGTATGGTCACGAGCGAACTGAAAGGAGAGAGTTTTCTGAATTGAAATATCACAAAGTTGATACAATAACGCCATTATTTTAGAAGTTGTACTTACTGTTTTCCATAGTAATACTAGATATCCTCGTGTTAATAATATCATGTATTAATTGAATTTTAATCCAGTAAAAGCTTTTTTTATTTAATTGTATGATACATTAACCAAAGTAATTATAAAAACATAATTGAATTTTTTGACTTTAACTACTGCATCTAGTTATTTATACAATAGGTTATGATATAATATATATTTTCTCTATCTTCTCTCTCTCTCTCTTTGGTTTTCTCCGATGAATTCTAGTGAATGAGTATAAATAAAACAAGAAAGTTAAATTTATTACATTCAAAGGAATTCTTAATATAGTAATGTTATTTTGTTCGACAAAAATATATTGAAAAAATTTCCTCAAAATAATATGTATGTATATTTTTATGTGAGGTTCACGCTTATCTCTCGATATAACTATAGATACAGTTATGAGTTGTTTTTTCTACTTTAGTTACTGAGGCGTTGAGAATCTATGCCCATTAAGACAAAGTCATAGTCAACCATCTTTGTTATGGCTTATGATTCAGTATGAAAAAGTGAGAAATAAATGTTTACAAATAGTTAGTTTATCTTGGAGATTTCTAGAATAATTAATTATAAGTGTCTTAAAAATTTATAAGAATATCCGCAAAATATTATTCCACAATTGTTAAGCTTAAATAATAAACTTTTTAGAAATTGGACGTTAATAAGTTATGCTCATATCCGCGACGTTAGACGAGTCAAAATCTGTTCTTGAGAAATAACAAAATGTTAAATAACTATAGAGAACAAGTGTCAAAACTAGATTCAAACCGGAGTCACGTCTTTACTATACAAAAAAAACTAGTAAAACTACATAGAATTGATTTTCTAATAACCTTTAAAAACTTCTTAATTTTATAGGTAACATACATATATACAAACGAATATAAACGGCTGTTATCATTCTCTATTGAATATTCGTACTCGTATAACCACTAAGGATCTAGCGAAGCTATCAGCTCGGTTTAAGAGAACGGATGCAGATATTATCATGTTAGTTGGGACGTCCTACTTGTCAACTTCCCGACCTTAATCTATACGCGCCGGTCACCACTTTGATGTACCATTTGGAACTTCTAAATGCTTTTAACACCTACGCCTCTCAGAACAATTTTTGCAATTACCTCGAAAAATAGGAACGATGCTCATTTATTTGGTTAGTGCGCTTGTTAAGTCTTTATATTGTGTTTGCGTATGCTTTGAGAGTAACATACTTTTTCGATTTCTGTCTTGTTCTGAGTTAATAATTGTCTTAATCTGCCGTTGTCAGTTTTTTTATGCTAATTTCTAATTAAACGAACTTTTGTTAAATATGAGCTATAAAAAACTAATAAATATATTTAAAAAAGAAAAAAAATTGATCTGCCCGTCAAACCAAGCTTTAAATGAAAAAAAAAGATTTTTAAACCAGTTACACTTTTCATTAGTATTTCGTGTATTACGCTCATAGCTGCTTGATGTGTTTATTGACAATATACAAAATTACGAAAAAATACAAAATTAATAATTAACAATAACTTGGTTAATGGTTAATGAAACAATTCTAAACACTTTTCATTAACAAAAAGAGCGTAGTGTCGTGAAGCCACAACTGACGCGGAAAACCCGTTACAGGTGTACACACTGAAATTCGACAAAGCGTTTGTGTTGAGGCTTGTCAATTGACAGTTCCAAAACATTGCGACGGTCGGGGTAACCTTTCAAATCCAGTCGCTATACTATCGTACGTCTCAAGGTGAATGCCCTGAGTATACCCTCCCACCGCGTGACCCGCCCAGCTCTTGGGTTAGGTCAGGGTCGAAGCTTCCAGGCCACCTTACGAAGAACTCTCCCATCTGTTTGTCTAATGTTATTCAAGGGCCCTTACTTATTGGGCGGATAGAACTTTACGTCAAGCGATTTTTCCGTTCGACTAGTTGCCGATCTGTCTACCTACTACTGACCCTAATACGAGGTCAAGGTTGATTCGTGAGAAAATTTGGATACAACATGTAGACATCTTATATCAACATAAGTAACATATTGGAATAATTATGAAGCAAATCATCTCAATTTGACTTGCATATCTTAAAACAATATCTTGGTACACTACTTGAACTACTATAATTGAAATAATATTACATATTTGTATTTTAAGAAAATGTACTTAGTTACTTACTTCTTTATGAGCAATCAGAATACTTGTTTTTGTATTATTCAGTAGTCTGCAATAAAAAATAACTAATCTTAAATTTTCTCACTGTACATGGATATACCATAGATAATAGCCCATAAACATTATCTACTAGTAAAAGGTAATAATTAAAAAAATGTTTGTTTAGACATTGATGCAAGCCCTAGTTATATAATTGCCACGGATCTGACCTCAACATTGTGGAAAATTAAAATATCTGAATATTTCGCTCATTTCTTTCCAACGCAATTGTTTTCAAAAATTTCAAAGACAAAATAAATAGCATCCGAGCCGCTCTTCCGTCCGCTTAAAACGAGAACAACAAAAACTGCCTTTCCAAGCATTTTATCGAGCGTTGTTATTGTTGCATTTAATACCAAAGCACAGATCTGAGTGATTAGTATTAAATAGAAAACGAGAGAAATATGTATGTGTAATCGACAATCTACTGATTAAAATCGTAATATGTATCTCCACCCAAAATAGCAGTTATTTAATGAAATCAATTTATATGTGATCCTAATTTACCTTCATAAAAATTTTTCAAAGATTTTCAAATACCTGTCCATTTGTCCAATCTATCAGATACTTACACTTATCAGACGGAATTAACCAGCTGATATTTGATTTGATAGACAGCTGTTTTATTTTATATATAACCCTAAATAGTCATAAAGATCTGAAATTTATATTATTATATTTATTACATATATTTAAAAATAAATAACTTTTAAACAGTAACGTTGTACAAACCTAACGTAAGAAATGATTCAAATAAATAAGACAACTGCACAGATACAGTATCTTTTATTTCAAGCGGGTGTTTTACCAAGTCGTATCACGACTTTTTTTTGTATTTTTGGTGTTGTGACAGACTTTCATTATATACAGGGCTTATGCGTGCTTGCAAAGGGAGACAGATTCAAAAGTGTCAATAGTCTGAACGAGCTCTCAACCTGTTAGCGACGTATGCTTTGACATTGCAGTATGGCGGTAGTGAATAACCAAAATCCGAAACGATGCTTATATATGAACATCGCAAACAATCACGCTAATATTTTCTTTTGTTAGGTTTCTAAAGATGTAAATTTTAAATTATTCGAAACTGAATACGCTTCGAGAAAAACCTTATTATCATAGAGATGGCGCCGCGTATCACATATATGATTTGTGTAACATTATGATTTTATTATTAATTTAAATATCGCGTACGATGCTACGGAGTGTGCCGTAGCAATTTCATTATTATTTCAATCAACTGAATGTAAATTTATTCAACAATCTCACGAGGTAATTGCAATATCGGCGTCTCGTTTTCTCTTATTAAGGTTCTCTTTCTAACGCGTGGTGTTGCCAACTGAACCCCACATTCTTATGCGTTCAATCAAACATAAGCTCGCTTATACTATTTCGCGACTCGGCCTGACTCGGGAGGTATTGTTTGTTCGACTTATTATATGATTTTTGTAAAGTTAAAGGCCGCAAATGTATAATATAGAAAGTAGTAGCGTATACTGTTATCTTATTATGAGTAACTCTTGAACATTTTATCAGATGTAGCTATATGATATGACTTTGAAGATTGCGTTTATTTTTACAATGTAAATGAAAACGTTCTCTCAAAAGCAGCACATTTTGCTGGAAATAAAATATTTTATAATTCGTCGAAATATTTAGGGTTGCGATATTAAAAAAAGATATGAATTTTTAAATAGCAACTGGCAAATTAAAAATTGTAGATGTTCCTGTTTGACAGGCCACTAAGCGTGAACTAGTCTTTTAATATCAACTTATATTAACTTTTGACCTCTCTCGTTCAAATTTTAGCCGGCTGTCGTGACTCTGCAAGTACACTTTTAATTTTGAGTATCCGTAGAGTTGTATACGTTTTATAGGCACAAACATTTAAGAGGAATGTTTCATATTTTATGAAGCTTTTTCCAGCGAGAACAAACCGTATTGCTATTTAAATAGGGACTTTAATAATATAATATTTGATGCATGTAGGCTTATCCGCGACTCGTCTCTCGTTGAATATTCAACAATAATTCGCTTACTGCAAGATATAGCTTTAAATTGTAATGGAATTACTTTGACTCGAATTTTTTACACCTGTGTTTTAGGATGTAAAGAGATAAAATGAAATAAAGCAATTGCTTTCCAGGCCTCATGTATTCAGGTCTTATGAATACGGACGTTTTTATAACATGTTTTTTAAATTATAATCTAAATTATTATAAGATGTAAGTATACAAGCAATCTGTTGGGAAGACTTGTTTTGGTAAAATACCACACGTTTAAATGATAAAAATTCTGATAAAAATTGATCAATTAACGGTAAAAAATATCCCCTTTTTGAGCTTGCTTTATCAAAGCTTTCACTAAACAAAAAATATGTCATTCGCTAACAGGTCTCATGCTTGATTTTTTTAACTAATTACTTACTCATAATCCTTTACATTCAGGCGTCTTTTACAATAGAACAGAAATGTTTTTCTGTAGTTATTTTTTTAAATTTCTTCATGTAGGTAATCAACTTTTATTTACCTTATCTCTACAGAATTCATGATATAATATTATTTACTAACATTTAGGATGGGAACCGTAAGCGCGATGCAATTAGACCGGAGGTCTTGGGTTCGAACCCGGGCAAACAAGATTACAAAAAAAAATGTTTTGTTCGGGCAGGGCACAGAAGGCTGATCGGCTTATGCTTACCTTTGAAGATAAATAATTAGTGAATGGCAAAGAAATGGGTCTGCCTCATATACCACTAGGGAATTCACTTTTTAGTATGGTAACATTCAGGTCATTACCCCTTTACCAGGTTACGAAATCGAATCCCGTCTGGACGATTTGTTTATAATTTTCTGTGAACATGTTTTCCCTACGTCGGTAAATTCCGACCGAATCGAATCTTATGAATGGTATCGAATCACCATTCATAAGACGGAAACACATTTCTATTAGTAGGGCATGGGGCAAACATATTCCTGTTTCTTTTTCACAAAATTAATTTTTATTTACCGACAAACAGGTGACCGACCCATTTTTTTATTTCCCCGGACTGTGAACCCATTTTTTTATTCAATGAGATTTCTTCTGTGTTCTGTCCTAACACAGAAGAAATCTCACTGAATAATTATATACTACTTTAATTATTATTATATAATTATCATTCACGAATAAAATAATATTAATTGTTTATATTTGTTTGGAAAATATCTCGGAAGCTTTAAAACAGCAGGACTTAGCGAACCACTCTCCCAGTCACTTTTCAGTGCTTTTCAGAGAGAGCATTTATTTATTAACCCATGGCTGGAGTTAAAAGCCAACAAGATAAAGGTAGGATTACAAAAATACAATCGTATCTTAAGGCGCGTCCCGGAGCAAATAGTCTTGAGCATTTTATTGCCTCTTGCACCATACTAAATATCGATACGCGTGAATAAACTTGAGGAATTTATTTTTTAATAAATTTCATCAAAACATCAAACTTTGGTCTTTTAAAAAAAACAAAATATGCAAAATGTTCTTTTTTAAATTATCGATGATTAGTTTCGGAACAAAATAATTCATATATCACGAGGAGATGTAAACTTTCATTAATTATTACCTATTTTTGTGGTTTCCTTGTAAGAGAATAAATGAAACTTTAGTACTCTTTATTAACCAAGATTATGTATTATTTAATTGATATATTTCTAAACAACCCGCAAATAGCTCCAAAAAGCTATTTAAAAACCAGGGCGTTTTGCATACTGAAGCGCCTTGAGGCATTCGACGTTCACAAGTGATTCGTACCACGGCATGAATTGCTCAAATGCTCTTTCTCAATAGTACTTTTAGAAATACTGTTTGAAATACCCTTGGTTTTATCTGTGAGCCAATTGGATTCGAAGAACTTTATATTGACAAATTCCATAAAGAACAGTCCTACAAAAAATAATATAACTACTCAATTTTTAGTTATTCATTACCAACTTACTTAGTTGCCACAGGACGCTGAGCAATGTATAAATGAACTATTAAATTCAATTTTTATGAACATCAAACAGCAGAGTTCACTCGGTTGATTTCATCGTGCCTCAGTCAGCCTTTGAAAACCACGTATCATACGCTACACATCTATTTCTCTGGAATAATTAAATTTAATATTCACATATATTATACATGGTAGAGCTAAGTCGTAATAGATGTAGATCAATTGATCAACAGATAATTCTATAAATTAGATTTTTGTAGCAAATTATCTATTACCAGTCGTGGGGCGATTTTGGAACTTTTACTTAATTCTGTTTTCAAATGTAAATAAGGTTTAAACTATTTTTATTGTCACGTTTTTCAAGCTACCTACCTAATAAGCTCACTTGCTGTCACTAACTAACTTACAACAAAATAAATTATACAAATATACCGTCAATTCGCTGCGCAAATTACTCGTATATTAAACCTGTCAATATTTAACTTGCCATATTTGAACTTTTTATATCGCCTTTATCAGAATTTTAGAACACCTGTGCGTCATCATTTCATTTTACAGTAACACTCAAGACAACATAAATCTCCTCTACAAAAATACAACGATAATATGATAATCTTTGGAATAAATATAAACTGTTAATCCTGTTGATCCTGCATATTAAGACGCGTGAATACACAATTGCCAACGGTAGATCGATTTATTCACCTCAATAAATAAGGCCTGGATATTAATAAGCCGCCCGTCCGTGTGCCTACTCTAATTCAAAAAATAAAACATACATCACATCACGTAAATACTAAGCGCTTTTACATTCGCAGTGCGACATAGTTTATTACAAAGTTCTGCGTAGTAACTAAACTCAGAATATCAAGTTGTAAAGTATTAATTACACTAGTAAGTACACACTGAATTCCCGAGTATAGTGGCCTAGCTCGGGACAAGCTTATTTTTTTTTATGTACAGACGAGCATAAGGTTCACTTGATGGTAGGTGATACCTCAGCCACAGAACAATGATGTGTTGTCGACCTACTTTTTCATTCAGCATTCCGAAATCCATACACTGAAACCGAAACGCGCAATGTGCACTTTACGGTTTTCCATCTATGAATGGTGGTTCGTTACTCGGTCGGAATTTTGATATTCCTCCCACCCGATCAATGCCCGAAGTTACCAGATTTGGGCAAAACATGATTATAGAAAATTAAATTAAATTAAACATGTCGTCCCGGCAGGTGTTCTACCGAACGCGCCAATGAGTCCGTCATTATTGTGGCAGCCTTCGGTAAAGGTGATCATCATTTTGATTCCTGCCTGACCGAAACAATTTTTTCTTGTTTCCCCAGGAATCGAACCCACCGGTGCTTAACGCAATGTACTTGCCACTGAGTTACTGTGACGGTCACACACACAACTACGGAAGCTACGGAATGCAATCCTGGTATACCGGGATTTTTGCGGGGATAAACTCGGTTGTTTTTTTCGGGATCCCACTGGACTGGCGGGATTAGAAAGAAGTGCGGATCATACCTTCAATTCACTAATGACTATTGTACCAATCAGCGTGGAAGCTGAACGAGCTTTTTTAGCCGCTGGCTACCTTGTTTGTAATATCAGGAATTTTTTAGCAGACGAGTGATGACACAATCAATACCATAACTTTTTGAAGTATTTCCAAAATAATCTAACAGACGAATTAATATGCTGAAAATCTTGTTTAATTTGTATTAAAATTAAAACAATGAAAATGAGGTCTATTAGGTTTTTATTATGATTGATTACGGAGGTGTAAGTCCGCCCTGTTGAATCTCGGTAAGATGGTTCAGTCCCGCAAATACCTGCTTTTTTTGCGAGATTGCATTCCCTAGTCACAGCATCATTCAAACTAAATACTTATTTCTCCTTGCATTGCATTAGCAGTAGTGGAATCTGCATTCAAAAAGTAATCTACTGCTTCTTAGAAAATATGAACTAATTAAATATATATTATCACTATTTTATTTACTAGCGATCCACCCCGGCTTCGCACGGGTGCAATGTACTATACAAAGAAAAGCTTATGTTACTCGGTCATAACTAAGTGAAAAGCCAATAGAATGGAGAAATAATTTTTAAAAGCGGTCGAGTAGTTTTTTAGTTAAATCGTATCAAACAAACAAATCTTTCCTCTTTATAATATTAGTATAGGTCAATTTTAAATAAACATCATATTTATCTATTTTAATATCTGAGTTAGAGATAATTATGATGTGTTATTAGTTTTTTTTACGTAGGACTTACGGATAGACTGATGTTATAGGCGGGTTTAAAAATTGTATTATTAATAAACAATCATATTTTAGTTCTTGGTATTAAAATTCTATCCAATGTATGAGCATATATAAAATAGTTTTCAAAATGAATACTTCGGATGTTTTGGGAAATAGTAAATCGTAAATTGTTTGGACTTGGCTGCAAGCTGTGGGCCATTTATGGCAAATACACAGAAAGCAATGATAATAATAGAACTATTATTTTGTTCATCACACAAGCAATTTATTAGATTTTCTCCGTGCCGCTAGTTTGAAATACAAGAAAAAAATTTGAGCGGGTCGGTCCACTCTCTTGAACGGAAAATTAACCGGCCACAAAGGCAAATATGAAACAAATCGAACCGTTTTAAGTTTTTGTCAAAGGGAAGAGCGGATACCGAATTCCTTTTTCATTTGTCTAAAAATGTTGCAATTGAATGCAATTCGGTATGGAATATTGAAAGCTCAAAGTGGGTGAGTTTTCCTCATCCGTTCACGCACTGGGGGCGGGTGGGCGCTGCGGGACGAGCGCCTCCATTGCACCCCTGCACCCCTGCCTCTTGCCCCCGCCCCCCATCCCGCGTCTGCTTTCTAAACCTCCACGCAAATAGTACACGTTTGCTTGGCAACATTTCATGCTTAGTGTATACAAATAATGTACGGCACGGCTACAAACTGCGCAAAGGGAATACTAATGCGAGTGAACACAGGCCTCAAGTTAAACATTCGCCCAATAATCGTTCGTATTGTAATGTCCGTTTTCACACCCTCCATTCTAGCGCTTTATAGCTAGCGATTCCCTCACTCGGGTTCAATTTATTATCAGCTCCATCGCTTCATTAGTCAATACTGAGAACAAAAAGAAAGAGAAGTAAAGGATTTCTCGAATACTTACCCGTATTAAAATGCAAAGCCTTCGCGAAGTTTTTCGCAAACTCTAATCTACATATCATACAGACGTCTGAAAATAATTACTTAAGGCGTTCACAAAGGTTGTATGAATAGAGTTGCACCACAGAAGGCTATGATTTTTAGATTTTCCGTGACGAATCCGAGTTTTAATTGAATAACCTTTCCAGATAGATTTAATTTTTATCGAACCGTTGAAACTGAGGTATCTAGCAGTTTCCTTTTACAATTATGAATAAGAACTTTATTGACATATATCCAATAGCTTTTCATGTAGACGTCGCGTCGGTTCTTATCAAATATTTCGAGAAATGGCGTCTACAACAGCACAAAGAAATGTTTGAGTGAAAGTCATGTACAAAGTTATGGCGAATGCAATCCCAAGTGTACCTAGATTCTAGCAAAAGGCCGGGCGTACAATCTGCCGGTGACGGCGAATAAACATAGCTCCCCAGTGGATCCTCCACAAAGTCCAACTGATTCACAATGCAAAACGCATCGGCCGGCCTACCTATCTAATATTGCCTGATGTATTTTGAATAATTGCCGAGCACACCGGCGGCTGATTGCGCGCACAAAGAGACCAGTAGATGCAGCACGGAAAATGTCTTGCCAGGGATTTGTGGATGCTCTTTGTGGGGATTTACCCAGACAAAAGTGGCTCGTCAGCACGAAAGAGAAGCGGGGTTAGGCACGCTGATTGTGGCCATCAAGCTTTATTCAAATTAAGAATTCCCGTAACACCTGATAAATATACGCAAATACTTCTTCATAATATAAGACTTTATATTAGCGCCTTTTTGCTCTTTGTTATTTGATATGCCGTCTAAAGTAATCTGGAATTTGGAGATTATGTATTTTACTTTATATAGAATGTAACGTAATACAGCGCGCTCTTTTTATTATATGTGTAACTGTATACGTAATATTTATTTAGGAAATTATTATTCGTATCATTACCAAATAGGAACCGAATTAACTAATAATATACTCGATACGGTTTACAAGTTTCTAATATTGCATGACTGTTATTAAACTTAAAAAAAAAAGAAACGAATTAATTAACGATACAATGTGCTAATAATTATTATCTATAATCACCTAGTATTCACGTGCCTATGCAGTTGAATAAATTAAAATTTTCACGATGAATATTTTAGTAGATACTTCCTTACTTAGGTATGGAAAAGGTGTTTTCATCATTGTTTGCTTTTTTATAATATATTAAGTTAAAGTATTTTTTAATCTTTTTCAAAGTACTTATTCACCGGTGCATTCGATGCATCTTTGTCAACGCAGTGACAGTTTATTGATTCTCTTCTTGAAGAAATCGGCTAGCAGTAAACTCAACAACATTTTGGACTGCCTGCTGTTTGTTTATAAGTATATAAACAAAGCTCCCGAGTATTGATTTTTTTTAATGGCCAGTACTGCAGAGCTGCAATTTCATAGGTCAAAGACCTATTACCTATTATTTATCTATTTGACTATGACTTAAGAAAAGATATGGAGTTGTATTTTTATTCTGACGATCTACAATTACAGACAGAGTGGAAATGTTTCTGAAATTAGGTAAATTTATTTTTATTTATTTCTACGAGAAATCTTTTAAAATATAATGAATAAAATTTATTGTAAATATTCTGAATTGAATATTACAACTGTTTACGTGTGACTGAAACGAATAGTTATATTAATTTTTATAATATTTCTCGGGATACATTATATTGACACTCTAGTAACACATGATAGGTACATCATCATCATCTAAACTCTGAAGAAAATAAGGTCTTTTCAATGGTTAGTTAAATACTTCTGCATGATGCTCTACTTTACACTTGATCTTATTTTTTGAGAAATTAAACTCATTTGACTGCTGATTTTACTAGTAAATTATAAGTATAGGCCAGTATAGCCTTACAAGTATAAAAAAGCGACTTGGTATCATAATCATATCCGACGTTGTTCTACGGATACGTCAATACAATACGTCAGGACGGCTAACTATATAACATCGGTTAATTTTATGTTTAACCTGTTATCCTAGTACCCCTGGGCTTGCCAAAATTAAATTGATCACGCTATATTATAATAATACAAACAATCTAATAAGTGGGCTAATTAATTTACACAATTGCTTTCAGCAATTACTGGGATAAAGGCTTTGGAATTAAATCATCGTTAATAGATCATTTCCACTGTACTAATTTCAAATATATATGACTCAAATGTTATCAAAAACTTAGGAAAGCCTGAAGCTTTCTCACGTGGTTAGATTGGGAAAATTACTGACACAAAAAATCGATAACTTCATTCGTTTCCTATTTTATGTTTTTATGAAAGATATCGACAGACGAGCATGAGGTTCACTGGATAGGTGATACAGCCACAGAACATCAGTCAATGATGCGCTGTCGACCTAATTTTTACTTCGACCATGTTTACCGATCTACCTACCTACTACTTATGGAAATCCATAGACTGAAACCGAAACGCGCATTATGCACTTCACGGTTTTTCCATCTATGAACGGTGTTTCGTTACCCGGTCGGAATTTCGATATTTTTGTTACCAGACGTAGGGATGTCTGCTTACAGAAAATTATATACATGTCATTTCGGTGGGATTCGAACCCGAGAAAAACGAGACTGTATTTTTAATATTAGTAGGGAAATTCATATAGCTGTCAAATGCCTTTAAGTCCAAAGTCGCTTAGAATGATGGATTCAAGTGGAATAAAAACATACCCGGATCCATCAATGGAACTATCCGATTAATTGTAGTGTACAAAAAAATCGAGCGTAGACTTTTATTCGCAGTACTCAATCCTTCAGCTATCACAAATAAATTGACTTATCATTTTCAATTAATCATCCAGAAAATAATACCTAAATATTAGTTAACAGCCATAACAACCAATTATAGCGGAGAATAATTAGACTCGAGATTCATTAATTTATAAGTCGATACTGAACGTAGATTTCTAATTACTGGAGAATAATATTAGTCGTAGGAATCGATCTAACAACCTCCCCCAACCCAAGCGGGTGTGCAAGGCAACGGCGAGCAAAATTGTTGAATCATCATTTTGCAACTGCGCCATAACTGATTTTCGGTTTCCGTTAGCTGCAGTGTGTGGGTGAATGCGTGTACTATCACAAGTTAGTACGTGAATCAAACCACACTTGGAACATATAAAGTGGGGATGGGACTTATGGAGTTGCGACGCTTTACATTTTTAGCCAACTTCAAAAAAGGAGTTCTCAATTCAACTGTATGTAATATGTGATAATTCCTCCAATTATGCATGGATTTTGATGATTCTGGTTTTGTTAGGTGGTTTCTGAGGCGGAAAGGTGGAATAGTAAAAAGCCAAGAATGAATCCTGCCTAACTTTCGAACGGTATGGAGCGGCATCTGAACGACGCGACTCCAAAAATGTAACATAAAAAAACCATTCACAAAATGGAAATCGAGTAATTTATATTCTATATTTCATTATTTTTATTAATATTATAAAGAGGAAAGATTTGTATTTTTGAATTTTTGTATGTTATGAATGTTTGACCAATAGAAAGCTACATTATCAACGAGTAACTTAGCTTTTTTTGTGTATATTGTGTACATCTACATTGCACCCGTGTGAAGCCGGGGCGCGTTGCTAGTAATACATATTGTAAAGTGCATCTATATTGCAATCGTGCTAAGCAGGGGTGTTACTATGACTTCAGGTATCAATGCTAATACGTCATGTCAAAATTCCATAAAATATAACCCAAAAGACTTCAATAGCTAACAGCTTTGGTAGGCGACACGAGGCCAGAGTAATTAAAGCCTTTGGGTCAAAAATTACGCTCGAGCCGAACTTCCATTAGTAGCCTTAGTGCAGCGCATCCCAAAAATTACTCGGTGCACCCCCACGAATTTATGTCCCCTCTATTTATACCCGGGCTACATTTTTGCAAGGCCTCTATTATTGAAGGGAACGTTAAAATTCGCAGTGTTCATTTATTCACATTACCTTCATTTCCTCTCTTCGATATTTCGTTAACCAAAGCATCCTGTCATGAGAATATTCTCTAACAAACCTTGTTTTGGTGTAAAAGGCTGTGTCCTTTGAAACATTTAAAATGCAAATTCTTTTAAGTAGAGACTTACTAGAGTGACATACCAACAAAAATGAGTTAACTTGACTAGGGCGAAAATTAGTACCGAAGAAGGGAGAGAGTTTTTATGTAGCTGTTTTGAGCTATGTATTTATCTATGATAGTTAAATAAATAAAAAGGAATAAATCAATTACTAATAAAAAAAAAATATTTATCATTCATATGTATAATTTTGCAAAATGGGTTCTAGTGCATTTCAACAGGAATTGCCAGTAGGTATTGTTAGTGTGAGTAAGCACATCTACCCGTAACTTTACAACATCAATACGAAATAGTAAGAAATAAGGGAAAATGCGTTTACGCGTCAAACATTAACCCGGCCCATTTGACTTTGCAAAAAGCGAAAACAATAAGTATAAGCAAAGTGGCAACTCGCGTTCACCCTTTCCGAGCGACTTCACACATGGCTTTGTTCGGACTAACGATAGCAGAGCTGGCAAAGAAGTGTACTCCTGTTCGGGACGGCGACGTAAAGTTCATTAAAGGCGAGTAGAGCGTGTTGGAGTGGCCACCGGCGCGAAGGGCCGATCGCCCCAACCCCACTACCGCCCGCCTAATATTTTCTATATGAATATTAACGTCGTGACGTCAGCGAAACTCATGCCCGTGACACGAGGCCGTGTGCTACGAAATTTAAAAAATTCAGGCTTTAAGCTCACGACTTATGAACATAATATTGTCATATTGGTTACGTAAATATTCAGGCTTACCTCACATGATGTCATGGTTGAAATTTTTCGTAAACAGAAATTTAAATTTGAATCTAAAAATGTAATAAAATAAAATCATTAAAAAATATCATAATACATGTAAGATTATCACGCAATAATTATATTGTTGAATAGACAACGAAGTATACTAAAATTTTCATTGTCTATGCAAATTTTTATTATTAGCGTATTGTATATCACATTTCGTGCAAATATCTCTGAATATGTATCTATGATTAGATTTTTTAAATTATTTGTACGTTTAGAATTGAAGTATATCAAATTTGTTGCAACAATAAATCTTAAAGATGACAAAATATTATATGTATGTATAAATACCTAATATATTCTATATAACTATCCAACTATAACTTGTTGCTAGTCCATCGCGTTCTAGCATTTATTTTTACGGTAAATAATAATTAAGTGCCGTTTTAACTTATTCATGGGAATTGAATTCATTTATTACAATATCTGCTACATATTTTCTATAGCATATTATTTCAATGGAATTTATTATAATACTCGTACATAATTTATGATATTAAAATATTGAAACGGATAATTAGGAAACGCGTTGAGTTGTAACATCCATTCTCTGCGAATATTAAACAGTTTTGATTAGTTTTAAGTAGGGATGTTATGGATATGAATTTTCGGATATGATAACACCGATTTCAGATACGGTTACGGATATGAAATTATCGATTATCCATTATTTTCGGATAGTTTCGGTTAAGTATATTAGATATTGTAAATAGTAATGACTAAGTAACAGAAATAATAATTCAATTGTCGTGCGCGGCTAGTGTATCGGCTCGGCTAGACAAAAAAACCTGTCATCACGAGTCTCATTTAGACTCAGCCCCGATCCAAAATCATTCGATTTTATAGAGGGTTCGGTTACGGTTTCGGATAGATTTTTATATCAGATATCCGTTCATAACATCCCTGGCTTTAGCAAGCATTTACTTACCTCTATATTCTATACCAGCTTGTCATGCTTCACCGCCTACATTATATATACCTAAGTGACTTTTTGTGGCTTTCATATTTTAATGTCAATGATCTTTAACATGTTGCAATAAAATGTGGATAATTACTTGATTGCCGTAATGTCACTTAGCAGAAAAACGTAGTGCGAAACAGAAGTAGCAGATGTCGTGGCCGTATTAGGTGTTGAGTTAATATATCGATTCCTAGTAGTAATCATACTTGATATACATACAAACTAATTTTAAACTGATCCATTTTCATGAATAAAAGTTAGTAAAAAATAATTATAAAAAAAAAAAAATATTTTAATATTTAAAATATTGTTTTATGTTATATAAACGATAAAAATTAATATTTAATAATGTTAATTACACTGATAAGATTACATAAATTTAATATTATGTATCTCGGTCTTGGTAAATTGTGGCGCACCCATTTATTTCTTCTTGACGTCTATGATTATTGCTGGAAATTATATTTCAGTTATCAGGTTGTCTTTTTTATAACCTACCACACATTAATTTAGGCTTCACATATACTCTCTATAAACATAAAACATGCATGATTCTAAATCTTTGGAACGTGTTTATTTTCAAATAAACTGATTCATTTACGTGATAACGTAAAGCAAGTTAACTTCACAAGAAAAGGGGAAAACAGTTATGTAAAGTACTATTCCCATGCAACTCATTCTTAATGCGAAATATGTTGTACAATGCGAAACAGGTGAGTCGTTGACGCTTTCTCTCCGCCCCACCAACCCTATGGGATTAGTATAGTGGAGTACCTACTATACTACTTTAAATGCTACTTGTATGGTAATTAAATCTTTTTAAAGTTAGAAGTTTAAAATTTTAGTACTGAGAATATTATAACACGCCCCGGCTTCAGACAGGTGCAATGTAGATGTACTATACACACTTATAATGTAGTTTTCTATAGGCGGAATATTTAAAATCGATCCAGTAATTTTTGAGTTTATTCATAACATACAAACATACAAATCTTTCCTCTTTATTATATTAGTATAGATATATTAAGATAATTCCAAAGGTTTGTACCTACGTATAGATTAGTTACGGTTGTAAAGAACATGTGCCAAGTTTATTGGGTAGGTAGAAGGTTCAGAGAAGTATATATTGCATAGACAAGACGCAGTATGGCGCTGCAAAGTATTCCCACAAATCTCCTTATCGTAATAATCACTTTTGTCCCTTGATAAACGTCTACAATACGTGACAAAGCCGTGTCGAGAGCACGTAAGCAATTAATCGACAAAAATCGACCAACACCCCGTGGCCATACACACTCACCCCAGCCGATATTCGAGAATCAGTTCTACACTTTGATTCGCTACCAATTTAAAATCCACTTAAAGACAACCACAGACTAATCGAAAAGTTTGCGATGGTACGCGATCCAGTAGGAACCTTTAATTGCCTATATTAAAATAACTGACTGATGTCAAACATATCTAGGGCGCGCAACCGTACCTGGCACGAGGGTTCACATGTTAATAATCATTATGATAATATCTTCTATGTAGTATGCGATAGCGGCTTTTATTCCCCTCCACAGGGCTGCCCGTTTTCGCTTACACAATATAATTTATTTTTAAGTAAAAAATCGCTCCTCCAGTTCCGTTTTAAATGTTCATTAATCATATAAATATTTTTACGATAGTGAACATGTTTTTACGATAAACTCGGGTACTAAACAAAACCAAATTAGCGCTATTACAACTTAATTGCTCATGTACAAAAATCTGGTAATTAAAATTATAATTAACGCTAGTATCGTATATTTTCTTAGCTCGTATTATAATTATTCGTTGTATTACATTTTTGAAGCAACTGTTATGGTGGTCATCGAATAGTGACTTTATCACAGAATAGATAAAAAGGTATTTATAGTGTTGTGAGTGTGTTTACTTTAAATAACGGGAGAGTAACTTGACAAAATGTAGGAAGGCAAACATGTAATTGTAACGTTGCTGTGAAGACAATTGATTTTGAATTTTGATTTTGATTGAATATTGTTTTACTCTTCTTAATGTCAAATTTCTATGGTTTGTTTTTGTTTTGATAATAGCGCACCGGGCTGCCTATAAGCAGATTATTAAAAATTCAAATTGACAATGGCGTGTCTTTACTAATTATTCTTTACTTTGTTATCTACTTTCATTATTATTTATTTCTCTTTTTACGACTTAAGAAAAACATAATCTTTTTGTTTGTTATAATTATAAAATTAATTAGACAAATTAATGGATAGTAATTATTTCAAATTAAATTACGTAAGTAACTTTTTTGTATCTTTTACGATATTTTTTGTTACAGTTTTTTACTATGAGAGTTAAGTTATTTCAAAATGTATATTTCATCATTTTAATCTAACGTACGTACGAATTTAAATAACTTTATAACGGATTAAAACGCGATTTATTATTTATATTGTTTCCCGATGCGGACGTTTCGAGTGCTTTTAGCATACGTGGTCCCGGGCAAAACACTCGAAACGTCGGGATTAACAATATAAATAATAAATCATGTTTAAATCTGATATAAAGTTATTTTATTTAAATGTGTGATATTCGCCTTAATAAAAAACAAACACTATGTACGTACAAATGTTAGATCTCATTACACCTGCTCTTTTCATAAGAACATGGACTGAAATAATCTCAAAACCTTTATCTCGTAACCAGTATCGGGAGCACCATATAAGCCCAAAAGCCCGTATAGCTTTTAAAAAGTGTTACAGTTAATAGTTTTTTCGTCCAACTTCGATATTGCTTTAAAGATATAAGCAGAGTCTTGCTCGGAGATTCAGAAACTAGTTCATAATAAATATAATAAGGACTAAATTCTAGGATTAAAACAGTCTCAACTTTAGAGCTACAGTAATAATATAAAAGCAATGATTAATTAATTTTAAGATCTTTCACACCCCTATTTAGGCGTCTGCTGATATAAGCTAGTAGAATGTTACCAATTACAAAGTGTTTCATACAAAGAATTTACTAAAGTACCACGCTCTACAAAAACCACCTGAAATTTAGCAACGATAATACGATCGATGTTATATCGCGTTCACAATGTTAAATATCTTGTAATTCCTGAATTGCCAATGAGGCGAGGTGTTTTTGCCAACGGCGGCGCCTACGGCGTATGGGGGAAATGACGAACGGATACATTTGTTTAGAATAGTGTTTAGAATGATTATAAGCCCTTGAATATTTATGAAAACATTTATAAAGTTCATTGAGACTACAATGTTATTGTCAGTTTTATAACTAGACTTTTGCCTATGATTTTCATCCCATTTACAGCGCACTTTAGTTAGTTCGTAATTATTCTAATGTACGTTTCAGTTTCGTTTAAATCTTAGGGCACGGCAGTCGAGCAACAAGCGGCACGGCCGTACTATCCTTTTCTCGAAGTAGTTCGGGCCATTTTCGACCCCCTATTACTTCGTTATGGATAAAACTAGAAGCCTGAATTTGATTAAGATGTTGTTAGGTTAGCTAACTACGTTATAACTTAAGACAGAAGGATCCTTAAGTAGAGAATGAATAAATTGACCGATTTAGTGTTATATGGATCTCACAACTTTTTACGATAGAAGAACTGAGGTGCAATGTAGATATACAATAGATACACAAATGGTGTGTTACTCGCTGATAATGTAGCTTTCTATTGATGAAATAATTTTTCAAATCGGTCGAGTAGTTTTTGAGTTAAATCGTAACGAACAAATAAATCTTTCCTCTTTATAATATAATAATATTAGTATAGATTAATAAAAAATTTTTTCTTTAAAATACATTGCTTGTTGTTAAGAAAATGTAACAATATGAATTCAAAGCTATAACTACCATCTTCCATAAAGTTCTATTAATATTTCAAAGACGTTCTCAAGATGTATGTTTAGATTTATTTACTGGGTGTACTTTTACATTTAATTGGTGTACTTTTATGAAATTAGGAGTGAATAATATACAACAGCTGAAGGCACTGTTAACTCCGTAGCAGTTGAAAAAGTCTGTACAGTACATATTTTCTATTAATATAGATGCAAAAGTATATGTTACATTTTTACGAGAAAACCACAGAGTCAATTTTAATAAAAATTACTACAGGGAAAGCTTGAAGCTTTATTCTATTGGTTACGCTGCCATCAGAAGTAAAAAACTGATAAATTCTCTGTTTCATGAGACGTAGAAACATCATTTTTGATAAAATACACCGCAGGGCGTAACATACTCCGAAGTTTCCATAACCGCTGTTATGGAAACTTTAACTGAAGCCGCGGGAAATGCTAGTTACAGAAAAAAAGGAAAATACGTATAAGTATTGAAGTATTGTTAAATTTAAATATTTTAAGAATATGAGCAAGAGTCACAGTTGTAATGCATGACTGACAAAAAAGCGAAATAAATATTTCTCGCCTGATTTTCCGACGACTCGATGCCAGCTGCAGTTTCTGGAAATTTTACAAATAACACCTTTATCATTCGACCTATTTACATATAGCTGCTTAAGCAAGCAGCAAGCAGTGTTGTGGGTTGATTTTACTTACAAGGACAACGACCCTGTATGTAAAATCTCCGACACAAACGTCAGTGTTGATCTTCAATTGTTTTGTATTTTATTCTGAATATCTCAGGAAAGAGCTTATTCAAACCAACACAGGTACGTTTTTACAAAATTGTAACACGTTCAAAAATCACCCATCAACTACATATAAACACTATTTTAGGTCTGAGCCTACGGCTTGACCCTTCGAGATTACACCTTCATATTATTAGAGAGTTTTACACAAAATAGTCCTGTTCCATAGTAATAATCGCTCCTATGCACGTCGTAATAAGCGCCGAGGCGCGGGACGCGAGGTGCGGGCGGCAAGGTTAGCGCAAGATTCGCGCGTCTCTTCAGTACGCTTTATGTTAGCGGAGAGATTACACGTGATATATAAAACAGTGTGACTGTTCGAGAGATCTTATTGGAAGATCTCGACTATATTTTATGTAAGTAATTTCCTGTTTATTGTTGGTTACAGTTTTTTGATATTTTAGAGATTATGTTATTTTTATTTTATGGTGCCGTGGTCCGTCGGCCCGCACCAACTAGTCCGTCGGACTAAAACTGCTAATCGTCGGGCCAAGCTTTCTTGCCCGACCGCCTAACTCCGTGGTCCGCAGGCGGACAAGATTACCTTGTCCGTCGTCGGATGGAGACTGCATGCGCCGTGTTTGCTGATATAAAAAGTTTTAAATGACAAATATAACTAATTTACGTTATGGTATTACTTAGTGAGCGACTGACGAGTGACAAGAAATCAACAGAACAGTAACTTACAAACATTAATTTGAGTTACTTAAAATACAAAATGAGAAGCTTCATAATATTTGACCGAACTAATATTTGTTTGAGTGTCAACGTTATGTCCTGCATTTTTTTTTTCAATATTTGGCAAATTATTTATTTATACTGAGCGGCATCCTGAGGTGGTGTTGTAAGTTAATTTTATTAAGCCAAGTAAAATAAGTAGGATTCGGTTCTGGCACTCGTCGGCCGCTGCCGCGGCACCGCTCGCTTCGCTCGCTCGACTCGTGCGTGGTGGTCACCATACCAACATAACCTAACCTAGAACTTCAAAACTAGTCGCTCACTTAGTAATTTACATGGCTGGAATTTTAATATCTGAAATGGATTAATCACCAACCACTTTTTGTAAGCTCGTTCTGGATTTTATTTTTCATCAATATTCGTCGTTAGTTTTATGTTATTCGATCGTTTTATAATTCTCCATAAAATAACTTGTGGAGGCCACCTGTGGGTATGCTGTGGTCGTGTGTACTGTAAGTATCCGTCCATTTGCTATTGCTGATACGACGGTTCAAACTTCTTTAACTGTCGCTTATTTATACCGTTCATACTCCATTGTAAATTCCTGTTACAAATTTCAAAATATGACATTTACAAATTATGATGAGTCAAATCGTGACAAATCGACCTCAATTGAAGAAATATGCGAATCAGATGTACAAAATAAAGAAAATTATTCCACCCTTGGGTCATCAGTCGATGTGACTTTAATCTGGACCTCACAGGAGGGTATATATCTTTTTTTTTTTTATATTTCTCCTCTTGTTAGGTAAGCTGATTCCAAGATTATGCCTGCACTGGCAGATTTTTTGAAACAATCGTTTGATTGCCAAAGCTTTGACCAAGAGGACTGGAATAATATTGTATGGTATTGAGAATTTCAAAAGAAATTCCAGGCCGCGCCGGTTTTTACATCCTTAATTATCAAGCCGCAGCTTATATCTAAGACTCCCAAGTGGATCTCATATAAAAATATTGTTCGGACCAAACTTTAGGTTCTCTCGCACATGCTCTTCTATGTCAAAGAAAACTTTTAAAAGATGCTTTAGAAAAGGTGGCCTTGGACGTAAATTCAAATACCTGGAGAGTATCCCCAAGGGAAACGAAAACGTGCTCGTCCTAAACTGACTTGGCGCTGGACTGTCTTTGAAGAAGCGAAGTCCATTGGGAAGACTTGGAGCAAAATGAAAAGGGTTGCTCAAGACAGAGCAGGCTGGCGGAACACTCTGGATGCCCTCTGCCCCATTTAGGGGATATAGGACCTTAAGTCAAGTCAAGTATTAAAGACGCAATCATGAATAATGTTACTAATACTGATACAGATTTTCGGAAATGCTGTGATGATATGCTTCAATTTGTTTGTGGTGTACACCACGCGGGCTAAATAGAGACCAGACGGTCTTTATACAAACCACCTTCTAACTATTTTCCTAATGTACTTCGTAGAATACCTCCATCAACTTCGCAATTGTTTAATGAAGCTTCACTTTCCGAATTTTTAAAACAGCATTTAATAACAGGTATTTCAAGTTTTTTCCTTCCTTCCTTCAAAGGAGAAAAAGACAAGCATTTGGACGATATGACGATAAGTTGTCTCGTTCCCAAACTAACGTCAAACAACAATCACACAAAAATAACTTTTATCCAACCCTCTCAACTTGCAAAGTTATTTATAAGACGTTTGAGTCAATGTCAACAACAAAAATGGGAGGATAACAAAAGCCCGAACCAGTAAATTTTGATTTAAAATTAGCAATACGTCTAAAATACGTACTTGAAGTTTGAAAAAGTCTTGATCTTTCCTTCATTCTAAGGACTTTAATGGGCATTTCAATTCCTTTTATACGAAAACCTCGCTTGTGGAAGCAGCTTGGGTAAATCTTGTAAATCTTCAAACCAAAAAATCAGGGTTATGCAATTCGAACTCGAGACTCTACACCAAATAGGGGCAATCGAAATTTGCAATCAAAAGTTGATATTTCTTTCTCGAATAATATTAGTTCCAACACCAAACGGTACTCAAAGACCAGTTGACCAAAGACTCTCAGACTTATAAATCATCAGAGGGTTCTAAAGTTTCTACAACCAGACGATTTTCTAGATAAAATTGACCTATGGAATGCTTAGCTGTATATCCCTATAACGTTGGATCATCTTTTTATTACGACAGCCACTGCTGTCAGAAGACAGCACTTCTTCGATGTTCTGGAGAATAAAATAAAAATGACTGCAAAACCGATTAAGCCAGTTAGGCTAGCTGATGAATTGGGAGAAGTCTTGTCTCGTTCAGACACAAAAATGAGGGTTCCAAGGTATCATTTGGGATACAAAAAGCAATTTAAGAAGCTTAAATATTATCAAAATCCACATAATCGAGAGGACATTGTTGAGGTTTAGGTGAGTTGAGGTTTAGTCACTTGGACATGACAAAAAGCAAAATCTGTGCTGGGTTTTCTGGTATTTGCGTCGTTTGTAGTCCCTCTAGGGCTTTTAGATAGACGTCTCATTCAAAAATGCAACAGCCAAAATGAATTTGTTTCGACCAGACCAGAATTTACCTGTTCCCATAATTGTTTATTACAACATAAATTGTTGTTTTTGAGAATGTCCACGAGAATTCTCCAATCTTGAACAAAAATTCAACGATATTTCTAACCACGGATGCCTCCGACTGGGGATTGGGGGCAGAACTAAAGGACAAAACAATGTCGATACCATGGAGATCAAAATAAAATGGGTGTCAGATGAATGTAAAGATGTAACAATATAAAATATGAAAAATGTCCAAAACCAAGGAATAGTGATCCAGTCGGACAATCAAACAGTTATTATTTCCCATATAAGATGTGCAAAGAGGAACAAAACCAACGTCGCTTTTGGAAATGTCTCGGAGGCTATTGATTATGGCTTTCATGTAATCCATCCCTAGAAAACATTTTTTTTTTTCAATTGGCAAGGCATGTACGTATCTTTACTTGTTTTTCTGAGCATTGGACGTCGCTTGCATAGTCTTACTCTTTTATACATAAGCCCCGATGATATGCAAAGTTAATATGAAAGTTTTTCTTTTTGGCCTCGATTTGAATCTAAAACTGATTCAGTTAACTACAGTCAGTCTGGGTGGGAGTTCAAATCTCGTGAAACTAATAATTGGAACATTCTTTTTTGGATAAGTAAGATTAAAGTAAAACGCAAAGATTAGCTCTGGCAGAGCTTACTAACCTATTTGTTACTTACAACAAGAGGAGTGGTAAAAGTGGCTTCCCGTAGTGTTATAGCGGGTTGGGGTTTTGATATTTTATGTATCAAATCATCATCAGGAAGTTTACCTTCAGCCGTAGCAGCTAAGAATAATAAAATATTGCCTTTAGACGAAGTCTTAGACAAGGAAAACTGACAAAGCAGAGATATCTTTTTTAAGCATTATTGTAAGAAAATTGTAATATTTCTTCTGATAATAATAGATCGATAAGATTAAGTGAGTCTTTTAACATACTTCATGAATGTAATTCTTAAGACTGACAATTTTAGATCTCACTTGTTAACTTAAGTTGGATAATAATTTATTTTTATTACCTTAAAACATAATTCTTATATTTTTAGAAATAATTTTGTGTTTTATTAATTGTATTTGAAGACATGAACGAAAAAATGCTTCTTTTGTTTATATTATGAATGTTGTTTTGTTTTTAGTTTACACTGTAACCATCATTACATAAATAGGGTGTTAATTTTTATTATTTCACAGTACGCTCCTATGGCCGGCAGAAACCAAACAGGTCTCGAAGGGTCAAGCCGTAGGCTCAGACCTAAAATAGAACCGTTTTTCCCCCGAAGGGAATAAAAACGGATATTTTGGGTCTAGCCAAGGCTTGACCCTAGTTTTAAAGCCTTAGCCGGCCGAGACGGTACTGAAGAGACGCGCGAATCTTGCGCTAACCTTGCCGCCCGCACCTCGCGTCCCGCGCCTCGGCGCTTATTACGACGTGCATAGGAGCGATTATTACTATGGAACAGGACTATTTTGTGTAAAACTCTCTAATAATATGAAGGTGTAATCTCGAAGGGTCAAGCCTTGGCTAGACCCAAAATATCCGTTTTTATTCCCTTCGGGGGAAAAACGGTTCTATAAACCATAACTAAGATCGGAACAGACTAAAACACCTCTTAAATAACTATTAGAAAGGTTTTATAAAAAGCAACTACAATTGTAATCTTTTTTTCAAAATCATGAAGTGAATTGAGTCATTTTGGGTTACGAAAACCAAAGCTCCACAAATTATATAAATTAATTATTTAGTAACTAAATTAACATTCATGCAAATTTTCACTTACAATTTTATAACGTATCGAATAGTTACTATTTACAATTATTTATGATTTTGCCTACGACTTCGTCCGTCGACCTTAAAATCGAAGCATTAAAAATGGCGGACATACCATCCTCTATTTTAAATACTTTCACGAATTATTTAATCGTATCGGAGTATAATTATTAAAATTATAATAATCATATTATTTGTGATAATACCTACTTATCAAGTTTCTTAGTTTTACCTGTTAGTTTATATAAATTTAACAGTCATAGGATGAAGGATGTATACTGAAAACAAATATCAATAATGATCTATATAAATAAAAATCAACGTATGTTTGTGCCTTATACAATCCAAAACTATTCATCCGATAATGATGAAACTTTGATGAGTTGTTCTACATACGCCCGCGAAGGTTAATGGCCAGAATAAAAAAACACTATTTTACACAATGCGCGCGCATGCCGGGTACAGCTAGATATTATACCTTGGTATGCCTATATCTTATGCTACAGAGTTCTTTCTGGGTTTTGTTTTTCTCTGTACAAAATTTCATACGTACATGATAGCAGAGCTTAAAATGAGATGTAACCGACACTTCGGTAATTATAACTGAAAATGGGCTGAATATCTATAAATCCCCGTATCATTAATAACTGGTTCTGTGTATCTTACTTTTTTATTATTCTTTAAACTATAACAGTAATATAACGTTCATTTTAATCTAAGTATCTGGGACATTCATGTACCTAATTATAGATATTTAAGCAAGTTTATATGCAAAGTCATATCATAAATATGTAAAAAAAATTAAACCGATTAGTATACTTAAATTTTTTTTATGTGTAGGTACATTCCTCGAAACAGTATAATAATTACATTCGAGTGATGTATCTACTGTCTGTTATTTGACAGGCGTCCGTGTTACCACGTAATACAATTAAGTGCAATGGAATTAAATTCGCAGCCCGTGTTATAGATATCATAAAATGTCCTATCGTGTTTCCGCTATTGGATTATAGACCAATTGAAGGTTATAAGCTACAAGTAATCAATAAAGTTACTGTCTGTTAAGTGTATATGGCTAAACAGATTTTGATAAAATTTGGTACAGAGTTAATTTAAGCCCTACTATAATATATAAGTTAATCTGAAGAACGCGAAACCATTACGATTATTTTTCCTTTGATAAATAATAGTGATTTAAAGAATATTGGGTTATCTTTGTAGTATAGATTTTCATTCTTATATCAGTAAATTAACGACTGTATGACGTTGTCAAAAGTTTAACATGTAGTAACTAGGTACCTATGGTTTATGGTTTTCAGTGTAACTAAGGCATTACCAGTTTTAGCTTTGTCTGGGTTATTAGCCATGAGTTCTTTTTGATATTCAACATAAACATTGCCTTAAAATTTCGTGGTCTTTAGAATTCCGCTTGGAATTTATGGATTCTCGAAACAAAAAGCTCGGCCCATCCGGCATATCTGATCCGTACCGCCCCCACACTACTTTTTCATCTGTTTGCCACTAGGCAGGATATTAATGAATTTCCTCGGTGTAGTGGCGCGGGATTAGTTCGTTAATATGATTAGCTTGCTGCGCCGGAACTAAAAACGCAACAATAATTGCGTAATGCGCGCGCGGCGATGTATCATGGTCGCTTATTTTATCAACAGCTTATTAGTTTTGCGCTCACGGGGTGAGAATAATTAGTACAGAACTTGAGATAGACTTCACGTAAAATCGAGCACGTGTTTTAATCGGGAGACAATCAAGGAAATATTTGTAAATGGTTCCTGCGTGATTTTGAATAGGATAGATGAGGATAGATAGAGGATAGATAGAGGATAGATAGAGGATAGATAAGATAGGTAGAATGCATTATTTTCTACCTTAAAGCAAAAATCTTAAATGATTTCTAGAATGATCTCCTGCTGAATAAGTTGTAAATAATTCAACTTAAATATTCATAAGTTATTCGTTACAATCATACAAACATACATACATATATACATATAGGAGTAGATATGTCAACTACATCTACCTATATATTATCATGAGCCCTTGTTCCTATCTAAATTTCCATTATTAAGATAAGGACATGGGCTTAAAATATAGGATAAATAATAATTTAATTTATTTTATAAAAAAATATATAATTTTACTTAGTAGTTTGCTTTTTAGTTCTATATTATTCACGGAAACAATATTGCCGTCCCTCGTAAAGTAATAAACACACTGTAGTTTACCTAGCACATTTCAATAAATCGTTCCCAATTTACTCGTTCAATAAAATCGTTAATAATAACTGATTCAATACCGATTGAACCTAATGAGTCAAAATCATTTTTAGCTTTATGGCCTCCTTCCGTCTCAGATTACGCGCTACGCAGTTGAAACTCTTGAATAAAGGGCTCCGTCACGCCGCTAAGTGACCAATTAGGCGGTGGACACCTCGGTACGTAGACACCGCAAAACCTTCACGTAATTATACTCTCACTGTATAATATAAATATGGTTGGTTTTGGCAAGTTTTCGCATAAATTACATGCAAAGTAAAGTTTCGTACACCGGCTGCTTTTTGGTTGAATTTTTATAGCCCTCCCATGAAGGCAGTAAGCGGACCGTTGAGATATAAATCAACCTCATATTGTGATTTAGCAAGGCTCGTTATTGCAACAATACCCCGTATTTACATATAAAACATTATTTTAGAGTCTTTATTTATCGTTCGTTGTAATCCAATCTGCTCTGATTCGTTGTAACTTGCGGGCTAATACGCGATCCGATTACAGCTATGTATTCATTTATAACAGTTAAGATTCCCATTGTTTGTATGTTCGTTTCCTTTCGATGGTGTTTAGTTGAGCGTTTAGCAAAATTAAGGGCTACATGCTAAAATGTTGTTATTATATCTCTCTACTTTCCTATAACTGTCCAAACTGGGCAATATACAAATGATATGGGAGTATTTGCTTGTTATTTTCATGAAATTTTGCATGTACGGTCAGCATCAGAAGTGCTAACACTATTCAAAGGTTCAGTTCAGTTTTTTAGTTACTTATAACAAATAACTTGGTTTGAAAAATGAATAACTCATGCACAATTTTCGTTGCCGACCATTCTTAAAAATATATACTACTAGCAACGCGCCCCGGCTTCACACGAGTGCAATGTAGATGTACTATACATAAAACATGTTATTCGCTGATAATGTAGCTTTCTATTGGTGAAAGAATTTTCAAAATCGGTCGGTCGTTTTTGAGTTTATTCATAACATACAAAAATACAAATCTTTTCTCTTTATAATATTAGTATAGATACACAGCCTTATTTATTTTATTTTATTTTTTAATTTATTTGGAAAACAAACAGTATCTATAAACTTATACTTAAATATTATTTAACAATGATCAAGTAGGTCGACAGCGTATCATTGACTGATATCCTATGGTTGGGGTTTCACCTACCGTTAATTGAACCTCATGCACATCTGGCAATATCTAACATTAAATAATATACATGTTTTCACATACATAAAGTATAGTGAGTGAGTTTGGTAAAAAATTATACAATATTTTATAAATATTTTTTTTAGGAACGCGTGTTGAGTATAGCATATTTGGAAATTAGGTTTTACAACAGTTGGATAGTCGCATCAAACGTCTTTACCTCTTCAAAGAAAATTAATTCTTTAACCAGAAACAATAAAATTAAGGCAATTTATGTTAGAGAAAAATAAAATATATTGAACAACACCCGTCCCCAACTTGTAATTACTTTATCCATTTGAATTTAAAGTAATTAAGATATTATATCCCCTTTTCATATTTTTAAATGTATCATTATTAGCTACGATGAAAATAAAAATAATTTATTACCTTACGTTATTAACCTATATTGATCCTATAGTTTTTTATTGTGATTATTCTTGTTGTTTTAGAAATATAGACATATATGTATAAGCACACAAACACACAATTATACAGAAAAAATAATACTACTTCAAAAATAAAAAAACGGTTTAAGTTAATCTTTGACGGAAATGGCATACGATTAAGATAACATTATTGATATTTCATTAGGACAATGCTTTCTCAAACTTTCGCAATGGGATCAAAGAATATGAAAATCATCAAAAAGCACTTTCCGTACCCATAACTATCCATAACATTTTATCGTATATTGGCGTAAAAGTATACAAGTATTACTCATTGTAAAACTAAGAATCTATTTATTTGTGAATACTCATAATAATATACAGGGCCGGATTTAGAGGTCTAGAGGCTATGGGGCAACAAAGGAGTGGAGGCCCCCTGGCCCCTAACTATTTTCCAAATAAAATTATGTTTTAATACATATTTTATGAATAGTATAAGTAAAGTATACGTATATCTTACTTGTACGAAGTATCAAGGGAAAAGGTGTTTACTAGTGTTTACTCGTCGGGATTTGTAAAATTTTTGCCGAGGCTCTGGAGCTGTGGCCCTAACTCCGGCCCTGATAATATAACGATGACACGGGTCGACCTCTCAGTTTTAAATATAAGTAACGGTTGTGAACATGTGTGCGATTTGTGTATTTACAATGCACGAATCACACTAACACGACAAACGAACAATACGAACATTTTAAACTGGGCTTACACTGTACGCTATATCTGTACGCGAATCGAATAATAGTTTTGTCTCTACGTTTTTGTGAGACTATTTTGGAAAACATAGTGTTGCATGATATTCTCATTTTTGATTGCGCTAAATGTTCTCAGTTACTTTCTTAAATTAGTAGCTATTTAATTCATGATATTTGACGGGCTCGTAGTCACATAGAGCACCTACCTTGCGCTCGGTTGGGTCGCGGGTTCGAATCCCGCTGGGTTGAGATGTTTATAATTGCCTGTAAGCATGTTCTCTCCACATCTGGTTACTTCGAGTACTAAACGGATTGGAGGGATTTGGAAATTCCGACCGGATAACGATGACCACCGTTCATAGATGAAAAAACCGTGAAGTACACATTGCGCATTTACATGTCAGCTTCTCATCTCCGAATGCTGTAATAAAAACCGGGTCGACAGCGCAACACTGACTGATATTCTGTGGCTGAGGTATCTCCTACCATCAAGTAAATCTTCTGTTGATATCTAACATAAAAAAATCCTTCTACGGTTATAAAGTATAAACACAATATTCTGAAATATAATGTAAACGCTTCTAAAGTATGTACGAATATTTGAGAGGGATCTTTAGCGCGTCATTGTATGTCGCTAACCGCCTGATACATTCATAACTTCTCATCGAGGTGTGATCTAATATTAATATAATCATTTATCGAAGAGAATCCTGTCAGCTTCTACCTTCATCGAATGCATTTGAAATGTTAAACACTGCAAAGAGAACGTTACTGCATCCGATTCATGCATGATGTTTTCAGATTTTAATTTCAAATCGATGCAATAAATTTCAATAATATAAAGATACAAATATACATATTTTTCCGTGCGTACGTTTTACATTATACACACATACATACAAAAGTTTATACATGCATTCGGTTATTCACTGGACGAAATGATAATAATGTTCCAATTTTGAGAAATAAAATTAGCTTTAATAAAAGACAATATTAAACTGTATTTTACTTATATTTGACGAACTCGCATAGCTTTGATTTTGTCGCACAGGGAATGTAGTGTAAGCAATCCTTAAACATTAAATGCATAAAATATGCTCTGATTTGAAACAATGGGGAAATATACATATAATAACATCAATGAATAACAATGGAGTATAAATTATCATTTAAACTGGTGTATATTTTATAAAATATTACAGCCCTTGTGTTTGGTACGCAACCATATAATTTGTTTCGATGTAAGTCAAGTGTACCTTGCTACGAACGAATAACATAATTTATATTTTAGCACAGGGTGTTACAAAAATTCCTTTGATATTTACGGTGATTTAGTGTTTTAGTGATAAAACAATTTTTGATTGAAAATAATGAATTGAAAAGACTAGGTTCTTTATTCTATACGCTTCCTTACAAGCTTTACTTTTTTACTTTTACTTCATTGCTTCAATACAGCTTTGTTCTTTGAAATATTTTATTGATACTCTTTCAAGATTTATATCTACGAATATTCTCACACACGACACAAATTTTTCTTAGTTCAATAGTTACCTAATATCGAATACTGAATAGAATAACTAATCACATCACACAAAAAATCTGTACAATACTCGTAATACAAAACTATCAAACGTAAATTGTAGTGCTATTTGAAGCTCGCATCAATTGGCCACAGCGGTTGATCGGAATTCTATAACCGGAAATTTTTGGGAAAAATAGCGAATCATTAAACAACCTGTTGATTGTGCGGACAGCCTCCCGTACGGTGATAGAGGTTTCACGTTAAATGATTGGTCAGCGGATGATAGATCTATATATAACGGTTTAGTGCGACCAGATAGAACCTATTGCTGTTGTGGGCGGGTATACAATGCTTCAGTCTTTGAACTCTGTTGTGAGGTTGTCACTTCGTTAGAAGCACACATCAAACCCTTAGCTCTAATGGTGTTTATGTGGGTTTAATTATTTTCCCGACACAAAGCAGGGTAAAGGTGTCACGTACAGGATTATAATGCGATGCTATTTTAGTCACTGTGTAAAAGGTATTGTAGTCTTATAACAAAAGCTTAGAAATCTTCTCCTTTTATCAAACTGTCAATAACCTAGACCTAAGTGCTTCAGCTAATATTGCTCTTTCTTCAACGTTGTTTAAAAATAAACTGAATAAACACAAAATTAAAATATAAGAAGCCTTTGACATCCCTGATAGCGACACGACTACCGTATTCGTGAAGGAGTTGCGCACGATTCACTTGTAGATCATTTTTTCGTGATCGACCCGCTCATTGTTCAGTAGCATTTATTGGATTGAAATTGTTTACAACAACCTCCGTGCGGTCAATGTAGGTTTCCCTCACGTCTTCTTATGATGTATTAGTACAATGATCCGTACTTATCAACGGACTGTCTTCGTGTACACGATCGTATATGAAGCTTCGAGGACTTAACAATCATGTGTGTGTTTATTATATTACGTAATCTTGTGGTCTGTGTAAGGAATAAGTCTGTGATCGTCGCTCGTTTTGGGAACGATATATACACTTAATATTATGTTCAATGGTTTTATAATTGTTTATAACCATAGTAGGTTGGTGTTACTGATGTGCCGGATATCCGTATAAATAAATAAATATATTCATGGTTACCTATATCGACACCGATTGAGTAAGGAAGCTAAGATCCGTATCCGTATCAGCGTATCTTGACATTATATATTCGTATTCAGATCAGTATCGTCGGGTATACATTTTTAACGATTCGACACATCACTAGTAAGTGCTACCTAAGCCGCATGAATTCAGTCAATGCATTCATTGTAGTTCTACGTCAAAAACCATAGACGGTCAATCTGCACGTATATTCCAGTTCGATTCCCGAAGTGGCCTCGAATAGCCCTCGAATTACATAGTGTAAATATGTCAGAACGTGCGGCATTCGAACTCGTAACCTATAGATAGTGAACAAACCACTGCACCAAAATATCAACACAATAAGGTACATTATAATAAATACTACGTTTTGTATACAGCGTACAGTACACAATTATAAATTCATAAGGGAATATACAAACAATAATTATCTTTCTTCTTACATAATAAGCAATAACGAAGTATTTAAATATTATTGTCTGTCTACAGGAAAAGTCTATATTGAAAACAATACTTGACATACTTTTTTTAATTATTTACATTTTTAATTAATAATCACTCAATTGACTTATTATAAAGTCATTAAAACAGTTATTGATATAAATAATCATTTGGCCAGGGCCGCATTTTGAGAAGGAACTGGAGGCCCCAGGCCCCAAATTATTTTCCAAATAGAAATGAACATTTTTTAAATATTTAATAGCAATATAATCATGTTTTCAAAGTACAGTAGGTAAAGGTCAAACAATGAATAAAATAGCAAAGGAACAGTTTACGGGGCCCCTAGGGCCTCCACAAGAGGCCCGGATGCAATCCCCTAAATTCGGCCCTGAGCGTGACTGTATTTCCTTCCCTTCCTTTACTATACTGCCGGGCTAGCATGACCGCCACGAGATATGTCGCGGACGAGAGAAGACAAACTAAGATGTAAGAGAATTATATCTCGACATCGACAATTTTGATAGAAAATATATCTTGTTCAACAAATATATCTATTTTTGATATTAAAAGTCGAATTTTAAGTGTAATTGTCATGTTAGACCAGACAGAAATAAAGCGATAGTCGATTAAAACAAGAGAAAACGGTAGACAAAATTTTGTCGCGCTTGCCGGCTGGAGACTTTCCGATATGACTAGCAGTCTCGTCAGCTACCTTTAAACAATGGTTAATAACTTGCATCTTAGTGTTGCAGGGTACATTATTTTTGACTAACATAAAAAATCTAATCTATAATAATATTATGATCTATATCTATACTAATATTATAAAGAGGAAATCTTTTTTTGTAACTATTTAACTCAAAACTACTCGATTTGTTTCACCAACAGAAAGCTACATTATCAGCGATTATTTTTTGTGTGAAGCCGGGGCGGATCGCTAGTTCCATAATAAACATAAATATCTCTTCACTTCAAGCATTAAACGGGAGGGAGGAAAACATAGATTAAAAATACTAATTTTCTTCAACAAAATAATGAAACAAGTAGATTTATAGACATGTTCAGTTTAAGGTCCGGATTCAATAATTTTTTTTGTATGTTATTGCGTTTCTATATTTAATACTTACACACTTGCTCTTCATTTTAATATATTCTAAATAACATTTAGCTTAACCGGAACTTATTATCTAATTCTATGGAGATAGTAAATAGAAAGGAATATTCAAGAAAAAGAAAAAAAATCGATTGTATTAATGCTTTTTTTAGATTTTCCATGTAAATTCTCTTAATAGAATTAATATTTCACTGACATTATTGACCCATTTAATGAAAATATTAAATAGAACGGAAAATTCTTGAGAAAAAGTATCTTGTCGAAGTGCTATTCGTACTACAGTATTTGATTTTGAACAAAGTGTGAGAGAAGCTTATAACTTAGCGACAGACGGGTGTTTTTCAACCACGGCATTGTTCTTTATTACAAAATTGATTACTGCTTACGCTATACAAGCAAGATTCTCTTAGACCGCCGCCCCGCCGCCCGCCTTTGACGATATCCGCTAAAGAAAGTTATGCACTCAAGTGATACTTCCGAACCACTTACGTAACATAATAATGGCTCGCAAAATATCTATGACATAATCAAGTTCTCTCTTTTAAAATACTAGCAACACGCCCCGGCTTTACACGGGTGCAATGTAGATGTAGATGTAGTACTATGCACAAAAAATAGCCTATGTTACTCGCTGATAATGTAGCTTTCTATTAGTGAAAACATTTCGAAAATCGGTCCAGTAGTTTTTGAGTTTATTCATAACATACAAAAATACAAATCTTTCCTGTTTATAATATTAATTAGTACTTAAATTCAATCATTCGCAGATTTTTTCACAGAACAGCCGGCCTAGCATAACAACAACGACAAAAATTTGTCAACCGTTTTCTCGTGTATTAATCGATTATATCTTTGTCTTCCGGGTCTAACATAACACTTACACTTAAAACTCGACTTCGATATTCGCAATAAATTCGATATCACCTATAATCAATTAAGGCTTGTTCATTTTTGACAAACGTCATAACACTCAACACAGAACATTGTAGTTACATTAATTAATATAATAATCATGTGAAACAGATCGATGGTAATAAGTTCCCTACAAGCGTTGCGGAATTTCAAACTATGGAAACAAATGTTGTTCTCATTCCACGCTTCCTGTCTTTGTTTCAACGTTTTTTAAATAAAAAGATAATAACTTAATGCTAATGTTGCTATGTTATCGTAAGTCATTTAAAGTTTCCCGTTTGGAGTACCATAGAATTTTTATGCCAGACAGTACAAGCGAATGGATTCTCAATAAAACTTTTGATCAGTGAAGTATTCTTAATTCTTATGAAGCATCTTTCTTGTTACCAATACCATAGTGTTCAACGGATAACATTGCTAGGCACAAATCATATGATTCCTATAGTTTGTTTTAAAAAGAAAAAAATATTCTTATTATAAGAACTTGGGCCTTTTAAATATTACTGAAACTGTTTTTATACGGGTCAATGTTTTTAGAGAATTATGAAATTTGTTATAAATATAATCCAATTAATAAAAGCAGAAGGAATACAATGTTCATAATTCAGATCACATAATGCATTTTAAATAATAACTCGCGAACGGCTGCACCAATTTTAATGATCCCTTATTTGTTGAATTCGTCTATGTCCCAAATAGCAGAATAATTATTAAAATATCGGAAAATAAATTGGTTTCGGAACTCCGCAATCTTCCCCAATTGACAGCTCACGTAGCGCACGCTTATATCTTTTTTGTAGTAACTGATGTCCACTGCAAATCTACATAATAGAAGTTTAAAATAGCATATAATTTTTGTAGCCAACATTCTGGCAGGACAACGTCTGTCAGATCCGCTAATAATATTGCATAATAAATCTTAAGCGACACATTTAAAAAATAAGCACTTGTTTATCAAACGTTAAAAGGATTCCTCCAAGTGGGGCGTTCTCAAATTAATTTTCCCGTGTGTTCACACATTCATTGCGCCGTCTAACAGTAATATGTTAAACAAAATTTATTATTAGCGGACATTAAAGATACGAGGCGCCATGTCTGACGCCCGCCGACGCATCATACTATTATACGTACAAATTACATTATAAACTATTGTTTTCACGTCACGGCATCTCACACTGAACGGTAACATGATAGAGTCGAGAACAAAAGGTCTTATAATAATATTAAATAGGTACATTTCGCTGCTTTGCATGAATTACCGCAGAACTCAGAAATTTTGAATTATTGTAAACACCTTGCGATGCAATATAGTCCTTATTTGACTGTAGATAAAACTTACATGCATATCGACATAACTGACGTATCGGCATAAATAAATGTCATTAATGCTTTGGTTGATTTTTGACGCTATTTTTGTTAAACTGCTACAAAATTATTTTTTTGTGAATATTATCTTAACCTTGATTAATGCTCTTTTATATATTCAACGTTTATTTATAAAAAATAAAAAGATATGCAACAAATATTTTGTTTCATTTCCTATTTTGGATTGTGTGATTTTTCATGCAAAGCAGCTACATATGTATTAATGTTCTATTAACTTAAGAATTATATTTATGACGACGCATCTTCAATCACTTTCGTCGAAGTTATTTTATAGACAGTTGTTACTCGAAGTTTATTTTAATATCAGGCTTGAATGACATGATCGTTCACCTGATACACGATACGTCTATTAACTGCTATTAAGCTCGCTTTTCAGGACCACACATGGAATAAAAATTAATAATAATGTATTGTAGCTTATTTCTTATTTTTTTAACTGCTGTAATAAGTTGACATTACATAATATTGCTACGGTGTTTTAAGAAACGCGGTAAGTCCCTTGAGACTCTTCGGCTTCCGAAGGCACGCGGGTTTTCACAATAGAGGAGGCAAAATTAATCATATTGTTCAGATATTTATTTTTATTACGGTGAAATGAAACAATCAGTGTGTTGCCGCTGGGGGTTAAGCCGAAACAATACTACTTCAACCCTTCAGATTTGACCTAAAAGACCCGCAGCTAACCGGCAGGTCTAGCATTGCAGTACTCCCCGGGGATAGCTGATTGGTTTGCTGCCCTGTTTGTTTTATGTTGAAGAAATAAGTGCAGTTTTCGACTACACTCGATATTTAGCACTTGGCATTATTGAGACGATTAATCTATATTTATGTCTGGTCAGGCCTGTAATCTCTTTACACATTCTTGCGGTGTATCCTCCATTCCTCCTAAACATATAATTGAATAAACATTAAAATAAAACAGTAGAATCGACAAGTCTGTACATTGAATATATATTTTCTATTTCATAATTTTTCATTTATATAATTTATTCATGTCATTTATTTCATATCGCTTCGGATATTTTTTATGCAAATTGCTCCTAAAAGTTTAATTGCTTTTACTAAATGCTCTCACCTAAAACAAAACCCTAGAAGAACACAAGCTTAGGTAAGGCACAGAGGTACTCTTATTTTATTCTTATTTAAGGTTATAATCGTTTTCGATGAAACCTAATAAAATCCATGTACGGAATTACAAAACTTTCTACCAGACCAACATAAATACATTAGTGTTATTTGAATTCCATAACGTGCCAACTAATGAAGAGCGAGTGAACATCCCTGCATGATCGTGAAACAAATATTTGTAACGTAAACAATACAAGATAATAGAATTGACAAGTCCAGTGGCTCAGCGTACCGACGGCGCCGCGCTACAATCGAGAGTGCGAGATCAAAGAAAGACGTGTTTACCGCCCGTGGACCATCGACTAATCAACCAACTGATTAATTTAATTAAACATTACGAGAAAGTTCTGTTTACTGCGCGTTTCCTCGGGCCCACATGCGCGTTCAAAGGAAGTAGGCCGGAGTATAAACAAGAGGGTATTGTCGAGACGGTCGCAGAGCTATGCCGACTCTCTACGGCTGCCTTCATATGAATATCTATTTTATTATTATCTTATAATACCTCTATAACAATTCAGAATACTTGTTAAAAAGGTCGTCGGTGTTCATTATATATTCAGGCGTAACGAGGTACACTTCTACATTCATTAAAGAAAAATAATACATATATATAGTAAAGGTATTAAATGTCAACTTTTAACATATATAGAACTTATGTTAATTTTTATATTTGTATGTTATAGTTGCAGCAGAAAATATATTTTTTATCAAACAGTATACCTTATCCCATGTAATTATATACATAATTACAGAATAGCATCGACTTACCATAAAAATAGCTATATTGCAAAAAAACTGCCGTTGCAAGTTTATATTTAAGAGTAATAATAGCTGTTCTTATATGGTTGTAGTACTGCATTAAAATGTTGATATTCTGTCGTATTCAAATATCGAAAACGGGCTCTAACACTATCAGCTGCCGATTAAGATAATTTATACAACAATTAAAGGTTTTAAGGGTTATGGGAATATTGAACGTCCATTATTTATATTATTATTCTATTTTTGTAAATTAATGTATAGTGTGCATGAGTACGAGCCCTTATGTCGACGAAGACGCGAGAGGCGCGATTGTGTACTTTGAAAATAAAGTAACAGATAAAAAGCAAATGTGCATTTTTACAACTAAAACATTAATTTTAACTTTCTAAACTGAGACCTTTGTCTTTATACTTTATGATTTATATAAATAAGGCCTTATAGGTTAAATATAGAAATCACATAAATGAAATTAGGACTTTCAATCGTTTTCCGAACAGAATTCAATGATTTATTCCAAAAAACGCAATAAGAAATTCTGCATTATTTTATATTTTGAAATAATACATAGGCGCTATATTTGTAGTAGGGATAAATCATTTACGTATACAATCAATAACTTTGTTTCTTGTAGAGATCTAAATGTACCAATTTCATGTTCTTAAAACGTAGAAGGCAAATGTGTTGTTCTGTGAACAAATTTGAAAATAGAACAATATGTTCTCATTGGGTACACACGAAGGTCCTTAACTCTCATTAGCTGGACGAAAGGGAAAGCGCGCGAAAAAGAACGACTTAATTCGGGAAAGCCAGTTTCCGCGCGCTCAAGTGAGCCTCTTTTTTTCATTTTGTTTTTAATTAGTTGCCGCTTAAACTTTTTCGCGTTCCGTTGTTCACTTTTAAATTCTATTTTTATTTTAACCCCTTTCAATTATGTTCTGAAGGACAGCTCGCGTTTAAGCTGACAATGCGAAGTTATGAAATATTTAGAGAGTGTTTATTTTAATACTAGTCATGTTGAATTATGAGTTTTTAAAGTTTGTTTAAAATATTATGCTAAATGAAAATATTTTGAGCACTGCATTGAAATATACCGTTCCGGGTTCCACAGTTCGAGAAGTATTCCACAACTTTTCTGATATGCGCTCCGAGTGAGTTTGCAATAAAAATTATATTTTACTATTTGTAAAAAGTTTTTAAAACATTCTAGGTGCTCACGATTCGAACGGCAATCAGAAATTCAATTAAGTGTTAAGCTCAATTTAAAGTTTAAAACGATTTTATACAATCGTTTACTAAGTGAAACAATTTCAAAAAAATAACATTTTATATCAATAATTGACCTGTTAATTAAAACATTTGATTTATTTGTAAATTAAACTAGTGTTTGTCGTATTTGCGATTTGTCAAGATATTATTAATGTGACTGAAATTTAAAACCTAAAAAAATATCTGAAAGAGTACGTATGAGCTCTTTGGGGTTGCGTAACGTTTACTTCCTTATTTCTTAAAAATAACATGAGATGTACGCCGATTTTAATTTAAAACAACACGAGACGCGAACGCTCTAGGTATATGAAAACATAACAATAGACATCCATTTGTACAATACAGAATTAATGTTCTAAATTAATTATAAACAGATGCGGGCGAAAATTTCTCGCCGTGTATGAGAGGCGGAGATGTCTGATTACCTTTGGAGTACTGTCATAAGAATGAGTGTTTTAATAATTTCAATGTTGCAGTCCTTAGTTTTAATCCGAAAAATTATATTTATTTTAAAATAAATTGTTATTCAACAAGTTTTTCTATTTAGCATATACAGTCAAGGACAGTAAAGAGTGGACACTGGACTAAATCAAATAACTACCCCTTACCTTTTTTCTCTAACATAAACAAAACAATTACGTGTTTATGTTGAATGCTCTTGATCTGCTCTAATCAGATACTACCTAGACTTAACTGAAGTATATTGAAATATATCACTTTTATTTACCTAATAAATAACACATAATACTAAAAAGAACGATGGGCTTAGGTAGGTATATAACGCGTTTTCTTTTTGGTAACAACCTCAATGGAATTATTATATTCCTTCACAATTCAAGCGGTTATAATAATTATTTGAGCGAGAATGTGGCGGACAGCTGCGGTTAGTCTGTAGGGACACCTTTGTATGGCATAGGTACTGTTGACAAAATAATTATTTTAAGTCTTCATTCGAATATTCCGGTTACCTTATTAATTACTAGCAACCGCCCCGGCTTCACACGGGTACAAGGTACATGAACTGTGCACAAAAAATAACCTATGTTACTCGCTGATAATGTAGCTATCTATTGGTGAAAGAATTTTTGAAATCGGTTCAGTTTATTCATAACATATAAAAATACAAATCTTTCCTCTTTAGAATATTAGTATAGATTCCATATTGTTGTGATAAAATGTATAAAGGGCAAAATTGTATTGTCTTTGTCAGAGTAAAACGCGATTCATTAATTATCTTATTTTTCCCGACAATTTCAATGCTTTTCAGCAATCGGTCTGCCCGTGACCACAGTTGCTGAAAAGCATCCCAATTGTCGGAATAAATAATAAATCGCATTTTAATCCGTTATAAAGTATTTTATTTAAAAGGGCAATATGTTTGCAAATTGAAATATCCTTATTTAACACACTGAACCCGAAGGAAGAGATATGTATTTTAGCGATAAGGCCACCTTTTATACCTTTAATTTCCCTTCGATTACTAGTCCAGCCGGGCTAGCATGATCGCCACGAGATATGTCGCGGACGAGAGAAGACAAACTAGGATGTAAGATATCTCGAAATATTATGTCTCGACATCGACAATTTTGATAGAAAAGATATCTCGATCGACAAATATATCTATTTTATATTAAAAGTCGAGTTTTAAGTGTAATTGTCATGTTAGACCCGAAAGAAATAAAGCGATAGTCGATTAAAACACGAGAAAACGGTAGACAAAATTTTGTCGCGCTTGTCATGCTAGCCCGGCTGTACTTATATAATATTTGTTAGTGCAATATAATATAATGCCTACTGCGTAGTGCCTATTTAAATTATAATAAGAAAAATTAATTCATAAAATATGCACCAATCCTGGCGAAACTGAACAGCCGCCTAAAATCAGCGCCACTTCATTAAATAATAATGTAGCAAATTCTGAGTGGCAGTCTTTTTTAGCCATATCATTAATTAATATTTCTTTAGTATCTTGCATTTTTCTTATTTCTTTCTTATTTTTTATTGTGGTTCAATATTTTTTTTATTTCATTAAATTTTCACTTTTCCTGTAATTAAACTAGTAACGATTATATTTGAACTAATAATCTAAATACTTAAATTATTATTAGCGCGTTAAAACACAATCAATTCATTATATTATTTTACCCGACCTTTCGAGTACATTTCATTTATTTTATTTAAATGTGTCAAACTCGCATTAATGAAAGACAACATTAAGTTGAATACTTTTAGTAAAACACATGAAATTATGAACAATTTTTCTCTTAATAATAAATATAAGCAGTATGCAGAGATAAATCCACTTGACCATTCACATAAATCACTAAATGCAGAGTTCTCTCGGGGATCGTTGCGTCGGTGGGGCGATTTGGTACAACCCTATCTAATGCATAATGAGTTAATGTTGCCGCATGGATCTTCCGGACCGCACTATGCAACTTGCATGCAGCGGCGGGACCACCATACAAGCCCAAAAGCCCGGCTTACCGTTTTTAACGTAATACCTGTTTTATATACGTAATCAATTAATTATATATTTGACTTATATAATAACGTTAAGGGCATTATTTCTGTTTATGGTCGTATTAATCGGATAAGCCGGGCTTTCGGGCTTGTATGGTGGTCGCTTTACTGCTTTTATGAAGACTTTTTACTTTCGACTGTACTGAGGGCCTCGCACGAACGACTATCGAAAAAATATTCGAATCAGATGAACATCTGTCAGTTGTATTAGAAATTATTTGAAATTTCATACACGTTGTTTGTGCTAGGCCCTCTGAGCTGAACTGTGGCCCAAGCACGAAATACTCGGTTGTATTAGAAATTAGATAAAATTAATTACACTACTCCTCTATTACACTTTTTTGCCAGCCTTCTCTTTATAGTAGTGAACCGAATCAATTGATCGTACATCATCTAAAACATTTATTGATGCGGTTTAATCAAACATCTGGTCTTTTCCAAAATTGTCACGAATTCATAATAATAATTTTGGAATAACCTGTAATAGACTGGCAAGAGATAGAATTAAATGAAAAGAAATATAAACATAATTATTATATATAAATGTAAAATTGTTAGAAATAAATAAAGCTATTATTATTATTTCATCAAACGGAACGGAACTAAGCTAGTAACTTGTATTATATACTGGAATGTAGGCGAGCTCCTTGTTACACTATGAATACATATAAATAAATTAAACCTGAAAATGAAGGTTCTCAGTGTAAATAATAAATTAAGCGGAGTTTGTTCGTAAGCGCGATGAAATAAGGACGGACGCATTAAATATTTCAACTGATACGTAATTCGAAACTATACTCATAACTTATTCATTGAGGACCATCTACGCAGGTTACCTGCTGCGTCCCATACTGAATTATATATAAGTAATATAATTTCAACGGATGTATGGGTCGTTTTATATTAAAAACAAATGTTCGTCAAAGTTCGCCCTTAATAATTCAGGCATCGCGCCTTCCCGCTCGCCGTCGTAATTGGGATCTGGAGGGGTGAGGAGGGGTGTCGTGGGGGGAGAGGTGTTGGACGGGAGGCCGAAGGGTGATAATTAACATGTTTGTCTTGCTTACATCGTCGCTAGCGCCGAAACTACGCCGAAGTCAAATAAAATCTTACTCGTTTTGCATAAGTACCGACTCACTAATATTTAACTTAACAGATACGACACTGCCTGTAATTAATGCGAAGAATTAAAACTTTTGAGTTGTTGAAGAACTTTATAATGATATAATAGCAGGTTGTAGGAACGTTGACACATAAGTAATTATTATGAACCATCTATACTGAAACGTTATAACACGCGATTGAAGGCCGCCCGCCCTAATCTGTCGTAGAGTAATGTAGTTTTTTTTACATATTATATAGTTTAATAAGTTAACATTAGAGAAGTTTTGACGAGCTCGCTAGCGCGTTCGGTAGAACACCTGCCGCGCATGATGGGTCGTGGGTTTGAAACCCACCGGGACGACCTGTTTATAATTATCTGTATACGTTGGAGGAATATCGAAATTCTGTTCTACCACCACACCACAAAATCATATATGGAAAAACCGTGAAGTGTACATTGCACGATTCGGTTTCAGTCTATGGATTTCGGAATGATCAAAGTATAAAATTATGTCAATAGCATCATTGTCTGATGTTCTGTGGCTGAGGAATCATCTACCATCAAGTGAACCTTATGCTAGTCTGTCGATATCTAACATCAAAAAATGAGCAATTTCTTATAAAACGTAAAGGTTTTTATGATATCCGTGAGCAGTAAATAATAATGTGATCGTTTGAATTTTCAGACAACTGACAAATCATATTTTGTGGCTCACGAAAACTTGTGAGGAAAAAGGATTGTATACTTAATGTAATATTCCCTTCATTATATATCACTTTACGAAAATTACACGTTATTGTGTATATACACAAACAATTCGGAATGTGTTAGTAGACACTGTTTAGTAAAATTGTTATTAAATAATATTGTAAAATAAAATAATTAAATTGTGTTTATTTAGGAATAAATTACATAAAAACTAAGTACTCGTACTTAAAATTTACCAGGGGCGAGAAACCGAAACTTTTACCTTTTCTGGCAGGAGTCTGAAAAATCATATCCTGCCTATATACATATTCGCGTTAAAAAACCTCTTCAGGGTAACTTGTGCGTATCCTTAGCCTACCAACTATAAGGTTCATAAACACCTCTCCATATTACAAAATTATTGTCTATGTAATTTTTTAAGATGAATCATTAAATAATAACTGTGTAAAAACGTATGAAAGCATTGATGAAAGTAGAAGAAGCGAAAGTGGTATGTAAGGATCGGAGCATATGGAATTCCGTGATCTCTGCCTACCCCAATGGGAAAGAGGCGTGATGTATATGTATGTATGTATGTGTAAAAACTTATTGATCTTGCATCTTACCAATGTACACTTAGCAAAAACTAAACAATAATACAGATTAAAACTAGTGATCTGCCGGATATCCGTGGTTATCCGAGGGAGAAGAAAGATCCGTATCCGTATCTGTTACTTTTTTGGCGTATCTGAAGCAATGAAAAACTATGTATTAAATTCCATTCAGATTATTATTTATATCTTAAAGTCGCTTAATTGGTACCTTTATATTTCAAACTAAATAAATAAATATATTACTTATTAGGTCACGCGCATCGATACGATATTGATACATTTGGAGTAAGAAAGTTAAGATTCGTATCCGCGGATCTTGACACCAAATATCCGTATTCGAATCCGTATCCTCAATATACATTTTTAACGATCCGGCACATCACTGATTAAAACCATAACTCTACAATTTAAGCTAAATTGTTACAACAAATAATAAATTGTATAACAGATTTATATATTGAATTAGGTATATACGCATTGAAGTAGGTACACAATTCCTATCGTTAGGAATGAACAATTCTCGTTGTCTAATCACTCGACTAGTCTGCAATAGAAAGTAGAACAATAAAAATGAATTAGAAACATACTTGAATACTCGAATAGATCTAGGCACAATAACAACAACGGGAGATGCGTGCAATAGACTCAAAGTGCCTATTAAGCCTTCAGACGCTGTAAACATATAAAATGGAGGTTATTGTTCTTCTGAAACAATAAGAGCAACATATTCCACAATTGACTGAAGCCATTTCAAGTGAAAGCACTATAGAAAATAGTAACCATTGGATACCACATCAACGCACGCTTAAACAATCAAATGGGAACAAAAAAGGCAGTAATGTGCAAATGGATAATACAACGCAGTAGGCACGCTAATAGCGATAGCGGCCCGCTTAGCGGACATCGCGTACTATTCATCTATTAGCGTTACGAGTTACCGATACTATATGTATAACTAGCGATCCGCTCCGGCTTCGCACGGATACAATGTACTATACACACAAAATAGCCTATGTTATTTGCTCATAATGTAGCTTTCCATTCTGATTTTTTTTAAATCGGCCGAATTCTTTTTTGAGTTAAATCGTAACAAACAAACAAGTCCTTACTCTTAATAATATTAGTATAGATGAGTTAAAAAACGATTAAACTTCAGCACTGCTAACAGAAAAAGCTTTGTTGAAATCGCCGTACAATTTAGCTTCAAGTGAAATTAATTTAAATGACAATCATATTTAATCCATGTAAAGTACCTAATAGGACAATTTCTAGTCATATTTTGAAACTATAGGCCGTTCAGTAATTATTCTAATATTATATGTAAATACGAAACAGTTGCTGAACTTAAAGCTTGAGAAAGTTTTAATAATTTTACTACGCCAAAGCATCCCAGTTCGTCTAAACCATTGACAGTATATTACATTAGAGATGATTTCGGTGAGTTCATCCTAGCGTCGTAATGTAGCCGCAACCATATCGTTGTAGAGAGGATGTGTGATTAGTTATCCTTCGTCTCTCGGCGGATTCCATTCCCATTCTTCTCTAACTCTCCTATAACAAATGAATCACTCGTATTTACGTGGAAGCTCACGTCACACACACATCGAGAGTCAGGGCGCTAAGCAGCCACACGTACACATAAACATCGTATAACGTTAACATTTACTTGGTTTTAATTAATTTTGTTAAAGGGTATCGATAAATCAGCGAGGCTTACTTGACTGATTGATGATACCTCAGCTACAGGCAGAGATCACGGAATTTCATACCTATGCTCAGGGCCATATACATATGTATATAGGTAACAAACGGGTGGCGGCACCGTGGCCTCAAATTATTTTCCGAATATCTTTTTTCTATTTTTAATATTTAAGAACAATATAATCACGTTTGTACAAAGTACAGTTGGTAAAGGTAAAACAGTGAAAAAAATGGGAAAAAAATTGCTTACTAGTGTCCTTACAAAAAATTGTAAAAGGAAAAACTTGGCGATTAAAAAGAGTGACGGCGAGTTTATTGCCAGTTCTTCTCGTCCGTTCTACGCCCTTGATTTGATAACTGGCAGTAAATGTAAAATTAGAAGCAATATGTATTTTTTATTGACGTTCATAAGTGTAAATTATGTTACCTAAATGAATAAATGATTTTGAATTTGAATTTGTTTATTCCTCGGAATATGAAGGATTTGTTTTCCGAAGCCCATTTATGTGGCACCGGGGATGCCCTCCCCTAAATGCGCCCCTGCCTATGCTCCAATTCTAGCATACTACTTTCGGTATTAGTTATATAATAATTCCACTGGTGATGCGGGTGTTCATGAGCGACGGTGTTCAATTTCCATAAAAAAATCTAAATCTGGGTTTCTTCATTCATCAGTGCCACTGCTTTTCTGTTTCTCGGAAGTTTATTTTACAAGGTCAGGTTGGTTGAATCATTAAAGTTTTTTCGAAAGTAGAAAGTTTTAAGTGTATGTGTGTGTGTGTGTGTAGTTAAATAAAGTTTCCTAAAATACTAAGCGGACTGTTTTTTTTTTATTTGGAATTATCGATATGCATATGATTGATTAATAAACTATATGGTATGTCTTTAACACTAAACCAAAAAATTATTAAATTCCATGTTTTAATTTTTTTTCAACTTACTGCACGACTTTTTCGATATTATAATATGTAGCTACATCATTTTTGAATACCCATCTCTCTTCTTGTTCTGTTATTCTTATGTACCTACTCTGTCGTTATCTACCGAGAGCGGACTTCAAAGTCTTTGTAAGAAGGACGTATGCACATAATATAATATGCAATGTTTACAACACTCTTCGCAATATTACGGGGTCGTTGGGTCGCGGGTTACAATCCCGCCGGGACTTGTTCATAATTCTCTGTAAGCCTGACTTCCCCACGTCTGGTCACTTCGGGCACTAAACGGGTGGGAGGAATATCGAAATTCCTTCATCAGGTGAAATCTAGTCTGTCTGTCTTTTGTTTGTTTTAATATAATAAAAAAAAACATCATGACGAGCAGTCAATTTAAATTTTAAAATTCGAATAACTTTCGATTCATTTTGTAGGTACTCGCTCATTAACAAATTTTATAAAAGTTTTAATTAATTTTTACATCTCGTAGTTTCGAAACATATAATTTCGAGTTGAACGTAAACTCGCTTTTAAAGTTAAATAGAAAAATGCAATGTATTAAACCTACGTAACAAAGTTGTGAATTCATAAAAGCAAATTCACGGTTCCTTACTTCATACCTTTATGAAATTTTTCATTCAAAACTAATGAAGGCGCGATTCAGGATTTCAAAATCACTTATGAGAGTAAATGGGTTATAAAACGTTTTTATTATTAAAACCATGAAATATGGTAATTAGGCTTTTCCTTATGAAACATATGCAACTGTATTGTTGTATTTTTAAATGTATAAAATGAGACATTACCGAGTAAATTAAGTTAAGTGCTCATGTCTATTTTAATAACATCGTAACATGATTTAATGCTTCACTCCCAGTCCCGCCTTTATTCTCATAATTTAATATCGCAAATATAGTATTCGTATATGGATAATGTTTTAATGGAATAATGTAACTGCAATTTAGCTGGCGTAACTTATTATTCACATTCTCCATGATGTGCATGGTAATTGCGTAATACGGAAGCTATGTTGAACTGTGATTACTTACATTATTTTGTAGAGATAGGCCTATAATATCAAAGACGGGCTCGTTGGTGCGTTCGGTAGAACACTTGTCGTGCGCATCGATGTGTCGTGGGTTCGAATGCCACCGGGACGACATGTTAATAATTTTCTGTAAGCATGTCTTTCGCACGTCTGGTAACGTCCACCGTTCATAAATGGAAAAACCGAACGGAAGTGCATGTTGCGCGTTTCGGTTTCAGTCTATGGATTTCCAAATGATCGAAGTAAAAAGTAGGTCGACAGCGCATCATTGACTGAAGTTCTCTGGCTGAGGTATCCACCTACCTTCAAGTGAACCTCATGCTCGTCCGTCGATAACTAACATAAAAAAAAATCTGACGGGTTGGGTCGATGGATCGACACAGACACAGACGATTAAGTACTTATTAAAACTACGAGTGAATACCTGTTTATAATCACTTAATTATTATTGAATTATTGATCTATTTCAAGACGTTTTTCAATTATGTTTTACGACCAATTATTTGTCGTCGGGGACAATGGCCAGTTGTACTTGTTTTTTATGAGATGAATAAAAATATCTCGCGTTATTTATATTATATTTTCTGGGATAAATAATAATCAATACGATATAACGGTGGTGAACGAGCACAATTTAATGGTAATAAAGATATATTCATAATAATTCTAATTGAGATCAATTGAACTAACTCGCCTCACCCTTGACCCTAATAAAATGTATAAAGAGGCCGATCTTCTAAGCAATTCTAGATCTACCTCTATGTCTATTACTTATGACTTATTTTAATTATTTATCTGATACATTAAATAAAAACTTAGCATTATTACGTGCGTCCGATTAATCCATCAATTATTTGGTTCAAAATAAAAATAATTTTAATCTATATTTCAATTGAAATATCGTCCCTTAAGTTCTAATACCGCTGAAGTCACATTTGAAACAAAGAACGTTACGCATGTCATTCGATAGGGAATGGCAAGACGCATCAACAACCAATCAAACACGAGAGTTTACGTGGATGAATTGCTTTATGTCAATGATGAATTGAGTTTTCGTATATTGAATAAACTTAACTCTAAACAGTTGTTTGATGTAAAATTAAACATTTTTTTGCTCTCCTGAAAAGTTATGTATTTTGACATTCGCGGTAGAACTTAAGCGACAATATCTAGTTGTAATATTTTACAACTGTTGATATAAAAAATATAATGAATTTATTAGTCCATCTGCTGTCCAAGACGGAACGTTTATAATAACTTAGGTAAATATCCCGTAGAGGCAGGATGGCTCACAGTGTAGACCAAGCGAATCAGTTCGCCACGCTTCACCAAGCAAGAGATTGTTGGAAGCAGTTCAAGACCGGTCAGTTTTCAACCTACAGAACCTCACTTGACACTAATCCTACTCAATAACCTTTTCACTTGACCCCTAAATGATAGTTCATCCCTTGTAGCTTAATTATTTTAGCAAACATACTTCTTCTTTAAAGCTAATCTCATTATGTGTAATAAATATTTTATTTATTGGAATTGAAGTTAAAATATAATAAAAGTATGTAATGACAAAGAGATTGTAGTTAGTAGGTAGTGTAAAAAACGAACTGGTTTTGCAGACGCAATTAACGTTTTGCCTAAAGCTAAAGCATCTTGATGAATGTACGAAAAATAAAACTTGGTATTCCTTTGAACACGCTCGTAGACTCGACGTTTTCAAACAATTACCTTATATTTAAGCAAATTTAATTCACGACAGCAATTGTAACGGTCGGATGAATAAATCGATTCATGTTTTAATTTACACCTACAGATCTCGTACAGGAAGTTTAGGACCCGATCGTATAGAATACGTTTATTTACATCGTTCGGGCGGCATTCTTTGTACATCGCAACAAAACTTATCGAACTTTTAATTGTGAACGCAGACAAAGCGCCGAGTAATGTTCAGCAGTAAATTAGTAAGAAGGGATTACTATTAAGCTCCGTGCGACTCTGCGTCTTTATACTAGTCGTATTTACGTCGCATGCACGTGCACCAACTACCGTTTGAAACGTTCCGATGTGTTGTTTGTTTACCCAAATAAAACACTAAAATCCAATTCAATAACAAAGAATTAAAGATCCCGAAATAAAATTTATTGCTCGCATACGATAAAATAGATTTATGAATGCGCCGCGCGAGCGACTTGCCCATAATATTATTAGGTACACCCGGCATAACAATTATTATATACCGACGCGTACATAAAGCGCGTGTATTGAAAATATAGACGACATATTTCAGTTCTGTTTAGGTTTATTTCGTCGTTACGTTATTCAAAATAAGATTTTTAATTGATCGCAATAAAATATGTAATCTGTACCGACGTAACTGAATGGATTACGCCCTGTAACTATCACTGAGAATATGTTGATGCAATAAAGATTTGATTACAGAAAATCTAAGCATAATCTGTGCCTAAAACAAGAGCTTAAATATAATTCACTTCCATGAAATAGGCTCAAAAAGTCACAAACTAACTTTAAATTATTTATCAACCGACTATTCTCACCGAACATATCAAACGAAAATTGTGGTTTTCACACGGTGAAAATCATGATGAAATGCTTCGTTTAAAAAATGCAACTCTTTTGTTGTGGACGTGTCAGCCGTCGAGCTGCGAGTATTCAGAGCTATTGTTTATTATGTATTTTAAAAATGATAAAATTATTTTTTATCCTTTAATTCAGATGTAACATTACTCATATACTTACTGCCTTATAGTTGCTGGTTATCTGTAATATCATTACGTCACTCTACTAATTAATTTCTAAGAGCTTTCGTATTCATTGTAAAGCTCACATTTTCAATTCTAAGGAATACAGTTTTTAATTTACAAATCACAGTTGCCATTTTTATTTAAAGTTGTAAGAAAATATTTCAAGTCGATCTTACAATCAAATCTTTTATGTTGTTTTGTGTATTTTAAAAATCTAGTAGATAAGAAGTTTTAACCGTAAATTTTTTATTTGATAAATAAATACGTCAAAACCTTGTCACTGATGCATAAAATTGTGCAAATAGGAAGAACAACAAAAAGAAAAATATAATATATATTTAAACTACGTTATTGAATTGTCGTGTGAAATTATTTTTTGGCTTAAATGTAGGTATTTTTAATGTTAGATATCGACAGACGAGCATGAGGTTATCTTGATTATAGGTGATACCTCAGCCACAGAACATAAGTCAATGATCCGCCGTCGTCCTACTTTTTACTTCGAGCATTCGAAAATTCATAGACTGAAACCGAAACGCGCAATATGCACATCACGGTTTTTCTATCTATGAACGGTGGTGTGTTACCCGCTCGGAATTTCGATAATCCTCCCACCCGTTCAATGCCCGAAGTTACCAGACGTGGGGAGACATGCCTAAAAAAAATTATAAACATGTCGTCGAGGTGGTATTCGAACCCACGACCCATAGTTGCGTACTGAACACGCCAACCAGCCCGTCAATTTAAAAAACATAATATGGAGAACGAAGGGTCGCGTAGGTACTTACTCGATGCCCTGAGCAATTCCAACTTCACCACTGCTTGAGTAATTTTAGCGATTGTTAAATATTACCCATAAATAATTGGCAGCTGAAAACTAATGATTTTGTTCTATTGTTACAGGCAAAGATACTTGAAAACTCACATGCTTGGCTTGGACCGTCTACATCATCACTGGCAGGTCAGTTGAGGCATTACTCCTTTTCTAGACATTATTATAGTATATTCAAATACAATTCAATATCGGGATAAAACCACAAAGAACACTGGTTTGGCCAAGATACGTACAATAGAATGTAATTATTAATTAAATTTTACACTGAAATTGTTAAATTGTTGCAGACAGATTTGCACTGTTAACCGAGCTTAGGAATTTAATATAAACAATTTAATTAAAATGCACTTAAGAATGAGATTTTGCCTTATAAAAGAGAATTTGCGTCGTACTCGGTGAACGGGTGCTACTTGTGGTGACTGGTCGGACTTGAATTCGTGTGAATTGCGGTGATATTAGTTATGTGTTATGCCACGATAAATAAGTAAATAAATATTATTATAGTAAAATCAAGATGTCATGTGAAACATGATGTAGGTACCTAATGGTTGCAGCTCCTTACTTTACCCAAATTTGTCGCCCCTAAAAGATGTCGCCCTAGGCTCAAGACTGAGTAGCTGCTGGTAAATCCGCCACTGAGATATTAGAAGCATTTTTTTTTTTATTGACGTTCATAAGTGTACATTGTGTTACTACCTAAATGAATGAATGCTAATTTGATTTGCTTTTCTAATTAATTAGACTACAATATCGAGGATAAGAACTTTTAAAATAAAATAATTCAAACCAGTCAAATGTTTCACGATGTTCACGGCTCTATAGAAAACGGAAATAGGCACCGGGCTCAGTTGCTTTGACCTCGGTGAAATACCACATAATTAGCAATCTTTATCACTACAATAAAATCTATCATTCGCGGATTTTATTTCATTGTTTAAAAACTATTAACATAGAACTGACCACCTGCCAGAATGTCTAAAAGAATTATTACAGTTGGGAATGCAAAATAATAAAAATGTAAGAAGATGTTTATTTACAATCAACATCCAATCTGTGGGTTTCTATGCGAGATATCGAACACGTCAAACAACCAATACATATTTAAATAAAATACTGTATACCGAATGAAAACGCTATTTATTATTTATATTATTTAAATTATTTATCCCGACGTTTCGGATGCTTTTCAGCGACCGTGGTCACGGGCAGACAGAAAGATGACAATTGTCTGATTTTTGAAATGTCACAAAGTTGCCATATTAACGACATATATTACAATTTTCTATATTATGACAATATTGACTAATGGTGTCCTCTTGTTTTTTAGTATTCATTTAAAAAACAAGAGGATACCGTTTCTCGGTGTGATTAAGTTTTTAAAAACGGGCTAGTCGTTTTTGAGTTAAATTGTAATAAACAAACAAATCTTTCCTCTTTTTATAAAGAGGAAAGATTTGCAATTTTTAATATTAGTATAGATTTTCTATACCATATAGCAACATAACTTCATTAATACCTGTTTTTGTGACATATAATATGTTGGTTTTAACTGTCGACACATTTGTATCAAAAATTAGCAATATACAAAACTGAAACCCATGCATTAAGACTATTGTTTTTTCAATTCCAGTAGATAGCTACCAGTATCAGCTCCAGTCAATGTGGCAGAAATGTTGGAACACCAACCAGAGCCTCGTTCACAACCTACGATTTCGTGAACGCGGTCCGCTCAAATCTTGGCGGCCAGAGACCATGGCTGAAGCGATCTTCTCCGTACTGAAGGAGGGCTTGTCTCTATCACAAGCTGCCAGGAAATACGACATACCGTATCCGACATTCGTTCTCTACGCCAACCGGGTTCACAATATGCTGGGACCAAGTGCCGATGGTGGTACAGGTATGTGGAACTAATCTCCACCTTAACCTTACCTTACGTAGAGGCAAATCAAAATGGTATTTACAGAAAAAGATGGAATGTTTTCATTGGATTAACAATTAAGGGTTAGCTGGGGTGTAGAGGAATTAGTGAAATTAAACATAATAACATGGGAGAGATTTTGTTGCACTGTATATTTAATTTTAGAACCTACTTTTTCTTCTCATAACAACAATACTTTAATGTAACTAAGAGGGGTAATTAATGAAACAGATACTCGTAGTATTCAACGTTTTTATTTGCCTCCACAAGTCCTTATTCTTAATCATTCCACACATACACAATTTATTAATAATTTTTTTTTTATTTCCTTGTCTTCTTATTCAGTTTACATCATACTTCAATCAAAGATACCTACATCGAGACATATCATAACGTGGTTAATACAATGTTACAGCTACATTATCTTTATATTATGCGTTGCAAATGGCTTTGTTGCGAATTTTTCTCATGTCAATTTTATTGTTTAGTTCTGTAAGTCTTACGGAACAAAACAATAATACTACTTATTTAAATTGCAAATGTGAGTAAATCTGCGAATTTATTGTTATACTATATATATAATTATATATATACAATTTAAAAAATGATATGAAATAAATACCTATCTCTATTTATTTAAAAAGGTTTTTTTTGCAAAATGTATTTATATAAAATTTTGATATCGATATTTTTATTTTTAACGAATCTCTGTTACATTTTGCAAAAATAACCTCTCAGTTCCTTTAAAGCATCCTTCGAATCGTTTTTATGGGACTCGAGTCTTTGGCAAACAATTATGCGTTGCCTGTTCACACTTTACTATTGTGTATCGTTGCAGATCTGAGACCAAAAGGTCGTGGTCGACCCCAGCGCATCTTGCTAGGAGTATGGCCAGACGAACACATTCGTAGCGTGATCCGCGCCGTCGTTTTCCGAGACTCGCACGCTTCTCACACCGCTCATCACATCAAGGAGGAAGTTATCCCCGTCTATCCACAGATCACGGTCAGTATATACACTACGACCATTTATGGAGGCAATTACTACCGCCGATAAAACAAACGTCCGAACAAAACGAAATTGCATCTTTTGTTGTTCATGCGTTTGATTCATTGCCTACAATGACCCACCTTTCGTTCTGCTAATGCGAATATGCCTTTGCGAACTTCAATTATTGTAATTGGCTAGCGATTTCCATCGCGTTAGATTTAATTAAGATTTCTTGGAAATCTGTTCAGCTCTCGTCCATTTGCATTAAATAATGACCGTTTTATTGTTGTATTCTTACTTAGGAAAGACTTTGTATCAGTTTTATTAATGCAAATGATACGTGACAAATATCCATCGCGTCGAAACAAATAAGATATTGCTCTATTGTTTACAAAGGAATTGTATAAAATATTCGGCGTGTGCGTTTTCAGGACGGAATGACCGTGGGACAAGCTCCGTTCCCAGTGTCGTGCGGCAACGGGCGTGAAGGAGGAGTGTCGCCGAATGCGGCTGCCGCCGCCGCCGTGGCCGCCGTTGCTCACGGACTCCGACGTCAAATGTGCAACATGGTAGTGGCCGCTCAGAGGCCGCCTGACCACCCGTCTCACCTTGGCCTGCCACCATTGCCGCTACAGTCTCCGCGTTTACCGTCACCTCTCTCGACCGGCTTAGAGTCCCCTCTGTGCTCACCACTTCCACCTGGACACGCTCTTGAACCGCCGAAACCAAATGACCCGTACCGCCCATTCGTTTCGCCAAGACCAGATAGCCGCTACGGAGAACGCGATGTTATTTCTGAAATCACTGAAATGGGTCCACCAAAGACGCCGGTGACCATGGCTAAGAACGGCAAGGACTTGTCGATGCAGCTGCCGATGAAAATGGAGTCGCCTCAGGCAGATGCCCGGGCGGAGAACATCTGAAGCCAGGCTGCGGGCCCGGTGCTGCCTCAGGCCCCAGTAGGTCTGCCGCCGCCGATGCCCGCCTACCCTTATTTTGTTTCAAACCACAACTCCATTGGTTACTTCTAAAGGGCTTTTCGTTTAGCAAGGCTCGCGGTGAACTCCGCCGCTTACTCCGAGTTTAACCGATGTTATTTTGTCAGCATTACTTTTATTATATTTAATTGCTGTTTAAAGTGGACTCGCTGTGCAATAAATTGCTCGTTGTTTATTTACAAATTTTGTATAATTATGAAATATTATTTTAAATTTGACTATAGTTATTATTTTTATTATAAATAGTCGTTTTTGTGGGTGTTCCAGTGGCACGCTAAGTGTATGATTATATTGTATTTTGACTATATTTTTGTTGGAGAGCGCAGGCGAGGGGCGGAAACGTTCGCGTAGGATGCCCGCTCGCTTACATTAGTAACTATTTAATCAGTGGTGTAATAATAAAATTACAGGCTCGGTAGAAACCAGGACCCGAGGCTTTATATTTACATTTACAAAGTGAATAATTAAACATACAAATATGTTAGTACTTGTTCTATTAAAAGATCATTTTCGTATGCCCTTTTTCAGTAACAACAAGAACTAAAAATCAATTCAGTTTGTTTAAATGTAAATCTCGTAAATAATAGACCCAGGTTCCTAAAATATTTTTTTAGATATCTGGGTCAGCCTCGCACCTCAAATTCTTTTGTTACGCCACTATTTAACTAACCTATCTTGTAAGTACGTGTAAGGTTAAAATGTAACCAAGATCCATCTATAATTATTATTAAAATAAGAAAATCAAAATTTAAAACATTTGGCCCGTATCAAAAGACTGTTTGGTATACCTAATCATTACATATAATTCAGCAGAAAACATCTAAAAAAAATATGATGTAGCTCTAGATATAATCTTAAATAATTTATATAATATATCACTTGCATGTCGTCGTGATGTCAATGTCGATTCTATAGCGTAGTAGTGAGTGTTGCTTTCGGCTTACTCCGAGCCAAACTCCTCGTTCACTTCTTATGCAGTAAATCACCCATACATATTTGTAGAATTAGTGATCGCCAAATGTATTATAGATGTATCTTAGAATGTAGTGATTGTTCCAAATGTTAGGCTAAATTAGATATGGCTCTTCCGACCTCTCTGCATTAACTCTAGCTCAGGGTGTCCAACAGCTTCGCGTGTCCCTCAGGCTTATCATTCCAATTCATTATCCGTATAGAAGACTACGGATTTAAATGTTATAGTCAAAGCCCGAAGCTCACTTATTCGTAGACTTTGCTAACCAATATCAGGTATTTGGTTAATCCTAGATTTGACAAAATCGATCTATATCTAAAATCTTCCTTTGAACACAAGAAAATCAAAGTATTTATTTTTATATTAAGATTAGTCTAAATATTTTATAAATACTTGTGATTTACATCTTTGGTGATAGAAGAAACGTAGCAAAAAAAGAAGAAAGGAATCTATACAACCATACAAAAACTAATTGCAGATCGATAGGCTTATACTAATTGATCAAAAAAAACAAATTAATGAAATGATCAGTTCCGTTGTTTGACAGCGTGTGTAAGCCACTCCTAGGTTTGACTGAGATTAAGACCATCATCCTTAATCCAAAACATAACAACTAGCTATTTCTGAGAGAATCAAATATTCACTATCTTTGACTATAACACAAAATAATAAAGATCTCGTAGTGTTTAAAATATATTCATATTATAAAGTAAATCGTTAATGTAAGGAGGGGAAATCGGCTTGTCCATGTTAGGTTTAGAAGCACTAAACACTCGCTAAGCGTTTGAAGATCATCTCTCGAACGTCTGTTAACCTATCTCGTAGCTAGAATATACATTTTCAATTATAATAGATTAGCTGTGTAACTACGTGTAGCATGCTCACGCGGGCGACACTGTGTACCATCGGGTTCTACACCGATTTTTAAGGGCTACCTTCACTATCCCTTTCAGTGTCTCTAGCGTGAAAATGAATATAGAAAAACATATTATAAGGTGTATATGTACAAATTTAATTTATCAGCACCTTCATACACGGATACAAAGTTTTTTTTTTAATAGTTTCGGCGGAAAAAAATATATGTATAGGGACCTTCTTGCCGCAAGGGTATACCATAATTTAGATATTGTTGGCGGATATTCGTTGACATTTTCATTAAATTAAAAGAATGGAGGGGGAGGACGAAGCGCCGGCGTCCGAGGCGGCGCCGGCGCGTCGCCCGCGCGAGTCTCGTCGCAGAATGTTCGAAATGTGTATAAAGTAAGTCTCTAAGTGGCCTTGATATCTCACTATTGTTTGGAATTTGGATTAACTCATTCGGTTTAAGTTTGAAAAAATTGTAAGTATATAAAAAGACCAAATTATTATAAAATACATTCACAAATCAAATCTAGTGTTGAAACTTTTGGCTATCTTTTTGGAAATGGTTAACATAGGTAAAAAAAAAATGTTATTTAAACGGCCTATACGTTTCAAGTGTATTGCGTAAATTTTGGTAAATGTTACTACGCATATTTTCTATTGTATAAGTCTAGGCTAATGTGTTCAAAAACTAAATTAAAAATTTTGAAAATGTAGAAAGTGCCTTCCAAATTTTTTGACCACAGATACTGTTGGAACGGGTGCGGCGATGATCGGCAGTGAGCGGTAGTGGCAGTGAGCCGAGCTAGGATGTTACGCTGATCGATATGACGAAACGGACAAACCTCGGTCAAAGTCCTCACCCGCTTAAATTATAGCGACTGAAATTCCTCCATTTACCGCGTTTCGCTTTCGACCTGTAAATATCTCATAAAGCTTTTTTAAGAATCCCTATTTATACCGTATACGGCTCGTCTCACTGCCATTCGACCGTACTGAACGTTACTATAAATTTTTAGAATAATGAAAATTCAAAATTATTATATAAAATTAAATACATATGAGTATTATATAGTAAAAAAATATACAAAAAATTATATATTTGGCCGATGTGGTTATACCCTGACTGGCAAGCGTTAGATCACTATTCGGCGTCAAAATTAATTCTATATTTATTTGAAATCCGTCTAACTATGTATGTAGACATGCGACGTGCCATTCGATTGAACTTGAATTGTTCGTTTTACATCACATTCGGTGTTTTGTAGTCATATTTAATGAAAATTAAACTTATTTATTGTTCTGGGTGGAAAATTACGATTTGATTGCATATGATATACCTAAGTAAAATGTGTTAATTTTCGTGATAGTTAAGTGAAATAATTACCTGTAATTGTATGTACTCAGGTCAAATTGACCGACTATGTACCACGAACTCGTATCTGCATGTTATTTACTTATGAGTTTAAGTATATTATGTTTAGCGCACGAATAGTGTGTTTATAGCATAAAAACATTCTTTTAAAAATTATTGTTTCTTTTTTTTTGTGATACTATTTAAAATAATTTGATTATAATGAACAAAATCGTACACAAATTATTTTATCCACTGCTCTACCTGTTTAATAATGTTATTTATTTTTTAGTTAAAAAATATAATTCCTACCGCCATTATGGGCTCAAAGTATTCTATTGATTGATCTTACTTATAGATTCACCAAAAAAAAAAAACTTTGAATAATATTATTTCAATCGATGTATTGTACCTATTTAATGTGACTGTTTAGTTTTAAGTAGAGGTTCGTGTCAATGAACGTCGATTATTATCGGTATGTACCTTTTTAATATTATAATTATTCATGACGTTCATTTTTAATTATTTACACAAGGGAACATTGGTCAGATGAAAATGTTTATAATACCTCATTAATGTAATTTAATTATTATTATAAGTATGTTTACAATAATTATCATTAAATTACTGAAACTGATAAAAACTGAATACATACCTATTAAGTAATCCTTACTATTTTAAGGCTACAACTTTTCTTGAAATGGATTTATGTAAGTCTACAATTTTTATATTATTTTGTATTAAGCATTACTATAACACTGTTTGTCAAAGGGACATTCAGATTTGTCATACAATATATGCATCTGATATTTGTTTCCTTGTGTCTTTTGTAATTCAATATCAATGTCTATAAGTTAGATTTCAACCTATTTCTATTACTCCTGTATTTTTAGATTCCCTGAAATGTATATACGAATATCGTAAATCAATTTTCGAGATTTAGTATACATCAATGATTCCATAATCTCACACTGCATAAAATCATCAGCGGTTGCGTTATCGTTGATATGATATATCTATAATATTTCGATACAGGAGTCACAGAAATAGTCACATAGATATTATTGTAATTTATGTATGTAGTTAAACGTTGAAATCATAAATAGTCATTATAACGAATATGTTTCGAATATTGTTGTTACTTTTTTCGTTTGCTTTTCAAACTGCGTTCCTTAAACATATTTACGAGATCAAACAAACATGTTTACTGTTTAGTAACTGTAAGTAGGTACGGTAATATGAATATTGAATGTAATAGATGTTGTAATCAATGTCCGAATAATGTTACTAAAGCATTTTAAGTCATACAAATTTTGAAAGTCAGTCATCAATCATCACATCCATTTAACGAGATTAATTTGTTTTTATTCTATTACTTGTGAGAATATATTTGTCAATTTCTTTAAAGGTTCGTTTATTCGAACGACACAATTTTGCATAAAATCATTCATTCATCTGTCATCAAGTACAATTCTAAATTTGATGTATTTCATAAACGTCATTTCTGTTAATGTATCACCGGTAGTTGACAGTATCCATATCTGATTTTGTTTAGTAGCAATTCATCTAATAAATTATTATTATGTAGTATTGTATAACGATTCAGTAATTTTAAGTTCGTTATGTCACAGTGTACCGTTGTCTGAATAAATATATAAAATAGAGCAATATTGTCGTTTTATTTAGTACAAATCCCTTAGGTTATAAAAAAATAGGTGTTAAGATATCGTAGCAAACTATAACAACATCTGTAATTTCAAATCTGCGCCAGTATAGAGATGTTAATTCTCCGAACGCTGAGTTTAAATCAAACTTAGAACAAAAGAGAAACTATCGTGGTACCTTTGGGGGTTTAGTTCCATCTCAAAGATATAGATGTAGCTATTCTCTAATATTGTGTGAATGTTGCTGCATGTGTTGCTATAATAAAATAAACATTGGAAAAGTGTATTTATTTATATTATAGCTAAGACTAATGGCAAAAACATACTATCAAAACGCGACGCCACGCCACGGCATCTGACGCTGTTAGTACCTACTAATCAATCCCATACATTTAATACGCTCAAAAACATATAGAAAACACGCACCCTCACACGGTAACATCCAGTCAAACCTTCCGGGGTTACAAGATACAAGATTCTTGGCCCGAGAGTCAAACTAGATCAGAATTGCCTTTCATTCATCCGAAAATATGAATCATATTATCTTCACTATCTTGGAGAAATTTTCTATAAAGGGTATGATATTCACCTTAGATTTTTTTCATGAATCCAGAATCTTCTACGTCGTATACGTTTTTTTTATTCAACTGTTTCTGTATTCAATATATCCCTAAAATCTTTATCCAGCACCATCCATATTTTAATAATAAATCCGTGACTACGTCAATATTATTTCGTCTTTCGCAAAGCTTGACTTTGACACTGGCAAAGCCGAAAGCGTGCTGTAACGTCGTGTTGTATATTGTCACACGTCACATCGCATAGCGTTTTAATAGTATGTTTCCAAATTCCACCATTTCGGGCATTTACCATTACTTTGATTATGCGCATGCATAGCGAGCAATGTGTATTGTTTGTTTTAGCTTATTGAAAAAGTATCGTTTGTTTTGATACACGAAGTCTGACTTTTTGTTTTAAAGGTAATACACAACATTACATTATTTATCGTAGGCTACGATATCGTAGCTCCATTTCCGACGCCCGACGCACTCTACGAACACGAACAAGCGGTGAACGCATGAATCTGTATAGTGTATAGTATGATTGTTTTATCATAGTGACAGCGCGGCTCTTACGCCCACATTACCCTTCCCAGCCTTTTTTTACCTATTCCGTGGTCGGAAATATACGCGCGTACACGCACGACTAGTTCGCATAGTGTGCGAGGTACTGTACCTAGTACTCAGTAGGTCTATTACCAAAATCGAACGGAACGAAACGAAAGAACAAACAACTTCGTATTTTAACTTATGGGTGAGGCCGTCAAATTGGCCTTATATAACATAAAAGTAACTTAAAAAATTAAGTTACCGGATAACATAAAGGTAACACAAAAGTTCTTAGGGCATGTCTACAAATGGGAACCACAAGTTTTTCAAAACTTTATTACATTATACATTCTTTTCAACTTAAGTAAAAGTCAGTTTTATTCTTTAAACTTTATTTTGTGCATGTATAAAACATTTTTTTCAGTTTTACACACTTTTTTCCTGTTATAAAATGATTTTTTTTTCTTTTTTGTTTTTTTTCTCTCTATTTTTTCTTATATTAGATTTGAGTACCAGTGTGTGTTTTAGTTTATCTTTTAATTTGTATTCCTTTAGTGAATATTTTTTTTTACAATCTTCTTTTCCGTTCCAGCATATTTCTTGTCTTCTTCCTTTAACGATTCTAAGAAAACATTGTGCTTCTTTTCACTGTTTCTTCCATTCATCAATATTCGTTAAATTTTACTGTTTTCAATGTGCATTAGGGTTTACATCACTTTTATGTTACGTAACTTAAAAAACCAAACCAACAATGGTAACATAAGTAACATAAAACTTAATCTCTTTTCAAAATACGCTCAATCTACGGCACTATTATGAATAATTAACAACTTTTAAAGCTTAGCTCTAATTCAAACAATATATTTACTAAAAAAATTGTCGATTTATGCAAAATGATAGAAACTTACCTTAAAATCGCGTAACATATATATATTCGGAGAACGAAACCACGATTTGGACCAAACTAACTGATGCAGTGCCTCAATACGGCCGACAATTAATTGAAATATAACATTAACAAGTTAGATACTGGTTTTGCCAATTATTAAAAATGGATTCTACTGCTCAATTGCTTTGTGATACACAAATTATGGTAACTTAAAATTGGTAACTTAAATATATAAAATACTAGGACATAATGTAATTATTCAAAATTATTATAATTTTAATAACTAAACTGTTGTACAGTAAAAAAATATTATCTTAAATAGGTGGTGCTTCAAAGAAAATATTGTAATTGCCAGTAGAATGCACAGAAATTTAATTATTAATACCAATTGTATATGGGAGATCATTTGGGACACTTTTTTTTGTTCTACCAGTTATGTATTCCTCGCAAAAAAATAATTTTAAAAAATAGAAAAAAGTTGTTTCAAAGTCATTCACATATTTAAAATACTAATATAAATTATACTTTTTACGACGAAAACTATAACATTTGTTTTTTTTTGATATTTATTCCAAAAAAGTTGCTGGACGCTAAGTCATTTATCAAAATGGTCATTTTTTGGCGGCCTCACCCTTATTAAGAAATAATTTTCAACTCTATTTACGATTATACTTACGATCATAATGTCAAACGAAACTTCGTATTTTGTTTTGGTAATAGGCCTCCAGTCGGGATCGATCGTGCGTATTCGTACGTGTTCCTGAGTAAAATTCGTACAAAAACGCATCCAAAGTGCGACCGCCCTTAGGCGCTCAATATCGAGAAATAAATAGGAAATAAGTAAACAATTGAATAAATTAAACAAGTTTACCTCGAAAACAACAGGTTTATTTAAATGTCATTACATAATAAGCAAAAAAGAAACATAATTTTGAAAACTAAGGGGAGTTATTATCGCCTTGCATCGGTATTTACATACAATCAAATATAAATTCAAACTTCGTATCGAACTTATTCAATGCGTCGTGATGTTTCAATCGGATCAAACACGAGATATTCTTTGAAAAGTCCTCCAACACCGATACATTCTAAAAATGAATACGAGTAGTTAATGCAACCGATACTCAATTGATTAATAATTACTGATAATAATTTCAATGCAATTGATTGTGATTTATAAAAAAAATCATCGAAATTAAAGCTCGTAGGTCAGCATGTCTAACTAAACACTAAATTATAACATAACTAAATCACGATAATCGCATCGCAAATTATTATTAACCCTTTGCACTCGGCGCTTATACGGCGCCCAGCTGATTTGAAATCAGGGATGTTACGGAGCTTCGATTTCGGTTCCGAAAAGTCGGAACTTCCGATTGATTTTGCACTTCCGATTCCGATAAATTTGAATCGGAGGCTATAATCGGAGGTCAAAGCACATCGGCGAGGGTGACCGCGATCAGCGCCATTTGATTTAATTAACTTCTGTGTAAAATTTAAGAAAATTAGTTTATTTTTATATATCACACCCAGGAAGGTGTTTACTTTTTTGAACTGATATGAATGAAACTGAAAATAATGTTTGTAATTTTCTTTTTATTACACATCTCTTTTGTGTCTGCCTCCGATTCCGGTTCCGATAAACCAAATTTAAAAACTCCGATTCCGAATTCGGTTCCGGTAAAACAACTTCCGTTACATCCCTATTTGAAATGTCAACTGCGGCACTGCTTATTTACGATATTTCTGTTAGATAGCTGTGCAGTTGCGTCCAAATAAACCCAAACTTGTATGTCGAACTTATTATTGCACAATAAATGTCTCGAGACATTAAGAGCCTCGAGTGCAAAGGGTTGATATCAAGACAAAAAATCTTTACAATAAAACAAAGACAGGAGTGATGGTGGTTAGCGTGGATTAAAACAATTAATGGTTCTAACATCTAAAGGGCCATTGCTTTAGACGTGTCAACCGCTGGCATTACTAAATACTATAATTATTACACTATACCTATACCTCAGTCTTCGTTTAGAATATTCAGCCATTGAATGAGTTAACGCTTGTCGGCCGCGTCGACTTAGAGTCTTTACGCTTAATACATATTAGCTGATATTATAGGTTAATCATAATAGTAGAAATTACCCGCTACAATATTATTATGTGCATACATTGATATATAGTATCCTAATCACTACGGTAATTTTTTATTGTTTTGTAAAATGCAGAATAGCAAATATGTAAATTTTAATTTGGTATTACTTGTAATAAGACAGAAATATCAAAACATTGATTAGACTAATGTTTTAATATTAATGATATTGTAAAGGTAAAACTCACTAAGTGTAATTTTGAATAAAAATTACACTTAGTGAGTTTGCTTGAACCGACGATATTAAGACATTAGTCTAATCAATAGTCATTAATATTAATGACAAAATTACTGACCTTTGAACAATATTGCTTAGATGTAAGAATAATACAGTATCGATTATCACTTCAACTATAATTGTTTATATAATATGACGAATTTAATTGAACCCATTATTAATATTCTTTACTAACTATAAATAAATATGTTGATGCTTTTAGAGATCTCCTCGAGTAATTATTAAATGTAATACAAATCTAACAATACAGTTTGTTACCATTGTAGAAAGTCTTATTAGAATAATTGTGCTATAACATACAAAGTGCGATAGGAAAAGAGAAAGAAAATATAATTGGTTATTCTATTATGCATTATATAGTGAAGTTGAACAATAATTTAATGATATAATTTACTTTCAGAAAATGAAAGTTAACAATTGAAATTATACAATCAATGGACAAAAATGACTTGACATAATATACAAACTAATTAAAAATAAAAAATATAACAAATTCCTATCCTATATATCCTAATTAATAAATCTAAACATTATCCTACACAAACAAGTGTGCCGCTGCAAACTATTTAGTCAACTCAACAGAAACTGAGTCGAAAAAGGATTTAAACAATAAATAGCCACATTATATATGTTTATATAACTGAATAATAAGAAATAAACAAGATTACCATAGACAAGGAAAGAAATACTAGAAGCAACGACACACTCCCCAGTGTGAACGTTCTTGAATCAAACTAAACCTAACATCCGATATCCTCATACTCTTTGGGACAATGAAGCACACCATTCAGAACAAAAATTTGGCAATGCAAGATGGCAGCCGCTATTTCTTACTTATTCATATTGAAATCTTACACCTAAAGTTAATGTATAATGGTAGTATATTGGTATTGAATGTATACAGGCAGATAACAATGTATATTATTACGCTAGTACGTTAATAACACGTCGCTCGGGTGTTATATTTAGGAAGACCTGTCGTTAAGGCTAAGTAGGCACTCAACAAACATCTCGATTACATGTTACCCTAACGCTGTTAATTAGTATGTAGTACCCTAGTAAGTATTACGAATATTATATATAACACGATTTTAATGTAAATGGCAGCAATGCTGTTAAAACTAGGTTTCACTGATATACCGCATTATCAGCAAGACCGTACTTAGTTTTCAAATTAGGGGTCATCCATAAAGTACGTCACACTAATTTCGTGTTTTATTGATCCCTCCCCCGTCCTTGTCACAGTTGGTCACCCCCCCTAGTGTGACGTCACATATTTTGTAATTTACATCGAGAAATTATTAAATTAAAACAGCAGTTACGAAATTAGTTTGATTTACATTTAGAAAGAGCTCAGGCGGCTAGCGCGTGACACTAGTAGAGCGAGTATGAGCTCACCAACAAAACAATTTAAACCATATATTAATACGGGTGTAGTTAAAAATATTTTTAATTTTTCGTTAATAGTTCAAATTTGGCATTTTAACACTTAGGTGGCTAAAATTTTGAAATGTGACGTCACGAAACTTAGGACCCTCTCCCACCCCTTGTCACACAATGTCACACTTCGTTGATCGCCTCTCCCCACTCTTAACGTGTGACGTACTTTACGGATGGTCCCTTAGTTTAAACAAAATTATCACTATTATAATAACCATGCTATTAAATTAATCAAAAATAATTGGAATAATTAAAAACTACACAGTAGACTGAAACAATAATTAATTGGCATTGTAAACGAAGTAATTATTGATAATCACATTCTAGCTCTCTAAACACTTCACTAACATTACAATGTGAAGACGAATCGATGAACGCTTCATGTCGAAGCGATTACAATAACTACATATAAAAACCTTAGCATATTAGAGTATTCTTGAGGTATCAGCAATAAGATTACTCACGGATACATCTTTGATCATTATCAAAAGTCTTTTATCGAAAACTTTAAGTTCACTGCAGTAGCATTATATATCACTTCGCAGATACACTTTAACCACTGTCTCATAATTGCGTGAGTTAGGCCACCTGCCGATTGTAACTTTTTGTCACGGTGACTTTTTTTTGCTGTCACCTACTGTCACAACAACAACAACGCGCATGTATTGTCACCTGGTGACAAAAAGCACTCATTTGTGCTAGATATGAATTTCAAGCTGGTTACATATTGTTGATTTTAAGGTAAAACTCGCTAAGTGCAATTTTGAATAAAAATAAATGTTTCTACTATTCCTTATTTTAAGCGTAAATTTACGATGAGAATAAATTCATAAATCTGTATTGCGTTTCATAGTTTAGTTATGGACCAGAATACGAAATTAGTTCTTCATTCTAACCATAAATACTCTTAAAATAAGTAATAGTAGCATAATTTATTTTTATTCAAAATGTCACTTAGTGAGTTTTACCTTTGAACCAACGATGTGCTCTCGAATGACAAATAGTAACCCAGTATCGCACTAGCATAGCAATACACAGGACAGTCACGTTGCTGACGGACGAAACTATTTGTCACCGTATGGTCACGTCTCCATAGTCGGCGCAGTCTCAAATAGCGACGCTTCAAAGGTAAAACTCACTAAGTGTAATTTTCAATAAAAAAAAATTTTGCTACTATTGCTTATTTTAAGCGTACATCTAAGAACAAATTACACAGTACGTTTTGCGCTTCATAGTTACGTTATGGACCACAATACGCAATAAGTGCTTCGTTCTAATTGTAGGTTTACTCTTAAAATAAGCAAAAGTAGCAAAATTTATTTTAATTCAAAATTACACTTGAGTTTTACCTTTACCCAACGATATCTCCACAGCATTCGAGTAGATGACAAAAAGTCACAGCAACAAAAAATCACATCGCGGATGTCGAATCACTTGTATGTCGAATTGTCTTTTGTTATTAACAGTGCCACGGCGCATAAAGGTTGGCATATCGGCGCAAGAGGCGCCGATCAAGTCTATACTATTCATCGCACTTCCTACACGCCCCGGGCACGTCAAAGTCCAGGACGAGGAGTTTGGTTTCCTCGGTGCCGTTCCGGGAGCCGACCGCACATATCAGCTTGGTGGCGGAGGCCCGGATGCGCCACACCACGCCCCCAGACCCGCCGGAGCTGAGCTCCACCAGGTTCCTCAGGAACTCCCCGGTACGCACGTCCCACAGCTTCACTGTACCGTCGTCGGAGGATGTGATGACGAAGCGGTTGCTCGATTGGAGGCAGGTGACAGCCGACTGGTGTTTGTTCGGCCCTGTATGAAAATAAACCGCTTGTAGGATTTTCTATGTCAGAGAAAGACGAGCATGAGGTTCACTTGATGGTAGGTGATACCTCACAGAACATCAGTCAATGATTCGCTGTCGAATCCATAGACTGAAACCGAAACGCGCAATATGCACTTCACGGTTTTTCCATCCCTATCAATGCTCGAAGTTACCAAACGTGGAGAAAACATGCTTACAGAATATTATAAACATGTCGTCCCGGTGGGATTCGAACCCACGACACATGCGCTGCGCACGGCAGGTGTTCTAACCGAACGCGCCAACGAGCCCGTCAAAATACGTATAAATGAAATGTATCTTATTTGACATTAAATAAAACACAACAATACATTCGCTACTTAATTCTAATTATTATAAAAGACAAAGGCAGACCAATTTCTGTATCTGTTGCACTGATAATTATTCTTTATAGGCAAGTAGGTGATCAGCCTTCTGTGCCCTGACATTTTTTTTATTTTGTTTACGTCGGATTCGAACCCAGGAATGCATCGCGCTTACCGCTGAGCCACGGAGGCGGTCAATCAATTCTAATTATTATAGGGCACAATAACTAAGCGTAGAGGGAGGAATAGGGAATATGCATGTTGTTTAAATTTACTTGATATTTTTTCCCTTGAATCCTTATGGCCCAGATATTATGCCTTAACAATTATTTTCTTATTTAGTTCGTGTTTAATTGCAAAAAATATTAATTAAAATGTGTAAAATAAGGGAGAGAAATTCAAGTTTGCAAAACGCATCACCATTGGTCGAAACAAAACGTGACGTCACCTTACACATTCTGTCATTTATCGGCAGCGATTTATCAATGGCGTCCATTGACATCGAAGATGGCGTCAAACACTGGTTACCATAGTTACCTCACTCTATCCGTCACTGAGCGTGTAATGTGATATCATCCAAAGCCCGCGAAATATGGCCGCGTTTAAACAGATCAAATTTTATCGATGTTTTCAAAGTAATTTTAAAAAATAATTTGGACATTGCCAAGAGTATTTATATTTTTTATTAGGGTAAAATGATGTAACAAGTCGATAAAAAATATAAAAAAAATGCATGCATATTCCCTATTTCCCCGTTTGTGTCTTAAATGTCTTAAATACATATTATATCGTTAGTGGAAAGGGCAAATTGGTTAAGAGCCAATTTGCCAACAATAGAGAAATAATAATTATTATTATATATTTATAATATATTTCATTTGCAGAGTTAGATAGAATTAATTATCATTTCTCATAAGTTTTAGCGCTTTTACCTGATGATATGATATTCAAATTCAATAATTCAAATAGTTTTATTTTTTTTATTCGAGTATTCTTTGACATGTATTTTTGTCAACAATTTTTAAAGCTAGACTATGCTTTTTTTCTATGTAACCACAGACCTTAAATTATATTTTAAAATAACTAACCTGATAGAGTGTGAAGGCAATGTCCAGTGGTGATGTCCCACACCTTCACTGTGGAGTCCGCGTTGCCCGAGACGAGTATATTAGAGTTAAGCTCCATGCCCGAAGTTAGGGACTGGTGACCGGTCAGAGTGTGCTTCAACTGCCCCGATTCTACATCCCACACACGGATAGATGTATCCAGAGAACCACTCACAACATGTATTCCATCAAACTGGAACAAGTTAATAGAGGTTTTATTTACTTTTTTTTATTTGAGGACGCAAAACAGATAGCCGCATCTGCAATCTACATCTGTAAGCGATTACCGCCGCCCATGGGCATCCACAACGCCAGAGATGTGTAATTGCCTATTCTTTTCAATGATTCTTCTACTTCTATAAGTATAGATATAGATTAAAAATAAAATAGGAAATGAATCATTGAAAAGAATACAAATCTTTCCTCTTTATAATATTAGTCTATACTAATATTATAAAGAGGAAAGATTTGTATTTTTGTATGTTATGAATAAACTCTAACGGTCTTACTTATAAATGTAGTATAAGCTTGATATAGTTAAAATATGTTTTTATTCTTTTGTTATGCCGGCCTAGCATGACCGCCACGAGATATCTCGCGGACGAGAGAAGACAAACTACGATGTAAGATATATCGATCGACAAATATATCTATTTTTGATATTAAAAGTCGAGTTTTAAGTGTAATTGTCATGTTAGACCCGGAAGAAATAAAGAGATAATCGATTAAAACACGAGAAAACGGTCGACAAAATTTTGTCGCGGTTGTCATGCTAGGCCGGCTGTAGTCTTTTTGTATTCAATAGAGCGGGACAAAAAATATTTTAACTATATCAAGCTTATACTACTTTTATAAGTAAGACCGTAAAACTATTTCTATATATTCTATATTCTTTCACATATAGAACATTATTACATTATCAGCGGGTAACATAGCTATATTTTGTGTATAGTACATCTACATTGCACCCGTGAGAAGCCGGGGCGCGTTGCTAGTATCAGATAAAAGTAAATGTCCATACTAGACCTCAGCCATAGTCAATGATGAGCTTTTCATAGAAATTCTATATAAAAACAATAAAACTAATTTATTTATTGTTTTTAAATAGAATACATATAATATTTCACTAGTCTCCACACTGGGATACCCTGTTGTGGGTGACCAGTCTAATCCAGAGTGCTCAGATGTCGTCCATTAATCACGATGTTTTAGCAACATTTTAATCCCCTCTCTATTGATGGGGTGAGGGTAGAGGGTTTTTTAGTACAAAGTATATTGAAATTTTCAGAATATTATCTTTAAATAAAAAGCCACGCGCCGCTGTTTGGTTTAGAAAAAGAAAAATATGTGATATAGATCACTTTCGAGACTCTTACCCAAAAGAAATTTATATTTTCCCCCTACCACTGTCCATTCAAAGATTTAAGAAACATACCTGTAAGCTATAAACCCTGTTGGTGTGTCCAGCCAATGTATGCAGGCACTCTCCCGTATCTGGGTTCCAAACTTTGACGAAATAATCGTATGCACCGGATACGACAACTTTTCCGTCGTATTGTACGCAGCGAACCGCAGCCAAGTGGCCGACGAGCACTCTCAGACAACGCCCGTCCGGTATTGACCACACACGTAGGGTCGCATCGCGGGATCCCGATACCACTCTGTTAACAAGACATTTATATTTCGTAATACATTTATTAATTTATAATAATCTCCCAAATTGTAATTATCAAATGCATGCGTATTATTTAAGAAGTATCATGTATATAGGTCGCGTCGTAATTATATCAATTGGTATTCATGTAAATTTGTGTGAAATATTGCTATTAAATTTTTTAATATGATTTTCGCAGCTGCACTTATTCGTACTTATTCGCTTGCCAAAAAACTTATTGCTTTAACTAAAACTACAAAAATAACATATTTTGATAACTCTGTAGTAACAAGGTATTCATAATTGCATACGAGACATCTTTTTTGCATAGGAATTTTGTATCAAGTATCTTTACATTTTCGTTATTCGAAATAATGTTGCCAGCATTCAAATATATCGAACAATGCATTGCGCAATATGCTCTTCAGTTTATGTATCTATGTTTTGAGTAGCTCATTATGCAAAAAATATATAATTGTACAGCTTACAACGGAATGACATTATCTATGGTTCAACATAATTACCTAAATTTTTATGGATATAAAAAATAATTCGAAAAAAAGAGAATCTAGAAATCATTGTATGTACAATTACGCCTTTCTTATATTGTAATATTAAGGATCCAATGAAAATAATCATTTGGGCATGTTTGAAAGGTCTCAACTTATCCTTGTGTGGTGTCATTTTACTAATATACCATATTTATTATTATTATATAATGACCTTGACCACTTCCGTGGCTCAGTGGTAAGCGCGATGCGTTTAACATTGGAGGTCCTGGGTTCGAATCCTAGGGAAACAAGATTTAAAAAAAATTGTTTCGGTCGGACAAGGCATAGAAGGGTGATCACGATACTTGCCTGTAAAGAATAATGATCAGTGAAACAGACACAGAAATGGGTCTGCCCCATGCCCCACTGGGGGACTCGGGAATTCACGAATAAATATAAAACATTATAACTAAAGAAAAACCGCACAGCTTTTAATATGTAATCGCACAGCTAGTTAATATAATTAATGTTAATTAGAAGAAAACAACAATATGTTTAGACAGTATGGCTAGATGACACGATGATTGCAATATATTGCCGGCTGTCGCTAAGAACCAAGAAGCAGAGAAAAAAATATTGGTCGACAGCGCATCATTGACTGATGTTCTTTGGCTGAGGACCTACCATCAAGTGAACCTTATGCTCGTCTGTCGATATCTGACAAAAACAAACATATCAATTATCTCGAAAGTTTCTTTATACAACGCTTTTTGGCTTATACCGACACTCGGCAGTATAGCAAGTAGGAGTGAGGCGTATTTATCGTAACAGTTATAAATCACAGGTAAAGATAACAGATAACAGTTGTTCCTGCGGTTCTGATATATCTGTTATTGAAAATATCATGCAATACTAAATAACAACTGTTCAACAAATACTAGTAACAGACAAGCCGTTACAAAACAACTGTTATTACCTGTCGCAAATATCTATGATTGTCGCGTCCTAAAACGAGATGCTTCTAATATTATTATCCAACAAAATACAATTGGACATTTTACAGGAAGGAAATTATGTTAAAAGTCACGCCTAAATTTTATCGTATTATCTGTAATTCCTTTAGTACCTAAATAACAGACTGTTATTTAATAACAGATATTTACATCTGTTATTATTGAGTAACAGTAACAGATATAACAGATATCATGTTTGACCTGCCGTACTAGCATGACAACCGCGACAAAATTTTGTAGACCGTTTTCTCGTGTTTTAATCGATTATCTCTTTATTTCTTCCGGGTCTAACATGACAATTACACTCAAAACTCGACTTTTAATATCAAAAATAGATATATTTGTCGATCGAGATATCTTTTCTTTCAAAATTGTCGATGTCGAGATATAATATATCGAGATATCTTACATCTTAGTTTGTCTTCTCTCGTCCGCGAGATATCTCGTGGCGGTCATGCTAGGCCGGCTGTTATCACCCATGTCTAATAGCAAGTACTTACCTATTCTGATGCAAGTGCATACACCGCACAGTGGACGTGTGTCCCGCCAACACCTTAAGACACATGCCCGTCTTCGCATTCCACACACGCAACGTACGGTCCGTCGAGCCGCTTATCACGAGATCGTCGACCATTTGCGACGACCACACTCCACCCGAATGACCGATGAGAGTACGGAGACACTGAAACCAAGCATGTGGTCATGAGATGAGGACGTTTTGGACTAAATTCTCCTAGAGGCTGGAGATTATTTGGACGTTAAGCAATACAGTGTCAACCCACAAAATGACAAAAATGTAAATTTTGCTACCAATCATTTCCTTATGAGCTGGAGTTCATATTTCAAAAGAGATATATATCATTTAAATCGTTTTAACAGCTTAAATATTGAAAAAACTAGTGGGCACAAAACCCTAACATGTTTAGAATATTTAACAATAATGCACTAAATTCTATTACTTTGATTGCTGTCAAGAAAAACGATATACAGTTAGTGTTATAAGAATAATTTCAAGAAAATCTATTATTTCTGTTAGTTTTTAAAAGAAATTTAATAAAACCGAATTAAAACTTCAAACTCAATTTTCTCAAAATGGCAACCATGTGGGTTGACACTGTTGTGCTTAACAGCGTCCATCTATCCTTCCAAACAGTGAATTTGTGAGAATTTCCGTATCGTCAATGGAAAAAATTGCATACAACAGAGACCCAAGCTGATCTAGAGTATCATAAATCAGTTTTACTAGAAAGACGTGTCAATATCACATCAAATGCGTATTAATTAGATTTGATAGTAAATAAAGAGGAAAGATTTGTTGGTTTGTTACGATTTAACTCAAAAGCTATTGAATCGATTTAAGAATTATTTTACCAATAGAAAACTACATTATCAGCGAGTAAGATAGGTATTTTTTTGTTAAGTACATCTACATTGCACCCGTGCGAAGCCGGGGCTGATCGATAGTTTAAGACAAAGCTACAACCAACATTTAGTAAGGAATATAAATTAGAATAAGTCGATTGAACATTTAGGCAACATTTTGCGGCATAAGATCAAGGACAAATACTTACCTTCCCTGTAATAGCTGACCACACCTTGAGCGTGGTATCGTCACTGCCGCTCAGTATACGGTTTCCATAGAACTGCAGGCAGGTGATCACGTGATCGTCATGGCCACGCATCACTATAGGGTTGTCGACAGGCTTGTGCAGCCAGTTCTCTTGTATGAGCGACTGACGCATGTAGGCCGACTTCCAAGGGCTGACGCAACGAGGCGATGATCGGGGCATCTTCTTCAGAGTCGTAAGACCAATGCGGCGACACTGTTCCTTCCATAGTAAGTTGTCGTCAGCGAGGAATCTGAGATACACAATATGATCATTATAACTATTAGTTTTAGATATCGGCAGACGAGCAAGATTCAATACATGGTTTACCAGAGCGGTCAAATAACGCCTTTTAAGACTTTGAAGACCGCTCACGGTAGATAACGGTAGAGTACATGTGATTATCAGAAAGAACGAAAGAAGAGACATAGATATGGAAAAAATATGTAGCTATATATTATAAAAAATGTCGTGCAGTAAGTTAAGGAAAAATGAAAACCTGGAATTTAACAATTTTGATTTATGGTCTCAAAAGCGGTCATTTGACCGCTCTGGTAGGTTCAAGGATAAATGGTAAATTTTAAATCAATAAAAAAATGAGGTTATCACTGGAAAAGTAGTGGATTCGTAAGTTATGATATTCCAAGGCCCCTGGTGCAGATACATTTTTTCCTTGATCGCCTCCTTGGTTCAAGGGTAAAACGCGTTACATTGAACTCGGTATTTATATCACATATAGGTCTCGGTTTTGGATGTCAGGGAAACAAGACAAATAAATTGTTTCATTCCGGCAGGACACAGATAACCAATCACCTACTTGCTTATAAAGAATCAGAATTCACTGATCTGATCTCACAGATAACCAATCACCTACTTGCTTATAAAGAATCAGAATTCACTGATCTGATCTGATTCTTTATAAGCAAGTAGGTGATTGGTTATCTGTGTCCTGCCGGAATGAAACAATTTATTTGTCTTGTTTCCCTGACATCCAAAACCGAGACCTATATGTGATATAAATACCGAGTTCAATGTAACGCGTTTACCCTTGAACCAAGGAGGCGATCAAGTATATACTCGAGAGATACTCGTGCTGATACTCCCACACGTTCTTGTAAACTTGAATAAAAGAGGTTAGATAAGCTAACGGCTGAAAACTAATAGTTAGCATAATCGAGTGCGATAAGAGCGTTCCTATTTTCATAATATTATATATTAATGAAAGTGTCGGAAATACTTAAACCAAAATATTGTCAGGTTTTAGTATTTGAATAATATAAGTTTTAAAAATGGAAGCATGGCCTTATGTTTTGTGTAATTGCGTATCGCGTATAATTCTCGTGTTACAATTTAAAACTAAAACATAACCGTATTTGGTTCGGCACGTGCAGATAGCCAATTGATATGCACACATATTTTTTTATTATTAATAATAATTAAGGCGAACTAGAATGCACTGGCTATAACATAAACAATTTGGATATTTTAATTCGATTTGTAAACGTGTTCTTTATATTGATGTCAATATTTATGCAGTATGTAGTATTTATATTCATGTTTTGACACACTTACTTTAAAACAGGTTTTAAAAAATACATTGTAGTATTGAAATTTTATTACCGTCCATCCAAGTGAGATCAATTCAAAATATATTTGCAAATTCCAAAAAACAGGAAAAATTCTTACCTCCAATAGCGGCAAGTCTGCGCCGCACGCAAGAGATCTTTCGGCGATAAGTACCCGAGTACTGTCAGGGCCAACTCTTTGGGCAGAAGTGATATAAAGTCACGTTGGAATAGGGGCTCGATAGCCTTCATCATATGGCGGACGTGACCAGCAGCACAACGGCCTATAAGAGCGTCGATAGCTTCGATCTTCTCATTGTTCGACCAAGTCTGGAATCTAAAAAATATTCGTACTTAACGGCCGAGTTCTCGAACGCTAATCGACATTGAGGTGTACTTAAAAGTATCTCTAACTCTTTCATTACGAAAGCAAAATGAAAGACAGAAACATTTTAAGAAGCCCTCAAATTTTGATTATCGATTCAGTATTCCGCGGTAAGTTACGGAAGATAAGCACTCTGTCGCCAGAAGTGGTATCTCAAAAAAAAAAACATTTTTTCTTGTGTTACATAGCTAATACCAGTCTGCATCAAATTTACAAAGTCAAATAATATATTATCTATCTCAAACTTTAGAGAAAAAATGACATTTACAAAATACCAATATCTCGAAAAAGATAAGGCTTTTTTTACAAATGTCGTTAGTATCGTGAAATAACTCAGTATAAAGTAAAAAAATGGCTGTTAACGAGGACAGAATGAATACACGTAGCAGATAATCAATACCTGAATTCAGAGGCTATATAAAACAACTTTGAGTCCTACTTTTTATTATCTCAAGGGTCACACGTACATTGACACAAAACGATTCAGTTGAGAATAAATATACTCTCAGTTGCAATTTTAAAGGATGAAAAAAAAGTAAACATTACAAATAAATTACTCAGTCGATATAAGTAGCCCTAAAGAGTAGCGCATATAAATATTGTAGAAGCCTGTACTGATAGTCGATACAAATCTTATTCACCATTAAATGGACCTAGTTCTGCAGAAAACAGCCATGTGCGAAAAGTAACAACAGAGTTATAAGCATTTTTCTGTCGATAGTTGCACTTGGGTTATGTTTCGTTTTTCTGGTTATCTTAAAATTGAAAAATATTAAATATTTTTCAATTTTGAGATCAAAGATCAAAGTGCAACTATCGACAGAAAAATGCTTATAACTCTGTGGTTACTTGTCGCACATGGCTGTTTTCTGCAGAACTAGGTCCAAATGAGGTGTTTTCATTATACGTATTAAAATTATAGATTTTTGGAAAACTAGAAGACATAAACTAGTCCACTTACTATTATAATATGTATACTTACGTTAATTTATTATTATTTGTATTTAAAGGCATTCATTCCAATTTCGAAACATGACTGTTATCATTTAGTCACAGATTCCTTTGTGTACCAAAAATACCGTCTTCTTTTTGTTCACTACAATGTGGCCAAAGGTATTGTGTCTCTAGAAACTGTTCAACATTGGAACGTTCATTTTGAATAGAAGTGCGATAACCTATACAATTTTTTTCATAGAAACGATACAATCATTTATGCTTGGGATGCTTTGAAAATGCAATGGGTAAAAGTAATAAATAGCCTTTACATAGTGCACTATGAAGAATGCATCTTTAAACGAAGAAGGCTTTTTTTGAAACAGAAAATAAAATGCGTATTTCAGGTAACCTTATTATGTAAGTTTGTTTAGATTCCCAAAAAATGTATATCACTAATTGTTTTGATGTAAGATTTTAAAATTAGTTTATTTACAAAAAAATAGTTGAATTCCATTTAAGTTACATAGACTGTCCAACACATTAGCAGCAAACTCATATCTATAAACGACGCATAAATATCTCAAAAATTGATTTTCAATAAAACCCGCGAAAATAATGATTGTCTATGTCAATTTACTGTTATGAATTAATAACAGGACTTGTGTCATGCGTCAAAAAATAAACAGTATGGCGTTTTATAAGGTGATCGTGCTAAAGTCGTGTTAAATTAATAAAATTGACATGGAAATATAGAGTAATTACCTTTGTTTGTGCATAAAATGTGATTTTAAACGACCACACAATCCAGCCGTATTGGAAGCGCAAGGTTTTCACGACCGCAACAGGTAAACGAAAAGCAATTTTTCAAGCTTCTTATATCTTATTGATCTAGAGCTGGATGACGTATTATGCGATATAAGTGTATACGTACACGTGACTTTCATAACTTATATTTATGTAGGACGCAATATCAATTTTTTTTCTTTAAGTATATGGAATGCGACAATAATGGATTTTTTCAAACTAGATTTTCTCTTTTCTGTTCTAAAAACATGATTGCGCGTTTAAGCAGCTTTGTGGTTGTTTGCTTTAGCTTCTTATTATGTTTTAGGTACGAACCTAAGCCTCAGTTCGCCGAATAATATCACGATCAAAAAGGATTTCGCTGTGCTAAGCTAGTATATGTGAAGATATAAGATAATATTTATGATTTATTTTACAAGTTTAAGATAATTTTATCGTGAGATATTGTACCATTAATGAATCAAAAAGACAATGATCAACCAGCAACAGCAATGTGAGTATAAAATATAAGATACAGGAGGAGCAGTTTGAACATTTAAAACTGTACTACAGATTAAAAATATCGATGTCAAGGTTAAAGAAAATCGATTTGGGTATCCGTAATTTATTGTTTGAAGCGAGAAAGGTGTCAGTACAGTGGTCCGTAGTGAAATTTAAAAAGGAGAAATTATAGATTAACATATTTTACCTACCCTCAGGGTTGAATATATACGAAAATTTTGGCGAATGTACAATACCGAAAGACTGATTTTAAGTTAACATCGTTTTAGAAACAATTTCAATTCTTGTTAAAGTCTCTGCTTTGGGTTCCCTAGGACTGATTTTTGTTCTACGTGCATTATGTTGCAAGAGCGCATGAAGACGGAAAAATGCCCCTCAAAGAAAATTGAGCTCATTGTAGAGAAGCGGATTCACAGACAAATAATAAAATTAACTTATGAATTTAATACTGTAGATGCGTTCGATGGTGTTATTCAAGAAGACAACAGCACAATAAATACAATAGCTTTTTATTGTCAAAGAAATCAGGCTTTACAAAAACTCCCAGGTTGAAGGTAACTCCGAAGCGAATCTTACCTAAGAGAATGTTCACTCTTGTGACTGAGATGACACACGAGATTCGTGACCAGACGTGGGGAAGACATGCGTACAGAAAATTATAAATATGTCGTGCCGGCGGGATACGATGGGTTGCGGGTCAACCCATCGTCAAAAATATTGAATAGAAAACATAGCTATACGAAATAGTACTTCCAAAACTAAAGAAACAATTATTTTTGGGGGATGATAGTTTTAGATTTATATTTCGGGTTGGGGTGCATTGGATTCGGAACGTCAAGTAACTTTTATTTATTTTTTATCAGTTTTTGATTTACGGTTTTCTAGTATAAGATTATGGGTTGATACCTGGAAACAGAAATATTATTATTAATATTACTTACATAATGATTTTAATTATGTGTTCTAATTTAAATACACTAGATGGCGTTTAGTAAAAAGACGGAGAAGATTATAATATTCGAAATTTGACGTGATTTCGTGGTATCCCTGGGGATTTCGCGAACAATTATAATTGACATACCTATTACACTCATGCCATTTAAATGCAAAAGTTTAATTGGTTTTTGCATGAACTGCGCAATAATTTATTTAAATAATAGTGTTTTTTCTTATTCGTTACAATAAACATAAATTATATGTACAAATGTGCATATATACAAAGTATACTGTCTGTCCAGCACAAACATTATAGTACTCAAATATAATTAAAAACTATAATAATTTGCTTATTTTAGAGGATAATCTGAAAAATAGTATTGAATAGATATGAAAAAATGTTTCATTTATAGAAAATTACCTCTATTTCTTATAACTTAGTTTATAGTTCGATATTTTAAATAATTGTCAATAAATTTTATATTCTGCACTAATCGGTAGACTCTACATAAGAAAAATAATGCCCTTAAGTAGAATAAAAACGTCCGCAACTTTGTATGTTTTTACATTGATGATAAGAATTTTGTCGCAAGTTTCTTTTTTCGAATTTACACTAGTTTTTGGCCCAAGTGGTTATGAAAACTAACCGGATATTTTTGGACTAGCGCGATAGGGCTCGTCGTGTGCCTGCGACTAGACAAGGGCGCCCCGCGAGGGTCTACGTCCTTGGCTTGGCCGCCGCGAATTGAGAGGGTGCTTGAGGTGCGGGACGGATTGTCACCCGAGTGATCATGATTTCGCGGAAATGCTAACTAACTAGTTAATACACTATCGGCGGGAAGGGTATTAATTAATCAGATGTGAAACGGATATCTGTTTGGTCGGATACCGGATACTCGGCCAACTTGAAGCCGGATAGCCGGCTGAACATAGCCGTTTGGTGCATCACAAGAAATTTCCAAAATCTTTCAGCACCCTGCAGCTTCACTGCTGCAGCGAGAGACATTTTTCTAAAGCTGTCCTTGTTTATAAAGACAAGCGAACCGCTTTTTACCTCTTAATGGAATTAGTGGTTACTCATAATTTGACCTTAGTGCAGTACGAGTAAATTAAAATTTTGTGATTACTAACAAAATATAAAATACTTACATTAATTGTATATTTCGTATTTTTTTAAATATTGCCTAAGTAAAACAAACGGCCGGATACCGGATAGTTGCCGGATATCCGTTTCATCTCTAGTATTAATACCTTTTCTACAAACTGGCGCCAATCGGCGGGTCGGGTATAAAGCGTTAGTAAAGCACTTACCAATGTTTGTTTTTAATATTATACAAGTTGTTTTCTAAAAAGTGCACTTTCTTCATACTTCACTAATCACTTACGAGGAACAGAAACTAGAGCACTGAAATATTAATTTGGAAGATACCAGTGAAATAAAAAAAAACGCCTACTACCCTACTACCCCTTAAATCTACAACTATCGCTCATTATTTGTGAGATAATTACATTATTACAAAACGTAATGTTTACCTGGGTTTTGGGGATAGAGTAAGGTAACATTTTTTAGTAATTTAAAAAACTATATCATGTGCTGCACTGAAATAAAATTATCAGATTTTGTATGATTTCTTTTTTTTTAATTTACTAAATAAATGTACTCCAGACTGACACACTTTGATTTCATTTCAAAAGATACCTTTGTCTAAACATTGTAAAGCCGAGGACTCAATCTCTATTTACAGTATAGATAAGTGATTAATATCGTAAATGTAAACACAGCATAATCTAAAAATAAACAAGGTATGAAGCTACTTAACATGATCTTAAATATGCAAACATTAAACAATTCGCACACCTGGCATTTGCAATGTTGCACAACCTGACAAGCGACCCCCCGCGACTTTGCCTCCGTAATTGATACAGCTTTGGTATTTGAGCTATGCACTTAAAATCAAAAGTAAGAAATAATACTAATGGAATATCGTTAAAAATATCTCGATTAATGATTAGTATAAATCCATCTAAGAATTACAAAATCAATTAAAGATTATACCTACGCTTTTCTAAATTAACGAGTATTTCTATGATATGGTTATAATTGGTTATTACCTGTTCAGCCATTGATTGAGTTCTGGCGGCCCGTCGAACATGCCATTCATCTGGAGACTAGAATTACCATGGACGTTCCAGTCTCCGGAGAATGGCATCATAGTACCGTCAGGACGAAATTTCTTCGCAGACTGAGGTGGTGGCGGTTCGCAGCGTCTTTTTCTCTGAGTTACAAGAGTCACGGTTAATATTCATTATTTAGTTCCGTTTTAATTCCAAATTTAAGTGCCAGAAAAAGAGATTCGACAAAGCACGAATTAGTTATTATAAATGTGAAATTAAATAAATCTTGACAGACATCTATTTTATTTTAGGTTGACATGATATATTTATAAATTTTAATACTATAAATACTTATATTAAATTAAAATGATTTACAATTATCAGTCGTAAGTAATAAACAAACATTCAATAAAAACCTGATATACAATATTTTATATCAGTTAACTTAATTGAAATAATAACTTATGGGGGCATCAGTTAGCTTACTATTACTTTATTATTCATATATGTTTTTTATGGGCAAAGAGTAATAGATCCGTCATTTATATCGTGGTGTAGGTATGGCAATTAACTATTAATATAGGTATTCTAGCTAAAGGAACTGAGTATAACATGCCTAACTGCAACAACTTACAAATAATCTTTCATCTGGTTCGGGTTCTTCATCATCTTCATCATCCTAAAACACATACAAAAGCTTATTATTTATGTTAAAATAACTCATCAGCGAAATTGCGATTTGGTAATATCCTGTTCAAAAAACAAATTTATATATTATCTTCCATTTAATTGGTCCAACTTGTTAAACGTTTAATTTGATACTAGCTTTTCCTGCGAATTCGGTCCTTCCACCCCCTATCGGAACGAATATTCTAATTTTCAATTTAGTAAAACGGTATAGGTATGCTGCGTGTGGATAGATCAATCTGTCAGTTTCTTGTTTTATATACACATTATTAACATGAACTCACCTCGTGTGATGAAAGACAAGTGCACCATGCCTCCTCAATGACCTCGTCATCTGAATCATCATCAGGATCGCAATATTGGTAACTCTAAAAAAAAAAGGTTCATTGACTATCACCTGAGTTTAAAGAACTTTATTCTCATATGAACTTACACTATATACATAGTTCATAGTTCACTTACAATGAGATATTGATAAGTTCAATACATTGTCTGTCCCGTTGGATACAAAGATAATTTCAACACCAGCAAAGAACAAGTACATTTTACGCCAAATGCAGTTTAAAGAAAAATTGTGATAACTTTTTAATTACCTTAATAATAATAATTAAAAATATATCACAATATAAATTTTAAATTGATTATATGATTTTAATTTAAAAGTTATCACAATTTTTATTTGAAAATGCGAAAAATATACTTTTTTAAGTTAGCGTAGTGTTTGATGGACTTACAAGTATCTTAGGTCATTTGGTAGTTTATTAAATAGTTAGATTGGTTTTTACCATAATTAGTTCTCGCAAGTAGCTGAAGATTAAAATTAATTAGTTTTTCATTTAACTGAATATTCAATTGAATGCATTTAAATTAAAAACATTGGTTCCAATATTTTTAATTAAAATTGTGTTATATGTATAAAATGATGTAAGATTTAGAAGTTCCATTCCTACTTCAAAATTAAGTCAGTACACATACCAAAAATAGTGTACAGTAATTTAGGAAATCAAGAAATTAGGGATCACACAAAGAGTTTTAAAAAATATAACAATACCATTAATATTATTAATTAAAACTGTACTTTATTTCTTTGTAATTATTAATTAGGATGAATATTATTTATTTAAAGTCATATTTCAAATATATGTGCTTCAAAAAGTATTTGAAATGAAAAGTTGAGTCTATTTGCAATAAAATTATCTTTAGTTCTGAAATTTTGTTTTATAATTATTCTATCACAACATAATGCTGTTTTTAAGAAAGTTATTTATTTAACACAATGCAGATTGACTCACCGATGATTGAGAACTTCTGTCTCTGTTGTTGGAGCTGTCTCCAAGCCCCAAAAGCTTTTCAGCATTTGATGTTGAAGGCACTGTAAATTCTTTACTGTCTGGACTTGTACTTGCAATACTTGAATCATTCGAATCAGACCTACCAGATGGGCCACTAATTGGATCAACTTCCATATTAGGGTCATTTTCTACCAATTCCGCCTTATATAACTTCCCTTTTGGAAAAAATTTCTTCTCTGGTTTGCCACTATGTATTAACTTTTGCATAAAATCTTCTTTTGTACATTTCGCTTGGGTAAATAAAGCTGCTCTCGAGTGTATCATCTCTTTTATTGTAATGCTGATAATTTCATTTTCTGTTTTACTGCAACCAGGTATATTAAAATCATCCGACATAAAATGAGACAGTTTTGCAATTGTTTCAGAACTAGCAATGTCTTGAATACTTGAATTAGCACTAGAAAGTGTTCCTGAATAAGGCGCGGTGGGAGCGATTTCTTCATCCACTACCATGCTGGAGCAATGCTTTAAAATCCTGTTCTCCTCCTCAAAGTCCTCTCTTTCTATATCATCAATTTGTTGTCCATCATCACAATTTGTTGATTTATCTGCAGGACTCATATCATCATCATCATCAGTCTTATTTTCTACATTATTTTCAAATGAGCTATTGCTTCTCTTATAAAGATCACATTTAGAATATGAACAGGATGGTTCCATTGTAATTTGATATCTGAAATAAATTTGTTTTGATTATAATGTTATGTAGTAATACTATGAATAAATTTATTGGACATTGATGTATTTAAATAATGATCAGTAAATTGAATTCATGTTCTATATAAAAGAAAAAGAAGTGAACGCTTTATTTTTTACCAAATGTTGTATTTAATTTGTTTTAGAAACAAAAATAATTGAACACTTATAACAGTATAACTTGATGGCTAAATCCGGAATTTTAATTACTATTTTTTATTAGTTCTTTTATTTATATATTTTATTTTTCTTCATTTTTTTACGTAAACCGACAGACATCAATCGTCAAATGGGAGCTACTAAAAATTTGTGCTGTGGCACCCTGAGTGGTGTCCCATTTCACGCACACCGTCACACAGCTGCTCTTCAAATATTTAGGTGGAGATGATGTTTGATATTTTTATCATATTTTATATTATTTTGGTAGATATATGTATATATTTAATATATATTATCTTAATATTACTATCTTGATTTTTATGTAATAATAAATAATATTATTACATAAAAATCAAGATAGTTGTTAAAAACTGACATATTTAATGGCAGGAGTTTGTTAAAATGTGATTGATATAATATATATATAAAAATAAATAAATTTCTTTGGAATTATTCAGAAAGTCTTAATGGTGAGAGGGAATATTGTAAATATTAAGCATGGCTTACTAGCTTCAGACAGTCTAGTCAAATTGAAGTAATTATTAACTTTTTAAGTATCAATCACCAAATAGAAATCTATAAATAATAAGCAAATTTGAGAAATATAAAAGCTTACAATTTGTCTTCTTAACGGGCTAAACGTCAGCTAACGTGTAGTCGTGCTAACGTGGTATGAAGAGATACAAACTGGCTTAAAAAATGTGTGTGACATTTTAGAAGATTTCCATTGTGTTTATAAAATAGGGGACATGACGTAGGTATATTAGGAATTTGAATTTCATATTATAGTAGACAATAATGTCATGCTTTATACAGGCTTGCATCAAATAAACTCCAAAAATTTGATAACTTTTTTACTAGAAAAAAATTGTCTTATGGCCGAATTCTCGAACGCTAATCAACATTAAGGTGTATTTAAAAGTATCTCTACCCCTTTCATTACGAAAGTAAAATTTAAGACCGAAACATTTTAAGTTGCCCTCAAATTTTGATTATTGTTTCAGTATTCCACGGTTAGATATTATTTGGTACTGCTACGATGCTATATAGTGATGATTTAAATTTATTTTAGTTTAATTAACAAACCATTATAACTTAATATAGTTATAGTAGGCAATCATGATGATTTGAGTATACCTATATAGAAACATTGAATCGATCAGGTCACAACTTTAAGCCTTGGCTTGTCCAAACTAGATGGGTTCTAGGGCCAATAAACATGACTAAATGATTGAGGGCTGCATAATATTTACCATAAAAATTCACAATTTCTAAATATTGTTATTTAAACAATGCAACAAACAAAAAGATTCTGCCAGCAGCATAAAAATTTGGACAGCTCTGCTTTAAGCTTTTATTTATGATTAACTCAGGATAATGCTTAGTCTGTGAAGAAAAATAATCTGGACTTAAAATTTATGGCATATTCCTGTATAGTATAATAATATATCAGGTCATAACTGTCATCCCCGCTGAGCATGGCTTGACATGAATAAGTATATTTACATATTTTGTCAACCATACTTTGAAATTCTGTTGTATTATTTATAATCAAATCTAATAGTGAATTATATTATGAAGAAAATGGCCTTATGTAACTAATATACTATATCTTCTAACACCTTTTCCAATAATTAAACAAATAGTATAAAAATAAGCACCTTCTTTTCAATTCCTCCTAAGATATAAAACTATATGTGGTGGTTAGAGTAGTATTATTGTAACATTATGAGATAACCTTAGTGCTGTACAGTGCTAAACATAAATAGCTTTGTCTTGTTCTATTGTAAACAACTCTTCCAATTATATTACTTCTAGGGATGGCAGTATAGCCGTTGAGCTAGTGTTTTGTGATAAAATGAAGAAGAAATCAGTTAACACACGACATTCGTTAACTATATTTAGGTAGTTTCATAAATAGTTCTTGAACTTTTAAGAATATTAATATTTTTGGATGGTTTTGCAAAAAACATAATACCTATGCCTTTTAAAAAATTAACAAATCTTGTAGTAGTTGACTGAAGGAATAAGGTATTTTTAATATAACCTCAATAACCCTAAAACGGAAAATTATCATTTATTTTATTATATGTGGAAAATATGAACCAAATTTCTCAAATCACAGTACATCATTATTATTCTTAATGTTTGTATAAATATTATGTAACATTTTTATTAATTCTAAATCAATTATATCAAAAACATATATGTAATCTGTTTTGTTTATATATTTTAGATTTCTCTTCTTACATCCCCCTGACTCGGTTTTTAGCATTTTTTTTTCTATATACAGACATTTGACCTCTACAGTTTTATTATATGTATAGATATTATTGATAGGTGATTTATAATAAATGCCAAAAGCAAGAAATATCTTTTTCCTAAATAAATACTATGTAAAATAACTTCTAAAAATTAAAGGCATGACAAAGTTTTTACATTTAATATTATATATAAATACTTATATTATATAATATATTGTGTCACTATTTTATCTTTGTGTCCATAGGTTATCTGTTTAGTTTAATGTAACTACAAGTGTCATACACAAAGTTGCCAAAGCATCATTGTTCACAAAACCTGGTTAGGTCAACAAATGAGTTAATTTATGTGAAATAATAAAAATTCAGGAAGATGCATCTATGAGATGACATGACAAAGATTGCTTGAAAAAAACAGAGATTTTAAGGAATGACTGCTTTGTCCTCCCAACCTTAATAATTTAGGCACTACTTATGTTTATTTTTTTGTTAGATGGGATTTTTTTAATTTCTTATGTTTACGTTTTTAATTCTTATTTCTTTTGATTTTTATAAGTAGTAGTAATAAGCTTGTTCTTCTAACGCGCACTTACCGTGATTTTCTTATTTTATTCGATTGTTGTTTATTTTATGCTTTGTAAATGTATTAATGAGATGATGTCTCCCTATAGTTATTAATGAGCCCACAGGAAATGACTGTTGTGACGTTGACGCGCCACAACGTAATGTGACTGAAGCCCCTATTTGACATCCTTGCCGTACATAAATATGCACATATTTTTAAATTTTAATTAGAATTGTGCTAAAATATTGTTGTGATTTAATTGGATGTTAAATAAAAGACATTTCAATATTAGACAGTACTTAATGATTTAACCCTTGTGCACTCGAACTGCGCCTCTCAGGGGCCATCCTATTCTTTACTTCAACTCATACTAAAAATGGTTTGGGTACAGACTTAAGGGGTTTCATTCAGAAGCAAGCAAAAAAACGACTTTTTTATAAATATAATAGAATCTCACTAATACACTCAATCAATAGACCAACACGTCCAATAATCCGTCACCCTACGCCCGCGTTTGCCCCATTTAAATTGCACAACAGACCTCAATTAAGGATTATTTTAAAACCAAGTAATCAATTAATTACGAGATATGTTAGTTATAAAAAAACGCACAGAACAAGCACACAAATATGTTATATATACCTTCTATGAAATGCTTTATTTTATTTATTATGAATTTTGTTATACAATCAAATAATTCCAATAATCTGGTTTTTAAGTGCCGGACTAGTGAGTCTACTCTATTTTTAAATGGGTTTTATTATTTTTTGATATAATTTTGCCATATTTCAAGAAGATACGGTATTTTTTATTTAAACAAAATAGTTAGTAGTGCGTGAGATACATTTAATTGGTGAGTGCTCCACAAAAAAGGTTTCGCAGTGATCACTGGATCATCTGGATTGTTAGTAAATCACATTTATCTCCATTTAATTCTTCCTTTTTGAGATGCCATCATTACACATTTTTAAAAAATGTTAGTTAAATTTGCATCAAAAAGAAAATGTTGAGTTTGAACATCCTCTATTTTGTAAGAACGTATTTTTCAAAAAGCAATATTAACTGGAACTAAAAAATGTGATTTACTACTTACAATCCTTACATTTTTTTGTTCTTGAAGACCAGTGATAATCATCATTTCTTACTATAAAAAATTACTATGTAATATGTATTATATATAATTTTGAGAAAACATTTAGATATTGCAATCAGTTTAAAAATTATTTTTTGAGCTTTTTAAGTGTGGGTACATAGCAACCCCATAAATAATAGTAAATATATTAAGAATGTGATACTATAATAAGAGTTGATTCTATATACAATATTATATTTAAAGTTTATGAATGGGCACACAATTATGTATAGAACAATATAATAGGATAATTATTATTTGATAAACAATGAAATATAAATGGGGACATACCAGGCAGTATTTTTGTTAATGATTGAAACTGTTTAAGCGAATTAAATACTACAAATTTCAAGTCTAAACCAAGAAAAGTAAATATGTGATCATATAACCACTTTAATAAAATATTATAAAAAGATCATCATATATAGTTTTTATTTCATGTGCAATAAAGTATTTTTATTATTTATTATTATTATTATATTTCAAATAAAGTTAGAGAAAAAGGTGGCAACCTGTTCACTTACCTCAGTTAGTTTATATAAAAACCACATAAAAAAGTATCAGAAAAGAGTAACCTAAAAGATAGCACAATCAAGAATGAATAAATGTGCAACTACATATTGAAACAAATCATCACGACGGCATTGGGCATAGGCAGACGTAATTGCAAAGCAATCTAGAGCCCCACAAGGCCACCACTCAGTGCAAACTCTACCACTGTCACAATCAAGGCCATTTTAATCATTTTGTATTATACTGTACCTAGTCTAAATCAAAATGAGTAACTAGATAAATTATTTATCACTTACTAAACAGACTCTCACAAAGTTTAGTGAAACTTTACAAACACGACTTATTTCGTCTGTCGTAAATGCAGACGTCTCGCCATGTGTAGTCGTTACAGAAAAAAACAACGGCGAGATAAAAGGACTCAAACCGTGAGAATATTTTTTCACTAAACACAGGATTCACATGCATCCGTGCTAACATAAAAAACGGTAGGTAGGTGTAGTATGGACAATTAAAGTGCGTGTGGAAACTGTGTATAGAATAACTCTTAGAATTAAAACTTTAAAATTACTACATGCGCAGAAAACACTGTTCACGGAGAAACTTAATTATGAATAGACAAGTTATTAAAAACATAATAACATAAAGTAAAATGAGAAACTAATACCACGTCCGCTACAAACACTTCCTTGACACTCACCTGTTCCTATATAAACCAGATCCACATTCGATGTAAATTGTAACGTTTTCGTTATTGAAACATTTTTCTTATTAATTTTTTAATACTGGTGTACGATGCTGCTTTACTATTACATATACTTATAAGTTATATTAAAATAGGTACATATATTGTACTACACGACAATCGACATTCGGCAATCGACAAAGGTCGGCCATCAACCATAATAAATAGAGAAATATCTAAAAATTGCCATAACCTAAAACCTTAAAAATCGGTTATATGGTTTTTGGATTCTACATGTCGCATTAATCCATAGAGTAAAGACAGAAGACATGAGAGCACAGATTAGTAAGACTAGTAGTGGTTGCCGTTTCGTGGCACCACTACTAATCACTACAACAAAGGATAATAAGCGGAACTTAGTAATAAAAATTAAATTATAGACATTTAAACGGTATTACGAATATTACAAAAATAATTCAATAGCTGCAAATATTTTCTTTTTACATCGGTACACCTCATTAAGCGTTAACACTGGTAAACTCCTGTTAAATTGTTTTATATTAAACCACGGCGTAAGAGCAAATTATAAAAAAAAACTAATTGCTTCGATGTATTAACATTTGTGTTTTTTATTTAATCATATAAAATTACTGATAAAATAATATTTATGTACCCGTTCACTTCATGATTGCCACCGTCGACCGTTATAATGTCCTTGTAAGACATCATAATTATTCATAACGGTCGACAGTGCAGACAAAAATATAATAGAAAAGAGAAAAATATATATATTTTTTCTGTCTGAAAATTCCAAGGACTTTATATATATACAAAAATTGTAAAATACTGGAAAATTATATTTAATTTATTCAATTTTCTAAAAATATTGTTTTAAACATTGACATTGTATTGTTGATCGAAGGTTTTAAATTAATTTTTTACGAAGGCGTAAATAAAACACTGTAGGTTTATTTATGTATCTATAACTACAATACCAATTATTTCATCGAAATCATTTAAATAAAATACTTCATACCATATTAAAACGCCATTTATTATGTATATTATTTATCAAGACGTTTAGGATACTTTTCAGCAACCGTGGTCATAGAAATCACTTATTTCTGTATCACTATCATCACTCCATTCTGTATCGCTATAATCACTTTGAACGCCCACTGAAATAATAAGTTCCCTTTCAATTTTTTTTACAGAGAATGTGATTTATAGCTTATATAACAAATTACGTTCGCCACAGAACAGAACCATTATAGCAACACAAATATGTTCGTACGTACGTTCGTAGTAAATAACAAACCAACAGAAACAAAAACTTAATGAAAATAAAAATCACAACAATATTAACAACAAAATCGAAACAAGGCAGCGTTGCTAACCGTACTAACCGGGTGACGCTCGATAAAAAAAAGAACGTGTCCTCGCCGTCACGATTCCCAATCTTCTGGTCAAAAAAAAAAGTTAGATTCTTAATTATTAGTACAAAGTCTATTAGATTATTAATTAGTAGTTGGAAAATTCCTCTTTTATAGACCTATAAAAAAGTTCGCGATGGCATATATTTATCTTTAAGGACAGCTGACTATACTCATTCTATCTTTTAACAAAATGCGGTAATTGGAATGTTTTTAGACGTATACAGTACTAATCCTTATCAATTTAAATACGTTAGTTAGCTTAAGCATTTCATGCTCATTATTTTAATCTTTGATACCGTATATTTTAAATGAATATCTTAGGAGTTATCGCAATATTTTTAATGCTGGCGATTGCGACCCTACGACAGACAAAACATGTAGGTACCTAGGCATATAAATTATGCTCTACTACCAATCTTATCAAATTTTAAAATAATCCTTAATTAAGGTCTGTTTTTGGGCAACTTATTTGGAAGAGGTGAGGGCGGAGGGTGCCGTGTGAAGTGTCAGTCTATTGAAGCGCTGGATAAGAGAAATCCTACTGTAATATGATTCAATCTCCCATTTGGTATTAATAATTATTATTAAAGAGAAGAAAATTACTACGTATTGCAATGTGGAAATGCACCAAAATTATAATAATGTTTAATACTTACCTACAATTTGTATTGCGCAACGAATACAGTACAGTATTTTTTATTCTTAGGGAATCTATATTTTTATCGATTTGTATCGCATCCATTCCAATCGCTCTACGCATTCGTTGTTACTTATACTGTACGATGCAAATGACAATATTACAATATACGTATAATTATAATATTAGGTGGCCCATAATGTCAAATGTGTCACCACACTATAACGTCCACTGACGTCATTTGCTACAAATTAAATACTAATAAATTTATTGTTACATTTTATTACATTACAACAATTACAAAATACATTTTACGAGCTTTTCACAATATCAAGATAGAAGTACAACCTAAAGCCAAATGTAGAGTATCAATATAAGTAATTAGTGACTAAAACTAATGCTTGTTTGTCAAAATTTTTATGACTAATTGGTAATGTTTTTATGGTAAATTAGTTATAAATTGATATATACACTCATATTTTATGAATTCAACAAGTCACCACTGAGAAAGTAAATCAAAATCTGTTAAACGTTGTAATACAAAGCCTCGTTTCTTGCTTTTTTTCTTGTCTTTATCCCTTTCAGAATCGTTTTCTATATGTTGAACTTTTTCTTTTTTCATCGGTTTTGACTCTGCATCTTTAGTTTTTTTTATTTCACAATCTAAATCAAATGGACAATCATCTGCAGAATATATAGGCATCATAATAACAGGAATATAATTTGGATTTCCCGACTCTTTCTGAAAAATAGTATATACCTCTTAATCGTTGTAATCAGTTTTTTCGTTAATTTGGTTATATGAATTTTTATTGGGTTTCTTACAATCCAACCAGCACATAAGTGGTATACACAGGAACTGCCTAATTATTACTCGTATTTATATAACAGCTCCGAAGGACTTCGTTTCTAATTTCGAATACCTTATGTGCTTTTTGAATACCTAGTGACTTGTTTTTGGAAACTACCTCAGATTGTTTAATAGCATTATTCAGTAGGAACGCTTTGGCCTATTTTTAACCTTGGAATTTATTAATCAAAGCTTTACTACGGTGATTCATTAATCATGAAAAAATACGTAGATTAAAATTAATATTATGAGCATAGATTATTATCTATTCTTCTAATATTCCAAATGAGGGTATTCCCCATATGGCCACGATGAATCGAGAAACTCTTATCTTTAGAAGTCAGTCGAATACTCTATATATAATCTTAATAATTGTTGAATACAATAAGCTCACCTGATTATCGGAAGCACATTGACAGCAATAACTTTGTGCAGCTGAAATAGCTTTAGATTTAACTAAATGCTGAACGATAGCTTTTAGACGTTCTTCATCTAAGTTACCTGGTTTACTATTTTCCCATTTACCATTTGGATTCATCTGAACCAGAACAGGGGCAGATACCTCTAGTGCATCAAAACCGGGCCTCTTTAAAGGGCTGTAAAAATAAACTTCTTATAAGAAAAACTATTTATCATTACAATATTACTAACTAGGTTTTTTACTTAACTTACATATGTGCAACTTTTGATAAAATGTTATCTTTATCACCCATTATAATTTTTTAATAATTTTATAAGAACTTATACTGAAAATATGTTTATTTTTGGTCATCCATACAACTCAGGATTTTTTCATTTAACAAAATTATTGTTTTGATATTGACATTGACAATTTAAATTATTATTTTTTCGAAACTTCTTAGAGTGCCAAGTGCCAAGGATGAAGGACTACTATCATTATTACTTACTCTGTCATTGGGATACTAGGTACTCAGCCTCCCAAAATATGCAGATTTCTCTCTCAGAATAAAGTCTTCAAATAAAGCCAACTGTTACACGTTAAAATAGAAAATAGAAAAACAACAGGCTTTGTTGCCGATCAACATTTCCACATCACTTATTGCAATAGTAGTAGCTCTTGATAATATGCTTATACAAATTTTATTTTACGCCCTTTGTACAATTATTGCACCTCCAATAACATGAGTACAATACAGAGTTACAGAATACCTAGCATAATCATCAAGAGATATCTCGCGGACGAGTGAAGACAAACTAAGATATAAGATATTGAGATATATGTATGTATTATTTCTGTAGAGATATAATATACATTTAGATGTAGATCTAAATACTTTGATAGACAATTTATCTCGATCGACAAATATATCTACTTTTGACGTTAGACCCCAAAGAAATATAGCGATAATTGATTAAAACACGAGAAAACTGTCGACAAAATTTTGTCGTGCTTGTCATGCTAGGCCGGCTGGACGATTCTGTTTTACAGTTATTATAAGGATACTTTGCAACTATTTAAACAAAACTGAAATAAACATTAAACGTGTTCTAAAAGCACTGGTGCAACGGGTTCTGGAACGTCAAGAAAATGACGTCAACTTAACTTAATTTTTTGTCTTTATCATATACTTGTATCTTTTTCTAGTACTATAAGCGTTTGGGTTGATACCTGAATAAATAAATATTATTGTACCTATTATTAATGTTATAACTTCTCGCAACACATTTGGTTGAGTAACAGTTAAATAAAATTCTCTATCCGCACAGTAATGGAATTTGGAACTCAAGGAATGTCATGAGTCATGACACATCGCATAGTTGTTTGAACAGAAAACCATGTTATTATTAAATATTTATTGCATTTTGTCGAATCATTTAGAATTGTTGTCATTAAATTGTCGCTTCTAATTTTATTAATCTACCATTGTGATAAAAGGTCAAAGTCCGTGTGTCTACTTAGAAGCCAGGGTTTGGGTTTGTTGAGGGGTCCACCTCCACGTTTTGGTCCGCCTTCTTTTCCTTTCGGAGTTTTCTTACAGGAATGCCATATAAACCTGTAATATGATCAGCGGAATAAGTTAATAGATTTAAGTTATTTAAACTCTTTAGTGCACAAAAACGGTGTAAAATGGCGATGCCAGTTAAGGCTTTGTGGATATACTTTATTGTAAAGGCAATGCGGTGAAATCTTATATTATAAAACAAAGTCGTGTTAGTTACACCATTTATAACTCAAGAACGGCTGCACAAATTTTAATGATATCTTATTTGTTGGCTTCGTCGATGTCCCGAATAATAGAATAATTATTAAAATAACGGAAAAATTAAGAAAAAAATATGCAGAAAATAAATTTTACAATAAATTAGATTCGAACTCTGCCATCTTTCGCAAATGATAGCTCACGCTCATAGATATATGTATTTTATAAATTAATAGAATTGGGAAAATAGCATATCAAATATTTTTTTTATTTTTAAACTCAAAATTCTGACAACGTCCATTAGTTTATAATAAATGTGTATTAAATTATTGTTTTGTATTTCTTGTATTTAAACCACTTACGCTTTTCTTATATATATTATATACTATATAAACCAAGGCGCAATATATAATTTCATTTTAGTGCGAGAATCACAAGTAAATTATCGTCGTTGCGCCTGCCAAATTCCATATGTGTTTTTTTTTGATTTTTGGTTTTCGCACAAAAAATACTCTTAGTTTTATTCTCTATGTGTTACTAAAATCATTTTTGTGATATTCGAACTGGATATGAGTTTAACTAATTCCATATATGTTTTGACCGGTAAGAAAAGCTCCGTATGTGAATCAATAATACGTTTTTCGTAGTCTCCCAAAACTATACAAAAATCACATATGGAACTTGTCAGGCGCAGCGACGTTATTTAATATGTATCATACCGCCCTCTAGTATCATTGACATTAAACTATGTTGACTTAAATATTGCTTTGAAGTTTGAATGACTTTTCATAAATTCTCGTCCACGAAACATTTTTTCTGAACGACAATAGATGGCGCTAGGACACACCATTGGGGCTATATTAGCATAAAAATGTTATTATGGTATTGATAGATAAAATAGGTAGATATAATATACTCAAATTCCCAAAAAAATGAAAGATGTTTAAGATCCAGTCCATTAGCTTATAACTTTCAACGATAGAGAAATAATATTTTTTGATAAATATAAATTCATAGGTAATAAATGCATGCAATCATAAGTGATTTTTATCAAGTTGGCAATACCCCTGTATTTAGGTTTTCTTTATAAAATACAACTGATTATTGGGGAAAGATTGACCAATAACCATACTTTAATTATTATTAAATAAACTAACAACCGATTAAAACAGTATGGACTCAGACGGGTTTTATGGAAATTATGCAAGTATTTTTTTTTGCTTCTAAGCACTGAAGCGTATAAAAGAAAATTATACCTAAGTTTGTATTGTAATAAGATAGAGGCGCCGTTACGGGGAAGAGACAGACGAGTAGCTTTTTCAGCAGGAAGGCTCTATTTTAGCTATAAAAACAATTAAAAGTACATAAATACATACATATATTTTATTCTACATATATTCTATATTTTTCACGCCCATTTCCCTTTGAGGTAGGCAGAGATCACCGAATTCAATATGCTACGATCCTAAATAAAAGTACTTTAAGTAACAGATTGCAATTTCTCACCTTGGCGTTTTGATGGTTTGATTATGTACGGGGCAATTGAACTCCCAGTCAGGTAATTGCAAAATATAAATGATCTCTTCTTCCTCCTCAGCCTCTTTTCTCTTTTCAGACTCTGATTTTGCGTAAGGCTGAAGAAATAAGTTATACAGTTGAATAATAATTGTGAAAATACTATGTGTTTCAATATTTATAAAAGCTAAATAGCATAATCAGGTTTAAACAACATCAGCTATTGTTATATGCCTTTCTTCCAATAGTAAGAGAAGAACTCGATACGGGAAGAGAACTCGATTAGATTTTTAACAGGCTCGTTGGCGCGTTCTGAAAAACCGTGGAGAGCATATTGCGCTTTTTGGTTTCATTCTATTGATTTTCGAATGCTCTAAGTGAAATGTAGGTCGATTGCACATCATTGATTGATGTTCTGTGGCTGAGGTATCTACCTTCAAGTGAACCATATGCTCGTTTTAAACAAAACAAAAATATAGAAAAAACATACACTGGTAAAATATTACATACTATTAATATAATTTTAATGACTTACGAAAACACTAGGTGCTGAAATTGCTTCACTTGGATCCAGGAAGCCGTCGAGAATTTGCTGGTTGATTTTATACTTTCTAGCTAAGTTAAAGTGTTTTACATCTTCTTGGGTCATGGGAAATGTTATAAGAGGGCGCCTGTGGAGATTTATTATTTATTATTGAGCTTAAAATGGTATAGGTATACCAGCACTGGCGGATTTACCAGCAGGCTGAGAAGGCTTGAGCCTAGGGCGGCAAAAATTGGGACTAATTTTCATTATTATAAAGAGGAAATATTTGTTTGTTACGATTTAACTCAAAAACTACTCGACCGATTTTAAAAATTATTTCACCAATAGAAAGCTACATTATCAGCAAGTTACATAGGGTATATAATATATATATATATGTTTTTGTTTATTGGCCCATTGGGGTAGGCAGAAACTTCAACTGTATTACATCTACATTGTACCTGGCACCCGTGCGAAGCCGGACAGATCGCTATATTAATCAATAAGATTTCTGTAAAACGTTTTTCTGCCGGCCTAGCATGACCGCCACAAGATATTTCGCGGACGAGAGAAGACAAACTAAGATGTAAATTATCTCGATATATTATATCTCGACATCTACAATTTTGATAGAAAAGATATCTCGATTGACAAATATATCTATTTTTGATATTAAAAGTCGAGTTTTAAGTGTTATTGTCATGTTAGACCCGAAAGAAATAGAGCGATAATCGATTAAAGCACGAGAAAACGCTCGAGAAAATTTTGTCGCGGTCTCGAACCGGTAATGGGCCTTTCGAGATGTGTAAATACCCCTGTATACCAGTCTACCAGACAGAAGAAAACTCAAGTGGCGACCAAAAATGTCGACAAGGGAAGTTGAATTAAATCTCTTTTGTTTGTAAACACCTACCACAATACGGCCAATTGAACATCATTTATTGTTTTCATTAGTATATATTTATGATTACCGAAAAGGATCCAAATACAAAGCCCGCTGCGGAAGTTTGAAGTGTTTCTTAATGTAGTCTTCGCCGAGCAGTTGGAATTCTGATTTGGGTGTTTCAGCAGAAGCGGGACGCGGTTTCTGGCCGGTCGAAGGCTCGGCGCGTGAGCCATCATTTGGCACCAAGCAGATTAACGGCAAGGTGGCGTTGGCTGTGCTGCCGCCCGCAGCGCCAGTACACGAGCAGCAACTACGATTGAATACGTGTTCACTGTTAATTTATATGTACCTAACTAGCGGACCCGACAGACGTTGCCATGCCAGAATGATGGCTTCAAAAATAAAAATAAAATGTCTAGATTAAAATATGATATTTTCCGTTTTATTCTATAGTATTATCTAATAAAATTCTTATTAGTCTACAACGGAATGTGGGGGAGTTCCAAACCTATATATTTTATGCATATATTTTTTTCCTGAAATTTTCCAATATATTAATAGTTACCTATTCTGTTACTCGGGATATAGACGAATCTCACAAATAATAGCATAGCGTTAAAATCGGTGCAGCCGTTCTTGTGCTATAAATGGTGTAACTAACACGACTTTGTTTTATATTATATCTAATTTTCGTAGTCGCGCCTACACGAACATTTTGCGGCATTATAATGTAGGTACCTACCCCACATTTTAAGCAGAACATCTTGATCTTGGTCTTTAAGAAACAAACATAGGTACGAACGACATACGAGATAATACATGTAGGTACATAATATAGGTACGTACGTTTGACCACTTTGAGCTTTAAAACCTAAAGTGGAGTTAGAAAGTTATCAAATTTCAACCCGGTTACGAACACGTATGTACATTCGTTAAAAAGTCAAGAAGTACAAGTTGCTATGCATTTTCTAATACTCTAAGGAAAATACAGAGCATTGTCGCCGAGGAATAACAAACCATCATGTGAGCTTCATGCCTGTCAGTCATTATATCCTTCGTCGTTCCCTCACTAATGAGGATCGTGACCATAAGTGAGACTGAGCAGTCTCCATTTGCTTCTGTCCTGCGCCAGTTCAATAGATCGTTGTAGAGTTTTTCAATCTGAGTGTTGGCTCTAGAATACTTTTAGACCATCGTGGTGGAATTCGGCCCCTGTCATTATCTACCTATACGGTATTATGAATCGTCTTAATTTTAAATACATACCTGGCCATTTCCGTAGTTTGTATTTACCAAATTTTTTTATAGACTGGGTAATATCATTTTTTAATTTATTTTTGAGAAATTTTTCATCATATTTACATTTTTAAATTTTATTTTTAAATGAAATGGTATTAAAAATTGTCAGTTATATGACATAACAGAGCGTAGTTTTTCACTTTATGATAATTTTTGTTTTATTATTCAAAAAAAGGTTTTATTATATAAGGATTTGGGATTTTGAAAAATGTAAGTATGTACCTATATGCGAATGGTAGTATGATTAAACCTATGCTGTAGGATTAGCAGATGATGCATGATTATTAATATTTCAAATCATAGTTTCAAAGTAAACATTCGGCTTTGAACTTTGATATTGCAATCCATATCCTTTGACATACGAGCCATGCCTGATTAGAATTCCATTTAATAACTTTCAGTTGATTCAAATACTGGTAAACTTGTCATATTGGTTTTACAGACGATTAATTTTACAACCAGCTTGTAAGCCGCGGGCTTTACGAATTATATATTTCAAAAAATAAGGATCATTTTCAGCAACAACACATTATGCACGCCGTTTGCAGAAGAACTGCTTTCTCCATCTGAATCCAGCAAACGAACGAGACCTTCTTCGAAAATTGAGGGAAGATCTTCGCGATTTAGTTTATTCTTTACAAACATACAACAATATAAATATTTCCTCTTTATAATATTATCAGTGTAGATAAGTATTTAAATTCAAATTCAATGCGTCAGACAAATTTTAGTCCAGACATGCCAAATTTTTGCTTTCACTAAGGTAGTTAATAAAGATGGTAAGTTAATAAAAACTGCAATAAATCAGTGTCTTATTATTATTAATTATTTGCCTGATAATATAGATCTATTTTTGTTTTGCTAAATTCTTATCCAAATATACCTTAAGGCTTACAATCATCATCAATTTGAAATCGAATCGGTTTTCGCATGCACTGATGCGAGAATCCGCCGATTTCAACTAAGTATTTATCTAGAATGCCTATACCCTCGAGACAGTGCAACATTGCAGATTTAGCAGTATCCTTAAGAATAATTGCCTTTCTTTTCACATACTACATCTGTAGCTCGAATATAGGTACACTATTATACTACTATACAGTAGTAAAGACAGGAGTACATCTTCAGAATTAGTGATACTTTTTGACAATTTCCCGAGATAAGTACCCTTAAATACCCTCGTCTCCAGCATTACAATATTATTTCTTTTGTTTTTCTTCACACCCCTTTGTATTTGAGTTTCCGTGTCTATCAAATTCGTTTGATGTTGTTTTGAAGAATACTTTGTAGCGATTCCTGAACCATTATGATAATGTGATTTCTTTACAGGTATTCTTTCTTAAGTAACACGAATGTAACTCACTTTTTTTAGAAGCTTGGATTGGTAACTGAAATATCATAGCTGATAAGCAATACCATGTCAACCCACATGGTTGTCATTTTGAGTAAATTGAGTAGGAATTTAAAGTTATGTTTTATTAAGATTCTTTTAAAAATAACAGAAATAATAGATTTTTTTGTTAATATTATTACAATTAGAGTATGTCGTTTTTCTTGGTAGCAATCAATATTATAGTATTTAGTGCATTTTGGTTACATATTTTAAACCTGTTTTAGGGTTTCGTGTCAACTGTTTTTTTTAAATATCTTTGCTATTAAAACGATTTAAACTATACAATTCTCAATTTTGTCTTTTATTAACGCGACCATTTTTAATCATCTTTCAGTCTGACGTGACCACGGTTGCTGAAAAGCATCCAAAATGTCGGCATAAATAATATAAATAATAAACCGCGTTTTAATCCGTTATAAAGTATTTTATTTAAATATACAAAACTCTTTTGGAAAATGCTTTAGCTCATAAGGAAGCGATTGGTATTATATATATATATATATTTATATATATAATATGTATACTATCCTTATGGATATAGGGGCTTTTTTATCAGCGTCCAGCTGTGTTTTTGCATTCTACTCCTCTGCTTTTCATATATAATACATGTACATACTCTTAGATATCAGGATACAAATTGCGTAGATTTACCAAACCCCTTTAAAAACACTTCTTGATCTTACATTTAGACCGTGTGAGCTGAAAGACATTTTACCTAATTATAGTTTTACTTGTAGTCGAATATTTGTTCAGATCTGAGCGGGGTATTGGACAGCTGTAATTCTGTCATCGTGAACATTTATCTGGTTGTCCCTAGGCAATACTTTTACTGATTTACAAATTAACCTGAATGTTTATTTAAAGGAGACACGAGTTATCCGCAAAATAAGCTAAGGGGTCATAATGGCTGACTACTAGTACCTAATAGAAGTGAAACTGCTCAATCGGTCTTAAAACTAATCTGTCATTATTCTATTCATGTAAATATCTATAGAAACATTTAATAAAATTGTAGCATCGATGATCTCTAATTTAAATACTTTTCTTTAAAAAAAGAGAGTGGACGATAAAAGAAGGATAAGGAAATATAATTTAAAGGGAACAGAATATATAAAATATTTAGTATTTTTGACTGCTTGTGTGTTGCGTATCTCCAAAACTACTGAACTGATTTTCATGCAGTTTCCACGGGTAAATTAATCTAAGTCTGAAGAAATTACTAAGTCTGAAGTTTTTGTTGTGAATTTATATACATATATAATATATGTACATTGTACACAGTGCTCTCAAAAGTCAAATGCGAAATCGTTAGGATTGCCAAGTAATCGATATATTTGAACCAAAATCGTTAAATGAATAAAAAACAGTAAATTTGTTCAAATCTCTTTATTTTAAACTACTAACACACTTCGGCTTCACACGGACCGAGCCGGCTATATTTTTATAAAAAATATGTTACTTGCTGATGTAGCTCTCTATTGGTGAAAGAATTTTTAAAATCGGTCCATAGTCTAGTTCAAATCCTTCCTCTTTTATAAATAATATTAGTATAGATTGAAGATAATACTATTAAAATTATCAAAAAATCGTTGGATTCACCGAAAAATCGGTCGAGACCACATCATGTATAGTACATATATAATACATTCTATTTTCACTAACCACGCTCAATATTTTCGCTGTGAGTGAAATTAGAAATGTCGGGAAAAATCAATTGGACCGATTTTATCGCGATTATTTCTCGAGTGCTGATAGCTATGATAAATTGCGCTATCTGTAGGTAAAGCGCCTACATTACATTTAATTGTAATAACCCACTCTTGTAATTCACGCCATTTTCAGTTTTATGCTTTTAAGTTAGGGCTGCTTTCGGTATGTATTTTAACATTGTATGGACCAAAATTTTATTTATCGTGGGACGCGATATCGTAACGCTGAATAAATAGAAAATTTATTCAGGAACAATTATTTTTCCTGAGTTCTGGATGTATCAATGATGATTGAATATAATAATATATACCAAAAGTAGGTCGAGATAGATTTCCGAATGCTCAAAGTAAAATGTAGGATTGACAGCGCATCATTGACTGATGTTCTGTGGCTGTGGCACCATCAAGTGAACCTCATGCTCGTCTGTCGTGATCTAACATAAAAGAAATAAAAAATAAAAAATAAATACTTCTTATTTTAAATTTACTGCCAGTTCTCAAATCAACGGCGTAGTACGGACGAGAAGAACTGGCAATAAACTCTCCGCCACTCTTTTTAATCGCCGTTTTTGGTTTTACAAAATGTTTGTAAGGAGTAGCAACCATTACATTATGCTCCACATGACCTATTGAAGTAATTAATTAAAATAATAAAAAATAAACGAATAAAACAAACGAAGGTTTGTCCTCTATCAATATTATAAAACTAAAAACGGGGAAATTTATTCCTTTTGAGAACTTCCGTTGCGTGCGGTGCGTAAACGGTTAAAGTTAAGCAGCAATTACTGTTAGTCGGTACAAAGTTTAGGAGGACTGCTATGCTGCTGCTGCTTGTATATTTCACTTGCCTTCTACAAATAAATTTTTATTATAGGTATTATTATATTGATGGGTAACGGCCTTTATGTCGTAACCGATTTTTTTTAGCGAAAATGAGTTAAATATACAGTTCGATTCAGTTTGTCATTCTGAATCGTTATATACATATAGGCCGTTCCCCATCGATATGACATTAAAATTATATTATAGGTATTTTCTACGGGCTTACTTTACGTAACGCGCTTACGGGCGCTTTGGGTAGAACATCTACCTAGCATTCCAATTGGTCCAATTTATATATTTAACTTATCATATGAGGTAATACATATTCATATTTATATATTGTATACTAGCGGACCCGACAGTCGATGTCCTGCCAGAAATTTGGCTTCAATTTATAATATTGCCTGGAAGAGATCGCTGAGAGCGATAAGGCCGCCTATTGTACTGTTTACCTTTAAGTTATATTTTCTAAGAATTTTATTATTTATATATTCAAGTGCAATAAAGAGTTCTAAATAAATAAATAAATATGGAATTAGCCAATGGTTTGCAGTGGAGATCAATTATTATTATTATTACAAAAAAGCTATTTTTGTGATGTGAGCTGTCAGTTGCGGAAGATGGCGGTTTTCGGAACCAAATTTATTTTAAATTTAATTATCTCTATTTTTTTTCTTAATTTTATCCGATATTTTAGTTATTCTGTTATTCAGGACATAGACGAATCCAACAAATGAGATATCATAAAAATTGGTGCAGTTATAAATGGTGTAACTAACACGACTTTGTTTTATATAGATAGATAGATATATGGATTAATTGCATATTAAAAACTATAAATCTATTCAGAAATAAAAACAGAATTGTTGAATGAAGTTCACAGTGATTATTTAAACGCCAGAGACATAGTATACCTACTCGGTGATAAAATGGATATAAAGTCTGTAATCGTGAAAAACAAAAGCGTTTTTATTTTTAAAATTTAAATAGCCAGAGGCTCGCGCTGTCAAACTTGTCTTAAAAACGTTATAGAATATTTTTTTTTTAAATATTATACACTAGCGATCCATCTCGCTTATATACAAAAACATAGGCTTAGTAACTCGCTGATAATGTAGCTTTCTATTGGTTGGGTGACCTTGAGTCCCACACTCCCCCCGCATAACATCTCATGGGGGGGTACCCAGTGCGTAAATGCATTCCCCTCTTTAAAAAAAAAGCTTTCTATTGGTGAAATAATTTTAAAAATATGTCGAGTAGTTTTTGTGTTAAATTGTAACAAACAAATCTTTGCTCTTTATTAGTATAGAAGTATACGTAGATAAGATAGAATATAAGTAAGCTAATCGGTTATTAGTAATCTTTTTAATACTCAGTAACAGTTGTGAGTTTCGTAAAATCCTATACTGACAGGGATGGTCCAATATGTTACCGAGAGGGACGCGCAACATCAGAGTACAATACCTAGTCGTAATTTATACGTCTGGAGGGGCACCGCACGTGTGATGTTGGGGAGTGACCACACTTCAGTAATATATGGGATTCACATATTATATAAATAAAAAAAAAGTTTCATATTGACAATGTAATATTACACTTGCTACATAATACTAAAGTAACCAGTGGCGAGACCACCATACAAGACCAAAAGCCGGGTTTCTCGACCTTGACGTAATACATTTTTTATATATTAGGTATCGACAGACGACCATGAGGTTCACTTGACGGTAGGTGACCTGAGCTACAGAACATCAGTCAATGATGCGCTGTCGACCTACTTTTTACTTCGAGCATTCGGAAATCCATAGACTGAAACCGAAACGCGCAATGTGCACTTCACGGTTTTTCCATCTATGAACAGTGGTTCGTTACCCGATCAATGCCCGAAGTTACCAAACGTAGGGAAAATATGCTTCCAGAAAACTATAAACATGTCGTCCCGGCGGGATTCGAACCCACGACCCATTGATGCGCACGGCAGGTGTTCTACCGAACGCGCCAACGAGCCCGACAAATGAAAGTGTTTATATATGACTTATATAATTACGTAAAGAGCATCGTGGTCCCGCCAATGAATATAACTTGATCTGTTATGTCATTACTAATTTGTTAAGTAATGTTATACACCCGTCTATTTTTACAATGGAAAGAAGAGCATGAAGCTATTAATAGTACAGTAGTAATTTTCCTCTTACCTTTTAGGTGATTCCTCGACATAGTGTCTAGATGTTTGATTAATGTATCATACAGTACAGTAAATTACTACTTACTCAGTGTAAAACCGTTGTCTCCTCAAAGTGTAAATGGAGATTATTTGTATATCTTTGTTACTCGTATTCATGTCATTAAATGAACTTGCTTTATAAAATAAGTAATCTATAACCGATTACCTATAATCAAGTCATTGTATTGTAAAAAATCAATGAAAACAAAACTATAAATTTCATAATTTTGGGTTAACGGGATGGTTCCCGCTGGGGTAGTCCCTATAGGGTTTGATTCCCTTAAGACTAAAAAAACATTGACAGTATATATACATGATGAATACTATGAAATAGGTCTATAATGATATTTACATTTTGCTTTTAAACTTAATCAGTTATTTAATTTATTGTCACCCTAATATTATTTATCCGCCACCTCTTGCAATGGTTCCAATAATTTTTTATACCCTACAACGATATACTTCATGGAAGGTTAAGGTTAAACATTGATATCAAAGATTGAACCTTGAATCTTCAAACATTATTCTCCTAACAAACAATTTGCAACAGACTAGCCCGTGCAACTTATAGTGGCCTGTTTCCATTCAAACTGCTGACTTGCAAACATATTATTAGTGAGCATTTCAGGGATATTTTAGTATTTATGACCTACGGATTTACACATTTCCAAGGTGTAGACTATTAACTCCCCTCCCCTCATCTAAAATTGGTCCCCAAAAATGCCGTTCTTAATCTGCCGCTCTAGGCTCAAGCCTAGTCAGACTGCTGGTAAATCCGCAACTGCCTTGACGTATTTTGGAATGCTTTATTAGATCCAAATTCTTCATCAGAGTAAATAGTAAAGAGTTGCAGTAGCAGTTTGACCTCTTTACAGTTTTACAACTCTATTTTGTTGCTAATTGATACAATTCTATATTATATTCATCACCTTACCAGAATGAAAGAAATCCAGTGACTCACTAGTGAGCTCCAGAGCTACCGAGCAGGTACTGAAACCGGTTAATTTTTATTTTCCAAAATACGTATATAATATGTTAAAGAGTAATATACACTTAAATTAACTTAACACAGTATTTTTTTTTCAGTTAATATGAATAAGAACGAAAGAATATTATCAAAAACCTTTATTATACCGGTATAACTCCGATAGTAAATTAACCGGTATTCAGTCCCTGTTACCGAGTGTTACTATTACTGTTAGTGCTAATATTCTCTACCTTGCAGTCTTATCGGAACCCGTATTTACCGCCCTCAAGATTAGTATTTCTCTTTTCCCCTCCCGCAGCAGTTGCATCGAAGCGAGTGCGCGTATCTAATCGCTTGTCAAGCCGTGATATTGTGTATAGCGTTTCGCCTTGTTACCCCACTGGGCCCTCGCCGTGAACAATCAGCCCTGACCAATTGGGAGGCACCGTGACAACTAAACCGAAATAAGGTAACAAAACAATGTTTGCTCGTTTCAAACAAATGTGTCACTTGAAAAGCTTTGCTAAGTTGAACAATCAAGTGTTACAATGGAAACGAACTTATATAATAACAATACCATCATGCACTTGACAAATATCCTCTGGCTTGATCACTTCTTGAACTTTATTAAAATCTGTCTCTCGCAGTCACCGTTTTTTTTAAATGTTTGATATCGACAGATGAGGATGAGGTTCATTTGATGGTACGATACCCCAGCCGCAGAACATGAGTCAATGATGCGTTTTCGACCTACTTTATTTTACTTCGAACATTTGGTGTTAGTCTATCTAAGACCTAAAACGCGCAATGTGCACTTCACGGGTTCACATTTTTCATCTACGAACGGTGGTAGGTTACCCGGTTGGAATTTCGATATTCTTTCTACTCGTTTAATTCCCGAAGTGACCAGACGTGGGGAAGGCATGCTTATAAAAAGTTATAAAGAAGTCATCATGGCGGGATGCGAACCCGCGACCCACCGACGCGTATGTAGGTATTCTAAAAAACGAGGCCGTCAGCGCTACAACCCAGTTATTATGGATTTTTTCGCAATTTCGTACTCAATAAGGACTAAGTCACTTAAATCTTTGGTCGAATTTATATCAATGATTACAATTCTAAACAGTTTCCAAAAATTACCAAAAACCGATATTCATCTTCCATAAATGAAAAGTTACACTTTCCTTTATTACTATGGACTATATTTTAATTTTGTAAGTTTGAGTATTGACTTCTTAATTATTAAAAAAATGTAAAAAGCTTTCTGGCTGACTAGTCTAGACTAATATATAAATAAATTAAAAAGGAAATGTCGCTATATACCTGTTTTTCTTAAAATTTTTACAGCTATAAAGGTTTAATTTTGGCACGAGTGCTACCAGCCAGGATACTAGTCGATAAATAAAAATAAATGAACTTTCAATTCTAACCCTTACAAAACTTAAACCTTTTGTAAATAATTTTTCAAACATAATTAAGGATTAAGCCACCTGATAAACAACATTTTTATTGTCATTGATACGGTATTATTTAATTATTTTTGTCCCCGCAAAATTGAATTATTATTACGTGTGGCAATATGTTGGGTCGTATTGTTAGGCACCCCATCTCTTCACCCCCAACACATTCCTCAGTCCACGTGTGACGATTCAGAAAGTGAGGGTAGTTACTAGTTAGGCGGATAATTAATTGTTTATTCTAATGCGTACTAATTTTGACAAATATATACTTTTTGTAATATAAATTGGGTGTACTTCCGAAAAGGGAATCCCGAATTTCGTCATGAAATTTGGCTATGCCATTTCCCATTTGACTATGCTTTCGGAAGATTATCATTTTTATTGCAAGGCCGTTTTGTATTTGAAATAAAAACGACTTTTCATGCATATACTAATCATTAAAAAAACAAGTGGTCAATACATTATTGAGCGTATGCATTAATTTTAAAGAATAATTTTTGCTGAAAAAAGCTTTTATTTAAATAAAAAGGATAAAAAATAATTGATTCAAAGTATCGTCCAAAAAAAATTACTCACTTTTTGAGCCCAAGAACGAATCGATTCAATTTTTGATACCGTCGTCTGAAGTGAAGCGTATTTCAGAAAGGAACTTCTGCATGGATCGAAACAAAAGGTAATCGGATGCCGCAAGATCTGGACTATACGGCGGGTGGTGCAAAACTTCCTACCCGATGTTTTACAAATAAGTTTTAACAGGTTACACAACATGTGGTTGATGGCTATGCTGGAAAATCAATTTGTCGTACCTAGTCTCCCATTCCGGCCGTTTTTTCTTTATTGCTTCTTTCAAACTCATCTATGGATCAATCGATTGTTTGACCACATCTCAGCAGCTCATAATAGACCACTCCCTTCTAGTCCCACCAAATACACAAAATTACCTCAATTGGCAACATGGAAATTTGGCTTTGCAGTCGATTTGGCTGGTTAGTCAGGTTTGACATATGATTTTTTGGGCTTGGAATTATCATAATAGATCCACTTTTCGTCGCCCGTAATAATGCTATGCAAAAAATATATTTTTTTAGTGTGATTATGAAGCATTTTGACATACAAAATCGCCTTTCGACGTCTCAATGCTTTAACTCGAATGGTACCCACATCCCATGCTTTTGAATAATTTTAATGTCTTCAACCTTCTTAAAATTGTTGATTGGTCAACACTTAATGATTATGCAAGTTATTCTTGCATTTGACACGGATATTCATCGAGTATTGCTACAATTCTTCATCTTCAAACTTTTTTAGCTGTTCCGGACGTTCCTCGTGTTCCGTGTCAAAATAACTACTTTTAAAGCGACAAAACCAGGACTCACAGCTCGATATCGATGGAGTGCGATCACCATAAGGTTCCAATAGCAACCGATGACTTGAAACTTCCCGCAAATGCTCTTTCGTTGGCAAGTATTTCGACTTATTCGGAGATAAAAAAACATGTTGTTTACATATTGATTAATGAATATATATTACAAGCCATAACCAGATGACGTAGCTTTAATATGACCATTCTAATTATAGTTGAATACGTATACTACTAGTTGCACCATCTCTTATAAATCCTTTAAAATTAATGCATACACCCAATATAATACTAGCGATCCACCTCGGCTTCGCGCGGTAAGTATTAAAAAAATATTAAAAAAACTTTTAAAATGTAAAAAAGTAGTTATAGTGACATAACTACAATAGTTGGACATATGCACAGAACAGAAGAAGTAAACATATGGTATCACGAAGTATATGAATTATGAGTAGATATTGATATGTTCTATAATATTGTAGAACTATTTTTTGCTCTATTATCAATACTTTCCGCAGCGCATGCGATGAAAGACATTTTATGGTAATAAATATAGCCTATGTTACTCAGTGATAATGTCAGCTTTCGGAAACGATAAAATAATTTTTGAAATCGGTCCAGTAGTTTTTGAGTTTATTCATTACATACAAAAATACAAATATTTCCTCTTTATAACATCTATATACATATAATAAAAGAGTAGGATCGAAATTACGCTTCACTAAATATTTTTACCAGAAATTAAAAGGGGTGATAAAAGAAGGGTAGCAGAATGCATAAATGCAATTTTTAAGATTCTTGTCTGTCTGTCTGTCTGTCTGTCCGTCTGTCTGTCTGTCTGTCTGTTTGTTCACGCTAATCTCCGAAGATACTGAACGGATTTTCATGCAATTTACACAAATATTTTAACTAAAGCCCGGGGCAACATATAGGCTTTGTTTTATCGAAATCGGTTCTCAGAAAGAAAAGTTATCATCATTTAAAAATAATTTTAAAGGCACCATATCACCAAATTGCAATGCAAACTGACTCGCGTTGAACTTTTTCGAATTGTCAGATGTCAATCACAGTTTGATATGTAAATGAAATACTTTGATTATTTCGCCATTTCCGATATATGTAATCGTAGAATAGTGGATATGCAGGCCCATTGCGTAACTTCAGATGCGAGTTCGAATCTAAAGTTGAAAGGAATTTTTTTCTTTTTGTATTTTTTTTTTTTAAAGAACTATATTATTAAAATTGAAAATGTATTATTGAAATATTATATGAAAAAGTATTTCTAATGAGATCGTTTATTTCACCTTTTCATCCATCCTTTCTCTACAGAATTACGATTATTCGACATTGCTTTTATTGCTTCTTAAGGACTGTCTTCGTATTATTAGTTTCGTTATATTAGAGGTTTCCGCATTTAGCACCGGAAACCCGAGTAGGAATCCCGGGAAAAGGGAATTTAAAAAAAATGTCTCAAAATGAAAATGATCAATTAAATGAAATAAATATCGAGGTGGATACAGTATCTTCACCACTAATTAAATTTATAAAAAAAGTAAGTAAATTTCTTTAAAGTCAGGTTAATTTTTTCAACAATGGTATTTTGAATTCAATTCTATTGAATTTAAATCATACATCGAACCCCAATCTCAACCACCATTAAACGTGTCGATAATATGATGCAAAAGCAACCGTCAATGACTAATTTGACAGCTCTTTCCCAAAAGAAATCACCAAGTACAGAGGATGGAGGATATGTCATTTGAAGAAAGCTTGCTCAAAAGCGAACCCCACGCGAACGAAGTCGCGGGCATCAGCTAGTTAGTATATAATTAGAAAACAATGCAATAAATAAACCAAAAAGTGAGCGCTTAGAAGCTCTAATCCCAGCTCTATACATCATAGTCAAAATATAATTGGGAATTCCAAAAACGTATGAATCGATGTTTCAATTAGCTTCATCACATTCCACCACTACCGTGAACCGTAGATCGTGCGCTTTTGCAGCGTTCATGAGCACCAATTAATGATAGGTCGAACGCAGTCGTAAAATTTCAATGCAATCGAGAATGGAGAGCAGGCGAGCAGCGAAAGGTTGCATATCCCGGGTTGCGTTGGAGTCCATCCATATTAATAAGAAAAAACGGTACATACTAATTTTAACAAGTTTTATAACTAGATCGCTTTTAAGTTGTTCAATTTATACGTGTAAACGCCCTGTTTATGTAAATAAATTGATTTTCTTATATTCTACGCTCATAATCATAAACATATAGGTACTCTACCTTGAACTAGATCGTGCAAAACGCGTTACACTTATTATTTTCCCCTAATATAACAAAAATATAATTATTGTACTATGTATGTCAGACATCATGCATCTTATGAATGGAAAAGTATTGATAACACTGGCCGACAGTCATTTTGGTGCCTGGGGTTTTAGACCTGATCTAAGATATGTCTTATATGGTGATATCAAAAATGCTACTGGTTTTTTTCTATCAGCTCTAGTTTATGAGATATACACAAAATACGCATTTTACAAAATATCAATTTATTTCGGCATTAATCGACAAGAAATTGTCTTTTAAGTGATTTTAATGAATGAAATTATCTTAGACAATCTCGCATAACTCCTCAGCAATAATCAGCCCTGATATGAATGTCCCATTAGCCTTGATATCTATTCTCTATCGTCTTTATGCCTTGGTGAAAACAATCTCCTTGTTCTTCGCTGAGATCCCCTAAATTATATTGAAAGTGATAGAGATATTAAACTTTTATACTCATATTACATTTTTTACATAGTTGTCAGCAAAAAAATTAATAGGCTGACAACTATATACATTTGGTACATAGTTGTCAGCCTTTTAATATCCAAGGATTTTGCTTCATCCAACTGCTACAAAAGAATTCCACGCAGGTGTCTCCACATCAGTCATAAAAACCTCAAAATTAGTAGCTGTTGAGGTCATTTAGGTCATTGTGTGAAAATATAGGATTTGATGTTTTTCCGCAGTTTTCAAAGTCATGATCTTCTTGAGAAAAACTAGATAGTTCAGCTTGATTCTGGTGAGATTGCTGAACTGCCTGATCAAAAACTGGTATTGAAAAATTTTCGGAATGAGGAATAGGTTGTTGGGCTGAAGAAATATTGGGGTATTTTCATTTATGGGGATTATTTTTCTTGATGCTCACTATATTGGTCATAATAATCGTCATTATATTTTTTCTGTTCTCGCCAAATCATTGGCACTCCGAACTTTAAAAACTTAAGGGTCCCTTTCTCCCACTGTCGCAAATGTTCAATGCATGTTATGCATCCATTATGAGGCACCTACACTTTATCTTGATTCCGAATTTCAATGCCCAAGTAAGCAAAATACGAGCAAATCAGAGTAACTGTAATCGATTTTCTCGGATTTTTCAATATTTTTTCACCACAAACCTAACAAAACATATCAGGATGGTTAACACAACATCTGGACGTACTAACCATAATGAAATAATAAGATAAATCTTAACGACTATATAGTAAAAATGACCGTTTCTAAACAAAATCGGCAATTTTTTTGAAATTAGTGTAGAAGGTAAACTAGAGCTGATGAGTAGAAATGACGTATATCGATATATTGTATTTTACGTACCTTATCGATCACATATGCAAACAGAGCTGCACCAAAAAAAAAAATTTTTTTTGTCGGCCTGTGTAATATATTATTTTATTGATGCGAATTTCACACATTTAAATAAAATAACTTTTTTCGGATTAAAACGCGATTGTAATCCTTTCCAATGATTTTGATTAAAATTTTCAATAAACACGATCTCTCTAAAATCGTATAGGTATCAGTCATAGGATTCTTACCATATATTTAATTTTCTTTTGTTGTTCACGCACGAGTAAGGACCAATTTGGAGTAAGGAACATAATAGCTTTCCTATACATAATTATATATCTATGTTTTTTTACGATATTCATTGCCATGTGGTCTACTCGATAGTAGGTGATAAATCAGCAACAGGTGTTTATAAAACAAAATTGCAAACTAGCTTTTCATAAGTCCTATTCGAGATTCTACTGCTACATACTACTATAACTGCGTCCTTCAAAATGCCACATATTGGTCCCAGTCCGATCATTTCCGTGCCCAGGTCTGCGCCCAATGGGCCCACTATGGGCATGGGCATCTGTATGCCAGCGGTGGGACTGTCCTAATTATGGCAGTAAAAAAGGGCACATCTTCGCTTAAAAATGCTATATTTTTCAAAGGGTAAAATTTAGCCTAAACCTTTTTTTACCGTTTGAAATAAGAATCGTTCAGACGTAAAACTAACAAATACACGTATTATAGCCATTTTCATCACAATAAGGGCCAAAATGCAAAATCATAACTTTAAATAAAATACTGTATACCGGATTAAAACGCTATTTATTATTTATATTGTTTAAATTATTTATCCCGACGTTTCGGATGCTTTTCAGCAACCGTGGTCGCGGGGAGACCAAAAGATGACAGTTGTCTGATTCCCTGATCCCTTCGGAGTTGATATTTACTGTAATTTTCTATATTATGACAATATTGACTAACGGTGTCCTCTTGTTGACGTCTGTGTTTGATATCCGCAATGTTTTCCTTAAGTCGGTTTGAAATGCTACGTTTAGTTTGCCCAATGTAGGATACCACAGTCACAATCCAGTTTATATACACTTGAATCTTGCAAAGGAATATTACTTTTTATTGGTCTCAAGAACTGTTGAAAAAAATAGTGTTTCTAATCCAAAATAACTTTTTTTAAAGCTTACATGATTAATTATATCAACAAGATGCGTGTACTGTGTAAATATGACCAAATTGTTAAATTGCCCCAGACACATAGGGCCCATCGATATATTACACAGTTTATAATGAGGCTGAATCAAAATAAGCTGAACGAGGGTAATGGATAACATGATGGACAAAACCTTCTTCTTCTTCCTGCCCTGTTCCCTTTTTTTATTTGGGGTCGGCGCAGTATGTTCTCTTATTCCATTCTTTTCTTTCCCTCGCCATATCATCAGTCACACCTCTCAAACATATATTCTTCACACAGTCAATCCAAATTTTTTGGTCTCCCTTTTCACCACTATCATATTCAAAACTTTATAGACAAAATCAAAAGTATATATTAAAAAAGATCATTGGCTAAGAATTTTTAAAGAGGACCCTAAAAACTAGTGGCACGCCCACCTCTGGAATGATTTTCGGCTACAGGGGAGATGGGAGGAGGGTGGTCGTATTTCACAATTAAATTTTTCTGGCGCGATCTCGCAATGTATACGCTGAGCAACGCCGCACGCTTGGGGTGAGACATAGCGGTCCTCAAACTTTGTGCAGTATTTTTATGCCAAATACCGATAGATGGGCATGAAGCTCACTCGATAGTAGCCTGTTTTAATAATTTTGTCGACTGTTTTAATCGATTATTGTCTCCATGTCTTCCGGGCTTAACATAACACTTACACTTAAAACTCGACTTCTAATATTTGTCGATCGAGATATCTTGTCTGTCAAAATTGTCGATGTCGAGATATAAAATATATTATATATCTTATGTATCTTAGTTTGTCTTCACTCGTCCGCGAAATATCTATCTCATCATCAGATGAGGTATCATCTACAATCGACTGAACTTCACTGCACAGAACGTCAGTCAATGATAAGCTGCCAACCTAACTTTTGTGGAAACGAGTCCATAGAGAAAATGGCGTCTCTCGATGGCGCGTCGTCCGCGTCGGCTGAAAAACACGGACGCGTGCATTCCGAGGATACATTCAGTGGATGTCAGTTACAAGAAGAAGCTCTGTCCGTTTAATTAGTCAATTTGCCCAATTCTGTAGTTTGTATTAGATATTTTAATTCTCTTAATTTGTTTAATAATTTAAAAGTATTTTGTTTGTTATTTTAGATTTTTTCCATACAATTTTCTATTGTGATTAGTGAATAATAAATGTTATCAGTGTTGTATTCTTTTTTCTTTAGTATATCTGCTTCTGATTCCTAAGATCTATATTTTTCATCTTCGATATTCGGAGCAATACTCGATATTCGGAAATCCATAAACTGAATATGCACATCATGATTTTCTATGAATTTCGATATTCCTCTCATCCGTGTCACATTACGTCACAGTTACTATTTCCAGAAATACTCTATAATATGTCTTATTGATATCTGTTCTCAGTAGCTGAGATCAAGGGGTAAGAATCTATAAACTCTGTTTCTTCATCTTCATCGGTATTGCAAACATCGTGGAAGGTCGCTATCTTTGATGGTGGAAAGTGACAGTATTATGAAACGAATCAAAGGTATCAAAAAAATAATAATAATACCTCGGAAATTATAAAAATACCAAATAAAAGACAAAAACGACACTTTGTGATTCTCTGCCTCTCGGTTTAATATCGCAACGACGACGACACGGCGGCGTCACGTGCGCTCAAAGATATACTTACACAAGCGCACATTTACAGTCACGCTTGTGTGTGTGACCTGGATGCCTCACTGATGAAATCTTCGACATGTTACTGATAGCCAAAGAGGATTGTACCGAATAAAATGATAATTAAATTAAAGTTAAAAATTTTCAAAAATACTGCAACCTATTGGGTAAGTACAATTGCACCAACAAAAAATGATTATGTATTATGTATGTAATATATGTTATCGAACATTCTAATTATGTTTATGGTTTTTAAAATGTTACTCAATGAGGGGCATAATACCGATGCTTTTATATAAATTTAATTGATTTTTTTTATTTTCAAACATTGATCTATTAGCAAAAAGAAGAAAATAGCCCTCTCCATATTTAATATGTTGACACTAAGATATCTTCGTTATACAAAGTAGTTAAATTAAAGATATGTGGAATATTATCAATCACCATATTTTAACGTCTGATTAAATTATTCCTATCGGATATTTGATTTAAGAATAACAAAACACAATCGGTTTAGTGAACTTTATAGTTTGTGCAACATACAGGTCTTACCTTTTAAATTTAATCGGATATTTATAAAAACGGAACTAAAAACCGCCAATGGAAATTGAACTTAAATGCTTCGAAAAAAGGGTCAAACAATATAAACTGAGTCTCCTGATATAAAGGCAGCAATAATTTATTATATTGAAAGCAAAAGGGGACGATTCCCAGGGGCGCTGTAACAGGTGCTGCGATGCTGTCCGCAACTGATCGCTAATGTAGGGGCTGATTACGAAGTGACTGCGTAGTTCTGACTTATGATTAAATAGCAGGATTTTTTATACATTCTAACAATTAGATTTAAAAAAATATATGTGATTGAAATACTGTGATTTCTTAGCTTCAATAGAGTATTAAAAAATAAAACAGAAGATGTGCCCATTATAAAGAATACTAATAGTGATTCGATAATAATATTTAGGTAATAGGTGTCAGACGAGGTATCAAATATGCGAGTAACATTATTGTAATTTCGAGAACTCTTTTTAATATTTATAATACACTGTATTTTTTGCTAGAATGACTTAGTGTTTCTGGTTGGTTAGTTTATCTTGCCTTCACATACAGACATATCTGGGGGCACGACAGTGCCTCCGCCAAGTCGAGCAAAAAGCGGCACGGCCGTACTATCCTTTTCTCGAAGTAGTTCGGGCCAATTTCAAAAATTCTTTTACCATTCGAAAGCTACATCTTCACTGAGTAATATAGGCTATATTTATTACTAGAAAAAAATAGAGATCCTTAGAAATCCCTAATAAAAACAAACCAAGGTGTAAAAAAATTAGCCATAAAATGTATTTCATCGCATGTGCTGCGGAAAGTATTGATGATAGAACAAAAAAGTTCCACAATATTATAAAACATATCAAAATCTACAAAAAAAAATCGTAACTACGTTTTACATTAAAAAGTTGATTAAAATGCCTATCAAAGTCAGACTGTTATCCATAGTTGTATTAATTCTTGTCCAAATAAACTAAGAAATGGACTATCTACCAAAAGACATGAGATGCCATCAAAAACATAAATTGTAAAAAAAGCCAAGTCTTGCAACTCAGTTCTTCTATCGTAAATAGTTGTGAGATCCATATAATACCAAGTCGATCAATTTATTCAGTCTCTACTGAAGGATCCTTCTGTCTTAAGTTATTACGTAATTAGCTAACCTAACAACATCTTATAGTGATCATATCGATATCAATATTAAAAATCTTTGATGTTTAAAATAAAAAGATTATCCTGTGTTAGAGATCAAATCACGCTTGTATATCAATATAAAAACTTGTAATACGAATGAATCCACGTCATGGTTTCACTGGTTCGTATTTTGTAGCAAGTGTGACACCGAACTAATTACAACCCTTACGTTGCAAGTGCGGAGAACGTGTTCGCGAATGCTGATCGTGTCATCAATAACACCGATGCGTATTACTGTCATACGCTTTTGTTGTACCCTACTTGATGGATTCGGTAAATTATTGCTAGAAGAATTAGAGCAGAATTTTATTTTACAGATCATAATGAAACAACTATATTATGATATATCTTATATTATATTCTATATCTCTATTATCTATATATATAAAAGAAAGTTGTGTTAGTTACACCGTTTATAACTCAAGAACGGCTGTACCGATTTTATATTATTTGCTGGATTCATCTATATCCTGAATAACAGAATAACTATTAAAATATATGTTGAAAACTATTTTTTCCTTCCACCGTCTTCCATCACGCACGCTTATATTATATACATATATTATATTATATAGAATACAAGTAGAAACATAGCATATTCAAATCTAGAAGTATTTATTTTTGTAACGTCTGTCGGGTCCGCTAGGAAATAAACAAAGAAGGTGCTGTTCAGTACTTAAAACAGTAATTTTTATCGAAATATCAAAATAATATTAAATGTATTTCCAAGCGTAGCGGTCATGAAAAGGCCATTGAAATAACAATTTAATTACGATAAGACTGTAATTTGTATGCGTTGTATAGGTTGAATGTAACGGATGTGTATGAGTCTCTTTAATCCGATTAGCGACATCTGTCGACTATCACTTAATCTATTGATTTTTATAAATTTCATGGCAACAAAGAGATTTTTTGGGAGTTTTAGAAAGGAAAGGTTTTCTACTAAATTTCAATATATTAATGAGATAGTTTTGAGTCCAAGTTTTATTTACAGAACTAACTAACTTAACTAATAAGTATGTGACGGGCTCGTTGGCCCATATGGTAGAATACCTTGCGCACCGATGGGTCGCGGGTTCGAATTAACGTGACAACGTGTTTATAATTTTCTATAAAATTTTCGAAAAAACCATGATACAGTTCATTGCGCGTTTCGATCTCAGTCTAAGATTTCCGAATGGTCGAAGTAAAAAGGAGGTCTACAGTGAATCTTTGATTGATGTTCTATGTATCACCTACTATCAAGTAAACCTGTCTGTCGATATCTAACATAAAAAAGTTTTAATATGGACAAATCAGCACTAACTTTATGATAAAATTATTATTATTACATTTTTAAACCAATAAATTTAATAAAATGGAATTAAGTATATTTTATTGTAATGAGTGAAAAAATTACCAAGGCCATTAACATTTCATTTACGCAAACCCATTTGACTTTATTTCAATAAAATTAACATTTGAGATTAATAAAATGGTAATAAGCCACTAATTGTAGAAACAGATTTCCTTTTCAAACATTATTTCTTATTTCTTTGCAGTAGGGATGTTACGGAGGTGGTTGTATCGGAACCGAATTCGGAATAGGAGTTTTTAAATTTGGTTTATCGGAGCAAGAATTGAAGGACATGTCATGAGAGATGTCCTTCGATTCCTGCTGATTCCTGTAATAAAATAAAATTACAAACATAATTCGTCAGTTTCAATCATAACAGTTCAAAATATAAAAAGCCTTCCTGGGTGTTGAAAATATAAATAAACGAATTTTATAAAACTTTAAACAGTAGTATATTGTCTTTTTTTAATCCTATTGTTCATATATTTCGCTCCTATAATGAATTTAATGATAAAAATAAAACTTTAGACATATTTTCTAGCTAAGCTAAGTGCTTGCATTTAAGTGACAATTACAACTCCTCCACTGAGCAATTCACAAATTGTATTATTCTCATTACTTAGTCATTTCTATATATATAAGTTATTTCCAAAATCTTTAGTTTGTTTAGTTTTAAGCCTAGCTTTGTTCACGTATTCATTATTATTCCTCTGTGTAAATATGTTTTTGAGAAATAATCTATCACTATATTTACTGTACCTATTATATATGTTTACGATTGTTTCTTGTTATCTATACCTAAATAAATAAATAAATCAAATCTCTAACTACGGCCACCGCCACCTGTTTTTTTTTTTTTTTTTTTTTTTTTTTTTTTTACATGGAGAATCATCTAATGATCCCTGGGTCTCCGGGGGGAGACGTCAGGCGATGCCGGACTCACAGTGCCCTGGACTCCGAAAAGTCAAAGCGGGCCCCGTGCCTACCGACTAAACTCCATGGTGTTCCTCTCGTCGTCTTGTGGCGTCGGGGACTCGGGAAACTTTCGTAGCTACCGCTTCCCCGACGACGACCTAAAACCTCAAAATGGACGTTTGTCCCCCCCTTTCAGTGTGATGCCGAAACACCAAACACTCACACTGGAGCCATTTATGGAGCGGGTCGCTTACCCCCGCGCTTCCCGCTCTAGGCTCTGGACGGGAAAGATATTCTTTCCCGTCCGGTGCGGCAGGGGCAAAAGCCCCCGCCACGCTCCCCTTAATACGAGCCGATGCCCACTAAGAAGTGGACATCGGCTCGACCTCGCTTCCTCCAACCGGCGATTCGAAATAACACACGAGAGGGCTACGGTGGCGACAGGAGATGGGCGTACCTTCTCCTGCGCGTTCCGTGCCTCCTTGCCCTTCGTGTGCCCGCCAATGCGACGGCCACCGCCACCTGTGCTTCAACCCACGCCGAGCTCCGATTCAACATCGGAACCGAAATAAGAATCGAAGGTGCAAAATCATTCAGAAGTTTTAATGATTTCTGCAAAAAAACAAGCTTTACCTTTTTATTATATTAGTGTAGATAGCTGATACTTGTTGCGCAATATTTTACTCCCTCCCCTTAAGAATATTTAACTACCAAAAGTTGAAATGGTTGTGTCAGTAGTTTTCGCCATATTGAAGAACAAAATATATACGAGTACATATTGACAAGTTTCACAAAAAAAATGCATATTACATAATACCATCGTTGATTGATGACAGGGATGTAATTCCTTTAATTTCAATGTAATTTCCTACGGAGGACATATTATATATCAATACAAGGGAACGACCTTTCGGGACCGGAATCGAAACTCCGTAACATCCCTGCTTTTCAGTCGTTTGCACTGTTGCGTCCTTCATTCTAGGAACCTGCTATTCCAGCAGTTCCTGACATTAATTAGTATTCTTGGAGGTGTCCTTGACGACAGAACGAGATAATACATAGCTATATAAAATGTATTGAATAGAATAGAATAGAATAGAAACGCTGTCACGGTCTTACGTAAAGTATAATACTGGTCTCCGAGATGAAGGTACAGTCCTAGCCTACTTGTGTATCAGTATTCATAAATAATATATACATTATACGTATACATGTATATATATATAATATTTCTATTCTATCCAAAATACTATTTAAAAAAAAACGTGAAAAACGTGTAAAAGTGTAAAACATTGCACGTCGTTGTGTATTTAAAGCAGATATATCGATGGGTCCTATGTACCTACCTATATAGGCCAATCTAACAACAAAAGATAATATTAGTTTTAATTGTTTGTCTTAAATAGTTGTAAAAAAGTCCGCGAAGGCAAACATTTATGTGGTAACTTTTATGTGGAAGCCAATAAATCCCAAATTATGAGCCATAAATATATTTAAATTGGATTTTTTTTAAGTGTATTTTAGAGTATTTAGCTAATTCTTATTAAAATCAATATATTTGTCGCTTTCAGTATTTAATATAGACCAACTTTGTCTTTTAGGCTAAGTAGTTTAACGAATAATTTAAAAAATATTATAATAAGATTGACTTGAATGGAGCGCCATTAGAAGTTAAAAAATAAGCTACCAGTAGTACTAATTCTACGCAGACAAAGTCGCAGGCAGAAGCTAGTAATATAATTTAATATATTCGTTAATATGCGTACTCTAATATCTTTTGCAATACCAATATTTAAAAATGAGTTGAATAATTAAAAAGTATTTTTACAAGTTTTATAAGGAGACTAGCGACCCGCCCCGGCTTCGCACGGGTCTAGATTTTTTTGACAAAAAAGCAGGGGTTGTATGTATTTTTTAAAAAAAAAATAATAATAAAAAAATAAAAACAAAAAAAATCGTCCAAAAATAAAAAAAAAATTTTAAGGGTTCACCCTTATCACTTAGGGGTATGAAAAAGATTCTCAGACCTACTGAATACGCATATAAAATTTGGTAAGAATCGGTCGAGCCGTTTCGGAGGAGTATGGCAACGAAAACTGTGACACGAGAATTTTATATATTAGATTAGTACCATAAATATGAATAATGTAATAAAAATCCAATGAATTTATCATGTGTACATTAAAGCAAATTCCCACCAACTACCAACTTCATAAATAATACATAACCTCCCACAGTTTGACAGAACTAAGCCAAGGCGACCACAGATAATCCCAGCCCGATATGAAACTGTATTTTATATCACTAAATAATGCCCTGTACCGACCCATATTGACTTAAAATCTAATAGTGAACTAAGCCACGCGATCACTAAAAATTTCTCCATATTAATGTCGTACAATTTTGAACTTTGTGACATCTATTACAGCTCAATTATAAGTAATTTTATTAAAAACTTCATCAAAAGGATTTTCAGTTTTAATAAAATGTAATAAGGTTCACTTTCGTATGTGCGAAGCTTTGGAAAATGATGACTTGTAAAGCAGGCGTTTGCCTCGGGTTGTTAAATTACGGTATCCATGCAAACGGTTCTGTCGCGGATAGATAATATAATGAATATATATTATGTTTTTAAATAATTCAATATAATATTTACGTTAAATTTTATTTACAATGCAAATTATCCTTTTTAGGTATACATTTATGAATAAAAATTCTATACATAAGAATGTTTGTGATTGTTGCTTAATTCACAAGAAAAAGATGTGTGGACTTGGTAATGGCTGTCAGAACTTAGTAGTAGAAATATATAAGTAATTCAGTTCAATTCAATATTATTTATTGTACTAAAAATTAAACAATATTACACACATTATTATTCTAGAGAATTAAATATCGCTAGGCAGCTATTTCTTCCAGGCAATATAATATACATATCCATAAATCATACATTTTTATACATAACAAATCTAAAATAAAACCTAATAAGAACATATTATAAACCAAAAACACTTCTCGATTTAAATTCAACACACTTGCCGTCTTCTTGTCAGTTGAATTCCACTTTTATACATCCTCCAGTTTCACGAAAAACGAACTGGAACTATCCACAATTTTCCGAAAGACATAAGCACACCGTTGGCACGTGTTAGCCGCGGGGTGCACGGGTCTTTAAGCCGTCGCATACGCCGCCCGTCGCTCGGCGAGCGTCAAGTTTTGCCGATTGATAAGCGACTGCGACTGCCCGGTGTTTGCACACGAACATCGCCACGCTTTATTGCTCCGTGGGATGTACGCCATTGTTGCCTTCACAATAAACACTGCCGTGTCACCCGCTACTATGGGAAAACGATATTTTTCCCCAGTTTCGCGATATTTGCTCTACGTACGGTAAATATTTACAAAAATCTCTTTCGATAAATTGCAATAATATTTATTTGTTTTCTGGGTAAACCGTGTGAAATATATTAGTCGTATTTAGAAACTGATACAAATATATTTTATCAAAGCCACCGCGACGCGACATTCCTGTTGATATTGAATTCCAGTAAAATCGTATCTAAAAATTCCCTTCGTAACTAAATTCCTTCGCAAATATTTCAATCACATATATTAATGTTTTGTTGAGAATAAAATTGAAAAAAGTTATTACTTATTACCATTCTTGTGGTAAAATGTGAATAGTAAAAAAAAATCTTTTGAAATTGTGCTAAATTCAAATTATATTTCACGTTATTTGATAGTATAAGCGGCAAAAGGGCAGATGGCTCACGTGATGGTAAGTGATCACCACCGCCCATAGACATCTTTAACACCAGCACGTTTTTGGTGCGTTACCGATGCTGTAAGGAAAGTTCTTAAAGTTTCCGAAGTTTCTTGAAGGTTTCAGGTCGCTTGCGAAAGCTGGTTCCACATAGTGGTTTTGCGAGGCAGAATGCCTGAGGAATCGCGCATTTGAGGACGAGACGATATGAAATCATTTAATTACCCTGAATTTATCAAACTTTTGTCACTTGTTAAATATCCACGATTCACTTGTTAAAGATAACTTAGAAACCATGTTATGTACTTACTAATCAGTTCAATATCTTGTAACAAGTTTTTATCATAAATCTTGTGAAAAAGTTACAATTCCCAATTATACAATAACACCTGTATAAATAGGTGCATTTCGTAAATACAGACACGCACACGCACATACATGTTAAATTGTATAAACGAATGTAGACCGTATTTTATTTGTTTGGAAAGCATTATCGGTTGTCCTATTTTCAATTATTAATTCAATTCTGACGTCGGGTACAGTCGTTATCTGTCGCCCTATAGTAAACACCGAAGGTAATTTCGCAGTGAATACATTGATACCCGGCATACAAGATAACGATTCTGTTACAATTTATCGCCAAATGTCCAGTTCTCACTATAATCACTTGTCGTTTTTGTCTCTAAACAATACTGCAATTGAAGTCATTATTAAAATGATTCAGGAAAGCTTCTTTTATAATGTACTTCTATAAAAGTGAATTCCCGAGTTCCCTATTGAGGCATGGGGCAGACACATTTCTGTCTCTGTTTCACTGATATTTTTTCCCCGGGATTCGAACACAGGACCTCCGGTGCTAAACGCATCGCACTAACCTTTGAGCCATGGAGGCGGTCAATGTACTTCTATGGCAGTGAATAATTTGTTTTTTTTTCAGTAGAAGGGATGGAGAAAGGAACTCTTGTAGGAATTATTAGCGTGTATGTTTGTTTGTCGACTTAAGAGGGCCCTTCCCGGTTCGACTATCGTCAACGCGAGCATGGTTGAAAAGCTTTTTGTTTCATGCAGCGCATACCTCTACCGCTAACGAGTGAGTGAGAACGCGATAACATTGAACGAAAAATAGTGTGCGGAAATTTCATAAAACTTGTTCTAGGAAATACGTGTTTTTCATTAGTTTTTACAAGTTTATGAAATATTTTTTTGTAATTTAGAATCTCCATTATATTTGCAAGGTTTCTATCATAACAAAATATTTACTTTCACAATTTATGAGTACATTATGAACGCCCAAAGTTCAGGTAATTTTTTGGCAAAAAAGGTGATTTTTGGAGGCTTATACTGAATTTATTTCTGAAAATTTTGAGATTTTGTTTGGATAGAAACCTAGATATTGTGCACGAGATTCCTATTAGTTCAAAAGATTCAAAGAAAAATCGGTTACATCGCCATAATCACGTACGAGGTTTTGTATGGAAAGTAAGACGGGTTGGGGCCACTTAACCTAATTTGACATTGAAATATGGTTGTAGTTTCAACGGGCGAATTCCATAAAGCACCTGCCGTGAGGATCGATGGGTCGTGGGTTCAAATCCCACCGGGAAGACATGTTTATAATTTTCTGTAAGCATGTCTTCCCCACGTCTGGTAACTTCAGGCATTGATCGGGTGGGAGGAATATCGGGATTCTGACCGGGTAACGAACCACCGTTCATAAATGGAAAAACCGTGAAATGCATATTGCGCGTTTCGGTTTCAGTCAATGGATTTCCGAATGCTCGAAGTAAAAATTAGGTCGACAGCGCATCATTGACTGATGTTCTGTGGCTGAAGTAGCACCTACCATCAAGTGAACCTCATGCTCGTCTGTCGCTATCTGACATAAACAAAAAGTTATTCATTGCCTAATATACCTATCATTATTATCAATGGAAAAATTAATCTTATATGCATAGTTTAACTCCACTGAATAGTTATAAATTGACGTGGTTGACTTTCTCAATTACGTTTTTCTTACTTATTTACAATTAAAAAATAATCCAAAAGCTACATTAAGGATAGCACAATAAAAATCACTGGGGTTTAAATATGTGTTACAAATTAGTCAACACCTACACAAAACATAATACATTTCTACATAACGTGGGATTCAATTAATCATGTATATGATCCACACGATAAGCTCTATCTGAAATTGTAAAAAACCTAATAACGGGTTTGTCACGACTTTTTTCTCAGAGTGTTTTCTCCTCTCGCTGTGACACGCGCGCGATGTTCAATTGTTCAATGCAGATTATCTGTCTAGTTTTAAACGCTTGTGAATTCATCGACTCGTCTCATTAGGTTCAGTCAAAAGCGTTTAAGTTCAGATGTGATCGTATTCAAAGGGACAAGTGCCAATATAGATATTATCAGCAGCGCGAGCGTTCCCGCACGTGTTTGGTGCGTGCCGGCCGTACCTGTGTAGAGTAAGCTACGTAATAGATATGCTACGCTCGTAAATGTAGACTTCCGGTCGCTGGGTTCGATCGCGTAGTACATACAACTAAAACACGAGGATTTTTAGGTCATCCACTTTACGCCAACGCTTGTAGCTTAAACGCTACAGTTGTGTTATCGAATTATTTTGGATGCAGGAATGATCAATAAACGATATGATGATTGAAATGTGTTCTTAATTCTCTAATATTTTTTGTCAATAATACTGACATTCTGTTATTGCATTGGTTTTCTTTTTATTATTCAAATGTTATTTTAATTGAAAGTGTTGTTTCTGTTTTAGACTATCTATAAGTATCTATCATTATAATATATTTTTTAAATGAAGAAAAAAGTAAAAATTTCTCGTCGATGTTACTGGTAAGGTAAAAAATATTTTATATTCTATGACAATCGCACCCTCATTTCAATAACCGAATTTGTTACAATTAATCTTTGCATGGGAACTTAACGCAATGGTGATGCAGACTGAGATATTTTCCCGGTATTAATAGTGGTAGATATGTGAACTCAAAAAATCTCAAAAAAGTTATGTTCAATACACACAAAAACACATTTCACTTGGTTTGGCTAAGCTTCTTGCGACAAATACTACGTTTTTTTATGTTAGATATCGACATTCGACAGACGTGCATGAGGTTCATTTGATGGTAGGTGATACCTCAGCTACAGAACATCAGTAAATGATATGCTGTCGACCCACTTTTCTACTTCGAGCATTCGGAAATCTATAGACTGAAACCGAAACGCGCAAAGTGCACTTCACGGTTTTTCCATCTATGAACGGTGGTTCGTTACCCGGTCGTAATAAATAGGACAAGTTGCTTACAATTTTTTTATGTCAATTATTGCACTTAAATTATTACTTTTGTATGTATGTACAAGAAAATGGCATACAATAAATTGGCCTTAACTTTGACTAAACTATTTTAGCGCTAATAAAGATTTTTTTATTGTATGTTCTATGTCAATGTATTACGTGTTTCTTATGCTGAATATTATAAAAAATGCCATTTTTTCCCCCGCTTTTGTACAAGCGTAATTTTATTTCGCTTCTCGTGATTTTCATATTATTATCACCGATCGCAAAATAAGAATCTTTATTATTTTGTAGGTACTGTGTTTTTTTTATGTCATAATATGTCGACAGACGAGCATGAGGTTCACTTTATGGTAGGTAATACCTCAGCCACAGAACATCAGTCAATGATGCGCTGTCGACCTAATTATTTACTTCGAGCATTCGGAAATCCATAGACTGAAATCGAAACGCGTAAAGTGCACTTCACGGTTTTCCATCTATGAACGGTGGTTCGTTACCCGGTCGGAATCTCGATATTCCTCCCACCCGATCAATGCCCGAAGTTACCAGACGTAGGGAAAACATGTTTACAGAAAACTATAAACATGTTGTCCCGGGTTGGATTCGAACCCACGACCCATCGATGCGAACGGCAGGTGTTGTACCGAACACGCCAACGAGCCCGTCATGACTCATGATACACTTTTTAAACTGTGGTAATTATGTGTTAAAAACATAAACGATTCTTAATTATAATGGAGCAAACTAACGTTTTGGCGATAAATAAATCGGCAGTTCTAGGGATTCCATAATTTTGCAGTAGTTTTTTTTTTCAACAAAATTTTGTAATTACATTCAAAGCGTTTTCGTGATAGCCTTTAATATGTAATACCTTTTCATATAAATAGTTTCATTAGTGGTGGCGTGTATGTGGGCAAACAAATCTGAAATATTAATATGTGTTCAGTAAATTATCATAATTCCCTCAAACTATTTCATTTTCCAATTAATGCGGTATACAGATATCCTAATATAAAATTTCTGTTCCAACTGAGCATTTATATTGAACACATAAAATAACGTACCTACATATGAAAGTTAAACTCGACATAGCCAAAAAATCATATTCGAATTTTTAATTTCAGCCTCATGTTTGCTGAGCTGTCATCTCGGTCAAATTGACCACTTGTAGTAGGCACTCGTAAGCAACCGGTCACTTAGAACGCGCTAGGCGGCCTTTCGATCCGACTCCTGCGGGGCACTTGAGGGTTAAGTAATATATGAACCACATAAATACTGAGCTTAGGTCTCATTAATTCATACGAGAGCTTGATTAGTAGGCTCTACCTTATTTAAGATGCCTGAGTGCATTTACGGTAAGGTAAACGCCTTGCCTTATTTGATGTGTCTGCTTAAAAACCAATGCCATATCTAAACTAATATCATCGGTACTTAATATATATCTAATATATAAAATTCTCGTGTCACAGTTTTCGTTGCCATACTCCTCCGAAACGGCTCGACCGATTCTTACCAAATTTTATATGCGTATTCAGTAGGTCTGAGAATCGGCTACTATCTACCAGGGTGAATCAAAAAGTTCTTAGAAGTGCATATATATGAAACCTTTTTGGATCAAGTTCGATATTCAAATTAAAGAGTGTCTATCACACTATATTTATGCAGACTGTCACTTGTTTTTGTCAGTTCGTTCGCATGTAATAAATTTTTTTGTGCAACGAGTTGCTAAAAAGTCAAAATTATGGATAAAAGTGAGTTACGTGCGGTGATAAAATATCTCAGTTTGAAAAAAATGTCTACGAAGGAAATTTTTTTGGACATTCAGCAGACATTAGGGGGTGATGCTGTACCCTATTCTACGGTTGCGTACTGGGTGGCTGAATTTAAAAGAGGTAGATCAAGCTGTAAAGATGACCCGCGTTCTGGGCGGCCTTCAACCTCCGTTACAGAAGAAAATGTCAAAAAGGTTGAGAATCTGGTTTTGGAAGACAGAAGAATGACTATAAAACATATAGCTGAGATCCTAAAGATATCTTTTGGTAGCGTTCAATCCATTTTAATTGATTCACTGGGGTTCAAAAAAGTGTCTGCAAGATGGGTGCCACGAATGTTAACCGACGAAAACAAAAAGCGACGTTTGGAAATTTCCAAGCGTAATCTCGAAATGTTCCAGCGTGATTCGGATAATTTTTGCCATCGTCTTGTCACCATGGATGAAACGTGGGTCCACCATTTTGATCCTGAAACTAAAAGACAAAGCATGTCTTGGAAACGACCATCCTCTCCATCCATCAAGAAATTTCGAGTTGCTCCTACCGCTGGCAAAGTTATGGCCTCTGTGTTCTGGGATAGTGAAGGAATCCTTTTTATTGATTACATGCCAAAAGGCCAGACGATTACTGGACCCTATTATGCAAATTTAATCCCGAAAGTGCGTGAAGCGATTAAAGAAAAACGTCGTGGAAAACTGTCGTTGGGCGTGTTGTTCCTTCAAGATAACGCTCCTGCTCATCGATCGGAAGTTGCGCTCAACGCAATCCGCTGTGCTGGCTTCAATCTCCTTGACCACCCACCATATTCTCCGGACTTAGCCCCAAGTGATTTTCACTTATTTCCAAAATTAAAAGAGGAAATTCGTGGAACAAAATTTCACGATAATGACGCGGTTATAGCTGCCGTAGAGGACTTTTTCGAGAGTCAAGAAAATATTTTTTTTCACAAGTGTTACAAAATATTATACACTTATATTTTTGTTAACTAGCAATGCTAGCTAGAACCATATTTAAATTATATTTATGATGTGACAACATTGCCTCCAATCGAGTAGGTCAGCTGTCAAACGGAAAATGGCGGGAAAATGGTAGAAGAATTATTGGCGCGCTGAGTTTGGTTCGATGGTCGACAGCTGACCTGTGGTTGTGTAAATAGAATTCTGATGATTATTGTAAAGTGAAAATATTGATGTGAATAAACTATTGAGCAAATCAAGTATTTTCTTCAGTGGTCTAACAATTTCAGAAGTGGTATAACGGTAACAAGGTTATGAAAAATGTTTTTCCTTTTTTTATTTCTTGTTTTGTAAAGCCATAAATTAATTACAAAAATAATACTAGTCGACTTGTTATCGTCCATTTGCCCACAAAGACTATATAAAGTAAATATTAACTACATGCATGTGTTATTTTTGTGGAAACTTTCGTTGAAAATAATAGCAACTAGTACGATAGTCGAGAATCTTAATAATAATTTGCTCATGTTGTTGTGTGACTACACTAGTTGATTCCTGAATACACCGACCATTATTTTTTTTATTATACTTTTATCACTAAATTATAATATAACAATTAATTATATTAGTAGCATTTGATCAAGCTACTCATAAATAGTGTATTCAATGGAATGCCAGGGTTGTTTAAAAGAGCATTGATGCGCTTTTTCTTTTTCTTTTGTCAGATAAGTGATAAGCAGTGATCGATTGTGGATGCCCTCGCTCAGCTGTAATGGTGGCCACAAGAGTCATCAAGATCAGTGCGGCCGGCGCAGTAAAGAGCGTCGTTGTGGTGAGGGATCGGAGTGTCGCAGCCGGCGGCGGGGTCCGGTCTGCTGGGTCGAGCGTCTTCGCGCCGGGCGGCGGGCACTCCGCGCTGTCGGGCGCGAGCCGCGCGTGTTTCGGGTCGAGGAGGTCGGGTGCGGTCACCGTCGCGGCGGGGAGGTTGCGGCGCGGCTGGTGGTCGACCCGGCTGCGAGGCGCGAGTCCTTGTGGATGGCGCGGCGGTGCACGAGGTCCGAGACGAGGTGATAGTTGTGACCGAAGGTACCGGATGGGAGTGCATCATGAGAAGACCTCGGACTGCATATTGTGAGCATGCCGGGCACAATGATGTGTCGCTCAATGAGAAGCAATATGCAGGCCATGAAATGAATAGTTAGTAAGTGAAGGACTACATATTGTGAGCATGCCGGGCACAATGATGTGTCGCTCAATGAGAAGCAATATGTAGGCCGTGAAATTGATAGTGAGTAAGTGCAGGACTGCATATTGTGAGCATGCCGGGCACAATGATGTGTCGCTCAATGAGAAGCAATATGTAGGCCGTGAAATTGATAGTGAGTAAGTGCAGGACTGCATATTGTGAGCATGCCGGGCACAATGATGTGTCGCTCAATGAGAAGCAATATGCAGGCCATGAAATGAATAGTTAGTAAGTGAAGGACTACATATTGTGAGCATGCCGGGCACAATGATGTGTCGCTCAATGAGAAGCAATATGTAGGCCGTGAAATTGATAGTGAGTAAGTGCAGGACTGCATATTGTGAGCATGCCGGGCACAATGATGTGTCGCTCAATGAGAAGCAATATACAGGCCATGAAATGAATAGTGAGTAAGCGAAGGACAACATATTGTGAGCATGCCGGGCACAATGATGTGTCGCTCAATGAGAAGCAATATGTAGGCCGTGAAATTGATAGTGAGTAAGTGAAGGGCTGCTTATTGTGAGCATGCCAGGCACAACGATGTGTCGCTCAATGAGAAGTAATATATAGGTTGTGAAATGAATAGTGAGTAAGTGACAGGCTGCTTATTGTGAGCATAAGGTTTAAGACATTTATATCCCGTTAAAGACTTACATCGCATACACGAGAAACATAATTTTAATAAGTATAGTAAAAACAGTTCTATAGTACGAAGTAATTATTTGTAAATGATTAATTATTTAAAATATATTGGGCCAATTGCCGCTTAAAAACATTTAATGAATTGACAATGAAACTCGCTCGCCTAGCAATGCGAGTAGTAATATTATTTTGCTTAGAAAGCATTGACATAGTATTAAATGATCGAAGTAAGAAAGCGTTATGTTCGTATGGATATTCTTGTGAAGGATCTTGTATATTAATATGCGAACGTTGTATTACATAATTTATTGTTTCACTATAGATCTTTTTAGTTGGAGTTCGAAAATTGTAGTTGAAGAGTCTTTTAATGATTTTGTTTTGTAGGACTTCTAATTCAGCAAGTCTTGTTTTAGTCGCACTTCTCCATACCTCGATAAGGTATAATAATTGTGGTTTAACTAGAGTTTTATAAATAGTGATATATACATTTTCGTGGATGCATGTAGTGAAGTGAACCACAGAGTGATGCCAGCTTAGCTTTTATATGATCTATATGCACTTTCCACGTCAAGTGATTGATATGTATAATCCTAAGTATTTTGCATTGTTTTTTTTTATTGCAGAGGAACATTATTGACACTTTATCTCATTATCTCTAAATAGTACATAGCAAGTTTTTGAAATGTTAATGACAAGTAAATTGTTCTGAAACCACTCATGCAGTGTGTCTAGATCGTTTTGGGCTTGTGTAATTATTTCATGTATATGCCGGGCACAATTTTATGGCGCTGAAAAAGAAGCAATACACAGCCTGTAAAATGAATGAATAGACAGTAGTAAATACTTTATTGCACACTAAATAAATATTAAAAATATAAACAAATCAGCTTATTAGAGAATGTACAGAGGGCAGTCTTATAGCTAAGATAGCTATTACCTCCAGACAACCCGAGATCGAGGAAATGCTGTTTACAAATTAAGGCGGTGCAGAGCAAGTAAAATAATTACAAAATAAAAATAAATTAAATACTTGTCAAAAAAAATATATATTAACGAACAATACTAAAACATCATAATAATAAAATTAAATAAAAAAAAAAATAGGCAATTTAAAACGATAAATAATATTTGTTTTTAACAAGAGAATCAAAACAAGAAATGGTTTGTGCCTTTCTTATTTTTTTACATGTAAAGAGTACCATAAGCGAATAGCTTAGAAAAAGAGAGTAAAAGAGGAGTCAAAGATTTTAGAACAGTGAGAAGGCATACAGAGAGAAAGATTAATAGAAGATCTTAAATCAAAACTGTTGGAACTGAGAAAGATAAATGTTTCTTTAAGATACCTAGGAGATCTAGGATCAAAGAGTACGCAAGCCGAAGATAAAATGAATGCAGAAGATTAGGAGTCTTTCCAGCAAATTTAATTGGATCTGATTAAGGTCAGGATAGCAAAAATCAGTTTAGTCTACGATAGAAAGAAGCAAGGAGTGAGATAATAGAATTTTAGTAGGGATAGGTAGAGGATTCCTTTACCACCGAAAAGAGGCTGCCGAAGCATACACTTTTTTGCGCACCACGTTGAGTTGGTCTACGCAAGAGAGGTTTTGATCAATGTACACCCCAAGATTCTTGACAATCTCACTAAAAGGTATGATTATAGCATCCACTGTAACATTTGGAAGGTCCGTCCAGTTAATTCTATTAATATAATGAGAGCTTCCAATTACTATCGTCTGTGTTTTAACAGGATTAACCGTAAGACCATGCATTAAACTCCAGGTAATAATAGATTGAAGATCACGATTAGTACGTAGAATGGCATACATAGGTCATCAGGCGAGAAATGTGTATACATTTGTAGGTCGTCTGCATACATGTGATAGAAAGAAGAAATATTAGAAGAAATGGAATTTATAAAATAATAGAAAATAAGAGAGAAGACAACACGCCACCCTGTGGCACACCAGCTGTGACATCACACCAAGAAGAGAATGAATCATCAACTTGAATGCACTGCCAGCGTTCCTGCAGATAACTGCGAAACCTGTAAATCACCGAAGTAACCGTGCTATGACCAGGACGGAAACCGGACTGGACATAAAGGGATTCAATAAGCGTTGAGTATTAATGTAGCAACAAAGTTGTTGTTGGACAAGGCGCTCAAAAACTTTGGATGGGACCATTCCCGCGAGTCAGGAAAGGTTTTGCTAGCAATGGAGAAATTAAAGATATGAGTTAGAACCGAGATGATAATATCAAGAATTGGTAAAATCATGGTACGGATTCAATCACTTCTGACAGCTTTGGACGCAATGGACATAATATTCTCCGGTGAATTGACTAAATAATAACAGAGAATAATCAGGAGTTGAAATGGTTGAAAATGAATTTATCGTCTTATTTTTAATATTCGCGTCTAAAGCGACGAAAGAATTAAAAAAAAAAGTGTGAGTTAAGAGAATCAAGATCAGTATCAGGAGGGACTTTAGTAGATGATTTACCAACTCCAAGAGATTTGAGGAATTTTCACACTTTGACAGGATCGCCGTTCTCAATCGAATTATGAACGTGACGTTGCGCAACAGCACATTCCTATACAATGTGTTACTACGATTATGGATATTGTTTATATTTTTCACGTCGTTTGATTTGTTATTTTTAACTCTAAGCACTGACTTGGCACGATTTTTTTTTAAAATGTAAGAGCCTTTAGATCGTCAGAAAGCCTAGGAGTAGGGAGATGTTTAAGTATAACAGGGCGAGCGGGAGCATGTTTATCGTATAGTAGAAGCATAATTAATACTGTTAAATAACGAAACTTTGTCATCGATATTAACAGTTACTGACTAATCTACGTTACCAGCATCACGCAGTAGATGAGAAACGTTTATGCCTGAGAAATTACGACCCATGATCACTTTAGGTTTAAATTTCGGAGAACGTAATTTATATGAGAGATAAATAAGGTCGTGATACGAAAATCCTGCAGTAGAATATTGCCCGAATTTAATGAGCAGGTGAGGAGACCATAATTAAATCTAAGAGAGAAGGTGAATCAGAAAAAAGTGAGTAGCGTTAAGGGGAAGGATATATAGATTATACGATTCAGTAATTGAGATCAATTAACTACTTCTGTGGTCGCGTTTTAGTAAACAAGTGTTAAAATCTCTCATAAAAATTACGTGATCATAAGAAGGAATTAACTGTTCAAGTAATGAGTCAAAAGAAGAGAAGTAATCAGTAGAGAGATTAGGAAAATAGAATACTCCGAGAAGAATTTATTGATGTGAAAGATTAATTTCATGAAGGAGGTGTTCAGCTGTATCAATTGGAGGTGGTTGTGGCGAAGTACTTAGTATGGAATATGAGATTTTAAATAAATTGCTAGCCCACCACCAGTTCTACTGACAAGATCATTTCGCATTAATTGAAATCCAGTATAGTTAATAAAGAAATAACAAAACATATTGATCAACAAACATATTTTAATTTTTAATATAATTTTGATTCTGTATACTTAAATAGTTCTGATTGTAATAGTTAGCCCCTAATTATTATACATTTATATTCCAATATTAGATTTCGTGAATCTCAAGATGCAGGTAGTAATACTATCGTTTTTGTATTTACTATTTTCCATGTAATATTGTTCCTTTGTATTCAAAAGTAAAACCAACGAAGGCACTCGTTGTAGATCGGATGGCCGAGCTGTTACAAAATATTATACACTTATATTTTTGTTAACTAGCAATGCTAGCTAGAACCATATTTAAATTATATTTATGATGTGACAACATTGCCTCCAATCGAGTAGGTCAGCTGTCAAACGGAAAATGGCGGGAAAATGGTAGAAGAATTATTGGCGCGCTGAGTTTGGTTCGATGGTCGACAGCTGACCTGTGGTTGTGTAAATAGAATTCTGATGATTATTGTAAAGTGAAAATATTGATGTGAATAAACTATTGAGCAAATCAAGTATTTTCTTCAGTGGTCTAACACAAGGAATAAGGAAGTTAGAAACGCGTTATTCTAAATGCATTGCATTGGAGGGAGATTATGTAGAAAAATAAAATATTATTATTTAAATCTTTGCATTTTTTAATATTGATTCCAAGAATTTTTTGATTCACCCTCGTATTTTTCATACCCCTAAGTGATAAGGGTTGTTCACCCTTAAAATTTTTATTTTTATTTTTGGACGATTTTTTTTGTTTTTATTTTTTTATTATGTGGCATTAAAAAATACATACAACCCCTGCTTTTTTGTCAAAATATCTAGACCCGTGCGAAGCCGGGGCGGGTCGCTAGTAATATATAATATTATAAAGCTGAAGAGTTTGTTTGTTTGAACGCGCTAATCTCAGGAACTACTGGTTCGAATTAAAAAAGTCTTTCTGTGTTTAGGCTTTTGTGAAAGGCTTTATAACATCACGCTGTGACCTGCGACAATAGCTTCGCTTCTATTTCATCATCATCAGTGAAAAATGTTGCAAAAACGGGGAAAATTATCCATATTTGAGGGCTTCCGTTGCGTGCGCTGCGTAAACGGTTCAAGATCAAAAAATATGTATGAAAGAATTATTCCTCTTTAAATCTCTATCTAGAATTATATCTCTATCTTTTAAGATTGACTCATTATAACCTTTTTTATGGTAATCAAATTTTGTCGAAATTAATGCATTATTGCCAATATAAAGCTACATTATCAGCGAGTAACAGGTGTTTTTTGTGTATAGTACAGCGGATCGCTAGTAAAGAGATAAAGTGTGTAAGGAGGTTGTATGGAATAATCTCTGGATCAAATTAACAGATTTTAAAAATATAATATCTTGTTAGTCAATTGTATACTATTTGTGTTAAAAAGCTGATAAAATTTTAAGTAGAGAATTGTCACAGTATTTATGATCTACTGTAAAATTGAGAAAATGTAAATAATTTCCATCTGACTCAGCATTTATTAATATGTTTTAATGAAAATATTATTTTGTTTTAAAAACAAATAAAATAGATACATATATATGGTATAGTACGGAACACTCTTATGAAGCTAGAATATAAAAATCCTAGATATAAATAAATAAAACTCAAATCCAAGGTTTAAAAACGACTCAAGGCTCATAACAGTTGGCCACAAAAATGGCGACTGTGAAGTAAATCGCAGCATTATATTGTAATAAATTGTACCAGTACTATTTGAGACTCCATTAATAATCAATGAGTTATGTGTATAGGATAAAGATAGTTATTATATAGTGCCTTTTTATAAAATAATTTCAATATTGTAATTATTATAATAAGTACGAATAACCAGTGGTCAGTAGTCCCACTTATTATTATTCGTAATTATCTCACGTATTGGTACTTATCATATACCATACAAGCCCAATAGCTGGACTTGCCGACTGTTTATATACACACCGGCACAATTAGCGGAACAGAAAAAAAAGTGAGACTATGAGATAATAACGCATTTATTTGACGAAAATGTACAATATTATAATTACACACAAAATAACAAATTGATTAACATCTTTTAACAACGACTTTGAAAAGTCTTCGTTATTTTTTATTGAAAAATAAAGAAATTTGAAATAAGTGAAATTTTTAGATGATTATGAACCATCACAAAAAATAAAAAAAAAGTAAGCATTAAATTATTAAACAATAAAATTAAAGCAAAATTAATAACAAGTGTTTCCCCCTCTTGCTCTGATTACGGTTTCCATTCGTCTGGGCATGCTACAGATTATGTTATCGATGATTTCTTGAGGCAACCGCTCCCACTCCTCAAGTAATGCGTTTCCAAGTTCATTCAGATTGTTGGGGGGTGGCATTCTGGATTTAACCCTTGTTTTTAGCAAGTCCCAGACATGCTCTATCGGATTCATATTGGGGGAATTTGCTGGCCACTGCATCACCGGTATACCTACGTGGCTCAGATATGCCTGTACCGATTGTGCACTATGAGCACGAGCATTATCTTGCATTAGAATAAAGTCGTCACCAATAAATGGGGCAAATGGTACAACATGTTCTTCTTAAATGTCTCTGATGTATCGATCTGCGGTCATGGTCCCTCCCGTGACTATCACTAACTCCGTGCGAGCTCCCAAACATATCCATCCCCAAACCATAATCGAGCCGCCACCATAAGCCACTGTGTGTTCAAAATTAGACTGTATGTGGCGTTCTCCTTTGCGTCTCCATATTCGCTGTCTCCCATCGATCTGTTTTAAAAGAACTCTGCACTCATCAGTAAAGAGAACCTGCTGCCATTCGTTCAAATCCCAATGACGATGTTCTCGCGCTTTTTTTGTGTTCCGCTAATTGTGCCGGTGTGTATATATAACTTATAAAATATAATTACGTTATTAAATAAGTTATATTTTATGACTTATGTGATTACGTTAAGGACATTATTATTTTTCTTTTTATGGTTGCATTAACAGGGCAAACCAGGCTCTGGGCTTGTATGGTGGTCCCACCGCTGCAAATAACATAAGTAAGATTAAGTTTTAAAAATATCCAGAAAATTTTAAGCATTATGTATGACTAGCGAGACCGATGATTATTATCCAGCCCGAACGTGAGTTTCAAAAACATCCAAGAAATCAAACACTTAAAAAATTACATCAAAATAGGTACAGCAGTTTAGGAGGAATTCAATAATGTACATCCATACAGAAAATTTATAAATATAAAAATGAACATAAAGTTAAAGGGATTTCATGGCTTCTAGTCATATTATTTGAACTCGGCAAAGCTAGGGCGTGTCTCAATGATACCCCGCGGGGCTGATCCTTTTATGCCCCAATAAAAAATCCGAGCTCTCTTTAATAAAAATATCTCCAACTATACCATATGGAGCACTAGAGTATCTAAAACGTTATTCTAGTGATGATGTTCTAAGATCGAAGAATAATTATTATTCTTTTTTTAATCTTTTTATGCATAACTAGTGCACCCAACCGATGTCCTACCAGAATGTTAGCTTCAAAAATAGAAAACATATTTCTAGATTTGTAATGGACAAGCTTTTATATTATATTATTATATGTATATAGATTATAGCGTGAATGACGTGAGCTGTCAGTTGTGTAAGATGGCGGCAATATATAAAGTTAAAAAGGCGGAGTTCTAATTTATTTTAAAATTATTTTTTCAGCATATTACATTTTCTGTATTTTTCCGATATTTTAGCGGGACATAGAAGAATCCAACGAATAAGAGATAATAAAATTATAAGTGTAACAAATACGACTTTTTTATATACCTATGTAATACATATAAGATGTTACGTCTTCCTGTAAATTATTAACTGTAACTTATAGTCAATTATTACTAGAGTTCTGCAATGGTTTAATAACCAATAAGATAATAAATACGGTTTTAAAAAGTCCATTGTAATAGCTGTAAATTTTTGAACGTCATAAAATCTCAGATATCGGACGCTGGAACTTAAAAACGTAAACAATTCCCCTGGTGCCAATAATGGTGCAGTTACGTCCCCAAAGCTACATTTAAAGTATTGGACAAATAGGTTCGGGCGAAAATAAAACAGCGCCGATCGCAACGTTGACGTTAGGGGAGGAAGTCCAATCAATTCGTTGGTAAATTGAATATTCAATTATTATCATGGACTTCAGTGATCTTACCATTTAAAAAGCTTCGCGTTGAACATTCGAGTTTTTTTCTAAACGGTATTTCATTTAAGGAGATAATGAAATTAATTCTCTATAATATTTTCTGTTATTACTCTTGCTAGTATAATTAAAAAAATCATTTTAAACATGGAATTCTATAATACTAAATGGAACACAGAAGACCTTTGAATCCAGTCTTATTAAATTCAACGTAAACGCCGAGGCATCTCTTTGTGTAGTTTTTAATAAGAATTCGTAAAATTTTCTCAAGATAATGAACATTTCATTGTTATCTATGATTAATTTCATTGCATTTAAATACAGATTTTAAATAAATATTTAGTTAAGACACAGTTTTTTTGAAACAAATCGAAGTCAGGTCGTCTGGAAATATTTAATCATCGTGTGATGAGGATTAACTTTAGGGGTCGCTTTGTCCCCATTTAATCCAAAGGGAGGATCGCAGCGTGACTCTTCTTATCCTAAATCATGAATTGATATAGGCAAATGTCAGATGGGGGATTATTAAAGTTTGGATGATAAAATATAATGTAGGGTCTTAAAAGATACATTTGATATCAAAAACCGAACTCAGAAATTAATAAAAGCTATCTAACTTCCCTGAAGCTGGCGCAAAATTATCTTTAAAAAGAATTAAAAGATATCAAGGTCATCCAAATTTTGAATATACTGTTTTACTATATGTATATGTACTGATAGATATCTATCAGTACATACTGACATATCGATGTTAATTATATTATGACCATATTTACTTAAATTAATCAACTCAAAATATAATAAAAGAAAAATAACATTCTATAAACAATAAAATTAAACGATGTATTTAAAACATAACTTTCTCCCTTGGGCACATCACAGGTAATATAAAGGGAGTAATATGGACGAGTAGAGGATGAACGCTTGAAATAAAAGCTAATACATTTTGGTTAAATCCTGGCACGTGGCTGACACGCGTCAAGCCACCTCGCAAACATATTGACGATTGATATTGGTACATGGATACTAGGGGCTTAAAATTCCATGCTGAAAAATGTATCGTGTATTTTAAAGACTATAGTAAACAACGACTGCCTCGTTTTGTTTAGAATCCGAGAAAAAAATGTTAAGGTCTGGCGGGGCATTAAAGACGCAGAAAGATCAGCGATATACGTATAGACACAGAAATGTTTCTTTCCATTCGGGAATTAACTTCTATAGAGTAAATAATTTAACGCGTTATATTTTTCCGTATGTTCAGTTTCATTCGCATCAAAAATTTGTTGTGATATTCCAGTATAAAAAGTAGTCCAAGTATTTAATGTCTATTCATATATAAATAAACAAATATATAATCTGTGATATGTTTAGTGTTAATGACACTCACGATTCTCATAAAACTCAGTTCAATTCAGGAAATTGCCTCGTATTACATACCCAGTCAATATTACCTATATTGGATACATCCTAAGATAAAATCTAATACAATTCATGCCTCTGCTTTTCTAGTTTGATCTGCAACAAAACACGAACCTTTACAGCAAACATAGGGGAAAATCGTCCCTTTACGTAAAATACCAGGGGCAATGAAAAATGAGTCTTTTTGAGGTTCGTTAAGGTCTAAAATTAAACGCAAGTAAAAATAAGATAGAATTTTCAGTAGGTAAGTACCGGTTTCGTGTGAGCACGGTTATTAACGCAACTTAATATCGATCCCAACTTTGGTCATGTACAATTTTAAGGAATTAGCCGATATACCTAATGGAATTCTAAAAAATATTTTCTTTATATTTTATACTAACTTTATATTCTTTCGATGTTTAACAAATAGGTACGAATTATAATTTTTGCTTTAATTTTTTGATCTTCTTTCTTAAACTATTATGGTCCTAACTTTATTATATGATAATAAATAATAAATCACTAATAACGAAACATACACTATTTCTAAACTATGTATTTATTAATATAGTTGTATGCATCCGTATTCTTGAATATTTCCATAGTTTATATTTTTAAAACTCTTCTATTGTAGAGACCATCGCATTAAATACATTTAAACTATATAGTAATATTCTTAAACTAAGTAAACTATAAAGAGTTGAACGGAAAAAAAAAAAAAACTGTTCCATTATGCAAATTATTAATGGTATATTACCTATAGAAGACACTACACGTTTGTTTTTATTCGAATCTTAGGAATAGTTTGCTGTGTACATCGCTTCCAACAACGACGTTTTATCTCCGGCGAAGTTGCTGCTTGGTGCATTTGGTTGCATACGGTTCATCAAAAAATATTAATGCTAAAACCCTAAAAGTATGAAGTTAAAATAAAGTGGCACAATATGACCCCAACTCAGCATTATACAGGCTGTGAACTAACAGCTCTGATCCTTCGTTGGGACATATACCTATAGAAGATATAATTATACAATCTCTACTAATATTATAAAGAGGAAAGATGTTTGTTTGTTTGTTACATTTTACCTCAAAAACTACTTGACCGATTTTAAACATTCTTTCACCGTTAGAAGATACATCTTCACCAAGTAACATATTTATTTCTAAAAATAATTAGGGATCCCTACTAAAACTCGAATAATGTATTATAATATTTCACCAATAGAAAACTACATTATCTTATATTCATTATAGTCTATTTTTTGTGTATTATACATCTACATTGCATGCGAAACCGTAGCGTGTTACTAGTAAAAAGTAATTATTTAATATGGTAGGCAACGAGAGTAATTGATGTAAACGATTTTCGTTTACTTTGAATGCATATTAATAAATTCATTTCAGCATGATTTTCCGCAAACGTGAATTCGATTATTTCATTAATTAAAATTCGAAAATCAAATATTGAAAATGCATTTCATACATCCAATTATTAATAATAAACCTTCAATACCTCTGAACAAGTATGAGTGATATTGACGCGCGGAATCCGCCATATCCATGAGTTTGATCAAAATTCTCATATCAAGTATTTTATTGAATAACCCTCTAGGTACATGGTGAATTGATTCAATACTAATTAATACTCAGTCCCTATACCGAGAGGCGACTGATATGATTCAGGTTTTAGAATTAGACAAACATTCTTTTCTTGATAGAAATTAGACTGTTTTCAGGTATAGATTTTGAATAAAGTCATCTAGATATAAAAAAGACGTCAGAGAGACTTCCATTCTTACGTTGTTAATATCCCCAAAATTCATACAAAACGATTATCTTCGTCAATCTTAAGGCGAACAAGTAGAGATAGGAATTATCTACCGGCCTCTGACTTCCCCACAAGGTATGATCTGGGTGAATTTAATAAAAGGTGAATATAAACTTCTGTAAATCAGCTTGCTCCATAGAACAGTAGTCAAATAATAAAAGTTAAAAAAAATATGTTTCCATACCTCTATTTTAGTCATTTTCTGTTGAATATTTTGCTCGGAGGCGTACAAAATAGGTCGACGATTTTTTTTACTTAGCTGTAAGTCGTAAAAAATACTATACATTATTTAAAATTACGATTAATCACAGAATATATTTTTGTAAAATTCCTTGGGAATCAGAACCTAAAAGCCCGTTTTTGCCCGTTTTTGTCGAAAAAAAATGAAGACCGGTGCCATTTACTTTTGAAATTGCCATCAGCAAAAAATATATGAACCATCAATGATCACGCTTAACTGGGCATTATAAAAATCGTATTTGTATTAAAAACGAGTTGCGGTAACCCGTCCGCGTCGTATTTTACTTGTTCATCCCACCATTGGACTTGAAGTGGTGGAGAGGTGCGTATACAATAGAGGCAAGCGCACGCAGAGCCATTCATTGCTACTGATAAATGAAAACACAATAATAATTCCATGTAAATTTTAATGCAAGTATGAAGAAACGGATGTGGTATTTTTCAAATCGGTTGATAGAGCAGACATAGATAAGCGCTACATTTATATATCCGTTAAAAATTCACGTAAATTACATACTCACTTTAGTAGTTAAAAATCACTTTGTAGCGATATCTACAATGTACGGTTACAATTAATACGAAGATGACAATATTTCTGAATCGCGCTATCAACGTTTCTCCGAGCAGTATATTATGTTCAACAGCTTAACATTACTCACTGGGACCTTATAGCTAGCCAATCAGTGGTTTAAATGGTCGAGGATCCTATGTTTAGGTTGGAGGAAGAGCACATCTTCCTTCTTCCCAATTTCAAAATGCTTTATATAAACTTCAAAAAGTTCAAATACTTAATCAATTTTCCTATGTAGCAAGATATAACATTTATGAACTAATAAATAGCATATGCAAATCGAGGCGTTTCCTAGGAAATTAATCTATACAGGGAAATATAGTAATTATTATATCGTTTTACTTTCAAAATGTGACCACAAACATCCTCTGTATACTCTTCCCATTTTTTATTCTTATTAAGAATAAAATATCAAAACATAGATATTGTTAAAATGGTATTTTTTATATTATAATTATTGATGATATAGTATTATATAGATTGTATATTGAATTAAAAGTAGATAATATGTAAGTTTTTGCAAATTTGTTGTCTAATCTACTATACTGTTTCAAAACAAATCTACTTAATATATCGTTAAAACTCAATGTCTATCAAATAACCATTCTTGGATATTATCATTTCCTTCGCTAAAAATATACCATATCCAAAATATTTTTTGTAGCACCATGAGTGTTTATAGACGGATCGTGTAAGTACTCGTTCAATGGCAGAATTGGTCCACTCAAACACAATACCCATAGCGTATCAGAAGTGCTCTAGCCGAGATACCTCTCCAGCTGTTTTTTGATTTAAAAACTAGGGATTTCTCTCCACCACTTTTAATGAAATATGCAACCGTCGCGGTTGCTGTCTTTTACCATCAATTTCAACCAATACATATTTGATATTATTAAAAACAGTTAGTCCAATATACATAATATTATGTATAAACGAACTACGTAGTCATCTGATACCCAATATTGTTAAATTTTAAGGTATATTAGATATCTACCTAAAACATTTTTATGCCAAAACAATTTTTAAGGACTCATACATCATCATAACCAAAACGAGTTCAAACATTATTTTCTGAGAATTATATCTATACTTTAACATTATAAAGAGGAAATATATGTTTCTTTGTTACGATTTAACTCAAAAACTACTAGACCGCTTTAAACATTATTTCATCCAAATGCCGAATCCGGGGCGGATCGTTAGTTTTTTAATAAACTAATCTGATGTTTTACTGGGTATGAGTTCTTTTGGTATGTTTAAAGTACAAGTTAATAAAAAAAAGCTATTAGATTCAAAAGTAGTCGACTTAATTATTTTGAAGCAACTGAGATTTAAAGTTTCTATGAAGATGTTAGCAGTCGCAATTAGCAATCTTGAATTAATTCTTTGTGATAGTCAAAGTTGATAAGTCTTGAACCTGAGTTATCCTCAGAGCATTTGCAGCCTAAGTAGGACAATTGCCCGGCGTCTCGCTCTTTCAAATGCTGTGACTCAAGTGAAGCAAAAATATATTTAAAATATTTAATTCTCCTTAAAAAATTTAATGGATCCCGTATATTGTACTCTATATCATTATCATTATTTTGATATATAAGTTGGCATCTTCTGTCTAGTTGAGATTTACCTCCCTTGGTCCACACATCAGATTGGATAGTGGTCAAACAACTGTCTATAATAATAAGATAAAAAATAAATATGAATAATATTGGATTTGCAGTACGAAATTCTGTGTTATCTATTTAGAGCCTATCGTAAACTTACCAGTCTATAATAATATTAAGTTGATATTTAAAAGGTCCACGCTTTTGAACTTCAATGAAAAATTATAATTTAGGCGCGATTGACAGTGCGTAGATGCTAGTTGCTATTTTTTTCAAATGTAGAGTTTCATTACGTACCGAAAATTAGCGGATAAAGTAAAAGTTGATTTATATTATTTTATTGATTTTTCTGATAACAAATATTCAAGGGATTTGTTCTTAATAATGTAGTTAGTAAACATTTCCTGAATTTTTATAATCACCCTAAGGCAAAATAAATGGACCAAATTTGTTAAAACATCTTTAAAAAGTTCTAGAATATCAATGCAAAAAAAGTGAGTAGTTTAAGATATTTTTTATGCAAATTCGATATTTATCTAGAGCAGCGATTCTTAAACTTTTTTGGTGACGGAACCCTTTTGGAAAGCAAAAAACTTGATGGAACCCTTACAATAAAACAATAGTTTTTAAAATTCAATGTAATAGTTACAAATTATTTCTTACTTTACCGCATGGCGAGAGAGAGGTGTTTTGTTTTTTTTTATAAATTCTTGCGGAACCCCTACAGGGGTATCGCGGAACCCTAGGGTTCCGCGGATCACACTTAGAGTAAAGCTGATCTAGAGAATCACTAAGTTTTTGGCATTTTCTGTTCATAATCACAACTAGTACGTACATAATCTGGTGTCGATTATTGACTTTGGTTATTGGAATTAAATGTTTAAAATGCTTTAAGAAATGGCAGAATAAGTAATTAGAACATTAGTGAAATTGTATTAGCGTTAGAATAATCTTAATTATAGTGACAATTTTTCTATTCAATAAAATAGTGAAACATAATTATTGTGAAATAGTGAGTCTGGGCGCTGATGTCAAGTAGACATTTTTTCCTGCGCTGTGAAAGGCTATGTTAATTGAGGAATTGGTTAAACATTGTTCGTCAATATTTACATATTTACAATCATTCACAGCGATCAAGGGAGTAAGCAGGAAGGTGTGTAATGGAAACTCCGGACATTTAAATTGAACTATAGCCCTACAATTTCGGGGAATCTATTGTAGCAGGTTCTCTTTTAGTTATCTATTTTTTATTCTAGACAGTCTTTTAGTTATCTATTTTCTTATTTTTATTTGACCTACTGTACATAAACCGTATTTGCATATTTTTGAAGTCAATTATATGAGTACCCATTTCCAAATCTGAGAAATGCCTAATTCATATTTATATGAGTTTAAGAAGTTTTAATGGTTATAGGTTTTAGAAAAAAAGTCAAAGTACATGGTGTACATAGGACATAAGAATTTGGATTTTTTGAATTTGAATTTACGAATGTAATGTATGTATGTATGTAATATATGTATATAATCTTTAAATATTTTACCCCCAAATTCTTGGAATGTAATAAATATTAATTATTCTCTACTAATCGTAGAGAATAATCGTCGTTTCGTCGATTTATTTGGTTAGTCTAAAATAACTTTGAGCAAAACATCTGGCTAATTAATTATTGTTTTTTTATATTATGTAGTAGTCTAGTAGGTAGTCTTTGAGAAAAGTAGGTACATAAACATAGGTATATTAATTTAACAATTATAGCAAATTAACCGAAAATAAAATATTTTAACAATCAACTTCATAAATTTTAATGAAGTCATTCTTTCTTAACCTTTTAATCAATCCATAGGACTACCTATTATAAGCACATTCTATTTATCAAGTTATATTATTCAGTACCTATTAAGCGTTTAGGAGAAATTTAAGTATTTCTGCAACTCTGGAATATAATTGTTGTCTGTGAATATTTTAAAAATAGAATTCTAATTATATTGAAATACTTACTTTTTTCGGCTAACTTTTTTTCACTTCGATAACATCAAATACAGATTTAATGGCGGTAAGCGATTAACTTTACATTGGACGATCAGCAGCTATCGAAAACATTGAAACAATAACTCGAGAATATTTAAAACGGGGCAAATGGCCTTGGTAGGTTCAGATACTACCGAGGTCGGAAGTACAACAGGTTCCCCTACAGTATAAAAGTAATTTGTTTTTTAATTCTCATCTAAAATCAACTTTAAGTAGTATAGATGAGAACTAAAAATTGTTTATATCGATTGAATATCACATTTGATTCCTATAAAAATATAGGTCCTGAATTTTAAGCCCCTCAAGCTTACTTCAGATTTATTTGACTAATTAATAATTTTTAGTGCACTTTCATGGTTCCAAGATCTAACAGCGTCGGTCGTAATCTAGGCGCTCTACATTGTCGAATATTCCTTCGGCTGAAAAAAGGATATTTTTGCCGTATCGCAGTGGGAAAATATAATAGCTTTCTGTATAATAGGTAGGTTGGGTTAGAATATTGGGCGGAGTCACAGGGAGAGGTCTGATTGGCGGGATACGAATGGGAGACGAGGAAATTGAGCAGCGAGGGTGCTCGTTCTACCTCTACGTCACTGTACGTTTGGCTGGCGCGGCGTACGCGTTGTGTGCGAAAAGTTAATTTATAGGAAAAAAAAATGTTAGAGTTTTATACAAATATTAATTCGGGATTGATGCAAGACGGCATGCAACCGCCGCTCTCGTGTGGCGGAAGAACAGGTTAGTGAAAGTGATCTTTAATGGACGTTGCGAATTTTTTTTTTATTTGATTTGAATATTTATTGTAAATTTATGTGTAAATAATTAATTTAGTTTCGGTGTTTATGCAATTTACACTATTACAATAGTAAGTTTATTACCTAATTTTTAACAATTTCCGATATAGGTAGTTCGACTCTTTAATATTATTAATTTTATTCTAAGATTTCATATCGAATGAGGCAGTTACAATTTTTAAGATAGGTTTGTAGGTATAGTTTGATTAGGCCCAATGAAATTAAATACCATATTTGTAATTGAAATTGTTTAATGAAAATTGTTATTGATTTAAAACATGTATTTTTACTAATCAATCAAAATATATATTTCCTAATTAATATAAGATATTTACAAATAACGCTTTTGTTAATGACATGAAATTTTAATAGTATTTTTTAAACCATGGTACAAGACTGATTAAATACTTGCAGAAAGAGTTTAATTACTTAAATTTTATTCTTTGATCTGATATTGTGACTAAAATACATGGTCTTACCCGGCCTAGCATGACAAGCGCGACAAAATTTTGTCTACCGTTTTCTCGTGTTTTAATCGACTATCGCTTTATTTCTTTCGGGTCTAACATGAAAATTACACTTAAAATTCGACTTTTAATATCAAAAATAGATATATTTGTCGAACGAGAGATATTTTCTATCAAAATTGTCGATGTTGAGATATAATATATCGAGATATCTTACATCTTAGTTTGTCTTCTCTCGTCCGCGACATACCAGGGTGAATCAAAAAGTTCTTAGAAGTGCATATATATGAAACCTTTTTGGATCAAGTTCGATATTCAAATTAAAGAGTGTCTATCACACTATATTTATGCAGACTGTCACTTGTTTTTGTCAGTTCGTTCGCATGTAATAAATTTTTTTGTGCAACGAGTTGCTAAAAAGTCAAAATTATGGATAAAAGTGAGTTACGTGCGGTGATAAAATATCTCAGTTTGAAAAAAATGTCTACGAAGGAAATTTTTTTGGACATTCAGCAGACATTAGGGGGTGATGCTGTACCCTATTCTACGGTTGCGTACTGGGTAGCTGAATTTAAAAGAGGTAGATCAAGCTGTAAAGATGACCCGCGTTCTGGGCGGCCTTCAACCTCCGTTACAGAAGAAAATGTCAAAAAGGTTGAGAATCTGGTTTTGGAAGACAGAAGAATGACTATAAAACATATAGCTGAGATCCTAAAGATATCTTTTGGTAGCGTTCAATCCATTTTAATTGATTCACTGGGGTTCAAAAAAGTGTCTGCAAGATGGGTGCCACGAATGTTAACCGACGAAAACAAAAAGCGACGTTTGGAAATTTCCAAGCGTAATCTCGAAATGTTCCAGCGTGATTCGGATAATTTTTGCCGTCGTCTTGTCACCATGGATGAAACGTGGGTCCACCATTTTGATCCTGAAACTAAAAGACAAAGCATGTCTTGGAAACGACCATCCTCTCCATCCATCAAGAAATTTCGAGTTGCTCCTACCGCTGGCAAAGTTATGGCCTCTGTGTTCTGGGATAGTGAAGGAATCCTTTTTATTGATTACATGCCAAAAGGCCAGACGATTACTGGACCCTATTATGCAAATTTAATCCCGAAAGTGCGTGAAGCGATTAAAGAAAAACGTCGTGGAAAACTGTCGTTGGGCGTGTTGTTCCTTCAAGATAACGCTCCTGCTCATCGATCGGAAGTTGCGCTCAACGCAATCCGCTGTGCTGGCTTCAATCTCCTTGACCACCCAGCATATTCTCCGGACTTAGCCCCAAGTGATTTTCACTTATTTCCAAAATTAAAAGAGGAAATTCGTGGAACAAAATTTCACGATAATGACGCGGTTATAGCTGCCGTAGAGGACTTTTTCGAGAGTCAAGAAAATAATTTTTTTTCACAAGGAATAAGGAAGTTAGAAACGCGTTATTCTAAATGCATTGCATTGGAGGGAGATTATGTAGAAAAATAAAATATTATTATTTAAATCTTTGTATTTTTTAATATTGATTCCAAGAATTTCTTGATTTACCCTCGTATCTCGTGGCGGTCATGCTAGCCCGGCTGTATAGTGCATTTGAAGTGCAATAGGGAGGTACTCGTAGTTTTAATTATATTCGCGTAATAATTTTGTGTAAATACAAATTTCTATTGTTTAGTATGTATTTAAACTTACACGTTTTAATTTTAATTAAATAAGGACTGTACAGATAATAAACTTTATTTTTAATAAAATATTATTTGGATCATAATATATTGTGAGAAAAATATTAATTAATATAATAATTATTTCTGTTCAATTAAAAATGCATTTTTAGATGGTTAGTGTCATATAGGTAGGTATATGTATTTCTCCCCCCGCATAACATATCGTGGGGGGGGGGGGTACCCAGTGCGTAAATGCATTCCCCTCTTTAATAAAAAGGTATATGTATTTCTATAAGTCGCGTTATTAATTCCGTCGGCACTAGCGTTTATAATTTTCCATTAACATTGTTTGTACGAAAGTGAATTGAAATTAGTTGAATTCGCGAACCACCATTCATAGAAGAAGTGTAAATTGCATGTTTAAGCTCCAACTAAAGATTTCTGAATGCTCATAATAACATCGACAGTGCATTATTGACAAACTGACTGACTGTGGCTGAGTTATAGCCTACCATCAAGTACCACACTTGTATGTCACTATTAGGTATTTAGTAGGTATTTGGTACTTAGTACCTTTTTAGACATATGATGATAATTATGATATGTAGCGTTGTTAGTATAATAGTATGTATGTATGCACTAATGCTACAAATATACTACCTGATTATTTATTATTTACAAATATAATAACTATTTATTATCTACTCCAACAGTGCGGTATACAAGAAATATATTATTAAATTAATTACAAAATATACTTCTAGCTAACTACACTATACATTTTCATAACGAATTGCACACCTTGTCTTTTCGCTCATTGGACAAATAAAAATGTCTTATTTACTTCAAACACTATTTATTTTAATTGCACTGTAGTGCTTTGCGTGATTGGGTATCTGTGCAAAAAGATACAGAAGAAGAATAAGATTGAGTTAGCGAAGTTTCGTAGTACTAATTATATTCACACAATTACACTTTATCAATTTAGTCAAAATGTAGGTAGGTACCTACTTATTATTCAAAAGAAGATACTGAAATAATGTTTTTGATAAAAGCTTGTTTTAAAATCTATCTTACATGTACAAATTTTAATATTGATTAGCTCCTTAACAAAAAATAGAAGAGTGAGCGAAAAATTTTTTAATCTTGTGAAAATTTAATAAAAATAAATATTGTCACGGATATTATAGTTAATTACTTCAAGATGGCATATGGAACATGGTGTAATGGTTAGATCCTTACAAAAATTTTGTAAAACAAAAACTTGGCGAAAAAAATAGAGTGACGGCGAGTTTATTGCCAGTTCTTTTCGTCCATTCTACGCCCTTGTTTTGAGAACTGGCAGTAAATGTAAAATTAAAAGCATTTAATATGTATTTTTTTATTGACGTCCATAAGTGTACATTATGTTACCTAAATGAATAAATGATTTTGAATTTGAATTTGAATAGCCTCTCGAAACTTAAGGATATTTTTAATTAATATTTTAAATACTAATCTCATAAATAAAAGCATTCTCTAGTGCATAATTTAGACATGTAAAATTACTAATCAGATAACTCTTGTAACCTGATGCATTAATGTTTGTGAACAAAGGTACAACCAACCAACCAAAACCCTTTGCTTATGCTATTCACTCCCTCTTTTTGGAAGTTGGTTGTACCTTTGTTCACAAACATTAATGCATCAGGTTATAAGTCATCTGATTAGTAATTTTACATGTCTAAATTATGCACTAGAGAATGCAGTTTACCTAAAGGCAGTCCACTTTGAGTGTGTGATTATTATTATTTATCTTCTTACTAGAGTAAATCATAGAACACACAGCTTAAACCAAATATTTGCGTTTCGAGTCGCATCGCTGATCATCTCTGCTCACATGTATGAAACAGCATTATAAGTAAATTGCTTTTTAAAGTTGTATGATTCTGGGGTTACCTATCGAGTTTTTTACGGTCTCTTCTTGGACCATGCAACATTCCGAACCAGCGCGGTGGTAGAATTTAAAACAAGCTTATAATTTGAATAAATATCAATATTTTTAAGTTGTTAAAATGTTAACATAAATCTGAGCATGGCTTACAAAATATTTGATTCCAAATTATAAACAAATCTAATTATAAATAAATCAATATTAAACAATCAATGATAAATGATAAGATATTATGATAATTTTAATTTCATTTAGAAGTGACTTTTAAGGAAGACGTAGGTATTTATATATATATACGAGTACGTATCTTATATATATTATAGTATTGAATGAGTATATACATATATAAATACCTACGTCTTAATTATCAACACTTGATTCAGATATAATATTTAGACTGAAATCGGCACTTCCCTTTAGACGGTGGTTCCAAAGAAATCTTTACAAAAAAACTATAAAGATATCAGAACCGACGCGCGACGGCCGGTTGAAACCGCGACTGAAGATTAATTAAAAAAAAAAACCTTTATTTTCTGTGTGAACCTCTTTTTTTAGCCATACCGACATTATCGAATTTTCTTTTTCTCTATGAATCTCCTATTCCTCCACGATTAAGAAGATTCGTAAGTTACCATTCTCATTACGTTTGTAAGTTCATTGAAAGAAGTTCAAGAAAGGAAGGTTGGCTTTATTAATTTATATTTTGTTTCGGTATGTTCCAGTTAAATAATTTAAGATCCCAGGCGTGTTCTATAGGGTTCATATTAGGCCACTCATCGTAGCATTGTCACAGGCCAGTCTCTGACTTTGGAATACTGATTCCAAAGTCAGAGCTATATGTAGGGCATTTGGGAATTAAAGAATTAAAACTAAAATCTTTAAATCCCGACGAGCGGTCACCTTTTTAAGGGATCGGATGCATAAAAGCAGTCTTCCATGAGTTTGGACGACGCCTGGTAAACGCGTTAGAACCGGTGCTGACTCCGGACACATGTCCGCAACACGATCGGAGAGATGCCATCGGGCCCACTTGACTTATGCCCAAGGAGAGAAGATTTTACGCAGGACACTGCCGGAATTTAACCTCCGGCATTGTGGTATCGTACCGTAAGATAGTCGGTGGTTGGTTTCCTTGATCATTCATCCAGTCGGACGCGAAAATAGAGCCCAGAAGCTTTTCTTTCTTGGCATGGGCCATTTTGCGGGGCCCTCTGCAAGCGCAAAAAATGTTTTTTTTTTGGCAAACCAAATTTTTGGTGGGTTCGCGGCTTTTAAGTAATGCATAAATTTTCGGGGTGCGAGGCATCCTGGGTCGCGAGGCCGTAGGCGGTGGCCCACGTCACCCACGCCTTTTGCCGCCACTGGCTCCATTCAACATACGCTGTGGCGCATCAACGACACAACACTAATTTTCAACGGGCGCCCTTACAACTATTGGGAGATAGCTCCTTACAATTTAATATACTCGTATTTACAAAACAAGCAAAAAAAAAGATAAAAAAATAACGGTTAGTGAGGAGTGCGTTTTAGAAAAAGGAACAAATAGATGTATATTGTATATTAAGAGAAGTTAAATTTATACAATGTTAAAATGTTATTATTCTTACTAAGGTAAGAATAATAACATTTATCTTTGTCTTTAATGTACATTGACATTAAAGACAAAGTAGCAGGAGCTATTTGGCCACTGAAATAATTTTTCACTTTTAACAATAATGACACGATGATGGTACTAAGATGTTTTCATTGATATTTTTTACTGAGTTTCACTTACTTGTTACTTAGTTTATTTGTAAATAGTTTCACGAATTTTTTCTTCCATTAGTTCTCACTATAATTTTGACTGAATTAAATAACTCCAATACTAATAACATGGAAATTGATGACAAAGCTTTTGAAGTTAATTTTTCATTTTACATAATTATTTCTACAATAAAAAATAAAATAATAAATATCCAGTAACATAAGTCATTTATACAAAATATGTATGCTAATCTGTGTATTTTAAAACATTCTCGATCGAACTCGTCTGTTTTATTAACCTAAATCCCGCATAAAATATATTTTATATAATTAATTATTATGTATTTAAGTAAGCAAATACACAAAAAGCAATTATGATATGGCAAGGATAAAAAAGCTTCAAGTCAGCAATATAAGACGAATTTAACTATAGAACATATTAAGCTGTGTAATAACATCTACTTACTCGTATTTCGGGCACGCACCTCTCATCGATTAACCGTTAGGGATGTTTTATGCCGACGTTTAGTTCCCCATTTGATCCGTGACCCGGGAGAGTGAAGCCCCACCCTAAGGGGCGTGTAATCCCTACCCTAAAGGAATGACTTGAGACGTCGACTGTCTTGCCGACTTAACTATAAAGTATGAAGCTATATTATTACGCTGTAAGTCGTTGTATGGCTAATATCCTTTGAAAGACGTTGAAATAGAATACCTACTCGTCGAAACCCTCAACTGCATATTAGTGTATAATATGAAAGACTTTTATTACGTTTAGTAAATGTTTATGTTTTTCATACAAACTCTATAGAATTTAAAGTACATATAAAAATATATAGTGGTATTCTGCATCATTAATTTAAGATATAATTCAAATATATGACGGATTATCTTCAGATACAAGCAACACAACGCACCTTCAAGCCTTCTGGTGTTGCGGATGTCTATGGACAGCGGCTATTCTTACCATCACTTGCTCGTTGGCCCCCTATACTATAAAAAAAGATACCTTATTTTATATTATTAAGTAACTTTTTCAAAATAAAGTGTTTAGGCGCTTTATATGGTCAGAATTTAATTAACGGTTGCAGTATGGTCAAGAATTTGGTTATATTCCAATTATGCAGGTTCTCAAATATGCAGTTAATATTAAGGATAGCAAAAAGGACCTTTTTTCCTTTCCTAAAAGTGTAAAAAAATTTAAAAATAAAGTGGAGATAAACTTGCAACTTGCACTTGATTCAACCAGTTTGACGAGTTGTACATTGAATTTGTATTTTGCAGTTACACATATAGAAGTTTTAATATTACAGTCCATCCTAAACATTTAATAAATTATTTATTAATACAGTATAAAATCTAAATATAGGCTAATTAAAAACGAATCTGTGGGAATCTCCTCTGGGACTACTAAAAATAAATACCTATTCCTTTATTTATAAAAGTTGTATCTTACTTAGTGCTTCTTCTAACTCTAAGATTTCTACATACCTACTTAGGTTAAAGCTAGGTATATTATAAAAACATATTCTCTTCGTCAGACAAGCAGTCTGTATTTTTGACAAAAACTTGGCACTCATTTTATGTATTTTTGAAATATTAATCCATCTATGTTATTCTACACGTAGAAATGTAAATATGTCTCATACAGGTATCATTTTGTAATGCAATAGCGAACTGTTATATCATAAAGCATGAAATGCTTTATGTATTATATTATTATATGTAGTATCAAAACAATGTACCTACCTATCCAGTAAGTTGAACACAACATTTTTTTAAATATATGTATTATTAGAACACGGTTTAAAATATAAATAATAACAAAAACTATGATATAAGTGGAGCCATTTATTTTAATTCATTCGACTTGATGTAACTTTATTTTTTTATAGTCCGTCTATACTTTGTTAACCCAGAAATAACAAAATACAGATGAACTATTGTATCGAAAAGTTTAATTTGTGAAATTATAGAAAAAATCACATTGTTTCCACGCAATTTTGTTCACTTTAAGTAACATATAATATAATATTAGTACCCCATCATATTTTTAATGCAATCTAACCGTGTTTAGCAAATTAATTTGATATTGTTATAAATTATCCCGCTATATCCCGTCAAGAGCCTGAGATGAACCTAGATAAATACTAACTGCTGCACTAACAGCTAATTTAATAACTGTTGACCACTTTACAGAATGCGTCTTAATAGAGTTGCAATTTGCATGTTTGGTTCAAAATTAATTTAGCTGTCAGTGCAGCCATCAAATGTATCTTAATCTAGCTACATCCTACAGCTCATGACCGGATATTATATAGCAGTACACTAATATTAAGTTATTAAATATTTTATATATAAAACAGTATTTTCTAAAATCTAGAAAATATAATGTTTCATTACAGAACTCAGCGCCAGCATCAAAAGGGAAAAGATCGTCGAAATATGCGAAGGTTGCGGTCAGAAGATTCAAGACAGATACCTTATGAGAGTGGGAGAGCTCTCTTGGCATGAGCACTGCCTCAACTGCTGCGTCTGCGGCTGTCCGCTAGCACACACCTGTTATACAAGAAACGCAAAACTATACTGCAAGCCTGATTACGACAGGTAATTAATTATACATGCTCTATATAACACATCTCCTGTACAGCAATAAAGCGAAACCTGCTCGCGTATGCTAGCGAAATGCCATGCGAAATTGCTTTGCGTTCATTTAAAGTGTTTACCATTTAATTCTATTTACCACAGATTATTCGGCGTCAAGTGCACCAGATGCGGCGATAGACTACTCCCACAAGAAATGGTCATGAGAGCACAGCAGTACGTGTTCCACATCCAATGCTTCGTGTGTGTCATGTGCTGTCAACCTTTGCAAAAGGGAGAGCAATACGTCATCAGAGCTGGCCAAATTTTTTGCAGACAAGATTTCGAAAAAGAAATGTATTTGATGCAACATGCTGAAGATGATATGATAATTGACGATAATGAAAGACCTAGAGACGGTAGACGTGGGCCCAAGCGACCTAGAACAATTCTGACGTCAGCTCAGCGAAGGCAATTCAAAGCTTCTTTCGAAGTGAGTCCAAAACCTTGCCGGAAAGTACGCGAAGCTCTAGCTAAAGATACTGGCTTAAGCGTTCGAGTCGTACAAGTTTGGTTTCAAAATCAACGAGCTAAAATGAAAAAGATACAACGTAAAGCGAAGCAAGAAGGTGACAAAAATACTGATAAAGAAAAAGACAAAGATGAGAAGAGTATCAAACAGGAATCGCCATCAAGTGAACACGGCAATTATTTAGGTCTTGACGCATCCTACTCTGCGTCTAGCCAGCCTCTTAATCCAAATCTGCCTTATTCTCCTGATGGTAAGTAAAATATGTAATTTGAACACCTTAAAACATAGAACCTACCTACAGAACAGCTCTATTGATTTTAATTATTTCATTTTACAGATTACCCAGGACACTCTGGAGATAGCTTCTGTAGTTCAGATATATCTCTGGATGGAAGCAACTTCGATCAGCTGGATGAAGGTGCCTCCGATACGATGAGTTTACAAAACTTGGAGGTAACGCACCACGGCCACAGTCATTCCAATCACGGCAACCACGAACCGCTCAACCTTGGCACAGGTGCCGTTGTAAATCCAATAGACAAACTGTACCTGATGCAGAATTCTTACTTTAGTACAGACCATTGATTAAGCGACAACCGCGGAATCGGTAATAATGCCGATTTGCGCAACGGTTCCTATAAAGGAGACCTTACTGTTAAGTCCACGGCAGCTGCCTCTAGTCACACAGTCACTGATACAAACTCAATTTCAACATTCAATTCCTTTTTTGACTTTAGCCCGTTTTCCATGTCTTAAATATTATGTGTGTCGTTGTCACTTTGAATACATTGTAATATTCTACTTACACGATAAGCTAGAAGGTTTTTATATCTAGTATTAAATACCGACACAAGTTTTCCTTATAGGCGATAGAAATTTATTATAATATGTAGATATTATACTCATATAATGTTACAGAATATATGCCACCCGTTTCAATAATATACTCAACCTTAGTTTAGCCGAATTTAATTACTTAATTATTAATCACCATAAATACAAGTCGGTTTGTATATATAGAAGCAAATTCATTAATGGGTAAAGTATCTACAGTAAATGTTTTTGAAATTCAAATAACTAGTTACATTAGTTGTAAATGATGAGTGTGATTTATATAACTAACATATAAAAAGCACTTTAATTAACTGGAACTTATTTTGTGTGTAGAAATCTAAAATATATGTAGTAAAATAACCTACAATATATTTATAAGGATAGTTTCCGTGGACTTAGCGGTTTAGATTAGACTTATAAAGTTGTATATACTTAAGTAGAACTTATTTTTGTCTTACTATAATATAGAATCTTGTAAAGATGAGGCATCGTGAGTAATAATAATTTCGAGATAAGTATAGTCGCGGTTGAACATCAGCTTATACTCTACTGAAATTACCTGGAGAGGCAATTAAACCTTAAGGAATAACGCTAACACTCAATATTACTCACAATTTCTTAGAATGAATTCATTTGACAAATATTCAAATCAAAACTGGCATATAAGCAAGGTTTTCAAAGCAAAATGTTAAATTAATTCTCATAAAACTCCAGTGTTTAATCTTCAGCTTCAATCAACTTATAAAAGGTTTCTTTAGTTTCGTCACACCATTCCCAACGATATTCCTACGCTCTGCCGGCCTAGCATGACAACCGCGACAAAATTTTGTCGACCGTTTTCTCGTGTTTTAATCGATTATCGCTTTATTTCTTTCGGGTCTAACATGACACATACACATAAAACTCGACTTCTAATGTCAAAAGTTGATATATTTGTCGGTTGAGATATCTTTTCTATCAAAGTTGTCGATGTCGAGATATAATATATTCAGATATCTTATAATATTGTCTTTTATTAACGCGAGTATCACACATTTAAATAAAATACTGTATACCGGATTAAAACGCGATTTATTATTTATATTGTTTAAATTATTTATCGCGACGTTTCGGATGCTTTTCAGCAACCGTGGTCGCGGGAGACTGCGACCACGGTTGCTGAAATAATTTAAACAATATAAATAATAAATCGCGTTTTAATCCGGTATACAGTATTTTATTTAAATCAGATATCTTATATTTTAGTTTGTCTTTACTCGTCCGCGAGATATCTCGTGATAGTCATGCTAGAGCATGATTACTGTCGTTGTTGTCAATTCCATTCTAATGTGGATTCTTCGCTCGCTCTTTAGGGGTGGTAAGGTACGCAATTAATTTGATAGTAATAATTTCCTTTCTAAAAATATACAGATAATATTTCTTATAATTATAAAAAAAGCTAATAATAATATGTTTATGACTGCATTAGACTAGATATTTTCACTTGCTGATAGCAGACCCTATATGTTTTCGATTGAATTGCAGACTTAGATTTTAATCATTCAGATATTTGTAACTAAAAGTAGACATTAAGGTAAGTTAATAATAATATACTGTAGATAAAGATAAAGTTATTATAATAATTAAAGCCCCCAGGTAATTCAATCCGTATGCTCTGGCAGGCATTATGTACATAATTATTATATCCCACCCTTTCAGTTTGTATTCACGAATAATTATTTTTATGTAAATATTTACGAATAGGATTAAAAGTCTTCAAACGTATTTAATGGACTTAAATTAGAACATATATAGTTATATAACCGTTTCATTATTTAGCGTTAAAAACTGAAGTTTACGTTAATACTTCGGTTGTCATTTGTAACAAGGCGGAGCACATGCAAACAAGATATTGGCAAAGCAACGCACCTTAACTTGAGACTCAGGAGGCCTATTACCAAAACAAAATACGAAGTTTCGGCTGACGGATCGTACATTTTACTATTATGAATCCGATGATCGACACGTCTTTCGCATTAGGACATTATGTCTTTCGTTTGACATTACTATGATAGTAAGAATAATCGTAAATAGAATTAAAAATATTTTCTTAATAAGTTAAAATACGAAGTTGTTTATTCTTTCGTTTCGATCCGTTCGTTGCGTTCGTTTTTCGTAATAGGCCTACAGATCTGCCGGCCTAGCATGACAACCGCGACAAAATTTTGTCGACCGTTTTCTCGTGTTTTAATCGATTACCTCTTTATTTCTTCCGGGTCTAACATGACAATTACACTTAAAACTCGACTTTTATTATCAAAAATAGATATATTTGTCGATCGAGATATCTTTTCTATCAAAATTGTGGATGTCAAGATATAATATATCGAGATATCTTACATCTTAGTTTGGCTTCTCTCGTCCGCGACATATCTCGTGGCGGTCATGCTAGGCCGGCACATCAGTAAAAAGACTATTATAATTGTAACTACATATTATATACTTATTTATTTTACTACCTATATGTAGTCAAAATGTACATTGTCATTACACGACTTGGATTACTTAATTGATTAACATTACTCACTCACTGTTTGTATATAGCGATTTACCAAATACTAATATTAATTTAAATAGAAGTAAATCTTATAAATTAATTTTTATCCAAACGTATCTAGTCAAAATCATATGTTTTAGATTTAAGGAAGCAAATGTAATAAAATACATTGTTATTTGGGTATTTTATAAATTGATGTAAAATATACAATAAATGATTATATAATCTGAAGCTTTTTATTTTCCTCTTAATAAAAGAAATAAATATGCCAGTTGACGTCTTCCATGTTTGCTCAACATTGTATTAGAATAGAAAAAATAAACGTTTATTCATCAGAAAAATAAGATTAATATATTAACATCTACCTACGAGTATATAAAACTAAACATCACCTTCGTTAAAAGGCCACAGGACTCACCACCATCACCATTTTGGCAAACTCACCACGCTGTTTTTCAACCATGGCCAAGTCTGGATTCACACTTATAATTTATACAAAATATTGATAGATTTTCCTGACTGATAATGTGGTAGTTTAAATCAGTACGAAGACATCAAAAATCCTGAGACGCGCTATCAATATTCACTCCACACTAGTGCTGCTCTTTAACCCTTTGAATAACAGATATCACGACCGCACGAACAACTGTTATCAGGGGGGTGAGCACGAACAAGTATCGAAAGAGTATTCGTATCGTCGAACTGTCATTTGTATGAAATTTTTCATACAACTGACAGTTTGACGATTCGAATACTTTGTCGATAGTCGTTCGTGCTCACCCCTCTGACGGTTTGACGATTCGATTACTTTGTCGATAGTCGTTCGTGCTAGGCCCCCTGTTATCTTTGAATACCTGTGATTTATATCTGTTACGATAAATACGCCTCACTCCTAGTACAGCCAAAATCGGACAGAATGTCAATGTTATTTTTTGTCCAATAACATTCCGAAATATTGTTCTATCTAAGGCGCAACAGAACATTATGCCTTAGTCTGCTCAAATATTTGCTTCCATTTTTTCCTATCTCCTGATTGTGCTCCACGCCATCTATCGCAGCTTTGGTCACCCACGACTTTTTCAACTAGGGATCTATACTTTATGCATGGCGGTGTTTGAGTTTGATATAATAGGTAAATAAGCTCTTGTGTCCTCAAATGGGGAATGCTTCAGACATTTTTTTTTCATTTTTATTATCAATTTTCCTTAACCTGTTCGACCGAATATTTTTTTTAATGTCTTTTCGGGATTTGACCCCGGTGCTAAATGAAAAGTGAATACCACTGAGCGACGGAAGCGGTTGTAAGTACAGGTTGAATAAAAATGTTTGGAGGGATAGGAACAGTTTGTTTGTTTTTTTCATAATTTCTTCCTACAGCATAATCATCAGAAACAAGCCACAACCAGCCAGCACCTTCGAATTCAACGGGAATCCTGTAAATTAGCATGCAGCGAGCGCGTATGCCTGGTCAGCACTCTCAGCCACTTTTAGCACAGTACACTGCACTTCGACTGGTCAGCTAACAGAGAACATCTATCCTGGTCGACACAGCAACCAACTTCCAACACTGCACCACTCCGACTTACTGGAGCAACGTGCAGTATAATTGCATATAGTTCATTATTATTCTATGGAAATCCATAGACTGAAATCAAAACGCGCAAAGTGCACTTCACGGTTTTTCCATCTATGAACGGTGGTTCGTTACCCGGTCGGAATTTCGATATTCCTCCCACTCGATCAATGCCCGAAGTTACCAGACGTGGGGAAAACATGCTTACAGAAAACTATAAACATGTTGTCCCGGTGGGATTCAAACCCACGACCCATCGGTGCGCACGGCAAGTGTTCTACCGAACGAGCTAACGAGCCCGTCGAAACCTGGTGGTTAAGGTTAAATAAAAATGCATATTTGGGGGGTATAACATATAATATATTTCGGATGGCTCATAGAAAAAGGTGTTACAAGGTACAATATTTTTCACATGAAAACAAAACTGCTTCATTAGGTTAATTAATACATTCTTAATTTCTTAAAAAGCTAATCAAGGTGTTCGCAAGGTATTTTTATCTTAGCTTACTAGAATTTACGGGTATAACAATGAAAATTCTCTTGGTTGAAACAATTTTGCTTTCACACATTTATGATTAAAACTAGACAATTAGTATATTTTGACATAAACAAAGCATGTAATTTACTAAACAATATGATAATTTTAATATTAATTTTAGTTACAATAATACACATTTCTATTAAGACTGAGAAAATCATAGAAATTTATTTATTGACTAAATAACTACAAGTAGCTGTTTGTTGTTAGTTTTTCTTTGAACCATCCTAAAATTAATTAATGGGATCTAGTTTTAGAAAATTATTTTAATCATATCTTCTTTTGGAAAACATCGTGATTGTTTATGTTCTATTCTGTACTGACGACGAGATGGTCCGAGAGGTGCATCGAGTTACAGGCTCCAACTTCGTAGGTACCAACCAAGCCCTAAAATCGTTGGTGCCAACACAACTTCGTTGTTGAGAAATCGCCGGTCAAAGTTGTGAGTCCGCTTATGTATGGTAAAGATTTATTGAAGATAAAAAGATATATAGTAAAGATTTTTATTTTTTTGATATTAAAAAAATTGCAAGAGATTTGACAAAATTATTCGACAATTAATTCCCAAAATAAAGGCGAGTATTTTTTTTGTATTGCAATTATTTAATTATAAGTGACAATTTTCAATAATAATTTAAAAAAAATGAAGAGAAGAAAAAAAAAGTTAACGAGTCTTGAATCCCAGCCGTCCGATCCGGAGTCCAACGCGCTCGCCACTAGGCTACTCGGCACCTCGAGCGTGGATATAATCTTTATCTTCGGCTCACAACTTTGACCAGCGATTTCTCAACAACGAAGTAGAGTTGGCACCTACGATTTTAGGGTTTGGTTGGTACCTACCCACACTCTAAGCACGCGAAGTGGGAGCCCGTAACTCGATGCACCTCTCGGACCATCCCCTAGTGAAACCTTACGATTTCAGATGTCACAGATTACAAAACCTTATCTATTTTACTAAGCTTAATCTCCATTATATTTTATTCTATAATGAGGTCATTATATTCTTATAGCTAATTTTTATTTATACATATGTATAATTAATTTATATATTAACAGAATTTTATAGTTATGGTAGTATGTACATTTTTAAAACAATATTGTGTTATCTTGAAGCAGATTTACAATAAGTAAATCTCTTTTAAAATTATTATATTTATTGAATGATAAGAATGCGAACATAACAACTGTGTCAAATAATTTTTTTTATATTTTTTTATTTTTTTTCCCTATGTCTGCATGACGCTATCTATGGCAAAGCATCTACATAATCATTATCAATAAATAAAAGTTTAAATATTGTGTGATGTTAATTTATCTGTAATGATTAATTGAGTTCCCAGTTCTAAATTAACTTGAAAATTAAATGATATTCAAGTTAATTTAGTTTAATATTAAATGATGACCTTTGGGATACTGCAAATATACATAGTTATCCGTCGTTGAAATATTGGATCTTACGCATCATCTACCATTCACGATATCACAAAATTATTTTCGTCTACTCACTTGTTCATTCTAATCTAGCATATTATACTACATTTACGTTCTACGATAAGTGAGTAGTTTTGTCGACAAATAAGATCGCTTTCTAGACCGCTGAACGGGATGATGCGAGTCTTCGGCCACGTGAGGTATCGGTATGATGTTGTTGATGCAAACATGGGGGGCTATAGATATCGCCCACTCGGTCAAAACATTTTTGCAAAATAAACATTAGTAAATTCCAATAATTACATCAAGACGTATATAACACTATCCTTATGTTTTTGTAATTTTATTAAAATTTTATATTTTTTTTTGTTTTTTATTTTTATTTAAATCACTATTTATTATGAATTAATGGTACCCACCTACATTTAATTTAAGTTGAATTCTTACGATATTTTGTATTTACATATACAACAATGTTATGTAAATATAACTATATCTCCAGTAGTTTAAACAACAAAATTGTTAGATTTCTTAAAAAAAATATGAATAACGCAAAATTGCTTTAATAATAAAAATAATCTGAGTATTGTTAACTTTTTTTTATATTTTTTAGCTTGAATTAATTAAATACAGGCTCATATCTCATTCACTACTAGAAATGAGCGGATGGATATGAGCTTTCAGAAAATAATTTTCACGCAGATAAATGGAAAATGAAAAATGTTTTATGGCAATAGGATTTAGGTAATTACATAACATGTAACTGTGTTGAAGAGTGTTGAAATCGTCGCCTACACCTACTTATATTATTAAACAAATCTTTATATCCGTGTTAATTAAAATCTAATTCTTATAGAGATACTTAGTAATAACTTTTTGTAGAAATTATTTACTACAAAAACAATAAAAAATTACCCCCCTCTTAATAATGAACATTGTAAAAGCCGCGTATAACCCGTTTTGATTCGACGTGACAAAACAGTATATAACTACTTGTAGCTATTACAACATTTATTAGTAAGACTTAATAATATATATATTTTTGTATATTTTGCTTAATTTTGTATTTTTTTTAATTTTTTTTGTTATTATATTGTTTTTTTTTTGGGATTTTTAATATTTTAATTTCAAATGATGAAACTTATTCTATATGGTAAATTTTAGTGTGATTAGATTAAGTTTGATCTCGCGTAGCAACAGAATCGTGAAACTATTTAGTTTGATCACTTTCGAATGAAAAGAATTTTAATGTTGTAATTGTAATTAGACTGTGATATTATTGCTATAAGAAGTTAATTTAACGAATTATATTAAAAATAAATAATCAGATAAGTCAATAATTACAAATTTTGAAAACATTTCGTTATAGGATTTTATATTCGTGAGACGAATCTAATGGAAGCTGCATCTCCTAATTTCATTCTCACTTGTAACAGACAAAATATTGCGAATTTATCTTACAATAATGGCGAGTACGTTAGCTATTTAATTAATTATTATTATTATTATATTATGACAAGCCTAACCTAATAAAGTTAAATTTTAAGAAACGTCGGGTGTAAATGACGTTTCTCTTCTTATACTATCTTACAATGCAGTGCTAATAACTAAATATTATTTAGTTAATAGCACTGCACTGTTTATAATATTACATGCTGAGGTAGAGCGAATACATAATTATTTTACGAGGCAACATTGGCTTATACTTTTTAAAATTAATACATATTCGGAATGACTTTACGTAAAGTATGCAGTGTTAAAGAGTCGAACTATTTTAAAGAAATATAGCTACAGTTAAGTAATAATAAACGAAAGTGTATTTTCAATAAATCAGATGCACAGCACACGTAAAGCAATAAAGGAATCGATAGATGCAAGTAAATTCTATTAAAATTAAACTTTAACAAAGGCTGATATGGACAACCGAATCTAATGGCATCATTGAGGTATTAAGAATTATCCTACACATTAAGGCATTCAGGCTTTAGTAAACGGTCATATTGATTGCTTATCAGCTAATTTCTGATATTACAACGTAAAAAATTGAAAAAATATAGATTCATTTTTTAAAAGACACAGTAAACGTCGTCTATGTAAATGAACAAACAATTAATAGAAATGTGTGAGGTTGCATATTAACATTAAGGCCGATTTTCGCATTATGGTGTAAATTTTAAAACGATTTCAAAAATACAATAATATTTGTGTATAAAATTCTGACCATCTTCAATTCAACAATCAAAATTTTGATTTGAAGTATTTGTTGAAACAATGAAATATCTCGTATCTTATAAAAGTCATAGAGATACTTAAATCGAAATATAACACTGAAAAAATATTTTATTTTTATTATTCTTTATATTGCTTCTACAAGAACAATTAACAAATGAAACTGGGGAATAAATTGTTTAACTTTTTGAAATTTTTAAATTGATCAAAGACTTTGGATTGTTGAGTCACAAGATGGACATTATATCAAAAACACTATCATCTACATAACACAATATTCAACCACGCGAAATAACAAGGTGCGCATGGCTTCACGACAATATCGATAAAATTGGGAGACCACCAGCTTCAAATATAAATGAATACATCTTTCATAAAACTAGTAATTATGAAGACATGATTAAGGATTTTAAAAAATTCAGCATTAAGATGTAGAGTAAAAATAATTAAAACGCTCAATTATTCCTATTGTCATGTCGTAAACGAATGATCTAATTTACATAAAAAAAAATAAAAATATAAGATGCGAATCTTTTTACTGATCAGGTAAAACTAACTTTTAGTACTATGAGTTCGAAAAGTAAATATTTTTAGGTATAAACTTAAAAATAATAGTGAATCGGTCATAATATTATAAATGGGTAACTTAAATTATTTCTATTTTGTAAGTGGATTATTTTTTCTATATAAGTACGTATTTCGAAAAGAGAAAATTGTTTGAAACATTAAAGAAGACTCGCTTACTAAATTATTTTACCTGGACAGGGCTGGTAGGTGAATATTTCCTGTATCAGGAATAAAGTAAGGTAACCAAAATAAAAATCTCCGAACTCGAACCGCAGCTGGTCGTATGGTCGTATGGTCTTATAAAACAAGGTGTGTAGTACGAACACAAAACCATCTGTTATTGCACCATCGCACTGCCCCATGGCGATCCTACGTGAAGTAGACAAGTTTCAGGAGGCCACCTCTTCGCACTCCAACTTGACGTCGTCGTTACTCAAGCCCTCCATTTCGTTCTCGGCCGCGTTCAAGATGTTAAGCGTTACCTAAGGGAAACTTCATATCTTCATTCTTCGCTCATATTCATTATATAATTTATGAAAGTTAAATATTTGAAAATATATAAATATACAGTTTGAATTGAAGTAAATAATGAAGGTTATATACCTCTGCGTTATTGCCAGATATTCGCTTGACTGATAACAAACATCAAGTAGGAGGTAGAATTATGAACTGCTTTATATTTTGGATGTATGATCTGAAAATACAAATAAACTTTGATGTCCAACATTCGCCTACAAAGACAAGAACTGCATAATTACAGAAGAACTTAATAACATAAATCCATATTTACATAAATACACTTATTAATACTGATGTATTTTGCTTTAAGGATATGTTTAAGCTGTATGAATTGTTTAATTTCATATAATAAATCAAACTTACAGGTCTATTCTTAAAGAGCTGGTTGGTCTTGTTGAGCTCAATAGAAACACGACTGACGCAGGAACGAAGCATCTGTCGATGTTCTTCCTCCGATCATATGGCACTGTAAAATAGAGAATAAGATGTTGCAAATTTTTGATCAGATCAGATCAATAGTCAAATATATATAATTGAATTACCCGGATGTATCAATGCTCTCATTTGTGACAACTTATTGAAGGCACTGCCTGCTTCGCGGAAGATCCCAACCTGAAATCAAATATTTCAAATATTGAACACGAAGCATTTGTTGAGTTTTACCTTTTTTATTTGGGGTCAGCGCAGTTTGTTCTCTTTTTCCAATCTCTTCTTTCACTAGCCATATCATCACACGCACACACACACAGTCACACATATCATTCTTCACACAGTCAATCCATGTTTGTTTTGGGCTCCCTATTCCCATATTCCCGTCCACTTTCATATTCAAAACTTTTTTAGGTACATGTTTTTCATCTATTCTCATAACATGCCCATACCAAGCTAAAAGATTATTTTTAAATTTTTCATACACTGGCGCTACTCTCAAACTTCCTCTCATAAAGTTATTTCTTATTTTATCTAATCTGAAATATATTATCTAATCTTGTCACTTCAAACATCCATCTCAGCATTCTCATCTCAGCTACATGCAAACGTTTTTATCCATCAGCTTACTTGCCCAACATTCAGAACCATACATCAAGACGGGTCTTATCACGGTCTAATAGATTTTTCCCTTAAGTTTTATCCGTGGATCACAAGTTGTTCCAGATACTTATCTCCATTTCATCCAACCTGAGCTGATCTTCTTCTTTACATCTCTATTAATATTTCCATCACCTTGGATGAGAGAACCAAGGTAACGGAAATCGGAACAGACCGACAGTGGTTTTTCATCTAAATAGATTGGTGGTGGTGAATGGGCTCAATGCCGATCCCTGGTGCAAGCCAACCACTACACCGAAATTGACGGTCGAGCCCGCTGCAGATCATACATGCGTACTGCATATGTTGCACATTCCCTTAATCAGATGCAGGTTTCTCAGGAACACACCTTTCAAAGCCCACCACAAAACCTCCCCGGGTATCCGATCGTAAGCCTTTTCAAGGTCAATGAAGACCCTATACAGATTTTTACGACTCTATTTTTCGCAGAGTTGGCGTAGTGCAAATATATCATCAGTTGTAGATCGCCCAGGCATAAATCCAAATGGGTGACCTCACTCTCTTCTCTCAATCTTCTTTCTATAACTTTCTCCCAGACTTTCCCTTTTGTAGCACCCACCCAGCACAATAAAGCTCTCTCAAATTAACGCGTTCAATTAAGCTTGCGAGTATTATTTTATCTATCTATTATTATCTAGGGTATTATTCGTAAAATTGGTAGAAGCCTGAAATATAGTTAAAGTGTGTGTTTGTTTCGCTATAGGAAATAGTAAATAACTTTAGAACGAATGATACACTAAACTTTAAGTATTTTAAGCTTATAAGACTTTTATGAATAAAATCGAAAATTAATATCTTAATACATAGCTTTTTATCGGTACCTACCCAATTGACGCATGCGTATTGATGCGGCTATTTGCATTCATACACCCAGGCATACAACTCCATTGATTTTTCTGAATTTGTAGCCCCTACATATGTATATCCACGATATGTAAATAATATCGATAGATCAAATTATGTCAATGTACCTATTTGTTATTATGTAGATTGTAGCTACATATTATAATGAGAACATTATTAACTGGCTGATTGATCTACCGATATAACTTACATTTTTAGAAAGGATAGGATAGTTTCTTGGAATTATTATCTTTATTCATTTTATGTATTACATGTAAAAATATACTACATATCCATGTTAACAAGGTGGAATAATATTCCAGACGGCCGCGATGGAAGCACTGCTGATTGAGCGCGTGCGCCTTGATATAATCAATGAACTACGTTGCTACATATTTATATTTTTTTTCATAGCCACTTTTGTATTAATTTATAGAATTATTTCGAGTATTTGCAATTATAAGGACTGGGAAGAAGTACCAAGAGTACTAAAAGTACCAAGGTTGTAAATCCTTCAAACAAACCCAAAAAATATATACGTACTCACCACTTAATGCAACCGTTTTTAGCCTTGGTGCTTGTTAAATTATAAGGTTTGAGATAATAAATTAAGCCAGGATGAATATTTCAACACAACTGTTCAAAACTAAAGGCACGATGTAACTGAACAGAGAGCTCGGTCTCACTAGCTACTGCATTGACGCTCTCGTAGCAAAAATCAATAACACTTCAGCCGGGTTAGCATGACCGCCACGAGATATGACGCGGACGAGAGAAGACAAACTAAGATGTAAGATATCTCGATATATTACATCTCGACATCGACAATTTTGATAGAAAATATATCTCGTTCGACAAATATATCTATTTTTGATATTAAAAGTCGAGTTTTAAGTGTAATTGTCATGTTAGACCCAAAAGAAATAAAGCGATAGTCGATTAAAACACGAGAAAACGGTAGACAAAATTTTGTCGCGCTTGTCATGCTAGGCCGGCAGTAAAAACTACCGATGAGAACAGTCTCGTTTCACGCATTAGGTATACTATGAAAATATTTTTTCTGGCGAAAAATATTATTGTGTGCATATCTGAAAATACTAATAAGAATCAGGTGCTACAGGCACCAATGCTTTTAGGATTCATAAACTACGACCGAAACGAGCAACACGTGCTTTAACCCTTTCAGACCTGATTTTTGGTTTTTAAGGGTAGGTTTTTCTTCGATTAACTTACTATTGACTGTGAAAACAATGAAATAAATGGTTAGTAAAATAATTACAGAGAAAATAGCTATTTTATTTATATGCTCAAATGTGGACATTTGGTTAAATAGATTGTAAATATAATATATAGGGTATTTGATATTGCAATAAAATCGTAGAAATATGATATAATATTGTTTATATATATAAATAATAAAAAAACGAAAAAATTAGGAATCTTCTAACAAAAGCAATACATTTTACGAACTTAGGAACTTTCATTACGGATGAAAAACTACAAAACAGTTTTTGTCTTTAGTGAGACGCAAGTGCACTTTTCATATCATGCACTTGATGCGGAATTTTCCTTTGCATCCCACTAATTTGCAACGTGTTTCAGACCCATTATCGTGAGCAGTAAAATTACTTAGACTATTTTACTATGAGCAACCTTAGTAGACGGGCGCACTTCTCCTGGTTTTGGAGTAGTTCTTGGGATAGGTCTGTTACTCCTTGATCGACCTCGTTACACGACATCAATTTTGTTGCACAAAATTATAGCATCGGTCAGCATTTTTTGATGAAAATGTAGAAAAGAGAGCATTTTCGCCTTCGGTATTCCGAGAGTTTCGTTGTTTGTGTCGTAGTATTCATATTCGTCAGGGGAGTCAAGTATAGGTATGAATTTAAAGATGAATATAAACGTCATACCCGGCAGGATGGTTCTGCGACCAACGCAAGGCAGATGTGGTAAAAAACAACGGTGTGCCCTCGTATACTGCACTACTAGGTAGTGCTCAATAAATGTCAAATAAAAAAATAAAAAAACATAATTACCGAGACTTGGACTCTGATTAGTTTCTTTTGTTTCTATTCCCCTAGTCCAATGTACTAAAATTATCAAATTTTCTGACAATATACTATTATATAATATTCATAAGAACCAGACTCTATAATTAATTTATATGCACGTGCTCTACCAGACCAATACATTTCTTTATTTTTCCCTGGATATCAAAACTAGGACTTTCGGTGCTAAAAATAACTCCCCATCCTAAAGAGCAATGGGTTCTGAGTTTGACATAGTCAGGTAGCGATGAAATAAAAATGCATATTTGGGGGTGTAAAAAAATAATATATTTCGGATGACTCACAGAAAAAGGTGTTACAAGATAAAATATTTTTTGTATGAACACAAAACTGCTTCATTTAGGTTATATGAATCTTTAATTTCTCTAAAAGTTAATCAAGGTGTTCTAAAACTCCTATATTGGTATCATTGTGATGTTTTTATGTTAGCTAACTAGAATTTATAATGAAGAAAAATCTTTTGATTGAAACAATTTTGCTTTCACATATTTATGATTAAAGCTAAACAATTAGTATAATTAAGGTACTAAAAACGTTGAAACTTTTATATTAAGTTTAGTTACAATAAGCTCTGAAACATTTTTATTGTTGTTGACTGAAATAGAAATTTCTTTATTGACCAAACAACTACAAGTACGGTTATTAGGGAATTTCATTGAATCATCCTATAATAAAAGATGGAATCTAGTTTTGGAAATTATTTTAACCATATCGTAAACAATATGATATGAGTTTTATTTAAAAAACATTTTTTTGGAAAACTTCGCGATTGTTTATATTCTATTTTGTACTGAAATCGTACCTACGTTTTCAGCTACCACAGACATCACAAAACCTAATCTATTTTACCCGGCTTAATCTCCTGACTACTTAATCATTATAATTATATTAAGTTTTTATTTTTATATTATCAGTATTTTATAGTAATCATGTTAATTTACTTTTTTAAAGAGAGAATATTGAGTTGGCTTGACGCAGAAATCCTTATCGAACAATATTAGTGTGAAACACTCAGATTATTATTTTTATTAAGTGACAAGAAATTAAATATTATTGTAATTAAATCATTAATTCATTAGCGTTACTAATTATAATACTTTTCATTACTTACCTACTTACTTGTCAATATACGTGCTAAATAACTTTTTTTTTCGTTTTTAGTGCTTTTTTTTTGTATTTTTCCACGGTGCTATGGCAAAACATTTAATAATAATATAAAATAATAGTTTAAATATTTTATTATGTTTATCATCGATGTGTATTTTTGCGAGTATTTTTTATATTCATCGGTAATGATTAGAATTCCCAGTTTGCAATTAAATATTGAATGTCGTTGACTTTTGGGATATTGTTAAGATGTTGTCAGATAATTAGTCATAAAATCACTTGTCGTTGAACTATTAGATCTGTTGTATCATCTACCGTTCACGATATCACAAAATTATTTTCGTCTACTCACTTGTTCATTCTAATCTAGCATATTATACTACCTTTACGTTCTACGATAAGTGAGTAGTTTTGTCGACAAATAAGATCGCTTTCTAGACCGCTGAACGGGATGATGCGAGACTTCGGCCACGTGAGGTTTAATGTTGTTGATTTATGAATTATAGATATAGACATCAATATGTTAAATATTAAAATGCAAACATGGCTATAGATGTTGTTGGAGTGGGCAGGTGGAAATTTTGAACTTTTGCAAAATAAACACATCATTAAATTCAAATAATAACGGTAACTATATTACACTATACTTATGTTTTTGTAATTTTTTAAAATTTTATATTTTTTTGTCTTTTTTTAATATCTATTATAAAATCTATGGATTAATGGTGTCTACATTTAGGTAATTTTATGTTGAATTCTTACGATATTCTTAACAATAAAACCATGTCAATCTCACTATATCTCCAGTAATGTAAAAATAAAAATATCAGATATCTATACATAGATGAATAGATATTATAGATAAAAATTGCAAAATTATTTTATTTAATATAATAAGAATCATATTATTCTTTGTATTGTGAACTCGAACCTTCAAAGTGAACGATTTCAAAAATGTTCAAAATTAGATAGTTGAAGAAGGGATTCAATGTTTATCGTGTCAAATAACAAACAGAAATAATTTAGAAATCAATGTCTAAATTTCATATTTTTCGCAAAATCGCTTGCAGTTATCTACATATTTTGCTTCTCAATCTGCTTCTGCTTGATTAATTTTAAATGTAGGCTCATATCTCATTAGCCTTCAAAAATAATTTTCAAGCAAAAACTATTAAATGAAAATCGTTTATGGCATTACGATTTAGGAAGTTATGACTGTTGAAGTCGTGGCAATATACCTATTATTAAACAAAACTTTATATTCGTGTTAATTAAAATCTAATACTTATAGATATACTTAGTCATAATTCTATGTAAAAATTAATTCTTACCTATTAAATAAACAATTACCCCCCTTAGTAATGACAATTGTAAAAGCCGTGTAGAGTCAACGCCACTAATCATGTCCGATAGCCCCGCGCGGCGCCTCTGTCGCATATCAAAATGTTGCTACCAAAATTGCAACTTTTCCTTAAATCCCATCAACTTGATATGTTGAAAAAAGTCTCCAACTATAATATTATAAATGTGAAAGTTTATGAGGATATAGATGGATGTTTTTTACTCTTTCACCAAAAACTACTAAACAGATTTTGATGTAACTTAATAGTATTATTGTTCAGAATATTATAGTTTATACATCAAAATATCATATTATGGGCTAATGTAGGTTTATAACGATATTGATTTAAGTGGCCAAATTATTACGATGAGAAATAAACTTGCTTTCTGAGAGCTATTTCGGCGTGTGGTGCATAAACCATTAAGAGTTATACAAAAAACTACGGTTGGATTGTTTCTCTCAAAAACATAATTAAAAAAACATAATCAGATTTTGTTTAAGTTCAGTATGTTAGCGATAAACGGTAATAAATAATCGCATGATGTAGCGTAAAAGTGACTATGTTAAATCCCAAGCCCCTAATTGTTTCAATATTCTTCGTAAAGTTAAATTACTCCCTGGAAAATGTATATCTTCTTTTAAATCTAAACTCAATGAGCATTTTGTAACATTTTGTAAAGGGATCAATACTCCTTTATTTTTCTTCTCCAGTTGACAAAACTCTTGCACCTTAAGAATTATTGCTTGGATCGTACCACTTACTACTTTTCGCTCCATAATCAATTTTCATCAATCATTTTAGTTTTGTGAACTTGAGAAAAAAAACAAAGAAATATTAATCACTTTATAAAATGTTCAAATGCGAGTCGTTGCTATGACAGGTAAAGTTTAGGGTAGCATGAGTTTTGATGTTTGCCTTAATGGGTACATTTTTTGTTTGGTCCGTGTATACTTCGTATGATTTTTTTTTATTATTATGGTGTAATATTTATTAACTTATAATAAAACATTTTCACTTAATTTTCCTATTATCATATTGTGTATTTTGTATGGCTGATTGATTTATTAATAACAATTAAATAATAGTATTTCTTTTAATAGTTTTAGGTGTTTCTGTGAAAACAGTCTCGAGAATTACAAAAGAAGGAAAAATGGCTGCGAACAGTTTAATGAAAATTGTTACTCCTGGTTACTACTCGTCCACATGCAAAAAAAGTTATTTTGGATAATTTTGATTTATGTGCTATACGCCAAAAAAATCATTTTTTTTATATTTTAAAGAAAGAAAGAATTACCAACTGTAAATAAATTGCATTTGAATTTATAAGAAGAGAATTTTCAAGGAAGTAAAACAACTTTACGAAGAATATCGAAACAATTAGGTTGCTTCAATAACAGTTTTGCTTTTGATTTGACATAGTCACATTTATTCTACATCATGCGCTGACATATTGAACTTTAACAAAAAATTATTAGTTATGTTTTTTTTTTAAATATATTTTTGAGAGAATATAAGTCCTACCATTTTTTTGTATAATTCTTAATCATATATGCAACGCACGCCGAAATAGCTCTAAAAAATAAGCAATTCTTTTCTAATTATATGGCTAATTAACTCAATATCTTTAGCCCATAAGATATTCTATAATATTCTGAACAATAAGTTACTATTAAGTAACTATTAAGTTTCATAAAACTTCTGTTTAGTAGTTTTAGTGTTAAAGAGTCAACAAACATCCATCTATATATCCTCACAAACTTTCACATTTATAATATTATAGTAGGAGACTCTGTTTTACAAAACAATATTTGGAAGTCAAGAAATATCAAGATGATGGGATGTAAGGAAAAGTTGTACTTTTTGCTAGCAACATTTTGATACGCGACCGAGGCGCCGCGGCTATCGGGCATGATTAGTGGCGTTGACTATAAGATTTGATTCATGGCGCCGGATCTATAACCCGTTTTGATTCTTTGTAGGTGACAAAACAGCCTCTAACTTGTAGCTTTTACAATATTCATTAGTAAGACCTAGTTATATATATATATTTTTTTGTAAATTTTAATTTTATTTATTTTTTTTTGTTTTTTTTTTTAATTTTTTAATTTCAATTTATTTATCAACTAAACTTTTTCAATATACCTACCTAATTTTATTATAAGATGAGCGAGTTTGAGCTTAATATTCTATGTATATTATTTACAATCAAACATCAAATATATCTTGGTATCTTGCGTTGCAATTGAATAGTGAAACTATTTGATCACTTTCGAATGAAAAGAGTGGTAATTTTATAATTTAAAGATGGCTATAATTAGACTGTAATGTTATTGTTGTAAGATGTTAATTGAACAAATTATAAAACGTTACAAATCAACAGCTAAGTAAATAAATACTAAAATATTTCATTGTAGGGAATGTTTTTCGTGGGAAGAATCTAAATGAAGCTGCATCTAATTACATTTTCACACGTACTTATACATAACTAATACCTATAAATCTAATAATAACGGCGAGTACATTAGCTAATTGATTAATTATTATTATATTATGACAAGTCTAACCTAATAAAGTTCAATATTATGATGCTGAGGTAGAGCGAATACATAATTATTTTACGAGGCAGCATTGGTTTATTGCTTTTTAAATTTAATAGATATTCGCAGTGCCGACGTTAGGTGGAGTCTTGATGGGGCAACGGCCCAAGGCGCCAAGTTTGGGGGACGCTGAGGTCTGAGGGGTGAGCACGAACAACTATCGAAAAAGTATTCGTAACGTCGAACTGTCATTTGTATGAAATTTCAAATGATTTCTCATACAACTGACAGATGGACGATACGAATACTTTCTCGATAGTCGTTCGTGCTCACCCCTCAGGAGTCTCCTGCCTACTATTACTAAATTAATTATCGATATTGATTTCGATTTTACTAAGAATTTTCCTACACATTAAGGCATTCAGGCTTTACTAAATGATCATATTGATTGCTTATCAGCTAATTTCTGATCATTTATTACAACGTAAACATAAAAAACCCAGTACAGTAAAACATAAAAGACACAGTAAACGTCGCTATGTAAAACGATGCACAAACAGTTATTAGTATTAATGTGTTAGATATCGTATTAACATTAAGGCTGACATTTGGATATTATGTTGTAAAATTATAACGATTTCAAAAATATAATAATATTTGTGTATAAAAATATCACCATCTTCAATTCAACAATCAAAATTTTGATTTGTAGTATTTGTTTGAAAAAATGAAATTTTTGAAGAATTCAAGTTTTATATGAAACGAGTCATATAAAACTTGAATTCTTAAAACGAAATACTATTTTATTAATTATAATCACTGAAAGGATATGTTTTATTATGTTTAGCAACATAAACATAATAAAACATATCAACTACACAAAAAAAAAAGAAATGAAACTGGGAAAAAATTCTTGATCTTTTGAAATATTTAAATTGATCAAAGACTTTGGATTGTTGAGTCATAAGATGGATATATTATATCAAAAATACTATCATCTTCATAACAACAATATTCAATTAACCTTGCGAAATAACAAGGTGCGCATGGCTTCATGACAATATCAATAAAATTGTATAAAAACACTTCTGAAGGAGACCACCCCACCAGCTTCAAATATAAATGAATACATCTTTCTGCATAAAACTAGAAATTATGAAGACATGATTAAGGATTTAACAAAATTTAGCATTATGATATGAACATTACAATATAGTAGGTGGAGTACAAATAATGAAAACGCTCTTATTCCTATTGTGATGTCGAAAACGAGTGATCTCCTTTTCATCAAAAATATTAAAAATATAAGGCGCGCATCTTTTTTACTGATCAGGTAAAACTAACTTTTAGCACTACGACTTCGAAAAGGAAAGATTAAGTTTAGGTATAAACTTAAATGAAAGATAAGAAACTTAAGATTAAGAAATGGCGAAATTCGAGAGCGTTGTGGAGTAAACGACGGAAAGACGATGTAGTGACGAGAATTGAGAAAGGTATGTTGAGATGGTTTGGGCATGTAGAAAGGATGGATGAAAGTAGGGAAACGAAAAAACGTTTCATAAATCAAACTGGTGTGAGTGGTAGAGTCGGGAGTGGTCGAACTAGGTGAACGTACCTTTTCCGGAGGGCGCTCGCGGAGGTTTGTGACGCTGCGATGCCGCGCGTGCTGAGGCGTCGACCCAGGCGGAAGGCCACATATTGGTGGAGCCCAGAAATTGCGGATCTGCGGCGGGAGTGCAACGTCGCCAGGCGGGCGTATCGGCGGTGCCGCCGCAGACGTCGCCGCGATGAGCTGGAGGAGGGGCTGCTCCGCGAGGAGTATAGGCGGAGGAAGGAGGCGCTGCAGAGCGCCATCAGCGAGGCGAAGGCGAAAGGAAGGGAGGAGATGCTAGAGGGTCTCAATCGGGATCCGTGGGGCCGCCCCTACCGTGCCGTTAGGAGGAAACTCCAAGGCACGGGGGCCCCGCTTACGGAGACCCTTGAAGCAGGCTTCCTGGAGCAGGTGGTGGCAGCGCTGTTTCCCGCAGCGCCGGTGGTGGTGGTCCCGCAAATGGCTGCAGGAAGTTCGGGAGTAGCGGAGGAGGTGGCTCTCCCGGTCTCAGATGGGGAGTTTGAAGATGTTTGCGAGCGCCTCAGAACAAGGAAGAGGGCACCGGGTCCGGATGGGGTACCCAGTCGTGTCCTGGCCATAGCGGTCGGGCACTTAGGGGAGGGGCTGCGGGAACTGTACGACAAGTGCCTACGCACCGGACAGTTCCCAAAGCTATGGAAGGAGGGGCGGCTTTGCCTCCTTCCTAAGGAGGGGAAACCGGCGGACTCTCCGGCGGCTTACCGGCCAATAGTCTTGTTGGACGACGCTGGTAAGCTTCTGGAGAGGGTAATCGCTATGAGGGTGTGCGGGCATCTTAGGGATGTGGGCCCGGATCTGGCGGAGGCTCAGTACGGCTTCAGGGCGGGTAGGTCGACGATCGACGCGATCTCGGCCTTGAAGTCGTACACACAAGGGGTCGTTTCAGGTGGTGGGAGGGCGTTGGCGGTGTCACTCGACATCGCCAATGCCTTCAACAGTCTTCCCCTAGGGGTAATCGTTGAGGCGTTACGTTCCCATGGGGTGCCTTTGTATCTCAGGCGCCTCATCGGGGACTACCTTACAGGTCGGCAAGTGAGCTACGTCGACGGAGGGGGTTCCCTAGTCCGGCGTAGCGTGGAGTGTGGGGTCCCACAAGGGTCGGTCCTCGGTCCCCTCTTGTGGAACATCGGCTACGACTGGGTGCTCAGAGGCGCGCTCCTTCGCGGGATGCGCGTCCTGTGCTACGCAGACGACACCCTAGTCGTGGCCAGGGGGGGGACGTTCGCCGAAGTTGTTGGGTTGGCTTCTGTGGGGGCCTCGCTCGTGGTTGAGCGGATCGAGGCGCTTGGGCTGAGAGTGGCGCTGGATAAGACGGAGGCGCTGCTCTTCCACGGCCCAAGGAAGGGTCCACCGTCGGGGTCGTCAATTGTTGTGGGGGGAAATAGGGTGGTGTTGGGGTCCAGGATGAGATACCTGGGCCTCGTCTTGGACGGGAGGTGGAAATTTAATGCCCACTTCTCGTCCTTGGACTCGAAGTTGGTGGGAGTAGCTGGCGCACTGAGCCGCCTGCTGCCCAATTTAGGTGGTCCCGACCAGAGTGTCCGGCGGCTGTACTGCGGAGTGGTCCGCAGTATGGCCCTATACGGGGCCCCGATCTGGGCGGATGCGCTGAGCGCTGAAAATAGGAGGGCGCTGAGGAGGCCGCAAAGGATCGTCGCGGCAAGGGCAGTCCGTTGTTTCAGGACTGTCTCCTTCGCGGCGGCCTGTGCACTGGCGGGCACCCCGCCCTGGGAGCGGGAGGCGGAGGCTCTTGCCTCAGTTTATTTTCACAGGGCGGCGGCGAGAGCAGGAGGAGTTTTCCTGGCGGCTGAAGGATTGTTTGAATTTAGGCGTCGGGAGCAACATGCGGTGTGGGAGCGGTGGAAGGACGACCTGGCCAATCCTCAGGTGGCGGGACGTCGGACCATCGAGGCGGTCCTACCGGTCCTCGAGGACTGGGGGAGGAGGAAAAGGGGAGCTCTCACATACAGAGTGGTGCAGGTGCTGACCGGACATGGTTGCTTCGGTCGGTACCTGCACAAGGTGGCCCGGCGTGAGCCAACGCCGGAGTGCCACGAGTGCGGCGCGGCTGAGGATACGGCGCAGCACACCCTGGCCGAGTGTTCGAGGTGGGCGCGGAAACGCCACGACCTGTCATCCGTTGTCGGCGGGGACTTGTCCCTGCCGAGTGTTGTCCGCGCCATGGTGCGGGACAGATTATGTTGGGCTGCCGTAGTCTCCTTTTGCGAGCAAGTTATGCTACAGAAGGAGACTGCGGAGAAGGAAAGAGAGCGTGCTGCGTTGGCGGGCACTATTAGGGCTAAGAGGGGGGGAGCGCGAAGGAGAAGATACGCTCATCTCCTGGCGCTCCCGTAAATTTAAGTTGTTTGTCGTTTGTTCTTTTGTCTTTGTGTGTTGTGTTGTTATTGTCGTGCCACTCTGTGGCAAATCGCCGAGGCCGCGGTCGCATACTCTTGTTACCCCGCGGTCTCAACACGGCGAAAAGTGGGGCCAGAGGGGGTTTAGTGGGTCGGGGCACCAGGCTGTCTGGCTAGCAGACAGTCGCGAGTGACCCAACCCCACACTCTCCCGGTAAATGTTTAAAGAGCCCCGCCGGCGAGGGAGGGCGAGAAGAGCAATGCTCTAAAAAAATTGTCTCGCCCTCGGTTTGGTGAAACTTCCCCCTCTATAAAAAAAAAAAAAAAAAGGTGAACGTACCTTGATCAGATCGGGGATATTCTGCAAAAGGGCCAGGTCAAAAGTACTCGTAACCGACGAGTGTGTGTGAAAGCATTGATGAAAGTAGAAAAAGCGAAAATGGTATGTAAGGATCGGAGCATAATATGGAATTCCGTGATCTCTGCCTACCCCAATGGGAAAAAGGCGTGATGTATATGTATGTATGTATAAACTTAAAAAGAATAGTGAATCGGACATAATATTAATCGAGTAACTTAAATCATTTCTATACTTTATGTGGATTAATTTTTTCTACTTAAGTATTTCGAAAGGAGAAAATGGTTTGAAACATTAAAGGAGACTCGCCTAATAAGTTATTTTACCTAAACAGTGCTGGTAGGTGAATATATACTGTAGCAAAATAAAAATTTCGAACTCGAACCGCAGCTGGTTGCATGGTAACCATAAACCATCTGTTATTACACCATCGCACCGCCCCATGGCGATCCTACGTGAAGTAGAGCATGTTTCAAGAGGCCACCTCTTCGCACTCCAACTTGACGTCGTCGTTACTCAAGCTCTCCATTTCGTTCTCGGCCGCGTTCAAGATGTTAAGCGTGACCTAAGGGAAACTTCATATCGTCATTCTTCTTTCATATTTATAATATAATTTATTTATGAAAGTTAATTATTTGAAATAATATAAATATGCAGTTCGAATAGAAGTAAATAATAATAATAATAATTTATTTATTTCACCACTTTTATGTTTATTTCAAATAATGAAAGATATACCTCTGCCAGATATTCGGTTGACTGATATTTGTTTCAAGTATGAGGTAGAATGGTGAACTGCTTTATTTTTTGGACGTATGATCTGAAAATTAAAATAAACATTGATGTCAAACATTCGCCTATATAAACAAGAACTGCATATAGTTTTAATAATATATATCCATATTTACATAAATATACTTATTAATACTGCTGATAAATTGCGTTAAAGGATATGTTTAAGCTGTATGAATTGTTTAATTTCATATAATAAATCAAACTCACAGGTCTACTCTTAAAGAGCTGGTTGGTCTTGTTGAGTTCAATAGAAACACGACTGACGCAGGAACGAAGCATCTTTCGATATTATTCCTCCGATCATTTGCCACTGTAAAATAGAGAATAAGATGTTGCAAATTTCAAAAAAACCAGATCAATATTCAAATATATATAATTGAATTACCAGGATGTATCAATGTTATCATTTGTGACGATTTGAAGGCACAGCCTGCTTCACGGAAGATCTCCCCCACCTGAAATCACATATTCAAATATTTACCCAATTGGTATTTGTTAAGTAGACTATTGTAACATTTTGAGAGTTAGTTTCCCCGTAAAGCGTAACTCCTCTGTAGCACCCACCCAGCGCAATAGAGCCTTCTTAAATTAACGCAATCAATTAAGACGCGTCTTGGAGCACATAATCTTGATCATTTTATTACCTCTTACGCCATACTATTGTAAATACCGATATTCCACACGCAATGAAACTAAATAATATGCACAAATTTTCGAATAAATCAAATCAAAAATTTAAATATTTGTCTTTTAAAAAAACAACACTTGTATGTTGTAAAACTACGAGTATCTATTCATAATTGTCGGAAAAAAAAATATTAATTCGTATCTCACGAGGAGATGCAATATTTCCTTCATTATTTCTTATTTTTGTGGTTTCCTTGTAAAGGGATAATTGGAACTTTACGTAAATAAACAAGGAATTACCATTATGGTATTATAATCAATAGTAGAATTTTATGTATTTTCTTTTTAATTGATATATTTTTAAATAACTAGTAGTAAGCTCCATAACACTGCGTAAAAACCAGTAAACACGGCGTTTGTATACTAAGGGCCTACTAGCACGAACGACTATCGAAAAATGTCTCTATCTATTCGAATCGTCCATCTGTCAGTTGTGTGAGAAATCATTTGAAATTCTAAGCTAGCGAGCATTTATTTATGTACGCATTATTCAAAGAATTGGTACTAGTACAAAATATGTAGTTAAAGTGGGTTTTCTTTCGCTATATTTAATACTATATATCTTTAGAACGAATGAAACATTAAACTTTAAAGTATTTCAAGCTTATAATACATAAATGAAAAATATCGATAATATCTAGATAGGTTTTTCATCGGTAACCGATTGACGCATGCGTATTGCCGCGATCATACCATCACGCATGCGTACATATTTCCAGGCCAACTCCATTGATTTTTTTCTGATTAGCTCATTTCTGAAAATGTCAAATGCAACTTTGCATAGAAATCCTTTATATTCTACTTACATCTACGATAAATTAACTATAAAAAATTAGAGAAAGGTGTAAAAGAAATAATAAGATAACTAATAAAAACCTATCACTTCAAAATGCTCAAAGAAAAATAATATTATTTATTAAATTTAACAAAAATAAATGTATTATAATATTTATAAAATACAAATTATGTAATCAATATAAATCCGGTTTTCAGTAAAGCGTTTTTGGCAATTCTATTGTGATGTTTATATTATTATCTTGTTTTCTTAATTTGTTACTAATATTAATACATCCCTTATGTTTGTTTTGATTTCTTTCATTGAGTTAATGTTTTTTTTTGTTTGTTAATGTTGTTTTAGTTTCAACATAACGGTTGCTGCCAGTTGTAATTTCTTACTGTTAGGATGGAACTGGCGTCCTTAACATATGGACCTAGCTAGGAGGCCACAGTCTAACTTTATTAAGATGTTATACTTAAAAGAGGTGAAATAATTAAATTAATTATTAAAATAATTAATAGTGTCAAATATTTTCCATGTGTTCATCGATAGATCCATCAGTCGTTTAAATTTTTTTCTTTATATGTACCTATACAAAACATAATAGAATAATTATTATTTTCTAAAAATTGTTTTATTTATTCATTGTTCGCTTTATTACATGTAAAATACCAGTATACCATGTGTATTTTACCAAGGTGGAGGAACATTCCAGAGGGTTGCTATGGATAATGATATGGACACTGCTGATTGAGCGCGTGCGCCATGATAAAATCAATAAATTGCGATGCCTTTTACATAATAATTATATCGCTCAGCCGCTTTTGTATTATTTTTGAGAATTATTTCGAGTACCTATTTACAATAATAAGGACTGGGAAGCTGACATAGATAACAAAAGTACCAAGATTCTACATTCTCTAAACAAAACCAAAAAATAATAATATGTACTCACCACTTAATCCAACCTTCTTTAGCCTTGGTTCTTGTTAAATAATAAGGTTTGAAAAAATTAAATTAAACGGGATGCACATTTAAACACAACTGTTCACAACTAAAGGCACGATGTAACTGAAGTCTGTACTGACTACTGACGGGTCCGACGCTCATACTAGCTAGCTAGAGACGGTCTCATAACAAAAATCAATAATACCTTATTGAAAGGTACCGTCTCGTTTCACGCATTACACAATGAAAATACTTTTCTGAGCAAAATATTGTGTGCATATCTGAAAATATAAATAAGGTGTAGAACATAGATGCTTTAGCAACTGGACGCTGAAATAACTATAGTAATTTAATTCGCGATTTTAATATCGTGGGTCGGCATTGCCCACCCGTGCCCCCCCCCCCCCCCTTTGCTACGCATACGCTCGTGTCACCTATTTGTTTCTATACTTGTAGTCCAATATACCAAATTTATCAAATTGTCCGACAATAGACTACAATATTCCTAATAACCAGACTCTATGATAAATTTATATGCACGTGATGTGCTGTGCTTTACCAGAAATTTCTTTATTTTTCCCTAGATATCAAAACTAGGACTTTTCATTCGCATCCCAAAGAGCAATCGGGTATCTGAGTTTGACATAGTCAGGTAGAGATTAAATGAAAATGCATATTTGGGGGTATAATAAAATAATATATTTCGGATGACGTACAGAAAAAGGTATTACAAGGAGCAATATTTTTTGTATGAACTCAAAACTGCTTCATTTAGGTTATATGTATAGCTGATGTTTTTATGTTAGCTTACTAGAATTTATAACGAGAAAAATCTCTTGATTGAAACAATTTTGCTTTAACACATTTATGATTAAACCTAAACAATTAGTATATTTTAGCATAACCAAAGCTTGTAGTTAAGGCACAAAAAAAAAGAAAGTGTTTATGTTAAGTTCAGTTACAATAATAATAAAAAACTCTAAAAAAATACATTTCTATTGAAACTGAAATTTCATAGAGATTTCTTATATTTATAATCATAAAATAGTCAGAGTAAAGTAAAAAAAGTAAACTTCTTAATTATTGTTTTGGATGGTATTTTCATCAGATCGTAAACAATGTGCCCTATTAATATACATTATGTAGAATATAAAAAACCTTATTTTGAAAAACTTCGCGAATGTACTTTTGTACTGAAATCGTAAGTTTTCAGCTACCAAAGACATCACAAAACCTAATCTACATATTTTACCCGGCTTAATCTCCTGACTACTTAATTATAATAATTATATTAAGTTTTTATTTTTATATTATCAGTATTTTATAGTAATCATGTTAATTTACTTTTTTAAAGAGAGAATATTGAGTTGGCTTGACGCAGACCCTTATCGAATAATATTAGCGTGAAACACTCAGATTATTATTTTAATTGAGTGACAAGAATTTAAACAACATTGTAATATAAATCATTTCATTAGCGTTACTAATTATAACTTTTCATTACTTAACTCCTTTTCAATGTTCGTGCTAAATAACTTTTTTTTCGTTTTAGTGTTTTATAATTTTAAAATTTTATTTTTACGGGTTTGTTTTTACGGCAAAGTATTTCATTACGGAATAATGTTATCATTAAATAATAGTTTAAATATTTTATGATGTTTATGATCATCTAGGATGTGAATTTCTTCGAGTATTTTTTATATTCATCGGTAATGATCATGATCATGATAATCGGTTGAGTTCCCAGTATGCAATTAACTTGAATATTGAATGTCGTTGACTTTTGGGATATTGTAAAGATGTCAGATATATTGTCATAAAATCACAACTTGTTGTTTTCTACGTCGTTGAACTATTAGATCTGTTGTATCACAAAATTATTTTCGTCTACTCACTTGTTCATTCTAATCTAGCATATTATACTACCTTTACGTTCTACGATAAGTGAGTAGTTTTGTCGACAAATAAGATCGCTTTCTAGACCGCTGAACGGGATGATGCGAGTGTTCGGCCACGTGAGATTTGATGTTGTTGATTTATGAAATATAGATGTAGACAATAGACATCAATATGTTAAATATTAAAATGCAAACATGGCTATAGATGTTGTTGGAGTGGGCAGGCGGAAATTTTGAACTATTGCAAAATAAACACATCATTAAATTCAAATAATAACGGTAACTACATATTTATTACACTATTCTTATGTTTTTGTATTTTTTTTAATTTTTATTTTTTTTTTGTCTTTTTTTAAATATCTATTATAAAATCTATGGATTAATGGTAATTACATTTAATTGTATGTATGTTGGATTCTTACGATATTCTTAACAATAAAACTATGTAAATCTCACTATATCTCCAGTAAAAATTAAAATATCAGATATCTTAAATAAAGATGTAAATTGCAAAATTATTTTATTAATAAAATAAGAATCATATTCTTTGTATTATGAACTCGAACCTTCAAAGTGACCGATTTCTTTGTTCAAAATTAGATAGGAGATTCAATGTTAATCACGTCAAATAACAAAGTTCAGAAATAATTTAGAAATCAATGTCTAAATTTCATATTTTTCGCAAATTCGCTTGCAGTTATCCACATATTTTGCTTCTAAATCTTACTTGAATAATTTTAAATGTAGGCTCATACCTCATTAGCCTTCAAAAATTATTTTCACGCAAAACACTACTAAATGGAAATGGTTTATGGCATTACGATTTAGGTAGATATAACTGTTGAAGTCGTAATTATATTGTTTTAATTAAAATCTAACACTTATAGAGATACTTAGTCATAATTCTATGTAAAAATTAATTCTTACTTGATAAATAAACAAACCCCCCTTAGTAATGACAATTGTAAAAGCCGTGTAGAGTCAACGCCACCAGTCATGCCCGATAGCCGCGGCGTCTCTGTCGTGTATCAAAATGTTGCTAGCAAAAAAAGCAACTTTTCCTTAAATCCCATCAACTTGATATGTTTCGCAACCCAATATTTTTCAATCAAAATATCATATGGTCTTATGAGGGTTTATAACGATATTAATTTAATTGGCCAAATTATTACGATGAGAAATAAACTTGCTTTCTGAGAGCTATTTCGGCGTGTGGTGCATAAACCATTAAGAGTTATACAAAAAAATATGGTTGGATTGTTTCTCTCAAAAACATAGTCAGTTTAAGTTCAGTATATTAGCGTAAAAAAAAATCATGGATTCGTGTCTACTGCCTTGCCTGACGTACGGTGCCCAAACTTGGATTTATAATAAAATAAGAACGTGTCAGTGCGCTATGGAGAGGAGTATATTGGGTATCAAGCTTATTGACAAACAAAAAAGTAATAAAATAAGACATATAACGAAAGTGATAGACGCAGAACAACACGCACAGCTCTTGAAGTGGAAATGGGCGGGACACGTATCACGCGTTTCTGACGGAAGGTGGTCGAAACACGTCATAACATAGTCAGGCCCAGAAGGAAAAAGAGGAAGAGGCAGGCCCAAGGATCGTTAGATCGACGACATCAAAATAACTGTAGGAAAAGACTGGATGAGGATAGCTAAAGAGAGAGATAGGTGGAGACAGTTGGAGGAGGCCTATACCCAAAATGGGGCCATGAATTAATCTTATAAAGTTAATTATATAATATATTAAACCTGTATAATTTCATGGACTAAATAAAGGCTTTATTATTATTATTATTATTATTTATATTAGCGCAAAACGGTAATAAATAATCGCATGATGTAGCGTGATAGTAACTATGTTAAATCCCAAGAAATGAATGAAATTTAAGCCCCCTAATTGTTTCAATATAATTCGTAAAGTTAAATTACTCCCTGGAAAATGTATATCTTCTTTTGAATAGAAACTCAATGAGTGACTTGTATTTGAACATTTTGTAAAGGGATCAATACTCCTTTATTTTTCTTCTTCAGTTTACAAAACTCTTGCGCCTTAAGAATTTTTGTTCGGACCGTACCACTTACTACTTTCCACTCCATAATCAATCTGATTTTAGGAAAAAAAAATAACAATCTATTGACAATGACAAACAACATGATGGAACTGTCATGTTTAGTTCTAAATTTCGACGTAAGATTTGATTCGTGGCGCCGAACCTATAACCCGTTTTGATTCTTTATAGGTGACAAAACAGCCAATAACTTGTAGCTTTTACAATAGTCATTAGTAAGACCTAGTTATATTTTTTTTTCGTACATTTTAATTTTTTTTTAATTTTTTTTTTATATTTTAAATTCAATTTATTTATCAACTAAACTTATTCATTATACCTACCTAATTATATTATAAGATGAGCGAGTTTAAGCATAATATTCTATGTATATTATTTACAATCAAACATCAAATATATCTTGGTAGAAGTGAAACTATTTGATCACTTTCGAATGAAAAGAGCGGTAATTAGAATAAAGATGGCTGTAATTAGACTGTAATATTATTGTTGTAAGATGCTAATTAAACGAATTATAAAACGTTTTAAATCAACAGCTAAGTAAAAAAATAAAATTTATCAAAATATTTCATTTTAGGGATTTTTTTTCGTGAGAAGAATCTAAATGAAACTGCATCTAATTACATTATACACACGTACATACTTATACATAACTAATACCTATAAATCTAACAATAACGGCGAGTACATTTGCTAATTGATTAATTATTATTATATTATGACAAGTCTAGCCTAATAAAGTTCAATTTTATGAAACGTCGCGTCGGGTGTAAATGACGTTTCTCTTGTAATAAACTATGTATCTTACAGTGCTAATAATTTAATAAATGCTGAGGTAGAGCGAATACATAATTATTTTACGAGGCAGCATTGGTTTATTGTTTTTTAAATTTAATAGATATTCGCAGTGCCGACGTTAGCTGGGTTCTTGATGGGGCAACGGCCCAAGGCGCCTAGTTTGGAGGACGCTGAGGTCTGGAGTCTCCTGCCTACAATTAGGTACTAAATTAATTCTCGATATTTATTTCGATTTTACTAAGAATTTTCCTACACATTAAGGCATTCAGGCTTTACTAAATGATCATATTGATTGCTTATCAGCTAATTTCTGATCATTTATTACAACGTAAACATAAAAAAAAATATAAATTATATTATTAAAAGACACAGAAGAAACAGTTATTAGTATTAATGTGTTAGATATCGTATTAACATTAAGGCTGACATTTGGATATTATGTTGTAAAATTATAACGATTTCAAAAATACAATAATATTTGTGTATAAAAATAACACCATCTTCAATTCAACAATCAAAATTTTGATTTGAAGTATTTGTTTGAAAAATGAAATATCTTATATCATGTAAAACATAAATTCTTAAATCGAAATATTATTTTTTATTAATTGTCACTGAAATTATATGTTTTAATGTTTTATTATGTTTATGTTACTGCTACAAAAAAAAAAAATAAGAAAACAGGGAAAAATTTCTTGACCTTTTGAAATATTTAAATTGATCAAAGACTTTGGATTGTTGAGTCATAAGATGGATATATTATATCAAAAATACTTCATAACAACAATATTCAATTAACCTTGCGAAATAACAAGGTGCGCATGGCTTCACGACAATATCAATAAAATTGTATAAAAACACTTCTGAAGGAGACCACCCCACCAGCTTCAAATATAAATGAATACATCTTTCTACATAAAACTAGAAATTATGAAGACATGATTAAGGATTTAACAAAATTTAGCATTATGATATGAACATTATAATAATACTGATCAGGTAAAACTAACTTTTAGCACTACGAGTTCGAAAAGGAAAGATTAAGTTTAGGTATAAACTTAAAAAGAATAGTGTATCGGCCATAAAATTAATCGAGTAACTTAAATCATTTCTATATTTTATGTGGATTTTTTTTCTATATAAGCATTTCGAAAGAAGAAAATGGGTTGAAACATTAAAGGAGACTCGCCTAATAAGTTATTTTACCTAAACAGTGCTGGTAGGTGAATATAAACTCTAGCAAAATAAAAATTGCGAACTCGAACCGCAGCTGGTTGCATGGTAACACAAAACCATCTGTTATTGCACCATCGCACTGCCTCATGGCGATCCTACGTGAAGTAGAGCATGTTTCAGGAGGCCACCTCTTCGCACTCCAACTTGACGTCGTCGTTACTCAAGCCCTCCATTGCGTTCTCGGCCGCGTTCAAGATGTTAAGCGTGACCTAAGGGAAACTTCATATCGTCATTCATCGTTCTTATATTTTATTTTATGAAATAATATAAATATGCAGTTCGATTTGAAGTAAATAATGAAAGATATACCTCTGCCAGATATTCGGTTGACTGATATTTGTTTCAAGTATGAGGTAGACTGATGAACTGCTTTATTTTTTGGATATATGATCTGAAAATGAAAATAAACTTTGATGTCAAACATTCGCCTATAAAACAAAAAACTGCATAAAGTTTTAATAATATAAATCCATATTTACATAAATATACTTATTAATACTGCTGATAAATTGCGTTAGCGGTTAGAGGATAATATGTTTAATCTGTATGAATTGTTTAATTTCATATAATAAATCATACTTACAGGTCTATTCTTAAAGAGCTGGTTGGTCTTGTTGAGTTCAATAGAAACACGACTGACGCAGGAACGAAGCATCTTTCGATGTACTTCCTCCGATCATTTGCCACTGTAAAATAGAGAATAAGATGTTGCAAATATTGATAAGATAAATAAATATATCAGATCAATAGTCAAATATATATAATTGAATTACCCGGATGTACCAATGTTATCATTTGTGACGATTTAAAGGCACTGTCTGCTTCACGGAAGATCTCCCCCACCTGAAATCACATATTCAAATATTTACCCAATTGGTATTTGTTAAGTAGACTATTGTAACATTTTGAGAGTTAGGTACTATGTAAAGTGTAACTCCTCTGCCGGCCTAGCATGACAGCCACGAGATATCTCGCGGACGAGAGAAGACAAACTAAGATGTAAGATATCTCGATATATTAAATCTCGACATCGACTATTTTGATAGAAAAGATATCTCGATCGACAAATACATCTATTTTTGATATTAAAAGTTGAGTTTTAAGTGTAATTGTCATGTTAGACCCGGAAGAAATTAAGAGATAATCGATTTAAATACGAGAAAACGGTCGAAACATTTTTGTCGCAATTAAGGCGCGTCCTGGAGCAAATTACCTTGAGCATTTTATTACCTTATACGTAAATACCGATATTGCACACACGATGAAACTTAATAATATGCACAGATTTTTGATTAAATTAAATTAACAAGTCAAATTTTTGTCCTCAAAAAAGAAACAACACTTGCAAAATTTTACTTTTAAAATTATCTATCCATAAGTGTTGGAACAAAATGAAAATAATTTATATTTCACGAGGAGATGCAAGATTTCCATAATTATTTCTTATTTTTGTGGTTTCCTTGTAAGGGGATAATTGAATCTTTTACTTAAAAAAAAACAAGGAGTCTACCATTATTGAACCAATATTTTTAATTGATATATTTTTAAATAACAAGTAGTAAGCTCTAATAAAATAATGCGTAAAAACCAGTAAACACGGCATTTTCCATACTGAGGGCCTAGCACAAACGATTATCGAAGAAGTATTGAATTGTTACTGTCAGTTGTATGAGTAATCATTTGAAATTTTAAGGCCCTAAAACTAGCGAGCATTTATCTTTGTACGCATTATTCAAAGAATTGATACCAGCATAAAATAGTTAAAGTGGGTTTTGTTTCGCTTTATCAAATACTAAATAACTAAAGAAGACATTAAACTTTAAAGTATTTCAAGCTTTAATTTAAACAGATTAATGAAAAAAAATCGATAAGCTCTCGGCAGTTTTCTTTTTGTGTGGGTGGTTTTTCTTTCGCTATATTTAATACTATATACTTATCTTTAGAATGAATGAAACATTAAACTTTAAAGTATTTCAAGCTTATAATACATAAATGAAAAATATCGATAACATCTAGATAGCTTTTTCATCGGTAACCGATTGACGCATGCGTATTGCCGCGGCGGCATAGCGCATGCGTACATATTCCCAGGCAAACAACTCCATTGATTTTTCTGATTAGCTTATTTCTGATCGGGTAGCATGTAACAGCGAGCCTCAGTTTGAAACGTTTTGATGATCTTAAGCTTCTTCTCGAAAAATGCAACTTTTCATAGAAATCTTTTACATTCAACCTTAATTTTTTTTTAAATAAATATAAAAAAAATATTATAATAAAGAGTTAATAGTATCAAATATCTTTCATGTGTTCATCGATAGATCTATCGGTCGTTAAGTAATTTTCTCATTATATGTACCTACTACCTATACAAAACTTAATATAATAGTTATTATTTTCTTGAAAGTATTATCTTTATTCATTGTTCGCTTCATTACCTTTAACGTACCCTATGTATTTTACTAAGGTGGAGGAATATTCCAGACGGTCGCTATGTATAATGATATGGTCATTGCTGATTGAGCGCGTGCGCTATGATAAAATCAATACACTGCAATGCCTTTTACATAATAATTATTTCGCACAGCCGCTTTAGTATTATTTTTAAGAATTATTTCGAGTATTTGCAATAATAAGGTCTGGAAAGCTGACATAGATAACAAAAGTACTAAGACTCTACATCCCTTAAAGTTTAAACAAAACCAAAAAATAATAATATGTACTCACCACTTAATGCAACCTTTTTTAGCCTTAGTTCTTGTTAAATAATAAGGTTTGAGAAAATTAATTAAACCGTTATGATTATTTCAACACAACTGTTCACAACTAAAGGCACGATGTAACTGAACTGAGTAGTTAAGTACTTACGGGTGCGACGATCGTAGATATGGAATTGATTGCTATTTTTAATTCATGATTATATAGCATAAAATCGCAGTAATTTCACATGTGAAATTTCATTGGCAATGATTTTTCATAAATAAAATTACCTTAGCGACGCTAATAAAAATGAAAAAACGAAATGTGAAGAAATCACAAAGTTCGCAAGACGTCGCACGCCACGCTCGAATGACTGGCCTGTGATATTAATTTCATTTCATTTACGTAAACAAACAAGTGATTTCGAGCTCTGGACAAATTATTCCAAGGAACATAATACTTTACTTAAAATTAAGTTATTTATTATATAATCTAAGGGCAAATGGATACACTTAGTGGCGACGAATCAACAATGTATAGTTTGCTCTTTCTATCACTCCCGAAGTACTAGCTAGTAAAGTCATTCATTCAGTCAGTCATTCACTCATTCACTGAGTATGACATTTCACAGACTAAATGAAGAGAGGTAGCAGATGCGATGTATGAAAATGCATTTCATATGAAATTTTGCATACTCATATTAGCTACTGCAATGACGGTCTGAATGAAACAAAAATCAATAATACCTCATTGAAAAGTACCATCTCGTTTCACGCATTACTCAATGAAAATACTTTTCCGGCGAAAAATATTATGTGCATATCTGAAATTACTAATAAGTAGGTGTAGAACATCGGTGCTTGAGCAGCTGCATTACTATATTAATTTAATGCCTGATTTTTGTCGAGGGTTGCTTGCTCCCCCCCCACGCATATGCTCGTGTCACCTATTTGTTTCTATTATTGTAAAAACGGTATGGATAGCATGGTCTGATTTTGATCGGCATTTCTATCAACTTTTAAAATGTAAAAAAGTAGTTATAGTAACATAACTACAATAGTTAGACATATGGTCTCGCGAAGTTTTTTTGTAGATATTTATATGTTCTATAATACTGTAGAAATATTTATTGTTCTATCATCAATACTTTCCGCAGCGCATGCGACAACATTTTTTTCTAGTAATAAATATAGCGTGTGTTACTCAGCGATATTGTAGCTTTCTATCGGTGAAAGAATTTTTGAAATCGGTCCAGTAGTTTTTAAGTTTACATCCCAAAGAACAATGGGGGGGGGGGTGTCTGAGTTTGGCAAAGTCAGGAAGAGATTAAATGAAAATGCATATTTGGGGGGTATAACAAAATAATATATTTCAGATGACTCACAGAAAAAGGTGTTACAGGATGCAATATATCATATAAACACAAAACTGCTTCATTTAGGTTATATTATATATACAGGTGATGTTTTTATGTATAGCTTACTAGAATTTATAACGAGAAAAATCTTTTGATTGAAACAATTTTGCTTAGTACATTTATGATTAAACCTAAACAATTAGTATAATTTAACGTAACCAAAGCTTGTTAGGTTATAAAAAACTGACATTTTTTATATTATGTTTAGTTAAAATAAGAACAAATACTATGTACTGAAATCGTACCTGGGTAATTATCATCAAATTCCGAAATTTCAGTTTGGATTTCATCGAAATTTTTTGGATTGTGAAAATCTGTTTAAGAGTAATGGTCCTCACAATTTTTTTAATAACTTTTTCCTATATAGGTAAATGTGGTTCTTTCACTTATAAGAAAAAGGGGGGAATGACGGTGAGGGTATGATGTCTGACATAAGCTACGAAAACAAAGACACATAATTTAAATTTGATTTAGCTATTTGATCTAAGCATTTTACTCCCTAAAACGTATTATATATATAACAATCAAAACATTTATATATACGAAACTTATCGTTTTTATACGTTCAGTGAGGGAATTATATAATAAAATGTAATCTTAAAATAATTTTAACAAAATGCTTTCTTGCACAACCCCACGGCAGACTTAAAAAAAATCCGCTATATTGACATAATAAGAGTTTTGCCAGGTTTAGAAAATGTTTGTATTTACAGACTTTCGGTACGGCCATAAATTGAATATACACGACGAGGGAATGATTTTGTTTTGAAGGACAGATAATTAAAATCTTTTTATGAATTATCTATTAGTCCTTGCGTAGAAAAAGTTCTGGCATACAATGAACACATACATTTTGAATATATTAGGAAAAATTTTATTTATAAGAACATTATAATATTTGAGAATTTCACCTTTTCTATCTTAACTTGGACTAATGACAGAGTGAGGGAATGATTTTCATAACATTAAATTACCCATAACATTTTCTTTTATTGAAAAAGGTCTCGTTTTTTTTGACAATAATAGTATAGTCTACTTAAATAAAAATATTAAATTGATAATTAATGGATGTGACTCAGCGCTAATTGCTCGAGACTTAAATTTCGGAGTTTGATGAGAATTACCCACCTACGTTTTCAGCACCGACATCACAAAACCTTATCTATGTATTTTACCCGGCTCTCCTGACTGCTTAATTATAATAATTATATATTTTTATTTTATCAGTATTTTATAGTTATCGTGTTATTTACTTTTTTAAGGAGAGAATATTGAATATCGTTGACTTTTGGGATACTGTAAAGATGTTGTTCTGACAAAGATATTATGTCATAAAATCACAAATTATTGTTTATACGTCGTTGAACTACTGGATCTGTTATACTATCATCTACCGTTCACGATATCTCAAAATTATTTTCGTCTGCTCACTTGTTCATTCTAATCTAGCATATTATACCTTTACGTTCTACGATAAGTGAGTAGTTTTGTCGACAAATAAGATCGCTTTCTAGACCGCTGAACGGGATGATTCGAGATTTCGGCCAGGTGAGGTTTGATGTTGTTGATTTACGAATTATAGATATAGACATCAATATGTTAAATATTAAAATGCAGACATGGCTATAGAAGTTGTTGGAGTGGGCAGGCGGAAAATTTTAAACGTTAACTATATACACTATCCTTATGTGTTTGTATTTTTTTTTTATTTTATATATTTTTTTGTCTTTTTTTTAATATCTATTATTAAATCTATGGATTAATGGTATCTTTACGTTACGTTTAATTATATGTTGAATTTTTACGAGATTCTTATCAATAATGTTACGTAAATCTCACTATATCTCCGGTAAAATAAAAAATAAAATATCAGATATCTTAAAAAATATTTTGTTTAATAAAATAATAAGGATCATATTCTTTGTATTGTGAACTCGAACCTTCAATGTGACCGCTTTCAATTATGTTCAAAATAAGATAAGAGAAGAAGGGATTCAATGATCATCGTGTCAAGTAACAAAAATAAAACATTTAGAAATCATAAATCAATGCCTAATTTTCATATTTTTCGGAAAATCGCTTGCAGTTATCTACACATTTTGCTTCTGAATCTAGCTTGAATAATTTTAAATATAGGCTCATATCTCATTCACTAATGGAAATAACCGGATGGATAGATATGGGCCATTAGCCCTCAGAAAATAATTTTCACGCAAAAAATTACTAAATAAAAATGGTTTTGGCATTACGATTTAGGTAGTTATAACTGTTGAAGTCGTGGCGATATACACATTATTCAACAAATATTTATATTCGTGTTAATTAAAATCTAATTCTTATAGAGATAATTAAAATAAATTCTAACTTAATAAATAAATAAGGGGTATTAATGACAATAATTGTAAAAGCCATGTCAACCCGATTTTAAGAAAAAACAATAACAATCTAATGACAATGACAAACAAGATAACGAAACTGTCACGCTTAGTTCTAGACTTCGCACTCTATAATTCGTTTTGAATATTTGTAGCTATGACAAAATCAACCTATAATTTGTAGCTTTTGCAATATTCATTATGAAGACCTACATATAATTTTTTTTTGTTTTGTTTTTTTTTGAGTTTTTTTTAATATTTTAAATTCAAATGATTTATCAACTAATTTTTTTCTATATACCTACCGTATTTTAATATAAGTAGACTGAGTTTGAGCAAAATATTCTAGAGTATATTTTGGGTATATTATTTACAATCAAACATCATAATATATCATGGTATCTTGCGTCGCAATTGAAAAGTGAAACTATTTTTATCACTTTCGAATGAAAAGAGTGTTAATTTTGTAACTTAAAGATGGCGGTAATAAGACTGTAATGTTATTGTTGTAAGATGTTATTTTGATGTTACAAATCAACAGCTAAGTAAATAAATACACATTTTTCGTGAGATGAATCTAAATGAAGCTGCATATCCTAAATACATTCTCACACATACTTATACATTACTAATCCCTATAAATCTAACAATAATGGCGAGTACATTAGCTAATTAATTAATTATTATTATATTATGACAAGTCTAACCTAATAAAGTTCAATATTATGAGACGTCGCGTCGGGTGTTATTGACGTTCCTCTTCTAATATACTATCTTACAGTGCTATTAACTAAATAAATGCTGAGGTAGGAAGAATATGTACATACATAATTATTTCACGAGGCAACAATGATTTATTGCTTTTTAAATTTAATAGATATTCGCAGTGCCGGCGTTAGGTGGTATCTTGATGGGGCAACGGCCCAAGGTGCAAAGTTTGGGGGGCGCTGAGGTCTGGAGTCTCGCCATAATATTCTTCTTGCCCTGGATATTCGGAATGCCTTTACGTGAAGTACGTCGTGTTAAAGAGTGGAACTATTTTAGAGAAATATATCTACAGGTAAGTAACAACAAACAAAAGGTTATTTTGAATAACTCCGATGCACATCACAAGTAAAGCAATGAAATAATCGATGGACGCAAAGAAAATCTATTAAAATTAATTTTTTACAAAGGCTTAGATGGACAACCGAATCTAAAAGCATCATTGAGGTATTAAGAATCTATTCCTACACATTAAGGCATTCAGGCTTTACTAAACGATATTAATATTGTTTGCTTATCAGCTAATTTCTGATCATTTATTACAACGTAAAAATATTAAAAAAATATAGATTCATTTTTTTAGACTTATCTTAAAATGAAAATTAAATGAAATTAACTTGAATATTGAATGTCGTTGACCTTGTCAAATATTTTGTAATAAAATCACAACTTATTGTTTTATACGTCGTTGAACTATTGGATCTGTTATATCATCTACCGTTCACGATATCACAAAATTATTTTCGTCTACTCACTTGTTCATTCTAATCTAGCATATTATACCACCTTTACGTTCTACGATAAGTGAGTAGATTTGTCGACAAATAAGATCGCTTTCTAGACCGCTGAACGGGATGATGCGAGATTTCGGCCAGGTGAGGTTTAATGTTGTTGATTTACGAATTATAGATATAGACATCAATATGTTAAATATTAAAATGCAGACATGGTTGTTGGAGTGGGCAGGTGGAATATTTTAAACTTTTGCAAAATAAACACATCATTGAATTAAAATAATAACGTTAACTATATTACACTATACTAATGTTCTTGTAATTTTTTTAAATTTTATATTTTTTTTGTCTTTTTTTTTAAATATCTATTATAAAATCTATGGATTTACGAATCTAAATGAAGCTGCATCTCCTAATTACATTCTCACACGTACTTATAAGTTATACATAACTCATACCTATAGGTCTTACACTAATTAGCTAATTGATTAATTATTATAATAATTATTATATTGTGACAAGTCTAACCTAATAAAGTTCAATATTATGAGACATCAGGTGTAAATGACGTTTCTCTTCTAATATACTATCTTACAGTGCTATTAACTAAGAATACATAATTATTTTACGAGGCAATATTGGTTTATTCCTTTTTAAATTTAATAGATATTGGCAGTGCCGGCGTTAGCTGGATCTTGATTGGGCAACGGCCCAAGGCGCCAAGTTTAAGGGGCGCTGAAGTCTGGAGTCTCCTGACTGCTATTACTACATTAATACTCGTTTTATTTCTGTGGGCGCCACAATATTCTTCGTGCCCTGGATATGCCTTTACGTGAAGTACGCCATTTTAATGAGTTGAACTATTTTAGAGAAATATAGCTACAGGTAAGTCACAACAAACAAATGGGTATTTTGAATAACTCAGATGCACAGCACAAGTAAAGCAATGATAGAATCGATGGACGCAAATAAATTCTATTAAAATTAAATTTTTACAAAGGACAACCGAATCTAAAGGCATCATTGAACTCTTAATAATGTTTCTACACATAAAGGTATTAAGGCTTTACTAAACGATCATATTAATTGCTTATCTAGCTATCTTAGCTAATTTCTCATCATTTATTACAACGTAAAAATATAAAATAATATAGATTCATTTTTTAAACTTAACTTGAAATGAAAATTAAATGAAATTAACTTGAATATTGAATGTCGTTGACTTTTGGGATACTGTAAAGATGATGTCAAATATTTTGTCATTAAATCTCAACTTATTGTTTTATACGTCGTTGAACTATTGGATCGGTTATATCATCTACCGTTCACGATATCACAAAATTATTTTCGTCTACTCACTTGTTCATTCTAATCTAGCATATTATACTACCTTTACGTTCTACGATAAGTGAGTAGTTTTGTCGACAAATAAGATCGCTTTCTAGACCGCTGAACGGGATGATGCGATACTACGGCCAGGTGAGGTTTGATGTTGTTGATTTATGAATTATAGATCAAAATGTTAAATACTAAAATGCAGACATGGCTATAGATGTTGTTGGAGTGGGCAGGACGAAAATTTTAAAGTTTTGCAAAATAAACCCATAATTAAATTCAAATAATAACGTTAACTATATTACACTATACCTACTTATGTTTTTGTATTTTTTTTATTTTATATTTTTTTTGTCTTTTTTTAAAATATCGATTATAAAATCTATGGATTAATGTTACTAAATGGTATTAAATCTCACTATATCTCCAGTAAAATAAAAATTAAATTATCAGATATATTAAAAAAATATTTTATAAAATAAAAGAATATGAATCATATTGTTTGTATTGTGAACTCGAACCTTCACAGTGACCGATTTCAATTATGTCCAAAATAAGATAAGAGGTGAAGGGATTCAATGATTATCGTGCCAAATAACAAAAAGAAAACATTTAGAAATCGTAAATCGTTGTCTAATTTTCATATTTTTCGGAAAATCGCTTGGAGTTATCTACATATTTTTCTTCTGCTTCTGAATATAGATTGAATAATTTTAAATATAGGCTCATATCTCATTTATTACTGGAAATGACCGTATGGAAGATGTTAATTGAACGAATTATAAAACGTTACAAATCAACAGCTAAGTAAATAAATACAAATTTTGAAAATAAATAGGAATAGTAGGGAATATTTTTGGGACGTGGGACGAATCTAAATGAAGCTGCATCTCATAATTACATTCTCACACGTACTTATACATAATTAATACATATAATCTCACAATAACGGCAAGTACATTAGCTAATTGATTAATTATTATTATATTATGACAAGTCTAACCTAATAAAGTTCAATATTATGAAACGTCGCGTCGGGTGTAAATGACGTTTCTCTTCTAATAAACTATGTATCTACAGTGCTAATAATTTAATAAATGCTGAGGTAGAGCGAATACATAATTATTTTACGAGGCAGCATTGGTTTATTGCTTTTTAAATTTAATAGATATTCGCAGTGCCAACGTTAGCTGGGTTCTTGATGGGGCAACAGCCCAAGGCGCCTAGTCTTGGGGACGCTGAGGTCTGGAGTCTCCTGCCTACTATTACTAAATCAATACTCGATATTGATTTCTGTGGGCGCCACAATATTCTTCTTGCCCTGGATATTCGGAATGCCTTTACGTGAAGTACGCCGTGTTAAAGATTTGAACTATTTTAGAGAAATACTAGCGACCCGCCCCGGCTTCGCACGGGTCTAGATTTTTTTGACAAAAAAGCAGGGGTTGTATGTATTTTTTAATGCCACATAATAAAAAAATAAAAACAAAAAAAATCGTCCAAAAATAAAAATAAAAAATTTAAGGGTGAACAACCCTTATCACTTAGGGGTATGAAAAATAGATAGTAGCCGATTCTCAGACCTACTGAATACGCATATAAAATTTGGTTAGAATCGGTCGAGCCGTTTCGGAGGAGTATGGCAACGAAAACTGTGACACGAGAATTTTATATATTAGATAGTAACAGGTAATTAAGAACAAATGAATAGGTATTTTGAATAACTCAGATGCTCAGGACAAGTAAAGCATTGAAAGAATCTTTGGATGCAAATAAATTATAAACTTTTACAAAGGCTTAGATGGATAACCGAATCTAATGGTATCATTGAGGTATTAAGAATTTCCTACACATTAAGGCATTCAGGCTTTACTAAATGATCATATTGATTGGTTATCAGCTAATTTGTGATCAATTATTACAACGTTAAAATATAAAAAATATAGATTAATTTTTTTATAAGACACAGTAAACGTCGTCTATGTAAAACGATGAACAAACAGATATTATTAATGTGTTAGATTTCGTATTAACATTAAGGCTGACATTTGGATATTATGTTGTAAAATTATTACGATTCCAAAAATACAATAATATTTGTGTATAAAAATATCACCATCTTCAATTCAACAATCAAAATTTTGATTTGATGTATTTGTTTTGAAAAATTTAAAAATCTCGTATCATATAAAACTCAAATTCTTAAAAGAAATACCTTTTATTATTAATTATCACTGAAATAATATGTTTTATTATGTTTTTGTTGCTTCTTCAAAAAAAATTAAGAAATGAAACTGGGAAAAAAATTCTTGATCTTTTGAAATATTTAAATAAAATACTGTACACCGGATTAAAACGCGATTTATTATTTATATTGTTTAAATTATTTATCCCGACGTTTCGGATGCTTTTCAGCAACCGTGGTCGCGGGGATATTTAAATTGATCAAAGACTTTGGATTGTTGAGTCATAAGATGGATATTATATCAAAAATACTTTCATCTTCATAACAACAATATTCAATTAACCTTGCGAAATAACGAATAGCCCATGGCTTCATGATAAATCAATAAAATTGTATAATAACACTTCTTGAGGAGACCACTAGCTTCAAATACATATTTCTGCATAAAACTAGAAATAATTATGAAGACATGATAAATGATTTCAGAAAATTCAGCATTATGATATGAAATTGAATAGTAGGTACAGTAAAAATAATGATAACGCTCTTATTCCTATTGTCATATCGAAAACGAGTGATCTCCTTTTCATCAAAAATATAAGGCGCGTATCTTTTTACTGATCAGGTAAAACTAACTTTTAGCACTATGAGTTCGATAAGGAAAGATTAAGTTTAGGTATAAACTTAAAAATAATAGTGAATCGACAATAATATTATAATCGGGTAACTTAAATTATTTGTATATTTTACGTGGAATTTTTTTTCTATATTAGTATTTTGAAAAGAAAAAATGGTTTGAAACATTAAAGGAGACTCGCCTAATAAGTTATTTTACCTAAACAGTGCTGGTAGGTGAATATATACTGTAGCAGGAACAACTTAAGGTAACTAAAATAAAAATTGCGAACTCGAACCGCAGCTGGTTGCATGGTAACACAAAACCATCTGTTATTACACCATCGCACTGCCCCATGGCGATCCTACGTGAAGTAGAGCATGTTTCAGGAGGCCACCTCTTCGCACTCCAACTTGACGTCGTCGTTACTCAAGCCCTCCATTTCGTTCTCGGCCGCGTTCAAGATGTTAAGCGTGACCTAAGGGAAACTTCATATCGTCATTCTTCGTTCATATCCATAATGTAATTTATGAAAGTTAAATATTTGAAAAATAATTATAATAAGTTTGACTATAAGTAAATAATGAAGGTACATAATATATACCTCTGCGTTATTGCCAGATATTCCCTTGACTGATGTTTGTTTCAAGTAGGAGGTAGAATTATGAACTGCTTTATGTTTTGGATGTATGATCTGAAAACACAAATAAACTTTGATGTCCAACATTCGCCTACAAAGACAAGAACTGCATACCTACTTACTAAATAACAAGAAAATAGATCTGAATGGATGCTAAGTTCTGTTTTAATAACAGAAATACATATATATTTACATAAATAAACTTATTAATACTACTGATATATTGCGTTTGAGGAAATGATTAAGCTGTATGAATTATGTACTTTAGTATAATAACTCGGACTTACATGTCTATTCTTAAAGAGCTGGTTGGTCTTGATGGAAACACGACTGACGCAAGAACGAAGCATCTTTCGATGTTCTTCCTCCGAACATTTGCCACTGGATAATAAAGAATATGGTGTTACAAATTTTGTTTAGATAATTAAATATAACAGAACGATAGTAAAATATTTATAATTGAATTACCCGGATGTATCAATGTTATCATTTCTGACAACTTATTGAAGGCACAGCCTGCTTCACGGAAGATCTCCCCCACCTGAAATCACATATTTAAAATATTTCTCATTAAGTATTTGTTAAGTAGACTATTGTAATATTAAGAGAGTTAGGTACTCTGTAAAGTGTAACTCCTAACACCCACCCAGCGTAATAAAACCCTCTTAAACTAACGCATTCAATAAAGACGCATCCTGGAGCAAATAACCTTGATCATTTTATCATCTCTTACACCATACTAAATAGCGGTATTCCACGCGAGATTAAACAGTATGCACAGATTTTTGATTAAATTAAAATATCAATTTTTGTCTTTAAAAAAACAACACGAAAAATGTTATTTTTAAAATTATTTATCTATTAGTGTCGGAACAAAATTAAATTAATTCATCATATCTCACGAGGAGATGCATAATTTCCTTCATTATTTCTTATTTTTGTGGTTTCCTTCAATGGAAACTTTTCCTTAAAAATCATGGAATCAACCATTATGGAACCAAGATTATATCGAAATTTTATGTATTTTATTTTAAATTGATGTAAGTATTTTTAAATTACATGTACTTAGTTAGCTCCAAAAAACTGCGTAAGAACCAGTATTGTTACGGCGTTTTGCATAGCTAAGGCCCTTAAGCTAGCGGGCTTTTATGAAATTACATTTACTATCTAAGCTTTATTCAAAGAATTGGTACCAGCATAAAATAATAATTAATGTGGGGTTTGTTTCGCTATATCAAATACTAAATAACTTTAGAATGAATGGGATTTTAAACTTTAAAGTATTTCAAGCTTATAATACAAATCGATATTCTCTATATAGGTAGTTTTTTCATCGGTAACCGATTGACGCATGCGTATTGCCGCGGCCATATCATAGCTCATGCGTATATATTCCCAGGCATACCTCCATTGATTTTTCTGATTAGCTCACTTCTGAGCAAGCCTCAATTTAAAACGCATTGACGATATTAAGCTTCCCCTTGTAAAATGCAACTTTGCATAGAAATCCTTTACATTCAACGCAAGTTACATCTACAATAAATTAACTACAAGTAAATAGAAAACGAGGTGTAAAAAAGTTAATAAGCTCACCAATAAAAACCTATCACTTTATAGTGCTCAAAGACATTATTACATAGTTTTATATTGTTATCTTTTTTTTTCTTAATTTGTTACTTATATACTCGTAATATGTTAATACATCCCATCTTATGTTTATTTTGATTTCATTATTTTAGTTATTTTTTTTGTTTTTTTGTTAATGTTGCTTAAGTTTCCCTTAACCTTATCTTATTTTAACCTTATCTTGAGATTAGGATTGCATGCCAATTGTAATTTCTTACTATTGGGAATGAACTGACCTCCTTAACACAGGGAGTTCCCTACCTAGGAGGTCAGAGCCTAACTTTATTCAGATGTTATACTTAAAAGAGGTGAAATAAAAAAAATATTATTATAGTAGCGGGTTAATAGAGACATTTATCTTCCATGTGTTCATCGATATCCATCAGTCGTTTAGTAATTTTCTCATTATATGTACCTATCCAAGACATAATAATATTATAATAGTTATCTTTATTCATTGTTCGCTTTATTACATGTAAAATACCAGTATACCATGTGTATTTTACCAAGGTGGAGGAACATTCCAGAGGGTTGCTATGGATAATGATATGGACACTGCTGATTGAGCGCGTGCGCCATGATAAAATCAATAAATTGCGATTCCTTTTACATAATTATTATTTCGCACAGCCGCTTTTGTATTCATTTCGAGAATTATTTCGAGTAAATATTATATTCGAGCATTTTGCAATAATAAGGACTGGGAAGCGGACATAGATAACATAAGTACCAAGATTCTGAATACTTTATACAGAACTAAAAAAATAATACGTACTCACCACTTAACGTAACCTTTTCAGCCTTGGTTCTTGGTAAATAATAAGGTTTGAGAAAATAAATTAAACTATGATCAATATTTAAACACAAGTGTTCACAACTAAAGGCACGATGTAACTGAACTGACGGGTCTAACCGCTTACGCTCTTCCTAACAAAAATCAATAATACCTCACTGAACTGTACCGTCTCGTTTCACGCATTACACGATAAAAATACTTTTCTGGCGAAAAATATTGTGTGCTTATCTGAAAATACTAATGAAAAGATGCAAGACATCAAGCATCAATTTAGCATTTGGAAATCCATAAACTACGACCGAACGATGCGTCAGGCTGTCTCTCTCCCTAAAATATGGCGAGGGGCCGAAGGCTGGCCATGCTTCTTACTCGTAGTGTCCGTCTAGGTTTGGTGGTCACCCGGGCTGTGCGGTCAAGCGAACAGGAAGGATCGGACTCTATGAAATGAGACATGGAGGCTGGTGAGAGAGAAGGTCGGAATCCGTGGTGACACGAAGGCTGGCCGGAGGAAGAGGGTGGAAACGCCCAACCCACATCTAGTGGTCAATGAGAGGCCTGACCTGTGCTGTATGGGTGGCATGGTCTGGGTCGAGAGCGGATCTTGTCTCCGCGGTATGGGATGCGGTCGGAGAATGGCGGCAATGCCAAGTATGGGGAGGTATGGGTCGCGCAGTATGGGATGCCTGGCCTGAACGAGCAGGAAAACGGCGTCGTTCGCGACAGCTGAGGAGAAGCGCGTGCTGCCTGCGCACTACGCACCATGTACGAGGAAGGGAGTAGGGTGAGGCTCTGCTGTTACCACGACTCGACTCATACGCGCAATGGAGCGGCCCTGGGATTTTAGTGGGTAGGGGGACTTGCCCCAACTTCCACACTCACCGTGCCACTTTTATCATCTTGCCCCGGTGGTAGTACGCTAAAACGGATCTCCCCAGGTAAAAAGAAGGAGCTGGACGCTGAACTAACCACAGTCATTTCATGCGCGATTTTAATAGTGTCGAGGGTCGGCATTGCCCACCCTTGCCCCCCCTCTCAGCCCCAGCTACGCATACACTCGTGTCATCTATTTGTATCTATCCTCTTAGTCCCATATACCTATACCAAAATTATTATATTGTCGGACAATCGCCTACAATATTTATAAACCAGACTATGATAAATTTATATGCACGTGATGAACTTTCTGTGCTCTACTAGACTGTATGGGTCGTATTCCTTTATATTTCCCCGGATATCCCAAATCTGAGGGAATCTGGGGGGTGTCTGAGTTTGACATAGTCAGTAAGACATTAAATAAAAATACAACTTTGGGGGGTATAACAAAATAATATATTTCGGATGACTCACAGAAAAAGGTGTTACAAGGTGAAATATTTTTTGTATGAACACAAAACTGCTTCATTTAGGTTAATATGCATCATTAATTTCTCTAAAAGTTGATCAAGGTGTTCTAAAACTCCTATACATAATATAGTCGTATCATTGTGATGTTTTTATGATAGCTGACTAGAATTTATAACAAAGAAAAATCTCATAATTGAAACAATTTTGCTTTCACTCATTTATGATTAAAACTAAACAATTTATATATTTTAACATAACCAAAGCTTGTAATTTAGGTACTAAAAACACTCAGATTATTATTTCATTGAATGACAAGAATTTAAACAAATGTGTTATTTAAATAATTTCATTAGCGTTACTAATTATGATACTTTCATTACTTAACTATAACTTATCTATGTACGTGCTAAATAACTTTTTTTTTAGTGTTTTTTTGTTATATTTATCCACAGTGTTATCGCAAAGCATTTAATTACGGAATATGAATCATTAAATCAATATTTTATGATGTTTATGATCACTTAGGATGTGTATTTTTGCCGGTATTTTATATTCATCGGTAATGATTTGAGTTCCCAGTTTGAAATTAACTTGAATATTGAAAGTCGTTGACTTTTGGGATACTGTAAAGATGTTGTCAGATAATTTGTCATAAAATCACAACTTATTGTATACGTCGTTGAACTATTAGATCTGTTGTATCTTCTACCGTGCACAATATCACACAATTATTTTCGTCTACTCACTTGTTCATTCTAATCTAGCACATTATACTACTTTTACGTTCTACGATAAGTGAGTAGTTCTGTCGACAAATAAGATCGCTTTCTAGATCGCTGAACGGGATGATGCAAGTCTTCGGCCACGTGAGGTTTGATGTTGTTGATTTATGAGTTATAGATATAGACATCAATATGTCTTAAAATGCAGACATGGCCATAGTTGTTGTTGGCGCAAAATATTGAACTTTTGCTAAATAAGCACATCATTAAATCCAAATAATTACATTAACTATATATTACACTATTGTTTTTGTATTTTTTTAAATTTTATATTTTTTTTGTCCTTTTTTAAATATCTATCATGAAAATCTATGGTTTAATGGTATCCTTACGATATTCTTAACATATCTCACTATATCTCCAGTAGTAAAAACTAAAAACAATTAAAATATCAGATATTTTTAAAAAAAGATGAAAATCGCAAAATTATGTTACGGATGAATGGAAATGCCTTCAGAAAATTATTTTCACGCAAAAACTACTAAATAAAAATGGTTTACGGCATAGTTATATTCGTATTAATTAAAATCTAATACTTATAGAGATACATAGTAATAATTATATATGTAGGAATTAATTTCTACTAAATAAATAAGAAATTAAGCCTATGATAATTGTAAAAGCCGTGTATATCCAGTTTTGATTCTTTGTAGGTGACAAAACAGTCTATAACTTTATTTTTACAATATTCATTAGTAAGACCTAATTATATAGGTATCTTTTTTTGTATTTTTTTGTTTTATAATTTTTTTTAGGGTTTTTTTAATATTTTAAATTCAAATGATTTATCAACTAAACTTATTCTACATATATACCTACTTAATTTTAATATAATCAGAGTGAGTTTGAGCATAATATTCTATGTATTTTATATTTGATAAAATGTATCTTGGTATCTTGCTGAAACGTGAAACAACTTTGATCACTTTCGAATGAAAAGAATCTTAATTTTATAATTTAAAGATGATTTTAATTAGCCTGTGATATTATTCTTTTAAGATGTTAATTTAACTAATTATAAAACGTTAGGTACAAATCAACAGCTAAGTAAATAACAAATTTTAAACACAATTCTTTGTAGGATAAATTTATAATTATTATTTGCGGGACGAATCTAAATGAAACTGCATCTCGTAATTACATTCTCACACGTACTTATACATAACTAATACCTATAAATCTAACAATAACGGCGAGTACATTAGCTAATTGATTAATTGTTATTATATTATGACAAGTCTAACCTAATAAAGTTAAATATTATGAAACGTCAGGTGTAGATGACGTTTCTATTCTAATATTAGTATATTAACACTGTAAGATATAAGAGAGTTCTTACAGTATTATTAACTAAATAAATGCTGAGGTAGAGCGAACACATAATTATTTTACAAGGCAACGTTGGCTTAATGCTTTTTAAATTTAAAATATATTCGGATAGGATTGAACTATTTTCGAGAAATATTGCTACAGGTAAATAATAATAAACAAATGGGTATTTTGAATAACACAGATGCACAGCACAAGTAGGTAATGCAATGAAATAATTGATGAAAGCAAAGAAATTCTATTTTACGAATAAATTAAATTAAACTTTTACGTAGGATTAGGTAAGTAGATGGACAACCGAATCTAATGGCATCATTGAGGTATTAAGAATTATCCTACACATTAAGGCATTCAGGCTTTAGTAAACGGTCATATTGATTGCTTATAGGCTAATTTCTGATCATTTATTACAACGTAAAAATATAAAAAAATATTGATTCATTTTTTTAAAAGACAGCATTAAACATCGCGGCGTCTGTGTAAAACGATGCACAAACAGTAATTATTAATGTGTTAGATTTCGTATTAACATTAAGGCTGACATTTGTGAATTAAGCTTTAAAATTGTAACGATTTTAAAAATAAAATAATTTTTGTGTATAAATAATATCACCATCTTCAATTCAACAATCAAAATTTTGATTTGAAGTGTTTGTTTTGAAAAATTGACATATCTCGTATCATATAAAACTCAAATTCTTAGATAGAAATACTTTTTTTTTATTAATTATCACTGAAATAATATGTTTTATTATGTTTATGTTGCTTCTTCAAAAAAAAAATAAGAAATGAAACTGGGAAAAAAATTCTTGATCTTTTGAAATATTTAAATAAAATACTGTACACCGGATTAAAACGCGATTTATTATTTATATTGTTTAAATTATTTATCCCGACGTTTCGGATGCTTTTCAGCAACCGTTGTCGCGGGGATATTTAAATTGATCAAAGACTTTGGATTGTTGAGTCACAAGATGGATATTATATCAAAAATATCATCTTCATAACAACAAAATTCCAATAACCTTGCGAAATAACAAGGTCCTCACAACAATATCGATAAAATTGTATAATAACACTTCTTAAGGAGATCACCAGCTCCAAATATAAATGAATACATCTTTCTACATAAAACTAGAAATTATGAAGACATGATTAAGGAATAACAAAATTCAGCATTAAGATATGAAATAGAATTAATATTAGGTACAGTAAAAATAATGAAAACGCTCTTAGACTTAGCTCATGTCGAAAACGAATGATCTCATTACATCAAACATATTAAAAATATAAGGTGCGCATATTTTTACAGATCAGGTAAAATAACTTTTAGTACTTCGAAAAGGAAAGATTAAGTTTAGGTTTAAACTTAAAAAGAATAGTGAATCGGCCATAATATTATAATCGAGTAACTTAAATCATTTCTATATTTTATGTGGATTTTTTTTCTATATAAATATTTTGGAAAGAGAAAATAGTTTGAAAGAAGGATCTTTTAAGTTATTTTACCTAAACAGAGCTAATAGGTGAATATATTATACTGCAGCAAAAAAAAATTGCGAACTCGAACCGCAGCTAGTTGCATGGTCACACACAATCATGTGATATAGCACCATCGAATCGTCCCATGGCGATCCTACGTGAAGTAGAGCATGTTTCAGGAGGCCACCTCTTCGCACTCCAACTTGACGTCGTCGTTACTCAAGCCCTCCATTTCGTTCTTGGCCGCGTTCAAGATGTTAAGCGTGACCTAAGGGAAACTTCATATCGTCATTCTTCTTTCATATTTATAACATAAGTTATGAAAGTTAATTATTTGAAATAATATAAATATGCAGTTCGATTTGAAGTAAATAATGAAAGATATACCTCTGCCAGATATTTGGTTGACTGATATTTGTTTCAAGTATGAGGTAGACTGATGAACTGCTTTATTTTTTGGACGTATGATCTGAAAATTAAAATAAACTTTGATGTCAAACATTCGCCTATATTAACAAGAACTGCATACAGTTTTAATAATATATATCCATATTTACATAAATATACTTATTAATACTGCTGATAAATTGCGTTAGCGGTTAGAGAATATGTTTAATCTGTATGAATTGTTTAATTTCATATAATAAATCATACTTACAGGTCTATTCTTAAAGAGCTGGTTGGTCTTGTTGAGTTCAATAGGAACACGACAGACGCAGGAACAAAGCATCTTTCGATGTTCTTCCTCCGAACATTTGCCACTGTAAAATTGAGAATTAGATGTTACAAATTTTGATTAGATATATAAATATATCAGGTCAATAGTCAAATATATATAACCGATTTACCCGGATGTATCAATGTTATCATTTGTGATGACTTATTGAAGGCACAGCCTGCTTCACGGAAGATCTCCCCCACCTGAAATCAAATATTTCAAATATTTACCACGAATCATTTGTTTAGTAGACCATTGTAACATTAAGAGATGTACTCTGGTAGCCTTTTGTAGTACGCACGCAGCACAACAAAGCATTCTCATATTAACAATTAAACTTGCGAGTGTTTATCTATCTATGGCATTATTCATAAAATTGGTACAAGCATGAAATAGATAGTGTGTTTCGCTTCATCAAATACTAAATAACTAGAATGAGTTAAATACTAAACTGTTAGAATTTCAAGCTTATAAGACGTATATGAATAAGATCGTTAATCTCTATATAGCTTCTTCATCGATTACTGATTGACGCATGCGTATTGCCGCGGCCAAATACCAAAGTGCATGCGTACATATTCCCAGGCAAACAGCTCCATTGATTTTTCTCATTGATTACCTTATTTCTGAGCTTGTAGCTAGTAACAGCGAGCCTCAGTTTGAAAAATTAAATAGGCCAACTGGCAAAATAATACCAATCAATGCACTCCTAATTCCTATATCATATTATTTTTATTCACGTTCATTATTAACATTACATTAAAAATTTCAGCAACTATATCCTTTCTAAATATGTAGATTATATCGATAGATCAATCAGTCTGTAAGAAATTTTCTCCTTATATGTACCTATACAAAATATAATAGAATAGTTATGATTTTCTTGAAATTATTGTATTTGTTCATTATTCGCTTCATTACATGTAAAATACTAGTACACCTTATGTTAACAAGGTGGAGGAATATTCCAGACGGCCGCGATGAAAGCACTGCTGATTGAGCGCGTGCGCCTTGATATAATCAATGAACTACGTTATTTATATTTATTCGCACATCCACTTTTGTATTCATTTTGAGATTTTTTTCGAGTATATGCAATAATAAGCACTGGGAAGCCACACAAAAGTACCACAATTCTAAATAGTTAAAAAAAATACGTACTCACCACTTAATGCAACCTTTTTAGCCTTGGCTCTTGTTAATTAATAAGGTTTGAGATATTAAATTAAGCCGGGATGAACATTTCAACACATCTGTTCACAACTAAAGGCACTATGTAACTGAGTCTGAGCTGAGAGCTCGCTCTCCTTAGCACATGCGATGACACTCTCATAGCAAAATCAATAACACTTCATTGAAAACTACCGATGAGAACAAAGTCTCATTTCACGCATTATACAGTGAAAATACTTTTTCTGGCAAAAATAATATGTTCTACAAAAATAAATCTATTTTGAAACATGGAAGATGCTGTCATGTCAGATAATAACCAGACTACGATAAATAATGAAGCTTAATTGGGTGTAGGTACTTACGTTTAGAACATACCTCCGATCGATCTGAATTTTGGTATATCCATGTATTTTGACGCTTTAATCAAGAATGTGTAATATGTTGAAAATACCCGGAAATTTTATTTTCAAGGTCAAACCTTGAAAAAACATGATTTCGTTTTTCACGTTTATTTAAAAATGTATAGATTTTTAAGAAACATGTTTCCAACTGAGTTTCCAACAATAATGTAGCCCATAAATATATGGAGATTTTTTTGTTTAGTACATTTTTTTCTAAGATCGGTATTTTATGAGAAAATGCGATAGGGAGAAAACATGAAAAAGGTTAGGTAAGGTAAAGAAAGCTAAACATAAAATAAGGTATTACTATGTTTAGGTTTATAATTATTAATCTTAAGGTTACGGTATGGTAACTAACTCTACCAGTTTTACTCTAAAAAGGTTAGGTTATGTTGGTATGGTGACCACCGCGCACGAGTCGAGCGAGCGAAGAGAGCGGTGTCGCGGAGCGGCCGACTAGTGCCAGAACCGACTCCTACTCATATAACTTGGATTAATAAAACCTTACCTAACCCTTTTTTTCTCATTATCGCATTTTCTCTGAAAATACTGATCTTAGAAAAAAAATATTAAACATAAAATATCAGTCGTTTAGTGGGCTACAACTTTTGTTTGAAACATTTTTCTTGAATATCAATATTTTTCGAAAACTGTTCGAAAAATCATATTTTTTGTCGATTAGACCTGGAAAATCAAATTTGCGGGTATTTTGAGTATGATAGTCGTGATCAGCGAATCAAAATACTTAAGTATACCAAATTGAAGATCGATTGGAGGTATGTTCTAAACGGAAGTTTATCCGTATAATTAATCACTTGGTCCATAACATGCACACATATTTACATATTATATTGTATATGCACGTAATGAACCCTCTGTGCTCTGCCAGACCAACATTTTTTTATTCAGATTTCAAAACTAGGACCTTCGGTGCTACAGATAGCTCGCATCCCAATGGGTAAAGTCAGGTTGACTATGTCTAACTTAAACCTGGTATTTAAAGGTTAAATAAAAATGCATATTTGGGGGGTATAACATAAAATATATTTCGGATGGCTCACAGAAAAAGGTGTTACAAAGTACAATATTTTTTATATAAAAACAAAACTGCTTCATCAGGTTATATGCATTCTTAATTTCTCTAAAAGCTAATCAAGTTGTTGTCAAGTTGTTTTTATGTTATAGCTTACAAGAATTTACGAGTATAACGATGAAACCAATTTTGTTTTGACACATTTATGATTAAAACTAGACAATTAGTATATTTTGACATAAACAAAGCATGTAATTTACTAAACAATATAATAGTTTTAATATTAAGTTTAGTTACAATAATAACAAAAAAGCTGTGAAAAAAATACACATTTCTAATGCTAAGACTGAAAATTTCATAGAAATTTATTTATTGACTAAATAAATACAAGTTGCTGTTTGTGGTTAGTTTTTCTTTGAACCATCCTAAAATTATAATTAATGGGATCTAGCTTTAGAAAATTATTTTAATCATATCTTCTTTTGGAAAACTTCGTGATTGTTTATGTTCTATTCTGTACTGAAACCTTACGATTCAGATGGCACAGATATTACAAAACTTAATCTATTTTATCGAGCTTAATCTCCTTTATATTCTTATTCTATTATGAGGTCATTATATTCTTATAACAATAAGCAAATCTCTTTTATTGAATGACAAGAATGTGAACATGATTGTAATATACCTATAACTATGTGTAAAACAACTATTTTTTTCGTTTTTAATGTTTTTTTATTTTTTTTTTGTATATTTTTTCGTATTTCTGCACGAAGCGACGATAGAGCAAATCATTTAATTACGTAATAACTAATAATTATCATTAAATAATAGTTTAAATATTGTATGATGTTAAATAATTAATCGGTAAGGAATTCCAAGTTCTAGATTAGCTTGAACATTAAATATAAGTAGTTGACCTTTGGGATACTGCAAATATGTGTACTCGTACATAGTTATCCGTAGCTGAAATATTGGATCTCTTGCATCATCTACCGTTCACGATATCACAAAATTATTTTCGTCTACTCACTTTTTCATTCTAATCTAGCATATTATACTACATTTACGTTCTACGATAAGCGAGTAGTTTTGTCGACAAATAAGATCGCTTTCTAGACCGCTGAACGGGATGATGCGAGACTTCGGCCAGGTGAGTTATAGATGTTGTTGGAGTGGGCGGGCGAAAAATTTTGCAAAATTAGCATATCATTCAATTCTTATAATTACGTTAACAATATAACACTATACTTGTTTTTGTATTTTTTTTAAATTATTTGTTTTTTTTTTTCTTTTATTTTTTTAAATCATTATTATAAAATCTATGGATTAATGATTATGGAGCAAATTAAAATCTAATTCTTATAGATATACTTAGTAATAATTTTTTGTAGAAATTATTGACTACAAAAACAATAAAAAATTACCCCCCCTCTTAATAATGAACATTGTAAAAGCCGCGTATAACCTGTTTTGATTCGATTTCCGTAACAAAACAGTATATAACTACTTGTAGCTATTACAACATTTATTAGTAAGAGATAATTATATATATTTTTTTGTATATTTTACTTAATTTTGTATTTTTTTTGGGTTTTTAACATTTTAAATTTAAGTGATTTATCAACTAGACTTATTCTATATACTTATTAGTTTGAGCATAATAGGTAAATTATATTTAATCAAACATCAAAACAATCTTGATATCTTGCGTAGCAACTAAAGCGTGAAACTATTTTGTTCACTTTTAAACCAGTGATGATTGATGCCTTTAAAAATGGTAAAAAGGGTAAAAAACGGTATATTTCGTTTTCAGGTAAATCTACAACTCCAATGGAAAAATGTCAAATGGTAAAGTTGTAGGTAAAAAAAGACCCACAACTTCTATTTTTACATGTTTTCACATAACCTCAAAATTTATGTGAAAAACTGAAATAACCAAGTTTTTATCTTTTACAAAAAAACTTACCTTTTTATGTCCCAAATACACTGTAATTTATTTGATTTGAAATATTTATTATTTCACCTTATTTTGAATTAATATCGAAAAACCACCCCTTATATTCATTCGATAATTCTCGCATCAAAATATCAGATTTTTTAAAAAAGTCAGTGCGCATTTTGTTCGTTGAAATCTCTACTTTCTGATGGTGTAAAAAAATAATACATTACTATGGTAAATGTTCTCAGAAAATGCAAAAACCAAAAAAGTTAATATTTAATAAGACATCTACAATACTTTGAGAAAGTTGGAAAAACTTCTTTCAATTATAAGCGTACATGCCTATTTATTGATTTTTTAAGATAAGTTATATACCTAAGTGACCTACGGAAAATGTTTAGCACATAAAAAGGTATTGCATAGAGAAGTGGGGAAGGGGCTAGGAGGGTTGGGCCTTACCTGTTATTTCGCAGCAGAACACCATCAGAAAATAGAGATTTCAACGAACAAAAACCCACCGACTTATTTTAAAAAGCTGCTATTTTGATGTGATAATTTTCGATTGAAATTAAGGGGGGGTATTCTATATTAAGTTAAAATAAGGTGAAAAAATAAATATTTCCAATCAAATAAATTAAAATGTTTTTAGGACATAAAAAGGTAAGTTTTCACCAAATTTCGTGAAAAAAAAATGTATTTTTGGTTAAAGATAAAAATAAAAAACCAAAAACTTGATGATATGAATATTTCATATAAATTTTGAGGTGAAAAAGTGTAAATACAGAAGTTGTAGATCTTTTTATTACCTACAACTTAGCCATATGATATTTTTTCCATAGGACTTGTAGTTTTGCCGAAACCGAGATAAACCGTTTTTTACCCTTAAAACTTAGGTTTCATTCAACTATTATGTTTTATGGTTTCAAAAATTATAGAACCTGATCTAATTCGAATGATACTTTATATTTAGTGATTGTAATTAGGCTGTTATGTTATTGCTATAAGAAATTAATTTAACGAATTATATTAAAAATAAATAATCATATAAGTCAATAATTACAAATTTTTAACAAATTTCATTTCATCATAGGATAAAATAATATAATTTATTATTATTCGTGAGATGAATCTAAATGAAGCTGCATCTCCTAATTTCATTCTCACTTGTAACAGACAAAATATTGCGAATTTATCTTACAATAATGGCGAGTACGTTAGCTATTTAATTAATTATTATTATTATTATATTATGACAAGCCTAACCTAATAAAGTTAAATTTTAAGAAACGTCGGGTGTAAATGACGTTTCTCTTCTTATACTATCTTACAATGCAGTGCTAATAACTAAATATTATTTAGTTAATAGCACTGCACTGTTTATTATATTACATGCTGAGGTAGAGCGAATACATAATTATTTTATGAGGCAACATTGGCTTATTGCTTTTTAAAATTAATACATATTCGGAATGACTTTACGTAAAGTATGCAGTGTTAAAGAGTCGAACTATTTTAAAGAAATATAGCTACAGTTAAGTAATAATAAACGAAAGTGTATTTTCAATAAATCAGATGCACAGCACAAGTAAAGCAATAAAGGAATCGATAGATGCAAGTAAATTCTATTAAAATTAAACTTTAACTAAGGCTGATATGGACAACCGAATCTAATGGCATTATTGAGGTATTAAGAATTATCCTACACATTAAGGCATTCAGGCTTTAGTAAACGGTCATATTGATTGCTTATCAGCTAATTTAATTTTATTATTTTAAAAGACACAGTAAACTTCGTCTATGTAAAACGATGCACAAACAATTATTAGAAATGTGTGAGGTTGCGTGTTAAGGCCGATTTTCGCATTATGGTGTAAATTTTAAAACGATTTCAAAAATACAATAATATTTGTGTATAAAATCTGTCCATCTTCAATTCAACAATCAAAATTTTGATTTGAAGTATTTGTTGAAATAATGAAATATCTCGTATATTATAAAACACATATACTTAAATCGAAATATTATAACACTGACCAGTATTTTATTTTTATTATGTTAATGTTGCTTCTACAAAAACCGTGAAAATCATAGATGGAAAAGCCGTGAAGTGCATATTGCGCGTTTCGGTTTCAGTCTATGGATTTCCGAATGCTTGAAGTAAAAAATTAGGTCGACAGCGCATCATTGACTGATGTTCTGTGGCTGAGGTATCACTTACCACCAAGTGAACTTCATGCTCGTCTGTCGATATCTGACATAAAAAAAAAAAAAAAAAAAAAACAAAAAAAAAAAAAAACAATTAACACTTTGAAATATTTAAATTGATCAAAGATATTTGATTGTTGAGTCACAAGATGGATATTATATCAAAAATACTATAAACGACACCCATCTAAGCAATACATTGTCAACCCACAAAATAACAAAAATGTAAATTTTGATACCAATCGCTTCCTTGTGAGCTGGAGTACATATTTCAAAAGAAATATGTATCAATTAAATCCTTTAAATAACAAAAAATATTGAAAAAACTAGAGAGCACGAAAATCTAAACTGTTTAAAATATTTAATAATAATGCATTAAATTCAATTACTTTGATTGCTACCAAGAAGAACGACATATATTTATTCTAATAATAATAATTACAAAAAAATCTATTATTTCAGTTATTTTTTAAAAGAAATTGTATATAACCTGATTAAAACTTCAAACTCAATTTTCTCAAAAGGGCATCCGTGTGGGTTGACACTGTAACTTAACAGCGTCCCTAAGTATATTCAACCTTGCGAAATAACAAGGTGCGCATGGCTTCACGACAATATCAATAATATTGTATAATAACACTTCTTAAGGAGACCACCCCACCAGCTTCAAATATAAATGAATACTTCTGCATAAAACTAGAAATTATGAAGACATGATTAAGGATATAACAAAATTCAGCTATAGAAAAGAAATTTACAATGGAATAGTAGGTACAGTAAAAATAATGAAAACTTATTCCTGGGGTAATGTCGAAAACGAATGATCTCATTTACATCAAAAGTATAATATAAGGTGCGTATATTTCTACTGATCAGGTAAAACAACTTTTAGTACTATGAGTTCGAAAATGAACGATAAAGTTTAGCTATAAACTTAAAAAGAAAAGTGAATCGGCCATAAAAACATTATAATTGGTTATATTAAATTATTTATATTTTATATGTGGATTATTTTTTCTATATAAGTAAATGGTTTGAAACATTAAAGAAGACTTGCCTTATAAGTTATTTTACCTAAACAGTGCTGGTAGGTGAATATATACTGTAGCAGTAATAACGTAAGGTAATCAAAATAAAAATCTCCGAACTCGAACCGCAGCTGGTCGAATGGTCTTATAAACTTTGATTATTTATATGTCTAGATAGACAGTCGAAGCTGAAAACGCGTCAAAAAATATTGTGTCCAGCTGTTAGACTCTTTATACCTTCCCCGCGCTCAGTAGCAGTTGTGCTGTCAATGAATACGCTCGAGTTTGTTTGTAAAATTATCTTGTTTACAATGGCGATTTGTGTGATTAAAGTGTGCAGAAATTACAAAGGACGATCTAAAACAACAAGAAAAGTTACCTATCATCGGTAACCAACATTATTTCGTATCAATTCCAGCCAATTAAGCCATTGAAATATTTCGAAATTAAATAATTATTTATTTCTGCCATTTTGTGTTTGACGCGTGTGTTGCCAGTTTATGAACCCAAAAATACCTTAAAAATATGACCTAGTATGTAATTCATAAAGATATTAGAAATAGATTTAGCGTCGACATGGGTGCCGTTTTTAACCGACTTTAAATAAAAAAGTAGTTTAATATTAATTGTTTTTTTTTAATTTAATTATTTATGCTAAATAAAAGTAAATTAATATGAATATCTATTCAGTAAATATGTCAAGGTATGAACTCTAATTATAGTTAAAATGAAAATATCTCTCTATAGTAAATGAAAACTCCCCGTTCAATTATTTTTTACTTTTTAGTACCTGGAAGTCGTTCTTACAATATTTTTTTTTGAAGTTGTTTTAAATTTTGAGGATATTGGTATGATTGTTTTAAATATGAAATCCAAGTTTATTTTGTTATTTAATTTTAGAAAATTATATAATAATAATAAATAAAAAAAAAACTGTGATGTTGTATTTCATTATAGTTTAATGACGATCATTTTTGCCCTTCGTTCCTTTAAAAAAAAAGCAAGATGGATTTTTTTTGTTTCTGACGTGGCCTCAAAAGGTATTTTTTTTTAATTATTGTCAGATCTTCAATCGAAGAAAGATGTATCTTAAAAAATAATTATTTTTAATAGAGTTAAAACAAATGTTATGAGTTTAAATATACATAATAATATTATATATTCCAAGTTAAAAAACATTTTTCAAACGCATTTGCATATAAGTTATGATTTTATTTTTATTCATCCACATAAATCATAGTTTTATATATTCCAATTTTCTTCACAAAAGACCTAGAAGTTATAAAAAATAATAATTGGTACGTTTATATGCAAATAATGAAAATGACTTGAGTTCCGACCTTCGAAATATTGTTAGTATTGTTGTTTTATTCCAATTTATTTATTTTTTCATACTACATATTTTTGTGAATTGAAAAAATATATTCTCGACTTTGATTAATTTCTCCCTATTTTGAAATGAATTTTTCCACAACTGGTAACATTATTCACGCCAACTAGGAACGCATAATGACTTATGGCGAGTGTAAGACGTAGCTGTCACGCACACTATTATAACAGACATGGATTGTTTGTTTTAGGTCGTTTGCAGCGCGACACTCTATCTAGACATATAAATAATCTAAGCTTATAAAATAAAATGTGTAATACGAACACAAAACCATCTGTTACTATCGCACTGCCCCATGGCGATCCTTCGTGAAGTAGAGCATGTTTCAGGAGGCCACCTCTTCGCACTCCAACATGACGTCGTCGTTACTCAAGCCCTCCATTTCGTTCTCGGCCGCGTTTTAGATGTTAAGCGTGACCTAAGGGAAACTTCATATCGTCATTCATTGTTCATATTCATTATATAATGTATGAAAGTAAAATATTTGAAAATATTGAATTTTGAATTGAAGTAAATAATGAAGGTACCTCTGCGTTATTGCCAGATATTTGGTTGACTGATGTTTGTTTCAAGTAGGAGGTGGACTGATGTACTGCTTCATTTTTTGGATGTTAGATCTGAAAATAAAAATAAACTTTTATGTCAAACATTCGTCTACAAAGACAAGAACTCTATAATTACTGAAGAACAAGAAAATCTCAAAAAGATCTGAATGGATGCCAAGTTCTGCTTTAATAACATAAATTATATTTATATTTACTTATATTATATTTAATTATATTTTTATTTATATATATTTACCTAAATATATTTATCAATACTGCTGATATATTGCGTTTAATCTCTATGATTTGTTTACATTCATATAATAAATCAGACTTACTGGTCTATTCTTAAAGAGCTGGTTGATGTTGTTGAAGCCAATGGAAACACGACTGACGCAAGAACGAAGCATCTTTCGATGTTCTTTCTCCACACATTTGCCACTAAGAAATAGAGAATAAGATGTTACACATATTGATAAGATAAATAAATATGACAGACAAAGAGTAAACAATAATATATAATTGATTTACCCGGATGTATCAATGTTATCATTTGTGACGACTTATTGAAGGCACTGCCTGCTTCACGGAAGATCTCCCCCACCTGAAATCAAATATTTCAAATATTTACCACGAAGCATTTGTTTAGTAGATCATTGTAACCTTTTTTGTAACCCGTCTGTAGTACACAACCCGCCGAATAAATACCCTCTCTTATTATTATTAAAGAACTTATGTTTTCCAAGATAGCAGTGGTTTAACATGGAGCAGTAGTTAATAAAAAAAAAGTGGCCAAATGCGTGTCGGAGTTGTGAGGGTTCCGTACAAACTTTTAGTTAATTAAAGATTGTCCCAATAAAAAAACTACAAATTTACGGTTTTCGGATTCCTTTTTTTACTTGTGCTACATAACATTGCTATTCATGCCAAACATGATTCTAGATAAACGGAAAGTACCCTACAGGTTTTGATTAAATTGCGAGTGTCAAAATATGCGACATATTATCTTTTGATTGCGTCGAATAGGAAATATGCATGTATTTTTTTATATTTTTATCTAGTAGCTTACATCGCTAAATCCTAAGAGAATATTCTAAGCCAAAAAAGTATTTTTAATGTCAGATATCGACAGACGAGCATGAGGCTCACTTTATGGTTGGTTATACCTCAGCCACAAAACATCAGTCAACGATGCTCTGTCGACCTAATTTTTACTTCGAGCATTTGGATATTTATGTAGGAGTGATTTAGAGAATTTTAAAAAAAGTTGAAAAGTGCCAACCGACACGAGCATTTTACACGCCCGCCATATTCTCGCTTTGACTGACATAGTAGGTATATAACAGTCTAGAAACAATTGACTAAATCGCAAACGAACAAAGCAGAAACAGCTATAAATATAATATTATATTTATAGAAGTTACGTCACATTCGCTAATCTATATATCTATGATATAATCGCTGATCTATAGCGTGGCTTTTGAGGCGTGAAATATTTGAATTTCCCACAGTTTTCTTGCATCTTTAAAATATAATTTCTTGCTCAAAACTGAAATTCAATAAAAAAATATTGATGGAAGCGTAATTCTGAAATAATAAAATTTATTAAACAAATTTTTGAGCCTCGATCGAAACACATGCATATTCCCTATTAGAAGTATTGTTTCACTGTTGCAAGGGATAGCAGATCTGAGTATTTTATAATAATTTCACTTGAAACTTCCACGCGTTCTTAAGAAAAAGGGTCTTGATAACAAAGTCATCCTATAAGGGTTTCATTTTTGATACGGAGTACGGAACCCAAAAATGTGTACACTAGAGATTGTGCAGGTGACTTTATTCAACGGATAGGTCGATCGATAGCTTCTTATAATGAACCACGCAATAGCCGGCTTGCGCATGCTTAATACGGCAATTTATAACTGAGCATGCGCTCAGACTCCCAACGGGCCAACGGCTCGATTGATTTTATCTACACAATTAGTACATACATAGTAGGTAGGTAGTAGGTTTGTTACTAAAGGGAAAGACTGAGCGACTTGCAGATCTGCAGTGTAATGACGCACTAAAGAACATAGTATGTATAGGCACATTCCCAAAGAAATAATAAATTGATGAAAATGTCATTAAAACATTTCAGCCCAAAATAAATATTATTTTACACAATATTCTCTAAAAATTTACTTATTAAAACAGTCTATCGTTAGTGTACTACCTAGACCAGTGGTCGGCAAACTAATTAGCCAAAAAGCCAAATACGAATATTACCAACAATTTAAAAAAAAATAGGATCAAATCTGTTTATTTAGTAAACTTTTATTACACTAAATAAAACTGAATTTCATAAAAAATCAGTTTGTTTAAATGAAAATATTATTGCGCTTTCCGTCGATATTTCTGCCAGAGCCGCACTTACTCGTAAGGATCCAAAGAGCCAATGCGGCTCTGGAGCCGCACTTTGCCGACACTGACCTAATTAACTTCAAAATAATGCTTAAATTATTTTAAAGTTCAAGCGATTTTTTTAAATATCTCAAATTCTTGCCCCATGTTTTCTTTATTATCTTTTCAATTGCATATGAAATATTGTTCAACGTTTGAATCTATGGAACGTTCTTAATAAAATTTCTACAATACCTTATAATTTAAAGGACCAACACAAAACGGGTGTGATCACAACAAATCACTGCACTATACTGAAGAAAACGCCCAACTCAGAACAGAAAAGGCCCACGCAAATCAACGCATGCGTAATACTGTGCTTCTGTAGAAACCCCGGCTTCATAACTGACCAATTAATTGTATCAATCTTATCTACATATATTTTTACGCTCATGTTGTAAATAATGTTGTTATAAGAAAAGCAATAATAAATCAAAATTATGTAACACATACTTTTATTGTTTCACCACACTGAACGATTTTTTCAGAATGCAAGCTAATGGCCGCAGTGTTGCCGCTGAACGAAACCAAAATCCGCTATACCTCTATCAAGACTGCGCTATATCTTGCGAATATCCGGCTTCTAAAATGCACTATTTTCCGCCTAACAATTTCTAAATATATAAAATAGGTAGGTACATTTTGGTCGAGAAATACCCAAACGAAATCGACTCTCTACTTTTATTTCTCTATAGTTTAGGCGTCCGAAACACTATCAATATTATTAAAGCGCAATTCATCTTGGTTGATAACTAACAATTATCTAGATATGTGCCAGATTTTTTTAGCGCATAGTTATGAGAAAAAAGCGCTAGAGACTCTAGAATTACACTAGATCAACTCAACTAGACCGACAAATCCGCTAAAACGGCAACAGAGCTAATAGGTACGACCAAGCTAATTGACGCATGCGTATTGTGGTGACCATATAAATACTAAAGTACATACATATGTATCCATAGACAAACAAATCTATTGATTTTTTTGGTTTATTCCAATTTTATTCAATGTATTGTAACAATTATTATGTGAAATTCATCATTATGATATGAACCTAGAACCTCAACAAGTGAGTGCATATAAACATATATTGTATCAGAATGTTTAATTTTTATATCTGAAATATGAATTAAATATCAGGCGCTCAGTTTTTATCGCATTTAATTATCGCTAATTAGGTTGTATATAGTTTTGTAATCACTAATCAATGCACAAAAGGATCACAATAGAGGGATATTCCAAATGGAATCAATAAATTGCGTTGCTATTTATTTTTCAGAATTATTATTTCGCACAGCCATTTTTGAATTCAGTTTAAGAAGTATTTCAAATAGTTAAAATAATAACGTGTATGGCTATTGGCTAACCAAACATTTTACTTTCTTAAATTATTGAAGACAGTACAAAAAATAATTGGATATTAAGTTTCCAATCCTTTAAATTCGAAAGCAATCGCACTCACCTTCTCCTCTTCACCCTCGCTTTATGCAGCAGCTGTGGTTCTTTTAAAATAATAGATGAGTTTTGAAAATAAATTAAACCGGTATGAACATTTCAACACACAACTGTTCACAAATAAAGGCACGATGTAACTGAGCTCGCTCTCACGAGTAGTGGCTACTGCAATGACGCTCCTATAACAAAAATCAATAATACTTCATTAGAATCTACCAATAGGAGCTATTGTAGAAACACACAACATAATATCGATGCGCATAATATTACTGTTATGAGCAAGCGTATGGACGCTTTTTCACCTGATGGATAATGATAATGCGGCTTAAGATGGATTTATTCATGCTTCGTCATTAAAAACCTGTGCACACTTGCTTTGAAGCGACCCATATTGTATTGACCATTCCTTACAGGTCCTTATAATAAAAGATGACGGCTGTGAGTGATGTCGATTGTCGATTACGTAAGGATGGAGGCCCAACCGGCACTGGTCGATCGTTTGTAAAAAGGTGATGCTGGTATAAGTTGATGCAGGTTTTCGTAGCACTCCCCGAGATACACTCTGTAAAGGACGAGATATCATCAGGACCGACAGACTGGCGCCATCACGATATTTGCGCCGACCAGTCTGTAGGTCCTGATGATACGTCGTCATACATTAAGGCGGTCCGGCGCAAATAACTCGTATTGTATTAGATAAGCTAATGCAAAAATATTATATTTTTTAAGATATACATTTATGTTTCAATTACTTATATAAAACATAAGGTTAGCCTGCCAATATATCTGAAATGAGATACTCACTAAATACCAATTAAAGGTTGTTTCATGTCCTCGTAAGCCAAGTCAGTCCGGTTCAGTAATTCACTTTTCTGTTAGTTACCTACATTCTGAATCATAACATATCTCTATATAGTCTATTTATAGTCATCTATTTATTATCGTTTATCTATTTAGTTTTCGTAGCACCGGAGGTCCTGGGTTCGAATCTAGTGGAAATAAGATTTAAAAAAAATGTTTGCATCGGGCAAGGCACAGAAGGTTCACTTAATTGCATGTTAGGAAAATGACCAGTGAAGCAGAAATAGAATTGAGCTGCCCCATGTTCCAATAGGGGACTCGGGAATTCACTTATTGTGGGCACAAAGGGTTACATAAAAACGCATATTTTGAGGGTATTCATTTATTTATAAAAAATCTTTATAGACCAAAGATCCACAAGTAGGGATATCAGTATCATTTTTTTTAACTATGACATAATAATTGATGGAATCTAGTAGTGGAATTAATTTTAATTATTCTATGAATCGGTATATCGGTATGGTTTAAACCAAACTAAGGTAGTACAAATCTAAAACAAAGCTCTCTTTTTTCAATTAGTATATTACCTGTACAAATTAATTAAATAACTAAAATACTTTAGACACTTAGTAAGGGAAATAAATATTTCATAGATAGATTGACCATTTGTTTACAGCTACTACAGCTACTACATATATAAACATCAAGAATACATAATTAGTATACACTAATCACAGGAATTCTTACCACAAATTGAGGAAAGGAGTTAAGGGTTGGATGCTGATAAGCAATACAGTGTCAACCCACATGGTTGCCATTTTGAGAAAATTGAGTTTAAAGTTTTTGTTAGGCTTTATTAAATTTCTTTTAATAAATAACAGAAATAATAGATTTTTTTTATTATTATAACACTAAATGTATATCGTTTTTCTTGGTAGCAATCAAAGTAATTGAATTTAGTGCATTATTCTTAAATATTCTAAACATGTTAGGGTTTCGTGCCCATTAGTTTTTTCAATGTGTTTGCTATTAAAACGATTTAAATGATATATTATATCTCTTTTGAAATATGAACTCCAGCTCATAAGGAAGCATTATCAAATTAGCAGTTATCAAAATTTACATTTTTATCTTTTTATGGGTTGTCGTTGTATTGCTTAACAGCGTCCATTTATTTCTTTAAATTCATTACGCTGAGTTATTTACGAGTTTATTTGTGGTAAACTTATAAGTGATTATATTTCAACAATAACCAATGGCCACGAGATACCATACCATATCAAACATACCATAAGCCTACTTATCCACCGTCGAAACTGAAATTTGATGCTCCTATCTACCAGAAAGCTGGTGACCAAGTTAGATATCCATCAAAAACATTTTCATGTAAAGTAACGCCAAGACGAGTAGGTACATATTATTACTTGTACTCAGTACTGTAAAAACAGATATTTATGAAGAGCCAAGCTCCTAGCTCTACACGCCCTAACCTAACATTCTCTCTCATGATAGCGTATAGTGACTTATACATATATACGTATATGTACTTTAAGATCATAAATGCAACTGTCCGATTCTTTCTTACATTTTCACTGGTAAAGCAAACATGTCGAAGTTTGATTAGTACAATGATTGAATTCAGTAATCAGGCAGCTATAAAAACTCTGTTAATTCTGCTTTGTCACTGACGCCTTCTCCCAGCCATCTTAGTTTACTCTGTGCCTTTTTAATTGATCAGTGAGAAGCTATGCCTGCTATCGATATATTGTACCAACATTCCTAGTGCATAAAGAAATTTTTTTTTCCAACTTAATATTGCCGGGTCGTTTGAGTATATCCCATAATCATATGGTGTTTTTATGTGAGTGAGTGATTAGCTCCTTGCAGCCTAGATCCATAGTGCCTAGGCTACCACTTTTGAACTTGAGATCCCGCTCAGTTTTCTTCGGGTATCGTCCCTACCGAGCAGTTGCCGATTTAAAGGCGCCGGCTACTGCCTTTCGCCCGTTGTCCTTAGCATCTACGATTCTCTTGGATGGTGATTCCACATTAAAAATGTGATCGTAGAAGGTCCCAGGAGGCACGACGAGGACGTGGACAGATCGGACTTGCTAGTAAATGCTTGAGAGCACCATCACAGCTCAGCATTGGAAAAGTCGAGTCTTTACCGGATTTTTTGTAGTCTTGGTCTCTACACAAATCCACTCAGACTTTATTACTAGCCTTCACCTCCCTCTATATTCTGGAATAATTACAAATTCGTTCTAAAAAAGTTATTCGATAACTGTATTCGTAATGTAAAGATATATTTTGCATTAGCTCTCACGGTCAGTCCAACGGAATTTTGAAAAATTCGTTAAATCGAGGAATTCGTTATATCGAAGCTCGTTATATCAATATTACGCTGTGTAAGATACGAGCCACGCATTATGCATACCGGGAACGTTGTGGAAGTGAGATTAGTGCAATATATTAGTATTTTGTCGTATCACTGTGTGATACTGATATATTGGTGATATCCCTAGGGATTTCGCGAAATCTCTCCTATCTTCATTTCCCTGCGACATATATACATTATAAACTTATATTAATTTGCACGAGTTATTTCATGTTATCTTATTGAATTAAACAATATTTAGACATTTAATATTGTTTTACTTAAGAAGAATATTTTTTTTTATCGTAGATAAGATCTGGCAGTCTCGATGAAACTATTAAAGATAATATTAACTGAAATGATCCCACAGGAAAATCATTTTTACTTTGAAACCACTTCATGGCGCACGATTTATTAATAAAAATCAATACATGGGCAAGCTTTGAATCGATTAATATTAGCATATTGAAATAACGATGTTTTCTAGAAAACGTTAACGAAGAATAGAATCATTGTCATATGTGAAATATCTTGTTTAAACTCGTTTATGTGACACTTGTGATAGATCTATTTGCATAAGTAATCAGCTTGGTTTATTTAGATTTTGTCTAGTTTACAATGCTGTATTTTAGTTCTACATTGATTTTTCAAATGTAACTTTACCAAAAAAAATTGCACTAGTTATATATTAAAATGCAAAGACAAAGAATTTATTAGAAATCAGACGATTCTTTTATAGACAGGATTTTAAACAAAATGAAAAAATTTCAATTTGAATTTATAAGTGATCTCACGACAGGTTTCTCCGTAGGTACAAGGTACTATATTTAAAATATTAAAAGTGAATTTTCGAATAATGTAGCACAGGGTAGACGCATTTCTAAGTAATTTTTACCCTGCCCAACCGAAACAATATTTAAATAAAATACTGTATACCGGATTAAAACGCGATTTATTATTTATATTGTTTAAATTATTTATCCCGACGTTTCTGATGCTTTACAGCAACCGTGGTCGCGGGGAGACGTCTCCCGCCATACGAGTCCGACGCCATAAGAGATTAATAACGGGCTAAAAAAATGGATAAAAAACAATCGATCGTGGTCGTATTGACGGCCAGTAAGTTGATGCTGAGTGTACGGTGGGAATGGAAGGGTATTGTCTATTATGAAACTTTGGAACCTGGCCAAACAGTGGATTCGGTACTTTACTGTCAATAATTAACTCGATTATATGAAGCAATTCAAAAGAAGCGCCCGGAATTGGTATTTCTAAAGGGCGTTGTGTTCCAATACGACAAAGCCAGACCACATATCTTTTAGGTCTAGCAAAAATTTATTGAACTTGGTTGGGAAGTTTTGCTGCAAGCTTTACCACCGTGTAGCCCGGGTCCCGGACCTTGCACTGCCAGACTATGATTTGTTTCGGTCTTTGCAAAACTTCTTTGATGGAAAACAATTGGCCGCCAAAAGAGCAGCCGTAAATCATGTCACTGAATTTTTCGTGTCTAAACCACAAAGTTCTATCTACACCGATGGAATTATGAAACTGCCTGAAAAATGGCAAAAGCCCAAGGATTATAATGGCACATAACTTTTATGTGCTTGCATAAAATCGATTTTTAATAAAGATAAATTTCATTAAAAATTAATTAAAAATCGAAAAATATCATTTATATACCCTGATATTATTATAAATTAACATAACTTAAAATTAAATAAAATAAAATATTAAAATGTAGAAAAATAATAATAACTATTATTATTTATTCATTTTACGATAGTAACTTAATTAATACCCTACGGATTTGGGCGAATGGATTTTTATGATTTTTAGTAGATATGACGATCTTATATAATATGTACATATAACTAAAATTAAAAATACGTAGGAATTATTTTAATCCTTTTACAACCATGTACATCTTACCGTTAAAGTAAAACACAAAGCATGACTATATAGTACACCTGGACCGAACTCCTACTAAAAGTTATAAATGAATACTAATAAAATAAAATGTAAATTAAATAATGACTCCTTTAATTACTTGTTTAATATACCTTGATTTAAGCACGAACCTAGTTTTTCATCATTATATCATTATTTTACAACTTAAAATATGTAATGGAATGAAAACGCATCTTATTCACTTAGTATTAATTTAGTGAGTTTCTAAAATTAAAAATAATATTTTTTGGTAGATTTCGGTTGTTTTTTAATTTTTATCCATTTTTTATATTTCATGAATATTAAAACGAATACTACTGATAAAGCGAGTTCCTAAAATTAATATAATAGTATCTAATTATTTTAAACTAGACTTTTTTCATCACAAAGAAAATTGCGTTATTTTTTCATTTTTGACATACACTACTCGTATATGTAATTTCCGCCACTTTAGTTTTTTTTTATGGAACAAAAGTAAAGCAACATCCGTAACCCAGAGCGGTAGATTGACTGCTCATTGCTACAGTTCTAAAATCAGTCTATCTATTGCGACCTTCTGATATGTTTCATGAACTCGCATAATGAAATATTTTCAACTGCTAAGTGAGAAAGGAAAACATAGTAACATTATATTACTTATTTGCGCTCTCAGCGTTATAAATTTGTTTTTTTTTCCTTATTATTTATATATATTAGTCATTAACTGATCAGTACTAGAACCCCATTCTCGGTCCCCACGTTGAACTTCAACCAGAAGCACTGCGTTGAGTTCTCCTTTAAATTTATCTATTTTCAAGTCTTTTCCCATAAATAATAATAATTTATTTAAACATTTCAGTTTTGTGGTTTATTTTAGTAAATTATTATTTGTTTTATTTGACTATATTGTTACGACGACGCGCGGCAAAATACATGTTATGAATGTTTCGACAAAAAGGCAAGTAATAGCCAACTTGCTAATTTTCGTAATCGAGTTACATTTAAGGAGTCATAAAAGAATTACAATATTTACAAACACTTGTCACGACCTTATTAAAATTTATTCTGTTGGTCTATAATATTATGTATGAAGTAACTGTCTGATGTTAGAAATTTATGGACAAGTTGTTTAGTTCATGAAGAGTTCACAGCCCCCCATGCTAACGTGAGCTTCAGCCATAAGAAACAGTTCCCCGAATTTTCTATAAGCTGGTAAAATATAAACTGTAGGTACTAAGCCTAGCAACCAAATATTATTACTTTTTTATTTTTTTCACTAATATTTAAATTAACAATTACTCAACGTTTTGTACCGGATGTTTAGTTTCGTTAAGATTCCCGGGATTTTAAATAAAATTAATTAAATATTGTTTCAGTTGGGCGGGGTACAAAGGACTTAGAAATGCGTCTACCTGTGCTAGATTACTCGAAAATTCACTTTTAATATTTTAAATATCGTACCCTATACCTACTGAGAAACCTGTCATGACATCACTTATAAATTCGAATTGAAACTTTTTCATTTTGTTTAAAATCCAGTCTATATACGAATCGTCTGATTTCTAATAAATTCTTTGTGTTTGCATTTTAATATATAACTAGTGCAATTTTATTAAGTAAAGTTACATTTGAAAAATCAATGAAGAACTAAAATACAGCATTATAAAGTAGACAAAATCTAAATAAACCAAGTAGATTACTTATGCAAATAGATCTATCACAAGTGACACATAAACGAGTTTAAACAAGATATTACACATATGACTATGATTCTATTCTTCGTTAACAGTTTCTACAAAACATTGTTATTTCAATATGCTAAAATTAATCGAATTAAAGCTTGCCCACGTATTGATTATTATTAATAAATCTTGCGTAATGAAGTGCTTTCAAAGTAAAAATGATTTTCCTGTGGGATCATTTCAGTTAATATTATCTTTCATAGTTTCATCGTGACTGCCATCTCTTATCTACGTTAAAAAAAAAATTCTTCTTAAGTTAAACAATAATAAATGTCTAAATATTGTTTAATTCAATAAGATAACATGAAATAACTCGTGCAAATTAATATAAGTTTATAATGTATATATGTCGCAGGGAAATGAAGATAGGAGAGATTTCGCGAAATCCCTAGGGATATCACCAATATATCAGTATCACACAGTGATACGACAAAATACTAATATATTGCACTAATCTCACTTCCACAACGTTCCCGGTATGCATAATGCGTGGCTCGTATCTTACACAGCGTAATATTGATATAACGAGCTTCGATATAACGAATTCCTCAATTTAACGAATTTTTCAAAATTCCGTAGGACTGACCGTGAGAGCTAATTCAAAATATAGCTTTACATTATGAATACTGTTATCGAAAAACCACTTCAAAACAAATTTGTATTCATTTCAGGATATAGAGAGAAAGTATTATAGACCTAGAGGTCTTAATAGACATATACAACGTTTTTTTCAACTTATAACCTTTATCAATTATTCCCACTTAACACATTGAAGGACACTCGGCTTCCACCGATAAAATTAGTGATATGACACAGTTAACTTCCATACAAAAAAAATTGACGGTGGGGGACGTCCTGTCACCTTGTAAACGATTAAGTTGCTTGTGATAAAGAGAACGTCCTCAACCGACGGTTCACGAGTCACGACGTCCCGGCACAATACTAGTAAATATATATTTTGTATTTATACTACTATAATAAGGTTCATAATAAAATAAATATGCCTAAAAAACGACGTGTACAGCCGCCCGCCGTATCAAAGTGTTCTATTGACGACGTCCTCAGCAGTCGTGTCCTTCAATGTGTTAATTCTACTAGAATTTATTTCTCGACAGTTTTAGACACGTTAAATTCTTCGTAAGAAATTCATTGCTGTTTGACGCTAAATAATGTAAACATCGCTGCGTGTAATTGTTGTTAGTTCATTAAAGTGTGTTCTCATTTATTAGTGGAAATCGTTCGCTTGAAGCAGATGAGTATCTGCGTGATAATCAACGTCCCTACCCTACCCCTTTTAACGTGCACTAAAACTTTAATTTCGGATTTATCTCGGCTTTATTTGAGTATTGCACTTCACTATTTTACAGGTAGTACATTCACATGGTATACTACCTTTCTACTAAAAATCATAAAAATCCGTTTTCCCAAAACCTAGTAAGTATTAATTAAGTTAGATACTATAACGCGGTGTAAGAGTCAGATGGACGTATCTACATTTGCTCAATTTTACAGGAGAGCAAAAATAATATGACAATCCACCACTTAAAATAGATACGTTCATATGGTTCTTATACCGCTATAATTAAAAATAATAGTAGTAATAATATAATTATACTATAATTAAGAATAAAAATAATAATTAATAATATTGGTATATCTTAAAAATATTAATTAGTTGGATAATATAATAGCTTTTGTGTAGAATCAACTCAGATTAGTAGAAGCAATATACGGCAAAAAATACGGCCTTTGCAAATTGCAAAATGAAGTCTATTTAAGCCGATTTTCAACCCACCGTGCGTTGCTTTAGTTACAAATTACATGGATGTTATTAATCACGACTTATTGCCATCCACCCTGGTGGCTCTGTCCCGCTAACGGGGCAGATGGGAAAAATAGTAGTGACCCTTGTCCACTTCGCTGAACAATGTGAAAATTTGCGGTTATATTATTGGCATTGACCTTCTCCTGATCTGTGGTATTGGCCAGATCAAACAAAAGTTTTTGTCAAACACATTGAAAATAAGAAAATTCTGGATAGTGACGAGGTATGAAATATACTTTACGACCTATTTTCATACTTACCAAATATACATTTAAAAATTAATAAAATTCGGTGGAGCCATTTCTGATTAGAATTCACGCAGAACACAATACGCTATGAGAGAGAGAGTGTAAGGTTAGCTAGGCGCTTGACTCTTAAACGATCTAAAAATCTAAACACTTATTTACAGTGCAAATAATATGTACCTACTCGTCTTGGCGTTACTTTGTACTTTGTGTACATATTTTTATGGTTTCTGTGTGCTAATCCTAGCTTTCACACCAAATTTCAGATTTCTATGACTTCAGGACACAATTCAGTATTAAAATGTGAAATTTACAAATAAGCAGCACAATAATTAAAAATATTAAACATAAGGTAATCAAAATTAAGATCTGCGAACTCGAAGCGTAGCTCGTAGCACGGTCAAGTAAAACAATGTCTAGACGTATTCTGTAGCAAATTGCGGCCGATACGAACACAACACGCACTCTTGTAGCACCGCGCACCACCCCACGACGAAGTAGAGCAAGTTGCAGGCGGCCGCCTCTTACCGTTATCCGCTTCGAACTCCAACTTGACATCGTTCACGTTACATCATCGAGTCATCCACGTCCACTTCTTTCTTGGACGCGTTCAACATGCGATCAACATGTTAAGCATACGTTGACCTAAGAGAAACTTCATATCATCATTCATCGTTCAGTCATAATATAATTTATAAGAATTGAAAGTTAGATATTTAAAAAAATATAAATATACAGTTTGATTTGAAGTAAATGATGAAGGTACCTCTGCATTATTGCCAGATATTCGGTTGACTGATGTTTGTTTCAAGTAGGAGGTAGAATGATGAACTGCTTCATATTTTGGATGTATGATCTGGAAAGTGAAAATTCAAATAAATTTTGATGTCAAAAATTCGCCTTCTAGGGCAAACACTGCATGATTTCTGGAGAACAAGAAAAAACCTCTGAGTGGATGCCAAGTTCTGCTTAACACAAATTCATATTTAAATATACATACTAATGAATACAGCTGATATATTGCATTATTGAAAATGTTTAAGGTGTATGAATTGTTTATTTTCATATAAAAAATCTGACTTACAGGTCTATTCTTACAGAGCTGGTTGGTCTTGTTGAGGTCAACGGCAACACTATTGACGCAGAAACGAGGCATTTCTTAATGTTCTTCCTCCGAACATTTTCTACTGTAAAAAAAAGAATTAGATATTAAAAATATTGATTAGACAAATAAAGCTATATGTTTATATAAATATGTATATGATTAAGCAAGCTGGTAGTATTATGCTAAAATATAATGTAAAGCATATCTATTAAAGAGTAAAAAATATAATTAAATTACCCGTATGAAGTAATGTTATCATTTATGATAGGCACTGGCTGCTTCGTGGTAGATATTCCCCACCTGAAATCAAATATTTAAAAATTTACCTCCAAGCATTTGTTCAGTAGACTAAATTGTAAAATTTATTGATACGGTCCGTCTGTAGTATACATTCAGCCGAATAAATATTCTCTCTTATTTTTAAGAACTTATGTTTTCAAAGATAGCAGTCGAATAACATGGTGCAGAAGTTATGTTAAATAGAACTGGCCAAGTGCGAGTCGGACTCGCGCACTGAGGGTTCCGTATAAACTTTTAGTTACCTAAGTAAAAATGTTCCCAATAAAAATACTACATTTACGGTTATCATATTGTTTCTTTTACTTGTGCTACATGACATTGCCATTCATGCCAAATTTCACGATTCTAGAGTCACGGAACCCTAAAGGTTTTAATTAAATTGTGAGTGTCAAATATGTGGCATAAACGGAACATGAAAGGCCACAACTTTTGATCGCGTCGAATTAGAAGTATTTTTTCGACTGCTGCAAGGGATTGCAGACCTGAATATTTGATATTAATTTCATTGATACCTCCACGGGTTCCTGAGAAAAAGGGCATTGAAAAAAGGGACAGACAAACAGACAATGAAGTGATACTATAAGAGTTTCGTTTTTGGTCCGGAGCAGAAGTTCATTTTAAAAAACGATGTATACTAGAGATTTTTTATTTTTTTTATGTCAGATATCGACAGACGAGTATGAGGTTCACTTGATGGTAGGTGATACCTCACAGAACATCAGTCAATGATGCGCTGTCGACCTATTTTTTACTTCGAGCATTCGGAAATCCATAGACAAACCGAAACACGCAATATGCACTTCACGCTTTTTTCCATATATAAGATTACGCAGGTGACTTTGTTCTACGAATGGGTCGATCGATAGCTTCTTATAATGAACCACGCAATAGCCGGCTTGCGCATGCTTAATACGGCAATTTATAACTGAGCATGCGCTCAGACTCCCGGACAAATGGCTCGATTGATTTTATCTACACAATTAGTACATACATAGTAGGTAGTAGGTCTGTTTTTTCAAGGGCAAGACTGAGCGACTTGCAGATCTGCAGTGTAATGACGTACTATGTATAGGTACATTCCCAAAGAAATAAAAAATAGAAGAAAATGTAATAAAATAAACTGAAGCTAAATAACATTTCAGCCCAAAATAAATGCTATTTTACATACCCTCTAACAATTTTCTTATTAAACCCAGCCTATCGTTATTCTACTACCTAGGTCGATAATGCTAATAATTTTAAAATTCAATCTATGTTTTAAATATAACAAATTCTTGCTTTATATTTTTTTTTTAAAGTTTTTCAATTGCATATGAAATATTGTTCAAAGTTTGAATCTATGGAGATTTCTACAATACCTTTTCTTAAAAGACCCACACAAAACGGCTGCAATCACAACGAACAACTGCACTTAACTGAAGAACACGACCACCAAACAACTCAGAACAGAAATGACCGACGCAAATCAACGCATGCGTAATACTGCGCTGCTACAGGAACCACGGCATCATGACTGACCAACTAATAGTATCAATATTTTCTATATATTTAATATTTTACGCTAATTTTTTTTAATTTTTTTCGGACAAAGAATTAGTCTTGCCATTCAAAGGGGGAACGCTGCCAGTATCTTCGGAACCTTGCCTAAAGGGTTTTATTATTTTATTAATATATTTTAGGTTTTATATTATATATTTTAAGGTTTTTAGTTTTAGGTTCTTTAATCACTTGTAATATAATTATGTAATATTTACGAAATTAAATATATACATAAAAATTTTTACGCTTATGTTGTGAATATCTAAAGGAAAAAAGCAAATGTGTAACACATACTTTTATTGTTTCACCATATTCTGTTTGTGCTTACACTGAACGAGCTTTTCAGACTGCAAACTAAAGGTGCCTTCAGATTTGCCGCTAAGTGCCGCGCTTACGCGTTATACATAATAATGACGTTTTTCTTAGGCTTCTTTTTTTTGTTTTATTTTTTGGTTCAAAATCCTTTTTCTTTTTCTAATAATACTACTAGCAGTGTTTCTTCGTCTGAGTCCATCGTGAAACTAAATATGTATGTTTACAACACTACCATTCTCAAACCTAGCTACCGCAGCGCTGCAGACGCGCTGCCTCCGCGCGGTACTTTGCCGCAAATTTGAAGGCGTCCTAATGGGTACGACCAAGCCGATTGACGCATGCGTATTGCGGCGTCCACAATATGTATATATACCAAATAATATATTATGTGTACCAAAGCACATGCCTATGTATCCCCAGATAAACAACTCGATTGTTTTTTTTTGCTTTATTCCAATTTTATTCAAAGTTACGTGTCGAAATTTTTCAAAATATAACAATTATTATTGTGTAATTATTCATTAGGATATGAGCAAAGAACTACAACATGTGAGTGCATAATTTGAAACTCAATAACTGCCTACTGAACAAATAATATATGTAGAACAATGCATGCAAAGATACCAGATTGAGGCAATTATCTCGAAGTATTTTATTTTCCCACACCTATATATTTCCCATACCTATGCCTAATTGATGCCTTTATTTTATTCATTTTTTTCGTGGGGAAATCATCAATGATACCCGCCGCCTTAAGGGGCGACGGGTTATGTCGGACTCTCGCGACCGGACTCCAAGGAGTCAAAACGTCGCGAGCTTACCGACTTAAAGCCCACGGTGGCCGTCTTCAGCGCAAGAAGTCGGAGAGTCCCGGGATCTCCAAAGAGAAACTCTCATGATGCCCTCACGAGCGCTTCGCCACACACCGGCACTTCTCATTTAAAATAACGGCAATACGCGGCCTACATTTTAGATGCCATCCTCCCTGAGTTGCTATACGAAATACAAGCACTCAGTTTTTATCAATTTTATTTTTTTATCAAGCTCGCATTTAATCATCTAATTAGGAACTAGATTTTGAAATCATTAATCAATACAGTAAAGAAGTCATAAGGGAGCTCTCTCTTACGAGTAGTAGCTACTGCAATGACGCTCTCTTAACAAAAATCAATAATACTTCATTAGAATCTACAACAGGAGCTACTGTAGAAACGCACGACATAATATCTGTGCACACAATATCAGGAAATATACAGAACAAAATCAAAAATCCCTGTTTTTGGTAAATAAAGCTTATTTTTTGCCATCGGAAATAACATGGAGCAGTAGGGCTTTTTCAAAAAACGATGTAAACTAGAGATTAGGTAGGTACTTTGTTCTACGGATAGGTCGATCGATAGCTTCTTATAATGAAATCCAATGGCCACGCAATAGCCGGCTTGCGCATGCTTAATACGGCAATTTATAACTGAGCATGCGCTCAGACTCCCGGACAAATGGCTCGATTGATTTTATCTACACAAATAGTACATACATATTACATAGTAGGTTCTTCATCTGATTTTATAAGGGCAAGACCAAGCTACTTGCAGATCTGCAGTGTAATGACGCACTTTAGAACTTATATATAGGCACATTCCCAAAGAAATAATATATAGATGAAAGTATCATAAAATAGACAGCTGAATACATTTCTGCCCAAAGTAAATATTATTTTAAATACCCTCAAACAAGTTTCTTATTAAACCCAGTCTATCGCTAGTGTACTGCCTTTTAATTTAAAGTTCAAGCGACTTTTTTAAGTGTCACAAATTATTGCCACTATATGTTTTCATTTTTTAAAATATTGTTCAAAGTTCGATTCTATGGAATGTTCTATGTAAAATTTCTACAATACCTTATAATTTAAAGGACCAGCGCAAAACGGGTGTAATCACAACAAATTACTGCACTTAACTGACGAACACGTCCAACTCAAACCAGGAAAAGCCGACGCAATTCAATGCATGCGTAATACTGTGCTCCTGTACGCCCGGCTTTTGCCTGGGTTCGTAACTGACAAACTAATTGTATCGATGTCTTCTATATTTTTAATGAACGACATCTAAAGCAGTAAAGAATTAAAACATGTAACACGTACTTTTATTGGTTCACCACATTCTGTTTGTGCTTACACTGAACGAGTTTTTCAGACTGCAAACTAATAGGTACGACTAAGCCGATTGACGCATGCGTATTGCGACGTCCATAATATGTATATATACATGCATATTATGCTCCAGACAAACAACTCGATTAATTTTTTTGGTTAATTCCAATTTTTCTAAATATAATAATTATTATTATTGCGTAGTTGTATAATGAACTACAACAAGCGAGCGCATAATTTGAAACTAAATAACTTTCTGACCAAATAATATTCAACAATACAGTATTTATATAAGATACCAACTTGAGGCAATTAACTCGAAGTGTTAAATTTGATGAATGAACTATAATTAATTATCTGTATATTGTACTTTTCCATACCTATATACCTACATATTTATGTTTAATTTATAGCCTAAGCAATGAAGATTACTTATATATAATTTATTCCCACCATTATTTCTGCTCCCTTAGAAGTAGAATTTTGAAATATCTTTCCTTGGCTATGATAGAAAAGGTATTCGTCAGCTTCTCACTTTATGTATACTTACAGAAATTATCGTAGTGTGACTGTCTAAGGATTGGATAAGAATTGTTCACTTTGATACATCTAAAATTCGAATAACGAGTAAGTATCTGTCGCTTAATTTTTATCGATGATGCACTTGCACCCACTTACCGCATTTAAACATCTAATTAAGTACATTGTTTCTTAAACACTTATCAAGACAGTAAAGGGATCATAAGGGAGGAATATTCCAGACAGAATAAATAAACTGCGTTGCTATTTATTTTTCAGAATTATTATTTCGCACAGCCGTTTTTGTATTCAGCTTAGAAATTATTTCAAATACTTGCAATAATCACGTGTATAGCCAAGCAAATATTTTACTTTCTTAAATTACTGGAGAGAAAATTTAAATTCGCAATCGCACTCACCCTCTCCTTTCCTCTCCCTTGCTTTATACAGAAGCTGTGGTTCTTTTAAAATAATAGATAGTAGATGAGTTTGGAAAATAAACACACAACTGTTCACTAATAAAGGCACGATGTAACTGAGCTCGCTCTTAACTACGAGTAGTTCCTACTGCAATGACGCTCTCATAACAAAAATCGATAATACTTCATTAGAATCTACCAATAGCAGCTATTGTAGAAACGCACAACATAATATGCGCATAATATCAGTAAATATACAGAAAAATAGAGAAAACCTCTTAAAACATCCAATGCAAAATTAATACATAAATTTAAGATACATTTTTATGTGTTTCAATTACTTTTATTAAACATAAGACAATATAAGCTAAGCTGAAATTAGATACTCACAAAATACCAATATGAGTTTGTTTCAGGTCCTCGTAAGCCACGTCAGTCCAGTCCAGTGGGTAATTTACATTTCTGTTAGTTACATTAATTGTGATGTTCACTGGAACTACATAACCTCATCCTACACATTATCCATTCTGAGCATATCATCTATTTATTGTGTGCATGACCGCCTCCGTGACTCAGTGGCGGAAAGCGCGATGCGAATAGCACCGGATGTCCTGGGTTCGAATCCAGTGAAAATAATATTTAAAAAATTGTTTCGGTCGGGCAGGGCAACAGTGCAACAGACACAGAAATAGGTCTTCCCCGTGCTCCACTAGGGGACTCTGGAAATAACTTTTTGTGGGCATACGGTCTATAGGTCAAATAAAAATGCATATTTCGATGGTATAACAAATATATTTCGGATGACACACAACAAGAATAAGGTATTACAAGGTACAATACTGTTTGTATGAAAACAAAAGCGCTTCATTTAGGTTATAGTTTGATTTCTCTAATAGTCGGCATTTTTATAACGATGAAAAATCTCTTTCAGGCATTTATAATTAAAACTAAACATTTCTTTATTTTTATTTTGATATTTTCAGAGCATACAATTCACTATTACAATTTATTTATAACAAAACCCTATGAAAAATATGTCAATATTTCGATTGCTGTTGACTGAATATATTTTAATACAGATTTATTTATTGACCTCAAAACTACAAGTACGGTTGTGAGCGAATTTTCTTTGAATCATCCCATAATAATAATTGAATGTGTCTCGTAGTGGAAATTATTTTAAAAAATAACTTTTTTTTTTTGATAACGTTTATTGATGGTTTATATTCTATGAGAAAATCTCATCAATTTTACTCAGCTTAGTCTCCTTAGCAATTTAGTTTTAATTGTATATTATCAGTGTTTTATAGTTATGGTTATTAAGGATTAAGTTATTTGTTGCTTCTTTATCTAAAGTGCACTAACCAGAGTTTATTTATTTTATTTGATTGTTGTGTGTTTATATTTTATGTTTTGTAAATGTTTACCAATAGTTCCTGAGTTCGCCACGCTTTTGAGGGGCTAATTTAGGCTTCCCTTCCAAATGACTACGGATCTGAACATCGCTCGATATGTCAACGCCAAGGATTCAAATACTGACTTTTCAGCGGTAAACGCGCAAACTTGTGTCTTCTTGAGGTTAAATTGGACTAAATTTTATCGCCCCCAACAAGGTTAAGAGTCAGAGCCTTTGATGCTCTGATCCGCCAGAAAGTTGGTGGTGACCCAGTTAGATACTCTCATCTACACTACACCAATATTTAATAAGCCTTGCGAAATAACGAGCTGCCAACATATATATAAAGCCATGCGCCTTACGACGATAACATTTATTTTATTTTATTAAAAACAGTTCTAAAGGAGATCACCTGTTTATTTCTATTAATATTATTTCTTTTTTCAAATATATTTAAATGAACAAATCCTCCCGCATAACACTAGAAATTATGAACACACGATTAAACATTTAACAAGATTCAGAATTGAAATTTTCAATAGCATATATAGTCAAATATAATGAAAAAAATTATAGCGCTCTTATTTCTATTGTTATGTCGAAAACGAATGATCTCCTTTACATCAAAGATTATTATTATAAATATTCAATAAGGCGCTCATCTTATTACCTAATGAAAAGGAAATATTAAGTTTAGCTATAGCATAAATAGTGAATAGGCCATAATACGTATATAATTGGGAAACTTGAATTATTTATATTTTTATGTGAATAAATTTTTCTCTCGTTAAAGAAGACTCGCCTTATAGGTCATTTTACTTGAACAGTGTCGATAGGTAAATATATCCTGCTCAGGAACACCATAAGGTAACCAAAATAAAATCCGCGAACTCGAACCGCAGCTTGTCGCATGATCCAATAAAACAAGGTCTAGCCGTGTTCTATAAGGAATCGCAACTCGACATGAACACAACACCATGCCTTATAGCATCGTCGCACCACCTCAAGGCGATCCTATGTGAAGTAGAGCATGTTTCAGTTAATCACCTCTTACCGTTATCCGCTTTGAACTCCAACTTCACGTCGTTGCTCAAGCCCTCCACGTCCAGTTCGTTCGCTCTCAACACGTTAAGCCTAAGTTGACCTAGAAGGGAAAATTCATATCGTCATTTATAGTTCATGTTCGATTTCAAAAATATACATTTTGATTTGAAATTAAATAATGAAATTATGTACCTCTGTGTTATTGCCACATATTCGGTTGACTGATAATATTGTCTTTTATTAATGCGAGTATCACACATTTAAATAAAATACTGAATACCGGATTAAAAGGCGATTTAACGTCGGGATAAATAATTTAAACAATATAAATAATAAGTCGCGTTTTAATCCGGTATACAGTATTTTATTTAAATCGGTTGACTGATGTTTCTTTCAAGTAGTCGGTAGACTGATGAAGTAGTTAATAGACAGATCTATTCTTAAAGAGCTGTTTGGCTGGCTTGTTGAGGTCAACGGCAACACGACTGACGCAGGAACGAAGCATGTTTCGGTGTTCTTCCTCCGAACATTTGCCACTGTAAAATAGAGAACACGTATTCATTAGATATTATAAACAAGGCTATATCATGTATTTTATACATATAAGTATGATTAAGTGAGCTGGTATACTGAAATGTAATGTTGCATTGAATTACCCGTATGTAATAATATTTTCATTTGTGACAACTTATTGGAGGCACTGGCTGCTCCACGGAAGATAATATCCCCCACCTGAAATCAAATATGTATTTCAAACATTTGTTTAGTAGACTATAATTGTTACATTTAGATATTATGCACTCTGTAACCCCAGCCCAATAAAGCCCTTTCTAATTAACGCATTTAATTAAGCCAGCGAGTAAAATTATAGGAAAAAGTTTAATTTATATCTATTTCTTCAATATTTTGGTGACCTAGTAGGCATGTCCAAACCTAATCGTACATGTTTTAATGAGGTTATTTACCACCATAACACAAAAGCCCAGGCAAAACTATACATATACATTATACATACATAGAGTAGAGGCGGATATGATTGAAATAAACTGATATGTATTATGTAAATTCTTAATTTTAAATAACTTATGTTTTCAAAGTTAGCCGTCAAAAATAACATGGAGAAGTAGGTCAATTTCTAAAAACGATGTAAACTAGAGATTACGCAGTTACTTTGTTCTACGGATAGATAGATATACGGATTCAGATATGATGAAATCCAATGGCCACGCAATAGCCGGCTTGCGCATGCATAATACGGCAATTTATAACTGAGCATGCGCTCAGACTCCCGGACAAATGGCTCGATTGATTTTATCTACACAATTAGTACATACATATTATATAGTAGGTTCTTCATCTGATTTGATAAGGGCAAGACCAAGCGACTTGCAGATCTGCAGTGTATTGACGCACTTTAGAACTTACGTATAGGCATATTCCCAAAGAAATAATAAATAGATGAAAATGTCATAAAATAGACAGCTGAATACATTTCAGCCCAAAATAAAGGATATATTTTAAAATTAGTTAGTCTACTGCCTATTAATTTAAAGTTCGAAGATTACTTATATATAATTTATTCCCACCATTATTTCTGCTCCCTTAGAAATGGAATTTTGAAATATCTTTCCTTGGCTATGATAGAAAAGCTGGTATTCTTCAGCTTCTCACTTTATGTATCCTTTCTTAAATTACTGGAGAGAAAATTTAAATTCGAAAGCAATCACACTCACCGTCTCCTGTACCCTTGCTTTATACAGCAGCTGTGGTTCTTTTAAAATACTATTATTTAAATTAGATTTATATTATTATTATAGTAGATGAGTTTGGAAAATAAATTAAACCGGTATGAACATTTAAACACACAACTGTTCACAAATAAAGGCACGATGTAACTGAGCTCGCTCTAACGAGTTGTGGCTATTTATTTATTTTATTTAGCACTCTTTATTGCACTTTAAAATATAACTAAAACAATAATAAAATCCTTAGAAATAAATTAAATGTACAATAGGCGGCCTTATCGCTCTCAGCGATCTCTTCCAGGCAACCCTAAACAATAAAAAGAAATGAGAGTATTCGTGCAGGTAGTACTACTTATTACATTTATGCATTACACTTTAATGAACTTCAACAGAAAAGGAAAGTTAAGAAGTAGGATAGGAAATGGCAAAGTAATGTTTATGTAAGAGAGTTTTGAAGGAAGTTAAAGAAGGAGCTTGTCTGATATTAACGGGTAAGGAGTTCCATAGCTTTATGGCGGAAACTGTAAAAGAGTTACCATAAAAGATAGATTTATGTGTAGGGATTTCTAGAGTTAGCTTATTCAAAGAACGTAAAGTGTAGTCGTAAGGACCCATAAACTTAAATTTTTCTTTAAGGTAAGAAGGTGTTCTGGGGTTGAAGAGGATAGAGTAAAGCAGTTGTAAAGTGTGTACATTACGTCTTAACCGGATAGGTAACCATCCGAGTTGTTTGCGGTAATGGGACACATGGTCAAATTTCCTCAACCCAAAAACAAAACGAATACAGAAGTTTTGCAATCGTTCCAGTTTATTCAAAAGCTCTTCATTGACATCGGTAGTGCAAGAGTCGGCATAATCCAGGAGAGGAAGAAGGAGTGACTGCGCCAGTGTGATTTTTGTGGAAATGGGTAGGAAGTGACTAAGTCGCTTTAAAATACTTGAGGCAGCATATAGTTTGCGGCTGACTTCTTTGTAGTGACAAGACCAAGATAAACACTGATCAAAGAATACACCAAGATTTCTAACAGACGTGCTGATATCAATAACCACCCCATCGATGCAAACTCGTGGAAGAGAGGCCCAATCAACTCTTGATAAGTAATAGGAGCTGCCAACAACGATAACCTGGCTTTTGATAGGATTTATTGTAAGACCAAAGTCTTTGCTCCAGCATACCAAAGTAGCCAAGTCACTGTTAGTCGAGTGCAAGGCTTGTGGTAGCTCATCAAGAGTTGATTGCACGTAAATCTGGAGATCGTCGGCGTAGAGGTGAAAATTTGACGTAAGTCGTTGAGTAAGGGAGTTGATGAAAACAGAGAATAAAAGTGGAGATAGAACTCCACCTTGCGGGACACCGGCAACGACATCATTCCACTGTGAGTGAGTACCGTCCGCAGTGATCCGCTGGCGACGTCCATACAAATAGCTGTGAAACCAGTCAATCACCGGCGTCGAAATATTAATAGAGCGAAGCATACCCAGCAGAATCTCAAAGTGCACAGAGTTAAAAGCGTTGCTAAAGTCCAGAAGAGTAAGAACTGTAAATAACTTATTGTCCATACCTAGTCGAATATCGTCAGCAACCTTTACAAGTGCAGTAGTCGTGCTATGACCAGAGCGGAAACCAGATTGAAGGGGACTTAAAATAGAATTTTTGTACAGGAATTGGCTAAATTGTTGGTGGATTAGGCGTTCAAGGACTTTGGATAAGAAAGGTAAAATAGAAATCGGTCGGAAATCAGCGAAGTTACACGGGTTAGGTTTTTTGGGTATGGGAATTATATTCGCATCTTTCCAGGCAACAGGGAATATTCCAGAAGAGATTGAAAAATTGAAAATGTGTGTTATAACCGGAAGGATAACAGCAAGGATAGGAGTAATCATAGCACGACTAACGAGGTCACAGCCAACGGCATTCGAAGATACGGACATAATGCTCTTCTCAACATCCCGATCGGTAAATTGCGTGAAGGAGAAAGGAGAATAGTTAGGAGAAGGAAGAGAAGATAAAGATTGCAGAGTACGCTGAAGACGACTATCATCAATGGTAGTGGAACTGGTGAAGTAGCTATTCAAATCATTTAAATTGAGATCAGAAGGAACAACACTGTGTGCTGGTTTGCCAACTCCCAAAGACCTTAAAAATCTCCAGATTCTAGAAGGATCACCGTTAGAGATGGCGTCATGGATATGTCGTCTTTGTGCATCACGACAGCGAGTGTTACAGCGATTTCGTAGGTTCTTGTACTTTTCACGAGCAGCTTCGGACGTGGCAGCTTTCATTTTGGCTTTAGCACGATTTTTCTTATTCATTAACTCTTTTAGTTCATTGGAGAGCCAAGGCGCAGGGAGATGTTTGATCTTTATGGGACTCAATGGAGCATGCTTGTCGTATAAATTAGTGATGAAAGTATTTAGTAAAACGACCTTATAATCAAGAGATGCTCCGTCAAAAACTGCATTCCAGTCCACATTCATTGCATCTTCACAAAGTAAATCATTGTCGATTCCGTGAAAATTTCGCCGCAGAACAACAGTAGGCTTAGCCTTAGGTGGTCGCACATTATAGGAAAGGAAAATAAGGTCATGATAGGAAAAGGCTTCAGCAGGGAGTTGACCATGATTGGAAACTAGGTCAGGAGAGGAGACGATCATAAGATCTGAGAGAGAAGGTGTGGATCCAGAAACAGAGTGAGTAGCATTAAGAGGAAGGGTGTGGAGATTAAGAGAATCCAGGACAGAAAGTAACTTCTTGGATCGATTATTATTTTTAATCAAGCAAGTGTTTAAATCACCCATGATTACTACATTTTTATACAGTGGAGTAAAATCTTCAAGGGTTTTCTCGAAGCATGCAAAATAATCGACAGAAGGAGAAGGGGAATAGAAAACACCAAGAAGTACCTTAGTTTTAGACAATATAATTTCAACCAGAAGATGTTCAGCCGCATTGGCTGGTGGAGGTTGTGGCGACATACTGACAATGGAAAAGGGAATATGTGACCGTAAGTATATCGCAACACCACCCCCGCCTCTTCCTATACGATCATTGCGGATGAGATTGAAACCAGGAAGTGAGAATGTGTGGGAAAGGAAAGATGGATTAAGCCAAGTTTCAGAGACCAGTATAGCGTGAATGTCTATCGATGCAAATGTTGCGAGCATGTCAGAAAAATGTGCAGGAACGCTTTGCGCATTGATGTGAATAACGTTGAAATGTTTTGGAAAATTAAGAAATAACGATGAAAGGGTAACATCTAAAGGGGCGGAACTAGCACTATGGAATGAATCATCATTGGAGGAAGAAAAGGAGAGAAAATCAGAGTTATCTGTATCATATAACATTATAGTACTATCGCTCAGCAAAAGATAAATTAAAATCAACAATAATGCATAAATGTAAAATTCTAGTATTTAAAATTATTAAAAAGTATATAATAAAAACAACTAATTCAAATTAAAGTTAAATTCAGTTCCAAAGCATTCTATGCACGAACCGTCTACATTATAATATAAAGTAGTAATATAATAAAACAAAATAATTAAAAGAACTAAAGAAACTAACTAATACCTAATTGATTTATATACTAACAATATTATGTAAATATAATTTAATATATGCTGTGCACAAACTAAAACACTATAGAATTAAAAATTATACATAGTCAAAAAGACTGGACTCCGATCACATACATTGTTATTAGAGCAACTGGAATTTTTGACATTAAACCAACTAAATGACACTGACGTGACAGACATTGTCAATATTGTGCAAATTTTAAATAAAAGTCAAATAGCTAATAAGTTATAAACACCGCCAATTTTCGTATAATTTTGATATAATAATAATTAATGAATAGTTAGCTCATAAAAACAAAGCATAAACAAAATTACCTACAATAAGTTAAATGATGATGTCTATACTGATACTATGAGTCAGTGCCAGAAATAACGAAAAGGAAGCTTATTAATATATAGTACATACTATGAAAAATAAATTACTTGGTCTTCTGAGGTGGTTTTTTGGGGCGGAGTTGAATCCTTGTAATTGAAGGTGGAGCAGAAGTCTCTGAAGTAGATTCAGCCGCAGTCAGATCGCCAGTGATAGCTTCAATGTCCTTCATACTTTCAATATGATGACGAGAGCCATCAGCACTGATCACATAAATACGGCCTTCTTTGGTCCAGCATTTAGAGATGCCAAAGCGCCTTCTTGCCGACATGAACAACTTGTGACGATTTTTAGTCAAAAACTCGGACAAAGTAATGCCGGAACCCTTCAGATTTGTCTTTGCTGCCCATATTTTGTCCTTGATAGCACAATCACGCAGCTTTATTAACAGAGGCCTGGGCTTTCCATCACTCCTTGAACCCATTCTATGGCAGCGGCTCAGGGAATCTCCTGTGATGAATGGACACTTGAGACGAACTGACAGCATATTACAGATAGCAGAAGCATCCTCATCCTTCACTTCATTCACTCCATGAATCAATAAGATTTTGCGTCGGCTTCTCATTTCCTGGTCATCTTGCATCTTAAATAGCAGCTCCATTTGGGCTTGAAGATTTTCTAGACAGAATAACATAGAAGTGCGAAACAATGCAAACTCTCTGGCCAGCGGGGACGGAGGCGAAATGTCAGAAGTAGATGGAGGCGCAAGTGATGCGGTATTGAGTTGTTTCTGGAACTCTTCCATCTTCAAAGTGAATCTCTCTGACATGTCCATTACGGTTTTCTTCAAATCATCCATTTTGACTGTGGGTTTGTGTGCACTTTTAGGTTAAGTTAACAAGAACTGAGAGTGTGAGTTTAATATTGCATTAGAGATGAAGAATTTATAGGAAAAATATATGCGGTAAGTACAGAGAGGCTCTAGAACATATTTAACTATAGAAAAATACTTTTCATAATTAAATAAGAATAAAAATAACAGAGCAAACTAAAACACGTCTATATTAGTTCTACCCGCGTATTTTTTACTGCAATGACGTAAAAAATACGCGCATTGCTACTGCAATGACGCTCTCATAACAAAAATCAATAATACTTCATTAGAATCTACCAATAGGAGCTATTGTAGAAACGCATAACATAATATCTGTGCGCATAATATCAGTAAATATATAGAAAAAATAGAGAAAACCTCTTCATACATCCAGGCGGTTCGGCGCAAATTACTCCTTAGGCGAATGCAAAATAAATACATAAATTTAAGATACATATTTATGTGTTTCAATTACTTTTATTAAACATAAGACAATATACGCTAAGCTGAAATAAGATACTCACAAAATACCAATATGAGTTTGTTTCAGGTCCTCGTAAGCCGCGTCAGTCCACTCCAGTTATATAATTGTGATGTTCACTGGAACTACATAACCTCATCCTACACATTATCCATTCTGAGCATATCATCTATTTATTGTGTGCATGACCGTCTCCGTGACTCAGTGGCGGAAAGCGCGATGCGAATAGCACCGGATGTCCTGGGTTCGAATCCAGTGAAAATAATATTTAAAAAATTGTTTCGGTCGGGCAGGGCACCAGTGCAACAGACACAGAAATAGGTCTTCCCCGTGCTCCACTAGGGGACTCGGGAAATAACTTTTTGTGGGCATACGGTCTATAGGTCAAATAAAAATGCATATTTCGATGGTATAACAAATATATTTCGGATGACACACAACAAGAATAAGGTGTTACAAGGTACAATACTGTTTGTATGAAAACAAAAGCGCTTCATTTAGGTTATAGTTTGATTTCTCTAATAGTCGGCATTTTTATAACGATGAAAAATCTCTTTCAGGCATTTATAATTAAAACTAAACATTTCTTTATTTTTATTTTGATATTTTCAGAGCATACAATTCACTATTACAATATATTTATAACAAAACCCTATGAAAAATATGTCAATATTTCGATTGCTGTTGACTGAATATATTGCAATACAGATTTATTTATTGACCTCAAAACTACAAGTACGGTTGTGAGCGAATTTTCTTTGAATCATCCCATAATAATAATTGAATGTGTCTCGTAGTGGCAATTATTTTAATAAATAACTTTTTCTTTTTGATAACGTTTATTGATTGTTTATATTCTATGAGAAAATCTCATCAATTTTACTCAGCTTAGTCTCCTTAGCAATTTAGTTTTAATTGTATATTATCAGTGTTTTATAGTTATGGTTGAAGACAGGTTATTAAAGATTAAGTTATTTATTGCTTCTTTATCTAAAGTGCACTAACCAGAGTTTATTTATTTTATTTGATTGTTGTGTGTTTATCTTTTATGTTTTGTAAATGTTTGCCAATAGTTCCTGAGTTCGCCACGCTTTTGAGGGGCTAATTTAGGCTTCCCTTCCAACCCCCCCCATGGATCCAAGCCTTGTCGTGGCGGGTGGCTTAGTAGTCGGGGTGCAAGCCAGCAACCTGGCGAAGCGAATTGGACCGAGTGGGGCCGCTTCCAGTACCCCTCTTTCTTAAGAGGGGACGTCGGAAGTGGCAGGACGCCTGGCGTCGTTGAGGGGAGCCCTTCGGGGCTCAGTGGTGTTTCGGCACATGGGATGGCCAGCCTCCAAGGCTGGTGGAAGGTTTGGGCCGTACCTTCGGTCTAAGACTGTGAAACGGCCCGAGAGAAGAGCGGCTCCGTGGCTTCCTTCTGCGTGAGGTGTACGCGAAGGAGTGCCATGCGCTAGAGGTGGCGCCGGAGTCGCAGTGGTGCTTCGGCACGGGGGTTGGCCGGTCTTCAAGACCGGCGAGTGGTGGGTCCCACGGACTCCTTCCATGTTGAGCATGGGAAGGATGCACAAGCGGGACGAGGAGGGGGCCGTTTGGCCTGACCGCCGGGGCTCGTGGTAGTATGCTACCGCTATCCCGTGGGCCCCATTATGGCGGATTGAGGGGTGAGGGGTTTTAGAGGGTAGCTCCCAGTGACCCAGCTGCCTGGAGCAGAGGGCTCATACAGGCAGACTGGTAGGGTGAGTCCCACACTCCCTGCGTCCTTGCACTACCCCAACGCAGTGGGTGCGTAAACTGCATTTCCCCTCGGTAATAAAAAAATAAAAAAGGCTTCCCTTCCAAATGACTACGGATCTGAACATCGCTCGATATGTCAACGCCAAGGATTCAAATACTGACTTTTCAGCGATAAACGCGCAAACTTGTGTCTTCTTGGGGTTAAATTGGACTAAATTTTATCGCCCCCAACAAGGTTAAGAGTCAGAGCCTTTGATGCTCTGATCCGCCAGAAAGTTGGTGGTGACCCAGTTAGATACTCTCATCTACACTACATCTACATATTTAATAAGCCTTGCGAAATAACGAGCTGCCAACATATATATGTATAAAGCCATGCGCCTTACGACGATAACATTTATTTTATTTTATTAAAAACAGTTCTAAAGGAGATCACCTGTTTATTTCTATTAATATTATTTCTTTTTTCAAATATATTTAAATGAACAAATCCTCCCGCATAACACTAGAAATTATGAACACACGATTAAACATTTAACAAGATTCAGAATTTAAATTTTCAATTGCATATATAGTCAAATATAATGAAAAAAATTATAGCGCTCTTATTTCTATTGTTATGTCGAAAACGAATGATCTCCTTTACATCAAAGATTATTATATTATAAATATTCAATAAGGCGCTCATCTTATTACCTAATGTTCAGGTAAAAATAACTTTTAGCACTTTGCGTTCGAAAAGGAAATATTAAGTTTAGCTATAGCATAAATAGTGAATAGGCCATAATACGTATATAATTGGGAAACTTGAATTATTTATATTTTTATGTGAATAAATTTTTCTCTCGTTAAAGAAGACTCGCCTTATAGGTCATTTTACCTGAACAGTGTCGATAGGTAAATATATCCTGCTCAGGAACACCATAAGGTAACCAAAATAAAATCCGCGAACTCGAACCGCAGCTTGTCGCATGATCCAATAAAACAAGGTCTAGCCGTGTTCTATAAGGAATCGCAACTCGACATGAACACAACACCATGCCTTATAGCATCGTCGCACCACCTCAAGGCGATCCTATGTGAAGTAGAGCATGTTTCAGTTAATCACCTCTTACCGTTATCCGCTTTGAACTCCAACTTCACGTCGTTGCTCAAGCCCTCCACGTCCAGTTCGTTCGCTCTCAACACGTTAAGCCTAAGTTGACCTAGAAGGGAAAATTCATATCGTCATTTATAGTTCATGTTCGATTTCAAAAATATACATTTTGATTTGAAATTAAATAATGAAATTATGTACCTCTGTGGTATTGCCACATATTCGGTTGACTGATAATATCGTCTTTTATTAATGCGAGTATCACACATTTAAATAAAATACTGAATACCGGATTAAAAGGCGATTTAACGTCGGGATAAATAATTTAAACAATATACCTAAATAATAAGTCGCGTTTTAATCCGGTATACAGTATTTTATTTAAATCGGTTGACTGATGTTTCTTTCAAGTAGTCGGTAGACTGATGAAGTAGTTAATAGACAGATCTATTCTTAAAGAGCTGTTTGGCTGGCTTGTTGAGGTCAACGGCAACACGACTGACGCAGGAACGAAGCATGTTTCGGTGTTCTTCCTCCGAACATTTGCCACTGTAAAATAGAGAACACGTATTCATTAGATATTATAAACAAGGCTATATCATGTATTTTATACATATAAGTATGATTAAGTGAGCTGGTATACTGAAATGTAATGTTGCATTGAATTACCCGTATGTAATAATATTTTCATTTGTGACAACTTATTGGAGGCACTGGCTGCTCCACGGAAGATAATATCCCCCACCTGAAATCAAATATGTATTTCAAACATTTGTTTAGTAGACTATAATTGTTACATTTAGATATTATGCACTCTGTAACCCCAGCCCAATAAAGCCCTTTCTAATTAACGCATTTAATTAAGCCAGCGAGTAAAATTATAGGAAAAAGTTTAATTTATATCTATTTCTTCAATATTTTGGTGACCTAGTAGGCATGTCCAAACCTAATCGTACATGTTTTAATGAGGTAATTTACCACCATAACACAAAAGCCCAGGCAAAACTATACATATACATTATACATACATAGAGTAGAGGCGGATATGATTGAAATAAACTGATATGTATTATGTAAATTCTTAATTTTAAATAACTTATGTTTTCAAAATTAGCCGTCGAAAATAACATGGAGAAGTAGGTCAATTTCTAAAAACGATGTAAACTAGAGATTACGCAGTTACTTTGTTCTACGGATAGATAGATATACGGATTCAGATATGATGAAATCCAATGGCCACGCAATAGCCGGCTTGCGCATGCTTAATACGGCAATTTATAACTGAGCATGCGCTCAGACTCCCGGACAAATGGCTCGATTGATTTTATCTACACAATTAGAACATACATATTACATAGTAGGTTCTTCATCTGATTTTATAAGGGCAAGACCAAGCAACTTGCAGATCTGCAGTGTAATGACGCACTTTAGAACTTACGTATAGGCATATTCCCAAAGAAATAATAAATAGATGAAAATGTCATAAAATAGACAGCTGAATACATTTCAGCCCGAAATAAATGATATATTTTATAATTAGTTAGTCTACTGCCTATTAATTTAAAGTTCAAGCGATTTTTAAATGTCACAAATTGTTGCCACATTTTTTCTATTGCATATAAAATATTGTTCAAATTTCGAATCTATGGAATGTTCTAAGTAAAATTTCTACAATACCTTATAATTTAAAGGACCAAAACAAAACGGTTGTAATCACAACAAATTACTGCACTAAACCGAAGAACACGCCCAACTCAGAACAGGAAAAGCCGACGCAATACAACGCATGCGTAATACTGTGCTCCTGTACGCCCGGCTTCTGCCCGGGTTCGTAACTGACAAACTAATTGTATCGATGTTTTCTATATTTTTAATTAATGACATCTAAAGCAGAAAAGAATTAAAACATGTAACACGTACTTTTATTGTTTCACCACACTCTGTTTGTGCTTACACTGAACGAGCTTTTCAGACTGCAAACTAATGGGTACGACCAAGCCGATTGACGCATGCGTATTGCGGCGTCCATAATATATATGTATATACCAAAGTAGATGCATATTATGCTCCAGACAAACAACTCGATTGATTTTTTTGGCCACGCAATAGCCGGCTTGCGCATGCTTAATACGGCAATTTATAACTGAGCATGCGCTCAGACTCCCGGACAAATGGCTCGATTGATTTTATCTACACAATTAGAACATACATATTACATAGTAGGTTCTTCATCTGATTTTATAAGGGCAAGACCAAGCAACTTGCAGATCTGCAGTGTAATGACGCACTTTAGAACTTACGTATAGGCATATTCCCAAAGAAATAATAAATAGATGAAAATGTCATAAAATAGACAGCTGAATACATTTCAGCCCAAAATAAATGATATATTTTATAATTAGTTAGTCTACTGCCTATTAATTTAAAGTTCAAGCGATTTTTAAATGTCACAAATTGTTGCCACATTTTTTCAATTGCATATAAAATATTGTTCAAATTTCGAATCTATGGAATGTTCTAAGTAAAATTTCTACAATACCTTATAATTTAAAGGACCAACACAAAACGGTTGTAATCACAACAAATTACTGCACTAAACTGAAGAACACGCCCAACTCAGAACAGGAAAAGCCGACGCAATACAACGCATGCGTAATACTGTGCTCCTGTACGCCCGGCTTCTGCCCGGGTTCGTAACTGACAAACTAATTGTATCGATGTTTTCTATATTTTTAATTAATGACATCTAAAGCAGAAAAGAATTAAAACATGTAACACGTACTTTTATTGTTTCACCACACTCTGTTTGTGCTTACACTGAACGAGCTTTTCAGACTGCAAACTAATGGGTACGACCAAGCCGATTGACGCATGCGTATTGCGGCGTCCATAATATATATGTATATACCAAAGTAGATGCATATTATGCTCCAGACAAACAACTCGATTGAATTTTTTGGCTTCCAATTTTTCTAAATATAATAATAATTATTATTGTGTAGTTGTAATGAACCACAACAAGCGAGTGCATAATTTGAAACTAAATAACTTACTGACCAAATAATATTCAACAATACAGTATTTATAAAAGATACCAACTTGAGGCAATTAACTCGAAGTGTTAAATTTGATGAATGAACTATAATTAATTATTATCTGTCTATTGTACTTTTCCATACTTTTAATTGATAGCCTAAGCAATGAAGATTACTTATATATAATTTATTCCCACCATTATTTCTGCTCCCTTAGAAGTGGAATTTTGAAATATCTTTCCTTGGCTATGATAGAAAAGCTGGTATTCTTCAGCTTCTCACTTTATGTATCCTTTCTTAAATTACTGGAGAGAAAATTTAAATTCGAAAGCAATCACACTCACCGTCTCCTGTACCCTTGCTTTATACAGCAGCTGTGGTTCTTTTAAAATACTATTATTTAAATTAGATTTATATTATTATTATAGTAGATGAGTTTGGAAAATAAATTAAACCGGTATGAACATTTAAACACACAACTGTTCACAAATAAAGGCACGATGTAACTGAGCTCGCTCTAACGAGTTGTGGCTACTGCAATGACGCTCTCATAACAAAAATCAATAATACTTCATTAGAATCTACCAATAGGAGCTATTGTAGAAACGCATAACATAATATCTGTGCGCATAATATCAGTAAATATATAGAAAAAATAGAGAAAACCTCTTCATACATCCAGGCGGTTCGGCGCAAATTACTCCTTAGGCGAATGCAAAATAAATACATAAATTTAAGATACATATTTATGTGTTTCAATTACTTTTATTAAACATAAGACAATATACGCTAAGCTGAAGTTAGATACTCACAAAATACCAATATGAGTTTGTTTCAGGTCCTCGTAAGCCGCGTCAGTCCAGTCCAGTGGGTAATTCGCATTTCTGTTAGTTACATTAATTGTGATGTTCACTGGAACTACATAACCTCATCCTACACATTATCCATTCTGAGCATATCATCTATTTATTGTGTGCATGACCGCCTCCGTGACTCAGTGGCGGAAAGCGCGATGCGAATAGCACCGGATGTCCTGAGTTCGAATCCAGTGAAAATAATATTTAAAAAATTGTTTCGGTCGGGCAGGGCACCAGTGCAACAGACACAGAAATAGGTCTTCCCCGTGCTCCACTAGGGGACTCGGGAAATAACTTTTTGTGGGCATACGGTCTATAGGTCAAATAAAAATGCATATTTCGATGGTATAACAAATATATTTCGGATGACACACAACAAAAATAAGGTGTTACAAGGTACAATACTGTTTGTATGAAAACAAAAGCGCTTCATTTAGGTTATAGTTTGATTTCTCTAATAGTCGGCATTTTTATAACGATGAAAAATCTCTTTCAGGCATTTATAATTAAAACTAAACATTTCTTTATTTTTATTTTGATATTTTCAGAGCATACAATTCACTATTACAATATATTTATAACAAAACCCTATGAAAAATATGTCAATATTTCGATTGCTGTTGACTGAATATATTTTAATACAGATTTATTTATTGACCTCAAAACTACAAGTACGGTTGTGAGCGAATTTTCTTTGAATCATCCCATAATAATAATTGAATGTGTCTCGTAGTGGAAATTATTTTAAAAAATAACTTTTTTTTTTGATAACGTTTATTGATGGTTTATATTCTATGAGAAAATCTCATCAATTTTACTCAGCTTAGTCTCCTTAGCAATTTAGTTTTAATTGTATATTATCAGTGTTTTATAGTTATGGTTATTAAGGATTAAGTTATTTGTTGCTTCTTTATCTAAAGTGCACTAACCAGAGTTTATTTATTTTATTTGATTGTTGTGTGTTTATATTTTATGTTTTGTAAATGTTTACCAATAGTTCCTGAGTTCGCCACGCTTTTGAGGGGCTAATTTAGGCTTCCCTTCCAAATGACTACGGATCTGAACATCGCTCGATATGTCAACGCCAAGGATTCAAATACTGACTTTTCAGCGGTAAACGCGCAAACTTGTGTCTTCTTGAGGTTAAATTGGACTAAATTTTATCGCCCCCAACAAGGTTAAGAGTCAGAGCCTTTGATGCTCTGATCCGCCAGAAAGTTGGTGGTGACCCAGTTAGATACTCTCATCTACACTACACCAATATTTAATAAGCCTTGCGAAATAACGAGCTGCCAACATATATATAAAGCCATGCGCCTTACGACGATAACATTTATTTTATTTTATTAAAAACAGTTCTAAAGGAGATCACCTGTTTATTTCTATTAATATTATTTCTTTTTTCAAATATATTTAAATGAACAAATCCTCCCGCATAACACTAGAAATTATGAACACACGATTAAACATTTAACAAGATTCAGAATTGAAATTTTCAATAGCATATATAGTCAAATATAATGAAAAAAATTATAGCGCTCTTATTTCTATTGTTATGTCGAAAACGAATGATCTCCTTTACATCAAAGATTATTATTATAAATATTCAATAAGGCGCTCATCTTATTACCTAATGAAAAGGAAATATTAAGTTTAGCTATAGCATAAATAGTGAATAGGCCATAATACGTATATAATTGGGAAACTTGAATTATTTATATTTTTATGTGAATAAATTTTTCTCTCGTTAAAGAAGACTCGCCTTATAGGTCATTTTACCTGAACAGTGTCGATAGGTAAATATATCCTGCTCAGGAACACCATAAGGTAACCAAAATAAAATCCGCGAACTCGAACCGCAGCTTGTCGCATGATCCAATAAAACAAGGTCTAGCCGTGTTCTATAAGGAATCGCAACTCGACATGAACACAACACCATGCCTTATAGCATCGTCGCACCACCTCAAGGCGATCCTATGTGAAGTAGAGCATGTTTCAGTTAATCACCTCTTACCGTTATCCGCTTTGAACTCCAACTTCACGTCGTTGCTCAAGCCCTCCACGTCCAGTTCGTTCGCTCTCAACACGTTAAGCCTAAGTTGACCTAGAAGGGAAAATTCATATCGTCATTTATAGTTCATGTTCGATTTCAAAAATATACATTTTGATTTGAAATTAAATAATGAAATTATGTACCTCTGTGTTATTGCCACATATTCGGTTGACTGATAATATTGTCTTTTATTAATGCGAGTATCACACATTTAAATAAAATACTGAATACCGGATTAAAAGGCGATTTAACGTCGGGATAAATAATTTAAACAATATAAATAATAAGTCGCGTTTTAATCCGGTATACAGTATTTTATTTAAATCGGTTGACTGATGTTTCTTTCAAGTAGTCGGTAGACTGATGAAGTAGTTAATAGACAGATCTATTCTTAAAGAGCTGTTTGGCTGGCTTGTTGAGGTCAACGGCAACACGACTGACGCAGGAACGAAGCATGTTTCGGTGTTCTTCCTCCGAACATTTGCCACTGTAAAATAGAGAACACGTATTCATTAGATATTATAAACAAGGCTATATCATGTATTTTATACATATAAGTATGATTAAGTGAGCTGGTATACTGAAATGTAATGTTGCATTGAATTACCCGTATGTAATAATATTTTCATTTGTGACAACTTATTGGAGGCACTGGCTGCTCCACGGAAGATAATATCCCCCACCTGAAATCAAATATGTATTTCAAACATTTGTTTAGTAGACTATAATTGTTACATTTAGATATTATGCACTCTGTAACCCCAGCCCAATAAAGCCCTTTCTAATTAACGCATTTAATTAAGCCAGCGAGTAAAATTATAGGAAAAAGTTTAATTTATATCTATTTCTTCAATATTTTGGTGACCTAGTAGGCATGTCCAAACCTAATCGTACATGTTTTAATGAGGTAATTTACCACCATAACACAAAAGCCCAGGCAAAACTATACATATACATTATACATACATAGAGTAGAGGCGGATATGATTGAAATAAACTGATATGTATTATGTAAATTCTTAATTTTAAATAACTTATGTTTTCAAAATTAGCCGTCGAAAATAACATGGAGAAGTAGGTCAATTTCTAAAAACGATGTAAACTAGAGATTACGCAGTTACTTTGTTCTACGGATAGATAGATATACGGATTCAGATATGATGAAATCCAATGGCCACGCAATAGCCGGCTTGCGCATGCTTAATACGGCAATTTATAACTGAGCATGCGCTCAGACTCCCGGACAAATGGCTCGATTGATTTTATCTACACAATTAGAACATACATATTACATAGTAGGTTCTTCATCTGATTTTATAAGGGCAAGACCAAGCAACTTGCAGATCTGCAGTGTAATGACGCACTTTAGAACTTACGTATAGGCATATTCCCAAAGAAATAATAAATAGATGAAAATGTCATAAAATAGACAGCTGAATACATTTCAGCCCAAAATAAATGATATATTTTATAATTAGTTAGTCTACTGCCTATTAATTTAAAGTTCAAGCGATTTTTAAATGTCACAAATTGTTGCCACATTTTTTCAATTGCATATAAAATATTGTTCAAATTTCGAATCTATGGAATGTTCTAAGTAAAATTTCTACAATACCTTATAATTTAAAGGACCAACACAAAACGGTTGTAATCACAACAAATTACTGCACTAAACTGAAGAACACGCCCAACTCAGAACAGGAAAAGCCGACGCAATACAACGCATGCGTAATACTGTGCTCCTGTACGCCCGGCTTCTGCCCGGGTTCGTAACTGACAAACTAATTGTATCGATGTTTTCTATATTTTTAATTAATGACATCTAAAGCAGAAAAGAATTAAAACATGTAACACGTACTTTTATTGTTTCACCACACTCTGTTTGTGCTTACACTGAACGAGCTTTTCAGACTGCAAACTAATGGGTACGACCAAGCCGATTGACGCATGCGTATTGCGGCGTCCATAATATATATGTATATACCAAAGTAGATGCATATTATGCTCCAGACAAACAACTCGATTGATTTTTTTGGCTTCCAATTTTTCTAAATATAATAATAATTATTATTGTGTAGTTGTAATGAACCACAACAAGCGAGTGCATAATTTGAAACTAAATAACTTACTGACCAAATAATATTCAACAATACAGTATTTATAAAAGATACCAACTTGAGGCAATTAACTCGAAGTGTTAAATTTGATGAATGAACTATAATTAATTATTATCTGTCTATTGTACTTTTCCATACTTTTAATTGATAGCCTAAGCAATGAAGATTACTTATATATAATTTATTCCCACCATTATTTCTGCTCCCTTAGAAGTGGAATTTTGAAATATCTTTCCTTGGCTATGATAGAAAAGCTGGTATTCTTCAGCTTCTCACTTTATGTATCCTTTCTTAAATTACTGGAGAGAAAATTTAAATTCGAAAGCAATCACACTCACCGTCTCCTGTACCCTTGCTTTATACAGCAGCTGTGGTTCTTTTAAAATACTATTATTTAAATTAGATTTATATTATTATTATAGTAGATGAGTTTGGAAAATAAATTAAACCGGTATGAACATTTAAACACACAACTGTTCACAAATAAAGGCACGATGTAACTGAGCTCGCTCTAACGAGTTGTGGCTACTGCAATGACGCTCTCATAACAAAAATCAATAATACTTCATTAGAATCTACCAATAGGAGCTATTGTAGAAACGCATAACATAATATCTGTGCGCATAATATCAGTAAATATATAGAAAAAATAGAGAAAACCTCTTCATACATCCAGGCGGTTCGGCGCAAATTACTCCTTAGGCGAGTGCAAAATAAATACATAAATTTAAGATACATATTTATGTGTTTCAATTACTTTTATTAAACATAAGACAATATACGCTAAGCTGAAATTAGATACTCACAAAATACCAATATGAGTTTGTTTCAGGTCCTCGTAAGCCGCTTCAGTCCAGTCCAGTGGGTAATTCGCATTTCTGTTAGTTACATTAATTGTGATGTTCACTGGAACTTACATAACCTCATCCTACACATTATCCATTCTGAGCATATCATCTATTTATTGTGTGCATGACCGCCTCCGTGACTCAGTAGCGGAAAGCGCGATGCGAATAGCACCGGATGTCCTGGGTTCGAATCCAGTGAAAATAATATTTAAAATATTATTTCGGTCGGGCAGGGCACCAGCAACAGACACAGAAATAGGTCTTCCCCGTGCTCCACTAAGGGACTCGGGAAATAACTTTTTGTGGGCATACGGTCTATAGGTCAAATAAAAATGCATATTTCGATGGTATAACAAATATATTTCGGATGACACACAACAAGAATAAGGTGTTACAAGGTACAATACTGTTTGTATGAAAACAAAAGCGCTTCATTTAGGTTATAGTTTGATTTCTCTAATAGTCGGCATTTTTATAACGATGAAAAATCTCTTTCAGGCATTTATGATTAAAACTAAACATTTCTTTTTTTAATTTGATATTATCAGGGCACACAATTCACTATTACAATTTATTTATAACAAAAAATATGTAAATATTTCGATTGCTGTTGACTGAATATATTTTAATACGGATTTATTTATTGACCTAAAAACTACAACTATAGGTATATTACAATTATTTTAATTATTCTTTGAACATAGAACAGATTATCTTTTAAGAGTTTTATTTATATCAAAAACTTTTTAACAATTAAAACTATAATTATAATATGTATATTATCAGTATTTTATATTTTTTTTTATATTTAGATATTATCAGAGCATATAATTTATTAAAAAGTAGACATACAACAATTAAACTTTTGTTAGGCATGGACTACTTCCAGAATTTCACAAATGCCACGGACATTGAAGAATTTAATATAAATCAACAAATATGAATCACCTTTATTGTTTATTAGCTGTCCCGGCGAACTTTCTTCCGCCAAACAGTCAATGAATGAGCAGATTTGGGATAATAAACATAAATCCAATATAAATTTAAAAAATCAAGTACTTTAATGACGTGCCAGCAAGACATTTGTTTTATTTCAACTTTTATTTTTTTAATAATAGTTAACTGAGTGGCTGTGGACCACTGGCAATCATGAAACCTTAACATAGTGAAGTGTGTGTTATATTAATAGTATAAAATAAACAATCATAAAAATGGCATACCAAAAAAATATGGATAAATAAAAAAAAAACAATATATGTATATACTTTAAAGAGAGGTTTGCGAAGCGTTTTTGGTTTGAGTTTACTGAGGGAAGAAAAGACTATTCTTCCTACTGGGGATATGAAATTTTAGATGTGGATACACATAATATGGATATATTAATAAAATAATATCATAACGGTTTCAGATACGGTTACGGATATTAAATTATTTCTTATTATTCATTAGTTTCGGTTACAGATATTAAATTAACAACCAAGGCGCTATAGCGGACCTTATCAGTTATCTGTCAAATTAAATTAATTAATAGGTATTTCATTTATTTTTTATTAGTATTCATTAAGGACTTTGGGCTAAGTATATTGCCCTACGTGCATGATAATTATAAATGTATTTCTAATTTGCTTATACATATACATACATATATATATAAACGTGTCCGGTGGTCACCATACCAACATAACCTAACCTAGAACTTCAAGACCCCATAACTCATGGAGTTTATGTGAAATGTCAGCAGCCGAATTAAAATTACATTTTATTATTTCTAGTGCTGAAAGATGCAACCAATTTCACTATTATAATACTTACAATAGATAAAACCAAAATAGAACATCACTTATATCGACATTTATCGCACGCAGTTAGAGGCTTACTATCATATTATAGTAACACTGACTGGTGGAACTCACTTTTTCACCACGACAACGCACCGCCGTACTGTCATCCTCGACAATACCAGCTGAAGTGACGTAGGTACCAGTGAAACCAGTGGTTATTTATGCGGCCAAGAACTTGCAAGTCATGTGGATAAAGCCGTCTTCTGGTAGCCCCCTTGTGCGGTTTGAATCTGTAGTATAAACCGTTGGAAGGATACGCCTTTAGGCTACAGTTTTCCATCCAGATCTAAAGGTCGTTTATTCCTTGAAATAAACATTTTAAACTTTTAATTATTCATATTAACTCATATTCACTGTGAATATAGGTAACCATTTCGATTACAGGTAATGTTTCTACAAAACCCATTTTTGGGTTAGAATATAAATGATTTTATGTCATTTATCCGGGGGGCTTTGTTTCATGGCTGGAGCCCTCGTTGGGAAGCGGGGTTGGAGCTTCCCAAACTCTTCACGAACTCATCGTTTTATTTTTACAATTGCTCGATTCCCATATTTAACTGAATGATTTCTGTAGTTAAAATAGTCTAGTAGACTAGTCTAGTAGACTATTTTAACTACAGAAATCATTCGACTCGACAAGTTGAAAATGGTACAAAATAGAGATACTGCTCTTAAAATTATGTGCGATAGCTCATTGGATCCGGAATGAGGCCTAGAAAAATGTGCTCAAAGCATGTATTAGCACATAAAAAATTGCAAAAGTTATAAACAATTAAAGATGAAAAAAAATGGCATTTCATTTATTGCCAATATTTACTTAATAAACTATTAATATTTAAGAAATTTCAAAAAAAGATTCTGAAAGAGGAGCAAATTTCCAATAAAATACTCCTGACACCCGGAACTACTATTTCCATTGTTTATAATTTTAATTTAATGCTGAAAATAGGTCTGCGCGCGACATTTTCAGGTTGTGCGCGTGGCGTCAAAAACGAGTACGGCACATTCATTAATTTATTTCAGGTATTGAATATTTTTTTTTAAATTAAAAAAAAATATGGTGTTTTTTGAACACTATAAATAATTTATTCCCGTTGGAAATTTTACTTAAAGTTAATTTTTCAATAATAAACAAAATTTTCTCGAACTATCGTCTTAATTGTAAGTGATAAAAAATTTAATATACTGTATACATAAATAAAAGGAGAACTAAATTTAGTGCTTTTGGTTGTAGTTCACTGTGGGGAGCGAGGATAGGGCTCCCTATAATTGATTTATTGATGACAATACCTCAATGCATACGTAAGTTACTATGATGTACTTGCTAACTATCATCCGTCCAATCTGTTATTTTGTCACCTGTCACATTAGAAGAAATATTAAATTCAGTTTATTTAGTATCAGCAATGTTCACAGCGCGTAGTCGTTCGTAAATGCAGTACATGCCAACTGAATTTCACTTTTAAAACAGTTGATAGGAACAGCGCGGGGAGTTAACTGGCAATTCATGTTAGAGTACCAATGAGTTTTTTATATCACTCTATTAAAAAATATATTCAAATATATGTCATGCAGAGATTTAAACGATCTTAAAAGCACGAAGCTAAACTTTTTTTCTTTCCTCAAGAATATAGTCGGGTACAAAAATTTATCATGTCGACTATCATGAAAATTGATATCGGACGGTTCGACGGGACAAACTGGCCAACCGGGAAGTATAAGGTTGTTGCTGCTAAAGACACATGCTGGAGCAAATGAAGCCCTAAATGGAAGTTGTTCCTACTTGTTAACCCACCTGCTCTATTGTCCGCTCTGATATAAAAAAAAAAAAAAAAGTCTGCAAATGCCACCACACCCAGGAACGCAAGCTACTTCTGACGATTCAAAAACATATAGAAATAAGTGTGACGAATTCAATTAGATTGAGAGTACTGCTTTGCTTTTACTAACTACGAATATGACAGAGGAAATGCTCACCAAAGTTATGCGTTTTACGTCAATGAAAGATGAACCGAAGAATGGATTGAACCGCTTATACGAGCGCTCATCACAATATTGATCTTACGACATCTGTTTAGAATTCTTTAAATATAATGATCAATCAGGAAGTGCAGAGGCGCTGACAATTCAATAAAGTAAGCAGATATATAAAAAGAGAAAGATTTTTTTTTAATGTAACTATTGTGGAAAAGAAGGACATGGTGTTAAAAAATGTAGTAAGTGGATAGCAGATGGAAAACCTACTAAGCCAACGCACAAATCTACATGCAACACGACCGTGATAATGAGCTTAGCTTTTGCTTTGCATGAGACAGAAGACAGAGACTCATGGTGGGTTGATAACGGAGCAACAAGGTGAAGGTACTTACACCCAATGTTCAAATAAATGCATTGACTACGCCAAATCAACTTCAACTTTATCACGAAAGTTTCGGCCACCAAAACAAAAGACATGTGAAAGAAGTTATTCAAAGAGAATTTGGAATAAAAATTAAATGTAAAAATGATGAACGTCTTTGTCAAGGATGTGTTTATGGAAAGGCTCATAGAAACAAGTTGGGAATAAGAGAAAGAGCAAGTTGTCCTGAACAACTCATAAGCACTGATGTATGTAGACCATTCCCGTACACTATCTCAAATTATAGATACTATGTATTGTTCAAAGATGATTTTTCCCGTTTTCGTCATATTTATTTTCTTAGACAAAAATCAGAAGTCGCAGCACGATTGAAAGATTTCTTGTGTGTGTGCAAAACAATTGGCCATGTAATAAAAGAAATATTAAGTGACAACGGTGGCGACTTTGATAATGAACAAGTACGAATCATATTAAGAGAGGAAAGTATAAAACAAAGGCGTATAATGCCGTTTACACTGGAACAAAACGGTTCCGCAGAGAGAGATAATCGCACGATTGTGGAAATAGTAAGAAGGACTATGGGCTGAAATAGCAAATACCTCAGTATACATATTGAATCGTACGGGACCTACGTCACAACAAGGGAAGTCACCCTATGAATTGTGGTACTATAAAAAACCCAAGATTAGTCATCTCAGAATTATTTGATTCGAATGCTATGTGCATATACCAAAACAGAGAAGAATAAGAAAACTTTATAGAAAGGCTCAGAAGGGTATTTTGATTGGATATGACGGTTATGATGGATATCGAGTCTACGACTAGAGAAACTTCAAAATATTACGTTCCAGAGACGTCACCTTTCAAGAAATCCCCTTGATAAGTAGCTCACCTATTAACTTACCTGTAGAAATAGAGTCCAATCCAAAGCCAATTAGTAATACTTACGAGTTCGAGCTTCCTACTTCTTATAAAATTATTCAGCCTGACTCACTTAATGACGTCAATGTTGACTGTGTACCAGAACAATCAGAAGAAGATTTTGAGTCGATACACTCAGAAGATGAGAGCGATAATGAACGCGAGAATATTAATGAAAATAATGATGTTCAACAAGACGAAATACCGTTTGTAGAAGACAACAGAAGAGTTATTCGTGATCGAAGTCAAATCAAAGCTCCAGATAAATTTAATTAATTTTGAAAATTTCATTAATGAAGTCATTTCAGATCCTTAACCATCTTCGTATCGAGAGGCGATGAAATGTACTGATAAAGGAATGTGGGTAGAAACTATGAATAAAGAAATTAGTTCGTTGAAAAAAAATCAAACATGGGATCTTACGAAGGTACCAAAGAACAGAAAAGCCCTTCGTTGCAAATGGGTATTCAAGATAAAAAACCCTGATGGTACTGTGGTAGATTGGTTGCTGTTGGTTACTGAAATAAAAAAAAACTAAAAATACACGGTTTTTAAAGAAAACCGAACTTAAAAAATAGAAAATAAATTTAAATTATAAATTTAAATTTATTTTCTATTTTTTAGTTAAATTTTATTTTAAAAAAAGCGTGGGGTGCATGGTGTCAATAGTTATAAATATTTTATTGACAGATATGAGTAATTGAGTAGAGTGATTATCATTTTGATAATATCTTAAAAAGCACCCCACGCTTTTTTTTAAATAAAATATATTTTAAATTTAAATTTATTTTCTATTTTTTAGTTCGGTTTTCTATAAAAAGCGTGTATTTTTAGTTTTTTTAAACTATTATTTATTTTCTACTTTTTAGTTTGGTTTATTTATAATAGCTTGTTTTTTTAATTTTAAACTACAATATTAAAATTAAAATTAAGTTTATGGAATAATATAGTATTAAGTACAGCGCCACCTTGTGACAGTAGCCAGAATTGCGCGTGGCGTGACTGATAGTTTATGTAGTGTTGTAAATGCCGCTTAATATCAATAGTACCTGGATGTCATAAATTGTGTTTTTTGGAAAATTTAAGTACGAATTACATAGTAATAAAATCAAGTCTAACCCCAAAGCAAACACTCATTGACTTCGTGTTACTTAACAACGCCATCTGCTGGAATAGCTTTAGTGTTGTTGTGTCGTTAAAGCAATTAAAAAAAATAGTATTAATATTCGCCGATAGATGTCAGGAAGAGTCATTTTCGGTTTAAATTGGGACTACTCAAACGCCACCTTTTTGTTATTATTCTTCCAATAAAAAAAAAGTAAGTTTATGTTTAAGTTGATAAAACACGAATAAAATGACATTTTCTAGAAATGATTCCTAGTTTAAAAAAAATAGTATTACTATTCGCCGATAGATGTCAGGAAGAGTCATTTTTCGTGTAAGTTGATAAAACACGAATAATATGACATAGTATTATTCTTCGCCGATAGATGTCAGGAAAAGTAATTTTTCTTTTAAGTTGATAAAACACGAATAAAATGACATTTTCTAGAAATGATTCCTAGCTAGATCGATTTTTCGCCCCCGAAACCCCCCGTATACTAAATTTCATGAAAATCGTTGGAGCCGATTCCGAGATTCCAATTATATATATATATACAAGAATTGCTCGTTTAAAGGTATAAGATTTAGTGACAGCGCCATCTAGTAGCGCGTATCGTCGCATAGATGGCATCGCGTCTGCAGATAAATTAACAAAAATCATAATTTGCAAATTGAAAAATGGAATAATTTTATCAAATTAGTGTATTGTCATCGGTCCTCGATAAATGTACAAAGTTTAAACGAAATCTGGCTGTTTAAAGTGGGTCAAAATCGCGCCCAAAGAAGTCGGTTACAAACATACAAACAAACAAAACTACAAACAAACAAACATACATACAGGTGAAGCTAATAAAAAGCGTGTAAAAAGGCATTGATTACGACAAAACATTTAGTTTAGTCATTGACTTATATGTATACATACATATAAGTCAATGAGTCTAGTAGCCAAAATGATTTCAATCCGAGCATTATTAAGTATTGCCGCAAATGAAGGCTTGACACTTAGACAATTTGACGTGTCTACAGCATTTCTCTATGGGACAGTCAAAGAAGAGATTTATATGTGTCAACCAGAGGGATACAATGACGGATCTGGCAAAGGTTGCAAACTGAAAAGAAGCTTACATGGACTGAAACAAGCACCTAAATGTTGGAACGAATGTATGCATGTTTTTCTAATAAAGTCCGAATTTAAACAGTGATGCAGATCCAAGTTTATACGTTCGACAACGTAGAAAAACAAAGATATTTATCGGAGAATTCTTGTATGTGAATAATAATAATCCAATCTTCTTGTCTTGTAATCAATATTTACATATTAATTAATATTAACATTTAAGTATGTTTGATTTGGGGATTTAGATTTTTAATAACTGGATCCGAGGTGTTGGAAAGTCGCAAACCATCTTCTCTATTGAAGTTGGGATGTTTTTTTTTAATTTCAATAGCCTCGCGTACTAGTCTGGGAAAGGATCTACTATCTCTTGCATGGATTTTCGGTTGGTCGTAACGTATGTAGTGGTTTGGCTTATCTAGAGTGTGTTCACATACTGCTGATTAAGAGTGACGCCTGTGTTTGACATCCGCAATGTCAAATCAAATCAATGTCAAAATGTCGCAAATCAAACACAGACGTCACTTTAAATCAGCAGTATGTGAATACATTCAAGATAAGCCAAACCACTACATACGTTACGACCAACCGAAAATCCTAGCAAGAGAAAGTAGGTTCTTTCCCAGACTAGTACGCGAGGCTATTGAAATTAAAAAAAAACATCCCAACTTCAATAGAGAAGATGGTTTGCGACTTTCCAACACCTGGGATCCAGTTATTAAAAATCTAAATCCCCAAATCAAACATACTTAAAAACAAGAGGACACCGTCAGTCAATATTGTTATAATATAGAAAATTACATTAAATATCAACTGCGTAGGAACAGATGGCGTTAATATGGCAACTTTGTGACATTTCAAAAATCAGACAACTGTCATCTTTCTGACTCCCCGTGACCACAGTTGCTGAAAGGCATCCAAAACGTCGGGATAAATAATTTAAACAATATTAATAATAAATCGCGTTTTAATCCGGTATACAGTATTTTATTTAAATACTTTAAATTTGGTATCACACCGCTGCCACCAAATGTTATATGGCTATTTAATAATGCCTTTTCAAATAAAATAGAATCAAACGATAATTATTGATGTGTCGCGCGTCGTTGGAGGTTAGGAAGAGACTGACTGAAGGACTGTAGGTTAGGAATTATGACTAAGGGATAAGAGGAATGCTGATGAGGATGGTAAGAATCAGGGTTAGCACAAAGGCATAGAGGGCTAGGATATAACCCAGAAACCTCATATCGGCTACCTGACTAGCAGAGAGATTCACCGGGTGAGGTCGAGTCCCACACTTCCCCCATATACCATCTCGCGGGGGGTACCCAGTGCGCAAATGCATTCCCCTCTTTAAAAAAAGACCCAAGCCTGGAGATATGCTCTACGAACCCAGGGATTCCGTAAAGTCGGAAAGTGCACTGTGGTGTTTTTAGTAGGTAGCCAAAAACCGATCTTGTCTCCGAGGGAGTTAAGCCAACTGGCTCAAATCTCGAAAAGACGCGACGGAAACCCACACTCCCTGCGTCTCTGAATTGCCAGTTAACCCCCCAAAAAATATAAAAAAATCTTTGTTTGCGATGTTTCTATCAACTGTTTTAAAAGTGAAATTCAGTTGGCATACATATCATCGTCATTGATGTTCGGAAACTTATATGATGTTTTGTTATATTGGTCGGTTAATTTTTCAATCTTTTTTATTTGTTTATCTTTATAGATGTTAAATTTGTTATGAACACGACTATTTAATATATTTATGTACTGTTGCCAATCTCTTTCCAATAAAATTTCCCGTAAATGTTTTGTTTCATTTTGGATTTCAAAATTTTTCCTTTGTATTTCCGATCTTTGGTTGGCCAGTTAATTAGTTTTAATATCAACTTGTGACTTGCATTTTTGAGAATACCAGCGCTCCCAACTATGTCCTGTCTCGACGTGATTCGTACATAAACTGGGATGATGTTATGGTCTCAAAATTTCTTGAGGAAGTTCAACGATATCAGGAGACGTGCCGCCTTTGTCTTCTTATATTCTAACCGTCAAATTTTATTAGCGTTTTCCAGTCCGTACTGGTGCACATAATATTGTCTTTTATTAACGCGAGTATCACACATTTAAATAAAATACTGTATGCCGGATTAAAACGCGATTTATTATTTCTATTGTTTAAATTATTTATCCCGACGTTTCGGATGCTTTTCAGCAACTGTGGTCACGGGGAGACAGAAAGATGACAGTTGTCTGATTTTTTAAATGTCACAAAGTTGCCATATTAACGCCATCTGTTCCTACGCAGTTGATATTTAATGAAATTTCCTATATTATAACAATATTGACTGACGGTGTCCTCTTGTTTTTAAGTATGTTTGATTTGGGGATTTAGATTTTTAATAACTGGATCCCAGGTGTTGGAAAGTCGCAAACCATCTTCTCTATTGAAGTTGGGATGTTTTTTTTTAATTTCAATAGCCTCGCGTACTAGTCTGGGAAAGGATCTACTATCTCTTGCATGGATTTTCGGTTGGTCGTAACGTATGTAGTGGTTTGGCTTATCTAGAGTGTGTTCACATACTGCTGATTAAGAGTGACGCCTGTGTTTGACATCCGCAATGTCAAATCAAATCAATGTCAAAATGTCGCAAATCAAACACAGACGTCACTTTAAATCAGCAGTATGTGAATACATTCAAGATAAGCCAAACCACTACATACGTTACGACCAACCGAAAATCCTAGCAAGAGAAAGTAGGTTCTTTCCCAGACTAGTACTCGAGGCTATTGAAATTAAAAAAATACATCCCAACTTCAATAGAGAAGATGGTTTGCGACTTTCCAACACCTGGGATCCAGTTATTAAAAATCTAAATCCCCAAATCAAACATACTTAAAAACAAGAGGACACCGTCAGTCAATATTGTTATAATATAGAAAATTACATTAAATATCAACTGCGTAGGAACAGATGGCGTTAATATGGCAACTTTGTGACATTTCAAAAATCAGACAACTGTCATCTTTCTGACTCCCCGTGACCACAGTTGCTGAAAGGCATCCGAAACTTCGGGATAAATAATTTAAACAATAGAAATAATAAATCGCGTTTTAATCCGGCATACAGTATTTTATTTAAATACTTTAATTTTGGTATCACACCGCTGCCACCAAATGTTATATGGGTATTTAATAATACCTTTTCAAATAAAATAGAATCAAACGATAATTATTGATGTGTCGCGCGTCGTTGGAGGTTAGGAAGAGACTGACTGAAGGACTGTAGGTTAGGAATTATGACTAAGGGATAAGAGGAATGCTGATGAGGATGGTAAGAATCAGGGTTAGCACAAAGGCATAGAGGGCTAGGATATAACCCAGAAACCTCATATCGGCTACCTGACTAGCAGAGAGATTCACCGGGTGAGGTCGAGTCCCACACTTCCCCCATATACCATCTCGCGGGGGGTACCCAGTGCGCAAATGCATTCCCCTCTTTAAAAAAAGACCCAAGCCTGGAGATATGCTCTACGAACCCAGGGATTCCGTAAAGTCGCGTTTTAATCCGGTATACAGTATTTTATTTAAATGTGTGATACTCGCGTTAATAAAAGACAATATCAAAATTAAAGTATCCTGGAAACGTCTCTGTATCCGTATCTACTATACTATATCCTGGAACGTCTCTGCATCTATATATTAACGTTCCTCTCGGCATGTGAGTGAAATTGATAAAAGCCTTATAGTAAAAAGTGAAATTAAAAGAGCCTAAAGTGAAAGAGTGTGAAGTGTGTGCAAGGAAGGACTCATATAAAATCCAAGGTCGACATAATTAAATTCAATACCAACTATCTATACTATGTTATTGCTAATTCTAATTGTTCCTGTGTTCCTGTAGCCTTGTTAGTTATCCTGTTTGGATGTAAAACGTTTCGTCCATACCTATGCGGTAACAAATTCCAAATAGTCACTGATCATAGACCATTAAAATGGCTTTTCAATCATAAAGATCCAAGTAGCAAGCTTCAAAGATGGCGATTGAAGCTGGAGGAGTTCGAATACGAAATTATATATCGAAAAGGAAAAATAAATTCTGCAGCAGATGCTCTCTCTAGATATCCCATCAATCCTATCCTTCCCGAAAATAGTAATCTTGCCTATCAATCTAACGACGATCCTGAAACGGATAATCTAGACAAATATCTAATGGATCTTCTAGTGACCGCACCATCATTCCGACTAGAAGACCTTACTCCAGGCTTTCCAAATTTTGCTATACCAAGTCCTGCAGAACCTTTAACAAAGCAAAACCTACCTGAAGTGGCAGTAGATCCTTAAAATCCTGAAACCTTACCTGCTCCTACTTACCTTTATCCACAATCCTTCACAGCACCTGAAATCCTACCTGACTTAAACCAGCCTTATCCTGAAACATCTCCTTCGATACCTGAAACTCTGCCCATATCTACTTACCCCAATCCGTCTAGCTCTACTATTCCTGAAATCTTACCTTTAGGTATCCGACGAAATCTATAATAAATTCTTAAAATCACCTTTAAAATCTTGTAATACTCATATTAAAGAGCACAATGAGACTTTATTAAAATCAACACAAAAATTAAATATAATATCTACCTCTATAGACATGGATGAGTCGATGCCGACCACTCAAGATATCCTTAATGAAAGTCCCGAACGCGATAAATTCATGAAATAAGAAAGAACTTTACATTCATTTTTACCCTTAGAAATAGAAAATAAAACGTATATTTTCCTATTCACCAAGGTTCATCACTTACTCACTTAAGTATATCAAGAAATGTCAGCTATGCTCAACTAATAAAGCCTTACGTAAAGTAAATAGAGCACTGATGGTAATAACATCAACTTCAACATCACCATTCGAGATTGATAGCCACCATAGCTATTGATATCCGGCTCAGCCAAATATAAATTCATCTTAACGATGCAAGATGATTCAACGAAATTTTCCCTAGGCTATCCGTTACGCAGTAATACCGCCGAAGAATCGAGTAAATGCATATTTCATTTTATTTCGTTATTTGGTATACCTGATTTTTACGGCTGATTTATTCAAAAGAACGTTTGAGTTCGTAAAAATCAAACAGCTTTGGTGAACTCCTTATCACTCACAAACACAGGGTGCTTTAGAAAGGTCGCACTCTACCCTTAAAGAGTAGTACCTGGATGACCGAGCTTTGCTCGGTATTTTTTTTTTTTATATAAATTGTATTTTTTGGAAATTATATTTAAGTTACATACTAATAAAATCAAGTCTAACCTCAAAGCAAATACTCATTGACTTCGTGTTACTTAACAACGCCATCTGCTGGAATAGCTTAAGTGTTGTTGTGTCGTTAAAGCAATTTAATAAAAATAGTATTATTATTCGCCGATAGATGTCAGGAAGAGTAATTTTTAACCGACTTCAAAAAAGGAGGAGGTTCTCAATTCGTCTGTTGTTTTTTTTTTTTTTTTGTATGTTTGTTACGCGATAACTCCGCAAGTTATGGATGGATTTGGATGATTCTTCTTTTGTTTGGTAGGGAATATTTCAGAGGTGGTCCCATATAATTTATCGGCATTGGTTTGGTGCTTTTTTAGAAAATCTACAATAACAAAAAAAATCTTATACGTGGATGATGTTATTGTTTGTAGTTCCTTTCACGGCGCTGTCTCATTTGAACAGCACGTTTAGTGGTAGGTCTACTAAATTATTATGTAAGGATTAATGAACTTAAAAAATAAACTTCCTACAAAAAATTTGAAAAAAATTATTTTTAAGCAAAAAACAAAAACCGACTTCAAAACTATAACTAAAAAGTAAAAAATAATATTTTAATTACTTCAAAGCATTATTTATTAACAGTTATTTTTGAAGTCGGTGCCACCCAACCGATGCCGCTCCGTACTGTTCGAAAAGTTGCAAAAGCAGGATTAAACAGTCTTTCTTTGCTGGCACCGACTCCAAAAATAACTGTTAATAAATAATGCTTTGAAGTAATTAAAATATTATTTTTTACTTTTTAGTTATAGTTTTGAAGTCGGTTTTTGTTTTTTGCTTAAAAATAATTCAGTTTAAATTGGGACTACTCAAACGCCACCTCTTTGTTATTTTTTTTCCAATAAAAAAAAATAGTTTATGTTTAAGTTGATAAAACACGAATAAAATGACATTTTCTAGAAATGATTCCTAGCTAGATCGATTTATCGCCCCCGAAACCCCCCCGTATACTAAATTTCATGAAAATCGTTGGAGCCGATTCCGAGATTCCTCGTATATATACAAGAATTGCTCGTTTAAAGATATAAGATTTAAAATCCTACGTCGACGAAAATCAAAGCAACTGGCCTCGTTATGTATTTACCGCCATGTTAGCATACAACACCTCAGTACACTCTACGACCCATTACTCACCCTATGAACTATTATTCGGTCACAAACAAAAAATCCTGACTCCATCTACGAGGATAACTCAAAAACTACATATCCCGAGTATGTTCAGATGTTGCAACACCGACTGATACAGTGCCGCGACAGTTGAATTCATATAAAAATCCAAACAAAATTCAAAAAAATATTATGACTAACATTCTCGACCAGGCTTATATAAAGTTGGGGATTACGTATTCCTAAAAAATCATTTGAGGCTTCGAAAAGCCCTCTCACCCTTATGGAAAGGTCTGTATAAAATTGTCAAAATTCATGGTAACCATACATTATCATTACTCGTGAATAGACGCCTTGTGACTCATCATTATGACGAAGTCAAACTCGCCAACGTTCCCAACATTGCTTAATATTAATTTCTTAAAATTAAGTTTATTATTTTATTAGAGTTAAGTTACATTTTACAAATATTTCATATATTTTATACTAAATCTTTATATCATTTTATACAGTAATTATATACAAAATTTAATAAACATGTATACGTATGAACAAACAATTCATATAATTTGTCGATATACCTTTACAGCGCGCCGACTTACAGTCACCAAGATCTTGTTCGGCAAATCAACTCCAGTTCCGGAATATATTTTGACCCAATTGGCGAACTCAAAATTCATGTAGGATATTTAGACATCGTCACTCCATTCAATATATCATACATTGGCCCGCATATTAAAAATATAAATTCAGTTTTAAGCACACTGCGCTTTCTGTGCCATAGGTTACAATCACAACAACTGAGATTGCCCGTGGGATGCCGGGCTAAGAATAGCATCCCCCCATTTCTCCCCGTGGGTGTCGTAGGAGGCGACTAAGGGTTACTCATCAGGAAATGGGCAGCAGCGTTTTCCTGTGGATTTGATACCAACACCTACTGCGCTCGCCAACCCGCCTGCCAAGCGTGGCGAGTATTGGCTTTATCCCCCCCACAGATTTATATAAAATATGACCAGCACAACTACAACCAGGCCCCTAGTCCCCGGCAGCCCCGTTAGTCCTGGCTACGGTAGCGGCCATGGAAACGGCGGGGCAAGGGGTGCTAAGAATCACCGGCAGAGATCCGGCTACCACTCCCAACAACCACTGGCCCTGGTAACATACAATGCACGCACTTTGAGGACCGACGAAAAGATTGTTGAGTTAGAAGAGGAATTGAGTAAGATACGGTGGGATGTGATAGGAATATCAGAAGTTCGAAGAGAGGGTGAGGATACGATATCCTTGGCATCCGGTAACTTATTCTTCTTCCGGGAGGGTGATCGACAATCCCAGGGTGGAATTGGGTTTATCGTCCGCCAGTCCCTCATTAACAACATTATAGCTATCGACAGTGTGTCGAGCAGGGTAGCGTACCTTATACTCAGAATATCCAAAAGGTATTCATTGAAGGTTATACAGGTTTACGCTCCGACCTCGGCCCACTCAGATGACGAAGTAGAGATCATGTATGAGGACATCAGTAGAGCCATACATACCTCGAAAACACATTTTACTGTTGTGATGGGGGATTTCAATGCAAAACTGGGTAAGAAAGGCGATGATGAGATGAGGGTAGGACAATTCGGTTTTGGGCAACGAAATCCGCGAGGCCAGAGGCTATCCGAATTCCTGGAAAAAGAAGGACTCTTTATGATGAATTCTTTCTTTCAGAAACCTCCACACAGGAAATGGACCTGGATGAGCCCCGACGGTAGAACAAAAAACGAAATAGATTTCATCATGACAACTAAAAGACATATCTTCAATGATGTCTCCGTGATTCACAGGGTTAAAACCGGAAGTGATCACCGTATGGTAAGAGGCACATTGAATATTAACGTCAAAGTTGAAAGGTCTCGTCTGATGAAATCTACACTACGACCATCTTATGCTCAAATCCAAAACCCTGAGAGCTTTCAACTCGAGCTGAAAAATCGCTTTGATTGCCTAGAAGATTGTGTTTTGGTGGACGATATTAACAGCAGATTCGTGGAGACTATCCATTCAGTTGGATCTAAGTACTATAAGGCCCGCCGTAAGGATCGACCGCAAAAACTCTCCGACAGTACTCTCAAACTCATAGCTAAGCGACGTTCCATGAAACTCCAGACCTCTGATGACGCGGATGTATACAGGCAGCTCAATAGACGAATATCAAAGTCCTTGCGACACGACATCCGCTCTTTTAATACAAATAGTATTATGGAGGCGATTCAGCAAAATAAAGGCTCAAAGGTGTTTGCAAGAGACAAGTCTATTGGGCAAAGCCAGGTGACAAAGCTGAAAACAGAGAATGGAGATACGCTAGCGACGAAACCTGAGGTACTGAGAGAAGTCGAAAATGTCTACGGCCAACTATACACCTCATTGGCAAAGCCTGACACCAGTTCTGCGAAAGACCCTAGAGCCCGACTGACCCGGCACTACACCGAAGACATCCCGGACATCAGTCTGTACGAGATTAGTAGGGCCCTCAAACAGCTTAAGAACAACAAGGCTCCCGGTGAAGACGGTATAACCTCGGAGCTTTTGAGGGCGGGTGGAAATCCTGTCCTTAAAGTGCTTCGGAGGCTGTTTAACACCGCTTTGCTGGAGGGTACAACGCCAGAAGCGTGGAGCAGGAGCGTGGTGGTTCTCTTCTTCAAAAAAGGTGACAAAACCTTACTGAAGAATTATAGACCCATCTCACTGCTGAGCCACGTTTATAAGCTTTTTTCAAGGGTACGAATTTTACGAATCGTCTCGAACGCAGGCTCGATGAATTCCAGCCTCCAGAACAAGCAGGCTTTCGAAGAGGTTTCAGTACTCTGGATCATATTCACACGCTGCGGCAAATTATACAGAAGACCGAGGAGTATAATTTGCCTCTATGCTTAGCGTTTGTGGATTATGAGAAAGCTTTCGATTCGATCGAGACTTGGGCTGTGCTGCAGTCTCTCCAGCGGTGTCGTATAGACTATCGGTACGTCGAGGTGCTTAGCTGTTTATATCAAAACGCCACCATGTCGGTCCGAGTACAGGAGCAATGCACGAAGGCAATTCCTTTGCAACGTGGTGTAAGACAGGGAGACGTTATATCTCCGAAACTGTTTACAGCAGCATTGGAAGATGCCTTCAAGCTCCTGGAATGGGAAAGGTTCGGCATAAATATAGACGGCGAGTACATCACTCACCTACGATTTGCTGATGACGTCGTGATCATGGCAGAATCGCTGGAAGACCTGAACACAATGCTCGATGGCCTCTGCAGGGTCTCTCAACAGGTGGGCCTTAAGATAAACATGGACAAGACAAAAATCATGTCGAACGTCCACGTTGTGCCCACCCAAGTATCTATTGGGAGCTCTGTACTCGATGTTGTTGACGAATACGTCTACCTGGGACACACTATCCAATTAGGTAGGTCCAACTTCGAGAAAGAGGTCAATCGTCGAATCCGTCTCGGCTGGGCAGCTTTCGGAAAACTTCGGAACATCTTTTCGTCCAAAATACCCCAGTGCCTAAAGACAAAAGTCTTTGAACAGTGTGTTCTACCAGCGATGACGTACGGAACCGAAACGTGGTCTGTCACGATGGGCCTCGCACAAAGGCTCAGAGTCGCTCAGCGAGCTATGGAAAGGGCTATGCTCGGTGTTTCTCTGCGTGATCGAATCAGAAATGAGGAGATCCGTAGTAGAACCAAAGTTACCGACATAGTCTTGCGAATGAGCAAACTGAAGTGGCAATGGGCTGGGCATATAGCTCGCAGAACCGATGGCCGTTGGGGCAAAAAGGTTCTCGAGTGGAGACCACGAATCGGACGACGAAGCGTAGGACGGCCTTCCACAAGATGGACAGACGACCTGACGAAGGTGGCAGGGAGCCGCTGGATGCAGGCCGCAAGTGATCGGCCGTACTGGAAGTCTTTGGGGGAGGCCTATGTTCAGCAGTGGACGTCCTATGGCTGAAACGACGAGATTGAACCTTTAAAAATCAGGTATAACGACTTAGTGTCGGAATATACATCCTTTTCACACTTGATCAGTAACAGGTCCAAACGAGGGGCATGGTTTGGAGGTATTGGCACCCTCTCAAAAACCATATTTGGAACCCTAGACGAAAATGACGCAGTCAAATATGACAACACCATTCAAACCGTTCAAAACGACGAAAAAATACTGGTCTCACTAATAAAAGAAAATATTTTAATCACGTCTTCAACGTTTTCAAAATTTAACATTAAATTAAATAATATTGAAATTAATGAAGCCATTATTGAAGCTATCGACAATCTCTCTCAAGTTTCAAAACTATTCAAAAATCTCAAACAATTTAAATATTAAAATTCACATCGACTCTATCTTAGCCAGTTTAGAAGCATTCATGCTGACTTTGTCATTCCAGCTCGAAGACATAACAAACGCTATTATTTTTAGTAGTAAGAATATACTGCACAATGGAATCTCTCAAAGATTGTATAATTATAAAACCTCATAGTTACATATTATGCGACATAACGAGTGTCCTTCCAACGGGTTCAAATCCCCGTTGTGAAAGCGAACTGATAACAAGTATTATCAGTACCGTACCAGAACAGTGCCGCACCGACTTCATGTTCGGTGACATAGATATTTGGGAAGCACTATCAAATAATAACTGGATTTTCATTCAGTCTAAGAAAATCAAACTGTATGTAGAATATTCCAATCAAAACAATTTAAATTTAAATATTATTGGAACAGGAATCATAAAAATTCCAAATGATTGCATTGTATACAGTAAAACTATTAGATTAACACCAAAGTTTCGAAACATACAATTTAACATGTCCACAATACATCCAGATTTTAACATAATAAATGATTCTTGATGTATCATAGATAAGTTTAAGATTGTAAAGAGTCCCCTATGCATGTATAAAAATATAAATTTGGAATCTTTTAACAGAGAGTCAAATATAAAATTAGATTCAATAAGCAATAGCCCTGATCAAATCATAAATGAACACCCAATCATAAAATATGAGACCCATTACTCCGTAATATGTTATGCGTACAAACTATTCTGAACAAATTAAGCATGTAGGTATTAAGTACCAACTAATCGTCAGTGTTGTTGAGTAGAAGTTACAAAGCGCTTGAAGAAGGTCTCTATAATTGGCATCCGGTAAATTGCATAAAGAGGCTCCCTGCAGAACGGACTAAAACGTAACTTCGATTGAAAATGAAGAATGTTTAAATAAAATACTGTATACCGGATTAAAACGCGATTTATCATTTATATTGCTTAAATTATTTATCCCAACGTTTCGGATGCTTTTTAGCAACTGTGGTCACGGGAAGACAGAAAGATGATAGTTGGCTGATTTTTGAAATGTTACAAAGTTGCCATATTAAAGCCATCTATTCCTACGGGGTTGATATTTACTGTAATTCTCTATATCGTGGCAATATTGACTTGGGGTTTTAGATTTTTAATTATCGGATCCCAGGTATTGGAAAGTTTCAAACCATCTTCTCCTTTGAAGTTAAGGTATTTTTTTAATTTCAAGAGCTTCACGTACTAGTCTGGGAAAGAGTCTACTTTATCTTGCAAGGAAGAGAAAGTAGACTTCTTTTCTTTCTTCAAAATTTCCGGTATATCCGTTGGTTCATTTCAACTCGAAGGTTGTCTAATTTGAATCAGACAACTGTAATCTTACGGTCTGCTACCACTTCTGCATAACGTCGCTGAAATAACGTCGGGATAAATAATATTTATAAATAATAAATCGCGTTTTAATCCGTTCTAAAGTATTTTATTTAAATGTGTGATACTCGCTTTGATAAAATAAAATATAATTATAGCTTGCAAACTAGCAATCGTGTTTTCATTCACTCACGTTGTTAAAATACATTTGAATTTCTAAAAAAACATTAAAAGATTTTAATATTTTTTTACATAATATCATATCTACTACTAAAAATAAAACTATGAGAAATATTTATTTGCTCGTGCTTCTACGGTAATAACTGTGTTTTGAAGTATAGTGAGTAGTTAAGTGATTTATAAAAAAAAGGAATTTATGATTCATAATATTAGTAATACATGTAGAGATATCTATAATCTGCTACAAGAATCAATACCAGGGTGAATCAAAAAGTTCTTAGAAGTGCATATATATGAAACCTTTTTGGATCAAGTTCGATATTCAAATTAAAGAGTGTCTATCACACTATATTTATGCAGACTGTCACTTGTTTTTGTCCGTTCGTTCGCATGTAATAATTTTTTTTGTGCAACGAGTTGCTAAAAAGTCAAAATTATGGATAAAAGTGAGTTACGTGCGGTGATAAAATATCTCAGTTTGAAAAAACTGTCTACGGAGGAAATTTTTTTGGACATTCAGCAGACATTAGGGGGTGATGCTGTACCCTATTCTACGGTTGCGTACTGGGTGGCTGAATTTAAAAGAGGTAGATCAAGCTGCAAAGATGACCCGCGTTCTGGGCGGCCTTCAACCTCCGTTACAGAAGAAAATGTCAAAAAGGTTGAGAATCTGGTTTTGGAAGACAGAAGAATGACTATAAAACATATAGCTGAGATCCTAAAGATATCTTTTGGTAGCGTTCAATCCATTTTAATTGATTCACTGGGGTTCAAAAAAGTGTCTGCAAGATGGGTGCCACGAATGTTAACCGACGAAAACAAAAAGCGACGTTTGGAAATTTCCAAGCGTAATCTCGAAATGTTCCAGCGTGATTCGGATAATTTTTGCCGTCGTCTTGTCACCATGGATGAAACGTGGGTCCACCATTTTGATCCTGAAACTAAAAGACAAAGCATGTCTTGGAAACGACCATCCTCTCCATCCATCAAGAAATTTCGAGTTGCTCCTACCGCTGGCAAAGTTATGGCCTCTGTGTTCTGGGTTAGTGAAGGAATCCTTTTTATTGATTACATGCCAAAAGGCCAGACGATTACTGGACCCTATTATGCAAATTTAATCACGAAAGTGCGTGAAGTGATTAAAGAAAAACGTCGTGGAAAACTGTCGTTGGGCGTGTTGTTCCTTCAAGATAACGCTCCTGCTCATCGATCGGAAGTTGCGCTCAACGCAATCCGCTGTGCTGGCTTCAATCTCCTTGACCACCCACCATATTCTCCGGACTTAGCCCCAAGTGATTTTCACTTATTTCCAAAATTAAAAGAGGAAATTCGTGGAACAAAATTTCACGATAATGACGCGGTTATAGCTGCCGTAGAGGACTTTTTCGAGAGTCAAGAAAATAATTTTTTTTCACAAGGAATAAGGAAGTTAGAAACGCGTTATTCTAAATGCATTGCATTGGAGGGAGATTATGTAGAAAAATAAAATATTATTATTTAAATCTTTGCATTTTTTAATATTGATTCCAAGAATTTTTTGATTCACCCTCGTACATAGACGTCTAATCCTGAATCGCGCTACAACATCTCGGCTACAACCACTGGGGTCTTAGGGCCGGCCAGTCAGTGGTTCGACTGGTCGAGGATCCTCCCTTTAGGTTGGAGGCAGACCACCTCCCCCTTCCTCTCTCCGCAATACAGAACTGAAAATTAAAAAAGAATATTAGGTATAAAAGTACTTTTTCAATTCATTCTAACCCAAACTTATATTATATTTATATTCGAATGTGTGTTGGTTTGTCCTTCTTTCTCGCAAAGGTGGATCTACATATTGATTTGAAAAAATAAATAAAAATTGTATCAAATACAAGAAAATACTTAATTTTTTTTACATTATAATGAAGTCCATGAGCCGTTACATACGACTCACAAACTCCCAGCATCTTCATTATAGCCCCCGCTGTCGGAGCCAGCAACACCATATCATCAGCGTAGCTAATGCTGTTAATACTTATAGCCTCAACTCGACAACCAACACGTAAATTGCTGAGTCCGACAGTGAGCTCATTAATGTAAAGGTTAAAGAGCTTGGGGGATGACAGCCCTCCCTGTCTTACCCCACACTGCATTACATAGGACTCGGACAAAGCGTTGGAACATCTCACAACATTCCTTTGATGAGCATACCAATATCTGAAGATATTTATTACTGTATCCGGTACACTCCTGTCTGACAATTTCCTCCAAAGGACACCATAAGACACAAGGTCAACAGCCCTGGACAAATCTAGAAAACAGACGTACACCGGCGTTTTGCGCTTGGTGTAGTACTCGACTGTGTGCTTTCTGTAGAAAGCCCGGGCCTAAAACCGAACTGAGCATCGTGAAAGTAGTAATTTAAACTTGTATCAAGCACACTGTCAAGCACTTTGGCCAGAATTGTAGCTAAGTATATTGGGCGATAGTTCTCCTTGTCCGAAATGTCCCCAGTCTTTTTCTTAATGAAAGGCACCACTACTGTTTTCATTAAAGGTGATATGAATAAAACATGGAAAGAACTCTAGGCAAATGATATCTCGCATACTTTAAATGTTCAATACTTAGCCCATCGTGACCTGGAGACTTACCTCTGCTTATATCCTTAATAATCGACTTAACTAGCTTAGACGATACCTGTAGCAGAGGTCCGTCTGCCAGCTCACCAGGGTCAGCACCAAGAACCGCAGTTGACCCAAGTGGTGATCACCTTGAAATGTTCCTTGAACATATTTGCGATTTCCACGGGGTCACTCAAACCTCCCACACTCATGGAAAGGCTCGGCTTAACATCAATTTTACGTGTGGACATTCAAAACTGTAAAAAAAATTTAGAGGCATGCTGGTTAGCTATTATATCTAACCATATAGGTTACTTCAATAAACTTTATAAAACTTTAAACAGTCTGGGGTAGTCTTGAACAAGGGAAACAAACTTATTAAACTCATTATAATATTAGAAAATAATGATTATCTTAAATATATAAAAATGTTAGGAAGGCACTTTAAATGTGTCAAATATAAACAATCCAAATGGCCTTTTATAATTTAGTATATTATATACTATTGGCAGTAAATGTAAAACTAGAAGCATTTAATATGTATTTTTTATTGACGTTCATAAGTGTACATTGTGTTACCTAAATGAATAAATGATTTTTGAATTTGAATTATGTTTTTCACGCAATTGGTTGCCTGGAAGAAAACTCCTTAGTGATAAGGTCACCATTTTCACGTTTGTTTTGTTTGTTTCTGTATCTTTGTTTAAACTTAATGTTATGAAAAAAAGAGTAAATAAATAATGGCCTCGAAATCCAGGCAGTATTATACAGCTCTATAGGCATCTTCGTTTACGTAATTTTTATAATTTTTTACCATTATGACTGTAAAAACAATATCAAATAAAGTTATTTACTTATATTTATCAATAATTTTCTAAAAATAAATATAATATTTGTTTATAGCTGGAAGAACTTTTGAACATTTTGTTCAAAAATGTCCCAGAGACTCAAATTTGCCCCAGTAGCATACTTTTGAAATAAATATTTCTAGACGATAAACCAATTTGTGTTCAATGACTATATAATGGTAATACTTTGGCTATAATATATGCAACACTATAATATTATCACAACTCGAAAATAAGACTTGCTTTGTTAGTAATTTGCTTACAAGTAAAAAAATATGTATATGTATTTTCGTCTCCGTAAAGTGATTTTTTTTTTTTAAATGAGTCTGACATTGACGATAGTTAAGAACAGACAGACGTGTAGGTTGGAGTAACTAATATTAAAAAGGTTTTGGAGATTAAAAAAATAATGAACGCGTCCTTCATAAATACAATAATTCATGACTGCCTCTGTTCTAAACTGCCTCCCTCTCCCCTACCTGAGATCGGATGTTCATGAAGTAACCACAAATTATAACTTAACCGAGCTTTACGGTGAGCCTCCTGAACATGTTTATTCCATCCGCACAGATTTTTACGTCTGTTGAATCTGGTTTGTTTCTTTTCATGAGACGGTATGTACAATACTGGCATATAGTTTGTCAATAATTAAGCTATGTTCAGCCAAAGTACACGATCCATGACCACAACTAATGAGTTCTTGTGGGAAATAAATAACTTTTAGTCTACTATTACACAATGCCTGGTAACTACGTATTTGCGACTCATTTCTTTCACCAAAATAAACTGCACTACGCGGTACACTAGGCATCATATACTTTGACTTCACAATACCTAAATCACATTTTATAAATATAGGCAAATAATCTGACATTTATATGTCTTCTTCAATTCCTACGTCAACAATAGTGAGCCATGCAGATAAGGAAACAACGCAGTGATCCAACCACCATCTACTTCCGTAAACCTCACTTACGAATTAGTAATTATTCTCAGAAACACCCAATTTCACTACGTCCGCACAGATCCATGACTGATCCGTGCAAAAACTTATCATCCCTCTTTAAAAAAGATCCTTGGGATGAGCGTTAAAGTCTCCGATAAATACACTCTCGACATTGTTACTCACTACAATCGCACTCATCTCACTTAGGATTTGTATAAATTCATTTAAATTATGATTGGAGTCTATAGGCAAATAAACAGAGAAGATAATTATATTGCAATCCTTAGTGGTTGCTCTTATCGCAACTAATCGTGTGCTATCAAATATACCTACTTTCCAGAGAATGGCCACTTCCCAATACGGTCTACCCATAAGTAAGCCTTCTGAAGTATCAACCGCCGACTTACTCGTGTATTCAAAGTTGTGAGAAATAGTTCCAAGTAAAGGTATGTCATGGGGAAGCAGCCATGTCTCCTGCAAGGCTACCAAGTCAGCCTCCATACAAATATGTAGTGGATCGCACACTATCGATAGATCTTTTAATCGATCTACAATTAAAGCTATTAAATCTAAAAATATTACAATTATTGTTACTATCCATGTTATTATTATAAGTATTAACTGACTTTATCAGGATTAGAGCCTTTAGTTTTATACATAAACTGCACAAACCGCCTAAATGTTATGCCCTTGGGCCAAAAGGAATCATTTAAAAATAAATTTAGACGATTTTTAGATACAAATTGCTTATAGGCATTATAAGGTCTCTTAGATTTAATATTTATCTTTTTTAAAGTTACACTTTCACCCGTTTTATTCATTATATATAACATACAATATCACACTAGCTCGTCTATATGCTCACTTTCGATATAAACAGAGGTACTTTAACATCGGTGGCTTTAAATCTATCATCAAGTAATGTAGCAGTAGTTCTCTTTTGACCTACAAGTTTATATGATATTTTCTTACGCACAATTTGCCTCTCGTTAATTCCCTTTTGGTAATCATTAACTTGTTTATCATCGGCCGCCACCGACACAAACTTAGTCTTGCTATTTTGAGATAGCAGTTTATTTGTAATAGCTGTTGATGGCTCGGACGGAGTGCATGAACGGGACGCAGACGCACCGTGTGGTGCCGAGTGGCTATCAATGTTGTATGAAACCGCGGCGACCGCGTCAGCCTCCACGCACATAGTACGCACGAATAAGAATTCTCCTCCTCACACACGATGTTACCACGCGACTCTGAAACCTCAGCAATTATCGCGGCCTCCACAAGCCTTTCTGTTCCCGCATGTAGAAATGAGAAAAACTCTTGCGTGTCGGTTGACAAAGGCGTTGAATGACAAGACCTGTCGGGTCATTGAACCTTGCATCAGCTGACAATATTGACTAATTTTGACTAACTAACTAATTTAACTGATGATTATGACAATATTGACTAACGGTGTCCTCTTGTTTTTTAGTATGTTTGATTTGGGGTTTTAGATTTTTAATTACTGGATCCCAGGTGTTGTCCCAAACCACAGTCACAATCTAGTTTATATAAACCTGAATCTTGTAAGAGAATATTACTTTATATTTGTCTCAAGAACTGTTGAATCTCCTTGTGCGGCTTGAAAACTGTAATAATAGAAGCTCGTTTTAAAATTCTTCCAATCCTGTCTGTAACACCCTTCACATAAGGCAGGTAGGCTGGTAGACGTTGTACTGTTTGTAGTTTATTCCTGGGTCTGTGATGCTGTGAAGGGGTGCCCTGTAGCTTGTTGTCACGGAGTACTCGCTTAACTTGCTGCAGTTCCCGGTTGAGGTGGGAAGTTTCACAGAGGCGGTGGGTTCTCTGAAACAAACATACACCGACAGAAGCGAGTTGGCAAGGGTGGTGGTGGGAATCACCATTGAGGTACTTAGCAGCATGGTTTATTTTTCTAAACACAGCATGGCCAAGTGTACCATCACCTCCTCGAACTACTTAAATATCTAGAAAGGCCAGTGAGTTATTATTCTCCTTCTCTATAGTGAATTTAATGTTACTGTGTATGGAGTTAAGGTGGTCTAGAAATACAGATATGTGTTCCGTGGGCAGAATAGTAAAGGAATCGTCTACGTATCGCTTGTAAAGCCTCGGTTTAACTGGTCTTATTATATCGATACGTCTGGGTTCAAAGGGCATAAAACACATTTTGGGGCATATGGAGTTAATAATAATATCATCGTATTCAGTTTTTTATTCTCTATCGATTGTTATATACGAAGTTGCCAAATTCGCACAAAAATGTTCTTTACAACCCATCTATTTTGGGCTGCTAAACCAAATTGAAACAGGAAATTAGGCTGTAAATTACGTTAATGCGCATTAATTCTCATTATTGTTCTTTACAACCATTTAACATAGCAGCACCTGTACTATATTTTATACTACCTCAAAATAATTATAAAAATAATCCTGTCTAGGGTGTAAAGCACATTATTCTATTATTCCAGACTCAAAAGGCGTAAAGCCAATTTTGGGGTTCATGGAGTTCATAATAATTGTATTCAGTTTTTCATTCTTTATCGACTAGTTAGTATACCTACACAAAGTTTATTACTTCTAGTACTGACGATAAAGTTAATACTTCCACATTCTCTTTGCCTCGAGCATTTTTGGAAGCACTGAAAATATAGATGTTTTGGCCCAGTCACAAAAAATAATGAAGCTTTGATCAGTAACCCTAATAAGAAGATACAAGTACTTTCGTGTTTAATTACAAAAAAGCCCACTGAAGATGATTCTTTTAGTATGCAGCTGCCTCTTCAGCAGTCACCAATATCTCCTACTCGAATTCTAGCATCTGACGCCGGAATGACTTCTACATCTGAAATGATAAACCCAGAACAAGATTATAATATTTTGCACTTACCTCTCCAGCAGCCACCGATAGCCATCAGCTATAGTTGTAGCACCTGACTTAAGTACTTCTACATCTGAAATAATAAACCATGTAGATAATAATATTACGCACTTACCTCTGCAACAATCGCCGATATCCCCAACTGTAGTTGTAGCATCTGATGCCGTAATGATTTATACACCTGAAATTACAAACCAAGAACAAGATTATGATACTAGGCACTTACCTCTTCAGCAGTCACCGATATCTCCTTCTGTAATTGCATATGAAGCCTTTAACTCCTGAAACTTACAGAAAAAAACTTTAATATTCGGATATTATCGGAATATATATTATCGGGATTTAATATTCGGATAAATTTCGGATATTAATACTTGCCTAAATCAAATTGAAGTTCAAAATAAAAAATAAAGGCAGAAAATGGAGTAAAATATTATATGGATATCAAGTCAGATGAGGGCAAGTTAGATTATTCTTCAGGATTGGTTTGTACGATGTTGTCACACAGTTCCAATAAAAAAAATATTTTTAAGCAAAATACAAAAACCGACTTCAAAACCACAACTTGCACTAAAAAGTAAAAAATAATATTTTAATTACTTCAAAGCATTATTTATTACCAGTTATTTTTGAAATCGGTGCCGCTTCATACAATTCCAAAACTTTTTGCAAAAGCAGGATTAAACTGTCCTTCTTGGCTGGCACCGACTATAGGAATAGGAAGTGTATGTATCTAAGTTAATTTATCCTTAGACAATAATTTAGTAGACCTACCACTAAACGTGCTGCTCAAATGAGACAGCGCCGTGATAATAACCACAAAGCAAAACATCATCTACGTATATGTAAATTTTTGTTATTGTTGATTTCCTAAAAAACTACCAAACCAATGCCGATAATATTCGGGACCACTGATGACAAGAGATAAATTATACGGGACCACCTCTGAAATATCCCCTACCAAACAAAAAAAGAATCATCCAAATCCATCCAGTACTTGCGGAGTTATCGCGTAACAAACATACAAAAAAAAAAAACAACATACAGGCGAATTGAGAACCTCCTCCTTTTTTGAAGTCGGTTAAAAATAAGGAAGAAAACCGATAGCCCTTCCTTGCGCAGAAATGCATCTTACGAATATTACAAATTTAATAATGGCGAAGATCATTAAAATTTTGTCAAAAGTTTTTGTTAGATACCTTAAAAATTACTCAAAAATACTTGACTTATACAATGTCACGTGCTATAGAGAATACGGCTCAAATAGATAAACGCAAACCTAATGTCCCACAAAAATATGATGCTGCTAAGTTTAAAGTGAAGGAATTTATTGAATCGTGCAGTATTGAGTAGTTGTACCTGCAGTGCCATCCCATTACGATAGATAAAGAACAAACAGAATGTATCTACCTCAAGAACGTGTCTAATTTATATCAAATATATAAAAAAGGATAAACAGTGACCAAAACACTGTGAGTAAAAATATTTCATAAAGAATATAGAAAGCTTCCATGTTGATCTAATGTTGGCGATATATTAAATGAAACTAATGAAGAAGATAAAGAAGATGAAAAGAATACTGAAAAGAAAATAATTCTAAAGATAAATAACTCAAAAATTGGTTAAAACTTACTTGTTCGCTCTTTTATCACGTATAATAAAAACTATAATATAAATAATAACTCTTCAATTTTTTAATTAAAAAAAAGAGATTATGGGAATAATCCATCAGGACGGGATGGGGTACCCCCCACCCCGTTAAACTTTTTTTATTAGGAAATTCTTACAATTTTAAATTAAAACTATCTGATTTACAACACAATTAAACATTCTTCGAAGTCCTCCATAAAAATGTCAGCAACAACAGGGGAGACTGGAGAGCCCATAGCCACCCCATCAACCTGCATATAGAATTCACTTTTTCAAATTAGGTAGCCAGATGTTAAACAATGTTCTATAATATCTGCATATTCTGGTGACGTATTGTGTTCTGATAACCTTTTCTTAACAATATTTAGACAGTCCAATACAGAAATATTTGTAAAAAGAGAGTCAGTGTCAAAGCTTACCATGGTTTTATTGTTGGAGAGTTTGAGGCCTTTAATAGTTTCAACGAAATGGTATGAGTCTTTAACATGAGCACTATTGTTCCCTCGGAGGGGAGAAAGTACTTTAGCCATGTGTTGAGCCAGTTTATGTGTAGGTGTATCAATTTGGCTCACTATAGTTCTTAATGGTGTGTGTTATTTTGTGATTTATGGTAACCCATACATTTTTGGAGGCTTTGCACATGCATGTGTGAGGAATTTACTGTCAAGATTAAGTGTCTTTTGATCAATTCAGATGTCTTTTTTATTACCTTGTTTGTTGGGTCTTTTAGATCTGGGACATTTTGTGTTCATAATCTGACGTATCCATCATGACTGTCGCGTTGCCCTTGTCCGCTCGGAATACTATGATATCTATATTGGCCCGTAGTTGTTTTAGAGCCATTGATTCCGCACGAGATATGTTAGGTTTTGGCGGATTGCTAGTTCGTAATATGTACAAAATATATTGCCGGATTGCCTCCGCATCGTCTTTAGCAATCGTGTCTTGAAGATACATTCCTCAACGTAGCTGACTATTTCTTCACAGGATATTTTTCGCGGCGCAGGATCAAAATTAAGGCCTTTATTTAGTACATACATCAATGATTGATTTATCTAAGGTTTGTTTTGATAAATTGACAACTGTTTTGGGACATTGACTGTCAACGTCTTTGATGTTCAGAAACTTATATGATGTTTTGTTACATTTGTAGGTTAATTTTTCAAGCTTTTTTATTTGTTAATCTTTATAGATGTTAAATTTGTTATGATCACGACTATTTAATATATTTATGCACTGTTGCCAATCTTTTTCCGCTAAAATTTCCCGTTAATGTTTTGTCTCATTTTGGATTTAAAAATTTTGCCGTTGTATTTCCGATCTGTGGTTGGCAATTAGTTTTAATAACAACTTGTAACGTGCATTTTTGAGACTACCAGCGCTCCCAGCTATGTCCTGTTTCGGCGCGATTCGTACAAAAACTGGTGTATGATGTTATTGTCTCGACATTTCTTGAGGAAGTTCAACGATGTCAGGAGACGTGCCACCTTTGTCTTCTTATATTTTAACCGTCGAATTTTATTAGCATTTTCTATTCCGTACTGGTGCACATAATATTGTCTTTTATCAACGCGAGTATCACACATTTAAATAAAATACTGTATACCGGATTAAAACGCGATTAATTATTTCTGTTGTTTAAATTATTTATCCCGACGTTTCGGATGCCTTTCAGCAACTGTGGTCACGGGGAGACAGAAAGATGACAATTGTCTGATATTTGAAATGTCAAAAAGTTGTCATATTAACGGCATCTATTCCTACGGAGTTGATATTTAATGTAATTTTCTATATTATAACAATATTTACTGACGGTGTCCTCTTGCTTTTTAGTATGTTTGATTTGGGGTTTTCGATTTTTAATTACTGGATCTCAGGTGTTGGAAAGTCTTAAACCATCTTTTCTATTGATGTAAGGATGTTTTTTAATTTCAATAGCCTCGCGTACTAGTCTGGGAAAGAATCTACTTTCTCTTGCAAGGATTTTCGGTTGTTCGAAACGTATGTAGTGGTTTGGCTAATCTAGAATGTGTTCACATACTGCTTAAGCTGAGTGACGTCTGTGTTTGATTTGCGACATTTTGACATTGATTTGATTTGACATTGCGGATATCAAACACAGACGTCACTCTAAATCAGCAGTATGTGAACACACTCTAGATAAGCCAAACCACTACATAAGTTTCGAACAACCGACAATCCTTGCAAGAGAAAGTAGATTCTTTCCCAGACTAGTACGCGAGGCAATTGAAATTAAAAAATCATCCCAACTTTAATAGAGAAGATGGTTTGCGACTTTCCAACACCTGGGATCCAGTAATTAAAAATCTAAATCACCAAATCAAACATACTAAAAAACAAGAGGACGCCGTCAGTCAATATTGTCATAATATAGAAAATTACGTTAAATATCAACTCCGTAGGAATAGATGGCGTTAATATGACAACTTTGTTACATTGCAAAAATCAGACAACTGTCATCTTTCTGTCACCCCGTGACCACGGTTGCTGAAAAGCATCCGAAACGTCGGGATAAATAATTTAAACAATATAAATAATAAATCGCGTTTTAATACTCGCATTAATTAAAGACAATATTATGTCCACCAGTACGGACTAGAAAATGCTAATAAAATTCGACGATTAGAATATAAGAAGACAAAGGTAGCACGTCTCCTGACATCGTTGAACTTCCTCAAGAAATGTCGAGACAATAACATCATCCCAGTTTATGTACGAATCGCGCCGAGACAGGACATAGTTGGGAGCGCTGGTATTCTCAAAAATGCAAGTCACAAGTTGTTATTAAAACTAATTGCCAACCAACGATCGGAAATACAACGGCAATATTTTGTAATCCAAAATGAAACAAAACATTTACGGGAAATTTTATCGGAAAAAGATTGGCAACAGTGCATAAATATATTAAATAGTCGTGATCATAACAAATTTAACATCTATAAAGATTAACAAATAAAAAAGCTTGAAAAATTAACCTACAAATGTAACAAAACATCATATAAGTTTCTGAACATCAAAGACGTTGACAGTCAATGTCCCAAAACAGTTGTCAATTTATCAAAACAAACCTTAGATAAATCAATCATTGATGTATGTACTAAATAAAGGCCTTAATTTTGATCCTGCGCCGCGAAAAATATCCTGTGAAGAAATAGTCAGCTACGTTGAGGAATGTATCTTCAAGACACGATTCCTAAAGACGATGCGGAGGCAATCCGGCAATATATTTTGTACATATTACGAACTAGCAATCCGCCAAAACCTAACATATCTCGTGCGGAATCAATGGCTCTAAAACAACTACGGGCCAATATAGATATCATAGAACTCCGAGCGGACAAGGGCAACGCGACAGTCATGATGGATACGTCAGATTATGAACACAAAATGTCCCAGATCTAAAAGACCCAACAATCAAGGTAATAAAAAATACATCTGAATTGATCAAAAAGACACTTAATCTTGACAGTAAATTCCTCACACCTGCATGTGCAAAGCCTCCAAAAATGTATGGGTTACCAAAAATTCACAAAATAACACACACCATTAAGAACTATAGTGAGCCAAATTGATACACCTACACATAAACTGGCTCAACACATGACTAAAGTACTTTCTCCCCTCCGAGGGAACAGTAGTGCTCATGTTAAAGACTCATACCATTTCGTTGACACTATTAAAGGCCTCAAACTCTCCAACAATAAAACCATGGTAAGCTTTGACACTGACTCTCTTTTTATAAATATTTCTGTATTGGACTGTCTAAATATTGTTAAGGTTATCAGAACACAATACGTCACCAGAATATGCAGATATTTTAGAACATTGTTTAACATCTGGCTACCTAATGTGGAAAAGTGAATTCTATATGCAGGTTGATGGGGTTGCTATGGGCTCTCCAGTCTCCCCTGTTGTTGCTGACATTTTAAGGAGGACTTCGAAGAAAGAGCCCTAGCCACAAGCCCGGTTAAACCGAGGCTATGTAATAAATACCTTTACTATTTTGCCCACGGAACACATATTTGTATTTCTAGACCACCTTAACTCCAGACACAGTAACATTAAATTAACTATGGAGAAGGAGAATAATAACTCACTGGCCTTTCTAGATATTTAAGTAGTTTGGGGAGGGGATGGTACACTTGGCCATGCTGTGTTTAGAAAAATAACCCATACTGCTTGGTACCTCAATGGTGATTCACACTACCACCCTTGCCAACTCTCTTCTGTCGTTGTATGTTTGTTTCAGAGAGCCCAACGCCTCTGTGATGCTGCCCACCTCAACCGGGAACTGCAGCATGTTAAGCGAGTACTCCTTGTCAACAAGCTGCGGGTGCCTCCACAACATCACAGACCTAGGAATAAACCACAAACAGTACAACGTCTACCAGCCTACCTGCCTTATGTGAAGGGTGTTACAGACAGGATTGGAAGAATCTTAAAACGAGCTTCTATTTATACAGTTTTCAAGCAGGTAGGTAATTAAAAATCGAAAACCCCAAATCAAACATACTAAAAAACAAGAGGACACTGTCAGTCAATATTGTTATAATATAGAAAATTACATTAAATATCAACTCCGTAGGAATAGATGGCGTTAATATAGCAACTTTGTGACATTTCAAAAATCAGACAACTGTCATCTTTCTGTCTTCCCGTGACCACGGTTGCTGAAAAGCATCCGAAACGTCGGGATAAATCATTTTAACAATATAAATAGTAAATCGTGGTTTAATCCGGTACCTATACAGTATTTTATTTAAATGTGTGATACTCGCGTTAATAAAAGACAAGTTATAAAGACGAATCAGAAAACGTTAAGCTAAAAAAGTTTCGTTGAGCTATTGTTCGCATTTTTCCAATTGCGGCGGAACATCTGCTTAGCACAGGATTTCAAAATTGTTTAAATATTTTTTTAAGTTATGACATCGTATTTTTTTTTGTAAAAATGTAAGACTTTTGACAAATAACAACGTTGCTTGCAACGAAAGATTACAATCTTGTAACTACAGAAATCATTCAGTTAAATATGGGAATCGAGCAATTATAAAAATAAAATGATGAGTTCATGAAGAGTTTGGGAAGCTCCAACTTCGCTTCCCAACGAGGGATCCGACCATGAAACAATATGGGCCCCCGGATAAATGCCATGAAATCATTCATATTCTAACTAAAAAACATGTTTTGTAGAAACATTTCCTGTAAACGAGATGGTTCATTCACAGGGAATATGAGTTAATATGAATAATTAAAAGTTTAAAACGTTTATTCCAAGGGATAAACGACCTTTACATCTGGATGGAAAACTGTAGCCTAAAGGCGTATCCTTCCAACGGTTTATACTACAGATTCAAACCCCACAAGGGGGCTACCAGAAGACGGCTTTATCCACATGACTTGCAAGTTCTTGGCCGCATAAATAACGACTAGTTTCACTGGTACCTACGTCACTTCAGCTGGTATTGTCGAGGATGACAGTACGGCGTTGCGTTGTCGTGGTGAAAAAATGAGTTCCACCAGTCAGTGATACAATAATATGATAGTATGCCTCTAACTGCGTGCGATAATTAATGTCGATATGAGTGATGTTCTATTTTGGTATTTCTGTATACACTAAACAAAGCTGACGATTAGTTGTTACTTATTACCTACATACATAATTTGATAACAACACCTCAATGCATACGTAAGTATCTACTTACTATGTACAGATCGCGGCACGAGTCGTGAGCACAGATGAAACGTGTGGTGGGATTGAGTCAGCGTAAGTACACGTGTCGGGCAAAATTATTTGGTACCTTTATTATTTCAATCGGTAATTGAATAAATTACCTTAATTAATTGATTAAATTGTATTAGTCTTAGTTAGTTACTTAGCTAGTTTTTCGTAATACCTATTCATTTCATGTAACAAAACACTGATAGGTAGATCATTTATTTTGGGATTGTCTATTTAATATCGAATTCTTTCTGCTCTGCAAATTTTTTTTAAGTTTCAATCAAATCTAATTTGTGATATATATTTCAAATACATATCACAAATTAGAAAATTCAAAATGACTACTATTATTATACTATTAAGATAATGTGTAAATTTAGTAAAATAAGGAAATGTATTATATGTATATATGTAAGATAATCTGTCCTAGAACACGTGTATCGTAAAACATTAATTAGAATAAAAGTCCAAATGAATATTTAATCTGTGATTAAATTGAAGGTCAATTGTAATTTTAAATTATGTAAATGTAAAAAGGTAAGATCAGTCGAGTGACAAATACATTATAGAGATAAAAAATAATCCAAAATAAAAAAGAGTCATAAGTACATATTTAAGGTTAATATTACATGTCATAATAAGGACTTGTTAGTTTTAATCTTACACTTTTAAATTTTCGTTATACCTTAATTAGATTAGATTAGAATTAATTATTCATACATTATAATATATCTACTATAAAGCATTTGCAAATATAATTGTTAACTAAAACCGTATTATAAATATAAAGAGAAAGATAAGTAATTTAATAAAGTTAATACTTTATAATAGGGACGTACAGTTACTTGTCCTAACACAGTTGTATGAGAAATTATTTGAAATTGCACAGATATAACAAATCGACGAAACGTATATTTTCTCCCAACTTGGCCTACTGGAGTATACTTGATCACTGCGAGAGTTCCTCCATCCCGAGGCCCTCCGATCTCTTGCGCCGAAGACGGCCATCGTAGTTTTAGTCGACAGGCCCGTGACATATTGACTCTTTGAGGTCCGGTTGCGGAAGTCCAATATAACCAGTCTACCTAGAAAGTCGCGGATGTCACTGATGGTTTCTCCACGAAAACAAATACTGGAGTATTTGATAGATAGATCTGAGGTAGAACCAGTCAGTCAGTCAAACATTGTCCTTTTAAATATCGCGGTATAAAAACCAGATGAACGTATCTACAAAAAACCCAAAAATAGATTATCTTCATACGTAACTAAAACCTTTAATATTATGCCAATGTACCGATATAAATTTTTTATTCGTTAATTTGTATACTATACGTATCTGTATTAAAAAGCTGGTAACATTTTACGAGGATGTGCCGGATTTTCACAGTAATTCTAAGTCTCATGTGAAATCTAGAAAATGTAGATACGTCCATCTGACTCTTACACCGCGATATATTAGTATAATAGAAACATTTTAATGTGATTATAGATTTATGTCAAATATGTGGATATTTCTTAAATGTGTATCATTAATTATCAAGTTGCAGGTTTCATAAATATTAATATCTTTATATATTTTTAACCGACGTCGAGGTTTTCAATACATCTGTATGTTGCTTTTTTTGTTACCCGATTTTGCAAGTTGTGGACACTAAATTATTATATGTATAAGGATTAACGAACTTAAACTTTACACTTCCACAAATTATTTTCAAACAAGTATCAATAATGTTGTTGTTGTAAAAGGACAATCCTTTATGGATGTTGCTTTCAAGTAATTAAAATATTATTTTTTACTTTAAGTTTGTACATACTATATGTAGTTATAGTCTTGAAGTCGGTTTTGTTTTTTGTTAAAATATAATTGAATGTATGATCTGAGAAATACAAATTAACTTTAATGTCAAACATTCGTCAAGGGCAAACACTGCATACTTACTAAAGAAAGCTATGAATGGATGCCAAGTTCTGCTTCAACAACATAAATCCATACTCATATTATGACGTAAGAGGAAATATTTAAGCTGTATGAATTGTTTCTTTTCATAGAACGAATCAGACTTACAGATCTATTCCTAAAGAGCTGGTTGGCTGGCTTGTTGAGGTCAACGCAACACGACTCACGCAGGAACGAAGCATGTTTCGGTGTTCTTCCTCCGAACATTTGCCACTGTAAAATAGAGAACAAGTATTGATTAGATAAACAAGGCTATACGTATATTATTATACATAATATAAATATGTGAATAATTAAGTGAGCTGGTATACTGAAATGTAATGTTGCATTGAATTACCCGTATGTAATAATATTATCATTTGTGACAACTTATTGGAGGCACTGGCTGCTTCACGGAAGATATTCCCCACCTGTAGGGTTATTCACGATCATTCGAAAACATTCCGTTCCGATATAACAAGATTTCGTACCGATATATCAAGCTTTCTATCATTTTATACTAAGATTCTAATCGGAAACTCCCGAAGAATGCCGATGCTCAATCCTATGGGAATTGTGAATACCATTTTCATATCCGGTAAATACGAAACAACTTTCAGTGGGAGAGCGTAGCTTTCCGAGCGGATCGATTTCGAATGATCGTGAATAGCCCTACTGAAATCAAATATGTTTTTCAAAAATTGACCTCCAAATATTTGTTCAGTAGACTATAATTGTAACATTTAGATATTACCTATGCACTATGTAACCCCAGCCGAATAAAGCCCATCTAATTAACGCATTTAATTAAGCTAGCGAGTAAATTTATAGGAAAAAGTTTAATTTGTATCTTTTTTGTTGTAAAGCTTCTTTTTTGGTGACCCAGTAGGCGTGTACAATCCTAATTTAAATTACCACCATAATACCAAAGCCCAGTTAAATCTATATCTATGTATATACCTTTACATAGAGTTAAGGCGGACATGATTATAATAATAAACTGATCCCTAATATAAATATATCCTGTTGCAGGAACAACATAAGGTAACCAAAATAAAAATCCGCGAACTCGAACTGCAGCTTGTCGCATGATCCAATAAAACAAGATCTAGACGTGTTCTGTAAGGAACTCGATACGAACACAACACCATGCCTTATAGCATCGTCGCACCACCCCAAGGCGATCCTATGTGAAGTAGAGCATGTTTCAGTTAATCACCTCTTACCGTTATCCGCTTTGAACTCCAACTTCACGTCGTTGCTCAAGCCCTCCACGTCCAGTTCGTTCGCTCTCAACACGTTAAGCCTAAGTTGACCTAGAAGGGAAAATTAATGTCGTCATTTATAGTTCATGTTCGATTTCAAAAATATACATTTTGATTTGAAATTAAATAATGAAATTATGTACCTCTGCGTTATTGCTAGATATTCGGTTGACCGATGTTTGTTTCAAGTAGTCGGTAGACTGATGAACAGCTTCATTATTTGGATGTATGATCTGTGGAATACAATTATACAAATAAACTTTGAAGTCAAACATTCGCCTACAAGGAATAACACTGAATACTTAGGTACTAAAGAAAGCTATGAATGGATGCCAAGTTCTGCTTCATCAACATAAATCTATACTCATATTACGTTGGAGGAAATGTTTAAGCTGTATGAATTGTTTCTTTACATAGAACGAATCAGACTTACAGATCTATTCTTAAAGAGCTGGTTGGCTGGCTTGTTGAGGTCAACGGCAACACGACTGACGCAGGAACGAAGCATGTTTCGGTGTTCTTCCTCCGAACATTTGCCACTGTAAAATAGAGAACAAGTATTGATTAGATAAACAAGGCTATATGTATATTATACATATAAATATGTGTATGATTAAGTGTGCTGATATACTGAAATGTAATGTAGCATTGAATTACCCGTATGTAATAATATTATCATTTGTGACAACTTATTGGAGGCACTGGCTGCTTCACGGAAGATATCCCCCACCTGAAATCAAATATGTATTTATAGTTTCAGTAGACTATAATTGTTACATTTAGATATTATGAACTCTGCAACCTCAGCCGTATAAAGCCCTTTCTAATTAACGCATTTAATTAAGCTAGCGAGTAAATTTATAGGAAATAGTTTAATTTGTAACTCCAAACCTAATCGTACATGTTTAATGAGGTAATGTACCACTAAACCTATACCTATACAATATACATACATAGAGTAGAGGCGGATATGATTATAATAAACTGATCTGTATTATGAAAATTCTTAATTCTAAAGAACTTATGTTTTTAAAGATAGCCGTTGAAAATGACATGGAGCAGTAGGTCATTTTCAAAAAATTATGTAAAGCAGGATTGTTCTACGGATAGGTGGATCGATAGCTTCTTAAAGTGAAATCCAATGGCCACGCAATAGCCGGCTTGCGCATGCTTAATACGGCAATTTATAACTGAGCATGCGCTCAGACTCCCGGACAAATGGCTCGATTGATTTTATCTACACGATTAGTACATACATATTACATAGTAGGTTTTTCATCTGATTCTATAAGGGCAAGATCAAGCGACTTGCAGATCTGCAGTGTAATGACGCACTATAGAAGTTATGTATGGGCACATTCCCAAAGAAATAATAAATAGATGAAAATGTCATAAAAAAACAGCTGAATACATTTCAGCCCAAAATAAATGTTATTTTACATACCCTCTAACAATTTTCTTATTTAACCCAGTCTATCATTAGTCTACTGTCTATTAATTTAAGGTTCAAGTGATTTTTTTAAATATCACAAATGCCACGTTGCCACGTGTTTTCTTTATTATTTTTTCTATTGCATATAACATATTGTTCAAAGTTCAAATCTATGGAACGTTCTAAATAAAATTTATACAATACCTTATAATTTAAAGGACCAACGCAAAACGGATGTAATCACAACAAATTACTGCACTTAACTGAAGAACACGCCCAACTCGGAACAGGAAAAGCCGACCCAAATCAACGCATGCGTAATACTGTGCTCCTGTACGCCCGGCTTCTGCCCGGGTTCGTAATTGACAAATTGTATCGATATTTTCTATATTTTTAATTAATGACATCTAAAGCAGAAAAGAAAAAATAATTTTATTGTTTCCCCACATTCTATTTGAGCGTACACTGAACGAGCTTTACACTATGTACAGACTGCAAACTAATGGGTACGACCAAGCCGATTGACGCCTGCGTATTGCGGCGTCCATAATATGTATAATGTATATACCAAAGTACATGCATATTATGCATCTCCAGACAAACAACTCGATTGATTGTTTGGTTTATTCCATTTTTTCTAAATATAACAATTATTATGATTGTGTAGTTGTAATGAACCACAACAAGCGAGTGCATAATTTTAAACTAAGTAACTGCCTGACTGACCAAATAATATTGAACAATATTGTCTTTTTTAAAGATACCAGCTTGAGGTAATTAACTCGAAGTGTTAAATTTGATGAATTAACTATAATTATCTCTGTATTGTACTTTCCCATACCTATATACCTGCATATTTACGTCTAATAGATAGCCTAAGCAATCAAGATTATATATTAATTTACTCCCACCATTATTTCTACTCCCTTAGTGGTGGAATTTTGAAATATCTATACTTGGCTATGATAGAGAAGGTATTCATTCGTCAGCTTCTCACTTTATGTAGGTATACTTACTTACAGAAAATATAGCTGTTGTTGGGATTGTCTTAGGATGTTTTTTTGTTCACTTCGATACATCTAAAATTCGAATTATGTATCTGTTGCTCAATTTTTAACCGACTTCAAAAAAGGAGGAGGTTCTCAATTCGTCTGTATGTTGCTCTTTTTTTTTTTTGTATGTTTTACGCGATAACCTCGCAAGTTAAGGATAGATTTCGATGATTATTTTTTTGTTTAGTAGGGCATATTTCAGAGGTGCTCCCATATAATTATAAATATTGGTTTGATACATTTTTTAGAAAATCAACAAAAACAAATATATACCTACTTATACGTAGACGATGTTTTGGTTTGTGGTTCTTTTCACGACGCTGTCTCATTTGAGCAGCACGTTTAGTGGTAGGTCTACGAAATTATTATGTATAGATTAATGAACTTAAAAAATACACTTCCTACAAAAATTAAAAAATAAAATTATTTTTAAGCAAAGACCAAAAACCGACTTCAAAACTACAACTACATTTAGTATGTACAAACTTACACTAAAAAGTAAAAAATAATATTTTATTTACTTCAAAACATTATTTATTAATAGTTATTTTTGGAGTTAGTGCCAGCCAAGAAGTACAGTTTAATCTTGCTTTTGCAACAAATTTTCGATCGGTACGGAGCGGCATCGGTTGGATTGCACCGACTTCAAAATTAAGTGTTAATAAATAAAGCTTTGAAGTAATTAAAATATTATTTTTTACTTTTTAGTGTAAATGTAGTTGTAGTTTTGAAGTCAGTTTTAGTTTTTTGCTTAAAAATATTTATTATCGGTGATGCACTAGCGTCTCTTGCACCCACCTACCGCATTTAAACATCTAATTAGGTACATTGTTTCGTAAACCCTAATCAAGACAGTATGGTCCCATAAGGGAGGAATATTCCAGACGGAATAAATAAATTGCGTTGCTATTTTTTTTTCAGAATTATTATTTCGCACAGCCGCTTTTGAATTCAGCTTAGCAATTATTTCAAATAGTTGAAATAATCACGTAAAATAGTTGAAATAATCACATAAAATATTTGCTTAGCTATACGCTAAGCAAATACTTTATTTTCTTAAATTACTGGAGAGAAAAATTAAATTCGAAAGCAATCCCACTCACCCTCTCCTGTACACTTGCTTTATAGAGCAGCTGTGGTTATTTTAAAATAATAGATAGAAGATGAGTTTGTAAAATAAATTAAACCATTTAAACACACAACTGTTCACAAATAAATGCACTATGTAACTGAGCTCGCTCTTACTAGTAGTGGCTACTGCAATGACGCTCTCATAACAAAAATCGATAATACTTCATTAGAATCTACCAATAGGAGCTATTCTAGAAACGCACAACATTATATATGTGCGCATAATATCAGTGAATATACAGAAAAAATAGAGAAAGCCTCTTCAAACATCCAGGTGATTCGGCGCAAATTACTTCTTAGGCTAATGCAAAATTAATAAATAATTTTCAGTAACATATGTGTTTCAATTACTTTTATAAAACATAAGGTAAACTTGGCAATATATGCTAGGCTGAAATTAGATACTCACGAAATACCAAAATGAGTTTGTTTCATGTCCTCGTAAGCCGCGTCAGTCCAGTCCAGTGGGTAATTCACATTCCTGTTATTTACATTAATTATGATGCTCTCTGGAACTACATTACCTCATTTCCTACACATTATCCATAGTACCAAATGTCCTGGGTTCGAATCCAGTGAAAATAATAATTAAAAAAATTGTTTCGATCGGGCAGGGCACCAGTGCAACAGACACAGAAATAGGTCTTCCCCGTGCTCCACTAGGGGACTCGGGAAATAACTTTTTGTGGGCATACGGTCTATAGGTCAAATAAAAATGCATATTTCGATGGTATAACAAATATATTTCGGATGACACACAGAAGGTACAATATTGTTTGTACATATGAAAACAAAACCGCTTCATTTAGGTTAAAGTTTGATTTCTCTAATAGTTAGAACTTATATAACGATGACTAATCTCTTTCACGCATTTATGAATAAATCTTAACATTTTTTTTAAATTTTGATATTATCATAGCGTACAATTTACTGTTATAATTTATTTATAACAAAACCCTACGACAAACATGTAAATATTTCGATTGCTGTTGACTGAATATATTTTTAATACAGGTTTATTTATTGACCTAAAACTACAATTACAGTTGTTAACGAATTTTCTTTGAATCATCCCATAATAATTGAATGTATCTCGTAGTGGAAATTATTTTAATTGTTCTTTGAACATAGAACAGATTATCTTAAGAGTTTTATATATAAAATTTTTTTTTTTAATCGTTTCGTGACGTATATATTCTATTACTTGTACTTTGGTACTTTGGGCTAAGTGTATTGCCCTACGTGCATGATAGTAACGGAGAACTTCAAGACCCCATAACTCATGGAGTTTATGAGAAATGTCAGCAGCCGTATTAAAATTACATTTTATTATTTCTAGTGCTGAAAGATCCAACCAATTTGACTATTATAATACTTACAAAATAGATAAAACCAAAGTAGAACATCACTCATATCTAAGTCTCCCGCGACCACGGTTGCTGAAAAGCATCCGAAACGTCGGGATAAATAATTTAAATAATAAATCGCGTTTTAATCCGGTATACAGTATTTTATTTAAATGTGTGATACTCGCGTTAATAAAAGACAATATCATCACTCATATCGTCATTTATCGCACGCAGTTAGAGGCATACTATCATATTATTGTATCACTGACTGGTGGAACTGACTTTTTCCCCACGACAACGCAACACCGTATTGTCATCCTCGACAATACCAACTGAAGTGACGTAGGTATATTATATTTTTTTTAAAAGTACTAATTTATAACAATAGATAGAAAATGTATTGTTGACGTATTATATTTATGTATAAAGTATTTTTATGAGATCTTTCATTTCGCATTTTCATCAATCCCATTAGATCATAGAAGAAATCATCAAGTACAGAGGATGTAGGATATATCATATGAAGAAAGCTTGCTCAAAAGCTCAGTTTATGATGAAGCCCACGCGAACGAAGTTGTGGGCAAATTTTCGTCAAATATATGCGTTATTATCTCATAGTCTCACTTTTTTTTCTGTTCCGCTAATTGTGCCGGTGTGTATAGATTTGTTTTCGATATTATAATCAAAGTTAATTGGGTGCTATATACGACCGAAGGTCATTACGTAACATTTATCTGAATTAAATTCAAACTTATTGCGAACACTCCACTGCTTAATTGCATCTATGTCAGACTGTAGGGCCAAACAATCTGCTTCGGACTTAATCTCATTGTAAAGCTTTAAATCGTCTGCGTAGAGGAGACAGTTCGCATGCGATACAACTGATGGCATATCGTTGATAATGATCAAAAATAGAAGAGGTCCTAAAATAGACACCTGACTCACACCGGAAAGTGTGTGGTAGGGTTTAGACTCATACAGGCCTAGCCTTACAAACTGCTGGCGATCGCGAAGGTAATTCGCAAAAAGTTAGAGAAGAGCCGGGGCAAAACCTATAGCACTAAGCTTCGTCAACAGGATGTCATTATCAACCCTGTCAAATGCTTTTCGGAGGTAGAGGAGGAGGAGGTAGAGGTAGAGCACATCCACTTGACAACCGTGATCTATTCGGGTGGAAATGTAGTCTGCCAGAGTCAACAAATTGGTGTTAACAGATCTTTTGCGTCTGAAGCCATGCTGCTCATTACACAAATACTTATTTACCTGTGCATATATATAGTATTTATGTAAGATGCTTTCGAAAATTTTAGCAGGTGTAGACAAGACGGCTATAGGTCGGTATTCTTCGACTTGTGACTTATTGGAGCTCTTAGGAATAGGAGTAACTCTACATAGTAAGCTTCCACTATGTGATAAACACCTGTTCTCAAAATTAAATTAAAAATGTGGCATAAAGGAGTACATAAAATATTATCAGCCCCTTTGATAACGTCAGGTGGGAGATTGTCAGGACCAATTCATGTTAGAGTATCGATGAGTTTTTTATTTATATAACTCTATGAAAAAAGATATTCGAATATATGTCAGTTCTCGTGTTATTCAAAAATTATAATAAAACTCGTCAACACAAAATATATTTTCTATTTAAATTTATATGGTAGCAGAGATTTAAAACGATCTAAAAAGCACGAAGCTAAAGTTTTTTTTTTCCTCAAGAATATAGTCGGGTACAAAAATTTATCATGTCGACTAACATGAAAATTGAGATCGGATGGTTCGATAGGACAAACTGGCCAACCTGGAAGTATAAGGTGTTGTTGCTGCTAAAGACACATGCTGGAGCAAATGAAGCCCTAAATGGAAGTCTGTAATTGCCATCACACCCAGGAACGAAAGCTACTTCTGACCATTCAAAAAATATAGAAATAAGTGTGACAAATTCAATTAGATTGAGAGTACTGCTTTGCTTTTACTAACTACGAATATGACAGAGGAAATGCTCACCAAAGTTATGCGTTTTACATCAATGAAAGATGAACCGAATAATGTATTGAACCGCTTATACGAGCGCTCATCACAAGATGATTTGAATAAAATGCTGTCAGCAGATGGAAAAGAACTTCCTGTTGTAAAGTATTGGACACACTCCCGGAATACTATTTCAGTGTTAAGTCAAGTTGGATGCTAATTTCAATGAGTGAAAGATCAATTGAGAAGCTATGCGCCTATGAAAGGGCATTGGCGAGTAGGAATAGTAACGATGATCAACCAGGAAGCGAAGAGGCACTGACAATTCAAAAAAGTAAGCAGATATATGTATAAAAAGAGAAACAAAATTTTTAAATATATCTATTGTGGGTAAGAAGGACATGGTGTTAAAAAATGTAGTAAGTGGAAAGCAGATGGAAAACCTCCTAAGCCAACGCACAAATCTACATGCAACACGACCGTGTTAATGAGCTTAGCTTTTGCTTTGCATGAGACAGAAGACAGAGACTCATAGTGGGTTGATAACGGAGCGACAAGTCACGTCACCCACAGAGGAGATATATTTAAATCTTTTGAGTACTTTGCTGAATCTCATACAGTTATGACAGCACTGGACAGAATATTGGAGATATCGGAAAAGGTTGAGTAGAAGCTGACATACATGGAAAAAAAAAAAGAAAACATTGTCAAATGTCTGGTATGTCCCATCCATAAAAAGAAATATGTTCTCTGTATTGGCCACACAAGATCTAAATGAGAAAAGTCATTTTGAGTCCAGTACCAATTCTTGTTTGTTGACAGTTAATGGACAAATAAAGTTAATGGGCTAGAAAGATATGGAGGTTTGTACAAACTTAAAGTGACGGTACTTACATCCAATGTTCAAATAAATGCCTTGACTACGCCAAATCAACTTCAACTTTATCACGAACGTTTCGGCCACCACAACAAAAGACATGTGAAAGAAGTTATTCAAAGAGAAATTGGAATGAAAATTAAATGTAAAAATGATGAACGACTTTGTCAAGGATGTGTTTATGGAAAGGCTCATAGAAACAAGTTGGGAACAAGAGAAAGAGCAATTTGCCCTGAACAACTCATAAGCACTGATGTATGTGGACCATTCCCGTACTCTATCTCAAATTATAGATACTATGTATTTATTTTCTTAGACAAAAATCCGAAATCGCAGCACGATTGAAAGGTTTCTTGCGTGTGTGCAAAAAATTTGGTCACGTAATAATAGAAATATTAAGTGACAATGGTGTCGAATTTGATAATGAACAAGTACGAAGCATATTAAGAGATGAAGGGATAAAACAAAGGCGTATAATGCCGTTTACACCGGAGCAAAACGGTTCCACTGAGAGAGATAATCGCACGATTGTGGAAATGGTAAGAACACTGATGCACGCACACAATGAGATACCAAAAGGACTAGGGGCTGAAATAGCAAATACCTCAGTATACATATTGAATCGTAAGGGACCTACGACACAACAAGAAAAGTCACCCAATATGAATTGTGGTACTATAAAAAACCCAAGATTAGTCATCTCAGAATTATTGGATGCGAATGCTATGTGCATATACCAAAATAGAGAAGAGTAATAAAACTGGATAGAAAAGCTCAGAAAGGTATTTTGATTGGACGTCATACGGTTATGATGGATATCGAGTCTACGACAAGAGAAACTTCAAAATATTACGTTCCAGAGACGTCACCTTTCAAGAAATCCCCTTGATAAGTAGCTCACCTATTAACTTACCTGTAGAAATAGAGTCCAATCCAAAGCCAATTAGTAATACTTACGAGTTCGAGCTTCCTACTTCTTATAAAATTATTCAGCCTGACTCACTTAATGACGTCAATGTTGACTGTGTACCAGAACAACAAGAAGAAGATTTTGAGTCGATACACTCAGAAGATGAGAGCGATAATGAACGCGAGAATATTAATGAAACTAATGATGTTCAACAAGACGAAATACCGTTTGTAGAAGACAACAGAAGAGTTATTCGTGATCGAAGTCAAATCAAAGCTCCAGAGAAATTTAATTTTGAAAATTTCATTAATGAAGTCATTTCAGATCCTTAACCATCTTCGTATCGAGAGGCGATGAAATGTACTGATAAAGGAATGTGGGTTGAAGCTATGAATAAAGAAATTAGTTCGTTGAAAGAAAATCAAACATGGGATCTTATGAAGCTACCAAAGAACAGAAAAGCCCTTCGCTGCAAATGGGTATTCAAGATAAAAAGAAACCCTGATGGTACTGTGGTAGATTGGTTGCTGTTGGTTACTCACAGAAAAAAGGAATTGCTTACGACAAAACATTTAGTCTAGTAGCCAAAATGATTTCAATCCGAGCCTTATTAAGTATTGCCGCAAATGAAGGCTTGACACTTAGACAATTTGACGTGTCCACAGCATTTCTCTATAGGACAGTCAAAGAAGAGATTTATATGTGTCAACCAGAGGGTTACAATGACGGATCTGGAAAAGGTTGCATATTGAAAAGAAGCTTACATGGACTGAAACAAGCACCTAAATGTTGGAACGAATGTATGCATGTTTTTCTAATAAAGTCCGAATTTAAACAGAGTGATGCAGATCCAAGTTTATACGTTCGACAACGCGGAAAAACAAAGATATTGTTAGCTCTCTATGATGATGATGGATTATTGGCTTCGTCAAATGTTTTAGAAGCTGAAACTTTAATAGAACGTGAATTAAGAGGTAGTATCATACACCTTCCCTGTTGGACCTTCTGCTGACCTCTCATCCGGACAACTACTCGGTCTCCGTCGAACCTCCTCTTGCTTCGTCGGACCACTGTCTGATCCGGAGTACAGTGCCGGTGACGCGCCTAACACGGCCCCGCTTTGCGGGCTGCCGCCGCGTGTGGCACTACAGGTCAGCGGATTGGGACGGGATGCGCTCTTTCTTCGCGTCCTACCCCTGGGGGCAAATTTGCTTCTCGCCGGATGATCCAGACGTCATTGCTGACTCTGTCGCTGACGTGGTGCTTCAGGGTATGGAACTTTTCATTCCTTACTCCTCGGTGCCTATCGGCGGCAAGTCCCAGCCTTGGTTTGGTCGCCCCTGTAAAACGGCATCGCGCCGAAAGCGGGAGAGCTATCAAGCCTGGGTTAATGCATCAGCGTCTCGTGATTTAAACACCAGCGCACTCAAAAAGGAGTATAATTTTGCCTCTAGGTTCTTCAAAAGAGTTATTGACAAGGCAAAATCGGAGCACATCGGCAGAATTGGCGAGAAATTAGTCCGCCTTCCTTCGGGAACACGCGCGTTCTGGTCTCTCGCTAATGCTGTCTTAGGGAACTTCTGTCAGCCTTATCTTCCATCCCTGCACAGGGACGATGACTCGTTGGCCCATTCCGTGAAAGAGAAAGCCGATCTCCTGGGCTCTCTTTTCGCGTCCAACTCGACCCTGGATGATCGAGGAAAGCAACCACCGGCTATCTTGCGGTGTGATACCAACATGCCGGAGGTTAAATTCCGGCAAAGTGCAGTGCGTAAAGCACTTCTTTCCTTGGACATTCATAAGTCGAGTGGGCCCGATGGCATCCCTCCGATCGTGTTGCGCACATGTGCTACAGAGTTGGCACCGGTTCTAACGCGTCTTTTTCGGCATTCTTACTCATCAGGCGTCGTCCCGAACTCTTGGAAGACTGCTTTGGTGCATCCGATCCCTAAAAAAGGCGACCGCTCTGATCCGTCCAACTACAGACCTATAGCGATTACCTCCTTGTTCTCCAAAGTAATGGAGTCCATTATTAACTGCCAGCTCCTGCGGTACCTAGAGGAACATCAGCTAATCAGCGACCGCCAATACGGTTTCCGTCGGGGTCGCTCAGCCGGTGATCTTTTGGTTTACCTGACCCACCGATGGGCGGAGGCAGTTGAGAGCAAGGGGGTGGCGTTGGCAGCTAGTTTGGACATAGTGAAGGCCTTTGATCGGGTGTGGCACAAGGCGCTTCTTTCGAAGCTCCCTTCCTACGGGCTTCCCGAGAAATTATGCAATTGGGTCGCCAGCTTCCTGGCAGATCGGAGCATCAAGGTCGTTGTCGACGGTGCATGCTCGGACTCCAAATCTGTCAATGCTGGTGTTCCACAAGGCTGTGTGCTATCTCCCACTCTGTTTCTTCTGCATATCAATGATATGCTGTAGATTAGCGGCATTCATTGCTATGCGGACGACAGCACAGGAGATGCCTCATACTCCGGCCGAGCCAACATTTCTCGGGAAAACGTCGACGAGTGCCGAAACAGACTTGTGTCTGAAGTCGAGTCTTTGTTAACCAAAGTCTCGGAGTGGGGCCGACTAAACTTAGTGCAATTCAACCCTAAGAAGACACAAGTCTGCGCGTTTACCGCTGAAAAGTCACCATTCGTCGTATCTCCTCATTTCGAGGGTACTCCCCTGACTGCCGCAGCTAGTATTGGAATACTTGGTGTGGACATATCGAGCACAAAATATGTTTTCTATTTAACTTTAATAATTCAGAAACGCAGGGAGTGTGGGGTTCCGTTGCGCCTGCTTCGAGGTTTGAGCCAAATGGCTTAACTCCCTTGGAGACAAGATCGGATTTTGGCACCTACTAAAAACACCACAGTGCACTTTCCGACTTTACGGGATCCCTGGGTTCGTAGAGCATATCTCTAGGGTAGGGTATTTTTTTTAAGAGGGGAATGTATTTGCGCACTGGGTACCCCCTGCGAGATGTTATGTGGGGGAAGTATGGGACTCGACCTCACCCTGTGAATCTCTCTGCTAGTCAGGTAGCCTATATGAGGTTTCTGGGATCGCAGAGTATCCTACCAAAAAAATTCAGCAACAACAGGGGAGACTGGAGAGCCCATAGCCACCCCATCAACCTGCAAATAGAATCCACTATTCCACATTAGGTAGCCAGATGTCAAACAATGTTTTAAAATATCTGCATATTCTGGTGACATATGGTGTTCTGATAACCTTTCCTTAACAATATTTAGACAGTCCTATACAGGAATATTTGTAAAAAGAGACTGTCAAAGCTTACCATGGTTTCATTGTTGGAGAGTTTGAGGACTTTAATAGTTTCAACAAAATGGTATGAGTCTTTAACATGAGCACTACTGTTCGCTCTGAAGGGAGAAAGTACTTTAGCCATGTGTTGAGCCAATCTATGTGTAGGTGTGTCAATTTGGCTCACTATAGGTCTTAATGGTGTGTTTATTTTGTGAATTTTTGGTAACCCATACATTTTTGGAGGCTTTACAAGTGCAGGTGTGAGGAATTTACTTTCAAGATTAAGTGTATTTTTGTGATTATTGATCAATTCAGATGTCTTTTTTATTACCTTATTTGTTAGGTCTTTCTCAACTTTTTTGTAGGTGGAAGGATCTGAGACAAATTGTGTTCATATTCTGACGTATCCATCACGACTGTCGCGTTTCCCTTGTCCGCTCGGAGTACTATGATATCTTTATTGGCCCGTAGTTGTTTTAGAGCCATTGATTCCACACGAGAGATGTTGGGTTTTGGCGGCTTGCTAGTTTGTAATATGCACGAAATATCTTGCCGGATTGCCTCCGCATCGTCTTTAGGAATCGTATTCTTGAAGATACATTCCTCAACGTAGCTGACTATTTCTTCACAGGGTATTTTTCGCGGTGCAGGAGCAAAATTAAGGCCTTTATTTAGTACATACATCAATGATTGATTTATCTAAGGTTTGTTTTGACAGATTGAAAACTGTTTTTGGACATTGACTGTCAACGTCATTGATGTTCAGAAACTTATATGTAATTTGTTATATTTGTCGGTTAATTTTTCAAACGTTTTTATCTGTTTATCTTTATAGATGTTAAATTTGTTATGAGCATGACTATTTAATATATTTATGCACTGTTGCCAATCTGTTTCCGATAAAATTTCCCGTAAATGTTTTGTTTCATTTTGGATTACAAAATATTGCCGTTGTATTTCCGATCGTTGGTTGGCAATTAGTTTTAATAACAACTTGTGACTTGCATTTTTGAGAATACCAGCGCTCCCAACTATGTCCTGTCTCGGCGCGATTCGTACATAAACTGGGATGATGTTATTGTCTCGACATTTCTTGAGGAAGTTCAACGATGTCAGGAGACGTGCTACCTTCGTCTTCTTATATTCTAATCGTCGAATTTTATCAGCATTTTCTAGTCCGTACTGGTGGACATAATATTGTCTTTAATTAATGCGAGTATCATACATTTAAATAAAATACAGTATACCGGATTAAAACGCGATTTATTATTTATATTGTTTAAATTATTTATCCCGACGTTTCGGATGCTTTTCAGCAACCATGTGACAGAAAGATGACAGTTGTCTGATTTTTGAAATGTAACAAAGTTGTCATATTAACGCCATCTATTCCTACGGAGTTGATATTTAACGTAATTTTCTATATTATGACAATATTGACTGACGGCGTCCTCTTCTTTTTTAGTATGTTTGATTTGGTGATTTAGATTTTTAATTACTGGATCCCAGGTGTTGGAAAGTCGCAAACCATCTTCTCTATTGAAGTTGGGATGATTTTTTAATTTCAATTGCCTCGCGTACTAGTCTGGGAAAGAATCTACTTTCTCTTGCAAGGATTGTCGGTTGTTCGAAACTTATGTAGTGGTTTGGCTTATCTAGAGTGTGTTCACATACTGCTGATTTAGAGTGACGTCTGTGTTTGATATCCGCAATGTCAAATCAAATCAATGTCAAAATGTCGCAAATCAAACACAGACGTCACTCAGCTTAAGCAGTATATGAACACATTCTAGATAAGCCAAACCAGTACATACGTTTCGAACAACCGAAAATCCTAGCAAGAGAAAGTAGATTATTTCCCAGACTTGTACGCGATTCTATTGAAATTAAAAAACATCCTAACATCAATAGAGAAGATGGTTAAAGACTTTCCAATACCTGAGATCCAGTAATTAAAAATCTAAAACCCCAAATCAAACATACTAAAAAACAAGAGGACGCCGTCAGTCAATATTGTCATAATATAGAAAATTACGTTAAATATCAACTCCGTAGGAATAGATGGCGTTAATATGGCAACTTTGTGACATTTAAAAAATCTGACAACAGACATCTTTCTGTCTCCCCGTGACCACGGTTGCTGAAAAGCATCCGAAACCTCGGGATAAATAATTTAAACAATGTAAATAATAAATCGCGCTTTAATCCGGTATACAGTATTTTATTTAAATGTGTGATACTCGCGTTAATAAAAGACAAAATTATGAGTATCAGTACGTACTGGAAAATGCTATTAAAATTAGACGGTTAGAATACAAGAAAACAAAGGCGGCACGTCTCCTGGATTCGTTGAACTTCCTCAAGAAATGTCGAGACAATAACATCATTCCGATTTGTGTACGAATCGCGCCGAAACAGGACATAGCTGGGAGCGCCGGTGTTCTCAAAAATGCAAGTCACAAGTTGTTATTAAAACTAATTGCCAACCACAGATCGGAAATACAACGGCAAAATTCTGAAATCCAAAATGAAACAAAACGTTTACGGGAAATTTTATCGGAAACAGATTGGCAACAATGCATAAATATATTAAATATTCGTGCTCATAACAAATTTAACTTCTATAAAGATAAACAAATAAAAAAGTTTGAAAAATTAACCGACAAATATTACAAAACATCATATTAATTTCCGAACATCAATGATGTTGACAGTCAATGTCTAAAAACAGTTGTCAATCTGTCAAAACAAACCTTAGATAAATCAATCATTGATGTATGTATTAAATAAAGGCCTTAATTTTGCTCCTGCACCGCGAAAAATACCCTGTGAAGAAATAGTTAGCTACGATGAGGAATGTTTCTTCAAGAACACGATTCCTAAAGACGATGTGGAGGCAATCCGGCAAGATATTTCGTGCATATTGCGAACTAGAAAGCCGCCAAAGCCTAACTAATCTCTCGTGTGGAATCAATGACTCTAAAACAACTACGGGCCAATGAAGATATCCCTCCAAGCGGACAAGGGCAACGCGACCGTCGTGATGGATACGTCAGATTATGAACACAAAATGTCCCAGATCCTTGCAGATGTTTTCACCTACAAGAAAGTTGAGGAAGACTCAACAAACAAGGTAATAAAAAACACATCTGAATTGATCAATAAACACAAAAAGACACTTAATCTTGACAGTAAATTCCTCACACCTGCATGTGCAAAGCCTCCAAAAATGTATGGGTTACCAAAAATTCACAAAATATACACAACCTTAAGACCTATAGTGAGCCAAATTGACACACCTACACATAAACTGGCTCAACACATGGCTAAAGTACTTTCTCCCTTCAGAGGGAACAGTAGTGCTCATGTTAAAAACTCATACCATTTCGTTGAAACTATTAAAGACCTAAAACTCTCCAACAATAAAACCATGGTAAGCTTTGACACTGACTCTCTTTTTACAAATATTTCTGTATTGGAGTGTCTAAATGTTGTTAAGAAAAGGTTATCAGAACACAATATGTCACCAGAATATGCAGATATTTTAGATCATTGTTTAACATCTGGCTACCTAATGTGGAATAGCGAATTCTATATGCAGGTTGATGGGTTTGCTATGGGCTCTCCAGTCTCCCCTGTTGTTGCTGACATTTTTATGAAGGACTTCGAAGAAAGAGCCCTAGCCACAAGCCCGGTTTAACCGAGGCTTTACAAGCGATATGTAGACGATACCTTTACTATCCTGCCCACGGAACACATATCTGTATTTCTAGACCACCTTAATTCCATACACAGTATCATTAGATTCACTATGGAGAAGGAGAATAATAACTCACTGGCCTTTCTAGATATTTAAGTAGTTCGGGGAGGGGATGGTACACTTGGTCATACTGTGTTTAGAAAAATAACCCAAACTGATAGGTACCTCAATGGTGATTCCCACCACCTCTCTTGTTTCAGAGAGCCCACCACTTCTCTGCGATGCTGCCCGCCTCAACCAGGAACTGCAGCATGTTAAGCGAATACTCCGTGACAACAAGCTGCGGGTGCCTCCACAGCATCACAGACCCAGGAATAATCCACAAACAGTACAACGTCTACCAGCCTACCTGCCTTATGTGAAGGGTGTTACAGACAGGAATGGAAGAATCTTAAAACGAGCTTCTATTAATACAGTTTTCAAGCCGCACAAGGAGACTCAACAGTTCTTGAGACTAATAAAAAGTAACTAGATTGTGACTGTGGTTTATCTCATTGGGCAAACTAAACGTAGCATTTTGAACCGACTTAAGGAACACATTGCGGATATCAAGCACAGACGTCACTCTAAATCGGCATTATATGAACACATATGAACACATAATGGCACCTACTTCAAAAATATTTGTAAATAAATAATGCTTTGAAGTAATTAAAATATATATTTTTACTTTTTAGTGCAAGTTTGTAGTTTTGAAGTCGGTTTTTGTTTTTTGTTTAAAAATAATTTTATTTTTTATAAAAATGTACGACTTTTGACAAATAACAACGTTGCTATTGTACACATAGCGGCACGAGTCGTGAGCACAGATGAACCGTGGTGGGGATTGAGTCAGCGTAAGTACACTGTCGGGAAAAATTATTTGGCACCTTTATTATTTCAGTCGGTAATTGAAAATTACATCAATTAATTGATTCAATTGTATGAGTCGTACTTGCAGTTTGTTTATAAAGGTCCATCATGTTTTTCGTAATACCTATTTATTTCATCTAACAAAACACTGAGTAGATAATGGTCGGGATTGTCTATTTAATATCGAATTCTTTCTGCTCTGCATATTTTGTTTTTAAGGTTCAATCAAATCGGTAACAAAAATACACTACCTAATTGAAAAATTGACACAAAAATTGCACTCGTAAATAGTGTACGATAGTCGAATGATACGCGCGGACCCAATAGACGACGATCATCGACTGCCGAACCAATCACGTGGAGCGTCAGCGTGGTTAACGTCATATCGACCAATAAAAAGTGTGCTCATGACTCGTGCCAGTAACTGTAATCTTGTAACTACAGAAATCATTCAGTTAAATATGGGAATCGAGCAATTATAAAAATAAAACAATGAGTTTATGAAGAGTTTGGGAAGCTCCAACCTCGCTTCCCAACGTGGGCTCCGACCATGAAACAAAGCCCCCGGATAATGCCATGAAATCATTAATATTCTAAAACATGTTTTGTAGAAACATTTCCTGTAAACGAGATGGTTCATTCACAGTGAATATGAGTTTATATGAATCATTAAAAGTTTAAAACGTTTATTCCAAGGGATAAACGACCTTTAACATCTGAATGGAAAACTGTGGCCTATAGGCGTATCCTTCCAACGGTTTATACTACAGATTCAAACCCCACAAGGGGGCTACCAGAAGACGGCTTTATCCACATGACTTGCTAGTTCTTGGCCGCATAAATAACAACTAGTTTCCCTGGTACCTACGTCACTTCAGCTGGTATTGTCGAGGATGACATTAGGGCGTTGCGTTGTCGTGGTGAAAAAATCAGTTCCACCAGTCAGTGATACAATAAATATGATAGTATGCGGAGTATGCCTCTAACTGCGTGCGATAAATATCAATATGAGTGATGTTCTATTTTAGTATTTCTGTATACACTCAACAAACCTGACGATTAGTTTTTACTTATTACCTACATACATATATATATATACGTAAGATAACGCGATGTACATAGTAAGTAGATACTTACGTATGCATTGAGGTGTTGTTATCAAATTATGTATGTAGGTAATAAGTAAAAACTAATCGTCAGGTTATATATATATATAAGATAAGATAATCTGTCCTAGAACATGTGTATCGTAAAACATTATAAATTAGAATAAAAGTCCAAATGAATGTTTAATCTGTGATTAAATTGAGGGTCAGTTGTAATTTTAAATTATGTAAATGTTTAAAGGTATTTAAGATCAGTCGTGTGACATAATACATTATAGAGATAATAAATAATCCAAAATCAAATAAGAGATTATTACAGTCATAAGTAAATATTAAAGGTTAATATTACATGTCATAATAAGGACTTGTTAGTTTTAATCTTACACTTTTAAATTTTCGTTATACCTTAATTGAAATTTGGGAAAAGCCAGAAAAATACAATAGGAAAGTACAATAGAATACATTAGAATTTATTATTCATACATTATAATGTACCTACTATAAAGCATTTGCAAATATAATTGTCAACTAAAACCGTAGTATAAATATATAGAGAAAGATAAGTAATTTAATAAAGTTAATACTTTATAATAGGGACGTACAGTTACTTTTCCTAACACAGTTGTATGAGAAATTATTTGAAATTGCACAGATATGACAAATCGACGATACGTATATTTTCTCGCAACTTGGCCTACTGGAGTATATATGATCACCGAGAGAGTTCCTCCTCGGAGATCCCGAGGCCCTCCGATCTCTTGCGCCGAAGACGGCCATCGTAGAGTTTTAGTCGACAGGCCCGTGACGTATTGACTCTTTGAGGTCCGGTTGCGGAAGTCCAGTATAACCCGTCTACCTAGAAAGTCGCGGATGTCACTGATGGTTTCCCCACGAAAACAAATACCTACTGGAGTATTTGATAGATAGATCTGAGGTAGAACCAGTCAGTCAGTCAAACATTGTCCTTTTAAATATCGCGGTATAAAAACCAGATGAACGTATCTACAAAAATCCGAAAAATAGATTATCTTCATACGTAACTAAATAATAGTTAATTTTTTTAAACCTTTAATATTATGCCAATGTGCCGATATACATTTTTTATATACGTATCTGTATTAAAAAGCTGGTAACATTTTAAGTGCCGGATTTTCACAGTAGTTCTAAGTCTCATGTGAAATCTAGAAAATGTATATACGTCCATCTGACTCTTATACCGCGATATATTAGTATAATTTATTTAAATTATTTATTATAGTAACATTCTATAATTAAAATATGTATCATTAATTATCAAGTTGCAGATTTCATAAGTATTAATATCTTTATAATATATTTTAACCGACTTCGAGGTTTTCACTTTTCAATTCATCTGTATGTTGCTTTTTTGTTACCCGATACTCCGCAAGTTGCGAATGGATTTGGATGATTCTTTTTTATATAAATATATTAAACGACCTAGAGGGAAGCCTCTCGTCAATACTTTCTGCCAAACGGCGCTGTCTCATTTAAGCAGCACTTTTAGTGGTAGGCCTACTAAATTATTATATGTATAAGGAATAACGAACTTAAAAATTATACTTCCACATTTTATTTTCAAACATGTATCAATAATGTTGTTGTTGTAAAAGGACAATCCTTTATGGATGTTGCTTTCAAGTAATTAAAATATTATTTTTTACTTTAAGTTTGTACATACTATATGTTGTTATAGTTTTGAAGTCGGTTTCGTTTTTGTTACAAAAAATAATTGAATGTATGATCTGAGGAATACAAATAAACTTTGATATCAAACATTCGCCTACAAGTTCAAACACTGTATACTTACTAAAGAAAGCTATGAATGGATGCCAAGTTCTGCTTCAACTGCGACTGACGCAGGAACGAAGCATGTTTCGGTGTTCTTCCTCCGAACATTTGCCACTGTAAAATAGAGAACAAGTATTGATTAGATAAACAAAGCTATACGTATATTATTATACATAGTATAAATATGTGTATGATTAAGTGAACTGGTATCCTAAAATGTATAGTATTGAATTACCCGTATATAATAATATTATCATTTGTGAGAACTTATTGGAGGCACTGGCTGCTTCACGGAAGATATCCCCCACCTGAAATCAAATATGTATTTCAAAAATTCTCCTCCAAACATTTGTTCATTTGTCAATTATAATTGTAACATTAAGATATTATGCACTCTGTAACCCCAGCCCAATACAGCCCATCTAATTAACGCATTTAATTAAGCTAGCGAGTAAATTTATAGGAAAAAGTTTAATTTGTATCTATTTATTCAATATAAAGCTTCTTTTTTGGTGACCCACGTACACTGGGCATGTTTAATGAGGTAAATTACAACCATAATACCAAAGCCCAGGCAAATCTATACCTATGTAAATACCTTTACATAGAGTAAAGGCGGACATGATTATAATAATAAACTGATCCCTAATATAAATATATCCTGTTGCAGGAACAACATAAGGTAACCAAATCCGCGTAAAAAGTAAACCAAATCCGCGAACTCAAACCGCAGCTTGTCGCATGATCCAATAAAACAAGGTCTAGACGTGTTCTATAAGGAATGGCAACTCGATATGAACACAACACCATGCCTTATGGCTTATAGCATCGTCGCACCACCACAAGGCGATCCTATGTGAAGTAGAGCATGTTTCAGTTAATCACCTCTTACCGTTATCCGCTTTGAACTCCAACTTCACGTCGTTGCTCAAGCCCTCCACGTCCAGTTCGTTCGCTCTCAACACGTTAAGCCTAAGTTGACCTAGAAGGGAAAATTCATATCGTCATTTATAGTTCATGTTCGATTTCAAAAATATACATTTTGATTTGAAATTAAATAATGAAATTAGGTACCTCTGCGTTATTGCCAGATATTCGGTTGACTGATGCAGTGGCGGCGTTAGACCTCAATTTTATTTGGGCATGATTCATTTTGCGAGGCCCTCTGCCAGGACAAAAAATGGCTTTTTTTGGCGCGTTCGCGGCTTTTAAGCCTAAATTTACGGGGCGCGAGGCCCCCTGGTTCGCGAGGCCGGAGGCGGTGGCCCACGTCGCCCACGCATTACGCCGCCTCTGGACTGATGTTTGTTTCAAGTAGTCGGTAGACTGATGAACACCTTCATTTTTGGATGTATGATCTGTGGAATACAAATAAACTTTGAGGTTGAACAACAGAAGGTTGATAAACAGTTTGAGGTGAACTGCTTCAACAACATAAATCTATACTCATATTACGTTGGAGGAAATGTTTAAGCTGTATGAATTGTTTCTTTTGATAGAACGAATCAGACTTACAGATATATTCTTAAAGAGCTGGTTAGCTGGCTTGTTGAGGTCAACGGCAACACGACTGACGCAGGGACGAAGCATGTTTCGGTGTTCTTCCTCCGAACATTTGCCACTGTAAAATAGAGTACCAATAATGATTAGATTATACATAATATAAATATGTGTATAATTAAGTGAACTGGTATACTGAAATGTAATGTAGCATTGAATTACCCGTATGTAATAATATTATCATTTGTGACAACTTATTGGAGGCACTGTTAGCTTCACGGAAAATATCCCCCACCTGAAATGAAATAAGTGTTTCAAAAATTGACCTCCAAACATTTGTTCAGTAGACTATAATTGTTACATTTAGATATTATGCACTCTGTAACCCCAGCCGAATAAGCTCTTTCTAATTAACGCATTTAATTAAGCTAGCGAGTAAAATAGAAAAAAATTTAGTTTGTATCTATCATTGACTTATATGTATACTATAAGTCAATGGTATCTATTTATATATTCAATATAAAGCTTCTTTTTTGATGACCCAGTAGGCATGTCCAAACCTAATCGTACATGTTTAATGAGGTAAATTACCACCATAATACCAAAGCCCAGGCAAATCTATACCTATGTATGTACCTTTACATAGAGTAGAGGCGGACATAATTATAATAATAATCTGATCTGTATTATGATAATTCTTAATTTTAAATAACTTATGTTTTCAAAGATAGCTGTCGAAAATATCATGGATCATTTTCAAAAACGATGTAAACTAGAGATTACGCAGGTGCTTTGTTCTACGGATAGGTCGATCGATAGCTTCTTATACTGAAATCCAATGGCCACGCAATAGCCTTCTTGCGCATGCTTAATACGGCAATTTATAACTGAGCATGCGCTCAGACTCCCGGACAAATGGCTCGATTGATTTTATCTACACAATTAGTACATACATATTACATATTAGGTTCTTCATCTGATTCTATAAGGGCAAGACCAAGCGACTTGCAGATCTGCAGTGTAATGACGCACTTTAGAACTTATGTATAGGCATATTCCCAAAGAAATAATACATAGATGAAAATGTCATAAAATAGACAGCTGAATACATTTCAGCCCAAAATAAATGATATTTAAAATTAGTTAGTCTACTGCCTATTAATTTAAAGTTCAAGCGATTTTTTAAATGTCACAAGTTGTTGCCACATTTTTTCAATTGCATATAAAATATTGTTCAAATTTCGAATCTATGGAATGTTCTAAGTAAAATTTCTACAATACCTTATAATTTAAAGGACCAACACAAAACGGTTATAATCACAACTATAGAATCTATACCTTAATTCGCAAACCAGCTAACTCCATTTGAGTAAAGTTTACAGAGGAGACATAAAACGTTGATATTTTTTGTTGAGTAAATAGAAAAAAAATCTAATATCCCGTTGGTAGATAATATAATTAATTGTTGATTTTAGTAATGTACAATCTTTTTTACTTTTACATTTAAATACTAGAGTATTTTATGTAGTTATCCATTTTTCAAAAAATTACCAAAAGTGGAGTTGGATGGATTGCGAATTAAGGTATCGAGATGTAAAACAACCGATTTAAAACGTTTTAAATCAAATGTTGCCATTTTAAACTCAAAATAAATGGTTTTAAACGGTTGAAAACTCGCCTACAAAAATAAAAGAACTGTGTTTTACATTTCATTATGGGACATTTTTGATCACCTGACGTCTTGTTTCATTTTAATTAGTATATAAAAAATCACTAGAAAGTACCTATATTACCTACTACACGAAAACTTTTAAAGTAGTTTTATTTATTATATTATATTACACAACCTAGAATAAGAGACAAAATTAACACAATGCCGTCCGTTTTACTTGTACTTATTCTTTATTTATAGTCACAATAGCAATCCTTTTGATAAAGATACAATACGAACTATTATGTATGCAAATTGCAATTTTTTAAAGACACATTTTGTCAGCTGTCAAATTCTAGAGATGTCAACTGTCAACTGACGCAGCTGTTTATGTCACACATATTATGTATGTACATGTGTGCGTAGGCTAGTCAACGAGAGTGCAAGAGTGTGCATTTGGTTTTAAACCAAAACAAATTGATTATTTAAATCGTTTGAAAACAATGAAAAAATAATTTATTTACCAACATAGTGTTTTTAATTTATTTATAGTTAATAAAAAATCACTAGAAAGTACCTACCTACATTACCTACTACACGAAAACTTAAGTATGTTTATTTATTACACCCAATAGAATAGAAGACATCATTAACACAGTGATGTCTGTTTTACTTGTGCTTGTTCTTTTATCTTTATTTAATATTTATAGTCATAATATTAAACTCTTTTAATAAAAATATGTACAATGAAAACTATTAAATGCGAATTACAAAATTTTGACAGCTGTCAGATTCATACCAGAAGAGATGTCAATTGTCAACTGGCGCGGCTGTTTATGTCTGACATATGAATGTGCATGTGTGTGTAGGCTAGTCAACGAGAGTGCAAGAGTGTGCGTTTGGTTTTAAACCGAAACAAATTGATTATTTAAATCGTTTGAAAACAATAAAAAAAAATGTATTTACCAACACAGTGTTTTTGACTTATCAATAGAGTTTTTAATAGTTTATAAAAAATCACTAGAAAGTACCGACCTACATTACCTACTACACGAAAACTTAAGTATGTTTATTTATTACAAACAATAGAATAGAAGATATCATTAACACAATGATGTGCGTTTTACTTGTACTTGTTCTTTATTTAATATTTATAGTCATAATAGCAAACTCTTATGATAAAAATATGTACAATGGAAACAATTATGTGAATTATGTACAAACTTTTAAAGGCCCATTTTGACAGCTGCCAAATTCATACTAGATGTCTATTGTCAACTGGCGCGGCTGTTTATGTCTGACATATGAATGTGCATGTGTGTGTAGGCTAGTTAACGAAAGTGCAAGAGTGTGCGTTTGGTTTTAAACCAAAACAAATTGATTATTTAAATCGTTTGAAAACAATGAAAAAATAATATATTTACCAACACAGTGTTTTTAACTTATCAATAGAGTTTTTATAACTTAGGTAGGTAATACCTACGCTTGTTCAGACGAACCATCTAAAACTGAAGCTGCTAAGTATATCAATATCAGTATATCACATATTAAAAAAATATTTACACAGTTTTTAGGTACTCCGTTATATCTCTACCTCGGTAAAATCAAGAATGTAGTTATGATTAAGAAAATCATAGTTATCAACACCAACCGTTTTAAACCAAAAAAATGGTTTATTTTGATTTTAAACCATTTTTTTAGTTTTAAACTGATTGATTTAATTGGTTTTAAACCGGCCTTACATCTATAAATTCACAACAAATTACTGCACTAAACTGAAGAACACGCCCAACTCAGAACAGGAAAAGCCGACGCAAATCAACGCATGCGTAATACTGTGCTCCTGTACGCCCGGCTTCTGCCCGTGTTCGTAACTGACAAACTAATTGTATCGATGTTTTCTATATTTTTAATGAATGACATCTAAAGCAGAAAAGAATTAAAACATGTAACACGTACTTTTATTGTTTCACCACATTCTGTTTGTGCTTACACTGAACGAGCTTTTCAGACTGCAAACCAATGGGTACGACCAAGCCGATTGACGCATGCGTATTGCGGCGTCCATAATATATATACCAAAGTACATGCATATTATGCTCCAGACAAACAACTCGATTGATTTTTTTGGCTTCCAATTTTTCTAAATATAATAATAATAATTATTGTGTAGTTGTAATGAACCACAACAAGCGAGTGCATAATTTGAAACTAAATAACTTACTGACCAAATAATATTCAACAATACAGTATTTATAAAAGATGCCTTTTGAATTTGATGAATGAACTATAATTAATTATCTGTCTATTGTACTTTTCAATACTTTTAATTGACAGCCTAAGCAATGAAGATTACTTATATATCATTTATTCCCACCATTATTTCTGCTCCCTTAGAAGTGGAATTTTGAAATATCTTTCCTTGGCTATGATAGATAAGGTATTCTTCAGCTTCTCACTTTAGGTATACTTTCTTAAATTACTGGAGAGAAAATTTAAATTCGAAAGCAATCGCACTCACCGTCTCCTGTACCCTTGCTTTATACAGCAGCTGTGGTTCTTTTAAAATACTATTATTTAAATTAGATTTATATTATTATTATAGTAGATGAGTTTGGAAAATAAATTAAACCGGTATGAACATTTAAACACACAACTGTTCACAAATAAGGGCACGATGTAACTGAGCTCGCTCTAACGAGTAGTGGCTACTGCAATGACGCTCTCATAACAAAAATCAATAATACTTCATTAGAAGATTCTATTCATTGGTAGATACCAATTGGAGCTATTGTAGAAACGCATAACATAATATCCGTACGCATAATATCAGTAAATATACAGAAAAAATAGAGAAAACCTCTTCATACATCCAGGCGGTTCGGCGCAAATTACTCCTTAGGCGAATGCAAAATAAATACATAATTTTAAGATACATTTTTATGTGTTTCTATTACTTTTGTAAAACTTAAGACAATATATGCTAGGCTGAAATTAGATACTTACAAAATACCAATATGAGTTTGTTTCAGGTCCTCGTCCAGTCCAGTGGGTAAATCACATTTCTGTTAGTTACATAAATTGTGATGTTCACTGGAACTACATAACCTCATCCTACACATTATCCATTCTGAGCATAATTATCATCTATTTATTGTGTGCATGACCGCCTCCGTGACTCAGTGGCGGAAAGCGCGATGCGAATAGCACCGGATGTCCTGGGTTCGAATCCAGTGAAATAATATTTAAAAATTTGTTTCGGTCGGGCAGGGCACCAGTGCAACAGACACAGAAATAGGTCTTCCCCGTGCTCCACTAGGGGACTCGGGAAATAACTTTTTGTTAGGTCAAATAAAAATGCATATTTCGATGGTATAACAAATATATTTCGGATGACACACAACGAGAATAAGGTGTTAGAAGGTACAATATTATACGTATAGTTTAGAATTTATATAACGATGATAAATCTCTTTCACGCATTTATTAATAAAACTTAACATTTGATATTATCAGAGCATAAAATTTACTATTACAATTTTTTTATAACACAATAACCCTATAAAAACATGTTAATATTTCGATTGCTGTCGACAGAATATATTTTAATAAAAATTTATTTATTGACCTAAAAACTACAATATCAGGTACTTTACAATTATTTTAATTATTCTTTGAATATAGAACAGATTATCTTTTAAGAGTTTTATTTATATCAAAAACTTTTTAACAATAAAAATAGCTAAGGATAGCAATTTAGTTTTTATTGTATATTATCAGTATTTTATATTTAGATATTATCAGAGCATATAATTTATTAAATAGTAAATATACATACATACATGCAGGGGTATTAAACTTTTGATAGGCATGGACTACTTTCAGAATTTCACAAATGCCAAGGACATTGAAGAATCTAATATAAATCAACAAATATGAATCCCCTTTATTGTTTACTAGCTGACCCGGCGAACTTTCTTCCGCCTAACAGTCAATGAATGAGCAGATTTGGGATAATAAACATAAATCCAATATAAATTTAAAAAATCAAGTACTGTAATGACGTGTCAGCAAGATATTTGTTTTATTTAAATATTTTGTTTTTTTTACTAATTGTTATCTGAGTGGCTGTGGACCCCTGGCAATCATGTCATGGACCTGACTTTAAGAAACCTAAACATAGTGAAATGTATGTTATATTAATAGTATAATTTAAAAAAAATCATAAAAATGGCATTACAAAAACATATGGATAAATAAAAAAAATCAAATATATGTCTACACTTTAAAGAGAAGTTTGCGAAGCGCTTTTGGTTTGAGTTTACTGAGGGAAGAGAGGATTAGGCTTCCTACTATGGATATGTTTCAGATGTGAATACACATAATTATGGATATAGGAATAATATCATCCCGGTTTCAGATACGGTTACGGATATGTAATTATTTCGGATTATTCATTAAACTAAATTACAGATATTAAATTAACAACCAAGGCGATATAGCAGACCTTATCAGTTATCTGTCACATTAAATTAATTAATAGGTAAGTATTTTATTTCATTAATTTTTTATTAGTATTCATTAAGGACTTTGGGCTAAGTGTATTGCCCTACGTGCATGATACTAACTTTTTTACAATTAAAACAATCACATATTATAAATGTATTTCTAATTTACTTACATACATATACGTATATAAGTGCGGTGGTCACCATACTAACATAACCTTACCTAGAATTTCAAGACCCAATAACTCATGGAGTTTATGTGAAATGTCAGTAGCCGTATTAAAAGTACATTTTATTATTTCTAGTGCTGAAAGATCCAGCCAATTTGAATATTATAATACTTACAAAATCCTTAATTTTAAGTCCAAGGGGACTGGCAGAATTAACAGCGTTGTGGCATGAAAGTGTCACAGCATATGCAGAGCCAGTTCCTATTCGCAACCGCAGTGCACATTGCGACTTGACTGTACTAGCGTAGATTTAGTTATAGTTAGTTTAAGCTGATGTCATGTTGTACCGTGTTTGTGAATAAACGTTGTATCTATCTATCAAAATAGATAAAACCAAAGTAGAATATCACTCATATCGTCATTTATCGCACGCAGTTAGAGGCATACGCCTTTAAACTACAGTTTTCCATCCAGATCTAAAGGTCGTTTATCCCTTGGAATAAACATTTTAAACTTTTAATTATTCATATTAACTCATACCATAGGTAACCATCTCGTTTACAGGTAATGTTTCTACAAAACCCATTTTTGGGTTAGAATATAAATGATTTCATGTCATTTATCCGGGGGGCTTTCTTTTACGGCTGAAGCCCGTTGGGAAGCGGAGTTCGAGCACCCAAACTCTTCACGAACTCATCATTTTATTTTTACAATTGTTCGATTCCCATATTTAACTGAATGATTTCTGTAGTAACAAGATTACAATAGCAACGTTGTTATTTGTCAAAAGTCATACATTTTTACAAAAAAAAAATACGATGTCATATCTTAAAAAAAATATTTAAACAATATTAAAATCCCGTGCTAAGCAGATGTTTCACCGCAATTGGAAAAATGCGAACAATAGCTCAACGAAACTTTTTTAGCTTAACGCTTTCCGTTTCGTCGAGCTCATTATTGGCACATTTTTTCATTCAATCGAAGTTACGTTTTAGTCCGTTCAGCAGGACTTTGCGGGCGGAAGCCTCTTTATGCAATTTACCGGATGTCAATTACAGAGACCGCTTCAAGCGCTTTGTAAGTTCAACTCAACAAAGCTGACGATTTGTTGTTACTTAATACCTACATGCATAATTTGTTCAGAATAGTTTGTACGCATAACATCAGAGATTAGTTCGTAAAAAGTGTATATAAATAATTCAGAAATATGCTTTAGAAGTACAACCGTATAATATTGAGTTTTGAGCTTTAAGTACATAAATATAAATATTGTAAATATATTATTGGACATAAGTGCGACAAGACTAGAATGAAGGAATATTTTTAGAATAAGTGTTAGGTAAATTACTAACGAGAAAATAACAAGAATATCGAATTTAAAAACTTAAAAGAAGTATTATTAAATAAGATATAGGGAATATATATAAAAGATATTCACGAAAAATTAAAAATTAAAGATAAACATAAAATAAAAAAAAGTATTATTAGATATAGGAAATTTTAAATTCAAATGGTGAAATATTTTTTGGAATCAATTATATTGCTCGGTTAAAAATTATTTCGCGAAGAGAATATCAGTCATTTATTTTTTATGTATATTTAAGGTACATAAATAATTTAATATACTGTATACATAAATAAAAGGAGAACTCAATGTAGTGCTTTTGGTTCGATTTCACTATAGGGAGCGAGGATGGGCCTCCATACATCTGATCTAGTACTAAGCAATACAATATAAATTAATCTAACTGAAACAAAATAGGAAATATAAAATAAAATATAACAAATCTTAAAATCTACCAAAAATATTTTAGGTAATTTCAATACTGTACATTTAAAATCGTAAAATGATTAAGTAATGATAAAACTAGGTTGGTGCTCATATTATTAAGTTATATTTAAAGGAGAACTCAAATCTAAAATAATTACTAAAATCTCTAAACTTAGATATAATTAATTTTAGGAACTTAACTTAATTTATAAGTTAATTAATAGTGTATATGTACTTTTACTAGGACTGTTGGGTTAAAGAGTGTTTGAAGTGGAGTTACTAAGAGCCTATTTAAATTAATACGAAACTATGTCTTTCATATTAATTTAAATATATACATATCCATACATACATACATAAATCAACATAGAAGTTATTTAATGCTTTTTGTAAATAAAACCGTTAAATAGGTGATTAAGGAATATTTAAGAGTTTTAATATAAAAATAAATTATTATTAGACATAATATGTGTAGAACGTGAAGTTCATGGGGAATTAATTAAGTAATAGGTAAATAATACGACTAAAATGTTCACAGAAAGATAACAATTATTATATTAAGTGTATACAAAAACTTAGTTTCAATACGTAGTTAGAGTTGTATGATATAGCCGTAATAATTATAAAAATAGACATATTTAAAGGAGAACTAATGCTAATGTAATGGTTTTTGTTGGAGTTCACTGTGGGGAGCGAGGATGGGGCTCCCTACAACTGATCTATTGATGACAATACCTCAATGCATACGTAAGTTACTATGATGTACTTGCTACCTATCATCCGTCCAATCTGTTATTTTGTCACCTGTCACATTAGAAGAAATATTAAATTCAGTTTATTTAGTATCAGCGATGTTCAATTGATAATCGGCTCTATCCACCGCGCGTAGTCGTTCGTAAGTGCAGTAAATGCCAACTGAATTTCACTTTTAAAACCGATGATAGGAACATCGCGAATTGTATAAATTTTAGGGGATTAACTGGCAATTCAGAGACGCAGGGAGTGTGGGATTCCGTCGCGTCTGCTTCGAGGTTTGAGCCAGTCGGCTTAACTCCCTCGGAGACAAGATCGGTTTTTGGCTACCTACTAAAAACATCGCAGTGCACTTTCCGTTTTTACGGGATTCCTGGGTTCGTAGAGCATATCTCCAGAGGTGGGTCTTTTTTTAAAGATGGGTATGCATTTGTGCATTGGGCACTCCCCACGAGATGTTATGTGGGGGAAGTGTGGGACTCGACCTCACCCGGTGAATTTCTCTGCTAGTCAGGTAACCGATATGAGGTTTCTGGGATCGCAGAGCATCCTGCCAAAAACCCCGACGGAATTTATGGTGGAGAGTGGAGATCGTGAGTAGGGTGGTGCGCATAACGCTTTTTTTTCCTCCCACGCCGCCTTTCCGATCTCAGAGGATCAACGGCGATCCTCTCTCCAGGGGTTAATTTGAAATTCTTATTATTTTCTCGTTCGTAATTTATCTTTGTTTACTTATTACTACACTTATTACTCTACTCATGCAAATGAAGGAATTATCCATCGGCTTGTCGCACTTATCCATCAGACCATTAAAATTATCCATCCATTAAACCATCAGAGATTAGTTCATGAAAAGTGTGTGTAAATAATTCAGAGATATGCTTTAAAAGTAAAATCATATAATATTGAGTTTTGATATTTAAGTTCATAAATATAAATATTGTAAATACATTATTAGATATAAGTGCGACAAGCCGCTGGGCCACTTATCTTAAAATATTCCTTCATTTGCATGAGTAGAGTAATAAGTGTAGTAATAAGTAAACAAAGAAAAATTACGAACGAGAAAATAACAAGAATTTCAAATTAACCCCTGGAGAGAGGATCGCCGTTGATCCTCTGAGGGCGGAAAGGCGGCGTGGGAAGAGAAGAAAGCGTTATGCGCACCACCCTACTCACGATCTCCACTCTCCACCATAAATTCCGTCGGGGTTTTTGGCAGGATGCTCTGCGATTCCGGAAACCTCATATCTGCTACCTGACTAGCAGAGAAATTCACCGGGTGAGATCGAGTCCCACACTTCCCCCACATAACATCTCGTGGGGGGTACCCAGTGCGCAAATGCATACCCCTCTTTAAAAAAAGACAAACCCCTGGAGATATGCTCTACGAAACCCGTAAAAACGGAAAGTGCACTGCGATGTTTTTAGTAGGTAGCCAAAAACCGATCTTGCCTCCGAGGGAGCTAAGCCGACTGGCTCAAACCTCGAAGCAGACGCGACGGAATCCCACACTCCCTGCGTGTCTGAATTGCCAGTTAACTCCCCAAAAAATAAACAATTCGTTGTTCGCGATGTTCCTATCAACTGTTTTAAAAATGAAATTCAGTTGGCATTTACTGCGCTTACGAACGACTACGCGCGGTGAAACGGGCCGATTATCAATTGAACATTGCTGATACTAAATAAACTGAATTTAATATTTCTTCTAATGTGACGGGTGACAAAATAACAGATTGGACGGATGATAGTTAGCAAGTACATCATAGTAACTTACGTATGCATTGAGGTACTGTCATCAATAGATCAGTTGTAGGGAGCCCCATCCTCGCTCCCCACAGTGAACTCCAACAAAAAGCATTACGTTTAGTTCTCTTTTAAATATGTCTATTCTTATCATTATTACGGCTATATCTTACAACTCTAACTACGTATTGAAACTAAGTTTTTTTATACACTTAATATAATAATTGTTATCTTTCTGTGAACATTTTACTCGTATTATTTACCTATTACTTAAATTAATTCCCCATGAACTTCACGTTCTACACATATTTTATCTTATAATTTATTTTTATATTAAAACTCTTAAATAATCCTTAATCACCTATTTAAAGGTTTTATTTACAAAAAGCATTAAATAACTTCTATGTTGATTTATGTATGTATGTATGGATATGTATATATTTAAATTAATATAAAAGACCAATATTTAAATTAGTAACTCCACTTCAAACACTATTTAACCCCACAATCTTAGTAAAAGTACATATACACTATTAATGAACTTAATTTATTAAGTTCCTAAAATTAATTATATCTAATTTTAGAGATTTTAGTAATTATTTTAGATATGAGTTCTCCTTTAAATATACCTTAATAATATAAGCACCAACCTAGTTTTATCATTACTTAATCATTTTACGACTTTAAATGTACAGTATTGAAATTACCTAAAATTTCTTTGGTAGATTTTAAGATTTGTTATATTTCATTTTATATTTCCTATTTTGTTTCAGTTAGATTTATATATATTTTATTGCTTATTACTAGATCAGATGTATGGAGGACCATCCTCGCTCCCTACAGTGAACTCCAACCAAAAGCACTACATTGAGGTCTCCTTTTATTTATGTATACAGTATATTAAATTATTTATGTACCTTAAATATACATAAAAAATAAATGAATGATATTCTCTTCGCGAAATAATTTGTAACCGAGCAATATAATTGATTCCAAAAAATATTTCACCATTTGAATTTAAAATTTCCTATATCAAATAATACTTTTTTTTAATTTATGTTTATCTTTAATTCTTAATTTTTCGTGAATGTCTTTTATATATATTTCCTATATCTTATTTAATAATACTTCTTTTAAGTTTTTAAATTCGATATTCTTGTTATTTTCTCGTTAGTAATTTACCTAACACTTATTCTAAAAATATTCCTTCATTCTAGTCTTGTCGCACTTATGTCTAATAATATATTTACAATATTTATATTTATGTACTTAAAGCTTAAAACTCAATATTATACGGTTGTATTTCTAAAGCATATTTCTGAATTATTTATATACACTTTTTACGAACTAATCTCTGATGTTATGCGTACAAACTATTCTGAATAAATTAGGTATGTAGGTAATAAGTAACAACTAATCGTCAGATTTGTTCAGTGGAACTTACAAAGTGCTTAAAGCGGTCTCTGTAATTGCCATCCGGTTAATTGCATAAAGAGGTTTCCACCCGCAAAGTCCTGCTGAACGAACTAAAATATAACTTCGATTGAAAGTGAAAAATGTGCCAGTAATGAGCTCGGCGAATCGGAAAACGTTAAGCTAAAAAAGTTTCGTTGAGCTACTGATCGCATTTTTCCAATTGCGGTGGAACTCCTGCTTAGCACGGGATTTCAATATTGTTGTTTAAATAATTTCTTTAAGATATGACATCGTATTTCTTTTTTGTAAAAATGTACGACTTTTGACATATAACAACGTTGCTATTGTAATCTTGTAACTGCAGAAATCATAAAGTTAAATATGGGAATCGAGCAATTGGAAAAATAAAATGATGAATTCGTGAACAATTTGGGAAGCTCCAACCCCGCTTCCCAACGTGGGCTTCGACCATGAAACAAAGCCCCCCGGATAAATGTCACGAAATCATTCATATTCTAACTATATATATAGAATAGAATAGTATTCTATACATACAACTTTTAAAAAATCTGTAGTCACTGCAATTATTTTTCTATTTAACATATGCCATTTGCGAACGGTTAATCATACTTCAAAAATAAAAGTAACCGTTTATCTATGGTAATTTTCAATTAATTGAGAAAAATAACCGACAAGATACACCGGTCCAGTATGGCTAAGGTAAGTTTTATTTGGTATTTTTTTTACACTGAAATACATGTATTTATTATTTATTATAATATACACATGAACAAATACTAATTCTAGCATATTTTTATATAAATGCTGTGGTTGCTTTAGGAATTTTAGGCTTCAGTTACAGTAATTTACCTTTAATTTGTTGTATATAGCATATTATACAGTGCTAATTTTACGGAACTTATATGTATATGGTATATTATAGTATGCCTATCTGAATTGCTGAACCGATTTTGATAAAATAGATTGGCTCGGCTATCGCACGAAATCACAATGTATCTTTTTTTATCTTATTAAAAACATAATGTATCTCACAAGTAATACATATTAAATTAGATTGTTTAGTGCGATTGCCAAGTCAATCTATTTATTTTAAACATCAAAGATTTTTAATATTGGCATTGATATGATCACTATAAGATATTGTTAGGTTAGCTTATTATGTAATTACTTAAGACAGAAGGATCCTTCAGTAGAGACTGAATAAATTTACCGACTTGGTATTATATGGATCTCACAACTTTTTACGATAGAAGAACTGAGTTGCAAGACTTGGCTTTTTTTACAATTTATGTTTTTGATGGGATCTCATTTCTTTTTGTAGATAGTCCTTTTCTTAGTTCATTAGGATAAGAATTAATACAAAGCTATGGATAACAGTCTGATTTTGATCGGCATTTTTATCAACTTTTTAATGTAAAAAAGTAGTTATAGTGACATAACTACAATAGTTGGATATATGGTCTCGTGAAGTTTTTTGTAGAATTTGATATGTTCTATAATATTGTAGAAAGTTTGTTTGTTCTATCATCAATACTTTCCGCAGCACATGCGATGAAAGACATTTTATGGCAAATTTTTTTACACGTTGGGTTGTTTTTAGTAGGGATTTCTAAGGATCTCTATTTTTTCTAGTAATAAATACCCTATGTTACTCAGTAATAATGTAGCTTTCGAACGGTAAAAGAATTTTTAAAATCGGTCCAGTAGTTTTTAAGTTATTCATTACATACAAAAATACAAAAAAAAAATTGTATATCTAGAAAACTGGACCGAAATTTCAAAATATTGTAGTTTTTCCTTGATTTATAGACTAAACACTAATTGTATTCTAAATTTCAAGTTTCTATGTCTGCTAGAAGTGCCTTAGAGTTTTGATGATCGGTCAGTCAGTGAGTGAGTGACAAATTATCAAACTTTGACTAGTTATAATTCTTAAACTACTGGTTCAAACAGAATGATATTTGAAATATACCGAGTTTATACAATGCCTGCTTAGTGACTGAAAAGTTCAGGATTCTAGTTTAATCCACAACGAAGTTATAGGGGGTCGAAAATGGCCCGAACTACTTCGAGAAAAGGATAGTACGGCCGTGCCGCTTTTTGCTCGACTTGGCGGGGGCACTACCGTGCCCCCAGATTAGAAGCTTTTAATATGTATTTTTTTATTAACGTTCATAAATGTACATTATGTTACCTAAATCATTTATTATTTTGAATTGGATTGAATTGATGACAGTACGGCGTTGCGTTGTCGTGGTGAAAAAGTCAGTACCACCAGTCAGTGATAGAATAATAAAATTATTATGATTGCTATCCTCTCACTGCGTGCGATATCACATTGTCTGTCACTTGTCATCTGGGTGTAAAATGTTATTTTACACCAAAATTTACAAAGGTCACGCTCCAAGGCGTGGCTGACCCGTCGCGGTCCCCGCAACCCGCCTCAAGACGGGGATGGTACTCGATGTGATATGAGTGATGTTATATTTTGGTAGTTTCTGTATACACTCAAAAAAGCTGACGATTAGTTTTAACATAATTTGATAACAACACCTCTATGCATACGTAAGTAACTACTATGTACAGAATATAGCGGCACGAGTCGTGAGCACAGATGTACTGTGGCCGGCGGGGATTGAGTCAGCGTAAGTACACTGTCGGGCGAAATTATTTGGTACCTTTATTATTTCAATCGGTAATTGAATAAATTACCTTAATTAATTGATTAAATTGTATTAGTCGCCTCGACATTTTGTTTATAAAGGTCCATCATGTTTTTTGTAATACCGATTTATTTCATGTAACAAAACACTGAGTAGATCATTTATCGGGATTGTCTATTTAATATCGAATTCTTTGTGCTCTGCATACTTTTTTTTAACTTTCAATCAAATCGATAGCAAAAAATACACTAGTTGAAAAGTTGTCACTAAATGCACGAATACGTGTACGATAGTCGAATGATACTCGCGGACCAAATAGACGACGAGCATCGACTACCGAACCAATCACGTGGAACGTCAGCGTGGTTAACGTCATATCGACCAATACCGCTAACCAGACTTGCTAACTATTATCCGTCCAATCTGTTATTTTGTCACCTGTCATTAGAAGAAATATTAAATTCAGTTTATTTAGTATCAGCAATGTTCAACAGTAGTGCAGTACATGCCAACTGAATTTCACTTTTAAAACAGTTGATACACCGCGAAAGACGAAATTTTATATTTTTTTGGGAGTTAACTGGCAATTCAGAGGCACAGGGAGTGTGGGGTGGGATTTTTGAAGACATATAAATGTATATGTATTTCAAATACATATCACAAATTAGAAAATTCAAAATGACTACTATTATTATACTATTAAGATAATGTGTAAATTTAGTAAAATAATATATATATATATATATATATATATGTAAGATAATCTGTCCTAGAACACGTGTAACCTAAAACATTAATTAGAATAAAAGTCCAAATTAATGTCTAATCTGTGATTTTAAATTATGCAAATGTAAAAATGTATTTAGGATCAGTCGTGTGATAAATACATTATAGAGATTATAAAGAAAAAATAAAGTATCCAAAATAAAAAAAAATATTATTACAGTCATAAGTAAATATTAAAGGTTAATATGTCATAATAATGACTTGTTAGATTTAATCTTACACTTTAAAATTTTCGTTATAGAAAAGACAATAGGAAAGTACAATTATATACCTAAAGGTATATTAGATTAGAATTAATTATTCATACATTATAATGTATGACCAATGTATCTATAAGGCATTTGCAAATATAATTGTTAACTAAAATCGTATTATAAATACATATATAGAGATAGATAAGTAATTTAATTAAGTTAATACTTTATAATAGGGACGTACAGTAACTTGTCCTAACACAGTTGTATGAGAAATTATTTGAAATTGCACAGATATGACAAATCGACGATACGTATATTTTCTCGCAAGTAGTTAAAACTTGGGCTACTGGAGTATATTTGATCACCTCGAGAGTTCCTCCTTGGATATCACGAGGCCCTCCGATTTCTTGCGCCGAAGACGGCCATTGTAGAGTTTTAGTCGACAGGCGCGTGACTTATAAACTCTTTCAGGTCCGGTTGCGGAAGTCCAATATAACCCGTCGACCTAGAAAGTCACGGATGTCACTGATGATTTCCCCACGAAAAAGAGTATTTGATAGATAGATCTAAGGTAGAACCAGTCAGTCAATCAAACATTGTCCTTTTAAATATCGCGGTGTAAGAAACAGATGAATGAACGTGTCTACAAAAATCCCAAATATAGATTCTCTTCATACGTAACTAAATAATTCTTAATTTTGTAAACCTTTAATAATATTATGCCAATGTACCGATATATAATTTTTATTCGTTAATTTATATAATATCTGTATTAAAAAGCTGATAACATTTTAAGTACCGGATTTTCACAGTAATTCTAAGTCTCATGTCTTTAGAAAATGTAGATACATCCATCTGACTCTTACACCGGGATATATTAGTCATAATAGAAACATTGTAATCTGATTATAGATTTATGTCAAATATGTAGATATTTCTTTATTTTACAATAGTAACAATGTATAGGATATACGAGGTTTCATAAGTATTAATAATCTTTATATATTTTTAACCGACTTCAAAAAAGGAGGAGGTTGCCAACAATTGCAAACCATGATGGTTAAAGCTAGCCGTTAAACAACCGAGATTGGCCAACTGCTACAGCCCATTACTGCTTCAGGACAACACTAGACCACACACCGCAAAACAGACGGTGGCAAAGCTAAAGGAGTTAGGATTGGAATGTCTCCGTCACCCACCATACTCCCCGGACTTTGCACCAACCGACTACCACTTTTTTCGGAATTTGGATAATTTTTTCATTGGAAAAAGTTAAATTCAGATAAGGCAGTCCAAAACACCTTCAAAGACTTTATTGATTCTCACTCTCGCAACACTCTATAAAATCTCAAAAGTGCATAGATAACAACGGTACATAATTTGATCGATTAAAGAAATAAAGAAAAATGTTAGAAAAAAAAAATAGTTTTCAACACCAATTTCATACGTAAGAACCTATTATATACTTAATATTTAATAAAAGTTATTTCTGAAGTCGGTGAAACACTGAATTCTTCCTAAAAAAAGCTATAAATTGACGCCAAGTTCTGCTTCAACAACATAAATCTATACTCATATTAGGTTGGAGGAAAATTTTAAGCTGTATGAATTGTTTCTTTTCATAGAACGAATCAGACTTACAGATCTATTCTTAAAGAGCTGCTTGGCTGGCTTGTTGAGGTCAACGGCAACACGACTGACGCAGGAACGAAGCATGTTTCGGTGTTCTTCCTCCGAACATTTTCCACTGTAAAATAGAGAATAAATATTCATTAGATAAACAAGGCTATATGTATATTATATATATTATAAATATGTGTATGATTAAGTGAGCAGATATACTGAAATGTAATGTAGCATTGAATTACCCGTATGTTATAATATTATCATTTGTGCCAACTTAATGAAGGCTGCTGGCTGCTGACTGCTGGCTGCTTCTCGAAAAGTATACCCCAACTGAAATCAAATATGTATTTCAAAAATTTACCTCCAAATTCAGTAGACTATAATTGTAACATTTAGATATTATGCACTCTGTAACCCCAGCCGAATAAAGCCCTTTCTAAGTAACGCATTTAAGCTAGCGAGTAAATTTATAGGAAAAAGTTTAATTTGTATCTATTTATTCAATATACGTAAAGCTTCTTTTTTGGTGACCCAGTAGGCATGTACATTGTACAATCCTAATCGTACATGTTTAATGAGGTAATTTATCACCATAATACAGAAGCCCAGGCAAATATATATCTATGTATATACCTTTACATAGAGTACAGGTGGACCTAATTCTAATAATAAACTGATCTGTATTGTGTAAATTCTTCATTTAAAAGAACTTATGATATTTCAAAGATAGCCGTCAAATAACATGGAGCAGTAGTTCATTTTCAAAAAACGATGTAAACTAGAGATTACGCAGGTACTTTGTTCTACGGATAGGTCGATCGATAGCTTTTTTATAATGAAATCCAATGGCCACGCAATAGCCGGCTTGTGGCAATTTATAACTGAGCATGCGCTCAGACTCCCGGACAAATGGCTCGATTGATTTTATCTTTTATCAACACAATTAGTACATACATATTACATAGCATGTTCTTCGTCTGAGTTTTTTTTTTTTGGAAAACTTCGTGATTGTTTATATTCTGTAAGAAAACCTAATCAATTTTACTCAGCTTAATCTCCTTAGCAATTTAATTTTAATTGTTTATTATCAGTATTTTAAAGTTATGGTGTTATGTACTTACTTTTTTAAATACAGACTATTAAGGATTTCCTAAATAATCATATTTATGGCTTATCAACTAATTGCATGTCACTTTATCCATTATATACTCGTAGGTATATCAACATCGTCTTTTAAAATGAGAAATAAATAAACATTTGTTGTGTAAATAATTGGGCCTTTAGTTGATGTGGCCTTAAAGTACACCGAGTTTTATCATAATTTTATTTTTTATATTACAGTTATATATGAACGATAGATTTCACAGTAATTTATTAATTATGTTTACAGATTTTTTTACATTTATGTTTCTTATTTTATTTTGTTTAGTAGGACAAGAGGAAAAATACGATCGATAAGCAGTATTTTCTTTGTTGCCTCTTTATCTAAATTGTCAGTTAATCACCTCTTACCGTTATCCGCTTTGAACTCCAACTTCACGTCGTTGCTCAAGCCCTCCACGTCCAGTTCGTTCGCTCTCAACACGTTAAGCCTAAGTTGACCTAGAAGGGAAAATTCATATCGTCATTTATAGTTCATGTTCGATTTCAAAAATATACATTTTGATTTGAAATTAAATAATGAAATTATGTACCTCTGCGTTATTGCCAGATATTCGGTTGACTGATGTTTGTTTCAAGTAGTCGGTAGACTGATGAATAGCTTCATTTTTTGGATGTATGATCTATGGAATACAATTATATTAATAAACTTTGAAGTCAAACATTCGCCTACAAGGGATGACACTGAATACTTAGGTACTAAAGAAAGCTATGAATGGATGCCAAGTTCTGCTTCAACAACATAAATCTATACTCATATTACGTTGGAGGAAATGTTTAAGCTGTAGGATTGTTTCTTTTCATAGAACGTATCAGACTTACAGATATATTCTTGAAGAGCTGGTTGGCTGGCTTGTTGAGGTCAACGGCAACACGACTGACGCAGGAACGAAGCATGTTTCGGTGTTCTTCCTCCGAACATTTGTCACTGTAAAATAGAGAACAAGTATTGATTAGATAAACAAGGCTATATCTATATTATACATATAAATATGTGTATGATTAAGTGTGCTGATATACTGAAATGTAATGTAGCATTGAATTACCCGTATGTAATAATATTATCATTTGTGACAACTTATTGGAGGCACTGGCTGCTTCAAGGAAGATATCCCCCACCTGAAATCAAATATGTATTTATAGTTTCAGTAGACTATAATTGTAACATTTAGATATTATGCACTCTGTAACCCCAGCCGAATAAAGCCTTTTTTAATTAACGCATTTAATTAAGCTAGCGAGTAAATCTATAGGAAAAAGTTTAATTTGTATCTATTTATTCAATATAAGCTTCTTTTTTGGTGACCCAGTAGGCATGTCCAAACCTAATCGTAAATGTTTAATGAGGTAATGTACCACCACAATACCAAAGCCCAGACAAACCCATACCTATACAGACATAGAGTAGAGGTGGGTATGATTATAATAAACTGATCTGTAGTATGAAAATTCTTAATTTTAAATAACTTATGTTTTTAAAGATAGCCGTTGAAAATAACATGGAGCAGTAGGTCATTTTCAAAAAATGATTTAATCTAGAGATTACGCAGGTGCTTTGTTCTACGGATGGGTCGATCGATAGCTTCTTATAATGAAATCCAATGGCCACGCAATAGCCGGCTTGCGCATGCTTAATACGGCAATTTATAACTGAGCATGCGCTCAGACTCCCGGACAAATGGCTCGATTGATTTTATCTACAAAATTAGTATATACATACATATTACATAGTATGTTCTTCATCTGATTCTATAAGGGCAAGACCAAGCGACTTGCAGATCTGCTGTGTAATGACGCACTATAGAACTTATGTATGGGCACATTCCCAAAGAAATAATAAATAGATGAAAATGTCATAAAATAAACAACTGAATATATTTCAGCCCAAAATAAATGTTATTCTACATACCCTCTAACAATTTTCTTATTTAACCCAGTCTATCGTTAGTTTTATTTATTTTTATTTTAAACTCTTTATTGCACAAAAAGTAGTGTACAAAAGGCGAACTTAATGCCTAAAGGCATTTTCTGCCAGTTAACCTTGGCTTTGTGGGGAGGTGTGTAGGCAGTGCAATAGTAAATAAAAGAAGAAAATGGAAAAAAAAAGTTTTAGTCTACTGTCTATTAATTTAAAGTTCACGCGATTTTTTTAAATATCACAAATTGTTGTCACGTGTTTTCATTATTATTTTTTCAATTGCATATAACATATTGTTCTAATTTCGAATCTATAGAATTTTCTAATTAAAATTTCTACAATACCTTATAATTTAAAGCACCAACGCATAACGGGTATAATCACAACAAATTACTGCACAGTGCACTAAACTGAGGAACACGCCCAACTCAGAACATGAAAAGCCGACGCAAATCAACGCATGCGTAATACTGTGCTCCTGTACGCCCGGCTTCTGCCCGGGTTCGTAACTGACAAACTAATTCTATCGATATTTTCTATATTTTTAATTAATGACATTTAAAGCAAAAAAGAAAAATTATGTAACATAATATTATACTTTTATTGTTTCACCACTTTCTGTTTGTGCGTACACTGAACGAGCTTTTCAGACTGCAAACTAAGGGTACGACCAAGGCGATTGACGCCTGCGTAATGCGTATTTGCGGCGTCCATAATATGTACATACGAAAGTACATGCATATTATGCATCGCCACTCTCCAGACAAACAACTGGATTGATTTTTTTGTATACTCTCAGAAAATATCGTAGTTGGGATTGTCTTAGGATGTTTAAATTATTGTTCACTTCGATACATCTAAAATTCGAATTAAGTATCAGGTGCTCAGTTTCTATCGATGATGCACTTGCGCCTCTTGCACCCACCTACCGCATTTAAACATTGTTTCATAAACACTAATCAATACAGTAAATGGACCATAAAGGAGGAATATTCCAGACGTAATAAATAAATTGCGTTGCTATTTATTTTTCAGAATTATTATTTCGCATAGCCGCTTTTGAATACAGTTTAGGAATTATTTCAAATAATTTAAATAATCACGTGTATAGCCAATAAAATATTTTACTTTCTTAAATTACTGGCGAGAAAATTTAAATTCGAAAGCAATCGCACTCACCATCTCCTGTACCCTTGCTTTATACAGCAGCGTGGTTCTTTTAAAACAATATATAGAAGATGAGTTTCGAAAATAAATTAAGCACACAACTGTTCACAAATAAAGGCACGACGTAAATGAGCTCGCTCTTACGAGTAGTGGCTACTGCAATGACGCTCTCACAACAAAAATCAATAATACCCATTAGATTCTACCAATAGGAGCTATTGAGAAACGCACTACATAATATCTGTGCGCATAATATCATAAAAAATAGAGAAAACCTCTTGATGCATCCAGGCGGTTCGGCGCAAATTACTCCTTAGGCTAATGCAAAATTAATACATAATTGGTAGATACTCACGAAATACCAATATGATTTTGTTTCATGTCCTCGTGAGCCGCGTCAGTCCAGTCCAGTGGGTAATTCATATTTCTGTTAGTTACATTACTTGTGATGTTCATTGGAACTACATAACCTCATCCTACACATTATCCATTCTGAGCATAATATCATCTATTTATTGTGTGCATGACCGCCTCCGTGGCTCAGTGGCGGTAAGCACGATATGAATAGTACCGGATGGCCTGGGTTCGCGTTCCAGTGAAAACAATATTTAAAAAAAATTTTCGGTCGGGCAGGGCACAGAAGTCTCACAGTTACCGAAATGCCCCAGACTCCACTAAGGGACTCGGGAATTGACTTATTTTGGGCATATAGGTTAAATAAAAACGCATATTTCGAGAGTATAATTTTATTGATATCAAACAACCACAAGTACGGTTTGAGCGAATTTTCTTTGAATTATCCCATAATAATTGATGGAGTCTAGTAGTGGAAATAATTTTAATTGTTCTATGAATATATATAGAACATAATATCTAAAGTGTTGTATTCGAACCAAATATCTTGTTTTGTAAAACTTCGCGATTATTTATATTCTATGAGAGAATCTTATCAATTTTACACAGCTTAATCTCCTGACTACTTAATTATATCTATACATCTATATCTATATATATACCTACATATAATAAAAGAGTAGGATCGAAATTACGCTTCACTAAATATTTTTACCAGAAATTAAGAGAGGTGATAAAAGAAGGGTAGTAGAATGCGTAAATGCAATTTTTAAGATTCTTGTCTGTCTGTCCTTCTGTCTGTCTGTTTGTTCACGCTAATCTCCGAAGATACTAAACCGATTATCATGCAATTTACACAAATATATTAAGTAAAGCCCGGGGCAACATATAGGCTTTGTTTCATCGAAATCGGTTCTCGGAAAGAAAAGTTATCATCATTTAAATATTATTTTAAAGGCACAATTTCACCAAATTGCAATGCAACTGACTCGCGTTGAAATTTTTCGAATTGTCAGATGTTAATCACAGTTTGATATGTAAATGAAATAGTTTGATTATTTCGCCATTTTCGATATGTATTCGTAGAATAGTGGATATGCGGTACCACTGCGTAACTCCAGATGCGAGTTCGAAACTTCACGGAGAGAAAAAAATTTTTTGTATTTTTTTTTTGAAAGTACTATCTATAACAATAGAAAATGTACTCGTATTGTTGACGTATTAGATTTATGTATAAAGTATTTTTTATGAGATCTTTCATTTCGCCTTTTCATCAATCCAATTAGATCGTAGAAGAAACTGTCAATGACTACTCTAATAGCTCTTTCCCTCAAGAAATCATCAAGTACAGAGGATGTAGGATATGTCATATGAAGAAAGCTTGCTCAAAAGCTCAGCTTATGATGAAGCTCACGCGAACGATGTCGCGGGCATCAGCTAGTTAATAAATAATTTAGTTAATTTGATAAAATGTTTTTAATTTTTTTGTTTGTTGTTGAAAACATTGTACACTTTGTAGCTTATTCCCGTTTCTGTGATACTGTGGAGGCATCCGCAGCCTATTATCAAGGAGTAGGTACCTACTCGCTTACATTTTTCATTTCCCCGAAGGGGTGACAATATACTTCGCAATAATCATTGTTTTAGATCTGTGTAGGGTTTGTACATGAAAATGTTTATACATGTTTATACGAGAACAAAATATCTTTATAAATTTTAAAAGATGGAGAACCTCATACCTTTCTTACATTTATGTTTGGAAATAAATTATTAGTGGTATACATTTAATTCCATATTTTGACAACATAATATTATATAATCGGTCCGTTATTTGAGCAAAGTTGAAACTAAGGTAGTACAAATCTAAAACAAAGCTCTCTTTTTTCAACTAGTAGGTATATTACACCTGTACAAATTAATTAAATAACTAAAACATTTGAAACAAGTAAGAAAAATGAATATTTCATAGATTGACCATTTATTTACAACTCCTATACAAATATCAAGAATACATCATATTAATACAGACAGACAATTGACAAAAACTTATTAAAGAGACACGGTTATATTTTATACTTAATCTTAAAGGGATGTACCGACATCGAAACTAGAAAGCGGCTCTGATTTAGCAGTCAGCATATCGTCGATTCAAAGGTAAAATTGAGAGTAATTTTGAATAAATAGCAAACCACTATTTTTAAGTCGATAATGTTTTTTTTAATCCAGAGTGGAGCGAGGGATTCTTAGAATCCTGAGCGCAACGAGGTATTCAAAGTACATCTCTCGAGTTTAAAATAGTGTTGCTCCCGAGTTTAACACTCTACTTTTTATCACCTCTATGAGAAAATAAGTTCAAGTCATGAAGTAGAATTACGTTTACTTATTGACATACAGTCAGGAACAAGAAAAAAAACAGAAATAAGTAATTAGATGCTAATGTTTATATTTGAACAATTATGAAAAATCTTAAATCCGAACAAACAATAACAAAAGAAATAATGCGTTTCGCACGTTTGTAACACTTTTACAGAAACAATGTGTGTAGTCGATCTCTTTGGTAATTGAAACATTTACTTACAATATACACAATCCAAATTCAAATCACTTTTACTCCCTAGGGATTAAAAAGCTATTTTGCTAGAGAGAACCAACTAGCTCTTTTCGAATAGATGTGATAAAAATTAATTTTGTCACTATTGCTTATTTTAAGCGTACATAAATACGCTAATAATAAATCACTAATTACGTAGGTACCTACTCTACGTCGTCGTACGTCCATAAACTATGAATCGCAATACACACTTAATAATTTGTTATCATAAATGTATGCTTAAACTAAGTAATAGTAGAAAATATATTTTTATTCAACATTACACTTAGTGAGTTTTACCTCTGAACCAACGATATGTCACAGCGTGCTGTTCACATCGCTGCAGCTGGTATTCTACCAGTACCGCTAGACTTTATTTCCATACTAGTTTATAACTATTAGGTACAAATATTACAACACCCAATTATTTATCTCATAGTTACATGGAATCACCCGGCCACTTAATTGAAAAATAATAACTTATTAATTATGAAGTAAGTCTCGGTGCTAATACGTATTTAAAATTATATATTATTTGTCTATATGATAAATAATCAATAAAACCATTAACATAATACGCTGCTTTGCATGAATAATTACACAATTCAAAATAGGAATTTAACAGGAGAGCCGTTTGAAAATTAAGCAAAATATTTGTTGTCACATTTTTTTATATATTAGGTAACGATATATAAACATTGAATGTATAGATCAAAAAAATGTTGGACCATTAATCCAGGTCTTGATGATATCCTGCATTTGTGTTTGTCTTCGAGGACTCTAGAGCATAATGACATTTTGTCTCGCCACTACGTCACTTATGCTGATATTAATGTCTGTTTGTATGTTACAACTAGAAATTCAAATATTTTGAGTTGTGCCGTTATTTATGCAAAGCAACGATATGTCAATGAATGAAACAGATCTGTGGATATAAACGTAGCTTCCATTTATGTTCTAAAAAACTAATTGATAGATAATTAAACAGTAATAAATAATCCTTATAAATACTTATAATATATTTAAATTGTTTAATATTTAACTGCTAATCTCTTCGTTAGGTTTTTCCATCCATCATAAATGCATAATATTTTTGGCATTTTGAAAACAAGACACAATGACAAATGAGACAACATGCCACGTGATCACACGCACCCCCACGCGATAAATCCATAGCTACGTCAATACTCTTACATCTCACAGGCAAAGCGTGTAGAACCTAAAGTCGTGTGGCGTGTTGTATATTTGCACAATTCGCATCAGGTCGACACGTCACATCGCGTAACATTTTAGTAGTATGTTTCCACCTTTGTTAGTTTCCAGAGTTGATTTAGTTTTATCTAGATTTATTGTTTATTCGTTACATCTATAATTAATGCCCAAAGTGACAAGGGGAAAAGATGGTAACAGAAATTTAGCCCTACGGATATATATCCCTACGGATTTCAAACTCGCGACCATCGGAACACAAGGCGAAAACGCGCCCGTTAAAAATAAGTTTGATCTTGTTCAAAACCCAAAATATAAAACCGGTTGGTGCATGAAACTGAACTTAAATGTTTATACCTATTCCAAAGATACGATAAGTCTGATATTTTGTTGTTAAGTCAAGCTCAGATTAAATAAAAAAGATATTTAATCTGAGAAGTCAAGTTTTTGCTTTATCCATTGTTGAAATATTAAATCCATTGCATCATTTACCGTTCACGAAATGACAACGTCACTTCTTCATCTCTTTAGTAATAAAAAATGTACAACCCGTGTAAATCTAGTGATTAATTTATAGCTTATACAAAATTATTTGCAAGATTTTTTTTTCATCGATTCATATGATTTTAAATATTTTTACACTTTTAATTTAATTATCTATACTTACTTAGACAACACACTTTAGTAATAAATATATTTATTTACCAGTATTTCATTAATATATATTAATGAAATACTGGTAATTTAGGAGCATAATCATATTCTATGGGTATTGCCTGAAATAAACATTTATTTTTAGGTATATGTACAATTAAGAAATATATAATTGTATTTTAGATTTTTTACTACTATATTCAAACATGCGTGATACGATAAAAGTTGTTTTTTTTCTTATAAAACTAAAAAAACAAAAATATCAGCCACTCTCCTGGCTAAATAAGAGACATACACATTATTATTGCAATTATAGTGGAGCTTTCGGTTCAGTGGCGGCGTAAGGCGTGGGCGACGTGGGCCACCGCCTACGGCCTCGCGGCCCAGGGGGCCTCGCGCCCCGAAAATTTATGGATTAGGTACTTAAAAGCCGCGAACGCACCAAAAAAAGCCATTTTTTGCGCTAGCAGAGGGCCTCGCAAAATGAATCTTGCCCACATAAAATTTAGGTCTTACGCCGCCACTGTTTCAGTTGAAGGAATAATAAATCAATACTAGAAATAAACGCGTATAGAAACAGCGAATAATATCAAAATAATTCTTCATCAAAAGTTTAATGTATTAAAATTTCCTCTATTTGCGAGAACTATCTGAATTTGTACATATCACTGCTTCAATTTAAAACAGCCACAAATCAAATCGTTATCGATTACGTTTTCTGTTCTTTCATGTCATCACTTCTGTAAAAAAATGTTATTTTAATTTGTGGCAGTTTTGAATTGAAGCAGGCTCTATTTCTAATGGATTAAAAAAAGAATTATCTAATTTGGGTATAGGTATTAATTAATTATCTTACCTTTAACAACGGCGAGTATAATATTAGCTACGGTATATATACAATATGATATATTAATTTAGCCATGTATAATATTAAATTCTATGCTCACTAGTTTTATCAATCGAGGGTAGTTTTAGAAACGTCGTCGGTGTAAATGACGTTTCTTATCTTACAAACGTTTTCACGTTTTGTCTAATATATCTTAACTATACAATTTATAAGGTTTAGACTGTTTCAGTAAATGAGATACACAGCGATTTTCTGTTAGTTTTTGAACTAACTTTGTGTATTAATATCCGGAATGTTTCGGTTGACTTTAATTTCTCATGTGCCAATGTAAAAGTGAAACTACTTACGTATTCGTTATCTAAACAGAAAGGTCATTAAACTAATACTAGCGACTGGCGTATATAATACATTAGGAAATGCATCCTACATGAGCTCCGCCTCATTGATACGCCATGGTGACGTCGCATCTACGTATCCAAGCAGCTGTTAATATTGAAATGTATGATACCAAACAGCTCACTTGGCGACGCTTAGGCATTACATTACATTTCAATATGTCTATATAAACTATTTAACAGTATTAACAGCTACACTCCTGGACAAAACGCAACATGTGTAATGTTACTAAGAAGTTTATTGTTGTATGGTATCGTGGCTTTGCTGAAAAACTTAAATCAATTATTGTAATACATAATAGAATCTTAACAATAAATAACATTAGTGTATAAAAATATATAACCACATTTTCAACAATCGTAATGAATAAATCGATCAACAAGAACTAAAAACAATTGCTAAAGGAAATAAATAAAAAAAAACAAACTCATAAAAAACAAATTTTACTTAACTCCTTAAAATTAGGAATATTTTTACATAGGAGACACTTGATGGATATACCAAAAAATACTTTACAACACCAATATTTAACATTTTTAGTGCCGCACGATGATATATGGACGCTGTTTGATATGTTGATTTATGGAAGCAATACAGTGTCAACCCACAAAATGATAAGACCAACCGCTTCGTTATAAGTTGGAGTACATACATATTTCAAGAGATTGGGTTGCTGTTAAAGCAATACAGTATTGCTTAACAGCATCCATATATACGATAATTAATAATATTATAATATAATTATGAATATTATATATTGATAATATAATAATATTTATAATTTATTATATTATAAATATATAAAAAAATAACATTATTTTGTTATTATTTATAACAAATATTAAGGTGTAAATTATCATTCATCTAAGAAACATTATTATAGGTCGCACAAAAACAATAATAACAAAATAATATTTTTTTATTATTTAACTTAAATTAATAGTTATAATATGTATAATATTTAAGTCGTTTTTAGTTATAACGCGGTTCAACTCTTTTCTTAAGTCAATGTCACTTTTCCAAAATTTTAATGAGTTTACCGATTATTATTTAATCTGTACACATTTTTTGTGAATTGTGTAGAGACCCGAAGTCCAATTAATACTATTTCAATGGATTACTCAGATTATTTATATTTTTTACTTTAATTAAAATTAACAGGCTGTTTTTAAAATGATTATACCTGGACAATGATTCTTCTTCAATAAGGTAACTCAAAAATCTGCAGTCTTCGTCAAAGAGTAAATAAAGTATGTTGTAAAAAATTTAATAGATAGTTGAAAATACATCTATACGTAATTGATATGAATCATAAATAGAATTGTCATTACAATATATGTTCGTCAAAAGCAATTTCTGCGTTCCGATAATATATATTGTGTTTATGATAAAATATATTAATTACAGCAAAATAAACCTAACACGATAGAAATTAACAAAAATTTAGTCATTCTTAGATGTAGCTCTTAGTTCGTATGATGATTCGAACAGTAGCCTTATCGCTTGTCGCATGGTCTATAAGTAAGAGGTCAGAGGGGTGAGCACGAACAAGTATCGAAAACGTATTCGTATCGTCGATCTGTCATTTGTATGAAATTTCAAATGATTTTTCATACAACTGACAGTTTGACGATTCGAATACTTTGTCGATATTCGTTCATGATAGGCCCCCAGACTAGACGCCGTATCATGTAGCCATAACATGGCCATGCTTTCTAGCTTCTTAACGTATCAGACAAGAAAATATTATTATACAAAAGTACCCACTAGACCGGTATATTAAGTCGGTGATGTATGTTTTGTCATGATGTTGGTTTTGTCGTTTTACCGAATTCTATATTTATAAAAGAAAGTTGTGTTATTTACACCATTTATAACTCAAGAACGGCTGCACTTATTTATTGGATTCATATATGCCCCGTAGAGTATAATAACTATTAAAATATCGGAAATATTCATGAAAAATACATGAAATAATTAATTTTAAAATAAAGTAGGTTCGGAACTCCGCCATTTTTGGCGCTTTGACATTGCTTTGAAATTGACAGCTCACGCCACGCAACATTATAATAGAAGTAGAAAAATCGCATATTCAAATCTAGATTTTTTAAGCCAACATTATGGTAGGACAATCTGTCGGGTCCGCTAGTATATAAATAAATAAATATTCTAGTGGGCATAGTAGTCCGTGACGTGTTCCTTTCCTTGTGTGATACGTTCATTGCACGGTCATGGTATGATACGGTCAGTGGCGGGACCACCATACAAGCCCAAACGCATGTTTTGCCTTATTAATGCATTAAAAAGAAATATAATAATGTAATTAGTCATATATAACTTATACGATTACGTAATTATATAAGTTATATAAACACGTATTATGTTAGTCGGCAAGACGGTCTCTTGGGCTTGTATGGAAGTCCCGCCACTGGATACGGTGTACCATGTCCTATTGCACTATCGCAATACCACATGGCGATCTTAAATAAAGCAAAACATGTTTCAGGAGGCCACCTCTTCACTACCCGCTTCGAACTCCAACTTGACGTCGTTGCTCAATCCCTCCACGTCCACTTCGTTCTCGGTAGCGTTCAACATGTTAAGCGTGACCTAAGGGAAACATTAATCATTACATTCACTGTATCATTCGTGATCTTGTTAAAAAAAAGTAAAAAAAGCCCTGACTGTAACAGTACAATTGTTTAAAAAAATCAAATACTATAAGTTAATCATTTCAAATTGCATTTAACACATGACTGGTGTCCTTTAAATATTATCAATTCTAGTACTCTCTAGTACTCATGAGGAGTAACGTGCTTAGCACGTACGCCTTCGTTTACTGCAAAATGCGAACTGCGAAAGTATGAAGTATTAAATTTTCAGCTTAGCACACTCACACATACACATTGTATACATAATTACTGCAGTTTTTTCTATGTGAATCTGAATAATAAAAATATCATACACCACTTAACACAAAATTGAAATTACTACAGAAAAGTATATTTACAATTTTTTTTTAGAAAATAGCATACAATTACTCGATACAAGATGATAGTGAAATTGCTATGTAATAAGTATAGTATTATTAATTAATTTTAAGTCTATATAAAACATCATAAATCTACATTTTTGGTACATGCCGAAAAATATTGCACACTCTACGATTTATAAATATTATATTGTCTTTTCTGAGTATAAATCAAAAAAGAGCCCTTCTACTATTCAAAATTCTAATACAATAATTGCGCATGCAGTAGCCGAGTGCAAGGCGAAAGCTAATAAAAAAAATTCAAACTTCACTAACCTTAAATTAAAAAAAAACAAGACAAATAAAAAAATAAATAAAAAAATATCGTGATTTAGAGTTAGTGAAGGTTTGAACCTCAGCGTTCTTTCCTAATATGTTCGGTTGGAGGAGGCTCAGAGACGAGACTACCTGTGTGGGCGGGTGGGATATGTGATTCACAGAGGTTTTAACCTGACGTACTGGTATACCTGCATCTTCAAATGCATTCTTTTTTAAGGTTGTTCGTATCTGCGATCTGTAAATAAAAAAAAACTTAAAATAAACTATTTTATACACAGAACAGAAGAAATAAGTAGAAGTGCGATGTGTCATAACTTGTACCGGATCGACTGTCGCCAAATTCACACAAATGAATGAAGTATTTAATACTGCACACAGTTACAATTTTTTTTCAATTCGTTGTTTTTATTTAACTCAAAACTAGCTAAATCACACTAGTCCTACAATTGATAATATATCTTACGACTTTGCGATAACGGTTACTTAGGCTTAGCGCACAAAATACATATACGTTTTGTAATATTAAAACAAACTAATATATAATTATTAATTACCAAACTAAATTTTATGTGAAAGGTATAAGAATGATTTTTGCTGACTGTGATCGATTAAGAGTCACCATGCTTAATTGTGACACGCGTACCACGCCTACTTCGCACTTCCACTTATTTTTGGTGTTCCGTGATTTTATACATCTCTGTACATAATATATTCGTTAATGTACGGCATTTTTGTAACTTTTTTTTAAAGTGAGGCTTACACTGTTCTGCTCTTAATGTGCTGGCTGAGCTTGTTAAGGTCAACGGCGAAACGATGGACGCAGGAACGAAGTATTTCAATTTCTTCTTCCGTCCATTTGCCACTGTAACACGTAGTATTAAAAAAATAGTTATTAAGGTGATATTTTTAAACCGTGTCATTAATTCTTTAAAAAGCTACACAACACCAACCCGGGTTGCGAATCACCAACGGGATGTAACAACATTGTCATCTCTGACAACTTATTGAAAGCACTGCCTGCTTCACGGAAAATCTCTCCCACCTGGAAACAATTATTTTTAATTTCAAATAGTTGAATATTGAGAATATACCTATATCATTGACATAATTATTCGTTAATGTTCTACTTAGAGTCACCTCTAGACAGATCAACGGAAACCCATAGCAATTATAATAATATAAGAATGTTCCCTGTTTTTCATTAAGAAACTTATAATTAGTCTAGAATATTGTAATAAAAGAATATTGTTTAATTATAATTAAGGGCCTAAAAGCCTGTTAACTCCATCGACGTCCTACGAATCTATAATATATCCAGCCCACATTGAACAATATTTTATAAAACTACTAGCTACTTAGGGGTGGATTACCCTTAACATTTAGGGGGATGAAAAATAGATGTTGTCCGATTCTCATACCTACCCAATATGCACACAAAATTTCATGAGAATCGGTCAAGCCGTTTCGGAGGAGTTCAAGTTCGAACCCCGTGACACGAGAATTTTATATATTAGATGAGGTAGACAGAGGTAACGGATGCTCATCAACATGCTCCGATCCTTGCATACCACTTTCGCTACTTCCACTTTCGGTGGCTCAGTGATCCATAAAGATTTTTCGACATAAATGTGATATAATAGCAAGCGCGCTTTTTCGTATGTAACTCAAGAAATACATTCATACGCCAGGCCAGGCTATCTACTCTATCTAGTATTATTAAGTAAATATGAATTTGAGGAATATATTACATCAACATTGTCTGGTCTGGATTACTTTTCAACTCCAGTAAGTAGCTTAAACAATATTCTTGATAAATAATGCATATAGAATATAGATGTACATTCATCTCTTCGTGTGTTTTCTTTCATAAACCAAATACCGACACTGCAGTAAGTTATAACTGACGTATTTTTATTCACAGCCTATCTACCTACCTTCGCCTATCCCTATTAATATTGTCGGATGAGAAAATCGATTACAATTAATTTGGTACGGTTTAAAAAGAGATTTCTGATTTCATCATATTTACGAAAAACAAGAGTAATTTACTACACTGTAATTAAATGTATTCAAAAATACATTACCTACATACATTGGAACAATACTCATCTTTTTTTCAATGTACCCCTGCATACGAATTGGATAGGTATAATAACAGGTTACATACGTCTCTGTTTATGCTCACATATACCAATCAATCCTAAGACGCATTTCCGTTCAATTTCCGAATATTTTTTTCGCACGGAATATACCTACTGCTTTAAAAAAAACACCACGTGAGGTTTAAATTAGCATAATAGTGTCATTTTGATCAATGTAAACATCTTAATATTGTATGAAACTGGCATCAACATCTTCGAAATAAGATGCAAAATTATTGTATAAAATAAATGTATAACTACATATACAATTTACACACATAGCTAATAAAAGCTTTCAAGTTTCGGTGTAAACTGTAAACACAGAAAAAAACAAAACCCACTCACCATTTTCTAAGCCGTTAACAGTAGCTCTGATTCTTGTAAAATAATACGGTTTGAAAAGATAAAGTCGAGATTAACGTTTCAACACAACTGTTCACAACAAGAGGCACAAAGTAACTGAGATTACTGAGGTTGCTGCAATGGCGCATGCATAACAAAAAATCAATAATAATGCATTGGAAACTACCAGAGCTAATGCGTTTCATTCTACGCGCAACACAACAAAATGACTTATACATTACTAGCTGGTGCCCGCCGCCAGCGTTGGATTTAGATACCTACGTTGAAAATGATAGCACAAAAAAAATTTAAAGGATAGTATTTGTAAAAAATCAATAACAGTTTATGTAAAATTTACTCGTCTTACAAGTTTATCAGTTCTTAAATATAAGTTTCATTCTTAGAAATCTTACGGTCTTATTCATAAAAGTATTAGGTATAAGCTGCAAATAGTTAAATTATGTTGTGTTCAGAGACTGCCGTATCAGCCGTATCAAAAATACGGGACCTATAGCTACAGAGATTCCGAACCCGTGTAAGCAAAAATGTAAAGGGCTTCACCGCATTTAGAACCCCGCCAAATTTGGATTCAGTGCCCATCGAGGGTAAGCTACGCCCCTGGTTGCGTTTCTTTCGTTCTAGTCATTTTGTATTCAATAGAGCGAGACAAAAGATACTGTAATTATTTCAAGCCTATATCATGTTTCTGATGCATAAGACGGTTAAAATTGAATCTTATTATCCTATGTAGGAATAAAATCAGTACAAATTCCACTTTTGCTACAGTCTTTGATAGCATCGATGACGATTATAATCTGTGGTAATAATTGACAATGGCATTGACAAATAGTAATACCGACTTTGTAATTTTTATTCTACGACAGCATTACTTAGGGGTTAGCGCAAACAATGATCGAAAAAGGGTATTGTGATCAGATTTAACGCAATCTATGCGTCAAAGCTATGTGAAAATTAGTTCAGTAACTTTGAAGATTAGCGTGAACAAACAGACACACAAAAACTTTCAATAAACGTAAGAACATAGCATATACAAACATACGGATTAATCTTCCTTTTTTTCAAGTTGTTTAAAAACAAAATATTTTTTAAATACAATCTCCATTACTGGTCAAATGTGCAGAAAATTTGATTCTGCTGTTTTATTATTTGTATAGATATATTTTTAACAACTATTTCTACTACTACACCAAACAACTATGCCAAAGAAGATATTCATATTAAGTCCTTAGATTCAAAAAATAAATAGGTACTTAATAATTTCACATATTTACACCTTACACACTTCCAACACACCCTTATAGGCACATAAGTATTTATTTTTCTTATTATTGTTTTATCTTATATACACTTCAGTGGGTTAAATAAATTCTTCTGCTACGTCAAGCCTAATTATATATTTGAATATATAATCCAGGGCCCCAAGATACAGGGTTTGCCTAGTTTGAGGCTCATTGTTTATTCAAGTAAGCCCTTAGGCATACGCAAGCATTATGTAAATAGTAATTGTTTTTTACTTTTAAATTAATTGTATGAAAATTTTTAATATTATAATTTGTTTGGTCCATAATTTTTTTTCTAAATTGTATTGTAGTATTAGTGTAAATATTGCCATGGTTTTATTGAAATTTTTTGTAACCTTAAATTAAATAAATAAATAAATAATTGCAGTTAAATTATACAACAATTAGCTTTTAACAAATAACATTTTTGACAATAGGTTGATATAATATTTACATGTGTGATATAACTACGCAATACATATCTGATACGAACATCAAAAGAAAGAGGAGAAAAGAAACGAAGACTTTATAATACTCAAATTCCATTTGAGGTTCTACAAATAAGAAACGATCATGCCATTCTACGTCTAGCATAAAAAAAACTACGCAAGACAGAAGTATTACAAAGACAATCTTACCTATACAATTATTATCTTTGATGTAAATTATAGTAATTGGGTTAAATAATACATAATTATAATTACTACACTATCAAAATCACAGAAATTGGTCTCCTATATCATGGCATATGGTTAAATGGATGGATTTAGTTAGTACATTATTGGTTAATATTCTAATGGTTTAGACTCTAAACTTTAGAGCAGCGTTTCCCAAAGTGGCGATAACGATCACTTGTGGGAGCTGCAGGTCTAAGAGACTCAAAAAAATGGGGGCATTGTGCAGAGGCTTGGGGGGCGATTTGTAATTTCATGTAGCTATGAGGACTCTTAGACACCGACTGAGCTCTCGACTCTCGAATACATATTATGAACATCAACTATTATTAATTAAGAGATTGCACAAACTCGGTTCGATATTTCTCTCCGCGAAGTTCATATATCTGTCCTGTTTTATTCAATAAATAAAAAAATCATGTCAATCGGTCGGGTTATAGAAAAAGTCTGGTTTAGAATGAATGTTTAATCTCCACTAATATAGCTCACAATAATTAATTTATTTAATTTGAAGTTATAGTGGTTTTTAAGTAGGTGAAAAAATGGAGGGGCTAAAAAATAATTTATTCTCAAAGTGGGCAGTAGACAAAATAAGTTTGGGAACCCCAGGTTTAGAGTTTTGTGTCGCCTGTTCATAAGCTCATAAGGAAGCAATTGGCATCAACATTTAATTTTTTTTAGTATTTTGTGGGTTGACAACTGTGTCTGCTTGTTTTTATCATCATCGTTTCTTATAAAACATCTATGAATTTTATGTAAATAACAACAGAGAAATATTGATCAACAAATTAATTTGGTATAAAATAAGAAAGAACAAGTATGTATAATTAGATACAAAACCTAGTCAGTGATTCTATAACTTCTAAGTTAGTGGTATGTTAACAAAGTAGTTTCTAATTGCTAACAGGGTTATTATAAGAAACTACTTACAAAAAAATTATGATACAGTTGTGAAAATATTGCATATTGTTAAATGAAACCAATTACAACATATTGGGGTTGCGATTATTCAAAGATCTAAGAATTTATTAACTCAATATCAGGATCAAACACTGACTGTATAAGCATTTAATAACTAATTTTCTCATTAACCTAAGCTTATATTTTGATCAGTGGACCTGATGCTAGGCTATAAATGGGACTTTAAAAAAATCAAATGAAATCTTTACTATTGATAAGCATAGTTTATTTTAGAGTAACAAGAATTGTACAAGGCATATTGAATTTGTTAGGGCATGTAGACAGTATGGATGAAAGTAGGGAAACGAAAAATAATTATGAATCTGGTGTCAATCACTTAGGTAGTGAGAGTTGGATTTGGTTGACCTAAGCAAACATACCTTGATCAGATCGGGGACATTATTTAAAAGAGCCAGGCAAAAGTACTTGAAACCTACAAGAGTTCTATTAATCTATGTATAAAAGCTTTTATGAAAGTGGAAGAAGTGAAAGTGGTATGCAAGAATTCTAATTCTAAGAAAGCAGAGATCACAGAATTCCATATACTAAAGCATATCTCTGCCTACCCCAATTGGAAAGAAGCATGATGTTTATTATGTATGTATAGTTTATTTTTATACTATTTGCTAGAAATCTTCCAGTAGGACATTTATTTATTTATTTATGGTTATAAACCTCAAGTTTCAATCTAGTTTTGAGCCTTATCATACTATTATTTTTACAGAAATTTGTCATCTAATAATCGTAAATTAATTGCATTAGTTTATTTTTAAATATATAAACGTTACTCAGTGATTGTTGGGTATATATTGCTCTTGCTATGATAACTAATGCAAACTTACCTTGGCCGCAGAGTTACTCATGATGTTATTTTATCGACACGGCTCACAAAAATTGAGCAAACTAAATGTAGTTATTATTTATTTACTATAACTACCAAAACTATACCAGTTCTTATAGAATATTACTGAGTCTAAAACCTAAAATATTCAAAATGAAGCAAACTGCAAAGTAATCTGAAAATAATTGGTATCCGGTGAAAATTGAAAATTATAACAGAGTAACAGACTATAGAACAAGATATTTTTCAAATAAGGTTAGGAACCATAGATAACACTAGTTTACAGTGTATCTGTTGCCGATACAATTCTTGCTGTTGTCGACTACTTATGATAATATGCTAGTTACAAATATATAAGTAGATTTTTTTTATCAGCTCTAGTTTATGAGTTATGAGGGTAGTTACGGTTAAAAATGAAAATTATATGTTAAATACATATAATTTTCATTTTTAGCCGTAACTAAGAAAAATTATTATTAAAAAACTTAAACAATCGTTGAGTTCCAAAAAAGTTCACTTTAAAGCTCTTCTCTTATGTGTGGACTTAGGGAAGTAACGTATAGGGCACGTGAAATAGTCAGACATCCAAAAAAAACTCTGATAACGCTCCTATATGACGCGTAAATCTTGACGCATACGCTCTCCCTGCTCTTCGCTCATGTCTCCTATTTTTTTTGAAAACCTATCTAGATGACTACGGAGGAAGTGGAATTTAATGTTCACATTGCATCTCAGAGTTTTTAATTGTAAAAGCAGGTCTGTAGAAGACAGTATAATTTTCTGAAAAGTTCAGTTTTAATTTTCTGACTTTCTGTTTCTGAGAAAGTTCTGCATCATCGATACGAAAGCTGTCCATGCTCTTAATTCGAGCTTACTCATAGAATTTATAAATCCAGTATCTTTGGAAGTTGTATGATATAGGGTCTGTCAAAAATACTGGCTTTAATCTTTTTCATAGTGAACTGAGAAAATTTGTGGCAAATGTAGGAAAAGTAGGTAGTTCCCATTTTTATCGAGTGCATTAAAAAACTGTTTCATGATTCTTATTTGAATATGTAGTGGCGGCAAAATAATTCTATTACGAGCTACTAGTTAGTTTTAGACTAAATATTGCTGCCCACTAACCAAACCATAAGTAACAGTCATTCAGATGATTTCGCGGTTCTACCCAAATGGTTGGAGTTCTAAATTTAAAACTACCTTTTTTTCTGCCTTTCCATAATCTTAAATATTCAACACCCTATTTACAAACACAATCAGGAGCCCAATAATCCAGCGATATCCCAAAGTAGAAAAAATAGGAGTTTTTAACGCACTCTGATACACCTTTTCTATTTTTTTTAGCATCTAGTCTCCACATATATAGCAAAAATTATGTTGGTAGTTTAAACAACTTCTGCTTGAACCACGCATGTCGCAAAAATTTATAAAATTAATCTTTACACACTGAAACACCCACGATATTAACGAATAAATCAGCATAAATGATGAACGTCGAAAACAAAAATATTCGAGCTGCACAAAATTTTCTGAGGGTATATTTGAAAAGACCATGTCATAAGTAAACAAAATCACCCACAAAATTCACGGCAACAGACAAAAAGTTAAATTTTGTAAACTAGTGTAATGCATAATACATATACCCACCCAGCCACAAACCAACAAACATTGTTACACACAGTGCAGACATCCTATATTAAAATACTTTCATAGTTCACGTAGACAGAGAAACGAGTATAAGTTATAACCCTTCATAAAGCTAGCTTTAGCATGGATTTTCAGTAGATGAGGAGCACGTAGCTTTAAGCGTGCTTTAAGATAAGCAAATATTATTTAGATTAATTAATAAAATATATTTTCAACCAAAAATATTACATTCTTTTTATTTTAATTAACAAAACATAAACTTTGATAAGAAGTATATCAGTCTTTAACACATACATATCACTGATAAATTAAGATTTTAAATACCTAAAAACTTAATAATATTTTTTTTTATATTGGCTTTTTATTATTCTCCGACTAAAAGACTAGAATTCGTGTTCATGCAATAAATAAAAACATCTACTTAACTACCAATTAGAGGTGACAAAAACGAATCTTTGTTGAAATTGAACCTTTTGTATCTGAATAAGTCCAAAGATTCGAATCAGTGAAACGCTTCATTTTATTGAGCAGAATAAACCAGTAGATGTGCCATTATGTGTACCGGATTGACTGTGCCCAAATTCACACAAATTAATGGAGTATTCAATACTACACACTGTTTATCGATTCGTTGTTTTTGTTTAAATCAAAACTAGCTAGCACCGATCATACATTTAATACTTTTTGATAAGGATTACTTAGCTTTGCTATATCATAGAACAGTAATATTGAAACGTACGTCGTTTTGTAATATTGAAACAAACTCTGTACATAATATATTGACATGACTAGCTAATTCCTCTTCACCTTCTATTCTCCATGCACGCAATTATGATTTTAATCAAAACTACATAAAGTCGAAAACTATAATATCATGATTTGGTAATCCTCTCGATTCGGCTAGTGGGACACATTTAAAAAAAAAATTGATGTTCAATACTTTATTTTTGCTTACGATCTTCGATCAACACTTACGATGAATAATTATTGCGGAAGTGTTTTTTTTAACTGAATTATTTTTAAGTATAATATTCTTACCCTCGTTTTAACGTGAATAAAGGACACAAAATAAAGAAATTTTCACACATAATATCAGTTAGAATATATTAATTGTATAATCTATATATATAAAAATGAATTCCTATTTCCCTTGGTCACGGCATCACGCGTGAACGGCTGTACCGATTTCACTCATTCATTTTTGTTGTATTTCTCATTGTCAGGAGAAGGTTTTTATGAAAGAAACAATTTAGAATATTTTGAGGAAAATTAGAAAAATAATACTTAACCACCATATTAAATTATTTCTAATGTAATCATATCGCTTTTACAATTCAAACATTTTTAATGTAACCTTATGGCGTTTGACATAACATTGACAGAGACAAGAGACACATGCGTGCTGCAAACCACGTCTTTGTAATGGCACCGGAATTGCGGTGAAGAAATTAATGAACAACGTCAACGAAGCCACAATTTTGAAAGTAAAGTACAAAGGCAAAGACGTTTTGATTCCACGTATTCCTTTGATTCCGAACGACATGCCTTTCGTCTTTAAACGGTTACAATTTCCAGTGCGGCTAGCATTTGCAATGTCGATTTGTGGTATTACAACAAGTAATATTTTAAAGAAATTTTTAATTTAAAGGTATCCAAAAAATAAGGTTACAATATGGAAATATAAAGTCTCAATCTCAATCACAATAGCAATATTTATTTGAAAAATAACAAATATAGTCAATGTGGATGCAGTCCCAGTTTATAATGACCATGCATGCACATTAGGGCACTGTATAACCATGTATGTACGCTATGGGGCTGTATCACGGGCTTCTTGCTGCCCGCGTACCTTTAACTTCAACACAGAATAGTGGCCGGAAGCGGAAGATGCTGAATCTGTATTGCCAAGCAATTCATTTCGCAAAAACATTCCAACAATAACCACCAGTCTTTCTTCTCTCGAAACGCTGTCTCATTTCGAAATGAAGAAGTGTCAATACCGTGACAAGACCAACTCGCGGTTGATAAAAATTGCCTAACCATTTGAGCGTAATTCGTCGATATAGCGACGATGACTAACTCAGTTGAGGTGGGAAAAAGTCTTTAATGTATGTACCAGGTACCTAATACGAATATAAATATATTATTATTCACACCTCTACGATTTAATCTGATAGAGATCGAGATGCAAGTGATTCAAATGATACATTTTTATTTATGTAACGGATTTGAATCAGTCGAATAATTGAGAAAGAAAGAGTTACACACCTCTACTACCTATTCCAATCAGTGTTGCCAACTTGGTGGATTTTCCACAATGCCTTTTAACGGACAAAAAATTGTTTTAGTGGCTAGTGTAGTAATGGATTAGATTGCTTCAGCTAGTGGTAAGGTGCGATATTTAATTACTAGTACGATTTACATGAATAATCTAGTTAGGAAAGAACATTTTAAATAAACTAGGATTAAAGGATAAAATGTAAAAATATTAATTTAGATTCCTATTATTTCATGAATATTATATTATAATTATTATAATTAATAGAAGAACAGGCCTTATAGGTGCGCTTGGCATGGTTTCTCTGGGGTAAGAGCTGTAGTTCTCACCCTAGCCACCATGGAGCTGCTATTATCCGTGTGAACGCACACTCTGACGCTTGAGTCATAGCACGTACTTCAATGTTCTGTTTGTTTTTATTGTTAGATTTTACTGTGTTTATTACAACATGATCTTATGATTATGATAGTATTTTCCCTATTGAAGTTTGGATATTTTTGAAGTGAAACTTCTTTATCGACGTATGGGAGAAATTTTGTAAGTATCGTCACGTTTTTCGGTTACGCGCCATGTTGCTTTTTTTATCAAAGTTTAGTATAGTGACGTAAAGAATATAATGTAATATATTATAATAATAACAACAATATATTAGTTTTGAAGTTTGGTTTGAAATAAGAATAACAATATATTAATTTGAAAGTGATAAAATCTTTTTTCTTAAGGCTTAAGCCTTATCTACCCCATTTTCGTGAAGTTGCAAATAGTACAAAAATGATATGTCGTAAAGAAGTTTCACTTCTTACCTGTGTACTCTGGTACACACAGTACACAATTTTTTTTAAATTTAATAGCATTGCCCACCTTTGCACCATCAACCCACCAACCAACTAGGTAGGTATATTTTTATAATTATTATTTTACTTGCAAATTACGGTAATTTGTAAAACAATTTGCTGGTAAATGCAAATTAATATGGAAAACATAAATAAATTATCCATATTTCTGTAAGTAAATACAAACGATAAAAAAATATATAATAAAAGTTATTTTTAATACTAAAAGGTACTTTTTTATCCATTTTAGGTAACTTTTGACAAGACACAGCTGGCAACACTGTTGCGAACACTGTTTCGTAAATCGTATTAGTAAGCAGACGTATTTACTGTTAGACGGTCGTGTTATTGCTGTAGTGTGGCTATATGTGATCTTAAAATAAATTTTAAAATATCGAAGTTTGTGCAGTTTTGTACAGTCAACTTATTATCGTCCTAAATAATATCTGGAGGCTTGTTATAACGAATTAATAACATTTTTTGTGACGCCACGCCTGCTTAATGCAAGTGTTATCTACAAAGATGCTTTCTTTTTTTTTGTGGGAAGGGTGTTAAAAATAATTTGTGGTACTTTGAATTAATACTTAAATAAATATGTGGTGATTTTTACCGTCGCTATTACAGCGTTTATGTGTTAAAATGGCAGTATTTCTTTTTTTATGCCTACTTCCGATTAGTTTTGCTTACGATAAAGGTAAAAACATTAAATATGTATGTAATTTATCTTTTTCGTTCATTAGTACTGTAACGTTTAGTAACCCTGTTTAAATTTTTAGCTTCGTTCTATGGAGCTAGTTATATTTCGTATCCACTTCAAGAAGCCAAGGGGGTAACAGATATAAACTTTAGATTTAGAACTCATTTATCAGACGCATTATTGCTCCTTGCAGCTGGTAAAACCGACTATTGTATGGTAAGTTCAGTAAAGTTAGGATATGAAATTGAATTGTTCAGTAAAACTTTGTTTGGCTTCTCAATTAAATTGATTATAACAAACTATAAATATTTATTCTTATTATCTATTCTCAATTATGGGAGATAATTAATATTAATAATGATTAACAATAAAAAATATATATATTTAAAAATAACTGAAATTAATTATATAATTAGATTCGCCTGGAAGGTGGAAGATTAAAGTTGCACATTAATTTGGGAGCTGGGGAAAGTGAATTATCATCTCAAAAAGGGCTGCATTTAAATGACACTCAATGGCACCACGTGAGCATAATAAGAAGAGAAGCAAACCTCACATTAAAGGTATGTGTACATTAGTAAGTTTATGTAAACTACAATATATAACAATAAAAAAAAATTGAAATACCAATTATTTATTAACATATTCAAATTCAAATTCAAAAATCATTTATTCATTTAGGTAACACAATGTACACTTATGAACGTCAATAAAAAATACATATTAAATGCTTCTAGTTTTACATTTACTGCCAGTTCTCAAATCAATAATCATATTAAGAATTAGCATAGTAGAAGTATATTATTCAATTGTTTATCTGTGGAAAAACTTTCATATGTTTTAAACGTTGAATAGATATATACAGGTTTACAAAAATAATTATTATTACTCTGAATCAAATGAGTCTATACTTAGTAAAGTGACAGGGCTCTATTGAAGGGTTCACTTGTGTGCTACACAGACGTTGGTCATAGTGGTGATTTAAAACACCCTTTATGATACTAAATCAATTTAACCCAATATTGGATGGGGGACTCAAACCAGTTATTTTAATCCTTTTCATGTAGTTAAAACCTGTTCTCTGTAATCTTTCTTCTTTTTTTAACATGTCCATTGATATCTGCTAAAAGGTGAGATGATTTTAAATTCAAGACTGTGATTTATAGAATTAATATTTAATTTGTGTTGCAAACATTGAATTAATTTTGAATTAACTGTGAGTTTTTTTTATTGTTAAACAAGACAATTTATATATCTATAATTAAAATTCTGTCCCAGTATGGAACATTGTTGTACATATACACACATGTTGTACACATATTTATAGATTTAATGGAGGTTGAAACTCATATTAGTTACAATTTGAATAAGCCTAATAAATTAGTATTGCTATAAAGTATTCAGATTCCCTGCAAATGAATAAGCTCACACATTTAAAGTACTCTATAAGACCATAATATATAATTTTTCATGATGGATTGATTCATCAACACCAAGCCAAATACGCTGAAATTAATTATATGCACAGTACTTATGTGTGTTAACTACGACCTGAATAGGGGAAATATCAAACGGGGTATGAATGTATGAAAGTCTGGGGAGGTATGTCTGTTTAGATGTTTTTATTGTGTGTGTAATTTCATTATAAAAATAAAACAAATATATATTTATTGATATCAGGGGTTTGAAACCAAGATTTAACCAGTGTCAAATATAAATTTAATAATAATTAAGTTAGGATTTTAATTATACCTGTATTATCTCCTTTCTCCATCATAAAATGAAGGCGATTGTAATAATTTTTTGAAAAATGGTGACAGGTATCAACAAATATCGTAGATAATAAACATACAATAAAACATCAAAGTACTTGTTATTTAAGAGGCATGTGAATCAGGAATTTTCAGTGTTGTCTTTCATCACAGTTTACGCTATTTTTAATGATCTTCACTAAAATAGGTAATATTAACTTGGTAAAAACGTTTTAGTTTTCAATTGTAATTTTGATAAGTTTTTATAATATAAATTTCTAAATGTTACAGTAAATTTTTAGTATTATTTGATGAAACTTTATGGTATTTTCATTTAAATGTTAAATCTGTTATATACCGATTAAGCTCATACGAATCTGTGAAGTTAAATATGAAGTAAATTTATTTTTCTAATTATAACATTAAAACACACCTCCAATGTTTTATTTTTTTTGTCGATTTCCGAAAGTATTTTTAAAAAAATGAAATCAGCGCGCTATTTATTTTTAATATAAAGGATTCGGATTAACCTTCCTAGTTAACGGAACTCTTAAATGGGCAATAGCAAATACATCAGAAATGAACTTAATTAATTTAATAATAATTGTGCATAACACATCATTGTCATATTATTTAGTACTAGCAACGCGCCTCGGCTTCACACGGGTGCGATGTAGATGTACGATACATAACAATTAATGCCTATGTTACTCCCTGATAATGTAGCTTTCTATTTGTGAAAGAATTTTTAAAATCGGTCCAGTAGTTTTTGAGTTTATTCATAACATACAAAAATACAAATCTTGCCTCTTTATAATATTAACTATAGAAGTACATATAGATAAAGTGTATGCTTTAAGTTTTCACAAGACATAACGACATGATGTTTTTAAATTAATTACTTGATACACTTATGTTGAGTCACGCAAGCGAAACGCCAGATTATGCCATTGACATCGCTTATTATTTTTAGGTCGACGACAGTACAGTGAAGAAGAGATTGCCAGGTCGATTCTTTGAACTAAATATACATTTTGGTGTATTTCTTGGTGGTCAGGGTGATTTTTCTGAATTGTTCCTCGGACACATGGAGAATTTTCGTGGTTGTATGGAAGATGTAGGTTTTTATATTCACTCTTTCCTAATCATAGAATATACCTAATTCATTAAGTCATTAGCTAGTACTCTCAAGTTTTCACTAACTTACGAGTAGACTAAGAAACTGTGAGTAGGTACAGTAAAAGAAAATATGTAATAAAAAAGACAACCAATCAACCGCATCAATAATAGAATTCTCAAATGAACTGTGTCTTTAAACCTAATGAACTGAAACTTGAGTTTTATAAATACTGTTAATGAAAGATATAGTTTTATTTGTTTAATTAATCAATAAGTCATCGGTAATTGTCGGAGGTTTAAATGAATCGTCTAAAATTTATATAATACATTCTAAATACAAAAACAGTCCTACGCGTATGTAGGTATATATAATATATTTTCTCTTATTTAGGTATTTTACAATGGGGTAAAAATAATTGAAAAGGCGCGTAGCCGTAGTGCATCTGTACATGTTGAAGGCGTTACATGGAATTGTGCACCCGAATTTGATGCGGATTTGAATTCAGATATTAGCTTCGTTGATGAAGGAGCGTACATGATATTGCCAAAAATTAACTCTAGGGCAGGTGGAAGGTGAGTTACCCGTTAATCTACTGTATATTGTACTGAAGTACAACTCTTGACTTAAAGTGCTCCTCTAGCATTATCCTAGTCAGTGGCGGGACCACCATACAAGCCCAAATGCCGGTTTTAATATATTAATAAGAAATATAAAAATGTAATTTGTCATATATAACTTATACGATTATGTACTTATATAAGTTATATAAATATATAAACACTTATTATGTTAAAATCGGCAAGACGGGCTTTTGGGCTTGTATGGTAGTCCCGCCACTGTTCCTAGTATAGCTACTTTAAATGAATATGGATTTCATACATCTATAATTAATTATTATCTTTCTTAGTTACTATTTTTACTTTCGATGTGCGTTAACATATTTTTTTCTTTACAAAAAATAATAATAATAAAAAATAACGATATACCAAGAGTCTGATTAATTCATATAGAATGGGTTGTATCTTTTGCTTGGAGTAGGTCCTAAATGAAAAGACGTAAACAGCTATTGCGATTCTATCAGTTTCTAATAGTTCTGAAGAGACTTATATGACTGAGACTTTAAGGACTTTCAACGCGTCCTTGACTTAATGGGACTTAAAACTCCTTTCATTTTACCATTTATATATTTTTTTGTAATATATTAATGTGTGTAATACGTTAGGTGGCAAATAGAGTTCAAAACTATAACGCCCAACGCAGTCATACTCTACAATGCTGGTGGGGGCCGAGGGTCAGACTTCCTGGCTGTTGAAATCTTGGAAGGAGTCGTTCGAGTAAAAATGGCTCGAGGTCAGATTGCCCACACGGTTAGGGTCAACGACGGACATTGGCACAAACTACATCTGCTTTTCAATCCTTCCTTGATAGAGGTAAGTGAATTCGATATATGATAATTTTTTTTTTGGCTGTTCTATAATTTCGTGTCATTTCTTTTAAAAATGAATAGTAATAGTGTTAGACCTATTTTACTATTATTTAGAATTGCAAAGCTCATTGCGATAATTAGAGCTGGGAAAGAGCGAAGTATAGCTATTACTTAAATATTTACGTCAGAATCATGCTCCATTTCAATTTTCAACATCATCTATAGACGTTAAATTAATATCCCTTTAAATGCAGACTAGATGTCTTCATAATGTAAAATGCAATGCAGCATTTGCCTTTAAAATCGTAGGTACGATGCTGTCCCCGGCTTTAGAAAGCTATTGTCTACCTAGACTTGAACGTTTGATAGCAATCTCTTGTGAAGAGATAGCCGAGCTGCAAAACTGCAACTTTATTATAATGAAATTGCTGTACCTTTTTGTTTTAATCAATGTATTTCCATATTATGTGCTGGCGATTCTTCATAAAAAGGTACTTTTGCTTTGCGAATAATGCATCGCTATTCATACTATGCAAAATACGTTATTATTTGATGATTATGTAAAATTGAGCAAAACGTATAAGTTCGTTTCATTTATCGTTATTTTACCCAAGTTGCCGGCCTAGCATGAAAAGCGCGACAATATGTTGTCTACCGTTTTCTCGTGTTTCAATCGACTATCGCTTTATTTCTTTCGGGTCTAACATGACAATTACACTTAAAACTCGACTTTTAATATCAAAAATAGATACATTTGTCGATCGAGATAACTTTTCTATCAAAATTGTCGATGTCGAGATATAATATATCGAGATATTTAACATCTTAGTTTGTCTTCTCTCGCGCGAGATATATCTCGTGGCGGTCATGCTAGCCCGGCTGAGTTGTAATGCACACGCTTTATACACGTAATGGCATGTCAAACATAACAAAGGCGGTTGTACGGAACTACCCCGCAGTAGCAATGGGCTGTCTTTGTCTGGATTATGTTACACTAACCGATTGAACGTTAATTACTATTCGACAGTTAATTGAAGGATCAATTAGTTGCTATATTGTAGGTAATTACCCTTCAATCGCTGAATTGTAAAATTCGATTTCAATGGCTTTCATGTAGGAGTAGCAGTTAATTAGCTTACTGGCAGTATTTTCTTATTCCAAATTGCTTATTTGCGTTATATGAAGATACGTACAGTAATCCCAACTAATATTATAAATGTGAATTTAAGTTTGTTTGTTACGCTTTCACGCCAAAACTACTCAACCGATTATCATGAAACTTTGTACACATATTCTTGGAGGTATTAGAAAGGATATATTAAACTATTTATTAAAAAAAAATAAGGAGGGTAATAAACATTTTTTAGCAAGAATGCACCAGTGCGAAGCCGGGGCGTTTTGCTAGTAGTCTTATAATTTTTTTATCAACTATATTATTGGCTTAGTCATTATTTTCTAACAGAAAATCTATAATTTTAATGTGTAGTATGTTTTCCACTAACTAATATCATTAGCGAGAATGATAATTAGATACCTATCGTTCTAAGTTGGAACGCTACCCTCTAAGCTAAATATAGAATTATCATCTAATTTTTTTCGCTTATATTCACAGTTTGTGAGGCCAGTAACTGACGATTAATGTATTTTTCCCTTTCCTTAATAATGCTTCAAATGCATCTACTCGAGCATTTATATGTATGGTATCTACAAGTGAAGTTGTAATTATGCATTTTATGCTTGATATATAGAGTGACACATTGAGGCTGTGCAATTTACTTTCTGTCTGTCATATTATGTTTAATTTGTTTTAATAATGTATTGATGGAGTTTTATATAATATTTATTTTTTGTAACCGTTACCGCAATGAAAAGTGGTAAATATCTTGGGTAACCTGTTCAGAGGATAGCATGTGAAAATGTAACAGAAATGCTCGTATAGGAAAGTGAATTCCCGAGTCCTCTAGTGGGGCATGGGCAGACCTCATCATTTTTCATTACAGGCAAGTAGGTGATCAGCCTTCTTTGCCCTGTCGGACCAATTTTTTTAAAATCTTGTTTCCCCGGGATTCGAACCCAGGATCTCCGGTGCTATCCGCACCGCTATTACCACTGACTCACAGAAGTGTGCAACAGAAATATAGAGTTGCTTTCTAATTTATAATGATTATTTGAAAAGTAAACCGAAAACTGAAAATGGTTGCATTTAATAACATAGAGTTTGTGAATAGTTTGAACGCGTTGAAGTTAGTCTTTTAGAACCGGTAGAGAGGGGATATTCGTAGACATAACACAACTCAATATTAAAACCGAAATTAAAAATCTACAACAAACATTATTTTATTATTATAAGTTGCCGATGAATAGAGATTTGTTTTCCTCGCTGTGCTTCAGTTAAAAAAACGAAAAGTTTTTTGTTTGTGACGGATATAACAACTTTTCGTTCACTGGAAACAGTTGTTTCCACTGAGAAACAACTGTAAACTCTGTATTTTACAAGAGCGTACTATAACGTTAGCGAAACTCTGAATAAGTTTCAGATGTAGCACTATAAAATGAAAACAATTTTATATTGTAATAGCCATGATAATACTTGAAAAACCTTCTGAACAAAGCCTTCATACAATGAACATTACGATGATTGGTACATAGCTAGACAAATTACTTTATTTCGTTTTTGTTTGAAATATAACTATTTACTGTACTTTTAATCATACTTGGTATTCCACTGCATTACTCGTATATTACAATTTTAATAAACAGTTTTACAGTAGTGGAATTAATATTGAAAATTCATTCGAGCATAATTTGTTTGCCTTGTGCAATATTATGTCAAGAGGTACCTATATTGTATTACGTACATACACGTGGCAGGGATGTGTAACCGAAGGTAACATTTTCGGATATTCGAAAAAAATAACCGTAACTTAACCGAATTTGATATAAAACTTTCGAATATTTTCACAATATAGAGGCGAGATTTAAATTCATAATTTTGTTATTTATTGTAATTTTGTTTTTTTGTGTTAACTAAATAAAAAATAATTCCATATCCGTAACCGTATCTGAGACCGGTATAATATGTTTTCATATATCCGGATCCAGATCCGAAACATCATATACATAACATCCCTAATATTTGTATGGCATCAACATTTACCCGCATGTAGTATGGCCATTGCAAATATTTAAACATTCCCCTCAAAGTGAATTGGAATAGTTCTGATGTTTAATGAAATTGCAATCCTTGTTTATTCTGAATATACTCCGAATTTCGTTCTCTAATTAATGTTTTAGTTAAAGAGGTTTATTTACATTCACATACATGTTAATGTAAATAAAGTGAATTCCCGTGACTCCATTTGGGGAATTTCTGTGTCTGTTTCACTGATAATTCTTCTTTACATTGCTGAATTAGGAACATTTGGCACTAAATTAAAATTAAATATGTTTTTCTTTCTCTTTAGTGTGTTATAAATAAATAATTTTATTTCATTTGTATGGGCTATTATGCATGTAGTTTTTGGATTACCTGCTTACTGAATGAAAAGATGTCCGGAATGTGATTCATCTTTTATATTAAAAATGCAAATTTTATACAAAGGGAATAACTAAGTGTGGTGGCAATCTTCATTTTTATATAGCCTTGAACGAAGTACTTGGCTTTGTCACAAAATCGAACTACTTCTTGATATAATTTTCTACCTTAATTGGGTGATTGGGGCATCGTACGTCATCCAGGCCTGATTTAGAGGTATGGGGGGCTTGGTACAACAAAGGAGTGGATGAATATTTTATTTTTATTAAAAACAATATAATCGAGTTCAAAGTACAGTAGCTAAAGGTAAAACAGCGATAAAAATATCGTCGGAATTTGAATGATTTTTTCTGAAGTCTATTGTAGCGACCTCTTTTGTTGAGGCACCGGGGCAGAAGCCACAAATGCCCTCGCCTAAACCCGGCTCTTGCTTGCAAGGTGTTACTGTATAGTCAATGTTATTTATTTATAATATGCAAACGCAAACTATTGTGGTCTCTGGCAGAATGACCAGCGCTATGGAACACGCCTGCTCCACAGCATAATGCTGAGCCAGGCACAATTACAAACACAACACACACACATTTACACACTTTAAAAAAATGTACCTTCATTTTGTGTTTCATAATTTTTGTTATTATTTTGTGTTTCTGTGTGTGTGTTTCGTTCGTAATAAATGTTATGTCTATGATAAAATATTAAAATATACTCTCATTCCCTTTTAACATATTGCTTGCTCCTTTCCCATCTTTCTTTCAGTTATTCCTATCATCCAAAAGTAGTTTGGAAGCGATTGTTTATCTAGCATTAAGACTACATATTGTAATTATTATTATGTGCAAAGTTGTAAATAAAGCACATTGATTTAATTTAGTATATTATAATATATGAAAGAAATAGGAAGTGTGATATCTCCTATTTGAAACGCTGCAGCGCATGTGAATTTTTATGTATTTCCCCTGACAATAAGTATACTATTAAAAAACCATTTTTATCAGAATTTGTTCCCCTTTTCAGTTATCAGTGGACAATGTGGCCATGAGTACTCGAATAGAAAGCAGTGGTACACGGTACTTAGATTTGTCGGACACCTTCTATCTGGGTGGCATTGAAAACGATAAAAGACAGAGGGCATTCTCTAAAGGAGTAAAAGCTGCCGATTCAAGCATCATGGTACGGATTCAATTGTTATATGATAAAAAACACACGTTCACAGTGCATGACCCAGCGGTAGTGCATTTTGTCGTCAAATAAGTTCAAAGGCGATTCAATTTGTATTCATGCACGGGACAATAAAAAACAATGTCATGCTGTATCATTTATTTATCCTTTCCCGACATATAATCTAAAACATTTGCACGTTTGGGGTTGTACCTATAATCCTAGCTTCACATCGAACGTTTATTAAGAAACTTAACGGCTCTCCGATCTCTCCTCATAACGTGTTCTTTAAGCACGGGGTGGTGGTGCATCGCATTCGGAACCTGAAGTACATGAAATTTTATTTTATTTTTTCATATTTTATATTTCTGTATAAGACACTCAGTCTTTTTTACCGCAATATATAAATATTATTATGTTTAACTGTTGGGACTTTTGCATTAATATTAAGTGCTGCCGCACATTAGGCTAGCGTTAATCGCAACAAGCTGCGAACATATTGTGTGAAATGCATTTTATATGCCATCCGCGCATAGTGAGCGTTCGATTGGCCATGACCGAGCCACAAGCTACGTACGTCTACGCTCGCTACTTGTAGCCGTTTTTCCGACTTCTTCGCCCGTTTCCCGTGTTCAGTGTTGCTGTAGCCACTGAATGCACACACGCCCAATGAACATAATTTATAGTTACAATGGATTAATGCCAATACTGATTCGCCACTGTATTTGGTGATTCGCCAGTGGTCGCTACTGGTGGACTAACGTTCGGCATTACTTAGACTGTACCAAGATGATTTCAGTTGTTAGTACGAAATATTTGGTTATACATATGATATTTATAGACAGTATCAAAATAACCTTTAGCAATTATTGTAATTAGGGATCATCCATAAAGTATCTCACACTAATTTCGTGATTATCCCTCCCCCATCCTTGTCACAGTTGGTCACCCCCTAGTGTGACGTCACATATTTTGCAATTTTACATCTAGAAATTGTTACATTTGTTAATTGTTCAAATTTGGCATTTTAAAACTTAATTGTCTAGGATTTTGAAATGTTACACAGCCCTTATCACACAATGTCACACTTCGTCGATACCCTACCCCCCTTAACGTATGACATTTTCTATGGGTGGTCCCTTACTTATAAATATAAAATTAATGTTTTTTAATTTAAATGTTCCAGGGTTGTATTAAACCAATTGAAGTTGAGGATAAAATATTCGGTCTAACCAATGCGGTGGTGACTTGTGGTGTTACGCCTAAATGCGTTTGGTGGTATCCTTGTCATTCGAGCCCCAGTCCGCCGTGCGTGCCTAAAGCTACTTGCGGGCAACACGGTGTCGATCACTTTACCTGCAAATGTGACAGTGATTTGTGCATCAACCCGGATTATGCTGAAAAATATAAGGTAACCAGTTGCATATTATTCGATAGTAATGTCGTATTATATAACGGATTATGATCGAGTCGTCTTTTATTTAATACTAGTAACACGCCCCGGCTTCACACGGGTGCAGTGTAGATGTACCATACGCAAAATAGAGCCTATGTTACTCGCTGATAATGTAGCTTTCTATTGGTGAAAAAATCGATGTGCACGGCAGGAATTCTACCGAACGCGCCAACGAGCCAGTCAAAATGTTTCTCATTGTGCTCAAAATAAAATATTTCATGAAGTCAAGATCGCTGTTATTTCTCTCCATATATACACGCTTCCATATTCACATTGTCAATATATCAGTTGTATGAGAATTCGTTTGAAATCGCACGTCATTCGTGTCGAGCTTCCAAGCTACCTGTCATAGGACTAAGTGACTAGACGATGAATGTAACCTTACACAATGTGTAACAATGGCATACCAAAAATATATCTTTCATCTGAGTTTTGTATACGTAATAATAGTTTGAAGTGCCCCATCATAATTATATTTTTATTGTAAACCATATTTGAATTTATAGACTTACAGCCTTATTCATAAACGTATTATAAGCTATCATAGTTCAAAACATGTTTTGTCTCGCTCTATCGAATATAAAAAGACTAGAGAACGAAAGAAACAAAACATATTTTAACTAATAAGGCCGTTACTGTTCATAAACATATTATAATCTTCATATAAAAAAAATATGTTTTGTTTCTTTCCTTCTGTAGTCTTTTTATATTCGATAGAGCGAAATAAAATATATTAGTGATTAGAGATTGGCACCGATAACACGCGGTATACTAATAAATATTAGAATGTAAATTTTAAGCAAAAATGACTTAAGTAATTTTACTTTTCTTTTATGCTGTTATCATGCTAGTCATGTTTTAATACAGTGCTTTTTTTCGTTTAACTTCATATGAGTCCGACTTTCCGATGGGCTTTTGGGTGTAAAGTTCCTATTATGAAATACAGTTCTAAAATACATAATAATTTTGGATATAGTATAACGATATCCATGTCTAGTTTGAATTATTTTTTTAATTTCTTAAAGATTGTTAATGCTTCCTCATCTATAGTACGTGTTTTCTTTTTAAGGTATACTCGAAATCTAGCAGTGAATTAGAGCTAGTAGCACTATATCCCTTGACCGTTCAAGAAGGGGGCGTCGCAGTCATAACTACCCAGAACATTGACGTTATTCTGGATCACCATAAATATGGTGTCAGACCTTCGGGAGTGTTGTTACACGTGGCGCAGAAGCCGCAACACGGAAGAATAGCTGTGGACCTAACATCGCAAAGGAATTCGCCTCAGTATACGAATTATATGGAAGGGGACAAGTCTAAACAGTTCTTTACATTGCTGGATTTATCGAGAGATAAGGTTGGTTGGTAGAGGCCGGTGTCTCTAATACTATCATTAAAAGCCCAAAAGCCCGGCTTGCCGATTTTAATGTAATACGTGTTTTTATGTTAGATATCGATAGACGAGCATGGGTCACTTGTTGTTAGGGGATACTCCAGCCACAGAACATCAGTCAATGCTGCGCTGTCGACCTATTTTTTACTTCGAGCATTCGGAAATCCATAGACTGAAACCGAAACGGTTGCACTACACGGTTTTACCATCTTTGAACGGTGGTTCATTACCCGGTCGGAATTAAAATATTCCTCCCACCCGATCAATGCCCGAAGTTACCAGACGTGGGGAAAACATGCTTACAGAAAATTATAAAAATGTCGTCCCGGTGGGATTCGAACCCACGACCCATCAGTGCACGGCAGGTGTTCTATCGAACGCGCCAACGAGCCCGTCGAAAATTGATTAATTTATTCGGCACCACACACTGACATAGTATTATTCATTTTATGTTTCTATTATTATGTTTGTAGTGTTCGTTAATATTTTTTGAAAAACAAACTTTTAAATATTTATTTTTAATTTTAATTTGTAATTATTTTACTTGTTCTGCACCTCCTTGTTTTTTGTATGTATACAGCATCTCCTCCATCTCGGGGTGTCTGGAAGAAATAGCTGTCTTAACTATAAGACCGCCTTCTGTACACTCTCTGATTTTTATATTTGTAACTTTTTATTGTGTGCACTAAAGTATTTACTTACTTATTATGTGGAGCCATTGCCACATTGTATATAGGTATACAATTATTTGTATTTTGATTAAAGGTACGCTATGTACACGACGGTTCAGAGAATCATCAAGATGCTATAGTACTCGAAATGGAACTAATACCAGAAACCAAGTTTACTTTACCCAGTTATCTGCAAGGTCGGAATACATTTGTACTGCATGTTAACGTTACTCCTGTGAACGATCCGCCCGTACTCAACTTGCTTCCCGGAAAAGTTCTTCGGTTAACTCAGGTATGCGAGTTCTAGTATTAGGTATATTTATTTTGCATTTTTTGTATTAAATACTTATTAATTTATCAATTTTTTATTGAAATTTTGTTATCATTAATTTTACTTGTTGTTGTAGTTGCTGTTCTAATTTTAATTATATTTCAGTCTCAGCATATATTTAGATTGCATAAGCTGTGATGCCCTGAAATAGTAACAAAATATGACAATGCACCAAGTGCATGAATTTTTTTGTAATGAATTACTAAATGCATGATTATGCTCGGCGAAATTAACAATTATGGCTGGATTATTTTGTGACCCAATAAAAGCATTCGATTTAGTCTAAAGAACTTAATAATTTATATTAAACAAACGTTGGCAATGTAAGCAAACGTTGGCAGACTTAAATAAATAAAATAAAATTACAGTGGACCCCCGGTAATCCGGCAAACATTATGCAGGACAGTGTCGGACTATCGAATTTGTCGGATTATAGAGCACTGCCTAAGACCCCTATAGTCCGGATTTTTTTACGAAAGAATACCTTGTAATCCGACAAATTACATATCTAATGACAAGAATCTATATATTATACGTACATATGTATGTACTTTGAAGTCTTAATTTATGTAAGTCGAATTTAGTAAATTAAATAACAATTGAGAGCTTACGTTTTATTATAAAATTAAGCATAAATGCACATACATATCTACCAAAATAATCAAGAATTATTAATCAAAATCATGTAGTGAATACTATATCAAATTATGAAGCTTTGAAATATACTAGTAGTCAAATTCAAACTAAGTAAAACAATGCATACGCGTCGAGCACAATAGCGGTGGCGCGTACGAGTTGTGACCTGTTCAAACCTGCGTGATCTATATTAACAAAGATTGTCAAACATAATTCTAAGTCATGTCGGATTACAGGGGGCGCCGGATTAGACAGGGGCCGGATTATCGGGGGTCCACTGTAGTTAGTTGTAAATTATTTGGCATATTAGATTCTAAACTACTAACGTCTTTATTCATAAACGTATTATAAGCTTGTATAGTTAAAATATGTTTTGTCTCGCTCTATCGAATATAAAAAGACTACAGAACGAAAGAAACAAAACATATTTTAACTATATCATCATGCTTATAATACGTTTACGAATAAGGCCATAAATATATTAAAGCATTTTAGTGTTTGAGGAGTTAGGTATAAAAATGCTTATACCCTCTTTTTTCTTAAAAAAAGCGGCATATTTATGAATTTTTCCAATTACAACATACAGCATTATGTATGTGTTTTTTCTTGAATATTTAGGTATATAAATGCATTAACTCTAGTTTTTTTATTTTTAAAAAGTGACCTTAGTAATGGATGGATTCTTCTGAATACAACATAGAACTTTTTGTGTTCTGTCATGAACATTTAGGTATATAAATGCATTATCCCTAGTATATTTTTTTAAAAGCGATCTTTGTTATGGATGGATTCTACCGAATACAACATAGAGCTTTATGTGTTTTGTCATGAACATTTAGGTATATAATTGCATTTCCCGAGTATTTTTAAAAGAAGCGATGGATTGTAAGGGATGGATTCTTCCGATTACAACATATGGCATTATATGTTTTGTCTTGAACATTTTTCATAAATCTTGCTCAATTATCTCATTTATTATTTTCAGAACATTCAATGTGCTTCAGTTAGTTTATATCAGTTGCTTTTGATTAGTTGCATGTTTTGTTTTGATGCGAGACTACAACGTGCTGTGCAGTGAGTATAATAACTAATACAATAATCTATTTTCATTTTAAGAATGAAAAATAATCCAGTAGTCCAATTGTAATGGTAGTGTAGCTGATTTTAGCCTCTCTAGAACCAAAGATCATAGATGTACATAGATGAACAGACCTTAGCACGCGCGCTTAGTACGGTTTTTCTGAGGTAGGAGTAGTTCTTACCCCAGCCACCGCGGCGCTGCTAGTATCCGTGTGAACGTACACTCTGACGCTGGAGTCATAGCGCGCACTCTCTCGCATCCAGGTACTTTTATGGCGGCCAAATACGTAGCGGTATACCTGAACGGCATACCGGAACTGAAGGCTTTCGCAAGTATACCTGATGTCCATAGTGACCACACACGATTCAAGTATGCCTGTGCAGTTCTCAGTTCTGCGCCTGTGACAAACCGAAGAAGTCGTGTTGTGCAATAAGTATTTTGTGAAATATGCCACCGGTTCTATCTAAAGTGACACCACAAATGATGACGTTTTGGCTATTGTTGGTTTGGTGCTAGCTATTAAGAAAAAAGGGAAGCCTAAGAAGAAACGTTCTGTATGGTGTAAATAATGGTAACTGAAAAGAAATACGTAATCCCACACCAACCTTTTAAATGAATTGAAATTCGCTCCGAAGGACTGGCACAATTATTTGCGTATGGATGAAAACACTTATTTGGAACCGACCGAAGCACTGGCGCGCGTTCGACTGCGTTCCGACACACGCTCATGCATACTTGCACAAACTAGTTTGCGCATGTATACAGATCGTAGTTTCGATCTGCCTACCAGACTTGTGCAAGTCAGGAAACTTGTGCAAGTTTTGTCACACACACGCTCAGGTATAATTGCGCAAGCCTTCAGTTCCGGTATACCGTTCCGGTATACCGTTCAGGTATACCGCTTCGTATGTGGCCGCCATTAGAGCGTTATTGCCATTCGCTCGTAAGAGCAAGCGAGAACGAGGGGAGGAGTCAGCGAACTGCTTAGGTGTATGTGGCACACCTATATATTGCCGCGCGCTCTACAGGTCAAAAGTAGAACTACTTTTTCTGTGCCAAAAGTTTGTATGGGCCTGTTCTTCTATGTGTGTACATCTATGTTTTTTGCTAGAACGCATGGAGTATTAATATTTTAAGCAACAGTTTAATAGACTTAACTATAAAAGAAAATAAATTATCCACATAAAAACACGTACTTTTTTGGTAAGATATTGTAATGGCAATAATTTTACTAGTATTTAGATTTGACTTTAGTTAAAAGGGAATATGTTAAATTCTTTCTGTATAAAAAATATATAGTTTTTTTATTTATTATTTGTGTTAAGTATTAAATTATAACAAGACAAAATTATGTTAATATGACTGTATTTGAAATAAAAATTGTCTCAAAAAGATCGTATTCGTAAAACTTAAGACACTGTTTCAGGGCACACGAAAAGTGATCACTTCAGAAATATTAAAGGCTGAAGATCCAGATACTTCATCAGAAGATTTATTATACACAATTATTCATGGAAAAAATGAAGCCAGCAGGTATTTTCTACACATAACCTTTAGTGCTACGGTATATTCAGTTTTTGTTATAGTATCTTTACTCATGAAGACCAAACATGCGATAAACAAATATTATACACTCTTTGTATAAAGAAACTATGCGACAAACGTATACAATTCATTTTTACAATAAAACAGTAACTTTAAACATTTCTGTTAATTGAAAAAAAATACCAGTAAATAAAAAAATTGAATGAGTTTGTCTGTTTGTTCACTCTAATCTCCAAACGTACTGAAATGATTCTTATGTAGCTTTGAAACATAGATTGAACTTAGTCTGGGACTACATCAAAATTTTATTCGGTCGGAAAGAAAAGTTACACTACCGCTCAAAAGTTTGGATACAGTAGAACGAATTTCTTGTTCCACTCAAAGTTACATAACTCCGCTAAAAAAAGATATTGCAATTTTCGAAGCGGCGTTCTAAAAAGGACCAACGAGGCAAAAAAAAATATATCCATACTTCTTCCAATTGTGCGCCCGATTCCCGATGGTCGAAAAAAGATCCAAAAACGCTCACGATCCAAAGTCAGTACCGGGGCGAAAAAAAAATTTAAAAAAATCTTTCGATGGCGCAAATTGAAGCCTCGTTAGTCCTTTTTAAAACGCCGCTTTGAAAATTTCAATATCTTATTTTTAACGGAGTTATGTAACTTTGAGTGGAACAAGAAATTCGTTCTACTGTATCCAAACTTTTGAGCGGTAGTGTATATTATTTTTTTATTCTGACCGGGAACGAAATACCGTTCATAGATGGAAAAAAGTTGACAGCGCATCATTCACTGATGTTCTGTATCTGGGGTTTCACCTTCTATCAAGTGAACCTCATGCTCATCTGTCGATATCTATTAAAAAAAAATAACTTGCTTAGAAGTTCAGCTTAAGGTGATACCCACAACTAAAAAAAATCTTTATTTACACCAAATATATAACCCCAGACTCCCGATATAGTACATATAGTAATAGTTTTATTTTCCTACAGCGGTCACATTGAAATGTCGGGGCAGCCAGTTGATTCTTTCACTCAACAAGATATAGATTCAGGAATTATTTCATTTGTACATGGCACATCGAGTGACAAGCAACTAAATAAGACATCATTGCGTCTCACGCTACAAGTAAGAACTTTATTATAATATTATTTTATTTTATACTTTCTCTGGTATTATTCAGTGTTGTCATTTTGTGCTTATTAATGTTATAAGATAGTTGTTTGAGATTGATGTACATTTTGAATGACCATATCTACATATAATAAAAATATATAATAGATGACTGTACATTTATCAGAAAAGAGGGGACGATAAAAGTGTAACGGAATAAATGTTAAACTTTTTTAACATTTAGTCAGTCTCTTTGTTCACGATAGGAACAATATACCTATAAAGTGGTATACCCATTTCTGTGTGTTTCACTGATCATTTTTTACATTCAGTAGGTGATCAGCCTTCTGTGTCCTGCCCGACTGAATCATATTTTTTAAATCTTATATCCCGGTTTCGAATCCAGGACCTCCGGAGCTAAACGCATCGAACTGAACCAAACAAACAATTTTTTCCTCTTTATAATATTAGTACTTAATATTTCTGTATATTTCGAAACCATAATTACATAAAATCATTTTTTGTAGGTGTCAGATGGGATTGAGACGAGTGGTCCGGGAGTGCTACGTATATCGGTAGTACCGCTTCAAGTACGCCTCATAAACAACACCGGCCTACAATTAGTACATAATTCATACGCTATCATCACGGCCGATAACCTTACATTTACGACGAACGCTGATGAGAATAATGTGCAAGTCAAGTAAGATTTAATACTATCATTTTAATATTTATAGAATCGAATGAACAAGGCGAAATTAATCAATTTAATGAAAAAAAAATATCCTGTATTTTCCAAACGACAAATGCACATATTAACACTAAGCTTATTGAACTATATTTCCTAATTAACCCTCAGATACAACCTGAATTCGAATCGATAGCACTAGTTACGTTTTAATTTATAACCATTTTGATAATGTCTTAAAAATTTTTTAAAACACTATCCTGACTGAAATATTTCTCCATTGGGTCTTTTAGATTACGCGTGACCGCTTGGAGGTTAAATCCTGCTCTTTAAACATATAGTTTTTCCAGTTTTTGTAATTCATATTAAAAAATACCTTTGACACACTTATGTTGATAGATGTACACGTATTTTTCAAGGTACGACATTGTGAAACCTCCTCAGTTTGGCGTGGTAGAACGGTTAAGAGTATTGGATGGGACATGGCAGACAGTTGATTCATTCACCAGTGAAATGGTAATGTTTGGCCGAGTCAGATATATGCATCTCCTCGGCAATCCCACACATGATGAATTTAAGGTAAATCTCCTAATTTTCTTGCGTCTCTAATTAATTTAGAACTATGAATATGTGTATTTAAACGCTTTTTGTTATATTTGTAATAATATTGAAATATAAGTATTAAATTACGAATAAAAATTACGTGGATTTTTTTTCCAGTTCAAAGCATCTGTTGGAACAATACGAACGAATACACTATACGACTTTCGATTAACATTTATTAAACTTGAACTATATCAGACTGTAAATGAAGAGTTAGTGCTTAATAATACAAGAGAAGCATTTATATCCTCGCAACATTTGAAGTTTCAGACTAGGCCACTTTTATTAGCTGGAGATAGAATCACTTTTACAATATTAAAACCGCCGAAATACGGAATATTGCACTTGTCCTCTGGAACTCATCATCTACAAATATACAGTACGTTTTCTCAGCAAAATATTGATAGCGATCAATTATGGTATCGACTCCATAGAAGAGCGTATTCGCATATACAAGACGAGTTTACTTTCATGGTTGGAGCGGCTGAATGTGAAAATATAACTGGGGTGATGACAATTCGACACATTCCAGGCCCATCGCCGTCAGATCGTTCTGGAAGGATCCGCACTACCTTAGAAAGATTACAAGTAATGGAAGGTTCTAGAATGACAATACCAGCTACTCATCTCAACTTTCGAACCGATTATGTGACTAATTTAGTGTTTAACATTACACATCTCCCGAAGCATGGTAAAATCGAAGTAATAAGTGATAACTTAAAAATTCTCAGAGACAACACAACATACTTTACATTAATGGAACTAAATGCTGATAGAGTTTACTACACACACGATGACTCCGAAAGCAGACATGATTCTTTTCACTTTATGGCGCTTAGTCCTGAATCAGAGGACTTTCAATATGTTGGTGTATTTCATATAGATATCATACTAAAGAACGATAACAGCCCGATAAGAATCAACGAAAACGTGTTCCATATAGTTCATGGTGGGGCAAGGCTTATAACAGCGAGAGATTTGAGTTACTCTGATTTAGATCTTGATACGAAACCTTCAGATATAACTTACACGGTTCAAAGGTTCACCAAAGATCCGCCTAATGGGGGAATATTTAGGGCTGATAATCCATCAGAGCAAATTGCACAATTTACCCAGGATGATATCAATAAGAACCTCATATTATTCAAGCATCAGGGAAAAGAGAATGGGAAGCTATCTTTTTGGGTGTCTGATGGCTTATTCGATGTTAATGGTAATTTGGAAGTGCAAGCATCTCCACCCTTTATAAGGATGTTCCCGTCGAACGGATCTATCGTTGAAAACGGGAAGGCAGTTGTCATAACCACTAGGGATTTGCAAGTAAGTGGGTTCAAATTTTAAAACGTGATGTGTGGAGTTCTCCTGAACAATTACATATCCTGCATTTATTCTATTATTATATAAGTCTCTTATTGTCTTGTCATATATAATTACCTACTATTTATTTATTACCTTGCATTATTTTAACGTTCTTCCGTATTTTAAACTCTCTTAGGTTGACACCAATATGAATTGTTTAGAAGAGGACATACGATACGAAATAATGCAACACCCGAAACATGGCGCCATCGAGGTTGGGGAGGGACAAGGGGCTATTACATTCACCCAATTGGATGTAGCTGCAGGCAGGGTATCCTACAGGCATAGAGAACCAAAGATGCCCACAGATGCCTTCAGGTCAGTATGATTATAATAAATGGAAAATGGTTTAGAGGTATTTTTAATGCCCCTCTATCCTTTAAATAAGCCAGGAACATCACAGTCAACAGCACTGTCTCTATAAATCGCTTCCCGGCAAAAAGCGTCATAATACTTGAATCTCTAAATACTAAAACACATGTCCATTTTTGGATCAAATTGAGTTAAGCTCAAAATCCTGCTTAATATTAGTTGATAGATATTACCTATGTGTAAAAACGGAACAAGTCTTTATGCTTTTAAGTTGCAAAAATAACGAATGAAAGTTTTTGTATCTGTCAACTAATATTAAGCAAGATTTTGCGCTTAACTCAATTGATCCAAAAGAGGATATGTGCCTTTTTAGTATTTAGAGATTCATGTATAATAACGCTTTTTTGCCGAGCGATATTTTACAGGGTCAGGGTCAATGATGTAATATATTTCATAATAATATTATTATATATTTTTCCAGATTCAAAGTAATGTGCTTAGAGGCTTGGGGTGAAGGCATCTATGCTATCAAAATATACCCTTCGAGTTACTGGGAACCGTTAAAAGTTTTGACTAATAAGCCGTTAATTGTTGAGGAATCTACCAGCGTTAATATAACTCAAGATATTTTGGAGGTATATATCCTTTTTTTATTAAGTCATTGTATATCTATGTTTTAAAGCGTGCTTAAGAACTTAAAACTTCAACATGCAAAGAATTTTCTTTTTAGTTTGTTTTACTGTTTCGAAAAATAAAGTAATGCTTCTGTTTAAATGTAAATTATGTTTATTTATATTTATAGGTTATGCATCCTCAAATTGAACCTTCGAATATAGTGTACAAAGTCATCGAAGGACCATATTATGGTTGGCTCGAAGTAACAAGTACACCAGGCTCTCTTGAACTCGAAAATCTTAACGAAGAGCCAATACATTCGACAATGTTTGACCAGTCAATTATAAACGCAAATCGATTAGTTTACGTACAATCTGGAGTCAACCGAACACGAGACAAAATCAAAATGGATGTCACTAATGGAATAGTTTGGCTCAGATCAGTGGAACTGATGGTCACTATCATTCCTGAACATTTCTACATAATGTCAACCAATATTACAGTCGTTGAAGGAGAGGCAGTTAGTATTAAACAGGATATGTTTAAGACGGTTACCGAGTATTATAGAGGAAAGGTGGTCTCGTACAAAGTTGTGGAAAAGCCCAAGTTTGGAAAGATCAACTTTGGTGATCAAGAATTGACTTTGTTGCCCGTTCTGAAACTAAATACTGGAAATATACAGGTAATTTAATAATTTATTATCTTACAGTATTAAATCGTTTCATTAATATGAATGACTTAGTTAGATCGATAATGATACGCCTTTATCATAATTTTATAAACTATATTTTTATAAACCTTTCTTACGGTCTTATTCATAAAATCGGTATTGTGTCTTGCTCTATCGAATACTAGATTACTTTAGAGCAAAAAAAGCATACATTATATATAAAAAAACAAAGCATATATTGTTTATGAAAAGGGCCTTAAAATATATTATTATGTTGCTTTAACTTCCGAACAGTACGTAAACGACGGTTCCGAAGAGTCATTGGATTCAATAAAGCTAGTGGCGGTTACTGAAAGCGGAAAGGAAAGCGAAGTTTTTCGTGTGATGATCAACATAGTGCCTGTAAACGATGAAACTCCGATAGTAGCTGCCAATACTGGACTGTGTGTGTGGGAAGGCGGGACATTCACGTTCACTCGGAATGAGCTATGTAAGTACTAAAGAGACTTTAAATATAATTGATATTTTGTAAATGTGCTTTTTTTACTAACCTTTGAGAGAGGAAGTAAATTCTTAGGAGTTTTCATTCATATATAAGGCAAACGTTTGGATTAGTTGAATTGGTGCAGACTGGTGTGCCGGGTTTCCAAGTTTTGAGGACAGAATAGGCGTGGGTACAGAATTGTTATTATATGATTCCTTAGGACTGTTGTCATCATGGAACGATTTGCCCACCTTATTGCGTGTTTGATATACTAATTTTACTTGACTGCAGAAATGCATCGATAAATAATCAGGAATTCATTTCGTTTCAGATGTAAATGATATCGACACACCATTAGCAAACGTTACAATACGTGTCGTTGACATAGTATCGGGATATATCGCTATGCTAGGCGATCTCGAGACCCCTGTGTATCACTTCACTCAGGCTGACATTGACAATAGAAAAGTTATATTTGTACACACTAGTGAGTAACTCATATTTCAATAAACATATTTGGATAAGTTTCATATATGTATTAATAGTACATTAAATTTGAATGTATATTGAATAATTGGACGTATATCTATGAAAATAATATACGTCCAAGCGTCAACTTTGCTCAAAATGACTTAAGTATCCAAAAAGGCCCTAATGTGTTCACGGAAAAATTTAAAAGCAATGTGATTTTTTCAGCAATGGGTACAATCCACTTTGATGAGGTATTTCATTTATAGAACATGAAAATCTCAAAACTGTGTGTAGGTTGGATCCTTTTCATGGATATACATCCAATGAATAATGGTATATTACATATAATGTACCTATTTGGTTAAATTTCTAAACAATTTTTTGTTTCAGATGGAACAAAGGGGAAAATGATATTCAATGTAACAGACGGTCTTCACGAATTATCAAAAATCACTTTTCTGATAACAACTAAGTCCGTGTCACTAAAACTAGCCCGGAAACATACTTTGCGAGTTTTTCCTTTAATGAGAGAACCGCTTAATAACTATCATCTTATGGCCAAGTGCTCAGATGCCACAAGGAATATAATATATACAATAGAAAGAGCTCCAACGCTCGGTAGGCTTATTATGTTAAATGGTGACAATCATCACAGATCAATAAAACAGTTTACCCAACAAGATATAAATAACACTCTAGTATATTACGAACATACACATCCTTTTTCCGATTTGTATACCAATGATTCCTTTGTATTTAGCGTTGAAGCAGCTTTGGCAAAACCTGTAACTGATCAAGTTTTTAATATCGATATATCTGTGTCATCCGGTGGACTAGCTAAGTACGTGTATATACCGCAAATTAAAGTCCAAGAAGGTGGAAGTGTTCCTATAGTTGTTAACGTTACGAATGTAATAGTATATTTAGAGAATCAAGCAGGTTTAAGGCAACCCCAAGTTGAAGCGCAATGGTCGCAACCTACATACGGAGAGCTAGAACCGTCCCTTTCTTCCCTAACTCAGATCCAATTAGAAACTGGAGTTGTCACATACAAACATGACGATTCGGATACTCTACAGGATAAGATAGACATGGCATTATATTTATTGCCAGATTATGTCATTCTGTGTAACGTCACTATTCCGATACATGTTCTGCCATTAAATGATCAACCATTCAGACTGTTAACCGACTCGCCTCAAATTCAAGTGGTACACGGTGAAAATTATACTATTACCAAAAATGATTTACTTACTGAAGACGCTGACACCAGCCCTTCGGGAATATTGTACGATATTATAAGTGGGCCTACTCAAGGAAGAATAGTTATGATAGACAAGAATCAAACCATTGATGAAGCGCAGTCTATCAATAAGTTTACTCAAGAAGATATCAATAGTGGAAAAATTATATATGAACATTCTGGAATGTTACAAACTGCTACTTTTTACTTTAGAGTTTGGGATGGACAATTTAAACCAACCTACACTGTATTCACAATAGATGTTATCCCTGTTATATTAAATGCGACATCATCGCATCCTATATACTTACAACAAGGGTCCAACGTGGCCTCCGTAACGACGGATCAAATTTACATAGAAACTAATGCAAGGAAATCTAAAGTATGGTATAACATCACGCGGCAGCCTTTGCATGGGATGATATACGTCGGCCGAAATCCAGTTACGTATTTTTCACAGAAAGATTTGATGGATAATGTTGTAATTTACATGCAGAATGATATGACTGTGGCAAATGATAGTTTTGAACTAATCGCGTATGTTCATAATAGTAACACCACTCCACCATTTAGTATAGAAGTTACGGTTCAGCCATTGATGGTGCTAGGGGAAGTAAAAGTAGACAAAGAAAAAACAAAATTGACTATCAAAAATTTGGATGCAACTGAACTTGCAAAGCTCACTGCTAGTGATCCTGTATACACTTTGATAAGAAAACCAAAATACGGATCGATAAAGAAAATAATTCGAAGTTCCGGTGAAAAAACCAGTGCTAGAATACGAGAAGTCGCATATTTCACGCACGAGGATGTGAAAGCTGGTGTGATTTATTATGTCACTAAGAAAAAAGCTTTTGAACTCAATGGATTGGAGGATAGGTTAAGTTTTTTGCTCGCAGCAACTATATTCCAACCAGCAGCGGGAGATTTAAGAATATTCATCGGTAATGGATTGAAAAAGAATTTGCCTGGGCCAAACGACCCTGAGAGCCACGAGGGAGTCCCGGTAGGTGATTTTTCTTTCATGAAATAAATAAACTAAACGCTTGATATTGTATGTATATAAGGTTGCCTTAATTACTGCGAAAATGTAATATTGATTAAATAAAGAATAATATTTTGTTTTTACATAGGTGGCAAACGGCAATTCCGGTTCGTACTACATGATGATTTTGATGGCGGTACTGGGAATACTTCTTGCAGTAATTGTGATATTTGGTATACTGAAATGTCGTCGGTATTTGATGAGAGATCAGAACGCTTTGGTAAAGATTCATGGTCAGAGTCAGGGTGCGGTGGCACCTATACCATTGCCGCGACCTCCAGACCATTTGATGCCGTCACCGACGCAAGCCACGCCACCCATTAAAAGGTATTTATTTTGTAAAAACATTAACCTTTTGACAGCTTGTGTCGCATTTATGCGACAAATATTTCCGTTCTAGTAGTTCAATGGTTATTCACCCAATAAATTAAGCAATTCTTAAGCCTCTTATGATGTTTTTTTTTTATTTATTATACAAGTAGACTTATCAACCTATTCGCGCCTGGTACGGAAATGTGTATTACACTAAAACTACAAAATATGTGCATTACTCAGTATAAGCTACACCGACACCGATCGCGACACCAAGCATGTCCTGTAGACCTATGGTTACTAAAGTCGTATTTGTTCGGAAAATCGCCAGCCCCACATGGTTCTTGAGCAATTCAGATTGTGCTTTAAGAATCTGCGGTTGTGAATTTCGAATTACCAAGTGTGTGCACATGGCATTTCTAAATATTTTTAGCAATGACATTCTTTTGACACTTGATTTGACATATTAGTGATAAAACAACCTCGAGTTTTGCTTTACATGCTCAGATAAGTCATGCCTGTAAACCTATGAAGTCATACATTAAGGTTTTTACATAATGGCTTTTAAACGTCTTTGACCAGATATGTATCATCAGAGCAGTCAGTTCACACGGGGGCTAGCACGCCGCTACCCTCAGGCGGTAGTGTGGCGTGCAAAGTGACGCCCCTTGCGGATGCAGGCCTTCCCGACCTTAACGCGAGGTACCCCTACGGTACCGATGACCATACTGACGTGAGTACCACAATGACCCATAAGGACCCAATCGGTTCATTAGCCTCGTGATGAAGATCGGAAAAATAATACAGTATGCTGCCGTTATAAGCAGGGGCTCGGTGGCGCGTTGGGTAGAACACCTACCTCCAATAGGTCGCGGATTCGAATATCGCCGGAACAACATATTTATAATTTTCTATAAACCTTTCTTCCTCACGTCTAGTCACTTCGTGCATGGGTGGGAGTTATATCGAAATTTAATTAACATTTTAATTTTATAAATTTTTTAGACAAAGAGATAATTTGGATGATAATGATTTACAGTTTGGATTTTTTTTTAATGTTATACATCGACAAACGAGCATGAGATTCACTTGATAGTAGGTGATACCTCAGCCACAGAATATCAGACAATAATGCGCAGTCGACCTGCTTTTTACTTCGAGCATTCGGAAATTCATAGACTGAAACCGAAACGCGCAATGTTCACGGTTTTTCCATCTATGAACGGTATTATTAGTAAGATCCGCTAATATGGACGTAAACACTAAATATGCTATATGAGCTTATTAGTATGTAAAGAAAATAAATTCTAATCTTAGGCGGAGGATTGGAGCAGTTATGAAGCGAGTGAATCGGCTTACCCAATTCGAACTCCGGGTGCGGCATCCACTAACCCCATGCTGAGACGCAATCAGTATTGGGTCTGACCCCGGGATACACACTCCTTGCCGAGACCGTCTAAACGAGGTGAGTTCTCCATTTCCTATTCATATTGCCACTGAGACTAAAGATTTAGAAATTGGAATTTTCTTGCCTATAATTTGCATACAATTAAATTGCAACAAATGACTTGCATGGTCTAAACATCACGTAACATTTTTGATATGATATACAAAGAAAATGGGCTTTAAGGCTCATATTTCAAAGACGTGACTCAGCTTAGTACTTGTTCAAACATTTCTTGTCTATTGACACATTATGATTATAGATTGGATGTAGCCGTGAAGGCAAATCGTATAGGCCTGAACGATGTAAAAATAATTTACCAATAATAGTAGCATTGTGTGAAGTTGAAGTTATTTCATTTAAACCTGCCCTGTTTTTTTAAAGACAATTCGAGTTATCAAAGGTGCCTTTTATCTTAGAGCAATTTTTTAAATTTGTAAATATCTTTTTAGCGAGATATCATATTAAATTTGAATAATAAATAATAAATGAAACGTTGATTTTGATTCCTCGATATGTAACGATCAAGAAATCTTATTTGTTTTTCTTTTCAGTGACGGTAGAATTTGAAGACGAAGCGTGTGTCACATTAAATCGCAAGTTGCATTCTCGGCGCGGCGTAGAATTAGTTCCTACACCTTTTCTACTTAGTAATTACAAGGTATCGAAATACCCAAGCTGTGAAATTACTCTCTGAACACAATCCTCTAGTGCGTAAGCTATTAACAGAAGAGATAACTTGTCTATGAAAGTAACCATAGATCAACAGTGAGATGGAACCAAAGTGTCAAAGTTTGTGCCAAAGACAAAACAGTATTTTGTTATTTAAATTGTAGAACCTTGTTTGTGGTATGATTGTTGTGTGTTTTATAATTAATAATTTAGCTGTCTTTTTAATACAATGATGCCAACTTGGGAGTTTTCCCCCCAAATATAGGGGGAATTTAGATAACGAGGGGGTTTTTAGGGGGTACTTTATTCAAGATTTTTTTCTAGCCAATTTATATTGAGCCTCGAACCTCGAATTTCATTGTTAACGGTTCAATTAATATATGTAAATGTGTAAAATGTACCCACATAAATACAACAGCTATTTTATACTACTTGAATGTATTATTATTTAATTTGAATTTGAAATTACCTCTCAAACCAAGTCAACAAAAACTTTAGGGGCTTTTAATCGATATTTAGGGGTATTGAAGTTGGTCCTAGGGCCAGGGGAAAAATTTTGTAGGAGTTGGCATCACTGTTTTAATGTATCATTGCGTAGATGATTCATTTGTCTATGAAATATTGTGGACTGTCTGGCCCATGTTTTTACTCAAAAATATTTAGGTACAGAAGGTTTGCCCCAGTCGATATTGACTGTATGACTAAAATTGATGGCGGTCGAAAATCTTTGTACGTCTACATCTGTACGTCCGTATTACTAGTTGTAAGGAGTTGTTCTGTACTTATTTTGTACTTAAATAGTGCTTTGCTTGGTTACTAAGGTTAGTTTCGTTTAAGTGAAAAATGGTAAGAGGTGCACTAAATATTTTGATTGGTTGATCATAATACTTAACCAATATCATCACTATACACTAACGGCCTTATACATAAACGTATGATATGCTTGATATAGTTAAAATATGTTTTGTCTCGCTCTATCGAATATAAAAAGACTATCGAACGAAAGAAACAAAACACATTTTAACTATATCGAGCTTATAATAACACGTTTATTAATAAGGCCGTAATTAATAATTACTTTAATGCGTTTATCAACTTTTAAGAAAACGGGGTTATCTTGAACTATTGTGTCAAATATAAAGTGCTAGGAGATTTTTTACTACAAGTATTTAATATTGTCTTTTATTAACGCGAGTATCACACATTTAAATAAAATACTGTATACCGGATTAAAACGCGATTTATTATTTAAATTATTTATCCCGACGTTTCGGATGCTTTTCAGCAACCGTGGTCGCGGGAGACTGAAAGATGACAGTTGTCTTATATTTGAAATGTCACAAAGTTGCCATATTTAATTCAATTAAATTAAAAAAAATAATCTATTAATTTAGGTAACACAATGTACACCTATGAACAAAATCAAGTTAATAGATTGTACATTGTGTTACCTAAATTAATAGATTTTTTTTTTTTTTAATTTAATTGAATTAAATATGGCAACTTTGTGACATTTCAAATATAAGACAACTGTCATCTTTCAGTCTCCCGCGACCACGGTTGCTGAAAAGCATCCGAAACGTCGGGATAAATAATTTAAATAATAAATCGCGTTTTAATCCGGTATACAGTATTTTATTTAAACTACAAGTATTGTTGTTAGTTACTAGTTAAAACGCAAATTTTATTTTTATTTTACAAGAGTGCCGATTTTATTAATAATAGTTATTAAATATGGAATAAAATATTTATAATAATATTTTATGTATAATTTTTATGTGACAACATATTATAGAATTGTCGATGTTACAAAAAATGTTTCATTACATAAATACATGTTATCAATACATTTTTACATAGTTTAATAATTGATTTTTTTATTATAATAATGTGCTAATGTTATTAAAGTGTGTTTAATATAAAACAAAAACCGAACAATGAACATTGTCTGTAATAGCCGAGTATTGTTAATAGATCATAATTTGAATAATATCGGGGGTATAATGTTAAAATCCAATAAGTGGACGGTGATAAGCAATACTATGTCAACGCACACTGTTGACATTTTGAGTAAATTGAGTTTGAATTTGCAATGTTGTTTTATTTATTTATTTTTAAATAGCAGAAAAAAAATATATTTTTTTTTAATTATTATTATTAATAATATCGTATGTCATTTTTCTTGGTAGCAGTAATCAATGTTATAGGATTTAGTTATATTATTGTTAAATATTCTAAGCCTGTTTAGGGTTTCGTGCCAACTGTTTTTTATATTATTTCTATTAAAATTATATAAAACTCTTTTGCAAAATGTACTCCGAATCATAACCAAGCGATTAGTATCAATTTTTTTTATTATTTTGTGGATTGATTGTATTGCTTGTCAGCGTCCAAGTATGAACTTATGAGTTGTAAGTTAAATTCAATTTTAAAAGAAAAAATACTTAAGATATACAGAGAATATCGCCGTAATTGATATATTATTTGTATTTATTAGGTTTTTGTCCCTAAACTTTAACATTGAATAACAAACAACTTAAAATTACATATACATTTATGTACGTACTTATTGGGTACTCTCGATATGTGAATATTCCCAGAATGTTTTGCCTACAATAGAGTATTATATTTAGATTTATAACTATGATACGATGTTTGTAATCATGATATTATGTACGTTATTTGATAACACTGGTCTACAGTAAAAAAGTATTTGAAATAATTTAAACTAATTTGTGTTTGTCTACCCATGCTGAATATAAGTTGATAAGTAAAATTCATTTATTAGTTTGAATTTTTGCGATACTTGACATTTTCTAAAAATTATTCTACCCTGTATCGGCTGTTAAAAATATTGGGTTTTAGTGCTCTGTTCTGTATTACTAAGTGATAAAAGTGTTAAACGTGAAGAAATAATTATATTTTAAAGCAAAATGTTTCGAAAATGTGTGAATAAACTCTACATTTTTTCTACATTGGTGGTGAGGTGATTTAACTAAACAAAGGGTGTTCTATATCACCTACATTAAAAATGCCTATTCTTAATATATTAACGAAAACATAAAATACCAAGATAATAGTATAGTGCCACATTTCTGCTGCAATCCACGTGCTACAGGTTTAAAAGATTGGCCGTGTGGAAAAAAAGTTATTTCATTTTGCAGTGCCGTGAATTGAAAAAAACTGATTATTATTTCTGCCTGACAACTCGTGTATTTGGAAAAGGCAAGGGTGTTTCTAAAAAATAGAATAATATCGTCAAATTTACTGTTGGTTACTAATCCTCTGCCGCACAGCAATCTTCACCCGATTCCGAAACATCCTAAGATTAACGAAGATGAAATTACACTTACTTCATCATCAATTTCTTCAATGTCAGAATATTAAATATCTAGTAAATCATGATAGCCATACAGGATAACACAAAGTGAATTAAATAATCTTGTACGGGACTTAGAATTGTCCAAGAACAAAACAGAACTACTAGGCTCGAGACTGCAACAATGGAACCTTGAAAGTAGTGTGACTTTTATTATATATCTTAAAATGTAACATGTCCTTGAAAATGCACTTTCTATGTTTTCATTTGAACTTCTTTCCGGATAATTTTGGGGCTTTTAGCGATGAACAACGGGAGCGCGTCTACCAGGACATCGAAAGCATGGAAAACCGGTATCAAGGCCATTGGAACATGTCAATGTTGGCAGATTATTGCTGGACTGTTTGTCGAGATGTTATAGAAGCAGAATACAAGAGGGTAGCGAATTAACGATATCGTTATTCGACTAATGAAGAAAAAACTGTATGATTTCTGTTAATTATTGCAAAAATCATTTATTTATTTTTTCTAAAAAAGGAAAACTAATTTTAATGTATATTTAATATTTTTGTATTCAGTACGTACAAATAAATAAAAAAAACTACTTTTCATAAAGAATACTTTTTTAAAGTTAAAATTTGTAGACCAGTGTAATAGTAGAACTTACCTTAGAATAGATTTATACAGTAACATTTTTAAAATGAAATAAAAACCACTTTCAAACAGAGTGTTTTTTTAAACTAATGTTTTGAACTTGGTATTTATGTATTCAAAATAATATAATAACAGGTATTATTATATGTATATGGACGCTGTTATGCAATACAATGTTAACAATTTGAGAAAATTGAGTTTGAAGTTTTATTTAGGTTTTATTAAATTTCTTTTAAAAAATAACACAAATAATATAATTTTGTAATTATTATTATTACACTAAATGTATATCGTTCTTCTTGGTAGCAATCAAAGTAATAGAATTTAGTGCATTATTGTTAATTAAACATTTTAGTTTCGAGCCCGCTAGTTTTTTCAATATTGCTATTTAAATTTAAATGATATATATCTCTTTTGAAATATGTGCTCCAGCTCATAAGTAAGCGATTTGTATCAAAATTTAAATTTTTATCATTTTGTGGGTTGACACAGTATTGCTTAACAGCGTCTTTACAACAAAACGTTATACGATTTAACTTTAAGATCACTATTACATACATTTACTGAATACTGGATTGCAGAGTAAATAACCAGGGGGGTGAGCACGAACAAGTATCGAAAGAGTATTCGTATCGTCGAACTGTCATTTGTATGAAATTTTTCATACAACTGACAGTTTGACGATTCGATTACTTTGTCGATAGTCGTTCGTGCTAGGCCCCCAGTAGTAATATAATTGTCTCGAGTTAACTACTACGCGAATAATAAGACTGTTTGCCTTCGAATTTTGGTTAATTCGATTGGCCTTAGTATTTGGTTATTCGTATCACAATGTTATTTCTGTTCCTATTTTACATGTTAAATATAGTTTGGGTTAATATTCAAATTGGCACAAACGTAATAAATATACTACTTGAAGTGATTGTATTTTTTATTTATAAAGTTGTTAGCGATCATATCGATAGCTCCCACGTAAGTTGTGCTAATCAACTAATTTGTTTTCTATGTTACGTTTTCATCTATCTTTTCATAATACAACTAGTTAACTGTTAGTTAGAAAAATTAAATGTTTTTTTTTATTTCGATGTCAGAATATTAAAAAAAAGACAGTTAAAGAAACGTATAACATGAGTTGGTTACAACAACTTACTTGGGGGATTCAAAGGTAAAACCCACTAAGTGTTATTATGAATAAAAATACATTTTGCTACTTTTGCTTATTTTAAGAGTAAACCTACGGTAAGAAGAAAGGCAACCATAATAATGTTTCATAAAAAAATTATGAAGCGTTATACGCACTAAGTAATTTGTTTTTACCGTAGATGTAGTCTAATATCAGCTATAGTAGTTAAATTTTGTTTTTATTCAAAATGACAGTGAGTTTTATCTTTGAACCGTTGTTGCACTACAGCTTAGGAGATTTTGCTACGAGTGTTGCTATCAAAAATATTCGAGCACCTCAAATTAACGTGCCATTAAATATCGCTATTTATATTGAGTATCATTAGAAATAACATCTATATAAATAAATTTAATTAGTGACTAAGCACCACAGTATAATATTTTATAGCACCGTGTGAACTAAATCCGCATTTTACGCACGCTTTTCCGTGACCTTAATAGGCCATTTTCATACCGGAAAAGCGTGCGTAAACTGCGCGTTTATGTCACACGTGCTAAAAAATGTATACGATATTCGTGACTTAAGTTTCTATTAATGCACGGCGTTTAGCAAAATTCAAGCCGTGCAATAATAGACAACTTAAGTTAGACGTATCGTAATATACTAATATAATATCAGTAGCAAGGACTGAATACCGGTTAATTTACTATGGGAGTTATACCGGTATAGTAAAAGTTTTTATTATAGTAGGAGAGCCCGTGGGAGATCGTCCTTCACCGATCTGATAACCAGATGAGACGTATTTTTTATTAAATATTTTTTATAAACAAATATGCCTATAATTGCTTGCCTATCGAAAAGTGGTCATGGCTATTTTTAATTAAATTAACTTTTATCGATTTTTTTTTCACCACCTTCATACTTTTGATAACCAAATGAAATTTATTTGACTGATAGTTTTTGATACACAGAATATGCCTAGGTATGCTTGCCTACTCATTTCAGTGTATAACTACCTGGCAAGCAGGTGTAAACAGGTAAGTCAAAATAATTAAAAAAAAAATTAATAAAATTAAAAATAAAAAAAAATAAAAATTCAATTAAATTTAAAAAAAAATTAATTAATTTTTTTTTTATTAAAAATAGCCAGTACCACTTTTCGATAGGCAAGCAATTATAGGCATATTTGTTTATAAAAAATATTTAATAAAAAATACGTCTCATCTGGTTATCAGATCGGTGAAGGACGATCTCCCACGGGCTCTTAGACCATTAATATTCTTTCGTTTTTATTCATATTTACTGAAAAAAAATTGTGTGGTAAGTTAAGGGTGTAGTATTCTTAACTAAAACTAATATCATGGTATCTCAGGCAGACATGTATTTTGAAAAATAAAAATTAACCGGTTTCAGTCCCTGATCAGTAGAATGTGTTTACTGAGTGTTAAGATACATTTCAAATACAAGTATTACTACGTTGCTATGAAATGTCATTCAATTTTTCTACAGAATCGAACAATAAAAATTTGTATTGCTATAAAAATAGGTTTTTAATTCGTGACGATTTAAGATTCTTTTCAAAGACATGTAGAAGTAAGTACTAGACAGTGTTTTATGAGATAAAGAATCGACGAGTTCAACTGAAGCATGATTACGTTTCCTGTCTTCCTGCTTCAATTGAAAATAATTAAGGCCCATTTACACGATGCAAGTTTCTTGCATGATGTCTACAATTAAATTGAAGCAATAAAAGACTTTTTTTTTTTGCTTACAATTCTTGAATGTACAAGAAAATGGCATCATACAAATGGGTCTTTATTCTTTATAATGGCAAATGTCTTTAGCAAAATGCTTATGATTATTTTACTAAAGAATGTATTAATTATTATATTGTAAATCAGAATTGTCTGAGAGCTTCGTGGAGTATGTATTAATGAGTTTTCAATAAATAACACTAACTGTTTAAAGAGTTTTTATTATTTCGTATACACTTATTTATTACGTATTCTTACATTAATTTTACTTTAATACCTACTGAAATATTATAACATAGATCTAGGCAAGTATGTCTAACGTTATAAAACAGTAATAATATTATAAAGTATGAAATTTTAAAAGTTTAGGGATAAAATTACTAAGATATACAAATATTAATTACGGTGATATTCTTTGTATAACATAAATAGTTTTGTTCCTAAACTTTTAATTATGAATAACTTACAATTTAAAATTACATACTAGTTGGGCACTATACCCTCAATATACAAATCAGAATTTTAGAGTCAGATGTGATTTAATTTTTGATTGATCTGGAACAGACAGAACTGGACAGAACAGATTCTTGTTCAGTGCTAATGACATTTCGATTTGACAGTTCGCGACTCTCGGCAGTTGTCAGTGTTAAGAACGAAATGTGAATGAATCATTCGCTCTATGGTTTGTAAAGTTGAGTAGGTATTAAGTTAGTAATTATTTTCCTAGATTTGAATAATTTGAATGATTCGAATGGAATCATTCCAAATTTTAAAAACAGTCTTAATTGTTACGATAGAACATGACAGCGCGATACATTTTAAGTCGTCTCATAGTTTTGTCTCATTATGCACAAAGACGAAAATACTGCTTAAAGAAATAGCGGTAGAGCCTTGAAATTTCAGCAGCTGAACGATATTGCGATCTCGTGTCATACTCGTTTGCTCAGAGGTGGCTTAATGACAGATAAAGCATTTAATAGGCTTTGAATTCTTATAATCTATCGTTATCTAGTCGACTTCAAGTTTTCTGAAGTTGCCTGTTAGACCTCGCATAGCGTCACCGACTGCGTCTGCTCCGGCGCACGTGTTTGCGCCTGCGCGCAGAGCAGAGATAGCACCTTCTCTTGCCGCTTCACTATACAGTTCTAAACGTACTGACATTTTGTCATTTAGAAGCAGAATATCTCTCTTACTGGCTAGTTCCACTTTCCACAATTCTGTAAAATAATGATAAGTATAATACACTTAATAATAAAATTCACTCTCAAACAACAAATTAAAAAAAATCGGTAGTGAGTGTATAAAAATCTATCTTTGCGTATTTATTTAGATATTATCGTAGAGATTGAAAATATCCGTTGAGTTAAGTTATGCAGTTTAAAATTTCAGACAATTAAAGTAATTTTTTTGTCTTAGATCTCAAATTGGGATCGAATCCAAGACCTGTTGTAACTTTATACTACCACCAGGTAATGGCGGGCAGTCTATTTAACTATATGTCTACAGTATTACAAAATTATATATATATATTCATCAAATTCACAATTACAATCACATTCAAAATTATATATATAGTCATTATAATAATAATTGATTTGCATTTTTATCTAGATTCATGAATTTTATAACGGATAATTTTTGTTTACTGTACTAATATAACATAACTACATAAAAGTAGCTCCAACAAATTATTATGTACAATATACAGGGGGAATTTTCCACGCCGGCGTCCATGGCCAAATCGGAAACTATGGGGAATAGCGAAAAAGAAAAGAAAGTCTCGAGGCCGATTTTGATTAAAACTAAATCTGCATCATTGGATTTTTGAAATATCAATATTCCTAGCCAGGAATCGAACCCGTTGATTTAAAAAAACACATGTTACTACACCATTTGATAGTGTCGCGAATTAGGAACGTTTGGGAAGTAATGACATACTGCAAACTTTAGGAATATGTTGGATTTTAATAAACTGCTTCATAATATTGTCTTTTAATAACGCGAGTATCACACATTTAAATAAAATACTGTATACCGGATTAAAACGCGATTTATTATTTATAATGTTAAAATTATTTATCCCGACGTCAGTCGACGAGGCACGTCTCCCCGTGACCACGGTTGCTGAAAAGCATCCGTTTCGGGATAAATAATTTAAACAATATAAATAATAAATCGCGTTTTAATCCGGTATACAGTACTTTATTTAAATGTGTGATACTCGCGTTATTAAACTGCTTCATCATTAATATGATAACGAACTAATTAAATATTGACTACCCACCGATCATTTCCTTCATCGGCATTTTACCACCGTACTCAGACGGAAGTAAATTTTTGTCGATTTCAACATCTTCCAGAGCCGTGTATAATTTTACTCGCTTTCTTATTTTCTCAGATATTAAGGCCATTCCAAAGTCGAGGGCAAACTTTATAGTGGGGTGCACATTGACACCGTAAATTTCTTTGTGTCTCATCGGTATGGTTTTCTGAAATCATATTTAATAAATGGTTTAGGCAACTATGTACAAATAAAAATATAGGAATAAAATGTTTGTGTAGACTGTCAAGTATGCTTAGTTATCTCGGGAAAAATTGGGACAAAAAAACCTCCGACATTGCGTGAAATAAGGTCAAAAGCAAATAATTTTTCTATTTAAAATATTAATCAGCATTAAGAAGCTTATTATTACTTTTAATAATTGTAGCACTAGAATTTACAGTGACAGATAAAAACCTTGTTTTTACTTCAGAAATCTATTCTGATATTAATTTGTAATATTCAGCTACTTCTGGTGCTGCCTGAATCTACTACTCTTTTACTAGGTATTGGCAAATATTACCTCTCCATTTTTAACGATCCGTACTGCTTCTTTTGGTGTGAATAGTGTAAGATGAGGGAAGCTAACTCCAGCGCCATCGGCGTAATGCACTACACCACGCACTTGGCACTCTTCATCCTCCATGAGAGTCTCATAGCAGATAGCCATAACTCTGCACATGTCCTGGTTTGTATATTTGTAGGGATCGAATACACCTATACAATAAAAAGGGAAAAATAATAATGATTATAAAATCTTGAGATTAAATTACGTTACTGGACACTACTGCATTCCCAATAGAAAGATAAATGGTAGATTAATTAATAATTTTTAAAAGTATTACGTGGTATTTGCATACCCCAATTGGAAAGAGGCGTGATATATATGTATGTATGTGTAGCGACTACGCGCAAATGCTCACTTGTTTATAAAAAGCAAATGCAAAAAAAAAAAAACTTGTTTTTAAAAAAAATTGAAATCTTAGAAATATTTGTTGGTATAAATAGAGCGCATTATTGTCAATATATTATCATTAACAAGTCTTCCGTATTTCAAATAACATCACAGTAGCCACCCATGAACGGCTACTAAATACCTATGTATAATTTTGACGTCTTTAGCTAATTCATTTATTGCACCTGTCCTCACCTGTCCTTTATAAATAATATGATACTTCACGGGAAATGTTAGATAATTTACCTAATAATAGAAGTTATATGAAGAAAATAATTAAGCAAATTCATATTCTTAGACAGAAATGTCAGATTATACTTACTTTAAAAAAAATATCGACACTTAAGGATTGCAACTTGCGGTCGTAAAATCTAACACAAGCATTTAGCACTTCATTGGTAGGGGATATTCAAATAGTGAGTTACCTGGTCTGTAGATGACAACACGACGACCGCATTTGTCTTTGAAGGGGCTTACAAAAATATACCTGTGTAAAAGAAAGTTTTCTTAAACCTTTAATTTTAATTGTAACCTAGGTCTGTATTTGCGTTTCGTCTATCTACATAGTGTTAGTGTGATAAAAACTGTTCAATTAAACCTTAAGGTCTAAAATACTATAAAATGTATGGGTAAATTGAACCTACAAGAGTAGGTGGAAAACAATTTTTATTATGTTAACAAGTAGTTAACTGACAGATAAGTTTTTTTTTTATGTCAGATATCGACAGACGAGCATGAGGTTCACTTGATGGTAGGTGATAGTGATACCTCAGCCACAAAACATCAGTCAATGATGCGCTGTCGACCTAATTTTTAACTTCGAGCATTCTCAAATCCATAGACTGAAACCGAAACGCGCAATATGCACTTCACGGTTTTTCCATCTATGAACGGTGGTTCGTTACCGTCGGAATTTAGATATTCCTCCCACCCGATCAATGCCCGAAGTTACCAGACGTGGGGAAAACATGCTTACAGAAAATTATAAGCATGAGCTCCCGGTGGGATTCGACCCCACGACCCATCGATGCGCACGGCAGGTGTTCTACCGAACGCGCCAACGAGCCCGTCAAACATACAAGAATATTTAGATTATGCAAGTCATGAGTGTGCAATTCACAGCCTGACAAAAATCGATTACTCAATAAAATTATGACGTAAACTACTTTAAAATTCCAATATTATTTAGACTAAATGCAATATACATTATAAGTCTTACCCGAGGTCAATAAGCTCCATCATAACTGGTAATTTATAGTCCAGTTGATTGAAGGCGATCCCCCAAGACTGTCTCAATAATATGTAACGTTCTATAGCCTCTTGAACCATAGGAACACTGAACTTTTTCGTGCGAAGAAAACGTAAGAGGAAGTTGGAATCTGAAATAAATGATATTGTTACTATTGAGTTTTAGGTGATTATATTAACATTTCGTAACGCGTTATTGCTTGATTCAAATTAATCCAGCAGCACAGTTCATCGTGGTCACTATTACTATCGATGTTGCATACTTACTGCATATAAATTACATAATTTGATCACGAAATACTAACTTATATACTTTTTATAGTGATAGGATAACAGAAGGTTTTTAATTTAATTTATATCACGATATGATATACATAATATGTATATAAATAAAACATTGAAAAATATCTGTGAAGTGACACTTCAGGAGCTTTTCTGGCTTTGGTTGTAAGCAAAAAGACCGCAGTGGTAAGTGCGTTTTGCACCAAAAGTCCTGAGATCGAATCCCGGGGAAAATAATTTTAATATAATCGGTAGTACCGGGTGTAAACGACCTTGCCTGTAAAGAATGATGATCTGTGAGACAGACACAGAAATGTGTTTGCCCAATTCCCCACTACATTACTCAGTAATTCACTACTCACTTAGCACATATTTGGTTGCAAAAAAGTAAACGTTCCAGCTTTTTTCATTAATTACAGATACATTTTGTGATTAACCAACAGTTTCAGAGAATTCACTTGGTAACTAATACAATACGCTGTACCCACCCATTCTCACGGCAAGGAACTTAGGATGCTGTTCCAACCAGTTTCTTAGCGCTTCGAGGGCTTGAGATCTGGAATTTGCAGTTTCCCTAAGTTGTTCTTCTGCAATAGCTTGCGTTTCAGCAGAGAGGATACATTCATACTCGTCTACCGGCGTCAGATGACGCTTTGTAATTCGACGAGACATGTTTGATTCTGGAAAAACGAAAACATATTTTTAAACACAGAGACTAACATATAGAATAGAAAAATGATTATTACGTACTTATTGCTAATTATTAAAAAGAAGACCCGTTCTATGATATTATTATGTAAATAAAGAATTAAAATTTCTAAATTTTATTCAACTACTGTTGCTGACCATATATCACTTTCACGTTTTTCTTATGACATAATTTTATATTATGTAGTTTGGAACTGAAAATTAGAAAAATAAAATATCTCATGTTAATTACAGAATAGTGAAGCTTTATTAGCTTTTTAATTTTGGCGTACAAACATAAATGGAAAAAGTACGTCTCAACTTATGTTCTCTTGGTCACTAAGAATTTAGGCTTCTAGGCTTTCCACGACAAAGTTACACGGGAACGAAAATGGCCCGAATGGCTTCGAGAAAATGATATCGGCCGTGCTCGACTTGACGGGGACACTTCCGTGCCCCCAGATATTAATAATATTCAAAGAACCATTGTAATATTGTATAAAACGTCAGCAAACGAGTTCGCGCTTTCGAAAATTGCTTATTGAAAATTAAATACCGTTTGAAAAGCCTAATTAACTTAAGAATACAGACGAATAATTATTGGCGCCATATATGAAAAGCTCATCCACCGTGGACTGAGCTCTTAAATTTCATAAGACACTTGCAAAATATTTATACACAATATGTATGGAGTAAGATCATATTTGCGAGGCGAGAGCCCCCGCCTATTTGATCTTAAGCAAGCGCACGAGAGCTTGAGCAATGAAATAATTTTTCGTGGTTATATAACTTTCTACAGTTGATGATTGGTTTAAATTATTTGTGTTACCTTATTTGTAGGTAAATAAACATACCATTCAATTTCATACTCTATACTATAGACTTGAAGGCCTCCTGTACCTCCTTTATTGAGTATCTGAGCATTTTATCGAATCCTTTTATTCCGGGAATAAAACGAATTTAAAAGGCGAATTATGTGTGAAACCCCTGGCAAATGCTTAATATTATAAATACGAAAAAAGTCCGTGTGTCTGTAACGTTTAGGCAAAAATACTTCACCGATATTGATTAAATAAATTATAAAGATTTTTGTTTGCCAAAAATCGAATCAAATTAAAAGAAGAGTTTTTATCACATTTTAATATCGCAAAAGAATTATTGTAGATTACCTTTTCTTCAGTTTCTTTTTGTTTTATTTTTCAATTTCATAAAGACTTATAAATAAATAATTACCACTAAACCACCTTGGTAATGTTAAATACATTGTATAAGGCACTCTGTTGTCATTTATAATTAAATAAAAACATGACATAGAGCAACTTTTAAAGTTTATCGTTTATAAACAAAATACAACTCAATTTCTATAAATTCAATTAAGAATTTCTGATGAAAATCGCTTGGCGCCCAAATGATATAATCGCATCGCATAATAAATAAATAAAAATGTGTACTTACTAAAAATTGCTATCTGAAAAACTGTTTCCACGAAATTCAGTTAATTGCCGTTAAATCGCGACCGTTCGCGGGCTGTTTTTGACGGACACTGGGCGCTGGTGCAACGCTGAACGTTGTTTTGCTCTTTGATGATGAAGTCTTTCTCGCGTCGTAGGCTCGCGGTTACATAGTAATTACTTATTACGCTTTGATACTCTTAGGATCTATTTCACCATCCACGAGTTCTAGTAAAAGTGATATAAAAAGTTGGGGACCTTTTCACCTTTACGTTTAATATCAAATAGCTACGATAAAACTTACATTGAAGCATTACTAAGTCAAGTTAAGTGAGAATACATTGAAATTCGTAAGGCTTGTGAAGGTATGCTGTGAAACTATTTTGTCCGTCCTTCCCATGTATGGACGATGGTCGTTACTCGGGTGGAATTTCTATATATCTCTCCCGTTTACTTAATGTTCAATGATGATGAGTTAATAAACAAAGGGAAGAGCGTATTCGTATTCATAGAAAGCTCCAAAAATATTATAACCTGGATGGAAATCGAATTGGGATCAGTCAAATTTTAAGACGGGTGCCTCCTTCTATATAAACAATAACGACGTAGGTACTTAGTATAACTCGAGATCAACTTTATTTGTCATTTACGTAACAAGCTTGGTTGCTCTTATATGATATGTAAAAACATTTACTGGAACTAAATTCATATAATTTTTTAAAAACATACCAAACGATTCATCTCATTTTTATTGAAATAATTGATCTTTCTTTTATTTTGTCATATTTTAACCTTTACAAAGTAAGTTAATTCATCGCTAGGTATTGAAACTCACTTGACTGTTGAACATAAATATATCAATATGCTTTTGAATAAGCTAAGTATAACTATATTTGATATTCCAATAAATATTTATACAAGACTAGCGATCTGCCCCGGCCATAAAAATTGCCTATGTTATTCCTTAATATTGTAGCTTTCTATTGGTGAAATATTTTTTGTTGTGTTAAATACACAAACAAACAAAGAAATCTTTCCTCTTTATAGTATAATTTAAAAAATGCTGAGTGTACCTAATATGAAAGGCTAAATGTGTATCTACATTAGAATAGTACAATTGTTTTAATTATTCCTTTTTTGAATGAAAATGGTATAAAGAAAATAGATTAAAGCATTTGCTAACTTGTGTTATTCCTATAGAGATTGCGAATTGCTACAGTCTGATGTTTCTGATAAATGCGGAGCTACACGAAACATTACATAAATGAATCAAATTACTACGCTGTGTAAAGATGGTAGTGATTAAGGTCAAAAGACTGCTTTACATTTTGTATCTACAATGTGAAAATTACATCAATTAAGTTTGAAATAAATTAATTTTCATATGAATTTGTATTATTTCTTGTTATGTCCAATATACAAGAGTGAGGTGGTATGTGGCTGACTTAACACATTACATCAGTCAATGATGCGCTGTCTAACTATTGTTTACTTTCAGCATTCGGAAATGACCGAAACCGAAATGCCACATGCACTTCACGGTTTTCCATCTGTGAACGATGGTTCACATGTCCCGATTGGAATTTCGATATTCCTAAATTATAAACATGTCAGCCTGGCCGCGGCGGGATTCTAACCCACGGCTCATGAGAACGCAAGGTACATAACGCTTTAACAAGCCCGCCAATTAATTTTGAATGCAAATGTCAAATACTAGTCTATATATATAAAAGAGATTTCCACCTATATAGTCACTCATCACGATATCTCTGGAACCATAAGGCGTAGGTAGCGACTTGAAATATGGTAGGAATATTCCTTTCGCCGAGTAGAGGTCAGCTAAGAACGGATTTTACGAAATTCAACCCACAAGGGGGGTTGCGGGGGCAATTGCTAGTAGAATATAAATTTCTAAGTCCGGCGCCCGAATAAAACAACCCTTATTTACTAAATGAGGTTAAAAACACAGATCACGTTAAAAACTAATATTTGAATGAGTTGACGTCAGAGTGACATTTGACATTTGATAAATGGCGGGAAATGCGAATTGTCACTACGATATCAGCGGCGGGAAAATATATATAAAAAAAAAAGAACATATTGTGTTTTCTGTGTTCGCAGTCTTAAGGCATTATAATATAATATTATTTAATATGTTTACCAAGGTACTATGATTTCCGTAATGCATCTAGCCTACCTAGTCTACAATTTGCTGACATTTAGCAATTAGAAAGGTCCGCGTACGACCCAATAAAGTGAAACGGCTTATACTAATTGTAATTTACCTGGGTTGAAGGATGTTGAAAGTTATATGTATTAGAAAATTGTAGAATATAATAAAACTGATAAAACATTTCAGTTTCCAGGGAGTCCATATGACATTTGTTGGTGACGTGGCTCTCGTAAAGCTAATGTTATTTCCATATAATATGTATAATTATTCACAACTTGAAAATGCTAAAATTTTACTGCCTGATGTACGCCCAGTTTTGATTTTATAACGGTAGCTATTGACAGATGAGGTTCACTTGATGGTAGGTGATACCTCAGCCATAAGCTATCAGTCAATGAGGCGCTGTCGACCTACTTTTTATTTTTGGAAATCCGATTTATGATATTTCTCCCACCAGTTTACTACTTAAAGTGACCAGATGTGAGGAAGACATGCTTAAAGAAAATTATTAACATGTCGTCGGGATTCGAATCCGCGACATTGGAGTGCAAGGTTCTAATAAACGCGCCAACAAGTCCGTCTGAAATAGTATGTTAAGAACATAAACATAATATCCAAATAAAATAATGTAAAGTTTAACACATCAAGGTTAACCTCGTGGTAGTCTTCTTGTAACTTGCCGCTGCGTCTGATGCTTGCCTATAACCACTACTGCATTTATGTATAAATTAGTGGACCCGACAAATACTGGTTACTGGTTTCAAAAATAAAAATAGTTCTAGATTTGAATATGCTATTTTCCTACTTCTACTAGAATGTATGTGGGAAAATGGTGGAAAATTCAAAGTCTAGTATGTAATTGATTTGCACTGGACTTCAATTACACTGGTCTACAAATTTTAACTTTAAAAAAGTATTCTTTATGAAAAGTAGTTTTTTTTATTTATTTGTATGTACTGAATACAAAAATATTAAATATACATTAAAATTAGTTTTCCTTTTTTAGAAAATATAAATAAATGATATTTGCAATAATTAACAGAAATCATACAATTTTTTCTTCATTAGTCGAATAACGATATAGTTAATTCGCTACCCTCTTGTATTCTGCTTCTATAACATCTCGACAAACAGTCCAGCAATAATCTGCCAACATTGACATGTTCCAATGGCCTTCATACCGGTTTTCCATGCTTGCGATGTCCTGGTAGACGCGCTCCCGTTGTTCATCGCTAAAAGCCCCACAATTATCCGGAAAGAAGTTCAAATGAAAACATAGAAAGTGCATTTTCAAGGACATGTTACATTTTAAGATATATAATAAAAGTCACACTACTTTCAAGGTTCCATTGTTGCAGTCTCGAGCCTAGTAGTTCTGTTTTGTTCTTGGACAATTCTAAGTCCCGTACAAGATTCTTTAATTCACTTTGTGTTATCCTGTATGGCTATCATGATTTACTAGATATTTAATATTCTGACATTGAAGAAATTGATGATGAAGTAATTGTAATTTCATCTTAGGATGTTTCGGAATCGGGTGAAGATTGCTGTGCGGCAGAGGATTAGTAAACAACAGTACATTTGACGATATTCTTCTTTTTTTTAGAAACACCTTGCCTTTTCCAATTACACGAGTTGTCAGGCAGAAATAATAATCAGTTTTTTTCAATTCACGGCACTGCAAAATGAAATAACTTTTTTTCCACACGGCCAATCTTTTAAACCTGTAGCACGTGGATTGCAGCAGAAATGTGGAACCATACTATTATCCTGGTATTTTATGTTTTCGTTAATATATTAAGAATAGGCATTTTTAATGTAGGTGATATAGAACACCCTTTGTTTAGTAAATATCACCTCACCACCAATGTAAAAAAAATGTAGAGTTTATTCACACATTTTCGAAACATTTTGCTTTAAAATATAATTATTTCTTCACGTTTAACACTTTTATCACTTAGTAATACAGAACAGAGCACTAAAACCCAATATTTTTAACAGCCAATGCCTATAAACTAAGTAAATATGAACATTATCAAGTTCAATCAGGGTAGAAAAATTATATTTAGAAAATGTCAAGTATCGCAAAAATTCAAACTAATAAATGAATTTTACTTATCAACTTATATTCAGCATGAGTAGACAAACAAAAATGAGTTTAAATTCAAATTCAAAAATTCAAAATTCTTTTATTTCTTAAAATTAAATTAAATTATTTCGAATACTTTTTTACTGTAGACCAGTGTTATTACAAATAAGCTATAAGCTTACGTGTCCGTTGCTAAAAAAATATATATATAGATACAGTAGTGCTTGAATACTACTGTTTGACTGTTTTTATAGTTTCAGCGCTTTTCAAATTTAAAGAGCGCTATAATTGAAGTTTCTACTGGAACTTCATAGGGCCATACCGATAGGTCTTGGGATAATACCGAATACGTACTGTAACTATTATTTTAGTATTTTTTTTACTAAGCCATCGTAATAGCCACTTAAGATAACTGACAGTTTATATTCTTCTCTTCATATAGGTACATCTTCTAAGAATGCTCACATAATTCATGTATCTTGAACAAAAAAACATAATGCTTTAGATCAGAGCTGTCCAAATCAAGGCCCGAATTGAATTTATGCGGCCCGCAAAATGTTTTTGTTTCTTATTTATTCTTAAAAATTACAAGCATTTATCAATTTTTATTCGATAGTTTGTAAATTCTAAATATTTTGCGGCCTCTCAATCTATTTAGCCATTTTTATTGGCCCTAGATCCCATCTAGTTTGGCCAGCCCTGATTTAGCAGCCGAGCTAGCATGACCGCCACGAGATATATCTCGCGCGAGAGAAGACAAACTAAGATGTTAAATATCTCGATATATTATATCTCGACATCGACAATTTTGATAGAAAAGATATCTCGATCGACAAATGTATCTATTTTTGATATTAAAAGTCGAGTTTTAAGTGTAATTGTCATGTTAGACCCGAAAGAAATAAAGCGATAGTCGATTGAAACACGAGAAAACGGTAGACAACATTTTGTCGCGCTTGTCATGCTAGGCCGGCTGAAAAGGATAAGTATTACGTGTCAAATCATATAAACATCTTGCGACGGAGCAGTAAAGGGATCACGATCGACTTGCGTGAAAGTATTCATATTCATAATAAGAATTCTTTCTCGCAATTGTTCGCGCTAGCCCTACTGCTTGTTACTGATCTAAAGTGAATCGATGATCAAATGAAATTACAAAAAAAAAAGATTTTTATCAGGGGCTTACCCTGTATGGGCCCTGTATCAAAATTCTTCCTAACTGCGGCGAAGCGCTAATGGAAGGTAAATTTTCTCTTACACGGGTTCGGGGCCCCTGTAGCTAGGGGGCACCGTTGGTGATACAGCAGTAGCTACGCCCCTGCTCTTCAGGTACTTTATCATCTTATAATGTATAAAAATATTTTTGCATAATATACCTAATTAATATTTCATGACAAAGATCTCGGTTTCTTTCCATGCGGGCGAAGACGCGGAAAAAGCCTTTTAATAATTCAAGTGGTTCAAAATACCACATAGACATTGGAAGAAATTATAAAATAGAATTTTATGATTTTTTCCAATGTATAAAAACTGTGTAATTAAATATTATATCTGTATATTATAAACTATACATTTACGTTTAAAGTCTATCTTCCACCGGCCCATAAGAAACCATCTACTTTAGTCATCTTTAACACTATAGTTAAATGTTGCAAGTCGTGTGAAGTCAGCGCAATAATATTATAATGGCATGTCAACGACACGAGAGGAAAGCGCGTACTGGGCCAAGGTTGAACGAGAAAGGCCAACTTATCGTATTACCTACTTCTCTTCGCAGTATACGCAGTTACGTTTTAAAAATAGAATATTTCAAACATTATGGACACAAAAGAAATGTCGCTGTGACACTTACGAGTAAGTTAACTGATGATGGCATATATTGCGTGAATCTAGAACCAAAAGTACCTTACATTATATTCGAAAGAGTAACTACCAAAACTTTTTGCAATGTATATAGAAAAAATAATATATTTTTTAGAAAGACATAAAAAGTGAATTCCCGCGTATGAAATCCTGTATTGGGACATGAGACAGACCCATTTCTGTGTATGTTTCACTGATCATTTTTCTTTACAGGCAAGTAGGTGATCAGCCTTCAGTGCCTTGCCCGATCGAAACATTTTTGTTATTTTGTTCCCCCGGGATTCGATCCCAGGTCTTCCGGTGCTAAACTGACCACTGAGCCACGGAGGCAGTCTAAAACCAAGTACTAACTTATTTATTGAATCATTGTCGACGTTGAATCAAAATCGGGACTGTTATTCTTCATATTACTACTATTTACAATAAATTGATATGAATATGTATTTTCAATTATACATAGATAATACTTATAACAATAATATCCCTTATCCCTGATTCTGGTAAAATACCCATTTACAAAACAAAATTACATTATTAATATAATATAATAACATATAAATTTAATTATTTATATCACCTCACAATTATTATATAATACATAAGAACGACAAGAAATATTTAGGAAGGCGCATGGACTTTTGGACTTTTACACATTTTAAAGCTTCTTAAATTTAAAGGGTCAAATGTTAAGTTTTCGTGATGAGTGTTAAGTACTAATCATTGTTATCTCTATAAATGGGTTATCATAAGATTTTTGTAACTAGCAACATTGTGAAACTAATACGAGTAATTTCCCCAAAAACAGCTGTGAAGTGCTCAGCTGTCGACCTTCACCCACTGATACTTGACTGAAGATGTATTGCTTGAATTACTTATTAGGTATAGCTTCTTAATGTTAAAAATATTTCATAAATTTATTTCCACACATAGGTAGGTACTTATATAAAAAAGAATCTGAGTGACTGGATCAAAAAAATACGTTTTGGAGAAAATAAATCCTGAGAGTCAGCTCTTTTTTCGTTCTTCGTTTAGAATTAGGTACAGTCAAGGACTTTATAATATATATAACAAAGTCCTTGGGTACAGTATAAGTTTATATACCAAAGTTATGAATTTTCAGCGCTCTACATTGGTTGATTTAACGTTTTTTATTTTATTTTTACCGCTTAATAAAAATGCTATCTGTTTAACTGAAGTACGTAGTCTAAGGAAATACATAAAATCATGTTATTTAAAATTATATAATATATCACACACTATTTTTTAAACTTATATTTCTCTAAAGCGGTAAGGATTCACTTAACGGTTCAATATTGGGCTTGTATGGGACACGGTATTATATACATACATTCTCAACAACATGGAACTGGGAAATGTGCATACGGTTCATTGAGGCCTAAATTGGAAGTTCTTATGTCAGTTAACTTCGTATATCTACCTCTAGCTGCATGATAAACACTATATCGCCAAGCTTGAACTATTTAGGAACATCAACACTGTCTTGTATTGCTCCTAACTAGAATAATAACTATTGACAGTAAATTTAGATTCCACTTCAAATGCAATACTTGCCAATCACAGATATTTAAATATTTTGAAATAAGGCACTTGTATACATGTTATCGATAAGTTTTAATAGGAATGAAAATATTTTTTACACATATCGTTGCATGCTATGAATAAGAGGGTGATGCACATAAGTACAATAATTGAGTATTCCAAATAAGGAACGCCATTCCCTGGATATTTCTGCATCATTTAGCAACTGAAAAATAAATTACATTAGTTTAACACAAAGGGAATTACTGCCCAGTCAGGCAGGGCATAGAAGACAGACGGTAATCTGGATTGTAAAGAAAAATGATAAGTGACACGGATAGTGATAAATGTCTGAACACTACGGGAATCGGGTATTCACTTATTAGAATTGATTGGTTAAAAATGTACAACATTAGATGATAGTATATGGAATATAAAAATAATTAACAACAATGTTCCAGTACAAGACATTTTAAGTAGACCACAGTTACGAAACTGGTTGCCAAACAGCGGAGTATTAAAAATGCCCACAGTAGCGAACGGTCCGTTTCTCAATCTCTCAACAGTAACATTATATAATGTTGTACGGGTAAAAGGTATAGTTGAGTTATCAAAATGACTAATCTTTTTATCTAATTATGTAAAATAATTAATTTAAAAATAGAATTTTAACCGTCTATTAAATAGGACATTAAACAATGTTTACTTACAGCCGTATAAAGTCAGACGCCATTATCCTGCTGGCTTGAGATAGTACTATTAGCATGAAGGTAAATGCTACGCAGAAGAATACAATTTCTGTGAGCTCGAATTTTGAGCAGAACAGAGACTTCATTGCAGTTTCTGCCTCAACCATAGCTTGCTTAAAAAAATATTACGTTAGTGTTAGACTGGATTATTATATTTTATTTCATAGTTAGAGATAGAGCAATATTAGACTCAATAAACATATCTCGATCTTGCTTGTCAACATTGGCTATTTTGAAGAGTCGTCTAGCCCCTTAGATGTGATAAATTGATGATACGAAATTGAACAGAAACGATAACCCAACATCCTGGGATGGGAATGTCCGCCCGTAATGCATTGATGATCTGGAGCTCAAGACTAAATCGCCTATAATTCTCAAGACCAGAGTTACAAACACAGAAATGAGTTCGTTTTATGAAACGCTCTAATGTCGTCTAAAAAACGGTTTATCACTTTATAAAACTGGAGGTTGGAGAGTCGTATACTCCGAAAGGCAAGGGAAAACGATTTTAGTCTTAGGTTCCAGATCATGGATTACTTATTTACGCCTTTTTTAAGACTTATAATTGAATATAATGCAGTATGTATATTGCATTGACACCAATATAAAATGAAAGTCAGTGTGGGTAATATAGCCTAATGATGAATTTTTATTTTAGTTCCATTTACCTCCATAATTATTTAAGTCATTATTATGAAATATTTACTGAGATTCATTGCAATAATTCATTTGAAAATTATGCTGGAAATAAGCCAATTTGAAAAAAAAATATCTAACATATCTTACCAATTAAAGGAAAGTAAAAAATGTCCCCAATTAATTCCTTACCTGATTTTTAATGAAAAATTAGAGAATTATGTATACGCAATGCATGTTTGATATTTATCTGTTTTTAATTTATTTTCTATTGGCCATTATTTAGGAATAAATATATGTTGAGCAAAATATAGACATATTGTATGGATGAGTAAGTTTGACAGTGATGCTATTTTATTCAGACTTTTTATTTTTATACAATATAATTACTGAAAAGGTCTTAAGACATTAAATTATTTTAAGGTAACAAAGCAATGGAATAATATGTTATTATAATTCATATTGATATAGACATCAACAATTTTTTTATATAACTCTTTTTATTCTATATTATATCAAAGTAAAGTTTTAAATTTTCAGGTACATTTGGTAGAAAAAGTAGTTAGTTGTATAAATATTTATAGCAGCGCCATCTTTTGGTTGTTCTCGGTTGAAAGTAGAACATTATATACAGTGGAGAATAACGTCACTTTTAAGAGCGTTATAACTTGTTAGTTGCGTTACAAAACGTAAGATGGCAGTTTAATAAAATGTTACACACGTTTTTAACCTAATTCATCAAAACCTTTTAAATTTTAAGCTTTCAGTTCACGCTTTAGACTTTAAAATCCCTGCAGTGTTTTAGTATTTTTTTGTATAAATAACCATATGTATAATGTTATAGTTTGACATCGTGATTAGATTGTTAAATTTGCTTCAGTTCAAATATCACCTCGTTAAGTAACGGTCGTCATTGTGGCGTCAAAATAACAGTTTTATTCGCGTTGTATCGCCGCGGCGGGTTTTAAAAATGCTCGCGCAGTCTCAGGATTCTGACGCTACTTTTGAAGATGAATTTAATAAGCCGGTGGAATCCATAATGCGATGCGAGGATTTCAAAAGCAATTTTGCGAGAAAGCTTTCAAACCGATATTTATCCTGGTCGCCAGTCGCTAAATCTAAGCAAGATTCAGCACTAAAATTATGCCAAACAGAGAAGCCGAAAATTAAAAACAATGTAAGTACTGGTAAAAATTTATAATAATAATTATTATTAATATTTGTAGTACTTAATACAGTATTTTTATGCTAAGATACATCGCATCTTTAGTAACTGATTTAAATAACGGTCTTTGCGAATTACCTACTTTTTATGATTTGTGTTTTGAAACTTTTTGGATGTCTGCTTACTGTTTATTTAACAGTACCAACACAGTGAGTCTCGATTTAAAAAATAAATCTTACATTTTTTTATCTTATAATTTCAAATTACGAAAAATTTAAATCACACTCCTATGTACAGAACATTCATACTATACTATATTTACTTTAACAGATTATGTGATTTTCTATGTGAGTATTTAGTATACATATATGTACTCGTATTATGTTTATTTCATATAATTTAACAATTTATAAAGAGATTATTATTGTTGCAATTGCTAATAAAGTTTCACATATTATATTTTATAAACGTGCTTAGCTTAATTAAAAGTTTTAACGTAGCTGTTTAAAAAATATTCATGTCATCTTCTGTATCATAAGTCATCACCTACAATCTCAGCTACAATTTACTATAAATATTTTACATGATTAAAAGTGATTTGCTAAAATCTCTGCCTGTCACTGATACAATTATCTATACATATAATAAAAGAGTAGGATCGAAATTACGCTTCACTAAATATTTTTACCAGAAATTAAGAGGGGTGATAAAAGAAGGGTAGTAGAATGCATAAATGCAATTTTTAAGATTCTTGTCTGTCTGTCTGTCTGTCCGTCTGTCTGTCTGTCTGTCTGTCTGTTTGTTCACGCTAATCTCCGAAGATACTCAACCAATTTTCGTGTAATTTATACAAATATATTAAGCAAAGTCCGGGGCAACATATAGGCTTTGTTTCATCGAAATCGGTTGTCGGAAAAAAAAGTTATCATCATTTAAATATTATTTTAAAGGCACCATTTCAACAAATTGCAATGCAAACTGACTCGCGTTGAACTTTTTCGAATTGTCAGATGTCAATCACAGTTTGATATGTAAATGAAACAGTTTGATGATTTCGCCGTTTTCGATATGTATCCGTAGAATAGTGGATATGCAGTCCCATTGCATAACTGATGATGCGAGTTCGAACCTGAAGTTGAACTTTATGAACATTTTTTTGTATTTATTTTTTACAAAAATTTACAAAACTATATTATAACAATAGAAAAAGTATTATTGAAAAGTATTTCTAATGAGATCGTTTATTTATTATTTCTTTTCATCAATCCTTTCTCTTAAACACGATTATTCGACATTGCTTTTATTGCTTCTGACTGCCGGGTAGGAATCCCGAGAAAAGGGAATTTAAAATGATCAATTAAATGAAATAAATATCGAGGTGGATACAGTATCTTCCCCACTAATCAAATTTATAAAAAAATAAAATTTAAAGTGAACCCCACGCGAACGAAGTCGCGGGCATCAGCTAGTTAGTTATAAATCAATAGCAAACATAGTAATGTTGGCCACAGAACACATTAGAATACCATAGCGATTATTTGTCTAAAGATGGTACACAATGATGTTGCTATGGTATCTTATCTATCCGTGGACATTCGATAGATTACCTATAGAAACCCGGCTCGCGCAGTGTGCGAATATAATATTTTATAACATACCAACCCCTGACTAGAAAAATACTCCGTGCTCATTCACCGTAATATACAGGGTGTGAATTGAACCAAGCGTTGATTGTGGCGGAAGTGTATAAGCAATACAATTGTTTGTTGGAAACGTTCGCTTGATATGAAAGGAAGATAAGAAGGAGGCATTGTTTCTCGAGCTTCATATCTCCTTGTTAGCTTGATGTGGGAATCATAAAATCAATTTTAAAAAACTCTTAATAACTATCTTGAAACTCTATCTACCTCCATTAATTATTTAACAACCTCAATCTTTATATAGGATGTTTTAAATTTTGTATTCGATGAAATTAATTGAACAAAGTAAAGATCGTAGGAAAATAAATATAATTGTTGTCTGAAGTAATAACACGAATATTGGAATTATTACGTTTTATATAAGGTTAATCAATATTGTTACATAGTCATTTGTAATAGTTATTCGATTTATTGTCATATGTGATATTAATTGTTTAGAAATTTGAAGACAATGTTGAAATTAAATTACATCATAATATTATATTTTTCAATAAAATGTTGGTTGTTGCTAATGATCTTTATCAACAATTTTATATACAACATTAAATAAAGCTATATAAATCTGGGAAGCGATCTACATAATATATTCTTTATTTGATTTTTCCTTAATATATAAAGTATGTTGGAATCCTTATATTTCGTATTATTTTATGCACTTTTGTTAGATACTCTTGTCAATAGGAAATGCTCAATATTCTTATTTTTACTTTAAAACTATAAGCATGATAATGGAAACAGTGATAATTTGATGTGTAGCTGTCTTATATTATTTAAACGCGGTGAATTAATTTGATAACCGTTTTTTATAATTCTCTAACCTCTAGGGCCATATTCCCACTGAAAGTCCCTTTTGGTCATCGAACCCTTTGTATTTTAATATCTATGAAGTTTCGAGCCCCCTAGTATGTCTATTTTACTGATAATCTTTTTATAGACACGTAGTTGTTCGGATTCCTTCCCGATCGGTATAGATATACTTACTAGACAGTATTTTAAAGTATGATAACATTTGGCTGTCGGACAGGTGTGGTTTAGAAGAAGGGTATAGTTACGCGCAGTCAAGCGTGGCTGAACATCCGTCCGGGACTTAATGCCACCTCAACAAAGGAAGATATTATTTAAACATACCGGGTACTTTGCTATTTGAATTCTTAAGGTTTTAGTGATACATTTCCCAAAGAAAAATAAATGGCGTAAACTCCTTTATAATAAACCTAGTTTCCTTAAAATATATGTATGCTTAGCAACACCCGATCTAATAGCTTAATTCCTCTAATGTATACTTAACTGCGGAAGTAATGGCGTAGCGTGATTTTATGCATCATCAAACAGTAATGGTTGATTTATATATCATATTAACGAGGATATTTAGACAATCTGTTAAATTTATTGGTAATCATTGTAATATTTGGCAAACAAGATGCTTCAAGCTTTATTTAGTTCAGTGTAGCCGTACAGCGATGCATGCACTTGATTTGTGTAAAAAATACTGTTGGTACAATTATTTACAAAGTTGATGATCATGACATACTTCCATCAAAACGAGGCACTAGTTCATCATGTACATATGAAACAAGTACGAAAGACTAATGTAAGATGAATTGCGTTTTGTCCATTCCTCTCTACACGTTGATAACTCGAATACCTTTGTAGTATTGCGTTCTTGTGTTACTTGTTTATTTCTTAGCGGTTAGAAATTAAAACGCCAAATACGCGGCTGGTGATTAATGTACAGCCACGTGAATAAAAATATCCATTAGAAATATATAATCTCTTAGAGCTTTCTGAGCTTTCCTAGTATAATTTATTTGGGATAGGCATAATATGTAGGTATGTGAAAAAATCTGTAGGTATATAAATTCGTCCATTGTATCGTATTCTGAAGTGTGTTATTAAAATAAAATTGAATAATGATTATTGATTAAAAAAAAACAGAAATAATATGTAGTGTGTTCATTCAAATCACGTTCAGTCACGCTCATTTGTAAACAGACAAGGTTTAAGAACTTTTATGATCACTTGACTTGTTCCTAAATGAAATTCTATTGTAATAACCTAATGAGCCCCAAACTGGTCTAGAAATATTTTCCTTCTTATATTGGAAGAATAAGAAAAACGTTAAGCGTTACTAATCATGAAAGCTATTCACGGTTTCATCATTAAAAGAGCTTTTGTTTTATTTTTGCTTGCAATGTAAGGCATTGAAGCAAAAAGCTAGTTTTATAGCAACAAACGAATCATTTCCAATTTTAGTTCTTGAAACTTGTTGTACACTTATGACTGAACTATAGAGCTTGTTGTCCTTGGGAGCTTTAGAACCGAAATAGATATTCCGTTATCATCATTGATGAATTATGATGTTGCGGAATACATTTTATTGTATAGAAATAATAAAAAAAGTAACTTTGCTTGCAATTATTTCAGAATTAGTTCAATAATAAGAATAATATATAATTATTACCTCAGCTTAGTTTTACATTAAATCTAACAAATATAAGATCACTATATGTTCAAGATATACGCAGATATGTAATATACCTAATATGATAAATTATCGACATGTTACTAAAAAGTACTTTCGAGATCAATGTATGGTATTTGGTATCCACTTTATCATAATTCTCACGGATACGTTACTGATAAAATTAAAAGAATCTGATAAGTCGATGGGTAGTAGGTATAGTAGGAGAGCCCGTGGGAGATCGTCCTTCACCGATCTGATAACCAGATGAGACGTATTTTTTATTAAATATTTTTTATAAACAAATATGCCTATAATTGCTTGCCTATCGAAAAGTGGTCATGGCTATTTTTAATTAAATTAACTTTTATCGATTTTTTTTTCATCACCTTCATACTTTTGATAACCAAATGAAATTTATTTGACTGATAGTTTTTGATACACAGAATATGCCTAGGTATGCTTGCCTACTCATTTCAGTGTATAACTACCTGGCAAGCAGGTGTAAACAGGTAAGTCAAAATAATAAAAAAAAAAAATTAAATAAATAAATAAATAAAATTAAAAATTAAATTAAAATAAAAAATAAAAAATTAAATTAAATTAAAAAAAAAAAATATTAATTTTTTTTTTATAAAAAATAGCCATGACCACTTTTCGATAGGCAAGCAATTATAGGCATATTTGTTTATAAAAAATATTTAATAAAAAATACGTCTCATCTGGTTATCAGATCGGTGAAGGACGATCTCCCACGGCCTCTTAGACCAGTACAATAGAATTTTGGTAGCTACCCTTTTTGGTTTTTAGCATTATTCGGGTAAGTATACTTGAATACTAATGTATAGACACAAAATGTTTGAAGATAATGCACATACGTACGTCGTACCTATACTAAAAGTGGAAAGATTTGTTTGTTTGTAACGGTTTAACTCAAAAACTACTCGACCGATTTTAAAAATTATTTCACCAATAGAAAGCTACATTATCAGTGAGTAACATACTTTTTATTAGTACATCTACATTGTACCCGTGCGAAGTCAGGCAGATCGTATATGATATAAGATTACCGTCGGTTTTACTTTGTTATTCATTTGCAAAAGTATCTCCGCTGATCTCTGTTTTATTTTAATGACTAATTCAATTTCCAATGAAGTGAATATCATGAAATTATAGGGGGTAATATAATCGATTTTTCTATGTCCATAGGACAAAGCCGAAATCAAACCTTAGTTCATTATACCTATTACATGACATTGCATGGACTCTAGTTAAAAGCTATTTAGTTATTAAATAACAAAAAGGAAGTCTCACGGTTTCATATATTTGCGGTTTGTATACTTTCTCTCGGATGTTAGGGAGCACATGAAATTAATAATATGCTTCAGTGACAATTTGACGCTGCACTAAGTTGCAACCAGTATGTATTTTTAACATTTACATCCTTGTCCTATCCTGCTAATATTATAAATGTGAAGGTTTGTGAGGATGGATGGATGTTTGTTACTCTTTCACGCAAAAACTAATTAACAAATTTTTATGAAACTTTACAGTATTAATGTTTAATGTTTATACATCAGAATAGTATATAGGCTGATATTTAACGATATTGAGTTAATTTGCCAAATTATAACAATGATTATTAGTTACACGAAAAAAAATATGGTGGGATAAGAGTGTATGTAGCGAAGTCTGCGCGAACGAAGTCGCATGTCAAAATCAAAATCAAAAGTTTTTTATTTTAAATAAGCCTTTGCAGGCTCTTATGAAACGTCTAGTTGCATGGTTCCAAAAAGTGGGTCTCATGGAGAAGAACCGGCAGGAAACTCCATGGACATTCTTTTCAAGAATGGTTTAGCTTACAAAGACTCGGTTACAATAGTAATAATCGGCTGAGAAGTTTATGTAGAAGTTAGTTCATCGTAAAGGAAATGAGGCTCTTGGGTAATGCTTCCTTTTACCTTGGTTTGTGCTTTTTAAATGCTTTAGCAATGATTATTTTAATTTCATCAATAATAACTGTAAGTAACCCTAAACAGATAAAAAAAATCTTCTATTGCAATTCTAGGCATTATTTTATAATCTTGTGTGACACAGTTGCTGTATGTAAATATAGAATCAAACAATGGTGAGCAGTACCGTAAATGGGTAGGCGTCAGAATAAAAATGTTTAACAAACAACCTAGGATTACGGTATTTGTATTATACGGCTGGTATGATCGCATCGGTATTTGTTAATATGTTATTGTGTTTTAATTGTTCGTGTCATGTTTAAAATTATCAATGATACAATTTTTGTGACATGCAAGTGTGAGTTTTATAATAACCGGACAACCGCGAGTTGAATACGAGCTGTCTTAACTACGAGTATAAATGACTTGGGAGTATGGAGAATAAATCACCAAAATTTCATCATAATCGCATAAATAGTTAAAGAGTGCAAACAGACTTAGGTACATTGCATTTTTATTTATGTAAATAATAATCCAATGCAATCCCTTCCATTTCCATTCTAGTAACTTTGAAATGATTTTCATATAAAACATTAATGTCCGCTTGGTTTAAAATATCTATAAAAATCATTCAAATTAAGTAGATATACAATAGGAGATCAGAACCTGGCTATACTCTGACGATTTTGCATAATACTAACACAAAATAACAAACTTTCGAATGGTATAAAAACATATGTAAGTTTTAGAAGACAGGATAACGGTTATATCTCCACAAGTTTACGCAACACTTATGAATTATTCTTACTCGATCGACTAGATTTGAAATTTAAAACGTTTGGAACTTAGCCACGGATCACAACTAACGCTTTTTGTAGACAGAAAATAATGGTCCAACGTGTCAGAGGTTCATCTAGTGGAAAATTATTTTTAATTTTTTTTTGTACAAACTTAAACTAAAAAGTAAAAAATATTATAATATTTTAATTAGGTACTTCAAAGCAAGAGCCTTAAAAGACAATCGATAACATTATTGATACTTATATTTAATATTTATTAACAGTTATTTTTGAAGTCGGTGCCACCGATACCGCTCCGTAACAGAATCAAAATTTCTGTACTATGAAAAATTTTACTAGAGTTATTCTTGGAGTCGGTGCCAGCCAAGAACAGCAAATTTTTCAAACGGTAAATTTGTTGCAAAAGTAGGAATAAACTGTCTTCTTGGCTGGCACCGACTCCAAGAATAACTCTAGTAAAATTTTTCATAGTACAGAAATTTTGATTCTATTGTATTATAATATGTATTTATAGATAGAAAGATTAGTTCGTGCGTGAATATAAGAGGTGAAGTCAGCAAAATTAATTGTCTTTTATGTTCTCAGTTTCCCAGCCACGTTTAAGACATTGATAAGTTACCTAGCGCTGTGTTGATAAGTTTTCTCAGTATCGCGTGGAAAATATCTTAGAATATTTTATTTTCATACTTCAGATGTTAGTGTTTGAAGTAAGAGAAGATAATCCATTATTAGTTTCTCAGCATTATCAGCGTAATACGATCACGAGTTCACTAGTATACCTACGATACGTAGCACACCTACTTGGCGTTCCGACTAGCGTTAGGTCGACTGTTCGAATCTTGTTTATAATTTTCTGTAAACTTACTACTACGTCATTTCGATCATTAAACGGGAGGGAGGAATATTCAAATGCCGACCGGGTATCGAATCACCATTCAAATATGGAATAACCGCGAAGTTCATGTTGCGCGTTTCGGTTACATAATATGGATGTCAGAATCACGGAATAGGTAAAAAAAGAAGTGAAAACATCACAAAAGATGTATTTGACGCTTCAGGTGCTATGGGACCCAAATCGAAATAATTTTTTTTCGATTTTGAATGAAGGGTATATTTTACCATATTATGTAATGTACTGTAGGATACCTACTAGTAATCACCGAGTATGAGCTAAGTTCTGCCCGACCATCAGTTCTTATGTCCGACTGAGAGGAAGGAAGAAGACTTTTCATCCCGCTTCGTCAGTCCAGCTGCTTGCGTGCCCGGAGGTTGACTCAACGAAATGAGAAGGTGTGATGTCCACATCTTAGTGGGCATCGGATTTTTAAGGAGCGCTGCCACGTTTGAGTTCAGAAACAAACCTTTCCCCATTTAAGAGCTTGGGGTAGCGACCCGCTCTGTATTGGCTCCTGTGTGTGTGTTTGGTGTCTCAGCACCACATTTACAACAAAAGCTGTAAGCTTGTTTCCTTCACCACTTTATGATATTGATATAAATATGATTTCGGGAGTTCAATAAGATTATTAAGCAACCAAAGAGAGCCCACAAAATATTTTGGTCACGCTTCAGGATCGTGTTGGTTGTGCTTTATTTACATTAGATCCGGTAACGCATTTACAATAATTAAAATGCACCGCATCAACATCGACGTCGTGCTTGCGTCGCAATGTGCGCGTGAGCATCGTATTACGCGACGCACCACAATGATTGCTTTATAGTAGATTTTCAAACAACAAACAAAATTCTTAATATGACGTTTGCACGTGTTCTTCGCTTTTATTTAGCAAGTTAAAGGGGTTTTCTACATACATTTTATGTATTCTCATTGATATGACATAATTATGTAGTCAGTGTGTATTCCAGTTCTTTTTCTAGCTGTCAGATCGCAGTTCACAATTACTCTCTTTTTTATCTGTTCTTCATAAAATATTTGGTAGTGTCATTAGAATATCCTAAGAGCAATTACTGCTTTAGTAATTGCTCTGAGAGTATATCTAATATACAGATAATGTATTGATACTATTTCGTTTTCCTTATACCTACGTTTTCTTCCATCACCTAAGACTTTCTCATGATATAGTCATTATTTTAAAAATAGGTTTTGGGCGTTGTAATAATTATAATCTGGAAGTAAGTACGAACAATTATATATTAATAATTTATATTGAAGAAGGAAGTCTTAAGTATATTTTTAGTGTCATGATAGTGAAATCAATAAGTGGAAAGTTAACAAAAAATTTCATTACAACTATAAATTTTTTGTTGAAATAAACGTTAGCGGGTATTCTTAAAAATGAAAGAGCTATTTGGTCCATTGAAGCGTTTCATATCGAATTAAAACACAACGGGTATCGTTTTTAACTTATTAGAAAAGTAATTAAGAGGATTTAGCTTAAACAAAAATTATGTGAGCTGAATAAGATAGGTAGGTATATATATGTACGAGCGAGTACATATCCATTCATACAGATATCTTATGGAGCATGGTGTAGGTAATGATTGCAGCTCGTTACAAACATTTTGTAAAACAAAAAACTTGGCGATTCAAAAGAGTGGCAAAGAGTTTATTGCCAGTTCTTCTCGTCCTTTTCATAAAACGGCATACCCTTGATTTGAGAATTAGGGGGTTAAATGTAAAATTAGAAGTAATTTGTTTTTATTGATGTTCATAAGTGTTCATTGTGTTACCTAAATTAATAGATGATAATTTGATTTGATATAACTGCCAAGGTCCCAAGGTGTTGAGGTTCATATAAGTTTAATGTAACATACCTACATAATATGTACTACAAAAATTTATTAGCAGTTGTACCTTGTATCTTGATACCTGAGCTTGATACCTACAAAATGTACTGACTGGCAGCTTACGGCTGCTGCTGATTATGATATTTTGAGAACTGCAACGGAGTACAATAACAATTTAATCATTACTATTATTTATTTAAAGGACCATCTCATATTCTATGATGTGAAGTTTGAATCAAGTTTTGAGTCGTGTTCATACATTTTTTCTATAGACATTTTACATTTTAGAGTAAGATCCCAGAGCAATAAGACACAACTTATTTTCTAAAGCATAAAAGTAAAAAAATACGAACTTAATTTATTTTTATATGTCTGATTATATATGTTATTCAAATAAATATTACAAAGTTATATTAAATCAGTCAGACAAATTGTAATGACCAAACATCCCCTAAACACAAAAATTACTCAACTATCAGTATTATTCGTTTATTTTTTGTAGAGCTTTAAAGCGTCTGACAAAAGTTCTGGCGCATGGAAAGCGTCTGACTTTTTGAATCAGTCATTAAAATTTAACTTAAGTAACTCTGATTTTTAGTTACCTTTCTCACCTGGTACCTGCGCAGGTGTCACCGAGCCAACTCCACAAGCGTACAGGTATTAAAAAGTACACGAGAGACTACTTAGAACCGAAAGATCTATACTTTAGAAAATAAGTTGTGTCTTATCGCTCTGGGATCTTGGACTATTTAGACAGTTCCCGAGAATATTATATATCGATCTGAGTAACGTCTTAATATACGACCCTTAGAATGCCATCGGTGCTCTGTCAAACACGAATATCATGTACCTACTCTAATAAATATATAGCATGGAAGCCATCAGCTACTACAAAGATACTATTCCAAGCCGTATGTCAAGCCGAAATCTATTCTTGAAACTATCAAAATCTCATCAATTCTATAGAGAAAATTAACATTTTGTCAGTCAAGAAACTCCACAGAAAAAATAGATTGACAAGTCTCAAAACTAGATTCAGACTTGAGTCACATCTTCGAATACGGGCCTTACTCTTACTTATTGTTAGACTCATGCTATAATATTGCTCTAAGATATGTAATGAGCATATTATTAAGTTCTAAATCCCCAATTTTTTTAATGTTTACAAGGTAATAATAATTACCTTAATAATTATTTTTTAAATGTTTAAAAAAACATTTAAAAAATTGGTTAACAATATACATATGTATTATTAATTTATTCATGGATATTAATATTGTACAACACTCGGTGAAAGTTGACTCTATTATTTAAATTAAATCCGTTTTACTATTATAATCTCATAGTAGGTATACAAAATGCTATGAAATCGGGGAATATTAATAGCGTCCGAGATTTGGCTATGTTACGTCAACGGTAAAATTTATGTGTCCATATATAATATGAATATCTTAAAAAACATTGATCATTGTTATTTATTCGTGTCATAGTAATAAAATAATTGATCACCATGTATTAGTCTGCGATAAATAGAGATTTTGTGATAATTAGGTTTTTAAGGGTAGGGCACAGAAGGCTGATCACCTACTTGCCTGTTAAGAAAAAAATATCATTGAAACCCATGTCCCACTCGGGACTTCACTTTTTTTATGTTTTTTAAGGATTATGTGTGAATCTCTAAATAAATTCATAAAAGTACTTAAGTGCTGTTATGCTATCTGTCTAGGGCCAGATTTAGAGGAGGACATTCGGGGCTACAGCCCCTTGCCCTCCACAGAAGGGGAACACCCACAATAGACTTCGATTTTTTTTAATACTAGTAAATACTAGTGAACAGCTTTTCTTTGATATTTATTAACATTATTTACTTGTTCTTGATTATTAAAAAAAATGTTAAGGATTCCAGTACAGAGCCGGATTTAGGCTCAAACATGTCAAATTTTGGGATAAATCAAATATTATACTGGTATTATGCTATTTTATGGGTTTTAGTGATTTTATAATTTTCCTGAGAAATAGATTTATAAAAGGGCCGATTTTTCAAATAAAAAGAATATTCTAATCAGGGAATCTTAATAAAACATTTTTTTAAATGATTACCAAAACAAATTATACAAAATTTCATAACTTAACCATATCTAGCTATTCAATAATAATTGGTGCAATGGATACGTAAGAATTGCTACATATAAGTATAATAATGTACAATAATATTATTATCTTCTTGCCCTGTTCCCCTTTTCTTTTCTCTTCTTACACTCGCCATATCATCATCATTCTTCACACAGTCAAACCATATTTATTTCGGCCTTCCTCTTCCCGTATACCTTCATATTCATAACTTTTTTAGATACATGTATGTAATTAATGTATATTATCATGTAAATACTTATTATATAAATAATAATATCATATTGTATTAGTAAAGTCATTCTTATTAATATACATAAAAACGGGCGTAACATCCGACAAATACAACTTTCGAAAGAAACACTGATCGGAAATGCAACAACATATTATTATATTTTAATCTACTTTCAAACTTCCACTCTAATCAGGTATCGGAAAAGCGTATAATCCATTTTTGTTACAGGACGGTATTGATTCTGGTTTGATAAGTAACTAGTTTCCAAAGAAAATTCAACATTTCCTTCAGTTTGCCTTGAGGTTTTTATGCATCGATTTACGTAGATATGAGAGAATTTATGTATATGTATAATATATATTAAGTTGTAATATTATGTACTACTGAAATTTTTATTTAGTTTAACAAACACCTTATTCTATAATTGTATTGATTAAAATATTTAAACTTTCGATATACATGTATAATGAATAGTACCGTGACTAGTATCGTTTGTAGTTTGCTATGGCAACAAAGGCTTGAACTATCCATAGATAGTGTATTGTTCCACCTGGGTGAACGTATGTACATTGTACACGTTTCCTTAAATTAACTGGAACTCTGTAGGATGACTCACACAGTTCATTAAAAAGTAAGTAACAAAAATAGAAAAACTTCTAGGGTACATAAATTATGATTGCTAGTGAAATAAAACAAATGTAGCTGGAGTATTTTATTGGTCCATATATTAGCTTTTTATTTCAAAATGACCATTGTTATTTTACCAGGATCGTACGTCTGGACATATTATAATTTATTCAACGATCTTTTCCAATGACATTTTTTCTGAACTTCAGATTTATCAGTATAACTCTGAAAGAAACATGACATTGACCTAAAATTGATGAAATATTGAAAGTACATGTGACAACGAATCCTTAATTCCAATAATAATAATGGTGTATTCATTATATGTATGTGATAAGTACTTGTGCACTTGCCACGGCCGGGACGTGAGGGTTGGGCCTTATTACTTCCGAGGGTCCGCGCCGGATGCCACCGTCACGCGTCGCCGCTTGCGCATGACGAGTTTGCCTCACCTCAACACTAACCGACCATTTTGTATAACGATTAGCCACCTACCAAACAGCAGATTCAAACAGCACACCAAAGTGCACAGCCTAAAACAATGACTCAAAGTTGCATAACAACGGTGAAAATAAATACGGTCTGAACTCAACTCAATTTCTCGTTATCATTGACCGATTTAATAGGCTATGGGTGCGTATAGGCACTAGCCTTGGTGCGTGGTTCCAGGCTGATGCTTCAGATATGTGAGATGGTTGAAACTAGAGATCGTTATTTGATATATGTAATCGATATTGAAGTAAAATATGTTGTTTTCACGCGCTTTTCGTTTCAAACGGTCTATTTCTCTTTGAGTCTCTTTAAGGGTGTCTAATGACATTGAGATAAACTAACTTCATTTAGAACCGATACCTTCGAGTCACGGGTTTGTTCCAATCCTCTATGGGAGCAGTATTCTTCTTGCAAGTCACTAAGTCGTATTGGTTTATAACACTGCGGCCACTGGAAGTTGATAATTTCTTCAAATGAACACAGTCGTTTTCCAGTATTCAGAGGAAGAAAACCTGAATATAATCTTCTGGTATCTATTGAACGTCCATACGTCTAAAATAAACTCCGTGAATAATTGCTCACTCTCATCAGATGTAAGTAGTTGTATTAAAAGGTCTTTGAACGATCTTGTACTGTTTTTTTCGGTAGGTATATACTACCTCCATATACGACGTTGTCTACGGAAATGTTACGCTATGTTTTTATAAGGTATGACCGGAACGACCTTTGGTTTTTAAAAACTTCTTGGATTCTTTTATATTCCTACGTAGAAATGAATAAAATAACATCCAACCAGTCCTGGCTGTATAAGTATTATGTACGTACTTTAAGTTTTGGAAGTAGATAGTCATTATGGTACAAATAATAAATAATTGAACCGTAAGTCCCTTTGAAAAGCAATTAAAGAAATCGAATTTATAATTTATTATGTGTTTTTTAACACATTGTAGGATACTACGAACGATACTAGAAGATATTCTAAGACATACATGGAAATATACTAGACAATATATAGAATTTCGAAACAAACGTCGTTTACTACACATACATAAATACATTAGTCATAACATATAATATGTACATATACATTTTCATTTCTTCGGGCCGAAAGAAAGGAATATACTTCGAGCCTATATAATATGTACAAATATGCTCAAAGTTAGCATAGCCATAACTCGGGTAGGGTATAGTCGACTAACAGCGTATGTGGTTTAGTGGTCGCACGTTCATCTGCTAACCGATGAGTCCCAGGTTCGATTCCCAGGTCAAGTGCTTTTAAATTTAAAGGAGCACTTGTCTATCAAAGTTTGAGAATTTGAGGGATTTTAGGTGGGTGTTTAAAAGTAAAGCATGTGAGAACGGATCGTAAAGTGGATAACTGAAACACGAGTACCTAGGTATTGCGCAAGCGAACCCGTGAGTCCCACGATGGCGGGACCTGTGGGTCAAGAGGGGGTTTAGTGGATCTATGTATTCTAAATGGGTCAGATCGTATCCAGAGAGTTATGCCAGCCCATTCTGATTGAGAGGACCGGTTTTGCATTATTTCAGTTTCATTAATCAATTCAGGTAAGCGAGTGATGAGCCCACTATACCCTTTTTTTAGAAGGGGAAGCTACTTATTACCTTGCGAGGTTTCTCTTTTCCTCTGAACTCCCCGCGGGTAGTGCAATGCGGGAAGAGTGAAGGACTCTGATCTTCCAAAGCAAAGGATATGATATGCTGCATTTTGACACGAAACGCTACAGCGATTATTACTATTATTATACAAGGTTAACCAACATTTCGTCATTTCACTAATCTCATTAAATAAATGTTCAGACAAAACAGTGTCTGGTAAATAAACCGTACATCTGCATCGGTAAGGTTCTTGCTTTGTTCGCATACAGGTCAATAAGCAAGCGGTGTAGCAAAAGCGTGGGATTACCATGACACTGCCTATTACAATCGACAATCCATACTTTTTGTCATTTGTTCACGAGTGTACCTCATAAGAATTCCGTTACTTGCTTTTTTGTATGTCTTTAACAAACTCATGATTAACAGTGTCATCGAAGAAATAACTATTCCCGTTTTTACATAATGTTATATGGTTCTATTATATTTCAACTAGTTTCGTAAATTACATTTCGTCTTTAAAAAAATTCTCATCATTATTATTACTGAATGTTGAAATGTAAATAAATCTTCAGTATTTTAAGTGAAACTGACAGACGCATGCATGATTTCTCGGATTCCAAGTTCAATTGTAGTTTAATGATCGGTGATAGTAAAGTGACACAGTTTCGCGATATATAATGTCTTTTTGTTGCAGGTTCCAGAAAGAATTGAGCAATGTTCTCAACTTTCGACGAGTAACATTTTGGAACAGAACGGAGAAATAGTTAAACCACCAGATAAAACTGTTAAAAACCCCGATATTCGTTATACTAAAGAAAATGCTTTGAACATGGAAGTTGATACTTTGAGGTGGCAATTAGCTCAGGTATACTTAATCTAATATAGTTTAATTATTTTATTTTAATGTTTTCAATAATCTCATGGTGCACCATTACAGTTTAGGATTGTTATATTTTGCGAATGTATAATAGAATAATTATGTAGCATTGCGAAGTTAATAGCTGTGTATATAAATATAATATGAAAATATGACTGTAATTTATTTCAGACTGAAGCAAACAGACAAATGCATATAGCTTTACTTAAACAAATAGTCACTTTTCTAAACAGAGTTAAGGAGCATATTGAGTGCCAGAAAAGTGACCCAGATTCTAAAGGTGGAAAGGGCATTTCAAGCCCGATTCATAGGTCACCTAATTTGACAGACTTGCCACGTTCAAAATCCATATTCCACGTTGACAAAAGTCTCGATTTTTGTAGTAGTCCCACTAAGAAAATTATTACAAGAAAAATCAGCAAATCGATAAGTAATGTAAACGGATACAAAGATAGCATTAACGTTTGGTAAGTTATATTTATTGTCTTGTAATCACTTAGGTTTTAATAGTTGTAATTAAAATTCTTTGATGATATACGGTACTTAAATCATTAAAATACATACACTTAAAAAATAGAAGGTTGAAAAGTTTTTTTTTAAAGTTGATGTTCAATTCGTCCTTGTTACATTTTATAATAATTGGGTTAATATGCAGGCACATTCAATATTATACGCCGTAAAATGCGAATGTCTTAAATATAATGCAATAGATGGATTAATATACATTTTGTGCGATAATTATTATTAGAAAGTGTTTATTGATGAATTATTACTTTCAGGAACCATTCAAAGTTATCTTTAATTTCCGAAAACGAAATCGCAAACAAGCTCACTGAAGAGATGTCGCGATTAATCACTCTTGCCAATACAGTCCTTAGTACTAAGATACCTGATCTTGCTTGCGCTGTACCAGAAAACAGCAATGAAAATTACCTGAAACTTATTGAGGAAATTAAAATTGTTGAGACAGTACAAAATAACACAAATGACTCTGTAAGCTTTGTTGACCAAAACTCTGTTGATTCAGAAAGTTTAGATATTAAATTGAATAACCTCCACTTCAAGGAATTTAATAAAGATACAATATTGGACGTTTTAAATACATCTCAAGCATCAATTATGGCTGATTTGAGAAATAACTCCAATGATTTTAAATTTGAAATTAACAAAGATTCGCAAAATAGATTTAACACATCCGAAGAAAAATCATTTGAATTGGATAAAAAATCCGAGTACAATACCGTGTCAAATTTTATTGAAGATGAAAGTGGGTTTTCGTCTTTGAATTCATTTCAAGAAATCGGAATACCAATCATTAGCATTATTCCACCATCTCCAAACAAAGAAATTGCCTACATGGAAGAATTTCCCGATATTATTATTAACGAAACTGAAAAGTGGAAGACTGACTCTATTGAATTTGATAAGCAAAGCGTCAAGGTTTTTTGGGTATAGTTTAAAATGTACAAATACAACATATTATGTATGTATTATGTTTTTAAGATAACATGTTTTATGTTTACGATGGTTAATTGTAACTTCTCTAAGAAAAGTTAGCTTTAGGCATTTATGACTTTGAACTTTAATATTTTTATTTTTTACTGCCGTAGAATAGAAAATTAAGACTATGTTATGTAGAGATGCCGTTTATATTTATGATAAAATAAATTTCTTGATTTTTATATTTGTTTGTTTTCTGAATTGCATGGAAATTAAAATTACCTTGAATTGTATGTTGAAAGCAGAGATAACCTTGTAGAGTTGATTCGCAACGTAATTTTAAACAAGAAACCCTGAATGACAATGACACCAAAGTTATAAAAAAGTATATCATATACATTTTTGAACAAGACCTATTTGTTTTATGTTTGTTATTACATGAGATATTTGAACTTCATTGGTTATAGGAAGAATGCATTGGTATAAGTAAGCAATAAGTATACCTACATATGACATAGTCATAGCTTTAAAACTGAATAAATGTATAATATATACAAGTTGTAGTTCGATTCATGGTTTTTTCAATTGAAACGCCTTATTTCATATCAATGCAGTACCCTATTTTGACCTTTTTAACCATAGAGCAACACGGGCCACCGGCGAACCGGAGGGGAGTAGCCATAGCGTTCGTTACCGATACCAAACAATCTGTCATTTTTTGCGGGGGGAAACCTGCGCTATGTGTGCGTACTCAAGTTCGCACACACAAGCAATCGTCTGTCACTACGAAACTCACACCGTGACAATTAAAAAATACACTAACAATTTCACACACACATTTAAACATTCCGTGTCATAACAGTATAATTAAATGGCGCAACTACACTGACAAGTCCTTTTAGCCGTAGTTGCAACAACTGTCGATACGCAGTATCGATAATTTCAAGAACTGGGTTAGGGAAATTAGGTTTATAAGTTCGACTTAATTTATTTATTTTAAAGATGGAGTTAATTTATTACGTACTACAATAATACAAATGAACTTGTCGGGTAATGCGCACGTAGCAGGTCACGGAGAGTGGACCATGAGTTGGTATAGGTATAATAAAATCTTAGAAATAATTTGAAAAATACTTCGTAATTACAAAATATGTTTATTCATTGTATCCCTTAACGGAGATGGAAACGATTACAAACAACTTTGGGCCCCCAATGTAACAATATGAAATTGGTGTGAATTAATAGATTGAGACTTAACAGTCCTTCGTTGAAAATTCTATTAGTTTTGACAATCTGAGAGCCGAGTTATTAGAGTTTTAAGTAGTAAACTGTAAAAGTAAGGTTATGTTACAATCAATAATTGACATATATATCATAAATCTGTGATCAATGATATTTGTAGTTGTCAAATCGTAACAATTCCTAAATGACGACAATCGGGAAAGCACTCAGACTCAAAACGTAGAAAACACGAAACGAATTAGCACAGAGTAAACAACTGTCATGCGGCATGCCAACGACAGACTAAAATAAAAGATCGATTTTAATCGATAAAAAATCGATAATTATGTATATTAATTTTCTTTAATTAATAATTTATATTTTATTTAATAACATAACTGTAATTATATGCAATATATTGTATTTAAAGTGCATTTAATTACTTTTGAGTTAATTACCTTGTCCAAAGGTTTTTTTTTTGTGATTGTGTAATCGATTCAATTAATCGAGAATCTCAGGAAAACTATATTTCTCATATTTCTCCTCTCCCAGATTGAGAATTGAGCTGATTTTTTATATTATAAGATTAAAAATATTTCATTTTTCTAGATCATATCGCAATTATTAAATTTGGGTTACACAATTTTCCATATCCTTTGGATTTTTAGGAAATAAAAAAAACATTATGGTTGAAATTTACACTAAGTGATTTTAATAAATGTGCTAACGCGCGTAAGTATTATATTATATTTTAACAATATAACTATATTATCACAATATAATATTTGAATCTGAAAATTTAATCTCAAAACTGTCTCTGTATAGAAGACTCCTTTGCCATTTTTTTTCGATAACTTAAAACAATCCGACAACAACACTATCGCTCGGTGACAGCGACTTCTCGGAAATAAACTCGGATCAGTCGCTCGACAGATCCGTGTACTGTATGAGGGCTCATACAATACGCGGATCTGTCGAGCGACTGTGTTGGTAAAAAAATCCGAAACAACACGACCGATAATATTGTAATTTTTTAAGTTTTAAAGAAGTAAATAGTAATAATATGATTAAAAAATACCTACATATGAAAGATAACGCTATCTTTTTGTAAATTTGACGTGGCAGATATTTTTTGGCAACAAGAAACACAAACAATTCGGCATTTTTTTAGGAGGTCGATTCAGTCGCGCATCTGGATTTAGTCTAGTGAAAAGTGTGGCTACAACTAGTTTTATTGTACGTATAGGACCATTTGGACTTGTACTTTGACAGAGGGGAACGCCTGCGTATGGCTACTCCCCTCCGGTTCGCCGGTGGCCCGTGTTGCTCTATGTTTTTAACATTACTAAAAACCTATAAATTTTTGTATATACATATTATTTCTTGGAATACTTTATAATAAAAAAATGTCCTAAAAAACAATGCTTAAGAGCATTGACAAAAGTATTAAATATATCAATGATAAAAGCGAATGTATGAAAAGAAATGAGTCTAATAAAATATATTTAACCTTTTTAAGGATATGCCTATAATTTAGAACTGTTTGGAAATAAAATTTAAAAACAATAAATTAATCATTTTAGACATAAAAAAACTTTCGACAGTTATTATTTTATAAACATCAAAATTGTACAAATGTAAAAAATATCAAGAAAATTATATTTTTTTTATATACAAAAAGTATCTAAATTCTTGTAAAAATGGCAGATATTGAGGATGATAAAGCCAGTGGCGATGTTGGGTCGGAACAGAAACCAGAAGAAGTTCCCGAACCTACACCTCCCAAAATACCTGACGTAGAACTCATTGTTGATGGATTCGGTTTCATGCCAAAAGATTATCCCCGTGCCGCAAAGAGTAGGTCATCTAATGTTTTCACAAAATCTTCGAAAATGTTGAAAGAAATTAAGGGAACAGAAGCAGAACAAAGTCCGTGTGCATCTAGCACAAACATTGATATAGTGAGGAGGTACACTTGGAAAACGAAAAATAGAATGACTGTTCAGGTAAAATTTTATAACAACTTAGCCAGTTTTAATACTATAATTTACTATTATATTGTATTTGGGTTTTGGTGCCAAAGAGCCATTTGTGTCTGCCAGGAAAATGTAGTTAATAATAAAGAATTGCTTATATTAACCAGATTATTACATACGGTGCAACAATAACGTCAATTCGGGCTCCGGATCGTAAAGGAGTACCAGATGATGTTGTAGCAGGATTTGATACATTAGAAGGTAAATGAATTAAACTGATGTTAGTTGAAAAAATGAAGGCAAAAGATCGAGAAGTATTACGAAGGTGAAGTGATTGCTTTGATATCCCATACGAGAATAAGTTATTAGAGCGAAATATTACTGCCTCGTTAACCCTAATTATAGTTGTATATGAAAGTATGACAACGGTGATCAAATATTACGATTAGAGACCGATAATACTATACAATGTCGTAGTCTTCGTAAGTTTACTATATCACTGCAACTTTACATATTACCTATTATGATAATATGTATATTTCTGAGCGAGAAAACTAGCAAATTAAACCATTTACGCTAGTGTCTTGTTAATAAATTGCTTAGAAAACTAGTGTACCTAAGTGCTTGAGGACACATGAACAAAGTTTCTCTAAAATTAATTATGAACACAATGAAAATTTAAGTTAAGTAAAACTGTAGTATTTTAAGTAAGATGTAATTATTGGCCATAGAATACCTAATTATTTGAATAGAAATGTATTGTAAATATGTATTACAGACGAATCAAAAAATCTAAGAACTCATTTTCTGACATCATAAATTCTGTGATTTGTTACAAAATACTTTCAGTCCAGAAATCGGCTAGAAATAGGTCATGTATTGTAAATATGCATTACAGACGAATCAAAAAATTTAAGAACTCATTTTCCGACATCATAAATTCTGTGACTTGTTACAGAATACTTTCAGTCCAGAAATCCTTACTTCGGTGCGACAATAGGACGCTACGCTAATTATATTCGTGATGGAACAATGATTGTAAAACCATCAGGAAGAATGTATATGTTATCCACGAACAGGGGGCATAATCACTATCATGGGGGATATATGGGATTTGACAAGGTATATTTATAATTATGTAATATACGTATATTCAACTTTTATTTTCTGCTTAATCCATTTCTTATTCATATTTAAAATATAATTTACCACGGAAGTTACAAAGCATATCACAACTGTCATACAATAAAATAACTTGTATTTAAAAAGTGTAACCATACATTTTACCTACTTTCACAATGCTAGTAATAAATATTTCAGGTTAATTGGCGTTCTTACGTGGTAGGAAACAAAGTCATCATGAGTCATGTATCTGAGCGATTCCATGAAGGGTATCCTGGGACGTTGATGGCACAAGTATCATTCGAAGTCACGTGCGATAACACCCTTAAGATTGAAATGAAATGTACCACGAGCGAACCGACTATTGTAAACCTTAGCAGCTCACAATACTTCAACTTAGGAGGCCATGTACGTAACATAGCTTTTTATAATATATACTACTAATTAAGCTTTACATATAATCACTGACCAGAGATGGACAATTCAAACGCTGGAAAGGATCTTAACGTAAAAGAAAAGTCGGTAGACCAAATAGACGGTAGGATAATGACCTTATCCTTATAGCTGGCATCGATTGGTTGAATTTAGACCAGTTATACTCAACCTGCAGCCCGCGGGCCGCATGTGGCACCTTGAGTTACCATTGAAATTTCGCGCCAATCAGAAAAGCTGGGTGCGCGCTTTATATGAAGGAAATACAATATTTTATGTCATTTTTCGGATCGTCTTTTAGTAGTGAGGGATTGGATTTAGAAGCCATTGCAAGTCATTAAAGTCAAAATACATACAATAGGTAAGATAAAATACAAAATTGTTGAATTTTGAATCACCTAGATATTTTTTTTATGACACCATTATGTACTGAAATGGGTTTGTGGTCCCTATTAAAAAAAGGTTGAGTATGGCTGATCTAGATAATGGTTCATAATATTCTATATACCAATAATTTAATAGACTAAAGTACGGATCATTGAATATAATTAAGTTAACACGTTGAACGCCATGACGGGCACCATGTGACTGACAGCATACCCCGGCAATCATCATGCATATAACAACGTGAAATATTTATTAATTTATATTTTACGTTGTTATACGAGTATGCATGATTTATGTATAAAATAACATTATTTTATTAACTCCGCCCAAAGAACTCCCGGAAAGTAAATAGTTGCACAAATATTTAGTATCGAAACTCTAAACTGGCTTCGTTAATAGTCATTACTTTTTGTATGGAAAACGAACCACCTTAAATCGAGAACCGACCAAAAATCGTTGGGGTGATTTATGTAAATATGTATTGTTACGAAATACCTCAAAAATATTGGGCGAGTCGAAAGGCTGTTCTTCGGCCGCCTAGAGTCTTGTTAAGTTATTTGCTACAGTATTCGGTTGTGAAACATGATCATAATAAAATTAAAATCTAAAATCTGATAAAGAGATTAATTAATGTGTCAGCACGTCTAGATGAAACCTGTTATGTGCTTAATCCTGGGAGATTAATTTGGTCATTAACGTGATTCCAGCACGCGGGCAGTGAGTCTATGTACGATCATATTTTCACTATCAACGCCGATAAATATACAGCCGTGGATGACGATTGCCTCATAACAGGTATTTATAAGCTTTTTTATATATTATTAACTAGCAAAACGCCCCGGCTTCGCACGGATGCAAAGTAGATGAAAAAGACAGCCTATGTTACTCGCTGATAATATAGCTTTTGTTGAAAGAATTTTTTTAATCTTTTTTTTTTTAATTTTTTTACATACAAACCTTCTCCTAAAAATTCTGAAGACAACAAAAATAAATTTAGCTCAATCGGTCCAGCCGTTCTCAAGTGATGCGAGTACATACATGCGGCATTTTATTTTTATTTATATAGATAGATTTAGTTTATTATTAGTCAATAGCATCGCGCCCCGGCTTTACACGGGTGCTATATAGTGCTAGATGTACTACGTTACTCGCTGATAATGTACCTTTCTATTGGTGATAGAATTTTTAAAATCGGTCCGGAAGAGTTGAGTTTATTCATAATATACGAAAATACAATTCTTTCCTCTATATAATATTAGTATAGATATAGAAGCATATATATAGATAAATAATGTGTGAGAATATTTCCAGAGCTGGATTTAGGGGAGGGCTTCCGGGTCTACAGACGGGGGGGGGGGGGGGGGGGGGGGGGGGGCACAATAGAGCCTTCGAAAAATCTTTTAAATTTAAACCAGTAAACACTAGCAAACAACTTTTCCTTTGATATAAATTTTACGCTGTTTTACATTTACCTACTGTACTTTGTACTAACATGATTATATTGTTCTTAAATATTAAAAATAATGCTAATCTTATTTGGGGCCTGGATTCCTTTGTTGCCCTAGCCTCTAAACCTCGAAATCCGGCCCTGAATACGTCGACACTTGGCGTGTATTCAGTCAGCAAAGGACCGAATACCGAAACACTGGGGAGACAAAACTTCTGGGAACAAACATTGCAAAGCGTTGCGTCGCGTCGCTTAGTAATGCAAACACCATACATACAATGCCCTACGTTTTTATGCAATACTCGCTCTCTAGCACTAAAAACGGAGTTTTACGTGATCCAGCGACGAATTACAAAAAACGCAAAAGTACGTTGCCCGCATGCCAATGTTAGTTTATCAGTTATCAGACGGAAACACAGTCTCGAAGGTTGACTATTTAAATAAGATATGTGGTCGAAATGCAATTAAATAATTGTCTTGACACAATGAAGAAAACAATTTATTGAAGACATGAGAGGTGGAGGCGCTATGTAAATTTTTTTAGAACTTCTATTTTATACGTTGAGTGAAGATGTTGTGTCTCCATAACGATATATACATGTATAATTATTTTATTTGTCAAATTTAGTTATTAAATAAACAATCACGACAGTTAATAATTGTCTAAAACACTGTTTTGCCCATTCATTTTCTAGATCATTTACAAATTGTATCATGCCCCTTCATCCACTTATATTGTCTTCAATTGTAAAAATAATGTGTACTTAATTTGAATTGGACGCTGTTAAGCAATACAGTGTCAACCCACAAAATGACAAAAATGTTAATTTTTATACCAATCGCTTCCTTATGAGCTGGAGTACATATTTCAATAGAGATATACTCGTATATTATTTAAGTCGTTTTAATAGCAAACATATTGAAAAAAGTAGTGGGCGCGAAACCCTAACATGCTTAGAATATAAATAACAGCTAGCTTTTGCCCGCGACTTTGTCTGCGTAGAATTAGTACTACGGGTAGCTTATTTTTTAACCGAGCTGTTTTTTTATCAATCTCCGCTTAATGGCACTCCACTCAAGTAATTCTATCGTGATATTTTGTAAACTATTCGACCAAATTACTTAGTGTAAAAGACAAAGTTCATCTATATTAAATACTGAAAGCGAAAAATGTATCAATTTTGACAAGAATTAACTAAATTTAAATAAAATACCGTATACCGGATTAAAACGCGATTTATTATTTATATTGATTAAATTATTTATCCCGACGTTTCGGATGCTTTTCAGCAACCGTGGTCGCGGGGAGACAGAAAGATGACAGTTGTCTGATATTTGAAATGTCACAAAGTTGCCATATTTAATTCAATACAATTCAAAAATAATTTATTAATTTAGGTAACACAATGTACACTAATAAACGTCAATAAAAAATACATATTAAACATATAAAAGACAATATTATTAACTAATAATACTGTAATTATGGCTCATAGTTTGGGTATATTGGCTTCCACATAAAAGGTAAATATATGCTGTCGCGGACTTTTATTTAGAACTATTTAAGACAAACAATCCCACGATACATTATATAATTGTAACTTCAACGGTTTAGGCAGCGCACGCCAATATAGTTCTCAGAGGGCAGGACTTTTTCCGACTTACTGGATAGTTATCGTAATATTATGGCCAAATTACATAAAATCTTTATAAATTGTAGCCTATGTGTTATTCTGATGGATAAGTTATATTACTGTAAAGTTTCATTAAAATCCGTTCGGTAGTTTTTGCGTGAAAGAGTAACAAACATCCATCCATCCATCCATCCATCTATCCTCACAAACTTTCGCATTTATAATATTAGTAAGATAATGCACTAAATTCTATTACTTTGATTGCTACACATTTAATAAAACCTAATTAAAAATTCAAACTCAATTTTCTCAAAATGGCAACTATGTATGTTGACATTGTATTGCTTAACAGCGTCCAATTATGTACATTTTCAGGTGAAAAGAAGATAGTAGGAGCTACTGTTTATGATTTCCGGGTGCCACGAGTACTTAGAACCATGTTGCCAAAGATACCTATGGGAGGATATGATATCAATTACTGTATAACACAAGGCACCGAGCAAGACTTAACATTTCAAGCTCGGTATGTACGAAATGAAATCTATTTTTAGGGTTCCGTACCCAAAGCGGAACCTATTACTAAGACTCCGCTGTCCGTCCGTCTGTCTGTCCGTCTGTTATTAGGCTGTATATCATGAACCGTGATAGTTGACAGTTGAAATGTAAAAATTAGAATACAATAAATATTTAAGGGTGCTACCATACACCAAATGTGATATTTTTACCGTTTTTTATAGATAATGGTACGGAACCCTTCGTGCGCGAGTCCAATTCGCACTTGACCGTTTTTTATGTTCCTTATGTTCTTTATAATACTAGGTTTTGGTTTGAACTGTCAACGTAAGCTTAAGCCAGATTAACTTAAGGACCACACTTGCTTGTGTTGTAAATATTTTTTTTTATTAACGCGAGCATCTCAAATTTAAATTAAATAACTTATACCGGATTAAAACGGGTTTCATTCATTATATTATATTATTTATCCCGACGTTTCGAGTTATTTTCAGCAAACATGGTCGCGGGCAAACTGAAAGGTGACCACTGTTTGATTTAAATTTTCGCAGTTTCTATACTAATGCCATCTATGATATCATAATATTATGATAAATAATATGACTGCGCTCAAAGAGTAATAAAACTCTCTCCTTTCCTGTCCATAATTTTTTGACGGCTCGTTGGCGCGTTCGGTAGAACACCTGTCGTGCGCATCCGTGCCGTGCATGCCGTGGGTTCGAATCCCACCGGGAACACATGTTTATAGTTTTCTGTAAGCATGTTTTCCCCACGTCTGGTAACTTCGGGCATTGATCGGGTGGGAGGAATATCGAAATTCCGACCGGGTAACGAACCACCGTTCATAGATGGAAAAACCGTGAAGTGCACATTGCGCATTTTGTTTTCAGTCTATGGATTTGCGAATGCTCAAAGTAAAAAGTAGGTCGGCAGCGCATCATTGACTGATGTTCTGTGTCTGAGGTGTCACCTTCCATCAAGTGAGCCTCATGCTCGTCTGTCGACATCTCACATAAAAAATAAAAATAATAATAAGTCTCCTCACTATTCTGATTCTTCAGTCACCGTTATATGTCTTTGGAATAATTTACCACGAAACGCACCTAACCGTTTATAAACGTCTTCAGGAAGAGGGTCGAAGAGTACCTACTATCTTAATTTTAATTTGTTCAAAAAATCCCAAAACTCTTACATGCTATTAAAAATAATATTTTTGTTGAATATAAACAGTTTATTAACATGTCACAGCTCTGATAACTGAGGCTTATACTCTTTATTTCCAGCGTACTTCATCCTGGTTCAGGAAGAGTGCTGGAGGTGTACAGCAACCAGCCAGGAATGCAGTTTTATACAGGCAACCTCCTTCCAGATCCGGACAAGATTGTTGAGGTATTTATACTATGATATCCTTAAAACAACACCAATATCTACGTAATTGAATGTGTGCTTGATGAAGTACGGCATTCCCCATCATAAACCTAGAGCTAGGTTTCTACTGAACGTTCTACGCATTTGAGTAATATAGAAAAGTCATACAAATTCTATATAAAAGAAAAACGTGTTAGTTGCACCATTTATAGCTCAAGAACAGCTGCACCGATTTTAATGATATTTTATATGTGGGATTCGTCTATGCTCCGAATAATAGAATAACTATTAAAATAATATTGTCTTTTATTAGTATAAATAATGAATCGCGTTTTAATCCGGTATACAGTATTTTATTTAAATAACTATTAAAATATTGGAAAAATCAGGAAAAAATATGCTGAAAATTAATTTTAAAATAAACTAGGTTCGGAACTCCGCCATCTTACGCAATTGATGGCTCACGTCACGCATATGTATATTTGTAATAATTGATGTGACTGCAAATCTATAAATGGGAAAATAGCATTTATATTCAAAGGTATTCATTTCAAGACGACGTATGTTATGTTCGCTAGTATTTAATAAACGAAAATATTCTCTAACCTCTAAGATTCGAACATAAATATTTCTTTTGGACGGGCGTTTTGATAATCAAAAAAGCAATAAAAGCTACATCGCGTCGCTAATATATTACTAATAAATTTTTAATAATAATTTTATACAGAATGTAATGGTGGTTCCTTTTCTGTACTCTAATAAAGTATAATATATTTTCTATGGAACAGAACCCACCAGTTGAAGAGGAAGGTGAAGCTGGCAAGGAGTCTGACAGTGAGGGTGAAAGCGAGACGAGCAGTAAGACTAGTGCGAAAGGCGAGGAGGCGATTGAAGAGGAAAGCGAGGTTCTTTTGTTTTTATTTTCTTTGAAATTGTTTAGCCATTTATTACTTTTTTATTATAAGATATAAACGATGAGAAATGAAATGGGAGTCGAGTGTTTTTCAAAATAGAAAAATCTGCAGCAGAAAAGGTGGATGCGTCTTTAAGGAATAGGTGGAACGGAGATACTATTCTTGTCTACGACTTTTTTAACCTTTTATTGACATTATGTATGCTAATTACACATACATATGTATAGTTCCGATATACCAAGTTAATCACAACTTGCTCTTTTAGGCGTTCGTAAATATGTTTCTATGTGGATTTAGAAAAAATCTATGGTCTGTTCTTGCGAAAGTTTAGTGTATTTAGTTTAAGCTGATAGTGGCTAGAATATAATTAAATGCATCAGATAACTATGAAATAGCCCGGGCTCATTATTTAAGGCCACTATAATATGAAAAAATTGCCAATATTCTTCTTTTTTAAAAGATATTTCACGCACCCACGCAGTCTTCAAAACAGCAAAGGATAATATAAGGTTACTTCGTTACTGGCATTCCAACGGAGAAATACGGGCACACTGATTCCGTCCGTCAATTCGTCCAATAATGTACGTCTACGTACGATACAAATTCGTGCCCAATGTGCAACCGCCCTTAGTGTCCAAACTCTACATATACATATCATAGCGAAGAGCTTCGATTTACATTTTAATCTTTGTACTCGTAGGTAAAAAGTCCAGTAGTTATTTCTTTATTACACTGCCCTTACATATAGTTAATAATGCAGGGTAGTTAAGCTGATTGAGCCTTTGTAAACATAAAACCTATATCATATTTTTTTAAGTTGCTTATGACATCAAAATAACTATTGAGAAATGTGTAATTATGAGATTTCTCTAGAATGAGAAAAATATTTCTTTCTTTACAGGGTAAAAAAAGCTATGGATACGTTCCACTGTTGGGCAAGCAGGGAACTTACTACAAAAAACATGGACTGTTCTGTTTGATGCCCCAGAACTATCCTGATGCAGTTAACAATGTGAGCAGTTTATTTTGCTATTTTTTATTGATTTAGGCCTACTTGGAAGTTTTCCCCGTCGTCAGTCAGTTAGTCCCTACGTCCCGTACGGGCCATTTCTTACGGTACGGTACGGTATATTTGTCTGGAGGCCAATTACCAAAGCAAAATATGTAATTTCGGCTGACGGATCGTACAGTTTTCCTATAACGAAAACCTTTTGGAACCAAATAGAAATGAAAATGTTTTCTTAATAATTTAAAATACAAAGTGTGATGTTCTTTTGTTTCGCTCCGAAATTTCGGCGTTTGGTTTTGGTAAAAGGCCCCATGCTTGAGGTGTGAGTATTTTCTTTAAGCATGTCTTCCCCGCGTCTGGTAACTTCGGGCATAGAACGGGCGGGAGAAATAACGAAATTCCGACCGGGTAACGAACCACCGTTCATACATGGAAAACCAGTGAAGGGCATGTCTATGGAGTTCTGTGACTGAGGTACCTATGTACTATGAGGTTCACTTGATGGTTGTCTGTCGATATCAAACATTAAAAAAATGTAAATTAACATCGTCCATGAAAATCCATAGAAATTAAGATCTAACATGCAATATGCACTTATTTAATTATTAATAAAAAAATTTTTGGGTTTTCCATTTCATTCCATTAAAAACATTTGTAAACACAAGAATTGTTACTACGAATTTGTTTTCATTTATCTATATTCCTCCTGTTTTTTTTTAAATGTGACATACTTAGAGCAACATTCAATTAACCTCTCGGTGTCGGCGGTGATGGAACCCGCGACTCTTAGAAATACGTGGCACCGTCTATTGATTCAATGATACTGCAATTTTTCACTGATATTGTTACAATGTGATATAATTCTATCTTATTTATTAAGAATATATATTATTTATTATTAAATATATTTTTCTTTTCGCAGAGAAATTTTCCGAATTCCGTACTAAATCCAGGTGAAGTGTATGTCCATCGAATTCAATACAAATTTGGTATATTACTCGGGAAATATGTCTAAAAAAATGTGAATACTCAAATATAAAAATGTTTTTGTAAATAAAAAGTAGTTGTGAACATCTGTTGAAGTTTTATTTTGTCTATAACTGATAAGTTTCCGAATAGTACGGGAGGTAGCTCTACATTTTGAATGTATTTTATTGTAACGGGTAGTTTAATGATCAAAAATTAGCAGGACGTACAGAATTAACTACTATAACTGATATTTTTTAATTTCTTTAATTATTTTTTGTCTATAGTAGTACTACATTGCACCCGTACGAAGCCGGGGCGGATCGCTAGTTTACCATATTACAACGAGCTAGTTATATTACAATAATCCTGGAATAACCATTGGACGTATATCCATGGAAAGGATCCAATCAACACAGATAGTTTTTAGATACCTATTCAAGTTTTATAAATTACAAATCCCGTCAAACAATATCTTGTCAAGCAAGTGGGTTGGTACTCAATGTAGGAATAACACTTGGCTTTTACATTTTGCTAAGGCTGTTTTAGTGATGATTCCTGCAATCCTATATACGACCAATTTCAGTATTTTTTTTCATACTGTCATATTATATACTACCTACTCAAACTCTATTTATTATTCCATAAAAGTGCATATATAAAACACAAAACTATATTGAATTTAAAACTAGGTACTTTTATGGGAGGAGATTATTACAGATACGATTACCAAAAGTAACTCTACGTAATCGTTGCATGGCCAGCCGGCCTAGCATGACAACCACGACAAAATTTATCGACCGTTTTCTCGTGTTTTAATCGATTATCTCTTTGTCTTCTAGGTCTAACATGACACACTTAAAACTCGACTTCTAATGTCAAAACTAGAGATATATGGCGATCGAGATATCTTGTCTATCAAAATAGTCGATGTCGTGATATATATAATATATAAATATATAATATATAAATATATAATATATAATATATCGATATCTTATATCTTAGTTTGACTTGACTCGTCCGCCAGATATCTCTTGATGGTCATGCTAGGCGGGCTGAACGCCTGGGAAAAAACCACTCTCTCATTTAACGTGTTTTTTTTATTTATTTTAGATATCGACAGACAAGCATGAGGTTCACTTGATGGTAAATGACACTCAACCACAGAACATCTGTCAGTCAATGATGCGCTGTCAACCTATTTTTTACTTCGAGCATTCGGGAATCCATAGACTGAAACCGAAACGCGCAATGTACACTTCACGGATTTTCCATCTATGAACGGTGGTTCGTTAGCCGGTTGGAATATCGATATTCCTCCCACCCGTGCTCGAAGTTACAAGACGTGGTGAAAACATGCTTACAGAAAATTGTAAACATGTGGTCCCGGTGGGATTCGAACCCGCGACCCATCGATGCGCACGGTAGGTGTTCTACCGAACGCGCCAACGAGCCCGACAAGTCGAGAACGTCGACATAAAACAACAGTTCTGCTGTTGCTTTTGCGTTATGTATGTATATAAAGTAGTAAGTATAAAGATGAAAGATTTGTATTTTGATTGTAACGAATAAACTCAAAAAGTACTGGACCAGTTTAAAAAATTCTTTCACCAATAGAAAGCTACATTATTTGTGTATATTACGTCTACATTGCATCCGTGTGAAGCCGGGGCGTGTTGCTAGTAGGTACGTTATAAAGACATTTGGGATTTGGATTTAGAACAATTTCTTTTTTTTATTATTATTTGATAGTTAACTAACTAGCGTTTTATGAAGTAAATGAAAACATTTTTTAAATTTAAATAAAAATATTTTGCAACTTTAACGTATTTTAACTGTTCCTTGTGGGATACGTAAAAAGAGATACAAAAACACTTTTCCTGTCAAAGGAAGTATAGTTTAATTTTTCGACAGAAAGGGTTATATTAAATTATGCTCGGATTCTAATTAGAGGACGCCAATATTGCCGCCGTACAGCGTATTTTCTTCAGTTTTATTTATCAATAATATTTTTAATAGAAAACCACCGAACTGAAATCATAATGTAATCAATTCTATCAGGAAGTAACCTTTCTTTGTTTCAGTGCAGGCGTAATATAAACCTTCCCTCTTCATTATATTTGTGTAGATTAAAAATATACATTATTAAGTTTTTTAAGTTGGATATCGACAGTCACAGAACACCAATCAGTGATGCATTGTCGATCTATTCCTTACTTCGAGCTTTCGGAAATCCGTTTATTAACAACGCTTGTGATTAGGGCGGGACTCGAACCCCATCGGAACGCAAGGTAGGTGCTACATACGCCAAAGAGCCCGTTAAATTAAAAAATAATAATAAAATAAAATAGTATATGTTTATTAATCAGAAGTGAGCTTAACTAACTAAAACATTTTAAGTACATAGGTATATAATCACCTCTGATGAAAAGGAATTTTGGCAAACACGCCACGCTGTTATTCAGCCGAGGAATTGTTACCTCACGAATGATCACACGCATATTTATGTAAAAACTGATTAAAAATATAAAACTTAAAAAAAAACATCTACAAAAAAGTAAAATATAAAAAAAAGATTAAATTTTTAGATATACATTGCTACTATTATCACTTGTAATTATTACTTAATCTGGCCCTAGCACAATATAAACTATAATTATACATATCTATCCACAATATACGTTCTATATTAAAGGTTTATTACTAACATAGAATCTGGGTTACCTGCCATAATTTAACCCTTGAAGCTAAAAAGCTCTAGAAAATGAAGTAAGTGTATGTACCTACATTCATTCAAGTATTGTTTGTTTATTTTCAAATGTTTCGTTAAAAAGATTTCTTTGAATAAAGTTTGCATCGTGAGTGAAGCCTCTCTAATTCACAAATTGCGAAGTTTTATTCTCTACATTTGTAAACATAATTTGGTAATATTTTTTAAATTTCGATCTGGAAAAGGTTAGCTATATGGATGGAAAAGAAGTTTGACCTCCAAATAGCAAAACATCCTACGATATCTTGCTTAAGGTCGTTTTTTTTATTAATAATGATATTAAGTTAGCCGAGGATGTAAAAAGTAAAAGTTTTTAAAAGAAAATATTTGTACCAGGACCATAATTTATAATTTTTATAACAACACAGACTTTAACATCGTTATAAAATTTAATTAATTTTCAATTTAACAATAATGTTATTTATATATTAAATATGCATATAATTGTTGTTTTGTTAATACTAAGTACATTATGTTAATATTATTATATCTTACAAGTGAACATATTGTAAGTTCTTTGGAGAAAAATCACAGCAAAAACATTTTCATGGAAAGTACCGCCAAGACGTTTAGATACAATATCTTGCTCTACATGCCCAATCTAAACACTCTCTCTCATCATAGCGTTTAGTGTTCTGCGTGAATATAATAAGTCATAGTTCTCTACAGGCCATTTCGTTACTCAAGGATCTAATAGCACAAAATCAACGCCTAGTTGAATTTCTTTCTGTTTATAGCCCATAGGAGTGTCTACGTCACTCTTTCGAACTAAGTAACTTCTTGTTTCATAAATACTCGATTTTCAATCGATTTATCAATTCAATCATATTCTGGTAATTTGGACTTTCTAGCACTGTCCAAACCGAAATTATAAGCGTACAAAAATACGCCCCAGATTCTTTAAATAATAATAATAAAAATCTTATATCCATCTTATGAAAAATTCCTCATAATTCCACAATATTTATTCCACGCTTTCCAGATATGACAGAATCCGTGGCGCGTAGTATCCGCGTTTCGTTTACACCGGGAGGCTAAGATTCAAATCCCGGCATTGTCTGGATAAAACATTGGTTCAATCGGGCCTGTACTTGCCTATAAATAAAAATTATCAGCAAAAGATACACACATTCGTCTGGGGTAAAGCTGGGCGATATGCGGGTACCCTAGTCGTTTTTAAGAAATGTTCTGGTAGCCTTTTATTTATTTTTTGACAGGCGTTTATAATTCTCAATGAAGAGACGTCAACGTGACGAGGACTTTAAACATTTCTTCAGGTTTTTATCTTAGCGCTGTTTTGGTTCACTTTGTGTATTTTTGGCAACCCATATATTTTTGACAGACCGTCTCCGTGGTTCAATGGTAAGCGCACATGTTTAACACCGGAGGTCCTGGGTTCGAATACCGGATAAACAAGATTTAAAAAATTGAATTGTCAGGCAGAGACCTCCTACGGGCTTGTAAAGAACAATGATAAGGGGAAACAGACAGTAATGGTTCTACCCCATGGCACTAGGAGACTCGGGTATTCACTTTTATACATTTTTGAAGGCGTATGTTGAAATGAAGAAAATTTTCTCAAATTTATCTATTTTTTCTTAAATAAATCCTCATATTCCATCTTCATTCCTTCCAATCACATAGGATGCAGTAGGATTATAATTCAAATTATTAAAGCTATAGTCGAATAATATTACTATTAAAATTAACAAAATACTGCATATATTTATCTTGAGACATACCTACTATAATATTAGAAGTTCATTGTTATGGCGTATTTTTTGTTGAAAAAAATAGTAATTAGCTAATTCGTCAACAAACATTGAAGTAGCCTTAAACTATGTTTGTTTATGAACGATAGTTAATTTTTTTGGTCTTATTTGATTCTATATAGTGTCGACAATCGACATGAACATATTATATAAACTATGAATTCTGATAGAGTGCGATAAATAAATGAAAATATATTGAAATAATATTCCCATACTTCTAGTAGCAAACATGCAGTACTGGTAAAAAATCCAATGGGACAGTTTTCTTACAACAACCAACTAAAGTCCGAATGCTCGAAGTAGGTCGACAGCGCATCATTGACTGATGTTCTGCGGCTTAGGTATAACCTACCATCAAGTGAACCTCATCTCGCAGCTCGTCTGTCGATATCTTACACAGAGCTTCTGTTCTGTGATATCTTACTTTAAAAAAAGTATTTGAAGATAATTTGAACAGTCAGTAATATAGACTAATATTATTTAAAGTTTCAAAATAGATTTAGGAAGTAATTTTTGGCACTTATTACACATTTGTTAAGTGTAGAAAATATTGAACTAAATGTATTAGAATTTATAATTATTAAAATCAACGATCAGTATATCTAAAATTTAATATGTAATCACAATCTTGAACTACTTAGCTAATTTTCTTTTCCGTCTCACCGTATTCTAGAGTGCAGTATTTCCAAAATTATCTATACATTATTTCTGATATTCACCTTTTGGTATGCAAATTATATTATTTATTGAAATCATTTTGATTTAAGATTATTTAGTGTGCTTATTATCGTGAATAAAAATACCAGGAATAATAACTGTAGTACTGGCAAGGAATTGGGTGCGACAGTATTTAAATAAAGTTTATCATTTTCTGAATCACGAGTGATTCTAAGTTTTAATTGAAATTTTAATAAGGCATACATACATTTCAATATTGTAAAAGCGATACGCGCATTTGCGTCGTTTTGCTGTTGGTATTATACCTCTGTGATAAGCGCAGGAGTGGGGTCATGGAACTCTGCAAGATTGAGTCTTGAAAGAAGGAAAGAGATGCAATGCTATTCTTACACCCACCTTTATCCTTGCAGCCTACTTGGGTAGACAGTTTACTTTGGTATGCAAGATTAGGGATGCTAAAATGCCTTTTTGCCACTTTTTAAATAGGTTCTACAGGAGTAAATCAAATACGGTTTCTGAGTCATAAGCATGACTATAGTGAGTTTTTACTATTTTATGTTCTAAAAATAATTTATGTTTTAGGATAACACTGATGATAATTATATTCTACTGACAAACAAAGCAGTATTAGCCAATGAGGATATTTAATAACAAAATATTAAACTGCCAACCGTTTTGTTAAAAATATCCACGAATTACTTCCTTTGTTAGTATTTTAAATAAGAAGTTGGTGCTTTTTTTCGTGAACGATGCACTCATAACTGTATATTGTTTATGAATAACTAAAAGTAATAAGATTTTAAAATATTAGGCTGTGCATATACATATTTAGAATATAGGGTCGATTCGCGTAGGCCCCGATGCGAGATGTTAGCGAATAGCGATGTATGCAGTTTAAGTTGGGACGAAAAGTTGACACGAGTCGCCCATACATCGCCATCCGCCGGTCGTAGTGTACCATTCGCGGTCTGACGCTAGCGAGGCACGGTCGGTGCCTACGCTTCTGCCGCCTCCAGATCAAGTTCTGCACAATACCAGTTCATCAGTCAGAAGGATGAGGGTCCGTCCACTCTCGGCGGCCCTGCTTCTCGTTCTGTTTTCTCTACTTTCCGAGGTAAGTCTCTCAGCCGATCTGCGAATTTAAAAAAATCAGTCTTTAAATTAAACTTTTCAACAAAATCAAACTTTAAAAAAAGCAAGCAGAATATAATGTTTAATGTGATTTCATATTTTTTTCTATTGTTCATCGAAGTTTATTCGTTTGTACATGTTCCAAAAATAATAAAGTTAACTCGCCGAAAGAGCCGGTTTCTGCAGAAATACGAATTGACCATGTTTTTGATTAGTATTATATTGTAGTTAGATTGAGAGAGCTTTCCTTATTTTAATTTTATTATCAATATTTTACAATTAAAATTAAAATGTAACAGAATGTAACATACATAATTAAATAGTGTAGAAATACATAATTAAATATTAAGTGTATAATATTTTGTTAAATGTACTGTAGCTACACTTAAAAGTGAACTTTGTCGTAATGAAATATTCTTGTGTTTTAAAGTGTCAGTAACATCAATAATTAAGATACGATATATTATTTTATTACCCTTTGTTCCTGTTTCGCCAGACATGGAGCGATGCAAGTAACTCAATCGTACTATTAACGTGTAGTTGTTTAATTGCCTGAAACATAATATCGCAAAAATTGCTTCGTAGTTATCTCGAAAACTGACTCGCAAATTTCACCCGTTGCGAGAATTCGGAATAGCGCGTTGGCCGCTGTATGAGCATCTAAAGTAGAGTGCTGTGCCAATATTAGTTTCTTGATAACTTAATATAAAGTTAATTAGAAATACTACTTCCATTAATTACAGCTACATTAAGAAGACAGAGTCAGAACTAATTCAATATTTAATAGATATAATATTTAAATTCAAAAAACCAAAAATTGGATAATTGGAAGCGGTTAACCAGACTAAAGTGCTATGCATAATATACAGAGTGTAATTATTAAATAAAACGAACCTTCTATAAATTGTTTGAAAAAACCTATTGAATTGATTATTTAGCGTTTTATATTATTTTAATTTTTGAGTCAATCTGGTCCAAAACCATTTTAATAGGTAATATAATTATTAAATAAATAATTCGATATCTGCGGTGGTGAGAAAATAATATATTAATACAAACTTTTAATGAGCATTAAAATAATTCGGTAATTCTAAAAAAAGTCTAATCTGGTCTGTTGTTAAAGTACCTAATATTTAATAGTATCTTATTTTGATACTCATATCATTTCAGTATATTTATGATTGTGATTGAGTAGGATTAAATTACATAAAAATATCATCTCTTTGTTTTAATTAAATAATCTTCTTTCACCTTCGGGTTTTTTTTAATATTTCTGGAAGCTACTAAAAATTATCGGGTGACTCTTAAACTATATTATAATAGTGTATATATAGTAATAGTGCTGTTTCAATTTGAAACATTAAATAACTTTACATTTGTCTGTCCGTTTTCTCTTGATATGACTCAGTTTTGAGACTTGTCAACCAATTTTTTTCTCTATAGAAATTGCACTATCAAGAACTGTACTCAAGAACAGATTTCGATTTGAATAACATCTTGGAACAGTTTTAAGTCTCAGATCGTAGAACAACAAATCGCTTGCCGGCAAAAAAAGACGTCCGTTTTGAAAAACTGAGATTTTTATGACATTTCTTAAATTCATTTTGATTTCGTAGTAACGCTTGAAGTAATACGTAATAACGTATTAGTGTATACTTCAAATGGCTCCATAATATAGCTACTTTAATGGCGAAAACTAAATTATTGTATTATGACTCTTTTTTGCCGGACAGCGAAGTTTAGTTATTTCTAATAGCTTATTTTATATATATTTTATTTTTTACGTTAGATATCGACAGACGAGCATAAGGTTCACTTGATGGTACCAAAAATCAGTCAATGATGCGCCGACGACCTACTCTTTACTTCGAGCATTCGGAAATTCATAAACTGAAACCGAAATATTCACTTCACGGTTTAAATACCAAAAGAGTAAAGTACGCATATAAACTCATTATTCTTAAGTGATAAAATTAGTTTGATGTCATTCCTTTAAATAGTTATAGAAGAAAACAACTAGTAATTAATTTATATATATGTTTGTGTAGAGTGTTTATAATATAGAAAATGCAAACACAACTTCTTCGTCTTAGCCTATCATACAGTTGGTAAGCATAAAATGCATTTACAAAAACTGCTGAATAGAATTCATGTGATATTAATAGGTAATTAATAATGACACCTCGGCCGTTTGAATACTTGATATAGAGAAACTAGGTTCTAACCGTAACTTTGTCCGTGCAAACTTCGATTATTAACTGTTTTTGGATCTTTTCTACTTACTGCAATACACTCCTATCACACCATATATTTTTTTCGTGTAAATACCGGCTTATGCAGTGCACGCCGAAATAGCTCTCAGATAGCAGGAATTTTTCCGACTTACTTGACACTTGTCTTTATAATTTGGTCAATTAACTCAATATCGTCATAAATTATAACCTATATGTTATTCTGATGTATAAACAATTTCATCAAAGTTTTTGCACGAAAGAGTAACAAAATCCATACATCCTCGAAATCTTTAACATTTATAATATTAGTAGGATAATCACTATTACATTTCATTTTTACTCAGTCGCGAAAATTAAAACAGTTTTTCTTGTCTTTATATAATTTTTTTTTTCTTTTTTTACTTTTTTTTGGCGATATCTTTATAATTACAAGTTAGTATGTAAACTGTGACTCTTCTTACTCGTTTCAACTATTTTCAAACTCATATCGTTTTGTTTTTACAATGTACACTTTGTTAAATTAGGAGCAATGGTCAAGTCAAATATAACATTAAATATATATTTTTAGGTATATGTTTGAGACGTAAGTTTATGATCATTAGGATAAAAATCAAATTAATATCACTTGATATTTTGTAGCAATATAATTTGGTCTTTCAAAATTCATGTTTCTCTCAATGCGAGATATGCAAGCCTAACGAATATCCTTGTGCAATCGGATCATCAATCTCGTATCAGAAGGCGTCGCTTCAGTCCTTATTCAATTTTCTTTCTCAAAAATAGAGGCACATTCTTAAAAGCTTTTCATTTTACACATAAACACGGGCCATTTTGCCGCGAGTTACGTTCATAAGAAATCATGGTATTACATATACATTTTTGAGTCATGTATTGAATAACTACAGTTTTCGAGCTTATAGATGTTCTGTGGAGCGATTATTAATGCACATTGTTTTTGTTTGAATTCATGAAGCTATGAAAATATATAAATACATTGTTGAACCTCGAAAGTTTATCTGTAGTAGATGGTAACTAAGTAGAAAGTAAGCGCAACAACGTGAGGTTATTTTTAGAAGTATTGTTAAATTGTTTAGCTTCGACTCCGGAAAATACTATTAGTTATGCGGTTAGGCACTTAATAACTATAATTAGGTGTACATATCACAATTTATTGTTTCACGAACGACATTCTCATTCTATTCAACCTCAATGTGTGATACAAAATTATTATATACTCAGAGCTTCAGTATATAAAAATATGAATGATTTATAATCGATTTTGCGAATGTTTTATCCATATTTTGTTATGCACATATTGTCGAATAGATATTTCAATGAATGGTTAAATCCAATAATAATACTAGTAACAAAAATAAAAATGAAGATGTAGAAAAAAGAAGTGAAATCCCGAGTCCCCTAGTGGGGCATGGGGCAGACCCATTTCTGTGTCTGTTTCACTGATCATTTTTCTTTGTACAGACAAGTAGGTGATTGGCCTTCTGTGCCCTGTCTGACCGATTTTTTTATATTTTTTAAATCTTGTTTCCCCGGGATTCGAACCCGGGGCCTCCGGTGCTAAACGCATCGCGCTTACCACTGAGCCACGGAGGCGGTCAACAATACAATGTGGATCTACACACAAAAAAATCCTAATAATGTTGCTTTCTATTTGTGAAAGAATTTTTAAAATCGATAGAGTCGTTTTTATCGTTAAATCGTAAGAAACAAATCTTTCCTCTCTATAATATTAGTATCCCTAAGTGATATATTAAAGGATTATCCTAAATGACAAAATAACCATTATTCAAAATTTCCCAACAGGTCCAAGAATTATTATGACCATGAAATGATCTATGATCATGTCAATTGTTTCTAAAATTGAGTGTGAGACTTGAAAATCAATCTATTCTAGATTGATGATTATGATAGGTAACAGAGTGTCTGAATATACGGAACGATTTTAATGTAGTATTCAGTTCAGTTTCTCTAGAAAGCTCTATCGGTGAAAAATAAAGTTTTTACAAGTATAAGGAAAAATATAATAAATACCGGAGAAATATTTTTTTTTAATTGTTTATTGCTCATTGCCAAAAGTATGCTAAATGGAGATACGCCCTTTGTTGTGGACACCATCGATATGGCAGCGCCAAATACAAGGTTCAATTAAGTGAATCTAAACGATCCAGAGATCCACTTAATTACACACAAAAAAATCATCAAAATCAATTCAGTGTTCACGAATAGCTGCATCAATTTTAAAAATATCTAATTTGTTGGATTCTTTTATGTCCCGAATAACAAAATCACTTTAAAAATATCGTAATAATTCAGGAAAAAAATATGCAGATAATTTATTTTAACAAGGTTCCGAACCGCCATCTTCCGCAATTGACAGATCGCGTCACGCACGATTATAGCTTATTTGTAATTATTGATGTCCACTGCTTTATACAATAGAAAATAGCATATCTATCTATGTATATATATATAAGCAACTTTTTTTTTCTTTGTTATCGATAAACTTGAAAACTACTGGACCGATCGGCATGATACCATGACCATTCGACGCGGAATTAATTGTAGAAGGTTTTAGGCTATTCATTTTTTGAATTCCATCAACCCTTTACCATTTTTTTTCAAATTTATGTGGATAGTTCATATTCGTCTACCTATCCTTTGCAATTCGCCCAGCAAAGCGGGCGGGCGGGGACGGCTAGTTAAAATATATAAATATTTTTATATTTTTGAAGCCAATATTCTGGCAGGACTATCGGGTTAGTATACGTATTGTTGGCAAGGACTTTATATATCTATATATAAAGTCCTTGATTGTTGGTTGAAAAGTAGGTAAAAATCACTAAGTGACATTTTGAATAAAAAATAAACTTGCTACTATTACTCATTTTAAGAGTAAATCTACGGTTAGAATGAAGAACTAATTACATATTCTGGTTCATAACTAAACTATGAAGAGCAATAGACACTTTGTTCTCATCATAAATGTACGCTTAAAATAAGAAATAAGCAACATTTATTTTTAATTCAAAATTACACTTAGTGAGTTTTACCTTGGAACCAACGATAGTATATATAAAGAAGACATTACTCAAAGTATTTTTTTAATTTAAATCAACTTGGATTATTAAAAATGATATATAGACCTGTATAAAAATATGTAATTATATTTATGTGTATAAACTTAACATTTGCTTTGCTCATTTTACTAATAGTAGTCCATTCCATTCTAAAGACTTGGTAAACTATTTTTCACCTTTAGCAAGTCATTATTTAATATTCTGGTTCTTAATTTAAATGAAAGAGTACAAAAACGCTAATTTACGACAACGCATATATTATATCTACTTAAATAAATGCTGAGCTTATGTTGAGATTCAAAATTTTTTTAATACAGTATCTTTGAGGGAACTTTTTAAATAAATCTACTTACTGATATTGTTCTCTTTGTATTTCAGAAAACATTTTTACTACTGCTATTCAATGCGAGCTATTAGAGTAAGAACGTCTCAAAGACTCGCATATAAACCGTAGGTTAGGTAATAGGTTGTATTGGAATTAGAAATGGGAATATACTTAGCTTTGAATACAAGCGGACGTTTTAAGTAAGGAGATATACTTAGCTTTGAATACAAGCGAGCGTTCGCGTGGTCAAAACATCCCCAACGAGTTATTGCGGTATCTACGAGTTAAAAATAAACTAAAGCTTTAAGTAGCTGGGACATGTACCATGGCAAAAATACTTGTTAGCCATTCAATTTTATATAATGTCTCGTTAAATATTATAAATACGTATTATAATGGGTACTCGTTTCGTATTTCAAGAACAGTACAAATTTTTATTCGATTTTGATCTCAACTTATGTATATTTAAGAACATAATCTCTGGAACTACTACGACAACTTGCATCTTCTACATGAATAACATTGCTTTTAATTTATATTGGTAATAGTTCAAAATTTAACCATTTGCAAATGAAAAATTAAGTGAATTTGAAGTCACTGATCATAATAAACCGGCGACCGAATGTTTTCTGTGTTCACAGTAATCAACAGGCAAAAATGTAATTATTTCTGTGCCTTGCCAGAATGAAACAATTATATTTAAATCTTGTTTCTACGGGATTCGAATCTAGGACAGCGCGTGCTTAACAGAAAGCCCACACTACTGAGCAATGAACGCGGTCAAATGAAATTATAAATGAATATGAGACTATTTATGATAGGTCAGCTTATTCTGGCCACTTCTATCTTTACAACAACTTTAAAAGTCGTTATTTTAGTTTGACCCCGTCAAATCCGCAATCGAATATTGTTATCAAGGGTTATCTTTTGCTTCCTGACGACTAGATACCGACTGCCTAAATATAAGTCAATGTACCTCCGTCTTTTTCACACACAGCTTTTGCAATGAAAGTGCGACAAGGAGAACTGAAATGCATACAAGCACTTGTGCAAATATTTAATTGATAAAGATTTTTACCGAGATTATGATTATCTTGGACGTATGTAATCGTATTTCCTGCAAAATTTGGCCTCCTTAAAGAGTTATGGCAATTTATTTATGCAAATAGATCGTCAGCGTCGCCAGTGTTGACACACGTGCTTTTAATATACTTGTAAATATGGACAGTGATAAGTGATAACACAGGAATTTAATGCACTGTCATTTTGTAATTTTGATAGACACCCATTATTATTCATTTCCGAAGTTATTTTCAATCTAGAGTTAAAACATGTTTCATTTACAAATGCTCATTTATCATAAATACCTTTTCCTATTTTAAAAATATATAGTACTAGTTAATAATTTCATGTATGCCAAATTTTACATATTGATGTTTGAAAATCAGTTCAATGGCTCAGCCGCTTATACGTTTACTATATCACGCTTAGCAAAAAAAAAATTATCCGCAGTGTTTATCATAATTATTAATATCAATGTCAAAAATAAATTGAGCCGTACATTGACCTGAACTCGTGTTTATTATCTAAATAATACATTATAGCCTATATAAGGGTTAATTTTCAAATATTTTGTTCAGAAATAAGATGTTTGATTCATGTATTGTTATCATATACTTACTCATATTAACCGCATTCCACCTATTTTAAGTAGGACACTTCCCGACGCAAACATCATAACTTATTCCATATCAGTTCAGGTCAATACAATTGTTTATAAAAATTAATGTTTTCTTTAACCTTTGCCATATACTCCAGCCGTAATTGCACAATATTGGGTATTAAATACATTTTTACAAGTTTTAATATGGGTACTGCTGGTTCTAAATATCTTGTTTCATTATTTTGTGGGTATTTTAAGGAAATTGCGTACGTTTTTTATTGTTTTTTTTTTAATATAGTTAAAAGTTAATTTGAATGTTTTTGCAGTTATATGGAAAGTTCGCACACAAAGTAATTATTATTTTTAGAACTTTATTTTATAACAAAATAATAGACTGCGCCGGTAGCTCAGAGCAGGTGCTCATAATATTATGCATGTACACGAATTAATAATATGCTCAGTAAACAAAATAATACTACAATTTAAATACATTATTTTCATAACCGTTGAAATAGCGTTCAGATCATAAAGTTTGAAACAATAAACAAAATAATAAATGATAATAAATTAATATTGTTGTTTGGAAGCTAAATATATTGACATGAGAAGCGGTGAGAGTGCCCAATAGTTTAATAACTCATTATCATGAGTGTCCGTTCGATGATGGCAAAGCTGAGGTTATCCACTGAGTTATCGCTCTATTGTGTCAATCTCCCAATTTTAGTAACGCCTGCGATGGACGAAGTTCTTTTTCTGATTTTTGGGAACAGCTATCTGCCCAGTTTATCGTAAGTGACCCAACGCGTGACGCCTTGCACAATACATGATAATGTTAATTTGCTTATTATATGCGATACGTTTAATTATACTCGTATTTTTTTCTTAACCTACATATTTATCAAAATGTCCGGTTAAAGAAATATATGCTTAAGATTCTCAAGACATATTGTTTTACACGAGATATTTCCTTGTTGTCGGTATACGTGTACATATTGATACATGATTTATAGACGATTTATAGCTAATGTTGTACTAAATTAGTAGAAAAAGGAATCATAGGTGATTAAACTTTTATTACATCGTCATAGTGTTGTTGAAGCAAGATAACTGGCGATAATGTGGTGGCCCACATTGTTATCAGCGTTGCTTAATCTAGATGCAACGGATGCTTTGCGCCCGTTGCATTTTAAAGACACTTGTTGCTATTTAGAATATTGACCATGGGGATTCCCGAGTGGACACTAGGGGAGTGGGGGATGGGACAGATCCATTTCTGTGTCTGTTTCACTGATAATTTTTCTTTACAGGAAATTAAGTAGCGTGTGTTTTTATTTCAGTTTTGACTAGGGCTGCAATTGCTAGTTGCAGGTGTTTCATAAAGATAGCATCACTTTTCATGGCATGTACATAAACAAATGAAAAGACTGTTCTGTCATGTTAGGCTCCCTTAATTAAAATAGCGGTTGGGAAAATTTTGCGGCTGCATTTTTATAATTTGAAATTTGTTAAATTTTGAGGTGTAACATCTCAACACATAATTTTATGATCTTGATGAAGAATGTCTATGGGAGTTTTTAAGTTTGACCTTTGAACTGTATCTCGAAATAATTAAATTTTCGAAATTTCTGATAATCCTATGTGAACAGAAGCCATTCCTAATTATTTTATATTTCAATGTTTTTTTTTAACGGTGAACATTGCTCAAAGTTCACGTTTTTAGTTGTACGAACAATCTTATACGGATTCCTTGTAGAACTACGTAACTGTAAAAATAACTTTTTAAACTTTAGATGTTGAGACGAATACAATTAATGTTTTTAAACCTTGTCGTCTTACACAAGTGTTTCGTCCGCTTCAAAGACTCAGTGGTGTGGCGTTGCGTTTAGCATCGAGTTCAAGTCTCGGGGAAAACAAAAAAAAAATATAATATACTGAAAAATTATTTTAACATAAATTTTAATAATTGAAATCCATTGCAAATCAGATATACTAGACATTATATTAAAGAAGTGGGAAAATAGCATAATATTCAAATCTAGATTTATTTTTGAAGCTATCAACGCTAGTAATAAATAATTGAGGCCACGAGAGCCAGAGTGGCCTAACTATAACTTATTCATTACTGTTATTAATTAATAAAACTACTGAAAACGATTAATTCATTGCGCCAAAAATGGCCTAAAATATGTGCAAATAAATAAATAATTATTATATTTCATAAAAGTTAAAATAATTTGAAATTATGACATTCTTTTCTTATTACTTTAAACTTTTGTTTAACTAGTTAGGCCGCTCTGGCTCTTGTGGCCTCAATTGAAATTCGGAAATGCATAGGTAATAATTAATAACTTTAGAATACATAATCTCAATACAAAATAGCAATATTTTAAAGATATCGAAAAGAAAATAATAAAAGTATGTGTGCAATCAGTGAAATGTATAGTATTCACAAAATAAAATCACTCGCGATCCGCCCCGGCTTCGCACGGGTGCAATGTAGATATACTGTACACAAAAAATAGCCTATATTACTCGTTAATAATTTAGCTTTCTATTGGTGAAAGAATTTTTAAAATCGGTACAGTATTTTTTGAGTTAAATCGTAACAAAGAGACAAATATTTCCTCTTTTTAATATTAGTATAGATTCACAATAACTAACAGCATTGGTGTAAACTTAATATCAAAATGAATATTTTACCTTATAATAAATCTCACTACGACGGTACAGCCACGCGTCATGGCTAATTGTCTTCAAACTTTGACACTTACGTAAGTATTTTTTACGTTTTGATTAATTTCGTGGAGACAGAAAACCTTGGCGAGCATCAGCGTCATACAACATACCTATTCACCTTTAAGACGTGTCTCGTGAATGAGCTATGTAAATATTGTCTTTCAAAACCTAGCTTAATATCGTGCATAGAAGTAGATATTTTTTACAAATGGGAAATATGTGGGGAAATTAGTATTGTCAACCTCAAAAGTAGTCTTCGCGCGTGTGCATTGTAGATGTACTTTACACAAAAAAACAATAAAAAACATCTAATAGTTACTCTCTGATATGCGCATGTAGCTTTCTATTGGTGAAAGAATTTTTAAAAACGGTCGAGTTGTTTTTGAGTTAAATAGTAGCAAACAAATCATTCCTCTTTATAATATTATAGTATAGATTAAAAAAATGTATCCATGACAGCACACACACACATTCGCACACAAACACACAGCACTCGCTCACCTAAAACTTTCATCATCATCACGAAGTATCAATATTTATATGAGTTTCGGATGCTTTTCAGCAACCGTGGTCACGGGGAGACAGAAAGATGACAGTTGTCTGATTTTTGAAAAATAAATAGCGGATAAATCGCGTTTTAATCCGGTATACAGTATTTTATTTAAATGTGTGATACTCGCGTTAATAAAAGACAATATTACATAAACTTTGTTAGTATAATATATTATAGTTGGATTAATTGTGTATTTTATTTAAAAATAATTATGTAGACGGTAACCTTACATTATTGAAATAAAACGCATAATATATTACAATATATGTATAATTATATAATTGATCGTAGACAATAGTTAAAGCCAAGTCTAATTAAATAAATAAAACGTATAAAATAACTTATAAATGAAAAATACACACCTTACTTTATTATTTTTCTTTTTATGATTGCATTAATAGGGCTAAGCCGGGCTTTTGGGCTTGTATGGTGGTCCCGCCATTGCTTCAAGACCATTATGTTTTACTTCCCTAATCTCAACACCACATACCACGTGGGATAGTGGTCAGACAACTGTCTATAAGTACAATAATAATGACGGGCTCGTTGGCGCGTTCGGTAGAACACCTGCCGTGCGCATCGATGGGTCGTGGGTTCGAATCCCACCGGGACAACATGTTTATAGTTTTCTGTAAGCATGTTTTCCCCACGCCTGGTATCTTAAGGCATTGATCGGGTGGTAGGAATATGGAAATTCAGACCGGGTAACGAACCACCGGTCATAGATGGAAAAACTGTGAAGTGCACATTGCGCGTTTCGGTTTCAGTCTATGGATTTCCGAATGCTCAAAGTAAAAAGTAGCACATCATTGACTGATGTTCTGTGGCTGAGGTATCACCTACCATCAAGTGAACCTCATGCTCGTCTGTCGATATCTAACATAAAAAAAAGAATAAAAAAAATACGGAAAATGAATTATTCGACACGTTTAGCTCAACATGGTCGAAAGAGTTAAAGCGAAATAGATTGGAGTTCGAGAGTTTGAACGGTAATTAAGTTTTCATGAAGAGTCTATTGCGGCTCGGTGTTATAAGTTTAGCTTTCACAGTGGATTGAGTCTATCAGATTCAAAGTTGCAATATTTATTTGATCAGTTAAACTCAAGCTTAAAATATCTTCATTCGAATAAGTTACAATTTAAAAAGAAGTTTTTAATCGTCATTTTTAGGGTTCGGAACTCCGTACCAAAAACGGTACCATTATAGGATCACTACGTTGTCCATCTGTCTGTCCGTCCGTCTGTCAAGAATATGTTTCTCAGGAGGTATCAAATTGTAATTCCTTGCAGCAGCAAAAAATCAAACTTCTAAGCCTAATAATATTTAATGGATAGATACTATAAAAAAGTGTTTCCCATGTTCAGCCGAGAACGGCTCCAGACGAATCCAGAAGGATTTCAACTAGTTAAATGTTAATTTGCACTTAATACCGGCCTAGCATGACAACCGCGACAATTTTTTGTCGACCGTTTTCTCTTGTTTTAATCGATTATCTTTTTATTTCTTCTGGGTCAAACATGACAGTTACACTTAAAACTCGACTCTTAATATCAAAAAAAGATATATCTGTCGATCGTGATATCTTGTCTATCAAAATTGTCGATGTCGAGATATAATATATTGATATTACATCTTAGTTTGTCTTCTCTCGTCCGCGACCTATCTCGTGGCGGTTATGCTAGGCCGGCTGGCATGCTAATGTGCACTTATGTCGTGTGTGTTCTCGTACGAAGGATCGGGCCCGAGAATACATCCCTAGGGCAAGTTTTAAGAGTATCTCTAGTGTGAAAATATTTCGTACCAGGACAGGATTTAGAGTTCTGGAGGCCTTGGGGTAACAAAGGAGTGGCCCCTGGCCCTAAATTATTTTCCAAATAAAATTATTTTCTTTAATATTTAAGAACAATATAATATGTTATCTTTTTTGTACGAACTACAGGTGCTAAAGGTAAAACAGCGAAAAAAGATATCAAAGGAAAAGTTACTCGTCGGAATTTGAATGGATTTTGTTCCGAAGTCTCTTTGTCCCCTCTTTTGTGGAGGCCCCGGGGGTGTAGCCCCGGATACCCCTAATTCCGGCCCTGTTTCGTATGTCATACATTATATACGGTTTAATATACCATATTTTGATCATCTTACTATAATAGTACTTTTTTTCCTCGAATAGAGGATTATAAAATTATACGCTGTTCACATAAGTATATACCTACATAAAACCAAATTATTCATATTCATTAATTAGATATTCAGTCAAAACCGTGTACTTACCTCACGCTGCTGATCACCAATAACACATTTATCTATACTAATATTATAAAGAGGAAAGATTTGTTTGTTTGTTACTATGTAACTCAAAAACTACTCGACCGATATAAAAAAATCTTTCACCAATATCTACATTATTAGCGAGTTACACTTTTTTGTATATTTGAAAACTACTCAGTGTAAAACCCACCTATAATTTTTAAGCGCCGACAACACATCTAAGACGTTTGAGTCATGAATATCCATGGTCGATGGTGATTCCTTACAAACAGGACACCTGCTCGGTTTTCCGGTCTCTAATTAAAAAATGTAATAAAAAAGTATACACCGTTTACATACTAGGTAATTATACTCATACATAGATTAGATATTCAGTGTAAAATGTGTTGTATGCTACTTTTACGGCGCACAGCGCTTTTGTGAGAATGTTCATTCAGTCGAGCCCACTCACACCATAATCCGAATATGTACATACGAGTATACACCGTAGGCCGCTCATTATAAACTGCTCAGGCACTATACAAATTGTGAACCCGATCATAAAATTAACCATCTATTGTTTTTGGGATAGATTTCTCAAAATATCTCAAAATATAAAGCCTAAAGCTTGAATATTTAGTTAAGCCATTGTGTTTTTCGCGACACAATGATTTCAGAGCCTTATTTTTTTATACATATATGCGGAAATTATACAAATATTTCTTTCGTTAGGTTAAAGGAGGTACATATCGGCTGTCCCATTTCAAAACCTAGTAAGTCTACAAAAAGGGTAAATTGTGATTTTTAGTTATTATCTATTTTCTAGTGAGTCCCCACATAATGCAGAAACACCTATATTAAAAATTTACTTACATCAAAAGTTGTGAGGTATCCTAAACCTAGTAAGAGCACCTAAAATAATCAAACGCACACTCTGAACCACTTCAAAACCTAGTATGTCATTCGACCATTTGAAAACTATAGTATCTGAAAGTACTTACTATTATTTTGAAATGGTTAAAATGACATACTAGGTTATGAAATGAAAAAAAAAAATATCAGTATATTTTTAGGTTTTCGTAAGGCTTTTAAATTTGAGTTACTATGTTTTGCTCGTTGTGCTATATTATAAGAAGGCGCTTCTAACTCTTTAGAATTTAGTAGCAAATGTATAAGACTATCCTAGGGCGCGTGTTATTGGTTATTTGTCACTCCCCGCGCTCTTCCCGATCATGATAAAGAGCACACTCACATGGCTGCTGATGCTGAGTTCATGCGAACATCGAGTAAAAAATGAGACGTAAACTTGGTATATACGATTTTGGTGTTTCACGGATTGTGTTTTACGATCAAGAAAAATTATCAAAATATTAGAAATTCGTCATCGTCAAAACTGGCCTAAAAAAAGAGAGCTGGTCGTTTGGGTGAACCACTCAGGGAGTTTCAATTAAAGTCTGCATTTCAGGTCCAATTCGTAAAGGGTTCAAGAAAACTTTTTTATAAAACCAAACCATACACTAAGTAAAAGAATGATAATGTATAGAAACTAACTTATATCAATTGGAATTACATTAAGATAGATTAAGGTTTATGTTATGGAACATAATTATATAGTTTTCTTAATAGTCTTCTTTTTTTCTTTCTTAAAGAGCTTTGTTTATAGAATCGTGTCATTATTATAAAATGTATACATTTTTTATAGTATAGGGGACAAACGGGCAGGTGGCTCACGTGAGGGTAAGGGTTACCATCGTCTATAGACATCCGCCATACCAGAAGGCTTGCAGGTGCGTTACCGAAGATGTAGGCTTGCTTCTTGAAACCTTCAAGAACCTATAAGAAACCCAAGTCGTATCGGTTTGGAAAAACTGCCTGCGAAAATTGATCCCACGATGATTGAGTGATTGTGCGATGCAGAAAGTGTCTCAGGAATGCGTGGTATTTTTCACGCAATGTCCGATAGCGAAATTCAGCGGCCGGGATTAATTCAAACAATTCCTCCGAGCATTCCCCTTGATAAATGCGATGGAAGATGCAAAGCGAATCAATGTCTCTACGCAGCGCCAAAGGATCAAGCCGATCTGAAAGATGATCTGAGAGGTCATCGACGATTCGAGCCACTCTACGTTGGATGCGGTCAAATGGAAGGAGCTGGTATTGGGGAGCTCCCGCCTCCCGCAGTTGAGAACAATACTCCATGTGTGGCCGAATTTGCGCCTTATAAATATTGCAGGCGATGGGCCGGCATGAAGTATTGCTTCGCCTTTAGGCCAATTTGGTGGAACGTCGCTTGATATGTCTACAACAATTATTTCGATAAAAGCTGCGGCAGTCAGGGGAGTTGGTACTCTCGAAATGAGGAGACACGACGAATGTTGACTTTTTCGTCGTAAACGTGCAGACTTGTGCCTTCTTGGGGTTCCACTCCGAGACTTTCAACAAAGACTAGACTTTAGACACAAGTCTGTTTTGACACTCGTCGAGGTTTTCCCGAGAAATCTAGGCGTGACCGAAGTATTTTTATAGAATAGTATGCCATGTTTTTATTTCATTTGCAAGAAATGTCATTTGACTATCGAATGTCTAATGATATCATTAACACAAAACCCAGTGCTAACGAATGTAATCCAAAAATATATTATTAAATCATTAAAGCACAAAATTTGAAATTTAAATGTTTTGAACATTACATATTTTCTCTGCATCCTTGCTCAAAGCTTGTCAAAGCTATTGTTTGTTTCGGAACTCATATCTGTTTAAGGTAGAGTTATGCGAACTCATATCTGTTTAAGGTAGAGTTATGCGAAGTGCACTGCAAACGAATAGTTTAAAAAGTTCAGATCATGGAAAAGTTCTATTAGAGGAATTTTGTGATACAAAGCATACTCACATAGTACATTAATTGAAATTTTAGATGTAAAAATGTTTTTGTTCGCGTAATTCCTTAAAATAGGTTTTATTATAGTATAGCGGGGGCAAACCAAGGACTTTATATATATAACTAAAGTCCTTGGGGCAAACCAACACCAGCCGGCCTAGAATGACAGCCGCGATAAAATTTTGTCGATCGTTTTCTCGTGTTATAATCGACTATCTCTTTATTTCTTTCGGGTCTAACATGACAATTACACTTAAAACTCGACTTTTATCGAACCGACCGACAAATATATCAAAAAGAGATATATTTGTCGGTCGAGATATCTTTTCTAACAAAATTGTCGATGTCAGGATATAATATATCGAGATATCTTACATCTTAGTTTGTTTTCTCTCGTCCGCGACATATCTCGTGGCGCTCATGCTAGGCCGGCAGAGGACTTGCAGGTGCTTTACCAGCCTTTTTAATCATGACTGTAATATCTAAATATCTAACGGGTTTTTTGATCTTTTGCGTTTACTGTTGTAGCATTGCCGCAACAAATGGTAGAATAAATAACTAAACCTGGCCTTAATAGAAAATGTTTCATCTTCTTTACTATTTAATTTAATGAGAGTAAATTAACAATTATTGACGGGCTCGTTGGCGCTTCTGGTAGTACACTTACCGTGCGCATCGATGGGCTATGGGTTCGAATCCCACCGGGACGACATGTTTATAATTTTCTGTAAGTATGTTTTCCCCATGTCTGGTAACTTCGGGCATTGATCAGGTGGCAGGAATATCTAAATTCTGACCGGGTAACGAACCACCATTCATATATGGAAAGACCGTGAAGTGCACATTACGCGTTTTGGTTTCAGTCTATGAATTTCCGAATGCTCGAACTAAAAATTAGGTCGCTGCGCATCATTCACTGATGTTCTGTGGCTGAGATATCACCTACCACATCAAATGAACCTCAAGCTCGTCTGTCGATATCTGATATAAAAAAAATTAAACTACCGATTCGCTCCGGCTTCGCACGGTTGCAATGTAAATGTACTATATACAAATATACACAAAAATATACGTTACTCGCTGATATTGAAGCTTTCTATTGATGAAATAATTTTTAAAATAGGTCAAGTAGTTTTGGAGACAAACAAACAAATCTTTTCTCTTTATAATATTAGTATGGATTAAAAAAAACAATAACTAATAAATGAACTTCGTCAAGTTCTCACTAATACTTACAATAAAATAAATTTAGTCGACAATCGATCTGTTTCTGCTTTTGCATAAGAATCTTTGTCTCAAGTTAATTCTCAGAATCACAATAAAGATAAAACGGCTGAAAACCTGTTTGGTTCACCAGAGATTTGTAGAGGAGACCCCGCGCATTTCATAAACAAAGTAATCGCATGCTCGCTAAATATGCAGACGGCCAGTAAATTGATCTTGTTAAAACACATTCGTTTAATGACTATATCAGAATCTTTCATACAAATTATGAATCGGGATTCACTTCTGTCTATAATATATTTTGTTTCTCAGTTTCCTCTAAGGAGCAGTATATAGATGGTGTTCTATACAAAAGTGATGCGCTTATAGATAGGTGATTTAGTAGGTTCTATACTTATACTTAATATTATAAAGAGGAAAGATTTGTATTTTTATATTTTTGTATTTTTGTATGTATCGAATAAACTTAAAAACTACTCGACCAATATTAAACATTATTTCACCAATAGAAAGCTTTATTATCAGCGAGTAACATGGGCTTTGCTTTTTTTTCATCGACATTGCATCCGTGCGAAGCCGGGGCGTTTTGCTAGTCGAAAATAAAATAACAATTTCATAAATAAAAACGTGCTTAAATCATAATTATTGAAATGACAAACTCGTTGCTGCATTGAATTTATTCCGTTAATTCGTAGGTTCGAATCCGGATGGATTTGACAAGTTTATAATTTTCTGTAAACCTTTTGTTTCCCTACATCTCCTTCAGGATTTAAAATCGAAAATCGTCGAAAATCCACCGTCATGAAAATATTATCCAAAACCATGTAAAAAATAGAAAATAATATTTCATATCTATAGATAATTGAAAACGATGTAAAGGTGTCTGTTTCGATTTTAGACTATGAATTTTCGAATGCTCCAAGTAAAAAATAGGTCGACATCGCATTTCTGATCGTTGCTTTATTTCTGAGGTACCACATAGTAAGCCTCATACACAAAGATATTATGTATTTTGCTCAAGCCTGATCCGTTGGCTTTCCGTATTCTCACTAGTTCTCTGTGTACTCAAATATTATCTCCAAGAGAATGAGTATCTATATTAAGCGAATTGAAAACAACTTTTTTATATCTGATTGATTGACCTAATTTATCCTCTGCACAGCGAATCATTGCTCTGACACATCAGTCCTGTGCGTATTTTTTTTAACAAGATTTACGAGAACCGTCAATTAAGTTCAAATGACGATGAATCATAATTGAAAGTTTCGGTACTTCACAATTTAAAAAAGAATAACTAAAGCTCTACCTATGTTTGTTTTATATTAAAAAATATTTCGCAAAAAAAATTACACGGACACAGATTACTCCAATGCTAATGTAATATCATATTTTTTAAATGATTTCAATAGTTTTAGAGATTTTCACGTACTAATAAACAAACACATTATACTTTTCATTATAAAGATATAACTTATTTAAATAAGATTAATCATGTATGTTTTCCATGTAATATTTGAAATATTAAAACTTAATCCGGAATACGCAGGAAAAATGTTGAAATAATATTAAAACTGTGTGGATTCAACAAGGGTGAATTAATAAATAATCTACTCATAAACAATTATGTATGATGTAAACCACGAGTTTCATATTATGAGGATTCTTTAAAATGATTTTTATTGAAGCTGCATTTCCCTTTGGTATTTTTTCTCACATTAGTTTTACTATTTTTTGTATACGAATTGTCGACGTCCTAAAAGCTACGGTTGTTATGTCTAAATGTTTCTTGGAACAAGCTTTCCATACAATTGGATTATTAAAAAAATAAAGCTGTTGCTGTCATCTCAGTAATTAAATAATAATTTATCAAAAAAGATCTTTAGTTCTTTACCTTTACCTTTAGGATTTCTATTTTTTTTATGTTAGATACCGAGGTGACCTAAGCCACAGAACATGAGTCAATGATGCGCTGTCAAGCTACTTTTTGCTTCGAATATTCGGAAATCCATAGACTAAAAACCGAAATACGCAATATGCAATTCACGGTTTTTCCATCTATGAACGGTGGTTGGATACCCGGTCAGAATTTCGATATTCCTCCTACCCGTTCAATGCCCGAGCCGCGAAGTTGCCAGACGTAGAGAAGACAAGTTTACAGATAATTATAAACAAGTCGTCCCGATGGATTTCGAACCCACGATCCATCGGAGCAAATGGCAGGCGTTCTTCCAAACGCACCAACGAGCCCGTCAAAACGACGACGTATACTTAGATTATTTATATGTCAATAATCAAAGGACGTATAACATAAAGTTACTAAAAATGAGCGTTTCCAAAATACTTTTAACCAGCCTCATAAAAAACGGGGTACAATAAAAAAGTTACATCCCAGTAAAATTACAAACCCAAAACTAAAAGACATTATAAGTAGCCCGTCCCCATTTTGTGCTCTGAAAAAGTCTTAACGTTCATTGCGATACTTTGATCGGGGGCTTATATGAAAAATATGACGTTAATTTGGTATGCGACGAAGTGTCGAGAGCATCGTGGCTGCCGAGACAAAACCCGCTCGGATCGGGCCTAATTGAGCGAGGAATGGGCACCGTTCTCTTAGTATTCAGTCCGAGTGAACTCTGAAGCCAGGCGTATGGAACATCAATCTCAATAGGGCGCGGGTGACGGCGTGGCGGAAAGCGTCCGCGCCGACAAGAATCCCCTCTTAGCGCCTTGACCGCTGCTTTGTTAACCTATGAGGCACATTGATTGATCCTTGTAACAAGCGATACGCCTTTTAGTAACACGTTAAGCCTTTGATAGTTATTATGAACAGACAATTCCTATTACTACTCAATAATAGCGTAATTAGAAGCTGTAAGTTGAAACGTTTTGTTGGTGACGACAAAATGGTCAACACATTTGGATTATCAAACAATTAGGAACCTGTAATTGGTTCACTCTTTGGAACACATAATGTTTAATAAATAACAATAATAATATGTATATATAAAAAGGTTTGTTTATGGTCGCACTCCTCCGAAACGGCTAGACCGTTTTTTATGAAATTTTGTACGTTATTTAGTAGTTATGAGAATGAGTCGTAAAGTATTTTTCATACTGCTAGGTGATTAGTGTGTCCCAATACAGATTTTTTTTCTATTTTTTTTGACAAATATTTTTTTTTGGCATCAATAATACATTATTATAATCCCAAATTTTCGCTTGTCCATAGATTTTTAGAAGATTACCCGAGAATATTCAATATATCGTATAGTTAAAAAAATTATAATTCTGAAAATATGGTATTTACATTTATTAATGTTTTTAAATCAAAAACATCCTATAGGAACATCTACTACATAATTGAAGAACATACTATAAAACTTTTTTTCTTAGTTTTCTATGGATCGCAAAGAAACATGTTAGTATATTACGTATGCATTATCCTTACGGGATCAACTACAATATATAATAGTTATAAAATATTTGAATCGCGAGTGCCCATTGAATAACAACAATAGAAAAGCAATTCTGGTCAAGATTCCGTATGACATGGACACGCCATTAACGTATGAATTTATGTATTACAAGCGACATTCGGCTTTAGCCTGGGATATTTTGACCTCTTCCTCTTTCTTTCTAGTACCGCGAAAAAGATTTTTATATATTTTGACCTATTCATGTAGATTTTGTTAACTACTAATGTTAACCGATTTGCATTTTGTTGTAATTTGTTACCGTTGAATTGTACTATTTTATTATTAATTAAATGATTTAATAATTTATATTATATCATTATGGGTTTCTCCCTTTAAAACGCTTTTAATAAAGCAAACGAACGATATCATGTCGGGTAGGTATTTTGAAATTATACGAGTTAAATGTGTTGAACTTTATTGTAATAAATTTTAATAATAACATTTTTTTTTATATCGTATTAATAATATGGCAAAATTTACAAAACATTTGAACTATAGAACAATTTAAAACTATTAGGGTGGTCTAGTAAATCTCTGTTATCTCAATAATATTTTACATTAGATCTATTTCAGAACTGAAAATTTTGTTATTACTAATATTATAAAGAGGAAAGTATTGTTTGTTACGATTTCACTCAAAAATTACTCGACCGAAATATATTTCACCAATAGAAAGCTACATTATCGCTAGGCATTTACAAAACAAGTAGACTTCTTGTAAAATATATACCTACATTTATGTTCAGCACATAATTATTATTAATTAAAAAAAAAAAATTAATTATTTCGTAATTCCCTACCGCTCATCGGCAAGATTCAACAAACTTGTGGGTTTAGTGGAGGTTTAGGCTTGGTTTAGGCGCGTCTTATCCAGATGAAAATACCTATGCCTAAATGCCCAAAGATTTAAAAATTATGGAATACACCATATTCGAAATTGTTATATGAAAAAACCATCGCAGTTATCATAGATTCTACGGACTGGGCTAGAATAATCGCCGTTTTTGAATTCATTTCTTTGCTATTGGCTCCATGCATTTCCTTCGTACCTGTAGGGTTATTCACGATCATTCGAAAACTTTCCGTTCCGATATTACAAGATTTCGTACCGATATATCAAGCTTTCTATTATTTTATACTAAGATTCTAATCGGAAACTCCCGAAGAATGCCGATGCTCAATCCTATGGGAATTGTGAATACCATTTTCATATCCGGTAAATACGAAAAAACTTTCAGTGGGAGAGCTTAGCTTTCCGGGCGGATCGATTTCGAATGATCGTGAATAGCCCTACTGGAAACAGTGTCGGCCTTTATGTCGGCATGAGACCCAGAGCTGCTGTCAATCAAGCTCGTGCTTAAATGCTGCAAAAATTCGTCATTAATGTGTTTTTATGAATTTGCGGCATTAGTACTTAAAACTTTGGGTCTTTGATCGGCAAAACTAAAAAAAATGCACATGATTCGTCCGTGTGCCTGATATAAGCTTCAGGCCCACGGACGAATCTATTCGAGCTATTTCACCCATCGAATCAGCCTCGCCATTCCGCGAGGTAATAGTGCCAGTATCCACAGACATGCTGCACAGCAGTATTCTTGATGGATATATGTATATGCTATAATTAGTTAAGTTTTTCTATAGCTAATTATAAGACATTATGTACTTAGCCTTTATGCATGTAAATAAATGTTTTACATAAGAAAATAACATTACATAATTTTGGCAATGCGGGATGTTGAAGCATGTTTGTCTATGTATCCTTGTCTCAAATAAAGTCATGTTTTCCTGTTTAGAAATGACAGACGTACTTGTAGAGAGAGAATTCCAGTCCTTAGCTCTATGTATTCAACACTTACAATACAAGGCCCTATTAATAAAAAAATGGTTTATATTAATATTATATAATATATAATAGTATAGGAAAGGAAATATAAAACTATCTACTATTAGCCTTAATTTAAAGTTATCGTCTTGTTTGCCGTTGTCCTGTCCAATTCGCCGCCGTGTTTTTCCGATATAAAATTCATAACTTTATAACGTAGCTATCAGTCGATCAACAAGGGATTACCGTCTCGTTATGAGGTGCACATGATTGATAAAAAACAAACGCAGCTACCGTGCATAGCGCCGTAATGAAGATCTTACTTTATTTCATTTTTAAGGAGATTATAGAATAGCATATTATTATGTTTTTAGTTATTATAAACTGCGATTATAACTACCACCTCTGTGGCTTGATGGTAAGTGTGATGTATTTAGCACTGGAAGAACTGTGTTCGAATCCCGTGGAAACAAGAAATAAAAAAAATGTTTCAGTCAGACAGGGCACAAAAGGCTGATCACCTACATGGCTGTAAAGAATAATGATCAGTGAAACAGACACAGAAATGTGTCTGTCCCATGCCCCACTAAGGGACTCGGGGATTCGCTTTTTCGCTCTATTGTTTATTTATGTTACTAGAAAAATTACCAAAATGTTCTTAAATGAAGCATTTGACAGCAACATTCGAATGATTTTCTTTCTACCTCTTATTTAAATATGCGAAATAAGAATTGCGTTATAAAATAATACATATATACGATTTCATAAAAATATAAAAATGCGATGCGATAATTATCTCCTTTCAGAAGATTACCAACGTTTAACATAAAAGTCCAAGCATTTCAAGACAATGGCTTATGTTTATCGAGATATCTTCCTCTACGAAATATGACTTGTATCGCGAGTCAAAAAGGGATTACGGGAGAGTTAACAATGACTCTTCAGTCTATAGGTAGATATCTATTTGCTTTCGCCGGTCTCGTTCAAGTGGCCGACTTCGCCTTGCTTACATACATTTCATGAGCTATTAAACTCAACCCCAGTGACAGATGTAACCAGAGATCAACCACAGAGTAGAGGCCCGAAGGAATTTTATATTTTAGTCTCTATATTTATACTAATATTATAAAGAGGAAAGATTTCATTGTTGTTGACCGACTTTAAAAATTCTTTCACCAATAAAAAGCTTGACGGGCTGGTTGGTGTGTTTGGTAGAATACCTGCCGTGCGCATCGATGGGTCGTGGGTTCAAATCCCACCGGGACGTCATGTTTATACTTTTCTGTAAGCATGTTTTCCCCACGTCTTGTAACTTTGGGCATTGAATGGGTGGGAGGAATATCGCAATTCCGACCGAATAACGAACCACCATTCATAGATGGAAAAACCATGAACATATTGCGCGTTTCGGTTTCAGTCTATGAATTTCCAAATGCTCGAAGTAAAAAGTAGGTTGACGGCGCATCATTGGCTGTTTTATGGCTGAGGTATTACCTACCATCAAGTGAACCTCATACTCGTCTGTCGATAACTAACATACCTACAAAAAAAGCTACATTATCAGCGATTAACATACGCTATATATTTTTTGTGTATAGTCTATTTTGCACCCGTGCGAAGCCGGTGTGTTACTAGTTCTCAATATTTTGGATTTAACTTCCTTGTTAGATTTATTTATTTAGGTCTTAATAAACCTAAATCCGTTACCTCAATAAATTTTTCGACACCAGCAACTAATCTTACGCTAACTTGAAAAAGTATATTTTTAAAGAAAAAATGATACTGTGATAACTTTAAATCATTTTTTATTTAAATATTAATATTAATTAAAAAGTAATCACAATTTTGCTTTAAACTGCATTTGGCGTTAATCTACTTTTTCAAGTTAGCGTAGTATCAATTACTGGTGTCGATTTATTGAATTAATATCAGAAATTGGAGGTTCTATATATTTAATGTCTGAGTAATTTATTTACATGTTAAAAAATCACATCAACAAGATACCAGTCACAAAACATCCATCAGATATGTAAGAGTAAACTGAAGTGTGACAGAGATCGCTGTGGAGAATTAGGAAAGAACTTTAGGCTACTTAACATTCATGATTTCTCCATACAAACGCAGCCGTATCCAAACCTCCAGCTCTTACACCATTGTTAAATGATTCCTACTACACTTTTTACTCACACAACTACAGTTCAAACATTTATTCCTTATTTTTTGCAGTCTGTAAAAGGGCAACGACAGACAGACTTGTCGCAAATCTTTACACGAGACGTCAAATGATGTCTCTGAAGTACTTCCCGCATTAGCGATTTACCACTCACAAAACCGCACTTTTATAATTACTCTATGTCGTATCCCGAATATTTAAAAACTCGTATCAAACTATAATTTTGTTTTTATATAGTTGCTGTAAATTAAGTATGATGCTAAATATTTTTTTTTTCTTTTCAAATTCTATGTTTATTGTTATATGCCTAGTCTTCCTACTCTTTTCTCTATAATATACTGCATCCCTTTGAAATCTTTCTCCGGGGTTACCTGGACGAAATCGCCACTAAGCTATAAGGCCGCCTTTCGTACGGTTACGGTTTTTAGTATAACATATTTTTATGTGCAATAAAGAGTTCATTTATTCAAAGATCGGCAACGCATCTGCAAGCCCTCTAGTGTTGCAGGATTATATGGGCGGAAGTGATCACTTACCAACTACCAACTATTCTGTAAAAAAAAAAACATTAAAAATGATTCACATAATTTTTCCTATAGATGAGACCAATACTCAAGTTAATATTTACCTTATTATAACAAACATATTGGCTGAAACACATTATTAAAACTTGTTAAATTCAACCAACTAAATTTAAAAAAGGTTTTAACTAAAACCTCAACTCTGTTAATAAATAATTAATAGCAGAATGAACACTTAGAGGCTGGTGATTTAAAGTAAATCGGGAAGTGTTATTGAATACAGAAATTTAAGTGGAATTTTATCAAACCATTAATCAGTGTTAGAGTACATGACAATAATTTAAAGTGCAGTGCAGACCCGATGAAATTTAAGTAATGTTCATTTCGATTCGTCATCAAAACGATTACATGAGTAATAATTCTTCGTCAGACAACGCTTACATAAAATATGCCATCGTTAGGCATAATCTGAAATATCTATTACTAAAATACTGAACACTTTAGGCTGAATAATTCAAGTGGTCAGGTTCATTTGTGAATGTATTGCTATGACATGTTAAGATGCGTTATTCAGACGTATTCTGCATTAACATTCCTATGGGCTACTTAGAAAATTTACAGTCACTAGTTGTTTACTAAGGTGTCGCTAATTTACAATTAAACAGCATAGACTTCTATTATTGTGAGCTAAAACTAAATTTACTTTAAGATTATTATTCCAAAAATTGATACCCGAAACTATGTAGAGGTAAATATTACTAAACTAATTTGACAGAACATTACGCAAATTGTGATTTTTAATGAATAGACCAGAACAAAAGATTTGTTACCAATATCAGATATTGACGATTGATTCTTTCTTAATTCTAGTTAAAACCGTCCGTAGACGAAACTTGACCTTACTGTGTCTCACTAACTCTGATAAACACAGCATTACTTAAATGTGTGTATTCAAATTATCTCTAATTGTAGTGGAGACAGGAGTCTCGTATGTATACGCGCAGATATATGTGCCAGAGAACATTTAACAATTGTTTGGTGGGCTCAGCGCTGACAAAGCACTCTTAGGTGACGACGTGGAATGTAGCGGCTGAGACGCCGAGTAGCATTTAAAAAATGTTTTCCGTTTTCTTTCCACCTCAGTCCTAATTCTCAAGTATGTACTAGTTTATTCTCCAATAAAACGAAGTTTTTACTTAGTTTCTTAGTTCTATTACCTTTTTAATTGGTAACTATGAATGTAATATGATTAAATGCTAAATCGTATAAAGCTCAAATTTACAAGAGCCAATAACAAGAATAGCAAGCAATATAGCAAATAATTAATTCCATTATAATTAGTAAATCGTAATGAAGTTGGGGTTTACAAGATAGGTGCAGCCAACTATTACGTTATTGTACTTACATAAACCAAAATGAAACATACAAAAACATACAAAAAGCTTTAGAACACAGCATATACAAAAGGGATATTAAAAATGTGTTCTCATGAATGTTTAACCTCGAACATCTGAATAAATTGATAGAAAACAGGGCGAGTTAACATAAATAATTGAAACAGAAAAAACTTAAACTTAGTGATAGAGTTTTTGAAATTAAAATTTAACCTAATCAAGTATTTATTTTAATACTTACTTTAGAGTTAATAACACTTAGGTGTTATTTTAAAAGTGCAATGCGAGTGTATATGTAAAAAGGTGATTCGTATTTTAAGTGTCACTTAAGTAATGAACTTTATTTAAAAACTTGTTACGTACTCCGGCTTCAAAAAATAGATTATGTTACTCGGTGAAAATGTAGCTTTCTAATGGTGAAAGATTTTTTTTAAAAAGGTCGAGTATTTTTTGAGTTAAATCATAACAAACAAACAATCAAACAAATCTTTCCTCTTTATAATATTGGTATAGATAATGTATGACCATTCTTAAAAATCTTATATTGAGGTATGTTAAATCTGAAACGTTTTTGTGTATTAAAAAATAGCTACAAATATCGTATAGCTTCGAAAATTCATTTTATTACTGTAATAATAAATATTTACACAATAATTACACTTTAGTCTCGATTAAAAACTCGATATTTCCATTTCGCTCGAAATTTCAGTAATTCGCCTGTAATTCCTACTAATTAGCAAAGATTAAAATAAATATTTTTGTATTTCATTCATTTGAAATCATGAAGCTTATAGAGATTATATCTTCAAATATTCATATCGAACAATTCATAAGTAGAATTGTATCGTCTCAGAATTTTTGTAATCTCATTAATTTAATTGTTTAGACTAAGTAAAGTACTTGTTCTATAATTATAGTACTTATTTCAAGTAGGAGTCTGAATACACCAAACAATTCAGAATATTAAATTGAAAAAACAAACAAGAAAAATCAGATTTCAGTTACTATTTATTTTGATGAAAATACATGACAATCACGTAACAAGGTAGTAATTTGATGTTGACAATAAATAATAATTGGCTTTAGGTACTATATATTATAAAATAGTGAACTATCGTAAATAGTAATTAGCATCGTTGCTAAAAAGATATGTAGTTGCTATATTTTTTTAACAATTATCTCATTAACTCTAGTGGTCGAACACGTATTGGCATCTTTAATATTTTATTTTAAATAAATTAAAACTATTTGTACACTAAAATTATTTATCAGAATAATACGTTCACATTAAAAACTCTATGTAGAGCTTTCATTGTAGAGCAATATTTCAACAAAAAATCATGATTTTAATTTCCATATAATATAAAGAGTTCTTCAAATATATTACAATCAGTGAATGAAAGTTGTTTCAACAAGTACTGGCATGGCGTTACGGTTAAATTCTTTCTTCGACGATGACACACTTTATGAAATTTATCTGACAAAGGGCGATTTACAGCGTGTATACGTACGCAATACTTCTCTAGTAACATGTATAATTAAAACGCTACTTCATACAATATATTATTAGTCTAAGAACTAATTAATGTTAAGACAGAGCAAAAAAATAGTGTGTAAACAGCGTGTGTAAAGAAGCTTGAATGAAATATCACTAAATTAACTATGGTTGATGCTATGTATATATATATTATTCTTAGAACTACTTTCCAGGATTATATATTTTCTACTATAATATTACGTTAACTAAATTTAATAAAAAGTTATTATAAATTAAAAAGGAGTATGACTCCTTTTTAATTTATAATAACTAATATAATTAATGAGAATTTAAAATACAATCAATACTTCAGATTTAGAGGATATTTGTGTTTTAATCGATTTGTGCTAAATTTTTAATTTGTTTTTACCTAAGTGTCAAGTTAATCGACAAGGAAGTATGACATAAGTTAGACTCCTCTATCTCTTCTTAAACTTTCGGTGAAATTATGTATATGGTATCATTTCATGTATGAATTCTTATGAATATTACTTTTATTATATAAAACTAAGGTAAGGTATTTTATTATTCATAAGCTTATTTTCACATCGTATTGAAGCAGAAATCTCTTCTGATATGTCTAGCGCATGCTCTGCGTTATAAAGCATGTCTTGATTTGATTTAGATAACCTTATTGAATTATAAGTAACATTCGAAGATGCATTGTATAAATTATTAGATGGGGTTTTTCACATTTTGGTTTATAGATCCTTTATTCCTTGAGAATACATTTTATAAAATATTATTATTCTCGGTGCGTGTATTTCTAAAAATGTTTACCTACTACGATGAGACGCGGATCACTCTATACATTGTGCTCCAAGTGACCAACCTTTAAATATATTACAAAATGTTCTTGTTCGAAAAAATATAGTTTGTAAAAAATATATTGTTTAGTTTGTGTACGGAGCCGTAAAGCTTTTCTTTTAATATCGCCGCGTAAAAGACAACGTAATAATGAGGTAATATTTATAACTTTAGAAATTATGGCATTAAATGCGTCTGATGTCGAGGTTACGTTTATAATTAGCATTAAAAATTAAATGTGTTCCATAAATTGTCTACACCAAGACTATCTGCATAACGTCATCGTGGTCGGATTCTAAGAACGGTGAGCTGCCCACTGTCTAATCTGTTTACCAAGTAAATATTATTTCAATCGTCAAGGTCTTTGCCAATTGGTATTACGAGTTGTATCTGAGTTAATTTACAATTTTTTTTATCAGTACTAGTTACCGGTTTATTATATGGGCTGAATTTTAGATAAATTTTCTAATAGCGTTGGAATCATCTTCCAATATCGAGTCTAAATTTTTACTTTATTACATAAAGCTGAACGGAAGAGCTGAGCATTCTGGCATAAATGTTACCCGTTGCTGAAAAGCATCCGAAACGTCGGGATAAATAATTTAAACAATAAATCGCGTTTTAATCCGGTATACAGGATTTTATTTAAATGTGTGGTACTCGCGTTAATAAAAGACAATATTATATTACTTAACTAGTTATGTTTTGTCCATGAAATAAACATTTCTTTTGTAATGCAAGTACCAAACATTTGAAAATAACACCCGACGTTTCGACTGTTTTAGACTAACCGTGGTATGTGATGTATAAATTCAAATATCGAATCAGTAAAAATATGGTAAAAATCTACTGTTTTCTCTTCTACTAACCTTTACGGTAGGTAGGTACTTAGCGTTATTTCGATTACGCGACCACGCGTCCGCGCATTAGCGAAGTGTTAATTGATGCTAGCATTGAATATTAGTCTCAACCATAAATATGGGTATGATCCATTGTTTACAAAAGCTGAAGCAACACCGTGAGCCTTGAGTCTTTAATAGTTTCAATATATTATGTAGTTTGCAAATTGCATTATGAATTTCTTTTATCATTTTTAATTAGATATATTATATCTTTGTCTACTTTTATCTATATAAACAAAGTCGTGTTAGTTACACCATTTATAACTCAAGAACAAAAGGACCAACAGGACATTTTTATCTTATTTTGTCTTTGTCCCGAATAAGAGAATAACTATTAAAATATGGGAAATTTTCTGAAAAAAAAACATATATACCTACAGAGAATTAATTTTAAAATAAATAAGATTCGGAACTCCGCCATCTTCCGCAATTGACAGCTCACATCACGCACGCTTATAGCTTTTTTGTAATAATTTATGTCCACTGCAAACCAGTGACATATTTTATTAGACTTAGATTTTATATATCTAGAAATAAGCCAACATTCTAGCAGGATAAAGTCAGTCGAGTTCGCTTTTATTTTGTGATATAATAGAAAACAAAGGTAAATCTAGACTGTTACAAGTATTGAAAAGATATGATTTAATAAGATAAGGAAAGTAAATAAATTCAATATTTGTACAGGTCTAGTTTATATAGTGAGTGTAGTCCCCGCCATATGTAGGGCCACAAGTATTATTATGATCATGATATGATATTTGATAGATTCAATGTCTACACGTGTTACACGTGGCCGGCAGACCAGTCAAATAATAACAACAAGTCAAAACTATTGTTCATGAAGTTAATTTCTCCAAAAAATAAGGTAAAGTGTAAAGTAGAGCGTCTTATAGAAGTATGTTTTTATTAAACTCTTGTTAGATTTTCGTAACATTGAATAGTTATTACAAGTCCATTGGGACTAGAGAGCATATTTGCAACTCTGAAGTCTATACTTACTTTGCACCTAAGATTGTTTCCCGATATTATTCAATACAGCTCGACGTATATTAGTTTCCTCTATCGCTGAGACGTGAACAAGATATAATATAATAATTACTACCTATTTCATAGTCGATATAGCGTTGAAAGTCTAATATAGTAGGATCGTAGAAAATACAGATTTCTTTTCTATTACCATCCAGTTTTGAATTAACTAAATTCTTGTGCAATTTACGAAGTACGCTTTTAGTGTAATATGATTTTTAATTATGAATAGTGTTGTTATACCTCATTCGATCCGATGGAGTAATAACAATAATTGTATCAATCGCTGGCTTATCATTACAGTCATGCAACAAGTTCGATGGTATTATAGTCCCATCAATGTATTCTAATACTTAGATACTGTTTATGCATTAAATATTAACACTAATATTACAAGCACTTGGTACTGTTTGGTCAAAAGGAATACTTACTAATAGATTTAGTTGTCTAATCATAAGAGTACTTCCGCGATACAAATAAAGATCATGGTATTATGATATCAAATAAATTAAAGGTTGTAATCATTGAAACATTACTAAAATACAAAGTGTTTGTGAGATTTAAGAAGAATTAAGAATTTGTGGTTAGTGTATAATAATAAGTACGTTGAACGCAAATAAAAGTATATGATGCATAAAATAACTCAATTATTGATGGAAATATCCATTTATTATAATATGAAAGACTAGCTGGTGACCGCGACTTCGTTCGTGTCTGAAGGCCTATTACTAAAACCAAAATACGAAGTTCGGATGACAGATAGTACATTTTACTATAACGCAAATCTTTCGGATCCGATGATCGTTCCGTCGTTCGCAATTAGACATCTGAATCTGAATGAAAGTGAATCAGTTATTATATAGTATCTTCGGAGTTTGGAGATAAGCGTTAACAAACAAACAGAAAGACAAAAACGTACAAAATGCTTTTTACGTATAAAGTTTCCCATCTTTAATCGTCCGCTCTCCACTTCTGGTAAAATTTTAATGTACAGTGATGTTGATTTTACTGTTTTTATATGTATCTACATATATATATGTATATATAAAAGAAAGTTGTGTTAGTTACACCGTTTATAACTCAAGAACGGCTGTACCGATTTTAACGATATCTTATTTGTTGGATTCCTCTATGTCCGGAATAAGACATAAGCTATTAAAATATTGGAAAAAAATATATGCATAAAATTAATTATAAAATAAATTAGATTCGGAACTCCGCCATCTTGACAGCTCACGTCATGCATTCTTAGCTTTTTTGGAATAACAGATGTCCACTGCAAATCAGTGACATATTAGACAATTATAGTGGGTAAATGGGATTATTCAAATTTAAGAATAATTATATAATTTCGGAGCCAAAATTGTGGCAGAACAACGTCTGCGTGGCCCACTAGTATGATATAAAATGTATATTACGTACAGCGACATTTTCATTTTTTTAGGATACGTAATCTCGGGAGCGCACGCAAAACATTACGCACACTAAAATAATGTATGTACAATATATGCATGTTTGACAACATTCATAGCCAAGCGGACTTCATGAGAAAGAATATCTATTAAAATAAAATACTTTATAATGGATTAAAAAGCGATTTATTATAAGTATTTTACTTAAAAGTGTCATACTCGCTTTGATGATAACAACTCCAATATTCGCTATGAAACCGCGTATTCAAAAATAATTTATGAAACATATTTTCGTTCTAAGATAGATATAAAATCTCCAAGTCAGTGTCTAATTGAGAAAACAATCAGGGTTCTCGCCCTCATTAAAGTAGGTATTAATGAGGTAAGGCATCCCTCCGATCCCTTGTGAAATGTGAAATAAACAATTTTAAACTCTTAAAAGTTATTCGAAAATACATAGAGCTCTTACAAAACTCTAGTTTTTTTGTTAATTGAATAGAACATAGTGATGTTTAATTAAAATATATATTTAAATATCTGATATGCTTTGATACATTTTACGTATTAACTTATTAGTGCCTGATGGTCAGTAGATATCTATTGTACTTCTTGACGTGTGTGCAAAGCCCGATTAAAAGATAAAACTTGTGGCAATTAAAATTAGATTAATATTGTATAGATTTGTTGCTGTTATCCTAGTTTAGACCGAAGCCTATTATTATAAGTTCGTCGAATTTTGTATTATTACAAATGTGCAACTCCAGTGCGTCAACCGCTAACAAAACATTTAACACGTATATATTATTGAGTTCTACACGTTCTGATCGTGACCTAATTATGTTATGCCCCCTTTATTTTTAAATACTAACAAATAAATAACAATGATGACGCTAGCAAGGCCAAGATCGGCAATACATCTGCAAGGCCTTCGGTGTTGGGGATGAACCACACTCTCGTTTTCCTCCCGCCCGTACTAAAAAAAGAATCGGCGTGAGAAATAGTACTATATCTTGTGACGTATCGATGACAAATTTTAGAATTCGCGAACTCTGGAATATGGTTTTTTTTTATGTCAGATATCGAAAGACGAGCATGAGGTTCACTTGATGGTAGGTGACACCCCAGCCACATAACATCAGTCAATGATGCGCTGTCGACCCAATTTTTACTTCGAGCATTCGGAAATCCATAGACTGAAACCGAAACGCGCAATATGCACTTCACGGCTTTTCCATCTATGAACGGTGGTTCGTTACCCGGTCGGAATTTCGATATTCCTCCCACCCGATCAATGCCCGAAGTTACCAGACGTGGGGAAAACATGCTTACAGAAAATTATAGGTAAGCATGTGCTCCCGGCGGGATTCGAACCCACGACCCATCGATGCGCACGGCAGGTGTTCTACCGAACGCGCCAACGAGCCCGTCGATTTTTTTTATTTTATTCTATTTTTGTTGAAATTAATAGTTTTATTGAGCACACAGAGAGTGTTTTAAATTGTCAATGATTAATTGTATGCGTACAAAATTATTGACATAAATAATTAACGGGTTCTTATCATTTGTTTTATGTTAAAACTCTGTAAATTGCTAGCAGAGTCATGTTATTTTGGCTAATTACAGGAAATATCGCAATCGATTAGCGTTTAATATAATATTCATTGAATTAATGAACGTTAAGGGTTATGATATTTATCGAATCGTGAGTATAGTTAATTTGATTTATATGTATATCCGTATTTATCTCTGTGAAATGTAATCAAATTGGTATAACCCATCCGGGATATAATTTATTGAAAAATATTTATCAAGGTGTAAGCTTTAAAGCACAACCCTAACACCAATCCATTTTCGAATGTATTATATAGCTTAACTTTAATTCCACAAGCAAGAGTCATAACTATAATACAATATAAAAAATGTCTTATTTTAGGTTAGTGTTCGGACTTCGGAAGCAATAAACTCTATAATTAACTAGAATTGTTTAGGTAACTCACTAAAGCACGCTACATGTTTCTACACTTTCCGGCAAACAATCCTAACCAGGATTCTAAACTTTGTGTAGCCGATTGTTTCGTAATGAACTCATTGAGAGAAGTATTAATGCATTAAAATAATCATTGCATAATTTTATTTTTATAAAGGTGTGATTATTTTAAGGTAATTTAATATAATGTCAAATTAATTGATGCCTTAAATAAATAAATAAATTATATTATTAGGCGATTTCTGTGGATTTCATCACAAAACAGTATATTAAATAACTTATTTTGTATTTTTTTACCACATAAACGTTCTTCGTTTAGAACATAATTTAAATGCATATCTTAACCTTTACGTCTTAAAATACAGGCCGTATTTTAAAACGTAAAGGTTAGAAATCTTGATAATTGTCAAATTTGATATTATGACAGTAGGAAGGGAAATTCACATTGAATAAGGGCTTATCACGGTATTACTTATTAGATATAGTATATAAAGCTATTTGTGTGTTTACTTATGTATTTTCAAAACAAGAACTTATTTCGTAGAATTCATAAAGCTGACAATTGCTGTTTGCATGACAGCTAGATAGATTTTTTTTCGCACGTCTTTCCATTGCATCAAATTTCGATGACGGGTATTTTGCAGGGAAGAGCGAGTTACGAGTTACGGACGTTTGCACGATAAAGGTTCTTTATTGTGTGTAAATTTTTGATTTTCGTGAGAATTTAAACACTTATTAACTTAAGGTCACACCCTTAATTTTACTTTAATATTACTTTAGAAGGAAGACTTGATTGATATTGAAAAAAAAATATATATTTCTAATTATCTAATTTTTGTACGGTAAATATGGACAGACGAGCATTAGGTTCACTTGATTGTACGTGATACCTCAGCCACAGAACATCATTAAATGATGCGCTATCGACCTACTTTTTACTTCGAGTATTCGGAAATCCATAGAATGAAACCAATATGCAATTCACGGTTTTACCATCTATAAACGGTGGTTCGTTACACGGTCAGAATTTCAATATTCCTCCCACACGTCTGGCCACTTCGGGCACTCCACACAGTTGCCCGAAGTTTCCAGACGTGGGGAAACATGTTTACAGAAAATTATAAACATATCAATGTGTCATTCGAACCCACGACCCGATGTTCACGGCAGGTGTTCTACCGAATGCGCCAACGATTCTGTCAAAAATAATTTGCATTTGACTTCAGATCTTGTACCTTCAAAACCAGAATTCGTCAAATGGGTTACTATGATAGACATAGAGTGATCCTATACGAATTTGGTATTTTCATGGGATATACAGAACGCTTAAGTTTCAGATTTTCCTCCTTCCTTGTTTGTCCTCACACAAAGGATCACAATATTATAAAGAATCTTGTTATCATCATGATTCAGTGGTATAGGTACTAAATGCGTTTTTCATCGAAAGTTCCTGGTTCGAATCTCTGACAGATAACCTACTTACATGTAAAGAAAAATGATCAGTGAAACAAACACAGAATCCCTAGTAGAGAACTCGGATATTCACTTTTTTACTTTTTCAACAAATAAGACACATTCTGATGACTTTTCTTGACCGATTTTGTAATCAAAGGGCTTGTTTGGGTTTCAATTGAAGTAATGACATCGTGTCTCTAATATAATATTATTTTGTGGTAGTCATCAATTTGTGCACGATTGGCTTAATAAGTGTGTGTGTTGTCGCAATCAACGCACGACGCCTTATGTAGGTTTACGACCTTATGCAGATGAAGACTGAATAATCTTAACTGTTTTCATTGGACATAATTTTACTTGCTCTCAATGTTTAGTTATTTTTTAATTAGAGTTTTAAGGAATTAATATTTTTAAGAGATATATTATTAATAATTTAAAGATTTCTTATAACCATAAATTTCGAGGACACAGTTGTAAAACCCAATAAGTATAAAATTAAGAGTTATAAGTTAAATTCAATTTTAACTTTCTATATTTAACATTATTATTGGGTTTTATTAATACCTTCGATATTTTCTTTTATTAACGAGTACCTATCACATATTTTAACAAAAATTAATTTATCGTATTAAAACGCAATTTATTCATCATAGTAAGTATTATCATCTAGGATGCTTTTCAGTAACTGTGTATTATTTTATCCTTATAACCTTTTAATTAAGTAGTAAGAATAATATTATGTGCGGTTTACTTTTAACAATGATGTCATTAATATCAAAACTGGGCGTATTAGTGGTGTTAAGGAAAACAATTTTATTTAAACTGCATTTATAATTAAGAAACTTCATTAAGTTTACTACAAATTATTCTTAGTTTTCAATCAAATATACAATCTAAAAATTTATTTAAAAATATTTGTCAAATTATATTTTTATCTGTCAGTAATTTCTTAAATCAAAATACCTAAAACTTATAATATATGTACGTAGGTACTACGTAAACTATACAAATACTACTATTTATTAATTTACCTTATTTTTATGCAGTTTATAGAACGAGTCTACACGATTGCTACATTTGGATATTATTTACACCCAAAATGCTAAAAACATTAGTAAACTATGTTTTTTTAAGAATTGAGCCATTACGCTACCTATCTTAAAATAAATATTATTCTAATTAAAAAATAACCCTTTCTATTTACTATATGTACAGTAGACTACTTTAATAAAAGTAAAAACATAATTGTTTTTTTTTTATGAATATTTTGGCTCTGCTATATAATTTAATAGTTTCATTTTACGTTACAAACCGTTACGGTTTGCCTTTTAAGGTGAGATATAATAAAAAGCAAAGAGAATACATAGAAATGCAGAGAGTAATATCATTCTTGTAAACGGGACGCCTATACAGTAGTAAGTGTAGAGAAAAGTTTCATAGAGCTTCAACAAATAGCTACATTGTGTTCAAGTCTATTATCTTGCAAGTCGCGTTTTCCACACTCGTCTAAGGATCATGTTGGACTAAATAAAATTGCAGGGGATTTCTCGATGGAGTCGGCTGTCTCTCCCTAATTGCGGCTTTCAAGTCGATTTATTTGCGAATCGCGAGAATTTGTAGGCTAATGATGCATTAATGTAGATACAAAATTGACGCAAGTCTATATTTTATACGTTAACAGCGCTATGAATTTGCGTTTTTTTGTGAATACAAATTCTTAGACTTTTATAATAAACTAGCAACACGCCCCGGCTTTGCACGGGTGCAATGTCATTTATAATAAACTAGGCTTTCCACGGTTGCAATTTAGATTAGTATTAGTACTTATAGTATTTTCATAGCTTTCTATCATATTACGGAAATAATTATTAAAATCTGTCCAGTAGTTTTGAGTTTATTCGTTACAAACATACAAAAATACAAATCTTTATAATATTAAGGTAGATAGAGAACAATTTCATCAGTCCGCTTAGGGTTAGTAAAATCTCGTATTTGTGGTCACATTCCTCCGAAACGTCTTCACCGGTTTTTGTGACGTTTTTTAATAGGTATGAAAATAGGTCGTAAAGTATATTTCATACCACTATTTGATAAGAGAATCCCTACCCAAAATATTTTTTTATATATATTTTTTGATTCGGCATCAAAAAATACCTATAATCTAACCTACTACTACCTAACCTACCCCCAATTTTCACATTTTCCAGTGAATTGGGCACAGAACAACTAGTCTATACTAATATTATAAAGAGGAAAGATTAGTTTGTTACGATTTAACTCAAAAACTACTTGATCGATTTATTATCATATGACACTACATGTTGCTCTTTGTTTTCGTCTGCGTAGAATTAATAGGTACTACGGCTAGCTTATTTTTTAACTGAGCTGTTTTTTCATAAATCTCCGCTTAATGGCGCTTCACTCAAATCACCCTTATCGTGATATTTTTTAAATTATTCGTCCAAATTACTTAGTGTAAAAGAAAAAGTTTATCTATACTAAATACTGAAAGTAACAAATGTATCAATGTTTATAAGAATTAGCTAAATAATCTAAAATGTGCATTTAAATCTAAAAATCTTTCATCAAAATTCGTTAGGTTGTTTTGTCATGAAAGAGTAACAAATATTCTTCCGGATGTCAACCGTCCTCACAAATTTTCGCATTTATAACATAAATTATTAGGATAGTGGGATATCCAATCCAAGCAGAGAATATATTTTATGTAACATGGCGACCTCGTTGGTGGCGACCCTTCAAGAAACGAGCGTATAGTTTTAAAAGGCCGACAACGCATCTAAGACATTTGAGTCGTCGATGTCAATGGGTGGTAATGATTACTTACTTACTGTAATCTGCCAGCTCAATTGTCTGTTCTGTAATTAAACAACAACTCGTCCTCTGGTAATAAGTGTGTAATTGTAGGTTGTTGTTGGTCTACAAGTGTGAAAGGTTAGGAATATTGCGTGATTGGGATTTGGGATTAGGTGACCGAAGAATTTATTGTATTTCGCCACCCAGCGGGCTGTCAAATCGAAATCGCTACTTGGGCGGGGCAATCTCTCGCCGACCAATCCAAACACAGACTTGTACTTACCTAATCTTGGAGACATCCCAAAATATCTACCTAATAATTATATAGTACCTATACTGATTTATATACTAACTATGTATGTCCAAATATCTGACTCTTCCTTGTTCATTTGCTCATGACGACCTTTCCTTGCGTAAACTTAAGTGACTGAAACAATATGATAATTCGACACGTAAAACACAGCATATGAATCAATTAAATCTAAAAGTAGCCTAAAAAATTAATCATTGTAAATTTTTCACCAAAATATTATTAGTAGCTGTGTGGCAGTGATTCGTATAAGGTGTTTTATTTTTAAATATTTATCATTAAATAACATCGTAACTAATTTACAAAGATAACATTTCATTTATTATTTATTATTAATTTTGGAAAAAGAATGCGGTAAAAAATCTAGTTCTTGTATTTCGATAGTAGAATTAATTTCTGGAAAAGTGCCTATTTGACTACTGTCCTGTCTGACTTGATGTTTATAACAATTAATTATTTACTTTAAATTTTCAGGTATCAAAAGCAGAAGATATCTACTGGGAAGGAGAAGATGAGGCTTCGAATGAGTTCTTGGAGGTGGACGATCCAGACATTAGCATCGGAAAACACTTGCAAAGAATAAAGCGAGATTTCTGGAGTAAGTATTGTATACTATACTTCATACCAAAGAGATGATTAATAAATAATTACCAATCAAAGAAAATTATCTTTTCACGACATAATTATGTAACCCTCATAAACTATCCCTTTGAAAAAAAAATACGTAAACTAACACGGCTTTGTTTTTGTTTATAAACTTAAAATCCATTATATCAATTTAATAAACAAGTATACCTACTTTCGCATTTTCCATTTAAGTGGGGATTTCAAATGAAGTCTCGCGCATTCTCGAGGATTCCCGTAGCTAAAGTTGGAGCCGTCTGTGGAATCCACGGAAAGAAGCGCCAAATCCTCTTTAGACTATTTCTTCAAGACAGTATCGTGATCATTCTTGCAAATTGCAAGCGCGATGAGGTGAAGTCGACGCTGCCGTTGGATTCTGTACAGCGGCAATGAATTGTAAATTGAGCCTTAGAATCAAAACGGGAGCACCTTCAAATCTTCCAAAAAAGCAACTGAATTTATTCTAGCATTTTTTTCATGTTTCAGGTTTGTTCTCCCCATCATCGACTCCACCTCCGGAAAACTATGAAAGCGTCACAGGAGATGATGAAGACATTAGGTATTTATTATCTCCCTAATAAAATGTCCATTGCACATCGTACACAGTAAAACACTATATACACAGTTAGTCGGAGAGATTTATAATAACTACGTAGGATTTTTGTGATATAATAGGTATAACTTTAAGGGGTCGCTCGGTTATTTCGGCAAAAAATGACATTTCACAATAAAATTTCATCTTTTGGCATCAATTGATGCCATAAAAGTACAAAATGTTATTTTTTCTGTTTTAAGCCGGTTCTATTCCCGTGTGTGGCAGGCGTATTTTCAAACATCTCTGAATATAGTTGTACTAAAAAAATGTTTTTTTTTCATATACATATATAATTCAATGCCTTAGTTAAGATTAGTTTTGTATAAATAATTAATATAAATTATGTTGTCTATATCTGTTTGTTCACGCTAATCTCCAAAACTACTGAACTGATTAACACGCAGGAAGATTATGGCTATGTTTGGAAATGAGCTGACCTACCTCGGTACTGACAATCTCGGCAGCCGGAAGTGGTAATTCCCTAGGACCAATGTCCAACATACTGGCAATGCGTTTCAGTTGCAATTGCCGTTCTGGAAAGTATTTATAACGGACATCTAGTACTGACAGTACTGTCAGCTCATTTCCTAACACGCTCTAAGTATACCTGAAGCAAAACTGTTTCATGGAATTCAAATTTCAAATTTCAAAAGAAAAGTTACCGTCATAAATATATAACTTGCGAACGAAGTGGCGGGTTAGTCATAATATAAACCCTTTTACTTACTAGAGGTCAGATTAGTTTTCAATCAAAATTCAACAATACACATTACTTATTTCAGCAATAAATACGAAGATGTGGAAAATGAGGTTGATGGTGGTTCCGGAGTGCCAGATCGAGTCGAGCCTGAGCAGAAAGAAAGTAAGTATTTGTATATACTTGAAATAAAATGATATTTGGACAACAAACTAATTACAATACAACAACAATTATAAAACTTTATTAATATTAAAAATATAATAAGTATCTGTATGAAAATGCAAAAAATGATGTCAAATAGGGGCTCCACTTAGTATACGTTGTGACGCATGAAAATATTTCCTCTTTATAACATTAGTATAGATGGTAATTTAAAAATTAAATCGCTAATCTTCATCATAAAGCTTACATGAAAAGTTCTAGACCAGTGTTTTTCAAACTATGTTTAGCCTAGAGGGTTTGCACCTTTCAAGGCAAGGCAAGCGTTTCTAGGTTACTACAATAATAAAACACAATTTTAGTGAAATGGATGTGCTTGTTTATTTTTCGAAATATTGTCAAAACAGTTCTATTTTTGAAATGTTAATAATCAAATCTAGATTGTATTTAAAACTTTCAGTTAATGGACTATTGAAAAGTTAGGTCGCAATACACTTATTTTGTGTTCCGATAGGTCACGGTTTTGAACCCGGTCGGGATGATGTTTATATTTTGCTATAAATATGGTTTCCATGTCGGTTTGGACACTATACGAGCGGTAACGAGCTGTTCATGGGTGGATTTCCGGATTTCCAAAAACTCGAATTAAAAAATAGGTCGAAAGCACATCGCTGACTTAATTGTGGTAGTGATATCACCTCTGTCGATATCGAACAAAAACGGTAGTACTTTTGTTTTTTTTGTATGTTAATATTATTTATTTTATTTTCAGAGACACTCCGGGTTACATTCGTAGTAATGGAGCCGTATCAGATGAATTACTCAAACAGAGATTCTTTGGCTTTCCAAAACTTCTCAAAATCTTTAGCAGAAGCCGTCAACGATGTGTTCAGAGATGTGGCCGGGACGCATAGAGCAAGTTTAGTTAGGATACAGTAAGTATTATCTTTACGTAAATCAAAAGCTACTATACTGAGGGCATAGCACGAACAACTATCGAAAAAGTATCTACCTATTCGAATCGTCAAACTGTAAGATGTATGAGAAATTATTTGTCGCGGTGGAAAGAGCGCTCGTAACGGAAGGGTTAAAGTTGAGGAAGATCACCATGCTTTTTTACATAGATACCTTTGTAGAAAAACATGGCGATCTCCATGACTGATTTTCTACTACCCCTACCCCCTAATACAATTAAATTATTATTTACGAAAGAAGACAGAAACGTTTAAGCTGGTGTAAGAATCCACTGGATTGGGTTTTGAAAGGGATGGACTTTCAACACGATTTATCAAAATTTTCATTCAGTTGATATTAAGCAAAAAATATTACAAAAGAATTAATTTTTATATTTTTTTTTATTCAAGTTTGTAACAAATGAGTAGGTATATTACAAAGTTGTTAGTAAATAACATGTGACACGAAAATTTATAAATGAGGTAGGTAGGGCAGATAATTTTAAATCTTTGACAATAAAATTTATTATTTTGAATTATTTAATTTATGAATGATATGAATTATATTACTTTTAATTTCAATTTAATTTAGCACTAATTGGTGCACAATATTTTTGGTTAATCCGTGTTTAGGTAACACAAATAGATCCGACGGTTTTCCTACACGTGAACATGCAATTTTAAAATACCTATAAAATACGTATAATAATATACCCACGCAAGTTGCGATTACAACCCTGGGTTTATATATGAAACGTTTATATTTCAACATAGCGCCATCTATTGAATACTTACTCAATCCAGTCAACATATATCGCCATCTGTTAGAATCGTTTGAAGCTAACGCTAACAGATAATTGTGACTGTCAAATAATAGACAAATAATTTGCAATAAAATAATAATGCGACTATAAATTGAGATGTAAGCTATCCTATATAAGATTAAATTGTACACGGTGTGCAAATCAAATTTAAAATCGGTTCAGTAGTTTAGGAGTCCATCGCGGACAAACAACGTGACACGTAATTTATATATATATATATATTAATACTAGTGGACCCCGCAGACGTTGTTCTGCCACAATTTTGGCTTCGAAATTATAAATTATTCTTAAAGAAAAAAGATTTTCCCGCTTTTCTGTTGAATTTTTCCTGAATTTTCTTTTCTATAAACCTCACGGAGCCCGAGACCTTTCCAACGAATGCAAAACCGTGGAAATCGGTTCGTGCGTTCTGGAGTTATAGCGTCAGGAAGGAAAACCCGACTTATTTTTATATAATAGATTTCACGTACAGTAGTAATCAACAGCATACATTATTTAAATTTTAAATAATTAATGAGTACTTCATTACTTAATTATTTAAAAAAAATACATATAACAGTAAAGTCTCTATAGTATTCCTTACTCATTAAAATTCATCACAATTGAGAAGTCTGGATAGTCATTACTCGTTTATTTCTAGATAATTTAATAAAAGATAATTTTAATCATTTGGCGTCTGTACATAGAGTACACTATATCCATAAGAAGTTCACGTACGTAATTATAAATGGGAACATATTTAATTTCAGATCCAGAGCAACCGATGAGTTCTCGTGCAAAGTAACTTTAGAGATCGTAACTACAGGTTACGAAGACACTGACAAAATAACTGACATTCTTCATGAACACATCAAGAAGAAGATGAAACTTGGTGATGTTGCTGTTAGTGAAGAAGATTTTAGCGCAACTGTGATAGATCCAGGTTTGACATATTATTGTACTTATTCGGTGATCATGTATATGGTCACACTCCTCCGAAACAGCTAGCCCGATTTTTATGTATATTTGGAAGGTATGAGAATAGATGATAGGAATAGATAAGAAAAGTACATTTCATACCGCTGGGTGATTAGCGTGTCCCTATCCACATTTTTCTTTTGTGTTTTTTTAACAATTTTTTGTATATTTTTTTTTGATTTGGCACCAAAAGCCCCAAATATTCAAGCATGGATCAACAAGGTGCGTTATAATTTTGTTGGCATAAATGAGGCCCAAGCACAAATAAAGTATTCGCAACATCAATCTGTAATTTGTATATTTCAACTGATTTCTCATCATAGAAGAACATTACGATACTATGTCACAAACAAGTCCTTTTGCCACAAATCGCATACTTGATTAGTTGGAAAAGTTAAGAAGATAAAAAATTATCTCTATCACTGAACTTGGTGACATATACATAGTCAAGTCATTAACAAGGACCTCCTTGTGATGAAGAAAAAAGTAAAATTTCAATACAGAATCTTGATTAATCAAGAAATGTGACAAACGCAATACGAAGCCTAATGAAAGTGGAAAAAAATAAATTAAAACAAGAATTCTTTATTATTTTTCATAGCTTATAATACGCCTCTTGATACTTGCACGGTGGATGAACTGAGTTGTTCTGATGGTCGCTGTGTACCAGCTGCAGCGAGGTGTGACGGAGTGAGGGACTGCCTCGATGGCTCTGATGAAATTGGGTGTCCTTTTGGTATTATTTTTATTTATTTTTCTTTTTTTACTTTTATTGTCGACAAACGAGCACGAGGCTTATGATGGCACTTGATGATTCTAGGTGATACCTCAGACAAGAGACCTTAATAAATGATATGCTGTCCATCACTATTGACCTAAATCTGAATTTAAATTTAGAATCCACATTTTACCGTTTTAGATTTGGATGGAATTTTAAAATTCCTTTTTTAAAATATCGAATAAGCCAGATGTAGCCAATCAATGTATTAATAGGCCGCTCGATATTTTTGATTACTTTGAACTCATTTAAATAAAATACTGTATACCGGATAAAAACGCGATTTATTATTTATATTGTTTAAATTATTTATCCCGATGTTTAAATTATTTAAACAATATAAATAATAAATCGCGTTAATAAAAGACAATATTACTTTGAACTCGTTATTCATTTATTTTTTAATGCTGCATTAACAAATAATGAATTCCTTATGATAATAATTACGTTGAAAAATATAGAGAAATTGTTCATTTGCTTGATTAAAAAATTATTGTCAAAATTATGCTATTTTTGAAATTAAAAGCACATTACTGTGAAATCATGAAATTTGCATGATGTCAGCTACAACTACTTTTGTTTTTAACTTTATTTTTTTATTTATTCAAAAAAGAAAACATCAACCATGAACAAAGTCCGTACGAACCACAAAGTCCCGATACTAGTAGAGATCGTGAAGAATCCGCGAGACCAGAAAGTCCTGAAGGACCTGAAGATCCTTTTGACCAGAAAGGTTCTGATGACGATTACCCCAATCCAATACAACCTGATAATGAGGAAAATGGAACGGACGACGGATCGACTTATAATAAAGAAAACAACCCTGACATTAATGGAGAGGATGACCTTATATCTCCCTACAATAAGCCAACAAACTCCGGAAGTAATGGTGATGACACCAGCATCTCTTCTTACAATAATCCAACAAATTCTGAAAATGATAACAATGGAGATGACAATCTAATATCCCCATACGACGGGACTTCGAATGTCGACGAGAACATTCCAGACGAATCCGAATCCTATCCCAACGGAGGTATATTACTTCAAAATGTTTTAAATTTCAAAAGCTTTTCTCAATATTTAAAAAAAAACATTAATTTTATGATTTTGTTTTCTTTTACAAAATGTTATATTGTTTGACGACCTTTACTTGAAAGGAGCATGCATTACTATTATTATATATTTATTTGTTGCTTTATGTTTATTTGTTTTTTTTTTATTTTATTTTAAGATAGGGGTGATACTCCTGAACAACCATCAGATACTGTAACGGACTACCCAGGATTGGATCTATCACCACAAAGTACGTAGTTTATAAAACTCTCGTTATCACCGAATATTTGTTTATTATGTATAATAATGATGTCTTATTTATTTCGAATCGAGAAAGTGCGAACTAAAGGGTGAAGTAAGAAATAAAATCGATTTAATTCTCATAAAAAACCATTTTGGTTATAAAGTGGCCCTCATTTGCCAACTGATGAGATGATGACTTACTAATATGAAATTTTATCCAAGAAATCTTGAGAGTTTGGATTAAAATGTATGTCTATCACAATAGATCAGCGATAAAACATAATTTGAACTTCAATTGAAGAGCCAGATACCATAAACCTTTAAATCAATGACGTAGTCAATAATATATAGAACACTGAGGCCCGAGTATGAATTACCTACTTGAAGGAAAGAATTACTGTCGTACTTTTATCACTACAATAAAATTTTAACTCCTATTTAACTGACACATTGACGATACAAGTTTTTCGTGCTCGTATATAACTATTTACTACGTCGCTGAGTTTGTTAAACGTTTCCTTGAAGCACTGATTAATTGTTATTAAACTGTCATCAGTTTTAGTTATTGCACTTCTTGATGATGTTCTTTATTTTTCAATAGCTTGTCCGGATAACGAGTTACGTTGCGATGAGACACGCTGTGTACCTCTCTACAAACGTTGTGATCAGTATCCAGACTGCAACGATGGAGCCGACGAGGCAGGCTGTCCAGACCGTAAGTGATATTTGTTTTATTAAGTAAACCGTTAACAGAATGCTATACTATAAAGACACTTTAAAATATTATATAATATAAGCTCCCTTAATAATACTCTCTAGAGAAACTATATTTATACACACTATAATGGTTAAAACTTATTACATTAAAAAGTAATAAAGAAGATATTAATTTTTAAAAATTTAAAGATTCAAGTAAAAAGGGGGAAATGAAAAATTAATAATATTTATGGTAAATATTTCGCATGAGCGATTTTTATTTATATTATATATTTTTGTAAAAGCACCTATATTCAAAAGTCTTCAGAAGGTTAATTTAGTATATTTAGTATCGAAAATTGGTTAGGTACTTATTTTTTGGACTTTTGTCATTACCAGAGTAATATATCTCTGGATATATTCTATTATGGTTTTTATCAAAAACGGTGTAATTGGTTAGGTTATGTTAAAATCTAACGAGAACTGTTCAAAATTAACGATGTTCAGAACATTTCGGTCTTATGATTTTACCATAGCCTTTTATCATATCTCCTAAATTGAGTATTTTTTTTCAATAATTACCAAGTAAGCACTAAATAATTTTACAAGTAACCTAATTAAGGCTAATAAACAGTTTATTTATTATAGATTATTAGATAGTTAGATTATTGAATAATTAATGATAACTTTAAAACCACGTTAATATTTTCAAAAATCGGAAGCCTCTTTTTATTATCTCTATTTCAAGGAAATATTAAAACTTTTATATTGCTGTTTATACACACAGACGACGTGGACGTTATTCAAACAAACACAAAACTGAGTAAAACTTTGCTTAATATTAGTCAAAAAAGAAACTTTCAAATGCATAAAGTATAAAGTAGGTCGACAGCGCATATAACATTTAAAAAAATACCAGGCTGATACAAATTTTTTGCTTATGTAAACAACGTGAGCTCAGAAAGGGTTTTTTGTAAAATCATGTCTTTGGTATGCCTTCGTACGCGCAGTGGTAAGCGCGATACGTTTAGAACCGGGAGTGTTGGGTTTCGAATCCTGGAGAAACAAGATTAAAAAATAATTGTTCCGGTCGGGCAGGATGCAGAAGGCTGATCACCTACTTGCCTGTAAAGAATAATGATCAGTGAAACAGACACAGAATTGGGTCTGCCTCATGCCCTAGGAGACTCGGGAATTCGCTATGTCTTTTGTAATACATTGATATCATATAAGTAGATAAATGCTTCCTAATAATTTACATTAAGAAATATGACCGTCACAAGATATGTCGCGGACGAGAGAAGTTAAACTAAGATGTAAGATATGTCGATATATTATATCGCAACATCGACAATCTTGATAGAAAAGATATCTCGATCGACAAATATATCTATTTTTGATATTAAAAGTGTAATTGTCATGTTAGACCCGGAAGAACTAAAGAGATAATCGATTAAAACACGAGAAAACGGTCGACAACATATTGTCGCGGTTGTCATGCTAGGCCGGCAGATGCTGAATATAAAAATAGGTCAACATAATCTCATTGATATTCTATGGCTGAGCTACCTACCGTCGAGTGAGTGTTATGATCAGATGTCATCATCGGACATACTAGCATTTGGATTACCACAATAATAGGGAATAATATATTATGAGGAATTAGGATTTATTTAAAATTTAAAACTGGAACATTTTTAATTATAAGGAAACATATCTAAACTTAACTTAATTGAAAACTAAATATATATTTTCGATTTCTATTTCATTTGGAAAAAAATCTTGTATTAATTCATTAATTTGTTATTAGTTAAATAACTCCACAACGTCTTGAGCTGTGGCGGGACCACTATACAATCCCAAAAGCCTGGCTTGCCCTAATATTTAACCATGAAAAGGAAGTTAAAAATGCCCCTAACATAAAACTATAAGACATATATAACTTATATGATTACGTAATTATGTAAGTTTTATATAAACACGTATTACGTTAAAGCCGGCAAGCCGGGCTTTTGGGCTTGTATGGACGTCCCGCCACTGGTCTTGAGGAATACTCATTGTTAATGTAAAATTCTCTTCTTAAACTCAAGGGGGTTCATAAAGTAAATTATAATGACTAACATTAAATTAATTTATAGTCGATTAAGAGTTCCTTGATTTGAATCAATATACGGAAGAGACCTACTTAAAAACGGCACTCGTGTAACTGCTTTGTACGAGTATGTGTTACCGGCAACGTGTGTAAACTGGCGTTCTATACAAAGCCTAAAATGTTCAGTATACATTGTATTTCAACCCGCCTGCTTGGTTGTCTGTTCTGTTATAAAAAAAAAGAAAAATAACTTTTCTATCATTTAACACTTTTCCCAAAGTCTTATAGTCATTCTTTATATTAATTTAAAGTAGGTCGACAGCGCATTAATGACTGTATATCTTACCATCAAGTGAACATCATGCTCGTCTGTCGATATCTAACATAAAAATATCGGTATTTAAAAGATTGCCTAGTCAGAGTATTTAATCATTTTAACTGATATGTTTAATGTCTACACTTACCCAAGATTATATGAAATGACTAGAAATTCTTTATAATGACTAAATTGTACACTTTACCGTTAAAATATATTGGTGCAGAGAGTATGCGTTTCCATCAAGAGAAATATTTAGGCGAATGAAAATCACATACCTATAGCGTCTATTTTGCCTTTATCAACTTTTCGGTTTGATTAAATAAACATGAATATTTTGCGGAAAAGATATAAATACTGGCTTCTGTACACTCGTAGCTAACTAATTACAAACACAGAGATTTTTTTCAATAACAAAAATCTCTTTCAAAAATGTACAGATTATCTACTCCAGCTATCTCACTGTTTCATAACATTCGACAACCAAATGATATCTATTAAACTAAACAGCATAATGCTCTTATTAAATAGGAATCTCGAGTGCACCAGAATCTCAAGTATTGAAACAGTATATAATTTCATAAAGAGTTCTAATATGCTATTTAATCGTGGGAATTAACGTATCATACTATACTCTAAGAACGAAGGAATTATACAAATACTGATAGCTATTTCTTTAGGAAGATCCAAACCAGGATCCCAATACATGATAGTGCTGGTTTTATAATATCTATGGCACTAACAAAATACAGTAATTGAAGTAGCGCAGAATATTTTTTTCTCTTTTTAAAATACTATCGTCGTATTTTAAACACATTTCATATATTCAGATTGCTTCAGTAGCTCAGTTTGCTTGATGAATTTACACCGGATTTGAATCTAGGGAAATGAAGCATAATAATAATTATTTGTATGAGGCAGGGTTTGTTATCGAAGTATGATCAGCGAAACTGGACTTTTTGAACACGTTTGCTTACGCATGATAAATTTTATTTAATTTATTAGTTTTCAATGTTTTTTTAATTCGATGATTTCTTTCGTCTTCGTGATTGATGCGTTTTTTTTGCGTAGTTTATACCTATAATCTATAATTCGTATAGATTTTATAGATAGTTTATACAACTAATAGCCTCAAAAGTAGTCCATTAAACACCAAGTCTGGTCTTTCCTTTTTTCTTTTTTTATGTATATATTTAGATATCGACAGACGAGCATGAGGTTCACTTGATGTTAGGTGATACCCCAGCAACAGACCATCAGTCAATGATGCAATGTTGATCTATTTTGTACTTCGAGCATTCGGAAAATCATAGACTGAAACCGAAACGCGCAATACGGACTTAACGGTTTATCGGTCTTTCGATATTCCTCCCACCCGTTCTATACCCGAAGTTACCAGACCTGGGGAGGACATGCTTACAGAAAATTATACTCATGTGGTCTCGGTGGGATTCGAACCCACGACCCATCTATGCGCACGGCAGGTGTTCTACCGAACGCGCCAACGGAACGCGCCCGTCAGTACTATTTTAATCAATCGTTGGTTAAAGCTGACTCAAATTAATAAATCTGTTTATGTTTCTGTGTTAATACATAAAACAATATTTCGAAATTATATTTTTCCAGTCGTGACCCATCGTGTTCAACATGATTATGATTTGGAATGTCTTTTAATATCGCAATGATCCAGAGTAATTTGCAACGCAACAGCAGTAATATTCGTAATCGCTTAAGCAGCTCCGACTTTATTGTGATGAGTTTTTCAGAAGTTTCTTTTTATTGTTTAATGTATGATTGCATACAATAGTAATAATATAAAGATGATTATTGAGTTACAGAAAAAAACTTATATACAGTATTATTTTACATTTGAAAACATACAAAACTATATATTCTATGGCCTAGGTATCACTTACCATCAAGTGAACCTCATGCTCGTCTGTCGATATCTAACATAAAAAAATAATACATATATTAAGGGTATAGTGCTAAAACCCATTAAGTATGAAATTTTAAAAGTTTAGGGACTAAAATACCTAAGATATACTAATGCCATCAAAAACATAAATTGTAAAAAAAGCCAAGTCTTGCAACTCAGTTCTTCTATCGTAAAAAGTTGTGAGATCTATAATACCAAGTCGGTCAATTTATTCAGTCTCTACTGAAGGATCCTTCTGTCTTAAGTAATTACATAATAAGCTAACCTAACAATATCTTATAGTGATCATATCAATGCCAATATTAAAAATCTTTGATGTTTAAAATAAATAGATTGACTTGGCAATCGCACTAAACAATCTAATTTAATATAATATGTATTACTTGTGAGATACATTATGTTTTTAATAAAATAAAAAAAAGATACATTGTGATTTCATGCGATAGCCGAGCCAATCTATTTATTTTAAACATCAAAGATTTTTAATATTGGTATTGATATGATCACTATAAGATATTGTTAGGTTAGCTTATTATGTAATTACTTAAGACAGAAGGATCCTTCAGTAGAGACTGAATAAATTGACCGACTTGGTATTATATGGATCTCACAACTTTTTACGATAGAAGAACTGAGTTGCAAGACTTGGCTTTTTTTACAATTTATGTTTTTGATGGCATCTCATTTCTTTTTGTTGATAGTCCTTTTCTTAGTTTATTTGGATAAGAATTAATACAAAGGTATGAATAACAGTCTGATTTTGATCGGCATTTTTATCAACTTTTTAATGTAAAAAAGTAGTTATAGTGACATAACTACAATAGTTGGATATATGGTCTCGTGAAGTTTTTTGTAGATTTTGATATGTTCTATAATATTGTAGAACGTTTTTTTGTTCTATCATCAATACTTTCCGCAGCACATGCGATGAAAGACATTTTATGGCTAATTTTTTTACACCTTGGGTTGTTTTTAGTAGGGATTTCTAAGGATCTCTATTTTTTTCTAGTAATAAATACTCTATGTTACTCAGTGATAATGTAGCTTTCTAACGGTAAAATAATTTTTAAAATCGGCCCAGTAGTTTTTAAGTTATTCATTACATACAGAAATACAAAAAAAAATTGTATATCTAGAAAACTGGATCGAAATTTCAAAATATTGTAGTTTTTCCTTGATTTATAGACTAAACACTAATTGTATTCTAAATTTCAAGTTTCTATGTCTGCTAGAAGTGCCTTAGAGTTTTGATGATCGGTCAGTCAGTGAGTGAGTGAGTGAGTGACAAATTATCAAACTTTGACTAGTTATAATTCTTAAACTACTGGTTCAAACAGAATGATATTTGAAATATACCGAGTTTATACAATGCCTGCTTAGTGACTGAAAATTCAGGATTCTAGTTTTATCTACAACGAAGTTATAGGGGTTCGAAAATGGCCCGAACTACTTCGAGAAAAGGATAGTACGGCCGTGCCGCTTTTTGCTCGACTTGGCGGGGGCACTACCGTGCCCCCAGATAATAATTAACATCACGAATATTAATTAAGCCACCATTAGTTTTAAGTAAATCAGAATTACTTCTAAATTTAAGACTATCAATTCCGTACCAAGCGTGAGTTGATAAGTCGACTCACATATTTTTTTTACATCATAATAGGTATTAGAATTGCTTAATTTATTGGGTGAATATACATTGAACTAATACGCTAGTGCCGATTGCTATGGATATATTCTATAAAAAATTCGTCAATATAAAATGTAATTTGTGCCACTTTAAATCAATCAACTCCGAGGCGCCTTCTCTGTTAGGCCTATCTTAATTATCATTCCCAATCATAAGTTCATTGAAGTAATTTAAATGCCATTTAATTTATTACTAGGAAATATTTGCCACTTCCCTCTAAAAATCACGCAAAAAAATCAGTAGATATCATTATGGTTACGAAAAGCAGCGGTTATCTGAACAACCGTAGGTATACGATCAGTCGCAGTCATCTTATACTGAAAGTTTAGCGATATAATTTAAAATGATCGATTAATTAATATTATTAGCAATAAGCAAATACATTTCTGCACCCAATAGAAAACTGGAACATCCCTGCCCTAAACATAATTTAGATTCTTTTGGACCAAAGCTTTCCAGTATAAAAATGGCGATGATTTAACAATCACTTTAGTTGACCTCTAAAATCAAATTGATTAACGAAATATTTCTGCGATTGCGTCACTGAGATATTTGTGTATATGTAGGTTTGACTATAAAACATATACATTGTTGATTTTTTTAGTGTGCGTAATGTCAGGAGCGCACGCTACACATTACGCACACTAAATCAATGTATATGTGCACGATTGACAACATTCATAGAAAAACGGACTTCGTAACATCCTTTAATGTTGGCGACATACAGGGTATGAAAGATGGCCTATCCCGTGTCTGTATACACAGTAAAACAAGTCATTTTACTATTTTAACACAATATGATGGATGTATATAGTGTAGAAACTACCTTATTAATTGTGTGGATGAAAATCTTCTTGTTACCTTATATAGGGACAGAATAGTATGGGGTCAAACGTTTGACCCTTTGTAAAGATCACGAAGCCCTGAGACGTTGAAGTTATCTTTGATAACATGATATGCAAAGATTAACTCTGGGACAAAAGATAAGTTTCCCTGTAACTATTGAGTACTTTCCTAAAGGTGATACTCTCTCATGAGAGAATATTAACGTAGATAAATAAAAAAACGAAAATTTCAATTCTCAAAATATATTAAATTCTATTATGTCCTCAGATATTGTAAAAAATATATTTTCAATGTTTCAATTAATTTATAGGCAAAATTGTTATACCATAATTTTCCTACATCATTTTGTGATGGGCTCGTTGGTGCGTTTGGTAGAACACCTGCCTTGCGTATCAATGGGTCGTGGGTTCGAATCCCTCCAGGACGACATGTTTATAATTTTCTGTAAGCATGTCTGCCCCACGTCTGACGTCGGGCAATGATCGGGTGGGAGAAATTTTGAAATTCCGACTGGGTTACGAACCACCGTTCATAGATGGAAAAAACGTGAAGTGCATATTGCGCGTTTCGATTTCAATCTATGGATTTCCGAATGTTCGAAGTAAAAAGTAGGTCGACAGCGCATCATTGACTGATGTTCTGTAGCTGAGGTATCACATACCATCAAATGAAACTCATGCTCGTCTGTATATATCTAATATAAAAAAAAATATATATATAAACTTCTATCTCTCTATCTATTGATGAAAACCACATTAAAATCCGTTGCATAGTTTAAAATGATCTACCCGTACAGAGGGATAGAAGACGCCGGGAATCGACACTATTTTATACTATGTAGATACACATATACAATACAAATTCGTCAAATATCACCATTATACTTTGCGTGATTTTTTCAATCGATTTTTTAATTTTTTTATCGTTGCATGTAGTTAATATCAACTAATATTGCCTTGAAGTTAGCTATGTACTATTCTGTTCGTGCATCGTTGCGTGGTTTCAGAGTTTCAGCGGCAACAATCAGTAAATTCAATTTGAATTCAAATTTTTGTTTTGATTTATATGTATTTTAATCAAACATAGCATGTTTGATTCGATATACATTTTTCCCGCGGCAATATGATTAATTTTATATAAAATCAAATGAATTATTCTACAAAACCGATTGCACATTGTGCTATTTTAGAACCAATTCATACTGTAAGTAAAGCATACATTTTTCAATAACAGTAAAACTACAATGTTTAATGATGTTAGGAAAAAACGTAATTATTTCTAAAAAAACAGTAAATATATAAACACAACAGTATATTAAGAGAATGAAGATAGTTATGATATTTTAATAGCAAATAATAATAGATCCATAATAGGAAAAATATTAAGCTGTTGCTTTATTCTTTGCGAACGACGAAATTATCTAACCTAAAATGCTAACATTCACCACCGCACCTCGCAACAAAATTTCAAGTTCCACCCATACCACCCGTACCATCTTGACGCTTGGAAGTCTTGGCACTGTATGCTTTATGCGGAATATTCGTCCACGCACAACGCTACGTCTGCGATTTTTCTTAGACGATAAGACTTGGGGTCCTTCAAAAAGGGAGCCCTAAAGACCGGCAACGCATCTGCAAGTCCTTTGATGTTGCGGATGTTCATGGACAGCGGTGTTCAAGCGAACTGTAGGCTCGTTTGCCTATATTAACTATTATATTTAAAAAAATCTATTTATATGTAATACTAGTTTGCATTCTCGTATTTTATATTCTTGTAGCATAGCTTTAACAAGATCTATAATTAAATTATATTCGCCTCTTACTCCTATTACCTAAGTCTATTTTAATGAATAAATTATAGTGCAGAATTTTCTGCTTTCAAACTATAGGGTATAAGCATTACAGAGTAGGCTAAATTTACAATAAGTACATAGAATAATTAAAGATATGTCAGGTAATCCAAAACAGGTTACCTGAAATAAATCGCTTATTAGCGAAAATGTCTATTGGTTTAAATGATTTTTTTTTTCAAAAAAGATAATATACATACATACATACATATACATCACGCCTCTTTCCCATTGGGGTAGGCAGAGATCACGGAATTCCATATGCTCCGATCCTTACATACCACTTTCGCTTCTTCTACTTTCATCAATGCTTTCATACACACTCGACGGTTACGAGTATTTTTGATCTGGCCAAAAAAAAAAAAGATAATATATTTATATATAATTGAGTGATTGGATAATTCAGAGAATACAATTGGAATTTAAGGTTTCAATGCAAAATCCCATCAATTAGCCTTCGGTGGTATTGAGGATTAATTACTTTAGTTAAATTTGATAATGAAAACCAATGTTTGTCATATATTTTAGTATGGCAAGGTTTTCGTGAGCCAGTCATTTAACGTCATAAGTTTTTCTATGAAATTGAATGTATACGAAGGGTTGCGTGCTTTCGTTCGATACATGTTCAATGTCTCTCTCAACCCTTTAGGGGATACGGTATGTTACTGATATTAGCCTGATTAAGGATCAATAAGTAGGTGCCTTTTGTTAATGTTAGTTAAGTTTTAAAAAAATCGTTTCATTACATATATTTCACTTATTCAATGAATCCAGTAACATCAACATCCATGCTGTATCATATTATAATATGTTATAAATCCATACATTCCATAGTAATATATAAATAGAAAATAACTATTTATTATTAATTTAGTAAGTGGAAGAGGCGAACGTGGTATGTAAGGATCGGAGCATATGGAATTCCGTGATCTTTGCCTACCCCAATGGAAAAGAGACATGATGTTATATGTATGTATAATTGTATATACCGCGGCCTAATTGCTTATTAGCAATTTCTTTCAAGCAACTGTGAACAAGATATAGCTATATTAAATTTCAATAATTTGAAGAGTAGAGGTTAAAAAGGTCTACATAAATTTATAATAATACTATAATATCGACTGCCGCAACGAACAATATCGAAATTGCAATATAAATACTTTGCATCTTTGATACTGTTCGTTGCGCCAATCGATATACATAACTACATACAAATATAGAAGAGAAAGTAAGAACTATTATATATGACTATTTTAGACTATGGGAAAGAAGTTAATTTTAGGCAACTCCCATTTAGTATGGAAATAATATACTCTTAAGTAATGCCACTTAGATTTCGTCTACAGAGGGCGTACTCTTAAAGAAGAAGGAGGAATCATCATACTGTCCCATGTATGAGATAATATTTGAAATTTCATACAAATGGCAGAACAACGAGTACTTCAGAGTATCATTGAAATATTTCGTATTTGTCAGATTTATAGATGACAGTTAAATACTATAGATATTCTATCACGAAGTCCGTTTGGCTATGAATGTTGTCAAGCGTGCACGTATATGTATATTTTTTTAGTGTGCGTAATATTTAGCGTGCGCTCCCGAGATTACGCACACTCAAAAAAATGTATATGTACACGCCCGACAACATTAATAGCAAAACGGACTTCGTGAGATAGAATATTTATACTCGGTTTAAAAATATTAATTTTGTCATTAAATTATTTAAAGTTATTTTAACACAGTACAATTTATATTATGTAATGTCACGTAGCCGAGTCAATTATAGCTATCAAATGGGATGTTATTGTCTGTACCTTATATACCACTTGATACCTAGATAACCCAAGTTTAGAGGCCGAATATAATTTTAAATTATCAAATTAACTAAGAAATGATAATAATATTGGTGTAACGTATTCATTTATCTCATTGAAGTAAATGTATTTTAAACAATATTCTCAAACTTATTTATAGTAGTTAAGTTTGGATAGCCAAATTATGATACCACAGAAAACTTTAATATTCTCGTTATAAATCGTACTTGTATTATGAATATGAAACACCTTTAAGATTTAAATAAACTTTTTTATAGCTAAATATTATTTATCCCGACGTTTTGAGTGCTTTACAATAGGCTTGGTCATGATTAGACTGAAGAACATAGGGATTAATACAACCAATAAATCGCAATTTAAATCCGGTAAACATTATTTCATATAAATGTGTGATAATTGAGTTATTAAATGCTAACATTACCTTTAAAATTAAAGAACCGCATCAAAATTGATACTGGAATTTCAAAGATTTAAGCGCTCTTTAATTAGATGTACACTAGGTATGTATTTAAATTGAGGGCATTCCTAAATATATACTTAAATGGCAGGAATGCTTAAATACCAGTTAAGGCAACTAAATTATGGGGCTGAGTAAATCAGCGACAAGCTACAGTCCTGAATGTTTAGAGCACGAAGTTCTCTTTAAAAGTGTCGCGACATAAATCAGGTGTGCGGCTGACATGCGACTGATAGTGTCGCGATCGGAATGACGCGCGACGGAAAAATGTCGCGGTGCGTCCGACGCGACGAAGTGATTCCCAGTCGCTATTAACCAACAAGGATTTCAGGCCCATATTCCAAAACGTTACTCAAGTCGAAATCTATTCTAACTTTTATGAAGAGTTAAATAGCCTTAAATCAGCGACGCGCTCTTTTAAAAAAACTCATTGTTTATAATAATAAATCACAATTACGTGCGACTTTATACTATAAAAATAAAAACAGTTATTTCAAAATTACCGAAAGTCTCTTCAGTTTTATTTATTACACTTTTACATCAATTTAATGAATATATTCAAAGAATCAAGAATTATAAATACTTCAAAAATGGCGGACACTCATAAAAATCATCCATCAAATTTCCTTTTTAAAAATCTTTCCAATACAAATTGTATATTTAAAAATTTAAATTTTATATTTAGATCAGTCTATTTTTCTTTTATATTATATTATATATACCTACGGAAGTAGTTATTATATCATATCTAATAGGCGTTAGAAACAACCCACTCCCGACCGCGTTTTCTTTCGACAATTTCGTTGCAAGCCAGTGTTAACAAACGCAATTAATTCTTATTACTTTTATCCAAACACATTGGTTATTATTGTCACTGATTTATTATCCTTCTCTCATTGTATAGTAATTAGTCTGAATGATACATCAATTACGTAAGGATGATGACATCAGCTCCTATGATTCGCTGTTACAAAACCATTACAATCTTTATTTATTTACACTCGTCTATCATACGGAAAGTTTAAGACGTCATAGATTTAACGGAGCTTTGAATGACATATAGAAATAAATATATAAGTAACAACAAGTTTGTCGTAGATTCATGATAGTTAGAAAAATCACGGAGAAAAGGTAAGAAAGGAAAGTCAAAAAATATAGTATGTCTATTTTGCCAAAATCGCAAAATTCGTTTATCCCTTTTTGAATGTTACCCATCGAATTATGCGATTTTAAAATAGAAATTATAAATGATGATGACAGGACTTTCAGAAGTACGAGTCTACTGAAATTGAAATGCGAAAACTGCATTTCACGTTAATATGCGGCATATTGTTGTAAAGGCATAATTGCCATAGCTACCAGATTTACAGATATTTATGAAATGAAGCCTTTGTCAACTTCACGTGAAAGATGAAAGATTGTGGATCGCTTTATAATATTAGTAATGATGTTAAAGACAGTTCACGGAGTCAACCCACTATTGTTATTTCTATGTTTTAATCAAAGAATCGTTCAATAAGTTCAAAATTCACGCCCAAGGTTTTCTAGTTATCCATGTTTCATTGCGAAGTAGGTTATCTATTATTCGCTATAACAAGGTGTCAAGTTCCTTTCAAAAAATCAGTTCATTGCTATCGCATGTACGACAACCGTTCAACACATTTTATGACATAGTTCCGACTTAGTATTTCGCTTTTTGTTTAAACACCGTACGTCAGACGTTGGTGATCATATCCTGTCACAAGAAGTAGCTCTACATATTCATGTGGTGGTGATTTTAAGTGATCGTTTTTGTCAGAACTTTGCGCTCTGTGTCCTGCGAGTCTAACGAACGTATAATTAAGTCAGCACACGATAGTACTGTACATTTGTTTAAACAACTTTTTCAAGTCAATTATAAAATATATATATTTTTGAATTTCACTTTTTGCTTTTTTTTGTTATGGTCTGTCACCGTGCTCTTTTTTACCTTAGAAGAACAACATTTACTAAAATGACCTTATAAAGTTAAAAATAGTTCGAATGAACGTTTTAATCTTTTGGTATCTGAGTGAACTAAACCAAGTTTTGGTATTAAATATTTTTTGTTGGAGGCGTATTAGTGAGCGTGAAACATTTTTGTAGAATGAACTGTTGTAAACAATGTCGCGTCGTGCTAATCTTTTAAATTAGAGCAGTTTGTTTGGTTAGTTTAGGAATGTGCACTGAATGCGATATCTTATATGACGTCACGTCTTGACTGTGATGAGTAACTAGCGACGCGATTTTTGCAGAACAATGCTTGGTCATAATACCAACATTGGGCACATTAGAATTGGGTCATATTAAAATGCATGAGTATTATAGGCGTAAAAATAATATGTGTTATATAAAAATCTATAAGATCTATAAAAACCTTTAATCAAACAATCACTGCGATACTGGTCGATAACGACGTCCACGCACACGATCAGCCTATACAGGATAACAAGCATTCAGGTGTAACACAATAGGCATTCTAGTGGCTAGGTAATATCACTCTAGTAATATTACCTAGATACGTAATGCTTTATTCACCCACTATGCGAGCATGGCGAGTATTACACTCCGTTCGTAAGATTAGTGCACGAAGTGGCAGCGAAATTATACGAACTAAACGAAAGAAATGGTTGTGATGCGTAATGTGTGTGCGAATGACATGGTTGAGCAAAATTGCACGCCTACGCGTATAATATGATCAGCGAAGTATCACCATCACGTTATATAAATAACGTTCTTTTTACACGCTTTATATTAGCTTCACCTGTATGTATGTTTGTTTGTATGTTTGTAACCGACTTCTTTGGGCGCGATTTTGACCCACTTTAAACGGCCAGATTTCGTTCAAACTTTGTAGATTTATCGAGGACCGATGACAATACACTAATTTGATAAAATTATTCCATTTTTGAATTTGCAAAATATGATTTTTGTTAATTTCACTACGCTACAATATGAGTCATCATACGTAGGTATGAGTATTTATAAGACTTCATCACAGTAGGCGCGGATCTAATACTGTAATATCTTAAGGCTAGGTTACTGAGTAGGTAATGCAAGCAAAGTAATGCGTAATGCTTTTTGGTAATATTACTTAGCGAGTGATGTACATCACTTTTTGAAGCACTGTTTTGCATATCTCTCAAGTTATATAGATTTGAACAGGCAGGTGCAGTTTGCACGAGGCTTAACTAGTTTCGCTCCGTCGTGATTCTCCGAGACCCATACTATTACGAATATATTCCTTAAATTACAATCATGACAGCTCTAAAACTAGTACAAATAAACAAACTAACTCGTAAAAAATTAACGATAAAATGATTTCATTTTAATATTATTTAAATATCTATAGTAAATACAAAAATAAAGTTTTCCGAACATGCGGTTTTAAAAATTTTTGAAAATGATTTTATAAAAAATAGTGGGGAGAAGTGCCATGAAGGAGCCAGTTTCACTATTTTAGTAGTTTATAAACGAATTTGGTTGGTAATTTAATTTTTAAGTGACAAAACTGATTTCCTGTTACAAGTGGCAAAACCCACAAACATTTGACAGTCCGCTGAAACCAACGGACGTGACGCTGTCACATCGAGTCAAAGTTTTTGGTACTAAAAAGTATCTATTTTGCTTAATTTAGTTTGTTTTTTTTTATTAATAAATTACCTATTTTAAAAAATAAATAATAATTTAAGAAAAAAAGACATCATTTCTTTCATTAAAAGTATATATTTTTTTAGTAAACTGACTCTTTCGTCGCACTTCTCCCCTACTAAGTTTTATAGAAATTGGTATAAAATATAAATTATTATAATTGTAAAATAAGCAAATCACTGACCTACTCCTTTCCACCAACGTACTTTAGTATTTTTCAATATACTAATGCGGTATAAATATATTCAATACACACATCAGAATTACAGCATAACCAGTTCAAAACCTCAGCAACAATGTGGTGATAATGATTGATGGAAAACACCATGGGACAATCCAATTTGGCTTTTAATACGTTTTATAATCAAGGCTCAATTTTCATTACTCAGCGTATGTCATTTAATCAAGCTAACGGGTGGATATTTGGTAACAATGGTTAAGTTTGTACGAGGGCAAATATATTAAACTTAAGGAACATCGAATGGACTAAATAATTTAATCATTTTTTGTAGCAAACATATTGATTATAATAAACTCATAATATCTTCTTATGTAAGTAATTCCTAGACCATGGTATAAAATATTTTACCGTCTAACACCGGATTTGTCTAGATTTCTCGACCGTGTATATTAAGTCAAATGCGAAATCGGTAGGATTGGCAAGTATGTATATTAGGACCAAAATTGGTAATCGAATCAATAAACAATAAAGATAAAATCTCTTTATTTTAAACTAGGAATGTATTTTACTCCCTAATCACATTAATAAAACTACCGTACCATTACCGTGTATAAAAGATTTTATTTGTGTAAATGTTTCTTCAGGTTTAATATAAAATACACAGTAACTATTCAACTTTGCCATTAAAAGTTTAAATTATAGAAAAAATCATATATCTATTCTAAATATTTTAAGAAGAATAACTATCATTTAAGTAGGGACTTGTACAAAAATCATTTCCAGATAAATGCATTTTACTTTATTTTCATACAAATAATAGGCCCTAATCCTGAAAATTGACTATATCATATAAATCTAGAATACTTTCAGTACTTTACATAATATCTAAGCACTATGTGCAATAAATAATATTTCATATATTATAACCTGAACAATAATGTATTTATTTAAAATTTTGTATTTTCATTTATGACGCTACTGATTTCTTCGTTGCTGAGGTTGCACAGATAAAAATTGCTACGTTGTAAAACTATAATAATATATTATAATATTGTGAAATTCAAATTTAAAATTCGTATATTTAAGAAAATTATTATGTGGATACGCTATATAATTTAGGTTATTACTTGACACAATTACAAACAGTTTTTATTACAAGTCAGAAATATAATGAGTTTCTTAGAAATAATTAGAACCGTCGCTACATCCTCTAATCTGGTCTTTGGTGATTTGTAATACAAATATACATCATTCCGTCGTTCTATTCCAATGGGGTTACAATACGGGGGGAACTAAATATTCCTCAATGAATAAGAAGGAAGTTGCGAGTAAAAACTCTATGACCTCTAAAAATCAAAAAGTGTTCAGTCCACTAACTGGATGTCTAGGCATTCTAACCTTCATTTCATAATATAGAAAATATTATTAACATAATATGCCATAACATATAGGTACCTACTAGTAGCTAATTCCTGTCTCCCCTAGTGGGGCATGGGGCAGATACATTTTTGAGTCTTTTTCAGTGATCATTTTAAGATCATCTCCTAAAGAGGAGATCAGTATTCTGTAACCGTCTGAAATTAATAAATTTTCCCCGGTTTATAAACCCGGTACCCCCAAGTTAAACGCAACTCACTCGACTGACAGTCTTAACATACCTATAGGACATCAATTGACGAAGAGTATATTTTTTGTACAAACCATGATTGACGAGTGACCAACATCATTCAAATTTCAATACAACATGACATGTATTTGAACTCAATATTTTACTATCTCTTCAATTCTCAAAAGTTATATCTTAAATGTAAAGATTCAGAGTATTTCTTTCTTAAATCGTAGTAACGACATTTAGCTATGTGCTTCCCGTCTTGGAGACGATGAAACCCGATTAATGTTACTCAAAAAGATCCTTGAGGTTGTCTGAATGAGATAGGGTACAGTTTTTGTTACTTAGCCCCATATATTTTACGGTACACTGTGGAAGGGTAAAAATTTATTTTTTTGTGACGCAACATTATTTTGAAGAACTTTCTAGAATACTTATTAATATTGTTTACTTTTTATCTTTCCAGTAGATCAGGCTTTAGAAAACCTTTAAAAATTACATGTATAAAAAAATACTCACTATTATTTTATGTTACAAATGATTCGCAGGCTGTTTTTTTACTAGTCTTCTAAAACCATAGTAATGCATAAAATAAAATATTTAGATCGATTAGAATTAATATTTTATATAAATAATATAAAATATGTGAATGTTTAGCTACATAAAGTTAATCTATCACTTTACAATTTCTAAATGAGTCATAAATTGTAAGATAATAAAAAAAGTTTTGATAACTTATCGTTAGAAAAACTTTGTACATCTCAAACTATGTAGCACTTTCTACACTCTTGAGTTCATTGCTAATCCGTTTAAATGTGCTAAGCTGTTAGCAGAAGGAGACTAAAAATACCATACGTCGTGTATGTAGATACTTCAATGTAGAAATATGATATTAATTTTTAAAATATTATTTAAAATGTTCTATAAAGTTAAAGAATCGATCTTAAGCACTGATTAGACCTCATATCTTGCAAAAGCCAACAAATATAGTAACTATGTGAAGACAAGCGATGACTCTATATCATTGCTAATTTTATATCGAATCCTCCCGTAATGCGTTAACGTCAGTTTTCATTTATTTTATATTCGCAATAAAAAGATAAAAATGTTTTTTTATGTACCTGCAAGACGTATAAAGTATCATTATTAATCTATAGATGAAAACGGACAGTTGAAAATATAAAGTAACGTTAAACACTAGCTTTGTCGGTTATCACAATTTAAGTGGGAGCCATCGACATATCAGAAGTTCAGGTAATGTGTTATCAATGAATATAGCCCGTGTACAACATGCTATAGATTTAATCCAACACGATGGGTGTCTCAAGTGATACAACTTATGCAACTATGAATAGTATCCACAGTACTCCTCACGACCCATACTGAGGGACTTAGAAATTTCAAAGTGTCATGTCAGTCACACGTTTTCGATGACAAAGTTTTCTGTAACACTTTACAAGGTAACAACCAGCGCGGTTACACTTCCAAGTTTCAAACGACACTTGCCTACATTACTTTGAATGTTACCCCTCTTACAAGTGCGCCCTGTAATGAAACTGGACTTGACATACCTCATTAATTGATTTTATTATCCTTCGCCAGAAATGTGTATGATTTCATTCATATGAGTAATGAAGATTCTTGTCCGAGTAAGATTTATTAGCTATAAAGTATTTTAATTTAATTATATATAAATAATTCATTTCTTTAATATTACTAATATATGTAGGTATATATGGGTTTTATATATTAGCCTAGTTGACCAGACAAACGTCCTGCCCAAATGTTGGCATCAATATAATATAAAAAAATAAATCTATACCTATTACCTACCGGGCCGAATAGTGAATTTATTCACACACAACACATTTCATCAAAATTAGTTCTTCCACCAGTTCTATACTCGAAATGGCCAGACGTAGGGAAACAACTATAAATAGGTTGAACCAGCGGGAATCTCACCCGCGACTCATCATACGCAAAGTTATTGCAGTCCGTTCTGGACACTGGTCCAATGGGCACATTAACAAATTTATTATACTCCAATCATTATGATAAATTTGAATAGCATAGTTTGATCCTAAATATTTCAGCTTCATTACACAACAATAGGTGATTTATTTTGTAATAGATGCAATCACATGATTGTCTACGCTAATTTAATTTTTGGTTCCCAACAAGTTAGTAACAGAATGTGGAAGTTCGAAAACAGCCTTGCTAAGTTTGTGTGTGGGCTGTTATGAGAGGATTGACTAGCCCTTCTATGCATCGAACGTCACACAAGGTATCCTGACATTAATGTGTGTTAATTTTGCATCGAGTGGAACCATAGGCTATATTGTAGTGGAACTATGAGACGGGCTATCTCCTCGACTCCAGCCCGCTATCGCTAGCCGGCTACACGCTAGTCGTATACCGAACGGGCCGCGGGTTGGACGCTATCTTAACCGCGCGGATATTACACATTCATCCGTAAGTTTTGTGACAGTATCCCAAACTTAAACCGACACAACTTCTCTACTCCCTCCACGGTTACTCACAGATGTGTACCAATTTAAGAAAAGCCGCGCGAAAACTTATTCTAACATTTCTCCACTTGCATACGGAGTTTTTAAACTTAAAATTGGCAATCGGCTGATTTGTTACAAAGTTAAATGGTGAAAAATCGTTGCGAAACTCTTTTTAATTTATCACCACTAAAATTGACCTTAGAATTATTTCAACTCTTCATTGATTATTCAATATTATGTTGATAATAATTATCTATAATATATAAAAAAGGTTTTAATATAGATAGAGAGTAGATTATTATGAAAATTATTTTAAAGGAATTTAATAAATTAATAGGATCATAACGATTGCTCGCGGATGTATCGTTACGTTAATAAGAGAGTTTTTTGAAGGCTTCTCACGTAATCTCGTTATCAATGCAAACAGAATCGATGTAATTGATAGTATCATTACACAGAGAAACGAATTTCACCTTGTTATTAAAAATTAGTCGATTTAAAATTACTTCCTATTTTACGGTTCAAAAAACAATTTGGATGGTGACAATAAATAATTAATTTAAGTACATTTTAATAGTGGAGATTCGATTGTAAAGTTAAAACATGCTTTTATAATATTTTTTTGTCAATAAAATCAGCTTCCCTAAAAAAATGCGATAAATTTTTTAGACAGAATACTAAGTAATAATATAATATTATACTGTTAGATCCATCTATATAAATTATCTTAGTAAACGAACGAGAATGTCTTTCAGTTAGCTTGTCTATCAGTCAACTTTTTCCAATTTTTTGTACACAACATTTTTTTATATCATTAGTTAAACGTAGAATTTAAACGATTTCATTTTATAATATTTTTAACAATTATATCCTTACATATAATTTTTCAAGACGAAAGCATTGATCATTTGTTATGAACATGTTTTTAATAATCATTGTTAAATAATATGAATCAATATAGTAATAAGCGATAGTCTTTCTATCTGTATCTTGAAAACGACGCTTGCTACTTCAAGTAGAGGCGCGTGCAAAATTCGGTGGAAATGTTAAAATCTCTATTTTAATTAAGCCCTATTAAATTTTTTTTTCTGATAATACGGATTTCGAGAATGCTGTGAATCTGCTGTAACAGTATGGTTATTTTCTATATCAACGAATTAAAAATAAAACAGTCAGAAATTTTCATTCGATTTAGTTAGTAATATCGGAGAAATTACATACAAACTGGATTAATACTATCGAGATTTGAAGAACAGCATAATTTGATTAAAATTGTTCCGCTTGAATTATTTTGGTATTGCGTTTGTAATACAAATCCATCCTCCGCAGGCCTCTTAATTACTAAGTATTGCATTTTCAATAATTACGTTGAACGTTGATTTGTTTCATATTTTTGAACGATTCGATTATTTAATATGAGAAATTAAATTAGTAATCACAACTAGAAAGTTGAAAAAAGGAGAGAAGGACGGATTAGGTGTCTTTAATTTACTTATTGCAATTTACTTTACTTATTATTACTTACTTTAGTTTATTTATTACTAGTTATTCCTTTTATCTAATGTCAGTCCTGTCTATAATTTTGGTGAAATAAAGAAATTAAATAGATAAATTTAAAGCAATAGTGGATTTCGTATAATAGTTATATATGTATTTTTTTTTCACATCAGCTTAAGAGAGATACATTTTTATTATATATCAGCTTAAAGTTTCAACGTTTTATGTCGCCAAATAGCCAGTAGCGGGACCACCATACAATCCCAAAAGCTCGTACGTATATAACTTATATCATTTAATTACATGATAATTTAAGCACGTTAAATGTATTTTTTTTTATTTTTTATGTTTGCATTAATAGTCCAAGCTGGGCTTTTGAACTTGTATGGTGCTTTCGCCCCTGCACAAAGCGTAAAGCTCCCGACTTCATTAACAAATATTATATTTAAATAAAATACTGTACACCGGATTAAAACGCGATTTATTATTTATATTGTTTAAATTATTTGCTGAAAAGCATCCGAAACGTCGGGATAAATAATTTAAACAATATAAATAATAAATCGCGTATTAATCCGGTATACAGTATTTTATTTAAATGTGTGATACTCGCGTTAATAAAAGACAATATTAAATATTATATTTTTAGCAAAATGAATTGTGTTAATGATAAACAGTATTAATTGATTTTAATTAGTGAATTAGTTATTAACATTTCATTTAAAAACAAAAAAATGAAAGTAAAAGCACAGATTATTTTCCCTCCTAATTGTGTAATTTAAGGTAAATTTCGAAAGAATGGAAAAAGGAAACATGAAATCATTTGTGCTCCAAAAATAATCGATTTTGTTAGTAACATTGTTCGAAAGCATGGGTTTTGGAGCAGTCAGAATTAGGGAATGCAATTTCGTTCTCGCGAGATCTCGTTTTTGCGAGATCTCGGCCGTTTTTAGCCAGATTGATCTCGGACGAAAAAAGGGCGAGATCTCGCGAGATTAACGAGATTGCACTCGAGCATAAAAATGTGTTATTGGAAGAGTGGACACGAACGGAGTTACGATCTGTCGGTTTCATTCGGTGCACTTTTTGGTTATAAATGCAAAAAAAAAGTTTCTTATGTGATTTACGAATATTTTATAAAGACTATGAGAGTGTGTCAGAATTATGGAAATACTTGATTGATAGCGGAATATAGATTGAGTGCTAAGTGCAAACTTCTTATAATACTTATAATATTTATGATTTTTTTCCTAATTTATTCAAATATTGTGATTATTTGCAAAAAAACACACAAAACCGCCAATCTCGCGAGATCTCGAAATTGGCGAGATCTCGCGAGATTGTTATTCATAATCTCGCGGGATCTCGTTTGAGCCCCAATATCGCGAGATTTGCATTCCCTAGTCAGAATAATAAGTGCATCAATACAAATTACACAGAGCTAATTTTTGCCTAGTACCTAGATCTATTCTTATTTTAGTTTCTTATATCGCTCATCAAATCTCGCAAATAAATAATATAGGTATATTAGTGCTGGTAGTAGTTCCGACATGAGAACATGACAGAAATAAAAACATTGGTCAATAGCTTTCAATAGTTTTACGTTAAATAAATCATACACAATCAAAATTAACAAAGTACAAAATATTCCGCCCATCTACAAATGTTACCTGATATAAAATATTGTTTTCGTAAAATGAAAACTTCGCAAATTACTTTTTTTATTGAAACCGAATAGGCTTTTTTTTTAACTGGTATGATCCAGCGCTTAGCCGTTTCTCTCTAAAATGAAAAATAGAATAGTAAATTGTATGACGTTTTTATTGATTGTAATTGTTTGTTATACGATACAATTTAAGGAGAAATTTACTTCTAAACGTAAACTGATATTCCAGTTTAATAATTCATTGTATGTATATGTATACATTTTATATGTATTTATTATATGTATGAGTGGATAATTTACATGTATTTGTATGTATAACACATACACGTAAATATATATTCAAGTTTATTTTCCTTTTTATTTGCACTACCCATTTCTTCTCTTTTATCTCACTTGCACCATGGTTGCCTGGACGAAATCTCTGCTTAGCGATAAGGCCGCAATTTGCACTTTTCCTGTGTGTTTCTATGTGTGTATATTTCTAGTGCAATAAAGTTTTATATAAATAAATAATAATAAATAGGCGTGTATTATAAAAAATCATGACACGATGAGAAAAGTATGTGATTCGTCTGATACCATTCGTTAGTTAACAGCTCCCCTTTGCACAACTGCAAGAATATATTTGTCAACTACTATTGAAAACATCAGCACAAATAGGATTCTGTGAAACTATTAACTTCACTAGTTCATAACTCGGTTTAGACCGTTGTATTTAGGTTTATGTCGTAGTTAGTAACGGACGTATTAAATATGCTTTGTCCTATTTGACTGAGTTACGTGTTGATTATAGTGAAATCACATAGAGGTCATCACGTACATATATATCACGCCTTTTGCCCATTGGGGTAGGAAACGATCACGAAATTCCATATGCTCCGATCCTTACATACCACTTTTGCTTCTTCAACTTTTATCCATGCTTTCATACACACTCGTCGGTTTCGAGTACTCTTACAAAGGTCATGTCTTTCAACATCATCGTGATTTCATTAGCATAACTGTGTTAGTCTCCAAACCACTATACCGTAATGAACTTTAGGGTGTACATTACGTTTTAGTGGTCTGTTTGGTCTATTATAAGCTAATGCACCTGCAAGCCTTATGTTGTTGCCAACATCTATCTGTATGTGATCTATCACGTGACATATCCATTTGTCCCCTATTCTATTTAAAAACCTTAGTTTACTATTATGAGTAGTATGTTCGGTTTTTTACAGAATAAAAAAAAGGACATATTTTAATACTTTTATGAATAACTAGTAACCTTCCACGGCTTCGCACGAGTGTAATGCTAATGCACTATACACAAAAGTGAACTTGCTGATAATGTAGCTTTCTATTAGTGAAAGAATTTTTAAAATCGGTCGATTAGTTTTTGAGTTAAATCCTAACAAACAAAGAAATATTTCCTCTATAATATTAGTATAGATATAAATTATAATTCAAAATTTACTTTATTTGCGATGCTCTTTGTTGATTGCACTGGATGGATGGATAACTTTCTTTGTGTGTATGGCCACTGTAAGTTCTTCGGTAGTTAGGTAGAGAGCTGTTAAACTGAAGTCTCCAGCGCTGTAGATACCGGGTTAGTTTTATAAACTAGTCATCCAGCTTTTTTACCAAATAGGTTAATAGGCTTCAATAATAAAAGCAATTTTGTTGTAATATCTACATACAACAGTTTCATGTAAATTCAATTGAGTAATTATTTCAGATATAGTTATTTAATGAAATGTCTTCAAAATGATATACATCCTATCTAGAGAAATAATGTAGATTTTCTATTATTTTTATTTACTTATTAATTTTATGAATTCATTACTTTCTAAAAATAAACAATTCCTCGTACTTTCAAATATAATTAAAAATATATTTGATAATTGGATCGGTTTCCAAGTAAGATAATATAATCCGTGTACTTATAAGTTGAATTTTGTATACTTTGTCTATGTCCTTCTTTTTGCCTTAAAAAATATTAAAATATGCCTATTAAATAACTTTCACTAATTAGCAACTATTTATAAGACGTTAATTTTTTATCCCGAGCTTCAATCATGTGCTCTTGTTAATTGTCTACGTTAACAGTTTGGCGTGTTGTAGGCGAATAATATCAAATTATGATTTAAGATGCAGGAATATATTTCTATAATTATCAATGTAAAATTCATATGAAATGTTTTTTAAAGCTGAGAAAGTATGAGGAAATCTTAATCAATAAACAACAATAAACATACAGACTTCGGAATTTTGACAGATAATTGTAAGCTGCGTGTATTTCCACAAAAAGTAGGGTTTTTTTTTTATTTATTTCGCGTACTTTTTAGAAAATTCAAAATATTCTTACGAGATTAAGTCGAGCAACAATAATGCACCGTGCGAAAGGAAAAAACAAATAAGTTGTGCTCTTGAAGATGGTAATGGTATAGAATTCAAAGGAACGTGTAGGGTTTCCAATATTAATATACTGTGTAGGGGAGCTAAGAGACAGATCATACATAGACTTCAAAGCAAAGGTTCAAACCAAAGTTTATTTAGTATTTTCAGCCCACAAGTTTTTCAATAAAAATAATAGGAGATAAGTAATATTTTCAAAATAAAAAACTTCGATAAATAATTATTTATTAAAGTTTTTTTTTTAATTAGCATCAAACAAACAAAATGGTATTTCGATAAATTCGAACTGATCCGGATCCTAAAACCATCTTCAATCTTGACACACAAGTTGATGAAAACCAATAATGTAATTTAATCATTGATTTATGAGTATTTTTGATTCAAACACATCAAATAGTTTGCAACACTGGTATTTATGTATCAGATGCGCGTGAGTTCAGTCCTGATATCTAACGGTATCATGGCGGGTTAACAACCCTGTTTCAAAGGCCCATTCAATCGCTTCCAGTATGTATAACAACAGCTTTCATTTCACTACAAAATATCTGGTAACTTTCAAGTTCCTGTCTTGTATCAAATTTTAAAGCAATCTTGGTTTTATTTCAATTTGGATGTTAATGTAATATAAAACCTTAAAAAACATGTTATGGTGCCATAGAAACACCTGTGAACTTGTTTACATATTATTACACCCCGGATTAAAATTACATTTAGAATATTCTGGTCATGTTCAAATTACATAATTCAAAGTGTAGACTTATACATCAGGCATTTGTAAGGCGAGCTTAGACAATTATTCGTCCGGTGTATGTAACATAAATTTTAACATCGTGATTGAAACTGTAAATAAGCGTAGTCAAGCTTTGTCACGTAAATCAGTATTGTCCATAAAATAGCGCAGGTTATAAAAGAGTAACCTGAGCTATTCGAAAAACTAGTCATGGTGGTTGAATTTCAACAAGTCGGTAGGCACTTGTGAATTGTATTACGGAGTATTACATCTTAAGGGTTTATTTAACAAAATGACATCTAAAGGCCCTCACAAATTGTTATTTTGCTATTGCTGCCATTTAAATACGCTTTGATGTTACACCGAGTTGTTTGTTATACGATACGTGTACTTTACTCGTTAAATTACATGAGTTTCACCGTTCACCGACTAGAGATACCACATTATTGTCTACTCTATTGATTAGACGAAAATATAGCTAAACCATTTAAGAAAAATAATAATATAAGTACCTACATATATTAGATGCTTACGATTATTAAAACGGTTTAATATTATGTAGGTGAAGATTAATTTTATTTTACGCATCGTTCCGATATAATTTATTAATTGAGTAATAAAAGTATTGTTGAAAATCAACTATAAGTTATCACGAATTATATCAGTATTGACTTCATACTTGTTGTTTCTATAGTACCGATTAAGGTCAGAATGGCTATTATTTTTCAAGATCTCTTCACACTTGGCTGCTTATATTATATTTATCAGTTGACATAATAGCCCTACAGGACCCCAATGATAAGAGCAGGTCACGTATTGTGTAAATAGTTTATCAAATCTATGCCTATTCAATGCTTCCATTAAACTAACAAATAATAGTTAATTTAGTAGAATCAAACCTGTAAGATGGAATTATTTCTTTATGTATTGAAAGTGCGCCCCTTCTTAGATCGCATCACCACTTACCACCAGGTGGGATCGCGGTCAAACGTCTGACTATTATGCATAAAAAAAAAAAAAGTAGGTCAGAATTCCATAGCGCGTAGATATACAATTGTAACAGTGAAAGGATAAGCTTTTTTATTTTATAAAATCTGTAAGGTCTTCCATTAACAGCAAAGGAGTACCTATTCTTCTTTGCTCAATTTCAAAAATAATTAATGTATAATATTGAATTTTAAAAACGCGAATATCATAGGTATATATACGAATGAAATAATTAAATATAATAATAAATAGTACTACGGGTAGCTTTTGTTTTAATTGAACTGTTTTTCACTGTCTCCGTTGGCGCTCTATTCAAGTATTGACTTGTCGAGATATTTTTTAAACTATTCGTCCAAATTACTTTGAGTAAAAGACAAAGTTCATATATAATAAATACTACAAATGTCAAATGTATCTTTTTAATAGGAATTAGTCACAAAATACAGAACAATATGCTGAGCTAAATACCTACTCTAAAAATATCCAATTTAATGGTATTTCTGGCTCATTATTTGGCGTATATTCGTTTCCACAAAAAAGGTATTGCTATAAGTTTGCGTTTATCTCCGACTTTTATTGATATATTTAAGATAAAAAATTCCACGATACATTATATTCGTGTAACTAGTGGTTTAGCAGCGCACCCCAGTGCAGTGCAGAGCTACATAGCTCTCAGAGGGCGGGATTTTTTCTGACTAACTTGATACTTATCGTAATATTATGACCAAATTACACAAAATCGTTATAAATTGTATGTATAAGCTACATTACTATAAAGTTTCTTCAAAATTCGTTCGGTAGTTTTTGCGTGAGAGTAACAAACAACCATCCATCGATCCGTCCTCATAAACTTTCGCATTTATTGTATTATTAGGACATTAGGATAAGTAGGATTTATTAATTAAATTATTTAATCCGACGTTTCGAGTGCTTTTCATGAAGTCACGGGCAGGCAATTAATAAATTGCATTTTAATCTGGTAATCGTTGTAATTTGGAGTATTTCAACTAATACTGTTGTTGTTTGCAAAATTTATTAGCTATATTATCGTTAAAAACCAAATATGAGGCTTAGTACTTTGGTGAATGCGGTTGACTATGGTATTGGATAGATAATGTAAATTAATACCCAATATGATTATGAACTTTAAAAACTGTATCATGATTATGTACTTATGTTAAAGGGCTTCTAAACAGGCAATATTTTACTGCAATACAGTGGCTGGCAATATGGCCATCAATACGACCCAGACTATGCAATATTGCAGTAGTGTCCCGGCTGTAATATAGTCTGCATATTTGGTACGGCGAAGCATTTTCACGTGTGATATATTGTTGTTTCATTTTCTGGTATAAGTTCATCCCTTTCTAAAGCCTTGTTGTAGTTGTATTTATTATTCTAGTAAAATATCTAAATTATTTTTCAGCGACGAGTGTCATTTCGTCAAACATTGTTGCATGATTTTATAGGCCTTTTACATTCTCAAATCATGGGCCATATAGTTGCAGATATATTGCAATACATGGCCCAGCTATACATATATTGCTGAGCCATAAGCTACAATAAAAAGTGTTCATGATGACCTAGCAATAGTTACCAATAGTACAGCCACACATTGCCGGTAAAGATTAGCCCGTTTAGAAGCACCTTAACGTAAAGTGTCTATGCATTACCGCTTCTGACGTACACTGTAAAATTGAAAACTATAAATGACATCGAATTTAAATTATTATGATGCCAATCCAAAATTATCTATTAATATTAGGACTTATTATAATTAAACAAGTAAGTTCCCTTTTGATTCAGCGGGGTGTAGGTTAGACACGTTTATGTGTCCGTCTAGGTAGCTAATTAACTTTTTTTTATATGGTATCTCGCTGTTGGCTATATTGACCTATACAACTTGACGCGGACGTCAGTGGAGAGCATTCTGGCTCAGCCTTGAAAATTTGGGGTTTGCTACGAGACATTTCCTGCAAGACAACTACTCCATTGAACATTAATACTTGTTGAACTTTTTTTTCCATAGAAATTTGTCGTTTTGACAAGAATTCACTTCAGTAATGTCTTGGACAATTGGCCGGTCGGGAGAATCCCAGGATACAGCCTCCTAAAGGGAACTCCTCTGAAACAAAGCAAGAGATTATAATAAGAAAATTGTCAATTTCATAGAAATACTAGCAATCCGCCCCGACTTCACACGTGTGCAGTGTAGATGTATTAACAAAAAAAGCAGTTACTTACAATGGAGCTTTTCTATTAGTGAAAGAATTTTTAAAATCGGTCGAGTAGTTTTTGAGTGAAATCGTAACAAACAAATATTTCCTATATAATATGATGGATGAAAAAAATAACATTAAACTAAAAAAACCTATCTATAACTGTCAATAATAAAGTTTTGTATTATCAAAGTCAAATAAACAATGATCTAATGATTAAATACAACTAACAAGACATCAGTCTTCATACAAATTGAGACCAATGAAATGTGTTTCAACTAATCATGAATGACGTGTCGATGGACAGCACTAATTAGTAAACCAATGTGAACATCAGATTATATTCATTCCTATTGACCTTAATCTTAACAATACAATAGAGAAAAATAATATATTTGTCAGGGCTTAAAACTATTATTGAACATAGTTTAATAAGCTTTAAATAGTTATTTATTATGGTGGTCTTTGCTGGATTAAATCTCAATTTATTAATGAACCCGATGTTTCGAATGCTTTTCAACCATGCTTATTAAATAAAAAAACAATATTACAATATTTAGTCTTTATCTTTTTTAGTAAAAAAATAATACAATTCTGACCTAAAAGTAACAGAATCCAGCCAAGTCAGATGAGAATGTTAAACTAGTTTAATAAATTATTATATATTACATTTTCTCTGTTCCAAGAGAACTTTAAGAACACACCGCTTTATAGTCAATCGTATATTGTGTAAGCTTTAATTACATTGTATAAACAAACTGAAACTGGCACTTTCAAACAAACGTCTGTGAGGAGTTAATAGGTATGTCTTCTTGATTGCCTTCTTAGTTGAACAAAACATTGAATTTAAATCTTATTGCCATAGTCTTTACTCGTACGTCATATCCATAATATAAAACGAGTTAAAGCTCGCTTCGCATAATCATTCCTAACTAAAACTGCGAAAGAAGGGAACAGCCGGCTTCTAACTTTCCGGACCACTATTGCTTGGGTATCTTTAAGTCAAGGGTGAATATAGACTTCTTCTAGAAAGACCTGCCCCTTCTTATATCGCATCACCGCATTAACTAATTTAGGGAACAGAAAATGTCCTTATGTCCTATACCGTTAAATCGTTATTCGTATTAATAATTTAAAATTAAATTTGCCCACATTTCCGTCGTAAACTTTACTTAAAGGTATTGCGTTATTTAAGAGTTTGAAACTACTACTATTGGTTTGGTTTAACTTAAAACTTTTCGCATCTAAATATAAATTGAATTCAAATCTACCATCTAAGTATATACTTATTATTTACGCTGATATTCTTTGTATATCTTAAGTAATTTTGTTACTAAGCTTTAAAATTTTAAGTTAAAACTAAAATTTCATACTTATTGGGTACTGTACCCTCGATAAAGGTATAAATAATAACCTACTTTTTACGTAAATAGGTAATTTAATTAAATGATATGAACCTAAATCCTATAATATCATATGAACCTAAATATACGTAGGTATATCTGGTTACTATAACTAGTTGACATTAATGCATTTTCAATGTAGTTAAATAATAGTTTTAGTTTTGAGAAATAATTAGCATATCATGATTAAAAAGTATCGTAATCGCAGATTTTTAACTTTTGTTGTTTATTAAACATGTACAAAGTTCGTGGGCCGAAAAGACAAAACATGAAGTTGTCGTGACGATGTACAGATTTGCATAAAGAGCAACTATTTAACGATTAACGTTGCTAATCTGTAAGTAACAGGCAGTGGCGTTTTCTTCGTGGAATTTCTACGCGATTATACGTGAAATGTAGGACAATAGCTTCTATTCATGATGTTCAGTTTTTCACAAAGTCCTCATTTTAATAGCATGAAATCTAGCACATTCAGTGATTATGATTTGGTGAAATAATAATAATAGCCTTTATTTAACAATATTACATAATATGTATGCGAATAATTCGAACACTTATATTTAACACTTTCCAGCATAATCATTCCTGAAGGCTCTCCATCTTTTACGATTATATGCTTCCCTTCTTCAAGTTAAACCTGCTATTGTTTTGATATCGTCCTCCCATCTGCGACGTTGTCTCCCTTTCTTTCTTTTGTGTTGTCCCAGTTTTCTTCTGAACATATGGCCTACCCATCGCCATTTTTTTTTTAATTTGGTACGTCGTGACCGTAACTTTATTTCTATAATGATGATTAAAAGATTAATGATTCTATATGACTAAATATTTTTATCTCATTTTGAGGACAGAGCAATACAAACCAAGGTATCTTGGCAAGCATATATTATTTGCTCGATATGGCTCCCAGTGGGACAAAATAAAAGAAACCTTTATTTATTACAATAGAATACATGTACCACTCAGAGCATTCAACGGATAAGTGTAATACCAAAATTCCGTTTGGGGTTCCGATGCCTTGATGGTCATAGATAGAGATTATGTTCAGTGTAAAGTGTACATAGCGCGTTTCGGTCTATGCATTTCTGAATGCTAGAGCAATCAAAATAAACAGATTAAAAGCGAGGTAGCAGAAATTTAATTTCATGTTATCGCTTATAAATTATACCAACAAGCAATCACGGTGGCATGCGCACGCGATGGTACCTCTTTATGAAATTAATATCAGTTTCTAAATAAGTGTCTCGCAATAAACATTTTTGTAGAGACAAATTTGATAATATAGAGTTGGAGCGACTTGCCATTCCGTTTTGTCACGGTTTTTCTGAATAAATGGTTGCGAGTTGTTTTATTTAGTCCATAATTAAGTTAGGATTGTTATGATTACTGAATGCATGTAATAAAAGTTTTAGTTTCAACTATTTACGATTATAGCGATATAAATATAATTTACGCCACCAACGCCTTTACGCATTTTAAATTCAAGATTAAACTAGATCTACAAAAATTATATTGTTTAAACAAGGATTGTTCGATTCTTAAAAGTGCATTCCTCACACAATCATCTTCATCCTCTAAAAAAACTTTATTTTTAATATTATATTGTTCCTTTCAAGTAAAAAATACAGTACCTAAAAATGGCCAATTTCAATTTTCTCTTATATCTTTTAAAACTTATATTTATTGCAAAAAATATAAATCAAAGAAACTCTGTTAAATTCTGTTAGAATTATTAATCCTACATCTGACAAAAAATCCTTAGGCACTAGAAAAAGTAAACCAAATCTTCAGTACCTTTTATGCCCACTTTTGTCTTACAAATGCAAGGCACTTCATTTGTTTCCAATTATTTCACGTAATTGCCGTATTGCATATCTTTAAGCGAGTCCTTACAAAGATTGTTCTCATAATAATGTTTGATGAACTAGCAAACGAGAAACTCGTCTCCTGAGTCTGAGTGTCCTCGTTCATTAGGGAGGCTCTTTGTTTTATTGACACATGGACATATTTAGCGTCATTTACATAAGTAAATGAGGATGGCGTTTTACCTATTATTGGAGCTTATAAACTTCTAGCGTGAAGCTTAAAGCGAATGATACCAATAACGTATGTAACGGATCGATGCCGAATTCACTAGTCAGGAAATTGAAAATAAAAAGCAAATAAACCTACAAAAGCTGTCATATTAAATACGCGCAGATTTCTTTTCACAGACTGACCGAAATGTACTACTTGTACTATTTTCTGTAACCTTACTGTACACCTGATTAAGTTTTACTAGAATCGTAATAATCGTTGCGTCGGCAATTTCCTTCGACAATTTATATGACATTAGCCAGCCTGTGACTAACACGATAAGCTTTGCTTTTTACAAGTATTGTCAGTAGGTTTATCATAAGTAAAGCTTCAAGCCTTAATTGCATTTTTAATTAAACATTACAAGTTTGTAATAAATGCTTGTCTTAACCAAAATTCAGCAAATTATTGTTATTTCTCAAAAAAAAAACTGAATATAGATTCCAAAGAATATTGAACTTTGTCAAAATAATGGAGGATATAAGATGAAAAGGTGCAATGTTTCAGCACAACAGGTTCCCTATGATTAGAATGAGCTTTTTGTCAGTGACTGAAAATGTATGGCATACTCTCATCAAACAAGTATTCTGCTTTTTCACAGTTAGAAAGTCTTGTATATAAGCATAGACTCATACATCAAGGTTATGAAAGTCCACAGTAATATGAATAAAAGTTTTACACATGTCTGTTAAACAAAATGTATCGTGAGTTAATTTTTATTTTTGTTCCCACGCCAGCGATTTTTATTGTGGTATTAATACAGATGAATTTAGTAATATGGCGTAGTCGGAGTGTAATACGGTCAAATTAGTTTGCTATCAACGACGGCTAAGTTTTGATTTATTTTAGTTCAAACAAACACATCTCTATTATTAACAAGATTTTAAAATCACTTAAGGATCCTTATCGGATTAAAGTTCAAATACTCAGCGGATGCCTTCAGTGTAAAAGTTTCCTACTGGAAAATTATACTTTTAACTTCAGCTCACTCTATTCATTGATAGATCACTTTTCTACTTTAATATATACATAATATAGTAGAGCTGAGAGTATGCAAATAAAATCTATGTTTCGGTCTGTACACATCGGTATTCGTAGCCATTACATTATTTTTCGGTTATGACTTCCACTACGCCTGGCAAAATGGACACCAGATGTTACACATTCAAGGGCTTCGTTTTATTTTAAAACGTTTTTATAATGAACGACGTAATAAATTAGTGGCTTGACGTTGATGATTACGACAGTAAATTTTCGTTATTTTTTTAATAATTAGAGTACTATTGTGTATCCTACATATTACTGATACAAAAGCAAAAAAAAATTCTGAGAGTGATATTTTAAAGCTTTGACTTAATCATTTTGATATGTACGAGTATAATAACTATTTCTTAAGGTATATCATACCAAAATTTCTAAGATTTTTGTTTAATTATGTCAAACTTACAAGCTGTACAATCTCGCACTCGGAAAGTATTTTTTCACTTGTATCAGTAATACGTAGGACCCGTCAATATGAAAAACGGTAATTTGGAGTTTGCAATCACTGGAAAAACTGAAACTATCGATTGGTAGTCTAAATAAATATCCGTGTTGACGTTTCTGCTATCCTTACCTTTTCGTAGTTCGGTATATTTATATTCTCTTCAAAGGATATTTTTGATGCCATTAAATAGTGGGCCAGAAAGTTGTTCGCTTGATTTCAAATTTGCCAAAATATACATATTATATTAACACCAGCAATTCATATAGCTTCTTAGACATGTGTTTAAACATGAGTACCGTGGTATTCCTATCCCTGACAGTCATAATATCATCGTACCTGAATAACATATTCCTTATTTAGGCAGTTTACTAGACCACTAGGTACATTATCTTATGCTAACACCGAAATTCTAACCAACCTTGACGGAGTGTACTTTTATGATACCTTTATCTAGTATGATCACGACTCGGACGTTATTCTTAGGTTTAAGAAATGTGATGCAATTATTTTAACGTAATATTTTAAACTGAAGAAAATAACACAAACTATCCTCTACGCAGTTTTAGTCACCTTGCTTTACACTCAGAAATATTAACTAAATTTAGTTTTTAAATATCAGATTAATTACCACTATCGTAATAGAGTCGACAATTGGAAAATTGGGATACTGTCATAACTCTTGTTACGTCTTAGGCGAGTGACAAAGTGAAAACAAAATAAATGATAATATAACAGTCAACGATGATTATAAGCAAAGGGACAGTTGCGTCCCTGTGCCTGCTCATAATTTGCTATCCGCTACATGCCCAGAACATCGTCAGACGTAAGTACTTACTATAATTATTACTAATTAAAATTGTTACGAATAAATAAAATACTTTATAACTGATTAAAACTGTGGCTTCGTTGCTGAAAGGCGTCCGAAACGTCGCGCGTCGGGATAAATAATAATAAGTCGCGTTTTAAATCCGTTATAAAGTATTTTATTTAAATGTGTGATACTCGCGTTAATAAAAGTCAATATTATGTCACGAATACCGCAATACTGAAATGTTAATGATAATTTCAAGTAACACTTATGAAATTTTCGTATGTTTTAAGTGTTACTTAAAAAAAACGAGGTACCTGTAAATGTTTCGATTTTCCAGAAAAGCCTAAGATTTTAACCTTCTAAGGCAATATTCCGAAATTTTCTGTCATCTGTGATCATCATTATATTTTAATCTCATCTAGCCTAACGTAAGTATATACTAGTAAAACTTAATATTTTATAATATACCAGCGTTTAGAGTGACATAAGAACCAAAATTATTTTGAGTAACCTTTAACTTTGATAAACGCATACGTAGAACTAATATGTAACATAATATGTAATTATTTTTCCTGGAATCAATACGAAAACATGACCTCATCATCATATGACAGACTAAACAAAAAGTTTATAGGCGATTTTGATCCGAAAGCATCTGCGGGTAAGAGTTACCGGATATATCAATAATGTCTATTCACTATTTAGTATATTTCTTTAAAGCGTAGTTCCTTAAAGTGGATGATAGATAGGCAGTGGAGCCATTCAGAGGGGTGTAGGGAGCACAGAGAAAATTTTGGAGCATTGAAACGGTGAAGGAATTCACCCAAAATTCTCTCTGAGCCTTTTGTAACCCCTCTGAAGGTGTCGTGTTCCCACTCGGGAGCGCTATTTCCCTTTTTTGGAAACTACGCTGTGAAGTTTACAGAAACTTAGGAATTCCTTGATTGCTATCGCTCATTTTTAAACTATTTCTATATCCTGTAAACTGTGTAACACTGTTTTTTAATTTTAAGGTGTATTTATTAAAAAAAAATTGAGGTGGGTGCACTGACAATTTTAAATGACTGACTAGTTTCGTTTTCTTGACTATTGTAGTTGTTCAGTTCTAAATCGAACAAACGTTCAATTCAAAAAACAAAAAGTAAACTAATTTCAAGCTGTTATTTGCTTTAATTGCTTATCGTTTAGTTTTGAGGATATCTTAATCTAAAATAGTCGGATTTCATTATTCATGTTTTACATGCAGCTTAGATAATGTATAAAAATAGCTTTAAGATGGTTTAAAAGAGAACAACAGATATCTGGGTTAGAATATTTATGAACGTGTTGTAAAGTAAAATCTTTAATTTTATTACTATAGAGCAGGTTTTATGTGCTAAATAGAATATATGATGGTTTTACAGATCATTCGAGCGATTATAAAATGAATTTAATGTCTCTATATACTTCTCCCTTTTGTAAATTGTTAGCAACCATAATTATCAATTAAACACCTTATACTATATATATAAATGTATGTGTAACAAAAATACTCATAATTCATTCTAGCGCATTTAATTCCGTACTAGTCTATACTAATATTATAATAAAGAGGATAGATTTGTCTGCTCAAAAACTACTTGACGGATCCTTTCACTACTAGTTACAAAGTTTTACAGTAAGGTGAAAGAAACAGTGCATAAAAAGTATGAGGACCTTTGATATAAACTTTCGTAATAGTGTTGCTATTTTATTTGAGCTATATTTTGGGTATTTATATTTTACAATCAAGACTAACACTTTATTTATATCTATGGCAGGGTCTTGTGGGCGTGGTATAATCAGATTGCGGTCCGCGAAACAATTCGTCCGCAAAACATAATTGTTTCTGCAACTGTGTATTATATATTGTATTAGGTGACAAGGTATAATAAATATTTCTATAGTTTTACTTGGATATATTACTCTTATAATAATACTTGAATACATAGTATTTTTTTCTTATGTTAGAAATCGACAGACGAATATGAGGTTCACTTGATGGTAATGATGCGCCGTCGACCTACTTTATACTTCGAGCGCATTTCGGTTTCTGTCTATGAATCTAAATGATTCATAGACAGAAACCGAAATGCGCAATATGCACTTCACGGTTTACGAATTAAAATTTGGTCTTGATGCACTTTGTTTTGAAGAGAACGGTCTAGGAAAGGATATTCGTTACATATTTTGGAAGATATTCTTAATACGATAGTCACGATAGTGTCAGTGCGTGTTTCTATTTCCTCCAAACCTTAGTTTTTTTATTCGTTTAATAATAATTATTATTATTAATAACTTCAAGATAGCATGGTGCTTACAAACATTTTGTAAAACAAAAAGCTTGGCGATTAAAAATATTGGCGGAGAGTTTATTGCCAGTTCTTCTCGTCCGGTCTACGCCCTTGATTTGAGAACAGGCATTAAATGTAAAATTAGAATTAGCATTTTTTTATTGACGTTCATAAGTGTACTTTGTGTTACCTAAATGAATAAATGATTTGAATTTGAAAATTTGTCACGGCCAAACCCTTTTGTAATTATGAATTCGAAAGTTATTTTCTGAGTTACGACATGAAAAATCTATGAATATCGAATATTACCTAGAATTCCTTGAATTGCATCGAACATTTCAACAAGCGCTAACTAAATAAATCATCTTCTACTGTAAAGAGTGTTGTCGGATGTATGATTGTGACAGTTGCTATGAATTGCTTCGTGCCCTATCGCACAATATAAATACCAGTGGCTATACATGTGCACTGTATTAACGACCCGTCATTGTACGAACATGTTAGGTGATTTAATTGGCAAACAAAAGACTACCGACTATCATTTTCAATGATATCTTGTAATGACAAGGAAGTAATAACTCAATACTCTGATAGTAATGTTGCATAGTACGTATTATTTCGTAAATATCATCATAGAACCTATTTATTTGGAGGTAGATAATGTATAGAAAACATGCAGTTAAGTAATAATATATATACATTATACATAATATGTAGATCACACTTCTGTCCCATTTGGGTAGGCAGAGATCACGGAATTCCGTATGCTCCGATTTTTGCATATCACTTTCGCTTCTTTCACTTTCATCAATGCTTTTTAAATAAATAAAGATAAATGAAATACAAGTTTCTTCTTAATCCCCTTTATGAATTAGTTTCAACAATATCGGTGGAAACGTAGCCAGACAAGAGTTCTGGGGCCGTACTACGTCCTCTTAGAGCAGTATTATTGCCATCTTACTTTACAAAAAACATGACTGCGCGAGTCCTCTTATATTATACTATATTATTATTACTATTATATTATAGGCATGGATGTAAGTATGGCTTCAAGGTCTAGAAATTATAAATCCGATCGTCTTTTATTCATTATTAAGACTTGGTCACGAGGTAATTGATCTGATGAGACGGAGCTGCTTAATATTCATGACTCCTTTGTGTCACACTCGTTGTTTGCCACAAAGAGGTAGGTTTTTCAATAAAGCTAGCACTAAAATATATATATTGTAATTAATAATACTCCCATAATTACACTGAATTCGATATTTGAATTATCTGTTTATTAGGAGTATTATCCTATATGAATACTGTCAATTTTACCAACTATTGGATTGTAATTACGAAACTTACAGGTTTTATTTGCGATTGTATAACAAAAAAGTAAGCTCTTAATTTAATCTGTATTAAATCTTTTTAGTCTGCTACTGTTGTGGTTATTTTCAAGCATCTATTCAAATCATAATTCATAGTATTTTTATTAACAAACTATTAACACTCCCAACTTTGTACGGGTGTAATATAAATGTACAAAAAACTACTCGCTGATAATGTAGCTTTCTATTGGTGAAAGATTTTTTAAAATCAGTCTAGTAGTTTTTGAGTTTATTCATAAAATACAAAAATGCAAATCTTTCCTCTTTATAATATTAGTATAGAAGATCAGGTAATCATCAACTTTATAATGTATTATTATAAAAGATAATTTCATGCACAAATTTTTGGTAAGCACTGAGCACAAAATATGTTGATGTCAACAAAAAGCTAATGCGGAGAATATTATGATGGTAATAGATGCATTTTATTTATGCTATTTTTTCGCGAAACGACCCGCTGAGTTCACGAAAGATTAACCACAGACATGATTTTATTAACATGATACAAGCGAGCTTTACTTAACAATGTCAAATTGTACATAAGTTAGAAAATAAGTAGCGCTCTTCCGTGTATTATTATTATCAAAAATATTTAGTCAAGCTTTTAGTTAAATTCACTTGTACTTTTCACTTCACATTATGTAGGCATAGTCCCAAAGGGGTCTCGAAAAATAATTCTTGAAGGAGTTAGTTTCCCTCAAAAGACAGACGTAAAACAACAATATTTAGACCCGTGTTAATACGGGGCGCATTGCAAGTATTATATAAAACACGAGGACACTGTTTGTTAATTTTGCCATAATATTGCAAATTAGGTAGGTACACCAAATATTAACTCCGTAGGAATATATGGCGTTTATATTTTATGACAAATTAAATTAAAATCAGATTCAAGTCATGTAAGTAAATAAAACAAAAATCATTAGATTCTGATTACAGACAGTTGATGTCACCATTTAGTCTGCCCATGACCACGTTTGCGGGAAAGCATTCAAAACGTCCACGTCGGGATAATTTAAAATACGCGTTTTAATCCGATTAAAGATATTTTATTTAAATATCCGATACGTCTTTATAAAAGACAAAACTAAGTTTATATTTCTTTACGTTTCTGAGTTATTTATATTTTTAATCATCATTTCACGAAAATCCAATAATTATAATCTATACTAATAAATAAAAAAATAATATTATAAAGAGGAAAGATTAGTTTGTTACAATTTAACCCAAAACAACTCGATCGATTTTAAAAATTATTTCACCAATAGAAAAATACATTATCAGCAAGTAACATAGGGCAATCACATTTTTTGTGTATAGTACATCTACATTGCCCCCGTGCGAATATATAATATTAAAATTATGTATTACAGTGTTTATTCTATGCTTAGAAAAATAAGTAAATATATTTTAATTATAATAATCAATTTATATTTACATAAACATATGCAAAAAATATTTTTCTAAGCAAAGAATAAACTCTGTGACAAGACGATGTTACATATTATACAGAATGACGACAAGCGGGAGTCAAACAAAGCTCTTTTAAATCATGGACCCTTAATTCGGTTGTTTTGCATATTTTATCAATTACTATTGTGTCCGGTCTTTACTAACGATATACAAATATGAATGTATGTTTATTAAGAAACCGCTGGATTTCATTGGAATTATACACAAAGATGTGGCAAAAACGGTCCATAACTTTATATGTAACTATAATATAAATATTTTTTTTAGAGTTTAGTTGCAACTTGCAATATATTGTTGTGTTTTTTTTTAATTGGATGTCAAATTTCATCTCATTTCCTATATATTGTATCGTACTTTATAGATTACGATCCAGAAATCAACAAATAGTAAAAGACAAAATTTCAAAAAAAGGTATATTTTTTGATTAATGAACAGGAAGGGAAAGTGCAGATGTGGGCTACGATGGGGAATCACGCCTACCTATAAATAATAATTAATCAATCAATTAACTCGTCATGTTATCATTTTACTATGATTTAGGCCCTCTGAGGGCCAACCAACAGCAAATGAGAAATTCGAATCGTCAAACTATCAGTTGTAAGAGAAAATATTTGAAATTTTCATTTCACAAAGAAGCTGTTATTTGAACAAATTCAGAATATTTAAAAGTACAACAAAGACTATATATTTTGTAAAAGTAATCTTTACATATAAATCACGCCCAAAACATTATTCTCTAATACATACTAGTATTTTCATATTGATCACCATTTCTTGCGGCGATGGGTTACCGAGACATTAAATAATGTTTGAAGCGCATGCTAACTTGTAATAACTTTCATCCAATAATAATCAATCCCAACTTCGTTGTAACTGTCCCAGTTAGGGTAAAGTACTATGCGACTAAAGAAGTGGCCTCACGTAAAACCTCGCGGGGACAATTTGGTAATAAGGGGATGGCTGTGCCTGGTGCAGGCCGACTACTTATAACATAGTTTAATTTATTTGTGGATTCCGCCTTGTTTGGAAGCCATTACGTTACGTCATCGATGTAGGAAAAGTTTGGAGGCGATTTTAAAATATAACTTTTATGTCGTTTTTTTTTACACTGTATAAATTAAGGAGAACTACTGCAATTCATCGTGTGTTTATATAATAGATTAGCGATCCGCCCCGGCTTCGCATGGGTGCAATGTTGGTGTAAAAAAATAGTTTATGTTACTCGCTGATAATGTAGCTTCCTATTGGTGAAATAATTTTTAAAATCTGTCGAGTACTTTCCGAAACAAATATTTTCTATTTATATTTTATGTATAGATGGATTTCGAAAAAATAATTTTTATTATATGTAATTAAAATTTTACATAGTATGGTGATAAAAGTTAATAACAAAATAATTTAGTCACATTTCAAACAACTGACGAATACTTTTCTTCCTTTTTTTTATTTGGTCATGGTGAGACATTTAATATTTATTACATTTCAGACATTAAGTATTTTCAAATTATTCTCTAATAAAAAGAGATTTTTTTCTATTGACCTTATCGTTAATAGTGACATTTAGAGGACTGTAAATTAAAAAAATATATATATTAAACTGGAAATTAATAATCATGAAAGTAGTAGAGTAGAATAATTATACTATAAGATTAATTGTTATTTTTTGAATACATGTACTAAGCGTTCTGCACTAAAGATACATCGATCATATACACTTATACAGTTAAATCGCTAAAATTAATTATAATCACATAATAAAGCAATTCATTGGAACCATAAAGTGCATTCCTAACTTGCCTACCTCTCAGTAAATCCATGTCCTAAATAATTCCGTGTTTACGTCATCTATTTCTACAGAGTGAATATTAAATGTTGATAATAATAATTCTGATCATAAGAACCTTCAGTAGATATTGTTAAACTTTAATCAGTCTAATCAATAATATAAATACCGAAACTGATTATAATTAAGTTGACTTTTCAAAAAAAAAATTAGGTAAATCTAAATATAATACTTATGTATTGTTTTAGAATATGTAAACCTCCACAGTATTTAAACTATAAATTCCAAGTAAGTTTTAAATGTAAACGGCTCTTTTAACTGGAAACTTGGACCTATTTAGAATACAGCGATAAGTATATCACGTAGGCCGACTGCGTCCGCTGAATTTTAACGATACAAAGGTGTTCCTGAAAATGTTTTACCAAGAAAAAATCTGCCGGGGAATCTCTGCGTCGAAGCGCGTTTTTCTTACATTTTACCGCAGATTTATGAAAACATGTTTGTATGACTATTACGTGCTTCCGTAGCGTTGACAAGACGCGATTTGTGGGTTGTAAATTTCAATCATTTGAGATTTAGTATAGGCATTCATGACGAGGTGTTTGATCTTGATGTATTGTCTATATTTTGATGTTATTGTTGGGGCTAGTTACTACCACTATCTAAAATATTTTTTATATTCATTAAACCTACATTTTGGAATTTGAACTTGATATTGACAGTGGCGTGCCCTCCATACAAGCCCAAAAGCCCGGGTTGTCGACTTTAACGTAATACGCGTTTATATATAACGTATATAATTACGTAACCATGTAAGTTATATAAGATTTATATAATTACGTTAAGAAATTATTATTTTTCTTTTGTATGGATGCATTAATAGGACAATACGGTCTTTTGGGCTTGTTTGGTAGTCCCGCCACTGGATATTGATAGCGTGTTTTATGTTTTTATCAGCTATATATATATCAAATATCAAAACACTTACTTTATGACTACTATTGACCACATTGAGCTCGTATTCCCTATAGGAATGGAACCACCTCACCACAGGTTTGAAAGTTGAGGCTTATTCAGCCCTAGATTAACTACAACTATAAACTATAACTATAAAAAGAAAATTTTGAAATTTTTTAAATAATTTTTCTCAAAAAAGAGACATGTGATGGAGTTAGAGGCATTGAACTTTAAAAATCACCCATCTACTCCTTATACCTAAAAACCTGAAAAATACAATTTCATATAACGTTTTCTTTGTAAATTCTTGGTATCGTAAAACTTCAGCATTGATATTTTTTATGAAAAAGGAAGTGAAATACTCGTGCACTAAAACTATTAATTATTTATTTTGTCGAAAAATCACGCATGTTAAACACGTGTTTCATTGGTCTCCTATATATATATATAGACATATACATAGATATAGAAGACCAATGAACTAAATCAACGTCCACAGAAAAACAACATCGTAAATAATCTTCTGCTAAAATTTCACTTGCATATTTAGATCATTTAACTACTAAAGTTAAAGCTAATAAAAGACAAACCAATTAGCTGCAGATATACCGCGAATAGCTTAAAGTTTTAAAAGTTTCACTGTTTGTTTAAATATTCGTATCACTGTGTAAACTTTACTACTCAAAGCTGAGCGTTATACGATAGCTTATGCCATCTAGTAGCTACTTTTAAGATATAGCTCCTCCTTAAACTTCTTAAGTTATTTAATAAAGTTAAAACGTATGTATGTTTTATTATAAAATTATTTTCTGATTCAATTTTGTTTTCAACATTGTTCACAGAATCATGCGGTATTGATGACTTCCGCTGTGAAAACGGAAAATGTATAGAAGGTTTTCGTCGTTGCGATCGAGTGGTAGATTGTCCATCTGGCGAAGACGAACAGGCCTGTGGTAAGTTTTTTAAATAATATAACTATTAAATACTCAATACATACATACTACTCAATATAAATATTATACGTCTAGTAATTAATACGGTCGATTCTATAATATGACTGCGACATATGGATTTTGAATAAAATAATACAAATTTAAAAACAAATGATTTTGACTGGGATTAATTTTTTTAAAATAAATATTATAATTATGTTCAAAAAATTTCAGAATGCAGACCTGATGAATTCCGCTGCCAAGATGATGGCTCGTGCATCGAAGGCAGGAAGCGTTGCGACCAAATCAACCATTGTAGGGATGGCTCCGATGAAAATAACTGCGGTAAGTAGAGTAGGAGTACGAGTTATCGAGAACATTCTACAGATGCACTCATTTTTTTAATTAAAAAAAAAACGGAATTTTAACCCTGAATTTATTAAAATTTCTCTCTACATGCTACGTTATGCTGATTTGGAACGGTAAGTCCCTCGTTTACTAGTTTGGTCTGGTCATCACGTATGCAAGAACAGTGGTAAATTCCACTGTCGTGATGGGTCCTGTATATCGATCCTCCTCCGATGCGATGGCTTCAGAGACTGCCGTGATGGCAGCGATGAGATAAAATGCCGTAAGTATTGCCCAGTCTCACATGAAAATTTATTGTAAATACATACAACAAAATACGTATTTATTTAAAATATTTCATACATTTACTCGTTATTCAAAAGCATGCCGCTCTAATCAATGGCAATGTGATCATGGCAGCTGCATCAAACGTATACAGCGTTGTGATGGACGCGTTGATTGCCCAACAGATAAGTCTGATGAAAGGAATTGTATAGGTAAGAGTGCAAAATCTTTCTGATATTATAGATATATGCAGTTATGCACTGCTTATATTTAACGTAGGTATATAATATAATCACAATACATAGTATATGTTGCACAGTAACAATCAAATACGAAACAAATGTAATACGATGTCACATTCGCATTTAATGTATTGTCAACAACTACCATGTATTTAAGCTATATATCTTAAAGTTATAGTAATAAATACCACATATCATAAAACTACTTAGTAATTCAAAAGTAAAAAAATATTTTGAGAGGCTTTTGCATGTATCCAAATTGTAAACCAAAAATTTGATGAGCTTTGCATGTATTTGCAGCAAAGGGATACTTTAGATGCAGAGGTGGCAAGTTAATACCAGAAAATGCGAGGTGTAATCGTCGATATGATTGTGACCCTGGAGATTATTCTGATGAGCAGCATTGTCGTAAGTTTTCGATAATTCGGTCACTTGTTCGTTCTTGTTCTTCGTTTCATAATTACTTCAAACTTCATCTCAATCCGAGTCTCCAAACTCCACGTCTTTTTACTCTTGGTTTCTTCTATTTTATTCAGTAAAGCTTCTTTTGACGTTCTTACTTCACCTTTCAGTGCCTGTCGATGCTTCATCATCTAATCTTTTCTGTTGTTTCTTTATGCATCATTTTTATACGTATGTACTTCTGTTTGATGAATTTGTTTCTTAAAATCAGAAATTAGTTTAGTTTTCTTTTACCGGTCAGCATGTGGTAATGGCGACTTCAAATGTGACAATGGCTACTGCATTCCCAGATCCAAACAATGTGACAGAACGCATGACTGTCAGGATGGTTCTGATGAACGAGATTGCACTTATGGTTTGACCTTTTTTCAAAATTTAATACTCAAAAAATAGTTAAACAATCTAGTATGTCCTGATTATTGATATATTATACCATGTCAATGGTCCAGATAAATTACTTTGAAATTTGATGATTGCATTTTTTGCCACCCAATAATATATGTTTAGCATGATGATGTCACCTAATGTTATATATGCTTGATTGCATTGCACTTACGTAAGTTTATTTTAAACTCCGCATTATACCAAATATGCAATGGCTTTGCACATAAGAAATTTTTATACTCTTATTTTTATGTTTGTATCGTATCAGGCTGTTTGCTGAAAAGAAAATACATTATTTTTATTTAAATTGAAGGATAAACGCGAAAAAGATAAATTACAATATACATTAAAGTTTGATGCAATTGAACTTTAAACAAATAGACTAAAGAATTTTTGGTATGATGTGCGTTATAATAGTTTTATAAAACGTATAAATAATTAACATCGAGATCCCCTGTAAAAATATTATTTAGTTTTTATTTTTTGGTTATGGTTTACGCATTATATTATGACAGGCTCCATATGCATGGCTTATCAATATAAATGTTCGAGCGGCCAATGTGTAAATGCTGATTCTCGGTGCAATGGAACTGTGGAATGTGACGATGGTTCAGATGAAAAGAGTTGCCCTTGTAAAAGGGATCAATTCCAATGCCGAGATGGCACTTGCATTAATGTTGCTCTACGATGTAATGGCCACAAAGATTGTAAGCCAAATGGTGAAGACGAAATCAACTGCGGTAAGTGATCTGGTCAAATGTGACCTGATTGTGATTAACGTTTGAAGATAGATTTTAACTTCATATCGTTAATAAGGACTACTTCTTTAGTATGTGTACAGTAATATATCTGTTTAATTGTCATATATTAGTAAATATAATGGAAAAAATAAGCATGTGCATGTTTTGTATGTTTTCAAGACTGTATTTTAGTATGTCGCATGGTAGTAATTTCACCAAGAGCCACTACAACGTAAGTATACAACGCCTTCTGATCCCACTTTACAATATTCTTACAGCTTTACTTTGAAGATGTTACAGAGTAGAAACAACACTATACTATAATAACATAGTAATATATTATTTAGAAGTATTATTACTAATTATAAGGTAATTTAGTGTAGTTAACTTCTTTATGTTTTAAAAAAATAAATAAATATAAAATCTACATTCAGAATAGCACAACAAAAACCACTGGGGTTTAAACAGGTTCAAAAAATAATAGACTACACCTACATTTGATTTGGTTTACTTAATACTTTACAGGTTATTTTACTACTGTTGGATATTTTGCGTGGTTTTATTAGAAATGAAGTATTATTGATACTGTCATAGATAAATAATCTTCTAAAGCCATTCAATGTTTGCAGATGAAGTACGTTGCCCTCCAGAGAGCTTCACTTGTGATGCCGGTTCTAGTGTCCCGTGTGCAAGACGTTGTGACAACATCCCAGAATGCGACAACTCTGAAGATGAGGACGGGTGTCCCGGTAAATAAAATGTTTAATTTATTTGTAAGATATCCCTTATACAAAGAAGAGTTGATACTAGATAACATAGCTAGTAAATAAATCGGTTCGTTGCAACTGTGTTTATAAGCTGTTTTCTTAAGAATTATTCAAGAAAAAGGAAGTTATTTGTATTTGCTGTATATTGAATTGAATAGGCCAGTGTTAAATATTTAAGTATATACATCTTTCTTAAATAATAACTATTTGATTTATTCCTATATATCAGCATGGAATAAATCAATTGCGAATGTCTGTATTTTTTATTCGTGCAATGCAATTTGTTTACGCACAGCGAATGATATCTTGTTATTGTTAGTTTAAGCTTCATAGATTTAAAATTATGTTTTAAAAAAATCGTGTTTACTTTAAAGATTGCGCTCACAAGTGCGACGGCAGGTGTTTAGAAGAACAACAAATATGCGACAATATCCCAGACTGCTTCGACGCTTCGGATGAAGTCAACTGTAACAATTGCGATGGACCGAATGACTTCAGGTAATTTTACAAAAAAAATAAAAAATATGATGGTAAGTAGCTTGCGACAAAAGCTTATGTTAACAATGCGAATACTATATGCCTATATCTAATTGTGAAGCGATTGCATATTGCAAATGTTTTAATGATAAGTTATGATAAATGTATAAACATTTTCAAAGACCTGCCAAACCATGTATTGCATAGGTACATGAATTATGTTTTGTCCATAGATGTAGAAACGGCGAGTGCATCAAAGCTTCCCAACACTGCAACGGTGTCGCCGAATGCGGTGACTCGAGTGATGAGTTACAATGTAATGATACAATGATAACTGGACCACGTAAGTGATCAAAGTATTTGAATATTTTTCCGTAAATATACTTATTATTATATTACAATAATTTTAATCTTCCTTCAACAGTTAACTGTAATGAGAATCAATTCCAGTGCCGAAATGGCTTCTGCATCAATGCACAATTCTTTTGCGATAAACATGCAGATTGTACAGATAATTCCGACGAAGAAAACTGCCGTAAGTAATTTATTATGTTAATTAGATATTTTAAATTGCATATAAACTACAATTGAAAATAAACAATAGAATTAAATAAGCACAACTACAAATACTGCGACGCAATGTGAAGCGGCACGAAGCACTGACAATAATATTATTATGCTTAAGCTCACTTCAACTAAAGCACACATGTATGTCACGCTACAACTTTGTTAACACACAGCACGCAATTAGATTATTGTTTAGGTCTTATATTTTTTTCTAATCGATTTAAGCAAGAAATATAAATTTACTAAATTGCGAGAAGAGAAACTGTAGTGTTGAATCGTGTAAATACAAAATTGTTTTTGTGGTTTGAGTATGTTATTTAAACATAAATGGGACTAATATACAGCATGGTACATGATGAGGCCTTCCCGCTCACCGATAGAGATGCCAACGTGCCACGAATCTGAATTTACATGTTATAATGGCAAGTGCATACCACACATGCGACGGTGCGACAATATCTATGATTGTATGGACTTCTCTGACGAACAGAACTGTTACACCTCTGGTATACGATTATCAAATTGTAACCCCCGTTATTTTGGAATGCTCGATTATTTTATTTTTAGGTGCCTTTAGAAGGGAGACGTCTTATAGGCTATAATTATGTACTTTATCAAATCCTGATTTGCATGTTTTCTACAGAATCAATGTATTAGCGGCTTCATGAATTTTAAGTGATTTTATTTGCAGATTTATTTTCTTATGTTGAGTTATTAGTTATATACTCGTTGTTGTTATGTGCATGAAATAGTGAATTTTAAAATAAGTTTTATTTGTTTAATGAATAGCTTCAATTTCTCTATAAAATGCATTTATAGTAATTAGATTCAAATGTTACATTAAACAATTTCTTAAGTAATAATTTGTTTAAATACAATTGGGATTTTATATAAACATTACAATAGATATCTTAGTTTATTTAATTTTCTTTATGATGATCTTATATTGTTGAAGATAATATACAGTTTCAATAAGTTATGGTCGGTGTTTTTAGCGTGCGACGAAGGTTATTGGCAATGTAGATCGGGTCAGTGCATTCTTGACTCCGAGCGTTGTGATGACAGCGTGCAGTGTAGCGACGGATCCGATGAATACGACTGTCCTACGACTTATCGACCCTTCACTACAAGCTACCCGTACACAGTAAAATCCGTGACGACACAACGCTACCACCCCACTACATCTGCGCCTTTCTTAAACCCATATGTTCCTGATAATCGAGGTAATATAATATATTTTAGTTGTCTTTCTCTTAGTTTTATTAAGATGCCATATTCGTAAGATTTAGATTCATTCACTTCTTTACCATCATTTTAATTTTAGTTTACGATATGAATACTGATCAGAGGCCCGAATAGCTTGTGAGAAAGTATTCATATCGTCGACCTGTCAGTTGAATAAAAAATCATTTGAAATTGCACAAAAACTTGTTAACGCTTGGTACTTCGCCAAGAAATTATTCCGTTAGATATTAATTTAAACAAACCAAAGATACTCGATACGTTTTTGAATAATATATGATAGTACGACATACGATTAGTCAAGTCTAAGTCAAGCTTCGTTAACAGTAGAGGAATGCGAAAGAAACCAATGGCGTTGCGAAAACGGGCCATGTATTGAAGAATTTCGACGATGTGATGGTCACGTGGATTGTCCGAGAGATGGCAGTGATGAATTCGACTGTCCGTCAGGCAGTAAGGATAACTGATCTATTGGTGTGCCTTAACCCTTAATAAATCCAAAGGAAAAATTATGAGCAATGATTTAACTACTTACTTATATGATACGAATATCAACTCGCAAATTTTGTTTCATAATTTTTTCTTGTCTGATCTGTTTCGGAAATTAATACCTACTGTATATAATACTTATTCTTTTAAGGGATTTTGGTGTTTAAATATATTTATCAACGGCCTGTGTTCCACAAGCCATTAACAAAATAACTTAATATTGTCTTCTACTCTATGTCATTACAATGATTTTAATTTGCTATAATGTGTCTAACAGGGTTCTGATTAATTTAAGTGCTGCTCCACATTAGGCTACGAATATTATTTTATTGTATACATTATATGTCATCGGCGTAGAGTGAGCGTTCGAACATTCTTTTCCATAACAGAAGGGGGAGCACGAACCACTATCGAAAAGTATTCGTATCGTCGAACTTGTATGAAATTTCAAATGATTTCTCATACAACCGACAGTTTGACGATTCGAAATTCGAAAAGCCCTCAGGCCGATGCTCATTTATTTCGAACGCACTTATCGCTCGCCTCCCGCGTACACTCGACCACTTCCTCTGTGCACATATTATGTTATTAGTGGTCGAGACTGGTGGCCGCGTCTAGTGGTTACCACCTGTGGGCTTATGTGCGGCAGTACTTTAGTTACTTCGTACTACGTACTAAAGTTATGTAATTTATGAGGAGTTTTAGTTTCACGACAGTACGGGAAAATGTCTTGAAGGAACATTCAATTAGGCATCCAGATAATATACGATTTTATTTTCTTAGTTAATAGTTGTTGACGTTTAACTTTTATCAGTTAAGGTCCATATACACAGCTGCTTACAGTTGGATGTCAATTATTGCTCTTGTATGTAGTATGTACAAGAAAATTGCATAGTGTAAATGGACGTTTATGATTTGTAAAATTTTGTCATTATTGAACATCTATTAAGGACAGTCTCTACTTCTTGAAGGTTCTCGACAGCAAAAAACTTATTGATGCAACTTTTTGTTTACTATCAACTTATTTTAAAAATCAATTACTAATTAATTAATATTATGTTAAAGTATTTTTTAATCTTTGACTTAGGTTAATACTAATACAAAGGAAATGTATCATACGCTTTTTATTTAATTCTGTTAAAGTTGTACAATCTATTTTAATAAGACAAACTAAAAAATTGTAAATATCAAATGTAATCGTCAAGGAAAATTTTATATCTCAATATAATTTGCCATTTTCTTGAAAACTTGTATTTTTAATTGAAAACATTATGAATCTATTGAATTTTCCTTGGCATTACATAAAAATTAACGGCCTTATACATAAACGTATTATAAGCTTAATATAGTTAAAATATGTTTTTTTTCTCGCTCTATCGAATATAAAAACACTACAGAACGAAAGAAACAAAACATATTTTAACTATATCAAAGCTTATGATAATAATATGTAATATGTTTATGAATTAGGCCGTAATTATCTAATACGTATAACAATACTTGCATTAGAAAGGCTTGGATCGTAACTAATATTTTAACTAATAAAACAGTAGAATCAAATATTATGTATTTAAATAAAATACTAATAATACAGTATTTTATTTAAATGTGTGATACTCGCGTTAATAAAAGACAATATTAAATATTATGTACATAGAAATATTTTACCAGAAGAGAAGAGGGGACGATTAAGGAAGGTGAACAGTACTCACATAAATAATTTTAAGCATTGTCTGTCAGTCTGTTTGTTCACGCTAACATCTGAAGATGCTGAACTGATTTTCATATAACTTGAGCTTTCTTTGGGGCAACATGAAAAATTAGTTTCATCGAAATCGGATGTTGGGAAGTAAAGTTATCTTCATTTAAATAGCTTACGAAGCTCAACTTAAGATGAAACCCACGAGAACGAAGTCATCGGCATTGCTAGTATAATATAGTTTCTGTTCGATAGCAAGTTCCAACTATTATGACTTGTAAATATTATAATAATTTATACTATTATTAAAACATCTTAAAAAATAATTAAGATTTAAAATATTTAAAAATATAGTTAATATTTTTAAATATTTAAATAGTTATCCCTTAATTATTATTATCTTGATCGCCTCCTAAATGCAAAGCGATAAGCGGTAAGCGCTAGGTTAAACGTTGATAATACCGAAAGTCCCGGGTTCAAATCCCACGGAAAAAAGAATTTTAAAAACATGTTTCTGTTGGGATGATCAGGTAGCTGATTCGCTTTCAAAGAAAAATAATCAGAGCAGTCTCTGGAATTCTCTTAGAATCAGACACAGTAATGGATCTGCCCCATGGGACACTAGGGTACTCGGGAATTCACACTTTATCATGACCAATGGTCAAACTTTATCTAGGAGTTAGCTAGTGTTGAAAATTTTCCACCTGCATATACCATTTTGTCGGCGTAAATATTTATCGTTGTTAAAATCTATTTTCAGGTCCCGTCGCATTAAATCTAAAGAGCTATCCTGTGGAACAAACTGTGAGAAACGGTAAGGTTCATAATATCCAATAAAACTTTTGACTGACCCGACATGTCGCGGGTTCGATTCCCACCACATTTTATAAATCTGCTTTTTCATACTTTTGGCACTGCTGATACTGAAGCAGTGGGGATATATCCACAGATGAAAATGCTGTGATGTGCAGCTTGCAATTTTCCTTCGAGTATTTGAAAAGCTGAGACTTCCAGATGCTCAAAGTAAAAATAAAATAGGATCTTTTTAATGAGGGCCAATTTTTTCCCAATATTTGGCGGTTGATATACCCTTAGGCCCCTCTACCACCAAACTATTGATATCCCCGACCCACACGTCTGAGGGTCTCCTTGTGAGATATAAATGTTTATAACAAATCTGTCTATATTTATAAATCTACTAGTGGACCCCGCAGACGTTGTTCTGCCACAATTTTGGCTTCGAAATTATATAATTATTCTTAAAGAAAAAAGATTTTCCCGCTTTTCTGTTGAAATTTTTCCTGAATTTTCTTTGCTATAAACCTCACCCGACACCTTTCCAACGAATGCAAAACCGTGGAAATCTGTTCGTGCGTTCTGGAGTTATAGCGTCAGGAAGGAAAACCCGACTTATTTTTATATAGTAGAGATGTTCCGATTAATTACTTACTGGATACACTAGATACTTTCAAACATAGACAGTAGCTACAAAATAATGTACGGTGTGCAACCAAATTACAGTGAAACCTGTTTAACTAGTATCTCAAGGGACCTAGATTTTTTTTATATTTCTTAATGAGGTTTTTTATTTACCCATTTTCACAAATAGGCAGGTTTAATTATTGTCTTATTTATAGAGAGTCTTATTAAGATAGTTCGAAAGTCCAAATTATAGAGATAAACTAGGAAAAAATATAAGAAATAAAATATCGGTTAAAATGTTTGAAAAATTCCAGTAACAGAGGTCTTTTAGTGCAAAAGTGTCGGGAACTCATTGATATTATCAATAACAGAGGTTTCTCACATATCCAGAGCCACTATAAACAGGTTTCACTGTATATACTTTGGTATATATAATTAATAAAAAAATGCTGCTTCACTTTTTTCTATTCTGAAGATGAAGGCTACCAATGTTATAACATATATTTTTTTTAAATAATTATCCTTATAGAGTCCTATCCGCTAACCCAGGAATCTAAGTATGTATCTTACATTAAAACAAATAAAAACATTATATAGTATAATAGTTTTAATACAAAATACTGAAATAAAAAACTTTTATTTTTTTATTTTCGAAGAATAGAGTCTATTAACACTGACTTAACACGTCAAATAAATAAATATAATAATAAATACTGTTTTATGTTGTCAGTAGTAAACACACCTAAATATTTTTTTTTAAACCGGAAGTATTACTACCCTGAAACATGGCTGAAACACGGTTTTTTCGAAAAGCAGCTAATTCGTTAATAATTATAAAAGCTGCTTGTTGAATTAACGCCCACTCCTACCGACAGGGAACGTGTTAAGTCGTTGAGGGATACTCCAAGACGTTACTTAGTCGAAATTGATTCTTGAGAACTGTCAAAATGTCAAATTTCTAAAGAGAAAAATGAGAAAAATAGTTTGACTGGTCTCAAGACTAAATTCAAACCTGAGTCACGTCTTGGAATATGAGTCATAACGGAAGTCAGTTGAAATACATAATTTAAGTTTTATTAGGTGTTGTTAAGTTTACATATTATTTACTTATTTATGTTTAAAAAAAATCAATATTTTCTACTTTTCTCTTTATAAGTTTAACATTTTATAAATACGTTTATTACAATCCATGCAGTCTTCAGGATACACTATTTCTGGGTTGTGTACATAAGAAAACTTTCTCCGATTAATCATAATATTAAGACCACTTAATATATGTAATCTACCCTTTCTTGACATTCTTATATAAGTTAAATTTAAAAGCTTTAATAAAATATATAACTGATATAGTTTTCTGCATCAAACATTTCGGTGGCGGCTAAAGCAGAGGAGTATTAGGTACAAAATAATTCCCTGTTTATATTATTTTATAGTATCCTATAGATATACAAATATATTAATTATCATATATTAATTAATTTATTTCTTTCATGGTGGTGGTACAGCCAACTACGGTGAGTCAGGGCTAAGTATTTTATGGGTGCACTCAGATTAATACTACCACTAAGTCACGTTTGAATGCATCACATGGGAATATATAATTATATTATTATTATTTATCTAGCAATTTTATAATATATTATTTAATATTAATGCATTCACTGTTTTAATATAATAATTCTTTTTGGTTTGAGTTTTGTCTTCTGAAACAGTTTGGGTTACGTCACTACGTGTCATTGTTCTTACATATTTGCATTAAAATCATTGACATATATTGTTGATCGAAGATTAAAATATTAAATTTATATAATACTAGTAGCACGCCCCGGCTTAACACGGGTGCAATTTATATGTACTATACACAAAAAAAAACAAAAAGATTGCCCATGTAACTCGCTGATAATGTGGCTTTCTATTGGTGAAAGAATTTTTACTAGTATTTGAGTTAAATCCTAATAAACAAACAAATGAAATTTTCCTCTTTGTAATATCAGTATATATATAGGGAAAAAGCTTTAAAGGTACAAGAACAATGACGTTCATAATACGGTTGTCATTATTACATTTTATAATATGGGGTTCAATTAATAATAATCACATGGGTTTTTTAATACGATCTCTGCATGAGTTTGGCGATGTTCTTATAAAACTAGTTAACAGGTTTTCAGTTTTTCTAACATATTTAAACAATTTCATCAACCGTAATGTTTCTGACTGGATTCATATATCTTACTTAAGACAAAGAGAAAATGTTTTTATTGAATACATGCAACATTTGGAGATGTAAGTAGAGTGTATAGCTAGAAATATAAATAAAATACACTGATTTCTAATTAAGGGACTGCCTATATTTATTTATTGATATTCGAATAATATGAAAATTGTACAATCAGTAATTTAAGTTAAATTATCATTTTATTTCATTCATCATTGAATGCATTGGGTTTGGGTGCATTATAAGATAAAGCTCTTAAATTAATTTCCAAGTAATTTCTAGGTGGAGACGTGGTATTCTCTTGCCGAGATGAGGGTCCTATCAGAGCCCCAGTAAGATGGGTAAGGGAAGGTGGAAGGTCTCTTAAGCCTGGTTCCGTTGACAGAAACGGTCGTCTTGAAATGAACCGTGTTACTGTAAGTAATAGTCTTATTCGTTACACGCTATGGTTAGTAAGAAACTGTTTCCAATTTTAAACGTTTCAAACCTCTTTCAGTCAGCAGACAGCGGTATCTACATTTGTCAAGCCCCTAGGTATTTGGGGAACCCAGGGTCAGAGTTGAGAGTTGTTCTTAAAGTAGACAATGCACGTAAGTAACATTTTTCTTTTAGAACTTCTTATATCGATACAAATAAACTTTATTTTAAAAGTCATTCTAAAATAATATCTACGACTTCATTCATAAAAATTATTTATTTAACAGCAATCACCCAAAGGCCACCCTTCTTGGCATGCAAAAACAATGAGGCAACTTGTGGCAACGGACAATGTATACCTAAGTCATCTGTCTGCGATCGAAAAATCGACTGTGCAGATGGCTCCGATGAAGATTATTGCGGGCAAAATGGAATGTGTCAACCTAATGAATATCAGTGTGCTAATCTCAAATGTGTTTTAAAGACCTGGTTCTGCGACTCTGAAGATGATTGTGGCGATGGGTCCGATGAAGCTAACTGTATTAGCTCAGATCCTCATCAGAATTGCAGTCAAGTTGAATTTGCATGCAAGTCTAATGATCAATGTGTGCCTAGGAGCTTCCATTGTGATGGACAGAGTGATTGCTTCGATAGATCTGATGAAATTGGCTGCGGTAAGTACCTAGTATAAATATTATATTATTTACATGATTTTCTTCGTCATACCCTTATCCATCTTGCATCTCTGCCACGTGTACTCTTTCTTCATCCATCTCATTGGTTGTCTAAAACTCAGAACTATACCGCAAAATTTCATTAACAACCTGAAAAACATGTAGCCCATTTTTGAAATTATTACTCAAAATTTTTGGTATTTCAGCCCCTGTTTACGTCACACGACCACCTGCACCTTCAAATGTGAGGCTGAATCCTGGCGACACACTTACCCTTGTTTGTGAAGCAGTAGGAGTTCCAATGCCTCTTATATCCTGGAGGTTGAACTGGGGCCATGTACCCCAGAAGTGCACGTCTACTAGTAAAAATGGAATTGGAACACTCACTTGTTCCAATATGCAGGTAATTTACTCCTAATTTCAAAATTATTATATTAATGAAAAAATTATAAAAGACTAGCAACGCGCCTCGGCTTCACACGGGTGCAATGTAGATGTACTATACACAAAAAATATATAGCCTATGTTACTCGCTGATAATGTAGCTTTCTATTGGTGAAAGAATTTTTAAAATCCTTCCAGTAGTTTTTGAGTTTATTCATAACATACAAAATTACAAAAATACAAATCTTTCCTCTTTATAATACGAGTACACATTAGTAAAGAAGCATAGATAAATTCTGCAGAAAAATCACTTACAACTAAGTTAAACATAAAATATTTCTACTTTTGTACAATTTTTTTAACTGTTATAGACTGAAGACAGTGGTGCATACTCTTGTGAAGCCATTAACAATAGCGGTACAATCTTTGCGAATCCAGACGCTATTGTTTATGTGAACAGGACTGAAGCCCTTTGTCCAGCTGGATATTTCAACAGGTAGAAACTATTTTATGAAAGATATTAACAAACGAATTACATTACATAATTATTGTACAACTATGATTATTTTGATATGTCTCCATCCAAAAACGATGAGTTTAACATTAAGCGCATATGAGTGACTCATCTAAATGGATGTCTGACCTGCATACAGGTGTGCCACTAATTTATAAAATGTTCTTATTATGCATCCATCCAATATTGCGTACTGTATTTCATATTTTACCGTTCCACGATTATTTTAATATGCGATATCTATATTTATCAATCAAAATAATTTCGTTCCTGTTATCTACGAGCAACTTCTTTATTATGTGTTGTTTTCGATCAATAACATAACCGTTGTTTATTTACAGTGAAGCACGCTCCCAGAATGAATGCATCCGTTGCTTCTGTTTCGGTGAATCAACTACGTGCAAAAGCGCTGACTTGTTTACATACAATATGCCAACTCCTCTCGGAGAAGGTGGCACTAGGCTCATTGGTGTCAAACATACGTACAATGGAGAAATTCAAATTGACAAACAACAACCAATCAGCAATCAGTATTATTACCAACCTCTTAGAAATGGCGCTACAGTAAGTTTTCTTATTAAGTTCTATTACCCGAATTCTTTGACAAAAATATATAACATTATAAAACAGTGTTAGTACTACTTGTTAATGCTCTACAATTTAAATTCTAGGTAACAAAATTGGCAGACTTCAGCCCAGCTTGGTCAAGAAATACGGGTGCTCACCCTTACCTAGCTTTACCAGAGACCTACAATGGCAACCAACTAACTTCATATGGCGGTCATATTAAATACAGATTATCACCACATAATCCCACAGAATATGGCTATGATGACAACCTAGCTGATATTATTATTATAGTACGTATTTTAAGAATAGATTAAGGTGATCAATATAAAACAATTGCAAAACGATGAAAATTTCAAAATTTAGGAGGATAGTTGTTACCATTCCAATTTATGTGAAATCCTCTTTTATTTGATGATAATATGTTAATATAAGCGTAAATTAGTAAAAATTTGTCTGGTATATTCGGAGCTCCATAACATAGGATCTATCATCCTTTTCATCACTACCAGTAGACAGTAACATCATACCCATATTTATCGATCCCCTATTCAAAGCCCGTATTGTCAACTTTCTCCATAAACCCCCCAAAAGTTTCAGCTACATTTTTAGTCAGTGGAAAGTAAGTAGATGATGATATAATAAAACATGTGGTGTTTCTTCTACTATAGTTCTTTACGCAATTAATTCATATCTTCCTCGGACTTCCTCAAGCTGTTTATCACACGCATGCTCAAAACTCATAAAAACTCGTATTTGGTATTTCTAGGGAAAATACCAAAGCTTGGTACATCAACACCGTGGTAATCGCGAAAGAGATATACAAGTGGATGCACGATTAACTCCCGATAACTGGATGAAGTCGAGCCCTCGTGGTTTGATTGGAGTCACAAGAGAGGATATTATGATGGCGTACGTATAAAACATAAACTTAAATTTTTATGCCACAATATAGTTAACATTAAATTATTATTAGACTACATAAATAAATATCAAGCTATATATTCCCCGCTCACTTTGCGCTCATACGCCTGTACATGTATACCGCGTCAACAATTTTTTCTTGTCAACGGAGCTATTTCACAAAACAAAAACCAAACATTTGACAAACATTTACATAAAAGCTAATTAAAATAATAATATAAATAACTTTATACTAATAAATACATTTAAGAGTTAAAAGTTAACGTGTGTATGATTAATATATATTTAGGCATAGACATATTTTAATCGACATTACCATAAATCACAATATAAAAATCATTTAAGTATATAATCAAAGATAAAAACACAATTTTGGAGTCATTCCGAACTAAGAACCACAAGTATTGTGTCATTCCCAAATTAAAAATATACCTAGGTACATATGTATATATTAAAAAAAACTTGATTATTCACAGATTGGATGACATAGTAACGATACTGATACGTGCTGACTTCAACAACGCTGGTGTAAACATCACAGACTTCACCATGGAGTCTGCTCAGCACATAAACGTTGGTCTCGGGTCCGCAAGCTTGGTTGAGGAATGTAGCTGCCCTCCGGGTTATGAAGGCCTCTCTTGTCAGGTATAATTGAAACTGTTTATTGTCCTGAAGTAATAAAGCGGATAAATTGAGAGCCTAATGCTAGCGTAATACAGCCTTATGTACATGTTCATAATGAGATAGTAGTTCTATCTGAAAATAGTCCAAGAGCCCAAGAGTGCAAGATTTCTACCCTAACTTACGGACAAATTATATACGATTCGATGGCGAATGTAGTGGTGATAGGGTTGCCGGACATGATAAGCCCTGTATCTTAACCAAAGGGTTGATAAAAAGGGCACTTCCGGTCTTCTCGGTTTCCGGGAAATCCTGCTAATAAAATAGATGAGGGAGTTCTATAACGCCATATGGAGCTTAACACAATAGCGTCAATATTTGCTGCGTCTATTAATATATTGCTTATAGTATCCTCCGAGTATCTTGCCAACTCTTCTCGAAAGAAGCAACATTCCGAACCGACTTTAACAATCGACGATTCAAAAGCACTTGTGAAAGTTCACTTGATTAAAGTTATATTTAAATATTCAATAAAGATTTTCGTTTGATTTAGAAATGTACATCCGGATACACAAGGGAGAGTTCTGGGCCGTGGCTGGGGTCATGCGTTCCAAAGCGCGCGTGTCCTCCGGGCACATACGGAGACCCTAATAGTGGTGGAGACTGCAGACCTTGTCCTTGCCCACTAACTAATAGAGAAAACCAGTTTGCAAGGACTTGCTCACTTGGACCTAGTGGAATCGTCATATGTGATTGCAACCCTGGGTATGATTTAATAATAATACATTGAATTGGTTGTTACAAATTCATATTGATTAAAATATTTATCGCTACGTTTACTAAGTACTTTTAAGTTAGCAAAAAATAATCACATGCAATAGAAATTTATTTAATAGTTCCTTGAAACTAATTGATTACTTTACTATTTTTATTTTAGTTACGAAGGAAATGACTGCAGCCGCTGTGCTTCTAATTATTACGGCAATCCATTGATACCCGGCGACTCTTGTAAACCGAAGCCTTCAGACAACTGCAATGCTTTAGGTACAGCTCAAGTGCGATTACCGGACGATTGTGTTTGCAAAGACAATGTTCAAGGAAGATACTGTGACCAATGCAAGTCCGGCACTTTCTTCCTTTCCAATGATTTCAGGTAAGTAAGCCAACATTGAAGGCATATTCAGTACTTATTTTGACATATGTTGGATATGTTATTCCGTTTGTAGAAAACTAATATATACAGTATTTAAAACCGGAACAGAGCAGTCTACGCGCCTCGATTTTGTTTGTTATCCTTTTCTTACTAATTAATTCATTCATTTATATTTTATTGTTTTTCAGTATCATTATTTTATATTAGAATTTATCATTTATACCTTAAAAAATTGAAGAATATTTTCTACAAAACCGACCGACGATGCATACGTCACATCCTCTAAAAATACTCAGAAATATAAAAAGTTTTCTATTAACAGCTGAACGTACACTACCGCAGAAACGTCTCCAAGCTGATTTGAGTGTCATATGATTTACAAAATATTCTCCTTGCAGAGATGGCTGTGCATCATGCTTCTGTTCGGGAGTATCTCAACAATGCATGAGCAGCAACCTTCGCAGGAGAACAACCATGGTGCGTTTCAATGTACCACAAATTGTTGGTCAAGTGAAATTGTACAAGAGCGCTCCATTCGGTTCCGGTGGCTCAGTTCGATACAATGCACCCATCGAGACTGACGCACGACCAGAATTGTATAGAGGTGAAATAAGTCTCAGCAGCTTCGATAGATCACAGCCTTCGATATACTATTGGAGTCTCCCTGTCAGGTAATAAAACCTAATTATATATTTAGGTTCCTTTAATTTCGTTGAAATGTGATATTTAATAGATCTTTTGTTCTGCTAAGATTACAACTTATTTATTGCTAACATATATTTTAGTTTTGCTGGAGATAAGGTGACATCCTATGGTGGTTTCCTTAATTATGAACTCCGTCATGTTCCAACTCCTGGAGGACAAGGCTCAAGGAACAACGCTGCTGACGTACAGCTTATAAGTGTAAGTAATCGTCAAAGATAAACATTTTAATCAGATATATGATTTTAATTTATAACTACTTGCTGTTTAGTATATAATATAATAACCGCACTTCTCCCAATTATTAAAAATACAAAATGATTTAGATAGGATTTAGATATATAAGGATAGAGTTAAGGACTTGGGCAAATATTCCGATCCTCCAAGTAAGACGCAGAAGCTACTATTTTCCGCGTAAAATAAAGTTACTATACACATCTGTCTACATGCCTATAAATCTGATAAGATTTTCGCTATAAATTACAAATCTTGAAACTAGTAAAGTTTACTAGTAGTCTTTGGTTAAATAATACCGATACCATAATGTAATGTAATATTGTATATGTTTCTAGTTACACATAGTACATTGTATTGTATTGAAATAAAATATTTTTATAACACAGGATAACAGCTTAACATTCAATTACTTCGGAAGTTTTGCACCTGACAGTGAAGGATACTTAAATGCTAGTGTACAGTTACTGGAGAAAGGATGGCAAAGGTAATTACTAATTTATACTTAGAAAATGGGATTTGGAGACGTCACAAGGATACTATTTACAATGCGATTGTTTGATTTTGGTTCACAGGCCAGACGGTAAAGAGGTTTCTCGAGAGCACTTCCTTCTCGCTCTCGCTGATGTGAAGACGATTTTGATTAAAGCGACATATACAACTAATACGGAGGTGGCTTCAGTTGTTAGTGCGAGTATCGAGACTGCGGAAGTTGGTGGAGATGGACCATTGGCTCAACATGTAGAGCAATGTGTATGTCCTGGAGGTTATATGGGAACATCGTGTGAAGATTGCGCCCCTGGATATACAAGGTCCATATCAATTAATTTAATTATACAGTCAATATTTTAAAATAACCTGGGGCCTACGCCTGACGAGGCCCCAGGACTTTAAATGTATATGACAGTTTACATTATTTTGTAGTTCATTTATTCTTATTTATCTATATCTTATATGTTCCTCTAAGAGAGATATTAAACCTCTAAATTCAATATTATTACTTTGTTCGCTATTTTTTTAAGCTGTAACATCAATTCTTTGATATACGATATTGTAATATCAAAGAATTGGATTTGATCTATCTATAGTAAAATATTTATTTTGTATTCTAGAATATCAAGCGGATTATATTTGGAACATTGTGGACCCTGTGATTGCAATGGTCACTCCAATATGTGCCACCCAGAAACTGGTGTCTGTTACGTAAGTAATATGTTTTTATAAAATCTAAAATTATTTAACTTTTTTGTACTACAGTGATAATGCGCCAGTTAATTTATTTGATTTTTATGTACAAATTAGTACCCCCAAAATACTATGACAATAATTTGTTTATCTAATACATAAATATATAATAATAATGAAACGATTATTTTCTTCTCTCTACTAACAAATCTAAAGATTTAAACATAATATTTTTATTCGCGATTATGTTATTCCAAAAGTTACAACATAATTTTATAAAGATTTAAATAAGCCATCACAATTTAACTTTTAGGACTGCGCTGATAACACGGCTGGAGCTAACTGTGAAGAGTGCAAGGAAGGCTACAAAAAGGATCTATTCAATAACTGCCGTCCATATAGCTCAACCACATCAACACCTTGCAAGTAAGTATATTTTAATTATTATATTCCAATTAGATCGATCGGCTCCTTGACTTAGCGATAACAATTTGTACACCAAAGATCAAAGGATAAATATGCAATATTTTTCAGTTGCGACCCTCGCGGCGAAGAACTTCCTTGTGACGCATCTGGCTACTGTACATGTAAACAAAATGTGGAAGGTGAGACGTGTAGTCGCTGCAGAGCTGGAACTTTTGGTCTCGACGCTGATAACCCACTCGGATGCTTACCTTGCTATTGTTCTGGAGTCACCAATAATTGTCATGAGGTGAGATTTATTCACAAATTATATGTCATAGAAAAACATCAGGATTATGTGAAATCAATCAGTCAATCTTACCAAATTGTTAACCCAATCTCTATTACAAGACTTTCCTAGCTAAAGCGTTCTTTAAACCTAAATGTATGCTAGATGCAAAAAATATGACGCAACATTGGTACCAAGAATAACCCTAGAAGTTACTAAATCCTGTCAATTTAAAAAAGGTTCACTGTCAATCTCACTTTTTTTTTTTATATTTCTGTAGTGTTCAATTAAATGTTTTGATTGTTTGTTTTCTCATACTAAAACGCAAATTTTCCCTCTCTAGGCGAGTCATTATACAAGGATACCAATAGCAGCGCCAATATTTGGTGAAAACTATGGTGGATACACTATAACAGATTTGAATGGAGAACAAGTGATCAACGATCAATTTGTACCAGCTCCGGATGAAAGTGAACTTATGTACATCTTCTCATCTCCGCCTGGCGAAGAATTGTACTGGTCCTTGCCCGTATTTCCAGGTAACATATTGTATAATTGTCTAAAGTAATTTGATGTTAACCAATGAAAATCTATTAAATTAAATTATTTCTTCTATAATCAGGTAACAGAGTTCTTTCATACGGTGGTGCATTATCACTGACTCAGAAGTTCCAAACTGGAGGTTATCCTGAAGAATCTGCTCCTGGTACAGACGTAGTTCTCATTGGTGATACGATATCAGTGTACTGGACAAATCCAACACCAATTAGATCCGGTGAATCTTTGGTAAGAATTATCTTCAATTATTCTAAATTGATATTAACAAGTATATTAATTTATAAAATTTATCAATGTTCTTATATTAAATTTCAGAGCTACCTAGTTCCTCTTCAGGAGAACGGCTGGTACATTCTCAACTCTCCAACACCTGCAAGTAGACAGGACTTCATGAGTGTTCTCAAGAATCTCCGCCGTGTTCTAATCAGAGCCACTCTCTCAGAAAGGATCACGTCCACAGCCATTGCTGATGTTTCTATGGATACTGCTGCTGAAATTTATGACTCGACTTCACCAGTTGCAAAGGGCGTTGAGGCTAGTTTTTACACATTATAAATACTTTGATTTATATATTGATTAACCGATTACATAATATTACACCAATTTCATAAACAGCTATAGGATGGATCTACTCAAAATTTATTTTAACATACCTTTAATTGGATTTAATTGGTACAGGTATGTATATGCCCTGAAGGATACTCTGGAACTAGTTGTGAAAACTGCAACGCCGGTTACTACAAGGATCAAAATGGCCACTGCAGGCTGTGTAACTGTAATGGCCACGACTGCCAGTTGAACAACTTTGACGAAGTAGTCTGCAATTGTCGGCCACCTTACACTGGACCTGATTGCTCTACTGTTGGTGAGTATTTTGATTAGAATCTTTATATCGCTCACAAATATAATTAAGATATCATTACCATTTTCACACTAATATATATTTATATGTGTATTATATTGTATTTATATATGTCAATACTTCTTCATGATATTTTATTTAATATTAAGTGGCCTTCACACATTATCAGAAATTTCTGTTTGAAAATTCTAAAACGCTCCGCATGATTTCGGATAGAGCGCGAAGAAATCGTGACATTATGAAAGTTCAATAGACAATAGGAAAATAAATACCAACTGTATGCTTAAAATACATTTACAATTTAGTTAAAAAGTAATGTATTAATTTTATTATAATTTTTGAATAAATCTTATCCATTCTCTTGTACGTATGACTGCTAAATTCATAAAATGACGTAGGCCTGATCATGGAACTTCACCCGATAATACACGACGACTACCACAACTCAAACTTATTGATGGTTACATTTACTTGTAAATATCGAGCCCCTGAACCACTGACGATTAAATTTTTCCACGATGGAATGGAAATAAAGCCACCAAAATTATATAATGAATCAAAACTATATAACGATGGCTGGCGGGGAGAACACAGCTGGTATACAATGTGGAATACAATGAGAGAAGGAGACACTTATGAATGTCGAACTTTTACTAAAGGGGGATTCACTCTGGGGGTCTTAACCACTACCCTACCTGAGAAAGGTACACTGAAAGTTATGCCATGTCTGTTTTGTACCAAATGCTTCGATAATGTTCACTAATGATTGTAACTCATTATGATCATGCAGTAACCATAAATTTCTGTCGAAATGTCTTGTTATGTTTTGTTTGTACCAGATATCATTTCAAATGTATTGTCTCCATATTAGGGGTTTTGTATTCATCTCGAATCTGTTGATATCTTGTTTTTGTTTATTGATATAAATATATTGTATATCATAAATTAGTGTTATTATATGATATTAAGAAAATATAACTTACTAAATTATACTTAACAGGTGGTGAACCAAGTATTGAACCAACCACAAGACCGCCTCCCCCACAAAGCACAGTTATTGTAAGAATAACAAGCCCTACAATCAGGATTCAAGAAGTAGGCAGTACAGTTAACTTCACATGTCAAGCGCAAAGCCGTATGGTGCAAAGACCACTTCAAGTTAACTGGTATAAGGCTGATGGTGATCTACCTTTGGACAGAACTCAAATTGACCAAAGAAGTGGTACTCTGCTTATAACTAATCTTCAAATCTCCGATAGTGGAAAATACATTTGCCAGACCACTGACGGAATATCCACAGACCAGGCCATCGCTACACTTAAAGTTCCAGGTAAATAAAATTAACATTAATGTAAGGAAAATATATTTCTCATTTTACAATAACACTGTTATAATTTATTTCTTAATTTTCGTCATCTTTCAAATGGAATAGTTGTACCGGAACGAGTTTTCTATGCAAAAGGTATAATGTTTTTTAATATTAATGTAGATCTTTTTTGAAATTACAAACTAAAGACCAAATATCACATATGATTTTAGTTTGAAACTTTGAATATGGTTTATTTTAAGCTAGTAGTTGTTTACTTAGGAAGAAGCCAACATATATACAGCCACAATAATAAACATGATATTCTCAGGAAATGACATGACCCTTCCCACGGTATCAATAAACCCACCAATCATGGAATATTATGAAGGCGATAGGATTGAGCTTACTTGCTCTACAACTGGTAACCCTGCTCCAAGAATCACTTGGCAAAGAGCAAATAACCGTCCACTTCCAAGATCTACTCAAGTTTATGAAGCCCTATTAATCATCGAAAGTGCAAGAGTCGATGACTCTGGTGAATACAGGTACGATGGCTTGTGTTAGTCACATCTATTATAAAAAAGTGATAATAATTTACTATTATTGTATAGAATGTGATGGATATAATATTAAATGTACCTACTTTTAAATAGTTCATTCGATGCAGCTCGTCATACAAAAATAAAGAATAGTTGCTTTTAGATGTAGTTTTTGTTAGGCTGCATTCAATATGAAACTTGTAACATTATAGTGGTTAATGTTATGTATAGGGTAAATGTTATTTTAAAACTTTTTCATTATTAAAAATCCAAAAATAATCACAATTTCTATTCAAGTCCGTTCCGCCTATGTATATAATAACTTTGTTTCTATTTTATTTTCAATATATTAAATATAATAGTCTAGGCTTTCATCCAGTTTATCAAACTTAATAAAGTAGTTATTCATTTGTGTGCCTTAATATCGCATCGCGTGATTCCAGAAAATCAGCGCTGGTTGTTCATAACCAGCCTAATGGGCTTTTGCAACACTTACTAGCCATATTATGTTTTTAATTCGTTGAATTTTCTTGTATTTTATCACTTACAATTAAATCACTGTATTTGTAATATGACAGTCGTTCCATTGATATGTCTCAAGCTTGCATATATAAAAAGTTTTTGAACATATAAATGGGCTGAGAGAAAATGTATCGAATGCTTATAGGTGTATTGCATCCAACGCAGCCGGTTCTCGAGACAGAACAGCGATTGTTACGGTTCGGCCACGACCTTCCAGGCCTTCTAGTCAAGAGCTGAAGGTGTCTTCATCATCTCCTACTGTTGATGAGGGTAAAAGCATTACGGTAGTGTGCACTGGCACCGCTAACGTACCAGCTGGTGCTATTGATTGGGTTAGGTATGTATATTTAATAATGTTCTGATATTTCTCTCCTGCTTTGATGATAACATAACATAATATATAAGAATTGTCTATGGTTTAGTATCAATCTATGGGTAACCTTTGCTACTTATGATGCCTCATGTATTTAACTATACTTCACAATCGATACAAATAATATAATGCTTTATATTATTTATGGTACCATACCAACCATAAATAGCTTGACAACCTTTCTGAACATTGAATAAACTTTCTCCATTTTGTAGACATTGATTACAAAATGTTATTATATAATTTAACTTCAATTACTTATCTTCTTTAATGACCTTACTATATATTTTTTCACTTTCAGGGAAGATGCAACAGAATTCTTGCCGAATGTACGTGCGGACAATGGCGTCCTTTACATTGACTATGCTCGCAGAGAAAATGCAGGTGTTTATATATGTCAAACATCGGCGTTTGGTGTTAATCCTACGTTAATAACTCTAGAAGTTATACCACAAAGTACGCCATCGCCCTCAGAAATGTCAAATATCACAGTTTCTGTCGATCTTTTAAAGATACCAACAGGCGGAAGTGGGACAATAGATTGCACACCCCAAGGATATCCATTACCACTAGTTAAATGGACTAAGGTATATACATAAGTACAACACCATTAAAGGACACGAGATATTCCTTCTTTAAATTTAAACTTATGATATGACTATTTTACAGTTTCAAGAACCCTTCGGCCCCGGTACAAGTCAACGAGATAACACTCTTATTATAAGTAACGCACAGGACAGCGACCAGGGTTACTATCTCTGCGAGGGATATGTTGATAATGTACCTGTTGTTAGCAACTATGTTTACGTGGAGATTGAAAGTGAGTTACTTTGTGATTTGGGTAAAAGCTAGACATTAGGCCTTCAGGGCGACGCCAGCGTCTACTTTGACTGCTTGACTATATTTACACCACCATTGCTTAGGTGACGAAATTGCAGGTAGTTTATACCATCGGAGACTGTGTTATTAATGTGACTTTATTACCGACTTTTTTACATAAAAATGTATTATATTCAATAAGTCATTTTTATTATCAATATGGAAAATAATCTTATGTGCCTTGTGTCTTCCTAGAACGTGAGGCTCCTAGAGTAGAGATATATCCACCAGGTGAGAACTCTGTAACATTAGGCAGCCAGTATGAGATACATTGCCGTGTTATTGGCGGTATTCCCACTCCTATAGTTACATGGGACAAGAACAGGGGACAGTTGTCGCCGCATGTAGAGATACAGCAAAACAACATACTTAGGTTAGTACTTACGATTTATGATTCCGATATGTTTTACATAAACATACTTAAATAAATAAAACATCTCATTTAAATATTATATGTAATTTTGTTTTTAGATTCCAAACCGTTGAGGTAAACGATGAAGGCACTTACACGTGCACTGCTACTAACGAGGCCGGATCATCAAGTGCAAGTGCAATTGTTAAAGTCAGATCTACACCAGAAATTACTCTTACACCAAGCAATTACATTCAAGCCATAAAAGGAGATAAAGTCGACGTTGAATGTAGAGCGGATGGATACCCGGAACCTTTAGTTTCGATTAAATTATGTACGTTATTCACATTAATATATTTTAGTAAAACCTAAGACTAAACAGAATGAACTTCCTTGATACTTGGGCTTATCCGTCCATTATTAAGTAGTTCCAAAATTTTATCTTAATAATATCAATACAAGAATAGTAAATAGGTCGTTAAAATATTAATAAATATAGCATGGCTTTAACTGATTTGATTTATTTTATCGTAGCTGATCGTGAAATAGTACCGCCATCTCCGAGAATTGCTGTACTTTCCATTTCATATGTAAGTGAAAGGCATGAAGGGGATTACACGTGCATTGCTAGTTCATTGGCAGGTACTGTGAGAGAACAGTTTGCTATAAGAGTTGATAGAGGAGACGGTGGTTTCGGAAATGAGGGTAAGTGAACTTTTTACTTTCAATTTGTCTTTGTCCAATTCTGTAAGGATATCAGACAACAACTGATTTTTTAAAATAATTTATAGAGGGCAGTGGCGAATACGAATTTGGCGAAGAATATTCACCTGATATTTATGATAATAGACCGAGTAATATGGTAGCCATCGAAGGACAAGAAAGCCGACTAGGGTAAGTTTCCTAAAAATCTAAAAAGTATTCTAATATTAATTTCAGTAACGTTATTTTTTGTAATCTTTTTAATAGGTGCAATGCATCAAATGAATTCGAGGTGGTTTGGGGAAGAGGTGACAGAAGTCCTCTCCAATATAATGCGCGACAAGTTGGCTCAGAACTCATTATTTACAATGTAAGTAAAAGTGTACTACTTATTTATTTGAATAATATATTCTTCAGAAACTCAAGAAAATGAAGATAGACTTAAGAAAATTACTATTAATAATACATTCTCATAACTATTGTTATTGACCATAAATTCAGTACCTACTTTATTTCATGGACACATATAAAATATCTTTTCCCATATTTAATACGTCTATTTTTTTAAAAAATGATTCAGAATTATGTTTCAGGATTAGAATGTTGATTAGTTTAGTTAATATAGGGATGTCTTTTTTAATTCCATAGACCTCAAAGGCTGACTCAGGTAGATACGAATGTACATTGATCAACCGTCGAACTAATGAAGTACAGCAATCAGTGTACACGAGTCTACAAGTAATGGCACCCCCTAGAATTACTTTAAGACCTCCATCCCAAATAGTCCACCCTGGACAATCGCCTACAGTTGAATGTGTCGTTGAAGGAGATGACATAATCAGCATATCTTGGAAACCAGTTGATAGAGTACCATCTAGGTAAATATTCAAGATATAGTTAATTTTTTAAAACACTAAAGTTGCAAGTTACTAACTAAATTGATAGAAGATACTTAAGCAATAAATTACATTGAATGAATAAAACCCTATCTCTAAGTGGAATATTATTAGGTTCACAAATAAAATATTAATTCCTTATGTTTTTAATAATAGCCGCGTGGAAATTCGTGATTCTACTTTATTATTCCGACAAATTGAGGTAGAGGATGCTGGAAAATACGAATGCTTCGCCATGAACAGGGTTGCCAACGCTACCGCTATAGCTGAAGTAATAGTTAACGGTAAGATGTTCACCTTATTATTGAATTTATTGCCTGACTATAAGCAAAAATAAAGCACGTAGTAACACCTTAATGATTCTCGTAAATTGACATAACGATAACATCTAATCAAAGAAATGCATTAACAATTATTAAATAGCTATGTACATAATATTGTGATCCTTATCATTTTTCAATCTACGAGAGAAGACACAGACAAATGTTTAATGCCAATTAAACACAGTTGTTATGACAACGGTAGAGCTTTACACAAATGTACAGCACTCCACTTCAATATGGTTAAAATACAATATTATTTGCTGTTGCATACTTTCTACACATTTCGTAATAGTTCATAACCAGATTTTCAGTTGAATGCTTTAACGTTGAATTTCTCATTGAATGCTTGAATGAGGGTACTTGATTGCATGTAATAAAACTCATAGAAGAAACGGATCGCGCGCCTTCAGAGTCGCATGATAACGAGCAATATGCACATGTCGGGGCCGCTGTACATCTCAGCTGCAATGTTACTCAACCTGGATTAAGAATAAGATGGAACAAGGATGGAAGAAGCTTACCACGCTCTGTGTCTCAGAAGAATGACGGCTCACTGTTTATTAAACTTGCGCAAAAATCAAACAGTGGTCGCTATGTTTGTATAATTTGGGATAACTATGGACGACAAACTAGCAATTACATCAACCTTCATATTGAGGGTCAGTGAATGTCCCTAATTTATCTGTAGTGGTCGGTTTTGGTCAATATAGCAGTTTAACTGTATCCGCTTCATTGTTCTAAAATTGTAACCTTAGCATGCTAAACTCTTTTATATCTTACTCTTCTATACCTTCTTCTATTTTCATTTAAATCTTACTTTTTTTGTCTCTTAGCTTTTCTAGTTTTGTTTAAGATAATAATTAGTAAGAACTTATTAATAGCTGATAATATTTTTATTTTACGCAAAGGTGTTGAATGCTTGATATCGCAGTTTCGTTGTAATGACGACAGTGGTTGTATTGATCAGGACCTAATTTGCGATGGATACGATAATTGTCTGGATTCTAGCGATGAAAATAATTGCATATTAAGAGAAAAGCGTCTTTTGAAATCGCAAATGGATCGACGCCCAATATCTGGTAATTGTGATAAGGGTGTAAGGGACTTTGTTTGTTAGGGGTTCTTGTGTAGTCTTTTTCAGGGTTGTCTTATTATTCTTCTTGTTACTAAATATCAGATAAACATTTTTTCTCTGCATTAAGAGAACACCATTACTCCAATGTTCTGATGTATGTCTTTACTAAAATTGGTTATTATGTGTCTGTGGCGTCATCCAAATACTGAATCAGTATTATTGATCATTTATCTTTTCTTGTCATTTATATGTCTTTAACAGTTTTCTTATTAATCCCTGCTTTGCATGATTTTCAAGATGTAACTAACTTAGTGTAATGTTATTTGTCATAATAACCATATAAGGTAAGTATGTGCACGCTGAATGTTCATTTTTAAATATTTATATATTAATCATATTGGTATCTTTGTATGATTTTGAAGATGTAACTAGCTTAGTGTAATCTTAGTTGTTATAATTACCATATAAAGTATGTGCACGCTTAATGTTCATTTTTAAATATTTTAATATTAATCATATTTTGTAATTATTTTAAGCATAATGGGCTTAATAAGGAATCTATCGTTTTTTTCATATTTTATGCTATTAGTTTCTGGTACTTATTATTATTATTAAGGACCGTGAGTGGATGGAAATTCTAAAAAATATACCAATGCTTTTATGTTATTGATTTGTTTTGAAGTTGCGACTGTGTAAAACTTGTTTTTTCACTCCGCTCATGGTCATAAAAAATATATTTCCCCATTAAAAAATAAAATCTTCAACATGTTTTAGGAACTCGAGATGAAGCTCCAACCTTGGTTAGAATCGATCAGCCTCGAAGAGTTTTTAGAGACGGAGAAAAAGTGGAAGTGCTCTGTAGAGCTAGATCAAGGGACATAAGAGTTTCATGGGAAAGATTTGGAAAAAACCAATATGTGAAGACACGGGTAAGTAAAACGTCAAAAATAATTTAAAGATAATTTAATTACGTATATTACAATATATATATGGATTTTGTTTATAAAGATCTATGGTGACGGAGCACTTCTGGTGATACCGAACGTCGAAAAATCTGATGCCGATATATATAGATGTACTGGAATCGACCGCTTTGGAAGAACATCTTCCGATGATTTCGTACTTGAAGTTATGCCGGGTAAATTTTAAGGATTATTGTTTTTCTTTTCATATATATAAGTCACAATATCGGTTACAATGTTTATTATTTTTTAGTGTCTGATACAGAATCATACCCCATAAATGACGAAGAGACAATGTATACCGCTCGTTTGGGTGACACCATCGATATACCCTGCAACAGCAATTTGGAAGAACCTGTATCTATTGATTGGAGGCGAGAATATTCTCCACTACCACCTGGCGTTAGGCAATATGAGGTATAACTTTATAAAAATATAGGTACTTAGCATTCATATGAATCATAATAAAAAGCAGATAAAAGTAACCATTTTATTAGTTTGTGTTACCCTTAAATATACCATGGAAAGCATAATGGTTAAACTATTATGATTTCTACAATTATTTCAGTCATATTTTCAAATAAGGGCGGGAAAATAGCATAAATATTTCTTTCGTCAGCTTTTAGTAGCTATCATTTTATCACAAAATTTGACTTACAGATATCGAAGAAAAAAATATATTTTTTCTTTTAGGTATTTAAAGATTAAACCAAAAGCTCCGGTTGAGGGAAATCTTAAATCTTTATTGTTGTGTTCTTATCTACATGTACATAGCATGTTCACAAAATATAAATTATTCTTTGCTTGTAACGCTCTGACTGAACCAATATTCGCAGCGCAATCTCCACCTGGACAGTGTGACAGAAGCAGATGCCGGAACGTACGTATGCCGTGTCAGAAATAATGTGGCTCGCGTCGAAACCAGAGCAACTTTACGTATCGTTGGCATAGTACCCAAATTCAATGGTGATGGATGGCTGACGCTACCGACCTTAAAAGATGCCTATATGCAGTTTGAAATTGAAATCTCCTTCAAACCTGCTGGTATGTGATTAAAACGTTCAATCATATTTCCTATTGCTTTTATTGATTGTAGCAATTTTTAGAATATGATTATAAAATTGTGATTTTTTTTAGATCCAAACGGTATTATTCTGTATAATAGTCAGAAAGAAGACGGAACAGGTCATTACATAGTTTTGGAACTAGTCGATGGAGTACCACAGTTTACACTCAAGTTTGATGCAACTGATGCTTTAGTTACAAGAGGAGACAGGCCTTTAATACTAAATGCTTGGCACACTGTGAGACTAAGGCGTAGTGACTCTAAGGGTAATTTATATAAACATTGATTAATTGTTAATATTTAACATTAAAAACGGAGATATAATACTATTAATAATAATACTACTACTATATAATATTATTGATTTTTTTGCCTACAGTAACAATGGACGTAGACAATACTGGACCATTCTCAGCAGAATCTTCTATTCAATATCAAACATTAGATCTATATGCACCACTCTACATAGGAAATGCTCCAATGAACCGACCCGTGGAACTAGAAACTACTTCAGGGTAAGAAATTTGTGAATACAGTCGAATCTCATTAATCCGGCACTTCAATAGACCGACACGGCAATAATCCGGCACCCTCCGGTTTTTAATAGTTTACTGAATTTTTAATAAGGAGTTATATTTTTTACAATAAATATTTAATTTTACGTTATTAATTCATCGTGTATTCAATTATATTATTTGATTTGTGAATTATTCGTACAACAATCAACAAATTTTGATATTTGAGTAATGTATAACTTGGTATTGTAATTTATAGATTCGTGGGCTGTGTGAGCATGTTGATACTTGGCAAGGAAGAAAAGAATATAATGGCCGACAGTTTGACTAGAACCAACGTTTATGACTGTGACTCATGTTCACCAAATCTTTGTCTTAATAATGGAGTTTGTCAAGTAAGTCATTTTGATCTTAATAATTGCTATAACGAATATAATATTATGTCCTAAAAGATACTTAGATGAAGTCGAGAAACACCCAAAATAGATATTATCTATTTCTTTTCAAATATCATAACTCCTCAACGAACAAAAAATATTTTTAATTATCGCTTCGTTGTGGCAATACTTTGAACACCTCGAACAAAACTAACAGTAGTCGTATATTCTAGCGCTTTTTTCCGGAATAAAACTGATATAAAGCACAAATTATAGGTCTTGTAGGTAAGCTCCTTAGAAATTGCCGAATATAGTGTTAACCCCAGCCATAATCTCATCCATATAAAAGATGCAATAGAAGATATACCGATAGATAGAGTTAATCAAAAACCATAAATTCAATAATCATATTCTAAATGCGATTAGATCAAAATCAAAAGTTTTTTATTTCAAATAGGCCTTTGCAGGCTCTTATGAAACGTCTAGTTGCACGGTTCCAAAAAGTGGGTCTCATGGAGAAGAACCGGCAAGGAACTCCATGGACACTCTTTTCAATAATGGTTTAGCTTACAACTAATGAGAGAGAACTAATGAGAAGAGCCTTACAATAACGAGCCACTGATGAAAATTAATTAGTATATACAATATTCTATATCTATCATTCAAATTATGCTATTTCATATTAGGAGGCCCGCAATGAACGTGGCTATATATGTCTATGTGCGGGTGGATTCGCTGGTCAAAACTGCGACAAGACCGGAGAAGCTTGTCGACCCGGTCTTTGTGGACCCGGAAAATGTACTGATACTGCTGATGGCTACAAATGCGCCTGTCCCGTCACCTTTACCGGAAAGAAGTAAGCAATATTTGAATTCAATTTAATTCTTTACTCTATACCAAGTACCGGTTAATTTTTATTTTCCAAAATACGTATCTGACTGAGATACCATGATATTAGTTTTAAAGAGTAATACACACTAAACTTACCACAGTAATCGTTTTCATTCAATATGAATAAAAACGAAAGAATATTAACAAAAACCTTTATTATACCGGTATAACTCTCATAGTATTCAGTCCCTGCTCTATCCTCCTAAGGACCACGCTTAAAAATCTGCCTATATATATGGCCTCGTGTGATTACATTGGTCCTTACGAAGATAAACTATGATTAAGAGCAATTAAAACATTATTTTTTTTTATTTCAGTTGCGATATTAGACAAAATATTGAATATCCAGCTTTTACGGGGAGTGCATTCCTAGCTATCAAACCGCCTCAAACATCTCGGTATCTCAAAATGTCTATGAAGATTAAACCTAAACCACCAGTCACAGACGGTATTATTATGTACTGTGCTCAGTCGCCCAGAGGTTATGGTGGGTTCACATCTCTGACGGTACGTGATGGGCGTTTGGAATTCCGTTACGACCTCAGTGACGGTAAGTTTACAATATAACCATAATTTTGACTCAGTGTATATTACTGATGACACATCATCCTTACATTTATTGCTACTTTTCTAAAATGCAAATGATTATAAATTATAGGTAGCGAACCTGTGGTATTAACGAGTAACAAGACTTTGCAAGCGAACACATGGACCTCAGTGCTAGTAGGAAGAAGCGGCCAGTTAGTATCAATGAAGGTGGACATGATTTACAGTTATAATGCTAAACTGGCTTCACCTAAGGTTAGTATTTATCCTGTTGGAGGCACATTTCAATAAAATAAATAAAAATGAACGTGTTCCCTGATTATTATGAATATTCAACTTACGTTTTAACTCATTAGTAAGCACGAAGGTGGGGATCATTATACATAAGCATAAACTTAATTAAAATTTAATCCTTAGATTAATACAAACGTAAAGCCATACTGACCACTAATTCATTTATTACGGAACACATCAAAATTTATTAACAGATGTGAACAGTTTCTGCGTAATGTTAAAATGAATTTACTGTAACTTAAGTAGAATAGAAATTGATTCAACTTATATTCCGATTTTAACAGGACCTAAACTTGGAGACACCATTATTTGTGGGCGGCGTTGACGACTCCATAGTTCTCAATAATAACACCGGTGTCACGGGTGGTTTCAGTGGGTGCATCAAGGATGTGAGTGTAATTACATTATATTTCTTTTTTCCAATCAGAAATATCTGTATTTTTTATTTTACTTTAACAGGATATCTGCCTCATCATCAAATTTTCAACACTTTTCATTTTCTTACAATTAGTACTTACGAATTGGTTTACAGGTTAATCTGCAGGGAGATGACTTAAACTTGGTCACTTCATCGATCCAATCAGCAAATGTGCAGGAATGCGTTAATTACGACCGTGGTGACATACCTGATGTAAGTATTCAGTCTGTAGAAATTTTCTGCTAGCTAGCTAAAAAATAGAAGCTTGTATCAAGCATTATCTAAAATACATTAAGGAAATTTAAAACCTTGTACTTATACATATGACAGTAATTTCCTTTACGTATTTCCCAATTTTACAAGAAACTTACTTATATTTCTTGTAAGTTCGCCTTTCAATATAGGATGGCTTCTGTAAATAATACTAATAGTAGTATTATGAAGTATTTAGTATAATATTTTAATGTTTAAGTTTATCCTTATATGGCAGAGTTATTTTCTTTCTCTTGTTCTAGATATTTACCTTTTTATTCTTCTTTTTTAGGTGGAGAGCATATGTTCACTATGTCGTAACGGCGGTTACTGTTTGAATGCCGATTCGTACGCCTGTACTTGTCCACCTACCTTCAGTGGTCAGTACTGTGAGAACCGAGTGCCCCTAGCGGATCAGCGTCGACCCTTAGGCAACCCCTGCTCTGCACTACCATGCAGAAATGGTGGAACATGTAAAACCGATAGATCATCGCGAATGAATTACACGTGCGACTGTTCTCTTGGATTTGCGGGTGTTAACTGTCAAATGCGTAAGTACTTTTCATTAAACTACGGTATCTACAAATATTCCGAATGCTATGACATGAACGTGCCAACATAGGGTTTTTATCTCAGATTAAGTTTTTATAAATGTTCTTATTTAGGCCATTAGTCAATCAGCTTTGAATACGACATTTAATATCAACTGAGGGCCTAGCACGAATGACTATCGAAAAGGTAATCGAATCGTTCATCTGTCAGTTTTATGAGAAATCATTTGAAATTTCATCAACAAAAAATTCAAATGACAGATCATCGATACGAATACTTTTTCGTAAGTGCTAGGCTCTCTGTTAGAAACTAACAGCCACTATTATTTTAGTTAGATTTAACCAAATTTATTGTATTTATTTTTCAAATTTTTTACAGCCTTAGAGCTCCTGCAAAGTGTTGGTTTCAACGGTAACGGATATTTAGAGTTACCAGCCAGCTATTTAAGATACGATCAACTCGAATACGAACCGGCTCTCATCGCCCTGGCTATCCATACAACAAACGATGGAGTGCTTTTGTACCAGAGAGAAGCTCAACTGAGTGTTGGCGGAGACTACATACTTATCAAGAGTAAGTTCTTAAATAATATTGTTTTTATATTTTCTATAGCAACTTCGGATTACATTTTTTCTTTTGTAGTAACAGGATTTTATTAATATGTAGTTCATTCAAGAACAACTAGTTTTCATAATTCAAGTATTTTTGGATTTAAAGGCCTATAAAATACTGTAGCAATTTTAGAAATAAAATTGTTATTTTATTGAATGATTGTATGAAGAAATTACAATACCTCAAAAATCTCCAGCTGACGTTAAATTTTCTAAGTTACCTATATTATATTTTCTAAGTGAACACCATAGTATATTCTTTTAAAGCCTATATGTTACTCTGATGTATAAACAACTATAACAAACTATAAAGTTTTATCAAAATCCGTTCTGTAGTTATTGCGTAAAAAAGTAATAAGCATCCTCACAAACCCTTTTTATTTTGTACAGGGAGTTATATGCGATTTTGAGATAATTAGATATGTCTTAGTTAAAATGCTTAACCGTTTTGGCTTCATCTTATATTTTGTAAGCAGTATCTATTCATTAACGACGCAAACACTTTTCGGGGGTGTATTAAAACTATAAAAACACTTTTTGAATAATTCCAGTCGAAAGAGGTATTGTAGTGATGGACTGGGATCTCGGTAGCGGACTGAATACTTTGGCTATCGAAGAAGTTCCGGTTGTAGACGGAGAAAGCCATAACGTGAGTATCCTTGTAGTTATCAACATTATCACACATAGACCGATATAATATATAGTCGCATGCCATTAGAATATTATATTTCTAATGGCATGCTAGTGTATATACGGGAAACTTTATATAACACTCCAACTGCCGTGGGATCTGCAAGCCCAAGTTTTTAATTTCCCGGGGTCAAGGATATTTTTGAAAAACTTTACCAGGACGCTATTAATGACAGTAAGAATGTAAGGAATATCATTTCAAATAACAGATTTTGGGTAGCAATGAGTTATATTTGTCGAATTGCTGATATGGATATACTTAACTTTAAGAATATCAAATCTGTCTCAAATAACATACTTTGAGAATTTATTGTAAGCTTATACCAATATCACGCAAATTTCCTATAACATAATAGTTTAATATATTTTTAAATCAAAAGCTATATTTCTAAGCGCGGAGCACTGAAACGATAATTAAAACAGAGCTTCTCAAAATGTGGGTATCTGTCTTTCATTTTGCATATATTAATGAAAGGGACAACAATACTTTTAAACAATTTCTATGACTTTTCGGTTTGTTTGACTATTCGGTCATCAATCGAAATAAATGTTTTACTAAATGTAATTTATCACTTTTTAGGTAATAGCGAAACTGTATAACGACAACCATGTTGAGTTGAGTGTCGACGGCGTTGCCAAAACAAAAACGACCAGTGGAATTTCCAACGTCATGAACGCGGATTCTAATATTTACATCGGTAAGAATTGAGCATCAGTGGTATCGTATTTATTCAATGGAGTGACACTCCAATTAGAATTTTTTCCGATCATATACCTAATAAAAAATCGTCTTTTTTTTTAATTTTTTACGCATTTAGTATTCAATGACTATACATCATTTTAATACATAAAATGTTACCTACTACTACATACTAAAATATATATAGATTGTTAATGTAGTTTAGGTCATAATTACCTTTGCCTATTGGTATGCGCGATGTATTTAGACCCAAAGTTATCGGTTTCAAAACCGGTTTTAAAAAAATGTTCGTTTGAGCAGGCAACAGAAGACTGAACCCCAACTCGCCTGTAAAGAAACTTGATAAGTGAAACGGACACATATATGTCTATTGTCTACCCCATGCTCCACTGTGGGACTCGGGAATTCACTTTAAAATGTATTACTTTTTATAGGTGGAATACCGGAACGGTGGAACGCGGAATACAATTACTACCCAGGCTTGACCGGTTGCGTGGAACAAGTAGAGTTTACGGGAGCTGTGCGCGGCCTCAACCTGGGCAAGGTCGCTGTAGCAGGAAGGAACACGCAGCGGTGCAAGGAGTAAGGGCATTCTATCTGATAACAATATTTAGGTGCAACAATATAAAGGCATCGTTATATAATTCATTGTATGACATTGTCCATGGTTCATACACGCTTGTTGGGTGCGAAATCATTAAATTGTAATAATATAGACTTATTCAAATCAAGACAAAATCGGCTTAACGAATTATGTTTATTTCAAGAGAAAGATCGATATACAGCATTCCAAATTTTAAATAATAAAAAAATATTGAAGTAAAATATTAGTATGTCCAGAACATAAAACGTAAAACCCTATAGGTACATTTGATCATCGGTAGGGTAGCGGCAACCTACATACATTTATTTATATTCATATACCTAATTTTTGAAACAACCCACCTACTTATAGTCTAATAATTACTATACGAGGACCTTATAACAAAAACTATATACAAATAATCTATTATTAATGATAATAATATACCAAACTACATACTAATATTTTAGTTTAACAATTTCAATGAATCGCGCATTTACTTCCGTATGAAAGCCACACGTTAATCAGTAACTGTCAGCATTTGTTTTGTGAGAGACTTTCGAAGCAAGTAGGCTTATCATTTTATTTAGGTACTCCAAAACAGCTGCAAGCGCCGTTTGCACGAAATTCTCTTATGAACACTTTAGTAAGTGTAAAAATTCAATTTCATATTCATCCTCACTTATAAGTCTTAGTAATGAAAAAGCATTAATTCTTATCTATGTCTATTGAATCTGGAATATGTTTTAGTATTTGAAAGGAATAAGACTAAACAGAGTCTACTTATTAACTTCTAAATTATTATTATTCAGTGAAACACACTAGCAACCTTAAGCTGATGCGTATGTTATATAATTTATTATTATATGTTATATTAGTTTATTTTTTAATTCAGTGAATGCATATGAATAATAATAATAAATATTCTGACGTGTGGCTTAAATACGTTGTCATACAATATAAAAGCTAATGAAATTTCCTCCTTTTCACGCTGACACGGATTAAACAGTTCAATGTTCCCAGATGTATATCCCTTTTTTGAAGAGGTTGATGTTTTCGAATCCCCTCCACCAGGATATCATTTTAACTCCATTCCTACAGTAAATTACAATTTACATAACTTACTACTTCCGTCCTTACTATTCCTCATTAAATATTTACTAAATGATTACTAAAAAGGTACGTATTATTTTAAGAAACCGATAAAGCAAACATAGATTTTAATAGCTTTAATTACAATAAAAAAACTCCATAGCCCATGGACTAATTACACGAGTAGTTAAATGATATGAGTATAAAAAAAACATCACAGCTAAAGACGTAATTATATACAATGTTTATGTAGCTGCACTTATATGAAACCAAATGATTTTATTAAAATTAACGAAATGTTTGATATAGTTTCAGCCGAATAAACTATTACTGAGTCTACAATGCAAGAGCAAGCGACTAGTGAGCTAATGTTATTGTAAGTAGCTTTGTATATATTTATACAAATAAATCTCATATAATTTATATCACATACGCAGTGGCGGGACTACCATACAAGCCCGAAAGCCCGTCTTGCCGATTTTAACATAATACGTGTTTATATATTTATATAACTTATATAATTACTTAATCCTATAAGTTATATATGACTAATGACATTATTATATTTAATTTTTATGCATTAAAAAGGCAAAACAGGCGTTTGGGCTTGTATGGTGGTCCCGCCACTGCACATACGTATGTATATAAAGAAAGTCAACCATTGACGTTGTTGGCGTTATGATCCAAGTAAAGCAATAGTACATAGATCTGTATTGCTACTAAACTTCCTGTGAGTTGTCATATAGAAAAATATTTTTCCAAAAAAAGGTGAATCACAAAAAATACCTGTAAATCAATAATCTTAAGTTATGATTTCATTATCCTAGCACACATAGTGCAGATGGAACTTTCGTTTTTCTTTTTTAATTTGACACTTTATGTATTGAATGCCAAAATCGATATTTCATCATTCATGCAGACAAGAATAAGACAGGGTTAATTTTTGCATTCATTTTATTACGATTAATGAATGATGAAAATATCGTATATTACATCTTTGTCGTATTTATTGAAAGGAATTATATGAAAGGAGACAGGTAAAATGACTAATTTAATTAAAATACCATTTCTGAGTTTATTAGACAGTTAGATTGTATAATATTACTTCTTAATTCTTATGCGTATAAAACAACTAGCGACCCGCCCCGGCTTCGCACGGGTCAAGATTTTTTGACAAAAAAAGCAGGGGTTGTATGTATTTTTGAATATCGTATCATAAAAAAATAAAAAAAAAAATTTTGTCAAAAAAATGAAAAAAAAAAATTGAGGGGTGGACCACCCTTATTATTTAGGGGTGTGAAAAATAGATGTTAGCCGATTCTCAGACCTACCCAATATACTTACCAAATTTCAGAGGAATCGGTCAAGCCGTTTCGGAGGAGTATGCAGACTAACATTGTGACACGAGAATTTTATATATAAGATATTGCTTTGACATTAGACCCAATTAACACTGCACCTTAGTTGATAGCTATTTTTTGTTTCAGATAATGCAGAATATGAAGTATCTGCTTAGTTCACTTAGGAATAAGATCTATTTATGGGACACTAATAATAATCTCTCTATAAATATTCGAGTTCCAAGCATTATGAATGTCAATTTATATGTAATAGTGTATAAGTAGTAATTAAACTGAGTTATTTTTAATCTCGTTACTTTCAGAAGCAATGACAATTGCTGAATTTGAAAAAGTTTCAGAGAGTTTATTCAAATACAATATGTGCTGATTTTGAATTAAGGTATCATTCTTAACAACGCTGCAAATTCTTAAGAAACTCTATGAATGCAATGTGTAATAATATCGAATGTTAAACATCCCTTAACAGTGACTCGGAGTCCTCTATAAGTCTTTGGTGCCATAAAATTTATAATTGTTGTAGTTAGAAAAGTATTTTACTGTAATTTTTTATACAATTTGTATTTTGTATTTTTAATTTCGAACATAGATATCATTTTCTGAAAGTATCGACTTCAATAATTGGGTAATGTGCCAAAAGAAAAACTGTAATAATCTTTATCTTTTTTTACCACTGCCATTTTATTTGCTTTTTTTTTCTATTTAGATATTATTTTTATTTTAAGACCACGAATACTTTTAAGTAGCAGCTCATTGATGTGAATGAAGATTAGTGACTTTAATAATAATAATTAATAACATTTTAACTGACGGTACTTTCAAAACTGTCAGACAATACAAGTCAGTCTGAATTATTCATTAAGATGTAGTCCTGTGAAATAAAACAGTAGAATGAATAATGTTAATAACAGTTTTTCATTTCAATAAGAACTGATTACAATTATAATAATTATAAAACATGAATGCCTACTATTTTAATGAAACTATGTATATGTTAAATGTTTTTCCTATATTATAAGTTAAAAATGCAACTAACCTTAATAAAATATGTGAATATGTAATCGATGTTTTATTTATCAAGCCAAGTTATAATTATAATTAGTACTTTCACTTATCTGTAAACACTATGAGAGCCTATTATTGCCGATCTACTTTAAATAAAGGACGCGACATCATGTTACATTTTGTATAGCTCTATCGTCTAGGACTTCTGCAACTATACTACTCTGAGAGATCGTGGTAGAGCCCCATTATCAATGTTACACACAATCACGAATATATTTAACTCCAAAGCAGAGGTTTATACCGACTAAGTCCATTTTCGATCGACAATATGCAAATCGCCCGAACAGATCAAACACAACTCCCACCAACACAACTCCAAGAGGAAAGATAATATCATCTTTAGATAGTATGATTTCCCAAAAACATTCCGATGTTGCCGTCAATGATCTACATAGTAAGCGGTAAGTGCATATGGAAGGTAAAATGCGGAGAGCATTTATATACTATATTTAAAGCGCAACAAATCTCAAATTGTAGTGAGGACTGGAATAATCGGACTCTGATGTACATATGATAATGAAGCTACCACGGGCGTACCCATATGCAGTGGCGTAGCTATCAAAGTGGTGCACTGAACCAGGGCCCCGAAGCTGAGAGGGCTCTCTGGACTTTGGAAAGAGAGGCAGCATCTCTTGAAATTTTCTAGCTTCTTACAAGCATTTTTTTATGTTAAAATCGATAGACGAACATGAGGTTCACTTGTTGGTAGATCATAGCCCAGCCACAGAACATCAGTTACTGATGCGCTGTCGACCTACTTTTTACATCTAGCATTCGGAAATCCATAGATTGAGACCGAAACGCGCAATATGAACTTCACTATTTTTCCATCTATAAACGGTGGTAAGTTACCCGGTTGGAATTTCGATATGCCTTCCACCCCTTTAATACCCGAAGTGACCAGACGTAGGAAAGACATGCTTATAGGAAATTATAAACCTGTCGTCCCTACTGGATTCGATCCTGCGACCCATTTCTCCATTTCTACTAAATTACTTATCTAATGACAAACGATTATGCACATGCTTATACATACAGAAGGCTTAGCACAAACAACTCTCCAGAATTCATATCATCAATCGTATGTAAAGAGAAAAATTAAAGAGTGGCGATACGGATACGTTCTCGCAAGTCTGTCGAGAAACTGGCAGTTTGTTAGGCTCTGATAAGTGTCCAGCATGATAGATATACAGCCCGCGAATTCTACTCCGCTTCACAGCGCCGATATGGCTCTGAGATTGCCCTGAGAAGTGTCAAAGATGGTACCGAGAGATAAGGCCCACGAATTCTACTCGGCAACACACAGGGCCAGTATAGTTCTGAGCTGAGGGGACGAGCGTGTGGTATAGGCTTTCCGCAAGCAACAACTAACAGTGCGTAATAGTACATATAGTGCTTAAGAGGGCCCTTCCCCGTTCGTCTATCGTCAACGCGAGCATGGTTGAAAAGCTTTTTGTTTCATGCAGCGCATACCTCTACCGCTAACGAGTGAGTGAGAACGCGATAACATTGAACGAAAAATAGTGTGCGGAAATTTCATAAAACTTGTTCTAGGAAATACGTGTTTTTCAGTAGCCTTTACAAGTTTATGAAATATTTTTTTGTAATTTAGAATCTCCATTGTATTTGCAAGGTTTCTATCATAACAAAATATTTACTTTCACAATTTATGAGTACATTATGAACGCCCAAAGTTCAGGTATTTTTTTTTTGCAAAAAAGCTGATTTTTGGAGGCTTATACTGAATTTATTTCTGAAAATTTTGAGATTTTGTTTCGATAGAAACCTAGATATAGTGCACGAGATACCTATTAGTTCAAAAGTTTCAAAGAAAAATCGGTTACATCGCCATAATCACGTACGAGCTTTTGTATGGAAAGTAAGACGGGTTGGGCCCACTTAAAGCACAAGTTAAAGCGCTGGCTGTAATTTTAATTATATTTTTAAATCCAGCTTTAATAATAATTCTAAACCTTGAGCATGAAAGGTAGGTGATACAAAACTAAGAAATGATATTAAACTATACAGTGTTTATACTAATATTTATTTAAACGGGGATTTGACTTGTTGGAGCAGTCGTGCTCTAATTCCTTGCAAGTTACAGTCATCTAACCAGTTCACGCATTTTTTTTCTATGTTATAATAAATATTATTTGGGACCACAGTAACAAATGGGTCGACAACTTGCGGTTTTATGACCAAGAAATCATTTCTACCCCTCTTTTGTACAACAGGTCTGTCCATAAGCGCAGATGATTTCAAAGCTAAAGCATTTTTAAGTTCGTTCTCTATTAATCCTTCAAAGTCTGTTCGAGGTATACCTGTAGGAGAGTTCTCTGGTATTCGTAACCATTTCTTTAACTGTCCCGGACCAATTTTGCTTGTCAGCAGATCATATAAAAATTTGATTTTTTCAGCACGCTCTTCCTCCATCCTCCGATAAGAATGATCTTGTTCACGTGATCTAGCTATGATGTCCAAAATTTTTCGAAAATCTAATCGATCTACGTTATCACTCGTATCTTCTATTACATACTGTTTGAATTCAATTGAGATAATGGATTTAATAAGTAGTAACTTCGCAATCAATAGCTAAAACAACACTATTAATTTAATATTTGCATATATTAATTTTCATTGAATAGTTAACTACTTAATTGTCTATTAACCTATATTTCAAACGTTCAAAATGAAAACCCTTATAAATTAAACTTCTCAAATTATGGTACTTTTTTACGGATAATGTTAAGGAATCGCACAATTGTTACTTTTACTGCATAAATCCGAATTTTATACATACAGTTAAAACGCTTATGACAACATCGTTTAGTAGGTACAACATAGCGGTTGTATCGACCAAAATCAAAGGTCCAGACTGTACTTTATACCTCGAAAACATCACCGGTTTTTACGACTATCGATTTTTATGACCAAATATGAGTAGTCCCTTCGATGTCGTCATAACAGATTTTGACTGTATTTTGAAACAATTAAATTATTGGATTTGGTCATGACTACTTAAATAATCCTTGTTTTGTTAAGACGACGTACATGTAAATATATATCAGTACCTTCAATTGCATTATTCAATTCCTATTTTTAATAGTTATTGACTCTATCTTCCGTTTTAAACAAGCACGTCTATATAATATTACATTGCTTTCTAAAGCTATAAAATATTTAATTTCAAGATGAAAACAAGCATATAATCGAAAGGTTTTTAATCGTTTTCAGAAATACGTTATACAGAATATGTGAAATAGCTATTTATTAAAACGGTAACTTTTCTTTAGGCTTATAAGTTAAAAAGAAGTCCCTATATTGAGGAACAACTACAGGAGTTTGTCCTGGAATTCCACAATTAGTTAGTGTTTCTCGGCATTTTTCTTCGTCAATACCCTTTGACTCGCAAAGTTCAGTCAAAAAATCATTCCACTCATCCCAATTTAGTTCGGATTTACTGAAAAAAAAATACATATTCGCTAGTGTTTACACAAATGAAGTTAGGTGTTTGAATCACTACATATTATAAAACAAAGTCCTCACACGCAAAACTCAAAAACTACAGCAGGGATTCATGCGGTTTTCACCAAAAGTTAGAGTGATTTATGAGGAAGATTTAGGTACCTATATAATTTGTCAAGGTTTTGTGTAAATTCGTTGAGTTGACACCTGGGAGCTTTCATCGAAAATATTCATTATTAATCTTTATCAACTTAAATACGTTAGTTAGGTACCTTAATCATTTCATACACCTTATGATATTCGTTTATCTTATCATAATATCTTAGTGATTATCGCAAAAAAAATATACGCGCGCGAATGTGACCTTACAACGAACAACACATGTAGGCATAAAATATGCTCTACTACCCGTGCGAAGTCAGGGCGGGTCGCTAGTATGTAATATTTCACATGCACTATTTCGATAAAGTTTATGTTTAAAATCACCTGAGCTTGTTAAATAAAATGCCAGTATCCGTCATGGTCAACTTCCTGTCTTCTAAAAGCTTAGCTTGCCGCATCCAAAAATCGGAACAGTACAAAGTTATTGTTGTTCCATCTCGTTTTTTATCTAATAATCTTGAAAATTCATAGAATTGACCCTCAAGAGTAGCAGCTTCTTCTTCACCCATAGTTCTATATTTCGTTAAAAAAGAGTAAAATTACTTTTTAAAATGTATTCTGTGCTTGTGATCTCTTTCAATATCTACATCACACATTTTACAAAGTTCTTCCCGCGATTCAATAATGTCATTATTAAACGAATAAGTTGCCTTGACAACTTATAAAACGTTCCGTTAGATACTTTTTTTATGTTAGATATTGACAGATCACCATGAGGTTCACTTGATGGTAGTTGATACCCTAGCAACAGAACACCACTCAATGTGAATGAAGCGCTGTCGAGCATTTTTTCTTCGAGCATTCTCAACCAAAACGCGCAACGGTCTTCTATGATACACTTAAATACTTCTTCATTCATCAATATACACACAAGGTGTCACCGATTCGGCCGAGATTCTATGTACTGAAAGAGACTTATTAGTGTATAGTATTTCCACTAAGCCACAGGATGAATTGAACTCGGAAATAAATGTAAAATTTCTCTCGGAAATTCTATAAGTTTCATAATTACGATCTTACGAAGGTCATCGTGTCAAAAGAGCAGGTCGTATCTAGTTTTCTTAGGGTGGAGGCGTTTCTCAGTATATAGGAAATTATATCTACTCGAAGAAAATATTTATAGTTAGTCTATAGTTCTAAGTACATGAATTTAGAACTATAGATATACTTAGTAATTTATTAAAGCTACCAATATGTTCGGAATGTTGTATCTATCACTATCACACATTTTTACATATTTTAGACAAATATAAAGATAAAAGCATCATGAAACCAAAAGCCCATCTGATCATTCGTTACTTTTTATCTATATTTCCAATTGTATCATAATTACGTATCATCATCCGATCAAGGACTGAATACCGGTTAATTTACTATGAGAGTTATACCGGTATAATAAAGGTTTTTGTTAATATTCTTTTGTTTATACATATTTACTGAAAAACGTGAATATTACATGGTAAGTTCAGTGTGTACTACTCTTCAAAACTAATATCATGGTATCTCAATCTTATGTGTATAGGCGGCGGTGATCACTTACCATCACGTGAGCCACCGTTTGCCCCCATACAAAAAACATTTAGAGGTTCACAGAGGTTTTCGTATGAAATAGAAAAAAATCAACTATATTACTTTCATGGGGTCTTCTCATGAATTCGATCATCGTTCTACTACTAATTTAACTCTAAATGCCTCTATCTACTCTAATTTTTTTATAACTGTTACTTTACTGTGCAGGCTGTAACATAAACTTATAATACGTTTAAAAAAATCTGTTAAAATAATTTCCTTCAAAGTATGTGAATTTTTCATTATTTTATATTTTTTTCAACTTTTATATTTCTTGTTCTTTTATTGTGATGTATCTGGACTATGTATTTATGAATGTTTTTTGAATATGTTTTATTCGGTTTTTATAAACTGTTTCTTTTCAAATATCATGGTTACCTGGAAGAAATAGACGCCAGGCTTTTGTAATCTAAGAGCAGTCGCGGATTTACACATTTTCGGCGTATAGGCTATCAAAATTTTGCCGCCCTAGTCTCTATAAATGTAAGTTCCTAAATTTTCTTAAATACAATGATAGGAATTGTCTTGTAAGTAACTTCTCAGTAAGTCTTACTTTTAGACTATACTCTGTAAGGTACAGAAGACTGTCTTAAAAGTAAGAAAAGTAAGACTGGATTTCTATAAGATAGCTTTTTAGCTATTTAGCTTTTTAGCTATCTTATAGAAATCCAGTCTTACTTTTCTTACTTTTAAGACAGTCTTCTGTACCTTACAGAGTATCCTCAAATTTACCGCCCTAGGCTGAAGCCTAGTCAGCCTGCTGGTAAATCCGCCACTGTCTAAGAGTGTGAGCCAAGAAAGTTATCAAGCGATATTTGGTAAAAAATTGAATAGTAACTTTTCAAAATACAATTGCGATTACTTCTGAGTTTTTACTTCTGAAGACTAAGTATTCTTATTTATTTTAATTGTTAAAAAAGTCGCGCGTTCACCAAGAGCCAAATAAAACATATTTGCCAGTATCTGAGGAAACTTTATAAACAAAACAACATAGAAATAAAATTGCATAGTTATTTTTCATTGTTTATTTTTATTTATATGTAATATCATAACAAATATAAATACTTTAATTAAAGGAGTTGTAAATGTGCAATATTGCATTACAATAAATGTAAAAATTATGTTTATGTTCAGTTTTCAATCACAAGTTCAGAGGTCATGACCGACTTGTGTTAAAGTATTTACATATTTTGTATCGTCAAACTGTCAGTTGTATGAGGAATCAGTTCAAATTGCATACAATTGACAGATTTGCCACGCGAATACTTTGTGCGTGCCTTGACCTCAGATCATAAATTTGTGTATAGAACAGTCCAAAATCATGGTGAAATAAGCTTTTAACTATGATATAATATAAATAAATAAATCATTATTGTCATTTAGTGCATTATCCAGTATACAACACCTCAAATCAAATTACAATTTTTTTTAAATATGTAAAAATAAAATCTCAGTATATTTTTTCACTTATGGGGACACCCTGCTTTATGAGCGCATAAATCATAAAAACATACAAAATAGAAATTCACATAAACATGAAACGTTTCCTATTAAAAAATACATAAAATTTAAAAAAATACTTATATATGTTTTTGTACGCGAAACAAAAAGGTAGGGAAGACCTCTGAAAACTACTTCAGTAGTAGTATCAAAAAACTAATGTTTCAACTTGGTAAATAAAACGTGGAAATACATTATTAGATCGTAAATAAAATAACAAAGAAACTTTGGTCATTTACTATTATTATTTCTTAATTGGTCCACAGACTCGAGGCAAAATCATGAAACTCTTTTTGTGTGCATAATTCACATAATAAATTGTTTTAAATTAACTATAAAAACATTAATCTTACTTATCCGCTATTTTATATTGATGACTTTTGCCTTTGCTGTAGAAAATGTCCAAAAATAAACCTGAAAATAAATCATTCAATAAGCATATTTTTTAGTCTAAAACTTTACTTTTAATTCCGTGTCCTCCAAAAGACGGAATAGACATAATTCTTAACAGTCAAGTTTATCTCGCCCTACCAGCCCAAAACGTTACTTTTATCTTCATCCATGCTATAGACAATATGAGTATCACAGAACCATAGAAAAATATATATTCGGATTGAAGATTCTGTATTCTCACTCAGAAATAAATTGCTTATGAGTTCATATCTATACTAATACATGTATTATAACGAGGAAAGATTTATTTGTTTGTTTGTTTGTTACGATTTAACTCAAAAACTACTGGACCGATTTTAAAAATTCTTTCACCAATAGAAAAAAGCTACATTATCAGCGATTTATATAGTATATACATCTATCATCATCATCAGTATAGTATATAATATCTACATTGAACCCGTGCGAAGTCGGGGCGGTATGCCAGTTTTATATACATTTCTAATTCTATTTTTTTTTTTCCGGTGCGGTTATTATGATAAAGATATAGAAATTTTATTGTATAAGAGCCTCTGCTATATAAAAAATTGTATTAGCCGAATCTAGTGAGGTATGGGGGCAGATAAATTTCTGTTCAGTTTCAATTATCATGTTTATAGAGCCAAGTCAGTTATCCGTGTATACACCATCATCGTGTATACAGAAGGTATCATCACCATATCACAGTATGCCTGTGAAACGGTGATGATACCTTCGCAGCTTATTCGGTGGTGTCATATCGAAGGTGTCCTAATATAGATTTTATAGGAAATATTATCTATAAATGTCACTCACCAGAGAAAACGAGAACAGCTCCAATCCATTGCCTGAATATAAGCACATTACCAAAAATAACCACAGATGCTAGCACTGTAAAGAATTTTCTTGTTGTAGTCACAACCGAACATGGCAGGGGACCAAATTCGGATACCTGAAAGTAATAAAAGAAGTGTTAAACAGTAATAAAGACAACATTTTAAAATATCCTACCTTAATTCCAACTAATATTATAAATGTGAAACTGTGAGGATGGATGGATGGATATTTGTTACTCTTTCACGCAAAAACTACTGATCGAATTTTGATGAAACTTTACAGTTTGTTTATACATCAGAATAACAAATAGATTATAATCTCAAATAAGTTGGAAAAAACCCTGCTATCAGAGAGAGCTAATTCGGCGTGCGGTGCATAAACCGTTAAGAGTTACACGAAAAATATATGTGGTGGGATAGAAGTGTATTGTAAGTATGTAGGTAAAAAAAACAGATAATAATTGAAGTCTGCGCGGACAAAATCGCGGATAGAAGCTAGTATATTCTAAATAAGTTCATTCCATCTTCCATAAAAATATGACATATGACAACATTACTAATTTGGTGTTGGGGTCAAGATTTAGTATGGAAGATTGTGATATCTTCTATTTATCAATATTTGACCACTTTGCGCAGCCCAATCTAATAAAACATACCATGTAAAAATGGATCATCACTCTCGTTACAAAAAATAACACGTGCATAGTTGTACTTTTAATTGAGTTTATATCCAGTAGTATGGACAAAATCTACCAGGTAACAATAGTGTGGTGTACCAATCTCAAAAAGTATAATATCGGTGAACCACGTGTACATATGTTACAGACAAAACATGTTGTTTTTTATTCCGGTAGATCTATTAATAGTTTTATAACTGCCCATTACTATAAACAATTAAATAACACAACACTCTAATCAGGAGAAGTACCTTGGCAAAGGGATACATAACAGGTTAACTAAAATAGACACCGATACACAAAAATATCAAACTGCAAACCAAAAAGAATATGCAAGATAATAAATTCATAATATTTAATTATAAAAATCCTATACAAAGAGTTCAGAATAATAATAAAAATATATATTAACATCAAACTTTAACTTTATTAAACAAATCTACAATGAAAAACAAATATTTAATTAGCAACAATGCGGATACTTAAATGTATTTATAATATAAATTCTGTACCTGATCATAAGTGAACTATTTTCAGTTATTAAATCAATAATAACATTTATATTGTGCTGTTAATGCAACATACAATTTCTTTAAATCCATAAATAATATAATGGTAGTGTATTCTAGTGGATGGAATTTTCATAGATGAACCTACCTAATATTTAATAGTTATTACTGACATACTTTACTCACCATGAAAAATATAAATAGCTGGCCTAAGGCACCCATAAGAGCAAATGCAGTTAGCCACACTAACACTTCTGGATACTGGTTGACAAAAGCAAAAAATTTGAAACATTCTTGAGTGACAATCACGCCAATAGTCAGGATTATGGAAGACCTAGAAACAAAATATTTATTAGTAGTTTCTGTATATCAGTATAGAAAATATACCTGAAAGATACTCAATTTTTTAAGTTTCTTTTAGTTTTGTTTTTCTTTGCGGAATTAAAGAAAGCAAACTCCTGTGACACATTATCTGATATAGAATATAATTACCATCCATTTGTATTTAACATCATTGCATAAGCAGTTGGTGAAGATTCACTCTTTATCCGCTCCTAGAATCAAAGTATATAAGTATATAGTAAACATAACTTTTAATGTTTTTATACAATGATAAATATTTGAAAAACATTATATAGGTACCTGTACAGCACCAGTCAGTCCATCCATTGTCAATGAACAGAATAGTAAGAGCTCTCCAATCCCAATTCCTTGTGAGTCTTCAACAACCTTCCTCGCCTGATCTTTATACATGAATAAAACAACTCCTGCCACAATAAGAAAAACAAAGAAGTATTTTCTAATGGGATATACTTTTTTCCCCAACAGCACACCGAGTATTAATACTGGTATGGGTTTTGCTGCTTTTCCGACAACCTGTAATTCATACAATTTTGCTTAATTAGTAAAAACTAACTGAAATGGATTTGATCAATTAGTTTATAGGATAAGTTTATAAGATATAGATATTGTATTGTATAGCGTATAAGTTTGTAAGGTCCTGAATAGATTCAAGACTACAAACTTATACAATCAATCTTTCCCTATTCATGTTGGTTGACAAGAAGCCAACCGAAGGCACCAATATGCCTTAGGTCCAATCCTCTTGTTTCAAGGTTCAATAACCTATATGATATTGTAATTGTACTTGTGACAACATCAAGGATGCCCCAATTTTTTATTGAGAACATTCAGGAATGCAGATTTAATGCAAGATTTTCCAATCCAACTGTGCATGGTGGTTTATTGATTGGTTGAAATTTTTGTATTCTCCCACATGTGTAACCGTAGCATATACCAGCTGATGTAAAAAATATCTAAGACAAACATGGACCAAGCCCAACATAAAATAAAATGACAATATACTATGAACCATTGCATGCTTACTTCACTTCTTAAAATGAATTAATATTTTACACTTTATTACACATATAACGGAGAGAAAATAAATAATTTATTTACATACATTGAAGCACAAATTGGCCGGTTTATAACTAAGCAGCGATTTAATCTGGGAAACCATGATATGGTATAAGTGAGAAATTGGAAGAAATGAGTAGTGCAAAAATAAAAGGAAAGAAGTAATACAGACATAGATATCATCATCGTATATATTGTTGCGAGCTATAGGGGTTCGGGATAAATAAACGCCGCTCTTCTACACTGAGGATTTATTTATAACGAAAACAAACAAAAGAAATTGAATTAAAAATAATAAACTAAAATTACACTAAGAGAAATATTAAATTAAAAGAAAACACTAAACCGCACACAAAACACTGACTCTTATACTCTACTGGCTCTCGAACTATCGCACTTGAATCTCTCGTAAATCGCAGTTGATCGCTTGGTATCGCTTTCCGAACTGACTAACGTTGCGACTGTTCCCGCTTATATAACCCGCTCGTATTGCGTCTCTAATATTCTCGAACATACACGCGGTTATACGCTTACGCAAAGTTTACTGGTAGTTTCTAGGCAATGATTACTCCCGCGCTATTCGCGCGCGCCTTTCTCTCTTTTGCGCACAATATTCCGTCCCCGTCGCACGCCATTCAGAACGCGAGTATCTCTGTCGCACACCGTATGCGTCCTTGTCACACATCGTTTGAATGTTCGATCTTCTATCTCTGTCTGCTATGTGCATGTCGTCCCTGTCACACATCGTTTAGAATGTTCGGGGGGCCATAACCAGTCCAAAGATGTTTCTCGAACTTTCTTCAGCCTATCTCCGTAACACTACCCCCTCCTTAGACATGCTCGTCCCGAGCATCATTAGATCCTTTGTAGGGTGCCAAACGATTTACATGAACAATTTTTGGCGCGCTCCTTGTACTACCCATTTTCTTTATGCGATAAGTGACGTCATTAATCTTTGTAATAATTGTGTATGGGCCGTCCCAATCAGCTTGAAGTTTCGGAGACTTTCCTTTACGTTTCACTGGATTATGGAGCCAGACAAGTGAACCTTCTTGAAATTCTAAGTGATGAATTTTCCTGTCATATCGAATTTTCGAATTCACACACATATTACTTTTGGATACCGGGAAAGGTTCAGTTATTCTTTCCCTAGGGGCGCAAATGTTATACTGCTTAATGCCAGTCCTGGTTCTAGTTTGGGGGCCTCTAACAGCTGCACAAACTTTACATTTCCGTATCCAGTGTTCCACATCCTCACGATAGTGTATCCAGTAAAATCTTTCCTTGATTTTCATTAGAGTTCTTTTTAACCCTACATGTCCACCAGATGGACCATGAATCATTTTCAATACGTCACGAATCTTGGATCTAGGCACAACTAACTGCAAGGGAGATGCATTGCCACGAGCGTTTTCCCATTTACGCCACAACACTCCGTTGTGCAGCACCAAGCTGTCCCATTGAGCCCAATAACTTTTGGTTATGGTGCTTGTAGAGGCAATTTCATTCCACCGTGGCTTGACATCAGAATAATTCATCCAATCCAAAATTGGTTTAATGTCACTATCCTGTTGTTGTGCTTCCATAATCAAATCCCCACACCAATCCGGGCTTATGGTGTCTGTCCTAAGTAGTTTTACGTGCGCAATTTCTCTCCCCGATTCTCCATCATGAGTTGTGAAGATGTCATAAAACTCCTTTAACAGTTTTTCTGCCCTTGACATCTTCTCCGGCGATAAGTTATTACAACTCTCGAGCATTGCTTGAACTATATCCCTGCCTCGCTGCTTATTACTAGACTGTGAAATCTCCGAAGTAATTGCTCTGTGTAGATCATAACTACTTTTCGCTAGACCTCCTTTTAAAGAAACTTCCTCTGTTCCACATTTGAAGATTCCGCTTCCCAAATCAATTTTACAGTTATAATGTTTCATGAAATCTAGACCGATAATGCAGTCATCAACTATGTCAGCAATAACAACTGTATGTCTATAAAACTTTCCACCAATTTTGAAGGTGGCGACACCCTCTCCTCGAACAGTTATGCACTGGCCGGTAGCTGTAAGGAGCTGAACATTGCCACCTGAGGGTCTCTTATAAAAATGTTTCAGAAGTTCGTATCTAATCACCGTTCTTGAAGCTCCAGTATCGAGTGTAAGCTCACATTTAGTTCCATTAATCACTCCATCGATGACTAAGGTATTCCTGTCCTGATTCTGAGAGGTCATAGCTTTTGGGGCCTTCCTTACATTACCCCAAAAATCTTTCTTAGGGCATGAAAATCTCATATGCCCTACCTCCCCGCAGATATAACACGTCGGCCCACCTCGAGGTTTCACTTTATCCGTTACTGCCATGATGCGATACGTTCGCGGGTCCGTGCGGATTGCTTCCACTTCCAGGGCGTGTGCTAGAGCATCTTTCAGGGTTTTATGGTGGCCCAGCCCCACGGTTGTCTTAACTTCTCGGTCTCTGATACCGTCTATAAAGGCTTGAACTAACATGCTGTCAGCCACACATGGTGAGGATGAATATGCCTTCCTAACCAGCTTCTCAATTTCAAGGCCCCATTGCTGCAGGCTCTCGTTTGCTTGCTGCACCCTCTCCTTTAACTGAGCCCTGTAGACGTGTTCTAAGTGTGAGTCTCCATAACGTGACTCAAGGGCATTCATGAGACGCTCTAGTGTTACCTCACCCGTCATGGTCTCTAAAACAGTAAGGGCTTGGTCTCGCAGTCCTAACATGAGAGCAGTCACAGCCTGTTTTTCTGTCCAATTGTTCGCCTTTGAAACGGTCTCGAACTGAAGCTTGTAGGCTCCCCAGGAAGAAGACCCGTCGAAAGGAGGCACCTTCAGTTTGCCAGTTGGTGAAACAGTGGTAACTACTCCAGTAGTTTTCAAGCACTGAATTTCCTTTTTTATACCGAGCATTTGTTCATCATGTTTGGTCACTCTGCTATCGAGGTTTTCTGTCTGTAATTCTTGTTTCGATATTCTGCAAGATAGGTTGTTAAGGTCTGATTCTAAATTCTCAATTTTTTCTTTGAAATGTACCCCTAAAACAGCTAACTGTTCCTCGATACGGTGAGCCTGTTCTTCCTGGCGGCGTGCCTGCTCTTCCTGTCGACGTGCCTGTTCTTCTTGGCGGCGTACCTGTTCTTCCTGGCGGCGTGCCTGTTCTTCCATCATCTTTTGTAGTGCAAGAAGTAGGTGGGAAGAATCATCGCCTATGGTACGGCCGGCGTCAAAACTTTGAAGTCGGGCAGCGTCACGTGCTACCTGTGCCCTTGTCTGTATTCCTGATGGCGTAGCTGTTCCTCGTGACGACGTGCCTGTTCCTCCTGATGGCATGCCTGTTCCACCTGAAGACGTGCCCGTACTTCCCTCATACTCCTCCTGATCGTTCCTCGGAGTGATCGGCATTTTTTATCCCGCACTTCTGACACCAAAATGTTGCGAGCTATAGGGGTTCGGGATAAATAAACGCCGCTCTTCTACACTGAGGATTTATTTATAACGAAAACAAACAAAAGAAATTGAATTAAAAATAATAAACTAAAATTACACTAAGAGAAATATTAAATTAAAAGAAAACACTAAACCGCACACAAAACACTGACTCTTATACTCTACTGGCTCTCGAACTATCGCACTTGAATCTCTCGTAAATCGCAGTTGATCGCTTGGTATCGCTTTCCGAACTGACTAACGTTGCGACTGTTCCCGCTTATATAACCCGCTCGTATTGCGTCTCTAATATTCTCGAACATACACGCGGTTATACGCTTACGCAAAGTTTACTGGTAGTTTCTAGGCAATGATTACTCCCGCGCTATTCGCGCGCGCCTTTCTCTCTTTTGCGCACAATATTCCGTCCCCGTCGCACGCCATTCAGAACGCGAGTATCTCTGTCGCACACCGTATGCGTCCTTGTCACACATCGTTTGAATGTTCGATCTTCTATCTCTGTCTGCTATGTGCATGTCGTCCCTGTCACACATCGTTTAGAATGTTCGGGGGGCCATAACCAGTCCAAAGATGTTTCTCGAACTTTCTTCAGCCTATCTCCGTAACAATATAATATTCATACAGGAATTATAACAACAAATAATGTCAATTATTACCAGACATTAGAGGAAAAATAATGTGAAAGCATATTCTTGAAAATATTCATAGATTAACCTTTTTTAATAGAAAGCGTCAGAACGTTCCATTACTTAATTGCCTGGACAGTAAAAGAGAATTGCTGTTGTGCTTTTAGAATTTAGTCTGGTGCTTTGAAATTTCAAGGCAAAAGAGCTCAGCTGATCTTACTTATTTTAATCATAACATTATAAAAAAAGAGTAAATACCTGAGTGGGGTAGTTAATCCACTGCAATGCTAAATTGGAACTAACCATGCCCAACAGATAAGTAAGGGCTGATGAAAAATAGTACACCTTTCTTGTAGTGTCCTTCTCATGTTTCCAAGATAGCTGAAATTCATACAATTACTCTCTGTAGTAAATTATTTCCCAAATGATGATATTCAAGGAAAAGATACTTTTTTTGCAAATGAAGATTTGCATATGTATCACCACAGTCTGATATTCGGCTTCCAAGTAGAAGTGAGCAGGGACTGAAACTGGTTAATTTTTATTTTCCAAAATATATGTCTGACTGAGATACCGTGATATTAGTTTTATAGAGTAATACACACTAAGCTTACTATAGTATTTTTTTTCAGTAAATATGAATAAAAACGAAAGAATATTAACAAAAACCTTTATTATACCGGTATAACTCCCATAGCAAATTAACCAGTATTCAGTCCCTGGAAGTGAGTAACTCTTCTTACTCTCTGCATTAGTGCAATATGTTTTTTTATCCTCATCTCATACACTCTACAAACACATATATATTCTTTACACAATCAATTCATTCAATTCAAAATCATTTATTCATTGAGGTAACATAATGTACACTTATGAACGTCAATAAAATCTAATGTTAAGTAGTTACCAGACCCATGGATATCTTCAACACCATAGGACTAACAGGTGCATTGCCAGGCTAAAATAAATGAGTAGGTAGGTTCTTTTTTTAATCCATTTTATTCACCTTTCTCTTCTCTTATAGCCATGTTCATCAGTGGCGTAACTAGGTGGAGAAGAGCCCCGGTGCAGAGAGAAAAAAAATCGCAATTACAATTAAATTGTAACAAACAAACAAACAAATCTTTCCTCTTTATAATATTAGTATAGATCAAGGAGCTGCCTCCCCCTCTTTCCAAAGCCCAGGGGAAGCTGAGAGGTTCCCCAGAGGTACACCAGGGTGCACTGCACCACTTTGCCATATGATAGCTACGCCACTGATGTTCATATTATCTATAACATGGAAATACCAAGCTAAACAGTTACCTCTTAATTTTTTATTCACTGACTCTACTCTCAGACCTACTCTTATATTCAAATTCAAAAATCATTTATTCATTTAGGTAACACAATGTACACTTATGAACGTCAATAAAAAATACATATTAAATGCTTCTAATTTTACATTTACTGCCAGTTCTACAATCAAGGGCGTAGAGCGTATGTTCATATCTTGCCTTATCCAATCTTGTCAATCTACATATCCATCTCAATATCATGCTTTTCAATCATCATCTTACTAGTTCAAAATTCAGAAATATACATGAAGACAGGTTTATTACAGCTTTCGAGATTTGTGCATTAAGTTCTAAAGGTACCCACAGATTGCTCCATTGTAAACTGCCTCCATTTCACGCAAACTAAACTGATTTTGTTCTTTACATCCCTATTAATAAATATTTCCACCATCTTGGATGAATCTTTGATGAGAGAACCGAGGTAACAAAATCAGACTAGCATTGATATTTCATCTACTGTGATTGGTGCAAATGTAGAAAGACTACCAAAACCACAAAGCAAGTTAAGTGAGAAACCACTACTGGATTATAAATTTGAGTAGCTAGAAGTTAATAGGCAATAATTACAATTAATAAAAACTAATTTTGAGATATCACTGGCTAACCTGTTTATAGGCAGATTTTTATATATATATTAGATATTGACAGATGAGCGCAATGTTCACTTGAAGAGTAGGTGACCCAGCCACAGAACATCAGTCAATGATGCGCTATTTACCTACTTTTTAAATACTTTGTTGTCCAGATGAGATTCTAACCTGCAACACTGCTGCAAGGTAGGTGTTCTACCAAACTCTACCTAGTGATCATTAAAAATTTACTTGTAGAATAAATAGCATCAATTAATGTAAAATTATGTTTTTGACACATATACTTCCAGAAATTCTATTTACCATCAAGTGTTATGTCTAAACAGTTTATTTTGTCATATATTCTTAACGTACATTAAAAACCCATGTGATTATAGGTTTTATCTCATCAAGTGAATGTTGCATTTCTTCTTCTAATGATTGAATTAATATTTCCTTTTTTAAATTATGAGAGAAGGAGTTAATAGATCTAATTGAAAAAAATTAAATAATAATAATACTCACCATTAAAATTTGTGCAAAAATATAGTTCACTACACATTGAACTAAAACAAGTGAGAGAGTGCACGTAAACTTGTCATTATTCCCATATGTTCCCCTCGTTATTTTCTCTTGCAGCATACCATATATAAAATAACAAATAAATATGCCACTTGCATAAGAAATAAACCTAATTTCGCTCCTTTTATTCATTTTGGTTGTTTACAAATCAGTCCGAACTTTAATTTTATGAAACAAACACCTGTTTGAATTAAAATTTGCAAGTCTCGTACTGTTGAGATACTCTTTAATTAAAAGAAAGACACGTACTTAGCACATTATTTATTTAAAAATCCCAGAATAAGAACTAATGCAAAAAGTACACGTAGTACGAGGTAGTTCTAGTTCATAAATTGATTAATTGTGTTCATCTGTCAGTTGTCATTCACCCCGCAACGCAGACGTCGTTTTTAATTTTACGCAATACCAAAATCTTTTGACCATACCACCCTTTCTAAACGCGTTTAATATTTTTTCTGTGATATTTTTCCCAAACAATGTTTTAAGATGTGGCGAATAAATACTTCGCCAGTATCAACCTCTTTCGTTAAGTCGTTGATCAGAGAAATAAGAATTGACAACGAACATCACTTTAAAATATAGCAATTATTATTACGAGAGAAAGCATTAAACATGAACAAGCTATACAATAGTTTCATTTACATATCATATTAAAATGGAAGTTAATAATTAGTAATGCACTAACTTCCATAATTGGTGACCCCGACAAAAAGAAAAGAAAAAACGCAGTCGCAGTTCTGGTAGTGACTCTGGTAGCGATTACTCTCACAAACATAAAAAACGGAAGAAAAGTAAATCAAAAAATACAAAGGTGACTACGCCAGTGGTTCGACTGGTCGAGGATCCTCCCTTTAGCTTGGAGGAAGACCACACCTCCCTTCCTCCACATTGGTGACCCCGACGTGATGTTCACCGTCCCGACGTGATTCAGCCACCTTCCACCACATTGGTGACCCCGCAGAAGAACACCTACTTCTGAACATCATGAAGCATGACGTCATCACTCCTTCCTACAACATCAATCAGCAGCAACCAAGTCACAGCCAGCCAGCACCTTCGGCTTCAACGGGTATCCTGTCCACTAGCATGCAGCGAGCGCGTATGCCTGGTCAACACCCTCAGCCACCTTCAGCACAGCACACTGCACTTCGGCCGGTCAGCAAGCAGAGCACATCTCTCCTGGTCGACGCAGCAGCCAGCTTCGAACACTGCAGCACTCCGACTCACTGGAGCAACATGCAGCATCATCGCACTCAGTTCCGACTCACCGCGAACTCTGCGACATCCGATTCCGACTCACTGGAATCTCGGGCAACCTGGCACTGGCAAGCAACACTCTCAACACAGCTGTTTCAAGATCGCGATCGACCTCCGGTCTTCGGGGGGGAGTACTGTAGCGACATCTATAATCCGCTACAAGAATCAATACAAAGACGTCAATTCCTGAATCGCGCTACCAAAGTTTCTGTGCGCGCTAACTATATATACAACATCTCGACATCAACCACTGGGGCCTTAGGGCCGGCCAGTCAGTGGTTCGACTGGTCGAGGATCCTCCCTTTAGCTTGGAGGAAGACCACACCTCCCTTCCTCCACAAAATTTATATTTTTTTAATATATTAAAATAAATGTAATTTATGTTCTTCATATTAAGTAGAAGCTTATATAATCTATACTTCTATACTAATATTATAAAGAGGAAAGATTTGTATTTTTGAATTTTTGTATGTTATGAATAAACTCAAAAACTACTGAACCGATTTTAAAATTCTTTCACCAGTAGAAAGCTACATTTTCAGCGAGTAACTGAGTAACATATTAATATTTATTTTGGTGCAATGTAGATATTGCACCTGTGCGAAGCCGGGGCGTGTTGCTAGTATTGTTATAATGACATATTTCACGTCTACTCTACACATTTAAAAACTACTTGTGTCAGTTAACATATTAACAATATTGTGTTCTAGTCTATATCTTATCAAATACTATTTATATTTTATGCTTTAGCTTATAATACACTCAAATGCACAGTATAATAATATGATGTACGTCGAAACTCGAAAGTATGCGTCACAGAATTGTAGAGTCGATTATCACGTAAGGTAGAGACAAACTTTGCTTGGTAAAAGTTAAAAACATGCAAAATATATCTTATGCATATGGTTAGAAGATTCATATTATTAAATCATAGCATGGTACTTTGTTGGAGAATTATAGTATTTTGTTTAAATAACCTGTAAATTGTGCGGACTGCGGAGAGCGGACTATGGTCTGTGGCCTTCAAAGTAAGTTAGACGTAAGTCTTAACTTTATGTTTCTATAAATAATTTTTTGAGTGTAATTATAGGAGGTTATATTTTTGTTATTGTTTCATTAACTTTAGTGATATTCTTGCAGTAATAGAAATCTGTGTTAAGTTTTGTAGATAATGTAACTTTTTAAAACAAATCAACAAAGGAAATCTTGTAAGTATATAACGAATAAATAAAATGTTATAGCTATATAATGAGCTAATCCGTGTTGAGTTATTTTTTTTAAGAATTATTGGCTAATCATCTATAAAACGGCTTTTATAACTTACAAGCAGATGCCCTGGAATGGCATAAATATAAAATAACCTTGATTAAATAATAACTACATAATATTTATATATGTGTCATTGTACAAGGAAAGAGACTCAGATTAAATTTTTTTTTTTTATTTAATCTGAGGAAAGAGACGACTTCTTTAACATAGGATCGCCTAGCTAAGAAGTCAGAGCCACATTTAAAACAGTACACGACCAATTTGGTGATTTTTTAAAATAATATAGAAACAAACTTATGCCAGTGACAGTAAATATATTTTTTGTATTGACTCTTTCGTTAAATCTAACCGTTCGGTTAACGGACGCCCGGGTCAATATCAAAAAACTTAATTTAAATATCCCTTACAAAGTTCATCAAATTGTTTTTAAGTTCACACACAGTATCAATAGTCGCGACTATGTTTACTTACCGTCTTACTTATAGAAGATGTCCTTTATAGTTGGTCCTACACAGTGGCGTAACTAGATGGACAAGGGCCCCGGTGTAGAGAGAAAAAAAATATCGCAATAACAGTTAAATCGTAACAACTCCCGCTCTTTCCAAAGCCCAGGGGGCCTTCTCAGCTTCGGTTCCCTGCTGCACTGCACCACTTTGCCATATGATAGCTACGCCACTGGTCCTACAGAAAAGAAGATTTTCCTGTTCTAATCTTATCGCAAATAGGAATAGCAATCCGGCATCATTTTCCGAAATAATTTTCATCCGGATTGATTAAATCAGTATGAACTGCATTTTTCGGTTCAAAATGAACTGTAACTGACTGACTTGACTGTGAGTTAATCGAGTGTGATTGAACTTATTATAGGTAGTTTCAACTTTGTAAAACAACTTTGTTAGAAATGTGAAGATTAGATAACACGCAAACACTTAAAATCTAGGGTTAATAATTAGTAAAATTTTAATAACGCAACGAATGGTTCAATCTTCCACTTCCTAAATTTCACAGTTAGTAATTTAATTAAACTTACGTAATTTATTTAGATGAGAATTAAGATCATAATAATTATTAAAGTATTTTTTTGAAAACTCTTATATTATAGTCTTATAGTTATGACAGACACCATCACGATTTGATGAATTTAAATAATTTTCTAATAAATGCATTGAATCAAATGGCACAATTATCACAATATTTAATTAATGTATTATGATTATAGCTCTTCAGTTTAGTCAAATTACGATAAATAATTATTTTAGTATTTATAGGTATTATCAAAAAACTATTGGTTTTAAACATGGATCTTAGAAAACAAATTGTGTCATCTCCCAGTCGACTTAGCCTGCGGCCCCAAAAAGTAAAAAGCGTGTATCACATTTAAAGCACCTAATCTTGCAACAGCTCTATTATTTTGTCATAAATTGCTAACATCGGACCCTGTCACCGGATCCGAAACAGGTTTAATGATGCTGGATCCGCCGAACTCCCGGTCCGTTTTTCAGGATTACTATCCCTATACGTACACGATCGTAAATACGTAACTGTTATGCTATTCTCCAACTTTTCGTGGCTGTATGTCGAGCCAGCCTTGAATTCTAATGAATTGAAGGTAACACATAAGTTTTGAACTATTAGTCAATTTTAGGTAATTCTTTTGCTGCATGATGACTAACTTTTCTCATTCAAGCTCAGATTAAATTTCTTATTTAATCTGAGCATTCGAGTGTCAAAAGTCAGTGTTCATACGAAAATGAAACTCGCCGATTCCACTGCTATGAACTGGAGATAGAGAGTTGCTTAGAGAATAGTAATACAGTATATGACTTTTTCTTTTCAATTAAGTTTAATCCCTTTGTTACAGGTACAGAATCTTCATACAAAAATGACAGACAATGGCAAAAAGAAAGGTAGCAGTTTCCGCAAAATATTTCCATTTTTTTCTCAGAAGTCTAGAGACAAACATAAAGATGTTCAATATATTTCGAAATTAAGATTGAGTAATAGTCAAGCCAGCAATCAATATTTTAATCCACAGACTGTTACGTTAAAAAATGATAAATGTAATCTATCAGATGAAAATGAGAGGATTTATGAAAATCTATCTACACCAACAACTCTATTACAATCAGAAAACAACAATCAAAGTGATAAAAAAGAATTCAATAACACTTCTCATAGAATTCACATTTCACAAATAGATGTTGCAAGACCAACTGCAACGGTACCAAATAAACCACAACAGCATAGTATGAAAACATCATCTAAGTTAAATGTAGGAAATCCTACAAATATATTACAATATCCTGATACTTATTATCATTCCTTAGAAGGGTTGGCCGGTAAAATAACCCCTGGTGATGAAATAGAAATTTACAAAGTATCTCAAGTCCAAGCAAATCCGGAATCGGTTGGAGCTGAAATAAAACGAGTAAGTACCAAGTTCTTGATATCACCCAAAAAAGAAGCCCATGTTAGGACAATTAAGCCGATAAGAGCACGAAGTTTAACACTTGATAAATACCGTACTAATTCTGAAATAAGAAATAAATATGACAAACACAACACCACTGTGAAGCCCTATAACTATTCTGCTCCAACATCTCCTATAGCAGTTGGTCATAGAATACCAAATATGCCGATGACTGTATCTCCTTATGAAAAGTTGAGAAAGAAAATGGAACAAGCTGAAGCGGGAAGAAAATCATTGAGTACATCTGCCATGCGATCAAAATCTACACCACCTGAATCACTGCTTCGAACAACAGTTATTACCCCCACCCTGCCTGAAACACAAAGGAATGTCAAAGAAATAGCTCGAAAGAAAGTGGAAGCCTTTTACTGGCAAAAAATTAAAGAAATGAAACAAAAAGAAGATGAGTATATAATGACACAAACGCTAAAGGAAACAGTGTCTCCATCCAGAGCTGATACCTTGGTCTCTTTATCAAACTGCAGTTCTCCAAATTCATTTGTCATGGGTTCAAGAATAAGTAGTAGTTTACCCCAAGACTTTCGTAACTATGGTGAGGTAATAAATCTTTCAAAATCACCGTCCATAAGAGGCGTTCCAGAGAGTCGAAATGATAAACTAACATCACCTATAATCTCAAGTAAAAAAATACAGACATCACAAGATGAGATGGTGTATGATACGCGGATGATAAATCAGTTACAAAAGTGTGCTTTCGAGGATCGATTTATGCACGAAGAAAGTGTGTCAGTTGCATCTAACAGTTCTACCTTCTCTAGAGGAAGTACAAATGTGTCAAGTGGTGTGAATAGTAAAAAAAAAAGTATGAGACCTCCTTTACCGCCTATTCGGACAACCAGTGTTAACGATTATGTTATAAACAATAATTTTTTAAATAACAATAAAACAATTTACATTGGCGACAGTTATTCTATTTATTATGGATCCGAGAGTGGATCCGAAGCTGGTGAAATACAAAGGATTTTGCAGAAAGACGACCGTAAAGGTGAGTTATGTAAATCTCATCTATTTATTATTATCTACTAACTGCCAGGAGTATAACTGGAACACGCCAACTGAATAATTACATTAACTACGTAAGGTTTAAATGAAATACTTTATACCTAATGGATTAAAACTTGATTTATTATTTATCTTATTTATGCCGACATTTCGGATGCTTTTCAGCAACCGTGGTCGCGGCAGACTGCCAGTCTGCCAATTTAGTATTTTATTTAAATGTGTTACTCGCGTTAATATAAGACAATATTAACTACGTAAGGTAGGTACTTGATGTTGCTGTAGTTGATGCAATCATTCTGCCTAAATTTTAACAAACGAATACAAAGATCGGGTAGATAGGGTAGGGTACTATAATGATGCGATGATGATGTGCTCGGTCATGGCTTGTAAGTATCAAACTCTCAAGCATCAATGGTCACAATATAATGCAGTATTTCGATGTGCTGCCGTCTGATTCACATTCTCACTATGAAGCTTCGTTCACCTTTCGCTTAAATCCCACGGAGATATTATCATCATCTACTAATATTATAAAGAGGAAAGATTTGTTTGTTTAAAACTACTCGACTGATTACAAACATTCTCTCACCAACAGAAGGCATTTAAAAAAAAGGCTGTGGGGTAAAAAGGAACCTTTATTCTTTGATTATTTAATAAATAATCTAAGCCTTTATTATACAGAAAAACTCACCAACATTTCATCATAATCATATGAATAGTTTAGGAGTGCATACAGGATACTTACATATACTATACATCATACTTTCATTGAGTTTTATTTATATGTTCATACCTATAGTTTGTGATACTGACCTTCATATTGTCTGAAGGCCCCGGCCATGACACCATTCATCGCGTTCAGGGGCGATAGTGAAGAGTATAAATAGTAAAATTATTGATTTTTAGTTGTAAATGATAGTACAAATGTTTGCATGTCATATTTGTAATATGATTAATAATTATCGATAATATTGTATATGTAAACTATTACTTAATAAAAAACATACTCTTTGCCTTTATGGATGCTAGATGGATGGCGTCAGCATGAGGCATCTTTTACTTCAAAACAGTAATTGTACGTAATATATGCTACACGGCCTCGCCATCTTTGAACGGAGATTCGATATCTGTTATTAATTTTGAGATTTCTTCTACACGGTAAATTCCCGAAGTGACCATCTGTAAGGAAGTACATTGTTACAGTAAATTATAAATAAGTCAGGCACGGTGGGATTCGAACCCGCAACCCATAGTAAGTGTCAATGGCTCCCCCAATGTACAATTTAAAGTGACATGTTTCTGTGAATTGTGATTGAATTTAACAATGAAATATTCAAGAATATTGGTAGTCTGTGCTCATCGAAAGTTTATTAATGAAGTAGTCCGCCTAAGTACCGCTCCCGTCGCGCCCGCCCGCCCATTGACTGCGCGCGCCGCTTTGTAATACGAGTATAAGGTGCATAACGGCTCAGTGACGCCACTACCTGTGCGTGAATGTAAGACTGATTGCATCGACCAATACATCCCTAGATTAGGGCAGGTCATTTTGAAAGTACTGTGTTAAAATTAAATGGTTACATTATAAACAAAGGGTTTTGTTTTATGATTTTTGGAGTTTATTTCAATAAAATTATTTTAAACAAGTAAAATAGGTGTTGCTTGTTGTTAGTTTAAAAATATATTAAAACCTGAATCTATATTTGAGTGAAATGTTAGAATGGAGACACTGATATCGTGTATTTTTTATTGTTAAGACATTTTATTTTTAAACTAACATTGTTCCAATTATTTATTTACTTTTTCAATATTCACATGTAACTTTACTTAGATTAAACTATTTACAATATAAGTTTTTCCCCAAATAATTTTAGGTATCAACATAAAATACTTGCGATTTGTATGACGCCAAGAAAATTTGTATTTTCCCGCCCAAACTTGCGCAAGCGCGCCTTACACTGACATCCCTGTGCCGTCGGTAAAGTAGAGAGACCACAGCGCAAGGTCATTCACCCCATGGATCGATAAGAATAACGTGACGCGCCTGTGCGGGACTGCAATCAACGTAAAATGAGGCAAATTCTAACCTCAACACTTAATATTAAAAACATGCAAATCAATCATTAAAAAGGCGTCTAAGGGCGTAGACGACGCCCTAAACGTTGCTATTCGTGACACAATGCGTCAAAACTAACACGCGTCACTTAAAACCATCGATTGTGATTACAAACTCAAAATTTTATGTTAGGTTAAGCTATAGGTACATAGTATTATCATAATAGTATGTAACTTACCTTAACATTACTACAGGTCTAAATCCGGTGAGGATGCTCAGTTACGATGTTTGTATTGCGCTTGGAAGCTTGGGTGTGGTTCAATGGCATTTAGTATTTACGCTAGGTTCAATGTTTGGGGAGAGTAGGGGGTAGAGCACGTGACATAACTTTAACTCCAGCACAACGACGCCCACATTGGTGGTGGGAGGGATTCTACAGTTACGATTCTGCGCATTCCAACTAAAACTTGAGCGGGAACTTTGATTGGACGTGGTAGACGGTAGTAGACAAGTTCATAGAAAAAACAACCGTACCGCTTCTGAATTACGACGTTATACTATGTGTGTTATAGATCGTTTGTACTTAACTCCCAGAAGTTAACACGTGGCAGAAGTTTCGTGTATCGCCGGTGACGTGATATCGTCTATGATTACGTCTACGATACTTAAAAATCGAATGCGGTTTCGTAATTTAATTTTCGTTAACTTTTTTTTATATTTTGCATTTAAAAATACTCAGTGACTAAATTATTGCGTTTACATTATCCCATTAAACTTATTTTTAAGTTAAATATTTAGGAATGTGAGGAATGACGTTAAAGTCATACGTGATATCGATACGTGAATGTGCATTGTAAGGAAATGAAATAATTTATCAAAAAATAATTATTATTTCCTTTTGCTTCGTCGTAAAAATAAAAAGGAAGGTTTTGTACGGGTATGTAGACAGAACACGTATTTAGAAGCTGTGCGCACACTATAATGATGATATTTAAATAGAACAATACCAATGTGTGTAAAAATAATCGGTGTTTTATTTAAAGATCAACAAACAATATTTTAAGCTTACAAATACATATGTACGATTGATTTTATTTATTAATTAATAAAATAAAAATTTGGCTATATTGACTACTGTATCATTATATTATATATGTATATTTATTTACATCGTTATACTATTTTACACTAATCGTATATACAATATACATATATATATATTAAAACTTGCCCTATAAAGGCTGGAATAAAACTCGCCTGTATGAACAGACGCCAGTCCCCCCCATCATGAATAAGTCTTGACTTAGGGTTACCTTCTTTAACTGCTTACCAATATTAAGGCATTCATTAAAAATAAAATTCAAATCCTCCTGCGTTTTACGTGTTTCAGTTCGAGTATGTCTACAAGGGATGTTATGGAGCTTCGACTCCGGCTACTTCCGATCGATTTTGCATCTAAAATTCTGACTTCGGATCCGATACATTTGAATCGGAGAGCGAAGCACAGTGGCGGCCGCAGCGGCCACAAACAGCGCGTTTAAAAAAATTCGTTTATTTAAATTTTCAACACCCAGGAAGGTGTTTTATTTTTTGATCTGATATTAATGAAACTGATGAATAATGTTTGTAATTTTATTTTATTACACATCTCTTTCTTTCCTCTGTCTGCGAGCGCTAGCAAGCTCTGTCAAGCACTATTTCTGCTAGACACAAGGAATTACTGTAAAATGAGCCGAATGTTGGCATGCGGTTAAAATTATAAGTACTTAAGTATAAGTAATATATATTTATATATCCTTTTAATACGAAACTATATAACGCATATATTATAATAATATACAATAATAATTAATATTATTTATTATCTGCACTTTATTGATGAATAAAATTATTGCAGAATCTTGAATGAAATGTATTGAATAAATGAACATAAGACTCAAAAAACATAAAAAATGCGCTTATCCCTGTTTTACTTGACGTACCCTTCACATAACCTTGAAAAAGTTAAAATAGTGAGATCATTTAATATTTAAGAGGACATTGGATTGAATAAAAAACTCATTACATTTAGATAGTTGTAGTATGTAGCTATACATTTTGATATACACAGGTGGTAAAATATTTTGGTGTCCATGCTTCGGAAATAAACCCGGGATTTATATAAGATTCCTCGCATGTCTGTCCATCCACCGGCACTGGTCTCTGAAATTATTGAATATATATGTTAGGTGTAAATAAAATCATTCAATATATTTATATATATTTTATGTTTAAATATTCTAACAGGCAAGATATGTACTTATTTATAAATAAATTTAAAACAAACGTAAAAAGTTAAAACGAATTATAACTGAAATCGTTGAATGGTTGCATTTTATGAATTAAAATTGAGTAGCTATTGATATTCCATGCTGAATTGCTACAAACAATGGATATCAATTTTTTAAATTATCAAAAATATATGTCTATGCAACTTTATATTATAATGACAATGAGGATCCGTAACGTTTTTAGTTGAGAATGCAGATTTAAAGAGCTAAGAAATCCTTAACATACAGTGCAAAATTTTTTGTTCTACGATAATAATTGACGAAGTTATGACCAAATTACTAGCGAAGTTCAATGAGTGGCCGCCGCGGTTGCTATGACGTCACTGTGACGGTCGCGGCCTGTTAGGCGTATGGCGCGCAGTATTTTCTTTGGTTAATTGTCACTAAAACATTAAGTTTGTGTCCGATTTTTGTTTAATTCACCTTTAAACTATGTGTAAATATTGTATAGGTCCGAAATGTACAAACACTTCTATTAAAACACCAGAAAAACTACTTTTTAACGTGCCGAAAAACCCAAAACTTCGTAAAAATGGTATTCCGTTGTAAGAAGATCTGATAAAACTCTACCCTCTGCCCAGGCGACAAGACATTGGTGTGAAGATAGTTTCGATTTACGTACCTACATAACTATAACTATTATTTAGTTGATATGGAAGTAAGTTGATACCTACTGTTACGTGTAGTGTACCTAAGTATTATCTTATTTTTAGCCTGCTGTATTAATAAAAAGCAATAAAAACATAACTACTTTGTTTTTCTGAGTTTTGTGGATAAACCTACGTTCGTACCTACCTATTACCATTTCTATGTAGGTAATATTCCAGAGTCAAAATAAATGACACAGGGACGTACTCGGGTAAAAACCAAAGAGTGAATAACAATATTTTATAAGCATTTATGTATCTGCGTCAGCTCTGCCTTATTGTTAGAAGCAAATAAATTAATATATATTTCAGTTGGAAGAAGATATAGAAATTACGTAAAGTTTAGGTTGCTTGGATGGAAGCTTAAACTGAAGATTGAATGAAAAGTCTCAAAAAATTAAATTAACAGAAGTGTACATAAAGAACAAAATAAACAAAAGACCTAAATATATACTGAACGAAATATTTGTAAAAATGGCAAAAAAAATCATTGCAAACAATATTAAGGTTTCTGTCATAGATCAGAAAGTATAGGGAACCACTAAATAAAGCGCAAGTAGGTTAAAAAGCCATCCACGAAATAATCTACATATGAATGAACGAAAACATCATTTGTTTATCAAGATTATATAAGTTCTGAATACATCCCTGTACCTATACACTTAGGTACATTCATTATTTCTTACACCTACATACGTCCACTTAGACTTAAATATTACTAATCAGTACCTACGTTCGTAAATAATAAGCAACACCCTTACCTTTGAGGTTTCAACCACGAATTTCAGCGCTAGTGAACTTAGAAATCATTCTAGGTGGTCAAATACCATGAAAGAATCCACTTTTGGAAGGTTATCTGATTGAGCTTGCACAAAACCACCGTCTAATTTATTAGTACTCATATTATTTATGCATGTTTTATACTTAAAATATCACAAAATTACATTCTAACAGCTTCTTTAAATCGAGAAGTAAGAGCGCCGGTACTAGGCCGCGCTCGGTTCCGTCACAGTGACGTCACACGCTCCCGCATACATTTACTTTTCGCGGCAGGAACGGCACACGTTTATCACTTAATATCTTCGTAAGTAATGGTCCGATTTGGATAATTCAAAAAGATATATCATTCTTATGTCATAAAGAATAACTAATTTATTTGAATTTGCTATAACTTTACTGATCCTCATTGGAACGACTAAGTGCAAATTGTCACCCCTTGAATGAATCTTAAAGAATTTTAGTGGCTGAAGAAACAGAGGCTATACTGCCATCTCAAAGTAGTATCAAGAGTCCTTGAAGGTCACTGGCGTAGCTATCATAGAAAAAAAATCACCAAAACCCTGAAGCTGAGAGGGCTTTGGAAAGAGGGGGAAGCAGTTGCTATTAATTAGAATTAATTAAACGAGCATTTATAACATTGGAAGCGCTAAGCGTCATTAATTAGTAATAAGGGTTTATTGCGATTTCTTTACTCTCTGCCAGGGTCCTTATCTATGTAGCCTACACCACTGCCGCCTAGCATGACCGCCACGAGATATGTCGCGGACGAGAGAAGACAAACTAAGATTTGAGATATCTCGATATATTATATCTCGACATCGACAATTTTGATAGAAAAGATATCTCGATCGACAAATATATCTATTTTTGATATTAAAAGTCGAGTTTTAAGTGTAATTGTCATGTTAGACCTGAAAGAAATAAAGCGATAGTCGATTAAAATACGAGAAAACGGTAGACAAAATTTTGTCGCGCTTGTCATGCTAGGCCGGCTGTTGAAGGTAGAATGAAACAAAGCTTTAGAGCTATGTGGCTCTCATGTTTTCACGTAAATAAGATGGCAATAATAATGTTTGAGATTAAACTATAACAGATAATTATCATAATTTATCAAGTGTTCATGTTTCTGGTCTGCTGACGAGCTAAGTAACGCCCATGCTATAAGCAATCATGTAGGTACAATAGTAGGTCTATCTATTATTATATTCTTCATTTTTTTGATACAGGTTATATTTTTCATATTATTTCCCACATATAATGGCATTATAACAAATTATAAGTTATTTACTTGAATATCAGATTATAAATAAGTATATGTATAATTATTTGTGGTGTCAACTGGAAATAAAACCTAACTTTTATGAAATTGTTCCATATTTTAAACCATTTTTAATTTCTTTGTTTTTTATGACTTTTGTTATCAGTAATATATTATTTTAATATTCAGAAAGAAAAGACATTTCAAGTACCTAAGAAATACCCATATTTTATTTCTCACCAATCTATATTATGTCTAGAGTTAGTAAAAATGACGAATATACCAGAATTATTTTTCTCCTTTTCGAATTGTACGTCCTGTTTCCTTATATACGGCAGTATTCAGTAAATTAAGGATAATAAGTAAATTAGTGGCTAATTAGGCAGCAAATTCAATTAGTCATAATAGCTATAAGTGCTTAATAGGGCGACAAATAGCTTTGATGTTTCAATGACCGCCATACTTGGCTGTCTCATAAATAACCAACGGAAATATTTAATGTAGCATTGATTTATAGGTATTGTTGCTTATATAGGTTTTTATTCTGATTTATGAATGTCTATTTGAGGCTCTGAGTTATACATTTGAAAAGCACAAATATCCCTAGTAGGTACTAAGTTGGCACTAGTTACGGTTAGTGCCATAAAAAACGAAGCATATAATATTTAAAACAACTTTATTATCCATTACACCTAATTTACTTAATTCCATAATACTCCAATGGCACCTGAGCATTATTATGTTCAGGTGCTAATCGCTAGATTAATCGCTACTTGTGATAATATATTGGCAATAAGCTTTTCCCGGGAAATAATAGACCTTGGAATTATGCAGATGCATTATTAATGCGGTATTTAAGCTTTAATACATTGACTAATATCTAATGTAGATTTCTTTCAAAGTTGGATATTAAAATAACTAAGTAAATAAAACTTAATTTTGATATCATCTATATTGTTCGTTATTATTCAAATTCCGATGGCTAAACCCTAAATAAAGGATTAGAAAAAAGTTTTGAACAAATATCAGGATTAAGTAATCTCTAGTTTGTTTCTTATAATCAAATAAACTATTGACAATAATAATTAGCTCATGTACGTCAGTAGTACTCGTATATTGTGAAAAACATTATAGTTCTAGCTTCTGCAGCATTTCGTCAATTGTAAAGTTATTTGATTATTTTACAGCCACATTAAAAAAATAAGAGAGGTGATAATTCCTGTATTCATTACTATAACCCCCTACAATGTGTTATATGGTTTATAGCTTTATAACATACTTAAAAAAACTTGAAACATCCACATTCTGTTTATTTTATTTTTGCTGAATAAATGGTTTATATAGTGAAATTGTCTTTAAAAATTTACATCTATTATAAATTTAACTCTTAGATAATTTGATGTATTTGCACTGCATTTTGTATCATCTCTATTTAGCAGCTTAAACAGCCAACATAGTCATCTGCCTCAGAGTACGACATTGCAGCAATTGCATCATTCAGACCGCAAATATTTTAGATGCTAAATATTAAAGAAGCAAATAGTGTAATACCTATGTATTTTTATTAGACTTCGTTATCGCGGGGGCACAAATCATTTATAGATTATGTAAACAGAGTCGACAAACTAAATAAAATCTTTTGAGATTACCTAACCTATATCTACATTGGGACTTTTTGCATCGTTTCTGCATCAATTCATTTCAGTAATAAGGCCAAGGAGGTTAAATACTAATAGGCGGAGGCAAATGAATTAATATATCTAAGAGAATAAACCAGGTCAATATGAAAAATTGTCAAAATCGACAAGTAAAATAATTTAATATTGTCTTTTATTAACGCGAGTATCGCTCATTTTTAATAAAATACTTTATAACAAATTAAAACGTGATTTATTATTTATCCCGATGTTTCGGATGCTTATAAAATAAATCGCTTTTTAATCCGTTATAAAGTATTTTATTTAAAAGTCAATACGGCCGTGCCGCTTTTTGCTCGACTTGGCGGGGGCACTGCCGTGCCCCCAGATAGTTTATTCATTTTAAAATACTTATGTAAATCTTTTTAAATAGAACTGGCACAAATAAAAACACTCAGAGGACGCGACAACAAATAAAACTAGGTATTACATACTAATTGTCTATTCTAGATAGCTATTCTTTGACATTTTCGTTCGTGCCCGCGCAATAACGATGTCTAATTATTATGTTACCGGGCTACAGGCGATGTATATAATTCTGTAATTCGGTAAGGGTCGTTTACGCAATGTATCACAAACGCTTCGTATATTATTATATACCTACTACGCCTAGGTTAATCTTTACAATTCTTAGAAATAATATAACGTTCAGGCAAGGTATAAAATAATAAATAACTCATGCGCCGGAGCGCTTTGTAAAGTGGCATACGTAGAAAATATGGATTTAATATAGGCATGTTTGTGTGAACTCTAGCTAAACAAGAGCTATTAAAGACACGGAGCGGGCGTAACTTGTCTAGCTGCTGTTGTAGATTTTAATAATCTTGATTGAGGAATTGTATACATTGCCAGTAATATATGACTGAAGTATGTACAGCTGGAAATTGATAAGAGTGCATACTAAACAGTCAAAATTATATTTATTTGTTTATTATTTTGTCATTTTAGAGTAGCTGTCAAATATGAGATACGATTATAATGGCATGAATATTGAATAGTCAGTAACTAATTGGCTAATGATGTACATTCAGTTCGGCTCCGACTTCAGGAATACTATAATATAAATTACTAATATATTATGTACTTTCTGACTGATGATTTAGTAATAAATATGTAGAGCGCATAAAATATTGGGTTGTTGTAAATTCTAAGCCCAATTCTAGAGCCTCCGCTTTTTTAAGTCCCGTGTATTGCCGGATTTAGGGGAGGGCATCCGGGGCCACTGACCCGGGCCTCCACAAAAGAGAGGCCTCCACAATAGAGAATTCGGAAAAAATCTTTCAAATTCCGACGAGTAAACACTAGTAAACCACTTTGTACAAACATGATTACATTAATTTAGGCATTTAGAATCAAAAGCAGCGTTTAGCTAGGGGTTTACAATTTTTTTATTTTTGTTCCCATTTCTAAGAAGATTTAGATAAGGATAGCAAAAGCCAAAAAAATGATATACGCAAGAAAAATGTTTTTTTTTTGTTTCCTGTAAATTGGTTATGGATGCAATTAGCTGTTTTTGATTTTATATGCCTCATATTATATTGTTAACATGAAAATAATTTGGGGCCAGGGGGCCTCCACTCCTTTGTTGCCCCAAGGCCTCCACACCTCTAAATCCGGCTCTGGTCCCGTGCCACTCTATGAGTCTATATTGTACGTAGAAGTAATATTGTATACAACAGTATGATCAATATGAAACTTGAAATGAAACCCAAGGCTAGGTCATGTGTCAGGGTCTAGGGTCATGGACGGCTTCGTTCGAATTCGCTTTGCGCTACAAGGTCAACCTTGAATCAAGTTGAATGTCAAGTATGCAGCTATTAAATTGTTTATTTTATGAATGACGACACATCCTAGTATTGTATCCTACATGTATATATATATATAATACAGTTACATGCCCCGGCTTCGCACGGGTGCAATGTAGACATAATAAGACTATAAACAAAACATAATACAGTAGGTATAATAGCCTATGTTACTCGCTGATAAAGTAGCTTTCAGTTGGTTTGTTTGCTGGTAGAATTTTTAAAATCGGTTCAGTAGTTATTGAGTTTATTCATTACATACAAAAATTCAAATATACAAATCTTTCCTCTTTATAATATTATTATAGATATATTATATATTATATAAAGGAATAATAAATGCTCTACAAATACTTTTTGTATAATATACTTATAATATCGGATAACGCTGAAAATTAGGTTATTCTTATTTAAGAATAACCTAATTTTCAGCGTTATCTATTATAACATTATTATATATCTATCATTATTATATATTTATATATGTATATTAGACTGATTCAAAATAAAAAAAAATATATTTTTTGAGTAAATACTTATATCTAAAAAGCTTCTTTGTTAGACAAAAAAACACCTCCTAAAAAATGAGCTTGATATCTTGCAAATTGAGCTGGCGCATGGGGGGGTCCCCTTTCCCATTTAAAATATGCCATCAAAAACATAAATTGTAAAAAAGCCAAGTCTTGCAACTCAGTTCTTCTATCGTAAAAAGTTGTGAGATCCATATAATACCAAGTCGGTCAATTTATTCAGTCTCTACTGAAGAATCCTTCTGTCTTAAGTATTTAATTACATAATAAGCTAACCTAACAATATCTTATAGTGATCATATCAATGCCAATATTAAAAATCTTTGATGTTTAAAATAAATAGATTGGCTCGGCTATCGCATGAAATCACAATGTATCTTTTTTTTATTTTATTAAAAACATAGTGTATCTCACAAGTAATACATATTATGTTATATTAAATTAGATTGTTTAGTGCGATTGCCAAGTCAATCTATTTATTTTAAACATCAAAGATTTTTAATATTGGCATTGATATGATCACTATAAGATATTGTTAGGTTAGCTTATTATGTAATTACTTAAGACAGAAGGATCCTTCAGTAGAGACTGAATAAATTGACCGACTTGGTATTATATGGATCTCACAACTTTTTACGATAGAAGAACTGAGTTGCAAGACTTGGCTTTTTTTACAATTTATGTTTTTGATGGCATCTCATTTCTTTTTGTAGATAGTCCTTTTCTTAGTTTATTTGGATAAGAATTAATACAAAGCTATGGATAACAGTCTGATTTTGATCGGCATTTTTATCAACTTTTTAATGTAAAAAAGTAGTTATAGTGACATAACTACAATCGTTGGACATATGGTCTCGTAAAGTTTTTTGTAGATTTTGATATGTTCTATAATATTGTCGAACGTTTTTTTGTTCTATCATCAATACTTTCCGTAGCACATGCGATGAAAGACATTTTATGGCTAATTTTTTTACACCTTGGGTTGTTTTTAGTAGGGATTTCTAAGAATTTCTAAATTTTTTTCTAGTAATAAATACTCTATGTTACTCAGTAATAATGTAGCTTTCTAACGTTAAAAGAATTTTTAAAATCGGTCCAGTAGTTTTTAAGTTATTCATTACATACAAAAATACAAAAAAAAATTATATATCTAGAAAACTGGACCGAAATTTCAAAATTTTGTAGTTTTTCCTTGATTTATAGACTAAACACTAATTGTATTCTAAATTTCAAGTTTCTATGTCTGCTAGAAGTGCCTTAGAGTTTTGATGATCGGTCAGTCAGTGAGTGAGTGAGTGAGTGACAAATTATCAAACTTTGACTAGTTATAATTCTTAAACTACTGGTTCAAACAGAATGATATTTGAAATATACCGAGTTTATACAATGCCTGCTTAGTGACTGAAAATTCAGGATTCTAGTTTAATCCACAACGAAGTTATAGGGGGTCGAAAATGGCCCGAACTACTTCGAGAAAAGGATAGTACGGCTGTGCCGCTTTTTGCTCGACTTGGCGGGGGCACTACCGTGCCCCCAGATATTGAAAAAAAAACTTTTTTCTTTATTTTCATTGTAAATTCGCCAGCTCAATTTTCAAGATATCAAGCTCATTTTTTAGGAGGTTTTTTTTTGTCTAACAAAGAAGCTTTTTAGATATACTTATTATTACTAAAATATCTATTACTAAAAATTATAAATAACTTATTCGTCGGCTTAGAATAATATAAGTTTCTAGTTTGCACCCAGTATATTATTAGATATTGACTCCCTAATTTGCCTACTAATAAATGTAAGAGAATAATATACGGTTAAATTAAAATAGTTTTGTTTCTGAGGTTCTGCCACCTTTTTAAACTATATATCAGGGTCGTTATGGAGCTCTGTAACCGTATCCAAAACTATCGGATACCCGATATAAATATCTATCAGTAAACGAAACCAAATCGTTCATAAGTTTCGGATAGGGGCGTATAAATGAGTCATAATTTGTCATTAATTGTGGGATAAGATTACAATATCTGAAATCAATAACTATCCGAAATAATTTCATAACTGTAACCGTATTTGAAACCGGTATATTATTCTTATGGATATAGAATAAATAATAGCATTCACATCCGAAATTTCATATTCATAACATCCCTAGTGTATAATCGTATATACTAATATCTATACTAATATTATAAAGAGGAAAGATTTGTATTTTTGTATGTAATGAATAAACTCAAAAACTACTGGACCTATTTTAATTCTTTCACCAATAGATACAGCCTACATTATCAGCGAGTAACATAGGTACTATTTTTTGAGTATAGTACATCTAGATTGCACCCATGTGAAGCCGGGGCGCGTTGCTAGTTGTATATAAATTATTAGTGTCTGGACTTTAGACTGATTAGGATAACTGCAGGAAATAATACACTTCAACAATTAAATTATTAGTGTGAGAAAGGTTATTGAAATCTTATGGCTACAAGATGTAATGTATTATTTAGACAGCTGTTTTCACAAAAATGTTTATTATGGTTGCTGTCAAGTCGGAGAGCACAACGATGGTTTTTAGTAAATTTGTTGTTTCTGACAGCTTTTCATTCAATATTAACCCTCTCGTACAGACCTCTGCTCCCAAGCGAAAATATACGCGACGTTGAGCGGCCCCATCGATTTTTGAACGCTTGCTATGAGAAGACAATGTGCGCAATTTAAAAAAAAATATAAATCCAAAATGTAGCTTAAACTATCTAGAATACGATAGGAACGGAGTTAAAAAAAATAAAAAAAACATTAGGACTGTGAAAAATGCAGTGAATCGAGTGCAATCGTGAAAAATTATCTATTTTATAAACAAAAAATCATAACTCCGTTAATTGTATAGAAAATTAAGTAAAATTTTCAAGGTAGTACAAGTCACATAAGATAGTTTCATAAAAAAATAGTGCAATATTGGGTGTTTAAGAAAGTTCATTTTTTTCCAAGGTCCCGTCTATGTTACGTACTTCAAGTAGACTCTTTACAGTATAACTGAGGGTAGGGGGAACTCAGGCTATAGGGTCTAACGTTGGCGTTAGTTACTGGACCCCAGTTATACGAGAAGGGTTAATTATTCTCCTAAAATAAAGTAAAAGGTTGAAAGGATTTATAACTCAATTATAATATACAGTTGAAATATTATATTCTTTTGATAATAAACAGTAAAATATATTATCAACAAATAAATTTTATATCATTGCTAACAGACTAGTCCTATTCTCGACTTTTACGTCCTATGCCATTAAATGCCTATTCAGTTGCCATGTTCAAATCTAAATGGTGTTATTTTTAGTTACAGAATGAGTTATAGAATAATGTAAAGTAATATCTACTCAGTCCAATAAAAGCATATATGAGGTGTATTTATTTAAACCCCCTTTATTTTATTACAAAAAATATATATTATATTATAACGGCATTTTTGCATTCATTCATTTCAGAAATCAATAATTAAAATACAAAAAAAATAACTATACAAAACATAAAATCAAAATAATATAAAAATTACAGTTCCATAATAATATTTTTTTTTATCACAATCGGAAATATTTTTTTAGTTAAGTTAAGTTTGATAGATTTCGATATGTAGTTTGTTTGTGGTATTACCAGAAAATAAAGACAAAATAAAATGTTATCCCCCAAAATTATTAACGAACTGAAATTGACTGAGAAACATTCGCAGAGGTTTATAGTGAAATAATCTTCAATTTTCGTTGAACGGATGTTGATTAAAAGCGATTTAGCAGAGTGAAACTTGTTGTGTACTGATTTCAATTGAATAACTCTCGATCAAAGATTAGTACAATGACTACAAACGCTGAAAATGATTGAGAAACGTTCGCAGAGATTTGTAGTGGAATCTTCAATTGTAGCTGAACAGAAGTTGATTAAAAGCGATTAAGAGGAGAATAAATTGATAAATCTTATTGGAATTTGATTCGAACTCATTTCAACTGAATAACTTCCGACCAAGATTACTGCAATAAATCCCAATACCTCTGTTATTACGGCCATTGTCCACGACACAAACTTACGGGGATTATTTAACATTGAATTCAGGGCATAAAGTGAACGCAGGTTACTTCAATATTCCCCTTTAGAACTGATAACTTCTATTACTTTTCCTTCTGTGATTATGAAATGAACATAGAGAATGCATTCGGCAAACAGCTCACATCAATAATTAATTAGAAATTATCGATAATCACATAGTCGTACTACTGAAAGTCTACTACTATTTATCTCTATCTATTTAGCTACTTGCTGGGCGAGGCGACGGCAGCCCCACTATAATTTACCACTAGATTTATTTATTTTCTGACTTTACTTTTTCTATTTTCTATTTATTTTTTGATTACTTTGACATTTGGCGACTTTAATTGCTATGTATTTTTAAATAAATTATGTAGACTTTATCATTGGTTTAATTCATATTTTAAATATATACGATTAAGAACAGCAGAGGAAATGAAATTTAAAATAGTCATCAAATCGTGAACCATTATTGAATGCAATATTAGGAAATTTTCACGAAACCGGGTCAAATTAATAATACTTGAAACTTACGAAGTCGTCGTTGACGAAAATAATAATATTTATATAGTTAATACTAAATATATAATAATGGAAGAAATTGCTTTGAGCAATAAGGCCGCCTTACTATATTGCTGTTTTTTTATATTAATTCTTTAGTTTAAGTTTTTGATGTAAAAGTGTAAATAAATAAATAAATAAATAATATAAAATATTGTACTTTACGTACGTACACCTAAATGATGTAAGGTTTATTATGCGTGTTAACATTTTTATTTTATGGCTAAATCTGTTAAAGACATAACTGAATATATTCAGAAGACAAACTACAACTATAATGTATGGTGACAACCTTTATCCATTAATTCCATTGACATAGTATTAAATTGTTGATCGAAGATTAATTCAAAATTCAATAACACAACAATACTAATTAATATCGTTACGGATTTATAATTTAGTGACGTGATATAAAAAGGTATGACCGCAACTCAGCCCAAATCTCAGTGTGGCGTGTCACTAGCACCTAGTGTGTATTCCTTCGCCCCCTATTATTTTGCGATTGATTATAAAAAATGGGGCATGGTACAAAGGTTACTTTGATAACATTAACCTGAAGAAAGACGCGCAGTTCCTATGGTGAAGTACATTGACAAGGAGATATGTTTATTGAAACAAATTAAATTGCATAAATAATAGTTATATAGAATAGAAACCTTTCACATACATTACATATATTAGGTATATTGTACTTGAATATATTCGAATAATATCAAAACTGAGATAAAAGCCGCATTAGTCGCATTATTTTAATGCCATCCGGTGCGGACCTCACCCTACGCCCCCCCATGCTACGCCACTGGTTAGCAGTGGCGTAGCTATCATAGGGCAAAGTGGTGCAGTGCATCAGGGCCCCGAAGCTGAGAGGGCCCCCTGGGCTTTGGAAAGAAAGTAGAAATTCAAGCCTGCTCTGACTTTGTTTTTAAGATTTTTAATGAGAATTTATAACAATAGAAGCGCCGAGAGTCCTTGATTAGTAATAATTTTAAAATTGTGGTTTTGTGGATTGCGGGTTTTTTCTCTCGCACCGGGGCCCTTATCCACTTAGCTACGCCACTGCTGGTTAGGATCAAATTCCTTATTACACACGTACTGTGTACGTATTATGTGAATGTAGCTACAGTAGTATTTTTCCTTACAATATTACATGTCGTGTTCGGCAGCTGTTTTACAGATAGTACGAACATGAGGCATGAAAATTTAGAATTACTAAATATAACTCGGCTATTTTTAAAATACAGTTACACCATACATCAATCTTAGGAAAAAGATTTATTGTAGTTTGGTCGGCTAACAAAGCATTGCCAACATACAGTAAAAAAAAAGTTGGCTGTTTACAGGGACTATGGAGTAAACAAATATCGAATCGTAAACCTAGGTTAATTTGCACTGGCACTTGCGATTGTTAGCTTAACAACGTAATCAATTAACGCTTATGTTATAGTTTAAGCAGAGATGTTCCTACAATATACCTCAAGTACCTATCTGAAATACAAGTTACAAGATTCTTTAAAGTTAAGTATTTGAGATATTAGATACAATATAGGTACTGTTGGAAATACTAAATTATATTAAGCTTTTAATTGAAACTTAGGTCAAACGAGTTCTTTAAATATGCTATCGCTCACATTCCTTCGATGAGATCTCATTGTCAATAACTTTTTATCTTTTTTATAATAATACTAGCGACCCGCCCCGGCTTCGCACGGGTCAAGATTTTTTGACAAAAAAAGCAGGGGTTGTATGTATTTTTTAATGCCACATTATAAAAAAATAAAAACAAAAAATTTCGTCCAAAAAATAAAAAATAAAATTTAGGGGTGGACTACCCCTAACATTTAGGGGGATGAAAAATAGATGTTGGCCGATTCTCAGACCTACTGAATACGCATATAAAATTTGGTAAGAATCGGTCGAGCCGTTTCGGAGGAGTATGGCAACGAAAACTGTGACACGAGAATTTTATATATAAGATTATACATATTACATAATGCAATGGTTATTATTAAAGTAAAATTATTTTAGCAACCTTAGTTTTTTGAAAATACTAAGATATCAAAAGAATGTATCTACATACATTTCAAACACTTATGTATCTACGAGTATCTATATATATAAAAATGAATTTCTGTTCGTTAGTCTCACTAAAACTCGAGAACGGCTGAACGGATTTATCTTATCTTAGTCTTGAAATGTTCGTGGAGGTCTTGGGAAGGTTTAAAAGAGAGAAAAAATCGAATAATTTCCGGGAAACCCCTAAAAACAGCCCTTTTCTATTTCCCATACAAACGTTTTCTAGAGTCAATTTAATTATATAATTTCGAAGCCAAAATTGTGCCACAACAACATTGTGGAACAACGTCTGCGGGGTCCACTAGTCTCAAATAAATCACATCTCTGATAGTTTATATTCGATTCTAATTTGAGTCAAATGAGTCAAGTCAAATTATTTGAATCCACCCTTAAAACCTTTTTAGAGTAAATAGTTAATGATTATTACTTATTGTTAATTTCGTTTAAATAATTCGTAACTTTATCACGTAAGTACATAGTTACGTCAAGAGCTTTATATTTACCTCGTGCTTCATCTATCGGCGAATGAAAAAATGCTGATATAGATGCTATTTTTATTTAATTAATTATTTTTTATTTAGTTTAGTTGATAAAATCAATCTTTTTTTTTTAATGTCTTTTATAAAAAAACATTTGTACTGATTAAGTACACACATAATTAAAAAATGAGAATGAATGATTAAATGAATAAAATACTTTATTTAACAAAAATAAATACATAATTTAAAAAACTTATTTAATTAAACCTCAAATTAATTGTGCAAGGCAAATATGACCCAATCGCATCACGATAATTTCCTCCAGGTAACCCAGATATTTGAGAAGAAAACATTATAAAAATAAATCAATAGGTAGGTACTTAAACTAACAGAAATACAAGAAAATATGAAAATAAATTTAATACAATAAATTAGTCATAAACAAGTCCAGATACATTGCAAGAAGAGAATATAAAATATAAATGATAATAATGAAAAGTTTACATTACTTTGAAGGAAGTTATTTTTAAAATATTTTTTTAAACGCATTTGGTGTAAGTTTACCTATGCTTGTCTGATCACAGAAGGTAATGAATTCCAAAATCTTACAGCCTGCACTGTCACGTAACAGTCATAAAAATAGTAGAGTAGCATATTATTTTATATTTAAATCCGCGAATAATTCATTAAAATACCCTATTATTTGTATTTCTGGTGACATAAACATGTCTGAATGTGCATAAAATATAAAGAGTCAAGCTACCACGCCCAAAAAGGTTTAAATATTCAGGGAATTGAAGGATCCTCCATTATCGATTGTCATTTTGCGCATGCTCTCTACTATTAAAAGGCTTACCCCTAATTTATTTTTAATTACACATTAGAAGTTTAAGAGTAAAACATGAAAGAAACATGAAAATTGTATGAAAAATTAAACTAGTAGACATTACATAATAATTAATTATATAACTATTACACAAGCGTTTAAGAAAAACATTCACAACATCCGGCACGATTCAGTCAAACTCATAACTAAACTAAATTATACAAACAACATAACCTAAGAAAAGAGAATGAATAATTTATTTTAATCTGATACGTGTATGCAACAGTGGTACACCACTGCGCAATATAGGCGGTATATACATATACCGCCTATATTGCCGTCCTCTTATTTTTGCAATTGATAATAAAAAAATTAGGGCATGGTAAAAGGTCACTTTGGGCATTAAAGATTAGGTAGTAAAAGTTATTCTTTAATTATTTAATATAATATATAATACCAACCTAACCGTAAAATAAAGTCAGTTCTACATAATATCTACCTCTAATCGACCTTATTCTCATTGGCGTAGCTAGGATCTAGCCGTACAGCTGAACTAACCACATTCATTTAATGCGAGATTTTAATACAGTCGAGGGTGGGCAAAGGAGTTTGTAGGGTGGGCAATGACCTTGCCTTGCTTGAATCCTAACAATATCGCAAAAATTTAACAAATTGACAAAGTACAATACCGCCCCTCGCCGCATTGCTCGCTGCACTGCGCGGCGTGGAGCCATACCGGCGCGACGCGGCGTGTATTTTTTGTTTACACTTTTAATTTCGTAATATCTTCTCAATGGAATGTCCGATTTCAATAATTCTAAAAGTAGTCAACAGTTATTGAAACAGTCCTGAATACGAAATATGAATTAATACAAAGGTATGGATAACATGGTCTGATTTTGATCGGCATTTCTATCAACTTTTAAAATGTAAAAAAGTAGTTATAGTGACACAACTAAAATATGGTCTCTCGAAGTTTTTTGTAGATATTGATATGTTCTATAATATTGTACATTTTTTTTGTTCTATCATTAATACTTTCTAAGGATTTCTAAGGATCTCTATTTTTTCTAGTAATACATATAGCCTATGTTACGCTGTGATAATGTAGCTTTCTATTGGTGAAATAATTTTTGAAATCGGTCCAGTAGTTTTTAAATTCGTTACCTACAAAAATAGAAAAATACAAATCTTTCCTCTTTATAATATGATTGTACTTATTAGTATAGATTTATATAGTATAGATATTAGATATAGATTAATATAGAAGTATAGATTACTTTTCTGCATATTTTTTTCCTATTTTCTTACAATATCCCTGCCACTTGGTCAATCACACATAGGTATAAATACTTATATTAGATTTAGGGTTAATATTTAATACACATTATTACAAACGTATACCTATAGAGTAGATACGTAGGTAAACGAGTAAACAACCTCCATTATGGAATTGTTAATTATTAATAAGGCGGTATAGTGACTAACTGACTTACGGCTTGGTAAACATTAAACAGTGAAATTATCTGTCCTAGATTTAATAATTTAAAAAGTCCGTCAAGACGATGTCGGTGTAGTAAAAGTGTAACTTACTTCATCTATATATATAAAAGAGATTCCCACCTATATAGATACTCATCACGATATCTCTGGAACCATAAGGCGTAGCAACTTGAAATATGGTAGGAATATTCCTTTCGCCGAGTAGAGGTCAGCTAAGAACGGATTTTACGAAATTCAACCCACAAGGGGGGTTGCGGGGGCAATTGCTAGTATTAAAATAAAAAAGGTCTATAAAAAGTTATTTTCATTACGTACCTACTACCTACTATCAACTATGATTTCTTATGTGAATAGAATCTCAAGAAAAAATATTAATAAAAAACACTCTACCTACTCATTTCTTAAAGGCCGGTAACGCACCTGCAAATCCTCTGGTGTTGCAGATGTCTATGTCTCCGTATTCCATAAAAAAATAAAAAGTTTTGACAATACATTGTATTTATAACGGAATGTTCTTAATAAATTATAATTCATTACGTTAATACGTAAATGATTATTATAATATACCGTCTCTTGTTTAAATTTGGTATGGTTATTACTTCGCTTAAAAAATAATCCACGAAAAATATCTCAGATAGATAAAATAAAAAGCTTAAGTAGGTACTTTCAGTGACCCATTTCGGTAGTAGGTCTGCTCTCAGCCACTACAGCGAAATTGTGTAAATTCAAAAATAAATTGTACAATTTTTACTATGGGGCCGTCCATTAATCACGTGAGGCTCAAAAGGGGGGGGAGGGGGTACGGAAAACATCACGAAACATCACGAGGGGTGAGGGGGGGTCTCGTTAGACATCACGTGTATTAATTTTATTTATTTTTTGTCAAAAAGCGCTATTTATGAACCGAAATTTTGAACGGCGCGAAAATTAATTAATTAATTAATTATTCATTAATTTTATTGCAAATACATATAAATGTTTTTCGAATCAAAACGCCATTTGTTAAATATTTTTTTCCAGTCAAAAATAGCCTTTACATAGACTTCCAAAAAAATACACGTGATCCAGGGGGAGGGGGGGGGAGTGGTCCCAAACCTCACCAAATATCATCAGGGGGGAGGGGGGGTCAAAAAATGAGAAAAACGACCTCACGTGATTAATGGACGGCCCCTATGTATTTATAATATTATTATATTCGTTCTACGAAAATTAGTTCCATATAATATATGTGACATAGTAGTGAATTCCTGAGTCCACTAGTGGGGCATGGGGTGTACTCATTTCTGTGTCTGTTTCACTGATCATTTTACTTTACAGGCAAGTAGGTGATCAGTCTTCTGTGTCCTGCCCGACCGACACAGTTTATTATTCTTGTTTCGAACCTAGTACCTCCGGTGCTAAACTCATCGCGCTTACCACTGAGCCACGAGGGTGATTAAGGGTTGACAACTGACTATAAAAACTATTGACGTATAAATTCGATTGTGTAGGCACGTTAACGTTAGGCTAAGCACGTATGCTCCGATGACCATGTAGAGATAAACGATACTAACACGAGAAAATGAGGGGATAATTTTCTAATGTGGCGTACGCTTGCTCGGCTTAGACTGTCTATTTATACAACGCGTTTCGTAGGTAATCATATTATTTATAACACAGTATTTAAGATGGAAATACTCAAGACGCTATAAAAATAAAGTATTTAGATAATAGTAAATAACTAAGAATCCCTTTTTTTCATACAAAATAACTCTAGTGTCTTAAATCCTTGCGAATTCATTCATAAAAAATATACGATAAACGGCAACGTCGCGAATTATTTCAACAATCAACATTCAACACCTTCCGGGAAACGCCCAAAGCACAGTAATGTTTTATGTTACTATTGTTACAAGTAACAACAGTCGCGAATGCGCCGCAGTGGCGAACGAACGTCGGATTTGTAAGCAGTAATCGTGCGTTCTGTAAACATTTACTAATCAAAGAACACATCATGTATTTTTATTGTACACTTCTTATTTCACTCACAACGAATAATTTTTTTTTAAATATAATATTTACAATCACAAAACTAGAATGCAACTCAAGTAGGTACTCGTAGATGAAAATACTATCGCGTGTTTACGTACTGCGCAGCTGTAGGTATTCATTTCAAGGACAGGGCCGATTCACAATACTGATAGATAACTTTACTGTGCCCCGCTTTGTTTATACTTCTTGAAGATACTGAATCGATCTTTTTTCCTTTTCGCACATTATCGTAATACAAAGCGCGTAAAAAATATTATCAATGAAAGCATCTTAGATTAGAACAAACATGGTGTTTTTATTGTTAAAAGCGAAAAAAATGTCTGTGGCCAAACGGCTCTTTATACTTAAATGACATTTTGCAAATTGTCTAAGGTCATTAAAACTCTGTGTTAATTAGTTATATGAAATGAACTTAATATAAAAAAAATATATAATTATATAATATAATCAAAGGTTGAAGGATAGACAATAAATAAACATAGAGCGTACGCCACATGTATGCGGAAAAAATGTAGCGTCTGCATTTTTTTTGTTAAGACTGCATTTTGTATTTATTATAATAAAGGCAAGAATACTAGAAAATTTAGTATGTTCTAAAAAACACAAATATACAACATAAAAATATCTAGTAATAAAAACAATGAAACATATTGCATTCATGGTTTTATGACCTAGAAAACATGAAAATCATAGTCAAAGGCACCTTTTATTATGACTTTTGAACTAAATAACAGTATAGGCACTACAAGACATTAAATACCAAAGTAACAAATAAAAAAACCTGATGTATCTTGAAGAGAAAGTTTTAATTGAAAAATATAAAAAAAAAACAAGTAAATCACCAGAAAAACTCCCATTATTTTCACTCTTGTAAATTATAATCTCAATAATATTTATGTGACATATACATATTTCTACTACTCAAAGTAAGGCATAACGTGAAAAATAAAACGACCGGATCGAGGGTGGCAAAATATATTAGTAAATAGGATAGCAGGCATCCGGGCGGCCGTCTGTGGTTAGTAGGCTGACGATTTCAATACGATATAATAACTTTCGTATTTCTTTCGGATTTAAGTGTTTAAAAAGTGAAAATTACGTAAAATATGAGTAAGTCTGTTGTGTGTTAACAAACTATCTGTTTAAGTGAATCGACATGAACTTTAGATTTTTAATGTTCTCAACAAATAATTGAAGTGCTACCTTATCCATATAGATAAATTCCAACTAGTGCACAACATAGGAATTATTTTTATTTAAAGTTTTAGTGTCTCTGTAAGTAAACTCAAATGAAATCTCAGGATACTCTATTTAATATATAACAAATTTATCTACTTAAAAACAAGGTGTCACTTTAAAACAAAAGTTTTATTTCATATACATATTATATTACTATCTGATTTAAATTTTATACCAAAATTATATTTTCAAGTAAATTCAAATGTCTAATAACGTTGTCTAACAAAATAATATTTAATAACGTTAACATTTAAAACCGATATCACGAAGTTCTATTAAATTGTTTATTTTTATATAATGTAATAACATGATATGAAATAAATAATAATCTAAAAAATATATATGAATTAAAAACTGCCAGTGCTCAACAGCACATTCATTTTCATCTTAATTTTTCTTACGCAAACCCGAACTTGGTTATAAAAAATTGAAGGAATGAATTTGATAGAAGCAGTATATTAAAATTAAACTTTATTCCATACTTGATCGAACAACAATAATAATAATAAAATCATTTATTTTCTTTAAAACATGGTATACAATTGTTAAGAAATACAGGTAGGTACTTCAAAAGTTCAAACAGTGCGCATGTTTTTCTATTTAATAACGTACTTATAGCATGCAAATATTTTAAATTGTAGATATATTAATATATATGTATAAATACAAAAGTAATATGTACAGTATTATTTCTCTATAAATACATAAGTTACATTAAATAGTTTATAGTTTATAATTATATAGAAATTCGTTAATGTTATAAAAATTATAACTAAGCCACTATCGTAAATAGAGATTCTTAAATAGAGACTCTTAAATAGAGTTGTACATATTAAGTATTTTTATTAGGTCTCTTGGTATTTCATTATACAAAAACACATGACATGTAACTCCATAAGAAATCCTCCTCATTGATCTTTTCATGATTTTGCAAAATTTCATTAAGTACTCACTCAATTTTTTGAAATATATGTATCTACCAATAACTGGGGTGTCAGAATATAACAAAGATAATATTATCTAAAATAACATCTTCTATTAGGCACTTATATTTTCAATATAATTTAAAAACATTAATATTTGAACTATCCTTGATATGATGAATGATAATGTGTTATTCTATTGGAAGTTGATCAGAACACAGGTATGACATTATTGATCCACTGTTGGTATAATATTATTTTTACTATGAGTAATGAGTATTCAGAAAGACGAAAAGCGCAATCTTCACTTCACGGCTTTTCCATCTCAGAACGGGTGTTAACGAACGAACGTAACGAATTCATAAAGGTTATCGACCTCCGACTGAAGTTCACACATTAAAGAGAACCAGCACACTCACTGCGTATATACGTATATATAACACACAATCAAATCTATATATACTATTACCGTGTGGTTATCGAGCCCCGCGTTCAGCACTCTCGATCTCACCATGACTGCGCATCAGATTTAACTATGCCTCACTTGGTCAATCACATATTGTTTTATGTTTTTATCAAGCGGATACTTTGCGTTTGATCGAACATCCAATATCACGTTATCCTCAAGCAGATACTTTGCTTTGGATTTAAAAAGTAATATCGCGTGATAACGCAGTCAATTATAAACGTCAAAATAACAGACGCGAACTAGTACCGGAGATGCGCGCGCATCTCCCCTCAACCCGTTCGCCGCGTCGTTTACCGATCCAAAAGAGCAGGGTGTAGTGTATATAGTATGTGTCTAGGTCACTGGCGTTTATGAAAATCGAATAGATACATAATATACGTTGCGCTAATATAGACGTAGAGCTAGTCCAAAAGCATTAATAATATTATATTATACTAGCTGATGCCAGCGACTTCGTTCGCGTGGGCTTTATCTTACGCTGAGGTTTTGAGCAAAAAAAGTGGCAAAATAATCAAACTATTTCATTTCCATATCAATCTGTGATTGACATCTGATAATTCGAAAAAATTCGACGCGAGTCAGTTTGCATTGCAATTTGTTGATATGGTGCCTTTAAATAATCTTTAAAAGGTAACAACTTTTCTTTCCGACAACCGATTTCGATGTAACAAAGCCTATATGTTGCCCCGGGCTTTGCTTAATATATTTGTGCAAATTGCATGATCGGTTCAGTATCTTCGGAGATTAGCCCGTACAAACAGACAAACAGATAAACAGACAAACAGACAGAGAAACAAAAAAATAAAAAAAAATCCGGGTTTGTTCTATTTCTCTTCTTACATCCCCCTGACTCGGTTTTTAGCATTTTTTTTCTATGTACAGACATTCGACCACTACAGTTTTATTATATGTATATAATATATATGTATAGATTGAGAGATATTAAACATTTCCTTAAGTATTGAGAAAAATGAAAAGTTTTGAATGTTTTAATATTTTTGATTTCCCCTTTACCACAATTTCTGTCATAATTCTAACAGAGTTACTGCATCCTGTTTATAAAACATCTATTAACTTATTTCTTAAATGTGCTATCAGAAAAATCCGTGAGCAGGAAATTAGAATAAATATCACACTAGCTTTGTGAATTCAGTATTACCTAAGGAAAACTTGTTCCTCCTTTTTTTCCTGTGCACCCACACAAATGTGCGGCCTACTTTTATGAATAATCTTACACAGAATAACTGTTTATCTTCCTTTTCAGTAAAAACCAGAGAAATTGGGTTTTAAAAACATGAATCACATTTTATTGTAAATTAACTGTAATTAACTGTAATGCATTATGCTCTAATTTTTACATAAATTCCAACATCAAAAAAAATCTTCACCTATTTATGCAGTCACCTACTCACGATATCCATTATCTACAAGATATTAATGCATATTTATGAAAACCATAAGACTGCGTTCGTCTTTAAATTATTCAAAGTGGAACACTTCAAATAATTTCCGTGATCCACTTCCAAATCAGTATTAAGTATTTTTAAACCAGGATGAAGGTTCGAAAAGTTGTTAATATAATCTTGAATATATTGGGTCAAAAGAAAATATCCTACAATTGTGTTTCATTGGAGCATCAGCCGGCCTAGCATGACAAGCGCGACAAAATTTTGTCTACCGTTTTCTCGTGTTTTAATCGAATATCGCTTTATTTCTTTCGGGTCTAACATGGCAATTACACTTAAAATTCGACTTTTAATATCAAAAATAGATATATTTGTCGAACGAGAGATATTTTCTATCAAAATTGTCGATGTTGAGATATAATATATCGAGATATCTTACATCTTAGTTTGTCTTCTCTCGTCCGCGACATAATATCTCGTGGCGGTCATGCTAGCCCGGCAGTGCATGTCTCTTGTAGTTCTCAACAGGGTTATCAACCAAAATAACGTTATTATTCATCATTTCGCGCTATTTGAAAATTACATACGAATCATCTTACTTCTTATCTTGCTAATCTTATCTTATCTTACTATCTTATCTTACTAATATCGTACTTCTTATCTTCTTTCTTACTAATATTATAAATGCGAAAGTTTGTGAGGATGGATGGATGAAACTTATTAAAATGAATACATTTGTCGCTTTCAGTATTTAATGTAGATGAACTTTGTCTTTTACACTAAGTAATTCGGACGAATAGTTTAAAAATATCACGATATGATTGACTCGAGTGGAGCGCCATTAAGCGGAGATAGATGAAAAAACAGCTCGGTTAAAAATAAGGTACCCGTAGTACTAATTCTACGCAGTCGAAGTCGCGGGCAGACGCTAGTAATGAATAAATCAAATCAAAATTATGAACGTGTATTGGGGGCGTAATTTGAGCTCCGAACCGCAGCCGAGGGTTCCAAACCACAGAAGGTGGCAGTCGTACATCCTCCCGAGTAATACTTCCCTTCTTATTGATTTCTAATTTTCTACTAGAATTAATAGGCTTCTAAGCAAGCATTTGGACCGCATACGCGTATACCATATCAGGATTGCGTCAAATAAATAAATAATTTAATTAAAAAGCATAATATTTTGTTAACGGAGAGCGTAAATAATTCACTCTGAATTCATTCCATATGTCTCGCGATGATTCACACTACTTAGTAAATACTATATATGTCGGTTTAAATATTGAATGATAAAAAAATGTGTTTTTTTGACCGAAACTAAAAATAATAATTAAATTAAAAAAAAATTAAACTATCCTTCACAGTTATGTGTCATAACAAAAAAAAATGTTAGAAGTATTTCACTAATTGAAAAATTAATTGCAACAATTTATTGTTAGTAATAATATTATTTTTTAAGAACCTGCTGTGTTACCAGTTATCGTTTATAATAATAGTTAACGTTTATAATAATAATTGTAGTTATTAAAGATTAAGAAAATAACATTTTACGCCAGCGCCATCTATGAAATGTTGGCAGAACTTTAACTTTACGAACACGACGACAGCGCTCTCTTACTTGAATTAGAGTAAATGTTTTAAAACTACAGAGTTTCAGTATATTGTAATAGAGGTCTGTTTTGCAAGTTTGCACAGTCAAGATTTAGTGACATCTGAAAAGTTCCACAGCAATCATTATGAAAATAATAGTTATTAAAAATTATTTCCATATGAATTTGGTTAATATTTTTTTAAATTTCTATTATATCGTACGAACAAGTTTGAAATTGTATGCACTTTACACAAGCGATATTAATATTACAAAATTGAAAACCAGATGAATTCTTTTGGATTTTCAATCTAATAATTTAATGATATTTTTAATAATTAATATTTAACAATTCTCTGTATGTACCTCATTGTTGTTTTGTTTTTTTTTTATCTGCCATTCTTCTCTTCAAATATTCATTTGTGTAGTTATGAGGCGTACTGTGTAGCGACGTTAGCCGTTACACAGTGGAAGCTTAGAGAGCATACTCCATAACTATGACAATTGAATTCTACTTAGATAGCAACATCCCTAAAAATCATGACGGTTTTTTGTGATAATTTTCCTAGTACATTAAAATCTACTACTTAACACAACATAGCCACATAATGTAGCCATTACGCATTGTTCACATCGCACGTACTTATACTGTCATCAGTCTATCAACAAAAGGCAAAATACGAATATGTTTTAAACCTATAATAGAAGCGTCTCATAAAAAATCTATCATTACAGAGTCAATATGACCTACTTTCGATCGAACAAGATTAATTTAAGCAAATCAAATTTAGAAATGTCTTTTTTTGTCGTTGTTGATGCATTTTGTTTTATATTCCCTCGATTTAGCAAATCCTTAAAAGGTTAATGCAAAATATAAAATATGCGAATACTTTTCATAATTGCAAAGCATAAATAGAAAGTATAATTAACCTTTTCATAACTAGTGTATTAGAACGTTATGCATAACGCATAACGTTCTAAATTCAACTTACAGCCATGGATCACTCCAGGACTCATACGATGCATGTGCCACCGTGACTCATATCTAAAGTAAAAAAGCAACCAAATAATATCGGTCTCCGAACTTCTTATATTCGGTATAGACATTTCTGTAACAATATACTGTACCGTTGTAAAACTTCTTACGAAAATGCAGAACTGGAAATGAATCACAACCAGCCTAAGAAACTCTGGCACACAATAAAAGACATCTGCTATTTGACAAAACAAAGCCTTAAGGATAACCAGGCATTGCTTCTTGGCAATGTGAGCATTTCAGAATGTATTAATGAATGTAACTCTTACTTTGTGTCGGTCGGGAGAGAACTCGCTTCAAGCATTCTTAACAAGCTTAGTACTACTGAACATCAACTCTCTTTTGAAACTACTTTAACCATCAACCACCAACCAACAATCGACCAACGCTCAGAAAGTTACTGACATTATTGACGGTCTCAAGGATAATAGTGCTCCCGGTGTGGATGGATTTAGGCCATTTCTCCTTAAGCAAATAAAACCTTATATTCTGGAGCCTCTCATTCATATTTTTAATCGGAGCTTAGAGTCTGGCATCTTCCCTAACATCAGGAAAACAGCAACAATCACACCAATTCATAATAAAGGCACCAGAGAAAGTCCTTGCAACTACAGACCTATTTCTCTTCTCTGTATTATATCTAAAATATTAGAAAAATTAGTTAACAAACGCCTAGTTGCATTTATCGAAACCAAAAATCTCTTTTCGGATCGCCAATTTGGCTTTCGACGAAACAAGTCCACTGAACAAGCTGTATCGCTTCTCACTAACATCGTGTCCTCAATAGCTGATAAAGGTTACCGGGCCATAGGGGTATTCCTAGACTTGGCCAAGGCCTTTGATACCGTCTCAAGACTCATTCTCTTGAAAAAGTTAGAAGGATTTGGTGTAAGAGGCACCTCTCTGGCGTGGTTTAACAGCTACCTGTCTTACAGAGAACAATTTGTCAAAATTGGTGAGATCGTCAGTTCAAGTCTTCCAGTAGTCTTTGGCGTACCGCAGGGCAGTATACTCGGTCCTACGCTGTTTTCCATATTTTGAGGCTTAATATACCAGGCTCTGACATAATATGCTATGCAGATGATACGGCGATTGTCTTCCAGGGCTCAACATGGGAGAAGGTATCTGCAATCGCAGAGACAGGTATGTCCATATTAGTGCAATGGCTGGACAGCAATCTCTTTACCCTGAATGTGGAGAAAACTAACTATTTGATGTTCCATATCAATCGTACTAGCCGCCCACCTAGCTTTGCCATCAAATTACACACCAGCTCTTGTTCTAGTAAAGGATCAGCTATAGATTGCAACTGTAATCAAATGAATAGAGTAAAATCTTTAAGATATTTGGGAATCATCGTCGACCAAAATTTGAATTTTAAAGAACATGTTTCTTTGGTATCAAAGAGAACACGAAAACTCATATACGTCATGAGACTTCTTCATCGCAGTGCCCCTGAATCAATTTGTAAGCAGGTATATCTTGTTCTATGCCAGTCCATTTTAAAATATTATGTCTGTGTGTGATGTCGAAAGAGCACAGCGTGCTGTGCTTAAAACTATTATCTGTAAACCCCGACGCTATCCGACAGATGAACTCTATAAGGACACTGGCGTTCTCCGTGTTCGACAATTATATATATACGGAACATATTATATACTAGCTTACAAAGATCCTTTGAGCTGGACCCAAAGAATCAGGGCAAATAGACAACATAGAGCGTTGACCCCCCGAGTCAAAACATCATATGGCTGTCGCTTCTCGAGATTCATGAAACCGTTTCTGTTCAACGTGATTAACAATGAAATCGGTACACCAATGAACCTCTATGAAGCAAAAATAACAGTCAAGAATTGGCTCCTGTCTCTAGACTACAAAAAAACAGAAAAACTCCTTGACATTCTAAAATAATATATGTATATCAATCAAAGTTCATATCACACACCTTACACACTTCCATTACACCCTTATAGGCACATAAGTATTTAATTTTCTTAATATTGTTTTATCTTATATACACTACATATATGTAGATACACTTCAGTGGGTTAAATCAATTCTTCTGCTACGTCAAGCCTAATTCAAATATATAATCCAGGGCCCCAAGATACAGGGTTTGCCTAGTTTGGGGCTCACTGTTTATTCAAGTAAGCTCTTAGGCATAAGCAAGCATTATTTAAATAGTAATTGTTTTATTTTTTCCTCTTTTTAGTTAATTGTATGAAAAATTTAATATTATAATTTGTTTGGTCCATCATTTTTTCTAAATTGTGTAATTGTAGTATTAGTGTAATTGCAATGCCAAGGCTTTATTGTAATATTGTAACGTTTAAATAAAATAAATAAAACTATTTTTGCCACCTTTGCATAACGCATTCTAGCAATTAATCTAACAATAACTCATGTCAAAACAAAACAATAACTCAACTCACGTTTGGTTTGTAAGGCACTTGTGTTTGTGCGCAGGGAGTCTATCATGAACTCTTAGAACAGGTCAATTAAACTCTATAAGGTTAACTCGGCGAAGACCGTCTATCGGGAAAGATCGTACAACAAGAATTACAACTAATCCACGGGAAATACGAAGATGGCAATACAATCAGCGGAACAATAATACCATTTAAGTTCTTATTTATTGACATAGATGGCGGTATATGTAGGTTTAACTGAAAAAAAAGCGGTTGTTAATTTAGTATGGTGAGCAACTTGCATTCGGAGTGTACCACGTGCTAACAAAAAAAGTTTTATCTGCTTAAATATCATATCAATTATTTGAAAGATCGATGCAAGTAAGTTCATTCTTTATTAATTTATCTATTTGGTTATTAAATTATAATGGTATTATACCCGTTTTTTACTAAGTTTTGGTCGAAGAACATAAAAACTAACCTAAAAATAATGGAGCGGCGAAGACCGTCTAGGTCTTGGAGGGTAATAAGCGTCATATGCCGGTCTTCGCCGCACACGGAAATTGTCAACATTTGGTGTTTTCTTTAATAAAATAATAAAATCTCTATAGGTACCTATATACAATTTTCTTATACTAATACTTAATGTAATTTAGCATTTATTATTTTTATATAAGGTCGTTGTCATTAATAAAACGAAGAATATTATGCTCCAAGAAAAGTAGAGAGATTTCGTTACTAATTTTAGGTTCTGCTTATGAATAGATTTTAAAGTTGGTACTTTACTACGATTTTGGATCTCATCGTTCTAATACTATAAGGACATTTTGTTTTTAATTTAGCTTTTAACTTTATATAATCATTTAATAAAACTTTTCTTACTCATTAAAATGCAGTGGGTTATTATTTAAGGTTGTGTACCCCTGGAAATATATTGTATGCCGGTCTTACCCGACAAATTCAGAATTTCGCGAAATAAGCGAAATGAAACCTTATTTTCTTATGTTTAGGGTACAAATATGAAATTTGGAAGGAACTACTATTTGCACACACATTCATTCATACAGGTGTGCGTATCTATAGCTACATTAACTATCGCAAAGTAGAGAAATTTGCCACTAGACGGTCTAGCCCGACATGGAAGCCAAATCCGTCTATTTTCCCGTGTTTTAAAAAATGCTGTTTATTTTCTGAACCGACAGTTTCTTTGTCATTTTGACATATATATTGTATGATCAACTAAATATACTAACATCTAGTTTAACCAAATTTGGATTTAAAATTATAGAATAGCCAAACCAAGACAATTTGTATCGTTTTAAATTTAGTATGCCGGTCTTCGCCGAGTTGACCTTAATAAAACTGTCCTGCTACCATATTCACGACAAAAACAGGGCAGACAGGGATCACGTGATCCAAGCCGGGCAGTGATCACGTGACGTCAAAAATCATTCTGCTCTGCATTAGATGTGCCGTGTGGTTAGTATACCATGAAACATTTTTGACAGGACGTATTCGAAAGTTGGCAAGAAACCGCTTGGCTCATTTGAAAATTGTTTGGTGTCTACTGTCTAAATAACTAGACAAGGTATACTAGCAAATTACTGAGGTTATGTCGAATCCCAAATTAGAAGTTATTAAGGCCACCCATTAGATAGAATATTTTAAGTACTTCTAGATACTTAGACAGAGGTTCGATTTTAACACACTTTTACCTTGAAATAGTTGCTTTGCAAGCTAAATCTAATCGTGCAAGCTAATCGTTGCTTTTCAAATCATGATCTAATTGTATTTTTATATTAAAAGCATCTAGTTATTGAAGGCACAGTCTTCCCGTAGGCACAGACTACGCGAATTTCAAAGAATATGCAATTAGTTTCCAATTAATTATAAGAGATCATACCTTAATGCGTAGAATCCATTTTGCCCTGCATTAAGTTGTATCAAATCATAATCTAAATAAGTACCTAAATGTTTAAGATTAAAAAGCTTATACATATTAGTAACTGTGTCTCAATACATAATATATTTTTATAAATTCAAGTTACCCCAAGATATTATTATTTTAATGCTTTACTGACCAATTAATCATACGTCATACCCACTGCGAGGTGTATATATATATAATATATATATATATATATATATATATATATAGGAGTATCTGCAAGCGATTTTATTATTTCTTGCGAATGATTTTTATCATGTGATTATTTTTAAGATGTATATTAATAATATGTTCATTAAAAATGCTATTAAAATTACTATCCTGAACTACTATACTTAAGAGGGCCCGTCTTACTTTCCATACAAAAGCTCGTACGTGATTATGGCGATGTAACCGATTTTTCTTTAAAACTTTTGAACTAATAGGCATCTCGTGCACTATATCTAGGTTTCTATCGAAACAAAATCTCAAAATTTTCAGAAATAAATTCAGTATAAGCCTCCAAAAATCAGCTTTTTTGCAAAAAAATTACCTGAACTTTGGGCGTTTATAATGTACTCATAAATTGTGAAAGTAAATATTTTGTTGTGATAGAAACCTTGCAAATATTATGGAGATTCTAAATTACGAAAAAATATTTCACAAACTTGTAAGGACTACTGAAAACACGTATTTCCTAGAACAAGTTTTATGAAATTTCCGCACACTATTTTTCGTTCAATGTTATCGAGTTCTCACTCTCTCGTTAGCGGTAGAGGTATGCGCTGCATGAAACAAAAAGCTTTTCAACCATGCTCGCGTTGACAATAGACGAACCGGGAAGGGCCCTCTTAATGCTTTGTCTGCAAAATAAGTTATAAAATGTTTTAAGTTTTTTGTAGATCTTTCAACAGTCTACATTTTTGTTGTTTAAAAATATAATTCATAACTTCCAGTATTATTGAAGGAATATAGCGCTTTTTCCAATAGAACGTAGAAACTACAGCTTTCCGTTTGAGACACACTTTTCACTTTCAATACGGTAAAGTTATAAAATAAATGACTTACCTAATGATATCACTATAAAACATTTTGTTCAGTGCGACTATGCGACATTTTGGTTGCTGACTCTGAAAAAAGAAAAAAGATAATTTATAATCATGCTACTGGCCGAATTTAAAATATAACAAGTCATAAAGGCCATAAAAACTTTTATTTTTCAACTCTTTATTATTTTTGAATTTGGAACATCTTTATTATGTTAAAAATTTATTTCGATTTCCCGACATTCCACAAATTAATTTCGTGTTTATTACAATCATCAAATTACAATAAGAAAAAATAGGATTGCAGTGATTGCCTTGCACAAAGTGGATGGAGCCGTAGTGAGTTATATCAAGACAAGATACTTCAAAAGCTTGGTATTCCTATGTTCGTTTATAATACTATCGATATATACGATAATACTATCGATGGGGTTACACATTAGGAAACAAAAAATATTATCGCGAATAATTAATATTCCCGGGTCTCGTATAATAAAAAAAGACCTGAATCTTGGCGTTGATATACAGGACATGCCTGAAATCAATCCCTATAGTTAAATAGAGTGGATCGATCAAAACTTTTTCTGTCCCTATACGCAGGTGTCACAAAAATATCCTCTTTACTGATGAAATAATTTTCACGATTGAAGAGCACTATAACAAGCAAAAAGACAGTGTACGCTCACAGTTCTAAAGAAGCTGCCCAAGTGGTTCGTAAAGGTACAACGTGGTCATCATCCTGCGCTGCAAGGCAAGGTTATTGCAAGGCTCATTGCATTTATTCTTCGCTCTATTTGAAAATACTCCATTTTTTCTGGCTGATCCTAAGACCAACTTTCTTTGTTTCCTCTTCCAGGGTATTGACAAATTTCTGGAATTCTTCCCAACTTTTTTCAAGTAGTGCTAAATCATCCTCATACCCTGCTACCTTATGTTCGGTCCACAACTTCACTCCTTCAATACCTTTCATAGTATATGCTCTCATACCAAATTAAATAACATAGGCTCCAACCTTGACTAGCTTATATGTTGCTCTCGGATGTTGCTACTTTAACTATCCTCACTAGTTTGTTAGGTATCTTAAAGCTTCTTTATAAATTGTACAGAGCGCCCATATCGAGGCTGTCGTATGCCTTCCAGGAAGATCTGGTCAATAATACAACGGTTTTGTCGAAACCAACACTGATAGTCTCCAAGGACTTGTTCCGCGTAGGGTTCCAACCTTTTTAGAAGCACATATGATATGCTGTAGGAAGTAAAGCAATCCCTCGATAGTTCACTTTTCAGTTAGCACTTTTTCGTGCATCCTTTTTTTATGAATGATACAAATCATCCTTTGGCTGACGATAAAAATCCCAGATTTTGCAAAGTAACATACAGTATTATATGCGCTGCCATTCCACTGTATTTCCATATCTCTCCTGGTAAACCATCCACGCCTAGAGATTTGTGAATTTTCAATCTCATAATCGTATTCTGCACCTCACAGGATGATTAGACCTCGACTTCGACGTTCAAGAATAGATGTTTCTACGGAAGGACTGATGATCATTTTTTTAAAGTTGTCTATGTAGTGTCTGCTTCAGTTGGGGCACAAAAGCTTATTCCTATTCAATTACCTATTAATTTCTTAACAACCACAAAACCCGTACCATTAGTATGATGGCCAATGTAAATCTGTAAAACAAGACAGCCTGGTTATCGATTCTGCATTAACCATTTCCCGGCCATCTAACTTCCTGCAGAAATGTCCTTCTAATCCATATGTTTGTATCTCATTATTAACTTGGTCTGTAACCGGGATAACACCGGGTCTGTAAAGGGAGCGTACATTCCTTGATGCTAATTGGATGTTCTTTATTTCTCGCCTAGAGTCGTCGTATTTGGGATCGTATCGTTTTTTCACTCGTGTTTTCGTTACGGGTTTCGTTTTTACTTGGGAGGGTAGTGAACCAGCCGCATAATCCCCAATGTGCTGGAGGACCACATTTTACTTTGGTCTACGGTCAAAGGTGGATAGCGTAGCTAGGTTGTACAACTGACCTTTCCCCCATTCGCCGCCCGTGAGATGCTAACCTACGGTGTGAGGCCAAGCGTCGGGGATCTAAACCCCTAAGACTTCAAATTATGGTCAGTTTCATAGGCCTTCCCTTAATATTGAGTCGATATTGAGTGTCTTAAGAAATTTCTGCTAGAAAAATTTCTTCAGTCGGAAAAATTCTGAAAAACTATAAGTTTTCAGAAAGTTAATTATAACTAAGCTAGCGACCCGCCTCGGATTCGTACAGGTAGTATACCGTATTATGCCTATCTATCTTAGGGTCGCATTCGCGCGCGTTTTTTTCCTATTACTCATGAGATATTAATTTAAATTATATGGTGTAAAAGATGATAATAATATGCATGAAATTCTTAACGTAACTAATGAAATTTAAATTCATAAGGATTAATACTGTATCCGTCTAAATAGCTTTCCAACTAACGCTACTTGAAAATTTTTTTAGAAGTGTATGTATAGTAACCTGTCCTAAGATGGATATGGATGCCATTGCAGACTTTTTTGTAGATCTGTAAAAGAGGAATATCCCACCATTCATTGCTTTGTTATTCTCAAAGGGATTCGGCAGCGTTTTTGATGAAAGCGGCTTGACTTTTTCCGACACTTCGAACAATTATCGTTATACTATTTACACAAAATCTTAACAAATTATATATTTTCCTTTCTCATGAATCACTCTATCTATTGGTGAAAAGTGAATTAAAATCCGATTAGTAGTATTAGGTTGGTAACTAATAAACCTGCCATATTACAATTCAAGATTACTATAATTTTTAGAGAACCTAGTACAATTATTTCTCAATTATGTAAGAACCATCGTTTTCTATCACCTGTCGCCAACGCGTTGGTAGAGACAAAATACCTTCCCTGTAGAAATCTTTCGGCTTTTGAGTAAAAAAGTTTGTGAGTTCGGTTTTCAAATGTGAGGAACATCTATCAAATCAAATCAAAGATAATTTTCAATCGCCGTATGAGAGCATGAAGTGTTCTGCCAGACAGCACGAACTTAATCTGGGATTCATTTCTCTAAGCCTTTCTAATTCCTCCACATTTATTGTAGGGGGTCGCTCTGGGTGAGTACCATCAGAAAGATCAAAATTTCTGTCCTTGAATCTTCTGAATCAATTTTTCACTGTATCATAAGAGAGCACAGCCTCACCCATCTTTGCACATATAATATATATATGTGTATATTTGAAGTTGCTTCGGTCGCTTTTCGACCTAAACGAAATTCATGGAGTAAGAGCAGTCGAAGTTCCCTACGAGAAATTCCCATTATTTTTGGTAATATTTACAACTCGGAGTTCAATTGTCTATTGATCGGTCGGCCAACTCACGCACTACTTATATACTGCACTGATTTATTCTAGAAGCTTCAATAACATTCTAGAATTCGATCGAAAAGTAGTGGCGGGTTTATAAGTTGCCAGCCTGATATTTGAGTTTATCGCGAACAGACGGCGAAGGACTTTGTTTTCTAATATGTAGTGAAAATATAATATTCAAATATAGAATTAATTTGTATACCCAACATTCTGGCAGGACAACGTCTGTAGTTACATCATAAAAAAATACAATGCCATCAAAAACATAAATTGTAAAAAAGGCCAAGTCTTGCAACTCACTTCTTCTATCGTAAAAAGTTGTGAGATCCATATAATACCAAGTCGGTCAATTTATTCAGTCTCTACTGAAGGATCCTTCTGTCTTAAGTAATTACATAATAAGCTAACCTAACAATATCTTATAGTGATCATATTATCAATACCAATTTTAAAAATCTTTGAAGTTTAAAATAAATAGATTGGCTCGGCTATCGCATGAAATCACAATGTATCTTTTTTTATTTTATTAAAAACATAATGTATCTCACAAGTAATACATATTATATTAAATTAGATTGTTTAGTGCGATTGCCAAGTCAATCTTTTTATTTTAAACATCAAAGATTTTTAATATTGGCATTGATATGATCACTATAAGATATTGTTAGGTTAGCTTATTATGTAATTACTTAAGACAGAAGGATCCTTCAGTAGAGACTGAATAAATTGACCGACTTGGTATTATATGGATCTCACAACTTTTTACGATAGAAGAAGTGAGTTGCAAGACTTGGCCTTTTTTACAATTTATGTTTTTGATGGCATCTCATTTCTTTTTGTAGATAGTCCTTTTCTTAGTTTATATGTAATAAGAATTAATACAAAGCTATGGATAACAGTCTGATTTTGATCGGCATTTTTATCAACTTTTTAATGTAAAAAAGTAGTTATAGTGACATAACTACAATAGTTGGACATATGGTCTCGTTAAGTTTTTTGTAGATTTTGATATGTTCTATAATATTGTAGACGTTTTTTTTGTTCTATCATCAATACATTCCGCAGCACATGCGATGAAAGACATTTTATGGCTAATTTTTTTACACCTTAGGTTGTTTTTAGTAGGGATTTCTAAGGATCTCTATTTTTTTTCTAATTAAGTAATAAATATGTATACTCAGTGATAATGTAGCTTTCTAACGGTAAAAGAATTTTTAAAATCGGTCCAGTAGTTTTTAAGTTATTCATTACATACAAAAATACAAAAAAAAATGTATATCTAGAAAACTGGACCGAAATTTCAAAATATTGTAGTTTTTCCTTGATTTATAGACTAAACACTAATTGTATTCTAAATTTCAAGTTTCTATGTCTGCTAGAAGTGCCTTAGAGTTTTGATGATCGGTCAGTCAGTGAGTGAGTGACAAATTATCAAACTTTGACTAGTTATAATTCTTAAACTACTGGTTCAAATAGAATGATATTTGAAATATACCGAGATTATACAATGCCTGCTTAGTGACTGAAAATTCAGGATTCTAGTTTTATCCACAACGAAGTTATAGGGGGTCGAAAATGGCCCGAACTACTTCGAGAAAAGTATAGTACGGCCGTGCCGCTTTTTGCTCGACTTGGCGGGGGCACTACCGTGCCCCCAGATAAATGCATTGACAGCAGTAGGTACTTATGTTCGGACGAGGCATATATTTTACGTTTAATAATTCTTGAAACATGGAAGTAGGATAAATGTTGTAGAAATGTATTGAGAAGTATGTTTGGTGTTTTTCTAAAAGTTAAATAAAATAAGTATTATTCGAGAGCGTTGCGGAGTAAAAGACGATGTAGTGTCACGAATTAAAAAAGGTATGTTGAGTTAGTTTAGGCATGTAATGAGGATGAATGAAAGATAACGAAAAAAATTATTCAAGTGTGAGTGGAAGAGTCGGGATTGGTCAACATAGGAAAACGTACCTCGATCAGATCGGGGACGTTCTTCAGAAGGGCTAAATCCAAAATACTCCAATCCAACGAGCGGAAGAAGCAAAAGTGGTATGCAAGGATCCGAGCATATGGCATTGCCATTGGCGTAGCTAGAGATTTTGTCTAGAAGAGGGGCAGCCGTCCAGCTATACTAACCATAGTCATTTCATAATAGATTTTAATACTGTCGAGGGTGGGCATATAAGTTTCTAGTGTGGGCATTGCTTACCCTTGGTCCCTCCTAGCTATGCCTAAGGGCATACCGTGATAGAGATCACGATTGGCAGAGGCCAACCCCAATGGGACAGGTGTATGCATGTAATAATTCTTTTTTTAATATGATTACTTACCAAGTTCTAATTAACTATCCATATGATATAGATGTTTGTCAAGTGAGTGATGTAGCTTTTAGTGCTGAGATAAAAAGCTTCCTTCTTATTTTTTAACTTACCAATTTTTTTTGTCCATTACTTAATGCAAACGTCGTTATCATCCATCTTGTATTGTCTTTATCGATGTACACTAAGTCTACTCTGACTGGAAAAGAGAAAAAATACACTTTAAAAAGGTTTTTTTACGTATAATATACTTTGTAATTCTTATGTAGTGCCCACTTTTTACTATTTATAAAGTTATTGTTGTACGTATTACGTTGCATATAAAGTTATTGTTTATTGTACCATCACATTTGAACTACTACACAGTGCACTGGGAAAATTTTCACCCGTATATCTCTATACTTTTGGCCCAAGCTTCAGTTTTGACCTAAAACATATTTTATTATAACTGGGTCACAATTTACTAGTTCCATCGTGAATTGTTGTCAAAATAATTGATTGTCAAACAATATTTTTGTATATAAACTAGCGCCAATTTTAGGTAAACTCGTTATTACGATAAAAGCGCCATATCGTGGCCATCTTTGAAACTAGTTCCCTGGCGTTAGTTGCATTACACTATAATTTCAAGTATTTATTCCAACGCCACCTATCGGATATGTTGAGGTTTCTGTTTTATAAAACGTGCTACAGATAGAGCCACTAATTCTTTTTTAAAAATCAACAGACATTAAGTGCTTTTGTGATTTTTTAATTCGGAAAAGTGGATTTTCTGTAGGTTTTATCCAAACAAAACATTGAATTTTGTAGCAGTTTTTAGACCATAAATAAATAGTATTTGCTTAATACATGGAACTTTTGTCGTAGGTATTGAATCACGGTCTTGATACTAATAATTTCAAGTGATGGTATAAATTAAATGCACTAAAATTGGTTATTTTTAATACAAACGTATCTAACGCCATATAATTTTTTTTATTAAATATTATAATCTAGTAGGAATATTTACCATATTTTATACTTTTAGACTTAACTGGAATTGAATTATCATATTCAAACATATCTTAGCAACAAAATCAAACGAACATATGAAAAGTGAACGAAGTTTATTTTTTTTAAATGTATACGCATGTTTTTATTGTAAAGTTGTCAGCAATGACTTATGTGTTAAATAATACAATCAAAAATGTGAGACTGTGTTTACCGTGAAAATGTGTGATACTTTGTGGGATTGTGTGTGAAACATACAACGATGTTAAGTCGTTGGAAAAGTAAAGACAAGTCAGAGAAATCTGGCAAGTCTAGCGGCAAGAAAAAGCGAAAAGGACGAGATAATGGTAAGTCATAAGTTATTAAGTATCGACGTCCTGTTGCCACAAAAAAATCTTGGTCTTCTTCATATATATTGGTTCATTCTTCAATTTTGCGCTTAGATAAAGGACAGAGAGGGAATTACGAGCCGGATTTACGTTTACACGCCATGTTAAACTCATCGTCTGTTATTATTGAGAGCATGGATACCATATCTCTCAAGAGCTGGGGATAAAATAATTGGTATAATATTGTAGCTTGGATTGATATTTTATTTTGCTATGCCAAAAATGGTTAGTGGAACCTAAACGTGCATAATTATGAGAATCTATGCCGTCATTTGATATTATTTGTTAATGATCCGATTTATATCATGTTCCTTAGGATCGAAGAAAATAGGTTCATTACATTAAAAAGAAATGTTAGTTTCATATACCTATAAAGATTCAAATAAATTTAATATTACATAAATTTCTTAAAAGAAAATTATACTCTCAGTATTTATTGTTTCCTGAAAAAATTCAGAATATTTTATTCATATTTATGTTTACACTTTCCCCAAAAATATGGCCGCCTATCTTAATATAGTATTTGGGGTATTTTTTTATCTGAGCAAACATGACGTATGTGTGACGATTTTCTTACTGAGAATTTTTACCTCTTGGCTAAAGACACTAATTACTGACTAAAATTTGTATTTAAGTACTTACCTATGTTCAGACAAAAGCATAACAGAATAACCTTTGTTACAGAAGAAGACTGGCAAGGAGATGGAAGAATTGACGGTGAGTAGATTTCCATAATAATTTTATGATAAAGCTGGTTCCTTCAACGCGAATATTGTTAATCATGGCTGCTTGGATTATTAATCTGTAAGAAAATATATATTGTTCATGGAATATTATTTTCTTGTAGTATTTCGATATTAATCATCATCGATATTACTCACACTTTTTTTGCTGCACACATAAAAATAGTTTTTATTTTTACCAATACAAATCTGATCTACTAGATTCTAATCAACGTTAAAATCATTTCCGCAAGTTACCCATAACAGTAAACTTAACAAAGTTGTACACTAGGACACCCCACCAGTTGCTCTTAAAAACCCTGCACTGAGCTGAAGTCTGAAGTGCGCATGTGCATGAGCTCTGTCCAATAACTACCCCGCTCTCATTCGACGTCAATCTTACCAGTACAACGAAATATTGCATATGGCAATAAAATTTATAACCGTCAATAATAAGAGATAAACTATAATTTTTATTATTTACCCATTTTTATCATAATTATGTGTTAAAAGTTGTTTTTCTTCAAAATTATTCACTTAACTTTAAAAAATCATTCTCGCTTTGAATGAATAAATTAATATTCAATATTAAATGCTAATAAACGAAATTTTTCCTTTTCATTAAAACATTTTAATTATTAATGTTTGAAGTATTTTTTTAGTTATGAACTATGTATATATTTAATTTTTTGACTAGTTATCATTGTTGTCAGTGCAATCCGACGTTTGGTACTAGACGGCAGCGTTTTATTGTGTGTTGTGTTGTTTTATCAAAAAAGTGCAATCTGAGAGGTAAATTTCTTGTTCATTACAGCATTACACATTTTTTGAACACAAAGATGAAAAATGATACAGGTTCATCAGGGCCGCTTGATATACTTTTAGACAGCTACTAAACACCGGTTAATTTACTATAACAGCTTAACCGAAATACTAAGTTTAAGGTTTTTGTTAATATTATTTCATGTTTAGTCATATTTACGGAGAAAAATACTGTGGTAACTTTAGTATTACTCTTTATAACTAATATCATGGTATCTCTTTCAGACACGTTTTTCTCTAAATAAAAATTTACCGGTTTCAATCCCTGCTTTTAGATTTATTGGAACTCGATTGAAATTGATCTTCATATATAATTTATAAAATAATATTTATTTATTTCGCTCTAAAAAGTGCTAAAAAGTTGAAAGAAGGTAATAGATTTACAAAAGGGTACTGATGTACTAAATGCTATGAAAACGTACTAGATTTGGCAAAATTTTACTAAACTGGCAACACTCGTTGTAACTGTCACTGTCGTTTTCGTTGTGAGTGTGTTGTGCATGTGTGCTATATTGAAAAGGACGTTTACGTGAAATTTTTGTGCGTGTAGTACCTGTGTATGTGTTGCAAGGTCAAGGTTCAATCCCGTACCCCCAGCACACTATTAATGCATTATTGCAAGTTTGGCTGTTGGTGCAACCATTCGTCAGTTTCGCTCCTAACTTGTCACCTTACAGTAAAGTGTAACTTGACTAAAGTCTCAGAATGGCTAATTTTTTTAGTGGTGTTTTTAATTTCGGCCGTAATGCAATAATTATGATTCGGGTAATTGAATATTTTAAATGTTAGAGAAATATAATACAAAAATTCCGGTTTTTAATTATAGTTATTTTATATTTTTAGAATGTGTTCAAATGTTCAAATATAAAACCAGAGGAAGAATTAAAAGATAATGTTCCAAATGAAGACGATGATTATATATCTGACACCGAATTATTAACGGTTCAAAATTCACCTGAATCGGTCGTTTTTTTAAAATGCCGAAACTATAAAAAACAAACGACATGTAAGTAGTATTGTTTTATATATAATATTTTGTTCTTGTTTTTTATTTTGTAAATTGTTTAAATCCCATATTGCTTTGTGAGAATGTTAACGGTTTTCAAGTAATTAAATTTGCTAATATAACTATTTTAATGTGAGAGATTGAAAACGGAATAAATATTATAGATAAAAAAGATTTTTCAATTGATCTTTTCTAAGAAATTCGAAATAAGTGATAGGCTAAAAATGGACAACGCATTTTAATATTATGTATATTTTATTCTGATAAAATCAACATGGCGATTTATTCAGTAAAGTTTAAGATTTTAAAAAATATATTAGTATTCACTAAAGCGCTCTTTTATATAAAATATATTTTACAAAATAGGAATAATAGTAGAAATGAAGGTTTATTAATTTTTGTTTATTAGCACTTCAAAAAGAGGAACTATTTTAAGAAATTATTTACTTGAAAACCGTCAGGAAATGGCTGCCGATGTCAGCAGCACTTAAAATAAACTTTGACTTATAAGTTTTTAAGGAATTGCTTTGAAATGAATGAATGAAATTTCTAATATTCGAATTACTTAAGTTTTTTTTTACTTTGCGCCATATGTTTAAAATAATATAAATTATTTGAAAAATTCCTAAAATTATTGAAATACACAATGATCGGTACGACTGAGTTTCTTCTCAAAATAATGGTTTTGTATTTCATCAGATAGCAATTCGTGTCAGTGCAGTTCCTAACATTTTTTTGTTTTAAAATATGTGTCGACAAAATTCTAACAGAATATTGACTCACCGAGAGCTTTTTTTTTAGCTTGCTCAACGGAAGATGACATTGGTAATTTGTTGGTTAACATAAATAGAGCTGTAGAATTTTAGTCCAGTTGTCCACTTATTTTGCTTAGTTTTTTTGTTACTGGATCGGTTATGAAAATTATCTTATGTTCTTAGCCTGGTTTAATTGAACTTCTTCCACCGTGACTGTCATTCGTTATTTATACTTTTCCACCTATTTCTACTATATTCTAATCTTTCTTAGTAATATGGTTTTTCTTATACAAAGATAGCGATTATTTTATTGTTTTAATTTATGATTATCTCTTATTTGGAAAATTTGTAGCGCTTGGTCTTTAAAATTCAATTAATATCTACATTTTCGTTTAAATATGAAACCTTTTATGTTCTTGTACTGAAAATACTCTTACGCTCGCTACGAAATTTAATTGAAAACCGGACATTTAAATTACAGTTATTACATATTCGTAGGTACAAAAGGATAGCTAAAAGTAAAGTTTTATTACGTTATTACTATGTGAATAAATCATAACTATTTGCATTATGAGATAGGCATTATAAAGAAAATATATTAGGTAATGATAATTGAGGCATTGGAATTTTTCTAAAAAAAGCATCTTCGGAGTCTGAATCGCATTATGTTATTTTATGCGGCAATAATTGGTCTAAAATTTTTTGTTGTAAGTATGCGACGCCCTCACAATTTCTCGCAATAATCTCTTCTTTCGGTTTGCCCATCTGCGGAATAAGACCGTATAAGGGTTTTCATTTTAAATGGTTTTATTCGCCATACAGTCATACTTTATGGTACTTTGAAGAACAATAGAAATCTATTACGGTTCCGGAGTTTTATAAGTATTTAATAAAGATGCTAATTAATCTTATTGATGTAATTTATCTTAGTTTCCGTGAAATTATTTCCCAAAAAAAAAATGATGAGTATTTTGATAAAACATCCTAAGGGTCACGTCTAATAAATTAAATGCTCTTTACTCTTTCGTTATTGTTCTCATAATTTATACACCCACTTTTTGCTTACATATTTGCTGAAGTTAAATCGAATGTATCCAGTCGACGTTATTTTCATGTTACGATTTATTGTGATGACATATTGGTTTGAAACCTTAAAATCTTCGCAAGTTTTGGAATGCTTATATATGAATAATATATTAAAATTTATTTACTGAATCAAAATAAAAAGAGAGTTTATAGATGATGGGAAGATATATCAGCCGCCAACTGTGGAAAATGTACAAACTGTCGAAAAATATTCATAAATAACAATAATAAGAATGGATTACCAATGCATAGCTTGAGCGAAAACTGGACGCTCTCTGGGAGAAGTATGGGTCGTACTTACCTTACAATAAGTAGAAAAGATCGTTTCGTTTAAAGGATCTAATTTGAAAAAAATACGTTTATTAGACACTGATAGGTGAAGAATCATGTTTTTTTATAACTATGACCCTGAAATAGCGACAGTCAATGGTAACTTACTCTTTGAAAAAAATAGTTATCTTAAAATTTAAAAAAAAATTATTATCAGCTTACAGAATCCGTTCAGAAAATTTGCAAAAATTACCAACTGACAAAGTTATTACAGTTTAAAAACGCGTGATTGGCTGCATATTTTTTTTCAATCGACGTTTTCGTATCGAAAATCGATGTGGAGCCCTCCGGGAGGTCAAGCTATGGCGTCCATGGACCAATAAAAAAAAATCTAAAAAAAAAATTATATTAATAATCTATAAAATCCATTGGTAAAATTTTTCAAAATAAAGGTGGCGGAGTACAATATGGCGGTTTGAAGCCGAAAATTTATTCAAGCTTTTCTCTTATTTTTTCACTTGACCCTTTTGAATTCCGTCTGAAAGCAAAAAAAAAACATCTGTCTCACTAACCACGTATTCGCAGTGCTCGTGTTAGCGGCGCCTCCATTCCAAGTGGCTTCTAACGTTGTACAAAGTAAAGGCAGCCTTATTGGAAAAGCCTCGGAAATGTAATGGTATGTGACGGGAACACACTCCGACGAGTCACAAACGAAATGAATTCAATAATCTGGCACCTTCTCTGCCTTCAAAACATTATCGCTCTGCACACTTATTACGACTATTTTAAATGAAGAAACGCAGACACTTTTTAGGATAGACATAAAAAACTTAATGTATAAAACAGATTAATATTTCATTTTAATTATGTGATTTTGAATGTAGTTATGACAGTTATACCAAAATAAATGTAAAAGTGTACTTTTATTTTGGTATAACTGTCATAACTACAAGCTAATATAGCAGTTAATGTTTAATGTAGAATATAATTTTTTAACCACGTGCTAGGCCACGAGGCACGTGGGTTAGAATTTTTTACAGTTTGACATTTATTGAAATCATATAAAAGAAACTTTTCAAACGGGGTTAAACGTTTCAATTGGCTTTTTTTAGTCTTACAATCGGTCAATTTTAGTACCTTCAAAAGACTTTATCATTCATTAATTGTAGATTGTACTTATGTAAGACATTTACAGAAAGCAAATCGCGGTTTTTGGAGATTTTAGGGTATGTCTGACGAATATTCATAATCAGTATAACATAGAAAAGTACAGTAAAAATCAACGTTAATACGGCAACTTTGTGACATTTCAAAAATCACACAGCTGTCATCTTTCAGTCTGGCCCGTGACTACGGTTGCTGAAAAGCATCCGAAACGTCGGGTTTAAATAATTTAAACAATATCAATGTTTATGTAATCTGTCGAAAAGCAACATTACCAATTTGTTCGTAAATACCACTGCAACATGGAATAACTCTTAACATTGATGAAATCTGCAAGTATACTACTTCAGGCGGATTATTGGCAGTGTATCGCTCAACGCAGCAGGCCATTGAAGTATCAATAACTAAATAAAACGGAAAAATAATTATTATAAAGCTATCATGAAGTAATTAAACATTTAATCGGCTTATTATTATACGTTATATATTTATTACTATATAATGACGCCCTTTATTTTTAGAAGCATTTAATATGTATTTTTTTATTGACGTTCATAAGTGTACATTATGTTACCTTATTGAATAAATGATTTTAAATTTGAATTTTGAATAAAGCTACACTACCACTCACTCATTGACATGCCTTTATAGCGAGATGGAGACAGATGGAGATATACACAGTCGTATAGAGGTCCCAAATCGTACTTGAGGAAAATTATAGGTAGCAGAATTTGAAAAAACTTTGAACGGCCCGGTCAAACTGTGATGGCCAGGGGGATGTGGTTTCGACGGTCGGGCCCAGAACTGGTGGTAGTTGGGTGGGGCCCAAATGGCCCCAAACAAGATGGCCGCCATACTTTGCTAAAATCGCCATTTATGAACCCTTATCCCTGAAATTTTGCATAGGCACTTCTATAGCACTTCTTCGAGCCCTGGTTGCAGAGTTTCATTCAACGGAAAATTGAATTGCCCGCCCAAACGGCAATATTTAGTCAGCTACTCGAGTAGCTGACTAGAGGGGGGGGGGGGGGGTAGTGTGACGTTTTATTTTTGTTTTTTTTTTAATTTTGGCCAAAATCTCGCTCCGTGGATAATCGTGGAAAATGGTATTTTTCATCATACCATTGTGTTGTATCTGGGACACCGAAATATCAGGAAATAAGAAACCCTGAACTTTGTCAGATTTCAGAGGATTTGCCAACGGTTCGTGCAAACGGTTAGAGCCAGGGGTAGGGTGTCTGAACTAATTTTTGAAAAACCCTCGAATGATTAGTAGGGGAGTGAAAAAAAATCGAAATAAAGATGGCCGCCATACAAATGAAAAATCGCTATTTTTAACGCAATCAGACTGAAAATTTGCATTGCCCCATTAATCGAGCCGTGCAACAAATCTGCATACTCAAAAAATTATTAGGACCGCTGGTTTCCGACTGCAGGTGAGTTGACGTCTGCACCAGTAAAAAATAATTAGTAATTTGGAATGCTTCTAGGGGTGTAAGATTTTTTTTAAATATCCAATTTTTTTTACAAAAATGTGCTGTTCCTCCTAAAAACGGACCCCATTTATAACGCCATCGGGCTCAAAGTTGTCATAGCTCTATGGATTGAAGTTCTAAACTCTCTAACGTCTACAAACTACCGCTTATGACCGTAATCTATATATATAAAAGAGATTCCCACCCACTATATTGACTCATCACGATATCTCTGGAACCATAAAGCGTAGCGACTTGAAATATGGTAGGACGTAGGAATATTCCTTTCGCCGAGTAGAGGTCAGCTAAGAACGGATTTTACGAAATTCAACCCACAAGGGGGGTTGCGGGGGCAATTGCTAGTATAATATAATTTTGTTCGTAATGTGATTTTGACTTCGAGTTTGCATAAAATTTCAATGCACTTCAGGGTTTTTCCAACTGTGATTGTCTTGTTCGGACGCAATAGTAATAGTCCTTCCAGTCTTTTTTTATTTTTTTTTTAACTTGGGAGACCCATTTACAGGCCCCAACGCTGGGGCAAGATGGTAAAGTGACGCGGAGAATTTGGGGGCCCAGCCTTGTAACAACATGTATATATTAATTCAGCAGATATAGAAAGCGTGAGCCATATATCGTCATGATCGTAGAACAACGACGGTTCTGATTTTTTACGATTTTAGTTTTATTGTATAAAAATCTTTAAAAATATATCAATTTTCAACAGAACAAACAAAAAATTGGAGTTTGATAAAAACAATCAAGTTACTGCCTAGAATAACAGCGGTTCAGCTTTTTCAACGCAGTACAAAAACGCGTATTATACCTTCATTGTACTACGTAATCCCCTCGGCCTTCCCTCACGGTAATCAGTATAAAGTTAATATTAAAAAGACACCAAACATAATATTGCCTAGTTTGAATTCGAATAGATTAGCCTTGTTTTAATAATGCATAAAAAACGCCTTATCAATCTTTAAAACGCTCTCCTACGATCACGACGATATGTAAGTCAGGTATCATGTATCAATAGCCCGTAGAATTTTTCTCTTACTAACAATTTCAGTATATTCCGAAAGAGAATGTACCTATGTACCTGTATCATGATGTTTATATTTAAATCACATAAAGTTTTTAATGAGGGTACGGATAACACGTGAGATCAGAACACCTTGTTTGATATTTTGATATGACTTTTTTATGTTTATAAAATGAAAATGTAATTAAGGTTGCACAAGTCGCGGGCTCGAACTCACTGGTGGGCGTGGCCAAAAAGCATGCTGTTCTCCCGCACCGCACCGGGGCAATCATTATTAAGTGAGATGCACGTTCATAGTAAAAGGGGCGTCTAAAAAAATACGAAAATGCCTTTGGAAAATCGAGTTTTATGAAAAAACCACTGCATAAATCAATTGCAAATAAAAGTTATTGCATTCTTCGATACCGACTTTGTTTTGAAAGTTTGATACTTCTTTTATTACTAATTTAAGCCCAAATTTGTGTTAAAAATGGCAATAAAAACGAATCTTTGGTAGCTCGTAACTTTTTAATGGTTTTTTATTTTACCATTCTGTTTCCGCACAGACAAAATTAATAATGAGACAAAACGATATCATATTTAACTTTGCATGTACAGTGCTAAATAGTGGAGTAATACCCCCCCGAAATTTCTATGGAAAAAATGTCGACTAGTGTCACCTTTAGAATATTGCCTAGTTTGAATTCGAATAGATTAGCCTTGTTTTAATAATGCATAAAAAACGCCTTATCAATCTTTAAAACGCTCTCCTACGATCACGACGATATGTAAGTCAGGTATCATGTATCAATAGCCCGTAGAATTTTTCTCTTACTAACAATTTCAGTATATTCCGAAAGAGAATGTACCTATGTACCTGTATCATGATGTTTATATTTAAATCACATAAAGTTTTTAATGAGGGTACGGATAACACGTGAGATCAGAACACCTTGTTTGATATTTTGATATGACTTTTTTATGTTTATAAAATGAAAATGTAATTAAGGTTGCACAAGTCGCGGGCTCGAACTCACTGGTGGGCGTGGCCAAAAAGCATGCTGTTCTCCCGCACCGCACCGGGGCAATCATTATTAAGTGAGATGCACGTTCATAGTAAAAGGGGCGTCTAAAAAAATACGAAAATGCCTTTGGAAAATCGAGTTTTATGAAAAAACCACTGCATAAATCAATTGCAAATAAAAGTTATTGCATTCTTCGATACCGACTTTGTTTTGAAAGTTTGATACTTCTTTTATTACTAATTTAAGCCCAAATTTGTGTTAAAAATGGCAATAAAAACGAATCTTTGGTAGCTCGTAACTTTTTAATGGTTTTTTATTTTACCATTCTGTTTCCGCACAGACAAAATTAATAATGAGACAAAACGATATCATATTTAACTTTGCATGTACAGTGCTAAATAGTGGAGTAATACCCCCCCGAAATTTCTATGGAAAAAATGTCGACTAGTGTCACCTTTAGAATAGAATATAAGAAATAGGTAATGTGATAAGGTAAGATGAGTGATCACTTTAAAATTTTAGACATACACCTGCTTCTAATAGGAAAATCATTTAATTTTTTTGTTATTGTAGATGCGACCATGTAATATTTTTAATAAATCACAAAAGAAATCAAATCACATTTTTATTTTCGCAGCCATGATTAACATACATCATAAAAATACTTCTACGTGTGAAATGTGTTGGTTAATGTAATGATTAGGGTATTTGCATGTAATTTTTATTATCAGGAGGTTTATCTGATGGGGAGGCAACTCGTGTAGCCCCCCGTAGCCGATCATCACGTCGCGATGATCCAAGGCGTCACACTCTTGCGGGAAACAACTTATATCTGCATCCTCATCATCCTGGAAGCATTGCCGATATTAAAGTAAGTTAAAATAGAATAATTTCCTATAAGCTTTATTTTAATTCAGTTATAGGAATTCAATTGTGTTTAATGTATGTATTCTTATTTATTACTTTTCTGTTTTATTTATTTAACATGTTTACTTTAGCAACATGATATCGCTCAGACTCCTGTAAGTGTTCCACGCCATACATGCCACGCTATATATTCTACGAAAGATGGCATAAGACAAAAACTATACTCAGATCATCGTCTGAAAAAGGTTAGAGGCATTTAAATTTAAGCTTTTGTTAAATCATTATTCAAATATATTGAAGAAATAAATTAATTACTCTATAGTATCGATGATTGACGTTCATAATTGTACATTGTGTTACCTAAATAAATAAATGATTTCAGTTTGATTTGATAGTTAAGGTTTTTGAAAAAATATGGAGTTAAATCAATAATAATAAATCACATTATGTCAATTTCATATTCAATTAAATTATTGTTTTATATTTTTTATTTTGTTTGATATTTTGTTTTGATTGTTTATATTTATTATTATATTGCTGCATCATTTATTCCGTCTTATTTATAAGAATGGTTTTGTCTGTTTTTCTATTGTTAGCTATTTTTGCAGCCACCATTGGCACGGGGCTACCTTCCCCAAACGTTTTATTACGATGAAGACCCAGGCGTCATGTCCGAGGTTGAGACGGCCTCCACTGGTTTTAGACGTGGAGGCAAGCAACGATCTTCATTGCCCGTTGTGCGCACACCAAGCAAAACACTTGAACGACCTCTAGGTCAGTGGTGAAAATAATTATTCCCGTAAACTTGTTTCATTTTTAAACTCATTCACGTGAATAATTCATGTTAATTAAAAAAGTAAATATAGACTCAACAAATACGTCAATTGTGCTTTAATTTTTCCAATTAATAATTCCAAGTTTTGGAATAGCTTAATAGAACGCCGTTCGACCGCAACAATGCACATAATAAGGGAAATAACATTTTTAATTTTTTATCTCATTTTTCTATAAACTCTGTGCCATATTCTTTGAATATGCGGCAAAAGTGTTTTTTTCTAAATATTCCAAACTCACTAAACTACTACTTGTTAAGTTTCTGCTTACATCCTCCTGTAAAATTAAACCGACCGTCTAGATATCAATTAAAAACCTCTCGAAAAATATAACTAAGTTAAAATTTTACGCCGGAGAACATGTTAAGGAAAAATAATATTGTCTGACAGGAGGTGACAACCCTCACTTCTAACACTAATATCTAATATACATACATATAAACTTATTATTGAACATATTGAACATAATATTATGAGTTGAATTGTTAGTTCTCGAGTATAACTTCGGGGCGAATTTGTTTGAAGTTTGAACAAATATTTTCCTTTCCATTATTCTCTAGAGGTTTTATAGTTAGGGCAGTGGGTAATCTTAGTTCTTGGTTACAGGTCTTGTTTTTTTGCAATATCGCAACGAAACTAAACGGGCTCTCTTGCCAAATGAAATAACATCTCTGGATACTGTCAAAGCCCTATTTGTACGAAGCTTCCCGAAGCAATTGACTATGGACTACTTAGACAGTCCATTGGTAAAGATTTACATACATGATAGCTCTAAAGACATGTTCTATGAATTAGAAGATCATAGGTAAGTAATAAATACAAATAAAAAATTATCTATGTAAAAAAATTAAATTAAGCTGCAAGTTTAATAAGTGAAGGTAATATAAATAAAATTATATAAAGAAATATCTGGTTATTACCTTAAAAATATTTTTGTTAAGATTATCTCTTAATTTTCACACCATGATAGAAGATGATACACTTTTCTAATGTGAAGGGCGTTACCGGCGTTGCGCGGTACAGTTGATTCCACAGCGGTACGACTTTTCAGTGTTTAACGTGCTACAGTTCCCTTCAAACGATAAAGTGGAACACGGTAAAATATATTTTCGTTAACCGCAAAAATGAGAAAAAATACTATACATAAACATGATCATCGTTGTCCGTAAGTTTCTATGTTTCTCTTACAAGTGTTTACGTTATTCTAGATAGCACGCCCACAACATAAATACAATAATGTTTGGTAACAGCTGTGAATGATAAGCGTAACTACGTGCAAATCGATTTTTAAACGCTCAGCTACGCAACAATTTATGTTTAAATTAAACTAATGCAATTGAATACACAAATAATAAAGTTTTTTTTTTGTTTATACATAATAACATATTTATTTTTGTTGAAGAGTGTACCTTGGTATATTTTTTTTAAACAAATATTACCATACGCATATTGACTGCATTATTATAGTTATTTTACGATCACAATATTACATACTAAATTGGATAGCTGGTTCAGACTAAATAGTTCATTAGCTACTAATTAACAAATCTAAGTGTAAATCGTGCATTTTCATATTAAAAGCCGGTATTAATTTATTCGTAACATTCAGAAATAAAATACGAGGTAGGAAATAAGCACCGTTTTTAATAATATCAGTGCAGTCAATCGAGCGTAAATAATTATTTTTCATTCTAAGTACTAACTGAACTATGTGTAATAAATGCAATCTTCGAGCAATTCTCATTTTCAATATCAGTAGGATTTATATGTTTATATTACGGAGTTTTATATCCGGTTCCGAAAGGTCGGAATTTCGGAATTGATTTCGTACCTACGATTTTGATTTCGGTTCTGAAAAAATTTAAACGGAGCTTATGGTTAGGGAGCTGGTGAGCATTTAGGTGTATGATTTGCACAAGTTTCACATCGAGGTAGATTGCAGTTTAAGTCATTACGAATTGATTTGGTCTAGTTAATTAAGTTCCTACGTCGCTGCGTTTTCGCGTACAGCCGATTGAAGTTGCTTAAAAAAAGGGGGATATTAAATCATTTGCACATGTATGCCTCTGGTGTTCATGGTCACAAACATCTTGGAAACGAAGAAAATCGAAGAGGCAGACATTCAGGGCTCTGCATTATCATTGGAGTTGTAAAAATGTTAAAAAACAAAACCTCTCCTAAGTAATTTGCACACTCTCATTGCGCCCATTCGATTCATTATGACTCCGTGGATACGAATTTGGCAGACATTTTGCTCACTGATTTTTAGGTGTATAAATTCACGGAATCAAGGGGAAGCGGGTATTGCATGGGATTATTGATATTCTTTATAGTTTTATTGTTATTATTATGTTTCATATTATTCGCTGAAGTCTCTGCTGTGTACAAAGCCTTACGCTATCGAGACGTCCTTGTGGAAGTGCCTGAGAGCGAGAGAGAGAGGAAAAGCATGCAAAATAAAAGGGAAGACTGTCTTCTGGTTCTTTCTATTCACTTCTAATATTACTTCATGTATCTATATATATATAGATATACACCATATACATTCAGGTACACAATACGTAAAAGGTCGGAACTGAGTTAGGTATACTGTTCTCACTCATATCCCCAATTAAAATCGTAATTTCATACCGGCGGAGACGCAGTTAGCAGGTAGAATCCGAATATTTCTGACGCGTGTTTAAATTTGAATTTTGTACTTTTAGCTTGGCGCGAGCGTCGGTTTGAAAAAAAAATATTCAAGTGGTCTGCCTTTGAAATATCAGAGGCCTGTCTGCCTCATCTAGTTTCTTGGTTTCATAAGAAATTCAAATATCAATCCAAGAAGCAGACGAGGCATGTGCGCACAATATAGCCCTTCTTTTTTTTTACATTTTTGAAACGCTGTCAATAGTGAACGCAGAGGCAACATGCTGTCAAACTATTTTTCCATGGTCCTTCTCATTGTTTTTAATCGAACAATTTCAATCTGCCAAGTGTGTAATTCATATAGAGTTTTTAAATCATAAAAAAAAACTAAAAAAATTGAAAACTACAAAAGTCAGAGCCCTGGAAGTCTGCGAATTTTTGTGTATACAGGATGACTATAATCATCAGCCCCAGAGGCAGACATGTGCACATAATATCACCCTCCTTTTGTTTTCAACATTTATGAAACGCTGTTAATTGACAACAAGCACCACTATGGTGGCAGACGATGTCCTTGATGTTTCTTAGGGTATAATTATCACAATAAATAACGTCTGCCATTTGTGCTGATCATATAGAAATTTTTCTCGCCAGCTCCCTTACCATTATAATCGGAGTACAACGGCGGCGGCGGTGGCCGCGGTTAGAGCAATTTGATTTAATTTACTACTGTTTAAAATTCGTTTATTTGTATTTTCAACAAACAGAAAGGTGTTTTTTTTTTAATTGTTTGAATGAAACTGATGATTTTTCCACTGCCTCCGATTTCGGTTCCGACAAACCAAAAATCACTCCGATTCCGATTTCGGTTTAGTGTCCATTACAACTGAAATAATTTAAAGCTTGAAATCAAATAATTTCCATCAGCTCTGCTATTTACTTAATACCTACTGACGTAAATAGTAGTAGGTACTCGATCTTTGGGTTATGTAGGTATATTACTGCTAACCCATTAAAGAAATACGTTATAAGAAAGCATAATATTGTGCTATAACCATGATGTTTGCAATAAACATAATATGGTATGGATTGGTTTCTAAATAGACACTTTGTAATAGAAGTTTCAGTTTCTTTAGTTACATATTACAGTATGCAGTGAAACCTGTTTAACTGAGATCTCAAGTGACCTACATTTTTCTATAACTTATACAGGCTTTTCATTTACCCAGTAGGCAGGATTAAAATTACCGTTGTCTTTTTTATAGAGGGTTCATTATAGCTGGTCGAAATGTGCCGTTTTTCATTTATAAAGGTATTATTGTTGTACAACTTTTATTTCTCAAAATAATTTACGGCTAAAATAAATTATTAAATTATAAATAAAATCAAAAATAAATGAAATATATATATAACGAATAACACATTTTTTTCAACATCGACATTCGACAAAGTGAATAAAACCTTTATTCACTCGTTTAATAAGCAAAGCTAAGTACGGAAGAAATTGGAATGTTTGTAAACAATATGACACGTTTGCCACTTGTCAAATCCTGATAAATTGTCTTAATTATACAGGCTGTTGAACTGCAGTCTTAATTAGGAGAGGTAAAGATCGAAAAAGACCAAGAAATCAAATCTCAGTTATGAGGTTTGAACATTTCCAGTATCAGAGGTCTTTCCAGGCAAAAGTGTCGGTACCTCATTGTAATTTTATCAATAACAGAGATTTCTCTTTTTATACACGGCCCACTTAACCAGGTTTCACTGTAATTATTTATAAAATATATTTTTAACATGTCCTTCGTAATATTAACACTGATAATTTTTTCGATAAGTCATGAAATAAGAACGATATTTGACAGATTAGCGATATCTAACGATTAAATTTCAGCCTGAGCTGTTTTTATATGATATATTTGCATGGTGTTTAATGAAAGCATTAAATTAAAAATATGCTAATGTATTTCTTATATTGATTGCTTTGTATCTAACGTTTCCAATCTTTCCATTTTCCATTCATCCGCTGTACAAAACATGGAGTGTTTCAATAGGTTCTAATTAGCTGAGGCGAACTGTAATTATGTTAGCTTCGAGTCTGATGTTGGTTCGTGAAAAAACTAAGTATCAGTACAAAAGCCCTTGAGATTATATAACTTCATAATATTTTTTCGTAATATTTTTGTTCCAATGTGCGTTGTAGCACCTTTTTAATCGAGATTGTCATGTAGTAATGTGATATATTGCGATGCTCTAAACACTTCAAAAACTCTCAACACTGTATAATTAATTACGTCAAAGCAACTGCTGTCGCGTGGTCGGACATAATTGCTACATAGGGGTACTATGTAATCGTGTATATTCATATACTTGTCGTTAAAATAATATATAGTTATTGAATTACTCAAATACTCTTCAATCACAACATCTACCTATAGCGTGTTATCTATATGCAACACAATAGAACAGATGCCGGGTGTATGAGTTCGACCTCTATATCTTCAATTCAGGTTTAAATTTTATTCTGCTTTATTTGGTTTAACAGTCACTTAAAGACATGTATAATATTGGTTCCACTTCAGCGAATAATGTCCAAAGTATTATAGTATCCGGAATATCTAGTTGCAGGGTATACGTATACCAGGCGAATTACCTTGCACCTTTGTCTTACTTAATTTCTCTGCAAAATTTCATTATTTTAAAATATGAATTTGTTTATAATCTGCATTTTCTTCTAAGATATTTTCCAACTATGTACAATATAAAATAAATTGGTTTTTAAGGTTTGGTGTTGTGAGTTTTAAAAGTACTACTGGTTGAAAGAAAGAAGTTGTTTTCTATTCTACTAGGATAGTAATAATAATAATCAGTTATATAACAGTAATTTTTTATTTTTATTTTCAACCTCGGATTAATTTGTTTATCAAAATATGTTTAAATAGATGCAAACCTCGTTACTATTTTCATTATTTGTTATCCTATATTGCGCTAAAAAATACTTATTTAATTATTAATTGTTGGTATAAAGATAAAGTATTTTATTTTCTCGTACCATTTTTGTTAGCTGCAGATCTGATACATAGCTTATTCATATTCAGTATGAATTTAAGTAAACATCAGTACCTAATACAGTAATCATTTAAATTGACCAGTCCGGACCGATGACATTACGGTCTGGGTAATCGGCCATTTTGTAGAAAGTTCTTAACAACAGTTTCATTATATATTTTTTTATAGATTTGAACTTAGGATAATTCCTTTAACCAAAATCGATGAGACGAATCAGATGCTGATAATACTTGCACGCGTTCCTTATTTAACTAATAAAGCTTACTCACTTCAGTTGATACAGTTCCATTTTAAATTAGAACTAAATAATTTGGAGCGCACAATACGCTTATATACCTCTGCTTTAAAACTAGAAAAATCTGTACAATACCAGATTATGCTAGTGCTTAACTGGTTTCTAACCTGGTAAATGATTATTGCAACTAAAGTTTTCAAGAACTTATGCGCCGACCCAATACAATTGTAACTAGGGCTACTATTGTGCAAATCGCTTATTTATTCCACATCAAACTTTATTACTGTTTCCACTTTCATTGCGTATTTGATCACGTTTTTCTAGACCTGTATACCGGGATGTATTGTTTAAACTTAATCGAAAAGTTAGTCAACAGCGAATGGTACAATTGGCAATGTAATTTTTTTTTAAAAATGTAGAATATTCTAGTACTCTGGACATTTTTATTGTTTGGACTATATTGATTGAATGGCGTTAATTTAGCAAGCTACCTAACTGTAGTTTTCAGCATCGTTTTTTATAGCTGTTCGACTCATAACGGGAAGAATATTGGCGTGTTTGCAAGTCGTACCTACTAGTAATTTCTATGGGCCAGTAATATGTTTCACTAAGATTAAATCCGTGCTCGGGAAATAATGCCTTTAGTTACTTTCGATGTTCGTTTTTTGAAAACATTAAGCTCTTTTACAATCAGTGGTGCGGCAATTGATTCATACGCATACAACATTCAGAATTTTACGAATGGATTAAATAGCTGTGTTGATTTCTTTATAAAACTTTATGACGCAAAACGATTCTGTCTAAGATTTCAGTTCAGTCAACTATGTAAATAATGATAAAGATACACCGCTGCTTTAACTAAAGTGTTACTTCCCACCCATATTTGCATATGAATTGGTTTAGAGCTAGGTAACATATAGTAGGTACTAAGATTAAAAAGCATGCCAATATCTGATACACATGTCTTTTTAATGATGTATTCCGGATATTATTACACATCGTATCATAGAACGCTTCATAATTTGATAGCTAATCGAGATGCCAAGTTCAGCTTCATAACAAAAGGATAGTTATTAATAACAACACATCTAATAACTACATACGTTGAAGCCAGAGTTTTATTTAAAATATTTTTTTTTTCAAAAACAGTTCAAATCAAAATTCAAAATTTTACTACTTTTGGTTGAAAATCTTGATTATTTAAAATGTTTTTTAGGGTATTAAGCAAAGTAATGTAATCCTATGACTTTGCTTAATAAATATGCAATTTTTTCGAAAGTTCCCTCTGGTTATAACTTAGGAAATCAGTCAGGGTATAACGTTTTTGATATTTCAATTATTTAGAAACAGTGGATTTGGATATGTATAGGATACTATTATATCAGTATTTGATTAGATTAGTAAGATTCAAGATGCTAGAACAAATTCTGTATGATGGATTTTAAAATTATATAAATTATTTAGGGCTCATCTCCGCGACATACGAGACCGATCTGTACTGCGGCTTTTCGAATCAAAAGATCTGAATGGAGGCGTCTTCCCTGGAGCACTTGGCGTGGGGTCTGTAAGACTGCCAACTCTTGCGGCCACTAGTTCTTCTACGGCAAACTTAGAGGTTTTATACTGTTTAATATAAATTTTTTTTTTCAATATTATGACTATGACAACATTATGATTGAATAGTTGAAAGTTTGTATTTCATAATATTTTTTACAGCTTAGGATAACATTATGGATTATTATTCATTATATTACTAAAATGATTGTTACAGGATCAGAACACATATTTCAGTGAGCCAGAGATAGACTCTGACCACATTCATAATATACATAAATCAAAGGTAAGTTACTTTTTTACTGGATTGTGGCAGACGGGCGGAAGGCTCTCTTGGTGTTGATTAATTTCCGCCAGACAAATAAACATCATAATATGCTGACACCAATGATTTTTTTTCCAGAATTCAAATATAAATTTCCTCTCACGTGCAATTTATATAATACCAATAGGAACAAATACTTGTTACACGAACATAATATCGATGTTCATTCGGGCCCTTGTGTAATTAAACTCTCAATCCATTATTTTCAATGCTGAACTAATTTATTTTTGTGCTAAGTTTACAATAATGTATTAATATTGATGATAAGGTCAATGGGTATTAATACGTAGAAATGAAAAAAAAATGGCGTTCATATTTTCATTCACCATGAAACTACCTAACTACTACTAGTTTTAAATACTGCAATTAATTTATTACAATAGTATCGATTCCATTATTAGGTACGAATCCATTACAGGAATTAGCTCACAGACCTATCGGAAAAGGATTTGTGCGTCCGCGTCGGCATAAATGATACATTCATAAAATCCCTTAAAATACTCACTACTAAGTCCTGTGGAGCTATAGTTGCTTAAATTCTCTGGGGATCATGGACATTTGAACCGATCTTGTTCTTATAAAATGTTTGCTTTTTTATAACTGGATCCAATGTGTTAGAACATTCGTTTACTCTATCGATGTTCGGGTGTTTATTAATTTCATTACCTTCGTGAAGGGCTTATGTTTGATTAAAAAGCTTATTGTGTTGATTTTTTTATTTAATTATTTAATTTATGAAGTGTCTCGTAACCGCAAAGCCTTGCTTAAGGTGAAACTAGTCGACATTTTTTCCATAGAAATTTCGGGGGGGGTATTACTCCACTATTTAGCACTGTACATGCAAAGTTAAATATGATATCGTTTTGTCTCATTATTAATTTTGTCTGTGCGGAAACAGAATGGTAAAATAAAAAACCATTAAAAAGTTACGAGCTACCAAAGATTCGCTTTTATTGACATTTTTAACACAACTTTGGGCTTAAATTAGTAATAAAAGAAGTATCAAACTTTCAAAACAAAGTCGGTATCGAAGAATGCAATAACTTTTATTTGTAATTGATTTATGCAGTGGTTTTTTCATAAAACTCGATTTTCCAAAGGCATTTTCGTATTTTTTTAGACGCCCCTTTTACTATGAACGTGCATCTCACTTAATAATGATTGCCCCGGTGCGGTGCGGGAGAACAGCATGCTTTTTGGCCACGCCCACCAGTGAGTTCGAGCCCGCGACTTGTGCAACCTTAACTTGCTTGTGATCCTAATATTATTCTGTACAATGTTTATGTTAAACACATATTTTGATCTATATTAAAAACATCTTTATGAAGTTTAATTAAATTCAGCTTCGTTCGGATCGTTCATTACAATCAAATATTGCGATACAGTACTTGATTATTGGTAAATTATTATGGTTCAAGGGATAAGTAAAATTTGTATAGTAACTAAGATTTCGAATTTATTTAGGCTAAATTAATTTATAAACAGTTATATTAATATTCTAAAGAAAAATGACATAGTAATAATTACAATATTAAACAAACAAAAATAACATAATATACCTAAAATAAATAAACATTATGAATGGCAAGTAATGTATCTTAAATAAGTTCTTCATAATGATATTTCATATAATCAAGTTAGTTAAAGATTTGACGTGATTATAGTAATTTACTTACTACTTTTTTATAATATAATTAACAAGTAAAGTAAGAACATTAATCTAAGGTATTTTTGAAAATTTTGTCACTATTCAAATATTAGAAGGCTCTGCAAATCGGTAGACCTTTATAATAATGTGCCCCACTGTAGAGTTTCTTGGGTGTCGATCTCCATGAAAGCACTAGCACCTTTTTAAAGGGCTCGGAAGTGCAACCACTACAAACTTTCATGACTGCTTTAACTTCAGCTTCTGCTGGTTCTCTTTCGTCCACCTGGCAAAAAATAAAAATTAAGTAAAGAAATTATATTAATGATTCATTTCTTTTTAATTGAAATTTATATGATTTTGTAATCTAACAGTAATTTAATATTATATTAATAAAACTAGGTTGTGCAAAGTTGTCTTCACTTACAGTCATCTTTTGCAAATTTTGAACCGGTAAATTTCCTACTACACCAGCTAAACCAATAAGAAGTGATTGTTGTAAAAGTGCTGCCTCTTCTTTATTGTCATCGATAAGATCGGTCCTTAGTAGGGCTTCATCTACTATCGATCCATCTGATAAAGCTACCAGACCACGTTTATCCTTTTTGCCTGAAAGATAAATTAATTGATTGAATTCAAATATATAAATATAATTTAAATATTTATTATTGCTAATAAACGCTTAAACATTATTAAAGCGTATTTCCTGTATAACCTGAACTTTTTTCCTTTGCCATTTCCTTCTCAGGGTTGTCTCTCTTGTCGCGTTTGTTTGAATTTCTCTTGAACAAATTATGGGTTACTGCGTCATCAATGTATTGAACATTAGCGGGATTGAGTAGGGAACTTGATAATGTTATCCTCGTACTCTTAGCTGGGCCAACAGGTCGGCTTGGATAACGTTGAGCAGATATTGGTAACCCAACTAATGGTATTTGAGATGCAGATATACTATTTCCGATGTGATTCGCATGATTTTGTGGTGAATCATTGACCAGCTGTTGTTCTGAGACAATTCGATTTCCCAAGTATTTGTTGTTAAAATCTTGTTGAATTTGAAGACCGTTCGGTATTTGCACTGGTACCATATTTTGTTGAGGTGGTACTGCAACATTTATGTGAGATGGTTTCTGTAATTGACCACCTATTAAATAATGACCATTGCCTAGTGGAGTAGGTTGTGGCGGGGGTGGTTCAGTAACAAACTCAGTTGATGTTTCTATAGGTGATCCATTGTGCGTAAAACGATGAGCGTGGTGATGTTTATGGTCTCTATGTGCTTTTCCTGCTGTCAGTGCGATATGATATAACTGAAGCATAGTTATTTCTCCAACCAGACCGGTTTGACCTTAAAAATAATACAACAATTTAATATAATCATAAATAACCGATAGATCAGGATGATCCTTAACTTACTCTTAATCGACTCCAAACCATCGTCTTTATACAGTAGGGATTGCTCTTGACCACTAATGGCTGTACCACCTCCTTTAATTACATGTCCTACAAGCTGAAAATATTAAGGTGTGAGATATAGTATATTTATGTAGGTACTTTAAGATTGAAAGCTGCCAAAATAATATGTGATAAATCATACCCTGTTATTAAATCCTCTGCCGACTCTCTCAGTGTTTATCCATATCTGCCACTCTCCAGTGCGACCATTCCAAGATTGACAACTATGGTACCAACTAAAAAAAAACATGATAAATGTTGACTAAAATGATTATTTTAAGGATGAAACTATTTTGTTAGGTTGTATGACATACTGAATGCCTCTTAAAATTATTAAATTGAAAGTGATCCATTTAAATACTCTTTTCATTAAAAAAATACTAGGCCGCAAGTCATTGCGACTGAGGGTGAGGTCACTACTTCTAGCATATTGAGTCAAAATTTGTATTCATCAAATTTAGATTGGGCCTTGTAGGATATTGTAATTGTGACACCGTAAAAGAAATGTTTCTATATTATTATTTACTACGCACAAGTTCAATAAATATTTATACAATATTTTTTTATAGATTACAGGCATTGGAAAATGTAATTACTTGTAATTTTATTTTTAAAAAAATATGTCTTTTCAAGGGTCAGTCAATAGTGAGGCGGAATGCTATCAGACGGAAACGCCGTTACATTAAACTTAACAAGAAACACATAGGTAAGTTAAACACAACGCAATGTATTGACTAAACCTCTAAGAGCTCCTCTTCACAATGGAGATCGCCCATCATCGCCACCATGATCGGGCACCTCTCACACAATCGTGAACGTTCATTTACTGACTGTCTACTGTTGCGATATGACGTCTATCGAAAATGGATACCGAGGTGATCTCGGTTGCGGCAATATTTTTACTCAGCTCATATAATCATTTAGGGTTTTAAATAAATGACACATTAAAATTATCTACCTACACTTATTTAATACTTAGTACAGTACTTACGTTATTACTTAATCGTTTACTTATATTTATTGTTGAGGGGCTTATTTAATAATAATAATAATAATAAGATGCAGAAGGCAGTACTACTGGACACGGCTCGTATTGTGAGAAGGTTCCTTTCTCTGCCCCCCCAAGCGGTAGCCTTGGCTGATTATGGCCTTGTTGCACGCCATCATGGGCAAACATCCTTTGATGTACCGACACAGCGGCGATTACGTACAAACATCGCCGATGATGGCCGATTACAGACATTTATGCCCTCTACACTTACGTGATTGCCTTTATTCGCCCATCATGGCCCATTGTGAAGAGGAACCATAAAGTACATTTTAAATGTTTCAGCCGTACCCATATACGGAAATATCAAATCAAATCAAATAAAAAACCCTTTATTGAACACGTGAAAATAATAATAAGATACAAAAGTTAAAATGAGTAGCGTACAATATAGCTTGATAATAAACAATCATGAAATCTGAGGGCGGTTTTGAGTTGGATTTAGCTAGTATAGTATAAATACTATAGTAGCTAAATCCAACCCTGGATTCTTTATAGACGTGAATCGTAATAAATAAATATTAAATGCAAAGGTGTATAAAAAATTTAAAAAAAAGATCAATTTGCTTGTTGCGTTATAATTTTTTTCAATATATCTCTTTTTCAGGTTAATTCAAGAGAACCAATAATATACATGTTCTCGCCGAAGCTTATGTTTAGTTTAAATTACTCTAGAACAGCTCAGCTGTTCTGCATTTCGTTCAACCGGATCTCACATATAACTTTATTTTATTTGTAAAATTGTCTTTTTTAAATTATATATTTATTAAACATTCTTCTCATGATTTAGTCACCTGTTTAATGATGTTAAATTTATATAGAATTCTCGTATTTGTGCATTTTGCGTAATTAAATAAATAATAATCTTTTCATACGTAGTGGTTACTGATGGTAGTATGTTGTAGTAGAAATTTTGTGTTTGTTCAACGATCAATATTATGTAATATTAGATTTAAAAAAAAGAGCGTATGTAGAGTAGAGTATTTAGGAAACAGGATTATTGCTTGTTTAATTTACTTTAATATATCGAAACCAAAACAACAGAAAATGTACAAAAAACCATAATACATAACTACAATTTGGTTTATATTCTAATGATTATACAAGTTACAATTTTCACGTTTAAATTATATAATGTTATGTTATGTAGTGTATCATGTTTTAAAGTAGTTGAATCTTAGTTAAATTTTAACATTGACGTTTGCTCTATAAAGATATGTAGTAAAATGTTTTCCTAAAAAAATTTAATAGAATAGTAGTGAAAAGTTGAAATCATTAAAATGTTTATTTCCAGTTCATGTAGAAGTAGTAAAAATAGTTCAAATTCGTAGTGTTTAAAGATGTTGATCAAATAAATATATTATATGTATCGATTAAATGTGAAAATATATGTATCGGAAAAAATAAAAAAAAATAGATTGTGTTTGATTTTCAAACCATTTGAATTACGTATTATTTTCATTTTAATAATTCTGTTTTGTAACTTGGTCATATATATCGTTTTGTTTAAGATCGAATTATTATTTTTTATTTCAAGAAATATAAATTGAACCACTTAACTCTTCTAAAAATGCTATAACAGCATTATCAAGTAACTAATATTAAACAATAATATGGACCTATTAATGCGTGATCTTTAGCTCAAAAAACTTTCATTTTAAACGTGATATTATGATACGTTTCATTCATAACGTACTCATATATCTATCACTACAAACTTTATAAGGGCGCTGTCAACATATTGGGCTGGGCAAAATTTTATGAAATACATAATTAGCTACTTATAGTCCGGTGGCTATATGTTGTCTTAATCTTATCTAAAAAAAATATTTTTGTATTTCGAATTAAATTTAAATTGGCGAAACGAAAACCAAACAAAAGTGGCATTCTTATAATAAAAAAGCAGTCATGGGGACAGCCGCAAGTGAAAACTTAGAACTATTATGTGCGCTAGTCTGGCTACTCATAGCTATAGATATACTGTTAGTATTTGCATGTAGGTGACGCGAATTTACAATATAACTTTTTCCCATCTAAAAACGCTCAACGTGCCTAACGAAGTTTTCACTTCGCTACTCATAGCTATAACATATACTGTTAGCATTAGCATGTGAGGCGAATCTATAAGTTTTTCCACTCTAAAACCACTCAACACGCCTAAATAAATTTTCACTTCAATAATATATTTTTTGAATATAAACTCATAATGGTTCGTTTGTAAGACGATGTCTCAGAAATCAATATCCAAACTATGATATTGTTCATTTGCTCTTACACGAAATGATCGTGGACAATGGTCCAAGCACTTACAAAAAGCATCAAAAATACAAAAATCTCAAACGATTATACAACTGCAGATTGACGATAGTTATACGTTCGGACATCTGCGGGGTTAGAACGCAAGACGCAAAACGATTCGACTGATCGTCTCGCTTCATTGTGATTGGTGTAGAGATCATTGTGATTGGTGTAGAGACTCTCTAGAGACTCTCTACACCAATCACAATGAAGCGAGACGATCAGTCGAATCGTTTTGCGACTTGCGTTCTAACCCCCCTGGTTTGATAGGAAATAAAGCTTGATTGAACTAATCAGCTAAGTTTGCGGCAATGAAGTAAGTATGTATTATAGGTAAGCATAAGGCCTTTTTAGATATACTAGTAAGATACCCGGCTCCGCACCGTTACAATGTAGATGTAATACACAACAAAATATAGCCTCAGTGGTGGATTTACCAGCAGGCTGAGTAGGCTTGAGCCTAGGGCGGCAGATTTTTTAGATGTCTTACAGAGATCATGTCGATGACTTTCCCTCTTCTCTTTCATTGTATATTCAACCACATATCAAACTTATTTATCCTATATCATAACACCCAGTTCACCGCCCAGAACCGGTAATCAGACCTATATTAATTTGAGAATGGAAAATTGTAGACGGAGGGGTTAATAGCCTATGCCTTGGAAATGTGTAAATCCACCACTGTATAGCCTATGTTACTCGCTGATAATGTAGCTTTCTGTTGGTGAATATATATATATTTTTTTAAATCGTTCGAGTTATTTTTTGAGTTAAATCATAACACACAAACTCTTTATAATATTAGTATAGAATACGCTAAGTAAATAGTTGTGCAGAGCACATCGCCTCTTACAATTTAGTAAGCTCCTCGTTTGCCCATAAACAGTTCTGAGGCCCAAGTACGAGCGACTTGCGAGAAAATATTCTGTCGAGGAGAATGCTGGCTTAATGGACGTGTCGGTCTATTGAAGTGCCGGATTAGTAAGATTCTACTGTATTTTCTGTATCCCTTCAAACCTAAACGTAGGTACTTAACGCTGCAAGAAGGAGTAAAAGGGGACCATTCACCCATCAGACCGTAATAGGAGGAATTATACTTACAGCCCGCCTAGCATGACCATCAATAGATATCTTGCGAAAGAGTGAAGACAAACTAAAATAAAAGATATCTCGATATATTATATTTCGACATCGACAACTTTGATAGACAAGATTTCTCGATCAATAAATATCTCTAGTTTTGACATTAGAAGTCGAGTTTTAATTGTTTCATGTTAGACCCGGAAGACACGAAGAGATAATCGATTAAAACACGAGAAAACGGGCGACAAAATTTTGTCGTGCTAGGCCGGCTGAATGACCTGAGACATATACCTATAGCCAGTGGCGGGACGTCCATACAAGCCCAAAAGCCCGGGTTGCCGACTATAACGTAGAACGTGTTTATAGATCACTTATATAAATTCGTAATCATGTAAGTTATATAAGATTTATATAATTACGTTAAGAAATTATTATTTTTCTTTTGTATGGTTGCATTAATAAGATATAACGGGCTTTTGGGCTTGTATGGTGGTCCCACCACTGCCTATAGCATTTCTCAACACATGTTTTTATCTTCATAATGGCACCGAGTATCGACCGGCTACTTAAATTCGGTTCGACTGTCTCCGAGGCTGAATGGTAAGCGCCATGCGTTTATCACCGGGGGTCCTGGTTCGAATCCTAGGGAAACAAGATTAAAAAATATGTTTTGATTATATGTTGCCAATAATGGCACAGAAGGTTTTTTACTTGTCTGTAATGAAAAATAATCAGTGAAACAGACACATATATGTGTGTGCCCTATGCCCCAATAGGGGACACGGGAATTCACTTTCTTAACTAAATTCGACTACTTTATTATTTACTGAATATCTACGTAAAAATAATTGTACATATATGTTTTATTTACAAATAAAATATATAGATTAATTGCTAAACCTGCGAGCACTTGAAAAACAAAAATCAAGTGGCATTAATTTAAAGGAAAAAAATTTGTTCCACTCGGAAGATAGACTATTGATCAGTGAAAACCTTTCAGTAAATTTTGTTCATTCAAGTAATTTGCTAGTCATTCCAATATATTCCGATGTAAAAATCTCGCATAGAATTTGCTGATCGTTTAGGGGATCAAGTGGTCGTCGATATTCAGGTCAGTGATAATTAGTGAACGAAATTGGGGTTCTTGTCTATGGCTAAACTTTTTTTTTCCAATACCAATATTAAATATACTATTTGTATAATAAACAAATGGAAATAAATTGTCATCATCGGGCAACACTGATGAAATTTAAATTATCATTTATATACATATACATTATACACTAATGTGGCCATCCTTAATCGGTCGATAATCGGCGCCATTACCCTACGTTATTCTATCTGACTGAATACGACCCGGCATGCATTGCTGGTAAACACGATTACTCCCGTAATCGTATTTACGTACTTCACAAAAGCAATCAATATAGCATATATCAAACAAGCATAATAGTTATGAATCATCAAAATTTTCGATCAAATAACCTGTTGTTTATACACAATACGTTTATTGGATAAATTCATAACCGATAGAAAATAAACAGACAATTACGAAATTTTGTTAAAGTACAGCTAATTTAGGAAAAATGATTATTATTGCCGTACTACGGCGCATTAAATCCTATTGGAAGTCGACATAATTGAATTTGTTTTATTAGCACGTTTAATTGCAGGTAATGATTTTTTTAATTTCTTTATTATGCAGTAGTAACTCATACAGTAACAATAATATTTTCTGTACCAAGTTGTGTTATCTCTTTGCCTCCTGCAAGCTTCTTGTGTTGCAAATATCTAGGAGCCATGATTTTTTTAAATCTTAATAGGCAGTTGTTTGACCACTACCCCACCTGATGGTAAGTGATGCGGTCAAATGTTAAATCACAACTGCCTAGAACTCTAGAAGGTGCCTATTTACTCTCTTTTTGAAAAGGCCCAAGCTGTATTGTTCGGGAAAGACAGACGCAGAGAAGGAGTTCCAATCCTTAGCGGTTCGATGAAGTGACGGCGGTGATTACTTACCATCATCTGTCCGTTTGCTATACAATAGTTAGGAGCGTATACTATAAAAAATATCCTTTTTGTATTTTACTTTATTTACTAGTACCCGTAACTCAGTATGTACTGTAAAATGTAGTATGTACTAGTGGTGGCAAAAACATATCTTTGTTGAGATTCTATCTTTTGTATCTGAATCAGCCCAATGCAATGATTCGAATCAGTGAAATGCTTCATTTGCATCAGTGATTCTCAGATATTCTCGAGATATTTGTGCGATTATACCTTCTTATTTAAATCGTTTTATTGACCTTGCTTTAATAATATAAGTTGTGTTAATAGAAATATATTTCCCTTCATACTTTCTTTTGAAGCTATGGACTGACAATTAGAAGTTTTACTAACTGGAATATTTAAAAATCGATTCTATGTACAGTGTAATAGTCAACAAAAAAAGGATTACCTCTGCAGAGGTACATAAAAATAAATATCGATATTGTTATGTTTCCCCGAACGTCTTGTTTATACTTTGACGCCCACAATTGAGTGGGTATATTTTTTTCCCGACATATCATAGTTAACTATGTTATTGTTTTATTGCTACAAGTTCGATTCTTCCCATGCTACCATAAGTAGTAAACTGATGATAGTTATTTTTGTTTCAGTGCTTAAATTAATTGTAAAACGTTCAAAAAATTAAAATATTTTTAACGTTGCGTTTATAATAAGCATTCATATTGTTTTCATTAATTGATGTTTCCAAAATAATAAATTTTTCTTTTATATTACCGCAAGAGATCAGGCTTTTAAGAAGCATTATAGAATAAATTCTTTATGCCGTTAAGTATATAAAATATAGAATATAGAATTAATTATTATTTTTCCTGACGTTTCGGATACTTTTCAGTAATCGTGGTCACGGGGCATGCTGAAAGGTTACAAAATACTATCGTGAATAAAAGACGTTAGCTTGATAGAAATTGAATCCAAATATAATTTTTTTTATAATTATCTTAAAAATAAAAATGAGTGTAAGTATGCTTGTACTATTTGCACTCCTAACTATTCATCCGAATTCCGATTATGACGAAACTTTGGTGAATAGCTCTGCTGATTTTTTTACATTACGTAGCATTGCAATACATGCCGATTGCCGAGTACAGCAAGGTAATTATAATAATAGCTATTCAGCCGGCCTAGCATGACAAGCGCGACAAAATTTTGTCTACCGTTTTCTCGTGTTTCATTCGACTATCGCTTTATTTCTTCAGGGTCTAACATGACAATTACACTTAAAACTCGACTTTTAATATCAAAAATAGATACATTTGTCGATCGAGATATCTTTTCTATGAAAATTGTCGATGTCGAGATATAATATATCGAGATATCTAACATCTTAGTTTGTCTTCTCTCGTCCGCGACATATCTCGTGGCGGCCATGCTAGCCCGGCTGGTATCAAACAGAAAAAATATTAAGAAGTAATACAAAAATATAAAAAGACAAAAAAAAATAAAGCATTATCGCAAAATTGCTAATGCTACCCAATTAATTGTGTTTTACGACTTAGAACTTCATTATACCCCTTCATAAAGCTAGCCCAAGTTGATAGTTTGGTGCAAATATTATGTTCTTTGCCCCAGACTGAAGCTTTGTACTACCTGCTTTGAAAGGAGTTCACTTTGATATTAAATATTATGACGTTTGCTTTCACCATTTCTATTTAACTGATATCGCTGTTGAGTCAGGCTTTGTTCAGTAACATTAGAGCCTTGATTTTGTTTTCGAAATGACATCCATTATACAATGATTTCAGGATAGCTAGAATTAATGTCCCGAAACATTAAATCGAATTTTGTACGAATATTCAGGGGAAACAAAACTTTAAGTTTTCATGATTTTTCATAAACGTATTAAGGAATCCCTACTTTAGTATTATAAATGTGAATGTAAGTTTGTTTGTTACGCTTTCACGCCAAAACTACTCAACCGATATCATGAAACTTTGTACACATATTCTTAGAGGTATTAGAAAGGACATAGGATATTTTTAATTAAAAAAAAACACTGCACTCGTGCGAAGCCGGGTGGATCGCTAGTAGGTACTAAATAATACTTAAATATAATACGAGGTTTACGTAAAATAAAGAAAACATTTGATGAAAAAAATTGTTTTTAAAAATTCTCGGTTCGTCTTTGATAAGCTTGTACTTAACGGATTAGGAACAAATAAAATACAAATGTGCTAAGTTTTATGTGAAAATGGATTATCCATTATATGTATATTGTATATAACAGGTTTATGCTCATCTTAGGGCTTTTATAGTCCCGCCACTGGTACATATAGACATATAAGATCTTACGCTAAAAAAATTCATTGGTTAATCGCATAATGCATGCATATTCTGAAAAAAGTCGATAAATTATCGAAATGCATGACCCTGCTATTTTTGAAAATCTAAATACATAATTGATATTCACATGTATTTTAAATAAATGTTTTATTCTTCTTCTTCTTCCTGCCCTGTTCACTTTTTTTTTATTTGGTGTCGGCGCAGTATGTTCTCTTTTTCCATTCTCTCCTTTCACGCGCCTTATCATCAGTCACACCTCTCAAACACATATCATTCTTCACACTCCATCCATTATTTTTGGCCTCCATCTTCCCCTATACCCATCCACTTTCATATTCAAAACTTTTTTAGATATATGCCCTTCATTTCTCCTCATAACATGCCCATACCAAGCCAAATGATTACCTTCCAATTTTTCATTCCCTGGCGCTACTCTCAAACTTACTCGTATATAGTAATTTCTTATCTTATCTTGTCATTCCACACATCCACCTCATTCAGAACCATACATCAAGACATGTCTTACAGATTTTTCCCTTAAGTTTAAGGGCATCCGTGGATCACAAGTTGTTCCAGATATTTCTCTCCATTTCATCCAAACTGAGCTAATCATCTACTCAAACCAATATAAACATTTTCCAAACGAAGTTTGGTTTATATACAGTTTAAACGTATTTCATAAACATATTTATGTACCTATTATTTCTCCTCCTAATTATCTCCTCCTTGCTTGTAAAATGCAAAAGCTTTAAAAATACGTAATAAGATTACCTGATCGTTGGAACGAGCTTTGTAAGATTGAAATATTTTCTTCAACAATATAAGAATGCAAAATACTTCAACAGAAATATTTTAGTAAATGCTAATGAACACCTTCCTTTGAAGATTACTTTCGATGGAGGAAAAATCTACCTACGCATATTGGTTCGTGTCTCGTAAATTGCAAGTTTTCAATCGTTTCAGAAATTGCATACAATCTTATCATATTTTCAAATATTATACTAATGGTTTGTTGGTAGATATATATAGGTACCGATTGTAAGCATTAAAGGGAATTGGTGTTCAGTACTTTAACGCGTATATTATAATGTATATTTTTTTTATTCCTAGAACTTCTGATTACCGGATTATTCTATGTCTTTACCGAGTTATGTTCTCAAAGACCTCGGCGACAACCTCCTGGGGCTTTGCTCCGGATACCTTAGAACTGTGTGAAAATTCGTCCCGCGAACAACCCCAGGTGTCAAATCTCTGCGATTCAAACCGATCACGATGTCATAAAAAGGCTGAGATTTTTTCGAAAAAGAGTACGGGGTTTTAGATTGGATAATAGGATATATACGAAACTTGTTAAAGCCTAAACGTTTATTAGATCAAATCTGTGGTTCATGTGATAAATGATACAAGTAAATAATCAAGACTTTACAGAAGAGCAAAAACAAAGATTTATAAAATTTTGGTTCACGTTCTAAGTGTGATTAGAAAGATAGATAGTGAAGAGAAAGATTAAACTTGAGTTCCTTATTTTGTAGCTAAAAACATGCACATTCACTGTGCATTTAAAGGCTCTAGGAGGATAAGGTAACGTTATCGGCCACAAGAAGCTTTTTCGAAATAAGTAATGCTCTCACATCAATGAGATATCAAACTGCCGCTAATACAATTTCACTTCTCATCTCACTTGTTTACGGAAATAATGGAAATAATATAAAATACACTAGATTTTTTTCCGAATGCGACAGCGCATCACTAACTGTTGTTCAGTGGCTGAGGTATCACCTACCACCAAGTGAACCTCATGCTCGTCTGTCGATATCTAACATTAAAAAAATGTTGTTGGGTATGTTTTCTATTTATTTTTTTTAAATATTATTGTAGCTACACTAATATATAATTTCAAAACCGTTTGTTAGTGAAAATAGTTTTCTACTGTATGTATTTATTGTCGATTTACCGTATTTACCTACTAATAAAATATAAAAATGTGTATTTAAAATATTTTTTTCGTAGTTAGTAGAAAAAATATATAATATAACTTGTAGTATTACCTCCCAAAAGTGCATAAAAATAAAATAGGTGCAACACTTCTTAAAAAAAATACTGACCATCCTGGCTATTTTTTTCTTATATATCTACATTGCACCCCTGCCCTGCCGGGGCTGATCGATAGTTAGAAATAAATTGCAATATTTAATTTAATTTCTCAATACTCTCACCAAGTTGATTATTTCGTCAAAAGATCTAAAATACTTACGTGTTTAATTTTATAGGATAGTTGAGTCGGAAGAACGTCTGACCATGTACGGCCATGCTGAAGTAGCTTGCCTCTGCAGTATTTGATATCCAAGCCGAAATCTCTTTGGGATTGTTGTCGACTGTAAAAGCAAGAAACTTTTATGTATTAAAGCACTTAACAAAATACCAATCACCAATATCATACGATATTAAGAGAAATACAGAAATCATGCCCTGTATCAAATCTCAAAAATATCAAAATTCAAAACGTATGTATATTATTTACTGTGACTTGATGTTTATTCGCATGAGCTCAAATATCAATATATTGGTGATGTTTGATGAAACAATTTTCTACTTGATAGGATTTCCTGTTCATTAAGGCAACGCTTTGATGGAAAATAATTGCACCCTTTTAAACGTAACGTGATAAAATGCTTCAAAGAACTACATCCTGCTATAAATAATTTATTTCAAACACAGTTTAGATAAAGGTAAACGTTGCACTTGTACGATACGATACATCAAAGATATTAAACATACATGTCACTCTAGCCAGAGGCATATTGTGTACTTATGGTAAACATTACATACGTGTACATTAGTTTCAATCAACCGAAAATTCATGCAAGATAAAATAGATTACTGCCAAGTATTCTCGTACTTTACGCTAAGTTATTAAAGTTTCTATAAAATTATTTCTATGTTCTGGAAATATTTACCTAGGAAATTGCCGTTTTTCTTATGAAATAAGTTGAAGTATTTTTTTATCGTTTTTATTTCTATTAATCAAAGAAACCAACGTGCAATCGATGCATCTTTGCCAACGCAGTGATAGTGTATTGAAGCCCTTCTTGAATAGATTCCAAAATTGCCGCCTTTTTATTTTTCCAATTGAATTTATATCTTAAATAATAGTTATTGAGACGCCTTGCATCACCCATGAATAGAATATTGTACCTGACTATATGGGAACAACAACAAAAAAATGACGAAAACAAATTGTTGAAGGAAATCTTTGTTTTACAGCCACCTGTGAAATTCCGCCCATTGCAAAAGTGCCACCCGGTGCGGATCACGCTCTCCTCCCACCCAGAACCCCTACTACGCCACTACAGCTTCCACAATCGTATTAATTAATTATTAATTTTATTCGTAATTCGTAGTTTTCGGTTGACCACGGGGTTCCATTTTCAGAACGGAAGCGGGCAAACCAACAGGTGGTGCGCTCTTTTGTAGTTTTCGCTTCGTAAACGTTGTACATATTTCGTGCCGCTTGTGCCGCGTTGCTGCCACGACGATACTCATATTCCATAATTAATCGAAAATAACGTATTTCAAATGTGATGTCATGTCATAACGCTAATCAATAAACAAATGACTAATTATGGAAAAAATATTACATGTTTTAAAAATAAAATTAATTTGAAATTAGAATTCTTATCCAAAGAAAAATAAATTAGCTTTGAAATAGCCATTACAGACAACGCCATTTTCACAGATAAAGACCTATTTTATAATTCTGTTTGGTTCGCTACCTACGTTCATAGAAGGAACAAAGTGAATATTGTGGGTTTTAGTTCTAAATGTAGGTTTTTGGATGTACGGATTATAAAATGGGTCGCATTTATAATTCAGCGCAACATTGATTTATTATCCTACCATCAAGGTCTCTCGCTCACGTTCGTCTTTCGCTATAGAATATGCAAAATATTACATTAATTAAAACCTCAAGTCACATTTATTACAAAACAAGAGAACATGGTCAGCGAAAAATGAAATAATTTTCAGAAAGTGGTTGGTTCTATATGTTTTCTATAATTAGTTTTATGGTTTTAAAAACTTTATTGTCCGAGCTGCATTCTTTATAATCAGTACAATGAGATTCAGATGTGCTCATTATCTTTGATCTTCTCAAAGTCGGTGGTTTAATTCAACTTATAACTCGATATAAGTTGATATACCTATAGCAAATTAGTATCGCCTAGACTCTAGAGCTGGTGTCCCCAAACATTTTTCTCTTATAGACAGACTCCTCGGCCTGTTTTTTACTTTTATGTGTACTCCACTGGTTACCTTACATTAAATTATTGCAAATTAATTAACATCAAATGTATATTAGACAGCTGGTACAGTGCTTCACACTTAAAAATATTTAAATTACGAAGTGTAATGTATTTTTATAGACGTGACCTGAGGGTATATATGCTTAATCCCTTTGAGATATAACAAAACTATATATGATAAAATCAGATCTATCTTTTAAGGTCAGCTTATTAATACCCATTCTATCTTCTAAAAATGGTCACGTATAATTCAGTAATTGGAATAGTATTTAGACGGATGCAGTATTAATCCTTATCAATTTAAAAGTATTGGTAACCTTAAGAATTTCATGCACAATATTAGAATCTCTAACACCATATAATATGCTCTACTACCTGTGCGGAGCCGGGAAGGGTTGCTAGTAGGTATTATTATAAAATATAAATAATGTTCAATTAAAATTTTACAGAGATAGCAATTTCGGCTCTCTCTTAATTATTATTTGGTAACCTATTAATATTTTAATTAAAATTTACATACCCTGAAAATATAGAGAAAGAGTATATTTGAAACCTCATTCAATGGTATTTCCATTAAAACATGTATTGCTCAAAGTTTAGTTGTTGGAAATATTATTAAGGTTTCATCTTACATATTGTAAACTAGCGACCCGCCCCGGATTCGCACCGGTGCAATGCTGATACTAAATACACTACAAAAAAACTGTTATTATTATACATATAAACCTTCCTCTTCAATCACTCTATCTATTTAAAAAAACCGTATCAAAATCCGTTGCGTAGTTTCAAAGATTTAAGCATACAAAGGGACAGAGAAAGTGACTTTGTTTTATACTATGTAGTGATTTACAACTTCATACTTTAGAGTACAAAGATATGGTTACAGTTAAAATTAACCTTGCATATTTATTTATGACCGGTTTACATCCTTCTATTGAATATTAATTAACATTTTAACTCTACCTTGTGTACAGGGTTACTAGTAATCAGCTACAAAACATTTGAGATCAATTAAAAAAGAAACATATTTTAGAATATTTAGTAAACAGTAAATATTTAAAAGATTTAAGTATAAATTATAATCTTTGTCGTAAACTATATCCCATTTTGATCTAAATTGTATCGAAATGAACTTAACTTTATTAATCGATTCAATTCATTCCTAAATATCTGCGTGAAAAATTATTGACAAACTAAAAATATGTTTATAATATTTGCAGGAATTATTAATATTAATATTACACCGTTAATGAATTCAATCTCTATAATATGTACCTTCTAGAGTATGCACTAATCATATTGAAGTTACTGAACTGAATACATCTCTTGTCACTGTTATTACAAAGCTAGGTACATCATTAAATTTAATTAGTATCGATATGTCGCAATATCCTCGATCCCTTTGTGTAACAGAAATTAGCCTGATATTAAATGTTATTAAACTTAATAATATAACCTTCTAATCTCTGTTATAATTTACACAATAAACACAGTCATAATATGTATGATTGTCGGCAAAAGAGGTTTTAAGTTTATTGGTTGATATTAAAAAAGAAAGCAATAACTTGGATATTAGCGTATACTAATTAATTTCAGTAACCCTTATAAAACTTTTATGATTATCAAAAAGTGTATAAATTAATTAATATTTCGTATTTTTCAATTAAAGCTTAGATTTCAACTGAACCCTATTTTGTTTAAGTAGTCTATTTAGTTACATTAATGTAATGACCTAACGCCGAGTGCCGATTTCGTAATTAAAATTTATATAAAATATAATCTATACTTATTGGGGACATGACATAGTTAATCTTAGAAACGTGTTTCCTTTGAGTTTTGCATCTGTTACTTTATGCTAACAAAAAGTGAAAGTAATATAGATACTGACTAAGTGCTAGTTCTTGTACTTGTTAACTCCTTAATAAAACTATTTATTAGTTGAGCCATTAAAATGGGGAACAATACAAGGTAGATAATTATTTTTCAAAAAGTCAATGACCATTTTTCGAACTATTAATATTTGAAAAAAATAGATATTCAAAAATACAATTAAAAAAAGTATATCATTCAATATTTTAAAAAGGAAATACGGAATTATATATCAAAAATGAAAAAGAAACTTTTTCTATTCGCAAAACGTTGATATTTACACAGTTTCATCAGAACACCTTAACGCTTTATCGGTCCTCTTTTAAATTGTTGTGACGCTACGTGTTTAATATAACGTAATACTCGTACATTTCATTTTAGAATGTTCTGCGCAATACCGTTCGTGAGGCCCTTTGTAAGACCGTATCCCTTTATATTGTATAATCTATTACCTGCATAAGAAAATAAAGGATGATCAGAGGAGTGATTGTGGAATTTGGCCCACATGCATAGCGTAAACTCCTTGAGATCGGGAAGCTTCGTGTCATACTCCAGATATTGGTAGAACAGTTCTTGATTCATGGATACTTTGTATACACTGCAAGAGCCCGCCTCACTCACAGGTGCCGTGTTGTATTGGCTGGTAACTTTGTTTGTTTCATAGGACTGAACAGGGTCATATGCCGGCCTATTCAGGATTTTTAGTTGAGAACTGCAAAAGTTTGAAATTATAATTATATATTTGTATGCACACACAAGTGGACATATACGGACTATGATAAAGTATATTCCTGTTATATTTCTTTGGGGAATTAATTTCGTAAGACCCTTCTCGGTGGTCGATTGCATTTTAAAGTAAAGCTATGGTCAAAAAGATACAATTATCAAGGGTACAGAATGGCTTTGATTAATAAATCAGTACTCATTTAGGACATAAGATATTAATTATGGTTGTAGTGCTTATCACAAGTAACTTATTTAATTTAGCGCTCGTCTACAGAACAAAAACTCAAGACTAAACACTTTACACAAAATATCATTTCTCTTCTCAGTCTTTGCAGGTTAAATATTAATTACAGATTTTATAAACTCAGGAAATTTACTTATATTTCTGCATTATAGGTAGATATTTATTAAGCTATGCAATATAAAACTCCTTCTTATATTGTATCCAAGAGAACCGATATATAACAATTTTAAAATGAATCTTTTGTTCCGTAAATCTATCAGATATGAAAGATTGTTATATCATACAATATTACCTCGAGTCGAGAGCTCTTTCAGTTGGAGTATAAGTGGAATATGCACGTGGTTCATGTACAATAGGTTGCCAATCCTCTCCAAGACACCAACCCAACCCCGTGAGTTGTACGAAAAATATAAGTTTTAGCATTGTCTGAAAAAAAAAAAATAGGTGACAATAAAGCTTTGTTTGGACATGGCGAAATAAAAAAAAATAGACAATTCAATACATAAAAATTATAGATTAATAGATTAAGATTAATTATTATTAATTCCATTGAAGTTACCCGAGACAGAAATCAAGTATATAATGTACTAATTAATGCTAATTTTAGGAACCTTTCTCCGATAAATGAAACGATCGAAATCAATTTAACGATTCCAGTCGCTTCATTCCGTTTCATTTGACTGAGGAGTTTGAGACGCTTATTGAAAACAAGTATCGATGAATTGAATAGGAGTTAAAAATAGAAAATGTCTACGATGTGTAATCAGAAAAGTTGGCATAATATTTTAAATTGTACTTTCACGTTGCAGAATGTTATACATAGGCAGCTTAATTGCATTGTTAGTATTACATACAAGATATGGCATAATGTAGCCTAAAAAATACCGGTTTCTTGTGTTCTATATTTATATGTATAAGTTAACGACCTAGAAAATAATTATAAGTAAGAATTATTTTATTCCACTAGTTACCTAATTTTGATTCGTAAGTCTTTATAAAGGGCCTATGTCGATGAGGCTCGCCGGCCTATAGTTCGCTGAATTGAATTTTGAATTTGAGCGAGCGAGATTGAAATCATTACTTGTACAGTACTGTACTATAGCTTGAACTCACTCGGAATAAAACAACGTATTAGATAAAACTAATTCATTTCATTACTTTAGAATAATTTATTTGATTAAAAAACGGTTTTCTATATTCTATATTATAATATATATTCTTTAAAATAAATTAAATTAAATAACTCATTGGCGTTATACCTAGGGATCCAAAAAAAGTATAAAAATAGACATAATTTCAATTTTTTTTTCTATTGAGAAAATTTCATTGAAACATGTTTTCTTTTTGAGCGATACTACAAAGTATAGAATAACTTTCATATCCATAATCCACATCCTCAACTAGATACACGTAATAGAAAAACCGCATTTTTCTAAACATATCCCCTGAAGCGTCAACAAAACAATTAAATGTACATTCAGATGCGCGGTGGGGTTTCATCCGTTCCTTCGCTTCGCTTTTTCCTGTATACCTAATGAAAATTAATTTTCTAGTTCTGCCTAGTACCTAAGTTTTCCTAAATTGAATGACAAATATAAAGAAGTAAATATGTATATGGCATTTGATTATTGGTAATATCATTAATATTCACGTATATTTCACCAATTTCCTACTTTAGTGGTATATTCTATTTCTCCACTACGCAAACACAAGATTATAGTTTTTAATTATAATACGAAAAAATTATGTAATGCATTCATTAGGTATATTAGTGGAACAAAAATCAATAAGAGTTTTATGTACGTAGGTATAATATTACCTTTACGTAACAAATAATTTGTCTTGTTATAGAATAGGTGATTTCTTTTCGCGGAATTCCGCGATGTTCGTCTACAAAGTAAAATGTTACGCTTTCTAGTTATATCTTATAAACATTAATTTACACAATAAATTTTATATTAAAATAAAACTTTCACAAATAAATTTACATTATTAATAAATACATTATATTTAGGTCGATCTACAATAATGTGTTATTTTTTCAATATACGCCACTTCTTGTTCTTAAAATCTTCCAATATATTTGGTTTATAGCTTTTTCTTAAAAGTTTTTAAAACCTTTCAATTTTATCTTATTTGTATTCTTGTTAGTCCGGTTCATTAGAAAATATATTTTTTGCGAAGTAAGTTATGACGTGCGACGTTAGCGTCAAGTCTCCCAGAGAAAGTGTTAAATACGAATCGAAAATATCGTGCAATCATTTGACTTATTACAATTTTCATATACAATTTCTTAGCTGACTGACCAAGAGTTGTTACTAAAATATCGTTTTAATGTTATCACCACAGAACAGATATTATCTATTACGGAATAACCACGGGGTTATCACAGAATTTCTTCATGAAATTATATAAACATCTTAGTTCTATATATCTCAATATATCTTAAGCTATTTCAGTATATTCAAAACTAATTATTTCAGTTTTATATAGAGGATCGATAAAACAGTGACAACCGTGAGTAGGTGCCCGCACACAGCCTCCAAATACCGGAAGTGTTACGTATGAAGGCAGTTAGAATAATTTCACTCGATTACGTTTCTACTACCTCCCGCGTATATTAATGTTTTTTGTTGACAATCAATTCTGTATTCGTTTTACATTATTTGGTTTGACTTCATTGAATGTGTGGCAATATAGTGTAGACTTTCGAAGTAATGGATCAACATAAAAGGATATTAAGATATTATACAATATAATAGAATATATACAAAGTAGGATTTTATAATTATATTATTTTTAAAGGGACTTTATGGGTAGTGATCTTATTACTAAAACAAAACTCGATTTAAGTAGTGTGACGATATTAAATTTTAATTCCTTAACCTATTTTACCCCTTTTGTCATCAATTCATTAGGATTTTACTTTATTTGGGGAAGAGTTCTTATAATAAGTTGACAGCGAGACTTTGAAATATCCGCTGACTGTGATACCACCTACCATGAAGTAAGCCTCGCTCGTACATACATAAAATGTACCTATAATGTACCTACTTGCCGACCTTTATTTAACGTAAAAAATTAAAGGGATTAAAAACGTAACTATCCCGTGTCATATTTGTTTTCGTTCGTTCAGATGCAAGTATCTACATTCAATACAAAACTAAGTAAATATAAGAGAATTAGAATTTAGAATTTAGAAGAAAGCGTTTTTCTTTCAGCGTTATTGTTTTTGCCTCCCTAGCTAATTGTTTCAAATTACTGTGAAGTATTTTAAAATTTAAGGTATTTTAATCTGAAAAAGCACGGGTTCGCGCTTAAACGTGGAGATTTATCGGAAATTTACTTAGACTGTTAATTAATTATAATTAATTAACAGTCTAAGTAAATAATTATTCAAAGTTTGCTTATAAAATCATAGCTATTTTATGGAACAAGACCGTTGTGGTCGTCGTCTATACAGAATAACATTAGCCCACGACTTTTTTAGCAACATATTGTACAGATAAAACAATATTTTTCTTCGGATCGTTAGGAAAATGTAGAAATTAATCAAATACTTTAATATTCAGTTTCATATAAATATCCAACTATAACAAACCTCTCAAATATTTAATTCGGATCCAATCGGAGCCAACAATTTTTTTATTTGTTTTATAAATATTAATCTCTACCAGTGATGAATATACATACATATCCTGGTACGCTATTATGGACGTTTTTATGATTCAAAAGTTAGAAAAGGTATCAGCTCTACATAATTATAGTAAATGGGAGTTTCATACCTGCGCACTCCCAGGCTAATTGTGGATAATTTTGCAATATCGAATTCATATTCCGAGCTTTAACATCATTCGTTACTCGCATATTTTATAGTAATATTATTCGTAACTTTACTAAAATTTTAAAGAAATAATATAATACGAATAGTTTTATTTCGGTGCAATAAATCTTTTTAATTATGTTCTTAGTTCCTTTCTATGGCAAAAACGAGTGTGAATCGTGCAGTTAAAGTTTCGTACCATTGACTATCTTATTATACATTGACATTAATACGAGTAGTATGTCAATTATAGTATTATTACAAGTAAACTTCAGTCATTTTCGTCCTTTTATTAATATTTTTGAGTTTAAAAACAATTCATTCATTAGGTATATTTTTATTTCAAGGGTCGAGATTCAAACTGAATGAATTAAATGTGTTTACTTTTAAAGCCCATCACCCTTTACGTTCACATTCTAAGTATCCTCTATATCTATTTATCTATGTATGTACAAAAATGAACCCTTGGTTTTGACTCATGTCATAACTTGACAACGACTTTACCGCATTCATTCATATTTTTTTAAGTTCTCTAATACTTTGTAGAAGGTTCTTATGGAAAGAAAAGCTAAGAAAATTGAACAGAAAATTTAATAATGTCAGAAAACCTAACGACTATTTTAACTTCGCGAGTTCGACAGTTCGCGCGTTTGATGAATCTGAATTTAGCACATAGCTGTTTTATTTTTATGTAACAAAAGAATGAATTATGTATATTTTGATAAAACAGTTTTTTTCATTAGATTCATCACCGCGAAGCCGGGCGGGCAGCTAGCTATAAATAAGTTCTTTCGTTTTGACTTGGCACTGTAATACATCTTTCATATTTGTTCTTTTAGCCTTTTTAGAACAAAAAAAATCGTAGTTATATATCTTTCTAGTTAAAGCTATAAAATTATGTTTTATCGAGAATATGTAAAATAAGAATAAGTACAGGTCGCACGTAGCAGATCCTTTGTGTTATTTGCTGTATTGTTAAACAGTTTAATAAAAAGTTCATCTACTTCTAGTTATCAAACAAACGCGTTAAACTTCTGAAACATGATTTGTTTGAGAGAATATTTACGACATACAGAATAGAAATAAAAGTTGTCACGTTTGATACAAAGAACAGTTTTGCAACTTTTCGCTCATTAAAACCCTTTTGATGAAACTTTTTAAAATTTTGTCCTGGCTCGCTTTGTCAGATGAGATAGTTTAGCACATTTGATTGTAAAGCAATTCAACTAAATTCATGGATTAAATGAAAATATTTTTGTCAAATTTTGATATAAAATACGTTACAACACACAAGGCAATCATTATACCCTAAATACACCACAAAAAGATCATAATGAAATTTAGTGCCAATTAATTAATACCTAATCATTTTAAACAGATGTATTAATAATATATGATAGCATGACGTTGAAATGTATACAGATTACCAAGTGACCATATTAATATGGTTACCTACACGTATTCAATGTGATGTTATAGAACGTGCGCTAATTAGTGATATTCTCCGAACGAACGCTTCACTGTTCCTGTAAACCTCTGATCGATACCAGCTCATGTTCATGAATTTGCAAATTGTACTTAATTTAACCAAATACCCGTGTATCACATTTCAGGAAATACGCATTGAAAATTCTCTACATCAAGGGTATAGTGCTACAACGGTATGAAGTTTTATTTTGTAAGTTATTCAATTTCAAAAGTTTAAGGACCAAAATACGACTGAATGAAATGAATTAATAGTTTGTATATTTGAGATAAATTCGTCCTTAAATTTTAAATATTGATTTTAACTTACAACTTGTTTTTTTGGATTGTTTTTTTTGGACTTAAGTACTATACCCTCGACATATAATTAGCTATTAAATTATACATAATTATTAAATATCACAATAACCACTTCAAATGAATTAGGCTATCGTAGAAGGTCACGTTATTTAGTCTTCGGAACGATCTTGAATAAAAACCATACCATGAGATACCATAAATTTCCCACTGCATCATAGCGAAACAGATCTCGGCTTCTTTTAAAAGTATTAATAAAAAATAAAAATAATTTTTTTTGTCTCCCATTATATTTTTTATTTATATTTTAATTATACAACCCAGTGTCAATTATAACAATTACAGTATTTTCATTACATATTACGCTCGACACGACCTTTTCACTCTGTACAAGGAAATTTAATCCCAAGTAATAATAAGAATTATACTTAACTGGCGTATTTGCAAGGGTATTGATTTTATAATAGTAATCTTATAATACCACATTTGAATAATACACGAAAAGGAGAAGAAGAAGAAGCGAAAGTGGTATGTAAGGATCGGAGCATATGGAATTCCGTGATCTCTGCCTTCCCCAATGGGAAAGAGGCGTGATGTATATGTATGTATGTATGAATAATACACAAATACCAGAAATTTAATACTAACGCCGACGCAACAATAATTACAATAGATATAATATAACGCATTGTAACCGGTTGAATCGGAATTATAATTACATAGCAGGTAATCGAACCATAGGGAACAATGGTAAACGATAGGCTAACATATTATTATGATCCAGTTGTAGAAATTGTTGCTAAATTGGAACACGACGTCATTAGATTTCTTTTTATAATTTTGTATAAAAATATTAAATTGCAAATTCTAATGAAAGCCAGTTTCGAATAATTAATAGCGTTAAACATATTAAATAAAATACTTTATAATGGTTTAAAACGCGATTTTTTTATTTATCGGATGCTATTCAGCAACTAAAAATAAATAACAAATAAAATAATGGAAATTAAATATGTGATACTCGCGTTAATAGAAGACAATATAACACGAATAGTACTAAATTAAACATTCTCTTCCTTGAGTTTGTTACAGATATTTGATAGTTATATATTTATTATTACTACAACACTAAAACTTTGGATAATTACAAAACAGAACATCGATTTAAAAAAAATCAGCTACGTAATCTGATTTCTATTAAAATGTATCAATGTAAGATTATCTATTAAAATAATCTATCAAACAACACTAATGAACAAAATATGAATCTCACAGTACTAGGGATTGAACGGTTGATTTTTATCAATAACTGAAATGAAATCATTAGCTGATTAAAATTCGATTAGCTAATTAAAATTCGCTAAATCGCATATTTCGCTTCGCTTTTTAATATTGACTACGACTATCACTCAGTAATATTATTAATAACTTACGATTCCTCTTTTGTTTTTAGCAACGCGGGCGCACATTCACTTAGCAAAGAAACACTAACCAGCTTTGCCGTGTGGTCACCAGAACACCCCACTCGAAAATCGTTACGCGTCTTATGACATGAATATGCCATTTGGTAATCGTTACGATACATGCTCCAGAACAATATGACCATTACATTTGTTCACCTATCGTTTGTTTTGACAAGCCGCACATCCTGCATCTGTGCATGCGCATCACGTTAAGATTTCACGATTAGGCTCACTTTTATCGTTATCTGTTTAATCGTTTTTTACGAATATGTATGTACCAAGAGCAAAAGTTTGTTTACAATTCTTAAAATGATTCTTAAATAGACATTTTCTCAATTATTAAAAATTCTAAATTCGAATGAGTAGTTAGTACTCCGGTTGTGTTTAATTCTAATCTTCTCTTCTATATATATATAAAAGAGATTCCCACCTATATAGTCACTCATCACGATATCTCTGGAACCATAAGGCGTAGCGACTTGAAATATGGTAGGAATATTCCTTTCGCCGAGTAGAGGTCAGCTAAGAACGGATTTTACGAAATTCAACCCACAAGGGGGGTTGCGGGGGCAATTGCTAATAATATTCGGCTTTGTTGATCCTTCGCAATCGCAATATGCCTGTATACTAAGCTTCTATTTTCCGATAAATTCAAATAAATTCAAGTATCTTGACTAACTAATATACCCTTAGTCTAAAACGCAATACCAATACAAGCTATAATATTGTACTTAAGTCAACCTGGAGATAACCGCCTGTCACAGCTGCGTCGTATTGTCTGCTATCGTACCGGAGATTCGGTGATGTAAATCTAGAGAAGAATTAAATATATATTTCAGTCTATTAGCGTACAGAAGTTTGATCCCGTACTTAGTTGCATTGTAAAACATATCAGTGAAATACTCACAAATGTGTGCACTTGAAAGGGATAATATTATTATCACGACTAGTGTCCATGATAGTAAAGATATTTTAATTCAATATGACACTTTGTTCGTTATATGTTTAGACCAAACACGACTTTCAAAAGAATCATAATATAAACTAAAATGCATTTAAGGTAAACGAAGACAAAGTTTTTAATTAAGTTCGTTTCTTTATTTCTTTGCTTTAGGTGGCTAAGTTCACTGCAACGACAATACAAAGCTATTCAAATTAGGCGACTACTTATCTATCTCGACTTTTCATAGCCTACGAATATCAAAATAATACAGTAGTTTTACGATTTATATGTGTACACAAATTGCAGGTAAGTCTTCATTTCCTTGCAATAGATCAATTTTCGTAATCGAAATTAATTATAAACAAGTGGATAATATATTGGGCGTTCCCTACATAGTTGTATAATTTGTAACTCCGTTATGTGTAATTCTAATTATTCGACTTATATAAGCAGCAGTTGAACAGAATTTTAGTTTCAAGGATTTTTCGAAAGATTTTTTTTTTTAGAACCAAAACAAATTCTTTCAAAATGTATGAAATAATAATACCTACACATCCCTCTGACTCAAATTAATTGCTAGAATCTAGATGAGATACGGCGATTGAGTAACCAAGAACCAAGTTCTTGGTTGGAACACCTTTTCGGCGGCATAGCTATAAGCTAATACATATATAAATACTTTTTAGTTATTCAATTCAATTACAATCATTGAATTATGCTAAGCAAAATATAATCGTACTATTCTACTAATAATATTATAATTGCAAAAGTTTGTGACGATGGATGGATGTTTGTTACTCTTTCACGCAAAAACTACTGAACGATGATTTTGATGAAAATTCATAGAATTTATACATTAGTATTTTATTTATACATCAAAATAATATAGGCTATAACTTATAACTATTTTGAACAAATTGGCCAAATTATAACGATGACTGTCAAGTAAGTGGAAAAAAATCCTGCTATCTGAGAGCTATTTCGCCCAGCGAAGTGGGTACGGGTCAGCTCGTACATATAATAATAAACATATAGGTACTCATTCTGAGTTGTGAGGCCCAAGCACCAACAACTTTCGAGAAACTTGCTTGAAATTGCATGCATTTGACAGATAGTCGATTCGAATACTTACCCTTTGAATGTTGTATTTGAGTCTCGATATTAATTATATTAATATAATTATAATAATTCAAATATTATTTTGTAATTATTTAGATATCTCGTGTTAAAAGGTCGGAAAAAACATGAGCAGAAATAAAATTGTATTATTACACAATCCGATTTTTTTATGAAGTGGCGTGGGTATAATATAATAATATTATTATAATTCAACAATCGATCTTTAGCATCGCGATACTAAACCATAGACATAATAAATTTAGTGCACAAATTCTAGAGAAATCATTACAAATATCAGATTTATTATTTATATATCTAATAATATATAAAATTTCCATGTCACAATGTTAGTTACCGTACTCCTCCGGCTTTACCGATTTTTACGAAATTTAAATGCGTATTCAGTAGGTCTGAGAATCGGCTACTATCTATTTTTCATACCCCTAAGTGATAAGGGTTGTTCACCCTTAAAAAAAAATTGTTTTTTATTTTTTTATAATGTGGCATTAAAAAATACATACAACATTAAAATATATTTTCATTCTTCTATTACCAACCCCTTCTTTTTTTTGTCAAAAAATCTAGACCTGTGCGAAGCCGGGGCGGGTCGCTAGTATACATATAATTTAGGCTATTACCTTGTTGCACCGGGAGGTAAGAGATGGAATTGACTATGTCAAAAACTAATCACAATTTTAAAAATTGATTTATATTATTATATACGTCCATCTGACTCTTACAGTCAGATGGACGTATCTACATTTTCTCAATTTTACAGGAGATTGACTATGTCAAAAATTAATCACAATTTTAAAAATTGATTTATATTATTATATACGTCCATCTGACTCTTACAGTCAGATGGCGTCTATACGTCCATCTGACTGTAAGAGTCAGATGGACGTATCTACATTTTCTCAATTTTACAGGAGATTTAGAAAAACTGTGACAATCCGCCACTTAAAATTTTACCAGCTTTTTAATACATATATAATAGTTTACATAATTAACGAATAAAAAATGTATATCGGTATATTGACATAATATTAGAGAAATAAAAAAGTTAAGAATATTTAGTTAAGTATGGAGAAAAACTATTTTTGGGATTTTTCTAAATACGTTCATCTCGTTCTTATACCGCGATATTTATAAAATATTTATTAAGTGAAAAGCCTTATTAAATTCCAATGTAAAAGAAAATAAAATATCATAAATATCATTTAAGTGTTCAATGTTGTAATATGAACGACCAGTAGTGGAGCGACAAAATGCAAGTGATAATGGAATTGAAACTTATGAAACTTTTATTTGCCTCATGCGTATTATGCACTACTCAGGAAAAAGGAAGTACCTTAGTAATTTTATCATATATTTAATACATCTGTAAATGATTTATATTATGTTAATAAGCTATAAGATTTTTTTTATCGTATATCGACAAGAATTGCCGTGTATTTTGAACGAGCTCACTTAAGTTGTGCATAATACGTTTTTCTCAAATTAAATTTTGCCTACGGACGGACTCAAACTCATAGTATCTTGCACGACAGTATTTAAAAGTGTGATTGAGTAAGAGTTATTTCAATATTATTTTCCCATACTTGCTTAATTATAAATTCAAGTTACAGCAGCTACTTTAAAACACCTTTCAAAATATTTTAATGAGTGTCGGTTGTTTCCTGATCTGTTGAGGCCCATATTTTATTAATACGAGTATCTTGCGAATAGGAATATATCAAAAGAGATGGTTGGGGTATAGACTGTAATCTTTGTGTTGAGAATTTCCTCCCACTAGTTGTCCATCGCAGCTGCGTACAATTTTTAATGACTCGCTTTTTAAAGGGCACAAAATATGACGATGATATATTATTATATAACACAAACCAATTTTTTCACAACGACCATAATACCATTCGATAAAAGAAAACTCTTACTGAGCGAGGCAGGGTAAATGGGACAATTAAGGTTATATTCTACGAATGAATTCATCTCGATTGCCAATTCGTAATTTATGGTATCATTTCTGTTGACATTAGTGACTAATTTTAACTTTTGTGATATCTAACTAGTGAATAGCTACTGGAGTCACATGGTCTTACTTTCCACAACCGCCTATTTTATTTTTATTATTATTATCTTATCTTACTATATACAGTGTGGATCTTAATTTTATTGTGGTGAGCGTAAAATTGCAAAGTACAAGCAATGAGATTCAAATCTAGAAATACATATTATGTCAAGTTGAAATTTTAAAACTTTTTAATTTTAAACATTTCTACTTAAAAACGGCACAATATGAAACACCGTGAATATGAATATTTATACCTGCATTAGAGGTATTCTTTATTCCAAAGGATTTATTATTGAGTTACAATGTAACATACATATTTTACTTTTTTGGTAGAGAGGAGGAAATAGAAAAAGGGCAAAAAGAATGAATACTTTTTATTAAAAATGCAATAGTCATACGACATTATAGATTTTTTCAAATAGTAAATGGAATTTTATTTTTGTGATTGCAATATGTGTTGCCTAGATTTTAGGACATGACCCCCAATGGGTCGTATATTGTAGGAATTTCTATAATTATACAAAATAAATGGTCGCTTATCACTTTCCAGAGAAACATTTGTTGATTTATTTTTTAGGATCTCGCTCTTATACCCATTAACGTATATCGCCATTAATGTACATATATTAATTTCTTAGTTTATACTAATATTACAAAGAGGAAATATTTGTTTGTTTGTTACGATTTAACTCAAAAACTACTGACTGACTGAATTAAAAAAATATTTCATCAAAAGAAGATACATAATCAGCGAGTAACATAGGCTTTTTTGTGTATATTACATCTACATTGCACCCGTGCGAACCCGGGGCGTGTTGCTAGTAGTTTATAATATGTAACTAACTGCATCACACTTTATGTTTATGAGTCTCCGTATATTTGATATTATCATCTAAAAAATCCACAAAGGTCGGTAGTCTTTCTTGGATTAGCACCACCAAACAACCTCACCGGAGTATTGCTCCAATCAATGAACAATAAAGGATGATTTTCTAAAAACGATTCTTGTAATGAGCATTTTTTATAATTTTGTATAAGAAACGCTATACCAATATTCTTTTCCTTCACTGGTGATAATATGTGAGTAACATCAATACTTCCATCAGGTTGAATATACAATAATCGATCAAACAATTCGAGATTCTTACATACTTTTGGTCCTAATGAAGGTGGGACTTGCTCATAGACATTGTCTAAATCAGATCTATATCTATTAATATCTGGCACCTTTTCATTGCCACCAATAAAACTCCTATATTTTTGTGTTTCATCATTGCCAAAAAGAATGCGTTCATTTAAAGCGTTACCTATTTTTATGCTTTTATCAAAATTATCTCTATTTCTTAATTCATTCTGAATAGAATTTTTGCGTATTGCCTCTGTTATTTTCTTTTTTTCAGTTCCATGACCGGGTAAAAAGCCATGATTATATTTTAATATGGAAACCGTGTCAGTTGATGGATCAGAAAAGTTTGAAACTTCTAATGCTAGATTGCGTCCATTTAGGATGGCTCGATCAACATCACTATTTACAATCTTATGATTATCTGGTATATATTTTAATCTAATAGATGGCAATTTTTTGTTATGAATGTTCATAATTTTACTATTTTCATTTTGTATTTCTGCTGATTCCATATTGATTCTTCTTGGTGTGTAATCATTATTATAAGACTTAACATTATGCCACTTATTAGGGCTAGATAAACTTCTTGTATAGACGTCATTCTTGTTAATATTCGGCTTCAATTCATCTTCACCTATTAAATATTTATCAGACTTTAAAAAAGGCAAAATTGTATGTAAGCTATTCTTTCTAAATTCCATTGGTAATGAAGTTTTATTTATTTTATTAGAACCTACAGAAAATGGTCGAGGTTGAAACACATCCGATAGTGTTATTTCTGGAGTATAATTTCCAGTATTTCTATAAAAGCGAGAATCTATACGATCTTGGTATTCACCTTTACTAACAGTTTCAACATTCATCGGGTTAATTTCTGAATGAGATTTCAAGATCCGATTTCTAACGTCATCATGTACTATTTGAACATTTATTTGGTGATTATTTACATCACGCTTCAATATTTTTAAAGGTTTATCAAAAACAGTTCTTCTTTGAAAGGCATAAGGCCTATAGGATTTCATTGTTCTAAAATCTGAAGCATATGGAAAAGAATCTGAAATCTTAAATAGTGGAATTGTTGGAGGCACTATTCTACGCTCTGCTTTGATATTTATGTTGTTATTTTTAAGATAATGTAATACACTATTTGCAAAATTAGAGCTTGACCATGGTCCGTACATTTTATTATCATTCGAAGTAGATTGTGAGGGGAATCTTATATTTGATATTGCGTCATTTTGAAGTTTAATTGTTTTACGAGTTAATTTTGACATATTTAGTATATCATTTCTCTTTAAGTCCATAAGCGGTTTCCCAGAAGGTCTTTTTAATGTAAACGGATTTGATAAAAATTTTGAATAATCATAAGCTGGACTGGTCGATGGTGGTGTTTCGTATTGCGATACAGAGGGACTATTGTTAAAAGTTTTCAAACTTGTTTGTGTTTCATGAAATTTCTCATTGATTCTTGCATCATCTATAAGGTTCCAAAAACTTATTTTATCGTCATAATTCGGAATCCTTTTTGTTTTTGTTACTGAGACATCCCATATATCCTTTTCACCTAACATGTTATTTAATTTAGGTTTATTGGATCTGAGGTCAACACCTACATCATGTTGCACAATGCTTTGAGGACTTTTAATTGAAATATAACTACGAGATGTACTAGGTAAAGGCGATGTAGTAATCTCAAAATCGTGATGAGATGTTGCGGCTTGCATATCACCAAGAATAATATACTTTATATTGTTATCACCAATGACTTTGTTTTTAAGAAAATATTTTTGCCTGAATTGTGGATTCCTTTTTAATGTATGGTTTCTTTCAATGGTAGATGCTAAAATCATATTAGCTCCAAATATTTCTCCTTCTAAGCCACCAGGCTCCCCTGTCACAAAAATGCATTATTATTCTATTATATGACTACTTTTAAAAAACTGATAGATAATTAATAGATATTTTCAATTTACCATTATTGAACGTTCCATATCCTATTATTACGCTGCCTCCCGCTGGTAAAACGAATCCTTGTAGCTGTAAAGAATAGCTTTTTTATTACTAATAAGGTTTTCCTGTAATAATTCATCTTTTTATTAGTAACAAAGGTTGAAAAAAGGATTTGCGGCAAGAGTGGCAGATGAATCTTTTATCTAAGTTGTATCTAATGAGACGTGGATCTTCTTAGATTTTTATTGATCAATAATATTTTGACTGAAGAGAAGTAATAATGGAAGAATCCAAAGTAGTTAAAGTTTAAAAATAAAATGAATGATAAAAGAGTCATTTTATAGAAATATTCTTACACTTTGTGCAGCCTCACAGGACACTAGGCGACCATCGATATAGAGAGACCATGCTCCATAATCCGACTGGTACGACAAACATATATGTTGCCATACATCTTTAGTCAAATCAACTGCATAACTTGAAGAAACCTTCCCATTTAGGAACATTTTCATATACCGCCCCCCAGACTCTAACCATAGTCTTAATATGTGGTCATTACCATGAACTGCAAAAAAAATATTTACATGGAGTCATTTGTGATGTTTTTTATGGCTATCATACAATCATTTACATTTTATGAAATGAAAGTTTCATGTAAAATAAATTTAAAACACGTCCTTTTTTTCTTATTGAAGTGTTTTTGATTATTTTTCGATATATTTTTTTTAATTGCTGAAACGCTCGTGAAAAAATAGATCGTGACTCCTCATCGTTTTTTCGATAGCTAAACCCGCCTCATGCGACCTTTGTAGATGCCTCCGCTAGTAGGTCAACTATCCCGGTTTTTATCTACCACTTTTCCAGTTATACATTATTTTTTAGTTTAAAGTTGAGACACGTTGTTAACAGTAACTGTATTTGTGGAGGGTTTGAAGAAGTTAAAGAAGAGAATGGTAAAAGAGAACATTCTGCGCCGACGCCAAATAAAAAAAGGAAACAGGGCTCCATATATTCTCTCCCATATATTCAAACCCGACACATAATTTGAATCATTCTACGCGTATCATGCCGCAGATAAAGTTGTTAAAATATGAAAGACGATGCCAAACCTTATACTTGTGAATATTTATACCAATTAGTTTGGCCATCGTTTCCAGCACGCAAACGAAGAAAAACGCGTTAACTAGATCGTGCAGTAGTCAATCACGTGCTCATTAATTATTTATAAATACTACCTCATTCACTATCACATAATATTTAATGGATATCTTATTGCAAAATCTACATAAAATTGCAAAATAATAAGCAATAAAGGTGTTATCAATTTTAAGAGTGCTAAATTTTTTCATAATGTATTTATATAATATGTTATATTCTTAATACATTGAAACATTAATATTACAACGAGGTTAAGATTCATACTTTAATTCAGACGAGTTTGTGATTTTAGAAATAATTATAAATCAGTTAGTACTGACCCTAATAATATGTTAAATCTACCATGTAATGAACAGAACAACGCTTCGATGCCCCAGTGTTCCAGTATCCTGTTTGTAATAAGTCTGACCGGTATATTGTGACAAGAATTCATATATTTTATCTAAACATAAATAATAGTTTTAAATTTGCCGAACCATTTGGTTCGGCAAATTTATATTGCGGTAAGTAATTAATTAAGATCAGTCCCAATAATTAGGATTTCGATTTTTGACATTCCTAAATATGAAAAAATAATGTTCAGAGTCCCGCTATATTATAAAAAATAATTATAATATGTATTGACTGTGTAATATTACTGCTAAAGCTTGCTAATTCTTCTCCAATTATACCGTAATCTCCGCAACACGACTTATAACTGAACTACAGGTCTAATTACATATAATGCCCGATAATTTCAAAATTGTAATAGTTATAATTTGATAGTAGGTAGATATTTGATTACTTAAACATATCACATGTTCATGTAGCGATATTGAACCAATATAAAGTGTATTATTTATTTTTGTGATTGTGCTAATAAGTAAGTGAAGTAAGTAATTTCGTAAGTGTATTGAAGTGAGTTTTGTCCTTCGGTGTCATTTACCATGTCGACATTATTTCTCTGTCATCATAATTTAATATATCGATCTCGGCCTATTTATTATATCGTTTATTATTTTTAGTATTAGTATCCGATTATTATATGAACATATACATAACGTATTTAATTTATGAGAATACATAATATAAGTAAAACAATTATTTATACATTTTTGTAAATAAATACATGAAAAAATAATTACTTAAAGAAAGAAAGAAATAGATCTACTGATCGCAGTCTAATGTCGACGCTCGTAATACAAACACAATTAAAAATAATAAAGAAAATAAATTTGTGATTTAAATACATTAATCCTGGAAAGCCATTAAAACACCCTTTCGATCGTTATAGTTTGAAATAATAAACAGATTAAAGAGGATTTATTTTCAAAGATTAAAGATATAATACCACTTTTGAGATATTAAAATTGCATTCGGTCTATTCTAAACGAACACGTTTTCATTTTATAGTTATTTGAATCAAAGACATCAACGGTGAAAGCTAATTGGTCCATTCGACATTTATTGAGGTACATTCACATAAACATATTGGGAATTCGTATAACGCATTTTTAAAAATATTATTGACTGAGAAATTTTATCATTTTCTTGTATATATTTTGTAATATTTTGAGTAATATGGTACAAGAGAACCTGTTCTATTAAATTCATAAAAATATTGTACTGCAAGTGGCTGGTTAGGAAAGCATGTTACTATGATCATGATGGTGTGGTTACATAGCGGTACAGAATACGAGTAGGTCCTTCTGGCAATATCACCTACGCTATTGCACTTAATCACACGACCTGACTACTCGTTAACCTTGCCTATCAAATCATTAAAAAACATACTTATTTGATTACTCACCAATATAATTAAACACGGTTTGATCATGAATAAAATCGTCAAACTTTATCCACGTACAAAAAGTAAATTCTCTTAGCGGTGGGGTATCGATATCATACTGCAAAAACTGTGAATAAAAGTTTGTTAAACATTGGACATTTTGTAACCTAATTATAATTTATTTTCAAAAATAACTTCATACAGTGGGAGTAGGAATGAATTATTAATACCGTGATAGTTTACATACTGATAGAATGTTGATATTCAGCGTCCCTTGAAGTGCAATTTAGCAATGCATATTTAATGTTTGCTACTTTGTTACTTTAAAATGTATGAAAGTATAAACACGAATATTAAGGCGCCCTTTGTATGATAAGTAGACTGCTAAAAGGAATGTTTGCGAAGTCTTTGATAACGACAATAACGTGATGCCCTATAAAACGTTCACTTTAAATAAAAATATGTAAAATCGAGTACCTGGGTAAATCCTCTTTGTGTCAAAATGATCTTATATACTGGTCTATTTATTGCGAAACAAATGTTTATAGTTGCCAACAAAGCAAAATAAATGAAAGACTTCATTTCAGACATATCTGAAACAAAAATTTTGTGAATTATTTTTATGCTCGGTATAAGTACTTCCATACGTAGTGTTTTCTTGTAATAGTAATCTGTTTTAATGAATGAATTAATTTTAAATTCAAAACTTTCTATTTCTTAAACCAGCTCTGTGAAGCGTTGCGTTTAGTGCGGAGGTCCCATGTTCGAAACCCAGCAAAACAAGGAAAAAGAATTACGAGGAGTCCCTGATAAACTTGCTTGTATGGAATAATCATCAGTAAAACGGAAACAAAAATGTGTCTCCCCAGTGCCCTCTAGGGGACTTGGGAATTCACTTTCTATTGATTTCAAATAAAAACGTCTCATTGTCTCATAGCAATACCGCTAAAATCGAATAACCCGATTTTCCTGAACCTATGTTGTATTTCAGAAGCTTCCCCTGTTTTGTTGCTTTTAGTTTTTATTTTTGGGTTTATCAGAGACATTGAATACGAATATTGAAAAAATATTTTCGTCATCCCGGTATTGTGAAGAGGCTTAAAAATATGGACCGAAATTCTATTCATTTTACACGTGAATTTTGATCCACATTTTTCCATACGTGTATATTTCATACACTAAATAGAACTATGATACAACTCTTTGATATCATTTTAAATATTTCTACTATTCTGCCGTAGGATTCTGTCCGTTACTTCATTGCTATATCATAAAAGGATACATAATAATCAATTAATTTGAATGTACAATTTTATAAACTATTTCCAGAAGGCTGCAAGATTTAAAATGATTTGGTTTTTTTTTCAGAAATTAATATAAAATCAAACCGCCAGAGCAGAAGTTGTTATTTTGTTATATATTAACAAATTTCACCTTAACTTATTTACAAAAGGCCTGTGGCGGCTCCGTTAGCTTGACTCACTTGACTACTTTCAATATTTTTGGTAGTTTACTCAATCAATATCCCACTCTGGACTCATACAAAGAAGAAGAAATTCAAACGTGATCGAAATTAATTATGAAATATTTACCTTTCTTGTAAAGAAATAAAATTGCCTTGATAGTTGGAAATGACGCCTTCGTAAGAAGCTTTAGAAATTCTAGAGCTCCTTTATAGATAACATTTCACGTTGAGGAAAATTTAATTAGGTGCTGTAAAAGCATTCAGCCAACGTGAAACCATTGCATATATTTCTGTTATACGAAGCTCAAATAAAATGAAAAGGATCATGACGATGCAACGGAATAACGTATTTTTAATTTAGGGGTCCTTTCGTAGGCCTACGCTTTATCAATTATTTCAACAGAGTGGATTCATATTCTATGCATTTAATATTACACCCTGAAACAAACATCGGATACGAAATCGTAATAGATTATACCATTGTATTGTATATCAATCCTTATTATATTACAAGTATATGTATATTCAATACTCTCTGAACTTTTAATAGCTTTAACCAGTTTTCAAAGCGATATTGGAATCCTGGCAGGTATTCTTTGATAAACTTAGCTTTTAGTTCAGTCGTATTGTTGATTTAATTATTGCATTTCGAAGATTTCAAACTTTGCGGTTTAGAAGGCCCTTTGCTGCTGAAAGTTGTAATATAATTATATCAGCCAAAGGATCGAAGTTGACAATACGATTCGATGGCTCACAATTTAATAATATTAAATTGTCTTATAAGGAGTTATAATTAGTAAATCTTTAATTATGAAAACAATGTAATTAATCAGTTTTGAATTAATGAATAAAATATCACGTCTCAAAAAGAATAACAACAGTGTGTTATGGAAAATGACTAGTCAGTAATCTAGTCAGATTAGAATTGCCTCGACTATCAGTTTCTTAGTCTAAGGGAAGAACACCGGAAATTAGTAAGAGCTAATTACGAAGCAAAACCTAACCGGTTGTTGTATTGACATCTTTATTAACATCAGCTTGTACCGTTTAAAAATAATCTGTTTTTAATATAACTTAGGTAATATTGATTTTTGGCGGAAATTGGAAGAGGCCTATACCCGAGAGGTGTCATGATGATTATTTTTTTTCTTTAAATTGTAATTTCGATCTTTTGTCATGTCTTATAGAGGCTTAATAAATAAATAAATAAATAAATATCTATTTTAGCCGCAGGTTTCCCTTAATTTTAATGTGACTTATACTTTGTAACATACATCATATATAATTATATAATATACATATATAACTCACAATTATATTTATTTTTTCTTCTCCAGACAGTGCCTAATTAATAAATTCTTGTTATTTTATTTGGTATCCTTTGCAATTCATGATAATCCTGCCTCCGCTTTCCTGTCTACGTTTAAATCACTTTATCATTAATTAATATGTTTATATTTTCCAAAACAACACTGTACTGTCTCGATAAAAACAAATTGTTAACTGACTCTCTCCATAAGTGTTAGTCTGTTATTGCTTTGACAATTTATTTGTAAACCGCGAATACTTTACAATACATTGTTATGTTCAAGTTGACTCACTAGCACCATCACCACGCTATTTACATTGATAATACTTATAATAAATTACTGAGTTGTGATTTAATTATTTAGTATTACACTCAATGTATCTGTACTACAAGCGTAAGAGAAAGCCTAACAGTAAAAGAAAGGTCAGCTGTGACTAGGAAGTCTAGTAGTTATAATCAAGTAGTCAATGTCGTTCTTCTAGTCTTGCGGGTACATTATAGAAAACTATTAAAATTAATTAAATCTAAAATAATATACGAGTAATCCCATTCGATTTCACTTTGCAAAATAAAAGATATAGCGTCACGGTTTTTCATATCAATACACTTATTGTAGATATAATTTATTGTAGTCAGTGACTTTCACTTAACCATTATGTCAGCGCACACCGATACAGCTCCCAAAAATTTCAAATTAAAAAAAATAAATGTTATAAAATCTATATGCTAATCAGGGCTAGAATAAGTTTCATTTAATTTGATATCGGTCCAGCAGCTCTTGAGATAACTATCTATAAATAAAATCTACCTTTGTTTCGCTATCGAACATTGCGTCAAAAATACCAGCCTACACTTTCCTTAAGTGTCGGCAATGCACCTCTGGTGTTACCGATGTCTATGAGCGGCGATGATTACTTTCCCATCACGTGAGCCACCTGCCCGTTTGCACCACTATTCTTTAAAAAAAATTATCTCCAAAAGTGTAAAGCTATACTATTATTTACAGACTAAAGCACCTGCTTACTATATGGGTACCCAAGCGCCAAGTACGCTGCCGAGAGGTGGCAGTGTGCTTCGAGCGTTTTCACCTGCTGCCGCACCTGTGCCTGCAGATCGCGTGAAAACCTTACCACCTCCAGGTGATCCAAATGTTCTAAACAAAAATGGTGATTCCTTAAGGCAGTCTTCCTGGGTGATTCTTAATTTTTTTTTATGTTTTTTAAAAGAAAGGCTTTATTAGAAGTTTGAAATTATTTAATTACATTTCAAAAAACGTCAAAATATTTTCAGAACAAAATCCTCATCACAATGTGATTCCAAAAGTGTGATTGTAAATAAAATTTGTCGACGGTCTCCATGATTGACTTATCTGAAACCAAACGTAATTTTAATCTGAGAAGATTTATGTATGAGGAACTAGAATCAGTCTAAAATATAAAATATTGAACAATTGACACGCTTATAAAAATTATTTAAAATGTTATGTTATAAAAAATAGCTAAACTTTAAAAACTTTAAAGCTTAACTAGTTCTAAAACGTACCTATGAGTACATTACGTTATTCGGCATTGGGTACACCGCGATGTGTGTGTAGGTCCTCCGGTCAAGCCAGTGCGCTCGTACATCCCAGGGTCTGGCTCTGAGAGGTGTTTCCCCTTCTCAGCAGGCGATTGTCCCCGGAGTTCAGATCAACTTTACACCATTCCTGGTAACACTAACGTCGCCCTGTGAACGCTCAACGCATTACTTTCGCTTCAAAAAACTAATTGCTTATCGCTTGTTTTAGATATATTTTTCCAGCGATATCAGTATGGCAATATAATGTTCAATAGTTCAATTCTGCTTAAGATTAGTGTTTATTATACCAGATGTTTTACTTCTTAAGATTTATAAATCTAACACTTTTTACAATATCGCTTGATATGTTATAATAATTGTATATATTTCTATCTGCTTTTAATCTTACTTGATTTTCAAAAGCCTTATCTTAATTGTACAGAGTAGAAACGATAAATTGTTCTGTCGGTTAAAATAATAACGTCATATAATGACAAAATGTTGTATTTTGGTAGCCTTTATTATACTTTAAATATATTTGTATTTTTTATTGTATCGAACTTTGTATGATTCTAGTTGGTCCAATAAAAATATTTTATAGTTGTATGTTTTTATAAAGTTCCTTTTAAATAAAATATTTTATACCGGATATACTGACACGGACAGTCTGCCCGTGACCACGGTTGCTGAAAAACATCCGTTATGTCGGCATAAATAAATAATAAATCGCTTTTTAATGCGGTATAAAGTATATTATTTAAATGTGTGATATTCGCTTAAATAAAAAACAATATTACAAAATTCCTTATCAAACGTGTAGGACGTAGGTACACCTGTTTTAAAACGTGTACGATGAACTGATGAAAAGAAACAATACGTCTTATGTCGATATATATCTTTCTAATCACGTACTTGACTGCCACTTTCTTCCATTTCAATTCTCATTTTAAAATCCGGAGACCATTTTACTTTTTATATCTTCAGATCGGATATATTAAAGTAATTTAACAGTTTGCATGATCAATAGATACTCTAAGTTGTCATAATCTAGCCTGATGAGCTTTTGTTTGTGTGCTAAATGGTGTTTCATGACTGTGCATTTGTAATTTCGCACAGTATACTATATGCCAAGAGGGAGAGTCGATTATTAGTTAAGCAGTGCTATTCAATGCTATTTCCATCTTGTAGTTAGTTTATCTACACCTCCACAGTTTCAATGCTTTCATATTATTAATAAAATTAAAATGGGAGATTCTGAGTCTCGTGTAATTTAGGTAATTATATTCTCTGATTTCTGAGACGTAAAAGTATTAGCTGTTGCAGTGGTATTCACACTACTTAAAATACTAAGTTCACACAACTTTATAACTATTAATATGGGTCTAGCGAGCGTTAATTGACCTGTTAGTTGAATAGCACTATTTAACTAAGCACATATCCTATCACAAATACTAAACGGATTATTATCAGTTACTCTGAAACTATTATCCCGATCGATTATGTACCACAATTGAAAAAGGCATCTTAGCTGAAACTTACTAATCGTCAGCTAATGTTTTTATTCTGATTGTCAGCTCACTCAAACGAGGGTTACATGTCATCTCCGGAACGTGGTTCAGCTAGAGGTCCTTATGAAGATCCATACTATACGCAGTACTTGGGACCGGCAGCGGCTAGACCTGCTATCAACCCCATTATCGATGAGGAAGCTGGGTAAGATGTTTGGTAATATTTAAACCATTTTTGTTGCCATTCCTATAATCGTGTCCGATCGTGTGTGGAATATTGTTCTCACCTTTGGGGGGTTCGGCTAAATGTCATCTTGGGGCTTGGACTCGATGGAAGGCCGTGCCAAAAGGCTTATTGGTGACCCAACCTTGATTAACCGCCGATTACTTAGCCTCGACCATCGTCGCAAAGTGGCAAGTCTCTCGGTATTCTATCGGCTTCATTTCGGAGAGTGTGCGACGGAATTTAACAATTTGATTCCCCCATCTCCTTTTCACCTTCGGACATGCAGGCGCACGGCGGGTTTCCATCCGTACTTGGTTGACATACCAACACTCCGCACAAATCGATTCGCCACATTTTTTTATTATGCGAACTGCAAAAATCTGGAACACTCTCCCTGCGTCTGTCTTCCCCGAAAATTATAACTTCAAAGCAAGAGTAAATAAGTATCATCTAGACAGTTGTGATTTACCACCCTGACTGCATCACTACTTAACATCAGGTGGGATAGTAGTCAAACAACTATATATATCGTCAGATAAAAAAATAAAAAAAAATGTATGCTTATATACTTACATGAAAAAGCCTACACGTGTTAAGTTTGGCCATACATATATTTCATGCCTCCTTCTTAATGACTAAAAATAAATATTTTTAGTCTGGCCATTGACTCATAACCACAAAGAAATTTGAAGACTTGAGTGGCAGACAAGGATTTATGCTCGGATAGTATCAATATTACTATTTCAACATAATTATAGCATGTCAATGACGGATATTTTAAAAATTAATTAATTCGCAGTGCATTCACAATTTTAATAACACTCAAAATATTTTATTCAATCCCTGCCTCTATCAATTTGTTATTTTATAAAAGCTGATATAATCGTTTAGGCCCTGATGAAGCCCTCATATACGGTACGATTTATCTTTACGATCTGTCGTACCATACCAATCGAAACGATTTACTTCATCAAATACGATATCGGAAATCGCAACAAGATCCCATGCAATCATGAATAATATTGTTATTTTTGTTAATATTTATTGTGGAACGATCGTAACGACCAATCGTTTCGTGTTGCATTTTTGAAGCGATAGATCGTTACGATTTTCGTAAGATAAATCAAAACGATGAATCGCACCATATATAGGCCCTTTAGGCCATGGATTAATTAAAAAGTTATTGATTTACGTTTCGCTATAAAGTAAATTATTTGTGGAAGAAAATATTATAATTAAAAGTAATTATTTACTTTATTCAAATTGATGGTTAGTTTATGTTGAAAATTTATCGTATGGGTCAACATATAGTTGAAGAACTTGAGTCCATTCAAGACGTTATTAATTCCATATTAATGGCTTAATTCATCCAATTTAAAATCAATTTCATTGCAGTGACGGCGTTATAATAGACGACAATTATCAGATGTATGGTGTTAATGCTATAACTACAGCACCACGTCCGATGCCAAGGCCTCCATACGATGCCAGGTAACATGATATATTGTGATTTGTGACATACGAGTTCAAATGTAATATGCTGGGCGTTATTGTGGCCACAATAATAATAAGTTTAAGCAGTGCGAAAAAATGTCTTAGGCGAATTTTGTATGTTTTATTATGTAATGTTTAGTAAATACATTTTTTCCGGTGAAAAAAATAGACTGGGTCCACCAGTTGATGACATGCAGCGGCTGCGGGTTGAGAAAATGGAACGTCAGCTCGCAAATCTTACTGGACTTGTACAAAAAGCTCTTCAGGTACCTGGAAGTACTGCTCCTCCCGCTGTGGCTCCTCGACAGGATTTCCAGCAGCCATCATCTCGTTCTACAGTACAGGGTAAGAACAAGCGAATATCTTTTAGAAATTAATTTTAAAACAAAATATATTGCGGCATTTCCTTTTCAAATTATTCGGAAGGTATTGATTTTATCTTAATTTATACATGTTTCAATATCTGAAACGTTATCGATTTTTTTTTAAAAGCGACAAAATATAGATTTTTAAGTAATTTAGCTGTTTTAATACTGATAATGTAGGGCACATTATAATAATAAAGACTAAAGAGGTTTATATAGACTGGCTTCATGAAAGATAAGGAGTTAATGTAGCTTGCGTTTTCCTGCACTCAGATGCCGCACATTTTTCCAGCAACGAGAGACCTCCCAAATTGGGGAGGGACAGATTTCGTAAGTCTAACTGAACGCGAATCAAATCTGTGACGATACATTGCTAATGTTAGAGATAAAGTATGATAATAATTACATCCAAGAATATAATTTGTGGCTGGTAACTGCAATGAGTTGCAGATGGCAAAACCGCAAATTATCTTTACCATATTTCAATCTGTATTAACACCTTCCGTGTTTCATGGAATGAGTATAAGAGCAGTGACACTTTCTCTTATTATTAAAATGTTTTGTCTTGTTATTTTTCCAAGATACTTAGCATTCGCAATGTATCATGAGCAATTCGTACCTTATCACGCCAAAGCTTGCTTGCTCAATCGTGTGATTTCATTTTCATCTTGTCAAACTATTATATTGGGCATATTTTAAATGTAGATTATAAATCATTACACAGTTGCTGTATGTGAGTTTAAGTAATATTTAGAAATTCGTACGTAACTAATATTGAGGCTCTTAATATTATTCTGTTACATATATTGTTTAAATATTACTGCTAAGTGTTTATTTCATAGTAGTTAAGAACAAACACATATTGTGCAGTATTTTGGTCATGTTGTGAAATATTCAGATGCATTAGTTCTTGTAGTCAGGCTTAATATCAAACATGTTAATTATGTTATTTAGTGTCTGTATACCGTAACCTGTGTATGGTTCATGCATACTATCAAAAATATTATTCATTAATTATTTTATTATATAAATATAATTTCACAATTACCCTTTTTAAATTGATGAATGGTGAATGACGTTTGTAAGATATAATTAATTATATACAGTATTCTTGCATGAACATTTGGTTGACAATATATACCTTCTTACTATTTTTAATATAGATTATTCTATGAACTGACAAACATAATTATGTGTACATAATATCACAGAAATCCTATTAATTATAACACGCGACTTTTTATATATCTTTTCTGCATATTTATTGGTCCAGATCAATATTCTATCACCTCTAAATATAATTTTATATACACGATTAAAATAATTTATTGTACACTTGCACCATACTTAAAACTTTAATGTTAAAATTCTCTTAAACTGTAGTATAAAGTCAGTTCAGTATGTATTTGTATGCCCTTGTTGACAACTGCAATGTATTATTTCAGAGAAATCAGTATCATTCGAGAAGTCGGTATCGTTTAGCGATGATCCTCCTGATATGAACTCTCCGAAACAGCATTCACCTCAACACGCAGGTACGCATGGATATAATATTATAGATGAAAGAATTTTTAAAATCGGTCTAGTGGTTTTTGAGTTCAATCGTAACAAACAAACAAACAAATATTTCCTCTTTATAATATTAGTATAGATTACGACGAACGACGGTATAAATCGATTACTACAGTTTTTACTTATTATATTACTTCAGATTTCTTATTTACTTATTTTTAATTTTGTGTATAAAATTAATAATATTATTACCTAATGTAATGAAAATACTTTCCGACGCGCGACGCGGACGTCACAACTTAGGAATCCTCTCAAGTGGGCCTTCGGGAATTGAACAACTTTCTCAAAGAAATAATATCAAATAAAACTGGCCAAGTATTTGTCGAGCTCGCGTGGGGAGAGTTCTTTACCGAAACAAAACACCTGTTTTATTTACAGGGAATTCAATTTAATCTCGGATATTTTTAATACATTTTTCCTGATCCCAGGATTTTCAAGATTGACATAATATCTAAAGTAATATGCTAAATAGAATGCAAGAAGCGATACGCTGAAGTAACTCCTCATTCCGGAACCCGATTGTTAAAATAATTGAAAGATTAAACGATAAATAAATAAATCGTGAAGAGGAAGAATGGTGTAAAAGTTTAAGCTGGAAATATACAGTATAAAAATGTCTTCTGGAGAGAAAATTGTCAAGAAAGAAAACTCTACCTACAGCGGACTTATAATATATTTACTAACGATTCATTCGACTTCAATCAGATCTTAACGTGCTTTCTAAACTACATTTGCGTGCTACATTACAAATTAAAGAGCAAAGATGGTGACGAAGACTAGATGATTTTTTGTTAAAGATATGTATTTTTGAAATTGGAGTAGGTAATTTAAAATCAGTTTTTTTTATATTTCATAGAAATATGACTTATTAATATCATATAGACGTACATACGTACTACATATTATCAAGGCTGTCGAGTATTTAGTCGATGCTAGTAGATTTTTACGACTAAGTTTATTAATTGTATTTATGTATTGTTAGTTTAAGTCTGATTTAGTTGATGATTGATTATTACTGTCTAAGCCCTTAATTTCAAATCGTGACTCGGACTTGACTTGAGTTTTAACACTTGTTAGACCATTTTCTCTCTATAAAATAAACAGTTTTGAACATTTTGATAGTTTTCAAGAATATATTTCAACTTAAATAACGGTTTGGATATAAATGTCAACATTTATATTATTCATTCAATCAAAACAGACTAACATCCAATTATAGTTGGTTTTTATTAAAAGCTGAGATTTGGTATGATTTCTTTTTAATTAACTCTCAGATCCAAGTCGAAGAAAATTATGTCATCCCAGAATGAGAAGGGGAGGGCGGGGTAGAACAAAAAAATGCGAGTTGGACTCCCGCACCGAGTTTACGGTTTTTGGATTTTTTTCTTTACTTGTGCTACTTGACATTACTTTATTATTATTATTTATTATTATGTATTTATTTATCAGATAAAATAATCCATTTTGTTAGTAGAGACTTAGAAAACTAGTGTTAGTATACAAGTACAATATTATTATAATTTTTTTTTATTGAAAAGAACAAAATATCACGAGAAAGTCTATGCGTACACTAGTCGATCCGAAACGACGAGTGTACGCACAAAGTGTCTCATGATAGGTGATGAGAGGTCATCTGCTACAGTCTTCAAGATGCTGTTCTGACTGCCCCGTACCCGGCTCAACAGAGAACCTGTTTTAACTCGAATAACAGCCCAGAAGTCGTTAGTACGGGCTCGGGCGAACATCTCCGAGGCACTGCAGAAACGAGGCAGTCCCAAGAGCATCCTGAAGGCATTATTATATTGAACACGCATGGCAGTTAGCGATCTGATAGTATAATCGACCCATAGACTGCTCGTGTAGAAGTTTTGACAATACGCCTTAAATAGGGTAATTTTCACTTGTTCACTACAACGAGCAAATCTACGAGCCAACATATTACCTCTGATCGCCATTGCCCTGCGTTCCCGCTCAATATCTATATTGTCTTTTAGGTTTTCAGATAGCATATGCCCGAGATATCTAAATTCCTTCACTCTCTCGATATCAAGATTGTTTAATGAGACATTATGAAATCTCTCCGAGCATATACCATCCCCCCCAAAGACCATGTATTTACACTTTTTTACATTGTAAATGAGGCCATGCTTAGAAGCGTATGCTTCACACACACGAAGCATCTCTGTAATCGCCCCTGGTGTTGGAGCCAGCAGCACCATATTATGCCTATTTTCATGATTCTAGGTCAACGGAAATTACCCTATAGGTTTTGATTCCCTTGCGAGTGTCAAAATATGCGACATCGTTTATGCCGTATGCATAAAAGGCGTATCCTTTGATTGCGACGACTTTTTGACTGCTGCAAGACAATGCAGACCTGAATGTTTGATATTAAATTCAACTTGATACCTCCACGCGTTCCTGAGAAAAGGGGTCTTGACAGACGGACGGACAAAGAAGTGATCCTATAAGGGTTCCAGAGTACGTGGTACGGAGTACGGAACCCTAAAAATATGTATTTAATTCAGTTGGGTTTTTTAAGCGCAAGCTACACTTATACACTTGGCCAGTCGTTATTTAATTATTATTTTACTATAAATACACAAAGTTTAACGCTTGATATTGTGAGAAAAGAACCTATAACCAATAATAACTAAATATATTTAAAAAATCGATTTTATCTAAATATACAGCTCTTTTTAAAGGAACAGGCAACCGGTCCAATAGACTAACAACGTAGGATTGATAATAGGATTTCGTTCTTTAGCACAAAAAGGTGTCATTTACAAACTCTCTTCATAAATTTCTACATTCGTAAAATTTTTATTCACCATAGCTTAGATTTTAAATGAAAGTACATTTTTTATTCTCTTTTTCGTAGTTTATATCATAACCATATTCATAATTCTTATATTTGATTTCTTTCCGCTTACTTCTTTGCCATATCAAGCTGATACAAAACCAACAAAACCCGCAATCAAGTCATCCACATTGCCGAGGACATCATCACAAGGTAACAGCAACTGTCACTTCACTTATTTACATTGCATACTTCTGAAAGCAAATAAAATAATTTTTCGAACTTTAGAATTTGACCCTAATATATTCAAAAAACAAAAGAAAATCATGCTTATAGCCATCAAATATTCTCCTCGCTACTTTTCCTAAGGTTGAATAATGTTTCGATGATAAGCTTAAATCGGGTGCTTGTTGTAGAGCTAATAAAACGGCCGGTGTTTATAATTTTTCAATGAATTGTATATTTTCAGAGCGTGACCGCATGAAACCAGCTCCACCACCTAAGCCAGCCGGACTTGTGGGACAACCCCTCGCTTTAGTTCCACAAAAGACTTATACCGTTACCGTCACGCCAGATTTCTTCAGTGAACTTCACCAACTTCAAAAACAGAGCCGAGACCTTAGGATAGAGGTAAGCTTTAAAAATTAATAAGTTAACATACTATAATAAATGACATTTATATATGACACAGATGCTATTGCCATTTTTTATTCTTATGATACGTTAATGCAGTGCCAGCGAAAGTTATTTACAATTTGCGAATTTTCAAACATTTCACCAAATTTCTTCTAGAACGCTATCAAGCACCTACTATTCATTTCACAGACACATAATCTACGTCGTACGACCTTATCTCATGCTATGCAGATGAGGCAAATGATGGCTGAAACCATTGTGAAGATTGGTATACTCTCTGCTAAATTTTGTGAAGAAGATCCGGAATTGGTAAGTTTATTGTTTACGAGTTTCAAAATGAAATTTGAAGTGAGTCATTAGTTTTTTTAAATTTTCTACAATTACAGCAACTAGCTCGAGAGGAAGAAATTTATCGCCAAGACATGCTGTTGCTAGAAAACGATTTGTACGAACTAGAAGCAACGGTTGAACGTCTTCGTGGCCAAGCAGCTAATAGATTGTATGTATATAATTCAATTAAATATATAACTTACAATTACATTATAAAACCAAATAATGTTTGCGTTGACAATTCTCACTTATAATATTATTTCACCAAACGTTCTAGGGAAACCCGCGTAAATATGGCAGACATAGAGCGCATCGCGATGGTTTTGTCAAAGAGTAGCAAGACAGTTGCAGACTGGAAGCTAAAATTTCCTATCCTTCAAGAGACAATGAAGACTAAACTTGCCTCAGAAATGGAGAAGGTATTACGATTGCGGTTTTTAAACGTTGCGTTGCGTTATTTAAAGTGTCAGTCTAAAGTGCCTTAAAGTAGCATTAAGCTTTTAAATATAAATTTTACTATTCTCCGATTACATGTGGTAGAAATCCAGTTGGTGCAAATAATCACTAAAATAATCGTTCATTTAAATTATTAACAGTATTAATATGTATTACAGGTAGTTCGTAAAGAAAAAATGCTTGAAGATGAACCTGAGCGCTTGGAACTAGCCCTACGTCGATGCAAAAAGTTAACGGGAACACTTGTTACCTTGAAAAGGTAAGTAAATTTATCTTCCTAAGAGGATAACATTACAGTTTAAAATGCATTATATGTGAATCTGTTTGTGTATGTAATATAGATTGGCGTGTGTTCAAGAGCAACGCCTCCCCATGAGCGATGGTCGAGTTTCACCAACGTCTTCCCAGAGCTCGACTGCTACTGCTGGGCCATCGTCAGAAGAGTATCATTCGGAAACAATTTGTCATGTTACTCAATCTAATAAGGTAACATATGTGGGATATATTCTTACCGAATTTTCATAATGATACATAGTATTCCAAAAAAATCTTATGGAGGGTAAATACTAAGAAAATATAGATGATAATAGATATAGATATAGTAAAATCACGACTACTTTGTCTATAGGCAATTGACTAATTACACTATTCTGCATACGACGAATGACAATACGGATATTTCATTTCATGACTCTAACATAATATTCCCGGTTGTCTAAAGCGTGTAAAGATTCGCTTAACAATTGCAGGTTTGCCAAAAGTTTAAAATTAGCATTTTTTTCCGACACTTCCTTTATTTTTCGGAATCTATTGATTTCTGAATTTATTTCTGTTTTGCTTCCTATTGAATTATAGATTATCCTATATATTATATAGTAGCTTTTGGCAATATTATAGTCGGCCACTTGTTCTTTTATTCTTAACTTCTCCATTGTTTATGTGCACGTAACCATTCTGATTTTCATTTCCTAATAACTGAGTAGTATTTATGCATTTAATAACTATCTTTTAACCCAAAAAAAATACAGTAGTCCTTAGATGTAGATGCTTATTATTACTTCCAGTATCCTTATCTAGTATAAGATTTCCTTTAAAACCTTATTAATATCCACAAGTACTTACTATAAGGAATTTTTAAAATTCTTATGTATTCTGGATGTTATTAATTCGACCTCAAAATTGTAAGTGTACTAACGAAAAACACTTTTCGTCAGTACACTATTGCTATTAAATGAAATTGGCATATCTAAGAATTACATACTATAAAATTCACATCACACTCTGTTCCTATTATGTTCAAAAACTTTCACTAACCCGATACACAGGTCTATAGTATATACAAGATAGATAATAATCATGTCAGGCCCAACTAGTTTATATTTAACTAGCAATTGCCCCCGCAACCCCCCTTGTGGGTTGAATTTCGTAAAATCCGTTCTTAGCTGACCTCTACTCGGCGAAAGGAATATTCCTACCATATTTCAAGTCACTACGCCTTATGGTTCCAGAGATATCGTGATGAGTGACTATATAGGTGGAAATCTCTTTTATATATATAGAAGATTTGATTAAAAAGTTAACTTACGTATGAAATAAAATTGAATTACAAAAAACATACATGCACAATGCACATCACACATAGTCTACTGATTTATTTATTTATTTTATTTATTATTTGAAATTATTACTGGTTGACAAAACCGCTTTGTTTTCGAGAAAATAGATAGTCCAGAAACAATAGAAAGCAATTCTTGTATTTATTGCCATATACTGATTTGGGATCTGTAATATGACATAGAGATATTTAACAGAACCAACGATCATAGATGAAAAAGTTGTGAAGTATAGTTCAGCACCGTTAATTAATTAATGTCCTGTGGATGAGGTATCACTTAATATTGAGTCAACTTCACGATCGTCTATATCTGACAAAATTAAACATGTTGCTAGTCTGTCTATTATTATATAATTACATTTTTACAATGAGCATATTATTTTTTGTTTTATTTATACTACTAAGACAAAGTTAGTTATCAAGTTGGTAATTATTTATGCCAAAGGGGCAATTGCTAACATATACTCCAGCAATTTCGCTGAGAATCAGCTACATAGGCTACTTGGCTAAATTACTGAAAGAAGCTATTATTTTAAAAACAGAGTGTGATGACTACAGTAAACAGAATACAGATATTCTTTTGCACATATCCTGCAAGCAGTGCACATCCACAAACGTTGTACTCATATCCTCGCTTAAGGAAAACAATGCCAATTTTAATGTTTGTTTTACCGTTTCATTAGATGATGAACGCTTTTGGACTGAGACACGTTGAAACCGATAAAAACCTGTCCAAATTCGTTACTAACACTTAAAATATAATTTTATTCTAGTATTAATATATAGTTTAGGTATTTTGACCGTAAGATTATGTTAGATTGTGAGTGAAGCCTTGAAATAACAATCCTTTACTATTTGAGATAAATTGTATGTCTGAGAAGTTTTGTTAAAAAATTTTATCTTAGATTTAGCGCCACTCTTGTAACTTAAAAGTAAACCATATTATATTACTCTACCAATACCGTCTGAAAAATTCCTTTGCATTATTTTAAATAGACACCAACCACAAACAATGAGTCTCAATTATTAGTTAAGCGATTAATTGCTATATCCAGGATAAGATGCGTCTAGACGGGCAATAATTTACAGCAACAATATTTTTAGTATAATCCGATTATAAGTTTAATACTGATTTTTTTACAGCTATCAATAATGAAGCTACTCGTTGCGTTAATATTATTGCTCCACTAGGCGAATCTTAAAGGTCTATTTATTATTACAAATAGCATAATACAATTTGTCTCTCGTTCACCTATCTAGTGCTTTGAGCAGTCAGGAAACGATTCAAGAACCCAAAATTATTAATAATAATTTTGTTTTGGAAAGTTTCATAGTGATTATATTCGATATATCACCACGATGATCAGAATAACTTTATTTTGTATGTTTACCTTATAATTTAATGATGAATTTCGTCGTCTTGTTTCCGAATCCCGTCAGTTCGCGTGGAGACAGAGCCAATACTTCAGAGAAGCTATAGTTATTAACGAGTAATTAAGCTCTTCGTAATTTATATCCATTATTATTATATTTTATTAATCATAAACTGCGTTTCAATAATTTCTTTCTATACTTTTATTACATCCGAATTTTTACTTTTCTTATTATCAGTTTTTGTATCATATTTTTTTATGTGATTTGACACATTCGTTATTTTATGTAGGCATGATGCACATGACGCTTTTGCGATACTTGTAAGATATTTCGCTGTATCGTGACAAAATTTATAAATCTCTTGCATATTTTTTCTAGTTCAGACACTATTGAAAAATAAATTAGTACGCGGCTAAAGAACATTCTAAAGCTATTCTATTATTTTGAAATGTACTAACGTAATGCCATCCCATGGAGAATGCAGAAGCGGTATAAAATAACCACTAATTACTTAGTCACAGTTGTTAATATTGCAATTAATCGGATAATGCCAAATGTATGCTGCTCATTTGCACTTAGCTTGAGCATCCGCTTTCAATAAATTATTTTGTGATTACATCAGCTTTCAACCTAATTAATATACTATTATATTTTATATATTTACCTATATTTTAAATTTATTTTAAAATTTAATATGCTTTTATTTTAATCCACATATCACTTTTTCGTCGGTCGTTAATGGTTTTTAATTTATTTAGTCTTGTAAGTGTATTTTTTATTAAATCCCTTCTTCAATATATATGAAAAAAAAACTAATATGTGGATAGATAATCAGGATGAAAGTTGGTGAAACAGTAAAAAATATACATATCAATACTACTAGGCCGGTATACGATTATTGTCTTATTGGGGCGCGGGCGTACCGTATGATTGCTTTAGCATGATATATTATATACCTATTTAGACAAACGTCGCATGTATGATTCACAGTAGATAGTAGATTATTATGTATTTTAGTAAGCTAATACCTGAATTTACTGGAGATGTAGATAAACATATTTTTATGTGGTTGTCCTTTAGTTTTGTGGCAACCATTAGGATAGGTTTCGTTTTCGCATCTCGTCATCATCTTATTTTCAGAATTTCTGTCTTGAACTTCGATATAATTATTTAGTCGTTCCTATACGATAATTATTTTATTAAATTAAAAAACATTCTATGTCAGGTTCGAAGCGAATGTTGCCCAAAATGTTATTGATTTTTTTCATACCATCTCACATCGGTGAGGTGACAATTCCTAAGAATTGTCACTTTGACTGACTGTAAAATCTTCATACACAAAATATTTCTCTCCAATTCCATATTATATTATTATATTATTGCGCTGATGAAGTATTCTACTATAATATACATTCCAATAATAATACGTTTATTAAACTAAACTGTTAGTTATTACTAAATTATATTGTTCATATACACAAAGCTATTATGGTACAAAACGACTACTCTTCTATTTATCTATTTCATTATTTTTATTTCTTAATTTTTATATCTTATTGATAAGACAAATTGTTATGTAGGCACTGACTATACCGGTTACTTGCACATTTATAAATATTGGATTAAACGAGTAATAATAAATTTTATTCAAATCATATAACTCTAGTTTAACTCCAACAAGATAGCACCAAGATACTCTACCAAGATATAAGCTGGCCTCTAAAACACTTGTTCAATTTTATTGGGACAGCTTTATTATGGAATACTATTTATCGCCGGTATACCTTATACCAGTGTATTGCTAGCAAATTTACAAGTGCATTTTTTGGTTTTACGTGGAATATTTAGTTACCGTTGCAATAAGCTCCTCCCATTTCAAAGATATGTGACAAAGAATCATCAATAATCATTCCGTTAGCGTTGACTGCCAACCACCTCCATAGCTTAGTGGATCGCACGCTGCATTTGGCATCGGATATTTATGTTCTAATCATGGAAAAATAAATAAAAAGGTGTCTATCCGGTTAAACATACTATACATTACTGATCCACCTACTGGTTAATATGGATAACACTTTTTTTAGCTTTTATTATTATATAATATAATATAATGGAGAGTCTTGGAATTATGAAATTCTATTTGAAATATAGACGCAATTGACTTGAGATTTCCTGTTCTGCTTAAGACAGGAACTTAAGTTGCCTTGAAAACATTCCTAAAATCCGGCAAGGCACCTATCTATAGTATTACTGGTGTTAATGGCCTGCGATGATCATTTACCATCATATGACTCGGCTCCTTTGCTATAAAAGTAAAACCAAAAAATGGGGCAATAGAGTATTGATCGTGAATACTGGACTTAACTAGCAAAATATTTTCAATTTATTTAAGTTTTGATCTCCTAGCTGAAGTATTGCTATTAATATATCCTCCTTTTCACGACCTGGAAATGTAGTAATATCATCATGCAAAGCGAGCAATAACTAGATAAATATCAACAAAATTGAGGTCATAATTCGAGGGTACATTGCTAAAACCCAATAAGTATGAAATTTTAATACGCTGTAATTCATATTTGTGATTTGAATTATTATTTGGCATTTGATATGTTATTTCTTAGATAATTTTGTCCATAAACTTTTTAAAATTGAATAACTTAAAATTTCATTATCGGTTTTAACACTGCATCCTTGATATCACTTAGTAACATGACACTACTTTACTCGCATGACACTTTTAGATCTCGCTTAATAGATTGTGCATCTTCGCATTTTTGTTTTTGTTGCAGCACGTTGTCAATAGAAGAAGCAGCTCAGATAACCTTCAATTCTAATATAATCCATAAACATCTAACCACCATTCCCTTTTCATCCATTTACGCCCTTAAATATCTCCGTGTAGTTTTATCATTTAATGCTCGCAATTATTGCATCACCAGTAGCCATTTGTCTCATACGAACTAAGTTCCCCAGCTCCTTGATTCGCACTCTTACCCTAGACTTTCTTATTCTTATCATTTATATATTTTTACCGTTTCTTTTTTTAATATTATATTTAAAGATTTGAGCCCCCTTCCTACTGCCTGTTTTCGAATTCAGACATCAAATGTGATATCAAATTTATCCCTGCGTACGGATCACAGGTAATATAATTTTCTACGTATTTACGCTTATACAGTATTTAAATTCTAATGTTTGCAATTCACAAGCTTACGTTTATTTAATATTTACTTTATTATAAGGATATCACTCTGATAGAGCTCACAGTAACGAGTAGAAGTAGGATTTAATTCATCCGTAATTTAAAATTTTGACTTATGGCAAAATCGTCACAATTGTTAAGAGTGAAATCTCTATTTCATGTATTGCTAAATTTATATTATTATTACTTTTTATCACAAACAATCTATTGTTTCCATTTGATCAATTTATTCTTTAATCAATTATTCACCCGTTTCTAAATATTATTACCACGTCGTCTACTTACCTCGAATTAAGGCTAGAACTTTTTATTTATAATGTGCCGTAGAATAAAACTTATAATAAATATATTAAATAACAATCAATCAAACAATATTTCAACAAGTCTTCTTCTACGACATTATGGCGATTGCCTTTATATGTTATTTTCTCTTTGAATGATTGTGGTGCCATTAAGACATTTAGCTCTATACATATTGTGAATACTGACTGTTCTTAATGGATTTTTCTTTTATTGTATGGTTGTTACTATATGTTTCTGTCAATCAATGTTTCAATGTTAGCTAAACTTGGTTTCATTTCTCCAATACATTATGTATGATATTTCACTTAGAAGTAATTCACAGAAAACTCGTCGAGAGGTGAAGCCAAGTTTCTGTGTGCATTCATTTCATTAAATAATTAATCAAATTAAAGTGTCATGGACTGGTACATAGGCAGCCGGCGCCGGACGAGTGTGTACGTCCAGGGGAACAACGGACGTGCGGCCAGAGAACGCCCTCGATGCGCTACTAGATGAGCTGCAGACCTTCGCCAAGCCCGCCGAGCGCAGTGGCAGAGGTGAAGGTCCCTTGAGGAGGCTTCATTCCTATCCTAGTGGGAGCGATACAGACGCGTCACCGCCCGTACGCGCGCGGGGCCAACATCCGCCCAAGCCGCCCGTGCCGGAGAGACATCCAGAGCTGCTCGCCATAGCCGCGCGCCGCGCTCCGCCGCCCCCACCCCCCCGGACCACGTCCCGATCCCCGCTCGCTTCACCAACCTCGCCTTCGTCCCCGCCGTGCACAGACTCCTCCGACCACAACGATGCGAATGCTGCGTCACGACAAACACTTCTCGAACAACGTCATCAAGAATTACTCAAGAAACAAAAGGCCCTTCAAGAACAGTACGCTCGCTTACAAATGATTCAACGGAGTGGACCGACTTTGCCAATGAATGCCCAACTAGATTTAAAGAAAACCGGTAGTGAATCGAATTTATTAACGAAAATGAATTTAAATCTAGCTTCAACGAGTATGTCAGGTAGTATGACACATTTAGCTGGGGACAGTGAGAGGAAACGAAGCGAAATGTCGTCTGATATGCCTTCCTCAGAAGTTAAGCCTTGTGACGCATTTGCTACAACTAATAAAGTTTATGAGACTGACATACTGTGACCGTGTAATTGTTCCATTATATCAGTTTAAACACTTTTGTAGTTATATAATTAAATAGTGTATGAATTACATCACACAGCACTTCCTTCGTATGTAAGATTTATTAAGAAAAAGAACTGATCCCAATCTTCCATGACATCGACCGATAATTAATCACCGCACTGTTTCTTTGCTTAAAATCTACTTAATATGTTATGTGATTATACTATTATCTGTACTTATTCTTAAGGAATATAGGTAACTGATTCTATTAAAAAAACGACAGTACACGACTAACTGGAAAATGATAAATAATGTTTAAAAATAATAATACTTAGTAAGAAACCCGTAAAAAATTACGTAAAATAACGTGGCTGTTAATCGGTGTTTAATCCATAGAATAAGATTAATTAGTGATATATAAATTTATTAAAAATTTACATTGAAATATTTTCTTAATTTTTTTCCAATTACGATGTTTATTATTATTGTTGTAATAAATAAATAAACGTACCTACGTAGTGTAAATAAACGGAATGTCTACTACACGCTTTATAGAATCACATTATTATTAGATATAATCATGCGCACTTTATTAGATAAACAGGCCTAAATATTTAGTCGTCATAAAACTTTAAATTATTCGCTTGCACATGTTATTTGTCATTCATTCGTGACGCTATAAATTAGACAAACCAATACAATATGGTTTGCTAAAAGGATTCATGATCACCAATTTATTAATTATATAAATCAGTATTGAAACTTATGCTACACGAATAGCTTTAGTTATTGTAATACAATTTCATATATATTAATTACTTTTACCAATTTGTATTATTATAATGCTGTACAATATATACCAATATTATAGTTTATTTCTAATATACTTAGCTATAGCTGTATCGTGCTAGGGTATCAAGATATAAGATAGAAAATAATACCCAAATTTTTAAAGTTCCGAAATATGCTAAAAATAAAATTCAACAAAATATGAACTCTTTATCTTATTAAAAATACTTCCATAACTATAACTCATTATTAAAAAATTCCAAACAATAAACGGAATGCGTCAGTCAGTCGATTTGTTTGTATGTATTAGCAAAATAATAATATACTGAATGGTTACCAAGTAAGTTTTTGATCCTATCTTAAGCTTGCTGTGTGAGCATTTTAAATACGCATAACTACTTGTAGTGAATACTAATATACATATTAAAGTAACAAAAACTAATGAATTTTTATCTTTTAATTAGTGTGGTGTTTCTATCACAACGAAATGAACTTGTTATGAAAGTCGAAATTCCTAATACTAATAACTATTTACTATTTTTGACGGTTTGGTTTATATGTTATCATTACCAAAAAAAAGGGTTTTTGAAAAATTGAGATAATGTGTTATAATATAATATACGTAACCTAAAGCACGACTAAAGGATAAAATATTTAAAATATTGTTGTTGTATATAATTTGATGATTTATTTTTTTCGAAGTAAATATTATAAAATATATTCAGTAATTTATATCTGTGATAAGTGAATTGTTACCTAAGAAATGCACAAGAATTGAAAGATCCGAACATAGTTTCTACAAAAATACCAAAAACAATCGATATTTACGCTGGAAATCCGTCAATAATAATAAATAGTATCTAATATTCGTCTTTTTCATATTAACTATAACTTTATTGTTTACTTGTCAACAAACTCATACGTGATATTCTTGATGGTGTATGACATTGATATGAGACTTGAAGGTGTATTGCAGCAGTATATAAACAGAGTCGAATAATAAATTAAAGATAGGATAAAATTATTATATACAATTTTATGATTAATTCGCGCTTATTCATATTTATTAACAAAGCACGACACGTAGAAATGGTGCAGGTATATTAACGATATAAAATATTTCTATAATTTAATATACATAACCCAAGATACATACTTCCTTACCAACGATACAGTATCGTAGAATGATTTCAACAATTAGGAAATGTTGATTAAACAAACGCCATATTTTAAATATATATTTTTTTCTAATATTATTAAATTAATAAGTTATAGAGTAGCTGTGTATCTTGTATTTTACATATGAATTTATTCACCACGGTTTTGTTATAAAACATGTCCTATTATTGTCACTACAACGAACCTATTATTACAAAATTATTGAAGTCCTTATTGCAGAACAATAAGTTCTTTTAATTCTAATGCGGTGTACGTGTTTAATAAAAAAAACACGAGCAATTAAATATTTTCATTCATTAGAAAGCAATCAATTAGATATTTTTTTTTGCACTTTTCAAATGAACAGAATCTATAACGTTGCATCATTGAACGCCATTTCGTAATTTCGCGCAATTCCACCCTGCATAATGCATATCACATCAGCTTATAGTATATTCATAAGCATCCCATTAAAAATATATTGTAGGTACTTATCGATATAAGCACAAACTTATAAAGCACTTAGAATTAATTTTTGGATTAAAAACGAGAAATACTAAATTATTGTATAATATTGTCGTATATTATTATTGATTTTTAACACATAAATTAATACAGAATGTGTTCAATGTTTAATATGTATGTCTAGTTTATGGTGAAGCTTTGAAAGCAACAGTCGGTGCTTTTATATAATATTAATAATTTCTTGTACTTAATTACTAACTTGATATACTACATTTTTGTTGTTTTGTGTGTAATATATGATTATGTCATAGCTGGTTTTGAATATGCACTTTCCCTTTAAAATTGTCCAGTTTAAAAATGGAGTAAATAAATTAAGTGTAGGTATTATATGCATTAACTGTGTTTTAAGGTTATATATAATAGAAGAAACCTTACATTCTTAACCTACTTAATCCAAGAAAAGTGCCTTTGGCGGCTCTCGAAACGAATAAGAATATTATTATTAATAATGCAAATGTTGTATTTAAATGTTAAATTTAACTCTTCAGTTTGTATCTTTATACTATCAATTACTCTAATAGGGGTAAACAATATACCTACTTACTATATTATATACCTACGAGATAATGTAATGTATCATTTGACAAGTCATAATAATGGACTGATTCATTTCCCTAGAAATATTTCAAATAAGGTCATCAACAGTTTTTTTTCTTATTCCGTTTAAATCATATTTTATTAATAGTATTAATTGTGTTGTTATATGTACGTTGTGTAAAAAAATAATACATAATTAAAAATAGTTGGAAAATTGGGTACTACACGCATACAAGTAGACCGTAGTAGATATACCTAATTCATAACGTAAACAATAGTTTAAATCTAACAGAATACTAATAAAACAATATGTGTGGTATTATAGATTCGTATATTTTCTTTGTTATGTGCGTCTTAATGCTTCCTTGGTCATTTATAAAGCAATTAATAATGTTTTCTTTGAATATATTTTTAAATAATATTGTCTGCTACGGATCAGTAAGCTTTTCCTTAAAAATCTGTGTGCTTTTTTTTGGTAAATTAATAAGAAACTAATTTACGTTATGAAAGAAACCTGGAAAAGTTATCTTTTCGTCGTTGAATTGAAGATTTAATATAATAAATATTATTATTAACCGATACCCGAATAAGTTTTAACTTGGCGCACTTTGGATTATTATTTTTGAGATATTTTTGATCGTCAATGTAAAATTATTGAATGTTACATATTATTTTTATAAATGTTATACCTATTATATTTATAATGTTCAGACTAAGATTTCAATTGTCACTAAATGTTTGTACCTATTATGTCACGTTATATTATGTTACATACGAGTATGATACTTTAATAACATCTACCTTATATAGTAAAGTCTGAAAAGCTTGCCTAATCTGGTAAAGGAAGTTAAATAATAAGCAAAAGTTACCTCTATTTGTTAAAATATTATGTTATCATTTTTATTTTATATTAAGTTGATCATAGTAATATTATAATTGTATGTTTGTAATAGTTTATATACCTATACTTAAAGAAAAATCAGTGCCAGAAACATACCTAAAATCTCAGCCTAAAATAATAAATTCATATTATTTTCAGAACAAGAAATACGTAATTAAACCTCTTACAATAAGGAAACGGATACTGTTCTCTCTAACCGAATGCTTAGCTCTTCTTTTCATTTAGAAAATACACGTTTTTTTTTAAATACAATAAATCTTGTTCGATTTATGATAAACCTTTTTGACGTGCCAAATTATGATAATAAACACTAAATAGTTAATGAAAATAGATAAAAAATATATTACATTACTACGTCATGTACAAATTATTATCGAATACAATGATTCTGTCACTACAATGAATCGCATCTTTAATACTTGAGAATACCTTTAAAATTATGTAAAAGAGTATACATAGACCATTCACTATATTTTGGCTGTCTTTAATGCTTACTTTTTAAACTTAATAGTAGGTAAATAAAGCTAAAACTTCATAAAAAATTAATTAATCACCTAATTCAAAATTAAACGTCAACCTTATTCTGTGAAAACGAAGTATTTTTCCGTTTAAAAACATAGTAATGACTTCACTATATGTAGTGTCAAAAAATAATAAAATATACTGGGTCATATACTTCATAAATTGGAGTACATTTTTAATAATATGTGTCGTATTACAGCTCCTCTTGGATGGTCCTTGTATTTCTTTTGTTTCAATCCTCTTGTTTTCTCTTCTGTTATTGTTTCTAAAACTATAACGTAAATACAGTAGATTCTTACTAATCCGGCAATTCAATAGACCGACCAATAATCCAGCACTATCCGCCCGCGTCTCGCCCATAAAAAATTCAATTAGTAAATTATGAAATGAGAAAAAAAATGTGAAGAACATGAGCATAAATAGTAAATATATTGTATTTCATTTATGAAATGCTTTATTTTAATTATTATAGAATTGTCTATGCAATCCAGTAATCCGAAATATTCCAATAATTCAGCACCCTCTGGTTATTAATAGTGCCGGATTAGTGACAGTCTACTGTATCTATTAATGTAACCTTAAGCTACAGCCAACTATACATTAATAATTGTTTTTTATTTATTGTTAGTCTGAGTGTTAAAATTGTTTGTGTCTTATTTGGTTTCGTGTTTATAAATAGCTTGAAATGTTTTAAAATGAAATAAATAAATATATACACATCAAGTTATTGTTGTTATTTTATCACTACTATCCCCAAGTTCCTATATTCAAAATTCATATTATCATCAATAGCGACAACCAGCCGTTAATAACCTGAAACGCTAATTTTATTGACAATCGCTATGATAGTTTTATAATATGGACGCACAGCAAGGACAGAGGTAATCCAAAAACATGTGAGAACTAAATATATATTGAGAAAAATTATATCTTAATAAATATGTACATATCAATCCTTTAATAAATAACTTTTCAATTGTCACTTTGGTCACGGCGGTCGTCGTCTGTCACGCCTCTGATGTACAAACCTGTAAATGGATTAATATGTCATTTATCATGTACTTTAAGGTCACCTTACAAGTAAATGACATCCTGAGTTCCCTAGTGAGTCATGAGGCAGACTCATTTCTGTGTCTGTTTCACTGATCATTATTCATTACAGGCAAGTAGGTGATCAGCCTTCTGTGTCCTGCCCGACTGAAACAATTTTTTTTAAATTTTGTTCCCCAGGGATTCGAACCCAGGACCCAGGTGCTAAACGCATCGCGCTTACCACGGAGGCGGTCATTAACCTTAAGTTGTTGATATAATCACCATTCATAATGAAGAACTGAGAATAATTGAGAACCACCGTGAACATGGAAAAACCGTGAAGCACTGCGCGATTCGGTTTCAGTCTATGGATTTCCGAATGCTCGAAGTAAAATAAAAAGTAGGTCGACAACGCATCATTGACTTATATGCTGTGGCTGGAGTATCATCTACTATCAAGTGAACCTCATACTCTTTTGTGGGAGCCCGGGGCAATAGGGGCTATGGATGCTCCCCTAAATCCAGCTACTGCCCGTAATGAATTACATTAAGACGATTTTATTTAGTAATGATCTTGACTATACTGGGGCACTATATTATTACGCATACATATACTTCAACGGGAAAATATAGCATATATTTAAGAACTTACTTTCTTCTTTAGTTTTACATTCTTATTGTCGATATAACGCTGGAGAGCCAGGTATATGAATCTGTACTGTATTTTGTTTTGAACCATGCCTATTCTCTGGGCTCGGAGTGACTTCACAGCATTGTGTACATCTATCTCACAGTTAAAGCCTATAACAAAAGAATAATACCCGTAAATGCGATACACATACATACATAATATGTCGCACCTTTAAAATAAACCGTTACTAAATGAATTCAAGAATCACGCTACCCATCTTAAAATAAATACCTCTTTACTGTATTAATATATCGCAATATTATGATGTCTCAAAACAACTGTGTATTTAAGCTGCACAATATTAAAAAAACAAGGCTTTTTTTTAAATTGTGGCTTTGATGTATAATTAAATAGTTTCGTTTAGTAACGGTTATTCTTTAAAGGTGCGATGTGTTGTAACAATGACATAACGTTATGGAAATGTATGGGAAACTTGACTACACCTTAGATAGTTAATTTTGCAACGCACTAACCTATAATATTATATAACTTTAGAGAAACCTGATTAACTGAGATTAAAGGACCTAGATTTTTTTATTACTTAAAGAGCCTTTTTATTTACCCAGTTTCCAAAATAGGCTGGTTTATAATGTCTGTTTTCTTATTTATAGAGGGTTTTATTAAGAGAGGTCGAAATGACTATTCTATCAATGAACTGAGAACGAAATTTCTCCTTATTTTTAATAATTCTAGAAGGGTCTTTGGTAAATTAAACTCCGTATACAGGTCGTAAAAAAAGGTCTTTATACGCAAAAGTGTCGGTACCTCGTTGTAATTATCAATACCAGGTTTCTCACATATCCAGAGCCCACTTAACCACGTTGCACTGTATAGAATACTTAGGTATACTATATTAGCAACGCGCCCCGGCTTCACACAGGTGCAATATATGTACTATACACAAACGATAGCCTTTGTTACTCGCTGATAATGTAGCTTTCTATTGGTGAAAGAATTTTTAAGATCGGTCTAGTAGTTTTTGAATTTATTCATAACATACAAAAATACAAATCTTTCCTCTTTATAATATTAGTATAGATATAGATAACCGCCTACTTGCCTCAGAGGTATTACATTGCGTTTAGCACACGAGGTCCCGGATTAGAATATCAGAGAAACAAGATATAAGAAATTGTTTCAGACGAACGAGACAGAAAACTACGCGTCTGTTTAGAAAAATCAGTGAAATGAACACAGAAATTTGTCTGCTCCATGTTTATTTCAAACTAAAAAAACTTTATTTACTTCTACTTTAAAATATACAGCGCTTGATTCACATTATCTGTTTTAACTTTAATAAATCTCAACATTAGTATAACCACCTCCAGAGCTCAGTGGTAAACGCCATGTGTTTAGCACCGGAAGTCTTCTGGATTCGAATACCGGGGAAACACAATTTAAAAAAAATATGTTGGTAGGCAGGTAGCACAGGCTAATTTCCTACTTGCCTGTAATGGAAAATGATCAGTAAAACAGACACATAAACTTACTCAACATTGGTATAACAGTCCTGAAGGAAAAACGCTCAATCAGCATGGACATTGCACAAATAGTTCTACAAAATAGGTCAATTTTTACTAGATTAGATCCTATATTTTATAATTATGTTAGACATGATGTCATAATGACACAGATATTGAACAATTCTGTTTAAAAAAGCCTTTTATAGGTACATAATATATTATTATTATTCTGTACACGAAATAGGTAAAAAAGGCAAACACGTTAGTGTTTTGTTTTCCCGTCTCTCACGGAATATTTTACTAATGATAGAGGTAGTGACACTTATCCCAACATGATACTGGTATACAAATATAGCCATTTGCTTTAATTGCATAATATTACTAATTATATGAATAGTACCCCATACTATATTTTATTATACTCGTACCTACAGCTTTACAATTTATGCCTATTGTGCACAAAAACAAAGTTACCATAGAGTCCACGCCGTCACGAAGACAGGAGAGTAAAAACTTATTCCATAAAATCTATTCCTAATTCTAAATTACTGGTAAGCTCTAGCTATAATATAATTAATCATACATTTAAAATAAAATAAATGAAATCAAAAGTACTCGAAACCGACGATCGCATTGATGGAAGTGGATGAAGCGAAAGTGGTGTGAAAAAATCGGAGCATATGGAATTCCGTGATCTCTGCCTACCCCAAAGAGGCGTGATGTATGTATATGTATGTATAAAAAGAGTTAAGCAGAAATGTCATTGACACCGATGCGATTGGCATATTTACATTTTGTATAACATAGGTTCTAAGCCATGAATTACTTTTGTATACAATCTTGATACAATTTCCTAAGTATAAGTTGGGAACGTTGTTGACTAGCAGAGATCTGTTGAGAGTAGAATTGAAATTATAAATTCTGTGTGCACTGTGGATCGATGGGATAATTTTTGCATGACAATGACAATGACGAAGTTATGGAAAATATTGGTATCAGTAGCGAGGTGTTCTAACAAGCAGATTCCTGCTAGCTTCCCTTTATACCTATGTATATTTAACGTGAAGTGAAAGCGGTAACTTTTCGCTTTACTTTGGATCTTCCTCACACTGTATGAACGTTTGAAATTCCAATATGATGTGGTTTTTTGAATATGAGGTATTTTAAAAAAAAGACAATACATAACAGTTTCACACAGTAGCGGCAGCAAAATAATATGTACTTCGATAGCATCTTCTTACAAAGCAGGCCCTTGCACTGCATATAATCTAACAGTACATCAAAAATACAATGTCAAAAATTCGCAAATCGCTATTCATAAAAAATAGGTGTACAAAAACTATAAAACTAAGGTTCTTACCAGAAGTTTTTATATTATCAATAAGCATATCGATTACAATGAATGTACCCGTTCTTCCAACGCCTGCAGAGCAATGAACGCATAATATATTCTGAAAAAATAAAACAGTCGAATGAAACACAAAATATTATTCGTTCCAATATTCAATTTAATTCTCTTATCTATATATTTACGAACAACTAACGCCATTTTAGAAAATGCCAAAAAATATTTGAAGAATTTGAAGGAACTTGGCACTTGGCAAAGAATTTAGCACTTTTTGCTGAAGCTCAAATCGATAAGCTGTCATAAACTTCGCGCCGTATAAGGGTTTCATTTACTTTATTATAGAAATACTGTGGTTATGAAGGAAAGTATCCTAATAAAATTTAATATAAAATACCTGCTCTGGTGCATTTTTCTCCTGCGTTATTTCACACATTTTTCTGTTAATGTTGTCGATAAATGCTAAAATTCCTTCTGCGTCTGGCGGAGTCCCGTGGTCAGGCCACGTCTGTAGAATCATTTTAATCTTAAGTTATAACGTTTAATAAGAAAGTTACTAAAATATTTACTAATTATAAAATTTAAATTTAGTATTTTCTACGTTGTGGAATAGAAGACCTAAATCCCACCACGTGCACCCATTTCGATGGCTAAAGGTATAAGCAAAACTGGTGTTTTGGCAAAAAAAAATTTTTCATACTTTTTATTTATTCTTCTTTCTTTTTAATTGTCTTTTTTTCTGTGGCATATGTTCTAAGTTTCATGACACCCTTTTTGTCACTTATATATTTATATCATTTTTATAGTTTATTGCGAACTTTAAATTACTTTCCTACAAAGTTGCGGAATGGCGGTTATACCCTTTCGGTTGTTAGCCAGTTTTAATAATTTAATTAATCGTAACGTGATTTAAAGATAAACCTTACCGTAAATTGATACTGATAGATAGTTCTACACGTTGTTTTATCCGTGACTTCGAATTCCCTCATAAAATAGTCCTCGTAATAAATTTCCGATGTTGATGTAACAGTAAGACCATCGTAAGTTTCTTCAGTACCGCTGTTCGGCCAATAGCGTTCGCACTTTTTCTACAAAATATGTAAATAAAATTAACTAGAAATGTGATAATTTTATTCAACCCCCAAAGACATGCCCGTATTCAAACCTCTGTGTTAAAATAACATCGATGTGATATTATAATAGCATCACACATTTATCGAAATAAAACGTGATCTATTTGTTATATTATATTTTATCCCAACATCTCACCATGGGCTTATACCATGTATCTATCTTCTATATGAAAAAAATCAAATTAAGTATGTTTGTCTTCTGTGAATTCCTATACCATTCATCCGATTTTGGTGAGTTGTTCTGCATACGCCCTCGTAGGAATAAAACACTTTTTTTAATTTACGTGCCATTGCTACGCATGCTGGATACAGCTAGTGTTTACAAATATTGAATTATTTACCTTTCCATTCCCGACTTCCTTCGTAATCATAGCAATCACCCTTACATCTTCTTGCCATATCATTTGCCAGAAGTCGTCAATTGTATTGGAAAGACACCCTTGCGTGGCTATGTACAATTTATCTTTGACTGCAAATGAAACAAAGATTAGTAATATTGATTTTACAGTATTATTACTACTTCGAATGTCTTATTAGGTAACTAGTCGGTACCTGTAGCATAGTAGGCGTGGGTATTGGACTAATGTGAAACAGGTAGGTACATAGTATAGGCAAATCATTTGAATATATTCCTATGTCCGACAAGTGACATAAAAATAATAAAGCCGCACTGAGTGCGTAGTGACAATACTAATTATTATCTGTATAATATACAATACATATAAAATTAAGTTGACGTTTGTTGGTATCACAAAAACTCGAGAAGATACGAAGTTTAAATATTTCTCAGTGAGAAGCACTATACCGGCTGTTTATAGATATTTATAAATTTGCAAATAATTATATACTTAAGATCTACTTAAAAATTAAAGAGCAAAGAGAAAACTACGATACAAAAACTGTCTGGGAATCTTCAGTGTAGAGCTTCAGTTTAAGGTTTTTACCTAAATTCCTATAGAGATTTCCGTTAAATTTGTCCAACTTGATGCATCTTTTGACTTCTCTGAGTGTGTCTTCAGATAATGACTTTGTTACCAACGGTACTATCTCCTTAGGGTCACCCCTCAATATTAGAGCTGGAAAATTAGATTTTAATATTGTTTAGAAAATATGAAATAACATAAGTCGTAATGTTGTTTAAGTTATTTCAAATGGCCTTAACGTCTATTAACAAGGACATGTTAACAAATACATATTATTGAGTCAGTCATTTGATAAATATTCTAGAGACGAATTTTAAAAAATTGCTGGAAATATCAGCAGGTGAGTTCGTTCGCTCTCGTTAGTATAAAACCATATATTATATATAAGGGTAATAGGGTGTCCCAGCCTATAAGGGCGAAAAATTTTTTTTCGAATTTAAGTATGCATACCCTTTATATTTTTTCTAACTGACCCTAATAACTAAAATAAAAAATATTATTGGTATCGGACAACGATAACCCGTGCCGACTTGATGTCAAACTTTTAATAAAATGTTTGTATGGAAATTGTAGAGGGCTTCTTAAAAAATTATTTTCATTTAACAATTTAAACACTATTTTACATCTATCATATATTTATTAAATATTTATTATTAAAATAGCGTTATTTCCTATATTTTCTTTTCAAAATTTTCTTTTTACAGTCTTGGTATTCTTATTATCTTGGTATGCTCTATGTTCCTGTACGCAACGTACTAAAAATTAATTCAAAAAAATTCAAATTCAATTAATTCAAATAATTCAAAAAAACTTTTAAGAAGACTATAAAGACTAATTACAGCTATTTAAAAATTAATAAATTTACTTAAATTTTCGAAATTTAGTAATTTTTAAATAGCTGTAATTAGTCTTTATGTAAAGATAATCGTACTTTGTAATAGAGTTTTGTAAAGCTCGAAGGCTCTTCCTTAAGGATATAAAATCGTCTTTTATAAAAAATTGCGTTAATTATGTGTAAATTCAATTTAAAACAAAAAACTATTTTTCCCATGTTAATTAAATGGGAAACTAAAAAAACAATAGCGACCCCTTATAGTTAAGCTATAGGGCTCGGGTTTGGTGAGATTTTTTTTTATATCAAATAAAAACATTTGAGAAGGTATCAGTTAAAAAAAAAGTTTTTTTGAATCACCCTATTATATAGAGATCTAGCATATGAATTATATTTTCAGTACGTACTTCTCGTGTCATTCATGATCATCACGTCATCGAATTTAATTCATATCTAACATTTTATTTTCATCTATCCTCATCACTATGTCCACATTATATTTAGTAAACACGAAACTATAGTGAACTTCCTCGTATTTACTTTACCAAAAACAGGATCTGATCTTATCACGAAGACGTCCTTGACTTGACAAAGACTCTGTTACATAATTATGTTCAGCAACTACTTCTTGTATTGTTCAGAAGTATTTTTACTATTTAAACTTTATATCAAAATAACATAGAAATAGCTAAGGGGCTACAAAGGGGCACACAATTATTTCAACTCCCTTAATCATCAAATACCTTACTTATTGAGTTTGAATTGTCTCAAATGTACCGCTTCAAGTAAAATAGCTTATAATATATGTATACTCGTATGTATGTATATCGACTGAAGTAACAGTATTTTTTATTTTCAATACTTCCTATTTACTTATTAGATCCATCAACACTTGTTACATTATGAATAATATAGGAATAAAATTTCAAAAATGTATTAAAGGTGCACAAAACTTGTAAAGTTATAATTAATACTAACTATACATAATATGTAGAAACAGTCGATGTTTTCTTTATTTTTAGCCCCAAAACGTATAAAGGTGTGTCAGAATTGTCTTTGTTTAGTGCTATTCTAAGTTGTGTAATGATTATTTTTCTTATAATTTTTAGATAAATATGTGTCGAAGGGCTGATAAAGTTTCTAAATTATCTTTCTCAAAAACTTACAATGAACACTGTCGAGGCTCTCATTAGACGATTGCACGGAGTTCGCGTAACATCCTAATTTGATTGGACGAATGTAATTAGCGTTTATATAGTCGGATGTCTTCGAGCGGCCGATACGCTCACGAAGAACTACGCGTGTTTGATCATCTGAATTCAAAAAAAAACATAAGAACTTGTAGTATCAATTGATCTATGCAATTCCACCCATGAGACTTGTTACAAAAAAATATATCTTGATACGATTGTTTGTATTATTATAAGAGGCGGCAAACGGACAATCAGCTCAGAGTAGTTGCGTTGCCAGCCTTTTAAAATTTATAATAATAAATAACTTACATGGCAATATATTCCTGTATCTGTTCTTTTTCATATTTTCTACCTTCATGCCTTCGTTTGTTGAAAAAACATTCATTTCATCGACAAGTTTTAATGAAAGAAATTCGCCATCGAATCCAGTTTTATTTTCTGGCTTTTGAAAGTCATCCATTTCCTGAAATAATAATTAATAAAATAATGTATAATAAAGCATTTGTTTAATAAATTTAAACTTAAGTAACAATTAATATAAATATGTACTTTAAAAGTTATTTGATTAATTGGAACTATTTAAATAAAATACTGTATACCGGATTAAAACGCGATTTATTATTTAAATTATTTATCCCGACGTTTCGGATGCTTTTCAGCAACCGTGGTCGCGGGAGACTCCCGCGACCACGGTTGCTGAAAAGCATCCGAAACGTCGGGATAAATAATTTAAATAATAAATCGCGTTTTAATCCGGTATACAGTATTTTATTTAAATGTGTGATACTCGCGTTAATAAAAGACAATATTAATTGGAACTATGTTGTTCAAACGTGGTCATTTAGCACAGTAGACATACCTGAACTTTTCGATTAATATCTTGTACTCTCAGACATGTTCCAGATACTGGTTGAAGCAAACGAAGGACATCCCCTGAGTTTTCAATCATAGGATATGATCGGAAGTGTTCAATCAAACCAACTAAGTCGTCGAACTGCTCACCACTGCCCACGTCGTATTTATTTTGCTGCAAAAAACAGAGCGATACCATAAATACGTATTTTAGATTACTTATTAATCTCAAGGTTAACTTGCAGAAGGCTTAGGAGTTTTCAAAAGTAATAAATCTTTAGATTTTTTTCAATAACTTTACTCAAACGTAAATGAAACTAACGTTATAGGTACAGTGATTTTTAACTAAACAATAAAAACAATAAAACAAGCAATTTTTATTCATAATAATTGAATATGAATGTCAATCACTCGGGATGATAATGAAACTATGTATTCTGCAAGTTTATATTCTGTTAGGACTCTGCAAAATTTTAACCATTCCAATGGCGGCTCCCTTGTAGACCACAGTCGCAGTTTTCCCCACTTATACTACAATATATCACTAGCCTAGCTGGTACTGTTCAGGAAGCGTTTTTTTAAAGTTGGGGTTCACTATGTTTCCTTTATCAATTACAATCAGTACCAGTATACGACCTTTTAAATTACGTATATTATTACGTAAATATCATTCCTCCATATCGAAATAAAGCAATACAATAATAGGTGATTGATAGTCTGAAGTTTAATTTAATAATATTGTTATTATAAATTATTTTTTAAATTCAGAATAATAAATTTAGGGATTCAACATTGAAGTCTTCTTGATTATTTATAGCAAAGTTATTGACAATAAAACCTGTTGCATTCCTTTGTGGCTAGCGTCCAAGCCGGTACTTGCTGCTACGCCATACTTTCATACTTTATTGTTTTTATACACAAACTGCATAATAGGTGGAACTTAAGTAGATGACACTATAATACTTACTTTTGGTTTTTTTTTTGGTTAGACCGTTACTTAAATTTTAGCATTTATTTTATGTAAAATGGTATGTTTTTTTAAATTTTTTAATGCTTAAAATAACTTTATGTAGTTTTACTAACAATAAATCCATACATAAATCGATTGTATATTTTAAAACTGTTGTATTTTTTGAGACTATTCAAGGAAATGTCCTTAATGATCGCTTATTATTCGAAATGAATGTCGTGTATAGACACTGGTAGCATTCTAAAATGATACAACATTTACTAATGGAAGCTGTAGGCTTTACTTGAATATAAATTCAAAGGTATTGAAGAAATCACCTTGTAATTAATAGAACTTAAATATGTGTCTACATTTCATGAAAAAATTAAATTAAATATTTGTAGTCTCTTAACATGCGTATATTTTTCACTATCTCGTTAATGTATTTTTTATATAAAATATTATGATACGTCTACACATAGAAAGGCCTGCTTATAAACGCATAATAATTATACCAATACTGAATATAAAAATAATGGTATTGTAATGGATTCGTTACTTTTTCTAGCTTAATACCAGTTTAATTCTTTACGTATTAAAATCAAGAACTGAAAATAAAATAAAACATACCTTTTGAGTTTTTCACACATTCGAATAACTGTTACCAAATGAGTATTCTTGTTATATATACATTTGTCTAATTTCAATAAAGGTTACAATAATGTTTAAGAAAATCCTTTTAGACTTATATTCTCAACGTAGGTTACTTATTGACACGGACACTACAGTGTATAACTATTGCCTGAGCCACTGTTTATAATTTCAAATGAAGATTTCAATGCCTTGAATGTTTATAGGAAGGTCTAGACGTAGCATTTTCATATATATTAATCAGATTATATATTTAAAAACCTTTAATATACCAAATGTTACGATTTTAATATATTCTGTAACAAAACTACGTCGAATTTATTTAAATAATTCTGCTTTAAATATATATATTATTTGGAATAAAATCATCCTTACTGTTGCTATTCCACAATGAACATAAATCACATAAAATTTCAGAAAAATAAAACACTTCAAGCACCATTACACTTCAGTAAAATACTGAGACTACTATTGCGCAGATGCACAATGCATCTCCAACAATCGCATGCAAGTTAGTCCGGTACAACTCCTTTTGTGTTATGATGTCCTGGTATTGTCGATGCAATATTATGCATCGTAAGTCACAGAGAACTAAAATCTGAAACTTCATTCCGAACAGGTAGGCACTGAAGTTAGGTCGTGATGGATGCACTAGAACTCGATTGTGCACGTGTAATCTAGATACATCGCGCATGCCCTGTTTTCATCTCCTACCGTTTTTGTTCGCCTAGTATTCCAGAATCGTAATAAACACCTACTATATTGGCAGTGTAATATATCTAGTCGATATACGTATGTATTTATGTACCATACGTCACTCGCGACATCTATGTATGTGTAACCTGAGAGTCCCACGAATAGGTAATTTTATTCTATACAGTGACAATACTCGTCTTGTGCTGAAAAAAATGACGTCAATGATATACTTATTTCCTTGATTTTTTTACAGTTTTAAGATTTAGAAACATTATTTTTTCTTAAAATAATGAGATAATAAAACACAATTAGAGTAATTTTAAAAGTAGTTTTATATATTCTATATATGTTAATGTCGCTAAGATTGAGATATTTTTACAAAAGCGAGACAAGTATAGTTTAATGTGCGACTGAAATGTATTCAGTGACTTTCAAAATTCAGCCGTTCAGTATCAATGGGAGTATATGACTTCTTATTCATGTTCTTATGGTCGCATTTACCCTATACTTAGTGTTATAATAAAATACATATGTAAACTACTACGTGCGAACACAGCCGATCAAAGAATTATAGAACGTATTTCCCGGGAAAAATGCCTTATTTGGATTGCAGTAAATCATTTTTACATCCGTTGCACCTGGGAGTACGGATTGCAACGCAGATTATACCTACTATGACAATGAACCTTCAATAGACTCCTGTATTCCTGGTAAGCATGGTGCGTAAAGGTTGCACCAAGAACCTTGTTTGTCATTGATGCACCATGCTTATGACACTCAAGGACTAATAATGGGGTACGACAACCATCGTAGGAGGTTATCGTCAGATTTTTTAGGTAAACTTTTGTTTGAGAAGCATCTTTCATTTTTCTTAGTAGAGTAGATATACGATAAGAAAATCATTTTAATTTTCAGAAATAAAATTGCTGAAATTATTATTAATAGGTGTTAATAATATTATATGAGGTATTTTTAATTAATTAAATATAATATATTAAAATTTACATAATGATTTAATTTTAGTCTTATATTTGAAGAAATTTTCTAAATAAAAGCGGTTACTTTTATGAAGATTGCCTATTTTATAAATATTTTCTCTGACCTCATTATTATTCTAAGAAACATACTTAATATTTTCAGAAACAATTACATTTTATATAGGAACAGAGTAATATATTTTAATCGATAATGATGTGTGCTGAGAACGTGTTTAGGATAACTTAATAAGGTTGTATCACGCAGCTGAATCAGAGATTAATTCCAAGAACATTTATAAACATCAACATCAAGGTACCTCATGAGTCATAATATTTTAAGTGTCATGTGAATATCCAATGAATTTCGGTGGTCAATACATATATACATATACATCACGCCTCATTCCCATTGGGGTAGGCAGAGATCACGGAATTCCATATGCTCCGATCCTTACATATCACTTTCGCTTCTTCGACGTTCATCAATGCTTTCATACATACTTTCGCCTAGGTCGACCACTCCCGGTTCTACCACTCACACCAGTATCATAAATCTTATTCTTTTATCATTGACCACCGTTAATGTTTATTTTTTTATTAAGCTTTAATCCGATTAGAATGTAATATAATCAACAGACCTAATTTCGAAATTAAAAATAATTACGGGCTCGTTGGTACGTTCATTAGAACACATGTCGTGCGCATCGATGGGTCGTGGCCCGTGGGTTCGAATCCCACCGTTTATGTGACATGTTTATAATTTTTTATAAGCATGTTTTCCATACGTCTGGTAACTTCAGGCATTGAACGGGTCCCACCCGAAATATCGAAATTCCGACCGGGTAACGAACCACCGTTCATAGATGGAAAAACCGTGAAGTGCATATTGCGCGTTTCGGTTTTAGTCTATGGATTTCCAAATGCTCGAAGTAAAAATTACATCTTATATGTAGGCGTATAATATATCTTATACGAGTGTATTTGATTATTCCAAGATTTCCGGACTAACTGTCGCATCAAGTAATTCCTATGCCATACATGTTCAACTTCTTATTCTAATAAAAACATAACACACACAGATCTTACCTGTTGAATGCTGATTCCACAACGTTTATATAAGATACAGTATAATAGTATGTATGTATATATGCCTTCGACTTCAGTACCTGGTGGTGGATTTATATTAAATCTTAAGTAGAGTATCTTTAAATTTCTCAACTATACGCAAAATAAAAAAATAGACTTATTTTAGAAATGGCTGAAAAGTGAAGTAATATTTAATCTTTCTATTCCATAAGATACAACAGTCGTGAAGGCCTACTGTAAAATTCTCATGATGTGTGTTGTTCGCCAATCTCTTTCTGTTAACATACTTCTACTTTTTATTGATTTTGAACTGCATTTTTGTTTTTATTTTTATTAACATCGTTAAAATAATAACAAATAATTATTTTACAGTTCAGATTGTTCATATTTTGTTCGATATCAATAGTCAGCTCAGCTCACTTGATGGTGGTGGTGTTGCGCTATCGACCTTCAAGCTTTCAGAAATCCATATACCTACTGAAACGGAAACGCGTAACATCCACTTCGTAATTTCTTTTAAATATTTTGTATTTGTATGACACGGGTGCTTGGAGAATCTGGCAATGCAATTGTTCGTTTGCAATGAAAATTTATGAGATTATGACAAAGAGTCTGTCTCATTCTGACATAAATGTATATTTTCTTAAATTCAGAATAAACTTCAATAATAAAAACTATCTCTTTCGAACACATTAAAAGTAAACCTAAATTTTGCGAGATGGATATATTAACTCAGTTTTCCTATAAATTACCTCACACTAGTGATCCTCACCCCCCCTGAACGATCAATAAAATAGAATCAGACTACTGTTGATACCTTATGTGCTCCTAGTAACCGGTTATCGTAAAAATATAACCTGAATTTAAAACATATGTTTCGTCAAAAACACATCCTCTATAGTTCTGTCAGTGAATTTCCCTTGCCCGACTCTGAAGCATTGTTTATTAAGTAGGTATCTTTTTTCCATGGGATTCAAGACATGCAAACGTATTAAATACGAAGATGTTCATACAAGATTCTGAGTTAACGTTAATTTTAACAAAACTTTTTAGTAACGTTACTATTTGTTAAATATAAAAAAATAGCCTGGTGACATCCGAGGACAAATTAAATCCATTATAGCGGCTTCAATAGTAGCATAGTAGTGTTTACATCGGCATTTATCAATAATACTGTTTAACTTCAGGTTTATATATTAGAGGAGGTAAATCGACAGTCGTGTCACGTGACCACACCATCGACATGGACATCCAGACACCAGAGGTCTTAAGGAAGCGTTGCCGGCCTTGAACTTAACCTTAATATAAAAATATTGATTGAAGTGAAAACTTCTTCAGGCGAGTAGAGCGTTTCTATGGGGGAAATTTTCAATTAGTCTTAAGAGAATAGTTATAAGTGAAAACTTATTATTTTTTCATATATCGATGGTTTCCACAACAAAGGGCGTATCTCATACATAGCATATATCATACTTTTGGCAATGAGCAAAAAACGATTCAAAAAAATATTTCTCCTGTATTTATTGTATTTTTATTTCCTTATACTTGTAAATACTTTATTTTTCACCGTAGCGCAATTTTAAAATAAGTTTCGATAGAGCTTCGAAAACTGAACAATACTACATTAAATGTAATTTTAGCTAACATGGTTGTACTTCTATGTTGTGAAAACCATCGATGTATAAAATTCGCTCTGAAAATTAAATATTATGATCAAATTAAACAATATATAAATAAGCACAACATACATACACTTATAGCTATCCGCTAGGTATGATACACTTTTATTTCCTCTTATATCAGATAAATATGCTTTTGATCTGACCTTTCTAATTTTAAGACCAATAATAAATACTACAATAGACCTATATACTATCGTCTAGGTTAATAACCTCTTACTTTTCCATTTGTACTTTACCCTATAAATCTGACTATAAAGTGACATCACAATTAATAATTATTAACGCTTCTTCCTTTGCTACTAAATTACAAAATGATATTAAAAATTTCGTATACCAAATAGTATATTATAATATTATATAGGTTTAGTATTTATTGTTCCATTCAATTCAATTGAAACCAAACAAAAGACTGCGAGTGTTGAGTGTTACTTACCTTATTTAACCAAAATGGGTGGAGAATGATTTATTGCTTATAAACAATAGTTCCTCATTGAACGTAGGAGTTGCTATTAGAATACTTTATGAGTAAAACCTTATTACATTTTTTTAGGCAAGTATATTACGTAAAAAATCACGAAAATTAACAATATATAATTATATATGTATAATGTATATATTAATTAGCTTTTGCCCGCGACTTCGATAACCTCTTTAAGGATACTTATTCTTCGATAAATATAGTAAGCATATGAATATAGATTCGTTTAGACTGCCTTACTTACTTTTATCCTTTATTTCACCTTCATATATTATACATAGGTGCAAAAACGCTTGAACGCTTGTTTATTTATTCCTTATTAAATGCCTCAATATAAAATTCATGATTTTATCTTTAATAATGATGGACTCCCATACAAAATTTCATCCCCTATTTCAAGTCCTTCAAGCCTTCTTTTCGCAACAAAGCATATAACTTCTCCAAAGACTAATCTATCTCTTCTCTATTTCAGATATATTCTGGGAAACCTCAAACTCTTGAGTTTGAATGAAATTTTTATACTCTACACATGCATTAATTTTGAGTGCTTAATTTTTAGAAATAAAAGAAACTCACTTGTCTCCTGATCATAACGTGGCTGACTCTACCGCGAACTCTCACTGACAGGACATATTCGCCCGGATGGGTTTGAGATTCACGAACGAGAAAAGACCCATTTCTTCCCTTCTCCATAATAAGATTCTCTGCTTCTTTCGCTGACATGATACCATGAAACCATCTGTCACAAAAAGATACACATAAAAAATTATTAAAATGTTGTGTTTGTCCCTACTTTGAATCCAAAACTGTTTTTTTTTATGGCAGCTATCGACAGACGAGCATGAGGCTCACTTGTCAATAATGCTTTATCGACCTATTTTTTATTTCAAGCATTTGGAAAGCCTCAGACACGGCTCAAAAATATAATCTTTTCAAAGATGTATGTCAATGTTACTCGATTTCGGTGAATAAACGTAAATATATCTATGTATCTAAACTAAATATGCACTTCACGACTTTTCAATCCATGAACAGTAGTTCACTAACCGGGCGGATGTTAGATATTCCTCCCACGCGTTCGCCCGAAGAAAATGAGTTTCAATGTTATCGATATATGTACTGGTGATGACTTTATTGCAAACACGATTAATGCCTCTTAACAACACACCTATACATATACGCCTTGGCCTTCATTTAAAAAAAATAACAATTTTATTTATTACAGAGAGGACAACGGATCAGGTGGGGTTAGATAGTAAGTAGGTACTTGGACGGTCGCAAGCGTTTGCCTTTTTCTGCTATGCTTTTGATGTGGTTATGTCGAAAGTTCAATTCCTGCATTGCTATGCCTTCATCGGTGGATGGAGAGAAAAGTTCGCACTTCACTAGAGCATCCAAAAACATGATGTCAGTGCCAAACACACTACTGCGGTTAGGGGCCGTTTTATATAAAACGCAACTTAGTGTTGGAAAAACCTTCCACCTGCACCGCCTCTACGACAGCCAATGTCCAAAAATAAATAAATTGAAAACCTTTAAGGAAATCTTGATAAAGGAATTGGTTGTAGGATAAGCTTAGTTGCGATGTATATATCTCAACTCTATTCTTAACTCCACACAACATACCTACATACACAAAACTTGTTCACTTACAATCATATAATATAGTCATTATAGCCCAAGTTGGTTTCTTGGTTTGGTTTCTTTTTAAGAAATAGATTGGTTATTTTATTTCTGTTTAATGCCTTTTTTTCTTATATTTTCTTACTTTTTCTTAGGTTAAGTTTTTACTTTCATTTTTGGCTGATACCTCAGTATTCGAAAACCTAGCGCTATGCCAAGCATGTAATCATAGCACCAGCTGAATTGCTCACAGCATTTTGGTACCTATACAAACTAGATTTTCTTTCCTTTTATACCTTTTCATGATATTGTATTTTTTTAATGTATGTCTGGTGCCTGATAAATTCATTCTTATTCTTATAGCTAACGACGCGACGTCCTTGTGTATTTGCATTTTGCATTATGTATTTACAATTGCCCCGAGTTATGTTGACCAATGATCGTGTAAGCAGGCACACGCTTGGATCACGTGACATCATAATAATCATGAGAATAATTCCTTTGAAAATATCAGACAATCAACGTTGCAATGATAATAACACGACGCGACGATTATATTAACAATCGTTTACTATATAAATAATATTTACTATTAATTAATACTACCTAATTCTTGTATTATTATAAAATGATATTGTTATACTTTTCAGTAACATCGCTTCAATAAAGTCATCGACCGTTTAATGCATCTATCAATGAGCAACCTACCGATCTCTATAGCCCTGGTAGCTTGCCTGGATACAGCTACAAACTAATTTACTATGTACCATCATTGCTTGCTAGTTATGTGTTTGATATAATAAAAATGTTCTGGAGACAGCCGGAACGGAGTAAATGTGTAAGGTTTTCCCCGAGTCTGAGCAGCCATCGAGGAAATGTTAATGTATTTTCAGACAATTGACTGATGCGTGTGTCGCGTGAGAACCTTTTTAAATCATGACTATTTTGCTACCTTCACTTATTGATGTATTATACTTTATATACTTGAAAGCGATTACGTCATAGCTGCTATATCTAAAAAATAACTGGTATTAGGATAATAATGCTAGTACATACAAGTTAGTAGTGTATTATACAAATGTATAATGTATTTCTTTGTCATAAGAACTTAAAATAAGTATACAATACATATGTACATTTTAATTGGATATATATTAGCTTTATATATAGCATATGCTGGATACAAAAATAATTTTAGATGTAACTTTAAAGATTAGTCTTTTTTGTCCTCTGGCAACTTAACATCTGCACTCCCTAAGGCGTTTTTGTCATGTTACCATAATTGGTTCGCGCTATATATAGCTGAAGTATTAATATAAACATGAATAACCTAATTAAAATAAATATTCTCATATGTTTACCATTTGATCTACAACAATATTTTTTATTATTGTGGAAACTAAAATGAAATTTCAAAAAAAGTACCTAAAGATAAGTCTAGGTCCCATTTATGAAGCGGAACTGATCATTTTACTACAACTAACAAATCTTCGACAGCACATAGATTTCAAACAAGTTTACTACTAATAATTATTATATATATTTATTATATTTAATACAATTACATTTTTATTTAAACAACTAACAATTGCCCCCGCAACCCCCCTTGTGGGTTGAATTTCGTAAAATCCGTTCTTAGCTGACCTCTACTCGGCGAAAGGAATATTCCTACCATATTTCAAGTCGCTACGCCTTATGGTTCCAGAGATATCGTGATGAGTGACTATATAGGTGGGAATCTCTTTTATATATATAGATTAGTACTTATTGATAAAATGCACTTTACAACTCTATAGTATAATCAGTTCACCACAATTACATAAAATTATACTATATAGTAGGTATATAAATACGCTAAAGGAGCTCTTTAAAACGAGTATATTGACTCTTCAACAATGGATTTTATATGGTAATTATTATATATGTATAAAACAGATAAGGATATGTCTTTTTTTGTATTAAGTTAATTTTTATAACATCAAACCGCGTAATATATATAGGTATGTATAATGTATATAAACAAAGAACAATAATCAACTTTTAACAATGTGTAACACCCGCACAATTTCTATGCATAGGTATCTTAGTTGAAACTGTCGAAGGTTTATCATTGCTCAAGAATCTGCAAAATGTATGAAAATTTAGTAAGTAACATTTAGTTAGTAAGTAAACAAATATTAATTTACTCAAGAAAACTTTTATAGGTGTTTTCAAATCGACAATTTTTAAAGCCTGCTTTTCAGAATGTTGCTTTTGCCTGGAAGTTCCTACAAGAAAGGCGGTAGTTACTCTTTTTACTACTTTGTGTAACACAAATAAATAAATGAGCACATATAACTTAGCGGACTCGACATACGTTATTCTGACAGAATGTGGAATTTCTGTCATCATCAATTATTACAAATAAGCTATAAGCGTGCGTGACGTGAGCTGGCGGAATTCCGAACCTAATTTATTTTTAAATTAATTTTCTGCATAAAATATGATATTTTTTTCCTGAATTTTGTTCAATATTTTATTCTGTTATTCGGAACATAGACGAATCTTACAAAAAGATATCACTAAATTCTTGACTTGTTGTTCTTGTAACTAACAAGACCTTGTTTTATATAAATTTAACCAGATTTGTAGAACAATAGAGTCTCTGTCACGCTAAACAACATCACTCCATGCTTTTATCTTCGACACACCCATAATGTTAGATCGTAAATTTAAATGAAGAATATCATACTTCAATTGATAATGTGATTGAAAACATCAATATATTGTTAATTTTGCGCTCTCGAGATTTTGTTATAGCCATATCATAACGCATTTTATAAAAATATCTAAATAAAATACTACAGATAACGAATACAACGGATAAAAAAGCGAATTATTATTATTTTATATTACTCATTCCGTCGTTTCGAGTGCTTTTGCAGTCTGCCCGTGCACACGTTTGTTGAAATATAGATTATTATAGGTGTAAAGTATTTTATTTAATGTGTGATGCTCGCGTCAATGAATTATAAAAATATCTACAAGATTGATATTTATTTTGTTGATATATCTTCAGTAATATTAACATTTATTATTAAATACAATTTTTCAAGTTTATGTAGTTATATGTTTAATCGGACGAATTAATACAATAGAATTGATATTATTCATAGAATGCGAAATTATGTCTATCTGTCGGTTGCATTTTCAATGCCGTAAAATTTAGTATGGGAATAATATATTTATTACACATTTTCTTAAAATATCAAAAATTGCGAAATAAAATAGCATACTCTTCCGGCCTAGCATGACAACCACGACAAAATTTTGTCGGCCGTTTTCTCGTTTTTTAATCGATTATTATCTCTTTATGTCTTCCCTTAAAACTCAACTTCTAATGTCAAAAGTAGGTATATTTTTCGATCGAGATATCTTGTCTATCAAAGTTGTCGATGTCGAGATATAATATATCGAGATATCTTATATCGCTGGCCTAATTAGCAAACATCCTAACTCCAAAATTTCCGATTTTTGTTTTTTGATGCCATCTTGTGTAAAATAACGTAACGAATACGATGGAATCACTCGTATCTACTAATTGTTTTTTTAATTTTTGGTATTTACAAAAAATAAAACTACGTATGTTCACGGAATGTTTGACCTGCTTGTAGTTTTTTCCTTCTCCTGTAAAGTTTGACCAAATGGAGATACGAAGTTTGATTATTAGGCCCACGATATCTTAGTTTGTCTTCACTCGTCCGTGAGATATCTCTTGATGGTCATGCTAGGCGAACTTATCACAACGGAACTATTCGATGATTTATGACTTTGGCATATAAAACAAGTACCTAGTTACAAAAATTACTTCCGACTTCTCCTTCCCATTGTAAACAAGTTTCCGAACAAAATAACAATACGTTTATTATTTAACAACAAAGGACAAATGCAACTAATTAGAATTGAGGCGAAAACATGTACCGTGATTATACGATCAAGTATTCTTAAAGGTCAAGGGTAATCGAAACCAACGAACTTGTATGAAAGCGTGGATGAAAGTTGAAGAAGCAAAAGTGATATGCAAGGATAGGAGCGTATGGAAATGCATGATTTGATAATATGATATAGGCTAAGTTTTCTAATTTGTCTTTCTCAATACCAGCTCATATTAATATTGGTCTTTACAAAAATATCGCTTTAAAATCTGGGAAAGAGGCGTGCTCTATGTATATACATACATATAATGTAGGTATATGTATTTAAATGTATTTCATTTATAGCATGTAGGTACGTATAACGCAATCGTTTGGTAACTAGATGAATTAAATTTAATAGAATCACAGAAGATATACCAATATTTGTATAATGAGTGGCCTCAGCAGTAGCCAGCTCATTTGAGACTTGAAGCCCGGTCGACCTCATATTTCGTCACGAGCCAGCCTACTATCGCCCGATTAGGAAGTTCTTACATCGACATTTTGTGTTCGTCACATTTCGTCACAGTGAACTTGAACAATAATAAAAACATTGAACTGCTAAAGATACTTCTTAATGTGTCACATCTCGCTAATAAATATCAATTATTTTAACTTTTTGTAGGAATACCATACATTCAATGTAAATGCTTTTATAATAATATATATATAAATATATATTTATTTTCATAATTAGAAACCTGTTACAATTTTAGTGAATTATAATCATGCAATAATGTCAGTCGAATCCAATTATTTAAAACAGCTTTCTTATATCAAAATAACACAAATCATGTTTTAAGCTATTTTCTAGTCATTTAATACAGAGATGGTAAACAAAAAATCTAAATATTTTTAATATTTGATTCACTAAATATAGACTAATACACGCAAAATCTTTGGCACCATTCAGTTGGAACAAACCTTATTGACTTATTGTCATTTTTATAATTATTACTTTAATAAATAAGACATACAATTCTCATGAATTAGTAAGTCGATATTCTGCACTAATATAATGCCACACAGTTATATGACACATTATTATAACTGCTGCCTTTTGCGTTACCAGTCCTTTAGTAAGTATGTACATATGTATATGTAGATATATATATTATATCAGTCAGCAGAACCTGAATGCGTCTCAGAACGACGCATGCGTTGAAAACTTTAATTATATCTCCAAAACTTTCATACAAATATTGGCATACCGGAAGTAGCGACACAATGACAAATTATACCAGGGTGAATCAAAAAGTTCTTAGAAGTGCATATATATGAAACCTTTTTGGATCAAGATCGATATTCAAATTAAAGAGTGTCTATCACACTATATTTATGCAGACTGTCACTTGTTTTTGTCAGTTCGTTCGCATGTAATAAATTTTTTTGTGCAACGAGTTGCTAAAAAGTCAAAATTATGGATAAAAGTGAGTTACGTGCGGTGATAAAATATCTCAGTTTGAAAAAAATGTCTACGAAGGAAATTTTTTTGGACATTCAGCAGACATTAGGGGGTGATGCTGTACCCTATTCTACGGTTGCGTACTGGGTGGCTGAATTTAAAAGAGGTAGATCAAGCTGTAAAGATGACCCGCGTTCTGGGCGGCCTTCAACCTCCGTTACAGAAGAAAATGTCAAAAAGGTTGAGAATCTGGTTTTGGAAGACAGAAGAATGACTATAAAACATATAGCTGAGATCCTAAAGATATCTTTTGGTAGCGTTCAATCCATTTTAATTGATTCACTGGGGTTCAAAAAAGTGTCTGCAAGATGGGTGCCACGAATGTTAACCGACGAAAACAAAAAGCGACGTTTGGAAATTTCCAACCGTAATCTCGAAATGTTCCAGCGTGATTCGGATAATTTTTGCCGTCGTCTTGTCACCATGGATGAAACGAGGGTCCACCATTTTGATCCTGAAACTAAAAGACAAAGCATGTCTTGGAAACGACCATCCTCTCCATCCATCAAGAAATTTCGAGTTGCTCCTACCGCTGGCAAAGTTATGGCCTCTGTGTTCTGGGATAGTGAAGGAATCCTTTTTATTGATTACATGCCAAAAGGCCAGACGATTACTGGACCCTATTATGCAAATTTAATCCCGAAAGTGCGTGAAGCGATTAAAGAAAAACGTCGTGGAAAACTGTCGTTGGGCGTGTTGTTAGTTCAAGATAACGCTCCTGATCATCGATCGGAAGTTGCGCTCAACGCAATCCGCTGTGCTGGCTTCAATCTCCTTGACCACCCACCATATTCTCCGGACTTAGCCCCAAGTGATTTTCACTTATTTCCAAAATTAAAAGAGGAAATTCGTGGAACAAAATTTCACGATAATGACGCGGTTATAGCTGCCGTAGAGGACTTTTTCGAGAGACGAGAAAATATTTTTTTTTCACAAGGAATAAGGAAGTTAGAAACGCGTTATTCTAAATGCATTGCATTGGAGGGAGATTATGTAGAAAAATAAAATATTATTATTTAAATCTTTGCATTTTTTAATATTGATTCCAAGAATTTTTTGATTCACCCTCGTATTATAATAATTAACATTTCTTAAAATGAAAGATGATTTTTTCTGCCGCGAATATACATAAATGACGGAGTTATTAGCGAGATGGTGAATCTGCGATGCATATCGCTTGATGGCAGTAATGACCTATTTGTTATTCGATACTGTATTTTGTATGTTCTTGAAACCGCTTTACCTTGTACTTTTTTGAGGTATTTTATAGATAGCCATAATTTGTTTTTTTTTATTATCACGAAATATTGATTAGAGCATTTTTTTTGGAATCTTAACAATAAACTTTTTTTTATAAAATATTTTAATTGTATGATTCCAAAATAATATACGCAATATCAGACATATTATAATTACACATTTTCATTAACATATCTAAGACTCTCATAAAGAAGAGAAAATTAATAAAAAATCATAGTTAAAAAAAGAAAGATAATGATTATAGGTATTAATGCTATAATAGCCGTACATTCCACGATATATTTTTTTAATGATTTGCACCTACTCGTATCAGGAAATTTCTTGTCGATGAAATTAAATATAATCTTGTGAGAGCACCCATTATTACGTGCCCAAGGAAAAATCACAATGACAATACATACGTAAATCCATAGTAAAAAATAAGTGAATGACGTCGCGAATCTGCATTCATAATTATACTCGTATTGTTAGTGGAAAATGCAACGATATCCTACTTTTTTTTAGCTTATTTTTACCGAAAGTAAATGCAATTTGCACACCTGTTGCGTCGGGGTAGCACCTACAACCACGCAGCGACTGTGAGATTTTTCCTAACTCAGACGGCCTGCTACAAGCCCTCTGCTCCAGAGCGGCTGGGTCATTGGGAATACCCATTAAAACCCCTCACCCCAGGGCTGAATTTAGAAGTGTGGAGGCATTGGGGCAACATAGGAGTGGACGCCTCATGACCTCAAATTATTTAATTATTTATTTATTTATTTATAATTTGGCCATCGCTACAGAAGACAATATAATCTTAATGAAGATGTGCCGGATTACAGGTGTCGAGTTTTATTGTCCTCCTTAGATGCGACCGCACTACATGGTTACATACGTTTCAAATTGGCTCTTACAAATTGGATACATAACACAAACATAAAAAATAATAATAATATATAAAATCAGGTTTGTACAAAATAAAGGTAAAAGACAAAAAAATGTTTACTTGTCCGAATTGGATAGATTTTTTTCGGAATTCTCTATTGTGTAGCCCCGGGTCAGTAGCCCCGGATGTCTTTCCCTAAGTACAGCCCTGCCACAACCCGCCAATCCGCCTTAGTCGAATATCAAACACGGGTTCGCCGATACACTCCACCGTGATCAAATAATAGTTTAAAAAAATCATTTACCTTTGACATTATACAAAATATCTGTTTATTTATACGCCGACGCATCTTGTAATATCACGTGTAAAACGAGAGAATCGTTTAACAGAAGATCGAATCCACCATCCATGGATACAAGATAGTGTTCAGTTCCTTCTGATGTTTTTTTAATTCAAAATTTATAATGTATTCTTTTTAAGTTAATTTTAAAATATACAGGGGATTTTGTACAGATAATTGCATTGTAATTAATATTACATTTGGTAAGGATCCTTATTGTTAGTTTTATAGACAAGGTATAAACTAACTAAACTTAATTAAGAATCGTTTACCTATATTCCTTCTTTTTTAATTAGTGTAGGTATTATGATTATGATTTTTATTATTATAATTGCAAGTTCTGCAATCTCCTTTGTTTTTCTTATAGTAGGAGAGTCCACTGCAAGATTTCTACCCGAATCGGACTTACGGACAAATTATGTATTATATAAAGATATGATACTTTGACTATTTAAATAGTCAAAGGACTATTTAAATAGTCAAAGTATTATATACGATTCGATGGCGAATGTAGTGGTGATAGGGTTGCCGGACATGATAAACCCTGTATCTTGACCGAAGGGTTGATAAATATGTTTTAAGAAGTAGAAAAATCTCCGCCGATTCAATACCTTTTTAATCAGGCTTAGTTAGAACTTACACAGAAAATTTAATAAATTTTCATAAAAAAACGTTTAAGCTGCAATCATCGTGTAAAAAAGGAAGGGATGGTTGCAAAGCTTAAAATTAATTTCGCATCCTTATAAATAAAATTGTGCTTACTTTTTTAACATAAAAGCCTTGCTGAGTTCCTTCAGGACTGTCGAGACGATAGCACCCGCTGCCGGCACTGCCAGGACCGAAGCGTCCATGCACGCGGATAGAGCCGCTGGTGCCAACACCCCCAGTCTACTCAATCGAGGACCATCCTTAGACATCTCCGAATTTAAATTATAGAACAATCGAACCACTTTGCGCACGACCGTAACCGCTGTGCGATCTGCTTCGCGCGCTGTTTAAAACACGAATGCGCCGGCGCACCATTCTGCAGGTCGACGTCACCGCTGGATTTCAATATCCCAATCATAAGTTTACCCTAATCTACCTTTGATGATGCGATTTTATTAAGCTCGATGACAAAAGAGAGGACGGACATAACATAAAATCGTAAGTTTTCTAGAGAGGTATCTGCCTACAATTATTTGGTCTTCTTCATTATTTATCAAAACTAATCATCTATTATGGTCACTAACTCAATGAAATCACTCCAATATTATATAAAAGCTTAAAATATTAATTATCTTTTATAGACCGGTTTAACAATCTTATGTTATTTTATAATACTAAATACTAACTTTCTAAATTATAATAACCAAATAAAAAAATATTTATTTAATTATTAATAATTTATTAATTCGCCACTGATATAAGGTATGTTCTATAAATGGATAATAAGATTTACTAATCAAGATAAAAATCCGATGATCAAATTCAGGTAATATTTTAAATATTCAAATTAGTGATCATCGTAACAAAAACAAATCATTACAGGTAAAGAATTTTTTTTTTAATACATAAATTATTTAATTTTTGGTCTGAATATCATTCATTTGAAGGGCTCGTTGGCATGTTCGGTGCCTCGGTGCCATCTGCCGTGCGCATTGTGGGTTCGAATCCCACCGGGACGACATGTTTATAATTCTCGGTAAGCATATCTTCCTCACGTATGGTAACTTCGGAGGAATATCGAAATTCCGACTGGGTAACGAATCACAGTTCATAGATGGAAAACCCGGAGATATTTTTTTTCTATCGGGCAGAGTAGAAAAATTAATGCCAACTTTGTCTTTTATGTTTTCTTGTAATATTGTACTGTGTTTGTGAATTAACGTTTTATTTATCTAGCTACATAATACCCCATGCCCAACCAGAGAACATTGAATTCGCTTTTTCATCATAAGGTATCGACGGCATTATTATATTCATGTCGCATATCCATTATGTAAATGAGAAGTTGCAGCAAAATTTAATGAGCAATTACATTTCACAGCGTGTTTTAGGTGCACCGAATGACGTATCTAACACATGGCCAGAATATATTACTATCGGACAATCTTAGATCAACAAAGCAGAGGCGAAACTGTATAAGGTAACACAGTCATCTTCCTAAAGGAAGGTCGACACGGACAAAAGTCACGTAGACTAGCCCCGCACTAGATGAGGCCACAGTGATTCACTTCCTGGTTAAAATAGAGGTTATCTGTAAAAAAATTACCTTGCCTTGCTTTAGGGCAAGTACAAAATTGTAACTGTTGTATTTATTGGCGGTTACACTGGTGTGTTTTTTATATTGACTAGAGGGCAGAGGTGATCCATGATCTGGTGTTAAATATATATCAGCAACAACAGAGAGCTCGTAGATGCATTACAAAACTTTATGAAATGAATAGGCTCGTTGCTTAAAGGTTCCGAATTCGCATCGATTTGAAAATAACCGTCGGCGACAGCTGGTCCCACAGAGACTGTCACATATAAAGAATCGGTCCTGTGTGGATTTCCAGACATTCAGATGATTTGCTTGAGATTTTTTCCGAGTGACTCTACATCTCTACGCAACATTAAAGAATCAAGAAAAGATAATATATCTCAATAATTCCGTTTTCGGTTTATTTTATGTTTTAAGTTCATATTTGACAATAGGTACCTACGTCATAAATTCATAATAGAGGTATTTTTATAGATATTAACGTACAAAGAAGAAATAATTCAAATTACAAAGGAAGTAGTTTATCAATATAAGATGTATTATATTATTATAAACCAAAATCAAGTCAATTTATTAAGATCAAGGATTTATTAAAAAAATAAATTTAAATAAATAAAACAGAACAAACTTTTATTCAACAATTAATAAATATGAAGTACATTCTTCATTTACTTAATTGAATCGTGACTAGACGTACAAATCATTCACAATCCTTCGCACAACAGTCATTATTATAAACATACGACACTATCATTACCAGTTGAGGAGAGTTCCTTCTTATTTCAATTTTTTAAAGCAATACCTTTGCTTAATCAACGACGATGACTGAATTGTTAGTCATAGAACGGCTATTAACTGATTTCGATACAGGTATATCGTCAATTTCATTACCTTTGGATATAGGCCAGTCTAGAGATTTCGATCGTTTTCTCTCTGGGTAATGTATGTGAAATATTTCTGCAAGATACTCTTTTCTGTAGTTATAAAGCCAATCATCAGAATTTGATCGTCTCTTGATTTCAAAAGGAGGATCATCAATAACCTCTTGTGAGTTGGAAACACTCAAGACACTAGATGTACCAGAAAACTGTCCCAAGTGCCTTCTGTGATACCTCGAGCGTGGTGCATGAGGATCCATTTCATCACGCCTCATTAACCAGTAGTAGTGAGCTATAGGGTCCCTCGGACCCCAGTGACGCGATGGCCTTAACGACGATTTCAATTTCTGTCAAAAAATACATCAATTAACGTCTTTTAAAAAAATGCGAAACAAAATAAAGTTGATTACTCTTATATTTTACATTCTTTTATTATAGATATTGACAGACGAGCATGAGGTTCACTTGAAGGTTGGTGATAACTCAGCGACAGAACATCAGTCAATGATGCGCTGTCGCTGAGTTATAGCCTTTTTGCCTACTTTTTACTTCGAGCATTGGGAAATCCATAGACTGAAACCGAAACGCACAATGTGCACTTCACGGATTTTCCATCTATGAACGGTGGTTCCCCGGTCACCCGGTCGGAATTTCGATATTCCTCCCACCCGATCAATGCCCGGAGAAATCCCCGATCCCCCCGATCAATCCCAGACGTGGAGAAAACATGCTTATAGAAAATTATAAATTCTCGGTGAGATTCGAACCCACGATCCATCGATGCGCACCGCAGGTGTACTACCAAACGCGCCAACGTGCCCGTCAAATAAACATATAAGGAAATGTATAAAAAACCGCTGAATTTGTTTAAGCAAGTTCTTTTTCCTCGTTAAATGGTTGCGGCATTGCGGAAAATTGGATGAAGTCGCTCAAGCAGAAGGAAACAAAGCGCTATTTCGCAAGTTAGCGGAATGGTTTTAAATATAACATTAACTAAATTACCGCAATAACATCATACTGGACTTGTCTTGCAACAGCATATATTCCAAAAACGATAAGAAGTATAATGACTATCACAGTTGCTCCTGCTAGACCACTCAATACCCAGGGAGGTTGGGTCCACTGTAAATCCTTTAAGAACCGAGTGGTATACCACCAAACAAGAAATGGTCCTATTATACCCGGAGTTGCACATAACCCCCACACCCAAAACCGCATCAAGTCTCTGCCAATAAGAAATTCTACATCGTGTAATAGCACTTTCCACCCTGCAAAAAATAATACTTGTTTTAGGAATTCAAAATGTAGAAATTTTGATATCATTTCGGTTCATAAACATACCGTACACAAAAACAAAAGCGCAAATTTCGAGGATTGTAATAAAGTTGACGAGAAAAGGTAAGATTGTGTCTTCTAGCAAAGTGAGCGCTGAGTGATCCAGCATGGCAGCGATTGCTAGTCCAGCTCCAAGTAGAGAGCTGGCTATTGCAATGTACGGCCATTTTTGACCACCGATTCGACGAAACCGGTCGTAGAGGGGGTATAGCAAAGAAATCTGAAAATAATCAAACTGTAATAATATTTTCATCATCATTTAAGCCCTTAGCCTAAGTGGGATGACTATCGAAATTTCATCCGAGTAAATTCATTCATGCTATAGCCGAAAAATACCAGTGATCCCATAATCTATAGTCAATGAATTTTCGTGTACGCTCGCCCATTAGCATTTTACTTACTATATCTTGACTATCTATATCTTGATACTAGCAATTGCCCCCGCAACCCCCCTTGTGGGTTGAATTTCGTAAAATCCGTTCTTAGCTGACCTCTACTCGGCGAAAGGAATATTCCTACCATATTTCAAGTCGCTACGCCTTATGGTTCCAGAGATATCGTGATGAGTCAATATATAGGTGGGAATCTCTTCTATCTTCTATATATATAAAAGAGATTTCCACCTATATAGTCACTCATCACGATATCTCTGGAACAATAAGGCGTAGCGACTTGAAATATGGTAGGAATATTCCTTTCGCCGAGTAGAGGTCAGCTAAGAACGGATTTTACGAAATTCAACCCACAAGGGGGGTTGCGGGGGCAATTGCTAGTTTATATATATAGATAATATATCTTGACTATCTTTTATATATCTTGATAAATGTATAATATATATTACCATACTTATACATCCTGATAAAAATAATGTAGCAAATATTAAAAGAGGCCACACGGCACTAAGATTTTTCTCAATAGTGAAATTGTAAGTTCGAATAAGTACTGCAAAGACTGAGTTGTCGGTCTCTGGACCACCGAAGGCAAACCATGTTATTATTCCAAACCAAATTGATAAAATGTTAGCTCCAATAAATATCAATGTTGTCCTGAAAATAAATATAGAATTGAAATTGACTTCGTAAAAAAATAATACATTAATGCCGATGATTAACTTTTCATAAGATTTAAACAAAAAAGGGCTGTAAATACCTAAGTCCTTACCATTCGACATCAGAGCTTGCATATATAGTATCTCCGGAGGATATGAGGAACCCACCAGCTACTTGTGCCGCTATTAAGGCTTGAGCAATTGCCTTATTCCATATATCGGGTCTCAAAAAGTTCACCCAATCACCAGTCTTACTAAACCATATCAGACCAGCCTTGTCTCCAATAGAACCTGTTATTATCATCCATAATACTGGTATTGTCGGGCCCAACATGTAGAAAATGATTTTCATCGTCTTGAATGATCTGTAAAGACTATTATACATATCAAGTCAAGATTATTGAATATTAGCTTCAAATATTATCTGTACCTATGTATAAAAATGGGTATTTTGTATATATGTATGTATGTATGAATAATATATGAAATTACTAAACTACAATGGTATTTGACGTATCATCTTTTATGAATAAATAATAACAATAAATATCAGAAATATATAAAACATCAGTTTTTTATAGGTTGAAAATTCTGTAAGCCAAGTAAAGGAGGCACAGAGCTAAGTAATGAGATTGCTCTAAAGTCATTTCAGGTTGCTGAAGTGTTTATCTTAACAGTAAAACACTACAGCAACGTTTATGTGATTTATTATATTGTATAATTTATTATATTTTTATATCAGAAATTAGAATATATTCGACAGACGGGCACGAACAGCAAACCAGACGGACCCCTTTTGTAATGACGCACTTAGCATAGTTCGTAATTAGTAATACGCAATAAAATAACCACTAACGTATACATACAAGGAATTTGAATAGGTAATATAATGAAATAATGGTGTAACAATGGATTGTATGTTCGTCCACTGAATTCAATAATTACTTACACAAAAGGAAAGAGAATCCAAAGAAAAACGACGACTAGCGCCAAGGCAACGTAGTATTCAGGTTTTTCGTGAATAGGCGCAAAAAATGTTTCGCTAAAAACAAGTAAAGTTACATAAGTATAGGAGATATGTATGTAAATAATAATAATAAAAAATAATACTTACTTAAAACACGACGTTGCGTTATAATTAATAACTTCGGAACCTTGACCCTGAAAATTTAGAAATTATAACTAATGTTTTTTTTTATGCCTAGTATTGGCAAAGAGGTGGGAGGGTTATTTAATGGTAGGTGATAGCTTAGCCACAGAACAACAATCGCGCTGCCGACCAATTTTAACTTCAAAAATTGAAAAATCCATAGACTAAAACCAAAACACGCAATATGCACAAAGTACACGCAACATATTACAACTTACAACATTATAATCCTGTCGAAATCCGGTCAGGTTCGAACCTGTGACCTATCGGAACGCAAGGTGCCTACACGCTACTCAAGTCAGCGATCCCGTCAAAAGTTGCAAGTATGTACTTATTTACCTCGGAATATTCTTATATTTAATGAGTTCCCTATTCAACATTGGCAACAGGTATAATACGTATCTGCATGTATCATTAGTCATCGAATCTTATCGAAACTTACTTATACTTATTTATTTCATGTCGCGTTGCTGTTAATATAAGAAAACTTACCGCATTTTCTACTAGTTCTGTGCATTCCCAAAATGGTATAGAATTGTTGAGAGTATATAGGAAAAATGTAGCTGTCATTGACAAATAAACAATGGCACAAATAGCAGCAGTATATGTTATCAAAAGTCTGATGTATCCGATACCTAAAAAATGTAAAACATACCATGAATAAATTTTTAGAGACGTAAGAATAAGGTTAAACTCATATCTAAGGGCAGATTTTTCCATATATACCTATCGAAAAAAAACAGCAGTACTGAAATGAGCGCATCTACATACAACGAGACTTACTTAGAGAACATTTCAAATAGGATTGAACTTAAGCATATTCATTTCAACTACACTAAAAAACAATTCCATGTAAAGCCTTTTGGGTTTTATTTATTTGACAAATAGGTAACAATGCGAATGTCTATATACGGTAGTGATTACTTACCACCATCTAATTCGCCAGCTCTTCTACCCGACTTTCTTTTTTTTTATAATATAGGGGACAAACGAGCCTGCGGCTAACCTGATAGAAAGTGAACACCGCCGCCCATGAACATCGGCAACAGCAGAGGACTTGCAGATGCGTTGCCGGCCTTTAAATCCCGTAATGTCCCTCTTTTCTTAACAAATTTTGTGTGAAAAAGTCTTAATTTAAAATGATTCCTTGCTTAAAATATTAACCTTAAAAATATTAAACTTAACCAACGACGCTAAAATATAAAAGTACCTTTAAACACGGGCACTGCTCTCCATACTCCAACGGGATCTTGTTGACTCAACTGTCCCACTGATAACTGAAGCAGCGCTGCTGGCAAGGCGACTGTCACCAGTGCAACAGTTATCAGGAGACCATATGTAAGACCGCCATAATGGAATGCATCACGTGGAATTCTCCAAGTGCTGTTCAAGCTGAATGCAAGAGCTAACGTGCAGAGATGCGCACGAGCCCATGGTCTCCAAACCTAAGTAATTAAACTACTGTATAGAATAAAATAAAATATTGTATGAATTGATATAATTATAAAAGTAATATGACATTTAAAAATAAAGCTTTACTTGTACATCTTTGATTACTAGGTATTAAATTTTTCACCCCTTTATAAGTAGAAAAAGTCTCGTTTTATTTCAATTAACTACTAATAAATATTAAATACCTTCATTTTTAAGTACGAGTTAATCATTTTTTAAAAATAAACACAATTTACACACGTCACATTGTAACACAAACTCACGAAATTAGGTTGAACCAAAATGGGTATCTTATGGTGTCTGTTCCAGATACGGCTAAGATAAAGATATCGGACAGTAACGATCAGCTCTTTCGACGTTTAGATATGATACTGTAGTGTCTCTCATACTTGTTTACACAGAGATAATAAACTAATGCACTAGTATTGCATGGGTGACACACAATTGGCTTGCGTTTTGTAAATAATAAATAACCAGTTATTTTGTGCACTAACAGTCTGATAAAATAATATTTAGATGACCTGTGTCGTAAATTGCCCAATAGTTTCATATATAAATCTTCGTAACATAATATTAGTTTAATTTTATATTTTGAATAAAATACTAGTACACAGAAATTCTAGAATACCGTAGGTTTGATAAAGATATACTATGCAATAGGTTGTTCATTCTTCGTTAGCTATTCTGTCCATCTGTTCAATTCATTAAAAAAAATGTACTCTCTGACTGTAGTTCTACCACAATCATTATTGCAAGAGTTTGAAGAAAGTGATCTCGTTAAGTGAGTTGGCAATAACACTGCTGAGAGAGATTATAGTACCTACCAGCTCTAAAGCTATTTTGAGTTGTTGACGTCAATAACTATTGACTGACAACGCGTATTTATTGGAAGGATGCGAATCTATTAGGGAATGTATCGTAATATTTGCAGGCAGCAAGCGTATTTATATTATTAATTCGAAATGATATATAAAAATCTAAGGTCACAGATTTGTTAGATGGGTCTCACATTAAGTTATTTCTAGGTTTAAGTCGGAATATACCCTCTACACAGGTTCGAACTGATTATTATTATGTAGATAATAATAATCAGTTCGAACCTGTGTAGAGGAACCTGATTATTATTATGTAGATAATAATAATCAGTTCGAACCTGTGTAGAGGGTATATTCCGACTTAAACCTAGAAATAACTTAATGTGAGACCCATCTAACAAATCTGTGACCTTAGATTTTTATATATCATTTCGAATTAATAATATAAATACGCTTGCTGCCTGCAAATATTACGATACATTCCCTAATAGATTCGCATCCTTCCAATAAATACGCGTTGTCAGTCAATAGTTATTGACGTCAACAACTCAAAATAGCTTTAGAGCTGGTAGGTACTATAATCTCTCTCAGCAGTGTTATTGCCAACTCACTTAACGAGATCACTTTCTTCAAACTCTTGCAATAATGATTGTGGTAGAACTACAGTCAGAGAGTACATTTTTTTTAATGAATTGAACAGATGGACAGAATAGCTAACGAAGAATGAACAACCTATTGCATAGTATATCTTTATCAGAAAGGCTTATAGACAGCTGGTGAAGAATAAGACTCCAAGATGGTTTCTAAGATTTATTTAAAAAAAATCTTAATCTAACAACGGTTACATACATAATATATTGAAATAGAATAAAGTGCATCCAGTAAGTAGGACAAGATTGGGTTTGTAAATATAATTTTGTCATTGTATCCTGTTGGGTTAGGTAAATCGTCGAATGCTCTTAGAAAATAATTTACTGAATGTCATATTGCCCACAATCTATAAATAATTACTAACTCAAACTTCAAACTCCTAGCAAAATTTTCTGCGCAAATTGTGACATTAATAACTTAAAATAAAAACAGGCTATAACATTATAAAATTAATATTTAAAACAATATTCGAGCAAATATAGATCCCTGAAGGTGAATCTCTTTAATGTGATCAGTATCTATACACTCATAAATACTTTTTAAGAATTTGTACGAGATCTATGTTTGTATTCTAACATTGAATAAAGTTAGACATCGAGAAAGAATGTAACAGCATATCTACTCTACCATTTAATAATACGTATGTAATAGCACATGGAAAATTTACTTGTAAAATCACAACATCAATACGGCTGATATTCTATTCTATTAGACTATATAAAGAAAGACTTGGAAATCATGTTTCAATGGTAAATCAATTCTTAAATACATATTATGTTGACATTCATAAACTTAAGATTTGCAATTACATCCTGGAGGCCTATTACAAAGTCCAAAAAACGTAGTTTCGGCTGACAGATCGTAAATTTTCCTATTACGAAAATCTTTCGAATCCGATGATCGATCCGTCGCGGTCGTTCGCAATTAGATATTACGTCTTTCGTTTGTCATAGTAATTATCGTAATTAGAATTGTAAATGTTTTCTTAATAAGTTAAAATACGAAGTTGATTTTTCTTTCGATTTGCTCGGCGTTCGATTTTGGTAATAGACCTCCTGTTTCTACGTAATTGCAAGTGGACTAGCATGAACGAGGTGCGATTAGGTATTGATATCGTGTATACAAATGACAGATTATCGATTCGAATACTTTCTCGCACGTTATTGCTAGGTCCTCTGATTATCAAAAGAAAATCAATTTACGCAAAAAATTAACATTAAAAGGTTTGTACCACGATCTCTAAGAGCAGTATTACTACCTTCTTACTTTACGGGAGTACGTGACAGCACGACACATTTCGTATAGCTGTGTTATATCCTCAAGGACTCCAACAATAATACTGTTTAATGAGATGGCGGTAGTGCCCCCTGGATAAATAACACAATAGGATTCTATAATTAGGAAAATTCAAACAATTAAAATATTACACTAAATGTAAATAGACACCAAATATTTGCAGTTAAAACGTATAAGTGCATATTATCTTAGTGCTCAAAGCTTAGCCACTACTGAAATGAACCCTTGGTTATTGATAAAAGCCCCCACACGAGGGATGATAGCGCCGTCATTTAATATCATTCAAACACCCTGCTGCCTTTTCCCAAACTTGAATCGAATTATAAAACATAATCTTTAAACATATAGAGACCTAGATGCATTCAATTCCTAAAAATATATAATTTATTTTTTTCAATCCACTAAATCAAACCAAGATATCAGTAATAAAACCTTCAGCGCAATATGTTTTTAAATATCAAACAAAAATTTAGTATCAACTTTGGGATAAGGATTTATGGAGTTCAAATGATAGAAAATGATTCCTCTTATTATCCCAAGTATTATTCTGTAACACCACTTTATTTTATGAGCTTTTTATCTAAGCTTTGGGCACCAACAAAAATCACGTCACTGCGGAAGATTGACGATATTAAAATATTTTTGTGCTGGAATTCATATGTACTGTAATATCGAAATGATACCTACTTACGTATATAATGTTGCCGGCAAGAAAGTTAAATCCTAACATATGTAGATTTACAACATTGAGATCTGGATATTTGTAGTAAACACATAATATTATTATAATGACACAACATTAATTTTACACCTATTACATCAAGAAGTATTACGATTATACATCAATATTAACCTGAATGGATATAAGCAAGAAGAGTCAGTCCAGAGACTTTTTATTAATTAATTAGTAACAAAAATATTATTGTTTAAAGCAATTAGAGGAACATCCGCAGTTTAGCAGCAATTAACTTGAGAAACTCATTAAACTAAACGCGCTTGCCTAATAGACTATAAGAGTAAATATTTTATAAGAAAAATCTAGAGCAATTACTGTTAAAAATAAACCATTTTTCTGTGATTTCAGAATGCTAATTATAAGAACGGAAACCATGTAGTTTGAAATATAAAGTAAAAAGGGTTATAGATATAATACATATATACTACACTTAAATAACTAAAATAAAAATACCTACTCAGCGCCGAAATTATAATTATCTATTTCCAATGTATATAAAGCACCTTTCTGTTAGCGTTCTATGAAAATTGCATCCCAAAAATAGATGATAGAATATCTAGCTGATCCTTGCCCTTTGGACTAGAGTTAAGAAATAGAATTTTTGTGACCACGCTGAATTTGAATAAAAATATTTGAGGGTTAGCGCAAATAAATTGTAAATTGCGCAAAATTATCACATAAAAACAAGTCCTTATTTTATCTCTCCCGAATTTTTGTCTGTGTGTAGCTCGGAATATCAACGTCCATTTTACGATGCCATCGGTATAAAAGTAATCTACTGTCCGTCTTAACCGAAAGGTTAGATTGTCAGCGACAAAACCATAAAATATTTTCAAACAATTTGAATATAATTTTTATTCTAATATAATTAACGATTAATTAATATTTTTATTCTAAATTTAAGTCCAAATTTTTATTTACTTCAAATCCCCAAAAAAATCTATTGTAAGTAAAAAAATAGTTGTTATTTTTAAATTAATTTCATATTGGCCTATTCCTGTATCTTCGAGCTTTCTTCAGTAAATAAATCTAATTTATAATGATGGTAAAACACACGAGACTCATCAACTTTATTTATCCTTGCGCCACCGCCTTAGTTCTATTTAGGCATAGTTTTAATTATTTATTATTGTAATAAGTTATGCTCACTTAATTGCCGCTGCTCCCAAACTTAGAAACATTATACCTCCTATCGTAGGCGAAAGACAACACATAGGGCGACCGATTTTTCCTCCAGCAGCGTTGTGAGATATATATCTCAACAGCAGGGAAACGTGGGACGAAACGGCCTCAACGCGAACAAATAATGTTGAAGGAGACATCGGAGCGGGACAGAGAGTGCTCTGCTCTATTCCAGCTGAATAATGGCCAGGAGATATACCCATCTCCTTCCGCCAGATTTTATTTCACGTGACGGTAAGTGATCACCGCCACCCATAGACATCCGCAACACCAGAGGGCTAGCGGGTGCGTTGCCGACCTTAAAAAATTTAATGAAGTAGCCAACCGTCTAAACGCCGGGGGTTGCATGCGAGAGCGGCCGTGGGCAAAAAAAAAAACGGCAAAATTGAAGGCATTATCTCTAGCCTTACACGTATGAGAAAATGCAAAAAAATCCATATGTAGCTCAACGGCTATGGGGCATTCATATTTCTTTTATAAGTTTATATTGGGAGCAGACGGCGCGTAAAAACATACCCAAACATTGTTTTTTGAACAAAATCCCGGTACACAATAGCACACGAAATAATGTTTTATGGATTTTTTGAAGTTGCAATGTGGTGAAAGGTTTTGATTGATATCGATTGTGATTTTTGTGAACCAAGGTAATAAAGTTAACTTTTGATACCAAAAAGCTGATATCATATTTATATCTCGTTTTTAACCTTTATTTCCTAACAAGTTGTAATAAAACTTAGTGTCATTTCCCTGTAGTAATTTTGTCCTTATATATTCGACATTCCTTTATATATCTTCAGAAGCTACATAGATTGTTTAGATTAAATAAGATGTTCTATTATCGAATACTATCCAGCAGAAGTGACAAACAGGTTCTAATTCAAAAATGCCCTCCTAACTTGCTTGTATAACATATAGTAAAGATAATATCAAAGTGTAGAGGAATAGTTGAAGTTCTATTATTACATTGAGATTATACATTATTAAAGTATATTAAATAAGAAAGTGGAGGGATTACCAGTCGATAGTTATAAGAGGATTATATTAAATTGGAAAATATCTTGACATTTTCTTAGCTATATTATACATAATTTTAACAAAAAAAAATTAATAATCTTAATACAAATAAATCAACAAATTCTCTCAGATGGACGTCAGTAGCTTGATAACAAAAAAACCCGAAGCGAAATACAAAAGTAATAATAATATTAATGAGATTTAAACAAATGTTGATTTATGTACGCACATTGTTAAATATTTCTGATCCAAATTCGTACATATTATTTTAATATTTTTAAGTATCGTATATTTCGTGATAAGTTGATCCTGTATCCCATTTCCGGTTGACTATCAATATGTTTTGAATTTAGAACACGTGTGCATTTCGACAGACTCCACAACCGAGAGCAAACTCCTCGCCAGTGGGAGGGTGCTGTACGTGGAGGGGACATTCCTCTGTTGTTCCGGAAAGTTGCTCGCATTTTGGACCTGTAATATAAATTTATCATTTCAAGACTCATTAGCCATGAGGCTTTTCGCAAAACATTCTCAAGACCAAAGTTAAATCAGCTTGGAGACGTTCTTGCGTTTGTAGTATGGTACCATCAGCAAATCTTCAACAAAATCCCAAAAAAGTCTTCAAGCTGATCTGACTATACACAAGTTATTCTCTTCCTCTATTTCTCAAAGTTTTAAAGAATAATCTCTTTTTTCAACTATTAAAGAAAACTAAACCAATCAATAGAAAATGGATTAAAATCAAACAAATAATTTTATATTTCACTTATTATTATTTTTTTTATAAATTCAGAATAAAAAGCTATAGATACCTGTTGGGCACTGAGGTAGCATATGACGCGGAATGTTGGTGACGCGTTGGAAGTCATCGTGGCACGCATTGCAGAAGTGAGACGTGCCGAAACAAAAGAATACTGCCACCTGAAAAAAATCAAACAACAAAATAAAACAATTAACAACATAACTATACTATAATATAATAAACGAATATTGTAGATTCGCGTCACCGACATGCTACAAATGCTAACAGTATATCTATAGCTATGAAGAGCCAGACTGATAGTTCTTAGTTTTCACTTCTTTCGGCAATCAATTTTAAATTTTATAACATCTTTTAGCACTTCCGAAATGCTTCCAATAACCAGTACATTAAGTAATAATTTTTGAGATATAAACAATGGTTGTGCAGCAGTATAATTATATTCAAACTAAACAGTATAATTATATTCAAACTAAACTAAACTAAACTAAACAAACACCTTAAGTCATCGTGAAATAGATTAAAAGCTCTTTTATACATAATGTCATTTTTATACTTTTTGCTATATAGTAGTTCTATGTTTAGATTTTTGCTTTCTTTTTTTATTTTTAATAGATAGTAAATAAATATGAGAAACTAACCGAACAACAGTAGCGGCATTTGTACTCGAGAAAATCTGATCCGTGCTTGGGGCAAATCTTGGCGCCGGCGACATCGCTGCAGGCCCCGCATACCAATTCCTTCGGGTCCCAGGCGCCATTTGACTCGGCTTCACATCGAGCCAATCCGCCAAAGTAAGCCTACGGTTATAAGTTTAAGGTTGAAGAAACAAGAAATTCCCAAAAGAATAAAAATCTTCATCATAAACTTATCTATATATATAAAAGAGATTTCCACCTATATAGTCACTCATCACGATATCTCTGGAACCATAAGGTGTAGCGACTTGAAATATGGTAGGAATATTCCTTTCGCCGAGTAGAGGTCAGCTAAGAACGGATTTTACGAAATTCAACCCACAAGGGGGGTTGCGGGGGCAATTGCTAGTTATCTATATATATAAAAGAGATTTCCACCTATATAGTCACTCATCACGATATCTCTGGAACCATAAGGCGTAGCGACTTGAAATATGGTAGGAATATTCCTTTCGCCGAATAGAGGTCAGCTAAGAACGGATTTTACGAAATTCAACCCGCAAGGGGGGTTGCGGGGGCAATTGCTAGTAATAAATAAAATTAAAAATGCGAATTTGTTCCTTCGAGATGTTTCATAAATTTCCTCAATAACCAAAATGTACCTATAAGGGAAAAAATGGACGGAGATCTTAAAAGTAGAAGAATGAAGCCAAAGTAAGCCTATGGTTATAACTTATAAGTTTAAGGTTGAATAAACAAATAATCTGCAGAGGAATAAAGGTCTTGTTAGTAAGCTTATTAAATTGTTTTGTTTCTTTCGTTCTGTAGTATTTTTATGAATATAGAGCGAGACAAAACACATTTTAACTATATCAAGCTTAAGACCGTAACGGCCTTATTCATAAACGTATTATAAGCTTGATATACATAGTTAAAATATGTTTTGTTTCTTTCATTATGTAGTCTTTTTATATTCGATAGAGCGAGACAAAACATATTTTAACTAAATCAATCTTATATAATCTAACATAAAAAATATATATATATATTTACGATAATTTAGGATTCCCTATTTGATTTGACAATATGGCCGCTGCTGCCGCTTTGCCAAAGTTACCACTCTAATCAAATTAATTTATTAGTTTTTTGACGAGATATCGATTTCACACATATTTTTTTTATAAAATGGAATCCATAGACTTGTGCATTGACTGCATACTTTAAAAAATTATATATATCTTACCTTCCCGCATTTGTAGCACACATAGTACGCGTATCTCTCCATGGCGTACTCGGCTGGGTCCGCCGCACTCTTCCCTTTGGAGGTACCAGCAGATAGTCCTTCATACTCCAGCCTCATCAATGCTTTGCGACGCACCTCTTCGCGTAATTTTATAATAGGCGCTAATTGCTCGTCAAGAGTCCAGTGAGATATATCTTCCTATATAAAACATTAAATAACATTTTTAGTTGACATCCTTTTTAAAAAAAAAACTTTAAAAAAAAACAAAAAAAATACACTTGCCTTGCAGATAGGACACTTCGAAAAAGAGAAGGTAATGCGAGGACCATTCCATTTATTCAAAATCACTTTTCTACTGCAGTGCAGGTGGAAAACATGGCCGCAAGTTAACTGTAAAATCAAAACAAGGCGTTAATTGAACATCATCGAGACTTAAAATAAGTTACCTCAAGGTTTTAAAAAAGAAATTTATTTCCCGTTAAATATTTACAATAAAAACTTACATATATTATTAGTATAAACAATTATTAAAACATTAAAAAAAATTGTTTCGAGTAAACTGTTGTATAGCTATGCTCATTTAAAGGTAAACATCATTTTACCTTCACATTACAGACACCCAGTCCAACATATTAACAAGACTACACAATAGTACTCCTAGCTACCAAATATTTTGTAGTCAATAATAGCGTCATAGTGCGGATAACGTGCAACGTTCCTAAAAATAACCCTTACACCTCGCAGCTATAAGGAGCTGGCAGCGTCATAGCTCTGGCTGCAACAAAATGCTGAGCCACCTTTAATCTTTTTTCTTCGGGTAATAATTATAGATAACTAATATTTAGTCCAACACTGTAATTTTTAAATGTTTATCTCTATAATATTGTGTATTCTTTTGTACTTAACTTTGTATATTATTTTTATCTATAAAATAAATCATTTTCTACTCTATACTATACCTGTATAGCGGGTGCAGCCTGCAAGGGGTCGGTAAAGCAGATCATGCACATATCATCAGCGTCCTGTCGCAGCGAGGCTGCGCTGGCGCATCCGAACAGACAAGGCAGGCACGTACGCTCTCCGCGCACACCGCCGCAAATGTGCCCGCACGTTAACATACGAGCACAGGCTGCTTGACCGTGGTCCTAGACATATTGTTTATTATTACAACCTAAACTAGAACCAAATAGTCTTGGCATTGAAAAGTCATAGCATAAACATTAGGTTTTTAATTATAACATTCCAGGAAAAAAATCATACACTCGAAATTATTTTTTTGTTATGTCAGATATCGACAGAAGAGCATGAGGTTCACTTGAGAACATCAGTCGATAATGCGCTATCGACCTCATTTTTACTTCGAGCATTCGGAAATACATAGACCTAAACCGAAACGCGCAATATGCACTTCACGGTTTTTCTATATATGAACGGTGGTACGTTATCCGGTCGAAATTTCAATAATCCTCCCATCCGTTCAATGTCCAAAATTACCAGACTTGGGGAAGGCATGTCATGACATTGGTTACAGAAAATTATAAACATGTTGTCCCGGTGGGATTCGAACCAACGACCAATCGATGAGCACGGCAGGTGTTCTACCGAACGTGCCAACGAGCCCGTCAAATCCGCCCTTTGATGATTTATCATTCTATAAGACCTAAAGTTACCATTGTAAACACATTTACAATTATAAAGGACTAACTTTGTGTAATAATAAATAAATAAAATACCTGACACTGTTGATCTGCGCACACGTTGCCGATAGCAAGTAGGCCCGAGTTTCCGCGCGTACCGCAGAAGCGACACACGCCCGACAGCCCCACGGCACTCGACGTGCCTTCGCCCGCCTCACACACCTCCATGCCGCGGAACTCAACCAATCCTTTATTTTTAAAACATTATAAGTAGTAAATATTTATTGAATTCCTAAATAATTAAATTAAAATGTTGTTATTTTTTTTAAATAAGGTTATTTTTGCCCACGCCCAATATACGGGTAGAATAATTTGAACTCAACCAAACATGTACATGTAGCCACTACATTCTGGCAAATAATTTGAATTTGAATATAATAAAGTGGCTTTTGATTAGGATTTGGCCGTAACAGCTTTGATTATTATCATAACCTTGTTAAAAGAAGTCTTACCACATATAGCTATGATAAAATATCTTTTTGAAAACAAGGTTTTATAAGTCTTTAAAAATAATACAGAACTATCAATTACTATCACGCAAATGTGCGGACGGTAATAATGTTTAATTTTATTCATTTCTATACCTTTGTAAAGGCAGGAAAGTTATATGAAGCTCCTTATCGACATGTTTTTTGATGACAAAATCAAAAAGGTTTAAATTTCTTTGTTATAATAGAAAAAGGGAAGTAAGCCTCTTGCTTTTTGAAAAATTATTGGCTTTTATATTGAAAAAAGTGGACATTGCATTTGAGCGCAGGCTTATGATGTGTAATAAATTTATCTTCCTCGTTAATGAAACATAAAGTATTATATTGTATCTCTCGAGAAATAGTGTGATTTCTCTTTCCTACTCGATGCCTCCTCACATCAGACTCGAACCACAAATCTCGCTCACTCTCTTTGATATTCGGTAATTTTCTTCCCTCGATGCAATGTCGTCAAGATAAAAGATAGGATTTTTTACAAACATGTTCAACTCACCTTTAAGGGTGCGCCGATCGACGAGCAATAAAAGCCAGAACAATTTTACTCGGCCGCAGCCTTCGTGGATGTCTACACGGATGGCGCTTTCTTCTTCTTTACAAATCTGTTTTAATTTGAACATAATAAATAATGCTATAGTATCAAATATAAATAAACATGAATTAGATAATATTAAATACTTCAAGTCTCATTTTTGAATCTTATATACATTTTAGCATGATAGTTTGAATTTTTGATAGTAATTCCTCATTGGTCAAAATTGTTTCATTAGGAGATTTGGAAAAATAAATTAAAATCAGTTCTTTATTTGGTTCGTTATTTACCTGTCTTTGATGAGTTCGGGCAGCCCTTTTGAGATGTAAAAAGCGATCACACTCTGAACACAAAGTACCACAAGTGCGGCATTCTATAACAGCAGAGGTAACTCCATCGTCGTGGTTGACGCAGAATTGACGAGAATCGGCTACCGAGTCGCGGTTCCGAGAATCGCGACCCGAATTGTTGATTCTGAAACGCAAAAACATATTATTAGTAAATGAAATTCAGACATACGATATATATCTACGATACGAACACCCGCATTCAAGAACGACACTTATGTATAATTATTCATTCTCACAGCAGAATCCACGCGGGAGCGTGTCAAGCCGTTTCCCGCCACTTTGGACACCTTCATTACTCAAAATTTATTTAACATAAACAATATTTGACTAATTAGCTTATCATCTTTAAATTTAAGTATGGGTATATTTATGTGGTTGCATTGTGTAAGTCAACCCTCAAGTATTTAAAAAAATCGTCACCTTTGGGTTAAAGCCTACGAGCCTGTAGGTCTATTACCAAAATCGAACGGAACGAAACGAAAGAACAAACAACTTCGTATTTTAACTTATTAAGAAAACATTTTCAATTCTATCTACGATTATAATTACGATCATAGCAATGTCAAACGAAAGAAATAATATCCAATTGCAAACGATGGATCGATCGTTGGATTCGTTAGGAAAATGTACGATACATCAGCTGAAACTCCGTATTTTGGTTTGGTAATAGGCCTCCTGATTTTCTGCATATTATTATGATTATAATTAACTTAATTTTCCCTGGTATTACAGATGTACACGGCGCAAGTGATTTCCTAATAATCAGAAGGGTCACATCTTCCACATTGTATTCATTTTTTTTAAATAACTAGCAATTACCATGTAAGCACTAAAAGCACATACAATCTAGCCTATCACTTAAGGCTAATAAACAATTTATTTCTATCGTAAATTAACTATAAAATATATTTTTAAGATAGTGTCCCTTAACCCTTTGTGCCATGGTGGCACTCTTGCCACCTGGTTTAGAACCAATTTTAGAGCAATTTCGGAAGAATTAAAAAAAAATGGTGTTTCCGCATCATTCATATATATATAAATGTGCAATAATTTAAAATCATGGATGATTGTGTTTACAAACCTTAGCAAATCGCAATGGTTCTAGATAAAATTTATTATCTCCGGAAGTTTTCGAAGTACATATTTTTCCTTACGTTTGTAAAATTTGGTACCCGGGGGTTTTCAGGGTCAAATCTTCAATCATAATTTGGAAATTCAAAATGGCGGATCCAATATGGCGGACAAAAATTTAAAAATATACATTTTCATCATATTTGCACCGTTTTGTGAATTTTTATCCGCCATTTTGAATTTTGAAGGCGGAATCTTAATTAGACACCCAAAAACCCCCGAGTAATAAATTTCAAGCCAAATGGACTAAAAGAAAAATGCACAAAGGGTTAACACTTTTCTTATTGTCTTTGTCATAGGGGGACACATATTTGTTGTGTTCCTTGCAATGCACTAGCATTCATAGAGTTAAAAAGCTTACATTTCAATGTGTTCTTGTTCGCAGACGCACAAGGCGGCTAAAGCGAGCCACACTGCAGGCTGCACGATGCACCGTTGTGGGCGTCTATCGACCTCGTCCACGTTTGCTATTGCCCGTATGTACTCAGCCAGTCCCGTACGGGTTGCAGATCCCCACGCCGGCGACACTTTATCCTACAAAAATAAATAGTAAAAATTAGAGATATTGCAAAAAGTTGTTCTGCATTTGAGTATCATGTTGTTAGTGTTGTTATCACATACCCACCCACTACTATTAAAATTGTTTTTTAGTTAAATTCCTTCCCAGAGGTTTGCCTCGTAGAGATCGCATTATGCGATAAGGCCGACCGTATGTTATACAAAGATTAAATTTTTATTTGTGTAACCTAGTTTTAAGCACTTTATGTAAATTATTTCTTGTGTACAATAAAGAATTTATCCTTCTATCTACCTATCCATTTGACAGCTCAATGATATCGTCCTTTTTTGAACAGCAAGTGCATCGTAACAGAACATTATTCTAGCTGTTCTACGACGGCTGAGACACAAGAAATGCTAGTGCTACATAAATTAATGACGGTATCGTTGACGCGTTGAGAAGTACACCTTTCTTGCATTTTCGTTCCGACGGTTATGGGTTCGAATTGACTGATGTTCTGTGGCTGAGGTTACCTACCATCAAGTGAGACTAACTCAGAAAATATGTTACAGTACTCTCTCGCTAGTCCGCCACCATAAAATCCGGACCACGGACCACGGATTATTATGTACATTAACATGAAATTGAAGGAAATAACAAATAAATAAATGTTTTTTATGAAATATTAGTACGTATATTTATATTCTGATAAAAACAAGCCAAATTATATACGTCACTTTGAAACTAACATAACTTTAATTATTCAAGTTTTGAAAAATACTACTCTTATATTGCTTGTTTTTTACAAGATGCTGCGTTGCGGCTTACAAGCGGCGGACTAGCGAGAGAATACTGTATTTAATAAATACATATGAAGAGACTAACATCAGCCATATCGCTGAGGAGTTTGGCAACAATCTGCGCGTGGTGCCTGGTGGTCTCGCCTCGCATGAACCAGGCGGCGGGCGGCGCGGGCGTCACAGTGCCGCCCATCGTCACCGTGCTAGATGTGGCACCGCTAGCGCCCTTCACTTTCACTTGCACTGTGACCGCCTTGCCCACGTAACACACGAGGTGATCCAGAAGTGTTACCCTTTAGGTGATAACAGCGTGTCAATTTATAACAAGAAGGTTAGTCAATATATAGTCTAGTACAGAGCTGTCCAAATCAAGTCCACGGCTTGAATTTAAGCGACCCAAAAAAAATTATTTAAATAAATAAATATAGAAATTTGCGTTTAACGTTTTTTATTCTTTTGCGGCCTCCCAATCTATTAAGTCATTTTTATAAGCTAGATCTCATCTAGTATAGACAGCCCTGGTCTAGTACATGTATTAGATCGTATGGTCTTAAAATATTTAATGAAATATATTATAATAAACTAGACCAAATCAATAAAAAATGGCAAGGTAAATATTCTGAACACTTTGCTAAATTCAAAATATCAAATATATCAAACGTAAGAAACGAAAGAAAAGTAGATATTTAAAAAACCACTCACATAGACTCATATCTTGCACCTAAATCCGCGCCATAATTGAGTGCAGCCAACATCTTCTGTGGCGGTATCTCAGAAATCATTCGTCGCAATAGAGATATAACCTGGCAGGATAATTCACAATTAGAACTCGTATAGATTCTGACTAATTCTTATAAATAAAAAACAATATTTACCTGACGTTGTACGCGTTCACTTCCAGTGTGAAGCAATGCTAACAAATCAGCCAATAGTTCTGTTCTCTGAGCGAGGTGGGAGCGTCCAGCCACGCTGCCACTAAGTGCCAATAACTGAAATTGATATAATAAAATAACATTATCCTATGTCAAGGAAATATATCGGAATACAAAAATTAAACATTAAAGATGTGATAACAAAGTAAATTGTAAAACATGGATATGGGACATACAGCGCTGATCTTGCGTTCTGTGACTTTGGTTTGCTATTATTATGAAGGAGGCAATGAAAGGCCGCGTTTTTCCAGTGACGCGGACTTAATTGCAGCCTAGGACAAAGCATGTACCGAAAATCCAAACGAAAAATGTGAGAATATTTTAAATAACTATCGGCGTATGGAGAAATGTATTGTAAATGCTAGAAATTATTTTGAATAATCATCAGCTTAAGGTACTTAATCTCAATACTTTCCTAGCTACCTACGTATAAAAGCATTGAAAAAAGTGGAAGAGGCGAAAATGGTATACAAGGATAGGAGCATACTATGTTTGTACAAAGTTGAATAAAAACTCTCACCAATGACAACATTTCGAAACAGTAATTGTCCTGCTGATGCGTTAGTCTCGGTTGAACCTCGTCTCTCCTGTCCACTGCTTCAGCGCAAAGTAGAGCTGTTTCCCAATCATCGCGGACGCGGGACGCCTCGCAACCGATAGCGCACACAATATGTGACATTACCTAGAAGTACATATATATTATATTTCAAAACACAGAGACCATAGTAAATTAGCGAAACTTAAGCTAAAGAGCTGCCACATTTGCCTACAAAACATTATTGTTATAAAAAAATAATGAGCTGTTTTAAACAAGAATAGGGTAATAAAATGAAAACACATGACCACATTGTAGGTTTATTTTACTGAATATACACTTGGTTCACTTTTTTATTTGTATTTTAAACTGTTGACGATACAGAGATCACCATATCAACGCTATTTACTTGTCAAAAAGTTATGGTTTCTTTTTAAAAATAACAACTTTGGTATCGCAACCTCATTACAGATATCAGGTTGAATGTACTACTAATAAGGATGTCGTATAATTTTTCAGAATTTTGTATTAAATATTAATATTATGTTCGTAAAACAATTAGTATCATTATATCAATATTTGTCGTAGAAAAAAAAATTTTTGTAAAAAAAAATATACAGCCCGCAAGTAAACTCACCACAAAAACCAAATTCTTACTTGTTTTTGAAGCGTGGTCAGCTTATGTCCAGCAAATAAAATTCCAACGACATGTTCTCGAAGATCGCTATCGTCGCCTGCGTTATCTCCAACCACGACTCCCTCAGCATCACAGCTAGTTTGTTCCCATTCTAACAGCTTTCCAAATACCTGACAAAAATATGTTGGGGATATTCGAAGTCTTTTAAAAAAAACTAACTTTTACGATTCAAATTAAAGATGCGTTTAATTTACATCGTACTATTGTTGTTATTGTTATCATTTAGCTAACAATATCTTCATAATTACAATATGTAGATATTGTTAGCTACATAGCTATTGTTATCTTTTTTTTACTTTCCTTAAAACTGGGCAACGCACTTACAAGCCCTTACTAAGGATGTTACCTCGGCGGTGCTCACTCACAACACAATCACGTGAAACACCTGCCCGTTTGCCCCTATTCTATAAACAATATGTGTCGTTGATCATCTTCATACATCAAAATACAATAAAAGATACCCAGGTGCCTACATCTTTGTTTAGGTAAATTACCATTCCACTAGGCTACTACCATTCCATCATAAGATAAAAATGGACTCCATTAAATTTAAAAAGAAATACTGGTACTTGCGAAAAACTTCTACTGATTCTGACAAAACACCTACGTTATATCACATATAATAATACTTTTATATGTCATTGCACTTTCACAAACCGCCTCTTTGTTAACGAATGAATACTAAACTACTCAACTATCAACGATAAATGAAGATAAAAGTTTTGGACCATGGAATATTCAAAAACAAAATAGTGGAAAAACTTGCGCTTAATATGAAGTAACACTCACTTGAGACGTCAACAAACGGAACACTCGTAATGTATCCTTCTCAGTGAGGGAGTAGAGTGGATGGTTTTGCGGCAACAGCGAGGGATGAGACTGCGGTCCGCTGAGAACACGGACCTGGCGCACGCGCACCGCAGGATCAGATCCCCGCAGCTCGCAGCGTACACGAACCGCTAAGCTCAATGATTCTAAACAGGACACAGAACAATCTATGTACTGACAATCGTCGGTTAATATTGTCTTTTAACGCGAGTATAGTTTGCGAGGCATAAGCTGAGCTTTGCATTGGTGTGAGTGATTACCAAAAGTAGAGTCAAACAAAAAACTTTTAAAATTATTTTTTATGTTTTAGGTAGGTTTATGTACATAAGGGGGAGAGGCATTCTAGTAAAATAATAATAATATTGTATTTTATTAAAGCGAGTATCACACATTTAAATAAAATACTTTATAACGGATTAAAATTTCAAATCAGACAATTGTCATCTTTCAGCTTGCGACCTCGGTTGTTGAAAAGCCTATAAACAATATAAATAATAAATCGCGTTTTAATCCGGTACACAGTATTTTATTTAAAGCCAGAAGTTAAAAAACGGTGTTCTGATAAAGTTGAAAAATATTCCTGTCTCACACACGCTGTATATTAATGAAAGAGACAGTAATACATTTAAGTAATTCTCAATATTGAATAGCGTCCAATAGACATGCAAAGAATGATTACTGAGAAAATTATTAGGGAATTAATCCCCGACCATTTTATGTACTCGACTTGTAATCATATTAGCGTGGAAGCTAAATATCTATTTATATCAAGATTAGATGAAGGTTTTACTTACTAGGCAAAATATAGCACACCCAATGAGCATTTTTGGTGTCAACTTCAACGTCCATCATTTGAATTAATTCAGATGTACCTCCGCTATACCAAAAAGTCACCTTATTAGTTTTTGTCTGAAATTTAGAAATTAAAAATAATTATATTAGCCATCGGTAAGGTTAGAATTCAAATGATATATTCTTATATATTATATTTAGATATAGCCTAACGATATAAAATTCCAGGTTAAATAATTTTCTTACCGCGGTGTCCCTCGTGTTGTCAATATGCACGCAAACAATATGGGGTCGATTTTCGGCGGCGCCTCCATTAAACACAATCTGAATCCACTTGGTTTTATTCCTGTCTTCTTCACTTGATTCCCAAAATGTCTCCGTGGTATTGTCAGTCAGTGCCCCGGCCATCCCTTCCCGCGAGGAAACCGTTATAGTGCACCAACCGGTCACGTCCGGGCAGCTCCATATGTAGTTTTGTTGCTGAAAATAGAAATCAAATTCAAATCATTTATTCATCCATAACACAATGCACATTTATAAACGTCAATAAAAAAATGCTTCTAATTTTATATTTACTGCCAGTCCTCAAATTACGAGAAGAACTGGCTATAAACTCTCCGCCACTCTTTTTAATCGCCAAGTTTTTTTTTACAAAATATTTGTAAGGAACTGCAACCATTACATCATATTCCACGTGACAGCTTTAAGTAATAATCTATAATAATACACCGAACAGTCGAAAGTGATAGAAATATATTGAAGGAAAAGCAATATCATCAAAAAAATATATACCTTGTTAATAAAGCTTTGATAGCTTTCGTGCAGAGCACCCAATATTCCATCTTCATACGCTCCGTCCTCCGGATGTGATAAAATCTTGCTTATTACACTGAATACTTGTGATCTAATTCCGAGCAGCGTTAACAGATCACAAACAGTGTTTAAGGATTCTGTACATTGAGAAATTATTATAGCCTAACACAAACATTGTATAAACACAATATTATGATATCAGATTGTTACCGTTAAATTAGGCTTATAATCTAGATAAACTGATATCGCCATATACTTGATGCCTTTGATAGCGGTAGCTACTATATATCCATTAAAACTTATAACTTAAATAAGTTTCCAAAATTATACATATTTCTACTCCATTATTTTCTTTGACGTATGACGTAACAAAGGTTTATAGGCCCTTAGTCCATTTTATATTTGCAATGCAAGCGATTTATTTCTTATTGCGAATACTTTAAACATAAACAACGATCAATTTCAATGGTCACCTGTGCAAGAAAGCCCGATCTTGTTGGGAATAATGCAGTGCCCAGCAGCGCACTGCCTGAAGGTTGGCAGCGCTAGTTGGCGGCAAAGAGGGGGCGAGCGCGCTAATTGAGCCGAGGAACGCGTGGAAGGCTGCGCGCGCGCCCCGCGCCGTACGCCCGCCGGGACATAACGCAGATGTAGCCGCGGTGGGAATTATGCTTCGGTTCGTGTTATTTACCGCATTCTGTTCATTAAAATAGATTATTCGATATTTAATCAGCAGAAGTTATCTTGTGTTACACGTTAATACCAACAGTCATAAGTATCGCTAACCGTGACGTCAACGTCGTGTCAATGTCACATCATTCATGTAAACGTCATGTAGGACTTATAAAAATCGGTGGCAGTGACTGGTCGGCAACTGGTCGGTGCTTAACTAAAGTGAATTAAAAGTGAAGTTCTAATGGCTTGTTTTCAATTGCACTCAGTATGAGTCATAACAAACCTCTCTATTGTCGTCAGTGGGGTTAGGTGGTTGAACGACGCGTGCGTAAGAGTCGAGCGCGTTGCAGAACCACCACATCACATCGTGCACGCAGGTGGGTTGTGTAGTTGAACGTAAGAACCAGTTTAGAGCCTGCAAATCACTCCTTGACTGTATACCGGACACACACATGATATTTGCGGACTTTCTTATACATGTCATTGCAAAGACAGCTGTTTTTATTTTATTTATTTATATCTATCGATAATCAAAAACACAATAAAAATGAAACCGTAAAAATAAATAGAAACCTTAATTGTACGTCTTTATATTTTAAAATTGATAAATAAAATCCATTTTCAATTTACCTCAAAAGCATATTGCCGGACTGTATTGATCCTCACGATGGCATCTAGTTTCTTTTTGTGGGTTTGCAAGTCTCGTTTTGCAACGACAAATGATAGAACTGGATTTCGGAACAAGTTTTCAGAATCTACTTGTGGAGTCGTGAAGGCTGAAACGCCTCCACCTTCAGCGGTCCAGTCGCAACCAACCAGTTTCTGCAAGGCTGCACTTGGTTGGGAGAGAAGTGACGATCCAATACCTGCATCATATCAATTTATGTATTTTTTACACAGAACACTATTAAAATAGATACGGCGGTAGCTAGCTAAATCAAATTACATTCTCCTACCATCAAGTGAGATTCACGCTCGTATGTTAATGACAGACATCATGACAAAAGATAATAAAAATCCTATTTACTTTTGAAGATTTAAAAGTGATTTCACTTTCAGGATGACAGCACATCTTCAATTGATTGTATTTACATATATCTACCTACAGTACTATTTTGACTTACGAAAGATAAGACTCATACCGGACAGTGTTTCTTGAGAATCTGGTTCAAAATTGGTGAGCGGAGGTCGAGCCGCATTAGCCAAGTCTCGCCCGCCCGCTTGGCCCATCGACACCGAGCGATGCACTCGGGGGTTTTGGCTTGTCATCTCATCCGGCATGAAAGGATTGTTCTGAAATAGTGACACTATTGACTCTATCTTCTAATGTAAGATTTGGGTAATAAAGTTTCTTTTTAAACTGATAAACATACAGAGGCGTACGGCGTACGTACTCTTTAAGTAGGTCGACAGTGCATCATTGACTTGTTCTGTGGCTTATCACTTACCATCAAGTGAACCACATGCTCTCTGTCGATATCTAACATAAAAAAGCAATATTATTGCAGGAGTCTTAGAGGACAGAATGAGAAGACTGTCAAGCTTTGATAAATTAAGGTTAGTCTAAGAAAAGATTACTTTAAATTAAATTATAGTCCGCGCGGAAGTGCTAGTCTCCGCCTGAGGTATGTGAGCGGTGAGACGGGGGAGGGCGCGTATTTTCAAGACGCGCACGAGATATATAAGAACAGATAAATCTCCGGATAACTATGTTAGAAACTGTCTTAACTAATGTTACAAGTAAATTATAAAATTATATTTTCTATTTCCGGGCTTACCAAAACACACAGTTAAAGGTGTTAATTACATTTTATTATGAATGGCACAAAACAGTTTTAAAAACAAATTAATATTTCTCAATAAGTATTCAGGTTTCCGTGAAGATGAAAATTATGTAATTTCCGATGTTTGCAGACTCTAATTTCATTTTCTAAATAACATTTTTCACTTGTCGTGGTATTGGCGGACCCATCTTAGGATATTTAACTCATGTGTGTTTGCAATAAACTGACGCGAACAAATAAATCGTGTAACCATCGCGGTGGTCGACGGCAGACTGAGTCAGCTTGACGTGTGTAAATATCCCCCGCCCTGCCGCTCACATACCGCAGGAGGAGACTGGCACTTGCGCGTACACTATAGTACTCACCGCATTAGTAACGGGCAAGGGTCGTCCAAGAGAATGATATTTCGCGGCATCAGCAGCGCTGGTTTTCGGAGCGACCCCCAAAGCGGGGAGGCATTGGAATGGCGGCGCTGGCTGCCACAAGCTTCCTGGAGGAGTAGGTGGACTCCGACACGACATATCTTGCCAAGGTGACGCATTAGGGGCTTCTGAAATTAGTAAGAGTTGAGGTAATCAGCAAGAAATAATAAATTTCAATAAATATTATGCAATAAGATGACAAGAATAAGAAAAAAAATTCAATTAAAAGTATTTAAATATTGAATTGAATATTTAGAAAAAACAAACCTGACGAATTGAGCGGAGTCAGATCGAGTAGAAAGATAGCGTTGTCCTTCATTGTGTAGTGGTCAACCTCGATTTCAGCTCGTTCAGGGCGGTTGGCGGGCGCAAATACAGCGGCCTTCTTCGGCTTGATGCTGGTAGCTTTCAGCGCCCTCTCCCGGCATTTCTCGCAGTACAGGTACCAGAGTTGGTATGCTGATAACGTAGCGCGTATTTTCACACCGATAAGGTCTAAAAGTGATCGACGGCATCGCAAAGAAAGTAAAATTAATAAAACGGAAATAAATATATAGAAATAAATCAAATCATGCAGGTGATAACATGCATTATACATACTATATTTTAAGGAAAATTAATAAATATCGACAGTGGTAACTACATAAAATGTAAAAATTTAAATAAAGAGGAAAACTATCAAAATTATATATATTGATAAGAAGGGTTTAATTTTTCTTGTATGGTATATAAATAATATCAGTCGTAATGAAATAAGCTCTTAATATTAAATTATACTTAGATTCGAATATTTAATTAATATATATGGACTCTTTAGTTTATCAAATCGTATAACAGTAGCCTCCGTTTAATTAATATGAAGTAGTAGAGTCAACTATAGGTTAGTAAATTACAACATATTCTTATATATATGTTTAAAGAACTATCCAGACTAGTGATGAATTTGTTATTGTGAACTGTTTAAAAATTAAAATTTATAAAGTCCTATGTGAAGGCTTGTAAAGTGTGCAAGGCTCATAAGCTGATTACATTACAGTATTCTTTTTACGCCTATTAATATCCTTCGTACTAAGGACTTTATAATACTATAATAATTACAGACGGAGATACTTTATTCGTTAATAGTATGTATATTTAAATTATTCAACGAAATGAGAGTATTATTGTGTGTGAAGTGACTGCGAAAGATAGACCAAGAAAAAAATTAAGCTTTGTAGAATAAAAGACGATGTGACAAAAATTGAAAATGGCATGTTGAGTCGGTTTGAGTATGTAAAAAAGATAGAAAGTAGGGAAACAAATAGTATTTACTGTGATACTGTTCATAAGGCCTAGGGCCCGCACTGAATCATTGAGTATAGAACCAGATAACTATACCTCTTTTCAATACTACTCGAAACCGACGAGCTTGTATAAAAATGTTGATGAATTGGAAACGAAAGTGGTATGCAACGATCGGAGAGTGTAGAAATGTATGTGTATGCATTGACATAGTATTAAATGGACTTCGGGTGTACGCTAAAATGTGTCCCAACCACAAAACATAAGCTGGGCTTAAATGGACGCCGTTAAGCAATATAGTGTCAACCCACATGGTTGCCATTTTGAGAATATTGAGTTTGAAGTTTTAATTCGGTTTTAGTAAATTTCTTTTAAACAATAACAGAAATAATAGATTTATTATTATTACACTAAATGTATATAAACGATATATCTTCTTGATAACAGTCAAAGTAATAGATTTTAGTATATTATTGTTAAATATTCTAAACATATTAGGGTTTCGTGCCCACTAGTTTTTTCAATATTTTTGCTATTAAAACAACTTAAATGATAATCTCTTTTGAAATATATACTCCAACTCATAAAGAAGCAATTGGTGTCAAAATTTGCATTTTTTATCATTTTGTGGGTTGACACTATATCGTTTAACAGCGTCCATAATCGAGACACATATTCGTGAATTCTGTACGCGACCCGAAGTCCATTATGTGTATGTAAGGAATTATTTACCTTGCGCTAGTTGCCCGCAGGCCGAAGCGGGACTGTTAGCGGTGGAAGGGATGGGTTCGGCGTGCCTGTACGTGCCGACGCGGTCGTACCCGCGGGCGGTGGGCGCGCGGCAGCCGGGGTGGGCGCTGCGCATGTGTGCGGCGAGCGGGACCGGCACGAGCGCGCCGCCGCACAGCTCGCAATGTACTATTAAGTGATTTTTTTATGTTACATGGTTGTTACGCATTGCTGACTCACAAATTCCCTGACTTTCCCAGGTTTTCCATACAGATTTTACAAATATTCCAGGGAGATTAGGGTTGAATAACGAACACTTTTTTATGTTTAGTACAGTCGTAGCTTTTTTAATTAACAAAATAATAATATAAATATTATGAAAAATAAAAAAATATTCATATTCATCCTATTATTTTTCAGATTTATTTTCAAGTCCGTTTCATTTTTCGTAATTCCTGCATAAAATAAATTTTCTGAAAATTCCAGTAAATTTAAAAAAATCCCTGACTTTTCCCTAACTATTCCAGGAGAAAAAAAATCCCCTGAGTTTTCCCGGTTATCCCTGTTTTCCATATGCGTAACAACCATGTGTTAGATATCCACAGACGACCATAAGGTTCACTTGATAGTAGGTGATACCTCAGCCATAGAACATCAGTCAATAATGCGCTGTCGACATACTTTTTACTTTGAGCATTCGGAAATCCATAGACTAAACCGAAACCGATGTGCACTTCACGGTTTTTCCATCGATTTAGAATCGATATGATTTTTAAAGGAATATAGTATTAAAATAAATAAGTGTTTTACATTAATTATACAATTATATAATCTATTAAAGGATCGTCGGTGAAGTAAATTATGCTTTATATTACATTATGCTGTGTAAAGATTTGTATGCCACAAGTTAAAAATAAATAAAGTATCACAAGGAGGCACTTACTCATATGAGGCATTTTCTCTGATGGTCCGCACTTCCAATTCTTCTTACGTAAGGCGCCACCAAGAGGGCCTATTTCATCATTATCATTGTTCTCTTCCTTTTTAAGTCTGAAACAATATTCATTATTGTAGAAATATCGTACTATCTAACACAATATAAAATGAACATGATGTTTTAAAAAAAAAATTTAAAAAAGAAAAAGCGTAATCATATCTATTTTTTTATGGATATTTAGATATAATTATTTGTATATAAGTACTTGTCAGTGGCCGCGTTAAGTTGGTCAGCGTCACAAAGAGAGTCCCACAGCGCAACGAGAGCTCGCAATGCGGGAGGTAGCACGTTCACCACCGAGGTGGACGTTGACGATGAAGACGGGCCTGAGGATAAAAAATCTATATAATATTGAAATTTTAAGGTGTTTGCTTAAACATCATAAGATTTATATCTCAAGATATCATGCCATACATGGCAATAACTAGCTAACGTAATGTTTATGGTTTTTTAAAAAGATGGTTAAACTAAAAAAACGCTAGATATAGCATCAAAAGTGCTAAAAAGTGCATAGTTATATTGACCGAAATTTATGCTGCATGGCGTGCATTATTTCATAACATGGTATGCACGGAAAAATGACTAGATTGCTCTTTCCGAGCTAAATCATAAAAACACGAGTCCACCTACAATAAAAAATGCTAGATCTAGACCGAAAAGGGCTAAGATGGCAACACAGAGCTGACGAGACATTAATTTTAATATTATACTATTATAAATACGAAATTTTATTTTAATTTAATAATTAAACATTGTTTCATATATTCAGACTACCATGGCCTGTATTAGTGACCAAACAGTATTTTAGTAAATTTACTAACCAGCTTCAAGCATTTGTGAATGTGAATCTTCTTCCCGTATGGTGGCGTTAACATCGCTTCTACGAGCTCGACTTGAACTAGCCTCGGTTCCAGAACGCGTCAAAGTTTCTAATGTCGACGGATTGAGACGCAGATATTGGCCTGCAATAAATGTGAATGTTATTGAAAATTAAAATCAAGTAAATAAATACATATCCATGGCAAACATAATACATACATTTATATAAGCGGCGTTATTTTGTATAAATAAATAATTTTATATTAGGGACATTTCACGTGAAGCGGACAGGGAAAAAAAAGTGAGGTTCTGAAAATCGACCACATTCGGCCCATTTGTACTTCTAGTAGGTATGAATGTGTACGCAAAATATTTTTTTTGTATAGTGTATATTTACCATGTTATAGGTTTCAAAAGAATTGTCGTTGATTGGTACTACAATTTTTCGAAAGTAATTTTTCGAATATAACAAATCTACTATAAAATATTTTACATAGCGATACATATTAAAAATATACTGTTCTTTTTGACAGTAAAAAAAAATTAAAAAATTAAAAAAAAATTAATGGCCAAAACCGGAAGTAAACTTTTCAAACCAGAATTACAGTCACTTCGACCATTTTTTTTTTATTTTTTTTTCTTTCAAAATATAGCTTAAATGATAATGAAAGTACACTAGAAAATTTAAAATGGGATCTCTATTAGTTTAGGAGATACGTTGAATAATATACACCCGCGTCGCAAGTGGCGTCATATGTAGCGCTTGCAAGGTTGAGCAGTTTGCGCGATATTGCAACTTTATTAATATTTTATATCGTTTTAGCGTATATTTAACCTCATTTAATGATATGAAATAAGTTTTATTAATATAATATAATATAAATATAACTACATAATACAAATATAAGTTAATAATATATTATAAAGAAAAAACGTTTTTGGAGCAGTAGAAAAGTTTTATTATTATTTGCGAAACGTGACTAATAGCGCCATCTGTTAGTAACGTGTAGTACTTTTTTGTCTCAGATAGAGTCAAACGGTCAAAAACCTATCTACAAGAAAGAGATTGAAATATGACGCCTAGCGGTTTCGTAACTTAAACTTTAGTGTTGCTTTAACCGCTCAGCGACTTGTGCACGTTTTAATCTGTGACAGTTTTTATTAGTTGTTTTGCGAAGGTTCACTAGATGTTTGACTGCATTGCACAATGTCTTCATTAGCTACTGGAGGAGATTCGGTCAAAAGTCGTTTCCTGCAGGAGGCACATACGTAAAGATCTTGTGAAAAACTCCACTTTTGAGCTAAACATTTAGATATTTTCCTTAAATTTTTAAATTTTCGATGAAGTACCAAGTGAAATGGGTTAAAACATCGATCACCGTACGGCGTCATTAATAATAACAACTGTCACAGATTAAAACGTGCACAAGTCGCTGAGCGGTTAAAGCAACACTAAAGTTTAAGTTACGAAACCGCTAGGCGTCATATTTCAATCTCTTTCTTGTAGATAGGTTTTTGACCGTTTGACTCTATCTGAGACAAAAAAGTACTACACGTTACTAACAGATGGCGCTATTAGTCACGTTTCGCAAATAATAATAAAACTTTTCTACTGCTCCAAAAACGTTTTTTCTTTATAATATATTATTAACTTATATTTGTATTATGTAGTTATATTTATATTATATTATATTAATAAAACTTATTTCATATCATTAAATGAGGTTAAATATACGCTAAAACGATATAAAATATTAATAAAGTTGCAATATCGCGCAAACTGCTCAACCTTGCAAGCGCTACATATGACGCCACTTGCGACGCGGGTGTATATTATTCAACGTATCTCCTAAACTAATAGAGATCCCATTTTAAATTTTCTAGTGTACTTTCATTATCATTTAAGCTATATTTTGAAAGAAAAAAAAATAAAAAAAAAATGGTCGAAGTGACTGTAATTCTGGTTTGAAAAGTTTACTTCCGGTTTTGGCCATTAATTTTTTTTTAATTTTTTAATTTTTTTTTACTGTCAAAAAGAACAGTATATTTTTAATATGTATCGCTATGTAAAATATTTTATAGTAGATTTGTTATATTCGAAAAATTACTTTCGAAAAATTGTAGTACCAATCAACGACAATTCTTTTGAAACCTATAACTTGGTAAATATACACTATACAAAAAAAATATTTTGCGTACACATTCATACCTACTAGAAGTACAAATGGGCCGAATGTGGTCGATTTTCAGAACCTCACTTTTTTTTCCCTGTCCGCTTCACGTGAAATGTCCCATTATTCAAAACAATGACCTAAATACCAAAGTACTGTTTTATGTTTGCCTTTAATCTCTACTTTGAAAATTGAGAGAAATTTCTGTTTATTATATGGAGGTGAAGGGAGAGATAAATAGATCTAATGTAAAAATTATGTTTTTTAGTGAATTCACTTCTAATCATGTGGATATACTAAAAATAAAATTTTAATTGGAAAAAGAACTTTCTTGCGTGCGACATGCTGCTATAATGTAATATGTCTTTTTCCTATATTAGCACTTCAGTATATAGAAATTCCATTCGTGTATCTACAGTTAGTAAATATGATTTTATTTTTCGTATAATAAAATAATCGATTGTACGATGTAAATGACTTAATAAATTTCTGCGCACATCCATATCTCAATATCACCTCAATATCCATAACTTAAATTATTAAATCACACTTTCGTACCAGCATTAGAAACTTCAACGGAATGACGCTGTGGTTTTGGATAAGGGGAGTCGTGAGCAGATCCGCGCGTCACTACTAGCGCACCAGCCTTTGGCAACTGCGGATGAAACTTCAGGAAGGCGGCACAAGCTATAGCGTCATGCACTGTTCCTGGAAATTACAATATTTTATTGCATAAACTGTGTTGTGATAAATAAGCTCTATCAAATTGATCATGGGGAGGAATTGTTGGGATAAAGCCCGGCTGTTGAATTTCAATATCGGATATCATGTCAAATCTCGTTATTCCACCTTCTCCGCATTGGTGAAAATGGAATAACGACTGGTTTGGTAATCCACAACTCCTAAGACAAGTTTTGCCATGCACAATGGTGTAACCATTCTTTTTCCAGACCAATCCGATTGGGAACATTATAGAAACCACCCATGTCTATGAACGGCAGTGATTACTTATCAAGAATTGAGTCACTTGCCTGTGTGCCACCAATTCCATAAAAAAAACTTTGTGCTTTCTCCATTTCAAGATATATCTTAACTAGCATTCCACTTGTTTCAAACAATGTATACCCATGCGCTCATAAATAAAAACAAACTCAATAAACAATAAATTAACTTCAACATAGTTCATTATTACTATAACTGATCGTATAAATAAAAAGAAAACTAATAATACCTTCGTGCCACAGCAATGCAGCGAATATGGCGCGTAGACATTCAGCCTGAGCTGGACTTTGAGCCTGCTTTTTCACCGGTGCTGGCTTGTTTCGAGCCGGTAAAGGAGGCGGTGACGACGGACGTCTGTAACTAGACGTGCTTGCCCCGCAATCCCGGATAGCGACCTGTTTTTTTTTCTACATTAGAAGTAGTTGAAGAATCGTTGCTAATTCAGGTAAATTGTTAGGGATTGTGTAATCTCAAATAATTTCGATATGAAGATACATAGCTTATTTGGTAATATTTATATGAACAATATTCTGTTCGTATGAACTTCTAATAAACTGCTCGATCGATTTCGATGAAATTTTTGTGTGTGAGTTGGTAATTTATATTCACAATTAGATACTGTAGGTGACGCTGCGAAAGGATTCCAGGAATATTTATTGAAGTCAACGTTCGGCCATAACAACTTCCGTCGGGTCATTATATAATAAAAAAGCCATAAATAAAGTATTTTGGACTAAACATGTTATATTCAACAACATTCATCAAAATTAAATCGTAGTGTAGTATCCTGATCAGCTATCAGGATACTAGATAACATATCAGGTAATGTTACCTTTGAAGTACTAGGCGTGGGTTGTTCAGCACCTTTTCCCTGGATACTAGTTTCGGGCGACGTTTGTGTCGCTGCTTGTGCTAGTGTCTTTTCTTCTTTGTTATCCTAAATATTGTATAAGACAGTGTTATCAATACGGTATTATTTTCGGAACCTTTAATATAAAGACTGAATGATAAAGATATAAAGTATGATATAAAATCTAAACCTAACAAAATTTTAAATATTGTTTAATAATATTATAATAGTTTAATTTAACTTACTGATTTAACAGCATTTGTGTCTTCTTTAGGTTTGCCGACATTGACAGATTCTAGAGCATTTCTTATTTGAACTGCCTCTATGACATTGCCAACATCAACCATTTCTTTGGCTTTCACATCACAGGGCTTTAGAGCATTAGCTTCATTATCATCTTCTCCAATGGCAATATCTTGTTGTGCATTGTCAGCGGATTTAATGGAAGGCTTTCGAACATAATCTTCCTGTACGCTGTCATCGATAGCTAGTTTCTTAGCGCTTTCATCGAGACCTGCATCTACTGCAACGGCATTAACAATATTGGCATCCTTAGCATCAGCTATAATGTTAGCCACGTCTTGTTCGTTAACCGCAGGTTGCTCAGGCCCAGCCAGATCTTCATCGTCACCATCGCCATTACCATTATTACGACGAGGTACCTCCCTAAAAATAATAGACATATCTCTGTCACTTCTATAAAATACTTTTGTAATTTCAAAAAGTTATAATTGGTAAATGGTTCTTAAATAAGAACGCATTGAGGCAACTGAGAAGCGAAATTTAATGATAAGATTGATACATATAAAATGACATACCAGGGCACTCTAGCAGGCAGCGCAACCATTTCGGCAGCAGCGGCTTCATTTCTCATTTTTCTGTCAAATTTACTTGGCTCCAGCATTGCAACATTTATTTTATCATCCTCCTTAGACAGATTAAATAACATACATTTAATGAGAATTTGAAGAATTATTTAGTATTAAGTAATTCGGTATATGCAGGATGGCTAGAACCGTTTACCTACAGAATTCCACCTAGTATCATACTACGTTGTCTGATACTATACATCCAACCAGTAATATGCAATCATACGAACATGTTCCCATGTTCGTAAGCCACTAAAATTATTTCATACTTTCTTTTTAACTCTATATGTCCAAGTATTTCGTGGCCTTTTCATCTGATGGAAGTTATAACGAGGCCTAAGATGCTTCATTAGAAATGTTAAATTTTGGATAGCGCGACATTTTTTGGACAGGCGACTTGCCCACCACTCTAAATAATAATAAAAAACATTAAATACTTACATCGGCGAGGTCGCATTGGATAGAGAATGGAAATGGTCTTTCCTCTAAATTTAAATCTGAAATATTACGAAAAAATACGTAAAATGTTTTAAATTCTTTAATTCGATATTAAGTAATTCGCTTATATACTCACCACTATCGACCTCGTCATCGTCTAAGGGAAACATTGGCAATTCGCATTGTGCCTCAAACCGGTTCCATCCGTTCTCATCTTCTTCCTATAAAAGGATATGTATAGTGGAGTCTGTTTAATAAAGTAATTATTAATTTAAATAATTTGACAGTAATCTATCAAACTGAAAGTAGGGTTCGCTCTAGTTTTTATATGACAAATCATCACCGATTGAATTTGAGTACAGGATCGCTAAACAACATGAGTTATATTGAGTATTGCGGCCGCTTTCATAAATATTACATTATAATATGACAGATAGGAATTAACTCCCAACTTTTGTGATTGTTGCAGTATTCCGTCCATAATCTACTATTACTTAAAACTTAACCCAACAGTAAAATGCTAGTTCAGGATAAAATGATAATATTTAATATATACGGGTGGAGTCGTAGGGTCATCCTCTACGGGTCCGAGGAGCGCTCGTTCGAGCTGCCTGTGGTACTGCAGACACCACGCCACGTCCGCGTTACCCTCCACGTAGGCCTGCACCGATTCCTGGTTCAAACGAACCCACGTTCCGTCCTTGTTCGACACCTGTCCACAAAGCATAACAAACACTTAAGTATATATTCCGCCACAAAGGGGGACTAGTGAAAATCAGCGTCCGAGTATCGTAGTGCTTATCGTAGTATTACATTGGCTGGAGTTGTTTACATGTGCTTATAAATTAAAAAAAAAATTGAAACGCAAATCAAAAAAAATAAAATATCTAATGTGAATGGAGTAAATAATTTATTGAATGTTAACGAAAACATTTAGATTACTTATAGTAAGACGAGAATATCTATTATAGGCTTAGTAAGCCGTATACCTCTTCAACAAAGGACACATAAGCACCAGGCGGTACTCTTCCGAGTTCTTCAGCTTGAAGGCTAGGGCTAGCACGGACGCGTAATCCCGCGCTGTATTTCATCATGAACCGTTTGAGCTTGGTAGGCGCGTTTGAACCACCGCACGTTAAATCTTCAGATTCCACGTTTCCATTCTCGGGTACTTCTATTATCACCTCCTTTTGCAATTAATTACACATCAACAAACATAAAGTAATGAAAAGAAAAAACAAAAAAGAATTCGTTAGCGCATCAATTATACAAAATATATTTTCGTTTAACAGACAGTTAAATGGCCCTTTGCCCGTGACTATTAACTTTTACTTTTTCAAATATAATAACAAACAAAAATAAATTAAAAAGAAATCACGCCTATCTAACAATTATTTAAAATAAATAAATCAATGCTAAAATTGTTTAAATAAAATACTTTATACAGTATTAAAACGTGATTTATTATTTATTTATCATCCAAACGTTTCAGATGCTTTTCAGCAACCGTGGTCACGGGCAGACTGAAATATGTCTGAATTAAAATATCTCAAAGTTGCCATATTAACGCCAGCTATTCCTACGGAGTTGATATTTACTATATTATGGCAATATTGACTAACAGTGTCCTCTTGTTTTTTAGTATGTTTGAGTTGGAGTTTTAAATGTTTAAGTAATGTATCCCATGTGTTGGAAAGTCTCAAACCATCTTCTCTATTGAAGTTTGGGTGTTTATTTCAATAGCCTCGTGTACTAATCTGGGAAAGAATCTACTTTCTCTTGCAAGAATTTTCGGTTGGTCGGAATGTACATATGTAGTGCTTTTTTATTTAACTTTTTGTTAGTTCGAAGCCCATAACATGGGTCCAGCTGCTTGGGTTAGACGTCTGGATCAAAATCAGACTTGGCTTGGAATACACTCATAATGACATGTCTCAAGCATATTGTTAGCAATATAGCGCCCACCCAAATCAAATCAAATTATCATTTATTCATGTAGGTAACACAATATACACTTATGAACGTCAATTATACATTTAAATGCTTCTAATTTTATATTTATTGCCAGTTCTCAAGAGCGTGGAACGGACGAGAGATCTGGCAATAAACTCTCCGCCACTCTTTAATCGCCAAGCTTTTTGTTTTACAAAATATTTGTAAGGAGGTGCAACCATTACACCATGCACCACATCTTGAAGTAAATAATTTAAAATAAACGAATAAAATGTTTGGCCTCTATCAGCAGTAGGCTTGGTGAAATAGAAGCACGCACTTACATTATCATAGGAACAGCACGCAAACACAAAGTTGAAATAAGTAATATCACCGCATACACGAATTCAAGTCCGACCGACAAAAGTCCGGTTATTTGAAAAAATCGATAGATTCGAGATAATACGAGTGACGTAGCGTAGTGGGCTGCAGGGGCGGCCTGCCCCGGGCGGCACTTTTAGAGGGCGGCAAATATGAAGTAGAAAGGGATCACGGCTACACATAACCATCAATCGTTAACCACTTGTATAACCTGGGATACAGAAATATCTTTTAAATTGAAATACCTAAATAAAAGGGCGGCAAAATTTTCTTCCGCCCCGGGCGGCTGACACCCACGCTACGCCATTATCACAATAAACTGGAACCTTTGCGAAGAAACAAACAAAAAATACAGTAACTCTACATTATTGTACTCTCTCTATTTATCCATTCTTAAATTTTAAAAAAGCCTATTAATAACTATTTCATACTATAATATCCACCTACGCGTATGAAGTCACAGGCACAGTTGTTAAAGATTACAATATTTTTAGTACACGGTAAAATAGATAAATGGAAATTTCTATAAAATGCTTTATAAAGATAATGATAAAATATTACTTTGCAGTTTCTGAAATTTATTGTATATGGTATACATGTAATTATTAAAATATTTGAATAAGAGCGTGTACGAGTAGAGCGAGTAGAGCGTACGAACCTGCGGAGAAGGTTGATTGTCTAAGGTGCATCTAAACAAATATTTTCCTGGAGCTCGAGGAATCCAAAGCGCCGAGTAGGAGCCATCTGTTTGAGGTCTAACTGTTATGCGTTCAGTAGGGACATTCAACATTCCGATCCCTTTCAATCTCGCCTCACCCCATAGACCGCTTGCAAAACGGAGCTCTTCGAGCGAGTAGTTTTGATACTCCTATAAAATTCCATGTGATTAAATACAAATTCTTTGAATATGTTATTTATGTAATAATTAACTTAATAGTAACCTGAATGATTTTTACCTTCATCATGGTCATGGTCTGAAAGCGCATATTATCTTTGATTGTGGGATTAAAACGTACATTCGGAATTCCACGTTCTTGTTCAGCTTGCGTAGGTCGGTTCATCCGAAGCGACATAGCCAAGTTTTGCACTATAACCTGAATAAATCGTCCACAAAAATTAACGGGTTGGCTATAGGGGTAGGTAGCCTTACTGTGAAAATATAATCGTAGGTGCAAGTTTAATTCATCATTCAATTACGGCCGACCTAATGCCAAATTTTCGATTAACGGTATAAGTCAAAATATTAAGTATATTTTTATTGTATACCCTTTGAATCCATTCATTCTTTCAATTGATTCAAATATTACTTTGAAAGTGTAGGTCTATTATGTGTCTTATTCTAATCTCCGCCTCCGTGGCTAAATGGTAAGAGAAACGCGTTTAGCTCCGGAGGTCCTAAGTTCTAATCCCACTGAGACGATGTATCAAAATTTCTGTAAGCATGTCTTCCCCACGTCTGGTAACTTCAGTCATTGAATGGGGGATGAATATCGAAATTCCGACCGGATAACGAAACAAAGTTCATAGAGTTCAATCCTGAAGTGCTTATTGCGCATTTCGGTTTCAGTTTATGGATTTCCGAATACTCGAAGTAAAAATAAAGTAGGTCAATAGCACATCATTGACTGATGTTCTGTGGCTGAAGTATCACCTACCATGTGTTTTGTTAGACAGAAATGGCTTCGATCTCTCAAGAACAACTTCTGACAATTAAGTTCTACGAGTGTCGGCGTGGTACTAACTAAATTAGAATTGTATTGTAAAAAAAATAGATTTTTTTTTGCTAGGGGCTAGCACGAATAACTATCGAAAAAGTCGTCTGTCATTTGTATGAAATTTAAAATGATTTCTCATAAAACTGACAGTTTGACGATTCGAATAATTTGTCGGTAGCCGTTCGTGCTAGGCCCTCAGATATAATATATTATGTAATTCCTTTAACAATGTAAAGTAACCGTCCAAACCAAAATTATTGTGTAGGGCCACACCTGACAATAGCGGAGGTGCAATGCCACCCAGTTTAATGTTGCAGTCACTTGCGAGGACTACAATACACCTGACAGTAGAACTGAGTCTTATCGTTGAGAGGCAGTTTATGAATATGTAGTCTTTCAACCTTAACAATATTTTATGCTTATAGGATGGGTGTTAATTCTTCGCAGTATGATTCTGACAAGATTAATACAATATGAAACTGTAAGCGTGCTTGTGCCCAATTGAATTAATGTCCTAATAGCCTCCTACGAGCGAGTAACTTCATGAGGTCGTGATAGGTTCATTTAGTTAATGATCGATAAGATGTTAAATACATTCTCATAATGTCAAGGTCATAGCTCGTAAATAGATCAAAATTATATAAATTAATTATCATTTAGCTAGCTGGAAGTTAGAAATGATATTAATTACCTTTATAAGAGAAAAATTACATTTCCTACTTCTGTGATGGTAACACCTCAAATATTAATTTTAAAAGCTTCTTTTAAAATTAATATTTGAATAATTCTACACTAACATAATAAGTATATCTAATTATAATCTATTGGAAATAATAAATCAATGAGAACAGAAAAATTAAAGACTTAACTACAACACAATAAATATCTAAGACATTCATTCTTGAGACTGTTTAACAGCGCACATTTTAAGTGTGAGTACAATATACAAGTAAATAATATCAAGAGAGTTTTTATATTAGTAAACAAAATGTAAGAAAAAATACCTCAATTTTTACAGCTGAAGAAGTCACAACATCGCCATACTGATCTCTCACGATGATAGGTAGATTGACGCGTGTCGACGTCTGGACGACAGAGGCCGGACCTTTTAGCTCACAGTTCGAAGGCTCTACACGAGAAGTTGGAGCCAACCAACGAGCCAGGCGTCCTCCGGCCGTGCTCTCTGCACCAGCTACGAAATCCGACAAAAATTGTCGTTCAGTTGAAACACACCTGTAACAAAAGAAATATACCTAATAGATGTACTTAAACGGCAGCAAAAGCTTTTACTTTCTTTTGAGCAGGTATTAAATAAAAGAGGTAGTACATGAGCTTTTGTCTAATGTGTCAAAGCTAAGCTTATAAATAGCATTCAAGTGTGTTTACTTTTACTGAGAAAATGATATTTTCTTTTACACAAAGAGCGTTAAATATAATAATATCACACCTTGTCATTCATCTGTGTCCATGTTATACGATATATTATATAACAAAAACTTTTAATTACTACAAATATATATGTATGTAGTCTTTGTTGTGATGATCACCATTTTTATTTACATGGTTGAGATGGAAAATAAATATTGCAGTGAATTAAATATAAGAATTAAACTTCACAAAATAAAACAAATCTCTAATGCCTCTCTTACAGAATCCTGCGAAATAACAAGATACATTCAAAGACGTTTTTAGATTCAAATTCAAATTATGTGAAATAAAGTATTTTCGCGTACTTTATTGTTCTCTTAAAGTAGGTACACAGTAATTACCTGAAATAACGAACATTACTTTATAATAAAGTACGGGTGGCTACCCTAGTTACGGATAGATTTTTATGTCGGATTACCGATAGTTTCGGATAGTTACGGAGGGCTATAACAACCCTTGTATCAAACAAATTTTTGACAACTAACGGGCAATATAATTGTTATATACAATTATTACAACGTTTTATGATACACAGGGAATTTTTAAAAAGCGTCGATATATATTTGTAACGTCATTTTTTCTCTCCAAAAATATATCGACGGTTAAAAGGCAATAGATCATGTTATGACATGAAAATAATTTGCCAAAATAAAAAACTACGTTTTCGAAGTGCCCTTTAAACTTTAAATTGCTCTACTGCCCGCCTAGCATTACCATCACGAGACATCTTGCGGACGAGTGAAGATAAAATAAGATATAAGATATCTCGATATATTATATCTCAACAAGTTCGATAGACAATATATCTCGATCGACGAATATCTCTACTTTTGATATTAGAAGTCGAGTTTTAAGTGTCATGTTAGACCCGGAAGACAAAGAGATAATCGATTAAAACACGAGAAAACGGTCGACAATATTTTGTCGTGGTGGTTATGCTAGGCTGGCTGAACAATTTGATTTTTGTCGGTTATACCTTATTACATTTTAACCATCGATATGTATTCTTATAAATTTCAAAGCTTAATATATTTTGCAATTTTCGAATAAATTCGATGATTTATCAATTCCAATTTCACTAAAACCATATTTGCCATTATTTGCTAATAGGTATCCATTAGGATATAAGAGGTGGGTATTTACTAAAAGCACTTACATTAATGTTGTACACATGTGTTTATTTTCGTAAAATAAAATTTTCGTCGCGCCAAAATTCACTATAAATAAAATAGTAGGTATGTATCAAAAAAGCATGTATTCATCATTCATAATGATAGTGTTATCAAGTAGTATAAATTGTCGTTATATTTGAGCTTTACTTCAACAAAAACTATTTCTTAAGTTTAGAGAAGGTTTAATTAAATATTCAATTTTAATTTCAGTTTTTTTTATCAAATCTCTTATGGTACTTGAATATTCTGAGTAACTTTTCACTTTAAAAATTGAAAGGATAGTGTAGCTAAGGACTGAAGGAATGTAGCTTCTATTCACCTTAGTTTACCTTATTGTTCAATCTACAATCTAAATTAAGTATATGTTATGTTCTGTTTTTACGATTACATCACAAGAATACCCAAAATTATTTGTTGAATTATATATATGTGTTCTGTAACACCTTAAAAAATGGCTTTCTACAATAACTTATTTCTATTTATTATTATATACAAAAAGTTCTACCTTTATTCCGATAATATCTATTTATCGAAATATTATAGATATTTTCTTCAATAAAAACGTAATCTAGTTTAATAATAGACTTTATAATATTCATATTGGTGGTACTCGTCTCTATTTGATAGAAGCCAAGACTATAAATAATGATTACATCTTACGAGTAATTTACGATTTCATTTAATTTACAATTATAAAATCCCAAAACTATAAACTAACAATAAAAATATGGTATCAGATTTGTAAAAAAATCCTCCTTAATAAGAAAACTAGTGGATGTTTGTTCCGAGATTCGCAACGTTGAAATTCTGGGCATCACTAGTAATAATTATTGATTAATCATTCATCTTATTCAGTACTAAAATCATTAATTGTATTCCATTTTATTTAGCAGGTTAAATTCGTAGAGCACGACTGTTACTAATAAGATAATAATAAATGTTAATTAAAACTGATCACACATATCGATAATTGAGGCTAGTGAATAAATAGCATCACTATCCACTAGTGTTGGATACAGCATAGGGCACGATCTGCGAAGTCGGTAGCGGCTGGCGGCCCGCGGTAGTCAGTGCATGACGTTCGCAGCGCGCGGTCGTTCGCGCTCGGGCGCGGCATAATGTCGCGACTCTCAGTGTTATTAGTGCTTTCATTGCTCTTCTCCTTCAACGCCTCACAAGTGCCCGATCAACCGGCGGGCCTATGTGAACGCACTTATTGTGAATGCACCCCCGCGAGGCACCCGAACTGGATGGTCGTGAACTGCACTGTACCGAATAATCAGGTATACAAAGTGAACGTGTATTAATAAACAGACGGTCGCCACTGGTCGAGCTAAATAATTCTCCTGAGAGCATTGGTCACAACTTAGTAAAATTTACCGTTCAGAATCTAAGGAATCACATACATACGTAATACATTTATAAAACATTGTTTTTAATATGATGTAATGCATAATTATCACTTATCTCAATATTGATTCTGTACAGCAATTAGAAACAAAGGACTAGCTACGTTTATTAATACATAATAATTAATAAATCAACAGATTACTAATTCGGTTCTATCTACCTACTTACAAATTGTTCCTTAAGTTTGAATGAAAGAAATTAAGACCATCGTGTGATTCATAAATACACGTTTATTTATATTGATGTATACACTATACATCTATGAGTTAAGATTTTGAATAACTAAAATATACTTCTTTTATAATATCTACGTAATAAAATAAGTACATTATAAATAAAGCATAATAGCTATGTTTAATAAAAAAGGATGATTTCAAAGCAGGTAGACCATAGAAAATCTGTATTGAGAGACTCAAAGTGCCATTGTGTGTCATCTCGGTAGATCGCATATAAACAAGCTGTAATTCCAATTCCGACTTGCTTTGCGAAGTCATTTCAAACGTAATTAACGTATGTTAGTAGATACTCTGCTTTGAGACTACATTAACATAACTAATATTAAACAAATAAAACAATCTTGTATAAATAATCCGCTGTAATTTCTCACTGAAATCTCCGCGTAAATACAATACAACTTTATACATAAATCAAATCGCTAAGGCTTAAACCATGTACCTATCCACTCATGTTATTACACACTAATTTACTTTTTAACTTGGCGATACGTCACATCGCTTACTGGGAAGTTGTCCTATGGCATCTACTGCGGAAATGGTTCATTGTTACTACACGCTATGAATTAATAAAATCTTGGGTACCTACGTATTAAATAATGTAATGATTATATCATTTAAAAAAAAAACAGTGTCCCAAAATTAATAAACTCAATTACATTTAATGCCTCCTTCTAATTCACAGTAATAATAGTTTATAAAAGAACCTCTCTGTCCGGCAGCTGACTGCTGAGAATACAGAACACAATATTTTAGTATCTAGACATCATTTACGATAAAGTACGATCTTACACACATAATATATAATAATCAAGTTAAAAGTGTAATTTGGCCAAAAACGGCCCCTTTTTGCCGACCGCGACGTGTAATGTAGGTACATATTACGATTGATTTTTAACTTTTTGGATGTTATGCGTAATGAAACTATTATGTTAAATTTTAACGCGGTATAAATATCTAAATATATTTTGAAGGTGAAATCCTTCTGAATACCTACCTATAAGAAAATGGTTACCTTGGAAAAAATCTTTCTATCTTGAAAAAGTCATACCTATCTGACTTTTTATTTTCCAATTGCTGACTCTCATGTAGATATTTCTTCTAAGGTCAATTATGTATCTATGATGGTCTAGGCGAGAGATATTTTTCTAAATCATTGTGACTCCCATAATCGAAATCTACTGCGTAATCTAAAAGACCTTAGACATCCAAAAACCGTTTTGTTTTTTAGGTTTTGCAAAAACTGTTATTATTATTATTTTTCAATATTATTTGAGTTATTAAATTTAAACAGAAGTTCAACCAGATGTTTATTCTAGTTTTTGTTCCATATTTTTATATCTATTATTGTAACTCGCCTGTGTTGCCAAGACTACGTTTTATAGCGCGGTGCGCTCACTGAGGCAAATATTTTTCAAATGTATCTAACGCGTATGTCGACGACAAATTGACGAGTGTATAATGAAATCTCTAAGGAACATTAACGCTTAAATAGCCGTCTAACCATATTAGCGAAACGACAGAGATAACAATTTAATAATAGACATTAATGTAAGCAAGAGTGTTGTACACTTTTGCGAAACAAAATATTTTACCGCACATTTTATATGTAAAATGCTTTGACTATAATACCACTTAAATCAACGATATTACAACATAGTACTTAAAAATAATAGACACTATTTACCAACGAAATCGAAACAGTTTTCAAAAAATGGAAGAAAACAATAAACAAGGCAAATTTATTGAATCAGTTTTATTGAAAAGGATAGTATAGCAGTAAACTAAATGTTTTGAATAATTCGCGAAAAACTGATGAATAAATAAAACAAAGCTATAGAATGTAATTGTCATTATATAGAAGAAAATCTAATCGTGACTCGTTCAATCGTTTGTTTATAACACATAACCAATAACTACACTACACTATATTATCTCTCTTTCATTATTCAATAAAATTGTGCAATAAAAGCTTTGTATTGATTGTATACTAGTATTTCTTTGTTTCGGATACATGTTCTCAACTATATCTCTTTTTCATTTGCTAAATCGCGTTTAACAGGGTAATAGAATATAAAACCGGAAACTATACACTGTCGCTATGTCGCCCCTAGTGAGTGCATTGTTTTGCGTCACGTAGAGTACACACATGTGTGAGCAACATACTCCCATCTATGGTTAGTTCGTTGCATAAATAACATTGTTTTTGAAATTATGACATACACTACTGGATATAATCCTCACATTTATTAAATTGTATTTAAATCAGGGACGAAAACCGGTTGATTTTTATTTTCCAAAATACGTGTCTGACTGAGATACCTTTATATTAGTTTTAATACACACTAAACTTACCACAGTAATTTTTTCAGTAAATATGACTAAAATCTAAAAAATATTAACAAAAAACTTTATTATACCGGTTAAACTCCCATTGTAAATTCACCGGTATTCAGTCCTTGCTTTAAATATAATATTACTGAATGTACCAAAACTATTTACTTAAAATGCTTAAATTCGTATACAGAACACAAACAACAAAGCGAATGATAAAATCATTCCGATATAGTTGTAGAACACTGTAAGTCACGCGTTAATAAGAAGCTCGCCCTCGGCACCTGTTGCGCGCCTACACAGCGCAGCGGACTTAAGCTATAAGTTTCAAGTATGCATCGTCTAATTATAGGACAATTTAAAAATTATTACTTAAACATTATACAATACACCTAATAACCATCACAAATTTCATTGTTTTGTACATATATTACGGTCTACGCCTATTTATTAGTTGATTTAGTCTAAACCTAAACAAAATCAATCAGGTTCTTTTTACTCACTTTAGCGTTACTAAAACTTTTACTGTATAAAATTCCATAAACGAAACGATGCTGCATACTGAATACGTATATAAAAACTAGAGTGCAGTGGGAGCAACGAACAAACTACAAAAAAATCATCAAGAGATATCGCTTCCTGCGCCGGCTGAGCCGGCCACGCCACAAAATAACCTTTTTGTTGTAACTTTTATGGTAAAGATAAGAACCAAATACTCTTTGTATTAGATATATAAAAATTAATTGACCGAAATTTTCGCCATGATAAGATACTGTATTTGTAACTAGATTATAATGATAAAAAGTTTACTTAATAATTACATAGATACAAGATTGTTCTATTTATAAATAATAATTACATATACCACATAATAAACAAACGGAAATAATTGAACGAGCAATGACTAAATTTCGTTCGTATAAACTAAAAACAACGTAGTAACTGTTAAAAATGAATCACGAAATGTACCTACATGTTCAATGAAAAACATTTTAATTACACCTGACATATTCATTTCTACCTGTTTGTACAGACTCCATGCATTCTTCCGGAACACAGATTGATATTAAAATAAGCCTTTGACGATGAATTAATTATAGTTAATTAAAATAACGTACATTCAGATTTAATTATAATTACTTTATTTAGGCTGAAATAATTTATATTTTAACTAGGTTTAGGTATACCTGTAGGTTTTGTAGGTATATCAAATCCGCTTACCGCTACTGTTTACTTTCTTCTGTATAAAGTGTAGCCAGTGCAGCATTACACGTAAACCTAACAAGCTCTCATTCATAAGACGAAACTAGCACAATAGTGTTTCACGTTTGTGGAAAAACCTTCATTATAACAACGATTTAAGGTTTAAAACTATAACAGAGTCCTTCTATTGTTAGTTATAATGAAACAAAGCTGTTCCACAATAATAAAGGCGATACTGCGAGAATTACATTGAACAAACATCTTGTTTTGTCCAAACACCAGTGTTGTTTCTCTAAATGATTATATTAAGTAGACTTTGGTAAGTAAATAGTGACCGCGACAGATTTTGACATAACAAAATCTTAAAAATGATGCACTGAATATCGTTTGTAAAACGAAAAATATGCCGAGTCAAATTATAAACGTAACTTTATATTTAATCAATAAAAAGAATAATTTCGATATAGTATTGAGCTCACGCCCATCTATTGTTCTAAGCGACTTATCACATTCTGTAGATAATTCACGAAGTACGGTCTACCTTGCCATATGGTCTGATTAAAATATGGATCAAGGCTTAAATCTTACATCATAAAGAATAATACGACTTATGAGTATGGCAAGTATTCGACAATCGTATTGAAGAACGAACTTACTTAAGAGACTTGGCATTGAAAGGGATTGTAAACATACTGTAAAACATTTAAAAGACAGTTTTTCACCAGCTTCATACAAAAAAATTCAAACTTGTACTAATCTATTTTAATTTAAAAAACGATCGTTAATGTATTAAATAATCTCATTTATGTTTTTTTTAAAAGAACATTTAAAACTCTCAAACACATGACTGTGAATCACAATAAAGAGCTAGGAGCTAAAGATTGTGACTGACAGTGAAACAAATGACTGTCTATTAAAGTAAAAAATTACTGTAAAAAAAACTTATTTAATACAAAGCTTAATTTTTACAATATCGTATGGGTTTCTGTATAAAGACATACATTTCGGTCAACTTACGATGTATCATAAAAGGCAAACAAGTCGAAAAGTTGTTACAAAACATAAATGAGTAACTCGATTCTGAGTCAGAAAAACTGCGCGCATTACAATATTTTGAAATAAATAATACAAGATATAAACGCGGATTATCATATTTAATTAATGTAATGTTATCTTTTTGAGAATCTACTGCGCTTAGTTTAAAAATAAGTAGGGACAAAAAATTTGAGTCATTACTAAGAACACAATGCTTCTTACGAACGTCCATATATTCCATGAGTCACGGTCGTTATCTATAGCAATGTGAATGTGAGCGTCTCGATAACAAATACTAAAGTTACGAGAAACTAGCAACTTATCGAAACTCTACATTCTAAAAGAGATAACGCCAATTTAATTCTTTGTTTTCTAATTGTATTTATTCATTTGACTATTGGCTAGTTACATTCAGTAGGAAAGTGCGGATGTCAAGCTATCAGGCTGTTAGTCAACAATTGTTCATAGTCAATAGGCGGGCCACTCTCACTTTTTGTATTACGTTCGAAAAGTAAATGTGCTCATAACCTGTTTTTAGTAGGTTTTTTTAATAATATTACATAAATTACAGAATAATAGTGGGGGCGGGGCAGATAATCTGCAATGGACTGGTGAATGCAGCATTCATAATACCAATAATGTCATGACTATCAAGGAAGTGATGTAAATCCTTAAACCTAGTTCTAATAGATCCAGTAATTCGATTTCCCCGATTCAGTCCAATTAGCAGCCCGTATCCGTTGATAGACCCCTTTCCAACGGGATCGTGTAGTTCATGATAATCAATTAGCGTGTTTACAATAATATTTAACCTACAGTTAAATTATAGTTGTGACTAGTTACTATTGAACATATGTTTTATTAAATTTAAGCTTGGGTAATATCCTACTAATATTATAAAGATTTGTTTGTTTGTTACGATTTAACTCAAAAACTACTAGACCGATTTAAAAAATTATTTCACCAATAGAAAGCTACATTATCAGCGAGTAACATAGAAGTTACAGTTAAAACCGTTTATGACGACCTCGTTTAGAAGAAGATACCGGTTATATCAACCAAAATCAAAGGTCCCGGCTGTACCTACTTTGTATCTCGAAAACATCACCGGTTGTTACGACCAAATATGAGTAGTCCCTTCGCTGTCGTTATAACAGATTTTGACTGTAATAAGTATTTGAGAATTTATGAAACGGTGTTCGATTTGACATACCTATTATAAATTAACTGAATAAATAACTATTATACCTAAATTAACGTAAATTAATACCTACATATTAAAATATGTTTTATTTAATTGCAGAAATTGGACATTCACGAGGGAGACCTTCCTGAAACAACGACGGACCTGATTATAACCGGAGCAGAAGCAGTGATGATTAACTCAAATGCTCTATCTCGACTCAGCGATGCGAGACTTGTTCATATATCTGATGCAAAGGCTATAATCCTCAGAAAGTTTTCTGCCATGCAAATGAATATAGTTAACCTCTACCTCGACATAAGCAAATGTGATGTACTACGCATCGAAGAAAGAAGTTTTGTCAATATAAAAGGTAAGAGAGAGTTATTGTTTGATCAAATATTTTATATTGTAGATATGCATACATATGAACCAGCAACGCGAAGTCTTTCACATCATTGAACTACAGGATCGTTAAATTATGTAAATGATTTATGAATATTAATATTTGCTAATGCGATATAAATACATTATTATATTGAGTGCAATCATCGTACTTAATCCATACTTTTAAGCTTATAAGCGATATTTTGTTAGTGATAAACAATTTTTTTTTTATAAATTAGCCCTCAAATCAACCTGTATAATACAAAACTGGAATTCATAATATTATTCGTAGCATATAATCCTGTTAAGTTTGATTTGCATCTATATTGAGCGCATCCGTGGCTCAGTAGGAATAGCGCTGCCTTTAGCACCGGAGGTCGCAAATTAGAATCCCGGGGAAACAAGGTTAAAAAAAACATTTTTTGTTAATTCGGGGAGAGCACAGAAGACTGATGAGGCTATTTTACTAGCCTGTGAAAAACATGATTAATGAACGAGACAGAATGTGTCTGGTCTGATCTGAGCATTCCCAGTGCCCACTAGGGGACACGGGAATTAACCTATTTACTGTTCAAGCAGTTGAGAAGGTAAGATATCAAATGGTTCTTATTTCTGGGCAATGTAATTTATTTGACAAACAATAAAACAACAAGAAAATAAAAATGATGAAAGCTTTCATGCAAAATATTTACTCGGTGGGTACTCATGTAAAAATAATGCTGAATTACTTGCAACATAAAACGCCAAACAAAGTCGATTAGCAGACTAATATGGGGTCAGATGTAATGACCACGAACGCACGCCTACTCGAGTCGCAGTCTACTCTGTTGAGCTTTATTCAATTTTCGACCTTTAGCACGTTTATATCTCAAACCAAAATTCAATGTGCCACGATGACGAATCCATCAGTAAATGCTTGTGGCAGGCACGTCGACGTATTGTTGAGCCTAGATAATATCATCTGCATCAACTGGAATATAATTTTACGTATACTGGAATATTTACTAACGGATATTTTGGTTTTTGAATACTTTATCTTATACTTTAATACGATGCGAAAAATAAAATTTGAAGTTTGAAAAAATAGTATTCATAACGATGGTACAAGATAGCATATGTACAGAAGCTGTACAGTAACGAATCTTACAAAACACTTTAAGCAAAACTTATTATACTCGACATTCTGAAGAAGGAAAACCTTTTATTGTCTTAAAAATTATAATTTTTAAGACAATAAATTGTCACAACCACTGAAAAATTGATTGAACATAAAAAATCAAGCATTAACATACTCCATTCGCACCTCTACTCTCATTAGCGTAAACATTGTCATTAAACAATAATAAATCCACACACGATGCGTTACGTGCATAAAGTGATAAGGCATTAACTCCGACTAGTAAAACGATTTTATTAATATTATATATTGTTGTCATATACCTAGTCAATATGACAACAATAAAATAAAAGAGAACATTATAAGAAAGTGTCCGCAATTTTATTTTTAAGTAATTTATTTAATACAAATATTTTGAATCACATTTCAGACAAATATATGCTCACTGTTCTCTTCATTCCCCGATCAACATATATTCATACATATATATTATCTAGTTACCCAATGCGTACGAACTTGGTTTTTGGTGACTAATTCTAAACTATTTCTGAGTTCTGTGTTTCGGATCGCTCGTGCACTTTAGCTTTTCTACATGAGGTATTATAATAACATACGAATTCATAGCTTGTTCTAAGTCATAACATACTTAACGGCTTTAATTTTTACTAGTTTAAACTGGTGTTAAATTAAAAAAATACTGTTAATGTAAGCAATTGTTATTTTTTATTAAATAAATGTCCAAATTATGTGTGCGCATATTTAATCATCCACATTCTAAATTTATCTAACACGATAGTCACGGTAAAGCACAAACCTAAATAATTGATGAAATTGTCAAATGCTGTTGAAGTCTTATTGAAACCTGTTTGTAAACGCTTATTGCTGTTCTCGTCCGGCATTAAGTAGTCTCCATTTATAGAAGACCCGTTTCAATTTATTAGTTGCCTGCTTTATTGTCCGCACATACAAGAAATAAGAGCTCTGAACAACTGGACAATCTCAGTTATCAAGAATTATGTTCCCATTCGAATACATACCGTTATAAAATTTTATAATTGCTATTGACAGAATTAAACAAATACTAAAAAAAATTTAGTAAATTTCTCAAGTATCAATTCAAATACTATGAAATCGGGCAATGAAGATTAAGATCATCTTTTAAGATACACATAGGTAACCGGCAGCGGGCAAGCGTACGCGGATTGCTATCTATAAATATCGCTTCCCCGACTCGGTATTCGTGGTTTACAGGATAATGACTCACGAAGCAAATCAAACGGTATACAAAAGCGTGAATGTATCGTAGACAATAGAGGCGTGTTCACGCATATTGCCGCTGCTGCAATAACATAGCACGTGTTTTGTAATTATCAAACACTGCAATGAAAACATTTTCGATGTCGATTCCGACATAATATGTTTTAAGTATGAAATAAAAACCCGTATGCAATAACATAATGAACTTTTAAAACATTTCAGGTCCCCTGTCAGTGACACTAAAAGACTGCGAACACGTTTCGATTGAGAGTGAAGCTTTCTCTTGGCTTTTATCTATTACCATCGATAACGTTACCCAGCTCGACCTGAGCAGTGGATCTTTCATGTTGGATCCCACAGCAGCCAACGTTGGTGAACATGGTCCTGGAATGATGGTTAGTGTAGACAACATACCTATTCATTATGCTCAGCGAATACAATGCACTATAAGCAATGCGAATTTATATATATACAAACATTTATGCCTATATATTTTTTGAACAAAACATACTGAATTTCATTATTAATTTCAGATAAAAATGAAGGACCTGGTGATACCTGAATTTGCTGGACAAACATTTGGTTCTTCAGCTGCATTAATATCAATGGAAGGAGTTCAAGTACGAGCGATTCGCCCTGAAGCATTCTCAGCTAATACATACAATATTGTTATGGCTATGAATTGCTCCTTTCATATAATAGAGGGAGAAGCGTTTACTCAGAAGTCCCTAATAAACAATCTACATTTTCATGGCTGCACAATACATCAGCTAGCAACTGGAGCATTACAATCGGCTGTCGCTAAGCTCAATATATCGCACACTAAGTGAGTATTTTATTATAAAAAATATTTAAACAATATTTAATACGAAATATATGCTTTATATTCTCTGCCATATTTACTTAAAGATTACATTACGTATACGTACTTTTCATGATTATTTCATTATTTGTTTCAGGATTGATAAAGTCGAAACAGGCGCTATTAATTCAACAGTTGTGTCCGTTGATATATCTTATTGTATATTCCATATATTCAAAGAAAGAGGGTTCGAATTATCATCCTGGAATAAACTTTATATGATTGGAAACTCTTTCGATGAACTGGCACCCAACGCTATCATAGGGGCCAGTGGTAGTATACATGAGGTTGTATTTAAAGACAATGAAATTGAGGTTATAAACCCTGGAAGTTTAGATTTTCTAGGAAAGGCTGTCGTAAAATATGAAAAGTACATAGATTACAAAAATAATTTCTATGGGCAACCTTGTTTCTGCAACATGTCCTCCTGGCTTGCAAGTGGCTTAGGAGCGCATTCTGCTGAACTTTTTGTGAATGAAAGTTACTGTACTGTTGATGAATTTTTTGCCAGATGCTTTAACGTGTATGATCAAAATATGCCTTTCGGCAAATTTTTTATCCATGTATGTAATGATAAAACGAGCATTGAATGTGAGTCATATAAAACTCAAGGAGATGGTACAACAAAAGAAATAAAAAATCCGAGATTTCCCCATAAAAAAGAAGAAGATGAAGATGGATTGACAGATCGTAATAAAAAAGTAATCGGCATAGTTATTGTAACTATATTAGGATGTATACTGATAGCTCTATTATTCAGTTTATTTAAATGGATGAGACGTCGAGGATATTGTTTGAATATAAAGGATTATTTTAGAAATTCAAATTCTTCATGTGGTTTTTGTGAACGATTATGCGTCTGTGGTAATACTGGACTTGATAATGCAGCATCAATATCACAATTATCGGTAAATGAATATTCAGAACGTCATAGATTAAATGAGCCAAGAGTTCAAGATAATATGATTCAAGAAACTACTATACCGAGTGCACCTGGCGAGGATGAGATCATTCCCATAGAAGACAAAACCACTCAAACTCTTCCCGAAGAATTAACCAAAGAACTGTTAGAAAACTTGAAAGAAAAATTAGAGGATCCCGAAAATTATGTCGAGGCTCGTGAGATGATTGAACATCTATACGAACTGATTAAAGTAGAGGAAAGTTGCAATACTAATAGTCCTGTTACGACAATGGATCAAGAAAATATTTACGAGTTACCGTTCCAAAATACAACTCCGCGTGTTGGAAAAAATAAGAAGCAAATGATTAGTGTCGGTACTCGGACGCCATCATTAGATAAGCTTACCCCTCTATCTCCATACAGTCGACATCCAGCACTCTCCCACGAATATTTTGAACCAAAAGATTTCGCTGTTCATTTATATGCTGAGATTGTTAATAATGATAAGGAAAAGAAAACTTTACTCGGTTCTATGCCCGATGTCATCGCGGAACAAGCCGTGCCACGTGGACCTTATTTACAAGCTGTTAGAGAAAAACTGATTTCGAGTGTACCCAACACACCTCTTAAATCTTTAAATAGCCCACAAAAAACCTCCACAATAACGTCAAACAAATCGACTAACTCGAATAATTCTGGAAATATGTTAAACAGGCCGCTACCAGAGAAACCAGCTGCCATCATTGATCCTGGCGAGGGTACATCTTTTCAAACTGGATGATTAACGGCTAATATGCAAATTAAGTCAAGGCAAAACGACAATTTAAAGCGACAGAAACGTTCCAGTCGTAAAGCTCTGACTCTAGTTCCTGAAACAGATGATGTAGAGTTCTACTTGTCCCTCGACCCTTGCGTCACGGTGTAAAGAACTGCAGTAGAATGGTGGTCGCGCAATTGCTTATGCGTTTTCTTTGCTGTGATATTAATTTTTGTTTGTTTTTATTATTATTTGATCAAAATGAGGTACTGTATTATGCCAGATGTGAGTGTATTTGTAAATAATTGTTCGTGTATAATAATTATAATTGTAAGTTGAAGTAATATATCGTGCCACATTATTTAATATTTTGAATAGAAGCCATAATTGCTTGCTTTTATAGGTGTATAAATAATTGTTAATAAGATTATGTAGGTATATTTGAAAATGAAAGCCGCTCATCGCACAATTTAAAATTTGTAATAATATTGTAAAATTAATTGTTTGATGTTAGAAATCAAATATATCTAAAATATAATTAATATCATGTATATTATACCAAATAAGAGTTACCCACTGATGACACGCACTTAACTATATAAAAGACTTTGATAGTTCTGTAGGTAATTAGAGTGTGAACGCATTTAAACTAATTAAAAAATATATATATTATTATAAATAAGTACAGATGATAACTATTTAGGTGTTAAGTACTAAACTGCTTATCTCTGCAGTCAAATAACCGTTCTATCGTCCCAAAGGTTAGTGAGAGGTTCTTTTTTCATCTATTAATTATTTTAGAGACCCAATTGAAGATTATATATTATATTTATAGACAAATGTTTTACTTTTAGGATTGAAGCTTTCAATATAGAATCTTATATTAAATTAGATGCTCAACTTGACCTTGATCTTTAGACAGTTAATACAAATAAACTTACCATTTTCCTAAATTTACCCACTGCTTTAATTGTATTGAATAATTGTAAGTAAAGTAAATCTCATTGTATTTTTAATAATATTAAAATTATACTTACTCATGTTTGAATCAAAAGTCATATTTATGTACATTAATATTATAACTATAAGATTGTTATTTATAAATGAATTAGCTTGAAAAGAGGGTATAATATTTCTTCTTTATTTAAATTGGCTGTTAGTTAATTAACTGTTCCTCGGGTTACCTATAAGGTTAATAAAATATATAGACGTTTTGACGTGTTTAAATGTTAGTAATAATTAGTATTGCATTTAAAACTCTTACCAATATTGCGAGTGCTGATAAAACCATATAAACAACACTCGACAAATATAAATGTATCGCAGTATTCGCAATAATCATTATTAATTTAAATAAATACTGTAATATAATTTTTAAATATAATTGTCTTCATGTTATTCCATCGATTTATGAAATAAATAAATGTTGATTGTGACTACCCGTTATTTTATTATTACAAAATTACAAAATACTAAAGTATTGTAAATTAAATAAAATTCAATGAATGCAAAAATTACAAAAACGCCATCGACACTCCGTCTTAATCTTCTTCGTTCTTTGCTATACTCTATACAGAGATCAATATGTGCTGGGTTTTTTTATATATATGGCAATACAACAAAAAAGTAATTCACTACAAAAGACGTAAATGTGTATGTAGATTCAATTTCTACTTTCAAGTTAATTCTTCAATTTCTACTTTCAAGTTAATTCTGTGAGTAGTGATTTTTGATGTTTTGTTTTCCAAAAAACCTTAAATGTAGATAGTAGGGTACACAAACAATTAAGATTACTAACTTAAAATATCCCGTTTAAATACAGAGATTCAATATGACCCGACAAGATTTAAAAAGGGGGAACGTTTTAATTGCAATTTCATTAGAGTATTTGATGATGACGATTATCCGCATCTGATCGTCGTGCTAAAAATAAAACTAGCTTAATGCGCTTAAAATCCCCGAGATCGAAAGAATCACAAAAAATATGTCGAACCAAGATTATCAGTAATAATTATAAGTTCCGTATAATGTTATCTACTGGTATAAAGTTAATATTTATTAACATGCAGATTGAGCAGACAAAAAACAAGAAGTTACATATATTATAAGACAGTTCGAGCCCGGCTTTCGACTGCGTTAATAAATGTGTGGATGTGCGGTAATTCTTCGACGGGCGACGCGCGACAGTATGGCAGCGTCTCGTCGAAAATAATATACAGCATCCGGTGCGTTTACATCGTCCACCAATACCGTTCTCAATTCTACTGAATTTGACAATCAGTTTTATTTTAGATCGAATTAAAATAATTTCGATGGTTTCTAAAAATAAAATTAATTTGAAAAATAGTACAAAGTAATATGAAATTTCACTCAAAATTAAATTAAACCAAGTAAACATGTGTTTACTGTAAGTAAATATACCTTTAATTTCATTTATTCTGGAACGTAATTGAACGTCTACAATACCAATATTATTATATTGCGTTGCAAACTATAAAACAAACGCCCGCGGGTCGGTCTCAATGCAACTGCAGTAATTAATCTGTAAAATTCCTGGAACTGTTTTCTTTATGTACAAAAATAAGAAATGTTTACTCAATTATTTCATTTTATAAAAAGGGCAATTATGTGACAGACTCATTGGCCCGCTAGTGCAGTTGCAAATTGACGGGTCACGGGTTCGATTTTGGCCAGTTATGTTTTAATTATTCTAGAACTTAACATGTTTCCCCTATCTTTACTTACTCCGATCAAGGAACGGGTTGAAAATTGAAATATATGATTGACAAACATGACGTCTATATTGACCCAAAGTATAACGATCATTACTCAAATGAGCGTTATTCTTAAAAAATACAAATTATCAAATATATGTATAATATTATATAACAGCTATTATAATAATGTTACACAATTTATTTGTTACTGTTCGAAACTGTTTTTAAATGTAAACCTGCATATCATACAATATATTATATATTTTTACCAGTATTGATATCAATACCTATAATAAAAGCTATATGTTGACCTAGGTGTAACAGCTAAACGCAGTTTTAGGTAATCGCACGGTATGAGAAAAAACGTGCGACCGTTACCGTTTTGAAGAAATATGTCTCGTACAGTCGTACTAAAACAACTCTACTCTCAATATTCCGCCTTGATCATGAAATATCAAGTCATTTATCATTCATATCCTGGGTCGTCCCACCTCGACTAAGTCATATTGTTGCAGTATTAATTGCCAATAGAACGAAACACAGCTATACACGTTATATCAAGTTTTCACGTTCTCTCGTGACATAGATAGCATCAATACTGCTCTAATGTCCCATCCACACTCTCCAGGAGGCTACACGAGGGAACGCGAGTGCAAGAGTGAGGACAGTGCGCTCGTGTCCCCTCGTCTTCCCTCGCCTCGCCTCGCTGTCGCTCCGCTTTGTATCGGTTTTTCGAGCGCGAGTCAAAAGACGCGACAGAATCAACCACACTCTCTCGCTTTGTTGTTAAATTTAATTAATTAAAAAATAATTTGGAATCAAAAAAAATCAAAAAATAATAAAATATTTAGGTGATATAAACGCAAGACATTATGGTCCGGGAGCCTGCAACGTTTGGAAAGTAAGAATTTTAGGTCAGCTGATTTTGTGAGCTTTAAATTAATTTGCCAGACATTAATTCGGTTGTTAAACCTTGAAAATAAAATAAAAAAATCATGAAAAGTATTGCAGTAAGAATTTTAGGTCAGCTGATTTTGTGATATGTCGTCCATCTTGCTTTTTCGGTTAGAGTCTGGGCTGTCTGGCAGGCGGTAGCGTTTGCGTTCGTTTGTGCGCATCCAACCTGTCAGGTGATAATCCTGGATTTTAAAAGCATTTTAAGACGCGTAATTTTTAAGTTTTTGTTTTTAAATAAGTCTACCTGACATACTTTTTTTATTGCCAGACATTTTTGACATTGCTAATTATGTGCCATACGCGATTTTTTATTTATTTTTTATAAAAATTTCAAAGTATTTTAGAATGTCTGTAATTTTAATATTATGTTATTTAAAGACAATAAAAGCTTAAAATTAATTTGCCAGACATTAATTCGGTTGTTAAACCTTGAAAATAAAATAAAAAAATCATGAAAAGTATTGCAGTACGAAGCTAGCAGTTCGAGAGAGACAGTTGGAGAATAAGACAGAGAACCATTGAAATTTTAAGATTAAATTATAGTAGGTATAATATATATTATATATATATATATATATATATATATATATATATATATATATATATAAAAGATAAAATTAAATATATAAATTTGTACTAAGTGATGGTAAGAAACACCTCCGTTACTAAGACTTTTCCTTCTGCTATCATTCTTACACTCTAAGATAGAACAGTACGGCATAGTTACGAAAAAAAGTAATTTTATGACTCGACCGACTCAACGCAGTGTTATGACTTATTTTCTTTTCTTTTATTTAGCTTCGTTCTGCAATACTTTTCATGATTTTTTTATTTTATTTTCAAGGTTTAACAACCGAATTAATGTCTGGCAAATTAATTTCAAGCTTTTATTATCTTTAAATAACATAATATTAAAATTACAGACATTCTAAAATACTTTGAAATTTTTATAAAAAATAAATAAAAAATCGCGTATGGCACATAATTAGCAATGTCAAAAATGTCTGGCAATAAAAAAAGTATGTCAGGTAGACTTATTTAAAAACAAAAAATTAAAAATTACACGTCTTAAAATGCTTTTAAAATCCAGGATTATCACCTGACAGGTTGGATGCGCACAAACGAACGCAACCGCTACCGCCTGCCAGACAGCCCAGACTCTAACCGAAAAAGCAAGATGAACGACATATCACAAAATCAGCTGACCTAAAATTCTTTCTCGAAAACGTTTGTACCTCCTATACTATTATAATATTGGTAGGCACATAAAGTAGCTAACGCAGTCACTTCAAACACATCCACCTTGTAGTAGACGTAGCGAGCGGGCAACTGAATAAATGGAGAGTGTGGATGGCCAGCTGCACTCCTGTCGAGACCTCTAGGAGGCGCCTCGCGAGAGTCTGGATGGGACATAAGCCATCGTGCTTGGGCCCTTAATATTCAGGTAAGCTTAATTATATGTTTATTTGTCGACATTGGGTATAAAAAAAAACATTAACGCGGTACATAATATGATACTATCTTTATTCTAAATGATTGGTACCTATGCAGTAACAGTTCTACAACCCTGTCTTTTATTATTTACTTTTACTCAAATTTCGACCGGGTCACGAACCACCGTTCATAGATGAAAAAACCGTGAGGTGCACATTGCGCGTTTCGGTTTCAGTCTATGAATTTCCGAATGCTCGAAGTAAAAAATAGGTCGACAGCGCATCACTAACAGATGTTCTGTCAAGTGAACCTCATGTTCGGCTGTCGATATTTTACATAAAAAAACCTCATCGCGCAAATTAATAAAAAAGCTCTAGAGCTAATCTAAAGTTACTAGTAACTAATTTGTATAAATTACAGTTTTAACTATGTACGCCCTTGGTTTTCCTGAAAACTATTTTTTAAGACAACTTATATTTCAATGACCCCTAAATCACTGTAATATATCAGACATTGTCGTATTGCTTGTACAACTTTTTTGTCTGTTTTATGGTAACTTTAAATTATACTGTGTAATAACAAATTAATTTAGTCCAAAAAAAATAATGATACGACTTGTAGATTTCCTTTGAATTTTCAAGTGCGAAATTATAGACAACAATGACATCATCATGGAACAAGTTTAACGAATACTTAAAGTTATGCCAACAATATAACGAGATTTCTGAATCGTACTATTAATTTCTATTCCACTACCAACTTAAAATAAATTCAACTTTTCTTCATCAACAACTGAGGCCTTGTAGCCGGTCGGAGGTTAAAACTGGTCAAGCCCTCTGAGTTGAAAGAAGATCACAAATTCAATTTTACAAGAAAAACGTGACGCGATCTGAGTCAAAATGTTAATGTATATATACGTAATAATTGTTTACTTTTTAAAACAAATAAGTTCAGGAAAAAATATCGTTTGTTTGCCCGATTCAGAACTGCTATTATATGCTCATGAAATTGAACAAGTTAATATCAGGTGAGAAATGAATATTAAGATTTTCCTTCAAACTACATGATTTAAACGAAAGTATTAGATTTTATCATTTCAGCAACCGTGGTCACGGCAGATTGAAAGGTAACAGCTGTCTGATTTGAAATATCACTAAGATTTGCCTCTTGTTTTTGAGTATATTTGACTTGGAGGTTTAAATTTTTAATTATTGGATCCTAGGTGTTGGAAAGTCTCAAACCATCTATTATTAAAACCACTATTGAAGTGAGGGTGTTTTTTTAATTTCAATAGCCTCCTGTGCCAGTCTGGGAATGAAACTACTTTCAGCAGCCAGCAGCGGCTAGTAACAGCCATACCTAGTTTCATCACTCGGTTGCTAATCTATACTCTATACTAATAATATTATAAAGAGAAAAGATTTGTATTAGGGAATGCAAATCTCGCGAGATTGGGGCTCAAGCGAGATCCCGCGAGATTATGAATAACAATCTCGCGAGATCTCGAAATTAGCGGTTTTGTGTGTTTTTTTGCAAATAATCACAATATTTGAATAAATTAGGAAAAAAATAATAAATATTATAAGTATTATAAGAAGTTTTACCACCTTACAGCACTTAACACTCAATCTATTTTCCGCTCTCAATCAAGTATTTCCATAATTCTGACACACTCTCATAGTCTTTATAAAATATTCGTAAATCGTAATTATAGACAAATCAGACACACAGGTTACGACACAGCATAGGTGCCCAAACTGCCCAGTATTCGGAACTATCGTAAGTATCGTACCATCGTATAATTTCATGCCTACACCAGTATCGTACGCGGATTGTACAATATTTTCATGACGCATAATTTGAGAATTACGCTGACAGTCAAATACTGTTTTTATTATTGAAACTGTGCATCGTACATATACATATAAACAAAAAATAGAGGGAGGCTTTAGGGAAACATTTTAGATATTATAAACATGTTTTATTTAGATCTAAAAATTTTGTTTCATATGATTTTTTAATGTAGCTACATGTAGACATAATCCTGATGGATACGATAATTTTGAACTATCGCTATCATAGCCGTCTCGCTTCAGTTTAAACACTAGTACTGTCGTCAGTCGTACTGGCAGACGGCAGTTCGTAAGTTCGACACTCGACAGTCGCTCGTGCGGGAAAGGACGCGGCGCATGTGTTACAATAACTGCGCCCGATTGTTAATACACTGTGAAAAACCCACAACGCGGCGCCGGCTATTGCGATTTTTGTTTCTGCATAAACTATCAAGAACAGCTTCATTCATTGCTATGTGTGTAATAGTACTCAGTTAATCTATTAAGAAATTCTAAAGGATAAATCCTATGAGATTGGTAAGTATCCATTTTTACATTAGATAAAGATACAATTTTGTAGTTAAATCCTCGAAATGTTCTGGACTTTGTTGGCATAAGATCAAACTTCAGAAGCTAAACACGTGCCTCTTGAAAATATAATTTAATACTAGCGAAACCCATCATGCATCAAGGTTTGTTAGAACACGGAGAAGTCGAGTGCGCGGCATTACGACTTGAAATCGTATTAACATTTACTACTCTAATATTATATTATACAGCATGTAATTTTTATATAGATGTTATTATTTCGTAATTAACTTATAATATTGTTTTCAACGTAGGTACAAAGTTCACACACTATGATTTACCTTCTTGAACATAGTAGGTATTCATTCAATCCATATTAACATGAAAATGCAATGTTGAATGAGTTCTAGATGCAACTAATGAACAGATCGCGTTTATAATGTTATTAAATTAAATCTACATTTTAATGTGTATTTATTTCATCACAGTAAACAATATTTACAGCAGTCTTTAATTCTATTCAAGGTGATCAAAAACATTATGCGAAATATTGAATTGAAAAACTTATAAATATATAGGTGTAAGGAATTGACTCTCCAAAGAAAGTATGAGAGGGATTGCAGTAAAGACCATCAGTGCACGTGTGCCCCAACTCCCAAATAAATATCACACAAGCCGCCTCGCTAGACGCTACAGTTAAATACACACAGGTGGACTGCTCTATTTGACCCACACCTTAATACCTTAAATAAATAAACAATAAGTCTTACAACACACGGCAAATAAATATATATATACAAGCTCATAGTTCTTTGTATTTTGGATATAAAGAACATACAACTACAACTCTTTTATAAATAGTTCGAGGGTAAAGTGCTAAAACCCAACAAGTCTGCAATAATTGTAGTTGTAAGTTTTTAATTTTAAAAGTTTAGGGCCAAAAATATCTACGATATAGAAAGAAAATATCACATCAAAAATATTAATTTCAGCGATATTCTTTGTAGGATATCTTGGGTAATTTTCCCTAAACATTTAAAAATGAATCTCATAGTTATTGAGTTTCTATCTTTTGTAAAATAGTAATATAAACCTCAACTATACTAAAGTATGCTAAATGAAAACACTTATGTAGAGCAGTTACTTCAATTATTACATTTTGCTGGAAAGTTTCTGCCCGAAATTACTTCAAAGAAATATAGCTTTGATTCATAGGAATGAACTTTAATTTCTTCCACATTCACTCTTCTATCGATGTAACATTCAGAAAAGTACGGGAACATTTTTAACATTCCAGTTGAATTTAAAATCGTTACACGTTTGCAATTTCGAAACGTTTGTAAAGTGGCTATTGAAACTTTGATGTACGTAGGTACCTTCAGTACAAAGCTTTAAAAGCAATCAAAGGACGTATGAAATTGCTTTAAAAGTATCAAGTGCATTGTATTGTAAAATAATTGGAATTGGACTTTTTTGCTTGGATTAAGACTTGGTAATTTGTATAGACGTCTCGACATACTGTATAGTGTATATACTTATACGAGTATTATGCTGCTTTGCATGAATAATCACACAATCCAAAATAGGGCATTTTACTGGATATTAATCAATTTAAGATATTATTAACAAACAAATAAATATTTCGGATGTTTAACAAAAATAGAGTCAAAAAACAATGAATCCAATAATGACATTTTTTCATGCCCTAAATTAGTTATGCCGATATGCATGTGAATTTTATCTACAATTAAATTAGGACTAGGTATGTTCGGAAGATGTTTAAAACTAATAATTCAAAGATTTTGAATTGCAATACAGCGATACATAATGTACATAATATGTTTCACAAGACTAACTAAATTACGACTATGAGATCGTTCAAAATAAATCAACACAAATGCCTACTATGTAAAATTACCTCGAATAAAGTACATCGCTTTTGAATTTTCACAGTTCAAGTAAATATGTTATACATTCACAACTATTAAATAGTTTTCACGTGGCATCATATTATTTACATAACCGGAATAGTGATCAAATATTTTGTCTTAAATAAAACACGTTAAAAAATCTAAACATAACACTGCGATGTGTTATTTAGGTTATTTTATTCTTCTCAGTTTAAACAAAAAAAAATTATTTGTAAAGTTTCTCTTTTTTGTATATCGTTTAGTATTATATACACGAGCATACATAACAAACGCAATTAAGTAGAGTAGTTAATAAACATAGAACTGACTTAGCGAGAACTGAATCTAAGAAGTAGTTTTGAGAAATCGCAAGTAGTGTAAACAAAGACCGTAACATGAAACAATGTATTATGTTCTAAACATTAATATTATGATTTCAATTAATCATTGACTTTAATAGGACTACAAGTTCCTTAAGAACCCGAACTTACATTTGCAATGGCATATTACCTTACGTACCTTTATTCAAATTAATTCACTAAAATTTACCTCACTAATGTAATTCACTTTTGCTTCTATTAAAGTTCAACTATAATTTCCTAATTAAAATCTCTTATTAGTTCGTTCATGTGAATAGTGCACTGATCTAACCTTTTGATACAACCAGTGGCATTACATTATATAGACCAGCCTTTCCAGAAAAATATTAACCTTATAATTATGTCTATAACAATTAAATGCCTACTGTAATAGCTAGATCTACTAAACACTCTAAAGGATTTATCAAACAATGAAATAAAGTAGCATATTTGTGTCGGTGACGTTTGAGGCGGGAAGCAGCGAATTACTGGGTAATTCAATTATCGCGACAATCGTCGATCGTCCACAATCCACATCTAGATAAGACCTTGTAATTCTTTTGACCACAAAACAAAAATTAAGTGTAAAGTTTTATGCTCAAAAACATCGAATATTCCTCAGTTCCCAGAACGAAATATGTTTAGGTATATACACTAAACCTTACAAACGATGCGCAAATGTTGTTAACATCCCCTAAATATACATTTTAGGTACATTAAGACTTGCAAGAGTATAAAAGCAAAATTATATAACTTACGTATGTACTGGCGATCAAACAATGGAAATTATCGCGAGGCTGTAGAATTTACTGTGTATACATTACCACCATTTTATTGTCCACAAATGCAATAACCCTTTGTTCTCATGAAGAACTTATTTTAGTAGCAGGTTTTTCACGTAAGAATTTGCCTTAGTAAAACAACTTAACGAACTAAAACTTACATATATCTGAGTAGTATGTAGTAATTTCAATCGGATCTTTTTACGATAAAATGATAAAACTCTAAATGCATAGTCATAGTAACGGAAATGAAGAAAGGCATTTTTGAACACTGACTAAGGTTTTTGATTCAAATGAGTCATCAGTACACGTTACCTACATCGCGAGCGAACCTTCCCAGTAGATTTAATCATAAAACTAAAAACACTCATTTCATTAAAAAAAATTACACAAACATTTAATTTATACCTACCTATTTAAGAAACTACTAATATATAATTATAGTATATAATAAATAAAATATAATTATTATCTTATAATGTGGCACTGTTGAATGTGCAACATATTCATTATATTAGCTGTTACATTGTAAGATTTGATCGAGTCTACCCGTGACATAATACTATGTCAGTAAAAATATATGAATAAATCGATCGTTTTTTCAATCAAAGTTGGCATGTGATTTCTCAAAATGAACATAGCTATGTATATTTTGTCAACACACAACTCTAAAGAAATTTAATTTACGTTCGTGATAGAGCAATAAAAAAAACTCGCACTACGGCATCTTCATGAATATGAATTGCAGGATTATAACCAATTTCCCGGATATTGGACAAAAGTTATCTTTTAATTTTTTTTTATCGGCAACTCTTCTATTGAAAACTGTAAAATTAACCCAAACTCTTATATTGTTCCTTATATGATAATAATAGAATAATATGATAACCGGGCATAACAGTTAAAATGTTATGATAATATAGTATTTTTATATTCATACACGATACAATATTAAAAACTTTTTAACTTAGCTTTAAAAATAAGCCTGCACACGTAAACCGGATCCCTTTTCAAAAATACGATATTGATATGCATGTAATTAAAAGAAAGAGAAAAAAAGGATTATAATATGGCCCAGTAACGATACCAAAATCTTGTTTTAGCAAACAGCGTTTCTTTGGACATATCGTAAACCAGTTTCATAAGGCGTCCCTTAATTGCTTAAAACTTTTGGAATTTATTTTCTCCACTCAATTCGAGTATTCGTAAGTTATACGTCATGTAACATTAATTATATTATAACGTAGCCTCATGCTATTAAACGTTACTACTCAAGCTGAAGTTGCGATATTAGGTTATCAATGAATGTAATTGCATTTTTAAATATCCCAAAAGCGTTTATTTATTATTTGTTCTCATGTCTGTCATACCACGCCATATTTAAATAGAAATTGTTTAGCGATACAACATAAAAGACACAAAAAGTTCTTTCGCATTTGTAATATTAAGTAGTGTTAGTGTGCATATGAATACGGATGCATTTGATAAACAAATCGTAATAAAAAACTTTTACCAGATATCCGCTGCATCATAAAATCGTACATTAATCAAGTCGTCGTTGTTGAATAATTGAAAGACAGAGGAATTAAAGTCTATTCCCATTCCCACATATATTTCTCGATCACTATAGGTACGTTTTTCTGTGTGCTACCCGAAATGAAACAATTTTTTCCAGGAATCAAAACCAAGACGGCTGGTACATGTACATTGTACCTAATGGGTTTTGAGTACACTTTTAATATTTATTATATATAAGTATCTACTCAGTAGAATCTCACTAATCCGGCACTTCAATAGACCGACAAGTCCAATAATCCGGCACCCTCCGCCTCCGTCTCTCCCTTATAAATTGCAAATAGATTTTTCTCGGATTATGAGGAAGTCTCTATGTATATCAATTTGATAACTTTGGATATAAATCGAACTAAATATGTATATCAACATTATACACTATATGCATTAATTGTTAGTAATCCTTGTACGTTTGCGTACGTGCCCGAACCAACACGTTCCGCATTAGGAATTTTAATACAAGTTTTAGTTGAAAGCCTGTTCAGGTGAAACATCTAAAATTTTCTTAATTTTATATAAACCCGAATTTCACTTTAACTAAAAGAAAAGTTCATAAGCATTTCTTTTAACATGAAAACATTGGTAATTCTAGTTTGATTATAAATATATTTGTTAGATATATTATGAATATTACTCTTCCATGTAAACATAACACAGTGACAGTAATAAACAAACACGTGACCTTATCACTATCGGAATGAAAATAGCGTTTATTTCATTGTATGATGTAATACGCCCGGTGGGGAACGGTATATAATCTGAATTGTTTGTTAACTTCGGAGTTCAAAGAAGTACCTGAGATTCTTCAACATTTATTGATAAGCTAAAACCACCAATAATAAAACTTATTAAGTTATATTTAAATAAACGTTCCAAATCGATCGACCTATGATCGAATCAGTTATTATATTAAAATTTGTTGCAGTAACCAGCCGAAGTTTAATAAGCTCATTTTTTATTAAATGGCTGCAGATAATCCAAGTAAGCAGGATTTTTGCAGTTGCAATATGTTTCAGGAATTTTTTCTAAATTATATTCTAAATCAGGGCTTCAGCCTAAATACGGTCATGGAAGATTACAGGGTTACATAAGGAATTATAATGACGAACAATTAGAAACTTCAAAAAATATTATATTTCACCAATCAACAATAAAAATGTATATACCGAACTCAAAATGAAAAGTAGTAACCAAGCATGATAATATTGTGTTATTCATCGCAACTGTAGGTGAGAATCCTTAGTGATTCACATATTAACATCAACTCGTAACTATTACGCAGCTATAAGTATTTCATTCAGATATTAATGATAAAGTTGCGAAGTGGTGAACAATTAGGTACTTCCATGTTTTTTCTAAACAGAAATATTAGTTTAACGCATGAATTGTAAAGTTCTCCACATAAATCCAATAACATCTTCGTAATGCTAAAATATAATCAAGGCTACGAGTAATTAGTATAGCTATGATAAATACATAGCTATTCTTATTGAAAATGTTTGCAATCGGCTATACGTATAATATAAAGGTGCGTTCGCATGGAAAGGAATGTAAGACTATAGTTATTAAATGTCAAAGCCGTGTATGGCTGTCTCAATCGCTCGGCATCCGAATGGCATCCACCATCGGCAATTCTTAATGCAATTAACACAAACAAATAAAATAATTAATACCTTTTTGTCGTAATTCTAATTAAGTAGTTTATTTGAGATCATAAATTAATTAGGTAATTTTGAAAGGTCTCTTAAACCAAAACGCTATCAGTAGTCTGATAGCCTTGCTAAAATCACACAAACGTTTCTTTAGCACGATTCGTGAACCGCACCGCATATCTGATAACAGTCTGATAACGATACCGAGCTGACTCACATTCCCATATCCACTCGCGAGGAATACAATCTAGTTAACGTATAAAATTTATTTAATAACAAAAAAAGCAGTAAATTTGTATATGTAAGTTCATAATAGTCATAAGTTTTTAGTTTTTCAACATGTATCGTGTATGTATACAGTATTTTTACAAAAATGGAAATTATTACAAATAAAAATAATGGGATATCTTACAATCAATTTACAAATGGTCAATTTTATTTTTCAGAGAGAGCAGGAAATTGCGATGGTTACGTGATACGGTGAGCATGCGTTGGCTGACCTGGTGGCATATTCTGATCGCGCTTCACGCGCGATGCTTAATATATGGACAAGCCATCATTCCAACGATTTGCGAGGATGATGCCTGCCGTTGCGACTCTTTCACAAGAGTTTTATGCAGTTGCGCTAAGGAATCAAAAGTATGTATACTATATATAGTAAATTCAATATAACTTTTTCGTAGATAGCAATTTCCCATCAAAAGTGATTCTATTTAAAGGATTAATTCGATATGTATTTATCACATATGAATATTTTTCTTATTTTATTGACTGTGTTCATATTTTAATTCAGGAGGTGACTCTAAGACCAGATGGCGCCTACAGAATACCAGCGATGGCGACTGGCATTAGAATTGATGGTTGTGCGAGCGTAATTTTTCTTCAAGATACCGTTCGAAACCTTATCCAGTTAAGAACTGTGGAACTGATAAATATTGGCCACATAGTTATAAGCGAGAGGGCATTAGATTGGTCTCCATTTAGCAGAGACAGTGATATGAATCCCGGTATTAGAATAACAATACAAAATAGTACAATCAGTGAAATAACGTCGCACGCTATACAGGGAAGAATTAACGAAGTACATATTAGTGACAGCAGAATAAACAATCTTCGGCCTTTCGCATTTTCTAGTCTTACTGGTGTAAAAAGTGTTGAACTATCAAACAATGTATTTGAGAACATAGATATACAGACATTTAAAAAGTTCACCACATCAAATTTTATTATACGAGGAGGATTCATAAAGACGCTGCCAAGTAGATTTTTATCCGACGTTGAAGTTACTAATTTATTCCGACTTGATGGAGTAAATATAAATTATTTATCTAGTTTGACGCTTCTTGTCACCTCACCAAAGAGAATTTTAATAGAAAATAATGTATTCGATACAATAGAAGGCGACGGATTTCATATGGTTTCAAGAGGGCCAATAACTTTTAGAAATAATACTGTATCAATATTAAGAAAGGGTGCTTTTTACGGGCTTAGTATACATAAAGAAATCTTTTCAGTAATGGGACGCCAAGAATTGTTAATAGATAACAATACCGTAACAAATTTAACACCATCTGCCTTGATGTACAATCAGACAATGCTTACTTTGCGTATTGATGGACTTAATTTAAACTCAACATGTACTTGTGATCTTGCTGAAGAATGGCGTGAAGTATATAACGAGCAAGGTGGTATTATAAACTGCTGGTACGACCTCGAAGGATATTATATTTCGATACCAACTTTCGTGAGCATCCGTTGTGGGTCTTTCAAACAAACATTTTGGATATTTGTTGTAGTTGGAGTTCTTCTTATTATATTGGCAGCCGCTATTGCAATATTCTTCATCGTTAGAAAAGAGAATGAAAAGAAAAAGAAATTACAGATCGTTTTACCAGACGGAAAGACGTACAAAGAAACAGAATTCCACGTTATCGTAGAAAGAGCTGAACTATTGACGACAGATTTATGAAGAAAGCAGAAACTTAACCAATTATATATTTATATCTCATCCGCTTCAAACTGAGGAAAGTGCAACCTTAATTTAAACATCTCGACTAAAAACGTTTTGTATGTCGTTCTACCTCAGACTGTCGACTAAGTTATGTGCATATTATATCAGTCTTCAACAGTATTATTTATGAATTTACAGCCAATTATTTTTAAATAATTAATTTAGGTGTGTATAAAGTAACAATAAAGTTGTTTTATTAGGCATAAATAAAAGTACATTTCTAAAAATCTGCTTATTTAAAACGCCCTTCTATAACACTAAAAATATAATGCCAATGCCTTTAATTTATCTTTATTTATATTAATATGATCTTAGTATTAAAAGAAAATATGCTCACGTTAATAGGTTTTAATGTTTATTATTATTGCAAAAATATAGCACCGTGTAGTGCTGCAACTATTATATTATAATATTTTATAACATATTGAAACCATCATACCATATTATTCATAAGAGATCACTGCGAAAATTCCTCATCACTATTAGCTGACATATTACTATTTATATAATTATGTATAAGCGAATGTTATTAGATATTAAGGCTGGCGATTGTGACTTAAGTAATCTGTACATTATAAATTACAATATATTCCATAATGTGTGAAACTTCTTTTGAGAAGTAAATATATACCACTACCTACAAATATTCGTTTGTTAAATTAATGAAACCGAGCGTAGGTACGTAATTTAAAACGCATTGCAAATTATTTCCGCCAATAGCTATTGTTGAAAATGTTTGTTCTATGTTCCTAATTTTAATTTAATGATTTTTAAAATATTGTGGAGTTTTTTAACTAATATGAGTAAGCGTGATTGAGTGATAACACGGCCTAAGATACATTTATTAATTTGGTTTAGCGATGAGTCACAACTTGCCAATTTCTATACCAGGGCTTCTAAGTACGAGTCCGTATAAAAATGAGGGTCGGCAACCAGGTTTTATAATACTTTACCGAGCTCGGAACTCGCCATACCAAAATATTACTTTTTTTTAAATTATACTTACGTATAAATAAATCGGATCATTTTCATATGCAAATATTTTATACATTAAATATTTTTTTGTTAATACGATTGTGCTCCTTATACTAATAAAAAATACGGATTGTTTTCCTATGCAATATTTCAATTTTAACTCTGCACGCACCTGAATAGCTAATGCTTTCATACTTGCAAGTTTTTCACGCTCATACCAGGGCGCCCTACTTTCAAGTGAAGCCCTAGTTTTAAAAGCAGGTAGCGTAAATACTCATCTTAAAGGTTTATACAATGAGGAGGAGGATCCTACATTTTTATCGTATAAACTTTTGCATTCCTCACATACTCCACTTGTGCTTATTCATACAGATACTGAGTTTAATTTATTTTCGTTTTATATTGTTATAAAAAATGCCTTAAATTCTATATTAAACTTTCTTATAATATAGATAAATATTTGATATTTCCTAACCGTAATTATTATATTATTAATGGAATATAATATTAATATTAAATATAGTATTTGTTACCGAAATTTTAGATTAAAGGTAAAAAAAAAATCTGAGGTTTCCATATTTTTCTTAAAAAAATTGACCGATATTTTACATTTTGTAACTAAACTACTATTCACTATCATTGCCTTGTAAGCACTGAATACATAAATTACTAATTATAATTTTGTATCAAAAATAATGAAGGCATTTCTAAATATAAATTACAAAACAGTATTATAATTTGTTTGTACGAAATATCTATTCAAATCCTTTTCTTTACTTACCTCCAAAACTGTTAACTTAATAAAGTAATAATTAATTCCTCCAAGTTACATTAAGCTCATGTAGTTTAATGTAACTTGAAGGGAACTTTAATTACTACAAAATTATATACCTACTAGCAGCGAAACCCGGCGTTGCTCGGGTTAAAATACATCGCATGTTTAATGGTATAAGAAATATATTTTAAGGATCCATTTTCTAAAGTAGATAAATATTTTAGATTTCTATCTTATATAATAAGACACTTATTCGACCATTTAACATACGGTGTAAAGTATCTTCAAGTTGTAGGCATCTTGGAAGTTTCTAGACCATTTTAGAATTTTTTAGAATTTTATAGATCATTGAGAATCAATTTCACCGATTGCACACATTTTGGAACTTTTTAGATCTCTCCAGAAACTTTCTAAAACATTCTAAATCGATTACAACAATCGAAACCATTTCAGAACTTTCTAGATTATTTCGGATCAATTTCATCGATTGCACACATTTTGGAACTTTCTAGTTCTTTCCAGAAGCTTTTTAAAACATTCTAAATCGATTACAACAATTAAAACCATTTTAAAACTTTCTAGATCATTTCAGAATTTTTTAGAATTTTCTAGATCATTGAGGATAAATTTTACCGATTGCACACATTTTGGAACTTTCTAGATCTTTCCAGAAACTTTCTGAAATATCTAGATCGATTACAATAATCGCACTGCTTGTTGGAACTTTCTAGATCATTCCAGAAAGTTTTAGAACTTTCTAGATTGATTTTATCAGTTGCACACATTCTGGGACTTTTTAGATCATTTCCGAGATTTTCAGAATTTTACGGAAGATTACATTAGTTAGAAAAGGACAGATATATATTATTCCACATTTTTGCCACCCACAACCACCCACTTCCACCCACCCCGACCAAACTCCCTTATGCACACCTAGAGACCAAGGGGTATTCGCCATCCCAAGGGGAAGTTGATCAAAGTAGCGTATGATAGAAAAAACCGTGGACACACGTACGAACATTTGCATTTTATATAATATACTAGCAGCGAAACCCGGCGTTGCTCGGGTTAAAATACATCGCATATTTAATGGTATAAGAAATATTTAAGGATCCATTTTTTAAAGTTGATAAATATTTTAGATTTATATCTTAAATAATAAGACACTTATTCGACCATTTAACATACGGTGTAAATTATCTTCAAGTTGTAGGCATCTTGGAAGTTTCTAGACTATTTTAGAAATTTTTAGAATTTTCTAGATCATTGAGGATCAATTTCACCGATTGCACACATTTTGGAACTTCCTAGATCTTTCCAGAAGCTTTCTAAAACATTCTAAATCGATTACAACAATTGAAACCATTTTAGAACTTTCTTGATCATTTCAGAAATATTTAGAATTTTCTAGATCATTGAGGATCAATTTTACCGATTGCACACATTTTGGAACTTTCAGACCTTTCCAGAAACTTTCTAAAACATTCTAAATCGATTACAACAATTGAAACCATTTAAAACTTTCTAGATCATTCCAGAAATTTTTAGAATTTTCTAGATCAATTCGGATCAATTTTAGCGATTGCACACATTTTGGAACTTTCTAAATCTTTCCAGAAACTTTCTAAATCGATTACAACAATCGAAACCATTTCAGAACTTTCTAGATTATTTCGGATCAATTTCATCGATTGCACACATTTTGGAACTTTCTAGATCTTTCCAGAAGCTTTTTCAACATTCTAAATCGATTACAACAATTGAAACCATTTTAAAACTTTCTAGATCATTTCAGAAATTTTTAGAATTTTCTAGATAATTTCGGATCAATTTCATCGATTGCACACATTTTGGAACTTTCTAAATCTTTCCAGAAGCTTTTTAAAATATTCTAAATCGATTACAACAATTGAAACCATTTTAAAACTTTCTAGATCATTTCAGAAATTTTTAGAATTTTCTAGATAATTTCGGATCAATTTCATCGATTGCACACATTTTGGAACTTTCTAAATCTTTCCAGAAGCTTTTTAAAATATTCTAAATCGATTACAACAATTGAAACCATTTTAAAACTTTCTAGATCATTTCAGAAATTTTTAGAATTTTCTAGATCATTTCGGATCAATTTTAGCGATTGCACACATTCTGGAACTTTTTAGATCATTTCCGATATTTTCAGAATTTTACGGAAGATTACATTAGTTAGAAAAGGACAGATATATATTATTCCACATTTTTGCCACCCACAACCACCCACTTCCACCCACCCCGACCAAACTCCCTTATGCACACCTAGAGACCAAGGGGTATTTGCCATCCCAAGGGGAAGTTGATCAAAGTAGCGTATGATAGAAAAAACCGTGGACACACGTACGAACATTTGCATTTTATATAATATATTAAGATTAAGATTAAGATTTATTTCGACATTATTTTGTAATTAAACGTTGTAATATAACTTACTTAAACAGTTCTTAGTTGAAATCACAATTCATTCACATTACTTATACATACAAGGTGTTATGAATACAAAGTTTGTCTCAAACAACCGCCGGCCGGTGAACCATTACCTCTTCTTCTCGTCGCTAGTGTTTAGAACTGTATCCTATTATAATTTCACCTAATTGTTCAATCCATATGTGTACTGAAAGCTACCATTACATTGACATAGTATTAAATGGACTTCGGGTCGCATACATAATTCACGAAAAAAGTGGCCCAACTATTTAAGCCACGAATAAAGTAAAATTTTCGATAAGTGTAACTGAGCAATGAGAACAAAGAAGAGAGTGAAGTCGAAATATGATTTTAAAAGTTACCAAAATAGATATGCATACAAACTTGACGAACTTTGCTATTAATATTATTGTCTAATAAATACCAATATGTAAATTATCATTAATCTAGTAGGGTACATAATTAAATATTAATACGTAAGGTAATCTATAATATATTTGATAAACAACAATATATTGTTGCATATAAGTATAAAGTAATTCGTATGTTAAATAACAATATCCGCAAAATGTTCCGAATATACAGATTGGAATCTTTAGGGTTAACATTTTCTCCCCTGGAGATATGCTCTGCGAACCCAGGGATCCCGTCAAGGCGGAAAGTGGGCCGTGGTGTTTTAGTGGGTAACCGAAAACCGATCGTTTCTCCGAGTAAGCAGACGCGACGGAACCCCACACTCCCCGCGCAATTTGGTTTGAGGAAAAGAGATAGTTGGAGGGTCTTTGGCAGTTTATGTGATTCTATTTATATAAAAGCGAAATTTTAATTAAATACTGTCATTCTTAACGAAATTATGCTTCTATAGAAAGAAAAATGTTGGCTTACTGAAATTATGATACACCATCGTCTTTTCTCAAATTACTTGAGTAGTTTTTACACGTTTTCTCAGCCCATTCTTTCATTTTGGCGTTGACTGACAGACGATTGTTACTCATTTGCAGAATCGTTATTCATTTGGTTGGGACACATTTTAGCCGAAGTCCATTTAATACCTACTACGTCAATGCAATAGCCGATGTAATTTCTCCTCAGTTCCTAAACTATACAAGTAAAGGTGCACTTACCGCAGCAGGGCTTGGCCGTCGAGCACATTATGTACTGTGGGAGGCGAGGGTAGATCCAACCCTCGGTAAAGGAACATGGCCTCGCTCTCATCGACGCCATCTTCGTCAGCGACGGGGCTGCTAGTGTTGCCCGCCATCATTTGGAGCTCCACCACGGTCACTGATCAAAGATAACTTCAGATCAGCTTCAGTTTACTAACCTTTTGTCATAACATTCATATACCCTTATTTGGAAATTCCCAACAGAGATAATTTAGATTTAAAAATATCTAAAATATTTTCATTTGTAAAAACTTCGTAGTGTTTGACTAAGTACAATGTTTGAAACATGATTTATAAGTTTACAACGTGTCATATTTTAAAGTAGGTCGTTGAATAGACAAAAGCAGTAATATTGCTTGTGAAGTTATTTTAATGACATCCGATTTCCAGGGTTCTTTCAGTCATAATATAATAATATATTTTCATGATTAACCAAGTGCTCTTCATAACTATCCCTTGACTTCTCCAAAATTATAATGAAATTTCTTTTTAATTTAACAAAAATAGTAATTTGTTGATCTAAAAATAATAATTGAATTAGCAAGCCAGAATTAAGGTACGGTACTTAAACGTTGAGCAGCAGTCGTGGTTGAAATAGTATCAACTTTAAGTTGTGAACATTATTTCAAATGCGATCCCAGTCACAACATTAAGATTACAATGGATCCTAACACCTGCGCCTAAGTATTCCGCTCACGACAACAACGCGATAAATTATTATTATGAAATGAGAGTAAGTATAATATAAAATATTAGCTGCCCGTTAGTCTGCATGCTGTTTTATGATTGTTATTTACGTTTTGTAATTTAATATTCATAGGACAAAACTTCACAAGAATGCAATTAGGTATAAATAATGATATTATCATATTACATTCAATCGCAGACCTGAATCCGAATGAAACTGAATTCATGCTATTGTTTACACCACCGGCTTCTTTTCAGTGTAATATTTCAAACAAAACAGATTCTATTACTGATTTCTTCCATGAACTTTTAATCAAGGTTCAAAGAAAAAAGAAAGTTCATAATGCATGTGCATCGAGATTTTCAGCTGTTGTTTTTGAGATGTTGACGATATTCAGTGACAGTGTTTTATCCGATTTCTATAGGTTCAAATTGGTTCACAGAAAACTCTTCAACAAGCTACGAGTATTCACTTACACAAAGTTAATCAAAGGCTATGCAAGAAAATCTAGTCAGTAATAGCGGTTTGATTCTTTCTATTTTAAAAGCTTTTAAAAAACTTATTTTTCAGGAATTTGTAAGTGCCTGAAGTGAAATTTTTAAAAATAACAATACATATTTTAACCCTTATTTCAGCCAAACGATTAGTTTTTATCAGGGACTGAATACCGGTTAATTTACTATGGGAGTTATACCGGTGTGATAAAGGCTTTTGTTAATATTCTTCCGTTTTTATTCATATTTAGTGAAAAAAAATACCGTGGTAAGTTATGTGTGTATTACTCTTTAAAACTAATATCATGGTATCTCAGTCAGACAAGTATTTGGGAAAATAAAAATTAACCGGTTTCAGTCCTTGGTTTTTATCTCAGTAATATTTATTCATTAATGTTTACTTACAATAACTCAAGGGTGATATATCAATATCAGGTGCAAGAAGTCGTGATGCACAAGCCGCTCCGGTGTAAACTAATTCCATCTCCAATGAAACCAAGCCTTGACGTTGGGATGTGAATGGCGCGTCTTCATAACCCGCACAGAGACATCGAAAACCGAATCGGTTCTCATCCGGACTGCAACATTTATCACATTTAGATCTCCAAAACTGACAATATTTTATTTTGGGGTTATGTCATTTCTCTAAGATTATCTCCATTACATCCAAGACCAACAATCTGTTAAACTCATGTTATTGGGCTAGGGTAGTTAACCCATGGCTAAGATTTTGTCACCCATTGGAAAAGATAGATTAAAGATTTATTCATTCTACTGAATATGCTGTTCATTGTGATGTTGGTCACCATATAAAATGTGTAAATATTTAAAATACACGTTTAAAATGTTTGTTTTTAGGTTAGTTTTAATGATTTTTCTTTACTGTCATAGTAGATGTCAAACAGCAGGGGACTACTGAAAATCTTGCTAAGTTGTCTTCTTTCCATAAAACTATATGTTATTTTTTATGGAATAAATAAGTTTGAGTTTGAAAAGTATATTTGTCGAGTAACAATACAGGTACTTACTCGTCATCGCTTTTATATTCATTTAAATAATCCGAAGCCGTCTCCAGTGAGAATATAACTTCATTTCCAGGAATCAAAAGACCCTTATGTGGCCAATCAGCAGGCCTATCGAGACAGAAATTAAATGTTAATGATAATTATAATATAATCATACAAATGTATGCCATTGATACATCTATCACACTCAACAACAATACTATTTCAGTATATGAGTGTATATAGAAACTGAGCAGGTACTCACTTATTAGAAAGTTTAGGCGTAACGCTCACATAGGTACAACTGTATTGCATGCACGGTGCATCCAAGCAACCATCGTCGAGCTCCTCTACCTCACCAGATTCTGATGTTAGCTGGATTAATCTCTGTAATAACTATAGGGTTAGTATGCTCCTAGCGACGACACCTTAATAGATTAGAAGAGAAAGAGTTTTGTAAACGTCTGTAAAAGTTTAAGTTATAATTATTAGTCATTAAGTTTCATGCCAAGCCACGCGACACCACCACACGTTTAATATTGTATAAAGAAACCGAAAACCGTCTAAGATTACCACTACTACTCAAGAAGCTAAAACCTAAGCGAACTTCGAAGAGTATCGCCGTTATTATATCGCCGCATAAGCAAAACTTTTACGCGAATTATTATTAGTAAAATATTATATCAAGCGTGTTATAAGTTTACTCACAAGCGGTTCTAGAAAGCTTAGGACCTGCTTGCCATATTCCGATATATACTTAGTAACATATAATTTTGAAATAAAAATTTGTTTATCCACCTTATTATACTGTGTTAGACAGGCTCATTTCAAAATAAACAATAGAAATATATATCAACAACAAAAGATATGTTATCGTATTAATAATAAATATCAATATATATATTATATAGTCAAAGTATAAAAAATATATAGATCAATAATCTTTGAATATTCTAAATATCAAGCGGAAAATCTTGTAAAATCATGCATTTCAATTAACTACATACTAAGAAAAGAACTATTATATTTATGAGATAATCATGTAGTTGTGTCACACCATGTGTAGGTGTAATAAATCATAAGTGCTATGAGAGAAGAAAACTCATGCTATTTGCAAGAATTGAGAAAGGTAGTATGTTGAGGTGATTTGGGCATGTAGAAAGGATGGATGAAAGTAGGGAAACGAAAAAGATTTATGAAACTGGTGTGAGTGGGAGAGTCGGGAGTGGTCGACCTTGGCGAACATACCTCGATCAGATCGGGGATGTTCTGGAGTATTTATCTGACGAAAATTTTTATTTCTAATGTTAAAATTTAAATCGACCGACTCCAACGAATAATTAATAAAATTGATTCATTACGTTAATCCATTTACCTCTGGTAAACACCTTTTTTGATTAAAGGCTAGATTTGAATAAAAGATTGTAATTAATTGGCCTTGGCTTTAAATAAAAAAAAACACCTATTATTTCATTAGATTTTTTATTCTTATTACTGTATTCATGGTAATTACGAATCAGATTTAGGAGAACTACAAAAATATCTCCCACAATGCCGGTAAGATTTGTTAGTAACGGTTTTACGTTACTATTAAATAGTAAATTACATATATTTAATTTTTATTTCAATGATAGTGCCACAGGAGTATACATTTTCAGTGTAGTAATCCAATGAAAATGTATACCCAACAATAGCCAGGTTGGATAAACTATAAATATTACTAATAATAGTAGTGAAATTTATACAGAAAAAGTCACCAAAGAATAGAAGAAGATAAAATTAAACATAAAATTGATTTACAAGGCACATGTCAAGCAGGTCCCAATATCAAAAATTGATCACTCAAAAATATCTAAATAGGCTATAGACTCACTTCTACAATTTCCCCTCTATGTCTGTGTGAAGAGTGAATGAAAGTGATAGTGTGGGGAAATATACAAATGCGTGAGGATGGACGATGCACTACCTTATATACCTTACGGAACGGTGGATCCGGCCCACGGTGCTCATTTGAGCAGTGGCACCTGTGTCGCGGGGAACCGGCCACTGCGTAGATTGTGAGATTGTCTTCGGGTTGCGCTGTTATGCTTCGGGGATCCATTTCCAGAACTATCCAAGATACTTGAGAGGGGAACAAAACCCTAACAGAATAATCAATTTGAATAAGCTGCTAACTATATATTTGTATGTGACATTTTCATTAAGTCTAGCTTCTATTTCTTTGTAGTTCCTCTATATTTGGAATTCCATTAGATCCCAAATTATTAATAAACACAATGAATGTCATTAATAACCTTGATGAAGCTTAAATAATAATTAAATAAATTTCTATTTGATATAATATGAATTCCATGTATTGCAGTTGGGTAACTCTAATAAAACACTAGTCGATTAATACCCAAAACTAGATTCAATAATAAATATAATAATTTGCATGAAAACAGTTATGTGGTTAAATAATTTTCTGAAAAATCTACAAAATATACTGTGCATTAAATTGGTTCACCTCATATTAGAGACGGTCGCTTGTTTATATGGATGCTCGCTTTCAATCCACGTATAATAATGTGTTGTAGTAGTGGTACTAATTTCCTCTACATTTGGAACCAGTAAGTTCATAGCCGAAACATGCGGTAACAACTTATGTATTATTTCCAGAAGATGTATGACACTCTGTGAAAAATACTTTTATAAGTTATAACATCAAGTAAACTTCAGCAAAGCGCAAAGATTTTGTTATAATCTGCCACTATAGTTGTACATATCAATAATAAGAATTGAAATACAAAGTATGAAAATAAATTCTTACCTTTGAATCATCTAACCCATCAAGGTTAGCTAATACATACGGCAGCAAAGTATTTATTACTGATGACTGTTGCAATACAGATGCATTTCGCCGTAAGTCCTCAGTCGTTAATTCGTTCCGTAAAGAGCGAAATAGTTCCGCGCCACGTTCTATTACCATTGAAGCAACTCTTAAGGTAATTCCTCTAAGAGCGGCCACCAATGCGTCCGGATTTTCCGAATTATTCGGTGGTTTTGTGGTACTATAAATAATAATATTTCGAAACTTAGTATATTTTTGTCTTATTAAAAAAAGATAAATAAATAACGTGTCTACTTTAAACGTACCCATAATATATAAGGCAGGGAATTTGCCCTCTAACCAACGTAGTGCCATTAAAACTTAGAGAGCAAGATGAAAATGTGAATATAGTACCATCGGGTCCTTTTACCGAGGCGAGTCCACTGTCACCATTAGCTGTACGACTACCAATGTTGCAAAGTCTCAGAGCATAACGTAAATCTTCCTACAAGTAATATAAGTAAGTCTTAAAAAATTACAAAGGTGCAATAAATAAAGTCAAGGTAAATCACTTTCTATTTCACTATATTTCATCCCTTATACTAAATTATTACCTTTAAGGAAACAGGTTTCTCAAATTTAATCTGTACCATATCGTGTTGACATTCAGCAGCCGAATAAGTACCACGAACTACTTCCAAGCTGATCCAGCAGTGAGTTGATCGAGTGTCTTCGTGAACTCTTTGTAACTACAATCAGAAGTAAAGTAAGAAATAGTCTGTCTGGCAATTTATGTATGATTAAGTTTTTTAGTAGAATTATACTTACACGTACATCATGCAGAACTTCCAACGTGTACTCGAAGTTACCCGGACCGCCATAGACACAAGCGCCTACAAGGAAGACTCCGGGGCGGTCGACATTAAAGCAGATGGCGTCAGGGCTACCATTACTTGTGTTCCACGAGCGATTCGGATTGACTCGAATAAAGCGGGACGGAGTCACGAGATGTTTTACAGCGGCTGTTTCTGTATCTTCCTGTACAACCAGCAATATATATAAATCGAACTTTTAAAAACATACTTATAAAGCTAGTATGTGGGTATCTAAAAACCATTAAGTTGGAAACAATTCCATATAAAATTAATTTTGACCATCACTTAACAAGGAAACTTTACCTTTATGTTTTTCGAGCTGAACGCCAATTCGGCTATAACTCTTACAATAAACTTGCAAGAGTAGTCTGCAAGTTTATCATTCTGTTGTATCTCCCCATGGTCGTGAGGCTGTCCACATTGTCGAGTCATCATCTGCTCCTTAATGGGTAACATGACAATATCCAAAATTTTAGGAATTATATCCAAAAGGTTCCAATCTGTGTGACTCGGTTTCAACGTAGAGCTTTGTTGCTGTAAAACAAAAGGAATCTTCTAATTAAGGGCTTAGTCCGATAATAAGGCAGACAAGCAACACCAAATGAAATAAAATGATTCATAAAGAAGTGGTTGAATAGTGAATATTGAAATCTTAAAGCATATAATATAAATTAGTTTATATTATAAACTAATTTTGTTCTGTTTTATTACCCGATTGTTTCGATTAGCACGCGGAGGAATCGGCGGTGGTTTCTGAGAATGCTGAGAATGTGCAGAGCGCGGCACCGTAGCTGATTTACTTGGTACGTCCTTTACAACCTATTATTTACATCATATAAGCATTACAAGCATCACAAGATAATAATGAGCATTATCATTTTTACTTGTTTTGTTAAAAATATGTAGATAACTACTGACAATTAAACATTTTTTTACAAAAGGACACATGACATAATATGGAGTTTAATAAAATCTCTTACTCGGCTCTCAAGTTTTCTCATCTCGTTCAAAATGATGCTGCTTTGCGTGACAGGAACAATGTACTGCAAAACATCTCGAAGGCTTCGAAAACCACACATTGCAGCGCAAGTCGATGTTAATTCGCGGATCTGTGATGCAGGAACTATCCCATCCTAAAATGTGGCAAGTATTAAATGGGTATTAAAGGGAAAAATAATCGAATAAAAGATAAATGTATATTGGTTCATAGCCTACCGAAACATTATAAAGAAGCGAACATAAATGATGCCATTTTAGAACGGGAGTCGGAAAAAATGCATGAAAGCATGCCGTTACTGTTTCATGTGCTTCTTTCAAAATTGAATTTGTCATTTCTAAAGCGAATTGCACATAGCATATTCTCTGTGACTTATTTCTGCTCGATTTTCTGGGTAACATAGCACACGTAGGCGTTTGATCTGCCATTATAGCTTGAATCAAATTTCGAATGTCTGCTATTATTTCAACATAGGCCATGTATTCTTGAGAATTTCTTTTTCTGTTATTTTGCGGATATATCTCATTGATATATGACTTCACAAGTCTCAAGCAAGTCCGGATCACGTAGACTAATCGTTTTTGATGTTTCATGATTTTAAGTTTTTGGTAATTTATTGGGATTTGTCCATTGGTATCGAGAAGAAGTTCCTTAAAAGTGCTCCAACTCCACTGAAGTAAGGTAATCAGTGACTTGAAGCAGGCCACTGTTACTTTTCGAGATATATTCCTTGAAAGAATGGTGATTGGTTCCCCGGGGTCTTTGCGTCTTTTAGGTACATTCTCATGGGTTATAATGTTGTACAGAAGACAGGGTATCTGCCCAGCATTAACGTCAGTTCCATTATTGGACATTTTTGATGTTTTAAAATGAAATCCTACGTCATCGTTGATAACGATCGCTTGGCCCGTGGACCCGCAGTCAGATGAAGGTCCATTTATGCACGCCCATGCTACATACCACCTTTGTGCCTGGAATATCATAAATTAATATATGAGAATTATGAAAGAATTCAACGATTACAGGTATTTTATTTTTAAAAGTCGTACTTACCGCAAGTGCAACAGGAGTTTCAAAAAGTATAGGGAATTTATCCCTAGGGGGGCACTCATATGGGATTTCACCAGATTCTGCTAACATGTCTCCGTCGCCCTCTTGGTCTCCTCCCTCGGTGCCAATATCGAAAAGTTTTATTTTGGCGGTATATTCTCCGCGCCCACCAAACAATCCATAACCACCTACATTTTTCATGAGAAATATATTACTTGATGCATTGTCTCAAAACGTCAAAATAATTGAAATTAAAGTTATTAATACCTATTACTATATCGGTATCGGTCATAAAACGAATAGCTTCGATAGAATGCCCAGAGTAGCCCCAGCCACCTCCATGACTTTCAAATCGGTTTACCGTTAAATAGTCTTCACGTAGTGGCGATATAGGTATTGATAGGCTATCTCTCTTACACTCTACCTGCGACACTCTAAGAAGGAAATTAAAAGTGTTAGTAAATATATTCAAGAATAAATCAGAACAAAAAAATAATTTAATTACTTTACCTGTTATCATGGACGTATATTAGAGAATCTAAACAACCAAGCAAATGTAACGCAGCATGTATTCTAGTTACAGAACAGTTCTTAGCACTTGGCAACGCAAGATCCTGGTTCAAAATTGATATATTTGCAATAGCAACTCCATCAGCTGGACTATCATCATTGTTGCTGATCCAATCGAAATTTTCAAGGTTTCTAAATTCTTCTAGCCTTCGCATGGTTCCGTGATGAGGATATTCAAATTCATTATCATTGACGAAGCCTTCGGGATCATTTTTACAACATCTCTGTAATTTATGTGCATCAAAAGCTTGAATATTGTAGGATTTCATGACCCTCATTTGCGGTTGGTAGCACCACAATACATCATAAAGAGGATCGAGGCAAGCTAAAGTGTTCACAAAATCAACTTGCTCGGGTCCAGACCAAGCGTAACACGAGCCGTCGCTTTTACATATCGTTACGCACTTAAACGTATGTTCTGATCTATTCGGTAGAATTACTGAAATAAAACAACGCATACATTATCACATAGAATATTTTTTTCACTGCTTTTCAGAAAAGGCAAATACTAACTCAATGTTTATAGATCGGTTCATGAAAGTTGACATGACATTCAGTTTTTAGATCCCCTTGGAGGTGCGGGATGGGGCGCAGGCGGAATGCGACAAGATGGAGCGACGCCATTGGTGCACGTGATATGCCGCTCGGTTGCTATTCGTTTATCGCGGCATTAACTCGCTCCCATTGCTCTGACATGCGCAAACCGCCGCCATTTGTGATAATCTTTCGTGAACCCATCTATACTCGAACTCTATGTTTACTAACGACGGGAAGTGTGACGGAGATATTGAAAACAGAATAATTGAAGCATTGTACTCTTTGATGAGTAACCACATGTTGTCCAAACAGGAAAGTAGAGTTGAGCGTCAAGAGGAGATGGAAAGTAAGGAATCAAAATTTTCTTTGGTGCGTGGTTCAATGGAAGACGGGCGTGGTCGATCATCTTCAAAGGGGTCATGTCAAAAGTACTAGAAACTGACGAGGATTTTAAAAAAGGGGATGAAAGTAAAGGAGTCGAACGTGGTTTTCAAGGTTCGGAGAATATTATGGAAGTAGGTAATCTGTTTATCCTAATAGCAGTAATAATTTATGAATTTCTTACTTATGGTATTATTATTCGCTGTTATAGTCGCGCTGAAAAGCGTGTCGGTCTTCAATACAGCTTGTGAGACCTAAATGGAAAATAAAGTGAAAAGAACATTCAAATCATGAACAATAACATAAACAATACCAAAATTCGAATATGAAAAGTACCTGTACAAATGTCTGGTCACCAGAAGCGGATACGGAACTTGCTTTGTAATTGTATCTGGGCCCCAAACGAGGTACTCTTCCGGGCGTGGCGTACCAAATTGGAGACCTATCGGTTCGCGGTTCATCAATCCGAGGACGACCTAATGCACCTTTCTATAACAAAAAATGAACAATACATAAAATTATTACTATATTTTATTCAATGTGTCAAAATAATAATGCAGGCCCGACAAATAGTTATTCCAATTCATTTAATTCCACATTTTTTTACATAAATTTTCAATACAAACAAATGTTAAATGCATTCATACCTGGTAATTTCCAAAAGTATAAAGTTCACCATCTCGCGTCAACACAGCGGTATGATTGCTTCCAGCCGCTATAGCGGCAGCTTTAGGAACTCTGACGCGTATAATTTTGTGGTGAGGTGTTATGTCTCCCGCTCCTAAAGCACCGTACTGATTCGAGCCGAATGTTAAAACATCACCTGGAAATTAACAAAAGATTATATTATCTTATTATAAGGAAAATAATATACAGTGCTGCATACTATCAATTTATGGAATATCTATCTATTTGATAATCTCTTGTCACGTTGTTTCTGGTAGCACTCCTGCGAAACTCGGCTCGACCGATTTTTATAAAAAAATTGATGTATCCATTTTCATCAACAGGGCTATTTTTCGAGAGGAGGCTTGTGAGAAACTCCTTATATTATATGATATAAATACATATATTTCAACTACCAACCTCTTTAGCCGGTAAACGACTTAAATTTTTTCATCAATCATACACAATACTACGGTGCGATCTTTGTGCTTGCTAATTAGGATTAAAATTAAATGTCTCAGTTTCTCGACTATTTCAGGTTCTTCTCTTAATTAATGTACCTATACTATAATATTTCAATGTCAAGAATGTTATATTTAGAATAATGAAACAAGGGACCTGTTCGACAATTGTGATAGGAGTAACTACTACAGATTCCAATAAACTTTTGGCAATTTGACATAATAAATAAACACATACCCGTATGAGTCATCAAGACTGTATGGTGCAAGCCACAGGCAATTGCTTCTATCTTATGTCCGCCAGGCAAAGGGATTCGAGCTGGAGGTAAGTTGCTACCTTTAAAACCTGCATCTTTTTCAACTTCGTCTTTTGAACAATGAGCCTCGGCCTGTAGGTATCTTATTTCTTCTTCTGCAGCTTGTTCGGAAGCTGTAATAAAAAAAGCTTCTTAGGGATCATCCATTAATCACATGAGGTTCGAAAACAGGGAGGGGTTCGGCAAACAACACGAAATATCACGAGGGGGGGGGGGGGGGGGTATAATGAGATAACACACGATTTGTAAACCAAACAACGGTGCGTGGCCTTGTTAAAATTCAATATACTTTGTACTAAAAATATACCCGTATTTTGGGTAAGGGGGGAAGTCTAAAACCTCACTCCATATCACCAAGGGGGAGGGGGTTTAAAAGTTGCTAAAATCATCACGTGATTAATGGCCAGATTAATTACTTAATTTGAAATAATGAATACAAAACATGACCTGGAATTGTATTTTACTTCAAAATTCTCTAGCTTCAAAGACGAAAGTAAAATGCTTAGCCAACAAATCTACAGGATTTATAGAATATTCACGTTATATTTAAAAATTGTTGCAATAACTAAACAAAATATATTTTTTATAAACAAGATTCAATATTGTTGGTGGTATAAGCTTATCGGACAAGCGTAAAACTACATATTTTAATTTACAACAGCAGTATGAAATTGGCAGACTGCCAATGCGCTAGACCACCTATTATAAACTGTTTTTATTTTCATGAAAATTGTCTAAATCAATATTATTATTATTGTATTTACAAATAAATAGAATACACCTTCGTACGTAATATGACTAAAAATACTTAATAATATAGATACCTACTGAATATAATATTTCTATGCGCAAATGATATGTCGCACATTGAAAAACAATCTGAAATAAATAAAAAATGTGTTTTTTGGGAAATCCCGTGTAATGTTCTCGTAACGTGTACGAATTCCTAATAATGACAGACTGTTGACCTTTTGAGTGTTTATTATATTGAGAGAGCTCAACGGGCCCATCCTAAAGAATAAACAAACCTCTTCGTTTTCCGACTGTTCAATTATATTCACTATGTGAAGTTTTGTCCTTACGACAATTGTTTATTATTAAAACTGTTTTAAAAAAGCCATCGGAGTTAGAGTTAGTGATAAATTCCAAACAAAGAAATGACATTGTGTATCATGTTGAACACCATAAATTGTCTATATGTGGCAGGCGCTATGTTTATCTCGAAGTTATATAACAAAATAAACAAATTACTGAATATTTATCCACTTTGCTCTTTCAAGTGTAAAAGTTGACTTATGGACTTGCTTTCGATGGAACGGAGGACCTTTTGAAATCCACACAAAGACACGCACACCTACTTACACACACATGTATATCCAATCAAACTTTTGTTTAGAGATCTATGTTCTGGTACTCATAGTAATTATTTTCTTTAAACTTAATTCATTTTTGTTTGTTTAGATTTATGTACCTTGTCTTTATTATTGTTCAAACTACGGCGGAGGGTGTTGGCTCTTGAGCCACAGTTGTACTCAGCTATTTCAGGGGTCATAGTTTCTAAATTGATTTTCGTTAAATATGTTTCTGTTTCACTAATTTTTGAAGACAAGTCTCACAAGATGGCGTTGATAGTTGAAAACCATCAGTTTTCGTTTAGAGACGGTTTTATTTTCAAAGTGCGATATGTAATACATACAATAGCATTAAAACTACAAAACTTACTGCTAGGAATGTCATAAACTGAGATATCATCCTCGGTATCGAGCGCGCTGTCGCTTGCGCACGCCGCGGACGTGGAGGGCCCGGCGGACGCGGCGGACGCGGCGGGCGCGGTGGTGGCGGCGACCTCAGCGCAGTACCGACATATACCGCACGTGCTACAACCCCTTTCACCTTCACCGCAACCGCATTTTCTATAATATGTTAGCGATTATTTAAATAAAATACTATATACCTCGACTAAATGTGTGATACTCTCGTTAATAAAAGACAATATTATGTTAGCGATTGCTGATTTGAAAATTTTAATTTGCATATTTTATCACTGTTTATTTTATGTTAGATATCGACAGACGAGCATGAGGTTCACTTGATGGTTGGTGATACCTCTGCCACAGAACATCAATGATGCGCTGTCGACCCACTTTTTACTTCGAGCATTCGGAAATCCATAGACTAAAACCGAAACGCGCAATATGCTTCACGGTTTTTTCATCTATGAACGGTGGTTCGTTACCCGGAAATTCGATATTCCTCCCACCCAATCAATGCCCGAAGTTACCCGACGTAGGGAAAACATGCTCACAAAAAATTATAAACATGTCGTCCCGACGGGATTCGAACCCACGACCATCGATGCGCACGGAAGGCGTTCTACCGAACGCGCCAACGAGCCCGTCAAAATATTATATAATTTATACTTACTCTCCAGGTATTCGATTGGGTAAAGCAGCATTATCACAATCCCCGGCGAACCCCGTACATTCACGACAATTAACGCAGATTCGACAATAGTCAGTAACCCAAGTATGCTGATCAATGCATATATTAGGCTCGTCCTTTGATGATGATTTCGGTTGGGGATGTGGTTCTATAATAAAATATTATCGTAATGTAAAAGATAAATAAAAAACTAAAAACAATTTAAGCAATACTCATGATCAAATACAATTTTTAACCTAATATACCCTCAGGAAAGTTATATTTTAAAAATTAATATCAAATCGAACCCCAGAACATAATACAAACCTTGCTCTCTCAATGTTAGACTAAATGTTAACATAAGGCATGTGTAACACTGCGCTGCGCCGCGCAATTGCGTCAACACACTTCACTGCGCCGGGCTTCATTTCATTAAGTCAACTCACACATTCAAAATGTGTTGGCGCACGGCGCAGGGCCTCACTCACTGAGTGAACTACGAGCGTGGCGTGGCGTCGGAAGTTTCGCTTTCGAAGTCGCGCGTCCCATTTTGTTGCGTCATAGCGCAATTTTGAGTTAACGCAAAGAGCCGACTCAGTGAGTTACCCTCCCTCTAGTCTAGTTAACATCCCATCAGCCATCAGATTTCAATGGTTACTCCCCCAGATTCATAGGACTACTGACTTTCCGACATACACGCTCTTTTTGCGGCCTACTGCTGTTGGTCTCAATGCCATAGTTTGTCTCAATGAAACAGCCCAGTAACTATTCATTACATTTAAGAGCTCTTCAAATGCTGTTCAAGGAGCCAGTTATTACCAGCCATATAGGAATTCAAACAGACTTGAAACCCCAATTTATAAAAAAAACCACTTACTTTCTTTAGTGTATCCAAATTCTCTTCCACACTGTCCCTTGTTATTGATGCCAAAACTATACACTTGACCTAAATTTGTCAGTGCTACTGCGTGGGCTTTACCCAAGGCAATCTGTTTACAAAATCAGTCCAGAAAGTAAATTATATTTTCGAGTTATGAAATAATAACGCATTAAATAATTATTTGTATAAAACATAATATGCCAACTGCAATAGAAAATGAAAGTTCGTTTACCTGTACGATTCTTTCATGTAGTAGGCCTGTGACTATTCCAGCGTTATTGCAATATTGCGTGTCTTTTCCGAACATTAATACAACTCCTTGTCGTGTGACTAGAGCTGTAGACCCGTAGTTGCAGGCGGCGTAGACGATGTAGAATTTCTGCGCCTGTAATTCAACAATTCGACAACAAATCATAAATTTATTACACACGCAGCGATTATGCTAGAATAACATTACCATATATCGACACTGATTGATTAAGAATGTTAAGATCAGTATCCATGTCAGCGGATCTTGACAACAAATATCCGTATTCGGATCCGTATCCGCGGATATAAAGTTTTAATGATCCGGAACATCACTAGTACTGAAAGTACGAATTAAATGAACTCATATTCAGACGGGCTCGTTGGCGCGTTCGGTAGAACACCTGCCGTGGCCATCGATGGGTCATGGGTTCGAATCCCACCTGGACCACATGTTTATAATTTTCTTTAAGCATGTTTTCCCCACGCCTGGTAACTTCGGGCATTGATCGGGTGGGAGTTTAACGAACCACCGTTCAAAGATGGTAAAACCGTGAAGTGCACATTGCGCGTTTCGGTTTCAGTCTATGGATTTCCGAATGCTCGAAGTAAAAAAGAGGTCGACAGCGCATCATTGACTGATGTTCTGTGGCTGACGTATCACCTACCATCAAGTGAACCTGATGCTCGTCTGTCGATATCTAACATATAAAAAAAATATCAGCGCCATCTAGTCGGGTAATTTGTGTCCAGCATCTTGTTTTAAGCGCCACCTTGTGAGGCCGACTCGTAATCGATGAAACGTTTCATTCAACAGAGTTTAAGATTTACTTTAATTGATGAACCAATGAAAATAAAGGAACAATTTAATGAAGTTATTAGAGTCAGTACTTTTCAATCAATTCAATCTAGACAGCCAACCGCGGCATTCATGCGCACTGAGTCTATCAGGAAGAGAGAAAAAACATGGCAGATCAAAATCCATTTCCATCCCTACAAGTACATAAGAAAATTCAGATTATTTCAAAAATCTGAGATAATATGTCTCTGACTTTTGATATTAAAGGGCTAATTCTAAACCAGATTAGTGTTCAGTAAATTATGGTCACATTTCCATAATTTAAGAAAATATGTGCAGAAGAAGAATTGGTCTTAAATTATTCGGTCGGATAGAGATTTGTCAATCAGTATAATATTATTCTGATTCCCATATTTGCGGGAGAATACCTGTAGATGCTAAGATGGACTAAATAATACTTTATATTCCCATCATATGCATTATCTTACTTCACATATGTATTGAAATAAATGATGAGCTCCTCTAGTGTTAGGAATTTAGATCATGTAAATAGCATCACATAATATGTAATATGTAATATTATGTGATAGGGATAATACCGATAGGTGAATTTATAGGCAGATATGTTTTGACGTGACTTCTTGCTTGCTGTGGCTGGATTTACCGAATCAAATTTTATACATTTACTCTAAAAGTCAATATCCCACCTTTACTATCTTTTTTGGGCGAATTGGTTTTGGCGATCGCCTTTCGTTGAGGTCTCCGTCTTCTCCGCGACGTGAAATTCCAGTGAAAAATGTTGAACCATTATCTAGAACTAATATCGCGTGTACTCCTTCATGCCCTACCGCAACCTGGACAAGTATATTTTGAATTAGTAAGACTGCGTTACTTATAGTCATGTTAAGCGTTAAGCATATATATAATATGACGTAATGTCAATATTTTATGTAAAAAACTTCTACAACTAGCTTACTTGTATCACTCTAGTTTTCCTAACTTTTGGCTGATGATTTTTAACAAATACAGTTTCTTTCATTAACGTCCAACGGTTTGTGTAGGGTGATGACGCTTTATATCCTAAGCTTGTTGCCTTCCCTGTATAGTACACCTACAAATAGTAACTTCTGTTATTAGAATCGATAAAAATGAATAGGATAATCAGTTTGATGATATTTTATTTGTAACTCTTACTTTTCCTGAAGCGGTAGTCAGTAGCCCAAAATCTTGACCAGAACTAATTGCAATTAGCGGATCATGTTCATTATCATCAAGTTGTATAGCCACAGGAGCATCCAAATCAATAACTCGTCTGGACAAACCATCTTCGTAAGGTGCTCGTCCGAGTACTAACAAAGTTCTTCTAAGGAGGTGGACGTTAAGTTCTCTATAAGACTCAACTACACGAGTCCCATCATCGTCACGATTGTTGATGTTAGATTCCAAATCATAGAATTTAATACTCAAATTGTCCTGAAATGTCAATATTGTTTAAAATTTGAAAAATTATAATAGATGTATAGTTATATAAAGAGACATCGTAATCTTACAAAACATTTTAATTATTAACTTGCTTATTATAGTAGAAGAAATTTAATCAAAAAAAAAACTTACAAAATTAGTGAGTAATATCAGTCCCAATTTATTAGAGTCAGTAAACACTGCTGATTTAGATTCAATGGTGTTGGGAGATCCAGGATCTAAATGTATAATATTTTTAACTTCCAATGTTTCTTTATCTATCTCATAAACATCAGTTTTCTTTCTGCCAATTCTTACATATAATTTTTCCTAAAATAAACATTAGAAATTTATTTTTGTGATATAACAAACAATCATTTTATTACACTTAATTAACAGAACTTACATTACAATATCCCAGCCAACCATGTCGATCGGACGCGAAAAAGTCTGGCTTATATAAATACACATGTTGACGTATTGAATTACCATATCCAGAACCAATTTTTAAAAGGCCTTTAGATGTAAATACGTATAAGAAACAGCCATCAGATACGAGGGATCGTATGACTAGTTCCTGAGATCCAGTTATTAGTTGAGGAGGTAAGTCTACAGGAAAACTGTTGACTAAGCTTTGATGAGGGATACCATAATCCAACCACAAATTACGCGATGGCGATCCAAGGATTACGGACTGCACACTTCGTTGTAACATTGTTAAATTCAGTGGTACCTGAAAGGTTTGGATAAGAATATGGGCAAATAATATTAATTTCATAATAATTGCATTGTCCAGAAGAAAAATAAAACATCAAATGTTTTTTTTATCAAATTTATTGTGTACCTGAATATTCTGTTCGGATAGACTCGATGAAACCATGATTAGGCATGTTACAGTATTTAATATAAGCTCAGCCTCTCCCTTTGCGACAGTAAGTGCAATGAGACAGGAACTACTAAGTGATGTAAGCATTGTAGGTATCTCTGGTCTTCCATGGGCACCAATACCACTGCATATTTCCACCAGTATATCATGAAGGTTTGATATAATCTATCAATGCAAATAACACATTGAATGTAAAATAATAATTGAAATTTAAGATATCAATACATAGTTGTGAATACATATTTTTCAAAATCTTATGATAGTGTATTAAAATTACCTCTGTATTTTCATGTGATAAATCTTCAGGAGCATGAGCTTGCAAGACATCAAGTAAAGCTCTAAGAGCACATTCACATAAGCTTGCATCTTTGAACCGTGCTTGATCAATCAGGCTAAACACAGTACGAAGACCAATTCCTGTAATCTGGTAAAATAAAAAGGAAGTTTTATATATAATAAAACTAAAGACTACTCACTATACAAACATAAATTAATAAAAATAAAATATATTTTACTTTAGGTAATTTAATATTAGTAGCTTGATTTTGATCATCATTGTCACTTTCGTCAGATAAATCAGCCACTGATCCTTGAAGATGTCTCCAACGAGACAAAATAGATTTACGGATGGTAGCATAAACAGCAAACTGTGATGGATTTTCTAGAAGTGCAGGAGCAAAACAGATGGCAAATGCATTGGAGCCCTTAAATCTTCGAGACCTATCCTTTCTAACCCCCCTCCTACCAGATCTTCTTTCCAATTTTCTGAAAAATTCAATAATTGTTAGTTTAATGCAATTTAATTAAGTATGAATTGAGATTCAAAGATTAAAATTAAATTAAACAAATCAATACAGTGCTGTGTAATAATAATTATACAATACCTATTTCCACTCCAACATAAAGCGCGGAAGTATTTTCGGTAATTCTCAGGCTCCATGCACCTTATCTCTGCCATTTGATTTTTCATAGCCATTTTAGATTTTATTTAGCCCTGCAAATAAATTTTATTGGAAGAGACTGAACACAGAAATTAAATGACATATTTTGTTAAAAAATATCGCTATAGACAAAAAAAAGTCGCTTGGGCAATTGGCAAATAATTTGTTTCAACAATGGAAAATTTTATAGTCCTTTTTACCCAGATTAAAGGATAATATCCTTTGTCATTCAAAATATAATATATTTTATAGATAACACTTTAATTATGAGAAGCTGATAGCATAAGTCAATATTTAATATGAAATACAAAACTAATAAGAATAATAAAATAAAAAAATATTAAAATGTTTTTTGCGCATTTACATAAAAAAAATTAAGCAAAGAACATAGCATATTATAAACTATAATTTAAAAAACCAGTTCGCCAGTTGCAGTTACATATTTGTATTAGCGTATTTTAAGAACATTTTTTTAAAAATTTGCAGAATTTCTCAATTATTTGTGCACTTAATTGTGCTGGAATTATTTTTTACTTTTATAGAAAAAGCAAAAATGTTTGCACCTAATGAATAAAATATGCAATCAATTACCTGATTTAGTTCAGATATCACCATTTTTGGAATTTCCTTCACATTTAAAGAAATTCTATAGAATACAAATCACTGCATAAAATAAGCTTCAAGTATTCGAGCACTAATTTTCAAAAATCAATAAGTGCACTTTTAGCAATGTCCATCGAGCTTCACTTATAAATCGGTAACATTACTACGGTTTTTGGATAAACGATTTAATCCTCACTAGTTATAAATTTTGACGGGTCGTGGATTTGAATCCCACCGAGACAACATGTATATAATTTTCTGTTGTCTGGTAACTTCAGGCATTGATCGGGTGGAAGGAATATCGAAATTCCGACCAGGTAACGAACCACCGTTCATAGATGGAAAGACCGTGAAGTGCACATTACGCGTTTCGGTTTCAGTCTATGGATTTCCGAATACTCGAAGTAAAAAAGTAGGTTGACAGCGAATCATCGACTGATGTTCTGTGGCTGGGGTATCATTTACCATCAAGTGAACCTCATGCAGGTCTAAAATAAAAAAATGGTATTAAAAAATATATTATATATATGTATGTTATCTTCGGTAAAGTTTAATTTAGCCCCAGCCATCTTAAAACGTCTGTGAATCAGTGGTCTCAAACATACCGATTTTTCGGTATTTCTACCGATTTGGTAGATTTGGTAGTTCCGCTTATCCTACGGAAAGGGAACGATTTTTTTACCGATTTTCAACAATAAATGTTGGCATCAGTATGTAATGCTAGTTTAGTACAATTAAATATATATTTTTTTTCATTGGCACGTCAGTTTGTATACTTAGTTCTTAGTTTTTCTTTGTTATTAATATCTCTTTTTTGTTAATTTTTTTGCTGCCACGTATAGTTTGTCAAGAAAGTCATGAAAAAAAAGGAGTTCGCCACCATAGTTTATAGGGTATCCCCGTATACTTCGACTAAATATTGTTGATACTTTATTTGTTCTTCAAATAAAATGTTTATGATTCCTATAGTAAGTACATTAAAAAAAAAATTAGACAAGGATTTGCATCTTTACATATATATCTTGTCCGCAAGGCTGGGATTACAAAAAATAATAACGAAAATTACAATTATAAAAATATATTTTACTAATCAGATTCCAAATAATCTGAGTCGAGGTATTCGACTCCCGAAATATTGCCTGATACTCTTGGTCCCTGGTACATTTCTTCCTCGTCCGATTCACTGTCTTCTGTTGTGATGATAAGTCTCTCTATGTCATTATATAGAGTTCCTCCACGAACAAAGTATTCATTTTCAATTTTAATGATATGGTCAACACAATTTTTCCATTCCTGTGACGTTAATGACTCAAATATTTATTTGGCTAACTTTGCAACATTTGGCGAATTGCACATATTATATCGAAATTATCCAACTGTTTCTTAGGTCGGCCTTTCCTGTGTTTTCCAGGCGTTGTGAAATTGCCATCATTCGTCATACCTTCGTGATCCACAATGCGCCGAATTGCGCTTTCGGAAACACCTAAAACGAAGAGAAACATGTTAACAATTATTGTCAATAACGATATTCATATTATCTAAACAAAAACAATAAAATCGCACCGAACCGAAAAATATCTCGTTAAACTAAATAATAAAAAAAGGATCAAAACTGTTGAAGGTGTACTATAAATACGTAGGTAAATTTCATAACCTCAACACAATGTAAACAACACTTTATAACCGATAAATTACTACTTAAAACAAATAATTTTCAAGAAAAAACAATTCCTTTATTGTGTATAATGATGAAATATATTATACGCACCAGTTATCTTTGCTGTTCGACCGTAAACATCATCCAAATCCGAAAGCAACTTCCTCGCTTGAAATTCGGCCAACCACTCTTTAAATACTTTAAATATGATTCGCCTCGCACTGCTCTTATAAACTTTTCGATTCATATTTAATATTTGAGTGATAGTAAGGAAAATAACACTATAAAACGTAAAAAAAGTCAACACAGTAACAACAAAGCTATAAAGTGACAGCTAATGTACAATAAATCAGTGTTGCTAGTACAAGCAAAATTTGTAGTTCCCAAATCATTATTTTCATGACTTTCTTGTCAGACTATAAGTGAGTACGATACTGAGCGCGTATCAGATGAAGCGCATGCCGTCCAAAGTTATAACAAATTGATGCCATCATATACCGATTTTTGGTCCAAATATACCGATTTTACTTGGCAACCCTTCCGATATTTGATTTTCGAGACCACTGCTGTGAATTTACTACCCGATCATTTCAAGATTACCGTTACCTCCCGCCCTGCTTCCTCATACCGCTCCTCAAGCGTCATCCTGTTAATACGGATAGCAATGTTGTCGTGTTTCGATTTTTTTATTTTTATTTTCGTTGAGTTTTTGTTTCTGTTGATTTGTTATTAACTATGAACGTACGTAGGGATAGGTAGGGGTAGGGATTTTTGTGTTGCCATAGTGGTTCTACACAGCGGTGAACGTAATTTGTTATAGGTATAAGCTTAAGACATTCTTTGAACAAAAAAATAATAAAAAGGAACTATTTATTTCAGTGGGCACCGAAAGTAATTATAGCGACACAGAATGGAGTGATGATAGTGATACAGAAATAAGTGATTTAGATGACCACGGTTGCTGAAAAGCATTCGAAATGTCGGGTAAATAATAAATCGCGTTTTAATCCGGTATAAAATATATTATTTAAATGATTATAATATGATATATGAATATTAAAGCTTATAGATCGATTATATGACTAGCAAACATTTGGATGTTTTTTTCCTCAGTGGTTTTATTAGAATTACTCTGGCATGGTAAATGTGAATTAACAAAAAAATCAAACCGCTGAAAAAACTGAAAAGCAAAAAATAATAAACCTTTCTTATTTAACCTTATTAATTAAGTTCTCAAACTAATGTTAGTCTACCTAAGTAATTTAAAGTCGGCTCCAAACAATTCAATGAAAAAAGTTTACTAAATTACCTTGAATTTAAAGAAATAACAATGTAACGTGAAGTCTGCAGCGATAAATCATTCAAAAAATGCGCTCTCTGCACGACTTCGTAAACGCTCATCATTTTGCGGTGAAGAGACGTGTTACGTGTAGACGTGCCACGCCAACGTCGCGCTGCACGCATCTCGCTTTATGTAATTAATTAATTTGTTTTTTTGGCGTCTAGTCAATATCACTTAGGTATACTAATGTGGCGATATCTACAATCCGCGACAAGAATCAATACAAGGACGTCTAATCCAGAATCTCCCTATATAAATATAGCGTTTATTACCTATTGTTTGACTAAAAATTGATTTGGTCTCATTTTCTTTATTATTATAGCCGTGCGAAGCTGGGTGGGCAGCCAATATTTTTATAATATGATTTTAATACATGAATGCTCTTACATTGTTTATTTACCGATTTTTTTAAAACAAAATTGTGGTGCCACTATCTGCCGTCGCAAAGTTGCCGCAGTGTTAGTTGCCTAACCAAACCATTACAATGTACTCTGTGAACCAAACCATAAAATCTTAAAAAAATAAAATTGCCAGTTGCCAGATTGCCGCTTCTCAATTGCCATTGTTCTAAATATTAAACTTGTATTACTCAGTATTCAGTTGTAGTCAGTGTGTCATTATGAGTTTGTGTGTTTTTATTAAGTTTTAGGGCACAAATTAAATATATTTTTTACAAATGTTTTAGTGATTTTAATAACAGTGACAATAATGCGTGCCGAACCATTTATACCTGATTCGTAACACCACAGAATCACGGTTAGTTCAAATTGATTACCTACCATCTAAGGTTATTTGTTGTGACATGTACTTATATATTCTGAAAATTATTTGTCATCGGCGTGTAATAAAGTTACTTAAGTTCATATGAACATAAAAAACAGAGCATAATTTCATTAATTCATGTTGTTTACTTAAGTATCTTGGTATGATATTTCATTTAACAAAAGTCGTAATTTTTACTGGCAGATACACATCCGCAATAAGGTTCTTGGCGTTGGTCTAACGCTTTGCAAAATATAATGAAAGAATTGAAATAATTTCCCGATAATAGCCTTAATAAATACAAAAAGGTAATTTATATTGTTTGTAGGTTCCTAATGTTTCACTCGAAATTATGGGGTTTCTATATAATTTTTATTCAGGATTATTATACATGTTTATTATTTAAATTTGTTATTGTATGGTTATCGAAATTGTATTATGTATTTATAAAAAACTGAAATAATGTTATTATAATAGGAGCTTAATTGTATTCTGCAATAAATGAATGCCTATAATATGCTTATAAGTTTCATTTATGTTAATTATATAATAAAATATGACAATTTATATTAATTAAATAAACTTATCAATGTCAATAAAATTTATATTATTCAGTTTGATTGAATTAATAATTAATAATTTCATTGTTTTAATCATCATGACATGAAGAAATATTTTCAAAAAAGAAAATGTTAACTTGTTTTTTAATTATTTTTTCTTTATTACAACATAAATTTTATGTTTATTGACATGTACAAACAGCATCTCAAATATTAAAAACATTTGATTTAAGTTTTTTTCTACAACTACAGCTTACAGTAGACTCTCACTAATTTGGCACTATTTATTATTATCAATTAATAAAGCATTTCATAAAATTAATACAAAATATTTGTGTTCATGTTCTACACATTTTTGTAAGAGTAATATATCTCACAATTAACTAATTAAATGGTCTTAAAATAATCCTTAATTGAGTTCGCAAAACACAATGCGGGCGTTGGGTGATAGATTATTGGATGTATTTGTCTTTTTAAATGACGGATTTATGAGATTGTACCATATTTGTTAATTTAAAGTATACTTTAATTTTTTTATTATCTATTTTAAAATATTTATTACCAGGCTCCTTCATCCATCTGCTTGAATAAGCCCAGCCATGGAGGTTGGGGCACGTGCCTTGGATGTGCTGCCCCTCCTACAGGAAAGGGTAGCAGCTCTTACTGGGGGCCGTGATCGACGTGGAGGGCCAATAGTATGGTTTCCAGCAAATTCAAGACGAGATCGCATAGCTCCAGATGACTACAGACGCTTGTTGCATTATTTAATCAGCATTCCTAAGTACTTTATACTCATATTTTTTTCATTTTCATATTATATGTATTGTTTGTAAAATATATGACCTACAGTCATATAAGCACCACTTATTTCTAGATTATTATCAGTTAATATTTTAATAGATAAGAGTAGTAATTTAAGTAGCATTTTGGGAATCCTTGTTAATTCATGTATTTTTTTTTCAGTGGGCCTGTGAGGACACATGGTTTTACTATATTAATTGATATGAGGGGTTCCGCATGGGCTGCAATTAAACCAATTTTAAAAGTTTTACAAGAACATTTTCCTTCATCCGTCCATCAGGCTCTTGTAGTGAAACCTGATAACTTTTGGCAGAAACAACGCACAACAATAGGATCTCATAAGTACAAATTTGAGGTAAATATTAAAGTTACAAAATGCCTGTTATTATCTCTATTATTTAATTGACCTATTAATAGTACCCATGTGCCTTATGTGTAACTTCTGTGTTATCAGCTTTGCATGATCTAAATAAGGTATTATTATTCTATAATTTAGTAGTAAGTTATTAATTAGATTAAAGTTGTTTACTTAATACAAGTAGGGTTAGTGTTTGATCAACCCTTTCAACTTTTTGTTCCTTGTATAAATATGCTATGTATGTGTGTATAATATTTTATATCTTAATATTATTTCCAGACAACAATGATTAGCCTAGAAGCACTGCCTAAAGTGATAGATAGTTCTCAATTGACACCAGATTTAGATGGCACACTTCAGTATGACCATGCACAATGGATAGATCTTAGACTGGTGAGTAGAAATGGATCACCCATTTTGCTCTACTTTTATTTACAATGAGAATTACTCAACAATTGTCTTTTTTATTTAATATCAAATTTCATGACATGTATAACGTTTTAAATCTTTAATTGGATAATTCCAGAATACTGCAGGCTGTCTTTTGCATTAATATTTTTATGATGAGTATTTTTTTTTATAAATACAACATTATTTAATATTTTACTATGCAATCTTAAACAATGTCATAGTTTATAGTTTGTTGTATCTTTATAGTTTATAGATAACTCAAGTAGCAATTAAAATAAATAGAGTACATTATTGTTAGGGTCTAAATAATAAGTACATATGTGTCTATGAAATAAATTGTTCCTTATAACTATAGGCTTTAGAAGATCTTATGTGGCAAGCGGGTGAATTGCTTGACCGACTAGATGATTTGCAAGAAGACGTCGCGCGTGCTGACTTTGCAGATGATGTCACCGGAGCAAGGCGCGCTATCGACGCCCATGCCGACATAAGCAAACGTCTCGCTAAAGTACCTGTTGATGAGCTAGAGGCCCAAGGTAATATTATAATATATCTATATGTTCATATCTGAGATTTTTTGTTTACCTACATATATTTTAAAAAAATGATGTTAAACTTATTAAAAATAGCCCAAATAGGCTATGAATTTATGATTACCACCAGGAGTGAGCAAGATCGCTAAAGATAAACAATGGCCATATGTTGGGATGTCTTATGATTCATTAAAATTTTGTTAATATGTATATTAATTTTACTGTGTCACTGAAAGTTTCATGAAATATATATATGGCTATATCATATTACATATACTATTTAAAGGAAGTATAGTAATTAATGCTTACTTGTAGCATTTAAGGAGTCAAATTGATAGACATTCATTACTTATGAACAATGTAAACATGTTGGTACGTTTTGAATAATTAGAAACGATTATAAGCCTTGTGCAGTTGTAATGTATTTCATACTAGCATAAATAATTTTAACGCGTGGCTGCCTTAGCTGTTGACTACCAAGTTTCAGTTGAATATTGCACACAAGTGTTTCATAACACGCCAAACGATGTTGGTGTAACATGTGCTTTGATTGCTTACGATCCAACGTTAGGCATGGTATGAATGTTTGTTTTTTTTAATCAATAATTACTGTCACTTTTAACCATCAATGTTAGTTGGAATTCCCAACTTATTTGATTAAATTAATTAATTTAATATGAATGCATCATATTTTCAGAACCAGATTGTTAACATATTTATAACTGAGTGAACTCAGGCATATTAAAACAATTATTTATTGATACAATAGACAAGGCGTAATGTTAATAAAAATCGCTATTATTAGAAGGAAACACTGAATATATCCTTTTGTGTATATGTGGTTATATTGTTTCCTTACAGGCCATAAAATAAAACATATTTTTTGCAGTTAATCTACCTATTTGTGTTGTAAAATTGTAACTATTTTCTTATATTGTTTTTCTATTATATATAATATATATATATATATTATATAAAAGAGATTCCCACCTATATATTGACTCATCACGATATCTCTGGAACCATAAGGCGTAGCGACTTGAAATATGGTAGGTATATTCCTTTCGCCGAGTAGAGGTCAGCTAAGAACGGATTTTACGAAATTCCACCCACAAGGGGGGTTGGGGGTTCAATTGCTAGTAGGATATATACCTAAAAAGTATATTTTTTGAAGGTTTACTTTTCGACTATGTATGGATAAATGAAATATTATTTGTGATAGTAATAAAAAAAAAGATCTCTTAGGTATATTAAAAGTGAATTCCCAAGTCCCCTAGTGGGTCATGAGGCAGACCCATTTCTGTGTCTGTTTCACTGATCATTATTCTTTAAAGTAGCTGGATCAGCCTTTTATGCCCTACCTGACCGAAATATTTTTTTTTATTTCAGGATTCGAATTCAGGATCTCTTGTGCTAAACGCATCGCGCTTACCACTAAGCGAAGGAGGCGGTTTCGTATATTATTAAACCATAAATTGATATTTAGGTGAACGTGTTCTTCAACGTCTGGAGGCGGCAGAAGCTGCGTGCTCAGAAGCAAGTGGAAGCGGAGGTGAATCGGCGTTTCACTGCGGCTCGCCGAGTGCCGTCCGCGCGCAGCTGTCCGCCGTGCGGTCGGCACATGCCCACGCGCATAAACTATGGCAACACAAGAAGATGCAGCTAGACCAATGCTTTCAGTTACGGCTCTTCGAACAAGACTGCGAAAAGGTAGAAGCCATTTTAAGGTTTATTAATTGTAGGAAGAGTAAGATTAAAAGTTTTATGTCCATGACTACGTCCATTTTAAATTTTTGTTCTGAGATTGACTTGTTGATATCAGATAGATTTGTTTGTTTGTGTGTTTGTATGTTTGTTACGATTTAACTCAAAAACGACTGTACCGATTTTAAAAATTCTTTCTCCAATAGAAAGCTATATTATCAGCGAGTAACATATTTTTTGTTGTGTATAGTACATCTACATTGCACCCGTGTGAAGCCGGGGCGTGTTACTAGTTATAAAAATATATGGGTTGCTGTTTCAATGTGTAAGAATTATATTTAATATTAGAAATGTGAGACATTTCTGTAAACCATACTGATTATTTTTTAATATTTAGATGCTGGAATGGATTGTAAATCATCGTACAGCTTTCTTATCGACGTACGTTGAAATTGGACGTTCTTGCACTGCGGCTAAGCGACTTCAAGAGGAACACGCTAGGTATCTACTGACAACATTATTTAAAATACTACATATATTTACAGAATCATTCAATTTCAATTAATTAGGGTAGGCAATAAACTTATAACATTGAAAATGTCGGTATAAATTCAATGACAATCGAAATTAATGTTGGAAGTAAGTGTTTTGTGGGGAAATCATAAACTTATGTGCAATTAACTTAGACGTTCATACAATATTTCCTGTAATTAAATATTCATGAAAATAACCTGTTTCCATCGATATAGGAATTGGTTAATTTAACGTTTTTTATATGTAAATATAAGTATGGTAATCTATTATATATTTTATTAAGTTCTACTGCTTTTTTTTAAGAATTCACATTGATACTAGTTATCACGTCTATTATTTAAACTATTCGACGTTTTTTCCATATTTGAAGTGGAATATACTCCAAGTTGACTTTGATTAGACCCTCCAAGTGCGATTTTATTATTACTGCCACAATCAAAATAGTGTACTTCATACATTGGCCGGTCTAAAGCGGTTTCAATATAAGTCAACATTTCAAGTGGAATATAGTAGATGTGTGTGCCGCGCGCTCTACAGGTCAAAAGCAGAACCACTTTTTATGTGCTAAAATTTAGTATGGTTCTGTGCTTCTATGAAAATCTATGTTCTTGCCTCTTCTCGCTAGACCGATTATAGATTTTCAACCCGGAAACTTAAAGAGTTCCCAACATATAGGCTTTGTTTCATGGAAATCGGTTGTAGAAAAGTTTTTTTTTTAGAAATTAATGAAGCCCACGCGAACGAAATCGCGACTATCAGCTAGTTTAAAATAAAAATGATTGTATTTTAAAGCACATTTGAATAAAGACAGTGGCGTAGTTAGGTGGACAAGGGTTCCGGTGCAGATAAAAAATCCTATCCCCCCCAGTTAATTTTTTTAGCTGAACAAAATTAATTATTTGCAAATTATTACTCACCAATGGCGTTCGGTGCGTCCATTATCGGCGTTATAAATGCTAAAATCTTGAAAAAATAAATATCTTGCGAGATTTTTTCTAGTTTCAAGAGCCCTCTGGGGGCCCTCTCAGCTTCAGGGCCCTGGTGCATTGCACCACTTTGTCCTATGATAGCTACGCCACTGAATAATGATATATAAGTGACCTCGTGGTTCGACAGGTTTGCAGCAGCGTGCACGGGCGGTGGTCGACCGAGCGTGGCGCGCGTGACAGCGGCCGCGAGGAGACTGGCCGATAAGCGGCACTACGCAGAAACGCAGATCACGTCGCTCGCGCATCGACTCGAACGAGCCTATAAACAACTCTCTGCTGGTTTGTGATCTACGTGACTTGACATCTACATACAGTATAACCCCGATTAACCAGGAGGGTCCGCATCGACGGGTCCGCGGATAACTGAAACCACGGCTAATCCGAATTAAGCATAACGACTTTTATTTTGATTCATACCTTTTTTATGTTAGATATTGACAGACTAGCATGAGGTTCACTTGATGGTAGGTGATATGAAAAATATTGAAAAATCTAGTGGGCACGAAACCCTAACATGTTTAGAATATTTAACAATAATGGTCTAAATTCTATTACTTTGATTGCTACCAAGAAGAACGACAAACATTTAGTGTAATAATTATAAAAAAATCTATTATGTATGTTACTTTTTAAAAGAACTAATAAAACCTAATTAAAACTTCAAACTCAATTATCTCAAAATGGCAACCATGTGGGTTGACACTGTATTGCTTAACAGCGTCCAACTAGTTGTTCTACGTTGGCAGGGCTCGAGGAGCGGTCGGCAGTGCTGTCCTTGTCGGTAGTGTTCCACCACAAGGCCGAAGCGTACGCGTCCGCTGTCGGTGGGTGGGGGGCGCAGTGCGCTGTCGCCTTGCAGCTGGCGACGGGCCAGGGAGGCGCGCCCTGCAACGACCCCAGGGCGCTAGAACAGCACGCGCAAAGACACAGGCAGTTGTACGAGCACATGTGTCAAGCTTACACTGAGGTTAGTTTTAATATTTACGGTATTCACGAGTGGTTTCGAATTTCGATACGTATTGTCATATTTGTGCTAAACTAGTGGTTTTTTGTTTTAGTGTTTGGGAACGACGTTAATTATAAATGACGAATCACTTAGAAAATGGCTTGTTTTATTTAGTAGACTTGTTCTTCGTTTTAAATATGGAGGGTAGAGATAAGGAGTAATCTCTTAGTATATTATGTGTCCATAAAGTCATGTGATATTAAGGTGGCGCTGCTGTAAGCTGATGACTGCATTTGAAAGAAAGTGCCTAAAACTGTTAGAGTAGGACAGAATGAAACGAAGAAAGATATATATTCGGTCCGTAACGACTTTCAAAAGATAGTAAAGTAATTTCTTACATTGATTAAATATATAACAATAATTTAAAAAAAATCAGAATTCTTTTGAATAATGACGTTTTCAATTACATACTCATTTACTTTATTTTTATAAACTACTCTATTCAGTACAACTACTTCTTTACTTTACTATTTCCGTTTGGCATACTTACTTTATTAATAATCGCCAAATTTACATCGAACCATCAGTGGTCATCAGCGCCTTTTTAAGTTTTTAGTTGGTTTTGGAACTATAATCTAACAGCTTATCATGGACACTTTTGAAAGTAAAGCCCCATATGAGATAGTCCTCCTTATCTCTACCCTCCATAGTTTTAAACGTATTTTCGAATGAATGTTGAATAAAAAGATAGCGGCAGCCGGAAATTCATAGACACAAAATTCTTGTTCATGCTTGTGGTTGCTTGATGACGATAGATGGCGTTAACAGTTAGATATCGACAGACGAGCATGTAGTTAACTAGATGGTAGGAACATCATTCAGTGATGCGCTGTCGACCTACTTTTTACTTCGAGCATTCGGAAATCCATAGAATGAAAAGGAGACGCGTGATGTGCACTTCACGGTTTTTCCATCTATGAACAGTGGTTCCTTACCCGGTCGGAATTTCGATATTCCCCCCACCCGTTCAATGCCCGAAGTTACCAGGTGTGGGGAAAACATGCTTACAGAAAATTATAACCATGACGTCCCGGTGGGATTCGAATCCATGACCAATCGATGTGTACAGCAGGTGTTCTACCGAACACGCCAACGAGCCCGTCAAGATAAAACACTTTGTATATTATTAAGATACATACTACCATTACAGACTTATTTCGAATAGACTCATGCGATTAACTTATGTGTTTCTCCCAGGTACACTCAACGAGTAAAAAGCTGCTGTACCAACTTGACCATTTAGTTCAAGTTTGCCATCAGACAGATCCAGCTGATTTGGTTAGTATTTTTATTGTTAATCTTTTAAAAATTGTATTATATCATGGTTGGATGTAATAGATGATAATTATATTAATAAAACTTTCACTTGAAATAAACAAAGTATTTTTTTTTTATAATTACGTTAGATGAAACGGATATCTGTTTGGCTGGATACTGCACCATTTGGTGCATCGCAAGAAATTGACAAAATCTATCTTTCAGCACTCAGCAGCTTCACTGAGCTGCAGCGAAAGTCCTTTTTCTAAAGCTGGCCTTTGTTATGACGACAAGCGAAACCATGTTCATAAAATCATATGACCTCTTAATGAAATTAATAGTTATTCACCATAATTTGCCCTTAGTCCAGTACGAGTACTGAACCATTTTCTAAGTTGTAATATGAAAATTTTGTGATTACTGATTGTGTTTAAGTGATATGAATAAAGTATTTACCTTAATTGTATATTTCGTATTTCTTTTAAAATTCGGTACCGGTCTATATAGGAGCTCGCTATCCACTATCCGGCCGATTGTTTTATTCAGGCCGGATAGTGGATATACAATAAAGGTAATTAATCACAAAATTTTCATACTACAACTTAGAAAATGGTTCAGTACTCGTACTGCACTAAGGGCAAATTATGGTGAATAACTACTAATTTCATTAAGAGGTAAAAAGCGGTTTAATTTTCGGACAAATAGCTATCCGTTTCATCTCTAATGTATGGATACTTTAAACAAATACGTATTTCAGCAAAAGGACGGCACCGTGAGTTCAGCCGGCAGTAGCGGAGGCGACCCGGCCGCCGACTACAGTTCGGGCGCGAACCACGTGCTGGCAGTCATACACCAGATCCTCGGTCACCACCGGGCCCTGGAGGCGAGGTACCACCAGGCTAGGCTCAAACTGCACCAGAGACTAGCCTTGCTGCTCTACAAAGAAGACTGCAGACAGGTGAGACCATCCTTATAATCAGTAAGTGTTGGATGTACCTTTTTTATAGTATAGGGAGCAAACGGACAAGTGGCTCACGTGATGGTAAGTGATTACCACCGCCCATAGACATCTGCAACACCAGAAGGCTTGCACCTGCAACCGCACCTGCGTTGCCGACCTTTAAAACTATCTACCTGTTTGTCAGTTGAAATAATATACTCAGGTCTGTAATCCATTGAAGCAGTGAAAAAATATTACTTCTAACTCGATGCATTCAATCGATACGACTTTTTATGCTCCGCTTATGCCGCATATTTTGGCAAGGGAATCAAACCTTTAAGGTACATCTCGTTGACCTAGAATCATGAAATTTGGCATGAAGCAATGACATAGGGCACAAGTAAAGGAAATATTCCGAAAACCGTAAATTTGTAGTTTTTTATATTGGGAAAATCTTTACCACTAAAAGTTTGTACGGAACCCTCGTCTGACTCGCTCTTGGCCATTTTTTCTGTTTAAATGTTTGAATTTAAGCAACGCTGTGTATCATTGGTCTTTTTGATATTGTTCTTAATAAATACAATTTTTTCTAGGTGCTTGATTGGTTGACGAATCACGGTGAAGTATTTCTACAAAAGAATACCGGTATCGGGCGGAATCTTCACAAAGCTAGAGTCTATCAGAAATCACACGAACACTTCGAAAATGTCGCACAAGTACGTAGATTTATTATACCAGTGTTAGCTTTTGCAGTATGCTTGTCTTTTTTATTATTATTTTTTTATGTCATCTATCGACAGACGAGCATGAGGTTCACTTGATGGTAGGTGGTACCTCAGCCACATCAGTCAATGATGTGCTGTTGACCTAATTTTTACCTCGAGCATTCGGAAATCCATAGACTGAAACCGAAAAGCGTAATGTGCACTGCCACCCAATCAATGCTCGAAGATACTAGACGTGGAGAAAACATGCTTACAGAAAATTATAAACATGTCGTCCCGGTGGGATTCGAACCCATGACCCATCGATGCGCACGGCAGGTGTACTACTATACGCGCCAACGAGCCCGTCAAAAAATTATGTTTTAACATTGTTATCCGTGTATGCTATTAATAAATAAATAATCAAATTTCTTTAGAATACTTATACAAATGCGGAGAAGCTTCTCTCAGCGGCCGAAGAGCTAGCCCGATCTGGGGAATGTGATCCGGAAGAAGTGCTGGGCGTTGCGCGGGAACTGGAGGCGCACGTGGCTGCGTTTGCGGCGCGAGTCGACAGACGACGGAGACGGCTAGATCTCGCTGTCCTACTCTATACACATGAAAAGGAGGTAATGCTATTACTAGCTCGTTAAAATTTCGTGCTATTGTTTTATATGTTTCAAATTCAAAATCATTTATTAATTTAGGTAACACAATGTACACTTATGAACGTCAATAAAAAATACATATTAAATGCTTCTAATTTTACATTTACTGCCATTTCTTATATCAAGGGCGTAGAACGGACGAGAAGAACTGGCAATAAACTCTGCCACTCTTTTTAATCGCCAAGTTTTTTGTTTTACAAAATTTTTGAAAGGAGCTGCAACCATTACACCATGTTCTACTTGACATCTTTACGTAATTAACTATAATAATAAAACAAAATATACGAAAAAAATAATAAAACAAAGATTTTCCTCTATCAGCAGTAGGTATGGTGAAATAGGAGCACGCACTTACATTCTCGTGGGAACAACACGCAAATATGTTACATAGACGAAATAACTAACATCGGTTTAAGTCGAATGGTCCTGTACTCTCACTTATGACCGCTTTCTGTAACCTTACAACTTTGTTAAATATAAAAGGAACTAATTATTCGTTCGTGATATGAATGAATCCTCAAAATGTATCCAATATCAAAATAAAAAAAAATATTCACAATCCTGAGTATTAAAAATGTATCGTAAGGTATAATTGTACCGTTATTTTCGTTAACTGTTAAATTACTATTTCGAAATTGAATCAATTGTGAATCACGCCTACATATCGCTGCTTATCATGAGTAATGATGATTTTACAGGAGATTTTTTTGAAAATCAAACAATATTTGTTGTGACATCTTTTTATTCTATAAATATGTATTTTATATATAAATATAGAATGTTTTCAATTAAATCAAAATAGTATAAATCAAGGTTAAGATATTATTCACAAAAAATAAATGATGTGGTTGTATAATAAAAATAGAGTCAAAAATCAATCAATGCAATAATGACATTTTTTCTCGCCATTACGTCAATTATGCCGATATGAAAGTGAGTTTTATCAACAGTAAAATAAGGACTATATTGGATCGTATCGTGTTTTTAAGTAGAAATTCAAAACTTTTGAGTTGTGCCGTTATTCTTGCAAAGCAGCGATATGATATGGCTATTTTCTTAAAGAGATCCATGTTATATTGGTCCAGATAGACAGACATATTAATATTATCTTATATTCGCAGCTCCTACAATGGCTGGAGACGCTTCGTAGCGGCGGAGGCGTGTGTCCATCGGATGACAGTCCTGAAGCAGCCCGCCGAGCTCTGGAACAATGTGCCCAGCATCGAGCCGCGAGCCTCGATGCGTGTGCTGCGACTATAGCACAGGGCGAGGCGTTGTTGCAGGACTTGAGGTGAGTGATGTTGTAACTACCGTCAAATTATTTGATACTAGCAATCCGCCCCGGCTTCGCACGGGTGCAATGTATCAGATCATGATAATAAAATCGGTCGAGTAGTTTTATATTGATAATTTTCTTGCAACATTTTTCACTGATGCTTCGCTCCTATTGGGCGCAGCGTGATGTTATACGATAAAGCCTTCCTTGATAATTTGACTATCCAACACATTTTTCAATTCGAACCAGTTCCTGAGATTAACGCGTTCAAACAAACCAACTCTTCAGCTTTATTAGTATAGATCAGTGTAAAATAGAGACAACTTCTTCAAACGTTACCGGATTGAAATTATCGTGTGAAAAGAATAAAGGTAGGACATAGCAGGGTACTTTTAGTGGGTGCCTGGCGTTGAATCAACTAATTTTTTTAAGAGCTGACAATCGAACACTTGTGTTACCTGATGGTGAGTTATCATCACCAATCATACGAGGTTATCGAACATTAGACGATACGAATACTTTTTTTGCAAGTTATTCGTGCTAGGCCCTCTGAAGTAGCAAATTTTTTCGTTCCGTATGACAAATGTCAATCCAAAAAAGGGCGGTGAAAAATTTACCGTATTAAATGCGTGACTGGCAAGCACTGTACGATACTGCCAAAGAATATAATTTTAAAATAATTATCATTTTCATATTGTTTTTCATTAAACCTGAAATACTTCAGCAGCCTTTCATTAATAAAGTTTTGTTATAATGACATCAGAAAATTAAAAGTAAATTTGTCTGGCTTGCCAAAATCTTGATAATTTTAATCGAATTCGATACCCTTTTACTATGCTAGTGTTATACCTCCCTATATAGATGAAAGAGGATCAGGATTGGAACAATAAACGGGAATGTGTGTCAGAGGATTAGAGAGATCATTTTCCCATTTTGCATGGAGTATGAATTAAAGATTTTAATTAAGTTGAATTTTATCTCTTATTGGCCTTACCATCCATTGGATGTTGTTGTCTCACCTTAGTTAGTAATTATTATTTATAGGAATAAAACTTAATAATGTCTCGAATTGTTGTTTTATTACTTCTGGTCGCTAGCTCTTAAAAATAATTCGAATGTGAATTTGTTGGTGGTGAATCTTACTTCTTACTATTTATTATAATTATGCGAAAGTTTGTGACGATGGATGGATGAATGGATGGATGTTTGTTACTCTTCCACACAAAAAATACCGAACGGATTTTGATGAAACTTTACAGCAATATAGCTTATATATCAGAATAACACATAGGCTACAATTTATAAACAGTTTTTGTATATTGGCCGTAATATTACGATAAGTATCAAGTTACTCGGAAAAATTCCTGCCTTCTGAGAGATATTTTGGCGTGCGCTGCCTAAACCGTTGGAGTTACAAGAATATAATGTATGATGGGATTGTTTATTTTAAATAGTTCTAAATAAAAGTCCGGGATAGCATATATCTACCTTTTATGTGGAAGCCAATATACCCTAAACTGTGAGCCATAAAAACATTTAAATTTGATTAATTTTTTCACTTGTACTTTTTAGAGTATTTAGCTAATTCTTATCAAAATTGATACATTTTTCGCTTTCAGTATTTAATATTGATGAACTTTGTCTTTTACACAAAGTAATTTGGATGAATAGTTTACAAAATATCACGATAAGTACGACTTGAGTGCAGCGCCATTAAGCGGAGATTGATATAAAAACAGCTCGGTTAGAAAATAAGCTACCCTTAGTACTAATTCTACGCAGACGAAGTCGCGGGCAGAAGCTAGTAAAATATAATGATGAGAGTCATTGGTTCGTAGTGTGCAACACTATCCTTGCATACCCATGGTTCGAGAGTTTGAATCTCGCTCTGTCTTAAAAGTGAATTTCGGAGTCCCATCATAGTGGGCATGGGGCAGACACATTTCTGTGTCTGTTTCACTCATCTTTCCGTCTTTTATGCCTTGCCCGACCGAAACATTTTTTGTTTCTCTGAGACTCGAACTCGGGACCTATAGTGCCAAACCAACGCACATACCATGGAGGTGGGTAATATGAGATTTTTATAGAGTTGATCATAATTTCTATGAAATTAAATAATATTTTTTTTATATATTTCCTCATTACTGGGCACTTTTGGGGGGATGACCTGCGGCTGAGATATCCTATGCGAGGTGGATATTTGATAAAAATAATAATTTTGTCACATTATACGTGGGATAGAAAAACGTTTAAGAGTGTTATAGCTAGGGCAAAGTTTGAGTACATTAATATAATTTGTGAGTAATAAACTTCTAATTTTGATTCTCGCCAATGTCTAAGAGAATTTCTTAGCCGGAATATACATTCTGCCTTTGATCGGGAGTAGCATAAAATTCTTCTTTTATTATTATTTCTTGAGAACATTTCGAAGTCCAGACTTGACCGTAACTAAGTTTTTAGTTAAATTTATTTGAAAGTCTCAGAAGACAAGTACCTAAGTATTCATTCATCGTTCCGAGAACACTGGATATCTCAGCAAGTAATGGAATGCTTGACGTCGACATATCAAGCTACGTTCAGTTTCCTGTTCTAGTAAAAGGAAGGTCAATTGTTTGAATCTACTAACTACTTGGGTCCAGAATCCCTAAAGTAAAAGTAGCGTAGCTCAAAAGTTCCTCGACCTAGGCTCCTATTTAGGTTTGACTTTTAGCATCGCATTATTGGTTTTTTTTAATGTTAGATATCGACAGATGAGCATGAGGTTCACTTGATGTTAGGTGATACCTCAGCCACAGAACATCAGTCAATGATGCGCTATCGACCTACTTTTTACTTCGAGCATTCGGAAATCCATAAACCACCTGCCGTGCGCATCGATGGATCGTGGGTTCGAATCCCATCGTATAGTATCAGTCACTGTCTTAGTTTTGAGACTATAAGCAAGCATTTTCAGAATTTGTTTTTAATATGGGGTAGTATTTCCAATATGTATAGCAAACATCAACAATATATTCATATGTTATATTAAAATGTAAACAATAGATCTGTTGTCATTGCCCACGATACGTTACACAACGGTATGCGACCCAATTTCTACGTCCACAATGCAGATGAACGCTACTCTGTTTTCACTGAAAATGTATCGGTACACGGTGAGCACACGCGATCCTCTCTGTTCTAATATTTATAAATGTATGTCGATGAACAATGGTGGCAATACAACTCTTTTTTTTTCAAAGCTTTCTATCAGATACTAATTAGTAGGACTTGGGTTAGATATATAGATAAATATATTTTTTTCATCGTAACTATGTAGCTTTTCAAAAGGCTCACAATTTAGGTTATGTTTTAGCTACAACGGTAATTCAGGTAGACACATGTCTGTTGATCAGAGTTTCAGTTGATCAGTCTTCTGTACCCCGCCGACCAAAATATATTTTTATCTTGTTGTCCTCGATTTGAACCCGATACCACTGGTGCAAACGCACTACGTATACCACTGAACCACGGCGGTCAGTGGTATACGTATATGGTATACGGACTTTAATGTATTTTGATTGAATGATGTTAAAGGAATGTTAGCGTCTACTTCTAAGTTACGATCTTAAAGCTATAGTTGTAGTTAAAAAAACATAATTATGTTCAATTATGAAGTATTAGCTCTACATTCTCATTTCATTTAGTAATCGTCTAACTCCACAAAGTATACATGTATACAGTCATATTCTATAAAAGGAAAAGAACTCGTCGCGTTCCGGCGCATACGTAGAGCTTACTCAATGCTTGAAAAAGTTGATGTTTCTTCATTCGAAGTATTTGTCATTAAGATCAGCTTCTTAGTTTCCGGTAATTGGCCACTGATTTCACTACCAGTTTTACAATGCAGGTTGTCGGTTCAAATTCAAACATGATTAGTGTAGCTCTTTAATTGTTTTAGTAATTTTGGAAACTATTCACACTATATCACAGGTTTTGTGTGTTTTATTACACATCGTTTGATGTTCTTTCAATTTACTTTCAAAATACTTGAGTATCTACGAACGTATCGTGATTCAGTCCTGTGTGACTTGTTTACCGTAACAGGAAAAGTGGTCGTGAACGCTGCCTGCATTGGCGCCAGTCTCCTTTAGGAAGACTGGGAGCATCTTACCCTTTATGTGCAAAGCCCGATTTAATTAAACTTTATATTTAGCCTAGCAATTTCTTAAAACCCGTATTTGTAAGTTTTTTTTATTTCTCTTGACTTTTCTATAGGTATTAAAGATGGGTTTTTTTATTTAATAACTATACGGGAGATTGTTCCATTACAAAAAAAGTTTCTAAGCATGGAAAGAATATCATTCATTAGTGTTCATTATTAATAGTAACCCAACTATGGGATCTATAGGAATTAGTAATCAATGTTATATATTATATTCATTATTATTACTATTGAAGATTCTAGTCCGGGAGCCAGGTGCAAATTTGGTTAATTATTTCCTCTCGAGAGATAATTCGTCAGACGCATCAGAGCATAGTATTATAAAGCCTCGTGAACGTCAGCTGGCGCTCGGGTGGGGGGATGAGCGGTCCCACGCACGAAGGAAAAAAAAATACATTCATTCATTTCCTCTCAGCTAAAAATTTGTCAAATTGTAGCTAATCCAATATCTCAACGAAAAAAATAATCAGCTGCTTACAACATAGTGTATTACAACAGCTGGTGTCTCGAACATGAAAAAAAAAAAATATTTTCCGTGATTTCCTCTCAAACAAAAATTTACCTGATGATAGCTTATATGTAACTGTGGATAAACATATAGGTCAGCTGGCTGTATCTTGGTGGAAAACCCGTCAGCTGCTCCACTTAAGGAAGGAGGCTACAACCACTCATCCCCCCACCCGAGCGCCAGCTGACGTTCACGAGGCTTCATAATACTATACTCTGATGCATTTTACTAATTACCGCTTGAGAGGAACTTGGTCATGAAAATCTGTTGCTGGCTCCCGGACCATTCTTAACGTTTTATCAAATTATGACTGATTCTATATATTACTATTATTGATAATTTATTATAACTATTAGTGATTACAATCTTAAAAGTTTACATATTTTTCATTGTTACATAATGCAAAGGTCCGTTAGACATTTTTATAATTGAGTAATTTTATCTCTAGATGAGCCAATATGATACATTTTATATTTGATCTTACATAAATTTGTATGGAAAAAATATAAGAGGTTCATTTTAAATTCTGATTGTAAAAAATATTGCGTAATGCATACTCGAACATATGGATCACTAGTAATCGAGTCACGCTGTCACTACTACACATTTTGAATATTGACATTACTGCGACGAACCGCAACGATACTTTCTTTTCTATTTATTATTTATAAATAGTGGTTACCGCAAGCTTTTCATTTTCATTTACTCCAAACGTATCTAGCGGTGGCAATTTAACGGCAAAATGTGCTGATGATACGAAATCGTAAATATACGAAATAAATTAAATCTTACTTATTTACAGCAACAATCGTAAATAACAATTTAAGAACATCTAGGAACGAATGTTATATAATATAGATTACATTTAGCAAAGTATCCACAAGCACTTCAATTGTTTCGCCCTTCAATAAATCAAACGTTCTTCTATTAAAATATTATGGTTGTCTAATAGGGTTCGATAAGAGCGTACGATAATATTATATCTTTAAACTTTAAAATGTTAGAGAATATAATTAATACATTCACTTTTGTCTTTAAGAAATGGCAAATTAGTTAGTATTGTGAAAATACATATTTTATAATTGTTACACATCATCAATCTAAATATCAATGCATAATTCCCAAAAATCAAGTTCGTTATTCAAACATGTTTATAGAAAAACTAAGAAGGCAAAAAATAATCTATAGTGGCATATTTTTTCAAGTATTATAGTTATGTATTAACGTTGTTAACTTTGTAAATTAATATTCAGAGGTAGCTGCCAACCGGCTGAGATACTTGAAAGCTGTACTAAAGTTCGTTTTGAAGCGTGGAGCCCTTACAACGCTTCCCCCGTTTTCATACACCGACATAAATACGTCTGCCGACATAATACTATAGAATGTCGAGTTTCTGTTATTATCCAATGAAGAACTGGAATCGGCGCTTATTATTTTTATACGTAGGATGAAGCTACAATATTGGTCTTGTGAGTTAATCGGTAGCACATAAATTAATCTCATTTAATAAACCCATTCTATTTCATAGTTCATACGAATAATATACGAAGTTGAAATTCTTTTAATTTCCACGGTCATACCTACACGTTCTATGATCTTATCTCTTCAGTTTTGTTTTCATGACTAGTTTAACAGTTTAGTTTCGGATTAATTTAACATTTGACCAGATTTTTAGGTTACGTTCGATTTTCCATGAAGCCAATTAATTTTCTTTCGTAAATTCTCGTTTGACGGATGAGACGCGTTATGGCCCGCACATCTCGCCGGTCGCGATTGCCACAGTCCGCTGCCGGAAAACAGCGCAGAGCGACGTCCACTCTGCGACTTGGTTCACGACAGTATTTACGCTTTCGCGCCCAATCGACGTTTCGAACGTACATTAATATTATTGTTTTTTTGATGCCTCAATGTATTCTAACGTGACGTTTTTAAATTTATACGTATGGTGATTAGTGATACGTGTCAGAAGACAAGCAGGAAAAAGACAATACTTGGTTTTATACATTATTTCTATTCAACTATTTATTTATTCTTAAGTACGTAAATTAGGTAGAGATATTTTTTTAAAGCTTCATATAGATTTTTCATAACTTAATTTAGGTATTATTGAATTAACTTTAAATTAAGTTATTTTTGCCTTGGTTGTCGGCATCAATTTATACAAATCAACTTGGTCAATTTTACGTGAAAATATAGTAGAATAATAATAAACCCTTGCAGAAACGTAGATACTCCCCACTTTATTCAGAACCATTATTATATTATGTGCCTGTGAACAATCAAAATAAAAAACTGATTCTTCGATTACAAAACATTACCTACAAATGGGTAGAGAAATATTTATTGTAATCACAATACATATCGTACCACAAACATATTTTTATGAACTGTAAACAAAAATACTTATTGACAAAAGAAACTTCAACGTTCAATATGTATTGGGGCAGAACCCCTCCATGATATACAACTCTAGGTATGATTGAATTTCCGCCGACTGGCACCCCAAAACATCGACACATACTTATAAGCTTATAACGAGGGTCTTTTAGTATAATACGATACATCTCTGCCGAACCCACAAATTAAAGATGTGTTACAGTTATGGAAGTAGATAGACATTATTATTTATACTAACATATCCTTTTGGTCATCTTTATACAAGGTTGAACGGTAATAAAAATCTTAATTTAAATAAGATGAAAGTCCTATTTTTCACAATACATAGATACAGTAGACTCACTAATCCGGCACTATTAAAAACCAGAGGGTGCTGGATTATTGGAATGTTCGGATTACTGGATTGAATATATCTATAATAAATAAAATAAAATAAAGCGTTTCATAAAAGGAATACAACGTATTTTTATTCATGTTCTACCTAAATGTATTTTTTATAACTGTAACATATCTCACAATTAACTAATTAGGTACATAGTTTTAAAAAAATCCTTGACGTCTGTTTTTGTGCAATTTATATGGGTAAGCGCGGGCGGAGGGTGCCGGATTATTGGACGTGTCGGTCTATTGAAGTGCCGGAATAGAGAGATTTTACTGTATTTTTATTGTTGATATGTACCACGAAGGTCTCAGAAATATTAATCAAAATAATGGTTCTGTTTTAAGTTCCATAGCGCAGACTTCCACTTAATATTTCATTGTAATACACCAACCACTATTGACAATTGTCTGATATCATTGTTCGACATCGCCTTTATTGAAACCCTCCTGCCTAGTCTTGGTCAATATTTGCAATGCGAAAGTCTGTTCTTGCTACATTGCTCTCCCTCGGGAGGCTGGGAGGATAGGAGCATTGTTTTATTATTTCCTTTTTGCATCATGATATTCAATAGTCTGTCAGTTATTCCCTATATTTTGAAAAGGTCTGGATCAATGGAACGGGATGATTGACTTATCTTACAATAGGTGCAGCCTTCACTTGCCTGGATATGATATTGTAGTGTAATATTGAACAAATTATTATGAGTCTACTAATGCCTTATATTACATTCTCCGAATTGGTATTCTTGGATTTATAAGTGCATAACGGCGGTTATATTGTTAATAGTTTGATAGTTGTCGGGAAGTCGGCAACAATGGTTAATGGGTTGCGAGTGATTGAAATTGTCTCACAATCGTCGTTTCCGGCTCGCTCCTACGGTTAAGGACAGAGGGATTTAGCGGGACTCCTCACCGCGTCTGCCTTCCCCATCCCGTGGGACGCCGTCGTCTTCATACAATTGTTATCATAATTACTATTTTTAAGAAATATGCCCAATTATTTGAGGTTTAAACTAGATAATCTTTAAATTTAATAAAGAAAATTAAATTGTTCCCTGATTTGTAATTGTCACTTATTGTGAAAATGATCACTTTAGATAAGTATTATTAAACAGTATTTGACTTAAACTTTAAAAGATATTTGATGAACTTTTTTCTAACTTAATTAATTTTCAGACATATACATATTTGTATTATATCATAGTTATCTATAACAAAATCTCGAAGAGGTTTGTCGTCTGTTTTTATATATTATGTGTGATGAATTTCTGGCTCTGTTTCGTCAAATATCTTCTCATTGATCGGTTGTGTGTAACGACTAACGTTTAAAACACAAGATCAGCGGAATGCCGCGTACTCTGAACTCTCTCACGGCTACTCTGTTTCGGTTTTATAATTATTGCGATGTCTTAAGCTTAAGCGGATACTTACATAATTATTTTTTTCTTCACGGTATTTCTTCTAAAGGTTTTATGGATTAATCGTTACAAAATCTTAAATTTTTAATAAGCGTGTAAAATTAAACATCTGGTTATATTTCTAAATAACTAAACCAATTATATTTTTAAAACTAGAGGTCTGTTTCTTTAAAAAACATATAAAGTATTAATGAAATTTATTCTATGGACGTCAGTGATCACTTACCATGAGGCAAGCCACCTGCCCGTTTGCCCCCTATCCTATAAAAAGGTAGTTTTATATTATGGCATAAGGATTGTGCGAACTGCTAATAATATTGTCGAGTACATGCAGCAGCAGTACTTAGCCCCGTGAGTGAATAGTACTCATGACTCCGCTAACCCTGCATAATTTAACATTATAAGCGGCCCTCTAAGCCAAGAGAACGCTCTATAACTTTTAATAACGTCGTTTAACTCTTTCAGATAGGTATTGAACTTTTACTCCAAGTTCCTCCTCGATATAACATTCTTGAAACTTATCTCTCTTATTGGAATTCTGTTTGCAAGTTTAGAAGCGTATTATAGATGTAGGTACGTGGCGAAACCACCGCATAGTCGCATCGAATTATTGGGATGATTTGCTTTGTCATAACACTTAAACTATCTCTATGCAAATTAAGTATCAATACGTGCGTTGGTTCGTATTTCAATGAAAAATTAAACCAACAAACACGTTTTCGCATTAAATACTTAAGGTTGAAAGATATGTTTCAGTACAATTTAATAATATGGTGAAATCAAAAAGAAAACCAAGTCGTGAGTATTTGAACAATGTGGCGTGTCTCTCACTTACGTGTTCCTTGTTTTTATTGTAACTAGTTAATCAATTAAATTGTGTCGATTGTTAATGAAATGTGCCTATAATTATTCATTCTGAAAGATAGGGTCGATACCCTTATTAACTGTTTTTTTTCTCAGGCACATAGTCTACTTTCACAATATATAAAAAATAATATCAAGTCGTGTGACATTTTCTTTTCATTATTCTGGGGCGATAATGAAATAAACCCTTCTTAAGTAATACTTTTTTTTACATTTGCTGGACAGAAAATAGATAGGTTAACAAAAACATCTTGTAATGTTGTATTTTATTAACGCGAGTATCACATATTTAAATAAAATACTGTATACCGGATTAAAACGCGATTTATTATTTATATAAGCATCCGAACCGTCGGGATAAATAATTTAAATAAATTAATAAAAATCGTTTTAATCCGGTATACAGTATTTTATTTTAAAAAACATCTGTTCTTTCTGTTCTTTCCGATCCATTTTTAAACTTGACGTATTTTTAATTAAGATTACTTTAACATACTAAATTAATTCATTTACACTTAGTAATATTTGCATATTTTAAAGCTTTCTTGTTGGAGGAATCCAATGCAATCGTATGGAAATACTCCACTGTCAACTGTCGGATGATAAGTCACGCGATTAGTGGTCTATAGAAAGTCTGTGGATGATCTGCGTGTACGACACGCCTTATAGTTTCTACGCGCCTGCTGTAGTCATAGAACATGTTTATAACAAGTATTTAAATAGATTCACAACTTATTAAGAAGTTTACTTAAAATACATGGTGTTACAATTGGATTTGTTAGAATAGTTTATCGATCAGTAAAATAAAATAAAAACTCTCACAGAAGAGCACTCTTGTTCCTTCTTCGTAATCACCTTAAGGTGGTTCGTTTTCCATACAAAAAGTCATGATTTCGAAGATCGATTGACGAAGTCAGTTTAGAGTTTCGATACTAAATATTTGTGCGATATTTATTAATTTATATTGCACGTTATTATATGCCAGATTTCTGTATAAAATAACATTATTTTATTAACTCTGCGCAAAGAACTCCCGAAAAGTAAATATTTGCACAAATATTTAGTATCGAAACTCTAAACTGACTTCGTTAATAATCATGACTTTTTGTATGGAAAACGAACCACCTTAATATTTGTATATATATACCTACTAAAACATAAAGCTACTGAAAATCTAAACCTAATTATGTCTTAGTAAAATTGCAAATTACGATTGTTTAATTAATCTTACCTGCTTGTATATTAAATTACGAATTTGAAATGGATAAAACAAAGGGTGGGTTTGTATATGCAAATGTGTTTATTGAAAAAGTTGTTGAACGTGTCTGTACGAACAATACTGACGCCGGTCCAGTGTCACCGTTGTGATAACAATATGTGCATTAGCCGAACTTCAATAACTCAAACATCGATATAAAAACATCATGCAACGAATATTTATACGATTGTGTATAAATATTCGTTGGATTCGTTTTAGGTTTATGATAATTATTTTATATGCTTTTCATATATATATATATATATATATATAAATAATTCTAGCATAACAGATTAACAATTTTCTAATAATAATCATCATTATTTGATACAAAGTTTTGGATACTATATAAAATGAATTAACCTTCGTCTCGTGTGTTTGCTTTAGCGATAGTTTCACTTTCTCCGCTAGTTCTTGCCCTATATATAGTGTGTATAGCTGTATGTTGCGAATTTATGTATGTATGTATAAAAGTATGTACGTAATGACGGCAGACGATTTCTAGCTATTTGTACTGTGAAACTCCTTTTTTTTTTAAATATTCTTATCAATTATTTAAAAAGATGTAATATAATTTAAAGGCTAATATTGCATGTTACATTTCAGATAGGAAAGACATAATCGTATAAAATATTTAATCAGTAGCTATTTGGGTTAAGGAAAGGCGCTATAAAAACAGATATTAAAACACAACTCGTTGAATGAATTTTGACGTACCATTAACTATCACTGAGCTCTAATTGTTTTAGTATCTCTTCCTCGAGGTCTTCTGCATTGAATATTTACGAGTCGGATACTCATAAAGTTTAACGCACTGTTAATATATACTTTGAACGGTCCCTGCATGCGCTCGACCATGCTTTAAAGGGCAGCAGTACCGTCATTGATGAGACGTAAACGCCCTTATTTATTGGTTATCGTGTGGTAAGGATCTTGGCCGCGTTTTAATAACTTAAATTTGTTAAGCGTGACTTGATATTTTTCTTTATGAGTCTAATGTATCAGCAACGCATCATGTTATCTCGCTGAGGCTAATAGAAGTATTTTATAACAAGGCGAAGTGTTTTTCGATAATTTACCTCCGTACTTTAAGACGTTTTTCAAAAGCTTTCTGCGTGGTATCCACTGACACTCCTCTTATCGTGAACTCTTAGAATTCAAAGGCTATTCACGTCATCAGTTTGATGGAACTATTGGTTGTTATCTTTAAATAGTGTTATAAAAGTCCATTATTTTTCTTTAAACGTTACCGATTCCAGACACTTTAGGAATATCAATATGGTTCCTAGTATTTGCGAATGTAAAGCGCCGCGTTGTTCTCAGAGTTACATTGTATATCTTTGGTTCCGATTGGTCGCCGACGCGTGAGGAATGCTGCGCTCTGGCGACAGTAGAAAACATCCTCACGGCAATCATCTAAAAATTAAGCATTTGTAGTATATCACCATCGTGATTCGGGGAAGTCGTTGGTTCGATACTTTCACAAACCTGTGAAAATATATAAATCGGGCACTATCAATTGTGCTATGTTGTAATTTAAATTGGGAGAAGCGTCGACCATAATTTGAGTAAAATCAAATCTAAAGCATCATTGGAGTAATTCGCAGTTCGGTAGATCGAATGCAAACTGCTATTTTAATATATTTACTATATTAGAGTTAAGCAATTGTTAACGGTTTGCTTCTACAATTTGTCAAGCCATGTAAATCATTACAATGTACTCGGTACAAAGGCGGGATATTGCTGCTCCATCCGTTTCATGGATTTAAAAAAATCGTTAAAGAAATTGCTAACTATTCCATCGCTTATGTAATAATAATAAATATCTTATTTTCTCTTATTATTTTTCTATAAATGTAAAGTAAATTGTCACTTTAGGTGATTTCAGTTATATATGTATATTGTATACTAGAGCTCTGTAAGTCGTATCATGGTGTGACTCTTGGGCCGTCTGTGGAGCTTATCTTTCTGTCGGTAGACGATGAATAAAAATGATGTTGATATTTTGGCAAATTTTATGTTATTTAATGAAATATGTCTATGAATGTCGTTGATAGTAACTATTGAAAGCGTTGTCGACGATGACCTTATTTCAGTGAACAATAGCTGTTAGGGGATGTTAAACCTGGTTGACAGGTGATAGTTTAGTTAAAACTTTATCCTCGGCATCAACGAGCAAATAGTACAGAAGAACGTTTGATATTGTGGTCAAGCAATTATTAATTGAAACTCTTAGCCTCTTATTTCGACTGAATCTATCATAAAAATGTGCATTATATACTGTAAATATTTATATTTTCATATTCAGTTGCGTCATATATTTTTCAATGATATCAAGTTTCAAAACAAACGATTGTGTTCTGCATAATAAATGATTGAGATGTAAACACTGGCCACTGCTTGTTTGTAAGGTGACTGGCGTAAGAGATTCGCTAACCAACCGTAACATAACAGTAGGCGCTGGGGATTGTAGGTCACTGTCGGTATTATAGTTATAATCACCATGCGTATGTAATTGTTAATGTACTTAACGTGCTCACGATATAACTGTTCATACTCGGTGATTAGTCCTCGAAGTGAAGGTTCATGGTTAACGAAAATTTTATATGAAAAGTGGTCGCGGAAGACGGTGAAATGAACATTTTATTGTGAAAAATGCTCAAATATCATCGGCGTTCCCATAGGCACAAGTCACCTGTACGATGTTTACGATGGAGGTTAGTATATAAAGAACATTACAACTTAACTACTCCTTTTAAAAATCGGTTTTAATAGAGTCTGATTCTAAAAAGTAAAAGCTTACTAGCGATAAGCTCTGATTAGTAATGTTAATCGAAATTCTGAAGAGGAAACTGCTTTGTTTTGGATAAAGTTTGCACAAAGCTGGGCAAAGCACTTATACCCCGCGGAGGAGCTATCAGGTCAATAGACAAAATAATTTAAAAGTAATTAAGAACTTTGTGAAATCGAAACCAATATTAAAAATTCAATAATAATTTATTAGACTCATCAAAATATAATAAATAAAAAAAAACCATGAACCAAGGTATTTTTTCCGTGTTTCTTTTACTTTATTTCTGTTATACATACTGAGGCTATTCAATGTAATATATATTTTAGAAAACGTCTGAAAATTATAATGATACAGAAAGATAAGCGGAAGAAAGTTCCGTACTCCTTTGCCGTTTTGATTAAATAGGAAGAAGCAAAACGAGAGGTGGTGATGAATGATGAAAGGGTGTAATGCCGCTGTGCGACATGATTTACGGAGGTGGAATTGGGATTGAGGAACTAAATTATCTATATATACCTATATAAGCAACTTTTTTTTTCTTTGTTATCGATAAACTTGAAAACTACTGGACCGATCGGCATGATACCATGACCATTCGACGCGGAATTAATTGTAGAAGGTTTTAGGCTATTCATTTTTTGAATTCCATCAACCATTAACCATTTTTTTTTCAAATTTATGTGGATAGTTCATATTCGTCTATCCTTTACAATTCGCCTAGCGAAGCGGGCGGGCGGGGACGGCTAGTATAGTTATAAAACACTCCGAAATGTTATCAAAAAATACCAAAAGACATGCGCCAATGTTCTAAGCTCTATAGCCTAGATTCCACTAGCACCGAATCCTCAATGAATCGTTTGGCACGCCTTTCCATCAAATCTAGGATTGATACTCATTTAATAAAAAAAAATAAAAAAATAGAGGAGGGAAATACTTTTCAATGGTATTGTTGCATTCGCAGGTCATCAGGGGACTCGGACACAGCCAGCACGTCTGCTGTGGAAACGACACTAGAACGTTTGCGGGGTACTCGTAGTGCTCTAGAGGAACTCTGGTCAGATCGCGAGAGACGTCTTGAGCTCACTCTCCAATTGAGACACTTCGAAAGAGATGCGCTAGAGGTAAGGTGTACAAAAATACCTACTCCATTATTGAATAATAGCTTAATAATTTGCGATGGTAATTTGTCCTTTTCTAAATTTAGCTCTTAAATTCAACAAAACGTTCTTTTAAACACCTGAGTTTTATTGTGTACCAGCGACTCTGAAGCATAGTAAAGCGTGACATTTTTGTGGAACAATGCGTTTCACGCCTTTTGTGAATTTTACAATAGGAAATAAAATATTAATCGCCGTCGCCCGTTGCACTGATGTAAGTCAATTAATTCTTTTGGACATTACATAATTTATTTTTGAACGGAATTCAAACCTTTGTCAGACTTTTGATTTCACTAGTTGTATTGCTATGCCTATATACCATATGCGCCGTGAGTTGCCTTGTGGATTCCCAGTATGTTGATTATGCCTTGGTCGTTATAAGTCCATTATTCAAGACAATCTTCTGTCAATATATTATTAAAAGTAGTAACAGTATACATAAAATTTTATAACACAACTTGTAGCGGGCGAAAAATTTGGCCTGCATTCGATCCTACGACCTTCGACGGAAAATTCGTGTCAAATAAAAACATGACTTGTCTTAAAAGTATATTTGTAAAATATAGCTAACTCTGTAGAGAACGGGTTTCTTATACTGCCAAGTACTAAATTGCAGTTAAGTGCATATAATTATACCAGCCTAAACATTCACCTTCTCACATTTTATAAGTTTTTCTCAAGGCAAATGACTTTTGATATTTTCCATTTGTAATTCACTTTTCGTGTCACTTAGGGCTGCTAGATAACTAAACGCTAATATATTTTAAAGCAACAAAATCATTTGTCATTTTAACATATTATGTGGGAGAAGAACTGCCAAATCCGTTAAAATATAAAATCGGAAGAATAAAAGGGTAGCAAATAGTATTTTTTTATTTAAATGGATGAATAACATAAAAAGAAACAGTATTATTTACTATTACTATTAGAAATGATAGTATCCATGTATAATATCTAGGTATCATCACGACTTGAGCTATGGGGCGACGAGTTACAGCGCAGTGAGCCTCCTCGAGACCCTCAGCAGGCGGAACAAGCCCTCGCAGCACATAATGAGAGCGTAGCTAGAATGCAACATGCGACCTTTCAGGTATTTTTACACAGGAATTTATTAAACACAATCGTAGTTGTCTATATATTTGTTGAAAAATCATTTAGATTATAGATTATTTTGTAGATAATAAATAAATAGGTATACATAATATATTTAAGCAAATATTTATGTCATCATTTCCCATAGCCATAGCCAAGAAGCATCTTTTAATACACATTAAACGACGCTATAATAGGTCTGGCTACTTTTTACGACGTCGTTGACGATAACAGTAGAACCCCTTATATTATGGGTACTTGAACTGTTACTATTTAAATTCGAATCCAATATATTAAATACTTAGCAGTGAGGCTATTTTAACTTTGCCTCTTTCACTATTCTGTAGAAGATCTACTTGAACAGTTCCAGTACAATTGAGATTCTATAATAAAACTAGTAAATATAGTGGAAAATAACCGATATTTCAGGTAGTTCAGCAAGGTCAGGAGTTGGCCGCGGCGATTGCAGAAGCATCAGACGTGATGGCATCTAGCTCTGACAGCTCCGAGGGCGCGCCGCTTGACGCTCAAGCGCGAGTTCAACTTCTTCTCGAGTTTTTGCACGATCGACAGCTCGACTTGGAGGAGTTGGCTGAAGAGAGGCGCGCCAGATTCGAACAATGCGTTCAACTTGGTAAATAAATAACATAAACACACACAAAAGTCTTATAGTGCTCTACGGGTCCAATATAACAATGGGTTCAGGGCTTTGATGGGGGATTTCGAGTCGATGGCTTTGAACAGCATCGCTGATACGCAGGCTGCGGGCCAGCTCCAACAGGTTCTTACAACTTATCGCGTCTAGATTACCTTGCTCCCCCTATATGATGCACTGGTCAAAACTGCATTCCTTGATGCAATAATGATATCCGGTTTTGTTCTTTTAATTTATGTCATTATGTTATTTAAAATGTTATTAATGTTTAAGCTTAATTATATTTTCTTTGTTTTGTAATTGTAATTCTAAATGTAATGCTAAATAATATGTAAAGCTTGAGTTATTAGTAAATAACAAAAAAAAATGACAATTTAGGATTGCTACTGACAAGGCTACTTTTTGTATCTATGTTGAAACTGCTTTTCCCCGCGAATTGCTCTCTTTTTAAAAAACATAATATGGGTTATTGAAAATCATCAGTGGTTTTAACGTTACTTATGTTCAACCTATTTCGATTAAAAAACTCATAAGTATGAAGGTTTCTCATCCTATAGAACTATAATTATGCAATCATATATGCAACCATCGCAAGATAAAAGTCATTTCCTGTAAGAATTGCCGTCGACTTCAATAGGTTTTAGACAGTAATTTATAATATTGTCTTTTATTAACGCGAGTATCACACATTTAAATAAAATACTGTATACCGTTGTCACGGTCCCGTGCTACTGAAAACGGTTACTGAAAAGCATCCGATACGCCGGGATAAATAATTTAAACAATATAAATAATAAATAGCATTTTATTAAATCTTTTAAAAAAAAATGAATACTTGTTCTCAGGTCAATTCCAAAAAGACGCAGCCCAAGTGGTGAGTTGGATACGAAACGGTGAGGCGATGTTGGCCGCTTCCTTCTCGATTCCGGGGACGCTGTCCGAGGCCGAGCAATTGAAACGAGAACACGATCAGTTCCAAGTGGCCGTCGAGAAGACTCATGCTAGCGCCGTGCAGGTCAAATACAGGGCGGATGCTCTGCGGGCAGCTAATCATTATGATCCGCATACAATAAGGTAATTCTGCTCCACACAAGTGGCTTTAATATTACTTATAATCTTTATGTAAAGTAACATAATGAAGATTTTATTTTGGTAAATTAAGGTTATTTCAAGTAGTAGTTTAAAAAAGCTACATTATAAACTTTTCATAAGCTTAATATAGAGGAAAGAAAATACACTGTTTGTGACTTCATCACTTACTAAACGGTACAGTTAGAGTGACAGTGAAATGTTCAGTGATTACAAAAGTGCTGTAGTGAGTTGATCTAGAAGAATTATTTCATATACAAAACCAGCAACGCACCTGTAAGCCTCAAGGTCTTGCAAATGTATAGACATCTATCGGGCGCCGGAATTAGTAACCGTCATGTGAACTGTTAGCTTTCCGTTTGTCCCTTCAATAAAAAAGATTTTTGGATTAGATAGTGACGTAGGTAGATAATTTACTCTCTCATACATATAATTGTTCTTCTATAACGTTTGTATCTGTCATACATTCGTATCTGTCAGTCTATTACGAAAATCGAACGCAACGAACGGAACGAAACGAAAGAACAAACAACTGCGTATTTTAACTTATTAAGAAAATATTTTTAATTCTATTTACGATTATTCTTACAAATATAGTAATGTCAAACGAAATACATAATGTCTAATTCCGAAAGACGGATCGATCATCGGATTCATAATAAGAAAATGTACGATCCGTTTACCGAAACTTCGTATTTTGCTTTGGTAATAGGCCTGCTGTATCGTTTTCAATTTTTCAGAGAAATATCCGACGAGGTGACTGAACGATGGCAGCGTCTCGTGACGTGTGCGGAAGAGCGCCACAAGCTCGTGACTGCTTCTTTGAACTTCTACAAAACTGCTGAACAAGTATGTTCGGTTCTCGATTCGTTGGAGAGAGAATACCGTCGCGACGAGGACTGGTGTGGGTCTGGCGCGGCGATATCAACCATCACGCCTAACGCTGATGATACGCAGATTAACTTGACGCAGAGCTTAGATAAGGCAGCTCAGGTAAAAATGTTTAAATACTGTTACAGTAACCGACTAATTAAGAGACAGGCGGCTAGGTTTGGCTTCGTAGAGCGTCGTCTTTTTTTAATGTTAGATGTCGATAGACGAGCATGAGGTTCACTTGATGGTAGATGATACCCCAGCCACAGAACATCAGTCAATAATCGACCTACTTCGAGCATTCGGAAATCCATAGACTGCGACCGAAACGCGCAATGTGCACTTCACGGTTATTCCATCTATGAACGGTGATACGTTACCCGGTCGGAATTTCGATATTCCTTCTACCCGTTTAATGCTCTAAATAACCAGACCTGGGGAAGACATGTAATAATTGATCAGATTATTCGTTCAGACATAGCATTTATATGAATGTGAGCATTGGTTCAGATTATAAGACTGCAAGTGATTGATGATTGTAAATACAAAGATGAGATTTGAGATGTTTATGTTAAATTGCAATTTGTGGGAGCAAATTTTATAAAGCTATATACGCAGTGCAATCGCAATTTAGGAGAACACGGCACCTGTGTTTTGGGTTTATTTAGATTGTATTGTCTTCTGTGACGATGGAAAAATTATAAATAAATAAAAACAGATTCACCAACTTGATTCGCATGTTTTCTATTATTTCAATAGGTCGCGGCTTTGATAGTAAAGCACGGTGAACAGAAAGAGGCGTTCCTCAAAGCCTGTACTCTCGCGAGACGCACCGCTGAGACGTTCCTCAAGTACGCGGCGAGGTCCGCCCAGGTCCATGGCCAGACGGCGGCCGCGAGCAAGGCGCACCACGAACAGACTCGTGCCATACTCGACACTCTACTATCGCAAGAAAATAAGGTATGTGAATTGACCCTCTTCGTTCTAAGGCACACCACAAATAGACACGTGCCGTACTTGAGACTACTCTCGCGAGAAAATAAGGTTTGTGACTTACCCCCTACGTTCTAAGGCCCACCATGAACAGACTCGTGCCATACTCGACACTCTACTCTCGCAAGAAAATAAGGTTAGTGACTTACCCTCTTCGTTCTAAGACCAACTACGAATAGACTCGTTCCATACTCGACACTCTACTCTCGCAAGAAAATAAGGTTTGTGACTTACGAAGGGGTCGTTCTAAGGCCCACCACAAATAGACTCGTGCCGTACTTGACACTACTCTCGCAAAAAAGTAAGGTTTGTGACTTGATCCCCTTCATTCTAAGGCCCAAGCACGAACAACCTGCGAGGTGTCCGTATCTGCAACCTGATATTGCATACAAATGATAGATGGTTGATACGAATACTTCGCCTATCCCTATTAATATTATCGGATGTGAATATAGATTACAAATTACTATTGATTTGGTACGGTTAAAAATATATTTCTGATTTTTAATATACGAAAAACATAAGTGTAATTCATAACCGTGTAAAATGGTTTGTTGTATTTTTTTAAAAAGAGTAATATAGATTAGTGAAATGAAGAGAAAATAGCTCAAAATTCATATACGACAATTTTAATAGGGATAGGCGACTTCCTCGCTGGTTGTTCGTGCCTAAGCTTCTACTAAGATAGTTACAAGCTCGTAGCTAATTAAGGCCTTTGGGAAGTATGTTTTAAATTCATGAAGATGCTAATAAGCTCGATATTAAAATTATTTTATTTAAATCTAAATTTTTAATATTTTGTACTCGAATACAATGATTTAATAGACTATTTGTGGTTTTGAGATAACTACGCATTAACACTAGAACACTAGACTGCCTGACTCCAACTGTCTGCAATTAATTCTATTTTTAAGCATTATCAGTTCAATTGTTGTTTTCCGAGTGCATGAATATTAACTATAAGATTTGCTATATAAATAATATGTGTAGTATAAGGGATAATCAATAAATTACTATTAAATGCTATCGTGATCGGGCAGAGACTAGTTGGTCGTGATTTTTATGTTTTAATCTGTTTTGCGATGTACAAGTCATAAATAGCATATGTTTAGATATACATCTTAACGTGTAATCAGGAATCATTGTCAGTGTCATTGCTGGTACATTTTGATATACAATAGACCTTTTGTTAGTATGTGACAGTGCGATGGTATCAATTAGGCCTCGCGGATGCAGAAAATGGACGGTATTCATTCGTTGTAGCCGCGTTCCATGTTGAAAAGTATTATGATTCTCATACAACCGGTAATTTATTTTTATTTTTATGTATTTTCTATATTGACGGATCACTCAAACAACCTGAAGAATTTATTTTTCGGCGTTCCTTTCATATAATAAATATTTATAGTGTGTTGTTTGCATTCTTTTAAATTACTTAATAAAATTGTGAAGATACTTTTGAATTCAAGTTATCTAAATTAAAATATATAATATATATTTTTGTGTAAATAAATAATACATATCGCGGTGTAGGAGGCAGATGGACATATCCACATTTTCTCAATTATACAGGTGACTACGCTACATAAAATTTTACCAGCCTTTTAATACAGATAGTATACAATTGACAAATAAAATATGTATATCGGTAAATTTGTAAATTTAAAAAAAAGTTAAGAATTGTTTAGCTTCATATGAAGAAAAATTCTTATTGGGATTTTTGTAGATACATCTGGTTCTTATACCGCGATATGTACTCGTTGATATCTTGGACACCCCGACTAGGTCCTGGAGCACTGGACGGTACGCAAGAAGCGTCTCGAGCAGTGCCAACAGTTCGCGCTGTTCGAGCGCTCGGCGCGCGCGGCCGTCGAGTGGATCCGCGAGACGCAGGAGCGGTGTGGCGCGGCGGCCGCTGCGGCCGCGGCGGGCGTGGCGCGCGAGAGCCGGGAGCGGGTGCGCTTGCTGGCGCAGCTCGCGGACGGCCTCGTCGAGAAGGGACACCCGCACGCCGTGCAAATCAAGGAGTGGGTGGCAGCTGTCGATGCCAGGTTCGATATCAATAATAATGATTTATTTCAGACAAACATCCATAGTAGGTATAAAGTGAAATCCCGTGTCTTCTAGTGGGGCATGGGGCATTTCTGTGTCTGTTTCACTGATCATTTATCTTTACAGGCAAGTAGGTGATCAGACTTATGTGCCCTGCCTGACTGGAACATTTTTTTTAAATTATGTTTCTCCGGGGTTCGAACCCGGGACCTCTGGTGCTAAACGCATCGCGGAGGCGGTCATAGTAGGTATACATCTACAATTTTATAAAGATAACAGTAAAAAGAAAGAAAAATATAATAAATACAAGTTAATATTTGTATATGTATTATGTTACTACATAAATACTATATAACATTATTACTATGTTAGATGTTTCATTGTGTTTACGTAAGTTTTTAGCTTGGTTATGTTGGTGGGAAGCGTTCGCTGTTAGGTACGTTTGGAAGATTGTTCTTTCAAATTGGACTCACCATCCGTTGTGTCTATTAACGGAAAATACTAATAAGATAAATATTAAAATTGGTGGAAAAGATTGGTGTAGGTAGAGATCACGGATTTACATAGTATGCTCCGATCCTTGCCAACATATTTTGCTCTCTCCACTTGTACTAAGGCTTTCGTACACACTCGTTGGTTTCCATTACTTCACTGGAATATAACTACAATATATTTCATGTTTTTTTTTGCATGGCACCTTATATAATGGACGATTGTTTATCGCTGACAGATATGCCGAGTTCAGTGGATCGATGGAAGGCAGTGAGGTCGAGGCTGAGAGTGACTCGGGGATGGCGCCGTCTCTTGCTTCCACACATTCTGAGAGCGAAGTGCGAGGAGAACCACAGCCGCCAGCCTCCGCTGACGAGAAGAGACGCAGCGCTAGGCGGAAGGAGTCAGTATATTCTTTAATATCTTGTAATGAAGAGTAGGTGATAGATAAGCGTGGTATGTGCACGTATTGATGAGGGACGAAAGCCATGTATCGAGAAGAGTATATAGAGCATGGATGTAGACGGATGTAAGTATGCATGATTCATAATCTCCTAATAAGTATAAATTTTTCTTATAAGGCATAATATTATATGTTCTCACTAGATAGTATGTGATGCCTAAGTCACAGAACATCAGTGAATGATGCGCAGTCGAACTATTTTTTACTTCGAGCATTCGGAAATCCATGGACTGAGATTGAAACCCATAATATATGTACTTCACGGTTTTCAATCTATTGACGGTGGTTCGTTTCTCAGGCGGAATTTCTATATTAAAATTCTTCAAAGTCACTAGACGTGGGAAAGATATGCCTACAGAAAATTGTAAACATGTAGTCCCGGTGGGATTCGAACCCGCAACCTATCGGGGTGCAAGATCGAATTCTACCAAATGCGCCAACGAGCCCCTCTCTCTCTAATATATTTTTATTACAACCTAGTTAAGCAGAATAATTAATTTATTGATGAATTTGAACAGATTCATAATGGCGGAGTTACTTCAAACCGAGCGGGCTTACGTCAAGGACCTAGAGACGTGTATAACTGGCTATTTACGTGAAATGCGCACAGATCCAGCCTCGGTCCCAGTTCCCTTGCAGGGCAAGGTATGTATTGTGTATAGTGAATAAATCGTCTTTTTCAGCATGTTCCTATCTAATGCTGGACGTAGTTCCCTCCTTAAGCGCGCCATTTTCCTCTGTCCCCTGCTCTTCGCATCTATTGGCCCCCTGTTCCCTGAATTGCGCATCCACTGACCCCTCTGTCCCCTGCTCTTTACATCCACTGCCCCCTCAGCCCTTTCCACTTCGCATTTACTGCCCCTTCTGAACCCCTGCTCTTCCCTGCTCTCACGGATAATGTTATTTCTAATGTTATCCCTGAGAGAAACCCCGAGCATGGCTCTCTCCATACCGCGCTGGGCCATATTTATTACATGTGAAAGACCGGTCAAATCGATTATTTCAATACTACGACTTTCCATAGCTCTTTGTTAAAACAGGACGTTACTTTTTTTAAATATTTTTAAACTAATCTAGAACTAACCTTACTTACCCAACCATCAATCAAAATGAACAACACGAGGCGCGGCCATATGTAATACTTACTGTACACTACTTTGTTACTGACAGTCAGAAGTTAGTAATAACTACAGTATTCCCAAGGACCAATGTCCAACATAATGACGATACGTTATAATTGTAACAGCCCTGCTGGAAAGTCTTTTAGAACGGACATCCAGTACTGACAGTACTGTCATTTCCGAAAACGCTCTAATTAGCTCTCCATTATTTCCTAGGAGGAGTTGATATTTGGCAACATTGAAGAGATTCACCGTTTCCATGAGCGCATATTCCTTCGCGAACTCGACAAGTACGAGGCTTGGCCCGAGGACGTCGGCCATTGTTTCGTCACGTGGGCGAGGCAGTTTGACATGTACGTGTCCTACTGTCGCAACAAGCCCGACAGTAACGCGGCCGTGGTCCAACATGCCGGTGATTACTTTGAAAGGTAAGATCCTTGGAATTAACACATTGATTAAAGTCAAGTTCCTTGGCTATCTGGAAGAGACAGCCGAGTTAGCGTCTCATATAATTAAGACAATGATGTGTTTGTTGCCGTCCTTTAGAGTGAATGGTGAATAGTTTCGGAAAAATCACTTATGATATCTGATTCTAAAGAGTGATGTGAGGCAGAATTATAAGTAAGTATTGTGTCGTTCCGGAGTTCCATGCTAATGTTTTACACTAACCAGGACCTCATTCGAAAATATTCAATAAATTCCAACTTTTTTGAAGCAAAATAACGTTCATACTTATTACCGGTCATATTATATAGATACGAATACTAAATTATATTATGGCATGTGTAAGGAAACAAATTTATATATTTTTTGATAAATGTGACATCTGTTGCAAATGAGTATAATCATTTTGGTTGTATGAACAGTCAAGTTTGGAAGTAAGTTTGGCGACCGTCAAAAGATGGCGTTGTTACGTTTTTTTTTGTTATACTAATAACATTGACATAGTATTAAATAGACTTCAGGTCGCATACAAAATTCACGAAAAAAGTAACCTGTTATTTAAACCACGCCCCTTGTCATATTTTGAAAAAATGACACTGCTCAATGGGAACAAAGAAAAGAGTGAAGTCGAAATATGATTTTATTTGTTACCAAAATATATATACATATCTATGTATTATACATACACACTTGACTAACTTCGAAGACTTTGGTATTATTAGTATAGTTTATGAAACACCAATGTGTAAATTATCATGTATCTAATAGGGTACAAAATAATATATCAACATGAAACGTAAACTATAATATATTTGATAAACAATAATATAATGTTTTATATAAATTGTAATTCGTATTGTTACGAGCTATAATGGTTCGGGATTAATAAACACCGCTCTTATACACTGAGGATTTATTTATAAAAACAACACAAAAGAAAATAAATAAAATGATGAATTAATTAAAAATTACACTACTACAATTAGAGAAAAACGAAACTAAAACAAAAAACTACAATTACACTGCGCACAAAACACTGACTCTTATACTCTTCTGGCTCTTGAACTATCGCACTCGGATCTCTTGTAAATCGCAGAAGTTGATCGCTTGGTATCGCTTTCCGAACTTTTGCTATTTGATAGATACTGCCTTAAAACGGCCTGAAATCGTATGTCAGCTTGCTGAAAACGTCTCTAAGTGACTGAAATATACCAGAAATGTTTCTCGAACTTTCTTCAGCCTGTCTCCGTAACAGTATGTTAAATAATAATATCCGCAAAATGAACACACAGATTGGAATGTTTTCTTTTCCGTTTTAGCGTGAAAGCGTAACAAACAAAAATATCACTTTCGCATTTATAATATTACTAAGGATGCTTATCCTAAGATAGTAAGGATTATTTCAGTACAAATCTACTCCATGCATCCACTATTCTGTTACACAATAGTTTGCGCATGTGTTGGCCAAGCTTGGCCAAACATTTGTAGCGTTGATTTAAAACAGATAATTTTGTTCAAATTTTGAATTATTTGTTAGTTTAAAAGCTTAAAATATATCTTATTTTATATGTACTAACCAAAAATAAGACTCCGTCCGTAAAATAGTTTTTTCGGGAATTATTTTCGCAATTTTTGAAGACAAACTGCGTCATTGTGAAACGTCTTAATATTGGCCTTGCTTGAAGAGAACTAAACAAAATAGACTCTCAAATTTCAAGTGAGCCGATATTTACCGGCACGGATTTTTTGCGTCGACCCGATATCTAGTATATTGTTGATCGAAGACTAATAAACATAATTGTTACTTATATAGAGTCATAATATTTTTTACATTTGTTTTGAGAAGTTTATATAAAAAAAATATTTATCTCTTAGGGTTCAGCGCAGAAAGAAGTTAGATCATCCTTTAGCAGCATATCTAATCAAACCAGTGCAAAGAATTACCAAATACCAATTACTTCTGAAGGATCTACAGGCATGCTGTGCTGAGGGACAAGGAGAAATAAAAGTAAGTAAACAATTGATATTACTTTGCTACTCTCGGAACGCCACGATAATAATATATTATCTTAGGCCGTTGAGAAGACGAAAATGTGTATTGGATTTGATTTGTTTTGATAAAAAAAAATAGTCAATGTCTGTTGTCTATCCCTCACTACACAACACAATAATCCAAAGTAGGACGATTAAAAATACTCTTTCGCATTTATAAGATTAGTTGGATTTTACAGTGGTAGTAGTAATTTTTACAGTATCATCCTCTTTATAATATTGAAGTGCTTAGCTTTAAAGGGCACTTTAATTTTCCCATTTCAACGTTTAAATAGTTTTTAATTGCTATAGCAATTAAGGTAATTTAAATTTGTTTTTCGAATTTGATTATTTTTATTTATTAAACCACAGACTGCTTCTTCGGTGATCAGTTTCTTTGTGCTAAAAACTGTACCAACAGTCACGAGTCTTATCTCTTAAAAGTCGCGTCGATTATGACTTGCGATAAGATAAAGTTACCGTAATGGGCAAGCTACTATGTGCTAAGAAATATTCTAATTGACTTCACCGTAAAAGGAAGTACGTGTTTATGTGGGATAACTTTCCAAACATTGTTGTAGTAGAGTATTTGAAGAGAGTTGTAAAATTAAAATGTCATAAAATTAGGTAACTGAAGTGTAAAGTCGTTATAATAATAATAGCTGTGAGTATTTTAGTGATATTTTTATAGTTTTTCAATTATATTATGATTATTCTTATTAATTTTAATCACGATCTTCCTTTGATAATTAATAATTTAACAAGTTCGTTTTTTGGCTGATGTATACTAATATAGCCTCAGTTGTACAGACAGATTTTTATATAAAAAGAGAGTCTCTACAGCCAGATTCAGATTTAGCATTTTATTCTTATATTTTACGAAGCACAATATTACCTTTTTTAACAGGATACATATTTTAGCCCATATTGCGCAAGTTGGTCCCACGTTAAATACAATCGAAAATGCAATTATTGTTTTTTTATTTGGGAATTTAATTGGGGTGTCCTTTTTTTCATATAACCGGCCAGCTCTGTACTTAACGTGGTACATAATATTGTGTTAAATTTATTACAATCAGCAATTTCATGTTAAATCAACAGACACAGAAATATTCCAACGACATATATTTAAACAGTACTTTATATTTAAAAAGGTGCTTGAGTTTACCACTTAGTATTTCGGAAGAATATTTGATTCAGTCTGGCCCGTGCCCACGGTCGCTGAAAAGCATCCGAAACGTCGGGATAAATAATTTAAACAATATAAATAATAGTCTAGTTTTAATCCGGTGTACAGTATTTTATTTAAATATTTGATAACTTATTATACTTCAAGGCCTTTCATTATTTTAAAATCAAGGAATAATTAAGTTCAAGAGGTTTTGATATACAAAATCATAATATTATTTTATGTAGCTTTACGAATACCTTTTATTTAGTTCAAAACACTATTTATTTATTTAATATAAACTCACTAGCAAGTGGGAAAGCGGAAAAGCTTCAAATAATTCGATTTTTCTCTTAGCTTAGTAACTAAGGATAATTCGATACGGGCTACGACTAGACAGAATGAAATTTTATCAGAGTTCCTAACGACCTTTGTTTACTGTAATGGCGTAAACCCATTACGTCGTATCGGCTCGTGATGTTTGTGTTTCATTACCACATAAATACGACGAACATTGGATATATTTGAGATTAAGCAAACTAGTTCGTTGTAATTAACAATAGGTTTGAAACAATATTTTCCTTATGATTCATTAGCGGTGCTGCACATTAACCAACTTGATGTAGAGTGGCAACCGACACATACTCTCTTGATTTGAGTAATAATATAACTGCACTGGCACATGGAATGGTTCGTTTTAGTGTTGATAGTGTTTTTCTGATAATGCTAAAGTATTTAAATAATAACCGACAAAATCGGATCGGACCTACACGTAATCATGAAATCGTATGTATTATTTCCTACTTATTTGGCTTCACAATTGTTTCATTTTTTTTGTAATAATGCTTTAATTTATGGCATCCTGATTTTATGATTAGCTGTAGTCAAATAAAGCAGCAAATCCCATATACTAATCGTTGCTATTGTATTTAATTAGCTTTGAAATACAATTTATCCCATACATATGTTAGTGTAGCCAGTCTGATAGAGCAATGACATATATATCAAATAAAATAAGCTCAGCGATCCAGGCGGCTCACCGACGCCATGTATACGCGGAATGTCCAACTCAGTGAACCTGCAAACATATGCCAGATGCTCTTCAGAAATTACTAGCACCCGTAGAGTCTAAGCTCCAATCTAGTCTTATATAATCTTAATCAATCAACCAAAATCTTGAAGAAGCAATGTCTTGTTTTCGTTCTCAACATTGATTAGTATCGGTACAGTCTATGTGCCTTCCCACGGATGATGTATAAGAAGATATCCATTCCTTCAGAACTAGTGCCTGATTCAGGGTATTGAAGATTTTCCTATCTTGTTTCGCTATAGCTGAAAAGCCTATATCTGATACTATACTCGTATATGATATTGATGTCCTTGGACACTGCTATCATTCATAGTTTAATGCGATTATCCGTCTGCTAGTGCATTAGCCCTATTGAATAAATATTTTTTTTAAATATTATTGACTGGGTTTTTTCCGTTAGTGTTCCCTGAAGAATAGTCATCATATAGGCATATAAGGCAGGCTTGATATTCTTTATTATGTAAGCAAGGTTAGTAGTTGATCTGTTGTCTTGCTTAAAAATTAACGAATATATTATGTGAATATGGTTACTTTTACTCGCAGAAACTTCATATCTTAGTGTATATGCACGTCAACAATTACATTATCCTTTGTGGTAAGTCTAGTTGAAGTGGTTTTCCTGAATGTGATTTACTACCACTTATAGTAATATTCAAAAACAAAAATAATATTGACTATTTTTGTCTAAATTAATATTCAAAACTTAAATAAGGCGAACGCAATTGTTTATAATATCAAGAATAAAGTGCTAAAATCCAATAAGTCTAAAATTAAAAGTTATACCTTAAATTCAGTTTTAAAAGTTTAGGGACAAATTACCTAACAAGGGGCCACACCTACTCGTCATTATGGTTTTCGCTGAAATTCATCCCACATGTAAGGCTTGGCTAGAAATGAAAGTACCCGAATTGGAAATTCCAGATGACCAAGCGTTTAGAAAATAGAATTTTTGACGCAGCTCTCTCATAGCAAAAACCATTTATGTTAGCAATAAAAAAATATAATCAAATGCTCTCTTATTTTATTAGGACGGATTGGAAGTTATGCTTTCTGTTCCGAAGAAAGCCAACGACGCTATGCATCTCTCGAACCTTGAGGGCTGTGACGTACCAACAGATAGTCTCGGTGAAGTGGTTCTCCAAGACTCTTTTCAAGTTTGGGACCTTCGCCAAATTATCAAGAAGTGTCGCGAAAGAAGAGTCTTCCTCTTTGACCTACACTTACTACTCGCCAAGGAGGTCAAAGATACGCACGGGAAAGCTAAATATATTTACAAGACAAAATTCATGGTGAGATATATACATTACATACACACAAATCGATCTGATACAATTCAGTTTCAATAATAAATTAATAAATGAAATGGTAGATTCGTCTTATATGTGTAAAAGTTTTGTATGCTAGTTATTATGAATAATAAACATAATTACGCAGACTTCGGAACTGGGTGTGACGGAGCACATCGAAGGTGACGAATGCAAGTTCTCAGTGTGGACCGGCCGCGAACCGATGGCGAGTGACTGTCGCATCATGCTCAAAGCTCCTTCTTTGGAAGTCAAACAAACATGGGTGCGGAGACTGCGGGAAGTTATTCAGGTATGTAGAGCTGCTGCGACAATATCTGGAATATTTTTTACTAACACCCAATCTATTAAAATATTTTACAAAATACTGAATATGAATTATAAAAAATTACGTAAATATGAAAGCTTTACATATTGTTAATTTTAATGGTTGAAATATTAATGTTTATTTTTGTTTCTTAACTATATTACAAAAATTGATTCAATTGACGTCACTTTCAATAGCAATCCAGGTTTATGTTTGCTTCGCACAAATATGTCTCTGATACAACATTCGCTAACGTTATTGCCCGGTAGTTGATTTAATATTCACAAAGTTTTGTGGTTTATTATTGGGATACATTGTGGACATGCTTAATTAATAATAATCATTTATATTGATATTAATAAAATAAAAAAATAAGTTGATGTTAATATTTTTCAAATGGGTAATTACTCGTTAGTTATTTTCATAAAAGTGATTAAAAGTTATTTTAATAAATTAATTATGAGGTACATCATCCCTTTGAATACGTGTTCTTTGTTTTAAGGCATTATATTATTATTCACCAGGAAACATATTTCAACAAAGCTCTACCTCCGCGTAGTCCGGCTCGCGTGCGACCGACTAGCTCCCAGCGATCTAGCAGGTATGTTGTGTTGTTAAGGCATGCTATGTAACTAATAATATGTCAATACTACGACAAAACCTGAGCCTAAGGCTTCATTTCCACCAGCCCGCCTAGCAAGATCTGATGATCTCTTGATAGAGATATCTCGCGGACGAGTGAAGAAAAACTAAGATATATACGATATCGATATACTATATCTCGACATCGATAACTTTGAAAGACAAGATATCGAGATCGACAAATATCTCTACTTTTGACATTAGAAGTTGAGTTTTATGTGTGTCATGTTAGACCCGGAAGACATAAAGAGATAAATAATTAATTAAAACACAAGAAAACGTTCGACAAAATTTGTCGTGGTTGTCATGCTAGGACGGTAGATATGTGTAAGTGAGCTAAGCGATGAGCCAAGTCAAAGCTAAGCTACGAAACTATATATTTATAATTATAATATATTATGTAACATATATTAATCAATATAATTAACTCGGAGGAACAGCAATAGAACATTTTCGGTCCGGCAAGACATAGAAGACTGCTCATCTACTTGCCTGTAAATATTTAGTGATACGGACTGCCCAATACCCCAGGAATTATATACTTAACTGGTCTACCTTGCTACTACCTTCATTATTACCTACGTCGTTCATTAATTTATTTTATAGGAGAAATATCTGTAACGATTTGTCTTATATAATAACTAGCAACACGGCTTCGCACTCGTGCAATGTAAATGTTGACAAAAATAGCCTATGTTACTCGCTGATGTAGCTTTCTATTGGTGAAATAATTTTATACATACAATAATACAAATCTCTCTTAATAATATTAGATAAGAGATAACCAATTCGGTATTTTGCGAGTCGATATAATATTTTTCTTTCATTTTAACGAATAGTAAATGGTGAAATATTTGCAACTCTTATTTTGTCTGTGATGAAACTAATTTCTTTGTGATTTTAACAGAGACTTTGATGACACGGACACGGAGAATCTCGACCGCAATTCCCTTGCTTCCTTCGGCAGCGGCAACACGACTGACTCTGACAAGGTTAGTTTTAAAACATATCGTTAAGAATAAGCTAAATTCTTGGTAAATGTATTAATCCTAATTAGGTTTGGTAACGACTTTCCTATATCATTTATTATGATTCTTGATTCAAATTTGTAATAGTTTGTAAGACTCGACTTTGTTCTATATTATTTTGACTCTATGGTAAGTAGGGATAATGATGAAAAAGGACAAACGTTGTTTTATTCAGATTATTCGTAATAACATGAAATAAACCTGATTTTTCTCTGACTTGGTTCAGGAAAAATCTCTTACTGTTATTGCTTTGCATAAGAAATGAGCATGCAAATCTACCTTTTGTACTTATTAAATTATTCGACGGGCACGTTGGCGCGTTCGGTAGAACACCTGCCGTGCGCATCGATGGGTCGTGGGTTCGAATCCCACCGGGACGACATGTTTATAATTTTCTGTAGGCATATTTCCCCCACTCTGGTAACTTTGGGCATTGATTGAGTGGTAGGAATATTGAAATTCCGACCGGGTAACGGATTTATATTGCGCGTTTCGGTTTCAAATGCTCGAAGTAAAAATTAGGTCGACAGCGCATCATTGACTGATGTTCTGTGGCTGATTTATCAAGTGAACCTCATGCTCATATGTCGATATCTGCCGTTAAAAAATAATTATAATGTAGCTTGATAAGAAGAATAAGTTTATAGTCTGATTTTTTATTCCGTAGAATTCTGACATTTCATATAAGTGTTGCTACTGAAAAAGTTCTCCACCGAGATAGGGACAAATTTGACCCATTTATGGGCAATAAAAAAATAAATGCTAGGTATTTTTTTATTTTACCTAGAAAAAGATAGATGCCATCAAAAACATAAATTGTAAAAAAGCCAAGTCTTGCAACTCAGTTGTTCTATCGTAAAAAGTTGTGAGATCCATATAATACCAAGTCGGTCAATTTATTCAGTCTCTACTGAAGGATCCTTCTGTCTTAAGTAATTACATAATAAGCTAACCTAACAATATCTTTCAGTGATCATATCAATACTAATATTAAAAATCTTAGATGTTTAAAATAAATAGATTGGCTCGGCTATCGCATGAAATCACAATGTATATTTTTTTATTTTATTAAAAACATAATGTATCTCACAAGTAATACATATTATATTAAATTAGATTGTTTAGTGCGATTACCAAGTCAATCTATTTATTTTAAACATCAAAGATTTTTAATATTGGCATTGATATGAGCACTGTAAGATATTGTTAGGTTAGCTTATTATGTAATTACTTAAGACAGAAGGATCCCTCAGTAGAGACTGAATAAATTGACCGACTTGGTATTATATGGATCTCACAACTTTTTACGATAGAACAACTGAGTTGCAAGACTTGGCTTTTTTACAATTTATGTTTTTGATGGCATCTCATTTCTTTTTGTAGATAGTCCTTTTCTTAGTTTATTTCGATAAGAATTAATACAAAGCTATGGATAACAGTCTGATTTTGATCGGCATTTTTATCAACTTTTTAATGTAAAAAAGTAGTTATAGTGACATAACTATAATAATTGGACATATGGTCTCGTGGTTTTTTGTAGATTTTGATATGTTCTATAATATTGTAGAACGTTTTTTTGTTCTATCATCAATACTTTCCGCAGCACATGCGATGAAAGACATTGTATAGCTAATTTTTTTACACCTTGGGTTGTTTTTAGTAGGGATTTCTAAAGATCTCTATTTTTTTCTAGAAATAAATATACCTTTTGTTACTCAGTGATAATGTAGCTTTCTAACGGTAAAATAATTTTTAAAATCGGTCCAGTAGTTTTTAAGTTATTCATTACATACAAAAATACAAAAAAAATTGTATATCTAGAAATCTGGACCGAAATGTCAAAATATTATAGTTTTTCCTTGATTTATAGATTAAACACTAATTGTATTCTAAATTTCAAGTTTCTATGTCTGCTAGAAGTGCCTTAGAGTTTTGATGATCGGTCAGTCAGTGAGTGAGTGAGTGAGTGACAAATTATCAAACTTTGACTAGTTATAATTCTTAAACTACTGATTCAAACAGAATGATATTTGAAATATACCGAGTTTATACAATGCCTGCTTAGTGACTGAAAATTCAGGATTCTAGTTTAATCCACAACGAAGTTATAGGGGGTCGAAAATGGCCCGAACTACTTCGAGAAAAGGATAGTACGGCCGTGCCGCTTTTTGCTCGACTTGGCGGGGGCACTACCGTGCCCCCAGATCTAGATATTTACGTACTCAAGCGAACTAGTACAAAAATAACAAACATTTCAATATCACGTTCAATATGTCGAATTAATTTTAATGACTTTATTTTATTCTTTAGCTGGCATCACTTTCAGCTTTATTAAACCTTTTTAAAGCTTTTTCTGAGTGCTAGCTGTCACGCGTCGCATCTGTCACATTGATTGATTTTCATTTTTCATTCGACTTCTTTGAATGCTCGATAGCGCTCATGTTTTCTCGGTGTTTGCTGTTATTTTTGTTGTTATTATCTTGTTATATTTGTCAAGTTTATGTTATTCTGTTAAGTTTTTTCTTGTTGACTTTTCGTGTTGCAATCGTTTGTTTATTTCTATAAACGTTATGGAGCCACAACCGGGCCCTTCCCGGGAAGAAGCCCCAACTGACAGAGCACAAGAGTCAGACTTTCTTTCTCCCAGAAAGAAGCGTCCTCGTGGTACTTTTACGCCCAACGAAAAGACCATAATTTTAATTTTGTGCTTAGACTGCCCCCATATCATTGTGAGCTCAACCCGATTGAATTGGTGTGGGCTCAAGCGAAGGGGCATGTCGCAAGACACAATAGAAGTTTTAAAATGGCGGACGTTAAAAAGCTATTACTGGAAGGTATAAGTACATGTTACTTCTGATAAATGGCAAGAATGTATCAGTTGACAATCAAAGAAGAAGATAAGATGTGCACTCTCGACGATTTGATTGACACAGTCGCAGACTCTTTTATAATTCATGTTGGCGATGATGATGATGACGATATAGTGATATGAGTATTAATGATGATTAAAGGTTTTAATAAAAATATGTTTTCTGTACTTGTACTTTTTTTTACTGTTTGTGATGAAATGTTTGTGACTTGCCGTAAATTCCCTTTTAATTTGGAGCGCCGCACTTAATAAAACGGATACATCAGGGATACATTCACTAACAAATAACATGTATAGACTCAGATGCTCAACTCGTATTAAAATTGAAAAATGTACCCGGCCAAAAAGGTTTGTAATCTCTGACATTTCAAAAAAAGACAGCTGTCAGAATTCTACGGAATTAAAAATCAGACTTTAGGATAAGTAAAATATACCGACTCTCAAGCGATTAGGATGAAATTAGATTTCACACGTATTTTACCTAAACATTTTAGATTCTTAGATATTACTAGGTACTGCAACCCGTAAACCAGTTAACTAGTTAACCAACAATTTTGTCGAAATTGAGTTAATATCATATTTAGAATCACCGTGTGGAGATCTATAACTTTTACTTTGACAGTTTTTTAAAAATCGCGCTCTAAACTGGATTTTTTATTTTATGATTAAATATTTAAAATTACAGCCGTAAATGTACTTGACTCCATGACATTATGTAACTAACTATAACGCTTACTGCATATAATAGCACTATCTACCATAAACGGTGGTTATGATAAATTTACATTGTACCTATTTATTATCAAATTTACTAACAATAAAAGTTGTATTTTCCACATACGGCGTTTATCACTACGATGAACAAGTTATTCGTGTTTATTATTACATAAATGAATAGTCCTAAAAGGACTTAGTTACAACGCTTATGCTTAGGGATATTTAAATTTTTCGCATCGATCCCTAGCCCAAAACGTAGAAGACTAAATTACATCGCATAAGCGCCGCCGCAAGTGAGCAAGCAAGCGACTTTATAATTTTTGTCATATTACATTAATTTTGATATTTTTTAAATAAAAATGTTGAATTTATAGTATAATTTACCCACAGGTACAAAAATTAAAATGTTTTCTATAAAAAAAAACATCAAAAGTCGAAATAAGCCGCATTTACTCAAATTAAGGAAAAGTGCACATAACGCTCTTTTAATTAGCGCGGCAGAATATTAAACCTGTTATTTCAGCAATGCTAACACATTAAATGTAAAAAATATATATAAAATAACGTGACCCGTTTTGTAAACGGGTTGCGGCTGGTCGTAGAGTTCAAGTAGTTCAAGGGTTTTATAAGCTAGAATAAATTTATTTTCTTTTTAAATGTTTTTTTTTATATTCGATACCGACAGACCGACACGAGATATCTCGCGGTCGAGAGAAGACAAACTAAGGTGATATATTATATATTATATATGTTGATATATTATATCTCGACATCGACAATTTTGATAGAAAAGATATCTCGATCGAGAAATATATCTACTTTTGATATTAAAAGTCGAGTTTTAAGTGTAATTGTCATGCCCGGAAGAAATAAAGAGATAATAGATTAAAACACGAGAAAACGGTCGACAAAATTTTATCGCGGTTGTCATGCTAGGCCGGCAGGTTATACTTTTTACTTCCAGCATTTGGAAATCCATAGACTGAGACCGAAGCATTCAATGTGCACTTTACGGTTTTCCCATCTATGAACGGTGGTTCGTTCAGTACCAAAATTGAACGCAGCGAAAGGAACGAAATGAAAAAACAAACAACTTCTTATTTTAGCTTCTTAAGAAAAAAAAAATCTATATATGATTATACTTACGATCATAGTAATGTGAAACGAAAGACATAATTTCTAATTGCGAACGACGGATCGTTCATCGGTTTCGTAATAGGAAAATGTGCGATCAGTCATCCGAAACTTCGCATTTTGTTTTGATATTAGGCCTCCTGGTCGGAATTTTGATATTCCTCCCCTAGTTTAATGTCCGAAGCGACCCGGAGTGGGGAAGACATCCTTCCAGAAAATTATAAACATCTCATCCGGGCGGGATTCGAATCCACGACTCATCGGAGCACAAGGTAGGTGTCAGGTTGTCAAAGGTTATAAATAACGTTATAATAAGAATAATAAGGTTATAAATAAGAGTATCTTTAAATCATCCTTGCTTCATCATTTTGGAAAAACTTCAGTCGAGCTCATAATTTAATAAGCTAATTTCTTATAAATTCTCCTAGAGTATGAATGCCATTTCATAAAGTTAGCGCTTAGCAGTATTCGTCATATTAGTATGAGGTGTGAGAAATTCCCTCCCGGGGTTTACGTTCTTGTCTTCTCGTTTACTTATTCAAAATTAAATCTAGAAAGCTAATTATTCTTGTTAAAAGGTAGGAGTAATTAAATGTTATTTATGTATAATATGTACATAGCTCATCTTTTAAGGGTTGCATAAAACAGTATATCTATTCTTACGACACCGCGCTCTCTGTAATATTTTCATTCCATTATTATACACTGAGAATCTCTAAGCTTTTTCAATTACAATTTCCGTCTAATAGAGTCTTATAGAACAGATCTTGTTAAAAAGATTAAAAAGATACTGAATAAATTAGTGGCTTTTGAAAAGAAAGCTGGGTGAACTGATTTCAGTATTTAAAGTGAGTATTTATCATTTTTAAATTATTTTTAATTCAAGTATTTTTTTCGTTATTTGCTTGAACTATATTTGTTTCTGAACCGTTAATTTTCCTTAATAAGAATGTCTATTATTTCTTCTTTTGTGGTAAAATAATAATATGTTTATAGATACACCACATTCTGAAATCTACGAGTATTTACGGCATTTTTTCATGAATGTGACATGTGTGATGTGAATTTTACAGTTCCTTAAAGTCTACTTATGCAACGGTAAAACTAAATTCTAGTTTGTCTTCAACGATGCTCTTTACTTGACAGCATTGATGTTATTGAATAACACGAAAACAGCGTACTACATTAAATATTAAACATTTTGTACTGTTTTATGAGTCACTTTAAAGCTTCACTCGAGTGCCTTATGCGGAATTATATAATATGTAAAAGAACTAACAGATCTAGCCTTTAACCATATCAAAAAGCGTGAACTATGTAGTTTTATGCAGATTTAAAAATATAAAAATGCATTACATTTGATACACGTACGTGGTAATTGTTCACATTTTCATTAAAAACATTCATTGGATTTCTCGTGTGTAAATGTTTTATTATAAAACTGCACAAGAGTTTGATACACGTAGTTTGTGAGCTTTTGAAATACGGTAATTGCGGGTGCATGTTTGAATTAGTAGTTGTTAATAACTTTTCAACTTTAAATACGATGCTTACCAGGTTTTGAGTGTGTAGCGCATAACTTTGCATGTAACATGAATTATTAACATAGTCAATAATATTATGTACTGAGTACCAACCTATACGTTTCTGTAAAATTAAAATCTATACCTTTCTGTAATATTAATATGACATTATAATGTTAATACGGGGTAATTTGAATGAGAAGATATAATATTACTCAACAATTTAAACATACCTACGTACTATTTGAGGGTACCTACTCCATAACTTTTTTAAATATGCTTGACGATAAGCAAATGAATGAATAAAATGAGAATTCTGTAAGACCAAACTTTGTGTTAATTGTCTTTTGAGTTTGGAACAAAACAAACTTTTACCAAAGCGCTTAGTTTAAATGAATTTTGCGCGCGGAATAAATTTTACAGCAATGCTGTTTTATACTATGGTGATTAAAAAGATCGTTCATCAAATTCCAATATATGTCTTCCGGTACATGTTGAAATTTGTTTTTATGAATAATCATTTTGTATTTTTGAATCGAAGCGCTCTTTAAATTATTGATAAAAGACATTTGAAACAATCGATAGTATAAGAATTACTGCTCACGTATTTTGTGAGTTGTCTGTGTCATTGGATATAATCGTAATGAACGGGGTCCTCCAGTGAGGAGCTATGCAGAATAAATCTGGCAAGATAGCTCGATACGGAGGCTGCGTAGTATGTGAATGCGGTCGGAGACGAGCGAGCGATAGCGGCGGGCGGTGAGGACGGCAGTGGCACCAGCGCCGCGCGCCGCACCGGACGAGGCGGCCCGCGACCCTCCCCGCCGCGCGCGCCGCCCGCCGCCCGCCGCCGCTATGACGACCACCCCGCCTCACCCTCCGGCACTCGCCAAACAGCATAAGAGCCGACGTAAAATATCACTGCCATGGTTCCGACAGAGTTCCGTCAGCTCGCCACATGCGACCCTCTCGCGACAGCACACCATTGACACGCCGAGCTCCTTCCACGCGCGACTTCTTAAAGGCCGTCAGGTGATGACAACAACGAATACTTCTTTCGGTCACTTGTATGGCGCACACTGATATAACACCGTCTCTTAGCCCATTATGTTATTGGTTTGGGTTTAAGAGCTGAATAATTTGTTTTGTTGTTTTTCAGCGAAATCGTATAATAAATTTACGATTTTCGTTAAAAAACTATTTATTTAATCTTTTGATATCATTGAGGTACTTCAAAAATGTATACGTAAAGTTTGACAGTTACGTCAACGTAATTTAAATAGTAGGTACCTACATACATTTTCAAAACTGAAGAGATTTGAGACACTCGTATAACAATGATTTATAGCATACACATTTTTAATATATCATGAAATAAAAATTAACCATGATCGCATTAATTAATCAATAAAACTATAAAACTGAACGCCATACTTGTGTGCAAACAATGTATTGGTATGCGATCGCTATTTTTGTCATCAATCACAACTAAAGATGTACAAGCCACTAACGCTTTCGGCTGTTAGCGATGGAAATATCTGTTCAAGGTCCGCGAGTGGCCGAGGATCTGTTAGATAATTATAGTACATTCAACGATCCATCTCACAGAATGGATTTGATATAGAAATTGTTTTGCAACAGTAACCAATAGAGCTGTTGCATAATTTGATCTGGAAACATTATTATCACAAAGTCTGTCAAACAAATACATATATAATATTATATAACAATATTGTTGTAGTAAATGTTTTATATGAAAAAACATAAAGTATAATATTATAATCTACTTTAACACGCCACGAATAAAGGGTGAGAATGAGGGATGATTTCGAGTTCTTTCAAGTAGATAGTCAACGTCCTTGTACAAGTTAACATACGCTCCCTCGTCAAATAATGATGAATACCTACATTTGATGTTAACGTTCAGCACAATCCAACCGCTCATGTTCCTTACGGCTTTAATAGTTATTAATTATACAGAGAGATGTTCGTTCCTTAATCATACGGAACAGATTTGGATGAAATGCACATGTTTAGCTTAACTATATGTTTAGATTATCTCAAAAGCAGCATTATTGTAAAACTATTGAAGTTAGAAACATCTGATTCACATTCTGATATCACCCCATTAAACACTAAATTGCGATTTTATAATATCTCGTAGGTACATTGTAACTGGAGAAAGGTGTGACACAAAGCTTATTCAAATACGACTTCTTATGATTACATTCCGACATGAAAGGGGAATGTAAGGTGACAAAATTAATATTGCATTACTTTTCGTTCGCGGGTTGGTTACTATCTTACTAAAAAATTAAAGAAATAAACATTGGTAATTATTTAAAAGTGGGGCTCCACCTTGAAACAACTGCAGATTTTTTAATGGCATATTATCATAAAAAGATACTATCTTATAGGGAATTAAGGTGGCGTAGGACGAAATAAAAAAAAAGATTCGTCATCACGAATTCTCCAAAAAAACCCGGCCCGATTATAGATGGAGTCCCCCACTTGTAAAAAGTGCCACCTTCTCTGAAAAGGAGGTTAGGTTAGGTATGGTGACCACCGCGCACCGGCAGCGGCCGACGAGTGCCAGAACCGAATCCTACTCGTTTCACATGGCTCTCTTATTAATTTAAATAACTACTGTTATTAATATATTTCGTTATTAAAGATCCTCAGCCACCTCAGTATTGTATACGATAGTTTTGACGTTATGAATACCTTCTGGCTAGTTGTTCGTACTTTGGGCCTCTGATTACACATTTAAATTAAAACTCCTTATATCACTCGATAGTAAATGCATCAGTTGGAGTGTTTTAAAATGCATACAATGTAATTTCAAAATGCCGGTTATTATTTGACAATTTTACCGAGGACATTATATGTACTTAAAATTAAGTTGATTTATATAATTCAAGACCTAGAAATGTCTACAATTACTAAAAAGGACACATGTTAACGATTAACTATATTTGATAAAAGACATCTTGTGTCCAATTAATACGGTAATGAGTTAACACTATCTTTTGTAATATTGTCTTTTATTAACGCGAGTATCACACATTTAAATAAAATACTGTATACCGGATTAAAACGCGATTTATTATTTATATTGTTACTATCTTTTGTGTTAATTTAAGATTAATGGCTGATCTTTGTGCCTTAAAAAATGCAAGCTTTAATTTAATTAAATGCAATGTATGATCTCTTTTTAGAGTGAAATTCAGTGACAAAAAAACCTTTACCGATATCCACTCACGTGTTTTGCTCACTGTCCGTAATAGAAAATTGTATGGGCTGATTGACGCTCGCGTATAGCAAATAAATATCTGATTTTGGGTGGTAATCTGGTTATCTTATAAAATATTAATCTTATTAATAATAATTGGTCTCCGCGGGCTAAGACCAATTTTATTAATCTATGGGTTTATTCATTTGATTCAATATAATTTCACCTGTCTGATAGAAGCGAAATAGAATATTATATCTGTTTGTTAGTTAGCTTATCATGGCCGTTATCTTATATAAGTAGATTTGCTTATCAACGAGCTCATAGAGTTGACATCGATCCCCCGCTCTTGACCGTCTAATATGCGATAGATTTATTTAATTTTGAATGTAAGAATATGAGTTCTTTTATAGATGGTTACGTTTCAGTTATTTTTAAAATATAATCAGTAAAAGTGTAGGTAATACCGTTTCCCCGAATGGGATATGAGGAAGACATAATTGTCTGTTATATATGTGTTTTCTGACTGGTAACACGCCCGGATTCGCTTTTAAAATCGGTCCCATAGATTTTGAGTCAAATCGTAACATTGTTTGTTACGATTTAAACAAATCTTTCCTGTTAACACTATTAGTATAGATTTACGGGCAAGCAGCTGATTAGCTTTCTGTACCCTTTCCGACCGAAACATTATTATTTATTTTATATATTTCACCGTTTGCTGTATAGCCGCGGAGGAAGATAATATCGAATATCGTTTCTTGAATCTAATTTAAAGTTTTTCAATGCTAACGTAAATTTAAACACTCATTTACATTATACCATTATCATGTAACATACAAGTGCAATAATTGTAGCTTGCTTCAAGTATGGCAAGTAAATATTACATTAAAGTATAGAATGTTTTAGATGTGAGAGTTTTTTTAAAATCATGAATCATTTTTTTTTTAAAAGTTCATTGAGATAAATCGCAGAAGAAGCGTCACTGCACTCATGTTTTGAAATGAAGTGATAAATCAATTTAATAAAATTCAACTAGAAGAACTAAGAAATTACTGTATGTGTTATGTGAACTAAGAACAGTTTTGCATGAAAAGCTTGCCCAGTAGAGCAATATTGTGAACATGCAAGTCATTGATTGTTTCAATATTAAATGCAACAGGCTAGAAACTTGCATCGTGTAAATGGGCGAGTCTCTTTCATGTGATACATTCATATCCATATAAAAAAATAAAACGTGATTCAGGATTGAATTAAAGGTTATATGTTACCTAATTTTAGTAGTTTCAGTCACGAAATGGTGTTAATTAAACCATTTGATTAGAACTATTATAACGTACTTTGTTGTCGCAGGTAATTTGAAAACGGAATCATGCAATCTACAATAGTTATCTAGAGACACGAACTGTAAATATTCTTGTTTAGAAAAATAACAGTAATAATAAACACAAACACTTGTAAATTGTTTATATATTTTGACTGATATTAATCTAAGAGCAGTAATATAATAAACTATGTATATACCTACTAGGAGAATCAATATAAAACTAAACAAGACTAGATAATGCTTTCAAACGTCATTGTTTAAATAATAATTAATATAAGTGTAACTGAAAACATAATATCCAAAATATCGAAAATAAATCTAAAACTTTGTTAAAATGGTGTGGTATGACTTGAGTTCCGTAATTTTTGAATTTTGTGGAAAATTAATGTGGAATGCGAAGCTTACAGGTGCGGTGCCAAATTTATTGAGTAGACTGACAACCAGGGAACCCCAAAGAATGGCTGACTGATAAAACTGCTTCACAGAAAAAACTAAGCCACTGCATGACTTATAAATATTAAGTATATTATGTGTACAATTGCTTAGCTTCTTGCCTGACTTAGTTATTAACAGTGCAAGTGCAGTAGAACCTTAGTGATTTCTTTGGACATTCTCTTATATTATTCCCTGTAGTTACTGAAGACATACATTATGCTAATAATAAATGCAATTCTTAGAATTTATTGAAATAAGTTATGTTGACGCTTCGCACCTTATGCTGCCGGCCTAGCATGACCGCCACTAGATATGTCGCGGACGAGGGAATACAAACTAAGATGTAAAATATTTCGATATATTAATTATATCTCGACATCGACAATTTGATAGAAAAGATATCTCGATCGACAAATATATCTATTTTTTATATTAAAAGTCGAGTTTAATTGTAATGTTAGACCCGGAAGAAATAAAAAGATAATCGATGAAAACACGAGAAAACGGTCGACAAAATTTTTGTCGCGGTTGTCATGCTAGCCCGGCTGAGTGGATTACATATTTGGCTTATTTGTGATATTTTATGATATATTTTTTATTTTTAATAAAACCTTGTTATATTAAATTGTGTCCATTGTTATTTTTGTAGCAGTCATTAGAGCCTAATAATTTCGTTTTCGCATTAACGCAAGAAAATTATCTTTCGCAAAAGTGATGCGACAAAGCTTTGTTGTTGAGCAACATCTAATATTCCATACAATATTTAATAGTGAAAAATACTCAAAGAAGACTTGATTTTCCAAGCGTTGGTCTTCGGAAGCTTTCTGTAGATTAATTAATTATGTCAGGTGCATAACAGTTTATAATAAGAGCTTTATTAGTGTATACCAACTACAAGATAAAATATACATAGACAATTTTTTGCCAGAGATTTTTAATCCTTTTTTTTGTTCTTGGCAGTTGTGGCCTTTATCAATCCTTCAGATTGTCGTAAATCAATAGAATGCTCATTCACAACTTCGTTTGCGTTGTTATACGAGTACATAGATTCTTCCGCGATATTCGAATCCCGAAGAAACAATATTAAATAAAAATTCTTTTGGATGGATAGAGAAATACAGAATACCTGTCTTTCATGGCCTGTAGGGCTATTCACGATCATTCGAAATCGATCCGCCCGGAAAGCTACGCTCTCCCACTGAAAATTTTTCGTATTTAGCGGATATGAAAATGGTATTCACAATTCCCATAGGATTGAGCATCGGCATTCTTCGGGAGTTTCCGATTAGAATCTTAGTATAAAATGATAGAAAGCTTGATATATCGGTACGAAATCTTGTAATATCGGAACGGAATGTTTTCGAATGATCGTGAATAACCCTACTGGAAGAAAGTTTTATTTATGGATTTTTTAAAATAAGAATTATAATATAATGCAATCCTACCCATCGACGCGACGTTGGGCTTGTCTCATTCGTTTTGACAAATACACAGAAAAGGAGACATAGGTTTGTTTTTTTTAATATGTCTCTATTTTTTTTTAATGATAAATATTGATTGGAGTTGACAGGATAATTGTTATTAAATAATGAAATATAGAGACGGAGATAACTTTATTGATTAATATCGAGTTAAACTACAATATAAAACATTTAAATTATACGTTGTTTACGAATTTATATTTTCGTTCACTTACAAATACATTGTTTAAATTCACCATTCTGTCTTCGAAATTATCTAAGAATTATAATATATTGTACACTATTTGTGTACCCAACTTCATAAGCATAGGAGGGTGACCTATACAGGAGTGAATAAAAGCAAAAAGTAGAAAAATATTGTATACTGTATACAGATTTAATATGAACTTGACTTTGTATCATGTGTGACAGCGAGAAGTGTATAAGGCAGTTATAACTTAACTATCGCACAAAGAAATAAAATCTCGCGATAAGAACTTTATTTCTTACTATACCTAACATAACATAATAGACCAAACAAAGTATTATTGTTAGGAAACGTAGTCCTCGAATTAATCAAACTATGAATAAGAGGAACGAAATGAGTTAATTAAATCTTAATTTGTTAACGGTGGTAATTTGAAATTAGTGGTGATAAACAATTATATGTATATTCAAAGAAAAAAATTGTTTGATCTAAGATTTCATTTTTATAGCGTATTGCACATATAAATAACCATTAAATTAGATACCATACATAGTTTGTACTTCTATTAAAGCTCAGAAGTATTAAATATCACTATTTCCGCAGGCTGGACCTGAAATGACATGGGTGGTTGCCGAGCATACTTCCGGTGGTGCTGGCGAGTTGACGGTATCAAAGGGTCAGCAGGTAGAAGTGCTAGAGGCATGGCAATCCAGGCCCGAATGGTGGGTGGTTAGGATTCACGGAGACCCACCACAAGAAGGCGCTGTGCCCGCCCAAGTATTAAAGCCGCAACCCCACCATAAAACTTCACCTTCAAGACAACCTTTGGTGACCGGTGAAGAAGTAACAGGTACGTTTTGCTTATATTTAGAACACTTGTATTTTATTGGAGTAGTTAAAATAACGTGGTGGATGACGGGAGACGAGTTTCTAAATGGGAACACTACAGCAATTTTGTTTCAATTGTAGCACATTGCTTTGATGGAGTATAATAGATGTAAAATAAATGTCTCTATGGAGTCTAACGATACAATTTATTCAAGCCTAAATCAATACGAGCAGAGAGCGTTTTCCATTTCCATTCCTTATACCAATCATCATCTCTCTCTCTCTCTCTCTCTCAATCATCATTTATGTTAGTATCGATATTATACCCTATAGCCACCGTGTAAAAGGTGATTCATTAATATTCAAAGTAAATAAAGTCATTAATTCTTATCGATGTTTCTGATTTTCCTTTGTTCTTCCAGATTAGCGATTGATGTCGCATATTTTCAATTTGTTGCATATGTTTTTCTACATATATATATATGTAAGAATTTTTCCTTTGCGTTAATTGCTAATTTTGTTACTTATGAGTAGGTAATGTCTTATGTCTTCGTTAACGAATAACAGTTTTTTAAGCACTGTCCAAACTTAATATTGATATTTTAAATTAATAGTATTATTAACACCCATATTTACTCGCGAAATTCCCTCAGAAATTTTTTAGCTTCATATTTAAACCTAGATACCATAATAAATAGGAATATTCTCGAAAATCATTACAATTTGTAGTGTATTATAATTATTTATGAAAAACTAGCGGACCCTACGGAAGTTGTCCTTACACTATGTTGGCTTTAAAAATAAAATAATATTTCTAAACTTGAATATACTATCTTAACACTTGTATTATATAGATTTTCGTGCGTGACGTGAGCTGTCAATTGCGGAAGATGGCGGAGTTCCGAAAATAATTTATTTAAAAATCAGTTTTCATAGTCACAGCTATAATATAATATCTAATATATAAAATTTCCATGTCACAATGTTAGTAACCGTACTCCTCCGAAACGGCTTTACTGATTTTTACCAAATTTTATATGCGTATTCCGTAGGTCTGAGAATCGGCTACTATCTATTTTTCATACCCCTAAGTGACAGGGTTGTTCACCCTTAAAAATTTTTGGACGAAATTTTTTGTTTTTATTTTTTAATAATATGGCATTAAAAAATACATACAGCCCTACATATAGCCAACCCCATTTGTCAAAAAATCTAGACCCGTGCGAAGCCGGGGCGGTTCGCTAGTAATAGAGAATAATAAAATAATCAAAATTTTTCAGCTTTCTGATCATTCGAAAAATATTGTTTTAAATTAATTATTTATGAAGGGGAAAACAAAACGTTGCAGGTATTTTTATGTATCCATAACCTCAATACCAATTATTTCATCGAAATCATATAAATAAAATACTTTATACCGGATTAAAATGCGATTTATTATTTATCCCGAAGTTTCGGATGCTTTTCAGTGACCGTGGTGGTCACGGAAAAAACAATCATCACTCCTTTTTAATGCTTCGCTTATACCGCATCGTTTGACACTTCTTTACACACTTTGTCTTTCCCGTTGATCATTAAATTTGGCATGAAGAATTGTCATGTAGCACAAGTAAAAATTCCGAAAACCGTAAATTTGTAGTTTTTTCTAATAGGAAAATCTTTACTTAACTAAAAGTTTGTTCAGAACCCTCATTGCAAGAGTCCGCCTCTTGACTTAGCCAGTTTTTTTTCTTTGTCAATCCAAACATTGACACATCACACGAAAGGATGTGTGTTTCGTGTTGAATTTTTCTCTCTTTTGCATCAATTTGCCTCGACTGTAAAATACTTTTACGTTTTTCACAGACAACTCGCACTCACGTCGAGGACTTGATCCTATTAAATGGAGTGCATTTCCTCTCCATCAATTCATTTTATATTTACAGTGCATTTACTTTAAAAGTTAGAGTAAACAGGACTCACTCAAAAATATTCATAGACATAATGTATTTAAATATATCCAACAAATTTTGATATCAAAAGAGGGAAGATTTGTTTGTTTGTTACGATTTAGGTAACTAAAAAACTACTCGATCGATTTGAAAATTTATTTCACCGTTAGAAAGCTACATCTTCACCGAGTAACATAGGCTATATTTATTTATTTCCAAAAATAATTAGGGATCCCTACTAAAACTTGAATAATGTAATCAATGGATCTAATGAACTGATTTTTAAAATTATTTCACGAATAGAAAGCTACATCATCAGCGAGTAACATAGGAATATATTTTGGTGTGTGTACATCTAGATTGCACCCGTGCGAAGCCGGGGTATGTTACTAGTGACAAATATTAGGATTATCTTTATGAGTCTCGTAGTGTCTCTTTGTCAGTAAAGGTGTAATCAGTAATGGCTTTTGTTAAGTGTAGATTCAATCTCTGAACAATTGGTGTAGTTCCAGTTCCGATTTGGGCGAATATTTTCGTTTGACATACCATAATTGGATATTGTACTATTGTAAATTCGTACAATGCAATCGTCGGCTTTGTTATTTGTTTTAAAAAACTGTTACGCGCCTATGAACGATTTTCGATGTGAACGAATACGTCGAATGGATTTTTTAAATAAAATGGTAAAAATTGTTACTGATGATTTCCCTAGCCACCCTCTTTTGTTCGATATCGACCGACGAGTTTTACTAGATATAACAAGGGCTTTCACACAGCGACACGACCTCAATACGCTACCTTCTTATTTTTTTGCGCACGTTCATAATAACTTGACGGGTGCGTTGGTGAGTTTGCTAGAACACCTACCTTTTGCTCGCGGGTTTGAATACCGAAATGGTGGGAGAAATAGCGAAATTCCGACTGGGTAACGAACCACCGTTCATAGATGGAAAAACCGTGCAATCTTGGCGTTATTTTACATAAAAAGTGGTGTCTTCAGTTTTTTTTACATCGGTAACCTTGTTTTTCTTCTACGTGTGTGTGTGTCAAATAAATTATTATTATTCTTATAGGTAGAAGGTCTCTTATAATCAAATATGTTTTTATTACTAGGTAGTATCTATCTATACTAATATTATAAAGAGGAAATATTTTAAGATTTAACTCAAAAAAGTACTAGACCGATTTAATATATTATTGCACCAATAGAAAGCTTGATAATGTAGCTTTCTATTGGTGAAAATAATATTATTTTTTATACAATTATCACTAAACTATTTCGGCCTTATTCATAAATGGACGCTGTTAAGCAATACAGTGTCAACCCACAAAATGATAAAAACTAGTGGATATGAAACCCTAACATGTTTAGAATATTTAACAATAATGTACTAAATTCTATTACTTTGATTGCTACCAATAAAAACTATATATATTTAGTGTAATAATAATAATTGCAACAAAATCTATTATATATTAAAGGTAATTTACTAAAACCGGATTAAAACTTCAAACTCAATTTTCTCAAAATGACAACCATGTGGATTGTCACTGTATTGCTTAACAGCGTCCAAATATATTATAAGCTTGATACAGTTCAAATATGTTTTGTCTCGCTCTATCGAATATAAAAAAATTACAAAACGAAAAAAACAAAACATATAGCCGTTAGTTTTTATATATATTTAAATATGTATAAAAACTAACGGCTATGATTATATGACTAACTAAAAATATGATTAGCTTATGTGAGGTATTATTAACCACTGCAAAACAACTGATACGAAATTGGGCGTGATAAATACATCTTCGGTCTCTGATTTGCGTATTATGTTATATTTACGGAAAAATCTATGCAATTAGGCTTACATTAGATGTCGGCTACGCTTTATATGAAATATTTTTTTTTTCAACTAAATGGATCATAAATGCGGAGTTAAAACAGTTTACTACGTCTACACAAAATATTTTAAAAGCAAAGGAAAAACTCTCAATATACTTTTGGCTTTGGCGGCAGCGCTTATGCGTCGCATCGTTCAATTTGTTTTAATGTATCGGCGTCGGAGTTACGCGACAGTTGTAAAATACGCGTCGGTGGTTACGTGCGTACGCGCTGCTTTCTTTGTGGTATCATAATTGTGTCATATGTGTGTTGCCACATTCACAACGGAATTAGTGATAGTATCGCGTCGAGGCTTCAGGTAGATTATCGGCGCAGATGGGCGTGCTTCGGTCAGTTGGGCGGGCGGTCGGAAAGCGCGCACCCGCCCGTTGCATGCGTTCTCCGCGCCTCCTTCTCCTTCCAAAGTATGCACAGTGCACACACCCCGGTGCGTCGGCACGCCTTCTGACCCGGAACTTGTCGGTCGACGACGGCGCCTGCTGCGATCACAACGAGACCTACTTCCGGTGTGCTAGCTCGCCTCAAGTCCATTGCGTATACGTACATTCACTACGCAATCGCGAATAAATTGCATTCGTTGAATTTGCATTTGCTAATTATAATTTATTTTGCCTTTGAGCAGAGTATTGTTCGTAGTTTCGTGCTGATTTTTTTGATATGGCTGCCGGTATAACTTTTACAGACTTAGACTCGTCGGGGTCATTAATCACTATATCTTCTAGTACCGGCTCTAGTGGATCCTCGAGCAATAGCAACTCACGGATTTCACTAAGATCAGCTTACCATAAAATGTCAAAAATGCTTTCCCATTCGATAACAAACGGCAGTGATTCAGGTAAGAACTTATGAATTAAAAATCTCGAAACTCAAATAAATCTAAACATTTTCAAGATAAGAAGAAATTATTATAACTTTATTCAAACGCAGCTATATTGGCTCTAGATTGATCTAGATTGAAGATCTGGAAAATAGAACGAGCCTGGTCGTGCGAACAAGTTAGATTGCCTTCGTTAAATTTAATCTCCCAACACTGATCATGGGAGCGACACCTTTAATCGGCTTTTACATAATTTTATTTAGGATTTTTGCAGTATTATGATTTTATGTTGTATATTTTACGGAAAATATTAATAATTTTCCCTAAAAGATGGCTATATATTATATATATATGGGGTAAATTGTGGCAACTAAATAATATGGGAATGAATAATTAAAATTCGTATACAACAATCCATTTTTACTATCAACACAATTAATGCCATAAATGTATTATTAATATTTATACGATGGTCCTGTTTTTTGTTCTGGCCTTCAACTCAGTCCAATTAAGGACTACCCCAACATAATACTGTTTCTATTAGAATCAACCTTTATGTAGCCATATAATTTATTTATTGTAACAATGTGGTCATTTATTGGATAATGTTGATATAATCTTATGCTAGTTTGTGATATTTTATGAATGTGAGACAAATAATTAATAATCTATTCTAACAACAATGGTATGAAAGGATAATGATTTTTATTTTTCTCAACAGAAATTACATTTCACTTAATGAGTGTTAATTACAATATGCGAAATCTTTCGATAGATGATAACGAAGAGTTGTTAAAAAATCTAATATTTTGAGTTGAGAAAGGGTATATGAATTCAATGACAAAGTTTCGAATTTTTACTTTTATTCATTACGATTTCATTAAATAAGTCTTAAGAATACTTCGCTGGTTTAATCATAAACTGCAGAAATTGAAAAGATACGTTTTTCCGGGAGAAAGTATTAAAGATAATTTTGTAAAATATTTGTGACATTATTTGATTTTTTATAAATTTCGACTTAATAAATATTTATTAAAAACCAAAAGATATATAAAAAGATACTAAAAAATTGTCACCGGTCGGACACATCGCAACCCGCCGGCATAGGTCTACCTACTGTGCTAATGGCAATCCTAATTTATTAATTATACCAGACTGATCTAAAATATATAATATAAGATTAATTTGCTTAGGTCACTTCAACAATGTCGTCATATGTGTTCCACAGTGACGTTGAATGATCTAGAAACACAGTCCCAAGTAGTGGTTGCTCTTACTGTCTCAGTACAGTGTGTACTTTTATATAAGTGTATAAGATTTTAATCTGTTCAAAACAGACGAGTGACTCATTCGTTTGTATACGTCCGTCCTACGTTACAAACACATGAACCCCAGATATTATTACCTCGCGTAAACCGTGAACTTTATATTAAATTCTCAACGTCGCGTCGTCGCCTGAACGAATTTTCTTCATTGTCTAGATTCAAGCTCTCAATTCTATTTTTTTTGTTTGTTTTCGGACTTAAATGAATGTTCCGTAAAGTGCAATGCCGTAGCGGATCAGTAAAGTACAAATAGTTTTTCGTGGCGAATTCATTCGGATTCGGTATCTGGCCCGTAGAACGTGCGTGCGCGACCGCTACCATATACGAAATTGAATAGGAGTTCGGACGGGTCTTGCACAATAATGTACGACTACTGCTAGTGAGCTCAAGCCTGGCACGGCTCACACTACGTTTCGAGACGCTTATCGTGTTTTCATGGTGAAACTAGTGTTGATGGACAAATACCATGGTAAGAATGCAAAAATTGATATATGTAAACTCTCATATAACAAATTAAAGCAATGAGGCTTCATTAACTTATTCCATGTTATATCTCTCAAGTACGAATTTCATTTATTTTGATAATATAGTTTTAATTTTTTTTAATTGAATCGATACTTGTTAGGAATGTTTCATATAATACTTACACTTAGCTTAGATCGCTTCCTCAGCTTTTAAAATATTCTTTCGCAAAACAATTACATTATATACTTATACCAATACCAAATATTCATAATAATAAAAGAATAGGGTAGCATAATTGTTAGCACAAATAAGATTAATAATGGCAAAAAAACATACTGGTTGTTGATTTATCTTCTTCTTCCTTTAAAGAAGAGTGTGTTTTTGTCAATAATTATTATTTAGTATTTGTTATGTGATGACACCTGGGTTCGATTCTCGTTGTGTGGGATATGATAGTTTTTTGTATAAACGACTATGGCTGTTTAGCGGTAAATGAGTTAAAGGTATAACGAAATTTTGTCTAGCTAACGAAGCAATGTTCATACATGGAAAAGTCGTGAAATGTTAATTCCGCCGTGGGATTCAGACCATAGATATCCAAATACAAGTAGTTAAACTCACAACTCACAAGTATAAGTTAATATTGTTCTACCATAAAGTTATCTTCACCCTCGTTTGTCGATATCTGAACAGATAAATCCAGTTCAATTCTGCATTTGCTTTCTAATATCCCAAATATAGGTATAATGGCTCAAAATTCCCCGGGAAATGTTTACTACTATTTCTCCTTTCAAGCATTCCAAAGGAATATACTTTCATTCACAAATGGATCCGTTGCGGTGAAACCCGTTGGAACGTGACTCGGTTTTACATGTTTGGAATATATGCTCTCGCTGTTTACCATGTGCACCGATGCAAATACGAACTATTCTCACGTTCAAATGCAACAGAGATCACGACAAAACCTGTCCTATGTTTCTACTACACACTCGTATCATTACACAAAGACCGTAGAAACTTAAGCCGGATCAGTCGTTTACAACAGAAACATTACTTTGTGAAAATCGTATCAGACAGATTTGTGGTTTAATTTAAAAAATACAAGCGTTTTTTTTAAAAATATATTCTCTGACTATACTGCTAAAGGAAAAGCGATATAATATATTCAATATTTAAATTATTTAAAATTTAAATTATTTTATCTCAGTACATCTTTTGTCTAATACAGAGTAAGTAGAGAAATGACCGAAATATAACCGAAGATAGGAATTATGATAAGATTTATTAATCAACTTTTTGTTAATAGTAAAGTGTTGTCCTGGCCGATATTTAAATTTCGTAATAATATTGTAAACAATCCAGGGTCACAGACTATGACTGCGAACGGATTCGAGACGTCTTTGGTGCCGGCGCCACATAATTTTTCTTTTAGATTTTATATTATTTTAATCCACAACGAAATGTGTTGTAATATTTTTACGTGGCACTATTTCTGATATATCCGTGCTCGTAGATCTTGTCGTATATCTACGTATTTAATAATTTTCATTGGAAAGAGATATTTATAATTAGTTATAAACGTTAGTAATACACGAACCTAATTATATGTAGTTACAGTATTCAAAAGTTTTTGTGAACGCGTAAATTATTTGGGATTTACTTAAAGATCTACATAAACGTATAAAATTGCATCACAATGTATACTATAGTTTTCTTTACTGATACTGAACGATCCATATGACACTGCATAAGATTCTGTTATAGATTCTACTTATCTTTTATTTTGGTATCAAAATGATCATAAAGTAGAATATGTACACGCTCTGGTACGATATTAGCTTTAGTGACTGCCAAATTTATATGAACCAAGACTGATGCATATGATGGAACTCATGCCAATAATACTATTATTCATTATATTTTAAGTATATATATTTTTAAAAATTGTATTCTCAGATCTCACATTCCTTTATTTATATCTTAAGCCTTGTAGCAGATCTATTTATCATATATCATAGGAACTAGATCTTGGCTATAACACCAGTAAATAATAACAAAAAGCAATATAATAAAGTAAATATAACTTTTCTCATTATACTGTGACATATTAAATTCTACCGCAATTAGTGAGAGTGAACTACTGTCTGCTTACCAACCTTCCACGAGAGTGTCTGGCGATTTAATAGTTATGAAGTGTAATATACATATTCTGTAGTATGATTATATGTGAGTATATTAAGATAATACAATTAAATAAATAAATAAAACTTATTTTAAATAATTTTTCATTAAAAATATTGATTTGTGTGATAAACATGAAAACTGAATATAAAAAACCGCAGCTCATTTGAGTGTGACAAAATAAATAGAGCAACTATGAGCGCGATGTTAAGGGTCAAGTTCCAACAAGGCGAAATTATCAGTCACGCTAATAGCATAATCTTCACAATTTTTTGAAAATATATGCACATATATTATTGTATTGTATGATATTCTCGTTTAAATTCTTTGTATATGTGCCTCTCAGTTGCGTTGCGTGTTGGACCGTTTCAAATTCGTTAAAACCGATAATAATTTGAATTTTTGGTTGGGAATTCTGATGGGACTAGGCTTAGGCATAATTATCATTTAAACAGATACAGTTACGCTATCCACTAGACTCTAGAGGACACGGGAGCTCACACACAAAACTTCTGTCAAACTAGAGTCTGTGTCATGTAAAACAGCTTGCTTTACCATTTTTGTCTATGTTCAAATTATAGAGTGCATTGTTGTTGAAACCCACTTTCTATTGTTATTTCTTACTATATATTACAATATACAATTATTCTCCTATACATACCAAAATCGATTGCAACTATTTTTCTGCTTCGGCCATCTAAACGGAATAAAAATTTTATTTTATCTATGTGAGTATTTAGTTATTATCATTTTAGTTGAGATGGTATTTGGTAGTTAGAGAATAACAATTGGGACGAAAGCCAACCAGTTTAGCACGTTTCTTCGCTTCGATTCGTTACAAATAGAATGCTGAATCTGACAATCGCTACGCTCTCCCTTGAGGTTAACCTTTGGCACGTCAGTTAAAAATCTTCCACTCTTTTTATTTACACACAAAACATTGTTTGTTTATTTATTACACTGTTAGATAGTAATCAATCAAGTATATGTGTTTTTATATTTTGCTATAATGTTATCTCAAACTATTTTAATCACTAATATAAATATCACTGACAGGTCATCGACGCCCAGCGCATTATTATGTCATCGTTATCTGTAGTTTCGAACGTTGAATGTAGCCAATGAATTAACATATGCGTCTACTGAAAGCATGGAGATTATTATTCGCAGCTGTGCTCTCATTGCTAGATGTCTGCATTATTATTATAACATATAATATAGCCGCTCATCAAAATACAGCAATGTATAGGCCTATAAAGCTACGGCCAAACCTGTGCATCAGCGACGCGAGATACGAGGCAGGAACGTCAGTCGCGCGGCGGAAGCTGTCCGTGATATCTTATGGCGCCACGCACACATACGCGACCACATCTACACACAACAGACGTGTGTTTGAGTATTTTTTTTTTACTGTTTATTCAATAATTATTAGTTGAATTTAGTTAAAATACCTTTTTCACTAACGAGTCGTTTCATTTGATTAAAGTTTTTATACATATGACCCCCAAATTCTAGTTTAGTTGGAGCGCGCAATGACAGAGACGAGTGAGAGTCAATAAATGGCCAATTTGGCAACCCTTGTACGTTTTAGTCGATGTGTGCACATCTACATAAATAAAATTCGCATTAAGGCGCTCTGATTTCGTTCCAGAATTCCGTGCTCTTGCAGGTTTGGCCGTAGATTTATAACAAGTAACAAATCTGATACTAGAATACAACGAAATACAGAACTTACAATGTGTTGCTTACAAAATCATCAATGTTATTTTTTAATAATTAAGCGCTTACCACGTTAGCCCTAGAGGTACATATTGTTATCTACCCAAACGCTAAGGCTCACAAACTGATTTTATTGATAGCTTATAAGAGTTTAGAATGACTACATTCATTGAACTGAAGCTAAAGTACTTTAACTTAAAATTGCTTTCTTCGTTTGTAACTTTAGCCTCTTCGTAGAAACCGGGAAAAAGCGCTGTCATTTAATGTTTTTCCTTTTGATAACTTTGTGTAATATAATACTCTATTCTTACCCTGCTTAAAAGTATACAGACTTACCTATAGTTTTTCCCGTTTAGTCGTAAAGTTCGCAGTTCGTATAAAAGCTACAAGCTTTGAGGATTTCTTCTTCACAAGTAATTTAAATGAGCAGTGGTAGAGAGTTATTGAGCAACTTTCTTGTCGTAAACGTTGCAAACTTTTTAATTCCTTATTACCCGCAAATACACATATGACTATAATGTTATAAAAAACCAGTAAATTTATGTTTATGCCTTCATATATGGGTCTGCTGATCTCAGTTTCTACATGACTATCATCAGGCGAATTCTGCTGTGCCTCACCGTAATGACTGTATTCCTATGTGGCATCTAAGTTTCATAAGTGTAGCCCGATAAGATAACCCGAGATTTTAAAGTACATTTTACTATTAGAAAAAACTAGGTGGCTTTTCAGAACATATTATGTATATAAACATTCCCAGGCAAACATTTTTCGCTCGACGTGAAAATGTTAGATATCTGACTATTGAAAGCCGTGTAGGCCATCAATGGCTATAGAATTCGTTCGGTTTTACAGTGACACTCACCACACTCTACTTCATTTGCATATGAATAGCCTTTAATATCGTATCGTACAGATAATGTTTATATATGGAAGAAAGTATATATGTATGTTGGATTAAATACAGCAATATATTTTATACTAGCTGATGCCCGCGACTTCGTTCGCGTGGGGAACACTTTATGCTGAACTTTTGAGCAAGCTTTCTTCATATTATATATCCTCCATCCTCTGTACTTGGTGATTTCTTTTCGGAAAGTCATTGACGGTTGCTTTTGCATCATATTATCGACATGTTTAATGGTGATTTTGTGAATTTGAGGTTGGGGTTCAAATGATGATTTGAAATTCAAAAGAAATACCATGGTAATTGAAAAACTGAACCTGACTTTAAAGAAACTTTAGGGAGATGCATATCAATCAAATTTTACGTCACCAAAATGCAGATATGTGTCTTTTTTCCACTAATCAGAGTTCAGTCGAAGATTGGATTCAATGCATTGTCCGTCTTAAATATATGCACGAAAATTGTACGGGGGTTTGAAAATACTTGCGACACATGGAAAAAACGCCAAGAAAATGTCTAAATACGAATAAAATGAAGGTATGTAGAAATGCAACGTAAAATGAATGAAAAAAATAGTATGGCCATGTTGACCAAATACTTATTTTTTTATAAATTTAATTAGTATGGAAGATACGTTAAGTTTTAATTTCAGATATTTTTGTTTAATTCCCTTGGAAAGGAAAGGATTGATGAAAATGCGAAATAAACGATCTCATAAGAAATACATTTTTATATAATAGAATAGTTCAATAATACATTTTCTATTTTCAATATTAGTTCTTTTAAAAATATAAAAAAATAAATACAAAAAAATATTTCCCTGAGTGATGATTCGAACTCGTATCTGAAATTACGTAGTATGACCGTATATCCACTATGCCACGAACACATATCGAAAACGGCGAAATTATCAAACTATTTCATTTACATATCAAACTGTGATTGACATCTGACAATTCGAAAAAATTCAACGCGAGTCAGTTTTCATTGCAATTTGTTGAAATGATGCCTTTAAAATAATATTTAAATGATGATAACTTTTTTTTCCGACAACCGATTTCGATGAAACAAAGCCTATATGTTGCCCTGGACTTTGCTTAATATAATTGTATAAATTACGCGAAAATCGGTTCAGTATCTTCGGAGATTAGCGTGAACAAACAGACAGACAGACAGACAGACAAGAATCTTAAAAATTGCATTTATGCATTCTGCTACCCTTCTTTTATCACCCCTCTTAATTTCTGGTAAAAATATTTAGTGAAGCGTAATTTCGATCCTACTCTTTTATTATATGTATATATATATATATATAATTTCGATCCTACTCTTTTATTATATGTATATATATATAGATAATACATATAAAAGTTTGCAACTTTTTAATTCCTTATTACCCGCAAATACACATATGAGTATAATGGTATATGTATAAAAAACCAGTAAATTGATGTTTATGCCTTCATATATGGGTCTGCTGATCTCAGTTTCTACATGACTATCATCAGGCGAATTCTGCTGTGCCTCCATCGACTGGGTATCATAGCCATAGAAATTCCTCAAATAGAACCTCACCGTAATGACTGTATTCCTAAGTGGCATCTAAGTTTCATAAGTGTAGCCCGATAAGGTAACCCGAGATTTTAAAGTACATTTTACTATTAGAAAAACCTATTTGGCTTTTCAGAACATATTATGTATATAAACATTGCCAGGCAAACATTTTTCGCTCGACGTGAAAATGTTAGATATCTGACTATTGAAAGCCGTGTAGGCCATCAATGGCTATAGAATTCGTTCGGTTTTACAGTGACACTCACCACACTCTACTTCATTTGCATATGAATAGCCTTTAATATCGTATCGTACAGATAATGTTTATATATGGGAGAAAGTATATATGTATGTTGGATTAAATACAGCAATATATTTTATATAATACACTAATGGAAAAAATTAAGGGATCAAAAAAAAATTCCAAATTTTTGGGCAGTTTTCAACAGGCCGTAACTTGGAGAGAAACGGTCGTACAAGAAATCAAAAAAAAAGTAAATTGTAGCTCCAAGTGTCTAGTTTTTGGATTCGGAACCTCAAAATTTTATACCCTCCGCGGTTTTTGAGTAATCGTAGAAAAACCAGTAACATAGTATGTTAAAAATAGCTTAAAGTTAGATGTTGTAGCTTCAATTTCCTTTAATTGCTTTAAAAAAGTATGAACATTTTCTGAATGATACAAATATTAGGGCGCTTTCAACTAAACATTTACATAACTTGTCGTTTTTGTTTTAATACGGTCACTAAAAATACATTTACTAAATAAGTCAAAGATTAAATTGAAAAAATAATATATTTTCGAATGATATTCAAACAAATGCATTTCTACTTTCTATTCTATTCATAAATTAAAAATCACAACCATTTCTTTTAAAAAGATTTGATGCGATATAATAGAAAGAAATTGTATTTTTTCACTTGAGTGCAGCAGCGGTCGCTTTGCTTTACTTTCTGCTCATTCTTACCTGGTTAGGCAATGAGGTATGGTTCAGCTGTTTTCAGCGTCTTAACATTGTCCAGGGGTGTTTTGGTTTTTCATTAATCACTAGAATTATTCGAATTTGATTAGAGGTGTTATAAAATGAGTACAAAAGTGAGCATATTTAAACACAATGTACAACAAGTGAAAATATGCACTGCAAAGATATTTTCAAACGTTAAATTTAACAAGAAATCTTTTAAGTACCGAGGTGTTTAAAAAAGTATAGTCCCAGGTTGTGGCACTATAAGCAAGCGTGCACACGCTTTTACTATTTTGTTGGAAATTTAAGCATATTCTTCACAATATGTATTATGGAATTTAAGAAATACCCGGCTACGCCAGGAAATAATACTATTTCCCTCAGCATGACACTACCCTTGTTGTATACAGACTGCCTTTAGGCATTGATGCGATTGAAATCTTGGTGATATTGAATTTGTTTGTCTAGGTATATTATTTGTCAAAGAACCATACTATGCAACGTAGCCAGACGATCGATTCCCCTCTCAAAGAGAATTGCCAGTCGGTACATAATAACTATAACTCTTGAGCGTTTTGAAGATGGCTTTCAAATGGGGTTCAATAATATTAATGGAAATTTTGTTTATTGATCTATAATAATAATTTGTAAAGAATTAAGCTGGATGTTTCTTCGTAATAAAATAAAAATATCCAGCATGTAAGATAACTTTTTCCTATATCTTCCTCATAACTTAGTCGCCGACAAGCAACTGGTCTAAAATGGAGACATTGAATCAGTCGCAGGTACTGTAAAACTTCGTATGAAGTTTATCAAACATAGTGATAGGTGTCAATTGTTTTGCCTTGTGTGAATCATTTGAATAAGTTTTTGTCGATTTACACCAATTCACTATATCATCTATCATATAGGTCGATTTTGATAAATGCGTATGGAATAAGGTTTGGCGCATATTATACCGTGTATTTAACTTTTGTTTTCTCAAAACATTTTATTTCTTTTTTAAAATTATTAACATGAGTTAATACTTATTCTTTTAATGAATATTTGACACACACAACAATAATAAGCATACGTAATTAAAGGAAAAGGGCTTATTTTATTGCAAGACAGCTCATGTATAACTACAATACGAAAGGAGATCATTGATACGGGTTTTCTATAATTGTTTAAAATATGTTTCCTATAATTTACTATTTTTATTTAAATCAATAAAAACATTTAATAATATGCCTAGGTACTTACAATTATTCGAGTAGAGCAGTAGAAGTATGAACCTAGTTTCATAACATTATGTTGTCATAGTATTCATTTAAATGTTTATGCATTCTAAAAATATAAGTCAATACACCTTGTCTCCAGCTGTTATTAAAAATTGACCATTGGTTTGACAAGTCACAAGATAACTATCTAGTATACTATGGATCAGTAACAAACATAGGACTTAACTGAATGTTTAAAGTTCGTCTTCCTACCCAGTTCCATACGGGATCGGCGCAATATAATCCGATGAATAAATTATTTCCTCAATACCTGCCATTAAAGTGCGGGGTTAAAATAAGCGGGGCTCGGAATGTAATTTGAAACGAATAAATGTTTAACGGGGTTGCTATAAATAATATACTCGTAATGGACTCATCGGGATTTAATACTATTTTTTTTATGAGAAAAATGAGTAATCTTCGGAGGTTTTTTAAATTAAGACGCAACCCGTGTAGAAGCTTAAAACAATTATAAATGTAATCTTTCTTCTTTACACAGAGGCCTCGACTTCGGATCCGGGAGGAACTGTGAGTGCCGCGAGCCCTGGAAAACACCGAAAGGGAATAATACCGTGAGTAATGTTGTTTAATCATTCTCAAAACAATATGTATTTAAGTGCATCGACACTACATCATCTGGATATTTTTATATTTATCACTAAGTCACATAAAAGAGTAAGAGCGGATTCGTCGTTCCTCATTAGTCATCTATTATCTTTTGCGTTTGTTATCTAACTCCTTAGTTGATAGTATGTTCAGTCACTTTGTGTAGAGCGAGTGTGAATTGCCTGTCGCGGCGACATGTTTGAAGGGCGACGAAACAGCGAACGTAATCGCTTATCCGACTGTTGCTGTCGTATTGTCAGGTTCTATTTTTTCAAATTTTGATTAAATGTAGAAATTATGTATACAAACTCAAGGTTTTGAATTTCTCAAAGTAAAAACTCAAGCACATTTAAGTTAAAATAATAAAATTTATCTTTAACATATTATTGTGTTATCAGAGTTATTTAAATAGGCTTTGTATATTTTAATATATGATGTAGAACTGTATTTATCATGTACAACACTTAAACTATAGTGTAAAGTATGCAACATATTTATAAATAATATATTCATTTAATATATATGTAATGGAATAGATTCCTAGTATATTCTGGTTTGCAATTTCAAGCGGTTTGTTGCCTTTGACTACCGTCGTGGAAAGGCAATAGCAATCATTTAGCAATTACCTATTACTAGTATTGTATGCGTCTGCATACTGGCATCACCGGTGAATAGCGTATACATAATATTATTATTATCTGTTCATTCATTGATATGTTGTATTGTGTTTGCAGCATGAAGTGTAAACCAACCCAATTCCTTTGTTGAACCAAATAATTGATTGTACGTTAATCCGTTGTACATAATAATTAATTACAGTATTATAACAATATTATATACTCGTGGATAGTTTTGTTATTGTATGCTACTTTATACTAATTATTTATCAATTAATTAATTACTTTAAAGTGAAACCTCGTTGCTTTAATTTAAAAAGTGCGTTTCTTTCTTACGCTATTATTAAGCTTAATGATTATAATCATATATTTTTAGTAAATTCAATTGTTTAACGACTTAGGGTTATTAACTGTATTTGACTAATTGGTAAGCTTTTATTAGTCACTAATTTAGGTATAATAAATATTATTGTTTCACTTGTAAGCAGTTGTTGACTTTTTAACCTTAATTTAATTTGATTGAAACAAAATCCTCGATTAAATGTACAAAAGCAAATGTTGCGCCGTCCCACAAAACCTACTATCCATCGAGAGTATAGACGCATGCCTGTGGTTTAATCACTATTCTCGTTAAATGTTGACTGAAATGGATGACAATCCTGACCATAACATTAGAGCAAGAGAAAAGCAATTGTTATAGTATCAATTTAAACTGTTACTATGTTAAAATGTTTATAATTGTCTATTACATTCTAACAATATCAGTCGATAACTTTGTCATAAGTGTAAATCTATCGGAGTAGCTGTACCAATCTGTCTATCCATATCTTATGCGTTCACAGTCGACCATTTTATCTTATCTTTCGTACCTGCGACAATTTCTTAACAACATACAATTAAAAATATTTACGGGTAACGAAATGTTAATGACATAATTAGCAGATATAATCGTGTCAGTGCTCCGCTTTTGATTCGTATAGTATTCGTCATGCGTACCTATAGTAAACGGCATTTCGGCCATAGATAATACTGTACTGTATAAGATAGATGCGAAACTCACGATTCCACAGCGAAATTATATTGTACCTGGTCCAATAGATGTCGCTACTGAATCTATAGCTATATGTACGTATATATATATATATGCCTAGCTATAGTATATATATGTATATGCCTAGCTATAGCTATATATAGGGGTTGGTACCTACTGTTGAATATTATGTTGTGTGGTCAAAGGCTAGTGAAATAAACACACTTACAAGGAAAACTGATTTTATTTTAGTAGTACAAGCACATGCAAATCGTTCCACCATGTTTTTTTATTCTAGAAATATTTTTTACAGGTAAAAATGACAGATTGACAGATAACATATAATTATTGACTATGGGTTGCATTTCAATACACTAACACCCCCCCTCGATTGAAAATCTCACAATTAAGATTATAATCGCATTTGGATCTGACAATTTTCCATACAAAAATTAATAGAAATATCTTAAGTTTACATTACAAACATTATAAATTCACTCATAACTAACAAATAACCTTTAACTTATTTTTCATGAAATTATGTTTTTCAATAGATAAACTTTTAGTAAAGATATCAGCAACATTATGTTCAGATGATACATATTCAATAAAAATTACTTTTTTGTCAACAATATCTTTTAAAAAATGATGTTTAATATCTATGTGCTTAGAACGCTTACTATTCTCATAAGATTTTGCAATTTGAATGGCACCTTTATTGTCCATATATAGAATACACAGAACATCACTATACAGTCCATTTAAATCACTGTACAGTCCTCATATATATATTAAATCACATGCACTAGTAGCACCAGCCACATACTCTGCCTCAACAGTTGATAATGCAACACAAGCTTGTTTCCTTGAGAACCAAACTACAGGGCACCCATTGTAGAGAGTCACTGCACCGGAAACACTCTTCCTATCGATTTGGCAGCCTGCCCAGTCTGCATCTGATTATCATTTGTATTTGCAGAATGACCCTGCTGACTGCTCTATACTTTTTCTTCTGTAGAGAACTCAACCTCTGTTTCTTCTTCCTCTTTTTGATTTCCTGTTTTCATTACACTTATAGGCCATATGCCCCTCTTTACCACATTTATAACAGGTTAAGAAAATGCTTTCTTCATTAACAACTTTCTTTTCTGTCAACTTTAACTCTGCATCTAATAATCTTGATTTAACTAATTCAAATGTAATTTCTTTTTCTATGGTCATGATTTCCAGTGTTGTAATAATTTCTTTCTCAGAAATAATTTGCTGAAAACGCTTTTTCTTTCGAATACAGTTTCTAACGATGTTAGCATTCCTGCCGCGGTGGTTGACTTTTTAACAATGTCTAAGTACTTATCTACACAATTATGCATCTTGCTTTAGCATCATTTTCTTTGTTTTCCTTGCTGAAGGATGACGCCAGCACATATGCTAATCCTTTTTCTTCTAGAAGAATTTTTACACGAAACTTCTAATTTGAGAACGCAACACTGTCGTTCAATTTTGGAAAATTGCAGTGCTCCCCGACGCCATTCTTTTCGATCAACCACGCTCTGCTGTTGAATATTATGTTGTGTGGTCAAAGGCCAGTGAAATAAACACACTTACAAGGAAAACTGATTTTTATTTTAGTAGTACAAGCACATGCAAATCGTTCCACCATGTTTTTTTATTCTAGAAATAATTTTTAGAGGGAAAAATGACAGATTGACAGATAACATATAATTATTGACTATGGGCAGGGCTGCCAGTAGAGCCAACTTATTTTATACCGCTCGGTCACTGAAATTATACAAAATCAAATCTTATTATACAAAGCGACAAAATTGTTAAAAAATAGTCTGTAAAAAATACAAGTATTTATTTTTAGTCACTTTGACTTACCTAAAATATGAAAAAAAATTAATTAATTTATTACATTTAAGACTTGACACATCACACAATACAAGGTTAAGTTTTTGAGTTTATTTGAAAACAGTTCCAGTAGCAAGTGGCTCTGGGTGAAAAAGTCACTTTTATGTTTACTTGTAATGCTAACGAATATTACTCAAAGAGCGCCAATTCCGATTAGAGAAATTTTCGAAAGAGCGACAAGCGCCTACACGCCATCTACGATTAAGAAACCTTTGATCTATCGTTATCTCAAATAATCGATATTTAAACTCTCACAAAATTACTTCACGTTTGGATTTTTATTTTTGTATCCAATTATACGAGACAATCTGTTATACAAACTGGATACATAAGATAACCGAATTATACACTTTTTGTATCCAATTATACGATCTGGCAGCCCTGCATTTGCAGTTGCATTTCAATACACTAACACCTACATACCTATATTTAATATTACTTATTTATACCTTCTCTGCTTTCGAATATTTACAAAACAGAAATAATTAGATTTTCATTTTAAAAAACACAAAACTACAATGATGTCCAATTTACATGCAAATTACAAACAAAATAGTTAGCATAACTTAATTAATAAAAGCAAAGCTTTAATTAAAAACAATGTCTTTTATTATGATATTTAATAGTTTGCATTTTTACTTCGTCATCTGAACAAATTTGTGTTATTTTTCATTTCAGTAGCCTGTTGACATTAGTGCTCCAACTGTTTATAATTAACTCAATGCAGAAATCTAATAAATGTTTTGTCATTTTCTTTTTATGGTCTTCACGTGATATATTATAAACAAAATAGCAGAATTCATTTTTTTGGATAATTTAACTTTTATACCCGCTGAATTTGGATCCTCCTTTAGCTCTATTTGTATTATTATGTAAACATTTTCATGTTTATTTATCAGAGGCGTTGTGCTTACAAGTTGTCTCCTACAATTGATGCATGAAGTTTTCATTTTAAAAATAAATTTTTTTACTAAATACCCACCAACATAGCGTATGGCTTCTATAAAGAAAAAAAAAAGATATTAAATGATTAAATTGACTATTTTAAATCTTTAAACATAAGTTTATGGAGCAGCAATTTTTTGGAAATTTATAGTTATATATTTTTTTAAATAATATAGAAATTTAGATTTACTGAGGTACTATTCCACCAAAAATACTAATTTATAAAACAATAAAGCATTAGTAGACGCATTGTACATTAAAAATTCAAATCCTTCTTAACTAGGCCAAAGTTACCCAGGTTGAATCATGAATGTACCTTCAGTCTCACATAACAAAAAGAAGAAGTAAATTCCATAGCTACCCATTTATAATTTATAATTATTTTTATTAATGTTTTACTGTTTCTTATCGAACCAACACATGCGATAGATTTATTCATTACTTTTAGATTATATTATTATTTTAGTATATGATATTCGTATGTACTTGATATATTTTAAATTGATATACTGTTGCTCTGCTATCGTTGTTTTTTGTTTTTTAGCTATTCGTAGCTTTCAGGTTATGGCTGAAAATCAGCATGGTAGGCTTTGGTTAAGTAGCCAAAGACTATCCACTTTATGCTGAGTCCATGACCATTTCGTCGTAGTCGTTTTGTATATAACTAGTATAAATATTTAATTATAATAATTATTGTAGATATAGTATTTTTTATTATAGTGAGTTCGGAGCTCAATGAAAGTATTATGAAACCTGGTTTTCGACCCTGGTTTTTTATGGACTCGTCCTGGGAAGCCCCGGTATTTTGCAAGTATATCTCATCGCTATGCCACGGTAGTGTCTTAAACTAATATACTAGTGTTTCAATAGGCAATATGCATACATTTTTTAAATATTTTTTACATCATTCTACCCTAATAAAAAATATAAAAACTCTTGGCAATTTCCAAATAAATTTTTAAAATAACATTGTAAACATCGATATATTTATATAATTAATATTTTTTGCAATGAAACTCGAACTAAATAAGAAAATAATTGTTTAGGCATAATATCTGGGCCATAAAGATTCAAGGGAAAATATTTCAAGTAAATTTAAACAATATGCATTTATTACTATTACACTTTTCTAATATTTTTTTCATCATGGGATCATATAATAATCATAATAAAATCTAGTTAGTTCATACAATCATACTGTGTGTATCGAAATAGCAGTAATTCAGATTAATATTTTTATTTTTTAACTTAAAGCAAAGAAAATAGAGTGAATATAAACTATCGAGCCAAGCGCGTTTATAATATATATAGGCGCACTATATAAGCTATAATATACACTCATTAAATAATAAGAGTCTAATTTAATATTTAAGGTTTTTATTTACATATAAAACAAAAATATTACTTAAATAAATTATATAACATTTTTAATATGCTTTTGGTATACATATACATACATATACAGCTACACTTATGAATATTATTAATAATAAAGTTTTTTTTAATTGTCATTTTCTAATAATAATAACTAAAATTAAATAAATAATATTTCCATATTTAATTATAATACCTATTCAAAAAAAAATAAGAAATTAAATCAACAAATATTGTAGGGCACTTTGCAAGTCATATAATGCCATAACAAGTATTATATGTATAATGCCTTTAAGTCCTAAAACCTTAGTCCTCCTTTATAGAGTTCTATGCCTTACTCTCTCCCGTGATTATGATTGGCAAAGCATTCAAAATGTCGGGAACCAAAAACCAAATAAATCCACGAAATAATCCGAAAAGATAGTTTTATTTAAAATGTTCTTTCCTAACTAGAGTATTCATATAAATCATACTAGTGGTTGAATATCGCACCTTACCTCTAACTGAAGTAATTTAATCTACTAGAAACCCTCTCCCACTAAAACCAATATTTGTCCGCTAAACCACCAGATCTAGTGGAAATTCCACTGAGTTGGCAACACTGCTCACACCTTCGTCAAGTGCATAGAGTTTACCTTGTCAAGTGACAGTGACAGATGTAATCTATTTTAATTAAATTAATTAAACACTTTTTATTTAATGAAAATGTCTGTTTTGAATACTTTTATTTAACAAAATAATTTATTTTTAATTTTATGTTAAATTACAAGCGCCATCTATTCGGATCAAATTATAACAAGTAATGCACTAACTTCCATAAAGCTTAAAAAATGGTGTACCGTGAATTCTAGATGTCGACACTTTCCATACATTTGTTTTTTTTACTTTTTTCTATGAAAGTTTCACCCCCCTGATTTCGGCGATTGGCCCGGTGACAAGAGACGAGCTTAATTGATGTGCAGTGTTATTAAAGGGAACTAGTTGATGGCATTGGCTACTTATCGTGCGGTCAGTCGCGTCCGCTTACACACCGAAGACGCTAAAGCCCTTCTCGTGGCCGCCCGTTCGGTAGATTACAAAATTATCATCGTAATCTTGACGGTTGATAGTGCGACCCTCGTACAGTCCCATTCTTTCATTGGCACCTTCGGCTCGATAACGATATTTGCACCAATAAACTGTTGGATTATTTGTGTATTCATTGTTTAAGTGTGCACACGTAGTGGTTGTGGAGAATATATTTTGTATAGTGATGTGCTATATTGTACGTGGATTTATTAGTAATGTGGAGTCAATTTGCTTTTGCGAAGTGAGTAGATATTGTTTCTCAGATACGTATATTTTTTAAATGCGTCTCGACAAATAAGTGTCTCTTGATTTAATAATAAAATATTGAAATTGTATATACTTTTAATCATGGTGCTATCTGGTATATTCCCGCAATTAGTAATGTAATATGTATTGCCATAAAATGAGATTCGATATAATGATGTGATTGCATAATATTAATTATTATTAATTATTGTTAAACATTTGGATTTGAATATTTGGTTTGACTCAGTGGTTAATTATTATTTAGCTGTAGGGTAGTTTTCTGATACTTCGACGTTTCGTCTGTGACGAATATATATTTAGGTAAATAGTATGAATACGATGCGATTCGATTGAAATTATTTACAAAATAAAGGCTGTAGCCACCTGCATAATCAATACTTGAAATTAGGACTAGGTTTTATTTATTACTAGTGGACCCCGCAGACGTTGTTCTGCCACAATTTTGGCTTCGAAGTTATATAATTAAATTGACTCTAGAAAACGTTTGTATGGGAAATAGAAAAGGGCTGTTTTTAGGGTTTTCCCGGAAATTATTCGATTTTTTCTCGCCTTTTAAACCTTCCCTAGACCTCCACGAACATTTCAAGACTAAGATAAGATAAATCCGTTCAGCCGTTCTCGAGTTTTAATCAGACTAACGAACAACAATTCATTTTTATTTATATAGATAATTTACCCTGATAGAAATATGCTCTAGATTAAGATGAGAATTAATATATGCATATCAGTAGGCCAGTATTTTTTTTGTATCTAATATCAAGTTGTGGAATTACACTTTAATTATATATGCCATCAAAAACATAAATTGTAAAAAAAGCCAAGTCTTGCAACTCAGTTCTTCTATCGTAAAAAGTTGTGAGATCCATATAATACCAAGTCGGTCAATTTATTCAGTCTCTACTGAAGGATCCTTCTGTCTTAAGTAATTACATGATAAGCTAACCTAACAATATCTTATAGTGATCGTATCAATGCCAATATAAAAATCTTTGATGTTTAAAATAAATAGATTGGCTCGGCTATCGCATGAAATCACAATGTATCTTTTTTTATTTTATTAAAAACATAATGTATCTCACAAGTAATACATATTATATTAAATTAGATTGTTTAGTGCGATTGCCAAGTCAATCTATTTATTTTAAACATAAAAGATTTTTAATATTGGCATTGATACGATCACTATAAGATATTGTTAGGTTAGCTTATCATGTAATTACTTAAGACAGAAGGATCCTTCAGTAGAGACTGAATAAATTGACCGACTTGGTATTATATGGATCTCACAACTTTTTACGATAGAAGAACTGAGTTGCAAGACTTGGCTTTTTTTACAATTTATGTTTTTGATGGCATCTCATTTCTTTTTGTAGAAGGTCTATCTACAAAATTCTTAGTTTATTTGGATAAGAATTAATACAAAGCTATGGATAACATAGTCTGATTTTGATCGGCATTTTTATCAACTTTTAAATGTAAAAAAGTAGTTATAGTGACATAACTACAATAGTTGGACATAATATGGTCTCGTGAAGGTTTTGTAGATTTTGATATGTTCTATAATATTGTAGAACGTTTTTTTGTTCTATCATCAATACTTTAAGCAGCACATGCGGTGAAAGACATTTTATGGCTAATTTTTTTACACCTTGGGTTGTTTTTAGTAGGGATTTCTAAGGATCTCTATTTTTTCTAGTAATAAATACCCTATGTTACTCAGTGATAATGTAGCTTTCTAACGGTAAAAGAATTTTTAAAATCGGTCCAGTAGTTTTTAAGTTATTCATTACATACAGAAATACAAAAAAAATTGTATATCTAGAAAACTGGACCGAAATTTCAAAATATTGTAGTTTTTCCTTGATTTATAGACTAAACACTAATTGTATTCTAAATTTCAAGTTTCTATGTCTGCTAGAAGTGCCTTAGAGTTTTGATGATCGGTCAGTCAGTGAGTGAGTGACAAATTATCAAACTTTGACTAGTTATAATTCTTAAACTACTCGTTCAAACAGAATGATATTTGAAATATACCGAGTTTATACAATGCCTGCTTAGTGACTGAAAATTCAGGATTCTAGTTTTATCCACAACGAAGTTATAGGGGGTCGAAAATGGCCCGAACTACTTCGAGAAAAGGATAGTACGGCCGTGCCACTTTTTGCTCGACTTGGCGGGGGCACTACCGTGCCCCCAGATATATATATATATATTGTTTATGGGCTTATAACGCAAACATACCTGGTATTTTTTATCATCGTTCGACCGCAATGCGGCAAGCGGTCCTTGAAGTTCGGATACATTGCTCGCCTTCTCTTTGATAACATGCTAATTTAACACCTTTTAAATGTGTTAGTTAACACTAATGTGTACTGGCTTGATTCTACCACAATATATAATTCAATAATAGCATACACTTTAATCTACATCATAAACAATATCACCATTTTTCATATTTCTGTTAAAATGAAAATATCATAATTACATTCATAGTCCATTTTATGAATGAAATAATTTGTGGTTTTATAATGTTTGCCTTTTTTTGTAATGTAATGTAATTTTAAAATTGTAGTCTGTATAAACATTATATTTAGTTTACGGAATATTATGCATACACTGTAGTGGGTGAAATGAGGAGCATCACATTATACAGTGTTGATATTTGTGTATAAACAATTAAAGCGCGCACAAATGCAGCCTCAGCTTTGGGGTAGAAAGGCCGGACGTTTGTTAACAAAATAAACAGACTGTGCACGGCTGAACAATTTTAATATCAAATTCAGGAACAATATTCCTATTTAATTACATAGTATCGCCGTGTTTTGTTAACAATGCATTCAACACAACACATTAATATGTCCAACAAAATAACAACGTCATATTTAGTTTTATTTATTTACGTTTGTAAAGGAGGAGATGGATCCCGAAGCCGAACAAGTCTCAAGGCAAAGCTGAAAAGGCTTTAACTGGTGCTAAGTCTCCCGCAGAGAAACCGTCTCTCAAAAAGATTCCGTCTGAAAAGAAAATCAAGGTAAGTAAATACGTCAATACTTATCTAACATAATTATTTAAAGAAAATCTCAAAGACGTATGTATCTTATTATTTGTTTACACAGACGAAGACATTACAGAATTGTCGTGAAATGTTTTATCTACTCGAATGATCACTTTGATCATTTGTTTATATCAATTGTGTACCTCTGGGAAAATAAGAGGGTAGGTTTATTATTGTAGTACAATACAATATAATTGTTACTACTGTGAGCACCGGGAACGCGGGCTAGTTACAGCGGACTGCCTGTGCTGGCCGCTTACATTTTATCTTATGCATAATTTCTAATAACGAACTTAATTAATTTGAGCGCGTCGCTAACATTCCCCACCCTAGTGCTGTGTCAGCACTCTAACAAAGGTAAGGGAGCGACGCGAGCTGCCGCTCGCCGCCATGTGCCGGTCCCAGTCTGCACCTCAACCAACCTAATGCGTCCGTCCTTGCCAGGAAGCACGCGGGTGATGCGCCCTTTTGGTCATGTGTTGCGAGGCGAACTGGGGTCTACAACTAAAACAACAATAATAATATGAGGTTGTTCTACAGATTCCGTATAGCGACAACGGGCGCGCTGAAGACGTCGGCGAGAGTAGTGTGGGGGCCGCGCTCGACGAAGCTGAAGACGATGTGCCTGACGTTGAGTTGCCGCCACCCATGAAACCATTACAGGTAATAAAAAGTTTATATACAGAAACTATTGTTCCTCACAGCCACGTATTATTTACACTTTGCCGACCGCGTTATGCAATAACTGCATTCTTTTGAGAAACAGACTCGTATTTTGGGAACTTTTTCAACTTTTCCCAAAATATCACAGCTAATGCAATATAACATAATACTACCGGTATTATGTAAGTTTTTCAGAATATTACCAAGATCTTTTGATGGTGTTGTCCACTTCGCTTCTTAACACAAACTTTAGTCACCAGAACTATTTGAAAATAACAGGACGAGTAAAAACGAAATATAAATTATAATAGAAATTAATTTTAATTATATATTTTTTTTATATGGCAATAAAAGCTTCATTCTAACTCATGTTCATGTATGGATACGTGGTGTGTTGTCTTTCGTGATTCCCGACCTCAGCGCACCTCCGTATTAACATCTAACCATTATAAACGTGTATTAACTGATCAGTTTTATTCTTAATTTCTTCATATCCCGTAGAATATCTAACAAACAAACTCTATGTTTGGTGATTTCATTAGTTGTGGCTACGCGTTGGTTGGATAGTCAGACTCCATTCGTTCTGTCGGCAAAGTTTTGAGATGTATTCCTTTACACTCCGCTGCTAACTCATCTGGTAATGTCAAAGTTATCTAAGATGTGAGACGCCTGGCCAGAGGCCGATTTAATCTCGCTTTGAAAGATTATGGTGATCCAGGAAGTTATTCACGAAGTTATTCACTGGGAGATACACATTTAATCTAGTCGTTCCTCCAAGTTATATTTTATGTAACTGTTTTCGTATCTGTTTTAATGCACATGGTCGATGACGTAGAGGCACAATGGTTATGTTAAATTCAAAATCATAACGCTGTTTAGTATACTCTTTATCCTTCGTCCATAGAAAAGTAACCTACGTAAAAACAATAAGTTACATCGCGACGGACACTTGAACTGTACCATATAGCACTTTATAAACGTCTCTACCAGAAAAAGTTTTAAAATGTATTGTTAACACGGTTTATCTCAAAATTCTATGATATCCTTGTTATCGATAACAGTCTATTGATAAATAAATACTATATTATGTCTAACAATTTCCACTTACACATTTTTTTTTAATTTGACGTCAATGGTAAAGATGTTTTAATTGGTTTACAAATGTTATATTACTCTGTAAAATATAACAGGCTTGTAAGCGCGTTTGGTAGAACATCAACCTTGCGAGTCAATGGGTCACGAGTTTGAATCCCGCTGGGACGACATGTTTGTAATATTCTATAAACATGTCTTCCTCACGTCTGGTCACTTCGGACACTAAATGAGTGGGAGGAATATCTAAATTTCGACCGGATAGCCATTGACCACCGCTAATTGATGAAATAAATCATGAAGGACACATTGTGCATTTCGGTACCTATGGATTTCCGAATGCTAGAAGTAAAAAGTAAGTTAATAGCGTATCATTAACTGATGTCCTGGACATGAGGTATTACATAAGCGAACCTCATGCTCGTCAGTCGATACATAAAAATCAAACCATTAAACAAACAAACATCAGCGATTTGTATTCTTCTTCCATTCCATTAGTTCAGTAACAGTTTATAAACAGACATTTTCACCTTGTGTATTTCCTCGGTACAAGGCGACAACTCAATTTGTCCTGCAGGAGGGGACCGTACTGATTGCCAATCTAACCGCGTTCTCCTGTATTACAATCTCTTTGTTCGTGTATTGTTTGGGGACATCTAATGATTCAGACAAATTGCATGAATTGATTTATTATTTTCAAAGCCGAACATAAAATTATTGCAAAGTTTCCGCTATACGATTATATTATCATCTCATTCTACATAATTTTCTCTGCCTCCGGATTCCAACACTCCTATGATCTTGATGTTTTCAAAGCTAGAGTGAATAGGCTTCTTCTAAGCATGCTCTTATTTCGACCGCATTCGTGCTTGGGGATCAGGCAGGATTGCAGTCAAATGCTTCATTAAATAATCAACGGAAGGAAGGAATGTCGAAATCCCATACGAGCACTGAATCGTTCACACGAGGACATGGAAAGCCGTGGTGAACATTTGTATTGCGCTATCATCCAGCTAGTATCATCTAACAGACGGATCACGCCCCGTCTATTGTCCTCTGACAAAAAAGAAAAGAAATAACAAGTCGATGCTTTTAAATCGAGGTGTCCATTGAACAAAGTTACATCTCCATGACGCTCTACTTTATACTTGACCTATTCTTTGGAGAAATTAACTTCATGAAGCATTATTCGACTGCTATCTGTTAATTCTTCTTCTGCATATGGAATTCCGTGATCTCTACCTACCGCAATGGGAAAGAGGCGTGATGTATATGAATTTACGTATGTATCTTCGAAAACATGTATTTAAAAAATATCATTTAAAATTCAAAAAGTAAAGTAGTCTTGTAAAATGATTGATATGTCAATTTTACTCGACAGACGGACAGACGAGCATGAGGTTCACTTTATGGTAGGTGATACCTCAGCCACAGAACATCATTCAATGATGCGCTGTCGACCTGATTTTTTACGTAGAGCTTTCGAAAATCCATAGACTGAAACTAAAACGCGCAATAGGAACTTCTCGGTTTTTCCATTTATGAACGTTGGTTCGTTACCCGGTCGGAATTTTGATATTCCTCTCACCCGTTTAATGTCCGAAGCTACCAGACGTGAGGAAGACATTCATACAGAAAATTATAATCATGTCGTCCCGGTAGACTGGACTTTAGAGTCGGTATTTAAAATTGTCAGTAAATTGATGCCAGTTTCATTGACATGAAACTGGAATCTCGTTAACTTCACTCACGCCGTAATGGATACATGTTCACTTTATTACGTTACCTGGCCCTTTATGTATAATTGAATTGAATAGCCACGTCAGCTTCCCTCACTATTGAATTACTATTACACTTTATGTATAGCAGATTAAAAAGGTGGATATCATATATTTACTGACGTTTTACCATGAATTAGAAATATAGACAAAGAGATATTGAACGATAAATTCGAAAGTTTTACGCAACAATTACGAAGAATCTACAATATGAAAGGACAACTCATCGAAGTACTCATAAAATCACAGTGCTTATCTTGACTTAACGTGAGAGTACAGGATGCGAATTCTTAAAATAAACCTTACGTCGATAACCCTGACCTTCGTAATCCAACACTCTTTCTGACTCAATTTGTACTCGAATCGCATGCTTATAGACGCATGTGTATTGTGTTGGATACTAGGTCATGAATTCGATGAAATCTAAGTTCTTATTACTAATTACTTTTTATTACTCAAGTTCAGTTGCTGTCTTTTTTTAAATACATTAAAATGTATGCCTCTATGGGTAGGCAGAGATTATGGTATTCAATGTGCTCCGATCCTAATGTAAAGCTCATTTTTATTACTATTAAAATGTTAATAAAGCTATTTTCAGGATTGTGTAGGTATATGATTTTATAGTATACTACGTTATTTAAGGTGTGGGATTTTTTTCTTTAACTCCAGAATCCGCAGGCGGTTCTACAACAGGCTCCGACACCATCTGCAGCAGCGTCTGTTCCCACCACGCGCGTGAGTTAACACTTCGCTTACTCTATATCATACTACCGGCCGGCATGACCGCCGCAAGATATGTCGCGGACGAGAGAAGACAAACTAAAATGTAAAATATCTCGATATATTATTTCTCGACATCGACAATTTTGATAGAAAAGTTATCTCGATCGACAAATATATCTATTTTTGATATTAAAAGTCGAGTTTTAAGTGTAATTGTCATGTTAGACCCGAAAGAAATAAAGCGATAATCGATTAAAACACGAGAAAACGGTCGACAAAATTTTGTCGTGGTTGTCATGCTAGCATATAACCAGTCGAATTACCTCTACATTCTATGCAGTTATTACATTAATTAACTTTCTGGCTTTGTCTCTAACTTGTAACTAACCGATCGGGTGCATAATATAGGTGCTTCTTACTTAGGGTGAATTGTTGGTGACATTTTCAGAACTCGTTGGCAATGGATGCCATGGAATCTAACGCTGGACCTGCTGATATCGCCGAGATTGAACAAATTGTCAAGGAAAAAATGGTTCGATTCACATAAAAGCATGTAGTGCGCATGGTTTTCTTTGTCTGCGGTGTTTTCACTCGTTGTTTATGTTTATTAGGTTTTTGAGTAAAGTATTTTTACTTTAATTTAAAAAAAGTAATAACTATTTCGATATGAATGAATAAAACCTATCTATTTAAATTAAACCATACAATGTTTTCAAAAATCATCTAGGCATTACGAATTCTTGATCTAATTTTACAATTATTATCTTTAAACTTTACGACACCGAGTACTATAGGAGGAATCTGATAATTTGTAAGCGAATAATATTCTCGGTTGTGTCATTGAATTATAATTGAGTGACATTGACCGATTGATTGACTATTAAAAAGCATTGTCGTTGAAAAGGAAATGCATACAGATACATAAACAGTGAGTGAAAACAAAAAGTAGTTACAATTGTGTGAATTTTAAATATGATTTTTGCTCAGTTTTTCGTAAATCTCTGTTGGGCTCTGTATAACACGGGACGTTTATTATCTGAGCTTTCGTCGGCCGGACTATAAATAACGCAGAAGCTTGTGTATCAAAAGTATAGCTCGCTTCGTTATTTATAATAATAATATTATAAACCGTAATTTAAAAATACTCATCTGAGTGTTATTGAGATATGAAATATTGCTTTAACCAAACTACTCGTATATAACGAACTATTCAGGGAAATCTCTACAGGCAATATTTTCTGTTTTGTAAGAGTGTTTTTTGTTTAGTGTTTTTTATGTAATGTTTTACTAACATATAGTTATATTACAATCTTTAAAATTACTTTATTTTCTTTTGTCGATATGTAATATAACACTGAATATAGTCGACGTTCATCTATATTCAGTGTTATGTAATATGTGTAGTCTAGACTAAAAAGTATAAAGTTGTATTTCATAATATATAAAAATTTCGAATACAGAATGTAAAAAAAAAAAATAAGCAGTCTACGTAATTTATCCGTCTTATTGTGCTGATAGGATCACAACCAGATAAAAACGGAAACTTATCGCAGTTATAAAATACATAAAGAACCCGTGCAATTTTTAATGTCGCTACTGGTTTTGATTTTTAATGACTCGCTGGTGGGCCTAAATGCTGCCGTACATTCAGCCACCGATAGCGACCACCAGTGACTGACCATGGCTTCTAGACACGGTCTGAAGTCGAGTCCAATAAATACAGAGAAGCCAGTGGCTGTGGTGGTGTGGGCGCACGAGTCGAGCAAGCGTCAACCACTCCTGCTGGTTGTGGTTTAGTCGCAGCCTCTCGAGCGCTCAGTGTGCGCCGACACACCGCCATAAGCTGCGAAATTATTATGTATCGTGGCTAGTGGCGGGCACCGGTGGCCTATTCTGTGGCAACACTAAAACTGAATTTACTTTGAATGAAAATAAAAAATATTTGCTTTTACCATATTTCTACACCTTAGCAGTGCTAACTTGCGTAATTCGCTTTTGAAAATAAATTAAAATAAGGTAATAATGAGATTCGCAGTTTCACAAATTAACAATGAGCTTTACTTGCAAAATATTTTTATGTATATGTTTTTTTTTAAAAGCATACTTGCATATAGTATAACAACTGTAACGCTTAACGCTTCCATAATTTCTTTAAGGTTTATGTTTTAGTCTCGCTTACTGCATAGTGTTTTTGTTTTTTTTTACTTTCTCTTGTAAGTATAGTATAAATTGGGATTCTAATTTGTGTATATAAATCATATGAATGTATAGGAACAGCATGGTGGTACCGCTAGTACATCTGGACGTACCGGCGAGGCTGAAGATGAAGACAGCTCGGCTACCCCTGGTGCCGAAAGCAGTGAGGCAACCCTCAAGAAACGTGAATATGTCCTTCGGGAACTTTATGAGACTGAGGAAGTGTATGTCTCCGACCTGAGGCTCGTCTGCGATGGATATATGAAGCACATGATGGTTAGTACAAAATATAACACTATGGCAAGGAGGAAGATTCACATAGATTCTGTTTAATTTCTCTAAATTACATATAGTCAAAGTCTTTAAGGCTAGAGTAAATTCGATGCCTTTGAGTAAGCATGTTTCCTTCAAATGATTACTTACTTATCTAATAAAATATAGTTGCAAGAGTGTTGTAGCTTTTTAAACATACATACCGCTTGTTTATGTTAGTTTTTAATAACAAAACTGTTCAATACAGGACCCTAACGCTGATCCTCCCATCCCGGAAGGTCTCCGTGATCGGCGTTTGCGTATGATCTTCGGTAACATCGAAGCCATCTATGAGTGGCACCGCGAGTGAGTAGCTTGGCAGCTAATTTGCCATATTATCATTTAAAATGCTTTATGCTAGAATATTTTAATGAAAATGTCTTCCGGATAATCTGATGGCCAAAGAGACGTCGACGATCTCATTTCCGATACGAGCACGTAACATAGTTTAACGAGCACGCTATATAGACGCACTTATGTCACCTGTGATAACATTAAATGCTCGCGTATTTTACAAGCTGTGCGATTGTTGTTTTTTTTTGTTTGTTTATTTGTGTTAAATTTTATTGGATTTGCTGGCGAATGATTATTTAATAACTTTTAAGTCGAATTTAGTATGATAATTTATGGTATGTGCAGTAAATTTCTTCGCGAGTTGGAGGCGTGTATCGAGTCGCCGGAGCTGCTGGGTCCGCTTTTCCGTCGTTTCCTCGAGAAGAAGATGTTCTTGTACGAAGCTTACTGCCGGAACAAGCCCGTCTCCGAGTACATTGTGTCCGAGCACGAACACTACTTCCAAGATTTGAGGCAGAGACTGGGACACAAATTGCAGGTACGTTTTGTGTTATTATCCGAGTGTAATGCTTATTTATTTATATTATACATACATTTAAATAGTGTTTCTATTTCTTTAGGTTTTATTTGTAATATAATATCTAATAATTTGTGTATATCATTAATATTGATTGAATCTTCGAAGAATAAAAAATAAAAATCTTAAACCGTTCCCCCTCATCAAAAATCGTTTATAAATAAGTAACGAGGACTACTAGACGCAATGTCTTAAACAATATTAATGGACAATAAAGTACACAAAATACAAATCTTACTCAGAAGGGAAAGTCCCATGTAGAAATTTGTGCTTTTATGAAGTTATAGAAATAATTAGATTCTGTATTCATAAATTAAGTATGTATGAGTTAATATGGATTGTTTCCTATATTGATATTAATGCAATGCATTTAACCGAGTACATGAAGTGATTCAAAAGGATTTTAGACAAATTGCAAATATTTTCTATAGAATCAATAATATTGTGGATAGTTAACTATAATGGCTCATATCTTTGAGATTGTTAATTATTTTAATGCATACTTTATCAGTTCTATTCAGCCTCATTAACGCGGTATTCTCTAGCAATAAATGATTGAGTATTGAGTACTGTATTTACTTTAGCTGGGCGATCTCCTGATCAAGCCTATCCAGCGTATCCAGAAGTACCATCTTCTGGTGAAGAAGATCCTCACCTATTCAGAGGTTGCTGGCGAACCACCACATGTGATAGATTCCCTCCGAGACGCCGTACAGTGCACCTCTATCATACCCAAGAACGCCAATGACATGATGGATGTTGGACGTCTACAAGGCTTTACGGTATGCACTCGCCCCTTTATATTTTAGTTTTAAGTAGTTTGAATGATACAGGATGGACAATGGTATGAACAGCTTTTGTTTTGTAGTACATAATATATCTATGTTTTACTCATGCCATTACTTGGGAGCCACTCAAAGTCAGTTTTGTCTTCCGATTATATTAATAACAACTGTACCTATCCTTTGTTTACAAATCACCCTTTTTAATTTTGTTATTTAATTTGGACAAAATGTCTCATAGTGGCTTATGTATTCATTTTAACTACAAAATTATTTTTTTGTATTGGTTTCTGGTATTATTTATTAATATTTTTGTATAATTAAAATACAAACTAGAAAAAATACAATACAAGAAATTTTGTTGGTTTTATAATTTGAGCATTGCAAATTACGTAACCTATAATATTATTATTATTAAAACAATATCATTTCATAATTATGTGTTTGTCATCTTTTATTTTATATGATTTTCCTGTGTGTATAATTATAGAATAAAGTTGTTTGCGAATTGTTATATGCAATTATTTTACCGTTGCCGCAATTGTACCTATTTTGGCATTTTGAAGCAAGCGATTTTATTTAACGAATTATATAAACTCGTTAATATTCCAATTGAATTGAATTGATCAATTTAAGAATTGTTGTCAAAATTCTATAGAATCACTGAACATGGCATCGCGAATAAACGTCGTCATGAAAGAGATATATAGTTTTACTAACATCGTTGGAATTGAAGCATCAATATATTTCGCCAATCAGGCATTACTGCAATTAATTTTGCTTTTGCGAACATATTTTAAATGACTATATTATATACTTACATATTATATTAAAATTTGTTTAAGAATGCCGCAATTTGCTATTCCAGGGCAACATAGCGGCACAAGGCAAGCTACTGTTCCAAGAGCCGCTGATAGTGTCCGAAGGTAGTAACGACAAGGGGAAGGAATTACACGTGTTCCTGTTCCAGCAGTGCATGATATTCACGGAGGCGATCGGCAAGAGGTCTCAGTTCACAAGCCCCACCTATCATTACAAGGCTCATGTACAGGTGAGACCTCTCTCGGAAAATCTCTACATATCCATAGAACAGATTTTTTATGTTAGATATCGATAGACCAGCATGAGTTCACTTGATGGTAGGTGATATCCCAGCCAAATAACATCAGTCAGTGATGCGCTGTCGACCTAATTTTTACATAGAGCATTCGGAAATCTATGTATACACTGAAACCGAAACGCGCATATGCACTTCACGGTTTTTCCATCTATGAATGGTGGTTCGTTACCCGGTCGGAATTTCGATATTCCTCCCACTCGTTCAATGCCCGAAGTTAATAATGTTAATAAATAAAACATGGGGAAGACATACTTACAAAAAATTATAAACATGTCGCACGGTAGGTGCTCTACCGAACGCGCCAACGAGCCCTTCAAATACTCTTCTTCATAATCACTAGGTTACTATCGATCTTATTCTTTGAATAAAGGAACATTAATTAATTATTGTCTTTGTATATGTCTTTTTGCAACTTTAATTTTAGTCTTTTTGGTATCATAATCATATTAGACATTATATGGTACGAAAAATGTCGGTTACGACATATATGCTGTTACCCATCGATATTTAAAAGGCTGTTGATTATTATTATATAATCTCATTATTTTTTCATATTTTAAATGACAACCGTTCCAATATAACCGGTCGTTGTCGGTGCTAATAATCAGGGACTGAAACCGGTTAATTTTTATTCTCCAAAATACGTGTCTGACTGAGATACCATGATAATATTAGTTTTAAAGAGTACACACTAAACTTACCACAGTAATGTTTTTCAGTAAATATAAACAAAAACGAAAGAATATGAACAAAAACCATTATTATACCGGTATAACTCCAATAGTAAATTAACCGGTATTCAGTCCGTGCTAATAATAATACACAATACATTACAGGTGAACAAAATGTGTCTCGAGCACGAAGACGGCAACAACGTGTTCATAGTGCACTCGAAGGCCAACAAGCCGCGGTCGTTCGTGTGCCGCGCGGCCGAGGGGCGCCGCCAGCACTGGATCAGCACTCTCTCCAGCATCCTCGAGTCGCAGCTCATCTTCGGCCGACGGCTGGAGAACCCCAGCGCGTTCATGAACGACGAGCCCGCTCCCGAGCGCGCCGCGTAAGTCTCTTATGTTCGATGTCGATAGACGAGCGCGGTGAGGTTCACTTGATGGTAGGTGAGCCACAGAACATCTGTCAATGATGCGCTGTCGACCTAATTTTGCACGCAATGTGCATTTCACGGTGTTTTCCATTTATAACCGATATTCCTGGAAAACGAATGAAATTAAAAATTAATGAATTCCTTCATTCCAAGACCCATGGGAGCGCAAGGTATATCAAAATGTCTATGTGCCGGCTGGACACACTCGCCGAGAGATGCATGCCGTTTACACACTCGTTGCATCTGTTGAAATGAGTACATCGTTAACTGTAGCCGCGATGATAAAATTGGAAATGGATGCTGTTTTTTTGTTGTATTTAAAAATATACCATACAAATGACTATAAACACAGCAGGCGAATAAATGAACGAGTGTGTTCATGTCCGTGCTCGTTATCCACGCGAGAGCTAATTAGACCCTTTGCCATGATACCGAGAGCAGCAAGAGAGTGGCGAGGCGAGCCAAGAGGTAGCAAGTCCCGTGACGTCACGGTGAGTGTGTACATCCGGCAGTACCTCACCTCTTTTCTATGGAAGAGGCGAACGCGGCTGATCTGAGCCATCATACATGATTCCATAGTGAGGTTTAAATGGCAGACGATTCTGCGTAACTCAATTGATAGGACTGAAATAGATTTTGAACAATTTTATCTTATCAGTATAAAGTTTGAACTGAAGGTAAAATATATCAATTTGGTGTCCATTATGAGCAATATGATATCAAAATTTAAAATGCTTTCGTAGATATTTATAGCGTTTGATATTATATAAAGAGAAAAATGCGGGAAAAGGTATCTACGAGTATGATACTCGTGATAATTGTATAGAATATAGATGCCAATCGCACTAACAATTATTTCTACGTACGAGACTTAAAACAAATTCGTCAATTTAGAAATCATAATCCAAACAACGAATGAAGACAGTGCTACATAATTAAATAAGTTTGCTTTGCACATTTGTGAAATGCTTGTTGGCTGAAAAATAACTCGGTATTTTGGTATGAATTATTTAAATTTTATCTGAAAATAATCATATAATATTAAAATATTATGCTTCTAACCTTAAAATTGGCATGTGTTGCATACTAATAATTATTTTACTAACAAGGGGAATATCATACATGGGATTCCCAGCACTGTTATAATATATATTCCCTCGCTAATTTTTTTGCAAAGTAGCAAAATGCGACTCTCTTGTACTGCCGAGAATATATCAATTTAAAGTTGCACGCGTAACTTATTGTATTCTATATATTAATAATAACGATGATATTGTATAATAATTACCTTAACTGAAGTATAAGAAAAACAAATCGTTCTATTAATAAGCATTATTCTTTATAGCCTGAAAATGTAAGGAGTCTGAGCCCATCTTAGCGACCTCAACGAACCTTGAAATGGAATCGCAATAAAAACTGCCATATGTTACAATTACTATATTGTTCAGTAATCATCATTATTTATTAGTACCGTAGGAGAGGTACTCGGAATTGAATTAGTAATAAGTGGTTCTATAGTTAAATAATTGATTCGTATCCCGCATAGGACACCGCTAATTTAGGCTTTTCACTAGGAAAATCACTTTACACTCATCAGTATAGCTTGTTATGTAATATTGTTATTCTGGTCCAAATATAATATTGTTCAAACGCCGGTGTCTTACTATATAAGTTTTGTACTATGTATTTAGTATTTATTATTATTGTGCTTTATTGTTACAATGTCGGTATATATTGTGCACAATTTTTAAGAAAATAATCATTATGTATTTTAATTCTAATTAGGAATTTATTGTAAATAAGTCTAGTCTAACCATTAACTACAGTAATTAAAGCCCATGGATCCCAAACATTGAAATTTAGAAGACAAAATAGGAATTCTCCAAGGGGTTTCTGAACATATTAGAAAGCTGACATGTTTATTTCAAACATCAAGAAAGTTACAATTGTGGAATTCCTTTAAATAAAGATATTATTTAAATCAAACAATAATCACATAATGAACATGTATTACTAGTACATTCCATTATAGGAAGTATTTAAGATACAGAAGAAAATTAAGAATATTCTTGGCGAATTTAAAATAGGGAATAACGAACGATTGGCTTGTATGTATGCAAAGTGATTGATAGGATGACTGTTCATGGGTAATAACAACTCTAGAAGAATTGCAGGCATGTTTTTAACTGAAGTAAGAAAAGCAAATATATAGGAGCACATGATTTTCCTGAGTATACAATCTATAAGCATTAGATCATTCCCCTATTAAAAAAATACTGTGTAAATTGGAAAATGTTACAAGTTTTTTTTTTGGGCTGAGATGAAGATTTTGTGAACAGTATTAGTTAGGCAGGCAGAGGCATATTAGTTCACAAATATTGTAAAATCTTTTATTTCTTATTTATTATTGTCATAAATAGCTATAACATAATAGCTTCGTAGCTTTACATCAAGGTTTTTAATATGTATTTCTAAATAATTAATAAGAGCCTGATAAAATTTTTTATCTGTTATCGCCAGCAGTGCACGTAGGTATGCCATAGATTTTCTAAAATCTTAACACATACACATAAAATATCGAATCTTCAATAGTATTTGTAAAAAATACATATCGAGACATATTTATGAACCTAGCTTGTAAGTTTATTCTGATGTACGACACACGGTTTATACTTATAATCTACACTTTTATTTAATTACCATATGTGTTATTAAAGATAAAATGCAAGTAGACGGTAGGATTTACACTTTACAACTTATTGCCATACTTTTTGGGCTAGGCATAATTTAGCATTTAAGGATACTTTGAAACCTAGTTTTATAAGACTGGGATATAATAATGTGATTCGCGTATTTTATTTATCGATTACTGCCCCCGCGTTGTAATCAATTTTGTAACGTCCATTACGATACGTATTTATATAATTGAACTCGGGCTGTTGTTTTTATTGATCGGGGCCAATATTATTTACAATGTTGTTTTTAAATTTATATTAATGTCGAAGGTCACTTCTATATCCTTATTCAAATGTTTTAGCGGTTTCAATATATTGATTATTTACATTAAGATAAGACAACATCGTTAACTGACTTAAGGTTTATTCCCACTTTAGTGCTTTTGCTTGAGGAACTTCCAAGCACTGCTTGATATGTATAAACTAGAAAAACTTGTGTTATCTAATAGTGGTACATTGTAGAAATAATTCTCGGGTCATTTCTCGGTCGCTTATACTAATAGTAGGACATACTGCAATATTATATACAGGCTTTAATATTATAAAAGCCTTTTACAGTTTTAGAAAGTTTCCCATTTATGATATAATACAGTCTAAATTAGATGGCTAGTCTTAATGAAATCATATGAATCTAGCTAGGTACATAGTCTTCCACCTGGTGAGGAGAAAGGTTTTATAAAGAGAATGAGAATGAAAACGATCATGTACGTTATTTGTAATGGAGATTACTTAGGTAATAAAGTAAGGACCAGCTGGCTGTCGGTGTCTGTATTTTGTGTAACTTTTCTAATTGAACCTGTTTTGGACTATTATAAAATACAATTTCATCAAATTAAATAATCCATCAAACAGATGCATCATTGATTACATTTACGTGCCCTGTTATTATATGTGATTGAAGTTTAGAAAAATTTCTTAGTGAATTAACTGCACGAGCTAACAACTAAGTAGATATCTGTATTTGTTCAATATAATCATTCTTGTTATTCGGTACTATATATTTATAATTTGGGACTGTAGTATGTATATATTGTATTGTCATATCTTGATTTGTGCTGTATATATCTAGTGCTAATAATCACTGTAATAGTAACCATTGATATTTTACATGATTAACCAATAAATGTGAATAAAGAAATGCTTGTGGTTTAATGCTTTTAGTCCTGCATGCTTATTATATCTTTAGTTAGTTTGGTTTATTTTATTTTATGGGGCCAGCTTTCAGCTTTCAACATTATACTAACGCTAAATACTATTAAAAGCTACACATAGGGTTGAAAAAAATTACAAGGTACCAAATTAGGTAATATATCTCAAATATTGCAACACTACAGAATAAACAGTTCAATGGTTTGTTAGGAAGTATCAAAGAACAATTTACAAAATACATGTAGGGATAACTGATTATCATTGATAAAATCGAATAAGAGCTGGTATGCCCATTTTAAGTTTTCTTTTTTTTTCTTTTTGATTTTAACCCGTCCTTTTCCCGTCCTTTTAGTGATTGTTGGTGGGGGCTTCGGAAGGCAGAAAGTGTCTCGCCGTCTTTGGGCGACAGGCTGGTGCCAGAATTAAGCACGAGGACGCAGAGGCCGCACGCTAAAGCGAACACTATAAACCTACCGACGAGCGCACGAGACGATCATAAGAAGGCCAATGTAGCCGTGAGACCTACCTCGCCGCCTCACGCCAATGTAAGTAGCAAGCTCGGTTAAAATTAACTGTTTTGATCTACTTTAAGTAACAGATTATAAAGTGGATCTAAATACTATAAGACATTTTACCGTTGCCAAAAACGGATTAGGAATTGAAGAATATTGAAATGCTTAAAAACTGAATGTTATCGAAAGATCTAACCGCTATGCCGGTGTATGCATTATATTATACATACAAGCAACAAATCTATTATTTTGTATGCGTTTCCTATTCATTCTTGTATTTATGCAAAAGGGTTTCGTAGTCAAACAAAGATAATCTTGGTATCATGATTAAAAGCTATTAATGCTAAATATAAAGTATATTACTAAAATCTATGCAATCAAACGGAACCCTGCCAAATACAAATGAAACACGCTTTTAATTTATTCTATTATACAATAACTTCCATTGTGCTTTATTTTCGGGATACTCCGCTACATATTATAATTTCTTCTGCCTTTTATTTTATTATTATCTTCTCTTTTGCATGTTCTTTTTAACGCTTTTCTATATTTCTTTTGTTGTAGGTATGATATACACGGAAATGCATTTTTAAAATAGACTGTGATACGATCGATACGATTCAAGACTGTGATGTGTTAAGTGTTATATAACGCTAAGTTAAATTAACTCATATTTAATAACTGTAAATAGTATAATCTAGCGGACAATGAGGGTCGTCTGTGAAATAGGGTAAGCGTGCATGAATGGCTTGAGTTGTCCCTTGCGAGTGGGAAGTTCTTATCGGTGTATGTATGACAGGGTTTGTCGAAACGAGCTTGGGGACTGAAGCTTCGTCGCGGTGGAAGCAGCAGCGGGTCGGGGGAACCGAGCGAGGGTGTGGTCACCGAGCTGCGTCCACCGGAGCTCGTCGAGCCGGCCGTAGACGTGACAGTCGCGCCGGGGGCTTCCGCCGTCCTCTCGTGTCGAGCGAACGCCACACGCGCGACAGCCTCATGGCGAAAAACTGCACCGGAAACGCGTGCATTACGACACGGCGGCCGGTTCGCCATAAGTCTCGCCGCGGACGGGCTCGCCACATTAACTATACACGCGTGCCGCGCGTCCGACGCCGGCGTGTACTGCTGCCTCGTCAGTAACGAGCTCGGGGGCGTGCAGTCCTCCGCGCGGCTGACGGTCGGCGCCGGCGGCACGCCCGGCATCCCCGCAGTGCGGGCGCACCCCGGGGGCGGTCTCGTCGTGCACTGGGACGAACCTGAAGCCGCACATTTGGATTATTGCCGAGTCGGAGAGGGAGAGTGGAGGCGAGCTACCGAAACTCCGGCGGCGGCGAACACTTTGGCGTTAGAAGAACTCCCCGCGGGTCAATATAGCTTCCGCCTGATCTGTGCTCGCAGTAACGCGGCGGGGGCCGCAACTGAGCCGGCGGCGTGCGGCGGCGGGGGCGGCTGGCAAAGGGAACAGTTCTCTCGACGATATGCGATCGAGGAAGAGATCGGACGCGGTCGGACCGCCCGAGTTTTAGCTGCCCGCGACACTGGCACTGGTCAGCGAGTTGCTTTGAAACAGGTAAGAACAGTTTTTTTTTCTTAAATTGTCAACATTTTTAAGCAATTCCCCGGGAGACATATATAACATTTGGTCAGCTCTTGTTTTGCTTGACTTGACTTGCATAGCTAAGACGCAATATGTCTGATATACCACAGTCGATAATGTATGTTATATAATATTTTTTATTATATGGCAAAGTCCAAGAAATATAAAACAATTATCTTTTAAAGATTTTATTGGTACGAAAACCGAATCCAGTTCAGAATCACTCGCAAGACAATCGATGTGTTTCAGAAAATGTGTTTTGTATATTATAACTTCGTATATATAACGAGTACGTAAAATCGCAGGTTGTAGCCGGGCGCGGTGCGGACGCGATGCGCGAATATCGGATCCTGTCCCGCGGCGCCCACAACGCGGTGGTGCGCGCCCTGGCCCTGTTCGCGGAGGTGCCGCGGGCCGGCGCGCACACGCTCGTGCTGGAGATGGTGGCCGGCGGCGCGCTGCTGGACTGGGCCGCGTCCTCGCCGCAAACTTACACGCAACGTGCAGTCGCAATGCACACTAAGCAACTGCTCTCCGCACTCGATTGGCTGCATTCCAACAACGTGGCGCATCTCGACGTCAGGGTGAGATATTCTATATAGTACCAAATAATATAGAGGTATATAGAAGAACAGGCCTTATGGCCTATTGTATTAATATAGGCGCGCTTGGCACGTTTTCTCTGGGGTAAGAGTAGTTTTTTCCCCAGCCACCGCGGTACTGCTAGTATCCGTGTGAACGCACACTCTGACGCTGGAGTCATAGCGCGCACCCTCTCGCTTCTATCCAATTATAGAGCGTTATGGCTGTTCGCTCGTAAAAGCAAGCGAGACAATGCGGGGGGAGGAGTCAGCGAACTGCTTAGGTGTGTGTGGTACACCGATACTTTGCCATGCGCTCTACAGGTCAAAAATACAACTACTTATTCTGGGCCAAAAGCTGGTATGGGCCTGTTCTTTTATGTACATCTATGTTCTTTTATAGTGTATTTATAACTAGTCTGGCCATAAATACTGTTGCATAAAAACTTTTCTTTTTCAACTCTTTACTTATTTTGAATTTGGAACGCATTTATTATGCTAAAAACTTCTTTGGATTTGCCGCCATTTGAAATATTTTTTTCCTGTTTATTATTGCACATTCTGCCGCAGTTTGCAGTTTGCTTTTATATCTAAAGCATTTATTCCATAGGTGACATAATTATGTTTATAGGCGGCGGTTATCATTTAACATCAGGTGTCCCGCAGGTTCGTTTGCCTATCTTTATTGTAAAAACATAATATTAAAGAATTGCCTGAATTTAAACGAATTTACAGCCAGAGAACATTCTCGTCGAACTGAGCGGCGCACAACCGCAACTGAAGCTGGTGGACTTCGGCTCCGCTGTGGAGATGAGCTCGACGGAGCCGGAGGCGTGCCGCGGGGCGACGGTGCTACCACCTGCGCCCGCGCAGCTCGAGTTCGCACCGCCTGAGTGCGTGTTGGGTCGGCCGGCCGCGCCCGCCTGGGACGCCTGGGCAGCAGGAGTCTTCCTCTACGTGTTTCTTACAGGAGTGGGTTATTTTTCATTGTTAGGTTTAATAGACAGACGAGCGTGAGGCTCATTTGATGGTAGGCGATAGCTAGCTCAAACATCAGTCAGTGATGCGCTGTCGACCTAATGTTTTACTTTGAGTTATCGAAACGCCCAATGTGCACTTTGTTCCATCTTTGAATGACGCGTTAGTTCGTTACCCGATCGGAATAACAATATTCCGCCCACCCATTTAATGCCTGAAATGAATTATCTATGAATTTGAATAATGTTACCATTTCGTGTTTGCTTACCCGGGTTCAGGCTGACAAACTAGCTGGTGAGAAGGATTTCGTGAACACCCGTATTCTTCTTCTTGCCCTGTTCCCTTTTTTATTTGGTGTCTGCGCAGTATGTTCTCTTTTTCCATTCTCTCCTTTCACTCGCCATATCATCAGTCACACCTCTCAAACACATCATTCTTCACACAGTCAATCCATGTTTTTTTGGCCTCCCTCTACCCCCTATACCCATCCACTTTCATATTTAAAACTTTTTTAGATACATGCGCTTCATCTCTCCTCATAAAATGCCCATACCAGTCCAAACGATTACATTTCAATTGTTCTGGCGCTACTCTCACACACCCGAAAATAACGTGAACACTCGTAATAAGGCAAATAGTAAAAACTTTATACATTGCAGTTGTCACCGTTTCTGGACGAGTCTGTAGAGGAGACCACGGCGAATATAATAAAGTGCGACTACTGCTTCCCGCCGGAGCACTGGTCGGGCATCGAGGAGCGGGCTCAGAGCCTCATCAGGGCTCTGCTGGAGTCTGCGCCGTCCAGGCGGCTCACTCCCAAGGACGCCCTCACTGACTCCTGGTTCGAAGATGTATGTATACTCTTACAATTTCTACTTATAATTTGCAATTAACGCAAAAAACGAGGCTACAGATTGTTAAGGATAGTTAAGGAGTAGGAAGAATGGAGGCGGTATCTTATCTCCGAAAAAGATTATAACTTTAAAGAAGACGAACAAAAATTAATGAGAAATATGACGGCGTTTTTGATTAGCGAACGGTGAGTCAGTTGTCAACTTGACAGTGGGATTAGGTGGCCGCTGTGATTCGCTAGTTTAAGTAAATTAACTTATTATATTATAAAATTATTATAATTGATAAAAATAGTAATTTTCACAAATTGAATACCAAAATAAAAAAGTTGCTGTGCCACACTAGTTTTCAAAAATCACATTAAATAATACTATGTTCTGAATAAGCATGTAACCTCGGCAAATGATTATTTAAATATTCCAGAAATATTTTTTAAGATACACATCATACAGTGGGGGAACCAACATACAAGCCCAAATACCCGGCTTGCCATATTAATGCAAACATAAAATGAATAATAATAATAATACCCTAAACGTAATTTAATAACATATATATTATTACGTTAAAGCCAACAAGCCGGACTTTTGTGATTGTATGGTGCTCCCGCCCCTGACATAATACGAAGTAGAAACTACATTTGGTTGAAAAAAAAAAAGATTTCTTTCTTATGAATCGTTGACTATAAAATGGACATGACGTGACGTCTATGCATTCCAGGCGCCGAACACGAGTCTTTCAGCGATGCAGTTGAAGACCTTCCTGGACCGCCGGCGTCCCTCGGGACACGGGAACGCGTTACATTCGCTTCGGTCCCCGAACGACACTTGAGAGCACGCCACTTGACACGCAATTCGTGATGCAACGTACTGTTGACGATGCATTCGGTAACTCGTATCAAAGATCCATTTCGGTTCTCGTAACTCTATTCGAGTTGCAAAGCGTCTGTGAACTGTTTGTGAATGTCACTCATTGGATGACGATCTTCTCAGCTATTACAATAAAGACTCGATGTAACGAAACGTAGTAGGGATACGCCTGTTGACGCGTCCGCGGTAATGTGATTCGATAATAGCTCGGTGTATTATAACATTTGACAAAACACGCTGATCACAGAGATTGTGTTATCTTTTATCTGGATTGACGATGGCTATTAAAATTGTATCTAGTCTAAAATATATTATTTGTCTAGTCTGGTTTAAAACAGTTTTTTTTATAAAAAATGACAATAGTCGATAGTCCCTTACTCGAGTCTCTATTGTGTCCTAAAACATTTTACAACACGGTTGACTATGCATAATATTATCTTAATTAACATTGTTTCAACGAAATTTTAGTTCTCTGATTGACTGGGTTACTTTGAGATCCATTATAAAGGACGTGTGAGTCAACATTTATTAATTGATTTTATCATTAATTCCTTACTGTTCGTACCAGTCTTGATGTAAGATAGACGCTGTGATCGTATTTCCCAAAAGGTAGAATAAAAAAAGGCTAAGCAAATATGGCGTATGAAGCTTAGCTTCGCTTAGTACGCGTATTTCTGATCTTACTAGGAGACCCTCAGACGTGTTGGTCGAAGATATCATTGTTTTTTGGTGGGGTGGTAGAGGGGTCTACAACCACAAAATATTAAGGTCAACTGGGCCCTCGTTAACAATATATTAAGGACCAGAGTTGGATAGTTAATTTATATTCAAAATAAAACAATCCCATTGAAATCGCTAGCTGGCCGTAGCCAACATAAATAAATAAGAAGAAGTGAAGAGCAATAGAGCTTGAAAATTATTAACACTTCCCTGTTGTCCTTATGAAGTCGTAGTAGTAGAACGTACGGCAGAATGTTTGCTAATCTTCATAGCGACATCAGATAAAACGAAGTTCTAATAAAGTTTTCAGCAATAGGCATACCGGGTACAATATTAATTCATTGTAAAACTGGATAGCCTTAAATTTCACATCTTAGTGCAATATTTTTTCATGCATGTCGCCCATAGCAACACAATAATAAAGAATTTTCATTATATTAATATCATATTACTTATACTTGCGTAAATTTAATATCGGGGTCACCAGTTATGGAAGTCAGCGTGTATATAACTTATTATTGGCTTCCATTTTAATATATATAAAAAACTTTTGTATAGCTTATCCATGTTTAATACTTCCTCCAGTAATATTCATTGCTATCTTTTTAGTGATGTTTGTGGTCAATAACTCTTTGTCTAATCAACGACTTAACCAAAGAGGTTGATTTGGCGAAGTATTTATTCGCCACAAATGAAAAAACACAATATGGCGTAGAATTATGAAAATATTTTTTTAGGTAAAATGCTTAAAATCAAGAATATTACCTATCCAGCTTTGGTCCTCAATATATTTTTAACGAGGGCCCAGTTTCCCCTAATATTTGGTGGTTGGGTTGGGTGGTTCCCTAGGACCTCTCTACCACCCCATCAAAAACCATTGAAATCTCCGACCCTCACGTCTCACTCAGGGGAGAACCTTGTTTGCAATATTTGGCTGGTCCAGATGTCGGCAATGTAAAGTAGATCTCTAGGTTCACCTGTAGGTTATCGTATAGTCATTGTACCCACCTTTCGGTTTCGCTGATTCTGCCAAGTGAAGCGATGTATTCTCAATGTCTTTAGTCGATAATATTATATGCCAAATGAAATTCGCTTTTATTATCGCGTGTGTATCGATAAGGACCAGTGGCGCGCTTCGACTACTACGCAAATTTTAACTAGTATTTTATGAATTAGTGTTCACTGAAATCCTCACAGATTTTTATTTTACCATCCGAAGGCCTAAAGACAGTGAAGTTAGATAACACTACGTAAAACTGGCCGTATTAAGGGAAGTGTCTGTGATTTTTGCTTATATGTATTTCATGCTTGTTCTAATTAAATCGATATACTTTTATTTTTTTATATTCAAATGTATATAGCACTAAGTTACAATATTGTAAGTATTATTTTAATTTTTGACCAAATTACGAAATTTTGTAGTATAAGTGAACTCGAACAACTACTTGTATTAAGGAATTCTTTACTGATAGTTTAGTGATCAGGACACTCTGTACTGTGCGCTACAATCATCTGTAATATTGTATTTATCTATTTAACGTTTTTATCATATTATTAGGTATTTGAAAGACCTGCACCGTAAGATTACTTTTTAGACATTTACAACAATTATATATGATATATGGTGTATATTTTATTTTATTCATGAATATTATAGTATTATGTAGTATTTTCATTCGGCGAGAGCTGTGAATGTACTCGTACAAAGCGAGTTTCAATATTTTGTTACTACGTATAGTATCCTCCCCATAACGCGGTACTCTTATGACGCGATTTCATCTCCTTCGTTTACACCTGGTTTTCCTCATATAACGCGGGAAATTTCCCCGTATTTCTTTACTGTGAAATATATTAATTTACACATATTTTGTTCAAAGGTTTTCCTTAATATTCGATTTTAACTCCTCTTTAACGAAAGTTAAAGGTGAATCATTTGTTTTATAATGCGTTATAGAAAATACTCCCACAATGCGTTTTTCTATAACGCGAAACCAATCCAACGTGTTATAGGGGGCTTACTATATTTTTGTTCTGACACCGCATTTTATGTTTATTTTATAAATTATAGCTATCAATACCAAAAGGTCGTTTCTTTTTAACTAAATCTGAATTTAAATAATATTGAGTTTTTTATTGTACATTTGATATGAATGAATTTGTCGCTGATAATAAATGAATTATTTTAACTTAAATTATATTCAATCATGATTATATTCAGTATTTTTTGAATTTTATTGACAATGTTTTTGTTCAAAATTATATTGACAAGTAATGTTTGTGGCAAATAGAATAAATTCGGACTAAAAGTACTTCGGCCTGTCTGACAATCTCGAGTGTGACTGAATGCGACGACTTTTGAGTGATATAATCCGCACTCAAGAAATATGTCATTATACTAATGTTTATTCTTAAGGACTTCTATATTATAACTATTATTCCCCCATAGAGCTTTAGTCAAATGCCTCGTTGACACGGTGGGATTGCTTGGACACAGTAACATTGGGAGATATGTTTGCAATATGTATAACGACTTGTATATTGATATATGTATAACGACAGACTATGATACGTGTCTAGTAGTACCTAAGTATATGATAATAACAAGTATTTTGTATTGACAATGCTAAAGTAAGCTTTGAACGTGTCCACGAGGCTGGAATTCGCACACAGCACTAGCTACGGAACGGGTATATCGTCCGTCAAAACGACCATCGTAATATATCGGTGTACCTTAGCCGCTAGCGTTAGACATTACTTTTGTTAGTACGGAGTTTTAATGTACATCTACAATAATTATTATCAATTATCGTATAATAAAATTCAATATATAATTTTATGACACTGTCGTTTTATTTCTTCCATGGCTCTTGGATGCATTGGTCAAACTAGCAATTGGGATTTTTAAATGTTGTTTTATGTAGGTCAAAATAATAAAAATAAATTATACACGCAACATTTATTAAAACAAAATGCAATTAATACATAGGATTCCACGTTTACAATACTGAAATATAAAAAATAATTTCAAATGGAGTACAAAAGTAGTCATAATATTCTATCTAATCTAATATAGTAATAGATATTTTAAAAAAGACTCAAGTTGTCTGAAATATAAAGAGGTAGACATAATTTCAATAGAGTTTTATTAGTTTCTAGCTTTACTATTTTTATTAATCTATTTGTTCATTAACATTGTATTCAAACAAAAATGCACCCATAAAAATGAACTTGTACACAACATTCAACATTTATATTTTAAAATAAATTAGTTATCACAAAATATAGCTACATTTTACCCAGGAGTTTCCACATAAGTTTAAAAATAAATTAAGACAGTCAGTATGTTGAAAAGCAAATTTTAAATGCATAAATCTAGAACACATCAAAGGGCTACAAGGAAGTGTTTTTAATTCGGCACAAAATTGTCATGTCGGTCTATTGTGATGGCTGAAATATAAAAATATTCTTAAATTGATACAGTAAAAGCTACAAACTACCTTAAAGGTTCTTCATAATAATAAATATTAATTAGTCCTAAAATATTAGACTAAAATATTTTTGGTGCTAAATGTCTACACGATCACTAGATAATAAAATTAATAAGCGCACATTGATCTTCACAATTTCAAGTAATCTTTAAAAAGCTTTATTTGATTTAAATTTTAAGAGAGAAAAAGCATTCGAAGATTTCAAAGATCATCTAAAACTTGATTCCCGCCTGCACATGTGCCATAAGTTGTGCGGACTTGCGGAGTTGCCCCAGCTCGCTTGCGGTGAGAGGCTGGCGGATGACGTCTGATACTCCGGAGGAACTCAGAACACACGGCAGAGACAAGAAGACATCCTCTTCGATTCCGTGCTCGCCCTGTGACAATGCAAATGGATGCAGATGAATTTTGAATGAAATGCAAATGAATTTTCACTGTTTAACCACTACTAAGGAAGGCTATGTGATAATTAGACATCGTTATCGCGGGGGCACGAATCATTTGTGGATAATGTATAGAGAGTGGACAAAATACATATTGTCTATACCTAACCTATATCTGCATTGGAACTTTTTGTAACGTGTCTGTATCAATTCATATCCTTTCAGTAACAAGGCCAAGGAGGTTTAATATCAATAGGAGAAGGCCAAGGAATTAACATATCTAATAGAATAAAGTCAATAGTTTATTCATTTTAAAATACGTATGTATAAAACACTACTGGCAAACATAAAAACTCTCAGAGGACGCGTATAATGATTATATACTAATTGTCAATTCTAGATATTTCTTCTTTGACTTGTTCATTCGTGCCCTCGCGATAACGAAGTCTAGTGATAATACAACGTTACAATAATATTTGGTTTAACAAGACTTTAAACTGATTATAACTGGTTACTGGCAGACCGCAGACTGAACTGTTCTAGTATTACTAGACGGATTTAGAGGTGTAGAGGCCCTGGGGCAACAAAGACGTGGCCCCCTGGCCCCAAATTATTATTTTCCAAATAACTCTAAAAAAAATTCAAAATATGAAAGGAAAAGCTTATTAGTGGCCCTATAGACTATTAGTGGCTCTCTATTAGTGGTTCTATAGACTATTAGTGCCCTCTTTTGTCTACAAAGGCCTCGGGGCAGAGGCCCCTAAATCCGGCCCTGGTCAGATTTTCATTTATATCAATTGAAGTTTTCATCTACATTTAAATACCTTCAAATACGTGGAAACAGGATGGACACTGTAAGCATTGGTGAGTATAGCACGGGCCAGTTGTGCCAGCGACAAGCCAATAGCCCAGGACGTGTATCCCTTCAGCTTGATCACTTCGTAAGCACTTTTCACTACCATCTCGTGTAATTCCTTCCAATTTTCAGGATCTTTGTCAGTTCCGATGTTGGGGTTAATGTCGCTAAGTCGTACTCCAGCAACGTTTACGCCTGACCATACTGGAACTGTAAATAATTATAAGAAATTTAAACGATAAAAATATGGATATGGCAATACAATGTGACGATCATTTTGTTTATTCGGCCCATCTCAGCGATAGATTAATAAGAGATACTCGATTTGTAGTTATTACAGTTTTATGATCGTCTCTGTCTCAATACCGCGGGAAATAAGATAAAAAATTGATTCGGTCGAACAGGGACATAGATTATATATCTATATAGGCGTTCGGTGGAACACCTGCCGTGCGCATTTATGGGTCGTGGGTTTGAATCCCACCGGGATGACATGTTTATAATTTTCTATAAGCATATCTCCCACACGTCTGTTAACTTCGTGCATGAAATATCGATATTCCGACCGGTTAACGAACCACCGTTCATAGATGGAAAAATCGTGAAGCGCATATTGCGCGTTTTGGTTTCAGTCTATGAATTTCCGAATGCTCGAAGAAAAAAGGTAGGTCGACAGTGCATCATTAAGTGATGTTCTGTGACTGAGGTATCACCTAACATAAAGTGATCCTCATGCTCGTCGTAAAAAATCAGACGCAGAAATGTGTCTGATACATGCACTAGGGGTCTCGGGAACACACAAAGATTATATAAGAAACTAGCGACGATCGCACGGGTCTAGATTTTTTGACAAAAAAAGCAGGGGTTGTATGATTTTTTTAATGCCACATTATAAAAAAATAAAAACAAAAAATTTCGTCCAAAAATAAAAAAAAATATTTTGGGGTGGACCACCCTTAACATTTAGGGGGATGAAAAATAGATGTTGATCGAATATGCACCCTGGCCGATATGCACGCTAAGGATCACGAAAATCGGTCGAGCCGTTTCGGAGGAGTTCGGTCCCGCACACCGTGACACGAGAATTTTATATATTAGATATATAGGTATAAGTTTTAACATACCACTGCTGTCTCCGTGCTCTCCTATAATGTAACCATGGCAGGAGGTGGCAGCGACGGATAATTTGTCAGAAAGTAGGTATCGGAATCTCGCCGAGTCGAGGTTAGTTCCGGAGCCAATAACTCGGTGCTTGGGCAAACCGCTGATCTTCCATGAGACGTACGTCAAAATATCCACCGGGTTACTAGCGATCATAAGGATCGCATCGGGGCTGTATTTTACAAGCTGAACAAGAAAAAAAATGTTATGATTAGGTACTATAATATGCAGAATGCGAGGTAAGTGTCGGTAGGCGATCAAGAGATATGAAGAAAAGACAAAATCTTACTGAAACTAAGTTCGATAATTAATTAATAAGAAAATAAAACACCAGAATATTCTGAAAGTGAAAACAAGGTGCTAGTAAATAAATATTTTAAAGAGTCGTTTATTATTATTTTATACGATATACCTATGCAATTATTTTCCCCTTATTAATAATGAAAACAATTTGAATAATTAATTTATTAAAAATAGAGAGTGTGATAAAAGATCGGTGTAAAAGCCGGAATCTTTCACGACAATCTCGTAATAAGCTGATAAAATGTAACGACTAACATATCGTCGTGATCGTAGAACAACGACGGTTATGATTTTTTTACTATTTTAGTTCTATTGTATTACTCATAACATGAAACTCCTTGACAGTTCTATATTGTATAATTTAGAACTGTCTGAAAACCCTTTATCAACAGAACAAATAAAAAAATGGAGTTTGATAATTAGTCAGATAGTTTTATGCAATAAAACTAAAACTGTAAAAAATCAGAACCGTCATTGTTCTACGATCATGACGATATTATCGTCTCAAATGTAAAACTCACTAAGTGTAATTTTGGATAAAAATCTTTTTTGCTACCGCATTATTACGCATATTTTAAAGCATACATCTATGTACGATAACAACAAAGCACGGCGACCACTTTATTTAGGATGTTCCATCAATTATGGAAAATCATACCTTAAAGGCTATACAATTAAACGAACGACAACGCTTCCATGATGAATACCATATGTAGGTACTCGTATTGCGATTGGTAAATCAATAATAATCATCGCAAGATTTTTAAATATGTAGTAATTTTATTTATTTTTGTATAATTTGTTCTAGGTTAGTTTTGATTATAGGTAATTGTTTTGGTTTTCTTTTTCTTTAATATTTTTGTGTAATTATTCTGTGCTTTACATGTGTGTCAAATAAATGATATTATTATAATTATTAAATCTTAGTACCCAAATTGTAGCCTAATAATAATAAAATTCTATAAATTCCGTAATCATTACATGTCTCAAAATTTAACAAAAAATCTGCTTCAAAACAGTAGCCGCAGCAAATTATAACACTTACTTGTGGGATAATAATTTTAAGGACGTCTGTATTTCTCTGAACCAGGTCGAGGCGGGACTCCCCCTCCCGCTGACGAACACCAGCAGTTACTACACAGATCTTTGATCCAGCAGAAATGGCATAATCTATTATAGAAATAGAAATAAATACAATAAGCAAAAATATTTCTAAATATGTCATATTGAAAATTTGTCTAATAATAAATTTCGGTTTTATACTGTATTTATATTATTAACTAGTGGACCCCGCAGACGTTGTTCTGCCACAATTTTGGCTTCGAAATTATGTAATTAAATTGACTCTAGAAAACGTTTGTATGGGAAATAGAAAAGGGCTGTTTTTTAGGGTTTTCCCGGAAATTATTCGATTTTTTCTCGCCTTTTAAACCTTCCCTAGACCTAAACGAACATTTCAAGACTAAGATAAGATAAATCCGTTCAGCCGTTCTCGAGTTTTAATCAGACTAACGAACAACAATTCATTTTTATTTATATAGATTTGAAGCCTTTGTAGGTATTAAGGAAAATGGCTGAAAAGTACGTTGGGACATGCTTGGTCCTTCACGCATGTGAATTAAAGCTACGTATTTATTTCAATGGTTTAATTATGTTTTTATCACATCTATTCAAAAAGCGCTAGTTAGACTAAAATCTAAATGCAGGGGCTAAAATAGATTTTTTATTCCTAGGTTTTTAAAGAGATTTGAATTTGGAATGCGGATATGGTTAGTAAATGTTTCAATCATCAAAGAGATCGACCATAAATATTCTATGCAAACGTTACTGGCTGTCAAAAAAATATTCGCGCATGGACCAAATCTTAGATTATTTATATAATCAAAGGACCAAATAAATCTGTAAAAGGGTATTTCCATTGTAACGGGTGCGACAATGATACTGCTTCTTTTCATGATAATATAAAGTATTTGTTAAAATATATAAAGTTAAGTTAATAATTAAAATAGTATAAAAAATTAGATATTTAATTCAAACAAAATCTCTATAAAAACTATTATAGAAAACCTTACACAATGTCATGAATCGCGTAACGGGTGCGACCTTAGAAAATCGGCAAATGCGACCCCGTTATCTTACAATGTTGATTCTGTAAAATTTTGGATGAAAGTATATATTTATTATTTTTTATGTAAGACTTTAATAGTTATCTCAAACAACTACGTATTTTTAAAGCACAAATATTTTAATATTAACTGTCTGCAATTTTTTCAAAATGTAACGGGTGCGACAAGTCTTCGTAACGGGCGCGACACTGTATGATTTTTCAAGATTTTTGGTGAAAAGAAAAATAGTTCTGATAAACGTTGCTTTATTAAAAATCACTCAGGATAAAATAAACAGTTAAATATAAAAGAAATCTGGTTAAATTAAATAATTACTCCTTGACGATAGCGTAGTCCTCCCACTTAACTTGAAATATTAGCTTGAAAATAATACAGCATTGGCCTTAAAGTATTGAGCATCCCTGATATTTTATTCTTTTGAAAGAAATATTAAACAGAAGCAAAATAAAACGAATTATAACTATTTATTAATAAAAAAATAATAATTTGTGGGTCCATCCTTTGCATTTAAAACAGCAGAAATTCTTTTAAAACTGCATCTCTTTTAGATTAGTAGGCGATGATATTGATGGAGTTGGCAGACGGAGTATTTTATTCTTTTTCTTTAACTTTAGTGTTCTTTGTCTTTCCCGATCACGGTTTCGGTGCTTTTCTATCTCCCATGTATCCGCTGATGCCTTCTTTGCATCTCTTCGTTTCTTATCTCTTTCTCATTTTTTTATTAAATGTGCTTCGTAATACTCTTTATTTTCTATAAAAAAATTTTCAACACTTTTGCATTCTGTTGGTGTTTTCCATATCTGACAATAAAGAAACTTCAAGTGATGACTAAAAAAAACGAACAATAAATTGTACAAAAAAATTTTTGTAACGGGTGTGACATATATTTATCATCGAAAATTAAATATTCGTACATCCTTCCAAGTATTGAAACTCCCCCGCATTTATTCTTAAAGCTCACTTCTTATTATTACAAAGTACGAAGATATAGATGTTATAAATTACGTCGAAATTAAACTATTTGCACATTTTTTGTAACGGGTGCGACATCATCACCCTCACTGATAAAAACATAGAAAACTCAAAATTGTACTTACTTGAAATTACCAAACTACTTGCACAGAAATCTCAAAAACTTGTACTTCACACCACACTAATGTACGGAATCCCAAGCTATGACAAGAAGACGTAATAGTGATGCAAACTTTAATAAAAAAATACCTGTGGTAGAACAAAGGAAGTTGACGTAAAAATAGATTGATGTATATAATTTTGGATAAGGGCTAAATTTTTTATTTTACATAACTTCGACAGTATGATTACTGAGGACTTAAGAGATAGTGTTTGTTTGTTAAATATCAAATTTGAATTTTTGTCATGGCGGGGTAAAGTTTCGTGGAAATACCCAAAAGTAAAAAAGCACGAAACTCATTCTTTCTTTTGCTCAGATATTAATTTATTAACATCTAATTATTTCAACCTGTATGTAAATAAATAATCGTAATACTACTTCATGAGTTACACTCACTTATTTTCTCATAGAGGTGGTAAAAAGTAGAGTCCACCTCGGGAGCAACACTATTTTAAGTTCGAGTGACGTACTTTGAAACCCTCGTTCCACTGCACTCTGGATTCAAAAAAACACTCTCCCCTTATGGTTTGCTCCCTTGGTAAATTAACTATTATTTCCCTATAAACATAAATTAAACGAAGTATTCTATAATCTAGACTTATATGGTTGAAAACTATTACCTACCAATATGTTATGTTTTCAAGAATATTAATAAAATTAATAAATCACCTGTGCTAGCTTGAATCTTCGCGTTTCTCATAAAAGCAGATCCGTGTTGGAGGTCCATCATCTCTCCTTTAAGCTTGTCTTCCATCACGTCAACTAGTGCGATATTGTTTGTTATCCCCTGTTCCAATAAAAATTATAAATTAATTTGTTACTTTTCTAGGGCCTAGCCTTCAGAGGGCCTAGCACGAACAACTTGCGAAAAAGTATTCGTATCGTCGAGCTGTCATCAGTATGAAATTTCATATGATTTCTCATACAACTGAAAGTTGAAAGGAACCTGTCCTAAACCCAACTAGCTCCCTACAATAATGTAAAATTTACAATACAATATTTACTTGACTATGTCGAAACCAATAAAGTTACTTTGTATACCCAAACGGAATTTTGATATAGAACGTAGAGTTGTAAGGAAAATTATTCAACAATTCTGATGAGAATTTAATCCGTGACACATTGAAACACAGACAGGTGTTCCACGCCTACCACGCCAACTATTTTATATTGTGCCGACAGAAGATAAACTAAAATATAAGAAATATATAATAGAATTTCTGATTATTTACACGCATACCAAACATTATATTATACCAGTATTTATATATATACCAGTATTTATATAAACTGGTTCCTCATGCATTGTTAATTTTATTGTTCAGAGAGAGCTACAATTACTATTGTTTAAAATAGAGACCTTTATCAAACGTCCTTGACAGACCTTGCAAATATTTAGAGAATACGTAGATGGTATTTGTTTTCTTTGTATATTTTTTGTACTTCATCTATTATTTAACGTAAACCTCAAATCTATTGGCATTATTCATGTAAAACTGATAACAATATATGCATTGTTGTTAAATTTTTTGAGAACATTTGTGTTGTTTTCTCCACAGCCAAACGTTTCTGAAACCTAAATGCCATTGCTCTTTGTGGAATGCCAATTACGCTGATGCAGTATCATTTGTTATTTTTAACGCTATAGACCAAGCTATTGTATAGCGCAACAAGTGTACGTTACGCTTCTTTAAAATATATGATAAAAATAACTGCATGAACTATTGACCAAAGGTTAAATGCAACTGAATTCATACTTTAGATATACATGTAATAATACGATGTTTATATTATATAATTGGTTAATCTTTAATTCTTGCTTTGATGACCTGTGTCCGTTAGTGATAATTTTTCTTCACAAGCAATTAGCTGCCGTGTCACATTATTTAAAATCTTGTTTCTTTGGGATTCGAACCCAGGACGGTCAATGGGAAAGGTCACACTAATGTTAGGTATAAAGGGATAGAATTTATTTGTTTGTAGAAGGTTATCTCTAGGGATGGGCTCGTTGGCGCGTTCGACGTCGTGGGTTCGAATCCCACCGGGGGGAGGGCATGATTAAAATTTTCCGACCGAGTAACCCGTCCGAATGCTTGAAGTAAAGCTGTGGCCTAGGTATCACCTACCATCAAGTGAACCTCATGCTCGTCTGTCGATATCTAATATTTAAAAAAAATCTCTAGAAGTTAAGCTCATTCACTTGAGTGCTACATTGTTTTACTTATTACTGAAACTTTCTATAAGTTGATATATTATAATGAGTGTAGTTCTATTGAAGGCTACTCTTTTTTATAATATAGTAACCCGTACTATATTGTAAAAAATAATGCGCTATTTGATATTTTATAATCTTGGTAGTGCGCGAAAACTAATCAAACTAATTCTTAAAATTGATTTCACTGACTGTACATTTTTAATTAACTTTTCGCAACAACGCGTCAGTTTCTTCAGGATGCCTGCCATTATTCATAAAATTAATATAGCATTTGCGATGCCACGAACCTGTGTGAGCATTGAGAAGACTGCAGCCATGCCAACTTGCCCAGTTCCGACGACCGTAATCTTGCTGCCGGTGTCTTCGTTCTTTGGCTGAATGGGTTGGAACAGTTTCGCTATAGTCGCCATTTTAGCTGTGAATATTAACGAACATTTTATTATCATATATTTGATTTTAATTCCTAAAACATTTCGTATTTGTATCTAATTTAGCACCATATCTGACCGGTCGCTGTGGTTCAGTAAGTACTCAGTAGTATGCGTTTCATTATACGTAGCATGCACCGAAGTTACAGCATATTTGAACAAAACACAAAAATGTTGTTAAAGGTAAATGATTACTGAAACGGAAACAATCTGATTTCGTTTGCAGCACTATTGCCTACTACTACTATTGTACCTACAACTTCTTTGAAATTAAGTGAAATATTATGAAACCTAAGTATTGTTTATGAAAGCGTGTCGATTGTACTAGGTATATATGAATTCGATGCAATACCAATATAAAATTATGTATAATTTACTATTGTCCTCACAAATACACATAAGGCTATAATCAAATTACACAGCATTTATTGCCCATTGTTCGGGTCAAGTCGGAAAAAAAATCTTAGAAATAGAGGAAGTAAATAAGGTAATATCAAAATTATTGGTATTTCAGGATAGAGAAAATTAAAATTATACAGATGCGGAAGTATTAAATAATTAGTTAATAATATAAAAATCAAAAACATCAGCCTAAAAAATCGAAAAACTTACGATCAAGGCCGTTGGCGTGAGGCATTGTACTAGTAGTAGTTAACTATGATGCGATAGATGTCTTAATCCCGAACACGCGGCTAAAACACTAGTGAAATGTCAACGGAGTATGAGAAAGTGACCACCGAACGTGAGAGTACTGTTAAATACTGAAGTGTGACGGAGCTTCGAACCCCGCTCAGATATATACAGTGCATTTGGACTCTACGTTGTAGTGGTGGGGATGAAATGAATCAGATTCACGTGCTAAATAAGCTTGCGACCAACACTGAAATACATGACTCCTCGCACGTTTGTCCATTAATGAAAAAAGTACACTTTTCCGTGTGTACTTTAAAGGCTATGATTCTTTTTTCATTATCGGTACATTTGTAAAGTACCTAAGTAATTAGCGTTTATTATTAAGCAATACATTTATCCATAACCCTTAAGATAATTTCGTAATCGACGGATCATTATGTTTTTGTCAGTTTTTTAGGTCGTTGTTTTTTAATTTATAAATAAAAACTGTATGAAGCTTACTTTCTACGCGAAAGTGTATGCGGAATCGATCTTCCTGGAAAATTGTCACTGAAAGTACACACTTACTGCTTTTGAGATCGTTTTTAGCGTTAGCCAAGAAAAAATGGTGGTAAAAAGGCAATATAAACCATTATTATTTTCATAATGTATGAACAGAATGGACCAACAATAATAAACGTCTTATATTTTTTTATTAACTTAATTAACGTATCTTTTGAAAGACATCGATAAAGATAAGTATTTTTACTAAAATATCAATATAAAATTAATTTCGTATCTTAAAATTAGCTACTTTAGCACCAGCTCACAGTATTTATTTCGTCATTTAACTATTTAAAATGCCCGATCAAAATGCTTTTTTCATATAGTGTTTAGGACAAAATTTGATACTATTTTATTTTATTTAGATATTGACAGACGAGCTTGAGCCACAGAACATCAGTCAAGGGTGCGCTGTCGATCTACTTTTTATTTCGAGCATTCAGAATTTCCATAGACAGACCGAAACGCGGAATATGCACTTCACCGTTTTTTCAATCTACATAGAGGATACACATCCTTTAAGGGTGACTATACTTATTTAAATACAATTATTGATAATAAACAAATTACAATCGTAAACTACGACATTATTTTTTCAAGCTTCCAAAATCAACACGCGGATAGTAGACGGATACCTACCTACTACCAAAACGTACCTTTGATGTATTCTAAAACTTTAGTGTAGTACTTTAGTAAGTATATTTTGCTACAGCCTAGTATTTTGATACAAAGTTTAAAAATAACAACACACTATACAACTGAAAAAAATAGCAGCTGGTGTCTTCTATAAAGTATAAAGGTCATTATCAAGATCAGAGGATACGCAGACGCTATCAAAATTAAGCATGCTCAAAACAATTTATTTTAGGCGTTAGAAAGGGCACAATAAAGTCATGATATTATTTCGGTATAGAATGGCACGTATCTACAATTTATGAAAAATAAGAATTTCTATACTTTTCTATAAAATATATAGTAACCTAACTAGACCTATTAAGTCTTCAAAAATGTAATTATCTCCCTTTGTATTTGTAACTATTTTGATATCGTATTAACTAATAAAATAAATTATTATTCTAAAAAAAGAATTTGGCGTTTACCTTGGTATATACCTATTTCTTATTTGTTTGGATGCCTCATAAAAATAATAAGGCATTCCTCACAATTTGATTACATTGATAAATATTACCAAAAAAAGGCTGAATCATCTATTAATTAATTATTTGTTTAAACTAAATTCCACAAAAAAAATCTATAATTTCATCACTGTGCGGTGAATGACCTCGTGAAGGTCATACAATATTGTCAAACAGAATTGCAATATAAACCAAAAGCTCACTTAGCAATAAAAATACATTTTCTTACAAACTTATTTACACTTAGTTAAAGTTCTCAAAGTACTTACTTGATTATTATGACCACTTCAGGATAGCGTAAATAAAAAGTATAAAATAATAAAGCAAAAGGGAATAGCTTGATTAAATTAAAATAATGTATTGTGTAATATATAATAATAATATGTAGTTAGAAATAGTACTATGCGGCGTGTACTTACAGGTAAGTATGCAATAATGCAGTCTCGTGCGGCAGGTCACGTAGTAGAGGCAACTGGAGGTGTTGTAGACAGAGCAGCCACAAGTCGGCTCGCTACCGGCGAGTTTACTCAAGGTGACCTTCAACAATTCATTTTAGAAGCCACGCCATCGCGCATGCCCGAATAAAATTACAGTATTTTCCAAAATCTACCTAAATATCAAACCAGCTCGGTTGAATTTTCCCTACACTTGAACAATATTGATACAGGACGATTTACGAAACGTTTCATTCGTATTAATGCACTGCTGGTGTATAGTGAAGAACTTCAGAGTTCAGACACTTGACTGATTTATGGTGTTAAACACTTGTAGATAAAACTCTACCGAATTGCGCTATCAAACGATATTTATATGATAACAAGTTTGGTGGACTGTATGCCATTTAAATAATATAATATGAAAAATAGTATATTTACTTACTGGGATTTCCCTCGATTTTTCCCTATATTGATAACCGTGAATTTATAATTAATAATATTATTGTTACCAATTACAATAATACACGTAAAGGGTGAGGTAGGACATGTATTATGATTTATTATATCATATCTACACTTCCCAGTGTATATTGCGGTGATAAGGCGAGACCAAATACTGAATATTCTATGAAAAAAGGCCTATAAAATAAATGTACTCCTTATGTAGGAAACATAAGGAGTACATTTATTTTATTCAAAAACATATTGCAACACTACTTACGGCTCTACAATTTTTATAAATTACAATGTAAATAATATGACTGACTCATTTTTTATTCCATGCGATTCCGTACGTGATGACGTCACCATTGTAATGGATTTAATAGCTGATGTACATACTGTGCAACAAATTACTAGGTGTATAAGTAGTATCAACGATTTCATAATGAAAGCTTGCAAAATATTACACCATATTTGAGGTAGTGTAAGTCATCAGAAGTTAAAAATACAGTTAGCGTACTAAACATACCTAGGTACATCATGTTAAATGTCTCAGTATTTGAACACACACATAAATTAATATTGATTGGTCCTTAAAGTTTTTGTATTTTTTATGATATGGTTACTGTACGTTGATTCGCCATGATGCTGTTAAGGACAATTGAATTCCATAGCCCATAACAATTGCAAGAATATTCGGATGCTTTTTCCGGCCGGTGACATTCTATTGCACATATTGCATTTTGTATATACTACGTGAGAACATTCTTCACCTATTGCGAATGACTGTTAGTACCTACCTGGATATTTGGACTTGTTGAGAATTGAGATTTTGATAGTAAGTATGTTTTAACTATTCATAAGGTGTGTGATGTGGGTTTTGAGTTACCTATAACTTCACACCGTTGCAAATCGCCGGCGTATATATACCATATATACTCGTATATGTATATATAAAACACCTATGTATGATCGCATTTTAAGAAAAAAAAAAATAGATAATAAGATTCACTTTCACTGTCGATCCATCAAGAATCAGAGGTAACTGTCATGTGTACGCAATCTCAAATGTCTCATGCAACTAACAAATTGACGATTCGAATACTTTCTTGGAAGTTGGGTATATATGATACTAGCCCGTGACTTCGTCTGCGTAGAATTAGTACTAAGGGTAGCTTATTTTATAACCGAGCCTTTTTTTCATCAATCTCCGCTTAATGGCGCTGCACTCAAGTTCATATTCATCCAAATTAATTAGTGTAAAAGACAAAGTTGATCTATATTAAATACTGAAAGCGAAAAATGTATCAATTTTGATAATAATTAACTAAATACTCTAAAAAGTGCAATTGAAAAAATTAATCTTTAAATGTATTTATGGCTGATAGTTTAGTGTATATTGGCTTCCACATAAAAGGTAGATATATGCTATCACGGACTTTTATTTAGAACTATTTAAAACAAACAATCCAACCATACATTTTATTCTTGGAACTCCAACGGTTTAGACAGCGCAAGAATTTATTATGTGGTAAACTAAGACAAATCCCTTGTTGACAAAGTTGACCAGATGGGAGATAATGATAAATATAATCACTATGTAACCGCACATTTACACTAATTAAGTTAAAATATTATATTACTAGCTGATGCCCGCGACTTCGTTCGCGTGGGGATCACTTTATGCTGAACTTTTGAGCAAGCTTTCTTCATATTATAATATATCCTCCACCCTCTGTACTTGGTGATTTCTTTTCGGAAAGAGTTATCAGAGTAGTCATTGGCGGTTGCTTTTGCATCATATTATCGACATGTTTAATGGTGGTTGAGGTTGGGGTTCAAATGATGATTTGAAATTCAAAAGAAATACCATGGTAATTGAAAAAATTAACCTGACTTTAAAGAAACTCTAGGGAGATGCATATCAATCAAATTTTACGTCACCATAATGCAGATATGTGTCTTTTTTCCACTAATCAGAGTTCAGTCGAAGATTGGATTCAATGCATTTTCCGTATTAAATATATGCACGAAAATTGTACGGGTGTTTGAAAATACTTGCGACACATGGAAAAAACGCCAAGAAAATGTCTAAATACGAATAAAATGAAGGTATGGAGAAATGCAACGTAAAATGAATGAAAAAAATAGTATGGCCATATTGGCTAAATACTTATTTTTTTATAAATTAAATTAGTGTGGAAGATACTATATCCACCTCAATATTTATTTCATTTAATTGATCACTTTTAATTTCAGATATTTTTGTTTAATTCCCTTGGAAAGGAAAGGATTGATGAAAATGCGAAATAAACGATCTCATAAGAAATACATTTTTATATAATAGAATAGTTCAGTAATACATTTTCTATTTTCAATATTAGTTCTTTTAAAAATATAAAAAAATAAATACAAAAAAATATTTCCCTGAGTGATGATTCGAACTCGCATCTGAAATTGCGTAGTACGACCGTATATCCACTATGCCACGAACACATATCGAAAACAGCGAAATTATCAAACTATTTCATTTAGATATCAAACTGTGATTGACATCTGACAATTCGAAAAAATTCAACGCGAGTCAGTTTCCATTGCAATTTGTTGAAATGATGCCTTTAAAATAATATTTAAATCATGATAACTTTTTTTTCCGACAACCGATTTCGATGAAACAAAGCCTATATGTTGCCCTGGACTTTGCTTAATATAATTGTATAAATTACGCGAAAATCGGTTCAGTATCTTCGGAGATTAGTGTGAACAAACAGACAGACAGACAGACAGACAGACAGACAAGAATCTTAAAAATTGCATTTATGCATTCTGCTACCCTTCTTTTATCAGCCCTCTTAATTTCTGGTAAAAACATTTAGTGAAGCGTAATTTCGATCCTACTCTTTTATTATATGTATACTAGCTGATGCCCGCGACTTCGTTCGCGTGGGGTTCACTTTAAGCTGAGCTTTTGAGCAAGCTTTCTTCAAATGACATATCCTCCTCCACCCTCTGTACTTGGTGATTTCTTTTGGGAAAGAGCTACGAGTATCAAATTAGTCAATGACGGTTGCTTTTGCATCATGTTATCGACATGTTTAATGGTGGTTGAGATTGGGGTTCGAAGGATGATTTGATATTCAATAGTTGAAATAATTAACCTGACTTTAAAGAAACATTAGGGAAATTCATATTAATTAAATTTTACGTGACCAAAATCCAGATATGTATGTGTCTTTTTTCTACTAATCAGAGTTCAATCGAAGATTGGATTCAATACATTTTCTGTCTTAAATAGATGCGTGCGTTCATTTAATTGGTTATTTTCATTTTCGGACATTTTTTTAAATTCCCGGGATTCCTGCCCGGGTTTCCGGTGCTAAATGCTGAAACCTCTAAGATACGGAAGCAAAAAAGCAATGTCGAATAATCGTAATTCTGTTTAAGAGAAAGGATTGATGAAAAGGTGAAATAAATGATCTCATAAGAAATACTTTTTCATATATTATTTCAATAATACATTTTCTATTTTTGTTATAATATAGTTCTTTCAAAAAATAAATAAATAAATACAAAAAAATATTCCTTTCATTTCAACTTCAGATTCGAACTCGCATCAAAAGCTACGCTATGGGACTGCATATCCACTATTCTATCCACTATTCTACGAATACATATTGTAAATGGCGAAATAATCAAACTATTTCATTTACATATCAGACTGTGATTGACATCTGACAATTCGAAAAAGTTCAACGCGAGTCAGTTTGCATTGAAATTTGGTGATATGGTGCCTTTAAAATAATATTTAAATGATGATAACTTTTCTTTCCGATAACCGATTTCGATGAAATAAAGCCTATATGTTGCCCCGGGCTTTCCTTAATATATTTGTGTAAATTGCATTAAAATCAGTTCAGTATCTTCGGAGATTAGCGTGAACAAACAGACAGACAGACAGACAGACAGACAGACAAGAATCTTAAAAATTGCATTTATGCATTCTGCTACCCTTCTTTTATCACCCCTCTTAATTTCTGGTAAAAATATTTAGTGAAGCGTAATTTCGATCCTACTCTTTTATTATATGTATGTATAGAAGATGTATAGATAGATAGATTTATACTCACATTTGTCATTTTGCGCAAAAATGAATATAGGTAATTATATAATTTAAAGTACAGGTCTTAGAGTAAATTTTAATCTGAGGTACAGGTCATCTGAATTATGACTTTGACCACTAATTTTGATTTAATATCTTCGAATAAATTTTATTGATGTTTTTGGCAGTATTATCAACGCAAAAAGTGAGACATACTTACTTCGACACATTATCTTAATTACATAATATAACAATATAATTTTATGTCAACAAAGTTACAAAGTTTTTATGAAAAATTTTTTTGGTTGGTTCAAAAAGTTTAGTGGTCGCACGTTCATCCGCTAATCCACGCGTCCTGCGTTCTATTCCCGGGTTGATGGTCAAGTGCTTTTAAATTTAAAGGAGTACTTGTCGATCAAAGTTTGAGAAAGGCCATAGGCCGATTAGTATACTGAATCGGCCCCAATTTTTTGTTATTATGGTAATACTAATATGATACTTCGAACCTGTCAATTTCAGATCTCTATGCAATTTAGTTTTTGAATAAATTGAAAAAAAATGAAAATTCTGAAATGAATTGAAAATAAAACCAAAAATCTGAAAATATTTTTTTCTCGAAAACTGCTCAACTTAAAATTTCACACTATTATTAATTTATATTTATTGAAATTTTTAACACTATTCTTAATTTAAATTTATTAAAATTTATTTTCTATAAAGTGTGTTTTTTAGTTTTTTTAAACTATTATTTATTTTCTACTTTTTAGTTTGGTTTATTTATAATAGCTTGTTTAATTTTAAACTATTAAAATTAAAATAAAGTTTCTTACCTTATCGACTATACATGAAAATTATATAAATTAACAAAAATCATATTTTGCAAATTGAAAAATGGAATAATTTTATCAAATTAGTGTATTGTCATCGGTCCTCGATAAATCTACAAAGTTTGAACGAAATCTGGCCGTTTAAAGTGAGTCAAAATCGCGCCCAAAGAAGTCGGTTACAAACGTATGTATACAGGTGAAGCTAATAAAAAGCGTGTAAAAACACTCGTATATCTACTCTGATAATATTGTTACGGGCCGGAATTTGTACTTACATGAAATGTTTTGTTTAATTTAATTATTTTAGTGAACATTGTTGTTAATAGATACTCAAGTGTGCTGCTATAACTATTGAACCGATCTAACCTGAACTTGGTATAGTGATACCTTATATACCGCATCATCATATCGTCACCTGAGTGCTTTTTTGGGCTATCTACCATTGGTAACATTTTACAGGAGAAGTTATTTTTGTTTTGTTTGAAAAAAATGTCCTTATTTTAATATTTAAAAGTGAAAATTAATTATTCGGTCTCAGAATAAGTATTTAAGGAATATGTAAATTTAACGCCACCAAGACGCAAGCGTGTCTTTTTACCGCTAAACGGAGTGCCCTAGACCTTACTCCCACTTTCCAGGATAAACCGCTGGAACTTAGTGATCACCTGTAGTTGCTTGGCGTCACGCTATCGCAAAACCTCAACTTCGGGAGATTTGTTGAGTCCAAAGCCCAATTGGCTGCGAAGAAACTCGGAATCCTGGCTAAGGTGAGGCACTACTTCGCACCGGGACAGCTTCTAATTCTTTACAAAGCGCAACAAAAAAGTAACGAAAAAAAAATAAGAAATTCAATTTTACTTCACCTGTAAAATGCCGCCCCCGCCAAATTGAGGACCGCACCCTCTCTCCCTCTCATGCTACGCCAAACCTGTAGGTACCTATTATAATATTGTACTTAAGTATTTCTTTTGTTTATAATGTTTATTTGTTAGTTTGTTTTTCTCTGAATTGCGATAGTGCCTCATTACGTACGAGTATATGCTGACACGTCGCGTCGCTTCTCACAGGAACGGCACCGAAGAGGCATTTGCCGATTTAGCATTTAAGTTTTATTTATTCATTTTGATTTATATAAAATAGCATTTCTTAGCATTCGCTCTACATCGAGTAGACGTATCTTTGTAAAAATGTAGTTTTTAATTATATTAATTAAATATATAATATAAGTAGTACATTCTGGTTTTTTTTGGTCCTCCGGCTGTGGCTTTCGTAATTGGCGCAGTCGGTAGGATATCCCAAAATAGTAGTATTATTTGCTACCGGGATATCTCGAAACATACGGGTCCGCGGCCGGGGGAAAAGTCAAGACATCGACCCCAACGGAGAACCAGAATAATAAGTATGTAAGTACAAAGAATGGTTCTGTGTTGCTTATCCTTTAGTATATATAGGTACATATTAATCCATCGAATACTAAGAAATAATGAAGCTACAAGAGAAGAAGATGATGAAGCGAAGAAAGGCGAGCCATCCGCAGAAAATATTCAGCTCTCAGCAATATTTTTTCATAAAATTCCAAAATAGTTGCTGGTCTTCGGGGGGAGGAATTGCGATAGTGCCTCAATACGTATATGCTGACACGTCGCTTCTCACGGGAACGGCACCGAGGAGGCATTTGCCGATTTAGCATTTAAGTTTTCTTTATTCATTTTGATTTATATAAAATAGCATTCCTTAGCATTCGCTCTACATCGAGTAGACGTATCTTTGTAAATATGTAGTTTTTAATTATATTAATTAAATATAATATAAGTAGTACATTCTGGTTTTTTTTGGGTCCTCCGGCTGTGGCTTTCGTAATTTCTGTTTCTTTTTAATAAAGTAAATATTATATTTTTAATACGTGACGTTAAGGAGTGTAAATGAATTTAGACTCACAAAAACTCGACAACGTCTCATCTCATTCGTCGTCGTCTCAATTTTGGTTTTGAAATATTTTTAGAAGTCTAACGAAGTTTAAAAAGTCAGAATTTTTTTTTAAATTATAACTACATAATATTAAAAAAATTAACGATACGAAATTCGCCGGGTCAGCTTGTCCGTAATAAATTCGACCTGTGTATAATGTTCAATCTTTATTTATAAATCAAAGTTTTGACAGAAAACTTGTGACAACGATGTCATTTGCAAAACTTGAAAAATAAATACTTTAATCTAGTAATAAAAACGTTGTAGAAGACTGGTAGTAGCTAGAGGCTATGTTATATTTAGGATAACATAAAAATGAGTACATGGCGCATGGCTGGATTAAAGTAAGATTTGTATATTTATTACTACAGTATAAAAACTGTTAACATTTATTAATTTTGCTTTTTGCAAATTGATATTCCTAGGGTCACTATACGGCAAAACATCGCTGATATAGATGCACTTTACAAATTAACTATTAATGGAAGAATTTTGCACAGGGATTAGCTGCATTATAGTGAACGGAAATTAACCGTTTCCTAGTGCATTATATCTACATTGTAACAAATTATTTTTAAACGGCTACTGCACGTGTTATTACGACTAAACTATGTATTGCAACTATTCGATTATTTATAACTAGATAATGTAAACTGTACGTTTATCAATACAATTATACACAACTTATTGCCTTATGGTAGCCCCTCTTCTTATTCATTTAATTTCTCTATGGCAGTCAAGTATCCTGCTTATCCGTTCCCATATAACTCCGTTTTTGAATGATGCCAGAATTCTTAACATAAGTGACCGCAGAAAAGTCCATTTTGCAGTTATGCTTTTCGGTGTAATAAAGACCAAAACACCGTACTACCTTTACAGCAAATTGACTTGGCTAGGGGATACTGAGTCGGTGACCCATTTCCGGCACTGCACAGGAACTCTCTGGTGTTAAACATAATTATTGTTTAAATACGTTATTTTAGAAATAGGAATATTTTATTATACGTTTTAGTTGTTGATTTTTTTTTGTACTTTATTTTATTAAGTGTATCCTGTGAGTGTTTTGTGAAATAAATGTTTTTCTTTCTGTCTTTCTTATTAGGGATATTTGGTAATTGTGTGATTGGGTGGGATAATTGACAATATTCGTTGTTTTAGTTATGTTAACTATTCGAACATAGCAGCTAAAACACTTCGTAAATCACTAAAATCAAACTTGAGGGATGAGGCCTCTAAACGTGATGCGTCATATATCAGGTGTTTCTTCTGGGCGAATGGAGCGATTTTACGTATGTATTTACGTGGTTCTCATAGGAAGCCTTTATCTGTGGCTGGTGAGTTTAACTGTTGCAAATGACGTGAATTTGAGTAACTTCCTTTGGTTTCAGCTGCCGGTGAAAAGCCTAAAACTGATAAAGAGAAAACCTAACGTGAGACGAGCAATCTTCACGTTTTTTATTCCACAGTTCTACATCGAATGTTTCAAAATTTCTTTATAAAATGCCTACGTAGACGCCATCGAAGCCGTCTAGATTTAACTAATGGTTGACCGAAGACAGATTTGGTATCATCGTTTATTTGTTGGCGGCTTGTATAATATATGGCGGCTTTAGAAGATAATCTTAACCTATATCTACGATCTTCCATTATAAATATTATGAATGTCAAACTTGGTTATTAATAAAACTATTCTTATTTTACTAAACTTTATTATTCTTAATATCATATCTCAAAATACATTCAGATTATTTTAATCACAGCTACGTACGTATATAATTCCCGTTTTGTATAGTTTATAAAATTTACGAAACTGTTAATAAGGTGCTTCTAAATGGGCTATACTTTTCCGGCAATGTATGGCTGTACTATTGGCAACTATTGCTCGGCCATCTCGAAAACTATGTCTGGGCCATATATTGCAATACATCTGCCACTTTGAGAACGTAAACGGGCTATAAAATCATGCAACAATGGCTGACGATATAACACTCAAAAATTATTTATAGTCCAGTCAAAATGGATTCAATAAACATTAAATTGTTCGGAATTAAAAGATCTGCCTCTTCGATAATCGGAAAAATATTATAAACGTGAACGGTTGGGGAGAAAATTTTATTATGTTTAAAAATAAGTTTCGGATAAAAAAGTTAGTAAATTTAATTTAGAAGAGAAAAGGTCCTCTCAATTTTTTGCCTAACACTTACCGTTCTCGAGTTTTATAATTAAACGCGTTTTTAGCAAGAGGGACCTTCGCAGAACCCCGAATTTATGATCAGAATGCACCCCCCTATCGATCTCTAAAAATAGAAATATTGCCGGCCACACGTGAAAACGTTTGCTCATACCAAATATATGGCCTCTACTGCATATTGTATAGATTGATTGGTATTGCTGGCAATGTTGCCGGCACTGTATTTCAGCCATATATTGCAGTAAAATATTGCCCTTTTAGAAGCAGCTTCTATATAAATACTTAAAATGTTTCTTGTATAATTAAAAATATATAGACGTTATACATTTTTAACCGGCTTCCGGATAAGAAGGAAGTTCTCCATTCGTGGCTTTATAACTACCTTAAGAAATTGAGCTATGAAGACTACTTTTGAGCTGAGCGTGGGACTTACATCATTGTATAAAATTTATTCAATCTGCCAAAACCTAAAAAAATCCATACAAATAAAGTGATTTTTATCGCCTCATGCATATATGCTAACGTCCCAAAACCAAGAGATTATCAGCTCTAGTAGTCCTCTTGATTCATCTAAAATTCCCTTGTTACTATTTATCGAAGGCATGTTACTTCACAGCGCTATAATATAAACATAGCCAGTCTTTAAAAAACATTTAAAAAATATCTACTTGTTAATTACTTTTTTTAATAAGATGACATTGTTCTCAAATCAGACGAGCCAATCAGAGCTTTACATTCACTTCTAGTAGTGATGTATTCCTCCTACATTTTTTAGTGTAGATTTAATTTGTCAAATCGCTCTTCAAATCTCAAATAAAATCTAAAATTACCAATGTATCACCAGTGGGTAGTATTAAGAAGGTTACGGGGAGGACGAGTCAAAAAAGAATACATTTAATTGAACTTTTTCAATATATTCCAGGATACCGGGACCATTTATACCATTTATTATGAGTAGCTGCATTTTGATGAGACGCCCAACTTTTTCTCTAACAAAAATTCTCGATTGTGGTAGCTAAAATCTGTCGATTTGTCGATTCTCAAAAATGTATTACTAACGTAGTACCACAATCACTTACGAAAACTTAGCTTGATAGTAATAAATTGTATAAATAATAATGTCAAAGGAGTGTTAATTATTTATATCGATAGATATCACTGGACCTCGCAACATTCTGAGGATAAACGACAATTTACATTTTATTAAAGTGTGAGTGATTGACTTGGGTAGGTAGTTCCCGTGATAGTAAGTGCTGCTCATAGACATATGCCACAAGAAGAAATGAAGATGCGTTGATTTCAGTAAACAAATCATTCGTTTCGTTTGAGAATGCGAGATATTTCAGAGACTGCAAAAGCCATAGATCACAGATCGTCCCTGTATTCTATTTTATATACTATTTATTATTTATTATGTTTTAAATCGCATATACCAATTCCTAATATAAAAAATAACAATGCAGATTCTTATTGCTAGTCGATAGAAATTATAAAAATACAAGGTTTCTTCTCTAGATAGAACACCGACGTTAGATTCCAGAAAACCACAATTCAGTAAACAAACTGCGGAAGTACCACGATTTCTAAGAGCAGTATTATTGCCGTCACATATTGTATAGCTCTATCTTCAAGGAACCACAACAATACTACTTTAAGAGCTTGCGGTAAGATCTCAAATATTGCCTCTATATAAAAAGTAAATAATTTTTAACATCGGGTCTTCCGGAATCCATAACCTTGGTTTATTGTACTATAAAATTATGCCTCTTCTAGTCGTTCGGCCTCATTGTGAACGACTCGTTCCTGGTCGCTTGTCTGCTCAGTTCTGCCACAAGGCCATTTCGGCAACACTCCATTATAGCCACACATTCCTATCACAAGGATCGTGAAGCCGATCAAGTGTTGCCAGTGGAAAACTTGCCATTTCACAGCCAGCGATACCACCCAAATTACGATTGTTCTGGAATAAGGACCATATCGGTTGTAGTTACGGTTTGCAAATGTCATTTTTTTGTATATATGTAGTTGATAACAGAAAAAAACACACAACTTAAAACTCCGAAAGACATCCGGAATTATTTTACTGGCCTTATCAAGGAAACAGTATGAAAATTATAATTATCAATTTAAAAGACTGGAAAACCTTAGATTAATTATTGACATGCCTTTCTTAGTGCTCGCCGTTTCTTTTTATTTGATACTTAACTATTACTCGCTAACAAGATTCAACGTCTGGGAGAGAAGCCGAAGTTATGTGACAGAAACACCGTTGGTGACTTTCTAGTGTATTTTTTTTTATTTGACAGGAGGCAAACGGACAGGCGGCTTACCTGAGGGCCTAGCACGAACAACTTGCGAAAAAGTATTCGTATCGTTGAGCTGTCATTTATATGAAATTTCAAATGATTACTCCTACAACTGTACCTCCAACTCGATAGTAGTTCGTGCTAGACCGAACGAGATGGTAAGTGACTACCACCGTCCATGGACATCCGCAATACCAGAGGTTATGAGGATGCGTTGCAGGCCTTTTGTTGCCCTCCAAGAATCGGATATTGTTGGAATATGACCTAACTTCACTATTCACCATATTCGACTCCTTTTTAATCGCTTCTTACGATTGGTAGATTGAACTGTAGTCTTACGGCATATACGATTATAGTGCTAACCTACATTACATAAACATAGATAAGTAGATCAATTCGGTAAGACACTATCTTCTGATATAACACATACCTGAAGGAATCTAAGATCATCCGATGTGTCGCCGACATTTCTTTGGTGACACTGATTCCAGCGAAATTGAACAAGGCTATTGAGACAACCGTACCCAACACAGCACAGAGCAGAACAGGATTATTGCCTGTAAACATAATATCAATTTAGTATTAATATTTAAAAGAATATATTTCCTCGGTGGAGAAGGCCTTCAACATAGCTTAGCGATTAGGAATTTAGAAAGAATCAGACTGTCTAATGGCTGAATTCTCGATCACTAATCAACATTGGGGTGTACTTAAAAGTATTTCTAACTCTTTTATTACGAAGGTAAAATGAAAGACATTTTAAGAAGCCCTCAAGTTTTGATTATCGTTTCAGTATTCCGCGGCAAGAAATTTTACATCAATATTTTAATACTAATACTTCTATATCGGAGAAAAATGTTAATTGACTGAAATTATGATACTCCATCGTTTTTTCTCAATTTTCTTGATTAGTTTATACACGTTTTCACAGCCCATTTTGTCAATTTGACGTATGCGTTAGAACCTGTTCTCACTTATCTGATCAGTATTTTTTCTCGGTCAGTCTAAATAGACGGATGTGCCAATGGCAGTAAAATTTGTATGGAGCTGTTCACATTACGACTGATTCGGGAAAAAAGACTGATCCGAGTTATTTGACGGCACTTTGCCACTGCGAAGATCAGTCAAAACTCCAGAATCGGATGAGTGTGAATGAGTTTTCTACTTCTTTTTCGTCTCAAATACCACCACAATATAAGAAAATCCTCGTCGCCGTCTATCGCGTACGAAAAACAAATGTAAAATGTAAACGTAAACCACCGACCTTCTGGCAAAACAGACAGATCGGATATAATGTGAACACCCACGTCAGGCGTCCGGTTTCAGGGCAAAAAGACTGATCGGATAAGTGGGAACGGGCTCTTACGGTCAACCAAACAAAGACTGAAGGAAGTTTGTTAATTATTTGCAAAATTGTTAATTTTTGGTTGGGACTTGGGACACATTTGAGGGCGGACCCAAAGTCCATTTTAATACAATGGTCCTATTAAATTTAAAACTATATATTAATTTATGATATCTTTGGTGTACTTGAAATTAAAAATAAGAAACTTTGGTAAACACATCTATTAGATTTTAGTTTCGGAGATATCAACAAAATTTAAAAAAATACAAAGTGTTAACTCTTTAAAAATTTAAAGTAAAAAGTAAAGAAATTAATTTCACCCTTTAAATATGCATGTCTACCGGCATTTTTTATGGAGAACACTAAGGCCCTCTTCTCGTCATTATTTTAGTTATATGGTTAGCCTTATTAGTATCGATTTTTAGACCGCAATAGATTAAAGTTTAAACCATACCTATTTGCACGAGGCCATCAATGGCATCCTCAATGCTCCCGTTGTGATTATGGCTGAAGTGTGGGGGCGCCGGCACCCAGTAGAATACGACAAGCAACACGGACAGGACAGAGAAACCGAAAATGCCTTCCCATCCAACCGCTTGCAAAGGTGGGATATTCAGACCTGGAGTTTGATAGAAATTATTATCACACAGTTTAAATAGAAAAGGAAATTAAATATATTATAAACAATTGAGGTTTTGCTGCTTTTAAGTTTTTATAAACTAGAAGGAATAAAAATTCAATGTAATATTGAATTAGTTTTATAATACACTCCTGACTACTTAATGCTTTTTTTTCGAATTGACACCATTGTTTTTTGGCTCAATTTGCATTGAAAATATTTATGGGCGAGCGTGCCGTGTGCCTGCCATTAGACCTAGGGCACGCCACGGAGGGAAGGTGGAAGTGGAAGGGGAAGGGTTGGGGTTATGTTTGGCTTAGACTGCTGCAGATTGTTAATATTTCTATAGCATTATATATTGGTACCAAAATAATATCTGTATTTTTATTTACTATCAATCTATTTTAAAATGAAACACCAGAGCTTTGAAGTGATTACATAGTATGAAGGCGAGTTGTAAGTGTCATTCAACCACTGTATATTGACTTGAGTATGATATTATTTATTAATTTATATTCTTGTTGAGAAAACAAATTTTCTTTCTTTAAATAACGATTATGAAACAGAGAAGATATTTTATATCTAATATATAAAATTCTCGTGTCGCGGTGTTTGTGGTTAAACTCCTCCGAAACGGCTTTCCCGATTCTCATGAAATTTTGTGTGCATATTGGGTAGGTCTGAGAATCGGACAACATCTATTTTTCATCCCCCTAAATGTTAAGGGTAATCCACCCTTAATTGTTTTTTTTAATTTTTGGACGAAATTTTTTGTTTTTATTTTTTTATAATGTGGCATTAAAAATACATACAACCCTAAATTTTTACTTTTTTATCACCAACCCCTGATTTTTAGAAATTATTTACATGGCAAATCAATGTTTGCTGGGTCAGCGAGTTTATTTATAAAAAAGAAAAATTCTATAACTTACCTGCCACATACTTTTCTTCATAAACCATCTGGCATGCTGAGACGACTTGAGCTATGACTATGAGCATGTCTCCAGTGATAAGACTATTTCTACCTTTAGTGTCGCCTGTAGACTGATAAAGCACATCGGTCAAACCAACTATCACCAATCCCAATGTCACATATCCTGCAATAAAACAAATCTCTTACACACAAACAAATAAAAATTCACTTTATGCAACACTACATAAACATAAATTCATAAATTCACAATCAAACATGGAGGAAGGTGCGCCGTTATCGCGTTAATAGGCAACTTAATTAGAAATATGTATACATATGTAGGTACATGCTCATTATTTATTCAAGAAAACATTATAAGAGGAAAGTAACCAACTGTGGAATATCGTTTATAAAGCAAATATTAAAAATCAAAAACAATAAACCATAATTACAAACAGCCATATATTTGCGTTGAAAATAGTATTAGTCTTGTATAATGTTTATTAAATATAAGTACTTTATTTAATCAAAAATTATATAAAACCCACAAAGGTCAATGTAATAGGTACACCAAATATGGAACATAACAAAAACTATCAAAAATCACCACTAACTTTGATAAGAATATTTAGCAACTTCGGTCAAATATAAAAAATAATGTAATTTTTAGCAATCATCACCATTCCAAGGATTTGACTTGGCATCAGTGCAATCATTATATGCCTATAGTCAGCACATGAGGCATTTGATCCAGATTTCTCCTCTAGTATCATTCGAAACCAGCATAAGATAGAAACTACAGTCCGCATCTTCTGATTCAAGAAGCATCAAAATAGGTCAATAATTATAAACGAGTCAAAGTTTAAAAGTAATATCAATAACAATACAAAGTTATTACACATGTACTTGCAAAAAATTTAAACAAAAGTATGTAGTAGAATATGATTCAATTAATGTCACAAAAGCCATTATCTCTACTTCCTCGTAATGTATACTATATTTGTCTGTACAAACAAGAAATGTTATCATAACATTACTCAGTTTACAAAGTATGCATGTATCAATACCATTTACATCATAATAACATTTAAGATGTTGTTTGTTTTAATATATATCGACAATAAAACCATGTTAATTAATCTATACATATAATAAAACTGTACAGGTCAAATGTCTGTACAAAGAAAAAAAAAATGCTAAAAACTGAGTCAGGGGGATGTAAGAAGAGAAATAGAACAAACCCAGATTTTTTTGAATTTCTTTGTTTCTCTGTCTGTTAATAATTATTCAAACAGCCTCAAAAATAATTGGTCTACCATCCTCAGATGCCATTTTATATTTTGATCGCATGGCTAGCCGAAACACTGCCACTGACTTGATAAATAAGATATTTAATATGATAAATAAGCAATCATTAATCGCTGGAACTTGATCGCCTCCATGCAAGTGGTAAGCGCGATGCGTTTAGCACCGGAGGTCCTGGATTCGAATCCCGGGGAAACAAGATTAAAAAACAATTGTTTTTGGTCAGGCAGGGTACAAGTACAGGGTAAAAGATCAGTGAAACAGACACAGAAATGGGTCTACCCCATGCCCCTTTAGGGGACTCGGGATTTCACAATCGCTGGAACTGTTAACAAGTTTTTGGTATCTACCTACCCCAATAGCCAAACTTCTTCCCCGAGTAAATTTTTTTGAATATCCTAATTTATTGAGTTCAGCAAGATATGATGTTATTGAGTTAGTTCATTGATTTAGTTGAAATTAGTACAAATTTTCATTGATATTTTAACATACATACCTATGTTAAGCCATTCGCTTCTCTTAATATACCTTTCTAGAAATATAGTTGAGAGAACAGCTACAAATATAATTATAGACCCTCGGAACATTTGAAAACTGCTGGGATATGTCAGATTTAGCCCAATATACATAATTGATGTACCAACCTGTAAATATATTGTCGTTATTACTATACTATGCATTACATAATATGAATATTTAATAAAAATATTTGAATAAATTGAGAGATATATCTAGATATAGAAAATGATTAATATTTAAGGCTTACCAAATCAAACATAGCAGCAGGCATAAGAATAAATGGATTAAAATCCTGACTTCCTTGAGTGACAGAGTGCCCTCCATTATTTCTTGTTGTAAAGTAAATTAACTTAAAAGTCAAAAAGCATAATATTTCACCAAGAAACATAGCTGCTGCCTAAAAAGCAATACATAATATGTATATCACTCAAAAATGTACTAAAAATGATTACTTACTGAATACTGATGAATAAACTTGCAAATTTATAAAAAAAAGTTATTTAGGTCTACTTTACCTGTAGAAATGGGTGATTAAATAACTTTTCTTCACCATCAGAACCTTTAGATTTTATATTATCAGCCCAATTAGTACTCAAGGTATTGATGGAACCTGTCACCACCATCATTAGAGCTAAGAATTTTTGGTATCTTGTCCATGCCATTCTGTATTACAACAATATTAATTCTTATTGTACAATAGTTTCATTTTTAATATTAAAATTTCTATAACATTTCGCCTTTTAAGCATTATATCGACATTTTGCAACGAAGTTTAATAATTAAGTTAGGAGCTCTTAATGAAATAAAACAGACATCCCCATTTACTACATATCATTACATTTTATTAAAGAGACAATATTCAACTTACCTGTTCTTTGTCGTACTCTTTGTTTGTCGTTTAAAGAACTAAAGCAAGACTTAATTGTCACATCAGCAGTACCTACGCAACAAGTGTGCAAAGAATGTTATGATATATTAATATAAATAATTAATATTAACTGACTTCGCCAACCATCTGTTGTTCCACGATTTGTAAACACTGGTTTTATTATCATAAACTTTTTGTCCTTGTTACATTTCCAATAAGGCAGACAGATTTACGTATATTACCTTTTTTTGTTAGTTCAAACACTATTTCAAAGGAAGACGAAAATAACGTAAATTATTTCATTAATTACATTTATCTCAGCCTATTGTTATTTCCAGGAGGGTGACACTTCCATACAATGTGAAAATTGAATATTTTGTCGTGCCATCTGCATTATTACCCCGTGAAACAAAGATATATTTTACTCTAAATGCACTCTAGATGTCACTAGTGCATACATTGTTAGATATCTTCATTACCTGGATTGGCTGTTGTGTTCTGCGTTGCCAGAAGGTTACTTGTGTAACTTTTTAGGTAATTTTTTATACGGTAATATGTAAAAAAAAAAGTTGCTGGTAAATGCAACTTAATATAGAAAACATTAATAAATTATTCATATTTCTGTTAGTAAATACAACCAACAAAAAAATCAAATAAAGGTTATTTTTCATTCTAAACGGTTACTTTTTTGATTATTTCATTCATGGACCTAAAAAAAGAGCGGACACCACCTCTCGTTACAATAACTGAAGCACCCCTAGGAAGCCAGCTCGCTAATACAAACACGCCGGCACGCACACATTCACACCATAGGAAGCCGATCGCTCGCCATTACGCTCCCAACCGCCTGCGCGTGATGTTATATGACGAAAAATAAAAGATGCCGTTCTACGTGATGAAAAGTTGTAGAAACCATAATGGTTCCATTAAAGAAAGTCAGGGAATCACCTTTCATAAGTAAGGAAGTTATTTATTCACCATAATTCTCGTTTATACTTCAATATAATTTAGCAAAACGCAACCAAACAGTGTTGTCAGTAATTTAAATTTGCAAATTACCTTAAACGTAGGAGTTAAATTATTTTTATCTTAATGTACTTAGCACCGTGTAAATTTATTATAATATTATAAATAAAGATATTTTTTCATTAAAAATATTTACCAAAACTATTTATAGATTGATCGAATATTTTTTAAACTTTAATTATAACATACTAGATCAAATTGTATTTATTAGGAGATCAATATTAAAAGGCACACTTGATATAAAAACCATCAATTGTCAAAAAAGACAAATATCTAAATAAGATCAAATATTATTTAGGTATACCAAATTTTATTGAGTATAAATAAAATTTAAAAAATTATTATCATGTTACCTTGAGCTTGAATGCAGTTCATTTATAAATAATACAAACGCAATAATGAATATAAAGATTAAACAAAAAATACATCATTTATTTTAAAAGTGCTCATTTATATAAAATCAATTAGATTTTAGAGTATTACGTTGCCTTTTAGTTATTTATAATAAAATCCAAGTTCCGAGGTCACCACACCTTAAAAATGGGTAATTTTTTTCCATCTGGCAATAATTTAGACACTCACACATAGTTCGCCGCCGCCATTGTGGTGCTTCAAATATTTCTTCGCGACGTTCCGTCCGCTCTTTTTTTTAGGTCCATGATTTCATTATCCATTATAGGTAACTTTTGACAATACACAGCTGGCAACACTGGTTGTGTTATCTGTCATCAGTTCGAAAGAAATTTCAAACATTACAACGAAATTAATTTGTTGTAGAATACAAGTTTATTTTTGTGATATTACTATGATTGAGTGCTTTTTATCGCATATTATGTGATGTGCGTCGAGTTAAAGTATTTTCCTCCGCCCTATATTCGAATTCGCTCGCTTAATCAGAAGTAAAAACAAACTCGCAAAGGGACGCTTTGAATTGTTAAGTTTATTTGTTTTGCGACGTTCCAGTGGTAAAGCCAAACTGGCATGTGATTGTTACACTAAACACAAATATTTAATAAACAAATTATTAATGCACTCTAAATGTTTTATTTATTTCAGGTTTATTTTAAAATCTACCTTACCTTACGCAAAATTTACTAATACATAATTATAATTAAGGCAATTCCTCACAGCTTGAGGAATGGCGTCGTGGACTTTGGTTTGTTTAAGATTTTAAGTGGTCCGAGGATATAATAAATACTATGTCAAAACATAGTAAGTAGTTAAGTTAGACGTAAGTTAGGTAATATCCAATTAATTTATGTTCTCGTTGCCGATAGGGTAACGGCACAGGGGCTATTACTAAATTAATACCATTGATTTATGTGGGTACACAATATTCTTGCCCGGGGTGTCTATGGCCCTTATACCGGCACTGTTGACTGTACGTATGTTCTGTAAATCATTCAACATAATCATCTGTCTTAGCCAATAGCCGTTTGTAAGGTATATCTTTGCATAATAAATGAAATATAATATTGATGTGAATTTGTGAAATTACATATTATATAATATTGATGTGAAATATAATAAAATAAAATAAAAAGAGATCTGTTTTTAATTTTATTTATAGACTATCTTCTGCCCGCGACTCCGTCTGCGTAGAATAAGTACTTCGGGTAGCTTATTTATTATCCAAGCTGTTTTTTCATCAATCTCCTTACTATTTAAATATTCTGATCGCGGCTAGATAATGATATTATTCATCTACATATTAATCTCTCAGTGGTACTATAGTTAGATATTAGACGGTAGATATGGTATATTATGGTATACAGTAATGGTTCTTAAATTTATTTAAATGAAAATAATTAATCTAAAATAAATGAAATCACCTCTAATTAATCTGATTGTTCGAAAATGCAGAACACATCACTGACATTCATCGTTATAATTCACAATATCGTTAAAAATTATAGCATAAGTAAATGTTATTCTGATGAATAAACAATAATACTGTAAAGTTTCATAAAAATCCGTTTAGATTTTTTTGCGTGAAAGAGTAACAAACATACATTCTCACAAAGATTCACTTTTACAATATTATTATTTTTTAGGATGCTTAGTTTGCAAATAATACATACACAAACTGCAGTGATTATCTAACTGTAAATTGTTTATTTTTAATACAATTTTATAAACTACGTTTTTTGTTTCTAAAAGTACCACCATCCCTCTCATCCTGATCCCGATCCCTGATACCCTGGTTACTTTTGATATCTTTCATTGATTTTTACTAATCATATGTATAAATGATTCCGATGAATATACGTATAGTAAATATATTAACTGATTTGTTTGGACTTCCCTGCGAACTTTTATCACCTATTTCATCCCCATACAGGTCGAAACTCCAAAAACGCAAGAACAAATATTTATTTATTTCTTATCAAGTACCTAAATACAACGTTTCACGGTGTCATCGATAATAACGAACTTCCATACTTTCATCCCCTATTTAAACCCCTTCAAGCCTTTTTTTCGTGATAAAGTAGCCTATGCCCTTTCTCAAGCTCTAATCTACTTCTGTACTAAATTTAATCAAAATCGGTTCAGTGGTTTAGGCGTGAAAGCGTAACAGACAGACAGACAGTTACTTTCGCATTTATATTATATTAAGTAGAGATAAAGTTCTACTTTCTTAATATACCTACTATGTACCTTAGGTTCGGTCAATCTTATTTTGATGCAACCAAAGGGCAGGGCAGTTTTTTGAATGAACATAATAATAAAAACGAATCAACTCTTCGTTTCTACAGACTATCACTTTTTGTTATACAATATTTTTGGTATTTTTTTATAAAAAAATTTCATTCATTTAATATCCTCTTTTAATAATTATTAATTAAGTATAAATATAGTGCTCAAAACGATGATTATACGGAATATATATATATATATGGAATTATGTAATTTAATAAGTGAGAATCTGTTTGGACCCATTTGAATGAATGTGCACTGATGTGTAATAAAAGTTATAACAATTTATTTATTATGTTTAATGCAAATAAACAATATCACTGTTATATTATGTAACAATATTTTCGTAAATATATAATATTTTATAACATTGTTATTTTTTTATATCAGCGCTAGCCATCATAAATCATAAAATATCAGAATGGCAAACTGTAAAAATTATATTCTTAAATAATATTTTTGTTAGATTTTAGATCAGCACCATCTATCAAAATTTTGGTGAACTATGAAAATTTATTTTCTGATATTTTTGTTACATAGTTCTTAGATCAACACTATTTATCAAAATTTTAGATAAATAACACAAACGTTTAGTTATAACTCTTCTTCTTCTACTCCTTTATTTAATTTTAAGGTTTTTCTAAACGGGCAATACTTTCCCGGCAATGTATGGCACTATTGGCAATTATTGCTTTATGGCAATTATGGCTCGAAAACATGGCTGGGCCATGAATTGCAACAATATGGCCCATGATTTGAGATCGTAAACGGGCTATACATTCATGTAACAATGGCTGACGAAATGATACTCAAAATATTTATAGTTCAGTCAAATTTTCGAGCGAAATGGGTTAAATAAACAGTTATTCGTCATTAAAAGATCTGCAACTTAATCGGAAAATAATCATAAAAGTGAACGGTTGGGGAGGAAATGACAAAAAACGAAAAATAAGGAGAAATAAAAAGGATCTTTTTGTCTTTCGGAAGTAATGTAAAATGTAAAAACTTGAAAAAATATTAAATCGAATTCAAAAGTTAGTAAATTTAATTTAGACGAGAAAAGGCTTCTTCAATAAAATTGATGCTCAGAATGCATATCGATCTCTAGCAATCCCCAAACTACATAATTTAATGTTTATTCATTTCATAATTTCACTGGGCTATAAATAATTTAAGAACTTTATTAGAATGTCAAAGATAGCTGTTGTAAACAAGGCATTAGCAAAGGATGCATATATAACGGAAAACGAAACAACAATATAACTGGCCCGGCAATATGTCAGTATTTTCGAATGTCAAGCGATCGTTCAAAAATATTGCCGGTCCCACGCCAAAACACCTGGCCATACCAAATATATGGCCCGGCCATTACTTAAATATTGCATAGACTGGCCGGGCAATATAGTATATTGCAGTCATATATTGCAGTAAAATATGACCCGTTAAAATTTAAAATCAAAAATTCAAAATATTTTATTCTTCAAGTAAAAGTCGACATTAACATCTAAGATCATCTAAGTCATAAGTAACCTATGTTTGATTAATATTCAAAAGTCTTTTTTCGTACTATAATATTTTATCGATACGATACAGGAACAGCATACGCTATACACACATGAAAGAAAATATCATTCAAGCAACGAAATATAATGGCGTTTATTCCAAACAAAAGAGAAATGTTTTTTTACAGTCAATAAAAAATGTTCTATAATTGATGAAGGTTTTAATGACAATAAAATAAATAATTACATGTACTGTGTACTGTAGAAATATGTACAATGAAACTAAATAACAATGCATTCGTGTGGGAACACCAAACCCCGCGACAGGTCAGATGGGCAGGCTGAAACATAAGAATTATTGTTTAATACTATATCAAAATATAGAAGTGATTTTAAAACTATTAATGACAAAGGTTTGTAGTATTTTATATTGCATGACTATTTCAATAAGAGTAGATGGATTAATAATTATATATCTTTAGAACTAGAAATAATAATTGCTATTTTATTTAAAATATACGATTTGATAAATACCTATACAAATAATCTGCAAATAATACAAATAGTGGACTTTCCTACCCTTTTCACATCTTTGGCCGTAGAACCCAGTGCCTTCACATTTACAAGCAAATCCAGGGTCTTGTACAGTCTGGGTACAGATACCTCGCACGCACGGCATTCGGAAGCAAATATTTGAACTCCTCTCTACCAAAAAAAAGGTAAAACTTATATTATATATTTTTGATTTATTTTATTAAAAATTAAACTAAAAATAAATTAAAAAAGACGATAATTATTAAATTAATAGAACGCCCAGAATTATTGTAGTTAAAATTACAATTTGTATTGAAAAGCTTGCTCTACAGTGACTACCTGATCTGATAGTCTGTCCTCTACTTATTTTTGTCTTTTATTAACTCGATGATCACACATTTAAACAAAATATTGTTTACCAGATTAGGACAATATTACGTGTTTAGATTGTTTACAAAAATCAACTTATTACTGATTCCTTTCAAAATGATATATCAATACAGTTACTAAATCTCAATATAACATCTAATCAAACAGAAAATTCAAAGCTTCATATAAGTCTATGGAAACTATCTCATATGACTCATATTCAACTTTGCTCAAAGCCATTTTAATATTATACAAAAACATAATAAAGAAAATTTATAACATAATTAGATATATAAGTAGGTACTTTACTCTACTTTAGCCCATAACAACAGATATGAATCAAGCATACATATTTAAATTACTGTTTAACAAACTATGTAGGTCAAATTTATCTCGCATCCGGCGATTCACACCTCACCATTCAATACGTTTCAATCTGCAATGCAACGTATTACGCTATCAAATCATTTAATATTTAATCATCTTTAATGCAAAGATCTCATTATGCCATGGATCTTCACTATTTAATCCATCTATCTAGTGCTGGATTTAGGGGAGGGTATCCACAATTGATAATTCGAAAACAACCTTTTCTTTGGATTTTTTTGCTGTTTTACTTTTAAATACAGTACTTTGTACAAACATGATTATATTGTTAACACGAAAATAATTTGGGGCCAGGGGGCCTCCTCCACACCTCAAAATCCGGCCCTGCCTCTATCTCCTTTTCATATTCGGATATCCTGGCGCACGGTGAATTTTCTTCCGTACATAACACTCCGCACAAGTCGTTTCGCCTCATCTTTCATTATGCGATCCGCAGAGATATGAAGTACTCTCCCGGCTCTGTCTTCCCCAAAAAATATGACTTGAGTCAAGGTCTTCCAGGTGAGAGTAAATAGGCACCCTCTACATAGTTGTTATTAATCACACTGACTGAATCCGACTTACCTTCGGATGGGATAGTGGACAAACAACTCTCTATTATTAGGTAAGTTTTTTGTGAAAAAAAATGTAATGTCGTAAAGGATTAGACTCTCATCATCCTTATTAATGATGATAACTAGTAAAGAAATTCATTTAAGTAGATAAAGGATGCATCAGTTCTACTTAAAAAGTAAAAGTCAGTTTTTAAAATACGACGAGTGGGATTTTAACATAGCATTCTACTCATAAATTTACCTCGTAGAGCACTTAAACAATCCCGCCTTGTCTTGTATATGTACTCAGTTTTGCATCCGTAGCCACAGATGCATGAAGTTCCATAAATTTTGCATCCATTTTGTGCTTGATTTGTCTCACATGCGCGCGCCGTCCCTTCAAAGATATGCAACAAGTATATTGGCAATATTAATACACAGATGCTTTAACTTTACGTTATATAATATTTATAAATATGTATTTCCTTTTTTTATTTCGTATTTATTGATTATGTGTAGTATAATAAACAAATAATACATAAGTTTATAACTTTTAGAATATGTAGGTATTTTATTACAGTCAGTTTCTCTGATCATGTTATTTAAGCTTTAGTTTTAAATACTCTAGATACAACATTAATTATACTATATGTGCATGAGCATTATGCCTCTGAAATATTTCTAATACTTATCAATATTAATTTGTGGAGTAGGTACCGCTAATAAAAAAACGAAAAAGTTTGTCGACTTGTAATATTTCACTGGAATTTTTAAAACAAAGAGCATAATTATTTTCATTGTTTCATAAATAAAAGACTGCTAGAATAGTGGTACTAAAATAACATATATATACTTAATATGTATATATAAATATTGTTGGATATATGATTCCCCAATTAAATTTCAACTTTAATTCTTTATACAGTTTGCGTGGACTCCTTTTTATGCAGAATACCTAAAAATTATTTGTTTTAAAAACGAGATATGTACACAAAATTAAACATTGGCAATAAATTCGCATATCAGCGTTATTAATCAATTGAGAATATCGGTTAATATTGGTTTCATTATTTTTGGAAGTTGGTGCTTACCTAAATAAAAAAATAATAATATGTGTATACTCACATTGTAAGCAGGCGATCAGGACCAGAAGTAGCGCTAGCCTCAGATGCATTTTAATGTGCTGTTCAAACGGCCGCTGGGCTTCTACTGATATGCTACTTCCTCTGGAAGAGTGAACGCCCCCTCGTATCAAGCGTATCTATAGTAAACTACGACCTCCTCAACTCAATGCTCTCTCTATGTGGATAATGTTATATTAAAACCCTCTTTCAAACGCACTGAATGTTTATGTGTTTTGCTATATTGATACTTTGGCGTCCTAAATTCATAAAACTTTGTTAGATGAAGGATCAATAATTTTGATGACTGATGATCCAATAAGTAGGTAGGTATGAAAGAAAATAAATATTATATCCTCTTTTATTTTACTCCACATCACCAAAGAAGATGCAATCCGGTTTCGATGCGTTTTCAATTATTCTTTTTCTACTCGTCGTGTCTGTATTCAAAATACCTATTGAACTTCGACCTATTCGCTTGCAAATAATTAAATATCAATAGCGATTCTTATAAGCAACTTCAATAATCCCTCTGGAGAATAGCCATTAATACCATCGCCTAATTTGCCCTTCTCCCATTTTTATTTTGATATTGCATATACATATTTATAATTAAGAATCTACAGCGATTTTTAATTATTTACAAGCCATTTCAATAATCTCTCTGGAAATCGTTTAAGTTGGATCTCTCATTTTTATTTTGATGAGAGCCTTCGTTTGTGAAAATTATCTATGAAATAATGTTTTATAATAAAATTTACAGTTTTTTATTAAGTCGTTTATTACTATTATCTAAAAACTTAATCTACTTATACATATAATAAAACTGTAGAGGTCGAATGTCTATACATATACATACATAAAAAAAATGTAAGAAGAGAAATAAAAAAACTAGATTTTTTAAAATTTTTGTGTCTCTGTCTGTTTGTCTGGTTTACCGGCTAATCTCCTAAACTGGTGGACCGATTTACATGAAATTTTGAGTGGTAGTACCTTATATTCCCGATTAAATATTGAAGAGTTCCCAACATATAGGCTTTGTTTCATTGAAATCGGTTGTCGAAAAGTTATCATCATTTATGAAGTCCACGCGAACGAAGTCGCGGGCATCAGATAGTTATAAATAAACAAGAAGTATTTGGCGAACTACGAATTCCTAATTCTAGCCCTCATTGGACTTTATTCTTCTAGCTTATGATCTAGAACAATCTTTGATTATGCTTAAGAGACAACTGTTTGTGTTAATTAACGTATATACCTACCAACATGGTACTTGGTAGCACCTACCTGTATTCGAAATCTCAAATAAACCTATAATAGATAGAAAATCTGTACCTATTCTTATTTACCTGATTCGTTAATTCAACTGTACAATGCCCACAACAAAGTACGGGAAGCCAAGAGGTGCGTCTTAACAAACTGGTTGTTTAAATATTAACTAGTTTAATTTATATAGATTTGTAATTTACTCAAATAAATTAGACAATAATACTCTTTCCAAAACACACCCATGTAACCTAAGCTATGTGCGTATCCTAGTTAAATTATAATACCAAACAATAGCATTGAGTATTTCAGTTAATATAATGAATGGTTTGTAAATATTTTGTTCTCTTATCAAATCGGAGCCCAGCGACTCTTTTCCGAATAACTTTTTATCGGATAACATGTGGCAATGAGATTGTTCTTTAAACTATAGGTCAATGTCCTAAAAATACCAATATATTTACTGTTTCACTATTTACTAAGTTTATATATTTAAGTTCAGATACTTAGGTATCGATCGCAATTTCTACTACATTTATGCTGAACAATTTTCACTCAATTTCAATTCTATTATATAAAATTTTAAAACGCGATGCTGTTTCACGAATTATCTTAAAAACTGGCGTAAGTATGATTCAGACTATTGCATGTAATGTGCATTATCACTCTTTTCTTATACCTTAAGGAAAACGCAATGTATTCATTGAGAATAAAATACTTTCATAGGAAAACGACCCGTAATGAAATATTAATAAGGAGCACAATCCTATGCAAGTATTTTATACTTTATAGTATGTTTTTGCAGATGCGATTGTGCTCATTATTTGTATGGAATTACGGTTCGTTTTCCTATGCAAGTATTTTATACTTTTAAAGTATTTTCTTGCAAATACGATTGTGGTTCTTATCTCTAAGAGAGTAAGGATAGTTTTCCTATGCAAGTATTTTTTACTATAGCGAGTTCGGAGCTCGATGAAAGTATTATGAAACCTGGTTTTCGACCCTGGTTTTTTTACGGACTTGTACTTGGAAGTCCCGGTATCGAATTTTGCAAGTATATCTCATCGCTACTTTTTACTTCGAGCATACGGAAATCCATAAACTGAGACCGAAACGCGCAATGTGATATTCACGGGTTTTCCATCTATGTATGAACGGTGGTACGTTACCCGGTCGTAATTTAGATATTCCTACCACCCGTTCAATGCCCGAAGTGACCAGATGTGGGGATGACATGTTTATAGAATATTATAAACATGTAGTCCCAGCATTTTTCGAACCCACGACCTATCGCAGTAGGTGTTCTAGCGAACGCACGGACGAGCCTGTCAAAATTGGAACAATGAAATCTAAACAAATACATAATTGACAAAAATATTTATTTATTTATAAAAATTATCACAATAAACGTCGCTTTTAGCGATTTAGCAAAACACAATGACAATATTATATTAGTGTTAAATGGTAGTTGACAAATTGGTGATTCATGTACATTGTACAGTAATAGTACTTATTTCTTGAAAATGGTATAATTTGTGTTTATATAATTGCATAGAAGGACAAAATTATATTTGTTAAATAATTTAAATATTAAGAGAGCTTTTGTGATAGGATGTGCAAGTATGTTTCATTTTAAAACAATTTTATTTCGGTGACGATTAATTTTACTGAGGGTAATTTCTAGACAAACGCTACCTTACTTTATATAATCTGACCATAATATATTTATAATAGAACGTATATCCAACCAACAATTACTTTTAAGATGTGCAAGTTTTATAAATTACATATCCCGTCAAACAATATCTTGTCAAGCAAGTGGTATCCAATGCAGAAAAACACTTGGCTTTTATATTTCACTAATACTGTTTTCGTGATATGAAAGTATTTGACATTAGGGCCTTTTTGGTATACTTAAGTCATTTTGAGCAAAGTTGTGGGTTGGATCCTTTTCATGGATATACGGCCAATTTAATGAACAGTGGTAGTTGTGAATAAGAATTTCTATTTATATTTTTAAAAGTAGAATTATTGTTTAGGTATATTATAGAAAAAGTATTCGTCGATCGTGCTACTTTCGTATGATTATCGAGAAATTATTCGAATTTTCAAACTGTCAGTTGTTTAATAAATCATTTGAAATATCATACAAATGATAATTCCACGATATTTAAATAGTTGTGCTAGCTCCTATGAATTCGAAGCGCGAATGACTTATATTTTTTTTTTAAATGGGACACAGACTAGGTACTTAATTTGAATTGAGATTTACATATTATGAATAGAATAACGTTAAAATATATGTATTATAATATATATAACATCACTTTCATTAATATTAATTATTCTATTTGAGAGGTTGTGTACAGGTTTAAGAAAGGCGCTTCCTTGCCTTCCTGCAGCCAATTTTCAGGGGAATAGTTGTTGTCCTTTTTCTCGATAACGTGAAATGTATACGCATGTCGGCTCTTATCTGAAGTGTTATGTGCGCTCTTGTGGACTACGTTTCCATGTAATAAGATGCAGCTACCTGAAAACGATTTCTTTTTAAATAAGTATGTAAGTTTATGATGTAAAAAACATAAAAATTTAATGAACAGCGGCGTATGGGTATTAACAGTGGCGTAGCTATCATAGGGCAAAGTGGTGCAGTGCACCAGGGCCCTGAAGCTGAGGCCCCTGGGCTTTGGAATGGGGGGAGGCAGCTCTTGAAGTTAGAAATTTTTTGTTGCGATTTTTTTCTCTGCACCGGGGCCCTTGTTCACCTAACTACGCCACTGGGTATTAATATACTATATTATAAATCAGTTACAGGATTCAATCTTATAGAGATATCTAATCTCCGTAGAGTCGGAAGATAAAACGTTACGATATTATAAACTATATTACAATTTTTTTGACATATTATACTATTTAAATAAAATACTGTATACCGGATTAAAACGCGATTTAGTATTTATATTGTTTAAATTATTTATCCCGAAGTTTCAGCATCGCGTTTTAATCCGGTAAACAGTATTTTATTTAAATGTGTGATACTCGCGTTAATAAAAGACAATATTATATTATACTATGTCAATGCGTCATCATGTAACGTACGAAAAATCTAGTTTTTTTACGAAATTATTCAAGAAAGCACTCTATTTATTTTTACGTACCTTTACTGACAGGTACGGCTGTGAAACTGGACTGAGGGTATACTGGTTCTGGTCGGTCATAATCTAGAGACCCGTTTGAAGTCTTGAGCAACCGCCTGTGTACACCTGACTTGTGTGATCCAGGAGAGATCCAGAGACAACCGTTCTGCACTGTAGCGTCTTGTAAAGCGATCCAAAAACCAAGAGGTGGAACGGGATCAGTGTGTAAATACGTGATATCTTGGTGAGCTTTCACTGAAATGAAATTAAGAAATAAAAGCTCAAAAAAAAATAAGATACAATGATCTTGGTTTCCTGACAAATGGTTAAAAAGATAATACATTTAGCATATTCAATTACTTTTTACATTATTACCGACATGTATTACGCAAAATAATTCACGCTACATTGTGACATATAAAATCCTACTACTTTAATAAGACGTAATACCTAGTTTTTTTTTGTTTTCTAGTGAACGCTTACAGTATAATCTAATTTCGGGCTTGTTAAGAGGAAAGATCACTTTGTTGGTTTATTACGATTTTAAAAGTCTTTCACCAATAGAAAGCTGCATTATCAGCGAGTAACATAGTTGTATATAGTACATCTACATTGCACCCGTGCGATACCGGGATGGATCGGTAGTTAATAAGTTGACGTCGTAATTTTCATCATTTAATGTAAAATGGATATTTGTGTAAATGGTTAAAAGTGTTTTTATACAATTCTATAAGTATATATAAGTAACGTATTAATTTAATATGGTGATTAAGTATTGTTAACATTTCTAATTTTCCGCACAATTTTCATAAATTTTTCTTCCTGACAATAACAAACACAACAAAAAAAGAATTAGCGAAATCGGTCCAGCCGTTCACGCGTGACGCCGTGACCAAGAGAAATAGGGATTCATTTTTATATAATATATGGATATACCTTCGCCACCGATACCGGGATTTTTGTATATATACATGCTCTGTACGACGGCAGGTTCTTTGAAGGCAAGTTGTTGGCACACAACCTTGACACGGTCACTGTACGTGTAACACCTGAAGATTGGATGCAGGAGGTGTAAGGCGTGGCCGACCTGGTTTATACACAATTATATTAATAAACATTTAAAAACATTTTCAATCTTTTCATGTGGAGGAATAAAGTGCAATAACAGTCAAAAACTAAAGGATTTGCCTTTCATAAAATAATACGTAAAAAGCTTATTAAGACTATATCTTACAATAGTTTGTATGAAAGATAGAATTTAGAATACTCAGAATTAAATTTGAAGCTATTGCAGATTATAACATCTGAAGACTGAAACTATATGCATATCTTACCTTATTCAAAGCGATACTTGAGTCTACTTTCAGTTCACCAGTGTCATCTAGGGCATTCGCTTCGAAGAAACACCTTATCTTGTCGTTGCTTTCCAAGAAATATTTATCCTTTTGTGCCTGAAGAACAATCATCATGGGCGTCTTACATAGTTAAAGATCAATACTAGCTGGTAGATTAGCTACTTATGCAGGCCGTAATACAAATGACTCAGGCTTTAATGTAATTTTAAGACATAACAAAGAAAATTTCTTTGTTTTTATTAATTTGTCATTTTTACAGTTATAGTAAATATTTTATTTAGCAACGTTTCAAAACATGGACCGTAAACAAGTATATTTTAAGGTCAGTGGCGAAGACCGGCATGCTTCATAAAAAGAAAAGAAATTGACAAATTTTAGTTGTTCTACTACCTTAAAGCCTTGTTTTATTAAACTAGAAAATCCAGTATTTAGTTCAATGATAAATAAACATGTCAAATTTGCATAGAAGCTATCGGTTTACATATTCTTTTTTCGCCAACATGGTGCCAGCAAGCTGCCAACCGAACTAAATTCAAAAGACCGTTCTTTTCTCTTTGTACTAAGTACACGTAGCGTAATCAGTATCACCTTATTAGAAGTAGAAGAGGTTTACTATTTCTGAGATTGTATTGCTATCCTTGTAGTTGTGCAGAATTCTTTGAAATTCTAGCTGTACGGTCTTACCCGACAGACGATCTTCGCCGCGTTGACCTTATTTATTAATAAAATATAAATAGAAGCAAGTGTATAAAATAATCCGTAAATACTGAATGCACTAACTCTAAAATGTCACAATCCAATTCCAATTAAAAGCTAAAATCATTTGCGGGTAAAACAATAATAAGAGACGAGCGAGAGAGGCCACGTTGGCGCGGTCGGCGTGCGTGTCCGTAGACCGCATCCAGCGGAGGAGATTACGTATTGCTTATAGAGGTGGGTCGTTGACGGTTTTTGTGTTAACGGAATGAAACTGCTAATTACAAACTGATAACCTGTTAAAAAAGCAGCTAATTTTATTAACAGTAAATACACAAGCTGCTTCGATTGATGTTAGCGACTACGCGTTGAATGTTCGTTGAGCTAATTCGAAAATCGTTGAATGAAACAGTTAATATATTTAACGGCTTTTTCGGTAAACGAAAAGCAGCTAATTCTATAAAATTAGAAAAGCGGCTTAAAAAGCTGCTTGTTGAATTAGCGCCCACTCCTAATTGCTTATCAAATTGTGTTGATTTCTCCGCGCGATTAATGTAAAAGATATAAATTATTTCACTAATACAAATGTCTCGAACTGCAACTTGGTGTAGTAAAAATGAAAGTAAAGAATATCGGTTTTTCTTCAAACGAAATTCTGTTTTAATATGCATTATATTCTTTTCAAAATACCTACTGCCGTCTAAACATGTAAGTTCACATTGGAAAAAACACTAATTGAGATTCCGCGTAAAAAAGGGGTCACGCAGCCGCCTCAAAATTATATGGCATCTGCCGGCCTAGCATGACCGCCACGAGATATCTCGCGGACGAGAGAAGACAAACTAAGATGTAAGATATCTCGACATCGATAATTTTGATAGAATGATATCTCAAGCGACAAATATATATTTGATATTAAAAGCCGAGTTTTAAGTGTAATTGTCATTGTTAGACCCGGAAGAAATACAGAGATAATCGATTAAAACACGAGAAAACGGTCGACAACATTTTGTCGCGGTTGTCATGCTAGGCCGGTTAACTCCGCCACCGCTGCTAGTCTCCGCTGGCCGCGGTAGCGCTAACATGGCTTTTGCCTATTATGATATAATTTTACCACAAATATAGTATTTATAATGTATTAATGAATGAAATCATTTTAATGTACTAATTGAAAACAAAAATAAACGAATGATTATTATTTGCACAATGGCGGCGCTATCGACTGGGCTGATTTATTCCTACATTTATGAATAAAGCCGTTATTCTATTATTTCTATTCTGAATGCATATGTTATGTATAATATGTTTGTTGTCATCTGATCACAATCTGTTTGTAATTTGGTTAAATAAATTATTATATGTGCAATTATAAAGTGTTTTTTTTTCTGTGAAGTGAGCGATTGGATGTTTAGAGTCAATCGTAGTCAAAAAAATATGTTTCCTTTGAGAAGATAATGTAGTGGAAATGTCTAAATTGAAGGTATACCGGATGATCTTTAGAAGCGGAGAACACTGATCTCTGTGCGCTCTCTTGGATTTGTTTCGTTAGTTCGATGCCCGCCGCTACCAACTCATCGCACTCTGCTGGCCGGAGGAATTCTTCTAACACCACGAAGCCATCTCGCTCTAACTGAAAGTTGAAAATGTTCAATATTATGAGGTGCGTTTTACGAAAAGTATCAAAGCAATATGTATTTATTTCAGAATCTATAATAGGTATTCCAAATTAAGATTACAGTGGGAATGTTTTGGGAATATAAACCATATATATATATAACTATTTATATTCCCAAAAAGGATTATGTGGGATAAGTTGGAAATATTACATAAGGATACAATTGTTATTTCAAAATAAACTTTTGCAGTGAGTCTGTGATATCGTTGTGTGCGCGTTCAATCAGAAGCTCTCGGCCCCACGCAGAGTTTATTTTTATTTTTGTTGGCTTAAATCAATATTATACGACGCGGAGGGTCCAAACCAAATTAATACAATGTGTTAAAATATGCTATAATTATATAAACAACTAGTGGACCCCGCAGACGTTGTTCTGCCAAAATATTGGCTTCGAAATTATACAATTATTCTTAGATTGGAATATGCCCATTTGCCCACCGCTGTATGTGAAAAAAGATTTTCCCGCTTTTCTGTTGAATTTTTTCCTGAATTTTCTTTGCTGTAAACATCACGGAGCCCGAGACCTTTCCAACGAATGCAAAACCGTGGAAATCGGTTCGTGCGTTCTGGAGTTATAGCGTCAGGAAGGAAAACCCGACTTATTTTTATATAGTAGATTAAATCAAAATAAATTAGAGGATAACATTATTTATTTCAATTAATATTGTTTCAGGAAGAATATGTATTACATTTCCGTAACATAACTAACTATTAGGTAATGGAAAACTTCCCACACATTGCTTATGTAAACCAATTCAATATAACTGTGTTTTATCTATTTCTAAGTATTGTTTGATAACACAGACAAATTGATTAAATAATTTCCAAAAACCGGTCGAATAGTTTGTACCCTTGTGAATTCTAGATACGAGTAGTTATGTATACTACCAAATTATTAGATGTACTATACACAAAAAATATTGTGTTACTATTTTACTCGCTGATAATGTAGCTTTCTATAGTATTGGTGAAAGAATTTTAAAAACCGCTCGAATAGTTTTTGAGTTAAATCGTAACAAACAAACATACAAATTTTTCTTCTTTATAATATTAGTATTGATATAGATAGGGGATAAAACACAGAACAGAAAAAACAAGGGATAAAAGTTTACAATGAGTGTAGGCGATGTGGGACCCACCTCAGCCGTACAAACTAGATTGCGAATTATTTAAAAACATCACAGTTTTCACGATGTCACGTTTTAATAATTCCGTTGCAAAAGGATTTATTTACTCAAAGTTAACAACAATTACGTTTCGTTGCGTCCATGTTACTCCAGAGAGTTAATTTTTGAGCCATAAATATTATATGCTGTGGTATGATAAGAGAAGTATTATCATACATTACAACGGCATCATACTTTGAACTCGGAGGTCAACAATGATACGATTGTTAACAATAGATAATTTGATCTATTATAATTTATACTTAAGCTAATTGGTTTATCTATTACTTAAGTTCTTTTCTAATTTCAAATTAAAATTATAGAAGATCTTAAGGTAATAAAGAATAATTAAATTAGGCAATTAATGCATGCAACAAAATTCATCAGATAATGATCAGATAATGATGAATTTTACTGATAAATAAATTCCTTCTGGCAGAACATTTAGACAAATTGATTTTTAATAGCGTTCTACTTATAGCACATTGCATTGATACAAAATTCTATTAGATTATCTACTATATAAAAATAAGTCGGGTTTTCCTTCCTCACGCTATAACTCCAGAACGCACGAACCGTTTTCCACGGTTTTGCATTCGTTGGAAAGGTCTCGGGCTCCGTGAGGTTTATAGCAAAGAAAATTCAGGAAAAATTTCAACAGAAAAGCGGGAAAATTTCAACAGAAAAGTGGCAGAACAACGTCTGCGGGGTCCACTAGTGATTCATAAAAGTAGGTATCATGTTTAGGTCCAGTGCTAGCTAGGATGGATACATTTATACCAATATTATAGAGAGGAAATATTTGTTGGTTTGTTACGATTTAACTCAAAAACTACTCTACCGATTTTATTCCATATCCGAATTCTCTCACCAATAGAAAACTATATTATCAGCGAGTAACATAGGCTATTTTTTATGTATAGTACATCTACCCTGCACCCGTGCGAAGCCGGGACGTTACTAGTATAACATAAAACAGTGAAAAAAGATTTATTGTTTAATAATAGGTTTTTAATAGACACTTATCCCGTTGCTGGGACATTCATAGATTTATTAAGTTTTACAAACTTATTGTTTTATATTAGTAAAATACGTATATAATGTAAAACTATTAATTTCAGCAACGTTTTTACTTACATAAAGATATTTCTGAATTTCAAAGCGCTTTACGCTAGTATTATATATTTTTTAAAAAATCGCTTACATGTTTACGTTAAAATAATTTGTTTTAAAAAAAAATATAAGGGTATTATTTATACATACATAACTTAATTAACATTATCTGTTGAGGTCCATAATCATTATTCGATAAGAGAATTGTTTATTAACTACTGAGTTGTTAATAATATGTTTTGTACAAATATTATTTTGTTGTAATTTATTTAATATTTTTTTCATATCTTGTGATTTTAGAAAATAGACAATATTATAAACGTGAGAGGGCATTAGTTCTAACACTCAAATACAGTATGAACTAAACTTATGTAAAATCGCCTACAGATTTGGCGGCACATTGACTTCTTTGCAACATTGTTTTTGGCAGGTCTTTCTAGCGTTTTGATATGCTAGCCAGGCCTTGGGATTTCTTATAATTCTGTCTCTACATACAAATTCGAATGTGATTTTCCAGAGGTGCGAGCAAACTTTAGGGAGAAAGCCAACCAAGGACTTGATGGGTACAAAAGTCGCTCATTGAAATAATTTATTTACACATATTAAATACTCGGGTTTTTAGTAATTTTTACTATAAAAAGGTCAGTTACGTATAGTAAACGTTTATATTCATGTAACATCTGAGATTGTGAATAGTATTCTTATTGTAGCATTCCGTGTAAAGAAATTTATAAATATCGCGTTAATCATATCATATAATATGGATACTTTTGAGACGTATTCGTGAATATGCGAATATGACGTGTTTTTCCCAAACGGTTCGAAACGTGTATTTATTGTCAGTCATAACAGGGTTATGTTGTGTTTAAATAACGATGATATGTTTGGAAATACACATTGCAAGTTTAGCGTTGATTAGTAATATTCAATAATAATAGAATACACTTTTCGGGTAGTCAAGGGCAGATGGTCAGTCTTCCGGGTAAATATAAAAATTATTCGCGTAATCCAACAGTTTCTAAATGAAAATGTTTACTCAACTTACACTATAAACATCATCATATATTTATAATAAAATATTTAAAATGAAAAGTGTATCATAATCTATAAAGCACTTTCTGTTGCTTCTGAAGAAGTTAGGTATTGTTTTTGTATAATGGTATTTACATATACAGTAATATTTTATACTAGTGGACCCCGCAGACGTTGTTCTGCCACAATTTTGGCTTCGAAATTATATAATTAAATTGACTCTAGAAAACGTTTGTATGGGAAATAGAAAAGGGCTGTTTTTAGGGTTTTCCCGGAAATTATTCGATTGTTTCTCGCCTTTTAAACCTTCCCTATATCTCCACGAACATTTCAAGACTAAGATAAGATAAATCCGTTCAGCCGTTCTCGAGTTTTAATCAGACTAACGAACAACAATTCATTTTTATTTATATAGATAGATTAAATTAATGTAATATTGTTATGTATAGAATATTACTTTATTATATACCTATTTTACCTACCTTACCTAGTTTATCTAAAAAATAAATAAACTGTATGAGTAATAGGTCAGTATCGAAAAATGTAGAGTTATCAACACATGATTCACACTAAATAAAAATGTACCCATTGTTTTGAGTGAGAAACATTTTTTTATGTTATGATTACGTATTAAAATAATTATTTATTATGAATTTTATTAAAGCTAGTAAAATACGAAATGGAAAATTGACAATTTATTTCGTTTTTTAATCTCTTTTGTTTCATATTTGTACACATCGTCTGCTGCGAATATTGCTAAAGGAAGTCAATAATATAGCGAGATCATAACACAAATAACCTCAAATAATAATAGTCTTTACAGTATAAAATATTCGCCGCAAAGCATATTGTATTCGCTGAAAAACAAAACTAAAAATGTATTTACCTGATTACGAATGGTATCGTACATGTTGAAATTATCAAAAAACTATAATATTATCTACTCGACGAATAATCAATGCACAAGTTTAGTCACAACTGAAGCGTGTGGATATCGAAGTTAAGATTGTTGGAATGAATACTAGTTTCACGAACCACTCTCTAAAGCGTCCAAAGCGAAAATGACATATCCAAAGCTCGTTCGCTAAGACTGAGCTGAGTAAAACGCTCGTTATAGGATAGCTATGTATAACACGCATTGATTTATATTCGTATGTATGACGAGATGCGCCCGCGCATCTTGCTCAATGACGCAGCACAAGGCGCGGGGGCGCTTCAAAAACAATTCGTGGAATATAAACGATGAAGAAAGTAACAATTTCAATCTTATACTCGTTGTATAAGGTATAAAGTTCTTTGTAAATTAATATCCACAAATATGGAAGTGTGGAATCAACCAAATAAAACTGTGTACGTATTTCAATAAATATAATGTGTGAGAGATGTTCGAGCTTATTTTCATCATTAATGCTGTACTTGGATTTTAAAATACACTAAATATTATTTCAACAAAACTAATTATAACCCTACGAGTATAACTTCAGTAAAATATTATTACTATAATTATTATAAAAAAACAGACTTTATTTTTTTATTTATATTTTAAAATCATATATGATTTTGTATATAACATTATGCTTTTAATTAATAGATCACGTGTCCCGGGTTCAAATTCCAGGTAAACATAACGAAATTATTCAAATAACATGTGCTGTTTGTACGTTCATTCGGCGTGCATAATATACATTCAAGTAGAGTGATGTAGGTACTAAAACAATATTGCTCTTACTTGTATCTCTTATATCAAGCCCTTTCTTCATCACCACAAAAAAGTAGGTCGACAGCGCATCATTGACTGATGTTATGTGACTGAGGTATCAAGTGAACCTCAGGCTCGTCTGTCGATATCTAACATAACATTAAAAAAAATTAAGCTCAAAATTGTAATTATCGTTGTAAATAGATTTTAATTTAACTTCAGAGGATTAAATTATATTATAAACTAGCGGACTCAACCGATATTATCCTGCCAGAATGTTGTTTTCAAAAATAAAATAAAATATTTCTAGATTTGTATAAATGCTATTTTTCCACTTCTATTATATAGGTTTGCAGTTTTCAATCAACTATACAATGTTTACAGTGGACACAAGTGGACATTCATTAATAATCTATAAGCGTGCGTGACGTGAGCTGTCAATTGTGGAAGATGGCTAATGATGATGATGGTAATTTATTTGATAAATTAATTAATTTTTTTCCTGAACTTTTCCCACATTTTAATATTCAAATTAAATTTAGTATTCAACAAATAAGACATTAATATCGGTGCAGCCCTTCTTGAGTTATAAATGGTGTAACTAACACGACTTTATTTTATATGTATAATTTACGTAGATTGTAATAATTAAATTTTTGTAATAATAAATAAATAAATTGTACAACAAACAACAGAACATATTTATTCCTGTAGGTTTTTATTCTTCTTCAGAATTATATGAAGAATCATATTATGTACTAGCTGATGCCCGCGACTTCGTTCGCGTGGGGATCACTTTATGCTGAACTTTTGAGCAAGCTTTCTTCATATTATATAATTATCCTACATCCTCTGTACTTGGTGATTTCTTTTCGGAAAGAGCTATCAGAGTAGTCATTGACGGTTGCTTTTGCATCATATTATCGACATGTTTAATGGTGGTTGAGGTTGGGGTTCAAATTATGATTTGAAATTCAAAAGAAATACCATAGTAATTGAAAAAAATAACCTGACTTTAAAGAAACTTTAGGGAGATGCATATCAATCAAATTTTACGTCACCAAAATGCAGATATGTGTCTTTTTTCCACTAATCAGAGTTCAGTCGAAGATTGGATTCAATGCATTTTCCGTCTTAAATATATGCACGAAAATTGTACGGGGGTTTGAAAATACTTGCGACACATGGAAAAAACGCCAAGAAAATGTCTAAATACGAATAAAATGAAGATATGGAGAAATGCAACGTAAAATGAATGAAAAAAATAGTATGACCATGTTGGCCAAATACTTATTTTTTTATAAATTTAATTAGTGTGGAAGATACCTCTATATTTATTTCATTTAATTGATCACTTTTAATTTCAGATATTTTTGTTTAATTCCCTTGGAAAGGAAAAATGCGAAATAAACGATCTCATAAGAAATACATTTTTATATAATAGAATAGTTCAATAATACATTTTCTATTTTCAATATTAGTTCTTTTAAAAATATAAAAAAATAAATACAAAAAAATATTTCCCTTAGTGATGATTCGAACTCGCATCTGAAATTACGTAGTACGACCGTATATCCACTATGCCACGAACACATATTGAAAACGGCAAAATTATCAAACTATTTCATTTACATATCAAACTGTGATTGACATCTGACAATTCGAAAAAATTCAACGCGAGTCACTTTTCATTGCAATTTGTTGAAATGGTGCCTTTAAAATAATATTTAAATGATGATAACTTTTTTTTCCGACAACCGATTTCGATGAAACAAAGCCTATATGTTGCCCTGGACTTTGCTTAGTATATTTGTATAAATTACGCGAAAATCGGTTCAGTATCTTCGGAGATTAGCGTGAACAAACAGACAGACAGACAGACAGACAGACAAGAATCTTAAAAATTGCATTTATGCATTCTGCTACCCTTCTTTTATCACCCCTCTTAATTTCTGGTAATAATATTTAGTGAAGCGTAATTTCGATCCTACTCTTTTATTATATGTATAGAAGATGAATATTTAGTAACTTTGTCTTATAGGGTTGTAAAGTTGTACCACCGCATCGTTGTCCTGATAATTAATAAATCACTGTTTTTTTTGTTGCCATTAGGTACTACCCTGCTACTATAAATGCAAAAGTTATCGTCTTTGATATGTTAACAGCTAACTATCCCACTGCAACTGATCCAAACTTGAATAATGTTGGTTGGAGATAACTTAAACTCTGGGCATAAGCTTCTCTTTATCTTGCTAATGGTCTTTAAATGTTTACTTTTTATGGGAGAAGGAGTTGACAGAAGATGACACGCATATTAGTGGTGTGTTGTTGCTCTTTCTGACATTCAATTATTTCGTCCTCCGGTCAGGAATCCGGAATTCAGATATTCCTTCCATCCGTTTAATGCTTGAATCGGCAGACGCCGAAAAAACATAGAACCCACGACCCAATAAAACGGTAAACTGGTGTCACATTCAACGCGCCAGCGATTCCGTCGAGCAGGAGCACGTGAACGAAGCTATTGCCCCCTTGTATTTAAATCCTACAGAATGAAGTCACGTGTATCTTGTCTTTATCGCGTATCCGCTCAGTATTTTGAAAATATTCAATGGGTTATGGTTTTTTAGTAGGTATATAATATAATTTAGTAAATAAACTATGGTGTAAATAAACCAAATCTTACATTTTTTTTATTAATATCGGCTGAAATAAAATACTGACTATGAAAAATAATTATGTCATTTATATTTTAAACTACGTAAAAATATTAAGGAAAAATTTGGATCCCCTAGTGGGGCATGGGGCAGATCCATTTCTGTGTCTGTTTCACTGATAATTTTCTTTACAGGCAAGTAGGTGATCAGCTTTCTGTGCCCTGCCTAACAGAAACAAAGTCTTTTTTTAACCTTTTTTCCCCGGTATTCGAACCCAAGACCTCCGGTGCTAAACTCGTCGAGTTTACCACTAAACCACGGAGGCGGTTATAGTGTTGGGAACCAATAGCTCCATTTATATGAAAATTCACAAAGAAGATACACTTTTTCTTCATTGTAAGATAGGTATCTTGTATTCCGAGTATAAAAATATCTGATTTTATACATTGTTCTAATGATGATATTGATAATATTGCGTAGAATATTGACAGGTAGGTTTCAAAATACTTGAAAAGATTATACTTATTAGCCACTGCGACAAAAGCTGTAGCCGCTGTTATACCACACAGTAAAATGATGGAAGATATACGTATTCAAGTTCGAACACTGCGAACGAGTGTACGGTTCTACACGACTACCCAACCACCCTACCCACACTTCTCCATAGGGTGGCCTGAAACACCTCATTGCCCGGAGACTGAGCTTGAAGCTTCATTCCAGTGCTATCGTTCATCGTAAACGGTCGTTAGAAAAAGCTCTGGCTGATCAAGTCGCGTAAAAGTTATATAAATTCAAAAATATAAGCGCGGAATCGCGTTGTCGTGATGACCGCTTTGTTTTCTGATTTATTTCTCGTTATTAAGTAATTTATTTTTTATTTTTCTTTGTAGTAACATTTTAAATCATTCAAAATGTCGCTTACGGTTTATTTAAAACGTTTTAAAATTATAAAATCCAAAGCCGAGAGGATCGTCACCTTGGATTTTAGAGGTAAGACCTATAATAAAATTAGTACTTATATATGAATATTGTTTTTCTAAAAATATATCGAATCTATTCGGTCTTAAATACTTTAGAATATTAGCGGACATACGACTGAAGGTATAGATAGAAAATTTTATTAATAATTTAAACTAACTCTTATTTTTTACTCAACACAATACCTGTGATAAAATCTCATCTAGTTGGCGTTTTTCATCTGAGATGAAATTTGAAATGGATATCAGTGCAATTTTGTGATGGTAATGAGCTCATCAGTGATGATGGAAAAAATCAACGCCATCGAGACTGTTTAATTTGTGTTGGCACATAATTATAGGATGGTTCATAAGCGCACATTTAAAAACAATTGTTTAATAATCGTAATTTATACCGTAGGTTTCAGAAAGTTAGGCTAGGTTAGCGTGCTTCAGTTTATATACCTGTAGCATCACCACTTACCATCTGTTGAGAAAGTGATTAACGGTCTGCCTGTAATTCTTAAAAAACAGTAACTATACGTTAAATGGATTCTTACTAAATAATAATAATCGATGTTTCGATATCGAATAATAGTCTAATTCAACATTGAGTTTTCGATATTCAAAGTATTAAAACCCGCAATAAATAATATAATTAAAAGTTAACACAATCGTTTACAAAACTGTTGTCTTTTCATTCGGTGTTACTCAGTTTATTGTATTGACTAATTAAAACTTACGAGGGATTTAATATAGGCAAAGTGAAAAACAGTTTCTTTGAAACCATGAGACATGGAATTAGACCAGTTAAAATAAGTTTCTATGACTTTTCACGGAGCATAATGCATTGTACCTTTTTTTCTACGGTTAAAATACCTGTTGGTATACTTTGCTTCAGTACGTTTAATATCAGCCATATAATATATATGTATGTGCTGAAATTCCGGGTAATGTAATATTGCAAGTAAGAAAAGCGGGTGCGAGTGAAGAATAATTTATATGGGGATAATGTACTTTAAAAGGTATTGTTCTTGCGACCTCGTATTTTAAGTTAGATGTCACCTTCCTCTGTCGTCTGTTACAGAGTACAGATGATTTTTATTCGTAAGAAGCTATACCTGGGAATTCCTTCCAATGCCTCGTAAACTATAAAAGTATTTGATTATATAATTTATTTTTTTTCCAAATCTATATCCTTCGCGGGCGTGTGCTGAATAGCTCAGCTAATAATAATAATAGCTCATCATAATCGGATGATAAGTTTAGGAGTGCATAGAGGACAAACATACATTGATTTTTATTTATATAAAAGTTAGATAAATAATCTAAATTTATCGCGATATTTATAAATATTAAACCTAATAAAAACATTGTTTTTTACAAGAAAAACGCATTATGTTACTTATGGCGAAAAATTAGAGGTCCGATACGTGGGAAACTCAGAAGTTTTTGGAAAACTGAAAAACTAACTTATAAGGATAAAATATTTTTATTAAATCTCATTAAAGAATTCTCCACCAGCCTCTATACAAAGTTTTGTTTGAACCAATTTTCGAACCACTTTTTCCAGTCCGCTGCAGATTATCAAATTGCATCGAGTCTTCTACGGCTTCTACGGATCTTGAACGCTATTAGCTCATCTTCCGGCAGTGAAAACTGTATTCTTTGAGATGATTTTTTTATTTTAAAGAATAAAAATAAGTCCCACGGTACCAGATCAGGACTGTAAGGAGGGTTTGACTGGTTTGGTAACCAGGAAGTCCCTCGTTTTGAGTGCTGAGTGTGCTCATGGTCAAGCAGTAGCCCGTGGAGAGCGGTGTTCGATCTCTTGTTGCTTATTACATTATAAACTTCTGGCATTAATTTCGTACCAATCGGCGTTGCTGCTTTGATTTCGTAATAGTAAATCCCCCGTCAAAGTGAAGGAACTAGTGATCATACCCGCGACCACGGTTGCTGAAAAGCATCCGAAACGTCGGGATAAATAATTTAAGCAATATAAATAATAAATCGCGTTTTAATCCGGTATACAGTATTTTATTTAAACTAGTGATCAAAATTTTCCCTGCGCTTACCGATCGCTTCAATAGGCGTAGGCAGCTACGGTAAGCTGCTTCTACTAATCGTGTCACAGCACCATTCCACACGGGCATGCTTCTAATCTTCGTGCTCGGGTATAATTGTGTTTGCTGAATCCTTTCGTATATAGTTCGTCTGTTTTCTTGAATTAAAATTTTCACTTCTGGCACGTTTTCTTCGGTAACATTCTTTCTTCGTCCCCCAAATTCGTTAATTATGCCGACGGTATATGTTTGCTTTAGAAGGTCATTTATAAATGTTATTTGAAGCAGACCCATATTTCAATGAGACACGATAGTTCAATGTAGATCTCAAAAAATGTGGAGAAAAATTCGAAATCCGAATGTGAATCCGAATGAATGATAGTTATTTTTACTTTTAAATAATCATATTATTTAAAAAGATATATAAATATACGGTCATATATTTATTATATTATTATTATACGTATCCACGGCATGCATGTAAGTTCAAAATTCATTGCCGAAATTCCAACTAAGTAAAGAACCATTTTTTATAAATGGTAAACTTTATTACGCACTTCGGTTTCGGTACACGGTACTCTGCAGCCTTAATTCATTATGCAATGTTTCGGTTCTCGATTACCGAAAACCAAACAGCTAAGGACGCTAAATTAGCTGTAGCGGGCACGAACACCTGCTTATTAAAATGGAAATCGTTCCTGATCGACAGCAATAAGTATTGAATGAATTGAATTGCTCATTGTAATGAATTTAAAAAAAAAGACATCTTTAAATATTTTTATTAAAATTCTTCGTAAGTGATTCTTGTAATGTCACGATTATTAATGATATCGTAAAAATACTTTTTTTCGAACTTTTGATACCGCGCCGAGTGATAGTCGTAAGGCTGTTAGAGGGTTTGCTACCTGACCATCCTTTGTTGGACTTATGAACCCTTATCTACATATATGTAGATTGTAGATATATTACCATGCATTCAATCATTGGTGGACTATTTGCATATTATATTGCATCTCACTCAATCACTGGTTGATAGCTGTCATAGCCAGAGTGGGAGGGGGAGTTAGAGTGTCGTGTACCATTGTGTAAAATTCTTCAAACCACCGGGAAAATTTTGAAATCAAGGGTTGTCGAAGGCATCAGGTGCGGGTTCTCAAAGACGGTTCGTCGGAGGGGGGCACCATTTGCGAAAGGTTTGAGCTGGAGGTGAACAATTACCACTCCGCTCCCCATATCAACCTTCCAAGGCGGTGAATGTGCTTTCGAACACTTGCCGGAGATGTCTGGTTGGAAGGGTGATGAGGTTATGTTGAGGATTACGAAATCATAGGATGGGCGCCTGAAGGCTCTCTGAAACGGTAAGACATTCAAAGGAATGTTGTCAAGGGGGGCGAACAATAACCAACCCCCCTTTCTTCTCATGCTCCCTAACTTCTCTTTCTATGGTCATATCAGTTACTCACTATCATGAGAAAGAAAAAAATATATGATATTTAGTTTGTATATCGAATTATTCTTTAGCAAAACCTTGAACGAAAATACATTTTTCAACCTGATATGTTGTTATATGTATTAAAAAAACTATTCATCCGATTTACGTTACCAATCAGTCGGCACCGCGTAGGCATTTCTGTGTCTGTTTTACTAATAATTTTTTTACAGACTATATGAGGTTTAAAATGTTTTTTTGTATTTAGTGCATATAAAACATAATAATGCCTAAATGACAAAATAAGTGATATGACTTTTTTATTTAATGTAAAAAGTATGGAGATTCGAAGAACTGAAGGTAATTTACGTAATAATTGCAGTTAATTATAGCTTGAGGGTTATTAAGTCGAATAACAAGGGTGTTTAATATTGAAAGGTAAACGTTAAACTACATTATAATATAATATTGTCTTTTATTAACGCGAGTATCACACATTTAAATAAAATACTGTATACCGTATTTATATTGTTTAATTTATTATTTATATTGTATAAATTAACTGTCTCCCGCGACCACGGTTGCTGTAAAGCATCCGAAACGTCAGGATAAATAATAATTTAAACAATATAAATAATAAATCGCGTTTTAATCCGGTATACAGTATTTTATTTATACATTATAATATTGTATTCAATCACAGTACCTACCTTTACTCTTATAATAATTATTAATAGTACATTTTTTCTCGTAAAAAATAGTCAAAATACTCTCTCATAAAAAATAAAAAAAAAACTAATATTTATGACATTAGGCTGGAAAACAATTCAAATGAATAAGTAGCTTTTTTACATTGCTATTTCCCGTTTAGGTAACATTTCTGAAAAAATACACTTTTCAGATAATTTTTCATCAGAATTCAGAAATGTTTTGTGCTTGCTGCATAACTGATTGTTCAGGCTAATTATGTATACACTTAGCTATTTTGTTTATTCAGATTCTCTGTTACTATTTGTGTTCAGGGCTAGATTTAGAGGCCTTTGGGCGATAAAAGAGCTTCACGCCTTTGTTGCCCCAAGGTTTCGGGCCCCAAATTTTTTTCCAAATAAAATGAGGATCTTGTTTTGTAGTACTTTGTAGTACAGTTGGTAAAGGTAAAAACACGAAAAAATAATTCAAAGGAAAACTTGTTTACTCGTCGTTTTCCGAAGTCTTGTGGAGGGCCCTCTTTTGTGGAGGCCCGGGGGCTTTAGGCCCGGATGCCCTAAATCCAGCCCTGTTTGTGTTAATATAATAGCACGTTGGTTCGTCCAAACCAAAGTTTTCCATTAGTTTTGTTATGCTATGGTTGTGGTTACGATATTATTTTCAGATACGGTTATGAAAATAGCAGTTAAGTTAAGTTAGCGCTTATTAGTTTTGTTTCAGAGACCGACATCTAACTTCAGTATGCTATTTATTTAGAGTTTTGATATGTTAATAGAGATTCATGTTCAACGAAATATGATATCAAATTCAAGACGGATTAATTAATTAGCAAATAACTTTTTGACCTCCACCGTGACTCAGTGCTATGGGCGTTATATTAAGTAACGAAGGTCTCCTGGGGAAAATAATTAGTGAAACTTTTTTTCGGTCGAGGGCATTTAAGATTGATCTCGTACATATTTGCTTGTAAAGACAAATGATCAGTGGAATGCACATAGTGTCTGCCTTATGCTTATGGAGGAATATTGAAATTCCGACCGGGTAACGAACCACCGTTCATAGATGGAAAAACCGTGAAGTGCACATTGCGCGTTTCGGTTTCGGAGTATGGATTTCCGAATGCTCGAAGTAAAAATTAAGTCGACAGCGCATCATTGACTGATGTTCTGTGGCTGAGGTATCACCTACCATCAAGTGAACCTCATGGTCGAACATAAAAAAAAATCACTCCACCGAGGCTCAGTGCTATACATATTTTGTATCACCCTTGTTCGGGGTTCAAATTCTGGGGAAAAAATAATAATAATTTAGTAGAACAAGGTACAGAAAGAGAGAAGGAGTCTCGCTTAATGATTAGCTATACCTCAGCCAGGGGCATCATTCTAGTATGTGCTGTCTACTATAACATTTCGAGCATTCGAAAATGAATTAAACTGAAATGTTTAAAATGCACTCACTTGTTTTGCAATCTATGATATCCGGTCGGAAATTTCCACCTATTATACCTGCTTATTTATACTAAATAATAAATGAAATAAAAACTTTATATGGAAAATATTTTTCGATATTGGATTAAATTCTTCTGTGTATGTTTTGAAACAATATTAAGAAAAGTTTAGTGAAAGCAATTTTTAAGTGAAATGCTATTATCTTATTTATGTACATGTGTATCCGAATACAGGTCACTATATCTGCATTTTTAGTTAGTGACCTTCAAACACAAAGGATATTGATGCAGTTTTCACCGCCACTTGAAATATTACTAATAATACTTGTTTTGTAAGAGAAAATAACTTGCACAACATATAATATTGTCTTATATATATTACGCACTTAAATAAAATACTTTATAACGGATCAAAACGCGGTTTATTATTTATATTATTTATGCCGACGTTTCGGAAGCTTTCAACTTTCAGTCTGACTCTGCCGTGACCACTGTTGCTGAAAAGCATCCGAAACGTCGCGTTTGCATAAATAATATAAATAATAAACTGCGTTTTGATCCGTTATAAATTATTTTATTTTATTGCACAACATATTCTTTGGGTAGTCCATGAGTATCCAAAGATAGATATCATTAGTGATTTAAATCAAATTCTTTCGATGCTTTATTTTTATTCCAAGCATTCGAAAATCAATTTCGATTCACATTAAAAACGTACTACTCTACATTTTTCGACTTGCTCTGTATTTGATTTGTACGATTGGGTTTACCAGTAGCACAAGAGGGACACATATTCCCATAGCTTTGCAATGTAAAGTAAATCCAATTAGAAACTTCTTCCTTTGCTTTTCCTTATGTTACAGTCCTTATTACCCATCTTATAGGTAAGGCAGCTAGGACGTAAATTCCCATTTGTCCCGGAAGTAAAGCAATTTCGTAAAACTACTGGACTCGAGTTTTCGGATAATATTGAATTTTCCTCAACTTTTTATTTCTTATTTCCGACTTGCATCGGCCTGAAACTAAACAAAAATTTAAATTTCATTGACAAGATTGGCGTGAATTTTGATAGAAAAATTTTTTTATGATCAGGCTGCTATCAGAAACTAGTATTATTTCATACCTATGCATAGTTAGCTTATTTAGGCATTCATAAAATCTTATACAAGATTTTAGTAATATTTAATTTAGCAACTATTATTGATGCTTTCCTCACTTAAAAAAAGGCACCAGCATAACCAAATATCAATCTTTAATATATTTTTGTTTTAATATTTGTTTAGAGCTTAATATTTTTTTGTTATTACAGGTGACAGAAAAACATCTGCCTCCATATTGGATCCTGAAGAACTTATCACTGTTAATCAGGTAATATTTATACATATTACACATTCTTAATAATATCTTTATGAAGCTATCAATAGGGAATTGTAGAGTAATGTATATACTATTTAAATTCTTTATTAAATTCTTAAAATATTTTAAGGTAAAAATATAATATGTAGTATATAATTAAAAGTGTTAGCTCTAATTTATTATACCGTAAGTCACATACAGGATCGATAATTACTAAATATTAATATAATATAATTATATTAGGCATGTACCTTTAATAATATTTAAAAATATTTTGACTCTACATTACAAATAATTCAAAAGCTAATTAATATAAACTTTGATTTTAAAGTTCTAAGTCTACGTTTCAATAAATTAGATTTAAAGCAGGTAGCCTAAGCAAGATAAGCGTGGGTACAGACATAAACCAAGAGTTTTCAACTTGTTGAATAGTTCTCGTATTTAATATGGTTTCTTACTAAGCATTTATTGTCGGTTGCTGTTTTAATAGTACCTATCCCTTTACAATATACTTCTACACACTAAGCAAAGTCGTGTTAGTTACACCATTTATATCTCAAGAACGGCTGTACTGACATTAATCATATCTTATTTGTTGGATACGTCTATGTCCCGAAATAAAATAAAAAAAAATATTTATTTTTTGTGTCCTGTTTCCCCGGTATTCGAACTTAGGATCTCTGGTGTTAAGCGCGTCACGCCACGTGAGCCATGCGAAGGCAGGCAAAGGTGAATATAACAGAAGCAAATAGAGAATGAATGCAATTGCTCCCCAGAATATAGCGTCTACGGCAGTTTCTGCTCCAGTAGAAAATACTCAGTAGAATAATAAAGGTGTCCCTCAGGGCGCTGAGCCCAGATCGAAAAGAACTTATAAAACTTACTTTAAATGCATATTTTGAGAGTTTTGACTTGTAATTTGTTTTCTGATGTTTACTTTATTATCATTTTTGTTGAGTATTGAAGATAAATGGGATTTACATAAATAGTTTTCATATTTTTGTGAAAAAGAAGAACTAAAGAATGTTCTTCTTCATTTAATTAAAGACGGATTGTCGAATTAATAAGACAGACGCATAGAACAAGATTTCAGTTATATAGAATGTACTCTGTGGAACAAGAAGAATAAGTTTTGACATTATGTATACATATATACTAAAATCTATTCAGAAAAGGTTTAATATAAAGTATTTTAATAATATTAAAGAGAAATACAGTGTAACGCAATATCATGAAAATGTTGTTTGAAAAACAACTCTGGCACGCGCTAGTGCAATAACTACGTGACTTTTCCAGCATCTAAAAGGGATATGTATTGCAATAGGAATATTCCAATTCTTTGAATATTTTGACTTTATCGAACACGGCATGGAATTTCATCGTTGAATGCAAAGTCGTAGATAGAATAGAAGATATTTTCATAAATCTTGAAATAATAATTGCAATAACATTACGCACAAAGGCGCCGGCGACAATTAGAATAACAACATATTTTGGTGAAATTAGAATCCAATAAAAGGGATAATATTGACGTTATGTTCTTTTTAAATTCGGAAGTTGATGTCCTAGTTTAGATTATTTTTTTTCCTACTAAAAGGTTTTTCCTTTTCAGACGTTCGTATGGCATTTCTCGACGCCCGTAGACAAAGGCGAATTGTTGACTATTACCCTGCTGGAGAAACAACGCTTTGTAGCGGCCCGGGTAGTAGGCAAATATCGCCTAGGTCTTCACATGGTGGTGGTGGATGGTATGATACCCATCACTGATTCGTTGGTGGACGATGACAACCATGGTGTACCGGTGAGTACTAATATTTTAAATGCGATAGTGCGTTTCTTTTTTACGTGCGTTATCAAATTTGAAGTCTAAATTCGGTTTTGGCTTTTTGGAATTTATCCCGGAACGTGCTTACCATAAAAATTCAATATTTTGAAAAATATTGCGAGTCGCCAAAAATCCTTTCATTGGTGACCCAAACGGAACGTGTGTACCCAATTTAAAGTTAAAATTCGGATTTGGCTTTTCGGAAGTTGACAGTAGGTATGTATCATGACATTACGACAAACAGATGCTGTCTGTTGGTCACACTGACTACCTGTGTCTCTTTATTTTTAAATTATGTTTTATGTACGCGACTAAAACAGTCTTAATGAAAAGTAAATGTACTTTAACTAAAAAATATTATAACATGGATACCTTACGTTTATAGTGACTGGTAGTGATGTTTTTAAAAAAACAATATCGTTATCCTATTAAAGAATAAGTTATAACTTTATTATAGTACGTTTTTAACATAATAGTTCAATAATATTGAATTTACTACAGATTTATTTAGTTTAATCCTCAGAAAAGATATAATGCTCAGTGATTGAGAGCCAAATTATATCCACGGGTTTTCCTTTGCGACGTATAATCTATATATAGCATTGCAAATGATAATAATCATTTAATACTCATTTCCATGATACAAGTTTCTTGCCTGTTGCATACAATTTAAATGAAGCAATAAATGACTTGCATGGTCTAAACAACACGTTATATTCTTGATCTGTCATACAAGTTTTGTTTTAGTATACCTACGTACTATTCTTGGTGTAAGCAGCACGTAATATCCGCTTGTAAGCAGATACAACTCTTGGATGTCAATTATTCCATACAATTATTGTTCTTGGATGTACAAGAAAATGGCATCGTGTAAATTGGCATTTAGTTTCGGCTCGACTTTAATTGACTGAATATACTTATTTTTTAGAATGATAATATTATGCTCCAAAGTAAAAAATATTTTAAATTATTCGTAGATAGATGAGTACCTCGGAGACATAGCAGTGTTTTATTGTACCTGACCTATATGTACGCGCAGTTAAAACAAAGAAAAGCCTCGCTTAAAGAAAACCCTCGTAAATTTAATGTTATGTCTCGGAAAGTTGACTTTTATGGAAGTAATGATACAGTTAATATTACAATTAATGGAAATGTCTAAATTACTACTAACTCCTTATATGTTTCCTCCTTATTGTTATTAACTCATTATTTTATTACTAAAAGTTACAAAAATAAATTCCAGTCAAGTAAACAATTAGTATGAAACGCAACTATCTAATAATTTTCTTTTCAGCCCAATCGTTCTTGGGTTATTTTGAGTTTTTCAAAATTTATCGGTTTTAGTGAAAAATGCAATAACTTTCCAAAAAAAATCGCTATAAAAATTTAAATAGAGGAAGATGTCTGCATTCCCGTTCAAGTTTTTCATAGTAAAAAAAAAGAAAAGCAAATTCCATAAATTATGCGCGTGATTTGCAATGGTCGAAAAAAGCCTAAAAAGAAAAGTAAAAGTCTTTTTAAAGGTCTAAAGTCCTTTTTAAAACCCCGATTTGTAAATTCGAATAAGTAAATTTTTTTTGGCAGAATTATCCAACTCTAAGTGCGGCAAAAAATATCGACTGGAGTATCCAAACTTTAAACCGGTAGTGTGTATTTAAATAAAATATCTCTTAGCCGGAAGTTTAAAATTTCTAAGTTAAAATGGCTCTGAAAATTTTCTCTCTGTCAGTCTGCAATTTTTGAAGTTTGAAGAATTCAAAGTTTTCAAGACCCACGCGAATGAAGTCACGGCAAAAGACAGAATTCAGTTTTCAAATTAAGAATTCCTTTTGTGTTGTTAATGCATGAATCGGAACCGAGCTGGGTATTAAATTTCAAACAAGAACCTTTGTACAAACTTATTGTGTTTGAGTACCTACATGAATTTTAGCATAAAATCCGGTAAATACTTGTTCTTCGAATAAAGATAGCTTTGACCGAAGATAGCGTTAATTTCTTTATATTAATATTTTTACATAATATTCAAATTAAAAAAAATGAACGTACTTTGGTAACGTTTGACAATTTTTTCACGTGTAATTGTACATATTTATTTTCTGAATTTTCTGAGAAGACTTTAGATCTAGGTTTATTGCTATAATAGTACGCCGCCGCCGCTGTGCTTCGACTTTCGATTATTAACTTAGATTTAACGGAACCGACATCAGAATCAGAAGTTTTGACATTTCGGAACCGGAGTGGATGCTCCGTAACATCCCTGACTTATACCTGCTCGTTCGAGCTGCGTGCTCGTTCGGGCAGAATTCCGCTCTTCCGCCCATTACAAGAGTATATAAGCTACTAGCTGACCCGGCAAACGTTGATTTGCCATGTAAATAATTTCTAAAAAGCAGAGGTTGGTGATAAAAAAGTAAAAATTAAGGGTGGTATGTATTTTTTAATGCCACATTATAAAGAAATAAAAACAAAAAATTTCGTCCAAAAATTTAAAAAAAAAATTAGGGGTGGACTACCCTAACATTTAGGGGGATGAAAAATAGATGTTGGCTGATACTCATAGATACCGGATAAGCACAAAAAATTTCATCAAAATCGGTCAAGCCGTTTCGGAGGAGTATGGCAACGAAAACTGTGACACGAGAATTTTATATATTAGATTAAGGCCCCTTGGGCCAAAAGCAATTGTCTCAATTTCAAAAAAAATAATATTGTTCCAATAAATTAAAATCTCTATTTAAATAATATATATGTATGTATGTGGATATTATTTCTTAGGATTTCATAGCAATAATATTATAATAATTGCACCAGTGACATTACAATTTCACCGACCTTCCTCAACAGTCTCTGTTATAATATACAGGCAAATTTTTGTTATAATTTTACTTAGAATATATAAAATATCTCAATAGTATAGGATAAGTATTTTATTGAAAATTAACACATTTAATTCCATGTTAATATTTTAAATCTAAATATCCAAATCCAATGGCCAATGAATAAGTCGACACTCCTTTGATCATATTTAGCTATTCACTCATATATAGATATCATCTGTTCATCCATACCCAATTGAACTCAAATATAATACAGCTAGTTGTCCCTGCGGCTTCACCAGCCTCAAAACCACAAATATTACATTGTTCTATGTGGTGTCGATACCAGTTACTAGTTAGTGCTGCCGAACATTAGGCACCCAGTGGTAACCACTAGAGCGTTCACCAGTGGCGGACACTAACTACATGTACAGTTATGCGTGTATACTTCAGTCTACCTGTATGTAATTTATTTATATACAGAAAAACTGAAGTGCTGCCGGTTAATTTAAGTGAAGCCGCCGGCTGTGGTAGAGTGTGCGGAGACGAAAGAGCGTCAGCCACTCGTATGCACCCAGTGGCGTAGCATAGGTAACTAGCACCTGGTGCCGATCCCGCCACCCCATTATTTTTATAATTGATTATAAAAAAATTGGGGCGTGGTGAAAATGGTACTCTTATTGAATAACACTAACCTAAAGAGAAACTCTGTTATTAAGGTGATAATGTCTGTCTCTGTCTTTAACGACGAAATAAATATAAAAAGATCTTTGAAGGAAGTTATTTTTTTACCGTTACCTGTGAAATGCCACCATCGTCAAAGTGCCGCCCGGGGCGGACCGCAACCTCCGCCCTCCCCATATTACGCCATTGTATGCGCCGATGCCGTATAAAGTATATGGAATATCATGTCTGCAACTTGTGGCGGCAACCGATGGCCTAATGTGCGAAAGTGCTAAAGGTTGATGTACCTTATCACTGAATTGCCTCAATTTCAGTGCTATATTTCTGTCTATTTTTTGCTTAATCGGGTAATAAGACACAAGTATATATAATATATAATATATAATATATAATATATAATATATAATATATAATATATAATATATAATATATAATATATAATATATAATATATAATATATAATATATAATATATAATATATAATATATAATATATAAATCGTAGTTTTGGGTTCACAAACTTTCTTATACTACCCGACTATATTTCCCTGAATAACTCCAATAGACAACAGGCTTTTACAGCAAGGATTTCTAAAGGGAAAATAGCATTCATGGAGTATGAATAATTAATTTATGTACGAGTACTTTATTAGCACAAAGCTTGCGTGTTTAGAAAATTTTAATTAATTTCATAATATTGCTATAGTTTTTATGATATTTCTCGAAGCTAGAACATAATCGCTTATTGTTTAAATATTTTTGCGACGAAACTGTCTGCAAAGCACATGAAATTTTGAAATAAATATTTAATTAATAAATCTCGTTTTAATCCGTTCTTGTTGTTCTTTGTTTCATTTTACTCCTTTATTCGTTTGAAAATTCAAGTAAGGCAAGCTGTTAGATGTATTTACAAAGCTTGTTGGAGCTTATTATTATTCATGAAGTAGTTTCATGAAAATATTTCCCATTAATTATATTTCCTCAAAGAGATTTCTGCAGCTGACGCATAAAGAGCTACAAGCTACTTTGTGTCCGGGTTTAAAAATAAATTTATAATTTCTTCTTCTTATATTTAAGTATCCCGACTGAATCATGTACCTAATGCTACTTTAGCGTAAGCGCTGTTTTTTAAAATTGAATAAAATATATTTATATATAATATAACATTAAAATTATACTCGTATATAATAGTCCTAATGAAAACTTACCACTCAGTATACGTTGGGGTAAACCTCCAAAACTGATATAGGTACTGATTTTCAGTGGCTCCAGCGAGGGTGATATGCTAGCAGAAGGGATAACACAATTTTTATGGTATTTAGACCAAAACACAAACATCAATTCATCAAAAATTGTAGTAATTTCATTTAATTGTCAAAAAAAATGTTGAATTAATAAAAAAATTATTTAGATTATTTTTTTTTACAATCTGTATACCTACGCGTAAAATAGGTAGGTATTTAATCAACAGGCAAGGCAATCAGTTTGGTTTTTAAATACAATAGTAAAACATTAAAAGCGATAGCAATGAAATATTATAACTCAATCATTATGACTTCATCTGCTCCCTTCCAACTTTCGCGCGTCTCAGGAAACGGAAACACCGCATTGCAGATAATTATATTTTTTGTGTATTTAGTGAGGTAGCTTTAATTAGTAGCGTTTGGTTTAGTTAGACCTTATTTGGTCAGTAATATTACTTATCTTGTACCAGTTGTATAACATTAGTGAGACCCAGTCTCATGTCGATTTTAGTTAATATAACTTATTTTTTATGATATATTTAATATAATAATAATTACATTATTAATATTATAAAAAACACTCATGTAACAATTTATTATTGAATGAACAACTGAATTACATGTAAAAATCTCTTTCTATTGATTTTTACAACACAGAATAACTTTAAAATACAAACATGCATAACAATGAGACTGAAAATTTTCATTGTTTTCCGAGTACATTTTATTATGTACATTTAATAGGGATGTTATTGATATGAATATTCGGATGTGGATACAGATATGGATATAGTAATAATCTCATACTGGTATCAGATACGGATACAAAATTATTTCGGATTTTCGATTAGTTTCGGATAGTTTCTGTAATGGATATTAGATAATATTAGATAATCTCATAATTACGGACTTGTTATGACTAAGCTTGTCTAGGTTAGGCTAGTCATTTGGGCAAAATTAAAAACCTGTCATAACACGTCTCATTAAAACTCTGAAATTATTCGAAACTTTTGTAGAAGACTACGGTTAAATAAAGATTTTTATATCGGATATCCGATATTTTTGGATACGGTTATGAAGCTCTGTAACATCCCTAATGTATAACAATGTTATGAATTCGAGGTTTCCAATCGTGAACAGAATGTTTGTATTGCGAGCTCAACACGTAGGAAAATCATGTAAAGTTTTTTCAGTATTCCAAGTGACTGTGTAGTGGGTCAATAATCAAATGTAGAGTTGTTTATTTGTCATTCTAAGAAACAATTCAACCTTATGAAAAATCTTTCATTTCAGTCCTTATATAATAGAGGCATATTTTATATACGAGTACACTGTACCATTATGAGTGAGCTCTTACTAAACGGGTTTACGTGACAGTGATGTACTTACTTTGACAGAACTTATCTGTAGTAGATCTTGAGACCACAAAGCTATAGTAAATCTATCTTTCTTTTATATTGTGTCTATAAAGATATTGTACTTTATAGACGCGAGTGACACCGCTAGTCTACAGTAATATTCTCAGTGAATGTGTAAGATCCCGCACGGTAAATACCCACTTTGTGTTTTAAATAACCTTATAAGAAAACAATTTTATTTACAGCTTTGGGTTTCATAATGTCAAAGGAAAAGATAAATTAAGAAAAGTATTAAACTTAAGTCCCCAGAGGCGTAGACGCTTTCCACCGCGACAGGTCGTAATGTATCCACTTGTTGCGCTAGAAACCTAACCGATTTGGGCTCGAGCCAATAAAGGCTTTTATTGAATCTTTCTTATGTATGCGATCATGTCGGTTTGCGTTTATTGAAAACGATATTATTTTGTACTTAAATTCATCTTTATTTCTTCCTTGGACATTAGTTGTTTTTTTACCAAAATCTAACATATCACATACTTTTACGATTATCATTGCATTGATTTTTATACTATTAAATTTCTTCCTACAAACTTGTTCTATTTTATCGAATCAGTAATATAGACAAGTATAGAGTCTTTGAACAAGATTGGGTAGACCTTAAGAGACCTTAAGACCTTGAGAATCTTGTTCAAAGACTTACAATTTATTTCGAAACTTACGTTTTCAAGATCACAAAGAAAATATAATAAGTTACAGACAATATCAGCTAATAAGTATGATACAAACGCTGTAATTCCTTAGTTAGTGGGCGACCTCACCTCGATTTTAATCGATACTTAGTAGGATACCGTAGGCTGCCGGATTATGGGATTAAACGATTGATAGCTTTTATCAAGTACGGAGTTGAGAATCTTTAAAATTAATAGTGCGAAGGCAATATGACATCTGCCCGCCTAGCATGACAACCGCGACAAAATTTTGTCGACCGTTTTCTCGTGTTTTAATCGATAATAATTATCTCTTTATTTCTTCCGGGTCTAACATGACAATTACACTTAAAATTTGACTTTTAATATCAAAAATAGATATATTTGTCGATCGATCTTTTCTATCAAAATTGTCGATGTCGAGATATCTTACATCCGTCCGCGACATATCTCGTGGCGGTCATGATAGGCCGGTTGGTGTTTGGCAACTTTACTGGCACGTGTTTTTTTCAACAGCAGCCTTTGGTACCCCGGGAAAGATGAAAAGAAAATATTGTTTTTGTCAGGCACCGGAGGTTCTTTCAGAGGTAGAAGGAATACATATTTGTGATATTTGTGTTGTGACAAAGAGCTTTGTGTTCAAGTATTGTCTATGTGTTCCATATTTTCATGAATTACGTAGACCGAAGCTTCCCTTTACCTACTTATCCCATGCCATTGTACTCGTTTAAGTGTGATAAACACGCTTGTAATGCTTCGTCGCATCACGTGTTACAAATATCCTCGAGCAGCCGTTTTATATTTAACGATATTTTTAAATAATAAGTGATAATTATATATATTAAATATTTAATACAATGCCTGTAACAATATACGAGAATGTTGCAGCCCTAGCATCCTCTCCATTTTGCGTTGACAGATTTGGTGTCCACGTCTTTTTTTCCTAAGTGACCACGGTTTTCACGTGTGTTTGAATAATAACGTCGGGATAAATAATTTAAACAATATAAATAATAAATCGCGTTTTAATCCGGTATACAGTATTTTATTTAAATGTGTGATAATAATAAAAGACAATATTATTGAATAATGATTCAAACATTAATGTACTATAAAATTGCTCTGGCACTTAACAAATTGATGATGATGAAAATAACCATAATCCAATATCATGCAATTATCAAAATTATCACTCATGCAATATATGAGGAGTGGGGAGGGGCAATGAGGCATGCCCTGACCCATTTGTTGTGATTGTCATTATACCGCAACGGCACTGCTTGCTAAACAAATAGATTTAAACTGAAAACATATTGCAAATGCACGCAACGCTCGTTAAAATAAGTATAACAAAGTTCTACACAGTTATTATTTGATTTACATTATTACCTTTTCAGTTTTTCTGCCCTCATATTTTATACAATATTTATAGTAATAAATGACGGTATTACAATTGCTTATTAAATAAAATATCTAATATTTTCTATTAAAATAAAGAAAATTATACTGAATCAACTAAGTTAAATTACTCTTAATGTATTATAATATTTTCAATAAATTATAAGGAAATATTTCCCTAAAGGGGAGATTAATAATATGATTTTAAGGTCTCTTGTTAAATAATTAATACAAGTTTACGTATGTTGCGCCATTAGGGTATTAAATACTCATTAATATTATAGTAATATTAGGTATGAAACAGAAATAGTAAACTCCCATAAAAGAGAGTGCTTTGGGTTGATATAAAGTTTTATAGACACGAGAATGCTTAGAAATAATCCCATGAAATGGAAAATAGCTTTATTTTAGACTTGCTTTGTCAAATATTTTCCAATTTCACATGAAATAGCAAAAAAAGTGCATATATGTATAAATATTAGACTTTACATAGATATATGTATATGTGTGTAGTTGTACGGTGTTCTAGTCGAGGCTAGACGGAGAGAGAATTTAATTCGATGTATCACGAATAACATAGTCATAATCTAATATCATAGTCTCAAAGGGTCTTTGCAAAGAGAGGGTAAACTATTTAACGTTGTTTAACTGCCACGTTTGCGCCTTTTGATGGTATAATAGTATTTTCTCTGTTAACTGTACGGAAGGAAGAATTAATATAAATATGAGACTTCCGTCTTAATATGTACTTTCAACTACGTTACCTACGTTAATAAAATATTGGAACCTGCTGGAATAAGTATTTAAACAAAGGTTGCTTATCATAACTTCAAATTTCTTCTAGATGAAGCATGGTGTAATAGTTGCAGCTGCTTCATTAAAACAAAAAACTTTAAACTTAGCGATTAAAATGAGTGGCTTAGAGTTTATTGCCAGTTCTTCTCATCCGTTCTACGCCATTCATTTGAGAAATGGCAGTAAGTAAATGTAAATTTAGAAGCATTTTTTTGACTTACTCCCATCTGGCCCGTTGGAACTGGCCCGCCAACGGGCCAGTTGGGAAAAATAGTTTCATCGGCCCCGCTAGCGTCGTCGTCATCGTTCAGCGGGGCGGATGGCACAGATCTAGTGCCATGTACCCCGTTATTGCGTTTAACGAGGAAGGTGGCACCGATTAAGTTTCATGTACTGTAACGGCGAGGACGGCACATATCAAGTTACAATTAGAGGCAATATCTACTTAGTTTACTGAAAAAAGAGGTCTGTAAATAAAACGGTTTTTATGTTCGTCAGTTTTTAACCAAATATATTTTAATAATAATTAATCAACGATGCAAATAAACTGCCTAGTAGAAAAATTACTATACAATATAGTTATTTAATATATTTGTACAATAAACAAAATTATAATGACTAAACAAAATAAAAATACCAAATATATACGTATATTTCCCGGTACTTACAATCACGGCTCAAGGAATAACGGAAAAAAACGAGAAATACAAAGGGATGTCGGAACTTCCTTATCTATCATTCAACCAATAGGAAGCGTGTTATCTCGGGAGCGCAAATACCATTGTTACTAGTGCAGTGACGTCAGTCGCCCTCAAGTGTTCAAGACTACAGTTGCTGTTTTCACTTCAAAAGCTAAATGGAAGAAAGGCAAAGATTTAGGGCTAACCAAATCGAAAAGAACTCGCAGGCAAGTTGCGCTTAGTAGTGTGCTACCTCACTTGCCTCAGAATCAAATTTTTAACGGTTAGTGGTACATTGCAGCTCAGAGTCCCGACGATCAGAACAGCAAAATTTGAATATATGCTGGCACAGTGGCTTCGCAACGAATTTATACCTGTATGGTGTGTGTTTGGAGAGCGTCACTAGACCACGAATCTGCTTGAGGCTTGGCATAGCAAACTTAATAAAACAATTTAAAAAAAGACCAAATATTATAGAATTACTTTATACCCTTCTAAAAGATGCATCATATTACGAAGTAATATCTCAACAAATTGATAATATGCCAGAATTAACGGAATATTGTCGTTCAAAGGAGTCGATCCTTTGGGATGACTTCATCCAAGAAAAAACTAAGGAATTTGTAAACGGACACATAACAATAGGACATTTTCTTGAAATACTGAGATAGTTTGTAGTCTAAATGTACAAATCTGTGATTAGAAAAGTTAAAGGACCTATTTTATAATGTTAATGTTTGGTCTCGTTGATTTTTTTGTCAAATACCTACTGTTTTTAATAATGTTGTTTAGTAAATTTTATATTTATTTAATTTTTTATTGTATAATTTATTTAATTTTTTATTATATTTATAGAAATTAAAAAACTATATGTTATGTTATTGTTTTGTGTATTGTTGATTATTAAAATATTATAAAAACTGATTGACATAAAAACCGTTTTATATACAGACCTCCTTTTACAGTAAACTAAGTAGATAATGCCTCTAATTGTAACTTGATCTGTGCCGTTACAGTAGAGGGGTACATGTAACTTAATCGGTGCCACCTTCCTCGTTAAACGCAATAACGGGGTACATGGCACTAGATCTGTGCCATCCGCCCCGCTGAACGACGACGACGAAGCTAGCGGGGCCGATGAAACTATTTTTCCCATCTGGCCCGTTGGCGGGGCAGAGCCAACGGGCCAGATGGGAGTAAGTCATTTTTTTGGCGATTTTCGCGTTCATTAGTGTACATTGTGGTACCTAAATGAATAAATGATAATGGTACAGGAAGCATCTGTCAGAGGTACCTACTCACATAATTTATGCAACAATAAAACATATTTTATTTTACACAAGATGAATAACGGGGACACGACCTGTGTGGAATGTAAAAAGTACTGTCTTTGAGGATAAAACCCGCAGGCAACCAGTCTACCAGACATAATTAGTAATGAATACAGGTTTTTCTGTATTTTGGGAAGTTTTTTTTAAACTTTCCATCCGATTTTGATAATTTTCTTATATATTTTTATCGAGGGGAAATGTAGTTTACCCGCTGTAGTGTAGTGCAAGGACGCATAGAGTGTGGGATTCATCCTACCAGTCTGCCTGATAAGAACCCTCCGCTCATAGCAGCTGGATCACTGGGATCTACCCAAACCCCTCACCCCTCAATCCGCCAAAACGGGGCCCACGGGATAGCGATTAATTCTACTATATTAACCCACTAGATTATATTTTAGAACTAGCGACCCGCCCCGGCTTCGCACGGATGTAATGCTGATACTAAATACACTACAGAAAAACTGTGATCGTTGTATATAAAAACATACCGGGCGGTACCGCCGCAAACTTTTTTTACCGCAATTTTTAAATCTGTAATATCTTCGAAAATATTCATTTAAATCATACGGTATAAAGGGCCATATAGATCTATATTAAATGAACAATGTATTCAAGGTATTTAATTGGTTAAAGATTAATGCTGTGTTGGTTAAAATCGCTTCGAAAATTAGCCATTATTTGTCGTAAAAAGTAAATGACAAAAAAAAAGTTATTGTGGGTTATCCATAAGAGATAGACATATACCATGACGGACTTTTCTGTAGACCTTTTCAATGTGTACAATACTTAGTACATTATTTTGATAAAACTCGTAGGGTTCAGCCTGCGTTTGCAATGTAAGCGGAAAAAATGTAATTATTTACGACATCACATTAGAAACCTCAAAAATAACAGTACTTCTCCACTATTTAATGGATGTTATTATACATATAAACCTTCCTCTTGAATATATACTCTATCTATTAAAAAAAACCGCATCTAAATCCGTTGCGTAGTTTCAAAGATTGAAGCATACAAAGGGACATAGGGACAGAGAAAGCGACTTTGTTTTATACTATGTAGTGAAGACTTATATTAGTATTTTAAGCACTCTATTTCTTGTTAGCCCGTTTAATACAAAAATAATGTATGATACATGAGACTGATTAAAATTTAACACTTTACACACCATTGCTCCTAGACTATACTTAATAATTAGATTATTATATTGTTAAAAGATTCCTTAAGCTAGCTAGCTAGAAAATGTGCCAAGAAGTAATTTCATCAAGCGCGGAATCAGGACTAAGTTCATAAAGGCTTACAATTTTATTCCCTGAAGATTTTATTTTTATTACTCAGTGCTCCAGAAAGAAATAAGTTAATATATAATATTATAACATTAATTATATGATGAATAAATGAATCAAAGAATAAAACGCTTCAAACTAGCACCAGATTGCAGAACATCTGAAGGTGCTTTAATATACTTATTTGAATAACAACTTGAACGAAAACACCTCATTAGTGTGATATGTTAGTTGTGATGTCAACATATTATAACATTAATAGTTGAAATACTATCAAATTTATTTAATCGAAACTTATTGCACGTATCAAGTATATACAATATACATATGTATATTCATAAGTATAGATCAATAAGCCCAGGCTAGTATGATACACTGTACTCATAAACTTTAAAGTGTACATTCAGATCGAATGAATTTGGGAGCGTTGTTTTTTCAATTATGTATTTAAAAAAAATACATAAAACTAATAGAAACATTATGAATCAAGTTCACCCTATAACATCATACAAATATGTTTTAAATAAAATAAAAATAATTCAATTCTCGATTCTCTCTAATTGCACATTGGTTTCATTAAAAATGTATCTACGAATAACTAGTTCTGAAAGGATAACGGAATGCTTAAACCAGTTCCACGCTTCCCTCGGGCACAACCGTCGTCAAAATATTTACGCTGACCCTGTTTTCTATTTCATGTATACTCTTATTTACAGCTTTCATATATTATGTATCACTTTTCTAACTACAATTTTCGTTATTTGACACCAGTTCAATTAGCTTGAAAGCAATTGAGGAAATTGCTCAATGGGATTAATCATTAAAATAATATTATAATTTAAATTACATTCATATAAGTCACGTAAATAATCACAGCTCATTTGTTAGTATAATTATATCACCGAAACACTTGTATTATATACGGGATTTTCGGTTTTGTGAGATACTTGTTTTCACTTGAACAGCTGATTCATTAAAAAGATTAATTAAAACATAAAAATGTAATATGCTTTGATAAAAAATAAAATCAGTGCATATTCATATTCAGTCCATAATATTACGTACTAAGGTCGCTAAGCTCAGAAACTGCGCACGACTGATCGATTAAAATAATACGTTTGCTCTGGGATCTATTTCATATTTATTCCGCTTTGACTATGCTACGACCAGTGAAGTGAATTAACTTGGTACTTTAGTGGGGCGTAGGGCAGACATATTTCTATGTATATGTTCATATGATAGAAGGTTGTCTACCTCCAACCATCTTTTTTTTTCGAATGAATATCAGATTCTGATTTCGTTGCTAAACGCTAAGCTCTCACGAATAAGTTCCAGATCTAATAAGGGCGATAGTTATAGTTCGCAATTAGTTCAGAAAGTAATAATCAACTGTCAAAATTAAAGTTTTGCAGCACATAACAACACCTCTTCAACGGTTACCGGAAATACGATGTTGTTAAGTGTTGTTGTTAGTTCATGGAAATGTTCGAAGTTTATAAATAGTGATAACGAATAGACCTAAACTCTATAAATTTTAATTAAATATTTTACTTAGTTTGGTTTCCTTTCGCATTAGTGAAAATGCACTGCTATGCTATGCTAATGATATAAGTTCATATCAATTTGAAGCATTTAGTATGCAAAAAAATGGTCACTGAGTTCAATTTTAACATAATATTTTTTTTAATAAATACAACTTATTCACAATTCTTTTACAGGTGCATTCTTAATAACGATTGAAATAAACATACATTTCAAGATATCTATTATTTAGTTAAAAGTATTATCCAACTCGGAAAATTATTATTAAACATTACATTTTTGCTCTTAGGCTTACATTGAAATGGACGTATACTACAAGCCTCCTAGCGGTCGTGTGATAGAGCTTGATGATGGGACGCACTGCGTCGTCGATCTGCCAAGAAAATCGCGTCACGTGACTCCAGCTGTCCACCACAGACGTGAACCTCAACCAGGAGCAAGCCATCAACCAACAATAGACCCAGTCTTGACACCGGGTACAGATGTCGACGATGATACTGGACTAGAAGATTTGCAACGTAACATCGCCAATCTGGAGCGCACGCTGCAAAGTACGGACACAATAATTGATATGGAAGCTGAGACTGAAGATGATTTGTCACGTACAAGGAAAATCAAAGCAGCTGGGAAACGTTTACTTCGGTTTGTGTTATAATAAAAATATGTAATACGTAAGCGATTCAATTTCGTTACGGCTTAGAGACCTCACGTGTTCAAAATTCAAATACCTGTGACCATTATGGACATTGGTATTTTATTATTTACTAAATATCTACATACTAAATTATGTTTTGACGGGCTCGTTGGCACGATCGGTAGAACACCTGCCGTGCGCATCGATGGGTCGTGGGTTCGAATCCCACATCGGCACCTGGACAACATGTTTATAATTATCTGTAAGCATGTCTTCCCCACGTCTAGTAATTTCGAGCATTGAACGGGTGGGAGGAATGTCGAAATTCCGACCGGGTAACGAACCACCGTTCATAGATGGAAAAACCGTGAAGTACATATTGCGCGTTTTCATTTGATGTTTTTCCGAATGCTTGGAGTAAAAACTAGGTCGACAGCGCATCATTAACTGATATTCCTACCATCAAGTGAATCTCATGCTCGTCTGTCGATATCGAACTTTCAAAACCTTAATCATTCCAATGTACGGCTATAAGTTATGGTTTTATTACTCATCCTAAATAGGTGTTGTTTTTTAAAAATGATAATATTTTGTCTTTAGGCGCGGATTATCCGTGGGCACTGACAAATTAACAATTCGTGAACGGAACACTAAGCGTGTATCAACGCTTAAGTCAGTCAAAAGTTTTATTCGCCTCGGAAAGAATCGCCTACAAGACAGTAGCGGCGATGAAGAGCAAGGTCTATTGAACTTGCCTGGTCCGTCTTCCGAACCAGACGCCCTCTACAGCCAGACCTCCATGTCATCTGAAGATCTTTTAGTGGATTTGCAGTCTCCAGTCGAAACACCGAGGACAAAGAAAATGTGGGTATTTAATTTTTATATGAACGCTTTTACCAAAAATTTTGTCATAAATGTTTTACCATTGAGATATTCAGAGGAAAAATAACGTTTCATTTTATAAATGCTAAAAATATTCAACATGTTTCATTACAGCTTTCACAGTGAAGGACATTTTCCAATAACACGCTTTATATAAATATGTAGAAGCAGGCATGAGGTGTTATAGCACGCTCTGCAATAAAAGCTGTTTGCTGACGTTGCAATTTACTTTGTTATATACAGGCTGAAATAAAATGTATTAAACTTATGTATATTATATAAATTGAAAAACGAAAGGGTGAAAACGTGAAACTACCAATGATATATTACTTTATTTTGGTAGAAGCAGCTAGAGACCGTCACAATTAATAATATTACATGACTTCTAAATAAAAGCGTCATAAACATTGTCTTACTTATATATCTATTTAATATTTATTAACACTTATTTTTAAAGTCGGATTTATGGCGTAACAAACACACATACAAAAAAAAAACATACAGTCCTCCTCCTCCTTTTTTAAAGTCGGTTAAAAATTAAAAGTATGTCAGACACCTAACGGGTGTTACCTAGTTTATCATACAAAATCAACTAGCAAAATACTGTACAGATCTTTCTCTAAATTTTCAAACGTGTAGAATGTGAAATGATTTAAAAATACATAAATAATGAAACACACTTCAACCAATTATTAATCTAATATAATTCTCTTTATCTCTTTCTAAGATTTTAAATAAAATAAATCTATACATCTATACATATAATAAAAGAGTAGGATCGAAATTACGCTTCACTAAATATTTTTACCAGAAATTAAGAGGGGTGATAAAAGAAGGGTAGCAGAATGCATAAATGCAATTTTTAAGATTCTTGTCTGTCTGTCTGTCTGTCCGTCTGTCTGTCTGTCTGTCTGTCTGTTTGTTCACGCTAATCTCCGAAGATACTGAACCGATTATCATGCAATTTACACAAATATTTTAAGGAAAGCCCGGGGCAACATATAGGCTTTGTTTTATCGAAATCGGTTGTCGGAAAGAAAAGTTATCATCATTTAAATATTATTTTAAAGGCACCATATCACCAAATTTCAATGCAAACTGACTCGCGTTGAACTTTTTCGAATTGTCAGATGTCAATCACAGTCTGATATGTAAATGAAATAGTTTGATTATTTCGCCATTTCCAATATATGTATTCGTAGAATAGTGGATATGCAGTCCCATAGCGTAGCTTCTGATGCGAGTTCGAATCTGAAGTTGAAATGAAAGAAATATTTTTTTGTATTTCTTTATTTATTTTTTGAAAGAACTATATTATAACAAAAATAGAAAATGTATTATTGAAATATTATATGAAAAAGTATTTCTTATGAGATCATTTATTTCACATTTTCATCAATCCTTTCTCTTAAACAGAATTACGATTATTCGACATTGCTTTTTTGCTTCCGTATCTTAGAGGTTTCCGCATTTAGCACCGGAAACCCGGGCAGGAATCCCAGGAATTTAAAAAAAATGACCGAAAATGAAAATGACCAATTAAATGAACGCACGCATCTATTTAAGACAGAAAATGCATTGAATCCAATCTTCGATTGAATTCTGATTAGTAGAAAAAAGACACATATTTGGATTTTGGTCACGTAAAATTTAATTAATATGAATCTCCCTAAAGTTTCTTTAAAGTCAGGTTAATTATTTCAACTATTGAATTTCAAATCATCCTTCGAACCTCAATCTCAACCACCATTACACATGTCGATAACATGATGCAAAAGCAACCGTCAATGACTAATTTGATAGCTCTTTCCCAAAAGAAATCACCAAGTACAGAGGGTGGAGCAGGATATGTCATTTGAAGAAAGCTTGCTCAAAAGCTCAGGTTAAAGTGAACCCCACGCGAACGAAGTCGCGGGCATCAGCTAGTATAATATAAAAAAACAATTATGACTGATTTCATTCCTAGGCGAGTTGCTTTGGATATGGCCGGTCCTTCAGCTTTAAAGGCTGCTGATTTCCAAATCTGTATCACTGTGATTGAAGCCCGGCAGCTAGCTGGCCTTAACATGGATCCTGTGGTTTGCGTCCAAGTGGGCGAACAACGCAAATATACCAGCGTGAAAGAGAGCACCAATTGCCCTTATTACAACGAGGTAAGTCAAGCTATTAAACTACTTTTTCTACGTGATAAACTTTTTCAGTTAACACAAAGTATTTATCAGTCAGTCTAGTTAATTGTTTAACATACAATTATTTATAGGTAAGTATTGTTTTTATCAAATGTCAAATATATTAATCTATTAAAATGAAATACACAGAAAGTATTGTTACTAAGTTATTATTTGTCAGTTACCTACCTATCACTTTATATTTTATCTTATTGTTGGCAAAAATTAATAATTTTTAAAAAGTTGTTGAAAATTGAAACAGTTACTTGTTTTTAATTATATGTTCAAATTAAATATTCGTCATCAGAAACATATCGTAGGTAATCATTATAAATTATCAATTTAAATTTATAATGGCTGAGTATAATTTTAAAACACGAAGGTAGTAATTAAATTTTCTTCGAATATTTAATACTAAATGCAAAAGGTACGCTTTCGTTTTAATATGTCAATTGCAATGAGATTTCTACTCGTTCATTTGAAACGCCGGGCGCCTGCATAAACCTATTTATTTGTGGCTTCATAAATGAACACAGTATTTCCTGTTAAGAGCTTTACTCCAGCGTGAAATAGCTTACTCGGGTGAAAATTCCTAAAGGCAAATTACTGAATAGTATCGAATAACGTGACCATAATTGACTATACCTCAACGTCAACACCTAACACCATTACTAAACCACATTAGCTTTGAAACCTAAGTATTGTGAATATAGCGACTATATTCACAGTGATGGACTTGTATGTAGATTGTAGAGTCAAACTGTAGTTGAATATGGAGGTGAGAGAATATAAGGGCATATTCTTTAATTTTATGGGAGAATAAATATTTGTGTACATATTTAAATATCGAATTATATTTTATAAAATATTCTCAAAAATAAATTATTGTCAAAACGCTTTTCTCATTTTTACCCGAAAGCGAAGCATTGTGGCCATTTTTTTGTTGAGTGATACCAGAAGAATGACCCTCTTTGAATTCAAGGCACTTGCCCTGGAGCTTTATATTAAAGGTACAAATTTACGGGTACAATTGTAATTGTAACAAACTGTAAGAAACTTCCTTGCCTGGAAAAGCGGTCTCGGAATAATGCTTCTTTTAGAAGCAGCTCTCGCTTGAATGCACTTTAATGTTAGGATATCTTTACTTACAGAGTAGGAAATGTAATGTCTGCTAGATTAATGAAAACAAGCAATATTAACGTAACATTCTTATTATATTTTATTCAAAATGTATCCACTTCTTTTATATATATATAAAATACTTTAATTATACACACGAGCTAACAATTTGGTACAGAATTCCGGACCGGGCATCCATTTCAAGCACACTACACAAAATCGTTCTGTATCCCAAGTGGATACAAAATATTAACTGTTGAGTAGTGTAACCAGGACCAGTTTTTTTATTATTATTTAGAAATCTTTATTGCACTTGTATAACTTCAAATTGTAGAACTGAATCATTGATTTTATTATATTTGTGTTATATAAATTAAAAATATATGAAATACAAACTTACTCATCGCATATAGGACTTACTTAATATTTAGACTCTCATGCGTTTCATACTATATAACCAGCGGCGTAGCTATAGGTAATATGGCAAAGCGGTGCAGTGCACCAGAGCCCTTGAAGCTGAGAGGGCCTCCTGGGCTTTGATGGGTATGAGTGGGAGGCAGTTCTGGAAGCTAGAAAAATTCGAGCCTGCTCGCAAGAATTGCGATTTTTTTCTCTCTGCACGGGGGTCCTTGTCCACCTAGCTACGCCACTGTATATAACCTTATGTAACGATTACTCTCATATCTATGAATATTACATATCGCACCTCCAGTGCACTGACACATTGGAAAATGAATCAAACATATTGTTTTGGCGACCTAAAATACCTTTACATTTGGTGAGATAATGTAATTGAGGTAGTACTAATAGTTGACACGTGAGGGGGTGTCTTAAAACAGAAATGTAATACATAATAATTCTATACGACACGAATCTTTAAAAGTTGGATTTTCGCAATAGTAGCGGTGTTGCACCGGAAGTGTGAAATTTATTTACGGATGTGACACTAAACGTAACATATGATAGTAATAGTGTGCTAAATATACTGTGGAGGAAGGGAGGTGTGGTCTTCCTCCAAACTAAAAGGAGGATTCTCGACCAGTCGAACCACTGACTGGCCGGCCTTAAGGCCCCAGTGGTTGATGTCGAGATGTTGTATATATACTTAGCGCTCGGAAATATTTACGTATAATATATAGCGCGATTCAGGATTTGACGTCTTTTGTGTTGATTCTTGTAGCCGATAATAGATGTCGCTACAATACCATACTAAAGCGATATTTCTTTCAAAGAAGACCCCACAGAACAATTTTTCCCTGTTCTGTGGAAGACCCATTCCAATGTAATAAACTAATCACACTACAGACAAAGATGATGCTCCCGTACAGGTATTGTATTGCTATGTTGATTTCCCTTTACAAAAGCATGATAGCTCTGTATTGTACTTTATTCTTTTGTCTCGAACGACTGCGAATATCGAATAATTATTATTAGTTCTCGTCATATTAAAGCAATCATCTTGTTTTCAGATCTAAATGTTAGTTAAAAAGAAATGTTATATCACGATTTTATGCGAATAGCACAATATTCAAATCATTTGCGTTAAGTTCATTGTTTTAATAGTTAAGATTGATTATCTGAGATTGATTATCTACTTTACGTGGCTATTTTAGCGTAGGCACGTGAAGACATAATGATATTTAACATATATCTATGTAGATACAGACCGCCTCCGTTGTTCAGTGGTAAGCGCGGTTCGTTTAGCACCGGAAGTACTAGGTTCGAATCCAAGGGAAACAAGATTAAAGAAAACAATGTTTCGGTCGGGTAGGACATAGAAAACCTACTTACCTGTAAAGAAAAATGATCAGTGAAACAGACACAGAAAAGGGTCTGCCCCATGCCCCACTAGGGGACTCGGGAATTCACTATGTAGATACGTGTAAGATTAAGATGTTTTTTTTGCCTACAGTACTTCGTATTCGACTTCCACATGCCACCGATCATGCTTTTCGACAAGATAATCACACTCTCGGTAAGTATCATTATATAAATACATATATATATATATAATATATCATAGTATATAATATGCAATGCGAGATTTTTAAATGCTGAGCATGTTGAAGACAGGAAATTTGCAATTGTTTAACAAAGTAAAATTTACTTATGTGAAATTCAATTTGAACGTTTTCGTGGACCGGTTATGATATAAACAATAATACAATATTATTGCAATTAGTTATATAATTATTATAAGCATTCATTTGATTTTTCTGTTAATTTTGGATATAATGCGAATTCTTGTGATAGACAATTATATAATCTGCCGAGTGCCGTGCCCCCGCCAAGGCGAGCAACAAGTGCACGGCTATATATCTTCAGTTGTAATAAAATTAATTTCATGATTTTAACATCTGCTGACTCTGATAATATAATTATTGTAATATTAAATGAAAAAAATGAAGGAATGATTAAGCACAATCTACAGCTTTCTCATTTCAATAAAAGTTATTTCATCGACAACGGCGTTGAATCGAAATGTCCATTTTTAAATTGAGCTACTAAGTTTTTATTAGAAATTATTTTCATTGTACGTTTACAATAAAACATGACGTACTAACTAAAAATTACATGTCATGATTCCTTTGATATAAATATTATTTTTGTTTACGATACGATTTTGGAATGGAATAAATATTAATTATTATTTGACACATAACGCTACCTACTTCTCTTCTAATACATATAATTAGAAAATCATAGTAATAGTAGCTACCCCACCCAAATTAATTTCTCTTTCTAGGAACAATTCATTTCGCTTAACATATTTATTTGTTATACAATTAATACTGTAGATATTAATTAATTATAATGTTTTATATAATTCAGAGAAATAAAATATTTTAAAATTTAATATTGAATCTTTTAAAATAGACTAGTAGTCTTTATTTCTAATTAATAAAATTTTAACGTTAAGTCTCAGATTAAATACCTTTTTTATTTAATCTGAAGTCATACCTACTACGTTTTCAGTAGTTAGTTTTTAAATAACCTGTTGTTACGCACTTCAAATGCTTATTAGATATTAGAGAGACGAGATTAACTTTATTTTACCTACCTAAAACTTAAATTTATTGTACGTTGTACATCTTAATGTACGTAATACTGATATATGTAGTTCTAAAATATTATACCTATTATACGCTGTTCACTTACTGCAAACATTTTAACTGGTGTGATTAACATAATAGAATATGCGTAATGCATTAACATAAATTATGTACATATTTTATTCAGCACGTAATTGGAGTTGTAGCTTTCGTAGGCCTCGTAGACCTCTATAATAAAAAAAAAGGCCTCGTAGACCTTAACGTCCCCAATAACCATATTAGTTCCTAATTGACTTAGCCCATAGCATCTATCACGAGCAATATTGAAGTAGATAAGTCTTTAATATTTTAATTAAACTGAAAATATCTTTGTATATGTTTGATGTATTGTAAAAATGATAATTTCTATATTTTCAGTCTAAAATTATTTCATATTTCGTACATCCTACTAGCAACACGCCCCGGCTTCGCACAGGTGCATTGTAGATGTACTATGTCTCTCTGATTGTGTAGATTTCTATCGGTGAAAGAATTTTTAAAATCGGTCCAGTAGTTTAAGAGTTAAATCGTATCAAACAAATCTTTCCGCTTTATAATATTAGTATATACAGATGATATAGTATAGATATTTTGTATTGTTTTCAAATAATACCTATTTCGACTAGATCTTAATGTAAAGCGATGTTTTTGATTTACGTAGGAAGTGCCTTCCTTTTCCTGTTTTAATGAAATATAATATGTTATTTACTAACTTATTTATAGAAAACTAGTGGACCCCGCAGACGTTGTTCTGCCACAATTTTGGCTTCGAAATTATATAATTATTCTTAAAGAAAAGAAAAGATTTTCCCGCTTTTCTGTTGAAAATTTTCCCGAATTTTCTTTGCTTTTCCAACGAATGCAAAACCGTGGAAATCGGTTCGTGCGTTCTGGAGTTATAGCGTCAGGAAGGAAATCCCGACTTATTTTTATATATTAGATATGTTATTACAAAAATAAATATACCTAATGGATGATAAAATGTGGCAAAACAGATACGACATGCCCCATGCAAACTATTATATATTACAGGTACTACATTCTCGCAACTTTCTGCGCGCTAACAAGCTACTCGGTAATTTCAAGTTGGACGTCGCTACGGTATGGAACCAAACAGGTAAGCTTCTGTCTTTCAAAGTTCGACTGTACAGTGCTTTTGAGATTCTCGTGAGAGATTTATGATATTTACGATCTTTATGTACTTCATTCAAAACCTTGATTGTTAGTGAAGTTTGTTTTTATGTTAGTTATATCATGATACTTCAGCCACAGAATACTAGTGATGCGCTGTCGACTATTTGTTTTTCGTCGAGCATACGGAAGTCCATAATATGGCGATTTAACTTTTGATGGATCAATTGTTGAAAACATTGTGTTATGGACTGTCGATCATAATTAATAATGATGTTTAAATCTGACTTAGTTAAGCATTTGTTTCTACATAATGCGTCTGTATACATAAGAATAAAGTTCACAGCATTTAAAAGTATGAATATATCCAGCACATACATATATACATATTACACGTGATCACTTCACGCGAAACATAAGATTTCGAACTTTTAGACAAGTTCTTTGTTTCTTTTTCACCTCCTTAACATATACTTTATGTACCTACCTACTTTCTTATAATTCTTTAAAAATGGTCTGACATTTAAATGCACAGGTGTAAAAGAATTATGAAAATATATTTCTAATGCGTCAGCACTGAGCAGACAGACTAACAAGTTACAAGAAAAGTTATTTCTAACGTGCTGTTTTTGTTTTGAATTTGTAATATCATAAGATGACCCTATAAAACGAAAAAAAATTAAGGTTTTGGGAAAATATAGAGGCCGGCATAAAAAAATCTCCTTAATCTTCGAGAGCTCCGTGGCGATAAATACACAGATCAACTGCTACACGTAGAATTATCACATCGAGCAATATTCGCATGGTCAAGGTTCTGTTGTCTAGTTTTCGTTATACAAAATTATTAACATTTAAATTTAAAATCAAAATCAACCTCAATAAACCATCAAACATACAAATTCTGTTTACCACTGTAATTAACGAGTATGTAAATCATCAAGCGTAATCAAACCAAATGTTATAAAGCCCCTTCTAAAGTCTAAAATACTACTGAATAATGCAGAATTTGACACAGGATTCACGCTAGCTTTTAGAGGTATTGCTTTGCTACTATTGGATAAAAAAATTTTTTAATGTTAAACTCTGCTGATTCTTTACATAAATCTTATTTTAAAATTAATTAATATAATCTACTTGAGGAGCTGAAACTTGAAAGAGAATATTATAAAGTAACTTTGTAATTTTAACATGTACATTAGGACCCAGTCCTTTCTAACCGAAATCTCCTTGGCCGGAAAAGTCGTTTTTAGGTCAAGTAGCATTCTCGTAGTAGTCAAAAATAAAAATTAACTCAATCAGATATACTGTGTGGAAATATTAAAATTTAATATTACTATTAATAAACTGAAGGAAATAAAAAAATATATATTTTTATTAATTTACCTTCATTACGTTTTGAATGTACTGTATAATTCTCTAAAATTGTTTTTATGCAAAAGGTACAAGCAATATTTCAAACCTTGCCTACTCATAAAAATGTTTATTAAATTGGCCTTGTTTAAGCTTACATAAAGGGTCCGTGAAAGCTTTTATAAAACCCAGTTATCTCTTATTTTATAAAACATAGTTCAAGCCTTCGCTATGTAAACTTTTAAATTGTATCGGAGGCAATGCAATTAAAATGCTAATTTGCGTTGTAGGAGTAATGGGAGGTTTTTAATAAATTAACTTAGATGAATAAAAATATGAAGCAAAGATGAAATGAAATTTACATTTACTACTTATAATTAATGAATATTAAGAATTATTTTTACAACATGATACACTACAAACTTATTTTAGGTCTCGTCTTTTGAGAAACATATTCCGCTTAACCAAGTTCTGGCGGAATATTAGGGTCAATGTAGGATTTTTCCTTTACCAGTAGCCAAACAGTAAGTACACCAAAACTTAAGAAATTCTGTTGATATTTCTCATCTTATTTTATGTTATGAAATATTTGATGAATTTTGTAGAATATATTTATTTCATACTTTTATTTGTACTTTATATATTATTTACCGCCTCCGTGGATCAGTGGTAAGCACGATGCGAAGCACCGCAGGTCCTGGGTTCGAATTTGATCGGCTCGTTGGCGCGTTCGGTAGAACAGCTGCCTTGCGCATCGATGGGTCGTGGGTTCGAATCCCACCGGGACCACATGTTTTTAAAATTTTTTAAGCATGTTTTCCCCACGTCTAGTAACTTCGGGCATTGATCGGGTGGGAGGAATATCTAAATTCCGACCGGGTAACGAACCACCGTTCATATATGGAAAAACCGTGAAGTGCGCGTTTCAGTCTATCGATTTCCGAATGCTCGAAGTAAAAAAAGTAGGTCGACAGCGCGTCATTGACTGGTGTTCTGTGGCTGAGGTGTCACCTACCATCAAGTGAACCTCATGCTCGTCTGTCGATATCTGACAAAAAAGCCCGGAGAAACAAGATTTAAAAAAATGTTTCGGTCAGGCAGGGCCTATACACCTACTCTCTACTACTCAGGCAGGGTCTGTAAAGGAATAATAATCAGTGAAACAAACACAGAAATGGTTATGCCCCATGCCCCACTAGGGGACTCGGTAATTCACTTTTTTATACATTATTAAACTGTATTTTTGGAATGTGTAGGCTATCAACTAATTTAAAGGTTACAAACCTTCATGTACCTATATCAAAAGATAGATGTGTATAAGACGAAAATTTTAACGACTCAATATCTTATTTTATTCATAATAAGTATAATATTATAATATCACGAGTTAAGGCAAGATATATGAATATAAGGGATAAAACTGAAAGAAAGTTAAATAAATTATTTACGGAATACTGAAACACTAAAGTGACCTTAATTTTGATAATTTATTATATGTATATCAAAATTAAGGGTCACTTTAAAGCTTCATAATGCATCACAGTGTGTACACTTCGTATTATTTTATATATATATATATATATACGTATACAGCAATATTTTAGGGTTCACTTCTGAAAAGGGAAAACCGAATTTGGTCACGAAATTTGGTACAGATATTCCATTTGTAATAGACAAATGGAGTGAATGTGGAATCCTTATTTTAGATCGTATTTATGCTGATTCTGGTAATAATATTATGTATAATAGTTAGAATATTTGATCTATATAAAAATATTCACCCTCTTAATATACGTGAAGGTGAACTTTAAGAAAAATATAGGATATTTTATTTGATTCAAGATTAGTATCCAACGTACCGACTTCAAGCTCATGTAGCTCTTTACGATATTATTTTTACACAAAAATAACGAAGTACGATTACCTGAGCGAGAGGCCGGAATTAGCACTGTTTCACAACCAGCTGTAAAGCCAGGTCAAAGTAGCCACCTGTGACCACTGGCTGCTGATATGATATTTTATAAGGTTCACACATGCGTTCGAGTGGCGGCGACTAAACCACAAAATGCGCGTATATATAGGAGCGAACGCCCGCCTCCCACACATGATCACTGACTTGTGGCCTATATGCTTACAGTACTTGTTTTCATTTCTGAAATATATAAAATATATTTACAATACAGATTTGTAGAAAATAACGTGTGTAGTTAAGTATACATTAATTTGCATTGGCGAAATTAAATGAAAAATGCAAAGCGAACTCGAATTCTAATGGTTCTAATGGTTGGTCGAATACATACTATTATGGAGTAGAAATGAGCATGTATGGAGATTTTTTGAATAAGAAAGAGCTAATCGAGAATATTTTTATATTTTTTTATGATATTAACACAAAATAATTTTCTGAACGGAGTTTTGATGGAATTAAATATTGTATTAACTATAGATGCATCCGCGTCCTCATGGATAATGTTCATTGATGCTGTGTGGTGTCTTGAAAGCTTATTTTTTATGCAAAAGTATTATGTCCATGTAATTTTTTAAGGTTTTGGTTCCGCTGCTGATACTAATGGAGATACGAGTTTTATGTGTTTATTATTTGTGACAAAGAATACATATCGAATACACAAACGTTCTCGTATATTATGAAAGAGGTGATTTTGTCAAAAGCACTTTTATCAACTTTCGTTTGATTTCAAATTCAGCGAGGGAGCTCCTTCGATTTATCAATTTTCTTAGAATATTATATTAATGTCGTTCATTTTCATAGACTTTTCATTGCTGTTAACAATAATAAAATTGCTGAAAAAAATTAACTGATGGATTAAAAGTCCGTTCTTTTCGCGCCTTAAAGAACTTTGTCAGAATGCTTCAATGCTGTGAATTTTTAATTTAAAAAAAACCTCGACACTTCAACCGAAGATCTGAGGAATATCAAAATTTTTCCGTTTCTCCGTTCATACATGCAAACGCCTTTATTGAAGTGTGTGATCGAGATCGATTGAGATCTGTAAATTTATATGTATGTAGGTATACTATATTTGATTAAAGTGAAGTAATAAGTGGATTGCGTATCACTAAGAAAAAGTACTCATTGATATTCTGAGGCTGAAATGAGCCCACGCTCGTCTACCCGTATCTTTATTTATAAATCAATAAAATAATATTGCTTACATGTAACCACTAGCTACATATAAAAAATGTTTGTCAACAGATCGGCAGTTCTACCACAAGTGGGCTTTACTTACCGATCCCGATGATATAACAGCGGGTCCTAAGGGCTACCTGAAGTGTGACATAAGCGTAATTGGCAAAGGTGATCAGGTCAAAGTACCGCCAAAGAGTGAAAAAGATGAAGACGACATAGAGGCGTTAGTACTAAAATTATAATAGATCTTCACACATGAAATTCAAATACACATTTTGAATTAGATAATAAATAATATAAATTATTTATTATACACAAGAAAGAATATAAATAAAGTGCTTAAAATTAGGTTACACGAATATATTATATAATAATATAGTAAATAGTTTATATATTTTCAATAACCTCGACATTACATTTACCTCGCCGACTACAAAGCACTTCAATGCTCTCGATATTATTTTTTTTGTGAGAACAGATATCGATTTATCAAGAATTGAAATCTGTTCTCACCCAGATTTCTAGGTAGCTAGGTAGCCTTTTATCAAGATGATTTTATGAGGAAATTTTAGTATTAACCCAATAAATATAGCTTGATCTGTTGTGCTTTGATTTTAATAATAAAAAGGTAATTTCTCCGGGTGACGTATTTATTTTTACTTTTCTTTTTTTAGAAATTTGTTACTTCCGGTTGGTGTACCAATTGAACGACAAAGAGCTAGATTCGTTATCAAAATATACAAAGCGGATGGTTTACCTAAAATGGATTCGTCTCTTCTTGCTAACATAAAAAGTGCTTTTACTGGAGAAAGTCAAGATATCATTGATCCATACGTTCAAGTTTCTTTTGCTGGGATGACTGTAAGTAAAATCAATCTCTTGATTTCAGAAAAAAATATATATTTTTATTTATACTTATTTTCGTAAATATAAAATAATTTAATATAAAATCAAACAGGGAAGGACATCAGTACAAAAAAATAATTGTGCTCCAGTTTGGAATGAACAAGTTGTTTTTACGGAAATGTTTCCACCTCTGTGCCAACGCATTAAGATACAATTAAAGGATAATGTTCCAATACATCCCAGTATAATTGCGACACATTTTATAGACTTGAACACAATTTCACATGATGGGGAAAGAGGTGAGTAAATTCTCTATAGGTGTTCCACCATTCACTAGACGTTGGAGTTTACGTTACTGAATAAGGTCATTCTAGTTAAGACTGTTCTTGGTCTTGACCACTCTGAAAGGACGCTTAACGTTGTCATCTTGAATCATACTAAATTGATTTAATTGAATGATTCTCTTCTTTATACACGTATTTTTAAATGAATACCGTAGTAAAGTAGCAAATATAGATAATATTTATGAATTGAACGTGAACCAAATATAAAACATGGGCTTAACATTAACAATACAATATGTCTACTCTGACTCTGTTGAATATGGGATATATATATAACATATCAACATAATATCTCTTTACTCTATTATAAATAATTAATAATTCACTTGAATGTTTTCGTATGATATTTTTTATGTATCCAGTAACAATTTTGTAGGTTTTCTACCAACTTTTGGTCCAGCATATGTTTACATGTATGGCTCCACTCGAGATTGTGCTCTTTTAGACCAATCCTCTAATTTGAATAAGGGAATCGGAGAAGGCGTATCATATAGAGCGAGGTATTTAAATAATAATATTCAAATGTAAAGCATATAATATTATGTAACTAATATAAATTAATTAATCTAATATTTTTTCATAGGATCTTAATTTCTATACGTACTGAGATAATTGACAGTTTTGAAACACCTTCATCGGAAGTAGAAGTAGAACCAATAATGCCAATTAATGAATTTACTTACGAGAAACATGAGGAATTTTTCTTGTTCGCAAGTATTTTTGACGTTAATATGATTGATAAAAGTCTCACTGATAAACCGATTCATTTTGAATTGAGTATTGGAAATGCTGGGAATTCTTTAGATGGACCCCATCCTTCAATGAGAAGACCACAAGATTTGGCAGTCGAATCATTAGGTAAGTTTTTTTTGAAAAGAAAAGCTTCATAGTATTGTATGATATAAATTATTATCTAAATGAAATAACGTTGGAAGGATATATTATGTAATTAACATGACATAATCTTCCTCCACGAACACAATATTATCCCTAGCAAAAATTATACTCAACAGTTTTTTGTTTTTTGTTTACTTGTTAAATACTTGTTTTTTGGACAATAAAATAATATAAAGTTACTTACCTACGGCATAATATTACGATATATCGCTTTATTATAATTTCTAACGATTTTTAGATGAACTTAATGCTGACACTGGATATTGGCAGAGTACAACACAAGAAACCAAAGCACAAACTACTGACAGATATAATTATTTCTTGCCATACTGGGATACAAAACAATGCATGCATGTTCGTAGCATATGGCCTGACCATCGTAGACGATTGTATAATTCGAACATGTTAAACTACATAATAGATATATTGGTAAGCAAGCTTAAAATTTTATTTTTTAATCTTAGTATGCATCGTGACCCTATGTGGCCTTTGATGCTTTTCTAAATTTCTTATAGTATTTTATTTTTATTTGGTATTTGTTTATTTTCTATTTTTTTTTTAATTTCAATATTAGTTTTAAAGTATTTTTATGTTATATTTGTTTACTACACATGTGCTAAGTTTTTTTTTTGTTATTGTATCTTACGTTGTCTAGCAGAAGATATCGTGTAAACATTCGTGAGTTGACTAGGCCATGTTTGAAAAACTGCGTGCTTGACCACATTATACTGAGTCCAGTGGCCTTTTCATCGAAGGTCTGCTATCTTTTTCGTAGTTTTATATAACTACAGTCGACTCTCGATAATTTGAAACTCAAGGGACCAGAGATAAATTTCAAATTATCAAGAGTTCAAAATAACAAGTGTTTGAATAACCACGAGGGGGAGGGGCGACTGAAGGAAATTCTGAAGGACATTTGTTCTTTCTTGGATTCATTTTAATACAAATACAAATACAGTTAGCACAAATCGAACATTAACGTGACTCATTAACGTTTCAAAGAAGACTGGAATGCGAACTTACTCATACCTCATTTATGTAAACAATTGACAAGTCTGTGCATGTATGTAAACAAACGACAGGTATGTGCATGATAAACGCTTCAAATTATAGAGAGTAGGGAAGCCTGGATTTCAAATTATCGCATGTTGGCGAGCAAGATAATACTTTTTCAACTTCAAATTACCGAAGGGACCAATTATCATTGATTTTATTCAATTTATCGAGTATTTTTCAAGGGACCGGATAAATTTTCAAATTATCGAGAGATTCAAATTAACGAGTGTCAAATTATCGAGAGTCGACTGTATTTACTATATATTAAGATGTTTACGTTTTAGTGAATTTATTAATTCATTCTTGAAACGTTCATTCTAGAGTCCTGTGTCCATGGAATGTAAACAAATATATATATTTTTTTAAATTTATAGGAGGAAGGAATCACTGATGCCGAAACAGTCTTAAGGACGAATGGCAGTCTCGAAAATACGGCTATAGCAGCTTTAAAATCTGTTATGGAAACGGTCACGATTCATTGTGCAAAATATATTGAATACATGAATAATGGTCCTCCAATAGGAAATACGAAGCTTGATCGTGAAAGGCAAAAAATCTGTATCTACGAAATTGTAAGTTAATTTTAAGTTGTGGCATATACTATATGTAGCTGACACAATCTAAAAGGTACTCTATGACAACTACGAACGACTTTACTATTCGACGTAACGATGCATAAATAAATTGTAAGCTTTTCAAGTTAAAATATCTAAATCAATTATTTCTCGTTTTCTTTAATGTGATCAAATATAATCTATGTTTGATCTTAACTTACTGAGATTTTTATTTATGATTAAATTTTCTAAGCCCTATCCTTAAACCGCATCTGTTTTTGTGAACAGTTGTAAAGAATATTATTGTGATATACATGAATTTAACTTGTTTTCAGGAACAGCTTTCTAATTTAGCACGTACTCTTAAAGCCATTATCACAAAACATTCAGTCAAGGACCGCCTAAGAACTACCATTGCTTATTTAAATCGGCTAAGATATATATGCGAAGATGTAAGTTTGATCGATTAATATATTATGATTTCCTTCTAGTTATTTTAATTGAAATAAAAAAATATAATTACAAAATTATACTTTAGGCTCAACATGCTATACCTGACATCTTTATATGGATGATAAGTAATGGGAAACGCATAGCATATCAGCGCATCCCTGCAAGAGACTTAATTTATTCAGAACGACCCGATGAAATTGGTCGACTTTGTGGCAAAATGCAAACATTATTTCTAAAGGTAATATATATGTAAATTAATGTAGATTGTAGGTATGTTAAGTTTATGTAATTTTATGATTTAAATATTTTATTTTTCTTAGTGGCCTGGGAAAAAGGCTTCAACACCAAGTGGTTGGACGGTTCCAGGAAAAATAGAGGTATACTTGTGGCTTGGACTTTTACAAGACAAAAAGCATTTTCTTGATGGTTTGCCACACGGTTATTCGCTTAGTACTGAAATTAAAAATGCAGAAAGGCCACGCGCTAATCCTCCGTCGACTATATTTTACTCTGAGAGACATGTAAGTGTAAAGTTTGTTTAACTATTTGCTTGTTATTATGATGTAAACATAAAAACAAACTTTTAATTTACAGAAATTTCAAATGAGGGCCTATATATATCAAGCCAGATCACTAATTGGCTCAGATTCTTCAGGATTATCTGATCCATTTGCGAGAGTTATCATTGGAGATTGCTCTGCGACTACTCAAGTAATCGAAGAGACTCTCAGTCCTACTTGGGACGAGCTACTTGTGTTCGACGATGTGCTCTTATATAGCACCATTGATCAAATTAAAAAGTATCCACCGACTGTAGCGATCGAAATTTTTGATCAAGATAAAGTTGGAAAATCTGAATTCATCGGCCGTGCTTTAGCCAGGCCTCATATTAAATCTCTATATGAAAAATATGAAAAACCAGATTTTCCCCCACGACTGGAATGGCATAATATAATTCGTGGTGGTGAAAATGCTGGGGAGCTTTTAGCTACGTTTGAACTTCTCGAGGTACCATTAAAACAAGGTACACCTGAGTTGCCAGATCTCCCGGAGCCAAGAGAGCCTAATGGAAAACCGCTGATCGATGCCAATAAAGGCCCGATATTACCAGTTCCTGTCGGGATACGTCCGACCCTATCAAAATATCGAATTGAAGTATTGTTTTGGGGTTTGCGTAACCTTAAACGTGTGCATTTACTGTCTGTTGATAAACCTAGAGTTGATATAGAATGTGCTGGTCACATAATATATTCATCTATCATACAAAATTCAAAACGAAACCCTAATTTCTCAAACCCTGTAAAGTTTATTGACGTAGAACTACCGGACCAGGATCTTTATCGACCTCCGTTAACTATTCGAGTTTTAGACTGTCGAAGCTTTGGAAGAGTAACACTAGTAGGAACTCATACGATTAATTCAATTCATAATTACATGTATACTCCCACGAGTAAACGTGAAAGAGAAATTGAAGATAGGAAAAAATCTTTGATACAATTACAAAATGTCGATTTACATACTAATCGAATTATTCAAGATGATATAATTATGACTACAGATGATAGAGAAAGTTGCCCACTACTCATTCCCGAATTTCAATTATCAGCCTCTTATGGATCAGATGCAACTTCTCCAATGCGTAGGAAAGGTCCAGGATATGCCAAACGAGAACTTAACAGGAAAAGAAAACCTAGTTCAGAATCTACAATTGATGATGATGATTGTAGCAAAGATTGGTGGACGAAATATTTTGCTTCTGTAGAAAGAATGATAGAAGAGGAAAAAGAAGCTAAGAAAGAGAGACAAGGCATGTTACAGCCATGTCATTTAAGCTTTATTGATGAAACTCAGTCTCTACGAGATTCTCCACGCTCTGAACGTACAAGACGGCATCGCACTGCATCGCCTAAGTCAAAATTAAGCCCAACAATAACTAACAAAAGTGAAATCCCTTATTCTACCTTAACTAAAGTTAGTATTAATTCATAATAGATATTGTGATTATATTAATAGTCTACTATAATAATTATTTTTTCCATGTCTGCTATGTTTAATAAATTCTTGATTTAAAACAAACTATATTCAACTTGTTTTCTATAATCTGTAGATATATCCACATGAGCTCGAGGCTGTACCAGAATATGAAGAATTCAAAGACTGGCTACATTCTTTTGAACTGTACCGCGGTAAAAAGACAGGGGACGATGCAGAAGATGAAAGCCGTATCGTCGGGACGTTCAAAGTAATCTTATTATTTTTTTTTCATTTTGGGATTATTTTACTATAACTTTAAATGAAATGAAATGAATTGAAAAAAATGTTTGAATGTTTGAATGAAATAAATGTTTATTTAAAGTGGTTATTTCTTTTCTATAGGGTGCCCTTAAAGTTTACAAGTGGCCACTATCAAAAGATATTGATGATCATCATTTAGTGGGATTCGATCCTAACAACGGATTCTTCCAAGGAGTTCCAAGTAACGAACCTATACATGTATTAATAAGAGTTTACATTGTCAAAGCTACTGATCTTCATCCTATGGATTTTAATGGAAAAGCCGATCCATATATTGTTCTACATCTTGGTTCACGAAAATTTAGTGACAAGGCACATTACCAATCCAAACAGCTCAATCCAGTATTTGGGCGATGTTTTGAAACAGAAGCTACTTTTCCACATGACTCAATGTTGACTATTCAAATACTTGATTGGGATTTGCTAGGAAAAGATGACTTGATTGGTGAAACGAAAATTGATTTGGAGAACCGATTTTACAGTCGTCACCGAGCAACATGTGGATTACCTACAAAATATGAAGAGTAAGTAAAAATTTGCTTAGTACTAAAATTATTTAAAGCTAACTATATAGAAATGTAATTACTAACTACTAAATATTTCTACAGAGATGGATATAATCGATGGCGTGATGCAATGAAGCCAACACAAATATTGGCTAAGCTTTGCAAAGATATTAAAATAGATCCACCTGTTTATGAGTACGGCCGCGTTAGGGTCGGTCGTACAATATTCAACATATCTATGGAGGACCCGGAACTGTTTGATAATCCCGACACCGTTCAAGAGCAAATGGCATTAAATGTTCTTAGGCGTTGGCACGAGGTCCCACGCCTCGGGACGCATCTTGTTACTGAACATGTCGAAACACGACCGCTTTATAATCCTAACAAGCCTGGTAAGGTGGTTCCGACATTTAAAAAACGAACTGATGACTGACTGATGAACTGAAATGTTTAAATTTATTGAAATATGTTAAGAATATTTAGTATACATCATCAAAAAAGAATCCCTAGACAACAAGAAAACAACTAGGTTTATTAGTGGTATTGGATTACTAGAATAAAGGTCAATATTTACTAATGGGACTACTTTTGGACAGATGCATAAAATTATAAATATAAATGTTTTTTTTATGTTAGATATCGACAGACGAGCATGAGGTTCGCTTGATGGTAGATGATACCACATACATGCCACAGAACATCAGTTAATGATACGCTGTCGACCTACTAATTACTTCGAGCATTCGGAAATCCATAGACTGAAACGGAAATGGGCAACGTGCACTTCACGATTTTTCCATCTTTGAACGGTGTTTCGGTACCCGGTCGGAATTTCGATATTCCTCTCCCCCGAAGTTACCAGACTTGGGGAAAACATACTTACAGAAAACTTTTAAACATGCTGTCCCAGTGGGATTCGAACCCACGACCCATAAACACATCGGCAGGTGTTTTACCGAACGCGCCAATGAGCCCGTCAAAAATATGATAAGTATAGATAGTATATCTATATATAAATATAGATAGTCTTTATGGTCATTATAAATCATGCGTCAGGTTGTGTCTCTCCCTAAAATATGGCGTGGGGCCGATGTCTGGCCATGCGTGATACTCTTGAACGGGTGCTACTTGTGGTGACTGGTCAGACTTGAATTCGTGTATGTGGTGATGTTAGTTATTTCTATGTATTTGTGTGTTGTTCCCACGAGAATGTACTTACGTGCGCACTTGCGCACTCCTATTTCACCATGCCTACTGCTGATAGAGGACAAATCTTTGTTTTTAATTTTTTTCGTTTATATATTTTTTTATTAATAATACTTACTTAAATATGTCATGTCGAACATGGTGTAATGATTGCAGCTCTTTACAAACATTTTGTAAAACAAAAAACTTGGCGATTAAAAAGAGTGGCGGAGAGTTTATTGCCAGTTCTTCTCATCCGCTCTACGCCCTTGATTTGAGAACTGGCAGTAAATGTAAAATTAGAAGCATTTAATAATGTATATTTTTATTGGCGTTCCTAAGTGTAGTGTGTAAAGCCAGTGCTACACTTAACGGAAATTCCTTCGCGGAAGATTCGCGACGGAACGCCAATACATGTTATTGCATATAAATTAAGTAACGAACGGAGCGACCGATTTTCCGCGAAATGTGCCCGCTATTTGCGAAAAATCCGCGACGGAATTTTCGCTAAGTGTAGCCCTGGCCTAAGTGTGTGTTACCTAAATGAATAAATGATTTTGAATTTGAATTTGAAAATATAAGTTCCAAATATTGCGCATACAGTATATAAAAAATATTTCCCTCCAGGTGTTGAACAAGGTCGTTTAGAATTGTGGGTAGACATGTTCCCCATGGACATGCCCCTTCCTGGTCAATCTGTAAATATATCACCAAGGAAACCCAAAGCTTATGAAATGAGAGTAATTATATGGAACACTGATGACGTAGTCCTTGAAGATGACGAATTCTTCACCGGGGAAAAAATGTCCGATATATATGTGAAAGGGTAAACTAAACTTTAATATTATAAACAAGTCAAGAATTAAAAAAAATCTACTATTTCACGTGTTGTATGCATTATTCGGCTACTATATTACATTTTTTTTTTTTATATATAATATCGGGGGCAAACGAGCCTGCGGCTCACCTTATGGAAAGTGAACACCGCCGCCCATGAACATCTGCAACACCAGAGGACTTGCAGTTGCGTTGCCGGCCTTTAAGGTAGGAATAGGCTCTCTTCTTGAAGGTCCCCAAGTCGTACCGGTTCGGAAAAATCGCTGGATAGATAGATAGTGTTTATTATAATATTAATATATGTACTAGCTGATGCCTGCGACTTCGTTCGCGTGAGTTTCATCTTATGCTGAGCTTTTGAGCAAAGTTTCTTCATATGATATATTCATATCCACTATTCCACGAATACACATTGAAAGTGGCGAAATAATCAAACTATTTCATTTCCATATCAAACTGTTATTGAAATTTGATAATTCGAAAAAGTTCGACGCGAGTCAGTTTGCATTGCAATTTGTTGATATGGTTCACCTTTAAATGATGATAACCGATTTTTGTTTTGCTTAAAATATGTGAAAATTGCATGAAAATCGATTCAGTATCTTCGGAGATTAGCCCTTACAAACAGACAAACAGAGAGAAACAAAAAAATAAAAAAAAACTGGGTTTGTACTATTTCTCTTCTTACATCCCGCTGACTCGATTTGTAGAACTTTTTTTCTATGTACGTATTTGACCTCTACAGTTTTATTATATGTATATTGTATAGATATAGAATAGATGACATCATTTTAATATTGCTCTTATTGCTATTACAGGTGGCTCAAAGGTCCCGATGATTGTCAGAGTACCGACATACATTACCGCTCCTTGACTGGAGAAGGAAATTTCAACTGGCGTTTCATTTATCCATTTGAGTATATGGAGGCTGAGGAGCGTATAGTAATTTCACGAAAAGAATCTGTATTTTCTTGGGATGAAACAGAATGTAAGATACCAGCCCGACTCGAATTACAAGTGTGGGATGCTGATCACTTTTCTGCGGATGACTTTTTAGGTTAGATACTATCCCTAATTACTTAATTAATTTTAATGACGTTCTTTACATCCTCATAACTTCTAATGTACGTTATAATCGATTTTAAAATTTTATTTGTAATTACCTGAAGCGTTCGTAGTAAAATTAAATTCTAAAAAATATACCAACCTACTACGAACCCGCAATGTTCAAATAGCATTGTTTGCCAAATAGCATTATTGTTTTAATTTAAAAATTAAAAGCAAAGTAATTTAGAACCAAGTTTATCTTTTTTATTTACAAAATATGATATACAGAAGCGGGAACGGCATTTAAATCACGCAGAGGGTTCCGCTAATGAGAAATATCTTCCATAACAGATATAGACAGCTGTGATATATATGGACGTAAATGCAATTAATTTTTAATTTCAGGAGCATTAACTTTGGATCTTAATCGTTTCCCTCGTGGTGCAAAATCATCAAAACTGTGCACTTTAGATATGTTACGAAATGACGGCTCTGTTCCGATGGTAAACATTTTCAAGCAAAAGCGCATTAAAGGCTGGTGGCCTTTTTACACAAAACGTGACAATGAAGAAATGGAACTTACAGGCAAAGTAGAAGCAGAAATACATTTGCTTACTCGTGAAGAGGCTGAGAAGGTGCCGGCTGGTTTAGGCCGCAATGAACCTGACCCATTGGATAAACCGAAGTAAGTTTAAGAAATTGTAAGAAAACGGATGGAACAACTAGCAACGCGTCCGGCTTCACACGAGTGCAATGTAGATGTACTATAATTATACAAAAAATAGCGCTATGTTACTCGCTGATTATGTAGCTTTCTATTGGTGAAAATCGGTCCAGTAGTTTTGGAGTTTATTTATAACTATAAAAATCCAAAATTACAAATCTTTTCTCTTTATAATATTATTATAGAAGTATCGATAACTATGATTAGAAAGATATGTGATAGGAAATAGACTTTTTCACCTTCAAGCGACCTGTCTGGTCAATCACGTATTGTATTAAGCGTGTTTGTTTTATATGACTTGATAAGACGATAATAGTTTTAATTTCTCTTTACAGTCGCCCAGATGCATCATTCATGTGGTTTTTGAATCCTCTCAAATCACTCCGCTATATATTGTGGCACAACTACAAATGGACCATTATAAAAGCAGCCTTCATCATTGGAGTTGCTACTATGATCTTGTTGTTCATCTATGCTGTTCCCGGTTACTCCGTCAAGAAATTTCTTGGCGCTTAAAATGTGACATTATTATGATGATATAATAATTTTATTTGATATACGTATTATATCAGATTGAACATATTATATAAACAATTTAATTTATACATCTGGAAACGATAGAAGAAATCCCGATAGTAACTATGACTGCGAATCATTAACAAAGAATGATATAAAAATACCTATGAAAAACTCAAATTATTTTTTCCATTATGATCGGGATGGGTGAGATCAATAAATTCATAATTAGAGAAACAATTAATATTATTAATTCTTGAAAGTCGGACTGCGACTTTCTTAATAACTTGCTTGCGATCGAAATATCTAGATTAATCTTAAACAACTTGATACATATTATATCGCTCGAGTAAAAAAGAAATATTAAGATCTCTAGTCTAAAGAAAAATTATAAATAGATTTTGTTTAGTTCTCTTTATTGGTATTCTGACTTCTTACCTAAGTACTTAACTCGATTTAAGTCCCAAGCATGAACAACTTGCGATAAAATAATCGAAGCGTAAGTCTGTCATTTGTATTCATTTCTCATACAACTGACAATGACGATACGGAAAGTTAAAAGTAAAAAAAAGTTTCTCGTAAGTTATTTCTTGCTTGGGTCTTAGTAAATCTCTTACACTTCTCAAGTCGTAGTATTCTCTGGCGCTGTATGTTCGCGATTGATAAAAATAAAAATTGGCCAGGGAATCGAAACACACTATTTTCTATCTATACAAATTTATAAAAACTTACTATTTATACTTTAATGTATTCCTTTTAATATTTCATATTTTATAATATCATGCTTTTAAAAAAATATTTTTGTTAAATACTTATATACTCCTTTTATTCGTCCTGATATTGTGAAGTACCTATTTATTGCATGATCGATGTTACTGTTTTATTCCTTTTTCATTTGGCGAATTTATTGTTAAGAGCTATAGTGACATAAGTCACTTTAATGAATTATTTTCGTGGCTATGTTCATTAAATACTTACATTGGGAACAGACCAGTAGAGATATATAATTATTGACTTAATTAATTAATTATCTCTGGTTTAATTATGACATATTTGTTACCGCGCTTTGAGTCTTTAATTGAACTTACTCAATTGTGCTCCGATTTTGATGATGTTTTTATTATTTTTTTTTGGACAAACAGCCTCAGATATTTGTCTGATAATATAAAAATATTACCGAGATAATATTTTTATACCAATCAAACTTTAAAAGAATTAACTTTGAATGAGGTAATGTTGGGTAAAGTCACAGTTTTTTGATGAAAATTGATAGTTGACACTATATTAAAGCCAGTAAATTAATCTTATGTATGTTGGAATAATAATTGTTAAAATATACTTTAACAGGTATAAATTATCATAATCGGAGCATTTTTTTTTAACATTTTTCTTTAACTATCGGTAGATTTTCTATAAATATATTTTCAACTATTGTAACTTTTGATATTTGTCTATGCATATAAATGTTTTGCAACGTATTTACCTAAATTAAATTAATGTTAGTGATTAAAGATATATTATATAATCGAATGGATATGAACATTAATGAGAAATCTTTGACCAAAAGAATTTCTTGCTTTTCGATGTTATTTTAAGATACATTTTATTTATACTCTGTACACATAATAAGGCATTTAAGCTAGAAGGCCCTATAATTTATATGGACCGATAATAATTGGCACAGATTTATGTTTTCTAAAAACACTATTAAATCTAAATTGAGTAATAAGTGCAACCACAAATCGAAACACATACAATTGTACTCAGTTATTGTTTGTCTGATATACCCATGAGTTTAAGTGTAATATCTTATTGCTACTATATGTACCATTTGTTTTAATATTAATTTATCGTTAATTTTTTTTATGTCAGATATCGATATACGAGCATGAGGTTTCACTTGATGGTAGGTGACACGTCAGCCACAGAACATCAGCCAATGATGCGTTGTCGACTTACTTTTTACTTCGAGCATTCCGATAATATAAAGTCTCCATATACAGCGGTTATTTTGCTTTTGTACAAGACAAGTAACATCCAAAAGTAGATTAAGTACCCAATAAATACGTAAATAAAACAGTAGAGGATTTCTAGCTTAAAAACCAGCCTTATGTAGCCTTGTATAGACCATAGAGAAATCAGGGTCCAGGAGAGAAGGAATTTCTCTATTTAAGTAATAAGTTGATACTTGTTTTATTATTTAAAAAAAAATTATATTGTCCTGGGCCCGACTTGATATCATAATATTTAATGTTTAGGAATTAAACTTTTTAAAAATTATTATACAGAGTGGAATTTAAATTATATCTCTCTTCTTTCTTAGCTCTCAAACAATTGTGATAGATTTTTCTAATGATTAATATATTACTTAATTATAAGTTTATATTTTTGATGTATTTATTTTAGAGTGTTAACTGATGTTAACGAAGTCAAATTACGTTCTTCGTACATACTTTCAGTATGTGGTGAAAAACACAGGTTTACGTTTATAATGATTGTCGCTTTAACTTTACTTGATAACAAATAGGAAAACATAGCAATTTTATAGGCTACGCTACTGAAAACAATCTGGTGTTGGTACCGAACTATAGGCCAGGGATATTATTGAGCTTTCACTCTGGTTCCTAATCGGTCGGAACTTCCGATTGATTTTGGACCGATTCTGGTTTCGGTAATCGAAGGTCGAAGCACAGTGGCGGCTGTGACTATAGTCAGCGCCATTTGATTTAATTTTAACTTACTACTATACTGATTATGACCCGGGAAGGGTTTTTTATTTGAACTGATATGATTGAAACTAAATAAATTTTGTAATTTGTTTTCATTATACATCTCTCTTTTGGCTTCCGATTCCGGTTCCGACAAAACAATTTTTAACATCCGATTCCGAATTCGGTTCCGATAAAAGCACCTCCGGGTCATCCTATGGGCCATGCAATCACTTATGATCAGATCAGCTTTTTATTATACTATTCTATAAAATTAATATAAAGATTTCGTTAATATACAATTTTGCTCTGTATAAAACATATCACTTTTAAAACTTATTTAAAATTTAATAAGTAATATGTCACAATAATAAGTGTTAGCCCTCAGATAATTCATGTATACTGTTATTATGTAGGATCATACTTCTTAGGTGTAATCTGTAATTCTTTATCAACACAGTGAAATATGTGTAAGAGAGAGGTGGTACGTAAGAGACAAGTATTGAAAGGTATAATTACCGGTTAACGGAAAACAATCTCGGATTGACACTATTCTTGTTGTATGGTAACCCCTATCAGTTCGCATTCCTTTCATTTTTACAGTAGCATCCATTTCTTCAAGTGATGTGTACCTATTCATTATTTATTTGATAAACATTATTAATAATTTATACTAATATTATAAAAAGGAAAGTTTTGTTTGTTACGATTTAACTCAAAAACTACTGGACTGATTTTAAAAATAATCAACGAGTAACATAGGCTATTTTTTTGTTGTTCATCAACATTGCGCCCGTGCAAAGCCGGAACATGTTACTAATAAAGTATATAAAGAAAAATACAGGAGCTAAATAGCAGGAAATGTTTTATTTGAAATTATTGAGTCTTTTTGGTTTAAAATAATTAAATTTTAAGTTATTTATAAAAGGGACACAACAAAGTGTTATTCACTGGATGTCATCAGGACTTTATACATACATATATGTACCTATATCACTCCTCCTTCCGATTGGGGTAGGCATAGATCACGAAATTGCTTGTGCTCCGATCCTTACATATTCGAGTATTTTTACTAACACATCATCTTTTTGATTTTTTATATAGCATCCCAAGTATATACTGATAATTGTTGTGGGACATTACGCTGGTCATCTTAAGTTTTATATTGCGGTTCTCATCATAATTGCTTCATTACCGCCTTTCAAAACACAGCACGGCTCGGTTGTAGAAGCCAGTGCTAGGGGATGCCACCCACAAATATTTACTTCATTTGCTTACAAAATACTATTTTTCTCTGATATTAATCTCAAAGAGATCCTAGTTCAATCTTTAAAAAACTTTAGCTTTATCTTTTCTGATGGATGTTATGGGATTATGTCACTGTGTTTATAGAGAGCGTAATATTTTAATCAAGATTATTATAAACATAATATTATAGTAATAATGTTCATCAGTCACCGTTATTTTTAGGTCGTTGGTTATATGATTAGTATCTCTGGTAATTTTTTAAAACATATTTTTGCTTATTATATTTATTTTTAAATGCAATATCAATGTTCTTTCAATTAGAGTTTTCTATTAAAATAGCTATCTTACCAGAACATAATAAACTTAATCACAGAATTATACCTAGAAGTTACAACTATAACTGTGCAAAATTACCGCTTATCCTAGATTTATCGCGACTGTCGCAATTGAATAATGTTTCATTAAATATTCACTTGAAGCGTTTTAATGATTGTGACTTGTTATTGATACAATTGTTTTTATTCCGTTTCTCATATTTAAATGTTGTATTTGAATTTAAATCTTAACCTTTATACAGGTAAATACATTTTATGAAAGAAAAAAAACAAATATAAAGATGCATTGCAAGATTATGCTATACAATTTTATAACATTTTTTGGCCAGTTTGGTCGAGCTTTAGCGAACGTTGTGTAGTAACGATAACTAAAGAGGATGTGACACTACTGATTCGGCTTGTAACAGCTCCGAAGAAGTCTAACTGTTGCACGTTCCTATTCCATGGTATTTAACTTTGGATGTATTTGTATTCTGGATGACATGACTATTAAATAACAATGATTTCTTCAGCACAATCATTCAAGTTTACATATCATATTCTTTGGGGTAAAGCATCTACACACATTAGAAGATTAGGTAACACATTTAGATGTATTATTTTTACCAACTCGTTAAGGCTCACTAGTATATGTATATATGCACTCCGTCGCTAGTGTGAGAGTGACGTAATCTGAATTTGAATTAATCATCTTACCGATCGAAGTCACACCTGTGGCTGAGCAATCTACACGGTGCGTTGAGTACCCATGGACTCTTCAGAAACCAAAATGACAACTTCCTTTTGAATACCTACTTTACTGTTATCGCTTCATAAAATGTATTTACCTATTACAGTACATGATTCGTAGTTAATTCTCTTATATATTCTTAAATATTAAAATATATATGTTATGTCAATCCATGTATGATTAAATAAATGTCTCTTAAACAAAGTGTTTTTTTTTTAAATTTCCTAATTGTCTTATTTAGGAGTAATGGCTGGTATACACTTTGATTAGTCAAGTGTCAAGTGTTTAGTGTTTAGTATGTAGAGTGATTAGTGTTAAGTGATTAGTAATGTCCTATACTGTTTATTAGGCAGTGTTTAGTTCATTTAAAAAATAGACAATTTTTTGCCTGTATACACACTGATAGTAATAATTAACAAAAAAAAAACCAGTGAATATGTATGAGCCCATTCGCAATGTAGTTAATGAAATATTGAATGTGCTTGCGTTACACATTCGAGAAGAAATTGAGTTGGAATTGAGGAGACCACCTCGATTATGGATAGCTAGGAGAGAAGGTGTAAGCCTCCTTCGCCCCAAAATTTTCTAAATGCATTTCAGTAGCTATGGTTTGCCGAGCTGCGTCTCTGGCTTGTTTATATAAACATTTACATTATATAAACACGCATGTTGAACATATAACTCCACAAATTTGTGGGTTACGGATTCGATCCACCTAGTATTTCATTCACAACAACAGAAGAAACGAACACGACACTGTTGACTTAACAGTCACGCACGTCCCGACGTGTTAAGTTCATGTTTAGTGCAAGCGAGGGGTGAAGGCGGGACGCGCGGGAGGAGCTACTCGCAGAAAAAATAGAACATACTTGTAAATACTGTACTTCGCTAAACACTATACACTTAACACTTAACAGAACTGTCCGAACGTGTTTTTTGCTAAACACTTAACACTAAACAAGCCACTCGCACTAATCACTAATCAAAGTGTATACCAGCCATAAGGCGTATTTATCGTAACAGATATAAATCACAGGTATTCATAGATAACAGATAACAGTTGTTACGGTTGTGATATATCTGTTATTGTATAATATCATACAATACTAAATAACAACTGTTCAACAAATACTAGTAACATCCAAGTCATTTTGCCTGTATCAATTAATTATTAAACATCTATTATTATTGTCGCGTGCTTAAACGAAATGCAGCTAGAATTTATTATCCAACAAAATACAATTGGATGTTTCACAGGCAGGAAATCAACTTGAAAAGTCACTCTTAAATTAGATCGTATTATCTGTAATTCCTTTAGTATGTAAATAACAGACTGTTATTTAATAACAGATATTTGCTTCTGTTATTATTGAGTAGCAGATATAAAAGATATCATGTTAGACCTGTTATCACCCATGTCTAGTCTTATTGATTAGATATTGAGCCCGAGCCCAAATATTTAAATTATATTTGGACATGAGTAGATTAATGAAGACTGCACTACTTTTGAATCCACCTTTTTTTTTTTTTTATTGTGGTGAAAATGTGTTAACACACCCCCGTCGCTGGGCGGTTCATAGGCGCGGGGAGTGTGGGGTTCCGTTGCGTCTGCTCCGAGGCCTTAAGCTTCCTCGGAGACAAGATCGGTTTTCGGTTACCCACTAAAAACACCACGCCCACTTTCCGCCTTTGCGGGATCCCTGGGTTCGCAGAGCATATCTCCAGGGGTCCCAGCGGTATTTGCGGTTGAGGGGGGACGTTATGAGGGGGGACGAGAAGGTGCGCATATCGAATTCTTCTCCACCCGCCCCGATTCTCCGCCCTCAGAGGGTCTACGGCGACCCTCTCCCGCTCTCGTTCAGCAATCTCCTTCTGCAGCATAATGCGCTCACAGAAGGAGACCGGCGCTGCCCTCCATGCCTCTTCACTGTCCAGCATCTTTATCACCATATAAGACAGTGACAGGTCTGTACCCACGACTGACATCAGGTCATGGCGCTCCGTAGTCCACGCCGGACATTCCGCAAGGGTGTGCACGGCATTGTCCTCCGGGGCGCCACAGTGGTGGCACATGGGGGTCGGCTCTCTCCTCGCCACCTTATGTAGGTACCGTCCGAAACACCCATGTGCCGACAGCACCTGCACCACCCTGAATGTAACAGCCCCTTTAGCCCTTTCCGTCCAGTCCTTGAGTACTGGTCGAATGGCCTCTAGTGTATGGGCCCCAGCATTCTCCTCAGCTAGGTCCGCCTCCCATAGGGATAACAGAGCATCCTTGGCACCTCGCCTAGCCTGCCCCGCTATCTCCATCCACGGACCTAGTCTCCCCTCTTTGGACTCCACCTTTAATCTGTAGAGGGCAGCCAGTATTTCGGCGTCCCTTTCCCAGGGTGGAGTCCCAGCAATCGCGCAGGCCGCCGCGAAAGACACGGTCCGGTAACAGCGAGCTGCTCGGACCGCAATCATTCGCTGCGGCCTACGAAGGAGCACACGACTGCTCCTTTTACACATCGCGTCCGGCCATACCGGGGATCCATAGAGTGCCATACTGCGGATAATTCCTCCTAACTGTATGGTTTGGCAGTAGGCGCCCTAGGGCTCCAGCTGCCTTCACCAACTTTGTTTCGAGGATCTTCAGGTGAGCCTCGAAACTCCATCGACCATCCAGTATGAGCCCTAGGTATTTCATACCTACCGGTATTCTGACCCCACCAATCGTGAGGTCTGCACCCGGTGGGGGTCCTCTTTTTGGTCCGTGGAAGAGAAGGGCGTCGGTTTTGTCGAGGGAGACACTAAGACCCAACTTCTCTATCCTTTCCACAACCAGTGTTACGCCTATAGTGGCCAGGGCAGCCGCCTCCTGATAGGACTTTCCGTGGGCTACGACAAGGGTATCGTCTGCATAGCAGAGGACACGCATCCTGGGAAGGAGCGTGCCTCGCAACACCCAGTCATAGCCCATGTTCCATAGTAGCGGCCCGAGCACCGATCCCTGCGGAACCCCACATAACACCGGCCGTTGGACAATGTCCCCCACCTGTGTCATATACGCCACTTGACGCCCCTCTAAATAGTTCCCCACTAGCCGGCGCAGGTAAGAAGGCACCTCGAAAAATCGTAGTGCCTCCTCAATCACGCCGAACGGAAGACTATTAAAGGCATTGGCAATATCGAGAGACACTGCCAACGCCCTCTGCCTCTGCTCCACCACCTCACTTGTGTGACGTCTTAACTCAATGATGGCGTCCACCGTCGAGCGGCCAAGGTCTTACCAGCCTCGTCCAGGAGGACAATTGGCCGGTAAGCTGAAGGGGACTCTGGCGGGCGGCCTTCCTTCTGTATAAGGCACAAGCGTCCCATTTTCCAGGTCCGTGGGAACTGCCCAACCCGCAGACAGGTGTTGAACAACCCCCTCAACTCCTCCTCCAGGTGGGTTAGGGCGATGGCCAGGACTCGGGCGTGTACCCCGCTAGACCTGGTGCCTTTTTTCTGCCCTTCAATCTATTCCGGGAGGTTTCCATTTCGAGGTCTGTGACCTCTGGAACTTCCCCTTCTCCCTCCTGAGTGGTCTCTTCCTCCGCAACCATCATGGGAACAACAACGTCCAGGGGAGGTGGAAAAAGACCCGTTACGATATTTTCGACAAGGTCTGGTTCTAGGTGTTCCGTCAGAGGAGCGCCACCAGCGTGCACTTTTGAATCCACCTATGATGAATCAATGCTTATCATTGGTACGTATCAAAATTAAAGTAGGTACTATTACTCGCAATTGCCAGTCCAGTTAAAGATAACATAATTATCCTGATAATTACGTTTATCTCTGTACCATTTAGTTTAAATATGAGTGCTTGTGGATTACAGTTAGTGCAAAACTATGTATTTATATCGCAGAATACCATAATAATATTTAACTAATGCGTAATATATGTATGTGAAGCTCTTCAAATACGTTCAGAGAGGTTTGTATCTAGGTCGTTGCCACTTCAGCTTGATCCTCCACTATACGATTGTATTATCCGCGTCTTTTAATTTGGCGAAATCACTCATTTTCTATCTATTTGTATGGAGTCTGACTTGGTAGCCTTGCAGGAGACATGGCTGCTTCCTCATGACCTACATTTACTTGGAACTATCTCTAACAACTTTGAATACACGGGTAAGTCGGCGGTTGATACTTCAGAAGGCTTACTTATGGGTAGACCGTATGGGGAAGTGGCCATTCTTTGGAAGTCTGGAGAGTACCTACTCTCCAGACTTCCTATAACCTATTAATATACCTATATATTAATATATTATATATTATATTTTAATATACCTATATTTGATCAGGTTTCTGTTATAGACTGTATTAGAACACGATTAGTTGCGATAAGAGCAACCACTAAGGATTGCAATATAATTATCTTCTCTTTTATATGCCTATAGACTCCATTCATAATTTAAATGAATTTACAGAAATCCTTAGTGAGATGAGTGCGATTGTAGTGAGTAACGATGTCGAGAGTGTATTTATTCTCGGAGATTTTAACGCTCATCCCAAGGAACGTTTTTAAAGAGAGATGATAAGTTTTCGCACGGATCAGTCATGGATCTGTGCGGACGTAGTGAGGTTCATGGAAGTAGACGGTGGTTGGATCACTACGTTGTTTCCTTATCTGCATGGCTATCACTATTGTTGACGTAGGAATTAAAGAAGACATATATATGTATGTCAGATCATTTGCCTATATTTATTAAATGTGATTTAGGTATTGTGAAGTCAAAGTGTATGATGACAATTAACGTTTCAATTCACAACATGTTTCATACATACATACATATACATCACGCCTCTTTCCCATTGGGGTAGGCAGAGATCACGGAATTCCATATGCTCCGATCCTTACATACCACTTTCGCTTCTTCTACTTTCATCAATGCTTTCCTACAATGTTTCAATAGATGCTAAAAAAATATTACGTACCTACCTTTGATTATTTAATATAAATAATCAAAGCTACCTACTTTAATTTCAACCATATGGTTTTTTATACCGTAGGTAACTTATTTCTCACATTAAAAATGTTTAACAAAAAGTGGTTGCTTAGATTGTAAGCACAAAAAACTAAAAAAAGGGCAAAATATATTCTTAAAAATCTAGACAAAGCTATGCTGACGGAACGTAACTGAGGGCCCAATACTCTCAAACTAGATAACTGCTTACCAAATGCGCTTTTGGGACGACCATAAAACGATCGACGATAGCTATCGATCTTTAACTATAGTTTGAATTTTGGGAACGTCCGTTATTGACTGGCCTATAAGTATGTATGTACAAGTGTGTTGGTTCACTAGGCTACACTTTTAAAAAACAAAGTGTGGCAAGTGCACTGAATCACACATTAAAGACTGTCTTTAACCAACTAATAGACATTGTTTTTATATTTGGAAGGTAAGATAAAAAGATATGTCATTTATAAATATGATAACATTATGGTATAAGTAATTTTTAATTAATAAATAAGAAAACCATTAAAAAAACTAACAATGAATTTTCTCAAAATCCTCAGAAAACAATACAAAAGTTCGATATGTTATGACAACCCAGGTCAGCGTTTTGTTATATTGTCGTGGCTGGGGTAGTTCGATTTGTCAGCACCGGCGCCGCCTACGTCGCCGACACTTACTACGTCGCCGCCGACAGCGACTACGGCGGCGGCGACGCCGGCGACGAGAGCGTCGGCGGCGTCTACGACAACGCATTCCACGAGCTAGCCAACTTATGAAATGGGAACCTTTTCTTTCCAAAAATCCAAAATTTGTCCCATTTTCGAGTACAGACTGTACTGTTTTATTCAAATCATCGGTTGGTTCTTCACCGTGCTTGTTGTGAAGATGCCTCACTATGTCAGCTAATGTTGCCCCGTGGCTGTTCTCTTGCAGGTATTCTATGATAAGCCTCCCGGCCGCCTGCGACGGCTTTTCATCGTTTGTTGCATTATTTGAAGACATTGCAAATTTGATCAACCATTTAAGAAAGTATTATTAATGTTACAAAACTAATTATTATAATTTTGACATCACAGAGATAAATTTAAATTCAGGATTTTCCAAATCAATATAAAAACAATCTGAATAAGTCCGACATATTTTAATTAATGTCATATAAGTCATGCTACTTTTCTTTATTCAAAAAATTTTACTTAATCATATTATTTCTTGCCAGTTTGTCGATCGTTGATAGTTTATATCGTTATGAACTTGGTATCTCAAACTTAAGCCCGGTGTACAAGACGCTTGTTTTGGTGATTGATTGCTCGCTGGAATCAATGTTGGCTATGGTGCTGGCCACGGTGATGACTCCTTTGCTCTATTGGCTTTATACGATGATTGATTACCATGTGTGCAAAGCCATGTTGGACATAGCAATAGATCCTCTTGATGTAGAAGCAGTGAAAAGAGTTGAAATAGTTCGTCGTAGAATAGCAATTGCTGCCGTTTTTTAGAAAAAAAAAATACTTAGATAAAGAAAAAAATATAACCTTGCTAGGTAAACAAATTTTTAAATAAATTATCAGCTATACATATAGTTATATTTACGTATAAAAAATAAACTAGGTAATCTAAAATATATGTAGGTTTTAAGTTTAGATTTAAATATATTCAGTGAGGTCGCATGTCATATACTTTTTGGAAGGTATTATATATATAGCTGTCCTCCAGAAAATGTTATAGAATTCCTGACATAGTTACTAATATACATAATATATAGGTACTGACCGGCTACTGCGCTTTGAGTAACATATTTCTGTGTTTTGCTATTATTTGTGAATTTAATGTTACTGTGAGTTAGTTAGTTTAGTTTAAAATTGCATGTATTGTATATATTTATTTAGTTGGGTAATTCTCGCATTTCGTGCAAATTGAAAGCATTTGTGAGAAAAAAATAGAATTTATTTTTTTCAGTGCCATTGCTATATTATACTATAAACTATATACTCAAATAGCTAGTTTATTTGAAAAATAAACTAGCTATTTGAGTATTATTAAATTATACCTAAAATTGGCAAAGAATGGGCTTTATAATTTATTCGTAGATATGGTAATGAGTAAAGAAATTTGGTAATGATATGAGGGACAATGGTAATGAGAAAATACTATTGGTAATGAGAATGTAAATAAAAAATGTAATTAAAATTCGTTTTTCTTTTAATAACAATTATATAAGTACTTCAATTGAGTTTTACCCACTTAATAGTTTCATTCAAAAGTAATTTCACAATCAATCGTGTAACAAAAAACTTTCAAAATACTTTAAAAGATATGGAATCCTACGTAATAGTCAATACTAGAACAAGTAAAATCTGTTGTTACATTAATCTTCATTACCATCATTTTATGATCATTACCATTTTTCAAATAGCTGATGGTAAATCATGGTAATGAAAGTAATGGTAATGATATTCTAGCAGTTTTTTAAAAATACTCCGTAAATAACTGTAAAATGTTAAGCATTAAGATCTGAAACTACATAAACTCGAAGGTTATTATGTTAACATTCACCATATATCAAAACAAAAATTACTCTATATCTCAAAATAGCACTAATGGTAATGAAAAAAAACTTACCACGCATAATATTCTCACATTCATAGTTCTTTATCAACAAACTGCAAGACGCTAGAACCGGTCTCTGTTCACTGGTCGATTGGGCGAGAATCACGTAAAGGGGAAAGGGGTAGAGAACATCATGTGCGCGTCCAAACAGGATATTTTTTTTACTTCGAGTTCAGCTGACGGTAATGATTATTTTTTTTGGTCAAACTTATTTCATCAGAGCAATTGTAAATAACAAATAGTAAACGATTTTTTATTTAATTTTTTTTATTGCTTCATATGTATTTTATTCATAACAAAACAATAATATATAGTAATGCAACAATTTTTTGTGTTATTAGCTTTCAACTACCAAAAATCGATTTCTGACCAGTGTTGGTAATGATATTTAGGCGTATATTTTATTTATATATTTTTTTCAAAGTACCTGGCATTATTATTTTCCAGTGGCAGATATACATATGCAACATACCTAGAATATAAAAAATATTTGGTAACTTAGGCTTACTTAGTTTAGCTTTTATTCTTACTGACACGTGTTTTGCACGAAACGGTAGAAATACCCAGTTGTTCAAGTTTCATTATTTTATTTTGTTTAGTTGGTGTCAAATAATCGTATTTATGTAAGATTTTTACAATTTTATTTTGTAGTACATATTTGTATAGGTTCTATATTTGTTTTTGAAGCACTGCCCCATATTTGTATAAGGTATAGTAGAGGTGGTTTTACCAAGCTGTTATAAATTAAATTTCGACTTCTATGTGGAATTCATCCAGCAATATGATGAACCTACAAGAGATGAAAGTGTGGTATAAAACCACTTTCGCTGGTGAAAAAAGTTCGATATTATATAGTGGACTGTATTTTAATTTTGGTCGGTAAAAGGGGCGTTGATCAATGTGCTAGCTAACAAGCTAAGAATCAATACTACTAACCTTGATCCTCCTCCTGTATCTGCTTGAATGTTGCACCTCAGCATACGATGCGGGCCCAGATATCCCAAAGTTTATGCTTCACGTCACGGACGTATAAATGTTCAGATAAATGAATAAAGCGTTTAATATTTGAGATTTTAAAGCTTCGAGTACGAAGTTCACAGCACCTTCACCGACGGTTCGTCTGACTCAGACTGCATGGCGAGCCGCGAGGCCCCTGCGGGGGTCGGCATGTGGGCGGAGGGGGCCACGTAGCTTCGGCAGCTCGATCCGCGACAGAGTTGAGGGTAGGAAGAATCAATGAGAGTGGCAACCGATTCCTACCTACTTAAAACTATCACATTGATCGAACAGAAAGCTTTTTTTATGTAATCGATATTTTCATATAGCTTAATTTTTTGTCAATAATTAATTAAACCAAGAAATTTTTCAAGGTCAGTTTTTAGTAGAATTTGTCCGTAATACTTAAGTTATAATGATCAGGAAGTTTTATTTTTTATTTTTGGCACTGAAATAATGTATGACGTTTGTTTGTTTGTTGAGAGTAAGTTAGCCTTGCAAGCCTGTCTGGTATATATATTATTAATGTTTACAAGAAACAATAAGGGCCCCAGTATTGAGCCCTTTGCAGCTGAGCAGTCACGGGACTTGTTGCCCACAGCGATAGGATTGGCCGTTGCGGTCGGTGACCATAGTGCACTGTGCCCGAACATCCTCCGCCTCGGCATCGGAAACAGCAACACCGGCCTCTGCTCCAGCACTCTCACACGCACCGCCGACTATCCAATCAATACTTTGCCGCCATCGGCAGTCTTCTGAATCTCCGCTACCGGCAGCTTATGAGTAGTCCTGATACACTCCACTCCATATAATGGTCTCATCGAGCGAAATCAGCAAGAAGATAACCCTTGATTTTGCCAATTTTCAGCCTTGTCGCCGCTGTCAGCACGTAGGGCCTCCAATAGTATGGCGGCAGTGTATATACAAACAACCCTTACTAAAATATGTTTTATCGTTACCGCGAAATAAATCCATAGATAAATGGCTTTAAATGTAAGTAATAAATATACGCATTCATCGAATGTTTTAAAAATTGACATTCGTAACATTGCATCACTAATAAACTAACCAATGCCTCTCAAATAATCCCTTCAAGACATAGAATCAAAAATTAATCGGCTCCTCAAGTAAGGACTATGTTACTTCTAGACTGAATTGACATTATTTATCAAAAAAACATATTCTATAACCCGCTTTATTTAATGCTGGTTGTAAAGCGATAAACAATCAAGCAATATTTAAAAAAAACTATAGAGTTGCCTAATCATTTTTCCTCTCTTTTATCAATAATTACATATTTTTGACTTTCTCTTATTATGTTGATATAGTCTATCTAAATCATTTCCGTGTCTAAATTTAATAATGTTTCAAGAATCAGCGTAAAATATCAGTGATATATTTATAAAAACCTAATTATTACTATGAAGGATTCAGATAAAGATCAAGATGAAAATATGGCCAAATTGGTCATTACAGCTTTCCGCCGTTTGGATGATAAGAGTGGTGTGTCCGCTAGTCAGATAACGAAGTACTTGCAGAGTAAATTTGGAGATATTTGGAGCACATATAATTTAACAAAAAGAGCTGAGGCGACTCTAAAGAGGAGTGCGGCCTTAGGTTTTCTCAACAAACGTGGTGATCGATACGTGGAAAACTTTGCTCGTGAAATGTGCGGGCGTCGTAGGCGTTGCAAATGTCAACGCCGCAGGCGACCGCGACGCTGCGGACGACGAAGACGCCGTCGTTGTGGTTGCTGACAGATCAATATTATTGTAATAAATCTGATATTTCAGTATAATTCTATTATTATTTTAATAATACGGTGGTGAAGAAGGTACAGATTCTAATCGATAGATAACTTCTATTCTTACTGTACTCTTTGGATTAGTGATAAAAATGAACATAACAGCAGAATCTTCTTTTTTCTGTTCTGTGAGCAGAACTAATGTTTTTGATGTAGGTTCTCGGTTTATCAAATTATTTTACCTATTCAGATATCGACAGACGAGCATGAGGTTCACTTGATGGTAGGTGATACCTCAGCCACTTAACATCAGTCAATGATGCGCTGTCGACCTAATATTTACTTCGAGCATTCGGAAATCCACATTTCACGGCACATATGCATTTCACGGCTTTTTTCCATCTATGAACGGTGGTTCGTTACCCGGTCGGAATTTAGATATTCCTCCCACCCGATCAATGGCCGAAGTTACCAGACGTGGGGAAAACATGCTTACAGAAAATTATAAGCATGTGCTCCCGGTGGGATTCGAACCCACGACCCATCGATGCGCACGGCAGGTGTTCTACCGAACGCGCCAACGAGCCCGTCAAAAATGTATGCTTCGTGTGCTTCGATCAACTTTAATACTATGTCAATGTTCGTGTGTAATATTCAATTTTTTTTTTGCTACAACTTTTTTTTTTGCCGTTACTCGGGATTTCGATATTTTTCCACCCGTTTAGTAAACAAAGTGATAAGACGTGGGGGAGGAATGCTATTGTTTAATTTTCAAACGGCTCTCCTGTAAAATGTCCTATTTAGGTTTTAGTTTATTGGTGTATGTAAAATCCTATCACCCAACCTTCTCCCGCACATACCTTATAGCTATGACGTCGAATGCGCTGCAATCTGCCAGCGCCACCTATCGCATTGACTTTCGGAGCGTTGAAAAAATATGGCGCCGTGAGTGATCGTTGTCGTGCAGCTCCTACATAATACTTAATATATAGAAAACCCCGTGCTCTCATTGTGGTCTTGTGCAAGTGGTGCCGATCCTCATGATCGGAGGCTCTCCAGCATAATATAAAGGTATGTGCCACCCTCCTACGCAGTTCCGGCCGTTCAACTTTGCATAGACCATTCGTATTTAATCGATGTTTTAATTACAACGCGTACCCATTGGTGGTGGAGTGGGAGATAGACATTGCGGTGGCTGCGGAGCCGTATTTCGTTGCCCCCCAGCCGCATTGGGCGGGGGATTTAGGTGACGACGTCATGGTAGTTGTCCGGTCGGGCGGCTTGCCGCTCGACGTCAAGGAAAGGGGGTCTGGCTTCGTCGTGGTGAAGTGGGGCACCTGGGTTGTAATCGGGGTATACTTTTCCCCCAACAGGCCGTTGGCGGAGTTTGAGCACCTTCTCGACGGCCTCGGTCAGGCGGCTCAGCGCGCCTTACCATCGCCGCTGATAGTGTTGGGGGATTTTAATGCCCGGTCACGGGCCTGGGGGGACACGCGTGACAACCGTCGGGGTGGTGTGCTGGAGGAGTGGCTGGTGGAGACAGGGCTCGTTCCAGTAAGTGTTGGTAGCGTTCCGACATGCGTCCGGCCGCAGGGTGAATCCAGGATCGATCTCACTTTCGCCTCGCCTGCGGCCGCACCGAGGGTGCAAAACTGGAGGGTGGTGGAGGATGCGGAGACTCTCTCGGACCACTTGTACGTAAGGTTTAAGATCTCCGCATCCGGGAGAGTTCGGGACGTTGCCGGTGTTGGCGCACTGCGTCACTTTCCGCGGTGGGCGGTGGGTCGTCTCGACCGCGACCTAGAAGAAGAGGCGGCCATCCTGCACAGTTGGTGCTTCCCGGATTCATTCTCAGGTGAGATCGACGTGGCGGCGGAGGATTTCCGGAGGGCGCTCGCGGAGATCTGCGACGCTGCGATGCCGCGCGTGTTGAGGCGTCGACCCGGGCGGAAGGCCACTTATTGGTGGAGCTCGGAGATTGCGGATCAGCGGCGGTGGTGCAACGTCGCCAGGCGTGCGTATCGGCGGTGCCGTCGCAGACGTCGCCGCGACGAGCTTGAGGAGGGGCTGCTCCGCGAGGAGTATGGGCGGAGGAAGGAGGCGTTGCAGAGCGCCATCAGCGAGGCGAAGGCGAAGGGAAGGGAGGAGATGCTGGAGGGTCTCAATCGGGATCCCTGGGGCCGCCCCTACCGTGCCGTGAGGAGGAAACTCCAAGGTGCGGGGGCCCCGCTCACGGAGACCCTTGAGGCAGGCTTCCTGGAGCAGGTGGTGGCGGCGTTGTTTCCTGCCGGAGATGGTCGTCCCGCAAATGGGCGCGGGGAGTTCGGGAGTGGTGGGGGAGGAGGTTCTCCCGATCACGGACGGGGAGTACCAAGAGGTGTGTGAGCGCCTCAGGACTAGGAGGAGGGCACCGGGTCCTGATGGGGTACCCAGTCGTGTCCTGGCCATAGCGGTCGGGCACCTAGAGGAGGAGCTGCGGGGACTGTACGACAAGTGCTTACGCATCGGACAGTTCCCAAAGCTATGGAAGGAGGGGCGACTTTGCCTCCTTCCTAAGGAGGGGAAATCGACGGACTCTCCGGCGGCTTACCGGCCAATAGTCTTGTTGGACGACGCTGGTAAGCTTCTGGAGAGGGTCATCGCTATGAGGGTGTGCGGGCATCTCAGGGATGTGGGCCCTGATCTTGCGGAGGCTCAGTACGGCTTCAGGGTGGGTAGGTCGACGATCGACGCGATCTCGGCCCTGAAGTCGTACACACAAGGGGTTGTTTCAGGTGGTGGGAGGGCGTTGGCGGTGTCACTCGACATCGCCAATGCCTTCAACAGTCTTCCCCTAGGGGTGATTGTGGAGGCGGTTCGTTCCCATGGGGTGCCTCTCTATCTCAGGCGCCTCATTGGGGACTATCTCACAGGGCGGAGAGTGTGCTACGTCGACGGAGAGGGTTCCCTAGTCCGGCGTAGCGTGGAGTGTGGGGTCCCACAAGGGTCGGTCCTCGGTCCCCTCTTGTGGAATATCGGCTACGACTGGGTGCTCAGGGGCGCGCTCCTTCGCGGGATTTTCTCCTCAAGTTTCAATCTCAGCCATTTGCCGTTTTGGAACAATGTAGAACAAACCTTTTTTTTTTTTTTTTACGTGGGGAATCATCAATGATCCCCGCCGACTCCGGGGGGAGCGACGGGGTATGTCCGACTCCCGGGACCTCGGACTCCGTAGAGTCAAAGCGGCCTCCAGGCATACGGACTAAACCCCACGGCGTTCACCTCATCGTCTCTAAGTCAGGGCCCCGGGAACGGATATACAACCTTGGCCCTAACGACGATCCACTGCCCTCTCTACTGGTAACTAGACCCCCCCTTACAGTGTGGTGTTGAAACACCTAGACACTCACACCGGAGCCGTAAGATGTGTAAGCCGTGTGATTAATCGCGTCGTTTTCGGACTAAAGTCAAGTCCATTTCAATTTTCATGATCTGCGCACTGTAAAGCAGCTCGCGATTGATGAGGGTGATTCTTATCCTTTAGCTAGAGATATCATTGGTACAGGTCAATATATGGACGATTATGTCTACTCTGTTCCAAATGAAGTATTTCATCTGCCGATGAAATGATCAGCATCATGCAATCTGGTCAGTTCGAACTGGTCAATTGGACTAGTGATTCGCAAAAGATTTTGGATTCTATTCCGTCCTCGTACCGCCTTTCATCAATCAAAGAATTCGATGAATTAGAACAACATAAAGTTCTTGGCTTATGTTGGTCACATGTGACAGATGTTTTTAGTTTAAAAATTAATACTCCTTCTCATGCTTGCACGAAACGCACCATTTCGTCATGAGTAGCTAAAATATGGGATGTGATGGGGTTCGTAGCACCGGTCGTATTATATGCGAAACTCCTCATCAAACGACTTTGGCTGTGTGAGTGTGACTGGGGCGATACACCTCCTGACGATATTGTTCATCTTTGGTCTCGTTTTAGGGAAGAACTCCCTATGCTTGAAAATATAAAAATACCACGTCATGTGGGTATCCTCGCTGTTAGTGTTGTAACGGTCTTAGGTTTCGCAGATGCCAGTGAGAATGAGTTCCTAGAAATGTTGATTATTACGAGACAGCAGCCTTAAAAATAGAAGTAAAATCTCGTCATATAAGAAAAAAAACTTACCGATGTTATGTTGAATAGGTACCTATATGTCACAAGGATCTGATGACAAAAGTATTTTTCGATCGAAGTAGCTAATAGAACTGTGGGCTGTTGCTCACACGTGTGAGACCCACAGTTCTACAGTGGCTACGTAGCCGCGGTCATTATGTATCGCATGGCGCATGCGAGATATCTTTCAAGAGTATGTCGCGACCGGCGGAAATTCTTTTGAAAGTTTTTTATAAAAACAATATTTACGTTATTATTAATGAAGACAGTGAAGAAGATTAGAACATTCCAATTATTGTAATTTGATTTGAATTGAATAATATGTGATTTTGATACCATTCTATTGTTGTGTATATTGAGTTAGATAATTAATCTATTTCATTACTACTTTCAAATATTATATAAACCGTAAATTAATATTTCGTCCATAAAATAAAATTATATCATTTCCAATAGATTTATTTGTTATAAGTTTAAAATATGAAAGCCGAAGTATGTACCATACATTGCAATACAGTGACTAGATAAAACATTTTTTTTTTCACTATGTTGTACTCCATTGATTTCAATGAAATTTTGTATACTAATAAAGGCTATAACACATTTATGATATTTTTTTGGAGGTGGTCATTCTATGATAACTAAAATATAAATGAAATCATTATTATTATTATTACAAAGCTTGGTATGAAAAAAAAATTGAATAATATTCTCAAGTAAGTCTTCTATCACATACATTTAGAATCATTTCTCTATGTAAAGTAGTTTACGAGAAAAACAATTTTAAAAGTCTCTAATTTTTTCGATTTTTTTTAAATATTTCTAAAACTACCGTTTTGGTCCAAAAGAAGTATGTATATAAACTCCTCATACATTTCTCTAAAATATGGTATAGTCATTATTAGACTTTGCTATTGGGGGCAGATTGCCTATGCTTATCCGGCTAGACCCTTTCATGATTCTAGAATCTAGGTCAACGAGAAATAGCCTATAGGTTTGGATTCCCTTGAGATTGTTCAAATATGTGGCATAAACGGAGCATAAAAATCCGTATCTTTTGATTACGTCGAATTTAGTAATTGATATTAATTTCAACTTGATACCTATACCTATACCTCCACGCATTCCTGAAAAAAGGGGTATTGTCTATCAGACAGACAACGAAGTGATCGAATAAGGTTTCCGTTTTTGGTACGGAGTACGGAACCATAAAAATGAAAAAGAATATTATTTATATCTCTTTATTTTACACCTAAAAATATTTACATTCAATATAGTAACAGAACTTTAACATTCAAAGTAGTTTTTAAAGTTAATAAAATCCTCCCTTATTGCTTTAGAGACTATTAGTATACTTTAAAATTTAGTGATAATGCATGCAAGTAGTATTATCTCAGCACAGTTGGACATTGAAGTACATATGCGCTGTTTATACTAGAATAACTCTACAATGTAAATATTGACAGTTGTACTCCATCGCAGGCATTGCAGTGGTGATTGCTTTATCTTATTTTAGGCTGACAATTTTTTATATGTGGCAGTAACTACTTCAGAACTATTAACAGATTAAAAAAAATATTATTGTAATATCGACACTATACATTGTTGCATAACCATTTCAGACAGTAAAATGTAAAAATATAAAAAGATTATGATATGAAGAGAAATAGCTGAGAATATGGAGACATGAAGATAACAATTTTAAGTTTCCAGTTAGACGATTTTTCCAATATTTTGTACCTACTAAGAAGATATCAGCGACGACAGCTCAGCGAACACTGATTGTAGTAATGATAAAAAGATTAGCTATTTCAGTTAGTTTTTAACCGTTAAAAATTTTATTAATTTTAAATTCTTATAGTCTCATATTTAACAATGTATATTTTTTATAATTACTTGAAATAAAATCTTGTTAGCGATCAAGTGCCAGCGCCTGTAATATGACAAAATTAAGACAGCTTTAACATAACCTCAAAATAATTTCTATAATTTTGCTTTATAAAATATAGAGTTTCACATTTAACATATTAAATTAATTAATTATTAACTACCAAAAGACAATTCATAAATATTATAATAAAATAAAACACTGAATTATTAATATTCACAAAATAATTATCATTTAATAATCAAATTACGACATGCACAAGACAAATAAAGAGTGTATTGCCAAATAATTTCTATAATTTTGCTTTATAAAATAGAGTTTCACATTTAACAGATTAAATAAATTAATTATTAACTACCAAAAGACAATTCATAAATATTAAAACACTGAATTATTAATATTCACAAAATAATTATCATTTAATAATCAAATTACGACATGCACAAGACTAATAAAGAGTGTATTGCCATATTATAAGTGAATTTTATTCAACAATCGAGTAAGCGAATTCATGGATAATTAGAAAATTGCCATACATTTATATTATATAAATAACGATTCTAAAACAAATCATTTATAAAATAAAAACACTTATCATTATATATTAAAGATAGACAGTTTACAAAACTACAGCTAACATGAGTGTCTCACATTACGATAACTTTAGTTTTTACAATTCAAATACACACCAATTAAATAAAGAATACGCTCACAAACTCCACAAACCTTTCAAAATATAATACATTAATTACAATGACGTTAAGTTAGTTATAAAATTCGTAATAATTATTAATATATTTTACAAATTGACCAATTCATTGAAATCTATCCCTCGCTGAGGTATTCACTATCTAAGGTTGCGATTACGGTTAAAGGTATATTAGGCGGTAGGACGGCCTCATGAGACACGCCACGTTTTGTGATAGAAGAGTTCAGACTAAACACTGATTAAAATGTTTATAATATACATTAAAAACCGTTACATATGCTCTTATATTTCTATCTAGTTTAACATATCAGGAACGGTTAATAAAGCTTCCGTCTCTACCGGGATTGCGTAGCTGTAGACCGTGTTTAAAATGATGGTCAAAGTAAACGGATAATTGTTAAGAAATGTTTTAATAATATCGGAAACACTGTCAAAAAATATACAAGGAATTAATAATCGTAAATATATAAATAAAACGTTTGATTCACATTAATACTAAAATAAAATATTGCAACACCTATGAGATGCGATTATAAAATAAAAAGATGTTTTGTTTTCCTCTCAACTATATGGATTTCTAAGTTGTTTTCTCTACACAAAAAAGAAAACAACAGTAAAATCTGTGGCATTCCCAAAATAATTATTATAGCATTTATAGTAGAAGGAAAACAAATCCAAAGATTGACGTCATAATATAAAACAATTTTATGGAACAAATATTTCTTCATATTTCAATTAATATTACAAATTACTAATAGTTCTCAATGGCCAATATAAAGGCACGAAATTATCATTCATTAAGGCTAAGAATCAATTGAGCCGAACGCGAAGCAGAACCGACTAATCAAAAAACGCAGGCAGTGTTTAGCTACGTTCTACTTGATTAAAAAGAGTATGTAGTGTTAATACATACTATTGAAACCGAGTCTAAACCGACGGGCAGGCTACAGTAGTTATACCATTAACTTAACTATGAAAAAAGTGAATCCGAATCATTGTTCACAGAATATATTTCAAAAATGTATAAATAATATGTTAAACGAATGTTATAGGTCATTCTTAGCACTAACTAGGTTATTGGAATAAAAACACGTATTTAAGCATGAATAATAGGGATGTTGACTATTTTTTGGAATTGCTTTTGTTGTATAGATACATCCTTTATAAACACGAAAAAACAATCTTATAAAAAAATATTACATATTTTAATAAAAAATACGTAAATAAAAATACTTTTCAAAGATTCCCGCTAAAACGCTCAAAACGTCACGTGACGTCACAGACCGATAAACAATCTCGCTCGCGTTCGATCAAAGTTAGATCTTAACAAATCTTTTCACTTCTCACGAATAAATTCAATAAAAATTCGGTCTGTGACGTCACGTGACATTTTGGAGCGTTTTAGCGGGAATTTTTGAAAAGTATTTTTATTTACGTATTTTTTATTGAAATATGTAATATTTTTTGATAAGATTTTTTTTTTCGTGTTTATAAAGGATGTATCTATAAAATGAAAGCAATTCCAAAAAATAGTCAACATCCCTATTGCAAGAAGAAACATAATTTTATGTAGGTAGTTCCAGAGGTCAGTTGAACATGGTATGCAGATTTCGGAAGACTACTTTTGAATGTGTACTTATCGGCGTTCGTTTGAACTTTGGTTGCGCAGACATTTAAGCTTATATTGAAAACAAATCGCCTATCCCTATTAAAATTTTCGGATGTTTGAGCAATTTTATTTTATATTTCACTAATCATTTTTATAAATACCGTTCTTACCGTATGTTAAAAATCAGAAAGTTTTTTTTAACCGTACCAAAATAATTATAATCGTTTTTTTCAACCGTCAATAATTATAGGGATAAGCGAAATGAGGTCTGACGAAACTAAAATTTAGACGAAACTTATCCTCAAAGCATCACTTCACTTACACATGAGCACTTTTAGTTTCAGCACGCGCAATTGAGACCTAATACGAAATCGAGTATTTATTCGTCTGAATTTTATTATGGAGCAAAACGATTAGGCCGTCATTGAAAATTTAGAGGTTTTTTGGCGTATCGAAAGATTTGAATTATCATCATTCTTTTACTGATCGGTTGTACTACAACGTGCGTACTAGTTCTCACTTGCGAGTGTGTGTTTTCAAAGTTAAGCATTACATTTAGCATACTCAATGTTTTTTTTATACGGGTCTACCTTATATACTTTTTTTTCAGATAACTGAACCTGATACTAAATGAGAACCAATTTCATTCTATCATTTTCACACACGATCATTCAGTTTCAGAATGCGCAATCAAATTTCGTCCAGTCCCGATCTTTATTTAAATCGTTAAATGTATACTTACCGATTTTAATGAAGAATTTTGCAAACTCATGCCCTATAGGTTTCAATTAGTAGTTGTAGTATAGGATTTTAAGTACGTGATTAAAGAAAAATGAGAAGCGAAAAGAAGAAATATTATAGATTAAGAAGTTTAGATGACTATCGTTTGACATTAACATTTATCTTATTTCACTTTTAGATAGATTTTTTGTTACCAATTATTTTTCAAAACATGCCTAAGTATTATAACTTTAATGTAAAACAGGTTTTTTTTTCTAAAAACGGTCTATATCAGGCGTCAGTCTCTCACAAGGTTTTTGTGTTTACTATGGTTATGTTTAGTTCTAACGTAACCTTTGTGAAGAGAGAAAAATATATTTATAATCATTATTTGAAATATATAGTATGTTTCAGCCTGAACAGTGTTTCGGAGACACTTAGACCAAGTACTTTAATGAAAATTCACAAATCGGTCAAGCTAATAAAATCATTAATTGAACATATTATTAAGCAAAGTGAGAAATACAGAATTATAACAGCAAATATAAAACTTTAGTGCACAGCCATTCGGTTCGGACGCAGAATACAAGAGTACAGCGAGCGATGGATACCATCACGCGCTGTGGATCGCATTATGTAATGTTCAGCAAGTAATCGCTTTATACAGAAGTCACCACCGGCGGGTTATCACAAGGCGAGTTAGTGTTAGCGCGAGGCGCGGCGCGGTATCAGGCGGTATCAATATCGCCCACATTGATTCGGTCCTCGGCCGCGGTCACAGAAAAACCTAAGATACGAGCATCCACTTTCATCATTTTGTTCTTCTTCGTTTTCTTTCCTTTGCCCTAGAACAAACATCGAATGAGAAGACCACGCCAAGTTTCAATCCTTAAGCAGGCCATACACGTTGGGGTATACCTGTCAGGTTTGCCTGTACAGGTAAACCGGAGCATGTATGTCGCACAACTGCAGGTTTCGCTACGTGTACAGTCTCTACTCACTTCAAGATTACCTGAGGGGTAGCACGAACAACTATCGAAAAAGTATTCCTATCGTCGAGCTGTCATTTGTATGCAATTTCAAATGATTTCTCATACAACTGTCAGATAGACGATTCGAATACTTTGTCGATAGTCGTTCGTGCTAGGCCCTCAGAGGGCCCAGCAGAAAGTATTCAAATCGTCAAATTGTCAGTTGTATGAGAAATTATTTGGAATTTAATACTTTTTCGATACTTGTTCGTGATATCCCCTATGTACAGTACAACTGTACAGGAGAACTTGTTAAGTATACCCTAACATGTACGGCCTGCTTAACAAATATTATGAGCATCCTTCTTCGGGCACTTTCTTGATATTTGATGGTTGTGCTAGCTTTGAAGATTCCTTGTATTTTGCGTGTGTCAGGTAATCCGGATATTAAAGATCACGGAGAACAAATTTAAAACAACATTGTATCAGTGAGGAAGGTCAGAGAAGACTGATCATACTTGCCTGTAAAGAAAAATGATAAAGGAAACAGACAGTAATGTGTTTGCCCCATGCCCCACTAGAGGCCTAAAGAATTCACTTACAGGCTATTACAAATTTTTAGGACCACCTTATTCCCAAAGAAACTAAGAGATCCTTTGATATCCAAAGGCTACTTGCAACATACCTTGACCTCTTGATAATCGGACATTGAAGTGTTGCGAGGGTTGATAGCGAGCGCCGGTGAACACAGGTCATCGGACGGTGTTACCATGCCGACACGGAGCAGTTTAGACCTGAAGATACATTTAATATTTTAGGAGCGAAGACTATATTTTTTTCTAGAGATCAGCAAATGCATAATGGCGCGGCTGGTAACGATGAACTGCAATTCACTAAGCTTATATATTTTTAAGAAGCTTTTTTTTCATGAAAAAAAAAAAAATTTTTGGTCCTTCGTGCCAGTTTATTTTGGTTTAGGAAAAATCGTTGACGTTAATTACTGATTTGACAGTGGTTATAATTTATACGGGAACAAATAGTTCTTAGGAAATACATTTTTATAGACATTTATTCTAAAGTGGTATGTAGAATGACAAATTTCTAGTATTAATGTTTTATGAGAATCAGCTTGTAATTTAAAACAACCTTCGCTCGAGGAATTGTCGCGAAAAGTCACTGGAATCTTTTGACTCGCCAAGATAGCACTTAACGTAGTCCTTCACCTCATACGGCGACTCTATGTCCTTAAGAAATCCCACAAAAGTCGGAACTGAAACAAAGAAATTAATACTACTAAATACAATGATATTTATAAAAACATCTTACATATTTCCATAGGGTTTTCATCAATATAAATATGGTTGATAAAAGCGTTAAGGTTTTGTAATACAGTGAAGTTCATACCATCAATCTTAGAACTCCAGAAGCCCAATGCCTGACAGCACCAAGTTTCAAACTCCATGGCCGGCGTAGTCTCCTTCTTAATTGAAGACAAAGGGGGCAACATTGGCGCAGGGGCTTTAAATTTACTCTTTTTAACTTCCACTGGTTTCGTAGGCTCCATTTTCACAGGATCTGCTTTAGGTAGTTGATTAGGACAGTCCCAGAACCCACCTACATACAAAGATTGATACAGTTTATTTAAATTAGCACAGATTATATCGAATAATTTAAGTGATAAACTCAGCATCACATTTATCATAAATGTGTTATTGAAAAGCATAATTATGGCTTAAATCATTTTTAGAGTATTTATCTATTCTATAAGGCATATCTCTTAAAATTCTTCAATTACAATCTTAAACGATATATGTATTTGATATCGTATAGGGATTTAAAAATATTTATAACAGTAATATTAAAATGCGCCAAAAACCTAACTCCAATGGTATTCAGTGTTTAAACCTAATATATAGAGAAAGTCAGACAGTAAGATAACATAATATGCTGCTTTTATAAGAGCTCCGAAGATCAGATAATAAAATAATGTTACCAATAGAGCTATTTCCCCAAGGTACGTGGGTTACCGCGACGGCTGGGGCTGCTTGCGCCTCCTCTAGCGCCTGCGCTGCCGCAGCCGCCGCCGTAGCAGCCGCGGCATGCCTTCTTGTCTCCGACTGAAGCATACAACCTTATCTTGAGTATTCTTTTTTTTTAATAAATCCCTTATTAAAATTATTAAAAAAATTAATATAGTTGTTTTGCAAAAAGCATCCAATCCTATTTGGGTGAGCGATTAATTCTTCGAAGTTGATATTTATTTCAATTCTGTATATGGTAACACTGGCTGGTGGTTTATAAATGTGAGCTACTCGCGTTGTAATTGGAAAAATAATTCCTATTTGTATCATTGATAAAATTAAATTTTACTACCTGAATCTCGGCTAAAGTTTGGCTTGAAGCACTGCTCGCGTTCGCGTTCATCTTTTTAGCCCAACCAAGCCCGGCTTGCATTTCCTGTAATAATGTTAACTCTTAATACTGACTACTTTCAGGACTTGTCTTCAGAGCAAGAGACAAGTCCTGAAAGGAGCAGATTGTACTGTAAGCATGTTTTAAAAAAATTACATATCGGCCTTTGTAAATTTTAAATCAGAACAGCCTCCAAGTTGCGTTGATCAGGTTTCATATCTCCGTATAACTAATGTATTATTATTATTCAGAACTCCCAACCCTATGAACAATTAAGTTCAGGTATATGTCGTTTTTTTTTTGACAATGTTATGGATAAAGCCAACATTTGAAAACGGAGTTTTATTTTGACACCTATAGACAAGAAAGCTTAATTTCTGTAATATAAAATAAATTTACTTATTTGAATAAAATAATTGAGTCGACTAAATTAAAAAAAAAGAACTGTTTGGATCTGACGGCCTCGTTTGCGCGACGGCCACCTGCCGTGCGCATCTATGGGTCGTGGGTTCGAATTCCACCGGCACGACATGTTTATAATTTTCTGTAAGCATGTTTTCCCCACCTCTGGTAACTTCGAGCATTGATCGAGTGGGAAGAAAATCGAAATTTCGACCGGGTAAGTAACCACCTTCATAGATGGAAAAACCGTGCACATTGCGTGTTTCGGTTTCAGTCTATGGATTTTTACTCGAAGTAAAAATTAAGTCGACAGCGCATCATTGACTGATGTTCTGTGGCTGACTTATCACCTACCATCAAGTGAACCTCATGCTCGTCTATCGATATCTGACATAAAAAAAAAACCTGTTCTCTAGCGAGCGCCGCCGCCTGTTGCTGAGCGATTATATGCATCATTTGCTGCTGTTCCTTCATTTGCTCCAGCTTTTTTTCACGCTCCAGCTTTTGTATTTCGGTTAGCGTTAAACCATCCTTGTTAGTGGCAATAGCTTGAGTGGCAACGGCGGACCACGGCGCCTTTTTAGGAACTGAATCAGAGACTTGTTTTTGCTGTTGCTGCTCCTGTAATTTTCCTTTTGTTTTTCATTTAAAACTGTCTATCAACATACAAAAACGCATTTGGACTTCTAGGACGTATTTTACCTCCGATACATTACACACATGTTAACAAAATATTAATTTGTATGGTTAGGAAGTTTCTAAGCAACATTTAAACGAACGAAATCAAAGTTAATAACTTGTTTTCTATATAATATTTGAAATTAATTTTAAAGTAAGGATTACAAACCTGTTGCTTTTTAGTGGCTACTAGAGACGTTTTCTTCTTATCTTCCACAACCTCTCTTTTTTCTTCTTCTTTCCTGAACCAATATTTACATTATGTTAAGTGACATAATATCGAAACAAGCAATATTGCTTTAAAATATATATTTCGATTAAGTTTACTACTTTCATTAGCAATCATCTATTTACTAATATAAATAGTAAGTGTTAATAGTACAATATTATGCCTAGACGTTTTGTTCTACTACCAGTAGTAGAAAAAACTATATTTTTACTAATGTAGTCAATAATGAATTTCAAATAATATCTGGCTGTTTTACAACAACTAATTATAAAACGCCAAGAACACAATACATAAGACTTCCTCTGGGTTAATGTAAGATCAATCAAAATATTCATCAATATGGAGAAGCAAATATTTCAAATACGCTCAACGTGTACCTAAAAACATTATAGCAACATATTTTTTTAAATAAAAAATTACCGTTTACGCTCTGCTTCGTCGGTTGCCTTAGCCTCGTCTGCCTTTTTTTTATTTTCCTTATTGTTTTTTTCTGCTCCTTTCACAATTGTAAATCCGTCTTTAGTCAATTCCTGAAACATTTTTGTGACATTTTTCGTATGGTAAGGGGTGATTAACAATATTTTTGTAAGAATACTTTACCTTTTTCTCTTTTTCAATTTCCTTCTTATTTGGTGGTTTAATATCCTTAAATGATTTGGACGGTGATGACTCTACTGACCTTTTCTGAAATATTTATAGGATTGATTTATGGTTAGTGATAGTTTCGAATAAGAATGAAATCAAAATATCATCTTTAATAACTGACTCCTACCTTAGTAAGTTCTTCGTCCGTATTTACTGACGTTTCATCTTTCTTGTCATCCTTAGTTTTCTTAGCTTTAATTTTATTGCCATTATTGTCTTTGTTTTTTACAGTCTTGTCTGTTTCATTTTTAGTCGTTTTTTGTACCTTAGACTCAACTTTGATTGGTGGTTGAGGTACTTTAGCATTATTAGGTTCTGTTTCGACTGGCATTTGTATCTTATCTGCTATCTCCTATAATAAACGGTATGTAAGTAAGTAAGTAAATACTTTATTGCACACAAAATAAAAAGTTACAAATATAAAAATCAGCGTTAGAGAGTGTACAGAAGGCGGTCTTATAGCTAAGACAGCTATTTCTTCCAGACAACCCGAGATGGAGGAAATGCTGTATACATAAAAAATTAAGGCGGTGCAGAACAAGTACAATAATTACAAATTAAAATTAAATTTAAATATTTAAACAAGTTTGTTTGTCAAAACATATTAACGAACAACACTACAAACATAATAATGGAAACATAAAATGAAATAAAAAATAGGCAATTTAAAGCGATAAATAATAATCTTTAACAAAAGAATCAAAACAGGAAATGGTTTGAGCCTTTCTGATTTTCACAGGTAAAGAGTTCCATAAACGAATAGCTTTAACAGTAAAAGAGGAGTCAAAGAACTTAGAGGAGTGAGAAGGCATACAGAGGGAAAGATTAAAAGAGGATCTTAAATCAAGACTGTTGGAGCTGAGAAAGATAAATTTTTCTTTAAGATACCTAGGGGATCTAGGATCAAAGAGCACGCAGTAGAGCAGGTGTAAAATATGGGCATTCCGGCGTAATCGGATAGGGAGCCACTTAAGTTTCTTACGAAACTCTGATATATGATCAAATTTACGTAAGCCGAAGATGAAACGAATGCAGAAGTTATGAAGTCTTTCCAGCTGATTTAGTTGGATCTCATTAAGGTCAGGATAGCAAGAATCAGCAAGAATCATGCTATTAAACTATGTCAAAATTTTATTAAATAGACTTCGGATCGACGCTCAAATGTGTCCGAAGTAAAAGATATTCTTCTTTTTCTAATGAAAAGAGAAAATCGCACGACAGCCATTTAAACAAGTAACGTAAACTATTAGTGAGAAAAGACGATAGTTTATATTTTCAGTAAGTTAACATTTTTCTATAATATATAATCATTATTTTCAAATTTAATTATCTGTAAATACAAATCATTTACACAGCCTAATGAAAACATCCACACGCACGCAGTATACAGAAAGAGAACAGTCGTCAAATCTGAAACACGCAACAAGCAAAATAGACATGAATTTAATAATGTATTTAGTTCATAATCATATTCATGAATCAACGTTTGAATAGGTATAATCCCGGACACTTTTTTCGTTAATTTTGTAAGAGACCCTAAGCCTATTTTATAATTTGCACTACGGTTTAATAAATAAGCACTTAAGCATATACACATATTTTGACTTGTTACCTCAGTTAATTCCCTCTCAGCTTTGACTTCAGTTACCGATGGCGAGGGGTTTTGTGGAGCTTCGGGTTGCATGATCTTCTGTAATGCTGTTAGGTCAGGCACTGGGGGTGCTTCGACAAATGAATGGCCACTATTAGTAACCCCAAGAGTAGTCGACGTCACAGCGTCATCCGAGAAGGAAATCCGTGACACTGGTATATTTTGTGGAGCTCGTATTTGTGCTAAAATCTCGTCCTCAGTTTTCATCTCCTTGATGATCTCCTCGGGTAGCATGGTATTTGAAGAAATAGCTGATGGCTAAAACAGAACGATTATATTTAACACTTAATTTCAGCAATTTGGAATTAATATTACGAAAAATAATCTAAGAAATATTTAGTGACTTGAAAGACACCTAAATTATCAGTAAGTAAAATATTACTTATTACTTATAGAAATATGATAAGTTTCAAAAATCTAAAAGGAATCGATCGTAATACCCGGGAAGACTCATATTTCTACTAATGAGGGACGAAGCCTGATTTACTTTTTATAGACCAGTGCCAAAGCCTTTAAAAATGGTAAAAAGTGAAAAAAAATTACAATAGGATGAAACCCATTAGAAAAGGAGGGGAATATGATCAAAATGAAAGGAAAAATAAATTACGGTCGATCCGAGTTAGGGAAGTGGAAGTGGGGGGGGGGGGGGGTTTAAGGGTAAAAAACGGTTTATCTCGTTTTCCGGCAAAACTACAAGTCCTATGGAAAGTAGAGATTTCAAGGAACAAAAAGCGCACCGACTTTTTTAAAAAAGCTGATATTTTGACGTCAGAATTTTCGATTGAAAATTAGGGTGCTTTTTTGATATTAAGTTAAAATAAGGCGAAAAAATAAATATTTTAAATCAAATAAACTACAGTGTATTTGGGACCTAATAAGGTAGGTTTTCACCAAATTTCGTAGAATTTTTTTTTTTGTAAAAGACAAAAATAAAAAACAAAAAACTTGGTTTTTTGAATTTTTCACATAAATTTTGAGGTTATATGAAAAAACTGTTAATACAAAAGTTGTAGATCTTTTTATTACCTACAACTTTGCGATTTGACTTTTTTCCATAGGCTAGGACTTGCTAGGTTAGGTCCTAGTTTTGCCGGAAAACGAGATAAACCGTTTTTTATACCCTTAACCCCCCCCCCCCCTCCCCTACCCCCACTTCCCGAACTCGGATCGACCGTAATTTATTTTTCCTTTCATTTTGATCATATTCCCCTCCTTTTCTAATGGGTTTCATCCTACTGTAATTTTTTTTGGTTTCAAAAATTATCGACACTGGTATATTAGACTAAATTGACAAATAATTGGTTTCAAATAATCTGATTGCCTGTTCTAATACCGCTTTAATGGAATCGTACACTTGATAGTAAAATTACCTTCGCTAGCAGCACATGCATATAAGAGTATGTAAGCCCGTAACCAGAATATATAATCCGACATAGAGAGATATTACCTCTATTTGACATCATTATCAATCAACAATATTGCTTCATGACTAAATCACATTTACTTTACAAATCCCAAAACAAAATATTTATACTGTGGTTAGGGATGAGCCAAATATTTGTTTAATTGCCATATTCGGCGGTAGTTTAACCAGTCAGTTAAATCACCAGATATATCGATAAATTAGTACGCATTTTTTATATAACCAAAGCACGCAAGTGATGAAGTTTTTCCCCAAGTGAAGTAAAAAAAGGTGAGAGTGTTTAAATAAAATACTGTATACCGGATTAAAACGCGATTTATTATTTATTTATTTATCCCGACGTTTCGGATGCTTTTCAGCAACCGTGGTCGCGTTTTAATCCGGTATACAGTATTTTATTTAAATGTGCGATACTCGCGTTAATAAAAGACAATATTAAGGTGAGAGTGGTTTCAGTTGCATTAATAGATCCTAAACGGTTTAGGTGTGAGAGTCAATTCTGGCGAATAATAATCAGCTGGATATTCGTTTCTGTTTAAAATCTAGACGAAACCCATATTCGGCCCATCTCTACGGATATTATAAATACATTAAATATTATTATTTTAAATATGGTTGTTTAATTTGTACTGATCTACAGGAGAACCCAGTAATAGAGCAATAACTACTAATAAAGTATAATAAAATAACGAATATCGATAATAATGTATATACATATATATATAATTTCGATTAATAAGTGTAACAGACATTAGACAATTTTTATAATAAATGTACCCTTCCATTTATCTACATTTGCGTATTATACTTACATAAACTTGTATTTCGGTACAGGCATGGCAATCATGGCGCATAAGTATCTTTATTTTAAAACTAGCGGACCCGACAGACGTTGTCCTGTCTACACGTCTTTAATTTGAAAATTTCAAACTTTTTTTGTGAATCTAAACCATTCCCAGATCCCCTTGAACACACACAAAAAATTTCATCAAAATCGGTCCAGTCGTTTGAGACAGAAGAATTATATATATATAAAGATATCTATAGAACATCAGTCTATTAAAAGCTGCTAAATATTCATTTTCGCCAAGCCTTATAAAATACAACTCATTACAGTTTATTCAACAATTTTACTTTTCCGCTCATCACTGCATACTAATCAAACTTTCCTCAGTATTGTTTATGGGACAGGCTTTTCTTAACTTTGCATTGTACTATGAGCTATCAAAAACAAATCAGAAGTCTTCCTTGAATATACTCTCTGGATCGTTTATCGCACACTCGTCATTTCTGTGTATTCATCAAATTATCAAAAATATAGCACTCGATCCTGTATTATTAAAAAATATATTTGCACAACAGTCATCGATAGTATAATACTAAATTCATATTATCAATAGTGTCGTAACTGTCGTATTATTCAGACAATATTCCCGGTTTCTGATTTTCTTTGTAAACAAGTTTTCATATTTATTACCTTTCTAGTCATACCTTTTAAAGTTATTTAACGATGTATATAAAATATGTATACAATTCGAAAAAATGACAGCTGGTTATTCAGAGTGGTTGTGCGAGGCAGAAGAGCCAATAAGCCGACCGGAAAGAGCCTGGTCGTTGACGACTCGTTCTGAATACGGTCAAATGGAACAAACTGGTATCCCAAGTTTATCTGGACTGAGTTCGACTATCCAAGAAATTATTTCACCAGTGTGACAGAACATTACTAGTGGTGGTAGTTAGTATTTAAAGAAAGCCTAGACAGCGATGATAATCCGCGAATCTTTCTGTGCAATCAGCCGGCCTAGCATGACAACCGCGAAATAAATTTTTCGACCGTTTTCTCGTGTTTTAATGGATTATCTCTTTATTTCTTCCGGGTCTAACATGACAATTACACTTAAAACTCGACTTCTAATATCATAAATAGATATATTTGTCGATCGAGATATCTATTCTATCAAAATTTTCGATGTTGAGATATAATATATCGAGATATCTTGCATCTTAGTCTTCTCTCGTCCGCGAGATATCTCGTGGCGGTCATGTTAGGCCGGCAGTAATGCCGAAACTGAGTGACTCGTTAAGCACAGCCGTAATCTTGCCGATTTCAATGCCCACCATGCTGAATGGGTTGCCTTAATTACAATCAAATTTAGTAGACGATTAATACCATTACATTATACATTTGCAGAATCTTCATATATATTTTGCCAAATACACAGAAAATATGATGTGCACGGTAAATGACATTGGAGATTTATAAATATTTTTTTTAAAGTTCGACTATTGCGCAGTACAACTATGGAAAGCATAACAACTATGAAATATTAACTCTCGCTTGTCGAATGTATGTATTTACATAATATGTCAAATGAACTCTACAAATAAATATTATTTTATTTTATTTTAGAAGGCCTGACTTGAATCGTGTTGCGCTTTTTTATATAGATTTGAATATAATTGAACACAAACCAGTTAAATTCAAATATGACACATTCTATTGCTCAAACAAACTTACAAAATATATGCATCTATAAAAAAATAATTAAAAATAAATTGTCGTCACAATATATAACTTTTCTGATAATGATTATAATACAAACAATAGGAGACAAAACTGAGGATTTGGAAACTGTGGAATGTAGTTCTCTACTACAGATCATATATTCCCATTACACTTGTTTTAATTAGTAAGGAAATACATTGTTATTGAATAATAAAACGATAATACTTACAATTTATGGAACATGACTATTTAAAAGAAATCATAAAGTTGTTCGAAAACAACGGAGTTTTGACTCAAGTATACGTTTAAGCATATATATTACTCATATGCGTAAACGTATTATCTTTGTATGTTTTTTTTAAATATGGTGTAATTCTTAATCTGTGGATAAATAATAACATTCTCATTACAATAAAATTGCCAAATTAAAGTATAAGATTTATTATAATTTTTGTTTTACAAATCATAATATAATCGTACTCCTAATAATACAGAGATGAATAGAAGTACTTTGGTAGGTAAAGTACGAGAAACATAAAGGTTTGTATAGCTTACACAACTTAATAACCGCTTCGGTTAACTAATAAAAATATATAGTTAAACTACGAATAACAATCGGTATGATCCCCTATAGCTATTAAAGGCGGTAGACTCATTAAGTCAATCTTAACTTCTTATCAGTCTCTGAAATTAACAGCCAAAAATAATAACAAATATAATTTTGAGAATATTTGACTATAATAGAAATATAATATTAGGAACTATGATCAGAGCCGACTTTGACAAAAATAACTGACTATTTGGATTTTTACAAGTTCTATTGGAGCTCTATATTATTGCGCCATGTTAGAATGACTTATACATATATACATATATATAGGTATAAATCTACTCTGTAATATGTAATAGCACTCTAAGGAAAGAACTCTATTTTTATTTATTTTTTTATCTATATTACATTAATTTATTCGAAATGATACCCATTGTTAATTAATATCAAAACACGATACGTTTAGCGTTCTAATTCGTTATATATTAAGGGATAATATACAGTTGTAGGGGGGAAATGATGTGATTTTTTTAATATTTTTTTTCAGCAGTATAATAAATGTTTATTGAAAAACTGTGAAGATCAGGAATTAGTACATGTTTTTGTGTACTTGCACATTTTTTTTTCATTTATCTAAATCTTAATATCTAAATATGCAGTTCTTGGCTTGTCAAAATCGTCTCCATTAGAAAAAAAAATAATAATACCTAAACTTAAGGATTTGGCCCCCTGAAATCCAATTTATATAAATCACTAGTATATTTTAAAGGCATTATCAGAGATAAACTATGATTTACTTGTTCCTCAAGTTCAGATCAATAATCTTAATTATTCGAATTACCATAATATTTTCTGATTGTAAATGGAGGTCTCCTAGAATATTAAAACATAACAAAAAAATAGAATCTGTCCAAAAATTCAACAAAAATATATTCTAAATTAAATCTTTTATTTATAAAGTTTAATACTTAATGTTATATATTTTAAACTTTAGCAGGTATAGTTTTTAGAAGAAAATAATTATCATAATGTCCTCATTACCTTGCCCTGGTGACCTGTAATACAGGGTTTTCTAAAAAAACCTACATCAGGCACCAGTCTCTCACTATAATATTATCATATTTATTATTATTATCACTACAATATATTTATTATTATATTTATTATTATTTTATTATAATTTGATAACTAGTCAAAGACAACAAATACTTTTAATGTGTTTCGCTCTAGTACAAGATCTAGAATTCTAAACTCTTTGCATATATTCATTAAAATAAATTTTATTCACCTATAGATAACTAACTAAAAATCTCCTAAATATATAAAAATATTGCCTAGAAGGCAGTTGAATTTTACATACAAAAAAAATACATTTGTACCTTTTTTTTTAATTAATTAACCAAAGTTTAGAAAATTAGTCAAATATTTCAGATCAAGTATTATCAGATTAAGTATTATAATGATTTCTACACAATTGGCAAAGGAGGCTATTGAATTTAAAAAGATTCTCCGAATATAAATGCAAATTTTGTGTAATTTTAGAGAATTTTCTCCATGTTTTAACAATTCCCTAGAAGGTAGCGTTTATTTTGTATCAAAAACTTATATTTATAGTTTATGGATGATGCCCAGCGTGGCCCTGCATTTTATTACCCATAATAAGTTATATTAACGCATTTTTTTCTGATATCGCACTTTATAATCATTACTACCATACTAGTAGAAATACAGAAATCAAGGAGTGACAACCGCTTTCCGCTACAAATTTGTAAAAAGTTGAATATTCCGATAATTTTTGAAAAGGTTACACAATGGAAGTGTCATTGAACCCCTTCCACGGGATCAATTACTTCTAAGAAAGCTTCTAAAATAACTAAGAACTGTTTAATTAATTTATGATCTCGTAATAAACTAGTAGGTGTAAAGAAATACAAACTAAAAATGTAAGTAATAACAATGTTTCTATCGTTCACACAATATATCAGTTAAAGAATGTATTTGTGTTCTCGTCGTATTAACAAAGTAGAAAATAGAATATCTTTTTAATAATAATAAAAAATAACGGAATAGCCGTTGACGTATATAAAGAATGCCTTATCAAGAAAGAACATTTAGAAAAAAAATATCAATCGATAACCCTAAATCACGTATTATTTCTATATTAAATAATAATATAGCTTAATTTTCGTTTTTAGTCTTAAAGTGCCTTACGTGCTTGCTCTTGTTTGCTTCTATTTTAGTACTCTGAGCAGTACATACTGAAAAAAAGTTTTAAAAAACATTATATTATTCTAGACAATATTTAAAATAATATCTGTATACACACACTAACAATGTCTAGGAATATTAAATTATTTTAATGTGTCAATTGCTGAGGACATGTTGAAAAAAATAAAAGTTATTTTATCTACATTTAGAAACAGGTTAAATTTATTTACAGAAGGAATTATCTGGATTATCAAACTGACAAATTATTTCATATCATTTATAACCTTATACTCTAATTTCGAAATTTTAATATGTATTAATGAATAATGCTTTGTTTGGCACCCTTATAAAAAAGCCAAAGCCATTAAAGACATTTTAAAATCTGAGGCCAGTCATATCTATACTAATATTATAAAAAGAGGAAAGATTTGAAGTTTTGTATGTTATTAATACTGATAACAAATACTGGACCGATTTTACAAAAAAAATACCAATAGAAAGGCTATTTTTTTGTGTATAGTACATCTACATTGCACCCGTGTGAAGCGCATACATACATATACATCACGCCTGAAGCATGATGCTAGTAATTCATATTTAAGTCGTTATAAAGGTTTTAATTTTAGCACATATTACTTTTCGCTATTTTATGACACTAATAAGTAGAGGGTTGATATTATAAAAATACAAATAAAAAACTAAACACTTATAAATTGTATCTATCAAATTTTAAGCGTGTGCATTTATATATGTATATACAACATTGAAAAAAATAAAACAGACTCATAAGACAGTCGGCGTCCTGATCCCTCGGAGTTAAATTAATTAAAAACGAATTAAAATTAAGTTAACTAAAAAATATTTTAAGAAATCGCGCCTTATTTTAAATATGTAAAAATATTATCAACTCAGATTAAATAAAAAAAGGCAGATGGAGCACACCGAACAAGCGAGTGAGGGAATCAAAGCAAATACAAATTCAAAAGCAATCTCGCGGCAGTGCTAAACGAAGCGTCGTATTGTGTACACGTCACAAGTGATTTGTTAAAAAATGCCGTATTGTTAAACATTTCAAAAGTTGTTCCCAAAAATAAAAAAAATAAGATGGAATATCATTTCACAAAAAACTATTCATAATTGGACTGGTTTTATTATTTATTTACCCGAAAAAATTACGGTTGTCTTGGAACACAAAACCTCAACAATTATTCGTCTGTGTTGCCACTTTTCATCGAAATGTTTTTACCTTCAATTAGGGAAACAACATAGGTATTAGTGACGATGGCTGCTTATTGTAGGGACGTGTATGCAAAATGTTGTTCTAATTCTGAATGTACTTTTCGTTTGTAATTCCCAAAACTGTGATTTGAGGATTAATGAATAAACAACTACATTTGTTTAACCCTTAACCACCCAGTATGCTTTTGTAACATAACGAGCCAGTAGTGTCCAGCGGGCTCACTAAATAAATCAAGGGAATTTAAAAGAAAAGAGAGATATTAATAATAATAATTAAAGCTTAAGTATCTTTATTTTATATACATTTCTAACCGTATTTTAACAATTATAGGGGTAGATTAGATAAAACGGTTTTTCGTAAAAATAAACATTAGGTTTTATGAGTAACAGAACGTAAAATAGTGTCCGCGAGATACTTGTGGGTGATTAAGGGTTAAATATACCATTATTTATTATTATACATACAGTAGAATCCGTTTATTATGACTCCGCCTATATTGACCAACCGGTTATTATGACGTAATAACATTACGAAGTTTGGTTTTCATATACAATTCTTTATAAAAAAGTCGGATATAATGACTTCGCTTACAGTGACATGTCGCTTATTATGACCCCTTTTTAAAAGATTATGTCCGGTTATAATGACGACACGACCGAAACGAACATTACCGAAGGTGTCTTTACACCTTCGTTCGGTTGATTCCCGACAACGTTCGGCACGTGGCTCGTTTTTGTTTTGAATCTCAGTGAGTAATTGACGTTTGAAGGTCACGCATTGTTTTCGTTTGGAACTGTGAAAAAATGTCATCTCAACGATAATTTGACCATAGCTATGTCTTCTATACACAATAGTATTAGAGACTCTTTTTACAATAAAATTAAAAAACAAAAGCAGACAAAAATTACAGATTACTTACAGTAAAAAAACACTTGTATGTGTTATAATGTGCTGATTACGTGCAATTTTGATTTAATATGTATGTTTGTTTCTGTATTAAAATACTTAAGTATATTTACATAAAAGAGGTTTTTTATTTCACAAAACGCTTTGTATGACGTCCGCTTATTATGACGTGTTTGTCAATTCCTTTCGATGTCATTATAAACGGACTCTACTGTACAATATAATAAATAATATTTATGATTTTTTTTATTTATATCGTATCTTATCGTTTTGTATTTGTAACAGTTTTATAAGTTGTAATTTATACAGTTATAAATATAAAAACAAACACAAAACATTTAAATGTTTATTTTGCTATTTATCTATCCAAATACTACTTTTATAAAAAATAAGATTTCAAAAATACAAGGAGTTTTTACTGTTTGTGGTATCATTAAACGCACACAAATTTACGTGTCCCTACAGTGCCGCTGACACTTGTCAAGCACACATGATATGACAAGCGGCGTCATTATTTTGTTCCGTAGGTTCCATCTGCCTTTTTTATTTAAAAATAAATTAGGTTCAGAACTTCGCCATCTTAACAGCTCACGTCATGCATGCTTAGCTTTTTTTGGAATAACAGATGTCCACTGCAAATCAGTGACATATTATTAGACAATTCTATAAAAAAGTGGGCAAATGGGCATATTCAAATCTAAGAATAATTGTATAATTTCGAAGCCAACATATAAAGAAGTTTTACCAAAAATATTCGATCAGTAAATTAAAAATCTTTCGCCTCTTCATCGAAGGAATATGAGAAAATAAAATAACTTTATTTCTATATGTTTATTTTGCATGTCTAAAAACTTTTTAACTGATTTAAATTATCAATCAGAAACTATATTTAGGACATTTTAGTGTGTGTATCATTACTGGATTTTAAAACAGTTCTAGTCAACATTTTATTTTTAAGACCTTATACAAAAAAAGCAATTCCATAAAACTTAATATTCAAGTTTAAATAAATAAACATACTGATACGTCACGTTTAAAAGATTATTATTAATATTTTTTTATATAAATTCATAGTTATTGTATTCTTTGTATTTACAACTTCTAATATTTTCGATCAGATTAACTCAAAACAGATGAACACTAACTTCCTTCCTTTTGTGTAACCAACGCTTGTTCAATAAAAGAGACCAATGAAATTTAAAGGTTTTTCCACACATTAGGAAATTGTTTGATTTAAACCTATTACTTTGAGTCCCTTCTGCACAGGAGTGCCACATTTTCACATATTATGCCAGGCAAGTGCGCTATGCTAACAGAAGATAGCATAAGTCTGTTTTCATACGAACTTATTCATAGTAATTCTATTATATAATAAAATAAAGAAAGTCTTTACAAAAGTAATATCAAAACGAAAAAAAACATGTGAAATGCTTGCGCGCACACTACAATTATTTTGTAAGCATAGAGCTTTTAGTCGTATACGTACAGCCTTGGCCAAAAGTATTACCATATAAAAATGCACAATGCATATTTACTAATTGAACAATGAATAAATGCTTATATTAGATGATATGCCGGGGTCATAACACATTATCTAGAATAGTATGCGGTATATTGTTAAGGTCATAAAACACCTAGTGACCGATAACAAAGGATTTGATTTTCTTGCAGTCTTATCAGTCAATATTTAGTCACTTGTGTTAAAGACTTAACGAGTAAAGAAGCTTTCATTTCTGGTGAAGTAATTAAATTAACGCCTAATTTATATAAAAATACCGAAAAGAAGTAAAACAAGACAATGCACATTGTCATAAGTCTGCGACTACGATGAGCTGGTTAACTGTTGTTTTAACATTGCCTTTTTGGATTGGCCTGCGCAGTCCCCAGATCTGAACCTAATTGAGAATCTTTGGGGCATTTTGAAGCGTAGGGTTAAAGAGCACAGTATTACATCGAAAGTCATCCAACAATACGTTGGTGCAAGAATGGCATGCCATTACAAGGGAGTAGTGTACTAAGCATGCCAGATAGGATTAAATCCAAAGGTGGACTGACTAGATTTTAATTTCTTTTTGTATCATTTAATAGTAATAAATCAATTTTGAAAGTAGAAGTTGTCTTTTATCCATTACTAAATTTAAGTAATTTTTAGGGTGCCTAATACTTATGGCCAAGACTTTATCCATATCATGATCGATGATCACAACGACGACCTCGCCATTCTTGTAAACAATCAACGAAAACATTAGCAGTAGCTGAATGTGACTTGACAAAAACCTACCAATTACCACCAATTAATAACACGATATCACAAATATTGGGGTTTGCACTATAAAATTAAATATTATATTTTTTTAACTAAAATACATATATTTAAGGCGTAGCATTAATATAAATACACAATATTAGTATTTATAAGAAAGATTTAAGGCTAAATGGAAGGTACTACCACTAACTAATTCGGTCAAAATAATAACAAATCTACCAAAACGTAAATTCCTTAAAACAATAGACCATTGATTAGGGATTAAGTACATAATTTTCATTCGTAGTTTATACGTAAATAATATTTAACACAAACAATGAGATAACTATGCATAAGCATACAAACGTAATGACATACTATCTATAAAAAATAATTATATAGGTTACCCTGAGAACAAATTAAACATATATATACAATAACGACACCGTCAGTGCGAGTCTATTGTCGAGCTTGAAACTGCAGCGAAGTTTTTTCGGCCGACCATTATGTCATAGTATGGGAGGTAGGGCTACATTTATCTAGGAATCATATACCGAATGAATTTCATTTTGACAGTTATTCAAGGTTCAAAAATTAGCAGTGAGCGTCAGTCGCCGCACCTGCGGTTGAGCTAAAGATGACACTATGTGAAAAATCTATATAAGAAACTTTGTTCAGATTATTTTCTTACCACTCCAAAAATGAGATAATATTTCAGATGAATTTAACAAAAAAAAAGAATTGTCAGTTGTATTGGGGGGTTATAAGTCAGTCACGTATATGAACCATTCTGAAAACTTGTAAATATAAAGTCATTTTATACCTTATGCAGCTGAGAGATTAGACCTTGAGTCAGCTTCATAAACATGCTCAAACTGAGCATTGCATAGTCACTTTGGCAAATAAACAGACCATCTTTCCACTTACAAAAATGCAGCTGACGATGATTTTTGACATCCAATTGCATAACTTTGTGTAACACGCACTTCGGCAACATTTGTGTCATTACGGGTATAATTTATACTAAAGGACGAGGGCCAAATGAAGTGACCACCGAAAATTAAAACTATTTTTACAAACAGTACAGTTATTATTCTTAAATTAAAAATACTTCATTAACATGTTCCATGAATAATTATTGTAAAATACTCTATTAAATGTGTATAAAAAGATTATTAGCATTAAGAATTTAATTATTAACATAAAATCCATTGATAATATAATAAACGTAGAACAATTACCTACATCATAATATTAGAATTATTTATTAATCCTGAAAATAGCTCGGATGATTACGAAATTCTTTCTTAGAATTTCAATCATCCGGATTTTTGTAATCGTCCTAGGATTTTCGCGAAAATCCGAAATTTTCAATTATCCTACGACACATACAATTTTTTTTTGTTTTTTTTTTAGATATTGATTTTCTCCACTCCACCCAAACCCACCTCCTCACCTCACCACTGATATTATTAATATTCGCTTCCGGTACACCATGAATACAGATACATTTTATTTAGATATATGTTTCAAATAACTCAATTGACAATAAAAAAAAAGATATAGGTTCCTAGCGGGGGCAGTTTCGCCATGGAGGTACGCTAGACACTTTTTGTTTCGCACGTCCTTCTCTTTCTGTTCGTTTCGTTAGTTATGACAATACATGATGACCACGACCGCTCTGTCAAGAGCGACACGAATAAGAAGAAGATACTAAGACCATCGACGATCTATTCCCTTACCATTCTGTCCTTTACAGGTTTTATTTAGGAGAGTTTTCGGAAGAACTGCACCAACTTAAACCGGCACCTTTTTTACAACCAAACACCGCTTGGGCGTCCACCACCGTCTCTCACAACCGTATGAAACAATTCTCATTATAATTTATTAAAAAAACTTGTAAAGAATGGAATTCTCTAAGCTGTTCATTTTGTAAACACCCTTAACGATTATGTCTTATTTGAGTTTAAGATATTCTATCTAAGAATAAAAAAAAACTAAAAAACACGCTTTTTATAGAAACTAAAAAATACTCGAACTAAAAAATAGAAAATAAATATTAATAAATTTAAATTAAGAATAGTGTTAAAAAATTCAATAAATATAAATTAATAATAGTGTGAATAAAAAAAATATTTTAAAAAAGCGTGAGGGTCAATAGTTATAAATATTTTATTGACAGATATGAGTAGAGTGATTATCATTTTGATAATATCTTAAAAAGCACCCCACGCTTTTTTTAAAATATTTATTTTTATTCACACTATTATTAATTTATATTTATTTTAATTTTTAACACTATTCTTAATTTAAATTTATTAATATTTATTTTCTATTTTTTAGTTCGGTTTTCTATAAAAAGCGTGTTTTTTAGTTTTTTTAAACTATTATTTATTTTCTACTTTTTAGTTTGGTTTATTTATAATAGCTTGTTTTTTTAATTTTAAACTATTAAAATTAAGTTTATGGAATAATATAGTATTAAGTACAGCGCCACCTTGTGACAGTAGCCAGAAATGCGCGTGGCGTGACCGATAGTTTATACAACGCAGTGTTGTAAATGCCGCTTAATATCAATATCTAATGACAGCGCCATCTAGTAGCTAGAAAAGCGCGTATCGTCGCATAGATGGCATTGCGTCTGCAGATAAATTAACAAAAACATATTTTGCAAATTGAAAAATGAATAATTTTATCAAATTAGTGTATTGTCATCGGTCCTCGATAAATCTACAAAGTTTGAACAAAATCTGGCCGTTTAAAGTGGGTCAAAATCGCGCCCAAAAAAGTCGGTTACAAACATACAAATTTACAAACAAACATACATACAGGTGAAGCTAATATAAAGCGTGTAAAAAATCACCTGCGTGACCGATACGTTTAGCATTATTGAGTTTGGACACAAGACTGATTATCTACTTGTATGTGAATGAGAAAAGCGTTCAGTGAAACAGTCACAATAATATGACTGCCCCATGCTTCTTATTCCCAATACTATTTAAATCACCTTCGCACCTTAACATATACCTTTTCTTCTCGATAATCCACATATCAATCAGTTTTTTCGTGTATTTAAGTTAATCATTTTGTACAATATACATAATAAATAATAATAGTACCTGGATGGCCGAGCTTTGCTCGGTATTTTTTTTTATTTTTATATGTTGTGTGTTTTGGTAAATTTAAGTACGAATTACATACTAATAAAATCAAGTCTAACCTCAAAGCACTCATTGACTTCGTGTGACTTAACAACGCCATCTGCTGGAATAGCTTTAGTGTTGTTGTGTCGTTAAAGCAATTTAAAAAAAATAGTATTACTATTCGCCGATAGATGTCAGGAAGAGTCATTTTTCGTTTAAGTTGATAAAACACGAATAAAATGACATAGTATTGCTATTCGCCGATAGATGTCAGGAAAAGAAATTTTTCCTTTAAGTTGATAAAACACTAATAAAATGACATTTTTTAGAAATGATTCCTAGCTAGATCGATTTTTCGCCCCCGAAACACCCCGTATACTAAATTTCATGAAAATCGTTGGAGCCGATTCCGAGATTCCAATTATATATATATATACAAGAATTGCTCGTTTAAAGGTATAAGATATACTATATTTTGCCTTCCTCAGGTCTTTATGGCGAAATATGGCCGGGTAATTCGGTACATTAACTAACATATTATATTATTAAAAATATATTTTTAATACATAGGTTTAGGTTTTTGAGACCGATTCATTATAAACTTAATATCTTCTATTCATAGGTATTTAAACTCAATTTTATTTTGTTGAGAAATTGCATGTTGGTTTTTTAATAGCACATTCTCAATAAATGTTTTATACTATACAACATACAGACGAATTGAGAACCTCCTCCTTTTTTGAAGTCGATTAAAAAGGGAAGTGCACTCTAACTTAAACACTAGTTGAGTAGCTGTCAGTTCTTAAACATATTTCACTACAGAATTAAAATAGAGATTTGAAAAAAGCGGTTATCAGTTAAGTTAAAAAAATAATAATATTGCAGCTTAGTAAATTGTGAATGTATTTCTACAGTTATTCAGTACCAAGCATTATGATAAAAAAATCCGTAAAGCTATTTGCACGAACATACCAAATCTTAAATCTTTCTTATTAAGCCAATATTTCTTAAATATAAATAGTTTTAATGCCAATTCGCTCGCAGGGGCAGATCCTGATCTTTTTTTACAATTCAATGTAGATATTTTTTTATGTTACATGCATATAAAGGTTCAAAGCATTCATTTAAGACCCTGACCCTGCTGAAATAAGGATCCACGCCTGCGTTTCTGCGGGATACTATAAAGCGGTTAGAACGGAAAATCGACATGCTATGAAATCGTTTTAATAAGTAAAATAATCCACAAAAATTTATGAATTTTGCAAGAATTCTAATGTTACATATCATTAGTATACTCTATTGAAATCTATCGAATTTCCGATCAAAATTATTAGCGCGTGATGTAACAAGTGTTAATTATAATAAAAAATAATGAATTCATCAGCAGTGACTCAACGTTAATTACACAAAAGGTGAAAAGGAAGAAGTGGTCTGCGAAATTAATCGATCACTTAATGGGAAATTCATAGACAGTTTGGATTTTTATAATCTAGTAATAATTCAAATAACTGGATGAGTCAGCATAAAAAGCAAAATTCAAGTTAAAGGAATTTGAAATAAAATATACAAAATTGATTATCTACATACCTGGGTATCCCAGAAGTACAATGGTAAATTATTAACCCTTGACTCTGGGCGATTAATTGAAGATTGCATCCACATTCCCTCCCTTGAAGTTGACGGTTGGCTCCATAATGAATCCTGATGAAGAAGACTAGAATAAGTAATCGGAACTACCTCTCGAATATTCAAACATTTAAAGCTTTCTAACATACCAAAACAAAATAAAAATGTTGGAAGATGAAAAGTACTACATTAAAAATAATTGGAATACAAATAAATATAGGCCTATATTAACATTACTTGTATTTACTTTTAATACATTATTTGGAATAAACACCCTTTTATATGAGAAATATAAAAATTAATTAATTAATAACAATTTAAGATTGATCATTACTTAAAACTTTTTACATCGGTTAGTTAATGTACAAAAAGGCAGGAAAATAGGTTCACCTAGAGCTAATGATTAAATACATATCGATTAAAATGAATTATTAATGATTTACGATCAATTTAATGAAACTTAAGAAACTGTACGAGATACTCCCACCAGTATAGCAAAACATTTTGATTCAATACTCGTGATTATCTATTATAACTCATGTATTCTGTGTATCTTTTTCTCGATGTTTTTTTAGAATCATTTTAATCTGGTATCAGCCGCTTCGCCCCCTTCGCGTTTTCAGTTCATCTCATAGTAAAGAATTTATACTTCTTAAGTAGTTTAAAATAAAAATAAAACTAATTTTTAACATGAATTCCAGAAGAAAGTACTTAACCTTGACCTTTCAAATAAAATGCGCATATAATAGTATAACGAAAGCATAGGTAATGCAGAATAATAATATAGATAAAACAAATGGAATAAACATTTTCGACTTTTTTAAATATTAATAAAGATTAACAAAAAATAATGTACGTAAAGCAATACATATATGTATTTTTTATAAAGTACCATTGGTCGCGGTTCTATAATTGGAGGCGGTAATCCAAACGGAAAATGGTCCAATCGCCTATAAGAAATATTACATATCTGTCGTTCCTAAAATACAGAACAATGTATAACTAACGCTTATCGTCAAGCAGTTATCATTTAAAGCATTATAAAAACTGATATGTTGAAAAGAGCAAAGGGAGATTTTAAGTGCGAGTTCTTCTTTGTTATAACATTTAAGAAATGAGGTATTACACCGATATGGAGGCGCACTTAAGTCTCCCAAATCTTTCAACATATATATTTCATAATAATATGAAAATCTTAATGATTACCATAACTGCGTGTGATAATGGTGGGTGAACTTGTACTGTAATTAATCGATCAGCTCGTAACATGGTTCTATTATTCATTGGAACCTAGAATATAACTGCGAACTTTAACAAGAATAATTAGTAAATTGAAAATCTATAACTTGTGTTGTCTATTTTTTTCTATGCAGAACCCAGAAACCTGAATATCCCGATAGCTTGTATTATACAAAATGTATTTAACTAGGACTCACTAGAAAAGGTTAAATTTATAAAAAATAGTACATTTAAATAGGTAATTTTTAGCAACTTTAGGACTGCAATTGCTAATATGGATTCAATAGTCTATTCCGCTGATTGAAACCTAAATTCCTTTATCCTAGAACATACTTGGGTTTCTGGGTTAAACGTTTCTACTCTTGAAATGTTAAATTAAAGATTTTTACTTTTATAACAAAGCTAACTAAACATTTAAACATTCCATTTACAGACTAATTAACTTTGACAATCGACATTCGGCATAATTATAAGATATACTAATAACAACAACTTCAATTTTATACAATTAACAGGAGGTAGCACCGCTCAAATGCAATATCAAATTCATACAAAGTTTAAGCCATAAAACGAAAAAATAGCTTTTATTCAGCATAAAAGAATCATGCTACGATTATAGCCAGAGAAAGAGAAGGGTGAGAGTGGTATGGTACAAGCAGGTAAACGTCACCGCACTAGAATGAAAAAAACTGAGTTATAAAAGGAAATATAATGTTGAGATATTAGAGTAAAAAAATATTTTAGAATCAAAATCGTGGCAGAAAATGAGCTGGACGCAGTGTGGCTCCAGGCTTCTATAGTATGTTTAACGACTATTGTGCAGTTCTTGTAATTAGGTGATAGTTATTTTTTAATCATATAAGTAGTTTTAGTACCTAGAAGACTGGAACCATGTGGACGAAACTAGATTATTGCAACGCGCGTTTTAGGCAAGCATTGTTGGCCTGTATTTTTTTTCTTCATATTTATACATATATTGGGTGGCATGAAATTAAGCTAAAGTGCGCTAACTAAACATTTGACGTATAAGTGATGAATTACTGTATGCTCTTATTTTTTTAACTGTTTGAAGTTAACTGTGCAATATATAGCAATATTACTCCTTCTATTTTATGAAGCTTTACTAATATAAATATTTTTTCTGGAATAATAGAAAGCTGGTCCTTGGTCTGGATGATGATAGAAAGCATTTTTCTTATACACCATCGCATTCTAATAATTTACATTTGACTGTTCGTGAAAACACATAATATAATATTTAAGTCCATGAATAGTTTGCCCAACATAGTGCCAATAAATCCATATTTTTTTACCAAGATGAGTTTGTACAGTCAGTGTATACACTCGTGAGTTTTGATAAACTACTCAAAAAAAAAAAAAGTACAAGAAAAATTTTGAAAAAATTCCAGGCGATTGAGTATTTTTTCATATATTTATACATTTTCTCTTAAACCCTTGTTATTTGATTATTTTGAATTTTTCATAATTTAGGGAAAAATGCAATAACTTTCCGAAAAAATATTTTTAAATAGAGCAAGATCGAAAAACGGTAACAAACCAAATTCCGTACAGTCGTACAAATCAAAAAATATATTTATATAGAGCAAATGGAAACCTGACTTATTCTTTTTAAAACCCCGCTTTGTAAATTCGAATATCTTTATCTATAAGTGCGGCAAGAAATATCGACTAGTGTATCCAAACTTTTGACCGGTAGTGAATATAGGGGGTGAAACTATAGTAGCGCGACCACGCTGCAATCCCTAATGGAGTGGAGTGGCAGCACAGTACACAGAATGCAATGGTGTATGAACGTGTCAGAGGACTAAAGACACCGAGTCTAAACAAATGTTAAATTTATCGATACATTTAATTTAATAAAATATTACTAAAATACGAGACAATGCATGCTGGAGGATATGACAGCTACTTGACTGTAGTGGTACTGCAGAATCTATCTACTCTGATAAAAATGTTAATTATATTTACCTAAAGTTGATATGAACAATATTTATGTCCCAATCTCTATACTGACGCTATTCATTACTTTTCAAAAAATAAACATAGTAGAAATAACACTTACAGCAATTCCGAGAGTAGATTGTTGTTGTTGTTGATTCACTTGTAATGGAAACATGTCCTGAAACACAAGTCATAAAATTATATTAAAACTGTCAATAAGTATTGAAATACCAAAAATTTGCATAGAGAAGTATACAATCTAGAACTACTAACAAAGTTTAATGTAGGTTTGCAATTTTCTAGGCAGATTACCTTATATTTTATTTGTCTCATGTCTATAACAATTACTCAATTAATAAAAGTAAATTTTACTGTGAAGATGAAAATATCAGAAATCGTATAATTACCATTTGTGCAAATGGCATTGGGCCGTAGGATGCCAGAGGGCGCATAGATGTTTCACACGCTCTTCGCACCATAAGGCTTGGGCTGAAAAATCCAGCACCATACCAATTCCACATTTCCTTTGATGAAAATGGCCCTTGTATATTTTTCTATAAACGAAATTAATTGTTAACTTTCATTTAATTTGGAGAACAAACGTTTAAAACAAAAATTGTTAAAACTTTCAATAAACATTCTTATACAACACGGCTAGTTTAGTACCAACTTTAGTTAAGTTTTGGGTTATGTAATATATATTTCATCAAAAATTCGCTTAAGATAATAAAAAAATGCAACAATCGCAATCTGAAGCAGACCATAATACTAATAATGAATATTATAATAATAATCATAATACTAATAATGAATAATTCTTTAGAAGATGTTTATATCTTTACATCAACTTAGTTTGATAACACTTTCTTGACCTCTTTATTTATTTAAAAAAAGGTTTTTAATATTATTCAATAAAAAAGAGCAATTCTTTTATAAATATACAACTGCATAAAATTTTACAGGCCATTGTTGTTTAAATAAATTAAAAAAAAATCTTTATATATATTTATATATTTCCATAATGGAAAGAGCTTTCAGCAAAATTTTATTTTGTATAAATTCAGTTTTGTATAAGTATTTTATTTTTATTTATTATTATTGATAAATATCTACAAACGAGCATGAGGTTTACTTGATGGTAGGTGATACAACCTCCCAACTACAAAACATCAGTCAATGATGCGCTGTCAACTTACTATACAACTACTTTTTTTTCAAGCATTCAGACCAATTCGTGCAATGTGCACTTCACGGTTTTTCTACCTATGAACGGTGGTTCATTAACCGGTCGGAATTTCGATATTGCTCCCACCCGTTTAATGCCCAAAGTGACCAGACGTGGACCAGAATTATTAACATGTCGTCCTGGTGGGATTCGAACCCGCGACCCATCGGTCGTCTACCAAACGCACTAACAAGCCCGTCAAAACTGACTTTACAAAATTAGCTTTCTTTTAAACAAAATACACATAATACGTCTTTAGAAATAACAGATACTATTGAAAGCGTGACAAAATAAACACTAATATTTTTAATTTGCACTTGCTGCACATGCTATTCATATATGAAATAAAATCGCAGAGGGATATTATATCCATGTAATGAAATAGCTAAAAATATATAACTATATTATTTTGGTTCAATCAATAAATTTTCTGTTCCAGACCAAATAACTTTTATATAACTTATCCAAATTTCAACATAAAATTACCAAACTCAGGATACAGTCAAAATGAATAAAAAACAAATGTTCGCAGAGCAATAACAAACAATAACACCATACCTCTGGGTCTTCGTAGAACCACAGTTCAGACAAACTTGCTGCGTTTGAAGTATTCTGTGTAGGTATTGAAACACCTCGGTAAATAGAAGTAAGCTGTGCTTGTCGAGTTCCATGCATTGGGAATATATTATTTTGCACTTCAGGGTTTTGTGGGTGGCCATTTGGCAGAGGTAATTGCTGAAAAAAAAAATACTTTAGCACAAGCCTTTGCCTCTAAAGTATGGTGGTAAATGATTGGTGAAACAGATACATAGATGGGTCTGCATATACAGAAATCTGATGGCTGATGATATGCATAATACAAACCACTGTATAGTTTAGAAGATCTAATGTTGTATGTAAGTTTTGAAACGGAGACAGAAATAGCGGCCTCAATAAATTTTTTTATGTTAGATATCGACAGACAAGCATGAGGTTCATTTGATGGTAGGTGATACATCAGCCACAGAACACCAATCAATGATGCGCTGTCGACCTACATTTAATTCGAGCATTCGGAAATTCAGACTGAAACCGAAACGTACAATATGCACTACACGGTTTTACCATCTATGAATGGTGGCCGAAATTACCAGACGTGGGGAAAACATGCATACAGAAAAATATAAACATGTCCCGGTGGGATTCAGACCCACGACCCATCGATGCGCACGGCAGGTGTTCTACCGAACGTGCCAACGCGTGTCATATACTGCAATAGTAGTACTATACTAGTAAATAATGCATACCTGATTATTATTTTGTGCCATATATAGCGATTGATTGGCAATATTAGGAGATGGGATCACTGGTAGATTCTGCTGAAATGCACCCATTACATTCGAATGCTGTTGTAGTGCTGCATTCATAGCGGGATTCATGGGAGTGTTTGCCATAACTTGTGGCAATACTCCTTGTAATAACATTACGCCATTGTTGGGAGCACCGATTGGTAAGCCCAAAGATGAATTTAATGCAGAGTTTTGCATTCCCACATTTTGTATATTGCTTTGTACTTGATGGGATGTAGCGTTTATTCCCATGGGCTGATTCTGTAATCCAGGAATTGGCATTCCAATTTGCACAACGGGATTGTTAGTGGACATTGACTGTAATATACACATGCCACCTGGGGCTCCATGAGGCATGTTGGATGTCCTATTTAAAGCAGGCAAATTGGTGTCATCAAGTGTCATTTCAAACATATCCTCAGCTATTTTTTCGTCAGGTGGTTGTGTTGGAGCACTGAAAGATATTTATACAATTATTATAGAAATAATATAGAAAAAAATATAACTTTATAATATTTTTTATGTTAGATATCGACAGACGAGCATGAGGTTCACTTGATGGTAGGATAACTCAGCCACAGTACATCAGTCAATGATGGGCTATCGGCCTACTTTTTACTTCCAAGCATTCGGAAATCAATATACTGAAACCTAAACGCGCAATATGCACGTCACGGTTTTTACATCTATGAATGGTGGTTCGTTACCCAGTCGGAATTTCGATATTCCTCCCACCCGTTCAATGCCGGAAGTTACGAAGACATGCTTACAGAAAATTATAATCATGTCATGGTGAGATTCGAACCCACGACCCATCGATGCCCACTGCAGGTGATCTAACGAACATCCCATCAAAATTTGTATAACTAGTGAAATAGGTCATACGCTCTATATTTAGAATTCATAATATCAATGGCATACTTACTTTTCTGATTTATTACTGTTGTGTTGCACACCATACGGCATATTTATATTAACAGAGTTGTGTGGTGTCCTTCGAATGGCATCTGCAGTGGATGCAACAATGTTTTGGTGTTTCTGCCTTAAGCTGTTGTTCGAAGCAATCATGACTGATTGGAAATTGCTGCGATCATCCTTTGCTTCCTCAATTTCAATGTCGGAGCGCATCAGAGCATCAAATGTCTTACTCTCTGTATACTGATTCTTAGCATCATTAGTGGATTTATTTTGCGATCCTAAATGTTTCAATTTCAACATTTCAGGCATTTCCTGATGGTCATCAAAACTCATTGATCGACTAGTATTTGGTTCATTCGATTCCGAGCTAGATGTCTGAAAATATAAATTATTTAATAAAATATATAGTAGATATGAATATAATAAATGATTTAAGCAAAAATAAATGAAAATCACCTTCTCATATTTGTTATATTCATTGCCAAGTAAACGTTTTGGTGCCAATTTTTTTGCTTTTTCTGAAGCCCACCATTCATCAGAGCCCTCTTCAACAGTTTTTGAACGAGTAAATGCAGCATGTGTGTATGACCGTGCTAACGCTATAGAAAATAATTAGATTATAGGTGAATGTTCTTCTTGATGTGGTACTTATTTTTTAAGACTTAATAACGAAAAAAATAGGTTTACGAATTACTGATCATTAAATGTGTATACTTAAATGAAAATCATTAACCAATATAATATATTATAGTGGAAACAGCCAGGAGACAAAATTGATTTGTCATTGACGATAAATATCAATATATCATAATATATTAATAATAAATAGCTTAATATTTTTCAGAATCTGAATTATTAGAAGAATAATTATTATTATCGTGTTGTAAAAATAACTATTTTGATGCAAAGATTACTATCTTGAAAATGGATTGGAATAAAAATTAAAGACTGTTTGCTACTACAAGTTGAATTTTGAAGTAAAATAAAAAAACTTAGACATCTACATTTCAATTTTCTTAATGACAGTGACTTATTAATTTGATAATTGTATGAAGAGTCAGAATGACATTTGTACAGAACTAAACATTCTCTACCACCAAGGACAGTCAGTCAGCAGTAAAACTTTCACATTTTTTTTTATTTCATTTGAATATATTATCCTACTGTAATATTATAAATGTAAGTTTGCGATGTATGGTTGGATGTTTATAACTCTTTCATGCAAAAACTACTGAACTGATTATGATGGAACTTTACAGTATTTTTGTTGATACATCAGAATAACATTTAGGCTATAATTTATAACGATATTGAGTTAAATGGCCAAATTATAACGAGGAGTGTCAAGTAAGTCGGAAAATTTTCTGCTATCTGAAGCCTGTTTCGCCAGGCGAAGTGGGCATGGGTATATATTTATTAATCTTAAAGTTTCAATGTCTGAATTGTGGCATAGAAGCGATGGACAAGGGCCAGATCTTTTAAATTACCAGTTTAAATTTTACTGATGAGACACTTCTTATACTGCTCCTATATTAGTTGGTTTTGGCTGTATTTCCATTCAACACAATGATTTAACAGATTTCATACAAATAAATAAATAAAATTACGGAATGGAGTTTCCTGTTGCCGAGGTATGTTGGAGTCATCATTACTGTATCCGTGGAATGCTCCAGACGCATCAAATGTGCCTGCCCCAGCTTCAGCATTATCATTAGCCCTGACATAAACAAAAGCCCACATTGGAATAAGCCAGTTAGTATGATATTCCTATATCTATGATTATGAAAAAGGATAGTCATGTATTGATTGCACGTAATATATAAGTGTAGAGTTCTTTCTCTACTATTTAAACATTGATTTTCAATACTTATATAGTACAGGACTTACCCCTGTGACTCAGTGATATGAATGTTGCGGTTAGCAATGGAAGTCCTGATTTTAAATGGGTTGTTGGTCAGCGCACAGAAGACATCTTTGAGTTAAAAAAAATGTTCAGTGAAACACAGAAACGTATCTGTCCCATACCCCACTGGGATTCATGAGATTCAGGAATTAGCTTATTTATATATATAGATAATACCCGAATTATTTTAACTATTAACATAAATAAACTTTTAATGAAAATTAAAAGTTACTACGTTAATATTCTTACCATTCTGGTATATCATCACTGGTTTGATTGTCAGCCCATGGACGACGATTTGAGCCCCAGGACTGTGGTCTATCCTGTGCTGGTCTTTCAGGCCAATCGCGTTCTGATAAATAAAACAATACATATACACTACTAATTGATTTGCCACGATCATATAATTAACTGAACTATTACAATAAGAATGAAAAAAATAATTGGTAAAACCTTAAAACTAAAAATATAGAGTTGAATTGTTTATTTTTACCTGGGTTTCCAGATCTATTTCCGTGCTCTTGCATACGCCACTCGTCGCCTTCATCTCTTCCTGATTGCCTCCAGTTAGTGTTATGGACATGGCGTCTGCAACAAAAGGTATATAATAATTAACAAAATGGAAATTCTGAAATTCAATTCATTTAAGTAAGATAAATGAAATAAAAAAAGCAAATATTTGTATGATAAAAGTAGTTTACAATATTTTCCAAATAAATCCCAAAAGCAATATATTATTGTGAATTACTGGAATTTACTTTTTTGGCTAAAAGCAGTTTTGCCTTTCCACTGACTATATAGAATATACATAAGATCAAACTTTAACCTGTTTCTGAATAATTTAGTCTGTGTCCATTCAGACGATTCTACTGGTGTTGATCTACTTGGACCAGCACCATTACTCGTGCTCCAAGGTCTTAATGATGGAGGTTCCTCTTCTGTTGACCCAGAAGTGAGACCTGGCATTCTTGCTCTACTCCACCCCCTGTAATATTTTAAGCATAACATAATTAGTTCGCGATTAATATCATAATAAAATCTGCAGAACAGCAGCAAAACGAGTGATAATTTAATATTATTCTTATAACTATTCTTAAAATTAAATTTGTATTTAAAAATCTCATACTTAAAACATTTATTCGTAGATGTGTAACATCTATATGTTACAGACTATACAACTAATATTTTTGTTATAATGGTCCTTTTAGTCAAGGGAGGCATGTATCATTTTAAATATAGGTATATCAATTGCAACACAAGCAACAAATCTAGTCTGAAAAATATTGATACCAATAAAATTTCAAATGTCATTATATTCCTCACCTGCTGGCAGTCTGTGTCTTCACAAAAGCACCTCTTCTACCAAAATTGGCCACAGCTCCACGACCACGGCCAAAACCACTTGGTGCGCCTGCAGTAATTGGTACACCACCACGCAAACCTTCATGTTGCTAGAAATTAATATGAAATCAAATTAAAACACTGAAAATTTACAACAATACCCCATCTAATTTCAATATTTTGTCACAACTTTGTAAAATTAATTGACTTAATGAAAATATTGTAAATAAATATTGTTTGAAGATTATAAAATACTCCTCAAAAATCACTTACCACATTTTGTTCATCTTCAAAAGCATTTAATGCACTCGGTGGCTTTCCTCTCGGTTGGTAAAGTGAATCAAAATACTTGAGCTGTTCTGGAGCACCAGCTGCCCCTCTGTCATAAAGTGCTAACATCTCCTCTCTACCATACCTGCACAAACAGAAATAATACGTCAAATAAAAGCTAATCTATAATGGCAGAAAGTATGACAATAATAATATATAACAATATCACTCTACTTGTATCAAGTGAAACAACCAGTTATAGCATACATACATCGGTTATTGCAATGTAGAAAAGGATTTTTCTTATAAATAGTCTCCAAATTGCAGGCTCTACATATTAAGTGAAAGTTAAGGGCCATGAGTAGGAGATAAATATTACATACCTTAAATTTGCCAAAAAAACTCTAGGAGTATTTGTCTGCCTAACAGCTGATGTACCCAATGCGCCAGATGCCACTTGTACTGCGGATGGCACTGCTCCGGTGACACTTGAAGTAGTTGGCAACCCTGTTGAAGTTGGAGCCCTACTGGATCCAGCAGCAATTGAATTCTGATTCCCACTGCCAGTGGCTTCTGATGGTCCAGATCCATTTTGGTTATTTGGCCTAGTAGAATCACCTGATCGCCCAATATTACGGAGCCACTCAGGTCCAAACTTTATAGGAGTACCCCCTGACATTCCTGCTTGAATTTGCAGGCTTATGTAAAATGATGTTGATGATCTGAAAGAAAAAACAAAGAGATTAATATTTATATTGATAAAGAATTTAAAAAAACATTTGACGTCAAATGTTAGAATATTTATATACCAACCCTCTTATTTTAATGGATAATCTAATAAAATATTAAGATAGTATATGTACGCATTGTATGTATATAAATTGGGCAATCTATTTGCAATATAACAATTATTTACATAATGATTTATTAAAAAATAACAAGCAGCTGCATAAGTTGCATATATTATACATTAAATATACTTTTCAAAAAATATCAATATAAGTATTAACCTAATGTTATAGTAGTTAAGTATAAAATATGTCTATACTATAATTATAAAAAGGAAAGATTTGTTTGTTATGATTTAACTCAAAAACTACTGAACCTATTTTTAAAAATTATTTCACCAATAGAAAGCTAAATTATCAGTGAGTAATATAGGCTATCTTTTTGTGTACATCTAAATTGTACCTGTGCGAGCCGGAGATTTTGAGAGTTTGTGTTTGCTAGGTCTTATATTTCTTTTAATAATGCTAAAATACAAGTAATTCTACTTTAATATTATCTTTTATTAACGCAAGTATCACACATTGAAATAAAAGAGATAAATAAATAAAGTTTTTACATTTCAAATAGTTATGGTATAAGGATTTTATTTAGAATAGAAAACAAACATCGACATTCAACTGTTTTTTTGAACAAGTGCATGACAATTAATTATATATTGTTAAATTTGTAAACATGGTGGCTATTAATTGCTAATTATTGTTATATAGAATTTAAATATTTTTAGAATAATTTAATATAAAGGTTGAACAGATACATATAAGTATGCTCAAAGTAAAAAATTGATTGACAGCACATCATTGACTGATGTTCTGTGGCAGAGGTATCACCTAACATAAGTGAACTTCATGCTTGTGTGTCGATATCTAACATAAAAACAAAAAAGGATGATCACCAACTTCTAGCAAACATACACACAGAGACAGATAGGTATGTTTTATTACTAATTTTCACCACTTGGGAATATTCAGAAAAATCATTAAATTCCAAAAACTATTTTATAATAAATGAAGGTTAAATAAAATAGAAAAACCAGGTAAGAACTGAATTTTTGTGTCCATGTAGATTATGAGATATCTACCTTAGTTTTTTTCTTTTCTCCTCCAAAATGACAGTCTAACGCAGTGATTCCCAAAGTGGTATATATCGACCCCTAGGGGTCTATGACAACCTGCAAGGGGTCTACGTCAGCGAAAAAAAAATTTGGGGGTCCATGAAATGAAAATGGGGGTCCACGATAGTGGATCTCAACACATACACTGATAGTACCTATTTACATACATCATACTATCTTATAATATCAAAACATATACATCTTCTACTATATAAAAATAAGTCGAGTTTTCCTTCCTGACTGACCTATAACTCCAGAACGCACGAACCGATTTCCACGGTTTTACATTCGTTGGAAAGGTCTCGGGCTCCGTGAGGTTTATAGCAACAGAAAAGCGGGAAAATCTTTTTTCACATACAGAGGTGGGCAAATGGGCATATAAGAATAATTGTACAATTTCGAAGCCAATATTTTGGCAGAACAACGTCTGCGGGGTCCACTAGTTATTTATAAAAGTACCTATGTAGTAAAAATATTGACTTATTGCTTATGTTATTTTATTTATAGTTTATTTTATGTTTATTTAATGTTACGTATATTTTACATAACAGATACAAAATTTTATTTTGAGTAGTTTTCATTTAAATTCAATTAATAAATGTATAAATTAACATGTGTTTTTACTTTAAGTTTTTAACACTAAACTTCACTACAGTTAGTTTACAGGAAATCAATATCAGGTAAGTAGGTGGTCTACCCAACACGGAAAAACATGGCAAGGGGTCTACGACACAAAAAAGTTTGGGGAACTCTGGTCTAATGTATGATTTTAAAGCCGATATAAAAAAATTATTTCAATATTTTCTAACTATCTTAGCTTTGATTGCCTTACGATACTGGTTGCATATCTTATGCCTTAATTCAATGATATTTCTAATGAAAATGATATTAGTTGTCTATTGAACATAAAATAGAACCGTAATGTGTAATAATATTTTTAGAATGCTGTTTACTGAAATTAATTGGTAATAAAAGCTAAATGTGATTCAGTTTAAGCTTAAAGGTTTGCTTTATTTTATAAAAAAAAGAATACATTGTATTTGTGTTCACATTCTATACTTTTTTTTTTTTAATTAATCCTTAGATTATAATTTTATGCAACTTGTTTAAAATTAGGGCAAGGGATGCGCGGATAGAGGGTTGACACAGACTTTTGGACATGTTGGTCTATTTTAGAGCCTGATTAGTTAAATTCTAATGTACTTTTATAATTTAATATATAGATACCTCAAATTGTAAAAAAAAATATGTATGTTCATGTGACAACCCTTAATACAGGTAACAATTTTTTTTTACCAAATCTAGAAAAATCCAATTAGTTTTATTCAAATCTGGATAACTCTATTCCTGGTGATTACAAAAATGTCTCTTCAAAAAAACTTAAAACATTTTTGGTGTTTATAAGATAATTTTTACTTTGAATGTTAAATATGACTATTTAATGCCTATTATCTATAACATATCTACAGTATAACCTCACCGCACCGCACCTCATCCGGCACTCCAATACACCAACACATCCAATAATCCAGCACTCTCCACCCGCATCTCTCCCTTATAAATTGCACAAAAACCGACCTCATGTACTATTTTAAAACTATGTTATTAATTAATTGTGAGATATGTTACAGTTATGAAAAAAGTGCAGAATATGAACAGAAATATCTTGTATTCCCTTTATGAAATGCTTTATTTTATTTATGATGATTTTTTCTGTACAATCCAGTAATCCGAACATTCCAATAATCAGGCACCTCTCCGGCTTTTTAATAGTGATGGATTAGTGAGTCTGCTTTATGTTTTTATATGAAACTAGTGGACCCCGCAGACGTTGTTCTGCCACAATTTTGGCTTCAAAATTATATAATTATTCTTAAAGAAAAGATTTTCCCGCTTTTCTGTTGAAATTTTTCCACAATTTTCTTTGCTATAAACCTCACGGAACCCGAGACCTTTCCAACGAATGCAAAACCGTGGAAATCGGTTCGTGCGTTCTGGAGTTATAGCATCAGGAAGGATAACCCGACTTATTTTTATATAGTAGATTAAAAATTACTTGTTTGAAAGATTACTGGATGGACAACTTTTTTTGAAATAAGAGTTAAAAGGAGAAATGCCACACGATTTTTTCAAATTACGAAGCACATCAATAACTTCTCTTATATACTTCAGTCACAATCTACTATTGCAATCAATAAATAATTGATCAACAATACTCAATTTACCAATCAAAATAAGACATTTTCCGTTAATAAGTGCCACGTGATTAAATCTTATTAGGTAAATGTTAACAAAATTACAATTTTAACAAATTAAAAATATGAAGGTATGCACACAAAGACAGCTACAATAAGGCGTTCTCTTCCGTTTACGAATTGAGAGCTTAGGGGTAATAAACGAATGATTAAGGTTATAAAATATTACGAACTTTAAGCAAATATTTATTAATTTAATTAAAGCAAACACCTCGTGCTTGTTGGACCTCAGATTTGTACACATAATCTAAAACTTGTAAAGAGTCAAGGTGGCATACGACAGGTACATTGCTGGAATCAATCTTTTGTGACCTATAGTATGATTTAATAGCCTCTGGCCTCAACACAAATTTAAAACAATATTTTTTTAGGAAATAATTGTATTTACCTGGAAATGCGTTTATTTTAAAACAGAAGCACGCAACGAGCACGACGATAGGCAAATATGGCCGACCAAAGAGATTAGAGAATATAAATTTAAGCAGCCATAGCCATACGTCTGAAGTAGGTATGAACTCAAGAAAATCACGGAAATAAAGTTGTAGTACTAGGGATGTCTGATTTAATCGATAGTCAAAACGTGAAAATTAATTAAACCGATAAAATAAAAACATAATATATTCGATTTTGTCAATTGGCTACTTGACAGTTATAACAATAAAATATGTAATCTACTTTATATGGTAGTTTATATGTTAAGGATAATTACTCAATATGTTTTTTGCATTAAATTAATTTTAAATATTTTATTTTTGCAAAATAAATTTTCGATTTGTTATCTGTCGACTAAAAGTAATAAAACGGGGGCAGCCATGATCACAGACTAGTATAATATAAGCAAGCTTGGAACTATGGAGGGTAGAGATAAGGAGGAATTTCTCATATGGGGCTTTACTTTCAAAAGTGTCCATGATAAGCTGTTAAGGCTCCTCTTCACAATGAGCCATGATGGCCTATCAAATTATCGTCCAAGATCGCCGCCATGATCGGGCAACCCTCCACACTATCGTGAACGTTCATTAACTGTCTGTCTACTGTTGTGATATGACGTCTATCGAAAATGAATACCGAGGTGATCTCGGCTGCGGCAATATTTTTACTCTGCGTATATAATCATTTAGGGTTTTAAATAAATGACATATTAACATTATCTACCTACACTTATTTAATATTTAGTACAGTACCTACGTTATTACTTAATAGTTTACTTATATTTATTTTTGAGGTGCTTATGTAATAATAATAATAATAATAAGATGCAGAAGGCAGTACTACTGGACATGGCTCATATTGTGAGAACTTCTCACTGGGCCGATTATGGCCTTATTGCCGGTGGTATGCCCAAGTTTATACTTTTTTTAAAAATATTATTATCTTATAATATATAAAATTTCCATGTCACAATGTTAGTTACCGTAGGTACTCTTCCGAGACGGGTTTTTTTACCAAATTTTATATTATGCATATTCAGTAGGTCTGAGAATCGGCTACTATCTATTTTTCATACCCCTAAGTGATAAGGGTTGTTCACCCTTAATTTTTTTTTTTTAATTTTTGGACGAATTTTTTTGTTTTTATTTTTTTATAATGTGGTATTAAAAAATACATACAACCCTATATTTAAACTCTTCTATTACCAACCCCTGCTTTTTTGTGTCAAAAAATCTAGACACGTGCGAAGCCGGGGCGGGTCGCTAGTTTTATATAAAAAAGTGTAATTGTGAGAATGTTCATCAATAAAGAGTATAATAATAATATCATTTATTTAGCATTCCTTTGATGTACCGACACAGCGCCGAATACGTACAAATAACGCCGATTACAGACATTTAAGCCCTCTACACTTGCGTCATGGCCTTTATTCGCCTGCATTGGCCCAATGTGAAGAGGAGCCATTAGATTATAGTTCCAAAACCAACTAAAAACTTAAAAAGGCGCTGATGACCACGATGTGATTGGCGATTATTAATGAAGTGAAGTATGCCAAACGGTAACAGTAAAGTATAAGAAGTAGTTGTACTGAATAGAGTAGTTTATAAAAATAAAATAAATGAGTATGCAATTGAAAACGTCATTATTCAAAAGAATTCTGAAATTTTTAAAATTTTATTGTTATATATGTAATCAATGTAAGAAATTACTTTACTTTACGGATCTTTATATAGAAGATATTATATCTTTCTTCGTTTCATTCTGTCCTACTCTAACAGTTTCAGGCGCTTTCTTTCAAATGCAGTCATTAGCTTACAGCAGCGCCACCTTAATTTCCCATGAATTTATGGACACTTCTAATATACAGAGAAATTCCTCCTTGTCTCTACCCTCCATACCTGGAGGCCTATTACCAAAACAAAATACGAAGTTTCGACTGACGGATCGTACATTTTACTAAAGTGCGCGCCAGATAAGTCTGCGCGCGGCAAAAATTGGAACTAAATTTCTTTCCGTCATATTGTTTTCCGGAATTAGTGTGCAGCAGTGGCGTTTTTATTCGATTTTATTGGTAATCATCATGCCTAAGGTTATAAAAAGTGCTGGTAGAGATGTTATATTGAAAGTAAAACGTGCTTATGAAGCAGAACGGCAAAATAAAGGGCCGATTGTACCATTTTCAAAACGTTTTTATTACTTGACAGGTAATTTTTGGGGTGACCAGTACATGGTATTATGTCTTTATGTGGGGTATTTTTATACGATACATATTTTTACTTTGTTGTTGGTTAATGATTTAGTTTGTTTTAGGATTTAAACCCCATTGAAAAAAAAGACGTATTGTGGAAAAAAATTTAAATCAAGCCACAGGTGAAATATCTTCAATATGAAGCGGCATTTAATTCGATAATGTGTGTCAGCATGTTGAAAAAATCGTAGACCAATATTTTGAATCTGACAGGCTTTTGGACATAGAACTGGACAAATTTATAATTGATCATGCAAGTGACAGCAAAACTTTAAACTCTTCTAATAACGAGTCAAGTGAATCAGAAACATGTGAAAATAGAATGGAAAGATTGACCCACTGATGGACCATAGTTATCCAAAATTTAGAAGTTCTGCTATATTCTCGATTTACAATTAAATAAAAAAACACCAATTGTAGATTATGTAAATATTTCTTATGGAGCAAGTAAATAAGGAGTTATTCAGTTACAATATGTAACAAATTAAAAATATATATTTTTCCACTGAGTTTTAGTATGTAATTATTATTCATCACCCTAAAACTAATTGAAATTTACAAATAAAATTGTTACATCACGTCAAATTTAGTAGTTAATTCGACGTGATATCTAAATATTTTGTTTTCTGTTGTATACTAACTACTAAGTATACCTAATACGAATTAACATTCAGAATGCCGGTGATTTTTGAAGTTATACTTCTTTAGGCGCGTTATGAAAAAATGATGAGAGTGAAATTCTATTATGAATCCGATGATCGACACGGTCTTTCGTTTGACATTAATATGATTGTAAGAATAATCGTAAATAGAATTAAAAATGTTTTCTTAATAAGTTAAAATACGAAGTTATTTGTTCTTTCGTTTCGATCCGTTGCGTTCGTTTTACGTAATAGACCTACTGGAACATTGGCGTGGCCGCACATGAGACAGACATAGTTGTAGACCGTGTTGTCATATAAGAAATTATTACCCATATCTGGGTAAAATTGTCGTGTGATTTGGTGTAATGCTTAAATAATTATTATGAATCCATTTGCGGAGAGATTTTTAATAATAAATTAACATTGCACCAAAACACTTTGTAATAACAAATTAAGTGCGTGATAAGTTGATGTGTGTTTTATTATTGTTATTAAAATGTATTTGTTATTAAAATGGAAGTTAATAATTAGTAATGCACTAACTTCCATAATTGGTGACCAATTATTAACTTCCATTTTAATATGATATATAAATGAAACTATTGTATAGCTTGTCCAAGTTTAATGCTTTCTCTAGTAATAATCATTGCTATATTTTAAAGTGATGTTCGTTGTCAATTCTTATTCCTCTGATCAACGACTTAACGAAAGAGGTTGATACTGGCGAAGAATTTATTCGCCACAGTATAATAAACCATTACATTGTAATATTTTTCCAAATTAAAGAAATAATCATATACTTACGAAATTGTGATTCCATTTATATTTCGTTCACTTTGGCTTTTGCAGCCTTTAACACAGCAACCTACTATGGTTATCACATTTAAGAAACCTTAATTAACAGAGTATATGTCTCAAAAATAATCAACATTCACTTGAAATCACTACAAACACCAAAAATCGCACATGATGAAATGGCGCCGAAGAAGTTTGTCAAAAATCACTTATGACAAATAAGAAAAAGTGGCCACGCCGACGGGGACAAAACATCTCTGTTTTGTCCTTCTTTTTTACATACACATTGTAATTTGCTATCGCGCTTTAATATTTTAGTGTTACATCTATAGGTACTTAATCTGAGCTAGTAATATATATAAGGGATTGGCCAAGATTGAACATCGTATGATGTCATATTATATGTAAACAAAACGTCTTATAATTAATATCGTGTTATTTTTATTGAAGCTAACTTGTGAAAAGTTTCACTAAATGGAGCCAGGATATATAAAATCTGTTAGTGCAAATATATCCAAAGTATAATTGTAGTGAATTAATAGTCGCAAGATTCTTAGAGTGTTATGCTGGCCTTTACCCTGCAGAGTTATGGAAAAAAACTCCATGTAAGTACTTGATTAAACAAAGTAATACACCATTTATTTATTAAGTCGATAATATTAATAATTCTAAGGCTATAAAAAGTGTAAATAGTTATAAGATCGAGGAAATGATTACTTACATACAAAGTGTTTTTATTATTTACCTACATTTAACAATTCAAAATAAATTTTGAGTTTCTCTACTATGAACTCAGATCTCAGATTAAATAAAAAAAGGCAGATGTAGCGCACCGAACAAGCGAGTGAGGGAATCAAAGCAAATACAAATTCAAAAGCGAATACAATCTCGCGGCAGTGCTAAATGAAGCGTCGTATTGTGTACACGTCACAACTGATTCGTTAAAAAATGGCGTATTGTGTTTTTAAACATTGTAAAAGTTGTTTCCAAAAATAAAAGAAATAAGATGGTATATCATTTCACAAAAACTATTTACAATTGGACTGGTTTTATTATTTATTTACCCGAAAAATTTACGGTTGTATTGGAACACAAAACCTCAATCATTCGTCTGTGTTGCCAGTTTTCATCGAAATGTTTTTCCCTTTAATTAGGGAAACAACATAGGTATTAGTGACGATGACTGCTAATTGTAGGGACGTGTATGCAAAATGTCGTAATGTACTTTTCGTTTGAAATTCCCAAAACTGTGATTTGAGGATTAACGAATAAACAACTACATTTGTTTAACCCTTAACCACCGAGTATGCTTTTGTAACATAATGAGCCAGTAGTGTCCAGCGGGCTCACTAAATAAATCAAGGGTATTTACAAAAAAAGAGAGATAATTAATAATAATAATTAAAGTTTAAGTATCTTTATTTTATATACATTTCTAACCGTATTTTAACAATTATAGGGGTAGATTCTTGGACCTAAAAAAAAAGAGCGGACACCACCTCTCGTTACAATAACTGAAGCACCCCTAGGAAGCCAGCTCGCTAATACAAACACGCCGGCACGCACACATTCACACCATAGGAAGCCGATCGCTCGCCATTACGCTCCCGACCGCCTGCGCGTGATGTTATATGACGAAAAATAAAAGATGCCGTTCTACGTGATGAAAAGTTGTAGAAACCATAATGGTTCCATTAAAGAAAGTCAGGGAATCACCTATCATAAGTAAGCAAGTTATTTATTCACCATAATTCTCGTTTATACTTCAATATAATTTAGCAAAACGCAACCGAACAGTGTTGTCAGTAATTTAAATTTGCAAATTACCTAAAACGTAGGAGTTAAATTATTTTTATCTTAATGTACTTAGCACCGTGTAAATTTATTATAATATTATAAATAAATATATTTTTTCATTAAATATATTTACCAAAAATATTTATAGGTTGATCGAATATTTTTTAAACTTTAATTATTATAATATAGATCAAATTGTATTTATTAGGAGATCAATATTAAAAGGCACACTTGATATAAAACCATCATTTATCAAAAAAGACAAATATCTAAAATATAAGAAGATCAAATATTATTTAGGTATAGAATTTTATTGAGTATAATAAAAGTTAAAAAATAATTAACATGTTACCTTGAGCTTGAATGCAGTTCATTTATAAATAATACAAACGCAATAATGAATATAAAGATTTAACAAAAAATACATCATTTATTTTAAAAGTGCTCATTTATATAAAATCAATTAGATTTTAGAGTATTACGTTGCCTTTTTGTTATTTATAATAAAATCCAAGTTCCGAGATCACCACACCTTAAAATTGGGTATTTTTTTTCCATCTGGCAATAATTTAGACACTCACACATAGTTCACCGCCGCCATTGTAGACATGGGTAACTCAGGAGCAGTATAGTGCGTCGGCTCCTTGAGTCAACTCGAAATTGCGCCATGGCGCAACAAAATTGGACGCGCAAAGCGAGCAGTGAAACCTCCGAAACGCACGCAACGCCACGCTCATAGTTCACTCAGTGAGTGAGTACTGCGTCGTGCGCCAACACATTATGAATGTGTGAGCTGACTCACCCTGCGCAGTGAAGCGTACCGGCGCAATTGCACGGCGCAGCGCAGTGTTACCCATGTCTACGCCATTGTGGTGCTTCAAATATTTCTTAGCGACGTTCTGTCCGCTCTTTTTTTAGGTTCATGGGTAGATTAGATAAAACGGTTTTTCGTAAAAATAAACACTAGGTTTTATGAGTAACAGAACCTAAAATAATGTCCGCGAGACACTTGTGGGTGATTAAGGGTTAAATATACCATTATTTATTATTATGCATACAATATAATAAATAATATTCATGTTTTTTTTTATTTAAATCGTATCTTATCATTCTTTATTTGTAACAGTTTTATAAGTTGTAATTTATACAGTTAACTTATAAATATAAAAAAAAACATAAAACAAGTAAATATTTATTTTGCTATTTATCTACCCAAATACTACTTTTATAAAAAATAAGATTTTAAAAAAATACGGGGAGTTTTTACTGTTGTTGGTGGTGTGGAGACTCAGATTAAATAAAAAAAGGCAGATGGAACCTACGGAACAAAATTATGACACCGCTTGACATTTCATGTGTGCTTGACAACTGTCAGCGGCACTGTAGGGACACATGCATTTATGTGCGTGTAATTATACCACAAACAGTAAAAACTCCCTGTATTTTTGAAATCTGGGGGCACGGTAGTGCCCCCGCCAAGTCGAGCAAAAAGCGAAGTAGTTGGGGCCATTTTCGACCCCCTATAACTTCGTTGTGGATTAAACTAGAATCCTGATTTCACTGTTGAGTCACTAAGAGATTGAGTCACTAAGCAGGCATTGTATAAACTCGGTATATTTCAAATATCAATCTGTTTGAACCAGTAGTTTAAGAATTATAACTAGTCAAAGTTTGATAATTTGTCACTCACTCACTCACTCACTGACTGACCGATCATCAAAACTCTAAGGCACTTCTAGCCGACATAGAAACTTGAAATTTAGAATACATTTGGTGTTTAATCTATAAATCAAGGAATTATATTATATCATTATATTGTATGCATAATAATAAATAATGGTATATTTAACCCTTAATCACCCACAAGTGTCTCGCGGACACTATTTTACGTTCTGTTACTCATAAAACCTAGTGTTTATTTTTACGAAAAACCGTTTTATCTAATCTACCCCTATAATTGTTAAAATACGGTCAGAAATGTATATAAAATAAAGAAACTTAAGGTGGTTCGTTTTCCATATAATGATTATTAACAAAGTCAGTTTAGAGTTTCAATACTAAATATTTGTGCAACTATTTACTTCCCGGGAGTTACTTGCGCGGAGTTAATAAAATAATGTTATTTTATACAGAAATCATGCATAACAACGTGAAAGATTTCTTAATAAATATTAATTATAACTCCGCGCAAATAACTCCCGGAAAGTAAATAGTTGCACAAATATTTAGTATAGAAACTCTAAACTGACTTCGTTAATCATCATGACTTTTTGTATGGAAAACGAACCACCTTAAACTTTAATTATTATTATTAATTATCTCTCTTTTCTTTTAAAAACCCTTGATTTATTTAGTGAGCCCGCTGGACACTACTGTCCCGTTATGTTACAAAAGCATACTGGGTGGTTAAGGGTTAAACAAATGTAGTTGTTTATTCATTAATCCTCAAATCACAGTTTTGGGAATTTCAAACGAAAAGTACATTCAGAATTTTAACAACATTTTGCATACACGTCCCTACAATAAGCACTCATCGTCACTAATACCTATGTTGTTTCCCTAATTGAAGGGAAAAACATTTCGATGAAAACTGGCAACACAGATGAATGATTATTGAGGTTTTGTGTTCCAAGACAACCGTAAATTTTTCGGGTGCATAAATAATAAAACCAGTCCAATTATGAATAGTTTTTTGGGAAATGATATTCCATCTTATTTTTTTTATTTTTGGAAACAACTTTTACAATGTTTAAAAACACAATACGACAGTTTTCAACGAATCACTTGTGACGTGTACACAATACGACGGTTCGTTTAGCACTGCCGCGAGATTGTATTCTCTTTTGAATCTGTATTTGCTTTGATTCCCTCACTCGCGTGTTCGGTGCGCTCCATCTGCCTTTTTTTATTTAATCTGAGTCTATATATTATATAAAAGAAAGTTGTGTTAGTTACACCACTTATAACTCAATAACGCCTTCACCGATTTTAACGATAGAGTCTGGCTAATGAAAGAAGATAATTGAATTATTTGAAAACTGTCGGATGGCAACACAGAATGTCATTGTCAATTTCTCAATATGGCTGTTGTCAAACATTCGTTTTGGATTATTTTGTTCTTATTTATTCATTTACATGTTGAAATATGAGTAAAACTATTAAAAGTGAAGTTCGAGAGATATTGTTCTGCATGATATCCGAATTCCAAGAAAAACAAGAAGAAAAAGAAGCTCAATTCTACCAAAAACAAGATAGTTTACGTGTGGTGTTTAATTTTTTAGGTTAGTATGATTTATTGTCTTGATACTTCATGCAGTTACTCATTTTTATTTCTATTATATTTTTTTTCCTAATAGTTAACAGGTATAATAGCATAAACTTTGTTTTATTTTTGTGTTGTATATTAGAATATTGCGTTTCTTTCGCAGGAAATCTGGAGGATGTAGAAGGAGTCGTTGCAATAGATAACTATTGGAAAGCTCACTGATTTAGAGCAGAAAGATAGAATAAAATCCCAGAACCAGTACTTTAAAGAAATCGCTTCCATCACTGGTAAAATTTTCAATACTTTTCAAGTAAATTTGAAAAAAAATGTGTGTGATAATAACCTTTTCATTGTTTTTTTCAGATGTAAGTGTAATATCAATATACAGAATAAAAAAAGAAGAGGCAACAAATCAAGGTGTCTGGAGTACATCTGGAAAATAACGACCTCATAAACCAACTGTGTCTCATTTGGACAATTTTGACATGGAAGCTATTCACAACAAAATTAACGAATTTTATATTGTTAGAAAATTATTCCGAATAAAGTTGTGTTTTATAATAAATATAGTTTTAGTTTTCCATGCAATGCTAGTCATTTTAAGTATCAATAGGAAAAGACTAAATACGTATAGTATTTAATTTCATAGAAATACAGTTACTATCAATGTAAAAAATAATAAAATAAAATCAAGTATCAAGTAAGTTTAATCCACAAAATATATCAAACTTTTAGGGATACCATACTAAATTTTTTTGAATTTGCCGCGCTTTTTCGTTATCTTCTTTCATTAGCCAGACTCTATCTTATTTGTTGGATTCCTCTATGTCGGGAATAAGACATAGGCTATTAAAATATTGGAAAAATTCAGGAAAAATATATATGCATAAAATTAATTATAAAATAAACTTTGATTATTTATATGTCATATAAATAATCTAAGAAAATAAATTAGATTCGAAACTCCGCCATCTTGACAGCTCACGTCATGCATTCTTAGCTTTTTTGAAATAACAGGGGGCCTAGCACGAACGACTATCGACAAAGTATTCGAATCGTCCATCTGTCAGTTGTATGAGATATCATTTGAAATTTCATACAAATGACAGTTCGACGACACGAATACTTTTTCGGTAGTTGTTCGTGCTAACCCCTCAGATGTCTATTGTCTAAGTACTGCAAATCAGTGACATATTAGACAATGAGGATCAGTAAAGTTATAGCAAATTCAAGTTATTCTTTATGACATAAGAATGATATTTCTTTTTAAATTATCCAAATCGGACCATTACTTACGAAGATATTAAGTGATAAACGTGTGCCGTTCCTGCCGCGAAAAGTAAATGTACGCGGGAGCGTGTGACGTCACTGTGACGGAACCGAGCGCGGCCTAGTACCGGCGCTCTTAGGCTAAGAACTCACTACGTGGTTTTCACCCGCGCCCGCCGCGGTGGCGGAATGAAGTTTTATTTTCAAAACTCACGAGACCGGAGTTTTGTGCGGTTACGCAGCCGCCACGGTTGCGATTATCGCCCGCAAACTTGGCGGTTGATTATCGTAATACACATCCCCCCACCACCTCCCCCCCGCTGCCCACTGCAATCGCCCGCCAACCAATCGCAGAGCGCGCGGGTGCAACCCGCCGCGGCTGCGGGACCGCGACCCACAGCCGCCGGTACAAGATAACCGCCGGTGCAGCGGGACCCGTAAACAATCGCACCCGCGGCGGGCGTAAAACGCGTCGTGAAATGTGATTTAATTTTTTACATAAATATCTGTATTCTACAAAGGCTGCGGGCCCGCAACCGCGGCGGGCGCGGGTGAAAACCGCTTCGTGAGTCCTTAGCCTAACTTCTCGATTTAACGAAGCTGTTGCAATGTAATTTTGTGATATTTTAAGTATAAAACGTACATAAATAATATGAGTACTAATAAATTAGACGCTGGTTTTGTACAAGCTCAATCAGATAACCTTCCAAAATTGGATTCTTTCATGATATTTGACTACCTAGAATGATTTCTAAGTTCACTAGCGCTGAAATCCGTGGTTGGAAACCTCAAATGTAAGGGTGCTGCTTATTATTTACGAACGTAGGTACTTATTAGTAATCTTTAGGTCTAAGTGGACGTATGTAGGTGTAAGAAATAATGAATGTAAGTGTATAGGTACAGGGACGTATTCAGAACTGATGAATAAAGTGCTTATAGAATCTTGATAAATATGTAGATTATTTCGTGGATTTTTAACCTACTTGCGCTTTATTTATTGTATGGTTTCCTACACTTGCTGATCTATGACAGAAACCTTACTATTGTTTGCAATGGTTGTATTTTTTTGCCATTTTACTCATTTTACAAATATTTCGTTCAGTATATATTTAGGTAGGTGACTTCAATATAAAGCAAAAAATATATAATATTTTGTTCTTTATGTACACTCCTGTCAATTTATTTTTTTGAGACTTGTCATTCAATCTTCAGTTTAAGCTTCCTTCCAAGCAACCTAAACTTTAATTTTCCATATCTTCTTCCAAGTGAAATATATATTAATTTATTTTCTTCTAACAATAAGGCATAGATGACGCAGATACATAAATGCACCGATGTAAATGCTTATAAAATATTGTTATTCACTCTTTGCTTTTTACCCGAGTACGTCCCTGTGTCATTTGTTTTGACTCTGGAATATTACCTACATAGAAATGGGAATAGGTACGAACTTAGGTTTATTCACAAAACTCAGAAAAATTAAGTAGTTATGTTTTTATTGGTTTTTATTAATACATCAGGCTTAAAATAAGATAATACTTAGGTACTACTACACTTAATAGTAGGTATCAACTTATTTCCATATCAACTAAATAATAGTTATAGTTATGCACGTACGTAAATCGAAATGTCTTGTAGCCTGGGCAGAAAGTAGAGTTTTATCATATCTTCTTACAACGGAATACCATTTATACGAAGTTTTGGGTTTTTCGGCACGTTAAAAAGTAGTTTTTCTGGCGTTTTAATAGAAGTGTTTGTACATTTCGGAACTATACAATATTAACACATAGTTTAAAGGTGAATTAAATACAAATCGGATACAAACCTAATGTTTTAGTCACAATTAACCAAAGAAAATACTGCGCGCCATACGGCTTACCGGCGGCAACCGTCACAGTGACGTCATAGCTAACGCGGCGGCAACTCAGTGAACTTCGCTAGTAATTTGGTCATAACTTCCTCAATTATTATCGTGGAAAAAAAATTTTGCACTGTATGTTAAGGATTTCTTAGCTCTTTAAATCTGCATTCTCAACTAAAAACGTTACGGATCCTCATTATAGTGGGTAAATGGGCATATTCAAATCTTCTTTTTATTTTTTTTTACGATATAAAAATTAGTCGGGTTTTCCTTCCTGACGCTATAACTCCAGAACGCACGAACCGATTTCCACGGTTTTGCATTCGTTGGAAAGGTCTCGGGCTCAAAATTTAGGAAAAATTTAATAATTATATAATTTCGAAGCCAAAATTGTGGCAGAACAACGTCTGCGGGGTCCACTAGTAATTAATATAAATAAATTATAAGAGATAGGATTGAAAAGTATTAATGAAACAAAGATTACCCTTAAAACTTATTTATTTTAATACTGTAATAAAACAATCGCCACTCCTTTGTTTTAGTAGGCAGGATGATTTTGTCTACTGAAATATTCTTAGTACGTCTGTCAATAGGAAGAAAACATATATTTCCATACAATATAATGTAGTTCAATTTTTTTTTTCAATTATAGAAGTTATAGAAAAACAATAATTGTCTTTTGTATTACTTAGACTTTTTTTATTGTGAAATAAGATGATATTTCTAAGAAAATCATATTATTTACAGCTGTAAACTACTATCACGGCAAAAGGGCCTCAGATGAAGAGTAATTCCTGTCACTGTTTTATCCTAAATATTTTTCCGTATTCTTACAATACGATAAAAATCACTATTTTTCAGAAGTTAATTTAACTTATATAAATGTCAATCATTTGACTCATTCAGAGGAACACAGTAACATTAACTACGTATAGGTATAACATGCTGAATAGCAAAAATATAACAGTATCGGTTGGCCGGAATACATACGATTATACAAGGTTACACATAATATCACAATGGTTTGAAATTAAAGCCACATCACGTGTACCTAATTTAAAACTCAATGGGCTTTTGTATAACTGAATATTACTAATTTCATAAATGAGCCTCGTTTTCATTTTTCAAAAGTATAAAATGTCACCTTATTCAATAACTTCAAATCATTTTTGTCTAATTTATTTCACAGCTATTGTCTGTGTATTAAAATATGAATTATATATTACAATTGTAATTTTGTGTATATTTTTGAAAGGCTAATGTTGATGATAATGAAAATACATGATATACCACGATGTTCTAAGTTTTTAACAACTACGGAGATACACTTCAATTTACTAATCTCCTATTGGAGCTTTTCATATAATCAACATAATTATGAGTAATGTACATAATATGTATATATTTAATGTCACAAGGACCAAATCTTAAAGTTGTCATTATAATTAACTTACAACGGTAATTAAAACACAAAAACGAGGCGTATGTAATAGGTACTATAATATTATATACTAAATATTTCTCAAATACCTAATGTAACCTGCATGACATCGAGATAAAAAATACTACTATACCTTGATCGCGCAAACTATATTAACCTTCAAACAATAAATAGTGTTATTATTTTCAATGGTGATTTCGGTTACAAAAACATTCACCTTTTCCTTGAACCTACATGATTTACGGAATTTTTATGGATAACTGTAGTAAAATTTAACAAATGTTTCATCTGTTACTAAAAATTAATACAATGTCGTTAGATTTAAATGTGGAGTTTTAATATAAAACGTACCTATAAATTTAACTAAATCTTTTGTAACATGTAGTATTCTGTTGCTACTTAATAAAAATTAAATGCTTCAGTGTTCAAATAACCAAAGGTACTCTTTGCCAAAGGTTATCAACATTTGTCTAACTTAGCAAATTATATTTAAAATATTATATAAGATCGTTTTTGGTTAAAGAAATGCAGTTACTAAGTAAGTAGTATTATCACAAACAGTATTTTGAAATTTGATATTACCATCCAATAAAAAATGTATCTGCAGAGACAAAGCAATACATTTAATCGCCAAAATAACACAATAATTAGTTAGTAGTAGAAAGAAGTCTAATCCTATTGATATTGTCAACGTTTTCCAAACGAGTAACATACTTTCTTTTTAATTTTAAATTTTATGCATAGCAGTTTATGCTCCTCTAAAACTAATAATTTATCACATTTCAATAATGCACTAGAAAAATTCTCACACATTTCATCAAAATATATAATGTATCTACAGTTTGCTTATATCTATGTAAATGGCTATAGAGATTCGGGGCTAAAGTATTAGAAGACACAACCGGCATTTCAAAAGTCATGTAGGTTTATAATAAATAAATACTAATCTCAAACAAAATATTTGAGCTTTGCCGAAACTCAATAGTGATTAGGAATCTCTACCTCAAAAAGTAATATAAAAATAATAAGCAATGAAAGATACAAATAATCTTAGCCCGACTATGCATTTGAGCCTAAAACTACCTTAGTCTTTCGAGTTGTCGTCTTACTCTTCTCCTTTGATAATATCTAAAATACTAACGTAAGCACCGGTAAGGAATCCTAATATGCCAAAAGAAATCAAGAATAAATTCTTCCATAAGACCCAGTTAAACCGACCTAGCCCATTTGGTCTGTCCCAATAAGTAACAGTTTCAATTACAGCTGGGAAAATAAGCCCCAAGAAGGAGAGGCAGACAGCACCAACAAGAGAAATAAAGGGACCGAGATTTGGAATAGCGATCGCTATGCCAAGAGTCATAAGGATAATTGCGATTCTAATACTGTATTCGGCGAGGTTTTTCTTAGCTCCAAACCTGTGGCGAACATTTTTCCAGATGATTTCCATCGGTACGTAGAACTGAAGACTATAGGTGAAGAAAATGGCTACAGCAATCATCAACTTGACACACTGTCCCAACCTGTAATAAACAAATTATAAAATTACGTTAAACTATATAATATGAAGACAACTTTAAACCCTCTGACTTTATTGTAATATTTCATAAATCAGATACTTACACTTCGTACTCTGGCAAGTTCAGTGTAATACTTCCATAAGTACCATCTCCATATTTTAAATATCCAAAGAATCCAACCAAGGCATATAAGGATACGACAAAGAACATGCCAGTATTAAGTACACCGGGACAGCCAATGAAATGGGTAGGCGTCTTCATGTTGTTTTCCAGAGGCATCACAACACCAATTCCTTCCAATGCAAATATAGCAGTACCAAAGAATGTCGGTAAGCGAGCAACTCCAGCGAACGGTTTCCTTTCACTGAGGTCTGGAAGATCTTGAAAAAGGTAATAGAATGTAATTCCCATTCCAGTTCCAACCAGAAGATTTGCGATCATCGAGAATGGAGCCAAATACTTAAGGTTTCTGATAAGATTCATTGAAATCAGGAGAGGTAGAAGTAATGCCATGTAGATTCTTAAATTGACGTCATGCGGTAGCCAGTCACTATCCTTTGCGTGAAAGTCAACAACTTGCTTTACATTTTTAGCCACGAACACTATGTACACGCAACAACAGCCCAATAAATCAATCACCAGGAACCAGTTTATCATAGCTCTGAAATATTTAATAGTGTTATAGTAATATTTATAAAAAGATAGTTATATAATATTTTTAAGATATATACTTGGTAGATTTAATTTTTTTTTTATAATTTTACTTTTGTTTTTGTATAATATAAACAAAATAATAACTCACTTTGCAAGTCGTGAGAATTTATGTACGGCAGGAGGTCCAGACAGGAAGGCTGCTTCTGCAGTTTCTGCAAAACCGAGTGATGGTTTCTGCATTCTTCTACACAGTTCATGAGCAGTTCTCACAAGAATGTGCACACAGTAAGTGCAAATTCCTCCAATGAGGAAAGTTGACACCAGTCCAAAATACAGACCAGCATTCATGAATGCCATTGGCATAGCCAGTATACCGCTGCCTAATGAACCTTTCAGAAGATGAATCAACGTATCCATGTCCCTGAAATTAAAAAAAACGAAAGATTTTATAGACGGTCCGTAATTCACGCTCGTTAATGTCAAACAAAATTTTGACTAAATTAAGTTTTTCATTTATTTCATTCTAGTAAGACCCAGCTTGACAATAGATATCTTATACATATATGTACGTAATAATAAGTAATATTGTAAAATGCATTGCAATTTAAAAAGTAGGTACTAAAAAAACTCACGATGTTGGGTGTGCCAGCTTTCTATGTTCAAAAGGATTATAATCCTCATCCACCTCAATATCCCGACCTGGAATCTCCATGAGGGGGAGAGTAGATCCCGCCTGTTGTTCCACTGGGATTTCATTTGGGTCAACTTTGTATCTGCAAATTATTTAAAAAAACTATTATATACTAAGTTTAAAATGATGTTGTATAGTATTATTAAACTAATGTGGGTAAGTGAGAGGTGAGTGAATTATAAGTGTTGTCTCGTTATCAAGTTTTAAGCACAAAATTTATGATACATGTCTTGTGATGGCAATCGGCGAAATATAAAAAGCGCGGTTTATGAAGCTGAATGTGAACCTTTGAGTGTTGATGCAGTGTATCGCGAATGTAAGTTACTAAAACAGTAATTACTCGAAACTGATTATTCGCTATCATTTTTCTGTAAATCTATCTAAACTTAGGTGGATTTAGTTTTGTTTGATTTGTGTCTTTGAATGAAGTGTACCTTAATTATGGTCTCCAATATGTAAGTGATAGTTTGTCAAGTGCATTTCACTCTGTTAAGCTTCGGCATTTACAAAAGTATGACCCAAGCTTGAAATTCAATACAGCTTTACGTTGATGAAAAGTAGTTACCTACATAATTAATTACACAATAATTTTCAAACAACTATCGAATCCCCCAAATTTTATGTATTTTTTTTGGAATGCCAATATTGTACTTATGAAATGGAGAAACATAAAGCTAAATTGAATTTGTACAAAATGATGGATTATGGGCCAATCCCGAACCTGAACAGAGATGGCGCACGGGAGACAGAAGCCGCCGAGGCACAAACACGTAACAGCTTCGGCTTCAACTCCCTTTTAATACACGTGTTTTATTTTAAATTTTACCAATACCAAAAATAATTAAATAAAATTGAAACCATAAAATGGAATGATGTACCGGTGTATGAGTCCATAGCGAGATGATCAAGGTCGTCGAATGACTTAAATCTCGTGGAAGCAGCACACGTCTTCCCAGATCGTCTCCGAACGGCGACGAGCATTATATTAGCTCGTATAAGGAGCAAGTACTTAACAGTCAACATACAATATAAAATACCATTTTAACGACAAAATATTGATTAACATAAAAATATTATGTAGCCAAAAAAATTATGAAATAGACCTGTGAGCTCAGAGGAGTAACTTAAAATTTCTATTCGCCAATTTATTTTATTATTCATAATATCATTTTTATTAATATTTTTTCTTTTCAATGTCCTGTTGAACAAAAATAGTATATGAATATTATTACATTCAAATGAAAAATTCTAGATTTTTTAAATTAAGTACACAGATATTCCTTTTATAAAAATGAACTTAAGCTGTAACATGCTTCACGAAAGGTATCTACTAAATACCTATTTTTATTCACAATAATAATAATTATTCTATTAAGCAACACCAAAATGGAAAGAATAACATATAATAGATTATTAATCAATGAAATAAAACAAAATGCATTCAAAGCTTGTTAATATTATGATGACTGAGGCCATTATAATAATAACCAAATAAAATAAAGTTGGAACATTAACACTTACTTGACCATAACAAGATCTGATAAATCATTTTTAACTCCTTTTTTCTTAGGATCATATTCGGCAATCATCGGCCGAAGTTGAGGTTTCTGAAATTAAAATTATAAACCATTAATGATCTGACTCGCAAATTCGGTGTAACTTACTTTAACTTTATAGAAATTTAAAGACCTACAATTATCATTGGTCGTGTAAAATATAATAATTGATGTTATTTATTTCATATTTATTAAAGGGAAAGGGAGTGACAGATAAGATTCCTGTAAACAAAGAAGCCTTACGTTTTCAAATTAGTTTTCTAATTTGAACTTAAAAAAACAGACTTTGTTATTTACGCTCTTACCTCCGAACTCTTTATGTTTCAAGGGTTTCAGGTAGGGATGTAACGGAAGTTGTTTTACCGGAACCGAATTCGGAATCGGAGTTTTTAAATTTGTTTTATCGGAACCGGAATCAGAACCGAAACCGGAATCGGAGGCAGACACAAAAGAGAGATGTGTAATAAAAAAAAATTACAAACATTATTTTCAGTTTCATTAATATCAGTTCAAAAAAGTAAACACCTTCCTGGGTGTGATATATAAAAATAAACTAATTTTCTTAAATTTTACACAGAAGTTAATTAAATCAAATAGCGCTGATCGCGGCCACCCGCGCCGATGTGCTTTGACCTCCGATTATAGCCTCTGATTCAAATTTATCGGAACCGAAATCGGAATCGGAAGTGCAAAATCAATCGGAAGTTCCGACTTTTCGGAACCGAAATCGAAGCTCCGTAACATCCCTGGTTTCAGGTTACAAAAATGTATGTACAGTAGATTTTAAGATAATAGAATGACACGCGTTTAAAGCAGAGATTGAAACCGGTTAATTTTTATTTTCCAAAATATATGTCTGACTGAGACACCGTGATATTAGTTTTAAATAGTAATACACACTAAACTTATCACACTATATTTTTCAGTTAATATGACTAAATACAAAACAATATTAACAAAAACCATTATTTTTTCGGTAAGGCTCCCATGGTAAATTAACCGGTATTCAGTCCCTGGTATAAAGCGACTATATAAGAATCTATCCTAAAAATATTCTGTAATGGTAATTATTATAATAACATTCTATACAAATTTTACGTAGTATAAAATTATATCTTTTATGTTTTGGTAGAAATCGTAATTTATCCTATTATATTATGTATATATGTATTACGAACGAATACAAACTTCCTTCGACTATACGCGACTGGAAACTATTAAAATGTGAGTTCCTGAGCCCCTAGTGGGGCATGGAGCAGACCCATTTCTGTGTCTGCGAAACTGTGAAACTACTTATCTAATGGGTAATTTAAGTTTTATAAGTCGTTAAGTTTAAATATATTAAATTATAATAACAATTTATGAATTATCACAAAATATTACCTCACCATGAGGTTTGTTCGACCGGTATAAATGTTTTTGCGAATGATTATTCAACTTGCGATAACGTCTAAGACATTTAAATTCTTGATGAAAAGACAATAATTATGGACTACATTTTATAGCTTGGTAAGTAACTTATCTACTTAACTGGATAAGGTATAATACTATGTTAGCCCAATTAGCTTAACAATGTACTCATTATTTTTAAATTAAAGTTTGAAATAAAAATGGTTACTGTGAATAGGTACTCCTTAGAAGAGAGTTTAGTTTAGAGGCCTATAATTCTGTTATACATATATTCATTTAATACCTAATCACAATCATTAACTAAAGTATTGTTAAGGGGTAGATATCATATATATTAGGTACAATATAATATATCCCGACGTTTCGGATGCTTTACAGCAACCGTGGTCGCCGGGAGACTGTCTCCCATAAATAATTTAAACAATATAAATAATAAATCGCGTTTTAATCCGGTATACAGTATTTTATTTAAATAGGTACAATATTATGGCAAAATCAACGACATTAGCAAAGCGTTCCTTATTATCAGACAAACCGACTAAACGAATGCTTGACTCTATAATATAAAGTGTCTTGTGCCTAATTTGAGGGAATTTGAAGCATTTAAAGTGGTGGTACTCCAACATTTTGCGCATAAAGTAAAAAAAAAACTAACTGAAACTGTCTGAATAAATACTTTTGCAGCAACACTCTGCACGCATGAACGAAAATAAAAATAAGTACCTCAAACAAAATTACTATTTTATTGTTATTCTGATAGTCTTCATCAATTCAACTTATCCAAGAGGCGCCGTTGATTTAAATCATAATAAAATAACCTTAAGAATATATTTTATCACAAAGGTTAGTAAGAAAATGACATTTATAAAATATCAATTATCTCGAAAGGCATTTCTGTTGAGATAATGTTATTTGGGTTATGGTCGCGGAATTGCAGTCGTATTGTACCACAGTGACCATATTTTTTTTAGGAATATGGGAAGTCTCTATCTAACTAAGTATCTACTGAAGATTTATTAAAATTGATGTCATATTGATAAATTGTTTATTGCGGCATGATTCGGAGTGTGACGCCCAGTGACGTCTCGATCAGTCGCTGACGCTAGGGGCTCGACGTACCAGTGTTTTAGCCACGTGATCGTGCCAGTTATTTTGGTCGGATATAAATAGGCAACACTCCCGTGCGAGGATGATGAAAATCACAAATTATTGTTAAGAAACAACGATTTCTTACGAATCGTTAGGGTAACAGTAACGCAAATAACACGGGTCAACATGAAATTTGACTTTGATTGCAAAGCATTAAATTTCGGTAGTTTAGGTCGTAATTAGACGGAAAAATAATATATGGCATGAAAAACTTTGCTTTTGTGCTTAGAAGACTGATTGAACAAAATTTTTAAAAACCTCGGATTTTAATTTTTTATTGAAAATAAAACTATTGAAATAAAAATGTTTATTATTTTTATTAAGTTTTACTATCAAATTAGCTTACAGAAAAGTGGAAAATAACTTAAAAGTGCACACTTTTACTTTTTCTTTTATGTTCATAGCTACTTTCTCTCAATAAACCCCAAATATAGTCGCCCATCATGTTTTCATTGTATTGGCCTTGATAGCGTTGTTCAAAATTCATGATGTCCTGATGGAAACGTTCTCCTTGCTCTTCGGAATAGGCTCCCATATTGTTTTTAAATTTATCCAAATGAGCATGAGAACGTGAGATGTCTTTAGTTCATATTTCACGTCTCGAACTTTAATAAATTGACCACATATAAAACAAAATGCATCAGCATCGTATTTGCACTTTCGTGACGACATTTTAAGTTATTCTGGGCTTGTAAATAACACCTGATGGTTGTTTATCACTAGGGTGCCATCTAGCGGCACAGTGTAAACGTTAATACCCCACTCTCACCGCGCGGTCTTTTTAAAAATATTAAAATCAATTAAAATTTATGAAAAAATTGAAAAATGAGTATTATTATTATAACTATCACAAAAGCAAACTTTATACCGAAAAAAGGTATTTTCTTTTCGTTTTTGTGCATAACTAACTGGAAAATAATAGTATAAACTTTAGGACAAAGAACGAAATTTTTTTTGTAGAGTCGTGTAATTAATTATCAATGTTACTTAGTAAATAGTAGATTAGTGATCTTTTATGATACTATGATAGTTTCTTATTAAAACGGATGAACTGGAGTGGGAGTTTTCAGACAAATGCACTTTTGTTATTAACCACACAATTTTTTTAAAATAATAACAAGTAACATAAATAAATGTAGATCTTCTATGCCCTTCGATATCGCGTATTTTTTTAAACTAATGTGGTAATACCCATTATCCCATGTAATGTGAACGCCTTACCTTGAGTATAGCAATAAAAATAATGATTATCAGCGAGACTCATGTAGTTTCAAATGTATAGGTACGCATGGTCTTAGGAAACAAGAATAACGGCCACCCCTTATGTTACCGTGACTCACAACAGCTTTAAAGGTATTGTATGCATGCATTTTTATTCCCCTTATTGTATTTAACTAAGCAGTTGGTTTTATGGCTCTAAATATTTTGAACAAAGTTCAACTTTAAATGGAATAGGTTAAGAGCCTTTATAGGTTGTTAGCGGTGCCTTAGGTAGGACTAAAGCCGACCGCTGGCTGAACTGGATTGAACTGGTTCCCAATAACAAATGGGAAGAAACCAGTCGCTATATTGTCACTATGCTGTTTTGTATTAGACATCAAGGTCGTATACAGTAGTTGCATGGGGAGGTAATATTTTCGTCCACAGTAAAATATACAGCTTTATGTTTCGGTAGTTTTGTTTTTAGCGTAAAAGTGCTATTATAATACATATAAGGTGTCAAGGCGAGTAATGGTTTTACAGAGTTGAGGAAATAATCTACTGGACATAATAGTTCGTTATGATATCTAGAAATTACGTGCTGGTCGTGACAATTGAAATGTAATAAATAGAGCATTGTCAACAAAAGCCAGCACGATGTTTGATGAGGACAGTTCGCCCCGATATACTCGTAATAGCGTCTATTGTCATCTTCGTCACGAGATACTAATGGGTAAGATACTCGCAATCTCTGACGACACTAAAATACATAGTGAGTCTTGACAACAAGTGCGCACTTCATAGCTCTGCAAGGTTAAAGATTAGAACTAAATTTATCAAGACACACCTCCCGATGCGCACCATTTCATATAATATTGTCATCCAAAATTAGAACTGGATGCGAAACTTGCTTATGACACACGCCATTGTCATCCATGGTATACACTATACACTACATAACCATAAAAAAACAGGTGCAAAAATGTTATTAATAAGCTTGTGTGATATCAAGTTTTTAAAAAAATATACAGGGTGTTCCAAAAGTCGACGTCATGTTGAAATCGGATAGTCATAAAAGTATTTTAAAAATTAAATTACATTAAAAAGTCGAGAAAATTTACAATCCGATACGGTCTTTTCGTTCCTGTTACTACAGATATTTACTTTATTAATTAAATGTTTTTCTTATGTAATCCTTAATACCGATTCTTTAAGCTCTGGCCTAAAATTTAGTGCCCACTTAGACCCAGCCATGTCTAAAATTATAATCCTTACACCTTATCCCATAATATTATCAAATATATTTATCGAAATCGACCACCGTATCGGTGTCTAGCCCTGGATATCCTATTCGAAATCGAAGAAACAAGATTTAAAAATTGGGCACAAAAGCCTCTATCAACTACATATAAAGAAAATAAAAACTAAGATATTATACAGGAGTTCACTCTGATATTATAACAATACTAAGGATAGGGATTTCCACCACGTGTGGAAATGTGCGTTTAAATGGCAAAATACAACGCTGATATATGAACTAGTATGAATAATATTACATACTAGTGGAACCCGCAGACGTTGTTCTGCCACAATTATGGCTTCGAAATTATATAATTATTCTTAAATTTGAATATGTCCATTTACCCACTATAAAATGGTCTAATATGTCACTGATTTGCAGTAGACATCTGTTATTTCAAAAAAGCTAAGAATGCATGACGTGAGCTGTCAAGCGGCGGAGTTTCGAATCTAATTTATTTTATAATTAATTTTATGCATATATTTTTTTCCTGATTTTTTCCAATATTTTAATAGCCTATAATATCTTATTCCTTACATAGAGGAATCCATCAAATAAGATATGGTTAAAATCGGTACAGCCGTTCTTGAGTTATAATTAATGGTGTAACTAACACAACTTTCTTTTAAATAATATATAGATTATAACACACAGCGCCGTAGGTTTAAATGGTAATGAACTTTTTGATATATTTAGGTACAATTAATATGGTCTATCAAATAAAAATATAAAATTAGCTGAATACAGTCCTTGTTTGAAGTAATACCTAGAATTTTGAGTACTGATTAGTGATTATTCATAGTGTTCACGTTATCAAGACCACAATGCACATTGTACACGTAATTGTTTGCACGAGTACTTATACATTTTCCGGGTTTTAATTAGCATATTCTCGTTTTGATTGATAGTATATTTCGTTCAAATATATCCCTTTGAAAACAAAATTGTAGTGTGTTATGTTAGAAAATTAGCTTATCGTATTTTTACATGCAAAACTATAAAAAGCCAGATAATTGGCATGATTTCGGTAAGTGAATTTAGTACATACATAAATCGTTTATTTGATGCAAGGTATAAAAAATACAAACATTAGATATACAACTACAAATTTATTATATAAAAAGATATTCTGTTCTTCAAATGTTTCGTGTTTTAAACGAATTTCAATAAAATTTATTTTACGCATAACGTAACTTTTATAATTTTATTGTACCTACTTATTTGACACCAAAAGAATTGCACTTGCGGGAACTAAGGAAAATTATACAAATATAAATAATAATTAAAACAAGTTTTTCCTGAAATTGTATGCACGGCTGATTCGATAGTGTACCCAGGAATTATTATAGGAACTATTTACAAAGTATTCATGGTATCGTTACATATAAAAATGCTAGCAATGAAACGAGGGTTTGCAAATCTCATGGGGACATTACTCAATAAATATGAGCCGGATACTAGTGATTTAACACTTGCTGTAAATACTAAGAAGATTGGTTACAGCTCAAGGTTGAGGATCAAGAAATGGGGGAGTCGTCTCTATCGGCAATCTTCATTAAAAAGAACGATCAACGATGTCTCTCATATCTATTTTTTCTAGGATATCATTTTTTGGAGGCTACACCGTAATACGGTACACATAATAATACGAGGATGGTTGTAGGTTATCTTCTAAAGTGAAATCCCGAGTGGGGCATGGGGCAGACCCGCTTCTGTGTCTGTTTCAGGCTTCCGTGCCCTGCCCGATCGAAGCAACTTTTTTGTGATTAAGAGTATCCTATAGAATTCATAATAACACTCTTTGACACGCTTATTGTCAATCGCGATTTCAATTATCGATTCGTGAACAGGAATTTGATAAACAAGCCTGTGTTTCGTCATATTTTGCTATCGGAACACATCTTTACATAACAAGGATAAAGGAGTCAAATAAACTTAGACCCAAGAAGTGAATCTGACTTTTGACACTTCTCAAACAATTTTTCTCTATGGAAATTTGACATTTTGACAGTTCTCAAGAATAGATTTTGAATTGAGTCACGTCTTGGAATATGTCTGTAAGATTCAAAAGTAAGCTAATGCTCAAATGAAACCTTTAGGTATATATAATAGTATAGTATATATAATCGCTGACTTTTTATAAAACTACTTAAAAGCAATATTGTTGTAGAATATATGTAGCTGTTCTTTCACTTTCACATCAACTCAACCGTTTAGTTTCTGTACACGGTACATCGATAGAGAAACCTAACAGTGCATTTTATGTATTCTGTTAAAAAAAATATCTGATAGGAAATGTTATCTATACAGTTTAAACTCTATAGACTATAAAAATAATCTAGATATTTAAAATCATCACAATATTCACGCAATTTCTAAATATTGTACCATAGATTTGCATGCTTTATTTTATTATTTAAAGTATGTACTCAGATTAAATCTTTTTTTATTTAATCTGAGAATATGTTAATGAAATTAATATTGTCCTTTATTAACGCGAATATCACACTTTATAATACGTACCTATAACGGATTATAATTTTATTTAAATAAATATGAAATAAATTTTTGTACAATTGAAATTTCAATTGTAACTGATTTAACAAGTTTGTTATCCATTCGATCTAGGACCTATTTTAATAGTATGTAAATAATATATTGGGTTATCTCAAATAAATAGTACCTATTTATATATTATATGTTACTCTACATAACATGTATTTTTTATCGCTTGCAATTCCGGAACACTCGGTTCCGATATATTTTACGCGCGAGTCAGTATTAGGTATTTTCAGCTTATATTTTATAGATAAAATTGTATTTATTATAAAACAAACGTCTATAATATTGTCTTTTATTAACGCGAGTATCACACATTTAAATAAAATACTGTATACCGGATTAAAACGCGATTTATTATTTATATTGTTTAAATTATTTATCCCGACGTTTCGGATGCTTTTCAGCAACCGTGGTCGCGGGAGACTGTATAAATAATTTAAACAATATAAATAATAAATCGAGTTTTAATCCGGTATACAGTATTTTATTTAAACAAACGTCTAATTCTAAATTTTCGACATTAAATATCTTGAGTTTTAGTAACGACTATGACATGACATATTATGACATGAATGTAATGATTAATGATGGCGTCTAAACAAGTCCATGCTTATTGCTTAATATGCAGCTGCCAAAACATATAATTAGCCATTTTCTTAGTCGCAATAACAATAATCTGTCTAAACGCCAATGGACATGTTTTGCTTAAATAATCAAGGAACATATATATGTTGTTCAATATGTTTAGTTTAAAAATTCACTGTGCACTTGTTTGGAATACTGGTCATAGAAGCCTGCGTCACGAGACCTACACGACCTTGCACTAGATAGCGGAAGCTGTCACTTATGGTACAAAGGATTTCTTCCGTTGCAGAACTAATAGACATCACTCTATGTGCATCTTTTCATATTAACTTTACTATTATTATAAAGAGGAAAGATTTGATTGTTTGTATGTAGGATTTAACTCAAAAACTGCTGGACCGATTTTAAAAATTCACCAATAGAAAGCTACATTATCGGCAAGTAATATTTTTTGTGTACATCTACATTGCACCCGTGCGAAGCCGGGGTGGATCACTAGTCCCGGATAAAATAATTTAAACAGTAATACGCATAGATACTTATAGTAATAGTCCCATCTTAAATGTATTTATTACAAGTGAATTGAAAAATTCTTTGAAATAAACTTATTTAAACCTAAATCAATGTTTCGTCTTGAAATACAAACTCGAAGTGGTCAATTATTGTATGCATCTATGTACCTACTTCAATCTAAATTACGCGCATCGCTAAGTTGGAGTGAAGGTTTTGGCTGAGAATTGCGGAAAGATCATTCTCTACCGCGTTCACAGATGACTGCCCAGTGCCCTAACAATTACTAATAACAGTCCAGCAAGGGCATTTCAATTAAAATTATATTCTAAAACACTTTAAACAAACAAACGTTAAGTAAGTATGTAATCACACCAGAAAACTTCAGAAAAGGAGTCGATAACAAATAAATATATTGTACAAGAAGTTATAACGAATTTGAACGCCATACAATGAATTGTTTCACATGTTTAGAGCTGTAGATCTAAATAATTATGTGAAACTAAATGTACCTATCGCGACTCCATGTTATGATTCAGAAATAGATTTCAGTTCGCACGAAACATGTTTCTCCAATGAAATTGTTCACTTCCTGCGTAATTTTCAATGCGTTGACTTTGTTTATCGCTAAATTAAAAATTACTCCACTATCGTTGCTTTCATATTGTAAACTGAATGTATGAATAAATTAATCCAATATCCGTTTTATGTTTATATACATATATTATTTTTAATATTAGATATCGATCGATGAGCATGGGGTCCACTTGATGGTAGGTGATACCTCAGCCTCGACCTACATTTACTTCAAGCATTGGGAAATCCATGGAATATATATAATGGATACAGATTCAGTTGATAATGGTAGCCTATTTCATGATTTTTATAACCAAATTCAAGTAGAGACATCAGCGAATGCAGAAGTCGATGGTCGATTCAGGTGACGTAACTGTCTGGTTTCCACCCGGTGATGGCGCCGAAAATTTTGTTACGGGGTCACCCTTACAATATTTTCGACTTTGTGTAAATACATCGCTGTTTTAAATTATAAGGATCTACATATTATTATTTTGTATTTTCATGTAAACTGTGGATTAAATTCTACCTAATGTAGGTAATTAATCTTTGTGCGTTATTTTTAAATTACTTTAAGGTATTTAAGTATTAAGTACTATAATATATGGACACTCAATTTATCATATAATTGCAGTTATATAAATTTACATTGCCTGCAAAGCGCTGTTATGCAATACCTATAAAGAATTAAAGTTCCTATCAGATCCTACAGGAAACAATACAATCTTCTTAGAATTTTCCGATTCTTAAGAAGTAAAATAAAAGTTTCTAGGTGTTATTAAACATGTCTATAAATGGTCTAACGGTGCGGTGCTTTAGAACACGCGGCCATCACGTGCGAGCCGCGTGCGCAGGTCTTCGCAGCGGCGACTGCCTCGGGTTCACATAGATCAAGTAAAAATAGAACCTTCACTTTAGTAATGGCTTTATAATTAAACACTTACAATTGTAATTCCTTAGTATAAAGAAGCAAACCCCGCGCGGTGATATTTATTTCTAAATACGTATATATTTATCGTAATAAATCCCTTTCTAGTATCAGAAAAATATATTAGTTACTTAAATTTATATATAATAATTTATACATCATGTATGATTTGTATGTAACTTTTGTCGAGACGGGCAAGAACTTAGTTGGTTGGAACACGTGATTTATAAACTTATAACCTAATTTGATGTAGGTCTTACTCTTTCAAAACGACCTTACACGTCACACGCCCACGTGACGCTATTGTATACAGCGCCAATAGTCGTTTCAGAAGATTTGCGACTTGGCATACGGATCAAATTAATATTTTGTGATGACGCATTATTTACGTAACTAGTAGGCTTTCGTTTTATTCAACTACTCAATATGGATTTTATTTTTACTATCGGTGCATTGGCTAAAATGTACTTTATTTACTAACTTACAACATAACATTAGATTTGAATAATGCTTCCTAAAAAATGTGATATATTGTTATTGTTTTTACAAAGACAAAATTTCGTTTACATTAACATTATTTATTAATTATAATATAACATTTAATTAAAATAATTATAAAAAAATCTATATTTCTATGATCTTTGCCTGGTACGTGAAAGTATTGACTTTAGCAACGAAATGAATGTGCGTTATCGTTCTAATGCTCTTTGTAGCAATAAAATTTCAATATATTTATTGGTATAATACGCATTTAGTATATGAAATCACACCATGGATGGTTTTAAAACTATACATATAGCAGCAACATAACTACCTATACGGAGTACAGCAGCAAGTTAACCCGAACTTAAGAACACATTTTGCATTACTTATTTTTAGTTTTAAAAGGAGAATTTCTTATTTAATTTTAATATAAGTTCGTTACTTAAAAAGTTAATAACTGTTAAAGTTATTGTTACAAACTTCTGATTACAAACGTGCGTCGTATTTTATAAACCTCAGTCCAGATTCTTGGTGTATTGACTGATGAACAATGTTTTACAATCGTATGACAGCGGTTATGTAAGGCAGGCATTTTATAAGAACTGATTAAATTAAAATTTAAAAAAAAATCTAAAGAAACGCATGCCAAGCCGAGTCTCGAGTTACAATCTAATTTTTGATTTATCGACAGTAAAAATGAATTATGAGAGGAAATATGATAATGCAATTCTAATGCAGTAATATCGAATTAAGGTAGCAATGAGTTTAACAATAAGATTACATTTAAAAATCTTAATTAGTAGAATTATTATCCGGTTGTGTGGTTGGTAGGTAGGTAAATTACTATCACAACTCAGATTTTATTACGAATATACAAGAAGAACACGTACAAAATATTCTTACTTCATTTTATTATTATCTGAATTTTAAAATGAAATAGATACTCGTAATACTTTAAATCTTCATAGTGTTGTAATGACTAATGATTATTACCGAAGAATGAATTGCATATAATATGATATTATATGCATTGAATTAATATTATATCATAGATATTTTTTATATATTAAGGAAGCGTTTCTATGTTAGTATATCTCGTTAATAGGATTTTATATTTAATTTTTAGCATTCGTCAATATTAGTAAAATAGCGTTCAAATAAATAGGGTATTAAACGAGTGCAATCGAATGTTTAAGGAAAGTATTTAATATTTTTTTTTAAGTATTAATACGCCCGAGTCCTACAAACATTGACAGTAGACATGTTGGTAAGTATCAACTACTTCATATATAAAGTCCTTGGTAAGTATTTACTCAAAGAACAGGGAAAAATAAGTATATAGTTATATACCTAATCAAAGAGCAATGGGCTCTTGGAATTAATGTGTAAATCCGCCACTGCCTACAAAATTCCCATTGGAAAGCTATAAACATCTTGTTCTGACAGAATTATTTTAAGACATTATCTATTATCAAAACAATAAACTTGACTCATCCCCTCAGGCTGTACACATTAATGCGATGTGATAAGATAAAGTGACGCATCTAGATTACACCAAAAATCAAAATGTTTTAAGATTGCATGATTAATATCCGATATCTCTATTCTGATTCTGTTCATTATGATGAAATTAGGACTTTTTTTAAATGAAATCTCATCAGTAGATATTTTGTGAACTTAGCTAAACATGAATTAAACATTTTTTGAATGTTAAACATCATTGAACTACGCATGAGAGTGAAACGACATATTTATTTGAAAACCCGAATTAATAAGATATTGTATTAAATATAAGGTTAAATCCTATGCTTTTATAGAAGTTTTCTCGTATTTTTTCTTTACTTTATAGCGATTAAATTATTGCTAGCCATTATTTGCTTCGATATGTTTTATTCCATGAAGACATTATTTTACCATGAAGATGGTGGAATCCCCTTTAAAATCTATAAAACAAATTCCAGTAAAAAACGTATTTTTTGCACGTTTCATGTTGATTATAATATTTTGTTTCATTTTTGGTAATTCACTATACTATACTATACTACTACGAGAGAAAATGCATATATGTATAATGTAGGTATATAATGCATATCAGTAGTGGTACATACGTAATACCGGCTTGAATTTTAAAACATGTTTTTTTATTTAAAATTAAAAATAAATCTAGAACTCATCGTTTAAATCATATGCTAAGAAATTATTGATGATCTGTATTAGCGACCAATCATACGTATTCTTCGCTTTCTCCGAAAATTTACTTCAGTAGGGCTATTCACGATCATTCGAAATCGATCCGCCCGGAAAGCTACGCTCTCCCACTGAAAGTTTTTTCGTATTTACCGGATATGAAAATGGTATTCACAATTCCCATAGGATTGAGCATCGGCATTCTTCGGGAGTTTCCGATTAGAATCTTAGTATAAAATGATAGAAAGCTTGATATATCGGTACGAAATCTTGTAATATCGGAACGGAAAGTTTTCGAATGATCGTGAATAACCCTACTGATCCTCAATAAATTTCCGTTGGATCCAAAAACAGGTACCTACCTATACAGTGCATACGAACTTCTTAAAACAAGTAACGATTAGAAAAAGTTTATGTTTTATTCCCTCCCGATCCACCTCCTTATCAAAATATTCAGATTCATTTTCGGCCTATCCGAAATAGATAATAAATTATTTTACATCATCTTTTTATAAAATACAGTATAATCGCATGGATGCAATGTAATGTAAAAATAGCCTTACTCGCTGATAATGCATCATTCTATTGGTGAAAATTAAAATTGTTCCAGTAGTTTTTAAGTTAAATCGTAACAAACAAACAATTTTTTCCTCTTTGTATATTTCCATGTCACAATGTTAGTTACCGTACTCCTCCGAAACGGCTTTACCGATTTTTACCAAATTTTATATGCGTATTCAGAAGGTCTGAGAATCGGTTACTATCTATTTTTCATACCCCTAAGTGATAAGGATTGTTCACCCTTAAATTATTATTTTTATTTTTGGACGAAATTTTTTGTTTTTATTTTTTATAATGCGATAGTAAAAAATACATAGAACCCTATATTTTCACTCTTCTATTACCAACCCCTGCTTTTTTTCAAAAAATCTAGACCCGTGCGAAGCCGGGGCGGGTCGCTAGTATTAGTATAGATTTACTTTAATTAGATATTATTAGGTTATGCATCGAATTGACGCATTCGATTAATTAAACCTGGAATAGGAGTGGCTTGACTTTCTGGCTTTATAACCGCGTATAATTATTAATGTACATATTTTACATGAATAAAATTAATGATATTTTTTTTATTTTATCTTATATTGGCGACCTTTCAGAAATGAATCTTTTTTTTTTTGAAGACCTTACTTATTAGGTATCGGTTCGAAAATACCGCTGGTGAAAATCGAGTAACTGTAAGAGTGAGAAAATTGGTAACCAAAAGATTTTCAAGATCTGAGGTGATGCTGCGGAGTTCAGTCCGCTGGAATTAATCCGAGCAATTCATCAGAACAGAACAGAATAATTCTGAAAAATTAATCAGTCAACCGATATTCAGTAACCTGTATAAAATCAAGAAATTTTAATAATTGTGAAAAAAGTTATGTCCTTCTTTATCTTAAGAGAATTTTATTGTCTCAATTACAATTTCACGAATATGTGTATAAGTTGAGGAAATGATTAAAAACTTGTGAAATACATTATTTATTTGTATGACACTGAAATCTGAATCTACATTTGTATGCTCGTATGTATTATCGATGCTCGTACGTATATATAGCACTATTGCATGATTACAAAATTATAATAAAGCCTAACAATAAAGCTCGTGCGTACCTAATTGAGAATGGCACATGAAATACACTTTTATTAGTAAAGCCTCACCAAGGACATGCTTATCTTATCTCTGTACTCGTGGTGCGTGCTTGTTATAATCGATGGAGGTATGAAGTCATGAAAGCCATCAAATAAAAAAATCGTTGACCAGAATAATGATTTCAGTTTAAAATACGGAAAATTCCTGCTTGTACTTTTCATGAATTGTTATGCAGTGTTTTGTAATTGTACCTACATACATACATTTATTTTATTTTAATAATTCATTAAGTGCAATGTTTACTTTGCTTTTAAATGCTAATCTCGGATAACTTCCGAAAAGCGCACACCGCCGATCACCGTATTTTGACCACCTAATCACGAAAATTATAACGAAAATTGGCGCATAATTCATTTTCAAGGTCAAACCTTGGAAAAACATGATATCTTTTTTCACGTTTAGGTATTTAAAATAGTATGGATTTTTAAGAAAAAATTGTTATTTTTGAACAAAAGTTGTAATCCATAAAAGTATTGAGATTTTATTACTATTACATTATTCTTGTAGAGCCAGTACTTTCTGAGAAAAATATGATAATGTCTTAAATCTTGTAGGTACGTTATCGTAAAACCAGAAAAGTTTTGTTTGTAATTTTTGCATATCTATGCAGTCTAAAAATATTTGTAAGATTAAAATTTAAAAGACAACAGCTTATATATACTTATTTTCACTAACGTGTATAATCACAGAACACTTAATAAAAGGTATATAAATTTGTTGTATTATAAAAAAAAACACAAAAGTAATTCATATACTTAATAAGGTTAAAATTCTTAACATACTGTAAATATAATTTATTTCAAATATAATATTTATTTACTTCAAATTATAAATTTTTTGTTGTAAGTTCTTTGAAGGCATCATTCATCAAGATGGTTATGTTTTTTCAGTACTAATATTATAATTTTATCAACAACACGAGCTCTATTTTAAAACGACATTGAAAAATTTTGGCACTGAAATATTATGCGTAGTTACAAAAGAAAGTACTACCTATTTCTTATTATTTAAAGATTTCTATTATGGTTTCGGGTTAAGGTTTTCGACATTTTTATATTTCTCATAAAAATAATATATATTCACTAATTCGAGAAAAAAATTAAACTAATATTTTTTTCGAAAACTATAAAATACATAATTAATTATCACTTAATATCCACAAAACCGCGCGCGGCCAAAGATAGGTATCTTAGAAAGTAGGTACTTTATTTCAAATTAATTATGTGAATATAATATGTAGAAGACTAATTGTCCTACCTAAGTACATCTAAGTGATCTGTAAATTAAATGAAGAATTTTCTATATCCCTTTTATCACATTTGCATTTCTGTCGGTCTGTCTGTCCACCTGCCCAGCACATTTCTTTAAATTCACTGGATGTGTTTTTGGTTCAATTATAGAATTCGGTGACACCAATCTTAAAGTTGACGTAAATAAAGTAATAATTTTGGGAATTATTTTCGGAAACAGAATATTGAAAATAAAAAAAATTTCAATTCTTGTGAATCAAAAAATAGGACGACAGCGCATCACTGATTAATGTCCTGATGTATCAAGTACCATTAAGGGAGCCCCACGTTCGTGGTTATCTGTCATACGAAATAAAGATCTCATGGTAAAAAATATATTGAGTAGGTATATTGATTTAAAAAAAAGAATGAAATTTCATTTATTTTGACAGTAAACATAAATATATATCGAATAGGATAATGCTAATCGGTATCCATATATATATATACTAGTATTATAAAGAGGAAAGATTTGTATTATTGGATTATTTTATTTTTATATGTTATGATTAAAATCAAAAACTAATGGACCGATTTTAAAAATTCTTTTACCAATAGAAAGCACACCAATACATTTCACCAATACATCATCGGCGAGTAACATAGGCTTTTTGTGTATAAGAACATCTTCATTGCACCCGTGAGAAGCCGGGTCGCGTTGCCTGTATAATATACTATATATTACTGTGTGTACATTAAATATTCCAGAAATTGAAAAGGCTTTGACAATATACTGGTAATAGAATTTCAATAGTTTGCTCTATTTGTCTGCTTATTCATGTTAATTTCTGAATCCATTGAAAAGAAGAAGGAAGAAACGAACATACAAGTATAACTTAATACGTGGCCTCATTATTACGACAGCGCAGTTAAACAATAATCATGTGAAAGCCGATCATAATATTTCTCACTTTAAACGCCTACTACGCGGATTCCTACGTATCGTTGCATCTTTTAACGCACTTGCTATTATTATATTTATATAAATCTATATTCATCCAAATGCAGATTTATCCCAAGTTTTAAACACTATGAAATCATATACCTATGCTACTTTATGTCCTAGGATACTACCCTAATTCTAGAACGCTACTCAACATTGAGGTATATTTAACTCTTTCATTACGAAGGTAAAATGAAAGACAGAAACATTTTAAGAAGCCCTCAAATGATTATCGTTTAAGTATTCCGCAGTACCTAAGTCTAAGTCTTCCTTGCTAACGAACCCGCCGAACTACACTATGGTATTTAACTGGTGACAATATGTACTTATATTTTAAAAACAAATTTATGTTTGGACCCTCGTTATCTTTTAGTATCAAACATTCCTAAAACATGAGTGCTGTTGTTCAATTCGGTAAGCAATTCCCCCATTCAGATAACCTCCTCGGTAACATAGGTACGTACTTACTATATGTGACTATTCCAAAAATAGTTTTAATAATAAGAAAGCGTATAGTTTAATGTATTATATATATATTCCAAAAACTTAAAAAGGTGTAAAAGCCTCAGCTTAGCTTTATTTGTTCCTTGAAGTCTTTTGTATTCAATTGGGCGAAACTAAAAAATTCTAAGAATCGATTTAGGCAAGCAAGGGCCATTATAGCCTTTTATTCTTGAAATTTCGACCATCCATTGTTAAGACTTTGCTCTGGTATCAGGAACTATAAGTAGCACCTGATTTTTAAAATTTTTGAGAAAACAATTTTTCTTAATCAGTATTAGTTATTTGTGTAGCCACTATATTTGTTTTATTAAATATACATATAAAACTAGTAACACGCCCCGGCTTCGTACGGGTGCAATGTAGCTATTTGGTGAAAGAAGTTTTAAAATCAGTCCAGTAGTTTTTGAGTTAATTTGCAACAAACAAACAATCAAACGAATCTTTCCTCTTTATAATATTATTGTAGATAAGTAATACCTTATTTTATTTTGACATAATTTTCTACATTTACAACATAATTACTGACTATCCAGTTTGCTAAAAAGTTCTAAATATTTTTTCTAAATTCTGTATATAGTCGAAATAGCGTTAAGTAAGATATAAATTACTTATTAAGTAATCTAAATTTTGAGCTACTTGTTGAGTTGTCGAAGGCTATTTTATTAATCTTATAAAGATTGTGAATACATGAAGCATTAAATTCCATTGCATTTCTGAAGGATTACAGAAACAAAACTAATACCAGTCTGCGTGCATATGGCCATCGGCAAACAATAACATAGAGAGCTGTATAGCTATAGACGGAGCGGGTCAGTGTTCTCGAGTTTTGCTTTGCATAGAATTGAAATATAATGTCGCGGTGAGTGCAAGTCAGAGCGACAAGCTGGAGCGGGTACTCGAGAATCGAGGTGAGCCGATAGCGCCACGGGTCTTTTGCATGTGTTAGTGTCTGAAGCGTGTGTTGGTATGTGTATACGGGTAAAAACGGTTGGTACGAGGAGGGGAAGCGCATGAGTGTGCGGTCAGTGGAAATTTCCATGGTTGATACCGCCACGCGCCGCGTCGGCGTCCGCCATCGCTACCGCCGCGCGCTTTAAACTTCTCAATATTATTTCGAAGGCCAAATTTTTGCGCCACGCTTCAGTTGGAATCATTTATAACCTCTCTTATGGCCAAGCGCTAATCGAATCAGAACAAAACTTTGCCTTTTTTTAATTCTATTGACAGCGCGGCGGCAGAAATACTTTAGAGCTTCTTAGATTACTGACGTTTAACGTGAAAAGGAAAATTGCCTGTCTGCTTAATATATTATATATATTTTCATGGATATAATTAGATAGTTTCCTAAGTAGAAATGAATTTAGAGAGTATAGTTGAAGATCAGAATGATATGGCGGAATTACCGCAATAACTGAATGACGACGATAGGGAATATTTTAGGTATGGGTAATTTAAATGATTACGTAGTAAAGTTCTGTAGATATTTAAGTATATAATAAATAGAAACTAACATTTTTAACGAATGATACCGAGATGAAAAAAAACGCTATGCTCATGTCTTAGCCAGCGGATATAGTAAAAAATTATATAATAAAAATTTAATACATAAAATATGTTTTGCGTTAAGATATTTATTTAATAATATGGATAGCTATATTTCCTTTGAATAAGGGAAATTACCGAGGTGTGTTTACAGAAATCAGAATTGATTAGTCCGTGGAATTTCAAGCATTCGTTCCATATCGATTTAATTGCAGAAAACGATAAAATGTCTATGGTTAAACAAACATACAATTTAGTTATAATCTCGATTCTTACAAAAAGTAACAAAAGATGTACTTGTTTTAAAAAATCTGTGAAACTTCAGGCAAATTAAATTATTTGAAGTAACTAGGTACGAATTATAAAATCCTTTTCATAGGTAATTGATGTGTTCGCTAAGAATAGTGCAATAACCATAAACTCCGTGAATTGTACTTCAGAACTCGTCTCATACATATGTATGAAATTTAAATAGCCATAGTAAATCTTTGAAGAACGATAAATGATATTGGATCATTTCAAAACTTTTCACAGCGTTTTAGTTATGTAAAAGTATTATGAATACGGTATAAATATGAAACACGTGAATCGTGATATAAAACCTACATATATGTTATTACTGAAAGCGACACCATATTTGAGGAAAATTTATTATATTAAATAGTTCGGTGTCGTCTTCTACCTATTAAGCATGTAATACAAGTGTCTTATAACTACATACTTATATTATACTACGTAATGGCTGTGCAAAAAATGTCTCTATGCATTTTCTATTGTATGTATGGTTTCACCTAGGTAAATAAAACATATTATGCTTATATATAAAAAAATCTATATGTAGAGAATATTCATTGTTTTGATTAATGACAGCTCAGTATTGTTAATGAGTTTATAATATGAAATTGTATTGTACTTTGAATTGTTTGCAATTACGTCATTAGGCGTTTTATATACGAAAAAGGTAGCGCAATAAATAGACCGTGACGTGTTCTTTACTGAACCTAAATCTAAACCTAAGAAAATAAAAAATAACGCGCAAAATTAATCACTATTCCTACGTATTAAGATCGAAAATTCTCTAACAATTCCTAAAGCATTCATTTGGAAATGCTATGTATGGAAAGTATTAAAACAAAAGAGAAATCAAATTGCAGCATACTTTATACGACTGTCGGTCCTACAGAATTAACTGAAAATATATTTTTAGGTTGACTTTAGAAAATAAAAATAAACAACCCCTGGCAAACTTATATCATTAGTGGTAAGTAGTAAGCGCGAATGTAAATAAATAGCACTATAATTTTTTTTTAAATTTAAACGTGCCTTAGCTACAACAAAATACAGTATAATCTATAATATAATTTACTTAAATATAACCATATTCACAAATTATAGTTGTAACTTTCTAATAAAGTATTCATATAATATGTATAAGATAAGATATATCAGATTGATAAGTATGATATAAACCTAGACTAGTGATTGATTACAGAAAAGCCCATAGGAAGGTGGTTAAACCGTTTTCAATGTAAACAAAATTATCATTAGCTAAATATTTCATACACAGCACCTAGGCGTTTTTCTAATTCATTTCGGTCGGTCTTCCACTTGCATTAATAAGGATAAAATAATTATTATTCACGTACGTCATTAATACATAAATATAAGTCAAATTAGTAATTAAACCACACGTAACAAATTCATAGTGATTAAGCAATTAAAGCGAGATTGATATTTACCTAACGCTATTTGTAATTATCAGAAAAATATTAACAGTTTTAAAGAGTTACTTTTTATTTATAGATCACACTTCGGAAAATAGTTATTTTAGTGATACAAAACCACTTCCGTTCAAAAAGAAGAATGTTTTACAAAATTAAAAACGTAAAAGACTAAATTGCTCTACAATTCGACACGACTCTACATTGATAGTTTCGAACACTCTGTGCTGTAAAAAGTTATTTTTATACTTAGTTTTGTAATTAATATTACATTTATAGTTTGTACCGAATACAATCGCACAGCAATTCATTTTAATTAAATTCTGTTACACGGTATTTTAATGTTACCCCTGTTTAATTGCGGATTGTAATAACCAACCACGTTAGAACGTTTTCATGTACCTACTTAATTTTCACAATTTACGTCCATCGCATAGCCATTCACTTAACTAAAAAGTAAAAAATATCGCAAATAATAAAAAAAAACTTACCTTAAATACTGCAGGGGCCAATGGTATGGCTGCTTGATTGTGCAGATGCTTTTTCGACATTTTCGATGTTTTACCGAAGGTACCACGTCAAAAATTACAATATCAATTTGCTCAAAATATCTGAAGTCGCTCAACTGAAAACGGTAAGCGCTATAATCGCCGACTTGTAAAGTTGTGATCAACTTTATGATCACCGTTATATATTTTTTTGATCGCCGTCTTTGCGGATGATCGTATCGATATGATGAAAATTTTGAATTCACTTGATGACAGAGACTTGAAATAAAAGTTGATAGTTGAGCGAATGAAAAAAGTACAAACAAGAGGACGTCGTTGCACTGTTACGGTATAGTCGGCAATGAGCGAGTCTTGGTAGTCGGCACTCGCCAGTCGAATAGGGCGCGAACGTGCTCGCCTCGGCCGAGCGGACTGCGGGCTGATGTATCGCCTCGGAACCGCGGATCGGCGCCACGGCTGGCGCGGTCGTGACGAAGCTTCTAACACACAATTAGTAAACGTACAGCTGTATTTTAACATTATTACAGCTGTGTCTATAAGCTGGAGAATATTCAAAGTCCCAAAACCTGACAAGACGGAAAGAGTGTGTATGTGTTTAAATATCCGTAACTGTTTGCAGAATAAGAGTTTCTGTAGTTTCGGAAATATAGGAGGGCGAATAGTTTATTATCGTATATATATTTTTTAAATTATGTTTATAATAATAACTAGCTGATGCCAGCGACTTCGTTCGCGTGGGCTTCATCTTAAGCTGAGCTTTTGAGCAAGGTATCTTCATATGATATATTCATATCCACTATTCCACGAATACATATTATTGAAAGCGGCGAATTAATCAAACTATTTCATTTACATATCAAACTGTTATTGACATCTGACAATTCGAAAAAGATCAACGCGAGTCAGTTTGTATTGAAATTTGTTGATATGGTGCTTTTAAAATAATCTTTGAATGTTGATAACTTTTCTTTCCGACAACCGATTTCGATGAAACAAAGCGTATATATTGCACCGGGCTTTGCTTAATACATTTATAAATTGCATGAAAATCGGTCCACCAGTTTCGGAGATTAGCCCGTACAAACAAAAATATTGAAAAAGTCGAGATTTGTTATACTATTTCTCTTCTTACATCGCCTCGGTTTTAAGCATTTTTTTCTATGTACAGATATTCAACCTCTACAGTTTTATTATATCTATAGTTATATTTTATATACTTTTCACTTTATATAGCAATCGATGCATTTAACAAAGTTTATTTTCTCCAAGACTTACCCCTGATATAACATTTTATTAACCTGTATAAGAATTCAAGCTATAATGTTTCTTTGTAACATCGTGAAATAAAAAATCCGCAGACAGTAATTCAAAGTATTATACTTTAAAATAATTTTGAGACTCCATGAATTTATTTTTCTTCTCCTAGATATCGAATTCAGGACTAATTTTGAATTGACTCTTGACGAATTTTGTCAGACAATGTTATTTTAAAATATTATTAAATAATAAATATAGGTTAATAAGTCAAAATAATCTTGTATTTTATTAACACAAGTATCACAAATTTAAATAAAATAACTTTTACCAGATTAAAAAGCCGTGACTGTAGATAAAAATATAAATAATACATCGCGTTTTAATCAAGTAAAAAATATAAAAAAAAAACGAAAACCCACTTCAAAACTATGACCTATATTAATATGAACTATGAACTTAAACTAAAAAGTGAAAAATACTATTTTTATTACTTCAAAGCAAGAACCCTTAAAGGACAATGAACAAATTTATTGATACTTATATGTATATCTATTTAATATTTATTAACAGTTATTTTTGAAGTCGTTGCCAGCTGCTGGGAGGCCGTTTGCCTCTATTGTATAAAAAATACACTTCGGTTTTTAAGATATTGTGGTAGGTATCTTTATACTCATACATTTTTTTTACTTTCAAATATGAATTATAGATTTGTTTGGATTTTTTTGTTAGCAGTGTATACTATATACCCCTTAGAAGAAATAATATGTTATATTGTTAGCGTGACAAAGATCAATAGAAAATTGGCTTTAAGGTCCTGATAACCTTCAGAGTGTAGAAGCAGGACAGGTCCTTCATCCAGTAAACTATAAAGCAGCAACAAGTATGAGTAGCACAGACTGACGGTCGACGGACCATCCCCCTCACCGCGCAAGACCCCCTCAATTGCTTGAAAGTAAAAGTCGTAAGCGCCAAAACTATTTTTTCTAAGTTATAGAATACTGCCAGCCTAGCATGACAACCGCGACTAAATTTTGTCGACCGTTTTCTCGTATTTTAATCGATTATCGCTCTATTTCTTTTATGTTTAACATGACAATTACACTTAAAACTCGACTTTTAAAATCAAAAATAGATATATTAGTGGATCAAAATATCTTTTCTATCAAAATTGTCGATGTCGAGATATAATATATATGATGAGATGCGACATATCTCGTGGCGATCATGCTAGGCCGGCTGTTCACGTTATTCAAATATTTTTTTGGCAAAACTGTTGTGCTTTCTTTGTTATATTTGATAATGTAAGTATCAAGTCAGAGGAGAAGGCAAATAGATGTCAAAATCAAGGTATTTTCTTTTCATCTCATAGAATGTAAGTAATCAAACATGGCGCTTTGCTACAGAATATAATGGAAAATAAGGTATACAAGTATAAGTATCCTAGGTTTCATATTAGAACAGCAGTAGGCTTCTCAAAGTTCCCAGATATTTAGATTTTTTCGAAATTGCAGCCTTAAGCGTAATTAATGAATATTCGCATTCGCGAATACAGAACTTAAAAATTTACATTCGTAACATCACTAATATACCTATGTGCATACGCTCATTCCCCCATGTAGTTGGAAAAAGCCGGTCAGTGACCATCTTGTACAAAACATTGCTTTTATTTCATGAGAACGAGTAACGATTGATTTATTCGTATTCGTGTTCCCCTTCATGCAAATTTTACCATAAAATAATATCATATAGACGATGAGTTGTTCTGTGTTTTTATTTGTTTTGAATTTGTATATTTGCAGAGAATAATTGCTAGAAAGCTACTTCTGACCTTTATATTATTTTGTAATAAAATAAAGCTCAGAAGTTTTGTTTAGTTTAGTTCGAATTTTGAATATTAAATGAAAGTCGGCGTAAACTGATTAAATGTCTGTGTTTATGTGAAAGCTATCGTATGCAAATTAGAAATAATTATTTTATTTCGTGTTTTTTTATATTGTACGAAGTTTGTACTTTTGAAAGTTGTCTTAATATGGCCCTGCCCAGTTACTTTATTTATTAATCTATATATATATATATGTAAAAATGAATTGACGTTTGTTCGTCTCACAAAGAAGAACTCTAAGGGAAGGTTATAAAGTTGAGATAATATAATAAATATATATGTTTATAAAAATTAAAAAATTAAAGCGCGCGAATGCGACCGTACGACAGACAAAACATGTAGACATGCAGGTAATATGCTCAACTACCCATGCGAAGCCGGGGCAAATCGCTAGTATTTAATAAAAATTACTCATCTGATTCATGTGTAGTCTATGGCGCCGAACAAACCATTTTCGAACCATAATAACACAATAAATTGTATTGACAAATCACACCATACTATTATTACCTTTTTCATTCCATTTTATGAACGTCTTGTAATAAAGTAAGAAATAATTTCTCTATTAAAATAGAGAAGACCTTACAGGCAAACTTTGGTTATTCCTGCAAGAAAGTCGTACTAGTAACATTATCTCCAAAACTTTAATAAAGATGGAAAAGTACGTCAAGGTAAACAGAAGCAGTTTACCCTGGGTCAAACAATTGTTCGGTGTAATTTACAAACTTATCATGCCACGATCCATGAAGTATCGAGTTAAATACTTCTCAAATATATTTTAAAATAGTTGGACTTTATTGACGTATTAAAAAGTGATTAAGAGCATCGTAGTACGACATATGTACCTACTTTTTTTTTAAATATAAGGGGTCGTACATAGTTTTTGAAAATCGGAAACTACCACTAAAAAGAAATTTCATATTTAACCCTTAATTCGTTTATTGCCAGTCACACGATATCGCGTGTTAAGGGCACCTCAACAAATAGCCGTTGTCGTGGTTTTTCATATTTCCCCTTTTTCCGTTAAAAATAATAGAGAAGGAATGTAAATACATTAATTTATAAAAATCTTTCAAGGAAGCGAATTGTGTTTTTTGTTGAGTAAACATGATTATAATGTCTATTACTATTAAAAACAATAAGTTAAAATTGGGAAATAAACAAAATTATAGCGAAACTAATTCTTTAAAACTAAGTCCCGGTACTTTTGTATACCGGCAAATTCTTAAAGTTTGCTACCAAATTTTAGAAATGTTGTATAGTTAAAATTAAGGAAACGCACAGTAGAATCTCACTAAACGGGCACTATTAAAAACTAGAGGCTTGTGTAAAGTTCGAATTACTGGATTGTCTAGAAAAATACATAATTAATAAAATAAAGCGTTTCATAAAGGGAATACAATGTATTTGTGTTGTTTTTAACTTTTCATTGTAACTGTAAAATATCTGACAATTAGCTAATTAGGTACATCGTTTTAAAATAATCCTTAATTGAGGTCTGTTTTTGTGCAACTTTTTGAAGAAAATTTATTTTATTTATAAAAGAAAAAACATTATGTTAGGGGTCGTACTTTATGGATGGTCCCTTATATATATAATGTCTACATACGAAATTAACATCATCTCAATGAAATACCAAGTACACGGCTTTATTAATATGTAATAATATTATGAACTATTCAAGTACTTATTGTTTAAAAAATCTTTGATACGATATTAAATTACTGCAAACACCTTTTCCAATGAACCATACTTATTGAATTGTGTACATGTAGTACGTATTACGTATCTTTTGTCATTACCAACCGCATCTTTAGTGTCGTATAACAATTATGCGATTCGAGATTATATAGAAGACTTATATTACAAATTATAAACAATTAATATGTCAGTATACTAGGAACAAGAAATAAAATTAATATTTATTTATTTATTTTAAGTCTGCCAACTTTTACTTACATTGTTACATTACAGTTTAATAGTACCTCAAACTAACACAAATTTAAATATAGCAAATAGTTAAAGGCAAACACAGCATGCACAAAACTTAACGACAAACAAAGTAAGTATGCTCTCCTTGTGCCATGGTGACCATCAAGCTGGCTTCAAAACCTCTCTGAATAATATTATTAGGCTGGTTTATTTTTTGATAATTAAAAGCCAGCGCGGTTATCACAGCGGAGGCAGGTTTCTGACGGGTAGACATTTGTTTTTTTAGTTAAAAGGAAGGTTACCTTACTGAACTAGTACAACCCGGGTCAAAAAAAATCTTAGATTAATCTAAGGAAATTTTGTTTTGTAGTTCACTTCCAACAATAAGTATAGACTTGAAAAATTTGCAATCGATATGCATGTTTTAGGGTTGAAATAAATTCCTGAATAATTAGTGTTTTTCTCTGAAAAATGAATTATTTAAACTTATATATTATGTAATATCTATTTTTATTTTGAAGATATCAGCGAGAAATGAAAGAAACCCCGTTTCTTCACGCTACTTGTAGTTTCTAGGGGAATAGCTATACCTACTCGTGTTAGCTCTTACGATTCAGTTTTTTAATAGCCATCTAAAGTCTGATCGAAACGTTTAAGAAATGGCAAAGCTTCTATATCTTCGAATTTAAGTAATACGAGGTAGATATATTTAGTAGATATACCTACTCGGAATACCCGAGTTACTTCTTTTTCCATAGACATCAAAATAAAAACTGTAAATAATTATAGATCAAGCGTAGGCGTTGTAATATACCTACCTAAATAAATTTATGGACTATTAATATTAATTATTTACACATAATAGAAATTTTCGGGATCGGATACAAAAGCGTAAATTAACTTTCATGTTCTGTTTCCGATCTGTTGAACTGTACCGATTGTACCTTGTAGAGGGATTTTAATAAAAACGATAGCTATCCGACCTGTATATCATCGGCTCAAAATTAAAACTCACTGTCTTTTTGAACAAAAAAATTGTTTACTAAGTAAGTACTATTGCTTATTTTAAGCCTAAACCTACAGCATTAATGACGTATTTTGATCCATAACAAAACTATGAAGCGCAATACACACTTAGTAATTGGTTCTTATAGTAGATGTACCTACGCTTAAAATAATCATTAATAGACAATGTATTTTTATTCAAAATTACAGTTTTACCTTTGAACCAACGATGTTTGTTCGTAAAAATTTGCATCAGTTCACTGTCAAAAGTGATATTCATTCTATAAATACCAGGAATAAGCATAAAATAGTAGTCCCAAAATATAGATTAGCAAAATCGAATAAATCGTTTCTTGGGAATTGTGTCAGATTCTACAACAGGCTACCGAAGTGTGTAACTGATCTTACGAATAAAAAGTTCAAAAACGTCATCAAAGGAATCTTAATTAAAAAAGCGTATTATAAAATCCAAGACTATGTTGACGATAAAGATGTATGGCGCTAATTCATCTCTGCATGTGCGGCTTCCCTGGCAACTTGCGCTGTGCAAGTGTGTGTATCTCATTTTACACTAATAGTAAAAACTCAATTTTCTTTTGCATTGTATAGAATCTCTGTATACCTTGCATTTTATAAACTTCTCAGCCGATTATTACTATTGTAACCGAGTCTTTGTAAGCTAAACCATTGTTGAAAAGAGTGTCCATGGAGTTTCTTGCCGGTTCTTCTCCATGAGACCCACTTTTTGGAACCGTGCAACTAGACGTTTCATAAGAGCCTGCAAAGGCCTATTTGAAATAAAAAACTTTTGATTTTGATATCATTGATTTTGTGACGCGGCCATATAATAATTATTACTTAGATACTCATATTATGATTTCCTGAAAATATCTGTTTCGTAACTGCGCAAAACAATAAAATTCCTTTTATGACGACGATGGCGTTTATTGAGACATCGCATAATAACTCGAAAATTAGTTCGTCATGTTATAATGTATAGTATTGTGTAAAGTAATCGGTTGGTAAAGTACTAACAATTCATGCTAATGATGCTAATAATGCCGTCATCTCGTACAGTCAACTTTAGAACAAGGAATCGCAAAAATACTTCCATATTGAATTTGGATAGAATAAAAATATGTTATCCACCGTATACCTACATTATATTAAAGATATTGGTGGCTTTGTATTGACTGGATTGAGAATGGCGTACCTTGGTTTACAATGCCATCATCGAATCAAAGAACCCTACTTCTGTACTAGTTGAAAATATTAAAGGGGTTAATCTCATTTTCTTGCGCTTTTCCAATTTATAAAAATAAATATATTAATAAATCATAAAAAAAATTTCAAGCAAAAATGTTTCTTTTTTTGGTGGTTTTTCTTAGTAGTTTTGATAGACACACCATAATTATATTATTGTGAATCATGTGATTTGGTGAACATACTGCGCCGACCCCAAATAAAAAGGGAATAGGGCAGGAAGAAGAGGAATATGATCCGGATAAAATAATATTTCACCCATTAGAGTTCTGTGAGTATACAATATAAGACACATTAAATTCAGAACTTTATGAATACAGCGATCCGCCCCGGCTTCGCACGGGTACAATTCAGCTATATACTACACACAATATATATAATAATAGCCTGTTATTCGCTGATAATGTATGTAGCTTTCTATTGGTGAAAGGATTTTTAAAGTCGGTCGAGTAGTTTTTGAGTTAAATCTTAACAAACAAACTTATAGTTACAACAAACGTTAGTATTATAACAAGCTTGAATACGAGAATTTGGGAATATCTTGCGATGCTTATCCCCACCCATTTATATATGTTATGTGTGTACCTTTATTATTCGCTGATAATATACCTTCCTATTGGTGAAATAATTATTATTTGCCAAAATACGTATAGATGAAATTTGGTAGATGCCGATAATTTTCGAAAATATATAGGTACTGTTCCTTTAAGCATTTATTTAATTACTTATTAATTAGCGATGCCAGCTTATTTGCTTTGGTACATGTTAACTTAATAGACATTTTATGTAATCTGATGTTACGAGATACCAGGTCGCTATTTCTTTTAAAACTAATACCTACGCCGAGACTCTTGTTATTGGAGGTAAAAAAAAATATTTCTCAGTTTTATAATCAACCTATTTAGAGATGCCTTTTCAGACTAGCCGCCGTTTCAAAAGTATATTTGAGGTTTCCTTAAGGTCATACTCTGATAAGTTGCGATTTATGTTATATATATAAAAAGGCTGACGTGATGGCTGGCCTTTCCAGTAGCTACGTTTCAAATCCCGCTGTCTATATAGTATAATCATGTTAACCCCTACGTCTGCCTATCTAGAACATTAAACGGATATGAGGAATACCAAAATTCGTTTAGGAAGCTCTTAGCTTTGGTAAGTATTCCTCAGCGCCTCCACCTCAATGCCTAACCAGCCTTCTCCCTACTAGTCGTCCAATATGCACTCATGTTAAGTTTAATCGTATCGAAGCCTGATATTTGATTCAGCTACTTACTCTTATGCTTCCCTGTTATTTTAGATCTTTAAGCTGCTGTCATACTGCAAGGGTTTAGCTTAACCTAACCTAACGATCGCCGGAAAAGTCAAAATTTATGAAACAGTCACAAGAAAGAATTTGTCTAACATTTAGCCTAGTTCTAGCCTATCAACTCACTTCAAGTTTATAATAAGTACATACCTATGGGATTCTCATTCAATCACTGCAAAACATCGCTGCAAATTACGTACTGTTATCAATGACGCCTATTGTGTTCATATGATACACACTGTCGCAAAGGTGTATACATTCGTTACGGAACGCCTTAATTACACATTTTTACAATTCGAGTGATATATCAAACGCTAATATATTAAAAAGCATTGTAGGTATGACTAATGGAAGTTATCGCACTTATTTTGGAATATTCCTACGGAATGTCATCCACTTTTTTTTTTAGATTTTTTTTAAATTGTTCATTTCGAAGATGCTCTAAAATTCAGAAAAACAATCATAACTCAAAAACTATGAGCAATCGCATGACATATTATATGGGGGTGATTTGGGTACCTCAGGGGGTGCTCTATCGCAGAGTTTCGCTTGACACTACTTTTTGGGACACCTGTATAAGATATAAAATCAATACTTTATTAATTTTTGCCATGATTATCACCGTTAATTCTTGATGTAATACGTTTATTATGCTAAAGGCATCTACTTAACAATATTATCAAAATTCCGTGTACCTGTTTATCAACTGCTGGTCACAAGATAGTATCAGTAGACATTAAAGATGATAATAATTGGCAAGATTATAAATTTTCTTCTCTGGTAAATATTAATAAGTAGATACCACACTGTTATTGACTTCTTCGTGTAAAATGAAGGCCACCTTAGAGGTCAGCTCGACTCCCACACAGATACGGTTCTCAATGGGATCAATGTGAATGGCGTCTCCCTGTCTACATCCAGTTTGACGTCAGATGAATACCTATGCGTGAATTGCGAACAAACGTATGATAATAATAAAATTAGATATTTTATTTCTAAACTACGCAACAGATTTTTATGCTGCTTTTACCATATTTTTTTTATTATCTCTGAATTTTAATCATTTCAGAAGATATTTTCAAATTGGTAACAAATATCGAGCTGACAGAATAATCTAAGGATGTCTATTGTCTAACTTCTAAAGAGAGTTATTAACATTCAATCGATAATAATAAAGAGTATTTTAGATTACTTCTCCATCATTTGGATTACATAACATAACAATATACATAACAATTATATTAAATTAATAATATTAGTGTTTCACAAGGCTGTATTCTATCTCCTACTCTGTTTCTTCTGCATATCAATGATATGCTGCAATTAGCGGTATTCATCGCTATGTCCGACAGCACTGGAGATGCCTCATACTCCGGCCGCACTAGCATTTCTCGGGACAAAGTCGACGAGTATTGAAATAAACTAGGAAAGGCCAAATTGACCTCTAAGAAGCTTGGTATGCTCAACAAGGCGAAATAATGAACGCCTGCAATTTTCTAAAGCGCAAAATTATCACGGGAAAGACTCGATTTTTTTTGGATTTTATTTCCGCAAATCAAATTTAAATAAATTATAAGCCACTAATTAAAGTCTGGAATTTCACGACTGCGTGATTCCTAATTTTCCTGCCTCACACTACTAATCTGTGGAATCAGCTGTCTCCAGCGGTTTTTCCGAACCGATACGACTTAGTACAAGCCTGGCTATACTTTCCCTGTAATGTATGGCTGTACTATTGGCAGTTATTGCTCGGCCATCTCGAAATCACTTCTACCTATGACTCGGCCATGTATTGCATCTATATGGCCAACTGCGAACTCAGTCGGTCGCCGATGGCCCATGATTTGAGATCGTAAACGGGCTATACATTATACAATCATGGAACAATGGCTGACAAAATGATTTTCAAAAATTATTTATTTAGTTATCCAGTCAGATTGTCGCTAAAAATAGGTTAAATAAACATTAAATTATTCGTCATTAAAATATCTGAAACTGTATATTATGTATGTATGTATTAGAATGTCAAACATAACTACGACAAAGCGTCAAATAGGGATACACTTATACCCGAAAACGAAACAACAATATAACTGGCCCGGCAATATCTCAATTTGTATTTTAGAATGTCAAGTCAAGTGATCGTTTAAAAATATTGCCGGCCACACGTCAAAACGCTTGGCCACATTAAATATGTAATATTGCATAAACCATCTGCATGGCGGTGATCACTTACTATCACGTTAGCCTGATCTGCCCATTTGACAATGCTTGTAATGCTTATTCATTAAAAAGGAGAGAATAACCTAACCCAAAAGACGTTGTGCGACCACAAGTTTAAAAATAAAATAAAAATATGCCTGTAATCCTATCCCAGGGCCACCTATCGGGTCCAATCTAAACTGAACAATATTTTAATCAAAATCCATCCTGCGATTTATGAGTTCAGTGACGTATAATACTATATTATGTAGGTACATATAGCTGGCCTTATTATCAAACTTGGTAATTCCAAAATTTCCGAATTTTGTTTTTTGATGCTATCTTGTGTAAAATACCGTAACGAATACGATGGAATCACTCGTATCTACTAATTGTTATTAATTTTTTGGTATTAACATAAAATAAAACTACGTATGTCCACGGAATTTGACGGAGTTTGACCAAATGGAGATACGAAGTTTGATAATTTTATTAAGCCGACGATATACGAGACTCACGCCCCGGCTTTGCACTGGTGCAATGTAGATGTACTATACACAGATGCCTTTTTTACTCTTTAATAATGCAGCTTTCCATAGGTGTAATTATTTTTATAATCGGTCCAGTAGTTTTTGAGTTAAATCGTAACAAACAAATTCGCAAACAATATATGTTACAATTAAAACCCAATTTTAGTTGTAACGCGTTTTCTCTAGTTAACACTAAGTAGTTTTCACTAAATGCCTTTGTTAAAACTAAATATTTTGTTTTATGAAGTCAAGTCAAATGAGTAGGCTCGTCGGCCACTACCGCGGTACCAATGGCTTCGCTCGCTCAACTCGTGCGCGGTGATCACCTATTTTTTTTTGTCGAGCGGAAATGCAGTTTACGCACTCGCTGCGTCGGGGTAGTGCAAAAACGCAGAGAGTGTGGGACTCACCTTACCAGTCTGTCTGATATGAGCCCTCGGCTCTAAGCATCTGGGTCACTGGGAACTACCCACTAAAACCCCTAACCCTTCAATCTGGCATAATGGGGCCCACGGGATGGCACTCCTTCGCCTATATCTCACGCAGAAGGAAGGTATGAAGCCGTTTTCCTCTCGGGCCGTTTTACAGTCAGCTACTACAGTGCGTAGTTCGTCAGTTCGGTCTACCGAAGGCACGGCCCAGACCTTCCGCCAGCCTTGGAGGCCGGCCGCGCGGTGGTCATCATACCAACATAACCTTACCTAGGTGATGGCTTCTTTTTAGAGTGAAACTGCTAGGTTTAGTCACCATACCGTAACCTTAAGACAAATTATGAACATAATGATATTAATACCTTATCCGATGGTTCGCTTTCTTTAAAACTTTTACCTCAGTAGAAACAGTTTTAACTGAATCATTTCGACAAAAAGTGTTTTGTCTAGTTATAAATAGTTTTCATTGATATTCATTGCTGAACAGCAGTTAATTCTAGTTTTTTTTTTTTCATTTCAGAGCAGACAACCGAGCAGGTGGGTTACCTGATGGTAAGTAATCACCACCGCCCATGGACATCTACGACTTGAAGGTCTCAGATGCGTTGTCGTTTAAAAATCTGTAGGCTCATTTTTTGAAGCCAGCGAGGTCATAATTAATTGGAAAAACTGAAGGCGACAATTCATTTCACAATTTTGTTGTACGTGGAATGAAATTGCGCGTAAATCTTACGGTGCTCGACTTCCATATGTCAATGTGATGCGGATGAGATAGTTGTTTATGACGTGTGGTACGGTGATGGAAGTCGGCAGCTGGGATTAAGTTGTAACAAAGGCATTTAGTGAAAACTAACATCTAAACTAACTATCGGCAGTTCTCGGTCGGTGTGGTGCGGTGCGCGGACGTCGAAGAGATGAATTGGCGCGGGGCGCCAGCCGCCAGCTATCGGCATTCGGCTTCGACCAGCGGCCGACAAGACTATTGTTCTTTGTACCTAATCATTTTAATACATAATTCCAGTCTATACATTCAGCTTTTTATTATAATACTAGCGACCCGCCCCGGCTCCGCACGGGTAGTAGTGCATATTATGCCTTCATGTTTTGTCTGTCGTAGGGTCAAATCAGCTTGATGCGTCGATTTTGTGGATTATCGCATCAAGCAAGCAGCGGTTGGTAATAGAAGAGTGAAAATATAGGGTTGTATGTATTTTTTAATGCCACATCATATAAAAATATAAACAAAATTTTCGTCCAAAAGTTAAAAAACAATTTTAAGGGTGAACAACCCTTATCACTTAGGGGTATGAAAAATAGATAGTAGCCGATTCTCAGACCTACTTAATACGCATTTAAAATTTGGTAAAAATCGGTAAAGCCGTTTCGGAGGAGTACGGTAACTAACATTGTGACATGGAAATTTTATATACTCGTATAAGATATTATTTCTCCTGGATTAGAGCATAAACATTGATCCTTTTACTGGGACGACCGTTACGTAGACAGTCTTCAGAAAAGTCGCTTTGGATACGGATTTGCATTTTGTGAGTTTGTTCCAATTGTTTTCTAAATAGGTATATTCGCTGGTAAATATAATATTCGAATCATTTAATTATTCCTTATTCATAGGGTTCTTGTTATTATATTGCATTGTTTCTTTTCATAGCTGATGTTATTATTTTATAATTAAATAAATATCTTTTTATATTGCTGTGTGCTTATTTATTGAATTGTTAAAATGTCGAGTAAAGAGGTCTTATGTAGAAAACGTAGTAGCATGAAAACAATAATTATAAATATTCTGGATTGTGAAAATATTTCAGATTTAGAGCTTCAGTCACACACAGCGAATACCACAGAGTACATTATATACACTGGATTCATCTCTTTCGGGTGTTTTCTCTAATGTACGCGAAATAAAATTGCGACACTCAAAGTACGTGGGGTTTTGCCAATCTTCTTTCTGGAAATGTATCAACATCCTTCTTTTTAAAACAGAGTGATTTCTTTAACTTGTTAGATAAAAGTACCATTCAAATCCAAATCTGCAGGATTAACAATAAAATCTGAAAAAAAGATACCTTTATTAATATTAAAATTAATTAACGAACATAAAGGAGCTCTTAAGAAAGGTGTGTAAAATATATTTATTTTATTAATAAAGAAAACGAATACATACATGAGCTTTTTATAATATTAAGCTTATTTTTATTTAGCTTTGTTTTTTTCTTCTTGATGATAACGATATGACCAACCAAATTAATTTTCTCTGAAGACAAAACTGCTCGTTGCGCTTCTTCGGGAGGTGAAGTTTCTAGAATAGCGTAACCTGCTCCCAAACCAAGTATTTACCAAACGTAGAGAAAGTGTTCATCATTGCGAATAAACATGAACATAAGAATCATTTATGGGTGATTCACTGAATATATTGAATTTTACCTAATTTCCATGGTACATATTTTTTTAAAGATTTAATACATATCTGTTGGCTCATTGGATAGAGAAGTAATAACTATGTTTATATTTCTATGAGGGGTATCACATAATGTTTTAGAACTTAAGTTGTGAAGGTCATTAAATTTCTGGCAGCAAGGAATTTAGGTAAGGTTCAAGGAAATTAAAAATCCACTCCACTGCTATTATGGACTCGTCACAGAAATTAGAAAATAGGTCAAATAACAATAAGTATTAATTGTAGTAGTCATTGTCATTTTAATATTGTTGATCGAAGGTAGTAGTACTATGTTCATGATTGTAGTATCTATACAAAATAATAAAACGTGTTTTTTGTTTTCAATCATCATTTATAATGATTAGTTATAAAAATATTTTATAATGTAACTAAAACGGAAAAATATAAAAACATATTTCTTTAATTGACAACTCAGTAAATTAAGATATGAAAGCATTTACATAGTAGGTATTTGATCGAAGGCTCTTATTAATTGTCATTAAATTGAGATCAAGTTTTCGACTTGACTTGACATAAAATTAATTTTTTTAAAGTAGGTACTCTTAAAATTTATCATCAATTTAAAATATCGTTTCTTTAAAAATTCTGATAACTGATCTAATAGTAATAACACTATCTATATCACCGATATCAGGCTAGTTATATTGGAAGTCGTCAATATGTTCTAAGAAAATAACGTGATAATCACAAATATTTACAACTGATGCCACAAATTGTTTGAGACCCATATAATATATTTTCAGTTCCACTAAAATCCAAGACTTGTAGTGGGATATTTTCTTTATTATTTGAAATTCCTTGCTTGAAATCTTCACTATCGGACTTATATATCTGAATTTAGGACATAATATTATTACTTATATTTTCATATTTATTGTAATTTCTTTGCCATTTCATAATGTCTGTGGCCATTTTTGAGCCTCGGAATACAAGGAAATTAGAACCACAGAAATTAGATTTATGCCTTAACTACCATACACAAGATAAATTATATTTTAATAATATCCATGGTTCAAATTTCGCAATTAGCGCCAAACTGATTGACAGTACTCTTAAATATAAATTAAGACAAGAAATTATTTTTAATTATTTTATTTTTACTAGTGCTAAGTTACATTAACATAAAATAAATATTTTTTAAATTGATTGATATTATAATCTCTTCAAAATGTGCGGCATACATTATAAAAAAGCGTAACAATGGACATGACATGGAAATTAGAATATACTCGTATATACAGTTTTGGACACTAGTTTTAATGTTATTATTTATAGTTTTCGTGAACTTTGGCAATATGTTTTCTCAAAACGAAAGCAGTATTAATTGTATGATAATATGTATTAAGTAATTGATTACCTACTCAATCGATATCTATTATATTTATTTGTAATTAAAAATTTATTTCTTTACCGTCTAACTTAAATATTAAGGTATTTTTTTTAAAACACGTTACGATTAGAAACACTAGAACATTTTAGAATACTTAGAACAGTATTAGATATATTTTTTGTCAATTTTTTTTGTGCCGTGATAAAAGTTCAGTTAATATTGTCTTTTATTAACGCGAGTATCACACAACAACTGTCATCTTTCTGTCTCCCCGCGACCACGGTTGCTGTAAAGCATCCGAAACGTCGGGATAATTAATTTAAACAATATAAATAATAAATCGCGTTTTAATCCGGTATACAGTATTTTATTTAAAGTTCAGTTATTATAAAAAAAGGTAATTAATTGCTATAATAATTTGATAACTACCATAAATGTTTTGACTATGGTCAGTGCTCACCTACACTAACGAGGCTTTTATTAGTTGATCTTTTTATAAGTCCAACTTGAGTATAACTTACCCATCACCTTAACTCCATAGCGGCGTTTAAAAACTTAATTACATTACAATTTACAAAACATGTTATAATTATTACTATTATTATTTTATTTTATTAAAAAAAATCAAGCATACCTACCTCTCCCAACATGGATGTCTGCACAATCTCCCAACTTCACGAGTGCAAGTGCAGACTAACGAGTTGCATCTGACGAGCGATGCTTCACAGCCGAATGTTGTTCATAAAATCAATACATGGAAATCTAGACTAGCAGCCTAGCTAGGCTGTAGCTATAGGGCCTGTAAATATCACAACGCCTGCGTAATGCATCTAATTACCATGCTTGTGAACTTAGCAGATCAAAGTCCAGCACCAAATAATTGGAGTTCCCTTAACTGATATACAAATGCATGCATTCACAATATGCATGTTCTATAGTTCCTGATTTCAAAATGAGTCTACTAAATGAGTTCTAGCTAAGTAAGTGAGTTCTAATTTACGGTCAGAACAGAACTTTAAAAAAAATAAAATGTTCTGCTAACTTCCAAAACATATCAGAGCATTTTTTAACACTGACTGCACTAGCCAAAATACTATTTTACAGCCGTGCAACTAAAAACACGTAAAAACACGTACCGGCGACTCGATTAAATACGCATACTTGATTCGGCCGTAAAATACGTTCTGTTTTCAGCAGCCAAAGTGTTAAATAAAAAAACAAGGAGTTTTTCATAAGGACATGGATGAAAATGAATAGTTACTTACTTATACTTTGAAACTCAATAAAAGTTATTTTTCCTAGTAAGATTATTAAAAATAAATACATAAAATCTATGAATAATTCAGAAGAACAATTTATTTATAACATAAAAATAATTCAGTAAAGCAGAACTCTACGATTTTTCCTAAAACATGAGTAGTATGTATAAGAACAATAGTATCTAGTAATCGTGAACATATTTACCACCAGAACTCCTCGCAAACCAGCAGAGCAGAGATGAACATTTTAAAGTTGCGATTTTCTCTATGTTGAAGGATTTCTATGCGAGCGCAAAAGTGTGGTTGATACTCCCGCCTCAACCTCTCGCTTCCTTTGACTTGCACCCGAAAAACCGACAAAAAGCGGAACGACAGCGAGTCGAGGCGAGGGAAAACGAACGGACACGAGCGCAGCGTATTCATCTCGCACTCGCCTTCCCTCGTGTGGTCTCGTGGAGAGCCTGGATGGGGCATAATCAATATCGAAGCGTAAGTATGTATAAGGGAATGTGTAATAGGTTCTAGTCTGTCTGTGAAAATTGTGTATTAAATTTTGAGGTTGAATCAATAAAAGTTTAGTGATACTATAATAAAATTAAGCTTTCTCCATCAATGTATCGAGTAAATCTATCATCTAATGTTTAAAAATGAGTCTTTCAATAGAAAGAGTGAATATTCTGGTATTCCGTTACTTAGAAGAATCAGGTATGTAATGCGTTGAATCTTTACTGTCTAAACCCGTTACTTACTTTTTGGTGAATGTTGAAAATATGTTAATATAATAATTATTTTATAGGTTTCCATTCTTCTGCAAATATTTTTTTAATGGAATCGCGTATCTCACAAAGTGATATAAATGACGCACTAGTGCCACCGTCTGCTCTTCTAAATATACTTCAAAAAGGATTCCAGTATACCGAAACTGAAATAACATCAGACGAAGATGGTAATTGAATAATGTCATAAATTAATTATCATATACTTTAAGTAAACTTTGACAAAAAAAATGAAATGTGTGCTAATTAGAGATAAAACGGATATCCGGCAACTATCCGGTATCTGGCCTATCTAGCTTAATAAAACAAACGGTCGGATACCGGATTTAAAAAAAATACGAATTATTATATTTAAGTAAGTATGTACTTTATTTATACCACTTAACAAACACGAACAGTGATCACAAAATTTGCATTCTTCAACTAGAAAAATAATTAGTAAGCATATTATGGTGAATTAATAGCTAATATTTCTCTGCATTAAGAGCTTTGCTTGATACAAGTGGTTTTGCTTGTCTTCATTAACAAGGCCAGCTTCAGATAATGATACTGACTCTAAATAATCATCAATCTCAAAAGCAACCAGGCTTCTTTCTTCATGGTGAGACTGGCTCATATCGTTTTCATTTGCTATCTTATAAGAGTGAGTGATGAGCTTTTTGAAGATGAACTTATGATTATATATAGATATATATTAATAACTTCAAACGATCGTGTTTGCAATTAATTCAACAAGTCAATGAAACAATTGCTACTTCGCTCATGAACGAAAAGACCCGAATTCGATCAAGTCCGTGCGACGTTCGTGCGCCTGCTACACAAGCTCGCTTCTTGCGTTGCACCAAATGGCAATGTTCGGCCGGATATCCAGCTAACCGGCTAAAAGGTAGGCCGAATATTACGATACCGGTATCCGACCAAACAGCTATCCGTTTCATCTCTAGTTCATAGTAATGTCTATAAATGTTCAGAATCACGCTTCTCAGATAGCCAAAGCTTAATTGATGCAATCACACCAGATATAGAAGCTGCTAGGCAGAATGCTCACAATGCTCAACATGGTGGTGCATCAGGAAGTCAACCAAGTGGTGTTGAGGTTGGTTTTTTTTTTGCAAATTGTTAAATATACATATAGGAGTTAGGAATTAAACTTCACAGTACTAAACAAGCAGTAGTCTCAACCTCAAGGAACACAACCTTTGTAGATAAATTAGACTGAATAGTAACTAGTTATATCTACGACCATCATATTTAATACCACGCACAATTTTCTATTCTATTCAATACTATCATAGACGCTTTTTGATTATAGTGCTCTTGACCTGGGCCTTTTGAATAATGTACCAATTCTGGGGCGTACTAAAATGCCCTATAGCAATATAATTTTAGGTGTCCATATTGAGGTACCTATTCATGGTGAGAGTTGCTATACAGTGTATTATTAATGCATTAAGGAACATTAAAAATGTCTAAATAGTTGTGTGATGTGAATAAAATAATAAATGTTCAAGTTAATAAAAAGTCTACAACACATCACTCTTTAATACTATACACAAAAATATGTTAGCTTATGATACTCGCTGATAATGTAGCTTTCTATTTGTGAGAGAATTTTTAGAATCGGTCCATTAGTTATTGAGTTTATTCATAACATACAAAAATACAAACAAACAAATCTTTCCTCTTAATAATATTAGTAAAGAAGTAAAGATAAAATAATATAGTCATCGAATATGTTTGAGTGACATTTTCTGACCTGTCTAGACATTAGTATATTATGTAAAAAAAAATCGTATATACGTATAATATATATAATCTGCGAATACAGAAAACAATATAATTTAACTGTTTTCTTGCTTTTATTTCAGGCTGGTGGTCCTGAAAGCTCTGGTACAATTGAAACTATGGAGACAGATCAGTCTATTGAGATCCCTCATAGCAAGGCAACAGTCCTCAGAGGACATGAGTCTGAAGTATTGTCATGTGCATGGCACCGTAGTACAGATCTATTAGCAAGTGGCTCTGGGGATAGCACAGCAAGGTATTGATTGTTCCCCTGTTACCCTTAAAACAAAATCAAGCTAATAATAAATTATTACGTGTTTTACAGACTTTGGGAAATGTCCGATAATCCAATAAGTATTTCAAATCGGTTAACATTGATACACTGTATTGAGAGTGCTGCAGCAGCATACATTAAAGATGTCACATTACTCGACTGGAATGTATGTTTTGTAGTAATTCATTCATGGTTTTCTTACATGTGATAAATGTTTGAGTTTGTTAAAGATTTTTACTAAAATAAGAGCAATATATTTTCATTTCAGTATGATGGGAATCTCTTAGCAACTGGTGCATATGATGGCAATGCTCGTATATGGACAACTGATGGAAAACTCGCATCAACCTTAAGTCAACACCGAGGACCAATATTTGCTTTGAAATGGAACAAACTAGGAAATTATATTTTAACCGCAGGGGTAATTTTTGTTTAGCTGAGAAACTAAAATAATGTTTTTCATATTAATTGAAATGTTTAAATATTAGACTTAAAGTTTGGTTATACACTTTGTGATCAAACGACTTCTTATTCAAACCCTATGGCTATATCAAAGCCCATAGATTTACAGGATAGCATAGGCCCATACTAAATTTTGGCACAGAATAAGTAGTTTAGCTTTTGACCTGTAGAGCGCGCGGCTATGTATCGGTGTGATACACACATCTGAGCTTACCTCTTCCGTCGCGCTCGCGTCTCGCTTGCTCTTATGAGCAAATGGCAATAACACTATCTCGCAGTCTTAAGCATCGAACCTGAAATACCAAAGTACATTGCCCAACAAGATATTATGAGAGCCAACGAGAACATACCATTACCCGAAGCACGGAAAAGTAGCTGGGTGCGAGAGAGTGCGCGCTATGACTCCAGCGTCAGAGTGTGTATTCACACGGATACACAGGAGCACCGGGCTGCGGTGTCTGAGGTAAGAACTAATTACCGCAGAACAGGAGAAGTAAGTAACTCTTACCCCAGAGAAATCGTGCCAAGCTCGCCTATAAGGCCTGTGCTTCGATGTAAATCTATGTTGTTTGGCTATACGTTGGATCTTTCAACATGTCTTAAACTACTAGGGCTTATTTGCCCTAGTTTGATTTGAGTGTAAACACTTCTATAATTTGTATATTACAGCTGGATCACACAGCTATCATTTGGGATGCAGCCTCTGGACAGTGCGTGCAGAAGTTCTCTTTCCACAAAGCTCCTGCACTAGATGCTGATTGGCAAACTAATACTTTATTTGCATCCTGTTCTTCTGATAAGAGCATTCAAGTTTGCAAATTACATGTTGACAAGCCAATTAAAAGTTTCTTGGGTCATACCGTAAGTATTTAATGAAATGAATGTTTTATAATAAATTGTGTTAATATTGCCAACTAATAAATAATTACAATTTAATTCACGTTTTTCTAAATATGTTCACAAACTTTCTTTTAAGTAGCTTAATTTAATACATAGCGTTGTGTCGTAGTAATAAATTACCTTAAAATTTATAACAGGATGAAGTGAATACTGTAAGGTGGGATCCACAAGGACAGTTGCTTGCTTCGTGTTCTGATGATACGACTGTAAAGATTTGGTCCATGGAACAAGACTCGTGTGTTAACGACTTGCAAGGTCATTCAAAAGGAGTTTGTGCCATGAAGTGGTCCCCAACAGGACCTGGGACGCAGAATCCCAACATGAACCTAATTTTAGCTAGTGCATCATTTGATTCCCTTGTACGTCTATGGGATGTTGAAAAGGGAACATGGGTACATACTCTACCAAAACACACAGAGGCTGTATACAGTGTTGCTTTTTCACCTGATGGTAAATTCTTAGCAAGTGGATCATTTGATAAATGTGTTTATATATGGTCCACACAATCAGGTGCCCTTGTCAACTCCTACAAGGCCACTGGTAGAATTTTCGAGGTTTGTTGGAATTCATGCGGTACAAAGTTAGCCGTCGGTGCCAGTGATGGCAATGTCACTGTTTTAGATTTACGTAATTTGTATTAAGTGGTTTCATTTTATTTTCAAAGAACAACCTTTAAGGTCAACCTTTAGTACTTAGTCACTAGTAAGTATTTTTTATCTATTTGTGAGTAACATCATACTACAAGTTAGTAGTCTTTGTCATAACGTTACCTAAATATTAACCGTCTTTGCTAAATAATGATAATGATAAGTAAATTTACCATTTTAACTTCTAGAATTCGAATCTCAGAACAGGACTTATAATGGATTTTTAGACATATTATCTATATAAATTTAATAATATCCAAAATTATAGTAGTTATTAGTAGAGTAATATTTTATTTCTAAAACTGAAATTATAGTTAAGATAAATGATGTTTATTTTAACATTATAATTATTAGGTCAATTCATTCAAACTTGACCATCGAATTATTTTTATATTTTGTGTATAACTACAGATCAAGTATTTATTATTTCGTCAACAAGTTGCGACATGTTCAAAGATTAGATAGGTGGACAAAAACTAATTGCACGATTAAATTATGGATCGACAAAGGGGCATTTCATCTGTAACTGATATTGAACTGCGAGTGTTCATTAAAATTCATGTACTCGGTGGGGCTACTGCTTCCGAAATTCATCGGCAGCTGCAGAAGTGTATTGGCAAGACTGTATACTCTCTGTCTACAGTAAAATTTTGGGTGAAGCGTTTTCAGCAAAATCAGTGGGATGTTAGCGAGGGAAGTGGTGGGGCTCACCATTTTCACCCTGATCGCGATCAAGGTATTGAAGTTGGGAGGCTGGCACTTGAAAACAAAAGAGACTAGTCGGAGATGAAGCTTGCCGAGGATTTGGGCATTCCTCAGTCAACCATTAACAGAATTTTAACTGTAGATTTAAAATTAAGTAAGAGATTGGGAATATTTGTTCCTCATGAATTGACCCCAGAAAACAAAGCATCAAGAATTGAAGCATCAAATCATAATCTGCAGCTACTTAGGAAACATCCGCGACTACTTCAGCGGACTTTGGCTTTACATGAGAGTTGGGTGTTTTTGAGGACCGAGAAGAATCGAACCCACTACAAGAATTGGCTGGCTAAGGAAGAGTTACCACCACGTTTGGTTGTTCATGATCCTCTTGGTCCTTAGCACATGCTTATTCTGGCCTGAGATTGGAACGGGATTGCTTTCTGGGAAGTGTTACCAACTAGCAAGACTGTGACTGCTGACTACTACAACGACTTCCTAAATCGGAATATTGACTCTTGGCTTTCTAGAGAGAACTATAAGAGGATAATGATCCTGCACGATAGTGCAAGGCCACACAAATCGAATAAAATCAAGGAGTTTTTCGTGACAAGGGGGATTACGGAGTGGGCTCATCCTCCCTACTCACCCGATCTTTCACCTTGCGATTACGATTGCTTCGCCATTTTGAAGAATTATCTACGTGGTACTACGTTCCACTGCTGGAAGGAGTTAGAAGTAGGTTTGGCCAAAATAATAGAGGAGGGTAATATCACAGGTCGATTTACAGCTGTACAGAAGCTTGAGGAGCGCTGGACCGGTGTGGTAGAAACACATGGAGAGTACTTACAGAATTAGTGGGAATTAAGTTTATATTGCTATTCATATCAATAAAATATTTAAAAATGCTAGGTCAAGTTTGAATGAATTGATGTAATATATTAGGTACAGGTACATTTAAGTTTAGTATATAGAAAGAATTTCTTTGCTCCTAAATTATCCAAAACCTATTTCGTGTTTTTATTGTGAAATTATCACATAATGGGTAATATAGATACACATATAATAATAATACAATATTATATCTCACGCCCATAAAAATAAGACTAGATATAAGAGCGAGACATCCTGGCACAGGTATAACTTAAAGGATGTCTCAACAACGGTAAATTTTTTTGTAATAACTTATTGTTTGATAATTTATTAATACTTTTTCATTATTTTCATTCATAAATTTAGACTTTAATTATTTCCATTTAACATTCTAAAGTAAAACTGTTTTTTTTTTCATTTAGAATATCATACAGTTTAGTATGAAAGCGGCTCGCCTTAATAAAATATTTTTTATATTATATTCATTACAATATTAAAACTAGTGATGTGCCGGATATCCTTATCCGCGGATATTCGTGGGAGAAGAAAGGGTTATTATGCAGTTTGGTTACTTTTATATATTATTTATGGTTAGTGTGTGTGTGTGCGCGCATCGGGCAAATATTCGGGGCCGTATCCGCGGCTATACATTTTTAATGATCCGGCCCAACACTAATTTAAACTATTTTTAACTTTAACTAATTGAAAATGTTTATCTCGTTTTCTGCATTTAGTCTTACTCTGATTCTCAAATAATAACATAACATGTATTAAAGTGGCTATTTCTATTAAATACTTATCAATAGATTTTGTTATAATTTCTCCCATTAATTATTATTAGAGATTTTTAGGAGGTTTAATATTTGTAAAAGATGGCAGAGAAATCTTGCCAATTTGTAAAAAAATCTTAGGAGGACTGTAAAACTGAATTTCTACCACCAATTAGCAAAATGACATAATAGAAAATAAATACTTATAATCGAAATGACCAAATAACAGGTGTTCATGTCTAATAAAAAAATAGAACTACCATGATATCCTGTTTTATAAATATATTGCTATAATGATAGGGATATAAGTGCATTATAAAGGGTATATTATAAAACTGCACAAATGTCTGTAAACCCATCTGTTAAGTAGCCCTTGATGAAAATAATGTTATCAAATAGACCTATTTAAAAATAAAAATTACTAATGATGTTTTAAGGTGTTTAGGTGAATATTTGAAAACGTGCATATTCGCTGTTCCTATTTTGCGCGTTGCGATAGCTAATTACTAAATTATCCTATATTTTTGTAAGTTAATACAACTAACAAAAAAATAAATAAAGGTTATTATTACTTTTCATACTAAAAGGTTACTTTTTGAACCATTTTAGGTAACTTTTGACAAGACACAGCTGGCAACACTGGAGTCTGGACTGTATAATGTTTATAGCCTGTGCAAATAATAAGCCTGTGATTCGATCATGGAATGAAACATGGCTTGTAGAAGCAATTAGTTGTGAATAATTATTGTTTGTTCGTGCGCGACTCCGGCTATCAAAAATATGAAATACTTTCATTTGAACGTTTAAATTTTGTTAAAATTTTGTTGAATCAATGGGTTTCAATTCAGTGTGTTGAGTTCGTTTAATAACGGTACTGCTCCGCGCAGGTGAGGTGCTATGCTTATGCGAAATTGGAAAAAAGATGAATGAATGAATATTAAGATACCTGGATATTTTGTTTCTACAACAGTGAAGGGATGTTATTTCTCGTGGTAAATATGCAATGATTTGGTGAAAAATATGTTTTCATTCTCATTGTACACGGTTCATTTTGCAACATGACCACTTCAAATTGTGTGCGCATAGAGTCAACGCTTTTATCGACCGCTTCTTAATAAAAATATAAGGCTTTATCTTTATATTATTTCGAAATATAAACAGTTCTAATGTTATGAAAGCAACAATGTAGAATCTGTTATTAAATTGCATTGCTACGTAATCCATAAAGTAACACTTCGTTTTCGTTCAATTTCTGCGCAGCTGCGTTCCGGTGACCCATTTTTAGCTACATATATTGATTTTATAGATGACACAGACACTAGGTAAAGATTGCTTCAGTTTCTTACCTATTAACTTACTAACAGTTTAGGACACAACAAAAGATTTAAATTGCCTAAACAGTATTAAATTAGTCTCTGTAACAAGGAGCTCATGAATAATATGGATTTAATCTGCACTTTTCTATATTAGTTTCACCATCAGGTGAGCAGCTACTGCTGCTTATGGCCATCTCAACACCAGATGTCTTCAGGTTAGCCTTTAAGGTAAGAATAGTCTTGTTCATTGAAGGTTCCCAAATCGTATTGGTACGGAAAAATCGCCGGCGAGAGCTGGTTCCACAGTGTTCGTTCTTGAATGCGGTCAAATGGAATGAGCTGTAACTGAGAAGCCCCCACCCTAAAGGTAAAGAATAATACTTCACTTATAAAGTTACAGGCGATGGAACTGCATGAAGTTCACATCAAGAAACTGAATGTCGATCCATATGTTGAAGCCAGTTATTCCAAAACTAGCTGCGGCTGATAGGGAAGTGTTTTCAAAATGAGTAGATACAACATATGGTGTTTTCTTAGTGGTAAACATGCACACTCACCCATTGAATTGGACTAGGTTTAGTCAGCTCCACTCCGAGACGTTGTTTAGTAAAGACTCAAATCAGACACATGTTTGTTTCAACCCTCATTGACGTGTTCCTGTGAAATGTTGATGTGCCTGGTGTATACAGCATATCTGGCAAGTCCTGATCTTGGACGTCCAAAGAAGGATTTACAAGTGCAAATGGCAGTGGTATCCTCCTGAGGTAGTTTAACCAGAATTTGTACTCCCATTGTTTTTTTTTATACTGAGGGTCTCTGGGACTCCGGCCTAAAGTAACACAACAGTATAGCTGTCGATTAATATTTATATATATTATATTGACAAATGTTTTAATTCTGCAGTAATAAAACTTAAATCATCCTCCTATACATCCTGTACACCTCGTTTCTTGCAAACCTGCCACATTTACCTTCTTCTCTTTAATATATCTTCTAATTCTCTTCCTCTTTCGTTCATCATCCCAATATTCTAACTCGCAAATCTCAAACAACAACACTTACACAATGTAATGCCCATGTGTGTCTCCTGTGAGGTTCGCCCTAACCATGTCACATATATTCTTATCTTTTAAACTTTATATACTGCATTTAGATTTGGTTTTGTTTAACAACCAGCTACTGAAGAAACACTCTTTTGATATTCTTCAGCGGGTTTATTCTTACTATCAGTAATTTTTCCTGTCTACTAATTTAGAAATGAAGCAATGAATCAACATGAATTAGCATTCAACAATCCATTTTAAAATATTGTTTATTTCAGTAGCATCTCTGTTTCACAATATTGATCTAATCAATGAAATAAAAAAAATCTGCATTTATTTTTCACACATACTATATTAAAAATATGAGAACCCATATCGCTATTCGAGTCACATGAAGACTCCAAAACCGAAAACTTATTCTGTAACCTATCTGTAAATTCATTCGAATCTAAACTGTTATAATTAAACGAAGAAAACTGTAAACTAAAAACAGAAATAAAATCACGACCTAAAAGTATCGGTTGGTTATTATGTGTATCAACGATAAATAATTTTATAAGTTTTATGCTATTATTATAAGACACGGGCATAGAAATATAACCTAAAGCATGAATCTTACTGCCATTATAACAATTAAATACTGCTCCACTAGGTTGCAAAGAAAACTTATTTTTAAAATATTTCTCAAAAATAACAAATGGTAAAACGGACACTGCACTACCGCTATCAATTTCACAAATAAACTTTTTAAAATCCAAATAAACCCAAAGCATCATAGGTTCCCCATTCAAACATTTAATATTAAACAACTCACCGTCTGCCAAGTCACTATCATGATTTTCTACATAATTATTAGACTTAACCATCGATTTACAAATCCGCTGTAAATGACCTTGTTTACCACACTTTCTACAATTATAACTTTTAAAACGACACTGAATTTTTGAATGCCCTTTAACACCACACACCGCACATATTTGATTGTCACTGTAGACGGGGCCCCGGGTTGCCCTAACTGGGGCACCGGGTCGCACTGCAAACACACCAACCGGACTTGGTTCGACTCCCGGCTGCGATTTCAACTCCGATTCTGATCGTGCACCTTGCAATGCCAACCGTGCACATTGTATGCTTAATGCCATCTCCAATGCCTTGCTAAAAGACAGGGTATCAATATTTTCAGCGAATAACTTTTCCTTTTCTTTAGCATTTGCTAATCCCAATACAAATCTGTCACGCAGCGCCGTATCCAACTCCGACTTAAACCCACAATACTGAGCCAAGTGTCGCACTCGCGCTGCCCATTCAGTTAAATTTTCCCCTGGTCGTTGTTCCGCCTTATAAAATATATATCTCTCGGCAAATGTACTCCTCTTCGAGATGAAATGTTCATTTAACTTCTGCAAGAGGGTCACATATTCGTTTTTTTCTAAATCCGTTGGGAAAACCAAATCACGATAAGTATCTTCCACCACCGCTGTTAAAAGCAATGCTCGACGCTTCACTCCCGCTTTGTCTGAGTCGTCATCAATATTGTTAGCCATACAATATTGCTTGAAACGACTTATAAAAATGCTCCATTCCTGCGCACGATGGTCAAACGTGAGATTGCTGCCAAACATCGTATTATCACCAAACGACATATTTCACAATGTAATTTACTTTCTTTTCACTTAAACACACGTGAATTACTGTTTTCTCGTCGCCAATTATAGTGTTTGTGGATTAAATGAATAACAAATACGTCGCTCGTGTTAACGTCTTTACTCCATAACAGCAAACTGACAATTTTACATGAGAATCTCTAAATACCCACTCTTATACACTACAAAAGGATAGAATATTATGTGATAAAAATCAAGCTCATTTAAGGGCATTAGAAGGATATCTTACAGCTTTTCATATATGGATATGAAAAATATACATATTTAATATCAAAAATTAATAAGTTGCTTATGTATCTAATAATATCTTACAGACAATTTAAAGTGGTCGTACTTGTTATATCAATGGATATATATTTCAATTCATTCATTTTGTGTCTAATTTGTTTTCCATTAACATTAAGCTTATCATTTGCAATTAAATATCAGGGTTGGGTTATTTATCGCGGTATAAGAACCAGATGAATGTGTCTACAAAAATCCCAAAAATAGATCTTCTCCATATGTAACAAAATAATTCTTGTCATTTTTAAACCTCTAATATTATGCCAATATACCAATAATATATATTCGTCAATTGTGTCTGTATTAAAAAGCTAGTAAAGTTGTTAAGTGGCGGATTGTCACAGTATGTCTCCTGAAAAATTGAGAAAATGTAGATACGTCCATCTGAATCTTATACCGCGATATATAGATAGATATTTATATACATATATATATATATATATAATGTTACAGCAAAAGTAATAAATCCGGATATTATATATACTAGCCAGCCATTATATATCACACCTTTAAAGACAAACCATAACTAAACGAAATTTATCAAGAATTGAACTGTCAATGCTACCTATCTTAAAATAAATATTTTTTTAAAATTAATAAGTAAATATCAAGCTTTTTCCAATTGTCATGGATTTAGACAGTTTTAATAAATAAAAAACAATATTTTGGCTCTGTTGTATAATTTAATAGTTTCGTTTTGTAACGGTTTGTCTTTGAAGGTGTGATATAATATCTACTCAATTTACACAAAATGATAAGCTGTTATTTTAAAATAGTAATCTATTTTTGCATATTCTCGGATAGTAACTTCGTATTGGGGACCATAGCTTATGAAGTTTATGGGGAATGTCAGCCTCCCCCAATGGAATATCACTTATTATGATACAACTTCATGGAGAAAAAAAATCTCATTTTTCGGAAAAGTTACCAAACTTCATAATTGCCATAATATCAACATTCAACAGTAATAGTTGGATTTAGAATCCCATGCTTATTGCATAACTTATACATTCCTTCTATCTCCTGAGAAATTTTACAAGCTATAATGTATGATATTTAACATACATATTTATTAATTTGACCTGCTATTATGAATAATATCCGGATAAAGTGATTAAATTATCACATTGTCTACAATTTAGTTATTATATATTCTTTATGTATAATAGCTAATAAATCACTATGACAGATGACTGTAACATACTATTTCTTAAGTAAATGTTATTATAATTGCTTTATATATTCATTACTTAAATTGCTCTTGCATTATTTTATATAATTATTTCTATGTATGAAGCCTTTATTGTTTAACAAAAAAGGTCATTGACAGGTTTTGAAGTAATAATGCTGCATTCAATATGAAGGAGATGGTAGGAGGATGCTGTGTATGCTCTGATGAGCGTGGTTGGCCGGACAACCCGCTAGTCTATTGTGATGGAAATGGGTGTACTGTTGCAGTTCATCAAGGTAGTTCGACTATACTATATGTTAGATATTAGACTATTATCCTGTCTCAGAAAAAGCTTTCAGTAGTTGAGTAATATTTCATTCATATGTTTTTTTCAGCCTGTTATGGGATAATCGCAGTTCCCACAGGACCATGGTTTTGCAGGAAGTGTGAAAGTCCTGAAACTAAAGGCAAAGTTGTAAGTTGGTTTTCCTAAACTCCTGTACAAAATATTTACTACTTTCTTGATGCAGTGATCACGCCTTTTGTTTCATAAAATCTTTAATATAAAGATGTTCAATATTTGACTTAAATTACAAATCCAAAAGAAAATGACTAATAATTTGAAAAAAAAATCATATCAGTAAAGTTTTGATTACTTTAAAATTATCTTTGCAGAGATGTGAGCTCTGTCCATCAAAGTCTGGTGCTCTGAAGCGTACAGATACTGGTGGTTGGGCTCACGTTGTATGTGCACTCTACATACCAGAAGTTAGATTTGGCAATGTAACATCTATGGAGCCAATTGTATTGAGACTAATACCTGCTGAACGTTACAACAAGGTATTTTTTTAAAACTTAAATTTATTTTTGAGTTTGCAGTGATTGGTAACTGTAAAATAGAGGTATTATCTGTTTTAGATTTGCTATATCTGCCAAGATTTGGGCAAGACTCATCGAGCAAACGCTGGTGCATGTATGCAATGCAATAAGTCAGGTACAATTTATTAGATATTTAATTTGTGCTTCTAATTTGAATTATTTATCTGTCTTTATGAATTTAAAAAAAAACGAATTCATTAATTATATTATGCAGGCTGCAGACAACAGTTTCATGTGACTTGCGCACAAGGTCTCGGACTACTGTGTGAAGAGGCTGGTAACTACTTGGACAACGTCAAATATTGTGGATACTGCCAACATCACTACAGTAAATTGGTAAGCTATTTATATTTACATACTGTTTTATTGAATGATCATTGGAAAAAATGGATTTGATGTATGAGAAGGATAAGGTGTTGCATACGACATAAAAACTAATACATTATTCTTATGTTTTCAGCATATTATTTTTATCAGTATGTCATTGTTTTAAAATTAAAGATATCAGATGGTTTCAAATAGATTCGAAATAATATACACACCATTACCATTCCAAGATTAGAGATATTCTAAATCCAATTATTTTATATTTTTGTAACAAGTATTTAACAACCTAAGCATTTTCAGCTACATGATTGCATAAAATATTTGTTTTTCTTCTTCTTCAGAGACAACCAAGCCCCTAGTTCTTTCTCAATAAGATTTTTATCGAATGAATTTTTAAAATAATTTTCATTAGTTGAATCTAAATATAAATCCTTTTTTTATTTAGCATCACTTAATTTGATAACAACACTTAAAAAATCCCTTACCATTTTTGTCCAAAGCCTTAATAACGCTAACGATAACGTATAACATTTACGGCGCTTACTTTTCTTTATATTTTTCTAATTAAAAATAAAAATAAATAAAGGTATGTTTAAAAACAAATATATGATTCAGTTCTTTTGCAATACTATTTCCAAATGACAGTTACTTACCTACTTGACTTACTTTAATACAATGCGTATTGTTTTAAATTTTGCTTTAAATATAGCTATTTTAGGTTAAAATAAATGAGAATTAATAATGTATTTTATGAAGTACGTTAGATAAAGCTTAGTTGTTATATTTGTATATGTTAAAGAATATATAAAATTTTAGGTAGTTATGTTTTGTCATGTACCTAATAGACACACTACTTCTTTCTAATAATTAACTCAATTTGTACCAAAGAACTGTGCCCTAAATTAAGGTGGTTTTGGGCCATAGGCGTGCCAATAGAAAACATAAAAAAAGGACAAAGATAAATATTTAATAAAATATTACTACTGTACTTGTAAAAATGATGGGCGAACCATTGCATCGGTACTTGTGTTCACGTAATAACTATAATCTAGTGAGTATGTTAAACCTCACAATGTGCAAATAACTCCACCTTAAGAAGATCTAGAAAACATATTCATACGATTTGATAGTTCCGATGAAGAGGGTGCAAATTTTTATTTTTTATTTTTAACATACTGTAAACTGAAGCGCATTCGCTACACAGCACTTAATTTTTTTTTCTGTTAATATACTCATCTGAAGTAAAACACTAATATAGAATCGCTGCACGCCATATGGCCCAAATGGGGGCAGATTTCTTCCTCACGATTGAATTTGAAACTATTTCGAAGACGTGTTAAAGTGAGATTTGAATTGTTTTCAAGAGTAAACCTACAGGAACCAATTTCTCGCATACAGTGGTCAAGTACACGTTTATATACATTTATGATGCTATATTTGATGACGCAAATATTATAACGTAATACAGTCTTGCAGTTTCGTTGTAATATTAAGCCGCGTTATCGTGCGTATTTGAGCAGGCGTTGACTGTGCAGAAAAAGGGCGGGAATGTGAAGACAATACCGCCGTACAAGCCAGTGTCCCACGATAGTCAATCGAGTGACTCGAGCGGCGAGAAAGAGGGAGAGGCATCTCCTATGGCCACTGGTAGCGGAACTCCAACCCACGCTACTAAAACTAAAGGGGTATGTCGTATTGCCATGTTGTGGCAAAAATCACTTAAAACCTTCGTCAGAGTGCAGCATTGATGAATGAAAGAAAACTACATTTAATATAATATTAAGATTTATTAAATTTGAACAGTGATATTTCAAAAGTAACGAAGATAACTTATTGGCGCTCAATTATTTTCGAAAATATAATGGTTTCAATTTTTAAAAATCACTTTCAATAAATGACATAAATGGATTATAGCGCAAGGTTTTTGTTCATTATAAATCTTATTATTTCCTCATTTAAATCGGGTATAAATTCGTTCGCTTTTTGACCAAAAAACCGTTTAGATGAAAAATTACTTGAACCCTGAGCGCAACACATAACGTGTTTGAATACCAATAAATAATCCAATTTTGTTGCATACAAAAAGCAGTCAATTTAAATTTTTTAATTGTATCATCTTTTATTTTATTTTATAGCCTGGCCGAAAGACATCGCACTCAACCTCGACTTCAAATAAGAACGCACCAAGTTCTTCCAAAGTGCCTCTTACCCAACAGCCACAAGGTAAGTTTCGATACATTTACATCTCTATATCAGATATAAAAAAAGAAAATGAAAGGAAGCCTGTAATTTAAATAGTATGTTCTAAATAACAAGTCTTAGTACTGTAACTAATGTGGATCTACTTTTCTAACAACTTACGGTCCTCAAACTGTTCTCTTGTAGACCTATTTGCCATCTTTTTACTAATATGAGTTTTTGTTAAAATTATGACCCGACAATTTTTTTTGCGATCCGCCATCCTCTGATGCCCAAATATAGGTTTAACCCCTTCATAAGTCATACATCCCTTCTACGAGCACCAGGGCTTAGGATTTAGGTTGCGTTCTAAAGAACGTCTCGCAATCCCCAAAATAGGGGTAGCGTTTTTGGAGGACACAGACAGAAAAAAGAAAAGGCGCTAAGATATTGGCGCTGCACAAAAGGAAGACATGCGGCACTATCCTTTAAAGGCCTGCGCAGCGCTCGGGGCAAGAAAATTTACCCAGGAGGGTGGGAACACACGAATGTGGACACTAAACAACACACTGCTCCACACCAGCCCGTTTAAGGCGGAGGGCGGAGGGAACAAATAAAGACGCAACACATACACACAAACACTGTCATGATACCAACCTACTTAGGAAGGGCGGAGACACATGACCGCTCCTCGAGAGCGGTCGAGAGCGGCCGCCTTGGGCTCGTCTTGCACGGGCATCCCTTAGATGAGGGATGGCCGAACAATGAGAGATGGCACACAAGAACAAATACATATAGACATAAAATATGAGCCTACCTGGGTATATCAAGGATAGACCGGTAACTCTCGTCTTCCCAGTTCGCGACCACCGAGCCCTAAGACCATACTAGACTAATAAGTCTAGTATGATCTTAGGACCCGGTATATGTATATGAAATATATTTATACTTCATTTAGATAAAAAGAAGCCGTCGCCAAGTCGCCGCGGATCATCCACCGCAGATACTGGAGGTGGGAGTAAAAACAATACTCCCGCACCTTCGCCTCAACATAACGTGGAAACACAAGGACAAAAAGGTATTTAAATTTAAAACAATTTATAATTTATACATCAAATATTCTAGCCATAAATTTAACTTTGTGCTTTTAATAGGAGAACAAGGAGTGAAAAGCAAAGGGAGCACACCAGCACCTTCCCCTCGAAACACGCCTGAACCAGTACAAGAACAATCCAAAGGTAAATATTTTTACATATTATTCTTACATATGGATGTCCAAATGTTGAAAGTATTTGTAAAAGAACTAAGCTAAACAATCTGGTAGGTCCGGTACTGTAACGGTTGTGGGGTTTCCTGTTAGGCGGTTTTCTATAGAATTTCGGAGTGTGCACTGAAGAACTTTTCAACATTTACCTACAGGATATGATTTTAGTTAATTCAAAAAACAAGACAATAGACTCTTCATAGACCAATGTGCTCCACCACAGGCTACGTTGTCACTTAAGACCAGGTGAAACATTGGTCAAATTCTTAACATAAAAAGCCTCAAACAGCCGACAAATGAATGAATCTTGAAAATACTCAAATCCCATCTGTGTTTGTTTTGGTATGAAACCAACTACGAGATAATTCATAGAACGAATCTATTGTGCCGACTACGATACATTTTGTTGTAATAACCTAGTGTAACGTCTATATCACTACGAATTTATCTCGCAGCTGATCAAATGTATACAGCAAGGGAAGGATTAATAGTTTTGTTAGATGACTAGTTAAATAGAGCGCATTTTTCCAGCATCTGGTGCTAGCACACCGGTTCCTACCAAGGTGCCCGTACCTGCGCCCTCTCCCAAACCAGTGGAACCAGTTGGTGTCATCAGCTCGGTTGCTTCTGCTACTACGACAGCCGTTACTGTCTCCACGATCACTCCTCCGCCAACTAGGTATAAACCATTTATATGTATTGTACTATACAAACACAATATAAACTTATGGTATTCGCAAATTATACTTATGCTTATAGTTGGTGGTAAAAATTCTCGAAATATCCTCACAACAATTTAAAGATAATTAAAATATCAACGTATTACTAAAGTCTATTTAACCGTGTCTGCCGCTCTTATGTGTCCCAACCAAAAGAAGAACAATTCTGCTGTTTAGTTTTCAAGCTGCTAATTAAGTGTTACTCACCCGGCTTCACACGGGTGCAATGTATGTATATGTACTATACACAAAAAATATATAGCCTATGTTACTCGCTGATAATGTAGCTTTCTATTGGTGAAAGAATTTTTAAAATCGGTCCAGTAGTTTTTGAGTTTATTCATAACATATTATAAAAATTCAAAAATGCAAATCTTTCCTCTTTATAATATTAGTATAGAAATATAGATATAGATTACAGCCTACCTTCACACCGTCACCACAGCTAATCACAGTTAACTTTGCTTTCGTTATAGTCATGTGTATGTCACATAGACTGACCTTGTTAATGTTTTGTATCAGTAGCTCATCAGCTACCACATCTGTGGTTCAAGTGGCTACATCGAAACCGACCTCTTACCAAGAGTCAGTGATAACGAACACGGAAGCGATGGAGACGAAACAGACGAAGAAAAGGAAGGCTATGTCCGCAACCAACATTCAGACCTCCTCCGAGTTTACTCCGACACCTGCGCCGCAGATCGCACCACCGCCGGTATGTATATCTCTTTCGCCCTCCAAAGCTCTTTAAACTTCCGAGACCTTAGGGAACGTACTCGTACTATGTGACCTATGTTTTTAGTTTTTTCGACCCCTCCCTCCCCTCGGTGACCATTCGTAGTATATGCCAAGAACCCCCCCCCCTCCCCCTTTAGGTTTCACGTAGTAATTCATTATTATGATTTTTAATCATTTCACAGGCAAAAATTGAAAAAAAATAATAATTTGACTCATACTCGTCTTTATTGCATAACACTGCATGCATACTTAAATTACTAGTGAATTATATAGTAGTCTCGGCATATGTGCGTCAGCGTCACCAACTGTGAGTTTAAAAAGCGCTAAACACTGCGCGCTATATTCGAATATAGGTTAAAAAAAATACGAGATTTCTCTCAAAAAAATCGACAACGTGACAAAAACCTGAGCCACCCCCCCGCTCCTGTGACTGACCGTAGTATTTTAAAGACTCCGCTCCCCCCCCCCCTAAACGGGTCACGTAGTATGGGTACGTTCCCTTAGCATGGACGACCGCTACCTTATCCTTGGCTATCTCACACATACATTTGGGAAAACGCAAGCATCTGAGATGAGAGCTTCTGTCCAGGACGCAGGACAGTAACTTATCTCAAACGTTTTTTGAATCTACGCCACTGGGCCCTGAAAAATTATATGTAATATACGCTATTTCCTCTAGCCCCCACCGGCCGAGACGAATACACAAAACGCGTGTAGTTCTTGGGAGAGTACACATACTTCCACCGAACCTCATATTGATATGGACAAAGTTATTAAAAAGGCAAGTTTTATTCACTCAAATGATTATAAAATTTAACAGTTAACATTGCTTAATGGTGAATTGTTTTATTTAATGTGTAGTTGTCTTCGTTTACAATAGATTATTATATTTTCATTAATTCATTATAACAAATTAAAACATATATTTTAGTTTGCAAATAATATGAAAGTAGGTGTGTCGATATAATAGACAATCGTAAGGTAAACCACTAGGGGTTACGGCAATTTAATGTTTTATGTAGAGTAGTCATAAAATTGCTATTACTATAAACTTAAAAAACTATTGCATTTTTTTATAGAAAGCATAATTAATAACTTCACCGCATAGCCATTTATAATTATTGCTTATTTCATTCCAAATCCAATAAAATGTGTTATGTATAATGATGTCTTATTCTATGAGTAGGCAAAGATAGAGGGTCCAGATATGATAGCACCGCTAATGCACTTTTCAAGTGTTAGTCAACCCCCGCTGCCTCCGCCAGCTCATAGCCCTGCTTCGCAACCGAGTCCAAGGTAATTTTTGAGGGAAATATACAGACATGCATAATGTACAGGATAACAGTACACACTTTTCCATGAATGAGCTGATTTGAACGAATAAGAAGAAATGAAGTATCCGGCAGTAAAATATGCACATCGAGACAGAAAATCGGAGATAATCGGCTAGTTTTTTCTTCGTATACTTCGTGCGTTTATTTTTTGCCATATTGACATTACATTGTACACCAGGGGGGAAAGAGACCGATTCCAACCGAGGGTTAGGGTGTGTAGTTCATATACCCGAGGTTGGCATAGCACTGGAGATATCGTTTTTATTTTCCTCGTAGACGTTCTATAAAAGTAATTTTTTTCTACATTTAAGACGTAACGGACGGGACGAATCTGCTCTTTTTCCTAGTTTCGGGGCATTTGTCACGGAAATTAAAGAATTATTTAGAAATATTTTCTAAAATCAAAACTACGCCATACGATCAACTGGCATATAGTATCAAAGAACATAGATGTTCATAGAAGAACAGGCCTTATAGGCGCACTTTGCATGGTTTCTTTGGGGTAAGAGTAGTTCTTACCCCAGCCACCGCGGCGCTGCTAGTATCCGTGTGAACGTACACTTTGACGCTGGAGTCATAGCGTGCACTCTCTCGCACCCAGCCGCTTTTAGAGCGTATATACCGCTCGTAAGAGCAAGCGAGACAACGCGAGGGGAGGAGTCAGCGGACTGCTTAGATGTGTGTGTCACACCGATACATTGCCGAGCGCTCTACAAGTCAAAAGTAGCACTACTTTTTATGTGCCAAAAGTTTTTATGGGCATGTTCTTCTATTTACTTTGATAGTATCTAGAAAAAATAACAAAGTGCATAAAAAAAAACCCTAATGAGCATACACTTAGACTGCTAGTCCCAAAATATTATTTTACAGCCGTGCGTGTTTTTAGCACCCAAGGAAAGTTACTTTCCGACTATGCGGTGGCATCTGGTGTGTTTTCGATTCGGCCGTAAAAACATATACGTTGTGTTTTAGCAGTCAAAGTGTTAAACATTCATGCAAAAACGTAGATCTATGTGGCCCGTCCTAGGAAGTCACGACGGAAAAACGTAGATCTATGTATTTGCCCCGTTCTAGGAAGTCACAACGGAAAACGTAAAGAGGAAGCCCTTCCGTTAAGTGTTTGTCAATATTGAATTGATGATTGATGTTCGTATGCTGTGTCTGCATCGAGAAGAATTTACGCTGTCTCTTAATCATTCGTAAATTGTAAATTTATTTTGAGAGGTGTATTTACAAATATGAGGATTCATAACAAAATCGATAAAAAATTTATAACATTTTATTTTCTGTAGGCATCTGCCGAGCCCAATGCCTGGGACTAGCGGGATGAATCAAATGACTAATATACGATCTCCTTTACACATGCAGGTATAAATTATTTTATTTATGACTGCCAGAGCTTAACTTTCTTATATAATATGAACACATAAAGGATTTTGTTATCGGCCATATTACTAAAATAAATATGGAAAATCCATCTCAAAGAATATAAGAAAGTTAATATTAATGTCATTTAATTTTAAAACGGCATGGATTTATGTTTTTGAATATTTTTTTTTATCGCGACAATGTCGTATTATCCGCCTTAGTTACTCCTGCTATCAATGTTTATATATAGGAATGGCATGTTTTTGAAGTTTTGAAAATAATTGTAACTCTTTAGCATATTTATTTTATCTTCGCAATAAGATATCTCGAAAATGACTCATGGATATATATTTTTATATCAACTTAAATCCATTTTACTTACAGGGTGGGGAGGCAGCGGTACTTGATATTATTATTATTAAATTGGCTACCTTTGCGCTGTCATATATAATAAAAAGTATTACTTTGAAATAAACTCGCAATCCCCTCACGTAGCATTATATGTAGTGAGATATTCGGCTATATTTATAAATATTAATGAAACATTATTCGTTTATAAAGTTTAAAGTTTTTGTTAAGCATCTGTGTTGCTTTTTGGCTTACGCTGCAAGTTTCGCAATTAGAGAATCATGTATATTATGTATTATTGTCATTATTAGAGATATTAGAAATTATATTATCACTTATTAGTTGCTTATTTATTATTCTTTGAACCCTCGCATATATTTTAGTCTCAGACTTGATAATTTAAACTAAATTGAACGTTCTATATTTAATTAAAAATAGAGACAGTTAATGAAACAGAATCTGTAATTAAATGATAAATGTGTTTGAATTTTCATCTTAAAACATCCTTTCTAATGCTACGATATATTAAAAACATATTGCGTCAGTTATAACCCTTGTAGTGAAGGTTAAGACAACGCTGCCTTATATTGTTATTTTTTTAAATTTTAACCATAAGTTATAAATACATTTTTTTGTTTTTCTATTCGTGAAACGTCTAATACAAACGTCACCGTACTAATAGCCAAAATACCCAAGTTGCTTGAGTATATAAATGTATTGCAATAAAGACGATGCATTGTTTTAGTTTAGATCATAATATATTCCAAATAAACATAATATAACAAGCATGTTGTATAAACGTAAGCAAACAAGAATGTCACGAGGAAATGATAGAATAGGTGAAGAAGGTTGTTTGATACACGTATAACGCTTTAGTTATTTATAAAAGTATTTCAAGCAATTTTATTGACGTGCTCTCGGTATAACTTTATCACAAGTTCAATCCCCGCCGAGTTTGAGGTGTTTATAAATATATTTATTTGAAATTATTAATTATATAATTATTATTAATTATATTATATTAATATATTTACTTTCTAATCCTAGACACTATGAGCTTAATTGACATGAATGGATGAATATAATCCAGGTCATGAATCCTTTGATGAAAGAAAAATGTTTGAAGTAAAACAGTCGACGCATCAACAGTGAATTATTGATTGATATGTCTTGTAGTTGCCTTACTACAAGTGCGTTTACATTCGTCTGCGGACCGATTCACGAGTATAATTTGATATTAACAAAACCATAATAGGTCACTTACTAAGGCCCGTATTCCAGAACGTAACTCAAATCACGTTGCAACTATAGTTTTAAGCGCAGATCAACAATCAAGACGTCATCTTATTCCAGAACGCAATATGAGTTAAGGTCTGTTGTAAGTTGTAACTAGATTCAAACGTAATCTCGTCTTGAGCGGATATTCTTCCATACAAAGCCGTCATCTTGACAGTTCTTGAGTCTAATTTCAGTTGAGTGTCATTCTAGAATCTAGAATAAGACCTGAGATACATACGATTCTAGTTCAAACACGTTTGAGGTTAAAATATAACTTAAACAACTTATAATATGATTTCATATTACATTTTTTATAGTATTTTGTTAAAATAAGTCAATAATATTTTTTTATGTCTTTTCGATTTAGAAAAGTTAAATGAACTCAATGAACAGAAAATGAGGAAATCAAAAAACTCACTGGAAATGGATGTGATTAAGCAGTAAATTCACATTTTTTCCACTTGTATACTTTACTATATTTTTAAAATACTGTATTTAACATAATAACAACCATAAAATGCATAAACATCCTAAAATATAACATTATTGAATCTCACATTAAAAGTCCTTTTCACCACATTTACGTCCAAGAACCTACTGCAAGATTTCTACCCGAATCGGACTTACTGACAAAATATGATAAACCCTGTATCTAGACCGGAGGGTTGATAAAAAGGCCACTACCGGTAATTTTTTTAGGATTTAAAATTAGTGCATAGCGATGGGTTGAGTGTTTTAGAGAAATACCAAGTTACCCCCCATCCTGTTAAGGGCGGCGGCAGCCACCCCTAAGTGTAACCCACTTTCGTAGTTTACCTGTTTAGGTCCGGATATCGAACTTACGATTCTTTTTTCCTACTATTAAGATCGCAACTTAAATGTTGTCTAGGAATAAAGCGGATACGAGATTCGACAATTTGCGCTGCGTTGAGCTCTGATCATCGAATCTAGTCTCAAATCTTCATTATTCTAGAATACAATCTCACATCAAAAGCAGTTTTAAATCAAGTATCCTAACTTGAGATACATTCTGGAATACGGATCTAAAACGTCTGTGATTTTTTAAGAAAATAAATATTCATAAAAATTTAGTTACGTACATAAGCATTACGTAATGCTCTCCTCAAAGTATATTTTATCAAATGGAAAAGCAATATTGATTTTGATATGGTTTCGGAATCAAGAGTCTTAATTTATCTGGAGGCCGTAACCCATGGAAACCTGTGACGTAATCGGAAAAGATTGTTAGGTAGGAATATGAGTGGTCTCAGCGTACTAATGCGTGGGTTGTGTAGGGAGCGAAGGGACGCGACGTGCCCGCTTCGCTACTCGTGTCGGTGCCTTTGCCGTCGTCCAGCCACGGCCTGCACTTCACACACCATACTCAGGTTCAAACCTGTACACACAACTATACCTATTACACAGATCTTCTTAGATATTTATCTGTCTTACTAATCTGGACGTAAAAATATCGCTCGGATTTTAAAAATACACTAGCGTATGCCGTATTCTAGCAGTTTGGTCGACCTATTGAATCAACAGGTTCGTAATTGGTGAAGGAGTCGAGAGTAAGACGGATACGCGTTATTTTAGTAGTGTGCCCGTATATCGTAAATTGTAAGAATATAATATATAATTAATCAATTGTTTGTTTTAATTTCGGTAATATATTGCAAAAAGTCAATATTAGTTCAGTTTTCAAAACATAAAAATTACAAAAAGATAAAAGGTATTTGTATTAGGTACTCATCATTGATGTAACACTCGATGAACTCGAAAGGGTTTAGCCGGTTAAGCATAGGCAATCTGCCCCAAAAAGGAAAGTCTATTAATGAATATATTTTGACCAAAATGAAGTAGTTGTAGAAATATATTAAAAATATGAAAAAGTAAAGACTTTTAAAATTGTTTACTCGTTATCTACTTTAATAATAATAATAATAATAATAATTTAGATAAATAATTGGTATGAAAATAAAATAGAATAATTTTTTCTAGTAAGTCTACTATCACATGCTTTTAGAATTATTTCTTTATGTAGAGTATTTTAATAGAAAATCAATTTTAAAAAAGTCATTACTTTTTTCTTATTTTTTAAAATATTTCTACAACTACTTCGTTTTGGTCCAAAACAATTATTATATATACAGGGTAAATTTTTAAAGTAGGCGTTCATGGCCAACAAAAAAATATAACAGGAATAGCGAAAAGTACTGAAAGGAGTCTCTCGGAGAAAACTAAAACTGCATCATTGAATTTTTGAAAAACCAATATTCCTGGCCAGGAATCGAACCTGTTGAGTTTGAAAAAAAAAACACATACTGTATTATTACACCATTCGATAGTGGCGCTAGTAAGAAATGAATTTTGAGAAGTAATTACGTATGATAGAGCTAATTTTTCACAAAATACTGAAAATTGTACAAATGTTTATAATAATTTATTTTACTTTGGTCTTTAGATATTATAAAAAAATGAAATTAGAACATAAGATTGTGCATCATTTCAAATAATCTATTTGTATATATAATAATCTACATTTATTTTCTATTGTACTACCTACACACCTCCCCACAAAGCCAAGGTTAACTGGCAAAAAATGCCTTTAGGCTGTAAGGTTGCCTTTTGCACACTATTTTTTTTGTGCAACACAAGAGTTTAAAATAAAATACCTTCATATAACGTAGGTATGATTTCCTATTGAGGACATTACTTTAAAATATGAAGCAGTTAATTAAAATTCAAAATTTTCCTTAAGTTTACCGTATATATCATTACTTCCCAAAATACATTCCTTTTTAGCTACACTATCGAATGGTGTAATAATACAGTATGTGTTTTTTTATCAAAATAAACGGGTTCGATTCCTAGCTAAGAATATTGATTTATCAAAAATCCATTGATGCAGTTTTAGTTTTCATTAAAATCGGCCTCGAGACTCATTTCAGTTCTTTTCACTATTCCACTTAGTTTCGGAGTTTGCCATGAAAGCCCACTTGAAAAATTCACCCTGTATATAAAGTCCTCATATATTTATCTAAAATATGGTTCAGTCATTAATAGACTTTCCTATTGGGGGCAGGGTGCCTATGCTTAACCGGCTAGACCCTTTCAATTTTAGTTTAATTTTCCCGCAAAATCATGTTTGCTTATATTGGTTTGACCACCGGGATAAATTAATTAAATTTCAACCATTTGGGAGGATAGAGAGGACTCAAAATGGAGTGTAGTGACTTGTACGGGTTTCATTTTTGATGTGTGTGTGATTGAGTTTCCCATTCCCTTATATCAAATGCGGGAGTTCACTGTCAATATTATCAGTTATCCCTCGGACGCTTGTACAGTAACAACGTCCACGTTGTATATTTATTATATACTTTGCGTCGCGGGTTGTATATATATACTTTGCGTCGCCTGCTTTTGACGAAGGAGATTTTATTCTGTGTATATTAAGCACACATACAATTAAAAAATTAAAGGCCTTATAGCTTCTCAAGTCTGTATAATTCGCGTGTTAACAAGAAATTGCGTCGCGGATATAAGGAAAAACAGGTGGGATCACAATTGTCTGAAGTAAATATAGCTGTTGATAATTTAATAAAGTGTCATTTTCTTTAAAAAAGTTCAAACATGACAACTTAATTAAACATTTAGGTAAATTAAAATGTAAATAGTGATCAGTCACATCCAACCAGCAATGGAACGTTAACAAGAGATTAATATAATTACGTTGAGGACTGGTCTTTGGGCTATTAAACGACTATTTATCTATAATTAATAACGTTATATTTCCCCCCTTTTCTGTGTGAGATGTTACAATGTAAGAAATATATAGTAAAGGGGTTGGAAAGGCGGTTCATAAATTCAAAGTCAGGGAACTCTAACGTGCGATTTAAAAGCTTATTAACAATAATAACAAAAAAGGATAATATGACTGTTTTAATTCGATAGTTTTTCCTGTTATTTTCCTGTATAGTATTTTGATGCGAAAACGCCAGATATACCTTGTGTTTTTTACACTCTTTTGTTGCAATTATTATCTTTTATAATCAAATACACATTTTATTGGTTCTTATTTTATATTTGCTATCACAAAAGTTTTATGGAAATTTATTTTATTTTTAAGTTACACAAATTACTACATACATAATTTATATTATGACAATGCGGCTTATTTTATGTTTAATTATTATTTGACATTAATTTTGAAGTCATTTTTCTTGAGGGTTACAAATTACCTTGTATCATCCATTAATTGCGTGTAAATTCATAGTTGTGTGTACACCGATACATTGGTTATAAATGTAATCATTGCTTTTGTGATAATAAACCAAAATTCTTCGCTTTAGCGAGCGCTTTTTATTTTAAATGTTACTGCATGTAAGCTTGCTTATTGATTAAACATATATTTTTTTGAAATGAGCCTTAACTGTTTTATGTGAAATAAAAAGCTGTTTTTGTGTTTAGATGTCCGGACCGCCATCTGATATTCCGGGACCTTCATCCATGATGTATCATCAAGCACAAAAACAAGTAAGTCTATAATATGTATAGTATTATTATTCGAGCAATATAGGTTTATATTGTATGTAGCGAAAGAAATAGTAGTAGAATATAAAAGAAGAACTATACGTACTGTCTTAACCCATTATCTCCTTTTCCTTGGTCATTGATTTGAGACTTTCAAAAATATCAAAGATTTTATATTCCGTAATGTCTGCCTGCCCCAATGGGAAAGAAGCGTGATGTACATGTATATACATATGTATCAAATATTTTCAAGACAAAACGTGTATTGAATACAATAATTGTATAATTATTATACTGTTACACAACCTTTGTTCATATATCACAAAAAAATATTGGCAGTCAATGGGTTAAGTTTTGACGTGATTTTGACTAGTAGGAAGATAGATCTAAAACTTCCGTATCCTGAACACTAAACTTCGATCTATCGTTCGGTAAACTTCTATTTCGTTACACAGTTATATGTATTAATTTCGAACATTAAGTAGCTGAATAATTTTACTGTAAAAAAATATTTTTTAAAAATAAAAAACATTGCTGAGTACTCTTATTTTAAAGTATAACAAACATTTGGCATTACTGAGACACTTGAACAACTGAACACATGTAACCCATGATAAATTAACACATTTGGCTGATTCATTGACATGAGTTTATGATTTGACCATTTTAATTATTATAAATAGTTATCTTAATCATTTCAAGTTCGCGACGAACTTTTTTTCTTATTGCGTTCATAACCACATATTATAACAGGCTCCGGGTTGAATTAAGATTAGATGCATGCAAATAAATTTTTATTTTCCATGTTTTGACATAAATATTTAATTTTTTCTTTACTAAGAATCGACATGACGTGAGATTTATCTACAATTCTACAGTCATATTCTCAGTTTAGCCTCAAATTTTGATTGATTTCGCAACAAATTAGTTCAATGAAAACAACGGAAAGTCTGAGCTTAAAATATTTATAGAGTTACAGGCATATCAAATCGTACAAACTCTGAGTGAGAAGAAATAATATACTTATTTTTAAATATGATTCATTTTGTAATTTTCCCTGGGCTGTATTTATAGTACCTATACCAATCTTAAACTTTAAATTCATTGCTACATATTTTATGATTGCACCAAGAATCATTTAATTCAGTTTAGCCGTCAGCAACGAACATCAAACCAAATATCCAAACTTTCAATAAGCATGGATGTGAAGGGTGATTATACATTGTCTAGTACACCCTAGGTGAACTGTTGCGATTTTTTACCTGCTCCCCAACCCCTCAGGTACCTGCCCTTAACGCAATGTGATGGTCCAATCGACCGCCGTTTATGGATACACTCAGTCTTAGTATAACCTCGATTTGGATAACATCTGTCGACTCGGGGGCTACGAGTAACGTTTGTCATTTTTTTTGGAACAGTCAAATGAAATAAACCACGCGCCAAACTCGGAACTATAAACTGTATTATGAGAGGTTGAGGTCTGTTTTTGCTTAACAGAGCTCAATGAAATGGTGAGTTTTAATTAATTTATTACTTACTAGATTCGCATATTATGTTGCATAACTGAAGACGTCGCAACGTGATTCTCGAATTCAGTATTGTACATTTGTGTTTGTTTGCAGCTGCGCGCACGTGTTATTTTTACAATACTCCTTTTTAGTATGATTATTCTGGAGACAGTATATAAATTATTAAGAATATTTTATTTAATAGAATATATTATGTAGTGTATAATGATAAATATTTACATATTGCTGGCGACTTTGCGAGAATATTCTTAACCAATAAATGCATGCATATTTTAGGTAGGTGATATGATATTGTATTGTCACCGTTCATGAAGAATATCTAATATATAAAATTCTCGTGTGACAATGTTCTTCCCACACTCCTCCGAAACGGCTCGACCGATTCTTATGAATTTTTTTATGCATATTCAGTTAGTCTGAGAATCGGCTACTATCTATATTTCAAACCCCTCAGGGATAAGGGGTGTCCACCCCAAAAGATTTATTTTTTATTTTTTTGGATAATTTTTATTTTTTTATTATGTGGCATTGAAAATACATATAAACCCTATATTTTCACTCTTCTATTACCAACCCCTGCTTTTTTTTGTCTAAAAATCTAGACCCGTGCGAAGCCGGGGAGAACGCTAGTAAGTTTAGAAAATCTTGTCTATTCCTCTGTTTTAATTATTTCTTATCTAATTAATTGTTTCATTTCCTGCGTCATATTCAAACACATTTATTTACTATATTGATTTTACATTAGTGTTTACAAATATTACAATATGTTAAGATTACAAACAATTGCGATATAGATAGTTTAGATATATGAATAAAAGCTCGTAAGATGAAGAAATACATGTGGCATCCAGACCACTGTAGTAGCTTGAAATTTAATGACCGTGTATTATGTTTACAAAGTTTTATCTTTTGCACACTTGTGCACGTAACTTGGCTTCCGTGTTAATACTTTTCAATATAACTTAGGTTTTTTTCTAGTTATGCGGTCAATCTGTATGTTTGAACACAAAAGTTGTTTCAGTATTTTGTCTATGAGAACGTAATAGACAGATAGACGGTTTTAAGAGTAAATATTATAAAGCAATAACTGAATATTAATCAAAATAGTATGGATGTTGGTAGCTCAGTCGTAATTGTGTATTATTTAAATTATTGTACATACATCCAAAACTCGCGATTGTGTCGTCCGGGTGTAAATATTTTCAAATTATTTTATTCATGTTTGAACTGAACGAACCATTATTGACTTGAGATTTCAAATCATAAGTCATTTATTCAGTTACCACCCTATTTTTACATAAAACATTTTGAGACGGTTATTTGATAAACTCGTTTACATGTTATTGCAATGGAAGGCCTAATGTCTGCGTTGCGTCGATTTAAACTCAAACTTTTCTCATTTATCGCATGCTAGCAGATTTTGATTGATACGTAGCTCTTAGATGAGACGTATTTACAGATTTAAAAAACCAGGATTTCGCTTGGAAGTAGGGCGCCCTGGTACGAGCAGGAAAAACTTGCAAGTATGAAAGTATGTATTAGCTATTCGGGTGCGCGCATTGTTGAAATTGAAAATACGTGGGAAAATGATCCGTATTTGTTTATAAGCAGCACAATCCTATGCAAGTATTTTACACCTAAAAGTATTTTCTTGTAAATACGATTATGCTTCTTATCGTATTTACTTGGAAGCTAGTAGCTCTGACTATAGATCGATAACGTCGCATGTACCCTGCATTTAGTGGTACATACATATATGCAAGCTTCGTTCGTCGCTTCGTATTTATATGCAAGTTGCAAGCGAACAAGTTAAAAATTGACGGCACGTTATAATTTGAATGGTACCTACCTACTGATATTATAATATAAAATGATTACTCCACCTAACGCGACCCTACCGACTGTTAACGTGAATTAGGAAAAAATAAATATATATGTGTCATACTTCTGTGAATAAGACAAAAAAGGTTATTTTTTTTCGAATCTGATATCGTATTCATATAATGTTCTTGGAGTTTCTATTAAATTAAAATTATGATATATTCAGCGATTTATATAGCATGCATTATTATGTTACTGTGAATCAGCATTTTAAAAACTCAGTAGGCACCGATTACTCGTTATTAACTCTGCATACATTGATATAGTATATTGTTGATCGAAGTCTGCATAGGAAGTCGATACCTTAGCCTGTTATGTTTAACCGAATTTTCGAGGTATTTTATTTTAATTACATAATTTATTTTTAAAACTTTTATTATGTCCTTTATTCTTCTCATGTTAGTATCCCAAAATAATAAAAAGTGATACTCCACATAAAACATTTGCAAATGAAGATTTTTGTGAATGTTTAGTCTACCCATATACTTTCCAGCCGGGCTAGCATGACCGCCACGAGATATGTCGCGGACGAGAGAAGACAAACTAAGATGTAAGATATCTCGATATATTATATCTCAACATCGACAATTTTGATAGAAAATATCTCTCGTTCGACAAATATATCTATTTTTGATATTAAAAGTCGATTTTTAAGTGTAATTGTCATGTTAGACCCGAAAGAAATAAAGCGATAGTCGATTAAAACACGAGAAAACGGTAGACAAAATTTTGTCGCGCTTCTCATGCTTGGCAATTATATTAGTAGTAGCTTATACCGAATTAATATTTATCAATGTAAGTTAGTAGGTGAGATATTTTCAGGCTGCGATGGAGCAGAGCGTTTCCGGTCATTCTTCGCACATGCCTGGAAGATCCTCATGGGGTGGACTGAACGTCTCCTATGAGCTACAGGATCCTAATAAAACTGGGTAAGTTAGCTTGATTTATACAGCTAATACATATATTAAACTATGCTAGTGTGATTTTAGGTTAAATTTATTATTATCAAATGTATCAAAACACACGTTATAATATGTATAATAAATAAAAGAATTAATAATGTTGTAATATATTTTTTTTGTAAAAACGTTGTAAAAATATCACTTTACCGTTGTTAGTATCCGATCCGATTACAAGATCGAAGTTATGAACAGTCTTAGACCGAATATAAATCAAAACGAATTCGATTTGAAAACCGATTTTTTTTGAAAACAGCTTTTTGAGTTAAACTGTGGTTGCACGATATATTTATGACCCAACTTAAGGCTCACAGTAGCCAAACATACAGTAAAATTACAATTACAGTTCGCTACACTCTTATAATTTATTATGTCAATTCTTACAACAGCAATATTAACATAAAATTCATAAAAATATTTATTAACTCATTCATTCTATATAATTTTATAAACATAAATATGTATATTAACATACATTCCGCTATCTTCATTCACTATGGTATAAGCCATAAAGAATTATAATTATTGTTAACTTTTTCAATCTACCTACATAATACGCTCACTCGCTGTCACTTAATAACTAACGCAAAATAAATTATACAAATATACCGTCAATTCACTGCGCTAATTTTGTAAGTGATTTAATCTAAATCTTTTTAACCGTTAATGTATGAGTATCATGCTGAATTAAGGTTATACAATTCGTAAATTTTAATTCAGTAGTAATATGTAAATTTATCAACGTTCAAAACTTAAAGTCAAGTAAGTAAACGTGAATTTTAAATTGCGTAAAGTCTCCTAAGAACTTGGCTAATGAAACATTGAATAATGATAATATCAGGAAAAACAGCTCGCCCTGAATATCTAAACCTTGACGTAATTATCCCTACTCCCTACTAATATTATAAATGCGAAAGTAACTCTGTCGGTCTGTCTGTCTGTTACGCTTTCACGCCTAAACCACTGAACCGATTTTGTTGAAATTTGGTACAGAAGTAGACTAGAACTTGGGAAAGGACATAGGCGCACTTTTTATCGCGAAATATAGGGTTGGAGGGGTTGAAATAGGGGATGAAAAATTGTATGGAAGTTCGTTAAATATCGAAGATGACACCATGAAACATTGTATTTAGGCACTTGATAAGACATAAATAAATATTTCTTATTGCGTTTTTGAAATTTCGACCTATGTGGGGATGAAAGTTCGCAGGGAAGTCCAATCAAATCTATATATTATTATATTTATTATATATTATTATATTTAGTATATATATTTATTGGAATCATTTATACATATGATTAGTAAAAATGCCGTACAATCAAAGATATCAAGGTAACCAGGGTATCATGAGAGGGATGGTGGTAGTTTATGAAACAAAATACGTAGTTTATAAAAATGTATTAAGAGAGATTAATATGTAAATGATATATTATATAGCCGCGATCAGAATATTACAATAGTAAGGAGATTGACGAAAAAATAGTTTGGATAATAAATAAGCTACCCGTAGTACTAATTATACGCAGACGAAGTCGCGGGCAGAAGCTAGTCTAGTATAATATATTATGTAATTTATAAAAATAGTGTAATTATTTTAACAGGATAAACTTGGCTATTCCAAACAAGGAGCCGTTGGGTCAAATGCCTCCGGTGCATCGGAATAAGAAACGTGCTATCGCTCACACAGCAACGTCTGTCGTAGCAATGTCCAATCCGCCGCCGCAGTCTATTTTGCGTGAGTAAATTTCACACACTGCTTTGCTATTCTTTCTTCTTATGTCAAACGTAAATACAGTTCCATAAATAAAAGTAATAAATCTTATCAATTTCAAATAATTTCTCATACAGCTGAGAGTTTGACGATACGAATACGTTTTTTTTAATGTTAGATATCGACAGACGAACTCATCACTTGATGGTGATATCCCAGCCACAGAACACCAGTTTATCTTTCGCGGTCGACCTACTTTTTATTTCGACCATTCGGAAAAAAACCCATAAACCTGGTCAGAATTTCGATATCCCTTTCACCTGTTTAATGCCTGAAGTGTCCAAACGTGGGGAAAATATGCTTATAGAAAATTATAAACATGTCATCGTTTAATTCGTACCCGTGAGCCATCGGTGCGCAAGAAAGGTGTTTAACCTAACGCACGAACGAGCCCGTCGAAAATTGTTTTATTGTTCAAAACACTTATCATTTATGTATTTACAGAGGTGGCGCAGAACTTAGCCAACATTCGTCGACAGCCCATACCGACCCCTCCGCCGATGTACCACGAGCAAAATATTAAGGAATCCCCTCCGAGCTCGCCGGGTTTGTAACATTATTACATATCCCATACACATAACCTAAATATCTCATTCACGGTTTATTCAATGAATAGTAACGCGCACCGGCTTGGCACGGTTGCAATGTATAATGTAACGCTGATAATGTAGCTTTCTATTGGTGAAATAATTTTTAAAATATGTTCAGTAGACCCAGAGATTACTACCTACAATCTTTTTTTTACACCTTTGGTTACATTAAGTTTTAGTAGGGATCTCTAATTATTTCTGGAAATAAATGAATATGTGAAGATGTAGTTTTCTTGAGGTGGAGAGGTTTTTTTAAAATCGGACGACTAATTTTGAAGTTAAATCGTAACAACAAATATTTCCTCATTATAATATTAGTATAGATTTAATGGCCAAATGCTTTCATATAAATATGTATGCTGTTATAAACGGTTTTGGATACAGTATTTTCCTTGTTGTAGGATCGGAGCGTCCGCTGAAACCAAAGTTTGATAGCAAGTAAGTATCTTTTGTTATAAAAATATTATACCAGTGGCAGTCGAATTAAAATAAATGATATTATTTAATATTTACCCGATTAATTATTTATCCAGTCTGCCCGTGACCAGTTTTGCTAAAAAATCATTCTTAACGTCGGGATAAATAATAAAATCGCGTATACACTACTGGAAACATAGGAATAAGACATTTTCCTCATTTTTTCACCAAAATTTGGAAGGTTGTACCTCGGTTCGATATGACTATTGTACCTTTAATTGTTTCCAGTAGTGTATTTTATTTAAATATTTCATACTTGCGTTAATAAATGACACCATTAGGAAAGTACATTAAAATTAAAACTAATCATATATATATAAAAATGAATCCCTATTTCCCTTGGTCACAGCATCACGCGAGGACGGCTGGACCAATTTCGCATATTTTTTTTTGTGTTTTTTATTGTCAGTAGAAGGTTCTTATTAAATAAAAAATGCGCGGGAAATTAGAAAATTTAAAAATACTAAACCACCATATTAAATTATTTCCAATTCAGACTCGTTTGAACCTTATAGCGTTTAACATAACATTGATAGAATGCGTGCTGCAAATATCGTCAAAGAGTATGTTGGGATGAATATTTTTTTATATTTGAAGCCAACGTTCTGGCAGTACTACGTCGGGTCCACTAGTTCACAATAAAATACCTTAAGTAGAAGTTTTGTTTCGAAATGCAGCATATTAATTTGTGTAAAAAGCTTCATGAGGATGGGCGGCGCTCCCCACATGCTGGGCAACGAGCTGAACCCCGAGAGTGGAGTGGCCGCGCGCCTTCAGGAACAGCTGAGCGCGGAGCTGGCGGCACACGCGGCTGGCACCTCGGGCCCTGAGCCTTTGATACCGCCGCCGCTATACAACAAAGCCGGACCTGTGAGTTTTTTTATTAGACTAGCAACGCGCCCCCGCTTCACATGGGTGCAATGTACTCTACACAATATGGCCTGTTACTCGCTGATAATGTAGCTTTCTATTGGTGAAAGAATTTTTAAAATCGGTTCAGTAGTTTTAGAGTTTATTCATAACATACGAAAATTCAAAAATATTCAATGTTTCCTCTTTATGATAATAGTATAGATATCGACAGACGAGCGTGAGGTTCAGATGATGGTAGGTGATACCTCAGCCACAGAACACCAGTCAATAATGCGCTGTCGACCTAATTTTTACTTCGAGTAAAAATCAATAGACTGAAACCGAAATGCGCAATGTGCTTGGTTTTTCCATCTATGAACGGTGGTTCGTTACCCGGTCGGAATTTCGATATTCCTCCCACCCGATCATTGTCCAATGTTACGAGGTGGGGAAAACATGCTTACAGAAAATAATAATCATGTCGTCCCGGTGAGATTCGAACCCACGACCCATCGATGCGTACGGCAGATGTTCTACTGAACGCGCCAACGAGCCCGTCAAAATCAAATCTTTGTTGTGGATGTCGTGCTAGGCCGGCAGGTGTAGGCTGAATAATGCGATATTGATTCTAAAAAATAATTATAGATGGCTCTCTTGTAAAATCACAAAAAGTACAGTTACTCCCTTGTCTTACCGATGGTGCGATATATTCATTTCTTAGATCCCCGGTTCAAGCATGGCCAGGAGCGGATCTAGTGCGCAGAGCCTCGACCAACTCCTTGAGAGACAGTGGGAACAAGGATCGCAATTCCTCATGGAGCAAGCACAACACTTCGATAGTACGTACTAGATATATAATAACTATTACTAATAAACTAATACTTCCCTTAGCAGCTTGTAACGGTGATTAGTGATCTAACTGGGTGGTGGTTAATACATAAATATTTAATATCTAGAATGATACTCATCTTCGTGATTCATCAATGATTGTCTTTTTGCGAACATGAGTGCCAAATATGGCGTTATTGAAGAGTATGGGTTATATGTAGAAGAGTAACTTACATAGTGGTGCGTCATAGTCAGGGGCATAGCCGTATCAGCCATAAAGATACGGGGCCCCTAGCTACAGGGGCCCCGTGTAAGCGAAAATGAACCTGTCATTAGGGCTTCGCCGCTGTTAAGAAGAATGCCCCATCAAATTTTGATACAGGGCATATCGAGGATAAGCTATGCCTCTGGTCATAGATAAGCTTATTAAATAACATGCGCATTTTAACAGTTATTATGGGTATGGCATAGTCTTATGCTTAATAAATAAAGTATGCAATTAATAAAATCTTTTAGTATATAAGTAACATATTAATTTATTTCATGCCTCAAAGAAAAATCTGCACTTAGGAATTTACATTATTTTATGAATTAGTGCTAAATAGGATAGATCTAGTATATGATGGGGATTGAGAAATCGAAATTGCTGGTTTTTAAATTAAACTGAGGTTTTTGCAGGGGGTAAAATTATGTAGGTTTACCACTTTCACGTTGGAAACAATCCCTTTGTAAAAAAATCAGGCCAATATGCTCTGTTGTTCATATTATGATTAACAGCAGTATAAGCAATGATAAAAGCATAGAAAAAACTTTCTTTTTTACAGACAATATTTTCACTAATTATATCGTTTGATCAATTTTATGAACTTATTAAATATAAGTACTTCATTTTCTATAACTTTCAATAAAATAATCAATATCCTGAGAACAAGATGATAACTCATGTTGCACGACAAACGTCAGACAGCGTCCGAATGCTCGAAGTAAAAATTAGGTCGTCAGCGCATGATTGACTGATGTTCTGTGGCTGAGGTATTACCTACCATCAAGTGAACCTCATGCTCGTCTGTGGAAATCTGACATAAACAAAAAGATAGAACTACTACAGAACATATGAATCGTGTTGCTGGTATAAAGTCACTAAAAAAAATCAAATATAATTATAACAAATTATAGTTACATATTTTGCCACTAAAATTATTTTTACACTGACTACTCTTAAGATGGACCAAGAAAGCCTAAAAGAAAGTTTATATTCTCGCCGTGTCGATGCACGAACCTATTTTAACGACAATATCGTATCTTGCCTTGTATAAGTTTAATTAAATCGATGTTTAGTTTTCCCCAAGCAGATCTGTTTTGCTGATTCTCAAATTCTCTAAAAATACTATAAAATTGTATGAAAGCTCTGTAACATTTATGACGTCGTCAAAAATGGCCTTATTTGGTTCCGGCTTTGACTCTAGGTCTAACTGCGTATGAGTTTTGAAATGAGCAAGATCTTATTTGAATAACAAACTACAAAATACTATTTTTCGGACTTCAATGAAACGAAAGGATTTGATTGATTTTTTAATAGCTTATCAAAATTTAAAAACAAAGATTTGATCCAAATGATTTTGCTTCAATAAAGAGACGTTATGCTTTTGATGTAATTTAATTTCTCGAAAAACACTTTAAAATAGGTTAAAATGTATAAAAAATACTTATTTTTCATACTTTCTATTTGAATATAAATGTTTACATCCTCTTTAGGGATACTATTTTAAAGTGTGACAACATTTTAGTTACTGTTTAATTCGTTATTAATATTGATGTTGCACTTAATTTTATTTAAAAATATCCTTACTCTTTTCGATTCTTATGCATGATTTCTTTTACGTTACAAAGAAAGCGGAGAATGGTCGACTACTACTTCGTTTATTTTTTGGCTATTTTTATGTATTATACTAAGCAGTACGATATTTATATTAACAGAAAAAAATTATTTGTTGCAAAACTTGAAATTTAGCACTAATATTTATATTATTAAGTAATGGATGACCGTAGTAGTAGACCGTATCAACATACTAATATTCTCTGCTTTAAAAAAAATATGGAACCTGAATTAGAAACCAGACAAAGCTGGTCCAAAAACAGTGCTCAGAGTGGCTATTTAAGTTAGTTTTACGAAATAAATCACATTATGGTGCACAAATAGTTCCGTCGATATTCATTTGACACATTTCACGTTGCATACTTAAACGTAATTATTCATTGTGTTCAGTAATAAGAGAGGGAAGGAATTATTGTTCATTGAGTTGACTCTCAGTACAGCTCTACGTAAATTTTGTTATAATTGTGATTATTTCCATGCCCTATCAATACCACGTTTTTTTTTAATTTAAGTGCATGTGGTTTTTTTTTACCTGCAGCGAAAATATTTATGCATGCCTATTTTAAATCTTTATATATTTTCTGTAAAAGTCTACGGAAACTAATATAATTAGTATTTGCTTTCTATCAAGGACTGAATACCGGTTAATTTACTATGGGAGTTAACCGGTATAATAAAGGTTTTATTTATTATTTGTATATACATATTTTGGAAAATAAAAATTAACCGGTTTCAGTCCCTGCTTTATATTGCTTTATAATTGCCATTTTCTTTTCTATAGACTAATGGAAAAAGAACTAGTAAACACAAGGCGAGTTTATTTTTGACTTGTACAGCCTTTTGAGTGCTAAAATTTCCTATGTTATACTGTTGAGATATATGTTATTTTAACACACTACACTGTCGGGAATCTGTAGCATGATCATGTAGTATTAAGTTGCTTCAAATTTTGGAACGGTTTTCATCAAACACGTCGTCCAACCAATATTTCAGTGTAGTTTAACCTAATCAAGATGGAGATGGTTCTAAGAATGGATTTGAATTTAACAGTTGCCTCGTTGCTGTCCTGTCTGCACCAACTACGAACAGAGAATGTACGTTTAGAAGAACACGTTGGCAATTTACTTCAGCGGCGTGATCACTTATTGGCTGTCAATGCCCGTCTCGCAATACCGCTCACCGCCGGTATGTTAACAACTCGCAGTGGTGACGTTGACTGCTTGTTTCATTATTAAAACCATTGAATAGTCTCAAAAATCCCATTACTAGTCCGAGGAATACAGATATTGTAATCTCTTATAAGTACATAGTTCCTTTTTAAATCCGTTTCCATTTATTAATGGATTTTCACAAGTTAAATCGCTAGATAACCTGATTGTATATCGATAACGTGATAATAATAAAAGTTAGTATTTTTACCGACGTTCAAATGCGCATTATTTAGTTTCGATATTATTTTATGTTATGCAATGTATTTTTTTTATTAGGCTTTTTATGTTGTATCTGAGATGAGATACATAATGTGAATGCTATTCCCAAGATGTATCTTATAATATAATACGCAATTTTTCCTTCACAAAGCCGTAACCAGGGTTATTTAGAGTATGAATAGAGAATTCTGTTATTAAATTATACTCAAATATGACTTATTTAACCATCAAAACCAACGATGATAAGTGAGTAGATTGATAAGTTAGTCGTCCTCTTAATTCTTACAGCAAAATATAATTTATTTAGTGTTTTTATCGAATATGAATGTACGAAAGAATGTCGTTGAAAGCTTGAACAATCTTTTGAATGAATTTTTAACTTTTTATTTTTACTAAGTATGTTTAAAAGATTGTCGTAATAAAAATGTTCAAAATAAATAATTACGTCGCATTATATATATAAACGACGTGTTTATTTGAACTAGTAGCAGATTGTGTTAATTTCCGTTCGAAAATAAACCTGCGTAGTAAGGCTTAAAGCATCATGATGCTAGTGGGATCAGCGGTTTTTTTATTATATTTAGCCATAGCCATCTAGTAGAACCGTTTGCTTTCGAAATATGACGCTATTGTGACGACAGTGACATCAGGCCCGCCGGAGCCGCCGCGATGTCCGCGCGAGAGCTCGGCGCAAGTCCGCCATCCGCTGCCGCAGTTGAGGGCGCCGGAAACTCTCAACCCAGACCGTCAACACCAGGTAAACAGCGCTTAGATGGAGGTTGCATTGTACTTGTAGCCTTTTTTTGTTATCAAGTGTTAAATTATTTGGCTCAATTTTATTTTCCTATAAAAAATAACTACATGATCCAATTTTCATCGAACAATTCATAAAAGTTAAATTTGTTATTTTTTTTAATTTTCGAGGATCTTATTGGGGTGTTGGGTATTTCATCTACGTTGCAGTGCGAACAGTCGCGGGTTTGCGCCTGGACGCCATGTCTACAATATTCGGTAACATAATGTCACTACGTCTGATCACTTCGGGCATTGAACGAGTTAGGATATTGCGAGTTTCGGTTCCACTCTGGATTTCCAAACGCTCATAGTTAAAAATAGGTTGACAGCGCATCATGACAAAATTTTCTATGGCTGAGGTCCATCGAGTGCGCTTCTCTCGTCTGTCGATATCTTATAAAATAAAACTAATCGAACTTATCTTGAGCTTTTATTCTTTTTTAGTCTCTTGCTATGGATCAAGTTAACAGATACTTTTGAGTGCAAATGCCTAAAGTAATGGGGACTTATTTGACCGTAGCTGATAATGCGCGAGGTACAGCCAAAGCCGCCCAGCTGAAATGAGCAGGGCGGCGGCGGCGGCGTGAGGCAGGAAGCGGATCCGCTGCGTACCGTCCAGGCCTACATTAACATTGAACAGCAACAACGACGCAGGCCTGACTTCTCCATCGAATCCATACTCAAATACGACTAAAGATTTCGACGATCTCACTTCTAGATACATACAAATGTGACGGAAGCGATTATATAAATATGAAATGTCAATAATGCTAAAACTAGGCCACTATATTTTTAGCAAAGTTGTCATATATAGTAAATTTGGCTTATTTCAAACTCAGGTTTGTGACAATGGGACTGCATAGATATTTTTTATGCGACGATGTGGTAATTACTTTTTCAATATAGGTAAATACGTTTACTAGCTTCGAATCAGTGTCCGTTAGTTTTAATAATTGGTACATATGTTAAATTAATGTTTGAATTGGTGTGATTTAATTGTATTTTATTAATTATTAAAATGTCGTATTATATTGAATTACTATCTCTAATCACTAAAAACTTGTGATGTTATTGATTTGCTGTTATGTATGGAGGTTAGATTTCGATGTCTATCATATAATATAAATGTTTGTATGTCATGTAGCATACTTCGGAATAAATAATTGATATGATCTTTCCATATATGAGGAATCGTTTATTTAAATATATATTACATTGGTATTTATGTAACGCCGTCGTAGTTAGTGGATTGTTGACTGAGCTACGGCTGTGAAAGGCTCTAATTGCTTAATGTATCTCTTGGAATTAGGCTATTATTATTACTTTAAGTATGATCTTTTTGTAAATAGAAGTTATTTAAATAAATATGTCTCGTTTTAATAAAGTATGTATGTGAATTACTCGAGTAATTGCTGTAAGACTGAAAGATAAATCGAAACAGGGTCTAAATATATTTAGACTTTTTGTACCATTAGTGCACAAATAAGAAAATGGGGAGGGAATATAGTGTCAAATTGTATCATTTCTGTTTAACAGTTATTTGAAATTCAAAAAAAATCATTGATATTTTCACGTTTATACGTTTTTTGTGAATCCTGTTTAGAAGCCCGTAGTTTGTCCGTCGTCGGGTTATGTTTATAGTTTGTTTGACAGTCAGTCTGAAATCGGAAAATGCGTTCAAATTGAAACAATTGTCAAAATTGAGGGTTTCATAAAAAATACATCTTTCATTTTACGTATGTTAACCCTTTGCACTCAAGCGGCGCCCGGCTGATTTGAAGTGTAAACTAAGGTGCTAAGGTCTTTGGTAACTGCTTATTTACGATAGGATATTTCTGTTAGACAGGTGTGCAGTTACGTGCAAATAAACTCCAAAATTGTATGTCCAACTTAGGGATTATTACACATTAAGAGCCTCGAGTGCAAAGGTTTAATAAAAGGCACAGCAATACTTCGAAGTATAATTCAATATTGATTAGCGTTGGTGTAATATGAATATAAGAGCGCTGGATAAAACTACAAATACCGTCACTGCGCTTGCGCCGTGATGCAGATGCTACAACCCTGGCGGTATTCCCTATCACGCTCTATAGGGAAATGTATTGTACACCAATCTTCAGTAACATCAATATTTATTGAATTTGGAGCAATATAAAACTATAAAATATAATATTTACCTTTCTCTTTTAAAATTATACATTTCACAAAATAATAAATTTTCTTTGCTATAATAATATAATATCTGCTGTATCAAGAAATTAATTATATGCGTAATAAGAACCATCATAATTATTCCCTCAATGTTCTAATTGTAGTAATTAATATTATCAATACTATGTAGGCACAATAACCAATTGCAAAATGTAGATCACTGAACCTTATCGTGGTTATCGTATCTTCCAACATAGAATTTTATTACAAATAAATCAAATTAGCATGTTACGATTATGTCGTATTTGCGTTAATCTCTGTAATACAATTCTTTTGTATTTTTAACCTGTATTATTACAGAATTTATCACTTTAACATTTGACTGACATCTTGTGGCTACATAAACTGGTATCAAACTAGAGTATTTTTATATCAATAGCAATTGTATTACTCTTCACAGTGTGCACAGATTTTGTACGCTTTTACTATACTTATGAAGCCCAAGTAAAAAAATTATGTGTATGTTTATATATATATATATATAATAATAATATAATAATAATAATTGTAAAAACAGAATATTCACTGACCATAATTATAACATAAAACCCAAATATCCTGTATATAATAAATAGTTTCTTAATAAGATTTCTAATCACTATTCGTGTTTATTACTCTTTTATATCCTGATATGTCTTAAAATATATAATACTAAGATAAATAATGTTAACTTGTTTATGAAAATTGTTAGTATTGGCATATTTAGTACATTGCTTCATGTGTTATAAGAATATTTTCTTATAAATTAATGATAATATAGACTATTCTAGTATAGTATTATCGTCTATATATGTTTCTATATGTGTCTATTTATTATAATTAATATGTTTCAGAACTTATCTATGTTTTCAATGTATCAAATAAATGGCTGCTTTAAATGTAATATTATTGTTAACTGTAGATACGTTTTATAGGTGATAAGCTGATAAGATTTAAATGTAGGTAGTCACTGAATGGATGATCTCAACTAAGTCGATTCAGGGAGGACCTCTCCCAAAGAGGGTGTTATTATTTACAAGTAAGCCTTCGTTAATCAAAAGCTAATTTTTTGACAAAAATAATTTTATAATTCTTTCCGGTAGTATTTTAAAATCCATAATTTGATTCTGTTATTTTTAAACGTCTAGTTGTTGTAAATTATTCGATTTGTAGTGTCACGTAGGGTTACACAAACACGACCAAAAACGTTTAAGATTTTTTCAACAAATAATACATATTATATTCACTAAAATGAGATACAAAAAAAATTACTTTACTTCAATAGTTTCTTTTTTAGTTCGGGAATTCATTTCGGTAAAACTCACTAAGTGTAATTTTGAATATAAATAAATGTTGCTATTCCTTATTTTAAGCGTACATTTACGATGAGAACTAATTAATAAGTGTGTATTGCGCTTAATAGTTAATTTTTGAAGGTCGCGCGTTTACGGACCGGATATATTATATTTCTTTTCTTTCAAATGCAGTCATTAGCTTACAGCGCCTCCACCATAATTTCACATGACTTTATGGACACTTCTAATCTTCTAATATACAGAGAGAGTGCTCCTTACCTCTACCCTCCATAGTTTATGCTTAAAATAAGCAATAGTGACAAGATATTTTATTATTTTTGAAAATGACACTGTGAGTTAGTTACCTTTGAACCTACGATATGATGTATAACTGTATTAATTGTTACTAAATATGGCTACAACGCTCGTCACCAATCTCAAAGATACTTTATTTCTCATTTAATATGTGAACAGAGGTTTATCAGAACTTCGATAATTTAAAAGCTATTGCGTAAAAATCGTATATGGATTAAGATAACTAAATACGATTATATATTTCACTAAACATGTCCAAAATATAACTCTCTTGAGTATTTTTTAAGCATTCCTATTTCTATAGGTCCTCCATTCTCATACTACAAGGAAAGGTACTTAAGTATAAAATGGTGAGGACTTACTCTGACTGAAAAATATCGTCTGTACTCACTAAGACTAATCTGGAGTTATTCCAATCAAACTGCCCATAGATCAATATTGTAGATTTATGATATTTTTGTCTATTTTCTTAACTTCATCGATACTATTCATCTGTAAATTTTATTTACAAAATACAAGGTAGAACATACAGCGTCAATTGTATCATGCAGAACGACAAAAGCCAAAAGGAATGATTGGGAACGTTTTAGACTGATAAGTCTGGTAATTTTATTTGGAATTTTACAACGTTTTTTGCACAAAATATAACAATTAATATAAATTCTGCAATCGTTTATATTTACTCATATTAATTACAATGTCAATATTATCAGTTATATTCGTTTTAAGGTACATAACTATATTGGAGAGGTATTTTGATTTTGTATGTAACATAAGGCCTAAGGCTGGTATTTCACTTATCAAATAACTTTGTTTATTTCATTTATCCAATTCCACTATTTTTTCAAAGATACTACGTAAAATCTTGGACAACGATATAGGAGAAGTGGAATGGGTATTCGTCGAAGAAGTTTGATCAAATATTTGACCATAAAACAAAAATATTCGATAAGTGGAATACCAGGCTAAGCACGGACAACTTGCTAGAAAGTATTCGTGTTATCACTTGTTAATTGTCAAAAGTTGATAGTCAATCTTAAGTCTAAATATGTCAAAAAAATTTAAACCGATTTCTCATACAACTGACAGAATTATGATACGAATATACTTTTTCGCAAGTTTTTGTATTTGGGTCTCTGTATAGATTCTGAGAACTGTATTTTTTACGTTCTGTGAAATAACGTAGAACGTATCGAGCTTGCACAAATATTTTTCTGTAAATAGTTATTTTTTATATTTCTTGTAATGGACGATACAGATCAAACAAAAGGCTCATAATAAATATTCATTCAAGATGATAAATAACGACGACGCTACTTGTATTGTAATGTTTCCCAAAAACGAATTGAAAAAATATTTTCCTAAAACATATTCCTCTTTCATATGTGTGTATTGTCCACACCTAGTTATTCTGTCAATAATTAATTGATGTATAATTATTAATAAATATATTCGATTTAATACTGTTTTTTACTTACTTAACTGTAGAAAATCCTATTAAAAAATATTTGACACAAAATAATGTAAACATAATAATCCATGCTAATACTGTAATGTGTCATTTCTACATAACTAACCGCGGAATACTGAAACGATAATCAAAAATTGAGTGCTTCTTAAAATGTTTCTGTCTTTCATTTTACCTTCGTAATGAAAGGGTTAGATAAACTTTTAAGTACGTTGATTAGCGTTCGAGAATTCGGTCGTTAGTTATGCTAATATAATTGCTACGAAGAAAGCTTAAACAGTGGGTACATGGACGCACTCACTTTTAGCCTGACAAAACATTTGTTTCTTTTATAGGAGTTATACCTTATGAAAATCCTAATATTTCAACTTATTTTAAACATTTGTAGGTAGGTAGGTATCTTATAATTACGAAATTGCATAATCAGTAGTCTGATAACAGATAAATATGATATATCCACCGTCAATATCTTAACATATTTGTACATGCTATTTCTTTAATGATTATGATACATAAATATTTTGTTTAATTTATCGCCTTAATGTAAACAAAAATAACCCAAGGTTTTTATTTCATTCCCGGATTAGGATGAGCTAGATAGACTTATGACAAAACAGTGTCTTACTCTGCTAATCGCTAAATTCGATTCGATTAGTAAGAAAACATCGTGTTTAAATTATTTTAATGATGAACCTGAATTTTCCTTAGTTATTGTGAAAACAGCATAACAATCTGTTGCTTCAGACGATGTAAGTGGATACACGGATAACGAGTACACAGTACTAAAAATAATAATATAAATTAAATTGGAGATTGTCTCACCTAATCGCCTCACCTCTCGATAAAATGGTGTTAATCTAAGTAATATTATGAATGATAAATTTACTTCATCGATTTCGATGTTTATCATTATTAAACAGAATGCATAAGAAATATTTTTTTATTTTTCGACATCCTTACATAACACATAATTAAATGATAATACACTGATTACATAGATTCTTGTCCTAATTTTAAAAAGTTAGATCCGTATAATAATTTGAAATTCATGCCTGGTAAGTAAGGAGAAACTTCTTGGATTAATTAATGGACCAATCCCGATTTAAGTGCACAAAGCCGAATTTTGTAGTGTGTATTCTTTGCAAATCGTCAATATATTTAAAGGTATAAACTATTCGCATACAAAACTAGAATCTCACTAATCCGGTACCCTCCGCTCGCGCCTCACTCATATACCTTGCACTTATAAGTTGCACAAAAACAGACCCCAATTAAGGATTATTTTAAAACGATGTAATTATTAAATTGTGAGTGAATATATTACAGTTATAATGAAAGAAAACGTATAGAATATGAACACAAATATACTAAGTAAATTATGAACTTTTCTATACAATCCATGAAACCGTACCGGGATGCCTCGAAGTAGTTGCAAATTGGAGGACAGAATACTCGTTTTTATACTAAAAATAGATAGAGGCTAACACAATCCAAATGTGCTAAGATGAAGGTCATAATCTATATATATAAAAGAGATTTCCACCTATATAGTCACTCATCACGATATCTCTGGAACCACAAGGCGTAGGGACTTGAAATATGGTAGGAATATTCCTTTCGCCGAGTAGAGGTCAGCTAAGAACGGATTTTACGAAATTCAACCCACAAGGGGGGTTGCAGGGGCAATTGCTAGTAAACATATATTTCAGTTAGTAATCACTATCCAAAACCAAATCGCTTACTGAAAAAAAACTTTATTTTTTATGCTCCAAAACAAAAAAATTTTTTCGGCGTGGAAAGTGAAACATATACATGAACCACCAGGGTACGCTTTAGGGATGATTTTGCTATGCAGGTGTTAGATCTTCACATAATCAAGGGAATGCTCGATCAACGTAATTACTCGTACCATTCCATATTGAAAACATATGCTATTCGTACAGGCAAACGATTAATTGGTCCGGGGGTTTGTCTTCTCAAGATAAAACTAAAATAATCTTCAAAGCTTTGTTTAACTATCTAAAGAGCTAGATCGGCGAGTGAATTTAAATCCTATTTCTCAATAACAATTCTGGGAGTTCCTTGAAACATTGTGGAGTGAACTTCCGAACTCGTATGTAGTAAAACTTGTCGAAAGAATGCCTCGTATAGTAAGAAAGGTCTTAAAGATAGAAGAAGGCAATAACTGTTTTCTTGGTTAACGCAACGAATCTATCTGTCAAGTTTATAAAATTACGGGCGTGCTGTCGAACCGGCGGCGGTCGTTATTAATAAAATAATATTGTTTTGTCGGAATAAAAGCTTTTATTCATATATTTATTGTTGATGATATCAATGTCCGGAAACTATTCGTAGGCATTGTATACGTATTTGTTTTTTCTTTCATTTATACATTAGGTAAAAACGCATAAATATTCAGGTACCTCACCTAAGTAACCATTCGAATATTCATATTCGCATGAATTTTGCGAAGGCGAATCTTATATTCGTGACCAGTGGCGGGACTACCATACAAACCCAAAAGACCGTATTGTCCTATTAATGCATCCATACAAAAGAAAAATATTAATTTCTTAACGTAATTATATAATATAAGTTATATATAAACGCGTATTACGTTAAAGTCGACAACCCGGGCTTTTGGGCTTGTATGGAGTGCACGCCACTGTTCGTGACATCACTAATTTGTATTATGTACCTATTAAAAACTTTCCGAACGGTGGATTTTCATTAGTAATTTAATGACAAAACAGGAAGGTAAAACACGTTAAAATCATAAGTACTCTTCAAATAATACGTTACATTATGTAGATAATCTTCCTTATATTGAATGATTAAATAAAATTTATTTTTCATTTTCCACCTGCGATAAATGCGATATTTATTATAACAAACGAACCCTAATCAGATAGTTACTACGCTATCAATACAAAATAAATTAACAATTACACATTATCATCATTAACTCCACCGTATTGTGAGAACTCAATACGGCCATTTATATCTAATTTACTTTAAGATGTGTTCATTGTTTAGATGCGGCATTTTCAGCGCCGTATTAGGCGTTATTTTAGTTATAGTTAGCACTATAGTGAGCTTTGTCGTGGTTCCCGACATCGTAGACAGAATGATTATAGCCGTAAGTATACTTTGTATTATACTAAACACCATTATGTTAATGATTAGAATAAATTATGTTTTATCATAATATCTTCATCGCCTCTGTGGTACTCCAATTTGGCTTAGCCTGGGTTGGCACAGCAGTAATAACTACTGGAAACAATTAAAGCAACAAGAAATTTTCCTCTTTTTTCAACAAAGTTTGGAAGGCTGTATTTCGGTGAAAAATAGTCAAATCGAGATAAAAAAATAGCATTTTGAAGCTGAAGCATTTTACCGCTCTAGTAGATTTAGTGATAGAGACGGTTCTTGGCAAACAAGATGAAACAGCAAAATATACACATAAATGTGTATACCCTACGCAACACTAGGAAACGGAAATTAAAGATATTGTACATCAATCACACCGAAGACTTGAAAACCAAGCTCAATAACATTTGTAGGCTTTTGCATCGTAGAATCCCGTTAAATATAATAAACTTCATTAATTGTTTTCTGATCTACTAAAGATAATTTTTCTTTTCATTAAAAAATATTATAAAATAAAATAGCAACTCTTACTTCACTTATTGTTGTTATTACATTATTTTCCAGGAGGTAGCTTTAGAAAATGATACAGAAGCGATGGATAGATTTACAACAATTCCGTTTCCGCTTACGTTCAAAGTTAGAATCTTTAACATCACCAACCCTGAAGAAGTTTACGCTGGGGGTGTGCCTGCTGTAACTGAGATGGGTCCTTACGTCTATAAGTAAGTGTTATGGCGTAGGTATATAATAATATAGAGTGTCTGCTACGCGCTCTTCTCGGCCTCGTCCTAGAGTCTGGACTCTATAAAAATGAAAATATTAAAAAAAATTGCTATACCAATTTCAACAGGTTGATAATGATTTTCGTAAATATTTTTAGAATGCGTCATACAAGAGAAGTTGAAAGCTTTGACGGTGATATTATCAAATATCGTACAAGAAACATGTTCGAATTCGATATAGAAGCTTCGTTCCCTTACACTGAAGACGACATCGTGACTGTTGTCAACGTTCCGTATCACGTGAGTGAATTTCTTGTATTATCTATTCGTTCGTACAGTGCAGATGTAACACTATTGGACCCCTTAAAGTATTCTGTGGATGAAAAAAATAGATTCTGTTTTAGAATTGAATATAAAATAAAAATATTAAAGGAAAAGTATGTATATGTATATATATATATATATATAATATACATATATGTATATAATATACGTTATACATATACAGCGAGTTGCTTGTTTGATTTTTCTTCAAAAAAATTTACACATCACTGAAATACATGTATAAAATGGGCACAAGGTTGTGTCCTATTCCTCCTCTATTTGATTGAGAGCTATTTTATTTTATTTTAAAAGAGTTTACATTTCGTTTCAACATTTTTTACCTAGATAAAAAGTTCAAATAAAACCTCAACATGAAAAAGCAGGAAAGAGGATTGAAATGTTTTTGCTAGAGAAAACTTTGGTTGGTAAAATACTATTTACTATATAATACATTACTGAATATTTTATAATGTTTAGTGTTTTATATAATTATATTTGTTAATGACTTTGACAATTATATCTACTATAATATAACGTGTAATGTCGGTGATGCAATGCGATCGGCTATTCTTTTTTAGTAGTTATGATGATAAGAATATATAATTAATTGTCATAAGTAAATTGCAATGGCCATTATTCCTCATTCTGTACAATAGAAAGAAAAGCACAGCGAAATTTCGTTATATCAAAAAATAAAGAAAAAATATAATACATACCTCTTTTTTAGTTTTGTATATATCATCGGTCCAGAGGTAAAACTCACTAAGTGTAATTTTTAATAAAAATACATTTTACTACTATTTTAAGCGCACATCTACGATAAGAACAAATTACAAAGTGTGTATTGCACTTCATAGTTTTATTATGGACAACAATACGCAACTAGTGCTTTGTTCTTACCATAGGTTTAGGACGTTTAAAATAAGCAATAGTGGCAAAACTTATTTTTATTCAAAATTACACTTTAGTGAGTTTTACACAGTCACTAAACAAGTTTGCTGGGGTCGTTTGGTTTCGACTTTCCTGGTTTGCTAAGCGAAATTTACTATGTACCTATAATATATTTTAATAGAAAAAAATAAAAATTAAGTAATTCAGAATATATAATAATATATTTTCTTCAGTTTCCACGAACTTCAAAGTAACAATATTATCCATCCGATAAAAAATTAAAATAAACTAAATCTAACTCAAATAACTTTATAATATGTCCTAGCCTTCAAGAAGAGAGCAAGCTATGTCCATTACTTGTAACAAAAATATAAGAAAGTTGTAGCTGTCCATTGAAGTTATCCAAAAAATTACTGAAATAACCAAACGCATAGACTAGAGCGTTGGAAAATGTGAAGAAACTGATAAGTTATACCAGTCTTTTCCTAGGTCAAAATAATAAAAATCATTTAAAAACCATTAACCATTTTTTCAGTTTATTCTGATCTGATAGTTTCGATTAATGAGTTTTTATTCACAATAACATAACACCATCCTTACACTATAGTTGCGATAAACCATGAATTGTAGGTATAAGTCTTGAATAAACATTAAAATTGTTTAGGATACTTTAATTTGAAATAAAACATATAATTATAAGCACCTTAAATGTTTTCTGTGTATGGCGATTTGAAATATCGGCACAGTTTGTGGTCAGCAAAAACATTGAATGAACCAGGTGTCCTCTTCAATAGCTCTGAAAAAAGACTTATTAAATACATTGAGCATATTAATAAATTATTAAGAGACGACTCGTAAGTGAGCTACTTATCAGGTTCAGTAGAATGTGGCAATCTATATTAATTAATTTATTTTTTCTACTCATAAGTTCAGTGGCGGATTTACACATTTTTGGCGTATAGGCTATTAGAATTTTGTCGCCCTAGCCCCTATAAATGTAAGTTCCTAATTTTTCTAAAATACAATGATTGGAATTGTATTGTTGGTCCACTTCTCTCAGTAAGTCTTACTTTTAGACTATTCTCGGTAAGGTACAGAAGATTGCCTTAAAAGTAAGAAAACTTAGACTTGATTTCTATAAGGCGGTCCTCAAATTTGCCGCCCCTAAAATATGCCGCCCTAGGCTGAAGCCTACTCAGCCTGCTGGTAAATCCGCCACTGCATAAGTTTATCTAACACATAAACATGTTGTATTATGTTGCTGTTTTATTTCTAACCATATATTAAAATAGTTAATAAGTACTCTTAACAGAATTACTATAAAAACGAACCTGAACATAACTAGGTACTTAATAAATAATAATACCTAGTCGTCTTTAGTTTTTTGTACAATTACTCTTCATAGAAATAAATAGGTATCAATAACGTCGCAATATATTCGCACTTCGCAAATACAAATTCAACTTTGGAAATACTAAAAAAAAACTTAATTCATTAGTTTGATTTCGTTTGACAGCCGTGTTAATTTTTTTTTTAATTTTTACTTGTAAATAAAATATGAAATATCAGAATGGCTATTTTGAACTGTTTTAGAAATCAGTTGTAATTTGTAAGATGTGTATACTATCATTTATATACTAACAAATAAAGTTTAATCTTACAATACAATTACCATCATTAAATTGTTACAAAAGCATGCAACTTTTTATCAATTGATTGGTGAGCTTCGAATGAAAACGGACAAGAAAACATAATTTAATCGCGTGTATAAAGACGTATAATACAGAAGACACGCGATAATATGTAATTATTATGAACATAGGTTGTAATGTTGAATCGCGTAAAATATCAACAGTTTCCTTTCTTAACAAAATGAGTCTTTTATAATCATTCTTCCATTCAATTGAATGATTGTTATATTTAATGTGAGTAAAATCAAGTTGGGTTCGTTGACACAACGCAGTTTATTTACACACTAAAGTTGTAATGAATTTTAATTTGTTCATAGTACCGGGACAAACTTGTATAAGAAATATTTAATCACACGTCTGAAAGTTTTACTCGTTTTAGCTTAGATAAGGTTTTTCAAATTACTCAAAATGGTTTATTGGGTTTAGATTCCCTAATCAATATCAATTATACATAATTTTTTCACATAATATTATTAGCATTAAACCATATTTAATTTAATTTTACAAAACCATATTTAATTCAAGTCAGCTCAATGAGATAAGTTCATTATACAATAGGTACATACCGAGACAAAACTTAAAAAAAGCTTTCGATTTGTAAAAAGATAAAATACTCAATATAATTATTTTAATTTATTTAAGGTTATTTTATAATTCTATCAACAAATATATTATAGTTGCTTATATGCCTTCAAGAACATTTTTTGTGCATGCATAATGTCTAACAGACAATAAGAACACGAAGTCAACCGGACGCCAAATTGTATTCGGCGAAAGTACTGGGCATTTATTTATACCTACATATAGCTCAAATAATCGACTAGTTCAAAATATTTAAAAAATCTATTCAAAATAAGAAGGGAAACATTAACTCCGTTTCAAAGCACCTACGGCTTCTTTTTAACTAAAGTAATTGATAGTCAGTCGAAAGCCAAAGACCAAAGAATGTGAAAATCAGTATTCTATGTAAATGAGCTTTATATCTTGATTTAACGCTAGAAGATATTCTCAGGACTGTGGGGTGTGTAAGGTGAAAACAAGGCACATTTAAATTACGAATACTGTTAACTAGCAACCGACGTAAAAAAGTCGATAATTATGTTCTTACTATATTGCTACCAAATAACTAACTGAATTTCACCAAATAAGCTACCTGCCACTATTCAGAAATAAGATTAAATGAGAGCTGAATGCACAAAGAGCTTCAGATAAATCTCGGTAATTTTAGTTTCAGAACCAAGTTGATATTGGTAACCAAACTGCCAGGAATTCAATCTACTTCGTCTGCCAGTGACCACTAAAATGATTAAGATCAGCTAAATGGAAACTGAAGGACTTTGTTCATCGTAAATTTGTGCAACGAACTGATTATTGAGCCTTCAGACTTGTTTTCTGACGAGTTCCACTTCAAATTTTGTACAAATTCAAAACAATTTATTCATGCAACATAAAGAGTTTCGCCGGTACTACCCCTATGCTTTTAACAAACTGCCTAACAAATTTCATGAAACCGGCTTAGACTAAATAAGTTTATAAACATGGTCTCATTGTTGCACAGAGTCTATTTGAAAAGCAGCTTAGAAACTATTATTTAATATGGAAACTCTCTGAACTACTTCTCACTATTACATATTACTTTTGTCAGACGGAATAAGCAACCGTGGATATATAACATACAAGAGTCATGAAAATATTTTACAATCAAAGTATGATATGCGTCCAAAGTGGGAATGTGTGGGTGGGCTTTGCCACCCGCTAGGGAGAGCGGCGTAGCGCTTCAGATCAAAGGATGGGCTACCCCTTTTCAATTTAATTGTATTGCAGGAATATTTTACTTGTTGCTTGCATGAGCGTATACCCTTTCAAAATATATTTTAAATCAATTTACATGCATTTTACTCGGATATTTTTTAAAAGCCTGTGCACGATTTGTTGTCAATCAATCATTTATAAAATAGGATATAACAGAAACAAATTATAAAAATGTTTACTGCAGTTATTTCAGCCTCATATAAGAGTGTACGACTTATTTATATAGTGTAAACTGTAAAGTTATATTCGCTAAAGAAGTTTTTGAGATGCTTTTACTCGTAGTAGTATCATTAACCTATACAAAAAAACTCTCTCTTACTTATTTTAATCGAGACTTAAAACATGCTTATAATCAGGATACAAAAAGAATTTAAAGTAAAATACTCTTATGTCTGATGTGCTCACGTAATGTAACGCGTACCTACATACGTTAATGGAACAATTAATAATTTATACATAACGCAACTAATAGATAATAATCTTTATCATAAATTGCGTCATAAATTGATATTTACCTAAATTATTTTGTTATTCGAAAAATAGATTATCTTAATCGCATTAAATTACTGTTTTGTAAGTATTTTGATTGATATAAACCCACGTTATTATGGATAATCATATACAAATTTTCCGTCGGAGAATGAAGAAAATCTCGTAGGATTAGCTACGCAAGTAGACTAGGTTCTGTCGCTGATTTCCAAATTATTATTTCTGTCATAACTTGTTATTCGTAACATTGTGCTAACTAGTTTCGTTGAGTTTTATAGTATGAGTAGAAAATTGAAATTGCGTTTTTACGTTAGGTTTTTAGAAAATGTCATCTCTTCAAAGCAATATATTTTCTTCTCCTTTAATTTGTTATTATTACTGAACTTGTATCAGATTTTTGTAATTAAATATTTTATTTTCAAAACCCTTCGAGTTAGTGTATGTGAAAAAAGTTTAGCATAGTGCAAGGAATATAACAAAAATGTGTCACTCTATGATAGAGACAGTAAGAAAAATGTTTAAGGTGTAAGAAATGTAAGAAATATATAAAGGTTTAGGATATACATAAGGTTTAAAGTTTAAGACATTAATTTTCTCAAAAAAGAATAAAATATTACGCTTACACGAGAAAAAAATAAAAATAAAATAGCAAACCTTTAATATATGTAAGTATATAATATATATACATATATATAAACTGTTTCTTAAGTGTTTGACTAGATTGCATGTGCTCCTAGTGCTAACTTGGTATTTTAAATGAAGATGAATGAAAATATGAATTTAAAATATATTTTTGTTTGTCTGTGACATTTGAAATATTTATAATGAAAATGCCTACTAGTAGGCGAATTTGAAAAGTATGCTGGGTATATTTATATGCGAGAATAATTTTATGAGGTTAATTTAACATAATGATACAAAAGTCAAAATGAGTGAACATAAAAACGTCTAGTGAACAAATATTTAGATTTTTTTTCATTAAAATACTATATTGTTGTTCATGTTTGATCTCGGATGGAGTAGAAGCAATAATGGAAAATATTCTCGATCCAGTAGTCAGTCTGAGGTAATCAAATAAGGAGTGCAATGTTGCCGTTTTGCACAACAGGTTGCAGGGTTAAAAACACACAAACAAACAAAATCACTTTATTGAACACCACACGTGGAAATATTAATAAAGATACAAAAGTTAAAATTGGGTTAGGTATTACAACACTAGCAACACGCTCCGACTTCGCACGGGTGCAATGTAGATGTATATTTTGAAACCGTCCAGTGTTTTTTAAGTTTATTCGTTACAAACATACAAAAATACAAATCTAAACTCATCTTGTTTTCATTAAAATTCTATTAAAGATTCTTTTTACCTTTCTACGTACGTTTAAATTATTGTTTTCAAAGGAACTATCATACGGTTTTATAATCGCTCTTTTGATTAAACCTTTCATGCACAGACTCATCTCTTTGTATTTCGTTCAAAGAGTTAATGGAACTGTGTTTATTTAGATTTATTTTAAAATGCATAAGGTATTTTAATTGGGATTTCTATTGATACTATTTATATATTTATATTTACCAAAATTTCTGTTAACTGGGTGCCCTTATTTTTTTTTACATCTATTTGAAAGGAATATAAAAATAAAATTTAAAAAACACCTATTACATTCAGACATCCATGTTTGATTTTGAAACAATATTTATTAAATATCATACTCGGAATAAAACTCGTTAACGAAAAAAAAAGAATCTTTAGTATTTTTGAAGAGTATTTTTAGCTAATAGGTACATTCCTAGTAGGTACAGGAATAATATTTATTTTTACTTTCAGGGTGTCCTGCAAATGGCTGAAAGTTTATTCCCATTCTTGATGGGTGCTTTGAGTTTAGGACTTGATGGTGTATTCGGAGTAAATAACGGGCCGATAATGACAGTTAGAGTTGGTGACTTCCTGTTCGACGGTATCCCGATTTGCAAAAATCCAGGCATTATCGGAGGAGTCGCTTGTACCCAAATACGAGCGATCGGCGCTAATGTAAAAAATTTGGTTGAAATGGAAGATGGCTCACTAGTGTTCACTATTCTTGATTATGTAAGTAGTAATATGTACATTTTTATTTCTGTAAGCGACTTCATGCGCGTAGTAGGTATGTATTATTATTGGCGGAATGATTTAAAGCTTTTCACTTCCAAAACAAATGAATAATCAACGTTCGAATTAATTATGCTTTATGAAATATAGACCTAAGTGATTTTAATTACTTAATGTCAGTACTCGAAGTCCCAGTGCGCATTGATCTGGTATAATCCTGACTACTGACGTTCATCCTGTCGCTCTCAATAGCTGGAGTTAATTAAATTATAATTAACTTCAGTTATAGAGTGCTTTCATTTTTCCGATTGCATATCGTCGCTGCGCCTGACAAGTTCCATTTGTGATTTTTGTATAGTTTTGGGAAACAACGAAAAACGTATTATTGATTCACATACGGCGTTTTTCTTAACGGTCAAAACACATATGGAATTAGTTAAACTCGTTTCCAGTTCGAATATCACAAAAAGGATTTTAGTAACACATAGAGAATAAAACGAAGATAATAATTTTTTGTGCAAAAACCAAAAATCAAAAAATGCACACATGGAATTTGGCAGGCGCAACGACGATATTACAAATACAGACGTACAAATTCAATATTACAGCCACCCAACAAATGAATATCTACCGTTGTACTATGAATTGATATTAATTTTTTTGTTCAGAAATAACAAACTTGGATACATCTTTTTTACATAAGCTTTGTGATTCAGTAAGGATATTCTCGGGTAATCTTCGACTTCATTTCTCTTTTTAACTTCTATAAAAAGAGAAGGTTCTCAATACGAGTGTTTTTTTTTTCTATGTCAATTTCTAAAATATTTTTATTATTCAATCTTACCGTAGGTATATATATTTGGTTATATATCAACGCATGATGGTATGTGCATTATGATTAAGACACTGTTATTATAATTAGAAGCAATAGGAGTATAGGTATATATCAATAGTCAACTGACCGCCAACATCAGACAAAAAAAACTCACGATACTATTCAATAGAGGTGGGTCGTTGACGGTTTTTGTGTTAATGAAATGAAACTGCTAATTACAAACTGATAACCTGTTAAAAAAGCAGCTAATTGTATTAGCTGGTTTGCAGTTAGCGACTATGCATTGAATGTTCGTTGAACTAATCAGCGCGTTGCGTTCGAAAATCGTTGAATGAAACAGTTAATATATTTAACAGCTTTTGCGGTAAACGAAAAGCAGCTAATTCGTTAACATTAGAAAAGCTTCTAAAAAAAGCTGATTGTTAAATTTACGCCCACTCCTACTATTCAACGATAAACATTATATTATAATATATGGTATGCTATGTCCATCATCGTATACTGAGATAGTATGCACCTACAACTAGGTAAAATTGCTAATTGTCATTTCTGTAAGAGCTTTCTTCTCGTGTGAACTTTTAATAATTTGTTTGTATCAAAATCAGTCAAGGCGATACCTTCTAAAACTTTTCACGACAGACAGCTACATAAATCTGTCTTTTTGCAAAAATATTCTATCCTAGATCGATCTTTGCCTTGTTAAAAGTTTTACCTTGCAGTTGTTAAATTCATGTACACGTTACAACTTAAAATGAGCATTCGATGTCTCCGTATCCCCTTATCCATTGGAAAGTTGTACAAACTGGTGAAATTGCTACGTTACCATATTCATCCTTCATTTAATGACCGTCAGTCGCTTCATCATAATTTAAAAACTGGTAAAAAATAATCTTATTACTAAAAATGGTAAAATAAAAAAATCATCCGACTTCAAAGATCAACTTAAGGTAAACTAAAAAGTTAAAAATAATTTAAATACAGGAATTCGTTCTGATCAAATACAATATCCTACAAAAAAAATAAAATGTCTTAGTTGTATAAATAGAAAATTAATGAGAAAGAAGAGAATAATATATTTTTTTTAAATACTTATAATTAATCAATTATTTTTGGAGACGATGCCGGCTAAGATTTGCACGCCATAAGCGTAATAAGTATTAGTTAAATCTCCGGATAAACGAGGAAAACCGAATTTCATCATGAAACTTGGCACATACATTCCATTTGACTATCTTAGAATCCGTGTAAGCTCATCGTTGGTGATTGGGGCTTTTAAATTCACTCGGAAAATTATAAACGTGCATACAATAATCCGGTAACATATACATTATACCAGGGTGAATCAAAAAGTTCTTAGAAGTGCATATATATGAAACCTTTTTGGATCAAGTTCGATATTCAAATTAAAGAGTGTCTATCACACCATATTTATGCAGACTGTCACTTGTTTTTGTCAGTTCGTTCGCATGTAATAAATTTTTTTGTGCAACGAGTTGCTAAAAAGTCAAAATTATGGATAAAAGTGAGTTACGTGCGGTGATAAAATATCTCAGTTTGAAAAAAATGTCTACGAAGGAAATTTTTTTGGACATTCAGCAGACATTAGGGGGTGATGCTGTACCCTATTCTACGGTTGCGTACTGGGTGGCTGAATTTAAAAGAGGTAGATCAAGCTGTAAAGATGACCCGCGTTCTGGGCGGCCTTCAACCTCCGTTACAGAAGAAAATGTCAAAAAGGCTGAGAATCTGGTTTTGGAAGACAGAAGAATTACTATAAAACATATAGCTGAGATCCTAAAGATATCTTTTGGTAGCGTTCAATCCATTTTAATTGATTCACTGGGGTTCAAAAAAGTGTCTGCAAGATGGGTGCCACGAATGTTAACCGACGAAAACAAAAAGCGACGTTTGGAAATTTCCAAGCGTAATCTCGAAATGTTCCAGCGTAATTCGGATAATTTTTGCCGTCGTCTTGTCACCATGGATGAAACGTGGGTCCACCATTTTGATCCTGAAACTAAAAGACAAAGCATGTCTTGGAAACGACCATCCTCTCCATCCATCAAGAAATTTCGAGTTGCTCCTACCGCTGGCAAAGTTATGGCCTCTGTGTTCTAGGATAGTGAAGGAATCCTTTTTATTGATTACATGCCAAAAGGCCAGACGATTACTGGACCCTATTATGCAAATTTAATCCCGAAAGTGCGTGAAGCGATTAAAGAAAAACGTCGTGGAAAACTGTCGTTGGGCGTGTTGTTCCTTCAAGATAACGCTCCTGCTCATCGATCGGAAGTTGCGCTCAACGCAATCCGCTGTGCTGGCTTCAATCTCCTTGACCACCCACCATATTCTCCGGACTTAGCCCCAAGTGATTTTCACTTATTTCCAAAATTAAAATTTCACGATAATGACGCGGTTATAGCTGCCGTAGAGGACTTTTTCGAGAGTCAAGAAAATATTTTTTTTTCACAAGGAATAAGGAAGTTAGAAACGCGTTATTCTAAATGCATTGCATTGGAGGGAGATTATGTAGAAAAATAAAATATTATTATTTAAATCTTTGCATTTTTTAATATTGATTCCAAGAATTTTTTGATTCACCCTCGTACATATCGTCAAAATTCACGACTATTTTAATGTAAAGTGGGAGAAAGCCGTGATCCATATGGTATCAAATTATTGTAGAATAATAATATTTTTTTTTTATGTAGCCGAGTTCACATTTCAAGGAACGTCATGCTCGCTTAAATATCATTGTTGTGGTGGCATCCATGCGTCGGATTGTCCCTCTTCCTAAAATATGGCGAGGGGGCCGATGGCTGGCCAAACGTCGTGATCGTGAACGGGTGTTTGTGGTGATTGGTCGGACTTGAATTCGTGTATGCGGTGATATTAGTTATTTCGACTATGTGTTTGCGTGTTGTTCCCACGTTAATGTAAGTACGAGTACGTACCTATTTCACCATGCCTACTGCTGATAGAGGACAAACCTTCATTTGTTTTATTCGTTTAAAAGAGTGGCGGAAAGTTTATTGCCAGTTCTTCTCGTCCGTTCTACGCCCATGATTTGAGAACTGGCAGTAAATTATTGACGTTATATTTATTTTTTATTGACGTTCATAAGTGAACATTGTGTTACTTAAATGAAAAATATTGCGCCACCTTTTAAGGGGACTCTTAGAAGTCAAATGAAATGTCTGTGCCCATGACGAAATTTGGCTTTCCCTTTTCGGAAGTCCACCAAATCTCGGGATGTACGGACTACGGAGCACAAGAATTTTATTTCCGATAACGGATAGATACGCGAGGTTTCGGCGCAGGTGGTGTGGTGGTGCTAGGGGGGGGGAAAGTCACCCAGTGGTGCTAGGGGGAATAATTTTAAACACTAGACTAGTAAATTAATTAAATAAGTACTGATTCATGTTTTTATTGACAGAAACATGATATCCCCAGCGAATTGTATGAAGTATTCAGAGGGATCGACGATGTCAGCAAACTCGGTATTATAAATTTATTCAACGGCTCGAAGTACCTTGACAACTGGGTACCACAACAGAATGAGAACGGGGAAGCAGTGCCGGGCATTTGCAATATGGTGAATGGATCAGATTCTGCCATATATCCACCCTTTGTTGACAGAGATCAATCACTTTACGCTATTAATTTGGATATTTGTAGGTGAGTCACGTGACTATTTTATTATCTTTGAAGGGCACTGCGGAGAGACGTTGGATAATTCGGCATCTTCTATCGTTTTTGAGGTGTGTTCCGAGGAATTGTCTGGTGTAATTTTGGCTGCTGAACTTCAATATCAGACATCTCGTCAAAACTTGGAATTCCACTCTCACCATTTCGATGTCTAGGGATCCACATCTGCGCAATTTCTGAGGCACTTTTTGCCACACGTGATCATTCTGTGGAACCAGCTGTTGCCAACGGTTTTTACCGAAACGATACGACTTGGGAACCTCGAGACCTCTGGTGGGCGGCGTCCTATTCGTTTGTCTCCTCTAATATATAAAAAATGTGTGATCACTTCTGGTATTAATCAGATGGGAAGAATATCGAAATTCCGACCGCTTAACGGATCACCGATAGACGGAAAAACCATTAAGTGCATATTGCACGTTTCAGCTTCAGTCTATGAATTTTCGAAAGCTCGAATTAAAAAGAGGCCGACAGCACATCAGTCACTGATGTTCTATTGGTGAGTTATCGCCTACCATCAAGTGAGTCACACGATCGACTTTTTTTAACATAAAAATGTAATTTATTTGTAAGTTCAGATACTAATTCATTACTTGCTATTTATTGTAAACCAAACCATGCAAACTACAATATATTTAATTAAACACATTTGATTTCTCGTTTGAATTATTTTATTTTTGCCTCGATGTAAGTTTTATTTATAACGGAATTCTTGTTAAAAGGTCAGTTCAGTTGAAGTACCAATTGGACACGGAGTATGAGGGTATTCCGGTAGCTAGGTTTACTGTGAACGAGTGGTTCTTGGACAACCATGAGGGTTGCTTTTGCCTTAATGTTACGGGCGGCATAACACAAGAAAACGGATGTCTGTTAAAAGGCGCAATGGAACTCTACAGCTGTGTCGGTAAGGAATTTCTACTCTCTTACTTTTACTGTATGGTAGTACTGTATTACTTCTGCCCGGTGTTGAATAGGAATTTATAACAACCCTCCACCTATTATATTTATCCCTTCAGGGTGCTAATTATATTCATTTCTTAGTAATATGTGACATGAAATAAAATGACTGTCCCAATTTTATTTCATTAGCTTCAGGGATTTTAGTTCGACATTAATGAAGCGGTTAGTTAGCCAGGAGTTAGGAACACTTAGTACTTTTATATGAACGGATTAACGAAGTTCAGAACATTGCATTAGCGTAGCTGGTAGGGTATTAGATTAAAAAGTTGACCATAATATTACTAAATATAGAACACTTTATATTGAAATATTGCTAGTCTTTCTAGCCTTAAGTCTACTGTATGAAACAATAGGTAACATTATCAAATTCTAATTGAAATGTAAATGGAAATACTGGTACTTTTGTATCTTATTGCTTCTACCACGAGAACCGGAAATAAACTCGCTAGTTACTTTTATAAGCAATTATTTATAAATTGATGGCCTCCGTGGCTCAGTGATAAGCGCGATGCGTTTAGTACTGAAGGTCCTGGGTTCTAAACCCGAGGAAATAAGATTACAAAATATGTTTCGGTCGGCAGGAATAGAAGGCATAGAAGTCATCACCTACTTGCCTATAAAGAAAAATGATCAGTAAAACAGACACAGAAATGGGTTTGCCCCATGCCCCACCACCACTCCACACAATATGTACAAATGTGGAACACAAAAATTTCAATAATGGACAATTAGAACTACTGAGTAACTATAACAATGATCGAATTGAAATGAAAAAAATTTCATTACTTATTAATACGTCAAATTAAGGTTAAAAAATTAATAGAATTTCATTTGCTAAATTTTAATAGGGAATATGCATGCATTTTTTTTATATTTTTTATCGACTTGTTACATCATTTTACCCTAATAAAAAATATAAATACTATTGGCAATGTCCAAATTATTTTTTAAAATTACTTTGAAAACATCGATAAAATTTGATCTGTTTAAACGCGGCCATATTTCGCGGGCTTTGGATGATATCACATTACACGCTCAGTGACGGATAGAGTGAGGTAACTATGGTAACCAGTGTTTGACGCCATCTTCGATGTCAATGGACGCCATTGATAAATCGCTGCCGATAAATGACAGAATGTGTAAGGTGACGTCACGTTTTGTTTCGACCAATGGTGATGCGTTTTGCAAACTTGAATTTCTCTCCCTTATTTTACACATTTTAATTAATATTTTTTGCAGTTAAACACGAACTAAATAAGAAAATAATTGTTTAGGCATAATATCTGGGCCATAAGGATTCAAGGGAAAAAATATCAAGTAAATTTAAACAACATGCATATTCCCTATTGCAGAAGAAAAATAATTCACGAAACCTCAGAACGTTTAAAAAATGTTCTGTGCACGAAATGCTACTTCAGAGTTCAGTGTAAAAGCTATTCCACTATACGAGTATGTATGTATATTGTATATGGCTTGGTTAGTACTAGTACCTATAGCTTTTTTACTTATTTTTGCACGTGCTTCGTTGCATCTTATTTTTAATTTGTTTATGATTAAAAAAACAACACTTTGACGCTACTAACCACTTGTATCAAACGCGTAATTGCTAGCTTGGAATAACCATTTTCAAAGTAATTCCAAGAAATTACATTTTCAGAGGAGTTAGTAAATATTTCTTAAAATTACATAAGTACACTACAAATTGATAAAAGTATTGTAACACACTTGTAATTTCATCAGACTTTTTTTACTTGTGATTTAAAGCAAACCTATCTAACAGATGGATTTATAGATTTATCCGTAGTCGTTCCTTCCTTGTCAAGCCCATTTCATTTCATTCAACTAATGTATTTGTTTTTTATTTAGTAAATTTATTGAAACAAATATTATTTTAGTAATTAATTATTTATTTATTTAAGTAGGTAATTAACGTACATTTATAGTTTACACTGATTTAAACAATAAAAAAAACACGGAAATAATATACAAAGATAGTAAACTTCACATAACATATTGATGTCCTGTGGCTCATTGGCATAGCATATATAGGTCACTACTCACTAGCCAAACGCGGATCCACCATTGTGGGCACGGTGGGCATTCCCACAATAGCATTTTCACGGTCTATTGAGGCCGATAGGCTGATGATGACGTCACTAGGATGAGCACCATCAAGCGCGCGAGGTTCCGCTTAAAAAAAGATAAATGAAGTCAAAGGCTATAGTCAAAAATCATTGAATATCGTTTCGTTTCCTCTCTGATTGCGATTTGCAGTTGCATGGCAATTATTATTGGGAGCTGTAATTCTCGTTCGTATGCCACATCAGCCGGCCTAGCATGACAACCACGACAAAATTTTGTCAACCGTTTTCTCGTGTTTTAATCGATTACCTCTTTATTTCTTTCGGCTCTAACAGGCTTTAGAAGTCGAGTTTTAAGTGTAATTATTGTCACACTTAAAACTCGACTTCTAAAGTCAAAAATAGATACATAGGTATATTTGTCGATCGAGATATCTTTTCTATCAAAATTGTCGATGTTGAGATATAATATATATATATATATATATATATATATATATATATAGTCTTCACTCGTCCGCGAGATATTCATGATGGTCATGCTAGGCGGGCAATTCGCTACTTACTTTCGTGAAGCGAGTCCTGTACTGTTACTAGATTAATGGTGTGTAACAATCGATCAATAATAATAGCTCTCATTAATATTAACTGACCTCATGGATTGACTTTGTGAAGAATGATATGTGTTTGAGAGGTGTGACTGATGATATGGCGAGTGAAAGGAGAGAATGGAAAAAGAGAACATACTGCGCAGACACCAAATAAAAAAGGGAACAGGGTAGGAAGAAGAATATTAATCTCTTAACCACTCGTGAAAACGTATTAAAATTCGTAAAGAAGTCGAATTTCAATGAATTCTAATATAAATATTTTACGTTCTTTTTATTAATTGTGACATGCATACCACTAGAACTCAACCGTAATTTTGTATACAATTAATAAAAATAATTTAGTACATTTGAAGCTTATATGTTTTATGTAAATATCTATTCGATTAAATTCCACTCGACGCGACGATTGGTTAACTAAGAAATTAACAAAATTCTCAATAAACAGTATTTGGCGTCAATATTAAGGTTATATTAGGTACTGTTAAGGGTAAAAATTATAAAAATGGGATATGGAATTATAAGAATCAAGAATTATTGAAGTATCATTCCGGAATCTGCACCTGCACAAAAACTCTATATTTTGTATGGACCTTGAACCATATAGCTGGACTATAAATAATATAATTAATGTCATATAAATAATTATTGTATACTATATATTTTTCATTATTAATTCCATGAATATACCTGAATTTATAATAAGGAATAATAATAGTTATTAATTACCCTTGTTACTTTTAAGAAATTTAATTATAAACATTTATTATATTACCCTAATATGCTACGCTTGTCAAATATGAAAAGATATTATTAATTATAAATAGGCATCTTATCTATCACTGTCTTTATGATGAACCTACATAAGTAGTATCAAAGTTCATTGAACTCTCATTATTATTATAGAAATTAGGTTAGGGATGAGTATCTCCAACTCACTTAAAGAATACTTACTTAATGGTGTATTATGTGAGTTATAAAATAATCCAAATTTATTTATTATCTAAGTTCCTTTTCTATGAATAGAATAATCTTTGTCGACTCATTTGTCACGGCTACAATTATGATAACTAGCGCATTTCTAATAAAGTGCCGTAAAATACGAAAAGTAGATGTTATACATTCCAATACTTCGAACACTTCTTAAAATATAATATGGCACCATATGAAAGCTGGGAACCAAACTTCAGAGTCTTTTAAATTATTCTCGGGGTCAATGTTTAAAAGCACTGACCTACATCGTTTCTTATGATTTAAAATAAATAAATGTAACATTATTTAAAAGCTAATCAAAAAAACTTACGTAAATGTTCATTTATCCATAATAATCAATCAATTATTTCAGTGCATCACGTGAGTTGTCTCATAATAGTAGTACATTATATTTTAATCTAATAACTTCTAAGAGTAAATATCGGTTTTACAATTATTAATGACACAAACATAACTCTCCAAAGTGAGTGAAAATTTTTTTTTCGTGACCTCTTCAATTGTATTCTAAATATATAATTCCCATTGAAAGAGCCGACTTTCTTAAGAGTTTTGTGAAACCTTTTACTTTTTACAGAATCAAAGTCTATAAAGTTTTATCCGAAGCCTTGTAATATACCCTGTATCTGAATTGAGACATAATAAACTATTCGTAATAAATGATTTAAATTTGTGAGCTCAGATATACCGTGGGACGTTCCGATGTCCCTTACCTTGTCAATTTACGCCAAATGGCCATTTGTAATATTATTTGTACCTACGTCCTATCGCGTTCTATAATTTTATTTAAATCTATTCGCACCGTCAATGTAGATGGGTGCATTTATCATTGCTGCTCTAAAATGCAAGGCAGTTAACCTAGTGCAGTTAACATGCGGGCTGGTCATGAGATCGGCGCGGGAGCGCGGTGGGAGGCACCAGTAAAAAAGCGCGCACACGGTTATGATACGCAAACGCGAATTGAAATGTTTGGCGTCGCGTTGTTGACAAGCGCGCTTCTTGCGTTGGCCGATGCACGTATTTACGATCGTTGCGAACTCGCACGCGACTTTCATAGACTCGGTGTTAAAAAGGATTATATCGCAACGTGGGTGTGTATCGCTTATCACGAATCACGCTTTGATACAGCCGCTCGTAATCCAAACAGTGGTGACCATGGATTATTACAAATCAGTGAATTGTTTTGGTGTGGTCCTGGTAAGGCCTGCGGTTCTCCGTGTTCCGCGTTTAGAGATGACGATATTTCAGATGATGTAGAATGTGCACTACAAATATACGAAGAACACACGAGACTACAAGGCGATGGCTTCCTAGCTTGGGTAGTTTACCCTCATTATTGTAAACATAATGCGAAAAAATATCTTGCTGATTGTGATATTTTTTTAAAAGACACTTCGCATAAATTGGAGGAGCGTGGACGTTCCTTCAAATCACAAAAACTAGCACATAATGAAACTATACCATTTTATAAGAAATATCCAAATATTGATGAACTAAAACCGCCTAACATTGCTATAAATACGCTTTTAAGAGGTACTTATAATAATAATTTTGAAGAAAGTTTTAGAATCATAAAAGAAAAATCAGATACGAAAGAATATTACAATAATGTTGAAAAGCAACCATTTGAATGGTTAAACACAATCATATTAAATGCAAATGTTGCTCCGTCTCCAAGTATTAAAATAGATAATATAGATGATCTTAAACCTCCTGTTTATGGTTCAGGTGAGGTTATGAAATATACTACGCCTTCGACAGTGACATTTATTCGTACTACCGCAGCAGATCCTGATTTAGTACGGATTAAACCTCCAAATCCAAGGAGGTTAGAAACAAACCAATTCCGACACCGCATGATGTCTTTTAAAAACAAATATGTCCAAAATACTGACAATACAATTTCGTCACCAGCAAGCACTGCTACAACCTCTGCTGTTACAGTGTCACCAGAAATTACTACGAGGCGCCCTATAAATGTAGAACGTCAATCAAATATTGTTTCTTCATTTAAAATCACAGGTTTTCAGAAGCAAGTAAATAATGATAGTAATTATACAAGATCCACGCCTACTCTTTATTCAATATCGAGAATATCATTTAATAATATACCACCAACTGGTTATGTAAGTCCGCAAGTAATAAATATTTCGACGACCAGTTCACCTGTTCATCCGCTGTTACATAAACAAGAAGTAGTCAATCAAATGAATAAGGAAGAAAGCTCACCCACATCAGTATCAAATAATTCTCAAAAAATAAAAATGAAGACCAACAATGGATATATAGACTATAACAAATTGAGCTCTTCTACAGAAAAGACTCAGTATTATTTGGAAAATACAAGTACATCTTCTACAGGCACAAATTTATTTAATGAAAGAAAAAGTTCTTTGACACCGCCGCAGCACACTGAGTTAACTACTAAATATCCACGAGTAACAAGACCCTGGATAACATCAAGATTTAGCTCTGATAAATCTCCCCAGACCGAAACTTCTACGTCGAGACCTGAAACATCCACTTCACCGGTATTTTCAAGCACAATCCAAACAGGTGCTGCTATTACAGAAAGAACGACATCAACCACACAGTCTATATTTGACCTTTACTTAAAGCCCACAAAACGACCGAACATAGTGTTCAGATTTCCAGCCTTCAAAGATAGCCCATTCAAACTTCGAATATTTTCCGGAGGAACCACGACTCTTTCACCATTGTTTTAAATTCTAGAAACTCCAATTAAAATAAATCTTAACCAAAAACAAATTAATATAACCGAAGAAAGCGGTTTTATATTATTATTTAATAATAATAACACTGCCATGTTTTCTTATTATGTACTTATACTGTAAAAATTCCTAGAATTAGACCAAAAAGCATTTAATATTTAGTTTAAGAGCAATGTATATGAATATATATATATATATAAATATAAAAATTTATATGCTATATAATTTATTTATTTTAACTATATACAATAATACTCGTTTATTTATAAAGCAGCAGATAAGGTTCTCTTTGATCTCTTTTGAATTATATTGGGTAAATTTGTCGAATCACGGCTCCACCTCGAAAGTGCTCTAAAAATTTTTACCACCTGTATATAGTATTCCAAGTAATATTAAGGAGGCGCAATGCTTTGGACTCCCAAAAAAATTAAAAAAGCAATTATATAAAATGCATGAAACCTTAGAAAATAACTTGGAGATTTGTTCTGGCGCGGTGGTCACCATACCAACATAACCTAACCTAGGTGATGGCTCATTTTATTAATTTCTATGGGTCCACCATTCCCGAGTGATAAAAAACAGTAGTAAAAAAATTGGAGCTGTTTTAAGGTGGAGCCGTGATTCGACAAATTTACCTTATATTGTTGTCAATATGCCTAAGAAAAAAGTGGTAGGGCAGTTTATACTTATAAATTGTATCGTAACAGATTCATGTTTAAAGCAAAAATACTATTTTTTGACCTTGCAGCGAACTCTGATCTTTGTCGATTTCCAAATAATTTATTCGGTATTATAATTATCAATATACCTACCGGCTACTTGTATCAATATCTACTCTAGAAAAAAGGAAACATATTCCGATTAGGTACTATTTTTCTTTTATTTATAAAAATACAATTATTTTTTTTAAATGATTTCAAATGAATATGAAGGCTATTTGGCAATAGTTAGACTATTTTTTATAAATATTCATCATTATACATAGTATTTGACTCAGCTGAGTTTTAATGATCCGATGTGGGTAATTATTATTCATAATATGAATCTTCGGAAAGCAACTTGATCACAAAACAGCTCGTCCTGTCCTACCGGTTGTTTAAGGCCGCCTCTTGAAACTTGACCAACTGCGGATACTTCGATGAGTGAATCTTTCATTTATATAATAATAATCAGTAATTCTTCAGTAATAATTACACCTCTGATGGCACATTAATTTCATGATTATGTTATGTAACAACTATCAACGAAGTACCAAAAGAATACTTTTTGACGGGCTTGTTGGCGCGTTCGGTAAAACAGCTGCAGTACGCATCGATGGGTCATGGGTTCGAATCCCACCGGAACGACATGTTGATTATTTTCTGTAAGCATGTCTTCCCCACATCTGTTAACTTCGGGCATTGAACGGGTGGGAGGAATATCGAAATTCCGACCGGGTAACAAACCACCGCGACCGTCTATGAACTATATCTATGAGATGGAAAAACTGTGAAGTGCATATAGCGCCTTTCGGTTTCAGTCTATGGATTTCTGAATGCTCGAAATAAAATTAGGTCGACAGTGCATCATTGACTGATGTTCTGTAGCTGAGGTATCACCTACCATCAAACGAAACTTATGCTCGTCTATCGATATCTGACATTATAATAAAAATACAATAATTATATCACGACTCATTTTCACACATATAGACCACTTTATTGCAATAAACATGTATTTAAATATAATAATAAAATCTAGGAACTGCTATTTAAAAAATCAGGTATCGTAAAATTATTCATGTATACTGATTAAACAATTTTAAGCGTCACATATGAATATTTAATACAGTATCTCAACAATATGCATATGAGGAAAAATATAAGAATATTTTACTTTAATAACGTTAATCATATTGAATTTTAAGTGTATATCTATTGCATCAAATTTCAGCTTTAATTAAGGATCCTAGTCGATAGATACGATTTTAATTAATGGAGGATGCTGTTAAGTATTGGAAATTATTCATTATTTTTATTATGTTTATGAGTAGAAATGAAAAACATGTATTTAAAAATATGAAAGTGGATGGATATAGGGAAACAGGGAGGCCAAAATAATCATGGATTGACTGTGAAGAATGATATGTGTTTGAGAGGTGTGACTGATGATATTGCGTGTGAAAGAAGAGAATGGAAAAATAAATAACAATGGGAACAGGGCGGGAAGAAAAAGAAGCTGAAACATGCACCCTTTTCAATCGTTAACTCGAGATATTAACAACTAACTTGCTTAAATTTAACCGACTGGTAATAATCATAATAGCTGGAAGGCGTTTTTCTTTGTTTAAATGAGCTTTAAATATCAAATAAATGTATAGTGGCCAAACATAACAGTATTTTAAAATACAGATAATATTTACTTATCTCTTACTAGCGATCGGCCGGCTTCGCACGGATGTTATATAGATGTACTAAAAATAGTATATGCTACTCGCTGATATTACTATTGGTGAAAGAATTTTTATAATCGGTCGAGTAGCTTTTTAGTTAAATCGTAACAATCGTATAGACTATAGATGACGTGGCGCGCGAGGGGGCGACTGCCCAGAGCGCCGAATTTGGGGAGGCGTAGAGGTCTGGAGTCCCCTGCCTCCCGTCACGGGTGTCCGTACTTCATCAATACTCTACGCAAATCGTAACCTTGCCACTCTATCGAATGGAAATGAAATCGCAGGACAATTAGATTGTTATTATTTAATTCGTGTCTTGCTAGCAAAATAGGCCGAAGAGTAATTTTAATTTTAAAAATCATAGAAACATATTTAAAAATTAACAAAATGTTCAGTCAAAATAAAATTATAAAATGTATAGAACTTTTATGTCTGTTTAATTTTGTGTGCAATAAAGTATTATTATTATTAACTTTCTTTAATAATTAAGATATTAAAAATTGAAATATAAAAAACTCAGCAAATATATGTATATAATCCGGCAAAAGTTATTTTATCATATTATGTAGATAAAAATTTAGTTATTTTTATATAGTGTATTGAATGTAAATACTCATGTTCATTCGTATGCTATACATGATTTTTTGACTCACTGACTGCGTTCACCCACCCTATTCCATAATGTCACATTCATTTAGCTAAATGATCAAGTTATGTCTCTATCTCAAGACTTTAAAGGAAATACTCCTTCAGTTCAGTTTTCAGACTTTATTTTTCCATTTCAAAAGACGAGCCAATATTTTGCCTGTTGCAGTTTGTCCAAAACTGTAACTTAGGAGCGACGAGCGAGCACTGTACTGATACACAGTACTTGCACTAGTACTTACTTACAGTACTTTAATTATTGCTATAAGTGTTATCAGTTACCCAATATAGCAGTATCCTAATCGTATTTATCCTTCATACTTTTCTGATCTTCTGCCAACAACATATAAACGTTGCAGTTATCTCTTTCTCATAGACCTCCCTAGACAGCTATATGTAACAGCGACGCGACCGACGTTTTAAAACTCGCAATATGTTGCGTTGCGTTGCTTCCCCACTCAAACCAATAGGTACACATATAACCCTTTAAACACGCTACTTACCTCAGCATTTACAGTTAGTCACAAATATTTGATCTATGCGTAATCAATATCTATATTTAAACAGAAATTAGATAAACACATCGCAATCAATTTTCAAGGTTGTAAAGTTAATGTCAAGGAAAATATTTTTTTAACATACTAAGTATATTTTTTAACGCTGGTACTACTTCAGCAAAAGATAATGTAAACGATGAGAAACATTTTTGTTCGATGTAAATTCTAGATCGTAGTTCTTATACATAGGATAAGTAGGCATACACTTACACTTTCACGCATTATTTTCCTGACTATAAAAAGCCATTTTAATGCATTAAAATGCATAAAAATTGCAATAATTATACTGCATTAATTTAATTAAATAACAATTTACAAACATAGAATGGAATAGACATAATAATATGTCAATAGAATCTCAATGCTAGATTTTTGTTGGGGAATAACTATTCGATAAAAAGGCGATCTATACACTAGGTGTCTACATTAAAACCTACTATATGCTAACATTTAATCGTGCAAGACAATAGCCTAAAATAGCCATTACATTTTATTTAACAAAATTGGAATTATAAATGTTAATAACTTGTATTAAAATGAAGTTCATTTATATAATAGTAGATATCTTTTTGCAAGACAGATAATTAAATTGTAGCAATAATTGTCGCATACAATATAATTAAAGATGGGATGCATTGTTTCGTATTGCTAATTATTACATTAATTGCCCACGTTTTATGGAAAGATAGTAAACAACATAATAGTGAATAATATATATTCAGTGGCGGGACTACCATACAAAGTCGAAAGCTCGGCTTACCCTATTAATGTAAGCATAAAAAGAAAAATAATAATGCCCTTAATGTAATTATATAAGTCCTATATACTCGTAACTTATATAAATACGTAATTATATAAATTATATATAAACATGTATTATGTTAAAGTCAGCCGGGCTTGTATAGTGAACATAAACAGTTGTATACATTGGATATAATCGTATGTAGTATGTCTGGGGTCCAGAACTGTTCTCTCGCTTTTTATTTAGTGTTTCGTAGATCGCACTAACAATAAGTATTGTTTTCGAAACATACTTGAACTTTTGATTAATTTCTGACAATGTCGGCTTCCTTTCTTGATCGTTCACTAATTTTCGCGACGACCTGCTGCCACGGCCACGAACTAGCAGTACCTACTGTATTGTTGTAGTTTTTTCTTTTCCCAACCTTACTCTCTACGTTTATATAGACAACTAGTGTATAATGTTTGTATACTATAAACTAGTGTATAACTTGTTTATGTAGTTAATTTTTTCCTTTCTTTTGTCAAACTAACTCACTTACTATACTTACTAAGTGTACATGGCCGGGTTATCGGAGCATTCGCCAATTCGCAATCGGATAAACGTTTAACAAATACAAAGGCGGTGAGAGGTGGTTGTGGCTCCTACTAATTATAATTATTATTATGTCAATATATGTGTATTTTAAAGTATTGGTTTGATCAACTTAGAGCTTTGATGAAATGGTATATCAAATTTACTTACCTATCTTTAACATTATTAATTTTCATCATTATGTTACAATCATATCTACGTATCCAACAAAAATACTTAAAACCTTACCTGTTGCTCATTAAACGCCTCACACCTCAGTGTTAACATATTCGCATACTTACTCGTGTAGAATATACGAAGCTATATACATATTATGTTGTATTTCTCAGAAACAGTATAGGAAAGTCATTTGAAATGAAATGTATATGTACCTGTTTGAATATACCGGATTACAGGTACTTACTTACTTAGTGAGATCCCGGGTTAAAAATATTATTATATATTATATTATTAAGAAAAATAAACAGTGAAACAGACAGAGAAACGTGTCTATACCACGCCCCACAACAAGATGCGCAGAATTCATATTTATATTTATACGTTATATAGACATTCATACCAATTTACCTCATAATCTGAAGGTAACTTCTTAATAGCCGCATGTTTTTTGTTTTGGGTTAAATATACAATTCTATAGATAGCAGTAGCAATACGACTCATTTTATATATCTACCTAGCTGTAAATAGTATATTTTTCAAAGTGATTCTGTCAACTTTAGTTCATCACACACCATTTAAGTTCCATCAGAATCTAATCTTATTAAAATCTCTTAGTTTTGACTTTGAGCTTTTTTCACTGTATTTATTTCACATGTTAGCTAATTATTAACATTATTGATATTATTGTTATTGATATTAGTGACTGAATAATATTATGAACAAAAATCATCAATGATTATTTGTACTCCAGCGGCAAGTGGTGAACCAACAACTTGCGAAAAGTATTCGTATCATCGAGCCGACATTTGTATATAAGATCAAATGATTTCTCATAGAACTGACAGATCAACGATTCGAATAAATTATAATTATCGATAGTCTTGCTAGGTCCTGTTATACGGTTTGCTCGCTGCTCAAATATATTTCCAAAATGTACGACTGCTAAGAGTTACAACCATGTTAGTATAATAATATTTATTAATATTGTAATAATTATTTTGACGGGCTCGTTGGCGCGTTCAGTAGAAGCGTCCACCTGCCGTGCTCACCGATGCGTCGTGGGTTCAAATCCCACCGGATCGACATGTTTATAATTTTCTGTAAGCATGTCTTCCCTCGTCTGGTAAGTTCGTGCATTGAACGGGTGGGAGGAATTTCGAAATGATGACCGTTAACGAACCACCGTTCACAGATGGAAATATCACATAATATGGTTTTGGTTTCAATCTATGGATTTCCGAATGCACGAAGTAAAAAAAAGTATGTTGACAGCGCATTATTGACTGATGTTCTGTGTCCGAGGTATCACCTACCATCAGGTGAACCTCGTCTGTCGATATCTAAAAAAAAGAAAAAATCTAGCTTCTTATTTAATTATCCGAATCCGGTAGATTTCTACACGTTTAAAAGTCAAGTGATCTGTAAGATTTTATGATTTATTTATAAAATAATTAAGTATCGAAGTAGGTAAATCATTATTATAAATGTTATAAACCTTTAAATATGCTCTCAGCCAGCAGCATAGGCGTAGCTACGGAGGGTGGGAGGGACAAGGGAGTTATTTGCCCACCCTCTACAGTATTAATACTCGTATCTCGCAATGACTGTGGTTAGTTTGTGTAACTTCTATTTATTTACTCTTTTTTTTATTTCAGGTGCTTTAATGGTTTTATCTTATCCTCATTTCCTGTACGCAGACTTCACTTATAGGAACGGTGTTATAGGAATGAACCCGGTCGAGGACGAACACAGAATATTCGCCGATCTCGATCCTGTACGTGCCTATTACAAGTATTTTATATTGCGTTAACTATTTACATTTTAAATGAGTATTTATTGATAAATCATATCTAATCTAATGTCTTAAGACAAAATATGTGATATGAATATTTTATAATATATAAGAGCAACAATTTTTTTCAGACGGAAATTTTTCTCTAGAAAATTAGTAGCAATTTTTAGAGCTACTTTACCTATGTAAATGGTGTAGGTATACTAAGACAACTGTCTTACTGTACTTTACTTTTTATACTTTAAAAAGGCGAATATTTATTATTTTATAAAGGGTAATATTAATAATTTCAAATATTTATACGCAGTACACAGGCACAGTAATAAGAGGAAGCAAAAGGGCCCAATTCAATGTATTTATGCGACCAGTGACTTCCATCACTGCAACGCAGAATCTCCGTGTAACACTTACGCCCATATTTTGGGTAGACGAGGTAATTATTTTAGTGATAAAGAACTTTTCTGCGAAAAAAAAATATTATTTAATTAATTAATTAAAGAAAAGTAGGTACTGAACCCAGGTTTTGATTCAAATCGCTCTATTAATGAGTTATTAGGAGCCCACGGAATAGACATGTATAGGACGGAAGAGATACTAATAATATAGGATCTAAACATAATTAAACCGAATTGGAAAAGAAAAAACGACTTAATATTTATTTTGCTGTACTATATTTTTAATTTTCATATCATATTAACCAGAGATAAAAACACGCGCACGTTCAAATTAAATTCGTGGCTTTGATGTATCGAGCAAATATTAATTAGCTAAGCTCCTCCCTTATGTTTCCGACATAATTAAGTCATCTAAACCGTCACGTGTTGCAACCACGCACTTGCCACTATATTATAATAATTAATACACAGTTTACCATTTATAATAAAAAGCTTGTAACAATTTCACAATTATAAAAATGGTATTCATAGATGAAATTTGTTAAAGAGATTTTTGTAAGAATCCTTTTAATTTTAATCATTTTTATTACAGGGTATGTCTTTGCCGGATGAGTTCTCAGATATGATAAAAAGAAGACTTTTAGGTTCTTTAAATTTACTTAGTATATTTATTCCAATACTTATATCCTTAAGCGGTGTTCTCGCTGTTTTTGGAGTCGTGCTCATAGTCTGGGCGAAGAGGAGGGCGAGAGGGAGCATGTGAGTGTCGTCACTTGCAGAGTTCATCAACTATTTTCATTAAAACTCCTCATAGATAGATTTAGATGTTTTATGTTTGTTTTTGCACTCTACAATAAATCGGATGTATTTGTTGGAAGATGGCGCACATATAGTGACGTAATTTTTTTTTATAAGTAAGCGGACTGACCTCTTAATAAATTGATAACTTCTCGCATTTTGTGTTTTAAAAAAACATAATATGGGTAGAAGGTTTCCTCATTTTTAGTGGTAAAAATATGAAGCTTTAATTATTACCTCATTCTAAAGGTGTAGAGATTATATGAAAATCAGAACGCTCCTTATGGTCTTTTAAAAAATTACCACAAGATACGTGCACCATAGTTAGCATACATGTTTAACTTTACGTTATATTTACTTACTAATAGAACTGTTTTTAATATATTTTTGTTAATTTAAATAGTGTTTTACTTACCCCGCTCTCGTACATCCATACACACGTCGTTATTTTCGAAACGATATTGATTTAATAGCTGCTTCGTTCGCGTCGATATAGCTGGATTATCTTCCCGGGATAATTACAAAACTATGTCTATGCGAAAAAAAAAAACAATCAATTTGTGTTAGAGAAGGAAATCCCATCAAAATGGAACATCTATACATATAATAAAACTGTAGAGGTCAAATGTCTGAACATAGAAAAAAATGCTAAAAACCGAGTCAGGGGGATGTAAGAGAAATAGAACAAACCCAGATTGTTTTTTAATTTTTTGTTTCTCTATCTGTTTATCTGTTTGTACGAACTAATCTCCGAAGATACTGAACCATTTTCATGCAATTTACACAAATATATTAAACAAAGTCCAGGACAACATATAGGCTGTTTGATTGAAATCGGTTGTCCGAAAGAAGTCATCATCATTTTAATTTTTAAGAATATTTTATAGGCACCATATCAACAAATTGCAATGCAAAATTACATGCGTTGAACTTTTGAATTATCAGATGTGAATAACAGTTTGATATAGAAATAGTGTTGAGTAGGACATACAAGAGGCGGTACATTTGTCCCGGACACGACGTCAAAATGTAAGAGCGGCTCGATATTATAAAATGTACTACTTCAAATTTTATGTCGCGCTGTTTATGTGTACTGTTTTTTCTCGATGTATTTGGATCCTAAATAACCATCAAATGTCATATTAATACTCGCTAGTACAAATTATGCTTCGAGCTTCATACGCCTCGCCTCATTTGAAGTGAGACATTGTACTGGCTCAGAGTGGAAAGAGGCCACTCTTACAAACTCTTTTTGAAGTCTTGTACTATCCAACACTATATAGAAATGAAATAGTTTGATTATTTCGCCACTTTCAATATGTATTCGTGGAAGCTCTATTATGCTATTAATGAACTTAAGGTGAAGCCCACGCGAACGAAATCGCTGGCATCAGCAAGTGCATAATATTAGAAGGGATGTCAAGTATCTTTTACAGCACTATATCACCTAAGTAATGTTACAATAATTATGTAACACATTATTTTGTTGGTTTATCAGGCTGGCCTATCAGGTAACCGATTGGTTAATATTAGGTGTTCAGAGGAGGATTTGAGGAAAATAAAAAAACTCATTCTCTAGATACCACATATATTTAAAAAGTATGTATTCATAATTATCCATTCTTAGAAATAACACTGAATTATAGTCGTGACACGCAAATGTATTACACTTTAAGACAGCAAAATACATCGATTCATAGTAAGAGACATTTGACGGGATAGCCAGGGGCCAGGAGTTAATATATAAATTTAGGACAGCTATTACATTTTATATGGACATGGTTAACACAACATTCAATACATTTATCATATATATTTTATCGTGTACGTATCATAGGACTTATGAAGAAACCACTGCAACACTGAATGACATAGAAGTTATGAAATATTTATGAAGAGAAGTAAATTTACTAAGTGCTTATTGTATTTTTACTCCATGAGACCATTTAATATGATTCTTCCCATGGGATCTATAACCGAAATTACAATTGATCTAACACAAATTGTAATATGCTACATTACGACCAGTACATTTACGTTATCAGCTAAATATTCTGCATAATAAGTCAGCTTCTTTATCCAGAAACTGCGTGTTACATAAATTGATGCACGTGGTATCAAGTCAATAAAAGCTTATTGAAAATCATTACATTAATATTATGTCAATACATTTGTATCGATACACTCAAGAATAAAATTATAAAGTCTTATTTTTGTTGATAAAACACAAGCTAATGAGGAGGCTGATAACTTTTCACGCTGGACTAGAAAAAAAAACAATAAAGCTTGAGATTTCATTTGCAAACTGACTATTCAAAAATATCTAATGTTTAAAAATAGTTAACAAATTAACCAACTCACAGTATACACGACATCCAGACGCCATCGTATCAGCCCCTTCCGACAAAATTAAAACATTCTCTCTATATTAATTATAAACTAAGCATAAATGATGCAAAATGTAATTTTGCAACTTTATATTTTTATGTGTAAATTAAAATTTATTTATTTATACATAATATATCTATTTGTAAATTAAACTTTATTAATTTATACATAATTAAAATTCATTCAACTCATTCAATATTATGCAAGGTACACATAATTAAATTATTTACATAAACGCTTTTAAAAAACACTCCCTAGAATTTTGATTATTAAATCGGGCTGAATCTGAACTTAAAATTAAAAATTATTTTAATATTTAATTAAACCAAATAAAAATTATATTTATTTCCAGATAAATGAGGCCAATATTTTATTCCTAGAATTAATTTAAATATGGTTTTGACATTTTACACAAGCTCATGTCGAAAGCTTTTAATACAGAACACCTCCACGTCCTTTGTAATTGAGTTCTATTATTAAACAATACATAAAACATTTCTTGACTCTCATTTATTACAATGCATAACAAATATTAAATTAATAAAATACGCTATAAATCATAATATACAATATGTACAAAACTCAATTATTGAATACAAATTTAGCTTTAAAATGTGTCTGGTCAAATGTCATGATAAATGACATAATATGAAGAGAACTAGAATATTATGTACAATATATTTACAATTAAAAAATTAAAATCTAAATATAATCTTACTCAACCAAATGACGTTTATCATCATTGTTCCGCTTACCTTTAGCGTGGGCCAACATTGTGACCAACTTTTTATGACTGTCACCGACAATCCATCCGTGTTGCTGGACATGCTCCTGTTCCTCTTCTTCGTCTGACCAGAAGTAGGGAGGACGAGGGCGCACCTTCGGGCCCACTGCACTCGGCCTCGTCGTTGGAACCACTTTGGAAAAAGTTTCCGCTGAATTTCGACAGCTACGCACGCTACCGTCAACTTCACTACGTTTTGTTACAACTTGACGATGACTGATTTTTCGACCCCCAGATGCTTGACCCTCTTTTTTTCTACTCCTCTTTTTACGGCTCATACCCGCAACCACTGAATCAGCACTATTGGGTCTCCGTGGCATTCCATCCGGTTCTGATTCAGAACTCCACGTCTCAGCTAACACGTTTTGTTTTCCCACTGTGCATTTTCTCCGAGCTCTTTGTCTAGCGACTCCTGTATCGTAAGATTCGTCTACAATCCCATCATTATATTCAACAATGTTACCAAGATTTTTATCAGAACTGTTGGTTGAAGTTCTATTTTTTATGCCCTTTTCTTTTGATTTTCGTTTATTATAAGGTAAACAGTCTTCACTGATTGGTAACGACTCGTCAACCCTCAGAAGCGAATCATCATCATACTTAGACAGAGGGGAGAAAGTTATTCGTCGATTCAAGGAACGGTCATCAGACTTTGCATGTACTGTTTCCTTTTTTCTGTGTGATGAATGTTTAATGTTCGTCTGTCTGTTTTCTAAACTAAATCTATCTTCATGAGCTTTTGTAGTGTCAGAATTGGTTCTGATCGAATATTCGTCGTCCTCGTCAAAAGAAGTTCTTGCTATTCTTGTTTGTGTATGAGACTTCTGTTTCTTACCTTGTAAAATATGGCTTGCATAAGGTATAGGTGAAGGACTTCTTACAGTTTTCCTGGACGGTTCTGAGTCAGATTCATGTAAAATTTGCTGAGCATCATTTCTGATTGACTTATTAACGAGTTTTGAACATGAAGTATCTTTTCTTTTTGATATATGAGCCTCATTATTATAGAGGTCATCTTCATTTTTAGGGGATAGTGAATTTTTTGAAAGCATAGATGTACTTGGTTCTTCTTCCAGTAAACTATCAAATAGTTGATCTAAGTTGGCCTTTGGTTTTGTTTGTTCTTTTACTTTTAAAACTTTTTTCTCAGTTCGCACAGCATTGAGCTTAAATATTTTTCCCATAACAGCACTTTTTTCGGTTGTATCCTTTCTTTTAGGCGGAGTTAAAGGCTTCCTTACTTCAGTTATTCCTTTGATATTTCCCATTTCACAAGATATCAAACTATTTTCTGTTTCAGCATCACTACATATATAGTCGTCTGACATGTATACAAAGTCATCTCCATCAGATGCACTCTCATTCGATATTTCTGGATCAATACTAATAGGCTGTGATTTTGAAGTACTGGGCATGTCCTTATTATTATTACTTATACTCTTAAAACGTTCCATTAAAGTAGATGGCCTAAATTCAAACAATTCTGCATCTTCATTGTCCATAAACTCATAAACATCTACTTTTTCCTGTAACTCCTTGTTCTTTGAATCACTGTCGTATTTAACAGCATCTGAATGTTTTCTATCTTTTTTTCTTTTTGAGTTACTTCTTTTCTTTTTCTTCATTGGTGTTGATGAAGGTGGAAGAATTGAAGACATATTAATTTCTGATGTACAAATTGACACTTTAACTCCTTCAAAACCTTTTAAAGCTCCTTTAGTTGGAACGGCATTAGGAGATTTTTTCTTAAGTTTCTTCTTTTTCTTTTTCTTGTCGACTTTTTTCCGGCTTTTGGGACTGCAAAAAAATAAAGAAAATTAGACACAGTAAAAATAAAATACATAGATATTAAAAGAAAGAAAAATACCACCTAATACTTGTTTCTACGTATTGAGTTTGCTTAGCTGCCTGAGATCTACATTTTCTCTTAATTTTATCAAATTTGTCTTCAAACATATCAATATCTTCTATTACGTCGGGGTACATTTTCTCTTTTATTTCAAATACTTTTTTTACTTTTGTTTCCTCTGAATGCCGATCCATTTCGGTGTCCTTTGAGTGGCAAACGTTATTAAAATCTTCTTTAGCTGCAATTCCAATGTCTGGCATATATGTAGCATGGGATATTGAATTACTATTAAAACTATTTGCGCACGCTGCTTCTTTCAAACCAGATATCAAGTCATTTTCCAAGTTTCGGACCTCTTCACTTTCCAGTATATCTTGCGCTGTAATAGAATCTACATCACCATCATCACATTTTCCCTCAAGAGTTTCATTTATACGTTTTTCTAATAAATTTAAACACTCAGCTGATGTCTGTGCACAAGAATAACAATTAATCTTACAACCCGAGGAACCTTTTACCCTACCTGTTCCATCATCGTTATGACTTCCATTAAGGAGTTCACAACAATCTAGGAAAAGAGCCTCGTCTCTACTGAGGCCACGACGAGCAAGTTGTTGCTGTCTGACTGTCCTCGACACATCTGTAATAATTTCCTCTAAAGTTGGTAATGTAATTTTTTCAAGAGATTTACAGTATTTTTTTCTTCTAGTTATTTTATCCTGTAAAGCTCTCAACCGATCTAACTGTTGCTTGTATATGACTAAATAATTAGACTCTTCAATCATAGGCACATTCTTAACTTTCAATTCTACTTCAGATACTCGTGATGCATGCGCAAGGGTCATTTGGTGACGTAAAAAGTTATCAAACCTATGGAACTCTTTCCTACATACTCCACAAAAAGACGGTCCAACTTTAGTAGAAATTTTCTTTTTTCTATCAAGTTTTGAAACTGTTTTATGAGACGTATTAAAAGATTCTTTTAAGTTACCTTCATCATCCGCCGACTTTCTGTTCTCACTCTGCAAGCTTTTCTTATTAGATTTATCTTTGGATTCGAAGAATGAGTCGTCGTTTTCATTAGCAATAATGTGAAATGTCTCTGATATCTTCTTAGTTGCCAACAAATTAGATTTCCGAGGTTTCCTTTCTGAAAAGAACCCAAAGCTTTCCATAAACTGCTCAGATCGAATTCGCTCCTCGTTTTCATCGCGGCTATCGATATTATCGAGTTTTTCTGAATTCACAGAATTTACTTTTTTATTTTTCTTACGCGACACTTTACGAGGCTCTTTGATGTGCTTTTCCTGATGTTTTACTTCCAATTTCTTCTTTTCTTTTTCTTCAACATACTTTTTCAATGGTTCATCACTTTTTGAAGAATCATCAGAATCGCACAAAAATGCCTTCGTTGCAATTATCGTCACAACATTTGTAACATTTTCTTGTTCTTTCCGTAAATCATTGTTATTTATAACGCTAGTAGTTGAAGTTTCACTACGATTTTCAGTAATCGTTTTGTTCCCTTTTTTCCGATTCGAAGTTCTATTCAAAGATTCTCTTTTTAAGAATGGTTTAGTAGTCGTTACCATATCTTCTAAATCAATATCGTATGGGTCATACGTTTCGGGCGTAGATGACTTCACAAAAACTGACTTGGAACGACCACGGCGAGCTGCTGGTTTATCACCACATCTACGGTTTCCCACTTGTGGTATGCTTTCAACGCTTCCTTCATTTAGTTCTTTTATTTCATTATCAGTACAAAACTTAAATTTCTTTGGTTTAGAACTAGAGGTCCCCTCTTTATTATTAAAATTAGATTTTCGTTTGCCTGCTATTTTAAGATTATTTTCAGAAGTATTTGATGTATCTACAGTTTTATCTACAATTTCGTCTTTTTCAGAAAACTTATGTAAAATATTTTCTTCATTTGTTAGCATCTTTTTGGAAACATGTTTCGTCTCATCGTGTTTAATTTTGACGTCCTTATCAAAGGTATTAATTTCAACCTCTTTACTAACACTGTTTAAATCTTCAATCAGCAAATACGACTTATCTATAATTTTATTTTTCTTAGGTTTCCTTCTTGTTTGAGGAGATTGTTTACGTTTATTAACTTTTTTAGCAACAGGTTCTGTTTCATCCCTAGTATTCGCATCAGAAATATTAGAAACGATGCTTGAGATAGATTGTTGATGTACATTTTGTTTCTGTTCTTCGTGTCTTTCTGTGTAAGAATTCTTTGTCTGGGTGATAGTGTTTTCTTCATCTTGAAGTAATTTCGAAAATATCAGTTGCTTTTTTGTTAATGGACCCCGCTGATCTATTCCAATATCTGGATTATTTTTATTATCATAAGGAACATCGCAACTTTCTACAAAAAGTGATTTACCACGTCTACTTCGACGTAGGGGTGTAATAAAACTACATTTTTCAGAATTTAAAAGCTCATTATTTCTTTCCTTTATATCGTCACATTTATTTATAGTAAGAACAGGTTCTTCTAACTGGTTAGATGAATTGGAATGAGACAGTTGGTTAAGATTCGTTTGGTTTCCAATATTTTCAACAGTTATATTATCTTCTTTTGATATACAGACAGAGTCACTTAAATTTAAAGTATCGTTACAATATTTTTTTTGAACCTTTTCATCTGTTTCAATATTATTCGAATTTCGCTCAACTGTTTTACGATTTATGTTTTCCAAATCCGATACTGAATCTTTAACTTTCTCCGATATATCAACGACTTCAATCAGTTTTTTTTCTTTAATATTTTCTTCCAGATGTTTGGCTTGCATCTTTTTTGAGTTTTCTTCATTCTCTGCATCTGAATACTTTTCTTGTTTTCCTTCTAGAATATTGTTTGCATCATTGACACTCTGAACTTCTTTTTCCTTATTTACGTCGACAGTTTCATTATTTACGTCAGATCCTGGGTCCTTATTTGCAACGAAAATATTATCAGCAGTAGATTTAGATACAATATCTCCTCTTGGTTTCTTAATTTTTTTGGAATGTTTATATTTTTTACCTTCTTTAACTTTATTTGTACGTTTACCAACTAAATCCTCTAATATTTTAATATCAGTTGCATCATCCGTCAAGACACATGCTGAATTGTGAGCAAATAAATCAGTGTTGTGAGTATTAACCACTGTTTCTACTAATTTAGGCGTGTCAAAATCTTTATTAACTATTTTTTTTGTATTTTCAGTAACGTGAGAAGACAATGTTTTTGTTTGCTCAATTTGTTTTTGTTTCACTATAATGGCTAAGGTCACATCATCTTCAGAATCATCTTCTCCAAAGTCTTTCACTTTTTTATGATCTTCTGGAGAGCTTTTTATGGAATTTGGATGAGATTCAAGCAAAGCTGGATCTACATGGGAACTAAGTTTATTTTGATCGTTATTCAAAAAATCAGTTTTTGGCGATATTACGTGTGTTTGCATTGTGATTGGTGTAACGTTATTTGATATAATATTTGCATTTTCAATTTCCGACGGCGTGTTATTTTGTCTTCCAGTTTCATTTATGCTACTCACACCCTCTGTACTCAACTTCTTATAAGTATTATTAATAAAGCTGGAATCTGGACTAATGACAGATATGCTCGATTGTAAGTTAGCAACCTTAGCCTCCTCTGTCGTACTAATTTCAAATTGCTGAACGGCTAAGGGCTGTACGTCTTGATTTTTTTCTGAGATATTAAACTTAATAATATTGTTGTTTTCCTGTTGTGCTTTATTTAACTGAGCATCAGCTATTATAAACTTGTGTCTCTCAGACGGTGCTTTAATGCGCACGGCTCTAAGGCTTGCAGTCTTTTCGTTGTTTGGTTTTTGTCCAACTGATTTCAGACCTGTGACTACATTTTTATTTTCCATTTCCGGAGAAGAAACAGCATGTTTTATGTCCACATTATCATCGGTCAAATCGATTATACGATCTTCGGTTATATCATTAGAATGTCTCTTCCTTTTCATATCTTCCATAGATAACGAGCAAACGTTCCCCTCCACAGTACCAGTAGCTTGGACACCATCCGCATAACTTTTGTTAGTAAGTGTTTGTGATTTGTGATAGCTATTAGTTGAATGGTGAATTTGATACTGTTCAACAAGTGACTCTTGACTTACTGGAATTCCAGAATAGGAATATTGAGGAGTATGAGTAATCTCCGGCTCTTTTCGAAGCAAATTATGTTGACTAATAGGCACTGAGTTATTTTTTGAGTCATCACTGGTTGACAATGGTGAAAAATTTACTGCATCATGCCTATTGGGTGGTGGAGATGTTGATGTAGACACGTATTGTGGAAGAACATTTAGTAACTGATTACGATGGTTCACGGGCATATTTCCCAAAATTTCCACAAGTTCTTTCGGTAACATAGCAATTTTTTTTGCAGTCTCTGGATCATGGTCTCCGTCCGAAGAAATAATTTTGTCACTGTTTTCATTATTACCTTGTTGCTTATTTTGCATATGTCTAGATTTAGAAGTGTGAAATTGGGTATCTTGTATCTCAATTAAATTTTTTGGTGCCGTCATTGATGCAAGTTCAAGTTTATGACCATAATTTGATGCCATACTGACAGGTCTAGATATCGTTGAATATACGGTACTTGTATTTGCGATAGCAGAATTACTAAGCTTTATCGATGATTTTGAACTTATACTTTCGATGGATAGTGGATTAGAGACATGAGATAATGAAGGAATATCTGAAGAGATATCATCCTTTTTTCCGGATAGACCAGATTTAGATAATTCACTGGACAGATTGTCAACATTCAAACTCTTGTCAAATGAGTATGTCACTTTCTCTGGGTTATGTTTTATAACCAACTCACTGGCATTTCGTAAGCTCGTAAGGTCTGTCATGGGTAAATTAGAATTTTGTTTGTTTATTATAGATATTGTAACATCTGACGATGAAGGCCTCGCGAGAAATTCAGATGTACCATATCGAACTTTACGAGATTGATGTTCATAAGTCTCATATCCTAACATCTCGTTGTTATTCATGTTTTTCGAGGATATTAAAGCTGTTTTTGTTACAGCTTTATTAGCATCAACTTTCATGTTACACTCCACAGTTTGGGAAGTTACTTTATTACATTTAGCATGAACATTTATTTGTTTTTCTTGGTTGTTTCGGGCAGACAAGTCAGCTGGGATAATGAATTTATTTTTATCATTATCTATGTTTGATGAAGAACATTTATTGTTTTCTATTAAAGGTTTGTTAGTCGGAGTAACTATTTTTGAAATCTTTCTTGACAAATCTAGACAAGGAGGTTCATTTAAGCACAGTGTATTAGTTTCTTTTTGTGTACTTATCAAATCAGGACGCAGGTTTGTATGTATGTTTACTTCTTTTCTCATTTCATTTAAATAAAGAGATACTGACTTTGTGTTTCCTTTTATAGATAAATCTGTTGGTGTACAATGTATTTCTGTATTTCTCAGTGATAAATCTGTCGCAGTACTAATGTTACTACTACTTTCTTCTGAATAAATAGATGAATCTGCTGATTGTGTAGAAATTATATGTTTTACACGTAAATCAACTATCTCTTCATTTAATGGTAATATAGAAACGTCGTGATTTTGCTGACTTATTCCTTTATTTGACAAATCTAATGTTTCATAATGTTCACACGCTTTCAATCTATGTGAATTATCTCGCTTAGAACAATGAGCAATAACTTCATTAGCATATAATTTTCCTGATAAATTTAAAGGTGAAGTTAAAATAGATTCAACTCCAGTGTTGCAATGTGCAGGAGGAATGGTATCTGCACTATTAAATTTGTTTTTTGGCGTGATGTCTTCTTGATAATCAAAATTTATGACATTTTGATTGGATTCTTCGTTCAGTGGTATTGTACGATCTCGTGGTTTGTTTTGAGGTTTGATAACCTTTAAATTTATTTCTGCGTCTGTAACATTAGTAATAACAGATGCATGTGCATCCATTAAAGGTGAAGCATTCGATATAGTCTTAGTAGTAGTCTGCGATGTAGGCATTTTCACTGGTTGTAAAACTTTATTATTAAATTTGGTAATGTCTACACCGTCACCAAGTTTTTGGCGTTGCTTTATTATTTCTGATAATGCATTTTTAGTCTGGCGATAATAATTAGATTTTGGTGATTTATAAGCTATATTTGATTTAGATAAATCATCTCGTGGTGTTAATTTTTGAGTATTTGATATACAAACACCTTTATTGTGAATCGGTTTATTTTCAATATCTTGACCATTAATCACGCTATTTAAATTAATTTTATGTTTTATGAGTAATTCTGGGTTTTGTTTAATATATTCACCTATAGTTGGTAACATTGCAATGTGATCTTCAATAGTTTTGCCTCCATTTGTGGGTTTTCTATAGCGTGGAGAAATTATAGTGTCTGTCGGTTGACTATCTTCCGGGCATTGAACAGTTATATCAATACGATTCAAATTTTTAACCATTTTGGCAGCATGATTAACAGCTGATTCAATTGGTTCATCCATTTTACATTGTATAGATACATTGGGGGCCTTCGATATAGGTTCAACTAATTTATTTTTTAACATAGCAATACAATCGTTTAATCCCTTTCGATGTTTAGTAAGTTTATTTTTTTGACTATTTTGAGCATCTAAGACTTCATCTTTCTGATAAGAATCTAAGGGTGGTTTATCTAGCTTTGCTGCCACCGCTTTATTTTCAAAAAGAACAGGTTGACCAGATGGTACGTGTTGAGTCACATTATTACACTCTTGTTGTACAAGGAACGAATGGTGAAATTGAACAGCTTTATCTTGCGTATCAGAATCAGCAGTTAAACGCGCGATGGAATGTTTTAATGGTACGTTTTGTGGTGGTACACCTTGGTCACGTGAATTTCCATTATTATCATTAGGATCAGGGTGTTGGTTATCACGATTATTAGAACCATCATTGCCTGATCTATTTGCTTGTTCTCTTGTATTGTAAGGTCCAGAATTGATATTAATTCTATTTGGTCCATTCTCAATTGATAATTTTTCTGGCTGTATATTAACTGAGCTTGCAGAAGTGTTTGAAAATTCATATACCAGTGGTTGATCATCAGTATCTTTATTATCAATAATTTTTCTCATTTCCACATTTTTTCTACGTGTTTTTCTTAAAGTCTTCTTATTTAAAATGTTAGTTCGACGCGTCAATTTATTTTGTATGCGCTTAACAGTAGTTTTATTTTCATCTTGTGCATTGTTTATCTTATTTAGATCACAGATTTCTGGCTTATCAGTGCTGTTAGTGAAGTTTCCCTCATTCGTTTTTCTGTTTTTGGATTCCTCAGTTAAACGTTTCTTTAAAGTAAGCAAATTTCTTTGTTTGACAATTTTTCTTTTAGGGCGTAAATTTGAGCTCAGCGGAGTTATCATTACTCGATGGCGTTTTGCGGGCAGATCAGCTAACATCTTTCTAATGGTTTCAGCTGTAACAAAAAGAGTATATTATAAAAATAACCTTTGGTAAATACATAATATTTAAAATAATTTAAGGAAGAATACACAAATACAACTCACCATCTCCGACTTCCGTTCTTATTTTTTGTCTCGGTATGCCACTTTGTCTATGAATATCTTTACGCATTTTTTTACGGACTCCATTATCTTGAATACGTGTACGTCGTTTACGCACACCAAACTGTCTATATCGGCATTTCCTTCGCACTGTGGGCATATCTCCTGCACAATCTAACATGTGCTGATGCAAGTCTTCAATAGTAATTGACTTATTGCATTTCGTACATTCTCGGAATCCCCTTGGAGGTCTAGTTCTATTATGGACGGGACTTGGCGGCACATATAAATGTTTAAGGATATCTGCATTTAGCAACAATTCACCAGGTATTTCGTAATGTTGAACTTGAGCATTAGGGTGTTGAGTTGAAATATGTGATGAAAGTGCTCGAGGATCTCGAGTCTGCGCGCCACATGCACAACAGACATAACAACGAGGTCTAACCCATTCCCCACTCAAAACCGCCGGTTGGATTTCATACTTGGCGCAGGTCGGTGTTAAACCCAATGATGAAGGAAAATCGAGACCTTCGCGAACTGTTCTTGGAACGCCACATTTTCGAGTTATGTGCGCAGTTGGGGTAGGTAACTGCCTGCTCTCTAGAATTTCTTTTAATTCATTGCCAATTATTTTCTTTTTTTCAGTTTTCTTTTCCAATGGTGTAGTTTTGAATTTTTCTTCAAATTTCTTTCTCATACATAACTGGGTCCAAATATCTAGACTTGAAACCAATGTTACTATACAATTATTAATATGTGAATCTCGTTTTATTTGATCAACATTATATGGGTTTCTATCGTTTTCCAAATTATCCCATTTCCATTTGTGTTTAGGTGCTATTGCTCGTGGCATGTATCCGTCAAACAAATTTCGTGAATATTGTTCACATGATAGCAATATTGGAAATCCTTCCACTGTATTAATTGGGACACTATTCTTAGCCTTCCTGTATTTTATAGTGTGATTAGGATCAGGATTAAAATTGAATGAACCATCAAGAAATTTTGATAAATTTTCTTGTACATTGCTCGCAACTTTAGAGTAAAAGCTAGTATCGAAACATCTCTCAAACTTTTGTGATGTGTCGTCAATTGTTTTAAACCAATCTTTTCGGGTCGATTCTCCAGTTCTCGGGGATCTATGAACAACTCCAAGTCTAGATAAGATTTGATCTGCGTCAGTATTATGAAAAGAAAAGTTATGTGGTATGCGTTTGTTCCACTGCAAATCATCTAATAAGATTACCGCATTTTTATCTATTACTTTGTTTCCCAAATTCTTATTTGATGGTAATATTAAGTTAGTTGTTATATTATCTTCAATATCAGCACCGTCTGAGACATGTGTCGGCTTAAGTTCACATGATATAACGATGCTATTATAGCCTTCATCTCGTATTACAACTTGTCGGTCAATCTTCAGAGATTTTTTATTCGTTGTAGACGGTTTTTGTCGTAACCTGCTTCTATACGGAAGCTTTTGTCTTTCACATATATTGAGCTTATGTTCAGCTAATTCCGTCGTGGATGAAAATCTAGTATGGCAATCAAGACAAGCAAAGTATTGATTTGGATGACTGTCAATCATATGTTTGAAAATGTCATTGGGTTCTGGTTCAATATGATTACAATACAGGCAGTTGATAAAGGTATCTTGTTTCGAATTTGAGAAATGAATGCGTCGAGCATGTTTAGACGCCGTTTGTTTAGAAACAAATTTTTTATCGCAATAGGGACAGAGATATTCTACAGAAGAAGAACAGTCAGACTTTTTAGAGAGATCATCAGGTTTAGTAAGCAAAGCTTTAGATGGGACACGTTTGGACTTTTCTTGTGAAGATTTGGAGTCTAATTTTCGTGAAGCTTTTGCGGTTTGTGGACTGCACACAAAAGACTTCCTTGGCCTCAATCTTCCGTTTATGCCAGACGATAATTCATCGTCACCCGTGCTCATCGTGTTTAGTTGTTCGGTCCTAAAACATAAGATGACAATAAAAATTACGAACAATTTGAAAGACAATTGTTTGAAGTTATTAAGAGGTTTGAGTAAACTGGTTAATAGGTTTGTTAAGTATGTTAGTAACTATGTTTATTGTTTATATTATTAACTATTTACATTAAATTTATATTTAACTTAATATTTATAAAACCTAGTAATAGGTGATAGCTGGGTTGTTTAAAAGATACAATTTCGTATGTAAGCAAAGCTTACCCTAGCCCACCGCCGTGCATAAAATAAGCTATAATTTGTATCCCAGATTATCAAGGCAGGGAATGATATCTGCATTTAGAAGAGATAAGCCAGAATCGCCGTTTGCGGCAGCGTAAATTAAATCTAAAGAGTTCACCAATGTTACATAATATATTGACCACGAATGTGACAGAGGGTGATGTTTAAAGATATTTATTTTCAAAAAGATTAAATCAATCACTCATATGAAAATTAAACTTAAAATATTTTTCAATAATTATACTATATATATATTTTTTTTAATAATATTAGATGGACTATTAAAGCCCCTCGAAAAATAAGAAAGGCTGTTTGGACATCCAAAACCCAGGCGAATCTAATCATGCCTCCCACAAGGTAATTTTCCACAGTTCGTAGTAGTGACTAACCAACCTAAAAAAGTATCCAACAAAAAATTTCAATGAAATAGTTTCCCCGGAGGACGGAGGATCGGTTCTCTAAGACGCAAACATTAGTGAAATCCCGTCTGTGTAATCTGAAAGTAATTCTTCCCAACCGTTCCGGCCATTTCGGCTGGAACTAGGTATTCAACGTGGTGGACGAAAAAAAGATATTTTTTTTGCCACTACAAGCCCTTAATGCAAGTTGTTTCTCGTCCTTATTTTTATAGGGATAGGTATTTACCTATCGACGGAACGGGACAATTTTTATTGCAGGCGCAAGCTAGTGTTGCTCTGCAGAATGAGATATGAAAAGAGCAGATACACATTACAGCAAATCAGATCAAGAACATGGTTTTGCCTGATGGCAAAGCAGACTCTGACCGCAGTCTTGAAGAACTGGGGTCAGAGAGTCATACAATGTACTGGTACTAATTAAAACAATACTAAAAATCAAGTGGGATCAAGCTATCATGACAACGGCAGTTTGCCAAGTCTATTTAGAGAAAATTTAGATAAGTTTATTATCTATAATCGTTTCAAAACTAAGGAAATGGGACATACAATAAACAGAACAAACTGAAAAATTATATCGAAGTTCACAAGTTATCAACTCGGGGCATTGTCGATTATATAATGTTTGATCGACGTTTCATACTATTGGTAACCAAGTTGCATTTTGACAAGCGCTCCATATCTAAGTTTTAACACTCGTATTAATTACTTCCTCTATAGTATATGAATTAATCAAAATAGAATTCTACAATAAATTTTATTTTTTTTACAAAGTATTACTTACTCCTTGAGTGCTATTTGTACTGAGTGGAACAGTTCTTCCGTATATTTTTTGCGTATATTTCTATACGAATAAAAAAGACACATCCGATTTGCACAGTGAATATTATATTATATGTATTAATAAATCTGATTTGCCATTAAATTCGAAACATTCCTTGTATTCCAAATAAAACAATATACATTAGATAAAAACCAGAAGATACCGGATTATTGGAATGTTCGGTTTACTAGATTGTATTTCATAAAGGGAATACAATGTATATATTTGTGTTCATGTTCTACACATTATTTTATAACTGTGACAATCTCTTATAACCAAATCTCATAATTAACTAATTATATAGTTTTAAAAAAGTCCTTAATTGAGGTCTGTTTTTGTGAAACTTATTTGGGAAACTCGAGGGAGGCAGGTGCCGTATTATTGGATGGATCGGTCTATTGAAGTGCCGGATTAGTGAGATTCTTCATTCTACTGTATATACATACAGAAGAATATGTCGAGGTTCACTGATATATGTATGTAATATGTATGAACGCCAAACCGAAACTTAAAATAGAAGATAAAAGTAATCACCAAAATCTGTTATAATTAAAGTGATGATGGCTTCAGCCTAATCGCAAGTTGTTACTTCTCAATACGGTAACAGAACATATTATTATTTGTAAATTATTTATAAAAAGTGTTTACATGTTTCGTGAAACGAAATCTCTTTTCTGATAAAAGGTTATTGCGACGTTACTATCTTATTTTTTGACAAATAAACAAACTTGCTATGACTACTCATCTAGCTATGCCCGTTAGTTGAAAAAAAAAGAAAGCCGGTGTTAATAATCTTGAAATAAGTCCAACTCCATTCCATCAAATTCACACAATCCTATTCTTAAAGTGAAAATAAAAGTATTTATAGTGATAAAATATGCGTTATTTAACTATTATAGTTATATTCAAACGGGGTCACTGGAAATTCGAAGCGATGATAAAAAAATCATTTGTTATCAATTTAGTCTAAAGGTAGAACCATACATAGCGAGTCATGCGCTGCAAATGGTGCGCCGAATGGCGGTTCGTACAAATGTACAACACATTTATATATTGTCCAAAGGCAAATTGCTCAGGGCGAGCATTGTGCAATATACCTACTACAATGTACAATGTGCGTCAATATAAGTGGTCACTAATCATGTGGTCATATTATACCATATCTCTATCATGAATAATTATTACTAGCATCTAAGCCAAAGCGATTCTCTTAGAGAATGGTTACTATAAAAGTTAACGCCACTGTGCCGACAGCTCAGTCTAAAACAATGCTTACTACCTTAAAATTCTTAAAAAGTTCAAGTTTTAAAGTCACGTCTAAGCATTTCATATGCAAGTGAAGTTTGTTTAGAATGTTTTATAGGAAAAAATGTTAAATTACGTAAACAATAACAACGGCACCTATAGAGCATGATAACTCTTAATAAAGTTCATTAAGGGGTATAAATATCAACTAAACTGTCAAATATTGGTTAAATATTGGATATGAATGAGTATTCAAGAAAACTATTTTATCCGATTTTTTTTACAGTGACTATATATTTACGATATATATTTACGCAGACGTGAACGACGAATCGTTAAACTAAATATCAACATGCTATTAAATGATTATTCTATCAGACAATACAAATAAATCACATTTCCGCTTTTAGCTACACTTCATTATTGCCGCAATATATTCAAATGTTTAGAAGGAAAGTAGTCTATAATTAAAGTTAATTTCTACAACAAAAACACCAATCTCAGGTAATCGCTATAATAAAGTCACGTACGGTAAATAATATTTTATCATCAATGGGTGAGATTTCTAAGCTAAACTTTATAAATCCGCAAAAATAAAATTGATTTTTTTTTATTTCCTCGAAAATGAGACCCAAGTATAAAGTACACAACTTACGGTGTTAACAGGTCTTTATTATCCGGGCCAAAGACATCGATATACACATCCGTCGTTTCATATGGATCTGGAGCAATGATGTGTGGATTCAACCCTACATCATGCTTACTGTGAGCCTTCGTCAATATATCATCCGGGAATCTGAACCAAAACACATACTAAATAAGAGAAACAAAACACAAATATTCACCTATATCTATGTACATATAAGTATATATAATAATATAATATATATTATAACAACTGTATTACATACATGAATAAATAAATACTATGTTTTATTTTTAACCACAGCAAAAGTTTTATAACTATATGGGACTGATAATCAAAATTATTTTAATACTAAAACTAATTTGATAACCAATATTATATCATTATAATATACAAGTACTGTCTGACAACTAAACCATTACACAACACAACCGATGAAATAATACCTTAAACATTATTTATAAATAAGACATGTCATAATAATGTGTTAGTAATTGGTATTATCGGTAAATATTCGGAATTAAGATTTATTAGTTGAATTAACAGTTTTAAAGTAACAAAATAATACATTCGCCTGCGTATAGCATACTCTTACTTTAAATTGTGAGCCAAACTATTACCCTTTAATTGACCATATTAACAAAAGTCAATAATTAATGAATGAATCAATGGTTGTTTAAAACTTAAGTAAAAAATAAAGGTAAGCCATTTAAATGGGACGGATAGAATAAATAGAAGAAAAAAATTTAAGAGATAGATTATACATAGATAGACAGGTTCCGTTATCGGAATAGAAATAGGAAACAGTATTAAAAAAAATTAATTAATTATGTTGTAAGAAATAAGTGTTTTATTTAATTCTGCGTTTACAATTAAGTTAAAAAATCTAGGTTTTTTATATATCATATCATGATTGATATATAATCATGATTGATTGGCTTCATTTAAAGCTTTCTAATTGACGACTAAATAACAGTTATCTGTTAATCTATTATTTTATGAATAAGTAAGCTAATATTTTGACCTACTGATGCGATTTTTTTTATTTATTTTAGCTTGGAGCTGAACTCTTACGCTTCGATACTAAACGCAAAGTACACACCACTAAGCCATAGAGGTTAATGCATTGACATTCGATGGTTGTGATAGTGTGACTTTCAGTTTCAGTTGGATATCGTTTTCAAAAAAAAAATCAATTATAAGTGTTAATTTTGAATATATACTTATACCTATTAATAAAAATAATTGAAGATCATGAGTCCTGTTTTGATTTAGTAACATGATTTTTATTCTATCCCTATTGACTCACACTGTCTGTATATAAGAAACAACAAAACGTACATAAAAAATCGCAGTCATAGACCATAATAATGATGAAAAAAATATAATAAAAATAAGCATGCATTGCAACACAGTAAATATGCAGGAATAACAAATTAAGGTTTAATTCGCACTGGCTCATTAAAAATATATAAGTATCTTAGTCACTTATATCAAAGTAAACGAATCTCGAAATGGCTCGTAACAGCGAGCATCTTAAACGTTCCTAAATCATATTTTATTAAAGCAACATTGAAGTTAAAAAGCAAAGAAAAACTCTAGGATACGAAGATACATAATTTCCTCCGTTGGGTTCGTAAACGCATCGCCCTTTGTGAAGTCACGAGTTCGATTTCCACAGGGACTAAGGTGTTTATATATTTCTATAAACACGTCGGTTTTATAAAAAACAAAACAAGCTTTAAGCGGGTGGGGTGAGTAATATTGAAATACTATCAATATAACGAAACACCGATCTTAAGTCGAAAAGCCGTAAAGTAACTTTTCGGCTTTGTTTCTGAATGATTGACATAAAAATAAAACATTTCCACAGCGAATTACTGATTGGTGTGATGTGGCTGAAGTATTGCATAAGTGACACCTACTAATAATTAAATCTCACGCTTGTACACATAAAAAAATCAAAGGAAAGATAACGGATAAAATTTAAGTAGGTAATATGTCTTTACATGTCTCTTACATATATTCAGTCAATAAGAATGCGCGGGCGCTGTCACGGTCTTCATTAACATATTATATCGCAGGTGCTTTTTCGTATAACTTTAAAACATTTTATAAGCATAATATATTATTTAAAATATTATATCATCCTCAAGCATACTATGTAAAATAAGTAAGTCAGAACTATGCCAATTACTTCGACATCCTAACAAATGTAAGCAAGAAGTCACCAGTCTGATCAGACTCGCTTCAGATCGAGACAATATTTTATTTCTTACAAGTGAAAACTACCCAGTTAAAACTGCAGCACACATTTTTATTAATATTTTATGTAGTTTATTCAAATATAGCGGATGCGGAGATGATATTACTAAAAAAATTTAAAACGAATCCTAAAACAAAACAAAGCAAATTGTACACCGAAGATGTTGATAAAACTATATGCTACAATAACGACGGACAACAAAACTTAATTACAAAAAAATGGGTTTAAATTCTTACGTATGAAGTTGTGGGGCGGCGCAGAGCGCCCGCCCCCGGTTGTACGCAGGTCCACACGTGGCGCCTTCTCCTCGCTTGTTCGAATATTCAAAAAACTGCTAGTTATTATTTCACAGAGGCAACGCGTTGCCACAACCAGAGCAAGACAGCTCCAGGCGTTCATAAAACGAAAATACCTGAAAATTTCAATGTATATTAAAACTTTTATCACCTGCTATACGAAAAAAAATCACATAAAAACAAAAATAACATTCAGGGCCAGTTTCACCACCTATAAGTAAATTGTCACAATAACTATCTTTATTAATCGTTATCGAAAAGTGAAATGGTCGCGAATACTGACGTCTTATATTTAACATCTATAACGAAAGTTAGTTTGGTACTTTGGTTTCAGTAGGTACTTTACTTAAGGGTGGTTAAATGGACGCAACATGATATGAAAATGGTGTTTATGAAAATGTTTTCAAATAAAGTGTTTTATCAATTATGCTACTGCTTTTCTTTTGTAACTATTTAATAATATACTATTATTGAGTACTTGATTAGCAAATAATGTGAACTTTATTGTTCATTTTACTTTTTAGAAAACTCCTCAATTATAGAATAATGATTTCAGGTTCATTAGAAGTTTTAAATAAAATAGCTTTTAACTAACACACAGGATTGTGGGCCTAAAGCGAGCACCCATCTTAAAATCATCGCTTATCAACTCAACACGGTTTCATATCCCCATACCGTCACAGTCCGTGGTAATCGGGATTCACATCTCCGATAAACAGTATGTAGCTCAATCGTATTGAAAAAAATATACGTAGCAATTTTATTTCGGAAATCGTCATTACCGAAATTGTTTAAAATTTATAGGGATGCAGTCGGAAAAGTATACGAAACATCATGATAAATAATATAAATAATAAATCGTGTTTTAATCCGGTAAAAGTTATTTTATTTAAATGTGTGATACTCGCTTTAATAAAAGACAATATAATCATATTTTCACGATAATAATAAAATAAATTGTAAGGTGGGTTTAATGAGAACGTGAGGGTAACGCAAAAGGCAAAGTGAGCAGCGCAAAGCCTAGTGTTACATAGAATGGAAAGTAGCTATTAACTAGTATTAGGGGCCGTCCATTAATCACGTGAGGCTCAAAAGGGGGGGGAGGGGGTACGGAAAACATCACGAAACATCACGAGGGGGGAGGGGGGGTCTCGTTAGACATCACGTGTATTAATTTTATTTATTTTTTGTCAAAAAGCGCTATTTATGAACCGAAATTTTGAACGGCGCGAAAATTTATTAATTAATTAATTAATTAATTAATTATTCATTAATTTTATTGCAAATACATATAAATGTTTTTCGAATCAAAACGCCATTTGTTAAATTTTTTTTTTTCAGTCAAAAATAGCCTTTACATAGTCTTCCAAAAAAATACACGTGATCCAGGGGGAGGGGGGGGGGGGGGGGGGGGTGGTCCCAAACCTCACCAAATATCATCAGGGGGGAGGGGGGGGTCAAAAAATGAGAAAAACGACCTCACGTGATTAATGGACGGCCCCTTATAACTAAAATAGTATACTAATATTCTTATAAATATATATTTTATTATTTAAAAAAACATCTATTAAGATACACATTTATATAAATAATCACAACAAGGCTCTTGGAGTAATACTATTAAAAAAGGTAAAAGTACAGGAGGTGACAGAATAAAAAAAAAGAATCTACGGCTACAAATTATTTGAGTTTTCAGCGAAGAACTAGAACTATTGAACTAAGTTTATGAAATAGACCGTGTGTTTTACGGTTTATCGAAAGAATTTCTACAGCTTGCTTTTAGAATATACCGCATCCCTCATCTATACAATGATGGTAATGATCCGTACAAAGGCTTTATAATAAATATATGCAATACATATTCATATAATATACTTTAATGTGTTTTCATCAAGATCTTTCTTAATATTTGATAATTATTTTCAAACAATTAATGTTTTTGCTCTCTTTACCAATTGCGTGCCCATTTTGTCCTTATGCCCATGCCCGCTTTAGGCCATCCCCCATTCCCCGAACAAAGCCAGCATTTGAAAGGGTTTCCTATTTCGGTTCCAGTTTCATGTTTTTGAGAAATATAAAAAGTTTTAATTATCCAATAATAAAGGAGAACGGCAGGCTTGTATGGGAATTTCGTACCGCTAATAAATTATCGTATCTTGGGATATTTTTTGTTTTAATCGGTAGATAATACGATAAACAACCCAATTTTAAATTATAAATTTTTTGAAGTTCGGACGTAAATGTTATATCGTTAATATTTGTTTAAAATTAGTTATAAAGCTGATTAGCTGAAAGACAATAATTGCCATATAACAATTATATGTTGACGAAAATAATTCATATCATTAAATCGTTAACTGTTATAATATTTTGTTGCAAAAAGTTATGAGTTCTTAGCTATATTTTATAAGTGTTTTATTTTACTGAAGATTATTTCATAAATTTAATTAAATAATTAAATATCATTTCGATATTTGTGTTATTTTCCAAATGGCAACTTCAAAAAAACATTACTGCGTTTAGTTTACCATTATATTGCGTTTATTTAATCAAATCTTTTCATTGACTATTCTTATTCACCCCAGCTTATAAAAATTGTTTACTTATATAAAAATAAATAACTCAGTTGCCTTAGTAAGTAGTATGAATTCTATAACAAACAACAACAAAAAGTATGCCGTACAATTCCCACCGTTCTCCTTTAACATCTAATAGCAGTTTTTCATGCCCTCCCCGTCCCCTACGCCATGCAACATCTACAAAATTACTATATTCGAGCATAATTTTAATATTTATGTGAAATTATATTTAATTCATGCATGCGTATATAACATATAAAAAACCAATATAAAAATAACATAAAATACGTATATATAAAAATATAAAATATACGTATTATAATGGGAAATGAATTCATTTGTCAAACTGACGGTTTAAGTAACCGTCAATATGTCAAATGTACTCAATATAGATTTAATTTAATAAAAATCTATTAAATTGTTTACTTGAAGAAAACCTTTATGTATTCAATATGACGAAAAATAATGTATAATGTAGGTCAACATTAATACTCCTCTTATTATTGCAAAAGTCGGTATCGGGGTATAGTTTTAAACAAATACCCGTTAGCTTATTAAAACTTAAGTCTGAACTCGTTTGTTTCCCGCACCTTCGGCTCAAACACAAAGCAATACTTCAACAATAGTTCTCATGCGAGCGATGGTAATTAAATGAAAATAAAACATCATAGAAGAATATAGAAAGATATCTCCACATGGTATGACATAAAGCTACTTACCAGATCCGAGTAGTGTTACCTGCACATTAATAATTTGTGTAGGTATTTCTATTAAATTCTAATGTTATATGAAATATATTTTAGTATTAAACGGACAAACAGAGTTTATTCCTAAATAAGTTTAAATCAATAAACCATTTTAATGGGATTAAATCGAAAAACATTAAAACAAAGGGGCGATCTAAAGTTACTACAATATATATTTTGAGATATTTCGCTCCAATCCGTTGAAAAAACACAAATGATATAATATAAATATTATAATTAAAACCAACTATAGCAAGCAAGTAAAACCAACAGTGAAAAAAATAAACGATTTCAGATTTTAAGGAATTTAAAAATTAATGAAGTATTTGCAGAGACTTCATCAACTCCTACCACAATACAGCCCGCGCAGACACCCGGTAGACTAGTTGCAACAAGTAAGGTACTGTTACATTTAGCCGTTAAATCGGAACTGAAAGGTGAAGCATTCGCCTCACCACCCTGTATCCAGGCGTCCTGCGCTTTAGCTTCAGTGGGCGGGCGGTTCCGGATTACCGAGAAACGTTGCACCGCCCGCCATTGCAACTAAGATAAAACTCGATACGCCATTTTTAATCAATTATCAATTAAACAAACACATATGAAAGTATATAGTTAAATCGAGGATGAAAAAAACATTGACATGGTTTTGAGCTTTTACAGAAATTAAACTAAGTAATTTAAATGAGTAATCTATTAATGGATTTTAAGCGTAGTACCGGGCAGACTATTACTTTGCTTTTTACTTTAAGTTTGTTATATTAGCAATCCAACAGAATGAGAGCGAGCTGTATGGAAACAATAAGGACTCTTTGTTTTTTGATGTTAAATATTAATGTTGTAGCGACATCTATAATCTGCGACTATAATCAATACGAAGACGTCTAAATCCGCATTTTCACTAGGGGACATTTGTCCCGCGACTCTGTTGCTCGACACGAAATATACGTAACCCGCGCGATGTCGCCCGACGTCGCTTATGACATCTACGGGTCGCGGGACTGGACGCAAGTCGCAAAGACCTACCACGTGAATATTGGGCGACATGTCTCCGTGACAACGTCACCTAGTGAAAATGCGGCTTAATCCTGAACCGCGCTATCTGTTTCCGAACGCTAAGTATACTAAAACATCTCGACATCAACCACTGGGGCCTTAGGGCCGGCCAGTCTGTGGTTCGACTGGTCGAGGATCCTCCCTAGTTGGAGAAGGAGGAAATCTCCTTTCCTCCAAATTAATTGATTTCTCAACCAGTTTGTCGTTCGACTGGTCGAGAATCCTCCATTAAGGTTGGAGCAAGAGCACACTTCCCTTCCTCCACAGTCTTATTTAAGAAGTAACATAATATTGACAGGCAAAAACAGATTGAGATGCAATTAATAAATAATATCATATCAAATGTCATACTTAAATGTGCAAACAATTATATTTTATCAATCAACTAACTACTCCTAGCCGACCCCGCTGGACCCGAGAACCGAAGATTGCACGTTGATTTCGATTCTATAAGCAACGTTATAAAATCAGTTTGTGACGATTTAACTGTGTTCCACTTTTCAACCACTTAATATTTCCTATACAAGATATTTTTTGTAGTCAAAGGACCACGCCTATACTTAAGTAGTAGCCGTAGTTGCGTCTAATTAAAAATTCTTTAAATTAAAATCCTATTTAATAACTGTTCATCCAAGTGTGAGCAGTGGTGTTAGGCTCTAAAAAGCTTAAAGCGTTTAGTAACGCGAAAAAAACCCCATCGCCCGGCTGGAAGTTTGGATGAGACCTTTGTATCATGACTGAAAGGATGATGTCCGCGAAAAACGACGTTTATCCCCTAAGATGTTACGGTAGCTATAAAATCATGTCATGCGATGCTACAATAACATGATTCTATTTAAATATACATATGTATATAATATATATACCTAAGTAAGTGAGGACGGGAACTGCGCACCTTCTTGTTTCAAGGTGACATTTTAACTCAGACGTTTCCTATCCCTACGTGATGTAATGCCTTAGTGATAGAGGGTGTGTTTTAGTTATAGAACTACCTATTTTAGGAGTACTTTTATAAGTATATAAAACTAATATTTTCCTGCCTAAAAAATACTACAATATTTAGAAGTATCCTACGGGAATGCGTAAATGGAAACAATTGTGAGTATGTCCATAATGTTTAAATTGTTGCATTTAAAAGCTATTTAATATACCAATTATAAAATATTTTTTATCAAACTAATTTCTTACCACACAGACTCACAAAACACAACATTTCATAACTTTCCAATTTAGATTTCAAATAACTTTAAATTAATTTGTACGGTGACTACGTATGCACCATTTTACTTACAGTGGTTTTTCTGCAGAGCAAATTTTTCTCCTGTATTAGAAAATACAACCCAGCCTAGGTCTTGTTTCATAAACAATTCTAAAAAAGTATGGTAACTCGAATATTTCGTACTCTATTCACCGATCACTATTGATGACTGTAAATAATTCTTAAAGTAACAAACATACAATATTTTAAGACTATTACAGATTTTTATCAAACTCTGTCGAATGAAAATAAGAGAACCGTAGGTCAAGGAGTTGCAAGTTGCAACCTTGTTTATGCAATAGAGTACATAAAGTGGCAAATTAACATATATTTCTATTAAAAAAATATTCATAGATAAGATTTACGTATGGTGCACAGTGATGTACCTTGATGGTGACATCTTCACCAATCGAATAAAATATTTTATGTACACCAAGTGCAAACAATATATCAAAATTAGCGATCCGGCCCGGCTTCACACGGGTGCAATGTAGATGTACAATACACAAAAAAATTTTACTCGCTGATAATGCTAATCTAAATAGCTTTCTAATGGTGAAATAATTATAAAACCGGTCGAGTTTTTGAGTTAAATCGTAACAAACAAACAAACAAACAAATCTTTCCTCTTAGTATTGATAAATTGTTTATACCTACATAAGTGTATTAATAAATGGTGTACCATACAGTATAGGTATTATCGACTCGTGACACAGCACCCCACACCGATGCCCCTCGCACATTAAATGCTTCAATTTGTTGTTCAAATGTAACGACGACAGATTGGTATTTTTAACCGACTTCAAACAAGGAGGAGGTTCTCAATTCTGTTGTTTTTTTGTTGTTGTATGTTTGTTACCTGATAACTCCGCCAATTATGCATGGATTTCCAAGAGTCAAGAAGGACAGTTTAATCCTACCTTTGCAACAAACTTTCGTACGGTACCGACTGCGGTGAGGGTTGGCTGGCAACGACTTCATATATAAATATTATAAATATTAAACAGATATATATCAATAATTTTGTTGATTATTCTTTAAGAGGATATGTTGAAAAAAATGCGGTTTTTCTATTACGTGTAACTTGTTCAGGCTGTGGATTATGGATATGAAATTTTGGAATTTGTTTTTTGACTATACTTCGCAGTGTCGCTCAAAAGGAAAACATGTTTCAATGAAATTTTCTCGATAGAAAAAAAATGTGAAGTTATGTCTATTTTTACACTTTTTTGGATCCCAAGGCATAACGGCAAAGAGTTATTTAATTTAATTTATTTTAAAGAATGTAGAATAAATGTCTTTAAGATTGCTCAAAACCGATTGATGATAGTGTAAAAAAATTGTTATTCAAGGCTTATTGTCAAAATTTTTATACATGTCATCTGTGGGCAAGTTTCAGCAGAAAAGCACATAGCACCATTAGGGTGCAGTATAATGATGCATACCGCATCCTAATGAAATTGCCAAGATATAATAGTGCCTCGAGCATGTTTGCGTCCGCCGGTGTGAACGACTTCTTTGCAATCATTCGATCCAGGATTGCCTCCTTTTGGTTACGCATTCGATCGTCGGGTAATACTATCCTAAATACCCTCTCCGAATACTTGAACTGTCCTATTTTTAAATACTGGACAAATGTCCATCGCAGCGGGAACCGTAAATAGTATTAATAGTAATATAACATAGTAATACATGTTGTATTTATTTTTCTTTCTTTTTTTATGTTTTTATAAAATTGTTAAATTGTAATTGTATAACTATGGATGTTTATCTGAAATAAATTATTATTATTATTATTATTATTATTAAAACCGTTTTTTAATCAAATAAAGTATTGTAAAGTTATGATATGAATTAGTTTTGGCACATAAGTTGTTTTATTCCAAGCGCGTTCATGCTACAGCTATCTCTTTTTTTTACATGTCTCAAGTAATTATTTCAATCTCGCTCGCTCACATTCAATAGAGCGATTTGTCGGCCTGCGAGGCACATCGACATAGGCCCTTAAGGCTCTTGCTTTGAAGTAATTAAAGTATTATTTTTTACTTTTCAGTTTAAGTTTGTACATTTATATGTATTATGTATAGGTATAATTTTCAAGTCGGTTTTCGTTTTTTTTTTAAATAACTGTATAGAAGTGGTAAGTTTGATTATAATAATATAAAAATCACCTACAGCGTCGTATTTGGAATAGTTTTCTTGAAGGCATCATATAATTAAAATCTCGTGGATCTCGGGACTACTGAGCATTTCTATATTTTTTTGCCAAAATGCATATTTGCTTGTCCCACAAAGTAGACAGCTAACAACTTTCTTGTATATATGTTTTTTTATAACATTTGTTTTCCTGAAAAATAAGTTTATAATTTTATTTCCTTATGACAAAGAATATACATATATTATTAATTGATTTTTTGTTAAAAATATATAAATGTAAAACACTTAAAACGCCAATGTATGAAAACGTACATGTCCCATACTAAAATTTATAAATTCAAACTCAGTTATTTCATATATTTATTAAGTAACAGTCCCAAGATTTTGCACTCAATATATTTTTGCATCGTAGAAGAATATGCAGCATGCATTAAATATAAAAAAAAATTATCTATACTATAAAAAAAAACAATTTTAAACTTGTCCCAGTAAAAGTTCCACAAACAAATTTCCCTTTTTGTTATCAATTTTAAGTGTTTCAGCAAAATTATTACAATTTAGTATCGGTTTTTCTATATTGGAACTCATTACGTTTCATTTCGTGCCACCACTTTGAATAAATAGTTATTCTGAGGTGGTACAGCGTGTAGTGTAGACATTCATAATTTTTGCTACGCATTTTATTCCCGCATTTGTTACCCTTGATTCTTGGTAAATATATAATATTTAATATATGTTATTTAATTTTAAGGTAGTAAAAACCTGTATCTCAATACAACTGTACAAAAGTAAATGTTACATTAACAACAACCATTTAATTATACATTTTAAAAAATGTAGCAGCAGAATTGTTACCAAATCTTTTGTTACTTTATTAAGAAAACGTATAAGAGGAAAAAGCTTAGTAACAAAAAAGGAATTATAAGGTTCTGTTTATATTTGACAGTGCAAGAAAATGACAAAGACAGCATATTTTCATAAACGTTTAAAAAAATTAAAAAATTGATAGACCTCAAAGTCGTATCAGGCAGCTAGAAACAGCTAAAGAAACTAAAAAAAAGGCTTACAGGCTGCAGAATAAGTTAATGGAAGAAAAGAAGAAATTGGAAACTGGTTTATTAAAAGTAAAAGTTAGAAATGAAGTTTTAGAAGCATCATTGAAGTCAACTTACAGAGAATGTGAAAATAATAGAGGACGAGATGTAATAAAGAAGATAGCAAGAAATATAGAAGTAATATATATATACTATAAACACGTGGAACGCTGTGTTATTATAATAGATGTTGATTCAGCTATAACGTGTTATTTTGCGTTTTCATTAAGAACTTATATTAATTCAGCATGGAAATTACTTTTTTACGCTTAATAAACCCTAAATTAAATAAAATCTTACTTTTTGTAACAACTGTCGCCTATATATGCGAATTATAGACACAACTTTATATTTTTATTTTGTTACCAATGCTTCCCTTTTTGATACTGTCCCAAAAAAAAATATTCTTATTTTCTCAATAAAAAATTATTTCAACGATAAAAAAATATATATTTCTGCTAGAAAGGCTCAACACAGTTCCAAATTTTATGATAAAAAAGCTTAAATGGTCAAATTGTTGATATTTTTAACACAATAAAAACTCTAGAATTATTTTTGCTCTAAAGTAACAAAATAAATAGAGACAGGCTATTTTTAAAATAATTGTAGCACTTTCTTCAACTTTTTTTAATAATTATATAAAATCCGATCAATATATGTAGGTAATTAATAATTTTAGGACGGTTGCCTCAGATTGAAAGTTTTAATTTACACACTAAAAAGCAACAAAATAGGAACGTTCAGAATACCCTGCTGAGGTTTTTAATTTTTATAAAATCAATACAACAAATTTCAACGATTCTACTTTAAAAAAATAAAAGTTAGATAGATAAGCTATAATTATGGCATAAAGATTTTCGCAATATACGAAATTAATTTTTTTTAGCATGTTTTAAAAGAGTGGCAAAAAAATATAGAAATGCTCTACTAATCATGCATTTTTAAATAAGTGTAATATCACCTAGTCTTAATTTTGAACCAAAAGAAAATATAAGTACAAATATTAAAGAATGATTATGAACATGAATATTTTTAGGAAGGTTATTTTATTACGTTTCTGTAAGTAATTGTACCATTGTTCGAACGAAGTAATTGTAGTTTTGATAAACTTTTTTTATCCGTAATATTATAGTGATTTTTGACATCTTATAAAATATAAATATAATTAAAATTAGCAATGATATTTGGATAAGTTAAACAGTTTTTTATAAATTGTTTTGCATGTGTCATATAACATTATATTTATTTAATAAAAATATATTTATCTAAAAAAAACTATTATCCGTGTTTTCACGTCGATCTGTTGACCTGTTGTTGCATAATAAACCAACAAACACACTTTCGCATTTATAGTATTAGTATGGAAGTCATGTATTTTTCTTTCTTTGCGTCCTACGTTGCGTTGGGGGCAGATTGTCTTCTCGCCGGATGATTCAGACGGCATTACTGATGTGGTGCTTCATGGTATAGAACGTTTCATTCCTTTCTCTTCGGTGCCCATCGGCGGCAACTCCGAGCTTTAGAATGTTCGCCCCTGCAAAACGTCATGACACCGAAAGCGGGCGGGCCTGGGTTAAAGCATCGGCGTCTCGTGATGTAAATACAGTCAAAATCTGTTATAACGACATCTAATATTTGGTCGTAAAAACCGATAGTCGTAACAACCGGTGATGTTTTCGAGATACAAAGTACAGCCGGCAGAATTGGCACACGTGCGTTCTGGTCTCTCGCTAAGGCTTACTTAGGGAATTTCTGTCAGCCCTCCGTTCCATCCCTGCACAGGGACGATTACTTGTTGGCCCATGCCGAGAAAGAGAAGGCCTAACTTCTGGGCTCTCTTTTCACGTCCAAGATGATCAATATATCTACCATCGACTATTTTGTGGTGTGCCACCACCGTGCTTTGACCGCCTCCGTGATTAAATGGGAAGCGCGATGCGTCACGCGTACGACTGGAGGTCCTGGGTTCGAATCCCGAGGAAACCAGAATTTAAAAAAAAATGTTTCGGCCGGGCAGAGCATAGTAGGCTGATCACCTACTTGCCTGTAAAGAAAAATTGATCAGTGAAAAAGAAACAGAAATGGGTCTGCCCCAGCCCCACTAGGGGACTCGGGAATTCACACTTTTTACACTCATGCTGGAGGTTAGATTACGGCAAAATGCTGTGCGAAAAGTACTTCTCTCCTTGGACATCCATAAGTCAAGTGAGCCCGATGACATCCTTGATGATCCCTCCGATCGTGTTGCGGACATGTGATGGCCCCCGATTCTAACGCGATTTTTTCTGCATTTTTACTAAAAAGTTACCTTCATCTTATCTCCTCATTTCCAGAGTCGTTCTGTTCCTACAGCCGAAGCTAGTATCGGAATACTTGGCGTCGACATATAGAGTGACGTTGAATTCGATGCGATATCGTTCATTGTAATTGAAAAAAATAAAATAAATTTTAATATTAAAATTAAGTGTAAATAAATCCAAAATTCGGATTATGTCGGTTTTTTTCAAGTTCTGATAATACGGATTGCTTTCTCTATTTATGATATAAAAAGCTTTTGTACGTATAAATGAATTTGCATTCAAGAGTTTCATTTTGGTTGGGTTATTGCATGTAGGTAATTATAATTTATATAATACTAGCGACCCGCCCCGGCTTCGCACTGGTAGTAGAGCATATTATGCCTACATGTTTTGTCGTATCGTAGGGTGATGATCGCGTCAAGCGAGTCCCGTTACATCGCACACACAGGTATTTGATCGATCTAGCTGGCCAAAATTGCTAACCGCTTAAAATCGATCGCATTCACTCAACTTCATTGAATAATGGTTATATTTAAAATAAAAAACTATTTTCTACTATAATATACATGATTTTTAATTTAAAATAAACAAAAATTAAAAATTATACATAAAAATAATGAAAAATTCTATACAACAATTGTGATAAAGCTTAATTATTTTTTATGATAATATGTACATATAACATAACATTATACCATAGTAGTAGTTCGGCTTTTTAAATTAGGTACTAACATTTTCATCCTCACTATATGAATCTAAAGAAATCAAATAATTTTCGGCATATTCCAATTTCCCGTTAATATCCAAGTTGCTTTGAGTCTTCATGACGTCAAATATTTCTCTTCGAGTTATTCTTCGTATGCCAGAAGGGCCTAAAACAAAAAAAACATATTTATTGTCAAATGTTATTTTATCACTTTTTGGACTACTTACTTGACTTTATATGCCCATAACTTAAAAGTTGGTCTTAAGTGGCCCTTAATTTAACATAGTTCAGGAAGCATATATAGTCTAATTTTAAAATAAATAAACAAGACAACCCTATCAAACCCTACAATAGTACAAAACCGTTGAAGTGTCAAAAATTTCAGAGGAAAAATCACAAAAATAGGAACATGTTTGCAAGTCAATAAAATATTATATCCCGGTGCAGTACGTTATCCAATAGTGTATGAAAAAAAAGATAGTTACCTGATGTGTCAGAATCCATAGTCCAGAAATGATTCTCACTGCACTAAATAAAAATTCAAAGTAGTTTGTAAATTGGTTTTTTACGCGAATTGCAAATCAAGACAAACAGTCGAAAAAACTTCTGATAACAGACTGACTGTTGCCCTAATTGAGTGGGGTAGGGATCTGTTAACTATGGCGTGGGTTAGAGAGACTATCTGACTTCAACAACATACCATTTTTTTTTACTTGGGGGTAGTTCTAGGAATTCCTATTTTGGCCAGCTAGATCGATCAAATACCGGTATGTGCATCGGTGTGAGAAACGCGCTTGAATTTAGATATTTTCGCGCGAATTAATTTTTGCGATAACTCCTAAGATATTAATTTAATTTATATGCTGTAAAAGACAATAATAATGTGTATGAAATGCTTAAAATAAGTAACGAATTAATTTTATATGGTGGTTTAGTATTCTTAAATTTTCTAATTTTCCGCGCAATTTTCTTTCATAAGAATCTTCTCCTGACCATAACAAACACAACAACAAAAAAACAGATGAATAAAAAGCAAAGCCTATGTTACTCGCTCATAATATAGCTTTTTATTGGTGAAATAATTTTCAAAATCGGTCAGTACTACCTCTCGCCGAATTGCTCGCTGCGCTGCGTTTTTTGTTTATATTGACATTTCGTGGTTATGGAGCTGGTGAGCATTTAGGTATATGATTTGCACAAGTTTCACATCGAGGTAGATTGCAGTTTACGTCATTACGAATTGATTTGGTCCAGTCAATTAAGGTCCTACGTTGCTGCGTTTTCGCGATTGAAGTTGCTTAAAAAAGGGGGATATTAAATCATTTGCACATGTATGCCTCTGGGGTTCATGGTCACAAACATCTTGGAAACGAAGAAAATCGAAGTAGCAGACATTCAGGGCTGGACGGAGTTGTAAAAATGTTTAAAAAAAATTAACTTTGACATTAAAGTTCATTTTTTAGTTATCTCTTTTTCCCAAAGAATGATGCTATAGAAGAACCAGATGTAGGCGATGGTGTTAATATCACTTTCCAAAACTGCAGATATTTTAACTTCAAGCAAATCATATGAAAATATTGTTATTTTTGATCTTAGTATTGATTCTACCTTCTAGTTTTGTATTGGGACTGTTAATTTTTTTTTTATGTCAGATATCGACAGAGCATGAGGTTCACTTGATGGTAGGTGATACCTCAGCCACTGAATATTAATCAGTGATGCGCTATCGACCTACTTTTTACTTCGGAATTCAATATGCTTCACTTCACGGTTTTTCTATCTATGAACGGTGGTTCGTTACCCGGTCGGAATTTCGATATTCCTCCCACCCGATCAATGCCCGAAGTTACCAGACGTGGGGAAAATATGTTTACAGAAAACTATAATCATGTTGTCCCGGGTGGGATTCGAACCCACGACCCATCGAAGCGAACGGCAGGTGTTCTACCAAACGCGCCAACGAGCCCGTCAAATTACATTATTTTGTGCATGTGTTGTGGATAAAAAGTCTTTAGTTTTTAACTAAAGACTTAGATTATGTTCATCCAGTTGATGGCACAAATAGGATTTAGGTTTTGGTTTAGATTTTATCATTCATATGACATCTGCATACATCTCATGGTCATAGGATAGATCATATGAAGTGTCATAGGTGGCCTTCTTGTATTAAATTGTAATTATGCATCAATCACCCAAAGTAGTGACTTTGGGTGATTGATGCATAGGTTCTTCTGGTTTCTGATCTGATATGTCTTTCATTTTCATAGGCTTTGGTGACATCTAGTAATATGCCTATTGCATAGATTTTATTTTCTATGTATAGATTACAATTTTATACAAGAAACATTAAATATATACTACTTAGGTGTTTGTTTCAATAATATGTAAGAACTAAATTTTAATTTCTGTTTGCTAAGTGATTATGTTATTATTTTGACTTACGATTTTCGATAGAAACAGTAGCAGTTACAACTTTTTTTTACGCTTTTAGAAATTACTCCTACAGTAATATATTAGGCACTGATACAAATGTATAACAAATATAACATTTTGTTATATTTTAATCTGAGGGGCAACTATTTTTTTTACAACTCCCTCAACCACAATGTATCCGGTTCAGAAATTAGACTGAATTCATTGAATACACTGCAACCTTAGCCTATATGACTTCAACTATAATAAAATTAATGCAGTATGTAAACTGCCAAATTTGTTTCCATTTACTAATAATTTTAATCTCTATTGTCCTTGTTTTTTATTCCATTAGTATTTGTTTACAATTTTATATCTAAATTTTTTGTTTATTATTGCATCCTACCTACCACCTATCAATATTATTTAAGAAATAATTGTATCTTTGTTATATAATGAAAACAAAATTATGAGACACACTAAAATAAATCCTACTTCCAGTCTTACCTATCTACAATAATTAATTAAAGCATTAAATATATATCAGGATCTGATTTGACCTAAGTAATCTTCATGTTGGTTTTTTAATTATATTTTACTATATTTAAGATTATATTTTTAACTGACTACATAGGATTATTTTTTAAACTTGACATTCACTAAAAGAAAAGGGAACAGCAATGAATACTCAAAAGGTATCTCAGGACCAATTTTATAATAATAGGTCACTATATGACTTTTTTTTAAGAAATAGTTTCAACTTTTTTCACTGAGAGTAAACTTAGTGTGATCTGAAGTAGAAATATATTAATTACTAGCTGATGCCAGCGACTTCGTTCGCGTAGGCTTCACCTTAAGCTGAGATTTGAGCAAGGTTTCTTCATATGATATATTCAATTGAAAGTGGCGAAATAATGAAACTATTTCATTTACATATCAAACTGTTATTGACATCTGATAATTCGAAAAATTTCGACGCGAGTCAACTTTAATTGCAATATGTTGATATGGTGCCTTTAAATTATGATAAATTTTGTTTCTGACAACCAATTTTTATGAAACAAAGCCTATATGTTGCCCCGGGTTTTTCTTAATATATTTGTGAAAATTGCATGAAAATCGGTTCAGTATCTTCGGAGATTAGCCCGTACAAACAGATAAACAGACAGAGAAACAAAAAAAATTAGAAAATCTGGGTTTGTTCTATTTCTCTTCTTACATCCCCTCGGTTTTTAGCATTTTTTTTCTATGTACAAACATTTGACCTCGACAGTTTTATTATATGTATAGATATATATTAATTATAGTTGGTAATTGTATATTTTGTGTATAACTGAAATAATTCCATGTTCCTTTTAATTTTAGTGACAATAATAATTAGTAATTAACATATTTTAGTGAACACTATTATTTGTTTGAAAGTTTTCTAATGCAAATCTTTAGTGTGATAGTGATAATAAAATGAACCCCTTACTAAACAAACTTATTACATTACATCACCACTTCACTTCAGGTGGAATAGTGGGCAAATATTGTATTTAAGAAAAATAGAAAAAAAATATTGAAAATTGTAATTAGTTATTTATTTGAACAAATGTTCACTTCTTTTCAAAGCAATATACTATTAGACAAACCTTGCATTAATTATAGGTATAAATTTTATTGCACCACCTTTTAGGGGGGGAGGGGTCAGTGGGAGCTTAAATTCAAAATGGCAACCAAATTCCCTGCATTAGTTGCCATCTTGATTTAAAGATATTAATAACACTTTTTCGTTAATAACTCGGTCATTTTCAACAATAATAATAAGGAATTAAATTGTTGTTCATGCGATTGTTAAAATTGCCAGAGGACCTTAAATATTGGTTCTAGGAAAAAAATGCCAAAATTGTTTATCTTCTTATTTCAAACAACTTTGCTGATATACAATTAAGCCCTAAGATTAATAATAAACGATATAATTCAATAACCATACTTTTTTACCTTTTTCTCTCGCTTAATTCCGAAAATATTGATTGTACATGATTGTAAATAAAATGTAGACAATCCCATGAGCAATAATTTATGTCCATATTATTATGTCCATATTACTTTAAATCAAGATGGTGTTTAACGCAGGGGTCGAATTTGGTCGCCATTTTGAATTTAGACTCCCACTGACCCCCTCTAAAGGGTAGTGCAATTACATTTCTACTTAGAATTAATGGAAGGTCAAATGCTAACCTGGCTGGGGTATATGTTGTCCATAAATGAGTTGATCAAATTAATATTTTGCACTCAACTCTGAGGAAGAAAAGCAAGACCCCATTTGTGTACTTTCTACACAATGCCTTTTGAGAGTTTTGTGTCATGTTAACTCAACTTTTACGATTATGTGTAAATTAGTACTTTACAATAAGATGAGGCAAATAATCCTGAATCTTATTTGTCCTGTGTAGCATGTACTATTTGAATTATTTTTACAATTAGACTATATTTTTAATTTATTACATATTGTCTATTTCTTCTTTTATTTATTGGCATTTTCAAGCAAAATGGATAGATATTAGCATCTAATTTAGATATTTAAATTTTTATGAATACATTTGTACATTTGTTAGAATGTATGGGTGAACTGACAAAATTTGAAATATAATTTATTGACAATATAAAAAGGTAACTCAAAAAAAAAACATTAAGACAGAAATAATGATGTGTTGTTAACTCTAAGCTACCTCTGGTATTTAATTTACGAGTAATATGAGTACCATCCATGGTTACAACTGGTTTAACTATGGTATTTATGGTTATTATATATCTAAGTATAATAACCTACACATGCATGTTTGTAGTTATGTAGTACAACCTACCATATACTTTTATACTGTATGTATTTACAAAAATTACACACATATATTTATATATTTAATTCTAATATACACAATGTTAAATTTAATCATTTCAAGGTCAGTCATCTTCATCTATTCTGGTAGGAAAAAGACTTGTGCCAATTTTTTTTTAAATAATCAATATTGTAAAATAAACAATAACCATAATAGACAAATTTATCGTAGCTTTCCAAGAATCGAAGATTTCATATTTGTGTTTTATTATTATTATTATACGATTTCGGAATTATAACTTTCGGTAAGTATGCACTAAAAGGTACGCACCCAAAAAATTACGACACAAATTTCTTTCAAAATGAAAAAATCGCACCGAATTGAATGACAAAGTGATAAAAAAGCATAAATAAATTCTAAACGCATAATATTATTATATATTTTTAAGGTATAAGCCCAAAAGGCAATATGATGAAAGCTATAACTACTCGTTTTATGTAGTTGGTACCATGCACGTAGCAGTAAAATATGGAGGATGCAGAATATACGAATTGCTCTAAAAACGTTTTAAACAACAATATACACGAATAATGAAATTCTAAAAGTTAGGATATTGTTATTTTCGATGATTTAATAATATTTTAAGTAATTAGATCAACGTTTCACAAAGAAATGCTCTAATTTTCAATAAAATTGTACCGCCCTAGGTCGCTGTTGATAAAAGTGCTTATTATCACTTACCTCTTGGGAGAATAACATATTCCACACAAATAATAAATATTAAAGAAACAAAGATTGAAACTATATATAAAAGTCCTTAAATTAAAGTAGAATTTAGTTAGGTTTCACAATTTTTTTCCACAAAACAATAACACTACGCGCAATACTAACGCACCACCACTGTGAAGTTGTTGACATCGAAATTCTAAATCAATACAGCCAACATAATATAAAATGATTTTTCTTAAATTCACTTTAATTTTCATATACACAATATAAATCAATAATTTAGATACATAATATTGCCAATAACATGTTAAGAAAATTTTATTTCAATTAGAATTCTACTAGATGCCGACTCTCATTTTAAGATTACTTTCATGTACGCATGTCCCACACGTATTGATTTTTTATTTCGTACTTTTATAAAATTGATTTAGTTTTTATATGTAGTACTGAAAATATTTTTAATATGATCATAATAAAAAAAAATCCTAGTCAGGGATGGTTACAGGTTTATTTATATTTGTAGGCAGAAGTCATAATTAATAAAATAGACAGGATTTGACCTGGCTTTGCTTAACATAACTACCCACATTGCAACTATTTTCAGACCCAAAAATACACCAGAACATGTTTCCCCTTCAATATATATAATACACAGTATTCGACTGCCCTAAAACTCTAAATTCATGGTTAAGAAAGAATGTTAGCGACTTCGAATGAAACTAATTATAAAATATTAGTCTTAGTTATTATTTGTATAAATTATAAAGGAGACTTAAGCTATATTGTTTTTTTTTTCAGTATTAATACTATCAAGAAAATATTTAAACCGATTAATACTGATATAGTTTATGCTTTTATATATGAAACGTTGAATAAAATTCAAATATAATTTTAGCTATACTCAAGATAACGAATATACTACCCGTTCTCATGGAGAATGCCGCCGTAAACAGCTAACGGTACTGTAGACAAAAATATAATGGAAATAATTTTTTACAACTACATTTTACTATCTGAAAATTCGAAAAATGTTGTTTTTAATTTAAATTATTCACTTACCAAAACGCAAACAAAACATTGTAGGTTTATTTATGTATCCATAACTGCAATACCAGTTATTTCATCGAAATCATTTAAATAAAATACTTTATACATGATTAAAACGCGATTTATTATTTATTTTATTTATCCCGACATTTGGGATGCTTTTCAGCAACCATGGTCATCGAAATTACTCATTTCTATATTACTATAATCACTCCTTTCTGTGTCGCTATAATAACTTTCAGCACTCACTGAAATAGTTTCATGTTTTTTCTTGTTCATTAGCTTATATTATAATAAATTACGTTCGCTACTGTGTAGAATCATTATAGCAACACAAATATGTCCGTATGTATGTTCGTAGTAAATAATAAACCAACCGAACCAAAAACAAAAACATAAAGAAAACAAAAATCACAACAATTGCAATGTTAGAACAAATCGAAACAGCCAAAGCCATACTAACCAGGCGACGCTTGAGGAGCGGTATGAGGAAGCAGGGCGGGAGGTAACGGCAATCTTGAAATGAACCGGTAGTAATAATATGATAATATTTCCAGAGTAATGAAGACAGTAATTTTAAGATTGTTATAAGAGATAAATAACTAATAAATTACATATAGTCACTGATGTTCATTTTCATTAACAGTTTCAATTTATTTTGATAATGTATGGTTCATAATAGATTATTTCTTTGATTTAATGAAGCATAATAATATAATATTCTAATAATCTTATGTAGTCTTTTTTATATTATATTTGACTTTATAGTCCTATTGGTCTTTATTGGTTACCGACGAAATTTGAGGTTTTGCTACGAAACGCCTAGGGAGTATTCTACGAGACATGTATCTCGGCTTGGGTTGCGGCAGGATCAGGAGGGAAGGGAGCCACCCGTGTATGAGTTGCTAGAGCTCCCATTGGGAGCGTGCCTGGGCTTACTCGCGTTGGCATATTGTTTGATTCCGTGAACCCTATTATGGTAGATTGAGGGGTGAGGGTTTATAGTGGGTAGTTCCCAGTGACCCAGATAGGAGCACAACGGTCATAACCCGCAGGTGTACGGTGAGTCCCACACTCACTGCATTCTTGCTCTACCCCCGAGTGCGTAAATACATTTCCACTTGGACAAAAAAAGGAGGGGAGGGAGAAGGAAGGGATGGACGGTAGCTCACCCAGGTGAGAGATGCGTAAAACAAAGATCCTCGCCAGACCTGGCTAGCGAAGGCATTGCACATATTATTTTACTGTTTATATTAGTGTGTAGATGTGTTGTTAACTTTTAAAATAAGAATTGATTCGTTTCTTAATGGTTTCCAAAGGAAAGGGATTCTGGAAAACCGGTTCCACAGACTGTTTCGATAACTTGATGTTTTATTACGAAATGACAAGTTACAATGGACATAATAAATTTAAAAAAAAATGTTATCATGACAGTTGACTGTCTGTCCTGTCTTTCAAGTTTCAAGTTAATTATTTAAAGCCAAGAATATGTTCTACTCCTAGGGAGAGATTATTAAAATTGTCTATTATCTTTCTGATTCTGAAGTCAGGTAATTGGGAAAATAGGAAATTCATTAAAACGTGGTAGTCTGCTTACTGTGTATACCTTACTGACTTACTGTGTACTTGTGTAGTAAGCCTTTTTTAATAATTCACAAGATCATTCACCATACATTAATGTATTAATGATTGGTTCTGTGTGTTGAAAAATGTACAAGGGTCGTTTTCAAAGCTTCAAAATTAGATTTTAAAGGAAGTGCTGCAGTGTACGTAATGAAGTCGTAATACAACTGAAAATCTCAAGTATCACAACTATCTATTTCAAACAGCAAATGCCTGTTATTTTCTACTTCTGAATTCTCCATGGCACACCTCTAATTTTCTATCAAATTGTATCAGTAAAACTTCAGTTTTTTACGGTACTTCCCCAAATAATCCCTCACTAAGCACTCAATTACTTATATATTTATCTATATCTTTGTCTAAGCTGCTAGTTAAAAGGATGTAACAAGTCACAAGTCAGTAGTTCATATTTTGATGCAGATTTGTAGATTCTGTGCATAAATATATCATGACAATAAGTCAAAGTAGAATGGAAATATTGAACAATTCTGATTTGTTTCCTTTTTTTCATTTGTCTTTTGTTAATGAGATAAGTGTTTGTTACTAAAGAGTAATAAATAACATGGACAATGTGAGAAATGCCTTGACTGTTTAATTTTGATAATGCTTTGAGGTCATTGAGTGAAATGAACAAACATTACCTCAAAACTGGTACAATTATTCATCATTTGAAAATAATTTCAGATCAAAAGCCTACAGATATTGGATAATTCTTAATTTATATTAGAATAAATTAAAAAAAAACAAGTGCATTATGAGTCAAGACTGGATTTAATTAATTACTGTGTAAGATGTGTATAATATGATTAAACAGAACTAAATATAGTTCAGGAAAAGATTCTACAATGAGATATTATAAATTGTTTAAACATATATTTGTCATGGGTCTTATTGTTAGTGTGATTTGGTTGTTGTTTTCCTGGAGCAGTGTTGAATTATTAAGGTAATTTTATTTAATTTGCCAAATATGTATACTTAAGAAATATGAGTGATGACATTCGATCCATAGTATGTAAAGTATGTTAAGAGTTAATAAGTTAACTGAGTGTGATTAGTAAGGAAAAAAAGGATCTATAAATACCTAGAAAGTTTATCAGCTATTTATATTTATTGAATAAAAGTAAATAAATTATCATACATTCTCAAAAAAATTTAATAAAAATTTTGCTAATTTCACATAACCTTTAAAACAAATTATGCAGTTATCATTTTGCCACTGTTATTCATGATTTATTAACTACTACTTGTGCCTTAAGTGTTCCCGTATGAGATCGGCACTGTAACCAGCCCGCCTAGCATGACCATCACGAGATATCTCGCTGACGAGTGAAGACAAAACTAGTAATTTTCTAAAAAAATATTTTGACTAATTTTCTTAAATGAAATTATGATTTTATATTGTGGTTCAAAATATTCAATATAATCTAAGCAATAATTTCCTATAACTTTGTAAATTGGATGTGGTTTAGCCAAAAGGATCTAACCCCCAAAGAACACACTGGATTTGAAACTGTTTGCTATAATACACCCAATTATGATTGAAAGAGCAAAAATGGCTTTACGGGTGTCAAATAGTAGGGCATTGTACTTAAACTATTGTAGTACAATAGCTTAGATGTTGTTATCATCCTTCCTTCCTTCACATAATGACTTTGTTATGTTGTTAGAATAATGACATATGAATATTTAATTATTACAGTAATTGTTATGACTGTAAGAAATTTGTTTCCTCATTTTTCAGTTTAGCATCCATGGATCCTAGAAGCATTCCAATTTCAGTAAAAAATAAATTGTGCCATCAGAATTTTAATGACGAAAGGCAACATATTAATAATAGCTCAGATTTAAAGATAATTTATTATGTAACACCTACTTATCCAAGACCAGAGCAGGTGCCTGAGTTGACCAGGCTTGCACATACACTAATGCATGTACCAAGACTGCACTGGATAGTAGCTGATGATCAACCTGTGTGTTCTGAAGAGGTTGCCAATATTCTCAGGTGATGTTACTTTCTAGTCAACCAAATGCTGAGTTGGTGTGATATGTTTTGCAATATTTGTCTATTGCACATTTCTTTTTTGAAATATCATATATTGTTTTGCTTTTGCCTTCCTGTCTTTTTAGATACTTGATTCGCTTTTTACCATCTTATAGAAAGCTTAAACCTTTATAACCTCTGTGAACCTTCTTTTTATATATACAAACCTTGCTGAAATTATGCATATTACAATAATTAATTAAAGAATACAAAAAATGTACCTTATTACATTAGTATCAAACACTATTAATGATTCAAATTTATTTTCTTGTAGACGAACTGGGCTGCCATATACACATTTATCTAGTCCAAAACCATATATATATAAAGGAACAAATTTTCCTAGAGGTGTCGCAAATCGCCGGGCAGCTCTCACATGGCTGCAAGAGAATGTTAATGAAGGAGTATTGTACTTTGGGGATGATGACAACACTATTGATTTGCGACTGTTTGATGAGATTAGACTTACCAAGAAAGTCTCTATGTTTCCTGTTGGCCTAATTGGTGATTATGGAGTTTCTTCACCTGTTGTCAAGGAAGGAAAGGTATCTATACTATTATTGTATGTAATATTATAAAGCTGAAGAGTTTGTTTGTTTGAACGCGCTAATCTCAGGAACTACTGGTTTGAATTGAAAAAATATTTTTGTGTCGGATAGTAGTTTACGTATTTTTTTATTAAAATATGTAATATTTTTTATAAGTATTTTTTTCATGTTTATAAAGGATGTATCTATAAAATAAATGCAATTCCAAAAAAAAATCAACATCCCTATTATCGAGGAAGGCTTTAGGCTATATTACATCACGCTGCGACCAATAGGAGCGAATCATCAGTGAAAAATGTTGCAAAAACGGGGAAAATTATCCATATAAAACTACTCGACCGATTTTATTATCATGATCTGCTACATTGCACCCGTGCGAAGCAGGGGCGGATTGCTAGTATTATATAAAACATAATCTTTTACTAAATCTAATATATAAAATTCTAGTGTCACAGTGTTCGTTCCCATACTCCTTCGAAACAGCTCGACCGATACTTATGAATTTTTTTATGCATATTCAGTAAGTCTGAGAATCGGCTACTATCTATCTTTGTGAGTAGTGATAAGGGGTGTCCACCCCAATTATTTTTCTTATTTTTTTATTTTTTTGTTATCTGGCATTAAAAAATACATACAACCCTATATTTTCAATCTTCTATTACCAAACCCCGCTTTTTAGAAATGATTTACATGACAAAACAATGTTTGCCGGGTCAGCTAGTATTATCTATAAAAATGATCATAATTTCAATTTAATTAATTTTCGATTTAAATATTCCAGGTTGTTGGCTTTTTCGATTCATGGCCAGGATCTAGGCTGTTCGCTGTCGATATGGCTGGATTTGCCGTGAACATTGAATTCCTGAAGCCCTCCGCCAACATGCCCTATATAGCTGGACATGAAGAAGACAGGTTTTTAGTTAGTTTAGGGCTAAAAATGGAGGATATTGAACCTCTAGCAGATAATTGCTCTAGAATACTTGTTTGGCATACAAAAACTGTGAAATACAAAAAACCAACGCTACGGCTTGATATTAAAAAATTAGATACAGTTGCTGCTTATAAAAATTTTGCTAGTTTACTAAAAGAAACTAAGAGGCTTGGTATGGCAAGTCTGAGTGACAGTAATGGTACTAAACCTTATATAACCAGAAATCGGAAGTCATACGAAACCATATCTGGTTTGCAGTAATTTTTGTATATTATATATTTGGCATTTAAAATATAATCTTAGTTTTGAACAATGCTGAATATTTCTATTCAAATATAATTTAAATCATTATCGCAATTTTCATGATTGAATGTAAGGTAGGTACCGCTTTTATTTTTTCAACGTTTATTAGGCGTTTTATGAAGAAAAATTTTGTAGAAATTTTGAGTTGGGTTATAAAGAAGATTTTTGTATGCGATTTCAAATTATTTTTCATACAATTGACGGTTTGAAGTTACAAATACTTACTCGCAAGACGTTGCTAGGGCTCGATACAATTTAGCTTTTTGCCGTAAGTATAATGCACATTATGTCTTGTATCCTGTCAAATATTGATCCGATCCTGATTATTCATTCACTAATAGAGCGCTATACTATCTCTGAGTAATACTAGCTATATTTGTTTGCATTTGAATTAGGTTTATGATCAATTTCTTAAAACGAGGAAAGAGAGATCAATTATTTTTAAAACCACATTGCAATTAAAAAATATTAATTTTGTTTTGTGAGTAGGTTAGGTAGACAAATATTATACCAGAAAGTGGTAGAACAACTAATCAGTGAACATGGTGTTAAAAATTAAGTAATGCATAATAATTTTATTGTATTTTTAAATAAACTAGTCTTTAATTTTAAGTCACTAACATAATACATACGGTGTCTTTTTCGTTGACAATTAGTACAAAAGTTCTTATTTATTTTTATTCTATCTTGTATAGATGTGATAAATAAATTATTTTTCCGATGACAGATACTCTCAGTGACAACATTATTTTAATTTGAATTGCCTGAGCTTTAAATATTATTTAACCGCCTTATTCATAAACGTATTATAAGTTTGATATTGTTAAAATATGTTTTGTTTCTTTCGTTCTGTAGTCTTTTTATATTCGATAGAGCGAGACAAAACATTAGTTTTTATCTTATACGCAGTAATTGTTCACGTGTACTCTGATACGCGTTCGCGAGCGCTAATACATAGTTAATAATATCCAATATCAAACGTTTGAATTTATTTATATCCAAATCACTACTTAACACCATAAAGCGCGGTTCAACCTTATCTTTTAGCGTTTAATATTGCCGTGTATAGCTAATTCGTGAGTCTCCCTTCATTATTTCCACATGTCCAGACCGTCCAAGCATGCTTCTCTCTATTTTTCTTACTACATCTTTCTCTCTAACTACTTCCTTATCGCACTATTTCGTATTTTATCTTTGAAACTTCTTCTTATTCGTGTCGCTCTTGACAGAGCGGTCGTGGTCATCATGTATTGTCAGGGGCTGATGTTGCTCGCCTCACGATGTCTCGCCATCTCTCTCTGTTCGTCGTCATGCGAGAACAATGATGTAAGGGGCCGCCTACGGCAGATTTAATCTGGTCAGTCCATCGCATGGCTGATCGTCCACGTGGCCTAGTGCCTTCCACTCTGCCCTGCACAACCAAGCGTTCTATGGAGTCATTTTCTCGCCTTGAAACGTTGTAACTTTGAAACTTACATCACGCATATTGTTAGTAACGCTTTCAATTTAATAGAATCTAGGCATGGACTATCGCAGAATTGTACGTGAACAAGTACTTTGAAAGTGTACACTAAAGTAACTCAAAAATCACTATAATATGATTTATTCAAGATAAAGACGACGTTTTATTCCATATACATTATACAATTTACACATGCATAATATTTAAGTAAGAACAACACCAAGTATATTTTATTTTTAATATTGTGCGTTATATTAGTTTCAATTAGAATAATTTATTGATTTTGTTTTATTTGAAATTGACTTATACCATTAGACATATTGTTTTAAAAGGGGTTTTCTCGAAATTTATACTGTATATACATAATATATTATGTTGCCTGTACCAACAACACTAGCAATCACAGTTCCTTAATGTCCTTAGCATTAATTACCATGATGTCTAACTCTTTCTAATATAAATGAACAGGGGCCTTATTTCTAAAAGTAGTATTATTGCAGAACTCCTTGACTATAGAAAGGGACAGAGCTATACAAATTGTAACGCGATGTCGCGTTTCGTCTCGTAAAGACTGCAAACTCTTAAGAGATAGTGGTAAATCCCTAGAGACAACAGCTTTAATCATAATTAATTTGATTTTTGCGACTACGAGTGTGTTCATAGGAATAATAGCGTAAAACCTCAGACTTTAAAACATTTATTTATTATTTATTAGACTATAGTATTATTTTTTATTTCTAATTAGTAAATGGGAAATACGGTCTATGGATTCTCAGGGGTGATGTTTTTTTAATAGATGTAGTTGATGGAATAGATATAAACACTGTGTAAAATGAATGGATCACTAGATTATATATATGCCTCTTATTATTATTATACTATATATAAATACTATACATAAAAGTAATCGTTAAAGTAAGATTATTACACCGGCTTCCTAATCTCATCCAAAGATATGAATAGATAAATTTTGACAATAAATCTCAAATATACAATTTTCAAAATGCAATTAAACATACACCATTTTACAATACATACATTATACAGCAATTAAAAATATATTAATACATAATTATTTATAATGAATGATATTATGTATATATATGTACAATTATTAAATCTTATTAAATATTATTATCGCAAATTTATTGAAGGAATCTCTATTATTTGAATAGTTATTAATATTTAATAGTTAAGTTTAACCTAAGGGTTAAATAATGTCAATGCTTTTCGAAATTATTGTACATATGTACACATTTGTGAACAGCAATTTTTGAATATTAAGTTGAAGAAATTGGTATTCTGTGTGAGAAGAAACAGTAAGTTAGTCTCCCTGAATTCGTTATTCATTATTCAATTGTATACATAAAAGTGGTGAAATAAATAAATTATTATTATAATTATAATAAATTATTATGATATTTTAATTAGTATAATAGTGTTATATACCGTGATTATTAAAATAATACAAATAATAATTGAATATGCAATCTCATTTATAGAATTTCAAATATATTAATATTAGTGTGTTTTAAAATGTTTATTAATAATAATATTGTTTTAATGTAAATGATTTATGACAGTAGTATGGCTGTATCACAATTTTTTAGAGAAGTGTTTGCCTACGCGCAGACTAGAGCCACCGATGGCCGCCACTAGAAGCGGCCACCGGTGGCTAGAAGCTTGGTGGCGGCCACTCGAGCGCCGTGTTTGCGCGGATGCCCTAAAATGTATGAAATATCACGCCCGTAGCTGGTGGCGGCCACCGGTGGCTATGCTGTGGTCGCCACTAGTGGCTCTAGTCTGCGCGTAGGCTTATAGTCACCTTTGTAAGAACACGACAGCGCGATTCAATAATATTGTTGTATGAGTTTTGACGGGCTCGTTGGCGCGTTTAGTAGAACACCTACCTCGCGCACCAATGGGTTGCGGGTTCGAATCCCGCCGGGATGATTTGTTTATAATTTTCTATAAGCATGTATTCCCCACGTCTGGTCACTTCGGACATTGAACGGGAGGCCGGAATATCGTAATTCCGACCGGGTAATGTACCACCGCTGATAGATGGAAAAACCGTTAAGTGCACTTTGCGCTTTTCGGTCTGTCTATGAATGCTCGAAGTAAAAAGTAGGTCGATAGCGCATCATTGACTGATACTATCAAGTGATCCTCATGCTCGTCTGTCGATATCTAACATATTTTATTTACACATATTGGATTTATTTCTTTGTTTTTAATATTGGTTGTAGTAAAAGCAATCATCCCAATATAATAGGTTTACTAATTCTGATATATTTATGATACTCACATAATTTCTCTTATTATTTAGCTATAGCGGGAATGAAACTGAATGCTGAAAACTAATATTTTAGTTTATATTATATGTGATGATCCGACATGACATTTTATTATGTGTTGAATTGAAAATGTTATTAACTCTACACTAAATTGCACTTGTGTAAAGGTAGCGTTCAGAATTTTTTTTATAAGAATAATAATTATACATTTGATGTATTTTTTTTATGATTAAGAGACAGGCAGATGTTGGGCTGCTAGTATATAATATATGTGTTGATGCAATCTACATCTGCCTATAAATTAATAGCGGGACAACCATACAAGCCCAAAAGTCTGCCTTGCCCTATTAATGAAACCAAAAAAAGAAAAATAATACTCTTAATTATATATAAATACGGCAAGCTGGATTTTTGGGCTTCTATCTATGATGGTCCCACCACTGCCAGAAATATATTATTGTCAGCTTCGTGAATGCCTTAATTTAAACAATTATATTATAATAAAAATATAATACTCTTATACGAATCTATAATAAACTAATTACGTCGCGCTTCATATTAAAATGTATTCTACGTTTAAAGTTAGTGGCAAATTACCACGATCCTTTCATGGAGTGATTTGTTACAATAATAATCAGGCAGTCTTCTTTTGAAACTATGTACATCGAATAGATGACGGTTTTTCAATTATTTACTCATATTTAAAATATGTGACTGTATATAATAATACATCCCCTCGTGGGAGGTGTCTGAGTGAGTAAAGATCCTTGACAATTCTGAACCAATGAATGACGGCCTTAGAGTTTAATAATTATTATATATTAGTGATGTGCCGGATATCCCTAGCCGTCAATCCGCGAATATCTGAGGGAGAAGGAAGATACGTATCCGTCCGTATCCGTTACTTTTTTGGCGGGTCTTTTACCTTATTTATTTTCAATACATATATGAAACTCTAGATGTAGGTGATTAGGTAGCAATGAAATCTATTAAATTCAAATCAGATTATTTCTTGAAATCAAATATTTGGCACCTTTATACTGAAAATTTAGTAAATAAATATATTGAAGGTCACGCGCATCGACACCAGAAATTTAAGTTCCCTATCGATATCCGCGGATATACATTTTTAAAAATCCGACACATCATTTCATTCGGGGAGTCGTATTTATCTAAGTGTTCTAATATTAGCGTGATCATCACATTTTAATATTAATTAAGGGCGTCTCTACATTTTGTTTAAATTTTTTATCAAAATTCAATAAAACTAGTATAGAGGTGAGAGTTTCATACTCTGTGAGTAAATACAATTTACTGATTTGTCAGTTCCCTGATGTTTTAATAAAATATTAATGAGTATCTATATGTATATTATAATATATATCTGTTATATTAAAAATAAAAACTTGTTGGAAAAAAATGTGTTTTATTGAAGTAGGTATAACCATACAATATATGAATGATAACATAACAAGGATGAAGATCCTGAATCATTTACTTCTTTCCATTAAGCTTGTCCAATTTGTCTTTGTAGGTACGTAGCTCGACTTCATCCCAGTGCAAGGTTATGTTGGCAAAGAATCTATAAAACATTGTATGTTTTAAAAAAAATCATCATTATTTGGATTCATACTAAAGTATGCGATATAACCAGTTTTTTAAATTTTTGTTTGTAACAATTTAACTCAAAAATTACTCGACCGATTTTAAAATTCTTTCACCAATAGAAAGCAGCGCGAAATATAGTCTAGTAGTTTTTAGTTTTTTGTGTTACTATACACAATCTACATTGCACTAGTGCGAACTGCGAAGCGAAAGTACATTAAAAAATAAAATCTATTCATGAAAAAATTATGTATGTATGATGGATACCTCATTTGAACTTCTTTTAATAATTTCTGTTCTTGGTCAGTCAGGCCCTTCTCTAATACATCGAGAGTGTCTCTCATTTGCTCAACATTGCAGAAACCACAGATATTGGTGTCAATACCCGGTTGGGTTAGTGTGAACCAAGTTGCGATGCGTGCTAGCTCTACATTGTGTTGCTGTAAAAAATAAGAATATACAATATCTTTTAAAATAATCAGACGTAGGGTAAGACTTCATATGGCATTCATGTGACTTGTATAATCTAATATATAAAATTTCCATGTCACAATGTTAGTTACCGTACTCCTCCGAAACCCCTATGGAAAAAATCTCATAAACCCCATAAAAACATGGACAAATGCAGACCGATTTCTCATAAATCTCATAGCCTCTGATGAGAATTTGATCTGCATTTGTCCATGTTTTTATGGGGTTTATGAGACTTTTTCCATAGGGACGGCTCGACCGATTCTTATGAAATTTTTTATGCATATTCAGTAAGTCTGAGAATCGGCTACTATCTATCTTTCAAACCCCTAAGTGATAAGGGGTGTGGGGTTTTTTTTTATTTTTTTTTACTTTTTTATTATGTGGCACTAAAAAATACATAAAACCCTATACTTTCACTCTTCTATTACCAACCCCTGCTTTTTAGAATAGTTTCTACATTGTACATGGCAAAACAACATTTGCCGGGTCAGCTAGTAATATAATAAAAAAGAGTTGTCAATAAGGTGTATAATAATATTATCATAGAAGATATAAAAAGTAGTACCTTTCTTTCTGTTATACTTCCAGGGAAAAAATATTTTAGATTTTTTATTGATTTATTTATCAATCAGGGGCATAGTTTACCCTGTTTCAAAATTTGGTGGGCGGCGAAGCCCTAACGTATAAATAATTTTAGCATACAAGGGTTCGGGGCCCCTGTAGCTAGAGGGCTCCGTATCTTTGATATGACAGTAGCTACGCCCCTGTTTTGTTATCAGTATAAGAAAGAAGGTTAAAGAGTAATATTATTAATAGCATTTATCAAACTACACTGTAATGCTATCTTAACCAGACTGTCAGCTCGATTAATATATTACTAAAAGATAGTGAATAAATACTTGAGTTTGCACTTTAAGTTATTACGCATAACGTTTTGAATAAAATCTGATGGGAGGACATTAATAAAGCGTGTGATCAATTAGACATTTCGATTTCAATGTAGAATTTTTAATAGATATTTTATATAAAATGTTCTTAAATTGTTGTAAGGAATAAATTAGATGAATGTTTGTAATAAATCGGGTATCAATTACCTTACAAAATTCGGATGCTTTTTTACAAATAGCTTTGATATCGTCGCTAGCGGGATGCCATGGCTGAGGGCCTTTATTGGAAAGAAGACCCATCCCTGTTGCCGCAGCGTTAATTATACCAACTCCTTTAGCCTAAAATAAATATCAATTAGGGTGAAATAAAAGATAAAAAAGGTATGTGTGTACTTATGTACACGCGTTAGAAGTTATACTTCTTTGGCGTCTGAAGAAAAATTTTAAAAAACAAAACTACAGTAAATATCGAAGAAAAATGTTAAAATCAACAACTTCATCATGTCGTTTTTTTGGGACATCGTGCGCGCGCAGGTCATGAATTCACTCTCATCCAAACGCGCCAAAAGAAGTAAGAAAACCACATAATACTACCTACAACTGATAGAATAAGATGATGAAGCTAACCTTGAAATTATTTTTATTCTGTTACTAATAATTATCATCCTTATGAATTCGCTTGTTATTATTGTTTTTGCAATAATGTAGGTACATACGCATATTTACAAGGGCTCATTGGCGCATCGGGTAGTTCCAATGAGTCACGACAGTTATATAATATTTTGTAAAGATGTACCTACGCATCATGGGAGGTATGTCCAAATTTAAACTTGGTAACGAACCACCAGTCATGTATGGAAAAAACTTTGAAGTGTTTCCGTTTCAGCTATGGAATTCCGAATGCTCTAAAATAAAAATAGGTTGACATTGGCGTAGCTTATGATGGTCAGTGATGTAGTGCACCAGGTCCACGAAGCTCACAGAGCCCTCAGGGCTTTGGAAAGAGTAGCAGCTGCTCTCGAAGCTACTGATTTCGAGACCTCACAAGCATTTTATTTGTCAAGATGAGAAATTTTCTAAGTCGGTAATTTTCTGGAGTTTGGAGTTTCTGAAGAACTTTTGCCGAGGGGATTGCGATTTTTCTCCTATTCACCGGTGCCTTGTTCCCTTGTCGGTTGTGAGCCTCACGTTCGTTTGTCGATATCTAACATAAAAAAATACTTGACGAAGACGGTATATTATACGAGTATGTTAAGAACAAGGCTGTTTATTATAATAAATAAACCTTGATATTGACTCATTTTTATTATTTGAGTGTTTTAATTGTTTGTTTGAATGTTTCGTCGCTCGTTCACGTAAATAATAAGGAACCTTTCCATCTAATATAATAAATATGTCGCTACGTAATACTATCAAGAATATAATCTCAGATTAAATAAGTTTGAGATTATAATTAATACATTTATAATCCCAATATCAGGACCCTTCTTGAGTGCAAGTGGTTTTATTTTATGCTATGTACCTGTTGAGTAGAAGTTCTATTTGATTCTACTGTAGAATCTACGAAGACATCTCAATGCATTCCCAGACTTAGTAACAATTAAGTGTTCATAACATTATGGTGTGATGTGAACTTAAATCACTGACGAATGTTAAAGTAAGCCTTATGAAAAATTAAAGTAATGTACGTACCTTAAAATATTTAGTATAGTTTTGTAATCTATTATCAAAAATGGTTGATTTCGAATAAGACAATATAGTTGATATTTTGACATCAGACTCTTCAACAATTTCCTGCATCAGATCTATATCATAATCAGCAATGCCTATGTATCGGGCCTTACCATCACGTACGGCTTGTGCCAGAGTAGGCAATGTTTCTTTTAAAACAACTGATATGTCTGGAGCAAAAGTGACGTCATGAACCTACAATTAATAAATAAAATTACGATACGATTCCGACAAGTAGTTTAAAGTTAGAGCCGCAAAGCAATTATCCTAATAATTAAAAGCACATACAGATATATTTGGCAAAGCTTGTTTGATGCTTTTCTATAGTCGAAAAGATTATTGCGCTCGACCAGGGTCGACCAGGGGCGTAGCTACTGCAGTATCAGCCGTATCAAAGATACGGGACCCGCTAGCTACAGGACCTCCAAACCCGTTTAAACGAAAATTTACCTTCAATTAGGGCTTCGCCGCAGTTAGGGAGATAGGCCATCAAGTATTAATATAGGGCCCATCAAGAGTAAGCTACGCCCCTGTTGTCGACACTTCTTAGGTTAACATTGTCTTTGATATCTCACCTGTATTAAATCAACGTAATCTAAACCAAGAAGATTAAGTGTGTTGTCCATCCCTGCTTCTGTCTTTTCAGCGGAGAAATCAAACATTTTAACTGTATTCTTCTCATAACGTCCGACTTTACTACCAATGTAGTACGAATCCCTAGGTATACCTTTAAGTGCCTGAAAAGCAATAAAGATATTCGAAAATCTAATTTCAATTTATGAAGCCTTAGGTGCTATAGAATTCTCTTGTCTAAAATCAACAATTACTACACGGTAATAATGTTTAGATCCGGCCCACTAGCATTTCATTCATCACGATGTTTCAGTTTACCGTTTACGTTACAAACAGTGGTGTTCAGTGGCATTTAAAAGGCAGAGGTTGTTAAATTTTTGCTGCCCTTGTCTCTACAATTGTTAGTTCAAATGAATGTAGGTATATGGAAGGCAGTTAGTGGTTCAGGGCGGCGAACTGGGTGTTGCTACATAATATAGAAGTTTGCTGTACCGTTGAATATACAATGAAAGGGAAGAATAACTTAAGGAAAATGTTATCGGTAAGATGTCGTGTAGTTTGGTCCCCAAATTTGCCGTCCTTATAATCTGCTGGCCTAGGCTCAAGCTCACTTAGCCTGCTGATAAATCCGCCATTGGTAGTGATGGGATAAAACATAAATTAACTATATGCCAATAAATCTTCAAGGCTCAGTTTAGGGTTAAACCTTAGCTTAAACGTAACCCACCTGACCATTAAATCACAATTGCCATAGTGTTATAGATATGTTAAATGCGAAGTATTACATCCATTGTGGACATATTGTGTAATACAAGCAAGATACGTAAGTGAAAGAGTTATCATGATAAGCTTAAGTTACCTTCCCAATTGTTCTTTCAGAGCTTCCTTGCCCATACCAGGGACTCGTCTCCAGATAATTTACTCCTTGTTTCAAAGTTTCATGAATCAGATCTAAACTTTTTTGTTCGTCGAAGGAGCTACAAAACTAAATGATTAAAACCCAATATTCTCTGGGCCCTTAATATCAAGGTGCCCTTTTTATTTTCAATTCGGATTGAGAGTCAAGAAACATCAATGTATGAAGCAAGGCAAAAAAAAAATAATGGCAAAACTATTTGTTTATTTACAAATCGCTTTTGTAATATTTGTACCTGTCGAGCCGTCTCCTATGGGTCGTGGGTTCGAATCCCGCCAGGACACATATTTATAATTTTCTGTAAGTCAGTGTTCTTCTTCTCCACGTCTGATAACTTCTGGCATTGAAGAGATATTGAAATTACCTTCATAAATATATTCAACTGACGTAGTGTATACATAGGTATTTAGTGAAAATAATGTTGATAACTTGGGAGTTACAGTAATAATAAAATCATATTTGGCGGTACGTATTATTTATTTATCATAATATAAATAATATTATACTGTGATAATATTTAAACTAATGTAAGTTAAGAACGATAAGGGAGAACCAATTCTTGAAATTATAACGATAAAGTTAAATAAACTTTAAAATTTCATGGAATATAATTTGTAGGTATACTAATAGGTACTTGAACATCAAACATTATTTAAGCTTTTAGGTAAATTTGGTATAAGAACATTTTTGCAAGATAGCTCTCTTACAGCAGCTGTAGACTATCTACGGCTATTCTTCTAGGTAGCATGGTAACTATCATCCATTGACAGACAGATCTTTCAATTTCTGATTTGGGTGGTACTGTATTAATGAGAACTTGTCACTTATTGATGATGAAATTAATGATAGAATGGGTAAGCAAATATATATACTTAAAAGTTAAACTCTTTAGAATAATTTCATGCTTCGTTATATTATCACGACAATAGTAATTTTTACAAAATGGTTGATAGACTAAGTAGTAGGTACCTATAATATACCATCGATATACTTAGATAAATTCTTGTCATACCCATAGATGTTGCTAAATGAAGCTCCTCCTAAGCTTACATGTGAGACCTTTAACCCCGTACCACCAAGTTCATTGTACCTCATGATTAAATTACAAAAAATGTCGCGTTTTACAATATGTGACCACTCCTTGCGGACGATGGTAGACAACTGGTTGCAACTTGCAAATAGCAATCAACTTTGAAATCAAACCGCTGAACGAGAAATGTATGGTGTACCTAAAATTATTATACTCGACTATTGACTAATGGTAGTCGGGTATTAATGACGCTTTTGGTATTTTTATTAACATTATAATAATTTAAAGAACTTAAGGTCGTAAAAGGAATATTTTAAAAATAGAAAACAGCGGCCGATAATTAGTATCATAGTATGTATATCTTTGTTCTGTAATCTTTATTAAACTCTGACTGTTGCGGACTCTAGCAAAAATTAAGTAAGGCGATGATTGTTAAAAACTGTTGTTATCTGTACTAATATTATAAAGAGGAAAGATTTGTTTATTTTTTTTTTGTTAAGATATAATTTCAAATAAGAACTAAGCGTACTGGCGTTACAACGAAAAAAGTGATAGAATTATTTCGCTGATTGGCAGGCAGTAGCAACTTCATATGAAAAAAGACTACATATACCAATGAAAATATTGTTATGGCTCCTCTTCACATTGGGCCAATGCAGGCGAATAAAGGCAATGACGCAAGTGTAGAGGGCTTAAATGTCTGTAATCGACGTTATTTGTACGTATTCGGCGCTGTGTCGGTACATCAAAGGAATGCTTGCCCATTATGGCGTGCCCGTCCACACAATCGCCGATTACTCAGTACGTAGTTGTCTCGGATACAGTACAGACATATTTTTGGCGATATAGAAATAATGGTTGCGAAGAGACTTTTAGGTTCATAGAACTATACCAAAAATAGATATGCATTTGGAATCCCAAAATAAATGATATTATTATTATTATACTCTTTATTGATGAACATTCTCACAATTACACTTTTTTATATAAAACTAGCGACCCGCCCCGGCTTCGCACGTGTCTAGATTTTTTGACACAAAAAAGCAGGGGTTGGTAATAGAAGAGTTTAAATATAGGGTTGTATGTATTTTTTAATACCACATTATAAAAAAATAAAAACAAAAAAAATCGTCCAAAAATTAAAAAAAAAAAAATTAAGGGTGAACAACCCTTATCACTTAGGGGTATGAAAAATAGATAGTAGCCGATTCTCAGACCTACTGAATATGCATATAAAATTTGGTAAAAAAAGCCGTCTCGGAAGAGTACCTACGGTAACTAACATTGTGACATGGAAATTTTATATATAAGATAATAATATTTTTAAAAAAAGTATAAACTTGGGCATACCACCGGCAATAAGGCCATAATCAGCCCAGGCTACCGGTGGGGGGGAGGCAGAGAAAGGAACCTTCTCAGTGAGAAGTTCTCACAATACGAGCCATGTCCAGTAGTACTGCCTTCTGCATCTTATTATTATTATTATTATTATTACATAAGCACCTCAAAAAGAAATATCAGTAAACTATTAAGTAATAACGTAGGTACTGTACTAAATATTAAATAAGTGTAGGTAGATAATGTTAATGTGTCATTTATTTAAAACCCTAAATGATAATATACGCAGAGTAAAAATATTGCCGCAGCCGAGATCACCTCGGTATTCATTTTCGATAGACGTCATATCACAACAGTAGACAGACAGTTAATGAACGTTCACGATAGTGTGGAGGGTTGCCCGATCATGGCGGCGATCTTGGACGATAATTTGATAGGCCATCATGGCTCATTGTGAAGAGGAGCCTTGACATGGAAGCGGCAGCATGTGTTCCTAAAGGCTCCTCTTCACAATGACCCATGATGGCCCATCAAAAGATCGCCCATCATCGCCACCATGATCGGGCACCTCTCCACACAATCGTAAACGTTCATTTACTGACTGTCTAGTGTCTACTGTTGTGATATGAGTAATGACGTCTATCGAAAATGGATACCGAGGTGATCTCGGCTGCGGCAACATTTTTACACAGGTCATATAATCATTTAGGTTTTTAAATAAATGACACATTAAAATTATCTACCTAAACTTATTTAATACTTAGTACAGTACCGAAGTTATTACTTAATCGTTTACTTATATTTATTGTTGAGGGGCTTATTTAATAATAGTAATAATAAGATGCAGAAGGCAGTACTACTGGACACGGCTCGTATTGTGAGAAGGTTCCTTTCTCTGCCCCCCCAAGCGGTAGCCTTGGCTGATTATGGCCTTGTTGCTGGTGGTGATTCCCATTTTTATACTTTACTTGTACTTTTAAATATTATTATTTTATATAAGAAAGTGTAATTGTGAGAATGTTTATCAATAAAAAGTATAATAATAATATATATTTTTTTGGGATACTGTACCCGACACAACTACATACTGAGTAATCGGCGATTGTGTCGACGCACACGTACAGTTGCGATTACGTACAAACATCGCCGATGATGGTCGATTACAAACATTTATGCCCTTACGTGATTGCCTTTATTCGCCCATCATGGCCCATTGTGTAGAGGAGCCATAAGATAGAAATGAGCCAATAGATGGCGCTGACTAATATTCGTTCATTTTAAGATTACCGTTACCGGTACATACCGGTCCTCAAGCATCACTATAGTACGGATAGCAACGCTGCCGTGTTTCGATTTTGTTGTGATTTTTGTTTCTATTGGTTCGTTATTTACTACGAATGTATATTTGGACATATTTGTGTTGCTATAATGATTTTATAATACTTTGTATACAGTATCGTTGCAAGGACATCGTAACGGTCGAGGGCGGCATTCTCGAAGTGAACGATTAGTAATAATGATGTTGGTCCCATATAATGAAAAAATACTATAATGTCCCCAATCCTTTACTTTTAGAAAAATAATTACATATTCAGTGACATGTATAATCGTATTACACTTACAAAGTGTAAAATTCCTTGGAAAGGTAATTTTTAAAATGATCAATTGAAATAAAGAGATCAGTATAACCGGTATTCAACTATTCTTGTTCACAGTTGCATTATTAAAATATTATAAAATAAATTATACAAACGCGCGTACGAGACACGTTTATATTTTTCGAAATGGCATCCCTAATAATTATCCGTAGTAAGATTTCGATTTCAGTCTCGATTTTCAAATGTCTACAATCGTGAATCGTGAATCGGTAATCGGTATCATAAATCGTAGTATCTCTCTCTACGTATTAATACTATTTACTCTTACCGTATCGCTCGGACGCTCGTCCTTGGTCAACTTGTGTAAATTATTACGGTTACGATTGTGTATTAATTGCCGCAATTTCTTTTAAAAAAAATTGGTGAATGATGTCCAGAAATACTGTTTTTCTAAAAATAATTTTCTAAATGTAAGTAAATAATATACTTCACAGTTGAAATCTTTACTGTTTACAAGTTATGAGAAGGCTAATATTTAGTGGAGTAGATTTTTACGCGACTTGTAGCTATTTTCTGAAGATGACGGTGTGTTTTGAAATTAAGTTTTTAATCTAATGTACTGCCATGCGAAGATTATTGATCCTTTTTTTTAATATTCTCATTATAATTTAAGTTTTAGTTAATAAATATTATGTTTTTCACTTATACAAATAACTAAAAATCGTTAATATTTTTTAAATTGTCTGACAGATTTGTTTATTAGATCATAGTATTAATTTAAATATAAATTTAAAGAATATAGATTTGATATTTTGTAGGTACTTACATTAAGTTTTAATGCTTTATTTTTTAATTTTAGTTATAACTTACAAAATTATTGCTTTTGCTGAATAAAGTTACCAAGATTTAATATAAGTATTTCTCACATACAAGTTTAATTTTAAATTGTAAGTTGGTGAAAAACTTTACTAATAACACCTAACAGTACAGGCAAGGTGCTTTTTTTTTAAAAGCAAGCTCCTATATTCAACTAATAGATATAATACATTGTTGTCACTGAGAAGAAGCATACTTTTTTATAATTAAAATGATGCAATGATAATCTACCAAAAATATCCAATTCTTGAATATAGGCACTAGGTGTTATGGTCTAAATTGAAAATCCCATAGTACAGACTTCAATTATAATTTCTCCTTTTTTTAGTGTTTTTTTTAAGGTTGCCCTTAACTCCCTAAAAAGTTTTAAAACAAAACAACAGATTTTAGATGCGAAGTAAAAAATGCTACTATTATAATTGCCCATACTCTAGTATCACAATAAGTCTGCTTTGTAATACTAAAGACGTGAAAAGAAAAATATACAATAGATAGAACCCCTTTTAATTTTATCAATTCTATAACATAATCTGAATCCTTCTTAACAATACCTTGGAACATGTTTAAACTGTTGCTGCAGTTGTTCGATAAACTTGTTTTATTTGATTACTTTCAGAAATTTCTAAAAAAGGAAAAATCTTCATCTTCCTTTACTTTAAATTAATTAACATTTCCTTACATACAATGAATATTTCCCTTCAATAAAAATGCATATTTTAATAAATTTTAGATGAATTTGAAAAAAATAGTTCGGTTTAGTCTTAATAGTAAAAATTTTAATAAAATATTATCTTTTACAGTTCCTACTTATTTTTCTACAACATAAATCGGTATTAAAATGTATAGGGTTTTAACATTAATTTTATCATGTATAAAAAATAAAAGTTCGATTTTAATGACCATAGGATCACATAGCTACTGCTCTATAGTCAGCATGCTAGCAGGATAGTATGATGGTTTACGATATTTTTGTGTAGACGCTTGTTCATTATTTCACGTATAACTTTATATGTGATAAAAAAATATATTTCCATGTTATGTTTTTTTTTAATCAAAATTTAACTATTTAATATGATTCAATCCATAATTCAAGGGTAAAAGAGTGGTTATTCATACAAAACCTAGTCTCGAACTTTAGTAATGCCCTATCTCACTTTGAAAGTAAAAAGCATTAAAAATATTCGGAATATATTTCAACTTTACACGGTGTTTCTGAGTAATCACAAACACAGTGGCGTAGCATTGGGGAGAGGGGGCGGTGGTTGCGGTCCACCCCGGACTGTACTTTAGCGGGGCCGGTATTTCACACGTAACAGTAAAAAAAATTGACTTCCTTCAACGTTTTTTTATTTTTGTTGTTTGTACTTCACCGTAATGACAGAGTTTCTCTTTAGGTTACTGTTATTTATTAAGAGTACTAATTTTACCATGTCCTAAATTTTATATATTCTGTTGCAAAAATAAGGGCAGCAAATTAGGGATCCGCACCCGGTGCCAGTGACCTACGCCACTGCACAAACATGTAGATAATATGAAGGTTTGGATTTTTTTATAAGTCAACCAAAAGACTTTTATTAAAATATCTTGAACAGTCTACCTCAAATAGATATTGCAACTTCTGAAGTACTTGGAGCATCATATTGAAGAGTGAGATGCATCCCAATAATCATATACTAGAATAATGCGTGTAAAGTTTTCACGCTCTTGTTTATTGGCGAAACATTTAACAGAAATAATTATCATATTTTGACGAAAATACAATGTAGTTAAATTTAAAAATTCTAGTAGCATTCGTAAAGATTATTAAATTGAATGAATTATAATTCATTTCGAAAAAGTTAACGCCTTAAAAAATCACGTATATTTTTATTAAAAAGATTTTATTACTCATAGGCGACTTTGTTATAGTAAATAATTTTTCACATTCGATATTTTGAGCGATAAACCTATACGTACTGTAAATTGTAGCGTAGTTATAAAAATAAATAAATAACAAATTCTAATGAAAAGTACAAGGGATTGAGAGAACCTAACTGCCGTTGTATTCTAATTTTTAAAAACGCTTTAATATGATAGATTAGCTAAAAATTATTAGACTGAAAATATATTTCTAGGATAATACTCCAAGCATTTAAATGTATTAATACTAACTTGATTTCACATGTACACAATATGTCTCATCCATGCACATCTGGCACCGACTTTGTCGCTTTTTAAATTTCCGTCGTTTTGAACATGTCAAGACCGATGCAATTTAGCGAACTCGAAATATGTCTAAATACATCTTTATATGTTACTTACTAGCTGACCCGGCAAACGTTGATTTGCCATGTAAATAATTAATAAAAAGCGGGGGTTGGTGATAAAAAAGTAAGAATTTAGGGTTGTATGTAATTTTGAATGCCACATTATAAAAAAATAAAAACAAAAAATTTCGTCCAAAAATTAAAAAAAAAAAATTAGGGGTGGATTACCCTTGACATTTAGGGGGATGAAAAATAGATGTTGTCCGATTCTCATACCTACCCAATATGCTTACCAAATTTCAGAGGAATCGGTCAAGCCGTTTCGGAGGAGTATGCAGACTAACATTGTGACACGAGAATTTTATATATAAGATTTATGTATATTCATATATGTAAATTACTATTAGAAATATGGCCATAATTTACAATAAGAACAGTGAAAGAAGAAAAAAAAACAGAGTAATTCTTCAATGTTATTATAAAATTTGAATTGAAATATAACATCACTACACGTTCGTAAAATAATGCTAATTGGATACCGATGTTTGTTTATACAGTCAACATGAGGTCAACACGGTGGCTGCGTTGTCGTCCGTTCGCTTCGTTCCGTTCTACTCGCTTCTTGATCATCTCATTTCTGACACTGGCCTTCGGAATCTACTGCTACTATTACAACGCGTCTCCATCTTACCCGAAACCAAGTAAGTTTATATTATATATTACAAGTTAAATTTATATCACGACTAGCGACCCGCCCCGGCTTCGCACGGGTCAAGATTTTTTTAAAAAAAAAGCTGGGGTTATATGTATTATTTAATGTGCATTATAATAAATAAAAACAAAAAATTTCGTCCAAAAATGAAAAAAAAATTTTTAGGGGTGGACTACCCCTAACATCTAGGGGGATGAAAAATAGATGTTGGCCGATTCTCATAGATACCGGATAAGCACAAAAAATTTCATCAAAATCGGTCAAGCCGTTTCGGAGGAGTATGGCAACGAAAACTGTGACACGAGAATTTTATATATTAGATTCATAATACACACAACTTCTAATTGCAATACACACACCATTTCATATAAATATATATTGACATATGTAAATAATAGTAGAATTGATTTATAATTGATTGGTATTTAATATACCAAAAATTGAGATAGGATGATAAAAATCATTTTTAATAAGTTTGTCCGTCTGTCTGTATTTTGTATGTAATTTGTAATCCTATTTACTTTATACTCTGTGCATTATATTTTAATAACAACAATGACGTACGTACTCGTACATTTTCGGCAAATTCTTAAATTCAGTAAAATTAGTTTCAAAATAAAATACTAATTCTAAAAACGTGAAACTTAACGGCTCTGTGCAAATTTTACTTGCAAAACCTTCTACTAAATTGAAATCCATGCGAACGAAGTCGCGAGTACCCACTAGTTTTAAATATATTTGTGATCACGACCGTGACCATATTTGAACGGTTAAGCAATTCTCAGGGCATATTTCGATTCATGTTACACTTCGCCCAATATTAATAATAATCCGATTAAGTGTTCGCGATTTTCAATATACAAAATTTTATCGACGCGCAATGGAAAGTTAAAAAGTAATTATTTTTCGAACACTATTTGGCCGGATTCAGGGGCTTTTCATTAAAATAATGACTCAATGAACAAATTAAAAGTCGATTACATATGTTTCCAATGTAGGTATGTATGTTACTGCGGATTAAGCAAGATAAGATATAATCGCAACAATAATTCTTAAATTTTAAATTATTCTTTCGTTCCACAATAGAAGAAAACAGTCGGACATTTGTTTTTGTCGAAGATCCTTAACTATAAAATAGACTTCTAGTTTTTTAGCCAGGATTCCATTTATTACTAAGATACGCTTACCTGTTCGCGTCTGACAATTTTTCACTATACTACATATATTTGTATCTCTTACACTCAGTAAAAATTACACACGCAATAGATTTTTTTATAACATCTATTCAAAAAGAGCTAATTGGTTCAGCTTAAATAAGTTTAAAATAGCTTTTGAATCCCTAGGGATTAAAAGTGATTTGAATTTGGAATGTGGATATTGTTAGTAAATATTTCAATCACGGAAGAGATCGATCAGGAATATTGGATGAAAACGTGTCTGTCTACTGGCTGTCAAAAAATATTACGCGCTCGGACCAAATTAAAAAAGAAAGTTTCTGTAAAAGTAAAAACGCGTAAAACGCGTAAAACGCATTTTTTCTTTTGTTATTGTTTATTCAATTTCGAATTTAAGATCTTTCATAATTGCTCAAATTTTAACAGCCTCTAATTATATCTGTTTCTTGTTATCATAAATAAATAAACGTAATTCTACTTCATAAACTTACATACTTATTTTCTGAAAGCGGTGATAAAAAGTAGAGTCCACCTCGGGAGCGACACTATTTTAAACTCGAGTGTACTTCGAATTCCTCGCTCCACTCTGGATTAAAAAAACACATAGTTGTTTGCTCCCTTGGTAAACAATCTACTGTGTTTCGTTTAATTAAAACTTATACTAAGGATTTTTTTAATACCGACATTTTTGACCATTCTATTAATTTTATTATTGAAGCTCGAAACATTATTCACAAATAACTTCTGTGTCAAAAAATAATCATAATCTTAATAATAAAGTTAATAAGTAAATCACCTAGGGATGTTACGGAAGTTGTTTTAACGGAACCGAATTCGGAATCGGAGTTTTTAAATTTGGTTTATCGGAGGCAGACACAAAAGAGAGATGTGTAATAAAATAAAATAAATTAAAAACATTATTCATCAGTTCCATTCATATCAGTTCAAAAAAGTAAACACCTTCCTGGGTGTGATATATAAAAATAAACTAAATTTCTTAAATTAATTAAATCAAATACCGCAGACCGCAGCCACCGCCGCCGATGTGCCTCGACCTCCGATTCAAATTTATCGGAACCGAAATCGGAATCGGAGGTGCAAAATCAGTCGAAAGTTCCGACTTTTCGGAACCGAAATCGAAGCTCCGTAACATTCCTGATCTCACCTTCTTAGACGTGGATTTGTAACATAGTACCCTAAAGTAGGGATGTAACGGAAGTTGTTTTACCGGAACCGAATTCGGAATCGGAGTTTTTATATTTGCTTTATCGGAACCGGAATCGGAACCGAAACCGGAATCGGAGGCAGACACAAAAGAGGGATGTGTAATAAAAAAAAATTACAAACATTATTTTCAGTTTCATTCATATCAAATCAAAAAAGTAAAAACCTTACTGGGTGTGATATATAAAAATAAACTAATTTTCTTAAATTTTACACAGAAGTTAATTGTCGGCCCTCGCCGATGTGCTTCGACCTCCGATTATAGCTTCCGATTCAAATTTATCGGAACCGAAATCGGAATCGGAAGTGCAATATCAATCGGAAGTTCCGACTTTTCGGAACCGAAATCGAAGCTCCGTAACATCCCTGCCCTAAAGGCCTGTATTGAACCAACAGTCATAGAATTAACTTATTTTTTACCCGATTTTATTAAGATTGTTGATAATTTTAATCTTGCATTTATTTTTCTCGTTATTTTGCAGCGTGTGACAAATATACATATGTATTATCCCGGTAAAAAAATAATTTCGATGCCTGAAAGCAAGAAGTGGTTGCAATTTTTACTGCCGTTGCTTAGTTGTGAAATATTTGACTAACAAAAAAAATTAAATGGTATATAAATTAATTAATTAATTCTTTACTCGTGTAAAAAAGTAATTTCCCTTTTTGCAACCATTAGATTGTATTTAAAATAAATAATTGGAAAAATTTATCGGAACTCCAATTACGTGCGTTATCAAACTGCAATAATAATACTTTGAATTTTAGAAATATTTGTATTGTGTTTTTAAAACTATTACTTAATTTTAGTCATATTCTCTCATTTATGTTTATCGTTTGTGAAAGAACCGAAGGATATAATTGTTATGTCATGATACTTTGTCTGGATTGGGCGTTTTATTACACATAATATAAACTTAAAATGTGCTGTATTGTAGAATTAGAAATGTTCAACATAACATATTTCAATTGATACCTAATTTTTTTGTAAAAATAATCGTTTATTTAAGACACTTGTGATCTTTCTTGAAATCTGTCTGTATTCCATTGTATCTGAAAGTTTTATTTCTTGTTTAGTACCTATGCAACATTGCCTACTTTTCTATGGTAGTACTGACGAAATCATAACAATACTCGTACTTTTGTAAAATCAAGAGAATTAAACCCTGCTATAGATGTATGTATTTCTTTTTTAATATAGGGGGCAAATAAGCCTGCGGCTCACCTGATGGAAAGTGAACACCGCCGCCCATGAACATCAGAGGACTTGCAGTTGCGTTGCCGGCCTTTAAGGTAGGAATAGGCTCTCTTCTTGAAGGTCCTCAAGTATAATGGATAATTAATAAATTATTAAAAAATATTAGTAAAGAAAGTGAAAACTGAAATGAGATTTGTATCATATTTTGTACGACATATCGCGACAGTAAATTTTGACTTAGTAAGTCAAATTAACTTTTTCAAATGTAGATACTTTCAAAAATACCAATATTTTCCTCCGGGTCGTCGCGTGGTCGTCTGTGTATTTTTTTTTTGTAGTTGAATGTGCAATCGCTTACTAATTACAATGAAATACCTCTCCCTCAATGTTTGTATAGATATATTCAGGCGACGTTAATATTAATATTAAAGCTATTTCACCTTGCGCTTAAAACGACTAGATACTTCTGTAAAGTACATTATATTGAAATTTCTGTTCTTGAGAATGCAATATGCTTTGAAGCCTGCATAGTAGAATATTTCATCTTGAGAGTTGAAATTTAAAGTTAACCTTCTTATTACAAATATTTTCCTTATCCGTTTTCATATATTTTTAAAGTGCTTAAATAAAATTATAATAGCGATTATACAATATATGTACATAATATGTAGGAAAAGAAAAACTGAACCTGCAAAATGGAAAAGAAATTTGGCCAAAAAACAGAGGTAAGTACTTAGGAGTTATTTACGTATAGCGCGACCACGAAAGTTTGATTGTTGTTTTTTTTAACGTGGCCATGTTTTTTCGACTATATGTGTTAATGTTATTTTACAGTTGGACTTCTTGTTTTAATATTTATTTTATTTAACTGCCTATGTAAATTCACATTATTTGTTCTAGGTATTCGGCTAAAACACTACCAAAAAGATTATTGTGTACCCACAAAAAAACATTTAAGTGTATGTCTCTAAAAATGACTGACATTAAATATTTCTTCGAAACTTTTTATGCGCAGCCAGATAAACAGAAACAAGATGCTATGTTACTAAAACATTGCACGCCTGTTACCGTAAAGCGTCGCCGTCGAAATAATAACTCAAAATACGCGAACCAAGCATTTCAAACCAAGTTTTACATTTATAGCAAATCTGAAAAGAAGAAAGTACAAGTGTGTCAACGTTTTTTTTTGACAATTTTGCAAATAACGAAGTACAGAGTCCAAAGTATTATGAAGGAATATTACCATGTTGGAAAACTTTTGACAGAAAACAGAGGAGGCGACCATATTTCCATGAAATATACAGCAAAACGAGAAGCAGTCATGAACTTCATCAACAAGATTCCATGTGAAGAACCCCACTACTGTCGGGGAAATACAAAAAGATATTACCTTTCTTCCGAATTATCAATCAACAAGTTGTGGAAGATGTACAATTCAGAAGCTGCCGATGACTTAATGGTAAAAAAGTCCTATTTTCGACGTATTTTTAATACAAAATATAACCTTTCATTTGGCACTCCAAGAACAGATGTATGCGCCACTTGCTTGAAATTTTGTGAAGAAATTAAAGGAGAAAAAGATGACAATGCACGCCTGACCTTAATGACTGCCCAAAGACTACACAAATTAAAAGCCAAGTCATTCTTCGAAAAAGTTAAAGAGGAAAACGCAGATCTTATAACGCTTTCTTTCGACTGCGAAAAAAATTTAAATTTACTTAAAGTTCCAGATCAAGTTGCATATTATTTGAGAAATGTTTACCTATACAATTTCACAATCGTAGTAGGCTCATCTAAAAGTAAATTACTTCCTGAGAATGTTTTCGCGTACTGCTGGACTGAGGACAGCTATCCCAAAGCTGCCAATGAAATTGCTTCGGCCGTTTATCACAGGCTAAAAAATACGGACTTATCGACCATTACAAAAGTACGTCTTATGGCAGATGGATGTGCGGGTCAAAATAAGAATACCATTATGCTGGCTATGTTATCTAAATGGTTAACCGAAGCACCACAAAATGTCAAAGAAATTGAATACGTATTTCCGGTAGTGGGTCATTCGTATATACCTCCCGACAGAGTTTTTGCGCAAATAGAAAAAGAAGCACGAAAACATGAAGTCATAAACAGCCCTCAAAAGTACCTGGATATTATATCAAAATTTAGCACAGTGACGAAATTAGGAGTTGAATGCGAAGTTTTAGATTGGAAGACGGCTTCACAAGAAGTATTTAAACCGGTGGGTAACTGGCACTTAAAGTTCAAATTATGTAAACGTTTTATTTTAAGACGTTCTAAAAGAGTCGGAAATGTTTTGATTGGTGGACATCTTCACTATAAAACAGATGATGGAGTCTGCAAAAATGTCTGCAGAAAAGGAAAATCACTCTCCATGCTTAATCCCGCAAAAATAAATCCATCATGTATGTTATCTGAAGCAAAGAAAAAGGACACTCTAACGCTACTAAAAAGCCATTGGGGCAATGATTGGCAGCAAAATAAGGAATTGTTATTTTTTAAAACCTTATTAAACGCTGAAATTCAAGTTGAATGTCCAGACAGTGAAGAATTATGTGAACCGCAAGAAGAAATTGATGATATGCATATCTGATTTTTTTTTAGTCTTTTTTTATAATAAATAAACTTAAATATGTCTAAGAATAAGTATAAGAATTAAAAATTAAAATACAATTACGTTTTATTATTTTATCATTCCAAAAAAAATTCGTAAGTATCAAGATCATTTACGTTTCTTGTACTCAGAAAAGATACCCTGCAAAAACAGCAATATCCTAATCAAATTGAAGCAAAAGCAGCAATATCCTGGTATTGGTCGCAAAACTAGCATCATCCAAAATTAATTGGTATTTTCTGGAAAATGTGTTACTTTATAGTGAAGTTCTATTCTAATTTTCATAATTTAAAGATTATAATTCAACTATAAAACAAACAGAACATAGCATAATAGTCCCGACAAATTGTGACCTAAAAAAAACCGTTACTCACATTTTAATCAAACTGGATGTTGCTACCTTTGCTTTTATATGACTCATATATTGATTTATGCATTCTTATATCTATCTCCTATATATAATACGTTACTTTGGTGTTATATACAATATTTAAAATGTTGTGTACGAACCCTATTGTAATAGTAGGTAAATAATAATAATTATTGCTGCTTTACTTGATAATATTGTATCCACAAGAGAGCTTTAAGCTCGTCTTGATGGTAACTAACGCCCATAGCACACGGCGTATTTTATACGCGAAGGTGACGTGCGTATACGCGCTTCATACGAGATTTGAACGCAGCCTTGTAAACTAAGCACACGGGGCGATCACTCGTAGCTTTTGCGTTTTGATCAGAGACTCCTCGAACTTCAGTTGTATATAGTCATGGGCGTTGTTGATAATTTCCGTCATCGATGATCACCGGTGTGGCGCTAGCGGCACCCGATGTTGACATCGTTGTTTTCGTCAACGGTGACGGCCAGCGGTCATTCACCTTTTGTTTCAACGATGCCGGGCGGTTAAAGATGTTTAGTTTCCGTTGACTTTATACATCGTTTTATTGTGAGAGTGATATTTAAATAGGGTAAAGTACCCAGAAGTCAGCCTTTTTACTCATTTTTCAACTTTGAAATACATTCTAACGAAAATAAAAAAAGATAACGACACGTAACTAGTCTCAAATAGAACACTATTTATTAAACTTTAATGATACGATTATAAAAACTGATAAAATGTATCTGAAAATGTAGGAAACATTTTTGTTCGGAAATACGTCATTTTCGCCAGTGGTCAACCGTTCGGAACCAGTAATCGGCCCTCTTGGATCCAGTAGTCAGCCTACTCATTCAGGGCGCACTTTTAGCATATAAAATTTAAATCTGCTACTTCTTTCAAGGCTCTAACGATGAATTAGTGAGTGAATTCCCGTGGGGCATTGGGCAGACACATTTCTGTGCCTGTTTCACTGATCATTTTTTCTTTACAAGCAAGTAGGTGTTCTGTGCCCTACCCGACCTAAATATTTATTTTTTAATCGTGTTTCCCTGGGATTCGAACCCACACTACGCTAACTTGAAATTTCGAAACGATTCCAATGCAATAAAGAAAAATTGTGATAACTTTTTATTAACTTATTTATACTAAGTAATATTATAAAGAGGAAAGATTTGTATTTTTGTATGTAACGAATTAACTACTGGACCGATTTCAAAAATTATTTTGCCACATTATCACTGAGTAACATAGGCTATATTATATTAGTAGAAAAAAATTGAAATTCTTAGAAAGTAAAGTTCTTAGTAGGGATACTAAAACCAACCCAAGGTGGAAAAAAAATTAGCAATAAAATGTATTTAATCGCATACGCTGCGGAAAGTATTCATGATAGAACAAAAAAACAAATATAAATATCTACAAACAACTTCTTCAAACCAAATGTCCAACTACTGTAGTTATGTCACTATAAATACTTTTTTACATTTCAAAAGCTGATCACAAATCTCAATCAAAATCAGACCATGTTATCAATACTTTAATTCTTATTCAAGACTGCCTCTTGATATTTACATAGATTTTAGAATAGATTTAGGTACTAACATTAGAATTAAGCTCTTACTAACAACTTATGGATCTTTGTAATCTGATAATTAATTAATTAAATAAATAAAATAAAAATACCTGTTGATTACTTTTGAATTACTGAAATCCGACATTCCATTCAAAGGATATTACGAAATTAAAAATGTAATATAAACAAAACGATCTCAATAATTACTCAACCGATTTTAAAAAAATATTTTTTGTCTATAGTACATCTATATTGCACCCGTGCGAAGCCGGGGCGTGTTGCTAGTCTATATCTATACTAATATTTTAAAGAGAAAAGATTTATATTTTTGTATATTATGAATAAACTCATAAACTACTGGATCGATTTTAATAATTCTTTCACCGATAGAAAGCTACATTATCAGCCAGTAACATATGTAGGCTTTTGTGTAGAAATTTTCTACATTGCGCCCGTGTGACGCCGAGGCGCGTTGCTAGTCTTAAATTATATAGAAGTTATCACAATTTTGCTTTGAAATATTAGGTTGGTGTTTTAATGAACTGGCCACTTTGATCTCAAAAATCCGGCTTTTAGTTAGTAATTCCAAATTCAAATTTACATCAATTTAAAGGTTGTCTATTTGTGTTTAGAATGTGATAATTCAGTTGTTTTTGCGCTATTTCATTTTGCTTTGACATCGTTCTGAGCACAATATGGAAAACTTAAAATATCGCATTATTTTCGAATACGAGTTCCACCGTGGCACCAGCGTACTTTTGGCATACTTTTTCAAGTTAGATTAGTGTTCAGTGCTGGTATCGATTTTAGAAACTATTACCATCAAGGGAATCCCTTGTATCTGACTAGATTCATCTGAGCTATAAGGTGGCCGTCTCAATCAGGCCATATCTGCATGTGGCTGACTACTGGTAAAATTATATTTAATCTTGTTTTTTTTTTTAGTAAAAATGTTTCCATATATTTCCTTTGCTCTCAGTCTAAATTTCAGCAATATAAAAAAAAAAACATCAAAAAACCAGTAGTCGGCCGGGGGAGGCTGACTACTGGCTTTATAATTTTAAAATGCAAACCAGTAGTCGGCCATAATAAAAGTACGTTTTTAGCCAATTTTTTTCAGCCTAAAGTTTTCTTAAACTCATTAAAATCGGTATTTCCATAAGACAAATCAATTAAAGATTACCAAGGTTCTCAAAAACATAAATAACATACCTGACATAAAATTATTGCGCGTTAAAAAATAAATAGCCCGTGACGCAATTCCGAAGGCGTTGATCGCAACGCTCTGAATTAAAATTTTTATCTCAGTTGTTTGAACGATTAGTAAATTAAAATCTTGTGTACTGACTAACGAAATATCAGAGATTCTAGTGAAAAATCACCATGAATCACTTAAGCGTTATTCTCATAGATACAAAGTTGTAAAAGGCTGACTACCGGTTGGGGGCTGGGGACTGGGTATTTTACCCTATGCTATATCGATAACAAAAACTATGTTGCAGTTGAATTTTAGATTTATGACCTAATTATACCTATGAAGACATGAATGTATGAAGGGGCTAAGTAACATTTTTTAGAACTCATATTTTTTACGTTGAGTGAAGGTGTTATGTGTGTCTATAACAATATTTATATGTATAATTATTTAATTTGTCAAATTTAGTTACTAAATAAACAATCAAGAAAATTAATAATTTTTAATATAATATTCTTTGATCATAGCCTTCAACGGTTGGAGTTGCCGATGAGGGTAATCGGGCGGTGTCGGTAACTCTCGGTAATGATTATACTGAATCGGGTTATCGAGTTTTACCGGTGCCGGTGACATCCGTTGCACATGACTTTGGCATCGGATGACGTCATCGTAGACTGACATCGGTGTTCAACATCGTTGTTAAAAAAAACGGCCACCTCTAGTTGTATAATGACTTCGGTTGAGACAACACTGCTTACGCTGGCTTTAGTATTTCTTTTAAAAGGAATAAAACGTAAAATAAAACCGAATATATTGAATAGCCCCATTTACGAGTGCGTCAAATGCGCTCTTGTATCATATATAGTAGATACTAGAGCGCGTTTCACGATCGCCCCGTGTGCTTAGTTTACAAGGCTGCATTCAAATCTCGTATGAAGCGCGAATTTAACGCACGTCATCTGCGTGTATAAAATACGCCGTGTGCTATGGGCCTAACACACAGGACACAGGACATCAAACAATTATAACACAATAGGGCAACATTGTTCTGTCAAATGGTTATCCGGACGGAATTTCAATATTTCCCCCATCCGTTAATTGCCTGATTTTTTGAAAATTAATAAACACTGTGGGGTTCTAACTAGAGGTCAAAACTGGGAAGTAAGGCTCGGAAACTGGTTAATTTATTATGGGAGCTTAACCGAAATAATAAAGGTTTTTGTTAATATTCTTTCGTTTTTGGTCATATTTACGGTAATAATTATTAGTGAAGTAAATTTAGTGTGTATTACTTGGTAAAACTAATATCATGGTATCTCAGTCAGACACGTATTTTGTAAAATAAAAATTTACCGGTTTCAAGCCCTGCTGGGTAGTCACAACGTAATATACGTATTAAATTAAATAAATTCGTAAATCATCGGGGCCTGTCCGTAAAAGTGTTAAAGAAAATAAGACTTACTATATATAAGCCTTTTAATCCGGATAGACTGATTTTTAAATTTCGATCATTGTTAATCTACACTAAAGTTATATAGATTTGTATTTTTGTAAATTCGTAACGAATAAGCTCAAAAACCATTGGACCGATTTCTTTCACCAATAGAAAGCTACATTATCAGCGAGTAACATAGGCATAGGTTTTTGTGTATAGTATCTATTTATTAATTATCTACATGTATTGCACTCGTGAGAAGCTGGGTCGTGTTGCAAGTATATTATAATTCAAATAGACTTAATATAGTATCCTGCATTGCATCTGTTATCATCTGTTTCAATTAAGTGACTAGAAATGTTTATATTTCTATGTTTTTGCGATTGTAAATTATATGTTGTCAAGTAAATATTTGTTTGTCATCCATGAAGAACTCGGCTAACGCGTGTCTAGTGTCTACTCAGCGTGGTAATAAAAGCAAAAGTGATTTAATTGAATTGTGGAAAAGCGTTTCTATAATTAATGTAATTTACTGATATTAATTATTATTAACATTTACTGATGTTTTCATGCAGGATTGTAATCTGAAATAGCTGCTTTGATTGAATTTAAATATTGTTCGTAGTTCGAGTGATCGTGAATAGGTACTTCGCAATAGTTATTACATTTCATTCCTTAGTAATACCTAATCTTAGATTATTCCTTAGTAATACCTACGTGTAAATGTTTTTAGATCAGTGTCAAGAAGAGAAAGCAAAATCTAAACAAAGAACTACTATAATAAAAAGTATATAAATGACATTATGTGCAAAAGATTTTTTAATACCTACATTTAGTTTATTCCTTAGTAATATCTACATTTACTGTATTCATTAGTAATACCTACATTAAGTTTATTACTAGTAGTTTATTTACTGATTAGGAAAAATTATCTTTTTTGTGATAAAGTAATAATTGGAGAGATTAATGGGATAATATTGTATAGCCTTGAAGGATTACATGTAATATTATTAAAGAATTTAGTAGGCGATACACTACAATTAGAAACCCGTGTTTAGGCGTATAGTTACTGACATCTGATAACACTTACAACAAATAAACACAAAATCATTCACTATCCCGATCGATTATAATTTCCTTAAATGTTTTTCTTGTATGGCGTTAAACGGGTGAGAGGATTTCGCGATTTGTTCTACGATTAAGGACCATCATAGATTTCAAGTGTTCATTGAGCGTTACAACTTCAATTTATATTCAATTAATATTGAAAGAATTCACTATCGATACTGTAATACAATGCATCATTTTACAGCGAAACTTCTCTAACTGAGATACACCCTTCCACCAATTGATACACCTGTGTTACTACATTAAAAAAAAAGTCTAAGCCTTTTAGTGTTGGTTTAATCGTTTAAGAAAATCCAAATTATACAAAAAAATATTCTATATTTTGCTTAATTTGTATTGAGAAGCTTTGCATTACATTAAATTTACTATAATATCTATAACTTCGCCGTCATTTCGTTCAGTCTTTGTCCAGGAATATGTCTTTTAAACTTATTGCAGTACCTATAGTTTAAACGTACGTCTTTGACTGATTGACTTAATATGAGCAAGTGTAAATGACAGTGAAAAGGCATAGGACTCAACATATTGTGGTAAACATATTTAATAATATTTACTACGCTTTTTTTATAGCCTCTGCCTTAAAAGTAGTCACATCACGGAATGTCAGACAAAACATAAAATCTCAACATAGAAAAATATAGCAAGCTGCAAGATACAGCAAATACCAAACAAGATAGAGCAAACAACAAACATTTAAGAAAACTGTTATACAGCGTAAAATCGTATTTTTGCTTTGCAATTGTGGAATTAAAATGATTGAGAATACATACAGACAGGATATGAGCTTCGTCTGCACTTGAACGGTTTTTCAATAAGTACTTGGATGTTTTCGCGGAACTGCTCCCTCGGTCTCGGATTACGGTTTTGCAGGTCTTATAGTACCTACTCGTACATGTGGTTATACTATTTTTAACGGAGTCACCATTGTACATATTAGTATTGCATACCATTTAACCAATCAAATATTTTACTTCAGATTCAATGTTTCAATTTTCGTCAGAACTACATGAATAAAATTATAATTGGACATCGCTTTTGATCGGTTTTGATACTTTGGCAATTTGTATCATACCTCCTATAATTTAAGGTATATTTTGATTCACAATAGCATCCTTGTCAGTAGGTACTTAATTTGCGTCGAAATACATTTGCAATAAAAAGCATTGCGCTTCATTAATTGAATATGGAATGAAGTGTTTTAAGTTGCGAAGTGACGAATGAGGTAATGAAATGGAAAAGGCTAGGGTATTTAAAAAATAAAAACCATTTGTAAGTTTTTTTTAAACTCAGAATTTTAATTAAAGTTAGAAATTTACTCATTCTAATTTAAACATCGTATATCAAAGTTCTCAAATATACATTTGAAGTTAATGAACATTTAGTAATTAGTAATTACTCAGAAGTGCAGGTCTGTGATACAAAAACTTCGGGGAACTCCGTAATTGAATAACTTTTTTATTTTGTGAAAAAAATAACGGCTTGGCTCTCGTGCATAGAGTTTTTTCATACAAATCAATTAATGATTCTTGATTTATTATTATACACAGGCGATCCGCCCCGGCTTTGCACTAGTGCACTGTAGATATTACTACACAATAGCCTATGTTACTCGCTGATAATATAGCTTTCTATTGGTGAAAGAATTTTTTAAATCGGTCGAGTAGTTTTTGAGTTAAATCGTAACAAATAAACAAACAAATCTTTCCTCTTTATAACATTATAATATTATAACATTAGTATTGATCGGTATATGGACAAAATTATTCAGTCAGCCAGGCGTTTGCGACACGAGATATAACATGCGCGAAAACATGAAGTTTTCCGTGTATTAACATATACATACCATACACCATATTAATCGTTAAAGTTTATCGTCGAATACTATCGTTTATTTGTGTAGACAATCTGTTGCTCTTTGACTTTACCCCACTATATTCTAATGTTGCATTACCGATTTAGTTAATTCAATATTTACACGGTTTGGTAGTTTAGCTTTGAAGTGCTTCGTTACCAAAATTGGATACTTTATTTGTTTTGTCTGACGATAAATACCTACTCCAACAAAAATAAGCGTAAATAAAATAGGTTCGGTGGTATATTTACTTCGTGTTCCTGTAACATATCGAAATAATAAAATCGACATATTCAATGCACTTTGTCGTGTAATTGGTAAGCTTGGTAATTGAATAACCCTTGTAGCTATTAGCTGCGGTCGGCTGTATACATTTTATACTCTACCAAAAATTACATCGAAATTTTAATGAAATCTATATTGATATAAATGTAAATATTCGTGCTGGCTTCGCACGGGTGCATTGTACAATGTACATGTACTAAATAAATAGCCTGTATTAATCGCTGATAAAGTAGCGTTCTATTGGTGAAAGAAATAATAATTATACCTACTTATTATAGGTTATATTATAAAGAGGAAAGATTTGTTTGTTACGATTTAACTCAAAAATTACTAAACCTATTATATTTTAAAAAATATTTCACGGAAGAAAGCTACATTATCAGCGAGTAACATAGGCTTTTTGTTTTTGTGTATAGTATATTTATATTGCACCCGTGCGAAGTTACTTGTTAATCAAACGCTTAATATTCAGTTTTCTCAAAGGATTAATTATTATTGTATACCTAAAATACATCGTATGCACGATAGGGTAGATTAATAATTTCAGTTACCATCAATTTTCTGGCGTTAGACTTGTAGGAAAGCAATAAGATCTGGCTTATCTTGTTAAATTGTTATATTGTCACTTTTTTTTTTGCTTAGACTAAATTAATATTACTTTTGTTCTTTTTTTATGTTAGATATCGACAGACGAGCGTAAGGTTCACTTGATGGTAGGTGATACCCCAGCCACAGAACATCAGTCAATGAAGCGCTTTCGACCTACTTTTTACTTCGAGATTTCGGAAATCCATAGACTGAAACCGAAACACGCAATATGCACTTCACGGTTTTTTCATCTAAGAACGGTGGTTCGTTCGAAATTTCGATATTTCTCCCACCCGATCTATGCCCAAAGTTACGAAGTTAATATGTTTACAGAAAATTATAAAAATGTCATCCTGGTGGGATTCGAACGCCAACTAGCCCGTCAATATTTTAATCCCGTTCATTGAATCTAAATCTCTAGTCAATAAACTTAATTAAGTAGGTAATAGGAGATCGATAGGCGAGCATGAAGCTCCCTTGGTATCTCAGCAACAGGTCATCAGTCTATGATACACTGTCAATTACAATATTTTTTAGAGCGATCCTTCAGGCATCCATAGACACTATGGATTTCAGTGACGTTACTCGATTGGAAATTCGATGTTCATACCACTAGTTTCATACTCGTACTAATCAGATATAAGGAAAATATAATTTTAAAATTATGAACATGTCATTCTAGCGAGAACCGAACCCGCGACTCGTGATAACGCCAACGAGTCCATCAGAAAAATATTGTTGTTTATAAGATATACGACCGCCTCCATGGCTCAGTGGTAAGCGCGTTCCGTTTATCACCGGAGGTCCGGGTTCGAATCCCGGGGAAACAAGATAAAAATAATTGTTTCGGTCTGACATAGAAGACTGATCACCTACATGCCTGTAAAGAAAAGTGATCAGTGAAATAGACACAGAAATGGGTCTCCCCCATGCCCAACTAGAGGTTAGAGTGGAACTCGGGTAAAAAAAAAAAGGAGTGGGTGTTAATTCAACTAGCAATTTTTTAAGTCGCTTTTCTAATGTTACCGAAAAAGCTGTTAAATATATTAACTGTTTCATTCAACGATTTTCGAACGCAACGCGCGGATTAGCTCGACGAACATTCAACGCGTAGTCGCTAACGTCATTCGAAGCAGCTTGTGTATTACATATTAACTGTTAATAAAATTAGCTTTTTTTTGACAGGTTATCAGTTTGTAATTAACAGTTTCATTTTGCTAACACAAAAATCGTCAACGACCCACCTCTAACTAGACTCGGGAATTCACTACACTACTAAGATATATTATAAACCTCGTAACATACACATTGAAACCACACATGAGAATGTCTATACATAGCTATTACTGCGTAACGTTTGTACTGGCATAGAAAGTTGTTGCAATTTCACTATCACAGGCAATCCCCTATATGGTAGATGTGTCATAAACCGCGTAATAAATATGTGTTCGGCTGTAGTTTTTATATTAATTGTATTTTTATACGTTATAAATTTAGTTTAATTTTCATTAAATAATTTTATTTTTTAAGCTACTAAACGTGCTGCTCAAATGAGACAGCGCCGTGAAAGGAACCACAAACCTAAACATCATCCATGTATAAGATTGTTTTTGTTGATTTTCTAAGAAATTTCGAGAATAATCCAAATCCATCCATAACTTGTGGAGTTATCGCGTAACAAACATACAAAAAAAAGCAACATACAGACGAATTGAGAACCTCCTCCTTTTTTGAAGTCGTTTAAATAATATTCTTATGTATTTCATTCCCGATATTTATTAGTTATTCTGTTATTCGGGACATAGGCGAATCCAACTAATAAGATGTCATTAAAATCGACACAGTCGTTCTTGAGTCATAAATTGTGTAACTAACACGACTTTGTTTTATATAGATACGAAGCAGATTTAGTAACATACGTCGAAAATCATTATCTCTCTACAATAGCGTATTTTACAATAATGTCAGAGTAACATTATTTTTTCGAATAGTCGTCGTAATTTACATTACATTAAAAAATAACTTATAATATTGTCGGTAAACCATTAACTTATGTACATAATATGTAAAGGTTATAGTTATAATTACCCAGGTACCTAAACCAGAAATTACTGCAGATAAAATAAATATACATATTACATATTTAACGATATGTTAGGGCTACTTTAATACTTTTCCTCCTTTAATCATTTTCCTCATTTGCATTCTCTAAAACCGTCTCACATCAATTCGATTTGTCCCGAAGGTCTATTCGGTTGAAAAATGGCACAAAAAAAAATCAGAAAATAAATCCTTTCATCGGAGCAGGTGATACTGAAATCGGTCGCGGATTTGTAATCTGTGGGTGTTCATTCTGGACATTTTCCAATCAACACGGGTAAACCTGGACACTGGAAACGTTAGTTTAGATTTTAGAACTTTATATTTTTTAGTTTTTATGTTGGATATCGACAGGCGAGCGGGCCCAGATCAACCACAGAACACCAGTCCATTATCTTTTGGTTCTTTTCACAGATTTTAGAATCTATTCTATAATATTCTATATCTATTTTAGGTGTTAACGTTAGAATTAAGTTCTAATAATTATAGATCCTTGTTATCTGGTGATTAAATAAATAATAATATTTATTATTGGACCTATTTTTACGTTTCGGAAATCCGACTAAGCCGCGAGTAAGCTAACGAGAAATATGAATTTAAAAAAGACAAATAAATTTTTCTCAATCCTCATATTCATAGCTATTAATAAACTAGAATATAATTCTATTATCTCTAATATGACTTTTAATAAAGAGTTATACCACAAAAAGGAAACGTCATTGGTATGAATGAGAATCTTTGTATTTAGGACATTTTTTGTATTTCTATCAATTTTGTTGTAAAATGAACACAATGTATTTTGTGAATTGGGTTCCTCCTATTTCAATAAAGCGCTTTTTGTTTAATGGAATTGTGTACTATGCGTTATGCTTTACGTAACTTTTAATATTTTAGTGTACAAAAATATTATTCAATAATAAAACTACACTAAAACCTATGTGAAGTTCTACAAACTAAACAATAACTAATTTTTATCAATTCTGTTCGATGGTTTTAGGTATGTACCGTTCCATATCGGTTTTTAAATAGTTTGTACCTCAAACTTCAAAGGGGAGTGTAATATAGGGGTTTGCAGCGAGTTGGTATATCGTTCACAGCCAATCTAAAAATACAACCTTTTTGCTGATGCCGACTGGAAGCATATCGTTTGTACCGGATTGTATCCTTATCAGAACTAAAATTGTACAATCAAATAGGTTTGATGTGAACTAATTAATGTTTATAGTTAGTTGATAACTTCACATAGGTTCGAGCTAAGTTATCTTGGAGATCTTTTTTTACCAGTCGTGTCTTCTTTTCATTTACCTTTTCTAAAACTTCTCAATTAGCCTATTACAGAAAATAAAAAAGAAGCTCTTTCATCTCAGTCCGCTATTTATATATTTTTTTTAATAAAATTTGTATCTTACATTAATGTTATTTTTTATAAATAGATTTGAAGTGATTTCTCAAAAACAACTCCAATTTACTGATTATTTTTATATAGTTGCCATTGACGACAAATGGGTTGGAAAGCTTTTATTTCGAGAAAAGGATAATAAACATTAATTAAGAAGATGGCCCGAAAGCAAACAGTTTTTATGAGATTTTTCCTTATAATTAACTAGAACTTATAATTATCAGGTATCAGAGGAATGGAACGAATTTTAGATATAAGCAAACTTGTAAGGACTTATTGAGATCGATACACTTGTTTTAGCTGATGGATGAAAAACGTTTGCAACTAGCTGAGATGAGAATTTTGAGGTGGATGTGTGGAGTGATAAGATAAGAAATGACTATATAAGAGGAAGTTTGAGAGTAGCACCAGTGAATGAATAATTGAAAGGTAATCGTTTGGCTTGGTATGGGCGAAATGAGGAGAAATGAAGGGCATGTATCTAAAAAAGTGGATGGGTATAGAAGAAGAGGGAGGCCAAAAACAAATATGGATTAACTGTGTGAAGAATGATGTGTTTGAGAGGTGTGACTGATGATATAGCGAGTGAAAGGAGAGAATAAAAAAAAGATCATACTGCGCCGACCCCAAATAAAAAAAGGGAACAGGGCAGGAAGGAGAAGATTACTATTTTTTATATCGCTTATCGCACCGGAACTCCTGGGTTCAAATATAGGAAAACAAGATTTTAAAAAAAATTGTTAGGGTCGGGCACCAAAGGCATATCATCTACCTACTTGTCTGTACAGAAAAATGATAAGTGATACAGATACAGAAATGTGTCTGCCTCGTACGAATGAGTATGAACGAATGAAATTCACTTATGCAACAAATACATTTCGCATTATATTTCATTATACCACACATAATATAATGCTCTTAACAGTGGCGTAGCGGGCAGGGCGGTGAGGAGCGATGGGTGCGGTCCGCACCCTGCGGCTATTTGTGCAGAGGCAGCATTTCACAGGTGGCGAAAAAATCGTCAATTTTTTTTGCTCCCGTATATTCGGGTACAATATTATATATGAATATGCATGGGTGATGCAAGGGTTCTCAATAAGTATTAATTAAGATAGTTAATAAATCAATTTCAAAAATAAGAGGATGGCAAATTTGGGATCCGCAACGGGTGCTAGTGACCTATGCTACTCCAATGGCCCTTATAACGTACGAAAAACGCGATTGGACTCTTATTGTTTTACTGTGTGATAGTTGAACATAATATAGTCACAATGGACGGCCGTACAGTAGGTTAATTGTGTATAATTGCAATTATCGTCATTTAAATGCATTACAGACTCGCGGAAGCCAAATTACTCTTCGGATGCGCTGTAAATTTGATATATGCAATATTATGTAGTTAAATTTAGCCCTTACTTTTTGTTTTATTTAAAAATGTTAATTATGAATATATTCTTGTATAAGTATATATTTTTTTTTACTTTACATAAGGGTACCTGATAAATCTTTTAAGATTTTTTGTATCTTAATCCACTATACTAAAATAATAGACGTCCTCTCAGAATGTTGGCTTAATTTTTTTTTGATTTGAATATTATGCTATTCTCCCCACTTTAACAATGTCAATCAATAATTACAAAAAATCTATAAGCGTGCATGACACGAGCCGTCAATTGTGGAAGATGGCGGAGTTCCGAACCTAATTTATTTTAAAATTAAATTTCTGCATTTATTTTTATTCATGAGTTTTCCCGATATTTTAATAGTTATTCTATTATTTGGAACATAACAATTCAACAAATAAGAGATCATTAAAATCGGTGCTTGAGTTATAAGTGGTGTAACCACGACTTTGTTATATACCTAGTACCTACGAGTAGGTACATAGTCCTTCAAATCAATACCTCTTGTGTCTTTTTTCGAATTCCATAAATACAATAACAGTGGCTGTACAATAGAAAAAAAAAAGAAAATAAATTACAATAACCAACTACATATTAGGTTGTAGGAATTATCCGCTTTTCCTTTCCTTCCACTTTATTTCATACTAGCGGCCCGCCCCACTTCGCACGGCTGTGGAGAATATGTATTACTCAGACGGCTTGATTTCTTCCGACATCTTGAACAATTATCGTCAACAATTATTTCAACAACTTAACACAAAACCATGTTAAACTATACGTAACCTTCATCTTGAATAACTATCTATTGATGAAAACTGCATTAAAATCCGTTGCGTAGTTAAAATGATCTCAGCGTACAGAGGAACAAACGACGAGAAGCGACTTTGTTGTGAACTATGTAGAAATGTTTTATATATTTTAATATGGCATAGCCGCTTTTCTTTAAAACAATAGTGAACGTTCCGAGAATATAGTAAGCTTTAATCATCTATATCGCGGTCGCGGCCGCATATTAATATGAAACGTAACATAAATGAATTGAAGAGCTCTTGTAATCATCTGCAATGAAGACGTCACATCATCAGTGTAGTCATGGTCATTATCATACAGCTTAGTATTCAACAATGTATGTATACGCAGTGTTATAGGTTATCATTCTGATAATTTGATTGCGGATTTAAATGAAACTGTTATACGAGCACGTACTTTCAAGTTATAACGTTAAAAAAGAGGTAAAATATTATGTGGACATACCGGTAAATTCGTTATCTATACTAATTTTAGGTAAAATTTGTGAGTATTCTCTGGATTTATTGAGCCGATTTTAAAAATTTCGCCAATAGAAAGCTACATTATCAGCGATTATAAAATTGCACCCGTGCGAGACCGGGCGTTTTGCTTGAGCTATATATCATTGATCTCTGTTATTCAGTTTAATACATAATTAAATTAATGAATATATAATTTACTAACAACTACTTAGTCATTTAGGACAGCTATTTCTTGTTATATTCCGATAATGGTTTTTACTTAAAATTGCTTGTTTTTCAAGAGTACTTGTGTGTCTTAGTTTGCTGGGAATTTACTAATTAGTTTTCTTCAGAGAGCTTCTAATTGGAAACGTTGAACGTTTACGGGGATTAATAAAATATTCTCCAATAAGAAAATTGTATTTCATCGTGAACTCAGACATCAGAATTAGTAACTTAGCAACGGTAATGTAGACTGTGTTTATTTTATTAACAGCAAATCGAGATGTAAGCTGTGCTTGTATATCAGTCTGTATGTATAGATATTGATCTGCCTCTGTGGCTCAGTGGTGTATGCGGGTTACTGAAGGTCTCGGGTTTGAATCGTAGGGCAAAACAAATGTTTCGGCTATTTTATGTCCGGCCGGCCTAGCATGACAACCGCGACAATTTTTTGTCGACCGTTTTCTCGAGTTTTAATCGATTATCTCCATTTCTTCCGGGTCCGTGACAATTACACTTAAAACTCGACTTTTAATATCAAAAATAGATATATTTGTTGATCGAGATATCTTTTCTATCAAAATTGTCGATATCGAGATATCTTACATCTTAGTTTGTCTTCTCTCGTCCGCGACATATCTCGTGGCTGTCATGCTAGGCCGGCTGATTTACTTGTCTGTAAATAAAAATGATCAGTGAAACAGACACAGTAATGTGTTAGCTACATGCTTCATCATGCCCACGGGATTCATTAAATTCACCCGAAATAATTTATTCAATTGTTGTTAATAATATTATAAAAAACTTAAATAATAATACCTTAATTATAAATGTAAACTCAGATAAATTAAATTCTGAAAGCTGCGGTTTGTGTTACAAAATTGCGTCACGGAAATACACAAAAAATACAAGAAAAATTTGAGACGTTCTTAGTATCTAGTAGTCATTTTGAGTGTTAGTAATATTGCGTCACACAAACAGAAAAAAGTTTGACACTCAGTATTTGATTACGTGCTTTACCTAAGTTCCAGTCGATCACTGTTTGCTTCAGTCGTCATGCAACTCCGCTTAAAATACTTGAGTATATAATACATAACATAGATGTACATTGTACATAGAAGATCAGGCTTAAAAATCGCGCTTGGCACGGTTTCTCTGGTAAGAGTTGTTCTTACCCCAGCAACCGCAACGCTGCTAGTATCCGTGTGAACGCACACTCTGACGCTGGAGTCATAGCGCGCACTCTCGCGCATCCTTTTAGAACTTTATTGCCACTTTATTTGAGCAAGCGCTATAACACGAGGGGGGAGTCCGTGGACTGCTTAGATGTGTGTCACACCGATACATTGCCGCGCGCTCTACAGTTCAAAAATAGAACTACTTTTTCTGTGCCAAAAGTTTATATGGTTTATTCTATGTACATCTATATTCTATGATAATACTGACCGTGTGGCTTATACAATTCGCGTGATGAATCGGCGTTTCTCGGCAGAGACTCAATGCAGACAACTAATAATTTGAAATAGCTTGCTTTGGCTTCACTTAACGTTCTTAAACTAACTCATTTTAATTATGTAATTGAAGAAAAACTGTTTATGAACTTATATTCCGTAATAGGTTTTCTTGGGTTTGTGTTGTGCACCGCATCAAACAATAAAACTACTTTGTTGTGGGAAACAAAGTTATTCAATGCTTGTGACATGTAGATGGAAATCCTACATTTAAACTTTAATACATATATGAAACATTGTTTCGATAGTTATGTAGATATTTTTATAGACAGGGTTGCCTTTTATTTTTATCATGATTCGCCGAGCAGCGTTGTACGTAAATATTATTCGATAACGCTGCAAGCGGTGTAGCATGTGAAGCAGCCGATAGGCTATTTTGCAAATAATATTTATAGTCGACATAACACAGTGATGGTTTGATGCATTCAATAAAATGTGGGCATTCGTGGTAGCCTAGACGCATATACTTATTTCGATAACTGCACCTTTGAGATTAAAACATGTTCTAGATACCATCTAATGCACATAAGTAATAGGTCTAATGTAATAAGTATGCTATGGTTATAGTACATCTACATACAGTTCTTAACCATATTTACGAGTTCAAAGAAAAATGAGAACGGGCTCATTGGTACGTTTGGTAGAACACCTACCTTGCGCACGTTGGTATGTCGAGGGTTTCTATAAGCATGTTCCCCACGTCTGGTCACTTTGGGTATTAAACGGGTGGAAGGAATATCGAAAATCCAATCGCGTAACTTACCACCGTACATAGATGGAAAATCCGTGAAGTGAACAAAGCGTGTTTCATGCTTGAAGTAAAAAGAAGGCTTACAGCACATTATTGACTGATGCTCATGCTCGTTTGTCTAAAACTAACGTACAAAAAAAATGTGCTGAAGATAGCCCAATTGATGATAGTAATTAAAATCTAGAAGTGCCGTTTTTTTATTTAAAACTATTCATGCGTATAAATGTCTGCTACATTACCTATTTTTTTTTAAATAGAGCCAATTATACTTCTTGGGAAGATCACGTATTAACCTCGTACGGCCTGTGTTTTTTCAACAGCAGTACCTATTCAACCTAACCTTACCTAAGAATAGTGCTCAGACCGAGATAAAAATTTGTTGGTTTTTCGTAGTTTTTGAAGTATCGTATCATTTTGTATTTTTTACTGTAAGATTATTTTCTGTAGCACCCCTACTGTAGAAAACTATTGAAAATATGTAGTTTGTACTCCTATAAGTACATTCAATGCATTGAAAAGATTTTATACAGTATAAAAAAACGACAGCATTACGTATATGAAAGGAGGTAGATACATTAGGGCTTAGGCCACCATTAGGCGATTGCTTTTGCTATGTGGTTTAAAATTTAAATGTCAGCTCTGAACTACTATGCTTATTTTGTACTTGTACAAGTACTCGGAGACTTACCAGGTTAAAACGCGTCATGTATGCACTAGCTATGTGTGTGTGTCTATCAGGTAAATACGGAACCCTGCTTTGTGACTTATAATGGAAGGGCGATGATGTTGTTGTTCGGAAGGTGACCAGATAATAGAATGTTCAAGAAGCAGCAGTCGACTAACAACAAGCTTAGAATCGAGTCTATCAGGCGCTTGGCACGTTCGATCTAGTGCCCCATTGTAAAATTAATAACATCGCTACGCAGGCGAGTAGCGAGGCGTCCGAAACAATCCTCAACATAACACGCATTCAGCCGGCCTAGCATGACAATCACGACAAAATTTTGTCGATCCGTTTTGTCGTGTTTTAATCGATTATCTATTTATGTCTTCCGGGTCTAACATGACACATACACTTAAAACTCGACTTCTAATGTCAAAAGCAGATATATTTTTCGACTGAGATCTTATCTTATCTTAGTTTGTCTTCACTCGTCCGCGAGATATCTCTTGATCGTCAAGCTAGGCGGGTAACTCAAATCAGGGAAAAAAAAAAGAAAAATGTTAAAAAAAAAAGAAAAACGTAATGATAATAACCACATAAATAGAAATAAAAAATAAATTCATTCGAGGGAAATCGGAAGAAAAATGATCAAATTACAGCAAACGACGCGTGGACAAAATAAAACCATTACCAACTTAAATATTGGTTTTCATAAATGAAAAACAATTGCCATCACAATATCCTGTATTCCAGTGGGAGTACAGGAGAGTTTAAGGTAATATGAAACCATTTTAGGCTTTTGTTAACCAATCAACTTCTTGTTCTTCTTGACAGTTTTCATTCGGCACTACAATCATTTCCGCGAAATATTAATTATCAGTCCGTCCGCCTTAAAGCGATCTGAGGGGTGAGCACGAACAAGTATCGAAAGAGTATTCGTATCGTCGAACTGTCAGTAAATTGTATGAGAAATCATTTGAAATTTCATACAAATGACAGTTCGACGATACGAATACTTTTTCGATAGTTGTTCGTGCTAACCCCTCTGGTTACGGGTATTGACCGTACCGAGAGAATTTGGTTCGGTTGAAGGCGTTTTTTTACCCTTCACTTCTAGTCCTCATAATCTGCGCTCTGATATCGGTGATGCACGCTCTACACCACATATGTATCAAAACTATTGTTCATATAAGTACTAACTTGTTGTATGATTCGTATCGGAAGTGAATAAATTCTTATTGTAGAAATTCAAGTATTCAAGAATATTGTAGTATTATAGCAATCATCTCATAAATCGTCAACCTTTTCGTCTGCGATCGTAGGGCGAGCCGCGAACCTAATAAAGGGATGTCGACCCTTGTACGCGAACACTCCTTCAGGATGACCTCCTGTCGTAATATTGTTACGACATTGTTTTCTAATATTTTTTTTGTATGGGTATTAAATATATTGAAATAAAAATATTTGGCGGAAAAATTAACTATATGTATAGGATTAGAAATTAATAATAATTATCCCTATAGCTTTTTCTTATGTTGTATGTATTATCGACAGATGAGTTCATACTCAACCTGAACCTGAACCTCATGGTTCACTTGATGGTAGGCGATACCTCAGCCACAGATCATCAATCAATTATACGCTGTCGTTTTACTTCGAGAATTCAGAAATCCATAGAATTAGACCGAAACACGCAATGTGCTTCACGATATAGGTGTTCTACGAAGCCCGTCAAACAGATGGTTTAGAATAGTTTACAGCCAGTGCTTAGTTAATGTAATGCCTACCTATATTAAGAACTATTGAAATCACTAATCCTTCGAATGAAAGCCGAACTAAACCCAATATTTATACAAATAATTGAAACTAAAGCGTTGTTACGCTAAAATGCACCTACAATATTTCATGTTTGAAATAAATGCGTTTTGCTTCTATTTGCACGTTATCAAATGCCCGACAAACATTTATCCTATGAAAATGTTGCTTACCGGACTGAGCTACGAACCGAATAAAGTGATTTTTAAAGGTGGCGATTTTTCATTGACAAATACTGGACATTACAGAGATTATCTATATTATTGTTATATGTAGTTACTAAAATATTTTAACCACTCATAATATTTAATTTTATTTGAACGCTTTATTACATTAATACAAATTATAAAACAAAAATGTATTAAATAAATTAAAGAAATCAAAAAATTCCTAAACTAAAGTGGTAAGTTACGCAGACAACAAGCTATAAGCTATTTTATAAGTATGGTAATGTTGAATTATATATCAATAAAATACATCTGAGAAATTTTAACTAAATCTAATAGAATTGATGCCTTTTTGCATGAAATACCATTTACATACTCTCAATGTCTTATGAAGCGTATTGTATTTGCGCCTCTCTAAATAAAATACTGGAACATCAAACATATTTTTATTGTATAGTACAAGTTTTGAAAATTATTTACGATGTCTTCTCTTTTTCTTTACCCTCATGACATCTCTATTCAATGTTTCAAAATAAATAGTGATGAAAGCCTTTTAGTAAGGCAATAGTCTCGAGCGCTCCCAATATTGCACTAGTGTGTAGAGTAACTTTACTGCCATGATCTTTTCATTTTGTAAGCTGTACGACGTAACATATAATATAAACGTTAAGTATGAATTTCCTGTATGCTTGAGACAGTTTTGCACGTAACTGTGTGTTATAATGTTTTGCAAAAGAAAATTTGTAAGATGACTTTTTTCCCTAAAAATGTTTACTGATCAAAAAATATGGAAAATTGTGACGCTTCTGGAATCAAGGTTCACATTTCCTTAAAGTATTCCATAAGGACGAGCTCAATAGTTTTGTCACTATTCAATTGCGAGCATTGGCAACTCCTAATAAACTTTACGTATTTAAAATGTATTTGTTTCTATAGAATTTACTTAACTATAGAATGTAAGTTGGCAGTATCACAGAAGGCACCTATTGAATAAAATGTAACGTACATTTTAAACGCTAGTGAGTATGGAAATTGAATTCTCCATGGAATAAAAAGGTTTAGAATATGTTTCGAAATTTCTATCAAAAGCAACGGCAGTCTTGAATAGATTGAAAGCCACGTTTTCGACAGTATGTTGTTTGTATCTATTTTATGTTAAACGTATTTTCGTCAGTTAAATCGCGCATGTTCATTTACTTTTTGACTCCAGTACATTTTCAGTAGTTTAATACCTAATATTTGCTTTTACAGTTAGCTTGTTTATAAGGTATTTAAGCAATTTAATAACCGAATGTTCGGCACTTGAACCGAATTTCGGCCGACTGCCGAAGTTTTTGACCAACCGAAAATCCTTGCGTGAGAAAGTATATTCTTTCCCAGACTAGTACGCGAGGCTATTGAAATTAAAAGATACCCTAACTTCAATAGAGGTTTGAGACTTTCCAACACCTGTGATCTAGTAATTAAAAATATAAAACCCCAAATCAAACATACTAAAAACAAGAGGACACCGTTAGTCAATATTGTCATAATATAGAAAATTACAGTAAATATCAAATCCGTAGTAATAGATGGCGTTAATACGACAACTTTGTGACTTCAAATCAGACAGGCCGTGACCATGGTTGCTGAATAGCATTAGAAACGTCGGGATAAATAATTTAAACAATATAAATAATAAATCGCGTTTTAATCCGGTATAAAGTATTTTATTTAAATATTTAATTCTTATACAGTTCATTGTCTCGGCATGTTTTCGTTTAATAAAATATTATTTTCTGTATGGGCGGCAAATTGTTTTATAACGATTCTCGACGATTGTGATATTCGCTTGAGGATAGATCATTACTCCAGTAGCTACAACTGGCAGGACATAAATCAATATTTTATTTTTATTTCGAACATTTGGAAATTCACACTGAGGCAAAATTATTATACTTGCCATAACAAAAGCCATCTTTATGTTTCGAAAAACTAGCCTTCCGAATCAAAGCGCTCAATAGTTTTTGTAAAAGACTAATGAAAGAACATGCACAAAGACGGCCTAGTTATTGCGGGTTTTTACCTCCGTAATAGTATTTAGTTAGTAGTTGATAATTATTTAGCGTACACCCGGAATTTTCCGAATGTTTTCGATATTCTCAGCGTTCGGCATGCCAGGGGATTTTGATACAGTTCAGAATTTACAAATTATTGTGTAAAGTCTGACGAAGATATTGTGAAATCCGCATTCTTCTCAGGAGTCATGTCTATTTTTTATCTCGTTTTGCGTAATCCCGTATGACTGACGATTCGTGATCTTATATATTTTTTATTATTATTGCAGAAACACTGTGATCATATTAAGAATATTCAACTCTAATTTATTTCAGGATTAGTAGCTATATACACTCTCATATTGCTGTTTCTATGCATTTATAGCGACTAACATTCCACTATGGTACAGTATTGTGTGCGTCTCTTTAGCGACCCGCATGCTCGATAGAAGAGATGTTCATGGAACTTATATTGAAATAGATATTGATTCGTGGTTTCATTAGTTCGTTTTCGAACTCGAGTTAGATATTAATGAATAGGTCAGAACGCGGAGTATGTGCAATAATCAACAACAGAATATATCGGATATTGAATTTATGTGAAATTCATTGCGTTTGCAACCAGGCACGGATTTACAGTACCTACGTGAGGCAGGAAATAACACACTGACTAAAAAACGCTCTTCTATGGGGGATACGCATGAGTCGTACTTGCTTACACTTAAGTTAACTTGGTACACTGAGAAATACACTTTAAAATGGAAAATTGGGGAATGATTTCTATATAATTGTAGTTACTCGAAGTAGGATTCTTATGGCTTTAGTCTTTAGTCGATTAGGTATATAAAGAGTACAATGCTCAAAGTAATCGCAATTTAAAATTGTCTCATACTTAATTCTTCATCATTCGAATCAGCAGTAAGCGATTACCTACTGTATGAGTATATCGATAGTTTCAAATTGATCTTCTTTTTACTGAGAATAAGAGCACTATTCTTAGTGTAGGAGCGATCGTGAGAGCATGACACATTTTGTATAGCTTTATCTCGTTCTATCGTCAATCAGTCGACTCATACAATAATACTGCTTTAAGAGATGGCAGTAAAGCCCCTGGGTAATCTGAATGCTGTTTTGATCGGTGTATGTGCGGCAGATTATATTAGAAGGTATACAACTGGATTAACAGAAATAATAGTCGTTGGTAATAGATAGTTGCTAATTGCTATTGATCGTTCGTTCTATAAACGTCGCATATACGGACTAATATATTTTCCACGTGTCTAGCGTACTAGATATTCTGTACCACACACTAGAAAATGATACACAAAAGTCCGCAGTGGGGTTTTATTTTTCGCCCATACTTTTCAGAACGATATAATATTAATAAAAAATAAGGAATTCAAAAACAAAGTCACCAAGGTTCACTGTTTGTACTTTGTATAAAACTAGCAACGCGTCCCGGCTTCACACGGGTGCAATGTAGATGTACTATACACAAAACAAACCTATCTTACTCGCTGAAAGCTTGTAGCTTTCTATTGGTGAAAGAATTTCCAAAATCGGTCTAGTAGTTTTTGCGTTTATTCACAACATACAAAAATACAAATCTTTCCTCTTTATAATATTAGAATAGAAATAGATAAATCCAAACAGTTTGAACACTAGCGTCCAAACTATTTTATAATTAAGTAGGTACATAAGACACTGTAACACCCAAAACTTTGATGCATTGAAAACAGTGGTCTCCGATTTTTCGGTAATTCTACCGATTTGGCGCTTGTGCTACCGAAATGGAACTATTTATTTACCGATTTTCAACCATACAAGTTGGCATCGGTGTTACCAATTTAGTAAAAATAAATCTATCTTTTGTTTTTCATTGGCACCTCAGTTTGTACGCTTAGTATTTAGGTATGTGTTATTAATATCTAATTTTCAGAAGGAGCGCCGAACAAGGAATTGATGTCGTCCAAATAACAAATTGAGACCACTGATTGAAAATGATAGACTAAGAAATTTTAATATTTTCTATTAATAGATGAATGTGTTTTATTCCCAGGTAATAATATAAGAAGCGAAAGAGTCCTTGCGTTGAAACACATCCGCGCTACGGAGGCTGTGAATGTGAGTTTTCCTTTACATACTCTCTGTTGAGGTCTGCTTTGAGAACCTGAGTATTTGTGTGTGTTATAATTAAACTAATTACTTATTAAACTAATAACTCATATACGCTCATGCTTTTAGAACTAATTAAGTTAAATATTCCTACAGTTCAAATAGAACATCACTGAAAGTTCAACATTTGTACGTCCGTCTGTTTAAAATAAATTAGGGAATTAGTTTTAGAAATTTGACTTTATTGAAGTCGTAGCTTTCTTATTATATTATAAGTATGTAGCGCGCACTTTCGGTCACCCGTACACCCCGCCAGGCCTGGAATTTTCCGTTATGCCGGCGCCGCCTGCGCGGCGCGAGTTACTATAAAACAGTCGGCCGAGAGGCATCCAAGTGGTTAGACGCGTCGTAGTCTTCCCCGTGCGCCGAGCCGCGTATGCGCGTTACGTACATAATTCGTAGTTTCCTTGTCACCCACGACCTTTTACCATCTCCACCTTAGGGACGCATAAGCGTCACCTTATATTGGCGCCCAGCTTAGTGGCCAGGGAAATCACAGTTCAATCACGTACGTATCGAGTATGCCGAGACGGTTACGCAAGGACGCGAAGACCGTTGACGACATGGAGAACGTCGAGAATAGCGACGTAGACACCGTTGACAGCGAAGATGACGTCACAGAAAAAAGACCAGCTCCTTCATCAACCGCCGCGACTTCTTACATCACTATGACGCAAGATCAACTCGAAAGCGTTATCGCTACTATAACCAGGACACAGGCAGAAAGTAACCGTCTCCTGATCGAGGGCCTGATGAGCAGGAACCAGCCTGCACCAACCTCGCCGGCGAGTAGTGATGAGACCAACAGGATTACACCGGGAAGTTACTGTGAACCCAGATCTGGAAACTTTTCTAAGTGTACTGCACGCTTCGACGGCTTAACCCGAGATGCAGACCGACTAGAGGCTTTCATCGATGAAATTCAAACCTACAAGGAATGTGCGAACGTGACCGATGCACACGCACTGCGAGGTTTGCCGATGCTGCTAGTGGACGACGCTGGCGTGTGGTGGCGCAGCGTAAAGCACAGCGTTGCGACGTGGAACGAGGCCATACAACGCTTACGTGGCATGTACGGAGTGCCACGCCCACCATATAAAATATGGAGAGACATTTTTTCGTGCGAACAAAGTGAGACCGACCGTGCGGACGTTTTCGTTAATAAGATTTGTGCGCGTTTCGCGAAGTTACCGTATGTGATAGAAGAATGTATGAAACTCGACATAGTGTATGGTTTATTGCATAGAAAAATAAAAAAGCGCATATGTCGCGACACGGTACACGGGTTAGAACAACTACTTCTAAAAGTAAGGTTAGTGGAAGAGGCGCTGGCGGAGGTGAGTAGTTTTAATAATAAAAACACTTCCAACTTAAGTAACCGCGTTGATACATCCTTTCCTTTAACTCATAAAAATGTTAACCCTTCAAATGCCGTATGGGGTCAAAGTAACACTCAACGTACCGCGACGGGGCAAGTTGGGACTATGTCTATTACTGAAGGGGGGCAAGTTGCACCATCGCATAAACTAGCTTCACAGCCAAGTTCGTATTCTAGCTCAAAGCGCACCCGTCCTAAATGCTCTTTTTGTAAAATGTTCGGTCACACCGCGAATGATTGTCGTAAACTAAAGAATAATGAAAGTAAAAAGGAGACGTCTGAGCTCCGTTGCTGCGGATGTGGTCAGTTGGGGGTGATTAGGGCTAAATGTCTAAACTGCAGGGAGATGTCAACTTCCTCAGAATTACACAGCGCGCGTATAGGTGATACGGAAACCCGCCCAATAGTGCGAATTATGATTAAGGGTCAACATAGAGTGGCGATTTTAGATACAGGTTCAACCCATTCTATAGCAAGCAGAGATCTATATAATCTTCTAATGGACATAGGCGTTGAGTTCACGGCAACACAGCGCGCCGTATCCCTCGCTGACGGTTCGCAAAAGGTAAGGACCGCACTATCGTGTACTACAGCTGTTAACTTGAATGGACGTCACTCACCTGTTTCCTTCTTAGTGTTTCCCAATGCTGACGGCCAGACGCTTCTTGGACAAGACTTCATAGCACGAGCAGGTATATTGCTCGATCTCCAACATGGGTGTTGGCATTTTTCTGACTTACCTGAGCAGAAGTTTTCTTTTGTACGCCCCTACAGCCTGACACAAACAGACGATACAGAGCTGATGCAGATGGACGTTACCAGCCTCTCACTCAGAGGAGACGAAGGATCGAAACTTACTCCGGCTCAGCGAATACAGTTAAACCAGTTCATAGTTGATAGAACTGAGCGCTTCACCACTGAAGGTCCAGCTACGACTTATGCTAAACATTATATCAAGGTAGACGAGAGGCAGGAGCCAACTGCTTCACCACCCTATAGGATGACACAAGGTAAGAGAGAATTACTGAACGGCGAGCTTGATAAACTTCTACGTACAGATATCATCGAAGAGTGCGAGTCACCTTGGGCTGCTAACGTGGTTTTGGTCTCGAAAAAAGACGGTGGAGTTCGTTTGTGTGTAGACTACCGCAAACTTAACGCCGTGACCGAACCAGACCGGTACCCGCTCCCACGCATAGAAGATGTACTTCACGCGGCGAAAACGACAAACTACATGACGACACTCGACCTGCACTCAGGTTACTTTCAGGTAAGTGTTGCAGAGGAAGACCGTGACAAGACGGCCTTCATTACACCTTATGCTACCTTTAGGTTTAAAAGGATGCCCATGGGCCTCCGAAACTCTGGAGCCACGTTTCAACGGCTAATCGATCGTTTCAAATCGAACTTATTCGTCCCAACGCCGTCTGGAACAGGAGCTATAGGTAACAATGAAGAGTTTGGTGCGAACACTCGAGGTAGTAGACCCGCTATCATCTTAGGCTACTTAGACGATATCATTATCTTGTCGAAAAGCTATGATGAACACATGGAAGACCTGCAAGCTGTTGTCGATAGATTGGAGAAGTTCAACCTTCGAATAAACCGGAAGAAAAGTTGCTTCGCGCGCGATAAGGTAAAGTTTTTAGGGCATATTATTGTTCCTGGTGGCCTACAAGTAGACCCAGAGAAGACATCGGCCATTGCCGATATGCCTACCCCGAAGAATGAGAGACAGTTGAAGGGTTTCTTGGCGACGTCTAGTTGGTTCCGACGATTTGTACCTAACTATGCTTCTGTTGCGAAACCGCTGACCGAACTTCTTAAGAAGAATAGCTCCTGGAGGTGGAACGAAGAACAGCAGACAGCTTTCGAACATATAAAACGACTTCTAGTAAGTGCACCTATTCTTCGTCAAGCGGAAGAGTCAAAACCTTTCACGCTGAGAACAGATAGCAGTGGTTATTGTCTCGGAGCAGTCCTGATGCAGGGGGAGGGCCCTGACGAGAGACCAGTGGAGTACGCTAGCAGACTTCTTGCGCCCGCTGAGCGAAACTATACGACTACTGAGAGAGAAGCCCTTGCCGTCGTTTGGGCGGTTACTAAGTTTAGAGGATATATAGAAGGGTCAGAAGTGATCGTGAAGACCGATCATCAGCCTTTACGCTGGCTAATGAGCTTGAAATCACCAAGTGGGAGACTTGCGAGGTGGGCTCTGACTCTTCAAGCCTATAACCTACAAATCCAATACACACCAGGTAAGGTGAACGTTATTGCAGACTCGCTAAGTCGTCCCGCTTGCTGCGAAGGCGATGTAGGCAGCTGCGAGGTATGTCTGATCTCTGTCGACATACCACAGAGAACGCCCGTCGATGTACGACTCAAGGACCCCAAACTAAAGAACATCGTCGAGGGTTTGGAATCAGCCGACGATTCGTTCAGGGGGAGAGGTTGGTCAGACCGCGGATATTTGATCTGTGATGGAATTTTATATAGATGCATGCCCGAGTCGGATGAAGACTCCGCATGTCTAGTGGTACCAGCGCATGAGAGGAAGAGCATCCTAGAAGAGCTACATGACGCCCCAACAAGTTATGAAGTGAGGATTGAGGAAGGGCAAGTGGCCCGTTATCACTCGTCCCAACTGACCCCATTCGTAGGTGAGTTGCAACCGCCAATTAGAGGTAAACGAGGAAGACGTAGACCTAAAAAGTCCTAACCCTCGTGCGGGGCGCTTTTGAGGGTTAGAGGGGGAGGATGTAGCGCGCACTTTCGGTCACCCGTACACCCCGCCAGGCCTGGAATTTTCCGTTATGCCGGCGCCGCCTGCGCGGCGCGAGTTACTATAAAACAGTCGGCCGAGAGGCATCCAAGTGGTTAGACGCGTCGTAGTCTTCCCCGTGCGCCGAGCCGCGTATGCGCGTTACGTACATAATTCGTAGTTTCCTTGTCACCCACGACCTTTTACCATCTCCACCTTAGGGACGCATAAGCGTCACCTTATAAGTATATATTTATTCAGGGTACTACGAAATATAAACACAATTAAAACAATATTTATTATTAATTAAAGATAAACAAAAGTAGCTAGCAATACTATTGATTCAGTTTGGTCTGTTAACGTTTGAGTGAGTAGACAATCAATTCAGGACTCCAGGGAATGAATTTCAGTGACTCGAGAGTAAATCCAGATAGTACAAATCACTTTTGAAAATAGAATTTTGCAACAAAAATGAATAAGTCGGGGTTTAATACCTTTTCCTCTACACAGAGCAAAAGGGTCTAATGATAGAATACATTTAAATTTTTATAATCATTTGTGCGATGTTTTGGACCTTGCGATCAAATGGGTCGCGGGTTCGAATCCCGCCGGGACGATATGATTATAATTTTCCCCATGTCTGGTCACTTCGGGCATTAAACGGGTGAGGACCATATAGAATATCCGACCGGGTAACGAACCACCGCTCTGAAAAATCGTGAAGTGCACGTTACACGTTTCGGTCTCAGTGTATGAATTTCCCAATGCTCGAAGTAAAAAATTGGTGGACAGCGCATCATTGACTGTTGTTCTGTGGCTGAGGTATAACCTACCATCAAGTGAATCTCATGCTCGTCTGTCGGTATCTAACATAAAAAAAACCTCGTCACGTGAAATTACCTGACCAATTTCGTTGAACTCGAGATAGTTTTTACATCGAATTTGACAATATCGAGGAAATATTAGGGAGAAGCTAGTTAACTTTCTTTTTTCTAAAATGTTATGTGATTAGCTATATTATCTCAGGTAACGTTCGTGGTTTCATAGACCTTCGTGAGATAAAATGTACGTAGGGTGTTCCATAAGTCTTGCAAAAATCTATTTACTATTTTTTTTTTAAATAAACACCATCAGTGTTAATACTATTATGCAGGAGTTAAAACCACGTATTAAAACTGAGCTTCCAGCGTTTCTTTGTGAAACTAGCGCAGACCTCATCCCATGCACTCAATAGCTCATTATCAGTCGCAAACACTCGTCCTTTCAAGTGAGTTTTGAATAGCGGGAAGAATTCAAAATCGCACGACGCTAGATATAATGGAACGATAAGAAAATCTGAGAAGAATCTCAATCTGTCTGAACCTAATGCGCCTGTCAATAGTTATAAAACGTAAAAAACGAGCCTATAAATTTTTAAAAGGCCGACAACGCATCTAAGACCCTTGAGTCACGGATGTCCATGGGCGGTGGTGATTACTTACCATCAGGTTACCCAACTGCTCTGTTGTCCGCTCTGATATAAAAAAAAAAGTTTTTAAGCAGTGTCGGTCTTTCTGGGGTCCTTTTTTTTATTGTGGTGAAAATGTGTTGACACACCCCCGACGCTGGGCGGTTCGTAGGCGTGGGGAGTGTGGGGTTCCGTTGCGTCTGCTCCGAGGCCTTAAGCTTCCTCGGAGACAAGATCGGTTTTTACCCGCTAAAAACACCACGGCCCACTTTCCGCCTTTACGGGATCCCTGGGTTCGCAGAGCATATCTCCAGGGGTATCTTTCTGGGGTCCTGCTTGTAATGGGTCGACCCGGTCTTTCGTTCTTGTCTAAATTATAGTTACTTCTCTAGTATTCCTTGTAACAACAAGTACGATAAAAATTATTTTTAAGCAAATAACAAAAACCGACTTCAAAACTACAACTACAATCATTTTATTTTTATTTTTTTGTAGAAAGTGTATTTTTAAGTTCATAAAGCCTTACATAATAATTTAGTAGACATACCACTAAACGTGCTGCTCAAATGAGACAGCGCCGTGAAAGGAACCACAAACCAAACCATCATCTACGTATAAGTATATTTATGTTTTTGTGGATTTTCTAAAAAAGTACCAAACCAATTTCCAAATATATGGGACCACCTCTGAAATATGCCCTACCAAACAAAAAAAGAATCACCCATAGGTAGATCCTGTCATTTGTATGCAATTGCGAATTTTCTCATAGAGGCATTTTCTCTTTAATTAAAACTAATATTTAATGAATTTAAATATAAATCATTTCCTGGAAATAAATACATTATTATTCTGTATTTTTATTAATGTGAAGATGTCTAATGATGTATCAAAATTCTAATTTTATTAAATAAAGTGCAATTTCATTCCCGTAGGATATTAATTACAATTTATAAAATCCCATATTTAAATGTACCGGTATGGTTAAACGTATTTTTACCTACATCTGGTTTTTATTCAGTTATATCTTTAGAATTTTAAAATGAACTCTTTTTTTCAGCTGGAACAATGTTCGGTTGTTCGCGAGAGCACCGCGGAGGTGGATACGGTGTCCATTTTCCCTTCATTCGAGTTTCAGGTAAACTTATAAAATAAAAACAAAGGTATTATTAACCTTTTTATTACGGCCACTGCAGTCCGCTCCGCTGGAGTAACGGTACCAAAAGGGGCACCGCGCTACCGGAGTAAAGCCACTGAACGCAAAATGTGCATATTGCGCGTCGGTAAACGGGTGTTGGTATATCACTTTATCAATGGGGGCGTTGGTCATGGTGAATATCGCTAGCGCCATCTATTGCCAACGCTCGTACTCATAGCTGATGGAATGGATGCCGTCTATAGCCGGCGGTCGTAACGAAAGGGTTAATGCTGCTCTCAATCAATAGATAAGGGTGGATTTGTTTATTTGTTTTTGTTTCCAAGGAACGGCATGCTGGTGTTATTCTCCTAGTCACAGACTAATTGATAATTATTCAGAGGCAATGTAGCCTGAGGACTTGGTATCGTCCTGTTAAAGGAGAGCATTAGGATGATTAGTTTATTTATTAAATGATTTGACTTAATATTCTTTTATTTGAATAAAATCAATAGAGAATAAAAATTGCTAATGACTGAAGGAGAAAATGTATGAAATCTTCAAAAATATTTTTGGTATCTGGTCGTTATTACATAGGATTATTAGATTAAGATTGGGCGATATGAGTGTACTTTGCGCAAAATATACTTCACTCAATTATTTATATTACTGTTAATATTAATAATTAAAAATAATTATCGCAAATTTACTCTAGTATTTAATATTTTACAATCTGCTGTTATTAGGTCGCAATCGAATATTATTTTAACTAAACCCGGTTTATAGATGTGAGCTTGTTTAATTAGTTTTACATAATACGAGTATTGTGTTCATCTTTATGAAAACAATATGACACTTCTTAGCCCCTTTAATCACAGTTGATATTTCAAAAAATATTTTCTGTTATTCTTGCGAGATGTACTATGTGCTAGGTAAAATTTTACATAGTTTTTTTTTAACTGTATACATGTATCATATATTTCTTGGTGTTTTCGCTTTTCTCTTAGATATTACATACTGCTAGACTCATAAACAGACACGAAAAAAAAATATTACACATCATAAAAGTAATAATAAGAATAAAGTGACTATCTCGTTACGTTAATTAGTGGCAGCAGGGAGAGCGGGCTAAAAGTAAAATGGAATTTTAAAAAAATGTACACTTAGGGCCTTAAAAGTATGCAGCTGTGTATGTATTTTTCAAACAGCTGAATGTATACTTGACACGGTATACATTGAGACTCATCCACACGTAGATTTGTTTTCAGCTATAGACGTGAAATAAGAGTGTCTTGATAATTCTATCAATGTACTGAATTCGCTGAGATTTTGTAAGACGAGGGTATTATTTTTCAAGTCAATTTTTTTCTGGATCATCGAAAATTTATATTGCCATTTTATAAACTTTAATACTCTCTATATCTGTACCAGTTACGATGTCGACCAGAATAAACTATCTTCTGTCTAAATCGCTCTTGATGCTCGAGCTCGAACTCGCGTTTGACGTGTTCGTTTAAAATGTATGGAAGTTGAAACTATAACTGAATTAGACAGTCTCTGCAGCATTTGCACAAAGCTCGTGGAAATTATATATAGACCAACGAGAGCTCTTCTTATAATATGACGGAGTCGTTGGCGCGTTCAGTAAAATACCGGCCAGGCGCATCGATGGGTCGTGGGTTCCAATCCCACCAGATTTATAATTTTCTGTAAGCATGTCTTCCCTACGTCTGGTAACTCCGGGCATTGAACGGGTGGGAGGAATATCGAAATTCCGACCGGGTAATAAACTACAGAACATAGTTGGAAAACCGTGATATGTATATTGCACGTTTCGGTTTCAGTCTATGTACATATTTCCGAATGCGCGAAGTAAAAAAAAGTAGGTCGACATTGACTGATGTCCTGTGGCTGAGGTATCAACTGACACCTTCCATCTGAACCACATGCTCGTCTGTCGATATCTATCGTTTATAAAAAACGTAACGTTAGGTATAATGTTAAATAAAGGTCAAATTATGCGGGTTTCTGTAAATTAGCCTCTTGCTTTATTATAATGAAGTCCTCGCGATAATTGATACTCTTATGCAATTAGTATAATAGATTAAAATTTTCATGTATCAGCCGAACTGGCTTCGCACGAAAGAGTTTTGGGATCGAAGTTTTGAAGAGCGATATGAGAAGATCAAAAATGACAGCCGTCGACCGAGACTCAAGGTAATATCGGATGGATTGGTTCCTATCAGGCGTTATGTTAACAATAATCGTCTTGACTAGTATTAGTATGTATGTCTGCCATGCCATTGCGACATCAGGATTTGGTAACTAGGATAATGCAACCGAAACCCTCTACTACAACCTTAATTTTTTTTTGTAGTTCTTAAGCAAAACTCGACGGACTTGTGTGAATTCAATCAAAATCCTGGCTAAATCGCTATCAAGTATTCAGTGAACAGGTCTCAGCAACCGCTGGGCCGATTTGAAAAATGTTTGTGTTTAAATAAACTTTAGCGAATTACTGAGGTTTTAATATCGTATTTTATTAACTCGAGTATCACACATTTAAATAAAATACTTTATACCGGATTAAAACGCAATTTATTATTTATATTAGCTGTTGCTGATAAGTATCCAAAACGTCGGGACGTTTTAATCCGAGATAAAGTATTTTATTTAAATACTGTGATTTTGTCGAATTTTCGTATTTGTCCCATAATTTTTTTTTTAAATGCTTTGATAATTTTAACTCTGCTTCAATATGCCGCTCCGAAGCGTTATGGCTAGTATATTTGGCAGTGGCGTATATTTGCCAGGAATTCAGGACGTTTCAAATAAAGTTGGGACCTGGTAGAGATAATTGTATTACCGGCACTATCCGGTGTACGATCCGTGTAGCCCTTCGCTAGACTCCAATATTCTACCATCCTTTATTCAATAAAGTTTCATCGTCGGTCATTGTTCACTGACATTTCAGTCAATTTATTTTTCATTTGATACAATAAAGGTTTGCGTCTACTGTAGCGTGTTCAAAAGAGAATTGAGTATCATATATGAATAATTTATAGACACCTTTACATTGTTTAATATTATAACAGATATTATTTATCTTAGGCAGTTTTGTCTTCCATAAGACCCGAAACATATAAATTGTTTTAAATAATTGACTTTTTTAAATTCTAGGTAATTGTCGTGCCTCATTCACATAACGACCCTGGGTGGTTGAAGACGTTTGAACAATATTTCGAAACGAAAACTAAAAACATAATAAACAACATAGTCATGAAATTAAACCAGCACCCAAATATGACATTCATATGGACAGAGATTTCTTTCTTGAATGCCTGGTGGGAACGATCGCACCCTGTTAAACAAAAGGTAAACTAAAAACGTTCGCCGTGAAATGTTGTTCGTCTATTATTTATAAGATTTCTTTTCACTTTATTTGAAATCTTAAATACACGCTTTTTTCTAAATATCGTATTTCACACAGATATTGCGTGTATTAGAAAGTCATAGAATGTCGTTAACCTTTGTATTATTGTCATTACTCGATTGTTGCAATATCCGTGAGAAATTTACCTTAATTCATAATATTATCTCACCTCAATTCTATTACAGGCTCTTAAAAAATTAGTCAAAGAAGGCCGTCTTGAAATCACTACTGGAGGATGGGTGATGCCCGATGAAGCGTGTACCCATATTTATTCACTTATTGATCAGTTCATTGAAGGTAATTCTGAACAAATTTAATTATTAATAATTGGACTTATAATTATATTTTCCTGGTATTATTTTCAATGACACACCAATGTAATTGTATTATAATTATCAATGTATTCAATAACTTTAGCATTTTTTAATAATATCAAATAATTTAAATTATATACTTATTCAGTTTTTATTAGAAGTTATCATGTTTCCAGGTCACATTTGGGTTAAAGCCAATCTTGGCGTTACTCCTAAAATCGGATGGTCTATAGATCCATTTGGACACGGAGCGACCGTACCTTACTTACTCGACAAAAGTGGTCTTGAAGGTGCCATAATTCAGAGAATTCATTACTCGTGGAAGCAATGGTTCGCCCAGCGACGAATAGAAGAGTTCCGCTGGATGCCCGGATTTTCATCCAACACTCCGTCGCTTGTCGTCCACAACCAGCCGTTCGATATATATTCCATCAAAAGCACTTGCGGACCCCACCCTGCTATCTGTCTGAGTTTCGATTTCAGAAAAATCCCCGGCGAGTATTCTGAATACACCGCGAAACATGAAGATATCACCGAACATAATCTTCAGAGCAAATCGAAAACTTTGATGGAGGAATATGACCGTATCGGGACGCTAACAAAACACAATGTTGTGCTCGTACCGTTAGGTGATGACTTCAGATACGAATACGGTATTGAGTTTGACGCTCAGTACGTTAACTATATGAAAATGTTTAATTACATAAACAAACACAAGGATCTGTTCGATGCTGATGTCAGCTTCGGAACTCCAATCGACTATTTTAACGCCGTGAAAGAGAGAAGTGCTAAGATACCAACATTACGAGGAGATTTCTTTGTCTACTCTGATATATTTAGTGAAGGCAAACCCGCGTATTGGTCGGGATATTATACAACTAGGCCTTACATAAAAATTGTCGCTCGCCAATTGGAGCACCAATTACGCACAGCTGAGATACTATTTACGCTCGTCTCGAATTTCTTGCGGCAATCTAATAAACATATGTTCGAATCGTCCGAACGCAAACTCGAAAAGTATTATGAGCAATTGATATCTGCCCGACGGAATTTGGGTCTTTTCCAACATCACGACGCAATCACCGGTACCTCGAGAGCCAGTGTCATGTACGACTATGGAACTAAATTGTTCACGAGCTTATACCATTGCATTCGTTTGCAAGAAGCCGCTCTCACCACTTTAATGATACCCGACAGTAAATTACACACTCCGAGTATTCTTCAGAGTGAACTAGAATGGGAAACATACGGTAAACAACCAAGAAAAATACAAGTTTCTGTAATTGATAAGAAGATAATAATTCTATTTAACCCACTTGCAGAAAAGAGAACTGAAGTCATAACTCTTCGTTCGAACACAACGAATGTCCGTGTTTACGATACACATAATGAAAAATATGTCCCATACCAAATTTCACCAAATATCCATGTGCAAGATAATGGAAAGTTTGCTATTAGTGACATGAATTTCGATGTTAGTTTTGTGGCTCGACTGGATGCCTTCAGTGTTGTCACCTATAAGCTTGAGGAATTCACAAATCAGTCTCAACATTGTATAGTATTTTGCAATAATTGTACCGAACAAAGGTCCGATCCCGAAAGAGCGAACAATTTTATCATTAAAAAAATGATGCCAGGCAATATTCAACTTGAAAACGATGTCATGAAATTACTGGTAGACCGTAATACCGGCTTCTTGAGGCAAATATACAGAAAAGATATAAGAAAGAAAAATATTGTTGATATCCAATTTGGTGCCTACCAAAGTGCGCAGAGACACTCAGGCGCTTATTTATTCATGCCGGATTACGATCCACCTGAAAAAGACGTTCTCGGGGCTTACACTAAAGGAAATAACATGCAGGATGAAAACGTCGTGATAGTATCGGGGCCGGTGTCCACGGAAATTACAACTATGTATTTACCATTTTTAGTTCACACTATTAGGATCTACAATGTCGACGACCCTGCTCTTTCACATGGAATTTACATTGAAAACATCGTCGACTTCGAAAATCCACCAAAGAATAGAGATACCGAATTGTATATGAGAATTCAAACAAACCTGCAAAACGGCGAGATACCAGAGTTTTACACGGATCAAAACGGTTTTCAGTATCAGCGGCGCGTGAAAGTGGACAAACTGGGCATCGAAGCGAACTATTATCCCATAACAACGATGGCGTGGATACAAGACGACGAAACTCGATTGACTCTACTCACAAATCACGCCCAAGGTGCGGCTGCCTTCGAACCCGGACGACTCGAGGTCATGTTGGATCGAAGGACTCTATACGACGACTTCAGAGGAATCGGCGAAGGTGTCGTTGATAACAAACCGACAGTTTTCTCCAACTGGCTCTTACTTGAACCGATCAACGCAGGAAGACCCAAAAGAGACACAAATTCTAGCGGTTCTAGACGTTTTAACGAGAGACGGTCTCACAAAGAAAAGCCCCCGATATACGAAATGCCATCACGAACCGCGGATTACCTGAGTAGGACTCTTAACTATCCCGTGAACGCGTATGTAGTGGATACGAGCGAGGTTGGGGAAATTGAAGTGAAATCACATCAATCATTTTTAGAAAATTTTCCTCCCGGCATCCACGTCGTCTCCTTGCGTACCATAACCGATGAAGTATTAGAACAATTTCCTAGCAATTCATGCTTTATGATACTCCAAAGACCTGGCATAAGTTGCGACGTCGGGGACTCTATGCCAAAACCAAGTGCACACTTTACGAGGGACACTAAATTTACTGGATTGAGCATCAGTAACTTGGCATCAATGAGTCTGACCGGTCTTAAGACATTCGAGAATCTCACTAGTTTAGCACGTATCACTTTAGATCCGATGGAGCTTAAGACGTATAGAGTTCGCTTTTAAAGTGTTTCGAGAATGTTCTTAAAAGTTTTGCAATTTATCTCTGTTTAGCCAATCAATAAGAGATTTTAACAACATGACGCATTTAGTCGTCGAGAATTTCTTGAATCTCGAAGTATTTTATGTATAATCCTTTGTAGTAAAAGCTGATATATAGGAATATTTAGATTCAATTATGTGTATGTTGTATCTATTGGTATCTTTGATGTTTGATGACAAGGTAAGTATTCGACAGTATCCAGTATATAAACAGTTATAAGTATGCAATAGGTGCATATCACCAATCGTTGTATTTTTACATAATAATTTATTAAACACGAAATTAAGATATTCTTACTTTTTAACCGACTTCAAAAAAGGAGGATGTTTTCAATTTGTCTGTATATTGTTTTTTTTTGTATGTTTTACGTAATATTATTAGATACTTATGCACTATTACTATATGTTATCATATTGTGATGTCAAGATTTACTAGAAAAATCTACCTCAGGACCAAATAGTGTAACTATACAAAGGATTCGAAATCTTTTAATAATAATTTATTTTATAGTTATAATTTGATTCAATCCGTTTTTGCATAATAAACTATAATAGGTTATGTTGTTTATATTTCTGAAATGGTTTTTTTAGATATATCCTGATTCAGATTTAATATTTAAGTCGTAAAATAGGTGACTCTGGATCTCGTCAGTAACTTATACGTTGTGATAAATTTATATTTGTTCATAGTAAATATTTTTTTTATTTATGCATTTAAAAAAAACAGACTCGACTTTTGCTTGTTTTTGAATATTGAATCACATAAATCAATCATCAATAAAGATGATGCATTTTTCTTCATTTAGTATAGGTTATAATATTATATATGTTTTATAATACACACAACGGCAATACCAAGAAATTGTATTTTTTAGTAATGATCTACGATTAGAAATCTTAATAAAATATTAAGATTTATCATGTATTTTGTCCGAAAGTCCGAATCTAGGTAGTTTTTTCGATAAAGATTATTCTAAACTTTCCATTCCTTGCCAATTCTGGCAACAATATGTCTATATTCCGTTTTAATGTTACACTACACCACAATAGATTTATCAAAAGCATGTCACACGTTTTGTTTGACTCTGCAACGTTTCATAATATATATTTATGAATACCTTATTCGTGTATTTTACTGCATACTCTTGTTGAATGTTAGATGTCTAATATAATAATCACAATTAACATTTTCCTGTTTAATAAAAATCACAAAAATATATCAAGTGAATGTCTAGTTTTAGGATAATTTATTAATGTATATAAAATATGTATTTGTATAAATTGTTTTAATTTTAACTTAAGTACAATCATTGTAGTCAGTAGGTAGCGTAGATATGAAAATGATAGAAATTATTATAGTACGTTTATTCCCATTGACTTAGCCATTAAACCAAAAATTCATTATAACTATTATTATTTGAAAATTATGTGATACACTTTAGCTAACGTTTATGTTGTATAGAACATAAAATTATCACTAATTGTATTACAATTGATGTACACGATGCTTAAACTTAATTTGACACAAATAAAATTACTGTCATATTCCATTGTGACATGAAAAGGACGCCAGTGAATTTTCAATTAAAACTTGAAGATATTTGCTATGTTGAAATTGAAATATCAAACATACTAAACAGTTTTTCAAACTGTACAATAAAACCGCTATCAACAATGTATTAATCAAGTATATTTTTAGTATTACTTGTCTATCTATAATTCTAAGCTTGATTGTATTTTTAGCACATAAGAGTTACATTAATAATAATGTTAAATGTACAACAATTAATTTCTGTAACGATCAATAATTACCCAAAATAAAGACAACAAAACACATAATATTTCGTTTTTACTTTTATAATATATATCGTACAGTCAATTTGATAAAATTAATTATTTTTACTCAGGTTACCTAAAACATACATAGATATATATATTAGTATTAAACGACTACAATTAAAATATATATCGCACCTTGAAAACTAAACGAAACGTTTTTTTGGGAAATCCCATTTAAAGTTCTCGTTATGGAGGGTAGAGATAAGGAGGAATCTCTCATATGGGGCTTTACTTTCAAAAGTGTCCATGATAAGCTGTTAGATTATAGTTCCAAAACCAACTAAAAACTTAAAAAGGCGCTGATGACCACTGATGGTTCGATGTGAATTTGGCGATTATTAATGAAGTGAAGTATGCCAAACGGAATTAGTAAAGTACAGAAGTAGTACTGAATAGAGTAGTTTATAAAAATAAAGTAAATGAGTAACAGATGAAGGTTGGAAATATTATTTATGGTAAAATGGAGAATATAGGATATTAACAAAATGTGCTAATAACAATACACCTTTAAAATATTAATGGACTGCTTGTTACACTATTATTGTCATTTCTTCTTGATTCTACTAGCTATCCATTCTAAGCCGAGGTGTAATCTGAAAGAGAAAAATTATAATTATTTTTTTTAATTTGTATCGCGACTGACTGTACAAAATTCACTGATTAAGCTATACATTAAATATGTATATATAAGAGAAAAGTTGTTGGATTTGATGTTTCGTAGTGTTTTTTAAATAAATAATGGACACATTGCTACCATATTATATAATATCAGTGATATTATGTCACAAACCCTAAAAATAAAATATCAACCAAAAAGTATAAAATGTTATATTTGAGCTTCTAGCCTATTCTAATTTTAGGACTATACCCTCGAAATAACGTAATACAGTTGACACCAATATAAGGTAACTTCACATATTATATATATGACTATATAACTCACCCTTCACCAGTCAAAGCACAACATGCTTGAATATGCCAGGGATGGTGTTTTATGGAAGTTAAATCCAATTGTTCCGATATTTCAGCTGCAGTCATTGAACCCTTTACATCCTGAAATAAAGCAAAACTACGATTATCGTCCATGTTTGTACAGTTTTTACTTCAGTGCAAACAAGCTAATTTTATTGTAGACATCTTATTATATACGATTCTTTAAATCAAAATAATTCGATATACAAGGATGATTCCTAATCATGCATATCTGATAGATAGATTTGAGGATTTTTCTACTGAAACTTTTTCTTTTCCAAAAATTTCCAGAAATTCAGGTCTAAAATAATAATTCAGTAGATGGTGCTACGATAATAAAACAATGGATAAGTAATTTAAGATACTACATTTCATTTATTCGAAACTTTATAGATATTCTTTGACAGAACTAGAAAAAAATAGAGATAACTAGATAATTACTAATTTGGTACATATAGATACACAAAATGAGGCTGCAGATTGAGAAAGTTTTATAAACAACATGCATGTATGTATATTTTTCGATTTTTAAAATCTAAATATGTTTGTATCTGCAATTGATTGTCCTGATTTGGTTGTGGTTTTACAATTTATTTTATTTGTAGTCACAATTGTGAGAGGCAAAATATGTGTTTACACAAGTGCAAAGATTGCGTGTAACTCTGATTAAGTCATTAAACTAGTAACAACTACGATAACAGTAAGAATTTTAATATAGCTATTTTAACTTTAGTCATATCAACTTAGAACACTTAACATGAAAAATAAGGTCAAATAAAAAAAAACACCAAAGTACAATCTGCGATCTCTGCCTACCCCGATGGGAGAGGCGTGAAATGATGTATGTATGAACACCTGTAGGGCCTCTAAGTGGCAGATACATTTCTGTGTCTGTTTAACTGATCATAGGCAAGTAGTAGATCAGTCTTCTGAGCTTTGCCTGTCAGATTTTTTTTAAACTTGTTGCTCCAGGATTCGAACCTGGTCTCTTTGGTGCTAAATGCAACGCACATACCATTAAACCAGGCAGGAAGCACTAAAAAAAGCTAAATAAGAAATGTACAGTTGAATACATAGAGGCACTGAAAATTTTGTCATATTTATAGAATCATATTGTACCTACATACATAACATAGCCTCTTCTCATAGAATAATATACAATCATATTTGTATATAATTGCTTCTGAAGACCAGTACAAGTTAGAGATAGTATAAACAAGGGTGTTCCAGAGTTATTTTCATAGTTCCTTATATCAAAGAACTTTACCATCATCAATTTCTTGCTTTGGAATATGGTGAGTACTGATATTTTATAATATTATAGTACCATTTAAAACAAAACTCACCTGTTTGTTTGCAAAAACAAGTAGACAAGCTTTGCTGAGTTCCTCATGTGTCAGCATACTGTGTAACTCTTCCCGACTTATGCTCAATCTCTGACGATCAGTTGAATCAATCACCATAATCACAAACTGTCAACAACATATACAATATGTATATTATCATAAGATGCCACTCAGCATTAACGATTATTACTTACAAATGAATTATACAAGACATGATTATGTTAATTAGTAATTATTAGAATAATCTCTTATACATTTATAAATTCCTACTTCGTAATTTTTAGATTTTACACTACAATAATCTCAATACAAAAATCTCTGTGCAAAAATGCCAAGTCAAATTTATCTGTTAAGTACGGTGAACACTGTGAGGCTTTATAGGAATTTATTAGTATGTTTGTTCAACAATCATTATTTAACCTACATAGTGAGATCTTAATGAAATAATATATAAAAAAAATTACATAATTATCATACAAAGTATATTTTCAACACAATAGACCAGGATATTAAGCAAATTGCAATAGTAGTAGTAAGTATAGTATTTTATATAATTACACATTATGTGAAAAATTATTAACAATGAAATTAATTAAAATATATAAATTTTCAATTCTAAAGTTACATATATCAACACAACGCAAGTATGCAAGCATAAAAAATTTATAATAAAGTTTCGCTTGGGCTTTTAGTTATCAATTAGAATAAATACAATAAGTAAAATGTCAGTAGTTAATTTGCTATATTTATAAAATTAAAATGACACATTATTTTTACGGCTAGCTTAAAATAGTCACAATTTAAATAACCGTAAATCAACGCAATTGCTAAATATATTTAAGTATGATTGACAATAATTGCAATGCAACAGATATTTAATGATGACATACTAAATACTGTAAAGTATCTACCTCACTATTTGTGTAGTAAGTATTCCAAGCAGAACGCAGACTTTGTTGACCTCCAAGGTCCCACATCACAAAATGCAGATTTTTCCATACAACCTCTTCAACATTAGACCCGATAGTGGGTCGTGTATGGACTGCTTCTCCAAGGAGTAACTGGTAGAGTATTGTAGTTTTACCAGCATTGTCTAGACCAACTAACACCAACTTATGTTCTGGGGAAATATAATGCAAAGTCAGACAGATTGTATATAAAATAAACTACTATTGTTTAAGATGAAGAAGGTGATGTTGATACTATAAATAATACAGTAAGCCTAAGGCCATCCTGATATGAAATATTTAAATATACATAGTAATCTTATCAAATTTAAGTGAGATTAAACTACTATTATCTGAGAAATACATACCATCATTACCGAATAAACTCCAGATTTTCGATATGAGGAGTCCCATGGTTATGTTTAAGAAGTTATGGAAAAAACTTCATTTACGTATATTTTACATTAGCATTTTCGGTTACTTTATTTTTACTGCGCGTATTTTCACTGCAAATTGACCAAAAATAAATATCTGGTATATATCCTCACTGGTCTTGAAGGCGCAAGAATGTGATAAGTAGAAAGGTAATTTTACCTCATTAGCTGTAACCATTTAGTTAAGTTACTTCGATGTAGGTCAAAGACAGAAAAACTTTGATAAAATATTATTTTTCATAGTAGCACAATGTGCATTACATGTCATGTACAAACGCAAAGCTTAACAACAAATTATATTAATTTACGGTTTACTTTAGATTTAATCATAATCCTTTAAATATTTCCGTTTATGAATATTTATGCTTACAGAATCCAGATTTTAAGAATTAAGATGATAGAAAACCGTAGTAACTTTTGCTTGAACTTGACGTTGAATGTCACAGAATAAAAATTAAAAATATTTTAAACAGTGAACCATTAGCGACAGACTATACATAGATAAATAAGACATACGAAACGGCATCACTGACCTAGGTTACACATATTATGCAATCATAAGAGCTCAGACTCCTAACCAACCAAGATTCGTCAACTATTAATCAAGCTTTCAAGTACAAAGACTGATGTAACCAAGCAATCTTGATAACAACGACAAAAGCTGAAGTAAAACCAATAATATAGGTGGAGTGTCCAAGACCAATCGTGATGACGGAACACAGTGGACGCTATATATCCCTCCTAGAGGATTCAGGACTTTAATTCAAGTCATATCATCATAATTTAAGCCAGGGATACACTAGGGGACAAATGTCCTGCGACACGTGTCGCCACTCGCCAGTGACGTCGGGTGAAGTGGTGCGACGTTGCCGGTGTTCGCTCGTTATATCTACAACATCGCGTGACACGTGTCACCAAAGACGTCGAGTGAAGTGGCGCGACGTTGCCAGACTTCGCTCGATATGACAGACGTCTTATGTATTTAACCTCTGCGGGGTTAGAACGCAAAACGCAAAACGATTCGACTGATCGTCTCGCTTCATTGTGATTGGTGTAGAGACTCTCTCGCTTCATTGTGATTGGTGTAGAGAGTCTCTAGAGAGTCTCTACACCAATCACAATGAAGCGAGACGATCAGTCGAATCGTTTTGCGTTTTGCGTTCTAACCCCCCAGGTATTTAACACAATTTTGTCATGTCGCCAGATATGTCAGGCGAAGTATCGCGAAGTCGTACAACTTCGCATGACGTCCCTACGGAGATAAGTGGCGCGATGTCACCAGATATGTCAAGCGAAGGCGGACTCGCTTGACATGTCGCCAACACATGCTGTGGGATATTTGTCCCCAAGTGTATCCCTGGCTTTATACGCTTACTGGCTATGGGAAATTAAGACTGGAAAAGCGCGGCAAACTTAAAACCTAAATGAGGCAGTCCCAAAATTAGAATGAAACCACTAGAATAACATAATAAATAATTTAATCCTCGTCGTTTCAGCCATAGGATGTCCACTGCTGAACATGGGTTTCCCCCAAATACTTCCAGTACGGCCGATCACTTGCGGCCTGCATCCAGCGGCTCCCTGCCAATTCGTCAGGTCGTCTGTCCATCTTGTGGGAGGCCGTCCTACGTTTCGTCGTCCGAGTCGTAGTCTCCACTCGAGAACCTTTTTACCCCAACGGCCATCGGTTCTGACTTTCTGAGAGCTATATGCCCAGCCCATTGCTTCTTCAGCCGGCCTAGCATGACCGCCACGAGATATGTCGCGGACGAGAGAAGACAAACTAAGATGTAAGATATCTCGATATATTATATCTCGACATCGACAATTTTCATAGAAAAGATATCTCGATCGACAAATATATCTATTTTTGATATTAAAAGTCGAGTTTTAAGTGTAATTGTCAGGTTAAACCCGAAAGAAATAGAGCGATATAATCGATTAAAACACGAGAAAACGGTCGACAAAATTTTGTCGTGGTTGTCATGCTACGCCGGCAGTTTGCTCATTCGCAAGACTATGTCGGTAACTTTGGTTCTACTACGGATAATTTAATAAGTTTATATTTAAATAATTCAATTATAATATGATTTCAGTTTTTTATTCTAATTTTGTAACTGTTTCCTAAATACTTTTTAAAGTAGCAATTTTCCAGTCTCAACTTTCATTAATAATAATTAGTCTTATAGACATAGAGAACGGACTGAACGTTCCCTATCCAGCTGGTAAACTAAATTCGGGTAAAATGTAGCATAAAAGATTACAAATAACTAGTAGGTACATATATTACATATTATACGCTTTTTTTAGAAGTTGAAATATATTTTTAATATGATTATCATTGACTTATATGTATACTACTAGACAAGCAACTTGGAATAATAATTGTGTCGCAATTTCGGATCGCGCGGGCGGGTAGAGAGGGGGAGCAAGCATGGCGAATATGCCTTGCAAACGCTCGCTCTCGCATATTTCTAGTAAAGAGTAAGCGTGATGGAAAATTATGATGGCAGTTGTGTATTTATATTTACGATAATTATTGTTTTAGACAAATACGAAATAAATTACTTAGGTACTTACTGAAATAGACTTCAAATCACCTGGGAAAACTACGCACATAAATTATAACAGTGTTTTATTGGTTACTATGAACAAAATCGGTGTTAGTTTGTCGAAAACAACGTTCACGGCTTACAAAACAGTGCACTGATCTTCTCGCTTGCTCGCAGTGGACTAAACGAGTTACGGAGAATTAGCCGCAACTCAGTGGCCAATTATTTAAGGCCGCATAGCTTGTCTAGTGTATACATATAAGTCAATGATGATTATGTTTATAATTATTTTTTTTAAATACTAGCAATTCATTTTTTATTGAGTTTATAAATTAAATAGCGTAAAATAATCACAATATACCTACATATTATGTATTGTTAATTTTAGAGCTTACGTTTTCAAAACGATTGTTATGTCCTAAAACTTATTAGTTATGTTATTATATGTTTTAAAGTTAATAAAATAATAAATAATGCAAAGGTTTATTCAAATCAAATATAATAACATAATTCAATTCCATATTATTTAATGTAATAAAATATATAAAATGTTACATACAAATAATTACATTAGAGAAGTACGTATAATATGTTGGATATAAGACTATTATTGCTAGCATTTTTTACAGGCGAACCATAAATCAGAGGAAATCTTGCACATTTATTGAGTAACGTTTCATACCCTTCGATCAACAATCCTATGTCAATGATACAGAGATTTTTAATCACGAATTAAAACAGTTTCAAGTAAAATTTACTGCAGTAACACATTGACACATTGCAATGTGTACCTACCGTTTTTTAAAATAATACTAGGTTGGAATTCCTCGTTGCTACAACGCTGATATTTTCTTTAGTAGGGTTCGTTACTAGGTACTTACTACGCAAACAAAAAAGGATATGAAACTATAAAAAACAAACACCTACCAAAACAATATTTTTATAAAGTCTAAAAAGTAATTTTTAGTGTCATCAGCTCCATAGGAGGGAAGTTCATAACATTAATGGTAGAAACAGGAATTCCCTTATTGGTTCCCACTAAATTTGTATGAAATACTGATTTAACATGTTGAAATATTCTTTCTATACTGAAACTGGCGTTCTCACTGCAGTAGAAATGATCTAAGCCGTAAACTTTACATGTGAAACTTTGTCTGTGTAGAGTTAAAATAGCCGAGTTAAGTGTGGTTTTACTTACAAACCCTCTTTTCAACAACATTCTGAAATTGATAACCGACACATCACATGGAAAGGAACTTCTAACTAAAGGAAGAAATATATAATAACACAGATCGCGATAGGTCTGGTCAATGAAAAAGATATCCAAGGGATAGGTTAGGATATTTGCCATCTGAAGGGCCAATAAACTAGGCAAGACAAGACTTGGTTTGGTTGAAATGTCTAAAGAATCGTCAATTTTTTTGAAGTTTTCTAACAATATATAGTGCACATGGTTAGTAGTACTACTGTCCGCTAATCCTTCATCTACTCCTAGTCCGTCGTTGAATAGTACTCTTCTATCCAGCATTACAAGGATCTGCCCTTCTTGCAATGCCGTTACTCCTTGAGCGCGATCAGTAACAATTGTTAATCGGCTTTTCAGATCTTGTATGTAGACCATACTTGTTATTGGATACATATTTGATTCTATCCTTCGACTAATGTTTAATTTTCTCGATGTAAACTGGTAACCATTATTGTCTAAATATATTTCTGGAGGGTTACCATTTGCGATATCAGTTTGTACTGTAATAAATATTTCTAAATCCCTATTCTTTGGAGAAACTTCAAAATCAACTTTACTTTCGATACGTATTACACTTGATAAAGGATTATTAAGAATGTTACATATTCTTACGGTGTGCTGTAGAAAATTATCGTAAATTATTGTAAAATCGCTAACAACATTTCCTGAAACAATTATTTTCAATTTTTCTTCCTTATTAGCTTTTCTGTGGGGTTTTAAGATATTGTAAAATGGTTTGGTAGAATTTGTGTTAAATAAGTAAATTCCAGAATGAATATTTGAACTTTTAAAAGCTCCATAGTTAATGAGCACTTGTTTTTCATTATTTGTTTCCTTTTCTATAACAGTCTTTAAAAAGCCAGTATATTCATCAAATATAAGGCGAAGTTTATAATTTTCAATTTGAATATCTCCTGGTTCTATTGGTTGAATATTAAAAAAATTACTACCACTAATTTTATCTGTAGTACATGGCATACAGTAAACGATAGAGATACTGTGTGGCATATCAAATGTTTCCTTAAATTTAAAAAGTTTCAGCGTCATGGGAGGCACGATGACTTGAAATATTATTTTAAAAAACTGCCCGCTAATTCGTATAATATTTTCTGCACTACTATACTTCCAAACAGGATTAACTTGAAAAGTGACATCCTTATTATTATGATCAATAACTCTCATATTAATATTTCTTGTTAATATGTCTACAATTTCTGTTCTTTCCTGACTTAATGAATTAAAAATATAGAGTTGATCTCCTGGTTCTATTGACTTAAAGGTAGAAATAAATTCTCCTTCTCTGTACACATATTTCATAAGATACTTTTCATTATGTTCCAGCTTACTGCTTAGTAAACTTGTTACAACTTCTTGGATATACCAACAATCTTTAGTAGCCGCTAATATTTGGTTGTATACGTTCTTTAACATGTTTGCTGATAAAGTTCCACTTATGACATTTCTGTCTTGGAGGAGAGCAACAATTTCTCTAACATTGGAAAGTTTAACAAATAATTCCGATTTATTGGCACCTCTGAACGCGTTAAAACTTGATGTAAACGTAACCAAAATGTCTGTAGAACGCAAAGTAGCTTGAAGGCGCCTTAGTAAGATTTTTAGCTTAGGTCTTGTTGTAAAATAACCAGACCGATACGCCGGGCGCTTATTGTTTATTTCAGCAAAATTCAAAAAATCTCCAGTTAAGGTAGGATACGACTTATGTCTTTCTGCAATAGCTGTAAAATAATCTTTGGGTGTTCCAAATTGAACTGTTGCTTTGTATATATTTTGATTAACGTTTATAAAGTCAGCAATGTTAAGATAGTTATTATATTGATAGTCAAATTCTGTCGGAGTTTCATAGTGTGCTGGTCCTCCTATAGGAGCAATTATTATATTATGAGGCGATAGAGTCCCAGTTTTTGAATATTGTTCCAGTAATGTCTCAGCCTTATTTTTAACATTATATGTATTGATATCAGTGACTTTATTTGCAAAATTAAAATAATCGTCACATATTTTACTTTGTGGACCACACGCTTTAAATCCATCAGAATTAAACTGCAGGTAGTGCGTTAGTACAGAATATTTTGGGTACTTATCTTTACCAATCTTATTTAGAGCTTGATTAATATCCGTTCTCATTGTTTTGTCACTGTCCCAATGTTGTACCCAGATGAAATCACTGTATTGGTATTCTGCAAAATATTGCTCCAAAGAAAAGTGAACGTTAGTAAAAACTAAATTTGTAATTCCCATAGAAGATAAAATGTACGGAAACGTAGGGCTATGAGTCACACTGTTGGTTAGCCAAGCTACTTTGGGTCTGCAGTTTAAGTATTGATCTAACCACTGATGTCCTAAAAGAAAAGGAATATATAAAAATGTATTTAAACTCAATGTTTTATATTGATATACAATATATAAATGTGGTATGTAATACCAGACCTTCTATAAACTGGTGCAGTATGCCGAATAAACTTGATGTTGCCTCATCTGTTTCAACCCATCCTCCTGTTGTAATTTCAAGTCTGCCTTCTCTTATTAAGCGACGTAGACTCTATGAAAAATTTTAATCCGTAAATAATAACATAACCTAAAGTAAATAAAGCTAAATCTGTCACTAACCATACGCCGTTTTTGTGATGCTTTTTTCCACCAGTAACTTAAATGGGAGACTTCATTCCAAGCAAACGTGAGATTCTGATAAAACTGTAATTTCTTGATAACATTTGTAATAATTTTATGAACAGTTTCGTTGTGATATGATTCAAATGGTTTAAGCCAAATAGCATCTACATGAGTTCGTGGAATCAGTATTACCTGCAAGTATACGAATATTAATTTATTTCAACTCCCTAATGTTTATAATATTCTTTACTTCCGATACAGTAATCAAAACTTGTGTTCATCAACATCCCATCGAGTGCTGTTATCTAACTGTACCAGTATTATTTTCTAAAACATAACTAGCTAATCTTTTCTTCTACTTACTTTAAGCGGAGGCCAGTCTGGATTTCTCATAAGGAATTCATATCTGTTGTCGTAAACCTTATTCCAAAAATTATTGTTCTCTAACCATTCGGGCTGTAATATAATATTAAATATTTATAAAATAACAAGAATAAAATAAAATGCATAAATATCAGCTTATAAATATTTCGAAGTACTTACTTCAATATCCAATTCTAGAAATTTTTCTTGGGCATCAAGATCCGCTTTCGATTTCGCCAAATTTAAACAATGTTTTGATGTAAACGATGAGTTCTGACTAAAGATAGAAGTGATCAAATTTGAACTGTCTTCTAAAAGAAGATCTGGTTCATCCGATTCAGTTTCGTATTCAGACACTGATTGATTCTTTTTAATATCGATTTTAATGGAATCTCTATTTTTAGAAAAGTAACCACTTTGTGAACTATATAAATCAACAAATTCACTTGAATTTAATGTCGAGTTTTCAAGAGAGTTTTCGGAGAAAGATTCAATTTTATTTATCGGTGGAAAGAAAGGAATAGACGGTATTTTACTGATTTCTTCTAGAATAACCTCACCTGATTGACTAAAATTTTTGATTATGAATTGAGATTCATGATCAGGAAATAGAATATTATTCTTTCTTTGTAGAGGCGTGTGCATGTATATATCTGACTCTGAAATATTTACAAAGGTATTTCTTGCCAATCGGAGATCATTTTGATAATTATTTTTATTCATTTTCTTACGAGAGTATGTCGGTTTGTTATAAATATTACGACTTTTCTCCACCGATGATAAAACTGTAGAGACTTTTGGTCTTTGGATTTTATGTCCAGCTGTGTTAACTTGAGAGTATCCTGGGAAAATCAAATAGTCTTTCAGTTGGGAATAATTATTATTATTCTCCCGCAAGGTCTCGCTGAAAGGTCTTTGAATCATTTTTGATTGGTTGCGCACAATTTTGCGTAAAGCTGTAAAAAGATTTCATAAATTAATAATTAATAGAAATAAATTTTTATTAGAAAACAAACAAATAAAACGATTTACTTACTTTTTTCATAGCAAACAATATTGTGAATTAAGATATAAACTGTGAACGCAAGTAGCCAAATGCGGTTTCTTTGCATTATTGTAAAGCTGAACTGAAATCATACTACCAAAACGCTATTCAAGAAAGGATGTTTAATTTCCATTTATTCAACAAGGAATTATATTTCATAATTTGTCTCTACTTTTTTGTTTGTATTCACTATATATGATACACACATATAGATCTAGGTAGTTTGATGATGAAGTGTTTATCAAAAACTGGACTAAGTAAAAACCAACCTCTTATTATAAATAAATCCAATCTAAGTCTTCGTACGATGGGAGTATTTTTTGTAGCCCATATACATTCAAAAATACTCCCATAGAATTTGTATTCCTCTTAATGAGGCTCGTTAAAATTTGGTGCATTTAAGGAAATAATAGACTCTCTTTCTGTAAATTAACAGGGGTATTCAAAATGAAAAATACAATTATTGTTCTCATATTTTACTATGATAACGTATACAGTTCCGAGTCTAAGCCAAACAGTGATAGAATTCTAATAGTTTTAAGTTAGCGAAGAAGAATTGAAGCAAATCCAAAAAAATTATCTCGGTGTTGCCGAAGAAGTTGAGGCCCCATCAGATCCATTAGACGTGCTTGGTGCATTATTTCGGGGCATATCGCCTATGATTCCTTGTCAAGCCCAAATTCTCTGAACCAGGATTACAACTGCCTCGGGGTCAAGATAGCGAACTCCTTCATCGGTGAACTTAGTCAAAGACTCGATGATGGCATTAAGGAAGTTTTCTTCCTCGGGTGTTGACGGCCAACTGAAAACGATAGAAAGTCATCAGATAAATATTAATTCCTTGTATGAGTAGATATTTTACGAACTATTTCTATTTTAATTGAAAGTGCGCATCGATACCCTCCCTCCCCTCCTGCTCCTGTCTCCCTGTCGGTAAAAGCCCTCGTTGCCATACGTTACGGTCACTCAATAATCAATACCTAGGTATCAAGTTCGTACCTAGGTCATTCAAAGGTACCTAACTAACAAAGACACTATTTATTTATGGATGAATAAATGGTGCATTTATAACTAGTACTTCTAAAAAATATTTATAAAGGCTTAGTAGTAGTAAGGTGTTTGATATGTCTCAGGGAAAATATATTTTTTTTTATAATAAATCATATCACTGATTTAATATTAAAAAAATAATTAGTCTTAAACTGCATCTTACCACTTAAGCCTTCATGTAAGTATACATGGAAATATAAATTAACACAATTTGGGTTGAAAATGGTAACTGCGTCATTCGCAAAATTGCAAGGAATAGAACAAAGGCAAAAGGCAATAAATCAAAGCAACGCTGCGGAAAATAATAATAACACATGTGCGAAGTGGACGGTTAACAGAAGAATAAGCTACAAATATGAAATAATGGAAAAAAATTATTATGGAAATAATTAACTTACTTCAAGATATGGTTTAGATCCATTCCACTCTCTGGGTCGGACGCTTATGAGAGTTGCTTGATTTTTGATGAGATTGCAGTTTCACTCCAGTAGGTACTCCACCACAGATAATTTTCTTTTACTTATTCAAAATTTATCCAATAAAAAAATGACAGCTATTTGAAAATTTGTTAATTTATTAATGAGTTTTATTTAAAATTTAACACTGTATTATTGTAAAAGTATTTTCAAACAAAATATAATCTGTCTTTCGCACTATGGAAACAGAAGTTCCCCCGGTTAACACTAACTACCAACACACAGGAGGAAGGGGCGACGCGGATTTATTGATTTTTACGATTCCCAATACTTAACCCGGCGCAAAGTTGGCAACGGGAGTCCATCTCTACAAAAAGTTTAAAAATATTTAAAAAAATATATAAAATACAGGCAGATAATTATTACTATGGTATGTATATTTCATATACGTATATTGTTATTATTATAATGTAGGTATTGTTAGATAATATTATATAAATATAATTATAAAAATATTATAGACACAATGTTTATTATTAGTAAAATAATAAGTTGATTGTAGCAATAATATATAAAAAAATTAGCCGTTTAAATATCTGAAATTGTATGTGATTATCACTTTAAAATATGCTATATAATATGCTTTTATTAGTTTTGATGGTATAAACTGTAATATTTATGTTGCATCGCGGCATGCTATTTGTAAATAGCAGTCAATAACTTGATTTATGTTACTCATTCCATATATTAGTTTAACTTTTAATGCAAATTTTAATATACTTGATATCCAACCCGGCTTTTGGAGGAATCCCTGTAATGATGAAAATCGCATCAAAATTCATTCAATTCGCATCTACAGCATTCAAATAAAAACAGCGACACTAGTATATACCTACTATTGTATAATTATTAAATTATTAATTTTATTAATAAAGAAATGGTTTCGTTGGACAGCTTTTGATTTAATATTTGTGCATACAATTTAAATTTGAAATATTAACGTAAATGTCTTCGACTATACGATTAAACTTTGTATAATATAGTACAATACTTTTTTGTAGAAGCAACATTCAAATCTAATCAGCAAAGTAACTTTTAATTATGAAAACTGTACAAATCACATTAGAGACAACATACTGTACTAGGAATTGTAAACCACAGAGTACTAGGTATTCTACAATTTAATATACGTTACTAGCGACCCGCCCCGGCTTCGCACGGGTCTAGATTTTAAAAAAAAAGCAGGGGTTGGTAATAGAAGAGTGAAAATATAGGGTTGTATGTATTTTTTAATGCCACATAATAAAAAAATAAAAATTATCCAAAAAAATAAATAAGACATTTTTGGAGTTGACACCCCTTATCACTTAGGGGTTTGAAATATAGATAGTAGCCGATTCTCAGACTTACTGAATATGCATAAAAAATTTCATAAGAATCGGTCGAGCCGTTTCGGAGGAGTATGGGAACGAACAATTTGACACGAGAATTTTATATATTAAGAATCAAGATGCTTACGGTAATATACATACATATACATTTCTTATGCTTCTCAGGATAGCATGACTACATCGGGTTTATTAGAATGGGAGTTATCCCTACCGTCAGATCAAATAATTTCCCACGCTTGGTATCATGGAGCCCTGAGCCGAACGGCAGCAGAGAACTTGTTGCAACAAGACCGAGAGTTCCTTGTCAGAGACTCGTCGTCACAGCCAGATAACTATGTGCTTAGTTGTCGCTCAAACGGACAGCATTTGCATTTCGTTATACAACGTGTAAGTTTAGTAGTTTTTATAGTGGAGGGGCAAACGAGCATCGCGCATTTCTGCCCGTCTAGCATGATCTCGCAGACGAGTGAAGACAAAGTACAATAAGATATAAGATATCTCGATGGACAAATATCTCTACTTTTGACAATTGAAGTTTTATGTGGAAGTGTGATGTTAGATCCAGAAGACATAAAGAGATAAAATCGATTAAAACACGAGAAAACGGTCGACAAAATGTTGCCGTGGTTGTCATGCTAGGCCGGCTGAGTGTAAGCGAACACCGTCAGCCGTGAACATCTACAATACTCAGGATCTGCAGATGCGTTGCCAGCCTTTAAAATATAATACTAAGCTTTAAAATATACATATAAGTAAGTCAACAATTTTGTAAGTAGAACTAACTCATTCTTAATTGGCTGTCTTTATTATAGATCGTTGTTCACCCAGAAACAGTATATGAAAGATATCAATATCAATTCGAAGACGAAGCATACGATACCGTAGCGGATCTCATAACTTCATATGTAGGATCAGGAAAACCAATATCAGCTGCGTCTGGTGCTAGAATTCAGTATCCAGCCAACAGGATAGTGCCTTTAACTACGTATATTGCAGGCGAAGATTCTAATCCTATAATCTCCCCAGTTGGAGAAAATAATTATGGTAACCCGTACAGTTTATACAGTCATTTTGCAGCAAAACCGGGCATGCAGTTGCGAGTGCCATTCAAAAAGCAACGCTCGCATTCTCTTACTCCAATAGATATGACACAACACGTGAACCATGGGAAGAGTGCAAGCGCTGATGGAGTAATACAAACGAATAAGCATTTGATGAAATTTTCTAGCGAGTCTTGTTCGAATTCCAGTACATGGGATGCTAACCTTCCCACAAGTCCACCGGCTAAGCCAGCTAGATATGACGGACCAAAAGCAGACGATAGACGTTTGGAATTACAAAGACTCTACCAGGTGTCTGGGTCTGATTCAGGGAATGGATCTGGAGATTCTACACAAAGTTCTGCTCACAGTGATCCAAATAAATCTAGAGTTGATTCTGATTATAATGTAACGACGCCAACAATGAAACAACATTTTGATTATGATTTGACAGAAGCGAAACTGTTGCAATTAGAAAATTTGGATTATACTGTCGAATCACGAATTAATCTCGAAAATTTTAATTCTCAAATAATTTTGTCGAGTCTTAATAAACCCTTAGAATCAGAAACATTACACACGATTAAATTGCTTTTACGTACCTCAGGACCGCGCATTCTAGCAAATCACTTGACAAAAATTGATTTGCATTTTTTATTAGATGAAGCCGTTCAGATGGAGGGATTGAATAAAACTGCGTCTGGGTTAGAATTGTGTTTCTTACCACAAGGCAGGAATTTACGTCTAGATATAATTGAAAGGTACAGTATTCAACGTCTTTCGTTAACACGAGTAAGGAAAAACGCTTTAAACGAATTAATTTTAAATTGCTATACTATTTTATAAACCGCGTTCGATCGAAAAAAAAATAACTTCGTATGAACGACAGATGTAATACTAAGTAGTAATAGTAAGGCTTAATCATAATATATTTATATTTGTTTTAGGGTAGAAACATTCCGTCTTCTCATTGCTGTGACTATTCTTACGTGTCAAACAGACCGTCAGAGGGCTGATATAATCAATGACTGGATTCTGTTAGCAATTGAAACTAAAACTGCGTTGGGTAATTTGTATGGATTTTCAGCTATCATGTTTGGATTATGCATGCCCCAGGTAAAATATAACACTTTATCATATACACTTAAATGCCATTCAAAATAACCTAAAGTATTTTTAGGTGGAATGCCTAGAAAACGCTTGGAATATTTTAAGACGTGTTTACACCGACAATGCTTTTATGTTCGAAGCAAAATTACGACCTTGTTTTAAAAGTATGAATGAGGGGAACAACCCACTGCCCCCGAATACTACAACACCTTACGTGATACCTCCAATTTTATGCTTCCACTTATTCGGTGAGTATTTGTTAATACTACTAACTTAGTCTACTTCCATAAAATTATATTAGCCGCAACAATATTCATTCTAGTATTTAGTACAAATATTAATTTTGTCTTCCAGATGGGGATAACGGCGGCCTTATACAACCAGATGATACTTTTCCTGAAAGTCTAATGAATAATTTAGCTTTCGATTTTAATGCAACAGCCGCTCATCTCGACGCAGCCAGGCATTTCCCAAATCAGGTAGACATGTTTAAAAGAAACGCTAGAACTGTGGTTCAGGAAATGTCATCCCTTGGTTCGACACTGGATCCATCCCTGCTTGAACTATTTCGTACCGAATTTCATATAAACTTTTTATGGGGCGAAAGAGGTGCTTTGACCACACCTAATCAGAGATTTGCACGATTAACCGATATATTAACCGCAATGTCCAGTAAGCTGATTACCCATGCTTCAGATGCTGATGATATTGTTTAATCAAAATCAAAATCAGAAGAGTTTTTCTTAGAAAAACAGTAGAGGAGAATTATGAAATATGATAGAGGTACGACCAGATAGAAGTCGCTAAACATTTCGGTGTTTTTCGAGAATATAATAATAAATAAATAATGTTGAAATACATAATCATCGTTAGTATTTTAAGTAGATTATTATTTTGTCACAAACGTGTCATCAAGCAAATTAGCTAGTTTTCATTCATTAATGTATCTATAACTACGAATAGTATTAAAATACTCCTGCTGTTTATTATACTCAATTACTTAATTAGTATAAGTACATATTATAAAGGTGGCAATATTTGGCGTACTTACTACGCGAGCCAACTAAACTGCTCGCCAGATAAGTCTGCGCGCGACGGGTGGCGTACCAAATATTGCCAGGTATAGAAAGCAAACTCTCAACCACTATGCAACACCAAAAAAATCACCGGCATTCTGAATGTTAATTCGTATTAGGTATACTTAGTATACAACAGAAAACAAATACAACAGAATACAAAATCTAAATATATTAGATATCACGTCGAATAAACTACTAAATTTGACGTGATGTAACAATTTTATTTGTAAATTTCAATTAGTTTTAGGGTGATGAATAATAATTACATACTAAAACTCAGTGAAAATATATATTTTTTTAATTTGTTACATATTGTAACTGAATAACTCCTTATTTATCTGCTCCATAAGAAATATTTACATAATGTACAATTAAATAAAACAACACCAAATTTTATATATATATATATATATATATATATATATATATATATATATATATTTAATGTAAATCATTTATCGAGAATATAGCAGAACTTCTAAATTTTGGATAACTATGGTCCATCAGTGGGTCAATCTTTCCATTCTATTTTCACATGTTTCTGATTCACTTGACTCGTTATTAGAAGAGTTTAAAGTTTTGCTGTCACTTGCATGATCAATTATAAATTTGTCCAGTTCTGTGTCCAAAAGCCTGTCAGATTCAAAATATTGGTCTACGATTTTTTCAACATGCTGACACACATTATCGAATTAAATGCCGCTTCAGATTGAAGATATTTCACCTGTGGCTTGATTTAAATTTTTTTCCACAATACGTCTTTTTTTCAATGGGGTTTAAATCCTAAAACAAACTAAATCATTAACCAACAACAAAGTAAAAATATGTATCGTATAAAAATACCCCACATAAAGACATAATACCATGTACTGGTCACCCCAAAAATGACCTGTCAAGTAATAAAAAAGTTTTGAAAATGGTACAATCGGCCCTTTATTTTGCCGTTCTGCTTCATAAGCACGTTTTACTTTCAATATAACATCTCTACCAGCACATTTTATAACCTTAGGCATGATGATTACCAATAAAATCGAATAAAAACGCCACTGCTGCACACTGATTCCCGAAAACAATATGACGGAAAGAAATTTAGTTCCAATTTTTGCCGCGCGCAGACTTATCTGGCGAGCACTCTAAGAATAGGACTGCCAAGACGCCATTTCGTTTCACATTTCTTACAAACTCCAAATATTTTGCATTTTTGTTTTGTGTCCGGGGTGTGGTTACCCCATGAATAGGTAAGTATTATTATTATAAAGAATACAATCATAATATTGTCTTTTACTAAAGCGAGTACCTGAACTTTTAAATAAAATAACTTTTACCGTATAAAAACGTGAGCATGTTTGGTGACGAGCATTTGAAACGTCGGGATAAATAATAATTCGTGTTAAAAGTAATTTCATTTAAATACAGTATAATTTTTTGTGTTGATTAAACAACTAGTCTCGGCGATGCCATAGTATTACATATAGGTCATGCTTTAATGTTACATAAACAATTTTCTTGTATTTTTAACTGTTTCTTTGTACCTACCAACTTAATGGGCCCTGTATCAACGTGTCCGGGGCCCCTGTAGCTAGAGGGCCTGTTTCACCCTTTGCTACGCCCTTTACCTACTTTTTATGAATGATACGGCTGATAAATCTATTTAAAGAGTGAAATACAGAGCCCGTAGAGCAACTTTAATAACATAACACTACCAAATATATTAAGAGAGTACGTATGTAGGTAATTAATATCTAGTGAAAAATATTTTCATTCTGCCAAATGTGACAAACATACGATTAATTGCTCCTTGTTTTAATGTTACTTTGAGATATTTTTTAAGAATTTAGGTAAATAATAAAAAAATACCTACTTCCAGATAAGTGTTCATTTTATACAGAATAACTGAAACCATTTATATAACAATTCATTGATATATTACATCACCATATTACATTTTCATATTATAACAATACTTTAAGGTAAAAAAATATTATCCGTGATTGAATTAATACATGATAAATTGTGTGAATTTGTTATACATTTTAATAAATAAAAGCAGATAATATCACTTTGTTTTATTTTGTATCTGATAATATTTCTTATCGTTAGGTGTATTATATAAGCAATGTAATTACCTATTGCAAGTAAACATAAACTTGAAAAGCTTGTTTTTCAGCTTAAGTTTTCGATAACGCTTCCCCGTTCCCCGAGATTTATGTTATTTTACCAAAGTTCAATTGATAGTTTGCAGTTAAGAAAATGACAAATAGTAGTAGAGCCCACTGCAAGATTTCTACCCGAATCGGACTTACAGACAAATTATATACTTTTCGATAGCGAATGAGGTGGTGATAGGGTTGCCGAATGGTCCGGTCAGTTTTTTCGTCAAGGTTTTTTGGTGAAGGTCTGAGGTGGCAGCACTATTTTTACATATTCAGGAAATGTTATATTTAAAAAAAAGAATCGAAACGAAATTCCGACCGAGCAAAAAACCATCTAAGGACAGATGATAAAATGAACTGGTTAAGCCTTTCAGATTCAGTCCAGACCTACAAAAGATCACAGCAAAAAGGGGTCGACAATTGTTTTTTTTTTATGTTAGACTAGCTTCTGCCCGCGACTTCGTCTACGTAGAATTAGTACTAAGGGTAGTTTATTTTTTAACTGAGCTGTTTTTTCATCAATCTCCACTCAAGCCTATCGTGATATGTTTTAAACTATTCGTCCAAATTACTTAGTGTAAAACACAAAGTTCATCTATATTAAATAACGAAAGCGAAAAATGTATCAATTTTGATAAAAATTAGCTAAATAGGTACTCATTTAATGTGCATTTAAAAAATATATTCAATTAAAATGTATTTTTTGGCTCATAGTTTAGGTAATATTGCCTTTCACATAAAAGATAGATGTATGCTGTCGCGGACTTTTATTTAGAACTATTTAAGACAAACAATCCCATCATACATTATATTCTTGTAATTCAAGCGGTTTAGGTAGCGCACGCCATGATAGCTCTCAGACGGCAGGAATTTTTTCGACTTACTGGATACTTATCGTAATATTATGGCCAAATTACACAAAATCCTTATAAATTGTAGCCTATGTGTTATTCTGATATATAAGGTATATTACTTGTAAAGTTTCATCATCCGTTCGGTAGTTTTTGCGTGAAAGAGTAACAAACATCCATCCATCCTCACAAACTTTCGCATTTATAATATACTAGCAAAACGCCCCGGCTTCGCACGGGTGCAATTTAGATGAAAATAAGTTACACGCTGATAATGTAGCTTTCTAATGGTGAAAGAATTTTTAAAATCGGTCAAGTATTTTTTGTATTAAATCGTAACAAAACCACAAAAATTGAAGAAAATGACAAAGTATATACAATACTACCCCTCGCAGCATTGCTCGCTGCGCTGCGCTGCTTGAAGCCGCACCGGCCGTAAACATAACGGTGACATGACTGTAATAGTTAGAGATATGCTGCCGCTGATTTTTTGTAGATAATGGTGTGTTCTAAAAAAATGTAGTATATCATTTTGTTCTATCATCAATAGTTTTCGCAGCGCACGCGATTTAAGGTAGTTTTTTGATATTTTTTTCACACCTTGGATTACGTTATCGTAATTTTAGTAAGGATGCCTATTTTTTTTGAAAATGAAATATAGCCTATGTCACTCAGAAATGATGTAGCTTTCCAACAGTGAAAGAATTTTTCAAATCTGCCAAGTAGTTTCGGAGCCTATTCAATTCATACAAACAAACAAAAAATCAAACCTTTCCTCTTTATAATATTAGTATAGAAGTAAGAATTAGTAAGATATCGACAGACGAGCATAAAGTTCACTTGATGGTAGGTTGTACCTCATCCACATAACACCAGTCAATGCGATGTCGACCTACTTTTTAACCCACTTCATAAAAGGAGGAGGTTCTCAATTCGACTGTATATTTATTTTGTATGTTTATTACGTTATAATTACGCCAATTATTATGCATGAATTTTGAGGATTCTTTTTTTGTTTGGTAGGTCTTATTTCAGAGATGGATATGTCCCCAAGAAAGACAGTTTAATCCTGCCTTTGCAGCAAACTTGTCATAAACATGTTCCTGTGGGATCAAACCTACTACTCGTCGGTGCGTACGGCAGGTGTTCTACCAGACGCGCTCACGAGCCCGTCAAAATTGATATCTAATCATAGGATGTGTGTCTAGTGCTAAGGTACCATAGAGCTTCAAGGTTGTCTATCGATACCTTATAAAAAGATTTTATGTATCTTTTATACATGCATAATATATAAATGGGATTTATTCAAACAACTCAATGAGATGAACAAGTTATTTATTTGCATATTAAATGTCGGATATTGTAAATTCGAAGAACAATACATCTTAAAGATAGCCACATACCTATAGTTTAATAAGCAATCATAAATGCTTTTATAACATCTAATTACAAATAAGTTCAGATAGTAGCCTACCTATATTATTAATAATATAGTGTTACAATTTAGGCTGAGGTATAGAAGCCTCTTTAATTATATAAATAGTATAGTAACCCGGGGAGAGTGGGGCTAAAAGTGCCGGGGGTAAGTTGCTCAGACGCATAGATCTAAAAAACGAGATAGCTGTATGTTCGTATTATGGCCAGCGCTCTGACAATATAGATAATGATAATAATTATCTTACTTAACTCAGTTACCTTAGGTATTGAGATAAAATTTGATTAATCCTAGTACAGTGATCTCAAAAGTAAAAGTAAAAAGTAAGTAAAAATTATTAATGTAGAAGATACTTTCAGTATCAGGTATTTAGAAGAATAACAGGTTGTTGCAAGTTTATAAAATGTTTTGTTGTAATAAATTTAATTTCAGATAAAAATAAATCTATCAAACATTACGAACGGCACAACCAACTTGCCCCAGCGAGGGATCAGTTACAACCGCTGTTGAAAAATATAATTTTCTATATAAAATTATACAAAAACCACTTAAACTATGAATTTTAAATCTAGAATAAAGTCAGAGAAAATATATAATTCCTGTATAATAAGATGTCCGCCTGTAAGCATGTCATCAAGTTTATACAATATAAATAATTATAATATATTAAGAACTGTCCTTAATACTACTAGATATGTTATTTGTTATATAATAAAATTGGGACCTAAATTACAAAATTTAGAATTATATTTGTAAACAGATTTATAGAAACAGAACAAATATAGTTGTTATACAAGCTATTTACAGTGTAAGACAATAATACAGTAAGGTTGGACAGTTAGAAGTTAGTCTCAAACTAAGATAGTTCAGTCATAGTACAACGTAATACAAATATACATCAAGATAAGCAAAAATCAGTCCCAGCTAAATACTAATATCGAAGACATTGTTCATTTATTGATATCATATCAATTCTATGTTAATATATATTTTAATTTCTATGCCGAAACCAATTCCAAAACACCCTTTTATATAATTTTAAATATATTTGAATAGTCCAAAATTTATACATCTATATATTATAAAGAGGAAATTATAGTTTGTTTGTTACGATTTAATTCAAAAACTATTCGACCGATTTTAAAAATTCTTTGACCAATAGAAAGATACATTATCAGCGAGTAACATAGGCTATTTTATTTTTATTATTTTTTTTATACTACATTGCACTCGTGCGAACCGGGGCGAATCGTTAGTCGTTATATAAGGGGCTCTGAATTTACAGGCCTCTTGGCGGCACTCGTCAGAATTTCAATGATTTCGCAAACAAAGCAACAGTTGCCTGAGTCTTGTCACCGTTGAAACGTCGTAACTCGACAATTGCCTGAAGACAAAAAGTATCGTCACTGTACTGTCGAATGTTCTTAAAAACATATCTAACTCGGAAATACAATTTCTAAGACACATTGTTTTTATGTTGCTTTAAGTTAAGAATAATCTACCTGTGAATTGCATGACAATCCATTCAGTAATTTGTCCCCTCCCAATTTATTGTCCCTACACTTAAAAACGAACAACTTAAAACTTTAAATTTCATACTTATTGAGTTTTAGCACTATACCCTCAATATGTATGTATATATATTTAGGTTATCTACTTCAATACCTATGACCTCAAGGTCGAAACACTATCTTACTACTGCAAGGCCAAGACGAAATAACAACAAATCACAACACAATCAATTAAAACATGAAACTGCGCAATAGAATGGAACAACAGTCTTGTACAATATATGGCGCAAACCGTTTCCCCTATCTGACTAACTGTACTCATCGCAAAAAGATTATTGATAATTGATAACACTAACCTGTTCCCTAGTGAAGCCGAGATTGACAATCTCTTCGACATCAGACTCGGTAAATTTGTCAGTAGGTAGAATTGTTCGAGCCGGGTCTCCTAAACCTAGTAAAAAAATAACGATACTTTAACTGATTTGTATATAATTTTCCTTACATGCAGCGAAACATGTATCGATGCTGCCACACTACTTACATGATATTATTATTTTATTGTTAGACACCGACAGACGAGCATAACTGTCCATAGACTGAAACCGAAATGCGCAATATGGACTTCACGGTTTTTCCACCTATTTATCCGGTCGGAATTTCGATATTCCTCCCACCCGAACAATGCCCCAAATTACCAGACTCGGGGAAGACATGCTTACAGAAAATTATAAACGTCGTTCCATTGGGATTCGAACCCACGACCCATCGATGCGCACAGCAGGTGTTCTACCGAACAATCCAACGAGGCCGTCAAATTTTTAAAAATATACCGATAAAAATAAATATTTAAAAATATTATTTTAGCTATCCAACGACAATATAAAAAGGAAATAGATACAAAAAGTATTTACCAACTCTCTGGTTACTTGTTCCAGAACAAGTTGCCGTCGTGGACCCACTTGATGTAGACCGCGTACTTTGATTCGTATCAGATTCTGCACAATTTGGACATAATTAAACGCAATATATATATACATTAAATAAACCAGCAATCATTTTACGATATGCATGTTTACTTTTGCTATGATTTTACAAATATATAAATAAAATACACACTGATACAGCTAGAGCAACTATCACAACAAATAACTATTCAAAATCAGGCATATATACAACATATATATATGTATGTACTAGTAATGTGCCGGATATCCGTATCCATATACGTGGATATTCGAGGGAGGAGAGAGATCTGTATGCTTGTACGTTACTATTTTGGCGGATATTTTACCTTATTAATTTACAAAACAAAGATGAAATTATTTATATAGATGATTAGAATGCAATGAAAAACTATTAAATTCCATTCAGATTTTTTTTCTTAAAATTAAATATATTCAAGGTAACGCGCATCGACCCCGATTGAGTAAGAATTAGTTAAAATCCGTATCCGCGGATCTTGACACCAAATATCTGTATTATCCGCGGGTAGGTATATATTTTTAACGATACTGCACATCATTAGTATGTACATAATTTTAATGAATTTAAAGCGCAGTAATGACCGGTAGTTCAAGTTCAATAAAATGATCACAGTCAAGTCTAGAGATGGATTTCTAAAAAAGATGGTTCCGTAATACTGTATTTTATTAACGCGAGTCTTTTAATACATCGCGTTTTAATTCGTTAAAAATTAAAAGTAAAAAAAAACAGTCCGATTCTTTGATGTTTTTTTTTTATGTCAAGACACGAGAAGTTTCCATTATTTATAGGAGAAATATGTTAAGTGTGCGTGCAAACATAATGCACGCCAAAGCATTACTCGGTAAATAATTAATAACAGACCTATATTGGTACATAACATTCTTCTAGTGTTTTCGATTTAGAAATATCTGAATGTAAGACGAACGCAGAGAGGGATTTATGGGAGTTCATCCGGGGCTACAGCCCCGGGGCCTCCACAAAAGTGGGCCCCAATAGAATTCGGAAAAAAAATCTAATTTCGACGAGTAAACAACTTTTCCTTCGACATTTTCGCTATTATCATCCATAAAGTACGTCACACTAATTTCGTGATTTTTTGACCCCTCCCCCGTCCTTGTCACAGTTGGTCACATTTTCGAGACCTCCTTAGTGTGACGTTACATATTTTGCAATTTTGCATCTAGATTTTATTAAATAAAAACAACACTTCCGAAATTAGTTTTACAGAACTGAAAAAAACGACATTGTGCATTTGGCGAAAGTCAATGGTCTTATATTTAAACAATGAAATCGCGTGTGGCGGCATTTTTCAAAGAGCTCGGGCGGTTTTTTTTGGTTTTTCGTTCTATTTTAGCATATAACAGTTAGATGTCTAACATTTTGAACTGTGACGTCACGAAACGTATTACCCCTGCCACCCCTTGTTACACTTCGTAGAATCCCTCCCCCCCCTTAACGTGTGACGTACTTTATGGATGGTCCCTTTGTACAAACTTGATTAATTTGTATTTAAATATTTAAAAAAAATTGTTCCTTTTATTTGGATAATAATTTAAAACAAAGGCGTCGATGCCCTTCCACACCTTTGTTACCCCAAGGCCTACATACTCTAAATCTGGCCCTGCTCGAAAGCATTAACAAGTATCTGCCAAGAGAGTGTAACTATATAACAGTCAACAAGAAAAATGAGCAGTCAATGGACCTCCTCCAGGTTTTTTACCAATCTTACTGCACTGCAATTAACGGATTGTACGTTATTGAAAGCCAATTGAGTTGAGTTTGTATTGAGGGCCTAGCACGAACGAAAAAATATTCGAATAGTCCATCTGTCAGTTAAGTGAGAAATTATTTGAAATTTCATACTAATCACAGCTCGACGATACGAATACATTTCCGCAAGTTGTTCGTGCTAGACCCACTGTGCAGTGTGAGTCAAATATTTTACAACAATATAGTTATACATAAGTACTATTATATCGATCTTAAAAAGCAATGTATAATCAAAACATTGACAACATTATTAATTATATATTTGACATACCCGTTATTGATTTAGATACAAAAGGTGATTATCTTGATTTGTCGAAGATATTTTACATTGTATTTTGATAAAACTGCATGTAGATTAGTCGATTGCCTCAAATCCATTTAAATGTAACACAAACTTTTAGATTAAGAATACATTTAACTTTATAATATAGCCTTGTTAATTGTTTTTATCTGGCTATAAAAATAAAATAAAATATAATAAAAAATTGTAACATTTATACATCACTAAAACACTGAAAAACAAAATGATAATTAAGTTCATAGTGCAACACTATACTAATAAAAGATTATGATTATTATACGATTTTTATTCTTACATTGAAATTTATTTGATTTGAAGTGATTAGAAAATAAAGGTGTTAGAAAGTACTAAGTTATTATTAGTAGGTGTCCCAACACATTAAATTTTTTTTTTCCCTCTCCCACCTTGTCTTGACTTTTCAAGAGCTTCTTTAACTTTGCGTTCCTCATAGTCACGTGCAGATTGGTTGACAATTTCATCTTCGGAGACCCCAGAGAGTCTGGCACATTCGGGCAAGTCAGACTCAGACAAAAATGGTGTTTCTGTACCAGTTGTTCCAATGAGGAGGACATTCCTCTTTAAATCTATGTTGCACTGTGCAAAGAACAAAAATTTCTATGACATTCAATTGCAAAAAACAAGTAATAATGATAGTATTTAAAAAATCAGAGACGATTGCGAAACGAGTCAAATCAACAATGCAAAATTGTTTTTTAGGTTATATGTACCTGATGTCTCTTTAGCATGTCAAGACCAAGAAGCATGTCCATTGGCTGTTCCTCGAGGACAGAAAATGATGTGGTGAGGAAGTCCTTCTCAATTCTCATCTGTACCATGTGGATGCGACCTATTATTCTCTGGACACCGACACCTTTGGCTATGCCAGCCCATCTATTCAATTAAATTATACGGATGAGTAAAATAATAAAACATAAATTTATAAAGTTTATGATTACCCATAACAGTTTTATTTAAATTCAATTCATTTAATATTTAAATTCATTTTATTTACATAAAAAAATATATTGTGTTTTGTTTATTCACCTATTATTATTAATGTGTTATTAATAATTTCTGTGTTCTAAATAAAATATTATTTCAAAAGTAATAATAATAACATTTTCCAATCTGTCTAAGCAACATGGCAACTTGACTTTGACCCTTGCAATAGTTACTGCTTGGTGCCGAGACATAAAAAACAATTGAAAAAAACATTTTTAATTCAAGTAATGGAATTGTTCGTTTTACTTCAGGTATTTGTAATATTATTATTGTATTATGCTTTATCATAGTTTTCTTGAAAGTTGCCAGAACATTAACATTCAAAAGAACACTCAAGGTTAACGAAAACTGCTTTATTTAGCCTCTGCAATAAATGTATATATTTTGAGATCATGCATCTATTTTAAGAATAATTGTTTATGGATCTCACCTTGTGTCAACGAGGCGCATGATATTGCATCTTTCAGCACAAGCAGCAGACATAATTGTAGTTTGCGCACCAGAGTCAATAAAAGCTTTTACTGGAAACCTACAAACAAGCATTATAAGGGTTAAGTGATTATTTTATAATAATACATAATATTTATATATATATATATATATATGTATTTTAACAGATATATAAGCAGATAGAGTAGGCTTAGGCCGCAGCAGATTATTAGGATAGAATTGTAGAGGCAAGGTCAGTTAAAATTTTATAGCATACATTTGCCACTATAAATGTATTGTTATGACCCTGTTTGACTTACCCATTGACATGACAGTTGATGTACAACATAACAACAGTCCCAAATGTTTCTGGGTTATATTCCATGGCTGCCTCCATGTTTGCTTCTATATTTTTTTGTCTAATCTCCTCAGCTATCATCCTTTGAGCTTCTGTATCAAATGGATCTGAGTTCATCATCCTAGACATTAACAAAAAAAAAATGAAAATGTAGGTATGTTCACACTTGCAGCAATAATATGTGTGTATTATTGTAGGTAGCAATGACACAAATAATAACTAAGTATTAATAATGCTCAATCCTCACATAAACTTCTGTTATTTGTTAATAATCTAGAGCAAAGTCCACTGTACTCAATATACACTACCGTTCAAACACTTAAAAGATTAGACCCTTCAAAACAAAAGCAACGAATAAAGCCGCCAACTGTAACAAATCAACAATTAGCAGTGTAGCAACCTTTGTGGCCTTAAAGACATGTTCCAGTCTTTTTACAAATAAAGAACAACTTATAACAAATAAGTAATTTTGTTCAATATTTATAAGCATGGTCATACAATTCATTTACTTCAATAACAACTTGTCTACTTAGAGACTTATTGCAGTATTTAGTTTCGTTTACTAAAAAATAATGGAATACAATCAAAGACTGTTATAACAACATCGAAGGGACTACTTATATTTGGTTTTAAAAACTGATAGTCGTAACAACTGGTGATGCTTTCGAGATACAAAGTATTTTATTAACTGACTTCAAAAAAGGACGAAGTTCTCAATTCGTCTGTATGTTGCTTTTTTTTATGGAGTGGTATTATTGAATGTGTGGGTACATATAAATCAGTTTTAAGAATTTATTCTCATTATTAACTTAAATTCACATCACATGAGAACAATAAAAATAAATATAACAATTTTGTATTTAGTCTTAAATAATTTGTACATATTTAAACTCTGTGTTAATTATATTAATATGAAAAACATATGTATGTATAAAATAAAATTAGGTTATCATTTTTCTAAATACACTGTATCAATATAAATGGAAATTTTGGATATCTTAATAACAAACTGACTGAAGAGACTTAAGGAATCGTGATTTGATTATACTGCTTGCAAGTGTATTTTGTTTCTAAGAATTATAAAAGACCCTAAACTGGACCTTTGATTTTGGTTAATAAAACTGGTATGATGTTCAAAACTATGTTGTCATTAATGGTTTTAACCTGTATATTGGAAGTAGTATAATAGCCAAGCTAGCGTTTCCTTTTGGTAGATCTATAAATCTAGAACTTAGTATTTTCATGGTGTTTTATACTCACCTAATCCTTTGTTGTTGGCGGTCAGTCCTAGCTGAAATTTGTTCTCGCAGTACTGATGCAAATGTATCTGTGAATAATCAGTTCATTAAAATGCAACAAATATATGAATTAATTTATTTGCATACTAGACGTTTCATAAGAGCCTGCAAAGGCCTATTTGAAATAAAAAACTTTTGATTTGATTTGATTGATATACAGTCAGTTTCATACCAAGATTACCACACAGCAGAGCATCAGCTAACCGAGGATTATTTTGTTTAAGTAATGCTAACTGATCTGGATTTGCCAGAAACATCTCCCGGATAATGCGTGGATCTTCATCAACTGGAGTAGCCCTTGTAGCCATTGATGAACCCGCTGCTGTTGGGACTCTGATGTTACTGAAGTCTAGATTTGGTAAGCCTGTTGGGAGTGCTGCAGGAGAAATTTTTTATTCAAATAAAAATGTAACCAAAATTAAATTTTAGATGTAATTAATGTCACTTTTTTTTCTTAATTTCGCATATTTATCTATTGTGCGTGAGACACTGTGAGAATTGACAATACCTTAGCATGCAATGTCATATAATGACAACAAAATAACATGACAAAGCAGTATTAAATACGCAAAGTGAAATCGCGATAATTACCTTGGTTAGCATCACTGATATTTAAATTAGATGCAGACTGCGCCAGGTGGGTCAAAATGATGACATCCCCATCATTAACACCATGATCCTTAAGAGACTTCTTGTCGTCAAGTAAGGGTTTCCCATTAAAATTTAAGATAATATCCTTTGCGGAAAAACCAGATTCAATTTCACAGAATGTCTTGAAATTTTCTAATTCTAAATCTTCTGAAACATCCAGAAAAAAGATGTCGTCGTTAAGCGTGGTCACTGTGATTTTCATTTTGATTTTGTTAGGCCAAGAATCTGGATGAACTGTTTACACGGTGGCAGGTTTGTGATATTTATAATTCGGGAATGACTGTCCAAAACATTGTAGATTATGCGCAAAAGATAAACACTCTTTTCACTACGGCGACGATTCGATCTTCTTATTTTAAAGTCTCGACCTAATAATTATTCAGAACGATGCAAACTCTCTGACGGAGCGGTAAAGCAAAGGCTAGGTAGGTATTAATCAATATTTATCGACAATCGTCGATGGCAATCAAGTTACGACTTGAAAGGTCCAATATAAAATATGTAGACAATATCACGACAATAGCCAACAACCTAGTGTTGCCAATCTCTGAGAAGTGAAAATGCTGATTGCTGGTTCCAAATAGGAATCCTGTTTGAAAAAAATGTCCCTTTTAGAAAATTCCACGAAAAATTGTTCCTCACAAAATACCTCTCTTACTTACCCCCAAAGTAAGGGGAGAGGGGGAAACTCCCAGTTGGCCACACTTCAACAACCAGTAAACTAGTCTCCCAGTTCACTTCGAGAATGCCGCCGTCGATCTTTATGATGTCACAGCTAACGGTAGGTACATACTGTAGACAAAAATATAATGGAACTAGCAATTGCCCCCGCAACCCCCCTTGTGGGTTAATAAAATCCGTAAAATCCGTTCTTAGCTGACCTCTACTCGGCGAAAGGAATATTCCTACCATATTTCAAGTCGCTACGCCTTATGGTTCCAGAGATATCGTAATGAGTGACTATATAGGTGGGAATCTCTTTTATATTTATATTAGATTATGGAGGGTAGAGATAAGGAGGAATTTCTCATACGGGGCTTTACTTTCAAAAGTGTTCATGATAAGCTGTTAGATTATAGTTCCAAAACCAACTAAAAACTTAAAAAGGCGCTGATGACCACGATGTGATTGGCGATTATTAATGAAGTGAAGTATGCCAAACGGAAACAGTAAAGTAAAGAATTAATTGAACTGAATAGAGTAGTTTATAAAAATAAAGTAAATGAGTATGCAATTGAAAACGTCATTATTCAAAAGAATTCTGAAATTTTTAAAATATATTTAATCAATGTAAGAAATTACTTTACTTTACAACTATTGAAAGTCGTTACGGACCGGATATATATCTTTCTTCGTTTCATTCTGTCCTACTCTAACAGTTTTAGGCGCTTTCTTTCAAATGCAGTCATTAGCTTACAGCAGCGCCACCTTAATTTCACATGACTTTATGGACACTTCTAATGTACAGAGAAATTCCTCCTTGACTCTACCCTCCATAATTAAAAAAATTACACAAAAAAATATAATAATTAGACAAAAAAAAATTATTAACGAAGGCGCAAACAAAACATTGTAGGTTTATTCATAACTGCAATACCAGTTATTTCATCGAAATCATTTAAATAAAATTCTTTATAGGATTAAAACGTGCTTTATTATTCATACTATTTATCCCGACATCATGGATGCTTTTCAGCACAGCTTTTCAGCAACTGTCATCGAAATCACTCATTTCTGTAACACTGTCATCACTTATAGTATAACAAATTACGTTCTCCACAGTGTAAAACCATTATAACAACAAAAGTATGTCCGTAAGTATCTTCGTAATAAATAACAAACTAACAGAAACAAAAACTCAACGAAAACAACAAGAACAAAACACGGCAGCGTTGCTATCTTTACTAACTGGGTGACGCCGCGCTTGAGATGTGGTATGCGATGGCAGGGCGGGATGTAATGGCATTCTTGAAATGAACCTTTACGGCCTTATTCATAAACGAATTATAAGCTTGATATAGTTAAAATATGTTTTGTTTCTTTCGTTATGTAGTCTTTTTTCTTTCGAAAAAGCATTGTTATATTCTATGAAGTAAATTAGTGAAACGTCACGTGTGAAATGTGACAACTGACTAGTCGCATTGAACTAACATTTTACAAGAGAACGCACAAGCCACAAATTATGTACATATAATATATATATTGTATATTAATTATTATATAGACTAGTAATGAGTAGACGAGATACCTACCTCTCATATAACCCGAAGAAATCTTTGTTATAAAATAATTTTATTTGAAGATAGGTATAGTTTATACTGGAATTGACCTATGTATATATCTTTGATTATTTATATGTCTAGATAGACAGTCGAAGCTGAAAACGCGTCAAAAAATATTGTGTCCAGCTGTTAGACTCTTTATACCTTCCCCGCGCTCAGTAGCAGTTGTGCTGTCAATGGATACGCTCGAGTTTGTTTGTAAAATTATCTTGTTTACAATGGCGGTTTGTGTGATTAAAGTGTGCAGAAATTACAAAGGACGATCTAAAACAACAAAAAAAGTTACCTATCATCGGTAAGTAACATTATTTCGTATCAATTCCAGCCATTTAAGCCATTGAAATATTTCGAAATTAAATAATTATTTATTTCTGCCATTTTGTGTTTGACGCGTGTGTTGCCAGTTTATGAACCCAAAAATACCTTAAAAATATGACCTAGTATGTAATTCATAAAGATATTAGAAATAGATTTAGCGTCGACATGGGTGCCGTTTTTAACCGACTTTAAATAAAAAAGTAGTTTAATATTAATTGTTTTTTTTTTAATGTAATTATTTATACTAAAGTAAATTAATATGAATATCTATTAAGTAAATATGTCAAGGTATGAACTTTAATTATAGTTAAAATGAAAATATCTCTCTATAGTAAATGAAAACCCCCCTTTCAATTATTTTTTACTTTTTAGTACCAGGAAGTCGTTCTTACAATATTTTTTTTGAAGTTGTTTTAAATATGAAATCCAAGTTTATTTTGTTATTTAATTTTAGAAAAAGCCAATATATATTATAATAATAAATAAAAAAAATAAGTGTGATGTTGTATTTCATTATAGTTTAATGACGATAATAAATTACTGCCCTTCGTTCGTTTAAAAAAAAAACAAAATTGATTTCTGACGTGGCCTCAAAAGGTATTTTTTTTTAATTATTGTCAGATCTTCAATCGAAGAAAGATGTATCTTAAAAAAATAATTATTTTTAATAGAGTTAAAACAAATGTTATGAGTTTAAATATACATAATAATATTATATATTCCAAGTTAAAAAACATTTTTCAAACGCATTTGCATATAAGTTATGATTTTATTTTTATCTATCCACATAAATCATAGTTTTATATATTCCAATTTTCTTCAAAATTGACCCAGAAGTTTTAAAAAATAAGAATTGGTACGTTTATATGCAAAGAATGAAAATGACTTGAGTTCCGACCTTCGAAATATTGTTAGTATTGTTGTTTTATTCCAATTAATTTATTTTTTCATACTACATATTTTTGTGAATTGAAAAAATATATACTCGACTTTGATTAATTTCTCCCTATTTTGAGATGATTTTTTCCACAACTGGTAACATTATTCACGCCAACTAGGAACGCATAATGACTTATCGCGAGTGTAAGACGTAGCTGTCACGCACACTATTATAACAGACATGGATTGTTTGTTTTAGGTCGTTTGCAGCGCGACACTCTATCTAGACATATAAATAATCTAAGGTATATATATATGTGATTGCTTCTATAGAATTTCGATTTTGTGATACTTCATAATCTACGACGTTAAAACAAAGACGTTTTCGTTTTAATTATTACACGGAATATAAATGTTAGACAAATTGTTTATTTTACGATGTGAATCCAGGGCCTGACATGCAATGATGGTAAGTGGTACTTCATTATTCGGCGTTTTGAGATCTATTAATCTTTTATCGAAATATCTATGCACTGAAATAGATATAATAAAATCCTAAAGGCTTCTAAATATTCTATTGAATCCCTGACTGGTACTTTATTTTAACTTTTCCATTGTATACAAATCCATTGAATTGGGCAATTGGAAATTGTCTATTTATTATAAGAATATTTTATTAGTTAGTAATGTCTCAGCTTATATGTATCATTGGTTGTATTTATTTGAAAAATAATCATTATGTTATCAGTTATCTTGTTAATTTTCACCAATCTTCCCTTCTCTTCAATCTCTTGCTTAGGCAAAATCTTAAGCAAATTTAGAATTTTTAAAAATTAGTTTTTGTTACTATTATCAGCTTTTTTGGCTTTTTCTGTTTGAATTAATATGTGTTATGGTAATTTAAACTCAAGACTCATTAAGATATTTATTGAATTTTACTCAACATGTTTCCTTTTTCAGATTGATTGCCAATTTCTGTGACTTTAAGTAGTCTCTACAGTAAATATGTCTTCAGTTGGGCAACTAGTGCCTCCAGTTACAAAGGCACCAAATACAACATTCAAATTTAATGGCCCACACATAGAAGGCTCTTTCTGTACATCCATTGATACCAATTATGATCCAGTTATAAGCATCATTTGTGCAATGTATATTGTTTTTGGAGTTGTCTATTCTCTTTTTGGTAAGTTTTATAACTTTCACTAGAATTATTTTCCATATTTTGTGTATTTTTGAGGAGTTAATATAGTTATTATTTTTAGGTTATCGGTGTTTTAAAGCAAGTATGTTCTTGACTGGATTTACATTTGGATCTGCCGTTGTTTATCTCATATGTCTTCAAGAATATTTGATGCCACCATATGGAAATGTTGGTCAGTTACATATATTAATTTAGTAATCACTAAGATCTCTGCATATTTATTTTATAAGGGATCATCCATAAAGAACGTCACACTTTAGGGGTGTGAAGGGGGTTAATGAAGAGTGACATTATGTAATAAGGGGTGGGAGATGTCCTAAGCTTTGTGATGTCGCATGACAACATTTAAAGTATTGGAATGCAAAACTTTAACTGCACACTTAAAGTTTTAATTAATGCAAAATGTTATGTCACATCAGAGGGGGGGGGGGGGGGGGTTGATAAATGTGACTATGTGTGACAAGAATGGGGGTGGGTGAAAAGATAATAAAAAATTTAATGTAATTTTTGTATATAAAAATATATATAAAAATAGGATCATTTCAGTTTTGAACTAAATTTAATCAAAAATTTATTAATATATCAATAATACTTGATACCAGTAATTTTTACTAGATTATTAGTTCCCGATAAAAGTTTTTTATAATAATTCAAAGAATTGAGCTATCAACACTTTACTAATAAAAATGCTTAATGATATTTTTTATTTGTTTATATAATATATTCCTGCTTAAACACTTTGGAGTTTTGAAAACACTGTTTTTCAGACTAGTATTGTATTAATATGATTTACACTTCTACTTTATTCCAACATGACTTAGTACTAGCTGTTGGCTTAGTTTTCCTTTATTTTATTTAGGTGTGGCGCTATGTGCTGGTCTTCTTTTCGGGCTGATAACAATGTTGATCCAGTACGTTGGTCTATTTATGACGGGATTCCATACAGGACTTTTGCTTGCAATCGCCGGTCTTGCTATATATGATCATTTTCTTGACAGCAGGCCTAATACGGTGAGTGACATTTTAAATTTCTTCACCAATATGATTTGACATACATATATGATTTTATATATCACCTATAGGGAATTCCATATGCTCTGTACCTTGCATTGGAAGAAACGAAAGCAAGAATACCCTCGTGCGTTCATATTGCCTCGTTTTGATTGTCTTTTGTAAAGAAATTTATTATGTTTAATACCTATTTTTCCTGAAGTGAATAATTTTCAAGTAAAATCCTAATCTTAAAACTTTAAACAGCATTTATTCTTAGAAGTTCGACCGAACATTCGGTTATACTTCAAAATTCGGTCGAACTTCGGCATAAATTCGGTTCTTTTCACAACATTTTTTCGAGTTGTTGTCACTAAAAGATAAACTAGGTGGACACATTATTTGTATCTATCTAGACATTGGGTCCTTACTCCTTATGATTTGTAGGTTAAGGATACGAACAAGTTCCCTCTTATGAGTTTTTTAAGCTCGAATATTTATATTCTGAGTGGCTTTTCTCAGAGGCAGAAAAAAATTAACAGCAGACTACTGCCAGAAAAAGCAAAATACTAAATGTTTTTGCTTTTATGTTTTGGTAAATTTTAGTATGTAGTATGTAGTTTTTCATGTATTATAAAAAAGTGAATTCCCGTGTGAATTGAGGCCCCCCATTTCATTGATTCCCCCTCCATTACGTGAATTAAAGTTTCTATATACCGTAAGTGTCTACATAAAGTAAGCGCTAAAAACGTAAAGACAGCTAAAGTGTGCGCCTTTATCACTAAGGTCAGAGTAAAAGATATGTATGTATGTTTGGCATGTACAAATACACAGGGTGAAAAATAGCGTGGTAAATTAGCCAAAACATCACCACATCATTGTGAGTTCAGTGACCTTTTCATCGGAGGTGGTTATATACTTAAACTATTTTTAGTTAGTTAAGTTCACTTCTGACGAATGTATTCTATTCTATTATAATATAACGTATCTGAAGTTTATCTGAAGTTATGTATCTGAAGTTTAAACTTGTTTATATTTCTCTTTAATCGATATCGGTTTCGCGATATCTTATCCCGGTATCAAAGTAAAATCGTCACAGCTATTGAATAAAAGCAATTGAGACATACATAGTTATATGTTATAATATACTACATAACGTGTTCAGTTGCAATATCATGTGCACCACATGTTTGGAAAGGTTACATGATATAGGATAGTAACTTGATATGGATGAAGTATTTGCATGGACGGGAAGCTAGTTTAATATCGCTTCTGAAATTACTTATTATTATTATTATTAGTCTCTAGAAGAGAAAATGAATAATGGTCTTAACCAGTACAAGAGGTTTACCTGGAAGAAATTAAATAACCTAACGCTAGTACTTTTTGTATACAATAAAATAATAAGGCAAATTAGCCGATGTAAAAAGAAATATAAGAGTAGTATTAAATCAATATTTCCACACTTTGAGGTAAAAATAATTTTCCAAAATAGAACATCTTTGCTTAATAAAGGTCGACTTGCGGTTACCTTGAAAAGGACACGTTTGATAAGTCTAACGGATAATTGCTTTGAGATAAATTTGATTTCTAAAAACGCCTATCCATTTTTTTATATCCAAAAAGTCTGTCAATAATGATCTATTTATTTCCCCTTTAAATAGTAGTAATTTTAATTGTTTGGATAATGATAAAACGTGTGCAAAATCAAAAATCTCTTCAAATATGTCTTATTGACGAGCTCGTTGGCGCATTCGATAGAACACCTGCCTTGCGCATCGATGGGTCGTGGGTTCGAATCTCACCGTATAACATGTTTATAATTTCCTGTTAGCATGCTTTCCCAAAATCTGGTAACTTCAGGCATTGATGGGTTGGGAGTACCGAGTAATATTGAAATTCCCACCGGGTAATGAACCACCGTCCATAGATGGAAAAACACATTGCCCGTTTCGGTTTCAGTCTGTGGATTTCCGAAGGCTCGAAGTAAAAAGTAGGTCTACTGCGCATCATTGACTGATGTTCTGTGGCTGAGGTATCGCCTATCATCAAGTGAACCTCATGCTCGTCTGTCGATAGCTAACATAAAAAATAAAATAAAAAACTGACAAAATTTGTGTTATTCAATTGGCAAAATATACTTTCCATCGATAATAGTCATCATCAATGTGCAACATTTACGTAAGTCATCAAAATATGAAAGACCAAACAAGTTTATCCAAGAAATTATGTTAATTTACCAGTTTATTTAGTCTATTGCAAAACAAGGTCGTTGACGTATTCGATTAGCAAAAAAAGGAAACATTTTAAAATCAAAAAGTTTGGGTAGGGCTCATATTATATATAATTATAAATATAATATATAGAGATATAAAAAAAACAGATGGGAAATAGATACAGAATTTTTATTTTTAGATCTTTCAAAATTACAAAAGTATTGTGTAATGACTGTAATAAATATTGTCTAATATAAATAAAACATCATGTGACTAGTAATTGTATAATGTTTACCGATTTGTTCTTATTTTTGGTAGTCTACCGCCTTCATGGCTAGGAGGCATGCCTTTTGGGTTAAGATTCTGTAGGGTTATTCACGATCATTCGAAAACATTCCGTTCCGATATTACAAGATTTCGTACCGATATATCAAGCTTTCTATCATTTTATACTAAGATTCTAATCGGAAACTCCCGAAGAATGCCGATGCTCAATCCTATGGGAATTGTGAATACCATTTTCATATCCGGTAAATACGAAAAATTTTCAGTGGGAGAGCGTAGCTTTCCGGGCGGATCGATTTCGAATGATCGTGAATAGCCCTACTGAGGTCCCCAGTTTCCGGTTGATAATAGGATGTTATAAACATATTTCGAACGAGCAGGGCACAGAAGACTGGTTTACTTTTCTGTTAAAATGATTTGTGGGAAATATGGGGCCTACTTTGAACGTTTATTTTTAAGGAGCATGCGTTTGATGTGCCGAGTTTTTACGTATCTGCTAAACTTCCAAAGATGGAAATAGAAGTGAAAGTATTACGTGAAAGCTGTTGAAGCGTGTTTAGATATCAATTATTATAACGTACTGTCGATATCGCATATAAACCGTTATACCGATTATAATTGGTGAAACCCAGCTGAGCGAATTATTTTTTTGAAATCAGTCAGTAATGTGTACTGTAATAGGTACTAGAAAGTGCTTTGGGCTGTAAGCGTTTGCGTAGTATGTTCATATAGAGTATATTTGATTTAAATGACAATATGTATATCAATGTGATCTACTAATAAAATATATGTGATGAGTGAAAGTGTGTTATGTTATATGGACGGGTGTTTGTTACTCTTTCAGACAAAAATTACTAAACAGATTTTGATGAAACTACAGTAGTATTGTTTATACACCAGAATAGCATGCTATAATTTGGAACGATATTAAGTTAATTGGCCAAATTATAAGGATGAGGTCAAGTAAGTCGGAAACATCCTGGAATCTGATTTCGGCGTGCGGTACATAAACCGTTAGTTACTCGATAAAAATAAATGGTTGGATTGTATTGCAATAAGTGCGCAGACGAAGTCGCGGGTAGAAGCTAGTATATAGGTAAATAATTCATGTCTTTTTTTCATTAGGGTGGGCAGAGACCATTGATTTCTGTATGCTCGGTTTCTTGCATACCACTTTCACCTTATTTCGAGAATTTAAAACACTGTCGGAGATTAAACTGGTAGCAGTTTCGTTCCCCGCGTGGTCAATATTTGTCAGATTAATATAATGTGAAGCTACCTGCGATGTTTTTTATTTAATAGCAATTGCAAAGGTATATAAAATATGTTATTCTATAATCATAATTAGTATTGTGTATGCACGCTTGTACTGCTTGCTGGTGAATATTTTTACTTTACTTTTACTGCTATTTGGTTTCATTAAATTCCTTCAATTATTTTCTCCTTAGCTCTAAGCCAAAGCGAATATAATTATAATGTAATTACTACTGTATTGAAATTAATTTGAAGGCTTCTAAAATTTTCAATGTATTTTGGTGCTCTTTTGACTGTCAGTAAGATTTGACGAAAGATCACTCGGAAGATTTGACCGCCTCCGAGTTCCATTGGTAATGCGTGGCTTTAGCGCTAGATTCTTCAGGTTCGAATCCCGGGGAAACATGACATAAACAAATGTTTCAGTCGGATAGAGCACAAAGGACTTATCACCTATTTACCTGTATTAAAGTAAAATGATCAGTGAAACCCAGAAATGTGACTGCCTCATGCTTAACAAAAAGCAAAGGCCGGACTACGCATCTAAGACGTTTAAGTCACGGATGTTCATGTAGGTGGTGATTACTTACTATTAAAAAACCCGCTCAGTTGTCCGCTCTGTTAAAAAAAACACTAGAGAATTCACTCTCGGAAAATTTACATGTATATTAAAGCGTGCGAAGCGAAGTACTAAATATTATAATTATTTTATATCTAGAAGTTTAGCGCTACTCTTCCTGAACCAATGTACTATTAAACAATTGCTATTAAAGCAAAGGTTTCTATGAGGTTATTTAAAACAAATTTAACTTTTCACATCGTGTTGCTGCCTACCTTTAACATTTTAACATGACAAGGAATTCCATAAATATGATATAGGAAATAGGTAGTAATAGAATGCAGATAGGAAATTAATTTTATATTATCTCGGTCCATATCGTAGTAGAAGAAAATATATCAGAAGGACTCTACCGGACTCTTATGAGCTTTTTTGTTACAGTATTGGCTGTGCGTCGTTGTTTTGCTGTTGTCGGGAATATTCTTCGCCGTTTTCAACTTATATTGGAAGAAAGGTGAGTCTTATTGTAAAGTAAAGAATGTTGCAATGGTGATAAAACGTTATCTTTTACTAAGTATTTAGTCTGAGTCATCTGCGTATATTTGCAGCGATGTGTTCGATTTTTCAATATCTTATATCATTGATCATGTGAAAATATATAATATAAATATATTTAATATATTAAGACGAGACAAAGGATGGCTATAAAATTGTAGGTTTTGGAACCTCAAATAAATATTATATCTTTGACATCGAATTAGAAAATACTGACTTGTAATTTTGTATTATTTTTAGCTCTAACAATATTTGGTACAAGCGTATACGGCGGTGCTGTGATCGCTACGACATTGGATTACTACATCGAACGAATGGTGATGCTGAAATGGGTGGGTATTACATTAAGTTCTTGGATTTTTAATTCTTATCCATGTACAATGTACATCCTTCAACTTTTTACAGTTTTATATCATTTCTAACTGGTGGCCTGGATGAGATCGCTGAATTGTAACGATATGGCCACCTTTTGCATTATCAATTCTATTATGTAGGTCCTTGTATATTTATAATGCAATAAAGTTGTTAAATAAAAATAAATATTTTTTAGCCTACTTCATAAAGAACACAATAATACTTGTATTCCAGATCTGATAATTTAATTTTAAAGCAAGACTAACTAATGTACTGCGTGGAGTACAAAAATACTGTATTGTTGATTTTCTGTAAACTTTATTTATACCAAATGCACTAAATTCAACAGGTATATAATATTTATGTTTTTTTCTTGTAAGTAAAATATACATAAACTGCCTCCTTAGTCTCTCAGTCAGAAATACTAGGTACTTTTAATATGTACATTTTAAGTAAATTAGTAGTTAAAACTACACATGTAAAAACGCCGGACTTACTAGGTTAAATTACATTATAACTGCTAAAGTAATTACACATAGACTAGTCATGGGTCAGTATTCAGTAACGAGGGCCTACAATTTGAAGTTCCTGCTTTCAAATCCGGACCGACATCAATTGGCAATTATTTCGTAATCCATAATTTTAGTATCAAGCGATCACTGCGTATAACGGTCAAGGTAAACCGAGAACAAATTTTCAAATAAACGATGTACGTGGGTGCATGCAAAATCGACTCATTCTCGAAGTTTTTATTGTTCGCCGAATTTATCTTGTAATATGTATATGAAAAAAGGAGAAAAGGTGTATTGAAAATTATTATTTATCTCTTTTGTTGATCGTCAGTTGTTAATAGAACATGGACTATTTCTTATTCACTTACCTATTTTCAGATAGCGACGTGGTAATTTAAGTTCAGTTACAATCCTGATTGTAATTCCGAATTTCAATAGATGGAAAAACCGTGAAATGCACATTGCGCGTTTCGGTTTCAGTCTATGGATATCCGAATGCTTGAAGTAAAAAGTACGTCGACAGCGCATCATTGACTGATGTTCTGTGGCTGAGGTATCATCTACCATCAAGTGAACATCATGCTCGTCTTTCGATATTTAGCATAAAATAAAACATAATATTAAAAACGTTTGAAAGAAGAAAGAAAGAAAGAAAAAACATTTATTAAAAACACACACAATTTACAAAAAAAAAAAGGAACAAATTAATAAGAAATTAAAATATACGTGTGGTGTCTAAAAAAGAAGCCACTCAGCATGTGTTACAACACAGACGTGTTGCAACGCTGGTATTCTGTGGCCCCCTCGTGACGCACTACCTCAAGGGTGACACCTCGTCTGAGTCAAATTATTCTGTTCTGTTTCTAGTAGTAACTTATTTTTTTTGGATTTTAATGGTATTTCCACTTCAGTTGTGGGAGCGTGCGAAGCTGGAGCCGGCAGTTGCGCCCCCCTGTACAATATCATGGTTGACTCTGGCCGCTTGGCCCACAGTGGCAATCGTTGGATTCACGGCTCAGTGCGCTTTAACTGGCATCGGGATATATCACGAGCAGAGTGAGTACTAAATTATAATCTATACTAATATTATAAAGCTGAAGAGTTTGTTTGTTTGAATGCGCTAATCTCAGGAACTACTGGTTCTAATTGAAAATTTATTTTTGTGCTGGATACTCCAATTATAGAGGAAGGATTAAGGCTATATAACATCAACGCTGCGACCAATAGGAGCGAAGCATCAGTGAAAAATGTTGCAAAAATGGGGAAAGTTGTCCATATAAAACTACTCGACCGATTTTATTATCATGATCTGATACATTGCACCCGTGCGAAGCTGGGGCGGAATGCTAGTGATTAATAATAAGTTATTGATAAGGAAATCCCAAGATAACTTATCAAATAGAATAAGAGTTATCTTGGAATTTATCTTGAACTATATATAATATTTATTATGTAGAGCGCAAATTGGTTTGCTTGCGTGAATGTATGGTTGTGTTTCCGGGTTAAAAATAGCCTCAAAACTCAAACTACAACGGCCGAATCGATTTTTGATAAACAAAATCGATTCGGCCGTTGAAACGTAGTAGACACAGTTAAATAAGCTTTGACAGTGTTAATAATTGACAGCTAGCTTTACCTCAAACTGAACGAAATGAAACGCCAAACTAATCCGCTCATAATTTTATTGAATACACGATCTACCATAGTACATTGTCATCAAAAAACCTATCATACTTCCAATATTACATAAATCATTAATTCGTTTCAGGTATTAGCGCACAGAAACGTCGCCTCAAAGCTCAACCGGCTCGACCAGTGACCCGCGAACAACGCGCCGAGATGAAACAGCGCAAGTATCGCTATCTCTATCAGGTGCGAACAGCGCATGGTGACGTCATTTCTCAGGTGAGAACTTCGATGTAACGCATGTTTTCCCATCATAGGCTATCTCTATATTATGTCTTATCTGTAAAATACAATAATTCCATCTATTCCAAGGTAGAGTCGGTAATAAAGTATTATCTCTTCATAGAGTTCAGGCTATTCTTTACTTTAAAATACAACAATAATTCCCTCTGACACAAGGTAGAGTCGGTGATTAAAGTTTTACTTTTCCTTCACAGTGTTCAGGCTACTTCTATACCTATACATAATATTATGGTTTATCAGTAAAAAACCAATAATGCCCTCTATCACAAGGTAGAGTCGGCAATAAAGGCTTAATTTCATTTAATAGAGTTTAGGTATCTCTACGTTTGTATATAATATTATGTTTTATCAGCAAAATAATGCCTTAGAGTTGGAAATAGCGTTTATATTATATTTCTGTAAATACTATGCCATATCCGTTAATAAAACCATATCTTTTATGGCTATTTACTCAGGCGAAGTAAATTTTGACGAACATTAAGGATCGTCGTTGTTCGTCCAACAGGAAGGATTAACGAGGAAATTAACAACTTAAAGTTTATAAGATTAATACTATACATTATCACATTATATGAGAAAAAAGAAGAACAACAAAAACAAAAAAAATCTATGCGGCAGTGTGCTGCCATGAACAATTTGTATATTTTTTACAGTTAGTAAGTTTTAAATTTTGTGTGAATGTGATTCATTCAAATTGGTTATTTTTTTGTCAGTCGTACGTGCAAGCTTTGCAAAAGAAGGCGCAGTGTGGGAACTGGAGTGGGAGTGGTGGGGGGGAGTGCAGCACGCTGCAGAGCGACTCCACGCATCTCACCGTCCTCGCCGGCTCCGAGCTAGCGCCGCCCACAGACTCCGATGATGATCTCGAACAGATCCGAGCGGCGCACTAGGCTCGGTGAGAATTTCATATAGCACCATTGACATACTATTGAATGGACTTTCGGTTCGCGCTCAAATGTGTGTGCGCAAAAAAAGAGGAACAATCGAGTGAAAAGAGAAACATTCAAGCTTGAGTTGCTCTCGATGAGCGCCCGCGCCAGTTGTGCGCACTGAGTAAATAATATGCATAAGGTTATGTAATTTAAATATTGAACAATACCTAAATGTTCTGAGGACAACTTTACTGGAGGACATAGACCTTGTACGTGTTTTACTGAAAATCCAAGTTAATTAATTATATTAATTAGATATAAACAATTATCACGGGTTAAACATTATTATGAAAAAATATCTAGTGTATGGTTGATACTCTGATGCTGATTTTGAGTATAATGTGGCTAAGACAGAATAGAAGAGAATCAAAGAGACGGTTTGCTTAGTGGTAGACCACATGAATATCGGGGATCAGTTTTCTCGCGATGTCGGTCTTTGCCGTTATTTTGGAGAAATTAGTGCCGGTTGTTTAGGAAAAATAGGCTGTTTTTAAAGTCCTTTGATAACTTATGTCACTGAAAATAGATGAACATAGAAGAACATGTCCATACAAACTTTTGGCACAGAAAAGGTAGTTCTATTTTTGACCTGTAGAGCGCGCGGCAATGTATCGGTGTTACACACATATAAGCAGTCCGCTGACTCCTATATAGTTTAATGAGACCTTTATATTTATCGTATTAAATAGTTATAAATATTTTAATAACATAACTAAATCGAGTAATCATTGTACATTTCAGGTAACGCATGGACGAACGTGTCAAGGGAATTTATTTTATTATCGTAATATTCAGTATTATCTTTAAGAATTTCACTCGTATATATGTATTTATAAATTCGTAGTCATTATTAATCGCGTATTCTTCGATGTGAATTTATTATTGTAAGTGATGTGATAATCGATCGCGTTTAAGCTAAGTTGATTCAATACTCTAGAAATATTTTTTTATAAAGATTAAAATTATAGATGAAACTCGAAATAAACGTAAAACTTAAACAAATACCTAGATTGAAATGTTTTAGTTTTGCTATTGTTATTTTACTCTGTGACACTTGGTTTTCTGTTTTGACCATTAGCAAAAGCTCGATCGCATTGTATTAGTAATATCGCGACCCTCGAAAAAGCCAAAAAGTTAAGTGAAAATTCTTGCCAATAAACTTGGGCCTTGTTTGTCGCACCCAACGACAATAATAATTTATTAAATTTCAAGGTTGGTCTTATTTGAACAGATTGCTTCCCCATTTAATACAAAAATTCGACCCATCAAGGGTTCTTCACAGGTTGAGATATAGTCGCTTATAGATACTACCCCATACAAAAAATAATCTTAGATTCAGTTCAGTTCATGCCGGCCTAGTATGACAACTATGACAAAAAATCGTCAACAAAAACACGAAATCTACCGTTTTGTCGTGTTTTAATCGATTATCTCTTTATTTCTTCCGGGTTTAACATGACACACTTAAAACTCGACTTCTCATGTCAATTGTAGAGATATTTGTCGATTGAGATATATTATCTTAGTTTGTCTTCACTTTTCCGCGAAATATCTCGTCATGGTCATGCTAAGTGGGCTGCAGTGTCATAGAAATGCGATAAATTCTTATTCTGTTAATTATAATGATCGAAAATATTCTGTTATAAACCTATAATTTCTAATGATCCATTCCACACTTTTGGTGACTCACAATAATTGACTTATATCACTGCCATTAATTGTAACTTTATTAAGAAACACTGAATTAGTGTAGTGACTCCAGTTACAGTGTCACAGATTTATTGGGATATATAGATGGCTAATAGTCAAAAAGCGATAACCGTCATTCCACTACTTGATAGGACAGTTATATAAAGTTCGGAATAAACGAAAAAAAATACGATAAGATCATATATAAGCGACACAAAGTGTAGTGTGAAGTAAAGAAGATTCATGAAGCCTCTAAGCTTTTGAAAAATGTCAAATAAAAGCAAAAAAACAAAGAAAATTATCCCTTTTTGGCTGTTATCCATCGATATGGATATTGCGGTTACAATGGGGTTTGCAATATTAATGGCCGAATACTTAAATCATAATCAAAATTGAGTTTTACTTAAATGTGCTGTTCCTTTCATTAACCTGCATAGCATAAGAGACGGAAACATCTTAAGTACTTCTCAACTTTGATTACTATTTCAGAATTCTGAGAAGAGTCATATCACTGTACTCAGAGGTGACACATAACTATAAGTATCTATTCATTGAATAGTTATAAAAAAATAATAAAAACAAATGTTTTATGATACAAGATTTGGTCATTCTTTAAGTAAAGAAAATACTTTTATAAAACGGGCAGGTTTTGAGATAATAAGTTAAGCCATTTTGATATATTGTCGTCATCGATAAGTTACAAGTAACATATAGTAGCACTGTTTCTTCATTAAATATCTATAGAAAGTGAGATAGGAACACTGTAGTTGTAGAGAAAGTAAATAAGTCTGCGGCAAAAGTGGTGACAAATGAAATTTGTGAAAATTGGTGAAATGCCAGATAGTCACTAAGCCTATTTTTTGCCTTTAAGTAAAGGGCTCAGTGAATTGAACGATTGTTGTATTATATTTTTATGTCTGAATTAAGACAATATTCTAATAAAAAACGTATTATTTCACATTCCAGAGTGTTCTTTTTGTTAAATTTACAGTCTGATTGTGTAACTTTGTATTACCATTTTAAAAAGTTGTAGATTTTTCATTGCATGGGAATTATTTAAATTTTCCTTTCATTGATCACTGCAATAATTGTTCAAGGATATTCAACTCATCACACCACTATTTTTTAGTTTCTTATCAAGTAAAAAAATATTGTTAATGGTTGCTGAAAATAGTAAAGTTAATATAAATCGCATGGCTAATCAATGAATTTGATTCTGTGTAGATTTAAAAAAAATATATAATTCCACAAGAAAAACAACATACTACCGACAACACAAATATTGCAGTTACATACACCATTTGACGGTGTTTCTCGTTTGTATGTTAAAATCTGGAGCACACATAATTTGAATTATTTCATATAATATACATAATGTTCTTGAGAAATAAATTAAAACAGTATAATAATAGTTAATTGCGAATATTAAAACTTACAAAGTTACCCAATCTGGCTGTAATTAAGTTATGTTTTAATATTATATTTATATAAGTTGAAATATTACGAAATTCTTGCCTAGTTTTCTTTATTAATTTAAGTGTTTTTAATTAATTATATTGTATTTTTAAAATTATATTGCAAATGGCAGCACAATAAAATTGTGATGAAAGGTAGAACCTTGTTAAGGGTACAGTGTAGTTTTAGGGTGTAGGTTTAACTCGATAACAATAATATTGAAAGTGTACGTAAAATTAGTATAAGATATAAGTACTATTGTTAAACGTTAAGGTACTGTGACTAAGTTGATTTGCTTTATATTTTAATTGATTTTCAACAATGCCAAGCATGCATGTTATATTTTACTCATGTTTATACAATGTTGCTGATATACATACTTCGCTCAAATAGTAGTTTGAGAACTTTCAGTTCGCCGTGTGATATGTTTAATTTTGGCCAAAGTTTATTTTAGTTGGTATTGCGCTGTAAGCACAACTGTTTTAATTTATTACATTAAGGATATCGATATAATATTAAATATTTTCGCTTATTACGCTTCGATATACAAAACGCTTCTTGAATTCCTTTATTAAGAATATATTTCTCTGAGTACGAATAATCTGTTAATGTATCGTGTAATTATTGATAATGTAGTCACTTGATGGAAGATTTAGTCCGCGAAGAATTTCGAATAGCGGTATACAGTTAAATAATTGGATTTTTTGTATATAATACGGTCTTTTCTAAGCCTTGATTAAGCCTGAATAGTAGATTTATCTTTTCTATTGCATACTTCATATTATAAACGCTCAATTTCTAGTCCGATGCGCCGATTTTGTATTTTAATAGTATATTAAGAGCAATGGCTTTATCACAAGAATACCGAGGTTTCTTCGTCCATTTAGATCGGTAAATCTGTTTTCATAAAATCTCTTTAGCTGTTAGAATATTTTTTTAAATGTTTGTTATAATTGCAAATTTTAATTTTAAATATTTTTTTGTTAAGGCTTCTTGTCTGTGTTTTTTAAAGAATTTATTTTCGCATTTATTGTTGGTGTGCTTGAAAAATATTAATTATATTATGTATATTTCTTTTTGTGTAAGTTAAACAGGATGCATAAAATGAAAGTGTCAGTCGGGTGATTTTGTGATATGTGATATTTTAATTCATTTCTGAAGTAAGGATCTTAATCTCTGACTGGCAAAGAGATTAGGAAATTGCACATTCTACTGCAAGCTTTTATTTATATCAATTTTTATATTACGTTCATATTTTTTGGGTAGCATTTGTATTATTTTGTATTTTTTGCAATTTAATCTTATTTTATGTGATATTTTTGTTTCATTTGAACATCCTATAAACATTCCTGCATATTAATTTTACGGGAACTGAAAAAATAATGTTCGTGTTAATGAATTCCATTCTTCGTCCATATTAAATGCTTGATAAAGTATTTTATGATATATTTAACACTGGTATCTCAAGAAGTCCTCTTTTATGTCTTCTGTGGGTGAAACAGCTCTTCTTCATAGTTTTAAGGTTAAACCATATATAATTAAATAATTAAAATACATTTCAAGTAGTAGGAAAGATAATAGTAAGATAGTCAACGATTGGCTAGGATTCCGCTCTTCTATGAAGAAGATCGTCATCGTCAACATATGAATGTTGACGATAGAGGGAATATGCCGCCAACAGGGTGGGTTTACCAATACGGAGACAATAAAAAGAAAAGCTTGGCTTTATACAGAGAAATACGTATACAGTGGCGTAGCGTAGGTCAGTATCACTTGCGGATCCCAGCTGCCCTCTTATTTTAGCAAATTATTAAATATCCAAAATAATAGTTATTGAGAAGCTCTGTATTACCCAGGCATATAATATTGTACCTGAATATAATTATGGGTACAACAACAAAACAATAACGGAAACAAATTGTTAAAGAAAATCTTTTTTTTTATCGCCACCTGCGAAATGCCGCCCCTGCTAAAGTACCGCTCGGCTACTCCACTGACATATGATGAAATATTACAAGAAATACTCGTAATTATTTCACTAAAGTTTGGCATGGATACCATTGTGTGTCTTACTAAAGAATGAGGGATTAGAACGCAGGACCACCGCTGCTTAACGTCCATATCACTCAGCAAGGGAGGTGGATCGTATGTCACAGTATATTTTGCTCTTGGCGATTTTACCTAAAAAAAAAAACAAACCCCACCCCTGAAGCCGCCATAATGGGGCCCACGGGATCGCGAGCGTACTTCCGCGAGCACCCGGCGGTCAGGCCAAACGGCCCCCCTCCTCGTCCCGCTTGTGCATCCTTCCCATGCTCAACATGGGAGGAGTCCACAGGACGAATTTTTGTCAAACTTGTTGACTCACCACTAGTGTTAGTTTTTCCGCCTTACGTGCCCTATGCACAGGTTTCAAACTTCCACCAGTTTTTATGTTATCAACCCTTCCGGGCGTCAAACTTCCCAGTCAGTTACCGCCAGTTATACGGTTTATTTAACTAATTAAAATTACCCTAAGGTTATATCATTACATCGATTTATTTATGAGCCAGAGTCGAGTGGTGCGAATTGACAATGATTTCGGAATATTAGTATAGATATTCTCTATTCCGACCTCCGTTCTCCGTTCCGCTTTGGCGATTTCACCCTTCCGATTACATACAATCAATAACATGTCTATGATATTATGAATTCGGTTATATAATAATAATATGAATTCGGTTAGGAGTTCATTAAACTCCAGCTTAAACATAGATTCTAGTTATAAGAATAGTCACTGCCACAATTAAAATAATAGGTTAGTAATAGTTTAAAAATACTCACCGTGATACAAAGTTAAAAGTAGCTCTTTTCTGACATGATCTATGATTATAAAAATAAAAAATTAAAAATCACCGCTTTTTGACCTTTTATGAAACTGTTAGCATTTTTTTGTGGCTAGTATGTAGGTTGCTTATATTAAGTGCAGAAAATTAGATTAGGAATCGGTTCTTAAAATGCTTAAAAATGTTAGAACTACATTAATTGGGTCATTAATTATTTAATTGGGTATAATTATTATCTAAGTCGTCTTTTTAAATAGTGGATTTAAATGTAAATAAATTATTTTTAATGGCATTCACCAGTGCACAGTGATTTAAATCACTTTGAATGAAGATGAAGCATTCATTTGCTTCATCATGTCTCGTATTATAATTACTATATAGTACTCGTATATGCTTATATGGCTTATAACCAGGGCCGGCCCAACCTTAGGGCGAACGGAGAGACCGCTTCTTGCGTCAAGTCTCAGATGCGCCACAATCAAATCAGCACAACTGGTATCGGGCAAGGGAGGTAGTGATGCGAGACTATGAATAATTTAATTCGAATTATTCGACTAAAAGAATCATATTTGAATGAAAAGGAAAATTAGTAACTAACTCGATAATATTAATTTTTTTAACATGAAGAATCATCTAATGTTCGCTGTCAACCCCAGGGAGAACGTTAGCACGTTAGTTTGTACGCTTAGTTATTAGATTTTATTCGTTATTAATATATATTGTTTCGTTTTCGCTGGCACGTCAGTTCTATCTGTACGTGACTAGCTCAATGGGAATTTGAGTTCTTTTACGGTCATTAGTAGTCATCATTCGACTATGAACATTAGTATATTACTAATATTCAAGTCGAAAAAGTACATTAGTAGTTGTAGATAATTCGAATATTCTAATCATTCGCAGTCGCGCATCACTAAAGGGAGGGCCCATAGTTGGATGTCGCTCCATCCTAAAACTTGCCTCGGGCCGGCACTGCTTATAACATTTCTTTTTAGCAAGTGTAATCATTATATTAAGCATATGTTTTACGTACGTGCATTATGGTACGCTAGGTAAGTGAATAGAATTTGGTCAGCTAAGCTTTGTAAATCAAATTCAAATACGACAAATCTTTTATAAGTGTTAACGTTATTTATTTGAATTCAATTTCAAATCATTTATTTATATAGGTAACAAAGTGTACACTAACGTCAATAATTGAATATATGGGAACAACAACAAAAACACCAAACAGAAAACAAATGCTTGAATTCAATATTTTCCACCCTAAATCCCCCCATGCTACGCCACTGGAGGTTATGCCAAATATAAGAAATATTCATATTTATTGCATAAAAGTTTGGCATGGATAACATATTTTGTCTTACTAATGACGGATCAGAACGCAGGACCATAGCTCTTTAACGTCCATATCACTCAGCAGAGGAGGTGGTCACAGTATAATTTGCTCTTGGCGTTTTCAGTCAGCCAGTTACCGGTTTATTTAATAACCGTTTATTGCCAGAGTGGTGCGAATGCACAATGATTTCGGAATATAAATAGGTATATTGGCTATTCCGACTTCCCCGATCCGTTCCGTATTGGTGAAACTCACCCTTCCGATTACATACAACCAATAGCATGTTTATGATATTAATAAAATAAAGGAAAATGATAATAATGTGAAGTCGATTAGGAGTTCATTAAACTCAAGCTTAAACATAAATTCTAGTTATAAGAATAGTCACTGCCACGACAAAATTAAAGGTTAATAATAGTTTTTAAAGTACTCTCCGAGATAAAACAACGTTAAAATTTGTAGCTCTTTTCTGACATGACATGTGATTTTGAAAAGAAAATATTTAAAGTAACCGTTTTTTGACATTTTATAAATCAGCAATTTTTTGTCGCTAGTATATTATAGGCTATTTATATTAAGGGGAAAAATGGATTAGGAATTGGTTCTTAAAATGCTTGAAATGTTAGAACTACATTAATTGGGCCATTATGACTATAATTATAAGCGTCTTTTAAAATAGTATATTTAAATGTAAATTAATTATTATTTAATGGCATTCACCAGTGCACAGTGATTTAAATCACTTTGAATGAAGATGAAGCATTCATTTGCTTCATCATGTCTCGTATTATAATAACTATATAGTATATGCTTATCATATTAATTCTTTGTAGCAAGTGTATTGCTTATAATACTCAATTATGTTTTATGTATGCGCTTGATAAGAGAATAGAATTTGTTCAGCTAAGACATCAAATTCAAAAATGTAAACTTTTATAAGTTATTTATTTGACATTCCAGAGAGAATAGATTATTAATAGTGTCTTTTATTATCACACATTTAAATAAAATACTGTACACCGGATTAAAACGCGATTTATTATTTATATTGTTTAAATTATTTACAGCAACCGTGGTCGTGGGGAGACATTTCAAAAATCAGACAACTCATCTTTCTGTCTCCCCGCGACCACGGTTGCTGAAAAGCATCCGAAACGTCGGGATAAATAATTTAAACAATATAAATAATAAATCGCGTTTTAATCCGGTATACAGTATTTTATTTAAAAGAATAGATTATTGTCAAAATTTTGATCGGAAAGTTAAGGACTTATTGGTAGCATTTAAGTATTCAGAAGGCCTAGCACGAACAACTATCGAAAAAGTATTCGAATCGTCGATCTGCCAGTTGTATGAGAACTTATTTGAGATTTCATACAAAAGGACAGTTCGACGATACGAGTACTTTTCGCAAGTTATTCGTGCTAGGCCCCCAGAACGAGGTGTGAGTTCACGAATATTTTTATATAATCATGTAGGAGTTTAAGAATTTACATATTTTCTGGACTTTGGGCAATAATTGTTGCATTTTATAGTTGTTCTAACCAAAAATTGAACGTCTAGTGGTGTAGTTTATGTAAACCATTCTCATTCCTGTTGATATATTTTTGTGGCCAGTGTTAAGCCAATTGCTAGTGGGAACGTTTGATTAGTAGACAGCGTGTTGAAATATGAATGTAATCTTAGATAGTTGGAATGTATTAATGGGTCACACGATACAAACCTACCTGACATGGTGCTTTAGAAACGACGGATCCATCCAGTGTTGCCAACTTGGGGGAATCCCCCTGAATTTGGGGGTAAGTCAGATGAAAAAAGGTGTTATTAGAGGTAATTTGTGGGGTAATTTTTTTTAGAGGATTTCTCTCCATTTCACTGGTAAATGTGTTTTCTACTTTTTTTCAATTCATCTCTCAAACAAGATTCCAATTTGGAACCACATTTTTTTAGGAAATTCTAGGGTAATCTCAAGGTGGCGTCATCGGCCAGGGGTCAGGGGGAAATGGGGGAAGAAAGGTGCTGAGGGGTGGACTTCACAGTCGTTGGCAACACTGCATCCACCATTTAAACTACTACGCCGCGCCGGTCTGTTACCTGCGCTATATTTTATTGTAAGGAGAATGGTTTACGTTTTTATACACAATTCAACAATATTTTTACACTGCCACAGATTTTGTGCCTCAATGTGACTAGATTAAAAAATCAAGACCGAGCATCATAGCCTTTTGTACAGAACTACAGAAATTTAATTTGTGAGAGTGTAAATGTGATGTGAAGTCTAATATAATTGGTAAATTACTGTTAAATTATGCTTAGCACATGCTAGGTCGAACAGTGACAAGGTCCGGTCCAATATCGTTTATTTGTGAGAATAATAAAATAAAACTTAGTTTCAAAAAATGTAGAATGTAATAATTCAATTAACTGTTATATACCAGAAAACTAGGTGATTACACCTATTGTACTCGTATACCCCTTTTATGCTAAGTGATTTTGAGCAATTGTTTTTATATCATAGTTATTTTATTTGCGGATTTTCTTTGTTTAGAACTTGCTGAAGTCATTTTTAATAGCAATGTACGAAAATCATAGTAATTTGACCGCAAAAATTATAGTTAAATAATTTGGCTATAATCGGCCCATCTGTGTTACGAGTATATACCTAAGATACTTTCTCTCGGCTACAGAATATCAGTGATGCGCTATCGTACTAAATCATGTGTACTTCGAGCATTTGGAAAACCATAGATTGAAACCGAAACGGAAAAATTTCATGTAGAGCCGGTAAACGTAGCATTACGTCTGTATGTACAAAAGTTCTACGATGCGCTTAGTAGAGCCTGATTATAAAAATGTTTGCTCAAAATCTATACTTGTAATATATAATATAATAATAATAATACTTATATATAATTACAATTTCTTTAAACTTGTAGTGAACGAACGATCAGTTTACTCAAATACCCAAAGATGACATCGTAAGAACATTAAGTGGTGCCAGTATTCAGTGTTAAAGCCAACACCAAAGACCTACGTATATGTTACATTTTCTGGTAAACTTTTATTCTTCACGTTTTCATAATAATTATATAGACAACCTTACATTTGTCTTAAAACAGTTAACATTAGCCAAATCCTTATGAAGGTTTGAATTACGTTCGGGTTCACTGTTTTACATACACTATGAGACTAGTCTACGCCGATTAGTTGTGTGGACTTTCAGGCTGTCATATAATGATGTATGTGTAGTATATTTAGATATTATGTACGTAATTAAAATGTATATTTAAGTATTCTAACGTTCATTATATTCCATTGTGTATGAAATGTGTTTTGATGGAATGAGACCAATGTAGTAGTATGATTTTGGGAGTTCGTCTTCGTGTCAGTATAATATTAAAAACTGTTCAATACTGTACTCATACTGATTATAAACGAGTTTTGCCGGTAAAATTGTCACATTTGTGTAATGTTAACCTTTTCAATACGTACTAATTAAATATATATTCAATTAGAAATAATATTATTAAGATAAGGTTAAACAGTGTTATTTGGTAACCTTCCATATAAAAGAATTTACTTTAATTTTTAAATTTGGTAACACAAATCTACAACAAAAGATTGTGATATGGGATTGGAGGTGGATTGGTCTCATAGAGACTCGGTGTGAATTTAATTTTAACCGTCAGATACAATACATTGGGTACTCGTATATCATAAAAAATAAAGTCTAATACCTAATGTCCCTCGCAGGCACAGGCTTCGGCTCAGCATTTTCATTTACTATATAAGGATTTATTATCTGTTGGCAGTTAAAAAGTATACTTTGCGGTCATGTTCGAAGACCTAAAGAGAAATTAACGTTTGTTACAGTTTCTTGTCATTGTTATAAGTGTTTCAATTTTGGGTACTTAAACCACTGATAAAACAATATTTGATGATTAATATGATTTTTAAATTCTTGGTGTTAAAAAGGAAGTTTTCAACATTACCCTTTCTGGGTATATCTACTTTATATCTAAATGTCACGCGTTCGATATCACTGGGATGGATGAGGTACGCGTTTAATGGCCGAATTCACGAACGCTAATCAACATTGAGGTATACTTAAAAGTATCTCTTACGAAGTATCATTACGAAGGTAAAATAAAAGACAGAAACATTTTAAGAAGCCCTCAATTTTTTTTTATCGTTTCAGTATAAATGAGTGGGGGAATATCGGACGGTAACGAACCGTCTAAACTGGATTGCCGTGAAGTGCAACTTGACTTCTGTCTACAACTGTACAAATATTTTACCTAAAAAAAAAATATTGTAATCAAAAATTACTTTTATAAAATCACATAAATACGTGTTATTTTGGTTACAACTCTTTGATAGAAACCAAACAATATACCAAATGCGTCCTTTTTAGCACCCTTATTCCAAGGTTAAAACCAAAAGTCGAACATTTGTATAAAAGCACACACTGCTTATATTTTATTGAATATTTTGTATTACTAAGCAAATAAACTTTAAATTTTGTGTCTACTAGTTAGATATTTGGGCTATAAGTAGTCCGTTCTTGCCAACACTGTAAATAAACGATATTTTATTAAACGATGTATCGACATCATTTTTGTTTCATTTTTAGTATAAAAACTTTATATGATAATAGCCTAAAAACCATTATATGAAGTTGGTTGACGACAATCATAAGTTATAAGGCTTTCACTGTTAAAATGTTAGGAGTTCTCTAGTAGCCAAAGCTCTACATGAGCTGCGCATCCAAAGTCTGTCCCATCTACTTATGCCTATCTATATCAGATATAGTATGTATATAGAATAAGATTCTTGTCCTGATATAATAATTTCAGCTTTCTAGCATTATTCGAACCGATACTATTACGGTTCGAAAATATAACGAACCGCTTCCAGAAAAGAGGCAGTGCCCCGCTTTGTTTAGTTCGTCTTGGCATAAGGGGCCATCCATAAATTACGTCACACGAATTTTATATTTGTTTCATTCTCCGCCACTTTGGTGTGATTTTAAAGATAATGAATAAAATGTAATATTTTTAAGTTTTTCGCGATTTAATACTTTAGATGTTGTCATGTGACGTCACGAAACTTAGGACTAATTGTGTTTGTCAACACTTTTTTGAGCCCCCTTCTTTTAAAGTATGACGTAATTTACGGATGGCCCTTAAAGGGAAATCATTAAATTAAGGAGACAAATAATAATCATCATGGAGCGTTCACATATTTATTAGATAAAATACTTTGGTTTTATTTAAAGATAACAGTATCATCTAAGAGAAATTAAAGTTAAATCCACAAACTAAACATTGACTACTTATAATGTAAATATGAACTGGTAAAATAATTTGTTATATACACTTACATAATATTAACGCGAAACGATACGATAACACATACCTACCTCATTATATTTTAAAATATCGCATGAAATGTAAATAGATCAGCAATTTAAAAGAGAAAAGTATCACGTTATGCTGTCATTATTTACAAACATTTAAGAAAATAATTACAATAAATTAGTCAAGTAAACAATGAACTGGTTCTTCAATACAAATTTATGCATATATAAATCACGAGTAACACGCCCCGGCTTCGCACGGGTTGCAATGTAGAGGTACTATACACAAAAAAATGTGTCCTTATGTTACTCGCTAATGTAGCTTTCTATTGATGAGAGAATTCTTAAAATTGGTCCAGTAGTTTTTGAGTTAAATCGTAACAAACAAACAAATATTTCCTCTTTATAATATTAGTATAGATTATTATATTAAATTATCGCAATTTATCGTTTCCTACTAAATGCAACAACAGGGGCTGGTGGTACAGCCGCAGGATTCTAAGTAGTATTACTGCCGTCTTATTACGAGAGAACGTGAAAGCGCGATCAATTTTGAATAGCTCTGTTTCGCTCTATCCTCAAAGACTCCTGTAACAATATTGCTTGAAGACGGTAAGGCCCCTGAAGTGAATAACGTAAAAGCTATATACATGATGTAATTTCTTCAACGTATGATGATGGGAAAATACCAAAGGAACCGTTAAGATCTCCGCTCCACCACACATTGTCTTGCTTTTCGTATATGTTTATAATATCACCTGCGAGGATAAAATATTATTACATTTCATTAATAAATATATGATTCAATGATTAGTCTCTTTATTTAAACATATAATTGTAATACAATTCTTTGATATAAAAAGTTTTTTATGTTAGATATCGACAGACGAGCACGGGGTTCACTTGATGGTAGATGATACCTCAGCCACAGAACATCAGTCAATGATGCGCTGTGTGGGTATTACTATTGGAATATTAATAATTAATCAAAAAGGTAGGTAAAATTCGCAGTGCTTTTTTTAAAATATAATCAATACAATTCATAAGGTAACAACATTTTATGAAATAATAACGACATATCGGTCTCTCATTACGTGATGCTTCGGATCCGAATCTTGGAATATCTTCTGGATCAAGTAAATAAATCCGTCTATTTCAAGGCTCGCTTTAGATAGGGAAAGTGCTACTCGGTCCTTGATACATACATTTATCGCACCTTGAAAACCAAATTGACACTAAACGAAAAATGTGTTTTTCGGGAAATCCCTTTTAAAGTTCTCGTAACGTGTACCTACGAGTTCCTTGATCACCTCGAAACCTCGTAACAATTGCGCCATTTAGCGGCATAAAGTTGACCTTTTGAAGTTGTGTTTTTGCATTTTAAAGACGTAGAATAATCTCACAAGATGGCGTTGCGGATCGACAGTTTTCGTTTAGTGACGGTTTGATTTTTCAACATACTGTAGGTATACTTGACCTTATTTATACCTTGGATTAATTAACTACGTACATTCATCATGATTTGACTGCTGTCTACGGAAAGATGATATGTTGTTAACATTTTAATTTTACTAATAACAGGGCCGGTTTTAATTTTGGAGGCCTTGGAACAACGAAGGAGCGTAGGCACGCTGGCCCCATTTTATTTTCCAGATAAATTAACACTTTTATAAATATTTAAGAACAATATGATCATGTTTGTACAAAGTAAGTAAAAGGTGAAGATAAAATAGTAAAAAAAATATATCAAAGAAAAAAGTTTGTTTTCTAGTGCTGGAATTTGAAATATTTTTATTCAGAAGTCCATATTGTGGGGCCCCCTCTTTTGTGGAGGCGCCGGTGCTGTAGTTCCTGGTGCCCTCCCCTAAATCCGGCCCTGACTAGTAAACTAGATGGATCAGTTAAGCTTTAAAAAGCAACTTATATCATAAACATCTTTATTTTTCGTATAGGTCGAAATGTCTGTTAATTTTATCAGTTATAATTAAACATTTACAAGAATATCCCTAACAGTGATTGAATATTGGAACTATGTACTGTAAGGTTGAGGCCTCATTAGTGCGTGCGTGTTCGCAACGGATCAACGCATTATACAACACACCTGCGTTGCGACGACGCACTTCGTCGTAACGCAAGAGGGCGACGCACGCGATCGCTTCGCGGCATCTTAGTGTGGATTTCAGTCTTGATCGACAATAGATAGAAACAAACGTGTTTTATTGTTGCTTTTGTTACACCACCATCGAAACAAATGTACAAACATTAAAAGAGTTTACTGCTCTAGGAGTGGAACACTGTCTGTCGTCGCACCAGATTTCTGTAATCTGTAATGTTGTGTGCGACGACGCAACGCATAATGTGGCATGTCACTAAAAATGTGTGTAAAACAACGCAGCGTTGACGCTGCGACAACGCAACGCAATGCACTAATTCGGCCTCAGCCTAATGGTGACAAGCGAAAGCAGAATGGGCTCACAGAATTTTGAGTCCATATTGTGACTCAATACCACCTTAAAGATGGTCAAATAAACGAAAGTAAAATTACCTGGTGCTAAAGTTAGTTCATCATTTAGTCTCGCTTCATAGGTATAAAGTGCTCTACATTTCCCGATATACTTTTGTGGTGTTTCATCGCTGACATCATTTTTATCAATGCAATTTAAATCTGTTGAACTATCGCTCTGGGATGAAAATTCATCTGGGAAATAGTTACAAATAGGTCCCGTTATTTGCATTTAAGTAAAACTAAAACGTGTGAACGTTCACATTATAACCATTGTCATTAAATAATCAAGTAACGGTCGTATTTTTTAATTCAAAATAATAATTAATTTTCTAATTAGGTTTATGAAAGTGACAAATTGCGTTGACAAAGAAAAAAAATCTGTCACAAATAACGCTTTCGTTGTTCAGTGGTAAGTGTTTTGCGTTTAGCACCAGTGGTTCCAGGTTCGAATCTCGGGGAAACAAAATTAAAAAAAATGTTTCGGTCGGGGCACAGAATCATGTAGAAAAAATGATCTGCAAAACAGACACAGAAATATGTTAACATTTCCTCCACAAATGCATTTAAGATATAATAATAAATATAAATAATTATTGAGATTTTTAATTAATGTTTGGTGTTATAACCGTTTGAATTGATTACATAAATAAATGAAAGTTTAAATGAGGGTGCATCAATGTATTCTTACCAAAATCGCTATCATGCTGATTAGATAACCCATCTCCTGCACCACGTTCACTCCAATCTAGGGGGCTATCAGGGGGCGGTGGAGCTTCCGGTGTAGGAGGGGGCTTCGCAGTCGGTGACGGAAGATCAGAGCATATAGGCGTGGTCGGAGCGCTTTTATGCTCAGTATTCCTTCTGAACGATAAGTGTTCTATACGCAGTTTACTCGATGCCCGACTCATAATTGAGTCCCGTCTCTCCCTTTCTTCTCCCCCGTTGACACTCTTCGTAAGAGCGGTGTAATTAGGTTGCAAATTTTTGTTCACTTCATTTTGATAGTCTGACTGCAACCACGGCGGCACCTGAAAAAAAATAAGTAACATACAAAACATGTAATTCTGATTTAATTATAACTTGAAGGGGTAATATGTAAATGGTATTGTGTTTACACATTTTGACCGTCCATAGACAAATCAAATATCCAGAAGCTCGATTATCATTTACCTTATATTATAAAGAGGAAATATTTTATATGTTTATAATGAATAAACTCAAAAACTACTTGACCGATTTCAAAAATTCTTTCATCAATAGAAAGCTACACTATCAGCGAGTAAAATAGGCATTTTGTGTATAGTACATGTATATTCCACCCGTGTGAAGCCGGGGCGCGTTGTCTAATATAAAAGAAAAAGATTTGCGATTCTGTATCAGTGTCGAGGTGTGTGATTACTGGGACACTCAACATATTGGAAGCCATAAATGAAGAAAAATACAACTATTCTAACATATTTAAGTTGAACTTGGTAATGTTTCTATTAAACAAATCCAATTACAGCTTTCTACGTTTCTAGGGTAAATCTTTTGTGAAATGTCATATTAAAAAATACCTTAACTTACTTTAAGTATACTTTGCTGTAATCCTTGTTTGTCCCTTATAACTTGTATGTGCGCTGCTAAGGGATGTTGAACAGCTGTTCTGCTGTCTACTTCGCTTAAAGTTGAAGTTATTTTGTATCTTATCGCTTCTAAATATGTCAGCATAGCTTTCATCTGGAAATGTTTGACAAAATCAGATTAACATAAAGAAAAGAAAATTGTCAGTGTCTCTGCACACGGGTTACCGGCCACAGCCACAAAACACCACCACCGTCATATTTCCTGTAGTTTTCATACATTTTATATGGATTACGTGAGGCGGCCACCGGTGTCAACCGTGTACGGCGAGTTATTAAAATGGTGTTTAAGATTGCTGCACTTACCTACAGGTACAACTGTCCGTTTCAAAATTTTATAATTCATTAAATTATTGTATGCAGAGGCTGATTACTGGTTGGGGGCAGCTGATTGTTTTACTATATAATATGAAAGTTTGTTGTAACGTTGAATGTACAATAAAAGAGAAGAGCAATTGCAAGATGTGTGTCTTTGTAAAACAGCAGAAAACCGTCTAACATAGGTTAATATTTTTGATTTATATAAGACTCAAGTTGTTCGCCTCAGGAACAACAGTCTGCTGATCCAATGCACAATAGTCATTTAATATGTTTTTAACACATTTTAGATTTGAAAGAGTACTACAAAAAATTATATATATATATATAGATATATATTGTATGTGTATATAATTTTGAGATTATCCTTAAATGATTCATTCAATAATAACAAAACTTACATGGTACAATTTATCAGCAACATTTTGTTGTGAATCATCATTTCCGAATGTTGGGGTCTGTTTGATCGCCATAGACAGTTTCTCAAGTCCTTGCATAGATTTTCTTTCTCTTTCGATATCTTGTTTCACTAGCTGAAGTATTTTTAATAATGCCTGTAAGTAGTGAAATAATGTTTCTTATTAGTACCTACCTGTTATAAAATACATAAATCTTAGTAACAAGGAAGGTTTTTTGTATAGAATAGGGTGCAAATTGACAGGTGGCTTACGTGATGGTAAGTGATCACCTGTTTTAGGCACCTAATCTACCCCGGTTTGTGAGACGCGATATAACACTCTTAAAAATTTGATAATGGGCGAAAAATTGAAAATATATTATCTAAGTTGTTAAAAAATCAACACTATTTATGAAATAAAACTCGATAAGCGAAGTAGGTATAGTACTACCGATGACGGGGAGGAAGGTGTGACCACGAGACTGCGGTGTATGTGCACAGTAATTATATAATAAGATTCACGCTGCACTGCGATAAGAAAGTATAAAAGTATAAATGTTCTTGAACATTCTGGTATAATTCGGCATACAGAGTGTGTTATTTGATGACATTGTCGTTATTTCAAGGGTAATTACATAAGAGTGATGCGTACTTGTTTACGGCGCTCTCGATTCATTGCCAATGTTGTGTGTTCGCAATAAAAGTCCGGAAGCAGTTGTTCACTAGCGCCCGCAGGTGCGGATCGAACGCCGCGTACCACTCGCATATCCAGATTTGCGTTAGCATTTTTTATCGGTCCTAATAAAGTATTCGTTGCCTGGGAAAAAGTTACACAATCAGTCGTCGACCATTGCAGTTTTCTATTTTGCGTTGATTTAACACTCACCTCCGCTAATTGTGGCGGAACGGCGGCCGTCAACCTGAGATAACAATCAGCTGAGCTCTTTAACTGCGCGAGTCTCTCTTCTTCGAGAGATTCAAGCATTCCCGCTCCTTTCACAACGCTCGTTTCCCATTCTAGCCTAAACGATCATAAAGTACATTACAGAATGGCAATTAAGTAGGTTACGACTGCTTTGGTTGCTGATTTTAAAAAGTTAGTTATTACCTAGCTCGTTCCGCTTGAACACAAACATTGTAATATTCCGCTTCAGTCTTTTTAACGGCATCCTCAGTCTTTCGTTTCTTGACCTGAAGTTTAGCTGCATCTCGTTCGTTTGCTGAATTAGCTATACGTTCCGAACGAGCAGCGCTCAAGATAGAGTGCGGGATGTGGCCCATACTTGAACTACGCGACATGCGGCTGTGAACAAATCATAAAGTAATCACCTGGCCACAATGCCTTCATGATAACAATCGCAATGCTTGCATATTTATATCGCGTCGCTTATCGCAAGGCAAGTACTTTGAAGGATCCTTCTAACTCGACAGAAGCAGATGATATTGTAAATTACAAAAAAAAATGTTTTAAAAATAATTATCATCTGTTTCGTCGTCGTTATGACAAAAAGGCGAACCTAATCTCTAGAGAAGAATCTTGGAGTTTTTCGTTTTCTCTTGCAGCGGCGTGTGACTGCCTTTTCGATTTAACTTCTGCCGTTCTCCAGTCCGATAGGGTACGCGTTGTTTTATCGACGTTGCCCTCGATCTAAAAACATAAATAAATTATTTCTGTTTGCCTTATTATTCTGTAGGTATTAATTCTTATAGCTAACTCGAGTAGGTACCTTCTTTCTCAGTTTTAGTTGATTATCGATTACATTTTTCATCGGCTTGACTAATTCTTCCGAAAGTGCGCTGGAGTAATTCCTGTAAACAATTGTACCATAAGAATGTGTAACGAATCGTACGACGAACCATAATTTATACAATGCATTTAAATATGAAAATACCTGTGTATTTCGGCACGTTTCTCCATTTCCATTGCGACATGTTTCCACGCGTCTGCACAAGAGCCTACACTCTCCTTGCAAGCTTTGCTTAATTTCGTACCCAGTTTCGCTAAGCATTTCGAGTAATAATTCTCTGCTTCAACTCTGCAACAGATATTCCATAACTCGTTGCTTTCTTTGTAATGTGTATTATCATAAAAAGATTGCGGAAGAGCTAATAACAAATATAACTGTCGTGGCGTAACGACATTATGTTTTTATGGATGTTACATCGGTGCGGTTGTGTAAAGCACAAAATGTTAATAAAATCTTATCTAAGATCATAAGTGATGAGCTGAGAGTTTTATAATTCGAGTTATTTTTGTGCCGTCTTGACCCACTTGTATTTGGCGTGTGGCGGTCTAATTCTGGATTTGTGATCATTGCCATAACAATGAAATCGGCTGTCCCCAGCATCGACTAACTTTTATTTCGTTTCATATCTCTTGTTAGAATTAACATTGTTAGCATATAATAAAGGTTTATTTAATCACTGCTATTAACTATTAAGTAATTGTATGTAACGTTAAACGTACACACACGCGGTGCACAAGGTCGTTGGAAACCTATATATACCTACTACGATTAGTGAAACCTGTTGTCAAAGCGTTATGCTTGTAAACAATACAGCATTGTTAGATTGTCACGTCTCAAGAAAGCGAAAATAGTATCGATGATGTTTATCAAAGTTGCAGTAACATTCTTCAATTAGACATATACATAATTATCTTTATTATGTTCATGGTTTTCTATCATTTTGCTTCATGAACCTCGTTGATTCTGAGTCTTTACGAAGAGATACAGTCGTTAAATAACAGGGCGCGTTTTTTAAATTTAGTTTAGACCTTCACATATGATAATTTAAATGAATTTATCAAACTATCGTTTGTTAATCACCAGTAGTCTTTTTAGGATAATAAAAAAGTTGATTATAAGCATTAAAACGGTTAAATATCAAGTTCTTGTTTGTGCGACCTTTTATCAAGGTCGACTAACTAGTATCTACGATATTTATTCATTTTTTTAAGTGAAATGTTAGCTAATTATTATACTTTATAAGTGTTGGTGTATAGTTTTTATAATTTAAAATTTGTTTTTAATTTCGCGTTATTTGTTATATTAATTGTAATCTTGTTGGAGACTGGTTTAGAAACAAATGAGAGCAAGTCATATAGTTAAATTTAATATATTTCTTGTTCTACTTTATAGTTAATATACGACATATTATGTACCTCAAATCACAAATGTTAATTACTGTTAAATATACATACATGTTCAATAGTGTTAGGTTATCTTTCTGAATACTAATTCGTTAATTAAAGTCTTATAAAATTCTATGTCTGTTAATACGGCATGGGGCTTACAAATTTCATCAATCATTTATATCGAAATCGCAAATATTGCAATTGCTTTTGGTTACATAGCAGCAAAATCATGTTAGGAACATTTCGTTCGCTCAATTTCGGAAATATGTTAGACTTTTTTTTTTTTACCTGGTGAAACCCTTTTTAGCGGGCTCCCGCGCCGGGCAAGTTGGTAAAGTGACGCGGGGAGTGTGGGGGTTAGACCTAGTTAAAGTTAGTATAGGCAAAAATAAACTAGGTATGCGGGTCACCTAATTATATGATATCACCCATAAGCATTTGCAATACCAATAGAATCGCGGGTGTATTGCATAGGAGGAAAGACTATTACTTTTCGTTAGTAATTAATAATAATATATAATTAATAATTTTAATTACCTTTCATGTAAAATTGACGCTAGCTCTTTGCTGAAATCGCTGCCCTGTTTCACATAGCGTCGTAACTCATCAAATCCATTTTGCGCCTGTAAATATATCATAAATAATAATGTAATTTTAATATTTGTTTCCTGAGTATAGATGATCAAAAAAGTGCATTAATTTTTATACATTTTGTGTTTGTCAGGGAAGGGTCGAAGTTACTAAAGATGTGTTTAATTCTACAGAAGGAGTAGGTATTCTGTACACAAGAAAACCTTTAAAAATCATCTTTATATGAACTATGTTAAATTCTGCGACAAAGAACGCGTTACTGATTTCAAGTAGGTACCTATGCCTATTTAAATAAAAATATTGGTAAAGGATGAATACAATATTATATCGAGCGTTAGAATTGTCGGGATAAATAATATAATAAATAAATCGCGTTTTTATGTGTTATTATTACAAACCCATTCAAATTGAATTAAAACTTTATCGGTCTTTATATCAAACTAGCCTCACGGTTACACTTATGATGAAAATGAGACTAAATTTTATGAATTAAATGTCAATATGTTTTAAATTCTCCTTATCTATAGGTAACCTACCTTCACCTACTTTTTTTTTCTATAGACATGTTTAAACTCGAAGTTTTTTATCTTTTCTGTAAGATTTAAAAAAATCGTAAGGTTTATACAAAACATGTCCTGACGATTACGAACACAACCAAAAAAAGAATTATCCATTTTGGTACATATGTATATACATATATGTATATTTAAATGAGAGATATATATTAAATAATTCATAGTAGCGTTATAATGCTCCGTGAATGCGATATAATCGCGTGCAATTAATAATACTCTAGCTAATAATTATGCTACTTGATCTGCTTTTGTCTTGTGTTTTTATCGATTTCTTTTCAATTAACATTTTTAACCCGTAATTTATTCGCAATAGATAGGTAAGTAATTACTAACCTAGTTTGCTGTTGTCTGACAATGTCAGTACATAATAAGACCTAATTCACGCAAGATCTCATTACAATATACCTAAGCAAGTTCTTAACCATTTTTAGCATGATGGTGGAAGTTACCATCATACTTTTTTTACATATTTCATAATATAAAAATAATTTATCTAAAACATGTATTACATCACCCACATTTCATGAAAATAGAAAAATACAGTGCGAAGGGTTAAATGCCTTATACATGATATTATATTCATTATTTTGTATACTTATTACAAATACATTAAATATGTTTGTACCAATAAAACACCTTAACAAGACACAAAATATTTAGACATATATTATGTATCTTTATCGTATACGTGTACACGGGTGTACAAGGTTTTATAGTAAAATCCTGCGATAGGTCAGGTTTATATCCTTACCCAGAAGTACTAAAAATCCATTTTTGCTATTTTTTAGATTACTGTTACATTATTACCGGTAAGAGCACTTTAAAGTCTTCCAGTTTCAAACTCAATGGTTTGCTCAAATATATTTTTTCGTTGATATGATAGTTTTTTTTTGTTTTATCAACTGTTTGCTGATTAAAATCAGTCAATCAGACAGCTATGGAATAGAGAATAAATGCTATTCGATAATAGCATTTCTCCATTGTAAGTATCAATTATTATTCACGTCACAGTAAAACTATTTATCTGCTGGTCACGCCGCAACAGTGAACATCAATGTATTAAAAATGACTAGTATTTTATAGGTACAAAACAATAGCTACACAAAGGTTTTCTTCCGACCAGTACATGAACGACAATATATATTTTATGTATATATTGAATAAGGTATATTGTCCTCTAACTAAATTGTTATTAGTCTATTGAATGATATTCGGTAGTCGTATTTCCGCCTCCTAGAGCACGTAGCACCATATAGCTCTTGGTTGCTGATATTATAAGTTAAATAATTTGAAGTAACTCTATCTACTGTAGAGCGGAGCAGAGAGCTCTCTGGTTAAATTTAAACAAATAGGATATTTTCTTACCTTTGGGATATTTTATTACCTATGTGTTAACACGTTATTTGCAGAGAATGCTAGCGAATCGACTGAGGTTGAACCCCAATCTGTCAAAGCAATGTTATTGCCAATTTACGAGAAAACGGACTCTATCTCGTTCTATCATCATCAAACCTGCAATAATATTGCTTTAAGAGATGGCAGAATGATAGGAAGATCACATACCGCGGCCGCCTCTATACAGTCTACTTAAACCAAATGACATATCAAATTCTTTTATTCAAATCGGAACGATCACTTCCATAATACTCTCAGCAACTATCAATTTAATTCTTTGATTATTCATTCATAAATCTCTCTCATTACATATATTCATTTTGATTTGCATCGAACTGAACATCTGCTAAATATGTTTTTTTACTGAGATGGTATTGTGATACGGATATCGACGTTTCGAAAATTATTCTTGTGTCTTCGTAATGATGTTCCATAATAATATATCTGTAACCAAGGACTTGAAATATTATACAGAACTATAAAGTCCTTGTCTACAAGTTAACCTATGGAATATGGATAGACTACATTTTCAAACTTTGCATCGAGCCTAAGACACATTGACATGTCTAGTGTTGATCTAAGCATTTATTATTTTATTTAATTAATAAAACGGTCATGTGAGATAAATGTCACCAATACGAGAATCCCTCTTAAATTACCTCAGAGCCTGTACAAAATGAAACTTGGAACATGATACAGAGGTTCGATTAATCTTTCTTCTACAGACAGACTTTGTTTAATTTATATTGTTATATAAAATTTTGTAGATGCATCCAAGTATTATGTAACGCAATTTTGGGATCTTGTAAGACGTTAGGATACGTTACAGGGGCCGGCGGGGGGTTCGAACAACGCGTTTTGTTACATTGTTTTTTTTTTAAATATAAAACTAGGGAATTAAAATCTCTCCCAAGTTGGCAACCATTTTCGTTTATATTTTACGGGGAATCTCTCTACTACTACTCTCTACTACAACAGAAAGGTATTTAAGCGACTTCCCTTTTATGTAAAAATAGTCACTTAGGTGTTACGTAACGAAGGGGAGAGGAGGGGGGGGGGGGGGGTACAGAAAAATGTTACGGTGCGTTATATGGGGAAGAGGGAGGGTCGAAATGTTCAAAAATTGTGTCATGTAATACTTTGACGCCCCCAAATAAACATTAGACTACAGCCCGCCTAGCCTGACCATCAAGAGATATCTCGCAGATGAGAGAGACAAATAAAGATTTATTTCTTTCAAATTAGACTTGATATTATTTAATATTACCAATGAATACCGTGAAAGAGTTGCAGAAAGTTTTTACTGACTACATGGTCGATGACTTTACATAACATTTAACATTTTCTTTATTGGTAGGAAATGTACGTAATGACTGGGCAATGGTGATAAAATGTCACGCGTGCAAGGTTTATAAATTTTCCCAAGAATAAGAGTGCATATTAAAGTAGGTATATGAATTCAATAAGATTTTCTGATTCATATTAAAATGCTGTTTATACTTTTATCGATATTGATTTTATAATATATTTACTTTTAACGGTACATAATTATAGTCCATTGTTTTCGAGAGGTGTTCCTATTTCTGTTTAATCTGAAGCAAAAAGGTACACTTCCGTTACTTTGTAAAGTTGTTTCGTAACAGTACAGGTAAAGCACGTTTTTAATGGAGCAAAATGAAGCTGATCTGAAAAGCAAGTGCAGGCAGTTGGAACGAGATTTCTACTTTTTCTAGCCAGCTTGGATTTCAATTAAGGACGCGTCGTCTGTTTACATAGTAGGTACTTTTAAGAAACTTTCATTGGAAATTACACAGCTATGTATTACACATATGTAGAGGGTATAAATATCGACAACGTAAGCATTGATAAGGCAAAATATAGTTTACTTTTGCATTTAGAGATTTTGAGGATATTTCTACTTTAGGAACTGTATCCGAATATAATCCATATATTCTATTTACCAACGTGTAATTAGAGTCTGTTTTCAATCAATTTTCTTATTTAATCTATTGTATTAATTTGTATGAGGTATTTTCAGTTAAAGATAATATGAATATTTTGAAAGTGTATTTATTGGTTTGTAAACACTAAAGCAAAGCTTTTAGGATAAAAAGGGTTAAATTTAAGGGAAATCCCGGGAAACCCCGGGAAATCATTACACGTGAGTGAATTCACGAATTAACCAATAAAATTTATTAAAAAGATTACGCAATGATTACACACGTGACATGGTTGGCAAATAATTTAACAAATAGTACGTAACGTATTTTATCTATTCATTCATCCTTAAAATAATAAAAGATGAATAAGTAAACAACGGACTAGATAAGTTTATGAATTATGTAGTACAATTACGAATAATAGCTCCCCACTTTTGACTTCCAATTATTTTGATTGTATCTCAAACTTTCACCGCGGCTAATGGTCATGACAATATAGATACCGTCTGATATTTTACAACAATAGCATTGTTTTATAATATCATGTTATCTCTAGAATAACTTATTCCTATAAATCTGACGTCTCACCTGATTCTCTGGCAGATAAGGGACGTCTAAGTCGACACGACTCGCTTCTAGACCATTCTTTAGACGCAATGAAAATCCATAGCATAATAGAAATCAGGTAGAATCTATATTTAAGCATAACGTAAACACCATAAATGGTATATATGGCATTAACTATAGAATAGAGTGTGTTTATTAACGTATAAATATGTACGTAATAAAATTAAGCTTCGACTGAAAAAAAAATACTCAATCTCATTCTCTATCAATAACATATAGAGTCTGGAGCTTCGTCAACTACTTGCTACTTTTTACATAATGATTATTTTAATAAGTCCAGAAAAAAAGGAGAATAATGTTTTCATATAAATATATGTACATATTTGTCTGCTAATTTTGTACAATAGATTTAAATATAATAAATGTATCAGAAAATCGAGCCATAATGATATTAAATTGATCTAAGTGTTATGACAGGAATACCTTTCACTGTCGGTAATTTCGGCTTAGTCTAGTAGCCTATTTACAAATGTGGTTGTACTTTCACTATCTAGCCAGCCGTTTCGTAGAATCTCGAGAACAATCATTTTAATTGTTTCTTTTATTACGTCAACAATGTATCATAAAGTGATGTAAACTCTTACAGAAACGTTATATTAGAGTTAATAATACATGATTGTGCTGTGATTTTTTACGTATTCTGAAAACAAGAACGACAAGTAGTTATTGTTCTTGTACTTTTCACTCATAATTGAGATGAATCCTACTTTTAGATTTACAATCATTAGCAAAACTAACTTATTAGCTACTCCAAAGGAAAATCGTAGCCCTCAATATGCTCAAACAATTAAACGATCATCGTTTCGCTTTTTTTGTTGGCACATTCGATATTTGCATTAATCTACACTTATATGATAAAGAATTGAATACTTAAATAATATACTGTAGAGGAGGAGACTGGCTCCCCGCGACCACGGTTGCTGAAAAACATCCGAAACGTTGGGATAAATAATTTAAACAATATAAATAATAAATCGCGTTTTAATCCGGTATACAGTATTTTATTTAAATGTGTGATACTGGCGTTAATAAAAGACAATATTAATTGAATATTTGTTTTTTTAGTTTAAATATATTTTATGAATTACAAATTATAAATATAAAGACACCTAAGAAAATTATTGATTTGTGATGTGATTGATTGATGATGAATTTAAAAGATAAGCGTAAATCGGCTAGAATAGGCTAGAATAATTATAGTTGATATGTATGTGTGTATAGGTGATGTTAAAACACAATTCATTCACTTAAATAATAATTAAATAACGACAATAGCGCTTCGGCGCTTGACATAATATTATTATTTAAGTTTGGTACTGTTTACCTCTTGAGTATATAACCCTCAGATTAAATACCTTTTTTTTATTTAATCTGAGTTAACCTAATAAATATATTAAGATAATATAAGTTTATAGGCAGGTCAATACAATATAATATATATTAACCTACATATGTAGTACCTACATATATAGTATAAATCTACATATGTATTATAATAAAATATTGAAGGAACGAATCTTCGTTCTAATCGGCCGGCGCGGGCGATTCAAATGCGATTCATTTAAAGGAAAATATGGTACGGAATTTTTTAAAAGGTCAAGGTCATTCGAGTATTGAACTCACCCAATAGTTGTCCTTGAACGCATGGTTATTTGATGAACGTAGATTGATCATATCTTCTATAGTGTTCTGCCACCGGTCCATGCCAGCAGCTATCTTGTTGGTCACGTTTTCCCTATTCATGGTGTCACCACCATCGTCATCGCAGGAAGACGACGCATTACCGATGCTGTCTTTGTTGCTGCTACCACTGAATGTCCTGAAACAACGTTCCCGTTTATAACATCTTTTGCCTTACCGCCACGAGTTCTCAATGGGAATGGGACGGAGCTATACAAATTTTAGCGCGGTGTCTTTTACTCATAAAGTGAGACGACAAAACAATACTCTTAGAGATCGTGGTACACGAACCGATACAACTTGGAAACCTTCAAGAACCGAGCCTACATCTTTCTTAAAGGCCGGCAACGCGACGCACCTGCAAGCCCTCTGGTGTTGCGGATGTCTATGGGCGGCGGTGATCACTTACCATCGAGTGAGCCGTCTGCCCGTTTGCCCCCTATACTATAAAAAAAAAAACGCCCGGTGTAATTTAGTAAGAGAGTCACGCAAGTAGTTTACAGTGTCAATTTAATTAGCGTGCTTCATGGCGTTAGTTTTGGCATAGTGGACCAACAAGATTTGACGCTAAATAAATTAAAAAAAATTGGTAAGAAATGGTAAAAGAAATAGAGGAAGGCATACATTAGATGGGAAGATGATAGGAAACTGAAACTAAGACCAAACTTTATGAGAGACAGACGAAAATGGAAATCGTTGAAGGACATTTCACAGGCAGGTCGTTATTATATGGAAAAAGTAACTGCTTTATATAGAAGTAACAACTATAAAATAAGAAGCCGGTGTAAATGCCTTTGATCAATCTTCTTACGTTGATGACACATCTCTGTAATCAATGATGTCTGTTGATAAGAATATCCTTCACTTTCTTTTGTGTTGTTAAATGTAATATATTGAGGATCTATATAATGCAATGTTTTCATTAGTATTAAAAACTACGTAAGTGAATAATAACGATCATTAAAAGAGGTACTTTATGCTTTCTGTAATTACGATAATTTAATTGTATGCATGTCTGGTACAGGTGCAGAGAAAACACGTTTTTGTTAAAAGCCTATCAACAATTTGTTTTAATGTACTGTTAACCGGATGATACAACTTCTTTTTGTAGTATTTATCGAAGAAAATACGTCTTTAAATAGTTAGTAAGGGTATGTAAGGTACTGTTAAGACAGGGAATATAATTTCGTCATAGTTCAACCCGAAGAAAAATAAGAAAAAAAAAACTTAATAGTAAATTAATTTAAAAAAAAATTTATTAATGCAAATTTATGACTGACATATTTTAATTACGCTGATGAGAGAAATTAATTCATTGTAACTGGTTTTATACGTACTTTGGTATTTGATAATTCTTACTACTCGTATCTGAGACATAATTATAGTAAAACCAAGAAACTCTATGAATCACGCTTCCTATATGATGCGTAACTCTTTCTTACTCATACACCATTCACGGCTGTTTGTTAATTATATCAATTTAATTAACAGAAATACAGGAAATGATTTGTGATTCGGATAGTACATAAATACTTCCTGCTTTCGTTTCTTAAAAATTTCATTTTGAATCCAATTAAAATTTATTATGGTCTTAAATTATTGTATACGAAAGAATCAGAACTTTTATTGTATTGTTATAAATTTATTTCGCGTGGTTTCTCTTGGTATGAAGTTAGTTTAAGCTACTTTATCTCCGACAAAATATTATATAACCTATATATAATAATATATACCTACATATAATTATGAGTCGCTGTCTCCGGCTAAGTTAATTATTCATACATATGTATATGTGATAAAGTGACTGTGTCCTATGGCTTTTTAGTTTTAATACCAAATCGCATGAAGAACGGTTTATTTGTGAAAACATTACATGCTAAAAAACTTGTATTTATGACCTTCTTTATATATTACGGTGTATTTATGACCTTCAAAATCATGCAGTTTATTCATAATTATGATTTACTAAAACTCGCTTTGTAGAGTTTAGGTTTTTAATTAGAACCGCATATACATATAGTTAATGCTTGTTCATTAAAACATCATTAGTTGAACGACAGAATATTATCTTAAAATTACAATATATTCAATAACGCTCTTTAAACATATTTAAATAAGAGTTAAATGGGTCCAGCAAATAAATGGTTATAGGTAGGTGTAAGGTACTTATTTCGTGGACTGTGAATGCCAAACATTTCAACAGCTTCAGTAAATTAAATTAGCTCGTTGGCCGCGGTGCTAATGTTAGTAAACTGGTTAGATATGTTTTGCAACGGCTTCGACTTATCTGAGATAAATCTTTATAGATTCATCTTTTACTAGAGATTAATTTATTTCATAACACTTTTTTACAAACGTTACGTTAACGTAACATACATTAATGTATGGCATTAATAAATAAAATACTTATTTTGTAAGAGATATAAATAAAAATCAATATAAGTATGTTTGTCCTCTATGTACCTACTCCTAAACTACCCTGTAAACCCGCTAAGATTCTTTATCAAAAAAAAAAAACACTTTTTTTTACTTATTGTGGCATTGCAACGCATAGTTAATTAATAAAAAGTTATATTTTATTAAAGCTGTTCGTGAAAAAAAATCTCAAACTTTATTTGCAAAATGTTCAATAAAAAGTAACTTTTTATAAAGCACCAAGATTTAATAATGACTCTCAGTCCAGCAACTGAATTTTGTAACGCGGAAGACAACCGATTTATCGCTGTTCTAATTATTACTCAAAAAGACCTTTACAGTTATCTGTCGGAATGATCTCGTTTTGGTATAAACACTATTGTCTTTACATTTTGTACATTTCCATTTTCCAGTTTCTAATTTAGAATACTTATAAATAATAAAGTAATAATTATTTTATTAAAACAATTGATTCTTTCTAACTAAAGGGTAATCTATGAAATTAGGTACTGAATAGCCGACTTCTTTCTTTCACAGACTACGTCATTCTTGGCTAATGTAGCCTATATATTATTTTTTTCGGATCAATTGAGATGTTTTCTTTAAACGTTGGTGGTAAAATTCGTAATACCAGTGTTGTTTCTTAAAAAATACATGATGCAATATAGCTTTTTATGACAAGATTGCATTTGGAGCGCATATCATCAGCGCGTATTTGCTTGTTTTTTTTAATTAATACAGAAAGTAATTAAGACCTTACTTATGACTACACGGCCTACACTATTATACTGGTATATTTCAAACACATGTCCATTTATGTAATCATGCCACTAAAGAAGATATTTTTGAAGTTTTGACTCGGTAGAAGATAGGATAGGAGATAAAATAGAGAATGGCAGAAAGTACATTAAAAATACCTTTTGTCAAAATATTGAGTATTTTTATTGGCCATCCGCTAAATTTAATAAGGAAAATATATAGCGACTTTCTATAATTTTGCAATTTTCTTATATAGAGTAGGTACAAAGTTATTTCATATTTTTATGGCCTAGCACGAACAACATCTGTTATATCAACGATATGAATACTTTCTCGCAAGCAATTCTTCTGGAACTCTGTGTTAATTATTTTATAAAAAATTGACTTTACTTCTTACTAACTAAACTTCTGAATATATTTTAAAAATTAATTCTCACCTACGCCATTATTGACTCATATCAGTGTTATTTTCTATCAATCAAGGAAAAATCTCTCACTTAAGAACTTAAAATTATCTAATATATGTTGACACATGAAAAATCTTATACGTGATGAGTTGAGGAATTTCTTCTCTGAAAGCCGGTTGAAGCACCCATACACGTAATTACCGTAAATTACTTCATATCTCACGATCAATTTGTTAACGAAATCATCAGATTTAACAGACATCGTTATCATGAGAAAAAGTGAAAACTTTTCTTACATTCAATATTATGGAAAATAGTGATAGTATCAAAATCTTATGGACTAATGCTATAGTTTTAGGATGGCAATGTTATTAACTGGCATTATATTGGACTCTATGACCCGACCGCGGAAAGGGGGTCGGGGCTCCTAACCGTTTTATAACCGACACTCCGAGCCGTTGATAACCGCACGTCACAACCTTATTTCTATCAATCCAATCAACTGAACATACGCGGGATATGTTGGTTATTGAACGAAATTAGACTGTAGATACGATTAAAAAAAAAAGCTATAATTAAAATATTACAATAAATTGTATTAATTTTCCGAAGTTTTGAGTTGTAAAATCGGACTGAGCTCAGGGGGCCAAGCACGAACGACTATCGACAAAGTATTTGAAGCGTCAAACTGTCAGTTGTATGGAAAATCATTTGAAATTTCATACAAATGACAGTTCGACGATACGAACACTCTTTCGATACTTGTTCGTGCTCACCCCTCAGTATTAGCTGGGATTTTAATTTTCACCACCGTTCATAGATGGAAAAACCGTGAAGTGCATATTGCGTTTTCGGTCTCAGTCTATGAATTTCCGAATGCTCGAAATAAAAAGTAGGTCGACAGTACCTTCGTGTCTAGGTATTATACTACCCAACATACTTACTTACATTTTACACTTTGACTTTCATATTAAATATTGAATTTTTATCTTTAAGATATGAAAATATACAACTACATAGATATTACTATAGATTGTTTATTGCCCTTTTAGTTAAAATATTAGTTTTAAATCATATCCAACATTTGGATGTGTGCCAATTACAATGCAAAATCCACTCGATTCTAATACACATCAAGAATTTTAAAATTATCTATCTTGAATACTTGAAAAATATGTGTGTGTACAGACACGTGAAAAATCTTATACGTGTCGTGTTGAGGAATGTCTCTTTTTGAAAGCCGGTTGAAATTTGCCCGTAGACGTGTAATTACCTTAAATGACTTGATATCTCACAATCAAATTGTTAAGGAAACCATCAGGCTTAAGGCTTCGGTATTATGAGAAAGATTATAAATATACAGAGAGTATAAAATTCATTCATTTCACAATAAAAATAAGTATATTTGGTTGCCCGTTGGTATCATAAATAAAGCAACCTTGAAATACATTAAATTAAAGATATTACGTTCAGAAACTTAATAAAATAATATTTCCTTCCTACGAACTTGTTTGCAGGAAGTGCTGTTTTAATTATGATTTAAAGTAGAAATCGACTGACTTAATTTTTAACCTTTATTATTTATTCACTGGCATATTAATTATGAAGTTTTAAAGTATGATGGATGTATAAGCCCACCCCCGTAACTCAGTGTTATAGGCGTTGTGTTTTGCACCGGAGGTCATAGGATCGACTCACGGAAAAATCTAAGTTTTTTACAAATGTTTGATAGTGTAGGGTGCTAGTCCCATGCTTCAAAAGGGGCCTTTCATTATTTCATTATTTAAGCTTTTTTTTTGTATAGTGCGGTGATCACCGCCGCCAATGAACATCTGCAACACCAGCGGACTTGAAGATGCGTTTCCGGCCTTTTACGTAACATTATATGGTCTACTCCAATTCTAGTTTTACTGAATAGTTGTGTACTCTTAATAGATTATATTTTCAAGAGGAGAACTATTTAGCCCTGGATGGACAGACAAAATATACAAAAGTTTAAGAAATATGTATACCGTAATTAAAGTTCCTTATTTATTTTAAAACCTATAAAATATAATTATACCGGTGATATAAACGTAGAATGTTTATGAAAGGGAATTCCCAAGTCCCTTAGTGGGGCATGGGGCAGTTCCATTTCTGTGTCTGTTTCACTGATCGATTTTTCTGTACATGTATACTCGTTGGTGAGCTTTCTGTGCCCTGCCCGACCACATTTTTTTTTTTAAATCTTGCTTACCCGGGATTCAAACCCAAAATACACACGCGCTTACCACTGAGCTACGAAGGCGGTCTGTAGAACTTTAAATTGACATTAGAGTGAAATGTCATGTACCTACAGCGAAATCGTACATGAGCGTCGACTTCGGAATCACAATCAAATTGTATCGAGGAAAGTGTTGAAGACTGATGTCTTGAATTCTGACTTTCACTAGGTGCGAAACTGACGTCACGTGACGTCACTGTCACTCCGGGAGCGTGCAAGTACGATTATTGATGGATCACCGACTTTACGTACACCTCTCCATAATCTAAATTAATTCTTAGAATCATATTTTGTCATACATATTCATAAGATATTGTATAAGCGACCGAAAATTTAAAAGGTGAAATTTATCATTAAAGAGATATAGTACCTATGTGTTAAGTAATTTTATTGCTTGTCACTTTTGTATTTAATTTTCTAATTTAAATAGAGTCTTTACAATGTACATCAAGGACTGAATACCGGTTAATTTACTATGGGAGATATACCGGTATAATAAAGGTTTTTGTTAATATTCTTTCGTTTTTATTCATATTTACTGAAAATAAATACTGTGGTAAGTTAAGTGTTTAAGATTAATATCATGGTATCTCAGTCAGAAACGTATCTTGGAAAATAAAAATTAACCGGTTTCAGTCCCTGATGTACAGTACCGAATGGTAATAGTTTAAAAAAGGCTGTCGAAAAGTTAACTGTATAGTTTATAATGAATGAATGGTTTTCTACTAACTAATGAATGTATGCGTGTCATATCCATCAATACGTGAAACGGCGTATAACTAAAAGTCATAGATATAAAAGTATGTAGTGCGAATCTCCACCTCTCATACCCCTACCACCCCAAAATCACCCGTCCTAGGATTTTCTACCTTCTACAACACTATGAACTCCTGGTAAATAGGATACGTACTATACTGTTTTAAACCATCCTTATCCTTGAATAGGATATATTTAGTAGGTATAAATAGATGGTTGACCTCTTTATATTATTTATCACCTTAATGATTGGTGATCAATCGCGTTCAATAAAATAAGTTATTTTATTTAAATGTGTGATAATCGGTTTAATAAAAGACAATATTTATTACGCGTTCATTGAATTATTATATAATTTTCAGATAAATTACACCCTTCATCTCATGTTTATGAGTATCTCATTATTATGTAACAAAGCAACAATAAATTATGAACAGTCATTTCTATCGTTTTGCACTTCGTGTGGCTGAATATTATTTCCTTATTGTAAGGTCTATTTTACCAACTATTTAATTCAAATTAGTTTTCAATTACTTTTGGCATTGGCGGATGCGTACCGGAAACTAACTGCTTGTCAGTACTTCGAATGCGTTGACAATGAGCGACACAACCTTAATTAAAGCAATATGATTAGATTTGTAGACACTCAAGTTAAGCTTACTGCAATCAAATACGTCCCCATGTAGGTGGTTGATCAGCTATCTTTAAAGATACTTTATATCAATTTGAGTATAAACTTTTTTCTAGGAAAAACTTGCGTTAAAAATAATTACAAAAGGTATACATTACATATTGTTATTATTAACTTATAATAAAAGGTTACTTATTTATTACGCAGATATGCGTAACGTCCATATCACGGGTGCTCTTTTTATATTACATATCGACAGACGAGTGAACCTCATGTCACTTGATGGTAGGTCAGCCACAGAACATCAGTCAATGATGCTGTCGACCTAATTTGAGATCCTTAGAATCAGACTGCGCAATATGCACTTCATGTTTTTCCATCTATGTGTTATAATTAAATCTTTTTATTCTACATTACGGTTCTCAGTTGCTTAATGGACCACTACGGGCCGTTATTGAACACAGTCGGAGCGCATCCACATTGCTTTTTATTTAGGCTTAGCGTGGTTGCATTGGTTAAATGTGAATAGACATGATAACTTCGCAACATTACCTTTTTCGTCTACAGAGTTAATGATTAGATATCTTTTTTCAGTTTTGAATGTTCCTAATAAATGACTGGTGGGAATAAAGTGACGAATATTAGTAATATATAGTTTGTGATATCTACCAACACCAAGTGTAATACATAAGAATAAATGTCGTATTGATCGAATGTACGTATTCAATCCGTTGAGTAGGTTTCACATAAAATGCATAAACACAATACAAATATATGTTCATTCAATTAAAAAGTTAAAAGATATATGCAATCCGAATTTATCTGAAATTAAAATAAAGAGAATGTTTGTGAATTTGCACAATCGTGTAGGTACTTACTAGGTATATTTATAAACATATTGTTAGTTATTTTTTAAATATGGACCGTGTCCGCAATCTTTTACAACGGTTGCCCTTTTGACTACCTTTCGAAATCAATCTTATTATTTCACATAATCTGGTTTTAAGAGGATTATTATGTTGTAGACGTAAAATTTTATTGAAACGACTCTTTTAGTGAATGCAGCATTCATAACTTTACATATATAGATAACGTTGTTTTTCGAATATATGAGTCAACAATATGGAATATAAAAAAGTAATAAAACAGTTTTTTATTAACCTTCAATAAGTTTTGAAACAAGTCCAATGAATATCATATAAATTCATTGTAATGTTGTAAAAATTAAGCAACGAGTATTTTTAATTAATAAGTATGTACTTACTGCATTTTTATGGGAAATGATAGTGTATGTAAGATTACAAAGAGCTTGTGAACTTCAAGGTATAGTTAGGTAGCGATGATAGAAAACAATGAAGCACGAGCCGTACAATAACATTAGTTTGTTACAAGGACTGAATACCGGTTAATTTACTATGGGAGTTATACCGGTATAATAAAGATTTTTGTTAATATTCTTTCGTTTTTATTCATATTTACTGAAAATAATTACTGTGGTAAGTTGTGTGTGTTCTCTTTAAAACTAATATCATGGTATCTCAGTCAGACACGTATTTTGGAAAAAAATATTTAACCGGTTTCAGTCCCTGGTTTGTTATGTATTTAAATGCAATATTTTGATCCAGACCAAAAACATTTTCATGTAAAGTAACGCCAAGATGAGTAGGTACATATTACTTGCACTGTAAAAAGTTATCAGATCTTATAGAGAGCCAAGCTCCTAGCTCTACAGGCCCTAAACACTCTCTCTCATCATAGCGTATAGTGTTCTAGTCTTAAGTTCTCTGTCAAACTCTACACCTTAGTCAAAATATGTGTCTCATCTTGTACAGCGCTGCCACGCCATCTAAGTTTTCTCAACAACAACGACCATGATTAAGATGGTTTAAACATGATACATATGTATATATATGTACGTGCATTATCATTTCATTTAAAATAAATAACACTTATAATATTGAAATAATTTTGTTTATCAGTGCCCCTTCCAAATAAATAAAGCTCATGGACCTTTATGTCTCAAGTAAAACAACCTGTCACTCTTTTTATTTTAATCCTGAGAACAGGTACTGACCTCCAGGTTGACCCTCTCTTCACGCTTTTAAACGTACGAGAACAATATATTATACCCATGAAAAAGCAGTCCTATCCTTCTGAAGCAACTCATGTTGACACTGGAAAGAGGATAGAGTTACAGGAAAAATATATTTTCTTCATCTTGAAACGTTATACGTTTTCTTATGGAATCATAAAATGGGCATTTATATAAAATCATCATTATATAATTTAGCCATTTTTGTTAAGAATAAATAAGCTAATTTGTAAACTGTATTAAGAAAATACGAAGCGAGCGACCAATTCAAGAATGTAGGCGTTAAATATATTAAATTTTATGTCCAACAACCTTCCATATAGGATTTCACAATAAAAATGAAAACGATCTCCGGTCCTGAAGGTCGAACCACATTCAATCAGCTACAAATTTTTCAAGTCGATCCAGTACTCAATACCCAGTACCCAACCATTATCTCTACATTTGTATCATTAAATGACAGATTTACTGATACTATAGATAATTATTTATTGAACTCTGAATACAGATTTCATATCTTTATCTGGTAATATACTGCATAAGGACACATTAACAAAGTACCTCTAAATTAATTATGAACACGAAAAGTCGGAGGCAAACCTGCCGGCCTAGCATGACCCCCACGAGATATCTCGCGGACGAGAGAAAACAAACTAAGATATAAGATATCTCGATATATTATATCTCGACATCGACAATTTTGATAGAAAAGATATCTCGATCGACAAATATATCTATTTTTGATATTAAAAGTCGAGTTTTAAGTGTAATTGTCATGTTAGACCCGGAAGAAATAAAGAGATAATCGATTAAAACACGAGAAAACGGTCAACAAAATTTTGTCGCGGTTGTCATGCTAGGCCGGCTGACCGTGGAAGTTGGTAGTTTACTATTCATTATTAGTATGGGACCGAAACTGTAACGATGGAGATATGAAGTCTACATGGGAAAATGTATCAGGAGCCACAGGATGTAAGGATTTCCTACTTCTCTAGATACCTTTAGATAATTTTTTGAACACCTTCCGATCGTACTTATACTTATATCCCGTCTTATATTGTCAATATCTCGTAATATGTATAATAAATGCAACAACTTTCTCTATCGTTCCGCTTATTATAAAGTCAAATAAAATATCAGAAAATGCATTCTCAATTAAAAATGAACGATTTACAATTTCGTTATTTATTTTACTACCTCGTAAATATCGTTTACAGCAATAATAATGATGGGTATTGAGGTTATTTCGGAGATCGTGAAAGAGTAAGCTTTATGAAAAATTTATGTTAATATAGTTTACTATCATTATGTCAATGTTTACTATATAAGAAAATATTAAATAACTAATAATATAGTTCTGGTGTATACATAATATCCGAATTTATTCTAGAGTCGACGACGGCTCAATTTTAGAGTTAGCTTCTGTACTTACAAGCATTACATAAAAGAGGTACAAACTATTACATGCATATTTATTGTGAATATTGTGTCATATATTCACAATAACTTCCTATATTTAAATCATTAATTAAAACGAGACAAGAACTAATTTTCTATGTAAATTTCCTAGTGCCCTCCCCCGCGACATGCTCCATGGAGTAGATACATTTCTGTGTCTGTTTCCCTGATCATTTTACTTAACCGACAAGACTGAAACAATATTTTTTTTTCTAAACTTTATTCGAACCCAGGACCTCCGGTGCTAACGTGTCACTTTCCACTGAGCCACTTTAAATCGAATTGGTCATTTTAAATATTATTATACTTAAGAATTTTTTAAACTTTCAGGTCATTGGTACAGCGGTTTCTGATAATATTACCAAATATAGAACAGATTTGGTAAGTTCGGCGAACGCAATATCTGGCTTCACTTTGTGTTATGTTCGTTTCATAATACACGTTGCAGGAAATGTGTTAAAGTTACGATAACCGCAAGATACTCGCGAGGTTTTAGTAAAGATATCGCAAAACATTATTGCATACGTATCTCTGCTGTCTGCTGTTATAGGTACTAATAATAAAGGTCACATTGTTTTTAATAACTTTTAACTCTTAAATGCTTGAATTTTATTTGTCACATTGATTTTATAACCCTTTTATAGGTAAATAAATGCATACATTTTTATTTTCGATTAAGATTTGGAATCAACAAAGAATTAAGGGTGTATAATACCCAAATCAAAATACATAACTTTTTTTTAACAAAAACGGATGTATTTCTATTTTCTATATCACAAAAGAAATTACATAAATATATCAATATATGCACAAATATTAATATTTCATTTGTTTCTGTTACATTACTCTACATTTGTCATTTAAGGGTCAATTGATAATAAACACAATATTCCAAATGCACTAAAAATATTACAATATCAGGTGAATTAATATGTATTTGTAATAAAATCATGATTTTTGTTAAACATTTCACGATGTACCTACGTGTACTTGGAAAAAGTAAATAGGTACATATTATATCATCATTCCTTCCGTTCCAAGGCTAAGTATTATTCTTATTTCAAAAGGGACTTCAGTTTTATACATACGAAAGTATGGACTATGTGTTACGTTATCTTTGAGAAATAAAAACATCGTAAGCGAGCCAAGAGTCTGGCAAATTCTAGTTCTATATAAATACATTTTATGATTAAATACCCCTACGTTAAATAATACGTGATCTAACAAAAAAATTGAGACTGTATTTAACTCCTGGTTTCGATATCGTTAAAATTATATATTATGCAATAAAAACCCTTAAGAATTTACCTACTATGTAAGGTAATTAAATGTTTAAATAACTTTAAAAAAATATAGTGATATTTGTTGCGCATTCATATTTAGCCAATCGAGTTGAGGTTTCCATTTTTATCTTTTATATTCCAACAGATCATAGCTATTTTGTATGGGATATGGAAATGATAGATTATATGTATGTGATACATAGTACTTACATAATTACATAGAGATGAGTTTTGCCGTCATTTTTAATCGTTTTGCTCTTGGCTATTCATAATAATCAGGTCACATTCACAACAAAACCTTGCATATTATCTTCTTTTCAAGATCAAATTTATTAGCAGTTTTTCCATAGTTTTCAATAACACGAAATAAGAATATTTACAGTATAGTTTATATATAAATATCTTTGAATTTTTAAAATAGATAGAGTAAGCGATATCATACTAGGTTTGTACCCAACACACGTTACGCCCCGATGCGAGTGGAAGCACATATCACATTACGTAAGGCTTTGAAATGAAACTGCAATAAAAATAATGGTATTGACGATAAATACATGCGATGATTATTTAGAAAATATTTTAATTACGGTGGAATGTAGATACACAAAAAATAGCCTAGAAAAAGCCGACACTCGCGTCTTATTTCGTATCGTAAGGATCTGGGAAGAAGACAGTCGCAGGAAGAAAGTATTGGATTTATAATTATTTTGTCACGGTCCCATGGCTATTAACTTTTGGTCTATAAGATTTGGTTATAGATTATGAATACCTAGATCTGTGGGTGTCAATTGAACACCTGTTACTTTTATATAGAAGTGAAGCCCCTCTGGTAATGCATAGGGTTATCATATTTCTGCGTCCGATTCACTGAAGATTTTGTACAGATAATTAAATTATTATTAATAAATAATTAATAAATTGAAAAATGACAAGAAGAGAGTCGTCTTTAGGTACTTTGTCTGACCCAAATAATTATTTTATCTTTCTTCGAATCCAGGTCCATTCGTGCTAAACGCAATGAACATACCACCAAACTAAGATTGCAGTCAACCTTCATCCAAGGACAAACCAATACCTGAAATTATTTTTTCTATTTTTACCTATATAGGAAATTAATACGTGACCTGCGAATAATACCTAACACTAATAATAATAACGCCCATGAACGAAAAAACATCACAATTTTTTTAATATCTGAATTTGCGTAACATCCTTATAGTCAAGGTTATGCGATCGTGATAAAGTGAAAGTTTTGATACCTACTTCAGTTAAGTTGTCGAGTAAGTAGATTTACAAGTAGTAAACACAGTAATAGCGAACACTTAAAAATAATATGATTATATTATAAAGACCCCAAACATATTTTCTTGAATAATCGAATAAAATTGTAGACTTTAGACTTTTTTTCATAATAGAATAAAAAGTGTAAAAAGAATAAAAATACTTTATTAGTTCTATTTTATAGCAATAAATCTAAATGTTTAGTTTGAATACTATTTATTTTAGCTAAACTTATTCTAAAAAAATATATACTTAGACTTGAATATAAATTGAAATTTCTAATCAACGATTACACAATTTTGATGTTTCTATTACGTTTTAATATGTACTTAGTTATAATGCATTTTTATTATAAACTAGTGGCCCCGCAGACGTTATTCTGCCACAATTTTGGCTTCGAAATTATATAATTATTCTTAAATTTGAATATGCCCATTTACCCACTATAATTGTCTCATATGTCACTGATTTGCAGCGGACATCTGTTATTCCAAAAAAGCTTCGAATCTAATTTATTTTATAATTAATTTTATGCATATATTTTTTTCCTGATTTTTTCCAATATTTTAATAGCCTATATCTTATTCCCAACATAGAGGAATCCAACAAATAAGATATCGTTAAAATCGGTACAGCCGTTCTTGAGTTATGAATGGTGTAATTAACACAACTTTCTTTTATATATATATATTTCACTTTGATTATTATATGTCAAATAATCAAAGAGATTTCATATAAATATTGTTATTCACTTGAAATATAATGTGAAAAAAATCCTGCTATCTGAGAGCTATTAGATCTGTCAGTTAGTAGGTAAAAAACAAAATATACGTATATTATTATACAATATTTTATTACGATTAAGCATTACAAACAACGCAACCATTATAATATCTACCCATTTAGTAACTACTCCTCTAGTAATTAAATTAGAACAGTCAGCACACAGCTGCTTTTAAGATTAAAGATACGGATACTAAGTCGGAAAAATAATAGTTCCTGATATAATAATAATATACTACCTACTTGATTACTGATAAACATATCTTTATCAGTAATCAAGTAGGCGTGACCTTGACAGTGCTGATGTGAAAAGGTGAATTTAATAAGCAATCAAGCCTTGCTTTTGCCTACTTCGAATTGACCTCGTGAACATCTGATAAATGCCGCAAAAATTACCGCCGACATTTTAACTGGTAATCGAGATAAAAGCATAGGATACGCTCATGACCTCGTTTCTTACAAACATATTAAAATCTCAAATTGTTTTAAGAGTCCATATTTCTACGTTTTGAAACTTGAAAAGTATGCTGAAATAACTAACAAAACTTTCTGAAAATGTATAGAATTCACTAAAATTATCAATTGACCATCCGTTTCATAATTCATTTGAACTCCTTTTGAACTCTCTCAATCAATCTCTAGTCCCTTTTTCCTTTAGAACGTTTATTGTGGATTTTAGCCTAAGTCTTAATCTTATCATAATATGCGTAATATTCCCGAAAATATAACGGTTATTTGTAGTACATTAGGATTTTTAGAAAAAATCTGGATAAACCTTTTGAAATAAAAACAAGTTAATTAATCATTAAACCGCAAAAACTTTCACTACACAGTCGTCTTTTGTGAACACATTGTCTCTCTGATACGACAAAATATATCATCCACGCAAAGGAACGTAAACGCACATAATAACGTTCCCCGCAGGCCAATTACATGTATGTATTTGCTGTTACAGACCGTTCTTTCTCTCCAGTCATGCAAATTCCAATACAACGTTGTATACGTATTTTCTAAGATTGCGCCGTTCGTCTTAATTAATCACTGAATGATCAATCCAATGCCTGTTAGTTACCTTTTATTATCTCAATCGAGCAATTTGTCTGTTGATTGTTGAGTTGCACGATTGGATAGAATATATAAAGGTATCTCGCTTTAATAGAACAAGTTTGATTTTGAAATCGTTTAAATTGGAAAGGTTCCTCAGTGTACCACTTGTTCTAACTGACAATTGACTCCAATAGAAAGGTCGTTGTAATTTAATCAGCGATGGTATCCTAATGTGAGATAACGACATGCGATGTGACGACATCTGTCCTCATAGCCTGAGTTATATTAGTAGAACAAACATACCGAAAGCTGAATAGTAGAGTAGCACATATACCTGACCAAACAGACAAGTCATGAAATATTATTTCATTTATTGCATAGATTTGATAAAAGATTTATTAAAAGACTGATGGTCATATGATATTAAAGCATGATGTGTACATTAGCTTCACGTTTTAACTACTGGTCCCCGAGTAGAGCATGGGGCAGACATATTTCGGTGTCAGTTTTACATATCCGGTAAAAAACGCAACGCGGTTACCATTAAACCACGGAGGCGATCTAACCTTGCTTTAATATATAGTATTTATTATTAAATAATAACCATTGCAAAGTGATCCTTGATGAATTAATAATAACAGTACAAGATACTTTGTGTGGATTATTTCAAAAGTGATTATCGTGGAAAGTGGTTCAGACACAAGATACCTGGATGTTATCCCGCGGTTGAGAGTAACTGTACGCCTGTACTAGTTGACAAAAAGCCATCGTAGCGTCTAATGCGATAAACGAGGTCAGTAGGTGCAATGAGAGCGATGAACTAACACTTATTTGAACTTGAACAAATAATAGAACGACCATTTCGTTAACACTTTAACGTAACGTTAAGTAAAAATGGACTAAACGTGATAGAAAATGCTGTTATCTATGAATTACTCATACTTGATACTTCAGTTTTGTAGGAGTTAAGTGATTTAATACACAAACATCATTTTTATATATAGGTATGCAGCAGTGGCGAAAAACACGTCTAGTCCTATTAATGCAACCATAAAATGCCCTTAACGTATATTATTCTTAGAATTTTAATTTATTATTTCTTATTTTGTTGTTTATTATTCTTAGAGATTTTTTTTTTAAATAAGAGAATATAATAAATAAGAATATACATGAATGTACAATACATGTACCATTAAACGAAGTTTTACTGATATGACAAGTCTAATTCATATTCTACAATAATTGTAAGTTATTTTCATACTAATATTCTAAAATAGTATGGTATAGTAAAATAAGACGTGATGTTCTACTCAATGTTTAGTAATGATTTCTTACAAAAACCATCTAATTTGCGAATCGAATTAAGCAGTACAAACCTTTTAAGAACTCATTTGATGTAATATAGTTAAACATCTGCTTTTAATGAGGTCATGTACATAGATAAACCAAATGCAAGCTGAAACTGACAATAACTTCCTGAGTGCGGTAACAATGGTCAAAAATGTAGACAATGGTTTGCCGGTGATTGTGAATACGATACATTTGTTTGGTCGTGCGACACTACCTATTTTCCTTCATTACAGTTTTTGGATAAAAAAACAATGATTAAGTATTGAGTACTACAATTTAACATTTGTTGAAAATCAGTTCCCGATGATAATGCGTGTGATAACTTTTCCAATCTTACGCATTATAATATGTTTACGTATAAGTCGAGGTAGCGGAAGTAAAAGCGTAGATAAAAGTTTAACATTGAGTATTTTAAAGGCTTGGCGTGAACGCAATGACGATGTCTCGTTTTCAATAGAATAATTTGTTACTCAAAAACATAGCAATATTACTAAGAGTTTGTCTAAAGTAGTTATTAAAAATATCATCAAAACCACGAATACTATGAAACCTAAGAATACTTACATTATAATATACGTATGTACATATTTATATCTATACCTATATATTGAACAGTACAAATATATATAAATTAACTTATTCATGTACACATTTTATAGTATCTGTGACAGTTTTGCAAAGGCACAAGACAGTTATTGGATCAAAAAACCGGCCAAGTGCGAGTCGGACTCGCACACGAAGGGTGCCGTACCATTATTTTATGTATATAAAAATAAGTCGTGTTTTCCTTCCTTACGCTATAACTCCAGAACGCACGAACCGATTTCCACGGTTTTGCATTCGTTGGAAAGGTCTCGGGCGTGAGGTTTATAGTAAAGAAAATTTAGGAAAAATTTCAATTGAAAAGCGGGAAAATCTTTTTTCTTTAAGAATAATTATATAATTTCGAAGCCAAAATTGTGGCAGAACAACGTCTGCGGGGTCCACTAGTTATGTGTAAAAACGGCAAAAAAACATGTCTGTTTTATGGGAGCCCCCTTAAATATTTATTTTGTTCTGTTTTTTGGCAACAGAAATACATCATCTGTGAAAATTTCAACTGTCTAACTATCACGGTTCAAGAGATACAGCCTGGTGACAGACAGACAGACAGCGGACAGCGGAGTTTTAGTCATAGGGTCCCGTTTTACCCTTTGGGTACGCAACCCTAAAAAATTAATATTAAAATCTATGGCAACCTTAACATCTATTGGAAAGGAAAAAGAAAATCATAGAAATTGTTATGAAATAAATTTTCTGTTACGCAAACAAATTGCAATCGATTTAAACTGTTTTATTGACACTAATGTGTGTAGTGACAGCACGTTTAGAGACGTTTTAACCTCATGATGAAAAATGTACAGTTTAACTTGAAATATCAAGGAATCTAACGAGAAATGTAAATATTTTTATTGAATGAAATTTTCGCAATCGCACAAAATTTGCAATATTGCACAATCTTTCGAAAAATAAAATTAAAATGATACACAAATCATGAGATCACTTTTACTAATTTAATAAGGCAATTTTAAGTATATTCGCATTTTTGATAGAAATAACACGTTTTGTCGCTATATTAGATACACTTAAAATTTGAAGTGGTCAATATCATAATATGGTGTTGAAAAATATCATAATACCAAATTGCCTTTTGAAGCCTTTTTAAAACCCTTTTTCTTCTTAGATCATACATTAAGTTTTATGTGAGATAATTAACTAATACTTTCGTATCCATGTTCAAAATATTTCATGTGTACAATGTACATTGTACATGTTGCGTTGTCTATCAAGGTGTTAGATATACATAATATAATATCAATAGAGTCAGTTTTCTATTTACACAACATTACACACAAAACTGCTTGCAGTAACACATCGTTGTTATGGCGTGACTGTGTTGAAAACCTTTCATATACCTATGTTAAAAATATTTTATCTTTACAGCTGTACATGACATAATCGTCGCGATGTGTGTTTAGTTCATAAAAAAATTGAAATATGTGAGCCATGATCATAACAATGCTGGCCTTTAAAAAGCTGAAGTGTCTTGTAAGAACTCTACGAAATCCATTAATAATTTATTCAATCCCTCTAGATTTCCGATTGTATATTTTTCAGTTATTTGGTGAACGGTAAAGATTAAACTCTTGTCAGCGATACCTGTTAATTCGTAGTTAGTTAACTTAAGTTAATTTAATCTCTTCGAGTCTTTTTTTTATTTTTTATAACATTTAAGTATTTGTCAAATCCAGTGTCTATAAAATACTTTTAATCACATATTTTTTATGTCAGATAGCGACAGACGAGCATGAGGTTCACTTGATGGTAGGTGATACTTAAGCCACAGAACATCAGTCAATGATGCGCTGTCGACCTAATTTTTACTTCGAGTATTCGGAAATCCATAGACTAAAACCGAAACGCGCAATATGCACAAGGTTTTTCCACATATGAACGGTGGTTCGTTACCCGGTCGGAATTTAAATATTCCTCCCACCCGATCAATGCCCGAAGCTACCAGACGTGGGGTTGACATGTCGTCCCGGTAGGATTCGAAACCACGACCCATCGCTGCGCACGGCAGGTGTTCTACCGAACGCGACAACCACCAACCCGTCAAACATATAATTATTTATTATTCATTTGCAAGACTCAATTTAAATATTAGCTATAATAACATTTACATCAATCCACTATTACACAACTCAACTTTAGTGGATTATTAAAGAAATTTCTTCGATAGAAGAATCTGTAAGATAACCTGTTTAAAGTTGCGTAAAATTTAAGTAGTTTAATTTAAAGTACAACATAAATTGCTATTATTATTAATTATTATTGTATATTATATAACGTTAACGACATTTTTAACGAATAACTAATTTATTAATGGACTAATAGATTTACTAATTAAATATGGACACGGATTTTATAATTTGTTCACCTGCGTCTGCGTCTGCGTGACATACATACATCACCTGATTATGCGTCATTATTTGTATATTTCGGAGAACACAATATATAGAGGAAATATGGAATATTGTCACTAATTTGGAATTTATTTTTGGGGCATTAGTAATATTCTGTATGTACATATATAGCGTAAAGGGTCCGACGCGACGTGTAAGTCAGGCTAATGGGTAGTCAGCAGTGATAGCATTTTGTTTTGCTGCAGTTTGAAAACTTTTTTAGAGATGCAGAAATTAAGTACTTTTCATAATGTAATAGCAGATAGTAGGTCCATGTTTTATCTATTGCACCTATGCGTTGTATATTGCAAACAAATACGTCCCTTTCTATGTTTGACCAAAGTTGCTAAAGATTCTCATATAAGTTAGGGTTTTTGATAGTTATTCAGAAATTAAAGTATCCTACTTGTACGAGTATATATAATAAACCGCATTATACAAGACTATTACGATTTAAATAGCAAATATATTACTATAATTATGGTTAAATACATTGCCATAGTATTAAATATGTTACATGGTTAAATGTTTTTTAATATTTGTATTGTCTAAAAAACAAATCGATATTTGGTTACTTTCCTTTATAAGAACTAAAAGTCGATGGGAGGATTGTTTGATAGAGCGCGTAGTATAATCTATTTTACTCTTCGATCATACTATGTCAATGATTTAACTAGTAATATCTGATTGTAATCACTGTTCTACATTCCACAAAAGTGATTTTACATACTAATACAGTATCAATTAAATGTCAGTATACATGATAATGATCGTTGGTATTTATGGCTAGCTAACTGCCTAGGTACTTACTGATCGCTGCTCTGTGGCATTTAACATATTATGAAAGATTCTGTTTGTCTTATAAACTTATAAATGGTGCTGTCAGGGTTTCAATAACAGAAAGCCAAAGTTATAATTATCTTCCAAGAAAAGATGAAAACAAGTCGTTGTTATAGTATATCATGCTGTAACCAAATGTTGCTTCTGTTTAAAACCAAAAAATAACTATACATAGCGTATTCATTGTTGTTATTTTAATCCATATACTGCTCTTACACCAACATAATATTCAAATATGGTTTTCAATGATGAAATTAAATACAAAAAGAGGGTCTGCTTCACTATAGGTAGGGAAAAAGGGAATATTATTGCCTATGATATTACTAGAATAGTAGTTTTACCAATGTAAACAAATCGTTATCTGAGTGTATTTGACTTATTTTTTTTTCCATAGAGTAGCGATGTTATACGGCGCTGTAAATTGTTAATAATATGACAAAGAAAATAACTCTGGTAATTAAAACCATTGTAAATATGTACAAGTGTTTAGCGTCTGTAGATTTTAACAAAAATATTTTTTTTTGTGTAAAATATAATAAGTGTTTAGTGTTTAATAATAAAATTAAGCCGTCTTATTAGGCCACCGACCAGCTTTTTAAAACTCTGTAAATATACGTGGCGGCATAACAAATTCAACACAATATAAAACAATAATGTTAAAACATTCTTTACAATGTGTTAAACAAAATTTGTTCAAGTGCGCACCGTTTTACATGTCTCAGGCAATACTTATATATGTATTTACATACCTACTTGTCACTTGCGTTACACGCAATGAATAGCCACTATGAGACTTTGAAATGTTTTAAAATAAGTACCTATATTTAAAATGGAATTGTTAACGATCTTCTCCGTCGATTAATGATAATAGAACTATAAGTAGGTCAAGTGGGAATAGTAATTAAGGATAGTCTTAGTTTTATAATTACATATATTTTTAAGTTTTATATTATCGTTTATTTACAAATTATATCACAAATAGTTAAATTCTTATATTTTAAGTTAATGTATTGTTTGTAGCATTTAACATATTATGAAAGATTCTGTTTGTCTTATAAACTTATAGATGATACCGTCAGGATTTCAATAACAGAAAGCCAAAGTTATAATAAAAATAAAAATTTTAAACATACAAAAAGTGTCTGCGGCTGTTATTTAAATATACTAATAAAAAATATAATATTATATACATATATTATATATATAGTAATAAAGACACAAAATGGCTCGGGCTGTTGGGTAATAATAAAAAATACAAAAATAATATAAGAAAGTACACAAGTGTAAGTGTAATTAACACGTTTGTTTTATTGTACACAGTCAACCAGTTTGTTTTGTAGAAATTGTCAGGGACAGTTAGCATTAAAAAAGTAATCCTAGAAGTTTTTTGTTTATTCGGCGGATTGACAATATTTTTAAACAGAAACAGATGAATACATTGACATAGTATTAAATGTTGATCGAAGGATGAATACGACATTATACACGATGTACTACTCGTATGAATTGTTTTTTTATTTTGAAAATTATCTCAAGGATTCCCAGTGGTCCAAGTTGCTCTTACAAACTTAACCCTTTCTAAACGATTGCCGTATTTAGCCGGCATCCGCGCGTCGACCAGTTTGTACACGCGCCGTATTTAGCCGCCATCGTGATATCATTCGATAATTAATTAATTATATCTACTATATAAAAATAAGTCGGGTTTTCCTTCCTGACGCTATAACTCCAGAACGCACGAACCGATTTCCACGGTTTTGCATTCGTTGGAAAGGTCTCGGGCTCCGTGAGGTTTATAGAAAATTCAGGAAAAAATTCAACAGAAAAGCGGGAAAATCTTTTTTCTTTAAGAATAATTATATAATTTCGAAGCCAAAATTGTGGCAGAACAACGTCTGCGGGGTCCACTAGTTGTTTATAAATCAGTAGGAAAAAAAAACCCGAAAAGAATACAAAAGACCTGTCTAATTATGAGTGTAAAAACTGTAATGTGGGATTGTGTTTCGACTCTACGTTAATTATCCTAAATAGCATTCATATTTATGCTTGCAACTTTTCCAAATAAGTACGTTTTTATGTAACATTTAAAATAAGAAGATCCAAACATCAGCTTACTGACATGCAATGCGTACACTTCGCGTGTGCATCGAAAGGGTTAAATATTGTAAAGCTGAATTCTCCAGTCAGAACAAAAACTCGAAAAATTGTACTACCTACTCTAAAATAGTTGTGTATAGCTTACTGTTTTGAAACTGCCAAGGTAAACATGAGGTTGAATGTAGATAGTCTTTTAAAGACAATTACTAGTATAATAAATTCTATACCTAATAGCTGAATTTGACAAACATTATCATAACTTCATAAATACAATTCCATGTTTCTGAATGTCTTTGTTTATCCATGCAAAATGGATGAATAGCTCGACATGATGCTTTGCACAGATATTTTGTTTTCAATGTGAAATAACATATTTGTCTGGTAATTAACACTACTGAAATATTATAAGTATCAATTCCTTTCCTGTAAATCTCCGTTTGAAAAGTATATTGTAAATTTCAAGGTACGTCTTATCACACGTCACTTACGAACTCACGTGTATTTTAGATATTCTTTAAACTACAAATAATATCTTTAAATTGTGGAGACACATAATCCAGCTTTAGCAATTTAGTTTTACTGTAATATTATCGGGCCATGCTAAAACTAACTGACTTTCTCACATTTTCAAGGCTCAACTACCTTTATTTGTCCTAAAGGGGCAACTCTTTTAACATCAACATTGGTATAATATATATATAGGTCTTCAATGATTAAAATATTAAATAACTAGCGATCCGCCCCGGCTTCGCAAGGGCAAAAAAATGAAAAAAAAAATGTTATGTAGCATATTATGTTACTCGTTGATAATGTAGCTTTCTATTGGTGAAAGATTTTTTAAAATCGGTCGAGTAGTTTTTGAGTAAAATCGTTACATACAAACAAACATATTTTTCCTCTTATAATATTAGTATAGATATAATTACACAACACAGTTTCTAAATGCGATTCTAAAATTCCCCACGCGGTGTCAGACCGTGAGTCCCAGTATAAATAATTTCCTGCATCGTCACACGATGAATTTTGGCGAATATATTTATATTTCGGTTGAGACAAAAACAGGTATCACTATTTTTTAATTTCTGTCTATACGATATATTTCAAATACTTTATATGAGTAGTTGATAAAATACGAATAGGTAACTTTAATATTAGATACTGTTAAATTATTTTAATTATTGCACACCTCATAAAAACATAAATTCTCACTAACTTCACGATAACCTAAATACATATAATAATTAAAGAATTTCTTTTTAGAATTGATTTAATGCATTATTTACTAATAAATTAATAATACCTAATTGTGTATAAGTCAATGCGTTTCAATTTTAGCGGTGATCTTTTTTTAATGTCAGGCGAGTATCAGTTTCACTTGATAGTAGTAGGTGATACCTCAGCCACAGAACACCAGTCAATGATGCGCTGCCGACCTATTTATTACTTCGAGCATTCGGAAATCTATAGAATGAATACGAAACGCCCAATACGCAGTCGGAATTTTGTATATAAGATCCACCCACGCGTTTAATACGAATGAGTACATGAATATTTTATTCCAAGTATAAAAATAACATTTTTTGATAAACACTTCTAAATCTAGTTTCAGTAAAGTAATTATCACATACCGTTTCAATATATTAGGCATGATGTTCACAATTCACTTTTGCATGTTACTTGTAGATATTTTCTGTAATAACTACAATATTATACTGTTGGCAGACTTTTCCACATTTATCTCGGTTTTTATCAATGACAGATTCTCTCAGCACTATCGCGATTCTAATCTAAGAACAACACGTCAATCATGCAGAGATGGTACAATCTTCAGCTTCTGATAACAACACTTTCATTTCTGCGTCACGTGGTTAGGCAAAATATTTTGTCTGCTTTCATGTCTCTTTTCTAACTTTAGGACTCATTTAAGGTATTTAAAAAATACATCAATAATCCATTTATATAATCATGTCAATTACCTACCTTTTCCTAAAATAAAACTAAGATATACTTGGTTAAATATACGTTTAAAACTACATAATATAAACAGTATCTACTGACAGAAGTGATTTTATTATACGTTAACAGGTACGGTAAAAGGTAAACGAGCAGGTGCTTGGAGAGAACCAACGTTCATATGCCATCTGCCATAATTGAACATCCGCAAAAATTTAAAATCAACGAAGCCATACATAATAAGTCATTAAAGGGATAATACACAGAGCAGAAGAAGTAGGTCCTGTACTGTGATATAATACGAGTATTATATATCCCTTTAATAAGATTGGAAAAGGTAAAACGAAGTGTTTGGCCGAATGCCCAAGAAACACTAAAGTTTGTAAGAATGTACGTACAAAACTATATTATATATTGGTAATTTTGATGCTCTTCTAGCAAATGATGTAACATACGACCATTGTGTTGTAAAAGAATTGTACATCTCTGACAACGGAGGTACGGGGGCAATGAGTTATGTAAATTCTTAACTAGACGAGTTTTGTACTAAACGAGTACAATATTCGTCTAGTTAAGAATAGTAAGTGAAGAAGACCAACGAAATTTAAATGGAAGTAACCTTAATGTATTTAACAGCCACAATGCTACACTATACACCCTTTGGCGCAATGGGTTCAACAGATGGGTCGCGGGTTCAAACCCGTCAGGACGAGTTTATTATTTTTTATAAACATGTGGGGTGGTTACCAAACGGAAACACCGTCAAGAGCGTTTTGACGATGCGTTGCGTTGACGTTGCGTATTTCGATTACAGTCTTTGGGTTTCCGTATGCTCGAACTAAAACATTGATTGATTGTAAAAATAACATCATTGATTGATGAAATGTGGCTGAGGATACCTAAATAGCATCAAATGAGCATAGTTTGTGGAAAAAATATATTACAATACTTCATTTAACTTTTAACTCAAATCGTAATTTCTGTCAAAAAACAGTCAACTCTTTTATTTTATTTATCTATACATATAATAAAAGAGTAGGATCGAAATTACGCTTCACTAAATATTTTTACCAGAAATTAAGAGGGGTGATAAAAGAAGGGTAGCAGAATGCATAAATGCAATTTTTAAGATTCTTGTCTGTCTGTCTGTCTGTCTGTCTGTCTGTCTGTCTGTCTGTCTGTCTGTCTGTCTGTCTGTCTGTTTGTTCACGCTAATCTCCGAAGATACTGAACGGATTTTCATGCAATTTACACAAATATATTAAGTAAAGCCCGGGGCAACATATAGGCTTTGTTTTATCGAAATCGGTTCTCAGAAAGAAAAGTTATCATCATTTAAAAATAATTTTAAAGGCACCATATCACCAAATTGCAATGCAAACTGACTCGCGTTGAACTTTTTCGAATTGTCAGATGTCAATCACAGTTTGATATGTAAATGAAATACTTTGATTATTTCGCCATTTCCGATATATGTAATCGTAGAATAGTGGATATGCAGGCCCATTGCGTAACTTAGATGCGAGTTCGAATCTGAAGTTGAACGGAAATATTTTTTTTTGTATTTATTTTTTTATTTTTTTAAAGAACTATATTATAAAAATAGAAAATGTATTATTGAAATATTATATGAAAAGGTATTTCTTATGAGATCGTTTATTTCACCTTTTCATCCATCCTTTCTCTACAGAATTACGATTATTCGACATTGTTTTTATTGCTTCTTAAGGACTGTCTTCGTATCTTAGAGGTTTCCGCATTTAGCACCGGAAACCCGAGTAGGAATCCCGGGAAAAGGGAATTTAAAAAAAATGTCTCAAAATGAAAATGATCAATTAAATGAAATAAATATCGAGGTGGATACAGTATCTTCACCACTAATTAAATTTATAAAAAAAATAAGTAAATTTCTTTAAAGTCAGGTTCATTTTTTCAACAATGGTATTTCTATTGAATTTCAAATCATACTTCGAACCCCAATCTCAACCACCATTAAACGTGTCGATAATATGATGCAAAAGCTACCGTCAATGACTAATTTGATAGCTCTTTCCCAAAAGCAATCACCAAGTACAGAGGATGGAGGATATTATGTCATTTGAAGAAAGCTTGCTCAAAAGCGAACCCCACGCGAACGAAGTCGCGGGCATCAGCTAGTTTAAAATAAGTTTGATTTTGTCATTAGCTTATACATTACATACAACAAACAAGGTAATAAAAAAGACATCTGAATTGATCAATAAACACAAAAAGACACTTAATCTTGACAGTAAATTCCTCACACCTGCATGTGCAAAGCCTCCAAAAATGTATGGGTTACCAAAAATTCACAAAATAAACACACCCTTAAGACCTATAGTGAGCCAGATTGACACACCTACACATAAACTGGCTCAACACATAGCTAAAGTACTTTCTCCTCTCAGAGGGAACAGTAGTGCTCATGTTAAAGACTCATACCATTTTGTTGAAACTATTAAAGATCTCAAACTCTCCAACAATGAGACCATGGTAAGCTTTGACATTGAGTCTCTTTTTACAAATATTCCTGTATCGGACTGTCTAAATATTGTTAAGAAAAGGTTATCAGAACACAACATGTCACCAGAATATGCAGATATTTTAGAACATTGTTTAACATCTGGCTACCTAATGTGGAATAGTGAATTCTATATACAGGTTGATGGGGTGGCTATGGGCTCTCCAGTCTCACCTGTTGTCGCTGACATTTTTATGGAGGACTTCGAAGAAAGAGCCCTAGCCACAAGCCCGGTTAAACCGAGGCTTTACAAGCGATATGTAGACGATACCTTTACTATTCTGCCCACGGAACACATATCTGTATTTCTAGACCACCTTAACTCCATACACAGTAACATTAAATTCACTATGGAGAAGGAGAATAATAACTCACTGGCCTTTCTAGACATTTTAGTGGTTCGGGGAGGGGATGGTACACTTGGCCATACTGTGTTTAGGAAAATAACCCATACTGATAGGTACCTCAATGGTGATTCCCACCACCACCCTTGCCAACTCTCTTCTGTCGGTGTATGTTTGTTTCAGAGAGCCCACCGCCTCTGTGATGCTGCCCACCTCAACGGGGAACTGCAGCATGTTAAGCGGGTACTCCGTGACAACAAGCTGCGGGTGCCTCCACAGCATCACAGAAACAGGAATAAACCACAAACAGTACAACGTCTACCAGCCTACCTGCCTTATGTGAAGGGTGTTACAGACAGGATTGGAAGAATCTTAAAACGAGCTTCTATTAATACAGTTTTCAAGCCGCACAAGAAGATTCAGCAATTCTTGAGACCAATAAAAAGTAATATTCCTTTGCAAGATCCAGGTGTATATAAACTGGATTGTGACTGTGGTTTATCCTACATTGGGCAAACTAAACGTAGCATTTCAAACCGACTTAAGGAACACATTGCGGATATCAAACACAGACGTCACTCTAAATCAGCAGTATGTGAACACACTCTGGATAAACCAAACCACTACATACGTTTCGACCAACCGAAAATCCTTGCAAAAGAAAGTAGATTCTTTCCCAGACTAGTACGTGAGGCCATTGAAATTAAAAAACATCCTAACTTCAATAGAGAAGATGGTTTGAGACTTTCTAACACCTGGGATCCAGTAATTAAAAATCTAAAGCCCCAAATCAAACATACTAAAAAACAAGAGGACACCGTTAGTCAATATTGTCATAATATAGAAAATTACAGTAAATATCACAGAACAGGGAAAAATAAGTAGAATTGCGAAGTAGGCGTGGTATGCGCGTCACTATTGAGTGATATTTCCCTTAACCCATCACAGTCGTGTCATAACACTGCGTTGAGTCGGTCGTGTCATAAAAATTTTTTTGTTAGTAACTGTGCCGTACTGTTATATTTTAGAGTATAAGAATGATAGCAGAAGGAAAAGTCTTAGTAACGGAGGTGTTTCTAACCATCACTTTGTACAAATTTATATATTTTTTCAATAAATCTTAAAATTACAATTGACCATAAATTTAATAGAAAAAAAAAGCTAAAATCATCCTTATACCTTTCATATAAAGTTCAGTTTAGATCGTTTGTCATATCAGGTGTCAACGCTATTCTCGAATGTTCTATCGCTACTCACTTAGTAGTGATGTGTTAGGTCGAATGTTTTTATCGATATACAACGTGTCAGTAATAATTTTATATAATATTAAAATTTATCATTTTTATTTTTAATAGCACGATAGTTAAATCGCAGTCTTAAATACTTTAATTAATAAATTATAAAAAAAATCGAAAGTGATTTTATTTTTTGTCTGTCCTTCCTTCGAGTTGAAATTAACCAATGGATTGAAATTAATCAACGAAAATTTTGAAGAAAAAAGAGAAGTCTACTTTATCTTCCTTGCAAGAGAAAGTAGACCCTTTCCCAGACTAGTAAGTACCTAAGTAAAACACCTTAACTTCAACAGAGAAGATGGTTTGAAACTTTCCAACACCTGGGATCCGATAATTAAAAATCTAAAACCCCAAGTCAAACATACTAAAAAACAAGTGAACATGGCAAGTCAATATTGCCACGATATAGAGATGTCATCTCTATTAACTCCGTAGGAATAGATAGCGTTAATATGGCAACTTTGTGATATTTCAGTCTGCCCGTGATAACATTTGCTGAAAAAACGTCGGGATAAATAATATTTATAAATTAATGAATCGCATTTTAAAGTATTTTATTTAAATGTGTGATACTCGCGTTAATAAAATAGAATATTAATATAGCTTCTTAACTAGCAATCGTGTTTTTATTCACTCACGTTGTTAAAATACATTTGAATTTCTAAAAAAACATTAAAAGATTTTAATATGTTTTTATATATCATATCTACTACGAAAAATAAAACTATAGGAAATATTTATTTGCTCGTGCTTGTACGGTAATAAATGCGATTTGAAGTATGGTGAGTAGTTAAGTGATTTCTGCTGTTACAAATGTGATTTATGATTCAGACTGTTAGTAATATAGAACTGAAAATTAAAAAAGAATATAATACCTACAAGTACTTTTTCAATTCATTCTAACCCTAACTTATATTATAAATTCGATTGTGTGTGGTTTGTTCTTCCTTCTCGCAAAGGCAGATCTACATATTGATTTGAAAAAATAAATAAAAATTGTATCAAAAATAAAATACCTTATTTTTTGGTTTAACACCAGTTTAAAACGGCGCTATACTACGGTATAATTACACCACAAATGATAATCATACAACATAGTACTTAAATCGTAAACAAAAATAATGTATCAAATATCGATAATGTTTTTAAACGTGTCCGACACTAGCCGGAAATGACGAAATTATTAAATTTATGACAAATCATGACACAGTTTTCGACTTTTTGAAGTGATGATTAAAATCATTATTGCGTGCATGAAGAATAACGACATCTATTATCGAGTAGAGCAATTATTTATTAGTTTGTTTCAATATTACAAAGTAACCGTTATCGCGAAGTACTAAGATATATTATCAATTGTAGGACCAGTGTGATTTATGTAGTTTTGAGTTAAATAAAAACAACCAATCGAAGAAAAATTGCAACTGTGTGCAGTATTAAATACTCCATTCATTTGTGTGAATTTGGCGACACTCGATCCGGTACAAATTGTGACACATCGCACTTCTACTTACTTCTTCTGTTCTGTGGTAAATATCAACTCCGTAGGAATAGATGGCGTTAATATGTAAAGATTGTAAAACAAAAACTTGGCGATTAAAAAAGAGTGGCGGCGAGTTTCTTGCCAGTTCTTCTCGTCCGCTCTACGCCCTTGATTTGTGAACTGGTAGTAAATGTAAAATTAGAAGCATTTAATATTAGTAATATTAGTAATTTAATATGTATTATTTTTTATTGACGTTCATAGATGTACATTGTGTTACCTAAATTAATAGATTATTTTTAATTTAATTGAATTAAATATGGCAACTTTGTGACATTTCAAATATAAGACAACTGTCATCTTTCAGTCTCCCGCGACCACGGTTGCTGAAAAGCATCCGAAATGTCGGGATAAATAATTTAAATAATAAATCGCGTTTTAATCCGGTATACAGTATTTTATTTAAACATCATTGAACTTCTAATGTTTATGATATAGGTAGTAATTTTTTTTTTGCGACTATATTGTAAAATCTAGCCACTATTCTTTAAAAAAATAATTCAAACTTAACCTATTCAAATAAAGTATTTTGTGTTCTCGATACGTTGATTCATAATAAAAATGATGAATATATATATAGTTATACAATTTATAAATTTTTGTACGTGTGAAATACCTACGTGTTGCATGGAAGACTTAGGCTCGATTAAACGTGACTTAAGTTTGAAACTAGATTTGAGACTTGTCAAACCTAGAAAATATTTTGACTAGACAAACTTCTTCGAAGACGTTAAACGATGCCATTTTCTTGAATATACAAGAGCAATAATTGAATGCAATAATTTCAATGCACCAATTCACATCCAAGAACTGTTAATAACTGTTGACGGATATTATAATAATCTATTTACACCAATAAAAGTATTGAAACAAAACTTGTATGACTGATCAAGAATGTTACGTGTTATTAAGACCATGCCAGTCATTGATTATTACAATTAAATTGTATGCAATAATAATAGGCAAGAAACTTGCATCGTGTAAATAGGCCTTAAGTGTTAGGAATAACTTACAAAGCTTTACTAGTTCAAATTTATTTTACTTATCATCTCTAGCTAGTGTTAGAGCTAATGACGTAATTTGTGAATTTGGTTAAGTATGCATTAGGTATAAATATTTGAACAAGATTTTGATGTCATCGAATTGTAGCAATATTTAAGATGAGTATAATAGCCATCTTACTTTACGAGAGAACGTGAGAGCACAATACATTTTGTATAGCTCTATCACTTTCTATTATTATTTTTTTTATAATGATAAGCGCGGATGCGATCTTAATGAGTGCATGGTTACTTAGACGACGCCTTGAACCCTTCGAAGCCAGTCTGGCATTGAAGACATCGAGATTGTAGGAAACGGGAACGACAGACCCAGGTGGAGCATTCCATTCCTTGTCGATTCGGACGATAAATGAGGAAGAGTACCATTTCGTACGTGTTGTCAAGGACTTGCGAAAGTACTGTTTGAAGTGTGTAAGAAGTGGCGGTAAAGCCAAATGCTATTCAAGTTAATGCCATATATTAATCTACACTAATATTATAAATATGTATAATATATCTACCTTACACCCGTGTGAAGCCGGGGCGTTTTACTAGATAATTATAAATTAGCGATCATTACCGACCTTGCAAATATTAAGTATATTAAATTGATGAACATTGAATTTCTCTACTTATACCAGAGTGAAAATCGTATCAAAATCCGTTGTATAGCTTAAAACCAAACTAAAACAGATAATAACGGATAGCTACTAAACTATTTAGATAAGAGATGAGAAGAATGTAGAGTCATATTGATTAATTTCAATTAAAATATTTTTGAAGGAATCATGTTGTATTTTTACTGCTGACCATCTCCGTGGCCCAGTGTCAAGTACGATGAGTACCGCACCGGAGGTCCTGGGTTCAAATCCCGAGGAAACAAGATTAAAAATTTGTTTCAGAAGATTGATCAACTAAGTAGGTGATAAGTAAGTAAGTAGCAAGTGCCTGAAAAGAAAAATGATCAGTGAAACAGACACAGAAACGGGTCTGCCCCATACACATTTTTTTACTACTGAACAGTGGAATAGCTGGATTTTAGATTTTTTTTCTTAGATTGAGATTAAGATAAGAATAAAGTTGCCTCGATTGGTTATATTTAGCGCCATATTACTAACAAAGAGTGTATTTAAAAATGTCAAATTCATATTTGCTTATTGTAATGCGCTAAAGTACATCTATAGGTGATAGGACGTCACTCCACACTGTGTTAGCCAATGGCATGACATACTCTGTGCACATTAAAACGCTTCTAAAATGACTTACAATAATTCTAAGTAGTTATTAATCATCTCAACAATATCACCTGTGGATTTTCCCTCATTTATATCTCAGGTATTTAGTTCTCAGCACTACTATATTGACTTGAAAATACTGATCACAGCAATTAATTATTATTGGTACAAATTTGCATAGATTAAATAATGCTTTACAAGAAAAAAAAAGTCAATTACCAAAATACCAAATATCAATTTATTATTTCAAAGGTGAAAAAAAATGTAGAAACTTCAATTTAAAATAAGTTTATTTCTGTACAGTAAAAGGCCATTGCCATTATAATAATAACAATAAAAAAATAATTAAATGGAGCAACACTAGGCACTTACCAAAAACGTTAAGCGCAAATTGTTTACGATGAGCGTACGATAGAAAACTCACTCACAAATGCGTAAATGCAAAACTATTTCACTGTGTTTTCTCGGAAAGAAAACTGCTGATTGGCATGTGGAACGATCGTATGAGAAAATGGGAAAACGTCCGACACGTTAAGGCGCGACGGTGCAACTGTGGTCTGTACTCCGAGCCAACTATCGCTTGGTACTACACAGTACACTCTAAAACAGTAACGCCTGACGTTTTCGTCGCGTTGGTCCAACGCGTGCGGATAATGTGCAGTGATGCGCCCGCGCAGGGGAGATCGTTACATTAAATAGATACCGATAACCCATTGTTTCAAGGATACCAAAATGCAATATAAAATGTTTATAATAATAAACAGAATTATATGAAACATGTGAACGTTCTATAAAAAAATAACACATGTTACGTTACTCATAGGAAATATCAAAGAGGATATAGTTTGTAAATTCCTGACTACACGAGTGGTTCATGAGGCAGACACATGTCTGTTCATCTCACTTTTTCTTTTCAGTTCAGTATGAGATCAGTCCCTGTGCCACGCCCGACCAAAAAGGTTTGCTGGGTTTCTTTATAATTTGCTTCCCCGGGATTCAAAATCGAAACATTCTTCATTCATAGTGAATTGTTATTCTTATGAGAAATAAAGATATCTCGAAACTTATACATTCGGTAGATGCAACGAGCATACCGAATAGGAATGGAGACGGTGACTTGTTGGTTAGTGTTTATTATTACCATATATAACTGAAAAATGGGGAAATCAGTGATTTAGTACGCACTGAAGGTAAACGTTCAGTATATTTCAATTCAGTATAGTTCATTTCAGTCTCTTAGTTCCAGGGCTTGAAACCACAATACGTGTCCGATTGAAATTACATGAGTTTTAAAGAGTAATATGCACTAAACTTAACGCACTATTTTTTTCAGTAAATATGAGTAAAAACGAAAGAATATTAACAAAAACCTTTATTATTTCGATTAAACTCTCATAGTAAATTAACCAATATTCAGCCCCTGGTTAGTTCTAATATGTATTAATAAAGGTTTAAAATATCTCAATCCTATAACCTTAGATTAAATAAAAATAGGCCTATTAAAGTGCGCGCCAGATAAGTCTGCGCGCGGCAAAAATTGGAACTAAATTTCTTTCCGTCATATTGTTTTCCGGAATTAGTGTGCAGCAGTGGCGTTTTTATTCGATTTTATTGGTAATCATCATAACTAAGGTTATAAAAAGTGCTGGTAGAGATGTTATATTGAAAGTAAAACGTGCTTATCTTCATAAGGCAATTTTCAACTCAGAACGGCAAAATAAAGGGCCGATTGTACCATTTTCAAAACTTTTTTATTACTTGACAGGTCATTTTTGGGGTGACCAGTACATGGTATTATGTCTTTATGTGGGGTATTTTTATACGATACATATTTTTACTTTGTTGTTGGTTAATGATTTAGTTTGTTTTAGGAAACCCCATTGAAAAAAAAGTCGTATTGTGGAAAAAAATTTAAATCAAGCCACAGGTGAAATATCTTCAATCTGAAGCGGCATTCAATAGGGAATATGCATGTTGTTTAAATTTACTTGATATTTTTTCCCTTGAATCCTTATGGCCCAGATATTATGCCTAAACAATTATTTTATTATTTAGTTCGTGTTTAATTGCAAAAAATATTAATTAAAATGTGTAAAATAAGGGAGAGAAATTCAAGTTTGCAAAACGCATCACCATTGGTCGAAACAAAACGTGACGTCACCTTACACATTCTGTCATTTATCGGCATCGATTTATCTATGGCGTCCATCGACATCGAAGATGGCGTCAAACACTGGTTACCATAGTTACCTCACTCTATGCTTCACTGAGCGTGTAATGTGATGTCATCCAAAGCCCGCGAAATATGGCCGCGTTTAAACAGATCAAATTTTATCGATGTTTTCAAAGTAATTTTAAAAAATAATTTGGACATTGCCAAGAATATTTATATTTTTTATTAGGGTAAAATGATGTAACAAGTCGATAAAAAATATAAAAAAAATGCATGCATATTCCCTATTCGATAATGTGTGTCAGCATGGTGAAAAAATCGTAGACCAATATTTTGAATCTGACAGGCTTTGTTTTGAATCTGACAGGCTTTGGTTTTGGACATAGAACTGGACAAATTTATAATTGATCATGCAAGTGACAGCAAAACTTTAAACTCTTCTAATAACGAGTCAAGTGAATCAGAAACATGTGAAAATAGAATGGAAAGATTTACCCACTGATGGACCATAGTTATCCAAAATTTAGAAGTTCTGCTATATTCTCGATAAATGATTTACATTAAATATAAATATATATAAAATTTGGTGTTGTTTTATTTAATTGTAGATTATGTAAATATTTCTTATGGAGCAGGTAAATAAGGAGTTATTCAGTTACAATATGTAACAAATTAAAAATATATATATTTTCACTGAGTTTTAGTATGTAATTATTATTCATCACCCTGAAACTAATTGAAATTTACAAATAAAATTGTTATTTGTTACATCACGTCAAATTTAGTAGTTAATTCGACGTGATATCTAAATATAAAGTTTTCTGTTGTATACTAAGTATACCTAATACGAATTAACATTCAGAATGCCGGTGATTTTTTTGGTGTTGCATAGTGGTTGAGAGTTTGCTTTCTATACCTGGCAATATTTGGTACGCCACCCGTCGCGCGCAGACTTATCTGGCAAGCACTTTACCATATCATTTACCATCACAGTCATGAAAATAAATTTTGACACATAAACTAAAATATAATCCATTACATTCACTTCACAATATATTCATACTCTAACATAGTGCATAGATTTTTTAATCTATATGGACATTGACACATTAAATCAAATACTTGATTTCGTATAAATCGTAGATTTTAAAGACTCAGCCAAGTTCAACTTAATTTTTTACCAAAAACAAAGATCTTAAATAACCGTCTCTATTAATTTTATATTATGGATAAAAAGAGATCAACGTTTACTTCATCAAAACCGACTGATAACGCTAAATATCATAAATCCAAAAAAGCAAGTGGTGATTGTTTCGAATCAAACAAATCGTCTCACACACAATACTATGCAAAAGAGGAACATACAGAAGTCTTTCAGAGAATAACTAAAGATGAATACTTTGGGAATTATGAATCTATTTCTGGATCATCGGACACATTTCACTGTATCCATGGTCCTGATGGGAAACAATATACTGAAAAGGGACTTTTGAAACGGAATCTTTTAAAAGAATTAGATCCAGTACCTAAAGGTAATACGCCTTATTTTAAATCCTTGCAAAACTCCAGATAGCCTAAATAGGTTTTCTAGTATAACGACAATATTCCAAAGTACGAACTATAATTATTTATAATATTGATGATTAGAAAGCAATGACTGTACTAAAATGTACGATGCTGCTCCTTCTATTGCATTGGAAATTAAACTTTCCCTCACCCACATATCCTTTATTTCTGCCGTCATATTTTTATTACGATTTCTCGCGTGCCACTATCTTGACCTGCAAACCTTTCCATTGTTTGGCGTCAATAGTAGTTTCAATGGCTTTGCCCATGGACTATTTTAACAATGATTTATACTAGACCAATAATTTTTTAAGTCATTGACATCTTGAAGGCAAGAGATAGAATTCGATTTGATAATTAATCAATCTTCATAATAATAACTTGGCTAATACTTTCATTGCGAGAACACTGAAGTGTTGTATATTTTACCTGTGGTCTAACCCGATATTCTTCAATACAATGTAGATAAATACTTTACATTGTAAGTAAAGTTGAAAGTTTTGAACTGCGATAAAACAAGGCAGATTTCAAATTTTCAGTGTACTCGAAGTATAAGTTTTATTTTTATGTTAGACATCGACATCTACGAGCATGAGGTTCACTTGATGGTAAGTGATACCTCAGCCACAGAACATCAGTCAATAATACGCTATCGACCTAATTTTTACTTCGAGCATTCGGAAATCATAGACTGTAACCGAAACGCGCAAATGCACTTCATAGTTTTTCTATCTATTGACGGTGGTTCGTTACCCAGTCCTATCGATGCGCACGGCAGGTGATCTACCGAACGCGCCAACAAACCTGTCAATAAGTAAGAGAAACTATTCTTAAATATAATATTGTTCTAAGATCGCGCTTGGAATGATAGTTGTCCACCGTCTCTTGGACAGGAAATGGTTAAAATGCTAGAGTTTATGGTGATGGATCAAGTAATAAATCAGCAAATGGAAAGATTTGAGGATCACCTTCGGGACTTTGCAAGGACCACTAGTGATGGATACGTATCCTTATAAATAGCGTTACAATAATTTATTTATTTTAATTGGAAACAAGCAGAAACATTCATATATTATAATACTAGTTATACCCGTATGCACGTAAAGTAAAAAAAAATCGGTAAAGTTTTTTTTTGGGCCAGGTACCTTTGTATGCATAACAATTCACAAAAGTTTCATCATAATCGGATGAATAGTTTAGGAATGCATAGATAATATACATACTTATATTGATTTTTATTTATATAGATAGATAAAAGGAAGTACAATAATATAACAATAATTAAGTATAATATGGCCATGGCTCAGTGGTAAGCGCGATGCATTTAGCACCGGAGATCCCGGGGTCGGATCCCGGGGAAACAAGATTTTAAAAAAATTCTCTCTCGAAAAAAAGTCGATCTTTTTTTTAATTCCAGCCTGCCTAGCATGACAATTACGATAACATTTTGTCGACCGTTATCTCGTGTTTTAATCGATTATCTCTTTATATCTTCCGGGTTTAACATGTTACATGACACTTACACTTAAAACTTGACTTCTAATGTGAAACATAGAGTTATTTGTCGACTGAGATATCTTGCCTATTAAAGTTGTCGATGTCAAGATATAATATTTCGAGATATTTTAGTTTGTTTTTACTCGTCCGCGAGAATTCTCTTGATAGTCAGGCGGGCAGCATTCGAAGATCAATATACTGAAACCCATAATTATTTATAATACTATAAGATACAATAAAATCCGACAATATTCTCAGGTAATCGATAGCTTAGAGAGTGTTTGTATGGTATTAGATTATTTAGTTGAAAATTTAACACGAAAGCCGAATCTTCGCGAAGGATTAACACTTCTATTAAGAAATATGGAGAAACCTATTCTTTTGTTAGCAGCTTCCGATGTGAGAACGTATTTTGATACTTTACAGAAGTATCTTGGGTTTATGGGTAAACATAATTTATTATTAATAATGTAATATCAAAAAGCATATTTGGTCATTAATTGAACATTTGTATCAAATATTTCGCAACCTTATTGTACTGCGAAAAATTCAAGTTAAACTGTGCTTCTATTACACTGTAACAAAATACAACCAAACTATAATTGAATGAATATATGTGGTCAATTATAATTTTAGGTTACCTGTTAATGCAACTGGAAGACGATGAGTTGTTTGATATCGTATCCAGAGCATTGATCTGGCAATTGTCCACTCCAGACATGGTGCGTGGCCGTGGTGTGGCACAACTACGTCACACCCTAGCTGCTGCTGCACCTTTCCTTTATGAAACAGCAGTCAGGATGCTTGCTGTCACCACGTCACACAGATATCCGACATTCCAACAAATAGCTCTCCTTCTAGCATATGACTCTGCGGAAAATTGTAAATATTTCAATGTATAACCCCAAAGTTACATGCGTTGCCTTTTGAAAGTGTGTAACAAGTATAAACGATATATTTGATTTGAATCGATAATTTTGACTTCAACGTTATTGACAAGTTAACGACGAAGGCAACGTATGAAAATTCTCAGCAAATAATTATTATTTGACTTATTACGCTTACTATTTGAAATACCTATTCGTAAAACTAGTGTATATGAATATTATATTCATTATTTATTACTTTATTTTGACGAATTTAAATTACTGAACAAAATTATAATGTTATTATATTATACCCCTTTATTCAGGTCTCGAAATGGTGAAGGAGAATATAATAGAAAATATATTGTATCGTTTTAATCCGTATTTTCCGGACAGAAAATTGCCTGATTATGAAATTAATCCTCTGAATCCACAAGACATCAATGTAAAGCTTGGTACGTAATTATTTGATGACTATTAAAAAAGTAATATAATATTTTTTTAGGAGCTGCTTCCTCTTTAAAAACGTCTGTATTTTCATTACTGGATACTTATTAAATTTTTTAGTCAGTCTGTATTTTCTTATATTTTTTCTATTATTTGTATAATTTCCTTGTTTTCGGAAATCTAAATAGGTGATAGCAGCGTCCATCTGTCTACAACAATGTCATTGCTCCTGCTACTTACGAAAAGTACTTTAGATTTTTTGGATAAAAATCCAAAGCAAAGACTTATTTTACCTTGTCCTGATGATTATGCTCAAAGGTTGGTGTTTATTACGATATCAGTGATGGTTGTGGACTGCTTTTTAATGTTATGAGAATTAAAATTCATAAAACGTGAGAGTCTAGTCGTAGAGTCTACTCTAGGTTTTTGCTTACTGTGCCATCAGTATGCAAAAACCTAGCGATTTACCGATTTTCGGTAGTTTTAATAATGTCATTAGTGAGTCAAATAAGTGGTGGGACTGCCATAGAAGCCCAAAAGCCCGGCTTGCCCTATTAATGCAACCATAAAAAGAAAATATAGTAACAAAATTATATTAGTCATATAAAACCTATATTATTATGTAATTATATATACGTTGTATATAAACACGGATTACGTTAAAGTCGGTAAATCGGGCTTTTGGGTTTGGATGGTAGTACCGCCACTGAGTCAAATAACATTTCTAGGTTCTAGGTCTAAGGTTTCTAGGTCAATGATTTCAACTAACGACTTTGGTCCAAAAATCTGTATTTTGCTTGGCAAACCTACCGAATTAGCATTTGACTTTCGAGACCACCATGTGCCATCTATGAGGCTCAGGATCTGGGCTGTGATCAGGCTTATCAATTAAGCCGATGTTGTCAAGCATTATAGAGCTATTTTATTTTCCTAAAACGTTGTATTAATTTGACAGTTAAATTCATAACCAAAAAAATGTAAATATAAAGTAAAACTTGATATTATATGTTTAAAAACTAGTAGTATACACTGTAGGTACGAATTTAGATCGGTTTAATAGTCGTAGTGAAATTGGCGTGGAAATAACAAAAGCAAATGCCCAAGAATATATTAAAAATAATATTATTTGCACTATTACAATTGTCATGTGGAGCACGGTGTAATAGTTACAGCTCCTTATATATTTTATTTACAATTATTGTGAAAAACGAAACGAAACGTGTTGTCCGGAGGCGGCGGAAAGACGGAACCCTGATATCGCCAAAAGATGGCATGCAGGGGGAAGCGGGGTCGCGCCCTAACAAAATAGGGCGGTCATTGGAGTGGGCGCAGAAATTGCGCACTCGGGCGGTCACCGGCACGCTCCGCGGATGAGACGCGAAGCGGCAATTATTGTGAAATGTTGTAATAATAAAATAAATCAAGAGCTTTTTTACATGTTGAACATATTTCATTTGAACATTTGCAGGAAAAAAAATTAGTATTTTTAAAGGTGTATCGTATCATGTATATTTATAGTAGGTATATATCTACTTATTTACGAGTACATACTTTAAAAAATATTAATTTTAATGTTTTCAATTTATATTTAAATAATATATAATAATAATCACCCAGAGATAACTAATTTAGGCTATTTTTACAGATATTTAACTGAGAATTTTCGATTAAGAAATTATATTAATAGAAAATATCGTAGTTTTTAGACAAAAAATAATTATAAATACTCTGAAAAACAGTATCATGTTAAAAATAGCCCTGTAGATTGTAGTTCATGTAGGTACATATGTAGATCCAATTCAAATCCAATATAACACAAATATCAGTTGCATCACAGGTGTTTTTTGTGGGCGTTCCGATATGAGTGCAGAGCTAGAGACCACAAACACGAGAGGATCACCCTGACAGTTATTGCAAATGCCTTGTTTAGGTGCTTTCCTGATAGATTGACGATTTTCTCTACTTTACTCATGCTAGGTATTAAATTTTATCATATTAAGGTATTAAATCATAGAAAAGTAAGGGATATTTGTAACAATCTATATCTATAAATAAGTATAATGAAACTGTAGAGGTCAAATGTCTGTACATAGAAAAAAATGCTAATAACCGAGTCAGCGGGATGTCAGAAGAGTCAATAACCCCGGTCAACGTCTTACATACTTTTCATCACGGAAAATTAAAGAGTTTCCAACATATAGGCTTTGTTTCTTCTAAATCGGTTGTCAAAAAGAAAAGTTATCATAATTTATAAAGCCCACGCGAACGAAAACCGTGAAGTGCACATTGCGCATTTAGGTTTCAGTCTAAGGATTTTCAACTACTGTTCGAAAATCCTTCTCTCTTTAAAAAAAAAATCTGTTTTAGATGTAATATCCTTGGCTGTATTGACGGAAGTTCCACCAAACCGTAATTGGATACGTGATGTTAATTTCAATACTGGACAGCTCGATGTGCAATTTAAAAAAAATCTCATTTACTTTTCAGTAGATTTTATTAAATCTTTTCCGTATAATAGCTTAGTAAGTAAACTTATATTGCAATACAGCGTATCGTGTTAGTCTTATAATCAGGAGTCGAATGCTTCTTTAAAAATAAATCAAAATTTATCACTAAGTAGGTACTTGAGAACAATTTTTCTTAAATCAACGATTAATCCAAGCAGTACAGTAGTTAAGGAATACAATTAAAATTACGTCACATATTGCTTTAACAGATACAGAGATTAAAGAAATAAATACGAAGTCAAACGCTCATATAATTTTCTATAATTTACTCGATTTAATTAAATTCTGTTACTTGTTTGGTTTTATGTGAATCACGGGACTAAAGTTTTGACACACTATTCACACTTTAGTCGAGATCGCTCCCAAACCGTTGCATAAATTCAATTATGGGAGTATAGATATTTTTAACAATTGTCCCAAAAATATTTTGACTACTGTAAGTATATACCTAGCTGAAGTCAGGTGTCCCCTAGTGCCCTGGGTTATACATAGGGTAAAACACCCAGTGTTCAGCCTTTTAAAAATATCTTTCGTACGAGTGGGAAGAGCACGACATATATCTTTCGTACTCTGCTCACTGATATATGGCCGATTCCCGGTGCCTGGCTGACTATCGGGTGTTTTACCCTATTTTTGTCTGTTTCACTACTCATTCCTCGTTCCATTTGAATACCTCTGCACTATGTAAATAGGTATTCGAATGTGTGGTAAGGTGGACCTTACCACCGTAAAAATTGTATGAATGGATTTATGAATATACTTTTTATGCTTCATAGTCTGTGGAATCAGAGCATTGGCTGCTGGGATTAATGTACCTATTAGATCCAGGACTCTGTAGTTTAAGAGCCAAGTGGTCGCCAGCTCTTTTTGCAGAACTTCGCAAAGTAGCACTGCAGGCTCTTGTATGCACGATACCTACGATGCCTTCAAGAAATATAAGGGAGTACGGTCTTATAAGAAGGTAATCTAAATTATAGGCCAAAGTATTGTACTTTGTTTCGTCCATATATTAAACAGTTTTCCTAGACCATCTCATCAGCGATTAATGTTAAAATTAATTTGTTAAATAAATTATTCAAGATACAAATATATACTAAGAAATAGAAGATTTTCAATACAAAAACAATTACGTATTACAGTAAAACTATAATAAAATTAAAAACAATTCCCAAAAAGCATATCTCAGATTATGGACGTGGCACAAACTATATATATTTTTTTTTTAATCAAATAAATGTGTGATATTAACTGAGGATTTACAGAATCATGTGGTATATTGAATGGTACTCTGAGGTACCTTATGAGCTGCCTGTATTGTACTGGTGTGTGAGAGTGCTGCAAGTATCAATTCAGAGAGACCCGTCACCGAAAGATGGCTCGATTCAAGATTTATTTGAAACTCATGGCATTATAATATTAATGCGTTAGTATATTAAAGTTTTATTTAAATGAAAATTCTTTTGTTTTTTTTCTGAGCGTTTTTAGAGGGGAAAACTTATAGATTCGCGTCACCGACATGTTAATGCTAACAGTATAATCTATAGCTATGAGTAGCCAGACTAGCACATAATAGTTCTATGTTTTCACTTCTTTCGGCAGTCCCCATGACGGCCTGATTTTTTTTTATAATATTAACTAAATACCTTGACCTTATAAAGAACAGAATTAGGTCATCAAATAAATAACATGAAAGTTGATTTTATATACGTGAAATTATTTTTTTGTTTTCAGATCTGTGTTACACTTTACTAAACCAAAAGCTGCCTCCTGTAGAAAGAAGCCAAGCAATCATAGCCGTATGCCTTCGGCTTTTAACTACCGCAGTTCAAGTAAACGCTAAGATCATCTGTTGCGTATATCCCGACATAAAATGGCCTATTTCTATTTGTAAACTTGCAAAGAAAATGCTAAATGATGTATTGTTCGCTTTGGACAAACATTCGATTATAAGTGACAAGTACGTACGTGCCGCTTTAACTTTGAGAACTTTTAAAGGTCACTGTAGAAAAGTTTTTAGCGAGTACTAGGAGCGCATATAATATCAGGCGGTGTTCATGAATTTATCGATCACTCCTAGTGGGCGTTAACGTTGTTTGGGGGTTAGTTGTTGGAAGGAGGGGTTGGGGGGGGGGTTATGATAGTGGTATGAGGGACAATATAAATATATACTTCTTTCTATATCATACATTAGCATTTTCATGCGGCATTGCCCCAGTGAGAAGATAGGATTTGCCCTAGGTCAATGTGTCAATTTTGTTTTCAGCTATTCCGATATTAGTACTACACTTATCTTGAGGTACTTGACGGTGAATTCCTCAGTGCTCTAGTAGTCCCTACCCCCTAGCATGGGGAAGACACATTTTTGTGTCTGTTTCCTTGCCTGCCCGACCAAAACGATTTATTTTTTATTCCGGATTCAAATCTGGGACCTTTGGCGTTATAGGCAATACGGTTACCACTGAGCCACAGAGGCGGTGGTCACATAGTACTTACTACTCATAGAATCATCATCTTTCGTAGTAAACATTGAATAAGATGTACTGACTCTTTTATTTTTTAGATGGATAATATCTCTGGTAAATTTCATCTGGGAAGCTATTGTATGGAAAAAAGAATACAGAGAATTCTTTGTATCTCAAAATGGAGTGTACAAACTTCTTGATTTAATAACGGTTCGTTATTATTTGAAATACACTTTTTTATTAGAACTTAGAAAGTACAGGATTGATTACCTTTTATCTTTCATGTTGATGATATGGGCGGCGGTGATCACTTATGTACCATCACGTGAGCCATCTGTCCGTTTGCCCCGTATTCTATAAAAAAAAGAAAAGCAGTGGCAAGTTCCCATAGGCTAATCAATCTGCAATCTGTATTTTAAACGAACTTGTATGTCTCAAGAGCCACTTATTTACTAAGTATCCGTATTGAAAGATTTAATTGAGAATAAAGGATGGAGTTGTTGAATTGCAATATTGTACAATTGAATGCATCCACTATCGTAACTTATAAAAGTTGCAACTGTTTTATTAGGTTGCCCTGATAATTAAAATTTTCGATATATTAATGTTTTATATGTACATAATGTGTATATTTAGAAGGGATCGCATTGTACAATTTTTTTTACTGAAAACTGATATTATTTTTGGTTGATTAAAAAAGTGATCGCTTGCTCTTACCCAAAAGAATGGTTGAATGTTTGTAATTTTTTTTATGAAATATAAGTTTTTAAAGCCCGGCAACGCATCTTTCAAACATCTGGCGGTGTGAATGTCCTTTATTTAATATAGAATAATTCTCGAATCTCCTTAAATCTTAAAATATATATGTATTAAGTGATACGCTTCTTAGATTTTTACGCGTTGCTTTCTATACTTTGCGTTTCGCGTCCATCGAAATGCATGTCGTAGTTTTACTAACTTAAAGTTTTTTTTAATTGTAGATGACAAAAGCTTCCGTACAGTGTATAGTATTAGCTGTAATATGTGATATCGCTAGAAGCGGAGAAGCAATTGGACAATTGGTCACCTGGAGAGCCCCCCAAGCTGCTTCTAATGCTGTAAATATTCTGTACTAGATATTAACTAGTATATATATTTAATAACTAATCCAAATCAGACATGATAAATGTCTGTTTGTTTGTGCGTCTGTTTTTCCTGATAAAAATGACGCTTACTTAGTCAAGGAATTATATTGAAGTGAAGAGATTTCCAGATGTAAAATTTGTATATTTAGGTTAGTCGATGTAGTAGGATACGTCAAAGAAAAATATTCTTTGACGTATCTGCTGGAAGTCAACAAGACTTATAATAACCATACATGGTAAACTTAGTTTTTTTAGGCCACATATAGGGGAGAACATTCGGAGCAACTACCCTGGGGCCCCCTCAAAAGAGGGCCTCACCATAGATAACTCGGAAAAAAAGTCTAATTCCGACGAGTAAACAACTTTATCTTTACCTAGTACTGATTATATCGTTAACATTAAACTAATTTGGGGCCGCCACTCCTTTGTTACCTCCACTCAAATTCGGCCAGATTATAATATTTTTTGATTATTATATTCCCCGTAGTGTCCTAATGTGGTAAATCGAGGTTCAACGATCGCTGGACTGTTAGCAGCGGTCTTTAGAGACGAGTGCTTTGCAACACGAGTATGCCTTAACGAATATGGAATTTTACAAAGTAAGAAGTATTTTACGAAAATCTTGTCCATATATTTAAGATATATTGTAGATGTAGGATATAAAATAACCTTATAGTGAAATAATTCTATTAGTAATTGCAAAAAACTAATACATGAATAACAGATATTTAGTAGGTAACTAATTGAAAACTGCGTCAAACCTATATCTTAGGAGTCTTTGGAATATATTTTGTATATTACTTTTACTTACGTTCAGCATTCAGGCCTCTTTCATATTGGGTTAGGCAGAATTTACGGATTTCCATATTATGTTCAGGATCCTTTCGACTCGGGCTTCCTCCACTTTTAATTTTACTGAAAGTTAACTTTTCTGCAGATTTGGAATATCCCCTTCTATCTTCTAATCTCAGGAATATAATGAGCAAGGATTATAATAACACCGACAGTGACGTTCAAATGCTATGCGGGAATTCAGAATGTTGTTTTACTGCAGCAGACTTGGCAGGATCTCGGCTGTCTAAGGTAATATTAAATCTTAGCTATCACGTTACATATGCAACTAAGTACGTAGTAAAGCACAAAAATCCAATTACCTATTGGACCATTTTTTATGCCTTAAATCTAGGGATTTTTCATTATCTTTTGTTAACTTTAAAAGCTAAGCTAAGTAGTGAAACCTAGTAGTTAAACATAAAATATATTTATAAAAATAGCTTCTACAAAAATCTTTTCAGTAAAGAAACAAATCGACACCAAATCACGGTACACAATATGAAAACACAAATTTAATTTTTTAGTAGGTATAATACAATTCAATGTCGATCACAATTCCATTTCATTTCAGGCATATACCTTGCTACAGTTACTTTCGGAAGATCTAGCCTTTAAAGTTGGTTTATTGGATGGGGCGTACAATTTGTATAAGAACATCCAATTGTCTCCCGAAGATGAAGTGAGTTATGGCGCTTTATAATATATCAAATTAATTTATAATAGTTAATTTTAATTATGTAAAAAATATTTCACACTAAATGATACCTATTTGTTTTAAGAGCACTAGCAAAATATTCATCATCACTGACGGGGAGCGCAAGTATACCTATGCCAATGCAGAGTCCAGATTTAAATCAAATAAACATTTATTTTTAACTTCCAGACAATTTTAGTACTTTGTTCGCACTTCCTAACAATCAAAATTAATGAATGTTGGTTTGAAACAAAAGCTCGTAGTAGAGGATACTTACCTCAGGATGAAAACTCATTAAAGGAATTTCTTCAAATAAGCAAGTAAAATCTTTGTGCTCTTATTTAATATACTTTAATATGTAATATATAGGTATAATGATTTTTAACGTCACTTAATTTTTATATACATACACAGAGGTTGGGCTAAGGAAATAAAGAAAATGCAAGAAGATGTAATAGCGAAGGACAGAAAGAAAGTAATTATGCTAATGCTTGTTAACTAGCTATTATTTATTAATCGTAACGTTTCAATTTCAAAACATTTTTTTATTATACGATAAAGCATTTTAATAATGTTCGATTAGTTTAAACATTCGTATTGTTTTTTTATTTATTTATTTTTTATTTAAAAAAAGAATCAATCAGTTTTCTTCTTTATATAGGATATAGATGACGAAAGTTCTTTATACGCTTTTCTCGGACGTATACGGTTGAACATCGCATTGGATGCGTTGCGAGAGGTGCGTTGTATTGCGCGTTCTGCAGATCGCTCTCAAATGGTGCATGCAATGCTACATGACGCGGTCCAAGCGCACCACCGTCGCTCGCAAGCTGCAAGGAAACTTGATACAACTATTTTAAGGACTTTTGGACCGCCTCTAGACGATCAGGTAATCTGTTTTAGGGCAGCCTCAACTGGTGGCCGCCACAATACACAGTAATTCATTCATAGCTTGTGGGGTAAACGCATACTGGCTCTGACCACGTCCAATCCCCAGGGGCTGACATTGACTCGCCTCCATCACCACAGTAGGCTTCTCCCCTCCCCAAGCGGTACCAAAACCGTCTATTTCAGTTTAACAAAAATGAGTTAAACTTTGTTGTAACAATATAAAGACCTTGCCCTAGATTATATTAAAAGTTACACTTCAATTATTATTGGCATAATTGTGAATACATGTTTTCAATTCATCTAAAATAAGGTTAAAGTATGTTATTGCCGCCCTAGATTTTATACTATAGAAGTTGTCTATCCTTACTTAAAAATGATTGATTTTTAAATACAGCTCTATAATATAATGAGTATTAATTAACAAGTATATAGAATGCTTTATTACGCCGCAAATATCTCAGTACTAAAAAATAGTATAAAAATATATTATAAAATTAAAAACATCAAACTATATGTTACTTCAAAGTATGAATCTAGACATTAATATTTTTATTAAATATAAATTATACTCTCTTTCGATTAATAAATAAGAATTTATTTTTTATTATTTTTATTTTTATTCCAAATTATCGAGACTATTCCGTTACTGAGTGTTCAGCTATGGACTTTCTCTTTTCCTCTGCCCTACCCGCGGGTTGTGCAATGCGGGGAGAGAATGGGACTGTGACGGTGACTCTGCTAACCAGAGAGCTACTAAGTAAACCCACTAAAGCCCCTCTTGAACCCCAAGTCCTGCCATCGTGGGGCTCACGGGTTCACTTCGCAATACATACCTACCGTGGCCTTGGCGAGGTATGGACCTCTGGCCCGCCTAGCATGACAATCACGAGATATTTCGCAGACGAGTAAAGACAAACTAAGATATTATATTACAACTCGACATCGACAATTTTGATAGACAAGATATCCCAATCGACTAATATCTCAACGTTTGACATTAAAAGTCGAGTTTTCTAAGTGTTTCACGCTTCACAGTCGACTATATTTGCCATAAATAATATCAATCCTGTTTTGATTATTACTTAGGGATTTAAGATGTTCTTTTGATTTTCAGAATATAACTGGGCAGTACGTTAAAGTTTATAGTATTTATCCCAAAAATAAACCAAAACCAAGAGAGGATTTTTCATCTGCTTAGTAGCTGCAATACATGACATTCGATATCAAGCTGAATTGCTGTCACAAGACTGATATCGCAAGAACATACGATATTGCGCGTTTCTTTCAAGTTACTACTTACTTCAATTGTTAAAATAAATTAATTGATACGAAATATTCTAAATTTTTTGACAATTTTTTAGTAAACATTGAGCTAAATAATCCAATTACTTTTACTTTGGAATCTTTTTTAACTTTGACTATTATAAATATTTTTGCTGGAATAAATGTCATAAAATTTTCAAATTCTTGCAAAGTTTAAAAATTTTATTTCATATTGCAATAAGAACTTTTTAATTTTTTTTAACGTTAACCTGTTATTGAACTCCAACATCTTGAACCTAGGAACTCACTGACATTGGGTAATCTTTTTTTAATTATTAATCATTATAAGCATTATAGTATACGTACATACGTATTAACAACTTTTTTTTTACTACTAGGTGGGTTACCTGATAGTATATAATTACCACCGCCCATGGACATTGGAAATCCGAGACTTATGTCTCAGATGCACTGTCGGCCTTTTAAAAATTCATATCACAACTTACATGCGCAATGATATGGTTTTAAGTATATAATGTTTAGATACTTTTAGTTTTTTTCTTCTTCTATCAACAAGGTGCTATCCAAAAGAACAGTACACGAATTTTATAATATTTTTCGTACTTCCCGACCTTGTACCACATACTTATACACATTTATCAGCCTCACCTCCCATTAGTGTGACGTAATTTTTGGATGACCCCAAAATGACTAAATCAATACAACATAATAACCAATATGAGTAACGAGTTATCACTTGGTATGTTGGATATTGGATGCCATGTCCTTGGTCAATCATTAATACAAACAATATTCAGTAAGTTTAGAGATAAAAGATAGACTATTGCATGATTATATATATTGTTTAAAATAACGTTGCATTACAATGATTAAAACTAATTTCATAGTAAATAAAATTATAAACTAAGATTTAAAAACTATGGTATAACGTCCCATACACGTATAAAGCCAGGTATTCAAACAAAAACATCTCAGATCGGATACAAGAAACTATAAGACTTAGTTTTATCGTCCACATGAGTGTCGCAGGTAGTTATTTTTAACCTGTGGTAGAATTTTGATTTTTATATAATACAGAGTTACAGTGCCTAGATTTTATATACGTAAATATGCCAATGTATTTGTTATGTTTCAGCCGAGGCATGTAAATGTTCTCTTAAATCATTTAAATACAATTCTGAGTTCGAATATTATTCAGTATTTATTACAGTAATGACATACAAATATGAATATAAATGACGATATTAAAGAAAAACCTTTCTAATCACCCTTTAGGATTTTTGGCAATTTAATATTAATATTATCTAGTGTATTAAAATATACTATTTTATATACATCAAACAATTTAATGTATATTTTTCTTCAAAAGATAATATTTCCCGAATTATGTATCGCAAACATTATTCGACAAATAAATACAAAAAGATATTAGATAAGACAAAATCATATTAACGAACGATTCTGGGTAAAAAGTAATGAGCAATGGTAAATATAAAAGTTCCAAAAAATATTATATATTGTACAATTATTGCTTACTCTGAAACATGTAAATACATGGCTTTACAACAGGGTCTGAATACCGGTTAATTTAATAAACGAAATAGTAAAGGTTTTTGGTAATATTCCTTCGTTTTTAGTCATATTTACTGAAAACTGTGGTAAATTTCGATGTGTCCCAGAACAAAATCGTATCTGTGAAATCGTTTATTTGCAGATACGATTTTGTTCTTAGGACCCGTCGATTTAGTGTATTACTCATTAAAACAAATATCATGGTATTTCAGCGAGACACGTATTTTCCAAAATAAAAATTAACCGGTTTTTAATTCCTGCTTTACAATATCATTATTGTCTAAAACGAGGTTAAACACACAAAATATATGTTAAGTTTGACATAATTCTTTCTACGAATACTTTGTAAGAAGTTATTGCTCACTCCATGTGTACGATATTGACGTATATAACGATAGCGTCCGACTGGAAATAAAACAAGGCATTCCATGTTTATAAGCGACTTATGGCCGAATTCTCGAACGCTAATCAACATTGAGGTGTACTTAAAAGTATCTCTAACCCTTTCATTACGAAGGTTAAATGAAAGACTGAAATATTTTAAGTTGCACTCAAATTTTGATTATCGTTTCAGTATTCCGCAGTTAGGTTATAAAATAATTATTTACTTAGTAGAGTAGAAAATATAAAGTTATATTATAATTAATTAAAATAAAAAATAGAAAAATGTAATAATTATGTAATGTATCATTTAAGTGTCTACGAACATTTGTTAGAATAAAAAAATGTTCTGTATATTCTGCTATATTATATATATCTGAATTTCTATTGCTAAATATCAATTTGCACAAAATATTCTCAAATCATGTACCTACATATATTTTAATACATTAATCAGTTATGTAAATAATAATGTACTATATCGAGAATTTAGATATAAGCTACAGATAGTATTTTATATAACTGGAACATATGATAACATTTTCCTATAGAACTGCTTGTCTAGTGAACATAGTCTACGTTTTGAATGCGTTTATTATAGAATATATCATGTTTAGTTCAGATTGCTAGATAAAACAATATATAATTATTTTATGTATTAACCACATTATATTTATAAGAGCAACACATATATTTGACAATTGGCCATTTCACAGGACTACGGTCCTTTGACTAGTAACATATTTATAAAAACTTCTTAATAAATCCACACTATAACAACTAGCATTGCGAATAAATACAGCGGCAAACTTTGCGCGGATATTTATACGAGTAAGAATAAGATTTGCACTTGAGGATAAATTTAAAAACAGTCATCGATAAAAGCTAAATTAAATCAAACTATACAACTATATAAATTTATATTGAGAAAGTGGCATATTTTATTACTATCCCAGTCTCAAATATTCACTTACTATTCTACAATAATTTTTCATATAAGACGGTGGAATACTCCTAGGAAACGGAGAAATAGTGTCAACTGTCAACAAGTGATTTATAATTATTATTATTATATAAAAAGGAAATAAACGTTTTTTTTTCAAGGTATTACTTAATAATAAATATAAAATATTACAGCATCAGAACTTTCTGCTAGATTTATGAGTATGATCATTTCACGATCGAGTAACGGTTTCTCTTTCATTTCCGTCTTTTGTCTCTTTCTAAAATCACCACCTTTATGCTCCGAAAAAGTTCACGGTCCCAGATCCATCCTTATAAGTCCTTAATAATACAAATATTTAATATTTCCTATCAATGTACTTTGAATATACTCTAGAAATTCGTATAGCATTTTTCTAACTTATCTAAACCACCATGAAACAAACCAATCGACCCATAAATTTAATACCATGCCTTTTCATCTATCATGTGTGATATAATTAAAGTGGTTATCATCATGATAGATGAGAAGCGACCGATGGAACAAGCAGGATTTATTAAAACTTTCTCGCCAATCGTCTACATCTACGCTTTTAACAGTAAACAGTTTATAGAAAAGTATTTAACAAACCTTTGTACATTTGCTACATAGATTACTCAAAAGCATTCAATTTATGATTTCACCATACTATATGGCACGCTCTAAAGGGAACAAGGAATAAGTGAAGGCTATATCGCTATAATTAAAAAAAGATAATTAAGAAAATATACAAGAACACTGAACGAGTCAAACTCGACGTTCCAAGAATTCCTAATAGAAAGAGAAGTATTTCAATATGACCCTTGTCACCACAACTCTTCATTTTTATGAATATAAATTGGGCATATATGGGCCTTAGAATAAATGGCAAATACTCGAATCATTTACGATTTGCTGATAATATAGTGTTATTCACAAAGTACCCTAAGGAGTTGCAATCCTTGATTATCTCTAAAGATGTCGGGTTAGAAATCAAGAAATAAAAACTAGTCATGTTAAACAAAAACAGGATTCTAATTTTTATGAACAAATCAAGACTAGAGCATGTAGGCGTCATTTAACTAATGCACCGAAAAATAAATTGAAAAGAAAATCAAACATATTGCTTATGCCAGTCTTACATATTTCTTATACCAGTCCTTACATATTGCTTATGCTAGGCCTTCCATATGTATGCCAGACTTGGCCTTTAACAAAGAAAACATTAAATAAATTAAAAACTTGTCAGAGAGCAAAACGACAAGAACGTACTAGAGCGAAAGACATAATAAAACACGTCTAAACCTATGTAGCGATGGACAGGTCATATGTATAATAGAACAACCGATAAGTGGTCAAAGGTTATCATGAACTGGGAGACTGTAGGTGACAAAATTAGATTAAATACGGTGGTAGCACCTCCAAAAGTAAGGAAACATCACGACAATATTTCGTTCACATCAAATTGGATATACTGTTTTGAATCAGCAGTGTGGAAAACTGGAAATTTTTGGAAAATCAATTAAAAGCTTGATATTTTGAGACAGTTTTTTTAAATTTATTTTCTCATGAATGTTAATTCATGTTTCAAACTTGAAAGCTCCATGACAAAACAGTTTGTTCACGATTCTCTGCATATTAATATAGACTAGCGATTCGCCCCAACTTCGCACGGGTGCGATTTATATGTAGGTACTATACAAAAAAATCAATAAAATAGCCTATATTACTCGCTGACAATGTAGCTTTGTAATGGTGAAATAATGTTTAAAATCAGTCGAGTATTTTTTGAGTTAAATTGAAACAAACAAATTTTCCTCTTTATAATATTAGTATAGATTACATTTAAATTGGTGGTAATTATAACTTATCTTCGCCTCAATTTACATAGATAACATTACATGTTTATTTTCATTAGATTCACAATTCAGTTACAACAATATTAAAATATGTTTATACAATAACATTGTAACATTTGATGTAGGGCGTTTCAATGAACACAATAATATCAAGAGCGTGGGATGAATAGTTTAACCATAATAATCAATAAAAATGATCTAATCCATAGAGCTCGATAAATTTTGATGTGATCACAGAAACTCCGTAACAGATTATACAATATTCATATAAATACTATAAAGAGCACTTAATACATAGTAAGTTTGGCCATTTTAATCGGAAACTGCAATGTTCATATAGGAGACTACCACATAAGCTTACTCAGAACAAGCTAATTTTCTAAAGTATACTTGAGGCCTGTAATCCGAAACGTGAGTCAGGTTTTAAACAAGTTTTGAGACTTTTCAAACCGTTTTTCTCTATAGAAATTATAAATCGCAGCGTAAACTATTTTTACTACCAAAGCATTATTTTCTTTGTCGCTTTGAAATAAGATCGAAAATTTATGAACACAACAATATTTTAGACCACATCAACTACAGGAGTAACTGTCAGCATGTAGGAACTTCAATCTTATTCCAATGATTCAGATAATAATTCTTTGTCAGTAATAAATGCTTTACGCTGCTATTCGTCATATCGAACCTTCGGTAAGACAAGGATATAAATGTACCCCTTTCCTAAATTAAAATCTCTTAAACAATTAATAAACCATATTTTATTGCTGTCAATAATATGTCGCGATTCAAACGAGAACAATCACTTCAGGTGTATGTAGAATAATACGACATTGAAAGTAAAAAAAAATTAAAATGGCTCTTGAAAAATCAAAAAAATACAGTTATGAGTGATCAGCAGTTTTGTATGTGATCGAGATTTATTAAAATGCAGCGACCGTGTATGTCTAGTAGATTTGGTTTGGCAGTATTAATAAATTCAGTTATTTTTACATCATCTTTCATTCAGTAACACCCAATGCATACTAGACCTATGTTAGAACACAGAGATATGTCCCTTGTCTTACCGATGGTGCGATATGTGCGCTAGACCTTAACTAACCTCCTAAAATAAGGGTATGTAGCTCTGAACTTTAGAAGTGATCGGACCCATATTCTGTGTTGCTAAACATTGACTCAACCATGTTATCAAATTCTGGTACAGCATCCTCGTACATCTTGAGTTGCTGCGAGAGTGTCTCTGAATCCGTGGACGCAGATTCAATGTCTGTCCAAGCGTCGCTTGCTGATCGAGCTTGCAAGCACTCCTGATAGAAATTTGCCAACTCGGTTATAGGACTACCATCGGCGAATGGAAACTCCTGTAAATTGAACCGTAGATTGAGAAGCTTGAATTAAATTAAATATTTAAGAAGTAATATGACATACTGTAAGTATGGGTGGTGTATCGGTGTATTTTTTTAAATGCTAAATGGATAGCAAATTATTAATGTTTTAACTCAGGTACTCTCAATATTATAAATAATAGAGCATAAAATATTAATAACTCAAATCATCATTTATTCATGTAGGTAACATAATGTACACTAATGAACGTCAATAAATAATATTAAATGCTTCTTAAATAAACTCTCCGCCACTTTTTTTAAGGCACCAATACGCTATACTATAGATATAATAACTTTCGCAATGATATTTCACTTTAAAATAAACTTCATAACATTCTCAATAAATAAAGCAAATGAATCAATTATGTTACAGTAAGTATAATAAAACGATTATTTAAAAAAACAAAAGTATTGGTTCTAAGTCAAAGCCAAACGTAAGTAAAGTAGGCATTCATTCATTCTCTAATCTCTTCCCACCATTATGGTGGACTTCATTGAGATTCTCCTACAATAAACATGGAATGGAAGGAACATGGGGATGTGCAAACTCTGAGCTCATGATTTGTTCTTTTAAATTGAAGGGGCGCTAGCTTGTTTATGTAAATTGTATTGACACTCGGAAAATGCTCATCTTCTCTTTTTATGTTAGATATCGACAGACGAGCATGAGGCTGACTTGATGGTAAGTGATACTTCATACACAGCATATCAGTCAGTGATGCGCTGCCGACCTATTTTTTACTTCGAGCATTCGGAAATCCAAGTACAGACCGAAACACAATATATAATTCACGGGTTTTTCATCTTTGTTTAAATTGCGATATTCGTCCCACTTGTTTAATGCTCGAACAGTGACAATTATATCCATGTCATCCCGGCGGGATTCGAGTCCACGACCCATCGGGTTAAGTAAGGGTGTAAACTCTGGCTCTAAAAATTAAAATTTACTTCGCAAAATTGCAATGCACATGGGGTTAATTTAGCATAGTATTAAAAAACAAAACATTCATGCAAATTCTAAAAGCGACAGATTTAAAACAAATATGATGATTCAAAAGTGCTTAAATTGCATATATTTTGAGTTTAAGCTTAATATAAAATTCGCTTTGCCAAGTTTGCAAATTTGCATATTTTTTGCATATCAGCTAAGGATAAATATTCTTAAATATAATAAATATGCTAATGCCACATCTATAACTATAATTTGTAATGAGCATAAGTTTTAGGCTTGTTTCAACTTAAGATAAAAATACAATGCATATTGATAGCTGAGATGTGTGATGTTCAGTATCGAAATATATCAACAATTAGCTCTTCTAGTAGAAAATGCTTAACTATAGCAGGTTTTAGGAAAAAATGTAGTCATAGAAAATGATTCTCGCTTCAGTGTTAGAAAATTAAAAATATATTGTGACACAAACCATTAAACTAGCATATTTATCCTTAGATTTAGGTACTTCAACAGCTTTGCTTGCATACTGAGCTAATGCAGTTGATGTTTCACTGCTAGGACCCGGTTTAGACAATGCATCCGCCATAGACAATGCTTTCATTTTCTGAAAATAAACAATTCGTTGTTAATATGCATTCAATTATGCATTGTTGAACATTATTTAGGAACTATAATATATTGCAGTTTTATCTTATGCAAGTACGTATTTTTATTAAAAGAATAAGTATGCCAAAGGAAATTTTAATCACGTCATCATTCTGTTGAACCTTGTGCAAAGGCTTTTGCCCATTTTTGTATTTACCACTTTAGTGGTAATTACCTATATAGATTAGAACATTTTGAGGCTTACTTTTTCCATTTTATCCTTTTCAGCTAGGAGCCACGCCATTGGCGGCTCAGGTGGTAACTGTTGACACAATGCATCATGCAATTCTTTAATTTTAACTGTGTCTACAAATGCCCCAGCTGTTAAGGGTTTAGAAAGATCAACCTTTTTCTTGTCATTATAATTCTTTCTGTAAAAACACAATTATTCAACATTAAGATAAATCAAGTTAAACCACAAAAGTACATCTAAATATGCCATTTTTTTAAATTTATCATTGAAACAACAAAAATACCTAGGACTGTCCCTTGGAAAATGATCACTTTTGATCATAATGTCACTGTTAGATATATTTTGTACTTCTCCATAGCTTGGTGCCCTCCCCCTTGGTTCTGGCAAAATAGCCATCTCAGTTCTGTACAAAACTTCAATCTGTATCATTCCTATTGGTGTGCGCAACTCACTGACTTTTATACTTTTATGTTTTTCACCTATATAAAGACATTGAAATGGTTATAAAGAATATAAATAGAATAAATGCATAGGTTATCAGAACAATTTCTATGAACACTCCATCAAATTCAAATTCAAAAACATTTATTTGCCAGAATGTAGTGGTTACAGATGTACACGTTTGGTTGAGTTCTAAACATTCTGCCCGTATATTGGGCGTGTAAAAATAACATTATTTAAAAGAAAAACATGACAACAAAATGAAAGTTATATAATTATAAAACATAATAAATTAATGTATTTAATGTGTAATATGTTTACTTGATATAAGGTAAACCAAAATTGATGGCTTTAGAATGCCAAAAACACAAATAAAAAAGTCTTACCTAATACATCTGAATTTGGCTGCCCACCATATATTTTATGTGAAATTGTATAGCTATCCTTATTTTGTAACCGAGACATTTTATAAGCTGGAGTTATCCTTGAAATACTCAATGTTGATTTCAACATTATACTCATTCTGTAGTAAATTGTTGATATTGAAGTAACGCTGGCATCACAGCAAGGAAGCATCTTTATTGTCCACTGTTCCAAAACCATGTCATCCCCATCATTGGTATGTAGGGATATTTCAATGCATAAAACATTTGATAATGCTTCTATCACTTCCCCATTTAATACACGCTTTGTGTCACTATTAACTTCAGGAGCATCGGGTATTGATAGGTTGAACTGCAATAAATAATAAACTTCTTTAATTATATCAAATATTACATGTTTGCATTAAGTTATTGTGTGTAATGGAAACAAAAATATATGATCTAAAAAAGTAATAATATAATTATTTATTATTCATAGTTAAATAGAATAAGACTAGACTTATAAATGCACTAAGACAAAAACTTTTTGTATCAAATATTTAGTATTAGTCAAACATAATATTAATGTTTATTAGGCATTATTCTGATAAGCAATAGTTAGTACCCATTGTAAATTGTTTGGCGAAGACGAAAGATCAGACACATCGTCAGAGAATTTTGTTGTACAGTAAACAGGGCTAATTTTTTTTCCTTGTCGACTTTGCACTACTATTTGAGCAACTTTTAAAGTCAATATTTTTGTGAATTTATATAATTTTAATCTATCTTGAGCATCTGTACAAGACATCGCTGTATATTTTAATTAGGTTGTTTTTTAAAAACACTTTCTACGCATCGAATACATTTTTTTACAACAAGATTTTTTAAGACCGTTTCCGCATCTTTGTCACAATTTCCAAATAAGATAAATGAAATAAGTTAATTAAAATTGAATGTAAATTATTGTTTATCTTATAAAACTTCACAATGCCAATCAATCACAACATGCGACCATTTTAATTTAATTTTTTCTTCTGGCCATACCGTGGGGCTTGGACCATAGTCCACAGATTACGATATATAATATACGGAAAATTCGATGGACAATAGAGGAGAAGAATTTGAATTTATGAAATATTTATAAAGAAGATTAAATAAAATATAATAAAGCTATAAAAGAATTATTAAAATATCAATAAGTGCTAAAGTTATAATAGGTGATGCTGCAGTATGTCACACTACCTCAACCACAGAACACTATTATTTACTCCCAACTCCCAAGCTCCTAGAGACCTTAGGTCGTGGCTTGTGTTCAATACTCGTGATTCCATTATATGCAGTTATTTACTCTTAAGAGGGCCCTTCCCGGTTCGACTATCGTCAACGCGAGCATGGTTGAAAAGCTTTTTGTTTCATGCAGCGCATACCTCTACCGCTAACGAGTGAGTGAGAACGCGATAACATTGAACGAAAAATAGTGTGCGGAAATTTCATAAAACTTGTTCTAGGAAATACGTGTTTTTCAGTAGTCTTTACAAGTTTATGAAATATTTTTTTGTAATTTAGAATCTCCATTATATTTGCAAGGTTTCTATCATAACAAAATATTTACTTTCACAATTTATGAGTATATTATGAACGCCCAAAGTTCAGGTAATTATTTTGCAAAAAAGCTGATTTTTGGAGGCTTATACTGAATTTATTTCTGAAAATTTTGAGATTTTGTTTCGATAGAAACCTAGATATAGTGCACGAGATACCTATTAGTTCAAAAGTTTCAAAGAAAAATCGGTTACATCGCCATAATCACGTACGAGCTTTTGTATGGAAAGTAAGACGGGTTGGGTCCACTTAATGTAACTCTTTTTTTTTGAGACTAACATAGGATAGATTTGAAGTAACAAAAGTCTATATATAAAAATATATATTTAAAAAAGTAGGCAAGTCCTTTGTAGTGAAAGAAATAAAAATAGGACAGGCTTTCTTTGATTTTTTATTTGACAAATTTGTAATTTTTAATACATTATAAGTGTATGAATAGTTTTTATTCGTTGTACATATCAATTCCAGGAAAATTCTATTTACATTTTTTTGAGTTTAATACTAGAAATAATACTACCAAGTATAAAATATAAAAAACAAGCAGTTAAGAGACCGCAATTAGTGCTGTGCGTTAAATACTTTAACCTAAGTTAGAATTATTGGCGAATTTCACATTTTTTAGTGATCTATATTTATTCTATTTGATATTAACAAAGTCACGTCAAAGTGAGGACATGTAGGTACTTCGTAGAGGGCAATTTTACGATAGGAGTGATATAAATCAGATAAATATGATATTCTGATTATCTATATATATTAAAGAGATTCCCACCTATATATTGATTTATCTCTGGAACCATAAAGACTTGAAGTATGGTAGGAATATTCCTTTCGCCGAGTAGAGGTCAGCTAAGAACGGATTTTACGAAATTCAACCCACAAGGGGGGTTGCGGGGGCAATTGCTATTGTTTAATATCGACAGACGAGCATGAAGTTCCTTTGATCGTAGGTGATACCTCATACCTCATGTGATACCTCAGCTACAGAAGTGCAAAATCAGTCAATGATGCAATCTCGACCTACTTTTTACTTCGAGCATTCGAAAATCCATAGACTGAAACCGAAACGCGCAATGTGTACTTCACATTTTTTACACAAAAAATATAGAAAATTCAAATTATAAACATGTCGTCCCGGTGGTATTCGAAAAAATAAATTCGATCGGTTATACAAATGTTTTTTGGCACTCGAGTTCCACTACCAAACATAATTTTGTGAAACATGTGGAAACATGTACGACAACAAAAAAGTGTAATATTTTTAAATCTAATATATAAAATTCTTGTGTCACGGGGTACGTGATCGAACTCCTCTAAACGGCTCGACCGATTCTCATGAAATTTTGTGTACATATTGGGTAGGTCTGAGAATCGGACAACATCTATTTTTCATCCCCCTAAATGTTAAGGGTAATCCACCCCTAATTTTTTTTTTTATTTTTGGACTTAATTTTTTGTTTTTATTTTTTTATAATGTGGAATTAAAAAAATACATACAACCCATGCTTTTTAGAAATTATTTACATGGCAAAACAACGTTTGCCGGGTCAGCTAGTATACGTATATTATTCAAGGTTTCAATTAATAAAAAAATTAAAGGCTCTCTGATGAAGGAAATTCCTTAATCGGCCTAAAAACATTAAGTGATACAATAATGGCAAATAAAATTATGTGAACTTATACCTATTCAAACTTAGATTATGTTAATCTAAACGTTCAAATACATTTTGAAAAAAACATGCTTTTTTATTATTATTATTATTTACATGTAAATGTAATTTATTCACTCAATGCGATTTTTCAAACTGTGTTCTTTGGTACCTACATAAAATTATACTTGATTCCTAATATTTAATTACTCACGTAAAAACGTTCCTATGTTATAAAGTTTTGAGAAATACTAGTAATCATTATTCATGCGGACATTTTGCACAAAATGTTTTATTTTAGAATTCTGTCTTGATAAAAATCTCGTCACCCTTAGCATAGATAAAACCAAATGTCGTATGTTCCAAAATCCACATCAATCGCACCAGCCACCCACCCAATAATAAAAATTCACTAGCTTTTGCCTTGCCTTACAACACCTATACATGGGAATAACTAGATGAAAAGCTTTTTTTTAAGGAACATATTCATTGCTGGCTATAAGAACTCTTGACGTCATTAGGCTCCAGAATAACGCTACTGACAGGGTCTGTATAAGGGTAAACAATTCTTTTTGCCAATTCTTACACTTTACAGTATCGTGTAAGCATCTGGGGTAGCGCTGGGAAATCTTGTATGCTGGAGCTCGAGCGAGCCCAGTGTGGGGTACTCAAGACACTTCTCCGTAACCCTCGCCGCTACCCTACTGATAAAGTCTACAAAGATACAGCTGTATTGCGAGTTAGACAACTATACGTACTGGGAGCTTGTTTAGCTGTCTACAGAAACCCTTCAAATTCAAATAATTTATTAATTTAGGTAACACAATGTACACAAAATTATTTTTAAGCAAAAAACAAAAACCGACTTCAAAACTATAACTAAAAAGTAAAAAATAATATTTAAATTACTTCAAAGCATTATTTATTAACAGTTATTTTTGAAGTCGGTGCCACCCAGCCGATGCCGCTCCGTACCGTTCGAAAAGTTGCAAAAGCAGGATTAAACAGTCCTTCTTTGCTGGCACCGACTCCAAAAATAACTGTTAATAAATAATGCTTTGAAGTAATTTAAATATTATTTTTTACTTTTTAGTTATAGTTTTGATGTCGGTTTTTGTTTTTTGCTTAAAAATATTTTATTTTTTTAATTTTTGTAGGAAGTGTACCTATTTTTTAAGTTCATTAATCCTTACATAATAATTTAGTAGACCTACCACTAAACGTGCTGCTCAAATGAGACAGCGCCGTGAAAGGAACTACAAACCAAAACATCATCCACGTATAAGAATTTTTTTGTTATTGTTGATTTTCTAAAAACGCAACAAACCAATTTCGATAAAAATTATATGGGGCCACCTTTGAAATATCCCCTACCAAACAAAAGAAGAATCATCCAAATCCATCCATAACTTGCGGAGTTATCGCGTAACAAACATACAAAAAAAAAAGAAAAAAAAAACAACATACAGACGAATTGAGAACCTCCTCCTTTTTTGAAGTCGGTTAAAAATGAAATGCTTCTAATTTTACATTCACTGCCAGTTCTTAAATCAAGGGCGTAGAACGGACGAGAAGAATTGGCAATAAACTCCGCCACTGCTTGTAGTCGCCATGTTTTTTGTTTTACAAAATGGGATAGAGTTCCGAAAAGCCCATACCGATTTCTTCTTTGTAATTTTGTATATTACATAAAAATAGGATTCGCTCCCAATCTATTCGAGGCTAAAAGGATGATGACAAAATGACTAGGTACAATCACTTTTATGTTCAATTATATTCAAACAGAAAACCTCCTCACCAATTAGTAGTATCAGAGCACCATATATAACTAATAATAGTAATTATTACTTGTATGCGGTTGCTAAGTCACCATATTGTTTACAACAATATTATTGTACCTACACTCAATTTTTAAATAAATCAATATCTTCCAACCAACAATAGGTGCACTTGTATAGCTCAAGATGGAAATGTGTACACTGCAATGAAACATTTTGTTTATTCATATATTTTATTTTCCATTTACAAAACAGCAGCTGGACCCTATACCATAATAACATAACATTATCTAATGATTTATTAATAACTAGCCGACTCGAAAGACATTGTCCTGCCAGAATATTGGCTTCAAATATAAAAAAAATATTTCTAGATTTGAATGTGCTATTTTCCCACCTATATTACATTATATTTTATTATATTATATTACAAAAAGCTATAAGCGTGCGTGATGTGAGCTGTCAGTTGCGGAAGATATATTATATTGTATTATATAATGTATATATATATATATATATATATATATACAGTAGAATCTCACTAATCTGGCAGTATTATTTATTATTTTCTTATGTAGCCAAGTACACATTTCAAGGACTGTCATGCTCGCTTAAATGTCATTGCTTGTAGTGGCGTCCATGCGTCCGGTTGTCTCTCTCCCGATGCCGATGCCCCCTCGCCATATTTTATTCCAATATTGTAGGAAACTTACCTAGTTTATACCTAGTATTATACTATGTCATAAATAGAAACTAAAACAGATGTATATTTTATTTCTTCCTAAATTAAAAATTATTTGGAATAAATCTAAACATTTATATAATATACTACTCATATAATATCTAGCAATGTTTTGCTGTAGGTGAGTCAAATAACAAAAACAATAATAATAATTGTATATTGAGCTTATATAATTATTTAACAATATTCAGTATATTTTTCTATCTATATTCAATAGAATCTCACTAATCCGGCACTTAAATAGACTATTACATATATATTTGTTTTATTTATGACATAGTATAATAAAAAACGAAGTTTCCTAAAATATTGGATTTTATATACATTAAAATTAAGTTAATAATAAGACAAGTATTTTTAATAATTAATGGAAATCATAATGTAGAATAGCCCAATTTAATTTCCACTAACCACTGTGCACAATAATTTAATGCCCTTTTGACTTTCATGTAGTGGATACTAGTTGAAAAATGGCTCCTTTCATCTTGTATCAATTCTAATAAGTGGAACGAGTTTGTTATGGAGGTGGGAGGTCTAAAGTTTTTCGGACTAATTTTTCAGCTATCTTGTTAAACTGTTCACGATCTTCTCTCCACATTTTTGCTGCATCCACATTAGCACCACTTTCATCATTTGGCTCTGTGAAAAACAAAATTTTCTAGAATTGTAAAAGTTATTGCATCAGTTACATATCTCCCGATGCTTCTTCTCTGTACAATAAAATAAGAGTGGAACTCTCTCCCGAAAAGTCTTCTCCAACCATAATCTTAGATACCATTATTTACTACCAGATGGGATAATAGTCCAATACTGTTAGTTAAGATTTTATAATACAAAAGAACAACTCACCTGCTAACATACTGACAACGGATAGGAGTATTTTCTCCACACTTTGGACTGGTGACCATCTTTCTGAACTTGTTTCATACCCCATAGGGTCATCACCAGGAGCGTGAAGAATAGATATACAGACTCTGCCATCTGCATAGACTGTAATATTTAATAAGTTTGTCATTCAACATATTTAAGATTAGCAATATTTTTGATATACAAATACAATTAGGTTAGAGTTAAACAATATAAATGAATATATACATTAATGTTAGGACTAGTATGACATGTCTATATCACTACATATTATAAAACAAAGTCCTCCGCTGCCTGTGTCTGTCTGACTGTTCGCGATAAACTCAAAAATTACTGAACGGATCTTCATGGGGATTTCACTAATAGATAGTGATTTTTGAGGAAGATTTAAGTTTTTAATTTGTCAAGGTTTTTTTGTAAATTGGTTGAAATATAACGATAATTGTTGGAAGTGTCGAAAAAAGTTATGCTGCCTGGGAGGTTTCATCAAAAACGCTGCCTAAATCCTTCGAGACATAAAACAATGCATGGTGGGATATAACTCTTTTATAGATTTACAAAACTGTCTGCAATGGCATATATCTATTTTTTAAGGATAGCTCACTATACCCATTCCATCTTCTAAAAAAATGGTCACATACAATGCGGTAATTGAAAAGCTATTTAGCCGGATACAGTATTAATCCTTATCCACTTAAATACGTTAGTTATCTTAAGCAATTCATACAAAATTATTATAGTCTTTTACACCATATAAATAAGCAATCGATCTTCAGCAAAAATTATAGCACATGCTCAACTTAGCCAGGGCGGGTCGCTAGTTATATATATATATATATATATAAATTATAAAATGATCTCTGGTAAGATTATTTTTCTACAACTGTTAGAAGAAATCCTGTAAATAAATTGGACTCTTACTATTAGGGTGGAACATATCACATATGAATTGCATTTTGGGAGGACTCAATGGGTAATCTGGTGGAAATTGAAGTTTTGCTGGAAAAATTCCTCCTTCAAAGCATGTGCCTTCTGGTCCCCTGTAAATAGAATAAACCTTATCATAAAAATGACAAAATTTTATGATATATTAAGATATATATAATACATACGTAATTAGAGCTTCCCATTCAAAAAAGTTTTCTTCATTTACAGGTCCAGCAATTATTCCCTCAGGTGGATTTAATGTGAGTTCTGTTAATAACCATTTTACACCATCAATTAACTATTATAAAAATCATTCAAAATATAAAAAATCATTTATTCATTTAGTAAACACAATGTACATCCTTCTAAATAAAAATTTAATCCTTCTAATTTTACATTTATATATAATTAAAGCCTGTTGAGATTTGCAATTTTAAATTTCAGTTTACCTAATTCTTTAAATATTTCCACTATAAGATCTGGTAAATAGACACAGTAAACAGTTAATCTTTTTGTATCTTAGTCTGTATTTTGAGATGAATTGAAATAATTGATTACCCATGTATTTAAAATGTATATTTTTGTTTTTAAATCAAGTAGGTAAATATAATACCAAAAATCATAAAGATAACCTCAATTTAGACTAGATAAACAGATATTTATATAATTTATTGAAAGAAGATAATTGTGGCTAATAATAATGTAATAATTTCAATTATTTGCGTCTCTACATACGTTTATATTCGGCCATAAGCCTTCTTAGTGCTGAACCAGCCATTATATTTTCTTTTTTAGTATTCACTATTGACTATTGAGTGTCGTAGATAGCTTGATACTCAAGGAACATTTTTACTGTTGATACTTGATAGTATCTAGTGTTGCCAGCGCCCAGCTGTGTCTTGTCAAAAGTTACCTAAAATGGATAGTCACCATTTAGTATGAAAAATAATCTTAATCTTTATTTTTTTGTTCGTTGTATTTACTTACAGAAATATGGATAGTTTAGTATTGCTTTCCATTTTAAGTTGCATTTACTAGCAGCTTTTTTTTTACATATTACTATAATTGGCAAGTGAAATAAAAATTACAGAAATGTACCTAGCCTAACGAATTGCCGATTGAAAATGTTGGCTTCAATATTAGTGCAAGAGCCAACATTGCGTTCTGTTTTAAGGTGGTTTCATGTAAGAAATTAAAAATTAATTATACAAATTGCGCAAAATCACCTAAAAATCGTGTAACCTAGAAATATCCTGAAGGAATTAAAAATCTGTTTTGTCTGTGAAACTAGTCGACATTTTTTCCATAGAAATTTCGGGGGGGTATTACTCCACTATTTAGCACCGTATATGAAAAGTTATACATGATATCGTTTTGTCTCATTATTAATTTTGTCTGTGCAGAAACAGAATGGTAAAATAAAAAACCATTAAAAAGTTACGAGCTACCAAAGATTCGTTTTTATTGCCATTTTTTAACACAACTTTGGGCTTAAATTAGTAATAAAAGAAGTATCAAATTTTCAAAACAAAGTCGCTACAAACAAAACACGATTATCGAAGAATACAATAACTTTTATTTGTAATTGATTTATGCAGTGGTTTTTTCATAAAACTCGATTTTCCAAAGGCTTTTTCGTATTTTTTTAGACGCCCCTTTTACTATGAATTATCGTGCATCTCACTTAATAATGACTGCCCCGGTGCGGTGCGGGAGAACAGCATGCTTTTTGGCGACGCCCACCAGTGAGTTCGAGCCCGCGACTTGTTCAACCTTAAATACTAAATTGATGCTTCTTTTCTTCTGACAGTTGACTGATGGCTCTTGCCAAAGAGTACCTATATCGTATTATAACTCTTGAGTAGTATTTTCTGTCATCTGTGGTAGATAATATTTTTTTTATTTTTTTATTTATTTATTTATAGATATTAGATACTGTACTCAAGAGTTTCCTTAGCGGTGGTTCTGCACGTTTTTATACAGTATACGGCCCTTCTTCTTATTGATTTCCGTAGTAGTAAAGTCATTGAAACATTTTCTTCATCGCTTCTAAGTTTATACTATAACTTGTCAAATGCCATGCAATGATTTATAGGATGTCAAAACCTGCTGTTTTCTCAGCGGTGAAATCGTTGGTGCCTTCGATACCTATGTTATATAAAAGTAATTTTTTTTATACTACTTTTTGTCTACAGTACCCTTCAATTAGGGGTCGTCGCAGTATGTTCTCTTTTTCTATTCTCTCCTTTCACTCGCCATAGTCGCGCTAGTCACACTTCTCAAACACATATCATTCTTCACACAGTCAATCCATGTTTTTTTTGGCCTCCCTATTCCATCCCATCCACTTTCATATTCAAAACGTTTTTAGACATATGCTCTTCATCTCTCCTCATAACATGGGTATAGTTATACAAAGGCAAACGATTACCTTTAAATTTTTCATTCATTCACATTCGCTACTCTCAAACTTCCTCTTATAATATAGTTATTTCTTATCTTATCTAATCTTGTCACTCCACACATCCACCTCACCATTCTCATCTCAGCAACATGCAAACGTTTTTCATCCATCAGCGTACTTGCCCAACATTCAGAACCATACATTAAAAATACATATTATTATATGTTAGGTAAATATATCAACACCTCTCAAGCCTCAGATTAAATACCTTTGTTATTTAATCTGAGGTTGTAGGTATATATTTTTCAGTTCATACTAATGTCGTATGATAAAAAAACATTATTGAAGTGAAACTTCTTTATCGACGTATGGGAGAAATTTTGTAAGTATCGTCACGTTTTTCGGTTACGCGCCATTTTTATCAAAATTTAGTATAGTGACGTAAAGAATATAATGTAATATATTATAATAATAACAACAATATATTAGTTTTGAAGTTTGGTTTGAAATAAGAATAACAATATATTAATTTGAAAGTGATAAAATCTTTTTTCTTAAGGCTTAAGACTTATCTACCCCATTTTCGTGAAGTTGCAAATAGTACAAAAATGATATGTCGTAAAGAAGTTTCACTTCTTACCTGTGTACTCTGGTACACACACACAATTTTTTATCATTAAATAATTTATAACATTATTTAAGATGAAACTGAAATACAATTTATAGTGAAAATTAAAAAGGAAAGTGGTATTTGTGTCGTCGGTCACTTGAATTACAATAATAGAAATCAATCATTAGATTAATTATTAGATTAATTATTAGATTAATTATTATTAGATTAATTATTATCGACAACAATAATTAGATTTAATATAAAGGATTTCAATCTATTTATTTAAAACATCAAAGATTTTTAATACTGGTATTTATATGATCACTATAAGATGTTGTTAGGTTAGCTAATTACGTAATAACTTAAGACTGAAGGATCCTTCCGAATTGACCGACTTGGTATTATATGGATCTCACAATTTTTTACAATAGAAGAACTGAGTTGCAAGACTTGGCTTTTTTTACAATTTATGTTTTTGATGGCATAATGTCGCTTTCTATTGGCAAAATAATTTTTAAAATCGGTCGAGTAGTTTTTGAGTTTATGCGTAACATACAAAAATACAAATCTTTCCTCTATAATATTAGTATAAACTAGATATAAACTATAGATGTATTAAGAAAAAAATATATTTAACTAGGTAACTTTATTATTAATACGTGCTCGACATTGAAATAGAAGATGAGATTTAAAAATGGCATCCATTACTTAAACGAAGGAAGCCTGGATAAACATAAATACATAATTGGACGCTGTTAAGCAATACAGAGTCAACCCACAAAATTACAAAAATGTAAAATTTGATACCAATCGCTTCGTTATGAGCTAGAATACATATGTATTTCAAAAGAGATATGTATGATTTAAATCATTTTAATAGCAAAAATATTGAAAAAACTAGCGAGCACGAAAACCTAAAATGTTTAAAATATTTACATAATGTACCTATTAAATTCAATTACTTTGATTGCTACCAAGAAAAACGACATATATTTAGTCTAATAATAATTACAAAAAATCTGTTATTTCAGTTATTTTTTAAAATAAATTTTATGAAACTTGATTAAAATTTCTAACCCAATTTTCTCAAAATGGCAACCATGTGGGTTGACACTGTATTGCTTAGGTTATATATGTATTAGGTTAAAACTCTTTTCTTAATGATGATGCAGTTGTTGATGAAGTCGGAAGGAGGAGTCCACTTTGCATCAAAATTCAAAATTGACAATCCGAAAACAAGTGAATAGGTAATTGATTTGTATGCCAAAGTTATATTTTAGAATCCATTTGAAATTGGAATTCTAAATAGAATTAAAAATAACTTCACACTAGCCAGTATTGCCTTTTTCGTGGGTAAGGAGAATTTAAATTACAATTAATCAGCATAAGTTGACAACCTTTAACAAAAACCTTTTAAAATTATTACAGTTAGTAACCGTCTTCACAAAAATACAACGTAGAAAATAAAACTTGTGTGAAATTAAATATTACTAAAGAGTTTGTATATATTTGTGCCTTAAAAATTATAATAATCTGTGGTAAACTGGGTGATGTTTAGTCATGGGCGTTGTTGATAATTTCCGTCATCGATGTTCACCGGTGTGGCGCTAGCGGCACCCGATGTTGACATCGTTGTTTTCGACAACGGTGACGGCCACCCACCAGCGGTCAGTCACCTTTTGTTTCAACGATGCCGGGCGGTTAAAGATGTTTAGTTTCCGTTGACTTTATACATCGTTTTATTGTGAGAGTGATATTTAAATATGCTGTTATCGATAGCAAAAACTATGTTGCAGTTGATTTTTAGATTTATGACCTAATTCTACCTATGAAGACATGAATGTATGAAGGGGCTATGTAACATTTTTTAGAACTCATATTTTTTACGTTGAGTGAAGGTGTTATGTGTGTCCATAACAATATGTATATGTATAATTATTTTATTTGTCGAATTTAGTCTCTAAATAAGCAATCAAGAAAATAAATAATTTTTAATATAATATTCTTTGATCATAGCCTTCAACGGTTGGAGTTGCCGATGAGGGTAATCGGGCGGTGTCGGTAACTCTCGGTAATGTTTATACTGAATCGGTTTATCGAGTTTTACCGGTGCCGGTGACATCCGTTGCACATGACTTTGGCATCGGATGACGTCATCGTAGACTGACATCGGTGTTTAACATCGTTGTTAAAAAAAACGGCCACCTCTAGTGATGTTAATGAACTTTAAAAACTTTACAATACAAGTCAAGTCAATTGCCTACGTCAGTGTGAAATTAGTTTTATCATAATAGTATAATGTGTTTTATAAATTATATTATATAATAAAATATTTCTGTTTATTGTTTTCTGATAACCTTCAAATTCACTAAATTATAATCAATGTTGTGATTAGCTTACAGAACAAGTCAAAAAATATTCATGCAGTCGGCGTTGAGGTCTTGTAATTACGTCACTGAACTTTTTCAGGTAATTAAGTAGTTTTGGTAGAAAGTTGAAGTTGAAGCAGAATTATTGCAAGAATTCTTGACGAGAGAATGGGACAGAGCTATACAAAATGTTTTGCTATATCACGTTATCTCGTGACATAATACTGCTCTTAGAGATCGTCCTACAGCCCCATGTCTAATGATGAAGTAGATAGCTGACCATCGGATGATAAAAAAATAAACCGAATAATAGTTTTGAAGACATTTTATACATCTTAGATATCGACAGACCACCCTGAGGGTCATATACGCGAATGAAACATCGTATTCTTATTAAACCATTTAGCTTGCCGCCTCTTTGGTATCATAAAGTTTAATGCATCAGAATATAATTTTTATAATAGTTAATTTTAGTTATTTTAATAATGATAAGTAAGTTGTCCATTGATTTTTAGAATACTTTGTCATGGCAAGAAGATAATGGATCTTATGAGTGTCGCGTATGCAAGAAAACATTCTATAACGCAAGCGCTTTACAAAATCATAAGAAACTGCATCATGATGCTGATGGCTCTAATAGTGAAACAGAACAAAATAATATTGGATCACGTCACGATAATGTATGATTTTAATAGTATTTTAAGTATATTAACCCATAATTACCTCTGCTTAAGTCATGTAACTATTTACCTACACCCGGTCTGTGAGACATGCGATAAAAAAAACCTATGGTAAGAACTAAAAGTAAACAAAACGCAGAATATGCCTGTATTTTTCTTATATTTTTATTCGGTAGCTTATATCGTTATATAATAGAAAAAAATATTCAACACCAAAAAATTTAATTTAAAAAAATAAAAATAAAAGTTTAAAATTGCTAACCCATACGGTCATTTTAAACGCCCGCCAAATTCGCGGGATCTGTTAATAGACTATGACGTCAAGCAGAAACAACAGCTAATAACTACGCATTCAACATATTTTATAACAGTTGCTGGTACCTATAGACATTTACGTCATATTCGCTCTGAACAATGGCGTGGCTTTTCAAGTATTTGAGTAGTTTATTTGCACTTTTTAAAATTAATTTCTTGCTCAAAACTGAAATTGTAAAAAAATGTATGATGGAAGCGTAATTCTGAAGTAATAAAGTTTATAAAAAAAATGTTTGACCCTCATTGGAATCACATGGATATTCCCTATTGAAATGAAAAATTATTGTGGGTGGCGGGAAGAAGGTACATGAAGGCATGAATTTTTGAGATGAGCTATTTGCAAAAATAATATTCTTTTTAACGAGTCTGCGGCTCACCTGATGGAAAGTGAACACCGCCGTCCATAAACGTCTGCAACGCCAGGGCACTTGCAGATGTGTTGCCGGCATTTAATATCGCTATTATATTCTAATATCTATTAGCTAATATCGCTGGTGTCAGTCAGCCGGCCTAGCATAACATACGACAAAATGTCGACCGTTTTCTCGTGTTTTAATCGATTATCTCTTTGTCTTCCGGGTCTAACATGACACACTTAAAGGCGGGCTGAACGAGGGTAGGTATTGAAGGATAAATCAATTTTTTAATTTCTATGAAAAATACATGCAGGATTATTCTGTTTTTACAGATTTTAGAAGCATTTAATGACTTCAAATTTATACCTCTGAAGAAATTAGATAACGCTGAGGGGACGATGGTTGTCGAGAACGGGTTAACAAAACGCACTTTTGATGTAGATACCAGCTATGTGATTGTTAAAGTGGAAGGTGACGACGACAGTATCGTCACCACGAAGCGGTCGAGACTAGACGGAGTACTTCGCAGAACTCAGATGAGGACTACCAAGCCTCCAGTAGATTTAAGGTTTAACTATTTTAAATTTTTCATACTATGAGTATGAGATCGGACTTGGCTCTAGTCGATACGTAGTAAAGGCTTTTTTGTTTTTTTTCAGGACTAACATACAATATACATACATACATATACATCACGCCTCTTTCCCATTGGGGTAGGCAGAGATCATGGAATTCCATATGCTCCGATCCTTACATACCACTTTCGCTTCTTCTACTTTCATCAATGCTTTCATACACACTCGACGGTTACGAGTAGGTACTTTTGATCTGGCCCATTTGCAGAACGTCCCCGATCTGATCGAGGTACGTTCGCCTAGGTCGACCACTCCCGACTCTCCCACTCACACCAGTTTCATAAATCTTTTTCGTTTCCCTACTTTCATCCATCCTTTCTACATGCCCAAACCACCTCAACATACCTTTCTCAATTCTCGTCACTACATCGTCTTTTACTCCACAACGCTCTCGAATTTCGCCATTTCTTAATCTATCTTTCAGAGTTACACCACACATACTTCTCAAGGCCCTCATTTCCACAGCATTTATTCTACTTTAATGTTTCTTCTGCCATACCCAACATTCACTTCCATACATCAAGGAATATATTCATAACAATCATACATTTTTCAGGACTAACAGTTCATTAATATCTCAGTGATTCCTCTTATAGTGTAGGCGTTTTGTTGTCAATTAAAAATTATTTATTATGTTATGCTATGTCTATACCGTGTTCGGCCTTTATATTTGTGTTATGTCAATCAAGATTTCTTGCTTATTACTTACCGATTGGACAAAGAGCTATTTTTTCTTTATGTTAGATATCGTCACAGAACATTAGTTAGTCAATAATGCGCTGTCGACCTACTTTTTACTTCGAGTTTTCGGAAATTCATATATTGAAACCGAAACGCGGTATATATCACGGTTTTCCTATCTATGAACGTTGGTTCGTTACCCAGTCGGAATTTCGATATTCCTCCCACCCGTTCAATGCCCGAAGTTAGCTGAAGTGGAGAAAACATGCTTACTGAGAATTATAAGCATGTCGTCCCCGTGGGATTCGAACCCACGACCCATCGATGCGCACGGCAGGTATTCTATATAACGCGCCAACGAGCCCGTCTATTATTTTTTATAGTTAGTGCTTTATAATAATATATTGATTTTTTGTACAGGGGTCCATTCACTTGCACTTTGCCGTCATTGTATCGCCCGGATTTACAGTGCCATCAAATATTCTTCAATTGTTGTGAATATTCTTTGCATTATCGGGAAAAACATACGAAACGTCGTAAAGCTGCGCTTCGCTGTCAAGTATGCGAGAAACGTTTAGATAAAGATATTTCTACACCTACACTGCAGGCACAATTCAACATTCCGAATAATATTACGTTTCCGTGTCGCTTGTGCGGACAGGTCTTTCTAGATAGAGGGCGTTACGATGAGCACAATCGCATTATTCATGCTAAAATGAAACCACATCAATGTTCTATCTGCGCTAAACGATTTACTCAACAAGGTGGGTTGCAACAACACATGCGAATGCATACTGGTATACGTCCTTTCGTGTGCTCCTTCTGTAATAAAGCGTTCACACAAAAAGCTGGACTGGACCAGCACTTACGAACTCACACTAAGGTTAAACCCTTCAAGTGCGTCATATGTAGCAAATGTTTCTCACAGTCAGTACACTTGCGTCAACATATGCGCACACATACTAACATCCAGCCGTTCGAATGCCCGGTTTGTGGTAGGAGATTTAAACAAAGTAGTCACCTGAATTTCCACATGCGCTCCCATGGAGGGGACACGAACGGCTTGACAGTTGAACAATATGCTCAGGCCGTGGGAGAGCAGAATGCCATGGATTTCTTGAAATTGGCTAACGTTCAGCCAGTGCAAGATGGTGAAACTGTTTATTACGCAGCAGAACTGTCTTCTGTGTCGGCTGCATATCAAAATCCTATGGCTTTAGATCCACAGGTTATGTTTTTTGGTGATGAGAATAATAAATAGAAATGTATTTACATTTTTTTAGTTGTATTAATGTAGTTAAATTTTAACTTTAAGGAAAAAGAAAGTGAAAAGTATTTCGTTGCTATGAAAGTTTAATTATAGCATGTTTCTTTTATGTATAATGAAATAAGTATTCAATAAATAAAATTAAATAATATATAATACTTTTTTTATTTACATATTAGTAACACGCCCCGGCGTCGCACGGGTGCAATGTAGATAGTATATCTACATACATAAAAATGTTACTCACTGATAATGTAGCTTTCTATTGGTGAAATAATTTTTAAAATTTGCTCTAGAAGTTTTTGAGTTAAATAGTAACAAACAAAAAATCTCTCCTCTTTATAATATTAGTATAGAAGTAATTTCCTTAAACTGTTTCATAAAGTACAAGATGAAGACTTAAGATTGTAAGTATAAAATTGTTTGTCATAAAATTACTAGTTCTATCTAATATATAAAATTCTCGTGTCACAGTTTTCGTTGCCATACTCCTCCGAAACGGCTCGACCGATTCTTACCAAATTTTATATGCGTATTCAGTAGGTCTGAGAATCGGACAACATCTATTTTTCATCCCCCTAAGTGATAAGGGTTGTTCACCCTTAATTTTTTTTTTTTTAATTTTTGGTCGAAATTTTTTGTTTTTATTTTTTTATAATGTGGCATTAAAAAATACATACAACCCCTGCTTTTTTTGTCAAAAAATATAGACCCGTGCGAAGCCGGGCCGGGTCGCTATTAATTAAATAATATAGGTACATACTACTTTTGTTATCTACAATTTAAATTATATGGCGAAGTTCTACAAATGTGAAGCAGATCCAACGTTTCGCTTTGCTGATGAACTAGTTTTCAGGGCTGAGCGAAACATACAAGCGATGTTTACTAAAATCCATAGGTAAATACTAAATATGTATATAGTATCGAACAGATAATACAGTTCGAATACTTTTCATTCACGTCACAGATCAATAATTATTATTTTACCAATATTGATGTCTGTTGCCTTTGATTACACAATCTATACATATAATAAAAGAGTAGGATCGAAATTACGCTTCACTAAATATTTTTACCAGAAATTAAGAGGGGGGATAAAAGAAGGGTAGCAGAATGCATAAATGCAATTTTTAAGATTCTTGTCTGTCTGTCTGTCTGTCTGTCCGTCTGTCTGTCTGTCTGTCTGTTTGTTCACGCTAATCTCCGAAGATACTGAACCGATTTTCGTGTAATTTATACAAATATATTAAGCAAATTCCGGGGCAACATATAGGCTTTGTTTCATCGAAATCGGTTGTCGGAAAGAAAAGTTATCATCATTTAAATATTATTTTAAAGGCACCATTTCAACAAATTGGAATGAAAACTGACTCGCGTTGAACTTTTTCGAATTGTCAGATGTCAATCACAGTTTGATATGTAAATGAAATAGTTTGATGATTTCGCCATTTTTGATATGTATTCGTAGAATAGTGGATATGCATGAGTCCCATTGCATAACTGAAGATGCGAGTTCGAACCTGAAGTCGAACTTTATGAAATATTTTTTTGTATTTATTTATTTATTTTTTACAAATGAACTTTATGAAATATTTTTTTTGTATTTATTTATTTATTTTTTACAAAAATTTACAAAACTATTTATATTATAACAATAGAAAAAGTATTATTGAAAAGTATTTCTAATGAGATCGTTTATTTTATCTTTTCATCAATCCTTTCTCTTAAACACGATTATTCGACATTGCTTTTATTGCTTCTGACTGCCGGGTAGGAATCCCGAGAAAAGGGAATTTAAAAAATATTCCGAAAATGAAAATGATCAATTAAATAAAATAAATATCGAGGTGGATACAGTATCTTCCCCACTAATAAAATTTATAAAAAAATAAAATTTAAAGTGAACCCCACGCGAACGAAGTCGCGGGCATCAGCTAGTATAATATAATATAACTAGCAATTGCCACCACAACCCCCCTTGTGGGTGGAATTTCGTAAAATCCGTTCTTAACTGACCTCTACTCGGCGAAAGGAATATTCCTACCATATTTCAAGTCGCTACGCCTTATGGTTCCAGAGATATCGTGATGAGTCAATATATAGGTGGGAATCTCTTTTATATATATAGATAGGTAAGTAATCAAAGTCTGTTGCACGATAACGTAGAGTCCACGGGAACACCTACTTATAAATAAATATATTTGCTATATTAAATTAGCAAGTGTAAGCTTACATTGTTAACTCTTTAGTTTGTAAACATTCTTTATCTCAAAATTTGCGAAGCTGTTATCTCCAATTCTGTATTCATATTAACATATTATATAGATAGATAAGTGAGTTACATTAAACGAACATTGTCCGTTTAATGTAAATTATAGTTCTCTTTCATTTTTTCATTAACATAAAGACAAATTCAAAATTACGCGCAACAAATATTGTCACAATTCTACGTGTTAGAAGCCGGGACGTATTGCTAGTAAATAATAGTACAGAGTACTTAGTATGTATTCATATGTACTAGTTTTTCAGTAAATAAATGTATAATTTATATAATTATGTTAACTGAAACTGCACGATAATACAATAAAATCAATAACAAAGTTTACAAACAACTATTTGTCCAGTTGATGACCCCCACTTCATAAAGGATTAATTTCTATATATCTATATTGAATAGTATGAAAAATGGCTTAAAAAATGAAAACAATGATTAGATTAATTTTCATTTTTCATGGTATAGATGTTTCATAGAGACGGTTTTAAGTGTGGTGCAGCAACATGCACTCATAGTTTTCATAGTTTTAGTGCACTATTTACTGCACTAATGACTAGGAAAGCATAAGATGCGAGAGTTCTATCTGCATTTACATACAACTGCATCAACTACATGAGAGAACAGGACGGATGCATCGCAAATATTCAACAAACTCTAGCATACGATATATCTAATAGATATGCAAATATATAACCATTCGCATATAAATGACAAGGAGATCATAAGCATAGCGGAGGTGAGATATATTAGTAAACTTTTTATACATATATTCAAATATATATTGATAGTAGTGCTACGTTGTTTACATTTAATAACAGAATTGTAAGTTAAATGTACCTACCTACATACATTTAAATTACAATTCTGGAATCTTGTAAGCTTAGGGTTTTTATGGAGTAGGACTGTCGCCTATATTCACTTGATGGTAAGTGATCACCGGCACATCGGAGGACTTGCAGTTGCGTTGCCGGCCTTTAAGAAAAGGTTAGGCTCTCTTTTTGGAGATCTCACAAACCTACCTACTTCAAACCTACCTCATTAGAAATTTTGAAAGGAAAAATATATAATAACAATTATTCGATATTCAGAAATCTTTATTTTATGAAAAATTAAGAAATCTTAAAATTTGGTTAACTTTTGCTAGAAATTAATTCAAAGTTTTAAAACAATTTACTTTTTAATTCAGTGTAAAATTTAACAATGAGAAGAAGAATTTATTTATTATTGAAAATCTTTGAAATTTTTTATTATATATATATTAATTATAATTTCATTTTTCATCCATATAACGAAAATTTAGTATTAATATGATATTCGGGTCCGTTATTGAAAGCACTGGATGTGTCGAATAAACATATTTGAAATTATAATGACCATCTGGTGATGGAAAAGACATATTTGAAATTATAATCTACATCTCCATCTTTGCAACATATTCAGTGCAACGCAGACGGAATGCATTACCTGACTATTGTATAAAAGAGAGCAAAGATATCAATATAGGACATATCAGAGAGGTGAGAGGAGGGCGTGGTCGCATCAGTTTTGATTACTAGGAAAACAAAGATATCAGAGGTGCGAGGTGCAGCTTGCAATCAATTACGATGCCCGATGCAATTGCGATTGCGCGGTAAATGCAGGGCATGCGCGTTTAACATTTGCGACGAGATAGCTGCACACTTTCCAGCGAGGCGTTACTAAGTTATGAGGTGAGTCAATTTTTAATTGTTAAAATATGTACTATGTGTTTATAATACTTGTAAAAGCCAAAACAAGATCTGTATTTGTCATAGTGTAGGTATTAGATTGTGATTTCAAGGTTTTATATGTATTTGTTATAAAAATAATGAAAATTTGATTTTTATTTGGTATAACTTTTTATTGTGGAAAAGAACGCATCATTTAAATGCACTACCATTAATGGTTTTATTTTAAATACATAATTTATAATTGTGAATTCATGTTGTAAGAAACGAACCAAGTTTCAAAATGGCAGACGCGGCGATCGATAACCGCGACAATAGACATGGCAGTGTTTATACGGAGTTATTTTTGTAATGCAATGACGACTAGTCAAAACAACGGAGCGTGTGGCCAAGCCGCGGTTACATTTTGGTATCTTGTATATTTTCTTAGAACCGACTACGATGATGCAGAGAAAACAAAGGGAATATGCTGATGGCTGTATCCTGGCATGGCCCCTTATGGCTTAGTTATAGATTAATTTTCAGATCTAGCTGAATATGAAGCCCGAAAAATAGTAAAAAAAAGTATCCAGATTTGATTGATATTACGGTTATTAAAACATCTTGATTACTATAATAATGTTATTAAGATGCATTATTATGTACTTAAAATATACAATATTCTAATTATTAATTATGTATTTAAATTTCACAACCAAAGATTAATGTTTCACAAATAATTGTGATATGTAATAATTTAGATAGATGTAGACAAACTTGTATCTTATTAATTATTTTATCGTTCATAAATTTTGCGTTCTGTTTTTGCGAGGTCACACCCGATTCTCCATCGGTTGATGTACGGTTGGTGTATTGTACAACATTAGCTTTTTTTCTCAACATTGTGCCCACTAAAACTTTTTAACCTCGACCAGAACACATGTGGCCGATCTGGCCGTGATTTACATTTGTTTACATCCGCCGACCAAGGGTAACGCTACCTATGCAAGGGTTGAATCCGAAAACAGCAATGAAAAAAGTCTCCAAAAAATCCCTTCGTAAAATCTGTTTTTATAACGATAACAAACTATATACTATATTGTTACAATTAGCATATTCATTGCTATTTTTTCGAGTTAATCTTTTCTCGAATAAAAAGTTTCAGTCTAGTTCATGCCTATTTAAGTGCACTGTTTTAGAAATTTTGTTTATTAAATCGTGAATGACAAATTATATTAATGTGAATGATGACATAATTTTAATTTACTTGTATTATATTATACCTGTATTATATTTAACTTAATATTAATATAGTATTTTTTTTTAAATTTCAGGTTAGTTAACTTCTCGAAACTATATAATTAAAAAGCAAGAATGGAAAATAACAGCACTATGAAAGGTGGTGTTGACAACGCCGATGGTATAGCCAGTTATGAATCTTTACCAATGGAACTCAAACAGTTCATCAGAAACCAAGCGTTTGAATATTCATTTTTGGCTTATAATAGAATTTATAAAGCACAAGAGATACCACCAGCTTCACCAACAAACGTTCTATTACCAATTAATCAAGTACGAGATGAATATCTATTTAATAATTCTGAGAGGACGGTGGAGAGGACTCATGGTAAAAAATAAACGGATACAATAAATTACAGGTATGTTCAGTAAATCTGTCTTTGTTCATATAAGTAAGGTTTTGTAAAGCAGCTGAATCGATTTCCATATAATTTTGTTAGCGACGTTTCAGCTGCGCTGAAATCGCTGGGAAACGATCGAATTTATAAATAATAATTTTATAGGTATTATACTATAATATGCAACAATTTTGCGAATAAATTGCTTATGGCGCGTATTTTTTTTTCAGTATTGGAAGGCGCGTTCGGAGGATTGCTGATTTCAGTACTATGAGCTCTTGCTACTGTATTTTTACTTATATTTGAAATTTGTATTCAAACTACTATTTGATATAATATGTATACTTTCTAAGTTATTGCTTACATATTAGGGTGATTCAAAAAATATTTCTTTTTTTTTAACTGATACCTTCTCAAATGTTTTTATTTGATATAAAAAAAAATCTCACCAAACCCGAGCCCTATAGCTCAACTCTAAGGGGTCGCTATTGTTTTTTTAGTTTCCCCTTTTAATTAACATGGGAAAAATCGTTTTTTGTTTTAAATTGAATTTACACATAATTAACGCAATTTTTTATAAGAAACGATTTTATATCCTTAAAGTAGAGTCTTCGAGCTTTACAAAACTCTATTACAAAGTACGATTATCTTTACATAAAGACTAATTACAGCTATTTAAAAATTACTAAATTTCGAAATTTAGTAATTTTTAAATGAAATTTAGTAACAATAGCGACCCCTTAGAGTTGAGCTATAGGGCTCGGGTTTGGTGAGATTTTTTTTATACCAAATAAAAACATTTGAGAAGATATCAGTTAAAAAAAAAATTAAGAAGTTTTTTTGAATCACCCTATTACATATACAATAGGTATAGGAATTTTATATACAGTAATGTTTTTATTCAATTTTTGAAACTTTTTTTTCCGTCGGTTACATAACTATATTCCACTGACGGATATCCATAGATATAATACCATACAGCATTGATTGTGCCAAACTTACGTTTTTTGGCAGTTAGTAACGAACCGCTTTGTACCCAATTCATTGATAGAGTTATCTCTTGCTTATGTATTATTTAGTATCGTTTTATGATACTTGTAGCAATTTATATGCGACTGCGAATTCAATGTATTAATTAAAAATATGATTAAAAATTATTTATTGTATTATATAATTTCAACTTTAATTTAAGCAACAAAAATCATCCATACTTTGGTTCAAAATTTTATAATCTCACAATAATTGTATATTGTTAGATGTCATTTTGCTTTATTCATAATATCCTCTTTTTTAATAGATGTAGTTACATATCATAAACAAACGTATCATAGGCCCTAAGGCCTAAAAGAAGCTGTCAGCTGTATGAGACAAAGCGACAATAAGAATACTTTTCGAAAATCGTTCTTGTTGGGCCCTCTGAAGGTTATTTTAATGGCCATTCTATTTTGCTAACTAATTTAATTTCTTATAACATATTTTTAATACTATGAATAATAAATTAAGAAAAAAGGAGACTTTTATTTTATTCTCCTGTGAATTGAATTTGTTGATCTTTGTGCACCTAATACGTGGTTGGTAACAGCGTAGAAATTCCTTTTTTTCAAATGGTATACTTGGTGTTATTATTTCACGTAAACAATATTATATACTACTACTTGGCACTTGAAATTAAATGAAAACTCAACTCAAACTCTTTGAACAGTAGGTTCATTTGTAATACATATATTTATACCTAGATATAAGAATACATAAACTAGATGGATGGCAAAAACAATAAGAATCTGTTTTAGTTTTCTATACTGATATTGTAATCAAATCATCAAAAACAAAAGTTGTTTTTCATCTCCGATGTTCCAAACCTGTATTGAAACAAAAAAAAAACTTAAATAAGTACATGTGTTTAATCAAAATGTATGTAATTTAAGTATGTAAGGAATTTAAAAAATAAAGGTCATTCAAGCATCATGAGTAGTCTTTTGATCTCAAACTATCTTATAGATTCAGCTTTAATTTCGAAGTATTTTTACTCTGACTTTGATGTCTATTGACGTCGTTCGTATCTATTATTAAAACTGAAGAAATGTAAATGATGTAGGTATCTTGTTCTTGCAAAATTCTGATGTTGCAGATGTCCATGTGTGAAGACAATCATTTTGAGGCACTTCCCCTATGAAAATATGAAGCAAGGAGCGGATAATCGGAATCGATCGTAAATTATGAGTCATCGTTTGTAGTATAGCCGTTTCAAGATAACGAGGTACAGTTTCAAATTTAGAGTCTAGATAAAAAGTAGATCATAATATCTGAATTACACAGTAGTATTTTTCAGCTTCAGATAGGTTGATAGTAGGCTAGGCTGTTTGCCAGCAAAGTTTTCGCGTTCATTGTATTGTCGAGATTTTTGTACTCTCATGTCGAGAAGCAAGGTTTTAGTAAATCTGTGGTTTAGAAAAAAATCAAAAGCTCTTTGTTGTTTCTCTTTGATTCTACAAAATCATATATTTTTTGATAAACTTTTGGTACACAATGACTAAAAAATATTGATTTACTCAGCACCAATGTACTTAACCTCACCATAGCACCACTCGTGCTAATTTTGAAGTGTAAGTGAACTCTATTCAGGTAAACTGAACACTTTAAAATGTCGATGGACATATGATAATGGATTTAGGTAGGGAATGGCCGAAGAAAAGATGTTTTGTTTATGTATGGAATAATATTATGACATATAAGAGACTAATGTAAGAAATAATCACTCATAAATTAAAACCTACTATTGTGCCGACTTAATAATAATAGTAGATAATCTTTTGAGGACTTGAAAGATATCGTTAATCATTAAATCTTGCAAATAATCTTACGGTACATAAATACCTATACTCGGTACTAATAGAAGTAAGTAGTAACCGAAATGACAAATATTATTTATCGATGGCTTACAGCTAAAAATGGATAAGCAACATTTTTGGCATAAATAGACTAATTTTAATTTTTTTTTGCTTTCCTTTCTTTCCTTTATGGATTTTTTTGCGTCATTTGGTCTAAGTTTCGTGAATCACCGACAAACTTTTTGTCGCTCTGATATTTAAATATATTTTTTTCGTTTATTCCGAACTTTAAATTACTTTCCTGTACAGTGGAATGATGGTTTACCCCCTTTTAGCTGTTAAACATCGATATACATAGAAAATGATAAACTAATTTATTTAGGAAACCATGAGTACGACGTTTAGTGTTACTTTTATATCAAAGTCAGTTACACAGTTAGTCAGTGTTGTTTTTTAGTAAGTAAACTTACGTTAGTCAGTTAAGGCTTGTCTCTCAAAAAAATCAACATTTCCGGCATTTTTGAGACCATACTGCTGTTCTAAAATGAAACCTAGGATTCTTATATTTTTACACCTTATTCTCCATTTCATTAAGAACCGAAGCGCCATGACAGTTTTTTGAATACTTATATTTTATTCGATGAAAAAAAATATCTAAAATACCTTGATTTTAACATATATTTGCCTTCTCCTCTGAAGCCATATGACTTATTGGCTTGATATTTATATGTAAAATATAACAAAGTACGGGCAACATTTTCGCCAGAAAAAATTATGAATTACTTGAATGGTATTCTATATAATTAGAAAAAATACTTTTGGCGCATACGACTTTTACTTTCAAGCAATTGCGGGGCTCTTGCGCGGTGAGAGGGACGTACTGGTGGGCGTGAATCAGTGCCGCTCAGGCTTTACTGGACGACGGACCTGTGCCGCTTCGTACAACCTATCATATATTCAGCATTTTCTAGTATGAGAGACATACATAAAACAAAGTCTTATCATTAACTCAAGACCGTCTGTACCGATTTTAATGATATCTTATTTGTTGGGTTCATTTATGTCCCGAATAACAGAATAACTATTAAAATATTGGAATAATCCAGGATAAAAATATATGCATAAAATTAATTTTAAAATAAATTATGTCAGAACTTCATTTTCTCAATTCATACTCAGTTCACGTCGCGCAAACTTATTATAGCTTATTTGTAATAATTTATGATATATATAATAGAATAATAGAAGTGAAAATATAGCATATTCAAATCTATATAGTTATAAATTTTTTGAAGAACATTCTGGCAGTACAATGTCTGTCAGGTCCGCTAGTCCTGAAATTAAAAATATAGTGATCTAAAGTATTTCGTATTTTTTGTAAAAATAGCATGCCAAGAAAATAGGGTGGATTATTCGTGGTCTTGCCGCCAAAATATATTACCATGCATACGTCTTAGCATTTTATAAAAAAATTATAAGAGAAATAACTATGTTATAAACATTATTTATATTATTCTTATATATTGTTAGACCACCTCCGTGGTTCAGTGGTAAGCGCGATTCGTTTAGCACCGGAGGTCCTGGGTTCGAATCCCGGGGAAACAAGATTTAAAAAAAAGTCTTTCGGTCAGGTAAGGCACAGAAGGCTGATCACCTACTTACCTATAAAGACAAATGATCAGTGAAACAGACACAAAAATGGGTCTGCCCCATGCCCCATTAGGGGATTCGCGAATTCACTTTTTATATATTATTGTATTTGTCGGGCTCGTTGGCTCTTTCTGTAGAACACCTGCCGTGCGCATCGATGGGTCGTGGGTTCGAATCCCATCGGGACGACTTGTTTATAATTTTCTATAATCATGTCTTTCCCACGTCTGGTAACTTCGGGCATTGATCGGGTGGGAGAAATATCGAAATAACGAACCACCATTCATAGATGGAAAAACCGCGTATTGCGCGTTTCGGTTCATTTTATAGATTTCCGAATGCTCGTCTGTCGATATGTGACATAAAAAAGAATTCACAGATAAAAGAATTTGTTTGTCTTATTTTGTAATAAAACTCCTCCGAAACGGCTTGACCAATTTTTATGAAATTTTGGGTGTATATTCAGTAGGTCTGAAATAGGGCGTATATTTTATACATACATGTTTCATAGTGTAAGGGTGAAACATGTATGTCTAAAAGTGTCAAGGGTGGTCCACCCCAAAAAATATTTTTTATTGCTGGTCAAAAAAAAATTGTTTTTATGTAATTTGGAATGGAACCCTAAATTTTCACTTTTCACATTTTTTGGAGTTGAGATAAAAAGTATTTGTAGGCCCAATTTTAATAAATATTCCTTATTATCGGATACATGCAAATAAAGTCGAGTGAAATTGTTAACAATATATCTATTAGATATAAAAGAATGTCGTGTTAGCTACACCATTTATAACTCAAGAACGGCTGCACCGATTTTAGTGAAATTTTATTTGTTGGATTCGTCTATCTTCTGAATAACAGAATAACTATTAAAATATTGAAAAAAAATAGGTAAAAATAGATGCAGTAAATTAACTTTAAAATAAATTAGGTTCGGACCTCCGCCATCTTTCACAATGCTTATTATTTTAATTATCATATTATTTCTTTATTTATATTATTATTTCTTATTATAATTGATGTCTACTGCAAATCTATATAATAAAAAATGAAATATATTTTATATTATTCTTATATATTGTTAGAGCGCCTCCGTGGCTCAGTGGTAAGCGCGATGCGTTTAGCACCGGAGGTCCTGGGTTCGAATCCCGGGGAAACAAGATTTTAAATAAAAGTGGTTCGGTCGAGCAGGGCACAGAAGGCTGATCACCTACTTACCTATAAAGATAAATGATCAGTGAAACAGACACAGAAATGGATCTGCCCCATGCCCCATTAGGGGACTCGCGAATTTACTTTTTATATATTGTTGTATTTGATGGGTTCGTTGGCGCGTTCTGTAGAACACCTGCCGTGCGCATCGATGGGTCGTGGGTTCGAATCCCACCGGGACGACTTGTTTATAATTTTCTATAATCATGTCTTTCCCACGTCTGGTAACTTCGGGCATTGATCGGGTGGTAGAAATTTCGACCGGGTAACGAACCACCATTCATAGATGGAAAAACCGCGTATTGCGCGTTTCGGTTTTATTTTATAGATTTCCGAATGCTCGAAGTAATAATTTGGTCGACAGCGCAACATTGACTGAATTTTGAAGTTTTGAAAAAAAAACTTTTTTTTATGTAATTTGGAATGGAACCCTAAATTTTCACCATTCTTTAATTGAAACCCCTATTCTTTAATTGAGATTGTATGAACATTTTTGCATGAACAATATCCAAATAATACTGACATCATATCAGTATCTACATTGTATTCGTGCAAAGCCGGGGTGGGTCGCTAGTAATAATATAAAAGTTTTACGTGCCTACTTGTTTTGTACTTTTTATACTGTAATGTGCGACTAGGTAATTCCCTACATACCTAAATAAATTTGTTTGTAAGTTTACTAGTTTAGTAGGTATGGCGTAAGTACTAAGTACCTACTAAACTCAGACGACTGGATCGGGGATTTCAATAGTTTTTGGTGGGGTTGGTAGAGGGGCCCAAGGGTATAACAAGCGCCGCTTATCGTTAAAAATATATAAAAAAATAAAATAAAAATATTAAAAAATTCTTAGTCTTATTCATAAAAAAAAATTTATGCTGTTAAGTTGTCGTTCTGTAGAATCCTATGTATGTATGTTAGGCTATGGGTTACGTGTAACGTTTGCCAATTTCACCTAATTGTTAAGTACTAAAGCAAAATGATTGTTTTGCGATCGCAGTGGCACGCGACGGAACCAAGTTCAAATCCCAGCTGAAGGAATATCATGTATGTTTATTTTATTTAATTTTAACATAATTTTAATATATTTATTTAAATCTTGTATGTGTTCATACAAGTTTTGATGATTAATAATATTTTAAAGTTTCTTCTAAACTAACATTTATTAATTTATTTTTTTTGAAATTATAGTAGGGATTCTTTGTTATAGCCTAACAAAACGTCCTTTAAAAAACCGACCCACTGAAAAGCTTAATTTTTTTTTAAATACTTACGCCACCCCTATCTCGTCTCTATTCCTACCGCGTAAAGCAAATTTCTGCCAAAAACTAATTAAAACCTAGTAAAAAGATAAGAAAATTAATAAATATCTGGATAAGTATTTACTTTAGTTTTTGAAATCGGTGACAAACCAACAAACATAAATCAACTAATACTTTAAATTCACGCTCAAATCACAAGTTAGCCGTAGCCTCGTGGTAGCGTTCTCATCCATCGATCCCATGGTACCGGGTTCGAGACCCAGCAACTATCATTTTTTTTTAAAATATCACAATTTTGCTTAAAATTATTTAATATTTTTACGCTTTTTATGTAAAATTATTATGTTTTTTTCATAATCTTACGCCATATTATGTAATTTTTCATTATTTTATCGATTTGTCCCTCTCTTTCTTTCTCTTAGAGGGCTCTGTGCTAGGCTCGTTGTCAGTTAGAAACCGAAAAGGGTCTGTAGAAGGTTCACGAAGGTTCAGGTATAACGGACGCGTATTTTTTAAGCAACCATCGACAGAATTGGACGTATACACGACAAAAATCACGATTTTTCAAAAAAATTAACAAAATGATAAAAATTAAAATACGCGTGGTTTGACTCAACATTGTCAGACGAGCGAGTATTATTCGACGTCAACGATATACATATGTATTTCCCGGTTGACATCTACAATCACAATACGAATGGGAAAACAAAATTTTGATAGTTGGAACCGCTGCAGACAATGCCTGTTTTGTGTGTTTTTACGACTAATTTCATCCGAGTGAGGATGATAAAAAAGTCTGAAAATTTTACATTTATACTTATACAATAAATATAAATATTGATTTTATCATAAAAAATATATAATATGGCGTAAGTTTATGAAAAAACATAATAATGATACATAAAAAAAATAAATAATTTTATGCAACATTGTGATAATTTGTTAAAAAATGAGGGTTGCCGGGTCTCGAACCCGGTGCCATAGAACGTTTTCTTTGTATTCTGTACACTCGGAATTGGGATATAAATGCCTCGGAATTAGGATTTTTACATCGGAATAAGGTGCTTCGGACTTTTTCATATTTTTACATAATTTAACAAATAAGAAAAATTTTAATTGCCAAATTGTGAGTATATATCAAGAGTCAGATAAATAACAATTCTGATAAATATAGCCAATTCTACAGAAATATATAGATAATACTTAATTTTCAATGTTCTTTTGAGTTATGGTGAAAATACCGCGGAATTAGGTGCCTTTACCTTATATCGTTGACGTCGAATAATACTCGCTCGTCTGACAATGTTGAGTCAAACCACGCGTATTTTAATTTTTATCATTTTGTTAATTTTTTTGAAAGTTTGTGATTTTTGTCGTGTATACGTCCAATTCTGTCGATGGTTGCTCAAAAAATACGCGTCCGTTATACCTGAACCTTCGTGAACCTTCTACAGACCCTTTTCGGTTTCTAACTGACAACGAGCCTAGCACAGAGCCCTCTAAGAGAAAGAGAGAGAGGGACAAATCGATAAAATAATGAAAAATTACATAATATGGCGTAAGATTATGAAAAAAACATAATAATTTTACATAAAAAGCGTAAAAATATTAAATAATTTTAAGCAAAATTGTGATATTTTTAAAAATAAATTATAGTTGCTGGGTCTCGAACCCGGTACCATGGGATCGATGGATGAGAACGCTACCACGAGGCTACGGCTAACTTGTGATTTGAGCGTGAATTTAAAGTATTAGTTGATTTATGTTTGTTGGTTTGTCACCGATTTCAAAAACTAAAGTAAATACTTATCCAGATATTTATTAATTTTCTTATCTTTTTACTAGGTATTAATTAGTTTTTGGCAGAAATTTGCTTTTCGCGGTAGGAATAGAGACGAGATAGGGGTGGCGTAAGTGTTTAAAAAAAAAATTAAGCTTTTCAGTGGGTCGGTTTTTTAAAGGACGTTTTGTTAGGCTATAACAAAGAATCCCTACTACTATAATTTCAAAAAAAATAAATTAATAAATGTTAGTTTAGAAGAAACTTTAAAATATTATTAATCATCAAAACTTGTATGAACACATACAAGATTTAAATAAATATATTAAAATTATGTTAAAATTAAATAAAATAAACATACATGATATTCCTTCAGCTGGGATTTGAACTTGGTTCCGTCGCGTGCCACTGCGATCGCAAAACAATCATTTTGCTTTAGTACTTAACAATTAGGTGAAATTGGCAAACGTTACACGTAACCCATAGCCTAACATACATACATAGGATTCTACAGAACGACAACTTAACAGCATAAATTTTTTTTTTATGAATAAGACTAAGAATTTTTTAATATTTTTATTTTATTTTTTTATATATTTTTAACGATAAGCGGCGCTTGTTATACCCTTGGGCCCCTCTACCAACCCCACCAAAAACTATTGAAATCCCCGATCCAGTCGTCTGAGTTTAGTAGGTACTTAGTACTTACGCCATACCTACTAAACTAGTAAACTTACAAACAAATTTATTTAGGTATGTAGGGAATTACCTAGTCGCACATTACAGTATAAAAAGTACAAAACAAGTAGGCACGTAAAACTTTTATATTATTACTAGCGACCCACCCCGGCTTTGCACGGATACAATGTAGATACTGATATGATGTCAGTATTATTTGGATATTGTTCATGCAAAAATGTTCATACAATCTCAATTAAAGAATAGGGGTTTCAATTAAAGAATGGTGAAAATTTAGGGTTCCATTCCAAATTACATAAAAAAAAGTTTTTTTTTCAAAACTTCAAAATTCAGTCAATGTTGCGCTGTCGACCAAATTATTACTTCGAGCATTCGGAAATCTATAAAATAAAACCGAAACGCGCAATACGCGGTTTTTCCATCTATGAATGGTGGTTCGTTACCCGGTCGAAATTTCTCCCACCCGATCAATGCCCGAAGTTACCAGACGTGGGAAAGACATGATTATAGAAAATTATAAACAAGTCGTCCCGGTGGGATTCGAACCCACGACCCATCGATGCGCACGGCAGGTGTTCTACAGAACGCGCCAACGAACCCATCAAATACAACAATATATAAAAAGTAAATTCGCGAGTCCCCTGATGGGGCATGGGGCAGATCCATTTCTGTGTCTGTTTCACTGATCATTTATCTTTATAGGTAAGTAGGTGATCAGCCTTCTGTGCCCTGCTCGACCGAACCACTTTTATTTAAAATCTTGTTTCCCCGGGATTCGAACCCAGGACCTCCGGTGCTAAACGCATCGCGCTTACCACTGAGCCACGGAGGCGCTCTAACAATATATAAGAATAATATAAAATATATTTCATTTTTTATTATATAGATTTGCAGTAGACATCAATTATAATAAGAAATAATAATATAAATAAAGAAATAATATGATAATTAAAATAATAAGCATTGTGAAAGATGGCGGAGGTCCGAACCTAATTTATTTTAAAGTTAATTTACTGCATCTATTTTTACCTAATTTTTTTCAATATTTTAATAGTTATTCTGTTATTCAGAAGATAGACGAATCCAACAAATAAAATTTCACTAAAATCGGTGCAGCCGTTCTTGAGTTATAAATGGTTTTACTAACACGACTTTCTTTTATATCTAATAGATATATTGTTAACTATTTCCCTCGACTTTATTTGCATGTATCCGATAATAAGGAATATTTATTCAAATTGGGCCTACAAATACTTTTTATCTCAACTCCAAAATAATTTAAATAAAAAGAAAGGTCAGAATGTGTTGATGTCTGATGAAAAGTAGTCTTATTCTAGTTAGTTTCATTCTTCTATGTCTATGTAGCCCAGGTCCTAAATAGTAAATACTAAATTTTTTAAGAACTACGTGGAATCAAACATACACTACCACTCAAACTTTAGCATTTATAATAAGTATTAGTAAATTTATTATTATCGGTAACATAATTATTAATTACATATTAACAAAACACCGATCAATATTTTTATAATATGTAAATACGTTGTATACGTTGTTAAATAATACGAAATATACGTTGATCCTACTGTTATCGTTATTCTGTGCCGACCGGACCGCGACGGCGCGGAGCAAGCTAGTTCATTATTCGCCCGCGCCGCCGCGGCCGCGCAGTAAAGTCGCGATCTTTTGATGAGGGGGTAGCATGCTTGCGCGGGGAGAAATCGCTCGCTCCGCCTACACTAGCAAGGTCTTTTGCCTTACCCTGCCCCTTAAATGTACGAATCAACTTGTGCGGTACGTAGAAAAAGCTTGCCGTTCAAAATACCCGGTATTACCTTTTCAAGTCGCCGGCAACGGTATTGTTTACATTCGGCTCTCTAGTAATGGATGCTCATGAGTGTTGCTGTGAACAGGAAGACATCAGGCACACATAATTATACGCACAGCTAGCGTCATCATGTTTCAGTCTGCGGCGATTAGAACTTCAACTATTTTACATACAACGTTATAAACGTTTCTTACAACAAATGCTGAATAGGAATATAACCATAATTTTATTACATTCGAACCGTAATATTGATATTAATATTTTAAATACTGAAAATATACTGTGAACTTATGACACTGTTACTGTCAGTAGGTAATATTTTAAAATACAGAACAAAATACCTATAACATTCTGATCAAAATAAAGCTTTGTATCAATGTCCATGAGGACTGTTGAATACATTAAGATAATGTTATAGGTACATTTATATAGTTGTTGTCTGAAAAGCTTATAAGGATATAACCACGTGGTCATTTATATGCAAATATGATATAAATCTATACATGTAAATTAGCTGTCCATTTCTCCTGAATATCTATTTAAATAATGCATATTATAACCGCATATAGGCACTAGGCGGGCAGTCCAGCTAGTGTAGACATGTGGGTAAAATGGCCGGACACTTTATAGTCTTAGTATACATTACATTACAGGACAATTTTATTTAAGTAAAAGGCTTTTTAATGAAATAACAAATTTAATGAATCAGTTTTCCTTTTTAATTATACCTATCATTCATTATTATCTTACTACCTACTATTGAAATTTGCAATGGAAAACAAAATTAGTTAATATCTCCTTAGATTTCAATTTAAAAAGCCTAACAAGGCCGGTCGCCGTCTTATTTGGCCACACACGTAACCAAAAAGTCTGTGTCCGGCTTTATCTACGTCTGGCAACACTATTCGCAAAACTGCATGATAAAACATAAATTACTAATGTAGCGAGTTATTTAGGTAGTAGGTACGCAAATGATCGTCATATTTAATTTGTTTCTTAAAACATTTGCTCACAAAGCAACATAGAGCTCATGTGAAGCTGCGTCGCGAATGCCGCACTGCGTTGGAATCGACGACGGACGCTGCACACATGGCTGCTTCGTCATAAAATGTAATTTACGGTCTACTCGCCTGCAAGCGTCCGCGTTTTGTATGCCTTAGTTTTGGATCAAACACGCCTCGCTTTCAACACCTGATAATGTTCAAGTTGATGGCTTTTAGATAGCACAGAACATGATCGCGTTTTTAAAAGGTGTTTCTTACTTCTTACACGCCACGTATAGCTTTGTGATGCTGTTTTGAAATGAAGTTATTGCTGTGAAATCTATCTTATCTATACATATAATAAAAGAGTAGGATCGAAATTACGCTTCACTAAATATTTTTACCAGAAATTAAGAAGGGGGATAAAAGAAGGGTAGCAGAATGCATAAATGCAATTTTTATGATTCTTGTCTGTCTGTCTGTCTGTCTGTCTGTCTGTTTGTTCACGCTTATCTCCGAAGATACTGAACCGATTTTCGCGTAATTTATACAAATATATTAAGCAAAGTCCAGGGCAACATATAGGCTTTGCTTCATCGAAATCGGTTGTCGGAAAAAAAAGTTATCATCATTTAAATATTATTTTAAAGGCATCATTTCAACAAATTGCAATGAAAACTGACTCGCGTTGAATTTTTTCGAATTGTCAGATGTCAATCACAGTTTGATATGTAAATGAAATAGTTTGATAATTTCGCCATTTTTCGATATGTGTTCGTGGCATAGTGGAAATACGGTCATACTACGTAATTTCAGATGCGAGTTCGAATCATCACTCAGGGAAATATTTTTTTGTATTTATTTTTTTATATTTTTAAAGAACTAATATTGAAAATAGAAAATGTATTATTGAACTATTCTATTATATAAAAATGTATTTCTTATGAGATCGTTTATTTCGCATTTTCATCCATTCTTTTCTTTTCCAAGGGAATTAAACAAAAATATCTGAAATTAAAAGTGATCAATTAAATGAAATAAATATTGAGGTGGATATAGTATCTTCCACACTAATAAAATTTATTAAAAATTAAGTATTTGGCCAACATGGCCATACTATTTTTTTCATTCATTTTACGTTGCATTTCTCCATACCTTCATTTTATTCGTATTTAGACATTTTCTTGGCGTTTTTTCCATGTGTCGCAAGTTTTTTCAAACCCCCGTACAATTTTCGTGCATATATTTAAGACGGAAAATGCATTGAATCCAATCTTCGACTGAACTCTGATTAGTGGAAAAAAGACACATATCTGCATTTTGGTGACGTAAAATTTGATTGATATGCATCTCCCTAAAGTTTCTTTAAAGTCAGGTTAATTTTTTCAATTACTATGGTATTTCTTTTGAATTTCAAATCATCATTTGAACCCCAACCTCAACCACCATTAAACATGTCGATAATATGATGCAAAAGCAACCGTCAATGACTACTCTGATAGCTCTTTCCGAAAAAAAATCATCAAGTACAGAGGATGGAGGATATATAATATGAAGAAAGCTTGCTCAAAAGTTCAGCATAGAGTGATCCCCACGCGAACGAAGTCGCGGGCATCAGCTAGTACATATAATAAAAGAGTAGGATCGAAATTACACTTCACTAAATATTTTTACCAGAAATTAAGAGGGGTGATAAAAGAAGAGTAGCAGAATGCATAAATGCAATTTTTAAGATTCTTGTCTGTCTGTCTGTCTGTCTGTCTGTCTGTCTGTTTGTTCACGCTAATCTCCGAAGATACTAAACCGATTTTAATGCAATTTACACAAATATATTAAGGAAAGCCCGGGGCAACATATAGGCTTTATTTCATCGAAATTGGTTATCGGAAAGAAAAGTTATCATCATTTAAATATTATTTTAAAGGCACCATATCACCAAATTTCAATGCAAACTGACTCGCGTTGAACTTTTTCGAATTGTCAGATGTCAATCACAGTCTGATATGTAAATGAAATAGTTTGATTATTTCGCCATTTGCAATATGTATTCGTAGAATAGTGGATAGAATAGTGGATATGCAGTCCCATAGCGTAGCTTTTGATGCGAGTTCGAATCTGAAGTTGAAATGAAAGAAATATTTTTTTGTATTTATTTATTTATTTTTTGAAAGAACTATATTAAAACAAAAATAGAAAATGTATTATTGAAATAATATATGAAAAAGTATTTCTTATGAGATAATTTATTTCACCTTTTCATCAATCCTTTCTCTTAAACAGAATTACGATTATTCGACATTGCTTTTTTGCTTCCGTATCTTAGAGGTTTCCGCATTTAGCACCGGAAACCCGGGCAGGAATCCGGGAATTTAAAAAAAAATCCGAAAATGAGAATAACCAATTAAATGAACGCACGCATCTATTTAAGACAGAAAATGTATTGAAAATTTAATTAATATGAATTTCCCTAATGTTTCTTTAAAGTCAGGTTAATTATTTCAACTATTGAATATCAAATCATCCTTCGAACCCCAATCTCAACCACCATTAAACATGTCGATAACATGATGCAAAAGCAAGCAAGCAAGCATGATATAACCAAAATCATTTGAACTAAGATCTAGTTAAAATATTGGCGAGATTTCATTATTGGAACAATTAATGATAATGTTTTTTTTTTATATTTTCGGTACCGGGTCAGCAAAGTAGAATAATTAGGTTATTATATTAATTTATTTTTAAATATATACCTAGTTGTTAGAGTACCGTCCATTAAAAATGTAATAAATGATTTTACAATTATTATATGTAGCTCAAAGAATGCGCATTTTTGTTGGTGTAAAAATAAAGTTAATTAGCAAATGAAAATATTTTTTGGGGCCTGTTAAAATTTTAACTAACTTGCAGATCAATTTAGTTATATTTCTGATCACAGGTTCCACAGTTCTTTGTTTGCTAATAAAACATACATAATATGTTGGAGCTAACCAATATTTTCTGACTACGGTTCCACGATACACTTTTGTTTACTAATAAAACATACATATTTTGGAGCTAACCAAATCCTCTTGAATTAGCTCACCGTTTAAAACACAGAACACTTAATAAAAGGTAAATGTTATGTGATTTAAATAATAGCTATTAAAATTCAATGTGAATGTTTGTTCTCTACACTCCTTAACTATTCACCGGATTATAATGAATCTTTGGTTGTTCTACTTCTGCTTGCGGAGGTTTTTAAAAAAACACTATTTTACTTTATGTGACATTGCAATGCATGCTGGATACATCTAGTTAATTAAAATAATAACTGGTCTAGTTAAAAAAATTAAAACGTTATATAGATTTTTGAGTCTTACAAAAAAGTTTAAATAAAAACTTTCTTGAACATTGTAGTGTGAAGTTTGAATCTAGGTACCAGGATAGTAGAAATATCGAGGAGTTAAACTTCTAAAGTCTAGATATCAGATTGCGCATGCGCTATGCACAGACAGTCATACATAGTCCATACAGAATTTAGTGTCTATAGCCCAGTCGGGTTAGTCGAAAAAGGCACCGAACCTTGCATTAATTCTAGATAGAAATTTGATTGCACCACCTTTTAGGGGGTCAGTGGGAGTCTAAATTAAAAATGGTGGCCAAATTCGACCCCTGCGTTAGCCGCCACCTTGATTTAAAGATATTACCATTTTTCCTTAATAACTCGGTCTTTTTCAACTTTTCAACAAAAATAATAATGACTTAAATTGTTGTTCATGCGATTCTCTACATTTTATTTATTGCGTATTTTCATGTACGATCAATATTTTCGGAATTAAGGGAGAAAAAAGGCAGTGTTGTTATGTAATTATATCGTTTATTAACTTTAGGACTTAACAATTGTATATGAACAAAGTTATTTAAATAAGAAGACCAACAATTTTGGTCTATTTTTGAAGTGAAACTTCTTTATCAACGTATGGGAGAAATTTTGTAAGTATCGTCACGTTTTTCGGTTACGCGCCATGTTGCTTTTTTATCAAAGTTTAGTATAGTGACGTAAAGAATATAATGTAATATATTATAATAATAACAACAATATATTAGTTTTGAAGTTTGGTTTGAAATAAGAATAACAATATATTAATTTGAAAGTGATAAAATCTTTTTTCTTAAGGCTTAAGCCTTATCTACCCCATTTTCGTGAAGTTGCAAATAGTACAAAAATGATATGTCGTAAAGAAGTTTCACTTCTTACCTGTGTACACACAATTTTTTTTTCTAGAACCAATATTTAAGGTCGTACGCCTCTGGCGTAATGGGGCTTAACAGCCTTAAACAAATGAATGTGTATAAATGATGTGAATGTACTTAATAAGTTTCTGAAACTTTAAATCAAGGTGGCGGCTAACGCAGGGGTCGAATTTGGTCGCCAATTTGAATTTAGACTCCCACTGGCCCCCTATAAAGGGTAGTGCAATAACCTACCTAGAATTAATGCAAGGTCAAATGTTAATCCGACTGGGGTACTAATCATATTAATGAATAGGATCAATCCTTACTATCTAATATAGCATGCATTTAGAGACACTCATTTTTCATATTAGTCTCTCAAGGAATTACCAGATTCCGAAATTTAAAAAAAAAACATTTTTCTATCTCCAAGCGATTTATATTTTAGTGAGATATATCACATTCAATATATTATGCGTTATTTTTACAATATTATTGAAATCATGTTTTTATTTCAATATAAAGTACCTATTAAAAGCTATTTGAACTACAATAAATGGGTAAAGTCGAGTCAAGTCGTTCTAACAAAAACTTAAGTTAAATGCGTCGGATAGTTCAATAGAAACTAAAGCATTGAAATCACTTTTATTTCGATATAAAGTAGGTACTAATTAATAGTAAAATAATTTGAACTATAATGGATAAATTCGAGTCGGGTTGTTCAAACAAAATAACATAATTTATAAGTTAAGCGTCGGAAAGTACAATAAAAACTATCTTGAAAATTGTAGCGAGAAGTTTGAATCTAAGTACAAGGATAGTAGAAACATCGTGGAGTTTAAACTTACAGGTCTAGAAATCAGTTTACGCATGCGCCATGCATAGACACTAGTCAGTCATACATCGTATACTACTTAGTCTATATAAATTTTAGAGTCTAATTATATTAATGAAATTAGTTGTCTAATTTGTGTGTATATAGAATGCATTTAGAAACACTATCAGTATAGTCTCTCAAGAAATTACTAGATTGCGGAATTAAATCATCTTTCTAACTTCAAGCTATTTATTTTTTAGTAAGATAGCTCATAATTTCAATTTATTATGCGTTATTTTTCCTATAGTAATCACTTATTTATTGTAGTAAATATGTGTCGGAAAGTCCAATAAAAACTTTCTTGAATATTGTAGTGTGAAGTTTGAACCTAGGTACCAGGATAGTAGAAATATCGCGGAGTTTAAACTTTTAAAGTTTTGACCACAGTTTACGCATGCGCTATGCATAGAAAGTCATAGTAAGTATACTACCTACGTAGTCTAGAATTCTAGATACAGATTTTAGTCTAATCATGTCAATGAATAGGGTCAATCCACAGAACAGAAGAAGTAAGGGTCAGTCCTTGTAATCTTGTATAACTTATATATTATAGCGTGCATTCAGAAACAATAATTTATTAGATTAGTCTCTCAAGAAATTACCAGATTTCGGAATTGAAAAAAATAAAACATTTTTCTAACTTCAGGCACTTTATATTTTAGTGATATAGCTCATAATTTCAATTTATTTTGCGATATTTTTACTATAGTATTGAAACCATTTATTTATTTTTACTAAATATGTATCGAAAAGTCCAATAAAACTTTCTTGAATATTGTAGTGTGAAGTTTGAATCTAGGTACCAGGATAGTAAAAATATTGCGGAGTTTAAACTTTTAAAGTCTTGACCCCAGTTTACGCATGCGCAGACAATCATACATAGTATACTTACTACTTAGTCTATATGAGTCGTATAGGATCAAAGGCGGCTATCTGACGATTTTGGTAAAAAATAGCTGTTAATATGGCAAAATTCGAAACTTTGAATACTTTTTACCAATATTTACTTACCGTATTAAATAAGACTATTTCTTATATAAAAATCACTTCAAAGTTTCAAGTCAGTTTCAAAGCCGGCAATCTTTACAAATTCAGTATCAAATATGGCAATCTGGCTCTCTCGACCAATCACAGGCATCCATTTTCACCTACTTTGCTATGATAAATAACGAAATTGTTGTCGCACGTTTTATGTATTTATTAAATATTCTGTAGCTAAAGTTGAGTAAATTCGGTAAAATTATAACTATGGATAATCACCTGACCCCTGTGAACAATCGTTTTGGGCGAAAACGCCAAAGAGATCCTACAAAATGGAAAAGAAATATCGCTAAAAGACTGAGGTTAGTACTACTTATTGGTATACCTAGGGCTGCCCCTATCATGTCTCTAATTTCTATTTTTGTTGCACGTGTATAGCTAAAGGTAAAGTGTTATGGTAGTAGGTACATACCCACTCCAAAATACTTTAAATAAGTGTAATATTTTCCTTTGTTTATTATGATAATATGATTTATATTTTCTATTATATTTTATTATAACAAGATCATGCCTCAACTTTTTATTGTAAGGTACGTTAATAATGTAACAAAGTGACTGTAGTATAACAGCAGTCTACCCACAGAACAGAACAGATGAGTCTCTTTCATCTGTTCTATGAGTATAACAATGGAATCAATAATGTAAAATTACATTATATGCAATCAAAAATAAATAAAAGTATTTTATTTATATACTTTTTACGTTTACTCAGATATTTATCAAAATCTGTGCCAGAAAGAGTTTGCGAACATAATACAAAATCTTTACAATGTTGTAATATAACTATGGCGCAAATTCAAAAATTGCATGACAAGTTTTATGCCCATCAAAACAAAGCAGAACAGGATGCACTAATTTTAAAATATTGCTCAATTCATGCGACTCAGCATAAATCCGGATACAAAGGGAAGAAACAAACTATCACTAAATTCACAATACTTATTGGTAAAAAAAGAGTTCCGATATGTCAAAAATTTTTCCTTCGAATATTTGGCATTACAAAGCATCGGGTGGCTTACGTTATGAATAGATTTTTCTACGTTGGTGATTTTGCTACGGAACGGCGAGGAGGAAACCGCAAAGACCGAAAATACAAAGCACAAAAAGACTCAGTTCACAAGTTTATTCAAAAACTTGAATGTGCGGAGTCACATTACTGTCGCAAGTCAAAGATGGCAGAAAGAAAATATCTGTCGTGTGACCTGAACATATCCAAACTTTACAAAATTTACAAACAGAGTGAATATGTGCATGAAAGTGTGAAGAAGTCTTACTTCCGAAATATTTTTAATAAATGTTACAATATAGGCTTTGGGACACCACAGACAGATGTTTGCTCCAAGTGTTTGGAGCTATCTGAAAAAATAAAAAATGAGAGTGATCCTAGTAAGAAAAAAGATTTTATAATAGAAAAAAGGGTTCACTCTTTAAGAGCGAAAGCTTTTTTCGAAAAGCTGCAGGAGGAACAGGATGGTCTAAAAATTATATCGTTTGACTGCCAAAAGAATCTGCCCCTGCCAAAGCTGCCCGACCAAATGACGTACTACAGCCGACAATTGTATTTTTACAATTTTACGATGGTTGAGGGATCGTCCAAACAAGCTTTTTCAAAAGAAAGGGTCTTCTCTTACGTTTGCACCGAAAATCAGTTCCACAAAGACTCGAATCTTGTAGCGTCCGCTGTGTATCATCGTTTGACTGAAATGGATAAAAAGAATATCACCCATATTCGCTTGGTCGCCGATGGCTGTGGGGGCCAAAATAAAAATTGCATAGTAGTAAGTGCCTGCTGTAAATGGTTACTGAGAAATCCTAGTATCGAGGCTATTGAAATAGTGTTCCCTGAAACTGGACATTCTTTTATGCCAGCAGACAGAGTGTTTGGTGTAATAGAAAAAAAGTTAAAAAAGCTTGAAGTTATATTACACCCAAGTGAGATAAAAGAAGTTATAGCGGAAACAGCGACTTTAGTAGAACTTGGAAAGGACTGTCCGATTAGTAACTGGAGGGACTCGGTAAAAAATGTAATCAAGCAGACAACATCTTGGTCAATGCAATTCAAAGAATGCAAGCGGTTCATCCTGAAACGATCGAAAAAAGAGGGAAATGTGTTAGTAAGAGGAGAATTGTTTTATAAAAGCGACTGTGCGCAAGCCGTAAACATATGTAAGACACAAAAGAAAATTGATATGATTGAGGCACACGAATTGCCATCTATTGTGAGTATAAAGAAAAATAAACTGGTCGATATAAATAAATTGCTATGCAAGCACTTTGGTGATGGCTGGATGGACCTGCAATTTTTAAAATTTTATAAAGAATTGCTAGAATATCAGGATACACTAACTGCTCCCGTTGCTGCTGCTGAAAACTATTGTGAGGGAGGAGGGGATGATATTGACGACTTACGTATTTAGAATCAAAAGTAAAAAAACATATTTTTATAAAAAAACAAAAACTTACTTCAAAACTATATATATTATAAAATATGTACAAACTTAAATTAAAAAATAATATTTTAATTACTTCAAAGCAAAAGCCTTAAAGGACAATCAACAAAATAATTGATACTTATATATCTATTTACTATTTATTAACAGTTATTTTTGAAGTCGGTGCCAGCCAAGAAAGCCAGTTTAATTCTACCTTCGCAACAAAATTTCGAACGGTACAGAGCGGCGGCGATTGGCTGGCACCTACTTTAAAAATAACCCTAATAATAATTAATAAATATTAAATAGATATCTAATTTTGTTGATTGTCCTTTAAGGTTTTACTTTGAATTAATTAAAATATTATTTTTTACTCTTTAGTTTGAGTTTGTATATATTGTAGGTATAAGTTTGAAGTCGGTTTTTGTTTAAAAATAATTTTATTTTTCAATTTTTGTAGGCAGTAAGTTTATTTTTCAAGTCTATTAATCCTTATATTATATAGGTAGGCCTACTCAACGCGCTGCTCAATTGAGACAAAGCCAACGACAACGTTTGGCAGAAAGTATCGACGAGGGGGAAGATCATTTAAAGTTGATGTCGTAACAAACATACAAAAAAACATACATACGTTTCAGTGATGACAGTTAAAGAACATTGAAGAGAAGATTGAAAGTCTATATTTTTGTTTTTTGTTGATTTTCTAAAAAAGCTCCGAATCAATTTCGCAAAAATTTACCACCTTTGAAATATGACCTACCTACAAAAAAAAAGAATCATCAAATTGTGAATTCAATTGAATATTTCTTAAGTTATTTTTACTTAATATTAATATTATATAATCGTAAACTTAAATAAAAAATATATTTTATTAAATATCTACTTAGTTTATATTTGTGTTATTGACAGCCCTTGATATACCTTTGACAGTTGAGAATCAAATCTGTCAATTTGCTATTTGGTTGGAATCAAAGGCGGCAATCTGCCCTAGGTTTAGAATCAAATACGACTATCTTCAATGTTTAGTTTCAAATCCGGCAATCTACAAAATAAAATAAGTTGTTGTCGTTTAGACTGTAATGTTATTGTATATATTTGGTTTTATCTTTAATTGTTAATACTAACAGATATCTTAAACATACAGTGAATAATATCTAATACAAAAATAAAGGAGAAAAACGTTTTTTTTATATTGCCAACAATCAGCTATAAGTCAGATTGCCGCCTTTGATCCTATACGACTCATATATAGATTTTAGAGTCTAATTATATTAATGAAGTTAGGGTCAATCCTTGTCTAACTATATAGTTATTTCATTACATAATATTATAAAACAAAGTTCTCCGTCGCGTCTGTCTGTCTGCCTGTCTCACTGTTCGCGATAAACTCAAAAACGGATGTTATCGGTGGAAACTCTGATAGATAGAGTGATTCGTGAGAAAGGTTTACTTACGTCTGTAATTTGTCAAGGTTTTGTGTAGAAGTGTCGGAAAATTTCAAACCGCCTCGGAGCTTTCAACGAAAACGCTGCCTAATGCTCCCTTCGAGACATAACAAAACAATGCTTGGTAGGATATTACGTTTTTATAGATCTACAAAAAAGTCCGCGATGGCATATATCTATATTTTAAGGAAAGCTTACTATACCCATTCTATCTTCCAAAAAAATGGTCTCGTACAATGTGGTAATTGGATTAGACGGATACATTTTTAATCCTTATTCACTTAAATTTTATTTTAAATGTTAGTTATCCTTTTTCATCATAACGTAAAATATTTATTTATTTATGATTCTTTACGGCTAACAGTAGATATGCCAATTAGAAGGAATACTAATAATAGTTAACTAACATGTGACAAAGTTTGAAGTTTAAGACAAAAACGAAAAATATACTTCAATACTTAAAAATTTACAAGAATTTTTTTAATAAGATACAACATAAGAAATTGTATCCATATCAATAAGTGAAGTGGTGAGTAAGGATGTGTGGTGTGTGTAAATGAGAGTGTTTGTTTGTGAAAATGTTTAAATAAGCATTTCATGCACATTATTATAATATTTTACACGATTTAATTTAAATGAATATCTTAGGAGTTATTTCAAAAATTAATGCGCGCGAAAAATCTAATAAAGATTTCAAGCGCGTTTCTCACACCGGATGATGGGACTCGCTTGATGCGATTACCATCAGATAGACAAAACTTGTAGGTAAGTAGGCATAATATGCTCTACTACCCGTGCAAAGCCGGGGCGGGTCGTTAGTAATGGATAAAGTCGTGTCGTTCTAACAAAAGAACGAACGAACGCATTATTTATAAGTTAAATAAATGCGTCGGAAAGTTTGAAAAACTTTCTTGAACATTGTAGTGTGAAGTTTGAATCTAGGTACTAGGATAGCAAAAACATCGTAGAGTTTAAACTTCTAACGCATGCGCTATGACAGACATATATAAAATACATACGTTCATACATATACATCACGCCTCTTTCCCATTGGGTAGGCAGAGATCACGGAATTCCATATGCTCCAATCCTTACATTCCACTTTCACTTTTAGTCATATATTAATGTATGCTTCATACTATATAGAGTTGGAGTCTAATTACATCAATTAATAGGGTCAATCCTTGTCTAACTAATATTGCATTCATATAGAAACACCAATTTATCAGATTAGTCTTTCAAGGAATTACCAGATACCGGAATTGAAAAAAAAAATTTTCTTACTTCTATTTTTTAGTAAGATAGCTCATTGAAATAACTTTTGACGGGCTCGATGGGTGTGGGTTCGAATCCCACCGGAACGATATGTATATAATTTTCTGTAAGCATGTCTTTCCCATGTCTGGTAATGAGCATTGAACCACCTTTCATAGATGCAAAAACCGTGAAGTGCATATAGCGCGTTTCGATCTCAGTCTATGGATTTCCGAATGCTCGAAGTAAAAAGTGGGTCGACAGCGCATCATTGACTATGCATTGACGATATTCTGTGGCTGAGGTATTACTTACCATAAAGTGAACCTCATGCTCGTCTGTCGATATCGAACATAAAAAAAAGATTATTTCGATATAAAATACCTATAGAAAATTATTGGAACTAAATAAAGTAATAATAACTAGATAAAGTCCAGTCGAACAAAATAACTAATAAGTTAAAAAAATGCATCGAAACTTCAAACAAACTTTCTTGAACATTGTAGTGAGAAGTTTGAATCTAGATACCAGGAAAGTAGAAACAACGTAGAGTTTAAACTTCTGAAGTCTAGATTTCAGTTTACGCATGCGTCATGTACAGAAAGCCATACATAGTAAGTATCCTACATAGTCTATACAGGCTGAATTTTTCAAGTGGTCGTCCATGGCCAAATCGGAAACAATATGGAATAGCGAAAATTAGGTACCTACCTAAAATTAGGTAGTACCTACTCAAAGGAGTCTCAAGGCCGATTTTTATGAAAACTAAAACTGCAATCAATATTCCAACATTGGATAGTGTCGCTAATAAAGAATGAACTTTGGGAAGTAGGTAATGACATACGGCCAACTTAACGAAAATATTAGATTTTAATAAACTGTTTCATATTATTAAGTAATATACTTAATAATCATACCTACATATATTACCTGTACCTACTTTGTTCAAAATGATACTCAATGTTTTTTTATTTTTTTTAATGACACATGCAGCGCAGTCATCTTCACAACATTATGTTCTAATTTCAAATTATTATTATATCGAGAAAAAATAATAATATTACCACTTCCTCTGTGGATGTAATGTGAAATGTGAAATCTGTAAAGAAACGTATATCTACCTATATATAATTAATGGCTTGAAACGATCTATGAATAATATTTTAAACGGAATTAAAAAAAAAAATTGTAATGCTGAATGCAGTAAAATCCTTGAGATGTCGAATCTATGTATTGAAAATAATGGATCATTTTGAACAATTAATCACTAAAGGTAGGTAAAATAACTGTATTTTGTTAAAATGAGCTATTTCCTTAAGTTTGCCGTATATCATTACTTCCCAAAAATAATTCCTTATTACCAACACTATCGAATGGTGTAATAAACAATAATACAGTATGTGTTTTTTTTCAATATCAACGGGTTCGATTCTTGGCTATTAATATTGATTTTTCAAAAATCCAATGATGTAGTTTTAGTTTTCATCAAAATCAAGACTCCTTTGAGTAATTTTCGCTATTCCACACAGTTTCGGATTTTGCCATGGACATTGGACACCCACTTGAAAAATTCGCCCTTTATACATATACAATATAATTTAGAGCCTAATCACTTCAATGAATAGCGTCAATCCTTGTCTAACGTATATAGCATGCATTTAGAAACACTCATTTATCAGAACAGTCACTCAGGGAATAACCAGATTTCGGAATTAAAAAAAAAAAGAAAACATCTAACTTCAAGCAATTTATTCTTTAATTTCAATATGTTATGCGTTACTTTGACCATAGTAAAATCACTTATTTATTTCGATATACCTATACCTATGTTGTAGGTAAAATTATTTTAACTGTAATGGATAAAGTCGAGTCGTTATAACAAAATAACTTACTACGTAGAAGTTAATTGCGTCGGAAAGTCCAATTAAAACTTTCTCGAACTTTGTAGTGAGAAGTTTGAATCTAGTTATCAGGATATCAGAACCATTATGGAGTTTGAATTTCTGAAGTCTAGACTTTAGTGTACGCATGCGCTATGCACAGACAGTCATAGGCGTATATCGAAGGGGGGTGGGTGTACCATACCCACCCCAGTATTGTCTACTGCCCAACCCAGGGTACCGATGTTGGGTTACCGATTCGAAATTCTAGTCTAGCAAAAATCATTGAAATCAAATAATTATCTACAGTCGACAAATCTATGTACACACTTTGTTTTTATTAAATAGGTACCTTTACAGTACATTCCTTTTAGTTATTTTTGAATACACAACGTACCTAGAGGACAATTGAATTTCGCGCCACTACACAAGGTGAAGCGACTTGCGAGTGCACGCCATTGGCTGGTGCATCAACGTCGCTTCGTCTGTCTCTTTCTCTTTTAAAGAATAGGGGGATAACAGGTAGGAGGCTCACGTGATGGAAAGTGATCACTGTAGCCCATACACAGCCGCAAAACCAGGCTTTCTGGTGCGTTGCCGATCTTTGAGAAAAGTGTAGGCTCGTTATGTGTATGTGAAATATTTTTGATGTAATTTATGCTAATACTAGCGACCCCCCCGGCTTCGCACAGGTTTTTTGACAAAAAAAGCAGGGGTTGGTAATAGAAGAGTGAAAATATAGGGTTGTATGTATTTTTTAATGCCACATTATAAAAAAAAAACAAAAAATTTCGTCCAAAATTAAAAAAAACTATTTTTAGGGTGAACAACCCTTATCACTTTGGGGTATGAAAAATAGATTGTCTTGATTCTCAGACCTACTGAATACGCATATAAAATTTGGTAAAAATCGGTAAAGCCGTTTCGGAGGAGTACGGTAACTAACATTGTGACATGGAAATTTTATATATTAGATTATAAAGAGGAAAGATTTGTTTGTTGGTTTTTTGTTACCATTTAACTCAAAATTTTAAAAAATAAAACCAATAGAAAGCTTTTTTTAGTATCGTACATCTAAGTAAGTGAGTATTGCACAGGTGCGAAGCCAGAGCGTGTTACATATACTTATTTTAAATGACTTTTTAGTGATATTGGCTTTAATTGACCATAGGCGTTATTTGTATCACTTATATATCTATATATAAATGTATATTATTAGTATTATAGTGGGCAAAGTCGAGTCGAGTCGTTCTAACAAAAGAACTTTATGCATCGGAAAAAATCAATAAAAACTTTCTTGAACATTGTAGCGAGAAGTTTGAATCTAGGTACCAGGAAAGCAGAAACAGAGAGGAAGTTAAGTTTTTAAAGTCTAGACTGTAGACCTTAGTTTACGCATGCGCTATGGACAGACATCTACCTAAGTATACCTTGTTGCTATTAAACGTTTGCACTTTGCAGTAAGCACGTACCTACAGGCTACACATCCCATGATGTATGTGCAATCCTAAATCTTAAGATTACAGAGCAACTTACACACACACAATATGTCCAGATAAGATCCAGATAATGTTATTAGGTATATTCTTAGAAATAATTGTTCTCCTATTGTTAATTAAATTAAAATATTGAAATATCTAAATTTTTAAGGAAATAATACAGATTTACGATGTTATATTAGTTGAGTTTTAACGGAATACCGTTTTCAAAGTTAGATAATTTTATAAATGCTGATTTTGCAGTTCTATGATGAATATTACGAACAAAAAAAATGATTATTTTTATAACGAGAGGTAGAGTTTTCAAACAGTAATATAATTTCGTGGAAAATACTATTCAGTTCAACGAAACAAGTACCTGCCAATTTACTATCATGCATTACACTTGCTAGTAACATACATAATATCAGGTGCCAGGTTGTTTTGATATTCATATGTACCTATATTATTAAAGGGTTTTGTTTTATTTTACGCACTTATAAATACTTTTAGAACCAGAAGGGAAATACATTTAAAAAAATAGAGAACACTTTTACATATCTCACATTTAAACTTTATTACAAAAATATCACAAAATCAAATTTAACCAATCTTCCAGCAAAACACCTAATACAATCAAGAAAAGTACTTACAGCGTAATCACAGACAAAATAAGCACTAAAAGACACAAAATGACTCTCGCGAAGACAATAATAAGAGTTGTTGCCTGGTCGACTGACGAAAGACGAATGTGTCAGTTTGACGGAATGACACCGTATTTATAACAAGGGTGGTTCGACCGGTGGGGGTAGTGCTAACACGGCCTCTCCTGACGTAGAGTTGTCCTCAACTCCTAAGGTCTGCGTCTTCTATTCTTCATCTAGAAGGTGCATGGACAATCCAACTGTCGTGCTGGAGGGAGAAGGTCCAGTCTCAGGTTCACGACGAGGTGCGGATGTGCAGTGAAGTTTCAGGACCGGGCTGATCAATCGTGGTTCGATCTCGATGAACCAACTTCCAAATCATCAGTTTCGTCTTCTGCAAAGTATGAGAACATGAACAAAAGTGATTTTAAACAAATGAACAACATTTGCCATCTTTTCTCCTTTCATTTGCTATCCTTTCAGTCAATTTATACATCGCCTATCGCAAATTAAATCATTCTCACTCTTTTCTTTCATTCATCTCACAAAAAAAGTTAATGAAATAGGCCTTTGGTCCTGTTAACTCATAGCGAATTTCCAAGCTTCGCTCAGCAGCTGGTGTCCAGTTCCTGGACGCTTCAGCAGGCGGCGACGCTTGAGCGAACTTCCAAGCTTCCCGTAGCAGCCGATGTCCAGTCCCCGGATGCTTCAGCAGGCGGCGACGCTTGAGCGAATTTCCAAGCTTCTCGTAGTAGCTGATGTCCAGTCCCTGGATGCTTCAGCAGGCGGCGACGCTTGAGCGAACTTCCAAGCTTCCCGTAGCAGCCGATGTCCAGTCCCCGGATGCTTCAGCAGGCGGCGACGCTTGAGCGAACTTCCAAGCTTCCCGTAGCAGCCGATGTCCAGTCCCCGGATGCTTCAGCAGGCGGCGACGCTTGAGCGAACTTCCAAGCTTCCCGTAGCAGCCGATGTCCAGTCCCCGGATGCTTCAGCAGGCGGCGACGCTTGAGCGAACTTCCAAGCTTCCCGTAGCAGCCGATGTCCAGTCCCCGGATGCTTCAGCAGGCGGCGACGCTTGAGCGAATTTCCAAGCTTCCCGTAGCAGCCGATGTCCAGTCCCCGGATGCTTCAGCAGGCGGCGACGCTTGAGCGAATTTCCAAGCTTCTCGTAGTAGCTGATGTCCAGTCCCTGGATGCTTCAGCAGGCGGCGACGCTTGGAGTTCTTCATCCAGAGTGATTCCGACTATGCATCTTGTGCAGACACGGGTAGTCCGACTATGCGCGACGTGTGGACCCGCTACTTGTGAAGTCAGTAGGTCTGCTTCTATGTTGTCATCAACCAAGGGCAGACAGGACAGACTGGTTGTAGAGGTGAACTCCGTTTGCATAATCTCCTCAGCATCAAAGTTTCATCAGTCGACTTCATCTGCATCGGTCACCAGTGAACCTGCAACATGGCCTGCTAAACAGACCCACTCGTACGAAGACCGTATTCGAACGTACGAGTGCATTCCACACGCAGACCGTATTCAAACGTGTGGAGCTTCCCGACACGTAGACCGTATTCATACGTGCCGAGGCTTCCCAACACGCTGACAACAATCACACGTGTTGAGGCATCCCAACATGCAGAGCGAATCATACAAGTGAGGTATCAGAACATAATCATGGAAGTGAGGTTCGCCTTGCAGGCTTACCACAACAACCGTAAACTGTCAACATTGTAACATGGACTGATAAACAGACCCACTCGTACGAAGACCGTATTCGAACGTACGAGTGCATTCCACACGCAGACCGTATTCAAACGTGTGGAGCTTCCCGACACGCCGACCGTATTCATACGTGCCGAGGCTTCCCAACACGCTGATAATAATCACACGTGTTGAGGCATCCCAACATGCAGAGCGAATCATACAAGTGAGGTATCAAAAAATATTCATGGAAGTGAGGTTCGCCTTGCAGACTCATCTCAGCAACCGCATAACTGTCCATTATGAGCGCATGTTTCAGGGCTCCACTCACTCCACCATGGCACCATGTATTGCGCAGCAGCCTGTGTTGTTTCACCATAACTGCCGCTGAGCATACGTAGCGTATAACGTCGCAGGTGGACCTTCTACCACTTTATATAGACCACGCATGCCGGAGTCCAGTTTACCTGTAACTAACTATCAAACGATAAATAGAACAAAGCGAGAAAACTCGCTGTATCCATTCGAAAATAAGCAGCATATTGTAAACTAGACCAAGTATGAAACAATCTGATATATGTACCGATCACAAGGGGCAGTTCCCGTCGGGGGAGTGCCTCTCACGACTCGCTAGGGGTCTACGTAGATTTACGTGAGACATAGCTTTGCGTGTGTGAATCAGTTCCACATAAAGGAATGCATCAACTCAGAATAACTTCAATCTGTCATACGGACAATATATGTCACTGTCATGACTACACCATGACTCGTCAAAGGCCAACTTGTGGCATAACCCTGCATGTACTTTAACTGCAAGATCACATATTTAAAGCGTTACATATAAAGTGATACACGAAATAAATGGATAATGATACGTACGCTTATTCCATGATCTCACATAAGCAACCATACGCTGTCGGCTGTCCTGCCCTTGACAAACCAGATTGTCTCGTTGAACACCCGCGACCATCACACGAGACCAGCTCACTACGCCGCGTAACATTGAAGCTGTTTGCGGTGGTGTCTACTTTCCTAGAGCTCGGCTTCACCTGACCAGTACTCAGGTGACTATGGTGAGCACGTGTTACACTACGAGAACGGTCTCGCGGGACTTCGAAAACTTGCCACGCGAAAGATTACGCGTACGAATTCGCGGTCCACTCCGTAAGCTATCACGCGAACGGTTTAGCAAACGATCACGCGAGCCATTTTGTGAGCGCTCTTTAGTACCCGCCATTACGAAATTTGAACAAAACAACAATAGCAAACACAAAAATAGAATAACCAAAATCACTGTAAATGTGGGTAGATTTGCCTTTAGTTTGGTTCGTGGGCTTTACTCTAGAAGTTCTTTATCCCACTTCTGATTTTAGAACCAGAAGGGAAATACATTTAAAAAAATAGAGAACACTTTTACATATCTCACATTTAAACTTTATTACAAAAATATCACAAAATCAAATTTAACCAATCTTCCAGCAAAACACCTAATACAATCAAGAAAAGTACTTACAGCGTAATCACAGACAAAATAAGCACTAAAAGACACAAAATGACTCTCGCGAAGACAATAATAAGAGTTGTTGCCTGGTCGACTGACGAAAGACGAATGTGTCAGTTTGACGGAATGACACCGTATTTATAACAAGGGTGGTTCGACCGGTGGGGGTAGTGCTAACAATACAATATTTATTTCTCCAAATTATGTCATTACTTAACATTAGCAGCAAAGTGAGGAAAATTGATCATTGGAGGCAGCTAAGTTTAAGTCTACGTTTTTTTTTTTTTATATCAGATATCGACAGACGAGCATGAGGTTCACTTGATGGAAGGTGATACCTCAGCCACAGAACATCAGTTAATGATGCGCTGTCGACCTAATTTTTACTTCGAGCATTCGGAAATCCATAGACTGAAACCGAAACGCGCAATATGCACTTCACGGTCTTTCCATCTATGAATGGTGGTTCGTTACCCGATCAATGCCCGAAGTTACCAGACGTGAGAAAAACATGCTTACAGAGAATTATAAGCATGTGCTCCCGGTGGGAATCAAACCCACGACCCATCGATTCGCACGGCAGGTGTTCTACCGAACGCGCCAACGAGCCCGTACCTTTGTAGTTTGTAACTACATACATATAATATGACACTTAAGACATTATAGAGATATCTAATAAGCGATTTGCACTGCGAATCTCGCTCGTCGTTGGCATATCAGCGAGGTTAGGTTTCAAGCGCAGAGCCGACTTTTGTTATTTTAACCAAATGTCATTAATTAAATATTATTACAATCTCTATAGATAACTGAATCAAAACATATGTTTTATAATATTGCAATTTATCAAAATATAAGTCTTACTTATGCCGTTATGCGGCTAAATTGGCTTTATATATGTAGGTCAATGGGGTAGTAATCAATACAATTGTGGTATTTATCAGTAGCTAATAAACATTTGAAAATGTAGATACCTACCTAACTTCTAGTTAAATTTTGTATTTGTATCATGACTAAAATACATTTCCAGTCCACGTTACCAATGATCAATTTGCAAGAAACTATAAATGTCTAATTGCAAACGTAAAATTAAGGCGAAACCGTAAAACCTCAAAGATAACATCATTGGATCGTAAACAGTGATGAATGGAGGGTTCAAGATCAGGCAGTCACTGCACGTAGCCGTAGTACTGCGCCATCTTGTGGGCGGAGCTTTATTTCCCGCCATATGACGTCATAGTGAGTTTTCTTCTCACTCGCTCTTGTTTTGAAGGCTTCTGCTAAAAAGAGAACGAAATTAGTAGAGTTAACTTTTCAGAAGTTTTACATGTAAAGAGAATAAGTACAAAATGCACGTAGGTGCGGATTATTCCTTTATTTCACACGAAAGAGAATCAATTTGTAAGCATATATTATCGAATTTAAAAGTAAGAGTTTTCAAAGAGTCAACTTACAAATAATTTTGTGATAGTTGAAGAGAACTTCAAAGATAAATGCTAACTCCCAACTTCCTAGACCCCCAGTAGGACTAGACTATGTAAGCAATGAGAGAAATAATATATTTTGGATTCATATCTCATGGTACCGTAGCAACTATAAGCCGATTATTCAACAAAAGATACTTAGGCACATACAAAAACTTATAACTTACTTTTGCTTTAGTTAGAAATACAATAGAAGTATTACTCAATCAATCGTATGCCGGTAATACACTTGTAAACCTTCTGGTGTTGCAGATGTATAGGTAGGTACGTATATCGCATTGTTGCATTCGCTATGGAATATCCTATAAGATAAAAGCATCGAGTACTTATATTTGGTAAAAGTTAGTGAAATTATTTCATTCTATTATAAACCCTTCCAATGGCGGGTTAACACATTTTCAAGGCTATAGGCTAACCCCCTATATACTTAAATGTCTTTTCACAAATTAATATACCTAATATAGAGATTACTGGTTCCGTACGGTGAACTGTGTGTGCTATAGGATATAGAAGTTTGATATATCGTTGAATGAACAATGAAAGGGAAGAGGGAAAAGTCATCGGCAAGATCTCTGTAAGACACCATAAAAACGTTTTACAGAATTCTTTTTGATTTGTATAAGACATGTAAAATTGCCGCCCTAGGCTCAAGCCTACTCTCAGCCTGCTGGTAAATCTGCCACTGAACCCTTCTGAATTCCATAATAGATTTCTGAACTTTATGACTGAAGCATACGTTATGTACCTATAAGGATTATGTTATTAGTTTTAACGAAAATATCGACGAGTTTCTATCTCAAATTTACTCTATCGATCTGTTATAATGATAGAGTCGATTTTTAAATCGTCTTTGACCAAACACTGATTTTTGTATCTGCTGAAAATCGGTCAAACAGCAGGTTTATTCTTCGTATAATAAATATATATTAAAATAATATACTAGCGATCCGCCTCGGCTTTGCACGGATGCAATGTCCTGACCTCCTAATATAGGTACCTACACAAATAAAATGTTACTCGCAGGTAATGCAGCTTTCTGAAATAATTGATGCAGCTTGGTGAAATAATGTTTAAAATCAGGCAGTAATTTTTGAGTTAAATCGTAACAAGCAAATAAATCTTTCCTCTTTATAATATTAGTATAGATGTTTTATTAGGATAACGTTAAATAATGCCCTGTTTAAATATTGTATTTAATGTGTAAGAGCCTACTACTCTATGTATATAATAATATTTTTAATTAATCAGATTTAAACCTTTATATTATACTAGACACATATAAAAAGTGATATAAAAATTAAACAAAATTCACCTTTGAACCTGATTCACCCCCTACCAGTACTTAACGAACACGTTGTTAGGACAGATTTGAGTTATGTAAATAACGTCTTAGTTTTGCACGTCAAATATTACTAACGCTTATCTAAGATAATAATCTTTTAAATATTTTAAACGTATATTTTGAATAGCTTTGTCCATTTACAATGACTTCCTTTACGCTGTAAGATAGTGTTAGTTTGTAGCGTGCACACATAACCATATCGCACTCTCTTTTATACAATAATAGAGTTCAAATTAGTTTGACAAAAGTAGTTTACATTATCCCTAGTAAATAAATCCGGCTAGTTTAATGCAAATCTTTTGGTTTACGCTTTATGGTAAATATTTGGTGTAGTACGTCGTATAGCTGTTTTATAGATCTAGTAAAATGTTTGGTTTAATTGTGCTAGGTCAAGAGCGGGCGTTCGACAGGCGTCCTTGCGACGGATAAATATTATTGTCTAAGCGGGCTTTCCGCTGTTTGGTGTTTGTACGCGTCTGTAGATGATACAGGCTGCGGGAGACCGGTGTAACGACCTCTTAGTTTTCATATTGTTGCACTACTGTAAGAATCATCAAACATTCGAAATTGATTGGAGCGATAGAGATTCCGGGGTCTTCTCCACAATTTTTAATGTACCTACTAAAAGTGTTTTAACACCCAGTTTATACACCCAGGCCTTAAAGGTAGCAAAAATATATTGGGTTAGAGAGATAGAAGCCAGTTGGTAGCTCCATTCGTTCACAATTTTGGATTAGAAGCACAATGCGAAGAGTAGTATAATAGTACCTATAGGTTTTTGTGTAAGAAATCGTTGTATGACTCTTATCCTGCAATTGGATGGGAAAAAGTAGAATGTTGATTGTGTGTTTTATAATTACGATTATATTTTCAAAATAACGCTCAGAACTAGTTGCTGCAATCCAAACAAATCAATAAATCACTAAATACAGATTTAAAATATATAAGTAAATACAATTAGTATATTGAACTAATAGGTACAATTAATTTATCTGTTCATTATTTTTCATGTTACAAAATTTATCAAGGCAAAGTTTTTGTTGACTGACTGCGTACATATTATACAGTACTTACTTGAAACTGTTAATTTGCTTAAGGCCTGAAGATGTAGCAGTCATGGAATGGCGTGGGTGTGACATACATGCGGGGCGTTCGGGGCGCGGCCTAAGGCGGCGCGGGCGCATCGCTTTTGGTGGGCGGCGCACAGTTCCCTCGCTCGCGGTCCAACGCGCACGTATGAAGACCGAGGAGCAAACCACCGAAGATGCGGCCCGTCGGGTGCCCGCCACGCGTCGTCAGGAAAAACCACCCTACTCCTACATAGCACTCATTGTAATGGCCATCCGCCACTCGCCCAATAAACGGCTCACTCTCAGCGAAATATACGCCTTCCTTCAACAACAATTCCCGTTCTTCCGAAGCTCTTATCAGGGCTGGAAAAACTCCGTACGACACAACTTGAGCTTGAACGAGTGCTTTGTTAAGTTACCCAAAGGCTTGGGGAGGCCAGGAAAAGGTCACTACTGGACGATCGATCCGTCGTCAGAGTTCATGTTTGAAGAGGGTTCCTTCAGGCGCAGACCGAGAGGTTTTCGTCGCAAATGTCAAGCGTTAAAGCCTCAGTTTGGAGGTGGTGGATACTTGTGTGGAGGTGGTGTGGCCGCATTACCGCCTCCGCAATCGTCAGGCTACGATCTCGGGAGCGGAAGTGCGTCGAGTGCTAATGGAACAGGGGGAATAGATTATGGAGCGTGTGCGTATTCGCATGCGGGGAGCAGCCAGCAGCTGGCCTATGGTGGAGAGTACTGCTCATACGGTGGCATGGGGGACAGAGAGTGGCCCCTAGCATACAGCGCGGTGGAGCCGGGCTACCGACCGTCGCCGGCGTCGCCGCCAACGCGTCACGACCTCCCGGACCTCATACCTAACTATCAGTATGCAGTGGCCAACGATCATGGTAAGTTTGTAGCAAACTTTTTTACTATACCAATCTGAACCGCGCTAGGTCGGAAAAATCACCACAGCAATAAGAAAGAAAAATGCTTTCATAACTTAATTGATTCAGTTATCAGTTCCCATGTTAAACGGGTATTTTAATAATTATTATTTGAAAACGAGAATGATACTCTACATGAAAAAAGTAATTAAAAAGACGTAATATTATATAGAATCCTACTTCCTACAAATAGGTATAATACCTAAATGCAAAAGATAGTGAGGATGAATGGTTTGATGTTTGTTACTCTTTTATGCAGAAAGTACCGGACGGATTTTGATGAAACCTTACAGTACTATAGTTATACTTCAGAATAACACATAAGCTACAATTTATAAATATTATTTTGTAATTTGTCCATAATATTACGATAAGTATCGAGTAGGTTGGAAAAAATCCCTCTATCGCTAAGAGCTATCTTGGCGTGCGCTGCCGAAACCGTTGAAAATTAGATCACGATAAGATTGACTGATGAAAAAACAGCTCGGATGATAAATAAGCTACCCGTAGTTCTAATTCTACGCAGATGAAGTTGCGGATAGAAGCTAGTAGGTAGGTAGGTATATTATAAAACAATAGAAAAACTCTAATAAAATTCATTAAATCAATTTTAACTAATTATTATTACTAAAGCATATATCGCACCCTTAAGAACACTGTCAAAATCAAAATCAAAAGTTTTTTATTTCAAATAGGCCTTTGCAGGCTCTTATGAAACGTCTAGTTGCACGGTTCCAAAAAGTGGGTCTCATGGAGAAGAACCGGCAAGAAACTCCATGGACACTCTTTTCAACAATGGTTTAGCTTACAAAGACTCGGTTACAATAGTAATAATCGGCTGAGAAGTTTAATATGGTTCCTAAGATACAGAGTATAATTTGTTATTCTTGTTTCCCCGGGATTGGAACCCGAGACCACTGGCGCTAAGCGCAACAGGAATATCAATGAAATTGTTTCCAAACAGTAGTACCTATTAACTAGATGTTTGTGCCGTGGTATTTGCATGTTAAGAATCGCAGGTCCCAAGTCCGATTGCTTACATAATATAATGAAAATGGAACAACGTATACGAATTTCTCATACAGCTGAAAGATCGACAATACGAGTACTTTTTTGTAAGTCGTTTGTTTTAGAGTCTCTATTAAAGTTTTTTTATAGTATAGGGGGGCAAACGTCCATGCGGCTCACCTGATGGAAAATTAACACCGCCGCCCATGAACATTCGCAACACCAGACGTCTAGCAGATGTGTTGCCGCCCAATAAAGGAGAAATAGGCTTCTTGAAGGTCCTCAAATCGTATCGGTTCGGAAAAATCGCTGGAAACATTCAAGTTTCATGCAAATGACATATTAACAAAACGAATACTTTCTCGTAAGTTGTTCGCGCTAGGCCCTCAGTACTTATAATATATCTATTTTTATCTATATATATAAAAGAAATTTGTGTTAGTTACACCATTTATAACTCAAGAACGGCTGCACGGATTTTAATGATATATTATTTATTTGATTCGTCTATGTCCCGTATAACATAATAACTATTAAAATATCGGAAAAAATCGGAACTCCGCCATTTTCACGGCACGTAAGCATTTTTAGATTATTTGTAGCAATTAATGGCCACTGCAAATCAATGACATACTATGGAAGTGGGCAAATAGCATATTCAAATCTAGAAAAATTTTCAAGTCAACATTCTGGCATGTCAACGTCTGTCGGGTCCGCTAGTTTTAATATTTAGCAGATTTTACACTACTACTTTAAAGATTAAGCTAAGATATTAGCCGTTAAGATATCCCGGTTGAAGTCTACAAATCGTACAGTAGCGTACATACGTGTAATTTTTAAAGTAGTAAATCTTTCAATAGCACTCGAGAATGGTTCGCTTGCGATCCTGGCCTGCGTCACCGACTCAAGTGGCTACGAACATGACTTATTACTCGATGATTAACAGTCACTACCGTTTTTAGATAAAAGACATTCTTTTTAAATATGTCGTCATTCTAGAGTCGATTTCTTGCGTTTTTTATAACATAGGCTGTGTTAAAAACATTAACAACGTCGATGTTTATCATTATTTACATTTAAAGACACTTCAAAACAGTATTACATTTCTTTCATAATGAATGTAAACGAAGGTAAGTCGACAGCACATCATTGACTGAGTTTCTGTTGCTTAAGTATTCTACCATCGAGTGAACCGTGAATCTCATGCTTAACAGTAACAGAAAACAAAAATCTCTTGTTATGTCTACGTCTAAAAAAACGATTCTTTACCTATGTAAATATAACTTCCGATTAGTATATAACAAATTAAATTCATAATTAATTTTAATGCAGTTCACGAGCGCACGAAAACAACTGTGACAAGATAATAAGTGTTAAATGTGTCTATACGAGTATACGAATCTGTAGCTATATCGTAATATATCCCTGATAACATATTAGAGGTTAAAATTCAACTGTACTCCTCACCGTTTCTGTAGACCTGGTAGTATTCGTGTAATATATACCTATTATGTTTCTGTTATATTATGTCAGCTAAGGCGGGAAATACAAAATGTCCGACGGACTTTAAGCTGCGAACACAGAGTTTATTCGGTCGCCGACTTTAAGAACATAGTTTGTTGATATTTTGATTTAATTACTAAATGCTCTAGAGATATCTAATTGATCTTAAATAAATATTATTAATCAGTTTCCACGAGAATCGACCTACAACTATGTCACAGATACGTCTTGTAAGTTGTATTCAAGCACCGTTATTGTATTAGGGAAATGGCATAATATTATGAATAGCAGAAGTATATTATCAAAAAAAAATATAAATAGATAATAATAAATTTTATGTTGTAAGCTATTCAATTTTAAAAATCTAGAGCAAAAACCTGAGATGTGCTAATAATATATCGCATCACAAATATTAATAACAACGATATTCTTTGTATTTCTTAGGTAATTTTGTCCTTAAACTTTTAAAATTGAATTTAACTTACAACTTTTGATTTTATACTTATTGGGTTTAAGAACTATACCCTCGATATAAAGTAGGTATAATATTCATTGACGTAAAAATGTGTTTTAAATGTGTAATTAACTAGCTTCTGCCCGCGACTTTGTCTGCGTAGAATTAATACTAAGGGTAGCTTATTTCTTAAACCGAGCTGTTTTTTCATCAATCTCCGCTTAATGGCGCTCCACTCAAGTTAATATTATCGTGATATTTTTTAAACTATTCGTCCAAATTACTTAGTGTAAAAGAAAAAGTTGATCTATATTAAATACTGAAAGCGAAAAATGTAACAATTTTGATAAGAATTAGCTAAACTCTAAAAAGTGCAATTGAAAAAATGAATAAGATTTAAATGTATTTATGGCTCAAATTTTAGTGTACATTGGCTTCTATATAAAAGGTAAATATATGCTATCGAGGACTTTTATTTAGAACTATTTAAAACAAATAATCCCACTATACATTTTATTCTTGTAACTCCATCGGTTTAGTCAGCGCACGCCAAGATAGCTCTCAGAAGGCAGGAATTTTTCCGAGTTACTTGATACTTATCGTTATATTATGGCCAATATACAAAAACTGTTTATACATTATAGCCTATGTGTTATTCTGATATATAAGCTATATTACTGTAAAATTTCATCAAAATCCGTTAGTAGTTTTTGCGTGAAAGAGTAACAAACATCCATCCATCCATCTTTCCTCCATCGTCCAAACCAACATCCATCAACAATCATCCAACTTTCGCATTTATAATATTAGTAAGATTTCCATAATGGTTAGACGTTATCCAGTTTCTAGTCGATAGGTATATATGGTAGGTTAAATAGGTTATTATTTAAATATTTGATTATATTGGAATAAATAAAAAAAAAATATGATGTAATCAAATATTCAAGTTTAAATGTATGTATGTGTAAAAATACGTCGCCCTCTCTGGTCGAGATAGCTAAACCAATATATAGTATGTACTTATAAAAACACGATACACGACTACTAGGTCCACAGAATCGTTGAGGAGATGTCGAATATTATCTTTCAATACAGGTCATCAAAGGTTATGTCACATATTCACAGCTTCGTCACGTAGACAATACACACACATTACAATTCATTAATACAAACATATTTATTATTGGATAAAGACTAAGGTAAATATAGGTGCAGCATCAGACACTGTATGAATAAGTTTTATTATTTAATATTTTTGTTTATATACCTTTTATAGCGTCGATGATGCTTTTTATATATAAAATATATGTACGAGTAATTTCACTACTAATGATTTTATTGATGTTTATAAAAAAACCTATAAATAACTATAGGTATGTGTCTAAAATTTAGTTTTAACTAAGCAATATAGCTTTTTCGTAATTAAATAATTTTGATATCGGTGGATGGATTCAGAAATGATCCTATACAAACAAACAAAAGAACTGTATCTCTATTACATTCATGTATGTATAATCTATAAATATTATAAAAAAATGCAACTGAATTCAACCTTTACATAATTTTATATTCTTTGTCCATCGCGCTTGCATATGCGCCTGTGTGAAATGCATCGATGTGCATGATAGTTACTAGGACGACATAACCGTTAAAATATCAAAACTGCAGCTACTATACTATACGTACTATATTACGAACTGAGGTACTTTATGAAAAGTTTCAAGAAAAGTTTGACGCTAACTTGATTTGCTGAACTCTTCTAGTAACATTTAGTTGAAAACGATATTTATTCATTATAACCACTACGAGTAATTATTTAAATGCACATGTTATCACAATTCTAATTGTTAATAAATTAGGTGTTAACATGGAAATAAATTTAACATATAAAAACATAATTAATCGGTAAAATAAAAGGTAATAAGTTATTTTATATATTATTTTATTAAATGATATCATTAGAACCTAATAATATATGACCAAAATATGCATAAACGTATTTTTAAATGATTTTCTGAAGTAAGCAGTGTTGTTGTTTTGGAAATTTATAAATTCTTTTAAAAAGTGTCCTTTGAGATGTTGTTTTACTGAAATTCATCAATGACTATTTAATATGGCCCGTGGAGTATTTTTCATGCAATCTTTGAGCCAGAGTTTTCCAACCATTCTAAGTGTAACTTTTAACTAACAAAACGTCATTCGAATAACATTTTTCGAAATGTTGGAAAATTTGTTTATTGAGTAAGAACAGTCAAATGTGAAAGTATGAATCGGGGCAAGTTTATACAAAGCTTAAAATAGATGTTGAAAAAATCTATTTGAAAATTTGTTAATTAAAAAAATAGTGAAAGTATATGTAGGTTTTTACTATTCTGTGAATTAAATGAAAATGGAAATAAATGTGGAAATGCATATCTGACGATAGCACCAACTTCAAAACATAGAGTTCTAATTGTAAATGCGGTTACATTATGATAAACAGAATAATTACAAGTATTTTAATGCCAATAAATATTTAATACAAAAATTAATATAGATTTAGTCAATGCATTCTGAATACTTAAAATAAAAATAAAAACAAATCGACTCTTCCTGATTACCTGAATCCTGAGGTTTTTCCCAAATAAATCATTATTTCTTAGTAAAGTCATTCTTCAATTAAGGTAAACATTTCATCATCGTAGTTCTTTTATTCTTTGCTTTGCTTTAATGTCGCTTCTGAAAATCAATGTTACGTATAATAGTTACCAGGACGATAGAAACGTTAACATATGAGTTGCAGAGAAAGTTTATAGAACTTTGAAATATGATAATATTCTCATTTATAATATAAATATTAAATATGTATATTATTTTGGATGTATTTTAGTATATATCTACATATAATACACAGTAGTATTTGGGGCTGACACAGTAGTGATCCATAGAACATTAAACATTTTGTATACTAGCAAAACGCCCCGGCTTCGAACGGGTGCAATGTAGATGAAAAAAAGTGAAGCCTATGTTACTCGCTGATAATATAGCTTTCTATTGGTGAAAGAATTGTTTATATTGATATTTTTAATTTCGTAATATGTTTTAAATGGAATGTCCGATTTCAATATTTCAAAAACTAATCAACAGGTATTGAAACAGTCTTAAATACGAATTTGGATAAGAATTAATACAAAGGTATGGATAGCATGGTCTGATTTTGATCGGCATTTCTATCAACTTTTAAAATGTAAAAAAGTAGATATAGTATCATAACTACAATAGTTAGACATATGGTCTCGCGAAGTTTTTTGTAGATATTTATATGTTCTATAATATTGTGGAACATTTTTTTGTTCCATCATCAATACTTTCTGCAGCGCATGCGACGAACAACATTTTTTGGCTAATTTATTTACACCTCGGGTTGGTTTTAGTAGGAATTTCAAAGGATCTCCATTTTTTTCTAATAATAAATATAGCCTATGTTACTCAGCGATAATGTAGCTTTCTATTGGTGAAAGAATTTTTGAAATTGGTCCATTAGTTTTTAAGTTTATTCAATACATACAAAAATACAAATCTTTTCCCTTTATAATATTACTAGCAAAACGCCCCGGCTTCGCACGGGTGCAAATAGATGAAAAAAAGCAAAGCCTATGTTACTCGCTGATAATATAGCTTTCTATTAGTGAAAGAATTTTAAAAATCGGTTGAGTAATTTTTGAGTTAAATCGTAACAAAACCCCACAAATTGAACAAAATGACATAGTACTACCCCTCGCCGTATTGCTCGATGCCCACAGCGGTGCGAAGCGGACGGCGCGGCGTGTATTTTTTGTTTACATTGATATTTTTAATTTCGTAATATCTTTTGAATGGAATGTCCGATTTCAATATTTCAAAAAGTAATCAACAGGTATTGAAACAGTCTTAAATATGAAACATTTTTTTGGATAAGAATTAATACAGAGGTATGGATAGCAGGGTCTGATTTTGATCGGCATTTCTATCAACTTTTAAAATGTACAAAAGTAGTTATAGTAACATAACTACAATAGTTAGACATATGGTCTCGCGAAGTTTTTTGTAGATATTTATATGTTCTATAATATTGTAGAACTTTATTTTGTTCTATCATCAATACAATGATAGAACAAAATAAAATTGCCAAGTCAATCTATTTATTTTAAACATCAAAGATTTTTAATATTGGCTTTGATATGATCACTATAAGATATTGTTAGGTTAGCTTATTATGTAATTACTTAAGACAGAAGGATCCTTCAGTAGAGACTGAATAAATTGACCGACTTGGTATTATATGGATCTCACAACTTTTTACGATAGAAGAACTGAGTTGCAAGACTTGGCTTTTTTACAATTTATGTTTTTGATGGCATCTCATTTCTTTTTGTAGATAGTCCTTTTCTTAGTTTATTTGGATAAGAATTAATATAAAGCTATGGATAACAGTCTGATTTTGATCGGCATTTTTATCAACTTTTTAATGTAAAAAAGTAGTTATAGTGACATAACTACAATAGTTGGATATATGGTCTCCTGAAGTTTTTTGTAGATTTTGATATGTTCTATAATAGTGTTGAACGTTTTTTTGTTCTATCATCAATACTTTCCGCAGCACATGCGATGAAAGACATTTTATGGCTACTTTTTAAACACCTTGGGTTGTTTTTAGTAGGGATTTCTAAGGATCTCTATTTTTTTCTAGTAATAAATACCCTTTGTTACTCAGTGATAATGTAGCTTTCTAACGGTAAAAGAATTTTTAAAATCGGTCCAGAAGTTTTTAAGTTATTCATTACATACAGAAATACAAAAAAAAATTGTATATCTAGAAAACTGGACCGAAATTTCAAAATATTGTAGTTTTTCCTTGATTTATAGACTAAACACTAATTGTATTCTAAATTTCAAGTTTCTATGTCTGCTAGAAGTGCCTTAGAGTTTTGATGATCGGTCAGTCAGTGAGTGAGTGAGTGAGTGACAAATTATCAAACTTTGACTAGTTATAATTCTTAAACTACTGGTTCAAACAGGATGATATTTAAAATATACCGAGTTTATACAATGCCTGCTTAGTGACTGAAAATTCAGGATTCTAGTTTTATCCACAACGAAGTTATAGGGGGTCGAAAATGGCCCGAACTACTTCGAGAAAAGGATAGTACGGCCGTGCCGCTTTTTGCTCGACTTGGCGGGGGCACTACCGTGCCCCCAGATTGTAGTGACCGAAGCTCCCATAGAGGCACTCAAATGGCATTAGTGTTTGTAGGTAGATCTCAACAACCGTTTGGGCTCTTTGATAATTTTGTTTGTTTAAAGAAACTTTAGCAAATTACTGAAGTTTTGTCGAAGCCCGAATGTTCATTTTTGGCCCACAGATTTAAAAAAAAATGCCGATCGTTTGGTGTTGTTAACTCAGCTCCAATATACCGCTGCGAAGTGTTACGTTAGTTTATTTTTAAATAATACTAGTGGACCCCGCAGACGTTGTTCTGCCACAATTTCAGCTTCGAAATTATATAATTATTCTTAAATTTGAATATGCCCATTTACCCACTATAATTGTCTAATATGTCACTGATTTGCAGTGGACATCTGTTATTCCAAAAAAGCTAAGAATGCATGACGTGTCAAGATGGCGGAGTTCCGAATCTAATTAATTTTATGCATATATTTTTTTCCTGATTATTTCCAATATTTTAATAGCTTATATCTTATTCCGGACATAGAGGAATCGATTGAGTTATAATCGGTGTAACTAACACAACTTTCTTTTATATATATATAAAAATGGGGCCAACATCGGCAGCATGACCAGGCCCAGACTACCACTTTCCTGTCAACAACCCCTAGCTTATTAATCTACATATTAACTCCTCTCTCGTTTTATTACCTAAAAAATACTTAAAAAGTGAGAATAAAGACGAATTACCTTTTGTTTTATCTTATAAAAGTTATAAGATAAAACAAATTAATTAGTAATTGTAAATTTTTGCAATGATAGCAATTGGAAAAAAAGAAACATTGAAAAATTTCAGCATGAAAATAATTTTGTTCCTATTCACCCCATTTCTCAATAATTTACGCAAGCGGTGTTCCTCCATGTTCCGCGGAAAGTATTTCAATATTCTAAAGGTTATAACGTCCTGGTAACTACTGTACGTAATACTGTATATTTTGAGAACCACCTCACGTAGTGCCGAAAGTGTAGAAAAGTAAAATTAATTTTATTTCACCGATCTGATTAATTCACAAAATCACATATTATTTTTTATATCAGATATTCAAGCGAGCGAAGGCTTTAGGATACAATTTTAATATTTTCAAATGAGTCTGCTTTATTTGATGATATAATATTTAAGCTTTACCTCAATCTTTGAGGAATCATTTGCCTAACGTTAGTTTTATTCCAGATTATTTGGATCATTTTAAGTTTTACATTTTTATCATACGTACATATTGACTTTTTATACATTTTAAGATTCTATCGGCTTGATATGAATCATTGAGATTTTATTTCGTTCGATATGGATGTTTGAGAGGTTATTGTTATGAAGATTTGGTCTGAAATTATTCTGGCTCACTGATATTAATTACAGTCAAAAAAAAATCTATTACGAAAAAGTTTTTAACTAAAAACATGTTAAAATAATTAATTATTCATTTTATTTGGACTTCTTAACTGCGTTGACTACATTTATTTACTGTTGACATTTTTGATGGCGTTTCTGAAAACCAATATCACGCAAAATAGTTACTAAGTAGAGTCTAGAATCACATATTTTACAGGAAAATATCAAATTTCAGTATGACCTTACTTTATACAACATGCAAAATTGTAGATAAAATGGGGACTAACTAATATATAAATCTCATTTTAATCCGTTATAAGACTTTAAAAAAAAATTATACTTCTGGCCAAGTAGCTCTTCTAAAAGATCGCATCTCAAATTATTAGGGTTGCATAAACGTATAGGAAACCTATTCGCAGCTTTTAATCTTTGAGAACCCACCAGATGGAGATTCTGAATCTGATGTTACTAGGACGACATAAACGTTAGAATATTCAATATTGAACGACTTTCCACCGCGGAACAGCTGTGCTTTCCACAGCTTATCGTAATGCCGATCAGTACCTTCTATGCTCAAAATATACGAATTTTAGTTTAATAATATTTTCTTTAATGCAACATTTATTATCTTTAAATATAAATTATTTCCTCATTGATTTACTTATTTAACAACAATAATCCAAATTGTCCAGATTATTTGTTGTGACAGATTACAAAACCAGACATTTTAACGAAGATTTTTACTGATCGTAATGTTCGTGAAAACTTCCCCATATCTACTTACATACCTCGAACATAAGTTAAGCATTGTCGGCAGATTGTGAATTTCGTAATGGCCGACTTCATATATTTGTATTAGTAGAGGCATAGTGCAATAGATAAAATACAGTATTCATTAAATAACATAGTTTAAATTAATTTGTAAAGAAGAAAAATTATCAAAGAGAGAAATTAATACAAAAGTGATCACTAATCTTTAAAATTTAGTTTCCTTTATGTTTAAATGAATCCAACGAAATTAAACATTGTAAGGGTACCGACATTATTCACAATTAAAATAAATAAATATCTAGACCTTCAGTAACCGGGGACGTAATTTTTATTTGATGCGTCCGTTCGTACGCAACGGCGATCTGAAAATCAATGTCGTGCAAAATAGCTACTAGGACGACATAAACGTGAATAGTACATATTACATAATATTAACTACTACTCGGCGCTACTACTACATTGAAAGCATGCTACATGGATGTAGAGGAAAATTGTAGTCAGGCATTGGCTTAGGCATTATTTATTATTATCATAATAAATGAAAATTAGTGATAATGTGTTTATAAAATATTTCTCGAACAATAGTATTTAAGTCATAATAATATGCAATTTGGTTCCAAGGCACATTAATCGTACATCTAAGGATTGTGACTAAATTGACTTAGATTTCCACCGGTTCTGGCATGAATAGGTATACATATTGTATTTCTTTAAAAAAAAATTCGCATTTTAGCTTGTCTTTAAGAAATTTTCGTATAGTAGAGGACATCATTGATTGGTGACACTTGATCCTGACGAAAACCTGGAATATAAATAGTATATACATAGTATAAGCTGTTATAAAAGTAGACACCGTTGTTCAATTTAATTCTTTGTCACACAACAAAGTTGCGCTTCTCATACAATATTACGCGCAGTACTTACTAGGACCTCATAAGAATGTAGGAACAACGCTGATGTTAGTAGCGTATAAGTAATTTTTCATTTAATGGTAACGTCTATATTCAAATAGTCTTTTTCTATTTTCATTATAGTGCTTACACGCACGCTTAGGAAAATTAAAAAAAATATTATAAGCGTTTATTATAATTATTTTTTTAACTTTCCTTTTCTCATGTGACGGCGAAAAAAATTACCTGCAACAAAATTTCGCGAATTTGCTATTCCATTATTTACACTACATTATTTACTATTTTGCAAAAATATACTATTCATATATTATAAACTGCGAACACTTCGGTTGCCGATTTTAAAGGATTACCCAATGTACGAGTAGTATTAAATAGACTTTAGTCTGCGTACAAATGTGTCTGAACTAGGGAATACAATCCCGAGCATATTTTTCAATAACGCATCAAAAATCCCGTATTCCCGGGATCCCGGGAACTATGTGGTTTCTTATTGGGCTCAAATGAAAAATAATTTCTTTAAAAATACTTTTTAATATTGTTGCACACTAATCACAATAAATGTAGTAAGAAAATAAAATAGACCAAACAATAAAAACTGTCCTTTTGCAAGAAATCAAAACGAAAACATAAAAAACTATTTAGAATTTTAAAATACAATTGAATCATCATGCATCCAATTTTTGACTTCCAAGCCTGCCTCGTAGTTGATTCCCGAGTGATTCCCCTGTTGGCCTGTTTAAAGTTTATCGTATTGAAGTATTCTGAGATGGGAAGTCCCTTATAAGTTCTACGACAAACACATTATTAGGGCTATACCTGTGTAGTACGTACGTATCTTACGGCGTATCTAAGGGTTATTTTAAGTCATTATGTAATAAATGCTATTAATATTATCTAGGCAAGGTTATTGTCAAGGCGCAACGGACTACGTTATGCGAACTAGACCTATTTGTGGCAGTGGCGGGACCACCATACAAGCCCAAACGCCTGTTTTGCCTTATTAAAGCATTAAAGAGAAATATAATAATGTCATTAGTCATATATAACTTATATTATTACGTAATTATATAAATTATATTAATATATAAATATAAATATAAACACGTATTATGTTAAAATCGGCAAGACGGGCGTTTGGGCTTGTATGGTAGTCCCGCCACTGATTTGTGGCAATCCCGAAAATCCCGGGATTAGCCAAGTACAGTCCCGGGATTTACGGGACCAGAAATAGTCCGGGATCCCGGGATTGTGATCCCTAGTCTGAACTAAAAGAGGAATAATCTACCTAAAAAAGAAACAATCGCACAATTTTTCAAGCAAAAATGAGCTCTAATTTAACGATTTAAGACATTAATTAAAATGTTTAGTTTACTTCATAATCGTAATAATATACCTATAGGTATGTTTCTACGTTTGTATAGGTGTTATCTCGGACATTTCTTTCTTGAATTTTGTATGAGACCCTAGGTCTATATAAATGTCAATGGCTTTTACAAAAATCTAAGTGAACAAAACTATAAACCATTAAAATAATTTTAATCGTAGATACAATCTGATTTTCCAAGAAACATTTATTCTTATCTGTTTATTTATAATTACTTTGTATATACTTTTATAATAAATATTTTCTTTGAGTCTATAATATTACTTCCCAGCGTCGTCTGTTGACCCTTTGCAGTACGATGCAACACGATGTAGTAGATATGCATATAGTTTTTATTTGAGAGTAACAATGAAGTGTCGCTTGCCTGGCATTTTTGAGATGGTTACAATTAATATGAACGCTTTAATAACTTTCATCCTTTTTATTTAACATTAATCATGGCCCATGGGTCATGTCATGGGTTCAAATCCCGATAAGACGATATGTAAATCTGTCCCTGAGTACTTACAAATAAATATGAACACGTTAAGAATTCTGAATCGCACTAACAAATTTTCGCAGTTCACAATTTTTTTGTAATAATTACAAAAAACATTTAAACATGACATGCGATTATTAGTGATAAAATAATTAAAAACTTAAATCATTTTAAATAATATGGATGACATGAAACATTTTTTATCTTTGATCCCGTGTTGCGCATCTGAAATTCTATCTCGTGCATCTAAGATACTAGGACAACATAAAAGCCAGAAAATGAAATTCTATGAAGAATTTTTTTACGAAATTCATACTGAATGAACGTGGAATGATCAATGAACCAAACTATATGGAGAATAAAATTACCATTTTCATTCATTTGAATCAGGATACCATTTTCGGAAATCATCATAAAAGAGTCGTCACTTTAAGTAATTCTCTTATTATAATTCAGTTTACCAACTGTTTTACAATTTGTTCAAATTTTTCCAAAAGAGACAAACAATGATTCACCAAAGGTTTCTTTATCTTGGATAGAACTTAAATAACAGAATTAACTAAATTTTGATTATCTATATATATATATATATATACATATAATAAAAGAGTAGGATCGAAATTACGCTTCACTAAATATTTTTACCAGAAATTAAGAGGGGTGATAAAAGAAGGGTAGCAGAATGCATAAATGCAATTTTTAAGATTCTTGTCTGTCTGTCTGTCTGTCTGTCTGTTTGTTCACGCTAATCTCCGAAGATACTGAACCGATTTTCGCGTAATTTATACAAATATATTAAGCAAAGTCCAGGGCAACATATAGGCTTTGTTTCATCGAAATCGGTTGTCGGAAAAAAAAGTTATCATCATTTAAATATTATTTTAAAGGCATCATTTCAACAAATTGCAATGAAAACTGACTCGCGTTGAATTTTTTCGAATTGTCAGATGTCAATCACAGTTTGATATGTAAATGAAATAGTTTTATAATTTCGCCATTTTTCGATATGTGTTCGTAGCATAGTGGATATACGGTCGTACTACGTAATTTCAGATGCGAGTTCGAATCATCACTCAGGGAAATATTTTTTTGTATTTATTTTTTTATATTTTTAAAAGAACTAATATTGAAAATAGAAAATGTATAATTGAACTATTCTATTATATAAAAATGTATTTCTTATGAGATCGTTTATTTCGAATTTTCATCAATCCTTTCCTTTCCAAGGGAATTAAACAAAAATATCTGAAATTAAAAGTGATCAATTAAATGAAATAAATATAGAGGTGGATATAGTATCTTCCACACTAATTAAATTTATTAAAAATTAAGTATTTGGCCTACATGGCCATACTATTTTTTTCATTCATTTTACGTTGCATTTCTCCATACCTTCATTTTATTCGTATTTAAACATTTTCTTGGCGTTTTTTCCATGTGTCGCAAGTATTTTCAAACCCCCGTACAATTTTCGTGCATATATTTAAGACGGAAAATGCATTGAATCCAATCTTCGACTGAACTCTGATTAGTGGAAAAAAGACACATATCTGCATTTTGGTGACGCAAAATTTGATTGATATGCATCTCCCTAAAGTTTCTTTAAAGTCAGGTTAATTTTTTCAATTACTATGGTATTTCTTTTGAATTTCAAATCATCATTTGAACCCCAACCTCAACCACCATTAAACATGTCGATAATATGATGCAAAAGCAACCGTCAATGACTACTCTGATAGCTCTTTCCGAAAAGAAATCACCAAGTACAGAGGATGGAGGATATATAATATGAAGAAAGCTTGCTCAAAAGTTCAGCATAAAGTGATCCCCACGCGAACGAAGTCGCGGGCATCAGCTAGTTATTAATATACTTACATACAACATTTCGAATTAAAAGGTGCTCTGCCTACGTTAACTTTTTTTATTTAATATGTACATATTTTATAGTACCACTCAGAACTAACACGGTCATGAAAAACGGGACATTAGAAATATGTACATTAAATTTTTGTCTTAAATTAGTATTACCTGCGATTAATTTCATGTTTTGGTATTATAATATCAACTGGATGAAATACAAAAATTAAAATCTTTTAATTTGATCAAGCTAAAATTGAGTTGCATATCTGAAATACTATCGAACTTTGTATTTATTAGACTTTAATATAATACAAGCAAAACGCCCCGACTTCGCACGGGTGCAATGTACTTGAACTATATACCTGCATGTATGTACATACATCCTATGAGAACAAAAAAAACAAAATTAACATATCCAGTTAATTTTATCTAAAAAAAAAAACATCATTTAAATGAAAGGCTAGGCCTCATTTCCCCCCAGAATAATGAAAAAAAGTCCTACGAATTGATGTTTACTTTATCTTTATATATCGTGAAAGTAGACTGTGATAAGAAAATATAACATGTGGAATGTCAAACTTTGGTCTAAAGTCAACGCCATCCAGTGGCGTAGCACAGGTAACTAGCACCCGGTGCGACTCCCAGCCGCCCCCATATTTTTTGCAACTGATTATAAAAAATTGGGGTTTTTCTTGAATGACACTAACCTAAAAAGAAACTGTTTTACGGTGATGTAGTAACAAAAAAAAAAAAAAGAAAACGTTGAAGGAAGTAATTTTTTTACCGTTACCTGTGAAATGCCGCCCCTACCAAACTGTCGCCCGGGGCGACCGCACCCTCTGACCCCACCATTCTACGCCACTGACGCCATCACTCAAGTCTTATAGCCGCGACGTGGAAGCCTCTGTCGTGTATCAAAATGTTGTTATAAGTGTAACTTTTCCTTACATCCCATCAACTAGACATTTCTCGACTTCCCAATAACATTTTGCGCGTAATCGACTCGTATTTTTTTACAAATAATAGCGGTCTTACTTATAAACGTAGTATAAGCTTGATATACCTAGTTAAAATATATTTTTATTCTTTTGTTCTGCAGCATTGCAATATTGCACTATACTGAATAGAGTTTAAAATTAGAGTCGACCGACGCAAGTCCCACGGCATAGTTTGGAACTAAACGTGACATCTCCTGGCTCCGTGATCTTTCTTGTCTTACGGTCTTACTTATAAGCGTAGTATAAGCTTGATATAGTTAAAATATGTTTTGTCCCGCTCTATTGAATACAAAAAGACTACAGAACAAAAGAATAAAAACATATTTTAACTATATCAAGCTTTAGTTAATAAGTAAGACCGTAAGACAAGAAAGATTACGGAGCCAGGAGATGTCACGTTTAGTTCCAAAGTTCGCCGTGGGACTTGCGTCGGTCGGTTTTAAACTTTATTCAATACTAGCTGATGCCCGCGACTTCGTTCGCGTGGGTATCACTTTATGCTGAACTTTTGAGCAAGCTTTCTTCATATTATACGTATATATCCTCCATTCTCTGTACTTGGTGATTTCTTTTCGGAAAGAGCTATCAGAGTAGTCATTGACGGTTGCTTTTGCATCATATTATCGACATGTTTAATGATGGTTGAGGTTGGGGTTCAAATGATGATTTGAAATTCAAAAAAAATACCATAGTAATTGAAAAAATGAACCTGACTTTAAAGAAACTTTAGGGAGATGCATATCAATCAAATTTTACGTCACCAAAATGCAGATATGTGTCTTTTTTCCACTAAATAATCAGAGTTCAGTCGAAGATTGGATTCAATGCATTTTCCGTCTTAAATATATGCACGAAAATTGTACGGGGGTTTGAAAATACTTGCGACACATGGAAAAAACGCCAAGAAAATGTCTAAATACGAATAAAATGAAGGTATGGAGAAATGCAACGTAAAATGAATGAAAAAAATAGTATGGCCATGTTGGCCAAATACTTATTTTTTTATAAATTTAATTAGTGTGGAAGATACTATATCCACCTCTATATTTATTTCATTTAATTGATCACTTTTAATTTCAGATATTTTTGTTTAATTCCCTTGGAAAGGAAAAATGCGAAATAAACGATCTCATAAGAAATACATTTTTATATAATAGTTCAATAATACATTTTCTATTTACAATATTAGTTCTTTTAAAAATATAAAAAAATAAATACAAAAAAATATTTCCCTTAGTGATGATTCGAACTCGCATCTGAAATTACGTAGTACGACCGTATATCCACTATGCCATGAACACATATTGAAAACGGCGAAATTATCAACTATTTCATTTACATATCAAACTGTGATTGACATCTGACAATTCGAAAAAATTCAACGCGAGTCAGTTTTCATTGCAATTTGTTGAAATGGTGCCTTTAAAATAATATTTAAATGATGATAACTTTTTTTTCCGACAACCGATTTCGATGAAACAAAGCCTATATGTTGCCCTGGACTTTGCTTAGTATATTTGTAAAAATCGGTCAGTATCTTCGGAGATTAGCGTGAACAAACAGACAGACAGACAGACAGACAGACAAGAATCTTAAAAATTGCATTTATGCATTCTGCTACCCTTCTTTTATCACCCCTCTTAATTTCTGGTAAAAATATTTAGTGAAGCGTAATTTCGATCCTACTCTTTTATTATATGTAATAATAATAATATATAATATATATATATATATATAATATATATAGATAGATAAGTGCAATATTGCAATGCGGTTGCATTGGTGTTACTAGGAACACATAATAAGTTAGCAATATGGATGTAGTTTTCAAACCCCCCTAACCTCCCAGATAGGAATAGTAGAAAGGGATGACAGGGTGGGTCATTCAGTAAATAAAACGAATATGCACTTGTATAAGCGAGATAGAACAACTTGCATTTATTACAACAAAGTTTTTATACGGTAAATTGCCGTGAAACGGAAAATTGCTAGAACCTAAAACTTCAAAGAACCTCGTATGTACCTTCAAAGAACAACAGCTGCTTACTATTCTATTTATTTATTTATTTAGGTATACATAACAAGAAACAATCTTAAAGATATATCCTAATAGGTACAGTAAGTAGAGTGCTAGATTATTTCTCAAAAACATGTATACACAGAGGAATAATAATGAATACGTGAACAAAGCTAACAACTAAAGTTAAAACTAAACAAACTAAATAAAATTTTGGAAACAAACTTGTAAAAATATGGAAATAACTAAGTAATAAGATTAATACAATTTGTGAATTACTTAGCGGAGGAGGAGTTGTAATTTTCTCTTAAAAGAAATTTTAGTGGTAGAAAATATATCTAAGGTTTTATTTTAACTACTATTGCTGACCTTATTACTAGTAAGGTCACGTTGTGATATTTACTCCTTTTTGGAACATACATACAATAATTATAGGTTTCCTAAATAGCTAGTGCAATGCTACATTTAGTAATTTTTTTAAAGGAATAGGGTACCGACAGACGAGCATCAGGTCCACTTGAAGGTAGGTGATACCCCAGCTACAGAACATCAATCAATGATGCGCTGTCGACCTAATTTTTTCGAGCATTCGGAAATCCATAGACTGAAACCGAAACCGTTTTTCCATCTATGAATGGTGGTTAGTTATACGGTCGGAATTTTGATATTACTCCCAGTGGCGAGACCGCCATACAAGCCTAAATGCCCGGCTTGCCCTATTGAAAAGAAAAATAACAATCCCCATAACTTAATTATAAAAGACATATATCTTACGTGAATTATATACGAAACATGTATTACGTTAAAGTCGGCAAGCCAGGCTTTTGGGCTTGTATGGTGGTCCTACCACTGATTACTCCCACCCGTTAAATACTCGAAGTGACCAGACGCGGACGTGGGAAAGACATGTTAATTTAGAAAATTATAATTTATGTCGTCCCGGCGGAATTCGAAGCGCAGTGTTCTATCAAACGCACCAATGAGTCTAACGTTGTTTTAAAAAGGTTTTGATACAGTAATAGGATGTAACGTTAAATCTTGTTATTTGATAGCTATCAATAACAAGACATACTAATATACTAAGCATAGCTATGCTTAGTAGGTATGTTATGAAAAAAAGTAAAAATTAGGTCGACAGCGCATCTTTGACTGATGTTCTGTGGCTGAGGACCTACCATCAAGTGAATCTCATCTTCGTCTGTCCATATCTGACATAAAAAAATAATAATATGCAGAAATGCATTTCGTTTCATCCTACAACTAGGAACACATCAATTCTAGAATATGGAAGTGCAGTTCAAGCTAGCCTCCCCCAACCCACCTGGGAAGTGGGAAGTAGTAAGGGGTGGGTAATTGTTGCGTATATGCATTTGCTGTTAGACAGAGATAGAGTATGTTATCAGACAGAGATAGAGTGTACTGCATAGAATGAAAATGAAAGAGAGAGATATATTATATTCCTAGTTGAAGTTATATTTTAATACGTGCAATGCATCTATAAATGCAATGTATAATACATCGCAACATGGATTCAAACCCACTCCTCCCACTTTAGGGATGGAATGGGTTTACTGTATAACTTGAATAATATGCATGGTCAAAATAAATTATTGTGTGTTATTACTTTTCTTTCCAATAAATATGAACTTGGGGTCTAGCACGAACGACTATCGACAAAGTAATCGAATCGTCCATCTGTCAGTTGTATGAGAAATCATTTGAAATTTCATACAAATGACAGTTCGACGACACGAATACTTTTTCGATACTTTTTCGTGCTCACCCCTCTGATTTTTATTGTTTAACAAGGAATCGCTAGCCACATACAATAATAACGGCGAAATACAATACGTTAAAGATCTCTTTATCTTATGAAGATGTTCGAGCTTTTAAGGTTTAAAATCAATCAAGTTTCATTTGAAGCAAACCTCAAATCATTTGGCTCTAAAAACTCATCCTCCCCTATTTCATTGATAAATAAAATAAACGGTTATTAGGTACTTATTTTGTTATTTTCCGCTTGTAAAAAAAAAACGACGAATTTAGTAATTTCAAGAAACCTGTTTTTTGAAACAAGATTGGTTATTGGTTAATTTTGAATCAAATTTCGAAATCCAAATTGAAAAATAAGATCAATTCAGGGTGAGGCTGCTTCAGATTGGAGAAGATAAACTATCTGTATAGTCAAACTATTACGCGATCGAATTACTAGGATAGCATAAATTGTATACGTTAGCTGGTAGCCGATCCCTCAGTTTTATCAAACTGTCGTCGACCCCATCCATACATCATGCGTGCAATATGGCAAGTAGTTTGAATTTGAAAGTTACAAAACGGAATAATGAATTGTTTTCCATATCTTATCGCAATATTATTCAGTTTTACAAAAACGTTAACAAAACAGATCCAAATTGTACATTTCCTGATTCGCAAATAGCTTAGAAAGTAGACAATATCGATAATAATAGGTATTTAAAATTCAAAACGTGATTATATAAAAAAGCGACGAAACATTGTACCTATGAGTTATCCTAATAATGCGTTTAGATTCTTAGTACAAAATTTTATACTCAATAATATATATTATATTTTGGTTGTAAAAAAAATGTTTATTCGGCTATTTTTGAATATCAACTTATGTCTTCGATCAATACTATGTCAATGACTTATGTACAACATTTATTAGATACAACTTTTCAGACTAAGTTTGACATCCGTAAAATAAGCTATGACAAAAGTTTGACAAGGTGTACTAGGAACACATATAAATACAGAAGGTTGAACTTGTAGTTAACTTTCAAGGTTACTAATATTCTATCGGATACATTGACATAGATTAACTAGGAAAACTTATTTGAAAGCTTTATTTTCCACTGTGACTGATGGCAGAGGACTTCCCATATTAATTAATCACCATTATAATGAAATTTCTTTACACTGTATTTATATACTTTTCTGTGCACTTTGTTGTTACTCATTTATTATACTTGTAACTCTAAAAAAATATGAATATGGTCATTTTATTAGGCATTATTTTTATTGTAATACATACATATATCATTAACTCCTACATATGTACATGCATCACTTCAAAATAAGCATGTATTCAAATAAATACCTATCATAGTAGCCTGATTTAAAATCTTAAACTTGCAATTTATAATTATTTCAATAAATTTATAAAAAACTAGTGGACCCCGCAGACGTTGTTGTGCCAAAATATTGGCTTCGAAATTATACAATTATTCTTAGATTGGAATATGCCCATTTGCCCACCGCTGTATGTGAAAAAATATTTTCCCGCTTTTCTGTTATTTTCCTAAATTTTCTTTGCTATATACATCACGGAGCCCAAGACCTTCCTAACGAATGCAAAACCGTAGAAATCGGTTCGTGCGTTCTGGAGTTATAGCGTCAGGAAGGAAAACCCGACTTATTTTTATATAGTAGATATATATGTATATTACTTAAAACAATAATCTGTAAAACCCAAGTTTTGGTTATAAATAAGATAAGTTAATTAATGATGGAGTTAATATATTATTAAGTTAGTTATATTGAGTTAATTAGTTAGTTTAGTTTTGTTTAGTTATTTTTTAATAACTAAAAAACGCGTAATAAAAAACGTCAAAATTATATTCTCCTCGCTCCTACATCAAAAGTTCATCAAAGTGTACTAGGATTACATAGAAACAAAAAGTTACAGTTTAAAACTTTCAAGGTTATTCAGAATGAGCGGAGTTGCTTTCTGATCACTTGAAATACTTTTAAAAGTTATATTATTGCCTTATGATACCTGACAAATGACTCTCATCCATGCTGAATGTGAAGTTGAATGAGTCGAAGGGCTATCTGACATATTTCTCCCACCAAAACATTTTCATGTAAAGTAACGCCAATACGAGTATAATATATTATGCTTGCACTGTGAAAAAAGTTATCAGATCTTATGGAGAGCCAAGCGCCTTTTTTTTTTCGTGGGGAAATCATCAATGATACCCGCTACTCCGGGGGGAGCAACGGGTTATGTCGGACTTCCGCAACCGGACTCCAAAGAGTCAATGCGTCACGGACCTACCGACTAAAACCCCACGGTGGCCGTCTTCGGTGCAAGAAATCGGAGGGCCCCGGGGTCTCCAGAGAGGAACTCTCACGGTGCCCCCACGCGCGCTCTGCTGCTCACTAGCACCTCTCGGGAAAGAATATTCTCTCCCGGCACAATCTCCGTACTACGGCAATACGCGGCCTACGTCGTATCAGATCTTATGGAAAGCCAAGCGCCTAGCTCTACAATCTACATGCCCTAATCTTCAACTCTCATCATAGCGTACAGCATTCTGCGTGAATCGTAGCTCAAGCTCAAATCTACACCTTAGTCAAAATGTGTGGTTTTAGAATTTGGAATTTTTAGCACTGTCTAGACCGAATCTATCTAGTACAAAACAACAGGGTACAAAAAATACGAAGAAACGATTTGAGAAAAGGTGCCGCACTCGTTTTGGCGGGAGCATTAGGTACTGTGCCTTAAAATCCCGAACATAGTATACTGTTAACAAATGATTGATTGCTTGTTTTTGTATTATTATTTAAACATAATGTGGTTTCCGTTACTCGTAATTGTATTAATATAACTCCAAAAGAAAATTTCATGTTTGTTCTTTGGACTCGGGTATAATATGCACCTGTTTCTCATAGATTTTGTAAATCAAAACAAAATTGCAAGTAACTGAATTTCTTCATTGATCCTTTGAGTAAGGTATAATAAACCTCACCCTATTTTTATTAGGCACAAATAATTTTATTATCTACAATTATTCAAAATATTCGACTTTATAAAATAATTTAGACATAGGTAAAACTTTTATTAATACTATATTTTTAATATTACAAACTTAATATATGTCTCAAATATTATTCAATTCAATTCAATTATTATCGATCAGCATGGCTAGATGCCATTCTTTCATTGACGTACATTGCCTAGTATGTCAATGCATTTGCCTTTCCATAGTCCGGTAACAAATTCTGTATTTAAATAAAATACTGTATACCGGATTAAAACGCGATTTATTATTTAAATTATTTATCCCGACGTTTCGGATGCTTTTCAGCAACCGTGGTCGCAGTCTCCATGCTGAAAAGCATCCGAAACGTCGGGATAAATAATTTAAATAATAAATCGCGTTTTAATCCGGTATACAGTATTTTATTTAAATGTGTGATACTCGCGTTAATAAAAGACAATATTAAATTCTGTATTGCAACCTACTTTTAAAAATTGTTTTAACATTTAAACCTTTTTAATGAAAGATGTAACTTTTTATTGGGTTTGAGTGCTGCTACGGTTTCGTAACTTCCTTCGGAATAAACTTCGCTATCTATATCAAAAGTTTATCAAGGTGTACTAGGATCACAAATAAATATAGGAGATTGAACTTTCAACTTTCAGTTTATTAAAGTTTCAGTTGGAAATAATAATATTATGTTCACAATAACATCAGTTACTTTTCTTCTTGCAATTATTTATCATTATTGTAATATTTTTTCATTGTGTGTGTGTGTTCGTGCCATCATCTTCAAAAAATATATTCTTGCTTAGTGTTAAAATAAATGAAAGATTTTCTAGGCTTTAAGTTTTAATTAATTTCTGCTGAAATATCTATAACTAAATGTCAGATATCAAAGTCACTCAACATAGCCAGCACGGGTATTTTTAAACAGTTTCGCGTAATTAAATGTATTTAGATATTTCGAATAGTGGCAGATAGATCTTGTTGATGACTTTTACCTCTCCCTTTCATTGCACATTCGGTAAATCAAAATTCTATATCCAATAGCAAAACACCCAGTTCGCCGCTCCGAACCAATAATTGGACTCTTATCAATTAATTAAATTGATGAATTAATAAATGGAGGGGGGGGGCTTTACAGCCTTTACCTTGGAAATGTGTAAATTCGCCACTGATATGATTTCGAGTGAAGAAAAATGTGTTCATTTAGCATGGGTATATATCTACAACCCTCTTTGTTATAGTTGAGATACTTTCTTATATCAATCGGTATAAATATTTACTTATACTCTATAAACGCACAAGCAACTTTCAAATTCAATATGCTATGTTCATATGTTCTCCTAGTACACCTGGATAAACTTTGAACCTTGCATACATTGTACGTTTAATATTCTTACATCAGAATAATGGGCTATAGCGCCATCTATCAAACAGTTAAGGTACTCTGTCAGTATATGTTTATATATTATAGATACCATATTATTATTGTCTATGTGGTATTCTATGATCTCTGGCAAATACTGACAATGTAGTACCTATATCAAAAGTTTATCTAAGTGTACTGGGATCACATAAACACATGAAAGTTGAACTTGTAATATCCTTACGGTCTTACTTATAAACGTAGTAAGTATAAGCTCGATATAGTTAAAATGTGTTTTTATTCTTTTGTTCTGTAGTCTTTTAATATTCAATAGAGCGGGACAAAACATATTTTAACTATATCAAGCTTATACTACGTTTATAAGTAAGAGCGTTAAAGTTTATTCAATATATCGTAAATGAGAAAGGAAAGCATAATATTTGATTATGTACATGTTAAACTTCGATCAACAATACAATGTTTAATCAAAGGAAAGCCTCTAACCGATTGAATCGATACTCGGCACGTTGAAAGTTAAGTCTAAAATTAAAGAAATGTGATATTCGAAATCATGTAAAAATTGTGTGCAGTTTAAAATATATTCGAACGAAGTTCAAACTTCTCCATAAAAGTTTATCAAGCTGTACTAGGATGACATAAAAGCACAGAAGATTAAACTTGTAACTTTCAAAGTTATACCATCGGAAATTATTTTCTATGTACTATGTTCTATGTATGCCTACATACAAACATCTTTTATAAAATAGTCTTATCGCAGGAAAATTTCTTTGACGTAAAATTAAAGTTTAGCAACTCAGTATTATTTTTTTATTCTTACCCGGCGTTGAAATGCATTTTTTATTTATTTCTTAATTTCTATTTATAGTTTAACGTCAATAATACATGTCAAATATTAATATCAGAATTATTGATAGTTTGGAACATTACTATGTGTTTATTTATAATTCAACTCTTGTGGCAGCACTCAAAAATTGTTTTTTCTATAAGTTATTTACTTAAAAACGAAGTTGACATAGATTTTTAAGGATTTTATTATAAACACAGAATATGTTTTGCCCCAAAAAATTAACTCTTTTTAAGCCGAAAAGCAGACAGTTTTTGACGGGCTCGTTGGCGCGATTGGTAGAACACCTGCCGTGCGCACCGATGGGTCGTGGGTCCGAATCCCACCGGGGCGAGATGTTTATAATTTTTACCATGTTACCATGTCTTCCCCACGTCTGGTAAATTCGGGCATTGAACGGGTGGGAGAAATATCGAAATTTCGACTGGGTAGTTTTATTTTGCGATACGGTTTCATAGAAGGTCGACAGCGTTTTTTTTTATTTAATTCAGGTAAACTTTTAGAAAATTTATGAATCGTCAATTTTCTTTATAATTTTTTGCTTCTACCAAGAAGAACCGTCAAGAAACTAGATATATTATCTTTGAAAATCATAGTCTTGTACCAATGTTTAGTAAAAGAATAAATAAAACTTTTGCTCTTACAATTTTTAAATCATTTACAGTTCTTACACGGAAAATGTTTTTTTACTAAGCCTTACCATTCTGTCAAGCTTAGTAGTCTAGCTCACCGTCGAGGACAGTCACCTGGTAGCATATCCGTTTCTCATTGATACCGTAACTCGAAAATAAATTGTAAGTAACTTTCTTGTTAGGTACTCTATACCGGATACGACATTGAACCCATTCTTTATTTTTTTTAATATATGAGCATCTAAATCTTAAAAATACTCAAATATTCAATTCCGGATATTGTTTGATTTCACCAGCTACCACTTTTTCGCCTGTTCGGACTATCCGGACTACTTGGACCCGACTCATTTGACACTTCAAGCCCGGCCATCCGAACTATTCGACAGTATTCGAGTACCCGGATACCAATTTGTACACCTCAACAAACATACTAGCAAGTACATAAAAGCTTCTAAAGAAGCTACACTATGAACACTTTAAAAACGCCTAGGATTTTTCACATTATAGGTAACTAAACAAAAATTTACAAACCCAAAGAACATTTGTCTAAAATTAGAAGATACGTTAAATTAATAAAGGTGCATTTTAAAGTTAAATTGTATTCGCTATACCTTCATGAAAAGTTTAACAATTTGTACTAGGATGGCATAAAAACATAGAATGTTGAACTTGGTAACTTTCAAGGTTATTTTAAAAAAGTTAGTGTGACTATACCTTCATCAAAAGTTTATTAAGGTGTACTAGGATAATATAAAAACAAGAAAGTTGAACTTGTAGTTTTCTTCTTGTAAGGGCCGGTCTCACCGCTTGCTGATAAAGTCCCGAATAGCCTATTCGGAACTTATCTGCAAGATAAACTACAAATTTCGGTTTCACAAGTCTTGAATAGAAATATCTGGCAGATAAAGTTGCTGGTAACTTAACAGCCGATTCAAGTGGATGTTAAAGTTTTTAACTGGAAGATAACTTATAAATGGCGGGAATAGAAATAGTTTTGGAGTATTTTTCAGTATAATAAATACTACTAGCATTTTCAAATTAACCAGTGTAGACTGTAGTCACGAGATAGATTTGTTTGACTTTTTAGAAAATAAATTTGATGAATTACACGACCTCGTAGGAATCAAGTAATTTGCCGTAGACCAAAATTATTTTGAACAAATATTTTAGAATTCGATCCCGGCTTACCATAATGGCTGTTTATAATATTCTACAATTAACAGAAAGTGATATAAAGAGTACAACTGGCTTTGTCTAGACTGCACCCGTGCGAAGCCGGGGTGGATCGCTAGTAGTAAATGAATATTCAATTCATCCATTCCTTCAAATAAAATAATTTTAGTTTTTTATTTAAAAGACAAATTCAATATTTAAGGAAAACAAACAAAAATATTATAATAATATGTCATTTATTTCAAAGTGAAAAATCTACACTATACTGTACTACTGTGCTAGTGCTGTGCTGTGCTACACAATCCTGTAAATTATGACTAAATTGCACCCGAAACTATCATTTTTTTCACTTTTGTCCCAAATTCTTATTAAAAACTCTATTTGAGAAGAAGATGTTGTTTTTCTAATTCGTGCATAACATTCTTGTTACATATCTCTTAAAACAGCCTCATATTTTAACATGAGGTGTTTGTGATTGCGATATATTGACCCAGATGATGCATTAACTCCCGTCTCAAGATCCTTCCAGGCTTTTTCTTTACTTTACCAAGTCACAGTCGCATCACTTTTTTATTTTCAATTATATGTTTTTTTACGTCTGTAAGCGTTACTAGATCCGCTTCATCGTATGTTTTTCCATTTTAAATAAACATAAAATAACAATATAGTCTATCACAATCGTTGAAAATTAATGGATTAATCAATAATCCAAACAAGTCAGATTCCTTGTCACAAATGACATCTTCCTTTCCATTTGACGTAAATACATTTGGAACACAAACTTCTAATCATATTATTTATTATTTATATTACATACACTGTCTATTATCATCATAATATAATAAAATCATATTTGAGAACACTCAAAAAGTAAACACATCTCATTTTAAATAAAAAATAATATACAATTTATGTTTTTAAAATAGATTTTAAATAGCAATAATTTGCTCGTCGTATCGAAACGTAAAAATGCGATGTTGCCGTTCCGTCAAATAATAAGTGGCGGATAAATTTATTTGCCAGTTAATTTATCTATGAGTTAGATGGTGAAACAAAAAAAATATATCAGCAACCTTTAACTGTGAGATAGTGTTAAATGGCAAATAACTAACTGAAACTTTATTTAGAACCGGTGAGACTGGCCCTAAGTATCGGAAATTAACTAGGAAAGCATTCTGACCGCCTAACTTTTATTCAAAGTTTTATGATTGTCTGATGTGACTTGGCGAACTTATGTGAAATGTAAAATTATTCCTAAGTTACTTTTTTTAACTTATAGTCCCTATGTGTCTCGGCTTTTAATATTTTGCTATACTTATTAATGTGAAAAGTTTCGTTATTTCGTTAAAAATATCTTCTAAAACAAAGTTTGATTTATCTTCGCTACACCCCCAAAAAATATCATTACATCTTGATATTTTTTGGGGGTTTTTTCAAAAAATTCAAAGTTTTTTTCAAAATACTACCTCAATTTAAGTAAGATAATAATATCTCTTTACAATAGTTTGTAACTAACTTGAAAGTTTTATGTCTATAATATTGTCTTTTATTAACGCGAGTATCACACATTTAAATAAAATACTGTATACCGGATTAAAACGCGATTTATTATTATATTGTTTAAATTATTTATCCCGACGACGTTTCGGATGCTTTTCAGCAACCGTGGTCGCGGGGAGACAGAGAGAGAGGAGAGAGTTTTATGTCTAATTATTATTCCCGTCTCACTCACATTGAACGCCAAGAGTTCAAAATATATATTATTATAAACTACGTTTATCACACAAACATTATCAAGGTGTGTAAATATAATATTAATGATATATATACATACATATATAGCATAGAAAATCGAACTTTACTTATAAACAAAGGAATTTGTTACGTAAATTAAATAGTTTTTAATGTGTACTAGGATTACATAAAAATATAGAGAGTTGAAGATGGTAACTTTCAAGGATTACTGCTTGCTGCAGTAAAATTAACAAAAGTATAGTAGTATCAAAAGTTTTATAATGTGTACTAGGAGCCCATATGAATATAGAATGTTGAACTTGTAACTTTAAATATTGTATACAAGGTTTACCCACATATGATGCCGAGCGCAAAGATGAGTTAAACTATTTATACTCCTATGGCAAACTAACTTTTAAGTTATTTAAGATTATATTTGAAATTATATTCAGGTGGTGGTCATAATGAACTGAACAATTTCCTAGTTTGTATATTTTCTGATGATAGTCAATAATAATTTCAGATTGAGAGAACTTTGAACGTTATGTATCTTGGTGGTAGATTATATCATATCGTTTTTTAAATGATATTTTCGTGGCATAAAAGAGTCTGCAACGTTCAAATTATATTTCGATATACCTACTAAAAGTTTATTGAGGTGTGCCAGGGTAATATGCATTCTATGCATGTGAGTGAACTGTTTAGTTTATAACTTTAAAAATATTAAATCAAAAACTAACTCGTAAAGTACAATTGCTTTTCGATCGCTTGAAACGGATATGAAAGTATTTTGTAGTCTAATGATTTCCTTCAAAGGACCTACGTATAAGTACCTACCTAGTAACGAAATGACGCAACCGAAGTCTTAAGTAGAAATCATATTATAAGCGTTTCTTTATACTTTGATTTACTTCGATCAACATGTTGATTTACTTAATTGAGATTGATGATAAGAATGCAATTAATAAAAAAAATATATTGGACTTCGGACATTCTTGTATTGGAGTCGGGACATAATATACCCTGAGCTTAATTTTTTTTATATTAAGCTATTGCATAGCTTCTATCGCGGGCTTTGAGCGTGGAGACCGAATCCAGAAATTCCGTAACGAAAATAACCTAACACCCTCCACTCGGACCGGCACATCGGTGATACTTTTTAGTTTTGGCATCTATCGATGAATAGCAGAACTTTTAATGACTTTTTGAAATATCACGCTTGTCTCTTTAATTCAATTACTGCGCATGCGTAATCTCCCTCTTCGCCCCGCACACTGTTGACTCATGCCTGCTTAAAAAAACAAAGGAAAATACTGCATAAATAAAATAAATAAATAATTATAATTGCATAATTAAGTTGATAAACACAGCTATGCAATAGCTTTACCGCGGCAGTCTCCGAGTGCCACACGTCTTTTATAATACAATGTTGTTACTACAAACCTTTTCAATATTCAAGAATTCAAGTAAATACCTACGTATTAAAGGTACCAATATTTTTACTTGCCATTGTTGTTTTTGTTTCAATAAATAAATAAGGAAACCTTTTCATTTGGGTTGTTTTATAAATAAATCCTAAAATATCGATACGGTCATGACGAATAGTTCCTATTAAAAGTTTATGAAGGTGTGATCCTCACAGAGAAACATAGAAAGTTGAACTTGTAGGTAACTTTCAAGATTAATCAATATTCAGTATGCTATCAAGTTCAGAAAACATAATTGCTTTCCTATCGATTGAAGCTATGATACCCGCCAAAGAACTTTATCCAGGTTGAATATGAAGTCTCATGACAATTTGTAACTATGTAGTAAACAAAGCAAGTTAGGATATATAATTTTGTTCTTTGTTAAATATAATAAAATATAATGATTTTTAGAAAGTCCTACTTAATTCGAAAATTACGTAAATCAGAACGTGACCTTTGAGATTTTTTTTACCTACTGGAGAAACTTTTGAGGAAAGCATTTGAATATACTTGTAGGCAGTGGTGGATTTACCAGCAGGCTGAGTAGGCTTGAGCCTAGGGCGGCAGATTTTAGGGGCGGCAAATTTGGGAACCAATTTTTTTCTTTTAGCTGTTTTATAGAAATCACATAGATATCTTACAGAGTCTCATCTTGCCGAAGACTTTTCCCTCTTCCCTTTCATTTTATTTTATAAAGTTTAGGAACTGTCAGTTCTAGAGGCAAGGGCGGCAAAAATTGAATAGCCTATACCTTGTAAATATGTAAATCCGCCACTGCTTGTAGGTGATATTCCACTATCAAAATAACAGGTTATAGCGCCATCTAACAGACAGTTAATGTACTCTGTGTAGGTACAACTTTATAATAATACTAGTTGATCCGGCAAACGTTGTTTTGCCATGTAAATAATTTCTAAAAAGCAGGGGTTGGTGATAGAAAAATAAAGATTTAGGGTTGTATGTATTTTTGATTGCCACATTATAAAAAAATGAAAACAAAAAATTTCGTCCAAAAATTAAAAAAAAAAATTAAGGGTAAACAACCCTTATCACTTAGGGGTATGAAAAATAGATAGTAGCCGATTCTCAGACCTACTGAATACACATATAAAATTTGGTAAAAATCGGTAAAGCCGTTTCGGAGGACTATGGTAACATGGAAGTTAGATAATATATTAGAAGAGATTATGTAAGGAATTGTCTCTAGTCTATTGGAATTCTTCTATGATCTCTGGCAAATATTGTCAAAGTTTCTCTGTACCTATATTATAATTTTCACATCAAAACATGAAAGATCGGAAATCTATCGGAAATTATCATGTAACTTTGACTATATTTTATTATTTTCTGATGTTATTCAGCAATGACTCCGTCTACGTTGAATCTGAAAATTGTATTATTCATCATTATGATTGCTTGGTTTTTTAACATCTAATATGTATATAAAATTCTCGTGACACAATGTTCGTTCCCATACTCCTCCGAAACGGCTCGACCGATTCTTAAGAAAATTTTTTTGCATATTCAGTACGTCTGAGAATCGCCTACTATCTATCTTTCAAACCCCTTAGTAATAAGGGGTATCCACCCTAAACATTTTATTTTTATTTTTATGGATAATTTTTATTTTTTTATTATGTGGCATTAAAAAATACATACAACCCTTTATTTTCACTCTTCTATTACCAACCCCTGCTTTTTTGTCAAAAAATCTAGACACGTGCGAAGCCGGGGCGGGTCGCTAGTTTTGCTATAAAATATAGATCTTTGGAGTCGGGTACAAAAATTCAATTTAGACTTTATTTTTATAATAATCAGTAAATATGCTTACTTAATAAGTAGGTATTAAAGGGTACCAACCAACCAAAGAAAGTTTAATTGCAACTAATTTAAATTATTTGTTCATACGTTACTCATTTTTTATAATTGTACATTATATAAATATATCATTTAGTTTTAGATATTATATATATCATGCAATTAACGTTTAAAATAGAATAAAATAAGTAAAAAAATAGCTTTTAAAAACAAAGTTCTCTCTCATCTTCGCAACTTGGCTGAAGTTTATGCAGCTGTACTAGGAGAACATAGAAATAGAAGTAAACAAATAATATGTTATAGCGCCATCTAGCAGAAAGTTAAGGTACTCTGCATATGTACAACTTAATTTTACAGATTATATCATGTTAAAGATAGAAATAAGACTTATTGTCTATGGTCATCTATGCTCTCTGACAAGTCACAAAGTATAGTCACAAAGTAATAGGTAAAAGTTTATCAAGGTGTACTAGGATTGCATAAAAACATAGAAGGTTGAACTTGTAGTAAAGTTTATTTATTACTTTCAAGGTTTTCAACATTGTACCGTACAAAGCTTTTGCTTACAATCGCTTGAAACTTACTTCTATCCGCTCACTGGGATTGGGAAGTAAACTGAAAATATAAATAAAAATTTCTATATAAATAAAAATGAATTGTTGTTCGTTAGTCTGATTAAAACTCGAGAACGGCTGGGCCGATTGAGCTGATTTTGGTTTTAAAATGTTTGTCGTAGTCCAGGGTAGGTCTAAACGGTGAGCAAATAAGGAAAAATTGCGAGTAAGATAGAGTAAGACGACATTTACATTTTCCCATATAAAAGTTGACCACTTACTTTCTGTCAAACATTTGACGGTATTTGTACTCTCAGTTCCACTCGAATTGAAGAACGCATTAAAACAAGACTTTTGAATCGACAACATAATATCAACTTTGCTCATAACATCGTGTATTTAAATTTCAAAATATAAAAATAATTAATATGTTGACATGTTTGATGGGTGCCATGCCAACCTTACAGTGTTACCAACTCTCAAAAATATTTTTATTATAATAACTAGCTGACCCGGCGAACTTCGTACCGCCTAATTATTGGAGGCATATTTAGTAAGTCACAAACACATGACACAATACTTTTTTAATTTTATTGAAATTTGTTGCTTTTAGATTTTTAGGAATATTAAAGAATTATAGTATAGATGCACAGCAAAGAGACGTTTTCATTTCAAGTGACATTTTACCATAGACATGAGCACATCCAAGAAAATTTTAAATTTTTGTATATGGAGTGTATAAATATAAATAAATGACTTAATATGTATATATATGCAATATGTGCATTTGGATCCTTACAATTATATAATAACTAGCTGATGCCCGCGACTTCGTTCGCGTGGGGTTCACTTTAAGCTTAGCTTTCGAGCAAGCTTTCTTCAAATGACATATCCTCCATCCTCTTTACTTGGTGATTTCTTTTGGGAAAGAGCTATCAAATTAGTCATTGACGGTTGCTTTTGCATCATATTATCGACACGTTTAATGCTGGTTGAGATTGGGTTCGAAGTATGATTTGAAATTCAATAAAAATACCAATGTTGAAAAAATTAATCTGACTTTAAAGAAAATTACTTATTTTTTTTATAAATTTAATTAGTGGCGAAGATACTGTATCCACTTCGATATTTATTTCATTTAATTGATCATTTTCATTAGAGACATTTTTTTTAAATTCCCTTTTCCCGGGATTCCTCGGGTTTCCGGTGCTAAATGCGGAAACCTCTTAGATACGATACAGTCCTTAAGAAGCAATAAAAGCAATGTCGAATAATCGTAATTCTGTAGAGAAAGGATGGATGAAAAGGTGAAATAAACGATCTCATAAGAAATACTTTTTCATATAATATTTCGTGAAAGCGTGACGGAAGCTCGAGCGTTACGAAAAGTGTTATCAGCCGAGGCGAACGAACTGTTATATAATATTTCCTTTGTACGAGTTGTGCAAAACGAAAGCAATGTAGTATTTTGTTATTTTTATTTCAACATAATGAAAATAATGAATAAAAAAATATATATATACGAGTATATATATATGTTTGTTTGCGAAAGAAGTTTTACTTCAGTTCTTTGGTCTAAATAAAGCACACTCACTTTTTTAAATCAAGGACTGAATACCGGTTAATTTACTATGGAAGTTATACCGGTATAATAAGGTTTTTGTTAATATTCTTTCGTTTTTATTCATATTTACGGAAAAAAATACTGTGGTAAGTTTAGTGTGTATTACTCTTTGAAACTAATATCATGGTATCTCAGTCAGACACGTATTTTGGAAAATAAAAATTAACCGCGGTTTCAGTCCTTGTTTTAAATATAAGTAGTGTCATAATATTGCTTCTTTCGAGAAGAACCAGTAAGACCTCGTTAGATTCACTTCAAAAATTATACAATGCGCAGTGTAAGAGTCGGTTGGACGTATCTATAGTTTCTCAATAATTTTACAGGAGACTTACTGCGGAATACTGAAACAATAATCAAAAGAGGGCTTCTTAAAATGTTTCTGTCTTTCATTTTATATTCGTAAAGAAAGGGTTAGAGATACTTTTAAGTACACCTCAATGTTGATTAGCGTTCGAGAATTCGGCCATTAGAAATACTGTGACAATCCGCCACTTAAAATTTTACTAGCTTTTTAATACAAATACTATATACCTAATTGATGAATAAAAAAAAATATATCAGTATATTGGCATACTAAGTTAAAGTTTAAAAAGTTAAAAATTATTTAGTTATGTATGGAGACAAACTATTTTTGGGATTTTTGTAGATACGTTCATCTGGTTCTTTTACCGCGAATTATACAAATGTATAAAAAATATGAATATTTTATTTTAATTATTTATTAATTTTTTTTTTTTATAAAAATGGTTATTATGCTATGTTAAAAGTTTATCAAGGTTTACTAGGATCACATAAAGTTAAGTTTCCTTGCAGTTAATTATTATTTATTTACCTACTACTTACTTACTACCTACGCTTATAACACTACCCATCAAAAGTTTATCAGAGCGTACTAGGATAACATATACGGATAGAAGATTGAACTTGGTAGTTTGTAACTTTTAGGATTAACTTTAAGTAGGAAGCATCGAAAAGCTTCGCATAACTCATCTCGATTATGATTTCTAGGGTTTGCTTAAATCATTGAAATCCTTTAATAAAAAAAATGCAATTCGTAAAATGGTATCGTTATTTTTGTTACTTCGAGTCGGGACAAAATTGAAGTAAAGCTTTATTTTAATATTTACAGAACTTTTGTAATATTAACGAATTCAATTATATACTTATTATATGTAAGTATGTAACGCAAAAAAAACAAAATACATAATTCAGACCTACACCTTATTAAAATCGATAAGTATATTTTTTCTACACGCGTTTGTGTTTGAATATAGTTGATACGAGTATACTGTAAAACAAATATTCATCTTTTTATATAGGAAAATCAAAACTTTAATTCGGTTGTAGGTAATCATGCAAAAAATCGTTCCTACTAAGTTCGTCGTAAAAAAGTTTAATAATACCTATCAAAAGTTTATCAAGGTATACTAGGATAACATAAACATAGAAAGTTGAACATGTAGTTTCCTTCAAAGTTTATTCAGTAAAAGTTTCCTTCAAAGTTTATTCAGTAAATTAAATCGTTCGGACTTGATAGGTAAGTATAATAAAATTCAACCTACGTTTTATTTTTTTATTAAGTTGGCCTGCCTGACATATTCAACTAAATAGTAAATTTTATAACACTGATCTGGCTCAACCTTCGCAGTATTTTCTCGTTATTTTAATTGCAGTAAGTTCAGTATCATAAATGTAAAAATCGTGAAGTGCACATTTGCGTTTCGGTTTCAGTCTATGGATTAAAAAGTAGGTCGATAGCGCATCATTGACTGATGTTCTGTGTCTGAGGTTCAATCTGCTCGTCTGTCGATATCTAAAATAAAAAAACTAGTTTCTAAAAAGTATTTTAATTAAACTAGGGTGTAATTATGATAAATATCGCATTTCGCATTAAAATACGTTCATATTGAATTCGCACACAGCAAAAATAAAAAAGGTTTTTAAAGAAAGTTTACCCCCATCAAATGTTAATCTAGGTGTACTAGGAGAACATAAACATAGAATACAGAACTTGTCGGTGTTCAATAATTTCCCTATACCTCCATCTAGTACACTAGATACATCTCGTTGTACTAGGAGAACATAAAAATATTAGAACTTGTTGGTATTAAATATATTTCCCTATACCTCCATCTAGTGTATCTCGTTGTAATAGGAGAACAAAAAATATGAGAACTTGTTGGTGTTCAATATATGTATTTCCATCTAAAGTGTTATCTCGTTGTACTAGAAGAACATTCAAATATAGAATGTAGAACTTGTGCAATGTAATTCCCTATATCTCCATCTAAAGTTTATTTATTTATTTTATTTAGCACTCTTTATTGCACTTTAAAATATAACTAAAACAATAATAAAATCCTGAGAAATAAATTAAATGTACAATAGGCGGCCTTATCGCTCTCAGCGATCTCTTCCAGGCAGGTTATCCCGGCGTACTAGGAGAACATACAAATATAGAATGTAGAACTTGTAACTTTTATAGTTATTTTTTAAGTTTCTATTGGAAATTACATTCAACTTACTGAAACTTATAAAACCGTTTCGTGAAGACAACGTGTGTTTTTAAAAATCTGAGAAGAGAGAAATCTGAAATCTGTAGTTAATTGTCTAAAGAGCTCTTGTACATAAAACTATTATATTTTCTCGGCTTTTAATGATGGATACTATAAGCATATGTATATGTACTTTATTATTTTTATAATCTTCCCTTAATAATTTTCAGTATCTACTAACAATCACTTCAATATTATATTAACCTAATCGTCTATTTAATGTTAAAGTTATAGAATTTCTAAAAATATATGTTTTAAAATATCATAATTAGCTTTAAATATTTATATGAAAACTAAATCGAACCCATTCATCGGTTGTAAATATTATTGAAGATATTACGCAAGAAACGGTTGTTATAGAATCTATCTATACAAGCTATCGCTATACCTTGACCAAAAGTTTATCAAATTCTACTAGTAAGTAGGCACATATAACATACTAGCAATTGACCCCCCACCCCCCCTTGTGGGTGGATTTCGTAAAATCCGTTCTTAGCTCACCTCTACTCGGCGAAAGGAATATTCCTACCATATTTCAAGTCGCTACGCCTTATGGTTCCAGAGATATCGTGATGAGTCAATATATAGGTGGGAATCTCTTTTATATATGTATATAGATAAGCATAGAAAGTTGAACTTAGTAGTTCATAACTTTCAAGGCTCTTCTTTTCGCTGGCTTGCAGCTCGCTCAAAAGTTTTATTATTGTCATATAATGATCACTGAAAAACTTCATCATCGACATAAAAAGTGATACAGCGGTACTCTACCGCAAATTAACTAAGAAAGCATATTAATTTGTTTACTAACATTTGAAACTTATATTAAAGGCTAATGGTCCCCGCCCAAAGATTCCATGTTCAACGAGACGAGGTAATAATATTGTTCGGATTTTTTCAAATAAATAAATAAAATAGGTTAGTTCCTGCGAAAATAACGTCATGCAGGGCTAGATTATTGTGTACCCGTAATATATTGACGAAAGTAGTAAATATTAAATTAAATAAATATCTATATCAAGTCTTCAAAGTACTGGCTTTAATTTATTTTTGTTTCATCTTAAAAATATCTGAATATTTCATTGACATTCACTTTTACAAAAATAATAAGTGAAAACTTCTGCTAAGTTCATAAGAATGAATTTTTATTGTAAAGTAGGTTTCACTATACCTTAACCAAAAGTTAAGTCAGGTATACTAGGATAACATAAATATAGAAAGTTGAAGTTTAAGATTACTTTAAAGGATATACATATTTAATTTAATAATATTAATAGCATAGTTGCTTTCTAATCACTTGAAACTCTTTTGAAAGTGTCAATAATGTTACCCGGCTTCTCATACATTATCTGTTCTTCTCACTCCATCACAAAAGTTGACTATCAATATTGCTATTGTACGTACATATTTAAATAAAAATAATACTATAATATTAACTAACATTCTTGTTTGGTCCTAGGTTTACTTTAATACTGCTCCTCAATAATTTACTTGCCATTAATTAATTATTATTTATTAAAACATAAATTTTCTATAAAATATTTGAATACTTCATAATTAGATTTTTAGTGAAATCACTTATTTATTTATAAATATGATATGCACAATAAACAAGCGAATCCTTTTATGTTATAAATCATGCAGATAGCGGTTGTAGTTAAGATAATTAAGTATTCATCATAAAGTACTTACTTTAAAAAGTAGTTAAGTTAGTTAATATTGTCTTTTATTAACGAAACGTCGGGATACATTAATTTAAACAATATAAATAATAAATCGCGTTTTAATCCGGTATACAGTATTTTATTTAAAAGTTAAGTTAGTTGTGAAAACTATTTATGCTACACCTAAATCCAAAATTTACCTAGTTGTGTAATACCGCAAATGATCTAATAGAGCATTCATTTCTTTACAATCCCTTGAAAACTTATAAGTTTTAGTATACGAAAAATTCGACTGGGCTATATACATCCAGTCGAATAAGGATTTGTCATCGAAAAAATATAAGTTGCAATTTTCCTTCGGAAATCGTTAGGGACCACTGGCGGTCACCATTTTGGTTTTCGGGATTCACAACTTGTTGCGTCATCCGCCATCTTGAATGTAAGAGTGATTTATTGTTTATTGAATAAGTCACAGTCAAACTATTTAATATCAAAAGCAAAGTTTGCAAGCAGATGCTTCATGCTACATACATGAAAAGTTAATCGAAGTGTACTAGGATCATATAAAGTCATAGAGGGTTGAAGTTTTAGTTAACTTTCATTCGCTTGAAACTCCATTGAACGTTTTATTTATTAATTTAAAATTCCCGCCAAACAACTTTTCGCGCGTTTTTACTTTTATAGAAACTTTTTTATTATTTAGTCCGCGAGATGATTATTTTTTGACAGCCAACGTTTTCATACAATGTTTGTGATCGATGTCTTTGGTGATTGAAACATTTATATAACAATATTCCTATATTCCAAATTCAATAACGACTGTTGTACAGTGACTTACTAGAAACAAGATAATACAAATCTATTTTGTTCCCTATTTACATTGAACCAACTAGCTTTCTTGAATAAATGTGATAAGAAAATAATGAGTAACCTTTGATTATATTTAAATATGTCAATCTAAGTGAGTAACCTCTTCGATTACGCGCGACCGCTTGAAGGTTAAGGTGTACTAGGCTCACATAAAAACATTAGAGTATTGTAGTTTATAAGTTCCAAGGTTAACAAAATTGTCAATAATATTTGTCGTTACGAGTGTTTATTAAACGTAGTAGAGACTAGAGAGTAAGTAGTTTTATTACATAGTCTATTAAAAATAATTAATTTCTTATAATGCAAAAAAGTAATAGTTATGCGAATAAAAAAAATACAAAGATTTTTACATAAAACTTTAATTAAATTTTTAACTAATAAAGAAATAATATTATAAAATAAAAAAATGGACAATTTATATATTATATTATTTTTTGTTTACTTCTTTTACATTAAAAATATACTTTAAATATTATACGTATGTACATATAAATGACGTGATATCATCGAGCCAAGTTTTGGTCATCGTATGACGTATCATTATCTTTATATATATAATTCTTCTGTGAGTGTGTATGTCACTGAACTTCTCTCAAACGACTGTACCGATTTTGATGAAATTTTTTGTGTGTGTTCAAGGGGATCTGGGAATGGTTTAGATTCACAATTTTTTTAGTTAATTTTTAATTTTACCCTAAAAACAGCCCTTTTCTATTTCCCATACAAATGTTTTTTGTGGCAGAACAACGTCTGCGGGGTCCACTAGTCTATATCTATACTAATATTATAAAGAGGAAAGATTTTTATTTTTGTATTTTTGTATTTTTGTATGTATTGAATAAACTTAAAAACTACTGGACCGATTTCAAAAATTCTTTCACCAATAGAAAGCTACATTATCGCTGAGTAACATAGGCTATATTTATTACTAGAAAAAAATAGAGATCCTTAGAATTTCCTACTAAAACCAACCCGAGGTGTAAAAAAAATTGCCAAAAAATGTTGTTCGTCGCATGCGCTGCGAAAAGTATTGATGATAGAACAAAATAAAGTTCTACAATATTATAGAACATATAAATATCTACAAAAAACTTCGCGAGACCATATGTCTAACTATTGTAGTTATGTTACTATAACTACTTTTTAACATTTAAAAAGTAGATAGAAATGCCGATCAAATTCAGACCTTGCTATCCATATCTTTGTTTTAATTCTTATCCAAATAAATTATTTCATATTTAAGACTGTTTCAATACCTGTTGATTAGTTTTTGAAATATTGAAATCGGACATTCCATTCAAAAGATATTACGAAATTAAAAATATTAATGTAAACAAAAAATACACGCCGTCCGCTTCGCACCGCGCTGTGGCTCCACGCAGGGCATCGAGCAATACGGCGAGGGGTAGTAGGTTTTGTTACGATTTAACTCAAAAACTACTCAACCGATTTTAAAAATTCTTTCACCAATAGAAAGCTATATTATCAGCGAGTAACATAGGCTTTGCTTTTTTTTCATCTATCTGCACCCGTGCGAAGCCGGGGCGTTTTGCTAGTAATTTATAAAGTGTGTACATTCGTCTGTTTTATGCCTTTCCATGGTCGGGTAACAAATTCCGTATATAAATATAAAATATATAATAAATAATTTATAACTGATTCTAATGTGATTTATTATTTATTTCGACGTTTCGAATGCTTTTCAAATATAAATACCTACTTGTATTTATAATTTTAGATAAGTTTAGTTTTTTTCTACTTTAGATTATTTTGTACTTTAGAATTAGTAATGTGGTGCCTACCTATAAGTTAGATATATAAATAGTCATAAGTATTAATAATAAGTTAAGTAGTAAGTAAAATTATGTATCTAGTTGGTAAATTAAATAAATACATATATAAACATACATGCATACGTTTTATCCTGACCCTAGTGATAAAGGCGTACACTCGTTTAGTTTGCAGCAAGTAAACCCTCACTTTTTGTTTAAAGGTATATAAACTCTTTAATTCACGGAGGGGGAAGGTCATTCCAGCATTTACTTGATACATATTTAAAACAACATCTGAATGCCGTCGTTTTATACTTTGGCATAGTAAAAACACAAGAAAAAGATCGGGACTTATGTAGTTGTTGACTGCGTGATAAAACTAGCTTATTATAAAGATAAGATGGTTAACTACCCCGTGCAAGAGAATGTAAACGTGAAGCTGTCTTTGCGCGGCCATATTAATATAATTAGATTATTATATAATATTGCGTTATTAATAAAAGGAGTTAATTGTGCACGCGGTGGTACATTAAAAACAGTAACGTATGCAAGGATTTTGTAGTCATTGTATTAGACGCTTAATCCTCGCTAGACGGCAACCATCGTAGACTACATCACAGTAATTAAACTTTGAAAGAACTAGGGAATTACAAAGTTGTATTCGCAGTCTTTGATCGATAAAATTTCTAATTCGATATAAGACTTTCAGGCGGTAAAAACAGTTCCTTGCTACCTCAGCTATATGCTATATTGGTGAAATAATTTTTAAAATCGGTCGAGTAGTTTTTGATTTAACAAACAAATAAACGAATTTTTGCTCTTTATAATATTAATAGTATTCCCATTTTGAGGGCGTCAGTGCAGAGCGATGGGAATCGAAAATAACGACGATATTATTTTTTTAATTATGTAAGCTCTTATTTTTATTTTGTCTGTAACTTAACTATCGGTGTTTTACCTGCAATTAAGGATTATTATTATTTAACTTCCATAGAATGTCTTTGTTCGCATTACAACAACAACGAAATTATGCGTGTAAGTTTGCTAGCTGACGATTTGGAAACTTTTGGGTTTGCGCATGGTTGCTACGAGTCACAGAAAATCAATATTATATGGGCTCGACCGACAATAATGATGGGATAGTGCGGTTTTATTTAACCTTCAATATGTTTTATTCTTTATATATACATAATAATGAAAAAACAAAGGTTTTTTCACAAAAATATATTAGTAAAAACTGTTTAATTTATACAATTATTATTAATTAAATGATCAATTATAAATCATTAGTATAATATAATTATTTTTAAACATACAAACTAACTACAAGGAAATTACTGTTATCTCTCTGATATTTGTTTTACGTAAAACCGACGACAACTAAGAACAAAATACAATGGGAGCCTATGCGTAAGTTTCGTTCAAAGATGCGTGCACTGCGTACAATGAGTGCGTAGTAGACGGATAGCCTACCTCAGTTAATCTCAAAGCGTCGCCTTAAGTTGTGTTTTCTAAGTTGCAACCTCAATTTTTTTATTGGGTACTCAAGTAAACTTTAAATATCTACAAAAATCAGTTAACCATGTTTTATATAAACAATTATATTAAGTTATTTAATCGCGAGCGCGTGAACCAATGACGCATTGCGGTAGTCTCAAGTATCAAGATGCGATATGAGGTCTTTCAATTTAAAGAAATATTTCTGTGAAGGTATGTTGTTTCTGCACGGCGAATTTATTTCATTTGAGGAATTTATATCGTGTAAAATTCCTACATAACGGATATATGCATATAAATGTCAATGTTGGTGCCTGCGACTTTGTTCGTATGGACTTCGACGTAGAGCATGAAAATGGAGTTATAAATACGAAATGAAAACTTATTGATAAAAAAAAAATACTTACGGTGTCTCAAGGATACCTGTATATTTGAAAAAAACAGTTATGTTTAGTATTTGTTATTTTATTGGAACCTAGCGGCCCCGTCAAACATTTTCGAAAAAAAAAGTTTTTGAATATGCTATTTTCTCAATAATTTTCTATAGATTTGCAGTAAATATAAAAAAAATACAAACAAGCTATAAGCGTGCGTGACGTGAGCTGTCATTTGCGGAAGGTGGCGGAGTTCTAAACAGAATTTATTTTAAAATTAATTTTGTTAATATTTTATTTTGTGAGTTTTTTCCGATACTTTAATAGTTATTCTGTTATTCGGGGCATAGACGAATCCAACAAATAGGATATAATTTAAATCCGTGCAGCCGTTCTTGTATGCTGCAACTAACACTTTTGTTTTATATAGATAGGTACATTAAATATTAATGATCAAAATTATGTTTGATGAAAATTTATTTAGAACTTGAATTATATGAATACCCTAGGCTTAGGATCGTATATTAACGAAACTTCGAACCTAAACTAAGGTAAGTAGGTGCGGAAATTAAGGCAGGAAAAGACTACTTTTTTTCTTTGTTCTAAGTTTTACTCGCGATTGATCGATGCTTAAAATTGATGCTTACTAATTATTTTATTGCATATAGAATTATAGATATTGCATAAAAGTCACGTTCTTTATATATAAATACTAGCTGACCCGGCAATCGTTGTTTTGCCATGTAAATAATTTCTAAAAAGCAGGGGTTGGTAATAGAAGAGTCAAAATATAGGCTTATATGTATTTTTTAATGCCACATTATAAAAAAATAAAAACAAAAAATTTCGTCTAAAAATTAAAAAAAAAAAATTAAGGGTGAACCATTGACATTTGTTGATCGAAGGGGTGAACAACCATTATCACTTAGGGGTATGAAAAACGGGGTTACGGTAACTAACATTGTGACATGGAAATTTTATATATTAGAAGTATACTTAAGTAATTTTTTCTTTCGTATTAATCATTTTTACAGCAGGGTAGTGAGTAAACCTTAAAATCTAAGACCGAGAAATACCTTTCAGTAACGTCAACATCTTATCAGACTCTAGAATGTATCTTTCTTTATGAAGGTCAGTAAACAAAGTACTGTATAATACTCGGACTTCACTATTTCTTGAATATCTATAGAAACAGACAGGTATTTAAAACTTATTTCTTATCTGAGTCACTAATGAATTTGACTAAATTTTTGTCAACGCTGCCAATTCCATGCCTCTGGTAATAAAATAAGTCGAAATTCCTCAAAACCAAATAACCAAAAAAAATATATATGTTGTGGTCATATAATTAAGAACGTTTACATGAAGACAACATTTTTTACAAACAGCGTCACATAACATAACGCATGTATGTTCTTTTATTTTTTATGGTATTACAAAATATTGCCATACTATTTGTACATTCATTATGCACATGAGTAATTAAAAAAAATCCAGATAAATTTTATAGAGTACATAAATGTAGTACTTGAACGTAGGTCGTACCCCTACTGGCTGGTCATATAATTAAGAACGCTGAATAATTTTATATATTTTTAAAATTTGTATAAAGAAAACCTTTGTGCTTGGTCACTTTTAGTATAACTTTGGCGCCATTAATTGTTGTAAAAATAATAAAACGTGCTTATTTCTTATAAAACAATGAGAATATTTAAAGTTGTGATAAGTCTAGAAGAGAAGTTATAATAAAACTTCACGAAAACAACTGGTCGTATAAAATGATAACAAACAATATTCAGTGCTTCAGTTTTCATGCTGTAAAGCATTTTTGAACATATGAAACTATTTCAAATAAGCCGCGTGTGTTTAAAAAGAGGAAGACATCTCCTTGAGTGGATAGAACGATAGTTCGTTTGGCCAATCAGTATTCATTTAAAGGGTCCAATGAGATAAAAAAAAATATTTTTTGGCGAAAGTAACCCCTCGGCTATCTCGGCACGCACGGCACGAAGGCGTTTGGTAGAAGAAAGTTTGTTCGGAAGGATAGCGTGGGAGATAACCATGTTGACACCGCGCCTTAGACATGCCCGTATTGAATTTGCAAAAATATATGAGAACTGGATAGTCAGGCAATGGAAAAATATCCTTTTTTCTGATGAAACTAAAACAAATAGGGTTTGCTATGATGCAAACAATGTGTATGACGCCCTTCGAATAAAGTATTTGACCCTCGGTTCAGAAAAGTGACGTTAAAGCATGCTGGTGCAAACGTGAAAATTTGGGGGTGCTTTTCTGGCCATGGAGTTGGACCTCTTAGGCTCATAGAAATAAACTTGGATCAATTCCAGTACAAAACTATACCGGAGTAAACAACGTTACTCTATGCTGAAGACATACTGCCTGTCATTTGGACATTCTAGCACGACGATGACCCTAAGCATACTGCACACAATAAAGGAATTCCTCGACTCACAATCTGTTTCTGTCTTAGAGTGGTCATCTTAATAGCCCGGATTTAAATCCAATTGAGCACATTTGGTGTGAGTTTAAGAAAAGGGTATCTAATAGGCAGTATAGCAGTTTAAGAGAACTTTACGCGTTTTTTTTTAGAAGAATGGAACTCTATTTCTGTTGAAAAATGTCAAAAAATTATAGAGTCAATCATGTCGATTCAAGGCAGTAATCAAAAGCCGTGGATATACCACTAAGTATTAATTTTAGGCTTAAAAGGTATTCACTTGCCCTCTGTATCGTAAGTGAACCTTTATAGTGTAACTTCATTAACTAAAATTTCATTTACATACTACTATCGAATAATTTATAGGTCGTTCTTAATTATTTGTCCAGTTTTGTTTCTATGTAAATTTTTACTATATTTATTAAATGTGTATAGGTCAAAAAACCTGCATATTTTTTAAATTTGTTTTCGTAATTTAGTGAGCTTTATTCATGTGCCTTTTCCATAATTCAACGAATGACTTCTAAGTAGCATCTAACACAAAAAAATTACACGTTTGATTAGAAATTCTCTGAAACTAAAAATCGTTCTTAATTATATGACCACAACTGTATGTATTGAATTTACCACTTTGAGTGCTTTCAAAGACTACCAGTGGTCTACGGATTAATGGTTAAGAACCACTGGACAAAAAGGAGCCAGCCAGCCACACCCAAATTTAATACGAAACTTTCTTTATACGAACGAATATTACGATACATTTATAGCAGCTGCATAAGTATGAAAGATACGTTTTTCAGTTGGAGCATGCGTGTACACTATACAGTTCAATTTTACCGTTATTACTCGGCGACCGAATTTACTTAACGGTAAAACTATTACGATACATAATTACCAGGTCTGCATAAGTATGAAATACACGTTTTTCAGTTGGAGCATGCGTAATTCTAGTCCACCGTTAGGTATCAAAGTATAGGTATAAAATATTACGATACATCTTTACCAGGTCTGCATACGTATGAAAGGTATGTTTTCAGTTGGAGCATGCGTATTTCTAGTCCAATTTACCGTTAAGTAGTAACGGTACTCTTCTGTTCTGTGATAGGTATAAAATATTACGATACATCATTACCAGGTCTGCATAAGTATGAAAGATACGGTTTTCAGATGGAGCATGCGTATTTGAACAGAGTCCGTTTTTTACTTAAAACTACTTCAAACAATGAATAAACTTTTTAAATACTACTTCACATAAGCTTTTTTAATACATTTTTATCTGCAGAAAGTGACAGGTAGTGAAGTTAAGTATTGCCACCAATGGCGGAATACAAAAACGCTTATCAACGTTGAGTTACTTAAAAGTATTTCTGTCCCTTTCATATGTATATATTATATGAGAGACAGGAACATTTAAAGTCGGACTCAACTTTTATTATCGTTTCAGTATTCCACCAAATATCTATATGAGAATTACTTATAGAGAAAATACCAACTTAGCCAACGTTCTCTGGCAAAATTTGAGACATTAGAGGCTTTCATCGCAAAAGGCGGTCCTAACATAAAATAGGTTAATTAAAAATTTTAACAAAAAAAACTAATACAATTTAAAAAAGAAACAATACTATTTCATAAATAATGAAACTGTTGTAACTGGTAATGGATAAATACAGCTTATTATTATTAAATTCCGCCCTAAAAAGCAAATCGAATAGCATGTCACTAATTAAATTAAATTTAACTTTAAAAGGAGTAAGAAACCACAAAGTATATACGAATATTACGATACATTCTTACTAGGTCTACATAAGTAAGAATGATAGGATTTTCAGTTGGAGCATGCGTATTTAGGAACAGAGTGGATTCGCTATCCTAATATTTAAAACTAATTAAGCTATTATATAGAAACTTTTTTAAATACGAATATTAATTACCACTTCATTCGAGCTTCGTCAATATTTTAGCTACAGAAAGTGACAGGTAGTGCCACCAACTATTTAGTAAACTATAAAGCAAACATATCTTAAGTTTTCATTCTCTCATTAAATTGATTTGACAAATCTGAAAGCTCAGAGGGCCTCCTAGCTATGAAATTTCTTACAAATGACAGCTCGATACTTTTTTGCAAGTCGTTCGTGCTAGGCCCTCAGACATAAAGTACGAATACGGATATTACGATACATTCATACCAGGTCTACATAAGTATGAAAGATACGTTTTTCAGTTGGAGCATGCGTATTCGATTCACAAAAGTACATTTTCCATTTAAAACTACTCAAACTTTTTAAAATACCAACTACAACTTTGATTGCTTTATTAGCTTTGTAGCAACTAAACGAGCTAACATACAACAAAGTCTTAAAGTTTTATATTATAAATAACAAAATATAACGTTAAAATATTTTCATGGTTTCATGCTGTTATAGTTTTGCGATTTCATACATACCTATTCAAAACATCGCAACATATTATTATCGCTAAAGTTTCTTTCTCCCTTTCAATGTTAAAACTTTTGGTTTAACTTGCAAAAAGTTACAGTTTAGTACACGGGCTACATAAAAGCTTAGAGATGATTCATCCCACCTCTCGGTAAATAGTTGGGAGGTTTAATACCCCACTAGCAACCTATTTTGAAATCGAAAGTTACTTTCGATTTCACTTTATCCGTAACTACTACTATTGTTACTACCAACCTAAAGGTTTTGGTGCTCAGAAATACTGATTGGACTTTTAATATTTTTTCCTTCTTTAACATGAGAAATGGAACTATAGATTTTATGAAATAATAATAAAGCTTATGACTAACTCAATCAAAAATCTCAATAGCCTGTTCTTTTAATATTTTTATTAAATGTTAATGGTCTCAATGGTGAACCACTATTAAACTTAAAACCAACGAAACACCTGAATTAAACCTTGGTAACTATTACAAATGAGTTCATACGTCATATTATATGCGTTTAAATATATTGATTAAGGCTGCAGACCACTGAACAACTGCGCAACAGCGAACTTATTGACTTGTTTACGAGTGTAGTATACCAGGATTATATAAATTTGAAGATGATATTTACATATGATTCTCGATACTACGTAGAACGAATAACTATAGCATATTAATTGACTTAGAGCATGTTCCGAAATGAGCTGACCTTACTGTCAGTACTGACGCTAGTTTTACTGGAATATACGCGTCCTATTTTACTGACAGTGCTGTTATCCCTGTTAAATCCGAACACATCTTTCAATACTTTCAGCACTGTAGTGGCGGCCAGATTTATTACATACTGATTATTTCAATACTAAGATATTCCATAGCCTCTTCATTAACACAAGATGCTACGTTTTAAAAAAAATATTTGTTCGATTAGAGCAGTAACCCAACTTAAATCAAAAGGAACACAACACGGGGCGCGGTCATGTGCATTACCTTGGTGCTGACAGTCTCGACAACCGGAAGTCAGTACATCCCAAGGACCAATGCCCAACATAATGGTGATACGTTTCAGAGGAAACATCCGTGCTGGAAAGTTTTTTAGAACGGTCATCTAGTACTGACAGTACTGTTAGCTCATTTCCGAACACGCTCTAAAGCTGTAGCAGACCTTGGGGACACTGCGCAGTTGCAAACTTATTGACTAGTACGACCAGTTACGAGCGTCCTATACCAGGAATCTATAAATTTGACGATGATCTAAAATGATTATCAGTAGTACGTAGAACGAATAACTATAAATACCTAGTGTAAGGTTCATAACTATATTGACTACAGCTGCAGACCATTGATTGGACAATGACTGCGCAGACGCAAACTTATTGACCAGTTTATGATAGGACTATACCAGGAATCTATAAATTTGAAGATGTTCTCAAAAAAGATTCTCAGTAGTACGTTGAACGAATAACTATAGTGTAGGGGCTCATATTATATTGACTAAGGCCTACAGTCCACGGACGTGTAGCTTCATAGACGCAAATTCGTCATTATGCGCTTGATGTACGCCTGCTTTCAGTTTACATACAAAACTATTAAACTCTGTCGACAGAGCGGCAACGTCACGATCGCGTCACTTGCATGCTGGCTTCATAACGCCTGCCGTACCACGTGTCATTCGCCGCGGCCAGAGGGCCTAGCACGAACGACGAAATGACAGTTCGACAATACGAATACTCTTTCGATACTTGTTCGTGCTCACCCCTCAGGGCGTACATCGAGCGAAAGCACGTGTTTATTTTTGTAAGAATGGCGGGAACGGCTGCGAAAAATGTTCAAATTTTAGAAAAATATCCGTGTTTGTACAACAATAATCTTGCTGAATATGCTTGTGCTAGAAAAGATATAACTGAAAAGGCTTGGAGTGAGATGGCGTATGAAATACGATAGACTGAATTTTTTTCTATAATATACGGATGAGTCCAATATAATCGTCGTATTCGAATTTAGTAAACGTCGTCGTCGTCCGACGGCATTGTCACAAATGATTGTAAACGTACACATGTAATACGCCTCATACGCTGGGCTGCTCCAGCTATTTGGCGTATTTTGAAGCGTCTATGAAGCTACGCGTCCGTGGACAGTAGGCCTAGAGCTGCAGACCATTGGACAACTAACTGCGCAGACGCAAACTTATTGACGAGTTTACTAGTGTACTATACCAGGAATATATAAATTTGAAGATGTTCTTAAAAAAATCTCAATAGTACGTAGAACGAATAACTATAGTGTAAAGGTGCGATTCCACCAAAATAGTGTGCAGAAATAGTAATAATAAATTTTAAAAAATGTGCACAACTCTAGCTCACGTACACGTACTAAGCCGCTAATGGTGCGATTCCACCAAAATAATATTTCATTTTCTAATGAGAAGATGAAAAAGATGTTACTGTTTGTTTAGGTGAGTCGACCGAAGCAAACATTTGTGACGCAGCGTTTCATATATACTGGTGGAAACGCGCCTTAAGGCTGGTATATTGACTAAGGATCGGCGCAGATATGTCGGAGCGCAGCGTAAAGCATACCCACGAAGTTTTCTAAATGGATGAAACATTAGACGAATTTCTGCCCGAGAATGTGCGAGACTGCGCGGACGCACAAGTAGACTGCGCATACTCGACACACTGTCATTCGTTTTGCAATTTTTCCAGTATCCAATATGTAGATTTGTGAATAAATGATGTATTGGGACGTGCTGTTGATTACAATACTTGCAGAAGAGAACGAACAGGAATTTTAAAAGAAAGCGTCGCTTCGGCGATTCGGTGACCGAAAGCGGATGCGCGCGGAGTAGTGCGCATGCTCGCGCAGTTGCGTTCCTGTGCTACCTTTCACATGTAGTCTTTCTTCAGGATTTAATGTTGTGTTAATTGATTTTGGACAATAAGGACAATGTCGACAATAGTTTGACAGTGAAAAATGTTATGAGTATTGCATATGAGCGCCGGCCCTAAAGCTATACTACTGCGCAGCATCAAACTTATTGACCAGTTTACGAGCGTACTGTACCAGGATTCTATAAACTTGAAGATGATCTTTAAAAAAGATTTTCAGTTGTAGGACGTAGAACATCTAGTATAAGTCATATTGACAGCTGCAACCATTGGACAACTAACTGCGCAGACGCAAACTTATTGACCAGTTTACGAGCTTACTATACCAGGATTTTATAAACTTGAAGATGATCTTTAAAAAAGATTTTCAGTAGTAGGACGTAGAACAAATATCTAGTATATTGACAGCTGCAACCATTGGACAACTAACTGCACAGACGCAAACTTATTGACCAGTTTACGAGCGCACTAAACCAGGATCCTATAAATTTAAAGATGATCTTAAAATGATTCTCAGTAGTACGTAGATGGAATAACTAACTAACTATAGTGGGTTCATCATATATGACTAAAGCTGCATGCAGAACATGGACAAACTGCGCAGCATCAAAGTTATTGACCAGTTTACGAGCGTACTATACCAGGATTATATAAACTTGAAGAGGGTCTTTAAAAAACATTTTCACTAGTAGGACGTAGAACAAATATCTCTTATAGTATAAGGCATATTGACAGCTGCAACCATTGGACAACTAACTGCGCAGCATCAAAGTTATTGACCAGTTTACGAGCGTAATATACCAGGATTCTATAAATTTGAAGATATGCTCTTTAAAATTATTCTCAAGAGTACGTAGAAATAACTGTAGTCATTTGATAGACGATACATTAGCCACAGCTTATCAATTTAACTATAATGCAAACTATCCTTACATATATCACAGATCTTTGAACACATGATAATCCATAGACTGAGGCATGTACTAAAATAAATTTTCTATTATTTATGTTAGCTTCCGTTAGATATTTTTCTCACCCTATTAAAGCTTGGTAGTTGCCAGACCTACATCTGTAGATTGTAATTAAATTGTCAGACCTATTGGGGCTAACGCAAAACACTTGCCGTGTACAACTTATCAAATTTTCTTTTATATTAATGTTTCATGACTAGAATAAAAGAATAATAGAATCAAAGAATATCTATCTAGAATAGACAATTAGTATGTAATACCTCGTTTTACGCGTCCTCTGAGAGTTTTTATGTTTGCAAGTCGTGATCTATTCAAAAAGATCTACATACGTATTTTAATATGAATAAACTATTGACTTTTAATAAAATACTTTATAATGGATTAAAACACGATTTATTATTTATTTTATAAGCATCCGAAACGTCGTGATAAATAATAAATCTCGTTTTAATCTATTATAAATTATTTTATTTAAATGTGCGATACTCGCGTTAATAAAAGACAATATTAAACTATTGACACTATACAAAACAAACTTTAAGAAGGGAATAAAACTGAAAAACGCTGAAACAAATTAGTTACATCAGTCACTCTTCTACTCTTCTCACCTCTACATGATAATGCTACGCACTTCGTAGCCCTACGTCGTACATGTAGCACCTAGCATGCATATCAACTTGTGTAGTCATAATTAAAAGTATTTAAATATTACACCAATTGGTTGATTTTAAATTAACTTTATATGAATTTGATATTCGTTTGTTAAGATTTAAAAATTAAAATAAGTTTTTCTTTTCATAGAAACAGTCATATTGCATTTTAAAAGTTGACCAGTAAGCGATTTAATGAAAAATAATTATATTACTTTGATTTGGAGGAGATCTGAAAATGAAAACAGACTACCTATCGTTACAAAATAAGCAAACTATGTTACAGGTTCAAATCAGTGGCGGCGTAAGGCGTGGGCGACGTGGGCCACCGCCTACGGCCTCGCGACCCCGGGGGCCTCGCGCCCCGACAATTTATGCATTACTTAAACGCCACGAACGCCCCAAAAATTTTTTTTTTCTTTGCCAAAGAAAAGCCACTTTTTGCGCTGGCAGAGGGCCCCGCAAAATGAATCTTGCCCACATAATATTTAAGTCTTACGCCGCCACTGGTTCAAATAGTATGTTTCAATACACACAGAGACATTTTCTCTTTCAGGCAAGAAATAGTTTCAGTAACTTGCACTTTTTTCATTGGTTAGCGATGGAAACACCCACTCAAAAGGGGCGTTAAAGCCTCTTAGCGTGTTATGAATTCCTGATACAATTTCGGAACAAATACCGTTTTAACACATTTTCAGTACTGGCAAAAACTGAACTTACAAGGAATACATATCTCTTCAGGAGGCTTTTGAATTTTGATTGGTGAGAATTGTTTCAATACACACAGAGACATTTTCTCTTTCAGGCAAGAAATAGTAGTTTCAGTAACTTTAACTTTTTTCATTGGTGAGTGATGGTAACACACACTCAAGAGAGGCATGAAAGCCTCTTAACTTGTTATGAATTCCTGATACAATTTCGGAACAAACACCGCTTTTAAACATTTTTGCAGTACTGGCAAAAACTGAACTTACAAGGAATACATATCTCTTCAGGAGGCTTTTAAATTTTGATTGGTGAGATTGTTTCACACACAGAGACATTTTCTCTTTCAGGCAAGAAATAGTTTCAGTAACTTGTAACTTTTTTCATTGGTGAGCGACGGTAACGCCCACTCAAAAGGGGCGTTAAAGCCTCTTAAGGTGTTATGAATTCCTGATACAATTTTGGAACCAAAACCGCTTTCAAACATTTTCCAGTACTGGCAAAATCTGAACTTACAAGGAACACATATCTCTTCAGGAGGTTTTTAAATTTTGATTGGTGAGATTTTAAACGGGGGGGTGGTCTAGAACAGGGTGAAACAGGCATAGTATTAACACGTTCCCTGCGCCATCATGTCCATGAATTCAGCTTTAAGTAGGAAGCAAATATGTATATTTGTCCTGATCATTCTTAAAGAATTTTACACGTTAGATCCTCCCGCAAGGTGTGAAACAACATGATTATGTTCAACGCACAATACAAAAGTCCTGATTTGATAGATCTCGTAATGCAACCAACGTGTTAAAACGTCAATGTGTGTATTTGATTTTACTATGGAGTGTTGTGAATATGAGAGAGATAGCAAAACTAACGCGGTTTCATTAATGTTTTGAATAGCAAAGTGGTATTGTTTTATCTATGGATATACCCTATACAAAAACTCCATTCATTCGTCCATTAACTAAACAAAAACATTTGCGTGTCATTAGGTATTAACCAAGGACTTTATATATATAAAGTCCTTGGTATTAACCACACTTTATCTATTGACATGTTTGCAAGATCATAAAGCATTGGCATTTTCAACTCATGCAATAAATATAAAGTTAAATATGGTGAATAAAAATTACATAAAAGTCTCATCACGCTAATACACTAAAAATTGTACCATTCCAATATTCATACAAAAAGGAAAACACAAACCTAGTACATTTTAAGGCATTTTTAGAGAAAAACATTTTCAAAGTTTCCTATTTTCCCTTGAATATTCCTTAAGAAACTCTCAGAACTGAAACCATGACAATTCATACAAAACAGCACAATGATTATACCCTCTGGACAAATATTAATGTATATTATAAAGACAAGTAAAAGTAAGATGCAAGCATATTGTAATGTACTGTTTTACTTTATAATTTGTAATAAGCCTAGTTTGTTTTTTCTAGGGACGATTTAATTAAATTTGATTTGTCCTTATGACAAACGTCGGCAACAGAGGCGGAACTAATATTTTGTTGGAATATTTATTTTTACTTTTGGTTTTTAATTAGTAAAAATAGCGAAATGATACTTCCGTGTTTGTTGCATACCTACATTGCGATTTTTTTTTTAATTTTAAATCTCAATCATATCATATCATCTGCACTCGAGACTCAGTACAATTTTAGTTTTAGACAGCCGCTGCATAAAACCCGATTTGAGACCAACTGCATATTTAGGAGGTACACTATGGAGATGCACATAAATACTCTTCGAAAAATATTATTTATATGTCATATGTCTATCTCTACTATCCATCTCTAGATGAGCATTGTTTGTCAAGGATAGAGTTGATTGTGAGTTTGTGTTTGTTATTGACGTAGAGTTTGTGTTAATAATATGATTTGGTCATCAATAAATATATCATATTTATGTAAAATTTAAATGAAGTATTAAATTAAAAAAATAAATTAAAATTTAGAAGTAAGTAGTCCCAAAATAAACTTTTATTTCCTTAATTCAACCTTGTAATGACTAATCTTTTTTTCTAACTGCACATCACATCATCCTCAAAGTAAAAAAGTCATTTATATATAACTAATTCTTATTTAATTATGAAACTATTTTTTTTTTTAAATAATACATATGAATAAATTACAAACTACTCTGAACTTTTCAATGGTTTAGTACGATAATTAATTCAATATTTTTTATTTTTCTCTGAAGTTAAATCATCTTTCTTATAAATAATTCGTTATTTATTTTTAACGTAATCTATCTTTTCATTTAACTTACTTTCAATTAAATGATTTTTAGCATCTTTATGCTCTGATGCGTAATTATTAATATTAAAATATATTATACTAGCTTCGGCCCGCGACTTCGTCTGCGTAGAATTAATACAACGGATAGCTTATTTTTTAACCGAGCTGTTTTTTCATCAATCCCCTTAATGGCGCTCCAAGTCAATCTCATCGTAATATTTTTTAAACTTTTCGTCCGAATTACTTAGTGTAAAAGACAGTTCATCTATATTAAATACTGAAAGCGACAAATGTATCAATTTTGATAAGAATTAGCTAAATAGTCTAAAAAGTGCAATTGAAAAAATGAATCAAAAAATGTATTTATGGCTCATAGTTTAGTGTATATTGGCTTCCACATAAAAGGTAGATATATGCTATCGCGGACTTTTATTTAGAACTATTTAAGATAAACAATGCCATCATACATTATCTTTGTGTAACTCCAACAGTTGAGGCAGCGCACGCCAAGATAGCCCTCAGAAGGCAGGAATTTTTCCGAGTTACTTGTAAATTATCGTAATATTATGGCCAACATACAAAACACCTATATAAATTTTAGCCTATGTGCTATTCTGATATATAAGCTATATTACTGTAAAGTTTTATCAAAATCCGTTCGGTAGTTTTTGCGTGAAAGAGTAACAAACATCCATCCATCCATCCATCCTCACAAACTTTCGCATTTATAATATTAGTTAGTAAGATAAGATAAGATAAGATAGTAAGATAAGAAATAAGATAAGATAATGTATCTAAACCATCTTTATCCTGGGTGGGTCGCCATATAGATCAACAACCATTAACTTTCAGACTACATTTAATACTGGCTATCTCTATACTAACTCCCCAACACAAACTCATATTTTCCCTCTCACTTTGCGCAGGCTATTATCGATAGCATACCCCTCCTACTGCAATGGTGGGGTTAGGGTGTATTATGCAGGTGGCCTAGATTATGTGAACTCTTAAAGGTTTATGTATTCCTAGTAGCTCAGATGGAGAAATAACGCTGTTTCTATGTGACAATTGACCAATATAAAAAATGTAAAAAAAGTACGTAGTGACACCTCAATTCCGGACTTGTATTATTAATTATATATCTTTTTATTTTATCACTATTATTGTTCTCTAAACACACACATACAAAAATACTTCATTTACTTCCATACATTCCGTTGAGGGCTTATAATCTAAGTTTTATTGCTGTCCATGTGTGCACGTTTCTCAGAAGCAATGCGTCCCTTACAACGATCATAAAAGCTGTGGTAACATGTGCATTTGTGCAATGTGCACTACTCCGTACATACCTACTACTTCAGTAGATATGACGTATATAAGTAGTAAATGTTGCTTTTAATTTACAACATTTTTGTCTAACATTTAGTAGGTACATTTAGATTGATAACTTTTTATATCACTTTAAAATCAAATTAAAATTATGTAATTATCACATAACTTTAATTTTCATAAATTGGTGCTTTTCAAATCAAACATGTCCAACGGTTTTAATGTAAAGGTATGTATTTGAATTCAAAATACATTGAATATAACATTTAACAGCTGTTAATTTTAAAACAAAACAAAGTTCATGAAAAACAGTTCAAGGAAAAGAAGACGACTATGTCCTAATGTATTTTATGAGAGGACGAGAGTACAACGTGTATAAAAATATCTTCATCTCGTACTAACGTCAAGGACTCCTGCATAGTGATACGGCCTTTAACCAGCATAATATGTCCGATTTTAGCCATTTTTAATCTGCTATTCGGTATAACATATAGCAAGCTAGGAGGGATGTATTTATAAGTAATTATTTTTTAAAGACGCATGTTAACATCGACAAAATATAATCACAGATAAATGTGTAACAAGTCATATGCGATCTATTGATAGCGAAGTTCTTTTAAAATATTAAACTATTATTAGGAAGTGTTGAGTTTACATGTAGACATACGTGCGTGCGTTACTTGGTGTACGCCAACGGTCGAAGCACTCGGCTACCTACGGGTATGATGTTTACACATTCGCTCGCTTGTTCCAAACGTTTGATCTTTATTAATGCATAGGTATTTCGAGAATAATCCGCGTGAATGCCAACATTACAAAAAATTATGAGAAGTTTTAAGAACGACAACCTCAATACCATGTTTACGAACCATGATTGCTCCGTTTATTAATTTTTTTTATTAACATTAACTGACGTTTGTTTGAAATTTGAATTTAGTACTGAATGTAGCCAGAACGAATGTAAATCATATAATTGATGGCTATGTCTTGTGTGAATTAAAGTATTATAGTCATCCTAATTAGTCACGAGTCATGACTCAACGCGGTTTAAAGTATCGATCGACATAGAAATCGCAGAGAAGTGCAAGTTCATCGCTAACTTATAATAAAACTAAATGTATCTTTATAATTGTACAAATATAATTTGTCTTAGATTAATTTGTGGCAACGAAATTCATAGCTCCTGAGTTTGATTTAAAATAGACTCAGTAATTGACACCGGTATTGATGCATTTTCGATGTGTGCGGTCATTCTAAGGGTAAATGCACACTAAGCACTATGCACAGAAATAGACGCTGAATATTTTAAGAATTATCCTAATGCTAAGATAAATTGATCGATGCTTAGAGAATATGATATAATATCGACATTAATACTCAGTCTGAGACCTTAGTGTATCTAAACCCTTTGTCATTAGGTATAAAATCTAAAACTCCATATATCTGTTTTATTCCTAAAATATCGATTTTAGTTTAGATTTAGCGTTGTGTTATAAAATTGTGGCCTTTTACACATAAGATAATAAAATTATGGTCCAAAGTAAATAGTAGAATTACGTCAATAAAAAGTTGTTAGAACAGATGCCACACGCCGACCCAAAAACCCTGCTCCTCTTATCCCTTTTTTTGATCACTGTTCTTACTTTAATACTTCTGAATCTGTAAACCATTTTGTCCTCAAAATATATGAATTACATACAAAATAATTTATTTCCTTCATTCAGGGTGGATCGAAGGCGCAATACCAGATATTCTACGCATTTTCTGTTCTCCGGTTACCTGAATATAATTGTCTCACCAACGTAGAGTCAGGTATAAAATCACATAAATATGAATTCAATAAGCGAATTCATTTAACGAAATCTAAATAAAGGTAGTGACGGTAATACCCTCATACACCTTCGAGGAGGTAGCTTGACATATAATTTTTTATTGTCTGAAAATTATAAAAGGTTGATGAAACCTTACGGGCATTCACATAGTATTTTGACAGATATTGATTTGTTGTTGACCTCCTTGAAGGGTTTTTAGAAGGTGTCATGGGTAGACCCTGTAATGCGAATGTAAATATTTACTGTAAAAAAAACATCTGGATTATTGCGTCCTCGTGAATCCTTAATGCCTTCAAAATCCTTAAGAAATATAAATTGACCACTCCGTTCAACTCTACAAAAATATCCTGGTTATCCATTTAAAGATCCTACATATGGAAAATTATTGAGTCATTATTGTTTTCATTTCACACTAAATAATAACACAATCTCGGAATCCGGGATCTAATTTCGGCATTCAGGATTCACATAATTCGCTGGCGAATTACTTTCATTTGTTTCAATACATAAATTGCTTTGCGACTTGTGCGAATTCTTAAAAACATGTACCTATAAAATATTCTTGTATCTTGTGTTTTACTATAGGTGATATTTTTTTCCGAAATCCAAAACTATTTTTGAACTCTTTTCTTAAAATAAGTATTATGGTTCAAACATAATCCTATCATATATATAAACACATTAAATATTCGTAAAAAGATAAGACAACGACTTGCCAACAGAAACTAAATTCCAAGAAAAGATTTGTCTAACTAATAGCTAAGTTTAAATAACATTAGTTATACTACAGACGTAAAAACAAATAGGTACTTTACAAAATCATTTAAATTCTCAACGTGAATTGTAACACGTAATATTCTGGCAGATCTCTCATCAGTCGCTAACTTAAGAGCAATTTGTTCTCTCGTTAGAACCCTCCACTTAATATACGATGTGAAATGTGATGACAAGAGCCGCATAGAGTTCATCGAGCTTGTTGGGTAACCCTTTCATCGGAATTGAATACCACTTACAGCTTGCATTAGTAATAGTTTCGAACGTTGTTTGCCACGTAAAAGCATGTGAGAATTTCAGAAAATAGACGCTTCGAGAATGATTTTATTCCAAAATTCATCCAATTGGCGGGTTTGTTTAAGTTAAAGCGATTAGACAGAGCTGTGTTCACGTGGGCGTAAACAGACGCGCGGCAGGCGGGCTTCGAGCGATGAGAACTAGCAAGTAGCAATGTGCAATTACATCTTGGCGGCCACAGATTAATGTCGAATGTGTATCGGAGATTTTACATGATCGTGGCGTGTATCAACGCGTTGTCAGACGTTTCCGTGTATGCTGAGGCTTGTTTCACTTCACGTCGTTCGGTGGGAGGTGAAAATTGAAAGAGTCCGCGTATTTCGATAACTTACCCATTTTTACGCAGATATCACAAATCACGTATTAGCTTGGAAGTTTTTAGAACTTTTGTGTTAATTAATTGCAATTAGTTTCGATTATGGTGGCAGTATCATTAGTCATGCAACACTATATTTAGTTTATTTTTTACACACGTTATTCATATTTGTCTATTGTTTCTAATAAAATGTGTATTTAAAAACCATTTTTCTATTACATTTACTTCATTTAATATATGTTTTCTATTGAGAAAAATGTTTTGACAAGTGCTTAAACTAGATTTAGGCCTAAGTCACTCTACTTAATTTTACTTCGGGCATTAAACGGGTGGAAAGAATATCGAAATTCCGAACGGGTAACGTACCACAGTTCATAGATGGAAAAACCGTGAAGTGCACATTGCGCGATTCGGTCTGTCTATGGATTTCCAAATGCTCGATGTAAAAAGTAGTCATCGTATATTGACCGATGTCCTGTGGCTGTGGTATCACTACCATCACCTCATGTTCGTCTGTCGATTTCTAACATAAAAAAAATATTTTTAAAAAGTAGCAACAGGCTGATTTAGCAACCAGAATTTTAATAATAAAAATTAATATTCAAAGAGTTTAATAAAAACATCAATTGGGAAGTAATTTGATTGAATTTAATTACATTATATTTCAGGTATGCGTGGTGTCCATAGCCAAATGCTGCCACCTAGCTCGCTAGGCGGGTCCTCAATCGGTGGTGTGATGAGTTTTGGCCATCACCTGCCCTCCTCCCTCTCAACGCTCAGCGACTGCAAGCCGCCAACCCCGATAGCAGGACTCTCTTCTCCAACGCCCGCGACATCTGCGGCACCCCCTACAATACACTCCTATTATGATCATATGATATGAACGGATTCGAAGAGAAGAGGTCAGTTTTTTTGTGTTCTATATAATTGTTTACATTTTATATACATCATAATATACTATATATACTAATCTTTATTTTATTGCGATCAGAATGTTAACATAATTAACGTATTTATTTAGACAATATAACAGACAGGAGACAATCATAATAATACAGAATAGTTGCAGTAAGCAGAACTAAGTGCTAGACTGAAATCCAAATATGGTAATCCTGTAAATATGAAGAAACGAGGTTTGACAAATATTTGTGTGACTCGGCAACGCACACACAAATCTTCAATTATGACATCACAATTCATCTTAATAAGATACTAAAACTACAAGAACTACTATTTACAACTACAAGGACAAGAATACTAATTAAAGAAGTCTTAACTCGCATGTTAAATCTGCGTTCGCCTTACGTAGCTTAGTTATCTTACTTAGTTCACAAAATCAATGACTCTAATATTAATTAGTCAAATATTCATGCGATATTAACCCTGAGTTGTATGCAAAATAAAATGAATCATGTATTTCTATCTAAATTACAGATTCCAGGATATGAGAGCATCACAAGAAGGAAAAAAAAGACTACGTTTCAAGAACAGAGTCAATCAGCGATTATTAAAATGTAAACATACGATTCTGATAGAAGATTATTAGGTACCTTCCTATTTTTAGTTATAAAATAAAGTAATATTATGATTTTAAGTAGTCTTAAGTATTATGTTGATACTGTATTGAAATACTATGGCGGCATTTTAAATAAGGTTTATTATAGAATATAACATTAAAATGTTTTTCATCTCGCCCTGTTATTTTCGTACTGATTCAATGATCCTGCATGACAACGACGGTGACATAATATACTGGTCGTCCTTATAAGTCATTTATAACGTCGCAGTTTAATAAATAAAATTACTCAAGTAATTATCTATAGCAGCTTTTTAAATACCCCAGAAATGTTCCTCGTACGTAACACAGAACAGAAACAAAATGTGTTCGTACCCATTTCATTTTTCTGGATTATAAAGGCGAAAGGTTGTGAGTATAAATTCAATCAAAAATAACCCGAATATTGTATGATAATAATGATAATATCTTAATAGTAATACGAATGTACGTTTTTACAAAAACAGTTTTAAAACTTTCTCTATTTTTATATCAGAATAGTTATGTACCTATCCTATGTAAGTACGTGTATTAAAGACTACTCGTACATCTCCTTGAAAAGTGCCTTAAGTTTTATAAACAAAACAACTATGATATAAAAAATAAATCTAATGCATTTATTCGGAAACTATTTAATACGAGTTTCTTAAAATCTACAAGGACAGTCTTCAGATACTGGAGGTGCATCAAACCAGTGGGTTGGTTTCCGACTAAGTAATATATCCGTGAATACAACCTGTGCTTATCCACTACTGGACGTAGGCAGGTTCCCCTAAAGCGCGCCATTTTCCTCTTGGCGCGAATTGTCTGTGAATACAACGATAAATGATAATCAAATGCATTCAGAGACGCACATTACATAGAAAAGTTGTTACTAATTTTCTTCATCTGTATCTTCGGAGTGTTAAACTATTACAGGTAATGACTTTACGTTGTATAATGCCTTAAAGCACCTGAGCATACTGCTTTTTCATTACACATTAGCTATTTTAAAGAAATAAATTTAAACAAATTGTTATGATTCAAAATTTCGCTAAAAAAATACGTTTTACTTTACTGTATCAAACAACAAAATATTGAAATTCATATAGGTTTGGATAGATGAATCGTGACTTTAATCTTTTGATTTTTTATGGAATTTAATATAAACGCAATACGTTAAAAAGTCAGTCGTGCATTGCAGGAAACAAAAAAATAATTATTATTAAATCTTGTGACTAAACCGAAATAATACTAAGTTGACGAGTGTTCACCTATGTCATATAATTTTTTAAAGTTCTTATTTGGTGTGATAGTAGCTAGTGGAAATGATAATTATTATAAGTAGATATATACTTATTTTTCTATGCATATGAATCTTGGATTATACGATTGAAAAATGTTTAATGTTTAGGTAGGTTTTGTTGGTTACACTTACTCTATTTCCAATTATATTTTTATCAATCGTACAGGAATAATGATTTACTTACTTAAGCAGATACTTATCTATTCTTGTAGATATGTTTAAATTGTATTATGAAATTGGAACAGCATTTCTGGATGCGCACAGGGGGCTATTGTTTCAGTGCGCCATCTTTATTCCATCTATTAGATCATAGAGTATACCTTATATTAGATTCTTACCTTTCATGTATGAGTTATAATTAAATAATAGCCTACTGTGAATAATTTTAACTTCCATAAATATTATTATATTATTATTGTAATGCCTATAGTTAATTGTAAGTTGTTTATTTTTCAATAAATTGAAAAAAAATGTACTTTCGTATTACTTACCCTTTCCTACATTCTCTATATAAAGATAAAATTAATTTTGCTAACAAACATTTTTTTGGTATGCTTTAAGACGTTTTACGTTGAAAATACGAAATCAATTCAATATTGTGTATGTAATAGGTATAATACAGTTCTAGTACTTTCTATAATCTATATTTCTATATATTATTAAAAATTCTATTATATTTCTATTAAGATTTATCACTTATATATATAATTATAGCATATGGTTGCCTGAAATTAATTATGTATATAAGGCAGCCAAAATAATCCTAATCTTTTAAATGTTGTACGTATTATTAAAATCAAATACTTATATAATTAATTATTATGAATATATATTAATACATAGGTATAATAATATCGTTTTAAAACTATGACACTGCATTATTCCAAATTAATATCTACTTATAGGTTTTTATCTTACAAACAGTACACATTTCAGACAAAGACCGAAACTAAAAAATAGGTAGCTTCATTTGTTAACGCCTGTCATATGGTTTCCGTAATTTGTGACATTGTTTGTTGATATTCGTCATTGTTTCAAATGCTAATGTGCAAACCAAATGTCAGTCCCTATTTTATTTATGTAAAACCTTAGCAAAAATTCAATACACAAGACTGAAACACAAGTAATATGTATTTTAGTATTGTTATGCTCATTTCCAATTAAAAAATACTAAATTGTTGCGGAATCATATTATAATATGGACCGGTCAAAGAAATTATAAAGAAACTATAGATTTAAGATTAATCAAAACAAAACCTAATTGTACCTCTACTCTTGACTAAGCAATGCTTATATTTGCTTCTGTTCTGTGGTGCAATGATAGAACCTAGTATTTTCCAAGGACTTTATATATATAACAGGACTGAGCACTGCCAAAATTTAAAATTACAAAAACACATCTTAAGGTATAGGTATTAAGACTCAATTTTGGCTTCCAACATTGACAGAGGCAAAACGAGCCGAGCGAGATATCTAGTACGGAGGCCGTTTAGCTCTTTCTAACACATGTCATGCGATAGAAATTAATCAATGTCAATTAATCATTTGATGACTGATGTGTCATGGCATGTCATTGCATTTATGCGATGTAATGTCATAATAATTGGTTTTATTTATTTTTCGTAATTTAGTAAGGTTTCTTCGAAGAAATGGTTGTGTACAATTGAAAAAGTGTTGTGTACAATTTTGTAAAAGTGAATTCTATGGTTTTTGCAGCATAATATTTTACAGGTAAGCCGAAAAAGGGTAATTTTAGATTTATAACAAATAGGGTAACCATATCATGCGGGATTTCGGGATTAGTTGGTCGGAGTGTCTTATGATCCGTTTGTTATACCTACGATTGCTATCATCAGCGTGTAATATTGTTATTAGTTATGTAAACCAAATAAAAAAAATAAGGTGCAAAGCCATTCATTTAATTTGTTTAACCAACTTGAAAAAAGGGGTCCGTTATCCCTGGTGTTATCATATGCCATGACGTATTATTATTTTTATTTCTTTGACAGTTTTCCGAAGAATGAAAACCAGAAAAAATATGGCTAAATGTTGTTCTGATGTCATAAAAGACTACTTAAAGCTCCGTTGTATGTAGCCTTCACTTTAGTACAGCTAATTCCCAACAGTTATTGAAAGCCGCAATACCGTCTGTTTTTACGGTAAGCCCATTATTAGCTGATGGACACTTACCTACTTACATATTATATTAATATAACTTTCTGCACGCAAAACACAGAAAAGTCTACTTTTTGAGCAAATGTATAAAATTCATGAAGTTATATTATTATTTTGTTGCAGGCACAAAATAAGCAGATAAGAGTACTGAGTAAGGCCCCGTTACAACCCGTCGAACAATGTATTCCTGATTCAGAAATACTATCAAAAATAAGATTTTGATGATACTAAAGCATTTATTTTTACAAAACTTAAATTATTTTGCCCTCCACATCCTGTTCAATGTAATGAGGAACCCATAAGTTGCAGTTAGTGGAGGCATTAAGTAATTCATATTTCAATTTAAGAATATTCTATCAAAATCAAAATCTAATTACTTAAGAAAAAAATAAATTCAATGAATACAGTTTCTTTTATTTGAATTTGTTATATCATCCATACTTAAAATTAAGGGTCTAGTGGCTAGCCGGTTAAGCACAGGCAGTCTGCCCCCAATGGAAAAGTCTATTCATGACTATACCGTCGTTTTGAGGAGTTTATATGTATACTTATTTTGGACTAAAACCAAGTTGTTGTAGAAATATTTAACAAAATATGAAAAAAGTAGACTTTTTTAAAATTGTGAAATGATTCTAGTGATGGTAGACTAACAGGAGAATATATTATTTTTCATACCAAGCTTTGTTATTAATAATAATTATAATGGATTTGTTTATATTATATTTTAGGCATTTTTATGGGGTTATTATAGAGTGAACACATCCAAAAAAATAAAATAAATGTGATATAGTAGTCTTTATTAGCATACAAAATGTTATTGAAATCTTGGTTTCTGTAGGTTTGTTCCCGATTTGTGATTACAAATATTATAATAATTACAAGCCCCGCGTAACAAAAATATTGTGGTCACCCTATTAGAAAGTGACACACCTCCTCCGTACTAAACGTCCTGCTCGGCTCGTTATCAGGCTGCGAGTACTCAGTCCTGTTATATATATAAAGTCCTTGGTATTTTCATAGTCATAGATAAATAATGAAATGAGCGCTGAACAGATCTGGATTCTTATGAGCGTTCCGTAATCAGAATCCAGATTTGTGACATCTGTCAGGAGTAGAAAAAGTGAATTCCCGAGTCCCCTGGTGGAGCAGACCCATTTCTATGTATATTTTACTGATATTTTTTTCTTTAAAAGCAAGTAGGTGATCAGCATTCTATGCGCTACCAGACCAAAACATTATTTTTATCTTGTTGTGCTAAACGCATCGCGCTTACCAATAAGCCACGGAGGCAGTCAAGAGTAGAGATGGGAAGCTATTCTATTAGCTAACTAAATAGCGGCTATTCACAAAATAGTCACGGCTATGATGATTACTAGCAATAGCTAGTTATCATCAGCTAATAAGCTGCTTTAGTTTTTTTTGTATGGAATGTCACTGTTGGCCCTAGTAGCCTCTACAGCTTGCGTGGTGAGTGGTGAGCACAGTGGCTCAGCCTTGAGCTGCTTTGGTTAGAGGCGCTTCGATTTTATGACAAGCTTTCGGCGCAGTGGGCAGCTGATTATATACTCTACGTTATGCAGCCGCGGGTATCTGACTAGCTGTATAGCCAACGGGCAACGGCGCGCACGATTGCCGCAATCTTCATTCATTCGCATCGCCTTTCTATTTTTAACATTCACAATATAATAGAGACGAGATTATGATTACTTAGTCTAGCATTTTAATTATTTTGTATTTATCTAAATATGTTCGCGGCGAGATTTGAATATAATCGCGGGGCAGTTGAGCGTTAGTCAATTCCATTACATAGCTATAGTTGCTACACCGCTAACGGTATCAACTGTCAGTCGGTTAGTGAGTCATTTATAAAAATAGCCAAATAGCTAGTTATCTATCTGGCTATTCAACCACAAATAACCGGCTAGCTTAGCTAGGTTATTGAGATTTTGGCTAGTTACCAATTCGCTATTCTCTATTCAGCTATTCACATTTATTAAATATAAAATATGAGTAGAAAAGTGTGAAAAAGACGAAGTGATCGTGCGATTCGTGCCGCTAATAGTTGTCGAGTCACCCGAATCCGCCACTTCTTTTGAAGGTCAATAATTAATATCTCAGAAAAAAAAATTGGCTTCGGGGTGTTGCACATTCGTTACTAACAGACCTACAGAAAAGAGATAGATAGAGCCGCACTTTATATAGAGAGTGGTCAATTTTATGCGGGTTTGCTCAGTCCATTATCTATGTATATGGTTTTTCTATCCTTCGGGGTATCGATTCTCGGGTAAATCTTCGATCAACAATACATGACTTGGCTTAAACTTAAAGGTCTCGTTACCAGGCCATAAAATCTTTAAAATAAAGACACTGACGTCAAATACTCAGTGACAGTGATAAATGACAGCCGTCACAACAGCTGTGCTTATTGCTTTCAATTTTCAAATGATAATTTATTTTGTTTTGCGATTGCAAAATGCACTGATAATAATGTTCAAACCCAAATATTAATTCCTATTAGACACTAGCTTAACTGTATTATTTATTTTACCGTAATAATTTTTATAGTAATTTTAAATTCCAATTTAATAAGTTATGAGTTTACAGGATAGATTGAAACCCTTGCTAAAAATATTAAAATATACTTCTATCTTCGGAGGTAGCGCTTTAATAATAGCATATCATTTGAAACAGACCCATGAAAGAATAAATAAAATTGTGAATCCCAGTGTACTTGACGCTGAGAAAAAATGTTCTCCTGAATATATTTACATTGACGACCCATCGTACGATGCTGCTATGAAAGCGGAGCACGATAGGGAGAACAAACAATCTGTGGGATTTTCTCGTATTTGGAAAAGTCTAAAATATTCTTTAGCCTGGAAACTCCTTTGGTTATGTCGACACGGCAGTAAAGATCAACGAAACGCCGCTTTAGAACAATTGGCAGCATTTAAAAATAACAAAAGCTGGGATTGTTTAAAACTTGCTCAAGCATTAGACAAAGACACTGCAGTCCTTCTTGCTCGCACACGTGGAGCTGATTTGAGATATTTCTTGCCTCCACCCATACATATCCGTAGAGCAGCATTAACTTCAGAACTGATTTCATTCAGGTTAAGAGATCTGCTAATGTCTATACAAAATGTAAACCCTCATGGTTGCATACATTACTTTCTTTCCAAATATTTTCTAAACATACAGGAACAACCTGTAGAAGTTGATTTACCAAATAAACCAGATAACTTAAGTGAAAAAGAGCTATGTGTTTTATGTCTTGATGCTCTTCATCATCACTTGTCACTTTTCTATCACAAAACATATGAAGAAGATGCTTCCATTCAGTCTTTGATCAAAATGGGCATTTTACCATGTTTAGCTGAACTATTATTGAGATATCGCAATGATACTGATATTGATATTGCAGTATTAAAAATTCTTACTATATTAAGTGTTCATAGCAATCTTTCAAAGGATTTCTTCCAAAATGGTTTAATAAGGGATTTATCCAGATTATTGAGATCAAAAGATGTCCGTTTAGCTAGTTCTGCTGCAGTTTCTTTAGCAAATCTATCTGGGGAATATTTGTACAGGCCTGGTTTATATTTATTGTATCCATTATATAGAACTTCAGTACAACACACTTGTGATACCCTTTTGGTTCATGGACTTAGAGGTGGTGTTTTTGTTACCTGGAGACAACGGGATAGAGCATGTTTTAAACCTGTAGGTATCTTAGAAGTATCTGTTTCTGATGCAGATTGTGATCCCTGTAAAGAAAATGAAACTGAGGCAAAGTATTTTGATCCAGAATTACAACAGGTTTTGGATGATATAATGGAAATAGAAGAGGAGTCCTTACTGTCAAATGTAGAAGTTGTGTTACATGATATCCCTATTGACGCCAAACGAGAACCTATTAACAAATGCACATTCACAGCTAATAAAAAGAGAAATGCATTAATACAAGAAGATGAAGACAAGTGCACCTATACATTTTGTTGGCCCAAAGATTGGTTGCCCAAAGATTGTAAAAACTTGCGTATTTTAGGAATTAATTATTGGAGTTCTCTCTCTGAGTGGTTAGAGCATTGTCCATTACAAAATGCGGATTTATCTACAAGAGCATCTGAACTTATCCCTAAATTGGTTGATGCGGGAGTTGGTAAAAAAAATATTGTATGGCTAACTCATTCTATGGGAGGTTTAATAGTTAAACAGTTACTTATAGAGGCATCTGAGAGTAAAAGCATGCAAGTTAAACAATTATGTGACTTTACAAAGGCAATACTCTTTTACAGCACCCCACATAAAGGCAGCGCACTTGCAACAATGCCAAGAGCAGCGGCGGCTGTGCTGTGGCCATCTCAAGATGTAAAGCAATTACAGGAAAACTCCCCTGTTTTACTTAAAATTCATCAAGCTTTTATAAAGTATGCTGAAAGGTACGGCTGGGAAACAATTAGTTTTGCAGAAACTTTGCCAACTCCAGTGACAGCTTTTAAAGTACCAATTCATTTTGTAGAACCTTATTCAGCCGACCTTGGGCGTGGGGTGTTTTACCAACTACCATTAGATCATTTATCTATTTGCAAGCCAGCAACAAGGCAATCTATCTTATATACTACTGTTTTAGATGTTCTGAAAAGAGTCATAGCAGAGGATTTAGAATTGCACAACACAAATTATTCTTACATTCAACATGTTGTGGATTATTTATTATGGACAGTGCAAAGTAAAATTAAAACAGTCATTGAACTCTTAGATGAAGCCCAGAGCACTGATCGTCTTCATAGTATTGAAAAAGCCTTATTACAAACATTTACAGATGACTTTCTTGATTAAATCGTTTCTTAAATTTTCAAAAATGTCAAGTATAGTTACCTTAAAATGCATATTATAATGTGTGAGTAAGTTTATTGTGTTATGTCTATTAATGTAAAACGTCTACAATGAATTACCTATAGTACAATATTTGATGTTTTGTGATTTATAAAAATGCTACTAGTCATTATTTATTTATTAATATTAGGTTAATACTCTGAAACTCAAATCTTATCTTTTTTAGAATCAAAGTTAATACCATAAAGCCTTATTTACTATAAAATAAATTGTTTTTGTTATTTTATGACCTGTTTAATTTGGTTTTGTTATAACAATTTTTTTTTGCACCTATCAATCTTGGAGATATTAATTAATAAAAAATGCAATCGGATGGGCAGGGCAAAAAAACCGGTCATCTGCTTTTCGAATATGTTTGGGGACTTGAAGCTGCAATCATGTACCACTAAATATATCTAGTGGTAAATAGAAAATTTGCACATTTATTAATAGCAATTACCAATAGGTACTTGGCCTTCTATTTCTTGTGGCTATTTTCCAAATCGAATCACCGATCAGGTGCTCTGCCATGAAAATAGAGTAACTTTCGCATTTATCATTCTAGACCAATTTTACTATTATGGGTCAGTGGTGAGAAGGTTACATAATTATTTACTAATAATAAAATTATATTTCTAATTAAAATATTTTTTGTTATGTAAATTTAAGTTTTTAATAGTACGACATCTTTTAAACATTATTTAAACTACATTATTTTATTAAGGGACTAGGAACGAATGGTAGCCGTTTGATTTTTTGTGTAAGTTCATCTATTTTTGAGAAGATGGCGCTGTGCTTAATAATGTTTAATTATGTGAATAAATCATAATATTAAAATCACAGAACTATGGAGGGTAGAGATAAGGAGGAATCTCTCATATGGGGCTTTACTTTCAAAAGTGTCCATGATAAGCTGTTAGATTCAAATCAAATCAATCAAATCTCAATTTCACCGTGCTTTAAGTTTATAACTGTGTCAGACTACAAAAAAAATAACTAAATCACGAAATACCTAAGACATCTACTTACATATAGTGCGTTAAAAATAAAACGATCAGTCAAATAGTTAAACTATTTTAATAGTTAGTAGACCACGCTTTCTGTAAAGCACTGGACTCAGGATAAATAATACATATATGTATCTTTTTATTTTATAACTTTATAGCACACAACAGAAATACAAATTATGTATCAAATTTGTAAGAGCCAATTTGAAACGTATGTAACCATGTAGTGCGGTCGCATCAAAGGAGGACAATAAAACTCGACACCTGTAATCCGGCACACCTTCATTATGATTATATTGTCTTCTGTAGCGATGGCCAAATTATAAATAAATAAATATGAAACTACTTTTACAGGAATAAGAGGTAAAATAGGTGGTCTTATTGCCACCAGATATCTTGACTAGCAATCTCTTCCAGACCTTTGGGTGATAGGAATAACTTAAGTAAAGGTTGGGAGATGCAAGAAATATGTTTTTACTAAACGTAATTAGTAAATCACATTTTTAACAAGTTAGTCTTATAGACTTTTTATGGTTTTTACTACTAAGGTTTTTGCAGCTGCTCGTGCGATCTAAATAGGTAGGCTATGTTGATTTATAATTACCTACTTATTCTTTAAAAGCAGGTGTTATTAATAGAAATAGTTTTCATACATTATATTTTGGTTGATATATAAACATTTTATCACAAAAAACGCAAAAGTACCTACAGTCATACTACACGTACAGTATTTCGTGTGGTTTGGTCGGATAAAACCTAATTAATAATAATAGCCCCAGTCTCCACACACAGAATCTGATCGTATCATATCTTATGAAGAACTTTAACACCTCCTTCATAAACATCAAGATTCTAACTCAAACTCAATGGATTTATTCTAGATTAATATCATAAACAGATAAGATGATGTTTTATTTATCGTAGAGGAGTAACTTTTCGAAATATGAAAAACGTTCCTACGTCATGTGAGCCACCCTATTTACCCAGTTTTAACACCTATTCTATATAAAAAAAGTTGCAAGTGAATGAGTTTTTCTGCTTGGCGCTAGTTTACTTAAGGTGTCAGTAGTCGACATTTTTTCCATAGAAATTTCGGGGGGGTATTACTCCACTATTTAGCACCGTATATGCAAAGTTATACATGATATCGTTTTGTCTCATTATTAATTTTGTCTGTGCAGAAACAGAATGGTAAAATAAAAAACCATTAAAAAGTTACGAGCTACCAAAGATTCGTTTTTATTGGCATTTTTTAACACAACTTTGGGCTTAAATTAGTAATAAAAGAAGTATCAAATTTTCAAAACAAAGTCGCTACAAACAAAGCACGATTATCGAAGATTACAATAACTTTTATTTGTAATTGATTTATGCAGTGGTTTTTTCATAAAACTCGATTTTCCAAAAGCTTTTTCGTATTTTTTTAGACGCCCCTTTTACTATGAATTATCGTGCATCTCACTTAATAATGAGTGCCCCGGTGCGGTGCGAGAGAATAGCATGCTTTTTGGCGACGCCCACCAGTGAGTTCGAGCCCGCGACTTGTGCAACCTTAACAACTGAGTGCACATGTATTAATATTTTAATTTAGGTACGAGTATTACCACGATTTCGAGTAATATACATAAATGTATATAATATTATATAGATATTGGATAGTATTATTATAATAATTATCCACTCCAGTGATGATTATTATAAGTATAGGTATCTATGATACTATTACTAAATCCATAAGGATTCGTATCTATAAGTATCTATCTCATATAAATGAGATAGATACTTATAGATACGGACATAATATGATGATTATAATATGTAACCCTGTTACCAGAAAAAAAATCATGTTGGTATGAATACTTTGTAAGATAAGACTACTTAATATTTACTATTTTATACATAGTGTACTATGTATAAACACATATAGTGTACACTGTAATAAGTAAACACTTTTATGATAGAATAAGGTAAATTTACAAGATACATAAAATATGATGTTGAGTCGACGGAATACGGCCATTTTCAAGTGACAAACGTAGGATCAATACGACTTCCTTCAGTAGGTTTCCATGGTGATCTTTTGTAGCCAAAATCAAATCAAAATATTGCGCGCTATAGGGAAGATTAATAAAAAGATTTATTGATAGCAATGATAGAAAAAACTTAATCTACCAATACCTTTTATACTAAAATATTCGAATGACAATTTCAAATAATAATTCCTTCCCAGTTGTATGGCCACGTATCTGCCTACAAAATATTTTAAGGCGGTAAGTTTTTATTCTCTCAAAAGACGTACACTTAATTATCTAAGGACGTACATATTGAACTATGATTTATAAAAGACCTGAAGTTTTTTTGAGTGAGTTTCGAGTTTTGACCATTGCCACAATATATTATTTAAATCACAAACATATTTTACTATATTGTATTTGTTTTATAATTAAAGGGTTAACTTAAAATTTTGGAACAATTACTTATCTTCATAGAACGTCCTAAAACACTTTCTAAACATTAAAAAAATATAAAGGAAGACTTTACATTCTATTGAATGCTGCTCGTACATTATTATGTAAATTACCAATTTGATACCACTTAATTTAAAACTACTTCATAATCGAAATATTAAGAACTGTATAAAATTTCGTATATTTAAAAGTTTATCCAAAAAAAAGTTCAAATAAGCCTTCAAGTCTAAAGTTGCAATGTACAAATTTTTTAATCATTTTTATAACGTTTAAAAAATTTAATACAGGGCTGTTTGCCTCAAAATTAAAATTGATTCAAATTAAGATAAAAAAAAAATTCTTGTAATTTACACACGTTTGCATTTTGTTAATCATTGTTAATTTGATATTATTATCTACAAAGATACTTGATTCTTACGAAAATATAATATATGGAAAAGCGCCTGTCACTCTTTTGAGAGCATATTATAATTATAATTACGTTTAGAGTACTAAGCAAGTGTGATAAATACCTTAGTAACTAAAACAGCGAATTACATGGAAATATCTTGCTGGAACACTAGCTCCCATACAAAGGTTTCCCTGACAACTGCAATTATAATGAGTACAATCCAGTGGCGTAACTAGGTGGACAAGGGCCCCGGTGCAGAGAGAAAAAAAATCGCAATAACAGTTAACAGTAACAAACAAATCTTTCCTTTTTATAATATTAGTATAGATCAAGGAGCTGCCTCCCCCTCTTTCCAAAGCCCAGGGGGCCCTCTCAGCTTCAGGGCCCTGGTGCACTGCACCACTTTGCCATATGATAACTACGCCACTGGTAAAATCCAGTTCTTATTAATCTAAAACCCAACCCAGTCGGGTTAGAATTTCAAATTGCATTGATTACCATCCCGACAAAAATTGCATCAGACTTTAAGGGGGTCAGTGGGTCAAAATGGCGACCTTTTTTGTCCGACCAATATTTTTCAAATTAAGCGGGGAACGACAAAGGGGATATAATTATTGAAAAATCTCACTTAATATTGACTTTAGGGCGTAAATGTAAAGAAATGAAGTAAGAGCTAGGAACTAAATGTAGAGAAACGAATAATGATCAACTTTAGTTATTATGTTTTTTTTTTCGAAAATTCGAAAACGGCCGAGTTATTAACGAAAAATCTTTACTCCCTTAAAACCAAGATGGCGGCTAGTCGGGGTCGAGGTTCGTCGCCAGTTTGAATTTAGACTTCCACTGAACCCCCATAAGGCTGATGGAATTATTATCGGGATGGTAATAATAGTGGAGGCTTTCTGTCGTCTAACCCGGCTGGGCTATTATGAAAATAGGTAGTAGGAAAGGTACCAACATACAAGTTCATTATACTCTGTATAACAATCCTTGTACTGCAAAAATATACAATACATATCCAAACATCAGGTCATAAATAAATATCAGGTCACACCTGCACCGTTATAATGCAAATCTTCGAATGATGAAATAGGTCATCGATCTGAATCCATCACGAATCGAGGTGAAAGATCTCTAAAATTATTCTGCATTTATTTCGTCTTTGCTTATTGTTGAACCATATCGGCGTTTAAAACATAGGGACGAATGAATTACGAGTATATAAGTTAGATAGGTACACTCCATTTGTATAGAAAGAAATTCACCAAACTAAAATAAAGTAGGTATGTGTTTTGTTTTGGGAATGATAGATCATTGATAATAGAATAATAAAAATAAACACGACAATTCTTTTAACTTTGTACAATCAATTAGACATTTTATGTAATGCTTTTACCGTGTGATGACTAAAAGGAGTTTAGGTGGAAGTAATGTATTATAACAGTATATATAAATAAAACCAATAGGTATGTTTTTTTTTATTTCCGCTGCTGTTGCGATACTATAGATTATTTTCATTCAGATAATTACTTGTGTCATACCTACAGTTGTTGTATTATATAATAAGATCATAGTCGTATTAATAGAAAAAATCTGCTCTAGTTTTGTTGTTAGAATAGATAGTTAAATAGGCCGGAAGGCCCTTTCACACGATGCTATTTTTATGCATTTATCTGAAAATACTGTTAAACCAATTTTCCACATCCATACTATCGTAAACGTTCATTAGGCAGTCGATAAGGGAAAAACAAGATGGAAGTTCTGAGAAATTTTCCATCTAGGCGTGTTGAACGCAGTAAGTAATACATTTATTCCAAGGTAAGATAAAGAATGCATTTCTTCGAGGTTTACGTAGGTACCTACTTTTCCGTCGCATCGCATCACCACTTTCATTATGGTGATGGGGAATTATGTATTGTTTACGCATTTGGTCCTACATTTATACTGAATTGCAATACATTTAAACATAATATTATGTTTATATATATTATATATATACGTATATAATATGAAATTCAGGCCCGGATTTAGAGGTTTGAAGGGCTTGGGGCAAAAAAGGAGCGGAGGCCCCTGGTCCCAAATTTATACTAAATAAAATTATATTTATTAATATTTAAGAACAATATAAACATATACAAAGTACAGTAGTTAAAGTAAAACAGCGAAAAAAATATATCACAGGAAATGTTGTTTACTAGTGTTTACTCGTCGGAATTTGAAAATTTTGTTTACCGAAGTTTCTATTGTGGGGCCTCTCTTTTGTGGAGGCCTGGGGCAGTTGCCCCAGATGCCCTCCCTAAATCCGGCCCTGATTAAATCTATTATCTGGGTCAACACGCTGTAGCTGTGGCAGCGACAGTACATTTCAAATTGGAGCAGTCATTGTGTAGGTACCTAATATGGATTGCGGAGTCCCGGTCGGACACAGTTGTGACCTAATTTTTGCAGTAAACCTCTCAAGTAGGTACTTCCCTTTTATAGACGACTAATGGTTTATTCTCACAGCAATCGTTGCTTTGTAAGTAATTTAATATATTCAAGAGCTATTGAATATGAAGGTCGGTAATTACCCACTATTGAGTTGACTTGATATGGTTGAATAAGTAATTCATTCGTGATTTACTTGTATCAATAGCTTTTTAAGAAATGATATTAACTTATGATCCTTAGTTATTTCAACTCGAATCATACGATCAATTTACACTGATGCTTGAACGTAAGTAAAAAGGTGTGGGTACCTACCTACGTTTAAAACTATTTTTAAGGTCACCTTATAGGTTATAATCGCACAGTTCACAAACAAAGCGTATAATAGGTACCTATGTACCTTTCGATATGAGTGCCAATCTTTATATATTTTAAAAGCGTTACTATATTTTCTTACACATAAACAGAGGTTTTGCGTAATGATGTTTTGTTCTACGTAATATAAGACGTATTATGAAAAAAAAATTGAAAAATTATAACGATAAAAGAGTATAAATAATATAAAATAACTAGAGTTTGGTGGCTTCGTATGCTTTAAAAAACTGTGAGGATTTTACAGAATAAGATACAGTAGTCTCACTATTATTTAAAACCATTTAATTAAAATGCAATCAATGGTTATGAGAAAGATTCAAATAGATTATAGACAATAGGTATAATTTAGTTACTTTGGCATTTATAACGTAAAATTTTAATTTAGAAATTCTTATATAAAACCTTTATTTTTTAAGAACAGACAAAGTAATGTTCAGTTTATTTTGTCGTACAGAACTCGCGAGCAACGAGAGTAAGCACAAGAGGAATAAATGAGGAAGTATCAAATTCCTAACAAAGACCTTCGTACAACGCGGCATGGTCACCATAATTAATTATTCGCTTTAATTATGTGTTGGTTGTACACATTATATTTATTATATACACAACTACGTAACAGTCATAACGATGTATAACTTTCAAAATAACCTTCGTTTGCTATAGTACCTATAAACTACCTACGAATTTAAGAACAACACTCGCTTGGTAAAAAATACACATGGAATATGAATAATTGTGAAAATAATTTTAATTCTTTCTAAACAAACGAATAAGTTGGTTAATTCGTCGTCTGACGTCTACTATTACTTATTTTAATACAAATATTGATCCAATCGCTGCTAGTGTATATAAATCATTGAGTGAATGTATCACATAAAAATCGGCAATTTCCATATACCTATTACCTAGGTCAAATAGATATATTATTGTACACAGTATTAGTATGTTCTATACTGATTACCATTTATGCGACGCGGTAAAATGACGTAATAAATGTCTGATCTCATATTATTATGACCAAACCCATTTTAATACATCTGAATATTAATTTATAGCAACAAACAGTTAAATAATTAGATATTTTAATAGTGAATTCACGAGTCCGATAGTGGGGCATGGAGAAGACCTATTTGTGTGTCTGTTTCACTGGTTATCTTTCTCTTCAGCACTCTGTACCCTGCCGGATAAAAAGTGTTTTTTAAATCTTAGTTGAGTTCGAACTCAGAACCTCCGGTGCTAAATGCATCGCGTTGCACACATGCATACGTTTTGATTTGATTGAATAGTTTGATACTTACTGTGTATTTCAGTCTTATTTTTTTAAAGTTCTTTAAAATATTCATTGTTAATACTAGCGAGTAGCGACGTCATGACGCATGCTGTTATAAATATCATATTACAGCAATTTATTTGTTTGACCCTATGTAGCCTTTGAATAGTTGATCGGCAATCCAATAGATTTTAAACATTTTGCAACAAATTATACAAATATTATTCAATTCAAATTACTCGTACTAGCATGTTCTAAATCACAATATATCGAGCTAATAATAATAAATATATTATATTTGATTCAAATTCCATCATGATACGACATATCACGGAAAAAAATATGACGTCATATTATTATAGTATTACAGTAATTCTTGCAGAGACGAATCGACTCAAACTAAAATTCCTTGTAGTACCTATACTACAAAATAATTATTAATTAAATGATTTCGCAGATGTAGGCATGAGAAAATTTATAGGACATAGGTACGTATCGTATAGTGTTGTGTCTACAAATTTATATTGTAATTTGTAACTTAATAATTTTTATATTGAAAGGCAGGCTCTTCCGACTCTAAACTCTCTCTGGCAACCATGACAATCCTAAAACCCCGGAATTTGAAACTTACAAACCGGACATGCCAACAGTCTTTTTTGAAGTTACTTAGTAAAACAAAAAAATATTTTTAATAAACTTTTTATTTAAGTATTTTTTTACATTTAATTCAGCTTTTTAAGAAACAAAACACAATGTTTTAAAGTTTTCGGAAACTGATAGCATTATAACGTTTTTTATTCCTTTTAATAAAATATAAACCCTGTCTAGAAATCGACACCAGCAAAGAACTCTGCACTAACTTGAAAAAGTATATTTTACGCCAAATGCAGCTTAAAAATAATAAATACTTATAATTTATATACTGTGAGTATATACATATAAAATAAATACAATAAAATATAAATAAAATATATAAATTATTCTTGGAAATGTCTATGGCGTAAAATATACATTTTCAATTAGTTAACTGCTGCTATCGAAATTGAACCCCATCCAGTCGCTCCTCGGAATCCCTGTACATTAGGACACATAGGGTAAACCTTCACAAATGGCAAATCTATTCGATAATAAACTATTTATAACGGAGGACAAAGTTATAGAATAGCCTGGTCAAGCAACCAGTTACCGCCATCATTGGTTGTTCTACCATAGTCCATAACACAATTCTATATTCCTAATAATGATTCGATAAACATGAATGTTTACCGGCAAGTGGATGCATAATGAACATGTATCCTCTTCATCTAAAGACCATCTTACTTTTGAGATAATATTCTTTAGAAAAATGTAAGGAGGAAAGTACGACTAGGTAGCGGTTGCTTCTCATTCTCATTCAGCAAAGTATTGATTTTATAATCATCTTGACCTATTTTCCCGTAGCGCCACTCTAAAAGCGACCTTATTATCTATAATTGTCTATGGAGATATAATAGAAACCTTATTATTCCAGAATGTTAGATTCTCTATTATAATATGATTTATATAAGTTATACTTACGGCGCGGATTTGCACGGCTATACCAAGAATTTCTCCTGCCTTTCTCGAAGGAACCTTCCTTGGACTTCTACAAATATTTCAAAACCAAAATTAGGCACATCGGTTTAGCCGTACTCGAGTTTTTATGAGACTAACAAACGACAATTCATTTTTTATATAAATAAACATAAACTTAACGATCTTTTTAACAATTTCAATAAATAAATACATATATAGTTATAGATAATACTACGTCAATTTATAGAATTTATACATTTTGTTCGAAGCACTATTAAAAATATACTATATAGGTAAAACAGTTTTCTTTCATAATCAAAGACTATTTATTACGAGGGTATAGTGTTAAAACCCAATAAATATGAAAATTTAAGTTTTAAATTTTATAAGTTTAGGGACAAAAATACATCACAAAAACAAATCACATCACAAAAATATTAATAACGATATTCTTTGTATATCTTAGCTAATTTTGTCCCTAACATTGTAAAATTAAATTTAACTTAAAACTATAATTTCATACTTATTGGATTATATTTATTGATTTATTTGTAATGTTAAATAAAGGAAAACATTTAAAAAAAAACTTTCTGCATGGGAAAGGATTTCTTGTGGCCGAGAAACAGCATTCACCTATCTTCTCCATTTTGTCCTGGTTCTATTTTTAATTAACCCAAGTAGGATTGTGCTACTTGTGCGTTTCTTTCATTCTTCTCTATAATTCATCATCTCGACACATCACTCTTCACAGATATTATAAAGTTACTGTAAAATCTTTATATGAGTACGTCAAACTACAAGTAGGAAATAGTAATAAGAATGTCCATTATTTTTATTGGCATTTAATATTCTAAAACTATTAACATTCTCTTTAATATCACCTTGATGGCGAGAAACATAATAGACATAATATACCAGAATAGCGATGAAATATGTATTTGCCAATGTACATGCCAAATTCAAATAATTCCATACAAAAATATATGAGTCCGTAAAATACCAGGGCCGAAAACTAGGTTTTTTTAAAAACTTGAATGTATTTGGCAGTATTAAGTATGTATATTATGGTTTAGTAACTAGTTAGTTCTGGTTTTTCGGGCAAGTTCGCCCTCCGAACTCGCCAAATGAAAAATACTTGCATATGAAAACGATCCGTTACATATTCTAAAAAATAAGGATCACAAATAGTATTTGCAAAAAAAAGTATTGCCATTTAATGCAAGTATTTTCAGTTGCACCCGAATAGCTAATAATTTCTACTAGTATTTCCCGCTCGTACCAGTTCACCCTACTTCCAAGACAAGCCCTGGTTTTTAAACCTGGTATCATAAATACGTATACGTCTCATCTCTAGACCAGAAAAAGTTTACTCTTTATAACTATATTAATTAGCCACTAATCCCTTATATATACTTACTTTTTTAAAAATCTTATTTAAAAAAGGTAACGAATTTTGCCGGCTCTTCTCGGTAGGAACAACATTCCAAGCCGATGGTAGATTAATATTGACGATTCTAAAATGCTTGTAAATGTTTACTTGAATAAACTTATATTATTTTGCTTTATATTAAGAAATAACTTACCGCGGAATACTGAAACGATAATCAAAATTTGAGGGCTTCTTAAAATGTTCCTGTCTTTTATTTTACCTTCGTAATGAAAGATATACTTTTAAGTACACCTCAATGTTGATTAGCGTTCGAGAATTCGGCCGTAAGAGATTCTATTTAAAAATAAAAACAATATGAAAAACATGACTTATTATGTAACTCTAAATCCATAGATGTATGACTAAATAATTTTACACGAAGGCCATTTGCAGGGCTTGTCTGCAAATCCGCTTACGGGCGTACGGCATACGTTGGGTGCAGTATTCAACATACAGCATATCTTATCGAAAGTTCCACAAGGTGTGTTCCATTTGATTCTTCTCTGCATAGGTGATCGTTTCTATTCATATTTAACAGGTCAGCTGTATTATTGTCAGTGTGACTGACAGGCTGTGTGCATAGGCGAAGCAATCTGGAGCATTTCAATCAGATCCAATTTATTGTCCAACAGAGCTTGTATATACGAACTTCAAACAAAAATGATTCTTATGCCTTACGGTAATGGCTTAGTTTCCTGATGATAGTTCCATATCTGAATTTACAATCTGGAACAGAATTATTTCAAATAAATAGTACCTAAATAGCTATGCCCTATCCCTTCCCCTGAAGGCAGTATGAATTATTTTTCAGCTTGAGAACTTTTATCGGTATATATAGTGCTATACAATTTTCGTATTTAAATCTTGTATTTATTAGTCCCTATTTGAAAACATTTCTCTAAAATGCAGTTGCTCTGATATATATCCTACTTTTATATGTTAGACCTGTACAAGTAACAGTTACATAATATATTTAGGTATTATGTCGTAACGTAATTTTATATACATGTGTATTTAAATACACATATATAATATATAAATGTGTAGCTTGATTGAATACCTAGGTTTAAAACTGTTACTCTTTAGCTTGTAAATAAAATAACTTGAAAATGCGAAGAAATCAATTTCAATTGCATAGTGGTTGAACTATAAATGGTACATAGGACTCCACCCAGATCGTAAAGACAGGTACTAAGCAAATAAACAGCTACGCCACGACGTAAAAATATGACGTTCAGCTAGTTAGTTCTAACTGAAGGTTAATTTCACGGGCTACATAAAGCTAGTTATAGAGACTACATAGCACATATCAGCAGTTGTATTTCAGTCGCACAATAAGGTCGTTTGTTGTCGTGATACGATAAAATAACTAATCGCTTATCGTATGCCAGGGCCTATATCCTTGGCCCGAATATACGTTTGAGTTTAAATGTGCGCCGTGTGATAACTTCTTAAATTAATGTTGTAATTTTTTATCTTACTAGCTATGTCGTAAACATATGAAAAGCCATGAAAACTCATTAAGCAATATTTAACATCGAACAGTATATAAGAATCACGTGAAAGTCGATAAAGACAAGTACCTACTCAATATTTGGTTTAAGAGATTTCCGGTATAATGTCCTAAGAAGTTCTCTTAATTCTCCTACTTCATATAAATATATTACTGGCACTTAATAGCGATTCATATATTAACCCGGCGTGTGTACACTATATTTTTCGGTGCACGGTGTGTATACTGGGTACTTTAGGGAACAGTCGAGTTTAAACGGTTTTGTAGGCTTCCAAAAAATCTGAAAAAATCTGGTTTACTTATTGAAGTGTCTTCTACATGGCCCAGCAGCTACGTAACTCAAGAGTTAAAAACCGTTGTTAATAAAAATAAAACAATCGTCTAAAAAGTGGGAAAAACGGAATTTTGTTAACAAATTCGTAACTCTACAAAAAATAAAAAAAAACGTTTCTAGGATTTTGTAGCTCAGACTATGAGCTTTCAAAAGAATATAGTGTTTTTTGTGTGGGTTGCGAAAAGTTGAATTATTTAAACACCTGAAAGTGGGGAATATTTTATGGATTCATGCATTTCATAAAATAAACGAAAAGGTAATTTTACGATACAAAAATGATTTTTTATTATTCAAAATACAAAGAGATAATATATTAAAGATTAAAGATCTGAAAACCCGAAATTACTCTGCGCAATTGTTACAGAAATGGAGTCGATGGTCCTCGCAAACCGGCGTTTCGCACAAGACGCAACAGTAAAGTGTTTTCTTGTTCTCTTTTCAATTACAGACAGAACACCTTTTCCGTTTTTCTAGTTTTCCCATCGTTAAGGGTCCGCGTTCATCGACTCCGAGAATATCGGTAATGAGGTTTCTAATATTTCTCCGTAAGGTGGATTTTTGTAAACGAGCCTCTAAATGTGGCTTCAACATACTTTGAACCAATTGTTTAAAAAAGTTTTTTATGGAGGTTCGAAAAAACGCCGCAGCAGCATTAAATACATGCAGCATTAATTTCAGTATAAGAAAAAACTGAAAAATTACGAAAACGAAAAATAAAACACCATCCACTTACCTTTGAAAATACTGACGCGGAGTGTACACTGACCCTTTCAGGGAACGGCAGCGACTTACACTCACTGGCGTTTCTAGATAAACCGCCGGAACCGGCGGTCACTTAGGCATTTAGTCCCTTTTACTACTTAGATTTTTTAGGGAGGGTAACCGAAGCCTGCCCTTTATCGGCTAGAAAGAATTTTTAGTTCGAAATTTCGACTGTTCCTTGAAAGACCCAGTATACACACGCCGGGTTAAGTGAGAGTCTGCTTGATAGATATCCGCAAAAGAATAAAGCATGGCACTATCACAGATTAAAAACTTTTTTATGTTAGATATCGACAGACAACCTCATTGTTCACTTGCCTCAGCCACAGAACATCAGTCTTTGATGCACTGTCGACCTACTATTTACTTCGAGCATTTGAAAATCGATAGACTGAAACCGAAACGCACAATATGCACTTTACGGTTTTTCCATCTACGGTGGTTCGTTACCCGGTCGGAATTTCGATATTCTTCCCAGTCAATGAATGCCCGAAGTTACCAGCCGTGGGGAAGACATGCTTACAGAAAATTATAAACATCGTTCCGGTGGAATTCGAACCCACGAAACATCAGTGCACACGGCAGGTGTTCTTCCGAACGCACCAACGAGCCCGGCAAAACTGTATAGTAAATTGATAATTAACTAAAGGTAAGGTAAGGTAAGATAAATCAATCAATAAATAATATATAGACAAAAACACATAATTAATTTTTATAAATAGTTTACGCGGCTAAAAATAAAGAAGACCACCGAAGCAAATTGGGGTATTTAGATTAATTTCGTGTGAACTATACATATGTAGAATACATGTGCTTTTGTTCACAGTAGATAACATAATATACCATACGCAATAAAACAGATTTTCTGGTCTTGAGCCAACTGTGACTAAACCTTAATAAATGTTAAAATCATAATGTTATAACAATCTAAATGCAGAGTTATTTAACTGAACGTAAGAAAAAAATATACAGCAGAAAATTTAATATAAGCGCAATTTTTCCACGTTCTAGACAGTATTTTATATGAAAATTCCTTTGCTAGTCACTACTACTGGCTTGTGCATTGAAACCATGGCCTAGAGCAGAGACAGTGTTAGCTGTGGTGTTCGTGTAATAAAGCAAGTGCAATGTGCATGGCAAGGTCGCAATGTACTGTGCAATTTTCAACATCAGACGAGTATTTTAGCCATACCTAGTTTTTTAGGCAAAAACGACGACCCTCATAGATTAGACTTATTCAAGGAAGCGTTCTAGGTACAGTCCTGTTCTTGTAAAAAATATGCAACCACGTTAAACAATTTTTTTTTATAATGGTACAAATTCTTGATTTCAATACTGCTTATTCAGGTAATCGGAAATTCGCTGATTTAAAGAAGGAGAAATAGGTATGTACATATATGTATTTTCAATTAATTTTAAACAAAACCAAAGCTATGTTTCATTTATAATAGTTGTGATTATTTTTATGAAAAAAATATCAAACATTGAACTTTCTCTTTGTTCTCCACAGTGGCATAGCATAGGTAACCAGCACCCGGTGATGATCCCATATTTACCGCTCCATTATTTTTGTAATTGATTATAAAAAATTGGGGTTCTGTTATTACAGTGATGTAGTAACAAAAAAAATAAAAATAAAAACTGAAGGAGGTCATTTTTTACCGCTACCTGTGAAATGCCGCCCCCGCCAAAGTGCCGCCCGGGGGGGAACCCCCCCCCCATGCCATGGCCTTATGGTGTCAAACAAGCATAGTTTAATATCATTCTTGTTGTGTTGTTTAGTTGATCAGAGTTTCTTGCTTATGCCTAATTTGTGTAAGAAGGAATTTGTGTTCATGGAGAGATATTAGTTATCTCAATCGCAATTCCTAACATTTATAGTTTATAGTATTTCATATACCTACTATCCTTACTTTTATTAATTACTTATCCATATGTAATAAACTTAACAGTTGAAGATTTTTCATTACTGCGAGCGAAATAGTTCATTCTTCCATCAGGCCTCTTTTATTTCGAGTATAATAATACATTGCGCATAAATATTACAACATATTTTAAATAAACTGGTCTATATAAATATTAATATATTCTCCGATGAAAATTATTACTGTTTCTCACAATGCTAGAATTCCTACCATCTCTTTGTTATATATTGTCTAGAATGCAACCTACATTGAGAGATTAACAAGTATTGTATGTTACTCTGCCAATGAGATCGTGTATATCTAGATGTGCATTCAATTTGCACTTTACTACTTAGCATAGTGTTCGTAGTCTATTACACTATTGCGGTACAAACATTTATACGAGTATACAGGCTGAATTTTTCAAGTGGGCGTTCATGGCCAACTCCGAAAGTAAGAAAAATAGCGAAAAGTACTGAAAGGAGTCTCGAGTCCGAGTTTAATGAAAACTAAAACAGCATCGATGTATTTTTGAAAAATCAGTATATCTAGCCAGAAATCGAACCCGTTGATTTCGATGAAAAGAACACATACTGTATTATTACACCATTCGATAGCGTCGCTAATAAAGAATGGATTTTGTGCTTTTTGTATACATTGTTTTATATCAAAACTTATTGATAATTGAGCTATCCATATTTCGATACTTTCTATCCACGCGCATCTAGTGAATACCAATATGGGGTATATGTATACTGGGGCAGATATTTCACTGATCATTTTTCTTTATTTTCTGTGCTATTCTTCGCTCATTATAAATGTAAGTAATTTTGTCTGTTTGGCTCCTACATTTTATTCCCGGAAATCATTTCAATTTTGTAAACGATCTTATGAGATACAAGCCAAACACCAGTGTATTAATTGAATAGTAAAATTATTTTTTATATAGTTTACACACAAATATCACTTAAAACTAGCCAATTATTTGTCATGTGGTTAATATTACATAACCAATTATATTTAGTAAATAGTAATTAATAATGATAATAGCCATATTAGGTACTCGTTACTATCACATATATTGACGAGATCGTTGGTGCGTTCGGTAGAATTTTAAACTCCGATGGGTTGCGGGTTCTAATCCCGCCGGGACGACATGTTTACAAACTATAAGCATGTCTTTCTCACGTCTGGTAATTTAGGGCTTCTAAACGGGTGGGAGGAATATCGAACCACCGTTCATTGAAGGAAAAACCGTGAAGTGCGCATCGCGCGCTTTGTACTTATGTTAGTCCTTGGATTTCCGAATGCTTGAAGTAAAAAGAAGGTTGATACTTGACAGCGCTTCAATGACTGATGTTCTGTTGTTGGGGAATCACCTACCATCAAGTGAACCTCATGCTCGTCTATCGATATCTATCATAAAAAAAGCTTTTTAATATATGCTTGCGGCTATAAGTCTGTCTCTTCCATCCTCTGATTTATGTATCTTCTCATGATGGGTACCTTGACGAAATTAACAATTCTTATGAAAATATTTGGTGATCTCTATTCATACAAGGATTTCTAGTAGAATAAATTATTAAAAAAGTAATATTTATTATATATACAATAATTAAAACTAACTATGTACTTACTAAAAACAGGATATTAAAGGCGTTTTTATTTTCATTTAATTATTTTATAGGTACAATACGAATATCGCACTGTTGTAGTGTATACGAAAATCGTTGCTATGTACCTACATTTCTTTTCTTCGTCATAACAAAGGGCTGATACTCCATTATTGTTGGTGAATTGAACGATGGAATTTGTATGAATTATTTGGCCTTAGCTTATATTCTTTGTTCAAACCTACAGAAGGTCGAAAGTCTGCTTACAATTACGTTATCGACAAACATGAACTACAAACCACTACCAACCATATTCTAATGCCGTAGAGTCGCTAAATGTGTAATAAATTGCCAGATAGGTACTTAGAAATTTCTCAAGGCCAGTTTGCTTGTGGAGGTGTAAAAACTTGGTCAAGGCTGTTTTTCTTATGCACTTGGATCATAGTTTAGAATAAAGAATTCTCTTCCATATATGAACGATGCTTCGTATCCCAGTAAATTTGATATTCGTCCCACCCGCCGGAAACTATAAACATATTATCGTCCTAGCGGTACCCGAACCATACGTACGCAAGGTAGGTATTCAGTATTCTATCCCACGCACTAACGAGAACTTCGAAAAGAAATAATAATTTAATTATTAACAAAAAATATTGCTTTCATTAGCATTCATATTAAAATGTTCGATCTGTAAGTTAGATCTTATTTATATTACTTGTTCGTTCAGTAGGGTTATTCACGATCATTCGATAACTTTCCGTACCGATATTACAAGATTCCGTAGCTATCAAGCTTTTTACCATTTTATACTAAGATTCTAATCGGTAACTCTCGAAGAATGCGGATGTTCAATCCTATCGGAATTGTGAATACTATTTTCATATCCGATAGGATACGAAACACTTTCAGTGGGAGAGCGTAGCTTTCCATAGATTTCGAATGATCGTGAATACCCCTACAGAAAAACAATATCAGAGCTCTACGACTTTGTAAGCCAGCAACCATTTAAAAAAAATTGTATGTGTTACTTACCTTAAGAAATACATGTATTCTTCTTGTTGTTGTTCTGTATTCAATTCTTCTTCTTCCTGCCCCGTTCCCTTTTTTATTTGGGGTCGGCGCAGTATGTCCTCTTTTTCCATTCTTTTATTTCACTCGCCATGTCATCAGTCACATCTCTCATACACATATCATTCTTCGCACATTCAATCCATGTTTTTTTGGCCTCCTTCTGCCCCAACACCCATCCAACATCCAACTTTCATATTCAAAACTTTTTTAGATACATGCCCTTCATCTCTCCTCTTAACATGAACATACCAAGCCAAACGATTACCTTTAAATTTTTCATTCACTGGCGCTACTCGTTGTTCTGCAGTCTATTATTATAATGTTATCATTCCTCTGATCCTATGAACAGTGAAAACAGTTCAATCAATACAATTTTGATAATTAATTATTAATTTCACAGTAAATTGAGACTATTATATTGAGTCTCTACACACCAGCATTTTACCATATTTATTTTTAAGTTTAGCGCAACTTTCATTTTGTTTACGTTAAGCGTTAAACAACTTTCCTATGTTTTCTATTTACTATTCTGCCATAATTAGCGAAGGACCTTAAATAAAATCTAGTATCGTTGGCAAAAAAAGTAATACTCATGCGAATTCTACACTGAAATAATAATAATATTTATTTATGGGAAGTTGGTAATTTCTGGAGGTACTGAATCGATTAAAAAAGATCTTCACAAAGAACGTCTACTATACCCATAGAGCAACACGGGCCACCGGCGAACCGGAGGGGAGTAGCCATAGCGTTCGTTAGCGATACCAAACTGTCTGTCATTTTTTGCGGGGGGAAATCTGCACTATGTGTGCGTACTCAAATTCGCACACAAAAGCAATCGTCTGTCACTACGAAACTCACACCGTGACAATTAAAAAATACACTAACAATTTCACACACACATTTAAACATTCCGTGTCATAACAGTATAATTAAATGGCGCAACTACACTGACAAGTCCTTTTAGCCGTAGTTGCAACAACTGTCGATACGCAGTATCGATAATTTCAAGAACTGGGTTTGGGAAATTAGGTTTTTAAGTTCGACTTAATTTATTTATTTTAAAGATGGAATTAATTTATTACGTACTACAATAATACAAATGAACTTGTCGGGTAATGCGCACGTAGCAGGTCACGGAGAGTGGACCATAAGTTGGTACATAATAAAATCTTAGAAATAATTTGAAAAATACTTCGTTATTACAAAATATATATATTCCATGTATCCCATAACGGAAATGGAAAGGATTACATACAACTTTGGGCCCCCAATGTAACAATATGAAATTGTGTGATGTGTGAAATGTGAAGTGTGAATTAATAGATTGAGACTTAACAGTCCTTCGTTGAAAATTCTATTAGTTTTGACAATCTGAGAGCCGAGTTATTAGAGTTTTAAGTAGTAAAAGTAAGGTTTTGTTACAATCAATAACTGACATAAATATATCATAAATCTGTGATCAATGATATTTGTAGTTGTCAAATCGTAACAATTCCTAAATGACGACAATCGGGAAAGCACTCAGACTCAAAACGTTGAAAACACGAAACGAATTAACACAGAGTAAACAACTGTCATGCGGCATGCCAATGACAGACTAAAATAAAAGATCGATTTTAATTGATAAAAAATCGATAATCATGTATATTAATTTTCTTTAATTAATAATTTATATTTTATTTAATAACATAACTGTAATTATATGTAATATATTGTATTTAAAGTGCATTTAATTACTTTTGAGTTAATTACCTTGTCCAAAGGTTTTTTTTTGTGATTGTGTAATCGATTCAATTAATCGAGAATCTCAGGAAAACTATATTTCTCATATTTCTCCTCTCCCAGATTGAGAATTGAGCTGATTTTTTATATTATAAGATTAAAAATATGTCATTTTTTAGATCATATCGCAATTATTAAATTTGGGCCCACAATTTTCCATATCCCTTGGATTTTTAGGAAATAAAAAAAACATTATGGTTGAAGTTTACACTAAGTGATTTTAATAAATGTGCTAACGCGCGTAAGTATTATATTATATTTTAACAATGTATATTATCACAATATAATATTTGAATCAGAAAATTTAATCTCAAAACTGTCTCTGTATAGAAGACTCCTTTGCCATTTTTTTTCGATAACTTAAAACAATCCGATAACAACACTATCGCTCGGTGACAGCGACTTCTCGGAAATAAACTCGGATCAGTCGCTCGACAGATCCGTGTATTGTATGAGGGCTCATACAATACGCGGATCTGTCAAGCGACAAAAATCCGAATCAACACGACCGATAATATTGTAATATTTTAAGTTTTAAAGAAGTAAATAGTAATAATATGATTAAAAAATACCTACATATGAAAGGTAACGCTATCTTTTTGTAAATTTGACGTGGCAGATATTTTTTGGCAACAAGAAACACAAACAATTCGGAATTTTTTTAGGAGGTCGATTCAGTCGCGCATCTGGATTTAGTCTAGTGAAAAGTGCGGCTACAACTAGTTTTATTGTACGCATAGGACCATTTGGACTTGTACTTTGACAGAGGGGAACGCCTGCGTATGGCTACTCCCCTCCGGTTCGCCGGTGGCCCGTGTTGCTCTATGACTATACCTGATTAACATGAGCATATATATCAGATTATAGTGATAACATATAGTTTTGAATTCGAAATTTAAAAATATATAATATGTACTTGAATGCTATTTTGGGCAGGACTATCGAGATAGGAGGACAATCAGCTCTACGCGGCCTACCGTGAAGCGAAGAAAGCACTCAAGCGCCATAATATGCAATGCTAAGACAAAAGCGCGTGAGGAGTCAGCCTTCCGTGATGACGGCCACTAAGATGATATGTTAATTAGCATGAACTCTCGTATGTATGTACCTACAGCTATTTTGCAGTGGCGAATTTACACATTTACAAGGTGTAGGCTATTAACTATAGAGAGATATAATCTATATCTAATATCTATACTTCTATACTAATATACTAATACTAATCTATATCTATATATAAAAGAAAGTTGTGTTAGTTACACCGTTTATATTTTATAACTCAAGAACGGCTGTACCGATTTTAACGATATCTTATTTGTTGGATTCCTCTATGTCCGGAATAAGATATAAGCTATTAAAATATTGGAAAAAATCAGGAAAAAATTAATTAAAAAATAAATTAGATTCGGAACTCCGCTATCTTGACAGCTCACGTCATGCATTCTTAGCTTTTTTGAATAACAGATGTCCACTGCAAATCAGTGACATATTAGACAATTATGTAGTGGGTAAATGGGCATATTCAAATTTAAGAATAATTATATAATTTCGAAGACAAAATTGTGGCAGAACAACGTCTGCGGGGTCCACTAGTAATCTATATAATATTATAAAGAGGAAAGATTTGTATTTTTGTATGTATCGAATAAACTTAAAATCTACTGAAACGATTTCAAAAATTCTTTCACCAATAGAAAGCCACATTATCGCTGAGTAACATAGGCTATATTTGTTACTAGAAAAAAATAGAGATCGTTAGATATTCCTACTAAAACCAACCCAAGGTGTGAAAAAAATAGCCAAAATATTTCTTTCATCGCATGCGCTGCGGAAAGTATTGACGATAGAACAAAAAAAAGTTCTACAATATTATAGGACATATTAATATCGACAAAAAACTTCACGAGAGCATATGTCTAACTATTATAGTTATGTTACTATAACTACTTTTTAACATTTAAAAATTGAAAGAAATGCCGATCAAAATCAGACCATGTTATCCATACCTTTGTATTAATTCTTATCCAAATAAATTATTTCATATTTAAGACTATTTCAATACCTATTGATTACTTTTTGAATTATTGAAATCGGACATTCCATTCAAAAGATATTACGAAATTACTCCACGCAGCGCAGCGAGCAATGCGGCGAGGGGTAACTACTCGACCGATTTTAAAAATTCTTTCACCAATCGAAAGCTACATTATCAGCGTATAACCTAGGCATTTGTGTATAGTACATCTACATTGCACCCGTGTGAAGCCGGGGCGGATCGCTAGTATAATATATACTGGTTCGAGGCGGAGAACTGGGTAACTGTGGTATATAAGTTTGTATCGATGAATGACATCATAAAAACGTTCTACAAGGCGTCAAATTTGGTCCCCAAATCCCTAAGCCTACTCGGCTTCTGGTAAATCCGCCACTCGCTGTTGTTAATAATAGTCCGAAACAATTTTTAGGCGATATATATGTCCATCATGTTATCATTATATAAAAATATAATTAAAATTAAAATTCAGAAACGTTATTTATTTCCTTAATATTCCTATATTTCCTTTAGTTCATCAACATTAGCTCGAATCTAACTTCTTTGTATCGTATTATTATTGAGGGTACATGAAAATAATAAAAACACCATAACTAAGAAATGTGACTCGTTAGATGTCTACATCATAATACAATTTCGTTTATAATTGAATACGTAATGCAGTTAACGTTATATTATTTAGGAAGTTAGAAAAATTGTGTCACACTGCACCGTTTGATAAAATGTTGTAGAACAACGACGGTTCTGATTTTTTTACGATTTTAGTTCTATTGTATTAGTCATAACATGAAACTCCTTGACAGCTGTTCTATGTTTTATAATTTAGAACTGTCTAAAAACCCTTTATCAACAGATCAAATAAAAAAATGGAGTTTGATAAATTAGTCAGATAGTTTTATGCAATAAAACTAAAACCGTAAAAAATCAGAACCGTCGTTGTTCTACGATCACGACGAAAAAATCTACAAAGAAGATTTCGACAATATAACATGAGGAGTATTTTTAAACCAACATACTTGTAAATTAATCTGATATTTTATCTTTGACATGTACGAGTATGTAATCAAAGTATATTATCTTATTCATTCAGTTACGCTGTGAAACAGTATGTCTTTCCCTACTATCTATATTACTGCACTTAAGTCTATTTAATATTATAATATACTAGCGACCCGCCCCGGCTACGCACGGGACTAGATTTTTTGACAAAAAAAGCAGGGGTTGTATATATTTTTTAATACCACATTATAAAAAAATAAAAACAAATAATTTTGATCAAAAATTTAAAAAAAAATTTAGGAGTGGACTACCCCTAACATAAGGGGGATGAAAAATAGATGTTCGCCGATTCTCATAGATACCGGATAAGCACAAAAATTTTCATCAAAATCGGTCAAGCCGTTTCGGAGGAGTATGGCAACGAAAACTGTGACACGAGAATTTTATATATTAGAATAATTAGATTAAAAAGCTAAGATGTTCGACTGAACGCGCCAACGAGCTTGTCAGTTACGGTAAAGTAAATAAATAGTTTGTTGTAAATTACGTTTTGTAAATTCGATAGCAGCTTTAGGTCTAATCTATGCTATCACAGCGCCAAGCAATAGACGTTCCTTTAGTATTTGAAAATATATTATTGAAGTTGGTGAATTATGTATGGATTGACGTAATGGATTCATCCTTGGTCTCCTTTTGTTATTTAAACTAAGGCCCAGGTTCAACGACTGACACTTAAAATGTGTTTATGAAATGCTCTATTTTGCTTTATATTTTGCTATTAGCCAATGTATGTATGTAATATTTGAAACAAACCAGATTCAACTTGCCGTGTTAACTTCTTGTTACATTGTACTGACATCTGACAGGGAAACTCGCAAAATAAACATGGAATATAAAAATAAATAATTATTTTTAATCGCATCGAATTAATTTAATTCGCGATCAATAAAATGAAAATAAAAAGTTATTTCTTTATATTTATGTAATTTATTTTTCTAAAAATAGATACAGGTACAATTTAATAATAAGATAATGAACTTAGCCCGAAGGATAAAAATCTCGATAAGCTGGGTTCAGTATGGACAGTACCTAATGCTATTATATTAATGTTATTATGTTAATATCAATGTTATCATTAGGTAAATACTATACATATGTAAGTACTAACTGATTCATTTTTAGGGTTCCGTACTCGGTACCGAAAACGGAACCCTTATAGGATCACTTCGTGGTCCGTCTGTCTGTTCGTCTGTCCGTCCGTCTGACCCCTTTTCTCAGGAACGAGTGGAGGTATTTTTATTGATACAACCCCTTGCAGCAGTGAAAAAATCAAAACAAGTCCGACGACGAAAAATACTGCCTTTTATGCGGCATATTTTGACACTCGCAAGGGAATCAAAACTTATAGGATACCTACTTCCGGTTGATCTAGAATCATGAAATTTCGCATTATTAAAGTAAGGAAACAGTAAATTTGTATTTGTTTTTTTATTGGGAATATCTTTACTTAACTAAAATTTTGTACGGAACCTCGTTGCGCGAGTCCAATTAGCACTTGGCCAGTTTGTATCCTATGGATTCAGTGATGAGGCGTTGTTCAGAATTTATTATCTTAGATGGTTTCATGTGTTTATTTTTGGGACACCTGGTGCGTTCCTCACCGGAGGTCTCAAGTTCGAATCACGGGGAATAGTGGTAAATATAATAAATATCCGGTTAGGGACACGGAAATTTATTTTCATATAAGAGCGAATACTTCAAAAATTCGTGCTAAATAAATCTTGTAGGTTTGATAATGTTTAAATATAAAGCTGGAGTGTCGCCAACAGGGCAGGCGACAAGTGCGCCGTGTTCCCATGAAAATTATAATTAGGAAATTTATATTTACCGTCTGAATAGAACTCATGTTCTAATTACTGCTGTAAAACTACTCCTTACTATTGCTACGAGTTCTGTAGAACTCATTTTCTATTTATCACAGCAATATCTTAGGTTGATCCGCCTATCTCTATAAGGGCTTTTTGGACTGCAGCCCAGATCCCTGCACATATACCCCAGCCAGCCAAGAAAATTGCCCATTCTTGAGTATGGACAGTATACAGTATAAAACGTTTTGTAATTCCTGTCATAAGTTTCTGGTAGCCCTAAGATCTTCTATATAGGTAGATAGTTAATAACTGCACTTTTACGCATATTTCCCCGAGCGCCAGCCAAGCAATGGCTGTTACTAGTATTTGTTACAAAACAACTGTTACCTGTCTCAGTTAAACATCTATGATTGTCGTGTGCTATAACGAGATTCACCTAGTATTTATTATCCAAAACAAAATACAATTGTATGTTGTTTCACAGGAAGGAAATCACCTTGAAAAGTCACTTCTAAATTAGATCGTATTTCCTTATCTGTAATTCCTGTAATATCTAGATAACATACTGTTTAATAACAGATATTTAAATTTGTTATTATTGAGTAACAGTAACAGGTATAACATATATCATGTTTGACCTGTTATCACCCATGTCTAGTTTTTATACCTATATACTACCAAGTACGTACACACTTAATGTATGCAAGATATCTGTAGGTTAATCGGTACGACAAAATCACTTCGAGTTGAGTGTTTTATTCATACACCTATCTTTTTATCGGTGTTTTCGTATTGCATAAACCTGCTTATAATTATTGACATTGGATATTGCGGACATTAAGTTTCACTATATTATTATGTATTGGGAACTACAGTAATATTACCTGAGCGAATGCACACTAATGTAAATCAATTCAATTAAAATAATTGCTTAGTAAGTACTAAAATCTATTTTTGTAGTAGGTACACTTACAAGAAAGTTATTCCCATTTGACACCATCTTATTTGTATAAGATATAAAATATTAGACATTGAAATCAGGATTTAAATTACTTGAAAACATTATTACAAAAATCTCAATTAGAATATTAATTTATGGGTAAAATCTTCCAACACGCTCCACGCCTCCACGCTTTAACTGTTTCGAGCGAGATGGGCCTTGGCTGGTCATACTACCTCCGTTATGTCATCGCCACCAATTCGTCATCCTCTTGCGTACAACCTTATCAAGTATAAATATATCATGAATTATAATACAATGAATAAATCGCTTTATACGAGTTCATAAAAGGAAATATTAGGCTTTAGTGTCAGCGACGCGAGGTTGCAATTTATGTAGAAAATTATTATTACATTTATTTATTTATTTATAAACGTATGTATATTGTATATATATAAAAATATTGTTTTACATGACTATCACATAAACTCGATCGTTTTGTCCACGAAGCGAATCTATAATCGTGCGGTGAAAATATTTAAAAAAATATTAGAAATAAATTGTTTTCGGAATAGCCAACCGATGAGAGTTTTTAAATTGAGAGTTAATAAGTAAATGTCCTACCAAAAAAAGTATTAAAAAAATGAAAATATCATATAATAGATTTTAAAATAAGAACAATTTATTCATTAAGATTTATAAAATCCGTTCGTCTAGCACCATATATGGCATGTAAAACTTCATATCTCTCATCGTACAATAAGAAAACAAACAAACTGCACGCCTGGGAGAGGTATGAAGAGTGGGGCGGGTGTAGAAGGGGGCAGCGTGCGTGGCCACTTCTACCGAAATATCGTTGTATCTAGGGCACTCAAGTGCGATGACATCGCCGAATTTTCGGCGTAACCGACTCGTGACTAGGGCTGCCGCCAACAATCCAATAAGTATGTACTTATGTTACAACAGATCTAACTGCCAGTAATTTATGACACTAGTGTAATTCAGCACGGGGTCAGCCAACGGCCCATCGCTTCATTGTAAAGTTTTTTAAAAATCACTGTGGTTTCACATTATTAAAATTGTTGTATTTAAATAAAATACTGTATACCGGATTAAAAAGCGATTTATTATTTATATTGTTTAAATTATTTATCCCGACGTTTCGGATGCTTTTCAGCAACCGTGGTCGCGGGTAGACAGGAAATTTAATTTTAATGTAGGTATTCAATAACCTAATAAGAGGAGACATAATAATTAGGTTATTGAATACAACAATTTTAATATTGTCTTTTATTAACGCGAGTATCACACATTTAAATAAAATGTTGATAAAAGACAATATTAAAATTGTTGTATTCAATAACCTAATTAGTATGTCTCCTACTACCACAACGTTGTATCATATCATGATAGTTGTATTCATCTTATTTTTAATGAAACATACAGAAATATTTATTTAGAAAATAAGAAGAGGAAAATACATAAAACTTTAAATAATTTCAAAGTACCATGTTCAAATAAATTGCAAAAATGCATCCACGCCATTAAAATTGCCAAACAGGACGTCTAGAATTTTATTAAAAGTTATTTAATTACGTCATTGAAAAGAGGAACTATCGAGCTTCTTGCCAGTTCTTCTTCGTAGAAAATTCCCTTTGAACCAAATAATTTAATAGCTTCAAATAATTTGATAGTGCTTTTAAAGATTTTCTTGAACAAAGTTATATTTGAGTTCGACTTGATACTTTTTCAATTGACGTATAATATCGGAACGAGCAATTTGCAAATTCATTAACTTTCGGAACGTTCCAACTTTAAAAAAGTTTGTGTCGATTTCTCTATTTTATTTTGATATCTTCTTGATTCTGAGACTTTGCTCGGTAAAAATGCCATTGTGTAATGAACAAAGCATGTTAGTTGATGGGGTTCGATTCTTGCGAAAATATTGTATAATCAGTACCTATACCTATATATTTAAAAACAACGGTCTATTATGTATTAACTCTTTGAATCCTTTACTTATTATTATAAAATCCGTGATAATATGGAAGTTTAAGCAAACATATTGAATATTTAAAGGTAGTTATACATAATAATCTATACGTATAAATATACAAGGGTAGTTGAAGTTTAGTGAACACATGAACTTAGTCTATTTTATATTTTTGCTAGATTTAAAATGCATATAGATTATGCATAATGCATCACTCTGTACGCAGATAATTTAGCCAAAAACACCTTAAATAAAAAAAAGCTTTCTTTCATAGTAAATGTGTTTGAGCATCTTTAAGCAAAATTATATTTAGAGAAAAATTGCATGATGAAATTTTACAATTACATTAGGTTTTAGCAATTAATATATTATTTATAATAACTCTTTAGACTCCAATTTTTTTAAAAACCTTTCTTAGTTATTTTAATTAAGCTTATTGAAATTTGAAATGTTTCGGATGAGGCAATTGACACATAAGGAAGAAACTTCACATAACTAAATATACTAAACTATATAATGAAAAATAAATTGTGTAAGTGACAACCCTATACCAGTAGAAGAGAAAAATAACCGTCATACTATGTACCCATTTGGTGGTCAGATAGCGATATCTAGTTTTTTGCAACCTTAATGGGTATTATTGCCTTAATTTCTAATTAGAATTTAAGAACTCTATTAGGGCTACTACATTTGATTAGGCGAACTGATAACTTGATGGAACTATTAACCATATAAAAAAAAATGTTAGCTACTATTAGCATTGTAGGAAATACCGTTCGAAGGTAGATTGTTGATAATGTCCTAAAATTTTTTCATCCGCAAACTGGTTTTATAACGGAATCTATTGCTAGTCTGACGAAACATTTGAATAATATTATATATTCATTATATTAAAGAAATACATACTAACTGAAATAGACAACGTTTTTTTTAAAGCAATAATTGTCACCGTGTTAGGTTGTGCTTATAGTACTGATACATAATTTTTATATTATAGCCGCAAATTCTAACCAGCTCCGGTCATGTGTTAAAATTCCTGAAATAAAAAAGATATATGAAGAACCTTTCGCAGAGACCTGATCAGCTAATGTCTTAAAGAAAAGATACTAGCGAAGACATTTGTCTGAATTGAAACACGGAAGTTAAATTATTCTATAGTTATCAACTGAGTTGAATTTATTTTCGAAGCTTCCTCTTCTTACGCATCTTGGTAAACTCTTTATCCATTTAATCAGAAATATTGTCATATACGTAGGTACCTACTATGGTATTTCAGAATGTATAACTGCAGGTACTAGGGAGTTAGAATAGTATTGTAGAAAACAGGTACGATATAACTTGGTTGCAACGTGGCTATACTTCACAGTCTGGATGTCGAGTACGGTAGTTGCCAGATTTTGTTTCTAAGCTTATACTTTTTCAATAAAATTTGTTATACACGCTGCCGCAGCTTTGAAATTGAATAGCTCAGAGAAAGCGCTACAGATTTCATAAAAGAATTAAGTCATGAACTGTATGAATCTTTAGAAGTAACTTGTTTTCATAAATAACTGCTGGAACTTCAGACAAGCCTTTAAAGGCAAAAGAAAGACGTTAGCCCTGACCCGGCAACATTTTTTATGTGATTAGGTTTGTGGCATGAGCACAATATTAGTTTAATTGCTTCACGTGCTTCTACTATTTTAAATATCCACTATTGTTAGCTCAGCTGAGTTACTATAGTTTTATACGTAATAGGAGAACAATGGTATTCTTGTTACCTTGTGATCATACTTAAAGTGTTGCCATTACTAAAGAAGTCAAAAGAACAATATGTTCATAGTACTATAATTTCATAGTTCATTCTGTAATATTTTGGTCACAAATACTTTACTTACTTCTGCAACTTATCATATTTTGCTTTTATCACAATGGGACTTCCATTTATAAGCAACTTAAACTCTATACTTTTGATAATTTCGACTATTTGGCCATGCAGTTGGTTGCATTGGAATCCCAGATATTATATATATTTCACCTAATGAATCAGCCTCCATGAAACGAGGAAATATTGCAAGTATCGTGTAGTGTATATTATATGCTTTAATTAATAACTTAAGATCTTTTTTGTATTGTCTATACTAAAATATTATAAAGAGGAGAGATTGGTTTGTTTGTTTTATACGATTCAAAAACTACTCGACCGATTTTAAAAATGCAAGTAACATTCTATTTTTTGTGTAAAGTACATCTACATTATGTATTTAGTCATTATCACAAGATCATTCTAAATCAGATTTGATTTATTTTCACTCTTTACGATTTGATTGGATAGCGATAACATTAGAGAAACTATATTATAATATACTCCAAATTTCAACAAAGAGCAGTTGCAACGGAAATACGTGCCACTATTGGAATACATATTCGTTGACACTCCACCTTTCAGAGAACTACAATGTCGAATAAATTAACAGGCCGACGGGAAGAAAATTCAGTGGTACCATTCAAAGACTTCGACGGTTCCACAACTATCATATCTGGTAACTCAGTTATACGACAACGTGCTACGCTACGCTTCTTGCGAATTTTAAAAATTTTACGTAAAACTAGCATGGTGACATAAGGATAAGTTACACTTCGCTCTTGTTTCAACTTCCATCCGATATTCATTTTACAGTATATCTCAACTAAATACATTGCATTTTAATTTTTGTTTTAAATAAAATATGTCTTCAGTTTTGACAGTAATTCTAATTTTTATTCAACAGATTTTAAAAGTATAATAATAGGGTAAAGCGACATCAAATACCCTACTTCCTTCAAGGACAAAAGTCCTTAAGACTAAAGGTTAGTAAAGACTAATCATAGTAAAAATGGCAATATTTAAAAAATTAACAAAATGCTACGCTGCTTACGTTGTTTCAATATTTTATTTACATTGTCATTTTGTACTTACTTTGTAACCAGATATATACAATGTTCTAACATAATCAGGCCTTCAGAGAAATGGTGATTAAAAAGGTGTAATTAAAATATTCGATGTACCATTTAAATACTGTCGTGACAGTATTTCGGATACCGGGACTGTGACCCTATACAGTCAGTCACTAATATACATTTTTAGCTACTGAAACTACAGCACAACAACAATATCACATGACAGGTAAACATGATTGTAATTATGGGTCTAAATCATTAACTATTGTCCTATCCTATTCAGCTGAATGTTATTGATATATTTGAATTGAATGCCGTGTCAGATAGATAGTTATAGGACTGTTGCTAATAAAATACTTATCATATTTAAGTTTTTAATACAAATTGTGTAGTGGTTGGCAGATTGGTCTTCAAGGAATTGGTTATTAGTACTACTTTGATTCTGTTGCACGCCATCTTTAACACAGATCAAAGAAATATGAAACTTAGATCTCAAAATAAAATAGCTAATTAGAAGTGTTAGCATAACATAACAGGTAGTAACCATAACCTACTCGCGAACTCTCTCTACCTTCCTGCTCTGAGAAATGTTCTATAGAACTTTACATTAAAGGTACATTTGTGTTTATATTGAGTCGATGTATAACCATTAGAAAACTTCATGAAGCTGCGATTGCGAAACAAAAGTCACAGCTTGACTTGTTAGAAAGGTCGATACATTTTTTCACGAATGGCTTTGGAGTGAAAGTCGATGTCGCCGCGCGTCGATGGACAGACGGTTTTGGCACTACTATCCGACGTTGCGTGGTGTGGAGTAAACGGAGCCTGCTTGACAACAGGTGTGTTTGGTTTTTTTGTTAAACCTGAGATCGCGTGGCCAATCAAATATTCACTAAAAACATGATTGAAACTTCAATAAAACTTAAAATATCCTTCAAATTTGTTCAAACTGTTGGCAAACTGTTCAAATTGTTCACACAATTCTATTTCAGCTGTATCATAGACAGTACTGCAATTTGAGAAAGTTAATTATAATTTATCTTCAAAAATTCTGATATGTGTGTAAACGGTACTAGACAAATCGTTGAGGGCATTCGATTAAGGAAACCATTAAAAAACTGTCAGCAGAGTACGTTCGTAAACCTCAACCATAAGCTGGCAGACATTGACATGCAAGAATTCAAACGATCGCCCATCCTATTTCACCTTTATTAGATCACTGATTTCGTCTCCCTCAGACGCGTTTCACCTCCAAATGCTATTCGGCAGTCGGCTATCCAGACAAGCCTGGACTTGTTGGACAGGTTTCTAAAAATAGAAAAAATGTGCGATTTTTTTTTTTCAAGGAATTCTCAAATAAGTTCCTCGGACGTGTCTAACATTGCCGATTTTGCTTGGCTATCTATGTCTCGTCCCGGCTGATTGTACCGACTTAATACTAAAACGTTAATGTATCTACTGTTATAGAAAACTGAAATTAAATTCGTCCAATTTCTTAAAACAATTTATAAAAGTAGTGTAATTTCTTGATTCTTGTTTTTTTTGCGACTTTCTCCATTTGTCGCGAGCCAGTTTTAAGCTGGTTGCGGGAGTAGGTATCTTTTTATCTGACCTACTCTGACGCAATTCGCTTCCTACAGGTCATGTAAGCGATTGTAGCTACTACCCATTTGATGTCGTCATATCACCATCGTTTATTTGGATCGTTCCAAAACCTTATATATAAGAGGAAAGTAAAGTATGATACACAAAGAGATATGATCACCTCATCATGCACAATGCTACTTATTTTATCACAAAAGTAAATTTATAAATATTGTTGTAAGACACCAAAATTTTGTGAAGAAGCATTTATCACTTACGGCTCGGTGATAGGCAAGCTAGTTTTTTAGAGGCAATACAGCTAGTGTGTTTGGTATCATTTGAAGGAAAATCTTAAACCGTTTTTATAAAATTTGAAAAAAATTAAACGGTCTGATTTTTATGAATATGTCTAAAATTGGCTTGTTCCAGAGCTTTTTCATTTTTTTTAAGATTTTAGTAAAAGCGAACCAACATGGGCTGTGGAAAGTTAAATGAGAAATCGTAGCAACTTGCTACACGCTATTAATAATGTCAAATGGTATTCGTTCCTGTCTTCTATTTCTTATACGAGTACGGAGTTATTCCGAAAAAAGGCTCGCTCTGAATGAATGTGATACTCTCAAAACCTTCTATGTGAAAATCTCTAAGGCATGATTGCCTTAAGTCGTACGAGTATGCAGAACAAATCACCGTAGTTTAATCATAAACTGATAAATACTTTAGACTCATAATATATAGATATATGAGGAGTCTAAAGTATTTATCATAATATATGAATAGGGTAAAAACATTGATTTTTTAGTTAAAGACGTTGTAAGGGACTTTAATAATTATACGTAATATGTATACTAATAATAACTATTTTGGTTTAAAATTGGTCCATATCTTTTAAGTTTAACTGTCAAATAAATAGCACCCTTTCTTGTCTCAGGTAAGAGGGCCATTGACCTCCTTAGCCCTCTCGATTTATGTGGTACAAGACCTAAGATAAAGATATATTTGTAATCTTATATCACCCAATATTTATTTTCGCTTTAGCAGTGAACTGAGTGTAAATAACATAAAAGCATTAACAATATCAACGAGAGGTCGGCTATTATTCAATTTATCCAGTATTTCCTACTTGATTATATAAGTATACATACATACATACATAGCGATACATATTTTGCGTATAATTTGATGCTGTACAGATATAATTATACGAATAACATACAACATTTTTTATTAAGCCACGTTGTCACATAATATCAATAATTTGTATAATATAGCTAAACTATCGTAATATTTTAGATGAAAAAGAAATGCAGCAATAAAACAGTTAATATTTTGTTCAGAGACTAGCAGCAGTATTCTAGCAAAACTTTTCATTGGACCTCTCGCATTCTTTCGAAACCAGTTGCTTCCCATCGAAACGGTATAATACATATATCATGCGCAGATTTTTGTATCGACCTCTACACAACTGTACATAACGGTATTATTATTTGGCATGGAATTTCTCTAGGTAAGTTTCAAGCATGTAAGTTAAGGGTATGTTTAAATAAAACTCAACTACGGTAAAGGCTTTAAGATAAACAAGAAAGTTAGATTTAAAATAACTTTATAACGGGATTTATTCATTATTTACAATAATACATTGGCATATACCTACTATGTTAATGATTATATAGGTATACCGTATAATGAACAATGTTCGTTTCGAGTGCTTTTCAGTAAGCGTAATCGCGTTAACATTTAAAAATAAATAAATCGTAATTTATAAAAATAAGAAAATGTCAAATAATCCCTATTGAAATAAAAAAAATATATGGTTTAGTCTTGAGTACACTGTCGCTGGTAGGATACCAAGAAAGAAACAATTTCTTAAAGTTTTTTAAAAGGAATCTGGAAATGTCAATGTTCTTAATTTTACTAACTATTGTCTAAAAGTGAATGATCGCAGTGTCACGATTATTAACTTTTTACTTTAAATAGTATAAAATAAAACTGCTGTTCGCTTGTGATGACTGCTAAACTATACAGAAGGCAATTTCAATAATGAAAAATATTAGTTTTACCTTCCTATAAATTTAAAAAGTTTATTCTCATTTTAAATGTAATTCATAGTTGAGTCTCCGGTATTTAAGCTAGGAGTAGGTACTTGTGTAAAGGAAGCCAGCTCCTTTTCCAACGCTGCAAACATATAAATTCGTAAAGCGTATGTACCTACCTACTATGTAGTGTCATGCAAACCCCGTTATTAGATACTATTCAGTAGGTACTGTGCAACATAATGACTGTTTATTTATTATACTACACTAGTGCTTAACGTTTACATAGTCGTATGAATGAGTCTCCTATATCAGAGCTACCATTGCAAATATGGAAGTATTTGTAAACAAAAAATGTTCTAATAATGATATTTATCGATTTATCTATTTATCTATATAAAACAAAGTCGTGTTAGTTACACTACACCATTGAAGTATAACTCAAGAACGGGTGCACCGATTTAAATGATCTCTTATTTGCTGGATTCGTCTACATCCCGAATAACAGAATAACTATTAAAAATTACGTAAAATATTTAAATGCAGAAAATTCTTATTTTTCCCTGTTCTGTGAGAAAATTAATTAGATTAGATTTCTAAACTCTGTCATCTTCCGCAACTGACAGCTCATGTCACGCACGTATTTGTAATAATGTGTAATAATGTTGTATGCCCACTGGAGTCCCATATAATAGTGGGAAAATCCCATATTCAAATATAAAATATATTTTTTATTTTTGAAACCAAACATTCTGGCAGGACAACGTCTAGTCCAATTGTCTGTCGGCTCCCCTAGTTTTATATAAATGCAAATGTATTATTTATTATTATATAAATCTAATTATTTTGATTAGTTATATAAATATTATTATTATATTTTTAGAAAACTTAACAATTTCTATTCCAATTTTTGTTACTTTCCTCTAATATTTACATAATTATATAATTATTATAATGAATGCTATTTACGTGTTCTGTGTAAAAATATATGCATACAATTAACAAATTATATAATAGAGAATTCTCGATGTTGGTTACAAATAATCAAGTTCAAAACACGGTCCGTTCTCTAACATACCTAAACTATATTGTACTACAGTCTTCAAGAAAGGGTAAACGTAAATCCTTTCCAGTCTGGCGCTCCATCTAAAGTACAAATATACCTAACGCCTTCCAAAATCGTTTCAGTACATATGACCGTGTATACCATGAATAAAATACTGATATTATGAGACTTGAAATAATAAATAATAGGATTTAAAAAAGAACTTCATAATATCCAAATATTCCTCTACACCTTGCAATTAGTTAAATCAATGACTTAGAAGTTCTTACTAGTTTTAAAAACACTCGCAACAGTTAATAAAAAACCGGCCAAGTACGAGTCGGACTCGCGTACGAAGGGTTCCGTACCATTTTCTATAAAAACGGCAAAAAAAATCATGTCTGTTGTATGGGAGCCCCCTTAAATATTTATTTAATTCTGTTTTTTAGTATTTGTTGTTATAGCGGCATCAGAAATACATCATCTGTGAACATTTCAACTTAATATCACGGTTCATGAGGTACAGCCTGGTGACAGACAGACTGGCGGACGGACAGCAGAGTCTTAGTAATAGGGTCCCATTTTACCCTTTGGGTACGGAACCCTAAAAACATCGCACAAACCTCAAAAAACTCGCAATGGTTTACTGTTCATTGTTCATATATTTAACTTTATATTTTGCTTATAAAATCTTAACTAAGTAGGATCGTATTAAAATTACTAATTAGTCCATGAGTAGTCGTTTCCTATAAAATACGTGTGGTTTAGGAATTCGTAAATAAAATTCGTTTTCAGATACTGTCTAGTTAGTACAAATTATTATACTAATACATGGTATGTGCAGACTATGCTTATCATTTCTACTTACTGCTTTTCAAGTCCGATAACAAAATTAACATTAATTTACATAATATTATAGCACGATTATGAACCGGTAGTGACGTAGGTAATATATAATATAGTTATAAGGTGTAAGTAAATATATTACGGAAGGATTTTTACGTTTAAATTACAGGGATTTGGTCCATATATCCATTGGGAACAATTTTAGTATGAATACACCGAGAAGTCGAAGGATACGGTAAGCGTAATATTCCCAATATTATGATACAAAAAACGTCTTAGTAAGTTAAAACTGTGCATAAAATATAATGTATCCTTCCATCTATAGGAAAAAAACTAATATTATAAAGAGGAAAGATTTGTTTGTTTGTTTTATTTTAAACCCGTGCGAAGCCGGGACGGGTCGCTAGTAATTAATTAATATCAATATAACTAATTACATACACTAGTGATGAGAATCGGTCCCTTTTGACCACTTACCGTGAGCCGTAGAAGATGCAACAAAATATATTTAGTTCCAACCATATTAATCTATACTAATATTATAAAGCTGAAGAGTTTGTTTGTTTGAACGCGCTTATCTCAGAAACTACTGGTTCGAATTGAAAAATTATTTTTGTGTTGGATAGTCTAATTATCGAGGTTTTAGGCTATATAACTTCCCGCTGCGACCAATAGGAGCGAAGCATCAGTGAAAAATGTTGCAAAAACGGGGAAAATTATCCATATAACACTATTCGACCGATTTTATTATCATGATCTGATACATTGCACCCGGGCGAGGCCGGGGCGGATTGCTAGTTATCAATAATTTTCTAAATCTACGATGTTTATTCTTATACATATAAATTGTTTCCTATAACTTAAATACGGAGTGCTACGAACATAAACGTACGAATTGAGTAAATATTTAAACTGCAAAATTTGATTGCAACGGCGCGGCGCGGTGTATGGCGCAGTTTGTACAAAGTGCTATACAATTTCATTCTTATGAGCAAAGAATAGAGTTCATTTTAGTGAATAATGTATTAGATTGTACAATCTAATAGCACTCCTCTTCCATGTTGCAGACACTCGTGTTTGAATTGTTAATGTACTATTTCGAAATAGAGTTTAAATATGAGCTGTAAATTGAGAATGGTTTTTACAGCAAACTATGTCTCCAAATCATCAATCTAGTTCTGAACATTATTCTATTACCAATAATCAAACTAATATTACAATCGAATTAATATTTTCTCTGTACGGATTCGAGGGTACCTATGGGCTAAACACTCGGTTGGTGAATGCATAAAGTTATTCTGATGGTCGGATATCACATGTCTTTTAATTTTTTGTAATGAGACATCTTTGTTACTTGTTATCATTTTGATCAGAGGTGTTTTTATTAGTTGAAAATCTGAATAAGTTATAGGTAATTACAGTACAGTACAGTAGAATCTCACTAACCCAGCTCTATTAAAAACCAGAGGCTACCAGATTATTAGAATGTTCGGATTGCTGGATTTTATAGAATAATAAAATCATATAATAAAAAGAAAGCATTTAAGCAGCCTAGTTTTAAAATAATCCTTAGGTAATTGGAGTCTGTTTTAGTTCAACTTATATGGGGTGCCGGATTAGTGAGATTCTACTGTAGTTTCAATGTTGGACTTAAAATTATGACAGACCCTAGATTAGAATGCTGTTAGGGAAGTTCTCACGTAAGAGGCCCGTATAATTATTTTAAATTATTCAAAAAAGTTTTAAAACACATAATATGATAGGTGTATTAAAGTATTTCAAAGGAAACTATTTACTCGTATATACCTACATTAATATTTATAAGAACACGAAAACATCAAGAAAACCAAGCAAAAGTAGTTATTGAGTATTTAGTTAATTTCCCAAGATACTCGTCTAGTTTAGTCCTAATAATAATAGTTCGTTAGATAAATAGCATGTACTCGTATTCTTTATTCTATGCAGAAATGATCTCTAAAAAATAAAACCTTAATATAAACATAACTTATACGTGAAGATATGGAAGAAAATATTTAAAAACAGAGCAGCAAATTAAAATCAACAAACATACATTACATTACTAATGCTACACATACTCCATGACCGAGGAAAATATAAAAGAAACGTTGAAAGGCAGCAATGAAAGTATGTATTCGTAAATAAAAATGAGGGTAGATTCAACTAATGTGTGTGAAATATTCAGGATTTGCGTGATTGGTTGGTTTAAAAGAGTTTAAAATTAAAAACTATGAACATACATAATATATACTTATTATACCTACGGAATGCATTCTTACATTTTTAAATATTGTGCCCTTTATACACTTTTGATGAATACATATAAACCTTTGAAATAATTTTGATCAATGTTTATTTTAAATTATAATTCCACTAATATATATTCTATCCAGGATATTGATTTGATTTAAAAATGTGTGTAGTGTTTTATGTACCTATTAATTTTTGTATTTTAACCGTATCGATTATTATCCTATTTTGTTAAAATTATCTAATTATCAAACACAATAATATCTAGCGGCTTGATTGTGTCTGGAGAAGGTAAGACAAATATTTGCTTAAATATATATTTGATCATAAAATAATTCGCAACACCAGAGGTTTTGTGAATACGTTTCCGGCCTTTAAGGTAAGAAAATTCTACCTTTCGATGCTAAAGGTGTAACGATTAATACATATTTTTTTTTTAATGTTGGATATCGACAGACGATCATGAGGTGGTAGGTGATACCTCAGCCACAGAACACCAGTCAATGATGTGCTGTCGACCTACTTATTACTTCAAGCATTCGGAAATCCGTGCACTGAAAACGAAACGCGCAATATGCACTTTACGGTTTTTCCATCTATGAACGGTGGTTCGATACCCAGTCGGAATTTCGATATTCCTACCCGGTCAATGCCCGAAGTTACCAGACGATCCCACGATCTATCGGTGCGGTAGCAGGTGTTCTACCAAACGCGCCAGTCAAAAAATGAAGGGTAAATAGGCTACGTAATTAACGAAACTTAAAAAAGTACCTATTATAATGAGAGAAAAAAAAGCAAAAACGGGGGACAATTTAAACAAAACATAAGTACGTTATCAAGTAACTACTTTAATTTTCCTAAATTAAATATGTGCTTAAAAGGATCAAATAAAAACAGCAAATATCAAATTTATCTAAGACAGTGAACGACTTACTAAGCATGAAGTACTCATAGATAAATGCGATCAACGATGTTGAAATCGTTTAGAAAGGTATCATTACTTCATCTATGTACTTCATTACACTAATACAGTATTTGCTGTTTTATTTCCTCATACCTACCTGCCACTAAGGCTTACATGCGTAGATTAACGTGTATTTAGTCGAAATTATACAGGTTCTATTCGAAAATCAAAAAAACTTTAAGAGATTGAGGACAAAGTACCTACATTATAAAAATTTCCAAATCTAGGATTCAACACACCCAAACTTTATTTTGTGTATGTATAAATAAACACCATGATTTATGAACACTCGACTCCACAAACGACCTATAAAAGCCTACCTAAAACTTCAAATTTTGTGTTATAATATTTAGGTGTATTTTAAATTCATTTAATAATTAATAGGTAACACGACCTGATCTAAATAGGATCACAATATAAGGAAAGTACTAGTATATGTAATTAAATAGTGTGTGAGAAAAAAAACAATTTATTTGTATAAAAATCGCATTGCAGACAATTCGCAATAATTTAAAAAAAAATCGCACATTTGCATCGTTTTTAAAAAATAAACTGTTGTACTCGTAGTATGTAGTGATTATAACATTCAACATTCAAAAGTGGCCGTTGCTATCAAACGGTTGAATTGAATTTAAAGTGGCGGCGCAAGAGTTGTAGTCGGAGGTGCGTGGAGTGGGACTCGGGCTACATCCGCTCGCTCGCGGATTGCCCAATTCCTGCCTCAAGCCAGCCGATGCTATTTCGTCATGTAGGCGCGATGACTCAACCGAATGATTACGACACACGATATTTTCAGACAAAAAATGTTGGCAACGTAAACTGAACAATTTTTTCTTTGAACAACCGAATAAACTGATAAACTAAAAATTAATCGTGTCCAATGCAGAAAATTTAGTGATCTAGCAACTGAATTTTAACAGTTAGCGAGATCTCCAACGTCACTGCGGACACTGCTAGTTGTAGAAACAAGAATTCGATAGCTGCTGCACTCCAACGATGATTTATTATGCCAACCATATAGGAGAGAGAAAAAGACTGACTGATATAAAAAGCCTAGTCGAGTTCTCCCTCCGACACAACTGACATTAGTTAAATCTTCTAACTTCGTTGACTCCTCAGTTTCATCTGAAAACTTGATATTTTATCCGAACGGTTAATAAATTTAACAGTAAATTGCGCGATACCCGCCAACAAAGTTCCTAAATAAACTAGGCACATGATGATACAACAGGAAAAAATATTATTTATTATGATTAGTTAACTATTGGTGTACAATTCAACGTATCTATCTTAATAGCAATTCTTTTTTTTAACAAAAACTATTAAAGTGGAAATCTACATCGCGGTAGTTTTGAAAGTAGGTCGCGAACGTCTCACAACTAAAATTCGAAACACAGACTTCAAATGAGCACATCGTTGACGAAGGTTTAACTTTAACTGGTATGAAGCAAGAAAAAAAACTAAGTTAAAATTATTAAACTAAACCTAAACTGACACTATATCTATCGGAACGAAGGGAACGACTGTAGTTGTCGACGACTGAGAAGCGAATGTCAGCTCGTGGCGACTGGCGAGGAACGATGGCGAAGTGGCCGCGGATGTGAGAGGGGACGGAGTGAGTGTCGGGGAGGGTGTCGGAGGAGGAAGCGAGGTATGCTGCGCGCGCAGAGAGGACGCGTGTGATGTAATAGCGATCGATGCAACGTATAAATGTAAAAAATAATGAATTTCCTCCTGAGTTTCAGATTATCTAAAATATCAACTGTCCTGAAACAAGCAATTCTCTAAACATAAAAAACTAAAATATAGGTTAGTATACTTTTTTTAGATTTTAGCCAAAAGTCTTTTATATTAATTCATAAATTTTGGTTTATAACTTTTAGTTTGGTTTATATCTTTTTAAAACAACCAATTATCATTTTACGTACGTACTGGGAATGTAACTAAATGAGAACTTCACATAAATTAACAAATAGACCGAATTATTTAAGAATATCTTCGTCTGCGTTGCGAACATTTTGTATTGATCAAAGAAAACTGCTGCTAATGGTCGGGTACTGTCGTGAACCCTCGGCTGCTATCTGGGTCACACGTGTACACGTTATCCCCACTATGACGGCCTTGGCTTAGTTTAAACCAAATGGCACCTCCCCTTCGCTGAGTTTTGTACTATCGTAAATATACTAAATACAAGTAGTTGAATTAGTATACTTATGGCTTGTTCTCAGGCTAAACGCAGTCCTAACTGTATATACCTACTAATGGGCGAAACGAGAGTTGCTGTGTACACTAATCCATTTTTGTCTAATTAGGAATTAACGAAACATTATCTCCCATAATTGATATAAACTTCTCATATTATTTTAAATCTTAAGCAATTTTTACCTAACGATAACTTTGTAACAAATAGTGTAGCTAGAATTAGGACAAAATCTACCGTTACTGAAACGTTACGTTTGATGAATTGAATGACGTGACTTTTATTTGGATGAATATAAAACGAGTCACGTTCACACGGAACGGTTCGGTTCCAACTAGGTACCTATCTATCCAACAGCGTGTATCTACGAGGTCGCACGGCCTAACGCGGCCCCATCGAATAAAACTTGCTGCTGATGATGAAAACCACGCTTCGGGTGGCCTCGTTTGTATCTAGCACAGTACCCGAAATAACTAGGGCACCGTTACTACGCAGTCTCTAACGCAACGTTGTTAAATATCGGCGTCCAACTTAGAACGACCGAAAGGGATGACGAAATTTATTAAAGTCACTACAACTACAAAATGCAATGGAAACGCAACCGCAGACCAAATTAAACTGGCTACGTCAATCTGAAGACTGAATAGCATTTTACATGATGCTATTGAAGATGCTTGAAGTTTAAGTAACTGAAGTTAGGCATGCTAATAGCATTCATATAAGAAAATATTCTTAGGTGTTTATTAAAATCGATTATTTTCGCAAGTATTCGTGGTTATCCGGTAGGACCTTTACTATCTCTAACGGACTGTATACGTAGATACTGCTTATGTAGCAATAGAATGACCCCTGTCTTTGGGAGCGATCAGCTAAGTGAGTTGTGATAAGCGAAGACGCAAATACACATACATATGTATTATGTATATATAATTTCTAATAACGAACGGAATAAGGAAATATTGTTAATTGAAATGTAATTAATTTAATTAGTTACAGACAGCACTAACTAGGGCTTCGAAGATAAGCCAGGCCAATATATTACTTGTCAATTCATTCACTTGCTCTATAAAATAAAAAATAAAAATATAAGTATTATTAAATTTTATTTCAGCGAAAATTAACTCCAAGCCAATTTAGAATAATTATATAATGGCCTAATTAGTCGTCATATTAAATCGATTAAAAAAAGATCACATAATAGCTTTCTAATAAGAAACGAATGGAAAAAATATAATATGATAAATGAGGAGTCAGTATTATTTGAAAAGTTAAAAAAAACACAAACAAACAATTATTAATGTCCAATGAAACAGAGAAATTTTAATAATGATTCCTATATGACGAAATTATTAGTCGATTTCTCGTTACTCGGTCTTTATCTGATTAACCAATAATAATTAAAACACGTTTCATTGTTTTCATAACTGTAGTAATCGTCGATAGGAATCGAATAGGAAACATATTATACTCGTATTTCGTTTATCTCTTCATATTATGTATTTTCCTTTTAGTGACACTGTATTACATGTATTATACATGTTTTCAATTATATATGATGAATTATATTATATATAAATATTTAATATCTACAATCATAGTTGCTCAATTTAATCAAGAAAATAAATTGAAATTGATTTTTTCATTACTAATAAAGACATTATTTTGCCTTAATAAAGTTTTAATATGGTCTTATAGTGACGTTTTATAACGTACGAGTAGGATGTGTTTTGTTTATCTTTTATCAGTTAAACAACTTATCTTATTACATGTAACTATAAAATATTTCTTTGAAATTCATTCACGAAAAGATTATTATAAGTGTTATAATTCCTTATTCTGTTTTATATAGATATAATGTTTTAGGTAATTATAATTAGGTTTCAGAATAATTCACGGTGTGATTCAAATTCAAGTCCCGGCTGTTCAAATGAATCTTTTATAGAAGTAGGTTTGTTTAAGAAAGAAAAAAATATGTTTTCTGCTAATGAGTTGTTGTGTACAAGTTATAGTGACCTCCACCCGCAATGCGGAATTCTGAGGGTATATCATTATTTTTTCCTACGATGTTTACTTTTGTCTTTAGGTAAACTTTAACGAGCCATTAAAATGATCCATAACAAGTGTACTTTAGTTATAAATGGTAATTGCTTTCTAAAAATTAAAACAGTCTAATTTAATTTGGATTCATCAATTAACTACCATCAAAAATCATCACTAGGACCTTTGTAGCTACTTTATAAAAGCCTATTCGTAAAATGAAACTATTTCTATATTATATAAGATACTAGTGGAAAACCACTATTTCTAATTGTCTTCGATGGTTGGTACTTAGGACAGAAAATTTAATTTTTATTAAGTGTTCTGTGGTACTTAAGTTGTTTGTTTTTGGTCTTATGCGTATATGTGAGTTCATACTCATGTTAACCGTTGATCCCAAAAAAGTGCCTAAAATGTGGCATTTGGGATCATATTTGATTGACATTATAATGATACTGTTTTAGGATTTTGACACTTTTGGGAGATTTTTTGATGATGTTCGATGATATTAGAAAATTTAGAAAACTATTATTAGCTAATAGATCAAGACCTTTATTTTTACCAAAATATTATATAGACAACATGGCATCTAATAATATTCTTCTACGTTTATTAAAGTTCCTGTATATGGTTGGTGTTTTTTGAATAAGATAGGCTATCCTGATTATATAAAATTATAAAAAAACAATAATGACTGATGTATTGAGTACATAATAAGTATATTGCTTATTTTCTTCAAGTCTAATATAGGTCTAATTTACTATGAAATTGTTACCAACACGATTTGTTGACGACTTGTGACGTATTTAGCAGTACACACGAGGATTGATAACAGCGTGATAACCCGTACCGTAAAATTATCGCCAGCTCTTTATGAAAGAAAATCGCAAAGAAACAAAACAAAAGATGTTCGCATAGCATGACTTACCTCGTGCGATGTTCGGGCCGGTGGCTCTGCTTTCGATTGGTGGTGCTATCAGCTATGTCACGAATGGTTAGCGAGGTAGGTGTATTTATTGTGGATGCGGAAACTAGTACGCTGGCGCAGAGATCCACGTCGACGCAGAACGAAGCCGCATTGTGTTCTATACGAGTATACCTATGGGCGTTGGAACTTCTTACCCCACTGCCCCTCTACCTAAAAATTACGGTCCAAAAGCAAAGTGATATAAGTAACGCTTTTGGTATACCGGTGGAAACTAGACCATTTGGTTGGCCTCCTTTTTAGAAAGAGATCTTATCTTCACAGTAACACCGTTCAATTCAAACGGCAATCGGAGCAGACGCAATCGGGTTCGGGCGCTATTGACGTCAGTGGTGAATATGAAACGTGCTCGCTGTCCTATATACGAATAAGACGTAACCCAATTTCATGTTGAAATAGGAAGTCGCTGAAGCATACCGTGGGGTGGGTGGAAAACCAAGCCTTCAAGTACAAACAGTTTCAATTACCAACGCTATATCTTATTCTATATAGCAGAACACAAGGTCTACTTTTTATAAATATTTTTATAATCTAGACGCTTCTAAGGGGAATCTGAAGCTGTGATGTTTGAATACATGATACAATGATGAACAAAGTTTGTTCTGTATTCTGAGGATTAAGGTACTTTCAATGTAATTGAAAAATAATAGTCGATCCATTCGAAAAAAAGCAATTTTACTAATCATATATAATGTAAATGTAATTATATATGATAAAACTTAGTAGTATTAGTAGACTAAATTGAACTAAACCAATAGTTAATATACAATAGAAGAAGAAATTACTGCTAATAGTTTAAAGATTAAGATCTAATTTATCGTGTTATAATTATAATTTTATTTATGTGTGCAATAAAGTATTTAGCTACTTACTTAAATACTTTGTTGGTCCTAATATAATTAGTATCACTGATTATTATGGTGTAAGCTTATAGCTCATATTCATTTATATCTACCATTACAAAATTTCTAATTGTTCCAAGTAACAATAAATTAGGAATCTATACTATAATGAAACACACGCTCTTCTCTCAATATCTAACACTAGCAATCCGCCCGCGTAGCTTTCTATTCGGGAAAGAATTCTTAAAATTAGTCGAGTAATTTTGGAGTAAAATCGTAACAAACAAATCTTTTCTCTTTATAGATGACATATTAGTATAGATGTAGATAAATAATAATTAAAATAACTGTCTGAAGGGATCTTAAACACTTAACTATATATTTAGGTAACAAACTTAAACTATAGGTTTTTTTAATTTTTAACGAACCTTATCAGCCCAGTAGAACTATTCTTCTAACTTTTGCATATGTGTAATGAAATGTATTCGTTGAGTAAGTTCTATTATATGTAGCCAAATAATTGAAGTTCATCACTCCAAACCACACTTGCTGCGAAGTTTAGAACTTTCATATTATAGTGATAGGAAGACCCAAAGTAAAGCGAAAATATTTCTAGATTGGAATATTACTATCTACCCACTTAGTATTTCACTGATTTGTAGTAGACATCAATTATTACAAAAAAAACACTATAAGCATGCGTGAATATATTAGGTTCGGAAGTTTTAAAATGAATTTTTAGTAGGTATATGATATTTGTCTGAATATTTAAGATATTTCAATAGTTTTTCTCTTCTTCGGGACATAGAGGAATCCAACGAATAAAGCCGTTCTAGTGTTATAAATGGTGTAACTAACACGACTTTGTTTTATATAGATAATATTAGTTATTGGTATATAACAGGAATCTGGTAGGATTTGGCTTGGTAGGACTCCTCGCCACTGCTACCTACCATCAATTGTGCCACCTGCCACGCGTTTACCCTTATTCTATAAAATAAACTCGATTTTTTATTTCTTTTTCGTATCAGTGTCTGTGGAACCAATTAAAGGTATATTTCTGGAAACATATGATTAAGAGTTTCTACTCTTCACTTCATGTTAGATAATATCAGCACCTACCTACCTTAATACTTGTTTGTTTCGCTGAATTGTTTGTGCACACTCCACTTTATGTGTGAAAGGGAAAGTTTATATATTGTAACATTCCAATTTTTTACCGCGTAGCTATGAATTTTGCACTTTCTCTTGTCCTCAATATTAAGAGATTCAAATGTCCTTTTTATTTAAAAATATTTTTCTATTTCATTCACACAAATATGTATTCGCATTCGCGGCTTAATAGTGCTGTGAAGCATTTGTTTAGACTAAATAGTTTTTTTAACAAAGTAGGTACCTCTCATGTCTTTTACTAACGTGAGTATCAAATATTTCAATTTTAAATAAAATAACTTTTAATGGATGAAAACGCGATGTTTTTATTTAGCAAGCGTGGTTATGTGCAGTACCTACTGTATACTTGAAAGATCTCACAAAGTTGGATAAATAAATAAATAAATCGTTTAATCCGATAATTCTTTCAAAATTATTTCATTTAATGTAGGTAATATAAAACCTTAGTAAATTAAAATATATTAATTTATAAGACAATCTAGTTTCGATAGTAGATTTTACGTTTTAGATAAGGGCAGAAAGTATTTTATAAAACATCACCTGTCGATGCCCTACTACTTAGTACTTGTACTTATGGGGTCAGTTTAAAAAAATACACAATTTTCGATTTGTGATCCGTCGTTCCTGAAGTAAGTAAGTAGGTATACGATTGCTGATTAATTGTATTTAATTCATAGACAAAATTCAAGTCAGTAACAGTATTTTTGTAAGATAAACAACAGATGCACACTAATTACCGTGATACTGGATATTGTTTTAGCTTAGTGAAACTTCAGTAATACTTAAGTAAATTATTTGTGTTCATATAAATATTATATTTCATCTTCCTACTGTAAAATTACAACCGGAATAAAAGGCAGTTAGATTTTGTGCAAACACACCAAGGACGGGCTCGAGGCTTACGTAAAGGAAGTAAATAGGTCATGGGGCCTCGCATTCCCCTCGGCCCTCGGGGGTGAGGTGGGAGGTCGTGAAACTAGGTTGCATGCCGAGCGAGCCCGATACTCACCCTCTTATACAACGAACATAAAATATTCGTCGATACCTATCTTAGCAACTGGTTTTGTGACCTAGATAGTTGATGTATATTTTTATACTAAATACGACGACGTAAAGGGTTGATAATATGTAACTGTTACCTACAATGAACTTTCTCCATGCATTATTATAGAATTAAATAAACAGGTCGATTAACTGATACATTGACGCATCTTGGTCGCAAAGAAATCCGCGTGAAATACTAAAAAAAGGCATAATGGCTGTTATTGTGAACTATACACTATTGGTACAATTCGCGCACAATACATAAGAATTTAAAAAGAAACAAGTTGCATATCAAGTTACACTGGTTTCAGAGTTAACTTGATTCAATTGATTTTATCCAGTAATCCCAGACACGTATTAAAAAAGAGTAAGCTAGATTTTTATGACAAAAGATAGCGAAGTAAAGCTTTAAAACAGGAACTTTCAGTTACCGTATAGAATGTATGCTCTTTGTCATTTAGCTGTCACATTGTCATTGTATAAATAGTGCAATTTAACCACTTATTTGGAATACATCCAATTATGATTAATAGCACTCGAACATATTGATAATAATATGTACTTGCTTGAACAAATTGTGAGCGTTGAGATAACTGTATTTCGCGGATAAAGTTATTACGCTATTGCACAGCAACATTATAAAAAAAAAGTGTTAAATGCGTAATCTAGTAGGTTTTATTTGTGCCCACGGGAACTCAAATTACCTATCGTTTAAAAGTGAAATTTATTATTAAATTTTCTGTTCGCGTGTCCAAAACGAGGATGAAAAACTTATGGTTGAGTGGTGTAATTTAAAGAGTATATAATTAAAAATAATCCAGAATATATAGATTTAAATTAATTATTTGATTGCATTTCCTTTTATAATATATTAACGAAATGTTAAATAACTTTCAAATCTCAACATTTTGGATAAGGCTTATGGGGTTGAATAGATATCAAAGTTTTAATAATATCCATCGTTGCATATTATAAATATTTAGGATTTCCAAACGTACCTAGGCAAAATATATTATAAAATTATATATTTTATAATATAGTCCCATCTATATCTTTCTGACTAGCCAGATAGGGTTGTTTCAGAAATACTTAAGTTTTATTTTCGGCAACGGTCTACTCTAGACAGAACGAATTTGTATTGACCTAAATACCTTATTGTTAAAAAGCTTCAGAACTGGTGTTCAACTAGGTATTCTTTGTCTACGAATAATACAAATTAGGTCACACTCTTTCACCATACATAATATGTATGCGATTAGTTTATATTTACATCTATCAATGGGCTTGGCCAGGGTGAGGCAATTGAGGTTCTTGCCCTAACTTGTTTACAAGTAAAATTGAAATACATATTTCAATGATTTTTAACCAAAAGATTTAAGTTGTAATCTCAGTGTTGCAAAACAGTAATATATCACGATCGCGGCGAAACTGCATAATGTACTAGACTGGTGGTGCTTATAGAGTATTCGATAGATCGATATGTGTATACTAAATTTCTTTATATAGGCTTCATAGAAAGCTTGTACAAAAACATCAACTTTTTCGAACTGTCTAGTGCTACCTACCTACATGTTGCTATCATTCGTTCATGGATGTATTTAGATATACATTTACACTTAGGTATGTACAAATGAAGACAATTCATAGAAAACCGCTTACTGGAATACAAAATAAAATAGTTACTTCAGTACACAAATGACACTATTTTGCCGCAACGCACAGAAAAACCTGGAAATTTGCGCATATTCATTCTATATAACTGTATTCTTGAGTTTTGTGTAATTTTATGTATGTATATAAAACAGGTTTGTATTGTAATCAAAATTATCGGTGATTAAACTTATAAATTTAAGCTGTACTGGGCAGGATGTGTGGCGAATGAAACCTCCATCGCTATCCTTTTTGGATATCGTACGACAAGTAGATATTTGAATATCGAGTCACCGATAGATTTCTTCTTCTGCTGCCAAGAATTGACGGAAAACGACGAAGTACGTATATATTGTTAATAGAACTTTTATTAAATGTTTTGTACATTCCAAACTCCTACGTGCTGTGCATTCAAAGGCTCTCCATAATATAGCACTCCAAAGATGGCGTCGGGAAGAATAATAATATTAAATATAAATAATAAATCCCGTTTTAATCAGGTAAAAGTGGTTTTATTTAAAAGTCTAGATTATGGTGTTCATATTTAAAATTTAAAATACGTTTTGTGTAACAAATGTTTCTTTTGGCACCTGGAGACACTCCTAACGGCACTCATCTATTCATTGTAATTTATATCTATTTATTCTAATTTATACCTCTGATCTGAAAAATACATACATTATTAATAAATATTGATCGCTTGGTGCGCCCGAGGCCGCATGAAGTAAACACACTTACAAAATAGGAGACAAAGGAGTTCTGTTTATGTAAAAGTTCACTAACTGGCCATAAATTTATTTAATTACAATGTTTCAAATGTTTCAATGTTTCAACGACTTTCAAAAATTTAGTTGTAAAGTAAAGTAATTTCTTACATTGATTAAATATAGAATAATAATTTCAGAATTATTTTCAATTGCATACTCATTTACTTTATTTTTATAAACTACTCTATTCAGTACAACTACTTCTGTACTTTACTGTTTCCGTTTGGCATACTTCACTTCATTAATAATCGCCAATCACATCGTGGTCATCAGCGCCCTCTAAAGTTTTTAGTTGGTTTTGGAACTATAATCTAAGTGGTTATGGACACTTTTGAAAGTAAAGCCCCATATGAGAAATTCCTCCTTGACTCTACCCTCCATAGAGGCAAGTAACTATATGCAGTTTTTTTCGAATGGTGTGTACCTAAGTGTGTTAGATCGAAGGTCTCTATTTTTCTCTTTAATATCCCTTTCATCAATAATATTTCACTTCATAACCCCAGTTGATACATATATACATTTCTTAGCTGGTAGTGCTTCTTTTTAAAAAAAATAATAATTTGGGGTATCAGTGGTCTAAACGATAATCACCACTTGCGTCTCTTGGTCAACAAACTTATCGAAGGGCTTATTATTATTTTTTTTTATGTCAGATATCGACAGACGAGCATGAGGTTCACTTGATGGTAGGTGATAACTCAGCCACAGAACATCAGTCAATGATGCGCTGTCGACCTAATGTTTACTTCGAGCATTCGGAAATCCATAGACTGAAACCGAAACGCGCAATATGCACTTCATGGCTTTTCCATCTATGAACGCTGGTTCGTTACCCGGTCGGAATTTAGATATTCCTCCCACCCGATCAATGCCTGAAGTTACCAGTAGGCCTATTACGAAAAACGAACGCAACGAACGGATCGAAACGAAAGAATAAACAACTTCGTATTTTAACTTATTAAGAAAATATTTTTAATTCTATTTACGATTATTCTTACTATCATAGTAATGTCAAACGAAAGACATAATGTCCTAATGCGAAAGACGTGTCGATCATCGGATTCATAATAGTAAAATGTACGATCCGTCAGCCGAAACTTCGTATTTTGTTTTGGTAATAGGCCTCCAGACGTGGGGAAAACATGCTTACAGAAAATTATAAGCATGTGCTCCCGGTGGGATTCGAACCCACGACCCATCGATGCGCACGGCAGGTGTTCTACCGAACGCTCCAACGAGCCCGTCAAAATTATTAGTTATTGACTAGAGGACAAACCCTTCATATTAAAAGCACACATCCAGGTTAATACATTTAACTCGGAAAGATATTCTTCAGCTCGGACGTCAATATAAACGTTTAGCTGAATGTAGGTCGAGAGGCGCGACCACGTCCTACGTGCCAAACGCACACGAAGAGGAAGACCTACTATCTTACACGAGAGATACACACATGCAAGACGGCCCCGTCCGAGAAGTAGGCCGAAAATGTCGCGCTTGCGCGTTTGACTACTGCAGAATGCAGATATAGGTAGGTACTCGCAATGAGTCCAAGCCAGTACCAAGTATCTCAATGTTTTCAACACAATAGAAAATATGAAGTCTCTTAGTATATCTCTAAACTAATAAACTATGAAAGAATTGTATGATGTTAGAATAACAATTTCTGATTTAAGAGAAATTTATTTTATTTATCGCGAGTCTATTCCGTTATAACTAGATTCAGTACATTATGTATTAAAGTAGAAATATTACAAGGTACTCGGCAAGCAGAAATCGAATGCGCAACGGCTATAGCAAAAATCCTTTCTTACTCCAAAAAACATAAAAGTGTTATTTTGCCTCAACTCAGGGAAAATTCTACGCTTCTGATCATAGTACTATAATATACTTGTGTGTAAGTAACTATATAAAACAGGTTTGTATTGTAAAATCCATTCAAAGTAGTGGAAATCCATCAAAGGTGAGCTTGAGCAAAAAATTGTAAAAGTATTCAAATTTATTTCGACTCGTCAAATACCAAAATATACCTATTAAGTTCGAAACAAAACTTAAACTTCTTTGGTCTTTCGTAAATTATCAAAACGAGATACTCTACTTTATGCAATTAAATATTTATAACCATTAACATCATTATCGTAATACTAACTTCACGCGAATAAAATCTGTTCAAATAGCACTCCTGCATCTATTGTGTTATAGAATAGGCTACCTTAACATGAAAAGGCAGATTTAATTTAAAGCATAACAATTTCTTGGAGATAAAAAGTTAATTCTACTTAAACAATTATACTGAATTAACGGCTCTCGTTCACTAATAGTGGACGATATGATGCAATCCGAAGCGAAGCCCTGAAAAAATAGGCTAATGAGATAATAAGAACGTCAGTGTTTCTTCGATTTAGAGAAGTCTCAAATGATCGTAAGTGATCACATCTCCTCATGGACAGAATAACAGCAGGGGCTTGAGAGTACATTAATTGGATACTAAACAAGAATATAGTTCAATCTTTGAAACGTAATTTCATTTACGTTCCGTTTCAACTAAAAATAAGATTAACAATGGAATTTTTGTTTGCAAACAAAGGATTGTTCAAAGTTCGGTAAACGAACAACCTTTCGCCATAAGGAAATGGTAAACATGAATGACTTCGAATATCTTTATAAAGTTATATTATAATCTAAAGTAATTTCAAATTATCATAGTTTATAATTATGTTATGCTCTTGATACGCAACATTCCTGAGTGGTCAACAAAGCAAACTAGTAACTGTGAGTACTACCTTCCTCATTGTGGATACTATGTATGTACTCATAGAGGTGAATGTGGGACACAGATGTGAGGCCCGTAATGGGTGCCGAATGATTGTAACGATCTTCCGACATTACCTACAAGCTCAAAGGGAAAGTAAGTGTACCGTAATTAGGGTTACCAACATAAAAAAATCCTAAATATTTGAACGGTGTGTTTAATTGACATTTAAAATGTATAGTCTGTACGACACGGGCTAACAACGAAATCGTGGAGAAACTAGCGGAGTTCAATGTACTGCGATACCTTATAGGAGTAGGTAGATAATTTTCCCAGTTACATTTCAAGAAATAAGATTCGAAATAATTTAAAAAAAAGTCCTAACATGTTGATTCAACAACTGACGACAAGTATCTAATGGGAAATTCATAGTTTAAGTTCAAAATTTATATCATATCTTTCAAACATTGTGATATAAAATTGCGTTTTTCGGTTTCCCACTACGAATTTATCTCTAGTACTTATTTCGGCATTATTTGAAAATAGTTATATTATGACATATTTAATGAGGAAAGGTATTTAGGAATCTGAGCATAATATCCAACTAACTATATCCCAAGTAGTGCCTGCCTAGTTCCCTCTAATGAGGTCGACTCTTATGTCGCTACGAAGAGATGTTGCATCATTCTGCATCTTATATCCCATTTATCATAGCGTTCCAGAGTCTGTTATGAATATTCCCAGCCACCAATTTCTATTACGGGAGATAGAAACTAGTGTGCACTTCATGCGCCTTTTTTAACATCCTATTTGTGGATTCTGTTGGTACGAACATTAAGTTTTGAAGATCAATACAAACTTTGTAGTAACTTTTAAAAAACCAATGGCTAATATAAATCTAGCATAATTATTTATTGGGGCGATAAATGCAATATATGCAATTACATTTATTTTCATAAGATTATATGGAAATTTTGACTGCCTCCGAGGCAGAGACAAGCGCGATGCGTTTAGCACCGGAGTACCTAGATTCGAATCCCAGGGAAATATTAAAATAAAACAATTTCGGCCGGGCATCACCTACTTACATACATATACATCACGCCTCTTTCCCCACGGAATTCCACTTTGATCACGGAATTCCATATGCTCCGATCCTTACATACCACTTTCGCTTCTTCTACTTTCATACAAACTCGTCGGTTACGAGTACTTTTGACCTAGCCCTTTTGAAGAACATCCCCGATCTGATCGAGGTACGTTCGCCTAGGTCGACCACTCCCGACTCTACCACTGACTACTAAAGAAAAGTAATATAATAATAATAATATCACCTAGTTACCTGTAAAGAAAAATAATCAGTGAAACAGACACAACTGTTTAGCTAGACTAACTTTATTAAATTTGCGTAAGATAATAAATCCTTCATATAATAGTGGTATATTAGGACATTAAAATAAAATAAGTTTTTTTATATGTCATCATCTTTTTTAATCAAATTAATGATGGCCGCCGAAGCTTTAGCGACATCCCCATCAGCATTATCCAGTTCTCTTTGACAGTCTTCAAAAGTTGCATCTGTCGAGTCCGTCACAGATGTCTTTATTTTGAGCAGCTTTATGGCGATGTGAACATTCCAATCAGTGAATTCCAGTGCTTCTAGACACTTTTCTGGAGACACCTGATAGAAACAATATTTGGTTAAAATCTCAAATCACTTTTTCTTATGCTTCACGCAAAGCAACATAAAAATCTAGTTAAGTATAATACTGACAAAATAAAATAACTATATGAAACTTAAAGTTGACAATTAGGGAATTAAATAACAAAAATTTTAGATTGTTTCTGGTCAGCCCTGCATTGGTGCAAACGCAACAACAATCTTTTGATTTAATAATCTAAAAAAATACAATAAAATGGCAAAGTGAGAACAATTTCAATCTATTGAAATGAGAATATTTTCAATCAATTTATACATTTGAAGACAATTCAAATTAAGAAGAACTCTTTAAATTTAACTTAAGAGATCTAAATCATTAGACGCTATTTAAGAGGGAAATTATATGGTCGACAGAATAAAGTATGGAAGTAAAGAAAAATGATTTTTTTATTTAATACACCAACAACATTCTACGTTGTTTCGTAATTTAGTTTTATTACTGAAATGTATGACTTATTTATGTCTGCCAGTCCTAGAAATATTTTCCTAAAATTGAAATTTTTTCCCACACAATGCCAAAAATAAATATAGCGAAAACAATAAATGATAAGCCCAACAAATTGGTAAAATATAGTCCTTATTTAAATAAAAACTTAAATAAATAAAACCTTAGTCAAAACCAAAATAACATATCAATCCAATAAGCAATTATTCGCAAAGATTTTTTTTAAATATATATATTTATAGCAATACCTGATCTGAAGAGTAAAGCCATCGTCGATCCGGCGCATTTTTATTATAGAGATAAATAAAATATTTTAAAGCCAAGCATATTTATTCAGAGCAACTACATATTTTAAGTATTATTTAAGTTATAACATATATATTTTGCCAGACCGACAATACTATCCTTAATTTTATTCTAATAGTTAAAATATTAAAGATGCGTTTTCATCTACTTTCGAACGAAAAACTTGATCGGAGCATGTCTGATAGTCCGTCCGTTAAATTGCAGTGAGGTTTTAGAACTACAAATAGAATTTCGTTCTTCACTTTGTAGGATAAAACGCGCTTTAAGTAATTATCAATTATTCATATATAATTAACATTCTACGTACTACGTACATTTAACACCAAATATTATTATGAATACGACTAAAAGGATAGTTAAATTGTTGACACTAACAATACTTGCAAACATATCGATGGCTAACAGCCAAAAATTTCTGCGTTATTTGGTTTTTTGTCGCTCAATATTCAACTCTTCATTGGTTTGTTCTGAACTTTAAATCGCTTTTATGTATGTAAAATGGCGGTTGTCCCTTTTTGGCTGTTACTCATATAGTTATATGTAGTCTTTCGAGATTCGTAGAAACATACATCTACTACACATCAATATAATAATAATATATCTGTATATATAACGTTTCGCTACCCAACGACATCAAATGAACGTTATATACGTACAGCGAATAGTTCTTTCCTCAGAGGAATGACAAGCGCAAACAGTAATTCTATTAGATTATGACGCATGCGACTGTTAATTGCAAGAATGTTATTTTTCCGGAAGAGTCGGCATTAGTGAGTAGGTATGTACTTGTAATAAATCATAGGATATCGTAAATTTATTAATTATTTAGTTCTTTCTCAAAATATTATTGTTCTATATCGGTATATTATTTTTTGAGCACTATGTGAAGAAATAATGTCGCGACTAGCGGAACGCTGTACATTACGAGTACGCTACTGAAGAATTACATTTGACGGTTACATTAAACTTAAAAATAGTTTCATAATTAAAAGTCTAAACTTCAGTGGACCTTCAGTGTAGGGGAGAAAGTGGCCGGTATTTGCAGGTTACATAATTCGTTTCATCCGAAATATTAAACTAAATTATTTTCAAAAAGGTACAATTTCTGTATAAGTAAGAAAAATAGATTCTATTTTAGGGCTAAATAGTATTAAATTAAGTGCTCTTTAGGAAATGTTTTTATGAACTATTGTATAGGGTTACAAATATGATAGTTGCTCAACAAACCCACTAACTAGACGACTCACGACTATGAATTAAGACACAAAATTAAAACGACCAGAAAAATCTACATCTATACTCTACATCGTTAGAATTTGGTTAAGAATTGACTGTCTATTGCCGAATTCGATGGCTTCTTTATATTAAAAAACGCAATGAAAGTATAATATTTTCTTAAATTCATGTTCCGATAGCAGTAAGTGGATAGCGCTCAGTGGTGCTCTATCTAGTGGGTTGATGATCGAAGTAGTTCAGGCATAATAATTATATAAACAAAAACATATAACTCGCTAACCATACATCGGTAATCCACAACTACTTCGCTAGCTCTTAAAGCAGTATTATTGCAAGAGTCCTTTACGATAGAAAGAGATAGAGTGATAGGAAATGTATCTCGCTTTCACTTTCTCTCTTAAAGTAAGACAATAATACTGCCCTTGGAGATCGGTACCCCTGTAACGATATGTCATCTTTCGGTATCTTTGATATTTGCAGTTCAAAGTAGATCACCGTCGATGGTTAGAATTATAACTCATAACCTCTTTACCTCTTTTGCAAATTTTGAAGAAATTTAACATATTTACCAAATTGTAAGTAAAAATGAAGTCAGATTGATGTACAAAACGTCCTAAATAATTGTGAAAAAAAAATACATACAAAAACAGCTTTCCCTCTACTGTAAAATTATCAATCACTTTGTTATTCGTTTTTCGGCTCTACTCTCGACTATTAAACTATATGATAAATTAACTATTATAGTTGAAATAAAAATAAAAATTTGATACTATAAGTTACTATTTGTATTAATTAATCTCTCTCTCATATCTAACGTATTGGGTTCCTGTAATGTTAGACATAAGTATTATGAATAAATAAAATAAAAAAAAATATATATAATATACTAAAATTAAATAAAATTCAATGAAACATTAATTAAAACTTAGATACTAGATATGTTAAATAAAATCAAATATCTGGTCAAAATCAATCTGAGTTAAAATCGAGTAAATCCAAACGTTTTGTTAAATTAATACTAACAATCTGTAATTTAATAAATCAATAAAATTAATATATAATATAAATAATTAATATATTAAGTAAAACATAATAAAATTTAAAATTGATGTAAAATGTCATATTGGATATGTTATACAATCTTAATTTTAAAGGTTATTGTAGGAATTTTCATTTTCAAAGCCTAAGCATGAACGACTTGCGACAGTGTTCGTATCGGCAGACTGTCAGTTGTATGAGAAAACATTTCAAATTGCATGCAAATGAAAGATTGACGATACGAATACTTTTTCGTAAGTTATTCGTTCTTGCGCCACAATTTCGTCTATAAATATTTATCTTATTATTTACGTACCAGACGTGAATAGGTTGATGCATATTAAGATGTAAAAAAATATGCAAGTCGACTTATTAACCTATTCGCAACTGGTACTGATTAAATGTATTAAACAACGGGTTTGCTTTTTATGTGTAAAGAAAAATTCTAAATAAGCTGTGATTCAATAAATATAAAAACCAAAACAATTTTTTTTGTTAAATTAATACTTAACTGTGACTCAATAGATAAATTAAGTAAAACCAAACATTAAGTTAAACTAATATTAAAGTGTGACTCAATAGATATATTAAGTAAAAATAAACATTTCACTAAATTAATTTTAAGCTGTGACTCAACAGATATATTTAGTAAAACAAAACATTTAGTTAAATTAATATTAAACTGTGACTCAAGTAAATCCAAATAATCTGCTAAATTAATCTTGGAGTTGTTATGTAATGAGTTGAACTGAATTGGAGCAAATCAATAGACATGTTAACTAATACAAAAAAATGTTTAATATTAAACTGTGATTCAATACAAGTTCATAGTTAGTTCATTCCCTAAGCTGTGTCCAAATGAATATAATAAATTTAGTATTTAATATGTAAATTGTAAAATTTCAGCTGTTACAAATTAATCCATTGCCTTTATTTCTTAATAACTATCCTACAATACCAATATGATCTAAATACACTTCCTCACGCATTCTTCATCTTCCACTAGCTTGACAAAAAAGAAAAAAAGGGTCATATATATTTATAAAAAAATAAATAACGTAATAATGTTCAAATTTTTGCAATTTTGTTTACCTAGAGATTGCGGATGTTTTTGTTAAAAAATAAAACTATTATTTTAAAAAATTAATAGCCCAAAATTTAAACCCTTCCAATAAACTTCCGTCATTTTACAGTATGTTGCCTATTACTTCTCATTTATTTACGATATATTAAAGTTTGATTGGTAAATTAAGAAAAAAAATCCTAATGAAGAATTTGAGATTTTTAAACGTCGAGAAAAGAGGTAACAAGGTAACAAGTTATGATAGGTTTTGAGTTACAATATTTTTTCATTAATATGTTTAATAAAGTTATGTGACCGAGTAACATAAAACTAAAGAGAGTCTTATAACAATTTGTTTAGAAATATGCATTAAGTAGTAAGTTATATTTTCTGTACAAGCACCGCAATAGTAGGACAACTAATAGGAACAAGAAGAGGATGGAATAACATACAGGATTCAACTATTGATTTTGTCACAAATAATTATATTTTTCGTAAAATAATTTAAATAAATAAACTAAATAATATAATCATGCTTAATTTTTTCATTTTATTAGAATACTATCTTGAAGATTTACATATTTAATTACCCTTTACCGTATGGCTTTACTTAGAAATGCATACACCACTTGTTTGTGGCAATACTACTACTGACAACATTTGCACTATAACAAGGAAATTTCTTTATTCGACTAGTGAAGAAAAGTGCTTTCTTGCTAATATTTTTTTATTAGAATACTACCCTTAAGGTTTACATATTAACCCTTTACCGTATGGCTTTACTTAGAAATGAATACACCACTTGTTTGTGGCAAAACTACTACTGATAACATTTGCACTATAACAAGGAAATTTCATAATTCGATTAGTGAAGAAAAGTGGTTTCTTGCAAGCCCTTGTTACTTTAAGATATGAATTAAACATTAAACACATATAATATTTAAAATGTCTTGTGATACTCATTCTAAGATTACTTTCCAAATACACACATTACATTTAAAAGATATAGGGACAACATCGTTCGATACATCTACTACATACGTATAAAGTATTTAAGTATATGGAAACATAGTGTATGAATTTATAGGGATTGGGATATGGCCTAACACAAAATTAACATGAAAACGTTAGCCCCTATATGGTTAAATTGACTTTGCTACTTTCTACAAACTTTCAAAGAATCTTCGAAACATTTCTAATGATATGGTCAGATCATACAACCTCTATCAAATTTTCATAAGAATACAAATTACATAAAAAAAATTATTGTCTCAAATAGTAGGGTAGAATGTTAAGATAAAATACACGAAGACCGAGAACAAATGTCAATACAGAACACCCTGAAACCTTTATCTACAGTATAACTAGAAACTAACAATACATTTTCAAAAGGTGCTACTATACCTACTATAAACAATATGTAAATAGTACCTAGAATTCTAAAAAGGAGAATGACAGAGAATTGGCACATGAATTATAAATAATTTGATGATCAACTACAATATAATTAATTGTGTAATTTTATATTTTAGAATGATATTCAGGGCCCAGTATACCGTACTACAGAAGATAATATGTTAGTAATATTAGAACAATTACTACATCAATAAACATTAATACATTGACTTACATTAAAGGTAATATTATTATGATATTTGCTATTAAAGACATGATATTTTTGTACCTGCTGTTTAAGAACTTTGTTCATAATTCTGACTTCATCAGATTCTACACCGCGTTGTTTTGAAGATGGTTTTCTATCTGCGAATTGTAATAAATCTTCCACTGAGACGTGATCTGAAATTGCATTAATGTAATTTAATAATAACACCTGAAGTAAAGACGGACTTTCTTATGGAACTGTTGCTTGCTAGGTTATACATAAGATTAACTTCTCAATTTCAACTATGCTTGTATATCGTTGGTTCAGAAGTAAAACTAAGTGACATTTTGAATAAAAATAAATTTTACAAGTGTTTCTCATTTTAAGAGTAAATCTACAGTTAGAATGAAGAACTAATTACTTATTTTGGTTAATAACTAAACTATGAAGCTCAATACACACTTATTAATTTGTTTTTGTCGTAACTGTACGCTTAAGGTGACACTAGTCGACATTTTTTCCATAGAAATTTCGGGGGGGTATTACTCCACTATTTAGCACCGTATATGCAAAGTTATACATGATATCGTTTTGTCTCATTATTAATTTTGTCTGTGCAGAAACAGAATGGTAAAATAAAGAACCTAAAATAAATAAAAATAAAGAACGTTTTTATTGCCATTTTTTAACACAACTTTGGGCTTAAATTAGTAATAAAAGAAGTATCAAATTTTCAAAACAAAGTCGCTACAAACAAAGCACGATTATCGAAGAATACAATAACTTTTATTTGTAATTGATTTATGCAGTGGTTTTTTCATAAAACTCGATTTTCCAAAGGCTTTTTCGTATTTTTTTGGACGCCCCTTTTACTATGAATGATCGTGCATCTCACTTAATAATGACTGCCCCGGTGCGGTGCGGGAGAACAGCATGCTTTTTGGCAACGCCCACCAGTGAGTTCGAGCCCGCGACTTGTGCAACCTTACAGTAAGGAATAGTAGCAACATTTATTTTTATTAAAAAATTACACTTCCTGAGTTTTACCTTTGAACCAACGATATACTAATCTTTTGTATCTGTACGTTTGTACTATATTATCATATTATTATATTTTTGAAAAGCTTTTGTTTTGATGATTAGGATATACCGCATCTTATGCGTATTTATCTACAAAGTATTAGTATAAGCTGCAATTAGTTAATTATATTAGTATGGGTTAGTAAGTAAGCAAAATAGGCTTTTGTATATTGCATAATAGAATATAAACTATTTTAAGGATTTCTGAGTTGCAATTATAGGATCACTTACGAGTCTGCCACGAGTTCTTTTTCACAAATTCATAATTTCGAATTAAGCACCCATGTAATTATATTATGATGTAACTCAGAAAAGTTAAATACAATGTACAATATAGAATTATTAGGGCACGATTTGTAATACCACGATCATAGAGGATTTTTAGAAATAAAACAAGATGTTGGTGTCATTTTGCCTTATATACTTATTTATGTTTAAAAATTGAAAACAATTCAAAAATCCGTTTTGCCCTTATATGGGGCATAAGGCAAATAAGAAGCAAATAATTTTAGTTATCGTTACTAAACATGCCTGGAATTAACCTTATATCAAGTTTTCAGAACTTAAGTAAAAAGTGCTTAATTTTTCTCTTATTAACTGGACTTATTGGGACATTCATAACTTTTCTATGTAACATCTATGCTACTAAACTCAAACTGCGCGCCCTTCCATTTCTCCATGCACACATTAAAAGTGGTTATACATATGCAATACACACAAAACATTAAGTTACTTTGACACACACAATTACATAGACTCTTCGTAAGTCACTCGTCATTTTGGAAAAGTTTCACAGATGGCGCTATTTCCGCAAGAATGAGAAAGCTATGAGACTGACTAGTTACATAAGTTGTAATTACGGATTTGTTCCAGGAAGAAGTGATTTTGCGATGAGTCACAGAATATAAGAAATGTATCTTATTTATATTTTGAAATCAATGAATTAGTTTTTAACAAGGAGGAGCGCGCAACTTGAGGAGGTTGTTACATGCTATGTTAGTATATTAGACGTTCCAACTCACCTTACTTACTAGTCTTGTGGACATCAGTAGCCTCACCTTTAAAGATTACTTCTTCGAATATAGGAGCTTCACCTATATCAGTAACAGCATCGAAGTTGTGGAGATAGCAATTGAATGGATTTTTAGACAGATCCGGAAGATCTTCGCCGCCAGGAAAACCCGAGTAAAATGGGTTTGATGCCGGATCAGGTAAAGATGGTACGTCGTTTTGTGCTTCATCGATGTAATAAATTTTAACGGCTCTAATGTTTTGGTAAATTGTTATGGGAGTGTTCTGAGCGATAATGTGATCCGGCGAAGCTGGTTCACAGCAAGACGGCAAGCGAAGTGGGTGCTTCCTCACGTGCCGCGGCATGTCCACCAATTTCGGTTTTGTAGCCCGCGGAGGAAGCGGGAGTTCGTTGTTCTGGAAATTTGATATTTTTATATTGCGACATCTAATCACCTCGATAAGTATACATTTAAATATTTAACGTGAGTAGGTATGATACATACATTTAAATGAAAATTTTATCAAGAGATCACAAACAGATAATATTTAATGTGTATTTTTTAATATGTTTTGAGTGCTTTAAAGAAATCGAGGTTTCAATCAGACTCATATCATCCATTTATGTATATAAAAATGATCTGTTAGAAAAACCGTTGAAAGATTTTTTATAAAAAAAATGTGAATGTAGTTATTATCTTAAAAATACTCACGATAGTCTTCAGTTTGTTTTCCAGGAAGTCGGGGTTCACAATGACTCTGAAATATTTGATGAAATTCGTTTAAAAGAGAGTTTTTTTTGCATTCGTTTTTAATAAATTAATAATATTTTATTTACTAAAGAAACATGTAAATTTACTTACGTGATTGTGTTCCGATCCTTCAGTATGTGTACATTGTCATTTTTATTTCGCGACTCCTTTGAAGTCGACGGTTTGTTGGTTGGGTCCAACTTTTGGGGCATACGAGAAGGTCCAGGGGCAGGTCGTTCAACTAAACTCGCATACGCCATTTTGGACTCTTCAGTTATGGTTTCCTATATCAAACGAATAACATTTTTCGATATATTATTTATAACTAATAATCAAAATCAAAATCTACAAACAAATTGAATTATCCGACACAAATGTTGCTTTCGATTTAGAAATTAAACGTTATAAATATGTGTATTCTTGAATCTGTTGTTTGTATCGACGCTTCCCGTAGTGACAACAGATGTCGCTATTATCAGCGTCACCGACATTTATAAGTGGGAGAACAATTTTACCGACAACGGGTAGCCAATGACTGTATAAAAGCAGAGTTTCCGCCGAGAATTTCCACTTTCACTAACTTAAGTAGTAGAAACTCTGCCCAGTTGTGAATAATAATTACAGTGTCAATTTAATATTAAAGGTGTCTGTAATAATGGTGTTTAAGTTCTCATAAATGTAAAAAATAATCGCAATGCAACTAGATACAATACCTGAATATCTGGCACGCTTTTAGCTTCCTCACTGAAATTGCGTTTACCTGCAATACAAAAATACGTGAATAAAAACGAGAAATAATGCAGGTGTCCCAAAAACTGACATCCATCTTAAATTATAAATTGCTCTCTAAGAGTTTTGAGTTGATTTTGTCCTCAGTTTTTGGAACACGTCTCGACAAACACGAACTGTACACACATTGAACACACAATCAAACAGCAAGTAAGTATACCAGTAGATATTCATCCGTTCAGCAGCATAGGGCTCGGCCTCGCAAAGAATAATGGATTCTGAGGGGTATTAAATACACAAAACGAAAAAGATTAAAAGCAAACCAGTGGATTTACAATTCAATTCATGAAACATTCAATTAATCTTTGCTTTTTCTATTAAAAAAAATCAAAAACATTACACGGATTAATTTCCATTGCATTGGATCATACAGAAAAAATGATATGCAGAAGGAGAGGAGAGCACAGTCTTGTGGTACACCAGCATTGACATATTTGGAGTCCGAGCATGCACCATCTACAACGACCTTGATGTTCCCATCTGCTAGAAAGCTGGTGACTCAGTTGCATAATTTCTCGGGAAGCCCATAGGAAGAATTTGCCCAATTGAAGGTGAAGCTTGTGCCACACCCGATCCTTCGCTATGTCCAAACTAGCTGCCAACGCCCTCAACTGCCTCCGCCCATCGGTGTGTCAGGTAGATCAAAAGATTTCCGGCTGAGCGACCCCGACCGAAACCGTATTGGCGGTGGGTAATTAGCTGATGTTCCCATAGGAACCGAAGGAGCTGGCAGATAATTAGGGTCTCCATTACTTTGTAGGACAAGGAGTTGCCTATTTTGAGGGATCGGATGCAACAAAGCAATCTTCCATGAATTCGGGACGACACCTGATGAGTAAGGAATTCGAAAATGACGCGTAAAAATTGGTGCCAAATCTGGAACACATGTCCGAAACACGATCGAAGGGATGCCATCGGACATATGGATGTCCAAGAAGACAAGCGCTTTTAACACAGTACTTTGTTCCCGAAGTTGTTCAATGTACGTGACATTTGATTGACCTATTGATAATGTACTGGTTTGCTTTTACTATGAGAATAGAACCGATTATGGGATTGAATACAGAGCAAAGCCAGAAAGTGCAATTATTCAACCCAAAAATTAAAATGGCTCAAATACTTTAGAGACAATACTTCATTTACGAAAAGAAATGCACATATGATTTACTTATATGTGAATTGATGACTTTTCATTCGAATGTAAAGAATTAATTTGAAATTTACTATTATTATTTTACTACTGATTAACTTAAAACGATGGGATTTTCAAAGTCCTTTCTACCCTGCTCTGCATTGCCGGAAATACACCCACATATTAATATAATTAAATCAAAAGCTCTTATTGGATTACGGGGTTTCAGTGCTTTACAGTGTACTCTGAGGCCTTTCACACATGAAAGTTCCAAACAAACTTGAACTGATTATTACTAACCGGCTTATCTGTGAGTAATAATTAAATATCGCATATGAAATACTTATACAAATTTCATTTGAGTATATCAATGTGTGAAGGGCGTAATAGTAACTAACTGAACACAGGCACTACACACAGATATCAGATTTTATAAGAGTAGGAAAGGAGGGTCAACGAGTCAGCAGCTGTTACGCTTTCAAGTTCACCTACAATTCGACTTAAATTGCTGACTAGACATTGAATTTCTTCTAGTGATTATACAGTGGAAGAAGTACAGGATTTCTATGAATACATCCATCAATTACGTGTACATAAGCCAAAGGTGGGATATACACCAACATACCCGTTTTTAAGGGAGCATTTCACCTTTGTATCAATATAATATGAGATGTTGATTTTCTTTGATCTGAATGAACTCATTCATACGAGTCATAGCGAGCATTAAATGATTTAAATGCAATAGAAAGCTTTATGCACTGCCGAATTTTCCCATTTTATACATATCTATGGGTTTTTAGCTTTGCAAAATTCTAACGGTGGTCAGTCACTTAATAACGCAATAATGGGACACCGGATTTCAAAAATACGACCGAGTTTTATTCGAGATTGTAACGAATGAACTACAAAAGCGAAGCAATTTTGAAAACGGGTAGGTTTAGAGAACAGACACGGCAGTCAGACATCCAATACAAATCTAATACTTCGACAAGATTATACCACGAACAACACACAATAAAACTATGTATTTGCAAAAAATATAAAAATACAGGAATGCCTAACTGACTAATTAATAATGATATCTCATATCAAAATTAAAAACAAAATTAATCAAATGACAGTACAGGCCCCTTCCAATTATTGTATATGCGGGACCAAACTCAGTAAGTGAGTGACCAAAACTAAGTAAATTCATATTTCTTTATACTAAAAAATATAAAAAATAAAATCGCAAACATGTTTGTTATCTGCTAAGTATAGTTGCCTAAAACAAAAAGAAATGTCTTCAGTTATATATTGTAAAAAGAAGCGACGGAAATCATAATTCGGAAACTAAGAGAAATAAGGTATGACTGAACTTCATTATAAAAGGCCACTTCACAAACGTGAAGGGCTCATAATGGCAATTAAAATAAAGAAAAAAGCATTGCAAACTATAACGGGGGGATAAAAAGGCATAAATTTACAACAATTAATTAGATTAAGGTGTTATTTACGTGGTATACAACAAAAGAACAAATTATCAGAATCATTTTCTGGTCTGAAACAAGAGAAAGAGCAATATTAGTAAGATTTATGATATGTATTTGATAGAGAGATTCTATTCTATAAGACTATTCAAAACATATTTATGACTATCATTACACTAAACCATATGTTCAAATTCACGTGAATAGTAAAAAAAATATTTGGATGGAAAATAATGTTTTGTTTCATTCACTTGAATGTTATTTGGAGGGAACGAGACAAAATATAGTTCAACTATGCAGACAAGTTATTAAGTTTTACAGATTATATTTTTCTTATTTTATAATAACATATGATCATTAATCCAGCATATAATATTCTCTAACTAATACAATAAGAAAATATCGTCAGCAACACAGCGTCGACGGAGAAATTTCTAGGTATTTTTTTAAGAATTAACATTTAAGATGATTACAACGTCTCTGTTCGAAAACAGGACTGCCAGGATGAAAATTACTATGATATTATCCAACCTACAAAAGGAGGGGGACTCAATTATCACGAGATAAGAAGAAACACATAACGTGATAAGTGACTAAATATCTATTACGTTTCGAATGCTTTCCATCTTGTTTGATTTGAATTATCACAAAGTTGCCACACTAGCGCCAACTATTCCTACGGATGTGATAGTTGCATATTATGGCAATACTGGCTACCAGTGTCCTCGTGTTTATTAGTTCAAATTCAAAAATCATTTATTCATTTAGGTAACACAATGTACACTTATGAACGTCAATAAAAAATACATATTAAATGCTTCTAGTTTTACATTTACTGCCAGTTCTCAAATCAAGGGCGTAGAACGGACGAGAAGAACTGGCAAGAAACTCGCCGCCACTCTTTTTTAATCGCCAAGTTTTTGTTTTACAAATGTTTTGTAAGGAGCTGCAACCATTACACCATGTTCCACATGACATCTTTAAGTAATTAACTATAATAATAGAAAAATATATATATATAAACGAAAAAATAAAAATAAATAAAAACAAAGATTTGTCCTCTATCAGCAGAATGTATGGTGAAATAGGAGCACTCACTTACATTCTCGTGGGAACAACACGCAAATACATAGACGAAATAACTAATATCACCGCATATAGTATGTTTAACTTGGGGTTTTATATTTATAATTTAAATGTGTGTTACTCGCGTTAATATAATACTAATATACTCGTATATCGAAAGTATGACGCAATATACAAGACTTAAATACAGTATTTCCTAAAACTTCTACTTTCGTACCTTCTATTGCTGCGTCCAGTAGAATATTACATATTTGGTTAAAATAAAATAAAAATTGTTAAATTCTTATATGTACTTTACCAAAGGCATCCTTTTCCGTTTCATGATGGCTATTGTGAAGTGAAACAAGGGGAAATTTAAAATGAAATTTTGACTTTTCACTCGGTGATGTTGGCAGTTTATTTTCATCCAAATTATTCATTGACCTGTAAATTGGGTAAGGTAAAAATATAAGTCAGTAAAATTGTGGTCCACTTTATTTACTTTTGAAAAAAATATAAAACAGGAAGTGAACATTAAATAATAGCAATGTTGTCGTAAAAGTTCCTTGATTGAAAGGATTATTGATTCACGAGCACATACTTAGTAGTGATTTCATTTGCCATTGCCACTGCTGTGTCCAAGGTTTTCTGGTCATATGCTGACATTGGTTTCATAGTCCCAGTATGGAAAGTCTTCTTTCTATCCGGCTTATTTAATGTATGGGCTCTGTTGCAAAAAAAAACGAATTAGTTTATAGTACCCATAAATCATACCATATTAACCATTTCATATTGAGACAATTCAAACCTTAAAGCTGCATCAATTTCAGATTGCTGATTGAGGATCTGAAAAATACAATTAATCTTACTTCTTATGCTATTCACACTATCATTTTTATTAAATAAATACACTAATTTACGAAGCTGGCTAGGAAATAAACAAAAACAAAAATAGGTGAATTATAGACAAAGCTGTAGTAACTACTGCATTTTATTATAACAAAAAAATCTACTAAGTAGCTACTACTAATTTATTTATTTACCGTGATTAGAACCAATTAAAAATATTAATAATGATGATTCAACCAACTAGGTGATTAATTATTATAATAAAACATAAATAAGTGTATTCACATATCCACTTACTATTGCTGCTTTGAAATAAAATATCGAGAAAATTTATTAAAAAAAATAAAATAATATGTATGCTTTTTAAATATAATAAGAACTATAGCATATAGATCTGGAACCGTACATAGACAATTCAGCAACATAATTCTGAAAACATAATATATTATAATATTATGTTAGTAATTATTATAGATTAACGGTTATTGAATTTAATATCAGTCAATAGTGTAGTATAATTTTTCAAGTAATCGCAAAGTTTTGAGGAAGGTATTTCAATTTTCAAGTAAGATTTCATAGATCGATACTTACATCATCACATCGCCTGTCATCTAAGTTTCGGAACATCGTCTCCATCTCATCAAGGAGACTTTTACTAAAGTCTGTGTAGGCTTTCTGAAAATGATTTGATACCTTGCATTTTTTCCTTTTTAGATTACTGTGATTTGTAGTTGTTGCTACTCAAAATTCATAATATGTATAAAAATATTGTAGATAAACAATCGGAATATATAAAAGGCTTTTGAGTTCTAAAAATAACTGTCTCTAAAGAAGTATTGCGGAATTTATAGATTTTAATTTACTGAGAATATCTAACATATGTAGTTATTTTTCTGACACTATTGTTGCTATATTTTTTTTAATATATCAAAAATAATATACATATTTGAAAGTCTTTCTTTACGCAAATTTCAGCATAAAGATAATTGCAGGCTTGAAGACTGACATGATTTTTTAACAGAATATTTTCAACAACGTAATATATTGAAGAAGGTTTAACAAAATTATAAAGCTGTTCAAAACAATTATATATGAAAATACTTCACATTAGCAGCCAATTAAATTTAAATAAATAATACTGCGGTGTAAATAAAACGTATGCGACTCTCACATTGTTTGAAGAAGAGGCATCATATTTGTTGATACAATAAACCAATTTACTAATTAAATTACAAAATATTCAATAGCAATACGTAATACGTATAAATGGTACTCACCGTGATCAGAGTATCTGAGGACGCATTGTCAGCTTTCGCATTATCCGTCGCTGTACCTTCCTGTCAATGAACATGAATGAAGTATGGGCAAAGCTACAGAAAGCAGAATATTACTTCTCAAATCTGTAACTACTGTAAATTAAAGTATAATAAAAAAAAACATTTTGCTGAGGCTCGGAATGACAAACTCAAATTAATTAATTAAAATTAAATCCGATACAAATGGATGAATGAAATGGTATATAAATGTTCACCTAAATAACACCATTACCTCTGATTTTAATGTTTATTTTTTTTAATGTAGTTGTAACACTATCGCCAACGTCTAAAAGGGTCAATTCTTAAAGGGCAAGAGGCATTTCTTTTTAGATCCGCCAAAATTTATAAAATATTATTATAATAGGACGCATATACATAAATCTTATTAAATTTTACTAAACTATATTATCGATAGTAACACACTCGCATATTCATGCACTTTCAAACGTTTAAGAATTACTCGAAGGTTATATTTTCTAATAAATAAAGATATTTCACAGGCGACGGTAAAATGTACAAATATCCGCTAGAAAAACAGCGCCGCTGTGGGGCAGAAGAGGCTGTAACATCTTAAAAGTGCATCTTTGTTATACGTAAATCTTTAGAAGTGTATTGCATATAATGTATATTTCTAATAGACAATTATAACATTATTATGAAACAAAATATTTATTTAATTTGAGATTTCAGTATTCATAAAATAGTTTTGTGGTTGCATTCTTGCAATTTGCGAAACACGTATTCATTGTTTATATACTTAGGTTTAAGGGTTTCCATCTAAAAAAATGTAATACACGTTAACATCAAGTTTGTCTGTCAATCTAGAAAGATACAACAAAAGCCTTCCAAATTTTCGAGACGAAACGCATTCATCTGTCTCACAGCGGCGTAGTAGCGTTTTTCAATTTCACCCGCTGAATGAATTACGGATCCCGTCTCATCCTTGATTTTATATCGTAAAAATCATTTTTTTTGAAATAATCGCAATCGCATTATTTTAAGGGAAAGTATATCATCGAAAGTCATTGCCTACAATATTAAATCAAAAGCTCGTTTAGCTAAATAAAAAATTAGAAATACTCTTCTTTTTAAATTTCTTTTAAATTTTAAAACATAAAATAAACTAGCTTTATACTTAAAAAAACTTACTGTGTCGGTGTCGGAAATTTCGTGGTACTCGTGGGATTCTGCGGTTTTGTTAGACCCATCTTCGGTTTTATGGGATCGTCCAAGTGTTGCAGACTTAACCTAAAGTAATATATACGGGTTAAACACTAATATCCAATAGGTTTAAAGTAAAACCATCTAAAAGTTCATCTCACCTTACTCAGAAGGCTTTTGCTTGTTGTCGTCTCTAAGACAGACTTCAAGTGCGCCTTTTTGGAAGTTTTTTGCTTTGACTCCAAGCCTAAAATAAAAAAATCCTTATTTATCTTTTGTTATTTTTATGACTGAATAAAACAGAGTTTGCTTATATAACTAAAATCATGGAGATTACGTTGGTAAATTACGCTTGCCTATGAGATGTTTATTTTGACGGGCTCGTTGGCGCGTTCGGTAGAACACCTGCCGTGTGCATCGATGCGTCGGCCGTCGAGGGAATCTCACCGGGAAGACAAGTTTATAAGTTTCTGTAAGCATGTTTTCCCCACCTCTGGTAAGTTCGGGAATTGAACGGGTGGGAGAAATATCAAAATTCCGACCGGGTAACAAACCACCGTTCGTAGATTCGTATTCGTAGAGATAGTATATTTGATAAATAATAATAAATTGTTGTAATATATAAAAAGCAGTTCGTATGCTAAACAATAAATAATATCCACAAAATATTCCGTAACTTCGAATTGGAATATTTAGGATAAAAAATTTCTCCTTGCTGTAATAACATTTCTCCATAGTGTAAAAAAGGGACTCTGTATATTTGTTCACAACCTTTCAATCAGACAAGGCCAGAAAATTGTTACTCATTTGCAGAATTGTTACTTGTTTTAGCTTTACCCCGAAGTCCATTTAATACTATGTTAATGACTTATTCAACGAAACATTTCGAACGTGGGAAATATATCGGCCAATGTAGAACTCCGGACTGTCGAATAAACATCACTACATAGTATAAAACAAAGTAGCTTTCTAAGCTTTTTCTGTCCCTTTGTATGCTTAAATCTTTGAAACTACGCAACGGATTTTGATGCGGGTTTTTAAAAAGATAGAGTGATTGAAGAGGAAGGTTTATATGTATAATAATAACAGTTTTTCTGTAGTGTATTTAGTATCAGCATTGCACCGGTGCGAAGCCGGGGCGGGTCGCTAGTTTGCTATAAATTGTTGACATAGTCCTCCTTCTTCCTCCACTCGTTGAGATACAGCATACTTCTCTTCTATTTATATTATTAATACTATATCCAAAATTTCTAAAGTGGTGTCGATCATTATAATTGAACTTCTCATGGTTCTATTCCGTCTTCCAAAATAAGTAATAAGTAGTACAGTGTTATTCACTAAGTCGATCAAAAGATTGCAAGGAGTTTCGTGATCATCTACGATTTCCACATCAATATCGATAATTGTTTCGATGGTTAACAATAATTTTAAAAAACATCAGCTTCACCATTTATTTTAATACGTCATCAACACAAGTTTATAAGGATGCTCAATTTAATTTCAGAGAAATATTTTATTGAACATTGCCCTTGAATCAGGGATGTTACGGAGCTTCGGTTCCGGTTCCGAAAGGTCGGAACTTCCGATCGATTTTGCACCACCGAATCCGATTTCGGTTCCGATAAATTTGAATCGGAGGTTATAATCGGAAGTCGAAGCACAGCGATGGCGGTGGCCGCGGTCAGCATTATTTGATTTAATATACTACCGTATAAAATTTCACAAAATTGTTTTATTTTTATTTTCAACACCCAGAAAGGTATTTTATTTTTTGAACTGATGTGAATGAAACTGATATGAAACTGAATAATGTTTATAATTTTATTTTATTACATATCTCTCTTTTGCCTCTGCTTCCGATTCCGGTTCCGGTTCCGACAAACCATATTTAAAAACTCCGATTCCGAATTCGGTTCCGATAAAACCACTTCCGTTACATCCCTACCTTGAATATGGAAAGAGCAAATATTGTTGGATAGAATGGCAGCTATTCTAAAATCAATATTCGAGTCATGCGCAGCAGCGCAAGCCCCAGCACACACCTATATAATATATGTATATTGTATATATATAACTTCCGATACATTTTCTAGATTTTCTACAAGTGGTACACTAAACGTATGATTATTGATTACCCAATAAATATCTAGAAAAAATAGTGTGTTTAGAATGAAACGAAAATGAGTGTTTAATTGACTCAATATTACAGATATGTAACAAGTAGAACCTTATTAATAATTGAAAAGTATAGATGTAGTGAATAATTATATAGCATTGGGTTTTTTTTGCTGGATTAATTTAATTGTCTCTTGCTTAGTTAACTTTAGTACCCATTAAAACACCTTAAGAGAATCTTTGGAAAATAAGAGAAACAATTTCAAAAGACCAACGACTTAAGTACATGCAAGCAGTAACTAAGGATTAAACCCGGGAACACTGTTAATTTAAAACTCTACTAATGAAAGTATCATCATCAACTCAATGATAAGCGAATAATATGAAAAATTTAAAGTAATGAAAAAGAAATGTCAATAAACAAAACTAATTTGATTGAAAAATCATTATTGTATTTTCAATTTAATCCTCAATCATTTCAAATAAATATTGATTAGGTGATTGAATTAGGATTACAAATAGGAATTGTAATTCTCTTAATAAAAATAACAATGTACATAACATATAACATTGGCCTTGAAGGGCCTTGTAAGCCTGGATGTTAAGGCTTGAAATCAATATTCGAACGCATACAGCGCAAGCCCCGCAATAATTCTGTGAAACAAGGACAAAACACTATGGCGACGCCCCTTTCTATCCGGGATAGACGATTCCACCAATGGCGAGCTAGGGAAAAAAGTGTGCTTATAATGAAGTGAAGCACTCAGCTTTTACTGAGGTGCTTTTGCAGCTTACAGGTTTACTGACTCAATTTATAGTATTAACTAAACAATATGACTCAATGAGGATGTGTCTTGACGGTTAGGAGACACCACTGGCTACCAAATTGCGCTTGTGCGAGACAAAAATAGTATTTTACAAACCCACGTCCATAAACCTACCAAGGAAACTTCAAGCAACCGCAACATAATTAACTGAATAAATCTTTACGGATAAGCACTGTGTAGGTATTAGAAAATAAAACTATTATTTATTTATGTAAAGGTTCCCATTTTTTCTTCCAGTTCTGGATTGGTTTCGAAGACGGTATTATCGCAGGTGTACGAAATAACGAAACAGGTACCAAACCGGAACGAAACCTAAATACCAAAAACTAGCAAATCAATAGCCAGTTTTACCCGAGGCAAACCGGTATCTAGATTTACCATTTGTTAAACCGGTTTCTTATAATTCGGTATATAATTTAACAAAAATAATATTTAGTCGTAATAGATTAATGAAAAACGAATTGAAAATACCGATTGATTTACTCAAAAACAGGTATAATAGAAGTTTATACCAGGGACTGACATCGGTTAATCTTTATTTTTCAAAATACGTGTCTGATTAATATACCATGACATTAGTTTTAAAGACACACACAATACTTACCACAGTAATTTTTTTCAGTAAATAAAAATAAAAACGAAAGAATATTAACAAAAACCTTTATTATACCAGTACAACTCCCATAGTAAATTAACCGGTATTCAGTCCCTGGTTTATACTCGTTGTCGTTTGCTCATTATATAAGGAAGCTATCTAGCTAATAGCTATAGATATACTTCGCTTGGTTTGATAATGGCCTTGAATAATGTCCGGGTTCTCAAAATCAATATCCAGATGCACGAAGCGCAAGCGCTGATTCACAGAATCCGATACGCTCTGCCATCTGCCCAGGGACGGATTAAGAGGTGTGGAGGGGCCTCAGTTGGGGCAACAAAGGCGCGGAGGCCCCAAATTGTTTTCCAAATAATATGAACAATTTTTTAAAGAACAATATAATCTTTGTACAAAGTACAGTAAGCAAAGGTAAAACAGCGAAAGAAAATCAAAGGAAAAGTTGTTTACTAGTATTTCTCGTCGGAATATGTAAGATTTTTTCCGAAGTATCTAGTATGGGGCCCCCTCTTTTGTAGAGGCCCCAGGGCAGTAGTCCCGGAGGCGCTCACCTAAATCCGGCCCTGATAATATATTTTAACGCGTTTAACTGTTTAATAACATAACAGTGAATGCATCTCGATACAAAAATCCGCCATATTTCATTAACTGCCAAATATATTTTTTTTTGAGATATATGCACAAAGGTTGTGTAGCAGTATAAAAAGTCCCTTTGATTGAACGGTTTGATACCCGGTCAGACTTTCGATATTAGTTACTTCCAAACGTTTATTGCCCGATGTGACTAAACGTGGGGAATACATGCTTACAGAAAATTATAAACATAATATCTTCTCGGCGGGATTCGAACCCGCGACCCATCGGAGCGCACGCGTATAATACGCAAAGCTCACTTTGTCAGAAGACGTTAAAAAACACTGTCGCAATCGCAGTTCATATATAGCAAAAATCGCAAAATTCAAATATATTTCTTTTGTCTAAGTATCAATATTCATACAAAAACTCTGAGATGAAAACATTTGTGCCAGAGCTAAAATAAAAAGCAATACTTACACGTTAAGTCGACTTCACAATCAGCCCTTGAAGCGTTGGATGAGCTCAGCAGGGGATACGGGGTCGCAGTAGTCAGATGTGATGGTGAGTTCGGATTGATCAACGGCACTTGCTCCAAATCTTCGGACGGCCTATACGGCGTCACGATTTGGCGAGGCGGCTGCTAAAAACAACATATTAATTAATCGCGTAATACAAAAAAAGACACAATATCAAAAAATATTAGAAGCCCTCAAAGTCTAATTTTAGAAAAATCGATGGAGCCATCCCACGATCCCCGGGAATTCCCTTTCACCAAAACAAAATTTATAGTTAAACAAAACTTTCAATTAATATGAATATTTAAGTTTGGAATATTCTATAAAACTTGTATTAGAATTATTTTTAAAATATCAAGCAAAATAATTTACAGAAACACGACTGCACGCAACAAGTGATGCCAACGAACCAGGACATGCAAGTGTTCTGAGATAGTCTATTGCACAATTGCACCGAATCGTTATTCCGAGTCTGCGCGGTACCTTCCTATACAACTATCCCATTTACAGGTTTAAATGCAGGAAGGATTAATATGCATGTAGGCCGCATAAGGCTTCCTAGACACTACGATGTTTTCATAATCTCTAAATTCAAATAATATGTCTATTTGACATTGTTTTTTTATATTAAGTAGGGTGATAACTAGAGATGAAACGGATATCCAGCAATTATCCGGTATCCGGCCTATCCGGCTACATCCAGCCGTATACCGCATAGTAAGCGCCTATATGGCCGGAAACCGGATATTTAAAAAAATACGAAATATAAAATTAAGTACTTTATTTATATATTATATACTAAACAGAAAATTTTCATTCTACTCGTACTGCACTAAGGGCAAATTATGGTGAGTAACTACTAATTTCATTAAAAAAAGGTTTCGCTTGTCTTTATAAACAAGTCCAGCTGTATAAAAAGGACTTTCGCTGCAGCAGTGTAGCTGCAGGGTGCTGAAAGATAAGATCTTGGCAATTTTTTGCGACGCTATTTTCGGCCGGATATCCGGTCAAACAGCTATCTGTTTCATCTCTAGTGATAAAACCAAAAATATTTTTTTTTACATCGACCAGTTTCAATAAAAAATATTTCAAATTAAAGTATAATTTCTAATTTATAATATTTTTGTTAACGTAAATCAATTTCTTGTATAAATTAGTCTGATAAGTATGAGTACTCGGCGGTTAAACGCCACTTCGTCGGACGTCACATGGACGAACGGTTTAAAACCGGCCTTCTTTAAAACCTATACATGCAGTATTATAATAATAACAAATCAATAACCTAGGGACTAGGGAATATTCATGCGCAATGTAAAGGTCACTTTTAGCGCAATGCAGCTGTCCCGGGAATTTTACACGTGTAAATATTTCGGTGAAACATCTATATACCTATGGTATAAACTATATACCTATGGTATAAACTTGTTTTATGATACCAAATGTCTATTTATCACTTAGTAATGTAGGTCTTTTATAGAATTCATATTTACGAAAGCAATGAAACCACGAAATTTTTTTTTCGATCGATATGGATTTACTTTTTTTATGTTAGATATCGACAGAGTATGTGGTTCACTTGATGGTAGGTGATACCCCAGCTACAGAACATCAGTCAATGATGCGCTGTCGACCTAATGTTTACTTCGAGCTTTCGAAAATCCATAGAATGAAACCGAAACACGCAATATGCACTTTACGGTCTATCAATGCGTGAAGGGTGGTTCGTTACCCAGTCGGAATTTCGATATTTCTCCTACCCGTTCAATGGAAAAAATGGGGATGACATGCTTACAGAAAATTATAAACATGTCGACCCTGTGGGATTCGAACCCGCGACCAATCGGTGCGCACGGCAGGTGTTCTACAAAACGCGCCAACGAGACCGTCGAGAAACCTTATGAAAGTTACGTATGGGAGATCGACTAATTACACATCCTATATTAATTAATGGGTTATGAAACAATCTATTGGGTTATCTATCAGTCAATCAGTCTTTAATAACATCGTATCTTAATATTTATGATTATAAATTAAACCTACTACAAAATATTATCGTGCGTTTCATACCCGGAATCACTACCTAAAAATATATGTCATATAAAAGTATATGTCAAAATTTTAAGATCCATAAATAGCATAGAGGTACTAGTAGAGAGGTCAATCAAGACCTTTAATAGAAGTTTGAAAACTTGGTTATTATTTTTCGTTCGTAACAATTTAGTTAATTAATATCAACCAAAATTAGGTTATCAAATATTTAAAAAAAAAAATTCTAATGTTCGTGGCTGTTGTTGCTGACCTTACTTTATTTTATTTTAATGTCAAATAGCGACAGATGAGAATGGCGCTCACACGATGTAATTATAGTGTAAGCGATGCCTTAGTACAACAATCAGTTATGCGCTATCGCCCTATGCAAAAAAATACACACGCTAACCCGCCGGGATTCGAACATAGGACTCATTGAAACGTAAGGAAGAATATTATCCAACGTGTCTAAAAGCCTGTCAAGAACGTCTGTTTATATAGGTATATTTAAATAGGACAAAAAACACTATACCAAAAAATCACACACCATGTACATTGGGCGCCACCAAGAACACCGGAACGACGTTTTTATAATTTTCTCTAAGAATATCCTGACGTCTTGGTCATTTAAGATATTAAACGTGTAGGACGAATATCGAAATTCCGACCGGATCGAGAGCCACCCTTTAAAAAATGTAAAACCCATGTAATTCATATTGCGTTTCTGATCTAGCATTAGTCTGTTGATATCCGAACATTAACAACTTACGTATTTAAGTATTCTTATCATCAATCTCTATTGAAGTTTTATACAAATGACAGATTGACAATACGAATACTTACATACATACATACATATACATCACGCCTCTTTCCCATTGGGGTAGGCAGAGATCACGGAATTCCATATGCTCCGATCCTTACATACCACTTACGCTTCTTCTACTTTTATCAATGCTTCCTCTAATTTCTACTGAAATTCCTCGCAAACCTTCAGGAGGACTATATTAAACCAAAATACGAAGTTTCGGCTGACGTATCTTACATTTTCTATTACAAAAATCTTTCGAATCTGATCATCGATCCGTCGTTCGCTCTTAGACATCGTCTTTCGTTTGACAATTCTATGATCGTAATTATAATCGTAAATAGAATAGAAAATGTTTTCTTAATAAGTTAATATACGAATTTTGTTGTTATTTCGTTTTGCGCCAAAATATCGGCGTTCGATTTGGTAATAGACCTCCTGAGGGCCTAGTACGAGTAGCTTGTATGCAATTTCAACTAATATCTAATATAACTGGCAGATAGGTGTTATTCGTATTTGGGAATCTCTGTATATATAAAATTCCAACGTAATCTAATTATTATTTCATACTAGCGGACCTGACAGACGTTCGCCTACCAGAATGTTCAAAAATAAAATTATATATTTGAATATGCTATTATTCCCACTTCTATTCTATAATGTTCAGTAGACATCAATTACAAATACGCTTGAGATGTCAATTGCTGTAGATGGCAGAGTTCCAAACCTAATTTACTTTAAAATTAATTTTCTGATATTTTAATAGTTATTCCGTTATTCGGGACATAGTCGAATCCAACAAATAAGATATCGATACAATCGGTGCAGCCGTTCTTGAGTTATAAATGATGTAACTAACACGACTTTGTTTTATATACATATATAGAAGATATAAATATACTGGGGTAAAACTTACACAGCCAGCTGGATCCAAAAATGATATATCGCCGAAGTACGCCCCATCAAGACCGACGTGGCCCGTGTGTTTCACGTCGCCTTGAGGGCTAGATATCATGCTCCTTTGTATGGTGCGTTTGCCGGTGAATGTGTGCCGTTTAACATCAGATCTCAATAGAGATGAGCGGATGGAGCGTGTAGGATGCGGAGAAAACGATCCAGGCACGAGTGACTGAGATCTCTGGGCAAAACATGGTGCAATGATGAAGATGTTCCTAGTTTAGTGACGTCTTAATATCGTTGCTTCATAGGTAAAACTCAAAGTGTAATTTTGAATAAAATGTTGCTACTATTCCTTATTTTAAGCGTACATTTACGATAAGAACAAATTAATAAGTGTGTATTGTGTTTCATAGTTTAGTTATAGACCAGAATACGTAATTAGTTCTTCATTGTAACCGTAGGTTTACTCTTAAAATGAGTAAAAGTAGCAAAATCTATTTTTATTCAAAATGTGTCTTAGTGAGTTTTACTTTTGAACCAACGATATCTGCTATGAACAGAGGCCCAAGCAAGAACAACTTGTGAGAATGTATTCGAACTGTCAAACTGTCATTAGTATGCAATTTAAACTGATTTCTCATACAAATGAGAGATTGACGATACTTTCAAGTTTTTCGTGATTGGGTCTTAGTAGGACGTGACAAGGATTAAACGTCCAAAGAACTCATTGTGAGTCGGACCCTTTTTATAAACTTCGTCCAGTTTTGGAACACTCTTTCAAGCTATTATAAAAAAACTTCTTAAAGTCACTAATAAGTTCTCATGGTATGTATATTTAGAATTCTCTGTTAATCTTACAAATACGTATGAAGTAAAATTGTTTGCAATATTTAATAAAAAAAGGTTTTGGATGAAAAGACGAACAGATTTACACATTACAGAACGTATTTTAGCTTGTAACAGCGTTGACAACTTTGTCACGAAATAAGAAGGAAATCAATCCTACTTCCACACCTGAGTAATGCTCAAATTAGAACGTTATATACTCATTGCTTTCAGGCTACTTAGGCCCGTATTCCAACACGTTACTCAAGTCGTAATCTATTCTTGAGAGCTGTCAATATGTCAAAATTGTATAGAGAAAAAATGGAAAAAAAATAATGAATTTATGAAAATGAAAACGAATTAAGCAGTTGCGAGAGCAATGAGCGAGGTTAAAGAATAAAAAAGCAATGAAAACGTAATTTTAAAAGAAAAGCATTTTCCACTTTGATTCAATATGTGGTAAACTTATCATAGTGTTACTTATGATAAAATTGAAACAAGTAAATGGAAAACAAGAAATGTTGTCTTAAAAAAAAACAATTATTGCCCTTGCCATTGAGAATTAAGATGTAAGTTAATATCTTGCTTACGAATGTACAACGAAAAACTTATTTTAAATTAACAATAATATACAAACAAATAGTATATTATCATTGTAGAGGCGGGATGTGAACGATTGCCGGACGAGTTTCAATTTGTTCTATTAATACGAGGCCGGCAATTGCGTTTTCTGCCGAGGCTTATAATGCTTTTCTCAAAAAAAATGAAAGGAAATATATAAAAATCTTAAAAAATTATAGATGATTGTAATTTAGGTATAAATACCTAAATTACAATCATCTATAATTTTTGTTACCGCAAAAATCAAGGGATAAATCCCTTGATTTTTGCGGTAACAAGTTTTCGATAGCTAATTTGCTTCTGATCTTATCCTTCTAATGCCCAAGGTTAAAAATCTGCCTATATATATATGGCCTCAGAGAGTCATGGAACTCCTTTTAAATCGTTTTTGAGTTTATTATTTATAAACAAATCTTTCCTCTTTAAAAATATTAGTGTAGATAGGTAATACGTATTTCACGTTTTCCCGCCAGTTATCCTTTCTTAGAATGCGAGGTTAATACTCAAATGTCAAATCCACAGATTCAAAAGCAAATGTATGAAATTTAAAAAAAGAACGAACTTGACAATTCCCAGCAAGTTCATGCAATGTTGTAGCGTTTTTTTTTAGTTTGAGATTCGAGGTTGGACTATAAAAGCGATACTTTGCGTATTATTTTTTCGAATTTCCGCGCATGTTTGAAAAATGATTTTTTGAAAAAAATATATTAAAACTATGAATGCAATGTAAATGCATTTGCATAAACTATACCTCATTTTGAAATAACGGTTTTGTGTTATTCGGATCGAACATTCCACAAGTGCCACCGGGAAGGACTCCGTACCACATTGCTGCTTTAGTGAAGTCCCTAGAAAGAAAAATACGTTAAGTTATGAAGTCCTAGCTCTATTTTAGTATCGAAATAGCAAAAGAGTTAAAGTTGGTACATTTTAAAGTTGTTTAAAAGGCACCAATTTTTGTAGTACACTACTGAAAAACATACAATACTTCATAGGTGTGAGCTGTCAAAATTATCATCCTAAATTAGACAAAGCATAAATATCTAATCTGATAGGCTTGGTGTCTTGGGTAGTATACATACTTTGCGTTCCTGTGGGTCATGGGTTCGAATCCCACTGGGTTTGCTTTGTTAATAAATTGTTGAACATATCTTCGTTTAGTCTGATCAATTCGGACTTTAAGCAGGGTGATTATCGAAATCCCAATAACCTTAATAGACGGAAATCACTGAAGTGTTGAAAGCGCGTTTCTGTTTCAGTTCATGAATTTCTGATAGACTAACAGCGCATCATTGACTGATGTTTTATAACTGTGGTATCACCTACCATCAAGCCTCGATATGATATATAAAAAAACTGGTATGCTATGTTTGATACAGTTATCGTGTACGGATTTCTGTCCATCACCCAACATACCATGGAGTTGGTCAAAGGTCTACCATTTGCATACATATGGACGAGTCACAATTTAATTACCGCACAGTGGGTAGATGAAGGGAATGAAATTTCTTATTCACGTTAATCATGTTAAACTCAGCATATGCCAAAGTATTCGTATTGTTAACCTATCATTTGTATGTAATATCATCTAATCTCTCATACAACTGGCAGATTGCTGATACACTTTCTCGCAAGTTGGTTCTGCTTGGGCCTCTGAGAACCTAGCACGAACAACTTACCCGAAAGTATTCGTATTGTTAACATATCATTTGTATGCAAATTCCAATATTTCACGCTAGTTCAATTCTTCTTCGCTAATTCTTAAAATACAATATATAAATAAATACTGTCACTTATCTAAGATACCTCAATAATTAAGTGGTAAAACCAATTCGACCGTTCGTGGACGAATTAGTATCCAAAACAATACACCCACTTACGTATGTTCGCGAGATGGGACGTTTGAGTGAATAAGGACTTACTCTTTTCCAAGGACGGTGATTTTTTGTCCAGCCTTATATTCAAGGAAGTTACTTCGACGACCCTCCTCGGTTTTTTGGTAGTTACACGTTGCTTGTACCTAAAAAAAAAGTATTTGAAATATTTTATAAAATTATGTATTCGTAATATAAACGATAAAGACGATGTTTAATATTGTATTTTGTTAAGTCAAGCATTTAATTGAAAATAATTTTACGATACTCTAAAGCATATTTAATCCATAGAAATTATTAAATGTACACAATAAAATGGAATCTAGCTTAACTTCAATTTGTAGTAACTACTACTAGTTATTATCTGACGAGTTAGTTTTCTAGATTAAAATCCATCCATCGGTATAAAATTTCAAGAAACTACATAGATTGCCTTGATAATTCATAGCTTTCAAAATGCCAATAAAAATAAAGGCCTCAATTTTATTAAGTCGATATTAGATTCTCGTTTTATAATAAAAATTTAGTACGAAAACTAAAACATGAGGATAATAAAATGGTATCTGGTAGTGATATTACACCGGAATCATACTGTATTTCGTGCCTAATAATATATACTTATGCCTGTATGTATGCCATTTACTGTAGGAATTTAAAAAAAAAATGAATGTGTATTGTAGCAACACAACATTCGCTGATCAACTATACTCATATAGGTTACTTAACTAGTTAATAAATAGCTCACCTCTTCGGGTCTAATTTGCTTTAAACGCGGCTTCAAGTCCTTGAATTTCGGTCTCTCGTTGGGATCATGAGCCCAGCACTCGAGCATCAATGAATAATACTCGTCGGGACAACATTCTGGGCGTTCCAACCTCTGTAATAAGAAATCAACGCCGAAAATTACTGACATGGCGAGAATTTGGTTGAAGTTGGTTTGATCGGAGAGATTATTCACAGAACTATTTTTTATTTTATAGTATAGGGGGCAAACGGGCAGGCGGCTAACGTAATGGTAAGTGATCACCGCCGCCCATAGACATCCGGAACACCAGAGGGCTTGCGTTGCCGGAATTAAATATTAGTATTGTTCTTGCAATTCACGAAGGCGAGTGAGCTTTACTGTGAGATTGAACGTAACTAATTATCAAACTTCGTAACTCCAAAATTTCTGATTTTTGCTGTTTGATACCATCTTGTGTAACGTAAAAACGTAAAATACCGTAACGAATACGATGGAATCACTCGTATCTACTAATTGTTTTTAGTTTTTTTGGTATTTACAACAAATAAAACTACGTATGTCCACGGAATGTTTGACCTGTTTGTAGTTTTTTCCTCCTCCTGTAAAGTTTGACCAAATGGAGATACGAAGTTTGATATTATCAACTATTGTTAAGCCGACGATATGTTACATATGTCTCCTTCAGACATGCATAAGACCGCAATGGGTGGGCTCGTTGACGCGTTTGGTAGAACACCTGCCGTGCGCACTGATGGGTCGTAGGTTCGAATCCCACCGGGACGACATATTTATAATTTTCGGTATACATGTCTTCCCCAAACCTGGTAACTTCGAGCATTGAACGGGTGGGAGGAATATCGAAATTCCGACGTTCATACGTTCAAACGTTCATAGATGGAAAAACCTGTGCATATTGCGCGTTTCGGTTTCAGTCTATGGATTTAAGAATGCTCGAAATAAAAAGTAGGTCGACAGCGCATCATCGACTGCTCTGTATTATACAACTTACTTGGAAGTTAGGCGCATCGATGGCTTCGAGTATCTGTTGTCCAGAAAACGCCACCCAAGGTTGGAAGCCATAAGTGAACATTTCCCACAAACATACACCAAATGCCCACACATCACTTGATGAAGTGAACCGCAGATACAAAATACATTCTGGAGCACACCTTTGCAAAGAAAGAGATATCATCAGCAGAAGTTATATATTGATAGTTTAAATCACAGAACAGTCGGCCTAGCATGACAACCGCGACAAAATTTTGTCGACCGTTTTCTCGTGTTTTAATCGATTATCGCTCTATTTCTTTCGGGTCTAACCTGACAATTACACTTAAAACTCGACTTTTAATATCAAATATAGATATATTTGTCGATCGAGATATCTTTTCTAGCAAAATTGTCGATGTCGAGATATAATATATCGAGATATCTTACATCTTAGTTTGTCTTCTCTCGTCCGCGACATATCTCGTGGCGGTCATGCTAGGCCGGCAGAGGAAGTAAGTAGAAATACAATGTGTATTTGTACCGGATCGACTGTCGCCAAATTCACACAAATGAATGGACTATTTAACACTGCCAACAGTTACATTTTTTTTTTCAATTCGTTATTTTTAAATAAAATACTGTATACCGGATTAAAACGCGATTTATTATTTATATTGTTTAAATTATTTATCCCGACGTTTCGGATGCTTTTCAGCAACCGTGGTCGCGGGAGACTGATAAATAATAAATCGCGTTTTAATCCGGTATACAGTATTTTATTTAAATGTGTGATACTCGTTATTTTTATTTAACTCAAAACTAGCTAAATCACACTGGTCCTACAATTTATAATATATCTTAGTTCTTTGCGATAACGGTTAAAATGGATTAGCGCATAAAGTACATACGACGTTTTGTAATATTAAAACAAACTAATATATAATTACTAAACTAAACTTTATGTGATAGACATAAGGATGATTTTGGCTGACTGTGATCGATTAAGAGTCACCATGCTCAATTGTGACACGCGTACCACGCCTACTTCGCACTTCCACTTATTTTTCTTGTTCCGTAGTTTAAATCATAGTAAGTAGGTATAATTTAGCTAGTACAGGATAGAAAAAAAACCGTTCGCTATCCTTAAATCCTAATATCCGTAACCGAAACTATCCAAGGATAAATAAACCGAAAAAGTTTAATATCCTAACATCCCTACTTTAGACTATTTCTTTTTTTTAATAATAAATTCGGAATAACTTACCAAGCGACCGGAAGTTTAAGATTAACATTATAATTCGTCTGATAATAATCTTTTCCGACTCCTAAAGCTCGTGATAATCCAAAATCGGATATTTTAACTCTATCTTTGCTAAATACTAAAATATTTCTTGCAGCAAGATCCCTGAAAAATAAAAATACGGTGAATACAATAACAAAAATAGAACTTTTTTAAAATTATTATACAACTTCTATGGCGCGTATGGTAGAACACCTGCCGTGCGCACCGATGGGTCTCGGGTTCGAATGTTTATAACCGAAACGACATCTTTATAATTTTCTATAAGCAATTCTTCCCCACGTCTGGTAACGGGCATAGAATGGGCGGGAGGAATATCAAAATTCCGACCGGGTAACGAACCGCCGTTCATAGATGGAAAACCCGTAAGGGCACATTACGCATTTCATATAAAAAGCAGGTCGACAGCGCATCATTGACTGATGTTCTGTGGCTGTGGTACCATTTACCATCAAGTGAACCTCATGCTCGGCAATATCTAAAATAAAAAGTTATATATATTTGAGATCTGGTATAGTGCTTCTCATATCGCAACATTCATATAACCTCTGATTAAAATATAATTCTATACAAACCTATGAATCAGTCTTTTGTTTTCTAGATAAGTCATACCATCACAGATTTGTTCAGCAAATTCGCAAAGATTAGGCAGTGGAAAATTGCTTCTGAATGTTACCTCACGGAGGCATTCTAAAAGAGACCTAAGTGGTGCCAATTCCGTCACCTGAAAAATTATTGTATTAACGCTTAATACTTGTTTATTCAGACCTATAATCTGTATATATCAAGGACTGAAACCGGTTAATTTTTGTTGTTTTAAAGAGTAATACACACTAAACTTACCACAGTATTTTTTTTTTCAGTAAATATGAATAAACCGAAAGAATATTAACAAAAACCTTTATTATACCGGTATAACTCCTATAGTAAAACCGGTATTCAGTCCCTGGTATATATTAAATGCATACAACGGCGTTAGACTAATCACCATGAAACTTGGCATGTGTTGACATATGTATTTTTTCATGGAGATTTTTATGCTACCTGTTTACTTCGCACCAGTTTTAGTTTAAGATGGCAAAATAAATTATATTGTCAGTGGTGAGGTAAAACTGCTAAACGGCCAATTTGTCAAAAATTGGGAAATACTATATTTCATAAGCAGAAGTAGATACATAGAACATAAATTTAATAACGTTATTATTTTTAAATATCTTATGTATTCTTGTTCGTAAAATTATTTATAGAACTATTCACACCAATATTTCCTTCAGTATGAGGAATATTAATAATATCGTAACTCGTAGTTCTCATAAACTTGCCATTCCTAAAGCCCGCACTAATTACGGGAAAAAAATAATAACTTTCGAGGGAGCACAGCTTTTCAATAAATTACCAAAAAATATTAAAAATGCTAAATCTTTTGGTATGTTTAAGACTGAGCTAGCCAAGCATATTTTAAACGATCATTCCTTATTAAAATAGTGTCTCAAAATATGATGTTTTCCCTTCTTCTATATGTATTTTGTCAAAAGTTTTGTGTTAATCTATTTGTATTCGTTCTTGCATGCATATTTTATATTCAGGTCGCCGTAGATTACATAGTTTTTAAATATTTTTCATGTAAGTGACTGTTTTTAGTCTTAATGAAAAAAATAAATTCTTTAAACCTAAATACATTAATCGCATGAAAAATATGATATAGGATATTTTTTTAAAGAAACTATACGCCTCATTTGCCCCAAGTATCATGTTGGCGCTTTATCAGTTTTGCCTTTCCACTGATGATATCATCGTGTGCGTGTATCATAAATTATATATTACGTGTGCGATGTTTAAAGCGCAAATATAAAAAGAGTATTACAACCTACTATACCATTTACAAAAGACCTAAAATTAATGAAACAATTTTTTCTGCTATATTTTGTACAGAACTTGATAATAGCATTCAAGCTGTTTAAAATTTTCAATTTAAAAAATAATCAATAGTTTTTGTGTAAATAAATTTATTAAAAAATATTGATTTTGACCGTTTTATCGATGGTATTAATATTATTTTGTATGATAAAAATAATTGTGAATAAGTCAGGCCTCACTAGTGTTATGTTTCAGAAAAAGAGTTGTGAATATTTATGAAAAATTATTATATATGTAAAAATCCTTTGTAACTAGCAATATTAATGTTTTTTTTAAATTATATATACACATTAATTAAAATTTAGATCTTGTAATCTCACAATCTCATGAATTATTAAAAACTTACCAACATTAGAGAATCCATATGTAAAACAACACCATATAACCTAACTATACTGGGGTGTTCAATACTATGCATCACAGCCGCTTCTTTAAGAAATTCGGTGGAGTTTGAAGTCATGCGCTCATTACCAAGGCACTTTATTGCAACTTGAAGCTGTAAATTTCAAATAAACTATGGATTCCATTAACAATCATTTTCTTAATCTAGTGTAGCACTGAATGGGTTCCATTCGCAATGCAGTTTCAGTCCGACAAGGATCCTAAAGTGAAATCTCCTACATCATCCTACACTTCAGACCTCAAGAGTTATGAATATTGATATTATGAATTCAAAAGTAATTTTGACCACATTTGGTAGAGGTTTGTATGAGTGTATCCTGATAAAGGCTACAAAATACATAGACCGTACCGTTGAAACGCATGGGTGAACATTGAAAATAAAGCTTTATCCATTGTAACTATGCATGATACAATACATAGAAAAATGCATTTTAATCCCATAATCTCAATATTAATATGGGTTGTTATATAGGTATAAGTGAGATATAAGTATTAATACTAACTCTTTGATTGCCAGTTGCCCATGTCCCTTGTTGAACTACTCCAAACTGGCCCATACCCAATTCCTTATTAATTGTAATGTCTTCTATGGAAATTATATGTTTTGGAGATATTTTAGTACTACTTTCTGGATATTGTTGAAAATCAAAAGCATTTAAAGTGAACTCTTGATTGAACTGAAAAGAAAAATATAATAAGATAATAGTTTGATTATTCCTGTTGTCACTAATTGAATGCTTAGCACAATAATATTTTGCACGCACATTTCACTATACAGATCTCATTAGGAGCATTCTATATATTACTAGCTACCCGCCCCGGCTTCGCACGGGTCTAGATTTTTTGACAAAAAAAGAGTGGTTGGAAATAGAAGAGTGAAAATATAGGGTTGTATTTTTAATGTTACATAATAAAAAATAAAATAAAATTTGCGGTGGACACCCCTTATCACTTAGGGGTTTGAAAGATAGATAGTAGCCGATTCTCAGACTTACTGAATATGCATACAAAATTTCATAAGAATCGGTCGAGCCGTTTCGGAGGAGTATGGACATTGTGATACGAGAATTTTATATATTAGATAGAATGTATATTTTTATAGAAAATGTAATACCTACCGTATCATGTTTTTTATTTGCACTCAGGAGCTTTTTAATTTTAGTCATGTAATTGTTTGGAAAATATTTAGCATAAAGTTTCTTATATCTTCTTTGTTCAGGTTTTGATAAACCAATTTGGGCTAGATCTTCAATTGCTACATACTTCAACTGTGATAGTTTGCTAACTTTTAATATATCCCTGTAATTTAAAATGATCAAAAGTATAATACCAATGTTACTGCTTTTATTACAAACAAGGTATAATAGTGAATGCCACATAAACAACACTATGAGAAAAATACAACAGAATTCATCATGGTATGCCTGCAGCAGCGTTAACTATTGCATTAATTAATACAATCTTATAATAAATGTCTGGATTGGCTGAGAGATTATCATGTGCTCACAAATTAGATTTAAAGTTATTTTTTCATGAACTGAATGAGATATTGTTTAAGGATCTGTTAAGTCTATCCATTTCATACAACATGGTATAACAAAGGAAATGTAATTATTGATGGTATGTACATTTATTTAATAGTACTTGCACGGTAAAATCTATATTCAACAGAATAAAAAGAAAATCATAATCTGTATACTAATAGCCAAATTAAAATACAAATATGTATATATATTTTAAAAAATAGTCGCTCCACCAACCAGAATAAAAAATTCTATATGCTATATTTTTGTCCTTATCAATCTCAGACTCAGTATCACTTCATGTCAAATATATACCTCAGATTAATATAGTACATAGATAACTAGTTCGCAAGAGGTCTATATTGGTGGAGATGCTTATAGAATCCATCATAATATGAAAAATTATACTACAATAGAAAGCATAACATATTTATAATATTACATTTTTGAATACAAAAATACATCTCATTTAAAATAAATAAATGCAATAGCTAAGAGCAGTACATTAATTCAATCATATAAGCAAGAAAATTTAACACAAGCATCTGTTTAATGTTGTCTTTTCTCCCACTTAGTTAAGAAAAGTTTCTAATTAACTTTAAGTTTTTAAGCTTTGAACTTTTAAAAGCTACAAACAATTATTTTTTTTGTAAATACTCTCTGGCTCTTAATTCCCAAAAACTTTGTTAATACCACAATTTTAATAATTTATATAACTGTAAATTAAGATACACTGATGAATTTAGGAATCTTATCACTTAATTAAAATGTTTCTAAACACAAAAAAGCTATAATTACTAGTAGTTAAATAATTCAGATACATATAAATAAATACTTTACAAACTTTAAGTTCCTATATAGACACCCAAGTTAATTATTGCATAAATAATATAAATGTATGCATAAGATCAAATTGCCAAAATAAAATAATACAGTTATTCATAAGTTAAACCATCGCGAAATCAGGAACTTATAATTATTATAACACAGCACAATTTAAAAATGCAAGATAAAATAATTTAATACCACATTCGCCATTAATACTGACTGACCAAGTTACCTGAATAATTCATAATATTGATGCAGCTCAGCTTCTAATAAAAAATCTCTGAGTGCTTCATAATCGTCAACATTGTCTGAAACACAAATAAATGTAATACAAAAGAATGTAAAAACTTTTAATAGCAGTTGGATATACAACCCCTTACCCATAATTTAAATAATAACTCTCAAATAATATTTACGAAAGGTTGTAAACAAGGATTTCGCTTGTAAAAAGATAGTTAAGTACTTTTAAGCATTTTTCTAAGCTCAGTATTTGACCATTAAAATTACAGTAAGCTCCAAAATGTAGATGACAATTTTATTTAATGGTCTATTTGTGAGTTTAAAATAAATATATATATTTTTTTACACATTTAACTTTCAAGTTAAACGAAAAAACTTAAACTAATCTGAAAGCGCTTGGGTAGAGCCTTTGTAGAGCCATTGTAGAGCACAAATTATATAGACTAATTGTAGAGCTAAGCAAGAGTTTTGCTATGGTTACAAATTCAAGAGCGCAGATTATGTTAAATTCATCAATGATTAGGACTGCAGACTATACACGAAACTACTACTAATATTTCCTGTGATCAGTGTTGCTAGGGTCTTCTTTCTTTTGTATAAAGTTTCTTTGGTATATAATGAATGTGTCTTACAATAATTTCACAGTGGTTTATACATGTTAACGATTTTTTCATTATTTTCCATTGACATGGTATTAAATATACTTCGAGTCCGCACTGAAATGTGTCCCAACCTTTTGTTTTAATTATTATTCTTTTGAATTTCAAAATGGGGTCAAAAAAACTACTCAAGTAAATTGGGAAAAGACGATGGTGTATCATAATTTCAGTAGGTCAATGTTTTCTTTGTTGCAGAAGCATAGTTTCACTTAGAATCACAGTATATTATTCTATAAATAGAATCATATAAACTGCCAAAATGAACAAAACTCCTCTATTTCTTTTTTTGTCAGAATATATCGACAGACGATCATGAAATTCACTTGATGGTAGGTGATACCTTAGCTACAGAACATCAGTCAATGATGCGCTGTTGGCCTAATTTTTACTTCGAGCATTCAATCCATCAATTTAATCCATAGACTGAAACTGAAACGCACAATATGCATTTCACGGTTTTTTCATCTATGAAAAGTGGTAATGGTGTAACGACCCGGTGGAATTTCGATATTCCTCTCTCCCGAAGTTACCAGGGGAAGACATGCTTATAGAAAATTATAAACATGTCGTCCCGGTGGGATTCGTACCCGCGTCCTATCGAATGCAAAATTACTGCAGCTATTACAAAAATATCGCACACAATAATTCCATCTCACCGTGAAATAATCCACAATCAGTTCCCACTCACTGAAATTTATTGTGCACTGGCAAGAAATTAATAGTAACCATGATCTGTCCAACAACTCGATTGATCTTCGAGTCTCGAGGGTGATAGTGATAATAATCTGAACTTACAATCATCATCAAAATTCTGATACTGTCAGACTGCTTTTTACTAAATAACATGTTTTGTATAAAATATTGAACCGAAATAGGTACAAACTCTTGTTTAACTTTATTTAAAGTAATTTTAGGAATAAGAATAAGTTAAAAAAGTCTCCCCGCCACCACGGTTGCTGTAAAGCATCCGAAACGTCGGGATAAATAATTTAAACAATATAAATAATAAATCGCGTTTTAATCCGGTATACAGTATTTTAATTAAATGTGTGATACTGGCGTTAATAAAAGACAATATTAAGTTAAAAAAAGACAAATTTTCTTGACCATACTGGTTGAGTAATAAAGTACCATATGAAATGACCTAGTAATACGAAACTAAACGAAAAACTACCTTTTTTATTGATTAGACAATTCACAAATATAATAAAAAACTTTGTCAGAAAAAACTAAATAGTTCATGTTTTTTTTCATTGTTGTCAGTGTTCCTCTAGTAGCTTTATTAGTATCATTAGAAATTATTTTTTTCATATGGCAACTCTTAATTATAGGTTTGCAAATATGGCCGCAGGTTTCTACAAAATGCAGTTCAGATAATTTGTTGTTCTTGTCAATTCTAAATTTAAACATAATAAATATTGAAATGTATTTTCAATAAGATTTATTTTTACTATATTAGTGATTTAGAGAACTATCGATGTGAATTATCGCTATGTAGGTACATACACTTATATTTTTTTGAATTTAAAATGTATTTAAAGTGTTTTCCTCTATTACATTTATTTTTATAAACGTCTTCGTTTTAATTACTATTTGTATGCGTTAAAGGATGTGAAGGTTTAATTATAAATAATAATAAAAATAATCTAAAGCCATGGTTTCGTCAAGACTAAATTTTGTAGAGTCACAAATAAACGAAAATAATGTGAATTATTAAAATATTATGTATATACATAGTACAATGATAAAATGTTATTCAATTCTTGCTGTCTTATCCTTTCCTTATTGTTTATAATGTGTTATGTAGAGCTGTAATTGTAGTTAAAGCTAAGGACTTTAAAGTTAATTGTTTGAGGTTGCCGTATCAACTATATCCTGTAACATCATGCTGCTTCTTCAGGTGAGTGTTTTTGATAATTATTTAATTATTACATTAATTATGATTAGTATTGTTTATCGAAACTATAAATAATAGGTGATATTGAATATTACATTATCCTTAAACCGAAGTACTGTTTTATTCTAACATCTGTGTTAAAGAATTTGGGCCGGACCTTGCTAAATGCATATGAACTATGAACTTTGTAATGTAGAGTCATCAGAGAACAGCAATAGTATTTACTATTTTATTAATCAAGGGTATTATAGTAGTTAAGTAATACTCTTACTTAAAAACAATTTTGTCAAATATCTGATGTGGTACATGCAAGAGAAAGAGTACAAGATAATGTTATCTTATTGGTAAATAACATTTCTACATTGTTTTGTTCATATTTTCAGTTATTAGTATTTCTTATTGTGTCTTTAAAGAGTAAGGTTTCTTAATGGCTGTGATTGAAGTACATCATATTTTGTTCATATGTTCTAATGTTAATTAAATTATATTAAAAGTTTCTTTATTGAGGAAATTGTATGTAAGAATTGGAGCTTATGGAATTCTGTGATCTCTGCCTACCTTAATGGGAAAGAGGCGTGATGTATATGTATGTATTCATTGAGGAATGCTCATTGTATTTATCATTTCTGTATTGTTCGTCTCATTTTGTGACAAGTAAATGCACATGTTGCATGGTCTATTTTACTGAACAATTGGGGTGATATTGAATTTTCTTTTTTATAATATCACATCTCATAGAATAGCAGTACTGTGTACTATCGTCCGCAGCACAGTATATGCTGAGTCGCCGTAAATAAACCAACCATATATGTACATACAGTATAATGTCACAAATATGTCCAATAATTTGGTCCCATTCGCCCGCGCCTCCCTACGCCACGCACTGCGTATGCGCTCCGTATTTTAAAACGAGGACTACAAGTTGCACAAAACAGACCTCTATTTTAAAGCTATGTAAATAGTTAATTGTGAGATATGTTACAGTTATAATAAAACGTGTCAAACATGAACACAAATACATTGTATTTCCTTTATGAAAGGCTTGATTTGATTTATTTTAAATTTTTCTGTACTGAATTGTAATCCGAACATTCCTATAATCCGGCAGCCTCTAGCTTTTAACTATAAAAAATATTATTGTAAAAGTTACAATGTTAATATAGAATATGACGGAACGCCGCTAGTCGTATAATCGCCCGTGAGCTAAATTCTCACTCGCAGCCCCGGTCCTTTGTTTCTCTGATGTAAAAACTAAAAGTACCTGTTGTGAGTAGGCTTACCATAATTTAGTTTTATTTTATGGATAATTTGCACATGCAAGAGAACTAAAAGGGACAAACGTCCTTCTAAAATCGTGAAAGATACCTCGAAGAGCACGTCAATATATTCGTGGATTTACCAAAATATCATCTTTTTTCAATTCGACATTCTCTTGCTTTTTTTTAATTCTATATAGTCGGTATAATATGTATTTTCCTATGTCAGCCGTAATTTCCGTGATTTCGCATACGTATCATTCTTTACCCAATTCACATTCGTCTAAATCTATGCTCAAAACTTACGTTAAGTTACTTACAAATACCCTACTAATGTATTCCCCTGACTGTAGCAGCTAGTATCGAAATACTTGGTGTAGACATATCGAGCGTCGTTCAGATTCGTGGTCATCTGGAATCGGCCATAGGAAGCTTGGTTTACTCAGTAAGACGAAGCAATACTTCATGCCGGCCCATCGCCTGCGCAAATTCTGCCACACATGGAGTATTAATCTCACATCTCTCCAGCGGCTCGAATCGTCGATGATCAGGCTCTTTCCGATCAGCTTGATCCTTTGGCGCTGCGTAGAGATGTTGGCTTGCTCTGCATTTTCTATCGCATTTTTCACGGGGAATGGTCGGAGGAATTGTTTGGATTAATCCCGGCCGCTGAATTTCGATATGTGCGATATCGCGGCAAAAATTCCACGCGTTCCATCTAAATGTCTGAAAGTCCACAACTGCGCGATTTTGACGACATTTCCTACCTCGCCCAACCAATCTGTGGAACCACCTTTCGCCGGCGGTTTTTGCAAACCGATACTTGCCTTTGGAAACCTTCAAGAAACGAGCAATCGAGCAATAGAGCAATTTTTAACAACGCACCGGCAAGTCCTCTAATTTTGCGCATGTTTATAGGTGGTGGTGATCACTTACTATCACGTGAGTCACCTATTCTATAAAAAAAACTTATTATCATAGATGGGAAAACCGTGAAGTGCACATTTTATATCATCACCTTTATATCTGCCCTTTTTCACCCTCTTACCATCAAAACGCGAATTTTTATAATTTTTATTTAAAAAAATGCTTACGATTGCATATTTATTTAATACTAGCTGACTGGTGACGAGTTACAACAAAGTGGATAGCCTAACGACCTTCATGAAAAAATACTTAAACCTAAGTAGGTACCAGTTTTCATGGTGATCGGTCAAACGACGTTAGAGTTTAATATAATATGTACAGTAGACTCTAATCGGGCACTATTAAAAACCAGAGGGTGCCGGATTATTATAATGTTTGGATTACTGGATTGTATAGAATAATAAATAAAATAAATTATTTCACAAAGGGCTTTGTGTTCATGTTCTACACGTTGTTTTATAACTGTAACATATCTCACAATTAATTATCTACATAGTTTTAAAATAATCGTTAATTGAGGTCTATATTTGGGCAATTTATATGGTGGAAATGCAGACCGGTCCAATAATAATCCGGCACCCTTTGTTGCGGATTATTGGACGTGTCGGTCTATTGAAGTGCCGGATAAGTGAGATTCTACTGTACGAATATCTATTTTTTATATACAGATAAAATACTACAACTTTTTCTCTCTTATAAAAATACAAATCAATCAAGTGAGACCACACTGAGAGACATTATTAAATAAATAATAATATGGATTTTAGTGAACGAATAAATTCTATTAAATTACCTACCTTTATTCTCTGTGTACATCCCATAACGTAACGACTAACGAGTAACAAAGTGCGTGGATGTAAAATGTTTAGGCTATTATTATTACGATCCGCTTTATGTTCATTTTGCGAGCATCAAACAGAGACTTAAAACGTGGCTATGTAATTAATTTATCGGAGCAATCTGAATAAAAACAAAAAAGGATTGAGTATTTATTTAAAAAAAAACTAAATGTCATTTTACAATATTTAATCAATGCTATATAATATGCTGTGCTTAATTAAAAAAAAGTCTTGGTTTTTATGTAGTTCTTTAAAAACGTCAGTGAATCATTCTCTTAAAAATAATTAGCGACACACCTAAAGGTATTTTTTCTCAATTCCAGACATTTACAGTATTTCCATCTATTTAGCCATGTCGAAATACTTTTTTATCTTTATTTCCTTATGTGAACGCTGTGTCTCTTAGCTGCTGTATCCGCCCCTATGTATATATTTCTGTTTCACCCCGATATAATTATTAAACCCGATTTCCCGGGCTTCCAGTGATAAGCGCAACGCGCTTCCGATAAGGTTGGAGGCAGTCTAAAGTTCAAATTCGGATTTAAGATCTTTCATAACTGTTCAACTATAACCATTAGCATAATATAATTATCTGTTTCTTATTGTTCCTAAGTGTATGTAATTACTTATTTTCTCATAGAGATGATAAAAAGTAGAGTGTCCACCTCTGGAGCGGCTCTATTTTAAGCTCGAGTGACGTACCTTGCATCTCATTGCGCTCAGGATTCTATTTAAGAATCCCTTCCTCTACTCTGGATTCAAAAAATACTCTCCTTAAAAATAGTGGTTTGCTCCCTTCGTAAACAATCTATTTTACTCAAACTTTTGAACAATGACGAACTTACTTATACTTGTATGGCGCAGTGAAACAAAATGACTATTGGCCTCCTCAACAAGAGATTCTATCTTGATCCGCCTGCTTCATCTCCCGCCAGTTGTCTATTTGGAGGCAGCGTAAATCCTTATCTACTTAATCTCTCCAGCGGTATCCGGGCCGGCATACTGGTCGCCCACCATTGGAAAGGCTTCGCTCACTTTATTTCATGATTCACGATCCTCTGCCAATTTTGTGACCTACATTTGTGACAGCTAGCGAAGCTTGTGAGCTTTTATTTCACCGATAATATTCGACCCGGCCACTAGATATTCCTATTCTTCCTTTTCATCCATGTCCCTTGTTCTGTAAGTACTGACCCAGTGATTTTTCTTACGATCTTCTGCTATATCACAAGGGTTTTGGACTCTTCTTTGTGGGTTAATGTGAACAATGATTACAGTACTCTTAATTCCTAAATATCAACACAACAAATACATTAATAATTAATATGACCAGCTAACTTATTCATTTATTTAAATAAATAAAATTAAACAATACAAAACTCTTGTACTGGGTGAAGATTTTAACTCGCGTCTGAATTTTGGCAATGAGACCGCCTATCCACTTCCACAAATACCTATTGATAGCGTCGAAATAATCAAACTATTTCAGTATATGACAATTCGAATAAGTTTGACACGAGTCAGTTGGCGTTGCAATTTGTTAACATGGTGAGGGAGCGAATTTGAAATTATCTTTAAATGATGATAAGTTTTCTTCCGGACATCTGATTTCAACAAAGAAAGCCTACATTTAGGTCCAGACTTCGCTTTATCTATTTGTGATCATTCCATGTAGATCGCTTTAGTATCATTGGAGGTAAGGGTGAACAGACAGATAGATAAAAATATTAAAAATTAGATTTTATATATTCTTCTTTCCATATTTTATCACCTCTCTTAATATCTGGTAAATATATTCAGTGAACAGTAACGTAATTATTCTGCTCTTTTATATATGTATACATAGGTATGTATAGATGTATATGACATATTGAAGTGGAAAGTATCATCGAAAGCAATTCATTAAAAAGAGCTTTTAACCCTATTCCGAGAATCTAGAATGTTTTCAAGTATAAAACCGCCGACGTAATTAATGGCTATTCGAATAGCGACACTCAACCGCGTGATTGAAATTTTTAATATCAAATTAGAGCAGTTGAATACATCTATTTATTGTTATATTTTTTATAAAGCCAAGATTAAAGTTACCTTATTTTTTATTGGGTTTATAAATTTAAAAATATAAAATAAGTATCCTAGTTTGGTAGTATGTATTTATTATGATGATTATATTTTATGAAAAGTACTGCGTACCTCTAAAATCATAATTATTAAGTATCCTCGTAATTGACGACTCTGACGAATCTTCTTCTTTGAATACAATATAAGTTCTGCCAATTAAATAGTCATTTTGACACTAAACCTACCAAAGCGGTCAAATAATAACTTTCGAGACTTTAGTAAAAATTATTAAATTCTAGGTTTTCATTTTACTGCACGACATTTTTTATAATATACAAAAAGCTGCAATAAGTTCAAGACAAATGGTGTTTAACGATTTTTATTAAAGTCTTAATAGCGGTCATTTGACCGCTCTGGTAGGTGTTAAAGGCTTAGGTATCATTCAAATAATTAATTGATCTCTGAATGATTATGCTTAGGTAACGACTTGTCTTTTTTATTTTATGAAGATCTAATAATGTTAATCGATAGTTTAATTATAAAAGCATTGTCTGGCGCGTAGACGAATACATGGAAATTATTTTAAGGCTCAAACGAGTTCTAAAAATAAATGGTTAAATGTGATGTCATGAAATACATACGTACTCAATACGTGCGAGTGTATGACATCAGTTCACAGTTGTGTCCGCCGCAATCAGTTTTAATTGTATCAAACACTGACTCTCATTGATAATATTATTCATACTTCACATATTAATCAGTCAATATAATATAATACTGTACTAAAATATAAAGTTCAGGTCTGTACAAATGGATAGTATTAGAAAATAAAGAATGAGTTACGAAACATATGTATTTCTATAGATTTATCGTCTGTTTGTGTAAAGCGGAAATTATTTAAATATTTGCGGATTTCTATGGTAGCGTATTTCCACGTACAGGTGACGTCAAACGATTACGCTAAATAGTGCGTCTTGAAGCATTAATCCGTATTTAGGATATTTAATTGGCCTTTGTTTTGTTTCTATATTATCTTTTGCCTACGATCTCTGTGGAATTCCGAACTTCAACGCCCTATCTAATCTATCAGGAAATATATTGTTCAAACTAGTTATCTTCCTTAGTGAAATACTGCAAATATTTTAACTTCCATTGATATAGGCTCTGAGTTGATAAATCAGAAGCCAGTGCCTTCAACCTTTGTTACGCAAACTGGGTTCGCAAACCCGAGAATATTGAACTGGTTAACGCCTAACTAGGGATCTTTTCGTTCTACTTTATCCCATCATTACCGGTTTCAGACGGAAAAAGTTCGTTAAATAGGCTACGTTGAATAAACCGGTTTCAACCGGTTTTTGCCCCTTACCTTGATTGCGGCAACTATTTGAATTGCTGTAGAATTTCAAATATTTCTTAATGTTGTCTTTCATTGACCCTATTTTCAACTCCACTTGGTTTTTCCTAGCTTTTTAGATATGTATTTGCTAAAGATGTATGATTATAATAATTATACCTTACTTTTCACTTTAATCTTACAGTTTTCGTATAACCTAATGAGCCACCATCTAAGTTAGTTTATGTTGGTATGGTGACCACCGCGCATGAATAGAGAGAGCCGCGGCAGCGGCCGACGATTGCTAGAACCGAAGCATACTCATTTCACTTTGTTTTTTTTTTCAAGCCAATAAAGGTAATGCGCCAATATGACATGACTGTTTATGATATTACCAAGTCATAACGAAATCAGCCTCAAACTCGGTGGTGGGCGGTGGCGCAGTACGAAGTAATAAGCTTAAGCGTTTACACACCGAACGAAAACGTCGTTGAAAACATATGTTAAACCGAAAATAACCGCTTAAGTATCAACCGGTTTCAAACCCTGCATACAACATTCATTTGGTGCACACCAAAAGTAACACTTGGTGGTTCGTGGGAAGTAACGTATGTATTGAAATAAAAATCCCTCTCTAAAAATAAACAATTGAAAAAATATAGGTTGTTAATAAATTAAAGATGAGAAGCTTGTACATCTGCAGCATATTAAGGCGTGCTACAAAATGTGTTGATTAAAATATATAACTTGAACAATAGTGGGTTTATAATTATATACATATATATTTATTATTACATATTAAGGGTGATTTCAAAATCAACATGAAACTATGTTTTTCGCTTATATAGACTAGGTTTTATAACCTAAAAATCACAGTATTGGAGATATCTAGCTCTACAATAGTCGATGATGTTAACCGTTGTCATAGGTTTGGACTACAGCCAGTCAGGGCAGACGGTGTGTGACTTAGTCGTGACGCCGCATATTTCAATGTAGGTAACATCTCCACCGCGTTCTAGTGCCAACTGTAAAAGTTCATAATATAAATTTGGCAAGTGTATCTATTTACGTAAAGCGTGTACATGCCGTGCTAGAACAGTTCCTATAAAGATTTAGGAAACAGCAGCCGGCCTAGCATGACAACCACGACAAAATTTTGTCGACCGTGTATTAATCGATTATTATCTTCCGGGTCTAACATGACACTTACACTTAAAATTCGACTTCTAATGTCAAAGTAGAGATATTTGTCGATCGAGATATCTTGTCTATGTAAGTTGTCGGTGTCGAAATATAATATATCGAGATATCTCATGATGGTCATGGTAGGCAGGCAGATGCAAAGTAGGAAGCGATATCGTCTCATTGTTTATGTAACACTTAGATTAGTGAAACAGTGATAGCTAGCAGAGTTTCTACATTTCCGCAATCTAGATTCTAGATACATATCAATCAGTTTCCTTATTTTGCTGGTTATAAACCAGCTGATAAACGATAATCTTGTAGTACTTTTTTTAAATTTGCTATTCATTATCCTTATTCTATAAGTACAAAAATATTGAAATCTATGAATTATTCCATTTAATAATTATTTTTTTAATAATTGTTATTGTGGCTTATATCTATTCTACTTTATTACATTGTTTATTGTGTGGGGTACAAGGTTGCTTAGACTTATCTAAAGTGTTGATAATATTATAATATCGGTGTAGATGGCGCTTCTACAAAATCATATAACGATATTGTGTACTCTAATTTATGAGGGTTATCACTCGTTTCACCTTCTCCGGGCTGCGTATCATATTTTTCTCATCCAAGAATACGTAGTGTTTTTTTACAAAAATACACACCAAAAAACGGAAAACGTAGTCATTAGATATCAGCGCCATTCTTTGGTGAAATATTATTAGCTAGTTCTGGCAAAATTTTACTGTACTACGTCGTATCTGTATCACTAGATCTGAGCGCCATCTGAAACAACAAGCCGTTTCACATTACAAAGCTTCTTTAAAGCTTGGGTAGATGTCGCTGGTACGTGCCAAATGCTCCGGTGATTATATTGTTTCTCAAATGTTGAGATTATGGATTTTTACCAATTGAGCTGATTTCTTTTTCAAACAATAGGTAACATTTACCTTTAGTTTTTCATGAATATAGAGTATATAATATGGCTATGGTAGTGTTAGTTTAATGACATTTGAAGTTAATAAGTTGTAATAATTTTATATGCTTGGATATTCTTTAAAAAAAACCCTAAAAACACTGACAAAATACTATGTCAATGATTTTAAAGATAGGAAAACCGCATTGACATGACTATGATTGAAAACAAAGTGAATTTTGTGGTCTTTTGCAATTTTGTTTCATTCATCTCACCATCGTAATCTGAACGGCATCCACCCACCGCCTTAGTTGCTCATTATTACATTGGGACATGTCTTGTGTAACTTGTCGAATTTACTCTTTATTCTTAAAGCTTGTGTGGCTCACGTGTTATTCCAGTTGTCTTTCATTATTTAAATCAATCTAAGCTGATCCTCTATCGCATACCTCTACCTCTAACTAGTTATGCGTAGTTAAAACAGCTTATATGTATGCCCAGCCAAATAGCTTATATGTATGCCCATGTAGAGACCCTCCTAAAATTATTATTGGTTCTGGAACTTATATACCACATTTGAATGTTTTCGGACACAAAATGCGACGAAGTCTATACGTAATATGCAATTGCAGATGCTTATAGCTTTGTAAATTAATAATACAGTGGTTTAAAGGTTATTTCGTTGCTGAGCTACGATTCTCTTGAAATTCAGATATGGAATTTACCATGAAGTATATTGTGAACTGAGGAATACATCATTCTTCAGTCACAAGACATAATAAAGAACGAAGGAGTAACAATAGATCTCAAACTAACATTGTCAAAATTGAAAGTAAAGATCACTTTAATCATAATGTAAGAGTTTAATTTTGCATGTAGGTCTTTCAATAGAGCTATTGCACAGGCAAAGTAGGAGTTCATCGGCAGAATTTTCGAGAAATTTGTCTCTTTCAATAGAGCTCTCGCTAAGGCAAAGTTGGAGTACATGGGTAGAATTTTCGAGAAATTAACCTCTTTCAATAGAGCTATTGCTAAGGCCACGTAGAATTTTCGAGAAATTAGTCCGCCTTCCTTCGGGAAAGAGTGTATTATTGACGATATTATGACTTCCTTGCAAGCTGTTCGTGTTTGGGCTTTCACACATTCATTTGTCTCTCGTTTAGTCTTACGGAGCTTGTGGCAACATAAGACGAAATAGAAGGAAATCAAACTCCGACAATAAAATATGATAGCTCCATGTCAAAAGAAAAATACGGGTAAAGTGCCGTGCATTTCTGTCATTGGCAGCACTTCTCTCTTTTGTTTATGATGTAGGAATTCGTAACTTAAACGAGCACAGATGTAAATTTCCTCTCAATATAATTATTTGGATTGTTTGTAAAATAAACATAAGAAATAATGTATTTATGTATGTTTTTAAAATGGCGATTTTTAATTGGAATTTGATGAAATTTGCACACGAGAACCATCTATGCTGTGTTTTTTTTCTTTATATACTGACATGGAAAACTGGTGTCTTAATAACGTAAAGGGGTAAAAAAAGTTTAGAATAACAAAATGAAAAATCATCACACAATTCAAGATACAACCAATTTTATTTTAGCAGGCTCGTAGATGAGACCCATTTATAGAATTGGTACATAATTTCTCAGAGATACATAAAGTATTTTATGTCTCTGATAAATTATGATTTTGCTGAATTACAACTCAAGTGGTTAAGGAGAAGTGGGTGGAAAATCGAAATAACAAGTAAGACGATTGCCTAGCAACATATACATAAGAATATGTAGGGGTTTTGATTCTTCATGGAGATTAAGTCAATGTTTTTCATTCTTATTTGGTTGCTTTCCGCTGTTTTTATTATAAAGATATTAATATAAAATTCTGATAAAAGTTAAAAGGGAACTAAAAACTTGAAAGGATCAAGATTAATGGACTTCCGATAAGCCTTTAAGATACATATTAAGGTAAAAAATAAAAATTTCTCTCTTATAATCTTTCCATTGTAGAATTCTAAATATCGAAACAAATAATTTAAAAAGACGTTTTCGAATAACGCATGAAAAGTAAATGTAATGAAATCAATGCCCAGCGATGAAAAGGAAAACTCAATACATAGCATTAAGGTGCAGCGCCTTACCCAGAGTCATTGTTAGTATTGAATTTGAAGTGATGGAATATTCCAACAGTCCTTGTTTTATGATTTGCAAGGATAAGGGGTTTAGTTAAAATAAATTATCACATCAGCTTCTGTTAGTCAATTTTGTATATATTATGGAAAGACAATAAGCTGACTCATGAATCGATTTAATAACTAAAGAAAAATACGAGATAACACTCCCGAAGCTACTCACGGTACTTTTGTTGTAAATGCTTCATCTTTGTTGTAAGGAGGGGAATAAAACAATATTAAAAATCAGCTATCAGAAGTACTAACTGAACGTTACGTAAAAATTACCACTGCCCATCTCACAATCTTTTACATAAACAAATAAGTTATAATATACAATTTGGTATGAGTGCATACAATTTTGTTTATTATTTAAGAAATATAATACTTACTCGTATATCAGATTTGTTGATTTAGGTACAGAAAGTAAATTACAAATTCTACATGGCATCAAATTTTAACAATGTTGAGGTTGCAACGCGCTTAGCATCTAAGTATATTTTACATCTTAATGTTTTTGATGGTATTTCATTTACTCCGCGTTTGCTCTGGTTATTGTCTGTATAAATTAAGACTGCAAGCCTTTGTTTTATTGCTGTTGAAATAGATGGAGGTGTTGTTTCTTGAAGGTCGTTTATCAAGCGAATAACTAAAAGGAAAAATGCTTGTTATATTCCGTCGCACTAAACGACCTCTTTATTTTTATCCTGCCGAGTATTAAGTGAGGTTATAAATATTTTACTGCAAGGTCTATGTTACACAAAATAAACGAATATTTGTAACAAGTTCTATTTAAAAAATAAAGTTAACAGTTAGGGTTCTGTTCAATAATTTTTGTTTAGTTTTGTTTAAATCTCGCAATCGATTTAAAAACCACTTTGCGTTGGGACCTGCTAAAAGTGGCAATGGTACTAAAACTTTTAAACTAAACTTCTCAGAAGACTTCTCATTTTTGGTTTCATTTGTTTTTAAATAATTAAATGTCTATGACTTTGCCATATCTAAATCATTTTCGTGTAGCGACATCTACAATCTACGGCTACAATCACTACGATAAAGTCAATAATCTGAGCGTTGATATACATTATCTCAACATCAACCACTGAGGACTTAGGGCCTAGGTGATTCGATTGATCGAGAATCCTCTCTTTTGAGGAAGAGCACACCTTTCTTCCTCCACACTCGTATCATCAGCAACTTTTCTAACATTTTATGTGTCCGCACCTTTGTCTTAGTTTGGTCATTTCTGCGTCCCTCCATGATCTGCGTTATAAGCCTGGGGGGTACCTATGATAAAACTAGTTACGGCACTGCGTATCATATAAACTTATTATTATTATTTACCACAGTGCAATAAAGCACACAACAGAAATACAAATGTAAGAGGTACAATATGGTGGTCTTATTGTTAGAGTTTGCAACTCTCTTCTAAGTAATTATACTATAGACTACTATGAAGAACTCAACTTTTTATTTGAGATACATACGAGTATAAACAGTGCTGGCTTTAGAAGGGCACACGATGGGGCGACGGCCCAGGGCGCCAAATTTGGGGGGCGGCGAGGTCTGGACTCTGGAGTCTCCTACCTCCCGCATACCTACTCTCAATACCCTACGCCATGTCGATTGAAAATGATAACGGTGGCTCTAATATAAATCCGGCACTGCATATAAATTTCAATACCGCCACGGGCTTATTTCGTTATTATGACTTATGTTTATGTTAGAAATGCACTTGTCGTCTATTTGGAGTATTTAATAGTACACATTGTTAGAGTTTCTATATTATTATATATGACTGCCGGCGCGGCGTTCATATTTAGTTCAAGATATTTATTTGTTTAATATATTAAAATTATGCCAGTCATCATTATACAAATTGTTATAAGAATAAGATATTCTAGTACTGCTACGAAGGTTCTATTTGGCGCCTTAATCCGTCAAATGAGACGAATAAGTGGCGTTACGGTAACAAGAGTCTTCTTAATTATGCCGCCCACTCAAGAATCGGTAGCACCCTACATCTGTTGATGTACACAAAACAAGATCTACTTAGGTAGATGTAACGTGTCTAATTCAATCTAGCAAAGTCACAGAAATACCGAATACTGAAATTAATAAATGGGTCGAATTTAAAAATGTAATTACAAGAAGTAAAAATAATGTTTTACCTTTCCCTACCTAAATGTAATCACAAGTTGAGAAAGGGTTTATATTACCGGATTACATACAAATATATAATTCCTCGTCAATGGAGAGAAAACAAGGGATGCAATAGAATATTGTAAATTCTAAATTATATAAATCCTTTTACCGAAAACACTTTTTCCTTTCTCCTTTTCTTGTTTCAGATTTTTTTGCTTGTCCGATAAACTTAATTCTTAGATTTTACCTTTGACTTTTATTTATTAATAATTAATAAACATTAAATTATTTCTATCACAAACGTTGGTATATAATATACTTACAATTTAAAAAGTATATTTATGCTTCATATTAGCGTGATGGTCTATAATTTCCGTTCCACTTCGAACACGCGACAAATAAGGCAAATGTTGTTGTACACTTCAGACAAACCTTAATAGTAAAGTTTATTAAAATTCTATTCTATTCTGTTTTGTTTTTATTAATTTTTTAATGTAGGTATATTTGGTAAGCTTTTTTATATTTGGTAGGTATGAGAATAGTTCGTAAATTAGTATTTCATAACTGTAGGTGATTAGGGTGTCCCTTTACCTAGAGTTAGTCTGTTAAAAATCTGGGTGGCTGTATCCCTACCCAGTTTTTTTTCTATTTTTTTTTTGTGACAAAAAATTGATTCGGTCTCGTTTTTGTCATAACCGTGGTCGGGCAGCTTGTAGGTATATATTTATAATATGACTTCGTTGGTTGAAAGGTAAAACTCACTGAGTGTAATTTTGAATAAAAATAAATTTGTCTATTATTGCTTATTACATCTACGATAAGAACTAATTATTAAGTGTGTATTTTGCTCGATAGTTTTGCTATGGACCACCATACGCAATAAGTGCTTTGTTCTTGCCGTAGGTTTTCGGTTAAAATAAGCAATAGTAGTAAACATTATTTTTATTCATGACACTTAGGGCCGGTTTTATAAACATCCGTTAGTAAAATTACGTACCTTTCAGTTAATTTGATCTATTCGACAACTTTTCTGTTCTATTAAAATCCGTTCGTTTATTTTCAGTAACTTTTTACGAACGCTCGAAACCGACGGAGAGCTTGTCGGTTTGAGCCTACGAATCGGTTACTTTGACGTTTTGTGAAGATATTAATAAATATTTTTTGCTATATATCATTTATTTCCATAAGAACCAGTTTTATTTTTTAATACTTCTCACTTATATTTAAATTAGGTAGCAATTGCATTATTTTTTTCTGTTTTCGATTGTATATACTCCTCTTGCACTTTTCTATTAGAGCTACGCTTCATGTTCCGGAGTTCTTAATTCAGCCGGTGTCAAATTTTTTCACCTGTTATGGGTTTCAGTTATGTTTCTGTTATGTTTTTAGTTGATTTGAATATATGTTTGATTTAAATAACACGGTGAACAATCTTCTATCTGGGCTAGATCTTGACAGAAAACATCTGGCCATTGCCATATCTTTGTTGTGACATCAAAACTCAATAGGACAGTTGACAGAAAAATGATAATACACGTTACAGTTTCGTTTCACAAACGGATAGTTAAAATGCGTTTATAAAAACACAACCAGTAAAAAGTACTAACGAGTCATTTACGGGTCGTAATGTATTACCTAATGAATTAACGAAAAAAGGTATGTTGTTGAATGTTGATAGGTCCGGCCCTTAGTGAGTTTTAGTTTTAAACCGATGATATATTATTATAGATAACAGTTTTTCATATTTTTATTTCGATTCATGCAGAATATTATCGTGGGGTGATAGTTGCTTATTATTACTTTAGAGCCTCGCCGCTGTTCTGATGATTTCATAGAAATTACATTAACTATACAACTAACTACATAATACCGTTATGTTTCGTACGAAATGTATTTAAGCCCTGGGTGCTGTCCAAGATAATATTTTTCACCGAGATACAGCCTTCCAAACTTCGGTGAAAAAATTCTTGTTCCTTTAATTTTTTCCAGTAGTGTATAATAATCCATAGACCTGCGTATAGTCCTTGTAGTGAACCATCGTTTAGCTCCGTCCCCTCTTTGGGCAGCCCAAGCCGATTAACGTGTCTCGATGAAGATGCCCTTAGGTGTGTCGTAGCAAAATACCCTAATTTCAAGTCTGTGCTTTAATCCGCCATTCACATTAAGTTGCAAAGGCCAATAGAAAGTTAGATACCATACACAAACAGGCTATAAGATGGCGACAGGCTCTCAACTAAACAATATAGTGTCATCATTCTAAAAATATATTAAACAATATAAATTTAAATTGTGTTTAAGAAGCCTCACTTTACATTAGGTAGAACAGGAATGTATTGTACCATGACATGTAAGTTTATGATAAATTATGATTTCGTTTATAGAAGTACAATGAAATTACCGTATTCTTCACTAGGTATATTTTTGTTCAGTCTTTATTTCTAGTACGAAGACGGCCGTGAGATCCAATCAATATTTTATAAATGTTCTAAGCCCCTGTAACAGTTCCAAGCTCGTCGATCGTTGGTTGTTTTCTATTATTTGTAGGTATCGCAGAAGGGGTAACCTTATTGATTTTATCGTTTATTACTGTCGTTATTTAAAAGAAAATTGCTAATTGGAGGTCACTTTATCGTAGCAATTTATTTTAAAGTATTTGAACATTCTTCTAAAATATTATAAATGCAAAAATTTGTTTGTTGAAATTAATTAACATGATTTTTTGCATAAATTAAGAGTAGGCTGGCACACGCTATTGTTCTCAATATTTCGAAGGAAACCCGTGGGCAAAGTAACTAGTACAAAATAAGCTTTATAAATTTTTCAAGTAGTATTCAAACATGATTACAAAAGGCTACGTTCGCAATCTAAGGAAAGGTTTTAACTTGAGTTGCAGCAATCTGGTAACTTGATTTTCTCGTATAAAACTGGTTATACATTTTTGAAATCAAGTTAAATGTTTGCAAATGTTAGATTAAATTATTTGCAATAGAATATTCTGAGTAATAAATGTTGATTATGAAAATTCCCATTCTCGCCCATTTTCTTAAAGTCATAATTAGCAGTGGTATAAAACTTATAATACAAAATCACAAACGATTTATGTTTTCATTAGTTCATTGTATAAAAATCGACATCAAAGTAATTAAAATGTAAATTAGTTAATTTAATACAGAATATTTTGGTATAAAAGATAATTCAATTGTGTAAGATTGAAAATGAGTACAACATTATTGCGTTCTTGGAAAGCGATCCGGAGGAATCTCAAGTCTCGACAACAAGACGTTGAAATCGTTAATATTTTAATTAAGAAGATACAAAGTTTCGCCTCTGTACTGAGTTAAATAGTCTCAAAAGATCTAGACTTATTGATTTTACGGTCCAGATAATCAAATTTTATATATGCTTAGCCATCAAGAAAGCTGGGTCTAACCATGTTATGTGTCGTAAGAATTTTATGATTCTAAACTATCTATTCTCCTCGAGACTGCCTGTTTGTTATTGAAATAGCACCTACCCATTAATCACTTGTAATGTTGTTGCTGCTGAAGATAAAGCCGCTAATTGTACCTTTTCTTATAAATAATGTCTCTTAATTTGCATTTATATTATTGTTTTTAGTAATATAATTTTTAGAAAATCGCACGGATGAAATATAGCTACATATAATACTCGCTGATAATGTAGCTTTCTATTGGTGAAATAATTTTTAGTATCGGTCCAGTAGTCTTTGAGTTATTCGTTACAAACATACAAAAATACAAATCTTTCCTTTTTATAGTATTAGTGCAGCTTTAAACCAACTAGTAAGTAAGATTAAACCATAATTGTGTAACTAAATCGCACGACTGAGAAAAAATTGAAATGATTTTATCACCTTTATGCTGTAGATATTTCACTCCTTTTCCTCGCTAATCGAGAAGCGTGGCCGCTGGCTTATGAAAGCTAACGAAAGACTTCAATCCACGCTTTTGATCGATGACCTAGACACGGCTAGATTATATCGCGACATACTTCTAAGTAAAATCTATATATTTTTCATAAATATATAATAAAATTGTAGAATCAACAACTCTGCACTAAACAATCTAATTTAATATAATATTTATGAATTACTTGTGAGATACATTGTGTTTTTATGTGATAGCCGAGTCAATCTATTTATTTAAAAGATAAAAGATTTTTATATTGATATTAAGATTTTGTTAGGTTAGGTTAACGTAATAACTTAAGACAGAAGGATCCTTAAATAGATACCGAATAAATTGACCGACTTGGTATTATATGGATCTCACAACTTTTTACGATAGAAGAACTGAATTGCAAGACTTGGTTTTTTTTACAAGTTATGTTTTTGATGGTATAATTTTATTCAGACGTTTATACCTCTTCCTACAACCACATAATATAAGAATCGTTTTTTTTAAATTCAAGAATAGGTAAGCGTTTGCCCGCCATCTCACCTGATGGAATGTACCCTATGTATGTAGGAACCTATATTTAGGTAGGTATTTATTTTTATATTGTACATTAGCCGGCCTAGCATGCCCATTAAGAGATATCTCGCGGATGAGTGAAGATAACGTAAGATATCTAGATTTATAATATCTCGATCAACAAATATCTCTACTTTGGACATTAGAAGTCCCCGACCCGGAAGACATAAACAGATAATCGATACAAACACGAGAAAACGGTCGACAAAATTTAGTCGTGGTTGTCATGCTAGGCCGGCAGGGAAAGCATTCGAATCGTCCGCGTCGGGATAATTTATATAGTTAATAAATTACGTTTTAATCCGGTTAAAGTAATTTAATTTAAGCGTCTTTGTCTGGTAAAATTATTCAAATGCGTATAGTTTTACATTTAAAATTTGTAATTGGTTTTTGATTATTTTGTCCTAACCATATATCTCTGTAGAGATTATTGCGAAAGGTTTTTAATGATCACTTGATCAATTGGTAATTAGAACGAACATGAAACCTTGCTTTGCAGCAATGTTAATCAACCCTTTGCACTCAACAGTGGTGACTCTTACTTACTATGTGGTTTGATGCCGCGACTCAATGAAAAAGACCCGGAGTGCAAAGGGTTGATTGAATAAAGTGAACTAAATATGTGGGGAAAATTATGTTTTTATAATATATGCGTATATATATATCGTTAAATAGAAATAAGAAAAAATATTCTATGCTACACACATAAATTTCATCATAAATAATTATATTCTTAAGCCTAACTTGAACTAAATTTTCTGTATGGCGAAAGAAAAGACCGTTGGAGTGCCAGAAAACACTAAAATATAATTTAAATAATAGAAAGAAAATACTAACGGCCTTATTCATAAACGTATTATAGTAGCTTGATGATATAGTTAACAATATGGTTTGTCTCGCTCTATCGAAAATAAAAAGACTACAGAACGAAAGAAACAAAACATATTTTAACTATATTCAATCAAGCTTATAATATGTTTATGAGTTGAGGAAGCTTCGGTTGAGTAGTAAAATTATCGGTGATGAATTAGTAAAATATAATATAGAAGGTATACATTTTTACGTTAGATATGTGAGTGACATTGTAATATTTGCGGATGATATTTCATTGATATTCAGTGTTGATATGATAACGAATGCGATGAGAATGGTGGACTTTTAAACCTGCAAGTAACTCATTGTTAAATATTATAAAACAAAATATGTATTTCTTATACATACATATAATGTCAGTACATTGATCGCAACATTAGTTTAAAGGGTGAAGTCCATAAACCGTGTACTGTATTCTTGGGTATACAATAGATGGACGCTGTTAAGCAATACAATGTCAACCCAAAAATGATAAAAATTTAAATTTTGATACCAATCGCTTCCTTATGAGCCGGAGTACATATTTCAAAAGAGAAACATATTGAAAAAACAAGTGGGCACAAAACTCAAAAATGTTTAGAATATTTAACAATAATGCACTTAATTCTATTACTTTGATTGCTATCAAGAAAAACTATATACATTTAGAGTAATAATATAATAATTTTCTCAAAATGGCAACCATGTGAGTTGACACTGTATTGTTTACCAGCGTCCAGACAATAATCGCCTTTGAATCAATTAAAATAAGACAGTAAATATTGATTAAGTATAAATGGTGTTAGCAATCTTAACACAAGTTTTCTAATGAATCGTACAAAATTCCTGGATGTTATAAACATACAATCCTATAATAAAGTTCTTTGTAATACCTGAATAAAACTAAATTGAAGATTGCAGTTAAAAAACTGTTGATAATGTTGAAAAATTTCACTGTACGAGTTTCAACTCTAGTTTTATAATTTAGTAGTTCTTATTTAAATGTTCAATATCATTTTATGCTTTATTGACTTTATTAATTAATACAATTAAAAGGGTCCTCATCTGTAGCTATTATTCATACATATGTAGAATCAGCTGGATAATCTTTGCTTATTTTTGCTGTATAGTTAAACAGCAAAAATAAGCAAAGAAATCACTACGTATTATAAAAGAAAGTCCTCAGCCGCGTCTGTTTGTTCGCGATAAACTACTCAACGGATTTTAATTCGTTATCCATCAATAGATAGAGTGATACTTATGAGTAAGGTTTATGTGTACAATTTTTCAAGATTATATGTAAATTGCTTGAAATATAACGATAATTAATTGTTGTAAGTGACGGAATAAGTCAAACGCCTGGGAGCATCCATCGAAAACGCTGCTTAATCCCTTTGTGATTTGACAAAACAATATAATATGGTGGGATATTCCTCTATTATAGATCTACAAAAAAGTCCTCAATGGTATATATGTATCTATCTTTTAAGAATAGCTTACTATTCCCATACCCTTTCTAAAAAAATGGTCACGTACAATGCGGTAATTGGAAAGCTATTTAGACGGATACAGTATTAATCATCATCCACTTAAATACGTTAGTTATCTTAAGCATTTCATGCACATTATTATTATCTTTTACACCATATAATTTAACTGAATATCTTATTATGAGTTAATACAAAAAATAATGACTGCGAAAATATCTAAATTCAAGCGCGATTCTCACACCGATGACGGGATTCGCTTGATGCGATCAACACCATTCACCCTGCGACAGCGGACAGACAAAACATGTAGGCATAATTTACTCTACTACCCGTGTGAAGCCGGGGCAGGTCGCTAGTAATTAATATTTAATAATATGAATACTTTATATGTATTTATATGTATGTTTTCCGCTTTTAAGGAGTAAGATTTTTTAATAAGTCCAAAATAAAAGGTCAACTTTAAACTTAAAATGGTCTACAAAAAATATGACACATTTATTATTCTAATACAACACATTAAATTTGTTATGTTGCCCATCTGTCGTGCCAATGTACTAACTCTAAAAGCTCGATTTTAGCGGTGAAAAATAAAACCGCTTTATAGTCCTAATAAAAATCCAACCAGACTTTTAATTAAAAAACCTAACTTTCATTTACAACAGCTTTAGTTTATATTAGAATCAGACGTAACAGTTTTCAAGACCATTATAAAGTAATTTTGAATATCTATTTGTTTTTATTTTCATAAAAACCTTGTCCTGCGAGACTAAATAATAAAAAAACACAGTAAACTCAACCACGTCGAAAACAATGCCGAAGAGGGTGAGTATTGATTACAATTGTTTCGACCTCTCCGTTTTCGTGTTATCTTAACAAATTAGTATGTCGAGTTTATTCTATTGTTGTTCAATAATTATATCGTCTTAAGGAAATCGTTGTAAAACCTACAATCGATACATTTAAAAAGGTTAGTTCGTGTGGTGAGGCGTTGTGGAGGTCGCGACTTTGCGTGCCGATGATCGATGGTGGTGTTGCGTGCGTCTTAGTCACTGGTAAGGTCGCGCGTACGTTGCGGCTTCTTAGCGACTCAGTCAGCGGCGGTAACGCGCCGTGCCTCCGCTTTGTTCCTTACAATCCGCCATAGTCACCTCCACCTCCGCCGTTTTCCGCCGCGCCTACTCCGGATTGCGCATGCTCGAAAAGATTCATACGACTCCCCCTACGTCATGATTTAAAATGATATGTAGAGCAACGAAGCGTCATTTGCGCCGCTGCTTTGTCACCGATAAGGTAGTTCTTGACGTGTTCCTGGCAGTAGGTATTAACCGGCTCTGCAGTGTCCTAACCGATTGACGGTCTGTCATCCGGTCGAGTTTTAGTACTTTTGGAAGAGAGCGCGCGTTCGCCCCTGTATCGATCTGAATATTACGTGTGGTCGTTCGTGCACGACGTTCTCTCGGGATATTCGCCTAACGGTCGCCGTCGGCGCCGGCCTTGCAGTGCTGTTTACGCGCCGTATAACTTATTTTATTCCCGCGATCATGCTCGCGCTTGCCAATTAGAAACGTATTTCGAGGTCCTTTTGTGTGCACCAAACATCCAATCCAGGGGCCAGTTGCATCTTTGATCGATTTCAAGCGGAAGAGAAGTTCAGGTAATTAAGTTTGATAAAATATGTATGTGGGCTTTACCGCGAATGCTTTATTTATTTATTGAAACATTATACTAGAATGTTAGAAATTATGAAATTCTGCAAAAATAATAGATTATATTGTGTTAACGCCCTCAAGTGCGTTAAAATATTTCTATTGAGTATTACTGAGCCATCTGGTATATGCTTCTAAAGTTAGATTGTAAATCCGTTAACCACAAGAATCACCTACGCATTTATGAAAAGGTGTGTGCAATGCGGAATTTAAATATATAAATTATGGGATAAGTACCTTAGTACTGAGATGAAATAATTTTCTTACATCTAAATGTGTATTTTAAATCTTCAATTTTTATTATTTCACCGACGTTAAATTTGTTGGTAGAAATCTTCTTGTCAAGGGATTAATTAAGTATATGAATCCCGTGTTTGGTACTATCTTAATTAAGTAAAACAGAGGTTATATTTCAAACGAGAATGCTCTAATACCGATTTTCGCCGTAGAAAAATGACCTCAGCATTGAGGACCGTTTATGCGTATTTTCATAAAAGTCTGACCCCGAATCAAATTCTTTTTCCCATTATCATTCGAGTGATTTGGCTGCTGTGCACTAATTTCTATTACTCATACTATGTCAATGCTTTTACCTATCACATATCGATTTTTTTTTAATTATGTCGAAGTTACAAGCTTTAGAATCTTGCTCTCGAAAAGTTGCGATTTTGCACTTGTACCAGTATACGTAGGATTCGTCAATATATTATGTGTCGGATATGCATGCTACTGTAGTGTTTGATAGAAATATAATACAAAGAATTATATAGATAGAAATAAAATAGAATACGAAGTTAATTCCGATTTAGAAAATATCCCTAATGCATAAAAAGCTTCACAGGTAATGAAAATGGTCTGGCAAATAACGAATCAATAATATGACGACTGAAAGTAATTGACTGACGATGACGATTAAAATTAAGTAAGGTTTAAAATATAATTGGAATATATAAAGGGATTATAATAACAGCAGCGTTGCAATTAGATAGGAAAATGTGCAGGTACAGCTTCACTTTCAACCGACTCTCGCGTTCATTTGAGCTTAGGTGAAAGAGAAAATAAAAACTTTGTATTATGTAGGATCTTTTATGAATAATTCTAATTATAACATGACAAAAGAATGGCTTGTGCGGTCTCACATTAATGTGAAACAAGGCCAAAGCTTTTCTTGTTGTATTCATTTGCTTTTCAGGTGAATATTAATAATGAAACAGTAAAAATTCGTAGGTGTTACAAGGTGTGCAAATGTTTCTTATATCAATAAAATCTAGCGTCTAAATAATGGAAGGCTATTATTTTAAAATACCTGAGGTAATATGTGAACTGTATTAACGCACAGATAGGTATTTAATTATTTTAATAAAATTAACTTCTATTTTTCTTACGATGGTTATTAAAAACTGACCAGGAGTATCTGACGAATTTGTATTAAATTAATTTACCGTTCAGCGTCGTTCTCTTACTTGTCGTTTGTTTGGTAACTCGTCAATATTTCTGATTAATATGTCAAAAGTATTACTCATAGCGGTTAACACTAGCTTTCATCGACTACGCTCATTTGTAGCGTTTTTATATTTGATTGACTGAGAGAATATAGATTGATGAAGTAAGAGCTTTGGAAAAATCATGCAATTTGCCGCATGACTTTCTTCGCTAGTATAATATCTTCATCAATATAGCTATATTATTATATTATATAATATTAGATACACCATTTATAACACAAGAACAGGTGTACCAATTTTTATGACATCATATTTGTTGGATTCGTCTATGTCCCGAATAACAGAATAACTATTAAAATATCGGAGAAAACCAGGATTTTTTTGCAGAAAATTATTTTTAAAATAAATTAGATTCGGAACTCCGCCATATCTGCAACTGACAGCTCACGTCACGTATGCTTATAGCTTTTTTGTAATAATTGATTTCCACTGCATATATTATATACATAGATAGTTAAATATAAATATGACGTGTTCCTACTTTAGTTTTAAATTTTGATATTGAGTTTTAAAACCGGTTTTATACCACTACCGGCATTAGTCTTAATAACGTCAACCTAGGAAATATAACACTGTTCTTTGAATTGCCACAGAAATATAGAGGTAGAGGAGGTAATTAAAATGCATAAGAAAACGATAATGAGTGATTATATGTAAGTAAGGCCGTAAAAGCAATACTTTTAGTTACAGCTTTTTGGGCATGTGCTTTAAAGTAGTTACACTTTTTGGGCATGTGCTTAAACAAAATATCTACAAACACACCTAAACTAACAAAAAAAATAAAGTCCGTCAAAGAAGGACAAACCATTTATTAAAAATGCCTACAAACATTTTTTTCTTATTTGTACATTAGTTTTATATTTAAATGCAATAATATATATTGGCAGCCATTTTCTAGCTTACTTAATTTACCAAATAGTAAATCTCGGACAATCTTCATTTATTCACGGATTCTTAACCTTTGAGGTTGCTAGCTTTGAAGGGTTTCTGCACTTCAAAGTGACCCGTCAATTCTGTTTAGAACACAATAAAACTCCGAATGAGGATGGCGTTTGATCAGATTCTTTCAAAGATAAGTCTTTAACTTAAAAGAAGCTGACTCGCCATCAATGCCCTTCAAACATATCGCAAAATATGTATTTTACTCGTATAACGATAAATTATTATATTTGAGAAATAAGTCAGAAGAAAACTTTTAGTCGGCATTGATGCTATTAAAATATATTTTAGTGATCGAATAAACCGGAATATAATATCCACAGATCATCTGTGATAGTATCAAACACTATTTTAAAAATTCTCAGCGAATAACATAGGCATTTTTTTTGTGTATAGTACATTGCATCTCTATATGCGAAGTGGGGAGTGTCGCTAGTTACGTAATAAATAAAGTTTAGCAAAATGAAGTGTACCTATTTTATTTTATTTTCCAAATTTGAAAGGGTATAATCGTAAAACCAAAATATGGTATAATATTCACTAGTTTAATTATAAAAAGAATTATTACTAAGTGTAATGTTTATTTTGATATCATTTCTCGCTATGGTTTCAGTAAAGGTGTTTTTTTATGTTAGAAATATCGATAGACAAGCATGGGCTTCAGTTGTTACCTGGGGGATACCCCATATGCGCTGTCGACCTAATTTTTACTTCAAGCATTCGGAAATCCATTGAATTAGACCGAAACGTGTAATATGCACTTCACGGTTTTTTCATCTATGAACAGTGGTTCGTGGTCCGGTCGGATTTTCGATATTCCTCCCATCCGTTAAATGCACGAAGTGGACAGACGTAAGGGAAGGCTTTGACAGTCATACAGAAAATTATAAATATGTCCTCCCGACGGGATTCGAATCCGCGACCCATTGGAGCGTAAAGTAGGTGTTCTACCAAACACGCCATTGAGCCCGTCACACCACGTTATAATAAAATTAAATAGTGTAAATAAAAACATTTCAGAGCTTAACTAATTAATTAATCTAAAAGAAAATTACATTGACATTTTGTTTCATAAACTTGTTGACGCAAGTATTTACTTTTTGTAGGTTTCCTATTCAGAAGAAGATAATTAATTAAAAGACGTCTGTGATTCTCCGTCTGTATAGAAGTAATTTATTCTATTGTGTTTCGCGACTATGGAAGCTGATTTTTTAACGCACTCAAATAACATAATTATAAGTAAGAAAAGGGCCTTTTATTAAAGTAATTTTTAAAGTGCCACCCAGTGCTTGAGCGGTCGCAGCAGTCGTTTTTAACTAACTAAATGTTGCTCTTTAGGGTGTTAGCGAAGCAGTGGGTCCTGTTTTTAGAATAGTAATTATTATTATTGTTTGATATAATAGAATAATAAGTTATTAAATTTATATCAAACGATATTTATAATTTTATCGATTTTATTAATTAGTCTTACACTAAACTAGCGGACGCCGCCAGACGTTGTCCTGCCAGACTGTAGGCTTCAAACTAAAATTCTAGATTTGAATATTTTACTATTTTTCCACTACTACTGATTTGCAGTGGAGATCAATTATTACAATAAAGCTATAAGCGTGCGTAACGTGAGCTTTCAACTGTGAACTCTGATGTCCATTATTACGCTTAAATTATTGCCCTTTTATGTACATGGAAATGGCATCATGTAAATGGTCTCCAGTCAGCCTAGCATGACCAAGAGATTTCTCGCGGACGAGTGAAGACAAACTAAGGTATAAGATATCTCGATATATCGACATCGACAACTTTGATAGACAATATATCTCGATTGGCAAATATCTCTACTTTTGACATTAGAAGTCGAGTTTTGTTTTGAAGTGTGTCATGTTAGACCCGGAAGACATAAAGAGATAATCGATTAATACACGGTCGGCAAAATTTTATCGTGGTTCTCATGCTAGGCCGGTTAGTTGTATGAGAAATTATTTGAAATTGCAAACAAATGCCAGACTACTTACTTTTTCGCAAGTTCTGCTAGGCCCTCTGAAGAATATTTCAATCGCTTCGACTTTTTTGACAGAAAACCGATCTAGTTTCGTTATGTTATAGGTAGATTGATTTTCAATTTGAACATGTGTCTCCGCCTATTCAGGGACGTTGGGCCTATATATATTCTATCTCATAAAGTCCGTTTGTCTGTGAATGTTGTTATGTGCATAATATTAATTTTTTTAGTACAAAACAATGTATATTATGTGCACGCCTGACATTCATAGCAAAACCGACTTCGTGAGATAGAATATTTAATATTTATACCTTAATAGTTATATAATTAATGGAGATTAATGATAATAATCCTTTATGCATTGTCTTTGTTTATTATTTCACATTGTTTATAGATTCTTGGAAAGTGGAAATTAATTAATATTGCAGATCACAGTTTGATTAATAATTCCGATTCCTACTTAATTTATATTGGAATCGACTCATCACATTGTTAATTCCATAAAATTGAACAGAGAGCTCTGAATTGAATTTTGAGCGATGAATATTGAAAATTATCCGTCATGTCACTGCTAATTTAAACAATATCGGTCCATAAACGAGGTATAAGTTTGGAATAGTTAAAAGTATGTTTTGTCTCGCTCTATCGAATACTAAATTACTTTAGAATGAGAAAAACAAAACAGAGTATAATTATTCCTAAGCTTGGCTTTGCTGCGTTTATAAACAAGAGTGTATTTGTTTTATTTCATTCTAGTTGTTATGCTTTCCCTTTTCATAGGTACCTAAAGGGTAAATCAGTCGGTGACCACGTTTTCTATAAATAAAGTCGCGAGTCTTCGGGATAAATATTAATTAAGCGCATTTTTATTCCGTTAGTTGGTTTTTTTAACAAATTAATTGATAGTAGGAACACCGCTTCAGATTATTGATTTCACATTTTCGTAAGATGATTCTCTTGAACATCGTCATTTCTTATTAATTCTAGAAAAAAGCGACTGTGTGATAGTGGAATTTCACCGGAAGTTAATTTTAATTTTATCACATATTATTGTAATATATGAGTAATATATAGTAACAATTAATACAATATTAGCACGTTTTCAGGAAAATATCCTATAAATAGTTGTTTTTTAAAAAAACTTCCCCTGAAGTGTATTTAACCGGGTGGCTCGTAATGTACCATAAAAGTATAAAAAAACCGTGCCAATTCTGGTAATGTATCGTATATGTATAAACTTGAATAACTTTCTCAAATTTCAATAGATTTGGACAAACATTGTTGTATAACTGTTTTTTTGTATGCTACGTAAGGTGAACAATATGCTTTTACCAGTTGTGGCACGAAAACTTGAAAATACGAATTTAAACTTATAACAAAACATCGGTTCCTTGAATACTGTTTTTATGATTTAAAGGAGCTTATTAAAAAAATACCAGATCTTTTCACTTGTGTTTCGTATTTAATTAATAGTTTTTTTTTTGCTCTTCAACAATAAAATTGTATAATTTAAATATATTCTGAGAAATGTTCTGTATCTGTAAAAATGTGTATGTAGGTATATTACATAGGTATATTCCGTCGGGATACGAGGCATCACAAATCAGATTCGGTTACGTAATACCCTTCATACAAATGCATATATTATTTGATTTGAAAGACTATGCGAGTAGGAAACAGTTTGAATGTACACAACATTTGGACAATGAACACTTCCACTAACATTTTAGTTGTTAGCGAGCGGTCGCTGTAGACATTTGGAAGTACCTATGCAATTATATAATTGAAAAGCGTTCAACACACACATAGTACTATGTTTCAGTTCTGTTTAATTATTACCGACCCAAAACTTTGAAACGTAGCATTCTCTTATTTGCTGTTAAGGGAAATATTACTCAATCTGACGTATAATTTTCGCTAAGATTACATTATTTAAGGTGAATTTTGCTTAATAATTTAAACTTGGCTTATCTTTCACTTCGAAATGTAGTTTGTTAGGTATTATCCCTCGGTCTTCACGTCTTAAATCTTATTGATTTATCGTAATTATAACGAATACGTGTCTCAGTATACTTCAAATATTTGTCTCAGATATTACATACCCAAATGAAATAAGTCATGTACCAAATGGTCTTTTTGATTTCCTACGAACTTTTTAAATCATCAATTTAATTTGGTAAAACCGAAGTAAAGCAATGCATTGTATCAATTCAATGAAAAGTAAAGCATTGTATCAATTCAATGAAACAGATTGGAGAAAAGCTTTTGGAAATTCGGAATATATGATTTTTTTTACGAAATAAAATATTTAATTCATAAATGTATTGATGTCAGAGTGCATCTCGTTATTAATTTTTGGCATTCTGTTTTGGGCTTCCCTTTCAAATTAATTTATTAATTTATATAAAATCACTTTTTAAGTGATTGTCTGAGTAAGTTTTTTATACCAATGTCTACACTTAATTAATTTATTGTGAACTCCAGAGTGGGAGATTTCAATATATAGTGGGGCAGACCCATTTCTGAGTCTGTTTCACTGATCATTTTTCTTTACAGGCAAATGGTTTATCAGTCTTCTGCCCCTGCCTGATCAACGTATTTGATTCATCTACAACTACTAATGTACTTTTTCGATTTTAATATTTGTAATATACTAATGTTCATAATAAAATAATGACTACTTATATGAATTTATGAACTATGAAGTTATGAGATTTCGATTAGACAGTTCGACTCTCGCCGAAGCGACGATCGATTTGAAGTCCGAGGCAAAGTTGATTAGGTATGAAGTTAGTTACAAATCCTAGATTATTCAAATAATTTGAATGATTCGTTCAGTCGAATAATTCAAATGGAATCATTCATAGTCGCGCATCTCTTCACTCTTCACCTTCAGTGATAATCGCAATGCGTTTTTGGTACACTTGGACCACGGAGGTGATCGCTTCGCAAACTTTTACTGGCTGAAGTATATTTTAAGCTACCTAATTATCTCACGCTTATTAGTAAGATGGACTTAAGCTTCTTTGTATTTGAAAATTAGGTTTATAGGTTAAGATTCATTTATTTTTACTCAATAATTACTAATATAATAATAGTATAGAATCTACGAAGTGTTTAAAATAATTTCATTTTGGGTATTTTTAATTTAAAATATATATTTAAAAAAATACGCCTTTACTCCATGATCTAGATGTCAACTTACTACAAATACATTGAAGGTTGCAGTTAAAAAAGCTCATTACCGTGAATGAATATCTGGAAGATAAAAACGCTTGGAGTGTTTCGAGTCTGGCTCACCAACAGGATTATTTTAGCCGTTCTTAAATCCATTTAACACTAGTTTCGAATCTCTTTACTTATTATATTTTATTTTGCTTTTTATTCATGATATTACATTGCGTGAAATTGAATAAAGTTAATCTTGCCGGCTCGTATCCGGCTGATATGTACTGCAATAAACCGGTGTTAGCTTTAAAAAAATGATTGATCAAAAACTATTTTATTATACGTACAATCACGATAAAATTTTAATTAAAAATAAAATAAAACGTAAACGTAATTGTCAGATGTCAATCACAGTTTGATATGTAATAGAAATACTTTGATTATTTCGCCATTTTCGATATGTAATCGTAGAATAGTGGCTGCAGTCCTAATGCGTAACTTAAGATGCGAGTTCGAATCTGAAGTTGAACGGAAAGAAGTTTTTTTTTTTTATTTTTTTTTTAAAGAACTATATTATAACAACAGAAAATGTATTATTGAAGTATTATATGAAAAAGTATTTCTTATGAGATCGTTTATTTCACCTTTTCATCCATCCTTTCTCTACAGAATTACGATTATTCGACATTGCTTTTATTCCTTTTTAAGGACTGCCTTTGTATCTTAGAGGTTTCCGCATTTAGCACCGGAAACCCGAGTAGGAATCCCGGGAAAAGGGAATTTTAAAAAAATGTCTCAAAATGAAAATAAATATCGAGGTGGATACAGTATCTTCACCATTAATTAAATTTATAAAAAAAAGTAAGTTTCTTTAAAGTCAGGTTAATTTTTTCAACAATGGTATTTCTATTGAATTTCAAATCATACTTCGAACCCCAATATCAACCACCATTAAACGTGTCGATAATATGATGCAAAAGCAACCGTCAATGACTAATTTGATAGCTCTTTCCCAAAAGAAATCACCAAATACAGAGGATGGAGGATATGTCATTTGAAGAAAGCTTGCTCAAAAGCTCAGCTTAAAGTGAACCCCACGCGAACGAAGTCGCGGGCATCAGCTAGTTATATAATAAAAGTGGCAGGATGTTATACTCGAAGATAGAACATACACGTAGGTTTGAAGTTCGTTTTATCGAACATGACTATCCTCGATATATATGTAGTTTAAACGTGGAACGAAATGTTAGACTTGTTCTACGTATGAGTTTCAAAACTGACAGTATCAAACTGTTACCTCTCACCTCATCAAAACTTTACTAGTTAGCTCATTGAAAACTCGTACTAAAGGCTGAGGGGTTATATATTTTGATATAGTATCTCGAATCCAGCAACTTTAAACGAACGAACAAGTTGCTGATGCAGTATATTAGTTACCTTATAACGTATGGCCTATTCTATCTATTAAAAACATAAATAAATATTGCCGCAATCAACCCCAATCTCATACTGTAGTTTAAAAAAACTTATTTGTAAAATTTTAACATACTGAATAATATGACCTATTTCTATACATCAGTATAGGTATAGGTACTTGCGTTATTTTTTCATCAACGGTCACTAATTGCAACCGATTCCCAAACAAACCCTTTGGTTTAACTAAAATTGTCAGAGAAAAAAGAAGACGAATTAAGCCGTCCAGGCCCATGAAGGATCCAAAAGGACGACTAATCTGTTCAGGTTCAAACTCGGCCATATTAATGTTTGGTGTCTTTTAAAATATTATCTTTAGACTGATTACCGCGGGAGGGAGGGGATGACGCAGTACAATTTAGGTATATATATACACGCATTATTCTAGACATTAACTTGATTGTCTTTATCAAACTCCTATTTTTTGTTATTTCTCTCGATAAAGGGATTTTTTTTAAATAGTTTTATGCATTAAAACTAAAATCATAAAAAATATAATCTTTGATTTTCTGGTCATGGTTAATGAGCAGTCGCACAGTGTGAAATAAGACCTCAAAAACGGACGTCCTTCTTTTTATTCGATTTTCGTGTAGGTTTTACTGAAATACATACTCCAGTAAAACATTCTCGCATTTTTATCTTAATTATTCACTGAGAAAAATAAGTTAAAAAAATGGGTAAATTTATGTCTCCTAAACAAAAAAATATCAATTAAAAGAAATATATCAACTTTTAAAATTATCATAGATATTGTAATATAACTATAATAATATATAATAAATATAACTATAATAATAAAAAAGCCGCATAATTTGATATATTTGGTTTAATTCTACAACATCGCGAGGTCGAGTAATCGGCTTTTTTAGGATTTTGATTTTTTATTCTCTAATACCCCATCGTAGTAACAGCTGATATTTTACGTCGTAATAGAAGAACATCTAATCTATACGTAAAAAAAACAGCGCGAAATTCCATGGGGTATAGTCGTGATTAAATTCGGTCTGTCTTGATCACAACCGAGTCTTTGTTCCGCGTCAACACGTTTATCCGTGTTTTAAACACTTATCCCTGAGAGTGGACGAACACATATTGGATCTTCCGGAAAAAGGATACTAAGTAGTTTGATTCAGTTAGGAACCTTTATAAGTGGTATAAGGATGTGACTGATCTCGCTCTTTTTACCAGAAGAATTTACCTAATCATTTCCTCACAATGTCTCCCTCAGTCCAATAATACATCTTCGCATAGTGCGTTGGTCAGAACAGGTGGAAATAAACACTGCTTAGGACAATATGTGTTAAGTACGCAATTAAAATGAATCAACTCTCACCTAATAATTACTGGTTTACGTAACGAAACGTCAAGAACTTAAAAGGTAGGTATTATAGCACCGTCAACTCAAAAGCTTGGTATTGAGTTGTTGAGAGCAATCTCTGAACCTTTCTCAAATGCCATTAAGAAAAGTTGGTTCGCCGTAACGCAATATAATTTTCTTGATTCTTTCATAATATCTTGTATATTCTCTACAAAAAATGAACGCATTAAATATCTCCTTTCAGAGAAAAATTAAGTCTACAGAAGTGATAATTATGTACCTAATACATTAGTTCGAATAAAATATACATATTTATTATAATATAAAGTATTATTTATGAAAATTGCTTAGACATGTAAATCAGAAGTGTTTTTTGGACCAAGTTGTTCCTTTATGTACAAAAGCGTAGGTATGTATTTGCGTAAAAATGATGTTTGATGACGTTAAGAAGATATTGGTTGTATAGTGACCGTTAGTCGCAGAAGGTTTAACTTACGGTTGCGAGATTATTCCATAATTGTAGTTTCGATAGAAGTCTGTTTTGTCTGATTTTATATTGATATCGACTTCGATATAAAACATATAGTATTGAGTACCGTTGATATTTAAATACATCACTGTCACGTAAACATCTAGTTAGACTTCATCAAATATGAAACTTTCGAACTGCAAAACTAAATATATAATTGACGTTGCTAATGGTGATAATATTCTAATCGGTTCAGTACTTCTGGATACAACTAAAAACTAGGTATTTGATACTCTTTCTTGAAATTGATCATTCAGAATTCAGAGAATACGCTCAGAGTAGTAAAAGTGCAGTATCTAAATAAATAATGTCTAATTTGTTTACTTGAAAAGATTACATTATTTAAGTCGGTCTACTCTATCCTTTATACAACCACAGCTCCTAATATAATATTTATTAAAAACAGGAATGTTCTCTACGTAGTATAAAATAAAACAAGAACGATTTTATACAAAATCCCTCGAGAATTCACCCTTGCTAGTTGCGAGTTTGCGACTCGAGCTATCCGTTTAATTGGTATTTCAATATCCTGAAGATTTAAAAACAATGTAGGTACATAATATTTCCAACGCCTGTGGCGTTTTTATTTACACACACAAATAGAATATTTGAAAAAACAAAGAAAAGAAAGTGGTGAAATTGCGATTAATGTGACATGACATGAGTACATGACTCAATTTTTATCTACGTAACAACCTCCTCGGAGCATAGGCTTTGTAACGTGTCTGTAAATCATTCCTCTAAACTGTAGTAAATACGTAGGGGTATTTAAAAATCAACCCAGAATAATTTCAACATCACCACCACTAAAGTATGTAAATAATAATCTAGGTAACATTTAAACGTATTGGAAATATCTCCTATTGTATCGTACAGTGTTATTTATGCGGATGCGATCGGAAATGTGCACTTACGAGTATTATTGGAGAGGAAACTCGAGATAGCAGTTCGCGTACGTTCTAATAGTAATTAAATTTCTTTGTTTACGCGATATGCTTGGCTATTGCCGTAGAAAAGTTATATTTTTATTTATGGTGCAAGTTATAAAGACACAATACAATACTATTTAACCGCAGGGTTTTTTTTTAATTAAGGGTAAAAAAATATAAATCTCTCTTGAATTAATTCCATAGTAATTTTGTATACGACATATTATACTACAATGTTTAATATAATATATAAGAATGTAAATATAAATCGCTAACGTTGAACCATTTTTATGTATCGACAGACGAGCATGATTTGATGTGATAACCCCAGCCAGTGAACATCAGTCAATTATGCGCTGTCGACCTACTTTTTACTTCGAGCATTCAGAAATTCCTTTATTTTTGAACAATAAGATTGTGGTTAACATTCGGTTTATAATGATTTACGAATATACGTCGTTTAGCAAAATTTCAAAAATCTATACTAATAATTGAAAAATTATTTTTGTGTTGGATAGAAGGCTTTAGGCTATATAAAATCACGCTGCGACCAATAGGTGAGAAAAATATCCATATTTGTGGGCTTCCGTTGCGTGCGCTGCGTAAACGGTTCAAGTTACCCAAAAAATATGTATGAAATAATCTTTAAATTAATGACGCGGATGAAGTCGCGGGCAACAGCTAGTATAATATATTTATCCTACATAAATTTATTTTTTCAGTAATTGTCGCTCTAACCTTAACGACCTGGAGACAAAAGTTTTAATTCTTACACAAAAGGCTGCGCTAACAGTTTTATACACGCCCGCAGTCCCCCGCTTTTTGTCGCCCCTTGAGTTACTAGGCGAACCACCTTCCTACTATACATGTTATACTTTTCATTTTTGTACAATGCAGATCATGGATCTTAACCCCGATTTCAAAAAGCCTGTAATATTATATTAAAAGAATGTTTAAATAAAATACTTTTAACACGCGATTTATTATTTATATTTTATGCCGACGTTTCGGATGCTTTTCAGCAACCGTGGTCACGGGCAGACTGAAAGGTGAGCTGTCTGATTTGAAATATCACAAAGTTGCCATATTAACGCCATCTATTTCTACGGAGTTGATATTTACTGTAATTTTCTATATTATGGCAATATTGAGGATTGGAATAAAAGGTGAGGATTTTTATAACCTTACGAAATAATCATTGACATATTTAATACTATGTTAATGCTGAAAATTGAAAGAATTGGTAGTCTTTTGGTTCCTATTGTGTCTTTTCAAAGTTTCCTTACAAGTGTGAGGTTCGATCAATGTAAGGTAAACCCGACCTCGACTTTCATTATTTTTGCTCATACTATTTTCGAAGTTTGTTACCCGCATTGAACTTCGATATTCCTCTTATCCTATTTAAGTTGCCAGACGGTTATGGAGCCCACAGACTAATGAATTAACCTAATGGTATAATCACCAAACCGTGTGTTATTCCTCATGTAGGTCTATTGAAGTTTTATGTGATGTATTTTTTTTTCTAGAAATAATATAATTATTAAAACAAATATATTTATAAGCTTTTACATTGATTCTTGGGCAAAACCATAAAACAAAATTTTATTAGCGTTATCAGTGTAGGGTTTTTATCACGGATACATATTATATACATATAATAAACAATTTTATGAAAATAGTCAGTACAGTCACTCATATGACAACAATATTATCAATATAAACAGTATCATTACATAGATAGTATCACTAGACAATTCAATAGATGAAGAGAAGAGAAGTTATTTAGGACCTTATGTAACGAAATAATTATTATCAAACTACTAAAATAGAATTTTACTGTATTCTCCAAGTTCGAAATACCGCTTTTCTTTAAAAAGTGAGCAGCGATATAAAATTAGATTTTTTTTAGTTTTGCAAGCATGAGTTGAGCAAAACTGGTATAGACATATCGAGCGACGTTCAGTTTCTTGGTCATTTGGAAGGGAAGGCCAAATTGGCTTCTAAGAAGCTTGGTGTGCTCAGTAAAGCGAAGCAGTACTTCGGCCCCTGCAAATTTATAAGGCGCAAATTCTGCCACACAAGGAGTATTGTTCTCACCTCTGAGCGCGAGCTCCCCAGTACCAGCTCCTTCCATTTGACCGCATCCTACGTAGAGCGACTCGAATCGTCGTTGACCATCGATCGGCTTGATCCTTTGGCGCTGCGTAGAAATGTTGGCATGCTCTGCATCTTCTATCGCATTTATCACGGGGAATGCTCGGAGGAATTGTTTGGATTAATCCAGGCCGCTGAATTTCGCTATCGGACATCGCGTCAAAAATTCCACATGTACCATCTCGATGTCTGGAAGTCCACAACTGCGCGATTCTTAAGACACTTCCTACCTCGCACAACCACTCTGTGAAACCAGCTTTCGCTGGCGGTCTTTGCGAACCGATACGACGTGGGAACCTTCAAGACACGCCTACACATTTCTTAAAAGTCGGCAACGCACTTGCAAGCCCTCTGCGGCGATGATCACTTACCATCACGTGAGCCACCTGCCCGTTTGCCCCCTTTTCTATAAAAAACAATTGTGTTTATAGTGTAAATACATAATATATCTTCATAACTGGTAGTTTTTAACAGCTTTTTTAAAAATAGAGCAATATTATATTATGGATACTCCGTAGTTAGCCGAACGAAGTTTATGTTTCCTTTATTCTCAACAAACACTCCATGGTATGTTTTTTTTACAAAATCATTTAATATATTTAACCTTCCGGGGATTGGTATATCAGGAATAAGTCGCTTGGTTTTCGTAATATATACAGGATAAAATGTATTCTTTCATTTTTCAAGGAGTGTGGCAAGAACGACAAGATTAAATAACAATTTAATCATGTCACTCCACATATTTATGACAGCCAGCGTTCTCATCTCGGTTGCACTTAAACGCTTTTTATCTGTCGTCTTATTTCTCCAATTTAGAACCATGCATGTGAAGATTTAAATAAACTACAATTTATTAGTGTTCTCGACATTTTCAATTATTTCACCATGTACACTACTAGTTTAGACTATGAACTGCTATAGTATTGGGGTGGATATATCATAGAACTAATGGCCTCTTTATAATGACCCTATAATTAGGATTTTATTGCGTATATGCAAGAAAAAGTTACTAATTAAATCATATCGCGAAAATCGATTGACTTTCATTGTTACGAGCGAATTTCCGCCGGATTCTCCACATAAAATATTTGTACAAATAATAATAATCGATGAAGTGTTTCATTTTGTCGCCTAAATTAAAACCCTTATGGCAGCTTCAATATAAAAGTGTGATACACATTATCATGGACTTTTTGTAACATACATATTTATCTGGTAGTACATTTCAGTCTGTTGTGACATTCTGTGTATGTTTGTGTATATGATACAGTTAAAACCCGTTTTTAACTATAACGCGTTTTCTCCAGTTAAAAGTTAGTTTTCACTAAATACCTTTTAATACAACTAGAATTTACTGCTGTTTAAAAAATAAATTTTTAATGTCAGTGAACTAGTTCTAACTAGACAAAATGCATTTTGTCGAAATGATTCAGTTAAAATATTTTCAACAAAGGTAAGAGTTTAAAAGAAAGCAAACCATCAAATAAGGTATTAATATTTTTATGTTTATAATAAGTCTTAATATTACGCTATGGTGACTTACCCTACCAGTTTCACTATAAAAAGTAGCCACCACCTAGGTTATGTTGGTGACTACCGCGTACGAGTCAAGCAACAGCGGACGACGAGTGCCAGAACCGAATCCTACTCATTTCACTCGACTAGATAAAAACAAATTGTATCCGTCTTTCTATCAAGGAAAATAAAATATTATTTTGTCTCCTCAAAAGTTTCTAACATTTAGTTGCCATAATTTACTATTAGATGATAAGAAATTTTAGTTTTAACAAAGGTATTTAGTGTAAACTAGTTTTAACTGGAGAAAACGTGTTATAACTAAAAACTTTTAACTGTAACATACCTATATATTATATAGGGATTGTTTAGCTTTCTACTGTAGCTCCAGAGATAAAACTCAAACAAATAAAGTCTATGTATGTTATATTAGTGTAGGTGACCAGCTTTCACAAGAATAATTCCTTTTGGTATAACCTTTTGTGTATATTTTAATCGTAATCAGGTAGGAATAATATAATTAACTATTCCATAAACATAACGAATGAACCGAAACTATTTTATTGTATCTACTTAATCTTTAAAAAATGCATCATTTTTTGAAAGCGAACAAAAAGACAAAAAATATATTGAAAATTAAAAGTAGAAAATAGAGATCTTATCATCCTAATGTATGAATAATGGATATCACTTTTGAAAGTTTTATAATAGAGGAGATTCACGAGAGCTATGCGCTTCCTTTGTGTTATCGCGAGAGAAACTGTAAGATTATCTTGAAATGATATCATGATTGGATGGATGTTACGACATACTCGTTGTTAAACAAATTGTGAGAGAAACATCTATGCATGTATCAAGGTAATATTCAAATAAATATTGTATCTTCTGATTTTATAATTATTTATTGAATACTTAATTTTCATAGTAGAGATTACTCATAGCGTTAATCGACTAAAAGTCATGTTTGTTACACCATTTATATCTCATGAACGTCTGTATCGATTTTAATGATTTCGTTTTGTGGGATTCGTCTTTGTATGAAAAACCAGAATTAAGTATCGGTATTAATAAAAAAAATTCAATAAAAAAATATGCAGAAAATTATTTTTAATAAATTACGTTCTGAACTCTGCCATCTTCCGCAATTGAAAGCTCATGTTACGGATGCTTATTTGTAATAATTTATATTTGTAATAATTGGATGCCCACTGCAAATTAAATCTATACCTATAATATAAGCGGGAAAATAGCATATTCAAATCTATTTTTTTTTATTGAAGCCAGCATTCTGGATGGACCTCTGTAAGGTCCTCTAGTTGTTAAATAAAAAAAAATTGAGACGTTGCTAATTAATTCAATCAATATTGATACTCAACATCAATATGTTGAGTGCATTTCCAAGTGGAGTTGAGACGAAAATTGGAATGGACAAATCGAATTATTGGAAATGCATTTCTTTTGGAGTTTGGAGTGTCGCTTACTTTCTGCAGTTTGATTTTGAAATAAAATAAGTAATATCACATTCTATTATATAGTCCATTGGTGTATAGATAGGATAATACAGCACCGACAATATTATGAAAACACTATTTAAACACCTTACAGGCTTGTGAACTAAATTGGCTTAATTAGGTAAATTGATAATCTGCTTACACTAAGCGAGACAAACTTCCGCTTTACGTAGGGGTGTAGGGTGATTGAGGAGACTGAGGAACCCGCGTTTCACGGACTTCGTTTAAACATAGTCTAACTGGATTTCGTAATGAATTTCCAGTATCATTATTTTTGTACCAATGATTTGATGAATGGAACCCATAGATTAAGCAATTAGTGCCAAGAGGACACAATTTTGATATCTCAGTTTGAGCTGTTGCCATGTGATGAATTCGAATAGAAAAAAAATAGGGAATGACTGTTTCCTGTGTTTTCAAGTGTGCTCTTTCGAATAGTTAAGTTATTCATTGGTTTTAGGCATGAAAAAAAATCGGCAGGGATCGAAGTCATTTTTTTTTTAAAGGTCATCGAAAAATCACGACTTTTTAGCGTCTTTTCGATTTTTCTGTGGTTAATTTTTTCTGGCGTTATTTGAACATATAGGAAGACATAGGAAGCAGTGGTTCTCGATTTTTTTCTATTCGAATTCATCACATGGCAATAGCTCAAACTCAGATGTCAAAATTGTGTCCACTAGGCGCTAATACCAGGGTGAATCAAAAAGTTCTTAGAAGTGCATATATATGAAACCTTTTTGGATCAAGTTCGATATTCAAATTAAAGAGTGTCTATCACACTATATTTATGCAGACTGTCACTTGTTTTTGTCAGTTCGTTCGCATGTAATAAATTTTTTTGTGCAACGAGTTGCTAAAAAGTCAAAATTATGGATAAAAGTGAGTTACGTGCGGTGATAAAATATCTCAGTTTGAAAAAAATTTCTACGAAGGAAATTTTTTTGGACATTCAGCAGACATTAGGGGGTGATGCTGTACCCTATTCTACGGTTGCGTACTGGGTGGCTGAATTTAAAAGAGGTAGATCAAGCTGTAAAGATGACCCGCGTTCTGGGCGGCCTTCAACCTCCGTTACAGAAGAAAATGTCAAAAAGGTTGAGAATCTGGTTTTGGAAGACAGAAGAATGACTATAAAACATATAGCTGAGATCCTAAAGATATCTTTTGGTAGCGTTCAATCCATTTTAATTGATTCACTGGGGTTCAAAAAAGTGTCTGCAAGATGGGTGCCACGAATGTTAACCGACGAAAACAAAAAGCGACGTTTGGAAATTTCCAAGCGTAATCTCGAAATGTTCCAGCGTGATTCGGATAATTTTTGCCGTCGTCTTGTCACCATGGATGAAACGTGGGTCCACCATTTTGATCCTGAAACTAAAAGACAAAGCATGTCTTGGAAACGACCATCCTCTCCATCCATCAAGAAATTTCGAGTTGCTCCTACCGCTGGCAGTTATGGCCTCTGTGTTCTGGGATAGTGAAGGAATCCTTTTTATTGATTACATGCCAAAAGGCCAGACGATTACTGGACCCTATTATGCAAATTTAATCCCGAAAGTGCGTGAAGCGATTAAAGAAAAACGTCGTGGAAAACTGTCGTTGGGCGTGTTGTTCCTTCAAGATAACGCTCCTGCTCATCGATCGGAAGTTGCGCTCAACGCAATCCGCTGTGCTGGCTTCAATCTCCTTGACCACCCACCATATTCTCCGGACTTAGCCCCAAGTGATTTTCACTTATTTCCAAAATTAAAAGAGGAAATTCGTGGAACAAAATTTCACGATAATGACGCGGTTATAGCTGCCGTAGAGGACTTTTTCGAGAGACAAGAAAATAATTTTTTTTCACAAGGAATAAGGAAGTTAGAAACGCGTTATTCTAAATGCATTGCATTGGAGGGAGATTATGTAGAAAAATAAAATATTATTATTTAAATCTTTGCATTTTTTAATATTGATTCCAAGAATTTTTTGATTCACCCTCGTAGTTTAATTCAATCAGTTTGCGTTCGGTTGCATGCTGCTATACATTGTCGGATTTTCATGGACTACCAATTCAAAGGATTTTCTACGTGAACGGAATAAAATATTTTATTATTTGACTCTATTTGCTGGAATCAATTGTATCGGCAGTACATTTACGACATACTACGTTATCTAATCATGAAATAAATATATTGAGGCAAAATGCTTACACCTGTAATCTGTCGGACGTATTAGTGAACATATTGTTAAACTATAATAAAATAATTTACTTTACTGATACAAACACAAGTACCTAATGCCTTGCTTGCTTGAAAGCTGTTTTGGTTAAACCTTATCATTGCGATAAAGGCGCTAAGGCACAATGGAACTAATTATAATTAATATTCTAACAAGGAAGGTTGCCTCACTATACCCATTTGCATTTTTAATTAGTGAAGTTTATTCCTGAGAAACATTTTTTAGTATTTCGCTTCGAAACTAAAATAGATACAGCTAAAGTTTGAAGAGCAAAGTTATGCATTTTCAATGTTCTACAGTAACATGAAGTCAAGAGTTATTTGCTAATTTTCATGAAAGACTCGCTTACAATAATTAATTTCACTCCTTAAACCTGGTACAGAGGATAAGCTGATATCGTTATATTATTAGTATTTATTATATTAGCGATTTATGTAGTTTTATAATAAATCGAGTGCCGTCTACTCTGATCTCTTAGCTGAGCTATGAACAGTTAAAATAGTTGGTTTAGAGTAATATTGGCCTGCCTCATCAGAACGCCATGGCAACGTCAACGGGGACGTTGCCATGTTACCTTTGGCGCCCAAAGGACGCCACGACGACGCCAAAGGAGTTCACCGCCATAATATTGGTATTTCAATATTCACTATTTCGATATCGCACTTTATTCTAAACAAGGGAATGTCATCTATATCTATACTTAATATGAGGCCACGAGAGCCAGAGTGGCCTAACTGTATTTTTTTAATTCCGATTTTATTTAATAAAACTACTGAAAACGATTAATTCGTAGCGACAAAATGGTTTAAAAGTTGTGCAAATAAATAAATAATTATTATTTTTCATAAAAGTTAAAATTATTTGAAATTATCTCCTCTTTTTTCCTTATTACTTTAAACTTTTGTTTAACTAGTTAGACCACTCTGGCTCTCGTGGCCTCATATTATAAAGAGGAATTTTTGTATTTTTGAATTTTTGTTTTTTGTATGTTATGAATAAACTCAAAAACTACTGGACCGATTTTAAAAATTCTTTCACCAATAGACAGCTACATTATCAGCGAGTAACATAGGCTACATTTTGTGTATAGTACATCTACATTGCACCCGTTGCTATATAAAAAAAATATTTGCTGTAAAGTATGGGGCTTATTTTCATTTTTTTGTTTTTTCTTATGGAATAGGGGGCAAACGGGCAGTCGGTTCACCTGATGGTAAGTGATTACCATCGCCCATGGACATCTGCAACACCAGAGGACTTGCAGGTGCGTTGCCGGCCTTTTCATGCAAAGAACAATGACTTCAGCTGTAGGTGGAATAATTCGACGTAGAATGTAAAATGTAATCTAAAACGACTCTTTTGTAAAATAATAATAAGTCCAGTTATGCCCATGTTCTGTCAAAGTTGCGATATGTAGCTGACGACTTCGCCATAGCATCTCGATGAGGGCTGTAAGGCTGTATACCCGTAGTCGTTCAATGTACAGCCGAATTGTCTGAGATATTAACGCTCCTGTTCCATTTAGGGTTGCTCTTAAATACTAGAAGCTGGCCTGTGTTTCCATCGATATCAGTAATTTCCGTTATATACTATTCTATTATATTATAGTGGGTATATTAAAACGTTGGCGTCTGGCGCACCTAAAAGATAAAATCTTATCATCGATATCGGCTTTTTCATTGTATCTAAGACACAATCTGCAATTCGTAGTATACTCGGGCCTCAACAAACTAATATTGTGTTCTCATCTGGGGCGGTTAGGTCTAGGTTTGTCTTTCAATCATTGTCGTCTGGTGTTATGTCTTTAGCCTTATTTCGTGTTCGGTCTTTCGGTTTAATGACTCCACTTCGATAAGTGAGACAGAACTTGACAACCTAGTTCCTCCATATGGCTTCCGTTTTTCGACATCCACACATGTTTGAAACATCAACAATCCGCACAAGAATCTGTGAATTTTGTCTTTGGCACTTTCTAGGCAGATTTAACTTTCCATCGTAGATCATAACACTAACACATATTGCGGTAAGACTTTAATCTATCTATAATTCATAAATAAACCGTTACGAATTGTCTACTTACAAAGTAATATTGTCTTTTATTAACGCGAGTATCACACATTTTAATAAAATACTTTATAGCGGATTAAAACGCGATTTATTATTTCTATCGCGGCACACAGACAGTCTCAGAGACCACGGTTGCTGAAAAGCAACTGAAACGTCCGCGTCGGCATAAATAATATAAATAATAAATCGCGTTTTAATCCGTTATAAATAATTTTATTTAAATACTTACAAAGTGTCTTTTTTAAGTTGTACATAAATACCTATTTAACAACATACTTGATTTTATTGTGTTAGTATATATTAAAATATATAACGCGGAGACGTTCAGTTCTCTTTATATATAACCGTGCTTAAATTACTTTCTGATATTTACCGATCAGTGCATGCAATTGGTAGAATATATAATTAAAATATCGATTAAAATACCATATCTATATAAAGGATGTATATATGTATATATAAAGAATAATTATTAACAATAAATAAATAAACAATAACATAAATATGAAGTACCCATCTAGGATGCCGCTAAGCTTTTTGTTTGCAAGTATAAGCTCCGTATATATTGTAGTTTGTACTCTACTAGAACAATACGTTTGATATAGACACAGTGAATACTCGGTAAAGTAGACTTAAAACTACTTTAAATACACCTAGTATTAAAACAATGCTGACGATATGTTATTTTCAATTAAAATAAGTAATAACAATTCTGAATTTAGTAAGTTTCAGCTCTGAGTTTAAGTACCGCGGTTCAATGATCCAAAATGACGGCGACATTAATGTGAGGAATGGGATAAATGCTGGGTATATGAGAATGTGACTGGTCCCATTAAATTTAAGGCATAAAATTATAGCATCATGACGTCTGAGAGGCAAATGAAAAGAGAATAGGTACATGTTGTGCCGACCCTACATACATAGTAGCATAATGGCAGGAAGAAGAAAACATTTTAAGTATGAAAATGATAATATTAGCATATTTGTATAAATTTTAATCATTTATATTTTATTCTTCTTAATAAATACGTGTGCATATTGTGCCCGTAGTTCTACTGCAACCAGCATGGCATCAACGTTCATAGGTCAATAAAACGATACGTTAGAAAATATTAAAGCTTTTTAACCTGCCTTTGTTTTTCTCCAATATGTGAGGTTTCAAAATCGTTCAATAAAATTAAATTGTATTATACTTTTAAAAATATTAAATTATACTTATAACGTTTCTTTAGTTTCCCCAAACTTCAAATCGCCACCGTATCCCAACACAATTACTTAGATTGGATTTTATAACAGTGTAGTTACCTCTTAAATAATCATTTTAAATCTATTTATACAAATATCCTTATAAGATCGATATGAATTTAATACAAAACATTGATTTAATAACGAAGTCGGAACTGGTATATTTTATGATTTTCCAGAGAACTCCTAAAAGTAACGTCGTAAATACGACTTTACTCTGAGCCTATTTTGTGCGCGTGTGTCATTTTGTGTAGGATAAGACAAGACTCGCGAAGAATATTACGAATGCTAGGAATCGATAGCTCTTGTAGTCCAGTTCGATCATACGAAATCTTTACAATAAGTTTCCAATACACACGTACTAGGAAATATAACATTTAACCATGTGATCACATTTACCCCTTTATGAATTGAAATCGACACGAGAGATGTATCCTATAGAATTTATGACGTATTCATTCATTCATTATTCATGAACTCTGGATAGACTCATCATGAATACCGTACTCGAGCCGCCGGAGATTTTAGTGTCGATTTCAGTCACTTCAGTATGAGGTGATTTTTATCGGGGTCGTATGTCGCGGTCTCTATAATACTATTATTATTTATATTTAATATAACTAAAACAATGCAGAGTGTGTCAACTATATCTTTCATGCAACACATGAAAAACTTATATATTTCGAACCTCACTGTTTCAGCTAAGTATTTTTTTCTAGATGTGCATTTACATACTGCTTAAGTGATATTTTACGAAAGTACTACGCCTGGTATTCAGCACGGTACTCCACGCACACTTACTGCTTCGCGCCAGAAGTAACTATATTTTAAAACTTTTAACAACATGCTTCTGCAATACATATTTCAGAGATGCGCTATGAACGCTTGCTCTATATTTTACCTCTATATATCCGCCTTTAGTAATAACGATGTTACTTCTGTCCATTGTCCTCATTAAAATTAATTGGAGCAGCTTTTTTCGAATAATTGATTGATATATAAACCTTTCCATTATGTATCAATTTCAACTTAATTAAACTTGTAAAATATACATTACAGATACATACAATTTAATAAATATTTTACGTATTGTGATTAATTATTCTATTTGTCTCTCGTATATTGCCTGAAACACACGATTACCTAGTTCAGGCGACTATTGTGTAAGTAATACCTATAAACAAATACTACTGACTTATTTTGTAATTTATTTTTATTAATAAATTTGATTTGATTGTTCACAAGCCTTTAACACTACATACATAGATAGAAATTAATAGTATGATCAGAAATTGACAAGTAAAAACATATCGACAGAATTGCGAACGGACTTCTAATTACGAACATGTTTGCCAACATTAAGGCAGATGGAGTAAGATTAAGTTAACTGATTAATTTATCAACAAGTTTGATGGGCTAGGCAATTTATAGATGAAGCTCGATTAGTCATGTTAAGCCATAGCTCATAGGATCAATTAAGTATATACAGTCAAATGTGGAGGTAAGCAATTACCTCCACATTTGACTTGAGTTCAGATCGTATACTAAATTGCAACACTTACTAGTGTGACGTGACTGGCAATTCTACGGTGTCGACCTCAATCGTAAGGCGGCCTTCATTCTGTACGTGAATCCAATACCAATCCTAATGTTGCCAATAACATAATTATAATACATTATGAAGTCCTTATCCACCACAGTTCACAATCATAAGATCATCTGAATTGGATGCTTTCATTTCCTGAGAGGTCTAGAAATTCTGTAGTTATATTGTTGCTAGTTCGTTGAAAAGGTTTCTTTGTCTTATTACTGTTTGTATTTTACTATCTTTTATTAAGTTCCCTTATTGTTTTCGCTCTCAGCTTTGTAGAGCGTAGCATGGCATTGACGTATATTGTCTTAGCAGATTCTCATTTAAAAACGGTAGTATTATAAGGTACTTCCAAGGTATGGCCTAGAATTGAATTGCCATTAACTATATGTATTTCTATTATATACTTATACTTTTACCTTCACTATTCTACTGTTGCAATTTTAACTTCATAACAAAACTATATTGTGCATGATTTACTTAAGTCAATTCGATTAAATAATTCTATAGTAGTTGAGATAATGAACGTTAAGTTGAAGATGTACTTACGTCAGTTAGTAGTATCGTATCATTGTTAATCTCTATGGAACGATGGTGGATACCTTGGTACCCACCATACTATTTCGGTCTATCGCAACCCAACTGTTTAATGTACATAAATCACTTAAGCTATTTATTGCGTATCGTCAGAAATCGTGGCTGAAAATAACTATTCACATATCGTTTCTTATGACGTAGCCCGATCGTCGATAGTGGCATATCTGTCTGAGAGGGCCAAAGCCCACACGCTATTTTAAGGATCGACGACCGGCGATTTTGTGAGTGCATCGATATATTGATACTGCATCTCATTGTGGCGACTTTTTGCGTTCGATCTCTGCAGATAGATTTAGCGAGCTGAATAGCGCGTTTCAGCATTGAATCGAGCTTCCAAAAAGCGCCTTTAAATGCCACGGCTAGAGTAAAGGCCCATTTACAATGATGCCATTTTCTTGTACATACAAGAGCAATAATTGAATGCAATAATTGACATCCAAGAATTCTAATCAACTGTTTACACGAGTATATTATGTGCTGTTTACACCAAGAAAAGTATTGAAACAAAACTTGTATAACAGATCAAAAATATTACGTGTTGTTTAGACCATCCCAGTCATTTATTGCTTCAATGTAATTGTATACAACAGGCAAGAAATATGCATTGTGTAAATGGGCCTGTGGTGTTAAAGTGTGTGGGTTGAAGCTTTAGGATGCGGCATAGAGCTTCCGGATCGCAATGAAATCGCCGATCGCCGATGCTAAATGAAGCGTGTACCTTGGGCCTTATAGGTGTCGACGTGTTGGAAATTGGTGAGGGCGACGTGACAGGCTGTAATTCGATTTCTCATAGCCGCCGGTTGCATTCGGGTGAGAGTGGGTGTTCGACAGCATTGAATGTCACACTTCATAATCCTTTTACTTGGAAATATGTCGCTACAACGTGTTTTATGCACGGAGTCCGAAGCGATTCAATTATACCATCGCTATGGGTGGATTTTGGCTAAGGCTAAGTTTCCAATTTATAATGCAATAGGTACATCTACTACGACGTTTAGAGTCAGCTATAAATCTCGGTATCTCAATTAAAGAAAAAATTAAAAACATTTTAATATATTTGTAATATCTTTTTTTGTTTAGTACGATTCTAAATAACAAAGACAAGGGCTTAAGGTATAGTATAAAGGTTGACTTGGTTGAAAACAACAAGGTTCTCGTTTTTTCTAAGGATTCATTTCTCTTAGAGATATCTCAATGTAATTACAGTATCCTTAAGACTAATAATTCAAGTCTTATTTTAATTTGTCTTAATTGTTATTAAGATAAACTAGTTTAAAAACGTATAATTATTCAATTTTAGTCCTGTTTTGTCGACATGATACACATTACCATGAATTCCTTTAGAATATTTTTGACTTTTTAACTCAACATAATTATAATGATCACAAAATAATACCTATAGACCTGTAACTATAACAATATAAACATTCGATTACGAAATTATATGATAAAAAATAAAACGCAGTCTATTTTTTTTCCTAGAGTATTACAGCAAGTAGATACTTCAAGAAACCAACTTACTTTCGAAATACTTTGAAGATACCAACGAAATTGACGCTCTGTTTAGCGTAATTTTACTTACCTACTAATAATGTGATCATGATATTGCATTTTAACTGAGACTCCAGGACTAGTCTAATTTATTGAATTTTCTTTCGACACCATCAAAAGCGTGGCTTCATTAAATAACCATTAATCTTGTTAAATAATAGCAACACGGGAATTTCTGTAGTATCTTATAATTAAATTCCTTATCAGAGATGCATTTTAAATTTAACTATTAATAATAACATACCTAATATCTTACTTCTTCTGCCGGCCTAGCATGACAACCGCGACAAAATTTTGTCGACCGTTTTCTCGTGTTTTAATCGATTATCGCTCTATTTCTTTCGGGTCTAACATGACGATTACACTTAAAACTCTACTTTTAATATCAAAAATAGATACATTTGTCGATCGAGATATCTTTTCTATCAAAATTGTCGATGTCAAGATATAATATATCGAGATATCTTACATCTTAGTTTTTCTTCTCTCGATATATCTCGTGGCGGTCATGCTAGGCCGGCTGTTCTATGATATATACATGTGTCGTTGTATAGTTTTTGAAAAAATTAATCAAATAATATATATTATTTTATATGGTTTAAATACGTATTCAATTATTAATTCAAAGTTAAATAATGTATTTGAACTTGCTTGTTTATTCCAATAAAAAGCATAAATGCCGTAACTTCCTGTTACGCTGTCATCAAAAATTATATCGTTCTGAATTCGAGGTTTATGGGTGAATTTTCTAGACGTCAGTATATCAAACGTATAAAATTATGAGCAATCAATAATAAACTTTGTGTATTGAATACCCACATCATGTAGGGCGAAGGATAAGCCGCGTCTTTTAATTTTCCTTTTTTCTGTGTGTATATCGCTAATGAAAGTCAAACCCATGGTTTAGAGGCATAGTTTAAATAAACCTGTTGATAATAAAAGAAAAATAAAGTTATTCAATACATTATGAGTAGAAAGGTGTTTATTTAATACCCGGCTGTCTGTAAAAGCAAAATTAATTTAGTTTCGCCGCTGACGAGATATTATCGCAAATATAATTTGGTGGTGGCAGAGTTGTTATGGCCGCGTGCATAATGAACTAAGGGATTTAAATTGAAAATAGGTATTCTATATTTCGGACCATTATATCATACTTCGTATCGTACATTGTAGTCGGTAGTCCCATTTATATTATTTTCTCTGCGATGAAGGTTGTCAGCTGAAAGTAATAGTTAATAGAACATGATATGCGATGTTCGTATTTGTATCTGTGTTATGACAGATAATACAATACAAAGTTTGATTTCATTTTAGTATAACTTTATTCAAGTAGACTTTTAGAGTAGACAAGTAGGTACTTCTGAATCGTCAATGTTAGCTCTAAGCTACCATCAGCATCGTTTCAGAATGTTGCGTCGTGGTTCATTGCCATTTACTCCATACAAACTATACAATACATTTGATAAAAATATCTACATTTAATATTGTCTTTTATTAACGCGAGTATCACACATTTAAATAAAATACTGTATACCGGATTAAAACGCGATTTATTATTTATATTGTTTAAATTATTTATCCCGACGTTTCGGATGCTTTACAGCAACCGTGGTCGCGGGAGACAGACAGACAGTATTTTATTTAAATATCTACATTTATTTTTCTATAGGCAAATAAAGCTTATCTCTATTCTGCAGTAATATTTTACTACATAAAATTCTTTTGAACTTAATATAATCTTTGAAAAATAATTATAAAATTATATTATGTATTTAACATTTATATTATGAATAGAATTGGCTAGTCCACTCAGCAAGCCACTGAACAACAGCTACGAACTCCTAACTTAATGTAGACTTTATTATTATAATTAGGTGGTCGTTTTACTTTAATAAAATTTCGCTGATAGGAAATGAATTTATTACACCTTTTCATTCTTTTGCAAAGTAAAGCTTTCTTTATTCTTTTAATTTGCACCACACGCTCTACTTTGTTTAATTATATTTATATAATTAATCATACCTTGGTTTATCAAAACCATTTTTGTATATAATATTGAATACTATGTTTATGATATAGCGTATGTTGAAACTGAATTCCTGAGACCCCTAGTGAGCCATGGGGCAGAGACTGTTCTATCTGTTTCCCTGAAGTCTGAACATTCTTCTTTACATCCTAGTAATAAATCAATCTCGTGGCCTGCTCGGCTGAAACAATTTGTTTTAATTTGTCTCTCCGGATTCGAACACGGAACCTCAGGTGTCATGCTCGTAATATATTTGCCTTGATACATGATGGCTAATAAAACTTTTATATAACATTTTCTATATAATATATACCTACTTACTTGTTTTATATTAAAGGTTATGCAAAAACAAAATGAATATACAATGATTATTTTAAAGATTTTACGGCCTGGTAACGAGACCTTTAAGCCAAGTCTTATTTTATCATTTTAATTTTTCGCTACGTATTTCACGTTTTCCCGCTTCCCGCCATCTCATACAATAACGATACAATTAATATACATAAGTTAAAATATACGTACTCTTCGAAAAGAGTTAAAATTAGAATAAATGTTTGCATGTCATGCAGGACTTCTTATGGATAAGTATAGTGGTATCTGCTGATATTAGTATTCAGGCTCTAGGAACCACTATACATATAATACGTACATAGGAGCGTGATCAAATGGAAAGGTGTAAAGTTGTAAAAACCTGTAAGCTACCGTTATTGAACCAAATTAACTAATAACATGCAGTTATTAACGGTTAATTATCCGAATGCGATCTATAAAGTTGGTATTGGATTTGTGTTTTTTACGCGACTGCCTCAAAAAAGAAATTTCATTTCTAAATGCCTGAAAAGATTTAGATTTACTAGGTGGAATCCTTATACTATATTGGATAAACGTTTTTTGGCACGGCAATCGTGTTTTAAACATTGGAGTTATAAATATTATGTAAGTAATTTAACGTAAACGTAAAAAGCATAAAATGCGGTTAATAAACCGTTAATAACGAAACGTCAATAATTTTTAACCGTTTGGTTAAAATCTTTAATAACCGGCTTCGCATCTATAGTCAGGTGTTATTGTGTCACGTATTGGGGACAGCGCCGTGGGGGCGCGCGGCTCTTTTTATCTTTATCGCTATTCCGTCCGTGACATTTCCACGCCCTAAGCCAGCCACGTCAAATGCGCCATCAATACTATTGTGAAGAGAGACTCCTAAATCAGCACTACTCAAGTCCCTGTCGTTTTTTCATTTCCATTTTATGCCTTACCTTATGTAATGGCGGATTATTTTCATCTTCTTCATTATGTTTATTTATTTTCTTATAAAATTATTACTTTTCATTTAATAATGTTACGTACATAAAACTTATTTAGCTTTTTTTTTCATTTCATCCCTGATAAGCGTATGAACCGCGAATGACGGACCAATCAGTATACCAGCGCTGCTCGAATGCCTGATTCGCCTGTAATCGACAGCAAACAGCTGGTGCCGTTGCCGAGAACTTAATTTACTTTTATTGCTTATTATTGGTTAGATTTATGTTAATTTCATTCTTGAAATAGAATTTATCGCAAATAGTTTAATTAAGGGAATTAACAAGTTCTTCTAGCATGTCCCATTTCCGTAACGATTCTGTTCAACCAATGTTCAACTGATCAATTATGCTTACAAGCAAGTCCATGATTGGCCTCGAGTTTTGAAACATTATTCTTTTATGTCCTCGGTACTTCACCCCTTCAATACCACTGTATATATATGAAATCCATATAGGTACACTCCATTAAATAGATTTTATATTCGTTCAGGGGTTTTATCAACGATATCCACGCCCTGATTGTTGTGGTCAATTGTGGTTTAATTTGAACAGTTAGTGGACAGTTTATTGTAGACACTATTTTCATATTCAAGTATAGTTAGGAAACACAACATTATCTCATGGCTTTCGTTAGCACTCGTATTTACAAATACTATCACTATATTTTTTGCAAGCCGTTGTGTGCAGGGTGATTTATTGTTATAGTAAACATCCAAGTGTTATTTATCTAGAAGGGGATTAGCTGTCGTACCGATACGAACGATTACAGCTTCAAATGCCGAATTTCAGGTTAATGTTTATCCTACGATATTCCAATATTCCTGAACATGGGATCTTTTCAAAATAATGTCTGCTCTCGGAAAATCCTTCTAGAGAGGATATGGTATTAAGTGTTAATACTGTAATGGAATGATTTAATCTCGGAATTAGTATCTTTAGTAGTAGCTTTTTGATTAGTCTGAATCCTTAAATAATGAGTTTGAATTTATTTACAAGAGCTTGTATTTACATTTTAGATAACTTTTCAAAAATTATGATGATTTTTATTCGCTTCTTTAAATCGCTTCTTTTTTGACATTTTTTTAAAATCAGGGTCTATACAATTGAGGTAGACATGGAATATAATGATGGTTGATTAATTGTGGTATTATTTTGAACACTAAAAGTAAAAAACATATATATTCAATGAAACTAATAAACATTAAGCTTTTACCAGTAAGAAATTTAATTCAAAGAAAATTTAATAAACGTGCTTTATTTTCTTTGTTACAGTTCACAAAATGGGCTGCTTTGTCAGTAAAGATAAACTCACAAAGGAGGACATGGACTTCCTCAAAACGCACACATCTTACGATGAGACTACCATTAAGGAATGGTATAAAGGTTTCAAGGTACGGGTCTCAAAAAAAATCTAATTATTGTTCCTATTCTATTTATATTGCAAACTGGTTGTTACTTTTGTTGTAATATTTTCACAGCAAGATTGTCCTAACGGGCGATTGACACCGGCCAAATTCGTGGACATGTACAAGATGTTCTTCCCTTCGGGGAATGCGGTGGAATTTTGCGATCACGTTTTCCGCACATTCGATATGGACAAAAATGGATACATTGATTTCAAGGTAACCTATAATAAGCGTGTAAAGGAATGATGCTGTTTTGCGAAGTTTTGAAATATAATCTTACTCTATTGAGAAATGCATATGCGAAAGTTTTCTTTGTGAATTGCGAATGAGCTTGTATTTTGATGTTTAATTGAGTTCACGCCAGGGTAACGAGAGGCGTTCCTCGTTTGCGTTGTTGGGATGTCAGCAAGTGTCGGTAAACATTGGTGTTTGCCTTGTTATAGGAATTCCTGCAGGCGATTCACGTTACGTCCAGTGGAACCCCAGAAGAAAAGCTTAAATGGGCTTTCCGTATGTACGACGTAGACGGAAATGGGGTGATCGATATTCAGGAGATGACTAAAATAGTTCAGGTATGAATAATGTATTCTCTCTGGCAGCGCTCTATTATTTTTTAATTCGGGGCCGATGAAACTAAAGCTTTTTCGAATAGGATTTAATTTAAACTTTTTCCATTTTACTTTTTTACAAACACAATTATAACGTTAAATGATTCTCTGCGTGTTTCAATGTTGGTTTTAGTTTTACGACGGAAGAAATGAACTGTTGTAACATTTTAATAAAATCCACTGGCAGCTTATTGGAGATAAAAAGACTGACGTGTCTATTATATTAAGCCGTCGTAAACTCGATATGGCGGTTGCTGTGACAGCAGATAAAGTAGAACGTAAAGCGTAGCTATTATATCAAATCTAGTGGTATTAAAGCCGCGTTGCAGTTAAAAGCTGCAAAATTTTATAAAAATAATAACGTCAACACGAGCGGTCAAAGTTATAACCTCGAAATAGTTGTGAGCTTTTTGAAAAGTAAAAACAGTTTTTTACCGTTTTATAACATATTAAATCTTTCTAGAAATAATGAAATTATACCTGTGCGGTTGAATGCGGTTGTATAGATGGAAAAACAGTGCATATTGCGCGTTTCGGTTTCAGTCTATGGATTTCCGAATGCTCGAAGTAAAAATTAGGTCGACAGCGCATCATTGACTGATGTTCTGTGGCTGAGGTATCGCCTACCATCAAGTGAACCTCATGCTCGTCTGTCGATATCTGACATAAAAAATATATTTATGTAATTCAATTGCAGTCTCTAAGTAATTGTGTATCGTTTCAGGCAATTTACGATATGTTGGGTGCTTGTTCAAGTAACAGGCCTGCGGACTCTGCCGAAGAGCGCGCCAAGAACATTTTCGCGAAAATGGACGAGAACAACGACGGGCAGCTTACACAAGAGGAATTTCTCAAGGGCTGCCTTCAGGATGAGGAGCTCTCTAAAATGCTAGCGCCCTAAACGCCCTCAAATATAAATCGTCAGCTCATTTCACATATTTAGTATACACGATAACCCGACGGCGTCGATATAATCACTTCCGTTTGCAACACTATTCTAAGACCCACATAGATTAATTTAAATGATACCAGCAACGAAAAATGCCTTTCAAAACATAAAGCGATAATTAATAAGCGATTAACCGCATTATTCTAAGGTTTTATTGCTTTTCAGTTATCACATATAGAAAAATAGATTCAGAAACGATAGATAAAATAATTAATCCTAGGTGCCAATAGGCATTTAACTTCCAAAGTTTTCGATAATTTATTAGGTTAGGTATTATATAATATTTGTCTCCACTATAGTTCGATTTTGTCGCTGTCGGATTGTCTGCTTTATACGAAGTCCAAAACATCCAATACCCTTTCACACAATTTGTCTAAGAACAAAGTATGATCATGTACCGCACAATATAAATGTCAATCTTAATTACTATCGATACAATTAGCGTAAAGCATTAACAGAATTGATCAGATTGAATCAAACACTACCTCTACGATGGTGTTTGAATGACATCTTTATATATCTACATAGATACCATTGAAGTACGAATATTGATTCTATAATTCGGCAGATTCAAGATATTCTAAAGATTTTTGTAAAATACCTAACCAGTATTATTGAAAAGGTTCGTTTCAAGGTTGGCTTGCACTTCAGACTACATTCATATAATATTCACGTTCGATAATATTAATTATACCGCCATTACAAGATCACGACGCGACGTGTAAGAATATTGTTCAATATTGATTCATAGGTGTATTTGTTTAAACCATTTTAAGCTAATTAAATAGTACGTGACTGCGTTCAATATGTAACAATTGTGTTTGAGGATACTTTATAGAAACATTTTATGATAGCGTAAGTAAATTACTCTTCGAGACTCGATGTATATTAATATATACTTTCTTTTTCTATTACACATCAAGTTTATGAAATAAATAAAACGTCTACTTTATGTTTATAATTCCTGAGCTTGTGGTTTTCTTACTTTAACAAAAATAACGCATCTTCTCTATTATCTTTCTATGAAAGGATATTATTTCAGCGTCAAATAAGCAAGCCAGTTATTCATTCATTTATTCAATTGAACAAGTGCAAAAATCTGCCTAATTATATTATCAGTCATGTATGACCTAAAGCAAATGATCTGATCGATTCTGTAATTATATAAGGATTAATCGTATTTTACATACATATTTCATTCAATCGATATCGGTGTTGTACTTCTTAGTGGTCGACGTAAATTGTATGAGATATTCTCTTTGTCCTCGTGTAAGAGTTTCTATTTACTAGCAATCGCTTTGAAGCGAGTTTAACTGAGCTTCGTTTTAGTGAAACCTATACCCAATTCCTTTCCTCTTCCTACTGTGCCTTCTAACCCATTTGTAAATAGTTTCTTTCATTCATTTCGTCGTCATAAGTTTTATTTTGTTCGAACCTTATGTTGCACAATCGTGTCCAACAATAGTGAGCGAAATTAAAACAGAACCAATATTGTAGTGTGCCCTAGTCTTTACATGTATAGTTTAGTATATAATTTAATTGATAAAAATGTTTTTATTTTCTTGAGTGACACTTGCGGTCTTAGGATGATATGATACTTTGCAATAGTTTCCAGTGCAGCACAACCAGAACCGCTAAATATAGTATTTCTCATAATTTACGAATATAAAAACAAACAAAAAATCTCTTCTACTAGATAGATTCGAGAGTATTGATGATAGTTGGTAGCCGATCTAAACATTTCAAATTTTGTCTAGGGTTGGTTTTGTGCACTGTTAACTAAATTCAGCCATTTAATTGTACATTCCACATTTTGATAACATTTTAACATAGTTTAAGGAGGAATCAAAATGTTATCCAAAGTCATGCTGTATTTTTGTAATTTAAAATGTTTGTTTTGTCCTTGATTTCTATTATTTTTAAACAAATCGCAAATCTCAATTAAACATTATATTTTTTGTTAAATTTTGAACTAATTAAATGTGATTTAAATAAAAAGGCTAAAGTCAGTATTAAATTAAAATTTATCGATAAATGTCAATTCTTTTTAAGTTTTGAAAGGAAGGTCTACGAAGTAGCAATTGTTTTTAAACCAAACAATACTCGGCTTAAGGGAAAGAGAGATACGAATCAACACACGAAGGGATCAATAAAATCAGTTCGTATTTTTGTGAATAGCTGACAGGGTGATGTAAAACATATCAAGATAAACGGGAAAACAATTATTTTCAACAATGCAATGCTTTCAAACTAAACATTTTGTTCAGGAATTTCGGTCAAAAACTATGGCAGTTTTTTAATTATTTTATGCATTTTTTTAAACATTTAATTACGTAATTGAGATACGTTTGATACATTTTGAGCAGATATTAATCGTATGCAATAGTTAATATTATAATAAAATATATAACAGCTCAATAGTTAACTATGACGGGCTCGTTGGCGCGTTCGGTAGAACACCTGCCGTGCGCATCGATGGGTCGTGGGTTCGATTCCCACCGGGAGCACATGCTTATAATTTTCTGTAAGCATGTTTTCCCCACGTCTGGTAACTTCGGGCATTGATCGGGTGGGAGGAATATCTAAATTCCGACCGGGTAACGAACCACCGTTCATAGATGGAAAAACCGTGAAGTGCATAATGCGCGTTTCGGTTTCAGTCTGGATTTCCGAATGCTCGAAGTAAAAATTAGGTCGACAGCGCATCATAGACTGATGTTCTGTGGCTGAGGTATCACCTACCATCAAGTGAACCTCATGCACGTCTGTCGATATCTGATATAAAAAAAATTTTAACTAAGAGTTCAGTCAAGTCATCACTCTTAGAAGTACATATGTAATTAATTGGAAGATTCTAAAAACGTTGTTTGTTCTTAGCTTTATTGCAAGACTTTCGCTCTACATATATCCGTTATGATATAACACCCGTCAGTTATTAAAATTAGGCTCTTGAAATAAGTCTACGATATTTAGTTATATACTATTTATTTATTATAATCATTATATTATTAAAAATGTCTTTTTAAATAAAATGAATTAACCCTTAAAAAACTTAATTAGTATGAAAAACAATAAAAGGAATTTAAAGTATAATTAAATTTTCGATATTTGGTATGGCATTATTATTTGAGTTTGTGATCATGCTAAAATATAATTTATCTGCGTCCCATCAGATATTTATTAAACATTTTCCATTTACTTACTTTTCTTTCATATGCTTCCGTTTATTTTAATTATTAAAATCCTTAAGCTAAAACTATATATTTTATATAACTTTTTAAACGCTATAAATAAGAAAAACTTATTTTTTAACAGCCTCTTATTTGTCTGTGTTAGCGCACAACTAACATGCATTCCTCTTTTCCTAAACTTTTATAATATTCATGTACGAATATATAAGCACATTTATAGTAAATAATCTATCAATTTTATTTATATGTATAGTTGATAAGTAACTATAAATTTATATAATACTTACTAGAAGTTTCAAGCACAATTTTTTTATATAAATCTTATATTATTATTTACGTAGTATGTGTCATAGAATAGTTATACAACTAGGTAACGTGTACTTAAGAATTCTCAAATTAACTGCGTATCGTGTATTCAGAAGAATTACTCTCATTATATACATTCAGGTTTTCAATTCCCACAAGCATTATGTGACATTAACCTTTATTGAGAATAATTCTTCCTATTTAGAATCATCTATTTTGGATTTTTAAGTTTGTTTCTAAAATAATTATGTAAATTACAATCCATTTATTTTTTCAGTATTTCGAATTAATTATATTAAAAGTATATTAAGTTTAACAAATACCGTTGTCACCTAATTATTTAAATTCTATCTAAGTAGCTATTGTCACATTACAAACATATTTTATTGAATTGAAAAAAATATATATAATATGCCGTAAAATATTAAGTGACAACGCAGTAACCATCAATTTGTAATACAAACACAAAATACTGTATTAAATCATTTAGTTGTGAAACTCATGTGATCATATTATTATATTATAGTAATTGAAATGTATGTCTTGACAAAACTATAGGCACAAATTTGAAAGAATCTCCTAAGTCTGAATACCTATTATTTGTTTAATTCATAATGATTCACTCTTGGTGTTGTAGGATTTATTCTTAATGACGTCATTAGTGTAATAGGCACATGTAATAGGTGGAAAACCCCATCGCTCCCCATCCAACCTCTGTATTTTTAAAATACATATTTTTAATGATTCACGTTTTGCCTATTCATGTATAATATACAAATTACAAAAATAGATTTTAGTTTTTGTCGTTATCAACCGTTTCGTTCAACATCCTACTGGTTTTGTTTCATTTTGTCATACTAATATTATCCAAAAAATGAAATTGAATCGGGCTCATACCAAATCCTTGTAGATAAGGTTTGTATTGACACAGTAATATTGGTCGGAGGCAGAAATATGCGAAAACAAACATATATTTTTATTTGAATTTGAACTATTTTTTACTTTGCTATTTTATTTTAGGGCACATTATTTAAGAAACTAAGAGAAGAAGAAAAGTTTAGTAAGTTGACATAAGTTTCTCTGCTCAGCAACAACAATATAAATCAATATGGGAAAACAAAATAGCAAACTTAAGCCCGAGGTTCTTGAAGATCTGAAACAAAACACAGAATTTTCAGGTAAATAGATCTCTTTAAAAAGTAAGGTTCGTTTTTTTCATCTCTTTAAAAAGTAAGGCTAGTTTATTTCCATCTACTAAGTAGGTATAAATAAGGCGCTTATGATTTGATTTGTTTTTCAGATGCTGAAATACAAGAGTGGTACAAAGGATTTTTGAAAGATTGTCCTAGTGGTCATTTGTCTGTTGAAGAATTTAAAAAGATATATGGAAATTTCTTTCCGTATGGGGATGCGAGTAAGGTAATTTGTTCGTTCCTCTTCGTGGAAGCATTATCGTGCACTGATATCGTTTGCGGCTCGTAGTCGAGACAAATGTGCTATTGAACTCATCGACAAATAGGTATATTACTGGTCAAACTACGAGTACCATTCCCCGAAAAGTAAGGTGAGATCTGTAAGGAGCCTGTGAATCCCGAGAATTTTTTACGTTGGAACCAGGTGGACTAGCTTTATTGATGGCCACACTCACATAAGGGGCTGTTAAATTGTAATTGCGGAAAAAGGAGCTCATTCCCCAGAACTGTATACTAATTGAAAACAAGTTTATTATTATTATTATCGAGCTATTGTTATTAATATCGGGATATCATCCAAAGATAACAATAATTGCAGAGCCTGTGGCCTTTTCTAAGTTATTGTCTTAATTTTATAGAAATCTATAGGGGTCCACTAAAATATATTTGGGATAAAAATCATATATTAATATTTCAATTCAACTATACTTATGTCCACATTAATCAAAAGGCTTTATAGGTACTTTGAATTTAAACACATTAATGCCAATCAAATTAATGCATTACTTTATTTGGTTCCAGTTTGCTGAACACGTTTTCCGAACTTTCGATGCGAATGGCGATGGAACTATAGACTTTCGGGAATTTCTTTGTGCTCTAAGCGTCACGTCTCGGGGAAAACTTGAACAGAAACTAAAATGGGCATTCTCCATGTACGACCTCGATGGTAATGGTTATATATCACGGCAGGAAATGCTTGAAATTGTTACGGTACGCATATTTATCGTTTGTTTATGATACACAAATTATGCTTTAGTAGAAATGAAAAATTCTCGTTTTATTGTAATCCTAGTTGTATTAAAATCTACGCCATTTAATTTTATTTCAGTCTCACTGTTTAATTATTTTTTTGTATAAAAGGATAACCATGATTATAAACTACACCAATACAATTAATTGGAATAGTTTGTTGGTTGCAGAAAATGATATTTGAAATTTCTCAACTCATTTCATAAAATCTTTTTAATGTGTAATTACACTGAGATAATTATAGAAAGAACGATGTATCGTGATGTTACATTCTCTCTTTTATTAGTTGCAATATAAAAGTGCCAAATATTTGATTTTCAAAAATTAAAAATAATCTGAAAGGACTTAAAAGCATTTCATTCTAATCACCTATGCATAGAACTTCATCTATGTATTGAAAATTAATAAGGACAAGCCCGCCAAAAAAAAACGGATACGAACCTTCTCACTCACATATCCGCGGCTATGGATACCCGGCACATCACTACTACACCTGTATTTATATGAAAGTCCCTGTAAAGTTTATTATTTAGCCCCTGCGCGGCTTGCTGTATTACATAAAATTATTTTTTCCTTAAGTTTTTGTCGTAATACATTTGTTAACGATGTTTAATAAGAATTGTTATCAGCGCCGTCTATTGACTCTTGGCTGAACTTGAACTTGTTACATTTCAGGCTATCTATAAAATGGTGGGATCTGTTATGAAGATGCCAGAGGACGAGTCTACGCCCGAAAAGCGGACAGATAAAATATTTCGACAGATGGATAGGAATAAAGATGGGAAATTATCTCTCGAAGAGTTTATCGAAGGGGCTAAAAGCGATCCTTCTATTGTCCGACTTCTCCAGTGCGACCCGCAGGCACAGTGATACCTGACAAATATGAATTACCAATCTACCACCGAAACTATCTCGGTCTAAAGCTAAGCAAATCTATTGTAAATTATTATCACTTACCTGCTTCTAAGAGCTAGTGCGCGGCGTTATGCATTACGGCATGTAAAACTTATACGATCATTGTCCTGTTGCTTGGCTGTTCACGTATTCTTCCTTTTGTGGTCGTGGCTAAAGCCTGATATATCCATATCTTAATTTAGGTATTGGGGAATATTGGAACCTTTAGAGTTACACTATTAAGTAACTGTTTTTTTTTTTGATTCGGACATGATGCAAGGGCTTTTGGATTTTAAGGTCTAACGGCCGCTCTAATAGATGGCGTTCAACTTTAGTAGTACTTTGTCTCTGTGTTTATTCGCGTTATATCTGTAGAAAAAGAGATATACAACAATGGTAGATAATGTGTGAACAATAATAAAAGCTAGTTCTTAAAGTTCTAAAGGAGTCGTACTATTGGCTATCGCTGAATTTAATTATCTATTTCTATCGTGTATTCACGGTGGAGAATATATTCAAGTTAGGCGGCATAGACTATGGGATCAAAAAATAATACGTGTGCAGAAGTGTGGGATACCAACTTATAAGCTCTTGTGTTATCTCTGAATCGCCAATGTATCTCTTGATATATCATTAGTTATATTTATCGTTAAGTGTAATTAAGTAAAATAACAACCAGACATCAGGACAAAAGAAATGTGAAAATTCAATGTGTTTTTCTATTGTATCGTAGTTAGGATAGTGATGCCATTTTCTCCACAATTTAGCGGTCTAAAAATGGGTTTAAGCCCGTACTATAAAACGCAATTTTTATCCTTACACAGTTATATAATATTATCTATTATTATCTATGACAGCTGTTCTCTATTAAATAAATATAAAGATTCGTAGGTTTTCGATTTTTCGGGGATATTTGCAGTCTTTATATTGGTATTTAGATCTGACAAAGTTTAGCGTTCTGCTATACGATAAAAGGAATTCTACTTTTTTATTTATTCGAGTGCTTATTATACACATTTAATTTAACATTTATTATTAAGTTATAAATATCACATCACATATGCTGCTGCTATAGATCGTGTATACAGCAATATTAAGCATCTGAACGCGTGCTCTATGCTTTTAAATAGGAACTTATTATGTTAAGTAAAAGGAGGATTTATTTAATATTTTAATTTGATTTCCGAATGTAATTGACTATGACAATAAATTTCTAAACGTAATGCGTTCTAGTTTTTAATATTTCCAATTCTACTGAAATTGTACTTAAATCATGTCGATTTATTAAAGTTAAACGAATAGTTGCGCTTGAAAATTATGATACTTTGGATTTTTATTGTCAAAGTATTTTAAATTAATAGAACATTAGAAAATTGTTCGTCTTATTCTCAAATTATTATCCTCCATAGAACGTTTTAATCAATGATGATGCCTTTGTAACTTCTTGAAAATCTCTTCTGGTCAAATGTACAGTGATCTTAATATTAATTGACTAACCCCTAATAAAAAAATAAAAGTTTTGTCTCGTTCCGTTGCAATACTACGGCCCGTATTCCAAGACGTTACTCAAGTCGTAATCTATTCTTGAGAACTGTCAAAATGTCAAAATTCTATAAAGAAAAACGGTTTGACAAGTCTCAAAACTAGATTCAAAACTGAGACACGTCTTGGAATATGGGCCTAAATGATGTTCGAACGAAATAACCAAAAGACGGCATTATACAATTTTATTAGGGGTTAATAATAATTAAAATCCTATTAATTATAAGTGTCTGGGATAAAATAAAGCAATAACTATTAATAACGTTAGTACAAACAGTGTTACGAGGTGACGTCGATAATGATCAATTGTTCATTATTTTTGCACACAACATATACACATCTATATAATATATTCGAGTGCTTAGAGTTGATGGCTCTGATGTGTTCGGCATAATATAGCTAAATATTCTTAGACCTAGTTTTAATGTGTTTCAATCTAATCATAATTAATATCGTGAGTCAGTCTGAGTATTATTCGTTTATGGTTTGGTTTTTAGGAATATTACATATTGTATAACATTAAAATTAGTTTTATAAATATGTTTTTACAATGTTAGTGAGTCGGCGATCGAGTGAAAAGTGCGTCGGTCATCGCATACTGCCGTACGTGACATCGAGTGACGAGTAGAAGAATTCCGTTTCGTAGGAATAGGGACATCGACGTGAGCGGGTTCGCAGAAATATTTCAAGTCGGTTTATATAAGCTTAGTACAAATTGTATCGATATATAACATTTGTAGACTAGATAATTAACGTTTAAAGTTGAAATGTATTTTTTGAATGGCTATAAGTTAGATAAGTATAGATTTGAGTTCTATAATCATAAGCTTATTTGCAATATATACGAATACGAATGCGATGCCTTTAGTAAATAATAATTACGAATTCCGAATAGATTTGAGACCGTATAGGTGCAAATTACACGCACGCATCAAAACGAGTTAATAAATTGAGCAAAAAAAGTGTTAACTACTTTTAGAATTTCTGTTTCAAAGCAACGTCTTCAATTGTATCTTAAAAGAGTAGGAATTAACAATCAACATAGACACAGTTTTTATATTTTCTTATAACCGCAGTTATTTTTGAAATAAATTTGATTATTTTTTTCGTCTCAGCGATAGCGTACATGAATGTTCAATAACCGTTCTTCCGTGAGTGAATACGTAGCTAGAAATGCTTATGCTATACTTTTTATAGTAGAGTTCACTACAGTTAATTTTTTCAAAAATAAATGTATGACAATAATAGCTGTTGACGTTCAGTAATTATAATAACTATATTTAGGATTGTTTTAACAAAACGTGATTTAAAAATGAAATACATATACACAACGTAATTGATCAAATAATGTGTACAATAATTATATCTTATCATACATTGATGCAGTATGAGATGGATCAACACTGTGTATGGTTGCCTTAGTCCTTATAAGAGGCGTAATTCCATCATAAATATACCATTATTACTTCAAAGATATTAAAACTACTGCCTTACTCCCGACAGGTTCAAGTTCGGCGTCAATCGAGTACGATTCGAACGAAACATTAATTCGTACTTTTGAATCTTCGATCAACAATACACTAGATATCGGGTCGACGCAAAAAATCCGTGCCGGTAAATATCGGCTCACATGAAATGTGGGAGTCTATTTTGTTTAGTTAGCTTCAAGCACCGCCAACGTTCACACGTCTCACAGTGACGCAATGTGTCTTCAAAAGTTGAAAAAAAATGCCCGAAAAAACAATGTGACGGACGGAGTCTTACTTTCGGTAATACATATAAAATAAGATATATTTTAAGCTTTAAAACTAACAAATAATTCAAAATTTGAACAAAATTATCTGTATTAAACCAACGCTACAAATGTTTGGCCAAGATTGGCCGACACATGCGCAAACTTATGTGTAACAGAATAGTGGATGTATGGAGTAGATTTGTACTGAAATAATCCTTACTATCCTAACTTCTTTCCTAATATTATAAATGCGAAAGTGAGTTTTGTTGTTTGTTACGCTTTCGCGCTAAAACGGAAAAGAAAAGTTTCCAATCTGTATATTCAGAAATTTTTGCGGATATTATTATTTAACATACGAATTACTATTAATAAAAAACATTATATTGTCGTTTATCAAATATATTATAGGTTACCCTTCGTGTTGATATATTATTTTATACCCCATTAGATAAATAATAATTTACAACTACCAAGTTCATAACCTAATATTAATACGTCTTCAAATTCGGTCAAGTGTGTATGTATAATATAAATAATATATATATATTTTGGTAACTTATAAAATCATATTTCGACTTCACTCTTTTCTTTGTTCCCATTGAGCAGTGTCATTTTTTCAAAATTTGACAAAAGGCGTGGCTTAAATAATCGGGATACTTTTTTCGTGAATTTTGTATGCGACCTGAAGTCTATTTAATACTATGTCAATGTTTTGAATACTAAAAAAGCATGATTGAGCCGTGTTCTTAAAATGACACTAATACCGATCGAAATTCTCGATTGCTAAATCGAGTCGTAGGATCTAAATTAAACGACAAAATATTCTTTGACGTTTAGATTTAAATCGGCAAATTGGCCTCAAATTGAGTATGACTTCAAAATCGAATTTTAATATAAATCAAAAACGTATAGAATTGGGAAAAAAATCGAAGACATTTCGGGGGGAGTCAGCCGCCTGCATAATAAAAACATCGTTTCACAACATAACAAGAAATCGTATAATTGTCTGTATATAATGAAAATATGATTAAAGTACATATTATGAATATGTGTTCGGAATTTGAAAACACAATGACATTGAATTCGCCGAACCAATTCATACCGCCATTTTACTATGGAATAATTCATATGAAAGCGATGGATATATCTAATAACATCCCATTTGAATCAACATAAGGCATTGAATTTTTTTATCGTCCTAGAAGTTTATTGATCAATTCTATATTAACTCTAGTTGCTACGTTAAAAGCAATGGTTATAAACTACTGCCTTTAACATTTACTTTAGTAAAAAGAAATTACTTTTAATTAAAAAAGGTACTATATGTTTTACAGATAAAAGTTTTTTTTATTGTTGTACACGAAAAATATGTAATACTATCAGTTTTGTATTAGCTATATATTTTAACGCCAAATCTTTATTTATTTTTTATTCACATGATTGATTTCTTATTTAAATGTACCTACTTAGTTGAATTTTATAGTATAACATTTTTTGTGAACTGCTTTCGACTTGGCATGCTAATCACGCACTTATTACGATTGTCGACTCTAAGAATATATTATTACTTAATATTATTTAATCTTTTGTACAAAATAGTCGCGCTTTTATTTATTTAACATATAATAATATGTTTTTAATTTTTTTTTAGTTTTTTGGGAGACTGTAATCATATCAATACGAGTATACTATACTCATTATACAATCTGAAACTATTTACGTTAAACTTTTGTGAATATGTTTAAGGACAAATTCTGGTTTCAAGTTTCGGGAGAAAAAAGTAAACTTTTTTTAAAGAGCTTATTTCTGATACTTATAAAAAAAATATACATGATTTCGAAGCTGAGGTAAAATAACTTGCATATTTCGCTTAACGTTTATCTTTGCTTATATACATATAATGACTACACTTCCATCATTGGTAGTAATTACATTGACATTTTAATTTGTTTAATTATTGCTTTAATAATACCATCATTATAATTATTATTATCATTTAATCATATTTAAGCTTACTTAAATGCACAATTTGTTTTTGTCGCACAATTAACATAATCTTATGATTTTTATTAAATTTAATTAATAATGCTGGGTTTTAATTTGCATGTTTGTGAAGTTCATTATTATAGTTACTGTATCGATAGAATATTTTTAGATTACATTTAATCTTATATTATTGATGTAAACTGATTGGTGCAAACAAAATGAATGAAAGGAGTGTTTTAATGGAGCCTGAATTTGGAGTATATCTCTAATGATTCTTTTTGCAAGTTTTCAGGTTAAAGAATGATTCTCCTTCTCCGTCTCTTTTGTAAAACCCTTAAGTTTAGTATAATAATATCATCGAAGTATATATTCCAAATTTATGAAATTAATTATGGCGAATATCAACCAAGTAGGTATTTATTTATTAATTAAAAACAAATTATTGTAAAATATATAAAAAAAACAATAAAATATGGAAGGAGAAAGTATAGGGTTAAACTTTATCTATCGGCAATGGACGGAATATCGTTATATTCTTAATAATTAAAAACTAGAACACTGCCCTGCAAACGTTTTAAACGTGATTCTTATGAATAAGGTAAAATTGTGCCATGGTAAATATTATGTGCGTGCAAGTATTTTGAAAATAACATACGTGTTGCTCAAATGTTTAGAGATCGGGAGAAAATAAATTTAACTCTATACTTGATAACGGGACATCAAGAATAATGGTAATTACCTATTTCAACTAATTATTTATAAGGTTGCAGAATAAAGCCTAGCTTGTTGTACACGTTTACACTTGCATGTGGTATATTTTGTTTCGAAATTTGAAAAAGTTAAATGAATCAGTAATATAAAAGAGAACAATATTTTTAATAGATAATTTTAGTCGAGTTAAGTCACGTTCGTGACGTTCAAAGTTATTAGGATGTCCAAACATTCAACGTTTCACTTCTTCACGTAAATTACAATTGTGAACAAAACATTCTTTAAATCTAATCTTCTTAATCTCGTTACAACTTCTAAAGTTATTAGTAGATAGATACTATAAATTCTAGTAGTTAGGATTTACCTTTCTATACACTTATCTACTACAATTGCCGCATACTAAACTAAATTCTAAATATATGTATGTACTTGAGCAATCATTAATTATTTCAAAATCTAAATGCAATTGGCAATACGCTCTGATACATGGCAGTATCTGTCCTGAAAATGGCACTGTAATTGGGCGCTTTACACTAACGGTCTTATTCATAAAAGTATTATAAGCTTGATATAGTTAAAATGTGCTCTGTCTCGCTGTATCGAATGTAAACAGACTACAGAATGAAAGACAAAACATACTTTAACTATATCATCAAGCTCTTAATAAGTTTATGAATAAGACCGTAATAATAAAAGATGATTTGTTACTAATTCCTGATTATAAAATATATTGTTTCGTTTTGCTCAATATGGATATGAGTTTAGTCTATCATAATTATTATACGTAATACGATATTTAAAAAAATAAAAGATCCTAACATATCGTAATCGCACTACATTATAATTTTGGGTTAATACTAAAACAGACATAAAATATTGTGTTACCGATCTACTGAATACAACTATTTTTTAGTTTTGTAAACTTTAAAGATATTTCTCAATAATCAAATACATACAACACCATCTTACGATTTTTTTAATGAAGAACGCTTTATATTTATTTGAAATGGATAATGTTTGATTCAATAAAACGGTTGATTGTTTTTTATTGTCTTCCAGTATAATAAGGAGTAGACCGTTTAAAGAAGTATTTAATCGGCCCTATGAATAAATAAATACGAGATTAATTGTAAAATATAATAATCCTTTTGTTGGTATTTAGCTAGTATGGGTGCAATTACACGTTTACTAACTCGCATACGAATTCCATATTATGTAGTGCGTAACCATCTAGCGTGCTTTGCTATATTCTTAATGATCTATACAGGGGTGCGTAATCTTATAATCTTAATTTTCAAACTATAATTTAATTTTTCTCTTTCAACTAGATAGATAACATAAAACAATATAATTTACACTCGACATGATAGAGGTTGAAAGGTATCTTTTAAGCTTAGTTCACTATTTTGTATATTAGTATAGAACACTTATTCTTATGGTGCTTTGAAAACACCAAGACATTATGATATAATTTTAATTAGATAATATCATATATTGTAGAAAGTTCGGAAATGAAGTTTACTCTGTAGTATCAACATGTTTTTAATAACCTTACCTTACCCTAAATTCAATGTGTTTACTGAATTATTACATTACTTGTTGTTACATTGTTGCAGGATGTAGAGCTGTTAAATGTTAATCATTTCGTATCTTAAAATCCATATTATGAAAAATATATACTGTTAACTGGTTTTATATTGATATTGATTAACTAATTACAGGCCTCTATGTCGTGTATGTAGAGCTTTAAAAGGAAACCACTGTCAGTAACATTATTGCGCTTTTAGATGGTAGGGTTTTGCTGCAAGTCTATCCTAGAGTGTAGGGAAGAAATTTTACACCGTATTTGTACAAATCCTTCTTGGGATTTTGATTCGATGTGTCGCGTGTTTTAACATAAAGGTTTTCTTGCTAGTCTTAACTCTTCGAAGTCAAATAATAAAATGCTAGTACAAAATTATGTGTTTCGCTATTTTAAGAATAAAATATTGTAACATGTGTTTTTTTGTGATATGGAAATAGTAACATATCACTTTTATTTTATATATAATACTATTAATCATTTTAAATATTATACTCTTACATAATATTATTTATGTGAAGACTATCTTAATGTCACTAAATTTAATAGCACCTTATATTATGAAAGTATACCTTGCTTTAAACATATATCGAGATCTGTTTGAAAAAAAGATCAATTTTCGCCTCAGAATGCTTCTGTAATAACTCTTATACTAATCTGGATAATTCAGAATTATTGTTCTGTGTAGTCAATATTATTATTTCGTAAAATTACCTTGTTCTGATACCGTTTTAGATGTAAAATTATTGTATCTATTTATTAAATCTTTCTTCTCTCAAATACCGTTTTATTTAACTAAATCCTAAGTCGTAATTAGCACCCTTTTTATTAGCACACGATTTTATCTCAATTCAAAGTGCTGAGACCAGTGTTGCCAGAGTAACCCGTCGTTTAATATTAGACGGCAGCGCTAAAGCGTAACTAAACTCTAATTCTCGTACTAAACAGGGTTGCCTGATTGGTCGTTAGAGTAGTCGCGTATAAAGTCGCTCAAATGCGTATAAGATGACTAAAAAAAGAAAAAATAAATATTAATTATAACTAAAAGTACAAACTGACGTGCCAACGAAGAAAAATATATTATATAAAAAATTGATAAATTATAGGTACTAGATTTACAAACGTACGTGATGTACTAAATACGATGAAAATGTACTAGATTTAGTACAGTTGCACTAAACTGAGGCCCTAGCACGAACGACTTCCAAGAAAGCATTCGAATTGTTAATCTGTCGTATGCAATTTCAAATGAGTGCTCATACAAATGACAGATTGACGATTTATTACTTTCTCACAAGGTTTTCGTTCTTCGCCCTCAAAAATGAGGCCGCAAATTCGGAGAGGCGATGCGTCGTTTTGAGCGTACACGCTACATTTTGAAACATTGACGTATCTTTATTTTTTTAAAGAATAATTTGGTGATTGGGTTTAGTATTCATATCGTCATTCTATCAGTTACTATATGAAACATTGTTTGAGATTGCATACAACTGACTTGGTTGGGACTCTGCACTATAGAAGAGCTAGCACGCTCGTTCACTTATTATAGATATTCTATCTCACGAAGACCGTTTGACTATGAATGTTGTCAAGCGTGCACATATTATACATTATTTTAGTGTGCGCTCCCGAGATTACGCACACTCAAAAAAATATATAGGTATGTCACGCCTAACAACATTCATAATGAAACGGACTTCGTGAGATAGAATATATCTATAATAAGTAGGTATAATAATATTTGTACGTTAATTTTTCAATAAAATATTGGATTGTTTTTTTTTTGATGATCACCAAGGGAACTTTTGGTATGTCAAAAAAATCCAGTTAAACAGGTTGCATGTTTCTTCGATGAGATTTTGTCCTTGATGACCATTTATTGGTATTTAATATATACCTAGTCCGACCATAAGTTCTGTTACAAATGTAAATGCATTTAATTTTTATGAAGTAATGTAATATTAATAAAACTTATATAATTATATATTTAAATTCTCAGAAAAAATTAATTCTATTTGAAATTGCCACCTTTGGTCTTTAATCCGTCTGTTTACGAATCTATGGATTTACGCGCTCTACGAAAATTTTCACCTATATAATAGGCCGAATAGAACTTCCATATACCTTTTTAAGAGATGTGAGGAAAATCATGCATTAAGAAAATACAAACACGTCGAATCCGCAAGAAATCGTGCCTATGCCGTTAAAACAAAATTGACTCATTCCACTAACTGCAATAAAGCATTGAACAAATGTTCTCTATACATGACATCTCACCATACCACTGCACACGGTACTACACGATACCTACTCGTTCGTCGTAGAATGATAATATTCTGGTACAAAACGGGTCGGGCAACTGAGCAGATGACGAAAATGAAATGATTAGTTGATTCCTGAGGGCCTAGCACGAACTACTATCGAAAAAGTATTCGAATCGTCCATCTGTCGGTTGTATGAGAAATGATTTGTTTTCAAGTTTGTTTTATACAAATGACAGCTCGACGATACGAATGCTTTTTCTCAATTTATTCGTGCGAATCCCTCTGAAACTAAACAGGAGATAAGAATATATACCTCTTAAAGTATTATCAAATTTTTCTACTTATTTTTTATGATAGTGATAAATATTACCATTAGCCATTTTAAAGGGATTTCCTCCCCAGTACTACAAGTAAAATCAAACTATACTATCAGTTATAAAAACAGCGAAACACTACGAAATTTATTCGTAGAGTACTGGAAAGTTTACCATAAATTCTTTTAGATTTTGAACAACTTGTCGTCGTATAACCATGATTATCTAGTCATGAATTTATGGAAGTCACATATATTTAACCAAGTTTTAAAAATTAAAGTCATCATTTAAAAAAAGGTATCTATTGTGTGTCATTATTAACTAAAAGTCACAACAAACTTTTTCGTTCGGACTTCGCGCTCCAGACTCCGGGACTTTGATACATTTATTAAAGGCAAATTAATTGCAAAAATAAATGAAAATCTATTAGAATAATTGGGTATAAAGATGAATAGAAATTGACTACCGCTGCTTAGTTTTTGTAAAATACTATATAAATTCTTACCATTAGTTTAATTAGTATTTTTATGTTATTTATTATAGAGACTTACATAGCTTAACCATACACGGATGGATAAAAATGATGTACAAATTCTACCTTGTTACAGTTTAATACTAAGATATCAGTAAGAAAAGTTTCTAATTGAATATATAATTAGGTAAGTTTATTGTATGGTCCATTCGTATTTAATGATCCATCCTAAACGTTAGCTAAATTGATTGGAGCCCCAGTCGGCTAGTTGTTTGAGCAGAGGTACCGCTCTAAATTGCGTATTTAAATAAGTCTATATACATATATATCAGTTTATGGAGGCTGGCAGAATTAGTTCTCTATGTATGGTGTATACTATGAGGTGGTTTTGAGGATGAAAGGAGGGTGGGTAGCCGCCTTCCTGGGTGGTGTTTAGGACGCGCCGGAGGGGCCACGTCCAGATAAAGTAAAATATTCTGGTATGGGGGAGGCTAGCATTGTCAAGCTCGTATGTATAGCTTTAAACTATATATCGAGCCTTGTATTCTGTCGAGTTACTTATTTACATAATATCTACCTATACATTTATCTATTATGCGGACATAGGAAATGGAACAGGTTGGATAAGGGCGCTTGGAAATTTACTTACATATTGGACATCTCGTAATACGGTTGGATTATTGATTTCAGTTCGGGAAGGAAGGGTAATTCAAGATATTATGGAATCTATTTATATATTGGAAGCGTTACCTACGAATATTATGAATGCAAAAGTATACATACATATGTTTGTTTTTATTCAAACGAATAACTTTGTTACATTGATTTTTTTTAATATTAGATTTGGTACAGCTTGATCTAATATTGAGATAATTAGTTCAAGTAATCTTTTTAGTGATTTTAATATAAATTATTATTTCTTTTAAATAATTATTCTGGCTATGTCTGAGAGGTCTTACAAATCTGAATTCATTAAAGCTAGAAATTAAGCAAACCAGAATTATGTAGGCAAGTGAGTTAACAACCTTGTGAAATTTCATTGTACATATATTTAAAATAGAAAATATCAGTCTAGTAGGTCGTGAAAGATCAGTTATTACCTATTAGAAGTTCTATTGTTGCTGAATGACAAGCCTTTACGAAGGTCGGAGGAAGAGTGGTGTACAGTTAGGCTAGGCAGAGATACCTACTCATGGTTGTGTAGCGAGCGGTGTGAGTGCTATCCACCGATATGATTGTTTCTTTTTAAAGGTTTCCACTAGTGAGCTCTAGCGGTAAAGGGTTCTCATAAAATGTCGATAAGTTCATGGTCATACCTGCCGCTGACGCAGTGCTTTAATTTTGATTACTTGTCAAACGTCTTGGTTTTATTACGAAATGTCACTTTTATTCATTTATGTTCAAGGACTTTATATACTTACGCTCTTACTTATAAACGTAGTATAAGCTTGATATAGTTAAAATGTGTTTTTATTCTTTTGTTCAGTAGTCTTTTTGTATTCAATAGAGCGGGACAAAACATATTTTAACTATATCGAGCTTATACTACGTTTATAAGTAAGACGGCTATTGTTTATGTTAGTTTGTTACTATTGTTTGCAAACTCGTGTGGTTTTATTCGCTTTTAAATGAAAGTTAGATAATATGTATTTTTTTGGGAACTTTTACAGAGATCTTCGTAAGAGTAAGCGTAAAACAACTACTTTAGTTGTTAGCAATAATCGCTATTTAGAAATCCCTATATGTAAAGTAAGTCTGCGGAGCTACGGGTGTCGGGCCTTGACGACTATAACAGCTGAAGACGTTAAGAACGCCATCGTTAAATTAGGAGGCTGCCTGCCAGAAAATGTCAAAGTTGGTGAGGTTCGTCCAGGTCGATCAGGGATGTACGCGGCTTGGGTCCGCTGCCCAGTCACGGCCGCCAAAAAAGTGGCCGAAGGCCGTTTCTTAATCGGCTGGGTGTCGGCCAGAGTAGGTAGGTAATGTAGATTTGTTTATATGAAGAATTATTCAAATCAGTGCAGAAGTTTCAGATACATCTGGAAACAGTATTCAGTAAATATAATCTATTATTCCAGTATTCACAGGCACAGTGTACGCAAAAACCTTATTAAACCTCCTTCCTATTTTTATAAATTGCCAAGAAGGTTCTAATGCCCTGTATTCTGTTTCCCCATTTGTAAACCCCATTCTGTATACCTCGCATATTTAGTTCACTTTGCTTTACAATAATTAAACTTTGATGGAAATAGATACTACAGTTTTATTGCATAAGTCTTTCTTTCCCTCGTCCATCGCTCAGCCGGCCTCGCATGACAACCGCAACAAAATTTTGTCGACGTTTTCTCGTGTTTTAATCGATTATCTCTGCCAGGTCTAACATGACAATTACACTTTAATATCAAAAATATATGTATATATTAGTCGATCGAGATATCCCATAAAAAAAATGTCGGCAGGTATATCGCAAATTAATTTATCATTTATAATTTATTTAAAAGGCCTTGAGTTGAAATAAAACCATTAAAAATAGTGAAAATGGTTCGTAAACAAAACGCATCAGTATATATTATAGGAAAACTGGTTACGATTTAAGGTCGTTTTAAAACCCTATAATAATTGCCATAGTAATACCATGCGCTATGGTGCAACAGTCCAAGGCTAACTGGTATATTTGACTATATTTTTTATTCCTGCAAATTTACTACAAGGTTAAAAATACTATGTACTTTTTGTTACGTATACATTTACCTATATTATTATGCAATACCTACACAAGATGACTTTATATCAATAATAGTGAATCCCCGAGTCCCTAGTGGGGTATGCAGACACATTTCTGTGTCTGTTTTACTGATCATTTTTCTTTACAAGTTTAAAGGCAATTAGGTGATCAGCCTAGCCAGCCAGTCTGTGCCCGACCGAAAATTTTAAAACCAAATTTTTAAATCTTATTTCCCCCGATTCGAATCCACGACCTCCGACGCAAAACGCATCACGCTTACCACTGAGCCAAAGAGGTAGTCAAATATATAGCGCTAATGATCTTTACTAAATATACCACCAACAGAAAGTATAGTTACTTCCAGTAGGTAGGTACATAAAGCACGTACTACAAGTATAATAGTTGGGTAAATCTGATTTTCCGAAAAGAAAATAATAAACAATGAAATGAAATCAATAATTATTATCCGAAAAAAAAAGTTCAACAAATACAATATCACATTATTTCGTTTTTAAAATATCATTGTCTACTTATCGCTCGCACTCTTGAAATTGTTTCTAGTAAAAAGATAATAATAAGTAAGTTGTAGCAGCAGGTATTCAGACTGGATACAGATATTTGAAGTTCACGAGGGGACTTCCCTTGTAGGTGATACTGTGGTGATACATAACAAATTGTGATAGAACGCTTTCGCAATGTCTCAGCGGCCTCCGTCCAGTCTCATCTTTCAGATGTAATTTCAGAATATTTCCCTTTAGCCTCGAGAAAAATAAATATGCTTAAACCCGACCCTCCGTCGGAAACAGGGAAAAATATTAAAAATAAAGTAAATATTTGTTTAACAGTTAGGTAAACTTCTCTAATTACGACTTGTTCAAATTATAATTTTTATACTTGCAGCGTACAGACTGGCGCTAATTAACATTTGTAACGGGTACTTTTGCGTTATCATAGCTGAGGGTCGTAAGTAAACCCTCTATTTCCCTGTTTTTTTAATAGCAGTCATGTTATATTGTCTTTTATTACCGCGAGTATCACACATTTAAATAAAATACTTTATACCGGATTAAAACGCGATTTATTATTTATGCCGACGTTTCGGATGTTTAGATGAATACGGTTGCTGAAAAGCATCCGAAACGTCGACATAAATAATAAATCGCGTTTTAATCCCGTATAACTTACCGTTTATTTAAAAGCAGTTATGTTCATGATAATTTATTTTTAAAAGTGGGATGTTAAATTATTGGTCCAGAGTTAGTTACGAATGTTTTCAGTGACTATAAAAGAGGCGACCTGTTGCTCGCTAAACTTTGTGGTTCGTTTTGCTATCTGATATAAGTTTTAAGTCTTGCTCTTAACTTTACAAAGCATAGCACCGACAGTTCTATTCCTATGTGGCGCTGTCCGCTGCCCCCGTGGTTACCCGTTCGGAACGATTCGCCCTCCGGCCACCCTCTGCCACCCTCCACCCCCTTTAAAAGCCAGTGGCGAGCTTCAAGAGAAAGTGCCGCGTGTGTACACTCACATGCGTAGAACCATCTTTGGCGAAACCAGCGCGAGGCTGACGGGAAAGCGGATTATGTGGAGAAGACTCCCGCCTCCCCGTATGCGTAAGTGCGTGTACACAAAGCTTTCCTACATACATTTGCATAGTGACATTGTACGATAATAATGTACGTGACCACCCGGGCTTTGCGTCTTTCAATATATCGCTTGGACTTTTGGTTTATATTAGGTAAGCAACTCTCGCTGGGTTCACTTTTACCGCTCAGAAATACAATAAAGACAGACGTATTTCCTTAGATTTATCATTTAACATATGTATTACTAGCAATGCGCCCCGGCTTCACTCGGGTGCGATGAACTATACACAAAAAATACCTATATTACTCGCTGTAGCTTTCTATTGCTGAAATAATTTTTAAAATCGGTCCAGTATTTTTTGTGTTTCTGAATTCCTCTTTATAATATTAGTATGGAAGTATAGATATTAGTATTGATAACGTGAGAGTCATCAAAACGTCACTAACATTATTTAAAAATAAATTTAGTGTCTTGGAATGGACATTTACTATGAAATAACTTCCGCAAGTAATCCTATAAAATATGATGATAAAAGCTGAATCGAACTCTATAATGTAAGACTAGAAAGTCACGAGCGTGTAATAATAATTATGATGATACAAGACTCACGATTTGATTTTGAACTTATTTTAATTTCGTCTTTCGTCTTTAGCCTACAATCGCTATACTACAGTATGTAAATGTATGACAAATTTCAATTTACATATAATCAGTACACTGCGTATAGGTAAGAGGATTTCTTGAAGTTTGATCGATATGAGGGGGCAAGTAGGGTGGCTCGGACGCGCGCTCCCACCAACCCTGTTCGTGTGTGCGTATAGTATCTCGGACATGCACGTTACGCAGATTTCTCTAACGATTTTCCCGGAGTGTGAAATGTAAAATAAGGGGTTAGAGGAGCTTGGGCTTGCCCCTCCCGCACTTCACCTTAGTAAATTGATGACCAGCCACTCGCATGGAAATCGGTTCAAATTTTACACGTATCATATTAAACAGACGAACCAACCGTTAATATTTCTAGAATCTCTACTTGCTTAAATGTGCAATACATGTTAAAGGTAAAATATTAGAAATCGACATTTCGATATGATAGAATAGTTACCACAACTAATATCAAATTCGCCTCTGTTCGGAGTTTTATTACAAAACAAAATAATAGTTTGCAGTCCCAATGAAACGTTTGAGATGAAATAACAGTGGTTTGAGTCCAAACCGGTTGCGCCACCCCCGCGGCTAACAGTAAATCGTTTTTTATCTGCTGCATTCCTATGCACCCCATCCCTTATGTGACTCGATCTGAATAAAAGCATCGGATTCTTTAATCGAAAACATTTTGAGCGTTATAACTATAAGTATTTTTATTTAAGTTACTTTGTCTTTTATACTGTATGGACTGGACTAAGACAACATTATTGGAATAATGTTTTCCTTTCTAATAATGTCATCTTAATCTATGGATTTGTAAGAAAATTTTGTATTGTTGTATTATGTATAACCATATATTATTTACCTTAAATTATTAGGACATATCAATAATCTAAATTTCACCCAGTCAAACTTATTATTATTATTATTCAATATCTCTTTTTAAATTTAGGTATTTTTTTGTTATAAATGACATATTTTTTTATTTATCTATGCCAAATTTATAAGGTAGAACAAATGATGAAAGTAAAAATATCCAAACGTTAAATTGTACCTATCACTTATAATTTACATTTTTTTATGAAATGATACGACATGAAATATACACAAATGAAAACAAAATATTATCCCAAGGATCAGGTAATCATAATAATCCATTCCGTTTCGAATTTTCTTAACCTAAATATAAAATTGCACGTGTTGTTGTCGTGAACTGCGATGCGGACGACGCACGCATTGTTTTCGTCATCTCTGTGCTCGACTCTTAACTTTTTTTTTATAATAGTCACCTTTTCTACAACCAAATAGCAGTTATATTTGTGTGCGTGTGATTTTTCTGAGAAATATCTTTATACTGCATCACTTGTTGGTGTGCCCTATGCGTCTGTTTAAGGTGTTTCGGCTATGTGTGCGTATTGTTGCGATGGTGTTAGCGTATTTTTCGGTGCATTCTGGTGAAATTGACAACGTCGCACAATTGGGATGGTCTTTTGTTAGATAACATCGAATTCGTCTTAAGTTTCTATTTTACTATTCGCTCAATCTGTTAGATATTAAAAAATATCCAGATAGTGCAATGAAATGTATACTTTACCTTTCTCCTTAGAATTTATTTTTATTATTATATAAATATAATAGTATTTATGCCTGTGTTAGTGTCAGCCATTGGTAGCCAGTAGTTGTAGAGTATTCACAGGCCCAGGTAGTTTTTATTTAAAAAATATTTCATAGTATTTTTATATATAAATATAATTAATTACCAATAATCGACATTAACCTAATAGTAAAGTGCAAAAATCACTATTATATATAAAATTATAATACGTGTAGACGCCTAGATATGACATTCTGAAGCATATTCAATATCCGGCCAGACACGTAGTACTAAGTATATAATTATAGGTTCAACAACAACTGCATCGTAAAAAATGTTGATCTCAAAGTGAAGTAGAGATCAAACCCAGCTGGATTAGAATAAATGTAATATTATAATATGTACATAAATATATGTATAATAACGAGTATATTTTATTCCCAATAATTTAGTTTATGGTATACGATTCCAATTAGGTATATGTATTAAATGTATAGTACAAAATTTTCTTAGTTCCTATTTACGATATAATTTTACTTACTTAGTTATATAAACTTATAACGTAGCAAATATGGATTTAAAAGAAATACACCTGTTACGAATTGAAATAAGCTGAATAGGTTCTAAAAAATTTATAACTTCCTCAAAGTAGGTACTTTAATGATTTATAAATTCTTTAATATTGGATATATTTAGTTAATCTGGTATATGTATAATGATATAGCAGGCAGACCCTACATGATTCTGGTATTACTTATGCTACAAATATTTATGCCTTTATTACATACTAGCGATATGCCCCGGCTTAGTACGGGTACAATATAGATACACAAAATGTCAAATCTATGTCTATATATTTTTAAAATCAGTCCAGTAGTTTTTGAGTTAAATCGTAGCAAACATACAAACAAATCATTCCTCTTTATAATATTAGTATAGATACCTTAAAGATTTTAATCAAATTATAAAAAAAATGATTATGTAGTTACCTTATTTCTTAACTTGAACTTTTCTTCAGGTGAGACAAATGTTTAGGTATTCAATAACAAGTGGGTCTTTTTAATTCCAAAAAAAGTTTATCACCTGGACCGCTATGTATTGAGTCGAATAGAATAGAATCTGCTTTTCAGTCGTGGCCAAGTCACCTGACGGATATTCACACGCATATTTTAGTAAAAAAGTCAGTTAAAATTATAAAAAAATATATTATATATTTTAATATCGAGTGATGTCGCGGGTAACTGCGGGTATGTCTAAAAATAATATTTGAATATTTTTTTTATAAAATTGTGCAAAATATATTCTCATACTAGCAATTACCCCCGCAACCCCCCTTGTTGGTTGAATTTCGTAAAATCCGTTCTTAGCTGACCTCTACTCGGCGAAAGGAATATTCCTACCATATTTCAAGTCGCTACGCCTTATGGTTCCAGAGATATCGTGATGAGTGACTATATAGGTGGAAATCTCTTTTATATATATAGATAAGCGATTTATTTTGTATTTAGAACAAATAATCTCTTACTTTGATAATATTTTATTTCGAAGTTCTGCATTAGACGCCATTACCGGTATTGCATATAATATAACCTCGAGTTTAAAGAGCGATTAGTAATCGCTCAATAATAACATGTCTGGTAGATTTTAAAACGTTATTGAAACGGGAGCGTTCGTAGAATTTAGCTCCATCAATGTGACCTCAGCACTAAAGTCAAATCGGAGACTGAATCTAATTAGTTCTCAGCATTCTAAGCTTTTTGCTGTTATGACGATTCATCACTATTTTTGAAAAGCGTGAACAACACATACATTATATTTTAAGCTTCATTAATAAAATCTATATACCAATCTATGGCATTTTTTCACCTGGCCAAACCTAATTTAATTGAATAAGGCACATACTTTATTTTGCCCTCATTGTACATTATGTAAATGAAAGCGAAAAAACGTTTGAATAAAGAAATTAATTGTATATAATACTTAAAATATCTCGTTGAAGTATTGTGAGAATTTAAATATTTATTGCCAGAGAAAAATCTCAATTAAAGTTTATCGATAGTGTAAGGTGTGAGTTTTTTTTTAATTATTAATACCTACGTAAAATTTCTAACGTTAGTAAATGACGTCATAGACATACTTATTTCTATACGCAAAATATAGTAGCATGATATAAAAACAAAATCCTGAATGTATTGAAACACGACATGCTAGGTCTCTCAATAACATCTCATTGTGTGTGTATACTAAACTGAAGGATGATGTCCGGAAATGCTGGGGTACCAAGAAGCCGCAAAGAACCCCTGTCATACATAATATTTCAGGGTCAAGAATAAAATATATCTATTTACTAAGAACAAGTAATGTTAGTTTTAAGGTTTTTAAATGTAACTATCGGCATCATTATTACAGAATAATATTTTTGTACAATGAGGCTTACTTTAATGAATTCCAGGAAATTAGTTTTACTAATGACAGGACACTGAAGATTTTTTAAAATTTTATATTATATGTTACTATACATAATATAGATGCACTGTTAATCTATTTTTACTATGAGCTAATGCTCAAAGTAAAAATAGATTAAGTCTAATGACTGAGACGAAAATTTGATATTAGTATTTCACAGTTATTCAAACCACGAACTCTGGTTTGTTTCGATATTCCTCCCATCTGATTAATGGCTGAAGTGAAAACATAATATAAACAAGTAAAGTATTCATACATTATAAACAGTACGGGATTCGAAACTGCGACTTTACATTTTTGTAGAGCATATCTATTTAATCAGTTAGATTGAAAGATAGACGCCATCCCTTTCCTTTGAACCTCGTTGAAGAATGACTTAATATAATTTAAGGACTGCAATATTTTATATTCATGTTATAGTGATATTTTTTTATGTTAGATGTCGACAGACGAGCATGAGGTTCGCTTGATGGTAGGTGAGACCTCAGCCACAGAACATCAGTCAATGTTTCGCTGTCGACATACTTTTTACCTTTGTTTGTCTTATACTCAAACTTAATAAATATATCTTAAATAAACCGGTTATCACGATTGATGGTGACCGGAATGTGCCATCTAGTGAGAAGAGACCAAAAGACTCGATAATTACTTTTTTTAAACACCAAACTTTAACACACACACACACATACAAACATAACAAACAACTATAAAGGCTAAAGAAAATAACTATAAATAAAAAATATTATATAAAGAAATATGTAATAAATAAACTATTTTTAAAAGAAATGCTGCAGTGCGGTGTCAAATAGGACACCACCCAGCATAAGCTGTGGCCATGATGGACGCAACACTGATTTTCAGTGGGCCCCATGCAACTACTGGAGAAAAAATACCCTATTTTACATGTATGTAAAGTTTATGATTCCAGTTTAATAACTTGGTCCATAATCATTAAAGATTAATTTAGGACGTGAAGAGAAAATATACATAATATGTTACGTTTTGTATTTCCAAAGCACCTGATCATTTCCTATGTGCAATATTTTCATTCCAGGTATTTAATCGTAGCACAGTAAAAAAGTAGTTTTAGATAATATTAATCTCTCTTTGGTGGCGGGACCACCACACAAGCCCAAAAGCCCGGCTTGCCCTATTATTGCAGCCATAAAAATAATAATAACGCCCTTGACATAATTATATAAGTCTTTTATTATAACTTATATGATTACGTTATTATGTAAGTAAGTTATATATAATCACGTATAACGTTAAGGCTAGCAAGACGGGCTTTTGGGCTTAAATGGTGGACCCACCACTGTCTTCGATATTCATCAAAATCAAAATCACATGATTTAGCTAAACTTGCCATAAGATCTGCGTTGTGTGAGTACAGAATATAATAATGATTAATAAAATATAAATTTAAAAATCCTTAGTCGTTTAAAAAAAAATACGTAAGTAATTCCGAAGATTACATACATACATACATATATATCTTTCCCATTGGGGTAGGCAGAGATCACGGAATTCCATATGCTCCGATCCTTACATACCACGAAGATTAATTGTGTATAATGCGTAAAACAGAGAGCTGCAATAAGAAAAGCAGTATGTGTACTACATATATATTTATTTTCATAGACTAGTAAGTACTGCATACGTATGATACCAATGGTAAGTAAAATCTCCGTCAACAACAGAGCAGGGTATGTAAGAATTTTAAGTATGTTTACAAAAAAAAACCATTCTATCACCTTTTTGTTTTCGAAATAATAAAAAAAAACCTAACTGTTTTTTTTAATCCTAAAATTAAATTTCCTAATTTGTTGAATAATTCAAAGTGAGTATCTTTTAATCCATCCTGTATCAGTTGACTCATATAATATTTATTAACGTAAATATTCAACATAAGAATTGGCCTGAGATCCAGGCATGAACAAATTGAGAGATTTTTTTGTATCGTCTATGTACAAATGATTGTACGCAATTTCAATTAATTTCTCATACAACAGACATACTGATACGAATACTTTGATTTGGGCCTCCGATGATGAAGGAAGAAGGGAAGGAATCACATCATATCTGCTTAGATAAATCACGACTTAGTGAGTAGTTTTTGCTCACATTTTACGATCAGGGCCATATTAAAAATAAGAGGATCAGTGCATTTATCAGTAAAATCGAATAAATAAAAAATAAAAAACCCTAATAACCAAAATAATTCTAGAAAACGTAAAATCTATAGTAATCCGTTCGACACACAAGGCAAGCAAGCGGCGAGAATAGATAAATGAAAACTATAAAGTAATATTGTAAAGTACGTCTTTTACGAAGCAACTTTGAGTCTTAAAAACTAGTAAACTCATTGTTAAATATATTGACTTATCCTTTTTCGAAGAATTAGAATATATTACATGATTTTTCAAACCAGGAAGTCGGCGTTCGAACAATAGTATCATAATCTGTGCGCGCTAACTTTCTAGGTACAAGGTAATTAGCGCTGATAGGGCTTGCTTTGTTTTATAATCTTATTACGAGGTCTTTGGACGTATTCTTACTAAAATACTGTAATAAACTTAATTATTGAATACCTTTTATATAGTCTTAAGATAAGTTTTTAGATCTTATAAGAAGTGGATGGTATAATCCTATTTCTGATTATTTTTTCATTGAAACCAAATTCCAAAATTTAATCAATCTGTCGCCACGTTCTTATAATCTTGTGAACCATTGATAGAACAGTATTCCCGTGAGGTTTTTACTAAGGTAGCCTATCTTAATAAGGATCGACCTTAGAAGAATTATTCGAAATTCAAGGTATTCTTATGTATCAAATGGTTATATAGTATTAGTAGTACTATATACAAGTTAATTTCACATATTTTAGTGCATGGTTAAAATTTAAAATGTAAATCATATTTATTAGAAAAATACTATTAACTGCATGGTTCGAATGAAGGAGGTCAAAGTGGAATGTTATCTAATTCAAAAGTTAATTTATTTTATAAAAAAATATATTAATGTACATATTAATTTATAAAAGATAATTAAAATATTTTTACAATTTTGTATAATTTAATATAATATGTACTAGGAATTATTATTAACAGGTAAATAGATACTTTTTCAAAAACAATGCGTATAACGTTGCGTAATACGCAGCAAACCTATGTAGCTATAATATTATATAGATAGGAAGAAAGTCCGAGTGTAAAACGGTAGGGGAGACGTGAAGTGATCGGCATAGTCCAAGAAAATCGATGTCGACACTCCCCATAGTTTGCATGACCGTCCACCGGCCACAGAATGGTTATATTTATACATTTTAGATCGGAGTTTGAAATACGTAATTATTATATTTTAAAGAACTCCTGACGGTTTTTGATTCCCTATCCATAATTCTCATAATATTTTATAAGTTAAAATCAAGGAAAATAAATTACTTTGGATTAATTTTATTGATATATTGCACGTTTTTATTTTTAGTAATCAAGTCAGTCAAGTTTTATAATTACCGAGAGGGTAAATAGGTAGGTACTTGATATACTTAATATGAAACTTTTGTTATATTGCCATTGGCACTTCGAATCTTCGTAATTTTATCTTATAAATTTAACAAATAGGTACATTTTGTTAATTAAAGTTAAAAAAAAGATAATTAACGTCTATAAAATAATGGATTTTATTATAAACTTGATTTGTAACAACAATAACTATTATCTAATTTTAAATCCAAATATCAAATTACAATATTCTAATATTTGATTCAACTCTTCGAGCCCAATAGTATGATCGCTATGATTAAGATAAATAATAATTTTTATTTTTTTAAATTGAATCAACTCCCTTGGATCGACAAAAACCAAGATTTAAAATTTAGAAAATTCAGTCGCAGGTTCGGGCAGCCCGCATTATAAGGGTGGGTGCTATCGCTGTCCCACTCGGACGCAGCTTCACCGGACATTTCGACCGGGCATTTCAATTTTGAGAAAGAGTAGGACCGGTCCGTGCCCCGCACCCCCGCCTCGCTACACGCATCTCTCTCGCTTCCGCCAAGGATGAACAAAAGGACGAAGAAGCGATAACTTCATCACAGCGCACGGCGTGCCGCTCTCGCTCGCACTTGCGTCTCGGTGGGGGACGACGTTGCGAATTGTTATTGAAGTCATGCCCCCGAAGGCGACTTCGGGAAGGCTATCAGTTGCTAGTAAACGTTCACAGCGTCTGTACCCGGCGGCTGACCCATCGGCATCGCACTAAACTACAAACTAAATAACGCGTCGCGTATTGCAAAGTTATTATATTATTACAAACAGTGATTTTTATATGGAACAAAAATTTAAGGCTTTTTAATTATTAACTGCTGTGAACATTATTTTTTCGAAACAATTAAAACTATGTTATTTGTGTAATCGATTATCGTGAAATTAGTTACTTTGGACAATTAACTAAAGTTTTGCTTCGTTGTTTATGAGTATAACGGAGTGTTTACTGCGCGCACGTGGTTGCGCCGCCCGCCCGCGCGCGATGCCGCGAAAAACTTTATTTGAAAACATTACCTTGGCATAACTTGAACCGCAAATGAAACTCCGCGACGCAGCGACCATGATTTTAGCTTGCAGCGTTTGAATCGCATCGACTACATGTGCGTGGAAAAGAGAAGTGCAATTTATTTTCTTTTTTTTTTCTTCGGAGGAGACGGTGCTCTCCCTTGGATTGATGAATTAAATGGCTAACAGCAACGCCGTGTCATCGACATTACCGTCGAGGGATTATCACTGTAAGGTTTGTGACCTTTATTTGGACACTGTGGATTCTTTAGAAGTGCATTTACAATATCACAAAGAGAATTTGTATGTGAAGTGGGGCACACAAAACTCACAAAATGATACAGAAAATAATAACGGCACAAAAGTAAAAAACGAAACAACTATATCGGCCCCGGCAGATTCGAGTGACACCATGATAACAAAACCTAGTCCAGAATTTCAACAACGTGCTACACCAGAGACGTCCACGCAATTTCCCCACCCAGCTACGCCGCAGAGTTATCACAGTGCACCATCTCCTTACCAGAACCCAGATCAAACCACCTTCTCTCCTGGAGCTCAATATGGTAACAATTATTCTCACTCAAGTTTTTCACAAAACCAGCATTCGGAACAAATAAATTGGGAGCAATCTCAATATAATCAAGATTATCACAAGTCAAATCGCTTCCATCCATATAACATTCAAGATCGCGTATCACAAGTATCATCTTCAAGCCCTTTATATAGCCAACCACTAAATCAACCGACTCCATCACCATCACCTAATCAGTGTGACAAATGTGGCTTTGTGTGCGATTCTGCTGTTCAGCTGAATGAACATTGCAACTCGGCTCATGCCGGATCAAGTAATGCAACAAATGCAACGGCTACGATGCCATTTCAACAATTTTCTGGAAAACAATTCAATAACTCCAGCTACCAAAATGAAACTGTAAAAGTAAAAGAAGAACACGAAGAGTCATCTGACATTCTAGATTTAGATTCTCAAAAAGTCGTATATCAAGGAAATGAAGGAGATGCACAAAACAATCAATACGAAGAAACACCGCCACAAGGAAGAGAAGTAAATACGCGAACTGTTCCAATGATGCCATGGGAAACACAAAAAATATACAATAATCCACAAATAAATGGTGATGTTTCACTATTTAAAGATCAAAAATTATTTCAAGAACAAAAAGTATATCCATCAGATGTAAAAATGTATCATCCAGAACAAAAGTTTGCATATTCACAAGATAAATTTGTGCCTGTACACCACGATCAAAACCAATTTATGCACGTTGGACAAAAAATATATACCGGAGTACAAATGCCACCACTGACTGATTGCACGGGAGTATCATCAAATTCTGATATGAAGCCACCATACAGGCCTTATGATTCGCCAAGTGCACCGCAAATTACAAGTACGCAACCTGCTAATCCTACATCATCTGCTTTACCATCGATTGGCGGAAAAGGTGCAAACTGGAAATCAAATGAAGCCAGAAGACCAAAAACTTATAATTGTACAGCCTGCAATAAATGGTTTACTAGCTCGGGTCATTTAAAAAGACATTATAATACTACTTTACATAAAAATGCAGTGAGGTCTTCAGGTCAACCAGATCCAGCCACGATGCCTATATCAAGTCACCACCACCCAACACGCGAATCACTAGCGCGTGCGCAACAACAAAACGCGGATTCCAATACGCAGAGTCCAATCCCCTCCGATGACAGTCGGAACGTCGATGAAGGAACATTACAATCACCCTATGCATCGCAAAGCTTCGAGCGCTCGCATCGGGTCACCGCTATGCAGTCCAAGCCGCCGTACACGCACCTACAACAGGGTAACGTAGATAATAATTTCAGTAATAATCCTTTAGTTAACCATTCTTTACAGCATCAAGTAGGTTCACATGCTATAAATATAGGTAGTCAGCCTCCGGGGATAGGTAATCCGAATGATAGCCAGGCTTCTAAGGGTCAAACAATAACCTCTAGCTCGAATCCCCCAAACGGGGAAGCAGGTCCCTCTGTTTCTCAAAATCACCTTATGAGGGGCCTGCTATCAGTGTCAACCAGCAATATTACAACTCCAGTCCTATCCCAGAGTACACCAGCGCTTACGGCGCACACCCTGCCGCCGTTCAGTCATTTGGGTGTCAACCCATACAATCCGAGGTCTACGGATCCTTTGGGGCCTTCGGTTCCGGACCCCACGCACACCCCATTATATTTGGGTCAGAATTTTCAGCAGACTATAGCACCGAGTTACCCAAACGGGATGGCCCCCCACGTTATGGATATGGCTATCAACAATCTGCCTATAGCCAATCCGGCTACTTTTGGTGAATCAGCACCTGAAGAAGTCGATGTTATGGAACAAGAAACGTCAAATCAGCCTGCTGACGGACGCTTACCAAGCTTCTCACAGCTCCAAACGCAGAGCTTCAGCGTTTATGTTTCTAACTACGTCACATCACCTAACGTGGGGGGGCAAGTTATCGCCGACGAATCTACCGCCGGTTTTATTATTGTTGATCCGGTCCATTCCCCTATACAATATAATGGAATCGATATAAACGGACAAAACATGGATTATGAATATACATATTCACCTAAAACTATAAAAGATGGTATTACTAATTACAACACGGATAATATTAAAGTATATCCATATGGCTATGCTGTAGGAGGTAAAACTATAAAAAGAGACGATGACGTATTAAGAGGTGATTCGAGTGAGCTCCAAATATTAAAAATAGAAGACATTATGGATTATGCCAATAAAGAAAATTATGGGGCACAAATGAAGTCTCCTGCTAGTCCTGAAAGTGCAAAAGCTGACAATGATAGTCATGGCTCCCCTTCTATTACATCAACTGTGCCTAGTACACCATTAACTGAAAAAAACCAATTAAAAAAAAGCGTACCCAATACTGTTCACAAGTGTTTTGAATGCGATAAATTATTTAACAAAGCCTGCTATCTGACACAGCATAACAAAACATTTCATTCGGGGGAAAAGCCATTTAAGTGTGATCGTTGCGGTAAACGCTTCTCGGACGACGTATCGTATGAAGGCCACTATTTGAAGCATGCCGACAACAAGCCATTCAAATGTAACGAATGCCCGAAATCATTTAACCACAAAACAGATTTGCGTCGTCATATGTGCTTGCACTCCGGTTGTAAGCCATTCGCCTGTGACCATTGCGGCAAGGGCTTTATACGCAAGGATCACATGATTAAACATTTCGATACACACATGAAAAAGAATTTGCGATCATCGTCCTCCTCCTCTGCTGTCTCTTCGACATCTTCTCCATCCTCTTGAACATACTAAAATTGTCCTAAAAAGAGACAAGAGTCTATTGTTTGACCCATATCGTAAACCTCTAAATAAATAATTATTCGACCCATTTTATATACGTATAATAGATAGTTATAGACATTAAAGCTCGATATTTTGTTATATTTATTGTCCTTATAGAGGAGTCGGGAGTCGATTCCGACATACGCGTTCAGACCGTGAGTTTTATTTTTTGTTGTTCATTCAAATCTAACCTTGTCTTGGACGCAAGGTGACTTTACGTGTCTGGTTGTCTGGGCGCTAAACAAAACATATAATTAGATGAAGTTGGAGTAATATTCCGCTATATTTTAGACCGATCCATATCAACTTACATATGAAAAGTTATATAGTAATAATTAGTTTTAAATGAACCCATTTATACCATATTATGTAAGAGCGTACCAGTGGCATTTTTAATGTTAAACACATACCTTTTCTAAAGGTTTTATTTTAGTTATAATTATAATATGTTTGCCTATGATTGTTGATGTTGATATAATTATACCTACATAAATTGAAAGAAATTCTTTCTGTGTAAATATAATAATGAAATTAATGAATGCAATCAATTAATTGATCTATATACTTTCGTTCATCATATTCTATTATTTTATTAGATTTTGTTGCATTCGTCCTTTCGATTATGTATTGTTGATCGAAGATATAGCAGGATAAAAAAAACAGTACAAAACAATATTGTGAATTAGGCATAAGCTAGTAATAAAATATACATACCTACTACCTTTTTTTAATGATCAATTTAGGTTAACGGTTGCGGATGTATGTTAGTCTATAAAAAATAAAACTTTAATATTATATACATAATAAGTTGTTGGCTGGTAGCAACGTGCCGTAATTGCTGATATTCATTTTTATTTCGCGTAGTATTATTGTTTGTTGTATTATTCCGGTGCTTCCTATTATCTTATCTGTTAAAATTTGTTTTAAAATATAAGCTAGTTAAAAACTTGGAAATTCTGAATTTTTGGGAATCGAAAAGTATTTATGGCACTATTTAGTTACCAATATGTTATTTGAACGAATTTAGTTTATACATTCCTATTTCGATAGTGTAGGAAAGTAGTCTTCCTGAACGTTGCCAAATTTATTCCGCCAACTGTCTGTTGCGAAGCGATTTAACTTTTAATAATTTTAACCTAATGATAAAAAATTCTGTAGCAATAACTTAATATAATACTGTAAATGTTTTCTTTTTTGTATAGTATTAAATAAAATATATCGATTATTGATTACGTATAAATTATAAAAGCGGTAAGCGAAACATATAATAAAAATGTATATAAATACGGAATGAGTAGGCCGTATGTATTGAACATATCAAAGTCCCAATCAGGCGCAACAAAATATTCATCTCGTTATTTATTCTTCTTCAATTCAAATGGTTGTGATCGAGTATGTTCTGCACCTCTGGCATATCACCCATCATCATGCTCAAAAGCTGATGAATTATCAAGTAAGTGTCTAAGTTTACTGAATTTAAAGTCTACCATTTTACAAGCACTATTTATATTTCAGCAGCTTTCTGAGGTCTAAGAGGAAAAATAGCTAAATTAAAGTAACGGATAGAATATTTTGTCACGCTTTCTCGTATATTGAATGAAACCCTACATTTTCTATTAAATATAAAACCGATATTCCTTTATTATGAAAGTCAGCGTGCAATATTAACATTGTATTGACTTAATTTTGATAATGTTTGTATTTAAATGTTGATTATATTTCAGAAATATTTTTATACAAATAGAATTACACTCGTCTACCTCATCAGCGAATATATATTATCATATCAAAATCATAATGAAATTTATACGTGACTATTCCATGAAATATATGTATATGTAATAAATAATAGTGATTAAATGTTTAATATAAAAAATCTTCCAATTTGACATGATCGTTGACGGTTTAACTGTAATTCTTTTGAACTTCGCCAGTCAATTAAACATTTCCGATTATCTATTTTAAATAAATTTTCGATTCATAATAAATATTGACTCAAAATATAAGTACAAATTAAAATTAAATTCTCACTGGTTTAATTGACTGACGATATTTACTCGTAGTGTAATTATATCAGATACCTACTATGTATTAATAAAGAAAGCAAAACAAAATTACCCTTGAAATTAAGCTCTGTACTTTTACAAAGTTGGTATTTGTGTAACTGTAATATACATTATAGCAATAAATAATACTGAAACATTAAATAATAATATGTAACTTAACTACCTCAGATAACGAGTAATAGGGTTAGAAAGTGTTGTGAGGGCGCGGAGAGGAGACTATGGCGATCGCCGAACTAATCGAATACCTCGTCTTGCCTTCCACAGTTTTATATTTCAAAGATTTTATTTACACAGATACGCCTAGAGTATCGTGCTCCGTCGCCCGTCTTCTAATATATTTTAGCGGAAATTTATCTCCTCACACTGTTTAAAGCACTCACTAGTAGTATTTAGATTATAAACTAATGTAAATACAAAATCTACGACAAATTTTGTTATTTATCATAATCAATTATCGATTTTTCTTATTTTAATATGTTCTTATTATCTATCGATTAATAATTATTATAAGGATTGGATGTGAACAGTAATTTGTTTGAGCAATGTTTGTGTATAATATTATGTTAATTTAATTATTATTATTATCAGTTACCATTCGATATCTGTTACATTAAATTGAGTAAAATCGGAACAGTTTAAATATGATAAGATGTTGTTTTCTTTAAAAGTTGTTTCCCTTTCCAGTGATACTTCATGGCACACGGACTCGGTGACATGTATAAGTTGAATCTTTATTATTTGGTAATTCTAAGCTTAGCGCGAAATCACACCGTTGCTAAACTCGTCCATGTGATTTTAACATGTATATTCAATGACCATTTTCAATAGACATTGAAATTAATCTCGATGGAAATCACATGCACTTCGTTTAGACTTAGAATAAGATTTCAGATAGATTACTTATACTAGGTTTAGGTGACAGGTCTGTACATCGCTATAGCGAACGAATTATTATTATGCTTTGCGTTGATATGTTTACCTCTAAGTGTGTGCTGTATGTTTATATAGTTGGAGATGTAAAAATCTGTAACTATACCATTGTTCCCCGAATCAAAGTTTTAGATACAAGGTAATTTACCCAAATACCTCACTTCGGGAGGAGAACATTGTACTGACTTTCACCGTATATTTGTTTTACATTAGTCATACCGACGACACATTTTAACCTTCGAGCGGTCGCGCAGCATCGAATTAATCGCACTTTTTAAGATTTTGTTTATGCCTTCAAATTTATTCGTTACAAATTTTTCGTTATATTTTTTATTTTATTTAAACACTCCTGACCGAAATATAAGTGTTTTAACAATAAATTATTATTGAATTATTTGAATTTCTCCAAGACGTCCTTTCGGTTACGCGCGACCGCTTGAAGGTTTATAATACATATTATGTTGTGTTAATTGCTCAGCGCTTTTTTATTTTACATTTTATGTTGTCGATGACAAAAATGCCACATTATCATTTACATTTACTATACTCTAATTTAATAAAAATCCATCGCTGGGGTTTTTGTCATTTACTTTGTGTTTTGAAAGGTTACAAATTGTAACCGGTGTCGGATCTGTCATTTAATATAAATTTAATGTCAAAATATTGTTGTTTTTTTTAACCCCTGCCTGCTTATGCGAATTGTTACTTATTATGAGGTTATCATATTAAGCATCTATGTCACTCATACACATAATCCTTATAATATCATGTATAATAACCAAAAATCAATGTGATATAAAAATTAATTCCCATCAATGTAAATTCAAAAATGTTTGAAATAGGTACACTATAATAATAGTATTTTGGTAATCTATTGAATACATTGAAACCTTTTTGTAACTTTTTGACACAAATATCAATTATGCAGAGCTAAGTACAAATTAAATATTTTTTTGTTTGTATGTTCAATCATATCAGTTGAAATGTGATAAATACTAAAAGATTTAAAAAAATTCTATAGATTTATTATGAAAAGAATAAAGAAGAATTTCAAAAACAAACCATTAAATCAGATTTCTTTAATAATAAGATTTATTTTAAAATCTGTCTGATCTCAGTTTTTTGTATAGATAAATAAACAATAACTACCATTTATTATGATTTTTAGTCAGAAATTTGTACTTTGCTCTTGTTTGAAAAGAAAAGCTTTTTATTTCGCTTAGGTTTATAATTCAGCCTGTAGGAATGAATACGTCCGAAGGAATATCTCTAAATATTAAAAAATAAATAACGGATGTTCAAATAATTATTCAGGTACCTACTTTAATAACCATGATACAAATTTATAATAACAAAAGAAACATAGCTAGGTATATTATTTCTCTGATGAAAATCACAATTATTAATAGAACATTTATAATATATGTGCTAAAATGATCAAATAAAAAATCTGTCTGCCTTTTTAAGAAGTTTTAAAAGTACCTACACTCTATAAATGAAAATAAATGGTAGGCAAAAAACTTGAATACGATACACTACACACCTAACTCATGTATTAGATCAAATAATACCAATCAGCGTGAACATCGGGTAGCAGCAACCAGTGCAGATATCAATGAAATCGAGTAAGTATCTGTAGTAAGTATTATGAAAGAAAATTATATAACAATTCTAAACTGTTTCCTTAAGAATTACTCAATTCATCTAGCGATCAATGATCATCGAGACCACTACCAATACAATATTATTCTTATGAACTTTCAGTGGTCACAATGTGTAAGTATATAATTAGGTGGGGTCTGTTACATTTTTCATAGGATGTCTGAATACATACTCGAGTAGTAATTAAGTTACAAAACAAAATTATAACAACATTCAACAAATATTTAAAATTACATCGTAGCAATATAAGGGGCATGTAAAAGACATCAACGCGACATTAGTTCTCGGTCGTTTGTTTCTGTTAAATATCCAATTAATGTGGATATTAATTTAATCAATATTTAGTTACAATAAACTTGTAAATAACATTATTATAAAATGTCCAAAAAAAACCTAAGGTGTAATTATTTTAACAGGGTCTTAATTCAGACCACATATAGATGTAAGCAAGAAAATATGACTTTGTCGAAATATTTTTATATAGTTGAGTAATTTAATATCCTTGAAATATACTGATTGATACAATAGTCTACTGGAGGGTTAGAAATTTAAAATTTAAATCAATGTTGACCAGTTAGTTGCTTCTTGCATCGTAAAAAAATGGTATGCAAGATACACCTTTAAGTTAGGAATAAAAATATCAAAAAGGTCCCTCAATTAAAAAAAAAACAAGTAGCAGCTGGTCTAAGCAGCTAGTATACACATTACACATGTATATTAATGATAACAGTGAATGCAAAACTCGCACGTGGCGCTTCAAGTCGGACTCAGTAATGACCTTCGAATGAAAGTAAAACCGGTGACGGGTTAATGCGCGGCCACGCTCGCTTTTAAATTATATTTCGCGTCAAGGAGAAACATTTGATAGACTGATGGAAAAATACATATACACTACATAGTTGACACAATTGTCCGATTCTTTGTGTAGTTTCATTGAGTTACGATTACAATAACGACGTGTGTAAACTATGGAACAACGTCAATAAAATAATATATTTAAAATGGAAGGTGCTGAAAATCAGTGCTGTGACTAATTGTCACAGGTGAACTGAGCAGTATCCCTTTTGACGCTCACTGCCTGATATATAATTTTAGAAAACTACTTAATTTTGTAAAATATTATGTTCTAGGTTAGTTTTTTAGTGTTAGTGTGTGTTAAATAAATTATATTATTATTATAAAGTAGTTTTTTAATGTCAAATATCGACAGACAAGCGTGAGGCTTACTTGGTGGTAGCTGATATCCTAGTCACAAAATATTCCAGAGAAAATCTATGTGGTAACACTAAACAAATCGTAACTGTGATTTATACGAATATTATAAAGAGAAAAAATTTGTTTGTTATGATTTAACTCAAAAACTACTGGACCAATTTTAAAAATTCTTTCACCTACAAGCTAAATTAAATACCTTCAAAGTTAGCATTATCAGGGAGTAACAGGCATTTTTTGTACCCGTGCGAAGCCGGGGCGTGTTACGAGTTTATAATATAGGCATACAGGTTCGACACTGGTTAGGCCTATCAGCACCATGGCGGCCAAGGTCAATGTCATGGTCTTAGACGTGGAGAGTGGAAGTTGAAGATTGTGTTAAAACTCACTTTTTTTCTATATACTCGTATAATAAGATAATGTAGGGATTAAAAGGCTTTTATACACATATTTTTTAAAGACAAAAGAGCAAAACATTATGTCCACTGACTTGATCAAGTCTGAACTGCATATTTTTCGACATTACTACAACTGTGACGCAGAAAAGCTTACGTATTCTAAAATAAATTGGTTAATTCGCCTACCCTAAGTAAAGGGTTCGTTTCCGAACGCGTCCCTTTTTTATAAGTCTATGTAAAATGAGAATTTTATCAATGCGTAATATAAATAAGAATGAATTTGTCAATTGTAACATTGTATAGCAACTACACGAAGAAGTATCAATTTAAAGTTCAATTCCTTTCAAGCCAACTAGAGTTCAAGCGCACTAGTAATACATTTGGAATTCAATTAATTTCCGTTCCCACGTAGTTTTTGATATAAATACTTAACGCGTTGTGTACGCATGTGTGGGTCACGGAGGCTTTGATGCGGTTGAAATTCTGTGAAGTTACACATCGAGAAGAAGATTACACTAATTTATCAGTTCACTATATAATATTTTTAAATTATAACAAATCATTTTGAATCGAAATATTTCGTGTGTTAATAATCTATATCTATACTAAAAAAGGAAAGATTTGTTAGTTTGTTACGATTTAACTCAAAAACTTTTTGAAGTGAAACTTCTTTATCGACGTATGGGAGAAATTTTGTAAGTATCGTCACGTTTTTCGGTTACGCGCCATGTTGCTTTTTTATCAAAGTTTAGTATAGTGACGTAAAGAATATAATCTAATATATTATAATAATAACAACAATATATTAGTTTTGAAGTTTGGTTTGAAATAAGAATAACAATATATTAATTTGAAAGTGATAAAATCTTTTTTCTTAAGGCTTAAGCCTTATCTACCCCATTTTCGTGAAGTTGCAAATAGTACAAAAATGATATGTCGTAAAGAAGTTTCACTTCTTACCTGTGTACTCTGGTCTGGTACACACACACTGTTTTTTTTTATGTTAGATATCGACACACGAGCATAAGGTTCACTTGATGGTAGGTGATACCTCAGCCACAGAACATCAGTCAATGATGCGCTGTCGACCTACTTTTTATTTCGAGCATTTGGAAATCCATAGACTGAAACCGAAACGCGCAATGTGCACTTCACGGTTTTTCCATCTATGAACGGTGGTTCGTTACCCGGTCGGAATTTCGTTATTCCTCCCGAACGCGCCAACGAGCCCGTCAAAACTACTCGACTGCTTTTAAAAATTCTTTCACAAATAGAAAGCTACAATATCAGCGAGTAACATAGTGCAATGTATTATACATTTTTTTTGTGTATAGAAATATTAGATTGTATCCGTGCGAAGTCAGGTTATATTGTATTGTGTTACTAGTATACTCGTACAATATAAACAAAGAAATGATGTATCATTTCCGTGTCTTGTATGCCTAGAATATTTTCAAAACATGTATATTTCGTAGTCTATCCAGAAATGTAAAATATAATATGCTTCTTATCAATAAGTACCTACTATAACAAGTGCTGATTTTTAATGTATTACGTACACAATATAATTCAATTATTAAAAGACCAACGTAACTACTGGGCTTGATTTAGAGGTCTAGAGACATTGGGGCAAGAAAGGAGTATCCTAAATTAATTTTCCAAATATATTTTTTTTAATATTTAAAAATAATATCAAAGGAAAAATTGTTTACTAGTTACCTACTCATCGAAATTTTAAAGATTTTTTTCCGAAGTCTATATTATGGGGGCCTTTTTTTTCCGAAGTTGGTGCAGTGCCCATCTTTTGTGGAGGCCCTGGGGTTGTAGCCACGGATATCCTCCCTAAATCCGGCCCGCATATGTTTGTTCTATACCTTCTAACTTACCTCACTTTCATTTTCCCAAGTAGCATTGTATTGTTTATTTTGTAACCATTTTTCAATCACTACTGAGATTGAAATAAAACACAAATACTGCAATGGTATTGAATATAATTTTGTTATAAGGATAAACATTAATTTTTCTCAAAACATCGTGTTAGTTTGTTTTTATTTTATAATAATAATTTCAAATGTAAATAGCATGGTCGGTGGCCTTATTAAATGGTCATTGATATTTAATCAAGGTGATACAAAATTACTTTGGTGTTTTAACGTTATTAGACTCAATCCAACTCCTTATTCAACTCCTTGTAGCGGGTACCTTCATAATAAAAGTTACCCACTGTCCCTTATTTAAGTCTATGTATATATATGAATAGACTGTCCCATTTTAAGTCTATGTATATATCTGCGCAATAGACTTTCGGAACAAATGAGAAAGTGGAATTATTCAAAGAAAGGTTAAGGTAACAGACCGCCTAGCATTACCAACAAAAGATATCTCGCGGACGAGTGAAGGCAAACTAAGATATAAGAATTTTTCAATTTTGATAGACAAGATATCTCGATCGACATATATCTCTATTTTTGACATTAGAAGTCATGTTTTATGTATTTTTTTACGTTTTGTCATGTAAGACCCGGAAGACATAAAGAGATCATCGATTAAAACACGAGAAAACGGTCAACAAAATTTGGTCGTAGATGTCATACTAGGCTGGCTGATGTCTCAGTCTACTAGAGAAACGATCTGATAACGATCTTGCCTGCCTCATACTTTAATATGGGACTTGTGTTTCATTGTATTCTTAATATCTAAACTCTTAATTATCGCTACCAAAAAAATAATAATATGTGCATTTAAATACAATTTTAGAGACTAGTTTCTGCATCTCAAGTGCAATGTAAAGGTAACGACCCATCGTACTTGAGACGATGGAGGTCAGTGTCGCTGACGCCATTGTTTTGCAATTATAATGTAGACTAGTCACATTTAAAGTAATATGTCATAGACCTATCTGACGGACTTATTGGCGCGATAGTACACCCTGCGTTCCGACGCATCCGGTTCGAATCCCGCCGGGACATGATGTTTATAATTTTCTGTAAATATTTTCTTACGCCTGGTAATTGGCTTTAAACGGGTGGGAGGAACATCGACATTACTGACGGATATCGAACGAACGTTCATAGATGGAAAAATCGTGCAATGCATATTGCACGTTTCGATTTCAGTCGGGATTTTCGAATACTCAAAGTAAAAAATAGGTCGACAGCTCATCATTGAATGTTGTTCTGTGAGCTTCATACTCGTCTTTCGATATCCAACATAAAAAATATGAATTTTATTTTATTGTATTATAAGTTATATATATATAAAAGTAAGTTATATACATCGATTGTATTTCCCAAAAGAAACTAACAAAAATAGATCTATCGCACACAAGTATGGACAGTGGTTTGGAGAATGAATTACGCTGATTTTTTTCAGTGAAGATATATTTTACAATATCTGTTTTAAGCAGCAAGAAAAGTAAAGTTTAAAATGAAAATTATGATTATTTATTAAGCATTTCTAACAACCCCACTGCCCTACAAACGTCTTTTACGAAACACGTCAAGGAATATATTGTGACGAGCAACTAATCCTTGACCCTAAATACTGCATTAAATACAGCATACGGCCGTGAAATAACCTCCTTTATGGTAATCCAGGAATTGAGCATTGAGATTCAATAATAATATAGACCGTAGCAGTAATTTTTGACGGGTTCGTTGGAGCATTCGGTAGAACACCGTGCGCATCGATGGGTCGTGAGGTCGAATCCCACCGAGATGACATGTTTATAATTTTTTGTAAGCATGTCTTCCTCACGTCTGGTAACTTCGCATATTGAACGGGTGGGAGGAATATTGAAATTCCGACTGGATAACGAAACACCGTTCATAGATGGGAAAACCGTGAAGTGCATATTGCGCGTTTTGGTTTCAGTCTATGAATTTTCGAATGCTCGAACGAAAAAATAGGTCGACAGCGCATCATTGACTGATGTCTGTGGCTGAGATATCATATACCATTAAGTGAACCTCGTGCTCATCCGTCGATATATAACATAAAAAAGCATTTTTTTAAGATAATTAATAATTATTAATAATAATTATTTATTATTATACTCACAGAACAGGGAATCTGTTCTGTGATTATACTAGCTGATGCCGGCACTAGCATATTGAAAAACTATTTAATTTTTTATCAAACTGTGATTGACATCTGACAATTCAAAAAGGTTCAGTCAGTTTTCATTGCAATTTGTTGATATGGTGACTTTAAAATAATATTTAAATGATGATAACTTTTCTTTCGGACAACCGATTTCGATAAAACAAAGCATATATGTTGCTCCGGGCTTTGCTTAATATATTTTTGTGTAAATTGCATAAAAATTGGCTCAGTATCTTCGGAGATTAGCCTGTACAAACAGACAAACAGATAAACGGACAAACGACCTATGTATTTCTTATAACTTGAATAAATAAGTCAGCAGCGAATCATTGAAATGATAGGCTGCTTTCATCTGTTGATGTCTAACTTATAAGGAAAAAAAATACCGAAAGGATCAATTCTAAGAACAACAGTTTACCTAACGGAAGTGCATCTGCTAATTTGTTCAATACCATTTGCAAAGTTTATCGCATCCTTTGGTGTGATTTACCGTTATTTCGCAGTTCAGAGTACTTATAGTCGAACATTGACTGCACTTTGTGGTTTTTCAATCAATAACTTTTTGTTAAATTCAACAGAAAAAAACTGGCCAAGTCGGACTCGCGCACAGAAGGTTTCATACAAATTTTTAGTTCAGTAAATAATTTACCAATAAAAAAAACTAAAAATTTACGGTTTTCGGACTTTTTTCCTTTACTTGTGCTACATGAAATTGCGTCATGCCTTTCATGATTCTAGCATAAAATACCGTATGATTTTTTCACTGCTGCAAGGGATTAAGTATTTGATACTTGATACTTCCACGCGTTCCTTAGAAAAAGGGTCTTGTCAGATAGACAGACACACAGACGGACTACGAAGTGATCCTTTAAGGGTTCCGTTTTTGGTACGTAGTACGGAATCCTAAAATAATTGCAATTTTCCTTATACAATAAATAATATTAAATTATTTTACTATCAATCAATTTGAATTGTAACTTAACTCTTTGTTTTTTAGTCTAATACAATGACTTGATAGTTGATACCCAAATTGACAAAAACACTAGTTTAAAATATAAACGGGGAATCATAGGTTAAGTTACAAAAATTACAATATAAATCCAAAAAAAATATTAATAGAAAATCAAGATTTACATAACTGTTGTTAATCAACAACCTGTTACTATATGTAGGTATATAAATAAATCTAAAAAAAAACTATGTTGATTAGAAGCAACTACGACATGCGCTTCAACTGCTCGATTCAATTAACTCAACCCCCCCCCCCCCCCCCCAACCCTCCATTTTGAACTACGCAAATAGATTTCAAAAGATTTTGCTATAAATTAAGCATAATATTATCTTGTATATATCATTGAAGTTTGTAAAGAAAATTGATTGCCAAGTATAAAAAAAAAATCTAAAGAAAAACAAAAAAGCGCATCTGATGGTGATTGGCCTCACCATCTCAAGGAGGCTGCAAGGGGAAGCGTTCCTTGACCCATATAGAGTCACAGGCATCTCATGCAATTTGTATTGGTATAACTATATCGTGACATTTCTTGTACTTCTATTTTTTTCGTTATATCGTTATTTTTATTTATTGCGAGATAAATTGGTTTCTTCAACTATAAAATATTTTATTGTATTATTTTGCATTCTTTGATATTTATTTAGTTTTCAGATAGCTGTGAACGTAATATTATAAACATAAATTTATTAAGAATATAAAATCTTTAATTATTAAGAACTAATCTAGACTAAACTATTTACTGACCAATATACGATTATATTACATGTATGCCTTTGTTTACATTGTTACAGTTTAACAAAATATCATAAAACAAGTAAAAGCTACAAATGTATGGTACAATTTTATGTGTTTATTTTTATACACTAGCTCTTATTAATCTCTTCACATTAAACAATAATTAAATATTCTAGTAATTTAATCCGTTTAACATTAAAATTATAAATAAACTATTTGATCCATGCCTATTTCGCTGGACAATTTGAAAATTTTCGGTTATAGGTATTTTGGATGCCATATCAAAATGATATAAAAAAATGTATAAAATGTATAGGCACACCCTAATCACCTAGCGGTATGAAATACACTTCACGACCTACTCTCATACCTACCAAACATACATGAAAAATTCCATTATAATCGGTTGAGGCGGTTTCGGAGGAGTGCGACCACAATCACTGTGACACGAGATTTCTCATATAAACCATTATATTATATGTATTTCGGAAGGTGTAAACACACTATTTTTCAAATACAGGTCAAATATACACCAAAAGTCATTCTGGTCATTATTATTTTTAATTATTTAAGTTTGTGTATTTTATTATTAATTAGGGAATATTCACACTATTACATATTATAATGCTGTTATGTATTCTTCATCTCTTTCTTCCTGACGTGTTCTCTTTTTATTTTGTGGTCGGTGATTATTTTCTATTTTTCCATTCTCTTCTATCACTCGTATATTATTATCAGTCACATCCTTCAACATGATTCTAGACACAATAAATCCATATTTTTTACCTACGTCTTCTCTGATTGATTTTTTAGTAATTTAATTTTTAAATCTACCATTGCTGTGACATATAAAACTTGAACTAAACACGAAGAAAGAAAGAAGGAATAAGATCTAAGTGTGAACTATAAGATTTTTTTCGAAAGGTCACTATTATTTTTAGCCGACTTACTAGAAACTAAACGGACTTTATCGCCTGCAAAATATAACTACCTATATAAAACAATTCTGCTTTATTTTTTGTACAAAAGATATATGCATTATTTTTACATGATTATAAGCGTACTAAGTAGTTAGTAGTCAATCTTAGGCATGTTATAATTTCGGCGATCTAGGAAATTTAATTGTACAAGTGTCAAAGGATCTCAGGAGAGCCTTTATTGTGATGTCTATTGTACCATAAGAAACACGAAATCATATTTATAACATACATATTATACTCATTAATATTAAATTATTAATATTCAAAATAACTGTACCTATTTAATAAAGTCTAGTCCACTTTCTAACAAAGAAGTCATCGGCCTACCACAAAACATGAATACTGTCGTTTTCTATATCCCTAGCGATCATCGGAAGCTGGGATGCTGGCGATGACGTCACCGTAGAAGCGGCTGGACTGGTTTTTATAAAAGCTCCAATTTAGCGTTTGATTCTTTATACATAACTCGAACGGCGCGGCGTGTTCTAAGGTCGTCCGATATTCAAGGACAAAGATGTTAATTACTAAGTCTCTGCAGTTCACAATTCCCGGTAACCATTGCTCCAGTCTGACATTGAACAATGGGATATAAATAATCTGTTTTGTTTATTTTTAAATAGCCGTGGAGTAGATTAAGCTTTTATTTGTTCACATATTTCAAAATATGGTATATGTTGAATATGATTGCGATTTCACTTTTTAGTTCAAATGATAGTTATAAGTAGTGATGAGTCGGATTAAAAATATATATCTGCGGATACGGATCCGAATACGGATATTTATTGTCAATATCCACGGATGCGGATACGGATTTAACTTTCCTATTCAATCTGTGTCAATGCGCATGACCTTGAAGATATCTATTTATTTAGTTTGATATTATATTAGCCTAATATTTGATTATAAGAAATAAAAAAATAACAGTTTTTTCACTGCTAATAATTTCATATTATTTCATATATATGTATTAAAAATTATTAAAGTAAAAGATCGGCCAAAAAAGTAACGTATACGGATCTTTCTTCTCCCTCGGATATCCCCGTATACGGATACGGATATCCGGCACATCACTTGTTAAAGCAAGAGTGAAGTTTGGAGCCTTCCTTTCATTATAAGTATTAGTTTAAAGACATGCCTCATTATTTCTTGAAATATATCAATTGTTTTTGAGCAGCAATATTAAAAAAACGATAAGAATAAGATAGGTGTTAAGAAAATTAATAATACATATAACCTTAAATTCTTTAGTAGTACTAGGTACCTATGATAAATTAAGTCATTAACGTCAACATAATATTGTGGTAGGCTTTAGCGGAAATCATCATTGTTTTTTAATGCAACTAGACTTACTCGTATCGTTTAAATTATTATAATATGTAAGATATATTTTTTAAATAAAATACTGTATACCGGATTAAAACGCGATTTATTATTTAAATTATTTATCCCGACGTTTCGGATGCTTTTCAGCAACCGTGGTCGCGGGAGACTGACCACGCCAGTCTCCCGCGACCACGGTTGCTGAAAAGCATCCGAAACGTCGGGATAAATAATTTAAATAATAAATCGCGTTTTAATCCGGTATACAGTATTTTATTTAAATGTGTGATACTCGCGTTAATAAAAGACAATATTAGATATATTTTTTTTTTAAAATGTATTTTTTAAAAGTCAAATAAATGAAAAATAATATTTGATTTTAAATTTATCCAAAATTCTGTTCGGATTCCTCAATTAACATAAGTATTTAGTATTATATTGTATATTATATATAGAAGATAAGAGTGTCCATGGAGTTTCTTGCCGGTTCTTCTCCATGAGACCCACTTTTTGGAACCGTGCAACTAGACGTTTCATAAGAGCCTGCAAAGGCCTATTTGAAATAAAAATCTTTTGATTTTGATTTTGATGTTTGCAGGCGAGGGGTAATGTGGGCAATGTATACTAAATTTTAAACAGATCTGTTTATCCGTTTATACGTGAACAGTAAAGTACTTTTAAATTTATAATTTAAATACGATTCCTTTAAAATAAATTAATTGTATTCAAATACACCGCAGGCTGTATTTATATAAACATATTGTGAATACGTGAGAGCACAGTAAGGCACTCGATCGTTTCCGATGGTCGGTCGAGCTACAAGCTTTTTGTAGAGCAAGTTTCTCAGGACTAGACTGACCATGATATCGTCTTACTGGAGATTTAGTCTGATCTATTCACTTATTTTTAATATGTTTTTTAATGTTAGATTTCGACAGATGAGCATGAGGTTCACTTGGTGGTAGGTGATACCTAAGCGACAGAACATCAGTGAATGATGCTCCATCAACCTACTTTTTACTTCGAGCATTCGGAAATTCATAGACTGAAACCAAAACCCGCAATATGCACTTCATGGTTTTTCCATCTATGAATGGTGGTTCGTTACCGGGTCAGAATTTCGAAATTCCTCCCACCCTATCAATGCCCGAAGTTACAAGGCGTGGGGAAGACATGCTTACAAAAAATTATAAACATGTCATCGAGCCCGTCGAATAATAAATACAATAAAAACAAGCATGCATGTCCAGTGGTTAGTATCCACTATCGTCCATGAGAACCAACAATATTACGGAATCCGAGAACTAGGTCATTCTATAAATTATTTTGATTAACGTTAACAAAAATAAAAAACATACTTACAATATTATATTGATAATATATTGTATATTATTATATCTTATATATAAGTTCAATGGCTTAAAATTTTTTTCAAATTGTAGTTATATTTGACTGTATTATTAAAGTTTATATATTGTTTTAAATAGTTTCGAAATAACACTCGTTCAGTCCCAAGTAATTAAAAAACATGGTATGTTTAGTTAATGTTTTTATTTTATTTGAAAAATCGCGATTACTCATAGGTCATTGAAGTCCACAAGGAATGCCGTGTAAGTTACATTATAAATCAATGTTTGGTTAAAAAATAATAAAGAGGTTTTAAAATAATATTGTGGTTGAATTGATTTAATTCGTTGTGGTTGAAGTCCCCCTGAAACTTATTTAACGACAATGGTTCACATCAATGGGTTGCGCATTCGATTCTCTCAGGCACAATATTATAAGGTAACATTCATTCATCGCGATAAAAACTAAATATGATAGTTTCATCCGAGGATTATAGATCATAATCTTCAACTAGCGTTTTCCTTGGCGATTTCAATAGGAATAGGAATAAGGAATCTAGGCTAAATTTCTTATTTAAATCTTCATGCCCTGTTCCCTCATTTTTTTTTAATTGGGGTCGGCGCAGTATGTTTTTTTTGCATTATGTCTGAAGAATGTGAGTCTGAATTACAAATACGTTGACTTCCAGATTTTAAGTGCATTTTATGAAAGTCCCCACGAGACTTATCTTTTTGTAACTCCCTGTTCCAATACACAAATTCACCGGACATTCTAAATTATTGAAATAGTAATATAACTTCTATTCTCTCATTTGCATCTGATCTAAGATATATTAAATATAAAAAACTTATTATATATAATACTGAATATTTTTACAAACAAACAAAAGTACTTTATTGAACACCACACATTAAAATAATAAAAATACAAATATTAAAAAAGATTAGCGTAAAAACCGCTGAGAAGCTATTTCTTACAGGCAACCGGAGAAATTAAAAGATTAATTAAAAATAGGAAGATTTATTTATTTTTATTAAACCATGCATTGTACGTATTGTATGTATTGAATTCTTATTAAAATATTGGTTTGTCATTAAAATTATTAACTTAAAACACAAAGACACTACCTACATCATTGACTAAGGAATTATTAAGAAAATTTCGCATTTAGCTAAAATCACAACTAATGCATATGAAATAAGGCGTAAAATGCTGTAATAATGAAACGAGTTTCTGCGAATAGTGGTGATTTAATTTAAAATCTAATGTATGACTTTATTCGGACCACACAGGGTGGTTGTCTCTTGCGAATATCACCTTCAAATAACATTATTTAGTCATAATATCTACCGCTATTTGACTTTGCTTTATAAATGTTAGAGGTCATATCATACGCGCAAGTAGTCCTTTACTAATCTTATAACCTGTGTGTATTAATTATAATATGAGAGCAACATTATTTAGCCTTAATTTTATTCAAATATAATAAAGATTTTGTTACGTTAAATAGGTATGGACAGGCGAGGCGAAACGACAGATCTTTTCCATACGTGATAGGCGGCTCATAACTCGGACGGAATTGCGTATTCCTTCAGTCAGTTAGGGCCGGATTAAGAGGCCTGGAGATCTTGGGGCAACAAAAGAGTGGAGGCCCCATGATCGAAAATTATTTCATAAATAATAAATTATGATTTTAATATTTACGACTTGTAAAATCATTTTCGTTACTATAGTACTTAGATGATGGTAAAACATATCAAAAGTATCGATATTTAAATATTCCGCCCACCTGTTCAATGCCCAAAGTTACCAGACGTGGAGAAGACATGCTTACAGAAACTTATAAACGTCGTCGCGGTGGGATTCGAACCCACGACCCATCGACGCGCACGGCAGTTGTTCTACATAAATACTAATATATGCATATCAATATTTGACCAGTGCATATACTTCGTTGGACTAATTTTATTAAGATAAAATTTCCTTGATGACAAAGTAATTCATTTCTATATGGACTGACGAACTGTGTATGAAAATATATACATCTAAATATCACCATAAGATTTGATATGATAATGGAGCTTTCTATTGAGATCTTTTTGAAATTGATTCAGTAGTTCCAGAGAAGACTTGATACAAACAAACTTATTATCTCTTTATACTATATAGCTTCACCCGAATATGAAGGATTTATAAGTATGTTATTTTAAGAAATAATTTATTTGTCCAATCAAAATGTAATCTTGGAGGTGTTTCTGCGACCGGTTTAATTATTTGTTGCAAGTGAATTATCATCTTGCGATAAATTTTGAAACATAAATAGCACGATAAAGGACAGTCTCGATTTATATACATTATTTTGTATAACTAACATACTTAAGTGGATAATAATGAATAGTCTCGTACAAATACTAATAAAAATAATATAAGTAATGGAATGGAATTATTTATATAATACTAGCGGACCCGACAGACGTTGTCTTGCCAAAATGTTATGTTCAAAAATAAAAAAGTATTTCTAACTTTGAATATAAATATACTACTGTGTAAATTGAAAGGTAATCGTTTGCCATGATATGGGCATGTTATGTGGAGAGGTGAAGGGCATGTATCTAAAAAAGTTTTGAATATGAAAGTGGAGGGGTGTAAGGGAAGTGGCAGACCAAAAAAAACATGGATTGACATGTGTTTGAAAGGTGTGGCTGATGATGAAGATATGGCGAGTGAAAGGAGAGAATGGAAAAAGAGAAAATACTGCGCCGACACCAATTAAAAAACAAGGGAACAGGGCAGGAAGAAGAAGATACTAATGTGTGACGTGATCCGTCAATTGCGTAAGATGGCGGAGTTTCGAACCCAATTTATTTTAAAATTAATTTTCTGCATATTTTCTATCCTGACTTTTTCCGATATTTAATAGTTATTCTTTTATTCGGGACATCTAACTCAACTTCCTTTTATATAGATGGATATAAATAATGTAAGTAATTGTACTTATCTGTTCGTGTTTTTTTTGCTTGCACCAGCACGCTTCTCCACTGGAACCACTGAAAATCAGTGTCGGGGCTTACCTCCCAACAAATACTGAGTGGAATCCGTTTTTGGTGGCACCACTAGTTGTGGTGTTGTCATCTTCAAAAATAATGTTTATAATGTTGTAAACCTTTAATAAAGTGTTGCACTGCGGTGGTGGCACTAAGTATCATTATTATAGTAGGTACAAATAAATTAATAATAATAATAATAATAACCCCCCCAATGGACCACCTTGTCGTGGTGGGGGGGCTTACGGGAAGACATGAACTATTTGGCGGTCACTACCATCTTGATCGTACCCTGTCAGGTGATACTATAAGAAAAACATCTATAAACATCTTGATGTGACTCTTTCCAACAAACGGTCCCAAAACCAATCCCTCATAAAGCTAACTCCACGTTCGGTCTTAACATCAATGATCACGTGAGGGCAGACTTTGGTAGATTAATAGCTATCAAGCTACTAAAGCCCAACGGAGCAATAGTAATAGAAGAAAAATGCGATGCGGTTAAGAAGCGGAACTAAACTACCCCAGGCAGGTACCGGAGCGAATCGCGATGGAGAATCCCGCCTCGAGGCCTTAACCTCGAGCAGTCCCACGTATTCTGGGGGGGACAACGTAGCGCAAATTTCAGACCAGTTGAGAACTGGACCAATATATAATGAACGATCATCATCACCTCATCCTTCATCATCATCAGCTCATCCCTCATCATCATCAGCTCATCCCTCATCATTATCCAGCATCTTCCCATCTGTGCCATCAACTAATCCATACTCTAGTTCATCTACATATTCAACAACATCTAATATACTGCTGGAGGATGTTGTGCAAGAGACAAATCTAGTCGATAACCTTGCACCCACCACCAATAGCAAAAAAACACGTAGAAAATGGAGTAAAGAAATGAATAAATTTATCCTACGTACGTATCTTCAGCTTACCTTGATGGAAACTGACACAAATGGCTATTTACCACTATTACACACCAAATTTATAGAAAAATTTCCAGAAATGCAAATGATTAGTCGACAAAGAGTAGGGGACCAGAGAAGAGTTATAATTAACAAGAACCTACTTGCACAAAGTGAGATTGACCAGATTTACAGAGAAACACGTGAAGAATTAAAAAACATGCAATACAACACACATATACATAATACATCTACGTCAAATACTGAGCATTCACATGAAAACATAACATACCCTCAAAATTCATTAACACATACAAATAATGAGCCACCGATAATCAACACCAACAAAACTAGCCAACGGATGCGCTGGACCAAGGAGCACAATGAAACAATAATACGAATATACTACAAACTAACATCAATAGAAACAAACGTAACAGCTTATAGAGGACCCTTACATCAGGCTTTTCTAGCAAAGTTCCCACATCTAACACATATAAGTGAACAGAGAGTTGCTGACCAAAGACGGCTTATAATCTGCAATAAGTATTTGAGTCAAGAACGATTAGAAGCTATTAAAGAAGAAGTTATGAGTGAATTGCTCACCCAGAGTAGCAACTACTCAGAAACCCACACAAATAATAACTTCCCTACAACTAGCGGCTCGGACCCTATGTTAGAACAAAGTAATATTAGTAGTTATGATAATAGACACAATAATATTGACTCCGAAATAAATTATGAAATAGAAAATAACCCATACATGACAATACAGACAAATATACAGCAATCAAATACTACAGATATTGGAATAGAAAGAACGTTTGAAGAAGCCTATAACTTCTTCAAAAACACTGATCCTACAAAAAGAAGTTATATACCGAAACAAAAATCCTCAAAAAAGCTAAATTTCATAGTAAATTACATAAATAATAATGTTCTTACAAAGTTTATAGACAATGACTCAGAGTTCAATAAGTTGCAAACTGTATTGTACAGCGCAGCGTGGACGGCAGCAAAAATTAATGGAGCTAAATTAAAAATACCTCCAACTGAAATAAACTTCAGTAATAAAACTAAGAAAGCAAAATGGCAGATAAGATTGGAACGTAAGATAGAAGAACTAAGAGTACAAATAGGTCGATTAACACAGTACATTAAGGGCAATAGAACCATCAAGATAGTCAAACACGTAAATTACATAAAAAATCATTACAAGATACACGCTACTTATGAAAACCCCAACATACAGCTATCTGAATTTCTAGATACACTAAAACAAAAACTTTCTACCTATAGCAGTAGATTAAAAAGATATAACACATGTACATTACGAAAAATACAAAATAAACAATTCTTGTCAAACGAAAAACAGTTTTATCGCAAATTAAAAAACCAAAACAGAAACGATCATAATTTATCTCAAAACAATAATTGTAATAACAACTCACTGTCTGCTGCAGACATACACAGGTACTGGGCAAACATATGGGGGAACCCTATTCAACATAACGTGGAGGCCGATTGGATTCGCAACGAGGAAAACAGATATCAGAACTCTGAACTTATGGAGTTTCAATTGATACCCATAGAAATATTCCAAGATGTTATAAAAGGTTTACACAATTGGAAAGCACCAGGCTCAGACAACATTCACAACTTTTGGTACAAAAAATTCACCTGTATTCATGCATTTCTTTATAATCACATAAATAATTTTATCAAACAACCACACACATTACCAAATTATATTACTTTAGGTACTACATATATGCTCCCGAAGGACCCTAATAATCTAACAGATCCAGCAAAGTACAGACCTATTACTTGCCTTCAAACTATATATAAAATAATTACATCTTGTTTAACTCAAATAATCTACCACCACGTCGATAAAAATATGATACTAGCAGAGCAACAGAAAGGATGCCGCAAATATAGCCAAGGCTGTAAAGAGCAATTGACAATAGATTCAGTATTACTCAAACAAACTTTACAGAAAAAGCGAGACCTGTTCACCATGTACATAGATTATAAAAAAGCATTCGACTCCGTACCTCACACATGGCTACTCAAAATTTTGGAAATCTATAATATTCACCCGCAAATTATTCAATTTTTACGAAACACTATGACTAGATGGACAACAAGACTTAAATTAACCACTGAATCGAACATAGTAATAACCGAACCCATTGCAATACAGAGAGGTATATTCCAGGGTGATGCTTTAAGCCCCCTCTGGTTTTGCTTGGCACTGAATCCATTGTCTAATATGCTGAATTCATCAAACTTGGGATATGAACTAAACTATACAGATAATGACGATACCAACTTACTGACTAACTTCTCAACATTAAAATTAAATCATCTTTTATATATGGATGATATAAAGCTTTATGGTACCTCCGAGGAGCAACTACACCAATTGGCTGAAATTACAGAAAGTTTCTCACAGGACATTAATATGGAATTTGGGATCGATAAATGTAAAATTAATTCAATAAAGTCAGGAAAAAAATTTGAACATCAATATCATATGCAATCTGGAGATACAATAGAAGCATTAGCTGCGAATGAAGTTTACAAGTATTTAGGTTACATGCAAGCTCAACAAATACAGTATAAAAATATAAAAAAATCTCTAACAACGCAGTTCAAACACAGACTAAATATTATACTACGAAGTCAGCTCTACTCCAAAAATGCTACCAAAGCTATTAATACATATGCAATTCCTGTACTCACATACTCCTTTGGAATAATTAATTGGAGTAGAACAGAGCTGAAATCCTTACAGAGGCTGATAAATACCACAATGACCCGACATAGAAAACATCATCCAAGGTCATGTGTTCAGAGAATGACCATACCAAGAAACGATGGTGGAAGAGGTCTTATTGACATTATAAATTTACACAATAAACAGATAACAAACCTCCGTTCTTATTTTCATAACAAAGCTTTAACCTCGACTTTGCATAATTCAATAGTACTAAATGATAAAAAACTTACACCACTTAATTTATTTGATAAAACACAACAAAGAAATGAGATACAAACTGACCAACAGACTAAATTTAGTGAATGGATGCGAAAATCCTTACACGGACGACATCTTCACGATCTGCAGCTACCTATCGTTGACAAAACGGCGTCAAATGAATGGCTAAGGCGTGGAGAACTATTCCCTGAGACAGAAGGATTCATGCTCGCAATACAAGACCAGGTTATAGAAACCAATAACTACAAGAAACATATAATTAAATTACCAAATTTCACAGACGATCGCTGTAGAAAATGTAGGGAATCATCTGAAACTATACAACATATAACTGGCTCATGTAGAGTAATAGCACAAACTGATTACAAACATCGGCACGATCAGGTAGCAGCAATAATTCACCAAAATCTTGCATTTAAATACAAACTCATTTTAGAAAAAAAAACATACTATAAATATACCCCTGAAACAGTATTAGATACAAAATACTATAAACTCTACTGGGACAGAACTATTATTACTGACAAAACAATACATTACAATAGACCAGACATAACACTTCATGACAAAAAAAACCAAACAGTTTATTTAATAGATGTAGCAATACCCAACACTCATAATCTTTCATCCACACACACTGAAAAAATTACCAAATACACCGACCTAGCCATTGAAATTAAGAATCAATGGAAGGTTAAAGAGGTGAAAACCATACCAATTGTCATCTCATCCACTGGCGTAATTCCCTATACACTACACACAAGCCTCAAAATTTTAGACATTCATCCACAAACATACATCATCCTTCAGAAGGCAGTTATACTTAATACATGTCGAATTGTAAGAAAGTTTTTATCCACAGAACTAACAACACCAGCTATTGTGCTTGACTAAGGTTCGCACTATAGTCTAGAGATAACCCCTTTTGGGAGAAAAAAAAAAATATATCTGAAAAATAATAATAATATAAATAAAAATGAATTGTTGTTCGTTAGTCTGATTAAAACTCGAGAACGGCTGAACGGATTTATCTTATCTTAGTCTTGAAATGTTCGTGGAGGTCTAGGGAAGGTTTAAAAGGCGAGAAAAAATTGAATAATTTCCGGGAAAACCCTAAAAACAGCCCTTTTCTATTTCCCATACAAACGTTTTCTAGAGTCAATTTAATTATATAACTTCGAAGCCAAATAAGTGGCAGAACAACGTCTGCGGGGTCCACTAGTTAATAATAAAATCTAAGTTACGTATAGGTACTAGTGAGGCATGTAAATAACTAGAGGCAAAGTGAATTCCTGAGTCCCCTAGTGGGACATGGGTCGACCCATTTCTGTGTCTGTTTCACTGATCATTTTTCTGTACAGGCAATTAGGTGATCAGCCTTCTGTGCCCTGCCCGACCGAAACAATTTTTTTTAATCTCCGGGATTCGAAACCAGGACCTCCGATACTAAACGCATCATGCTTACCACTGTGCCACGGAGGTATTTATATATACTACAGCTATAAGTCACTTAATCAAATATACTTTTTAAATTATTTAGAATATTAAAAAAAAAGTGCCTATTCAACAATGATTCTTTATATAGCTAGAGGAGCTAATCATTAATAAAATATGAACACGAACTTTGCATAGCGAAGGGTAAAATAGCTGAAACTGCATGTACAGTTAATTGTGTAGTCTAGCTAGAGTTAAAATTAAGTGGTAGCTAGTACCAAGCGCTGATTAGACCCGAGTACATATGAGTGAAATCATAAGCTTTTTTTTAAATATACTCGTATGTAGACATCAATCGTTGACATCCCAGAACATTTAATAAAAGGAACATTTTATTAAGTGTTTTGTGGTTGACATGGTGCTTACCTAATGGTAGGTGACACCTCAGCTGCAGAACATCAGTCAATGGTTCGCTGTCGATCTGTTTCTTTTCTAGTATTCGGAAATGCTCAATGCCTAAAGAGACCAGAAAAATATAAACAAGTCGTCCCCGCGACACATCGGAGCACAATGTACATAATTACATAGGTGTTTTAGCAAATGCGCCAACGTGCCTGTCAAAACATTAGTTTAAAAAATAAGTTTTTAATTTATCCAAAAATAGCACGACATCGGTTCTCAGCCTTACAATAATTACAAACTGAAGGTATGAAGCTCGCTTGCAGGCTTATTATGAAACCGCTACCTTTTCAGTACAACTGACTGCTACCTTCTATTTTACGAAGAAAATATTTGTAAGGAATATTATTAAATTGGTAGTTATTAATTCTTTTTGTATAGCCATATTATTAAGGGTTTATTTTGCAATGGTGGTATGCGATTAAAATGAATATTATAATTTTGATTTTTTTATAGATCTTCCATTCAAATGTCTTAAAATTGATTTGTTAGTTAGATTAGAAAAAATAGTTTTATATATTTCGAAGTATCCGTGGATCAGAGTAGGATATTAATTATTTTTGTATATTATGTAAATTGTAAGGCTTAAATGACGTTTTACTAGTAAAATCGAAATTTTAACAACACATCGTTTTTTAGAAGGTAGGTTCATGAAGTTAATAAACGTAAAAATCTTAAACAGTTAATTTTAATGACATACAATAATATGTTTAGTATTTGTACAAGATATTATACATATAATATGAAAAAAAAATTATAAAATTATACATATATGATGTAATGTGAAAGAAAGATATATAGACCGTATTCTATAACATATTATTTTAATTATATATTACTACTAGCTGACCCGGCAATCGTTGTTTTGCCATGTAAATAATTTCTAAAAAGCAGGGGTTGGTGATAAAAAAGTAAAAATTTAGGGTTGTATGTACTTTTTAATGCTACATTATAAAAAAATAAAAACAAAAAATTTCGTCCAAAAATTAAAAAAAAATTTTAAGGGTGAACAACCCTTATCATTTAGGGGGATGAAAAATAGATGTTGATCGAATATCCACCCTGGCCGATATGCACGCTAAGGATCACGAAAATCGGTCGAGCCGTTTCGGAAGAGTTCGGTCCCGCACACCGTGACACGAGAATTTTATATATTAAAGAAGTAATTAGACTGTCACTTTTAGTCAACGTTATGAAACATCATATGTCACGTCAAAGTAGTTTTGAAAATCCTGCAAGACCACCCCCAAATAACAATGGTACGATTAGAAAAACATTTAGTTGCAAAAAAGGGACGACAAATCGAAAAACGACGTGTCAAAAAGAGACAGAATATTTGTAACTAAGCATAATGGGTGGTCGAATGTATCGTTTTTTTCGCAATTTATGACTTCGAAACAACGCTATTAATTGGTGAAATCTTTTTAACTGTAACAAAATAGAAACATTATATTGTGTTTTTAATTATTATTATAATTTGACTTAAATCACGCGTAATATTTTAAAATATTCAATAAGTAGGTACTAAAAAAAACATTCGATGAGCATACTACGCAGTTAATTAGCAGTTACATTGTAATATGCAAAATTTAACAAGAAGTACTTTTTTATTACTAGCGGACCCGACAGACGTTGTACTACCATAATTATGGCTTTAAATATAAAAAAATATATATCTAGATTTGAATAATATGCTATTTTCCCACTTCTATTCTATAAGTTTTAGTATATAAAGTCACTGATTTTCAGTGGACTTCTACGTAAGATATCATTAAAATCTGTGCAGCGTAACTCGAGTTATAAATGGATAACACGACTTTGTTTAATATAGATACAAGAATATAAAAATAAATATCAATAAAATAATTTTAGAGCAATGTCGAAAAATTACAAAAAAAAACTAACCAAAAAAGTGTCCGACTGAAATGAAGTTCACCTTGGTAAGTAGTAAGTACCCACTGCATTTAATATGAGCAATTGTATCACCAACTGCTCAAATTAAATGCAGTACCTATCAAAGTACATACTTGCAGTACATCGCAGGGTTTCTCACTGTGACCTTGAGACGGGTATTGGTACGTGCCTTTTGCACACTACAATCCGGAACATAGTAATAACACAGGTAAAGTACATTATTGCCAGCAGTGACAGTGTGTTCATATTTAGTTAAACGATTACCATAAAAGGGCTCAGCCGGCCTAGCATGACAACCGCAACAAAATTTTGTCGACCGTTTTCTCGTGTTTTAATTTATCTCTTTATTTCTTCCGGGTCTTACATGACAATTACACTTAAAACTCGGCTTTTAATATCAAAAATAGATATATTTGTCAATCGAGATATCTTTTCTATCAAAATTATCGATGTCGAGATATAATATATCGAGATATCCTTCATCTTAGTTTGTCTTCTCTCGTCCGCAACATATCTCGTGGCGGTCATGCTATGCCGGCAGTAGTTAGGTAGATGGTGTATTTTTGTAAAGGGTTGTGCCAAAATGCATTTGTAATATTGAATTTATTTATAACGATTTTGATTCGATATACGATTGATTCTTGACGGGCTCGTTGGCGCGTTCGGTAGAACACCTGCTGTGCGCATCGATGGGTCGTGGGTTCGAATCACATTTTAATTTGCTGTAAGCATATTGTCATCCCCATGTCTCGTAACTTCGGGCATTGAACGGGTGGGAAGATTATCGAAATTCCGACCGGATAACGAACCACCGTTCATAGACGGATAAATCGTGAAGTGCATATTGCGCGTTTCGGTTTCAGTCTATTGATTTCCTCGTCTGTCGATATCTAACATAAAAATATTTATATTTAAAAGTTGTAAAATAAGAACCTTTTGTTTCAAGAAAGAGGGTGAGTCATTAAAATATCACAGTTATTAAAAATTGGTTATAACCATAACTTACATTGACAGCACACAATAGTGGCATAGTGCGCGTTGTGAAAAAATGTTTCGATCTGGTAGCGCATAGAAGGCTGATCACCTGTTTGCCTGTAAAGAAAAAATACCAATGAAACAGACACAGAAATGTCCGCCTCACTACGAGTTTCACGAATATGAGTCGACTCATAAACTTTCAAATTGTAAAGCCAAGTGGTTTATATCGAAAAAGTTGTATTTAACTTATTTCTTAAGTAATCAAAGAAACTTCAATTGCGAATCAGAATTCGTTTAATCTTCGTATAAATTTAAGGTGTATATTAATTATTATGTAGTTATATATTTTTATAATACCTAAGGAAAGGATGACAAACTTATTGACTGTAGTAACTGTATACATATATGTACATATATTCTGTACTCTTGCTATCTACATAATTAAAATAATTGATACACAAAATGTGGGTAGTTATAAAATTGTTTCGAACTCAATATTTATTAATCAATGAACAATATACTGTATACATATAACATATTAAAATTGTTTTAGTGCATTAAAGTTGAGATGGTAGAAATAAATTTATAGCAACCTGTAGGGGAATTTCGATGACAAAAAAAGAAAAAAAAAATGGTGGATAACGCTGAAAGGCTGGCTTCGACACTCCTGAAGCATGCCATAATGCCAACTCTTAAAGCAATATTATTGCACGGGTCCTTGACGATAAAGAAAGCTATACAAGATGTATCGCGCTGTCATGTCCTCGTAAAATAAGGCAGCATACTACTCTAAGAATCTGTTATTATCACATTCGGGTTCCAGGTGTCAGATTCTTACATTCAGCCAGTAGTGTGCTTTGGCAATCTCGTGGGCTGCAGATGACAGCATTGTGGTCACTAGCCACACCGCTCTGACTAGAAAAAGTTACTGTGGTCGGGTGTATCTCCAGATCTTCGGCCGCTTGATAGCCGGGACACGCAAATAGAATTTTAACCGTGCAAATAAAAGGTATATCATAATAAGTAGATATTATAAAATATAATTCAATAAAATTAATAGGGAATAATAAATTCAAACTTTCCTATGTTCACGATTAAGGTTTTTATTAAATATAATACGAATCACTTTAGAATGTCATAATATTTTTGTGTGCTGTTCTAAAACTACTTTAAAGAGCAGCTGAATTGACATTACACGTCACATAGCGGTCAAATTCGATCGCGTGATAAGGTTACAGTATGTCAGCTAATTATTGCAAATATGCATTTTTGAGTGTCTATAGCATCGCGTGCGTGGGTGTTCTCGAAATATCGATTACAAATGAACGAAAAGGGGCCAGACCAGAGCCTAGCAAAGTAAGCCTTTGTTGCAAATTTGGACAAAAATAATAGTATTTATGTCATAATGAAGTATCAAGAAATATCATTTAGACTATATAACTAATTATTATAATAAAAAAAGTTAAATATTTTAAATTAAAATAGTCGTAATATGTATGCTTTTTTAAAATTTTCTAAACCTATTTTTTATGCAACATTACTCTAGTGTTTATAGAATGAATGATCGCTATAAATATGCCGTTTATATCCTGAAAAAAAAACCGTGAAGTGTTTAAATAAAATAACTGTAACCGGATTAAAACGCGCACACAATTTGCGCAAACCAGCACACCTTCCATACACAGTAACATTAAAATCACTATAGAGAATTAGGTTAATAATTCGCAGGCCTATCTAGACATTTATGTAAGTAATTCGGGGGTTTCAGGTATTTGGGAGATCGTATACTTGGCAATACTGTGTTTAGGAAGATGACTCATACTGATACCTGGTGATTTCCACCAACACCCTTACCAATTTTCTTCTGTCGGTGTATCTTTTTTACAGACAGCCCATCTCCTCTGTAATGTCCACTTCAACGGGGAACTGCTTACTGCAGCATGATAAGCAAGTACTCCACGACAAGAAGCTACCTTGAATTACCTTCCATATGTAAAGGATACTACAGACAGGATTGGAAGAATCTTAAAACGAGCTTCTATAAATACAGTTTTCAAGCCGCACTGGATTCAACAGTTCTTGAGACCAACTAAAAGTAATATACAATTTTGCAAGATGCAGGTGTTTATAAACTGGATTGTGACTATGGTATCCTACATTGAATAAACTGAATGTAGCATTTTGAACAGACTTAAGGGACACTTCGCAAATATCAAACACAATGTCACTCAAGTTATTGCATGTTTCAGGGTCAGTCTATGGATTTTCGAAAGCTCGAAATAAAACGAGTAGGTCGACAATGCATTATTGACTGACGTTATTTGTTTGAGATAATATCTATGATCAAGTCTCAGATTAAATTAAAAAAAGTCTTTTTTTATTTAATCTGAGGATCAAGTGAGCTTCTGCTCTTACGGGTCCGTCGAAATGTAACATAAAAGTATAGACAGGAATAATCTAAATAAAGGTTGTTGACCCTTTATCTTCAGGTATTATAAGTACCCTGTAATATTTTGATCCAAGCATCAGTACCGCTAAAATAAGGGATGCTGAGGGGTTGGCTATCCCATTTGACTACTTGTTGCTGCAGCATCAGATGCAGATCATCAGACCTTGTCTCGGAAACACAATCGAAGCTATGAAAATTGATAAGACCTTATTAACAAGTAGGAAATGAGCTGATGATATTCAAACGACTGAACAGATATTCATTCAAAATCGATTCAGTCCTTCGGGAGATACGATGCCACAGACCGGCACAGTTCTTACAGTTAGTTATAATCTATTACATAAATACAAACAATAAACGGAGTTAAAATGTTCTTTGTATCGCTGTAATCTGAAAACCATATTATACAGTTAAAACACCTTTTATAAGAATCTAGTACGTCACGATAAGTAAAGGTGTGTTTACAATATTCATTATTTATAGTCAACTATTTTCAATGAATACAAGGTATATAAGGAGAAGGAGATATGTTTATTTATTACATAGTTTACAGAAAATATATAGGAAATTATATACCAACTTAAGTTTAATACTGTGAAACAAACAAAGACAAAGTGATCTATATTACAACGTTACACTATGATTAAAAATTTAAAATTTTCTAAGTATCACTATAAAAGCTCTTTAAAAACTGAATATTAATTGTTGATGTTTTTAAAAACATAACCACCAGGTAACTACTGAGGGTTTACTTAAAAATGAAAAACAGGACAAAGGGGTCGAGAGAAAATAGTCTGGGGACAAAGGTTACATTAGTTTAAATATTATCAATGAAACAGACAGTCTCTGCCTCATGACATTAGGAAACTTAAGGAGGATACGAGAGAATGCACTTTTTTATGACAAAAATAATTTCTAATGTTCCGAATTCCTCTTGATTTATGAGCGACTAGTAAATCTCGATATTTGTCATGTATTCTAGATATGATTCATATTAGTATTAATATTAAATCTTTATAATGCTGTGCCTAATTATAAGTTCGATATGTTTGTACGTAAGTATTGTTGGTAGGCTAAAAATTAAAATACATATTATAATATAATCTGTTCTTATCTTATTTTTTTGTGTAATTCTTTCGTTTAATGACAACATTAAGATAACTTGAAAATTTTATCTTATCTGCTATCGTATTTTTCATTTATATAGTTATTTTATTTGTTTGTTTAATCTAGAATTACATCAAACGAGTAAAAAAAAATAAAGTCCGGGTAGCTACTATAAAATAATTTTTAATGCATTATTGATTAGTAATATTATATCGAATAGCTAATAAGGGTAAAGCGACGTTTTTGGCAACATAGACTTATTTTCTTTTTGCTTTACTTTCTTATTATTTGTGTTTTTTTTTCTGCCTTATTTAAGTTTCTTGAATCAACGACAAACTTTGTGTCTTCATTATATACATTGATATCGTTCTTTTCCGTTTATTTACTTTCCTGTAAAGCTGTAGAATGATGGTTACCCATTTTGGCTGTTAGCCATTTATGTAAACATACATACATATATTAAAATTGATTCATTTGACAGTGATAACCAAGATATTTACGGCCTTATTCAGAAACGTATTATAAGCCTGATATATTTAAAATATAATTTGGCTCGCTCTATCGAATATAAAAAGACTATAGAACGAAAGAAACAAAACATATTTTAACTATAATAAGGCCGATTATATATAAATAACATATATCTTGGGTATCACCTGAGTATTACTTTCGTGACATTTGACTTAAAAGAATTCAATTAAAATGTTAAGAGTGTGATCGCGACTTTGTAATGAAGCGAGTGTTATGATAGGGGTTGTCTTTAGTCGAGCGACGGTCGCGGCGCTGCGCACTTCCTCAACTGTTTATGGAAACGGGTAATTTATTACTCCTCTTCACTCGCGTTTCGCTTTACACAATCTTTTGCTTTGTTTTTTATTGGCACACGTCTATATTAGGCATACGTATGTACCTATATAGGACCTTTTTCAATTTATGAGGAAAACACGGTTTATAGTATTTATAATAGTTGTTTTTGAAATTCATTTAATGAAATAGCGTATAAGTAAATTTAATTTAGAGTATCTTATTTCGCAATTACTTATTGTTATTTTTTTAAATTAAATAGTTACTAGGCTTTGAAATTAGCTTTGAGAGCTACTTAAAATGTTCATGTCTCTTATATACTGTATACTAGAGTCTACCCGCGACTTCGTCCGCGCTGAATTCGATTATTATCTGGTTTTGTGTCTTCTTACGTACTTGGCCTACATACTGCAATACACTCCTATTCCTCCATAAATTTTTTTCGTGTAACTAACGGTTAAACAATTATACTGCAAAGTTTCATCAAAATGCGTTCTTTAGTTTTTGCGTGTAAGAGTAACAAACATTTATCCATCCATAAATCCTCACAAACTTGCACATTTATAATAATATACTAGGATTAATGGAAATGACAGCAATTATTTTAAGTAAAGCTAGGTATATCGGTATAAGTAAGTACTTAGTAGGTTGCCTAGGCTAGATTTATACATTTAATTTACAATGGTTGCACAACATTCGATATCATGGCATCATTAATTCGAATATAGGGAAAAAAAAACAGCGAATGTTAAATTATTCTAGTAAACAACTGCATATTACTGATGCATATGTAACAGAAAAATTTCGCACCATTTGGATTTATATTTGAGAAGCAATTTACAAGTGAAAATTTTTACATAGAAATCGATTTTGTAGACAACCAAGACAGCATGCGTATCGAGCGGCACCTTTGATTTTAACAAAGGAAAACCGACAAAAGAGCCGATAAAAGACAGCACTAAACTAATGTTATAAAGTACTACGAAATGTAGGAACAATTAGCTATATAAAAAAGTTTTTGTTTTAATAGATATTTTATTTTTGCGTGAACTTATGTTTTATGGTAGGAGTGAGTGTTTATTACCGTATATTGTATTAGTTAACAGTAAATATAATTATTGATGGCTTTGTTGGCGCGTTTGCTAGAACTACCTTACGCTTCGATGGGTTGCGGGTTCGAATCCCGCTGGGTTTATAATTTTTTGTAAGCATGTCTTCCCCACGTCTGGTCACTTCGAGCACTAATCGGGTTGGAGGAATATCGAAATCCCGACCGATTTTTTTCTCAGTCTATAGATTTCCGAATGCTCGAAATAGCGCATTTTTGACTGATGTACTGTGGCAGGGGTAACACTTAGTACTTACTATCAAGTGAATCTCATGCTCCTCCATCCTCAATGTGGTCCGTTACCTGGCAGGGATTTCGATATTTCTCCTACCCGTTCAGTGCCCGAAGTTACCAGACGTGGGGAAGACATGCTTAAAGAAAATTATAAACATGTCGTCCCGGTGGGATCCGAACCCACGACCCATCGGTGCGCACAGCAGGTGCTCTACCAAACGCGCCAACAAGCCCGTCGTATTTTATTACATATTATGTATGTACATTATACATATTTCAGGCGATGTTCTAAAACACATTCAAAGTTTTAGTTATCACTATCATTGTTATTGAAAATATAAAAAAATAACCTTAAATAGGTCAAACATATGAAATTATTGAAATATGATATTATAACATGTTTTTAAATTTAATCATAAATTATTTTGTTTAAATATTGAGTACAAACTTAGTGCAAAATCGTAAGTAACCCTTCTTATCGCCTTGTGTGATTTGTTACACGATGTTATTAAAAATATGTAAGTATGCATTTTTTTAAAACAATGTATTTCAAAATAACTATTATGTGTGAATTATATATGAGTAATTTAATTTAATTCAATATCTTATTTTAATTTATTTTTCAATTTTATTTTGTGTTTACTAAAAAATTTTTATAACAAATCTATATTAGATATGTATGTGTTTTGGAGTAGTTCTGAGTCATGACTTCTGGTCAATATCAGTGGGCTACAAAGATTCTGAGAGATACATAGCTTTTAATTGAAATCAATTAATACATAACATTTCGTTAATCTAAATGTGCTTATTGAATCATTTATTGTATTGAATGCGTTTTCTATAATATTTCTGGGGAGCAATTTCTGAATGAAACAGATATTTATACAGAGAGAATATTTTTAATGAGATAGAAGAAATCTTTCCCACAACGATTACGTTCACCTGAAAGGTAATAGGGATGTACCGATCAACAAACATTATCATCTGTTACGTTATTTTACTTTATAATACTACAATAAAATTCATATTCTAAAAATAATAATTTGTTTGTTTATTTGTGGAGGTTATTGTAAATGTAAGTTTAGTGGTTTAGCGGTTGTGGAGTACATACATGAAATTGAGTAGAACTTTAAAAGTCCGATATTACGCTAGAAAGTTATTACTCTCTTGTATACCTAACTTTTATTTTTGCCATCTGACTTAGTCTAACAAACAATAAGTATTTTTAGAAGTAATACGATTAAAAATACTGCTTCCAAGAATTATTCATATAATTTATACAAAAATGGAATATTTTTACCTTTTGTGAGTAAACATGAGTATGACACGTTATTATGAAGCACTCTAGTCAAAATTTTATTAAGTAATCGTATTTTTCCATCAAAAACAGTTTTTTAATTCTCATAAAGTTCTCATAAAGTTTTATATCTATTTAATAATATTTTTTAAACCACTATGAGTTGATAAAACATCGATATTGTAGTAAACGTTAGCACGTCACTAGTAATAATGCACCTTGACAGCACTAAGGGAAATGGTTTTTTTTAATCACATCAGACTTAACAATATATCATCCCTTTATTTATCCACTGCTACATATTCGCGCTCAAGGCTTTGTCCGGCCTTTGATAGATTTTAGGGCAAAGGGGTCTGGTATACAGCCGGTGCATGGATTCTATAGAAATAGCAATGCGAAATGACTTCATGACGCAAAACATTAATAGGAACGGATTTTGTGCATGGGAATATTTCCGATTAATAATAATAATTTGTGATGAAACTATTAAGGGCATTAATTATAGAGTGCTATTAAAATACCATTGTCTCAAAATGAAAGGAACATAAATCAGTCACTGTTAAAACTGTCTCTTAACATTATATAATTTTAGCAATGGGCGTGTCCAGTGAGATTTTATTTCTTTAAAAACAGCAGGGGGTCAGGCTTTTGTGATGGTAATATGAAGTCGGACGGACTATAGGTTAAGATGCGGTAGTGTAATCAATACATGGTCTCAGTAACCCTCTTTTGTCGCATTTGACCCAGTGCAGTGGCAGGTTGTATTATTGTGGTCAACTTGTATGATGGGTAAACGGGTTTGCAAATCGGTGCAAGTGGAGATAACAGGTATTTTGTTATTTATTATGAAAATGAAATTCGGTCTCATGATACTAGGTGTATTTTAATGTACCTACCTATAACTTTATATATTTCATAAATGTTGTAACATGTTCATATAATTATGATATATACTATATCATAGTGAGAAATTACTATACAATAGTTATAAATATACAATATACAAATATTTATGATTATTTAGTTAATAAATATACAAATATTTATGAGTAGCGATCCGCCCCGGCTTCACACGGGTGCAATGTGGATGCACTATGCACAAAAAAACACACGCTGATAATGTAGCTTCCTATTGGTGAAGTAATTTTTAAATTTGTAACAAACAAAATTTTCTTCTTTATAATGTTAGCATAGATTGGTATAGATAAATGTGAAAGTAACTTAAATTGACCCTCTGCACCGTTTTCACCACTTAATTAATTACATAGGAAAAGATATACCTATTATTTGGCAAAACATCCCATATTTTATTTGTGATTTTAAATGTTCAGTAAGTTAAAACCATATTTTTTAAATTATTATTCTTTATTGAAACATAGTATTATATAACTAATCAGTTACTAAAGAAAATAATAAACTTTTGAATTATTTCAAAGAAATGAGTTTCTGCGTCGTATCTAATTCGTCAATTGTTCCAAGGGTAAGCTTCTATTGTTTAGACTAGATTATATTCGAAAAAGAAGGAGTTGTAAGAAATATTTTCTGAAGAGAATTTTTACAAAAGAAGAAGGATTTGTTTTAAGTAGATTCGACTTTATTATTATTGTTTGGTGTTTACATCAAAGGTCCATCGTTTTAATGCTAATAATATGTCAATTATATCGTGTTTGAAGAACTGTTATAATTCAATTATAGATATTAATGATAAAACAATGTCAGTGGTAATTTTGTGAGCAAGAAAACTGATAATATTCGTGTCTATTTTTTAATAATTGAGAATATTTGAAAATCGAATTATAATGTTGTGACCTATGAACAACCTTCTCCTATTTTTGTTATTGGCAATATTTTCGACAATGTACCTAATAGAAAATGTAGGTACATAATATGTTGTCAAGATGGTATTCTATAAAGAAATATGTATCAGTTAAATATATTATAAGTCTTATTTACTTCTAAACAAAAATACGCGAAACTACCACGTGAGTACACGTGTTGTAACGTTGTAAGGACTTTGGATAATAATTATCCTAGCTCTCAAACAATAAAACATCACGTCCAAGACGGCACGAAATTCCACAAAATTTACAAAACTTCTAATATTCGATGTGCAACGTGCATTTGGCGCCTAGTAAGATACGTTTTCAAATATTATTAAAAGTTGAATTCCTTAAAAAATTCCAACATGGGAATTAAAGCTTTATACAAAGTATATAAAATTCAAAATCCTTTCCAACGTTTCTAATGCAGGATAAATCTAAGTTAATCGTTTACACACAAATTGATATACAATTTTCACCTTTCTTTACAACGCTGTAGATATTATATTTCCATGGCGAGAATTAATGTCTTGGTTCCAGGATAATAATAATGCATTTTTTGCTATCCAAGATGTCCGTGTGCGATGCAACAAATGTTTGTCTGTGTGCTCATCTAGTCGTAGGCTCGTAGCAGCTGCTGTGCCTATTATCCTTACATAGTGTGCGTGTTTTGTACTAGGACTCAACAAATTTAGATATTTATTTAAAAAGAAACGAAATAAAAGTATAGGATGTCATTTATATTTGTTTAATTAATTAAACCTAGATTCTAGTTTGACTTACCTAGGACTTAGTTCAAATAAATTTCTCACAAAATTATTAAAATTCCACTAATAAATTAATTAAAGGGTCGATATTTGCAAATGACTATTGTAAATTAAAACACTAATTTTTAATCTACTGTGTACTTTGGCTTTTATAATAATTCGTGTCGCACTAAACAGATATTTAGTTTATTTTGGCTTTTATTATAATTTGTGACGCACTAACCTCATATTTAGTTTCCATTTGGTATTATTCGCCAAAAATAGCACTACTCCTGGCGCGTAATTTACAGGTTCGCGTGTTTCGTTGACATTTAACTTACCTAAAGCTGATTGTGGCTTACAAGACGTAGCAAAATGTGTTTTTATTCTGTTCCAGTAATTATGCAAAATAAACTGCCAGAACTATCAAGTCACGATTGAGCTATTTCGATTAACTTTGTTTCTAAAAGCTGAAATAGAATCCATGTATATTGAAATAAATAGAAGAATAAATTATTGTTGTCATTGAATTATCATTGTCTAATATTAACAAACGTGACGAATGACTCGTTTCAAATAAAAAACGGTAATAATTTATCTGGATTTACAAAAAATAAAAGAATTTCAAACAATCGGACTAATACAAAATCAATCGGTAATATAAATCTTTTGAAACGCTTTTCATTAAAATGTCGTTATTTGTATTTTATTATATTTTTTAATAAAACCATTTTTTTTAAATTCTAGCGAAGCAACGATCAAAACTATTTGAGCTTCATACAATTTCACAAGGAAACATTTTTTGCATCGTTGCCGAAGCTATTCCCAAGAACATGTGGACCGCTAGTGGTGCTTCGTTGCTAGATCAAATACACCATCCTGCCGGCATTGTAGTTCCTTTATCAATGCCTTTCAAAAAATATTTATTTGTCCCTCTCTAGCTTCAATTGCCTTAGCATGCGTGAGAAAGAGAAGAAAACATTGAGCGTCTTCAAAAATAAACGCTATTCAAATGAATAGATTTAAACAATAATTCATGTGGAAAGAATGCCAAATGCATAATTCACGCGCGAAGAATATAATTACCAAACCTATACTCTCATATAATTACTAAATTGTGTATCTGCGCCTAATAATTTTTGCTTCAGGCTTTGTAGGTACACTCAAAAATAAGTCATTAGACAATGAAATAATTTATATACGAAAAAGTAGGTATCCACGAAAATATGATCTTATATGAAATAATTAATGTCTCTTCAACTTTTACTTCTGTGAGGCATACATTGTGCAAATGTTATTATTCGATTATTTATCATATTTTGAAAATCAATATTATAAAGCGAATGAATCGTCCTTTTGGTTGTAATCGTCCTTGTACTCGTAACAATACGCATAATTTAATAGTTCTCAACTAGGTTTATAGCTGATAGTGAATTCAAAATTAGAATAATTATAATAATCAATTGTTCTTTTGTTTTGTTACATCTTGTTATTTTTAACCGGAATAATTAATCTTAATTAATAACCTTTGAAAAAAGTACATATCAAGAGAAATTATATTAAATATTTTTCAGTTAAAATGAAGTGTACAAAGGTCCAACTTCAGGAAAGAACTAAATTGGGAGCAAAAGAAGTAATAAGTGAAAAGCCCCGAAGATTTTGCCAGAGGCGATTAGTTGATCCCGATCACCAAGACGACACGAGCTGGAGGAACAATCTAGAAAGGTCTATTTCTATGCTTTCTCATTAACATAGTGATATTATTTTTACTTAACCAATACTTGTAATTATTACTTTGCCGGCTATTACTACAGATCTGTAACATTAGGCTCCATGTTAATTCACTATTCTAAACAAAACATGTCATAGATTTATTAATATAATAATTATATGTGAGGTAGAGGAAAATAACAAAAATGCTAGGTAATGCTTTATTTGAACTTACATCAATGATGGCGCATCATAGTTTAACCCATTCTGTATTTCGAGCATCTATATTCCATAGACTCAAGTCCAAATGTGCATTGTGCAGTCGCTTCAAGGCGTTGTCTGTCAAGTATGTTCATACGTATTAACGGTAGGTCGCTACCCGGATGGAATTTCGATATTTCTCCCACCCTTATGCTCGAAGCGATTTTAGTGAATTGATTATATTGTTTATATAAATATAAAAAATATGTAACGCATAATACAGACAGAGATGGATGTGCTTGTAACACCATAAAATATGTTTACAGATATTATAAAAATGAAACTCAAAACTTCAAATATAATCAGGCTAATAGTACCAGTCGACATCAACGAGAGTCCGAAGACTTATTTCTTTCAGTGCAAAACCTACAATTTCATGGAGGAACTCAACAAATAAAGAGACCACGAACTAGCTTCAAATACAAAACTTTACCGCACCAACAACACAGAATGTTTGTCAAAGAACTTGTTGAAGATAATTGGAATGACAGCGGACGCTACTCGGAACTTACATGTTACTATTACGATGATTACGCCAAGTATTTACTAAATAACGATCGATCAAGAGCTTCATCCGGAAAGTCTAGCTTATTACTACATAGTTCACTCAGCAAATCAAAGGAGAGCGTGAATGTAAAGAGTAAAGGAAAACCGAAAACTTCTAAAACATTAAAAAACGATTTAAACACTAAGAAACCTATTAAGAGTCAAACTAGCGATGGCAAAGTAGTTGTAGACACAGAAACACCTAGCGAAGGTACAAAAATAGCATTTCATAAAAGCGGAAAGAGAAAAAGCTTGACAATATCAAGGGCAGATAGTCCCGCGACTGTTCAAGTGATTAGAGTTGATGTCGTGTGTAATTACAGTTGTAGTACTTCTACTTTGTCCGACTATGAAGATAAAAAGCAAACTAAATCCAATGAAAAAGCAATCAAAGAAAAGAACGAAATTGCGAAGGGAAAGCAGTTACATTTTGCAAATAAATATCTTTTGACGAACACAGTTAAGACTCTTGATGAGAATGCGGGTGGGGCGAGAGTAACGTTACTTTGTAAGACTTTTAAGTTAGCGGACAGGTCGGGAATATTCGCAGAAAACAAAGCAAAGTCTTTGAAAATCAAACGTAACTGATGAATTATTTTCTTTTAATTTGTATACATTTAAAAGCAATTTACTTTTTTGGGAAATACAATCTTTTTTTTCTAAAATAGTGGCGTTGTGACGTCTATTAAAATTACCTGCGAGCGAATCTTGGCGCCCTTCTGGCGCCACCCTAACTTTCTACACACGGTTCTCAAAGTGTACATACATATTTAATTATAACAACATATGTTTGGTTTATTACTTAATTTTAATTGATAATCGTAAATTAATGTTAATTTAACTCTCGATGTGCTCTAATATAATAATGTACTTTGTTTATTTCCTAAGCAATGTTTTGAAGACGTGACGTGAAAGCAATGCGGAGGAGCTACTTATACCCAAAAATATTTTTATTTATTTAATATTTCTTTGCCATCTTATTTACAGTAACAATAAAATGTGTAGAAAATTAATATCATAAATATTGATTATGCTAATAATAAATAATAGTACATTTTTTTTAACAACTAACAGGATATAATATGTACATATATCTATAATAGGCTATAATATATCCTGTTGGTTTTTAAATTTATTTGAGTACTATGTTACTTTGTTATGGCCAAAGTTTGAGAACCGTTAGCATCGCCTAGAAAAAATTTAAACAAACTTTTCACGTACCCTGTGATTTAGTATGCCGATGCGCAATCTAGTTTATTTAAGTATCGTTTAATCTTAAGTTTTGTATAAGAAAATAAGCGTAATAAAATGTTCTGCAATAGATCTTTTAATTTAAAACTGCGTAGGGCACTTAAGTTGTAATAACGACTTCTGATAGATTTTAGTATGAGGTTGTGATTCCATCTGTGTATTTTTGACTTGTGTATAACACACTATATTTAAAAAAATTGCAGAAGAGTAACTTCTCATTTTATGATAAATTTTAATACTAGTAAAATATGTGCTTTCAAATTCGATCGATGCTATAATATTTTTTTTTCAGTGTGTTCCGAATCATTAAATATATTAGTAATTATTATGAAATGATTAGTATCCTTATTCATTGGATTAAAGTTTGTTTCGATGAAGTTTTTATTAGAATATGCTACCAAAACATTAGTGAGTACCTTCACCCGTGATAATATAGAAGCGGTGAGAATGATTAACGATCCGAATGGAAACGTTTCTGAATATTAATTTGTAGTTGAGGTCACCAGAGCCTTGGCAAATGTGACACGGCCGCAGTGAAAGGATTGGTACGCCATGGACCCCCCGATAGGGTGTATGTGCCGAATTTATAGGTGTGAGAGATGGAACTTCAGGGTAGCGAAAGGGTGAGGTGGACTTTGGACCCCCACACTTAGGGGGCTCCGGACTCCCTATTCGCCCTAGTCCGGCACCCCCGCCCGAGGCTCCCGTTCCTGTCCACGCGATAAGAGGAAAGAGGGGAGAACGTCAAATGGACGTTTTACGCATAATTTAGAGCAGTAAATGGATTCGAACAGTCTCCACAGCACACCCATATAAGCGTTAACGTGATTTTGTTCGAATTAAGGATTACGAGGGCTTGAATAAATTTAAACTATTGTTTTAAACTCAATAAGTTCTTTTTTTGTTGAAAATCCTTCTAGTACGAGAATAATTTAAAAACTAACAACCAACATACAAAAATTACATATTCGTGTATGTAAACTTGTTTAAGATATTTTTAAATTTATAAGTACTACGAAAAATTACGATCCAAAGCAATATGTTATATACCTTATAAGTTAAATCGTGTGAAATAAGAAATGCATGATTGTGGTTGAATAGACGAGAGATAGACGCGTGGCTTTGAAAGTAACCAACTGAATTTTTAACTGCAACCCTTTTCAATTACCATTGAAGTAGGGATCCTGTCCGAGCTCGGCTGACAATCCTTTTTGTGCTGTTCAATTATTAACGTAAATTTATAAATTCAGACATGTGTGCTAAATTTTAGCGTCTCGGCTAAGTGCTCACAACATTTTTAATAATAAAACTCACGTCATTTAAATCTCTACTGTTGTAACTTGTTATTATAATATATCAACTCGAGAATTAATTTATATAGTTTTACAACTTCATGCTATTGCTTGACTATCTGTAGTTGTAGTGTAAACATGACATTATTCTAGCCAGAGTAAATGTATCATTTTTGGTTAAGACTAGTGATGCGCGACTGCGAATGATCAGGGTATTCGAATCATCAACAATTAATAATGTCCTTATTCGACTCGAATTTAATTTAACTGATGCAGTATATGAACACACTTTAGACAAGCCAAACCACTACACACCTTTCGAGTTTCGAATAACCGAAAGTCCTTGTAAGAGAAAGTAGATTATTTCCCAGACTAGTATGCGAGGCTATTGAAATTAAAAAAACACCCTAAGTTCAATAGAGAAGATGGTTTGCGACTTTCCAACACCTGGGATCCAGTAACTAAAAATCTAAAACCCCAAATCAAACATACTAAAAAACAAGAGGACACCTTTAGTCAATATTGTCATAATATAGAAAATTACAGTAGATATATCAAATCCGTACGAATAGATGGCGTTAGTATTAAGTATGGCAACTTTATGATATTCAAATCAGACAACAGATTCAAGGCCGGCAACGCCGGTGTTGCAGATGTTCATGGGCGGCGGTGTTCACTTTCCATCAGGTGAGCCGCAGGCTCGTTTGCCCCCTATATTTAAAAAAAAAAAACTGTCATCTTTCAGTCTGCAGCGATCACGGTTGCGGAAAAGCATCCGAAACTTCTGCAAAATAATATTAATAACAAATCTCGTTTTAATCCGTTATAAAGTATTTTTTTTTAAATTAAATTATATTTCAATTTTTTTTCATTTTCATTTCATATCCGTTCATTTCATTTTCATTTTACTAATATTAGTAACTACTAATGACATTTCGATTAGAAAGTTCGCGATTCTCGGTAGTTGCCAGAGTAACCCGTCGTTTGATATAATTGAATTCAAACTAATTGGCGGCTGTGAACATCGTACGTTTCGATGCGCAGAACGCTATAATAAGGTGTAAGCGGGACGTGGAAGTGACGCGCCGCGGAGGAATCGCCCCGCGCGCCTTCTCTTTTCCCCGCAGTCGCCTCATGCGTCTTAATTCTTTGTGTGAGTGACATCGGTATACTGCACACACGCGCACATTTCTATCTAACTACAGTCGAGCTCTTAAGAGTTAATTATTAATTATATTATTATTGTTTCGTTTTTATTGTTATTGAATGTTTAGTTTCATCAGTTATTTATTTATGTTACATTTTTGTTGTGTTAGCTTGATTGATTAATAAAAAGGATAGAGAATAAGAAGACAAATTTGATCAAGCCCAGAAAAAGAAGGAAGTTCTATGGAATGTATAAATATAATGAATACAATAATTAATAATAGTTTGTATATCTCATAAAATGTTTTTTTTTCTTGCATCCTTTGATTAAGGACTATATTCACCTAATTCAGTATTTTAAACAATTCTCCAGATACGAATCTATAAGTAACACATTTGTAATAGCATTTCATAATTTAATAGAAATTCAAATAGAGCTAAATAATTTTGGACTTGATTATACCTGCGCGCACTTGTACTTGCCTCTAATTTCCAGCCGCCAAAAAGTTTGCATCGGACTATACTAGACGCCAGCGCCAAAGCTTAACAGGAGTTAGTTTCTAATTTTCCTAGATCGAATAATTTGAATGATTCGTTAAATTGAATAATTCGAATGAAATCATTCATAGTCGCGTATCGCTAATTAACACATTTTACAACTTGTTTTAATAGTTACTTTTTGGTTTAAATAGTTATTTGAGATCAAATTTTGACATACAATATTGGACAAATCTAGGATAGACCTTGGATAGACTAGTCATTTCGTGAAGAGAATATAGGAAGACTCTTACTAGATTACGTCACTGAAGGTCTGCTTCAACTAAATTAACATAAATGCAATTTAGGTATCCGCGTAAATAAAATAAAAAATAGAAAATAAGAATGATACAAATTATACATAAAATGGCTATTTCATTTAAATCTTTACCTTACACGTTGTCATTGTAGGGCGTTGACCTTTTGTTATATCAACTAAAACCCACATCGAGGCATGACTAAGTGAGAATTGCACTTTTAATTTATTGTTATGTTTTTATAAATTAGACTTAAAACACGGTTTTATTTGTTTTAAAAATACCTAACCAAGAAGTTCTAAGACGACAGAATGATTAGGAAAATATAACAATCAGATAGTTCCTTTGTATGTTGGCGGTTACTTCTGGAATCACTGAATCGATTTGGAAAATACTTTGATTAAGGCTACGCTATACTTCATTATGGATAGAATAGTTAGATAATATTTATTATTGTTTGGCGGTATGGCCTTTATCATACGATTAAGCTTACCTGAATTTGATGAACTTCAAGTAATAATATTATATTGCTTAAAATGTCTTTTTGATATTCCATGTTTGAGACACTGGATAAATAATAATAACAAGGACGCTGTAAGCTGGGAGTTTTACATCACAGTGCGTGTTAGTGCTAAATAACTATTTATCTGTATTCTGTATATTTTCCATTTGATACCATTTTTTTTTCGTTTCATAACAAATAAAAGCGAAATACATGTCGCTTATAAGAAACTTGGCGGGACCACCATACAAGCCCAAAAGCCCGGCTTGCTCTGTTATTGCAACCATAAAAAGAAAAATAATAATGCACTTAACGTAATTATAGTATACCTATGTCATACATAATTTATAATATTACGTAATTATATAATTGCGTTAAAGCGGCTTTTGGGCTTGAATGGTGGTCTGGTGGTTTATAGGTAAGTACTTAAGGAAAATTTAGTTTTGTGAAAATTACTGCAAGTATATTGCAATATTGTAATAATAATCATAATTGTAATATTTAAAACATAATCGATCAACTTAATGGGAGAATTAGCTGCGCTTTATGTATGAATATTTTTTTTATTAAATTTTGCTGAAAAATGGTTGGGTGAATTGTTAACAATATATTCGTACATTGATCTTCGGTAGAAAAAAAATCTTAAAAAATTGATTACATTGCAGCTATAAGAAACGATGACGTCATATTTTTATATATATGTTCTAGCTGATTGGTAGCGAGTTACGATAGAGCGATTATGGGATTTAACAATTTCAACATAAACAAACATCCATTTTTCCAGTCGTCGTTAATCGTGTTAACGAAGTTTCGACCGTTCTCGACATCACAGAGCTCACCATTCACGCCAATTCGTAAGCTGCTAAAGTTAGTGAACCCATCAGTAAAATTCCATGCGAAAAACAACCACAGCCGGGCCAGTTCAATGGTTGTACTGGTCCAATATTCTACTCCTATGTGGTGGCAGAATATAATATAATACCTACCTTTTTCAACACTGGTGACCCAATGCGATCATCGCCACGTATACTTTCATAAATAAAATGTGCAGATAAATTTTAAATAAATAGGTCCCGCGACTCAGGAAATCAACTTTACCAAAAATAAAGCATTGTTCTCTTTACTAGGCGTATAAAAGTAATCACAATTTCACGTTCAGCAAAGAATGTCAAAATACAATATATTACGGTATATAGAACTAATACTTGTAACTTATATTAATAGTAAAATTTGAGTCAGCCCGAGAACCCACTGCCCTCACTAATAGGCAAGTCCGAGTAGTAGTGAGGTTGTGTGCGAACTTGCTTCAATGTGTGCAATTTAATAATAGGCACCGTACCTACTCCGTCCAAATTTTACATCTCACATCTTTCTATATGGGGTGCTCCATTCAAAGAATTACTTTAAATTCCGATTTAACTAAATAAAAAGCTAAAAGCGATTTATTATTTTCCCAATAGTGTGTATGCTTTACTGCAAACGTCTGATCTTTTTCCGAAACTAATACTCGCGTAAGAAATTTTGGAATCGACTTTATAAATCATTGTTTAGTAATTTCTGACGTACTATGTGCTCGTGCTCAGAAATGGATGTCGTTGATAGTCATCTCTTAAAATCGGGCAGTTAGAATTTTGTCTGAGCTTTCATGATTCGGCTTATATATTTCACGTATTCGATGTCACCATCCACCTAAAAAGCCAAAAGAAAAAAAGAAAGGAAATCAACATATTTTTCGATATTCATTTAAGCATGCGCCACGTTATGATATGGCTGAAATATGAAGTAGATGTACCAATACACCGAGCTACCCGCTCTATTGTTCTACCTAAGTACCTACACTGTTTAAGGTATATCTAGACGTCTACCTAAGTCTAAGTCTATCTACTGTCCTACCTGCTCTGTTTAGGGTATATCTAGAAGTCTACTTAAGTCTAAGTGTATCTTGTTCTACCTACTCTGTTTAGGCTATATCTAGAATTTTTTTCTTTAAGTAACGTAATAAATATTGATAAACAAACAATATTCTTATTATCATCTAAATACGAATATTTTTGAGTTGGATGCAATATTCTAATACTAGTATAGTCGTTATGACCTTTTAGTCTATAAAACTGATTAAAAATTAAACAACCAATACTGCACATCCTGTATAAGTACGGACATGCGTGTTACACGCATATCTAAGCAGTATTGTTAATTTATCTACAGCTGAACTAACCCCACAACCCACCACCCTGGCCGAGGTACCTTTATTTAAACATATCCAAATGAGTATGCAGAATACTGTACCTAATACATGGCCACATTCTCCCTAGCCCTCTAAATTACTTGAGCTTTAATTAAAAGCTTAGCAATTCTCTACACGACAAGTATTTCAACAACGATCGCTATGACCTCTGATAGTTCTAACTGAATTTTGCTAGTTCAAGTGTTGTGGACAGAAATGTGCCAGAGAATTTTCTCATTATGCGTAACCCGTAGGATATATTATATTATACATAATATGTATATATTATGATTAGATGGACATCGTTGGTAACGCGACATAGTGAACATCAGTTTATTGTATTGAGTATAAATATTTTATTTTATACTAGCAACACGTCCCGGCTTCGCACGGGTGTAATGCAGATTTACTGTACACAAAAAAGATCGAGTAGTTTTTGAGTTAAATCATAAGAAACAAACAAATATTTCCTCTTTATAAAATGTATTATATTAACCACAATACCAATTCTAACGTATTTTATTTTTTTGGTGATGCTAGTGACTTCGTGCGCGTGGGCATCATATTAAGCTGAGCTTCTAAACAAGCTATTTTGTTGCCTTAGACTAAGCTCCGTCTACGTGTGTCATGCCACGTAAGCTACATGAAAATCAGTTTCGTATATTCGGAGAATAGCGTGAACAGACAAACAGAAACGTTCAAAATGATTTTTATGTATACTATTACTCTTCTTTAAAAGTGCCCTCTTCATTATTGATATTTTTTCAAAGTACTTAGATAAATTTTTATTCTACTATTTTATATAAAACAAATACACACATCTATATGTATATAACATATAGATGTGATTATTTGTGGCTGCAGAATAATTAAAAATAGTAATAATGCAAAATTACTGGTTTTGGTATAAAAAATATGAATGCATCAGTGGATATGGGGTAGTCATGTAATTAATTTATGCAACAAACAGGTATAAGAGTCTATTAATATTTATATGATGCTAGTTATTTCTTCCACCCAATTCTTTATTCAAATTTGCTTGGCGTAAACAACTCTTGATTGTCAATTAACAGCACATATTGTTATCGTTGTAATGCATCACTCGTTAGCGCATGGTGTTATATCGCCAAAACGCTATTTCAAACTGCAATAACAACTACATATTAAAATTTAGGACTGAAAATTAAATTTTCATTTTCAAAATAAAAAATTGTAATATAACAACAGATGGCTTGCAGATGCGTTGCAGGCCTTTGAAACCTCATTCATACCAACATTATAATGGTGTGAATGATTGCTAAATTGCCTTTATTTTATAAGTTGTTCGAATTATAAGTAAGTACATAGGTATATTACTTTGTACTTAGTCGATGTGATACTTCTTGTTGGAGCTCTTAATAAGGTATATTAATACCTCAATTGGAATGACGAAAAATTTATACAAAATTGTATAGATGAGGTGAGAGATATTACAATCATATTCAGTACATCGATATTTCAAAAATGAATCACATTACTTCCTGTTTCCTTTACTACGAACCTGAATATTTTATTTTCGAACTTTTTTTATAGTCACCTGGCATAAAGTTATCAACATCACCAATAAGCACCCACAACCACAGGATTCGTGAGTGTGTAGCCGGCCGTTTAGGGGAAAGTTACCATATTGAATCGGAAAAGCCAAAGCAGCTGACTCCATATAACATATATATCCATATACATAAAAATGACAGTTTCTTCAAATCTTTATATGGTAAGTTGATTACTTTGAATAGGTCAGACCCAAAAATGTTATTAACATAGATGAAGTAACATTGTTCAGAAGCCTGGTGCCCTAATAACTATAGCGAGACTCGTGAGAATAGACGAGCGGTCGACTGAATGAAACGAAAAGTCAACGGCCGACGAGGTTGTTCCCAACAAACAACCTTAATAACTCGCGGAAACCATTCATAGCGCCTTAATCTTGAGCCGTAGACATTCACAGATTCGAGTAGCTGATTTTATGTTACAACTGGACAGGCTTTGAATACACTAAGTAGAAATTGTATAAAATGTGGCTGAGCACATTTCCATCGTCAGGGGAATTTGCACAAGGAGGAACAAGGAAGAAGCGGGGGCACCCCTTTCTCTGGGGGGAGGGGGAAGGGACGTCCAACCGCCCTACATACGTACAATGGTAGGCTGTTTACAGCGGACGAGGCACGCACGCGGCTCAGTTCTACGTTCTACAGAATCGGGGTTGTGGACCGGACATACAGGGCTGCCACTCTAACTAAATTCCAGAATTTTAAAGATTTTTTTTAAGTTCCGTTAGTTTGCGTCAATAAGGATTTCAAATTTAAACACGGATCTATTATTCTCTTGTCTTAAGGAGTCATAGAGGAAGGAGGAACAAGGGAGTTCAGACCAGGGTCCGAATACCGGTTAATTTACTATGGGAGTTATACCGGTATAATAAAGGTATTATTAATATTCGTTTCTATTATTTCGTTTTTATTCATATTTACTGAAAAAAATTACTCTGGAGTTAAGTGTGTATTATTCTTTAAAACTAATATCATAGTATCTCAGTCAGACACGTATTTTGGAAAATAAAAATTAAGCGGTTTCAGTCCCTGGTTACCTATAATTTAAGTACATTTAAACAATTGTATTATTTTTGTCAAATTATTAATGTATAAGTAAATAAATTGTATTTAGTTAGTAAGTCTGTTTAAATAAATACAATAAAATACTGTGTGCTGTGTCTAGACAGCCTGTGTGGGGCTAGCCCCTTGAATGAAAACCAGAACCTCCGGTTCTAAACGCAAGACTCTTACCATTGAGTCACGGAGGATTTTTGAAACCTTACATTTGTTCAAACTCAAGCCCCTTATCTCCCTAGATCTCTAGACTTACTATCGAACTTTACCCCACCTTGCCATGAAAGATGGAAAAACAATAACACATACACATTCATTGTGTTAGATAACTAAATTAAAAGAATCCTATAAATAAAAGTGAAAATTATAAATTTAAAATATTTAAATTGGGTAGTAGTTTGAAATAACCCTAGCGAAGTAGTCGCCGCACTAGATGACGCAGGGAGGCTGGGGGCGACTGGGGTGGTGGGTGGCCCCCTCCAGTTGGCCACGCGGCCGGTAATACGAGTGCGCCTATGCGAGGCATGTATCTTGAACGGGCTGATATAACAGAGAAGTAGCCCCCAGAATCCAGTTTGCAACAAACTATAGGATTGTTGCTCTACGCAGTAGCGGATTTACACATTTCCAAGGTTAGGCTACCCCCCCGTCTACAATTGTCTATTCCATCGTTTATATAGAGTCCAATTACTGGCGGGGCGGCGAACTGGGTATTTTGCTATAGGATATACAAGTGAAGTTTGATATTTCGTTGAATGACATCAAAATAACGTTCTACAGAATTCTTTTTGATTTCCATGAGACACGTAAAAAATAAAATTGGTCCCCAAATCTGCCGCCCTAGGCTCCAGCCTACTCAGCCTGCTGGTAAATCCGCCACTGGCTCTACGTAAGTGAATTTCTAATCAGTAACCTTTACATATATGGAAGTAACGTGGATATTTTCGAAATGCGAATCAAACATTAAAAAAAAATATTTCTCCTCAAATAAACTCGACACTAGTTATGAAACTACTAACTTGAAAATGACCCGATTCCCTGATCCTCATTCAGAGTGAAAGATCAGTTTACATTTGTTATATAACGACCACTATGTAAATCTTATATTTGTGTTATCTTTTAATTATGCAACATAGCTTTTTTATGTTGACAGATAATAGTGAAGCTAACTTGATGGTAGGATACCTCAGCCACAGAACATTAGTCAACCAATTTATTATTTCCAGAATTCGGATACCCACAGACTGAAGCTGAAAAACGAAAAATAAATTGGTTGACTAACGTTCTGTGGCTGAGGTTTTTTTATTTTTATTCTATATATGGACAGTCGAGCATTAGGTTCATTTGATGGTAGGTGCCTCAGCCATAAAACATCAGTCAATGATGCGCTGTCGACCTATTTTTTACTTTGAGATTTCCAAATGAAATCCATAGACGGAAAAGGAAACCTGTATTCAGCATCCGCTTAAGATATATTTTTAAATCTGATTATTATTAAAATTAATAATTTAACAAAAGTAGAGCATACTCCAGGCGTATCGAAAGTGAAAGCTATTTTACATGTGCACGGACTATAGCTGCCCGCCCTACGTATCGGTAGGCAGGGCAGTGGAAGGTACCCGGCGAAGCGACGCTGAATATATTTTGTGAGCTACGTGTGTTGCTGGGAGTACGAACACTTTCCATTTCTAACAAGACTTCCTTTAAATCACGTTCGATTTTTACTCCACATTAAGTGTTTTATAAGATAATTTTAACTTGTTTTAAATAATGATATCTATACTCATATTATAAAGAGGAAAGCTTTTTTGTTCGAATGAATTCAAAAACCACTCGACCGATTTTTAAAAATTCTTTCTCCAATAGAAAACTACATTATCAGCGAGTAACACTGGCTGTTACTTGCTGATAATGTCGCTAGTCTGCTATATACATATACGCAGATAAACCGGAAGAGGATTTTCTTTTGAATAAAAATATTATCTATACTTTTACTAAATTATTGTGTGGTTTTTTTAACTATGTTTCACTATGGTCTAATATGATTATAATATGATTAAATGTCGATTTATTTTTAATACCATTTCTTTATTTATTTTGAATAAATATGGATAGAGCCTTCGCTCTTTATAGAGAGCTTTAAAATAAAGAAATTCCGTCCGGTTCTTAAAACGTATTTACGTTTCGTTTACGTTTCATTTCATATAAGTTATATTTAGAAATGGACATGAGCATTTATATGTTACTTATGATATAGAACGGGCGGGAGGAATATCGAAATATCGACCGGGTAACGAACCACCGTTCATAGATGTGAAGAAAACCGTGAAGTGGTCATTGCGCTTTCGGTTTCAGTCTATAGATTTCCGAATGCTCAAAATAAAAAGTAGGTTGATAGCGCATCACTGACTGATATTCTATGGCTGAGGTGTCACTTACCATCAAGTGAACCTCATGCTCGTCTGTCGATATCTAACATAAAACGAAGGTAAAGACATAAAATGTCACTTCTTTGTAAGTACGAGATGGACGTGCGCTGCCGAGATAAAGGTTCAATTTTATTATATTATTGCCGACAAGGTATAGAGAAGGTACTTACATACTCAGCCTAGGAGAATTTGTTCTTTCCAACCTTGAATATCAATTATACAAAGACATGCAGCTTATTTTGCAACATTTCGACTTCAGCCCATAGGTTTTAAATTTAAAGGCTTGTCGGCCTAGCATGACCGCCACGAGATATGTCACGGAGGAGAGAAGACAAACTAAGAAGTAAGATATATATTATATCTCGACATCGACAATTTTGATAGAAAACATATTTCGATCGACAAATATATCTATTATTGATATTAAAAGTCGAGTTTTAAATGTAATTGTCATGTTAGACCCGAAAGAAATAGAGCGATAAAACACGAGAAAACGGTCGACAAAATTTTGTCGTGGTTGTCATGCTAGGCCGGCTGATGAACAATTTGCGAGAAAGTATTCGTGTCGTGTAGTGTTATTGACCTACCTCTTTTGATGATTGATTCTATTTTTTGTTTTTTGGCTTCTCCATCTTTCATTTAAAAATGGTTCAACAAATATAAAAGTATACTTTTACTGGGAATATATTCTAATTATTCAGTGAGAAGACGTGGGCAAACCCTATGTATTTCTAAAAATATATCTAAGCACATACCTACTCGGGAATGAATTTGAACTTGGGACAAAAAGCGGACAGGAACACCATTGTCTTTTACAGTTTGCCCTTTTGCCTTCAATCTAGACGCACGGGGAAGATTAAATTGGTACAGGATTTTTCTCTGGTTTTAATTAATTTCCTTTGTTTGTGTCATAGAGGTATTATGAGTTCCCAATGTTGAATGGAGAGAGTTAATATGAATATTCATTGTAACTATACTTATTTGAGCTTAAGAAGAGTATTAATAATATTGAATTATTGATAAATTAAATTTTTATTTGCATTCCTAAACATCGTCATTGATTAACGACCGGGATAAATAATACAGTAAAGTACTTTTTATATCGCAGGTAGAAGGTAAATCCATGCGGGAACATGCGAATAACTAATACATTAACATGTTAGTTCGGGCAAAAATAGAAGTCGCGACCTTTGGATAAGTTGTATTAGACATTGTTCGAATGCGCTGACAAAATCAATACTAATAGTATAAAGAGGAAAGATTTTTTGTTTGTATGTTTGTTACGATTTAACTCAAAAACTACTCGACCGATTTAAATTTTTTTTTCCACCAATAGAAAGCTACATTATCAACGAATAACAAAGGCACTTTGTGTATAGTACATATACATTGCACCTGTGTGAAGCCGGAGCGGATCGCTAATACTTAATAAGTACTATACTCTCTGTTGAAGTAGTGTCCTGGAAAATGTATATTCTAGTTCTCTTAAATTATAAGGTGTTTATTTATTCCGTTACTGTATATCCGGGCAATTAAACGCGATTCGTTCTCTCGTAGTATTTTAAGAGATTAACAAAAAGTAACTTGGACAGACAGACAGGCCCCAATTATTGCGTATCTCCCTTTTCTAATTAATTCTACCGTAAGTGATATCTCGTGACTTTTATTTCATTAAACTACATAATAATAGATATTATTTAAAAATCAAAATCCATATCATTTTTGGATTTGAAACTGGCTTTTGATGCGGTTTCGGATCATCGAAAGATTTCTTCTGGGTGGAATATTGTGTAGGATTAAATGCACATATTAAATTTTAATATAATGGACAGAAATCCGTGCAAAGTCGGATTGGGTCGTAGTTAGCTAAAGATTCAATAATTAATTATTATTATTTTTGTAGATTACTCTGTAGTAGCTATTGTAGTAAACTGTATAGCTTTAGGAACATAAAATAGTTAATTATTTTTTTTATAAAACTACGAAAGACTACTTGGTCATTAGATCGTGCAAACATTAACTTTAAAGACATTATTTTTTAACCAGTCCTTAAGATTAATACCATAATTTTTATAAAATATAGTATACTCATATGGTTTTACGGTATCCTTTTAAACGGCTGTATGTACGAGTATGTGTTTATTTGCTTCATTAAAATTATTACGAAGATTCAAAGTGCATTCAAGAAAATAATTCCGATGATCAACAAGCTGTGAGCTAAATCGCCTCGTCCACAATAAACATAGCTAGGCGTGCGTTCCGAAAGGCAAATCAGTAAATTCAATTAAGGGGTGCGCATTTTTCGGACACAGGCGACCGGGGCGAGCCCTTCCGCCGCGGGCACTCGCCCCCGCATTGGAAAATTTTCTCTCGAAAATTGAAGATATTTCGTGCCTTCCTCCCTGGGGGCGACTCGTTTCTCGACACTTATGGTCGGCATCCTCCGGGTGTACAGGAGGCTTTTTACATAAAGTCCACACGTATAGGTATCGATCGTGGGCGGCCGGACACCCTGTACGCAGATGACGGCCCCAGTACCTACCCCCTGACGGCCTCGCTTCCCCTTTCATTATGTAAGTGCGTAACGCGTGCTCGCGCGGACCTGATTACAGAGCCTCTTTTTTAACTGACCCTCTTGGAACGATTAAACTTAATTCCATTGCCTTCACGATTAAATTCCTTTATAATGTACTGAGGGCCTAGCATGAACGACTGTAGAAAAAGTATTCGAATCGTCAATCTGTCAGTTGTATGAGAAATCATTTGAAATTTACGAATACTATACTCAACTATACGAATACTTTTTCGCAAGTTTGTGCTAGACCCTCTGACAGTGTATCGGCTGAATGCTAACACTTGTTTGTCCGCTATATATTTGTAATACTGCTCACAAAAACCACTAAAAGTTCGGCTGTACGAATTTCTAGTAATACAGTAAATCATATGACTTGACTACCACGTGCATAAAATGTATAAAGGCTTGTCATCAAATTTATTTTCTAAAAAATACATAATACTATATACAAATATTAACAAAATATAGGCGTTTTTTTTTTAATCAATTAAATTAATAATTTAAAGCAAGGTAGCTATCTATTACGCCATTTAGAACAAGCACAAAACTTCTGAAAAGTAAAAGCACAAGTACAAGAAAAGCAAAATCTTGTTTTTCAACAAAGATTCGAGTTTACAAAGAACTTTCCAGAGATCGGACAAGATGGAATTTTTAAATAAAGACCTTTAACGAATAAAGTGGCGCTTTCGATTGTACTCGATATCTTATAATTTATACCTTTAAGGATTATTATGTGTTATTCAGTAAAAAATATACTCGCATGGACATTTTTATCATATTTCCGGGAGCCAAACCCGGGAAATTCAGAGCTAAACGCAATGTTCACACTGAGCAACAGAGGTGCTTGTTGTGTTTTTAAAACTATATCGAGATATTTATCGAGAGTTTTTGGTTTGAAAGATACTCGTTACATTGAATTCATCAAACGTTTATATTTTTGTTGCGTCCGATATTTCATACGGAATAAGTAATGGAGCAAGTGGGGTACTGGGCCTCTTAAGCGTCGGTCAAGGCGACATCAATTTCATGATTTTTTTTATTTAATGCGCATTTTTCCAGGAGTAGGTCGAATATATTTTAACAGATTTCTATCTACAGGATTCAGGATTTCAGGATTGATTCAGAATTTGAAAAAACTCTTACCCCTTTTCTAACGTACTAAAAAGATCACACTTAACCATTATTGCCATAATCTTGAGAATGTTTGTAAAAAGATAAATCGAGATACCCAGTTGGGTAAAAACGTGGCAGTTGCTACCTTCCAGCCTATCAGTGACCATATTTGCTATAAAGTAATAAAATATAATAAATAAATTGGGTTCTCTTTTTGTTTTTTTTTATGAATAACATGCCATCTATTACATTGTTGTCGTACTACAAGGTTCACCTGAACTCGAACCAACGTTCAAATGAAAACAACAACCCGAGTTTGTTATATAAACATGTAGATGGCGTTAAATAATGTTTTCCATAGTTATTTTAAAGAGGGCGCTGACCTTTTAAACTGTTATTTGCCGTATATGGGTCAATTTATCCAATAAGCTCATCGTCTAGTTTGCATGATCATGATGAATGATGAATAATAAGTTATGAGGTTCCTAACTATATTTGTACATATTAAGATAGAACTACGGCCTGTGCAGTTAAAAATAGCCTGTTCACTGGCAATATACTAGTAAATTATTTTGTTTTCACAATTTCAGCTCTTAAGTGAGTTTAGTGCTTTGTCGAGGACTCATAAAAAAATCTTCTCCATCAAATTGTTTGAAATATGCATTTTTGTGCCTGCCTAGACTGGTGAGATAATATTTAAAGGCGTATTTATAAAAACTAGCACTGGGCACAAAATTAGCTAGTAAATTCTAAATATAGAGTAACTTCGGGTAATATGGCACAATGGTACATCATAAGCCTTTTTGAAAATAAAACACGAAATGTATGAGATAAAATAATAATATTTAATGGTTAATTCAATCGTTAATTCAATATATAACTTATTAGTAGGTAAAAAATATTAAGAATAAAATAATCTTTATTATTCCTAACATACATGATAATATGATTGCTTACATTGTAGCACTATTATTATTTGCCGAAGCCCACCAGAAGAGGCTTCACCATCACGTGAATCTCGAGGGCATCCAGCTCCTTGACCACACAGACCTAGTGCGAAGGCTTAATAGGACTAAACCCTTCGAGTTAGTGTATAGTGATAGTGAAAAAGTTTAGTGCTGTGCAAGGAACACAACAAAAAAGTGTCCCCCTATGATAGAGACAATAAGAAAAGTGTTAAAGGACACTATCTTAGTAAGAACATAAAATCTAGGTAGTTTAGGATAGAAATAAATTAGCCTTAAGTGTTAGGCTAGATTGCATGTATTTTAAGTTCTTACTTGGTAAGTGCTTAATTATTAAAAAAAAACTATTATTATTAACATATTCACCTATAGATATACTTATCATAGTTCTTATAACTTAAAAAAAAAATAAACAACCTATTTAGTTTCTTACAATATACGTATAATATCTTTTTATACTTAATTTTAAGTATTACATTTTAAATTACAATTATATCCTATGATGACTAATTCTAAGGTGTTTACTGTTTATGTAAGGACCGCCGCGCCGGTTCGGTGAAAGCCTCCTCCAAAATTTTCCATTCATTTCTATTTCTGGCAATCTTGGTCCATAGTGATCGAGCGAATTTTCATATGTCGTCACTCCACCTTGAAACTGGTCTCCCTCTTCTGCGTGTCTCGTGTAGCGTATTGTATTAGTAGTTAAAAAACATTAAAAATTAAGTCAATTAATATTAAGGAAAAATTTTAATAATGTTTTTTTTTGTGAACTTGACATGGCTGAACATTATGGCCTATATGAGCCATATTGACCACCATAACAAATATTTTTAAATAAAATCCTGTATACCGGATTAAAACGCGATTTATTATTTATATTGTTTAAATTATTTATCCCGACGTTTCGGATGCTTTTCAGCAACCGTGGTAATAAATCGCGATTTAATCCGGTATACAGTATTTTAATTAAATGTGTGTTACTCGCGTTAATAAAAGACAATATAATATTTTTTTGTGAATTTCATAGAAACTCTTTGCATTGCATTCGAAACATTATTTCTACCTGGACTTTCTTCAGAAATTTGTACCTCCCTCTACTTTGACTTTTTAAGATTTAAGATCTTTATTATTTCTCAAAGATTCGATCACTTAACGAGAAATAAACTAATTAATAATATAATATAATATATACATTGTTTCATAACGAGTATTGTAAAACAGAAGCGGGTAGTAGGAAAACAGGTACTAGGGTCGTATTTCGATTCCGACTTATGAACTGGAGTAACTATGGCAAGTTTTAACGAATTTGATAATATCCTTCTTGTATGCATTAAATTATGCAATTTTTAAGCACTGTTTAATAGGGTTTTTTATGCACTTAATGATTTTCGTAGTGTTACCATCAACTCCAGCACTAGTGTTAGTTTTAAGATTGACTTAATCATTTTTCTTATTTATTGACTCTTGCAATTCTTTGATGTGGCGATTTAGTAACCAATGTTGAATAAGCAGCCCTTTAGTTATTTTTCTAGACGCTTTATAGTTGTTCGCGGTATCTTGTAAAGCTTGGAAGGTTTTAGCCAACCCTTTTTTGAAGTTATACTTCTTTTGGCGCGTTTGGATGAGAGTGAATTCATGACCTGCGCGCGCACGATTTCCCAAAAAAACGACATGATGAAGTTGGCTACAGAATAGAATTTGATTGATTTAAACATTTTTCTTCGATATTTACTGCAGTTTTGTTTTTTAAAAATTTTCTTCAGACGCCAAAGAAGTATAACATCTAACGCGTGTACATAAGTACACACATACCTTTTTTTTTATTACGCATGTATCGATCGCCTTATGAAGCCAGCGCCAGCACTGAAGCTTTGCACTAAGTTTGGCGCTTTCTTTCGGAGATAGGATAGGAGTGGCTCCAACTAGAAATACCAAATTATTAATATAGCAATCTATATGATGATCCATATTTTATAACCGATGGAATGTTTTAAAAATTTAACCGACGAACTAGTGAAATGCTTTTAAAGATTAACGTCTTATCCTTTTTCTACAAATCTACGCACTTGCAAAGTAAAAACAATTACAACCCGAGGAACTACAATGGGTGAAACTTACCAAAAAATAACATCAATTGGACGCTGTTACAGTGTCAACATGGTTGCCATTTTGAGAAAATTAAGTCTGAAGTTTAAATTAGGTTTTTTTAAATTTCTTTTAAAAAGTAACAGAAATAATAGTTTGTTTTTTGTAATTTTTATGAATACACTAAATATATATTTTTTTATGGTAGCAATGAAATTAATAGAATTAAGTGCATTATTGTTAAATATTGTAAAAATGTCGGTTTCGTGCCCACTAGTTTTTTCAATATTTTTGCTATTAAAACGATTTAATTGATACATATCTCTTTTTAAATATGTACTCCACCTCATAAGGTAGCGATTGGTATCAAAATTTACATTTTTATCATTTTGTGGGTTGACACTGTATTGCTTAACAGCGTCCAATTAGGTTATTCTTGATCAATTCTTGCGCATACTGAAACGCGCGGTCGCCGCTATGCAGATTTCGACAAAGAAGATGAAGAGAAGGGACGCGCCATTAATATCGGATATGTGCACCGCCTTATATTGTTGGTTTATTTCGGAGAAATTAATTATCGTAGGCAAACTAGGCATAAGTAATATGCGAAATTACTCTACATTAAAATATATATTTTTTTCAAATTTAATCAGGATTACTCAAAAAGTAAGGAATACCTACATAGAAACTTCATATTCCCGAACTCAGGCTTCGATATTTCAAAAAAAAACATTTCTTCGTGAATGTGTGCGTTAGATAGTTATTTAAGCTGTAACAACCACTGAGATCAAATAATAAGTATCTTCGAAATTATCAGGCTTTATATCCAGACAAATAAAATATTTTTAAGATCCATTCGTTTTAATATCTATTTATATTATAGTAGTATTGTTAGAAGTATATTAAAATACAATAGTTTACAATGGTCTCTTCGGTACGTCGTCGGTACACTAAGGAGGCTTGAACGAATTCAAAAATGTTTCGTGAACCAACTTTCATATTTTATGAATAATAAATGCAAGAGTCTGAAATCGCATAAGCAAAGGTTAACATTCTATGACCTCTTCGAGTGTTCACCGAAAGGTCACCGGTATAGTGTATTTATATACAAAGTATATTCATGGTTGTGTGGATAGCCCTGAACTCTTATCACACGTCCTAGAAGTTCCACGATCAAGCAGCCGATTAATAAATAGAACATGTTTCCGTTTACCACAATGCAGAACGAATGTCGGTCAAAACTCTTCACTTTATAGATTTTGTTCTCTATACTGAATATTAGGTATATACATGGGCTAATGTTGGATATATTTTTTTATGGTTCTCGGACCATACTCAAAAAAAGAAATATTTAAGTAACACTGTAACTAATAAGTGATCTTAACATTTTTATTTGTTCTTAATTTTAAAATTATTATAATATTTTAGTTTTATTTGTTTCATTAAGGGTTTAGTTATATTAAATGTATTATATACATATATAGAAAGCAGTGCTTACTTATATTATGAATTACACCTAGCACAGTAGCTTTTAGGAGTGAGGAGAAATCTGATTTGATTATGAGTTATAATGATCAGACATTTTGTGTTTGTTTTTTTATATGCAGAAATAAATTATATTTGCGTTACCTTATTTCTATACCTTATAATATCTAGATAGTTATAATAGAACAAAATAATCCGCAGATCTATTCGCAATAAAGTTTAAATTTAATCACAGATATTACTATCCGCTATCCTACTTTCAAGAAGCGCTCTCAAATGCTGAATTCAATTTATTTGCGCTAGACATCGTTCCTCAGTCAGTAAGGCTTCGCAGTTCAGTGCACATCCTGGTATATTGAATAAAAATTAATAACCGGTATTTTGCTTTTATACCAATCTCATCCGTTATTACGAACCAAATATTGAAATCTAGAAATTCCGTATTAAAATTGTACTCGCAATATCATTTATTCCGTAATAAAAATACACAGCTAAGTCGGTAATTTGTGAAAAGGATATTTTATCACGATCAGTCAACCTCCTGTTGAACACACCAGACATTAGGTAACGTAAATAACGTCAACGTTTCAAGTATGCAAACCTTGCGGAAAGCTGTTGTATGCCGTATGTTGAGATAAAATATACAAGGTTATGTACTTAGTTTATTAATGTAATACAATTTATGGCTTCATAGTGTAAAGTACCTTACATTACAGAAACATTATCGGCACGGAATAAACTAAACTTAGTATTAATGCCTGAAGCATAAGTCAGGAAAGCTTAATTTTCTCATACTAAATGGAAAGCACGCTACACTTCGTTGCGAAAACTAAACTTTCGTTAGTGTTTTATGGGTCATTTTCTTAAAAATTGTCTGGTTCTAAAAAAGTGGTGAAAATATAAAAGCTTAATGAAATTATGATTTTATGACTTCAGTATGTAGCTTGAATATGTGTTTTTTAAATTATGTTAATATTAAAACAAATTATTAGCAATTTAAGAAATAATTTAACATTTTCGTCGAGAAGGGTCCAAAAAATTTTCCATTAAGTGTCCAAATATTTTGTCGAGATTTAAAAGAAAAAAACCGAAACATAAATACACTGAAGGTTTTAATGGAATCAAAAATAACATTTTAACATACTAATATAGGAACACTTTTATAAATTATTGTAAGATAGATTTTATTTCTATTTATATATCCATTCCGTTACTTTTTGGCAAAATGTATACTATAAATTTGCACTTTTTCGTAATTAAGGCACTTAAATGAAATCTTTTCTATATATTATTAATAGGAAAAACATAAATAATACTGTTTTATCAACAAAAACAACATAAGCTTACTTATTTTTCTAAAAATGTCAGTTTTGGAAAAAACTTCTCGTGGGACAGTCATGGAAAAATTCTTAGGCTTAATACACAATTATAACTTTACTATTCATAATTTTTCTACTTCACAATATTGTTTTTTTCGTCTTGCTTTTATTTATTTCTTGTTAATATTGATTTTTCATTGCTAAAATTGTAAATTTTTAATGCTGCGTATCTGGCAGGATCATTTTTTAATTTCTCAAGTTAGCGGCATCTGTAACATATGAAGAATAAACAGAATGAAATATTGTAACATAAATTAAGCTTACGTATACTATTTCCATGGGAGTAATGAGGTCTCAACGGTGTTGATATTATAATAACATATAATATAACTTACGAGACTACGCAAAATAACTAAGTAACCAATAGACTAACTAAACTAATTTTAATAATGTAATTTACCTTATATGCAAAATTCACATTCGTCTTCATCAAAATGATTATATATAGAATATGTTTGGCAACAGGAACACCAAAAAAAGTCGTAGTTTAACAAATATTTTACATCTTCACAGTTACTTATTACAAAATGCGGAGGTTTCTCAAAATCGGAAATAATTGAATATCCACATCCATAGCAGTTTTGAGTCAGACAAAAATGAGTTATTGGCCATGGCCATAGTAACTCGTAATATAACATTAAGAAAAAGTGGTATTTGGTTAATAAATCATCAACATCAAGAAAAACCACCATTATTGTTATAGATTCACCCTGAAATAAAATAATTTGCATTTTTGTAGTATTACACGCGTCGTTTAGGCCATCATAATTCGTTAGACGTACCCGACACAGTAAAAAAAATAATTAATTAATTATTGTATGTTAAAATTATATGTACAATGTGCATTTAGTTTTATGAATCCATTCCGAAAACTTTTCCATTCATCATATACGTTACCGTAAATTTGTTTTCGGAGTGGAGGTAACGGATACAGGTCTCGGACGCGTAATTATCTAATATTTTTTACAATTTAATAATTTAAGAGTATTTAAAGATTAAATTAGTTTTACAAAAGGATAATGCACATATCGAGAGATACTAATGAAATAATTGTGAACTTCTTACCTTGATTTTTGGTTTCGGAAGGCAGGAATCCAAAAATGAACACAGCAGGCATGTGTCGTTCACTAGCTCATAGCAGACAAAATTGACTAATTAATTATGACTGACTAGTCACCTGGCATCTAAAATAGTTGCACTTGCTCGAAAAAATGCATATAATGGAAGAATTTTGATCGGATATAGGCAGAATTATGGTTTCGGAATGAAATTTTCCACCTGATCTAATTTTCACACCCCAACAATTTTAATTTATTATTTGTGATTTTGTTTAATTATTAGTAAAATAATACTTACACAAGCAAGCTAAAAGGTTAAATTTCGATTGTAGTTATTTAACATATAAGGTGCAACTTCATTGTATGGTGTTATGCGATTTTTAAATGACGATAATGCACTGGGACATGGAAAAAATTGGTACTTCTCATTTAAAAATGCGCATATTTATTTTAATACTTTTCTTTAAATGTTTTCTAAAACAAAATTTTACAAATAATACACCATATAACCTATTTATCACCAATAGATTATTATAAGTATATATAAATAAATAAAAAAATGTGTTTGAAGTCTTGGGACATAGCAATAATGCTATGTACAATTTTTAAGAAAATGACCCTTATAACGAGCTGCCAGCAAATGTGCTTGTATCGCACAATCTTATTTAAGTATCAATATCTTGCGTAGTCATTTAAAACATCAAACAAATGAGTTTATTTGTCACTGTAGAACAATGAAACCTCAGATCGAGTTCGAAAATAAGGCGTAAAAGACAATAATATGTGCACATCCATGAGAGATATTTATGGAATATTTAAAGCTAACTGCGAAATAAATGTTCAACTATGGCTAGCGTATTTTTACTTTTTATACAATCTTACGAGTTTGCGGTTTCCTAATTAATACAGGACGTGGTAAGGTGTTAAACGGTATTATGTGCATGAAATAGCTCAACTATTAGATCCTGAAAACGATAGAAAGAGATATAAGAGGATAAGGAACGAAACATAGAACGATCCCGGTGACCTAAACTTCGTGTAGCGTTTTTGTCTGTAACTAAAATAGCGCTGAAAACCAGAACGCAGGCATATAGTGATATATGTAGTATGTACGTAGTTATTAATAACAAGTCTCAAACATTACAACGCTTAAAAAGCTTTTAAACCAACGATATTATTCGTTATGTTAGGAATTTACACGACTTCGTATGACCGCGATGTGACGTATAAATTAGTGGTATTAGGTACTTACCTACTCGTATGAAATTGGCGTTTTATCGAACTGGCCACTTTGATCTCGAAAATCCGGCGTTTGGTTAGGAATTCCACATTAAAAATTACATCAATTTAAAGCTTCTCTATTTGTGTTTATAATGTGATAATTAATTTGTTTTAGCGCCATTTCATTTTGCTTAGACATCGTTTTGTACACAATATGGAAAACTTAAAATATGGCATTATTTTCGAATAAGAGTTCCACCTTGGCACCAGCGCTGCAGAAACAGCTCGAAGGATTAATGATGTGTACGGTGACACTACTGTAAAATAAAAAACGGTACATTTTTGGTTCTAACGCTTTCGTTCTGGAAATTTTGACCTCCAGAACAAACCTCGTGGACGGTCGGAGACCCTCGTTTTCAATGAGGAATTGAAGGTGATTGTGGAAGAGAATCCATCTCAAACGGAGTTAGCTGCAGGCTTCGGTGTGAGTGATAAAACCATTTTGAATCATTTGAAACAAATTGGAAAAGTGAAAGAGCTTGAAAAATGGGTACCGCATGAACTAAGTGAAGCAAACCAATAAACACGCGTCGACTGCTGCGCGACTGCGAATGATCAGAGTATTCGAATAATCAACAACTAGTAATGTACTTTTTCGCCTTGAATATAAGTAATATTCTTATGTTCGAATTATAGCTACTAATATTCGAATCTCCTAATGACACTTCGATTAGATAGTTCGCCAGTGTAGAACGAATAGTGTTGCCGGAGTAACCCCTCGTTTGATACTTGACGGCAGATGCGTAACAGAACTCGAATTGATTTAGCTATCATACAGAAAGCGCTCAAGTGGCTCAAAATCGAAAAAAAAGATATTAAAAGCGAACAAACTGACGTGCCAGCGAAAAAAATTATTAGGCTCTAGATTGGGAATTCCCGAGTCCCCTAGTGGGGCATGGGGCAGACCCATTTCTGTGTCTGTTTCACTGATTATTTTTCTTTACAGGCAAGTAGGTGATCAGCCTTCTGTGCCCTGCCTGACCGAAACAATATTTTTTATTGTTTCCCCGGGATTCGAACCCAGGACCTCCGATGGTAAACGCATCGCGCTTATCACTGAGCTACGGAGGCGATCAGGCTCTAGATTAGGATGCTAAAATTTAAAAAAAACGTACTAGATTTACGAATGGCGTGTGAATGAATCGTTCGCTCTGATGTGTGGATTATTCGGCGCCAAAGCGACGAATGATTCAAAGTTTAAGCCAAAGTTAGTTACATTTTTTTTTCTAGATCATTTGAATAATATAATGAATTCATTAAATCGAATAATTCGAATGAAATCATTCATAGTCGCGCATCGCTAGTATAATTCATATTTACTGACGAAAAGAAAATTGATACTTGTGGTTCGATGCTTTAATTGTACGAGGTGCAATTTGTAGTGAAGGTGGGCTGGATATGCATAATATGTAATGTTATTTGAAGGAAAAAACATGTACAAAATTACTTTTTATTAGGACGACTAAAGTTCACAAGCATTAAAAGCAGATTTAATGAGTGGTTTGCGATACCACAACGTCCCTCGTACAATCAATCATTGTAAGGTTCCAAGCCTAGTCGATTGTTTGAAATAATTAGAAACAATGGAAATTTGAAGTTGTTCTTTTTTAAATTTTAACTAGTGATTCCATTCATATTGCCAATTAAAATCAGTCGTATTTAAAGGGTCTAGCCGGATAAGCATAAGCAATCTGCCCCCAATAGCAAAGTCTAATAATGACTATACCATCTTCTAGAGAAATATATGAGGATTTTATATATGTACATACTTGTTTTGGATCAAAACGAAGTAGTTTAAGAAATATTTTAAAAAATATAAAATAAGTAGGGACATTTTTTTAATTATTTATTCTATTTTTTTTCATACTAGAAGCATACGTTGCATTAGGTGACTAGATAAATATATTTTTAACTATGTTGTACTCCATTGATGTCAATGAAATTTAGCATGTTACTATAACACATTTATGGTATTTTTATGAAGGTGGTAATTCTATTATAACACCTTAAAAATTCTTAAAATATAAAAAAATCATTATAATTACTATTCTATTCGTTACAAAGCTTGGTATGAAAAAAAAATAATAATATTTTCTAAAAACATGTGATAGTAGTCTTCTATCACATGTTTTACAAGAAAAACAATTTTAAAAAAGTCCCTACATTTTCATTTTTATTAAATTTTTCTAAAACTAACAAGTATGCATTTATTTATTTTATTTATTTTTTTTACTCCTCATACATTTCTCTAAAAGATGGTATGGTCATTAATAGACTTTGCTATTGGGGGCAGATTGTCTATGCTTATCTGGCTAGAGTCTAGACCCTTTATAATTATAAATAAATGATTAAAAACTATACGTAATTAAGAATTTAAAAAAAAAACTTTGACAGTTATAACTTATTCATTTAACGATGCATTCAGTTAACTTCTTTGGTTCTATTCAAATGTCCGACTGTATGTATGTATGTATATATATTATAAACCGACTTTATATTATAAATACATATATATAAAGTCGGTTTATGTACGTACTCCAAAAGCCTAAAAAGTTTCAAAGCTCAATATACTATAGTAGCCAGTAATTTGAAATAAAATTTCATATTTTCTAGATCATTTTATTAAAATCAAAATACGGAATATATAATATGTATATCTAAGCCTGCGAACACAGAAAACTCGGTCGCCGGTCTAAGCTAATTACTTATGTCATTTAAAATTGAGCCGACTACAACACTTCGCAAAAACTGAATTCTTTGCTAGGGTCTACGTAACCAGTAGTGATGTGTTAAAAATGTATATACGTGGATACGGATCCGAATTCGGATATTTGGTATCAAGATCCACGGATACGGATCTCAACTTTCTTACTCAATCGGTGTCGATGCTCGTGACTTTGAATATATACTTATTTATTTATTTGGTTTGCAATATAAAGGTGCCAAATATTTGATTTTAAGAAATTAAAAATAATCTGAATAAAATTTAATAGTTTTTCATTGCTACCTAATCACCTATATAAAAAAAATATATTTTTATTATTATTATCCTTTATTTCAGGTTAAATACCCATAAATACAAATCCATCAATTACATTACATTTAGAAATACAATTACAAAACAATGAAAATATAATTAAGCGTAAAAATAATTAATAACAATTTAAATGACATAATGATATAAATTAATAATAAATTAAAAAGAAAAATAAAAATAACAAAGCCTGAAATATCATTATTGCACCAAGGAATGTAGTTTTGTCCAGTGCATCAAATAGGAGGAGCAAGGTAACCTACACGCTATAAGATGGTACCTGTTGGAGCTGGCCCGCAGCCTGCGCATCAGCGATGCTGTTCGTTTGCGCAGTATGGCAGCAAAGCCATCGACTCGAGCGTCCACAAACATCCCCGATGCGCTGCAGAAGCGGGGCAGCCCCATCAAAGCCCTAAACCCATTGTTATATTGGACCCGTAGAGCCCTTTTAGAAGTCTTTTGTGTGTATTTTTAATCCACAGGCTGCTATAAAATGTCTGGCAGTATGCTCTAAACAGAGTAGATTTAACCTGCGTTGTGCAACGTGAGAATCTACGGGCCAGCATATTAGCTCTGACTGATAGTGCTCTACGTTCCCTCTCCATATCAGCGTCGTCAGCGAGCTTCTCCGTGATCCAATGGCCGTCCAGCATCCGTTTATATGTAATGAAAATTAATAAGGTAAAAGATCCGCCAAAAAAGTAACGGATTTTCGATCTCCCTCGGATATCCGGCACATCTCTTTTCAAGCCTTTTCAAGGTTGACCGAATAAGAATTTTCCACGTATTATCACGGTAATGAAATGTAATAACGTAAAAAAAACCAATTAGATGTAAGTGGGAATGGTATATTTTTCTATTAATTTGTGAATGTTTTTAAAAATATAGGTCGTTGGTGCAATGCCGTCATCACCCACCACGTTGCGCGTCTGTCGACTTTTGACATAGAAAGTAAGTCATGTGTGAGCGGCGACCGAATAAAACATGTTCGCAGTGTGTGAGTGAGCGTCGAAGCGGTTTCGTAGCACGCGTTCACATTTTGTTGCATTTACAATATTTTCATACAATCGGTTGTAGAATGCCAACAATATAATACTTGAAACGTTGAAATATGTCAATAATAGTATAACAGACACCTATCTTCTGATATGCAATAGTTGTAGTGTCCATTTTAGCCAACGTTATAACTGATGCTCGGGCGTTGTCTAAAATTTAAATAAACAAACCTACGGCGAAACATTTTTTTATACCATGTTTTCCTTGTCAGGTTGGTTGTAAACTGCCTTTATCATAGATAGTTTTACTGACCTGCATGGTAAAACTGACCTACAAAAGGTAAAACGGGACCCTATTGCTAAGACTCCGCTGTCCGTCCATCTGTCTGTTCGTCTGTCACCAGGCTGTATCTCATAAACTGTGATAGTTAGACAGTTTTTCATAGATTTCTGTATGTCTGTTGCCGCTATAATAACTAAAAAACAGAATAAAATAAATATTTAAGGGGGCTCCCATACAACAAACGTGATTTTTTTGCTAATTTTTGCTCGATATTGATAACGGCAACAGGTAGACGCTTGAAATATTCATAGAACAATTAAACTATATATTCACTTTAAAAAATATTAATTAAAATAAAACAAATATTTAAGAGGGGCTTTTAATGATATTTTTTGCCGCTCTTATATATCAAAATTATAAGAATGCGCGCGTTTGACTCGCACTAGGCGGTTTTTTTTATGATTTAATAGGTACTTTATCCTTATGATATAGAGGAGAGTATCATATCCTGAAATACATTTCTTTTAAAAAAATACTGTATACCGGATTAAAACGCGATTTATTGTATGTTGTATGCGGGACTTCTGCGACCACGGTTGCTGAAAAGCATCCGAAACGTCGGGATAAATAATTTAAACAATAAATCGCGTTTTAATCCGGTATACAGTATTTTATTTAAATGTGTGATACTCGCGTTAATAAAAGACAATATTAAATACATTTCTTATTATTTATTACCTATTCATATATTTTAATTAATGCAATTTATAATACATACTTAAATAGTGTTAATATATACTTAAATAATGAGTTACAACATATATTTAAATAGTTTAACCTAGCGTGCAAACGTCAGAAAGTTTGTGGGCGGCAACATATCACAAATAGCATACCTTTTCATAAGCAAAAATTAAAAATAACTTAAAAACAGATTTTATTTATAAACAATTATTTTATAATTATTAATTTACAACTAATATGGTAATTTATAATATTTTGGAATTTAAAGAAGCATAATATACATGTATATTCAAATTCAAAATCATTTTTCATTTAGGTAACACAATGTACACTTATGAACGTCAGTAAAAAATACATATTAAATGCTTCTAATTTTACATTCGCCAGTTCATTAATCAAGGGCGTAGAATGGAAGAGAAGAACTCGCAATAAACTCTCCGCCTCTTTTTAATCACCAAATTTTTGTTTTACAAAATATTTGTAAGGCGCTGCAACCATTACACCACGTTCCACATGACATCTATAATATTAAAAAAAATATAAACGAGAAAAAAAAACAAAGATTTATCCTCTATCAGCAGTAGGCATGGTGAAATAGTATATCCTTACTAGGCTTAAAGCATTCTCCATGATAAATATTAAGCATAGAACTTTACTTACCGAAGTTATTGTTAAGTGTAACAAAACTATCGTTCATATTGGAAATTCATTAAAAGAGTAAAGCGTTCACGATTCCAAGGGATCACGAACAATCGGTGATCATGAACAAAGGCAAAAAAATTCATTTCAGACGAGGAATGTCTAAACGTATATTGTTTGTATCTCTGATCTGCTTTAATTTTGATGTAAAATCGAATAGAGACTTTTGCAAAAACCTATCAATCAGAATCGAGTTATTTCATTATTTCCACCTGTTTGCATCATTTGAAATCAGTAATGTGTTTCCATCAAATCCAGTTCAATAGTCCTGAATTAACTAGAAGTTCTGGCCTTGACATCTAGTTTGCCGTTACAATATACACACAATGTCAATTTCACAAGAGCTACAAACTAGTTCAAAGTTAACGTCGTCAATATGTACTCCTGATGAATATAAGTTTCAACTTTCAATATACTCGCTCGTGTATACCTGCACTTTCGCTCACCTACCGTTCACGGTTTTTCAATTATTCGGAAGGTCTCTAATTTATCCAGTATAAAAATCAGATTGTTTGTATCAAGAAGGTTCATAAAATTCGATGATTTTCAAAAATTATTATGCCACTGTTTTGGCTTTAGTAAACCAATCAAATCATTCTTTATTCTGTTAGATTTAATTTATTTTGACTTACTTGAGTTAAGGTCCTATGTCTCCTAAATGGGGCAGAGGGCATCCAGAGTGTTCCACCAGCCCGCTCGGTCTTGAGCTACCCTCTTCACTTCGCTCCATGTCTTCCCAGTGGCCTTCGCCTCTACAATGACAGTCCGTCGCCAAGTCTGTTTAGGACGATCACGCTTTCGTTTCCCTTGGGGATTCCAGTCAAGGGCTTGCCTCGGGATATGGTCGGGATCCCGTCGAAGTGTGTGGCCAATCCATTGCCACTTGCGGCGCTTGATCAGGCGGTCAATCGGGACTTCATTACATCGCTCCCAGAGGTGGTCATTGGAGATTTGTCGGGCTAGTGTATACCGAGTATTTGGCGAAGGCAACGGTTGATAAAAACTTGGACTTAATTCATTATAGTGTCAATATTATAATAATAATATTTATTTATTCAGGTATAAACCCATAGTCATACAATATTAAAAAGTGACAAAATGATAAAAATATGACAGAGACATTATAATAAATCTAGGTTAATTTATTTTACATTCCGAGACCGATGCACCCCCATCCAGTGCTTAAAGAACACGTTGTCGGGACATATCTGAGCGACGACTCGGACCAATTCGTTCTCTGAGCTCCGTACAGTTTCCCAAAAACTGGCGATTCTACAACGAAGCGCCGCGGCCGCGTAAAAGTCTGGAACAGCGACCTCCGCAAACATCGCTGATGCGCTGCAGTATCGTGGTCTTCTTAGGATAATACGTAACGCATCGTTATATTGTACTCTGAGAATTATATCATAGATTAACGATATATTTTTATTTTATATATTTTTTAAATATATTTACTATGTGGAAAATTGTAGTAGTAGTATTTCGGCAACGCATCCTCAATACCCCCTGGTGTTATGGATATCCATGAGCAGCGGTAGTTGCTCATCAGGTGAGGCGCCTGACCGTTGGCCTCCTCTAATATAAAAAAAAAGTAAAGTAAATAAATCAAAACTAAGTCTAAATAATAATCTACTGGTTAGCCAATTTGTATTTCGATATAATTATTATTCACCCGTAATGTTAACAATTTGATATAGATAATGGGTTATGTGAAGTACAAAAGGCAATAAAATAGGCTATACAGTCGGACCTATACAATACTAATATTTTAAAAATATATTTATAAAAGTATTAAAAGCCTACGAATCTTAAAAATAGGTCTACAAATAATAATCAGAAATAAAATTCAAATTAAATGTATTAGGAATTATTATTTGAACCATTCTAAAAGTTTTTTCAAAATATATTCTCCTTAGCTTAAAAGTAAATACAGACAAATATCTAATATAGTATAAAAAATCGGCTACTATCTATTTTCCATACCCCTAAGTGATAAGGGTTGTTCACCGTTAAAAATGGTTTTTTAATTTTTAGACGAAATGTTTTTTTTTTAATTTTTTATAATGTGGCATTAAAAAATACATACAACCCTAAATTTTTCCTTTTTTACCACCAACCCCTGCTTTTTAGAAATTATTCACATGGCAAATCAACGTTTGCCGGGTCAGCTAGTAATTATGTATAAACCACAGAACAGAAAAAGTAATAAACTGTATATGACAATTCGTATAAAATTTATTCGACGAGGCAGTTTCCGTTGCAATTAGTTTGCATGTTGAGCGAGCGACGAATTTGAATTTATGTTTAAATGTTGAAAACTTTTCTTTCCGACGTCCAATTTCAATGAAACAAAACATAAAATAAGTATATTGCGCCGACCTTTCCTTTATTTATAATATAATAAGAGCATGTACATCAGTATTTTCGGAGAAAAACTTGAACAAACAGACGATAGACAAAACTCTTAAAAATTGTTTGGATATTTTCTGCTACCCTTCTTTTATTACCCCCGTTAATTTATTGTAAACTAGCGGACCTGACAGACGTTGTCCTGCCAGAATGTAGGCTTCAAAAATATTAAAAAAAAAATTGATTGGACATCATTTATTGATATGCATTGGATATTATCTATGTGAGCTGTCAATTGCGGAAGATAGCGGAGTTCCGAACCTAATTTATTTTAAAATTAATTTTCTGCATAATATTTGTTTCGTCAATAATTTATATAATTATTTATTTTATTTTATTTTTGAAACTAACATTTTCGAAAAGCAACATCTGTCGGGCCCGCTAGTCTATACATATAATAAAAGAGTAGTATCGAAACTACGCTTCTCTAAATATTTTTACCAGAAATTAAGAGGGGTGATAAAAGAAGGATTGCAGAATGCATAAATACAATTTTTAAGATTCTTATATAGAATAAGTTAAATTAAAACTCAAATCATTGAAAAGTTTCGTAGCCAAGACTCGTAGCATGATTCTGACATGTTGCTACAAGTTACGCGAAGCGCTGCAACGTAGAGTAGTAGACGTACGGAGTAATTAATTAATTAATGGTGCTTAGAGCATATTTATAATTACACCTAGATTAGTCCAAATGTAAAGGTACATCTTGTACTATTTAATGATATTAAATAATATTAATTTGTAATTTAATAGCTGTTTGAAAAAAACGTTTACTAACAGTACAATCTATGTACGAGTATACCGATGTTTGCTCATAATATATTACCTCTATGCACTTGAATAATAAAATAATTTAAGAATCTTTAACGATTAAAGTCAAGTTATATGATCGATATTATAAAAATTGCTGGCCCACAGTGGCAAAAAACAGCCCAAGATCGTGAGAAATGGAAAACTTTGGAGGACGCCTTCACCTGAGAGGGGTTCCAGTGGAATAACAATAAAAACTTGTACTTAGGTAAGTGCCTACTCAAAACAAATATATTTTTAAACACAAATTAAATCGAATACTCTTTTTTGTATAAATATATATATATATATATATTAATGTTAGTAGTAGTAGTAAGTAGTGTAAAATCTTTTCTTTTATTTGCGTAAATGAAAAACTGGAAATATAAGGCTTTTTTATTTATAAAGTCAAGTTATATATTTAGAGGCTGGAGCTAAATGTGTCACTAGTAGAGACAGAAGAGAAGATGATCAGTACGCGGCCATAGAGATCTTCACACATTATAAGGCTCTGGAGGATAATGATATAGATCAAAACGACTTACTCCATCAGAAGAACGATTTGGCTAATCACCTCACTTTATGACATTATATGTATAGAAGATTCCATACCTGTATTGCCTTTAACGTGTCTCACATCAAATCGATGAACGGTTAAAATTTTACAAAACGTATTTAGATTTATTTCAAGGTTTTGGGAACAGCTCTACAATTTTCAAGTTACTTTTAAAAAACTAGTAAGGGTTGAACGGAACTATAAATTTATGGAATAATATTTTTCAATATAAATGTATTCAAAGGATTTATTTGAATATCGAGGAGTCAACAACGGCAAATAAGAGATCGTCGTTTTACAATTTCATCTCAGCTAAGATTTGTAATAAGCTAGAGTTTCAAAGATACATTTAAATATTCCTATTTCCTGTATCCTTTGAGCTATTTGAACGATATTGAAAGCCAACGCACAAGTCCAATACGGAACTGGTATCATATATCACGAAAGCCTTTTTAGTGTAACTACGAAAACATTCAATTTAAAATAGAACTTTTCAAAAGAAATGAGACCAGATTTATTACAGAGGACAACATTTTACGTGATATATAGCATTTAAATTGATTATTAGGAATATATGAGTAAATGTAACTGTATATATTTGTTGAGTAGTTTAATACAGATTCGATTTTAATGTTTTGTAAACTTTTATTCACCCTTTATGAATTGTCTAGTTAATGAAATACATCTAGATTGAGCCATTTTCAAGCTCTTGTTTCAAAAATATAAAAAAACTAGCGATACACACCGGCTTCGCACGGGTACAATGTAGATGTACTAAAAATATGCCTATGTTACTCGATGATAATGTAGCTCCTATTGGTGAAAGAATATTTAAAATCGGTCTAGTAGCTTTTGAGTTAAATCGTACCAAGCAAACAAATCATTGTGCATTTTTGCTAAAAAAAAATTTTACCCTCCTTAAAAAATGTTTTTTTTAAATAAAAAGTATCCTATGACCTCTCACAGGATTCTAATACCTCTAAGAATATGTGTACAAAGTTACATGATAATCGGTTGAGTAGTTTTGGCATGAAAGCGTAACAAACAAACTTATATTCACATTTATAATATTAAGTAGGGATATTAGTATACTTGTATATAATAACGGCCGCTTCGACTATTATTTTTTCATAATATTAAATGTTTATAACTTGTACTTTTGCTACGGTAATTTCAATGAATTATAATCGTTGTGTACAATATAATTAGTGTTTTATGTTGGTCTATATTTTATTATATCCCTACGTCTAAGTCTACATTCACCATCTTGTAATTAAGTTATTACATTTTGATCTCATAAATTAATTTATATTTGAAAACTGAATTATTTGAAGTTAATTTAAAACTATTGAAATTTAATTTAATTTCGTAAAAAATACTTACGCATCAAATTGTGTTCAGTATAAAGGTCAATAACCACTTTGTGAACTTCGACAACAAAATAAACAGGAAATCCTATTGATTAAATACATTTTTTGAACCTTAGATCTGACGATGAGGCAATGTCGTATACTTATTATTATTATTGTTAGCTGAAGCTTTAGAGAATTAAAAATGAATTGTTTAGATATTCTTTATTCAAATTGTTTTGACTAAGTTAATAATACACAAGATTATATTCTTATTAACGGTAATAGCCGTGTATTTTCTAACAAAGACAAAATACACTTAAAATAATATGCTATCGTTTCCATAAAAGCTTTTCTTTTCTGTTTCACTCTATCAAATCTAGTATCTTGTTCATCTTATTATATTTTCATGAGGCGTCTTTCGAGGCTTTATTGTGATTTTGAAAAATCGATTGGACTTTTTAGAACTTTGAACTTGTGTTATGTTTTTATCAAGTGAAATGACAAGTGATTGGGCCTCACATGGTCATCGATCGCATAGACAGCGAAAAATGACAGATGAATTGTTTAGTTGTTCCTTATATTTTGGCAATATGCGCGATGGGCGGGCGCGGCGTCACAGGATAAAATACAGTTAAAACATTAAACCAGTTCCTTAAGTCTCGTTAAACGCCCGAAACAGCCGCCACATGATGCCATAGAAATTTAACTGTGATAATATCCTAGGAAACACGAAAAATTAATACAGTTGCCGCTTCCATTTTACTAAATGTATTAGTTATAATTTTAAAAAAAAAACTTGCTTTGTACTAAATTGTTTTATATTTCTAAAATATTGTACTTTTAGAACGCGAATATATTATAATTTAATCTGTAAATATTAAAATTGAGCAGTCTTATTTGTAGTTAAAAACTATCGTAAACTACTATGATTTACAATTTTGAAAATAATTTCTTTTTATTTAAAATATTAACGAATTTTCAAATGCTAATTATTATTTAATTGTTATATTAATTGTAGATTACATGTTTTAATTTTATAAATTTTCGTAGCTGGTAACATAAACAATTATGAAACCGAAATAACGTCGTGGCGTGGAAATGGCGTAGCGGCGGGGTTTATCTAGCGTGTTTAGGGTGCGTAATAATGTTGGATATATCTTCGTGGTGACTGTGGTTGGTGGATCGGTGCGGCGCGCGCGGGGTCGATAAGTAGTGTGAAGCTTTTAGTCGAAGTGGCCAGTCGCACGTTCGGCGCTAACCTGTTCAAACGTCCGCGACGCGCTTTCGATCTCCACTGAGGCGGCTTTCCTGTACCTCAACGAGAAGTTTTTAAACATCGAAAAATGTCCAAGTAAGTTGTGTAATAAATTATATTGCAGAAAAATTTGTGTGCTCTGGCACTGCATTGCTGCAAAGGATCAACCCCTTTGGGTTACTTTTTTATTTAAAGGCGCGAGTGAATCGAGTAAGAAGAGCATTTTTGTGGGCATCGAGACGCTGAGTCACGTTCTTTTAAATTTTACAGTTTTCAGCAAAGTGCCGCAGGTTTGGGGAAATATGCAGACAACGTGAAGTAACTTTTTCAATGAAAACTTTCGTTTTAATTAAGACATATTATTTAATATATAAAAAATACAATCAGTTTTTCGGGTTAGATAAAATTCAAGTTTTATGCAATTCTCTGTGAAACTTACTGAACTAATTCATTTATTAGAGAAAATAATAACTCTACATTACTATAAAAATGGGTTTACTGTAATGGGTATTTGACTTGAGATTTCAAAACGTGCGATTTTTTTTTTAAAGATAATTAAAATTTAAATTATAATTATGTCCCATATTTTATTCAATATATATTTGGACCATATATTTGTCATCCAGTTTATGAAAAAACTATAAAAATTAAAGAAAATAGAACCACTCACTCCTTATTTGTCTAGACTATTGTGAATTTAGCCATTTAAAAAAGGTGTTTCTAAAACATAGTAATTATAAAATTTAAATCTCCAAAATTGAAATCGCATTAATACAAAAAGCTTTTTTTATAATAATTATATTAAAAATTAAGTTTAAATCAAAAATCCATTATTTGATACTGATTAAACATACACGGTAGTTTATACCAAAGTAGAGATGACTTAACTTACTTTTTTACTATAGATATACAAAATATACAGACATTTATTTGTTTTTAATTGAGTTACATCACTAGTGAATATAAAATGTAGTCTACCGATTTAGTGATTCAATTGTTTGTTGAAACAATATGATTTTTGTCAGGACATAATTTGATCAATATTCATATCCGAACATCGATAAACATATTTTTGTTCATCTGTCGATTGTTTTCGCGTAGAACATTTTTATATTGGAAGTGGCATTTTTGGCGATAAAGAACGGGATTTATTTGTATTATAATTTATCCCAAGGCGTCGTGTACTTAACAGAAGACTTGTTCACGGGCCGACTAAATAATATAATTAAGAAATCGCATTTAATACGGTAAAAGCTTTTTAATTAAAAAAATAATATTACGTTAAAAACTATTTTTTTTATAACTACTTAATATGTATTTATCTATCAACAAGAATAATCACTGACATAGTATTATATCAATGAGGATCATAAAATAACTTTAATATTTATCAAATAAGTGTTTCGAAGTTAAAAAATATAACTTTTACCGGAATATAATGCGAGTTATTATTTATATTTCTTATCCCGACGGAGCGAATGCTTTTCAGTTTTAAATAAAATACTTTTAAAACGGATTATCCCGACATTTCGAATGCAATTCAGCAAACGTGGTCACGGCCAGACTGATCACGTTACAATCTATATTATTTAAAAGTGTCACTCGCACTCGTGTCTTGTTAGACATTATTATGCGCTTTTCAGTTAAGTTGGACACGTGTAGATTAAAAGGTGTCCGCTATCTGTTTTGAAATTTTCATCATTTTGAAAATTGTAATACTAACGCCATCTATTTCTACGGAGGTGATACCTGCTTTAATTTTCAATGTTATGGAAATATTTCCTAACAGTGATTATTCTTGTTTTTTAAAATATTTGAGATGGAATTTTAGATTTATATTATTGGATCCCGGGTGTTGAAACCAAAATAAAACTAAATAGCGTTTTAATCCCTGACATTTATTTATAGATGCGTTAATAAAAGACAATAATATTATTTTTAAAAGTTTTCAAACCATTCGTTTCTTATTAGTTCATTATTTTTTTGTAATACTCGGCGGCACCACTGATTTATATATAACTGAGTAAACATTGTGAATGTAGGATTACTTTCTAGAAGTATATAATAAATCTAGCTAGTTTAGTTGATTCTCTCTCTCTTCGTAAAAACAATCAGTGTAAGGCGTAATTAGAGATTGACACTTTTGAAAAAAAATTTTTTTTAATTTATATAAAGTATCTGTATACTTGTAAAAACTTGTATGTAAATTTAAATACGATCGGAGCAGTTTACATGAGTACCTCAGCGCGCGTACATGACCGTCGATCCCGCCTCTTTCCGTCGGTTTTAGCCCCCTTTTATACTTTTATTCATTGTAACAACTGCTCCTTATTGTATATGAAGTACTGACTGAGGTATATTTTTGAAATTTAACCGTTACAAGTACCTATTTGAACACTGTTTCGCAGTTCAAATCAGCATCATGGGTAAAAGCAGTATAACTTGAGAAAAATTCAAAAATTCAAAATTCAAAAATCATTTATTCATTTAGGTAACACAATGTACACTTATGAACGTCAATAAAAAATACATATTAAATGCTTCTAGTTTTACATTTACTGCCAGTTCACAAATCAAGGGCGTAGAGCGGACGAGAAGAACTGGCAAGAAACTCGCCGCCACTCTTTTTTAATCGCCAAGTTTTTGTTTTACAAATGTTTTGTAAGGAGCTGCAACCATTACACCATGTTCCACATGACATCTTTAAGTAATTAACTATAATAATCGAAAAAATATACGAGTATATATAAACGAAAAAAATAAAAATAAATAAAAACAAAGATTTGTCCTCTATCAGCAGAATGTATGGTGAAGTAGGAGCACTCACTTACATTCTCGTGGGAACAACACGCAAATACATAGACGAAATAACTAATATCACCGCATACACGAATTCAAGTTCGACCAGTCACCACAAGTAGCACCCGTTCACGAGTATGACGCATGGCCAGCCATCGACCCCCTCGCCATATTTTAGGGAGAGAGACAACCCGACGCATGGACGCCGATACTCCAGTAATCAATTTACCGACACAGTATCCGAGTAAATCAGCAAAATTTAAAAAAAAATCGAGACACGAGTTTTACGTGCACATCGAACAAACGTCAGAATATAGTGTCTTGAACTTTTTCACGGTAATTAGTTTATTATAAAGGAAGGAAAGACGAAAACGGGCAAGAATAGAAGAATTGCATTGTTTTTTGATGCAGAGGAAGCACCATCCTATGCACCCATGCATGGCACCTTAATTTAAGGTAAGCAGATGTCATTGAAAAACATTTCATTTTTGAAATTGGTCTCCGCGAAATCTTAAAAACTGCCTGACCGACCCTAATGAAATTTAAATCACATATAATATGTATTCCTAGAAATTATCGCTCTACGAAGTTAAAATTTTGTTTTTAATATTTTAATTTCACAAAAGTGAAAAAAAGTGTTATTTATTTTTTCCTGTTTTCATCCGCAATTTTTTTATTTATCGTTATTTTTTTTTTGTTTCAGACAAGCCGTTCCTGAGATACGATGTAGACCAGTTGCCCCCTAATTCTTGAGGGGCTTTCTTTAAATGAAGTTTCTGCACATGCTTTTTTTTTAAAATTGAGTAAAAATTATGATGTGTGTTAATAAAGACGAGATTATCATTACAACAAGTTTTATTTCATTATTTTTAACAGCAGGCCCATAAAAATCCCAAAAATATCCTTTTTTAAGCGTTCAAATTCTAATTGGGCCGTAAGAAAGGTAGCCTGTCTCTGTCTGCAAAGCCACTCCACATCCTATCGATGTAGGCAGACTGCAAAAAATTGAGTTACAGCTGCCACAATCTAAAAGTTATGAACGACTATGCTACGTAACGACGCATAAAATAATTGCAAATTTTTCGAGATAAAAAATATAGATCTAAGTTAGATTAGATTTTTATTTATTATTCGATTTTCTAAGCCCCATCCTTTGACCGCATCTGTCCATACCGTATCTATTACATTTTGCGGACATTTTTTTTAAATAATAAATAGTCAGGCCGTACAAGTCGTACAAAATGTGCGATTACCTTTTTAAATTAAAGTGTACCTACTTTTTAATTATATACCTCGGGTTTATTTCTGGGAGTGCTACGAAGATTTGCACCAAGTTGGTACCGGCATCACCTTTTTACAACCGAATGACCAGACTCCGATTCTGCCTCCATAGATTCGCCTCATATTTTATTATGAGAGCTTGTAAGGAATGGAATTCCCTCCGGCGTTCATCTTATTCCCGTTATAATCTGGGTCGCTTCAAGTCAAATGTGCATAGGATTTTAATGAGTGAGCATGTGAAACAGTGGTCAAATACTTGCTCATAAAAGTTTAAAAAAACTTGGCTTGATGAAAATCTATATAGATCTATGGTACAAGGGAAAAGGCCGTGCAGTTCATTCAATGCAAGGCTTCCCTAGATAGCTATTCTGCAAAATATTTTCACTGTGCTCTTCTGCGTGAAATTTCTCATTTACCGAGGCTAGTAGGGGCCAGCCAGTCATTCAATTATTCTTATTTTATCGATTGTCCTCCGTCTATGTTTAATGTTGAGCAGTTATCTTATATATAATACACACGCTGTACAATATTTATTGATATTCGATGAGGAATATTAATAATATGTGATTATACACTATTAATATTAATAGTCTACGTGGCGTAGGTGCATTGTCGTAGCAATAACGTAGAGCGCCGAACGTTCAATATAATATTAAGATAATTATTTATTAAACATTGATTTATTAACAACTTTATTGCACACAACAGAAATAAACATATGAAACTATATTTACAGGAATAAGAGGTACTTTGAGTGATAGGAATAACTTAAAGAAAGATAGGGACGGTGCAAATAAAATTGAATATAATGTTATGTAAATTTTATTACAAAAAAAAAATGGTTTAATTTCCAAAAAGGTATAGGTAATATTGAAGATGGTGTGCAAATACTTAACCTTGTATGAATAATGAATATAATAAAGACCTCCCCGGCTTCACACGGGTTCAATGTAGATATATTTTACACAAAAGTGAAAGAATTTTTAAAATCGGTCTAGTATTCGTTACAAACATAAAAAAAAACCTCTATATAATATTAGTAATTTGATTTGTAATCTGTTGTTATATGATTCTGCGTACATAAAGTAGGTATAATTGCTGATATTAAATAAGTGTAAGTTATTATATTGTTTTTATAAATAACAAGCACAAGCTTTTGTTACCTACATTTGTTATATAAATACGTACCTATTTTAAAATTTGTATACTACATACTATAATTCAACAGCACTAATTATACGTATACACGTTTGATTAAATATATGTACATACGTAATACTGATTATTTATTTAAGCATTAATTACTTTTCAGTAAAGGAAAATGCTTGTGGAACTCTTTTAATTATAAAATCGTTTAATCCAACTTTAAATAAACTCTACCTATAAATTTTAATAAAAATATAAAAACTGGATGACTCGCGTGGTGTCGATTTTGCGCTGAAACATTAATTTTAAATTTTCACGAGAAGTTTAAAAAAAAAACATTTACATTTTTAAATAAATATTCTGAGTTTCGTTCCAATATACAATATTACATTTTTATCAATATTTAAAACCGCCTCCGCGGCTCATTGGTAAGCGCGATGCGAATTCGAATCCCGTAGAAACAAGTTTAAAAAAAAGAATCGGTTAGGTAGGGGACAAAAGGCTGATCACCATACTTGCCTGTAAAGAAATATAATCAGTGAAACAGACACAGAAATGGGTCTGCCCCATATTCCACTACTCGGGATTTCACTTTTTTATAACAGTTTTTTTTATGGACTAGGGAAAAATGGGTTATCGGTTCACCTGATAATAAGTGATCACCGGCACCAACGCAAGTGAAGGTTCGTTGCTGAAGGTCTCTAATGTTTAGAAATACCGCCGGTAACTAGTTCAAAAGAGTTAGTGTGCGATGCAAAAAATCCTACGTTGTGCGATTCATATGGGCGGATAGCTCAAATTCACACATTTTTTAATTCGATTAAATCTAAGCATATTATTGGTATTCTTTAAATCTTTTAAACTATAACTATACAAATATCTCGATTATTTCCTAAAATATTTATTATTGCATTTATAGTTTAAAAACGTCTAAAATTTACTAATTTACTACAAAAACCTTAAATTTAAATTCACTCAATATACGTAGGTAGACCGGCCATAGGTTCTGTTAGAATATTATAATAGAATACGTTTATACATCAGAACTCAGAAGTGAACTTAAGTAACTAAAACATTTTAAATATATAAACACCTTTGACGAAAAGGCTGGACTATGATTGGACTGAAAATTTTGTGAAATGGCGGGAAATCGAAAGCAGTTTTTAACACAATTAACGCGTTCCAAATTCATGTTAACTTTTAATGTATTTATGGCCAGACTAGTTATGCACCAAATTTTAAGTAATTTCATAAAGTATTCCGGTTTTATTCAAATAGCGATAAATGCCGCTTCCAGCAATGAATTTTCCACACTCAAGCGCCAATTATGGTAACGATATAAACGTCAATTTCCATCTGATACTTCCACACCTATAGCTACCGTATGGTGAGATAGTCTATTGTTAGCAAATTATCGATTTCCCGTAGCTCTGTAGTATTTACGTTTCCGACTCGGTTTGTTTGAATTAAAGATTAATTACGGTAATATTGACTGGCCACCACTATAATAAAAATAAGAATTCTTCAACCATACAAATATACAAACAAACTGAAATGAATTAAATAAAATACTGTATACCAGATTCTGTATACTGTACACGGGCAAACCGTGATCATGGTTGCTGAAAAGCATCCGAAACGTCGGGATAAATAATTTAAACAATATATTGTATACAATAAATCGCGTTTTAATCCGGTATACAGTATTTTATTTAAATGTGTGATACTCGCGTTAATAAAAGACAATGAAATGAACTAGTTTGTCAAGTTTTGGTAAGTATTTAAGGTAAATAAAATTAGATATACTTACCTATTAGATAAGGACCGGACTGGGATCGACTCGGACATTTGAGATAAAGTCGGCTTTCCTAATTTCAACAAGAATACTAAAGAGGTTTTATATTGCAGTGTCCTCTTCCATTTAATTACTTATTTAATGATATTTTTCGATCAGATTACCATAAAAACGTGAAAATGCTAACGGACTTGCATCGAGCGGGTTCTGTAATACAAGCGATCTTGAATTTTCTTTGTATAAATTCTTAATTTTGTTTAGTTTTTTCTATAAACTATAAGACAGAGACCTTACATTCCGTTTCTTCTGTTCCAACAACCAGTTTTGTGTGTTGTTTTAACAAGAGGATTTTCATTGGTTGATTTAAGCAGAGTATTATAATTAATCCAAGATGGAGAAACTCTCGAGGGTACTTACAATTTAATGAAAATATCGTATTGAACGTCAGGATATTTCTTATAAAATTAGATAATTATGAGGCACAAATATAATATAACTTCTACTTCCTTTAAAATTATCTAAATTTTTGTTTGATTCAAAATCAAATCGTTACATACGAGTATTTGTACTTCAAATGAAGTACACAAATCAGTAATTTCTGGTCAGTGATCGGTCGATAAAATTGAATTAATTGACATCGTAGCTTACAGATTTTAGAAACTATTCACATCTAACATAAATATTAAAATTCTAGTTAAAATTAAAATAAGCTATTATCATTTTTAAACAAATTTAAAATTGAGACATATTATTGGATTAATTTCTTATAAATCTCAAAAAAATAACATTCCGAAACAGTCTAAGGAATATAATATCTCTTGTATAGTAACACTGTTCCCGATAATAATAATCATTGGTGTTTATGTTTGGTTTCCAATAAAGCAAATCTAATAATAATAACTCCGTCATAACTAGTTCTAACTTCGATAACAATAGTCTTACAATCAACAAAGTGCACGTTTACCTACCTAATTGTACATCCAAACTGAAGTAAATGAACTCAAATTCATTTTATAAAAGTGTTTCCACTTTGTAAGAACGTTACATAACCCACTTAGCTCCACGGCGTAAGCGCTTTAAGATAAATATATTATTTTATATGCATGCTGTAATAACGTTAAATTATTATTCCGGACAGGAACGCAAGGGCGGTTGAGTTTGAAAAATGGAGGTCAGGCCGCTGGTTGGTTTAATTCCACAATTCGCAGCCTTTATCACTCACACTTACCACAAAATATGAAGCGTTTACACATTATATTTACTTACAGCTAATATATAAAAAAATATGATATATGTACGAAGTCAAATCAAAGAATATTCATACACGTCTAACTATGCCTTTTAGAATTCTTAAGGTTGTTTTTATTTTATCTTGATCTTAATGTCAACCAAATAATGGATGCGAGATTAATACAAAATCGATTTTACCAAAAACTTAAACGTTCCAAATAAGCGTGATACATATTTTTATTGTAAACATATTTAACTTGTCGGTCAAACATATGAGATGTTTATCGTATTAATATACTCTAAAAAAATAAAAGCAGTAAAAAATATCCTGGATAATAACGTTCATTATTAAGTTACCTGTTTTAGTTTACATAAAGGGGTTAGTTTTGCTTGAAGAGGACTTGATACACTGCCATTTTCCTAGTCATAGTATGCTCCTCATAACTAGATTACATAACTGATACCGTTGCCACGTACCTTTGAGAGAAGACTTGTTAATAATTATACTCTTCAGTGACAGGACGTCCTTTGTTGCAATTTGGTTTTAATTTTCGTCGTATTAAAAACAATAATAATATTGTGTTTTATTAACGCGATTATCACATATTTAAATAAAATACTTTATAACAGATTAAAACGCGTAAAAGTCCATAGTAACTATGTATGTGAGTGAGAACACACTCTAGACAAGCCTAACCCCTACATACGTTTCAACCAACTGAAAATCCTTGCAAGAGAAAGTAGATTATTTCCTAGACTAGTACGCGAGGCTATTGAAATTAAAAAGCACCCTAACTTCAATAGATAATATAGTTTGAGACTTTCCAACATCTGATCAAGTAATTAAATATCTGACAACCCCTAATTTTCGGTAAAGCATCCGAAACATCGGCATAAATAATATAAATAATAAATTGCGTATTAATCCGTTACATGGTATTTTATTTAAAAAATAATAATATTGTTGCAACTCCAGCAAATATTCTATGCGAAGTGCTAATGCGACTTTAAGTGTATGGAAAACGTTTTGGTACTCACTCTGGCAGTAAGCTAAAATGTAGAAAGCAAAGCAAAAATGTAGCTTTGAAACGTTGAATCATTAAATTACACGTAGTATGTTATGCAAATAGGTTGAGTGTTAAAAACTTTTATTCTTTCGGTGCATCTCAAGCAAACAACGCTTGTTTTAATGAAAAAACTTTTAACGGTCCATAATTTATTCATTATACGAGGGGTTTTTACATCGAGCAAATACGCGTATCACGGGCAGATAGCGCAAGTTGCAGTCTTCATTCGCATGGGGCATGAACAAGTCTAATTGCAGTACCTGTCTCACTTATCAATTTTAACGTATTTACACATGTCTTAGTCCCGTCCGAAACAATAAAATTTTCTTATTATCTCAAGATTAGAAACTGAGACCTCAGCTCCGATGCGAAACGCATTGCAATTATCACTGAGCCTCGATGGCAATAAGAACCTCTATTATAAAAAGGTAAGATTTGTTTGTTTGCAACGAATAAAAACAAAAACTACTTGACGGATTTTAAAAGTTATTTAACCATTAGAAAGCTAAATTATCAGCGAATGTAAATTATTATTGTGTAGTACTTACATCTACATTGCATCCGTGTAAAGCCGGGGCATATGGCTAGTAATAAATAAATGACGTTTTAATCCACGAAAAGCTTTTCCTAGTGATACTTGTGTTAACACAAAACAATATAATAGCCATCCTTGTATTTTGTTTATATTTATCAAAAGTCAGGGGTTTATTGCCAAAATTTCATCCTTAATATCGTTATGGATATAAATAAATTCTGAGTAAGGAGGTTTCTTTTTCATTCCGGGAAAATAATCCAATGTTTCCATGAGAGCGAACCCACAGGCGTAACATAAATTATTCTTTAATAATCTAAATCAAAACGTTATGATAATTCTTTTTATTGCCTTCATTCCTTCCTCTTACAATATACAGAAAAGGATTGTAGGTAACTTTATATTTTCAATGTCTAATAAACAATATCTCAATATTATTAAGTTAAGATGGAATTTGCAGCAACCGATACCGTTTGAGCTTGGAATATCTCACTGAACTAGCGAACAATTTGTATTCTATTTGTCTTTGAAGCGATAGTTGATAAAAGATTCGATTTAATTACCTTTGTCGTTGACTTTTAGGTTTTATATTGTTTTCTTTAATACATTTACATAATACATTTAGAAAATATCAAATTTCTTAGCTTCCATTCTTTTACTTTACGTTCTGCTAACCTCACTCTTCTTATACCTTCCCATAAGTCTAACAAGGAGAGTGTCAAACTTGGGAATCACAAATTCCCATCACTTTTATATATATTGTAGGGCAGGGTCCCCTCAATAAATATATAAAGCGGCATGACGTAACACTCTCGTACACTCTCCTTGTAATTACTATCATTCCTCTTTTGAAATTCATGCTATCCACCTGTGGAATAACCTCCCTGAGCCTGCGAACACTGTGTTATTCGGTCGCCGCGCCGCCCTGAGCACATTCAACGTGCTCAAACAATTTCAGCCTTCAGATAAAATAGTCAAAGAACACTTAACCTTCCATAACTCTCTTTTTATTCACCAAATCTGAGACAGTATTATTATTTTTATTGTTATTGTTATATTTGTTTAGATTAGTGTATCATGCATTAATTTTTTTCATTCTAGAAATTTCCTCATATTGTTGCCTGGAAGACTACTAATAGTAATAAGGCCGCCACTTGCATATACTCTTTGTTATATATTTTGTTCTTTTTTATATTATGGTGTAAAACCATTGACATAGTATTGATCGAAGTGTAAAACATAAAGTATCATAATCATAATATTTCATTTCATTTCATATTTTCATTACAATGGCACAGTTATATCAAATTTCTATACAGCCGACTGATTAGAACTTTATGTTTTGATATGTAAATTATATCAAATTTGATTAGTTATGTTTAGTCTTTTAACTAGTAAATAATATTTAAGTTAACATTAACGGTTACAGTTATATATTTTATAATTAAAAAAGAGAGAATAATAATAATACATATATATACGATTAACACTAAAACATTATTACAACGATTTAGAACCCAAAATAGACTTTAACTTGTATATTGGGATCCTATACACTGATTTATACTAAACACTAATAAAAGATAAGAGGTATTAAGAACTTAAAACGAATAGATAAACCACAATATATCGCGCAATCAAAAGAGAGTTAATAAAAACGGTAGCGAGGAATAAAAATAAACTGAAATGGTGTACTTAATGAAGAAAAACCAATAATATTTATACTTTAAGATCCTAATATTTGATAACGTTTGATATTTAATTAGAAAAGTGTTGACAAGAATTTATAGATAACGGCAAGTTTTACCTTAAAACTTCTTTAGTCTCTTCATAAGATTGTGATGAATCTTGAAGAAGACGCTTGACTGCCAAAATTATTGAGCATCTAAACTCGGATATAATATAAGCCCGCACTTTCTATATCTATACATATAATAAAACTGTCAAAAGTCTGTACATAGAAAAAAAAATGCTAAAAACCGAATCAGGGGATGTAAGAAGAGAAATAGAACAAACCCAGATTGTTTTTAATTTTTTTGTTTCTCTGTCTGTTTGTCTGTTTGTACGGGCTAATCTCCGAAGATACTGAACTAATTTTCATGCAGTTTTCACGGGGCCCGGGGCAACATATAGGTCTTGTTTCATCAAAATCGGTTGTCGGAAATAAAAGTAATCTTAATTTAAGGATTATTTTAAAGGCACCAAATCAACAAATTGCAATGCAAACTGACTCGCGTTGAACTTTTTCGAATTATCAGATGTCAATAACAGTTTGATATGTAAATGAAATAGTTTGATTATTTCGCCACTTTAATATTGACGTGAAGCCTACGCGAACGAAGTCGCTGGCATCAGCTAGTGAGTATATAATCTAACAAATCCTCCCTGAGTTCACTGTTATGATAAAGTTATTAGATAGTTCCGTTTATATCTCGACAATACACTAGACTATCTACTCTGTGGATTGTGGCGGCTTTTCGGAGCCGATACGACTTGGGAACCTTCAACAAAAGAGATTAAGGCAACGCACATGCAAGCAATCTAGTGTTTGTCTATGGGCGGCGATGATCACTTACCACCAAATAAGCCACCCTTTTGCCCTTATGCTCTAAAAATCAACTGAGCATAAGCTAATTATGTATACTGTTTGAGCCATGAGCAAATGGTGAAGAAATTCATTTGCAGTCATTTGTACATAATAAATGTGTAATGCTAGAAATATTTAGAGCTGCCGAGTTAAGTGCGACTATTTACATGTCAAACGGTTTTTAATAGGTAAAAGAGCTACAGAAAGTGTTACTATTTTCATCTTAGTGCTGTTTTAAATTTAGCTATAATAAAAATTAAATGTTATTTATTTTAAGATATGTATTTTTTTTATATTAGGTAGGTATCGACTGGCGAACATGAAGTTGACTTTAAGGTTATACCTGAGACAATAGGGCATCAGATTAATTCGATCGACCTTTTTTTTTAACATAGACTGTCACAAAACGTGCAATATTCACTGCACGGTTTTTCCATCTATGATCGGTGGTTCGTAACCCGGACAGAATTTCGATATTTCTTCAACCCGTTACGACATCTACATCTATAAGTTAATATTGTAAAGAGGAAAGATTTGTATTTATTGGTTTTTGGTATATTATGAATACACTCAAAAACTACTGGAGCGATTTTAATTCTTTCGCCAATAGAAAGCTACACGTACATTGTCAGGGACTAACATAGCGTGTATGGTACATCTATGTACATTGCACCCGTGTGAAGCCGGGGCGTGTTGTTAGTTACATATATAATTATATATATAATGTGGTAAGATATGTTATAGGGCAATTATCTGAAAACACGTTTTTTATGTCATTTATCTGGCATTTTATTTTCACTGTAGAGCAGCGTAGAGACGTACGACTTAATTACGCCTTTCGGATTTTCAAGCTTCAAACGGACGTCCATTTACAATATTGCCGTATCACTCTAACAAAAGAACACAGATGAAGGTCAATGTGTGCCAGAAAAATGAGGAAAATTTTAAATTAACATTTTGAATTTTCTATATTTACAATTACTTAGGATATTTTAATTTATACCACGTATATATGCAATAAAATCGTACTATTAGCAATAAAATAATATGTAAAATTTTGATGACATTACCGCCAGATGACGTTCGAAAGCTGAAGATGAATATTTTTCAAAAGTCATCGTATAGGAACAATTATATTCAGAAACATAAAATTATTTACATAGAAAAAAAAAAACTGATAAACGCGCGTTTCAGATTTGCCTAGACAGAATGCCCTATACATAATCTGTTTCATCGCAAAATATTATAAAACAAAGTCCTCCGCTGCGTCTGTCTGTCCGTCTGATCACGATAAATTCAAAAACTACTAAGCGGATTTTGATGGGGTTTTCACTAGTATATAGAGTGATACACGAGAAAGGTTTATATATATAATTTGTCAATGTTTTGTGAGAATGAAATATATCGATAATTGTTGGAATTGTCGGAAATAGTTAAGCGGCCTGGGAGCTTTCATTGAAAACGTTGGAGATATATCAATACAATACATGGTGGGAAAGTCCTCTTTTATAAATCTACAAAAAAGTTCGAGATGTATACATATTAAGGATAGCTTAAAACCTTCTTCTGTGCTTAAAACATTGCCACGTATAATGCGGTAATTGGAATACTATTTAGACGGATTCAGTATTAATCCGTATCAATAATAGTTATCTTAAGCATTTCATGTGCATTGCAGTGCATCTCATTTCAGAATTAAACCAAAGTAACAATAAATAAATAGGAAATGTAAAGGGTGGTTAAATTTCAGGGGATGTTGATTTTGAATAAAACACAAACTATTTAGGAAATTATTGTAATTTTATTTTATTATGATATATTGGTATTACTCAATTATGTATGGAACAAAATATCGGCCAAATGGGCGCCGCGACCTCGGCGGCACACCTCCATCCGATGGTCCAAATTTTCGATGACGCTGAGGCATAATGGAGGTTCTATGCCGTTAATGTGCCGAATTATCTCATCCTTTAGCTCTTGAATTGTTGCTGGTTTATCGACGTACACCTTTTCTTTCAAATAACCCCAAAGAAAAAAGTCCAACGGTGTCAAATCACATGATCTTGGCGGCCAATTGACATCGCCATTACGTGAGATAACACGGCCATTGAATTTGTTGCGCAAAAGAGCCATTGTTTCGTTAGCTGTGTGGCAAGTGGCACCGTCCTGCTGAAACCACATATCGTCCACATCCATATCTTCCAATTCGGGCCATAAAAAGTTCGTTATCATCTCACGATAGCGAACACCATTCACAGTAACTGCCTGACCGGCCTCATTTTGGAAAAAATACGGCCCGATGATGCCGCCAGCCCATAAACCGCACCAAACAGTCACTCTTTGTGGGTGCATTGGTTTTTCGACAATCACTCTTGGATTCTCATTCGCCCAAATGCGGCAATTCTGTTTATTGACGAATCCACTGAGGTGAAAATGTGCCTCATCACTGAAGATGATTTTCTTTGAAAATTGATCATCCACTGTTGCCATTTCTTGCCACCATTCTGCCCATTCACGACGTTTGGAATGGTCAAGAGGCTTTAGTTCTTGAGCCAATTGCACCTTGTAAGCGTGTAAATGCAAGTCTTTATGCATAATGTTCATCAACGACGAGCGTGAGAGGTGCAATTGTTGGGCACGACGACGAGTTGAGGTGGACGGCTCTTCAGCCACACTATCGCGAACAGCAGCAATATTTTCTGCAGTACGAGCTGTACGAGCATGCACTGGTGTTCTCACATCTTCTACAGACCCGGTTTGCTCGAATTTTTCCACGATTTTTGCGATTGTACGCACATTTGGACGATCAAATTGGCCAAAAAAATCACGAAGTGCACGATATGCAGTTTGATTTGAACGCCCATTTTCATAATAAGTCTGGATAACTTTAACACGTTGTTGGATTGTGTATCTCTCCATGGTTCAAATTGAGTAAGTCTGAAATAGAGAAATGTCAAATCACGGATATATTATTTCTTATCTTATATCAGATAAGAAATAATATATCCGTGGATGTAAGGGTAAAATTATGTGAATCGCTGGTACTGTCCAAATTTAATCATGCTGATGTTATGTTTGGGCCGCGTTTGCTCGAGCGCACAAAAAAAGCGATTCAGCGCGTACAAAACGCCTGCGCACGTTACTGCTGGTGTATTCCACCTAGAGCTCATGTATCACCAATCACTAATATCAATGAAGCCAAATTACTTAATATGGACGGTCGTCGAAAATTGCATTTTGCTGCTTTGCTATTTGGTGTGATACGATTTCAGCAACCCGAATACTTATATGAAAAGCTGACGTGGGCAGGGGATAAAAGCGAAAGGCATAGAACTAGGGGTTATCTTCGAATGCTAATAATCCCTAAATTTCGATCGTCCTCATTTCGTGGCAGTTTCCGTTATAGTGCAACTAAATGTTGGAATAACATACCTCCACCACTCTGCAATATTCAGTCATTATTTTCTTTTAAATTGAAATATAAACAATATTTGTTGAGTAAACAATTGGAACTTTAGTTGCACTATAACCTATATACATAACATTTATATTTACGATAGTTTTCACAGTACGATTTATATTTATATTATCAGTATTTATATTTACGATAGTTTTTAACGATAGTATTTACGATAGTTTTTACATTACGATAGTTTTCACAGTTATTATGTATGTGTATAATTATTATGTATGAGCTGTCTCCCAATTGTTGTTAAGGGGCCCACTGAAAATCAGTGTTGTGACGTTAATGCGTCACAGCGTATGCTGAGTGGAGCTCCTATTTGACATCCTGGCAGTACATATATACGCACATAATATTTAAATTTATTTAAGTTATAATTAGCATTAAATAGTTATAAAAATATTAATGTTCTGTAAATTGGGTGTTAAATAAATACATTTCATTTCATTTCATTTCAAATAAAATTCGGAAAAAAAATTGGCGTTTAGGTGTGGTTCACATTCAACATCGGCCCTTACAATTTAACCACCCTTTACATAGAATTTTTAACGGCAGCATTTTCTCACATCATATATTACAATGGAATAGGGCAGGGTATTTAACATGACATACATACCCGAGACGGATCGTTACATCGACCCTGTGGAGCGGTCCACAGAGCAAAAGATGTTAAGACTCGCTGGAAAGACGACATTAATAGCCATCCCACTCTGGATGAAAGTAGCACAGAACAGAGGCATTTAGAAATCTTTGGAGGAGGCCTATACCCGGACAGGACTTTCAATACACCATTTTACTACACAATTACAAACAAAGCACTAACAAACTAATATTTAATATCTACTATTATTATTAAAACTTACCTTATTAAAATACTATGGAACAAAAGCATATAAATGAAGGGAATTAAAAGTTTTTTTTTAATTTATATTCCACATAGTTGTACATTAAACTGGTAAGAACTACTAGAGTTTTCTAGAAATGTGTCAAGTATTTCCATTTTCAAACAGAGATCCTTTAACATACGCATATATAGCATTATGCACAGCTCTATATTAAAATGGAGAGGCGACTGAAGTGTCAACACTGCAAGCCTTGAGCCATTCATTCTTTACCACCTGTTGATTATAGGCCAGACGTGAAATGACGCGGCAAGATATAAAAGGTACAGACAAATTGAATGAAGCATTTAATTCACCGAATTAAAACGCGATGATTATATTATTTTAATGTTTAAATCATCTATATGTTTAAATCGAATCGAATCGACATTACTGTTCACTTAATATTATCTTAAAGGCCGGCAACTCAACTGCAAGCCATCTGGTGTTGCGGATGTCTATGGCAGGCGGTGATCACTTACCATCACGTGAGCCGCCTGCCCGTTAGCCCCTTATACTATAAAAAAAACATTACCAGTAATTAAAAGGAGTGATTAAAAAGGGTAGCATAAAAAATAAGATTTTTATCTGTCTAAAGATACAAAAGTGTAATCTGCCTTTCGATAAAAGTTATTTCTTTATATGTATATGTATGTATGTGTAATACATAGATTAATACGTCGGCCCAGCGCCGGCGTAAGAAGACTGGCATCGTGATACACCGTTTTCCCATACAAATTGGATTTACGTTGATAAACGTTGTGCTCTTCATGTATGCAAGATTAATTTTTGATTCGACATAAACGACGACGTCGACGAGAGACGTCGACGTTATAACGCTGTGTTACATATAGTTCAAGTATTTACCATAAGCTTGAAAACAACATTGACATTAATAAACGCTGCGCCGCATACAGTCAATTTTAGGGTATAGAAACCTAAGAGCAAACCAAACCACAAAACAAAAGTTGATTCGTTACGGCAGTATATGTACTGCGCAACGATCTATTTAGTAGAATATGGTTTTGACTCCTGACGTTATGAAATATAGTGCGAATAAATCCAGATTTAAAGGAGATGTGTCTTATTTTGAGGTCATGAGACTTTGTTAGCCCGAACGTGTTAATAAAAGACAATAATATGAACATAGAATGTCAAGAATTTAATCTTTTACTGCGTGTGATATAAATTGTATGTTTCAGGAATATTACTTGAATGTACTTCAATTTTTATTAAATTCTAACTAGCCCCCGTACGGTAGCAATTTATTCTATCAAGTAGCCAATATATTTATACTTTTTTAATATTAATACTTAATTGGAGAAAATAGCTACGCAAGAAACCTAAAAATTAATCTTAATATATTAATGTCAAAACTGCGTTGGTAATGTGAGTCAAGCTTATGATAAAGAATTTCTGAAGAACTACAATTAACTATTTCTACAATTTATTTAAATCGTAAATTAAGATGTTCCTGGAAAGAATCTTCAGTGCTAGATGACGTTTTTAACCTACATAAAGTTTAAAAAACAAAACACGACAAATACTATTGGAACAGTCTTACTATTGTTAAGGAATGAAGATAAAAAATCATGGGAAGTACTAAATGTTAATCTAAATCAGACATGTTGTTACAAGTTGGAATTATAGTGTTTTATTTATAACTAGAGGACCACTTTGTCCTGCCAGAATGTTGGTTTCAAAAATAATAAAAATATTCTTAATTTTTTTTATTCAAATTCAAATCATTTATTCATCTAGGTAACATAATTTACACAAGTAATGAAATGAAATGAAGTTCATTAAAAATAAAAATAAAATTTTAAATGCTTCTAATTTTACATTTACTGCCAGTTTTCAAATCAAGGGCGTTTAATATGCTTATAGTCAAAGCTAATAATTCAAATAAAATACTGTATACTGGATTAAAACGCGATTTATTACTTATATTGTTTAAATTATTTATCCCTAGCTAATAATGCTATTTTCCCACTTTTATTCGACAAATATCTTGTAAGTCAGATTTGCAGTGGACACCAATTATTACAAAAAAATCTATATAAGTAATGCTCGCGTGACGTGAACTGTCAATTGTGGAAAATGGCGGAGTTCCGAACCTTATTTAAATTAAAGTAAAATTCTGCATATATTTTTTTCCTCAATTTTTCCGATATTTTATTAGTTATTCTGTTATTCGGGACATAGAAGTATCCAACAAATAAGATGTCATTAAAATCGAAACAGCCATTCTTCTATACTAATACTAGCGACCCACCCCGGCTTCGCACGGGTCTAGATTTTTTTGACAAAAAAGCAGGGGTTGTATGTATTTTTTAATGCCACATAATAAAAAAATAAAAAAAATAAAAAATCGTCCAAAAATAAAAAAAACAAATTTTAAGGGTGAACAACCCTTATCACTTAGGGGTATGAAAAATACGCATATAAAATTTGGTAAGAATCGGTCGAGCCGTTTCAGAGGAGTATGGCAACGAAAACTGTGACACGAGAATTTTATATATTAGAGATTATAAAGAGGAAAAGTTTGTTTGTTACGATTTAACTAGACCGATTTAAAAAAATATTTCTGAAATAGAATCATCTACATTATCAGCTAGTAACATAGGCTATACATTTTTGTACATGTAGGTACAATACACCCGTGTTTCTAGTGAGTTATAAATGGTGTAACTAACACTTTTATATAGATAAATTCTAAGCCTTTTTTTAACTTTTTATAATTTTGGAATATATTAATAATTCAGAATTTACTTTTTTACATATATTATGGCATTTTTATGCACTTATAAAAAATATTTTTGACGGGCTCGTTTGCGCGTTTGGTAGAACACCTGCCGGACGACATGCTTATAATTTTCTGTAAGTATATCTTCCCCACTTCGAGCATTGATGGAGTGGGAGGAATATCGAAATTCCGACCGGGTAACGAAGCATTGTTCATAGATAGAGAAACCGCTCATGTGCGTTTCGGTTTCAGTCTATGGATTTCCAAATGCTCGCTGTCAACCTACTTTTTAAAGAAGGTTGACAGCGCATTGACTGATGTTCTGTGGCTCGGGTACCATCAAGTGAACTTCATGCTAGTCTGTCGATATCTGATATAAAAAAAATTAGTTGCCTCACAATTCAATTTCCACTAAATCCGATCTTTTAGATAACTAAAGAGAGGGGTGTACGCGCAAAAAGGACAATAATTGACAAACTTGACTAGCTCAGAGTTAAAAGGATTTTTGCCAACTCGCAATAATTTTCGAAATTCTAAAACTCAGATAGTCAAATGGAATGTCTGTCCAATTTCATGATGAATTTCGGTTTTCCCTTTTTGAAAGTTTGTCGGAGAGTTCTCTTAATTACATATTAAATTACACATCCTAAAATTCATTTTCAATTTTGTCTGTATATAATTGCAGAACAATTTATTACGCTTCAAATGACACTAAACTCAACTATTTTGAACTTTGCAAACTCAACATGAATGTGTACAAAAGAATCCCTTTGAGAGTGCGTTTCACAAAACAAGTTTCGCTGATAAAGTTCCAACAACTTTACGTAAAAAAAGCATTGTGCAACGCTTTGGCACGAATTTAATTCCTGGTGTTCCAGGAATTAAATTCGTGTCAAAGCAAAATTCAATTCTTTTGTGCATTTTCATAGATGGAAAAACAGTGAATATTTCTGTACAATATTTCGGTTACCGAATGCTCGAAAAAATAGGACGACAACAAATCGAAATAATTGTTGATCAACGACGCCGAGGCATCACCTACAAAAGAACCTCCCTCATCCTCATCCTCCTCATCTATCGATAAAAAATATCTTATTTCATTTGTTTTTATAAGAATGGTATGGGAGATAAGTGACATTCGTTTTGTTTTTATAATCGTCATTAGCTGACAGTTATTAAGAAATACTATATTATATATGTTATGTACTATATGTAGGTATACTCGGTATTTTGAAATTTAATTCAGCTGTATTTCAACTTTAAGTTACAAGAGCTTTTGAATTCTCAAAAATATTTATATGTTGTTGAATACAGCGTAATAACCGAAACGGATACTTGATTACAGAACGAACATACTGGCAAATTGAAACTAATGAAACAAAAATTTTCCCGATATATTATGTAGGATACTCGACATTGCATAACCAGAGATGTACAAATTGTTTATTCAAAGTATGTAAATTCAAAATAATTTTCGATGAAAGTATACAAAATGCAAAAAATCATATTATATTGTCTTTTATTAACGCGAGTATGCTTTTCAGCAACCGTGGTCGCGGGGAGACAGTCTCCCCGCGACTACGGTTGCTGAAAAGCATCCGAAACGTCGGGATAAATAATTTAAACAATATAAATAATAAATCGCGTTTTAATCCGGTATACAGTATTTTATTTAAAATTCATATTTTCAAAAAAGGTTTTTCAAATAAAATAATGCACTGATTTTAACACTAGTATTTGTTCAAAGATATCATCTTTCATATTCCGTCTACATATTATGTGGCCTCGTTATCATACCACCAAACTAAAATTATTGTTTGACTAGAGCAGAACTGAGTAAACAAATATTATATTTAAGGAAGAGTTATTTTTTTACATTTAGAGATTTATTCAAACTATTGTCTTCATCTTATAAATACTGTAGTGTTGCCAGGTCTATTGTAGTACTGGTTTCTTAACTGGCTGCTGAAGAATCAGAGTCTTCAATCTAATATATAAAATTCTCGTGTCAACAGTTTTCGTTGCCATACTCCTCCGAAACGGCTTGACTGATTTTTAACAAATTTTATATGCGTATTCAGTAGGTCTGAGAATCGGCCAACATCTATTTTTCATCCCCCTAAATGTTAAGGGTAGTCCACCCCTAAATTATTTTTTTTTTGGACGAAATTTTTTGTTTTTATTTTTTTATAATGTGGCATTAAGAAATACATTGCAACCCCTGCTTTTTTTGTCAAAAAATCTAGACCCGTGCGAAGCCGGGGCAGGTCGCTAGTAAACATATAATATTTTTTTGCGTGCGTTCATAAATTGAGTAATTTTAAATTAAGAATGAAAATTATGAATTAAAAAATTTAACAAAATCATTTTGCATTTTACAAAAAGTATTTAGTATTTATATAAAGTATTTCAAATATAATAGGAAATAAAACATTAAAAAAATATTTCAAAGGTCAAATTAAAATAGGTATTTTACATTTGAAATATATTATGAATTTCAATTAACCCACATCTCTTTATATACCTAAAATATTGTTTGATCCCGAAATGAAAAGATAATATAAATAGTGTAGGCTCAATCAAGGCATATGTAGAAGACTAATCACCTTCTTGCCTGTAAAGAAAAGGTGTGTCGCACAATTAACACACACACAATTTAATAAACGAAAATTCAAACTCATAATAAAATTTCTAATATTTGTTTTTCTGAAATTGTGATTTTTGAACTATTACCATTAATTATAATAATTGGTGCGACTCTTCATTACTGTGTGATATTTTTATGACTAAAGATTTGAAATAATCGTTCATCGTTCATTTGTTTCTGTAAAATATGCTTATCAACAATCCTATATAATCCTATATATTTCTAATTGAACTATGAAAATATGTCACTCTTGAGATCATCCTTAAGAAATCAATATTACGACTACATAATATTTACAATATATACAGACAAAAGCTACTAGGTATTTTTCCGAAAACATTTTATTATTGTTAATTATGTTATTTTTTCTTTTAACTAGTTGTATTCTGTAATTGCATTTATTTTAAATGAAATTTATTTTCAAATATTTTATACTAACTTATAATTATTATTGTATTAATTAATCCATCAATGCAAACTCTTGTATATAGTATAGTATAGTATTAGCCGTAATTCCTAAAATTTCACAAGCAATTGCGTTGTTAAAATTGTATCAAGCAAATTCCAGTAACAAAGTATCTACTGGCATAATTGTAGTGCTCAAATTGAGCTAGTTAGTATCACAATGAACTACGTAAACTATCTTCGTAGCAATCGTTGCTCCTATTTTCCAATAAAACTTTATTGATGTTTTCAATGGGATTCACCTTTTCAAGCTCACTTTTGTCCGGTCTACGAATTTGTAATTGAAATGTGTATTCTGTTTATCAATGGCTATCGATATCGGACGCTGTCAAACGCGCCCAAATGAAAGCCTTTCAGCCTACTAGCTTCAATATAAAGGATATACTGTAATTAAATGCAATATGTTGTTGTAAATCTCTTTCACGCCAAGTCGACCGTTGAGCCCTATCCGATAAAACAACGTAATTTTATCCGACTAAATTTACAAACGCACTGAGTATTCAAATTGCGAACTGAAAACAAAATATAAATGAAAGATAATTAAAGTAACTTTATCTACACTAATATAGTATCTTTTTTTGTAACAAATAAACTACTAGATCGATTTTAAAACTTCCTTCATCAATTGAATGCTTCATTATCCGTGAATATACATATATTATATAAAACCGTTTAATAAATAATTTAAACATTAATTTTTTTTTGTGTATAGTACATCTACATAGCTGTGTGACCCCGGCTTCTCTGTTACTAGTAATTTATACTTCTAAAATAAGATTTGAAATCGCTATAGGTACCTACTCGTAAGAAAAATGGAAGTATCTACATAAAATTTGAAACAGAAAAAATACTGGGAGATACGTCTTTTTTACTGATGTTGAATATAAATGTGTAGATAACTCAGTTAAAAAAAATGGCCTTTTTTGTGTACAGTAGGATAGTAATAGTACTTTCAGAAATTACCTACTACAAATATTGTCTTTTATTAACGCGAGTATCACACATTTAAATAAAATACTGTATACCGGATTAAAACGCGATTTATTGTTTAAATTATTTATCCCTGATAAATAATTTAAACAATAAATCGCGTTTTAATCCGGTATACAGTATTTTATTTAAATACCTACTACAATTTTAATAAACCAATTTTTTTTAATTATTTTTTTTTTTTTTTTTACCTCTTTCAAATATTATAAGTATGTAATTGAAACTTACTGACCTTGCGTAACAATGTAGCAGTAGGATAGCAATAATAACGGTAATGGGTAATGGGTATAATTTATTTCCCCTGAATTCACTCAAGATTCGACTCAGATTCTATTTCAAGATTTAGCTCTATTTCTATACAAATTGTCACAACAATATCACGTCACATCTTGAATTAATTTTACATTGAGAAAACTAACTAACTATTTAGGATCTAACTGAAAAAAGGGGTCTAACAATTGCATAATTTTATCTCATCACCTTAGACAGCTATATAACGAACTTGTGAAGTTTTAGAGAGCCTATTCCTACCTTAAAGGCCGGCAACGCATCTGCAAGTCCTCTGCTGTTGCAGATGTTCATGGGCGGCGGTGTTCACTTTCCATCAGGTGAGCCGCAGGCTCGTTTGCCCCCTATATTATAAAAAAAAAAAATGTGGAGGAAGTGTGAATCTCGTCGGGGTCACCAATGTGGAGGATTGTAACAAAGCATCGGTATTCGGTTGCAATTTAGTAATAAAATGATCATAGCTAGAGGCTACTGTCAAAACAATGAAATGTTAGAGAGTTTCCCATTCAAATGAATTGAGAACGATAAAACTGTTTAATATTATACACAACGTATCAAACTAACAAACTACAATCTGTGGTATGTAATTACTTACTATGAATATAATATGTTGTCAATAACATTGGGGTACTGGTTAGAATATACATATCATCATGAAGGACCTCGACTCCAATGAATACATAAAAATATATTCAGTAATTTACCAAGAAGCCCGAGGAACCTGCGAACACAGGTTTTATTCGGTCGCCGCGGCCGCGAGGAACAAATAAATAAAAAATAAAAATGGCAAGTGCTAATACATTATGTGTAATAAAATTTACAAGTTTTAGGTGTCTTACATTGATTTACAATACTAATAAATTCACATAAAATAAAATATAACATGTATCAAAAATTAACTACGTACGTAGGTAGCGTCGCAGCAAATGATTAAAATTTGCTGCGACGCTACCTACTTACTACGGATTTTAGTTAATTTCATCACACAACCTTTGATATCTAACGACGTGCCGCCGCGTCTACGCGACGCCTATACCATTATGCAGGTGCAGACTGACAGCGGCGCCGGTTTGATAGACAGTATTCTCTAGTAAATGTTCAGAGCATTTTCTCAGCAACACAACCACTTCAACATTCTTATTCAAACAATATTCTTGAAGCTACGTAAATTCTAGCCTTCTGTAAATTGTATCGCGCCAGAACCTCTCAACGTAGAGAGATTTGCGAATAAATATTATCTTAATAACTGTCAAATGGCATTTGAAGTTATCGAACTATCAAAACTTGCATTGGATTTACGTAATATTTATAGAAAATAAATTTAAGTAGTTATGTTGGCTTATTTAAAATATGAAATACTAGATCGGAAGGAAACTTTTAAAACTTTCAAGACTTTCTAGTTCCTTTTAGTGAATACTTCGTCTTATATTTTTTATTATTGATTCAGAGGTTCGAATTTATCGTTCTTTCTTTGTTTTTCTTTTTCTTTCTTTCTTTTTCGTTTTTATTTTTCTTAGAGTAGTCGGCCAGGTCAAAGGTACTCGAAATCAACGAGTGTGTATGAAAGCATTGATGAAAGTGGAAGAAGCGAAAGTGGTATGTAAGGATCGGAGCATATGGAATTCCGTGATCTCTGCCTACCCCAATGGGAAAGTGGTGTAATATTTATGTTCTTTGACAGCAAGTCACTGGTTGACATGACTCATTAACTTTTTTGATTTAAATATGGTGACGTCACGAAAACTAAATGAATTTTGTTAATTTTATACTAATATCAGAAGAAACATCGGACTATTGGACGAGTCCTTAACTAACTTGTATCAGAGTTTCCGAATATTGGAATGACTATCAAACTTAGTTCTAAAGTTATTTCTGCGTAAGGTAATTAACATTTAATCCTTTTTGGCCCAATTTTTTTCTGAAATATTAACCCAAACGCCCCGGCTTCACTCGGGCGCAATGTAGATGTACTATGCACAAAACTTAGCTTATGTTTCTCGCTGATAATGTAGCTTATAAAATTGGTCCAGTAGTTTTTGAGTTTATTCATAACATACAAAAATACAAATCTTTCCTCTTTATAATCTTATATATAAAATTCTCGTGTCACAATGTTCGTTCCCATACTCCTCCGAAACGGCTTGACCGATTCTCATGAATTTTTTTATGCGTATTCAGTAGAAGAGAGAATCGGCTACTATCTATTTTTCATACCCCTAAGTGATAAGGGTTGTTCACCCTTAAATTTTTGGACGAAATTTTTTGGTTTTATTTTTTTATAATGTGGCATTAAAAAATAGATACAACCCTATATTTTCACTCTTCTATTACCAACTCCTGCTTTTTAGAAATTATTTACATGGCAAAACAACGATTGCCGGGTCAGCTAGTATTAGTATAGATTAACAGTTTAAACACTTAATTCAATTTGTAATTTTGAAGTAACAACAGCTACAATGTGTCCACTTATGTGCATACATGGTATGGAATGGAATGTAATGAAAATGATTATTAATCGCATGTGATACTGATTGACAAACAATGTTTTGTGGTCTTGAATTGTCCACACCTGATGAGAAATTGGAATGCAACTAAATTATTTGTTATTGCTATACGAAACCAGAGCTATTATATATATATTTAGCAAACTTCGACAAAAGCACATATAATATCAATTGTACAAGATGGTCCCTTTGGTTTCTATCTGCAGAATATATTTTGGGCATTTCAGGTTGATGGTATTGCCAACCGTCATTAATATTGTTATTGATTAATTCAGAATTTATATTTATTAATTCAGCATTATATAATTAAGACGCGTGTCGTATTTAATTCAATCATCTAGTGCAGTGTTTCCCAAAGTAGGCGATAACGCCCCCTTGTGGACGCTGCAGGTAAGAGACCCAAAAAATAAATGGGGGCGATTTGTAATTTCATCTAGCTAGGAGTCCTCCCTCTTAGGCCCGTATTCCAAGACGTCACTCAAGTCGTAATCAATTCATGAGAACTGTCAATATGTCAAAATTCTATAGAGAAAAAATAGATACTCTCGATTCTCGACTTTAACTTGTGAACATCAACTATTATTAATTATGAGATTGCTCAAACTCGGTTCGATATTTCTCTCTGCGAAGTTTATATATCTGTCCTGTTTTATCCAATTATTTAAAAAAAATCATGTCAATCGGTCGGGTTTAGAATGAATGTTTAATCTCCGCTAATATCGCTCACAATAATTAATTAATTTAATTTGAAGTTATAGTGGTTTTTAAGTTTATTGAAAAGATGGGGGCGTTAAAAAATAATTTATTCTCAAAGTGGGCAGTAGACAAAATAAGTTTGGGAACCCCTGATCTAGTGGAAAAAACTAAAACTATTTGTTAAGATGTGGATACATTAGCTTGTGACTTGAAAGTTACACGGGCCCATAAAGGGTTAAGCTAAATAATAGCTCGTACATAATGCTTAATAAGCTTATTAAAATCTCCGGTTCAGTCGCGGGTGCCTCTGAATCTTTTCAACAATATAATAGAGGATCCAAATAAAATACACTTTAATAGCATAAAAATGATAGATAATAAATCAACTTGATTAAAAACGTGTTACATACTGCCTAAAACATTATCTGTAGCGTAATTGCTCTGTGGACGATAGTATCGAAGCAGCAACGTGGATTCCCACGATCGTATTATATTAAACATTGACATAGTAGTTAATACTATGTCAATGATATTAAATTATAATAGAATATTATAACTGTTCACATCGAACTTGGCTAGTTTTACATGTAATTTCTCAATTAAATTAGTAATTAAGTAAATTGTGCACTATACATACGTGTACGTTCTTATAAATTTTGAAAATTTGTATTAACATGCTTTAAAAAAAAAATGTTTTGGACTTGGAAAAGTACACTGCCTATGTGTATCTAGAAATAAAAACGCATTCACTTTTTCAACCGTAGATTAACGGGACACTATGACGGTCTCGTTGGCGTGTTTGGTAGATCCCCTGCCGTGCGCATCGATGGGTTATATAGCTTATCGAGTTACTTTCCGGCTTTTCTCGGTAGAAGCAAACTTTTGAACGGGTAGTATCTTTAAAAATTGATGATTTCAAAACACTAGTGAAAATGTACTTCAATTATTAATCTATATATATAAAAGAAAGTTGTGTTAGTTACACCGTTTATAACTCAAGAACGGCTGTACCGATTTTAACGATATCTTATTTGTTGGATTCCTATATGTCCGGAATAAGATATAAGCTATTAAAATATTGGAAAAAAATATATGCATAAAATTAATTATAAAATAAATTAGATTCGGAACTCCGCCATCTTGACAGCTCACGTCATGCATTCTTAGCTTTTTTGGAATAACAGATGTCTACTGCAAATCAGTGACATATTAGACAATTATAGTGGGTAAATGTGCATATTCAAATTTAAGAATAATTATATAATTTCGAAGCCAAAATTGTGGCAGAACAACGTCTGCGGGGTCCACTAGTTAATGATATTAATAGATCATTCAAAAGCCTTTACCGTATCATTTTAAAATGTTTGCTATCTGTAATATTCTATGTTAATGTCAGAGTGTAATCTATTTTGACGAGTTGCGGGTCCAAATCCCGCTGCGAAGATGTTTTCATATTTTTTTTTATAAACATGTTTACGTTTTAATACTGTAGGTATTGTCACGTGACGTCACTAAGAATAGGACTTGTAATAAGTACTTGACTTTACACACACACTTCGTTAACCCCTTTCCCACCCCTCTTAATGTGTGACTAATATTATAAATGCGAAAGTTTGTGAGGATGGATGGATGGATGTTTGTTAGTCTTTCACGCAAAAACTACCGAACGGATTTTGATGAAACTTAACAGTAATATAGCTTATATAGGCTACAATTTATATAGTTTTTTTTGTATATTGGCCATAATATTACGATAATTATCAAGTAACTCGGAAAAATTCCTGCCTTCTGAGGGCCATCTTGGCATGCGCTGCCTAAACTGTTGGAGTTACACAAAGATATGTATGATGGCATTGTTTATCTTAAAGTTCTAAATAAAAGTCCGCGACAGAATATATCTACCTTTTATGTGGAAGCCAATATATCCGAAATTATAAGCCATAAATACATTTAAATTGAATGCTTTTTTACAATGCACATTTTAGAGTATTTAGCTAATTCTTATTAAAATTAATACATTTGTCGCTTTTAGTATTTAATGTAGATGAACTTTGTCTCTTACACTAAGTAATTTAGACGAATAGTTTAAAAAATATAACAATAGGATTGACTCGAGTGGAGCGCCATTAAGCGAAGATTGATGAATAAACAGCTCGGTTAAAAAATAAGCTACCCGTTGCACTAATTCTACGCAGACGAAGGCGCGTGCAGAAGCTAGTATACTATGTGTATCAATTCATAAACCTGTAACTCAGTAAATAGTTTCTAAATTCCATTTTATTTACAGCGCATTTCACCGCCTGCGTGCGGTGGACTGGGCCAGTATCCGGCGGGATGGCCATAACATCTTCACGAAACTGATTCGTACACGGAACCCTCGTGATATCGAGGGTCCGGAGCTCCATACAGCAGGCCGACAACGCCTTTCGGTAAGTGCAATAATTTCTAATTATAGAATAACAAGATAAAAACCCATCTCAAGCAGCGATCTCTCTTAATGACTTGCATTAATAAAATCAAACCTTACTTATAATAATATTAGTCACAATAATTTATCCCTTACATATTTACCAGTTGGTACGACTTCATTTGCATTTATTTTAAGAAAGTCTATATGTATAGCTATCGCTAGAATCTAAATCCTCGCATGCATTGAAATGTTTTCACTTTTCAGTAGTTTCGGAGTTCAATTATAAAAGTAAGGATATATAAAATATTTTTATATATCCTTACCTTTATCATCCCCTCTCAATTGCTGACAATCATCTCATAATATGTACAGATGATATAAACTAGTTTTTGCCCTCGATGCGTAAACTTTTACGGTATGGTATGGTAACCATTTCTGTTTTATGTATATCAAATTTCATACGAGTCGATTTAGCCAATTAAGTTCCGGTCTTGTAAAGGCAATGTTAGGACAATGCCAATCTAGTCTCTAATCAACACCAAAACAAAGGTATTTCCATCAAACGTAGTCTATTCAGTTCAGCTAACTAACTTTCCGGGGCGTGTTGATTGAAGTTATCGAACGTCTGATAGTTTGTTACCTTGATGACTGATATCAAATTTGATAGGTTTATCTAATGTATAATGGTTCATATTAGTAAGGCAGGTAAAAGACTGGGTATTCTAGATTAGGTTTAATTTTACAGACTTGAATAGTTGCCCTAGAGTAAATGTCCTACCTATCCCAGGAGGCCTATTACCAAAACCAAAATACGAGGTTTCGGTTGACGGATCTTACATTTTCCTATTACGAAAATCTTTCAAATCCGATGATCTATCGTTATTTGCAATTAGACATTGTCTTTCCTTTGACATTACTATGAACGTGATTATAATCGTAAATAGAATTGAAAATTAATAATTTAAATTAGGAAGTTGTTTATTCTTTCGTTTCACTCTGAAATTTCAGCGTTCGATTTTGGTAACAATCATTCAGATCAGATCAGATTTTAGACAAGCCTTTCTATCACATGGAAGTCTCCTTAGTGCTGCCACTGCTGATTGCATGTGATAGAAAGACGTAATAAAAAAATTGATATAATATATTGTGATATAAATCCGAATAGCTAGCTAAACTAGCTTCAAATTGTCATCATTCTTACTTAAAAGGGCGAAGAATGGGATCGATTTTTATCTATTATGACAAATAAATATGATCAATCTGTACAAATCAAATCAAATACATTTATTTGTAAGAAACGTTGTGTACACAAAGATCTTAAGTTAGCCCATACGATTCATAATGCTTTATATCCCCGAAGAAACGTACTATTACAAAAACACAAATCTAAAATTAAATATAGAATGAATCACAAATACTTACACATATTTTAAATTCAAATTCATTTACAGAAAATCCATCAATAATTAAATTAATATTTTGATGAATATTAAATGCGTTGAAAAGGTCTTTATATGAAGTAAGTCTATCGTAAATTATTTATCTATATTTTGTGTCGAACACGACCACAGGTTTAATCCGCTGCACTCATTTGTATATTTTAATTAAGATTATTGAAATTTGAGTAAGTAATATGAAACAGAGCTACGCAATCTACCAGTAAACTAAATTACATAGTTTCCCCTAGAGCTGTCTAGTACGACTTAGTTATTTAGCTGCCACCTAGCAGCATCCTGCAAGGACTAATGCATGTTAACCAAATATGCAATATAGTATAATTACTGGGTAATTGAAATATTTAATAAACAGCTACGTCTTGACGGGATTGTATTTTGGAACAATATGTCATACCATAGATTAATAATAATTGGTCTCCGCGCGTTACGACTAGATACCGCGCTATAAAGAAAAAGCAGGTTCCTGAATGCGGCAACTCAATATTGTAGTGTGTGTAAAACACTGAGATTCGTTATATTAATTTACTGCGAAATTTATGACGATTTATACAATACTTACTGATGGTATGTGATGCCAGTATCTTTCTTGTTTCTTGTAGTATTAATTTTATAGTTTGATTTTGCAGTATTGTTGCAACAGTCTAGTATTTGTTGCCGTATTTTTCAAGCTGCCAAAGCCGGAGACCAATTATTATATTAATCTATGTGTAATACCTTCACCCATGGACATACCATTTTTAATAGATGCATATATTGCTGAAACCTTATTATTTTGGCAATCAACAACATATATGTAGTTATATCAGTTTCCTAAATATTTTGAGTCCGATATCAATTAGTAGCACTAAAACTTGAGTATTGTTTGAAATTAAAAATATAGTTTTATTTTTAAATTAAAGTTTTTTTTTTTATAAAACTGCAAAATAATTAATGGGCATTAATGGGTGTGAATTTCCATCTGAGTTCATAGAGAAAAAAATTAAAAAATTTAATGCTTGATTTAATAATCTACAAAAATTATTATTATTTATTATATTATTGCTTATCATTGAGAACCTGAAGCCAACGTATCCTCTATCATCAAATAAAACTTCATGTTTATGTGACGATATATTTTGTTACTAAAACCAGCTTTATATTAAGTAGTTGCTCTATCTCGTTACACCATGATATTTTTACTATCTATAAAAGTATTAAATATTTTCATTACCCATATACGAGAACACTGTAACTTGACATTTACAGTGTACTCGTACAAACATGAAAATACAAATATACGGTGGTACAAGTATTGCAGAATATTTACTGTTCTCACTAGTAACAAGTTGTTACATTACAAAGCCGTGCCATGTTCCAAATTCAAATACAATTTAAATATCAGATTACATCATAGAAATCGCTTTCTGAATTGTCTAGTTTTACCTTAGAGGTATTTCTCTCATATTGCACAGAAATGTCAAAATAAAATATGTAAGAGACTCATGGTAAATGCAGTAAATCTTAAAGAAATCGTGTGAGGACGATACAATATGACGAAACGTAACTTCGTAGAGGTTCTACGTAGTTTACGTAGAACCTTCTAGTTACAAATAAGGTTTACTTTTTGTTTTTGGAATTCATTCATTCCACTCTTTAATTTCCTGTATCTTTTATATTTTATTTTATCAGATCAAAACTCTCTCAAAAGCAATTATTTTTATATATATGATAAAGAACTTATTATCATACGCTGATATCTAATCCAAGATATCAGCGTGTAGGATACATATTTCTTAAATGCAATTGATAGAAACTGTCAGGATAGCCTTGGATTCTTCATTAGTCATAGTAAAAGATCGGTGATTTTGTTCAGCATAACAGAAAGAATTGCATTAAACATTTTTTAAGTTCCATACCAGAAGTATACCTATGTCCTATATGTTATCTAAAAAGTGCACTTTACCTATATCCTTTGATCTCACGAAAGTTGTGCGATACATGTGTGTTTTGCCGCCAATTAAAAGATGAAAAGGTTGCTATGATTCAATTATGTTCTCCATTAGAAGCGCTGAGCTTGATTCAATAACCTACATCCGCATCTATATCATGCGCTAAAAATGTTATGTCCTCTTCAGCCGAGGGAAAACCATCCTCGTCGTCATGTTGTCATGTCATGTTAAACAGGAAAATTTATAAAAAAAAGAGAATCACTATATTGTGTTAAGCTAAAGTCTCTTTTAATGCATATTGGGACACCCGCGTCCCTTTCCACATAATATGCATTACTTTTAATATGAAAACAATTTTCAATGTTGACGTCTACAGAAAATATTTATCGTTTTTCGCGCAGCCTTCTTTTATAAGAAATATGTATGTATTTTTTTGGTGTTATAGCGCGTAAACTCTAAAATCTACAATAAATAAATATAAAAATGGCTTTACTTTCCCAGATTTTCACAAATACATATGTAGATAGATGTTGTTGTTCAAATAAGTGATAACATAATTACTTAATACATAAATCTAACGCGTAATTTAAATTACAGACGATGTTATGGAAGTTTGAGTAAATTTGGATTTCACACCAAGTGGTGGACTAATGGAGACCCATACATTTATTTCAAGTAGTTCAGTTAGCTGAAACTTCGACAGTTCAAAACTAATGTTTGTAGAACCAATCAGACAAAATAATAGGAAAACGTCAGTATGAAATTCTGATAAAGCTTTCGTGTTCAGCTTTCATAATACGTATGCTTTGATTATTTATATGTCAAATAATCTAAGTACGTATGATTACTTTTTATATTAAGATATATCAAACATATAACAACAGAAAAATTGAATTGTGTCAACTGTCACAACACAGGACAAAGATATCTGCTTTTAATAGGTACTTAATCTGAGGCTTTTAAGCTATACAATATAATGAAAACTTTTTAAAAATCGATTGTTGAATGCATTACCACTCAGTGCCGGCGTTAGGATGGCGCGCGATGTGGCGACGGCCCAGGGCGCCAAATTAGGGAGGGCGCCGAGGTTTGGAACTTCGGAGTCTCCTGCCTCCCGTAATGCATATTCTCATACCTATGCCTTACGCCCTAATCTCTACGCATATAGTAACTTGGCTACTCTGTCGATTGAAAATAAAACCGCTGGAAAATTAGATGTTTTTAATTTAAACCGTGTTTTAAAAATTTGACATTCGATATTGATTTCCTAAGTGGGCGCCACAATATTCTTGCCCGCGGCGCCAGTGGTCCTAACACCGGCACTGTTACCACTAATAGCTAATAGATAAAATGTTATTAATGTGTAGTTATAACTGCATACATTACATTATTTTAATACTAGCTGATGCCCGCAACTGCCTCCACCAGTATCGGAGATTAGTCCGTACAAACAGATAATCAGACAGTGAAATGAAAAAAATCGGGATTTTTAAATAAAATACTGCATACCGGATTAAAACGCGATTTATTATTTATATTGTTTAAATTATTTATCCCGACGTTTCGGATGCTTTTCAGCAACCGTGGTCGCGGGGAGACAGAAAGATGATAGTTGTCTGATTTTTGAAATGTCACAAAGTTGCCATATTAACGCCATCTATTCCTACGGAGTTGATATTTACTGTAATTTTCTATATTATGACAATATTGACTAACGGTGTCCTCTTGTTTTTAGTTGTTCGCGTTTTAATCCGGTATACAGTATTTTATTTAAATGTGTGATACTCGCGTTAATAAAAGACAATATTCAATCGGGATTTGTTTTATTTCTCTTCTTACATTCCGCTGACTCTGTTTTTTTCTATCTTCAGACATTCGACCTCTACAGTTTTATTATGTTTTTCTTTTTAATTATGTTAGCTAATATTTGTTAACATGTCTATCCTAAATAAGAGGATTCTATTTTCATCGAGTTTTTTATTTCACTTATGGATGGCATTAAAAGAAATGGTGTCGTTTGATAGTTAATGGTGATTACAAAATAGCTACTTCTAGCTGAATTTAAAAATAGTACAAAGTGTCTGTTTTCCTGCTTTGACCTTCCAAATTATGCATTGGATTTTAGTGATATTATGTTCATGATTACTTATAGATATAATTTCGAAAGGTAGAGTAACCAAGCCCAAAATGACATATTCCGGACGAAAAAATACCATCATAATTATGTTCTTAAATGAAAGGTCTTGATGGACTTGATGGTCTTGAGGGTGACCTACAAAGTAGTCCGTAATTTGAAAATAAATCAATTCGAATAAATTCCCACGACCAACATTTTTGTGTTACAAAATTCAATCAAGAACTTGCTTTACGAAACCTTTTGGTATCTAATCCTATATAAAAAGTAATAAATGAATATTGAATTTCATAACACGCAACCTAATTGAAAAATCTATGAAAGTAACAGATGAAAAAAATCACTCGCTGTCAGTAATTAAACGAGCTGCACAAAGTCGCAGCAGGCATTTCGTATCAGATGATGGATGTATCATTTATATTTTAGTATAACTTGAAATTTATATACTGGAAAAAAACGCGTATAATGAATAGCTCCAGGCGAAGCTGGCAGGGCGTTAATAAAGCTGTAGCATGAAAAAAAATCTGCACTTAAAATATTGCATTTCGTTGTAATTTCCGCTTTTTCCTTTGAGCTATCTAACCCAAAGATTCATTTGTCTAAGTTACGCGATAACGAAATATGGAAAATGTCATAAACTGTGACATGGAGCCTTCTCTTATCTGTCAGTGGCATCCGCTTTCTTTACTGAAAAGTTCTTATTATATTTTTGTCTTTAGAATATTATTAATATGTTTTTGTTAACATCCGTATCCGTGGATTTTGATACCAAATATCCATAATCGGATCCGGATTCGCGGATTTTTACCGATCCGGCACATCTCTAATAGTTGTGAAGTTTAAATTCTTATTTTATTCCTCTGATGCAATTTACGAACGCTTTATCGAGCTTATTGGCCGATGGGTTGTGGTTTCGAATCTCGCTGGGTGTACCTTATTAATAATATTGCATTTATTTTCGTATACTATTTCTGAATTTTTTCACATTAAAAATATAAGTTCACTAGCTTTTCATGGCATGTTGCAATACCACGTTAAGGAATAGTGTATGGTTACAGAATTTAATTTTATAGGCCAGGGACTTTTGCGTACACCCACGCAGAACAACTTACCAAAATCTTATCATAATAATCAGATGAATAGTTTAGAAATGCATAGAGGCCAAATACCTACATTGATTTTTATCTCTACTATATAAAAATAAGTCGGGTTTTCCTTCCTGACGCTATAACTCCAGAAAGCACGAACCGATTTCCACGGTTTTGCATTCGTTGGAAAGGTCTCGGGCTCCGTGATGTTTATATCAAAATTCAGAAAAAATTCAACAGTAAAGCGGGAAAATCTTTTTTCTTTAAGAATAATTATATAATTTCGAAGCCAAAATTGTGGCAGAACAACGTCTGAGGGGTCCACTAGTTTATTTATAGTTACAATGTACAACACACTAGAATAGTTAACAAGGTGGCCTATGACATTTCCGTGTGAACTTCAGTCTTGTCTGTCAATATCACATAAATTATTACAGAACGATCGTTTACTTGACCTAATACAACTAGAGTTTTGATGCCGACTTGAAATACGACCTGGCTTTGTGCTATTCTTGATTAGTTTTCATATTTATTTTAATAATAACATATACTTTTATATTAATTGCCGATACAAATAGGTCTTGTGATTTGTAGGAATACCGTTTTCTATAATATAGCATGAATATAGCACTTACAAAAGGGATTAATTAAAACACAGTATTTTATAGACAGTTGTATGACGACTAACACATAGTAAGTTGCGATGCAGTTAGAGTGGTAAATTAAAACTGTTTAATAGTTAAGTACCTTGAAGACACCTAAATAATAACAGACCATTTATATTTATTAATATTTCAATGTCAAATGCTGTATTGCTGTTATTAATATGCTATAGATGTTTGAAATTAACTGATTTTTTACTTATAAAAATCTCATATTGTTTATGCCACTCCTCCGAAACGGCTCGACCGATTTTTACAGATATTTGATTGGTATAAAAATAGGTCATAAAGTACATTTCATACCGCTAGATGATTAGGGTATGCAATTTTTTTTTCTATAATTTTGACGACACATTTCTTTTGATTTGGTATCAAAAAATACCTAAAAACAAAAGTCCACTCTCCTACGTCCACCCTCCTATATTTTAATCATGATTTCAGTATTTTTGTATGAGAAATATCCAAATAATACTGACACCACATCAGTATCTACATTATATCCGTGCGAACCCGGGAAGGATCACTAATTTTACTATACTTACTTAGTAACAATACTCAAACAGTTTACTTTAAACGACGGCAATTTTAACTTGAGCTTTTGTTTAACAGAGATGCTTAACCACCTTGGATCTTACGTCACTGGGGGTCGGTTCCTGTGCTGGGACCGGGATGTACTTAGTCTCAGGGATGGTCGTCAAGAAGTTTGCCGGCCCAGGGGCTGCCCTTAGTTTCATCATTGCAGCCATAGCAAGTATTTTCTCTGGTAAGTTGATAATTGTTTTTATTTTACTACACGTCTGTCATTAACCGCCAGCGTAGCTCTCTCTCAGAGGCCGATTAAATGCTGACGGCGGCCTAGGCAAGCTCTTCATCGGCACATTTTTTTCTGACGAGCTTGGGGTTCACTTTTTTTTATATATCAGAGGAGGCAAACGGGCAGGTGGATCACCTGTTCCAGGCAGCAACGCATCCGCAACACCAGGTCTTGAGGATGCGTTGCCGGCCTTTAGGGTTTACTTAATGGTAGAAGATACCTCAATCACAGAACATCAGTCAATGATTCGCTGTCGACCTACTTTTTACTTCCAGCATTCGGAAATCTATAGACTGAAACCGAAACTTGCAATATGCACTTCACGGTTTTTCGAATAGTGTTCTACCGAACGTGCCAACAGGTCCGTCAAAAATATCATCATAGTCTGAAAGTTTTAGAGAAGGTATATTTTTTTAGGTACCTAATGTCGCGCCCCTAGGCACACGCCCACTTGTTTAGCTTAAGGGGTTATATACAGTTGTAGCGGGTGATGTGACGTTGTGGAGGAAGAGAGTTGAGGACTTCCTCCAACCTAAAGGCATGATCCTCGACCAGTCGAACCATTGACTGACCGGCCCTAAGGCCCAGTGGTTGATGTCGAGATGTTGTATATTATACACTCAACGCTAGGAAACATTTATATATCGCGATTCAGGATTAGACGTCTTCGTATTGATTCTTGTCGCAGATTGTAGATGTTGCTACAACGTGATTTTCTTGATTTTTTTTCAGCAGGATAATAAATGATTATTAAAAAACTGTGAAGATCAATAATTAGTACATGTTTTTGGGTACTTGTTCATTTTTTTCATTTATATATATTTAAAAATGACGGTACTACAGCTACATATGTATATTGCCGGAGCGCCTTTTTTTTAGCATCAGTTGCGGTGGACATCGTAATTCAAAAACAGTTCAGCTGAAATCAGAACGAGAAAAGATTCTATTAGTATATTGCATTGGCTTGGGCCAAAAAATCTGATTATTAAACAAATAATAACAATTTTAACAAAAAAATCAATTCAGTTATATTGCTGTAAAAAATTTTTTTCAACAAAATTCAAATTATTATTATATATATAGCTGGCTAAATTCCGTCCGCGTAACAAAACCATCGTTTATACAAGGAAAATTATGGATAGAATGATTCGGTAAATTTACATAATTTGAAGCCTTTGTAGCTGAGAAATCCTGAATCATACTATATTACCAAGTGGGCTTACGCCCGGATGTCGATAATTGTCGAAAAACATGTATATACTATAACTCTATATCTAAATTTTAATGATATCTAAGTGCAGTACAAAATTATTCTTTAACCGGTGAGTTTTTAATTTCCAAAATACGTGTCTGACTGAGATACCATGATACTTGTTTTAAAGAGAAATACACACTAAATATTAATCAAACTATTTTTTTCAGTAAATATGACTAAAAACGAAAGAATATTAACAAAATCTTTTATTATTTCGGTTAAGCTTCCATAGTCAATTAACCGGTTTTCAAGCCCTGCTTTAAAATCAAAAACGTTTTAAATTAGTGTAAAGGGTAGTTTATATTAGAACAATACTATTTTAATACATTCTCTACTAAAGTTTATAAATAAATTGAAAGTTATACATTTCTAAGAACAAAAATCTTTAGTCTAAGCTAGAAAAGACTTCGTTAAGAAATCTTCACTTAAAAATGAGGTTCGTGTGGCCATTTCGACTTGAAAGGCACTTAAAAACAAAGAATACGAATTCAAACGTCAGGAAATCTTAAGTCGTTTTTATTAATTCTTTTGTTTTTCTTCCAATATTTGATTGGTTTATTGTTTAACTGAAGGAATAATTGTGTTTTTTATTATACATCATTAACGTTTTCCCGGGTATCTGCGTGGATATCGAAGCCTTCAAATATGGTGAGATTGATGCAAGTTTATGGGATTCAAAATCAAATGAATTTTCAAAATATCCTTCTTTACGCTATCTATTTTTTAGTACCTACTATCGAAATAACAAAATAGTTTATTAAGTAACACACATATAGTATAAAATACAATATCATCTATATCTATATAAAACAAAGTCGTATGAGATACACCATTTATATCTCAAGAACGGCTGCATCAATTTTAATGATATCTTATTTGTTCTATTTGGAACATCCCGAATAACAGAATAACTATTAAAATATCAGGAAAAAAAATGTATGCAGAAAATGAAATTTAAAATACCTATGTAAATTAGGTTCGTAACTCGGCCATTTCGCAATTGATAGCTCACGTCACGCTTATAATCGATATATTTTTGTAATAATTAAAGAAAAAAGATTTCCACTGCAAATATATATAAAATAACTATAACTGAAGTGGGAAAATAGTAAATAGTTCAAATCTAGAAATATATTTTTTTATTTTTAAAGCCTTCTGGCAGGACTACGTCTGTCAGGTCCGCTAGTAATATAATAAGAACTAGTTTGTATGTCAAATAAATGATGAAGTTACACAGTTTGCTATGTTAATATCCTAGGCATAGTGCTAGTTTCCAGAAGCCAAAAATTCAGGCTTAACAGATTATGTACTAGCTGGTAACTTCGTTCGCGTGGGCTTCATCTTAGACTGAGCTTTTAAGCAAGATATTTAAATGAAGATAACTTTTCTTCTCGAAATCCGATTTCGATGAAACAAAGTTTTGATGTTGCCCAGACTAAGCTCAATCTACGTGTCCTACATTAAAGTCAGTTCAGTATCTTCGGAGATTAGCGTGAACAAATAGACAGACGAATAAAAACATTCAAAATTATTTTTATATACATACTGTAGCTTACTGTTATTTTCTTCCCCTTTCCATTTCTGGTAAAATTGTTCAATGTACAAAAAAAATGTATTTATTCTTATATGAATATTATCTTATATTATTATTATATTAACATTATATCTATTAATATTAAATTAGCGGTGCGGATCCCTTATTTTTGAAATTGATTATATAAAATTTTGGGCATCCTAAAATGGTAATCTTATTGAATAACTCTGTAATTACGGTGAAGTACTAACAACAGCCAAATGTCAACGAACAAGACGTTGAAGGATGTAATTTTTTATCGTTACCTGTGAAATTCCGCCCCCACCAAAGTGCCGCCCGGGGCGGACCACCCCCCCTCCCTCCCCATGCTACACCATTATTAGTTACATACATAATATGTGAGTTTCTTAACAAATCTTTTTAAGATTATATCAATAACGGACATCATTGTAAATAATAAAGTTTAACTTATATCATAAAAATAGACTATTGCAGAGTTAGGATAACTCTCTGTCAAAACCATAAAGCTTTTTCTTTTAAATGATCGAACCTACTCATTTAGCATGTTTTCAGCGTTTATAACAGCGTCCTTTCCAGTCCAACATTGAGTTTATTTTGACAAAATAATGTTATATCAACATTAGAAATAAAACTGGCACTCAGTATAATGAGTATAATCAATATTTTATTGCCATAGCAAGGAAAGAAATCATTGAGTGTAAAGGTTCAATATACATAATATGTGTATGAAACAATCATCAAAGCATTCCCTTCTCACAAAGACAAGTATATATGTATGTATATTGTAGTGAAACACGTTTGGATGAACACTTTGAGATCTCGAGATGGCATATCTCAGTTAATTAGAACTCAGCTTCAAATCAATAGGTTACCTTACAAACTCACTAGTGTTACATGATAGTGTTATGTTCGGTCTTAGTAGGTATGCCATTTAGTGTGTAATGCAATGCAATGAAATGCAATGCAATATTAATGAATTTATTAAACCATTAATTTGTACAAAATTAGTGATAAACAACACACGACAATATGCATTCATCTTAAATAGTTTACTGAAAAATAATGAAACAGTTTGGTGTTTGTTAGAAGGATATTATTTATTTATTATATTACTTAATTGTTTATTTATTTATTATTATTTTTTTTATTTTTTTTAATGTTAATAGTTTATTTATTTTCATTTTTATTTTACTTTAATTTGTTTTCTTAGTTAATTTGTTTCAAGTGAATTTGATATCTTACATTGAACTCGAATTTATACCTAACAATATTGTTTAAATTATTATTATTTTTTTAATCTGAGTATATAAAGAAAATCCCCGTTAAATAGTTATAATAATAGTGAAATAGTAAAGTGTGGGGCAGACATATGTCTGTTTTCACTGATCTTTAAAGGTGGTCAGTCGTCTGTGACCTCCCCGACTGAGACAATATTTTTTTATATTTTTCTCCGGGATCCGAACCTGGCCTAGCATGACAATCGCGACAAAATTTTGTCTACCGTTTTCTCGTCTTTTAACCGATTATCGCTTTATTTCTTTCGGGTCTAACATGAAACACATAAAACTCGACTTCTAATGTCAAAAGTAGACACTAGACATATTTGTCAGTTGAGATATCTTTTCTATCAAAGTTGTCGATGTCGAGATATAATATATCTTATATTTTAGTTTGTCTTTACACGTCCGCGAGATATTTCGTGATGGTCATGCTAGGCCGGCTGGAATGCAACACGCGTACCGCTGCGCCAAGGAAGCGGTTAAGTGTGGATGTAACATATAGTTAGGATTGTTTTTAAGATATTAATTATACTCCTTCTTTGTCAGGTGTTTGCTATGCTGAATTCGGGGTACGAGTTCCGAATACAACTGGATCAGCTTACACCTACTCCTACGTCACTGTTGGAGAATTCATTGCTTTCATCATCGGTTGGAACATGCTTCTGGAATACTTGGTAAGTTCATTATTTCATTGTAAATAAAGCGCAAATTAAAATACAAATTCAGTAAAACCGTTTGTAGGATTAATATAATAGGATTATAATCTCGTTTCATGGAACATTGAATATTACAAATAATATGAAAATATAAATAAGCTTTCCTATTTGTTGAAATTAATTAGTGGTCAATTTGCAGATTCGTTCTGATTACTGATTAAGCCAGACAATAGTAAAGTAAGTAATTCATGTTCAATTCAAATCTATACTGATATTATAAAGAGGAAAGATTTGTTTGTTTATTTGTTACGATTTAACTCAAAAACTACTCGACCGATTCAAACATTTTTTCACCAATAGAAAGCTACATTATCAGCGAGATTTTAAAAATTCTTTCACCAATAGAAAGCAACATATTAGCCGTGCGAAACCGGGGCGGATCGCTAGTACATAATAAAACTTCATTCAAGTACATGTTTAAAAGTATTTATGAATCATCAATCTTTAAAGCATTCACTGGTTCGGAATGCTGCTACCAAATCTAGGTTTTTATTATTTTTTAAAAATCAATTTAGTGTAACAAAAATACAAAAATGAACAGATAACTATTTTGTATAACAATAATGGAGATACAGTGCTCCGTGCGTTTTTTATGTTAGATATCGACAGACCCCAGCCACAGAACATCAGTCGATGATGCGCTGTCGACCTAATTTTTACTTAGAACTTTCAGATTCAAGCGTTTTTATCTTCCAGTTAATCTCATTCTCATCAACCGAGTAATAAGCCTATTTTATTATTTATTTTAATTGCCACCTGAATTTAGACAAAGGAAGTCAAAATAAATTGGTTTCAAGGATTTTATTATAATATTATAAAAAACGTAATACAAACCGAAAAATATTTAGTATTAGGACCATGTCTATCATTTCTCTTAAGAGTCTACATATATTACTTTGCACTCGTAATATATTTGCGAAAATATACATACCTACTGTGTGTAATACTATGTACATACGCGACCGTGAGAATACCGTTTCATTTGAAAGGGTGCCTAAGAGAGTATCATGCTTTTAAGCTGGTATGTGATACTATATGATATGATTTTAATTTCAGGTAGGTTGCTAGAAATAAATAAATAGGTCGACAGCGCACCATTGACGAATGTTCTGTGGTTTAGTTATCACCTACCATCAAATGAACCTCACACTGGGCTGTCGATATTTAATATAGAAAACAGTAATAAAAAAAAACCCTTTTTGAGTATATTGAAGTTGTTGCCCCAGAACTTTGAACAGAGACCTGAACAATCTGACCTGAATGGAATGTATGTTATTCCATTCAGGTCAGATTGTTCAAAGTCATTATGCAACTGGATATATTTTTAGATAGGTTCATATCGCTTGGGCTGCACTGCATTAATAGACGCCAGACGTTCTAATTGTTCAATAATCAATAACTTGATCTTAAAGAGAACATAAAAATCAGAACATCAGCGGTTTAAAGCCTTACGATTAGCAAAATAATCTAAATAGATTATTTTATTTCAATTAAATTAAAATTTAATATCGAACTAAGAAAACAGTAGGTTTATTACGAAAATCGAACGCAACGAACGGATCGAAACGAAAGAACAAACAACTTCGTATTTTAACTTATTAAGAAAACATTTTTAATTCTATTTACGACTAGTGGACCCCGCAAACGTTGTTCTGCCACAATTTTGGCTTCGAAATTATATAATTAAATTGACTCTAGAAAACGTTTGTTTGTATGAAATAGAAAAGGGCTGTTTTTTGGGTTTTCCCGGAAATTATTCGATTTTTTCTCGCCTTTTAAACCTTCCCTAGATCTCCACGAACATTTCAAGACTAAGATAAGATAAATCCGTTCAGCCGTTCTCGAGATTTAGTGAGACTTACGAACAGCAATTTTTTTTATATAAGTATATAGATTATTCTTATAATCATAGTAATGTCAAACGAAAGACATAATGTCTTATTGCGAAAGACGTGTCGTTCATCGGATTCATAATAGTAAAATGTACGATCCGTCAGCCGAAACTTCGTATTTTGTTTTGGTAATAGGCCTACAGTTTTTAAAAAACGAATGTTTTAAACTTAAGCATTTCATGAATCTATTCTTATTTGTGGAAATGGAATTGATGTTTTGAATACAGACATCTGAACGTGCATGAGAATATTATGTTTCAATGGTGTTGGCATAGAATATGGATTCTATTGTCAAACGTACATTGATGTCGAGGTAGGTTATAACTTTAATAAATAGGTGCTTATACAACTGTGACATGCCATCCACTACACATCGAATATTAGACACACATTTTAGATAATAATTATAACATAATGGTATACATGCAATGACAATTGAAAGCTATTATTAGAGATAAATTATATCAGCAAAGCAATCTCGCTGTTATTTTATCAGCATATTTATGACGTAATATAAATGTTCTTCTTTAACTCCCGATTGTTGAAAGCATTTTCATGTGAATTTGGAATAGAATATGCGATAGAAATATAAAATTTGACGGCTGACGTTTTTGCATTTCCCAAAATATCCCGTGTGGGATATTCTTTGCGAGATATTTTAATAATAGTGGTGTAATATTTAAAAAATTATTCAAACCCGGTATTTTAGTATCAAAGGCATTAACTTTTAGGCACTTACTGATGTTATTTACAAAAATGCACTCTATGTATACTTTTTTAATTATTTACTATAGAAAAAAAAATTAATAGTATTCGACATTGATTCTTTATAACCTGCCAAACACACAGCTCTGGTTGCACGTTGTCGCTATAAGACTGAAGTCCTACCATTTAAAATTAGAATAAGCTGGTGTTAAACTTCCTGATGAGAAGTTTCTTCATTTAGCCCTCCAGTCTTCAGTCTGAGTCGGCAAGTCCATAAATCAACTTTATTTCTATTTTTGAAATCTAGCAACCTCGCACGATGACTTTCACACCCGAAACAAACCTTAAAAGTGATTTTTGTTAATTCACCAGAACGCAGGCATTTCAACCTCGCCTCTTTCTTTCAATATTCCTATATACCACCTTGTCTTATGTAGTAATGAACATTACTTACTTACTTACTTTCCCTTTATTAGCGAAATTAATTAAAAAATCGATCTAATAGTTTTGTTTATTTCAAAGATCAACGTAAGTATAATATTGATTTAGTGGGGGAACACGGGGTAATTAAAACCACGGGGTAATTAAAGCCACGGGGTAATGAGAGTCACACTGTTTTAGCTGTAATTAAACACTTTAGGCCATGTTTTGTTTCTATATAGTATAGTGGTGCACGGGTGGGTTACGCCTATCTCAGTGCAGCGCTATGTAGTTGATTTTACACGCACAACTAGATCGCACATTGGTTTTTCGGGAGATTTTTTTATTTTATTATCTTGGAAGTAAAATAGGTCTCTCCACACTAATTTGGCTCCCAATACTCCACTGCTCTAGTATTTTTGCAAACATAAGATGACGAGTATTAACAGATTCAAGATACAAAGAAAAGTAAACATCTTTTATAAAAATCTTGATGTTTTATATTCATCGATGATTATCATTGTTCTTGAGATAAATTCACTATAATTTTACAGATTTCTATAGATATTTAGCCTTTGGTTCCTGAGAAAAGTAATATTTTGTGTTTTGTTTGATTTTTGTTCTTTGGCTCTAATTACCTCGACTCTTGAACAATGGGAACCAACGCAACTTATTTTTAAATGATGATTAATCTTATTTTTGTTTTTGAATTATATGTTTAATGTTGATTGGTAATCAAATGTTATATTAAATACACAATAAAATATAAATAAATAAACAAAGGTTATTTGTCTTTTCTTATGTGATGCAAATTACCCCGTTCTCCCCAAGCCATCTCCATCAACGATCATTGAGTTAGCGAACACTGAACAAGAATAACAGTGAATTTTCTATCAATTTCATTTATATAAAAATAAATATTTATAAATTCCCTTTTTGATTATAAGTTTATAAAAAATATAACCTTAAATACAACTTAATCATAAAAAATACGGCTACATCTCAATAGACTGACAGTTATATAAATCGATTCCTATTCCAGAGAATTCTCTCTAGAGACAAAATTTATTTAATTAAATTATATTAAAATCAACTTGACCCCCTTGTAATAAAGAAGATGAACATAGGACAACTTTAATTACTTACATTTTTATGTGAGGTATTGGTAATGTTTACATACATTACCTACTTTTTTAGAAATACCACACCCATGTTTATTATTCACGTCTCTGTGGTCCAGTAGTATATGGAAGTATTTAGCACTTGATGCTCCTTCTGGGTTTCAACATTTTCTCTCCCATTATTGAACATTGGACTATAAATACTCTTTGGTTTTACGCTTAAAACTAATACTTAGTTTCGACATCCGGATCAAACTTTCTAATCCTTTTTAAGCTGAAAGCTGAGTGAACTCAAATTTACTACACGTATATTACGTAAATGTACTCAAAATTAATACAAATTTTAATACATACTAAAGCTTGCTGTCGAATACCGTTTACATTAAATTGAAGAGTTTACATTAACTTTTTAATTATATTTCAATTTCAGCCAAACTTATAGTTACTGCAATTTACATTTTCATTAAATTTCAGAAATCCCAAGCTTTGAATATGAAAATACAGTTTCACGTCAATATTTTATATCTCAATTTAGTGAAACGAAACGGTTTTGAAGCGCTTATATATAAAGTATAGTAATGGAATTATGCCCATCCCCATACGGTGAAATAAATAAACGCGTCAAACCTGGACGGGGATGTTCTTCAAAAAGGCCATGTCAAAAGTACTGAAGAAGCGAAAGTGGTGTGCAAGAATCGGTGCATATTATGGAATTTCATAATCTCTTCCTACCCCAACCGGAAAGAGACGTGATGTATATGTACACAGGTATGATTTCAACATCTCAAAATATAATACTTTGTTGGCAGATTGGGACCAGCGCGTGTGCTCGTGCTTTGAGCGCGTGCTTCGACTCCCTATGCGATGGCGCTATTTCTGCCTACTTCGCGGCTAGTATTGGAACTGTTTTTGGTAAGTCACGCTGTACGCGAGTTTACCAATCGATGGCATTCATATCGTCATTATTTCATTTGTATGCAAACGATGATACGAATACTTTCTCGTTAGTTGTTCGGGCTCGGGCCTCAGATATCTCATTTACTTACACTTATAAAACAGTGTATGTATACTGGTAAAGTAGTTTTTTGTAAAAGTATACCAAATGCGATCGACTGGTAATCTCTGGAGCCTCTAATTCCCTATCCCTTTAATATTTTCGTAACTATGGCAACGCATCCGTGACTTCACGTTACAATAACAAGCCAGCAGTATGTAAACACACCATTGAAAACTACACCACATCGATCAACCAAAAATTCTCACCAGAGAAAACAGATACTTTCTCAGACATTTGAAAGAAGCAAGACTTTTGAAATTACAAACCACCAAACTTCAATAGAGAAGATGGTTTAAGACTTTCCAATACTTGAGATCCAGTAATTAAAAAACTAAAACCCCAAGTCAAATATACTTAAAATTAAAGTAAATCAAGTATCAACACCGTAGAAATAGATGGCGTTAGTATGGCAACTTGGTGAAAATTCAAATGAACAGCTATTACCTTTCAGTCTGGCCAGAAATGTTGGGAAAAAATAAATAAATATATCGCATTTTAATCAGGTAAAAGTTATTTTAATTAAATTACGTCTGTAATACTCGCGCTAATAAAAGACTATTATTTCACGTCACAATGTATAGCTAACAAGGCTGTATGGTTGTATTACATTTACCTTCTGCCTCGCACAACCACTCAGTGAAATCAGTTTTCGCCGGCGGTATTTTCGAACCAATACGACTTGGGAAGCTTCAAGAAACGAGCTCTTTCCTTCCTCAACCCTTTGACTGGTACAAGAAATGGCGAATGGTATTGGAATAAAACTCTTTTATGTGTAAAGATGCATGTCTTTACTTAAACTTAATCTGCATAAATACATTCTTTTATACGTATTTATATTAAAAGTTGTCCCAAATCCTAATCATCATTCCCGCAAATTTCACCGTTGGCTTCAGAAATAATTCTAGCTGGGAAATCAAATAATTCCTTTAACTTTTCGTCTATTTCTTTATCCTCTAAATACTTCATTTTACTGTAAAACAAATTATAAACATCAATGAAATACGACGATAATTGACGAACACTAGCTCATATATTACCACCTTGCATTAAGGTGAAACACACACCACCACACGAAAACATTCTATCCTTTTCATAAAATGTCTTTGAATATAATATCTACAGAGTTTTTGCTATAAAATAAATATAATACTTACCGAACACATTTTTGTATGATTTAGAAAAAACACAGAAAAAACAGATAGTTATCACCTAACATTAGTTATCTCAACCTTGACAAATATTTTTTTTTGTCTACAAGTTTGTTCTCTATTCCAACTAATTAATAACCAATATCTTTGTTGTGATTTAAAATACATAAGAGGACATACAATGTTCATATATTGCCAAAGTCAGAGAAAAAGAAAGGGTTACAGGTCGGCAACGCATCTGCAAGCCTTCTGTTGGCTCATCGTGGTTCACCACCTGCTATAAAAATATATCTAAACATGCTTAATATAAACAAATGACATAGAGATTTTATTATTATTATTTCCCAATAGAGAAAATTCTCAAATTAAATAACAAAATACATATTTAGTGATTACGTGTGATGAGAATTACAATGTCATCCTTATAGTAATGTTGTACCTACAACTCTTGATTTGAGGTACCGGTATAAATGATCGTAAGTAGGTATTTTCGAAAAAATACGGTACAAATTATTACAGCTCGAGCATGTTTTTCGCAAAAAAAAATCTAGCTTATATATATATGCAGTATAGGAAAGTAAGATATACACGCGGAAATATAATGAAAGATTTATTATGTAATAGCCATTTATTTTAAAAAAAGATTCAAATCTTCAATGTATTTTCCGTTTCCTGCCGCAATAATATTTAATTTTATTACATAAAAAGAGGTTAAAAATTACCTCATAATATAAGGCCCTATAAGCTATTATTGTGCTATTGTTTTATTACAACTGGAATGCTTTTTCTAATTCATGTAGGAATTTTCCTGTAAGAAATAGTTTATTTGCGTTAAATGTTACGTTAGCCTTTTTGGTAAAGTTGTTCACTAAACGGGAATGAAGTGGAATTTCTATTAAAATGTCCAAACACTATGCCAAGTATCTCGGAACGATCTCTGTGGTCAATGCTACATACGCGGTAGATCGTTTTCTTAACAATGTGGGCTGCCTCGGTCAATTGCCAATTATAGTGCACTCTAACCCTGAACTTGATTAATATTAAATAACTCTAAAAAGTTTAAATAACTACCGAAACATGATGTTAAAGCCTTCGTGCCTACGTGATACGCACTTTGCGATTAGCACTGGCGACTGAAGGCCCCATTTTAATTTCGGAGAGTGAAGATTTAAAATAAAATAATTGCGGTTGAGCAGGGTATAGTTGACTGAGTACATCTACTTGCCTGTAAAAAAAATATTAATCAGTGAATAGAGACAGAAATGTGTCCATTCCATGCCCCACTAGAGGAATTCAGTTCGAATAAAATGCTCTGTGTATTTTCCATTTAGTCAACAGCCAATAACTTGTGGAGTTTTCATCACAAGAGGTAAATATCGGCAATATTTTTCAAATCAAAGCAATCTAAGAAATTATTCAACAAATTGCACAAAAACAAACAGTAGGATATTTACAAAGTACCTTCGGGATGCTATTACAATTTAAGTTCTCAATACTTGTTGAGAAATAAAATTGAAAATATAGCGTTACACTGATTTATCAAGTGTATTTGCTGAGAATATGAAAGTTAAAAACAATTTTATCAATTCCACGGAGAATTTTAAAATTATATTGATGTTAGTTCATACAATCTCTCATTTATTAAATGTAAAATTTTCTTAAAGCGATATATAATGAAGTTAGTGATACGGAAAATATCGCATAAAAATAGGTAGGTACAAGCTGTCGATATTCGATTCACTTTTGCGCTAAAAGCTTTCGACGTGCTTTTAAATTACTTATTTCACAACCCACTAGCTTCGTAGTGAACGTCTAGATGCAGAAAGGTACTCTCTAATTGAACTGACAGGATATTTAGATAAATTTGCATTATCTACATATTTTACTTGTTGTTGCTGCGATAGTCGTAACATAATCGCTAAATATGCATATCAAAGATGCATAATATGTAAATATGCATATCATAAATGAGGAAAGTTTTGATATATTAAAATGTGATTTACTAAAATGTTTAATTTTATTCTAGGTATATTTTTTTAAAACTGTAGGTATATTTTGTGAAAACATAAAAATAATACAACATTATTTTGGTTTTTTTTTTGTTAATTAATCTTCTTATATTTTGGAACATGCTAAATATTCTATATGGTAAGATCATCTAGATTAGATCGGCAGACATATGTTTCAATTCTTTTTTTTAGTACATAGTGTAATTTTATCACCTCTTTTACGCACTGCATTCATTACCGCTGATCGAATTTAATTTAATTCGTAACATTTAATTTGAAAAACAGAAAATCGTATTTAATTTTCTAAACAATAAAAATATTCTACTTTTCTAAAAATCCTATATCTACTTTCCATAGATCAATTAAATATTTAGGATTGTATTATGAATTGCAAATGAAAGGTTAAGATATTTTTTAATTATCGTTTCACATCTTCTTTTTTTTTTCATTTATTTTTATCTTCTTCTATCTTCTATATATATAAAAGAGATTTCCACCTATATAGTCACTCATCACGATATCTCTGGAACCATAAGGCGTAGCGATTTGAGATATGGTAGGAATATTCCTTTCGCCGAGTAGAGGTCAGCTAAGAACGGATTTTACGAAATTCAACCCACAAGGGGGGTTGCGGGGGCAATTGCTAGTATTTTATAATTGCAATAATTAATTGTATTATGTAATATGACTGGTTACTATTAGTAATAAAAGGAATTTTATTTTTTTATTTTTTTATATTTAGTAAAATGGCAAAACCAATTATACTAATAAAATTACAATATGTTTCTATTTTTAAATCTATTCGGGGAATTCATTCAAAAGAGTATTGAGTGCCGTAAAAGTTCGAGGGATAGGCGAATTAGAACCTGCAATAAAGTCACAATTGTTCAACCATTTAAAAAAAACATGGTTTAAATTTTTTTCTTTCTATTCAGGAAAACCTCCGGACTTCTTAGCGTTTGCCATTACGGTCTTAATGACGATGGTGCTTGTGGCTGGCGTCAAGAAATCTCTGATCTTTAATTACGTCCTCAACATCATCAATCTGAGCGTTTGGGTGTTCATCATTACGGCAGGGTTGTTCTATGCCAAGTGGGATAACTGGTCAACTCATGATGGATTCTTACCCTATGGTTGGAGCGGAGTAAGTTAACATTTTAATCCTTAAGGCTTTAATGTAACCATTATGGAATTAATTTTGACGTTTGATAGATTTTATATAGGATATGAACTTATGAAGTACATGCACATATCTAATGTAAGAAAAGTATGATATTGTGTGTGTGAAATATAATGCAATTATAATTTATAATGACAACTATTACTAATTAAGTAACGATTGAATTAATTAATTTAAATAATTATTTTAAGTATGCACTGACTTACGATTTTATAAGTATAATTTCATAATATATTTAAGTATTGTATTTGATAAAACTCAATCTGTTTACAAATTCAATTCAAATTCAAATATTCATTTATTCATTTAGGTAACACAATGTACACTTATGAACGTCAGTAAAAAATACATATTAAATGCTTCTAATTAGTGTTGGGTAGTACAGGACTTCAAAAAGAGTTTGTAAGAGTAGCCTCTTTTTTACTTTGAGCTAGTACAATGTCTCACTTCAAAAGAGGCGAGGCGTATGAAGCTTGGAGCGTCATTTCTAGTAGCGAGTACTAATATTATGAGATTTGATGGTTTTTTTATGGTTATTTAGGACCCAAATACATCGAAAAAAAACGAGCGCGACATAAAATTTGAAGTAGTACATTTTATAATTTCGAGCCGCTCTTACATTTTGACGTCATGTCCGGGACAAATGTACCGCCTCTTGTATGTCCTACTCAACACTACTTCTAATTTTACATTTAACGTGAAGATTCTCAATACCGTTGCACTCTTTACCTATTAGTGGTTTTTTGCAATGTCTAAAATTAATAAATTAAAAATTAAATAATATTATTAATATTATTATTTTACTATATAATATTTTTAATTTATATAATATATCAAAGTTTTATATGTATAATGATCATAATTAATTAAACAAAATGTTCAACAGTAAATAAATTGTTTTCTTTTTAATTTTATTAACTTTTAAAATCATAGGTATTTAGCGGCGCAGCAACATGCTTCTACGCGTTTATCGGATTTGACATCATTGCTACAACTGGCGAAGAGGCCACGAACCCAAAGCGATCGATCCCTTTGGCCATCGTGTACAGTTTGGGTATCGTGCTCATTGCCTACGTGAGCTGTTCCTTAATTCTCACGCTAATTGGTAAATAAAACCTGTTTTTTTAATATTTTAATAAAATATAAATGACATTACTTGATTTTGTATGCGAAAAATAAACCTGTTTATTTTTCTTTTTGCGAATAAGACATCTAGAAATCAAGCTCAATATTGATAGATTTTTATTTTGTGCAGTGCCCTATGATCAAGTATCAACGGACTCGGCTCTATTGGAAATGTTCAGCTTCGTAGGTGCGCCAAATTGCAAGTACATCGTCGCCCTGGGAGCTCTTGCTGGACTAACCGTCTCCATGTTCGGTTCAATGTTCCCGCTACCACGCGTGGTTTACGCAATGGCTCAAGACGGACTGATCTTTAAGTAAGTAATACAATTATTTCTTCAGTCTTTACCTATCCTATGCTGAATAGGTATTTCCGAAAGAGCATCATTCCATTCCGCCCTAAGTCTGTACCAAGATCTGAAGGAGCAGTATTATTGCTACTTACTCTAGGAGACAATGAGACAGTTCTATGTCACTATAGTGCTCTAAAATATGGCGGCATAACTCCAGGAAGCCTTTTCCCAAAAACAAAATACGAAATTTCGGCTGACGGATCTTACATTTTCCTATTACGAAAATCTTTTGGATCCGATGGTCGATCCGTCGCGTCAGATACATATGATAGAATTTCTTTCTATGATGGTAAATATAATTAAAAATATATTCTTAATTAGTCAAAATATGAAGTTGTTTTTTCTTTCGTTTCGCTCCGAAATTTCGGCATTCAATTTTAGCAATAGACCTCCTGAGCTATCCTTATCCACTAAATATCAAGCCATCTTTCCTTTGCCGTTACTCGAACAAGTTGGTGATGTTCATATATTGCCCTAACGGATTTTCTATTAAAGCACTAATTGGGTCTACCAGTTAACGTCTATCTGTCCATTATGACTTAATATTACTGACATAAAGAATAGTTATCTCGTGTTAATTTTAAATATTTTCTTAAAAGACAACTCAAGTTATTTAAAAATACTAAATAACAAGAAATGTTAAAATATGGTATAATTTCTTCTTCTATATCTTTGGTTTCGAATTGAAAATAATATTATTATAATTTACTTCAATTAGTTTTCTAAGAATACATGCAAGCGCATGTAATATTAACTTTAACCCAGTGGTGTCAACCGCACCCATAAGCGTGTTAAATTTTGATATGATTAATCAGCGAAGCAGCACTCGTTCTTTTAACTTGATTAACGAAGATATTCAAATTCAAAATCTTTTATTCATTTAATATTTATGTATCATATTTATACAAATTATTTTTACAACAGATTTGGGGCCCAAACTAAGCAAGCTTGTATATTTATTATTTATTCATTTAGGTAACACAATGTACACTTATGAACGTCAATAAAAAAATACATATTAAATGCTTCTAATCTGGCATGGTCTCCGCCACTCTTTTTAATCGCCAAGTTTCTTGTTTTACAAAAATTTTGTAAGGAACTGAAACCATTACACTATGTTCCACATGACATATTTAAGTAATTAACTATAATAATAAAAAAATAACATAACAGAATTATTTATCAGAAAATAGTCAGCCATCATTGATGCACGAGATTAATATTAATAATTGTTAAACTATAGATCTAAATATTTGAAATATGTTTTTTTTAATCAACACTAATATGAGTAATATTATCCTAATAGTCAAAAATATTGATTATCCCTCGGATACTCCCATAAACAGAGTGTACTGCAAAAGTTCATTATAAATAGGAATCTCCATTGCAAACAAATAAGTAAGACAATTCTCCTCTCTGTACTCTTTGACACACTAATTATGTAACATAAACTATTTGGATTTAGTTTAAAAAGTAGTCTCTTTGCAGGAAATTATCAGTCATTTCGGAAGTTTCTGGTACTCCTGCGTTTGCGACCATTTGTGGAGGAAGTACAGTCTCTATCGTGGCCCTAATAATTCATCTTGAAGTTCTCGTCGAAATGATGAGCATCGGTATGTTAATATTTTGATACATCTATACAGAGACATAAGTGGATATATTTTTTGGAAAAACGAATATCATTTTCTAGCGTTAATGTATTATAATATCTACAAAATTAGCATTCACGATTAGCATTAAAAAACCAGATAAGAAGTTAGAAAAGCATGTGGAGAATACAACGCTACATCATAATAACAGTGTGCAACTACTAGTAAATAGTACTTTTACCAATAATTTGTTGTATGATCATATTTAATTAACTGAATACATACATTAATCCTTTAATTTTACATAAAACATTAACTGAAATAGTGCAAAAGCTTGAATAAATCTTCATCGTATTGTAATAATATTCTCATTACTTTCCATATTATTATTAGTATATGTATAATTGTATGCATATCAAATAAATGCGATGTAAATAATACACTGACATTTTTATATCTTTATTACTCATAGAAATATACGTTTCAAATTATACGTAGTAACCTTTCTTTAGAACAGCAGAGTAGTACTTGATGTTTTATAAATACTAAGTTAATATTATTATGTATTTTATTTTATGACGAGGTTAAGTGTTGAAGTCCCTTCACTCCACTCTATCGCCAGTTTATTTTTTGTGATGGCCGAGCTTCAATTCAATTAAAATCCATAGTTGAAACTCAGTTTTTCAAACAAAAAGGGAAAATTGCGCTTTTACAGGAAAAGCGAATGTAAATCAAATTTTCGCTTCCGAACGAAATCGTATTGTTACATTTTACAACTTTTAGTCTATTTTAATTGCACGTCGAAACAAGAGAATATACCAAAAACATTTTGAATTTATTTTTGTTGAAAACGGCACGTTTCTTTTTTGTTCAGATTTTATTGTCTGATATGTGTTTTTAAGTTATACGAGTATTATTATGTATTCGTATGAATGTAATGTCATTTACGTTTACAAACTTATTTGACGCTCTCGCTGGTACAATCACAATACCATGAAATCCATTGGTTGTGGTTTATATTTCCGCTAAGTCTGATGTAATTATTTTTATATATGTTATTCCCTACGTCTGGCCGCTTCATATTTTTAAAGCAAAGCTTGTTATCCTTTGTACCGTCTATTTTCATATATATTATATAGATTATAAAAAATACATCCATGCATATGACTTTCTTTCAAAGATATGTATGTTATCTGGCTTATTGTTAGTCTACGAAACTTACCAAGTCTTATTTACAGGCACTCTTCTGGCCTACACTTTGGTATCTACTTGCGTTCTCATACTACGCTACCAACCACATTCAACCAATTTGATGGAACTTTTGCCGCAAAGTCTTCGAACTCCTGTTGACCCCGAAGGAACTACCTCGGGACAGCAAGACACATTTGCAGTAAGTGCTTAGTAATAATATTATTCATTGTATTGTTTAGTTTTTATAGTCGGTAATTATAAATATTAGTCTATAATAATAAAAGTAAATGCTTTAAGGTAATTTTATAGTGAAAATCGATTTTGATAATCAAAATTATTACTTATATTTATTATAATTACATAATTTCGTTATTATTTAAAAGGTAAATATGGTTATGGTTTATGGGTTTGGGTAGCGCTAAGTATTGTATATAGTATCTTCGGTTCTAACGTGTATACATACATACGTATACATCAAAAAATAATATCTAAAAATATAATGTATACATATATAATTCTCTAAAATTACTTGTTTTCTACTTTTAAAAATTCGAGTAGTATCGTATAGTTCGGTCATAGTTGGACGTTGTTAAGCAATACAGTATCAACCCACAAAATTACAAAAAAAATAATTTTGATACCAATCGCTTCCTTATGAGGTGGAGTACATATTTCAAAAGAGATATGTATCATTTAAATCGTTTTAATAGCAAAAATATTGAAAAAAATAGCGATCACGAAAACCTAAAATGTTTAAAATATTTAATAAAAATGCATTAAATTCAATTACTTTGATTGCTACCAAGAAAAACTACATATATTTAGTCTAATAATAATAATTACAAAAAAAAGTTATTTTTTAAAAGGAATATTATAAAACCTGATTAAAACTTCAAACTCAATTTTCTTAAAATAGCTACCGTGTGGGTTGACACTGTATTGCTTAACAGCGTCCAGTTATGAACGTCTTATTTCCGTAATAAAATACCATGCCGGCGGCACATCATCGACAAACTATGTACCTGCAGGTATGTCCTGTGTTATGTATGGCCCATTCATTCTCGTTAGTCGAAACACAAAAAAAAAAATAGAATATTTTTATACACATCCTGCCTGAGTATAATAGATGAATGATGAAAAGTTTAAAGTTTATTTTCAACGTTAAAACTTAATTAATTTAAAAAGTTGAACGTCTTTGTATAAGGGATGATAGCAATTGCTAGATTATCGCGTTGTCTATCCACTGAGGATAGTTCGGAATTAGTTGCTGACTGTCTGGAGGGAAACTTTAGAAGATTTCTTTATAAGTCGAGCGTGATTGTTCTTTTAACTTTCCTTCTTGACATTAATTGACTCTTGTTCGTTCGATAATGTCATATTATATTCAATCTCGAGTAACGAACGGATCGATTATCTCTTTATGTCTTCCGGGTCTAACATGATACACTTAAATCTCGACTTCTAATGTCAAAAGTATGGATATTTGTCGATCGAGATATCTCTTGATGGTCATGCTAGGCAGGATGGACACATAAAACTATATTATTTAAACAATTATTAATCAAGAGAGCGGTCATCAAGCAGCTATAAAATAAAATATGTTAGTTTTTATTTTAACTCTTAATTGTTTCTTGTTACAAAATAGAAAAACATCTGTAAAATAAAAATAGAAAATACTATTCAGCGGCCAGCTTAACAATTAATCTCCTATCTAAACCATTTTACATACATATATGACTTGTGAAGATACATAATATACGTAGCTTACGTTAGTATACTTCTATGAAAAATATTCTCTTATATTCGAGCATAATATTCTTTTGAATAATCAGTTTTTTCCAACGGAGAAGAACTAACTTTCCCTCGCTACAGTTATTAATTATAATTAGCTGTAACTAACTTGATTAACAACGAGTCTCGGACAAAGAGAAAGTTATATTAAATTTATTTATATTTTATGAAATCATCTATTTTTAAATCTATCCAAGTGTAATATGTTATCGTTAACTAATATTATAAAGAGGAAAATTTGATTGTTTGTGACGATTTAAATCAAATACTATTCGACCGCATTTAAAAATTATTTCACCAATAGAAAGCTACATTATCAGCGAGTAATATAGGAGTTTTTTGTAAAGTACATCTATATTGCACGCGTGCGAGGCCGGGGAGAGTTATTTGTCGTTAACTATAGCCATTCGAATGTTGCACTGTACTCGGATACAAGACTCGAGAAGATTTTTTCACATATAGAAGAGTGCGAAGTCACTTTACGATAGGGACTCTAAGGTCGATTATCTAACAGTTCGATACCGGAAGACTTCAAAAATATACACTTTGCTGGGCGCAATGAGCAGGGAAATTACCATGATGCAGTAGCCAAGTTTGTATTTGTGCGAAGTTGATAATTTGGTCGCATTTCTTGAAGATTGTTGAAACGCGGAACATCCTTCAATTAATAAATGTCTCTTTCAAACTGTTTCTACCATCGTTCGACTGAGAGATGGAGCAGTATCACCCAGTAAAAGTTTCATTTCTTTGCACTGTTGATGAGAGAACTTACGACGAAAATTATAAAGTTCGAGCGCGGAATTGAGAGTTCGTGATGGACGCTATACTCTCATGCTTATACCGTATTTACTACTCAATGCCTAAGCATATTTTGACGTGTAAATATAAATACGTATGTACCTACTATACATTGATACAAAAACGAAGCTTTAGCTTTGGACATTGTGTCGAACGACAAAACTTACCGAGCGACCTACGTATTAAGACTTAGATTAGACCGACTCCGACCCATATTTGCGATCGGCCTTTGTGAATTTTTCAAAGCGAAACAAAAATGTCAAACGCAGTGACAACTGCGGCTGTGGTGGCGGCGAGCTTAACTAACTCATTCTGCAAACATTTATAATTAACCTGACATTACTTTGCTTTATTATATTAGAAGATGCTTATCCAAATATCTTATTCACAGTACCTATAAACGATTCTGATAAAGCCTACTTTAATATTGATCGATAATAATACATCTCGACTTTTTAATATATGTACCTTATTAAAAACGTTGCTTTTTTGTATCATACGGCGTTACGATTCAAATATATATTCTCATATCACACAACACTTACACGATAAAAAGTAAATGTATCTTATTTATCCTAAGTGACTAGCAAGCAATTTTACCGTAGTGTACCTCCACAACAGTTATAAACAATACATTTTGTAGTTCACATCAAAGTATACATACAACAATTCAAGCAGCGGACATGCATATTTCAGGTTGAAAATTAATTCCGGATTTTCTTTTCGTTTTTCGCTGATATCTTCAATATTAAAATAGATGTAATGGAAAAAGTTTAAACAGCAAAGTTATTCATTTTCCTGTACTCAATAAAAATATGTAATCAAAAAAGTTTTTTGAAATTTTTATCTGGGTTTTTACTTTGATATGGACGAATTTTTGGACCAAGATTGAAGGTCTATATTAAAGTGACCTTCATTATAACTTTATCAATCAAAATTCCCTTTGCAGGGTGCGGCGCAAACCCACATTCAACCTTCCAACCAACGTGTCATGGTACGCCGTGTGACGCGCAGGTAAAAGCTCGTTGCATTGCGATTTTTTTTACCGCGAATTGCAAGGCGAAAGGCCGGCCGAATCATTTTTCTCTGACATTATCAATTATTTCGTTATTTCCCTAAGCGATTCAGTGTGTTCACAGCTCACCGGACTCAGACGATAGCTTACCCGGTGACGAGAGCGAAGAATATGGACGTGACGATACATTTCTCGTTAATTCTAACTCGGAGAACAAGTTTTACGGTAAGTCACTATTCACTTTTTCAGTATGTTGAGAACTATTAACTCTGTATTAGTTTGCATAATATTGTACTTATAAGTTGAATTTAAAATTGTTGTGTTAATAATTACAGTATAAATGTATGTCTGAAAGTTTTAGGTGTTCTAAACTACGTTACATAATGGAATCTGAGATGTTAACTGAGGGTTAACAAAATATCGATACAAAAACGGTTAAAAGTACTTCATAACATTTTCATTTCAGCTTGACCCTTCAGCACAGCGAATTCGCTTGGTTATTTTATTATTTATATTTAACAATGGATTATTATGTAATCTGATTTATGAATTAATCATCCCACATAGACCGTGACTACTAATCTGTTCAAGCTATCAGCTTGGGGCTCTATTTCAGCTTGAGGCCTTATATCAGCTTGGGGCTCTATATCAGATTGGGGCCCTATATCAGTTTGGGGCTCCATATCATTTTGGGGCTCTATATCAGTTTGGGGCTCTATATCAGATGGAGGCTCTATATCAATTTGGGGCTCTATATCGGTTTGGGGCTCTATATCAATTTGGGGCTTTATATCAGTTTGGGGCTCTTTATCAGGTTGGGGCTATTTATCAGTTTGGGGCTCTATATCAGTTTGGGGTTGTATAACAGTTTGGGGCTCTATATCGAAGATCCCCAGGCTTATTTTTTTTTTAAAGTTAGAAAAGACAGACCAGGATGAGGTTCATTTGATGTTAGGTGATACCTCAGGTACCTTAGGTGATGCGATGTCGATGTCCTTTTTAACTTTGAGCATTCGGAAATCCATAGACTGAAACCGAAACGCGCAATGTGCTCATCACATGTTTTTCCATATACACACATATTATGTACGTAAATAGCGCTAAGAAATATTTAAATTTCAAACTGTAGTATGTCATTGTAGACCAGTTTGGGTATCAAGCTCTATATTATAAATCATACATTTACACGTATTAAGTATATACCTTAATACTAGGTCCTGTACCCGGTGGATGCGGAGGTGTTTCCCGATGCCAGCGTATCTTCGATGCGATATATCAACGACTATTTGCCATGTCCTACCTCTGCCCTGGCTTGTTGCCTTGGATTGATTGTGGTCCCGCGACGGAACAAAGCGGTAAACTTCTATCTATCTATATATTGTATAATAAATTGAACTGAAAATTAATTGATGAATACCTACATTGAATTGTTTATTCCATACCTACATTAAATAGATACCATCATTCGGGAATAGAAATAGAATACATTAAAATCATTTTCGGTCTTTTTGTTCATGATTTTCATAAAGTTTACAGTTAGATTAATTTAGCCTGGAGCTTCATAAAGGCTTTTCATCAAAGTTGGTTGTCAGAAGGAAGCTTATTGTTATTTTAAAATAATTTCGAATTCGTGTAAGCTTAATGACTACGTAAATTTTCGTTTTCAAACGCTAAGAACATTCGAACACGGTCACGCACACTACCTATAGCTAGTTATGAGATTAATCACTTCTACTTAGTAGTAGTGATGTGCCGGATATCCGTATCCGTATCCTCGGATATCCGAGAGAGAAAAAGGAACCGTATCCGTTACTTTTTTGGCTGATATTTCACCTTATTAATTTTCAATACATAGATGAAATTCTATACATAGGTGATTCCATTTATATTATTTTTATTTCTGAAAATCAAATATTTAGCACATTTATATTGCAAACTAAACAAATAAATATTCAAAGACACGAGCATCGGCATCGATTGAGTAAGAAAGTTAAGATCCGGATCAGCAACAGTACCGCGGTTCTTGAATCAAATAAACGTATTTGAATACGTATCCGCGGATATATATTTTTAACGATCCGTCACATCACTACTTAGTAGCGAAGTTTTAAAAGATGAAAAGGAATAAAATTTAAAACGGTTGTAAACTTTCACACAGCCACCGCACATAAAATAAACTCATAAAGGTTCTTTAAACAAAATACATCCAAAGCTTTTACACCCTTGGGGCAAATACTACGTAATACAATATTATCTTGTATTATCTTAGTTTATATTGTCTACTAGCTGATGCCAGCGACTTCGTTCGCGTGGGCTTTATCTTAAGCTGAGCTTTTGAGCAAGGTATATTCATATCCACTATTTCACGAATACATATTAAAAGCAGCGAAATAATCAAATTATTTCATTTCCATATCAAACTTTTATTGATATCTGAAAATTTTAAAAAGTTCGACGTGAGCATTACATTGCAATTTGTAAATGATCTTTAAATGATGATAACTTTTCTTTGCGACAACCGATTTCGATGAAACAAAGCCTATAATATGTTGCTTAATATATCTTTGTAAATTGCATGAATGAAATCTGAAAAAATCTGGGTTGCTTCTATTTCTCTTCTGACTCGGATTTTAGCATTTTTTTTCTAATGTACATACATTTGACCTCTATAGTTTTATTATAAGTATAGATATCGAGACTCAGTTTCAAAATTACAGATGAAAATAATGATAATGTAATCTTTTTTATAGAATTTCATATTATAAGAATATAGACGGATAGTTTCGACAAATTAAACAACCTTTCTAATATAATTGTGTTGATTAAATGATTTCTCACTAAGAAGTTTGTACTTGATAGGAATGTTCGTAATAAAGGCGGTGGGAGTAATGTACGGTTTGATTGGAATCCTGGACATCCTCGCGGCCTACGGCAGTCCTGGAAGCTCGACGTTTACTGCAGTTGTGATGGGTCTACTTGCTTTTGGCATTGTGATTATTTTGCTGATGATCTCACGTAAACCGCAAAATCGGTAAGATTATTTTTTAACCCTCAAGCGGTCGCGCGAATTTCAACGGTTCAGATTTTGTTTATATCTTCGATTTTTTTCATCACTAAATTTCGTATATATGTTTTCCTTTTATTTAAATACTGTACTGACCGAAATATAACAATAAAAAGTATATAATTATTTAATTATTTGTTATTTCAAATACCTAAATTTCGTCCGGACGTCTTTTTGGTTACGCGCGACCGCTTGAAGGATAATTTAAATTTAACTACTATTTGTTTTTAAGTTTTTTTTCGTCTTTTTTCTCATTTCGGAATAAAGGTAACACGAAAATATGACTTAGTATAAGTATTATGCTGAAAATTTATACAAATACCTTATAATAAAACTAGGATATTCTTTTTGTTTAGGACAGCGCGTTCTCATTTCGGAATAGAGGTATTTTCATTTTTTTAATGTCAATTGACTTTTTTCTATTTTCAGACAAGGCTTGATCTACCTGACTCCTGGCGTCCCCTTCATCCCTTCGATTGCAATTCTTGTGAACATTTATCTGATCCTCAACCTCTCCATATTGACACTCGTCCGTTTTGCTATCTGGATGACTTTGGGTTTGTATTTTTGAAATGCTAGGACTAATAGTGGCTTAGACTTTTTTAGAATAATTTTATCCGAAAGATAATATTATGTTAACTACCTTATATAATATTCAAATATCAAATATTTTCAGACTTATTTTAACTAAATGACTAAATTCACTTCGACGAAATAAATGTAAACAGCGTGTCTGTCGTAGACAAATAGTATGCCTGTCTTTGTGTTTGACGAAAGCAAATTAATAATGTTTTATTCATTGCGTCAATAGTCGTGTAACTATGATTTTAGAATGATTAGAATACTTAGGTTGTGTTGGTAGAGTAGGTATACACAGCGCTCGAACCTATCGAAAGAAGATAGCAGTGCAGATCCAACATTCATCTAAAATTCATTGATTATAAGAATAAATCAAGGGATAATATTTAAAAAAAATGTTATCCGCAGGACTTAAATCTTATTTAAATCGCTACTATTCATAGCCAATTTGGTTTGAATTTAGGTTTATCGATGTTGTAGAAAATATAATAGGTTATATTTTCTATTTATACTGTGTTATTTTGAAAACTGTAATTTTCATCGCCGTTAAAAGACAACGAGGCATAACGATAATTTATTTATATTTGATATTTTGCAAATAACACGCGTTTATAAACAAACGTTGCCGTCTGTATGATGACGACAATGTATCGATTAAGTCAACTTCAAGCAAAAATACTTCAAAATACGTAGTTATTTGTTCACAAATAATGTTCCAACATAAACAGTAATGTGTGACAACCCTTGATTCAGCAAACTTGTTTGTATCATGAGGAACAAACTAAATGCTTTTTATTACAGGATTGATCATGTACTTCAAGTACGGTATCAAGAACTCGGTGTTGGAGACGAACCCACCGATGTCACCAGAGCCGACACCTCCACCACCAAACCCTCTCGACCGCACTATGCTTCTTCCTGGACCTTCACAAACTTACCCTGTCGGCGACCGCAACATCTTTCAAGGCGACGACACTGGACACTTCGACAATAATGACCAGTAAATAACGCTTTCCTGACTAAATTGAGCATAATATTTTAAACAACTGAATAAATGAAACTATATCATTGTAAAATTGTCGCCTATACCCGTTTGTTAAACACTGGAAGTTCGCGTTTGAATCCAAAGAAAAAATTTAAAAAGCAAGCCACAGAAAGCAAATTAACTAGCCTTTAAATAAAATTATCATTGAAACAGATATCAAAAACTGTGCGGCACTAGCCTATTTGAGGATTATAGTTTCCATCTGGCGAATTCTGGAATTACGTAATAGATAACTAACGCATCCCCCTTCTGATATCAGTAACAGTATAATGAATTTCCAGATTCTCGATTCCCCTTCTAACATGGCACGAAACGGAACTAGAGCCTGTTCCATCGAAAAACCGTGGCACTTCCGGCAAGATTACATTCAAACAAGTGGAATCACGGTATACCTAACTTTTTTATTAAAATTAAAACTTGCATTGACGATCGAATTATTTCTGAAAAATATCTCAATATTTAATTTAGCTATTTTTAAACCTCTTGTAAAATAACAGCTTTTACAACTAACGACAAACACCTCTTAAATTACATTTTTGGTTAAAATGTCAATGAATGACCCATATAAGTACATAAATGTGGGTAATTTTTCTTTTAGCTATGACGTCCAGACCGACAGCATATCATCTCACACCTCAAGCCGTCCGCCATGGGCCTACCCTAACGTGAGCTTCGACGCATGGAATGAATAAATACCACACTAATCCCTATACAGTAGACATTAATTTAATTTTGATTTAAATTGGTGCCGATTCTATTGTTTCTTCGATTACGTACCACTTAAGTTTAATCCTAGAAAAATAGCATTTGCTATTAAAATATTATTATTTTTTTGCTTTACTCTGTAAAGGATTAAACTTTGTAAGGTTTTAAACCTATTTTTCGTTCAAACATAAATTTATTTATTTATTAACTTACATTTTTATACTTGTGTTTGTGTTTATGTTTTGAACCGCAAAAAATTACTACCTATTACTTTGTACTCATTTAGTTCCAGTACTTCTGAACAAGTAATTATAAGTCAAATATTGCGCAAATTATGATTTAAGTGTGGCGTTAATAATTTATTTTGCGATCTACAGCTGAGTCTATCACGAACGACTTGCGAGAAAGTATTCTTATTGTCAATCCGTCGGTTGTATAAAAATCAATTGAAAATTCAGGAGGTCTATTACTAAAATCGATGGCCAAAATTTCGGAGAAACGAAAAACAACCAACTTAAGATTTTCAATCCTATTAATGATTATAATTACTATCATAATAATGTCAAACGAAAGACATAATGTCAAATTGCAAAGGACGGATCGATCATCGGATCCGATAGATTTTCATAATAGTAAAACGTCATCAGAACTTCGTATTATGGTTTTTCTAATAGGCCTCCAGATGAACTATTGACGATACGAATAATGTTCTTATAATCTTTCGTGCTATGTCGTCTGGTCTACTGTATAGGACAAAATTATCCTAAGATAAGTGCATTCAGGGCCGGATTTTGCCAGGGGCCAGGGGTAGGGGGGATCTACCCACAATTGAATCTTTTAAATTCCGACCAGTAAACACTTTTCCATTGGTGTTTTTATTTCGCTGTTTAACTTCTACCTTTTGTTTATCGTATGTTTTTAATGTTCTTAAAATTTAAAAAAAATGTACATTTTATTTGGCTAAGCCAAGCTTTTTCTCCTTTGTTGCGCCAAGGCCTCCACATTTCTCACCTCTAAATCCGGCCCTAAATGCAGTGGGACTATAATAATAGTCAAATATGGTTGGTTCAAAGGTAAAACTCACTAAGTGACATTTCGAATAAAAATAAATTTTGCTACTATTACTCATTTTAAGAGTAAACCTACGGTTAGAATGGAGGATTAATTACGTATTACTTAACTATGAAGCACAATACATACTTAATAATTTGTTCTTATCGTAAATGTACAATTAAAATAAGGAATAGTAGCAACATTTATTTTTATACAAAATTAATTAGTGATTTTTACCTTCGAACCAACGATTTAATATATACATAATATATATAATTTGTCCAAGTTATGTTACACTAATATGAAAAGGATAGAATGGGTAATTTAAGTTTAAGCCTCAAGCGGTCGCGCGAATTTCAACGGTTAAGATTTTGTTTATATATTCGATTTTTTTATCACAAAATTTCGTATATACTCGTATGTTTTTCTTTTATGATCTGACCGAAATATAACAATAAAAAGTAAATAATTATTTAATTATTTGTTATTTCAAATCCCTAAATTTCGTCCGGACGTCTTTTCGGTTACGCGCGACCGCTTGAAGGTTAATTTATGTTCAACAGAATACCGATATCATTTTATCAATAAGTATATAAATATCTATATCCTAAATAATTAACGTATAATATTTTTAAACTAATCATTATTGCTCTTGCTAATCCTTTTCACATTCCTATCTTTAAGTGAATATATCATATTATATTATTTACTATATAATATTTTAGAATACAATTCAAATTAATATTTACCGTTATCCCGATAAATATTATTTTTCGTCCCAAAAATATGAGTGAATCTTATTTTTGAATACTAATTTTACACAAGTATGGGTTATATGAAAAAAGCGCCGATCTCATCAGTACAGGGTTTGTAAGTCATTTATATCATTTCAGTCAACTGAAAACACGAATATGGATCAGATTTCTAATATTAATACTTACTGTTTTAGATATTTTACAATTTTTTTTTACTTTCCTTACATACCAGTTTAAAAAACCATATCAGTAACACGCATTTCCTTAATCGCTCTAGGAATTGTTTTGGTACTTTTTTTATAAAACTCTATATTATATGAATAACTTAATATATTTGATTCGTAAATAAAAATACCTAGTATAACACGTATTCTTAAATTATTACATTTAAAGGCTAAGAAAAAATAGTACCTACCCCTATTTTAGGCAAGTTACAACCGGTATGTGACACTTGCAATATATCGCTCTCCAAAAAAACATCAAAAGAAAAATGTTTTCTTTAATTTATATAAAAATTATAAACACTTAAAAAAATCGGAATAATTTATAAAATCAATAAGATACCATCGAGCGTTAGTGCGCACTACGAATAGCGGAGAGACGGTGGGTGTCCATGTGACCGAAGGTAGGTACTTTAGGGTTAAATATTCTTAAGGTGTTGTCTTTAATGTTATATGAACGTATCTGCGATATAGTTGGCAGTTTGTGTGCCCCGTAGTGAAAATGATTATGTTTGTTTAATTAGAAATTAATATTAATTATTAAACTAGTACATTATTCGGGTAATTTTATTAAATGAGTCATAAAAGAACTTAAAGCTAATATTAATGAACGAAGATAATGCTTATTATTGCTTCTGAATTTTAGGAATAATAAGTTTTATATAGTTAAAAATGTTTTAAATAAGGAAATCTACATAAATTTACTTTCAAAATTATAGACGATAAATTAAGTAAGAAGCTAATATTCGCATAGAACGTACGTAGTTGCTCAAAGTGCGCAGGTACTTAGGAGGCTCACATTTTTTTTGGGGCTAAGGAAGCGATGTCTGAATTTTTTCTTGGATCGGTCTCTGACGGCCGGCCGTTTTTTGAAAAGCCACTTTGAGAAACTAAGGCATAGAACAAGCGAGTGTTAGATAATATAAATATGATATGATTTTATATATCAGTCTTTCCTCTCGTGTTTTAATTTAGCTCTTTATAAATCTTACGAAAAGTTTCTTGAATTGCAATTTTAAAATACCAGAAAAAAATGCTAAATTTTATTATACCCAATTTTAGACGATGCAGAATCGATATAATTATTGTTAATTAATAATTATTATTTGTATAAAAACTAACGAGACGTAGTAGAAATTTAAAACAGTCAGGTATTTCTATGAATCCATATATTTACAGTTTCATGTTAATTTATGTGTAATGTATATATACTTAAAAAAATTATTAATACTACTGTATCTTATGATATTATTATTATTAATTGTAAAAATTTCAGTAGTCTTCATTTAAATATTTGATTGAAAGAACTGAATTGTTACGTAAAAATAACTTCAAACTCTATTTTAAACTTCGTCGCACTCAAACATATCAAACGAATTTGATGGCAAGGTCTAATGAATCAGCTTGCTAAAATTTAGTATTTCGTAAAAATTTTAAACTTTCTAAACGTGACTTCACTATTTTGTAGGGTCTTGTGAACAGTTTTGAAGATATTATATTGTTAAATTTTAGAAATCCTAATATTTATTAATTTTAATATTATATGTCATTGACGCGCCTAAATAATTGAGTTTAACAGACTAGGTTATTTATATAGATTCTATTATCCTGTAAAATATTTAGATCCGTATAATAATATTTGAAAATTTACCTTTTGGATACATGCTATTTGAGAAACTGTTTTACTACGCAATTTATAACATCTAAAAAATATAACAATATTGAATCGACATTATAATGTTCACAGAGCACTTGAACTTTTTAAACTTCAATCTTATACTCAATTTATTAAAAACCTTTTCTTGAAAATTTGCAATTATTTAGTTGATTGAATTAAATACTTATCTAAATCATTGATAATTCAATGTCTTCTCGCTAATTGATTATTTCTATTAAATTGATATGGGTGTAGACAATAATGTAGGTATATTGCTTAAATATCCATGTACTACTCGTATATCTACAGTTAAATACATGATAGAGATATGGTTATGTAAACTCCCGAATATATTTTAAGCCCTTATGATATTTACAATTGTGATATTTTAAGTAATATGGTATTAAGACTGACACGTCTTATACTGATTTGCTTAAGTAGAAGATCGCTTCAAATTATGCTTCGATCAACAATATACTGTCAATGAAATTATGTCATGTAAGTGTTAAGCGATTGGCTGAATACTAAATTGCTAATTTTTGTGTTGTATTTAACAGTATTGCTATCCCTATCACTAATATAAGAAAAATTAAAGATAGAAAAACTTTGAGATGCCCTCAAAACCATCGATTCAGTTATGAGTTAAAATTAATTGCAAACTTTTCTAAGGATTGAGTTTTTATAAAAAAAATACTCTTTCAAGTTATCTATGTAAATAGTTAATTCATATCAGCTGGCTTATGTTTCTTTTTATCTTCTACTTTGCTTGCATAGTCGATAAGCTCGTTTTAGGAATATTTGATGTTTGTATTATCTTTATCAATATTATAGGCCCTAATATTAGGTTGTTGTTGTTTCCTTATTAGGATAAAAATGTAAGCAAAATTCGAATTAAGAATTGAGACTCTTTTTAAAAAATTAATATTTAAAGTATAATTATAAATTTACTGGACATAGTTAATAATGAGTAAGTCATTTCTGGCTCGCAGAACGAATAAGGGAAATTAAAACTTAATTAGTTCATATTTCTCGGTCATTATGAATATATATATAGTATCAAGTATGTATAATATTTGTTCAATAACGAAGATTCAATGGGTAGATTTTAGTATGCAATTTATGTAGTCATTATTCAAATTACATGGGCTTCATTAACCCTTCGTGAACCACGTGCATAAAAGTTACATCGCGAACCATGTGGGGTTTCTCAGACCCCAAGAGTTATCAGGGTAAGGAATGTGTAATTTGTGATTATTAGTTTATTTTATTTAAAAATACTGTTTTTTGTCTACTTAAGGGTAATAATAAAACAAAACCAAGTTAAATAATCAACATTTTTAGTCTTTTACAACAAAGCAAAAAAACATAGTGTTTTTTACAAATTAAAACTTAGCCTCTTCTTTGGCTTAACTTCCACAATAAAAAAGTAATCAAATACTTCTCTTCCATTACAAATTTTCAAAATTAACATTATAAGGTATCTAAAATTAACAACAATAGCTTAACTTGGTCGGTCTTCATGAGATCCAGGCTGATTAAATTCGGTACACTTTTTACAGTACAAATGAGCATGCTCTAAGTATATATGTATAATATTAGAGTTTTCACAACTATATTTGGTTTTCCTGTCTTATTCTGAACACCTTATTTTAGATCTCGGTATTTTTTTCTGGTGGTTGGGGGGTAGTTTCACCGAGCAATTCGTCCTCACTTCCAGGTAAAAAGTCTCATCTATCGCAATCACTTTCCTACAAAAAAGCTGTTGATATTTCGTGTACATTCAGTCCACTAGCCATTATAATCTTTATACCTGTTAATAAATGATAAATAAGTCGAAATAAATAGAAATATTCTAGAAATACTTCATTTTACAACAAAATTACTACTTACTTTTTAGACGACGTCCCGAACCACGTGGGGTCTGTGGGACCCGAGCGCACTTTGCGCACCTTTGTCTGCTGCATCGGTGACGCGATTACTAAATCACTGTTACTTAGTGGTGTGATAACGTCTCAACTCCAGCTACTCAAAGCGTAGAAGACGCCGCGATAATATTTACAGAGTTATTAGGGTTTTTGTGTGTCTGGGGTCTATTAAACCCCACATGGTTCACGGAGGGTTAATCCACCAAAATGTTTTCTATTATGCAATTAATAATATCACTATTATTCTCATATTGTAAGCTAAAATTTCGTAGCACCGTCTTAGTAAATTTTGGTCCAATATAAATGTCTAAATAAATGTTTAATGTATTTATTAATGGTATGTATGTAAGGGTGAAGAAATAGGGCTCTCCTTATGACGCATATGACCACATAACTCAGACTCGTGCGACAATGACTTATGCCTATTTTTGAATTGATTCATCTGATAAAACATATTATGTTTTGTCTAGTAACAATATTGTAATTCCATAAACTTTTTTGAACTGTATACCCCGGATCTTTTTTATTTTTACCTCGTATGTTTCTGGGAGAGAGAGGTTGTATCATTGGTAAGCGAACTGTCTTTGAAAGGCAAATATGTATATTTTAATGAAAAATACAACATTTTTACCTCAAAAACATGTTAGAAGTATTAAACAGCAAATTGCTGATTTATTGTTTATATGTTAATTATTAGATGACCTACAATTATGAAGGTTCGATGTCCTTATTTGTGTCCTATGAAGTATTAATTTAAAAATGTAATTTTATTATTTCTTCTGTTATTAATTAGGTGTTTTAGACGTAATTCATAATACTTAAGTTAATATTTAAGTATTTCTGCAAAGAAAGGTATTTTTAATTTATATTTTTAGTATAAGCATATTAATAATAATTAATGTTGATGTTAAATTTAAGTTGAATGCTATGAACATGTTTAATAATACATTCTAGAAGGTTGTGTTTAAGTAATTATCAGATTTTCGAAGCCCGAGGCGCTATTCTCTCAGAGTACTCATTATAGTACAGACCTTTAAACGCCTATATTAAACACATTTTAATTCCCTAAAGTGTTAAGGGAATATATGAATTATTATTTATTAATTAATTTAAAAAAAAAAATCATTCAGATAACGTCAAACCGAGTTTGTTTTTATAGACAACAAAATACAGCAATTTTATACCAGAATATTATTTTGCCTCAATATTAAAATTGATCGCTCGGATTAAAGCTTATACTTTGTTGTTTTTTAAATTCAAATTATAAACTAATCACATACTTCGTAATACTTCTTAGTGTATTATAACTCATAACGTCATATTAAATGTGTGAAACATTGTGAAATCGCCCATCTGATTTCAATTGAACTGAAACTGTGAAAAAGGAGTGGATTCTCTGCAAGATACTCGTGTATAGGATTTATTTAGCGCTTATTAGACTGTTCTCAATGTGCGCAAAGATAAATTTCGCTAAAATTTAAAGCTATTTAGTCTTTCACTATGATCTCTGTCCAGTATTTTAGAAGTTTTATTTATATTTTATAAATTTCTGCTCAAATACTATGTGTGAAACTAAAATGTATTAAAATGCTATGTTATTAGATTTATATAATTTACGTTTACTTTTTTGTGTCGTTATCATTGTGTAGACGTACGTAGGCTAAATTGGCTCTTGTTGTTACATATGTTACTCAGTGTATTTGTAAAGTAATTGTATTCTACTAAGATACGTTATCTCTGATCAGGGCCGGGATGGCGAAGTATTTGCTAAATCAAAATTATACATAATCAAGATTTCAACTGAAAAGGCACTATATACCGAAGCATTTACATGTATGCTGAATGGAGACAAAGCAATGTATAGTAATTCTATAAATATAATATTTTAATGCCACTGTCATACCTCTAACACCATTACTATGTATCAAGTCAATCCATTGTTTAAAAGAAGGACAGACCAAGAAACACAGCATTTTATATTATATTATGGGTTTACAGGATGAGGCACATGAAAGTGTTACGGAGTATCAGAACTGAAACTATTGACCATATCCAAAAATGTTTCAGATAAAAGTGTTGGTGTTTGAGGAGGCCGTCACACTTGACCTCCCTAGGAATTCGTCTTAAAAAAAGTTTCGTAAAATCGTAACAATCGGTTATAACATCATAGGTTCCATGTAAAAAAGTGGAGTTGACCTTACGTAACTTTAGCGCTTCCACCGATAAAGAAATAAGGTGGTCCAGTAAAACGGCCTTCACAAACACTCAAACTTTTATCTGAAAAGGGGACCTTATTTCGGAAATTCAGATCGGGATGAGACTCAGCAGATAAGCAGTATTTTTTAAGGGTATCCACACAGTATAGCGATAAAGCGCACTAGCCAGATGTTTACGAGAAAACAGGCGTTGCTGTAACAGTGACTTTACAGATTGAAAAAAACTTCAAGAGAATTGGTCCCCGATTGCCTGTATGGGGCCAGTACGCAGACCACTTAGCCACTAAGTTGTTGCAGAGCATAAATCTCCACTATTATATAAGCTACGCGTAAAAAGAGCCTGTTTTCTCGTAAACTTATGGCTAGTGCGCTTTATCGCTTTACTGTATGGATACCCTAATACTACTAATCTACTGAGTCAATTCCCGATCTGAATTTCCGTGACCGTAAGGTCCCCTTGTTAAACATTTTTGGTTCTGATCAATAGTTAAGTTATAATGCTCCGTAACACTTTATGTGCCTCACTCTGTATATTCTGAAGCCGCTCTCATAGTGTCTTAACTTACTAGAACGTTCCTCGAACGCGTCAAAATCAAGTGTAGAGTACGTACCATCGTGATATCTTAACACAAAGCCATTTTTAACTATCGGTTATGCGATCTAGTAAGAAAAGAAATTAGTGACTCACATAAAGATAATTTAAGATCAACGCCTTAAGAAGATAGATTAGTTAAAGATCAGTAGATGTTTTCTGTACCGGCTACTGATAGTTTAAATCAATCGTGGTATCAATATTCTATAGTAAATCTCTTTACCTTTGACTTAATGGCAGCACAAAACAAAATTGATTACCATCTTCATTTAGTTAAATTTTTACCCAATCACTATATTCCGTTTGATGAAGGTTTGAAAATAGACTACATTGCTTAGGTACTGTCAGTGGGATGTCGAAGATTAAATACAACTTAGAACATCTTCAAATTAGATAGCTTTATCTGAATGATTCTGTGCGAGTGTTCAGGAGGTCTATTACCAAATTCGAACACTGCAATTTCGGAGAGAAATAAAAAAACATCAAACTTCGTATTTTAACTTATTATGAAAACATTTTCAATTCTATTTAGGATTATAATAACGATCATAGTAATGTCAAACGAAATACATATAGTCTAATTGCGAACGACGGATCGATCATCGAATCCGAAAGAGTTTCGTAATAGGAAAACTGTACGATCCGTCAGCTCAAACTACGTATTATGGTTTGGTAATGGGACTCCAGATAAAGGACGACAAAGTATCAAATGTACAATGGAATTGATAACATACCTCGTTATAAACATAAATCAAGTGAGAGGTACGCCTTAGGACTAAAGGAAATAAGAAAACATATAATACAAAGTATACCCAAAAGCTCTCGATATTAATACTCCGTCTATAAAATTTGGTTACTACGGTGGTCCGGCAATTGCTCCCCACAGCAGCAGTCAATTACGATCTATCTGATTTGGAAAAATACTTAAGACTCTATAATTTTAATAAAAAAAGCTAAAGAGGTATACAATATAATAAGATGTGTAATCTTTAAATGTTGCCAGGCAAATTTCCCCAAAAATACAATAAATATTGCTAATGAGACTAGGTTAGACAAAATTGTATTAAATTACAACATACACCAAAATAATTTGCTTGAGAAAAATAGAGAGACCTTTGGAAAACAAAAATATTATAAACCAGTGAATTATTGAAGGTTAAGGGGAACATTGACAGCTTCCTTTTAAAAAATATACCGACAGTTGGAAAATAAATTTAAAAATATAACCATCGTACTAATAATACATATACATCGTAATAATCGTACAAGATGATGATCCTGATTTTTGACTTACCTTTTGCAGTTGCACTTATAATAAAATAACCTATTATATTTTAGTTTTTCGATGTCTATTTACGAAAAAATCGCCTGGCAAAAATTAAACATTTAATTTTCCACGAATATATATGATGATTTTATTACAACAGAAAGTTGAACATCTCGAAAGACTTAATTTTAGCGTATCTTCGTATAATACAACTGCTTTTAGACGTATTATAGCAAGTAAGCATATTTAACCAGTTAATGTGGAAAGGTGATGTTTGGGGACGAAATTTTACTATTTTATGTCGGAAAGATATTTGGCAGTTGGAAATAAATGTCGTTTAATTAAATAAAAAATGGAGTTTTAATATGAACTATATAATATATACTATATATTATAACTATTGCTCAAGGACTTTAGTTATATATATAAAGTCCTTGCTATTGCTATTTTCCCATTTCTATTATACCTAAATTTGCAATGTACTTTTTAATAGAAAAAATATTTAAAAAAAAACTATAAGCGTTCGTGACGTGAGCTGTCAATTGTGGAAGATGTCCGAACCTTATTTATTTTAAAATTAAATTTTCTGCATATATTTTTCCTGATTTTCTTCTGATATTTTGATAGTTATTCTGTTATTCGGGACATAGATCAATCCCACAAATAAGATATCATTAATATCGGTGCAGAAGTTCTTGAGTTAGAAATGGTGTAACTAACTCAACTTTGTTTTATATATATAGAACATGTATAATGAATATAATATACTATATAACGAGGAGGTCACATGTTCGATTCTGACGGAGGCATAAAATTTCATACAAATGAGTTTAACGATACGAACTCTTACTCGCAAGTTGTTCGTGTTTTGTGTTCGTGGCGTCTTGTATTTTTTGCCTCCATAAGGAACGGACACGTGACGTCCGTTGTTGATTCCTGAAGCCTGCGAAATTTAAACTTTTCCTCCTAACAATAGAATAAAAATGTTTATTGTTTGAACTTTGAAGTACTTCTCGAAATCAAATTTAATTTTCTTATTTTACGCAGATGCCTCCTTTCATTGGGAACTTGTAAGGAATTGGTATTACATTTTGGCTTTGGTTATTGACATATAAATAATCAAAGCATTTTGGTATCATTGTGATTAAAAATAAATGCATTCAATGACAAAAGCACAGGATCAAGAATTTTAACAGAAATGATTAATTACCGAAATTGTTTTAATTCATTATGTATCGATCATTTTTCATTAGCAGTATGTAAAGGCCTGATTAATTATGTAAACAATACAGAACGACATTGCTAATATCTTAAACAAGGCGTTATTTTGAATACGGATAGGAAAAAATAACAGAGATGGCTGAATTCTTTGTCTTTTTGATTATTATAAAAAATAAGTCATTATTTAAAAAAAGAATAAGATCCAAAGTCACATTTCTCCCATTACTATTTACAAATAAGTAAAATCTTTTTTTGATTAATTCCTGAGACATGTGAATATTTTTAGTAGACTCTGAAACGATAAAAGAATTCTATACATATTATTTAATACTGAAAAGTAAAAAATAAAAAATTTTGGAACATCTAATTCTGGTACAAGCTGACAACAACAACAGCTAAAACTTAGGGCATTCATATCAATTCAATATAATTTACTATGGCTAATCATTAGTCGCGTAGGTACTGACAGCGTAGCCTCGCGAGGCAACCGCGCGAGGCTATTCCTCGGTTGGTCAGGAGGTGCCTCGTCCGAGGCTAATCACGCCGTACCTTGCCCGAGCCGAAGGTTTTAGAGGAATGTAACTTGTTTTGATTTTCATAAGGGCACCACGTTTTAAATTATGGATTATACAATATATAAATAATAAATGTTAATGCAACATTTAATAATAATAATAAAGTTAATAATAATAGTGTACGGCAAAAGAATATAACTATTAATAAGGTTATTTAAATAATAAACAATCCATTTCATACGGAATCACGATTTTATTCTTAAGAAACATAAACAAAGTTGCTTTCATTATCAATAATTATCATACAACCTAAAATCTAAATCAAAAACTTTCACATTTTCCACATACATAAGTTTCGGTATATGTATATAAAGGTACAGCAAGTTAATTTTATTAATATTAAATACCTTTTAAACACATATACTGTGGTTATAACTAAGTTTTTGCGACATAAGTTGATGCACCTATGTGCATAATTTAGTTCAAACATAGCATACTTAGTTACTTATACAATAAGCTTTATACGCAGTAGAAATTAATAGAATTCTTAAAAACTGAAAATCTACAAGTAATACTTTTATTAAATAAAACAAAAAATATGAGTTTAATTAGGAAATTTGATTACGGGATCTCACTCACGAACCTCTTGAAAATATATTTTAAATTGCATAAAAATGACAGATACACGATAAAATATCTTTGCATCAATATTATTTTATTATGGAGTTTAAAAAAGTTCATTAATTTAATAAAATAAATATTTAAATTAATATGAACACTTCATGGAGGCTTTTGTTTCTTGTGGCCTATGGCTGATCTTTGCATAAAATAATTCTTAGCGATTTAATTATTAAAAATAAAAAAAATCAGTGCTCTGCTAAATGTGCGTTATATTTTATCAAAAATAATCATTTCAATTTAATCTAATAAGTAATTTTACTTAAATTTCAGATACTGGCATTAAAAAAAGACAAAATTAAAATAGTTAAAATTCCTTAATAAATCTCATATTTATATTTAAAAATCCCGTTCAATCCATCATCGAATTTCCTAAGTATAAAATGTTTATTAACGTTTGATTGTAGATTTGGTAAACGATCTTAATTTATTCAAAAACAAAATACTTAAAACAAACGCCTAACACAGTGTTATTCCAGAGGTTATTTCAACATAATTAATTAGTTTTGGTTCTAATATTATTATTATCAAGGTTTCCGGCAAGTTTGCAACCTTAATACATATTTCCAATATAATGAAATACAACGACGGTATTATTATAAGTAAATTATAAATAAAACATTTCCTCGAACTTAAATATAATATTATAGATGAAAAGGAATTAGGAAACCCATAACTGAACAAATTAACATCCCGTAGCAACTGTATACGAGAATAACAATCAAAATCGTGTGATATTTTATATCAGTTTTATACAAAAGTATTAGAAATGCTAATGAAACGCCACTTACGTATGGCCTTGTCGGCATTTTTATAAAATGTATTTAAATAGTAGTTCCTTAGTATATAGAATACCGGTTATAAGGTTAACATATCCTTGTTTCTATGCTAAATTAAGTACGCAATGTTAATCCACTATAATAAATATAAATATTAATAGAGTTGGGGCATAAGGAATATTGTAAAGTCGTACCAAAATATGGTAATTTTCGCGATTTACGACAAAATACTATGTAAGATCTTAAAAATTTGCTTGAGCATTCAATATACAGAGTGGAATCAGAGAATTTTTGCTCATGAGGAATAATAAAAAAAATCTCCCATTTTCTGGTAGTAATGTTGAATGATGGTCGAATACCCAAATGCTTATCCAAAATGAGTTTTATTTAAAGGTATTCCTGTCACTTTCGTTTTCATATCGTCGGCTCAAAGATAAAACTCACTAAGTGTAATTTTTAATAAAAATAAAATTTGCCACTATTTTAAGCGAACATCTACGATGAGAACAAATTACAAAGTGTGTATTGCGGTTCATAGTTTTGTTATCGACCACAATACGCAATTAGTACTCTGTTATTACCGTAGGTTTACGCTTCAAATAAACAATAGAGTCAATATTAATTTTTCAAAATGACAGTAAGTTTTGCCTTTGAACCGACGATATATAAGAGACAGAAACATTTTAAGTAACTCTCTTTTAATTACCATTTCAGTATTCTACCATCAAATATATTTATTACAAAAGGAATTATTTGTCTGTATTCGTAGGTATCGTATCGAAGCTAGTAATCGTGATATGCATTGCAGATATTTAAAGAAGCAATAGCCAGTAGCTTTGTTCGCAGTTTCCATACACAATTAATTGGATAATACTAATTTTAAATCATAAATAAGACAAATGCATTTCAAACTTGAAAAATCAAACTCCATCAAAATTGAGCACGAATCTCAAAAATCCACACCTGTAAGTAATGAAGTGTCATTGTGTGCTTTGGACGACATAAGACCATCAAGACAATTTTCAGGAGACGTAGTTAAAATATAAATTACAACATTAGTACACAGCCGGCCTAGAATGACAACCACGACAAAATTTTATCGACCGGTTTCTGGTTTTTGATCGATTATCTCTTTATTTCTTCCCTTACACCTAAAAATTGACTTCTAATGTCAAAAGTTGGGGAGATATTTATCGATGGAGATATATTGTCTATCAAAATTGTCGATGTCGAGATATAATACATATATCTTGATGGTCATGCTAGGCCAGCTGGCGAAAAATAACTTATATCCTTGACACACTATAAAAATAATGGGGAGAAAAATTCCTACTCTACCTCTAATATTTCACCTCGTAACTATGGTAAAGATATTATAAAAATAAAATTATCAAAAACAGCTAATATATTTTATAAAGATTATTGACTTTTATGCGTTAATATACTTTTCCAATATCATAGCCGAGTGGCACAGTATAAGTGTACAATTTATTTTAAAACTTACATTATTCGAGGTTTATTCTGAATCCTTCAAACAGCCTAGTTAAGGTAGGTAGGTTAATTCCAACGTGATATTTATATAGTATATTCCTTTCACCACTTTGGTAACACGTATAAATTGTGCATATTCAGAAAAAAAAATGTATATCATTTGTGCTTAAATATTCCATTTTATTTAAAATCTAAACAAAATCACGAGAATCACTCTCTCTTATTGACGAAAATCAAACACACCTACTATAATTACGATTTTACAATACAATCGTTTTAGTGTTTTATATAAAGATAATAATCGTTAACTCTAATGGACGAATACTTAAACGTTAATCAAAATTGAGGACTACTTAAAATGCTTCTATCTGACATCACTGACCACACCGTACAAGTAGTAACTACTAATTTCATTAAGAGGTAAAAAGAGGTTTCGCTTGTCTTTATAAACAAGTCCAGCTGTATAAAAAGGTCTTTCGCTGCAGCAGTGTAGCTGCAGGGTGCTGAAAGATAGATTTTGGCATATTTTTGCGATGCACAAAACGGCTATATAATATTGTCTTTTATTAACGCGAGTATCACACATTTAAATAAAATACTGTACACCGGATTAAAACGCGATTTATTATTTATACTGTTTAAATTATTTATCCCGACGTTTCGGATGCTTTTCAGCAACCGTGGTCGCGGGGAGACAGTATAATATACATATATAGGATACATATATAGGAGACAGACAATATAAATCGCATTTTAATCCGGTATACAGTATTTTATTTAAACAAAACGGCTATATTCTGCCGGATATCCAGCTATCCGGCTTCAAGGTTGGGCGGATATCCGGTATCCAGCCAAACAGCTATCCGTTTCATCTCTAATAATAACGACAACGGCATTTTTATGGTTGCATTATTAGGGCAAGCCAGACTTTTGGCTTGTACGCTGGCCACGCCACTATGTGGTACAAATATCTACTTTGAATGACAGCAATACTTTTGATTAACGTTAAGTATTCGATATTGACAAACGCAGACTTAACTATAAAAGTAGTACGTGCTAGCCGCTATAGTTACATAAACGCTACACAAGAGTTTCGGAAACATTAAACGTCTCTTAGAACACACGCAATGAGAGGTTAAATGAGTACATTGAATCTATTAAAACATACACACTTGCGGCCTTATTCATAAACGCATATATTGTTAAAAAATATGTTTTGTCTCTTTCGTTCTGTAGTCTTTTTATATTAGATAGAGCGAGACAAAACATATTCTAACTATATCAAGATTATAATACGTTTATGAATAAGACCGATGATATATAAAAGCAAATTCACATTAGTGATACTTATAATATAGCAATATGTATCACTAAAACTTATTAAAAACATCTGCAAATAAAAGGCGCCATTTAGGTGCTTAATAATGTGAATTGAACCCCCTAGTGGGACTTGGGGCAGACTCCTTGCTGTCTGTTTCATTGATCATTTTTGTTTCCAGGCAAGTAGCTGATCGCCTTCTACTCTACCCGCCCAAAACAAATGTTTTAATATTGTTTCCCCGGGGTTCGAACCGAGGATCTGCGGTGCTAAGCGCATCACGCGTACCACTGACGTAGCCGGTAGAGGTACTAAATCCTCGTAATTAAATAAAATCAAAATAAGCTGATAGATGTTTTGTCTCTTTCGATTATCAAATTACAGAAAGAGAAATCCGTCCGAAAGTTTCAAAATCGGTGACCGCTTTTGATTTTACACGACTTATTATTATAATCGCAATTTGAATGTCACGCGAATTTGCTTTTATTTCAATAAGAAACCTATCAAATTTATAATCAGAAACGAACTTGATTCAAATAAACATCTTAACTTATCTCGTCTTTTTCTTGGTCTTCAGGGGAAGTTGCCTCTTCTTTGGTTGTGACAGATTCCTCCTCATGCTGTTCGTCCGAAACGGATGGTTCAGCAGCGATATCTTCTTGCACCGTAACCTCCGTATTTTCATCTTTTTCATCAATCGGCCCATGTTCGTTACGCAGACTCGCACCCTCGCATTCGCCAGTCGCACGTAGCACGAGATACATCAACAAATCCGATAACGATATAATTCCGGTCACTTTGTCCTCTTCATCGACGACAACTAGACGATGGACCTGAAACAATATTAATGGTTTTTAGAAATGACGTTCTTTATGTCAGATATCGACAGCATGAGGTTCACTTGATGGTAGGTGATACCTCAGCCACAGAACATCAGTCAATGATGCGCAGTCGCTGCTTTTTAACTTCGAGCATTCGGAAATCCATAGACTGAAACCGAAACGCGCAATATGCTCTTAACGGTTTTTATATCTATGAACGGTGGTTCATTACGCGGATGGAATTTCGATATTCCTCCCACCCGCTCAATGCCCGAAGTAACCAGACGAGAAACAGAAAATCATAAACATGTCGTCCCGGTGGGATTCGAACCCACGACTAATCGATGCGCACGGCAAGTGTTCTACCGAACGCGCCAACGAGTCCGTCAAACCCGATTTCAGGCGTGCTTTATGATATTAACTTCGATGTCGTTGGTTTCAAGAAACGAACCTATAAATTTTTAAAAAGCCAACTTCGCATCTTTGACATTTGATCGCGGAAGTCCATGGGCGGTGGTATTTACTTATCATCAAGTAACCCGCCAGCTCAGTAATAAAAAAAGCTACAAATGTACAGCACAGTTTTTGACATGTTGACCCTTTAAAATCCTTGTTTTATCGGTTCCGTAAGATAGACCTTGGTTTTAATTGATTTCGGCTTGATATTGCTGTCATTACATGGACTTGCCTTTTTCAAAACACACATTAACCGAAAGTTTTGTTATTTCCGGAATTGAATTAAACATTATCAAGGTAGTGATTAATTAACAACTACATTTAAAATTCCAAAGAAGGTTTTATTTAAATTTATTTCTTGTATGAATGACAATTGACATGAATGTTCTTTCTTTTTGGCCCTGTATGCGTTCCTATAAGATTCATCAATTGAATTTTATCAACGTCGAAACAAAGTTGCAATTATTTAATTTTCAACCATGAAAAATTTGGAATCTCGAAACATGTCAGTATCAACTACTGATATAACCAAGCCAGTTTGAAAAGATTTTTAAGAGCTGAAGAATTTCCGACACACACTTCACCCATTTTAAGAACATTCGAATCCAAAATTCAACTGCTAAAATTAACTGTATAAAAGAAACAATATTTTCACAGAATAATATAGAAAATCTTACCTCCGCACGCACAATCCTTTCCATGACATCAAAAAGTGTCTCATCGAGATTACATTTCTGTACGCCCTCGAACCATTCGTTGCGATGTTCGTTAGCTTTCTTAAGAGTCACGTCTAGGTTGTTATAAGTCTTCTCGGCAGCTAAATTCTGAAATTCAACAAAAAAATTAAGCCTACAAGTTTTCTGGTTGGTCATAAGGTAACCTGTAAACGTTTATGGCTATGTTAAACCTGCAGAGCATAGTAGTCCTACTAAGGTTTTCTGCTTGGTCATAAGGTATGGTAAGTGTTTGGCCACGAACTAGACATCCAGCCTGATGTTTGAAGATAAGGCGAACAAGAGCCTTATTTTGCTTAGACAATATCGTTTTTCATATAAGAAATATCCGATACTTTATTTTATTAGTCTTAATTCGATTGTATAGATACCCAAACAATAATCAAAGAGCTTCTTGAAATGTATCTACTTATTCGTCTACGTATTTTACCTGATGCTTATGAAAGGGATAGTGATAATTTTAAGTACCAATGGTGTATTGGAGTCATAGTATAGCTGTTTCATTCAACCCCGTAATTTAGATTTTAGAGGCGTTACTTTTTTATTTATGAAGGAATATACATATTATGATTGATGAATTTATAGTAGTCTATCAATCGAAACAATCTTTATAATTTCAATAAACAAAAAAATATATTCTTAACAATGGCTAAATGTACTTGTTTTGTTGAGTTCGCTGATGAGTTTGGTTTGGCTTTAGATGTCCAAAAGATCGAAGTAAAAAATTGAACAACAGTGAATCATTAATTCTCCCAATGGCTGTGTTACCACCTACCACTAAGTCAACTTCGCTCTCTTCTGTCAACATCTGACATTATAAAAAAAACACAAATCGACACCAGCTACTAATACTACGCTAACTTAAAAAGTACGCCAGAAGATTTCAAAGAAAAACCGTGATAACTTTTAAATTATTTATGATAATATTTTAAAGTATTGCATTTGGCGTAAATTTAATTTTTCAAGATAGCGTAGTATTAATTGCTGGTGTCCCAATAATGGTTTTACAACGAATACTTACGATGACGTCGAATTTAGCGTAGATATCTTTGAGTCGACCTTCAGCATCGATGATTGGTAGCGCCGAGACACGCCGGTTGACGAACTTCCTGAGTGCTTCAATTATGGAAGTTTCTTCAGTGGCGGTCTCTATATTGTTCAGTGTCCCAATTTTCAAGTCTCGAAGTTTATATTGCAAGTACTTGGGTTTGGGCAGTTCATTTATCTGCAATATATCGTTATTGATCGTTTAATTGATATTGCGATTTAGATAAAGGCAAATATTTTACATAGAACATCTGGGACTACCGCCATTTCTTAGAGTAGTATTGTAGTCTTTAATGATAGAGCAAAACAGAGCTATACAAATTGTATCATGCTTCCGAGTTCCCTCGTATACTAAAACTGCAATCATACAACTCGAACTAGAGATAGAGTTAAAGTCCCAGTAGGTGTATCATAACTGACGTTGAAACGTACATATATCTTTTGGAACAGCATTACCAAAGAACATAGATGTAAATAGAAGAACAAGTTTAATAGGCGCGCTTGTCACGGTTTCTGGGGGGTTAGAATAGTTCTTACCCCAGCCACAGCGGCGCTGCTAGTATTCGTGTGAACGCACACTCTGACGCTGGAGTCATAGCGCGCACTCTCTCGCACCCAGCCGCTAGAGCGTTATTGCCGTTCGCTCGTAAGAGCAAGCGAGACAACGCGAGGGGAGGAGTCAGCGGACTGCTTAGATGTGTGTGTCACACCGATACATTGCCGCGCGCTCTACAGATCAAAAGTAGAACTACTTTTTCTGTGCTAAAAGTATGTATGGGCCTGTTTTTCTATGTACATCCATGATCTTCGATATACATGTATATATTTATTATATATATATATCGATGTGATTACGTACGTATAGGAAGAGGAATCTCAATATCCTCTTATGTGTAAGTATGTAGAGTACGTTGCCAGTCTCCGGGTCGATCACAGGAAGCCGATGAATTCTATTCATGATAAGCATCCTGATCGCTTCGTACAGGGAGGACTCCGGCCCGATGGAGACCAGAGGCACCACTGATCCCTTTAGGACATCTAAAAATATAAAAATAATATTAAATTAAATTAGATACATTTTTATCTTTGACGGTACCATAAAAGTAGAACAAATTATATATAGTAACGGATAGATATAAAAAATGCTGTACCTAAAATGAAAGCTATTCAACATAATATTTATAACATGATTCTTTGCCACTGATTTTAGAAGTCCCCCAATGTTCTCATAAAAATATTAAAATAAACACACTGAGAAGAGAAACATGTAAACAATATCAACCTATACACACCGGCACAATTAGCGGAACACAAAAAAAGCGCGAGAACATCGTCATTGGGATTTGAACGAATGGCAGCAGGTTCTCTTTACTGATGAGTGCAGAGTTCGCAAAGGAGAACGCCACATACAGTCTAATTTTGAACACACAGTGGCTTATGGTGGCGGCTCGATTATGGTTTGGGGAGGGATATGTTTGGGAGCTCGCACGGAGTTAGTGATAGTCACAGGAGGGACCATGACAGCAGATCGATACATCAGAGACATTTTAGAAGAACATGTTGTACCATTTGCCCCATTTATTGGTGACGACTTTATTCTAATGCAAGATAATGCTCGTGCTCATAGTGCACAATCGGTACAGGCATATCTGAGCCACGTAGGCTTACCGGTGATGCAGTGGCCAGTAAATTCCCCCGATATGAATCCGATAGAGCATGTCTGGGACTTGCTAAAAAGAAGGGTTAAATCCAGAATGCCACCCCCCAACAATCTGAATGAATTTGGAAACGCATTACTTGAGGAGTGGGAGCGGTTGCCTCAAGAAATCATCGATAACATAATCTGTAGCATTCCCAGACGAATGGAAACTGTAATCAGAGCAAGAGGGGGAAACACTCGTTATTAATTTTGCTTTAATTTTATTGTAAAATCATTTAATGCTTACTTTTTTTATTTTTTGTGATGGTTCATAATCATCTAAAAATTTCACTTATTTCAAATTTCTTTATTTTTCAATAAAAAATAACGAAGACTTTTCAAAGTCGTTGTTAAAAGATGTTAATCAATTAGTTATTTTGTGTCTAATTACATTTTCGTCAAATAAATGCGTTATTATCTCATAGTCTCACTTTTGTTTCTGTTCCGCTAATTGTGCCGGTGTGTATATTAGCAATTCTATCATTTCAGACATTTACACAAAAATTACAGACTGATTCATTAGTGCAATAAGTAGTGAATTTGCCTTGTATGGACAGGTTCCAATTTCGAATGCCGCTGAGTCTGTGATGTTTTTTTTATGTTAGATATCGACAGACGATAATGAGGTCACTAGATGGTAGGTGATATCAGTCAATGATGCGCTGTGGATCTACTTTTATATCGAGCATTCGGAAATCCATAGACTAAAACCAAAACGAGCAATATGCACTTCACGGATTTTCCATCTATGAACGGTCGCGGAGGTTCGTTACCCGGTCAGAATTTCGATATTCCTCCCACCCTTTCAATGCCCAAAATTACGAAACGTGGGGAAGACATGCTTACAGAAAATTATAAACAGTATTTCCCATTTCAATTCAAACCCATCGATGCGCACGGCAGGTGTTCTACCGAACGCGCCAACGAGCCCGTCAAAACCGTTTATAACCTCTATTAATACATTAGAATTTAGAATAAATGCGAAGAGACTCATAGTAAAATAAGACTAATATCGTTTTAAATAATTTTCTACAATTATATGCTGATCTCATTCAAGTACTAAACGGTTGGAGTAATACCGAAAGGCCATTCGGGTAACGAATCATCTTTCATAGTTTGAAGAGCCGTGCGCAAATCCCGCATTTAAGATTCAGCCAATGAATTTAATAATATATGCGATTTTATTTAGATGTAAAAATCTATTATCTAATAATACCTATTGAGTATAATCAATAAAAATATTGCTGAATCTCAACATATCAGTAACCGCGGTCAATGCACTATATTCGAGTGAATTTATTACATTGTTGTATAAATATTACCTATAAGGAAAACATCACAGTTGTTATTTAAAATAAACCATGCAATAACAACAAATTAAGTTACGTAAGCTCAAAACACTTGAAACGTTCTGAATATTTATTAGTAAATAGACGTAGAAATATACACCTGACGCGGACTATTATGACAACAAAAAATCACCTGTATGTAATGTGTATGTTATTTAAACTCCATAGAAATACTTTTGTTTGACAAAGTTTTTAATTAATTAAAACATAAATTAATTAAACAGTGAATTTCTGTGGCATGGAGCCCACAATATGGATATGTTTCACTCGCCATTTTATTTGCCGCCACGCAAAGCTAGACCGAAGTATTTTTAAGGTAATTAAATATATTATAAGTAATTATAGGATTCGAATTCGTCAACTCTGATGTTAAGCACAATGCGTATATCACTGACCCACGAATACAGTAACTTTAATAAAAACGTACACATATTCGAACATAAATACTGTATGCTGAAAGCAATAAAGTACTTTTCACTAGAAAAGAACTTGTAGCCGAAATATATTTTAGATCCCCTTTCAATCTTCCCGCTGGGATATTCACAAGAATCTGACTTCAATATTTTAATAGATACAAGTAAATATGTTTAATTAAAAAGTTAATTAAAGCCAAGGCCCTTAGCCGAAAAATATCTTACGTCGCCATGTCTCAAGGCGATGTTCTTCCAGCTCGTCCATAGCAACATCCGCGCTGGTGTAATACATTTGCAGAATCTTTATAAAGTCGGTAATCGTCAGCATGCCGACGTACTGCTGTTTTTGGGAATCCCATAGCGGCGCCGCACGAACTCCTGTCAACAAAAGATATAACACCCTCTGAACACTTATATTTTCTTTTTGAAGTTATACTTCTTTTGGCGCGTTTGGATGAGAGTGAATTCATGACCTGTGCGCGCACGATGTCCCAAAAAAAAAGACATGATGAAGTTGGCTACAGAATAGAATTTGATTGATTTTAACATTTTTCTTCGATATTTACTGCAGTTTTGTTTTTTAAAATTTAGTAGGATTGAAAAATATGCTCCATCGTGGTACAAAAAACGTTTGTAAAAAAGATGAGTAAAACAAAAAGACTTATATCTGTCCTAATATTGCCTTTTATTAACGCGAGTATCACGCATTTAAATAAAATACTTTATAAAGGATTAAAACGAGGTTTATTATCTATATTATTTGTGCCGACGTTTCGGATGCTTTTCAGCAACCGTGGTCGCGGCAGACCTGTCCACCAATCACATTTAAATAAAATACTTTATTCCTATGCGCCACTAGGAGACTAAGGAATCGGGAAGACACTACTATAAATGACCTCGTATTAACACGTTAACTGCCGGAGAAATAAGACATTATGTAGTTAGCCATAGCGTCCGTGAGCTATATATAGGGCACAACTCCGTTAGAACTTGTTGTTAATGTAATGTTCTTTCTTGAGCTGGATGTACGAACATTTGAGATCGACGTTAGGAATTTTCTAAAAGAAATCTGAAGATAGTCCCGTTATCTCATGAAGCTCTTTATACAATACTAGCTGACCCGGCAAACGTTGATTTGCCATGTAAATAATTTCTAAAAAACAAAGGGTTGGTGATAAAAAAGTAAAAATTTAGGGTTGTATGTATTTTTAATGCCACATTATAAAAAAATAAAAGCAAAAAATTTCATCAAAAATTTAAAAAAAAATTTTAAGGGTGAACAACCCTTATCACTTAGGGGTTTGAAAGATAGATAGTAGCCGATTCTCAGACTTACTGAATATGCATAAAAAATTTCATCAGAATCGGTCAAGCCGTTTCGGAGGAGTATGGGACATTGTGACACGAGAATTTTATATATTAGATTTATTTATACAATAACTAGCAATTGCCCCCGCAACCCCCCTTGTGGGTTGAATTTCGTAAAATCCGTTCTTAGCTGACCTCTACTCGGCGAAAGGAATATTCCTACCATATTTCAAGTCGCTACGCCTTATGGTTCCAGAGATATCGTGATGAGTGACTATATAGGTGGGAATCTCTTTTATATATATAGATAAAAAAGTGGACGTAGACTGTCACTTGATCAAATCAACGTGGACAGGTAACGTGTTCCAATACTCCGTAAATAATTGCAATAAACTCGTCGGTCACTTTTGGTAGTATTATAATAAACCTACATAACATAATAGTTGACTATTTGACATTAAGATATCTTATCCTTTTACAGATTATATCTTTCCAAGACATACTTTAGTTAGGGAACTAAGTAGAAATATATTGTTACCCGGTCAAAGGAAAAATACTAAATTAAGTACGTGTAGATATATAAAAAGAAATGTATTATAGTAATGCTGATCTCCACACTAATATAAATACTCAATGAATATACGTAACTTTAATAATGAAAGGTAGAGATAAAATAACCTCCGTAAGAAACAATAAATATAATAAATAGTACCAAATAAATCAGTGGAGATAGCAAAAAAATAATTCAGTTGACGTAGCGTAGCTAAATCAGTTATAGGAGATAACTAAAAACGAAAAGAAAAACAAGGGCAATTTATTTGAAGCCTAACCTAGAGTAATAATGGTCTATTTTCATAATTCTTATACCAGTACATTATACACTCAATGTTTGCTAAACAGCAACAGACATTGCTCATACATCAACCTTGCTTTCACAAACAATGTACATATTACAACGAAATATCTTGATACTTTATCAGTAAATTTCTTGTGATAAGAAAGACTCGTCTTAAATATCGATACATATACGTCACATACTTAAAATATTGGGAACGATAAACACCTTTGTATCCAGCACAACAACGGGCTTATTGTTTCTTACGGGGGCTCCTGTATTAAAATAGAATAGTATTACTGCTTTAACATATGATATAATCGCACAGCATACATATGGCTTAAATAAATGAACTCGCTCTGTGCAAAATCTATAAAACATCGCATAGCTTTTAAAATTGTCATATTATATCGTTTATTTATTACTTAAAAGGTAATGCTATGCAAACATACGCTGCAATACAAATTACAAATAATATATAGAATTACCGAAAGCATGCTTTATCAAATTGCAGTTATATCAGCGCAAATCAATACATACCGATATGCGAACGCTGTTTTAATTTGTATTATTGCATTATAATGATGTTATATCTTGAAATAGTAATACTATAGCCCAATTCTCACCAAACACAGACATCGACATTTAACTTTTTTAATAATAATCTTATAACATTTAAGTAGTGTAATAACTATAGCTCAATCTATTTACGTTATGTTTCTCAATACCGCTGCACTGTAAGCCTTAGTGGTTTTTTTGCAATGTCTATATTAATGATGTAAATTTTAATTTTAAATAATAAATTTAAAATATTGAAAAATATTATGAGTATATGTTAAAATAAAAAAATCCATATTAAATCTAAGTAAATACATATTTTGCGAAAATAAAACAAATCACACGCACAATCCGAATTACTTAAAACTCCGAATTATTTAAAATTAACATTTGCAAATATTTAACTTACCTTCCAAATTAAATATTTACAAATATAAAGATACTGATCGAGAACAAATGTAGCATCACTCAAATGAAAAAGTAAACTATTCCCACTCACACATTGGTACTTTTTATATTTAATATTCCTTATCAGAATGCATTTAAACACCTAATCTAAAGGAGTAAATTGTCTTAGAATTATGACTAACATTTTGTTGTTCAAGTAATGAATGTATATATGAACTCCGACTCCAAAGAAGAGGGCAAAGCCGTAAGTCTATACTAGACACACTTTATTTTTAGACAACACTTTCAAATCATCATTATACTTTAAGCTTACAGTTTTTGGTAAGAAGCTGTCACGGCAAAGTATGTAAGAAAAGTTCAAAGAAGCAATAGCAAGACAAACTCCGGACAAAACTGCCTCTATTATTTATAATCATAATCTAATATCTACCTCTATTATGACAATAATTATCTCGGTATTTTCATTTACTATAATTATTATTAAATATTTTCTATTTGTTTATCTGATTATCAAGTAAGAACTGACGGACATATTTTGATGCAATCTTTAGACTTAGACAAAGCGAGAGAAAAGGCAGTTTAACTTAGAAATATTATTAGATTTCCAATACACTGACTAGCTTGTTATTTACTATAACACTGTGGATTCCTCTCTCTAGACACACATAATAAATCGCTAAAATACTGTTGAAATACTGCTTTATCAATATCAAAACATTCAACAGTTACTTTGATCACTTACCGTTATACACAAGTGCAAAGAATGCCTTCTTAACCAGCAGTTGTGTGTCGAAGATGACCAACTTCGCGGAAGTCGGAATAAGATCGTAGCACTTGTGGAATTTGAAGAACTTGACGAATATCTGCGACTCGTCTTCTTCTGTAAGATAAAAAAGTTTCTGTTGAGACTCGATTGCCATTAAGAAATTGGTCTAAAGTACGTATATTGAAATAATACGTGCGTCTCAGTGCACTTAAAAACCCGGTTAAACTTTGCAGACAGCAAAATGCTTTTACATAAGAATTGGATTAGCATTTTGACATTAATAAATGTTGGGAAGGGATACTTTTGCAACATTCTAAGAAAAGTTTACAATAACAATAAACCATGAAATATAATTGCAGTTCGAATATAACGTTAATTTCTGTTATATTGAAAAAAGTAAATTTTGGGTATGACCATCTAAAAAAATCTAAGGAACTCAAAACGTGATCGAGTTCAACTTTCCTTGATAGAAATAATCACAAAAATAGTCAATAAATAAATTATTGACGCTTGCGCTAGTAACCTAGCGGTGATTAAATCAATACCATATTGTAATTATATGTCAATGAAAATTATTTATGAGATTTCTGAAGGAAATTTCATAGACGTTTGAGGAGCACGTTTTATAAATAAGAATCTTATTTTTTTAAATGAAATAATATATTAAAAATATCAATAATATTTTTCGCTAGATGGTCTACTCCCCATCGCTATTTTTTCGTGGCAGTCGGCCGCAGTGCCTCGTTGTGACTTGTGAGCTGATGACCTAGCACGAACAACTTGCTAAATAGTATTCGTATCGTCAAGCTGTAATTTCTATGAAATTTCAAATGATCTCAGACAACAACAGGTGGAATTCGAATACTTTATCGATAGTCGTTCGTGCTAGGTGCTCAGTACAGCATTCGTGGATATTACTTTCAAGCAGAGATACTTTATCACCGCACGTAACTCACTTTTCTCCATAATTTTGCGTTTTAGCAACTCGTTGCACAAATGTGCTCGCGAACGAATTGATGAAATTTAGCAATATTTGGCATAAATATTGTGTTATTGACACTCTAATGTGAATCGAACTATCCCCAAAAAGGTTTTATATGCATGGGCATGCATCTAAGAACTATTTGAATCATATTTCTCCACACTATTTATATAATTTAATATTCGTAAAATATGAGATACCTACCTATATCGTTAAAAATCAATGTTATAATTTCCTTAACATTATAAAATTTGCAATAAAAACCACAACTGGACGCTGTTAAGCAATACAGTGTCAACCCACATGATAGTTTTAATCAGGTTTTATAAAATTTCTTTTAAAAGATAACTGAAATAATAGTTTTTTTTGTAATTATTATTATTAGACTAAATATAATATGTCTTTTTTCTTGGTAGCAATCAAAGTAATTGAATTTAATGCATTATTATTAAATATTTTAAACATTTTAGGTTTTCGTGCTCGCTAGTTTTTTCAATATTTTTGCTATTAAAACGATTTAATTGATACATATCTCTTTTGAAATATGTACTCCAGCTCATAAGGAAGCGATTGGTATCAAAATTTATTTTTTTGTAATTTTGTGGGTTGACACTGTCCAGCTTCCAACTAATTATAGCTCATCCAGATGTTATATGCAACCTTAAATTTTAAACTGAGTAAATGGCGACGGTTTGGCAATATAACTGATAAGAAAGCGTCAACACTAGATCATAGCGAGTTTCATGGAGATCAGATTTTGTATGTTGCAGTAGAGTCGAGATGACATTGTATCAGGATAATGAAAAGTTTGACATTTATTCCTATCATATAGCCATCCTTTTGGGCCAGGGATATAAATCATAGTACTTTGAGTAAATTGTGTAATTAATGCATCATTCCCACGTTTTATGAATGAATGTAAATTTAAGTAGAAGTCTCAAAAGAAACATTATAACCACACAACCACAGGATTAATTTTGCATTTTGTTTTGTTGATTGTATTTATTGAATGACGTTGGCTAAGGCCTTGAGTACTCAATATAATATTAAGTAGTCAGACATCGCTAATTTTTTGGAAATCAGTTAAAGAAAAAAATAAATTTTAAGGTGTAGTTGCAGTTTTAGACTATAATGGGTGCCAAATTAGACGTAGATTATAGATGTAATAATAATTATCTAATTAATAATTCATATACATAATTAATATACATAAAATTATAAAAAGGAATATATTAGGGAATGAAACTTATTTTTATTTATATCTTCCACACATAAAAATTAACAAGCTATTCAATAAGGATGAAATGGAAACTTTGACAAAAAGTGTACATTGGATAAATCAGTTTTCTGCCGTTTGAATATAACTTTATGAATAAACCCCACTTTGCGACTTACACGCCATGTAACTCCCCTCTAGAACAGGAACTGTAAGGACTGGAATTAACTGCCAGCGTCTGTATTCCTGCCAATATACAATATGCGTCTGTTCAAGGCAAGGCGAATGTGAATAGGCACTTGTTAAAGAGCGACCATGCTCCATTCTAGACTGCGTTATCCCATATCATCAGGTGAAATACAGTCAAATAATTGTTATTTGAATGAAAAACGTACCTTGTCTTGAATTTTATATCTAGAATAAACGACCTTTTAAAAATGTATAAATCAAATAAAATAATCATTAAATTAATAGTTGCAACTGACACGTGAGTTACCTTTAATTCTATTTATTACGCTCCTACAAGAATCAAATTGTTTGTACCCAGTAGTACCAACGCATAAGAAAACGCAATCTCACCTATACTGCTATGACTAATTCATAGTCGTTTCTCAACCTTTTTTTTATAGTATAGGGGCAAACGGGCAGGTGGCTCACGTGATGGTAGGTGATTACCACCGCCCATAGGCATCCGCAACACCAAAAGGCTTGCAGGTGCGTTGCCGGCCTTTAAGAGAAATGTAGGCTCGCTTCTTGAAGGTTCCCAAGTTGTTTAATAACAAAATAAAGGGGGCCGCAATTTATTCAAAATAACAGACCTTCTTTGGAGCCTTGAAAATGTATAACTATTATATATTAACTAACAGTAACACATATAACATAATTTTATAATGCGACTCCGGCAATGATGTACAATTTTTCTTACAATTGAAATAATTTAGTGATCATACTATTGAAAATTTCATTCATGCATAAAGGGTATTTCCACGAAACTTTACCCCGCCATGACAAAAATTCAAATTTGATATTTAACAAAACAAACACTATCTCTTAAGTCCTCAGTAATCATACTGTCGAAGTTATGTAAAATAAAAAATTTAGCCCTTATCCAAAATTATATACATCAATCTATTTTTACGTCAACTTCCTTTGTTCTACCACAGGTATTTTTTATTAAAGTTTGCATCACTATTACGTCTTCTTGTCATAGCTTGGGATTCCGTACATTAGTGTGGTGTGAAGTACAAGTTTTTGAGATTTCTGTGCAAGTAGTTTGGTAATTTCAAGTAAGTACAATTTTGAGTTTTCTATGTTTTTATCAGTGAGGGTGATGATGTCGCACCCGTTACAAAAAATGTGCAAATAGTTTAATTGCGACGTAATTTATAACATCTATATCTTCGTACTTTGTAATAATAAGAAGTGAGCTTTAAGAATAAATGCGGGGGAGTTTCAATACTTGGAAGGATGTACGAATATTTAATTTTCGATGATAAATATATGTCACACCCGTTACAAATTTTTTTTGTACAATTTTGTTCGTTTTTTTTAGTCATCACTTGAAGTTTCTTTATTGTCAGATATGGAAAACACCAACAGAATGCAAAAGTGTTGAATTTTTTTTTATAGAAAATAAAGAGTATTACGAAGCACATTTCATAAAAGAATGAGAAAGAGATAAGAAACGAAGAGATGCAAAGAAGGCATCAGCGGATACATGGGAGATAGAAAAGCACCGAAACCGTGATCGGGAAAGACAAAGAACACTAAAGTTAAAGAAAAAGAATAAAATACTCCGTCTGCCAACTCCATCAATATCATCGCCTACTAATCTAAAAGAGATGCAGTTTTAAAATAATTTCTGCTGTTTTAAATGCAAAGGATGGACCCACAAAATATTATTTTTTTATTAATAAATAGTTATAAATCGTTTTATTTTACTTCTGTTTAATATTTCTTTCAAAAGAATAAAATATCAGGGATGCTCAATACTTTAAGGCCAATGCTGTATTATTTTCAAGCTAATATTTCAAGTTAAGTGGGAGGACTACGCTATCGTCAAAGAGTAATTATTAAATTTAACCAGATTTCTTTTATATTTAACTGTTTATTTTTTCCTGAGTGATTTTTAATAAAGCAACGTTTATCAGAACTATTTTTCTTTTCACCAAAAATCTTGAAAAATCATACAGTGTCGCGCCCGTTACGAAGACTTGTCGCACCCGTTACATTTTGAAAAAATTGCAGACAGTTAATATTAAAATATTTGTGCTTTAAAAATACGTAGTTGTTTGAGATAACTATTAAAGTCTTACATAAAAAATAATAACTATATACTTTCATCCAAAATTTTACAGAATCAACATTGTAAGATAACGGGGTCGCATTTGCCGATTTTCTAAGGTCGCACCCGTTACGCGATTCATGACATTGTGTAAGGTTTTCTATAATAGTTTTTATAGAGATTTTGTTTGAATTAAATATCTAATTTTTTATACTATTTTAATTATTAACTTAACTTTATATATTTTAACAAATACTTTATATTATCATGAAAAGAAGCAGTATCATTGTCGCACCCGTTACAATGGAAATACCCTAAAGGTACTAGTGATGATTTATAAATATACTACTCTAATAATTTAGTTTAAAGGACGTTTAAAGTGAATTACTTGTTGTTACTTTAAACATTGTTAATTAATTTGCGTAAAATAATTAGTCAGTGAAAGCACTGATTGAAAATTGATTGAAACAATAATTATTAATGATCTTCTACGATATTTGCAATAGACACCATCCTTGTCATTAGAGATGTGTAACATGAAACACGAATCAGCTTTTTCGTCATAACAAAGTGACAGTATAGAACATTCCTGAATAATGCGAAGTTGTTTGTCGACACTCGACAGGCACGGAAAACCATACTTGACACTCGATTAACACGATATAAATCATAGCAAGATAGAAATTTTGTTATTTTACTTGGGAAAGTTATTTTACAGGGGATCTTTTTTTTTCTGACGGGTTCGTTGGTGCGTTCGGTAGAACACCTGCCGTGCGCATCGATGGGTCGTGGCTTCGAATCCCACCGGGACGACATGTTTATAATTTTCTATAAGCATGTTTTCCCCATGTCTGGTAACTTCGGGTATTGATCGGGTGGGAGGAATAGGTATCGAAATTCCGACCGGGTAACGAACCACCGTGCATAGATGGAAAAACCGTAAAGTGCATATTGCACGTTTCGGTTTCAGTCTATGGATTTCCGAATGCTCGGAGTAAAATTAGGTCGACAGCACATCATTGACTGATGTTCTGTGGCTGAGGTATCACCATCAAGTGAACCTCATGCTCGTCTGTCGATATCTAACATAAAGCTTTTTTATCATTCTTCTAATTCTAACGAATTTCAGTTCATTTGTGGTGAGAGTGCCAACCCTTGGTTTGACGACATTTATGAAGGAGAACTTCTGGCCGCAGGGTGTCGTATTTCGGAAATTTCGAAATTGGCTATCTGCTGACATCGCGCGCAACACGTCGTCAATGCTACGTGTTACTTAGTATATAAGATTTTTTTTATATATATGTTAGTTATAATAAGGGCCAATATTTTATGAAATGTAAATCTTGATGCTTGATTTCAATAAATAAATAATAGAGGAGGACGGAGTTCCAAAGGGAGGTCGCTATCGCAACAACTTGCGAAAAGCCGTCCTACACGTTTTGACAAATAAACAATTAATACATATTATACCTACTTCCTTTTTGGCAGTTAGCCATCGATACAGTATATAGCATAATGTAGGATTTTTTGATTGAGTGCCTTGTGTGTTGTTCAATGTGTGTGTGTGTGTGTGTGTGAGTATAAATTAGTAAGCTCATCTTTTGATAAAAATATCTACAAAGTGCTGTCATTTCTATGCAAATATGTATGTATGTTACGAGCTTTAACCGTCCTAAATAAAAAAATATTCTGTACTCAAACATTGTCTCACAGAGAAATCTTCACTGTCAGCAATGATTTTTTTAAATGCTATTTAATGAAAATCTCCGACAATTTTTATTTTTTCGAAATATTCATAATACAAATACATATTATATAAATTTGAAGAAAATAATGTAAAAATATAATTCAATTTATATGATAAAATCTAAAATAATCTATTCTCGTATGGGTATCTCAAATTATTAAATATTAATAATAAAATACATAATTGTGTGATACTTATGCGGTATATACCTACATACATAAATAATATAATACTCACAAAAATTAAGGGATATTGGAAAAAGATCCAAATCTTGAGGTGATTTTAAACAAGGGATAATTCGGAGAAAAGTCGTCGTACGGAAAATAAAAAAAGGATCCTTCCTTTTTGTAATTTTTGCAATTGTAGCTTCAATTGTACTACTACTACTACTTTTTGCAATTGTAGCTTCAAGTATCTAGTTTTCAAATGTGGGATGTAATTTTTTTAGTGTAGGCAGTTTTCAAGTCATCGTCCGAAAACCAAAGAAAAAAAATTATCTCAATTTTTGAACCAAGCAAAAGTTTTTTTACGTGCTAGCTTAGATCTCGATGAGGTTTTTGCATATATTTTTTTTGTTATTGTTACTATCGTTTTAAAAGTATTTAATATTTGTCTATATAGGAAACAATAGAATTTCACTGGGAAGCTACGAAGGTTTTAATACATCACACGCCCTGTTTGATTGTGTCTTATTGGAATCAAATTGAATGTGAGCATGCACCTCAAAGAGCAGATTGTTGAAGCATCAACAAACAACTCTTTGAGGTCTATAGTTGGAGATGATTAGTTGAACAATATAATGATATCTATTGATATAGGCTTTATTATATAAAAATATTACAATAAACAATGTTAGAGTGGACCAGTGAGTATAAATGAAATATAATAATAATTTTGCGCAAACATCCTTACTATGCAATACATAAACACAGCTGTATGTATCTCTAGATTTATCTTATAGAATATAAATATGAATATAAAAAATGGGTTACTTAGTGTTAATGTTTTTATATAGATTGTCATTTCTTCATACTAACATTGGAACCTCTCAATGACATTAAGGATGGAGGAAATTTTCCTATCCTGGTCCGATTGCCAAGAGATTAGCATAGATAGTATAATCATAATAATCTGCTCTTTTCCTCTTAGATTGTGTATAAAGTACCGAGATATAGACCGAGTTATATAATATGTAGTGTCACTTTCACTCGTAAAGTAAAAATGCAATAATACTGCTCTTTGAGATTGTAGTACAGGCCAGAGTCGGAGACCAAATCTCTTATCATTTCAAACTTGGGTCGCAGTGATTCTCTAGTATACGTAACAGATACTGACGGTGGCGAGGATCTTTGAAGAGGCATCACTTGCCATTCACTTATTGCTTCGTAATATAATTGCAAAAATACATGACTGTCCGTGGTCCGAGAAAGTCAGGCACTGTTAATATTACTATACTTTTATAAAAAAGTAATAATTTACAACGAAAAGGTGTAATCCAGCTAAGGAACGGAACCAGATGAATTTATGGAGTAAGTGCTAATTCATATATTTAAAGTGCATATGCCCCGTTCTTATATAAATGCTTTCAATATGTTTCTTCAGTAGAAAAAATAAATGAAGAAGATCTAAGTGTAAATCCTTTTTATCTGTCTGTTTCTCAAATTTTCTAAATGAAACACACGTGTGAATACGCCGTCTGTTTATTTATGTTTAGGAGCTGGCAATGTGCAAACCGTGTTGAGGTCATTCAGTGACGTCATCGGGAACCTCGATGTGACGTAAATCCGATCTATAGATCATATTATATGTGCCGCAGACTTAAAAGTAAAGCTCTAATAATTTCTAATGGTGATTATAAAATAAATATTTAGACAACAGAATCCGTACGTAAAAAAAGTTAATAAATAACTAGTATCAAAACAGATAAAATGCTTTTCAGGATTTCCAATAATTCAAATTATATCAACAAATTAAGTTGGTATAAACGAGAATTTATTGAAGTTAAGACAATAAGTCCGCTATTATATACCGTTTGTAATACGGTACGGGATAAACAATAACAAGCGACAACTTCCAAAACAAGAGGCGCATACGCGGCGTGGGTGACATAAACAAACCGGCACCTTTTTCGAGCCAATCAGCGAGGAATGCTTTCCACGCGCGGCCGACCGCTTCGAACTCTTTGATGAGCTCGATAGAGTAGACGGTGTCTTCGGCGTCGTCTACGGCGAGGGCTGGGTGGTCCGAGAAGTAGTGTAGGCGCAGCATGCGCGGAACGCGGGCGGCGCATCGCCCGCCGCCACTTGGTGCGGCTTGCTGCGCCTCCCACGGCACACTGCTAATTATACACAAAGCTGTGTCCGCACGCCCGCACTGAACTTGACACAGCTCACTGTTTGGCGCTCTGCCCCAACGGAGCCCACGCCCACCCTGCTTTACCGGGGAGACGCGACTACAACATATCCGACGCACTACACAACACCTATACAAAACCGACGCTAAATATAATCCGTACCAGATCCAAATTTAACGCGAATTCACTGTCAACTGCGCATTACAACAGTGCGGTTTCAAACTGGAGCTGTATGGGAAAATCTTATTCAATCAATGAAGTCACAAGAAAAGTGAATTCAGTGTTGGTGTCTATGAAGTATTTTGTAGCTGTAAATCGAAATACTGAAAGCAGCAATCGGTGTTTAGTTTTGTTTCTCAGAAAATAGTATTATTTATTCTATTAATTTATAAAGATGGACAAATAGACATACGTGAAAAATTGAGCTCTGAAATTACTTTGAACGAAATGGAGGCAGGATCCTGTTAGACAAAACAAACCGATGCATGAAAAGTATTCGCATGTATTTGAAATGAGACTGTTGAAATTGATGACGAGATGGTATAACGTGTTTATTTTATTTATAAATGAAAATGTATATACGTTTATCACGTTATGAGTAGAGAAAAATACTATGCAAGCTAATAAGTATGATGCTAAGAAGTAATGAAAGTAGATGTACATAAGCATCCGAAAAATTCATAATATGAACTCTTTTTCATCTATATAAGATATCACTGACGTGACAAAAATGGCAGAAAAACACAATGTACCCCGACACTAAATATATAAGAAAACGAAACTTACAAAAAACCGAAATTCCCCCGACCGTTGGGTAGTACTCCCAACGCGCCAATGAACCCGCAACGATTTATTAAAGAAAATCTGGTGTGAAAATTTGTTCGACAAACTTTCCCAGGCTATTTTCCTTATAACTGGAGTTATAAATTTCGATGAACCTTCCATCGGATACGTTTCACATTTTCCACGGAGCTTCTTAAATATTTATAACCTATTTATGCAGGACTGATTTCAATTTTGGAAAAACAAGTTTTTGTACTTTATTTTATGATTTAAGGAAATATTGACTGACATTGAAAATATAAATACGATTAATATTTGTATTACTCACACGTCTTTCGCACCTTTTGAAAATTTTAACCGATTTTCGTTCAAAATCCACATTTGATTTCCTTCTTTCACTAAAAACTTCATAATTTTCAGGTTAATATTTTTATAATGCGTCTATGTTAAGCGATAAAAACCAAACAATGACATATTATCAGTATCGATCGTAAACTTTATACAATCGTATTTACAATAAAATCGTTTGATCAATGATAACATGAAGACAATTTATTAACACGTCGAATGTTTGATAGTATATTCACACCTTGCGGAAAATGAATACGTTCGTTTTCGTGAACTAATTTCAAAAATCCAGAATGAAATGTTACTTTTACATATAAATGAAGTTAAAAATGGCGCTGTTTGACGCTATATTGGATTATATTTCTCTTAAGTAGACTTATGAAAGAGTCCACGACGCTATCTATATTTTATATTGAAGCTGCGATAATAATATTAATTTTGGCGCGATTTACACTCATGACATGGAACTGCTAGTTCTCTATAAGGTGTAAGTCGTCCATATCATATATTGATAACTCTGTTTACTAGTTTCTCTCGTAAAGGATTAAATACATAAAAATAACGGTAAGTAAATATACAATTTAAAGACTTACCTAGATCAGCGAGATTAACTTTTTGCAAGAACGGGTCCACAACCGGCAACTGAAAATAAATCAGTAATGTTAAGGTGGTAAGTCCATATTCTTCATTAAAATTATCAACCAAAAGCTAGTAAGGGTATCATCAAATGTACGCAATGAACGTATCTACAAAAAAAAAAACAAAATTAGATTTTCTACATACCTACCTAAATAAGTCTTAACTTTTTTATATTTTTAACAGAGTGCTAATATACTGATAAACATTTTTTATTCGTCAATACTAAAAAGCTGGTAAAATTTTAAGTGGCGGATTGTCATATTATTTTTGCTCTCCTATTTAGAAAATTTAAATACGTCCATCTGACTCTTACACCGGGAAATGTCTATATCTACATGTATTATATTTCAGTCAAGTCTTTTTTACCTGTAATAATTGACTTTCTGTATTGTATCCAACAAAACAAATAAATATATAAACATTAACAATTTCCCTGAAAGCGGAATAAGGCTTGACAAAGTAAATTCCTCAAAGTATCTTGAAATTATTATATCGAGGGTTGAGTGCTAAAACCCAATAAATATGAAAAACAAGTTGTAAATTAAAGTCAATATAATCAATAATAAAAAGAATATATCACATCACAAATATTAATTACGGCGTCGGCGATACTGCTTGTATATCTTAGGGCTCATATACACGAGCGGTATGATGGCAACGGCAGAGCAACTGCACTCGTCGACGGCAGCTGTCGACGCGTCGGCGGCAGCCGTTGACATGACAAAATCGAAGCTTTGCGGCAGCCGTCGTCGAATCTTTTTGTCCAGGAGCCAGTTGCAAAATGATTTTCGAAGAAGGAACACTGTTATTGCTTTTACTCCGTCGACGTCGACAAAAACGAAAAATACGTACATTGTGGATTCAAGTAATATTAATGAATAGAGAACAAAACTGCCACAATAAGCATTTCAACATCAATAGACGTTGACGGCTGCCGCCGACCCGTGTCGACGGCTACAGTTGCCTCTGTCGTTGACATCGTGCCGCTCGTGTAAATGAACCCTTAGGTAATTTTGTCCATAAACTTTTAAAATTAAATTATTTTTAATTACAACTTTTAATTTCATACTTTATTATTGTTTTAGCATTATACCTTCGATATAAACCTTATCATAAGTGTCAGTCATAAATACATTTTGATATATTTTTTAAACTAAACGAAGTTTCTGCATTTTCTTTTCAGGTCTAACTGGACTGTACCATTTTTTAATAACCTTTGGTATTATCATATGCAGATTTAGTCTATAAACCAATTTGTTGCTGGCCTTAAATATTTGCAAATTGGTACTTTTTCTTAATATAAGGGGTCATTGAACTATAGAAGGACCTATATGTTACAACCAATACTGTTTATGTAGGGTTTCTTTGGACAGATTATCTGATTGTTGAGTTACTATGGTTATCTATCTACGTAGATCAGTTAGTTACATAAAGGGACCGGTTTTATGAGTCATGTGGTCTTAAATTGGATGAGCTATGTCTGAATTATCCATTTTTGTTACGTGGTAAATACTATATTGTATATATAATAACACAATCAGTTTTTAGAAATTCCGATTCATCGTTCAACTAAATAGTTAAGCGAGAAATAAATCCTCAAATAAATTATTTTAATATATGCAAACATTAAATACTTCAAAAGTATTCGTATATAACACGTTCGAAATAATTATTGATATAATATGATAATTGATTACCACAATGATCTTGAGATTTAAATGTACATTTTATTTCTTATTTAGTTCTAAATTCAATAGCACCGCATAGGTACCGCAGCCTTTTATTACAAGTTATATTTACTGAGTCAAAATATTACAAAGTACGTTCATAGTGTGAAACATAAAGAATATAAATATCCATATTAAAATCTCGACAGCAATCGGTAATGGAAGTACCTCTTTCTCTAATCTTTCTGTCGCAAAATAACATTGAACGGTTTCATTATGCAAGGACACGAACCATTTTTACGCCCTTTTCTTGGAAAAACGTTAACTCGTCAACATATTGATGTTATATGCAAATATTTATAAACAATTCCACGCTATTGTTATACAAAACAGTTTCCGAACCTTTTCACTATAACCTCCTGACGCCCAAGCATTTAAAGTTGAGTTCTCTAAAATCACCCACTGTCCCATAAAGCCCAATTAACGCCGAAGCACAAAATTTAATAGCCTTAAATTTCTTTTTTCTGCCTGTCAAATATGAAACTAACATTTCATAACATTGTCAAATCGTAATGGTATACATCATTCATTCAGCCGAGAGCAGTATATGCCGAAATGCGAAATTTCAAATAAAATAAGGTATATTTACAGTCACTTCTATTGGACAGTGGGCGTTAATTGCCAACCTATTATCTAAAGCGCTGGGCGTTAGTACATATTGCTAATTTTTCAAATCTTTAGTACATTGCACTATGTGTTAAGAACCTCGATTTTGTTTCACTTTGTTTTTATTCGAAAATACTATAGTTAATATCATAAAAAACGTCTGAGTAAAACTCCCAATGCGATACAGCTTTTAGTTTTTCTTTAAAATCGTTTCAAAGTTTGCCTATATCCGGGTCTAAGAATTTACAAAATAATTTTTTACAGAAAAACCAAATGTGGTACTATAAATTTGACTATGCCATTTAATTGTGCATATATAACTATACTCCCCTCATAAAATTTGTCCATTTACTGTGGTGAAATAAGGTGGAAAATGTATTTTTGTCATTTCCGGTCTTATTTGTTTTTCTCAGGTATAATGCCGTATTAGAAGAAGATTTATGTATGAATCGACAGCTTATATAAATTACTATTATGTGTATCAAAATCTTATTCTAATTCCGTGTTATTCAAAAGATAAACGATATTTAAATTTTTATTCAGGGCTGGCACTTTCATATCCGGATAATAATATTTAGTATCTGGATTTACAATTTCCCTCAAATAAATTATTACTTACCTATTTTATGAAGAAGTAAAAATGAACTTAGCTTATTACTATCAGGTTGACGGGAAAGTCTTGCACCATTATATCTTGGTTTAATGAATTTATTAAACCAAGATTATATTAATTTAACCAATATTTAATTAATTTATTGATAACTTTGTTATTAGCAATAACTAATCAGTAGATGAGTACTACTAATAGTAGTAGTTTTGAGATCTTCGTAGTTTTGAAAATTTTCACAAATTAACCAAATCCTCACTAGCGCGTCTTATGAGCTTCGAGAACCTTCTACAATATTCTTACGTATCCCTGATCAATCTATACCAATATTATAAAGAGGAAAGATTTGTATTTTTGTATGTATTGAATAAACTTAAAAACTACTAGACAGATTTCAAAAATTCTTTAACCATAGAAAGCTACATTATCGCTGAGTAACATAGGCTATATTTATTACTAGAAAAAAATAGAGATTAATTGAAATTCCTACTAAAACCAACCCGAGGTGAAAAACAATTAGCCAAAAAATGTTGTTCGTCGCATGCGCTGGGGAAAGTATTGATGATAGAACAAAAAAAAGTTCTACAATATTATAGAACATATAAATATCTACAAAAAACTTCGCGAGACCATATATCTAACTATTGTAGATATGATGTTAAATTTTAAAAGTTGATAGAAATGCCGATCAAAATCAGACCATGCTATCCATACCTTTGTATTAATTCTTATCCAAATAAATTGTTTCGTAGTACCTGTTGATTAGTTTTTGAAATATTGAAATCGGACATTCCAAAGAATTCAAAAGATATTACGAAATTAAAAATATCAATATAAACAAAAATTCACGCCATCGCGCCGGTGCAGTGTGGCTCCACGCAGCCCATCAAGCAATACGGCGAGGGGTAGTACTATGTCATTTCGTTCAATTTTTGCGGTTTTGTTCCGATTTTACTCAAAAACTACTCAACCAATTTTAAAAATTATTTCACCTATAAAAAGCTATATTATCAGCGAGTAACATAGGCTTTGCCTTTTTTCATCTACATTGCACCCGTGTGAATCCGGGGCGTTTTGCTAGTACTAAATATTCCAGAAAATTCTAGTAATTTACAATTTCTTGTGCAATATTTTTCCGCCGACCTGACATTAATTTTAAATTATTGTTTTCACTATTTTACTGATTTAAATTTAGTTTATTACTGAAGTTTAGTCCTCAGTGGATAAAATTAAATTTTCACTCTCTTCAACTTCCGAAACTTGCTGTGGAAACTCGGTGGATTTTAACAGGCGCACTGCTCCTACTGGTAGTGGAATTTTCTTTAATTTCTTTTGCCTGTCCTTGAGTCCACAATCTGAAATTACCGGGTCTGAGGAAACCAATGCCCTGTGGAACAAGTCAGACATTGCTGCCTCGCGATTCGTTTTTCTAGCGTGATGCTCCCTATCCGACCGCCAGTATTTATTTCGAGCTTCTGCCCCTTGTTCCGATACCATCCCAATAGGTAATGTGGTTAATTCTATAATTTTTGCACCATGTACCAGAATTTTATGTAGGGTAACGGTCATGGGATGCCAGTTATATTTTTCTACATATTTGTAGGCAAGGTCTCTACAGAAAATTCTAAATTTTTCGTGATCTATAGGCAAATTACTTGATAATGTAGTCAAAATAACATAAAGATCGTCCAAGAGCCATTTATCTATATTTAAAATGTCAGCAAATGTTGCACGATAACGATCTGAAAAGGCAGTTCGGGCTGTGTTGCCATCGTTTGTCGTGCCAGAAGTAGGACGCACCACATCCACTAATAGGCCCATTTTATCCCTGACCTCAGCCTGTATCTTCTTTTTCCTCTCCTCTACTAATTGATCATCACCCGATTTTCTTGTAATTCGCCATTTTTTTACTTCAACTTTATAACCTAGCTTAAGAATAAATTCTAATGCTCTTATCCAAGCATGCAACGGGCTCATTCCATATACTAGGCGCTCTTCTAAAACAGGCTTAGAAAAAGCTAGATTCAAATGATTAAATTCAGAAGAGGTCAAATTGCAATAGGGGCAGCGTAATTGGGAAGACGTATCTAAAATCGCATTTAGTACTTTTCCATCAATTGCTCCGCAATAAAGTTGTTGCTTAACTATTATATTATGGTTTTGAGATGTTTGCTTGATTAATGGAAAAAGATTGTCTATTTGCTCTTGAATATACTGTTTTTCTGCAATAATAAGCTCCTTAGATTCTTTTCTGTATTGTATATGCAAGGGTCTGCAAAACCGGTAAGATTGCGGAGCAGGGTTACACCAAATAACGGTATTTATATCGGTCACTATCTGCACTGGGGTGAAAGTGGTAGCAAAAATACTATTTTCATCGCCTTCTGTGTCTGAAAAAGACTGTTTATAGAGGGATTGGCCGGTCGAGCCGTCAAACCCCCAAATTCCCTTCAAAACACAGTTTACAGTTTGAATTTTTTTTTCGGAACAGAAATTTAGAAAAACTGGGTCTACTAATTTTAAAATGCGATCAAATGTATGTTCAACTAAGTCTTTAACAGGCACAGAAGCTTCCCGTTCCAATACCCGAACATTCTTGGGGTAACATTCTTTTTTCGCCTCTTGTACCTTATAATATGGAGGATATATATCGCAACCACGTTTTTTGTCCAAACGAAATTTGTTATAGGTATCGACTGACAGATTCCTATCAATTATAATGGCTACAGCTTCCTCAGGGCTGTATGGCTCAGGAGTTAATTTAATTTTATTGAGAATTGAGGTTGCTGCTGTCTCAGACTCCAGGCACAAATTAATTAGTGTTTCTAAACTTTTAGCTGATGAAGATGGTAAAGGATTATCATATTTAGTGATGCAACGAAAGCTTTTATTTTATTAGATGTGGCGTTTTCATTAAGGATGTCTGTCAGTTTTTTCTGGGATCGGTATTGAGTTACCCTACTCAAAGTTTTAAATTTTTTAGTCTTTGGAGACAAAGTTTCAATTATTTTTCGTTGACCACTTATAAGTGTTCCACTAAGCCAGTTACTATGTTTTTTTTTTAAATAAGGTTCATTTCCTTTACACTTCCTTAATAATGTGGACATTTTACTAAAAAATGCGGAAAGTGTGACTTTAAATTCGTCAATTTGTCTCGATAATTGGTAGTCAGGGCCAAAGTAATCTACAACGATTTGCACCCTATCATGTAACGACAAATCGTTTTTTCCCTTAAAAAGCTCAAAAGCTTTCCAGCGAGTCAGCACTTTCGTGCCAGAACTGCCAGAGCAGCCACTGTCGTCGTCGACGTCGTCATCTCCTCGTATATTTGCGAACACCCCCGGAGGTTGAGAGGTGCCGGCTGTGGCGCTATCCACAACTTCATAACATGCCACTCGCTGACCAACTTGAGGGTTGGCGCCCTCAAGTCCTCCTTGCACTAAGTCCTCTGGTCGGAGCCCAGAAGGACATCCCTCGGCAGGGTGGGTCAAGCCCTGCTGAGGCAAAGTGACACCATGAGTCTGGAACGGCTCCATGATGCCTCACCCCCGGTACCTCCATACTACATGTGTTGACATGGGGTTTTGGTGTTAACCTAACGAGGGTGGACTCCTTCCCATGTCACATGCAGCATTTCATAAGCACTTTAATGTTTTTTAAAACATAATCGTAACGAAACTAAAATAAAACTGTTACCTAAAACTAAAGAAAATATAATTTGTGTGAACTTGAAAAAATAGCGAGTACGAAATTTGAAAATTTGACGATTGATCATATTCACCAAATGGGTTGATCTTAATGCCACTGTTAATAAATAAAAACTTGATAGCGTTTTAACTTGATTATCTGATTCCCTAAACATCTTATCTAGTATATTGTATTTCTACAAATATATTATCTATAAAAACATTATTAAAATAAAAGGTGATGATATAAAATAATTAGAAAGTATATGAACGATAAAAAACGAATACCGGATGTAATAAAAATTATCTTGATGTGACAACCCTAACAAAGAAAAATCCGGGTATAACTTTAATTAGTTATAACTTTTGAATTACACGGAATTAGAATGCGATTTTGATACACATAATAGTAATTTTTATAAGCTGTCGATTCATACATAAATCTTCTTCTAATACGGCATTATACCTGAGAAAAACTAATAAGACCGAAAATGACAAAAATACATTTTCCACTTTATTTCACCACAGTAAATGGACAAATTTTATGAGGGGAGTATAGTTATATATGCACAATTAAATGGCATAGTCAAATTTATAGTACCACATTTGGTTTTTCTGCAAAAAATGATTTTGTAAATTCTTAGACCTGGATATAGGCAAACTTTGAAACGATTTTAAAGAAAAACTAAAAGCTGTATCGCATTGGGAGTTTTACTCAGACGTTTTTTATGATATTAACTATAGTATTTTCGAATAAAAACAAAGTGAAACAAAATCGAGGTTCTTAACACATAGTGCATTGGGCGTCAGGAGGATAATAATAAAAAATCATATTATTATAATTTAAGGGAGACTCATGTCTCTTGAATAACAGGCAAAGGACCTAAAAAATCGTGTTATTTTACTGGCAAAAGCTACTTGGCTCTCACAAACAAACCGTAAAAAGCGGTGTAAACTCACCCCCCTCGCGTTTCGGAACAATATGGCAGCGTGATGTGGGTCCAAGGACGCATCAGATGCGCGGTGTCTCGCTGGAGGTACATTACCAAGAGACGAACGGCGCCTTTCCGCTTCTTGCGATGTAGTACGTCGCAAGTGAGCACCTGTCAACAATATATCTCATCAATATCACTGTATTAAGGCGCGTCCCGCAGCAAATAGCCTTGAGCATTTTTGTTACCTCTTACTCCATACTAAATAACGTTATCCCACGCGTGGATAAATTTCAATAAAACATCAAATTTTGGTCTTTCAAAAAAAATAAACTTGCAATTTTTTTTTTAATTCGCCTATCCAATAGTGTTGGGACAAAATAATTCAAATCTTACGAGGAAAGCAAGCTTTCATTAATTATTTCTTATTTTTGTGGTATCGGGATACATGAAACTTTACTCTTTAAAAAAAAGGATTCTACCATTTTGGAACCAAGATTATGTAGAAATTTTATGTATTTTTTTATTGATACATTTTTCCAAAAAACTGCGTAAAATCAGTAAGCACGGCGATTTGCGTTGAAGCGCCTTAATAGTGGATGCAAACCGCACAGTTTTAAACAATTCACCAGCATACCTCACCGCAAATCATTAAATTTTACGCAATCTTTCACACATGCCACTGCAAACCTAATAAAATATTTAGTAAAATATTATCCCCAAGCTGTAACCCTGTCCTCATCTACACATAAAATACATATAGCAGTTATGCTTTTATATAAGAGAATACCTAATAAAACCGTTTATCGGTTACACTACATTAAATTTAAAAAGTGCATTATTGTTTTGGCGTCTACCGCGCTTATGTTCTATATAGGCAATGTCATGAACGTTTTTTTTTAATATTTATAACTGTCCGAGGTGTCCATTTAAGTGATTCATGTTTTGTTCGAAGAGTATGTATGCTCTTTGAAGGTGGCGCCATGTGTCATAACAATGTAAGGAATATACAATATTTAGACGATTTCTGCAATTGTTGAGATGTAGCATTTAAACACGACTGGGGGAGTCGATCCAAAAATATACCACTTACGAGTACTTTAAAATTATTATGGCTAGATATAAATAAACTATGTAATACATAGCATATAAGTGTATATTTACATATGTACCTACGTGTTATTTTGTCCTGATGTTAACACTAACTATGTTACTGGTGGGGTTTTTATTGTGTTTATAAGATACTAGTGACCCCAAATTCGCACAGGCGTAATGTCGACAGTCCCGCCTCGAAGATAAACTAAAATATAAGATATCGGGATATATCGATCGACAAATATCTCTACTTTTGAAATTAGAAATGTCATGTTAGACCCGGAAGACATAAAGAGATAATCGATTAAAATACGAGAAAACTGTCGACAAAATTTTGTCGTGGTTGTCATGCTAGGCCGACTGATGTGGTATCAGTGTGGAGTGATTAATAAAATGAGTCACAGTCGACTTGATTTTTTCCGACATCATTGTTATATTTCAACGAATTAACGTGAAATTATAATAATGTATAGGGGGAAGTCCCGTAACGCCGGACGGCACCTAACGCCGGACACTTTTATTATCTCCACAAGTTAGAACGTGAACGATTCGAACACATGTGAAATAGGTGCGGGGGGGTATAGCGACTCTGTAGTCACATAACGCAGTTTGTTAGTGACGCTGAAGGCAACATCAGGACCGTCGATTTCTGTTTTTGGCAGAAAACCACTGCGTCACATAAGATCCAGGTAAGTGTTACAGCTACATTTCGGGGTTAAAGTCTTTATGGTATTTATTAATTAAGACACCGTTCCATTATTATTCATAGTATATATTTTCATTTGTTGATTTTCAAAATGGATTACGTACAGATTACGTAATCGTGATGTTATCCTGTCCCCTAGTACCGGACAAAAAGTAGTCCCTTAACGTCGGACAGTGAAAAAACTTATTTTTCTCGTAAAGAATTGTATTTATTGTAAGTAGTCATTTTTGCACGTTATTTTATGCGGATGCTAAGAAAAAGCAGCCACTGTTTGAGATATCTGAAGTTGAAAAAACTACTTGCGTAGTGTGTTTAGAGGACTACGACGAAGACTGGATACAGTGCTCCAGCTGCTATGGGTGGGCTCATGAAGCATGTGCAGCCATTCCTGAATCTTCAGACGACTAAATATGTGATCGATGCCGGATATTCTAAAAACGTCCGGTGCTAGGAGTTTGAACTGAAGTCCGTCCGGTACTAGGTGCCACTTCAAGCAATTGCATTTTTTTTAACAAAGTTTAGTTTTTGTTTTTAAATAAGATTATGCAGAAGTTACATTTTTGCTAATTTGAGTTGATTTGACAGTTACTCAACTTAACTAATTAATAAATAAAATTACATTTCTCGAAACAGTTTTTATTTTATTTCCTGAAAACCTTAGGTGTCCGCCACTAGGGGACTTCCCCTACGTACGAGTATATACCGTCCTCTTGAAACACTATCTATTGCTGAAAACCGAATTAAATCCGTTGCGTATTTTTAAAAGATCTAAGCGTATAGAGGTCAGACGGCGGGAAGCTACTTATTTTATACTATGTATTTAACATGGTGTAATGGAAAATGTGATAATTTAATAGCTTCACGAATAACTCTTAATTGCTGTAGGTCTTTTGAAAATTATGTAGTAATTATTATGACTACATTCTACTAAGATGTATGACATACAGGTTTTTTTTAATAATAATGAACTGCCGGCCTAGCATGACCGTAACGAGATATCTCGCGGACGAGAGAAAACAAACTAAGATGTAAGATATCTCGATATATTATATCTCGACATCGACAATTTAGATAGAAAAGATATCTCGATCGATAAATATATCTATTTTTGATTTTAAAAGTCAAGTTTTAAGTGTAATTGTCATGTTAGACCCGGAAGAAGTAAAGATATAATCGATTAAAACACGAGAAACGGTCGACAAAATTTTGTCACGGTTGTCATGCTAGGCCGGCTGTTATGGTCAAACTTTACTGACCATAACAGTTCACCTCATGAAACGAAAGTATTTATTATAAGCGATCACTTGATTAGCGATACCGATATCAATAGATACTATATATTTTGACGTTGGCGTGTTTGGTAGAACCCCTGCCGTACGCTCGTGGTCGTGGTGATGGGTCGTGGGTTAGAATTCTACCGGGAGGACACGTTTATAATTTTCTGTAAGCATGCCTTCCACAGTTCTGGTAACGGGCATTGAACGGGTGAGAAGAATCTCGAAATTCCGACGGATACAGATAGGAAAACCGTGAAGTGCACATTGCTCGTTTTGGTTTCAGTCTATGTATTTCCGAATGCTCGAAGTATAAAGTAGATCGACAGCGTATCATTGACTGATGTACTGTGGCTGGGGTATCACCTACCATAAAGCGAACCTCATACTCGTCTATCGACATCTAACATAAAAATATATATATCCACATAAAATATTTGGCCAAGAAAATATTCTGCCAAACTTTCTTTTGCATTGTTCCCACCCTTGAACAACGTATAAGTAATATTTTCTCTGTGAGAAGCGATGCTTAAACAACACCTAAATTGATTATGTAGACAAAAAAACTAAATTCACAAATATTACTGGCTACTATATTTACAAAAGATATTTTTAATATTGACAGCATCCACTGCTATGCAGACGACAATTACCGGCGACGCACTTTATACCGGACATGCAATTCTTTCTCGAGAATTGATCACGTCCAGGAGAAATTGAACTCTTGTATTTTAAATTGTTGGAGCGTGTTTCAAATTGTAATCGAATAAAGGTTCTATTTTCAACTCTTCGATGTCTCAATTTAACGTATTTACCGCTTAATAATCCCTCGCTGTAACTCGTTTCAAATACATTATGTAAGTAACAGACACAGACTCTTTCTCCCACATAAATGGCTTATAACTACCCACTTTAAAAAATCGTTTGAAAACCAAACCGAAATAACTTGGTTACCTTCAAGAAATGACTGCTTCCTCAACAAACTCTTTATATTAGCAAATTCAGGAGGGCGAAGAACATTTAAAACCGCAAGTAGTTTATCTATACTTAGATGGTAGGTAATACCCCACCCACAGAACATCAGTCAATAATGCGCCGTCGACTTTTACTATTCGGAAATCCATAGACAGAGACCGAAAAGCGCAATATGTACCTTTTGTCTATCTATTAATTACCGGTAGTTGGAATTTCGATATTAATCTCACTCGTTTATGCCCGAAGTGACTAGACATGCACGCTTCTAGAAAATTATAAACATGTCGTCCCAGCGGGATTCGAACCAGCGACCCATCGGAGCTTAAAATAGATATTCCACCAAACGCGACGAGTTTATTTAAAAGAAATAAAAATAACTGGCTAAGTGCGTGGATTGAACTTTTGGTTAAGGAAAAAATTACGGTTATCAGATTTTTTCCTTTACTTGTGCCACATTGAAAACATTATTTCATTAGATATGATTTTTTCACTGCTCCAAGTGATTGCAGATCTGAGTATTTGATATTAATTTCAACTTGATACCTCCATGCGTTCCTGAGAGACGACATACGGACAGACACACAGACGGACAACAAAGTCTTAGGGGTCGTTACGGAATAAGGAAACCTAAAATCCGATTTCAAAACATTAAGTACTATAAAAGTCGGAATTAACTTCAGTATAGTCAGTACGTATTTAAATATAACGAGTACAAAGTACTCATTGACGTGGATGATTAACTGTGACTTATACGGGTTAATTTAATTTAAAGATCATTTTAATTCCACGGTGTAACCAGACTATGTATAATATTTCAATCCGACATGACAATTTGGCAAACTTCTAATCTCAATATCTAGTTCTGAAATATTCACGTCGTAATAATTCACTAGCTTGTATCAACGATCAGAATTATTATTACCTATAATCGCTAATCACGTAAAAAAATAAAACAAACTTAATTATTTACAAAGGGTTACTGACAATAATAATTAACAGAAACTTTATATATTACTACTAGCAATTGCCCCCGCAACCCCCCTTGTGGGTTGAATTTCGTAAAATCCGTTCTTAGCTGACCTCTACTCGGCGAAAGGAATATTCCTACCATATTTCAAGTTGCTACGCCTTATGGTTCCAGAGATATCGTGATGAGCATCTATATAGGTGGGAATCTCTTTTATATATATAGATAATAGTAACACGCCCCGGATGCAATGTAGATGTACTATACACAAAAATGCCTGTGTTACTCACGGATAATGTAGCTTTCTATTGATGATTTTTTTTTTAAATCGGTCCCTTGAGTTTGTGAGAAACAAACAAACAAATCTTTTCTCTTTATAATATTAGTAAAGACGTATATTATTTATAATTCACATGTTGCACAATATGCTTTTGATCCGATGACGATATTTTTCCCGAGCAGTATATACATACATTATACATATACCTACCAAATACACTGATTCTTATTATGTAGAACATTTGTTGACCTTCTCCACTGACTTTGCATCTTTTGAATATTATATTAATTAAAGAAATGACTAATAGGTAATCTCAAAGGTTATTCATACAATTCACGAAACAGCTACATATTAATTTATTCAATTAAAATGGATATAACTATAATAATATAGTAGATTTTGTACCTGTACAGTGTACTATCAATAATTGTACCTAATATACATATATTCAAGAAATCTTTGTACGATTTGTATGCGCGATGCATTCACTCTATTTTGCAACGTAAATCGTCGAGAAATAAAATCTCTCGTTATGTTAGCCTATTTCGAATTACCTATTTTTAACGACTTTATCAAAGATCGATCGAATCGATAAGACGACATTATTCCGAGACTACACATGAGCATGTCGGTGTAAGCCATGGTGGATTGAACAAATTTTCCTTGCTTCGTTCACATCCTTTATTTATTCTATGGATCTAGGATCTAGTAAAATATTTACAATTTACAAAAAATAAAAAATGTAAAACGCAAATGTTCAAAATTTTGTTATTTAAACAATACTAAAAGAAATAAGAAACAAAGACCTGTATTAGACAATCAACATACCAAGCCCAAAGTTTCCTCATGAACTGTATTTTGTTGGCTCTAGAAGTCTTGACAGTGAGTGGCGAGCACTGCGTGAAATTAAGAATTTTTTCTACGACACGCCTCAGAGCTTCTCTTGCGAGACACGTACCTCGGCTTGGGCCGCCATTGAAGCCCGTTGAGCTGAACGATAGCTTACCCGGCTGAGAGATGCACGCAAAAATTACCTACACTTGCGAACCATTTGCACTACGAGCCCGAGCTTATATGACTAGCGATCCGGCTTCACACGGGAGCAATGTAGATGTACTATACACAAAAATTTTAAATGTTATACCTATGTTACTCGCTGATAAGGTAGTTTTGTATTGATGTAAGAATTTTTGAAATAGGTCCAGTAGTTTTTAAGTTTATTTGTTACATACAAAAATACAAATCTTTCCTCTTTATAATATTAGTATAGAAGTAAATATACCAAAATTATGTGTGTCGATGCAGTTTCCTGAATACGATACTAGAGATACCCGAGCAATACCTCTACGAACGGCTACGATATTTTATACCAAAATTGTACTTGAACAAGATCGTAGCCTATAGTATGATGTGGGTACGAGACTAATGCGGCCATATTGATACAGATGGACTAGCACGAACAACTATCAAAAAAGTATTCGTATCGTCGAACTGTCATTTGTATGAAATTTCAAATGATTTCTCATACAACTGACAGTTTGAAGATTCGAATACTTTGTCCATAGTCGTTTGTGCCAGGCCCTCAGAGGGGTGAGCACGAACAAGTATCGAAAGAGTATTCGTATCGTGGAACTGTCATTTGTATGAAATTTCAAATTATTCTTCATACAACTGACAGTTTGACGATTCGATTACTTTGTCGATAGCCGTTCGTGCTAGGCCCCCAGACTATTTTAGTTCTCTTTCCGTCGGACATCGACGGATGAGCTAACTTAATTGGTGATAGATAATAATGTGTAGTGTGTATTGTAGGCAAAAAGTATGCGCTATTAAAAATATTAAATTTTCGGAATTTTATTGTTTGAAGCCGAAGGTGTACCGGAGTTGTTATTCAAAACGTCGATAATTATGTCAATGATTTAATATTCGAAATGCCAAATATATGTAGCCTTTTTTTAAGTGTTAGAACCCGACAGAAATTTAACCCATAACTCTTGTATATTCGATTACATATTATTCTAACGAGGTCGTCTACATTTCATTGTATAAACTTTATTATAACTTATCTTCAGCAGTATAAAATATGATGAATTCATATAAAAATATAAGCTTAATAAATATACTTAATGAGTAGTTAGTACGTATATTAAGGTCACAATGATAATAAGAATACATTTATTATTATAGTCTTACTCTGACTAATCAAATTATGTGAATGCACTCTGGTACGCTTTCAATAGTTACAATTAGTGACCCCAAGTACACTTAGTTGAGACGCAGTTCTGAAATGTATGTATAATATCACGTCTCGAAGCTATTTACCAAACTTGTATTATTATAATTATATTCCCAGCTCCAACAAAGTACGTGTCCAAAATAGGCGTAACCTATGCAGCAAGGTAGATACGGTATGTTAAACAAACATTTAGCGGCCTATTATCCTGACGGTATCTCCGTCGAAATTAATATTTAATAACCAAATTCCTATATTCAAGAACAAAACATCTGCTCGATCGAAAAAAAATGTCATGGATAACGTAAATTCAAATATTTTTTCGTTTCAATGATGTAATCATTACATATATTAAAAGGTGTAAAGATAATTTCTTTGTTATCAGGTTATGTCATAAATTGAAATCAATATTAGTACAAACCGCACGTGGTTTCGCGCATTGTAAATTGTATATCGCACTATACCTATTGGTGTAGCTATATCAATGCCCGTCTGGGATAACCCTTCCCTTTAAACTACATCACCACTTTACAACTTCCTGTTTGAATTGTTTTCTTATAAGTGACCTTGATCCTACTGCTTTGTTCTACTAGAAGTGCACGCCATAAAAAAGCACGTGAACATAGTGAAGTGCAAATATACCAAAGATATTAAAAATTGTATACCTTATAATTAAAGTAAAGCACGTCTTTTAAAAACTTATTTACATCAACATTCGAGGCTTCTATCGGATATCTAACGTTATAACGTCTGCTTCCACGCAGGAAGTTATACAAAGGTCATTTACATTTTACATTTAACTTCTAGGTCAGCTACTTCCATATTTAGAAGGGTCACGCTCATAAAAACTAATACGTCAAAATAAATTAATGAGTTTAATGCAAAAAATTATAACCACCTTATATTCCAAAAACAGTCGTATTATCAATAGTAATGAAATCGGTGAAACATACCATCACACTGTTTAACGGCTCTTTACAAAATCAACATTTTTAATAATAAAATATATCACTATTATCAGCAACATAATTTCCTTAACATGTATTTGATATACTCTTATTAAGATATAAAATGATTGCCTTTGCAACATAATAAACAAATATTTAGGTACCTTCCTTCAAGATGGCTTCAAAGATTTCATAAGTAGCGCCACAATCGTCTAGTATAGAATTCTTGGGAACTTTGTGCATGTGATTAGCGTCCAGTGATTTTGACCGAGATCGAAATTCCTCCGGGTCGTTGGGAGGTTCCGCTGCAGTAGGAGGGACGGCGCATGACCCCCGCCGACCTTCACCCGATTCATGACGCCAGTGACCTACTTTTTTGGAAAACGTCCGAATTAGTTCTTGAATAGAGTTTTTATAGCTGTGCCCGCTTCCGGTAGAACCGGAGCCCCGTCTCTCCGTTGTATCTTTATTATCCTTACCGATACCGATGTGCTCAGTTAATTTCTTAGCGAAACTTTTATTATCATGTTGATTTCTGTGGCTCAGCTTTGGGTTGCTTATTTCACCGTAACGTTCACATTTACTGAACTCGCTCTCCTCTCCCTCATCCATAACATCATTAAATAATGGAGACACGAAGTGGCGGTAATCGTGGCGCTGATTATGTAGGCTTGTTCTCTCTTCCTCATGCCTTCGTCGTCTTTCACCATGACGAGAATGCTGAACGGGAGAACCACTACTGCTGAGGCCATGATTATCTGAATCATCTCGATAATATGGAGAGTAAATAGGATATCTATCTCTGGGACTAAATGAATGCTCATAAGAGCTCCCCGGCGTTCCACGAAAACTTCTGTGAGTACAGGAACTTCTTCGATTTATGGGGATCGCCTTACTTCGAACAGTGTTCTGGGTAGGTCGCGTATCTGTAGTGTTTGAATTAGGAAACAAACTACTAGAATGTTCCTCTTCAAATGTTGGGGTGCATTCTCGGGAACGGTGTTTATGGAAAAAATGCGTTATCCCGTGCATTATACTTTCTTGACCACTCACATTTTCATAACTTTTTTGACGCTGTTCAAATCGAACCTGGACATTTTTTTAATAATAAATAACATGAATCGCCGATATATTTTTTTCTACAATAAAATGTGCAAGAGATATACAACTACTAGAATAACTTAAAAAAAGAATTTTATATATGTACCTACTTGAACAACGAAAGTAATAACCATATTGATACAAACAGTCACAGTGCGGCGAATGCGATACAACGTAGCTGTTTATGTATTATTATAGAGTTTAAGTTAAGAACGGAAACGTTATAAATGCATTTAACCTAATAAACTGCAAAATAATATTTAAGACGTTGCAATAATATTATCATCCTGGTTCCTATCATTTGGGTGTTATTACAAAGGTGTACTTCTCTTTTGAGTATTTAAATAATAATGACCAGGAAAAACCAAATAACTTGAACGTAACCCCTTCACACATTTTTTTTAAAAGACGAAATGTCAAATTCACCGTTTAATAACCCGAATTGTATCAAGAACTTATTATGTAATAGACTTAGATATCAGTCAATCAAGGTAAGTGCGAACTCCCTTTTTAAATAGAGAGTATGAAAAAATCAATCTTATCACAAAGATATGATAAATATGAAATTTATTGACTGGAAGACATTTTTATCGAGGCGAAGGTCAATCGGATAAGTGAATATAAATTTATCACAAATAAACAGTCACAGTAACCTACGGACATCCATATTCAATATTCCTTCCTAGTTATCAATAGTTTTATTTTAGCGGCAATTTTAACTTTCTCATATTAATGTTTAAATATAGAAATTAACATGCTAATTACGCCTACATAAGTACTACCTTTAATTGAATCCTGAAACCTGAACTAATGCTCTTCACTCAAAATATCTAGTAGCATTCATATATACCCTGCCCTTAGTCATTTGAAACGAAGCAATTGAGATAATATTATCAATGGGAACCGGTTCATCCACTTCATTCATTCTTATCGAGAATAACCTATAAAATTTACTATAATTTCGTAATAGTCCTCCTTTTACGGACGAATTAGTAAACAAAACTCCTTATGAGTATTTTCTAAACGTTTTGTTATTTTTTTTAAAGTTTCGGTTGGTGGGAGCGAATGAAATATTGTTGCCCGTTGAGAAGTACTTGATCTGGAAAGTGACCATGACATTTATGTAGAGCTATCTATTATTTTATACTTAAAACACTCATCCGAACTGTTAAAAAAAATGTGTAACTAAACTAATAAAGCTTTCTTGTTCCCTGCTTTATATTCTTATATACATTAATTTACAACTATAATCCCCGAAGATATGGACTACCAACTACAACGATACACTATTGTTATAAATGAAAATCTTTCAACGCACTATATAGCAAAATTTGCTATTTTATTTGACATTTAATGTCTAATATACGAGTATGTATATGAAATGTTTCATGCTGATGACTTTGAAAAAAATAATATAACCTTACGCTTTATTTAAAAGTGAATAAATAGTCCAAAAGTTCTATAAGATATAAATATTTGTATAGCTAAGATATACATCAAATAAAATATATATTAGATATTTATCGTTAAAATAAAACTAAATCTGGATAAGGATTAGTTTAAGTAGCTTATGTATAATCATTATGTACACTAATAACTTAGCTACGATTTCCTTGAAGTATGGCTACTACAGAATTAAAATAATACGAGTATTTGTTTGAGAAGAGTTTTGGAGGGAGTCTTTAGAAATAAGTAATGTTAAAAGTCTTTAATTAATTATTATTATTAATGCTTCATCAGAAAATGTTACTTTCGCTTTTTGAAATTAAATTCATATTTGGCAAACCCTCGATATTTCACGAATTAGGCAATTACGTGAATAGTTAAATAAGATTATTAAATAAAAGATTTTTTTTATTATAACTGTGCATTCAATTTATAATAGAGAAATATCATTAAGCCAAAAGTTCTGTGAGTATAAAGTGACTACCAACGATAATGACGGCAATTCGATAATTTACGACATAATTTTAGCACGAATAATATAGGTAATAAATAGTTTACTATTGTAGTCGGCGATTAATGCTTGATGCTAAATGTTTTTTTTTGTCTACGACGGCATTGCGCCAAGATGCATGTGCTCAAAACAACACCGATATCGTGTTGTTATGCCAAAAGAGAACACACCGCTATTGTCGAGGTCTGACAGAACAGCGCATTAAATTCTTAGTATCTTCACTTTTGAACACTATGTTTATATTGTCACCGTATATAGTAAATTTGTCGCTGTTGTATGTTCGAATCGCGACACGTCATACACTCGCGGATACTGTGAGAACACTAAGTTAGTAATATAAATAAGCAAGAGAGGGAACGAGAAGGCAGAACTTTATTATAATATTACGTATGTACGCTCGACATCATCGACGGCGTGTGGAGTGTAGAGCAAGCAGGTAGGGCTAGGATCACTTCGAAATTACCACAGTCAATACATAACTATAAATCTATATCGATATTTTATAGTACGCCGATTGGATATGTGCAAAGTGCATTAATTAACTGTATATAAACATGTAATAATATTAAATATTTTTAACTTTTATCCTCTTTTAAATAATAACAAATGACGATAGTATTCATTAAATAATTATAACTAACATGTAATCCGTCATAGTTTGTAGCCTCGTATCACTTTCATGACTCAGAAGACTTTATGAATTTGTATCATTTTGTCATCGGCTTGTTTTGTATTCGAAAAACGTAGACAATAATCATATGTATTTCATGTATAATGAATTCACGTACGATATATACAATTTTTAAACTTTTCCGATAACATCTAAAATCAAATAGCACATTCCTAGGATTCGAGGAAAAATAGAACCCAGAACCAAAGGCTCACTCATGTGAAAGGTCTGTCAACCTATCCGTCGTAATATATTTTTATACATAGGTAGGTCATGGTCAACTTTTATAACAATATGTATGGATATATTCGAACTCAAATCAAATTATCATTTATTCATTTAGGGAACACAATTTACACTTATGAACGTAAATTAAAATAAATTAAATGCTTCTAATTTAACATTTACTGCCAGTTCTCAAATCAAGGGCGTAGAACGGACGAGAACTAATAGGATATACCAAAAAATCGGTCTTAGAATGATTCCTGGTCTTGTTAGATTAAAATTTTATGTTAGAAAAAATTAAAATCCCTGTCAATTTGTTTACGAAGCGTCTCATTGTTCACAATAATGAGTAAAATTGGCAATTTTGTTACTTTTTTTCCAGATAAGGGTTAGGTACTTTTCAGAACCGCTCTTGCTAAAGACGAAGACGTTATAAATGTTTATTTAAATGATAATGAGCAGCGTCCTTTAAATACGCGGTTTTGTATTCATGACCTCGACCCTTGAAGTAGCCTCATATAAAAATATCCATCGACGTCATGAATAGCAAACGTAATGGCCAGTCTTTATAAGACCACTTCTCCAGCGGCACGCAAAATGTGTGGGTGCAAGAAAAGTGCTCCATATTATGTGAATTTCGTGTTATACATATCGTCATATGGCATAATACTTTTAATGAGTTGTTCACGAGCTTAAGTACTTACAATTCTTCTATTGTATGGTAAAGTATGTGATTTTTGAAGGTATTCTACTGTTTAGGTATTTTAGTGCGATATAATGACATGATTCTTGCATAATTATAAGTAGAATAAACGAGCCTTTATTTAATTAAGGTAAATACAACTAAAACAATACCAAAGTTCAACACCAACTGAAACATATTTTTAAAAATTTGTTTTATAAGACAAACAAAAAACGGGACATATAGGATTGGTTTGATATCCAAATAGGCGTCAGTCCGGGACGTGAAGCATCACCGTGGTCGTTCAACCTGTTTATTGACAAATGTCTGCATGACATGAAAGAAAGTGAATGGGAATTACGAATGAATGATTTAAGTGTGAAGTGCCTTCTCTATGTAGATGACCAGATAATTCTTGTGTCGTCAGAAGGTGAATTGCAAGAGATGGTAACGTTATTGCAAGGGAAATTCGAAAGCATTGTGGAGTAAAAGAAGTAGTTTTTGAGTTGGATCATAACAATCAAATAATTATTTCTTTATGATATAAGTAAATATAGATAACAAAATTCTTAAAATAGCCTTCCTGCTTATATCCTGCTTTAGCGACCCTAAAAAAGTTTACTAACTCATGTCGTGTGTTCGAATTTACATAAAAAATCAAATATCAATCAAATTCGATTATTGTAACTGCACGTGAGGTGTATACAGGTAGGAAGACCTGATGTTTCAACCGCATGGCACAAATGTTCGTACAATTGCTTTGCACAGGCCAAATGTACGTACGAACATCTTGCAAAAAATATCTATTCGTATCGATACGTCATATGAGAAATCACTTGAAATCAACAACAAATGACACCTTGACAGTACGAATCCTTTCCCGCGAGTTGTTTTTGCTCCAGGCCTTAGATTGAGTTATTTATCGTTATCGCTATGACAGTATTTTCGTCAGAAAAAAGACCAACTGGTACTATAGCGTAGTTATAAATTAATCTCTTTGAACTCTCAGCTTTAAAGTTAATGGCTATTTAATATATTTTAAAAATGTTGATAATAAATGTTATTCAAAGTAATACTAAACGAATTACACTTAAATATATATAATATTACCGTTTATAGTATTCTTTTTACCTTTAACTAAGCAGAAATGATAAATTGAGAGAAAACCGGTTGTCGTGGTAAGATATAACTTACGAGTTTAAGAAATCGCGTAGACTAAAGTTATGAATATGAAGATTGGTAGACAATTGAAGAAAAAAGGTTAATATGCCAGTTTATGGAGCAGATAAAATACCATTAGAAGCACATAACAAATCAAATGTTTTACTTTAATATAAAAACTTCCGATACTTAATATAAAATGATTTCAAAAATAATTGTACTACTCTTTGTATTCAGCTTTTCTATACTACATATAATTGATTGACAAAAAAGCTCAAGAGTGTTAAGAGTACTTTATTAGTATTGCTCTATAAAAGATTTATTAAGATCATTAATTAAATCCCAGGAAATATAGATCACAATTGTCGTACGATTGGCAACCCTGAAGAGGGGACAAACTGATAATGTGGGAAAGGGATGGGTGAAAAAGTAAAACTATTGCGTCGTGCCGTTGCAACCCCCTTCCGAGATTTTGTCGATTAATTACGATAGCTGGCGAGTTTAGCTCTGATTGCAATAACGCAATTCAAACTTTAGATAAGTTTGATCTGTTTTAAGGTGGTTCGTTTTCCATACAAAAAGTCATGATTATTATTAACGAAGTCAGTTTAGAGTTCCGATACTAAATATTTGTGCAACTATTTACTTTCCGGGAGTTCTTTGCGCGGAGTTAATAAAATAATGTTATTTTATACAGAAATCATGCATATAACAACGTGAAATATTTATTAAGAAATCTTAAGTTAATATGCCTTGAGATAGATAAGATGATTTATTTATAAGAATAATTTTATATTTTCGTGCATTATATTAGGATAAGACTAGGGATGTTTACTTTTGTATTAACAGAATAGTTTTATATATACGAGTATATATCACGCCTCTTTCCCATTGGGTAGGCAGAGATCACGGAATTCCATACGCGAAATTTAAAAAATCCATATACTATTTCTATTCTATTAGAATAGTTTTAATGTACAAAAAAAATCATATCAATTGATTTAAGTATTATTATGTAGGTATACGGGAGTGTTAAAAATATGGCAATAAAATATAATAATAATACATTAAATAATAGAAAATAGCAATAGTGGCAAACATACTGCAGTACATAAAGACGACAACTTAACAATAGCTCTAATCACAAGAACGGTTCTTCGAAGAAATAGCTTCTTTAGCTATGAATAGTCATTTCGTTTTTAGTTTTATGATTATCAGACTCGCTGTCGATGCGTAAAGCAGGGATACCTTCAGATTTCTTCACGTGTACAATACCTGGCAGTGTCCAGAAAAATTCGTAATTGTTCTTTTTCACGAACTCACGAGCTAAAAAAGCAACTTTTTTCCCATATTTGATAAGCTTTCAGACATATAAATCAGTTTAGGTGGTCCGCTTTTAGAGATATGATTTGTGTTAAGTTTATTATACTATTGAACTGTTTATTATTCCCTAATAAATATTCTTTAGTTAAGGTGGTCGTGAATTCTAACGTTTTAGGCCGTTCATTACATGCATTTTTACGTGTTCGATATATATAACTTATCTCTGCCTTCTGTATTGAAAAGTTATTATTTTTCCAATGTTGGTTACAATACTTATCAAATCTATTTTAGACTAGTGGACCCCGCAGACGTTGTTCTGCCACAATTTTGGCTTCGAAATTATATAATTATTCTTAAATTTGAATATGCCCATTTACCCACTATAATTGTCTAATATGTCACTGATTTGCAGTGGACATCTGTTATTCCAAAAAAGCTAAAAATGCATGACGTGAGCTGTCAAGATGGCGGAGTCTAGAAAACGTTTGTATGGGAAATAGAAAAGGGCTGTTTTTAGGGTTTTCCCGGAAATTATTCGATTTTTTCTCGCCTTTTAAACCTTCCCTAGACCTCCACGAACATTTCAAGACTAAGATAAGATAAATCCGTTCAGCCGTTCTCGAGTTTTAATCAGACTAACGAACAACAATTCATTTTTATTTATATAGATAGATATATAGATTCCTTTTCTTGCGAGGGTATATTGCGAATTTCTAAGCACGAGGACTTGAGAGAGATTGCAATACTTTCAGTTTTCAGTAAAAATTATCATTAACTTTTGGTTTCCCTTGTATGGTATAGCCTGTCGCATGTTCTGTTACAATTTTCTCCCTAATATTGCTCCATAAAATTCTTACATGTACCAATGGTTAACGTACGTGTGTGTTAATTATACATATCGAGGGCTAAAAGCCAAAAGGGGGTAAGCGACATTTTTGGTAAAATTGACGAATTTTGTTTTATTTTTGGCTTTTGTCTGCGTCATTTGGACTAATAATAACTTCCATTAATCTACGACAAACTTATTGTCGCACATATACATATAATATATATTTTTTGTTATTCCGAACTTTAAATTATTGAACTGTAAAGTTGTGAACTTAGCCATCTATATGTGAACATACAATGTATTGACTCACCTCCATGATGATGAGACTGAGTTCCCGCCCTCTGCAAACAAAATAAATTAATTAACAGATGATTTTGACATAACATAACGGCCTTACAAAAATAACTTATTTAAGCAATTATTATTTTTTATCTCAAATTGTCCTCTAAAATTATTCAAAGAACATTTTCAATATTTTATAATATATTTTATTGTCTATCTTGTCCGTAATCCAGTCCTTCCGGTCATAAATGAAGATGAAAATGTATATGCGTATTATAATGACGACAAGTCTTGAATTGTTATGATGATGGATTTAAAAGGTTATAAAAAGTTCCTGATCGAGCAGTGCAAAAGTTGTATAACGTTTCTTTTATGTCAGATATCGACAGGCAAGCATGAGGTTCACATGATGGTAGGTGACACCCCAGCCACAGAACATCAGTCAATGATGCGCTGTCGACCCAATTTTTACTTCGAGCATTCGGAAATTCATAGACTGAAACCGAAACGCACAACATGCCATTCACGGCTTTTCCATCTATGAACGGTGGTTCGTTACCCGGTCGGAATTTAGATATTCCTCCCACCCGATCAATGCCCGAAGTGGACGTGGGGAAAACATGCTTGCAGAAAATTATAAGCATGTGCTCCCGGTAGGATTCGAACCCACGACCCATCGATGCGCACGGCAGGTGTTCTACCGAACGCCGTTCCAACGAGTCCGTCTAGTTAAAATCGGATCGTTTTCCAAAATTCTAGACTTAGGTAACGCAATTCAGTTCTATAACTGGAAATCTATGCTCTACTAAAATCTTTTTTAAAATTTAAAATGTCTGTATGGTGATCACCATATTTTAAGGGTTCCGTACCAAAAGGGTAAAAAGGGACTCTATTACTTAAATTCCGCTGCCCATCCGTCTATCTGTCCGTATGTCACCAGCTCATGAACCGTGATAGTTAGACAGTTGAAATTTTCACAAATGATGTTATAATAACATCTAAAAAACAATCTAATATAAAAAAATTCTCGTGTCACAGTTTTCGTTGCCATACTCCTCCTAAACGGCTCGACCGATTCTTACCAAATTTTATATGCGTATTCAGTAGGTCTGAGAATCGGCTACTATCTATTTTTCATACCCCTGCTTTTTTGTCAAAAAATCTAGACCCGTGCGAAGCCGGGGCGGGTCGCTAGTAAAGTATAAATTTAAGGGGCTCCCATACAACAGACATGATTTTTTGCCGTATTTATAGATAATAATACGGAACCCTTCGTGCGCGAGTTCGACTCGCACTTGGCCGGGTTTTTTTTATAACGCACGCAGCGAACTGAATAAAAACAAACATTTCCCCTGGCCCTTAAAATATCACAACAATATATAAAAAAGTAACTAGATAGATAGAACATTTATTTTGTACTAGCAAAACGCCCCGGCTTCGCACGGGTGCAATTTAGATGAAAATAAGTTACACGCTGATAATGTAGCTTTCTAATGGTGAAAGAATTTTTAAAATCGGTCAAGTATTTTTTGTATTAAATCGTAACAAAACCGCAAAAATTGAAGAAAATGACAAAGTATATACAATACTACCCCTCGCAGCATTGCTCGCTGCGCTGCGCTGCTTGAAGCCGCACCGGCCGCGGCGCGACGGCCGCGGCGTGTATTTTTGTTTGTATTGATATTTTTAATTTCGTAATATCTTTTGAATGGAATGTCCGATTTCAATAATTCAAAAAGTAGTCAATAGGTATTGAAACAGTCTTGGATATGAAATAATTTATTTGGATAAGAATTAATATAAAGGTATGGATAACATGGTCTGATTTTGAACGGCATTTCTTTCAATTTTTTAAATGTTAAAAAGTAGTTATAGTAACATAACTACAATAGCTAGATATATGATCTCGCGAAGTTTTTTGTTGATATTGATATGTTCTATAATATTGTAGAACATTTTTTTGTTCTATCGTTAATACTTTCCGCAGCGCATGCGATGAAAGACATATTTTGGCTAATTTTTTTACATCTTGAGTTGGTTTTAGTAGGAATTTCTAAGGATCTCTATTTTTTTCTAGTAATAAATATAGCCTATGTTACTCAGCGATATTGTAGCTTTCTATTGGTGAAAGAATTTTTGAAATCGGTCCAGTAGTTTCGGAGCCTATTCAATTCATACAAACAAACAAAAAATCAAACCTTTCCTCTTTATAATATTAGTATAGAAAACTATCACCAGGCAAAGTTGGTGTTTTATTATTTCCGCAAGGTTATAACATAGCCTTGAATATTTTCAAGTTGTTTGCATTTTAAAACCGACCTAATTAAAAAAAATTAACACCTGAGTAGAAAATAATACAGCCGGGCTAGCATGACAAAATTTTGTCTACCGTTTTCTCGTGTTTTAATCGACTATCACTTTATTTCTTTCAGGTCTAACATGACAATTACACTTAAAACTCGACTTTTAATATCAAAAATAGATATATTTGTCGATCGAGATATCTTTTCTGTCAAAATTGTCGATGTCGAGATATCTTACATCTTAGTTTGTCTTCTCTCGTCCGCGGAATATAATTTATTATAATTTCTCGATAAGGCATAATCAATTTTTCGTAAGAACAATTACGGTGAGAGATATTTGTTACTTGGATGGATGGAAAAGAAGTACAATAAATATTCATTCTGTTGCGACATTGAGAGTCAACATCGAGCCAAAGCTTGTTAAATTCATTCCACTGTTGAATGCGCTGTGAATAGAAGAATTACTTTCAATGCAATAAAGTGCGCCTGATGAATCTTAAATGCAATTCACAGGTTAATAGCGTACAGTAATATAGTGTAAAGGCTCGTAATGTCAATATTCTTAATTGAATTTATTTTTTTCGTATTTATGCATAATAAAAATTCTTATAAGTAATGACTAATATAGTATACAGAATTGACTTAGAATTATATACTACTAAGTAGATATCTGAATAGTTGACATGTTACAATATAACGGTTAAAACTTGCATACAAAATTCGTGTGCTCTATTCCTATCGCTACATTTTGCTAAACAGAATTTTGCCTACTTTGGCAGAATCTATAAATAAAAAAGAACATAAAAATATTCACTTTCATACTGGAACGCAATCAATGTTATACAACCTCGTATAGCTGAAAATTCTGCCAGGGAAGGTATTTGGTTAATTATTTTCGGGAATTTTAATTGTTGGTAAAACAAAGGGTTCAGAATTCAACTGAGGTTTTTTCCTCTCATTCGAAAAAGGGTTACCATTTTAGCCAACTTACAAATATAATAAACATATTTAAATAGCGTTGATAAATGTAAAGTGTTAAATTACTCTCATAATTTGGCTAGACAGTTATGATAGCAAATGACTCCTGCTCTACCTTGATGAGATTATAGTGCAGAATTTACGATAATATATTTATTTGGACATAACTCATTAAAAAAAATCATAAGGAAAAATATTTGGACTTTTTTAATTTATATGTATAAAAAACACTACACAATACAGATTTTAATCGGTTAACAGTTATATTTAGTTTCGGATTTCTAAAAGTATAAATCTGAGCTCACTCCGCGACGTAGATAAAGCGAAAAAACGTACGCCTTTAACAACCTTAAAGCAATAACCGATACCTTGAAATAAGTTACGCCTGATGCACCTTTTAACATATAAAAACAACTTCACACGGAACTCAACGAAATCGGTTATCAACGTCTATAACTTAATATGTATATAATATGGAGTATCGACTGGGAGTTTCAAATTCAGTCTATAGTTTTCCGAAAACATAATGTAAAAAGTAAGATAACATGACTACGCACCATTATGTCATGTTAAATACAGTACATATCAAATTGGACATTTTTATTTGCACAATGAGCAATTTAGCAAGTGGCGAAACATGTAATTTGCTATGATAGTTAAGTTTAATTTATTATTATTAATGTAAATGTTATTTAATTTTAATTATTGCACAGTCGAATTGGATTTGTATGATCTGTAATGGTATTTGTCTAAATAAGTATAAATAAATAAATGTTAAGATACTGGATCCTACTGTCATTCAGATGACCTCCGGGACAAAATAAAAATAGTCTGCACAAGTCTTATTGATCTTATTTGTAAGATGCTTGGTATGCCGAGTGCAAGTAGGTAGTTGTTCTAACATAATAGTCGTCCTCCTGTGTTGTCTAAGTAAACTATTTTATTGATAAGCTGGATACAATTGTTAGACCTTCGATAGTTATTAGCATACTGTCACGTCTCATTTGACTAAGTGATAAGGACTTCGCTGAATAGTAGGTCAAAAATAATACAAACCAATAAATAAATTACAATATACATACGAACTAATAATACACAAAATAATATAAAATATGAGCAAGTGTTAAGTTATTTGAATATCTTTAACGATATATTTATAGAAATGTCTATAACGTATGTATCACGGAAAAAAGTATGTGTTTTTTATATTTTTATTGTTAAATGTATATGTATAAAATATATTTATGATTCTACTAATATATTAGTTTGGTTGGGTCGGTTATAAGTTTGGTTTAGTTGATAAACTGCATTCGAAAATGTATAACTACAAAATCTATATATGGACTATACCCTCATGTACAACAATATAAATTTTCAGCGGGTATATTTGATTCAATTTACCTTTTTTTACCATGTAACCTATAGGTCATGGCCTTTTGTACGCATTCGTCTTACCTAAAATGTTTGGTACAATTGTTACTTATCATCCATATTGCGGAAATGAAATTTAAATATGAATAAAAACGCAAAAAAAACAATCCACATACACAGAGCTTCAAAGTACATTCACATAAAATTCCGCTGCGATAGACATATGTACTTCATTCTATGCACAAGCCTCTTCCATTGTTAAACTTTGTACAATGATTCAACCGTTTAATGCCAGTATATATTTCATACGAATAGCTCAGATCGCGGAGAAAATGAAATAAACTTGTCTATTCTATTCAAGAGCGGATTCTCGATTGTAATAAATGTTACAGCGTAATAACCGGAGGGGCTAAAAGAGCCTTATCAGAATATCACTCGCTATGAATTTATGTTGATTCATCAATATTGGCAATTTCTTTTAGAGACGTCAAGTTACAGAACAGAAAGAGTAAGCTGATCTGTGCGTCAATTGATATCTTGTTATGAATTGATTTTATCTCAAAATAATTATAAGAAGGTACACCTTGATAATACATTTCATACATGACTAAATGGGAAACCATTAGTACTTTAAAGGGAGATCTTATAAAAACTTAAAATCAGTTTTGCAACGGAGTATATTACATTTAATTTTTAATATATAGTTTTTTTATAATTAGCTTTAGTAATGGATTTAAATATGTTTATGTATTCGTTATAAGGTTCTATAGGACTGACATGTTCAAAATATAACCTTAAAATAAAACCGAATAGATTTTTTTTATAAAATCTCTCTCACGCGTACCACTGACTGGCTACTTCATCGGGTGGCGCATACCATCGGTACGCATTTGATTGTTTTCTAATTGAATATACCTTCTCCATCGAGGATCAAAATCTCTGTTGCCTGCCAACAAGAGTAATGCAAAAACGGCAACACTCGCAAACAATTTTCGTTTTACGCTCCGGATTAGCTTTCGTCCGACACTGAGAAGAGCTTTTAAGTGTAGCCTCGCTGAATGTGTTATTAAAAAGCATTTTTACTGTCCGAAAAATGTTAAAGAGAGTCGAGTTATGAGACTTAATAAAAGTCTATATTACGAGCTGCGATTTCGTTCAGTCTCCGGAATCTTTTTTGGCGTTTCGCCGAAGCGGTAACCAATACAAATATTGATAGAAGATGATAATAATCTACAAGTTTATGATAAAAGGATGTTATGAAGAATTTTGTCTATTCATAAAAGTACAATTTAAACATTCAACCTGGTGAGCTATAGATATATAGTCATGTATTTTTTAAATGGCAACGATCTAACTTATTTTGAAAAATCTCAAAACAATTTTGAATCAATTATGTACATATATTTAATACGCTAGGTTTTTATAAAGTTTACAACAAAAATCATTTAAGAATAATTGTTTTGTACTCCGTATATTAGTTTGTTATTCTTACTATATAATTCAATTGTCCATGTACGCAAAACTAATATTAATAATTTATTATATTTTTATTTATTTATTGATTTCTAGGTGGGTATCGAATCCATACGTATAGCGTAAGTGTTCAATCGCCCACTAATGAATAAGCTTTACCGCAGGCGCAATATTATTACAGGGATCTATACAAAATATATCGCGCTGTAACGTTCTTTGATAAAGTAAGGCTACAATAAAACTGCTCTTGGAGATCGCGGTTCTTTTTTAAGACTTTTATTTTTTACCCTACCTATTTACCATTTTAAAAAAATATAATAAACAAAACAAAAACTACTGACATTAAATCCGATGTTATAATTAATAAATCTACACCTACACAACATAACTTTTATAAAAAAGCTAGCGACCCGCCCCGGCTTCGCACGGGTCAAGATTTTTTGACAAAAAAGCAGGGGTTGTATGTATTTTTTAATGCCACATTATAAAAAAATAAAAACAAAAAATTTCGTCTAAAAAATAAAAAAAAAAATTTAGGGGTGGATTACCCTTAACATTTAGGGGGATGAAAAATAGATGTTGTCCGATTCTCATACCTCCTACCTACAATATGCACACAAAATTTCATGAGAATCGGTCGAGCCGTTTCGGAGGAGTATGGCAACGAAAACTGTGACACGAGAATTTTATATATTAGATAAAAACTAAATAATAATACAGAAACTATTTACATTTTAGAAAAGATAATTATTGTATGTATTATCTTACAATAAAGTTCAAATAACGAGTAGTTCGCGATCTTTGTTAATTTCAGCACCACATCTAATTTCAAATGTTAAGTACTTATTAAATAAGTTATAAGTTAAATTGCATTTTATATTCAATTCTCCGGCTGCAGTAAACGTAATTTGCTCTTTAAAACGGCTGTTTAAAGATGATAAACAATATTAAGTCGTAAATAATTCCACTATAAAAATATACTTTACATATAAAAACAATGTTGCTTTTGCAATTGCAAAAAGCTTTATAGTTAGTCAAGGAATTAATTATTCTACTAAATAAATACTATTACTTATCAATATAATGTCTATTATAAGTCTCGTATAATTTAAGTTTGTAGGTAAAAAGAGGTACCATTTAAATAAAATACTGTATACCGGATTAAAACGCGATTTATTATTTCAATTATTTATCCCGACGTTTCGGATGCTTTTCAGCAACCGTGGTCGCGGGAGACTGGGAGTATTTTATTTAAATGTGTGATACTCGCGTTAATAAAAGACAATATTAAGAGGTACCATCGACGCAGAGCAGGAGTTCCGAATTACCGTGTATCCGCGCGCGTCCCCGGGTAGCGGATTGGATAATGCCTCCCAGATAGGGTATATCGGCTTAAACTTGCGCGGACTAAAAACTGGTAGGCTTGGGCCGGGCCTTCGGTCTTTGGACTGTAAAACGGCCCATTGAATTGTGGGGAGCGACATGTCGACTTGTTTGCGCCATTGTGGGGAGTTCTTCGAGCCTCACTGGTGCATGGCATGGGGTTTAGCCGGCCTCCAAGGCAGGCTGTTGAGCGGAAGGAGCGCCATGCCCTGGTGAGCGCCGGAATCGAGCAGTGCTTCGGCACGGGGGTTTGGCCAGTCTCTTAAACAGCTGGTGAATACTGAATGGTTGTTCCGTGGAACCTCTCCATTCTGCAGATGGGTTGAAGCGAGATGCTGGCGGAGGGGAGGGTTATGCCAAGATTGACACCAGTGGTGACAGGCATCTTCGAATTTAACCGCCAGTAATCCGCGGTGGCATATTTTTTGAACCCATGGGCATTATGGCGGATTGAAGAGTGAGGGGTTTAAATGGTAACGCCCAATGACCCAGCTGCCTGAAGCCAATTTATATTTACGCCCCGATATAATATCATTCTTGTTGACTTATTGATAATGCATCCTCAGAGTTTAATTTGTGTAAATAAATTCAACAAAAAAACGTATATCTATTAAACATTTAGAAATTGTTTGTAATTCAGATTCTATTTTAATATGATCTAAGAGATCTAAGATACATAAAATCCCTTTCCCATTAAATAGGTACATATATGTACCTACTTCCACAAAAACAATAGTAGAAGTTCAGTATAGAATGTTCCACTCATAAAATTGTTACGCAGTCAGGTAAGATTTAATATATATTTTTTTAATTTATATTATCGATATGAAAGACATTAATAAATTTTAAATTTAAATAGCAAATTTGAAACCACAGAGGTTTGTATGTAATGCTATTTACATAAATATAGTGAACTCCCGATTTTTATATAAACAAACTATAACAACTTTAAGTAAAATATTTAGTGCCTCAGGGATAACAAGAATAGAAGATTATCGCGACAGAAGTAGCCGATTCTTCGCAAAGACTTCAGAGAACTAAGCACGAAAGACTGTCGAAAAAGTATTCGAATCGTCGATCTGTCAGTTATATGACAAATCTCATACTAATGACAGCTCGACGATACGAATACTTTATGCAAGTTGATCGTGCTAGGCTCTCTGTATTTCGAAGTCGAAGACACTTACTTGCGGTAAACGAATGCACAACAAAATATTTTATCACGATGAACTTCGACCTGCCAAACTTTACTCGGCACACAGACAATGAACGTAACAGACATGCTAGCATAAATTACTTTATGAGGATTACAATGGACTGAAGTAACAAGGAAACCTTAGTTCATTGTTCAGTGTCCCGTTTTGTTTTCGTGGAGGTACCAGTTTCAAATCCCGGGGCAAAAAAAACATTAAATAATCGAGCAAGGCTGATCACCTACTTCAACATGTTTTATTAGGAGAAACAAATGTGATATCCCATGCTCCACTAGAAGACTAGGGAATTCACTATTATCCTTTTTAGAATACGAGTATATCAATTAACAAAAAAAATCTCGCACGAATAACACGCTTATATTATATTCATATATCATCAAAATTTGAGAAAATGTTAACCTTCACACATGACGTTGTAGGAATATTCATCCATCACGATAAACAGGACAACTTGATAATACTGTCGCGCTAAACATCTGATTAGAAATTCAACTCTTTTGATAAATCCTTTATTACAATAGATAATAATTCATTAATTAAATAACATTAAATTTACGTAATGTTGGCAATCAGTGGCGAGACCACCATACAAGCCCAAACGCTCGGTTTGATGACTTTAACGTTATAGGTGTTTATATATAACTTATGTAATTATGTAATCTTGTCCTTTCTGCTCTGACAAGGAGAGGACATCACGGATTTCGCTCAAATTTACTCGCTTTGGGCTTGGCTTGAAATGAAGGTGTCTAAGCAAATATTGTTTATTTTGGGCACTTCAACGGGTAGCGTCAGCGACAGATCTGTCGTTGAAAAAAGGACATTTTTACCACGGTCGGCTTGGCAATCTGATACAATCGGAACCTTCGATGACGATTCAAATCAGCGAATATTTTATTATATGGTTTATTTAATTTCGGTGTGAATTCTTTATCCTTAAGTCATAGACTAGATACGACAAAACAATAAAAAATGTAAGTTTTGTGTGTAAGACAATCGAAGTAAGTTGGTAGATAGTACCTTGATAGATGGCATTGGGAATACATACAGTAGCGAATGACAATTTAACAGTACCTAGCTCAAACAGAGCACTAATATCGGAACTATACATAAACAGAAAATACCCGAAGGAACTCCAGTATTCGCTTTAATTACAATCCTTTATTGAAAAGTCATCAGTACCAAATGTTTTCCTTACCTATACCTTTAGCGCTTTTGCGACATGAATATTAAAAATTGGGAAAAAGCCAGAAAATGTGTCCGCACGGGGAGTCGAATGTGGACCATCGCATTACGAGCAGCTCTTACCACTACGCCAACCGCGGTTTGCCAAGCGTATTTTTTTTAAATATCTAAATCCGTTTAAGGCAATTTATGACGACTGGCTAAGTTTTATATAATTATATAAAACTTAGCCAGTCGTTATAATTATTCATTTCATAGTTTTTGCTCAACCTGATGTAACTTTTAATAAGATATATGAAATGAGCGACAATTATGACTTTGTATGCCATAGTATGTTGAGGTAAACAAGGTCGCAACTTTCATACTAGTTAGGGCCTTACAGTTAGTTAACTATTCACACCCGTCGCAGCCACCAGTTGATAACAACAACAACAAACATACGCAACAGACAATCGACCTTATCACGTTTTAATATCAACACTTATCACAATAATTTGTGATTGTCTTTCAATTACATTAATTTCGAACCTATATGAATAAATACAATTAGTTAATTTAATTAATACTTTCAAACAACTCGACCTCAACAAAATACTCGAACAAAAACTAAGAGGTACCTACATTCATAAGAAAGAAAATATCATTACCGAAAGGTTTTTCTTTAACGATGTAACGACTATTACCTTTTTTGTAGTAATATAATATATTAAAATAAATCTTATATTGCGAATTGAAGGAAATAACCAAGTAGGCACTAAAATGTGATGCCGTCATTGCCTTAAGAAATCATAAACACAGGATAAATAAACTCGGTTAGTCATAAATGTGAGACAATTTGTAATGATATTTAGGTAATTTATAAAGCTTTAGGTCACACACAATAAGTCGATTCGGAGAACAGCCATTGTTTTGATAAATAACTGTCATATTATATTACCTGTTGATCGCGCTGATTCTGATTATAATTCTGCGCGACCAGTCGTATACCGCTCAGTTCCAGAGACCGAGGATCTAGGGAGCGACTACGTGGCTTTTCAGAAAGGAACACATCCTCATCCCGTTTTCCCTTCTTCCATCTGAAGTAATTCGCCATATCCCATACGAGCACTTATAACATGTTCAACACACCATTAACAATAATATACGCGCGTTTTCGTGAACACGGCGAGGTTAGAACGCGGAGGCATCTCTTAAAACACTGAGCGATAACATAGTCGTCACGACTCACGAGACGTTTATTTTGTTATGCAACGCTGAAGTGTATATGCCCGATTTCCTTTACAGCGGTTCCGCAACGGAAACGGGAAGCAACGAGGACTTAATCTCATTGTTTAACAGTACATGTATCAGCACCAGCTGTTACCCAATTGCGCTTCACAATACCGATGTGACGTTATCATATTCTTACCGGGTTACTCTCAGTGGCGTGAGGTACTCGCGACACTAAAATAAATTGTTTCCGTAATTATTGTTCACCTCCTATTTATCGCTTGATTTCGATGTTACGATATGATGGTACGTCAGTTCGTTTGAAGTATACGTACGCTTAAAATGGATTGTGACACGAATCGCCCGAATTAAGACCTAGTATATGATGCCATTTTATTGTACATGCAAGAGCAATAATTGAATGCAATAATTGACCTAAAAGAATTATAAGCTACTGTTTACACGCGGATATAATGTACTGTTTACACCAAGAAAAGTATTAAAACAAAACTTGTATAACAGATCAAGAATGTTACGCGTTGTTAAAACCATGCAAGTCACTTATTGCTTCTATTTAATTGTATCCATAGGGCAAGAAACTTGCATCGTGTAATTGGACCTTTATTGAAACACAACTGGCACTTGTTATAGCTTTTTTATATACCAGTTAAAATGATGATTCTAGTTGGGGGAGTACATTTTTATTCAGAAGCCTATACATTTTTAGATAATAAAATTATAATTTGTAAGTGAGGCAGCACATGCTATCAATGAGAAGTCTTATTGATTGTAACAATATACTTCCAACAGGATAAAAAAATTATAAACTAAATAAAATTCTGAAATTATACATTTTATAGGTTGATGATTGAATATTGATAGAATATTAAAATTCTACATTAATATTATGTATCTCGAAAGTACACCACTCAGTATAGGTACGTTGTGATCTATAAAATAGGCCTCAACACTGATTTTCAGTATTTGAATATTGTGTACAATATTTACAAGCAAATAGATAACATATATGTAATATAGATGCAATAATAAATCATAGTTTAATCACTACATATTATAAAACAAAGTCCTGCGCCTTGTCTGTCTGTCTGTTCGCGATAAACTAAAAAACTGTAGAAACGGATTTTCATGAGATTTTGATTAATAGATAAAGGGATTCATGAGGAAGGTTTAACTATATATTTTGTCAAGGTTTTGTGAAATATAACGATAATTGTTGGAAGTGTCGGAAAAAGTCAAGCCGCCTGCTAGCTTTCATCGAAACGCTGCCTAAATACCCCTTTGAGATATATCAAAATAATGCATGGTGGGATATTCCTCTTTTACAGATATACAAAAAAGTCAATTAATTGTCGATTGTAAAGCAATATCAATTATAGTCATGTAGATTTTATCGAAAAAAGAAAAAAAAGGAAAGGCGATAAAACTTTATTTCCTTATAATTTAAATAAAAGTAATTATCATATGACGTCTTACGCATAAAAAATTTACATCGGTTAAATTTTTAACGGAAATCAAAAAAAATTGCACATTTTTTAAAAATATGTAGTTACATGAATTTTATTCTTTACCTAACACTTGGCATAAATGTAAATTATATTCCATCCCATATTAATACAAAATCGTTACAGTAGCTCAATGGTTACATCTTGCATTGGAGATCGAGGATTCAATTCTCGAGGAAACTGATCACAACTTTAAAGGAAAAATGTGCGATTGACTCAGAAATGTTGACAGGAAATTTACAAATACTTTAAATATTTTGACCGTTCTATATCTCCATATAGTCGTCAGATCAGATCTGCGTAAAAAAATGTAAATAACATACACGTTTTATTGATCTTATATAACTTTAGGTAACCATAGGTAGTTTTGTCTCGGAAATTTTAAGAGAATTTTGCTTTACATAGTAATATTTTTATATATATTATTATAGGTTGCTGAAAAGCATCCGAAACGTCGGGATAAATAATTTAAATAATAAATCGCGTTTTAATCCGGTATACAGTATTTTATTTAAATGTGTGATACTCGCGTTAATAAAAGACAATATTAGTAATATTTTTTTTAAAATAACCATTCTTATAAATTAATCCTATTATATTCAAACAATATTCAAATATTAGCACTTATTGTCATCAATATATTCGTAAAAAGTTGCAAGGGTAGCTAGTTTTCAACAATTAAGATAACTGCACGGATGGCGAAGTAGTTTAAGAAGCTACTTCGCCACCTGAATCGTGCGTATTGCTGCGAGTTCGTTTCTCACCTGGGTTAATATCAAATTAATCATTGTAACAGACCCCGGTTTTATTAAATTTAATAACAACTATTTTTCAAGAGTTGATGGGTCTTGATTTTAATTTTAAGTATAAATAAATCTTATTCAAAATTAAATTTGTCTTTATATTTTAGGCACCCTCTGGATGCATCTCCAAGTACAAATTGCGTACTTTGGCTATGGAATGCTGGAAGCTTCTGTAACAGCGACATCTATTTTAACTTCGCGAAACTCAAACAAATATTTATTTTAAAACATCGCCATCTAGCGTTCGTACGTGAAACTGTGTGGTGCTAGATATCCTGCAGTTACAAGGACTTTATATATATTAAAGTCCTTGTGCAGTTATGATTCGAAATTACGCAGTCTTCGTTTCACAATGACAATTTAGTGCGGCAACTCCAGGTAAGAGGAGAGATTAAATTTTCTGATGTTGTTACCATATATTCAGGTACAATGTTCTATGCATGGGTGATGCAAGGTTTTGTCCCAATTTTTTATCATCAATTGCAAAAATAAGATGGCGTACCCGCGCTAACCAGGCGCTAGTGGCCCATGCTACACAAATGTGAGAGTTGGCAAGTATATTATGTATTTTTTCATGAAGAGGTTTATTGAAACTCGCCATCAATCAGCTCTTGATAACACTAAAATTTGGTATATATTCTTATTATGTCCCTATTACTTTTTTGAAGACAATGCATATTGTTCATTTATATAATAACCGACAGAGACCTGCATAATATTGGTACGTATTCAATAAAATCTGACGCAACACATACTATATAATGTAATATCTACTTCTATAGATCAGGTTATGAGAGCGTAGAATTAAGTCTTAAATAAATATATATGTACAAACCCAAGAAAATAGACGTACATAGAAGAACAGGCCCATTAAAACATTTGGCACAGAAAAAGTAGTTCTACTTTTGACCTGTAGAGCGGGCGGCAATGTATCGGTGTGACACACACATCTAAGCAGTCCGCTGACTCCTCCCCTCGCGTTGTCTCGCTTGCTCTTACGAGCGAACAGCAATAACGCTCTAAAAGCGGCTGGGTGCGAGAGAGTGCGCGCTATGACTTCAGCGTCAGAGTGTACGTTCACACGGATACTAGCACGCGGCGCTGGCTGGGTTAAACACTCTCCAGAGCGGTCCAAATAAGACCTGATCTTCTATGTACATCTATGCTCTTTGGTACAAACTCACCGTTCGTCTTCTTTCCGAACCGTCGGTGGGAGGGACCGAGGGTCGACCACGAAACATTTCCATCATCTTGCTAATGGCACTCGAGCGACGCGTGGCCGGCACCGTGACTGTATGATAGTACTACAAAAAATATTCAAAATCAAAAATACATTTTTCAATTATTTTAAAAAACACCAAAACACAGTAATAAAACAATAAAAAAGAGGTGCAGTTGTTACTTGTTACTTATAGTGTCCTCCGAATCGGGAGATCACGCAGTATATGTTGGACCCTACCTTTTGTTTTGTTATTGTATGATGTGGTGGCGATTACAATATCCAAATATACATAACAGAAAATAAACAATAGACTTATAATTTTGTATCTTCTTCTTTTGAAAGTTCTCTTTACTTACTCTCTTGTCACTGCCGGAATGTGGATGTGCGGAGCCGTCTTTCGCCTTGCTACTTGGCTGGCTTGAGCAAGACGCTCCATCGGTCTTGCTGTTCTCGGGATTACTGACGTCCGGCTTTTCTGACTCTTTTACATTCGATTTGGTCATGTTCTTGAACAAAAAAATACATATAAGCTTATATTTATATTTGCTGAAATTGATTGTCTAGAGTAGACTAGAGACAGTCATTATTTATGTCCTTCAGCGATAAAGTCGCCATTTGTACCCTATTCCATTTTGTTTGTGGTTTGTCTGTTATATACTCTTTATAACTAATATTTTGAATGTATTAAACATACAAACATAGCATGCACCGTATAATTTTCGGCCACCGTCCTTAGGATGCTGTTATGACTGCCTCTTAGGCTAGCCGCACATTGGACACGATTTTATTGGAAACGTATGTTAATGGGCGTACGGACGTACGTATTCAACGCGCATTTTGATATATATTATAGCCACTATTAGACTTGCAGTAACTTTCACAAGACCGTTCATATTCTTTTTCTATTTTCATATCGATTTTAACGTATGAACACCTAAAAAATCAGAGCAAGTTGGGATGCGAGTAGTATGAAAACGCATCCAAAGTACGGCTGGCCTTACCCTTCCCAAGATGCTGTTTTTTGCGCATTACTGCCCAAAACTCGTCCGTATTGAATCCTGGCATTACTACATAGGATGTGCCGATGTATACCTGCATAGCGGCTTTGAACTGTTGCATAATGGTCGGTGGCTTCTTAGTATCATTCCGCGGACGCGACTTGAAAATATCAAAGAGGGCTGGTCTTCGGCTCACCCCGGAGGTTCCTAAAAGAAAATATACCGAATCAATATACTTCGATACCAATTTTATCTTTAATCCTACTGATATTTCTACCAATGGCGGTTATTGACTGCTTGATGATTATTAATAATAAAGATATAATAAACAAAAATTAAAACCAGGAATTTAATAATTTTGATTATTCTCAAAACCGGTAATTTGATCGCTCTGGCAGGTTACTTAAATGTGTATTGTTGATCGAAGCTTAAATATCAAAATATTGTTTTATTTTTTGAAAATATTAATGTTAAACAATAAAGTTAACTGTCGTCAAATAGTATTCAAATGATTTAACCGATTGTTGTACCTACTTCTTATCTGAGAATACTTATGCAATAAGTAGGTATATGAAATATAATAGCTAATGCTATGTTTTAAAAAGTACCCACGTTATTTAAAGATAGGGATAAACCCCCGTATCTTTTTTTTCTTTCGTTCTGGAGTATTTTTATATTCGATAGAGCGAGACAAACCATATTTTTAACTTTATCGAGCTTACGTTTATGAATAAGGCCGAAAGTTTATATGTATGTATTATTAATTATGAACTCATTGGAGCGTTCCGATAGGTCGCAAGTCCTTATTCCCCTGGGCCAACATGTTTATTATTTTATGTAACTATATTTTCCAATATACATAGTTTTCCAAGAATATCGAAATTTCAACCGGGTATCGAAACACCGTTAATATATGGAAAGAACGTAGACGTATGAATTACTGCGCATTTGGATTTCAATCTACGAATTTCCGAACGCTTGAAATAAAATTAGGTCGACAGCATTGTGTGAGGTATCACATACCATCCATTAAGCATCGCGCTCGTTTCTCGACATCTAGCACACAAAAGTAAATATTCACGAGGGCAAATTATTTTCATAAAACCATACATCGATACACTTTAATAGATTTGCATTTTAGAGCGTTCGAAAAGGTTTTGTCGTTTACAATAAACAGGTTTATGAATTTGCGCAGATACCCAGATGCATAGTATTACTGATTTTAAACTTATGCAATATTGATTATAATATTCAAGGAATGAGTTGTAATAAAATAATAATCCATGTCACCTCTATACTAATTATTAATTCTACAAATTTGACGAGAACTCAGATTGGAAGAAATAAAGACAAGTCTCTGGAACAACATGTGATCCACGAATGTCTTTAAAACTAAGGGAAATGTGACCTAACTGTCGGTTCTGAATGTGAAACAGTGGAGTGACAATATTGGATAAGATATTCATAGTTTAATGAAAAATTAAAAGGTAATCGTTCGGCCTTGTATTATATGGAATGAAAAGCATGAATATAAAAGTGGATGGATAAAAGGTAAGAGAATGGACAAAAATGATGGATTTCTTGTATGAAAAAGATTTATTTGAGGGTTGTAACTGGTGACGAGTGAAAGAAAATAATGAAAGAAAATACGTTGCGCTGATACTAAAAGGGAAAAGGGCAGAGGATGAATTTTTCCTTGGTAATGGTGAGACAAACGTAATATCTAAATTATATTTCTGTTCAAAATGCATAAACAAAATTCGATGCACTGAACATGGACTGGTTTTGACTTGATTGACCTTGAATTAAAATATATTATGTAAGTTTTATCAATACACAGAATAATAATGTTAAATTTCGTTGTAATAATAAGTAAGAAAAACATATTTCTATATTATATTTCTGTCTGCATGTAAATGTGTCTGTAGTATATCATATACGGAGACAAAACTTCAAGGAAGTATAATATGTATAAAAACAAAATTTTGGCATTATAAACATATGTAGTTTAGTACAAATTATTTCATTTAAAGAGTTCGAAAGAATGTGATTTAGGTATGTTTTAGAATGAGTTTTTACGTTAGATTAAGTATTAACTTATAGATTATTCTGTATATAGCCTTGTCCCTAAATATGTATGAGCGAAACCAGAAGAAACGTACGTTCTTTATCTGCTCTTTTTTTTTAAATATTTTTTTTTATTATTCTATACAATAGACGGCACCTATAATACAACATAGTTTCGTTAGCGCGGCAGCCAAATATCACAATAACCTTATTATTACTGTGTCTTAATATTATGGTATGATTAGGTTTCGTCACACATCAATTGAATGTTGATTACTCGTTTCATAATTACCATGTATTGTCTGTTGGTACAACTGATGAGAATGGCCATCGTCCGCGGATCCTCGCCGCCTGCGTTCACCAACAGATTGTGTGCTTCGTGTAATAGCCGCATCCATTCTTTGCTCTTGAAAGAACAATTCCATATTAATATATTTTTTTATGTCAGATATCGACAGACGAGAGTGAAGTTCACTTGATGGTGGTGAGACCTCAGCCACAGAACATCAGTCAATGATGCATTGTCGACCTAATTTTTACTTCGAGCATTCGGAAATCCATAGACTGAAATCGAAACGCGCCATATGCACTTCACGGTTTTTCCATCTATGAACGGTGGTTCGTTACCCGGTCGGAATTTAGATATTCCTCCCACCCGATCAATGCCCGAAGTTATCAGACGTGAGGAAAACATGCTTACAGAAAATTATAAACATGTGGCCCCGGTGGGATTCGAACCCACGACCCATCGATGCGCACGGCAGGTGTTCTACCGAACGCGCCAACGAGCCCGTCAATATCTTACAAAAATCATAGGCACAAATAGAAGCAATTTGAGGATTTATTTATAAGCTCAATGGCTGGGAGGTTTGTTAAGAGAGTTTGTTGACTTCGAATTATGAAGACAAGACTTTTTTAATGTTTCGTTTGGGCCACAAAACATTCACATGCTCGCCTATAAAGATAAATGATCAGTGAAACTGACAGAAACCTGTCAGCCCCATACCCAACTAGGGGTCTCGGAAATGCAGTGTCCTAAAAATTTGACTAAACATCATATTATGTAGATAATATATACAAAATTAAAAAAAACGTGATAATCATTCTTACAACTATACTCGTACGTATGTTTATAGTTTAAAGAAACAACGGAAATCAACAAAATAGTTCGATCTGCGTACAATTCTTAATTGGCTTATTAACAACGTGTTCAAACAACATTTAAACTAAATTATTAAGAACTATCGACCTCGAGTATATAAAACAAATATGACAGTGTGTATAAAAATCTTAACCAAAATACTGTAAATGCTTAAAATTCACAATATAACCTAATCCAAAAGGTAATAAAAAGTTACAAGGAACCAAATGTTTTCATAGTTCTTATAAGATCCCTACGAAATTGCAACCTTTTACATTCGATAAATCGGTATGTTAAAGTGTTTTAAAAATAGCCTAGCGTTTGCTCTATTTCACTATACAGAACTATTTTGCATCAACATTGAAAATCGATATTCCTCGTTACCGCACCTAGTTAACGTCTATTATACCGTTGCTTTAAACACCTGCATATAAATTAAGCATACTATAACAGAATCTGTATAAATTCAAAAAATATATGTACACTTTATATACTGATTATACGTATAAATCCATTTAACAGCTTAACAACGAGACTGGTTTTATCGATACTATCGTTATATACCTATCGATCTACAAAAAATATATCAGAAAATATCGCAACAATTTCATATATCAAGTAATCATGGTCTCTTGTTAAATCATGTTATCCTTAGTGACGTCACAAATAAAAAATGCATAGTGAACATAATTCTGATGCCCTAATATATTTTGTCTTAAAATGAAAACTCCTAACAGCACATATTCATAGCAATAGATTATGTGATAAGTTTCGAGTTTATTCTACAATAGAGTGGCCCTTAACATTCGAAACTTGGCCTCTATCCAGCTAGAGCGCATATAATGCTAATAATATGTACAAATAACGCAAGCTCCACTAAATCATATGGTTACTCTTCGCGGTTAATAAATCTAAATTTGAAATTCGCAAATATAATCAACAGCAAGAGGAAAAATAACACGTAAACAATAAAAATTAAACAAACTATAATTATATTATTTTAACAACAAAACGTTTAAAAACAAGTGAAGGCAGTATGAGTGTTATGAGTGTTTATTCATAATATGTTACTATACTAATAATAAACATGATTTACCTCTCTTCTGACGTCTTTCATCACTATATCTTCGTACATCCTTTGTTTTCTGAATATCAGTGAGTTTGATTATGTCCCTTTCTCTACGAGATTGCGAGCCCCAGGTTCCAGAACGCACCCGCACCGCTTCGTTTTGTTCGTCCACTTTTGTAGTTTCGGCCTCGTTTATCTCCTTCGTCTTATTATCATTTGAGACTATTTCCTCTTTAGTCGACGTTATCTGAACACAAATAAAACTATATTAATTGAGTAAACAGTACATTTAAACACTAATTTCTGATGTTTGCCTATGTGACAAACGAATAGAAATGCAAATCAATTATTCAAAATTATATTTCTGAACTTACGGGTTTTTCGTTAGATCTTTTGACCCAAATATCTTCTGAGCTTGTCGGTAGTCCATCAACTGTAGATCTGATTTCAATTAAACTACTGTCAAAATAATTCTTGTCACGATGGAGATTCTCGCCAGCAAATATTGACCTTATACTCGGTCTAAGCTCTTCTGCACCCTTGGTACCAAAATGAACGGTATGAGCATTGTTAGCATGTGAACGTAGGGCACGCTCTACCTTTTCTGGTGGAGGCTCTGTCGTTGTTACCAAAAATTTATGTTTTGCTCCCATTACAGTTCTTTTGGATGAATCACCATCGATTGATTTGTTTTCAATTAAATTATTACTATCATCTACTTTAACTTCTTGATCCTTCAGATGAGTTGGAGATTTATTTTTCTTATTGCCGTTTTTGTTAGCATCATATGCTTTTGATGGTGAATTAGAATTAGAACTATCTTTTTTATAGTCATCTTCATCCTCCTCACGGCATTGTGATAAACGGCGTCTCTCGTTATATGGAAAAGGTGAGCTCGAATTGCGACTTGAAAGATTATTACAATGATTCATAAAATAGTGTTGAAAAAAGCTATCTGTCTCAGGAGTATCATTATTGTCACCTTGAATTATATCTTTTAACGCAGCTAGTGATGTAATGGTATTGTAATTAATTGCATTGACTAGATCTTCACTGTCTGTCGAGCTTGGTGATCCACTGTTGTTACTGTGAGTATCTTCTTCTTTTCTAGTATCTACGTCCAGAACCACGTCCTTTTTTGCCTCCATTTTCTTTTTCTTCTCATTTTTATTTCTTTTTGTTTTATTCTTTGTGATGATTTTATTATTATCGGTATCCATTGAACAACATATGTATAAGCACAGGTAGAAATAAATAAATAAATTTAAATTAGAACTTAATTACAAACAATCACATGTTAAAGTACTAAGTGCGTTTAAGTGATGTCGTAATAAATTTTAAAACTAACGTCATCGCAGTGATGACATTGTTTTGAGATCGATATTATTATATAAGTAAGAGCCAGCATACATTTCAATAATCTGAAATCAAATTAAAAACATATAAATTAATTAACTTAAGATTGTCAGGTCACTCTAATATAATATAAACTATTAAGTAAAACCTCGAATTAAGTAAAACCCCCCGCGTAGTTGATGATTACATATATGCCAAAAAAAAACAAATACTTCATTGATTTTCAACAAAAATATTCTAAATAAATTTTGTTACAGCATAAAGTACCTAATATATACTGATGTTCATAAAATTTCAAGTAGTTTGATAGCGCATCATTGACTGATGTTCAACCATGTGAACCTCATGCTCATCTGTCGATATCTAACATAGCAAAATGAAGGAGAACTGGAATAAAGCCTAACAGTTACCATAGATTCATTGTGCAGAGCAATGGTCAATATATATTTGGAATTTACCAACTTATCAGACATCATATTACAAGTTTAATCAACAAACTATATGATAATATTTCTATTATCTTCACGGAAATAAGAGATGACTGGCCTTCTAGTGAATTATTACCTATTTACATTTCTCTATAACTATTTAAAGTCTTCAACAAAGAAAAATACTAGAGTAACATTAGACATTTTAAAATTAAATTAAATAAATATAATTCTATAAAAAAATCTAATTCAATTCAATTAGCTACTAGAGTTTGTCCAAGAAGAGAGTGGTAAATTTAACACATTTATAACAACAATAATATAGATTTGCTTAGTAATGTGAAGAAGTTATGATGTAAAACATTTTTTGCCAAATTTCTGTTCAGACGAAAACAAGAGCTATCTGCATCTATATTAATATTATAAAGAGGAAAGAATTGTTTGTTTGTTACGATTTAACTCAAAAACAACTGGACCGATTTAAAAAAAAAAATTGTAGATTACATCTACGTGCGAAGCCAGGGCGGATAGCTAGTGGTGAAATAAAAATGTTGCAATCTTTATGAATGAAGCACATTAATGTTTCTGGTTACATATTTTATTTGAGTTTTTTTTCTACCAATATTTGTATGTAGTTAATTTACTTTTAGTTAGTGTGGTGTAAAAAATGATAATTTTAGTGACACTCATTTTTCATGTAAAATGTTGTTTGATTTATAATTTATATCACAAAATAAATAATTTCATTTCACATTCAATTATGACTTTAAACATGATCTAAACACAATATTGTTGTTATGATGTCATCAAAATCAAATAGTAATTACAAGGCAGATCAAGTAGTAGATTAAATATAGAGTTAATGCTTTATTATATATTCATCACAAGCAATACTAATAATGGTAGAGATAGGAGATAGGAATTTGGAGTAATACTCTTAAAGCTTCCAGCTTTGAGATTTGGCAACAGATAATAAAACCAAAATAATATTAAATGTTACATACAAAACTAAAATTTTAATTTTAATATTGATACAAACAGGCATAATATATCTTCCCAAGAAATAAAGTTAAAAGAAAAAACATTTTTAAATGTTTTGAGATATTGATTTTTTACTTGAATATTATGTGTTTTTGAAAAATTCCCAAAAACCACAAATATTTCTTTTTGGTGCTTTCACCTTAGGTATAATATTGGATTGTAAATTATCATTTAAATTTCGTCAGTGATTTCTGAAAGTTAAATGGATTTCGTATAATGACAATTTATTTCCATTTGTTTATTCAATAAATAGTATATTTAATATTGCTATTCAAAAAGACATCATCCATTACTCGACTCTAATTCTGTCCACTAATCATCACTGAAAAAGGCCTTGATCTACATCTAAATAAATAAGTCTATAAAAGTGATTACAACGACAATAAAATATTCCTACCATAAACAAATTTCATATTTTTAAAGTATTGATTTTAAGGTTTTGGATTGATCAACTGTAGTAAGATCTAGCTTCTGGGTAAAACCACATTTATTTTCTCTAAATTAAAGACACTTGATATATTTTTAACTAATTTAATATTTCAATTGTAAAATACATATACAATAATTTTAATAGATATTTACTTTATAATAAAGTATTTAGGAATTTAGTATTTTTAGGAAGCCAGTCATTAATAGGTGCCTTTACATTATGTAAATATTTTAAGATAAATAGAATATAGGTAGGTATTTGTTTATGGAGGATAAGTAATCATAAATAATAATCAATCAAGAAATGGGAAATTGGAGTAACATAATCATATAACTTACTAGTAACATGTCCTGGCTTTGCACAGGTACAATGTACAAAAAATATAGTCTATCTTACTGGCTGATAATGTAGCTTTCTATTGGTAAAAGAATTTTTAAAATCAGTTCAGTAGATTCAGAGATTACTCCCTACAACCTTTTCTTTACACCTTGGGTTACATTATTCAAGTTTAAGTAGGGATACCTAATTATTTCTGGAATAATAATAAATATAGTAACTCGGTGAAGATGTAGCTTTCTAATGGTGAAAGAATTTTTAAAATTAGTCGAGTAGTTTTTAAGTTAACTTGTAACAAACAAACTGTCTCAACTACTGAACTACGAATATTTTTTACTATATCTATTAATCTGGGATTTTATGAAAGATTATATGATAGAGATAATTGTTTTGCTTTGTGTTATAAGATATCAACAGTCAATGTTAAAAATAAATATTTATACTACATAATATTAAGAAAATATTGCATGATATTTAAGAAAATGTATCACAAATAACATATTTAGTAATTATTGTCAGTGTTTTGTTATGCTGTAAATTTATATAAATACTCTAGGATCTTCAAGAGACTTCATAAAATTAAATATATTAATCTAAAACAAAAAGTAAATTAATAATATTAAGAAAATATTGCATGATATTTAGGAAAATGTGCCACAAATAACATATTTAGTATAATTATTGTCAGTGTTTTGTTATGCTGTAAATTTATATAAATACTCTAGGATCTGCAAGACACTTCATAAAATTAAATATATTAATCTAGAACAAAAAGTAAATTTATAGTTTGAAAAAGTTGAAAATTTCTATTAAATTGCGATAGTAGGAATAATCAAGAGAGATTGAATGTTTAATGTTTGTATGGGGACTCTCACTTTATTTATCATGTCAAATTTGTATTGAACATCAGTGCTAGATTTTAAATAATATGGGATAAATGATAAGCATATATATAGACATAATTATTGCAGTACATGGAACGGATTAGTAAGACATGAGTTACTTATAGGAATTAACACTAGTGTGCTAAAAATTTAAATCAACTAGTATTTTTTCTCAGATTGTTCACCATATGATACCATAGTTCAACATGTTATAAAATAATTAATTATCAATTTTCATCATAAAACTACGCAGGGGTAATTAATCTAACAACTAAAAAGGAAATTGTTAATAGAGCAACAGACGTTACCAAATTTAGTGGAAAACAAACCGTAAACACATTAATATTAGGATTTTTTGGTTGATAATGTTTCCATTTAACACATATTCTTGACACAAAAACTAAAATAACAGAAAAAATCTTTAAAATCCAGCAGTAAAAACACAATTTGTGAACACAAGAGTCAACACCAGTCGAAATTTCAGCTGACAACTCATGATCATGACAGACTAGTGGTGAGCCGAACAATTATTAAAATAATCGATTATGTTTTTTCATATGTTATTCAATGAGGATCAGTAAAGTTATAGCAAATTCAATGAAATTAGTATCCTCGTTATTCTTTATGACATAAGAACTATATATCTTTTTGAATTATCCAAATCGGACCATTATTTACGAAGATATTAAGTGATAAACGTGTGCCGTTCCCGCCGCGAAAATGAAATGTACGCGGGAGCGTGTGACGTCACTGTGACGGAACCGAGCGCGGCCTAGTACCGGCGCTCTTACTTCTCGATTTAACGAAGCTGTTAGAATGTAATTTTGTGATATTTTAAGTATAAAACATGCATAAATAATATGAGTACTAATAAATTAGACGGTGGTTTTGTGCAAGCTCAATCAGATAACCTTCCAAAAGTGGATTCTTTCATGGTATTTGACCACCTAGAATGATTTCTAAGTTCACTAGCGCTGAAATTCGTGGTTGAAACCTCAAAGGTAAGGGTGCTGCTTATTATTTACGAACGTAGGTACTTATTAGTAATATTTAAGTCTAAGTGGACGTAAGAAATAATGAATGTAAGTGTATAGGTACAGGGACGTATTCAGAACTTATGAATAAAGTGCTTATAGAATCTTGATAAACGAATGATGGCTTTTTAATCTACTTGCGCTTTATTTAGTGGTTCCCTATACTTGCTGATCTATGACAGAAACCTTTATATTGTTTGCAATGATTTTTTTGCCATTTTTACAAATATTTCGTTCAGTATATAATATATAGGTAGGTGACTTCAATATAAAGCAAAAAATTTATAATATTTTGTTCTTTATCTACACTTCTGTCAATTTAATTTTTTGAGACTTGTCACTCAATGTTCAGTTTAAGCTTCCTTCCAAGCAACCTAAACTTTACGTAATTTTCTATATCTTCTTCCAACTGAAATATATATTAATTTATTTGCTTCTAACAATAAGGCAAAGCTGACGCAGATACATAAATGCTTATAAAATATTGTTATTCACTCTTTGGTTTTTACCCAAGTACGTCCCTGTGTCATTTATTTTGACTCTGGAATATTACCTACATAGAAATGGTAATAGGTACATAGGTACGAACGTAGGTTTATCCACAAAACTCAGAAAAACTAAGTAGTTATGTTTTTATTAATACAGCAGGCTTAAAATAAGATAATACTTAGGTACACTACACGTAATAGTAGGTATCAACTTATTTTCATATCAACTAAATAATAGTTATAGTTATGTAGGTACGTAAATCGAAACTATCTTCACACCAATGTCTTGTAGCCTGGGCAGAGGGTAGAGTTTTATCATATCTTCTTACAACGGAATACCATTTTTACGAAGTTTTGGGTTTTTCGGCACGTTAAAAAGTAGTTTTTCTGGTGTTTTAATAGAAGTGTTTGTTCATTTCGGACCTATACAATATTTACACATAGTTTAAAGGTGAATTAAACAAAAATCGGACGCAAACTTAATGTTTTAGTGACAATTAACCAAAGAAAATACTGCGCGCCATACGCTTAACAGGCCGCGACCGTCACAGTGACGTCATAGCAACCGCGGCGGCCACTCAGGGAACTTCGCTAGTAATTTGGTCATAACTTCGTCAATTATTATCGTAGAACAAAAATTTTTGCACTGTATGTTAAGGATTTCTTAGCTCTTTAAATCTGCATTCTCAACTAAAAACGTTACGGATCCTCATTGAAATATTTGGCATTATTATGCCAAATTAAATATTGTATCAAGCCAACTATGAATACTGCAAGCACCCAATGGTTTCGACTTGATTCGTCTGAGCCGTGTGACTATCATGACAACGACTATCGGTTAGCTCGTTTTTAGTTTTTTCCTACGATATTCGGTCGCCAGTATTTTTCAATTTCGATTATAATTATATCGATAATTGTATAGGTATAACAATAAGGTATTTTATTTTATGCATAACAACACAACTTTACAATAATAGCAGTTTTATATTATTGTGTACGATTAAAATCACGTCAGGGTCACTAATTATGGAAGTTCACGTAAGTATTAATAAACCTGTCATGTCGTCAAAAACTAATCATCGACCAAATATATTTTGTGAAAGAGTTTGATGCGATGAAGTTTATTCGCAAATTTTTTAAGTCTCGTGTCACGACGATACTTTCTTCTTAGATTATAAATAATCTAAGGCTTTCTTTCGTGATAATAGTTACAAAAATCCTGAAAATTCGAGTAGAACAAATAAATTGCCATTAAAATATTAATCGTAAACAAACATAAAGTCCATGTAAACATAGGAACTCTATTTTACTAGAAATTTACAAAAAACTGCATGAAAAGTTTTAGAAATTATAGCCTAACGGACTAACTAGTAACTAACGGATTTTTAAACCTATAATCATATATTAGACACAGTGTGTAGACATCCTGTGTCACTAAAATTTGGTTTGAGTCGAGTCAAAAGGTGTCTTCCAAATATGCTGTTATATGTGGTGATAAAACACCTAGTGCAAGCCCGAAATTGCTAACTGCTTTACCTACAAAGAATCTTTCACGGGATTGTTACCATTTTAGCAAGCTTAACAGCTTTATTACTTAGAACAATGAAGACACTCGAACTCTACATAATATTGATGTATCACAACTCGCACATCACTAACTCAAGCTGTCAATGAGCAACGATTGAATTTGACCATATTATAATTACATATTCTACCGAGTATTTTAGTACGTATCAACCAAAGAGTAGGTACCTATTGTGTATGCTTTAAATGAAAGAGTGCCAACTCTATGATTTGTCAAATATCTTAAACTATAAAACCACAGAACAGAAACAAAGTAGAGCCACGCAGTGACTGGCGGACAAACTAATTTCTATAGCTGTACTGTGTAGTACGTAGATACTAGAGCTACCCTCAGAACAGGGAAAAATAAGTAGAATTGCGAAGTAGGCGTGGTATGCGTGTCACTATTTAGTGATATTTCGCTAAAACCATCACAGTCTCTTCACAGTTCTTTGTTTTTTTTTTCTTGTTTATATTTTTTTATTATTATAGTTAATTACATAAAGATGTCATGTGGAACATGATATAATGGTTGCAGCGCCTTACAAATATTTTGTAAAACAAAAAATTGGCGATAAAAAAGAGTGACGAAGAGTTTCTTGCCAGTTCTTCTCTTCCGTTCTACGCCCTTGATTTGAGAACTGGCGGTAAATGTAAAATTAGAAGCATTTAATATGTATATTTTACTGACGTTCATAAGTGTACATTGTGTTACCTAAATGAATAAATGATTTTGAATTTTAATTTGAATTTGAGTCGTGTCATAACACTGCGATGACGTGCGATGCGATGTCGTGTCATAAAATTAAATTTTTTCGTAATTATGCCGTACTGTTCTATTATTTTTAGAGTGTAAAGCTAGCTTCCCACGGTCCGTGATATCGCAGACGGACGCGGACCAGCTCGCACGACGCACCGTGGGAAGGGTCTCATCCGTGGTAGCACAGGTTGTCTGTGGCGGTGCGCCGGTATCCGTCGCGAGGCGGTAACTTCAAAGGTGCGGTGAAAGAAGCTGAGTGCAATTGCAAACCGTTCTTGAACAGGAATATATTTTCGCTTTTGGTATCATTCCTTGATATAACTGGACCAATTTTATTCAGAAAGTATTCGAAATCACTTGAAATCTCTTTCACTTTGCATTTTGAAATGAAGCTATCAAAAGATCTACACAGACCGACAAGCGCCGTTGGAAGAGCCCTGTCTGTGTGCGTTGCCGTCCGTGGTCGTCGGCTGTCCGTGATCATCCGTAGAATTGCGGACCGTGGGAAGCCAGCTTAAGAATGATAGCAGAAGGAAATGTCTTAGTAACGGAGGTGTTTCTTACCATCACTTATATTAAGTATTGATAATGTTTTTAAAAGTGTCCCACACTAGCCGGTATGACAAATCATGACACAGTTTTAGACTTTTTGAAGTAATGATTAAAATCATTATTGCGTATGCAGTAGCGGAATTATATGAGTCGTATAGAATCAAAGGCGGCTATCTAACTTATGGCTGATTGTTAGCAATTTAAAAAAGAAAACGATTTTCTCCTTTATTTTTGTATTAGGTATCATTCATTGCATGTTTAAGGTATCTATTAATATAATAATTCATTAAAGATAATACCAAATATCTCAGATTAAATAAAATAAATAAAAGTTTAAAAAAACTAATAAACACGCTTTTTATAGAAAACCAAACTAAAAAATAGAAAATAAATTTAAATTAAGAATAGTGTTAAAAATTTCAATAAATATAAATTAATAATAGTGTGAACTTAGATTATTTAAATAATCAAAGAGTGTGAATAAAAAAATATATTTTATTTTAAAAATAAACGAACATTTTCTTCATTTCTTAATTTATTTGAAACCAGGATTTTTTTATTTTTTATTATTTGTTAATAAGAATAATGTAGTATTAAGTACAGCGCCACCTTGTGACAGTAGCCAGAAATGCGCGTGGCGTAACCGATAGTTTAAATACAACGCAGTGTTGTAAATGCCACATAGATGGCGCTGATAATGGTAAAATAAAATCTGGTTTGATGTTCAGTTTACTTGATGATAAAATTACGCGATGTATTAATATTTACTACGCGTTATAATATAAGTAATAAATCAAGTATTATTTGTTTAATTTTTTTTTTTTGATTGGATATCAAATCAAAAAATAGTAATTGGTCAGTTTTAATATCAATATCTACTATCTAGTGTACAGCGCCACCTTGTAATAGTAGCTAGAAAAGCGCGTAGCGTCGCATAGATGGCATCGCGTCTGCAGATAAATTAACAAAAATCATAATTTGCAAATTGAAAAATGGAATAATTTTATCAAATTAGTGTATTGTCATCAGTCCTCGATAAATCTACAAAGTTTGAACGAAATCTGGCCGTTTAAAGTGTAAACCTACAAAAATGCTCGGCAAAATGTTCGGTGTCGAGCAAAAAATGTTCGGATTCGAGCAAAAAATGCTCGGCAAAATGTTCGTTGTCGAGCAAAAAATGTTCGGAGTCGATCAAAAAATGCTCAGCAAAATGTTCGGAGTAGAGCAAAATGCACGACAAAATGTTTTCATTAATCTCGGCTAAAGGCTACTCAAGAGTCAAGTGAATTATCGTGATATTTTTATATGTCCAAATTACTTACTGTAAAAGACAAAGTTCACCTACATTAAATATGTACTGAAAGAGACAAATGTATCAATTGTGATAAGAATTAGCTAATAACTATAAAAAATGCATTGTATTTGTAGCTCATAATTTAGGGTATATTGGCTTCCACATAAAAGGTAGATATATTATGCTGTCGCGGATTTTTATTTAGAACTATTTGAGACAAACAATCTCATGATACTTTATCTTCGTGTAACTCCAAGGGTTTAAGCAGCACACGACAAGAATTATTTATATATATTTATTAAATGAACTCAATTCAGAAACAAAAGATTCGAATTTTGTAAAATCTAATAAAGTGAACTTGTTCCTAGGTCATCAGCCTTCTGTGCCTTTCCCGAACGAAACATTTTTTTTTATAATCGTGTTTCCCAGGGATTCGAACCCAGGACCTCCGGACTAACCACTGAACCACGGAGGCGGTCAAAATCTATTAAAACCATTGACATAGTATATTGTTGATCGAAGATTAAAACCTAAAAAAATTACAGTTATGTACGTCATGTGACATTAGTTATTGTCCGCTTACTAAACGCTTCTAAACTGCATTGGTATTTACAAATATTTACTTAGATTAATTAAATTATGTATAAGCAAATATAATAATATGGTTAGTATTATAGAATAATTTAAGACTCAGACGAGGTGTCACCCTTGAGGTAGTGTGTCACGAGGGGGCCACAGAATACCAGCGTTGCAACACGTCTGTGTTGTAACACATGCTGAGTGGCTTCCTTTTTAGACACCACACGTATATTTTTATTTCTTATTAATTTGCTTCTTATTTTTTGTTACTTGTGTGTGTTTTTAATAAATATTTTTTCTTTCATCAGTCATTTAGGTATTAGATACTAATTCTAGATTACTTTTGTTAATTTTGTGTAAACTTAACGTTTGGTCACAAATGTGTCTACAATATGTACCCCCAGACACTGTGTTATTTTTCTATTTATAATATAATTATTATTTAAGCAATAATTATGAGAACTAAAATATAATAATAACGTTTTTTGTTGTGTTATTCCATATGTTTTGTCAAGAAATTTCAAGGATCTGGTTTCAAGGAGTCAAGGATTTAATAAATGAACAACTCCCACGTAAGTTGTTGTAACCAACGAAAAGGGTTTGTTAGTTGATCTGGGGGCCTAGCACGAACGACTATCGACAAAGTATTCGAATCGTCAAACTGTCAGTTGTATGAAAAATCATTTGAAATTTCATACAAATGACAGTTCGACGATACGAATATTATTTCGATACTTGTTCGTGCTCACCCCTCTGTGGTTAGTTACAACAACTTACGTGGATGGTGTCGAAATGTGTGTTCCAAAAATAACAAATTAAAGAAAAGATTCATCTTACTTAAACTTTTATTTTCTGATGATAAATATTGCTTTCTACGTATAGTTCACAAATAAGAAATATATTAAATGTAAGTTTGAAATTCCATAGGGTTATTTATTTTAACAAGTTTCGGTAACGTGTTTGTACACTATTCGGGTCTAAAATGAAAATAGGGTAAAACACCCGATAGTCAGCCAGGCACAGGTAATTAATTGGCCATATACGAGTGCGAAAGATACCTTTCGTGCGATCCTTTTCGTTAGTGGGAAGACCACTCGTACGAAAGGCCGACTACTGGGCGATATTTTTGAAAGGCTGAGCACTGGGTGTTTTCCCCTATTCGGATCTAAACTGATTATTAAAAAAGTATTATAAAAATGGAAGAACAGCAATGATACAAATATATTTTTATTATATATTTACACTTTCACGATTAAAGTATTTAATTACATTTAAATGATAAACTGGTGTTAAGAATCGTTCACCATTTTTTGGGAAGTGCTCAAGTCTCAAAAGTAGATTGGAAGCTATTTTACGTCTTGGAATATGGGCCTGTAACCTAAGTTCTCCCAAATTCAATTACATATACGAATATATAAAAAATAAAAAACTAAATGTTTTAAATTTGTAATGTAAGCCTTTAGATTAGCATAATATGATTGAAAATAATTGAATCGGTTTGGTTGTTCCAAAGGTGACTTTCTACAAATGAAGTCTACGTTTTTTATATCCATAAAAATGAGGGTTTATAATTCTAATTAAATTAAGTCCTTTCTTTGTTTTAGGATAATACGAATTACTTAAAGAAACACACCACTTTTTCCAAGTGAGATAAAAATCAGTCTTTTTTTAATGTAAATAATAAAGATAATATAAATAACCCTCAAAATACCTACTTAATTCCGAGACTCACTTCTAACAATGTCTAACAATACATCTTAATCATTACTAATGATTACTTTATTCTAGATAGGTATATACGATGAATGTCTTTACAAAAACTCCATTTATATAAATAACTCTAGAAGCTATTTGGAGGAGATCGACGCCGGTATTAACCTGAAACAAGCGATAGAATTAGGATAAGAATGACACAATAATTTAGTACTTTAATTATAATAAGACAAAAAATAAAGGTACTACGAAAGACAAAAATATTGCAGATAAAAAATTATTGAAATAAAATGACCATACTGTCAGTACTGACGCTGGTTTTACTGGTAATTGCGAGTCCTATTTTACTGAGAGTGCTCCCACCACTGTTAAATCCGAACACATCTTTCAGTACTTTCAGTGTAGTGGTGGCCATTACATACGGAATGCCGATTACTTCAACACTCCATACCAATTGCGTTAACTCAAGACGCTAATTTTTTAAAAATAATTTTAACTAATCGAGCAGTAATCCAACTTTAATCAAACCGAACACGCACGGGGTGTAGGACCAATGTCCAACATAATGGTGATACGTTTCAGTTGTAACAGCCATGATGGAAAGTTTTTTAGAACGGACATCTAGTACTGATAGTACTGTCAGCTCATTTCCGAACACGCTCATAATAAAACAAATAAACATCTAACTACAATGACTGACCGAAAAACACAAAGGTCTGCTTCTCAGCTATTTACCTTGTCGGTGTGATCCCTAGCGTTGCGATTTGACAGTCGACATTCGTATACACGTAGTTTATAACGAGTTCCCATTTCAAATATTTACATCATTTTAACTGGTTCTAGCCGCTAGGATGGGGAAAAAGTTTACTCAAGAAAAAAATATAAAAAATAATAGTTGCTACTCACATTAATTCTTGACGAGAATATTTTATGGACCCAACGTAATATATTAAAATAACAAAAATAGCAACAACAAAATATGCACCTTGTAGCAATGGGAACTTCTGAAATGTATAAAACACACATTTTAATAAATATACTTCTCTATATATTTTATTATAGCATACTTGTGTATTATATAATAATATTGATTATTCCCGCGTAGGTTGCGGTAACCTACAGAATGTGATACTGTCCGTTTTCATGCAAAAATACACATAGTTCCCGTCACGTAAAAAGAACGCTGAGCGTCAGTGGAGGAAATGTGTCTGCGCGCGGGTACAGTCGTGTTCTAAAGTACTAGGCTATTGGTAGGAACATTCCCCCGACGCACCTCCTTCATACCACTAATTTGATCAATAAATCGCTCATTGCGCAGGTTCTAGGCCAGCGTTCTTTTTAAGTGACGGGAACTATACATCACACCTCTTTCCCATTGGGGTAGGCAAATATCATGGAATCTCATATGCTCCGATCCTTGCATTCCATTTTCGTTTCATCCACTTAAATACATGTTTGCATACACACTGGTCGGTTTTGAATACTTTTGACCTGCATTTTTTGAAGAAAGTCCCCGGTTTGATCCTGGTACGTTCACCTAGATCGACCAGTTCCGACTCTTCCACACACACCAGCTCCATAAATATTAATCTCAGTATATATCATTGTAATTTGTAACAATAATCACAAAAATTTAGGGATATAAAAAAATCGGTGGTTTTCTTAGGATTCTGGAACTATATATAGTTCCAGAGATAATATATGATGAAAATAAAATCGTGCCCAGATCTGAAAACTATGTAGAAACTTGAAGGTACAATTTGCTTTTTTGCCGTAAAATTGTTTACCTTTGGGTAACAGCAAGTTGAAAATTGCGTAAAATTTGAATTGTTTTTTGTAAATACAAATAGTATAATTAAAAAAAAGTAAGGCCTAATTTTGTTGGTTACCACAATCTACGTGGGAGGTATTGATGATTAATTTTCATAGTTTGATCATTTCATATTAGTATGCTTATCAATAGCAAAATAGAAATATCAATCAATAATTTTGCTACAGTCTATTATCACATAATTATTATTTTAATCCTTTACTAAATCTCTATTAATTGTAGATATATCTGGTTTAAAAAAAATTAAAATCAACATGGTTTCTGAAATGAAGACAAATATACAATGATTCTATTACTGCAAATAGCTTGCACTAAGATTTTGTAAGAAACTGAATATTACCTTTTCTTTACATTCATTTTTCCAGTCAACAGTGATGATATGTTCATACAATTCTAAAAATTTCAAAACAGGACATAGTTCTCCACAATTTGGAATGGTCAAGATGTGCGGTTCAATAATTTCAGTGCTATTTCTGTATGAAAGTCGAACATAATAATCGGTACCTGTATCATTTTCTGGAAATTAACATTTCATATATGTTTGTTATATATTTACATATACATTAACTGATTCAAAATATTGTATGATATTCATTAGACAAACCTATGACATCAAAAAAAATTGTAGATGTGTATTCCGGACAGTTTCCATCGTAAACGCCTAAGCCATTTAATATGTTACCAATTGTGAAATCATGACCGCTGTAAATGGATAATTTTAAATAGTTAGGCTTTGCCCAAAGAGCTACAAGCATTTGCTGCACAATTTGTTTCATCAGTGGACCGATCATAAGACGTGCCATCAGTGGAGTTGCGGTTGATGTAGAGAAACTGAAATGAATAATACACCTTTGTTATTTTAACATATTTATTTTTTTATCATGGCCCTATTTATGTAATAAATCTAATACTTTATAGTTATCAAACACCAAAGTACTATAATGATATCCAAATGTAGGAACTGTAGTGAAATAGTGGAGGTCTATGTAGTATTATATATACATTTTCTATTTTTAGAAAGTTAAACTACATAAATGCTTGTCTGCTATACCTGTAACAAGAAGGCTCTCTCATTTTATCCGGAAAAACGGTATGAGTCCAATTCGGCAGTGTGAAATTATATGAAGTTTCAATCTTCAATGTACTATAAATTGAATTAATATCCTCATAGTCCCTGATTTTTCTTCCAGTATACATCGAAATGTAGCTAAAAAATGATATAATTAATAGTAGAGTATTAGTGCACCAGTCATAAACAGTTTATTAAGCAAAACCCAGTCAATATACAAAAAAAAAAACAAGTTATATAAAGCAAAACTTATATTTTCAAGATACTAAAAGGATTACATATTTATTATATTTTAAATATAAGAATAATTTCTAAGCGGAGTTCTCATAAAAGTTCAGATTAATAACAGCAATATTGTATTTGGTAATCTGTTATTACTCACTCCATAAGCTTATTATATTTACTGAGACGTTTTTTATAAGCCTCAGATTTTAAATACTTGCTTCTTTCTTTTGAATAAGCTGTGCATTTTCTTTTCATGGCTAAAAGTTCATCTTCAAATTCTGGTACTGTATGTACAGGTATGGGCTGCCATGGTAAATTAGTATTCCACTTAGAATGAGCAGTTGGCGGAAAAAAACCTACAATAAATTAGATCCTCTCAGATGTTAAAGTGGATATATTAAGACTAATTTATACAAAATAAATCACATTATACCAAAAAGGACGGCAACGCAAATCCACACTTGTCCACTGCAAATCAGTGACAGTCATTATCGAATCGAATAGATAGAATATAAGTGGGAATATCCCTACTAATGTATATTCTATATATTCGTAAGAATATATGCTATTACATATTATTCAAATCTAAATAGATATAAGATAATAAGAAATATTCTTTTGTTTTTGAAGCCAACATTCTGGCAGGACGTATGTTAGGTGTACTAGAGTATGATATAAATTGAAAAACCACCCTATCTATTAGTCTATTATATCTATAGAATCTATTACATCTATCGAATTTATTATATCTATAGAATCTATTAGTAATTACTTTCAGTATCACTTAAATTGTTTAATTCAGGCCTTTAAAGAGATTAATTCCAAAACACATTAAATTATTAAGTTGAACTGATAACTACCAAAATGTGCATTATTATCATAATAATGTGAAGTATGATAAACAATATATGAATAAACAAAAGTTTACCAGCTAAATTAGCCTGTGCGGACATAAGTGTGCGATCAACATCTGTAGATCTTATGTATACAGCTGTTGGGTCAAAATCTTCTGAGATGAAATTCTGTAATTTAACAATGTGTAAATATTAACAAAATAAATACTATACTATTCAAAAGATAAGAATGATGGATAATACTGAAATTTTTATTTATTATTACAGTAGAATCTCACTAATCCAGCACTTCAATATACCGACGCATCCAATAATCCAGCACTCTACGCCTGCGCCTCCCCACATAAGTTGCACAAAAATAGACCTCTTTCAAAGTATGTTTTAAATTGTGAAATATGTTATAGCTATAAAAAAAATGTACAAAAAATAACACAAGTATACTGTATTCCGTTTATGAAATGCTTTATTTTATTTCTGTTGAACTTTTCTATACAATCCAGAAATTTGAACATTCCAATAATCTCACACGCTCTCAGTGAGATTTTACTGTATTATGTCAATCCATTTTAAATAGTTTTTGCTAAGACTGATGTTGTAGCAACAAGCATTTGTCTGCAGTAACTTTTAAGCAAAGAACTATGTCCTAGATAATACTGAATTTGGGCTATTTACATATAACTTTGCAATATATGTCATTGTAAAGAGCTTTATAACTGGTCGATATATATGCATTTATCCTGCCTTTATTATGTAGGCGTGGCTTAATGTATAGACATCAAAGAGGGAAATATTCCCCAATGGGAAAGAGGCGTGATGTATATGTAGGTATGTATCAAAGATGTGGATTGTTGAAAAGTGGAGTAATATTATGTAGAACAAGGACCACGCCCCAGCTTCGAAATGTACAATGTACTATACACAAAGAAAAAATAGCCTGTTACTCGCTGATAATATAGCGTTCTTCTCACAATTATTTTCTTGCACCCAGGGCACAGTTGCAAAGTGGCTGGCATCAGCTAGTATCTTATCAATTGAAACAAGCAGAGTCCTACTATGGAGGGCATATTGCTAATGATGGCAGATTTCAAATCTAAATAATATATAATATAACATTACATCAACTTATTTTAGTATGTATGGATGGTTATTGCAAATCCATTATTCAACAAAGCTCGGATACAATCAAGACATGTAAATAAAACAAAGTTTTATGTACATATATAATATATTTGCTGAAAAAAACTGTGGAGGAAGAAAGTCTTTGATAGAACACCATTGTACATGTAGAAATGGTGCTATAACTATAGGTTGTTGTATGCACATAGCTTATTAAACATTATTATAAGGTTTAACACTGCTGATGAAAATTCCACATCTGATTAAGATTAATATTTTAGCATCTCATAATTTTTAATGCATGAAAAGAGTACAACATACAAGGTATAGCCAAATTTGGGACACTTTACTCTAAAAAATAAACCCAATTGATGTATTTGTGTAAAAAGCATCATGGACACTGTACTGAGTTCTTAAATATGAAATTCATACATACTACTTTTTGTATATGCTGGCAAGTAGGTAAGGTTAGTCTTTGAGAAATTTTTCACATTCTTAAGGTTTTTAGGTGAGTAGATGAAAAATATTATGCCTTAGCGCCCATAAGAGTATTCATTGACACTATTCCAATAGTAAGTTACACTTCTCAACAACACCAAATCAAAGGATGTATGGTACAAAGATGGAGGTATGAAGGTTGACACAATACTTTTATTCATCACTTGATGACTTTAGAATAGTAAGATATTTGTGAATCAGTCAGAAGATATTCCTAATAACGAAATGTTAAAAACCATATCCATACAATTTATATAGATTACATTTAAGACACTATTTCTGTCAACTATTTAAACACTAGAATTAAGACCATGAACCACAATTACTTGTACAAATTAAACAATTATCAATTGAACAGATCATTACTGTACTAATCGGAATACAGTTCAAAGCCGGCGATAAATCAACTCACCATATAACGTTTTCGGAGCCATTGTCCCAGGGCATAATGTTGTTTTTTTCCAAGATTGGTCAACTGCCCGAATTTTACAGGCCATAAAGATTCATTATTCCACGGATCCGTTGGATAGGTGTCAACGGGAGTTCTATCACCATGCCTGAATATGACCGCTGCATACTTGATCTTGACTTCACCAAAAGTGCAAACGAGAAATACTATCAAGACCGTTAATATTTTTAACATTTTACTCATATATCATATCCAAACTTGTATTGGTTTCAGACCTCCGATTAGGTATCTCTTATTAATATAGAAATTACTGTTTGTAATCGATAAAATACTCAGTAATTTTATTAACGAATAGGAAGGATAGAAACACATTCATAATAGAAAAATAGTAGGTAACTGCATTTGCAATGTTGCCACTTGCGAGGTAAACTAGTAGAGAACTGCATTTGCAATGTTGCCAGATCTGAAGAGCCATGATCTGTCTTTACTGCTCGTTCATTTCAAGATTGCCGTTACCTCCCGGGTAACTTAATATAATTATTGCACGTCTTATGGGTACATTTGATTGTGCTTTTATAAATAATTAATATAAACAATATTTCTCGTATGTGCAGACAGTAAAACGATACAATAACTTTAGAAATTATGCAATGGCAGATAATTATAAAATAGCCACACTACATAATTATTTGCCAAGAGCTTCGATCAACAATGTCAATGGCCAAGAGTGTTAAAGCTGGCTCCGTAATAGTATTCTGTGGTGTTAAAACCTCAGGTTAAAACCAAGATTCGATAAAAAGAGGAAATATTCTAAAAATTCTAAAAATCTAACTTTCTCAATTCCCAACAGGTCTAGATTAAGTACCTAGGTCTTTCTAGAAGTGTTTGCACCAGGCTTCTACTTACAACCTTTGTTATTGATTATTATTATAATATCTCTATTTAAACTAGTTGGAATAAGGAATGAAAACATTTTATATTGAACTTTTTTAATTTATGTTAGTACAGTATCTGCCTTAAGCTAGCTTCCCACGGTCGGTGATATTGCGGACGGACGCGGACCAGCTCGCACGACACACCGTGGGAAGGGTCTCGTCTGTGGTAGCACAGGTTGTCTGTGGCGGTGCGCCGGTATCCGTCGCGAGGCGGTAACTTCAAAGGTGCGGTGAAAAAATCTGAGTGCAATTGCAAACCGTTCTTGAATGGGAATATATTTTCGCTTTAATTGGTATCATTCCTTGATATAACTGGACCAATTTTATTCAGAAGGTATTCGAAATCACTTGAAATCTCTTTCACTTTGCATTTTGAAATGAAGCTATCAAAAGATCTACACAGACCGCCACGCGCCGTTGGAAGAGTCCTGTCTGTGTGCGTTGCCGTCCGTGGTCGTCGGCTGTCCGTGATCATCCGTAGAATCGAGGACCGTGGGAAGCCGGCTTTAGACGAGACATAAAATCGAATCGAGCACAAGTAGTACACTTTTCTGTTAATGTATAATATATTATGGTGTAATAGGTGTAGGTATACAGACAGGATAATAATTATTAGTACCTACCATCCTTTGTGAGCTTTATACAATATACTTACATGCTTAAAATTAATTTGTTGGTCACGTGACAAGTGTTTCAAAACGTGTCATTGCCATACAAATATTACCCGCAGCTTGATACGTAAACCAAAATGTCACTTGTTTAGACCCTGAATCGATTACCACTATTTTTCAAAGAATAAGTACTTAATCTGGATTCAAAGATATCTAAATCTAATCCACAGACTTGAAAGAGATGTGGAACATGGAACTGGGGGAATGGAGGTCAGTGGGTAATGGGAGTCACTTCAAAATAAACGAAACTTTAGACGCTACAGAATACGGTACTGTGTAACTCTGCACCCCTCCTGCCGGCCTAGCATGACAACGGCGACAAAATTTTGTCGACCGTTTTCTCGTGTTTTAATCGATTATCTCTTTATTTCTTCCGTGTCTAACATGACAATTACACTTTAAACTCGACTTTTAATATCAAAAATAGATATATTTGTCGATAGAGATAACTTTTCTATCAAAATTGTCGATGTCGAGATATAATATATCGAGATATCTTACATCTTAGTTTGTCTTCTCTCGTCCGCGACATATCTCGTGGCGGTCATGCTAGGTCGGATGCACTGACAATCCTTTCGGCCCACCAATTGTACTTGGTTTATCGGGAGTGATATGTGTCACACAGTAGTGGCTGATGTAATATTTTCAGATTTTTAATTGAAAATATGAGTAGGTATCAACATTTTCACTTATTTTGTTGAAGTAGGTAATCTTAAAGTATATTGTGAGGAATTAACTTTTTGATATTCCTTCTCGTTATTTGATTTTCTGATAACTATTGCGCAATATTTGAAATCGTACAAAATATCCATATTTACGGTTATCAGAATCAGAAGCGCATTCTACTTTTAAGTAAAATATTTCATGGTTTGACGATAATAGGAAAATACTTAGCATTTCAGATTGCTGAAAGTTTCGGCTGTCTCATAATTTCAACCGACTCACACTAAAATGGCTGGAAATGACTGGATTAAAGGCTTTCTTAATAAAAATTCACACAAAACCTGAGGCTATTAGTATCGAGAGAATTACAGATTTTAATAAAACTGAAGTGAACTTTTTAATAACTTCAGGAGATTGATTTTTTCTTTGACAAAAACTTCATTCTCACCTACCTCTTCTTATTTTCCCTAACATGTGAGTAATCGGAGTCAAATCTACTTTCTATTTTTTTATTACTTACTTACTGACTTACGATTTTTGTAGTAGTTTAGACTGTAATTAGAGTCAATATAACTTGCCCAGCTGGTGCAGGTTCATTTGAATTACGTTCACAGAACACAATACTCAAGAGGTTACGTTACGTTACTCGTTTGACAGTAAGACATTTTTTAACCCGAGTGAAACAGTAAAAAAATATTTAGACGGAGGGAAGGCACGGCTCAAACCTTCCGTCAGCCTTGGAGACCAGCCATCCCACGTACCAAAGCACCACTGAGGTTCAAAAGGCTCTACTCAAAAGACGCCAAACTCCTTGCCGCTTCCGACGACCCCTCTTGGGGGCTTGCACCCCTGCTACTGAGCCCCCGCCACGACAAGGCTTGGGGGGAACAGACAATACCTACCTTGGGTTCTGACGTGTACGGGTCGGGATGACATGTTTAATATTTTCTTTGAACTTGTAGAGAGGGGTGTATCGATCGTAGTTGCGAAATAAAACTATTGATCAGAAGGTATTAATGTGAAGGAATTAATGAATGAATATATTTACAGAAAAAATGATTACATATAAACAATAAAAATGGGATAATAATACAGAATGTAAAATCGAGTTGGTAAAAAATAAGTTGATCTGATTGGCGGATTCAGATCACGCCACATCGCGTGCGTGTGCGAGATGTAAACTTGTTCAAACTTGTCCGCGCCCGCTATTGTTATAAATACGGCACACATCCCGCGGCGGCCTCACATTGCATATCGCGAGCTAGAGCTCGCGCGTGTCGCGCCGCGAGTTCAATCCGAGTCGGCGCGTCGAACGGGTCGCTCCTCACTGCACCGTCGGGGTACCTCCTGCAGCCTGCGCTCGCTGGGTTCTGCATCGCTGATCCTCGCACGTACAGTCACGAAAATAGTTCTTTTCAGAACTGTCTGCTTCTCTGTTTCTGCGATGATAGACGTCAGCTTGTTGATGAAATAAATATGTTGGTGTTCTCTTATTTTCCTCTTCCTCCTTGGTAATTGTAGCAGACATCTTTGATGTCTGTGAGGTACAGGTAATGAGGTATTGAAGTAGCCTGGTATATTGGCTGCGCAGGTAATAAGGTAATCTGGTATGTAGTGCAAGGTAAACGTATGATGGTAACGATGGTAAGTATAATATGTATGCACCTACAAACTTTTTTCCCTATGTATCCCATGATACTTAAGATATTAAACGGATGGCAAAATACCCACCGGGCAACGAAACACCGTTCATCGATGATACAGACGTAAGCGTATTGACTATTGTGCGTTTCGGTTTCATTCAATGGATTTCAAAATGCACGATGTAAAATAGGTGCAACATTTTCTAATGTCTTGTGGCTGTGGTATCACCAATCATGTGAGCTCGAGTCAGTGGCGGCGTAAGGCGTGGGCGACGTGGGCCACCGCCTACGGCCTCGCGACCCCGGGGGCCTCGCGCCCCGAAAATTTATGCATTACTTAAACCGCGAACGCGCCAAAAAAAATTTTGCGCTGGCACAGGGCCCCGCAAAATGAATCTTGTCCACATAAAATTTTAGTCTTACGCCGCCACTGCACTGGCTCGAGCCCGTCTGTTGATGCGAGTATTTAATATTAAAAAAAATACACAAAATTTCAATTTCATTGTTAAAATGGCCACAGTGACATTCTTAACTATATAGACTTTCAAAGACATTATGATCTCCAATTTATCACCACTCGATCCTCGCTCATTCCTATATCTTTATAAATCTAAACTAATATAATAAAGAGGAAAGATTTATTTGTTTGTTATGATTTAACTCAAAAACTACTTTACCGATTTTGAAAATCTTACGATTTTGTGCATATACCGTGAGCGTATATGGTGCATCTCTCAAAAAGATCTAAAAAAACTTATATTATCATTTTTTGTTAGAGTTTAATTTGTTAAATCAGATGTCGCGAAGACAAATTATTCAAATAACTTGCTCAAAAGCTCATTTTAAAATGAAGCCCACGCAAGCGAAGTCACGGGTTACCAGCTAGTTAATATATATTATGATCATAAGGACATAAGGGACAAAAAGTTTTAAAAGTAAACCACTGATAAATACTACAGCAATTAAATACCTACATATACAAAAAGTGTATTTAATTGGTATATTCATTGTTCTTCAAATGTTTTTATTTCTGTATCGGCAAATGAGCTGACTTGACGACAGCTCAGCAAGCAAATTCATGAAAATTTTATTCAAAGCATGTTTCCAATACCTGAGTTTTATTATCACGATTGGCACGAATAATACTCACAGCCATCAAAATAAATTAAAGACATTTAAAATATAGTATTATTATTAATCATTATGGTTCTTATTAAAATTACGAGTAACGGCTTAAGAAAGCTATTTTGCTTTGGTCCTGTTAACTACAAAGACTACTGTCATAAATTATGGTAATTAGGTATATAAGAAAACCTCATCAATAAGAAAATCGGGCCGACCGTGACGTGTACATCATAACAGGATTTGCTGTATTCAAAGTTTAACAAATGTCAAGACATTGTTATGTATGGAATGTGAGGCATGTGTAGTGGCAAGCGTGCTACTCCGAATACCAATCAGGCTAGTGGTGATGGAGCGGCACGCGGTGGGACCTCTGCAACGACACCGAAAGGCAGACAGTATCGAAGGTGTCAGTGTTGGAACGGCAGATCAAGTGTGGCCTCCGTCCGCTGTGGACCTGCTCAACGACGCTCCACAGAGAAAGGACTAGTGCTTCTTGCAACATTCACAAACACCACTCACCATGAGGATTCTCCCGCTGTAAGTAGACAATTATCTCCATTGTTTTATGCCCAGTTACGTATCGTTGAGAACACGTACAATAAAGCGGAATTGTTAGACCCCGCTGCGCGATTGCATTTGCGATGTCATAATATTTTAATGAAACATTCACAGTCGAGTAGATAAAGAGAAAAATATACTAAACTATCATTAGGGCATACAACTCATTATTCTCATACGCATTGCTAAGCGACCACAAAAACCTAGTATTTGAGAACTTTCGTTTAATTTGATACCCTTATAGGAACTTTAGTTATTATTTATAAATAGTTTCCATATGTCTTATTATCAATAACGCTTATTCGATTTGGTTATTCATAAATAAATCTGTTATAAGTTTGTATGTTGTTAAATAAGTGCCAATAAATATTAATTATTCACTTTACTGAGAAATAAGCCATCGAATCTCTTTAAATAAAACTATATAATAATAATATAAATTCGTAGCAGTACCTAGTAGATTTAATTTTTGAATGTCATGACCTTTGTTATGAATTAGGCTTTTTATAACCTGGTACATGTATCATATTGACTTTCACTGTTTTAAATACCACTTATAGTAGGCACATAATAAAGTTATCATATTATTCAAAAGGAATAATTGTAAAAAAAGTTCTAAATCCAAATTGTAAGACAGATTGTATACGTTGAGGACGGACGATATCCTTACATTGATTTTCAGTGATTTCCTAGATAAATAGGATAGGTTTACAAAAGTACCTAATCGTAAAAAATCTACTGATTCTTTTTATAAAATACTAGCAACGCGCCCCGGCTTCACTCGGGTTGAAAGTAGATACAAAATCGCTATCTTACTCGCTAATAATGTGGCTTTCTATTGGTGTAAGAATTTTCAAAATCGGTTCAGTAGTTTTTGAGTTTATTCATAACATACAAAAATATAAATCTTTCCTCTTTATAATAATTCCTCCTATATTTCATTATGTTTAGTCTTTGTAAAGTAGATACTTAAAGTTTATTGTGAGGCATTAATTAATTAAAAATACTTATGAAACAGCGAATCTATTTCATAATATATGTGGCTTATAAACCTTATTTCAAACTGTGATTTGACCTAGTGTAACACACACAAAGCAATTAATTTTCAAATTTATTTGGCAAAGCTAAGAACCGGTTGAATGACTTGAACCCATGTTGAAAGCTTAGTCGCGACCTACGATTAAGCAACTTTGATTTTATGTAGGATGAATAGTAACATTCGCAGATAAGGTATTGGTACATTACAAGGAACTAGTAACGAAATCAGCAATATAGTCAATAATAAACAGATAAAGCTCCGTTCAAAAATAGTCACGACGCGACGCTTTATAGGTACATTATTCATTCCAAAATGATAATGATAATGATAAGTAGCCTGTTTTATTTAACCAAGTATGTACCTATTCAAATTAAACTTTGTATAGATGAGATGTATCTTCTGCGTTTTAGAGCTTTGACTTTCAATTTGTCACAAAGGTGAGCCTAGCTAGACGCGGTTATGTAAACAGTAGAGACGTAATTTATCGAAAGTACACCTCTTTACACTTTTACAAGAGTAACATATCAAAGATGATCATCTTTAGCGATGCAATTTCTTTTCTTCACTTAAATATCAAAATCTATATGTCTCAACCCCACTTCAATCAAAGAAGATACAAAGGGTTGCAACTAAATCTTATTAAGTAATAATTAATTAATAAAAATCTTATGTTTTTCGTTTGATTTTCAAACCCATATCTATTTCTCCATATAAATTCTTCGTCTATTTTATTAACAATAAAAACGGCACTGCGCACAACTTCAGAGTTTCAGGCAATCTGAAAACCTAATCAAAAGCTAAAATATCTACGAGTCACGAAAGACATATTCCTTTATGTTCAATTGACATTATTAATGTCTCTAAGAACCACATTAGTTTTCCTATAATTTATGTATTGTTTTAAGCGATCTCAGTTTCAACTCGAATAACAACTACAAAATATTGAATGTAGCAACTATTAGTAGTTGGCCTCAATTAATAAAAGATAATGTATTAAAATTCTCTTACAGTTACTTCTCGTTATTTTCGAGGACCATTATTAATGAAGTTATACTATGACATTGCAGTATCCTAAATATACCTATATATTAGTAGTTTTATTATATATTAGAAGTGTAATTTTTATTATTTCTGATGTTGTAAGTATAAATAAACTTTTTTTAGTTTGATTATTAATAAACCAAACAACAAACGAGGTGATGTGTGAATATAACACGCAATCGTTTGCAACTCCATACACTAGGCATGCTAGATATAGGCGTGACTACATGAAGATGCGCTCAAAAATACCTAGCACTTACTCAACCCAACATTACAGCGAACATAAAGACATTTGGTAATAATATAGTATATTACTCAAGACGATTGACATTTATCTATAAGTTAGAGAGACCTAAATCGTACATCTTAGTTTCTTTTACACTAACTAAAAAAGTTACATCACATCTGATATGAACAATTATACGTTCATGCCCATAACCTCATTATTTTTTTATTGTTCCCATAGCATTCACTACTTACCCAAGCTCAATTATTGTGCTGTGGGAAGATTCACGCGCAATACGCTTCACAATATGCTTTTGCAAGTTCTATATTTTATGTAAATGCTATCCGATTTAGTCGAAATATCTAATCTTACATAATATTTTTTGAAATTTGCTACAGATGTAAATATTCGTGTTTTGTTTTTTAATTTATAGGTTTTCGTTATGTATATTCAGTGAAACGTATTAAATGAAAAGATTAATCCTCATCTCGGTTCAGCAAAATGCTTCCTGTTATACATATATACATAATATGTATATGCGTCATCAGTCATCTGATGGGGGCTATGTCTCCAACTGCCGCATTGCTTGACGAGGTCACCTCAATTCTTACCACTTCTGGTATAGATCGGAGAGTCCTTGATGTGGTTTGAATCGGACAATATAATATTCGACACAAGTACACACTTTTTACTGAATGATACAAACATAGAAACTTTTACCTTTTCCTACGTGACAAGAAACAGCAATTTAAGAATTTCCAATGGTAATGCATATTGCATACTGAAAGTATCATTCTATATCCTACTAACTGTCTGTAATACATCAATGTCGAAGTATAGTAAACTAGGCGATAGTATGTCAAGAATGCAGTTTTATTGATATTTTGCTAATAAAGCCACGAGTTTGAATTTGCAACCATGTATCTCAGAGCTGTGATTGGATTGGCGATATTAATATATGCATGTCATAGGATATTGTAATATTACATAAAATAGAGAAAGTTAAGGGAGATTGTTGCGGTTTGAATCGGAAGTGAATGCGGAACTTATCTAGCTATCAACCTGACCTGACCCTGAGACCGGAGACCTGTTACTTAACTCTGTATAAAGTAACGAGTTAACCTTTAATAAATAATCATCGACAGTTCTCTCACGCATGTACGCTTGCGTCTATAATGTACTTACGAGCAGTCGAGTATTTTACGATCCGATTCGAGGCGCGACGTTCACCCAACCAGAGAACCCAACCTCGGAATATTTATTGACTGACATTTAAAAACAATGATATGCATCATGCTATTATAATCGATTACTTAAAACTCGTATCGAAATACGGCTTGTTAATTATGATCTTTTAAGTAGATACATATAAGTAGGTATGAAGTTTACAAAAACATTGAGTACCTATAACAGAGTTTATAAAGCTGAGCTTTGTTTCAGTATGTCTACAGAAAATTACATGTTTTAATAGTGTATAAGGATTTTGTAATCAGCGTTCCTACGTTGATCCTCGTATACAATTCAATAACTTAAAGGTTGAACGTACAAGGACATCTGTGCAAAAACTTGATTCGTGAATTCAGCGATCAAGCATACTCAAGCACGTGCGGTTGGGCATATATTATGTTAAGTACATAGTCTTTTAATAGAGATCCTTGACATTTAGACGTATAATTGGGTAGAATCGTATGACATGTCAATATTTTAATTATTTCTATACCTACATTGATTTTCTATGTCAATATATAACTAGATATATTTTGAGGCAAGTAGTTTCTAGGTAGCAACAACAATGTCAAAACGTCCTTAGAGTTCCGCATGATTTCTACTTACGTAATATTCAGGTTTCAAGTTACAGTCACCACAATTAGCATAATATTAGGTACCATCTTGCCGAAATACAGAAAAATTAGAATGCAATGCTTGAAAATGCAGTCTTAAAACTTAGACAATGTATGCGTAAAAAAATATTTGTATATATGTATGTAGTCTAAAATTATGAAGCCTCAGGTGATTACAACGACTACACCTCAGTTATAAATTTAAATATTTATAAGTAAGAAGCACTATATCATCTGTCTAATATTACATAAGGTCTTAAGTCTAAAATAATAACTGTTATCGTCCTCACTTGCCAGACCATTAACTATTTATTTATTATTTAATGTTTTCAGATTCGTTCTTCTAGTTTGCTTGGCGTGGCAGGCGACGGCGCGACCACAAGACGATTCAGAACCTCGGCCAGCTCCATCCAGAGGTCTCTTAAAAAGAGGCTTAGTCGGGAAGGGGAAACCCACAACAACTACCACAACACTTGCCCCAGAGGTATGTTATTTTTATAGTAAAGGGAAACAAATATTCAGTAACACTGGCAAAAATGACACGATCTTCTATTTACATCTCTTTGTTTTTTATTTGAAGAAATACAACGAAATTTTGACGGGCTCGTTGGCGCGTTCCGTAGAACACCTGCCGTGCGCATCGATGGATCGTGGGTTCGAATCCCACCGAGATGACATGTTTATAATTTTCTGTAAGCATGTCTGCCCCATGTCTGTACTGTAAAATGCCTTAAACGTTTTATTGTCATTTGAACCATTTAAATAAAAAAAATGGATAATACATGGAGGGCGAGGTCTAGAAAAGTTTAACTTCAAATTGTCAACCAAGATTTCCTGTTAATTTTCAGCCACATTGAAAAAATAATAAAATTCATTATTGAACAATACGAAAATTTTAACGCAATGCATTGTTATTTTGATATCGATCGAAAAAGCCAAAAATGTCGGTAGTGAAATTTGTTTTTGCCTACTTTTTTTCCTCTAGTGCGCCGCCTGTGCGAAGTTTGTTTAAAAAAAAGACCTTTGGCAGAAAAAATAGATAAATAATTAGTTACTTGTCGTTTTTCTCATAAAGAATTGCAAAAGAGTTTGTTCACAATTAGGTAGTATTTATTAGACTTCTACTTATTCAAGAAAATATCTGTGTTCCTGTTAGGTGCTTATTATTATTGTCGTCTAGGTAAAAACCAGTATACAAACTCTGTCTAACCATCAAGGATGACGAGTGGCAATAAGCTATATTTCACGAACATGTAAGATCGTATCGTAAAAGTATATTATGTGCATATATTTTCTTGATTTGATCTTTTTCCTCGTGTTGCTTAGAGATATCGTTCAAGCATGTTATATAACTGTATCATTATAAAAGCATAAATATCTTATACAAACATTAAAAGTCAGTCTAAAGAACATTATCAAAAATAGCAATTTTTATGTAATAATAAAAATGAATCAATATTATCTAATCTGTGCTAGATCATCTGTGGTCGACCTAATTCCTTTTCATTTTTAAAACTTTCTGTTTCCGATCAATACTTTATAATGATAAATGAAGTGATTTGGGTTTAATGAACAATACAAAGAACCGTCTATCTTTTATTTATATAATTAATTCACTTTCTTATATTCTTGATGAATTAAATTCCTTTGTAGTAGTAGATATTTAAAAAGTGAATTCCCGTATCCCTTAGACATGGAGCAGACACGTTTATATTATATATCTGTTTCACTAATCATTTGTACAGGTGAAGTGGTATTCTGCCTACTTACTATATATACCCGATAAATCATTTTTTATAATATCTTATTTCCTCCGAAGTAGAAAACAAAATCTGCGGCAATAAGACAATAAACACAAAACTTAATATTCTTTATTCATAGATTTTCAATACAAATACATTGCTATTGATCATGGTATAAAATAACAATAACTTCAATAGATATTTTGACGGGCTCTTTGGCGCGTTTGGTAGAACACCTACCTTGGGCTCCGATGAGCCGCGAGTTCGAGTCCTGCCAAGATGATATTTATTGTATAATTTTCTATAAGCATGTCTTCCCCATGTCCAGTCACTTCGGGGATTAAACGGGTAGAAAGAATAGCGAAAATCCGTCCAGGTAACGAACCACCGTTCATAGATGAAAACCGTGACCCTCAGTATTATCGAATGCTCAAAGTTAAAAGTAGGTTGACAGTGCATCATTCACAGATATCGACAGACTTGCCTGTCGATATCTATACTAATATTATAAAGAGGAAAGATTGGTTTGTTAAATTGTTTGTTTGTCACCTTTAACTCAAAAACTACTCGACCGATTTTAAAAAATATTTCACCAATTGATAGCTACATTATCATTGAGTATAATATACATTTACTAGTCTAATAAAAATAAAATAAAAATATCACAACGCTTTCTCGTTTGAAATCGTACACTTTCATCTCTCATTTCATAATAAACGCTTTCAACACAATACCAATGAGCGATGATGCACTCGCCGCTACATTTCAGTGTTATGGGTATTTCCGTCGTGTAGACGCGATGTGACACTCGGACCATTTAGTCCAAGGTGAGTTGCACGGTTGCACCCGATGGACGGGTTGCCTTCACGAGTGACCTCCACTCCCATTCCTCTGTGGCATTTCTACGCGAACGCCGACAGTAAAGGCATTAATACTGATTAAACTGGTTTTTGTGGTATTATTGCGACCGCTATTGGAATGTATGACTGTAATCTCCTTATTATGACGTAAATTGAAAATTAAAGTATCCGTCTCATATGAGATGTATTTTTTGATTAACTCAAACTGCTTATTTATTCCATTGTGATATTTGCGTCATATCATTAAGTTAAGTATCAAATTACATTTTATAGTGACAATAACTGTTAGAGTGTAAAAAAAAAGTTCCACAACTTAATATCGTTTGTGTATTAAATTTAGAATCAATTCATGTTAAAATCTTACGAAATAACAGAATTGCTCTAGGATTATGTCATTTCTTGACTGTAAAGTATAACAAGTATTGCGTTATTTATTTTAATTTTTAACTTAGAGCCTTTGGTTGCAGATAAATATTCAGTTTTGAATGTGCTTTTCAGGAAGAAGGCGATTACGAAGAAGAAGGTGACTACCCCGCCGAGGCTGAGGCACAAGAGCCCTCCACAGAAGCGCCCGCCTCCTCGACTGAAGGCAAAAAGCTTGTGGCGGGGGGAGTGCGGCCTTTCCGTAGTAACACTGACCTTCTAGAAGCTTTAAAAAGGCGGCGAGCGCAGGTTGCTGAAGGTAATCATTTGCCACATTATTTTTAAAACATCTTTAGTTTACAAATACTCGTACCTCATTTATATTTTATAATATTTAAAATACAAATAAAGAATAAGCATTTTGTAGATTGTGCTTAATTTTAAACGAACATTTTCACTTTGTTGTCAGTATATTTATCGGTTTTATTTTATATTGACTTTACCCTACCAGTTTCACTTTGGATAGTATGCGTTGGAGCTGCATAACGTGGTCCCTCCTTCACATTTTCATCTTCGGACATCCAGACGCACTACGGGTTTCGATCCTTACCTAGTCGACATGCCTTTACTCCACACAGGTCGTTTTCGCCTTCTCTTTGCTCACTCTCTCTCTGCGGCTGTCTTTCCCGAATAATATAACTTCGGCCTCTTTAAAACAAGAGTATACAGGCACCTTTCAAGGTAGTTATTATTTACCACCTTGACCGCATCACCACTTACCATCAGGTGGGGTAGTGGTCAAACAACTGCCTATTAACATTGTCATTTGTTAACGCGAGTATTACACATTTAAATAAAATAAATTACCGGATTAAAATACGATCTCGTTTACCTGCCCTTGATCACGTTTGCTGGGAAGAATTCGAAATGTTGGGATAAATATTTAGTCGCGTTTTAATTCGGTAAAAGATTTTCTATTTAACTACCTATAAGTTATAACAAAACATATATGATTCGAAACCCTGTCTTACTTTCAATAATTGTTAGCAAAGGTCTTCTTCTGAAATTTCCCCTCTCCTCTTTATTTGTCCATTTTAAAGATTAATTTAATTGTTTAAAAAAATAATATAAAATATATTTATTATTTTCAGCTAAATTAGGTCACTCAGTATCAGCCGCTTCACAGTCACAAGATGTCCAAACTGAGACACCTGTAAAAGCTAATTATAGTGAGTGTCATGTTTATACTACAATATAAATTAGTACCTTCTACCTACTTCTACCTATTAGTACTTTCTACCTTCTTTCCTAGCTTTATTACGAATACTTCCTCACAAATTGTTCGTGTTTGGGCGTCTGAACTAATAAAAAACAAGCTGTTTTTTATATCAGACATCTACGGCTTACTTCCTGATAGGTGACAAAACAAGTAGAGCATATCAATCAATAATACTTGACTTATTTTTCTACTTCGTTTCAAAGCCGCTAGATTATAGTTTAATATATATTTATCTACATAATATACAATTTTATCAAAATAAGTTAAGCCACTCTTAAAACTTAAGAGACAGACTTTTATGGTCATGAATCAGGTGATATTTAAAAAATAACAACATAAATTATAATAAAATTTAAAGAAATAATCTACGCAGCGGTAGTAGTATATTTACTCAATCCGATGAAATAATTGGAAAAAAGAATGTGACGTTGGAATATAACCTTTCATTTAATAATAACACTGTAAAACGCATTTACATTTTATTTTTAAGGACATCTCAACTTATCATGTATAAATAAAGTAAATGTTATTTGTATAATTTATTGATATTATATTAATTAATTATTTTGCATAAACAATATTTACCTTTACTTAAATCCTAAAACTATATTAGGAAGCTGTTGAATGACAGGTTCTTCTTGTACAGGCAGCATTAAGCAACCCTTATAATTTGTGTTAAGGTTTAATCTGTGCTTAACTTTCTTGTGTGCTTGTCTTTTTCTATACTGTATTTATTTGTGAATACTTGTAAATGGCCTTCTGTACCTATATATTCTGTTTAACTTTTTTTTTTCTGTTTAGCTGTAAGTTTTCCTAATATTTGTAAAATAAAATAAAATAAAATAAACTGTGTAACTTTTTAGCAGGTAAAAAGCGCTTCAATACAGCTACACGTGAAACAAAAAGTGAAGATGCTCCCCCTGCTGCAGCAAAACCCAACCGAGGCAGATTTGGAAGACGTAAGCTTTATTTCTCTAACGGCCGTATTCTCGAACGCTAATCAACATTGAGGTGCACTTAAAAGTATCTCTAACTCTTTCATTACGAAGGTAAAATGAAAGACAGAAACATTTTACGAAGCCCTCAAATTTTGATTATCGTTTCAGTATTCCGCGGTATATACTCTAATTCGTGGTGGGAGGAATATCGAAATTCCAACTGGGTAACGAACCACCGTTCATAGATGGAAAATCCGTGAAGTGTATTGCTCGTTTCGGTTTCAGTCGACTCGAAGTGAAAAGTCGATTGCGCATCATTGACTGATGTTCTGTGGCTGAGGTATCACCTACCATCAAGTGAACCTCATGCTCGTCTGTGGATATATAACATAAAAAAGTAGTAAGCGTCACAGAAATATGTCTGTCCCATGCCCCACTAGGGGACTAGCGGGTTCACTTAATTCCATTAATTGGTGTTAAAATGCGGCATCAGTCAACACTGTTTTCAGCGCGTTGCTCCTTTCATTTTAAATTTTCTAGTACCTCATTGTTTAATTTTTTGTTAAATTTCAATAAAATTATATATTATGTAAATTAAGGGTAATTATTCGTAACAGACATTTTATATAGTCTGTTTAACGCTCTGGCTGTTCCACTGATCGTCTGTTCCACTGATCGTCGTTCACAAACTGAACTACTGCGGAAGTGAAGGGCAAATTCTAAACTGCAGTCTTAGTTATTTTAATTGCACATTATAATTGACTAAAAATATACCAGCTCGATATTAAAATCAATTTAATAGCTTACTTTGCAACGTTGCGTGTCATTTTGCAACAAATATAATTAAAGATTTCGTATTCATTTTAGCAACTATGACAGCATATGATTTACGTTTTGATAGACGCTTACTTACATTCTATTCAAATACATGTTATAATTTTAGCCGCTTCAAGGTCGTTCCAAGAGACTGAACCAGTAGAAGAGCAGAATGACACCGCTCCTACTGCTAGGACTGGTAGACAATTCCGACGAGGTGGAAATTAGTGTATCACCACTGAACTATCCTTAATTGTTCCTATCCCATCCTCAATCCCTTGACCTATATCAACTCCTTTGTAAGTTTTAATATCCCTAAAAGTAATTTTCTTGAACTCTCCTTTATAATCCAGTCCTGTAGTTAGGTCTCCCTTAATTTGAATGCCATCAACATTCCTTTACACATGTAATATTACTGCCATCGCGTGATCTGAACTAATATGTTCCGACGAATTAGAGATTATATATACCTACTATTTTGTAAATTATATTTCTAAGTGTTTTTAAATAAATAATTTAAAGTATAGTTAGTTTTCGTTTCTATTTATTTTTATGTAAGAAACATCATCTATAATTATAAAGCAATTGGTTTTAAGTTTTCCTAACAAAATATATATTCTAATATGCAAAATACTTCTTACTTTACGAGAGAACGGGACAACGGGACAATGTGATACATTCTGTAATGGAGTGAGGCGTATTTATCGTAACCAAGGACTTTATATATATAACATATAAAGTGCTTGACCGTAACAGATATAAATCACAGGTGTTCAAAGATAACAGATAACAGTTGTTCTTGTGGTTGTGAAATATCTGATAATGAAAATCTCATGCAATACTAAATCTGTTCAAGAAATACTAGTAACAGCCAAAACGTTACTACATAGCAACTGTGATTGTTACCTGTCTCATATATAATTGTCATGTGATAAAACAATATGCACCTAGTATTTATTATCCAAAAAATAACTATTGGACGTTTCACAGGAAGGAAATCACATTGAAATGTCAATGTTAATTCCGTTAGATCTAAATAACAGTCTGTTATATTCTGTATAGATTTATCTCGTTCTATCGTCATGGGCTCCTGCAATAGTACTGCTTTAAAAGATGGCGGTAAGGCTTCAACTATTTATATATTGTTTAATTATAAAACTTAATATTATAGGACATATTATATACTCTCAATTCATCGACTATACCACCTTTTATTCTTCATTCATAATTTTTCATAAATTATGAAATATTCGAATCAAAATATACAAAAAGGAATATATAAAAGAAACAATGAGAACTATTGAGGTTTGGAACTTTGAGTTAAAAATAAAACGAATAAAAAAATAGGAATTTATTTGAGCTTTATACTGATACAGAAAATATTCGACAATTCAAACGATTGTCAAAAAACTTGTCTTAACATTAAAAATAAAGTTTTAGTGGAAGTAATCGTAGACTTAGATATTAATTGGAAGCCGGTTTAACTTCAGCGAGTGGTGTACTGTACGTGCCTGGTTTCACTAAGTTTACCAGTTGCTCTGCTATTTCTTGGCCTACCCGAACTTGGGCTTCTTTAGTAGATGCACCTGAAACAATATAACACAGATGTAGTTTACAAAATATATCGCTAACCGTAGTAAATACATTTAATCTTAAATCATGGTAGCCCTAATGACTTTGGCCAACTGAATACGAATAAAAAATCATCAATTTTCAATTTTGACAAAAATTCATAACAAAAGGAACTGTGCGAATGAAATTTTGTTATGTGTATGTTGTATTTTTTTTTAAATAATTCAGTACTTTTTTAATAATGACCTACAAAAGAATTTTTGGTACATACCAAGGTGTGGTGTGGCAATAACAGCTGGGTGTTCGATGATTTTCAATGTAAGGGGATCTTTAGGAGGCTCTTGCTCAAACACATCAAGGGCTGCACCACCAATCTAAAAAAAACATTTTGAATTGAAAACTAGTATCAAGCACACTTTGCATTTCTTCTGCATCTATAAATAAATGTCACGGTAAAGAGAATGATAGAAGGAGCCCCCACGACATGTCGTTTGTTGTCTCGATTTTAAGCTTGCCACACACTGGGTGTAACTTAATACACTTTCTAAAATACTATTACCATTTAAAAAGTTTTAAATACCTTTCCAGCATTGAGTGCATCCAGAAAATCGCGTTCGTTGATCAGACCGCCGCGGCCAACATTAATAATTTTCACACCTTTTTTACAACGCTCCAAAACATCTTTGTTGATGAAATCTGCAAAAGATGCATACGTCAGCTAATTTGCAATCATATTTAAATTGGGCATATTAATTGGAAAGTTCTCGACGCAGCTCAAAGAATCAGCAAAAGGCAAATAACATTTATCTCCCTTTTTTTCTATAAGGTTTCCTCTATATTTCTAGTTCAATGAAATTTGTTTTTATCTCGCGATCAATCGCTTAATTAAAGTTATGAATCAAAATTCCCGGACAGAATCCTAACTTATTATTAAAGATTTAATTTACACTAACAATTAATTAAATATATCAAAGATAATCTCCACTTCCTTAAGACTTATATGAGTGATATAGAACCAGCCATAGCAACAAGTACCACTGATAAGTAAATGGTTATCTTATCTATCAGAAAAACAGTGTTTATTGAGTTATTTTGGAAATGATTATGTTTCCTTAACTTCAGTGTCGTAAAGGTCACTTAGTGAATGAACGATTGAAAAAAGTAACAGTAGATGACCAACATACCATCGAATTTTGAACTTTGATCCTTTTTCTTTCTTTTTCTTTGACAATTAACATAATATTGGCCAATTATATAAATTGCAATAAAAACACGAATTCATAACTATACAAAAATTATTATCCTAGACCTTATCTAATTAAAGCATACACCTAAGAAAAATATAATCTTAAAAATTTTCTTAATGTATTTTTTAATTTACTTTCGCGATCTTAATATACGGTTTGAAATTATATATAGACATAGTTATCATACACGTACAAGATAGAAGTATTCCACATACACGCATACCGGTACAAAAGAGTATTATACCCTTATCATATTTGTCATAACAATAATACCGTCACTTACTGCGAGTAGACTCGATAAGTGGTGTATGAAGGGTGATGTAATCTGCCCGAGGCCAAATCTCGTCCAGCTCCATTTTTGTAGTATAGAACTCAGCGCATTGTTTATTGGTAACGAATGGGTCGTATCCAATAATCTGTACATAACATATTAATTATTTATCTAATTTATTACTGTTTTATATTACTGTTTACCTTAATTAAATACATTACTGTTTTTAATTAAGGTGCTAATTAATATTAAAATTTGTGACAGATATATTTTAAATAAGAATCCGGCAACGCAACTGCATCTCCTCCTCCTGTCCCCTGGTGTTGCAGATGTTCATGGGCGGCGGTGTTCACTTTCCATCAGGTGAGCCGCAGGCTCGTTTGCCCCTATATTATATATAAAAAAAACTTAAAAATTGCATTTATGCATTCTCCTATCCTTCATTTATCACCCCTCTTAATTTCTGGTAAAAATATTTAGTGAAGCGTAATTTCGATCCTACTCTTTTATTATATGTATAGATAAGTGAATTGTAAAAAATCTTTAAACATAATAAATAATTACTATTATTGTTAATCATACGTTTTTATATATTATATATTATATTATTATTATTATATAATATTATAAAGAGGAAAGGTTTGATTTTTTGTTTGTTTGTATGAATTGAATAGGCTCCGAAACTACTTGGCAGATTTGAAAAATTCTTTCACTGTTGGAAAGCTACATCATTTCTGAGTGACATAGGCTATATTTCATTTTCAAAAAAAATAGGCATCCTTACTAAAATTACGATAACGTAATCCAAGGTGTGAAAAAAATATCAAAAAACTACCTTACATCGCGTGCGCTGCGAAAACTATTGATGATAGAACAAAATGATATACTACATTTTTTTAGAACACACCATTATCTACAAAAAATCAGCGGCAGCATATCTCTAACTATTACAGTCATGTCACCGTTATGTTTACGGCCGGTGCGGCTTCAAGCAGCGCAGCGCAGCGAGCAATGCTGCGAGGGGTAGTATTGTATATACTTTGTCATTTTCTTCAATTTTTGTGGTTTTGTTACGATTTAATACAAAAAATACTTGACCGATTTTAAAAATTCTTTCACCATTAGAAAGCTACATTATCAGCGTGTAACTTATTTTCATCTAAATTGCACCCGTGCGAAGCCGGGGCGTTTTGCTAGTATATTATAACTACGACGATTATAGCGATCGGCCCCGGCTACGCACGGGGTGCAATCTAGATGTACCTACTATACACAAAATATTACTCGCTGATAACATAGCTTTCTATAAGTGAAAGAAATTTTAAAATCGGTCAATATTTTTTTTAGTTAAATCACATAAAACAAACATAAACAAACAAATCTTTCTAATATATAATAGAAATGTTCAATCTCGCTTATTTAATCAATAAATAAATATTTTGATAATGTAGGTATTTGAAGAATATATACGTATATATTATTTATTGCGATTTCCGTTCCTTCTATGAAAATATTTGTATTTATTTCTATTATGCTCCAAGTCAATATTGTATAAAAATTATGATTACAATTATTTCCTTACAGTGATAATATATATATATATATCTCTCTCTATACTGATAACAGTTATGTAAGTCATAATAATGACAAGTGGTTATGGAAATATTTGGTACAATTGGAAACTGTATTCTAAACTATCTACAATAATTCATATTTTCATTCAATAATGATAAGAGTTATGCCAGTCATAGCAACAGCATATTACGATCACCTTACATACATATGAGTTTGTATTTATAAATATTATTTACGAATAAACGTAATATATTATGGTTATTCAGAATTTTCCAAGTCGAGTTAATTTGAGATGTGGCCAGGGCAGGAATAAGTAGATAATTATATTAAATAAACATATATTTTCATGTTTTAGTAAGAATACCGTTGACTGCCTCCGTAGTCAGTGGTAAATGCGTTATAATTTCGAAGCCCAAGAGATATTATTTTAAAAACAAATGTTTCAATTAGGCTAGGCACAGAATACCTACTTGATCACCACCTGCATGTAAATACAAATTAGACAGACACAGAAATGTGTCTGCCCCATGCCTCTGGAATAAAAACTGTACTACTTACTAAGAGCATATCGCGGAAAGCATCTTTCGCATAGCTGGCTATTTACTCGCCTTAAAACAATAATGATTGACATTGAATAATGCGCTTAAGGAAAACTATTGTTTCATCAAGGATAAACAAGTAACGTTCATGGAAATTTCGCCAAGTATGTACTTAATCACATATCACCGCATGTGGTGCGATTTGTTTCTTTAAACCAAGATTTATGGGTCTAATACTACCAGATAACAATGTTTTTGGGTAACGTGTTACTGTCAAGTATTTACAGTAACTTAAAAAAGTAAATTTACCTTCATGCCGAAACTAAACATGCGAAAAGCAACCTCTCGGCCAACTCTTCCGAGACCAAGTATGGCGAGTGTTTTGCCGTTGACCTCTGTACCGGTGTACATAGCCCGGTCCCACCTGCCAGCTCTGAGTGATGCTGCAGCCGGTACCACATGTCTTGACAGAGCTAATACCAGTCCGCAGGTGAGCTCGCATGCGCTCAAAGCGTTGGCTCCAGGGGCACTGCGTCACATACATTCAGTTTAAATTAAATACAAACATATTCTTTTTCATTGAAGTAGGCAGAGATCACGGATTTCCTTCTGCTCCGATCTGCTTTTAGATATTATGAACATATTAACTTATTAAAATATTTCATAATATACTAAGAATAAGACTAGAGATCCATTAAAACGTTTGATAAAAGCAAATACTTAATTATACAGTCAAACAATTATTCAGTGAAACTAGTACGTGGGAATAACTTTAACCTGATTGGTACATATTTGTGAGAATACTCAAGGTCATTATGGTCATTACCTTAATCCTAATAATTTTGGTTTACAAAATATTTTCTTGATTGGAATCCAGGTCTGTTCCCTTTATAAGAACAGAGTCCATCAGTTGCTCATTTATGAGGTAGTGAAATATATTAAAAAGACTCTTTTTTTTTAAATACCGACAGAAGACCTGTCTCCCCGTGACCACGGATGCTGAAAAGCATCCGTAACCTCGGGATAAATAATTTAACCGGTATACAGTATTTTATATAAATACCGACAGAAGAAGGTACGTACGAACGTAAATTTAATATTACGATTACTTTTATTAACCTTTTAACCGCTTGGTTAAAAATCAATTGCATCCCCTAGCGAAGTACGAACTATTGAATAATATTTTTTCAAGATATACCACGCAGTTCATAGAACAATAAACAAATGCATGTTCTCACTTCTCTGTCGCTTTGTAGACACGGGCGGTAGGGGCACGAAGACATTTGTCGCAATAACACAGGCGGTCAAGAGGTTAATGTTACATTATTTAGATTCACTCAAGCTACTAAAGTGATTTCACTGGACCCTTTAGTAGAACTAAAGAAAATATAAAATATCAATTACTTGATGACAACAACTTTTTTCTGGCCAGCAGCTTTCACGTCGATGTTATCAACTCCTGCGCCGGCGCGACCCACTACGGCTAGGTTCTTCCCTGCGTTTAGGACTTCTTTTGTGACTTGAGTAGCTGATCGCACCACGAGCGCGTTGTGTTTCTGGAAATAACATTTCGGTTAAACATTATTTATTTATTTAATCGGATTTCATATTACTTGCAAGTTATGTCATACAATTGCTAGATAATATTCTGACCAATTTTGACTGAGACAGTCATAATTTTTTTTATTTTTCTTTTCATAAATTGGATGTAGGTAGTTAAGCAAAAAGTTTCGCTAAACTATGATCGTATATTCGTAGGGATAAACTACTTGATATCACATCTTTAACCTCCGAGAACCATTTGAATTTGTTGTGTATTATAAATGAAGAAGAAGAAGTTAAAGTAGAAGAGAAGAAAAAACTTTATATAAACTGAACAAACAAAGCATATTCACTATAATATGTAATGGTGTTATATTACTTACAGGGATTTCATTTAGAAGCTCTTCTTTGGTTATTTTGGGTCGAGTAGTGACATCGATTCCATGTGATTTCAGGATTTGTGCACAGTTGTCACCTACTCCATCCACGATCAATACTGATTTGATGTTGAGTTCCATGACTGAGCTACCTATGTATGAAACAATAAAATACAATAAAACCCAACTTTTCAAAGAGTTTCGGAAGAGTAGTAGTTTAAACAGTTTAAATATTTGATAATATGATATCAAGAATATAAAGAAATAATAAAATTAAGAGGGAATACGAAGGTAGTAGGGTTTTTACGCCAAAAAGTAATAACACTACACATCTGTCTTATATTCTATGGATATACAAAATTTCAAAGCACAAAATATATCTAACTAGTTTTTCAATAATTAAGTAACTAAAATCGAATATTTCAAAGAAAAAAAATATTCCAAATAGCTTCGACTTGTTAATAATATTCAATGCGTACGAGCTATTGAAAAAAAGAGTAAATTAGAATCAGTTGATAAGCGATAATCTAATATAAAATACAAGTTTGATTGTATGCTAATAATAAATTATATAAAATTTAAAGTTAATCAGTTTAACAATGTGTTCCATCCGATAAGTAAGCAAGTGGTGGTTCAGTTTATATTAGAATAAATAGGAGGTAAACTTACAAATAGAACTGAGCAAAATATGTGTGTCGCCCTCCGATGTTTGACCGCAACTGTGGAGTGTGGTCCACAAAATGAGGTGAATTAACTTGGAGACCGGAGTAGTTAGACCACTTACGCATATATTTTATCAGTATATACGAGATAATAGGAACTAAATGCACGATCAAGCGTTGATGTACATACGTATATCAGAGTATGGAATATACAAATCTGATAATATTATTTATATTCACTTTGTTACGTTTATATTTAACATTATTTTAATCTGTTGAAGTTATTTCATTTAAATTTTTAATACAAATGTTTTAATATTATTATTATTAATGATTTCGCACAAGCCGACGCGGACGTACGTCCGCCACTACACCGTTTATAGCCAGACTCTTATCCCCGTATTATAATAATTAATTATTATGACTTCAATGTAAGCTATGTTGTTGCGTCACCATAATATTGTATTACTAAATTATTATTATTCTAATGTCTTATGATAATATATAACCTAATAATTCTAATCATATAAATAAATACCAGGGTGAATCAAAAAGTTCTTAGAAGTGCATATATCGATACCTCTGGGCTCAAAGGGCGTAAAGCACATTTTGGGGCAAATGGAGTTAATAATACCATCGTAATCAGTTTTTCATTCTCTATCGATTGGTATATACGAAGTTGCCAAATTCGCACAAAAATGTTCTTTACAACCCATCAATTTTGGGCTGCTAAACCAAATTTAAACAAGAAATCGGGCTGTAAATTACATTACTGCGCATTTATTCTCATTATTGTTCTTTACAACCATTCAACATAACAGCACCTGTATGTACTATACTACCACAAAATAATTATAAATATTTCCTGAAGTTTAGGGTGTAAAGCACATTATTCTATATTATTAAGTACTTCTACATCTGAAATGATAAGCCCAGAACAAGATTATAATATTTCGCACTTACCTCTCCAGCAGCCACCGGTATCTTCAGCTATAGTTGTAGCATCTAACTCCGTAAGTACTTCTACATCTGAAATGATAAACCCAGAACGAGATTATAATATTTCGCACTTACCTCTCCAGCAGCCACCGATATCCTCAGCTATAGTTGTAGCATCTGACGCCGTAATGATTTCTACACCTGAAATTACAAACCAAGAACAAGATTATGATACTACGCACGTCACTTACCTATTCAGCAGTCGCCGATATCTCCTTCTGTAATTGCATAGGACGCCTTTAACTCCTGAAACTTACAGAAAAACTTTAATAATTCGGATATTTATACTTGCCTAAATCAAACTGAAGTTCAAAATGAAAATAAAGCCAGAAAATGGAGTAAAATATTATATGAATTTCCTGTCAGATGAAGACAAATTAGATTATTCTTCAGGAAGCTCCAACAATTGGTCTAGAAAAGAATCAGAAAGTAGTAGTGAAGAAGAAATTGATATAAGAAAGATGTAGAAATTAATAAGAAAGAAAAGTCAGAAAATAAACGTAAGATCCTCAAGAAATTAAAGGTAGAGGGAAAGTCTTACGAAAACAGTAGTGGGAAAATCGTTCCTGAAAAAGAAATTAAACATAATCCCTGTATAAAGAGCAAATGCAGCAGAGGATGCTATGATATACCAGAAGAGAGACGTCGGTCCCACAAAACCTTAAAGTGAAGGAATTTATTGAATCGCTACCTGCAGTGCCATCCCATTACAATAGACAAAGAACAAAAAGAGTGTATCTACCTCAAGAATTAAAGAACGTGTCTAATTCATATCAGATATATAAAAAAGGATAAACAGTGACCAAGACACTGTAAGTGAAAATGTTTCATGAAGAAGATACAGAAGATGAAAATAATTCTGAAGAAGAAAATAATTCTAAAGATGAATAACTCAAAAATTGCTTAAAACTTACTTGTTTGCTCTTTTATTACGTATTATAAAAACTATAATATTAACAATAACTCTTTAATTTTTAAAAAGGGATTATGGGAATAATCCATCAGGACGGGATGGGGTACCCCCCACCCCGTTTAACCATTTTTATTATGAAAGTTGTACAATTTTAAATTCAAACTTTGTGATTTACAACACAATTAAATATTGCTATTGTCATTTACTACATAATATTATACAACTTTTTTACGTAAGGTTAGTTTTACTGCCTAAGTTAATAATATTAGCTGTTTTTTAATGGGCTTAACCCTACAGTGGTCGCGCGGGCTACATATGTAGTCCACCCGTACAAAATCAATAATATCTAAAAATCGGTTCGTGTTAGCCTCTCGCGCCGCCAGGTACTTTCAAATGAATGTTTGAGAGACGCCCTCAGAGCAGCACAGGCACAAGTCGCGCGAGAGAGAGTCACAGGAGCTCCGCAAAGTGCCTGGACTACATATGTAGCCCGCGCGACCGATTACGTAAGTATTTTTGACATATCGTTTTTATTGTTTTTATTTATTTTATGATAAAATTAACTTAAAATACCTTATTTAAACTTTATTTATTAATGTGAAATTGTTGTTACATAACATCACTTTATGTTTTTAGAATAAAAATGGATAATCGTCTAATTGTATAGCTTGAGGCATCTCTAGCTGAAGTTACTAATAAAAGCGAAGCTTATGAAGCTGAGTCAACTCTATCTGAGTTTTTGACGAGGAGGTTGGTCATTTAGAAGAGAAGGACCATCAATTTGAACCTGAGCAGGAGCACAAAGGAGCAGATGAACCCTGGTGAGGGGTTTGATGGAAACTCTGAAGCTGAAGAGCCGCCACACCGACGTCGTCGCACTGACTTACATCGGAGGTGACGACACATTATTATTACGATACATTATGGTCATAAAAGCTCTTCTAAATGAAGTCCGAGACAAAAAATTTATGCTGATACAGGAGAAGTTCGAAAACCAGAAATTATACTTAAAATGGAGTCCACCAGCTCACAAGAGTACCTATTGAAAAAAAAATATTTACCAAGAATTCTTAACATCAAGATAAAAGACTTTTTTAGCTATATAGATACAGAAACCCAACCAACTACCTCGGCAGCAACATCCAGTAACGTTATGTGCCGTTGTCATGACTGTACAAGCACGCGCAGTAAAACCACTCGAAAGATGTGCACCGCGTGCAATAAGTTTGTATATGGGGGCCATTTGAAGATAATGTATCTATCCTGTGCAGCAAATATAATTTAGAAATTAGTTTCTAGCGTTAGTTTTTTTGTAATCACAATTGGAAGCCAACATTTGATTTTTACGCCAATTTAGAGAGGTTTTTTATATTTGTTGGTTATTTGTAACACAGAGGTTGTGATTGGGTTTTGTTGATAATATTTAATTGAAAATACTCTAGAGATAATATTTTCATATGAATAATAAAAAGATTCTGTTTAGATAATTTTTTATTTCAATTTGAAATTGGACTACGTATGTAGCCCGCGCGACCACTCCTGTTACTTTTAGGTGCGCGACCACTGTAGGGTTAAAAGACATTTTGTTGTTTTTTTAGGTAGTAAAGCAAACACTATTTTGGAAACTATTATACTTAGGCTTCATTTAATAATATTTACTTAAAATATAGGAAAATATAAGCATTTTTCTCATAGATTGTTTTTATATAATCATTGAGACAAAAAAGTTATAGCTAATTTTGTTTTATTTTTTCGGTTTTTTGGCTCTCCTGAAAAGTAGCTGTTTTGTGCTATACGCCCTTTGAGCCCAGAGGTATCGATATATGAAACCTTTTTGGATCAAGTTCGATTTTGTTTGTTTGTTTGCTTGTTTTTGTCAGTTCGTTCGCATGTAATAAATTTTTTTGTGCAACGAGTTGCTAAAAAGTCAAAATTATGGATAAAAGTGAGTTACGTGCGGTGATAAAATATCTCAGTTTGAAAAAAATGTCTACGAAGGAAATTTTTTTGGACATTCAGCAGACATTAGGGGGTGATGCTGTACCCTATTCTACGGTTGCGTACTGGGTGGCTGAATTTAAAAGAGGTGGTATGAATTTAAAAGATTTATGTAAAGATGACCCGCGTTCTGGGCGGCCTTCAACCTCCGTTACAGAAGAAAATGTCAAAAAGGTTGAGAATCTGGTTTTGGAAGACAGAAGAATGACTATAAAACATATAGCTGAGATCCTAAAGATATCTTTTGGTAGCGTTCAATCCATTTTAATTGATTCACTGGGGTTCAAAAAAGTGTCTGCAAGATGGGTGCCACGAATGTTAACCGACGAAAACAAAAAGCGACGTTTGGAAATTTCCAAGCGTAATCTCGAAATGTTCCAGCGTGATTCGGATAATTTTTGCCGTCGTCTTGTCACCATGGATGAAACGTGGGTCCACCATTTTGATCCTGAAACTAAAAGACAAAGCATGTCTTGGAAACGACCATCCTCTCCATCCATCAAGAAATTTCGAGTTGCTCCTACCGCTGGCAAAGTTATGGCCTCTGTGTTCTGGGATAGTGAAGGAATCCTTTTTATTGATTACATGCCAAAAGGCCAGACGATTACTGGACCCTATTATGCAAATTTAATCCCGAAAGTGCGTGAAGCGATTAAAGAAAAACGTCGTGGAAAACTGTCGTTGGGCGTGTTGTTCCTTCAAGATAACGCTCCTGCTCATCGATCGGAAGTTGCGCTCAACGCAATCTGCTGTGCTGGCTTCAATCTCCTTGACCACCCACCATATTCTCCGGACTTAGCCCCAAGTGATTTTCACTTGTTTCCAAAATTAAAAGAGGAAATTCGTGGAACAAAATTTCACGATAATGACGCGGTTATAGCTGCCGTAGAGGACTTTTTCGAGAGTCAAGAAAATAATTTTTTTTCACAAGGAATAAGGAAGTTAGAAACGCGTTATTCTAAATGCATTGCATTGGAGGGAGATTATGTAGAAAAATAAAATATTATTATTTAAATCATTGCATTTTTTAATATTGATTCCAAGAATTTTTTGATTCACCCTCGTAATATACAAAATGTCTCAGAAAACTGTACACCTACTTGTACCGTAAAATGTATCAGTGAAATGAATAGCATTGTTTCCCTACTAGGGCGGGCATGAACCCTACCATAAAAATAATATATAATAAGTTAATTCAGGTTTGACATGGTTCATCTTTTTTCCCGTGTGTGTTGCCAGAGCTCCCATCGGGCGCATCCCCAGGTGGCGGATTGGGGAATGCCCCCCAGATATGGGGGGTACCGGCTTTAGCTGGCGTGGCCAAAAACTGGTAGGCTTGGGCTGTGCCTTCGGTCTTCGGACTGAAAAAACGGCCTATTGTGGGGAGCGACTTGTCGACTCGTTGCTCATGGCGCTTGCGTCATTGTGGGGAGCTCTTCGGGACTCAGTGGTTCTTCGGCACGGGGTTAGCCGGCCTTCAAGGCCAGCTGGTGACGGTTCCGTGGTCTCTTTCTCAGCGGAATGAGTGCCATGCGCTGGTGGGCACCGTAGTCGAGCGGCGCTAGGCACGGGTTGGCCGGTCTCTAAGACTGGTAAGTGGTGGTTCCGTGGTTTCCTTTTGCGCAAGCGGAAGGAGTGCCATGCGCTAGTGGGCGCCGGAGTCACGGTTGTATTTTGGCATAGGGGTATGGCCGGTTCCAAACCGGCGAGTGATGGGTCCCGTGGAGTCTATCCGCCCTGCGGATGGGATGAAGCGGGAGGCTAGCGCAGGGAAGAGTTACACTCAACTTTGGCGCCAGAGAGTCGGGGGTCTTCGGATCCAACCGCCGGGGCTCGCGGTAGTATGCTATCGCTATCCCGTGGGCCCCATTAAGGCGGATTGAGGGGTGAGGGGTTTTAGTGGGTAGTTCCCAGCGACCCAGCTGCCTGGAGCACAGCGCTCACAGCAGCCAGTCTGAGGTAGGGTGAGTCCCACACTCCCTGCGTCCTTGCACTACCCTGACGCAGCGGGTGCGTAAATGCATTTCCCCTAGTACAAAAAAAAGGTTCATCTTTTTAATCCATTGTATATCTTTGTATATTTGATACATTTAAAAAAAAGTTTTATGTTAGATATCGACAGGCGAGCATGAAGTTCACATGATGGTAGGTGATACCTCAGCCACAGAACATCAGTCAATGATGTGCTATCGACCTACTTTTTACATCAAGCATTCGGAAATCCATAGAATGAATCCGAAACGCGCAATGTGCACTTCACATCTTTGAACGGTGGTTCGTTACCCGGTCGGGATTTCGATATTCCTCCCACCTGATCAATGCCCGAAGTTACCAGACGTGGGGAAAACATGCTTACAGAAAGTTATAAACATGTCGTCCCGGTGGGATTCGAACCCACAAGGCGCACCATATGTTCCATAGTCAGAAATGAAATCAAACTAGTTTGTACTTATAAGAAACAAGGCGATAAATATATATACGTTCTTGGTCGTTTTTACATCAGATTCAGACTATATCTGATAAACGAGTAAACAACTAAAATAATATTTGTGATATTAAGTATTCCTACAAGGTTATCTTATTCAATAAATAGAACAGACTGGTGAAATCCACTTATGAAATAATATCACTATTCACTAATTTATAAATGCCCAAGGTGGAGTTATTAGAATATTTTTTTATATACGAATATTACATCAAGTTGTTAAATATCCCCTAGTAATACTTACTAACTTAGAAGGACTATATATACGGATAAATTTCATTAAAAGAAAGTTTTTATTCGTAAGTATTTTCATAAATAATATTTTGTAAATAGGAAAAAATATAAAATAAAACAAATATTTAAACATTATCTTATTATTATTAAGTATATTATCACACTTACGAAAAGATACAAAACATATCACGATGGCACTAACTATCAGTGCTACAGCAGTTGCGAGTCATATCGGTGAATGTTGCCAAAGCAAACGAGTACAATGTCCATCACTTAACATAATAAATAAACATTAATGAGTATAATTTTGAATATAGTATACCTAAGAGTATCATTAATTGGACAAATGTATATTTCAATGATCGTATTCAAATTGATGTTTACATTATTATATAAATATCATCACTAAGTTAGAACAACAAAAACAAAGTTATTTTATTGAGTTTTAAATTTTGAAGGCACTGTAGTAATTGTTTAAAATTTACTAAGAAGTAATCGTCCTTATTTTGGAGATTCAAAGTACATATGGACTTTTTATTGTTACTGAATTTGGTATATAAAATTAAAACTGTACTGGTTTTGGTTGATATCCAAAGGCAATCCTTGGTACGTTCTTGTAATAATATTAAATTCTAATATGTACATAACACGTAAAATTAAATTATTGAGTAAAGTTCTTGATAATGGAGGCTAAATTATATCAAGGACCGAAGTTCTAAAATTAACAAGTTAAAAGTACAATCTAAATAGATACATAAATTACCTGATTTAAAAAAACGTTAAGTTTAAGTAGGTAGGATACAAAAACGGTAATTTATTAATTTATAAACTGTTTTAGGGCTGTAAATTGACTAAATGACATGACTTACATAAGTTCAATCGACCGGTACATAGCTCATTATTTAGTATTTTAAATAAAGGGTTATTCCCTAGAGATAAAAGAAGGATACGTTTTGAGGTCATGCCATAACGTTGAAACAGTTAATTTAAATTGATATAGTTTTATTTAGGTAGCTTTGCGCCCCTGACGGGTCTCGCAGGTCTTGAGCCAACGCCGGCCGCTCGTCTCCTCGCTATAAGCGCGTCAAGTCCACGCAGGGGAGGGGCGGCTGTGGTTTCTGCGGGGGCTGCGGGGGGCTCGGTCTCAGTCTCGGTATTCTCATCACTTGCAATCTCCTCAGTTGTCTCCGATGATGCCTTCTTTGGTGCTTCCGTTGTGGCCTGCGAAAACAACTCATTTTAATTATTATTAACCGAAACACAAAAAGGTACTAACATTTTTTTCCATGGCACTATGATTTCAGAGCCATAGTTTACAAATAAGTTCCATCAGTTTTTAGTATAATTAACGTATAGTTATGTATATGATGTTTAATTTAATTTAACACTAATAGACTCAGTTGAATGAAATATCGATTTTTTAAAATTTCATTTTGTAAATTACTAAACTATAACTAAACGTTTTATTCATATTCTTAGATCCAGGACCGACAAATATATGAAAGGATACAAAAGTTCTTAATTATAACATTGGTAATTACCTCAGAGGAAGGTAATTTCCTCTTTAAGAGAGGGTTAGGCCTACGAGCAGGCGGAGTGACTGCTAATCTTGGTTTTGGCGAAGGCGAAACTTGCAGCCTGTTGCGAAGTTTAATTCCACCTCGAGAGGCCTCAGGAGCAGGAGTAGGTGATGATCCCTAAAATAAAACCGATAAGGTTAAGAATACCCGATAAGCTGCTTTGCTGCTGTATATTCTAGTACACGAAAACAGTACAAAAACTATTACGATTTTTACATCGAAATTACACAACAATTTTCGCTGCTTAAATTATCATGAATGTCATCATGATTCAGATAATAAATAATCATTATTATATCGTGATAACACATTTACTCGTTACTTCGGGGAAGAACATCATGACAAATTGACAGAAAATCTTCTTTTATTAAACTAAATGGTTTCAAACAGAATCTACCAAATAAATACGCCATATTTGACAAAGTGGTTATTACATAATCTAATATATAAAATTTCCATGTCACAATGTTAGTTACCGTACTCCTCCGAAACGGCTTTACCGATTTTTACCAAATTTTATATGCGTATTCAGTAGGTCTGAGAATCGGGGTATTTTTCATACCCCTAAGTGATAAGGGTTGTTCACCCTTAAATTTTTTGTTTTTAATTTTTGGACGAAATTTTTTGTTTTTATTTTTTTATAATGTGGCATTAAAAAATACATACAACCCTATATTTTCACTCTTCTATTATCAACCCCTGCTTTTTAGAAATTATTTACATGGCAAAACAACGATTGTCGGGTCAGCTAGTACCTACATGATAAAATTATGTAACGAATAACACTATGATGTTCCCTTTATTTTAGAGGAAGCAAGCGGATAGGTTTATTGCCTGATTGTTTAAAGCGACTACCGGCGCGGCGCCAGTGGACATCCGTAACACTAGGTCTTGACGATGTGTTGCCGTAGATGTACATATTTCGAAACGGATACCTTACGATTTAGCACTTGATATTATGCCTTATTCAATAATCTATATGGTTTTACAAGGTTTCACTTGCTAAAACAATTCCAATCTATAAATATGTCGTAACATAAATATTTCTTGATTTTAATCGAACATGCGATCTTATTGGTTGTGGCAACTTTGTACACGTCAACCTTGATTTACTTTCGATTAAAAGCAACGGACTTCACATTATTTATTTAAGAGGTCAATGTCTTTTGTCTTCAGTACCTTAATACCTCAGATTAAGTACCCTTAATACGCATTGAGCGGATTATATTATTATAATTATATTGTATCGTTTCCGGGATATTCGCTAAGTATCTATCTAATTTAATTCCTACTATTTGATATTTTAGCAACACAGTAATAGGAAACAGAATTTTAAAACAAATAATTGCTTAAGTCTGATAAAAAATTATCCACGCTTACGGATAATGACATTGCCGAGGTAGGTATCTAATATTGAATAAATTTCACAATAATTGTATTTCTTTACATATATAACACACACATGTCTCTTTACCATTAGGCTAGGCAGAGATCACGGAATTCCATATGCTCCGTTCCTAGCATGTCACTTTCGCTTCCTGCACTTTCATCAACGCTTTCATACACGCTCATCGGTTTATTGTTTGTGGTTATTTTGAAATTTAAAAAACATTTTCTTCTGATCATAACATTTTATATTAGGAATAAACTGTTTCTCAAGAGTAAACGTTATATTTAATAAAGCATACCTACAAATTATAAATCTATGAGGTGAAAGTGTTAAGTATGAAATGAAATTACCTCAGTTTCAATGTCCGTTGCAGGAGACTCGGGTGCTGAAGTTTCTGCTGGTGCCTCGGAAGGCGCTTCCGTAGTTGCTGCGCTCGCAGGCTTGAGACGAGGATTGGGTCTCAGATTCAGTCTTGGTCCAGGTCGCAGAGAAACTGGCCGTAAACCTGCTTTACGCCTGAAAATATTTAAAACTCGACGTTACTATGTTTATTTTTAAAATAATTATATAAAAGTATATTAACATTATTCCTATAGAATTATAATATAAATTTTATAACAATATATAAAAAGTGAATTCCCGAGTCCCCCAAGGGGCAGACCCATTTTTGTGTGCGTTTCTCTGATCATTTATCTTTAGAGATAAGAAGGTAACCTTGCTCTACCCGACCTAAACAATTGTTTTTATCTTGTTTTCCCGGGATTCGAACCCAGGACCTCCAATGCTAAACGCGTCATGGTTATCACTGAGCCATGGAGGTGGTCATAACAATGTAAAATTATAAAATAAGTACATATTCGTTATTAAGAATATAATGTGTTAATATTATTTAACGTTATGATTTGTTTAATAGCAATAGCTGCCCGTGGGATCTGCAGTGATAAAAATTCTAGCAGGAGCAAGTATTGTTATCTATGCATGAGTCGCAAGATTCTCGATAAAGCGTATATTATATATCAGCGTAGCATGACAAAAACCGCTGTAAACATGCACCGTCATAAAAAAATATGTTAGATATCGACAAACGAGCATGAGTTAACTTGATGTTAGGTGATACCTCAGCCGCAGAACATCACGAGCTTTCGAAAATCCATTGAATGACACCGAAACTCACAACGTGCACTTTACGGTTCTTCCATCTATGAACGGTGGTTCGTTACCCGGTCGGAATTAAGGTATTCCTCCCACCCGTTTAATGTCCGGAGTAACCAGACTTGGGGAAGAGATGTTTACATAAAACTATAAACAAATCGTCCAGGCGGAATTCGAACCCGCGACCCATCCGCTCCGATGGCAGGTGTTCTACCAAACGCGCCAATGAGCCCGTCAAAATATAAAGATTCACAAAAGGCGAAAAAAAAATGTTAAATGGAAAGGAAAGATAGAGAGTCGCGGCCTCCGATATATGCTGCTAGGATGCTTTCCGAACGAACGTTGCTTTTCAAGGAACTCATGCCATAAGAGCCAGTGACTCCATTGTATCACTTATGTTAATGACGGCACATACCACATTCACCCCCGTCTAAATGTATATTTTATATTTACCCAATAGTTCTGCCTGGTGTTGGTGTGGTTTCAACAACCTCGCCTGATGAGGAGCTGGCACTTGGGGATGTCGTCTCACTGACTTCCGCTGACGACGCAGCTACAGTTGTAGATGAGAGTCTTCTCAACCCAGGTCGTAGGCGAGCTCTAACAAAATTACCTCAAATAAGTGACTTGCTTTCACCACCTTATCTAACGTAATGTTATATCTATTGCTTAACAAGTGGAAAACAAGTTCAACAACAATCTGTTATCAATCTGATCGAACATTAATATTATTTTGTAAGTCAAATATTTTTTTTCATTATCTATTTTTGGTGGTTCACGAGCTCTCTTTATATGATAACCTCGTTAGACCTGTGTTTTTAACAGATATCTAATGATGAAAATTCATATTGAAAATAGTACTTCAGACCGATACTAAACTGACCTGTCGTTTATGTAATATTTTATAGTAGTAACATGCCCCGGCGTCGCACGGGTGCAATGTACATGTACTATACACAAAAAACCTACTCGCTGATAATGTAGCTTTCTATTGCTAAATTTTTTTTTAAATCGGTCCATGTAAAAAAATATATTTTGTACCCATTATCTTATAAGGTACCTACTTCAAGTTTTAAATATCGCCATTTTAAAAAACTCTCTGGCTGTATAATTAAATTGTAAGATATAAAATACGAGTCACAACTTATTTATGAAGAATAAGTAAGCAATTGACAACAATCCCGCCTGATGGTAAGCGTTTTATGAAGAACGCAAGGACTTAATTTAGATGTTTTAAGTTAAAACAGCGTACCTTGGTGTAGGTGCTTCACTGGCTGAGCTGCTTTCTTGCGCAGGCGCAGCGGTCGATGGCACCGGTCGTGTGCGACCCGCAAAGAGACCTCCCCGACGACCGAACGCCTGAGACAAATAAGTCCCATATAAATCTAATATAAGCTAAAAGTATTGAAAACTTCGCAATGCATAGAATTATGGATCGTAATAAGGTTTTCAGGTGTTTTTTATCTGTTTATAACATTATACTCCAATTTATTAATTAAGAAAGACAAGATGTGAAGGAATGAAGATGTTGATGATGCCTTATTATAATCTTTATTTTATTCACATAGGTAGTGATATTATATTGGTTTTATTATTATACATATTTTATAAAGAATATAATATTAACCTCGTACATAAATAACGTAGTTATAGTCCAATAATTTTACAGACTATAAAAGAAATAGAGCATTATTTTGTTGAAATTCAGTAAGGAAAAACTGGGCAAGTTGGTTCATGATATGATGTGTAAGTTACTAATCTTAAATGGAGGCTAACAAGTTAGTTTTATTCGCATTGCAGTAAATCGCTGGTGCATATCGCCTTACATAATAAATATATTTATTTATTTACTGTACTATAAGTTACATGAAAATACAAACCTTAGGTTGTGAAGCTGGTTTTTCGCCAGGTGTGACTGAGCTGGTTTCCACTGAAGCAGATGTCGTCTTTCGAACTCCATTTGGCTTTCCAAATCGACCTGATGACAAACATTCACTTGCTATATTCTTACACATAATGTGCCTAAAGCAAACAAGATATGACATCGAGAAAAGGTAACATTATATAATTTATTTATTATTTCGCATCAAAATCGCAAGGCAAAATCAGAATAATTCGCTACGCACACAAGCAGTGACATATCCACTAATAGTTAACGAAAGTAGATATCTATAGACATGTCCGTCCGGAGTGCCGTTGAATTGTGATAAACGGATGTGACAACTTTCTCTCCAGCCTCAGTGATAAACACGTGAATATATCTTATTGATTTATAAATTTATTTATTTTAATGCTGACTATAGATTTTCAAACAGTTAACAAAGCAAAGTTCTAAACGCTCTGGTACAAAATGCATATTTTTTTAGGTTATTAATTAATATAATATATAAAATATTACCTCGCGCTCTAGTTGAAGTTTCTAGAGGTGCCTCTGTTGCTACACTCGTGGAAACAGCACCTCGTGATCTGGCCCCTGGGCGTGACTTAAACCGCGACGGACGCGTTGGTACTGCGGTGGTTGTGGTCGTTGTGGGAGCTGGAGTTGTGGTCGTTGTCGTGGTTGTGGTTGTCGTCGTTGTAGTAGTGGTCGTTGGCGTAGTCTCCACTTCTGTTGTGGACACTGCCTCAGTTGTCCAATTTTCATCGTCAATTGTTGTGGATCCGTCAAAACTTAATAAATCGCTTGCTGGACTTATTTCGTTGTTCAAATTTTCACCCGCTAAATATGCATAAAGATCGAGGGCTACCTTTTCCATCGCAGTCATTGTTGTATATTCAGTTGTATCTTGTTCATAGGTAGTTGTTTGTTTGTAATCTGAAGGTAGTTTTGAGTCATCTAATATTTCTTGGAATATGATGCCACTTGAAATACTATGGGCTTCTCTTTGCGTATCTTTGGTATGAGATAATTCCCTCGCTGTTGGTACTGCGTCCACAGCGTCAGTTGTAGTCTTAGTTTCTGTTGAATACCTTGTTGGTGGCTCCTTATACTGGGCACGAATGTCACCAGAATGGGTCTTGAAACTGTCAAGATCGACGAGTTCTGAACTTGGTCGCCTGAAATTGTTATGAATAAAATTATTATCTAAGTATAAGGCAAAATAGTAAAGGATTGTTAATGGTCTAAGAGCCCGTGGGAGATCGTCCTTCACCGATCTGATAACCAGATGAGACGTATTTTTTATTAAATATTTTTTATAAACAAATATGCCTATAATTGCTTGCCTATCGAAAAGTGGTCATGGCTATTTTTTATAAAAAAAAAAAAATTAATTAATTATTTTTTTTTTAATTTAATTTAATTTTTTATTTTAATTTAATTTTTTTTTATTTTTAATTTTATTTATTTATTTATTTAAATTTTTTTTTATTATTTTGACTTACCTGTTTACACCTGCTTGCCAGGTAGTTATACACTGAAATGAGTAGGCAAGCATACCTAGGCATATTCTGTGTATCAAAAACTATCAGTCAAATAAATTTCATTTGGTTATCAAAAGTATGAAGGTGATGAAAAAAAAATCGATAAAAGTTAATTTAATTAAAAATAGCCATGACCACTTTTCGATAGGCAAGCAATTATAGGCATATTTGTTTATAAAAAATATTTAATAAAAAATACGTCTCATCTGGTTATCAGATCGGTGAAGGACGATCTCCCACGGGCTCTCCTACAATAAGAGTAAATATCACTATGTATAATACAGCTAAATATTTATGATAACTTACCTTATATGTGCACGTGTTCTACTTCTGGTTTGACCGATTGATTCATCAGCTACACTATCTATTTGCGTTCTACCGCGATGTCTAACTGCTTCTGATGAAACTTCAGGTACATGAGTAGTTGAACTTGAAGCACCAAAACTACGACCTCGAGGTGGAAAACGTGTGCTTGATGGTAATCTGTTAAGAAAATGAATTTGTACGTACATTTATAAATCCATTATCCCGGAGCACTATTCAACGAACGGCACTTTTGAAGCCTGCTGTATCAGGAATTCCAGAGAAGATTGCAATGGAGGAGATGTGATATTAGTAATTTAACTATTAACTATGTTATTAGTCAAATTACAAGTACTTGTTATACTACATAGTGCTACTAATGCTACAGTGCAGCAAAATAAAATATTCAATTACCTTTCCATCGCTTCTTCTTGCACTTGCGCAGAGACAACATTTCTTCCCCTCGAACGGCCCCTTCCAGACCCACTGAAGACTTCATTTTGTACCTCAGGTATTGCAGTTGTGGTTGTAGAAGATCTCTCAATTGTGCTATATTTGTTTTTTGTTCTACTATCTTTCGAAATTTGGTTCTCGGTCTCAACCTTTTGTGGTCCATCGTGCGAATTATGTATAGGTGTTTCACTTGATGATTTGTCTTTACTCTCTTTTTTAGTATCTTCATCTTCGTCATAGTAGTAATAAATATATTCATATTCATAATCTTGTCCATTTGGACCTTTTTTAACCTGAATTCGTGAATGTTGCTTTTGTTCGGTGCCAGCTGTTTCAAGTTTTACGTTTGAAGATAAAAGCCCACTATTAATATCATCGATAGTGTCGAAATTAATGGGTATGTAATCGTAAGTTTTTTTTGCTGCAGGTGCACCTGTTGTTAAAATAGGCTTTTGTGTAGTTGTTTGTGCTTTATTGCTTAATTTTCCGGATTCTGACATAGCTTCTAAAGCTACTGCCAATTTAGGGTTAGTATCCACATCCTTAATATTTTCCTTTATTTTAATATCCTCTAATTTAGATACAGGTATGTCAATTTCTATGGACTCCGGTGCCTTGAGTTTTTGGCCTTTTCTGATGTGTGCTTTTTTGTCTTCTTCAATAGACACAATGCCTTCAGTTGCATGTTTTACTTTGCCACTATGCAACTTTTTAAATATCTTTTCATTGACGTCTTCTTGTTTGGTAAGCCTGTGGTTTGGGTGCTTTTCTGGAATTTTGTGCGAGGTTTCAAAATTTCTTAGTGGGGTCTGTTGGCCAGAGCTTACGAGGACATATTCTTCACCTGGTCGTGGCTCTGTGATTATATCAACTTCCGCAAAGGCTGTATATGATGCACACAGCAGAAAACATCTGAAACAATAAAATTATTAGATTAAATCTCTGCTAGTAAAATGGACTTTCAATTATCTTTAATTGTATGCCGCACACTATTGTTGTTCTATGAATCAGCAAGACAACATTTCTCTGCTTCGCCTTCTGCAATATCGTGATGACGCATAAAACTTGAAGTGCGACAATAAACTATGCATCATTGATATTTCGCCACAGCACCTTGGATTATTATTTTATAAGTTATAATTTTGAAATGAGTGTATTTCTAAAACTCATAAAAACTAGGGATATTTATTGAATTTGCATGTCTCTTAATAACCAACAGCAATATTTGTTGCACTAACGAGTAAAAACTTATGAGAAAATAGGCTTGAAGACTACAAAACAAAACTGTTGAACATTGCAATAGTAATGAATACACGATGTGGTCGTGAGAATTGATGACGAAAAATCAGAGCGTGGGTGTATTACGCATACCGATTCCGCACAAGTGCAGATTGGCGAAGCAAAGTAACTTTACGATCACTTTCGCCTTAGAATCACTCTCACACGATAGCGCACTAATGATACCATGTTTCTTAATTGTCGACATGAATGAGCTATCCGTGATGACCATACAATACTGATAATAAATTACCGTCTCACCGAGTGAGCAAGCAAACATGTTTGAAAGGAAACGTCTATTTAAATCGGAAATCCGCTGGTCATCTTTGGTTCAGTTGTATATATATAGTGTAATTGGTTACCGTCACAAGAAAGTCTTGATTGACGTGTATTAAAGTTAAGACTACCTTTCATCGGTACATACACCAAAGTTTTAATAATAATTTAAAAGCCATTATCTTGCAAGTATATCATGCTCCCAAATAGGAACTGCATAGCCAATTATTGCAATCGGAAGACAATGACTTCCGCACCATTTCATTATTTCATACATACCGGGTATTGGTACGCGGAAACATTTCGAAGGATGACGCTTTTGAATGCTCATTACAAATTGTAATTAAGCAGACATCCCGCATAAATATATCATTAATCGTGCATAAATATCAACAATATATTATGATAGTACTAAATCTAGTAAGTAAATATCATTAGTCGCTTAAATAGGCATTGAAATGAATTACTTAGCCTTAATAATTCCTTACACGAGTGCAATCAAACCGGTATAGAGTTAATACCGGTTCAATTTCACTAGATGTAAGGTCGCACCGATCGCAAGGCTAGGTGAGCGTTTCTACGAAGGCTTATATGATCATTGGCCAATATAATAAAGCTCTTCATGTCCTGTTTGTATTATTATCTATCGAGCAGGAAGGAATACTATTGAATCTATTTATTTATATTATAAGAAACAGACTTTTCTTACAAGATCTATTTACTTGCAGACATAATTATTTCAGTACATTTACATTTTTTGTCTAAAAGCTAAAGTTATGTGAAATAGGCACATATAAATATATATAAAGTAATAAGGACATCTGCAGGATGTTCGTGATTTTTGCGAAAATTAAGCTTAAACATTAGTTAAAACATTAGTGGTTGAATAACTTTACACGAGACGATCATGAAGAGATTTGGTATTGTTTAACGAGATTTCAGTGTTTAGAGTGTTATTTAAACGTATATATTAGTTTTATTCTCCCATCCCTCACCAGAGGAGAAAAAATGTAATGAATATTTGTTATTATAATTTATATATATTAATATTTATAGTTATTCATATCTCAGTAGAGCTATTAATTTCAATAAAATATGTTTAATCAAATACAGGTGCATATTTTGTTATCAATAAATTGTTACGAAAGCCAACAAATTCACAAAAACAGTATAATCACTTTGTGTAGTTGCGTGCTATGTTACTGCTATTAGCAGCATTTACTTTCATATACCCGGTTACAATAAAAATAGTAATAATAGAGAATTATAGCTACGGCTTCATATTCCTAATAAAAAATATGTTTCGGTCGGGCAGAACTTAGAAGAAAAAAAATTGATCAAAGAAATAAACACGGAAATATTACACCGTACCGCATATATACCCCTACATCATATTGTTTACTATATAGTAAACAATATAGTTTGATTAAGTTTATAGTAACCTATTTTTATTAAAAAGCAACATTTGGAAATAATAATATTAATTATTTATCATCAAATTGTAGTACGATAATCCAGGTAAATTATAAAAACAACGCCTATACTGCGTTACATATTGTATGCGTAATGAAGTCAGTTACTGGTAAAGAATGTATGTTGACTATGCGTGTCAATTCAAGTAGAATATTCTTTGTTATATAATTGTTCATTAAACGGTCACTGCGCTCGAGCAAAGGTATACTTAAATATTTTTAAGAAAATCGATAATGATTTATTAATTTGCAGGTAGTAAGTTAATATTTTAGGTATATCTTCTTTAAATAAACCGTTAGTATTAATATTTTACCTTAATAAACTAAATTAACTCTTAGTTGGCAAGTATCAATTTAAAACTACAGTCATGTGTCAAAATAATATGGGAATGGAAATAAATTATAATATATTGCATATGAGAAATCGTATTCATATTTTTCACAAACACTTATCTTGTAATAAACAAACTATGCGTAGCTCATTATTTCATTGCGAAGACTGACCATGGCGTCACGTTTTTACTGTAGTGATAGCATCAGACATTGTGGATACAATAGATCTTATATGTGGGTGGGTAACTGTTTCTATTATTGTTAAAACCGTTTGCAATTAATTATACTAAGAAACAACTAAATACTATATAATATTCTTTTAATATGATTTTAAATCAATTATAAAAAATTAAATGAAGCGTTTGGCTGTCCATCCGATGCACATACTCGTATACACGGATGGAAGAAAAACATTTATCTTATATTACGATGTTAGTAATATAATAGTGCATGGGTAAAGGTGAAACGCCTGGAAAAGATGATGAAAAGAAATAGAAAGAAGAAGAAGGACATGTGTTTTAAGGTGTGTGAATGATGAAATTACGAGAATTAAATGACACTCTTTTTAATTATTAAATTATTGAAAATAATAGAAAAATACAAATAATATATACCTAGTGATAATCAATAGGTTATGTCCATTGAAATAGTATGTCGTAATTAATGTGACACCATTCTAACATTCCAAAACGTAAAGGTCACAAGAAGAGCAACCAGTTCTTTCTAAAGAGTTATTAAAAAGCAATATACGTCTCTTCATCGAAGTATTCCGCAATATGCAAAGTTGACATTTAACATCTGGAGGACAAAACTAAGATGTGAATAATGAATAGTGATATCAAACCTCTGTACAACTCTTCAGATCCTGGTAATTAATGATAGATGGTTATGGAGCTTTTAACGTGATTATGAATTTAAATAAAGCTTGGACTTTTATTCATCATATTATAAAAATGTCTGTGTAATTTTAGCATACAAAGTAAGCTGCATTAAAACTGATAAAATAAATGCAATTGGCTGTCTGTTTACCACCGAGGAGGTTAATTTAATCGATTATTGATTCAACGCCTTGTTATATATTATATGTTATATATTTGTAAGCTAAACCATTGTTGAAAAGAGTGTCCATGGAGTTTCTTGCCGGTTCTTCTCCATGAGACCCACTTTTTGGAACCGTGCAACTAGACGTTTCATAAGAGCCTGCAAAGGCCTATTTGAAATAAAAAACTTTTGATTTTGATATAGAATACTAGTAAATAGGTACGTCGCAAAGTCACTTTTATTATTATAAAAGCTTAAATTTTTATAGTTACCCGGATTTTTATAGAGTAAAACACGTTAAATACAAAAATTTGGTCAAGGCACAAGCTTTCTTAGCAAACTTATTTTTCTAAGAACTTGTATTACAATTCTTTAACAAACGTTTTTTTTTCATTCTAACTGAAATATTGTCTCTTTACAATATGTATAAGGTAATATAGTAGAATCTCACTAATCCGGCACTTCAATAGACGACGATACTTCCAATAATCACCCGCGGCTTCCTCATATATGTTGAGAAAAACAGACCCCAATTAAGGATTATTTTAAAACTATATAGTTAGTTTTTGTGAGATATATTACAGTTATAAAAAAACGTGCAGAACTTATGTGCTTATGCACAAATATGATTTTTTCTATACAATCCAGTAAACCAAACCCTCTGGTTTTTCTACTAGTCTACTGTATATGGAAGAGTATCTAGAAAAACTTCGATCGAATTATTGACGGAGATACTCGCAGTACCTACTCGTAATACACAAAAATATGAACGTCATGTTTTTTGTTTATCGCATATAACGGAGCTCAGTAATATTTCACAAATGATACACGATTCAAGGACTTTTAAACCATACTTTGGTATACAAACTTGGGCTGAGTAACTTTCGGATGTTGAGACGCAGTTGACGACAAAGATCGACTTTATTCTCATTTTTATTATGCTATAATTATCCTTAATAAAAATAATATAATATGTCATCACGACCATTTACTGTTTAAATTATTTAACCTTTATTAAATCCATATTTTTATTCAAAATTTATATTGTAATTTAACATAATTGTAGCGAGTTTTAGAGACTTAACAAATATTTAAGATGATCGTTAAAGTGATGATTTTATTACTTCCTGCTCCACTGGTCTAAGCAGATACATAATTAAAATCTGGTTTAATCTTTCGATATATTCGATACTTTTAAAAAAGTCATATTAATAATATTAAATATATTATTCTTCTGATCTATAAATAAACTTAAATCCGCGACAAAGACGACACAACTATCATATCACAATAAGTTTAAATAAATAATATTAACTGTACATGTATAAAATTCTGAATAATACTGAATAATTCACAATAATGTATTAAGTTACGTGCTTTATTCTCATATTCATAGCGAATCTTCGAGGAACCGGTCTCATGTTTGTTGTTTTCACGATGATTTCACAAAAGACTGTTGCATTTTATGTGGCGGTCGTCGTCCCCATTGACTCACAGATAGATCACTAAATATGGCAGCAAGAGGTACCATAAAAGAGACCTAACGTTTGTGCAAGTAATGGGCGTTGGCTTTTATCAAAATCTCAAATCTAACTTAGAAGTTTAGTTTTAATAAACAGAGGTGGATTTTTACTATGAGCAGAAAAATAAATTTATCATAGTTATCAAAAAATAATCCAACATTTTGATGGGCTCGTTGGTGCGTTTGGTAGAACACCTGTCCCTCGCTCCGATGGATTGGGTTCGAATCCCACGGAGACGACATGTTTATAATTTTCTGTAAGCATGTCTTCCCCATGTATTTTAACTTGGGGAATTGAACGGGTGGAAGGAATATCGAAATTCTACCGAGTAACGTACAAAAAAAGTACGTTAAAAGTACCTAATTAATACCGGGTAACGAACCACCGCGCATATATGGAAAAAACAGTGAAATGCACACTTCAGTTTTCGATTTCAGTCTATGGTTTTCGGATTACTCGAAGTAAAAAAGTAGGTCGACAGCCCATCATTGACTGGTTTTCTGTGACTGAGCTATCACATATCATTAAGTGAACCTCATGCTTGACTGTCGATACCTAACAAAAAAATACAAACATAAAAGCATTTTAATGGAAATCGATTGCACGATTTAAACTCAAAGTTTAAGCTTAGCTGTTGACAAACTTGAATGTGAGTCAGAGAAACCCGGACGTATAATATAATTTATCTATCCGGATGTCAAATTATATAAGTTTCTTGATGTCGAACATTATCATAATATACTATAATCATCTTCAATATATTTTGTTTTAAGGTTATCACTTCCTATCACATAGATACTCAGTCCATTTTACTTTTTGATATGAGAAGTTTAGTAGTCATTAGCGCGTTTTGAGTTAATTTTTATAGTTACCTCCGCCTATATACAACTCAATTATAATATATAAATAATTAAAATTTATAATTGAATGAAAATACTACAATATACTTTCTTACTTATTTCTTTTTTTTTTTTGTATTTTTACAAGAACTCTAAGCATTAATTATTACAATTTTACCTACATAAGAAATATATCGAATCTAAGATAATGCCGGATTTTCCTAATTTTATATCCATAGAGAACTCGTAAATATCGTTATTATTTTTATGGAGCAAGGAAACTTATTAAGGAAGTAAACCAACAAAGTGTCTAAACGTATATGTCGATACCAATCGAACACAGTTTATACGGAAAGGAATGAAATTAACTTCCTAAAAGACGTTATCACGTGACATGATCGTGGCGGTGGCTGCAGTAGGTAAGCGTAATGCTGCATCCTGAAGCAAGGTCTGATCTGTCTACCTCACTGAACCTCGAGGTCACTGGTGAATGTACGGGGCCAATATGCAACTGTAAACGATTGCCAATTACTATTTGTCTCATTCTTTCAGTTTATATCTGAGTAGCCGCCCCGGCTTCACACGGGTGCAATTAAGATATACTATACACAAAAACCTATGTCACTTGCTGATAATGTAGCTTTCTATTGATGAAAGAATTTTTTAAATCGGTCGAGTAGTTTTTGAGTTAAATCGTAAAAAACAAACAAATCTTTCCTTTTTTTATATCAGTATAGACGCAGATCTATGATGTTATATGTTAATTCTTACATACTTAACTCACTATATAATTCTTACTAACATTTCGTTTAGTTATAACAGTAGAGGTTCTGTTTGCGAAGCGAATTACTAAATAAGTGACATAGGAGTTGCAGCCGGTTTGTATTTATACGTGATAATGATAAGATCATAAATGTTAGTCAGTTTTGTATATACATATTATTATAACTTGTTTATTTACTTATCTATAGTTTTAATTTGAAAGCACTCAGCCAAAAAGCAACCACGCAACAGTGAAAATAAAACAAAACGTGAATTGAAAGGAAAAACACATTATTAACGCTACGCTCCAACTTAAAAAAAGAAGAATCTTACTCTCAAATATTCTAAAAGAATATATGCTTTTTTTTATCTTCGTAGGGTTATATTTCTTATTCAAAGTACAGTTAGTACCTATATTGCTACTTAAAGTTTTGGTCTATGTGAAACAATTATTAGTCAAGCCTCAATTTTAATTCCTATTCAAAAATAATCACGTACGTTTAGGTACACTGATATAGAATTCATAAATATTTTGCTATGACTCGTATTACGGTACTACAGGTCATCAACCCTAAACGTCTAGGGATTTTGATCACGTTACAATTAACACTTACTACGTGCCTTGAATGCTTAATCAAGCCACATTTAAAAAAATAACTATTATGTATATTTATTATTATTATGTATAGATTTTTGTTTGTTAATAAGTTTATGAGCACTGAACAATTTTTATGAAAAAAAAAAAAAGAATTAAAACTTAAAAAATTGATGTAACACAACTAGAAACTACATATCATCGTTATTTTGTTTCTTTGGAATAATTCAATGAAGCTTTGAAATGAAACGGCTAGGTTTAAAAGTTTTTGAAAGTTGTTTTTTCAACAATAATTTGTAGATAATGACATATATAATAGTAGTTATACTAGTTGTGACTCGGCGATATAATAAGTACATACTTAAATGTCTACAATCAAATAACTATTTTTTTTTTGTGAGAACCAACGAGCATTATATCATCTGGTGGTAGGTAATTGAGGCGTTCAAGAGCGTATCTGCAACACCAGCCTACTTACCAACTTTTAAGGTAATATTTTCTTAAAATAATCTTGAGGAATCTTCCATCATACCAAGGAGTCGGTATCCAAAGTTTAGAACATTTTAATATTATTTTTCAACCGGTATGAAGTGTCATCTCGCCTTACTTAAGCAAAAGTACATACAAATACCAAGAAAATATTTTGTTCACATTCCATTAACTCGTTTAACCACTTAAGGTGAGGAAAAAACCATTTTTATTTTATTTTATTTATTGTTGCCGGTATTCGTTTTGTCATGTTTTATTCGGTCGATGTTGTTTACTCATCAGTCAGGCAAGTGATGTGCATCGCTAAGCAGTCGGTAGGTACTCAGTACACAGACAACATACCCCACGTCTGAGACTAACGTGTACAGATTACTCTCATACTGACTCTGTGTGAATATTTAAACACATTGTTTTTTTTATTTCAGATATCGACAGACGAGCATGATGTTCACTTGATCTGACGTACTGTAACTGAGGTGTGAACCTCACAAAAGGACCCATGAATACTTTTTTACATGCATCGTATTTGAAAACTACTTGTGCTATATAATCACCATCATCATCTGTATCCCCATTTTCGTTATACAGCAAGTATAAGTCTATCAATTAATCTTACCTAAGCAATACGCTGTACCCTCGTTTTATAGTTCAAATAGATTGTCTTAACAAAGGCGACCTTTCCATGCCACGCAACGAAACTCCGACCTTGGTACTATATTAGAAATAGATGCAAACTCAATGGTTTTCCCGGTGTCCTACTGTTTCAAGCACCAAATGTTTCAAGGCTCAGAGTATATTGCCAAATACCTACGCTTCCCTGAGCAGAAAATCAACTTTTACCACAATGCCGACATAAAACATGTTTCATAAACAGGAACTGTTCATGCGTGAGTATCGCGACATAATGCCGCGCCTGCGTAAATCTTATAAAAGTGTTTTTCTATTTAATTTTATTATTATTGATATTTAATTCCTACTCAGCCTTCATCTCACAATTTAGAATCAATGCTATAGTAAATTTAAAATCAGCTTCATAAATGTTGTGCAATAGTCGAATTAATTATAATATATAATTTAATTAATAGAATATTCGAATGAAGCGTAAAAAGCTTTATTGCGTAATAATTTCTAAAGCTCTATCGAGATCAAAAGTAAGTTAACTAAATATTAAATGAGATGATAATATGGCAAGATTACAATTAGAAAGTGTACACGCAGCACTTGAAAGATTATAAGAAAAGGATAAGGTGTGTTAATAAAAAATCAAATATATGTGTGCGCATCACCATCCGTTATATCACCGCACATTCCTCGAAAGGTCATCGGCAGTTAAGTGAAACTGGTCGATGCCGAAATTGATGCTTAAACGAGAAGACACATAAATAACCGAGAATAATCGTAGTGACGTCGGACAGGAGTCGAACCCGGACACTGATGCAACAAAGTTAATCCAATGTTAGTTTCTTATGACACGTCTTCGCCTTTTCTCTTCGCATGATGCGCCGACCGCTGACGAAACTCAGTGATATAATGCAGTTTGCGCAAATAATGTTTGCGGTTATTACTAAAGTCTATGCTGGTTTATTTCTAGCTTGAAATAGTACATTGTAAGATCATTCCGACTTCAAATTATTAGCAGTTTTTAATTAAACTCTAACTAATAATATGAGTTGTGAACCTAATGCTATTTATTTATCTTGTCATAAAACATCAACGTCGACCTTCATGATATAAATAAAATGTCAATCGAAGAATCTTCAGAAAAGCAGTTGATATTTTACACTTGCGGAAAGACTTGCAGTTTGAATTTTATTAAGTAGATAGCAGTGTGTAGCAACGGTCATATTAATTAACTTTAAGTATCAGACTGCCACCTATGCATGCTTAGAAATTATTTATTGTGATCGCTAAGTATTCGTTTTAATGTTTATGCGTTATTTCACTTCAGTCGATTACCTTCTGTTTATTATTCAAGAAAGTTAATATTTGAAAAGTCAATAATTAATATTAGATTTCTAATACAAATTTATAATTTGGAAGAATAATGTAAGTTCGCAAACCACCAATATTTGTCAAATCCGGGTGATATAAGTGTCGTGAAGTGTTAGCACTCTAACTGCGTGATGAAGACATTACAATATTTTGCCAATTAAGTTATAAAAGGTAACGAATAACGGCAATGATTATGAAATAGAAACCTCTTAACACCTACCGGCGAAGAGGAAGCTAGTTTTTAGGACGATAAGTTTTCCGATTGCTATTAGTGTAATGCATTTGGGTCATGATAGCCGCATTCCTTGACGTCGATAATGTGCAGTATTACTCGAGTCCTTCAGTCAAATTAACTATAAGGCACACGTGCCACTAGTACAAGCTTCCGCAAGTTGAAACTCTTCGTTTACCCTTAGACTGTGATGACTACATTACGCTGACTATGCAAAAAATTAACATTCCTAGTATCCCGATAATATACGTATATCCCAGTTTTCCATACGAAGCCACGGCCATACCTTATTTATAAAAAAAATGTTTACGGATACTTGTATTATTACGAAAATATTTACTGTGACCCAGTCTGGCGGGTAAATACCTTCGGAAAACAAGTTATCGCGTCTACTGATACTAACCAGGCGTGGTGACTGAATAGTATTAGACAACGAGGTTCTAGACAACTTTTAGTCTTTGCATAAATGTTCGATTAGCAGGATTATTGTCGAGCTTCAGTGTCGATTCGTTAGCCACGACCCGCCATACTGCCACCGCCACTAGTAAACCTTGACTTATCAATTTTTCGAAAGTGCAATAATCACATTATAAACGCTAAATAATACATAATATCGCATAATGCATATAGATTCGTTAATGAAGATTTGTATCCCGGTGGATACATGTCATTGCCATTTCCCACGCATGTATTGTTCTTAATCATGTGTCTATGAACAAAAAGTATAAACCACGCATTACGTGGGTGTAAAGTATGATAAATCCACAGGAATAATAATCTTGGAATATAAACTATTACCTTTCTCGTCAATTTTAATCTACGTACCAACGATTTATATACTTTTAATAATAGCTCATTATCAGTACTTAGCGAATAAAAGTACATGTTCTACAAAACTCTATAAAAACTTTATTGTATCAAAATCGGTTGAGTAAGTCTATTTTCAAAACGTGAATAATTATTAATGTTCTAAAATAGTATAGATTACTTGTTATAGCACGGTAATTAGAATGGAAGTTTGTTAAAATTGCCATTGATTTTTCGTGTTAGCATGTATGAGATAATAGTTGCTAGCGTGCGAAAACGAAAGTGGTAGTGACCGGTCTAGAGATGTTTTACGTTCCTTTTCTTTTAAACATGAACAGTTATCAACGACTTTATATATATGTATAACTTCATTTTAGAACAGTTTATGCCTATGAATGAATATAAAAAAATAATAGGAAATACATCACTCTATTTCATATAAACTAGCGGACACGACAGACGTTGGCATCAAACATAAAACAATCAAGATTTGAATATGCATATTTTCCTACTTCTATTCTATAATGTCTAGTATGTCACGGATTGGCAGTGGACATAAATTATTACAAAAAAGCTATAAGCGTGCGTGAGTTGCGCTGTCAATTGCGGAAGATTACCAGCGTCCTATACCTTGTAATTAGTACATACACGGTAACGGTAAATTAATATGTTACTCTTCACAGGCAAGTAGGTATTCAATCCTCAATGTCCAGAATGACTAAAATACCTTCTTTATTTATAGCTTCCTCGATATTTATACCCAGAACTAATGATCCTAAACACACGGAGATTATTTTTGAACATATAGCGGGACTTATTTAAAAGCGAAAGTGAAGGTCATTCGAAGAGGTGTTATGATGATACCAGTCCAAACCGGCCTCTCGGACAACCAGGTGCTTGTTCATACATTTTATTCTAATCGTTATTTGCTTTAAAAATATAATAAAATTAGCGCCGCTAGTAAATATTATTCGGCAGACAATAATTAGTTTTTGAAATACACATGTCGCAAACGATTTCACACTGCATTAATTTATAAATGTGTCCATGACATACCTCGCGTGACTTTGGAAATACATATGAAATCAGCCCCTGTTACTAATTCCACTGAACGTTAATGTAAAATTAGCTTTGTAAGGACATCCCACAATCCATTAAGTTTGATGGTTCTTAGGAATCAAGAGAAATTTTAAATTAAAAAAATATATATTATTCAACGATTTATTTTATTAATAATTCGTCGATTTTCTATCACTAGAAGTTTTAACCGAATATGTTTTTTAGACATTTTCCATTTGAACCATTATTTAAAACATTTGTAATCATTAAAGGATCCAATAAAATCTCAAAATATATTCAGACTTTCGTTTCACGTAATGCCCAAACGTATTGTACGGAGAAATTTCAATATGTCCTGTTTTGTATTCACTAATAACGACGAATTACGCATAAGCGATGACAAAACACTTAGTTTTCTTTTCGATGGCGAAAGTGAAACAATTGTAACAATGCTTACATGAAACAGTGTACCTAATAGTTTAATTGACGTGAGAGTCGAACAATTTGTGACTTCTTCTATATATAGCTATTAAAAAACCCGTTGAATAGCGTTAAGTAAATGATGGTTGATTTTGGAAATAAAATTTGAATACAAGAATGTTTTAAAAAAAACAAGCTCTCAGATGTTATACAAATTGGAAGTCGTTTTATTTTTCCATTTTTTATTATATCATGCCATTAATGTACATCAGATATGAACATCCGCACACATATATATGAGACTGCTCTATGAATACTAAATACGTTTCGATAGAACAAAAGATGATAAGGAATAAAGAAAACAAAACTCTCACGCGATTGCGGTCTCGTCTTTATATCGGTATCTATATATTTTTCGTTAAGATTTAAATAGATTTAAATGATATGAGATGGTAATAATATTGATCACTAATAATTTTTCCTTCGTTAATTTAAGCATTGGTCATTGGCGAATAAATAAATTAAATCTGACTACTGTTAAATAGTATTTCAAATAAAAAGAATAAACTACTTTTCAAATGCCTTCACTATTTGAAGACAACCAGAAAACATTTATATAGTGTAATATTGGATAAATCCGATGATAAAGTGTGTTTAAAATACTGTAGGAGTAGAATACTCAAACAGCTCTAATTAAAATACGACAATTTAAATCTAATTTATTATCTATTATCTAATTTTTTCGGATTTTTGTTCAAATAATAACTGTTAATTTTATTGTTTGTAACACACTCGAGATATAAAACCCACATAATATTTTGTAATGTTTTGTCAATTTTCACGAACAATTAAAAAAAATGGATTATTAAACCAATTCGGTTTTTTTTTAATTTAATAACGAGTTTTCATTCCAGATTCAATAAATTGTAAACTGTATAGTATTTTAGATTCAATGAATTTTAAATGGTAAACTGCTCTACATAAACTTGAATTCATTTTCAATCTTAATCTTAGTGACATTCACTCATAAATAATATAATTTTAATAAACAATATAGAAACCTTGTGTACATAATAGTTACGTTCTTAAATTCAATACCAATATCCTTGACTACTCCAAGATATTATAACATTGGTAATAGAATTGCCAACTTCTATTTAGCAGCAATGTCGCAAAAGTTATAGGGAGAGTTGACAGTACAAAAATTTTTTACGTCACACTAACTGAAACTCTTATCGATATGCAAAAATTGGTATATAGAAATCCGTGATGTCTACCTAATCCAATGGGAAATATGAATGTATTTAGTGAATGCATGTGTTTCATAACATTTCACACTTTAAAAGTGTCAAGAACTATACAAATTATACAATTCTAATTAGGCATAATACTCATACAAAACAATGCCTACACGTCGCAAATTCATTAATTACGCTAAATATTATCTAATCTTTCGAAAAACTTCAATAATAAAACAGTTTTATATAGATATATTGTAAAGATGCTTCATATCATACTCACTAATTCACCACACTACATAGTCACAAAATATTACACATTCTTAAACAAAGAATGCGACTACACGCGTTTAAATACAACTAATTAATAAAGAGTTGCGGTGAAATTATGAAAGTTTACAGTTCTAAAGGAAAACTTTAAATAGTAGATACTCTACCTAAGAAAGTTTATTATAAGTACGTAACAAATTAACGTTATTATATTGTGGTAAAAATAGTTTGTACAAATAATGATTTGTCGCTAAGAGCTTATAGCGCTCTAGGGGAGACAATGCACGCGTAGTCGTGCATATTTTAAAACCAACGTTTCATAGCCTTCATTGAGAAATTCGCCCTCATTCGTGATGTCAGTTTGCTGCTGTTAAGCTGGTTGCTTAACGTCTGATTTCCACATGATAAATCAGATCATATTTTCGCGGTATCGGTTGAGAGATGACATGACTCGTATCCCCATAGTTACGTATTACGTAAAACTCAGCTGTGCCGTGCCGTGAGTTCGATCGACGAGATTCATCTCAACTAACATTAGATGAAAGTGACAATGTTCGATAACAGGTTCCGAAGTGTTAAAAGCGAAGACCTCATTCCGACTAATTTATTATTAGATAATTTTTTTAGGCTTTATATACTTTATGTTAATTTTTTTTTTTTTTTTTTTTTTATTTCAGAGCAGACAACCGAGCAGGTGGGTTACCTGATGGTAAGTAATCACCACCGCCCATGGACATCTACGACACGAAAGTCTCAGATGCGTTGTCGGCCTTTTAAAAATCTGTAGGCTCGTTTTTTGAAACCAGCGATTTCGAGAATTTCGTAATAGTATAAAAGCAAACTTGTTTTTATGAATGTTTACTAATATAAAAATGTTCGCTTGAGACTCCAAACAGGCTTTTATTATGTTATATGAGTTAAAGTTTAGAAAGTGATCGACTAAAAATACATAGTATTACGAAACATACAATTACTTTACATATAAAATTAAACCTATATCACATTTTATGCCATTATAGTGATTTTCATAAATAATCATCAACTCTAGAAAAATAAAATATGTATTTAGGAAAAGTGTGTGTACTCACAGCGCTATCCTGACATCCATGGCTCGCGTGGGCGGCGGCGAGTTCACGGGGTGTGCGTAGGGCGTGCGACGTGCGCGGTCCTTAGCTCGCGGGCTGCAACAGAAATCGGCGTCAACACACGCGCCTTTCCCAAACGACACACAGTTGCGACAGTGAAGCTCAACGAGGAAGCTGCATCGTAGAATTATATGCAACGTTAATGTCAGAGAGCGTTCAAATGCCAATAGCGGCGACCTTTCGGTTTTGAACTGGATTGCGCAAGCGAGGATCGCCGGTCGTATGAGAAAGGCGAGTGCGTGCGGGAAGAGAGTAGGAAATCGGACGCACCGGGAGTTCGGAGCAGCGAAATAACACCGTTGGCGACACGCTGCCGAACGGCGACTAACCTCGCGGCAGCGTGCGCGCCTCTTACTTATAGCCGTGCGCCCACACAGCCTAACCCTCAGCCTTGCTGCACCACCGCATCCACCTGGATCTACCCATGCTAATGGAAAGCTTGGGGTTGCGAGAATTAAATAGGAACATATTAATCAGTCTCTAATAAAGTACTCATGCTCTTTTGTTTGTGTGATTGTTGAATGCATTATAACGTTCCAAGTATCAATCAATCAGCATTTTTTAATCAATTAGAATTTAATAATTTTATTAAGGTTGTGTCTAAACGGAAATCTTAGAATTAGCCTGACATTTTTTTCTTAATTCTCCAACCCATTTTTTCCCATATTTACTCGTAACTTACACGTGGGGTAAGGATTGATTAATTAGGAGGCAATTTTGTCATTCAGTTAGTTAATAGGTAGTGAGCATTGGAGTTAAAGTACATTTAAATGGAATAAAATTTGAATACGATTTATTCGTTACACTATTTTGGTCGCTTTACTTGAAGGACTTGTTGTGTAATACATTTATATCCAAAATTTATTTAATTAATATACCAAATACATATCTCCTAAGCTTCTATTGTTTCAGTATCTATGTGTAACACTGGGATACAATTACTATGTCTAAAATCGTCCAGGGATTATACCGTGTAGTATCTACACGGTTCTTCTCAAATGCACATAATTATGCCTGTAAGCAAACATAATATTTCTTTAATATAGTATTTGTACCTTTAAATCCATTTTTTATCTATAACGAGATGATTGTACTGAAAGTTGGTAATTTACCTTTTTTTATGTTAGATATCGACAGACGAGCATGAGGTTCACTTGATGGTAGGTGATTCCTCAGACATAGAATATCAGTCAATGATGCGCTATCGATCTACTTTTTACTTCGAGCATTCGGAAATCCATCCAACCTGACTCCAAACTTCGGACTGAAACCAAAACACGCAATATGCACTTCACGATTTTCCCATCTATTAACGGTGGTTCGTTACCCGGTCAAAATTTCAATATTCCTCCCATCCGTTCAATGCCCGAAGACATACTTACAGAAAATTATAATCATGACGTCCCGGTGGGATTTGAACCCACGACCCATCGATGCAGACAGCGCGCGCACCGAACGCGTCAACGAGCTCGTCAATTTTTTTTATTAATCTTAGAATTATTTTAAATTTTTATCAAAATCAAACAAGACAAAAATTAGGTATCGTTGTAATCCTATTTTAAAGAGTTCTCGTTCTAAGTTTTACAAAAACTGATAAAAGTTACTTTATTTAAATCTGACTCTGGAACGTATTAATAATTCTGTGACATGGGCAAAGTGATAACGATAAAATGTTCTTTCAAAAATTAAACAACTAAAAGTTAAGATAAAACAATTTATTATTATCTAGTGGACCCGACAGACGACCTGCCTGAATGTTTGCTGCTAAAAAGCTATACCTAAGTGATCTGTCAATTGCGAAAGATGGCGTTGTTGCGACCTAATTTGTTTGAAAAGATTAAATTTGTTACCTGAATTTTTCCGATCCAACAAATAAGATATCATTAAAATCGGGGCAGCCGTTCTTGAGTTATGGTGTAACTAATACGACTTTGTTTTATATATATAGATAAAAAATAAATTAATTTTATTTCATTCAAAGTGATATGGACATTACCTGCTTACGAGTTTTTCGAATAATGGGTATTTAACCACTGGGCAAACGCTGTAGGGGAAGACCATTCACTAGATGGGAAGACGATATAAAAAAATTGCTAGCTCACAGTGGGAAAAAATAGCCCAAGAGGAAATCTTTGGATGAGGCCTTCACATGAGAGGGGTTCCAGTGGGATAATATTAAAAACTTGTACTTACCCTACCTACTCAAAACAAATCTATTCTTTAAAAATAATAATTAAATCGAATACTCTTTTTTTGTATAAATATAGCTGTTTTTTTGTATAGATATTAATGTAAGTAGGAGTAGTAAGTAGTGTTAAATAATTTCTTTTATTTATGTTAACTGAAAACTGGAAATATAAGGCTTTTTTATTTTTATTTTTTAATAACCACTGCCCAATACCCAACCTAAAGTATTGTTTAGATATTTGTAATATTGGAGGGATATTCGAGGCAGTTTCTCATTAACATGTAGGTCAATATTATATTACGTAAGTATTCAACTGGAGTATATGAAAAACTGGAATATTGTTCTACAAAATTGATTAGTTCGTGCGACCAGCAAGACTCTTAAGTCTTGCTGGTTTTGCTGTATATTTTTAGAAAGTATATACTCGTAACTAAGAAGCTTCGCTATATGATTCTATTAGCCAATTCACATAAACTTTGACCGGGGTCTCTATTCTTCGTTGCAAAAGACCAAATTAAATTCCTAAACTATCCCGAAAACTAAAAACCACATAATAAAACACTCTGTATCAAACACAAATCAAATGTTAGAAGATAAATAGCGTATTATTATATCAAATTGACATTTGATAGTACGCTCAGTCCTGGCATTCTGTCCGTGGCCTACTGCACCACTTGCGACAAGCTGGCTTTGACCCATAGATATGCCATTATAGATCATCTTACAGACAAATTATTCCTAATGTATTCGAAATGAAAGAAAAGTAATCAAAACATGCGTAAAAAGTCACCGCGAAATTTGTCAATACAAAAGACTTCAACGCGCAGCTACTTCTAATCAGTGTTTGTCTCATTATATTAGTAGTAAAAAAATAAAATATGCCTTTATTTACTGCTTCTTACAAAGTTTTACCATTTCTTATATAATATTATAATTTACCATCTATTATGTATATACTATTATTATCTATTAGTAAAATAAGTATATTAATTTATATCGGCAAACGGTGAAATATTCGTAGCTTGTCTTTCGACGACGACTTAATATAGTAATATAGTATAAAGATAATTTAGATTTTTTGATAGGCTCGTTGGTGGCTTTATGCATACCTCATGTACCGATGGGTTGCAGGTTCAGAATAAAACAAAAACTTCAATATATCATATCTTAGCGTAAAAAATAGATATTTGAGCTATTAATGCAAAATCATTTGAAACAGGAAGATATACTTTCAGATACTCTTACCGGTTTTATGAAACAACTTATTTGGTGGTGTTGCCTCAAATATAGCAAATAATAGCGCTTTTTACACTTATTGGTAAGGATATCTCAACAACTTGATAGAGCAATTCTGCGGCCACCGGATTCAACGAACCAAAATCCTTCGGAAATACTATAACAGGTTTCTGCTATTAAAATTGCCAATTATCTGTTCACCTGTGTTTTTATAGTAAAGGGTAGACTTTTTTTAAAATAATGGTGTGACCAGTTTTCATGTTCTACATTTTCTTTAGAATTAAGTACCTAATTCAATTATAAATAACAATCAGTAAATTACTCACAACAATCGACTAGCTATTTATATAATTAGTAATGCTTTTTTTCCTCAGGAGCATAGACGCTGACGTCACACATTGAAACTTGTAGTTCTTCAATAATTAATTAAATTTAATATGAAATGATACCTATTTCAGGCTTTTTAGTACAGATAAAATATGATAACTCAAGCTTTTGCATCAATACCAATTACCATAAACTATATACATTTCAGAAAAAAATCGATACAAAGATGACTTCAATGAACTGACCACATGCAACCTTGGTCGCAACGATGAATAATATAAAAACCCTGACAATTTTATCGACCACATTCCTATTATATGTCGCTGTATGTTAACAAAGCAGGATCTCTATCCGTGATCAGTGTTCAACGAAAATTAAATGAGAAAATATATTTCTAAAGGATCTAGCTTTTTCTAAAGGAATTAAAGTTTAGCGGGTTGGTAGGCGCGTTTGGTAGAACACCTGCCGTGCGCACCGATAGGTCGTGGGTTCGAATCCCACCCGGATGACATGTTTATAATTTTCTGTAAGCATGTCTTCCTTACGTCTGGTAACTTCGGACATTGAACGGGTGGGAGGAATATAAAAATTCCAATCGAGTAACGAACCACCGTTCATAGATAGAAAAACCGTGAAGTGCACATTGCGCGTTTAGGTCTCAGTCTATGGATTTTCGAATGCTCGAAGTAAAAAGTAGGTCGACAGCACATCATTGACTGATGTTATGTGGTTGAGTTATCTCCTACCATCAAGTGAACCTCATGCTCGACTGTCGATATCTAACATAAAAATACTTTAGAAAGGTGATTTGGTACACCATTTATTTTCACCAAACTTGGGAAAAAAACCTATTTTAACGCACTGCCGTTGTTGTTTCTTTAATTTTTTTTTTTTGTTGAAACATCCAATTTTTAGTCCCCAATGATAATACAGAAATATTAAAGTAGATTACACAAAGCAAAATTTTATTAAAAATACATCGATAAGGTTTAATTAAGGACAATAAAAACATCATGAGTTATCTTAAGAAACGAAAATATATTTGTATATGCTTTTTGTATATACATCCTTAAGTTTATGTTCAAAGGCTTACAAAGTTTTTATACCTACTATATAAATTACATACATACATATATAAATATATACTTTATTTACAATGCGGATATAACTTAAATCAGTTTATGTTACCTATTACAAATCAACACATAAAACCAGCCTCTCTATATACCATTCTAATATGTACATCTATACATATAATAAAAGAGTAGGATCGAAATTACGCTTCACTAAATATTTTTACCAGAAATTAAGAGGGGTGATAAAAGAAGGGTAGCAGAATGCATAAATGCAATTTTTAAGATTCTTGTCTGTCTGTCTGTCTGTCTGTCCGTCTGTCTGTCTGTCTGTCTGTTTGTTCACGCTAATCTCCGAAGATACTGAACGGATTTTCATGCAATTTACACAAATATATTAAGTAAAGCCCGGGGCAACATATAGGCTTTGTTTTATCGAAATCGGTTCTCGGAAAGAAAAGTTATCATCATTTAAAAATAATTTTAAAGGCACCATATCACCAAATTGCAATGCAAACTGACTCGCGTTGAACTTTTTCGAATTGTCAGATGTCAATCACAGTTTGATATGTAAATGAAATACTTTGATTATTTCGCCATTTCCGATATATGTAATCGTAGAATAGTGGATGCCATCAAAAACATAAATTGTAAAAAAAGCCAAGTCTTGCAACTCAGTTCTTCTATCGTAAAAAGTTGTGAGATCCATATAATACCAAGTCGGTCAATTTATTCAGTCTCTACTGAAGGATCCTTCTGTCTTAAGTAATTACATGATAAGCTAACTTAACAATATCTTATAGTGATCGTATCAATGCCAATATTAAAAATCTTTGATGTTTTAAATAAATAGATTGGCTCGGCTATCGCATGAAATCACAATGTATCTTTTTTTATTTTATTAAAAACATAATGTATCTCACAAGTAATACATATTATATTAAATTAGATTGTTTAGTGCGATTGCCAAGTCAAACTATTTATTTAAAACATCAAAGATTTTTAATATTGGCATTGATACGATCACTATAAGATATTGTTAGGTTAGCTTATCATGTAATTACTTAAGACAGAAGGATCCTTCAGTAGAGACTGAATAAATTGACCGACTTGGTATTATATGGATCTCACAACTTTTTACGATAGAAGAACTGAGTTGCAAGACTTGGCTTTTTTTACAATTTATGTTTTTGATGGCATCTCATTTCTTTTTGTAGATAGTCCTTTTCTTAGTTTATTTGGATAAGAATTAATACAAAGCTATGGATAACAGTCTGATTTTGATTGGCATTTTTATCAACTTTTTAATGTAAAAAAGTAGTTATAGTGACATAACTACAATAGTTGGACATATGGTCTCGTGAAGTTTTTTGTAGATTTTGATATGTTCTATAATATTGTAGCACGTTTTTTTGTTCTATCATCAATACTTTCCGCAGCACATGCGGTGAAAGACATTTTATGGCTATTTTTTTTACACCTTGTGTTGTTTTTAGTAGGGATTTCTAAGGATCTCTATTTTTTCTAGTAATAAATACCCTATGTTACTCAGTGATAATGTAGCTTTCTAACGGTAAAAGAATTTTTAAAATCGGTCCAGTAGTTTTTAAGTTATTCATTACATACAGAAATACAAAAAAAAATTGTATATCTAGAAAACTGGACCGAAATTTCAAAATATTGTAGTTTTTCCTTGATTTATAGACTAAACACTAATTGTATTCTAAATTTCAAGTTTCTATGTCTGCTAGAAGTGCCTTAGAGTTTTGATGATCGGTCAGTCAGTGAGTGAGTGACAAATTATCAAACTTTGACTAGTTATAATTCTTAAACTACTGGTTCAAACAGAATGATATTTGAAATATACCGAGTTTATACAATGTCTGCTTAGTGACTGAAAATTCAGGATTCTAGTTTTATCCACAACGAAGTTATAGGGGGTCGAAAATGGCCCGAACTACTTCGAGAAAAGGATAGTACGGCCGTGCCACTTTTTGCTCGACTTGGCGGGGGCACTACCGTGCCCCCAGATATGCAGGCCCATTGCGTAACTTCAGATGCGAGTTCGAATCTGAAGTTGGACGGAAATATTTTTTTTGTATTTATTTATTTATTTTTTTAAAGAACTATATTATAAAAATAGAAAATGTATTATTGAAATATTATATGAAAAATTATTTCTTATGAGATCGTTTATTTCACATTTTCATCCATCCTTTCTCTATTACAATTACGATTATTCGACATTGCTTTTATTGCTTCTTAAGGACTGTCTTCGTATCTTAGAGGTTTCCGCATTTAGCACCGGAAACCCGAGTAGGAATCCCGGGAAAAGGGAATTTAAAAAAAAAATCTCAAAATGAAAATGATCAATTAAATGAAATAAATATCGAGGTGGATACAGTATCTTCACCACTAATTAAATTTATAAAAAAAATAAGTAAATTTCTTTAAAGTCAGGTTCATTTTTTCAACAATGGTATTTCTATTGAATTTCAAATCATACTTCGAACCCCAATCTCAACCACCATTAAACGTGTCGATAATATGATGCAAAATCAACTATCAGTGACTAATTTGATAGCTCTTTCCCAAAAGAAATCACCAAGTACAGAGGATGGAGGATATGTCATTTGAAGAAAGCTTGCTCAAAAGCAAACCCCACGCGAACGAAGTCGCGGGCATCAGCTAGTATAAAATAAATACATGTATATAATGTAAATAATATATATAAAAAAATGGGTCATGGGACAAATTATTTTTCTTTACTTTATTTATTTAAATAGTTTTCTTCACGCCCGGCTGAAACCTTTACTTGTTCCCCCGGAATTCGAACCAGAGACCTCCGGTATCAATCGCAACACACATTCCACTGAATCACTGAGGCAGTCAAATGTGTAATATTATTTGCTAGAAGTTCCAAATAACACGTATTGAAAGACTTTTTTATATTCATATTCTTTCCCTATTTTGTTTTGAAAAGAGTTTCAAAGTTTCATTATTATATCGATAAATTACATAATAAAGATTTTTTTTTTATGCACGTAGTCCGCGTGTTCATTTATGTTACACTTTCTTCGTAAAACTTATTTATTAACAGATTCAAATTCAAATTAAAATGTTTTTCAAGTACACATTTAAGTATTTTTTCTAAGTATTTTTGAATCGTCATTTTTTAATCTACTGCGGGAGACAATACTAAGTCTGTGTATATAATCAACTGCAGAAAGAGTGAGTGTGAAAAATGAACGGCTTTCATGGAAACTCTTACGCCGATTTACTCGCCGGTTTACCCGAGATATCGTAACATTGCTTTATATGGGGTGGGAAGAAATTGTATTACACCATTTAAATTTTAGGAGGTTTAATAATACACTTGTGGTCCAAATATGCTGCATTTTATAACATACTTTAATAATTCCAATTCTATCATCTTTACAATTTATACATGACTAGAAATGCGCCACGGCTTCACACGGGTACAATGTAGATGTACTATACACAAAAATATAGTCTGTATGTTACTCGCTGATAATGGAGCTTGCTATTGGTGAAAGAATGTTTAAAATCGGTCCAGTCGTTTTTGAGTTTATTCATAACATACAAAAATACGAAAATTCAAAAATACAAATCTTTCCTCTATATAATATTAGTATAGAAGTATAGATTCGGCTTCATCATATATGATTGTATCCTAAAAAAGTATATTTGTGTTTTTCATATTTTTTTTATATTTGACAAATGAACAATATAATATCAGAATGTAAGAATATGAATGCAACAAACGTCAAGGACGTACCACTCCGTGTCGAGACCAACTAGTTTGATCGTCTTCTGTTTGGTATTTGAATACTCATTATTCAGTCAGCCAGCTCATACCTATGACACACATAAACTTGTTTAACTGTTTCTTAATTTCAATTAAATTGCAGTGAGGAGCAAATAATATTAACTTATAACAGATGAATACATTTAAATGAAATACTTTATACCAATTATAGGGTTAAAACGTAATTTATTATTTAAATTATTTATCCCGACGTTTCGGATGCTTTTCAGCAACCGTGGTCACGGGGGCAGACTGAACGTTCTGAATTTAATTTATGACTAAAAATATACAAAAATAACTTATTCAATGAGTGTATAGTAATAAAATAGAATCGGTTCAATCGGGTGATCTGTGTTTCAATGTTTCCCTTACATAGGTACTTCATTTTAAGAAGCTTTTCCTATTCATATATCTGTAAAATAAATCTAATTTTACTCTGCACTCAGAAGTTTAGATATAAAACAGTTTTAAATAATGTTTTTTTTAATAAATCTTTTTAAAAAACTTACCAACATCGTCGACACAAATTTTCGGCGTTTTTTTTCTTCCGGTAATAAAAACTATATCCCCTTGACCATAGTTTTTGATGTTGGGTTAAAATAAATATGGTGCTAAATCCATGTGAATGAATTAAACAATACTGTCATTTAAAATTAAATAATATAAAAAATTTTTGATGCCGAAACAGTTAGGCATTTAGTTACAATGTTACCTGATACGGCTTTGCAAATCACAAGGTTTGCATAGACGATGTAGTCTTATATATTTATATTATATTGTAGACGTAACTGTATATTCATTAATTGTATAGATAGAGACCCACTGAAAATCAGTGTTATGGCCACAACACATGGTTGGTATATTACAAATTAAAAAACCGCTAACTTGCTTTCATGTTTTTGTTATTTTAATATTAACTATTGTATATCAGTTTTCGTTTTTGTATTATTGTAATCGACAGTCAAACATATAATTTCAAATAAGGGTTGTTCTTTGAATGCTGTAAGAAATTTCGATTCGGTCGCAAGTTGCTCACATTAGTGAAGACTACTGGTAACCATCTCGATCTCTTAAAGCTATTTAAAACATACACCCATATCGTCAAAGTAAAATAAAACTCACTCAAAATTATACTATAATACGTATTCATATAGATATTCTATCTCACGAAATCCCTTTGGCTATAAATGTTGTCAGGGGTGCACATATGTACATTACATTGTTTTAGTGTGCGTAATGTTTACTGAGCGCTTCCGAGATTATGCACACAAAACAGATATCACTTCCCGGCAAAAAGAGCGTCATAAATACATGAATCTTTAAATAATAAAAAATCACATGTCCACTTTTGGGTTAAATTGAGTTAAGCGCAAAATCTTGCTAAATATTAGTTGACAGATTCTTTGTATAAAACGGAACAACCCTAATGCTTTTAAGTTGCAAAAATAGCGAATGAAAGTTTTTGTTAATATCTATCGACTTTTTTTGTGTTTAACTCAATTTGATCCAATAGACGACATATTATGCTCTTTTAGTATTTAGAAATTCATGTATTATGACGCTTTTTTTGCCGGAAAGCGAATTATGTGCACACCACAATAGGAATTACCATGTGAAGTCTACCGAATGATTCCTCCGATTTCAACGACATATACGTTAACGGCTTATAGGCGTAGGAGTTACTTTTGAGTTTTTTTTATTGTTTCAAACATCGATTTCGAACCCATTGGCATAAAAAATAAAACAACTGGTCATTTATTTTATATATTTATTTATATCACGTTATAATGAAAAGCTACTTATTGGCATCGAATTATTAAAAATGTTAACCCTTAAATGCATAATTTTATTTAGTCTGCATCCCACATTATGCATTTAAGGGTTTTCCCCTTGTATCAAAATACAATATTTATGAAACCTATCGTTTAACAAATTCCAGCAGTACTGAGGAGCTTTACAATCATGATGATAAATGATGATGGTAAAATAAAAAAAATACGGTTACATATTACCTATAATATGTTATTATGTTATAAATTGCAGCGATTTCAAAACACGAAATATGTATATTCAATATTCATGTTTAATTTAATTTTGAAATAATTCTACTTAATCATATAACACAAAATATAAATCTATAATATTTTAAGTAATATATCACAATACACTTAACTATATCAAACATAATTAAATTGAACTAAATATATACAATTCTGTTAAAATTTGAGTCAGAGATCCACGGCGTTGAAATCCCTGGTATTAATTTTGTTCCCTCAATCTGTTCACGATTCAAGGGAAGTCAGTGACAATTACACACAAGCTTGTATCTGTTTTTTTTATGTTGCAAAAATATAGCAGTGTATAAATGTCATAACAAGTTTATTAAAAACATTATTATAGTCTTATTTTTATTTAATATAACAATAACATAACTTTTCTGATATATAATTGCTATCCGCGTGGTAACGTACCCTCCCCCCATAATTTTAATTATTAAGTCATTGTTATGTTAAAATTATTGATATAATTTATATCTATTAATCAGAAAAGATATTTTATAAACTTACTATTTCTTATTAAAACATTACAGTTTAGATCACACCATTTCGTCAGCTTTGTTGATTTTCAATAAAGAAAAAATAAGTTTAACCACAATGAGTTAGGTTATTAAATAGAGATGACTAAATTAATATAGCACCTAAGTATAAAACAATTTACGAAATAACTATGGTAATCGACACGAAAATTTGCAAAAGCCTTTAAGAGGAAGGTTAATTTTGGAAAAAATGATACACCATAATAGAAAGGCTCTTAATTTTTAAAAGTTAAGCAGGAGCTCATACTACACAGTGAATGTTAGCCTACATCTATACTAATTAATAAAACAGGTTGAATTTTGTATATTGATAGAAAGTAATCATTATAATAATATACCCTACTAACTAATGAACCGTTTTGAAATTAGAACTACACTATCTCTAATAAGCATAAGCTATATATTAATACTATTTCGTTTCCAGGTCACATTTTTAATATTTGTAAATTGATTCGTAAGCGTTGTTTAGACAACGCAAGTTGGGTTTCTATTTTCGCGAAATTATATTCCAAAACAATATTACCTACTCATACATAGAATACATATATAAAAAATCCTCCAAACAGTATATTTTTAATGAAATCGCTATAATCTTAAAAAATGGTACATTATATTATCCAACCTGCCTGCTATATGATCGATGATTGTAGCTCTCAATGTTTCAGTTACGGGAACGGGAAAATGTAACTTGTGAAATGTGGCAACTTTAACTGTCAAACTAATTAATATAGGGTTCTCACAATAGGAAATTAAGGCTATCAATATTTAAGAAAAATGTTATGAACCACTAATAACTTACTTATTGAGAAGGTGATAAGCTGGAACAGAAAACTATTGAATATGAAGCAAGATAAATAAAAAATAGAATATTCACCAACAGTCATTTGATTACACATATACGAATACTATGTACGTGAACATCTTCAAACAAATACGAGAGAAAATATTTTCTTTATACACGTTTTATGTACAGTTGTTTTCATCTGTTGTGGAGTTTTCTTACTAGAGACACAAATTCGGACAAACATCTATATTTATGTTTACAAGATAATACTTCGAAAGGTTTACACCATTATTTTGGCACTGACTCTTGAAATACTACACAATACTTCAAGTTATGTTTGACATTTTAGCGCTCATTTTGATGGTCGTTTCAATCATTCCTTTTCAACGTTTCGAATATTATATGTGTATTTTTTGGAGAAACGGTTATATGTGTCATATACGAGTATTTTAGATTGTAAATCAAATTTGTAAAACTAAAAAAATCCTCTGATGAAATAGAAAGCGTATAGAAAGTGATCACTAGTAACTTACAAATATACACATTTAATTATAAATAAGAGATATAATCACAAACCTTAAACATTAGATGCCAATATATTATGTACATAATGGATACAAAAACACAGACAATTATCTCAATATTTTTAAAATAATGCTTTTATGGAAGTATAATGTAACTAAGTATATAATATCTAAATATGAAATACCAATTTTTGTACTTTTTTATAGATTAATGAAACCGAACATGTGTAAAAACACACAAAATATATACATTTCAAATAGATAAAGCGTATGAGACTCAGGAAAAATTGTTGTCAATTTTATTCCAAAATAAAGCAACGAACGTTACGGAAATAACTTATTCATATGCGTTCTTCACGACACAAAAATGATTCTGAATTCAAAGGAGAAAACGTTCTCTTTATTTATACTATTTGTATTTAAGAATTTGTTATGTAGTTTAAGTAAAAACCTAACAGTGAGATAAAGCCTTATTTTCTTCATATCATCGTAGCAGTGGAGGCACCACCATACTTGACTAGACATATCTCTATTAATGCAACCATATAAAGAAAAATTATAATGTTTTAACGTACAGATAGCGGCACGAGTCGTGAGCACAGTTTAACCGTGTTAGGGATTGAGTACACTGTCGGTCAAAATTATTTGGCATTTTTATTATTTCAATCGGTAATTGAAAATAACATTTTTCATTTGATTAATTTGTATTAGTCACACCTGCAGTTTGTTTATAAAGGTCCATCGTGTTTTTCGTAATACCTATTTATTTCATGTATCAAAACACTGAGTAGATCTTTGTTCGGGATTGTCTATTTATCATCGAATTCTTTCTGCTCTGCATATTTTATTTCTAAGTTTCAATCAAATAGGTAACAAAAATACACTCATTAAAAAGCTGCCACTAAAATTGCACTCAAGTGTACGATAGTCGAATGATTCGCGCGGACCCAATAGACGACGAGCATCGACTGCCGAACCAATCATGTGGAGCGTCAGCGTGGTTAACGTCATATCGACCAATGAAAAGTGTGCTCACGACTCGTGCCGGTAACTGTATTTATCTAAGCCCTATATATAAAATCCTCGTGTCACAGTGTTTGTGGTCGCACTCATCTGAAATATCTCGACCGATTTTTATGTATGTATGATATTAGTTATTTCGACTATGCGTGTTGTTCCCACGAGAATGTAAGTGCACTATGCCTACTGCTGATTGAGAACAACCCTTTGTTTTTTATTCGTTTATTTTTAGCATTATAATTAATTACTTCAAAATGTCATGCGAAGCATGGTGTAATGGTTGCAGCTCCTTACAAACATTTTGTAAAACAAAAAAAAGGTATGTGTGTACTTATGTACAGGTTAGAAGTTATACTTCTTTGGCGTCTGAAGAAAAATTTTAAAAAACAAAACTGCAGTAGATATCGAAGAAAAATGTTAAAATCAAACAAATTCTATTCTGACATCGTGCGCGCGCAGGTCATGAATTCACTCTCATCCAAACGCGCCAAAAGAAGTATAACTTCAAAAACATTGGCGATTAAAAAGGGTAGCCGATAGTTTATTGCTAGATCTTCTCGTCCGTTCTACGCCCTTGATTTGAGAACTGGCAGTAATGTAAAATTAGAAGCATTTTTTTTACTGACGTTCATTAGTTTACATTATGTTACCTAAATTAATAAATGATTTGAATTTGAATGAGAATAGGTCGAAAATTATAATTAATACCGCTAGGTGATTAGAATGTCCCTCTCCAGATTTATTTATCTATTACTAGACATAAATTTTGATGTGGTCTCATTTTCTTCATTAGTACAGCTGTGAAAAGCTAATAATTATGTTAAAGCGGCTTTTAGGGTTTTAGCTTGTATGGTGTTACCGCCACTGCATCGAAGTAAATTGATTATAATCATCAACTACTAAATTATAAATGCTTGTTCTCACTACACCTAGTTCTAGAACAACGGCGAAAATTGTGGGAGTGAACGTTTTATCGGCTATATTAGCGTTTATATTGAGACTCTGCAGCAGTAAACACTACGAGTAGAATACAAATTCATACAAAACATCGCATCGGCTAACATCTGGAACAATCATAGAGAATGAAATGCTGTTACATGAAACCTCAATACTGAAACACACATGACAGATGCTGACCATCCTAAAACATCGAATGGTAATACCTACAGTATTTTTCTAAGAACTAAAGGACCCTAAAAGTGACAGTGTAGTATTTGTTGTGAGAAATGGGCTAATCCTGTGCGGGGGTACGTATCAAAAAGTGATACCTACATATGTCAAATCGCATTAACACTAAACCATTCCCACTAAACATGATACAAGCCTATATCCCCAATTTATCAATAAACGGTGTAGTTTCCATAACCGTTCATTATCAAAAATCTAGCGAATTATATCTAAAAAATGATCTACTGTATATAAACTATATTTAGAGGTAGTGAATTTGCAAAAGATAGGTAGGTACCTACTTAATGAATCGTGATCGACGTTCATAAGTTACTTCGTACTAGTTGCATATCAATTGTTGTATATTTGCAAATACTAACAAGAAACCGTAGCGTATAAAAATATTTACGATAAAATAATTCGATTTTATATATATACTTAATTTAAGGCATAAAATATCATAGGTACAAAGTTTTATTGCTCTTTACGTAGCATTGACATTTCATAGATACAAGTGATCGTATATTTAGTAACAATATGGTGATATATCGAAATCTAGCGACTATGAAACCGCCATTGTCTTTTATACTCTTCGTCATATTTTAACCCATTCATTACTGTGAGCGTCCCGGGACGCTTAAACATTTGTATTACAGCCAGTGACGGGAAAAGAGCTCAAAAATGATCAGTCACTGACAAAGTATGTACAAAAATAGCCTAGTGTCTCGTGACTCGTCAATATGGCGTCAGAGCTGAATGGGTTAGTAAAAATGTTATTCATACTTTGATGAACCGTTAACGGTGCTAATAAAAATTAATAACGTGAAAGGTCAAAACGCGTATCTATGAAAAGACGAGTTAATTATCACATAAGATGATTATAATTAAATCAACTTTATGTAAATAAATATCAGACTAATTTTGACATCAGTAATTTACGTCTCCAATTTCCTAATATTGCGATGAGCTGAAATTTTTCCACTAATTCGCAGGAACACAATGCTGGCAGTAATTGCTAATACTAAACAAATATTTAACATTTTGGCAAAAGTTTTTTTTTATTTCAATTTCGAAAAAATTTCGTCAATATCCATCCACTTTTAAAAACGACCACATGTTTAAAATTTTATTTGATTAAATAAAAAAAAATCATGTGACAATTTTTAAATTAAGTATGGATTTTAATGTTGTCTAATACCTAAAAATTGAATTTGTAGAACATGAATGACCTCAATAAATTTTAAGCCTATACTAAAATTATATTATATGGCGTTTAAACGGTATGGACTCTGATCACTCACACAGAAAGAGTAACGTTACAACGATAATTTCACTACACGATAAGGCCGATGAATATAATATTATTCTTAATTTTTAATATATCTTCTTAAAATCATGCCAGACATTCGGTATATATGTTTGTATAAAATATAATATAATTGTGTACACTCGCTCACTATCCGTTAAAATTTTAAAGAACTACATTATGTGCGTATTAAAAATGACTACTTTAGACGTGATACAATATTAGTACTTAATCATTTATTAAACAGTAATACAAAGATATTTTGGACAAATTTATTTCTGATAAAAACCATATTGCAAACCGTGTTGTACAATAAACATCAATAAAAAAAATAAACAAACCTTTTTTGCTAACTGTACGAAGATTTGATTCTGAAACAATATTAATACAAACGCGAGAACAATTATCAGAAACCAATTTGTCACGTTTTGTTTATTAGGAAAACCCCTCGCTCGTTTCATTGACAACATTTATCTGCAAAATCTTATACCGAAAACGAACATAGAAATGTGTGTCAATAAATACATGCCCTGGATACATGGATTACTGTCTACTCATACCAAAACCAACTCTTTCGTTTCTTATTACGAACAGACTTATCAGCCAATATACGTATTATAACTTTGGTAATTAAATGTACTATCAACTCAAAGCAAGGCATATACAGCATTTTTTAATAACAAAATTAAATAATTAGTAAGGCCAACAAAAAAATATTAAGGGATTATTATCACTATAAAATTAAAACTGTTATTAACCCAGATAATATCATTATTATAAAATATAAAACTAGTTTTCTTTGCGACACCGTTATATTTTAAATCAAATCTTATCTTTAAGTTTAATCAATTATTATTATTCAATAATTCAACTTCCGTAAATAATGCAAAGAAGAAATTAAATAGCTCTCACAAGACTTTGTCAGTGGAGTAGTAAGTTCAAACTCTATATGGACGCTGTTACGCAATACAGTGTCAACCCACACGGTTGTCATTTTGAGAAAATTGAGTTTGGAACTTTAATTAGCTTTTATTCAATTTCTTTTAAAAAGTAACAGAAATAATAGTTTTTTTTGTAATAATAATTATTATACTAAATGTACATATATCATTCTTCCAATTCAAAGTAATATAACTTAGTGCATTATTGTTAAATATTCTAAACATGTTAGGGATTCGTGCCCACTAGTTTTATCAATATTTTTGATATTTAAATGATATATATCTCTTTTAAAATATGTAGTCCAGCTCATAAGGAAGCGATTGGTATCAAAATTTATATTTTTATCATTTTGTGGGTTGACACTGTATTGCTTAACAGCGTCCATATTATAGAGGATGTGTCCTTTGACATTGTTTAACGCTAACTCATACTTGTCTTTTCCAAACACAGTCGTAAACGAGTCAATCTATCCAATCTAATCTGTTCATTACCTTTTATATTTTAACGCAACTGTATGAATCTAAACGCAATTTTTCCCTGACTTGATACGATTTAGAAAGATGTTTAATACCTCTATTCCAATTATAGAAAATAAAGCCCGATTTTAAATACCGTTTTTTGGATTTACTGCCATCTCTTCAAGCAGTATTATTATAGCCCTTGACGAAAGAGCAACACAAAGTTATACAAATAAGTTTTTATTTAAATTTTGGTAGAACACGTTTTGATAGAGGAAAAAGAGGTTTTATTTCATACACAAACATTTTCTATACTCCAAACAGTTTTTAAGTTGTGATGTCATTAGTATAATAAAAAACGAAGAGACACAAATCTCTTCGATTTTAGGCACTACAGGTCTGTTGTTTTAAGTTTTTTTTTGTTATTAATATTACTTATATATGACTGTTTCTTGCCAAATTTCCCTAGACTTTGTTGATTTCATCAAATCAAAAAACTCCCAGTTCACAATAAAGTTCAACAACAACTCGTCAACCCCTGACGCGTAACATCCTAATGGAAAAATTGCGTTTGAAATTCGAATCTGTAGATTTTTTTTTAAATTTTAATGTGACAGTTGCGTTAAAAAAAATTACCTCAGTAATGCCTTGTGCACAATACCGGCTAGACAGTGCATGTACCCAGGGGCTAAACCCAGACGGGTCTTTTGTCGAGGGGCGATAAACACCATCGTTATGGACGCAGTAGTGGGGTCTCCTCACCGCTTTCCCATCGAGTTCTGCGCTCGCCGCAGTTGTTCGTACAACACGATACATTCGTAGCCCCCTGAAATATTAATACCATTAGTGGTTGTCCGTGGGAAAGTGGTTAGGTTTTTGGGTTTATAGATACATCCTTTAACCTTTGGTATGCTTGGTCACAGATCTGGTGGCCTGGTGGTTACCCTTGAGGACTAAGCCACAGAACATAGACGTTCTATGTATGTCTATGTTCTTTGGCTTATGCACAGGCCTTACAGGCGCGCTTGTCACGGTTTCTCTGGGGTAAGAGTAGTTCTTACTGACGCTGGAGTCATAGCGCGCACTCTCTCGCACCCAGCCGCTTGTAGAACGTTATTGCCGTCCGCTCGTAAGAGTAAGCGAGACAACGCGAGGGGAGGAGTCAGCGGACTGCTTAGATGTGTGTGTCACACCGATACATTGCCGAGCGCTCTACAGGTCAAAAGTAGAACTACTTTTTCTGTGCCAAAAATTTGTATGGGCCTGTGCTAGAGATGGGTCGTTGACGGTTTTTGTGTTAACGAAATTAAACTGTTAATTACAAACTGATAACCTGTTAAAAAAGCAACTAATTTTATTAGCTGGATTGCAGTTAGCGACTACGCATTGAATGTTCGAAAATCGTTGAATGAAACAGTTAATATATTTAACGGCTTTTGTGGTAAACGAAAAGCTAAAAGCTAATTCGTTGACATTAGAAAAGCGGTTTAAAAAAGCTGCTTGTTGAATTAACGCCCACTCTTAGCCTGTGCTTCTATGTACATCTATGTTGCTTGAGGGCGTGTTCGGAAATGAGCTGACAGTACTATCAGTACTAGATGTCCGTTCTAAAATACTTTCCAGCATGGCTGTTACAACTGAAACGTATCACCGTTATGTTGGTATATAATAACTGACTGTCGAGACTGTCAGCACCGAGGTAGTGCACAGTCAGTATTGCATATGGCCGCGCATCGTTCTGTGTTCGGTTTGATTAAAGTTGGAATAATGATCGATTAGTTTAAAATTATTGAAGTGAAACTTCTTTATCGACGTATGGGAGAAATTTTGTAAGTATCGTCACGTTTTTCGGTTACGCGCCATGTTGCTTTTTTTATCAAAGTTTAGTATAGTGACGTAAAGAATATAATGTAATATATTATAATAATAACAACAATATATTAGTTTTAAAGTTTGGTTTGAAATAAGAATAACAATATATTAATTTGAAAGTGATAAAATCTTTTTTCTTAAGGCTTAAGCCTTATCTACCCCATTTTCGTGAAGTTGCAAATAGTACAAAAATGATATGTCGTAAAGAAGTTTCACTTCTTACCTGTGTACTCTGGTACACACACACAATTTTTTTTTTTAAATAGCGTCTTGTGTTAACGTAAGAGGTATGGAGTGTCGTATAGTATTGCAATAATCGGCATTCCGGATGTAATGGCTACCACTACACTGAAAGTACTGAAAGATGCGTTCGGATTTAACAGTGGTGGGAGCACTCTCAGTAAAATAGGAAGTGTATTTTCCAGTAAAACCAGCGTCAGTACTGACAGTACTTCCAGCTCATCCGTCAAACCGTCGAAAATTTTCGTCGGAAAAAACAAAATCAGCTTTGGTTGCATTGGTGGTGAAAATATATGTATAATCTATTATTATTAAAATACGCTATATGTGTATTTATATTTATTAATGACCATTATTTAAGATTGTAGTATATATGTTATTTTTATTTATTTATTGTATGTAGAGCGCACTGTATCTCCAGAGTTAAACGGGCACCGCTGAAAATCAGTGCTGTGTCATAGCCGCGGCTGTGTCACAGATAATCCTGAGTCGGTGACCCATTTCCGGCACTGCACAGGAACTCTCTAGTGTTAAACATAATTATTGTTTGAATACTTTATTTTAGAAATAGGAATATTTTATTCAATAGCTGGTTTTGGTTATCGATTTTTTTTGTACTTTGTTTTATTTTATTAAGTGTATCCTGTGAGTGTTTTGTGAAATAAATGTTTTTCTTTCTTTCTTTCTCATTTCCGAACACACTCTGAATACACCTATCACAGCTCACCTGGGAGAGATGCAAGTCGTACAGATGCAGCGTGCTGACCGACATATCGCGGGCCTCATCCGCGGCCATCTGGGCAGACGTTTCTAGGCCCGTGGAGCTCTGGCCTAGGATACTGCCGGCACCAGCGAGGCTCACCGAGGCCTTCGCCGACTGGTTACTTGGACCTTCATCTTCGTCGCTCGTTTCATCCATATCCTACAAGTCATTTTTAATAAAATTACACAAGTATTGACTGAAACTCAGTCTGCCAAAAGGTCATCCATAAAGTACGTCACACTAATTTCGTGATTTTTTGACCCCTCCCCCGTCCTTGTCACAGTTGGTCACATTTGTGTGACGTCACATTTTTGTAATTTTACATCTAGAAATTACTAAACAGCAGTTCCGAAATTATGTAGTTTTATTTACAAAGAGCTCAGGCGGCAAGCGCGTGACATTAGTAGAACTCGCCAATAAAACATTTTAAACCATATATTCATTCGGGTAGAGTTGAAAATATTTTTAAGTTTTTCGTTAATAATTCAACATGTACACTTAGATGTCTAAGATTTTAAAATGTGTCGTCACAAAACTTAGGATCCCTCCCACCCCTTGTCCCACAATGTCACACTTCGTTATTCCCTCCTCCCCCTTAACGTATCACGTGTTTTATGTATGGTCCCCAATGAAATTAATATTGTCTTTTTTTATGTTAGATATCGACAGACGAGCGTGAGGTTCACTATGTACGTGATATCCCAGACACAGAACATTAGTTAATGATGCGCTGTTAATGTTGATGTAAAGTGGTTAAGGTGTTTAAGTTTAAAGATAAACGAACTAACTAACCTTTAATGAATGAACTATAAATAATTCAATTAGTGTTTGTATCCAGTAAAAGTAATTTAATTGTGTTATACTCGCGTTGATAAAAGACTATATTAGGTAATATATTGTTAATAACTGATAGACATAAAGATGCTTTTATTGCTTGAAGCTTATCTAAGAACCCGCGAGTAAAGCATGAAGCAGACACATTTCTGTGTCTCTTTCGTTTCGTGGATTTAATAAATACAGTATATACTAACCGGTAGCCTATATTGGGTTTTATGTTGTTGATAATATGACAGCACGGCGGGCAATGGAGTGTTCACACCAAAAATGCTCTGTTGAATATATGACCCCAGCATCGTTTTGTTCTGTAAATAAAAATATAAAAATATTATACATCGCACCAAACTTCTAGTACGCTCTGAACGTGGCACGAGTCCCATTGCAGTAGCAAAATATAGGTTTTATTTATTATTAGTACAATATTGAATAGAATTAAATATTATGTACCTGACTGTAAAGTCTACGCGCAACAACTTCAGAGCGTACTAGAAGTTTGAGGAGTTTGGTCCCATAAGTAAGCATTTTATTCGTTGATAAAAGAATTTAAACTTTATTCTATATAAAAATATACAGTCGACTCTCGATAATTTGAAACTCAATGGACAAAGTAGGGGTAAAAGTAGGTCGACAGCGCATCGTTAAATGATGTTCTGTGGCTGAGGTATCACCTACCATCAAATGAACCTGATGCTAGTTTGTCGATATCAAACATAAAAGAAAGGTATTACCCCATCTCCCAGCGGATAGTGCAACGCTGGGAGTCTGTGGTTAAAAAACTCTCGACTCCCTGTTAGCCAGAGAGTGGTGGCCCCTAACATCCCATGGAATACCGTGGGTTCGTTGATGTATGGAAGTGAATGTTGGGTATGACAAAAGAAACATGAAAATAGAATAAATACTGTGGAAATGAGAGCCTTGAGAAGTATGTGTGGTGTAACTCTGAAAGATAGAACAAGAAATGGCGAAATTCGAGAGCATTGTGGAGTAAAAGACGATGTAGTGACGAGAATTGAGAAAGGTATGTTGAGGTGGTTTGGGTACATGCCCATAGAAAGGATGGATTTTCATCCACCTTTCTACATACACATCACATCCTTTCTACATTATACATGCCCAACATTTTTCGTTTCCCTACTTTGTTCAGTGCTGAGTGGACCAGCTAGGCGAACGTACCTCGATCAGATCGGGGACGTTCTTCAAAAGGGCCAGATCAAAAGTACTCGTAACCGTCGAGTGTGTATCAAAGCATTGATTTAAGTAGAAGAAGCGAAAGCGGTATGTAAGGATCGGAGCATATGGAATTCCGTGATCTCTGCCTACCCCAATGGGAAAGAGGCGTGATTTAAATAGAATACTGTATACCGGATTAAAACGCGATTTATTATTTATATTGTTTAAATTATTTACCCCGATGTTTCGGATGCTTTTCAGCAACCGTGGTCTCGGGCAGACAGCTGTCTGAAACGTCTGGATAAATAATTTAAACGATATAAATAATAAATCGCGTTTTAATCCGGTATACAGTATTTTTTTTAAATGTGTGATACTCGCGTTAATAAAAGACAATATTAAGAGGTGTGATGTATATGTATGTATGTATGTAAGTGGGTTCGCATTCATACTCTCCTCGTTCTCCAGCGGTATCGCTAAAGTAACCAAATCCATAACTTACCAAGCCATTGTTTGCGGGTATAGCATGATGCATGCTCTGACGAAGTGATCTTAGAAACTGTCTCTGGGTAGGCTCTGTGGGATTCCAGCCCGGGTGTCGGCAAGAGAACGCGACCAGAGACAATTCAGTTTTACCGCCTTCTCCCTGGTTGTACTGAGTGTTGCCACCTACGAAAAGGAAATTATGCAAATTAAATTCATCTCTTCAAATATAAAACAAAAACAATACATATAGGTATAACTTAATACAATATATTATGAACATATTATTTGTGATAACATATGTATTTATCACGTCTCGTTCAACATTCAACTCTTATAATAATATTAATCCTTGAAATAGACATCCACAAAACCAGAGGGCTCGCAGATGCGTTGCCGACTTTTACTCCATTTGCAATCCAAGCCTTGGACATGCCAAGTAGTACGTAAACATAATATATTATTTAATAATACCTTTTAATTTATCATACTTCAATGGTGTCTGCCAGTCCGGATGGCCGTGGCGTCTGATGTCCAACTAGAAATAAATATTAAATTCAATGATGAAATTAAAATAAATCTAAAAATGTTACATATAAACTATTATAACCTATAATTAAACATAAAATATAACTATAATTCGCAACCTTTGACCGTGTTTCTTGGCTGATTTTCACGGATTTTGAATACTGCGAATTCGAATCCGTAGATTCTGAAAACGATTTTAGGCACGGTGCTATAAACGCAGCCAATTGACCAATCAATCAGAGTACTTAGTTTACAACATTTTCCTCCCTTTTCTTCCTGCTTCCTTTTTTTATTTAGGGTCGGCGCAGTATGTTTTATTTTTCCATTCTCTCCTTTCACTCGCCATATCATCAGTCACACCTCTCAAACACATATCATTCTTCACACAGTCAATCCAATCTCTTCCCATCCACTTTCATATTCAAAACTTTTTTACTTTTAAATTTACATTTAATCTTCCAAAAAAAATTAATATAAATATCAAATTATAACTAATAATTGATTATGTACTGTTAATAATTACCTGAGCAAAAGAACACACGTCTCCAATACCGAGAACGCTAACAGTGAAGTTCCTGTAGAAGTCGACAATATCAAGAGCGCGCGTGCGCAGTGACAGCAGCACCAACGGGCAAAGCAGCGGACTTAACAACTCGAAAAAAATATACACCTGAAATATTTAAACTATTATAACTATATACTATCGGCCTTCTTCATAAACGTATTATAAGCTGGATATAGTTAAAACATGTTTGTCTCGCTCCATCGAATACAAAAAGACTACAGAACGAATGAAACAAAACATATTTTAACTATATCAAGCTTATAATATATAGCATATGTATCATAATATTATTTAGTAATGTCAAATTAGAGATAGACCGAATATTGGGAAACAGCCGTAAACCACACTTATACGTAATTTTATCGCTATATACCCGTTTCTATCTGTTGTTCTCTCTCGCGAGATTGTAAACTGTCGAAAGATTGTGGAAAAAAATAAATGCTTACAATTTAACGCATTATTTTTCGGTAGATTATCTTTACTAATTTTATAAAGAGAAAAGATTCGTTTGTTTGTTTGTTACAATTTAACTCAAAAACTACAGTACCGATTTTAAAAATTCTTTCACCAATAGAAAGCTACATTATCAGCGAATAACATAGGTTTTTGTGAGGTTTTTTTTTATTTATTTTTTTATAGTACATCTAAATTGCACCCGTGCGAAGCCGAGGCATGTTACTAGTAAGTATATATTATATAGTAACCGCTCGGAATTGGAAGAGTTGCTGGAAGTGTGCGGCAACATCCTTAGTGTGCGCGCGGCCTCGCCACGCGGCGGGCAAGTAGTGCACATGGCCTAGTACTTGGACGAATAACTCCTCACCGCGGGATGGGCCCGTGCATCCACCTCCTAAGTGCTCCTCGTCTCCTATTAAGGCCCTAAAACATTATCACAACATTTAATAGAACATCTTCTTAAGTGCTCCTTATCCCTTATTAAGGCTCTTACTACCTGAGAGAAAAAAAATTTCTTCAGCAACTGCACAAAATTATTTGCAAATAATTAATAATCAAGTTCGCTCGGCGCTTGAATTGTTATTAATGCTCATTTAAAATCTTGAAAAAAGATTGTCTTTTGCGAGCCTGTTAAAATCGGTCAGCTTCGGGGCCCTGATGCACTGCACCACATTGCCCTATGATAGGTAGTAACCAAACATATATAATGTACATAGAAGCACAGGCAGATACAAACTTTTGGCATAGAAAAAGTAGTTCTACTTTTGACCTGTAGAGCGCGCGGCAATGTATCGGTGTACACACATCTGAGCAGTCCGCTGACTCCTCCCCTCGCGTTGTCTCGCTCGCTCTTACGAGCGAACGGCAATAACGCGGGTGCGAGAGAGTGCGCGCTGTGACTCCAGCGTCATTAAGAACTACTCTTACCCCAGATAAACCGTGCCAAGCGCGCCTATAAGGCCTGTGTTTCTATATATCTATGTTTTTTGCTACTACCTATCATAGGGGAAAGTGGTGCACCAGTAGGCCCCGAAGCTGAGAGCCGCCCTGGGCTTTGGAAGGAGGGGGAGGTATCTCTTGAAGCTAGAAAAATTCTAAACGGCTCACAAGAAAAAAATCAAGATTTTAAATGAGCATTTATAATTCAAGCGCCAAGCATCCCTGATTAGTAATAATTTGCAAATAATTAATTTTGTGCAGTTGCCGAAGAAATTTATTCAAAGTTGCGTTTTTTTTCTCTCTGCATTTCCTTGTCCACCTAGCTACGCCACTGATCCACCTCTACGCTTTATAACATATAGAAAAAGTAATAGACAAAAAGGTACTTTAATAGTATAAAATGATCTCCAGCACAATAACTCACCTAGCTCCAGCGAGGACACAACCCAGGATAGTGATGATGGTCAGAACATGCTCCACGGTGAGGACATCTTCATCGTACACGGAGAGAGCAACCAGCACACCAAGTACGCTCGCTGATAGAAACACTATATTCCTGCAATCACGTTACAATAAATCTCAGCCTGTTATTACTCTATAATATAATCTATATATATATATATATAAATTATTCCCTTGGTCACGGCATCACACGTGAACGGCTGAACCGATTTCGCTAATTCTTTTTTTGTTGTGTTTGTTATTGTAAGGAGAAGGTTCTTATGAAAGAAATTCTAAGAAAATTGCGGGGAACATTAGAAAATTTAAGAATACTTAACCACCATATTAAATTATTTCTAATGTAACCACAGCGCTTTTACAATTTACAAACTTTATATTCCTCTTCCCCAAAATGGTATATCCTATAAGTAAGGTTGTAAGCGAATTTCACTCATCAATGTCCGCAAATCTAGTCTTAGACACAAGGATGTAAATGAATGAGTGCGGATTGAACAATCAGGGAAATTAAATTCTAATCAGGTAGCTCACAATTAAAATTAATCTAATGATTTAATGTACATTTGTAGTTCAACTCTTTTAAATAACCTATTTTAAATTTTATCCTGGAACTAAATGCTAACTGAAAAATACTGAAACGCCAATCAAAACTGGGGGTAATAGCAAAAGCATATAACAAAGTATCAAAATTATAATATAGGTAACAATAGGCTTATTTATAAAAAAGTAAGTAAGTTTTGCAAAACGATATTCAGAAGCGGAAGGATGTTCTGGCCTTTATCAAAATATAATGTCTATTTATTGCATAGCTATCGAGCTGGTAGCTGGTATGGACCAGACATTATTGTTTTATAGTCAGAAAATGTATGGCTGTTACAAGTTGCTATCGTAGCATCGTTCCAGACTTTTTAGTGTAATTGTTGTTTATTATTCACATCCCATTAGGCTCTTCCCATTTGCGCCCTCCCCTTTCTATATAATAAACTCAATATTTTGAAATGTTCAAAGTAAATTCTTCAAAACACTCACTTAGCGATAACAGTAGTGATGGGTGAACTGAAGCTAGCCAAGTATTTAGTAGCTGGTTTGTGCGCACGATTCAATCGATCCCGTAGTTCGTGCTCCAGTTCATTGAAGTGCCGCAGAGTTATCCGAGCGTACAACGACCACGTTCGCAGACCTAGTGACCCTGGCGATCTTTTTATCAGCTGTAATTAAATTATAATATATCACTTGAGGAATGAGTCTCGAATTGTTTGTCAATATCGTCGTATAACATACAAACAAACATATTGACTCTCTTTCCCATCCGGATAGGCATATATCACGGAATTCCATATCGCGGTGTAAGAGTCAGATGAATGTATCTACATTTTCTCAATTTTACAGGAGACTTAGAAATACTGTGACAATCCGCCCCTTAAAATTTTACCAGCTTTTTAATACTAATAGTATGCAACTGACGAATAAAAAAAGTATATCGGTACATTGGCATAATATTTAAAGGTTTAAAAAAATTAAGAATAATTTAGTTACTATTTTGGGATTTTTGTAGATACATACGATATGATACATACGTTCATTTGGTTCTTATACCGCGATATGCTCCTACCCTTTCATACCACTTTCGCTTCTCCCACATTCATACACGCTCGTCGACCCTTTTGAAGATCATCCCCGAGCTGATCGAGGTACGTTCACCTTTTTTTCATAGAGGCGGAAGCTTCCTTAGATAGTCTGGGGCGAGAATTTTTTTTAGAACAACTTGTTCTTCTCACCCGACGGGGTTCCTTTGATAATGCCGGGAGAGTGTGGGGTTAGGTCACGCACGACTGTCTGCTAGCCAGACTACTTGGTGACCCGACCCAATAAACCCCTCTTGACCCACAATTTCGTCATGGTGGGGCCACGGGATAACAATGTAAACAACCGCGGCCCCGGCGAAGGTACGTTCACCTATGTCGACCCTCGACTCTTCCACTCACACCAGCTTCATAAATATTTTTCGTTTCCCTACTTTCATCCATCCTTTCTACGTGCCCAATCCAACTCAACACCAGTAATAATTTCATAGAAGAATTTCTCCTAGTGGAGCACTGAGCAGACACATTTCTTTGTCTGTTTCACTGAAAACTTATTATTTACAGGCGATCGACGAGTCTTGTGTGTCTTGACCGAACGAAACAATTACTTTTAATCATGTTTCCCCAAATTTCGAACCATATACCTCCGGAGCTGAACGCATCGCGTTTACCCATGGAAATTGTCAATATATTTTTAAGTTACGATAAAAACTGTTTAGTATATTCAGTTAAAAAAATATCCTATCATTTGAGTAAATATAATTAAATGAAGTAACTCTGCAAAGCATAGGTACTAAATATTTTAGACGGGCTTGCTTGGCGTTCGGTAGAACACCTATATAGTTCGAATCCCACCGGGACCACATGATTATAATTTTTTGTAAGCATGTCTTCCCCACGTCTGGTAACTTCGGGCATTGAACTGTTGGGAGGAATATCGAAATTCCGACCGGGTAACGAACCACCGTTCATAGATGGAAAAACCGTGAAGTGCATATTGCGGTTTCGGTTTCAGTTTATGGATTTCCGAATGCTCGAAGGAAAAAAATTGGTCGACAGCGCATAATTCACCGATGCTCTGTGACTGGGGTATCACCTACCATCATGTGAACCTCATGCGCGTCTGTCGATATCTGACATAAACACACATGTCAACAAAACTTAAGAGTCAAAACAATGTTGAAATGAATTAAAACACATACCTCAGCATAATTAAAGAAGAAGTACAATATTTGCCACGCTTGTATGAGAGGCGCCAGGACCAGATTAGCTAAAGCCAATAGCAATATTTGTTTCTCAAGTTGCCGCGCGAGAATCATTCGTTTCGTGGGATCCTTGTAATTAGTACGAAGTTGCCAGCAATTCTCCCAAGGACTCCATGGACTAGCTGTAAATAAAGCATATCGCTTACGAGACTTACACTGAGATGATTATATTATTTAAAAAAAAAAGCTGCTTATAAAATATTCCATCACTCTTACTCCCATTCTAACTTTTTTCTACAAACTTTTGGCCAGTACATTCATTTTATCAGTCAGATATCAGTTAAAAATTGTAAAAAAAAATACTTATTGTCTGTCAGAAACTAGGAGTAAATGCTTGAACAGATAGTCAATCTTGTGAAGCATGACCGTATTCTTCTTTCTTTTTTACTTTTTTTTATGGTAAACGGAGCGGTCGATTCCCCTGACACTTCACTTACGACCACAGACGCCTATAGACACCTGTTTCCGGTCTTTAAGAAATGAGCAGGCTGTCCCTAATTCGTATCGGTGATAAGTAGCATAGCATAATACATTCAAAAATAATATACTAATTAATATTGGCACTAATAAAAAACTTACAAAATAAAAGAAATTCCAAGTTCCACTTTAAACCTCTGGATAAATAATGAAAATCTCCAACACAAGGCACATGTATTTGCAGAGGTAATAGATTCTTGTTAACCATCGCCACCATATAATTGTTAAACCTAAAAATTAAAGACAATTACATATATTATTTAAAAATATATTTTTTTATGTTAGATATCGACAGACGAGCATGAGGTCCCTTGATAGTAGGTGATACCTCAGCTACAGAACATCAGTCAATGATGCGCTGTCAACCTACTTTTTACTTCGAGAATTCAGAAATCCATAGACTGAAACCGAAATGAGCAATGTGCATTTTACGGTTTTTCCATCTATGAACGGTGGTTACCCGGTCGGAATTTCGATATTCCCGAAGTTACCAGACGTGCTTACAGAAAATTTAAACATGTAATCCCGGTGGGATTCGAAGCCACGACCCATGGATCGCACGGCAGGTTTGGTAGACAAACGCACCAACGTTCATCCCGTCAAAGATACATGATAAATAAAATGGCATACATATTTCTTAGAAAAGTTGCATAGCGATAAAAAATATATATATAAATCACCAGTACTTAACAAGAAAACTGCGTATCAAAAATAAATTGCGTCGCAAAAATTTAACGATGGCGAGTTATCTCGTGAAGCCCAGACTATTTTGTAAAGTACTCACATTTATTACTAAAATGAACACAAATTTTAGCATATGAACGAAAAAAAACATGAAATATTAAGAAATAACTTTAAATTGCTATAAGAGAATATTATCGAGCATAGCATGGTACAATGTATAATGGAACCTCGCAAGTTGAACATCAATATCGCGTTTTTTTTTCGAATATAATATATAAATATTAAGATATTTATCTTAGTAGGTTTCAATCTGTATTACGACTTAAATTATAAGTACTTTGATGGGCCCTATGAATGAAGTCCAAAATACAAAATCACAACTTTACAGAAGAGGCTCTGAAAGTTTAAATTATAATTACAGACATACATAATTACATTCTACAAAGGCCTTAATATTGTGATAAAAAATAGTGTTTCTGTGCCGATATTACATTTTTTAACAGCTTACATGATTAATTATATCAACGTATCTTACGTTTACAATAAAAAAAGTCAAAATGACGAAATTGTTAGATTGGACCATATATTATGAACGTAGGACCCATTGACTTATTGCTCCAAACGGGATAGGTACCTGCTCGTCAAAAACAGTTAACTGGTTAAATATAAAATGATATCTTGCAAGCTATTGCTATATGATCTTCCTATAGTGAATATGTATATTTTAAAACATAAATACTTATTGTATTGTAAACAGACTAATAAATTGAACCATACAAAGAGATATAATTATTTATAGTCTTGGAATCGGTTCCAAAACATTATTCATGTATATTCATATGTATACAGTATGTATATTTGCATCAAAGTATAAAGCATAAAACTGAAAAAAATTGGCTTTGGTTTGAATACTAACAAGGAATGAAATCTAGAATCTAGAAATGCATTTTTGCAACAAGTATTATTTTGAATTAATATCCAACATAAATTGTATTAAGGTCCATTTATATGATGATATTTTGTTGTACATACAAGAGCAATAATTGAATGCAATAATTTAAGCGCGTGTTGCTGTTTACACCAAGAAAAGTATTGAAGCAAAAATTGTATAACAAAAAAATATTTACTTGTTGTTTAAACCATGCCAATCATTTTAGTTTTAGTTACTCGCTGATAATGTAGCTTTCTATTGGTGAAAGAATTTTTAAAATCGGTCGAGTAGTTTTTGAGTTAAATCGTAACATTCAAATCTATATTAGTATAGATAACCATAAAATGAAATTTGAATATAAGGAAATTACTTAGCTTTTTCTAAAATTTAATCAATTTTATTCAAAAAGTTCGCATTGCCATGAATAATTACTGAGTCTTAAAAGTTCGCATTGCCATGAATAATTACTGATTATCCATTAGTTTAATGTATCTTAATATGATGTACAATATAATCTACATCATATTAAAATTAGAAACATAAATAGAAAATTGTTTAGCAATTATTAATTATATAGTTCAACCCACAACATCAACATTGCTCTTCCATCATTTATTCTATGGTAATACTTAGTTTCAAAAGAAATAAATACAGAGAAATCTTAATCCAGAGACAACCACAAAATGTGATTAATTTTTATGTACGTTATTATCTTCTTAGCAGGAATGTTACGGAGCTTACTACGGTGCTGAAAGAACGCAACTTCCGATTGATTTTGCACCTTCGATTCTGATTTGGGTTTCGATAAATTTGAAACGGAGGTCGAAGCACAGCAGCAGCTGCTAATGAATAATGTTTTAAATTTTATTTTATTACACATCTCTCTTTTGCCTCTGCCCCCGATTCCGATTAAGATTCCGACAAACCAAATTTAAAATCTGCGTTTCCGAATGCAGTTCCGATAAAACCACTCCATAACATCCCTAACTTAGCACAATACTATTATAAAAATGATTATTTTTTAAAGGACAAACCACTTTCCATAAAATTTGCACAAAATTGTTAGAATATTCACCAGCAAGATAATTACCTGAGTATTCTATGATAAATGTCTAGTTCATTAATTTCTTGTTTTTGAACACACATGTGATGTTCTGGTTGAGCTTCTCTCACTCTATCTTGTATCGTCGTCCAGTTAACCCATGCCAAATCACTCTAAAAATGAAACTTAAGTTAGGAAATAAATAAATGAAAGTGTTAATACACAAAGTAACTGTATAAACTAATAAGAGAGAGCATCATTATGTAAAGATGAAGTCAATGAGGCATTTGAAAAATATATTTGAATCCTATCCTTTTTTTCATGAACCCCATATTATTATTATCAGCACGATATAATATTAAATACACCAATCAACCAATTTTAAATTAACTTATTAGGTGTGAAACAAACAAAATATTATATTTATAAGATACAGAAGGAAAACATAAACTGCCTTAAACCATGCATGATAACACTTTTGCCAATTTCAATGCAAGTTTCACTTTGTAAATAGTATTTAGCACTAACATACATAAAACAAAAATAATATTTATACAAGTTTGTGCTGTTATGATTTTCTGTTATAAATTAATACTGTTAGGTAGACAAGGATGTTCACAAAAGTGTTAAATCAAAAATATATTTACCTCTTTTATCTTTAAAGCATTATTATAAAATAACTTTGTATCATATGCATAATACAAGTGATATATTGATATAATTAACCTCATGAGCCAAATAATTGAACACAACACTATCAGACACCACCTGCAACAAAACGTAGTATGGATATTATTTACTTTATTTCCAAGCAATTAAGAGTGTAAATACAAATTGAGTAGGGATCGACTTGCACGAATACACTTGTCACACGCACACTGCACAGTTGCCGAAATAAAAAATTTATACTACTTCTTTAATACAGATTTTACATTTAAAGTTTAGTTTTATTTATAATTTTTTATCCCTACCATGACTTGTTTACACATTTTAATAATATAATTAGATTGCTGTATGGATGCCATGGGTGGGTATGAGCTAAAAATATTATTCACCATTCTTCTTATGGAGTGCAGATGGATATAAAATTGGTTGTTTAGTTATTTACGATGAGATCTTACGACCACGATGGACGTTGTGTAGTGTGTACATTTACATTGCACTAATGCAACGCTGGAGCGGCTCGCTAGTAATAAAATAGATTTAAAAAGCAAGAAATTATAACTATAGTGTTAAAAATGGCAAGTCTACTTCTGTAAATTTGGAAGTAATCATTTTTATTTGAAAAAATAATATTTATTTTCTGCTCTAGTGAACAATTTTGGATTTGCAGATTACTACGTGGAGGAATAAATCAGTGAAGCTACAAATATTCATTATTTTTCAAGTATTTGATGTTATTATATTAAATTATAGATAGTATTTTATAGAAATATTAATAAAATCAACAGAATCTAACTAGTTAAATTTAATCCAGGGCAATATAACTTATATAATGGATACTGATCCTTCCTATATAATGTATGGTCTAGAATTTCTACACCCTTTAAAATATTTTGGGATTAAAATGTATGTTAACTTTACTGTGTGTAAAAATACTGTTGTATTACTCATATAACTTTAAAAATAGCATGCCTACAATGAAAAACATTGTCAGAAATATCAGAAGTAACTCACCATAAAATTGTAAATAGTAGTAGATAATGTAAATATAGATCGAAACTCACCATTGCCAAGAAATACAGGCGTGACATTCTGATGATGGTAAAATCACATCACTTAAACTAATTTTCTCACTTCTATTTGCACTTGGACCATTTCTAAACAGTTTTTGATAATTCACACAAAACACCAAAAATGTGGAAAACCATACAATAAATACAAATTGTAACAAATAAAATATATCTGACATAATCATTGGATAAAATCCACCCCGAACATAATATCTGTACATTCTTGTAAAAAAAGAATCTAGATCTTGTATGTGTGTCCATCCTCCTGAAAATGAACCAATTTTATATATATAATCATATAATAGTTATAATATATAATATTATTGCATTTACTATATGACAAAGTAAATTTAAATCACATAATAAGGGTACACAATCTACTCAATCTCAAAAGATAAAATGTTTTGAAGATGCCAACAAATCAACAGATATGCTTTTGAAAAAATATGTACACATAAATCACCATAATGTGTAGAATGAAAAGTATCTAAAAATCCATTCATTCAGTATAAAAAAACACATTGATTTTTAATATATGAATCTGTACTGCATAGGGTACTTACCCTTTGTTTGAGGTACTTTGTGGATAATAACATTTGTAGCATCGTCGTGTTCGTGATCTAGAGATATCACAGTTGGAGAAGCATTTAAATTTTCAGCAGTTGCAGCTAATGGTGGAACTAACTCGTTGTTCAATGCACTATACGTAATATCACGTCTAAAGTGAGCCATTTTTATTAGACGCTTTGTATCACTTGCAAATATTTCTAAATCTTATTTATAACAAAGAGCCAATTTACTCTGTACACATTCTTGACTTTGGCCCAGAAAACTTAAATTCATAAAAACGTAGTTGCAGATACAAAGACTTCTAGCTCACAATAATTTTGAAATTTATTTAAAATATTCATTAATAAAATGAACAGCAATTTATAAAAATAGTTTTAACTTATGATCACAGACAATTTAACAAACATTCTCAGAAAGTTTTACGAAAATACTGAATTTACCAATTGACGAAAATAAACCACTACTGAGTTTTGACAGATACGAAGTGATAATCGTTTTGTTTCTAGGGATACGCCAAAAGTATCGATTCCTCAGGGTATCGATACTTTTGTTTCGATACCAAGTACTTTTGGAATCGATACATTTGTTCCGATACTTTTGAGGTATCGATACTTTCTGAAAGTATCGATACTTTCTCAAGTATGTAGATACTTTCTGAAAGTATTGATACTTTTCTTCCCATTTCTGATAAAGAAAAAGAAAAAATTGTTAAAGGATATTTTAAACAAAATATTGACCTTTGTATTTAGTGACCTTGACTGCTAAACCGTGGTTTCGATTCCCATCATTCATTTGCATCACCAGTCATTTGCTCTGTGTTTGGATGTAATTTATCTATAATATTATGGATGTATTTAAAAATATATAGGCTTACCTATATGTAATGTTTATAAGCAGCCCTGGTTACCTGGTTATAGCACAGGCTCTCCCTAGTTTGGGATCAGACGGCCGAGTTTGAAGTGTGTAAGGTATATCATTATTATTAACACTAAATTCGGGTTCTATATGTTTCTTAGTTCTTATAATATACTTTAGATTATTTATGTATATGTCTAGATAGAGTGTCGTGCTAAAGGCTCCTCTTCACAATGAGCCATGATGGCCTATCAAATTATCGTCCATGATCGCCCCCATGATCGGGCAACCCTCCACCAGGCACCAACCATCGTGAACGTTCATTAACTGTCTGTCTACTGTTGTGATATGACGTCTATCGAAAATGAATACTGAGGTGATCTCGGCTGCGGCAATATTTTTACTCTGCGTATATAATCATTTAGGGTTTTAAATAAATGACACATTAACATTATCTACCTTCATACATACATACATACATATACATCACGCCTCTTTCCCATTGGGGTAGGCAGAGATCTACCTACACTTATTTAATATTTAGTACAGTACCTACGTTATTACTTAATAGTTTACTTATATTTATTTTTGAGGTGCTTATGTAATAATAATAATAATAATAATAAAATGCAGAAGGCAGACTGGACATGGCTCGTATTGTGAGAAGGTTCCTTTCTCTGCCTCCCCCCCCCACCGGTAGCCTGGGCTGATTATGGCCTTATTGCCGATGGTATGCCCAAGTTTATACTTTTTTTTAAAAATATAATTATCTTATATATAAAATTTCCATGTCACAATGTTAGATACCGTACTCCTCCGAAACGGATTTTTTTATCAAATTTTATATGCATATTCAGTAGGTCTGAGAATCGGCTACTATCTATTTTTCATACCCCTAAGTGATAAGGGTTGTTTACCCTTAAATTTTTTTTTTAATTTTTGGACGAAATTTTTTGTTTTTATTTTTTTATAATGTCATATTAAAAAATACATAATATAACCGTCTCTTCGCAACCATTATTTATATATCGCCAAAAATATGACTGAACTGTACCCGAGACAACTACGTACTGAGTATGGAGGGTAGAGTCAAGGAGGAATTTCTCATATGGGGCTTTACTTTCAAAAGTGTCCATGATAAGCTGTTAGATTATAGTTCCAAAACCAACTAAAAACTTTAGAGGGCGCTGATGACCACGATGTGATTGGCGATTATGAATGAAGTGAAGTATGCCAAACGGAAAGAGTAAAGTACAGAAGTAGTTGTACTGAATAGAGTAGTTTATAAAAATAAAGTAAATGAGTATGCAATTGAAAACGTCATTATTCAAAAGAATTCTGAAATTTTTAAAATTATTGTTCTATATTTAATCAATGTAAGAAATTACTTTACATTACAACTAAATTTTTGAAAGTCGCTACGGACCGGATATATATCTTTCTTCGTTTCATTCTGTCCTACTCTAACAGTTGTAGGCGCTTTCTTTCAAATGCAGTCATTAGCTTACAGCAGCGCCACCTTAATTTCACATGACTTTATGGACACTTCTAATATACAGAGAAATTCCTCCTTGACTCTACCCTCCATAGTACTGAGTAATCGGCGATTGTGTGGACGCGCACGCCATAATGGGCAAACATTCCTTTGATGTACCGACACAGCGCCGAATACGTACAAATATCGCCGATCACAGACATTTCTGCCCTCTACACTTACATGATTGCCTTTATTCGCCTGTAATGGCCCAATGTGAAGAGGAGCCATAAGAATGCATGAAGTGTGCTGTCAAGATGGCGGAGTTCCGAATCTAATTAATTTTATAATTAATTTTATGCATAATATATGTTTTCCTGTTTTTTTCCAATATTTTAATAGCTTATGTCTTATTCCGGAAATCCGGACAATGGACATAGAGGAATCCAACAAATAAGATATCGTTAAAATCGGTACAGCCGTTCTTGAGTTATAAACGGTGTAACTAACACATCTTTCTTTTATATATATAGTTTTCCAGGGGCTCTAAATAATTTATTTAATCTGAGTATATAGATTAGTATTAGTATATTAGTATTAGTAATTATAAATTAGTATTAATATAGTATAGATATAGAAGTATATATTAATCGGATTTTTAATTATTATAATTATTTTCGCCCATAGTGCAGGCCAGGTCTTTCGACCATACCGCCTAGTCTTAAGCCAAGTGTCCACTAGCAAGTAGCTTCCGCAATTTCTTGCAGAAGTCTATCACGACTTGTTTCCACTGGCTGCAATTTTTCTATTTGCAAGCCGCTTTTAGAAGTTGTATAAGTTAACTTCCTGCAAGATCTTGAAGAACCGTTTCCACAGAAATTGCATACAAATTACTTGCGCAAGAGCGGTCAAACAAAATGCCTAGCTGCAGACAAATACGAGATGCGTCTATTGTGTTGTTGTTGTACGTAAATTTTAGGAGATCAAAATATTCCCACTTCGATTTTTATACTTCATGCGTACTTTGGCCACATTTTTGTTTGTTTTGTTTTTTAACCTGGCCAAATTGTCTTTTAAGATTATGTAGCTTCCGATTGATTTCAATGCTCTTAAGTCAAATGCAACGTTTTTCTTAATTTTATTTTTATAATCTTTCCCACAATTGGGGATTAATCTCGTATAAAGATATGAATTTCATCGTGTCTTCGCGGGACCATACCTTTTCCTCACTCATGTTGAAGTTACTAATACAAAATTTGAAATGTAGGTATAATCAAAGTTTCAAGACATTCAATTGTATCCAGGAATTACTTGAATAATTTCCATAATAAAACACTGAACTTGCCCTAAAAACTTCCAACTTTATTGTGTGAACAAAATAAAGTCGCAAGCGCTTGCTGCAAAGTCAAAACAACTGTATACACGTGAGACTTGCAGCAAGTTTGGCAAGTCACTAAAACTTCCAGAAGTCGACTTGCGCTCGCGTTTACACATTGGTAGTCGCTTGCGCAAGTCAACTTGTGCAAGATTTATTGCTAGTGGACACTTTGCATAACGTTATATTTTCCTACTTCCAGCAATTTTTCTTCTCGGATTTGTAAACTTTATAGGAAGATGAAACTATTTTGAGACTTGACAAGTGTCCGAACTCCGACAGCTGCGTAGTGTGTTTTGACTTTTGACGAGTCGTCAGTGGTCACTGCGTGATAAATACCGATAAAATTACAAAATACAAATAATTAATTGAGATGCTCGGTAATTAGCTTAAAAATACTAATTACTGGCGTTTTTTGACTCATAACCCTTGTATTTCTCACTTAGTAGTTTTTATTAAACATTCCTATTCTCTACAGAATTTTAAAGCTGTGAAATGTAAAATATTTTATAAATAAGTATTATCAATTGTATTCGGAACCTACAGTGTTTTTCGTGTTTTGACTTTGTATGGTGTAATTTTTTTTACTACACTACACACTAGGAAAAATTGTTATAACTACAAACGACGTTATTATTGATATCAACGATGTTCATTGTGGGACTTACTGGAGGCCTAGCGACGGGGAAGAGTACAGTTCTATCTATATTTCGTGAAAATGGTATAGCTGTTATAAACGCTGATGACATTGCCAAACAAGGTTTGTGCTTTCAAAAACCTATAATTTAGAGCCCCTGGAAAACTTCACCATTAAAATTTTAATTTAAAGCTATGTTAAAAAATTTCCATTTAAATATTAGTTTTTTACCTTCTGATAATTTAATTAGAACAATATAACTTATTTTTAAGCTAATAATATATAGAATTATAGAAAAAAAGAATGTGATTGTATTGTAATGATATATTGGATACTAGGTAAGTCGTTATTTAAGCTAATTAGTGTAATTTATAAAATGTATATGTTAATCAATAGTATTATTAAAACTTTTTTATTTTTTTCTATCTGACAAAACAGTATCTTCATATTCATAACATTGTTGTAAAGTTTTGAAGTTATTTATTACTAGCAATACAAAAAAAACCTATGTTACTGTTGTTGCTGATGATGTAGCTTTCTATTGGTGAAATAATTTTGAAAATCAGAGTAGTTTTGATTTAAATTGTAACAAACAAATCTTTTCTCTTTATAATATTAGTTTAGATTGTAGATTCTAGTATGCCATTACATATATGAAACTGACATGATGAGTAGATTATTTTTTGTTTTAGAGGATGGCATTTAAGTGCTGTTACTTAATACTGATAAGGATGGTTACCTTAGTGTACCCTTACACTGTGAGTCTTTTTTATTTATTGTTCAAATCAAGGACTTCACTAATAATGAACAGTTGAGACGCATATTTAAGGGGTGAAACTACTTCCTGAAACGTTTTTTTGTGTTATTCAATGATATTCAAAACTAAAATAGATATGGCAAAAGTTTAAACAGCTAAGTTATTCATTTTGCTAGGATATAGATATAATGAAATGTAGTTAAAAATTTAATATATTATTTACTGATTTCATATAAAACCTGTTCTTCTTTTTTAATATTTGACTGTGCACATGTAAATTCAGCTTTAAATCTATAATTCACTTAGATTCACACATAAAAAAATATTATATGTATTGATTTTAGTGTTGGAGCCAGGAACAAAAGCTTGGAGGGAGGTTAAAGAGTATTTTGGTGATGAGGTTTTGGATGAAGATGGCAAAGTGAACAGAGTGAGACTTGGAGAACTTGTATTCAATAATAAAGAAAAACGAGTCAAGCTGAATGCTATTACACACCCCAGAATTCAGAGTGCCATGATGCAAATGGCATTTAATTACTTTTTCTCAGGACGCAGTTATATAGTCATGGAGGTGCCATTACTCTTTGAAACAGGGAAAATGCTGACATTCATGCACAAAATCATCACAGTTGTTTGGTAAGGTGATATTGCTTGTGTATTTCCTGAACTAAATTGTATAAAATCTTGAGAGAAAAATAAATAGTTCTTTTTTGTTAATCTGAGTAAGAAATGCATTGTATTTTCTTTCTTCCATTTTTATATTATATACTAGCTGATGCCCGCGACTTCGTTCGCGTGCGGTTCACTTTAAGCTGAGTTCGACTTTCTACAAATGACATATCCTCCATCCTCTGTACTTGGTGATTTCTTTTGGGAAAGAGCTATCAAAATAGTCATTGACGGTTGATTTTGCATCATGTTATCGACATGTTTAATGGTGGTTGAGATTGGGGTTCGAAGGATGATTTGAAATTCAATAGAAATACCATAGTTGAAATAATTAACTTGACTACTATTAGAACTACGAATAGAAACTTTAGGGAGATTCATATTAATCAAATTTTACGTGACCAAAATCCAGATATGTGTCTTTTTTCTACTAATCAGAGTTCAATCGAAGATTGGATTCAATGCATTTTTTGTCTTAAAAAGATTCGTGCGTTCATTTAATTAAATGACTAATTAAATGAACTCACGCATCTTTTTCGAAAAAATTTTTTAATTCCCTTTTCCCGGGATTTTTATAATAAAGTTCTTTCAAAAAATAAATAAATAAATACAACAATAAATTCGAACTCGCATCTGAAGCTACGCGATGGGACTGCATATCCACTATTCTACGAATACATATCGAAAATGGCGAAATAATTAAACTACTATTTCATTTACATATCAAATGTGATTGACATCTGACAATTCGAAAAAGTTCAACGCGAGTCAGTTTGCATTGCAATTTGGTGAAATCGTGCCTTTAAAATAATATTTAAATGATGATAAGTTTTCTTTCCGAGAACCGATTTCGATGAAACAAAGCCTATAAGTTGCCCCGGGCTATCCTTAATATATTTTCAGTATCTTCGGAGATTAGTGTGAACAAACAGACAGACAGACAAGAATCTTAAAAATTGCATTTATGCATTCTGCTACTCTTCTTTTATCACCTTCTTAATTTCTGGTAAAAATATTTAGTGAAGCGTAATTTCGATCCTACTCTTTTATTATATGTAAGTATAGATAATAATATATAGAAATTATGTGAGATTGAAGATTATTTTACCCATTTTATTTTTTAAAAAAATATAAACTAATCTTTTATAGTCAAAAACAAAAAATAAAACTATTCTTTCATTATATTCCAATGTGTATAATGCTTTAAACATACTGACTGTTGACTGCCCTCAAATACACATGAAAACATTATAATCCATTTGAATGTTTTGAAATAAGTCTAAAATCAATGAAAATAATGATAAATGAATGATAGTTGTGATATTCATTATTATCTTAAAATGTTGAAAACATATTTTATTACAGATAATAGTGATAGATGAATATCTGATGTTTGAATTATTAGTATGAGCAACAGAATAAATACATTTAACATCATGTATTTATTTGGTGGCTGGTTGTTTTACATTTTCATATCTAAACATACAATAAAATTTACCTCACAGCTGGAAATTATGCCAGAGAAGTGAGCCGAAATAGTCATTTATTCAGTAAAGTCATCTGATCTGAACTATACATAATATGTAGTATGATTTCATATTTTTAATAATGTTAACTGTATGCATATATATGTATATATATGTATAGTAAATATCGGCAATTTGGTAATTTTGTCTTACATATTGTCTTTTATTAACGGGAGGATCACACATATAAATAAAATACTTTATAACGGAGTAAAACGCGATTTATTATCTTTTCTATGGTAACTGCATCTTAATGATTTAATTAATCATGTAAGCTGTATTAAAAAAAGTAATTTTGGCTTGTAAACACTATTTTTATCATAGTATAATGGCCTATGTAGAATGGATTTCTGTATGTCTGTAACTTTTAAACTTTCAGAGCCTCTCTTGTAATGTTGTGATTTTGTATTTTGGTCCTTATTCATAGAACCTATAGATATTTTGTTTTTTTTTTAAATGTCATATAATACTTTCAATAGTAGTAGTAGGTATATATTGTCCAAAAGTTTTAGTTATGGATATATTTTGTATTTCAGTGAAGAGCATCAACAACTTGAGAGGTTATGCAAAAGAAATGATTTCTCTGAAACAGTAGCAAAGAAAAGAATTAGTTGTCAAATGCCCCTTGAAATGAAAGTAGCCAAATCACATTTTGTTATTGATAATTCAGGGGACATAGATGCAACTCGACAACAAACAGAAAGTATAATAAGACTCCTCAAGCGATCCAAGTTCACCTGGTAATTTCTATTAATTATTATGTTTGGCTTTAAACTCCACGCTTTTTTAAAAATAAAATATTTTTTTTATTCACACTATTATTAATTTATATTTATTGAAATTTTTAACACTATTCTTAATTTAAATTTATTTTCTATTTTTTTTAGTTCAGTTTTCTATAAAAAGCGTGTTTTTTAGTTTTTTTAAACTATTATTTATTTTAATGTTAGATATCGACAGAAGAACATGAGGTTCACTTGATGGTAGGTGATACCCCAGCCACAGAACATCAGTCAATGATGCGCTGTCTTAGTTTTTACTTCGAACACTCAGAAATCCATAGACTGAAACCGAAACGCGCAATATGCACTTCACAGTTTTTCCATCTATGTTCGTTACCCGGTCGGAATTTCGATATTCCTCCCACCCGATCAGTGCCCTAAGTTACTAGACGCGGGGAAAGCATGCTTACAGAAAATTATAAACATGACCTCCCGGTGGGATTCGAATCCACGACCCATCGGTGCGCACGGCAGGTGTTCTACCGAACGGGCCAACGAGCCCCTCGGCTTGATTTAGGTTTAAGCTCTTATAGAAAATTCATCATACTTATTTTAATTCAAAAGTGCATAAATATCAGTGCGATAGATTTCTTTTTAAGAATACTGTACAGTATAAGGAAAAGGCTTTTCCTAATACTATAATCAGGTTACAATGTTGGCTACAGCCTACAGAGTATCCATGCTCTGTAGGCTGTAGCCAACAGAATTATGGTTTTTTTTACAGATTAGCCCAGAAGTGATCAAGTATTATTAACTGACTGATTTTGTTTTATTTCCCCAAGATTCGATCGAATTATGGATCTACCTGCATACAAACTTACTGATAATAACAATTGATTTCGATTAGAATATTGAATGTGATTTTTTCCTTACTATATTAAAAGTGGTTGCTTTAATTAAGTGAAAAATAGACTTTTAATACAATAAGTTGATAACTAAGACAAATGGCGGATTGTAATCTATCAATGCCAGCTTTTTAAACAATTTAATAATGAAAATGCAACAAAATGTATTAAGGAAGGAAGGAAATTTGATCTTTATTAACATTAGGTTCTTCATAATCTGAAATAGTCATATCATATAGGTAGACGGAATGTAAACGTAAAATAACATATATGTTTTTTTTTCAGGTACTTTAGAGCAATAATAGTTATTAGTGTTTTATCTATGTTATTTGGAATGGCCAATGTGGCTCTGAGGTTTTTTCACCAGTGAAGATTATTATAAGTGTAAAACGTATTAATAAAAAACATCACAAATTTCTTGGTTTTTTTTTTAATTTTGACTTTCCTGTTCAAACCCTTGAGGAATTTAGATCTTTAATTATTCTTCTGAACTATTATTAAAAAACGACTTGACGGGTGTGACTTCAAAATATCTTCACACCTGATTCAAATTCGTCGGAAAACCTTAAAATATACTAATATTTAGTTAGTACTTTGTCTGTTTGGTTAGGGATATTTTCCTGGGAAATACCCTAAGAGTTTTGTGACTTGTTGTATTACACCACAGTAGCCACTCCTAATCAACTAGATACAATGAAGTCAAAATTGCCACAATAATAAGTATAGTAGATAGTAGAAAGAATTACGAATTTCTTACAAGGAAAGGTTCCCAGATGTCCGCCTCCGATTTCAATGCCGCTGAAATATGTTATTCTACGTCAAAATCTATGAGATACGTATTTTTATATCGGCGGGAAAACATTTTTAAGGGGTGATATCAACCACCAAAGTTCACCCCCTTAGAGGGTCACTTACAGGTATCACATACCCTTTTAGTAGTCAATACTTTTGCAAACGACCACGTGGGTCATAATCTACATAAAAAATGATGAAAAACATGTATTTAAAATGAATTTTGAAAAATTAATATCTAATAATTACAAAATAACAAATTTTTATAAACTATTGTTATTTTTATTGATAGAATAACATATTTCGGCAGCACTGAAATCGGAGGCGGACACCTTTCCTTGTTTGTATGTATATCAATTAAGCCAGTTTGACATTTTCTGAGCAGTCAGTTTGTACTGTTTTTGGCTGTATGGCCATTAAGAAAATCTTGTTTAATGAAGCTCCTACAATACATGATGTAGGAGTTTACATCTTACTTAAAATACAGTATTACTTTACTTCCTCAGTTTTTATCAGTTGTACATTTTTTTGAAATGCAAAATAATCAATTATACCTTTTTTATTAGAACTTCCTCTTTTTTTGTTTAAAAAAAAAGGCTCCGTGGCTCAAGGGTAAATGCAACGCGTTTAGCACCGGAGATTCTGGGTTTGAATCCCGGGGAAACAAGATAAAAAACATGTTTCGGCCGGGCAGGGCACAGAAGGCTGATCACTTACTTGCCTGTAAAGAATATTGATCAGTGAAACAGAAATGGGTCTACCCCATGCCCAATAGGGGATACGAGAATTCACTTATATGTATGTATATAATATTATATAAATACATATAGCTTCCATAAAATTGAATATAACAATCGATACGTTGCTCTGAGAATCAATACCTACTTATATAAATATTATGAGAAATGAGATCGGATACAAAGAATCATCTTCCCGCCTAGCATGACCATCATGAGATATCTCGCGGACGAGTGAAGACAAACTAAGATATAAGATACATTATATCTCGATGTCGATGGACAAGATACATCGATCGACAAAACTCTACTAATTGTAAATGTATTACATATAATAAAATCGAAATACCATCTAGTGAAACTGTTAGGTACTGTTTTCATTCAGAAATTCATATTATTTCCAAATTCTCGAATATTGAATTTAGATATTGTACTTTGTACCGTTATAATTATATTGAAGAAAGAAAAAAAATAGTAATAATAATGATTGAGTAATATATTACAAAATTAACTATTACGGTACATAAATTTATAAATATAAAAAAAGAAGGGGAGTGGATTCGTGCGGCCTGTTTCAACTTCCTTTTGGGCACTTTCCTGTAGTAGGTTCCAGTTGTAGATAATAAATAAAATTTCTGTTGTCCAGTGTCCAAAGTCCAGTTAACAACAAAGGCGGACTTCGAATAAATAATTTTTCATTCGTTAGAGGGAAAGTAGCTCCTGAAATTGATAACATCCATACGTTAGAAAACCACTCCTAATATTCCAGTCTGGAATTCCATCCACGGCATTACCTACTACTAATTTTTAAGTACCTAGGAGTAGTTCCGCCGTGGTGGTATTACCAGAACGGAGTTTACAATTAAAATAAAATAAAAGAAATAAAACGTAAAAATAGCAAATAACAACTAATTAATTAACCCTAAAAATAAATAAATCTAACTTAATCTGTATATAAAAAATGACTGATACTTCTACAATGAATCAATTAATTAAGATAACAATTTTTTTATAAAGCATTTATATTAATTAAAAATAAACTAACTAACTAAATCTTAATTCCAATACTAATAATACTACATATTTTTTATACCAAAGAAACTTACCCTAATTCGGGAATAAGAAAACACAAAGCATTACTATAAAAACTGATAAAAGAACTGCCAAAAAGCACGTGGCAAGTGTCATTAATTAGTAATTATCAACATCAACCGCTTAGCGCTCGGTCTCGAGGTGAATGCCAGCTGCAATGCAACGCCAACACAGCGCGTTCCCTTGCCCCTCTCCTCACACCGCATACGCTGTTTGATGCGCGTTTAAAAAGAAATCTAACCTATGTATTTTAATAATTTAGATGTAACACTACGTTACAATACCCCCCCTCCTACATAAGGATTTCGATTGCATTAAGAAATCCGTAAAAAAAAAAATTTAAAAAAAAAAAATCAAAAATAGTAAAAAAAAAAAAAAAAATTAAGACATTTAATCATTTGTTATGTCCAATCAACTTCAAGTCCTTAATATGCCAAGTACCTAAGTCCTTACCTGACATGTCTTCCAATACATAAACAAGAGGGGACTTTTTAGCGGTGACACGACATTTAATATATTTTGGAGCTAGCTTCTTGCTAAAATATTTATCTTTATCACTGAGGACATAGGCTCGTTTATAAACTACATCACCTATATTAAATTCAAAGGGCTTCCTTCTCATATTATACGATGCTGTATTTTTAACATGAGCATGATATAATGCTTTTTGAACTTTATTAAAAATAGAACTAAGACAACCTATATTTTCTGCATAAACTTCCCGCGGCATAAACACAACTTCATTTCCTAAATCAACATCAGTATAATGTGAACCACAAACTACTAATTCTCTACCAAATACAAGAAATGATGGAGTATAACCGGTAGCTTCATTTACCGAATTGTTAATAGCAAATCGGACACTTGGAATATATGTGTCCCACGATCTATGATCACTTTCTACAAATGTAGAAATACAAGTAATTATAGTTTTATTGTACCTCTCCACCGTATTCACCTGAGGAGTATATTTAGGCGTAAAAAATACATTAGGTATGTTATATTTCTTGAAAAGAGCTTTCGTTTGAGCGCTAATAAATTGTGAACCATTATCAAGAAATATTGATTGAGGAACCCCGTGAACTAAAAAAATTTCTTCCTCTATAATTTTAATAATTATATTGGAGTTTGCTTTTTTTATCGGATAAATATGACAGAATTTTGAAAAACAACAAGTTATTACTAAAATATAACAATTTTGATTACGAGTCACTGGCAAGGGACCCATCAAATCTATTGACAACATCTGATACGGTCGAGAACATTGCTTGGGGCGCCCCATTTCTCCGAGTGTAGCGTGGTTCTGAACCTTATACTGGAGACATACTGGACAAGAACTAACATACTTCACTATATCCGTATATAAACCCGGCCAATAATAGCTAAGAGCAATACGTTTGTAGGTCTTGAAAATTCCTAAGTGACCGGCTGTAGGGACATTGTGATTTTTAGCGATCACAGCATCTCTAAATTCAGATGGAACTACTTCTTTCCAAGAAAACTCGTCAGTAAGTTCACATTTATTCTTACTAAGGCGATAAAGAACTTCATTCTTTATATAATAGTTAGGGTACTTTGCAGGTGTGGCTTTGCAGTTATTATAAAGGTTTTTATACCAATCATCACTAGAAGTCGCAAATGATCTGGCAGTTATAATAGAAGCAAGAGGTATAGCTCTCGATAAGGCGTCAGGTATAACATTATCTACGCCACGGCGATGCTTAATTTCAAAATCAATTGACGATAACCGAAGACCCCAACGTGCAAGTCTACCGGTTGGATTATTTAATGAAAGGAACCATTTCAGTGCACTATGATCAGTATAAACAGTGAAAGGTTTTCCATTCTCCAAATAACAACGCCAATGTTCCAATGCGACGAGAACTGCAAGAGTCTCTCGTTCCGTAATACTGTAATTCTTTTCAGGTGAAGTTAACGAACGACTCATATATGCAATGGGATGTTCTTTACCATTAATATACTGCGTGAGCATGGCTCCAACACCATAATTACTAGCATCTGTATGTACTTGAAAGGGCAATTCAAAATTCGGGCAAGAGAGAACCGGGGCTGAAACTAAACATTCCTTAAGCTTCTTAAAAGCTACATCTGCTTCCTCAGTCCACTGAAAAGCTGATGTATTATTTTTAGTCGAAGTCAACTTATTTAACGGTCCTGCGATTGTGCTGAAATTAGGAACAAATCTGCGATACCATGTAGCAGTACCTAAAAAACGTTTAAGCTCTTTGCGATTAGATGGCGTTACGTAATTAAGTATTGCTTTAACCTTATCAGGGTCGGTTCGTAATCCATGTTTATCAACCACGTAACCTAAATATTTAAGTTGACTTCGAAAAAACTCACATTTATCTAAATTAATGGTTAAATTTGCTTTTCGCAATTTTTCCAAGACACGAAGTAAAAGTGATACATGTTCATCAAATGTGTTACTTACAATGATAATATCATCAAGATACGCGAAAATACGATGGTCTATATCACCAAATAATGTGTCAACTAAACGTTGTTGCGTAGCTGGAGCGTTAGTCAAACCAAATGGTGTAGTTTTAAATCTATATGTTCCACGGTTTGGAATATAGAATGCAGTTTTATCCCGGTGCTCTTCAAGTATAGGAATTTGCCAGAATGCCTAAAATAAATCTAAACTACTAAGAAATCGGGCATCACGTAAGTTATCTAAAATTTCAGATATATAAGGTAAATTGTAAGCATCACGCTTGGTCACAGAATTTAATTTCCTACTGTCTAAGCAAAAACGTGGTTTTCCGTCTTTCTTATTTACTAAAAGAACAGGGGACTGCCAAGCACTTTCACAGGGTTCCACAACATCCAATCGTATCATTTCATCTAACTGCTCAATAAGAATCTTTTGTTTCTCCGGCGAAAGCCTATAGTATCTTTGCCTTATTGGCGGAGAATCACCAGTATCAATACAGTGGGTAGTTAAATGAGTCCTACCGAGACCTTTGTGGTGAAATGAAATATCTTTATATTGATCGACAATATCCTTGGCGATAGCTTTCTGAGACACCTCTAAATTGTCGTAAGAAAAAATTCTCATGATCGACTTATTTTCGGAAACATTAAGATCCATTAATGGCATTGAACATAATTGAATCGAACCCAAATATTGAGGACATAATTTAAATGCTCTCCAAAAATCGACTCCTAAAATCAGAGACGATTGAACTTCTGGAATAACAAAAGTTTTCAAAATATGGAACTGATTCTCAAAGTATATAGGTAAGTCAAAGTAACCTATACTATTTAATCTCTGACCACCAGCGGCAATAATTGATAACCCATTATCTGTATATAACTTAAAACCGCGGTTTATTAAAGTATTATGTGCATTGTTACCAATAATAGTAACCGCTGAACCTGAGTCTAATAAGCCAGATACAGTCATGTCATTTATTTGAATATTTATATATGGTCTCGAATCATCTAAAGGTTTATTTTGCAGAATTGTAGCAATTTTATAAGAACTAAAAAATCGACGTAATGATTTCAACCATGCTTCCCAATCACTCTTATTAAAATAAGATTTACTAGTTAACTTATCGCTACAATTCTGCACGTTCAGTTTTTTGGCACATTACACTTAGCACAATCAGGTTTTTTAACACCTTTATTACCGCATTTGAAACACAAAATTTCAGTATTTTTACATTCCTTCAAACTATGTGAATTATTACGGCATCTTGGGCAGTACGACTGATTGACATTAATATTATTATTATTAGAGGTATTAGCAATAGCATGTAAATATTTTTGATTAACATTACTATTAGCAGATTTGAAGCTAGATGGATCCTTGTAATTATAATTTTTATTATAACATTTTTGTTTATAAGCGAACTCTGGTGCTAATAGTGAATCAGGAGACAGTGACGAAGGTTCATGAAATTGAGATAAACGACACTGAACAGATTCGTAATTTTTACAAAGAACACGTAACTGATCAATAGATTTAATATCTGTCGCAGAAGCGAGTGTACTTGCATAGTGTGGTCTAATATTATGCAGAATGATCTCAAGTCTATCTTCCTCTAGTAAAGGCTTCGACAACCGAGAAAACATACCCGATAGAATCGATAAATATACAGTTATGTTTTCATTGACACCTTGACTTCTGGCTCTAATCTCAGCTAGTAATCGATAATCATAATCAGGTTTATCAAAGTCTTGTTTAAGAAGAATTATAAGCTCATCCCATGACGACACTTGCTCCTTAACACTTCGAAACCAGTGTAAAGCGTCATCTGAATAAGAATAAGAATAAGAATTATTTATTTGTCAAAAACATGGTACAATAGTTGGTAATATCTTCTAGCGATCACATGTTTTGCCAGTAATTAGGCATACAAATACTGTAAAAATTTCTGTAGCAAATGCAAGGATCTTTTTATCTGAAATACCGCGAGCTTCGCTATATTCATTTAATCGTTGAATGAATGATCGCACACATGTCTTACCATCATATTTAAGTCTACTTAACTCAGAATTAATTTTGTTACCATCACACGTCACTGTGATATGAAACGGAGTTTTCTGTGAATCTGTAATCGAATCATTAAGAGCCAAAGGATCAAAAGTCTTATTTTGCAAAACTAATAATTTTTCATATAATTCCTTATACATAGAACGACATTCCACATAAATGCTAGATACATTCTCTTCTGGAATTATGCGATTAAATCTGTGATAAAGATGAAAGAATACATTTTCTAATCGTGACAAAATATTCTTATCAATAGTATCTACAGCCAATGACGATTGAATTCTTTCTAAAATTTCTAAACAACTCGATAAATCTTCAGAGCAACTAAGATGTGAACATAAAACGTCCTCAGAAGGAAAAGCTTGACTTAATTTACTAATTTGTTTCCGTAATTCAGCAACCGTGCTAGCTGGCGTTTCACCTCTTACCGCAACTTCATATTCTAATTCTGTTTTTTGCAGTGATAAAAACTTAATTTGATATGGCATTTTAAAAAAAAAAAAAAAAAAAAAATATATATATATATATATATATCTATTTGAATAACGGTAAGTTTCAATGGTTAAAATAAACAAAATAAGAACAATTGTAAGAATAATAAATCTACAACTATAGCTAAATCTACTTAAATGTATAATATTATTAATAAAATACCCCGTTCTGTTACAATAACAGTATTTAAAGAAAACGCACTGGTTTGATATCAGTAACTAAGCATAAGCAAAAAAAAAAAAAAAAAACAAAAACAAAAAAAATATAACTAGTGTGAAAATATGTTCAATAAGAAATACAAAATGAAATTTCAAAATAATAACAAAACAAAAATAATAATAGTTATGTTATAATTAATATGTATATAATCTTAGTTATGTATCACTATTCCAGTTACTGCTGTAATCTTAATATTTGTACAATTAAGACACAAACAAAATCAAAAACAATAGCATGAAATAAAATTTAAACACTATTTTCACCTTAGTTACGGCAAACCAAAAAAATAGAAAAGCGTTTAACAAAAAAACAAACAAAACAAAACTACCACCACGAACAACTAACTAAATAAGAAGTAGAAACAGATTAACCACGATAAAGGGCGCCAATGTACCGTTATAATTATATTGAAGAAAAAAAAAAATAGTAATAATAATGATTGAGTAATATATTACAAAATTAACTATTACGGTACATAAATTTATAAATATAAAAAAAGAAGGGGAGTGGATTCGTGCGGCCTGTTTCAACTTCCTTTTGGGCACTTTCCTGTAGTAGGTTCCAGTTGTAGATAATAAATAAAATTTCTGTTGTCCAGTGTCCAAAGTCCAGTTAACAACAAAGGCGGACTTCGAATAAATAATTTTTCATTCGTTAGAGGGAAAGTAGCTCCTGAAATTGATAACATCCATACGTTAGAAAACCACTCCTAATATTCCAGTCTGGAATTCCATCCACGGCATTACCTACTACTAATTTTTAAGTACCTAGGAGTAGTTCCGCCGTGGTGGTATTACCAGAACGGAGTTTACAATTAAAATAAAATAAAAGAAATAAAACGTAAAAATAGCAAATAACAACTAATTAATTAACCCTAAAAATAAATAAATCTAACTTAATCTGTATATAAAAAATGACTGATACTTCTACAATGAATCAATTAATTAAGATAACAATTTTTTTATAAAGCATTTATATTAATTAAAAATAAACTAACTAACTAAATCTTAATTCCAATACTAATAATACTACATATTTTTTATACCAAAGAAACTTACCCTAATTCGGGAATAAGAAAACACAAAGCATTACTATAAAAACTGATAAAAGAACTGCCAAAAAGCACGTGGCAAGTGTCATTAATTAGTAATTATCAACATCAACCGCTTAGCGCTCGGTCTCGAGGTGAATGCCAGCTGCAATGCAACGCCAACACAGCGCGTTCCCTTGCCCCTCTCCTCACACCGCATACGCTGTTTGATGCGCGTTTAAAAAGAAATCTAACCTATGTATTTTAATAATTTAGATGTAACACTACGTTACAACTTGTAGAATGTGGAAGTAGGTATCTTGCTTAAATTATAACTATTGTTTAAAGATTAACAAAATGCCAAACTTTATTTATTTATTAACCTTTATTTTATTTTCCATTTTTGAAGGGTGATAGCTTCTAATACATAGTGTTTGTTATGTTCACTTCATGGTACATGACACCTCAGCCACAGAACATCAATGATACGCTGTCGACCTACTTATTACTTCCAGCATTCGGAAATCCATAGACTGAAACCGAAACGCGCAATGTGCCCTTCATGGTATTTCCATCTATGAACGGTGGTTCGTTATCCACAATTTCGATATTCCTCCCACCATTCAATGCCCGAAGTTACCAGACGTGGAGTTATAAGAAATGCACACAGAAAATTATAAACATGTCGCCCCTTGCCCGTTGGGATTCGAACCCACAACCCATTGATGCGCACGGCAGGTGTCAAAATTCAAAAATCATTTATTCATTTATGAACGTCAATAAAAAATACATATTAAATGCTTATAATTTTTTTTACATTTACTGCCAGTTCTCAAATCAAGGGCGTAGAGCGGACGAGAAGAACTGGCAAGAAACTCGCCGCCATTCTTTTTAATCGCCAAGTTTTTGTTTTACAAATGTTTTGTAAGGAGATGCAACCATTACACCATGTTCCACATGACATCTTTAAGTAATTAACTATAATAATCGAAAAATATATATATAAACGAAAATATAAAAATAAATAAAAACAAAGATTTGTCCTCTATCAGCAGAATGTATGGTGAAATAGGAGCACTCACTTACATTCTCGTGGGAACAACACGCAAATACATAGACGAAATAACTAATATCACCGCATACACGAATTCAAGTTCAACCTGTCACCACAAGTAGCACCCGTTCACGAGCATGACGCATGGCCAGCCATCGACCCCCTCGCCATATTTTAGGGAGAGAGACAACCCGACGCATGGACGCCGCCACAAGCAATGACATTTAACCACCTAGTGTAGAGCAGGACATACAAGAGGCGGTAGGGGAGAGTTGGATAATACCGCGCGGTTGATAATTCCGCGCGGCAGCGTAAGTCAAAAACTATCCACTAGTTCTGCGATGAAGTGCATAAACATCGAAGCCGAACATGCCTACACCCTTCCCCGCGCACCGCCATTACGGTCCTTTCGACGACGGAGATAGAATTCGCTGTAGATGTTTTTTTCGCCACTCCTTATAATTTTTTGTACTTTCGGAAAGAGGTAAGTAATACTGTATTTATATTGTAATACTTTGATACTATACATTTTTAATGCTTGTATACTGTAGAATTTATGGCAGAATACGTTTTTACATATTATAATATATTCCATATAATTTTGAGGTTAAAAAATAAAATGATCTAGTTTGATAATTCCGCGCCTGGGGCGAAAGATTCTGCCAAAGATTTTTTATGTGATTTTTGCTGTGCTTAATATAACTTGCTGTCTGATATTTAATTGATATTTGGTATTTTTGAGACTGACTAGTCCATATATACATAATTTAAAAATTTACTAAGACTTCTAGTTAAAAAAAATATTTACGTTTAGTTGTCATAAAGAATTTAAGTTTTTGTTAATAGGTACTTATTGCGTGATACTTAATATACCTACTGATTTAATTTCTAGAAAAAGATTTGGGTCTTTTTTTATTTTAACTTTTATTATTTACCCATTTGTATGGAATTAATGTGGGCACGATACCGCGTTTTACATTTTTTTTGAAATTGACAATAAAAGATTTTGTTTAAATTTTGGAAGTTTTTCTTATACGGTATGCGTACCTGAATAAATGTCCTACTAAATACTCTATTTTGTTTCTTTTAATATAAAACAGTTTCCTAATTATAGGTCCAAGTCCTTAGGGGCTCGGTATTATCCAACTCTCCCCTACATTTGTCCCGGACATGACGTCAAAATGTAAGAGCGGCTCGAAATTATAAAATGTACTACTTCAAATTTTATGTCGCGCTCATTTTTTTCTCGATGTCCTAAATAATGTTTTAGAGTTAATCAAATAAAAAAATATTATTATTTTCATCATCACACACTAACAAAGTCAATGACTATAATATACAAAAATAAACATCAAATGTTATATTAATACTCGCTGTTACAAATTACGCTCCCAGCATCATACGCCTCGCCTCATTTGAAGTGGGACATTGTACTGGCTCAGAGTGAAAGAGGCTACTATAACAAACTCTTTTTTAAATCCTGTACTACCCAACACTAGTTCCACCCAACGCGCCAACGAGTCCGGCACATTTTTATAACAGGCATCTATTAAAGCAGGTATTTGACCACATCCCAATTCTTACCTAGTAGATTATCCGTCTATATAGAGTTATTCACTCGCTTTTCAGAGATCTAATTTAGTTTGTTCCGGGAAAAATTATCATTAAACTTGGCAGAATGATTCAGTACATTCGTCTAGTAAAATATTACCACAAATAAAGGATTTTACATTTTTATAAATAAAGGGAATGTGAAGCAAAAAAACATCAGACTGTGTCATATTTAGTATATTATCATGAAAATCAAAAACAACTATGGTTGGTGGCTACAATAAACCTAATGTTTTCATAACTTTGAAACTGAAAAAATAAAAGTCATACGGCCTTATTCATAAACGTATTTATAAGCTTGGTATAGTTAAAATATGTTTTGTCTCGCTCTATCGAACATAAAAAGACTACAGAGCGAAAGAAATAAAATATATTTAGATATATCAAGCTTATAATACGTTTATGCTGCTCGAAGACAAAAAACAGCATTATATGTATATTTTTAATATATTTACATATTTTTAAACAAGAATTTTATTTGCTCTATATAAAACTCCTAGACATTAAAATGGTGAATAACGACGTAATATGGTAAGTATTGCAACGATTAAGATATAAAAAACATAAGCCGACGCCATATTAACCTACATTTTATTGACAGCTATTATGACAATTTCAAAAAAGGTATGATGTAAGCTAATAATAACTGAAACAAAGTCAGTAGGTAAAGAAATCATAAGTGCAAGAGGACAAGAAATAACTTAGAGATATTTACTTTATTATAATTTCTATCGAATCACTGTATCTAATCACTGCACATTGTATAGAATCTTAACTCTTGACTACCGTACTTAGTTCTAGATAATCCTATCCTTACTTATTATTAGACATCGTTATCGCGAGGGCACGTAAAAACATGTCAAAGAATATATATCTAGAATAGACAATTAGTATGTAATACCTAGTTTTACGCGTCCTCTGAGAGTTTTAATTTGTGCCAGTAGTGTTCTATTCAAAAAAGATCTACATACGTATTTTAAAATTAATAAAATATTATCATGTCGATTTTGACAATTTTTCAGATTGACCTGGTTTATTCTCTTAGAGATATTAATTCATTGGCCTCCTCCTATTGGTATTAAACCTCCTTGGCCTTGTTACTGAAAGGATATGAATTGATGCAGAAACGCTGCAAAGAGTCCCAACATAGATATAGATTAGGTACTCTCAAAAGACTTGTAGTTTGTCCACTCTATTTACATAATCTACAAATGATTCATGCCCCCGCGATAACGATGTCTTCTTATTATAGAGGCAGTACTTAGACAGCAGATACCACTTTATTAATAACACGATGGCTAACGATGATGAAACAGGCCCTTAAGATTTCTTAAAAATGAGAAAACTGCTTAACTTCAAAGGGATATTTACTATATTATTTTAATGAATTTATTTACTCATCCTAATGCTGATCGCTTGTTTGATATATTATATATAGTATAAATAGAAATAACATGCTAAGCAATGATGAATCAAATACTACCTAGCTCATGTCTAACTATATCAAATACTATTTTATATACGTTAAATCCGTACCAGGCGTGAATAGGTTAGTAAGTCGACTTGCAATTTTTTTTTAAATCATTATAGACATTAGGAACTACGCTAATACTAGTAGTATAATGTTTATTCACCCTATACATTAAGCAGTCCTAATGCCTATTATTTGGTACAGAAATATTCATCTACAATTTAACTTTACCCTATAAACTAATTCCATATTTTATTAAAATCATCAAATAGCTACAACATTAATGTGATAACAATATATAATAATTATATAATATCGACACTAATTAACTTTAGAATTGCAAAGAAGTTAAGTCATTATAAAAATATTAGTTATTGCTTACGAATAGAGAACAAATAGCGCATTAATCAACTTTAATAATTTCATGAACATTCAATTCGATCGTTTATTCCGGGTCGTTGTGGGATTCCCCTTGTGCATTATCGTCTGAGAAATTGAAAAACGTGTTCACATCAAAATCTTCTGCGCCAATCAGGTCTTCACGCGGCAAGTCATCAACTTCGAGGAAACTGTCATCGCCCATACTTTGAACATCAAATATATTGTTGCAGTCAAACGACGGCGGCATAATAACGTCTTTCAAAATTTGTTCCGGTTCCATCAGGCTGAGGTTTACGTTCTGCGGTTGGACTGTGCTGTGTTCGAAGGCTGCTTGTTGTGGGGGAGGCGACTGCTGTAAGGAGCTTTGGGGGTCAGTGAATATGGCGTCTAAGTCTGCTAACGTGTACATGTTCTCGCAGTCGGCTACAACCCGCGAAGGGCTAGACTGCGAGGAAGTGCGAGCCGAACGCTCGCGGGCGGGCAATGTGCCCGCCCTTTTTTCATGTTATACTCGTATTTTTTTCTGAGACTTCTTAGTGATACGCTCCCTCGTCTTCTCAATCAAAGGCATCAACTTCTTTTGTTCCGCCAATATCGTGAGCAACGTTATTATAAACGGCATGTAATTGTGTCTGCGTCTTATCATTTCTTGTTTATATTTGTTCATTTTCATGTCTTCGTACTCAATCAACATTTTCAATCTTCTTATTTCGTTCTCGACATCAACAGTCTCCATACCGAGCATATGATTCTCAGTAAATAACTCGTCTATTTGACGTTCATATACCATTTTTCGATTAGATACGAGCGCCATTAGATTAAAATGGATTTCACCTTCTGTATATCTGTAATAATAAATTATACTTCAGTAAGAAAAATAAAGGATAGCAGTATTTGACTGTAGTAGGTATGAGAAAGGGAAACATACGTGTTAATTCTCTTCATTATAATTGGCCGGACAACACTGAGCCAATCCTGACCCGGAGTGATGGGACCATGGTCGATTGGACCTTCCCGTAACCCGTCTAGTTCATACACCCGACCATCTATGGGCACATATCCTACAAAGTGAAATGCATCTTCTTCCTGAAGGAAAAATAAAATATTTCAGATAACCAAAATTAAAAGATTATGTTCTTTGTGATGTACAAAACCATATACACATATTGACTACACAATGAAAGTCCTTATGCATGTCTTAAAATACATACTTGACATATACTTCAAGTACTACTGAATGTATAAAAATGTTTATGTGCGAAAATTAGCAGTTCTCAACCATACAATTTTAATATACAATGTGAAATGCAAATAGAGATAGACAAAAATCAATGATTAAAAAAATGATTTATGTCTATTAAAATTCAATTTTATCCTGTTTAAATAAAAGATTGTTCAAATAAATATTTTATACTGACTTATAGATATTAAATAAACTTACCTTTGATGCCAATTTATGGTCAAATTCAAAGAAAGTCTGTTGCGCCATTGAGTTATGCGCTAATCGAATTGTCTGTGAATTGCTGAGGGTAAGTCCACGCATTTTGGGATCAAATGACATACTGAATTCCTTCAACTCAGTCAATTCCGGTCCCAGGTCAATATCTGGATGATTACAGTTCAGTAACAAGCTTATAACTGCTTGAGTCGCACAGGCGTTGTTTATGACCTGAAATATTTTGATGAATATTAACTGAAACTGGATATAAGTATTTCTATAAAATAACAAAACTTTACGAAAATCTTAAATTACTGGTTCAGCAACTCTTTTGAATCAACTAACCTGTTTAGCAAAGAAAATTTTCTGAATTCGATCATCTGTTACAATTGCATTAGATGGTTCCTCATGTTGTACAAATTTGAAAAGAAAAATGAGTCCATGCACAGGTCTGAAATTAAAATATACAATAACAACTTACAATTATGCAAAAGAAACTATTTAATTAATACCTAGTCCGGCCATATGTTTTGTTACAAATAAATTTATTTTTTATTAAGTAATGTAATGTTAATAAAACTTATACATATATGTATATACATATTTATTGAAGTCTCAGCAAAAAATAAAAAATAATTTCATTCGAAATGGCCATCTTTGGGTTTAATACAGGCCACATGAATCTATGCATTTACGCACTGTTTCCACGGCGAATTTTGCCACCGCTTGCTCCAGATTTCTTAAAAAAATGTCGGCGCGTCGTTTAGAACAAGCCAAGTCCTGACCATAATTTGTAGTTCTGGACAGTTGTGATTTGCCACCCTGACCGCATCACCACTTAACATCCTGCTGATGTTAAGTGGTGATGGTGGGATGATGGTCAAACAACTGTCTATGTTTAGGTTAAAAAAGTCAAGACAAGAGACATTATTCAGTGTTCGGATCATTGGTTTCGAGCCAGGCTTGGGTAGTTCGTGCCTGCACTTGCCAACAGGTGCTTATTTGCGAATTTCTGGCTTTAACAGCATTAATTGCCTTTGTAGTTCTAAGAACACGTGTACGCCCCGATCTTTTATGGTCTTCAACATAGGAAGCGGTGGTATATCGAGGAACATACGGCTGATACCAAGCTTATGAAGTGTTTTAAATATGACCGACAGCTCCATACACACTTTGTGCAAGACAATCACTGCAATACTTTTTTCTTTAACACCCCATCCCAAATTGTAATCTGATAATAAACACTTAATTGTGAAATGGCGGGAAATCGAAATAAGTTTTTTTTAACATAATAAACGCATTCCAAATTCAAAATAATTGGATAGTTGAAAAAAGAAAAGTTTGTATGTAACAGTATTTATGGCCAGACTAGTTATATAAATAATTAATGTATGAGCGAAGAGTACTTTAAATTTTCAAATATTCCATCATCTATTGTCCACATTTCTTCTACCTGTGCACCTTTAACACCTGTAACAATAATTATTACCATTAAATTTCACAATAGCAAAGAAAATGTAAACATAAATGTGGCAGTTCAATTTAGAAGTAACTCTCATCAAGAATAAAATACCTTCCTACAAAGACTTTGTTTCTGTGTCCTTTTAATATGTATAATAATAACTCATAACTCTACCAATACAAGGAGAGTGACATATTGTACTTAAGTGCTAATGATGCTTTTACTAGTTTATTTCTTTATTTACTAAAAAATAATGTGTGCATTGTGGTGACCTAATGGTAAGGGAGCTGGCGAGCAAAATTTCTATATGACCAGCACACATGGCAGACGTTATTAATAGTGATAATTATACCCTAAGAAACATCAAGGACCTCGTCTGCCACCATGGTGGCGCTGCATTGTCAATTTATAGCGTTTCAAAAATGTTGAAAAAAAAAGGTGGGTGATATTATGTGCACATGTCTGCCTCTGGGGCTGATGATCATAGTCATCCTGTAAACATAAAAATTCGTAGAGGCAGACATCCAGGGCTCTGACTTTTGTAGTTTTCAGGCAGCATGCAGCATGTTGCCTCTGCGTTCGCTATTGACAGCGTTTCAAAAATGTAAAAAAAAAGAAGTGCTATATTATGCGCACATGTCTGCCTCTTAGATTGATGTTTGAATTTCTAATGAAAACCAAGAAACTCGATGAGGCAGACGTTCAGGCCTCTGATATTTCAAAGGCAGACCACTTGAATGTTTTTTTTTCAACCTGACGCTTGCGCCAGTGCGAGCGCGTCTGAATTACACAAACTTATCCCTGCAGCTCCTTTTCACTATCAGATGGCCAGACACAGAGTAGGGTTTCATCGTTTTATGGTTGATGTACCTTATATTCGTACGAAACGGTATGCTTCTTCCTTTATCCTCCATACCACTAAGGAATGGAATTCTCTACCTGGGTCTGTCTTTCCCGATTCCTACAATCTTGATGTCTCAAATAAAGTTCTGGACTTGATTGACTTCTTCATATACAAGAATATATATTACCTACAATCTACATACCTAGAAATCGAAGATGGCCTGGGACATGAACTATGATCATTCTGAATTTATATGAACAAATAATTCAAAAGGAAAGTAAACCTATGTAAATCTTACAAATAAGTACACAGGCTGGAGAATTAAAATGGAATTAGAAAAGGAAATCATTTTTCTATTGTACTATAAAATAATGAAGATGATCTGGATATAGAAGTTGAAATACTCATTAAATATATGTATGTATATCTATATATTTATAAAAAGTGGCTTGGCATAACACATCAATTATTTAAAAATAAATAAATGTAAAGTAAATTCAACGGAAATAAAAAAAAATTAAAAAATGGAAACAAATTACATCAAACAGTAATTTTGAAGAGAATACAATAACTGGAGGATGCGGGTGGAGGGTACAGGATACAGTATAAACCTATATACTTAAGCAATAAACAAATCCGCTACAGCAAATTACCGAGGCTTGAAACTAAGCTTTGCTGGAAAACATGTCACAAAGAAGCATGAAGAATATGCAACAACAAAGTACTTTGGGAATCAGTTAAAGCCCCATGGTATGTTAAGAATGACCCATAAGGACTTTAATGTGGTATTCATATTGCAAAACCTATAAAAAAGAATGCTGAAGCTCACCATAAAAGACTTCATAATCATGCGAGGCAATCAGCTCTTCAAAACCATAAATACAGTGAGAACATATTTTAAGCAAATTAAACTGTTTGAGCTAGTGTAGTAAAAGCGAACTGCCTTTAAAATTAATTATGAACACTTAGACAAGTCACTAGATATTAATTTAGGTTTGAAGTAAAGTAATACTGTATTTTAAGTAAGATGTAAACTCCTACATCATGTATTGTAGAGCTTCATTAAGCAAGATTTTCTTAATGGCCATACAGCCAAAAACAGTACAAACTGACTGCTCAGAAAATGTCAATCTGGCTTAATTGATATACATGCTGGAAGATCAAACAGGTCAACTCATTACTCAAATTTAACAAACTCTAAACAATTATCTATAATTACCATTTTAAAACTTGTAATAAATTTTATTTATATATCATTATTTATCTTATATTATGAATACATTCATGTTTTTAAACACAATCAACTTTAATCCAAATTTGATGATATATTAATTCTCCGAAATCTTTATTTGAATAAAACTTATTTGAAAACAGTCTTGATGACCTATATGTAAGTGCTAGTTTGCACAACACTGACACTAGTGCCTGAAGATGGGTGCAACGAATTCATTAAATGAGATTCACAAAATCAGATTCACTTACCAAATTTTTTTATAAGTTCAGTAAACACTCCAGGATCACTTTCTATCAAACACCAATCACCAGCCGAAGCCATGATCAAACCTATTAATATAAGGTAAATGTGAAAAATATATGAATACAAAATAAAACCTTTACGCGTCTTTTAACTCGAAATTTTAGCGTTACATTAAATTTGCATTAATTTGACGGTCTGTGGTTGCTCTTGGACACCGCTGACTGAACATGCATAGGTCTCAATGGTTTTAGACTTTTTAGATTTGGAACATTCGTAAAATATAAGTAGTTAAAGTAATAAAGTAAAAATATATATCAGCTGTGTACTAAAAAGTTAGTTGGGTTTATAATATATATTTTACCTAATAGAGACACTGAATTGGTCTAAACAAATAAGCTCAGAACTCAGATAAAGAAACCAACTTTATATTTGGCTCAGAACCACATCTAAATCTCAAAGTTATTAAACACTAAAGTCTAAACTCTAAACAGAAATTCAATCCCAAAGTCCAAAAGTCAAAATTGTCGGGGTCAACTGTCTTAGGCACTTAATCTGAGGTCCACAGACTAGTAAGGGATACTCTGAGGTCTTAGGGCTGGTTGGCTTATTTAGGTGGGTTTGATATAGTGATACCAACACAAAAAAATATATGATATAAATTAAATTTCGTCATAGCAACACAAAAAAATATTTAATAAAAATTGAATTTCGTCATAGCAACACTGAGGTTCGCTGTTATACTTGTCAAAATTCTAAAGTTGTCAAGTTTAAAATGTTCTAAATTAACGATAGAAATATTTGACCTTTGTGTTTATTTTGTTTTCAGTAGATAGTTAAAACGGAGCTTTCGCGGAATGAATTTTTAAAAAGAATTATTTTTTTTATAATCTTTATTAAACTCTTTAATTAGAGTAACAAGTTAATTGTAGGAGGGCCGAGTTCTAACTAACTGATTTTTTAATACGACGGTATTGTCTGGATTTATGTAGGGTCAGCGGAAAGCGCCCAGTAGACAGGCGCCAAGGTGGCGTTGTTTATTAAAAGATTGGGTTACCCGTTTGTGCTGGCATAACTCCTCCCTCCGTAAGTTCAAGATTATCCACATGGGGATGGGGATTATCTTGAATTACAAACAATTTTTTAATTTTATTTTTAAAGATAATTAATATAAAAACTATTACTAAAATGGTTAATACAATGTTTCCTATACTAATACCCTTATAATCTACAACACTTTCTCTTTCACTACCACTTATCACTTCACTTTTTTGTAACAGGAGGTTTAGGGACCGGATGTCATTTAGATCAATTTCTTTCAAATTCAGGGGTTTCCTTTCCTCGTGTGCCGTCGTATTCAGAATCTTAGGCAGATTGGTTATCGGTATTTTTGAGAAAGTAATATCTTTGTCTTGATATTGGCTCTTCCTTAAGTGAAAGTTTTTTATTTTAATGTAACAGTCATCATCGAATGTTAATACGTAAGTACCACGTAGAGTTTCGTGATTCACTTCGTTTTCACAAAATTTTGAAATAATTGTTTCAGTTTTAGTATGAATTATCCAGCGGTTAGGTTGTATTAATTCAACCTTGACGTCATCGGTGATAACAGGTATGGAGTGACATGTAGAGATATTTGAAGAGAAATTCATAAGTGCTATAATACAGTCATCTTTCAATAATGGTGAGGTTTCTGTTTCAGTACACAGGAAGCGAGCTTCTTCTAGTTCCAGGCAAGATTGTAAGAGTGGCGTAATCATTAAACCTTTCACGAGGATATATGGATATTTGGGTAGGATAATGGTGGTAAGGTCATTAATCTCATTATGCATAGGTAACGGTATTAATTTATAATAATTATAAATCTCATTTTTAATTAATGGAATATGCATAATAAATTTTATTTGATTTTGTTTTACATAGGCTTTAAGCTCGATACTTTGTTCTATTTTTACAATGTTCTCAAGATTAACAGGGTATACTAGCTTATAAGTACGTTCAATTTCCTTAAGTAATAACACAAGTTCATTAGTATTAATAATAGATTGATGCAATAATTTTATTCGGGCGAAGGCAATAGCGGTCTCAATTTCATTCATTCTTATATAAATGATCTGGAAGTTATGAGCAAAAATGTTATAAAAATGAATTATTTTATTACTGATTAATAATATTTCTGATCTATTTAAACTAAGACTAATATCTTGAATCTTTTTATCAATTTGAATAAAATTGTTCCGCGTAGAATTAATAACATTTTTTACAGTTCCCATCATTTCCGAGACTATTGTAACTTTATTATCAAAAGCATCTTGTTTTCGTTTTAATTTCTGAATTAATCCTTCATACTTTATGGCGTCATCATTGTCAAGATTGCCAGTTATTGCCTTAATAAAAGAACCAATTGGATTAATTAAACCGCGTTTAAATCTCACTGAAGGAACTAACTGCTTATATTTACGTATAGTTATATTCATGAAAAAGTTTGTTTGCGTTTGGACTTCAGAAAAATCTGATTCGAAATATTTAGTATTAGTACAATTTTGAACTTGAGACTTAAGTGCTAAATAACTATTAATATTCGATTCTAATTCCTCATAAATTGGTTTTAAATCTAGTATTTTTATAATTATCCATGTATCATAACTAAGTATAGCTTGGCCTTCCTTTACAGGCAGGAGTCCTGGGTTCTCCTCAATCTTCTGCATGTGAAGGGCCTGGTTGTGGATCACCTGAACCGCCAGAAGTATTAACCTGTGGAGGGCGTCGTATGTCTTTAATAGGGATAGTCCTTGTCGCAGCGGTAATTTCTTTATAAAAATAAAAAGTATTTTATATTAGGCTTAATGTTATCTATAAGGAATTTTCTAACAATATCTGGATTATTGAAAGGTAAGTGTAATTTTAATTTTTTTTTTTTTTTTTTTTAGCTCTTGGTAATTTTTTTACTGATAATTTATTTCTTTTCCAGGGAAATACAAGGACTTGATTTGGCTTGATATTAATGGGTTCTTGTAAGATAAGTATACCTTCTGTATTTATATCTTCCGCTGAGTGTACTGTACTAATGATTTTAATATTTGATTTTTCAGATGCGGTTATGGTGCTACCTGAAGGTGGAACACTTAAGATTATTTCAGAACCAGAAGAGATTTCCATTGGATTTTGACTCTGACTTCCGACTTGGTCTGAGTTACGACTGGAAGTTAACTGCGTTATATTTTTGGTTAGATTATCTAAATGACCTTGAAGATTTTGCTCGCTCTCATCAAGATTAACTCTCATAGATATGTTTCTGTTTTGCTTACCATTTTTGTATACTATATTAGAGTCAAATTCGGGAATATTTTCTTTCAACATTTTGTCAAGCATTAAATCGCTGTTGGTAAAATTCAATCTACATATTTCATTACAGAGTGGTTCTACTATTGTATCACTCGTCTGTGAGTTTTTTGGAATTGGGGCTCTAGTTTCACATCTAGGTTCTAAAATAATTTCGTTTGGACTATAAATTATCAGTATTATCGAATTGTTGGTTTGTAAAACTTGATTCTGCATATCAATAGTAGCTTGTAATTTTTTTAGTAGGTCGGAACCTATCAGACCATCGTATCTACCATCCACATTATAAACGTAGAATTTATGTGAAAGTGGGCTATTAAAGGTTTCAGGTAATGTGATATATACCACTTCATCGTGTGTACTCTGTGTATGTGTACTAATTACTGTGAAAGGTTCACGGTATTTAAAAGAATGGAAATAAGAATTTGCTAGATTTGGACTTATAAAGGAACGACTACTTCCGGTATCTATAAGAAAATTTGAATTAATCTCTGGTATGAAAATGTGCGGTAATTTTAAATTACTATCGCAATAATTTAGGTTTATCATTTCGGTCTGGTTTTTGTAACAATTTTCCTGAAAATGTTCGTCTATCTGCGTCTTATCCGGTAATTCAGTCTGTTTGAGGTTAGGTTCGTCTGATAAATCCGAATTTGTAACAGCAATTTCAACATACTCATCAGGGTTATTTTCATTGATATCATTAACATCATAGTAATATTCGAAATTTTGATCATTATAATAACCTTGGCCTTGAGATGGGTAATCTAAGTTACAAGTTATCATATTGTGTCTAATAGGCGCGGTACGCATGGAAACGTCGGTATCCATTCTTTGATTAGGAATTCCAAATTTGAAATTTGTTTGATTCGGAATTCCGAACTTAAAATTTTGTTGTTGTGGGATTTCGAATCTAGCATTATTTTGCATAGGGGCACGCGGTTGGAATGGTAAGGGTTGTCCCACATTCCTCTGAGGGATGTTCGCATTTGGGTTTGAGGGCATTCTATAGGATTCTGGAATAAATCTACTTTGCATATAATTTGGCCTTGATTGCGCCATTGATTGTTGAGGAATACCAAATTTGAAATTGCCTTGGGGTACGCCAAATTTGAAATTATTTTGTGGATTACCGAATTTATGATTAAAATTTGAATTGTTCACTGGATTGGAAATAGGTGAAAATGGTTTTAATGTAATATTTTGGGACGTTGGTATTTGTTTATTAATTTTATTTCTAGCGTTATACTGCATTTGGAAGTTAATTTCTTCGGTGACTACACTTAGGGCATTTTCCAGGTTTGTACAACCCTTAAGACGTACTATTCTTATAAGATCCTCCGGTAAATTATACAGAAAAACATTTAGTGCTACATTATCGTAGATGGTATTTTTAGCTTTTTTTAATTCATTATTTAATATTTTGTTAACTTTCGCAGCTAAGCTACTTCGAATACTTTGTATCTTTTGGCAAAACTGCGTAAATGATTCGCCCTGTTTGATTTTTAGTGACTCTAATTCTATCGCGATACATTCCTCCGAACGAGGGTCTCCAAAATGCTGGGAAAATGTATTTTTTAATTCTTCCCAAGTTTCAATTTCGGGATGTTCACTCAATAAATTGGCGGCCTTACCTAATAGCCTACTAGTTATTGCATGAAAAAGGTATTCGTTCTGATTTCTATCGCCTTCTACTTTGAAATTTTTAATTACATACTCACTTTTGAGTATAAAAAGATTTAAAAGATTTTCGCTCCCGTCATACTTGGGGATTAAGTTTAATATTTCTTGAGGTACAATTTTGAAGCTTTCCATATTTATTTAATTTAAATTTAATTATAGAAGTTCAAAATCGAAAGCTTAAAAATCACAAACACAAAATAATTATCACAAACACAAAAGAAATATAAAAGTTACAAAAAGTTAAAAAAAAAAAATCACAAAAAGTTTATAAAAACAAATAAAATATAAAAATTTCAATCAAAATCATATAAAAACACAATAAAAATACTTAAAATCAAATCTTAAAACTAAAGTGTAATTACACGATGTAATTCATACACTATTTCGAGATGTTCGCCGATGTAGTGCAAAACAAAATCAAATAATGTATATGAGATTAAAGGATAATATACGAAAACAGGGAAGTGAAAAGTTTTACTCACAGCCTGCTCGCTTTCATCCTGAGTTAGACTCTATACCACTCACTGATTTTAAAAAAATAGCACTTATTCTCTCCGCACCGCTTTTCACTTATTTATTTGGTTCGAGGATTCTCGCACTGCGTATAGACAGTTCGAAGCACTTTTGTATCCCGATTAGACCGATTTTAGTGTCCTCACAAGGTTATGTGCTTCGAAAATTCGCGAGAATCCTACCGGCTGCGCCAGTTAAAACGGAGCTTTCGCGGAATGAATTTTTAAAAAGAATTATTTTTTTTATAATCTTTATTAAACTCTTTAATTAGAGTAACAAGTTAATTGTAGGAGGGCCGAGTTCTAACTAACTGATTTTTTAATACGACGGTATTGTCTGGATTTATGTAGGGTCAGCGGAAAGCGCCCAGTAGACAGGCGCCAAGGTGGCGTTGTTTATTAAAAGATTGGGTTACCCGTTTGTGCTGGCATAACTAGATATGGGTCGGTACGCGTATTCGTAATACCGAAACTAGGTATTGGTACGATACCGAATACCAGGTTTTGAAGCTATTTATTTGAATACCTACGTTTTTATGATACCGAGCGACGAAGTCGGTTTAGATATTGGAATGTTTCGTGTGTATTTAAATATCTGTTTTATAGTTAATAGTAATACCTTCATACTTTAAACAGGCATAGGACTGACTACAATTAGTAAAGCGTTATTTGAAATGCAAAATGCAGGCGTATTTAAAATACCTAATCAAAGATTCAAGTATTCACTCGGTATAACGCTTCAATCTCGATTCATGGTATTGACAAATAAATAGTTTCACACAATAAATAGTTATTGTGGAAGGCAATACCGTATTTAAGGTATTACGCTGATACATAGTTTCTGAAACTATTTACGGTTTATAACGCCCATGTCTAGTTTTCAGTGTCGTTTTTCCATTATTTTCATTTTTGTGATGTTCCTTTAAGTGTTTAGTTGAGTTTTCTTCTATTCCTACAGTTGTTTTTACAATCCTAGTGCCACTGCACAAGATATCTATCATCTATGAAATTGGCTGGATGCTTCTTATGAGTGGTTTTTGTAAGTGTTCATTATTCGGAGCAAAAATGACATCATATTGTAGTTATTTTGTTATTTAGTACTTTCCTTGTTTTGTTTACCGATAAATATGCATTTTTTAATATACAAATGCTAGCTTACTTGTGACTAGATAATTATTTATAAATAAAGTTTTATACTTATCGAATTAGTTTTATTTCATTCTATTTTAAAAACAAAAGAATAAAATTTATAAATAAAATTTACTTATATTATTATCGAAAACTCGCTGATAATATAAGTACTTTTATAGAATAATCTCTATTGATGTAAGTACACAAGTACCTAATGAGTTCTTTCGAATTTCGCGCCATGTTTAGTACCAAAGGGTTACACCAGCGGCGCTAGTAGTCCTGTTTTAATACCACATTTTGTATGGAGTTGGCGTTCTTCTCTGTTATAGTGTTCTGTGTATTCAACTGACACATTAGCGATACAAATTCGTTCTCCCAAGTTTATCGTGCTTGGACATTTGGACCTCTCCAGACTCCATGGCATATGATTCGTGAAAATAAAGTGGGACCTTAAATAATTAGTACCCTTTCATTTTTTTCTTGTTAAAGAATCTCATTAGCTTATAATATAACAAATTACGTTAGCTATTGTATAGAACCATTATAGCAACAAAAATATGTTCGTACGCGTACATAGTAAATAACAAAATTCGAAACAATATTACCATCAAAATTGAAACAAGGCAGCGTTGCTATCCGTACTAACTGGGCAGTTTAAGAAGCGGTATGAGGAAGCAGGGTGTGAGGTAACGGCATTCTCGAAGTAAACGCGCAGTTATACTAGTAATACATATTACAATATACAACAATTGAAAGTCATTATCGTCTGTGGTGTGAGGGGCGAGGGCTTAATCTGGGGGCGAAAAAAAGGCGGGAAAGTCATCAATAAGTAAAGGCGCGCTCTTTTTAAAATTAATTTTTAAAAATATTTTCTCTACTTTTGTTCTATTTCAAATACGTTACTAAGGTTCTACTAATAAAGGTTTAGTCAAAAATAAATAAAATGACCAAAAAGAGACGGTGGAAAGAAAATCCACCAGACCCACGGATCGGGTACTCTTCGGACTCAGACTCTGGAGAATTGGATAATGCGGACAAGTACTTAACTTATAAAGTTAAAGGATATGTCCGCAAGTATCCCGAAGATATTCCGCAAAAGGACTTGGTTGTGTTCTTAGCACATAAGGAGGAAGGCAAAGTATTCAACGACAGGGATCGTATGGCCTTGTCTAAGGGCATTCGGGAACATGGTGTGTCTGGAGTTATGCATTTGCGCTCCATCAACAAATATAAAGTCGGTATAACTTTTGATTTACCAAATAATGCTAATATGTTTATTCAAAATAAGAAATTATTAGATCATCTTACATTAATAGCCACAATACCAGCTGGAGGTACCGAAGTTACTGGAGTTCTCACTTCAGTGCCAAGCGATATGTCTAATAAGGAAATTTTTGGTCTGATAGGCAGCTCGAAAAATGTGGTACAAGTAAGGCGTTTCATGCGCAGAGTCAGGGGTGACAACGGAGCAATAACCTATGCTCCTACACAAACAGTTGCAGTTACCTTTGCCTCCCCCATCCTTCCAGAATATGTTTATTTAGATTCTTGGCGTCACGAGGTTAAAAAGTATATCCCTCCAGTTAAGCAATGCCTCAAATGTATGAAATATGGACACATAGCTAAATTTTGTCGCAACTCTGAGGTTTGCTCAATATGCACATTAAACCATAACTTTAAGAACTGCCTAACCGATTCACAAAATGCAAAATGTGTCAATTGTAACGGTAACCATATCGCCATCTCCATTCAGTGTCCTTTGAAAAAACAGAAAATTGAAGAAAACAAAATTAAAACAAAGAGTGTAAACTATTCTGAATTATTTAATCCAAATGCTTTTCCAGCTCTTTCTGCTCGAACCTTAGAAGTACAAATAAACAATTTAATGAAATCTAACACATTTATCAACACTTTAGTCGAAACAATTATTAAAATAGTCAGTAATAAAGATATACCAGTAAATACAACATCAATTAAAGAAGTATTAAAATCTACCTTAAGTAACAAGTTCCCATCTGCCTCATAATGGATTTGTCATATTTAAATATCATTCAGTGGAATGCTCAAAGCCTCAACAGTAATAAACATATATTTAGTAATTTCCTCTATACACATAATATTGATATAGCTATAATTAGTGAAACATGGCTTAGGCCTGAACAAACTTTTAAAATAAGTAATTACAACATAGAAAGGAATGATTGCGGTAACATACATAATGGAGTCGCAATTATAATTCATAAAAACATAAATTATACAAAAATTGACACATATTTTGATAATTCATTACAAAATATATGCATTAAAATAGCAGTTAACAACAAATACTTATATATAGTAAGTTTTTATAGTCCCTTAAACTCAGTTCCTGTCTTCAATAAAGATAAATTTGAGCAATTATTGAGGTCTATTCCTCAACCTTTCATATTTGCTGGTGATTTTAATGCACATCATACTTCTTGGGGATGTAACTATGACTCTCCACGAGGACGTAAACTTTTAGATGTCTTCGATGAAAACAACTTAGTTTTGCTCAATAGTGGTCAACCAACAACTGTAGGTTCTACAACATGGCGTCCCAATGCTCTTGACCTGACATTGGTCTCTTCATCTCTTGCATGTAATTGTGAATGGAGTGTAAACGATAGTCCTCTTGGTAGTAGTTATCATATTCCTGTTTTAATAAAAGTAGTAATTAGTGAAAATCATAACAATAATTTGAATGGGGGAAATTGCTCTAATGCTATGCATTTGCCTCTCTATCCCAACTATAAGTTAGTTAATTGGCAGAAATATAGCAACCAGGTTGATGATTTGTTAGTTGATCTAAAAATAGATAGATTAAATCCTCTTGATTCATATTTACATTTTTGTACAATTTTACGCAAAGCTGCTTCTAATTCTATTGCAAATAGTTCAAACCGCAAACCTACCAGTAATACCATTGATTGTTCTCTTTTTAAGAATAAAGGTAAAAAGTCCCCTCTCCCTTGGTGGAATCAAAAGTGTACTGAAGCTGTATTAAACTTCAAAACTGCATATTTAAATTTTAAAAATGATCCAAAAGAAGAAAACTATATCCATTTTAAAAGACTTAGAGCTGTAAAAAAGCTTGTCATAAAATCAGAAAGACAAAAAAGTTGGTTTTCTCTATGTGAAACTTTTAATAGGAATACACCAATATCTGTCATATGGAAATTCATGCGTAAATACAACAAAACATATATTTCCAATAATTGTGACAATGATACATGGATATTAGATTTTTTGCAGAAGTACACACCAGACTATGTATCAAACACTATGTCAAATCACAATAATAACAACATTAACTCCAGTAATAGGTTTCTTGTCAGTCCTTTCACAATTAATGAATTAATATCAGCCATAACCTCAAGAAGAGATACTGCTTATGGTCTTGATGGAATACCCTATATTCTACTTAAAAAAATTAGCATTGCCAGTTTAGAATCATTTCTAAATATACTGAATTTAATGTGGGATAAAAACATTATACCAGAAGACTGGAAAAAGGATTGTCTTATACCAATTTTAAAACCAGACAAGCCTAAGTTTTGTCCCGATTCTTATCGGCCCATAGCACTTACTTCCTGTGTTGGTAAATTATTTGAACAATTGTTAAAACAACGATTAGAGTTTTATGTAGAAAATAACAACATATTACCTTCCAATCAATTTGGTTTTCGTAGAAAATTTTCTGCCAGGGAAAGTATTTGTCAACTACAGCTTGATGTTCGTAACTCTTTGTCGGATCGTAAAAATCTGGTAGCTGTATTTTTTGATGTAGCAGGTGCATTTAACAGTGTTAATATAGATATTCTTTGTCATGAATTATTATTGTTGGGAATTCCTGCACAATTTACAAATTGGGTAAAAAAATTCTTAACCAATAGGGAAGTATTTGTTAAATTAAATAGACATCTTTATGGTCCTAGACTTTCATTCAAAGGAGTATGTCAAGGAGGGATACTATCCCCACTTTTATTTATATTGTACATTCATAGATTAAATATAATCCTAGGATCCCAAGTTAAAAATCTTCAGTTTGCAGATGATTTAGTTATATACACATCAGGGAAAAATCAGTCGGAAGTAGTTCAAATTATTAACAATGCTTTAACAAATCTGTACAAATATTTTACTTACCTTGATCTTAATGTGAACCCATCTAAGTCTAAAGTCATTGTATTTGGCAAACAATCGCGTGACATGCCTACCATACTATACAATTATTATTCTTTGCCGGTCTCGCTTGAAGTAAAATTTTTGGGAGTTATTTTTACTCATAAGTTAACTTGGAATAGTTACGCTAAGCACATAATAACTAAAGCAAATAAAGCCTATAACATCTTAAAATCTCTTTCAGGTTCATACTGGGGCGCTGATCCTAAAATTCTGTTGTTGTTGTACAAATCATTAGTTCGTAGTCATTTTGAGTATGGTTTTTATTGTTTCGCTGCAGATACTAGTGTTGTAAATAGTTTAGATCTTTTGCAAAACAAATGTTTACGTCTAATAACAGGAGCTTTCAGAAGTACTCCTATTAACGCATTGCAGATTGAATGTAATATCCCACCGTTAGCCATTCGATTCAACTATTTAAAAGAAAAATTCTTACTAAAACTTTATAGTGTATGTGGTAATCCATTTTTGATCAATTTGTTACACTCTGCATCTCATTCAAATGTTAAATCATTTTATATGCTGCAAGGTCTTCAAAATTTCACTGATTTTATAGAAAATACAAACATTCATCAATCTAAGCATGTCTTGCCATGTTACGAGGGTTCTTATAGTGGTAAATTTCCAGCAATTAATATAGTTATAAAGAATAAAGAAGATTTATTTTCAAAAGAAGAAGTAAATGCAATGCTATCAGAATGGTTAGATCATAAATTTATTTATACTGATGGATCCAAAAACAGTGAATCCGTGTCTTTTGCTATTTATGAGCCTTCCTCAAAAGTAGGCATAGGTCAGAAAATCAATAAAGATGCAAGTATATTCACAGCGGAAGCTGTCGCTATCTTAAGTGCTTTGAAACATATTGAGAATTGCTATAGAGAGCACACAAAATGGGTTGTTGTAAGTGATAGTATGAGTGTTCTACAAAATTTAGCAAATAATCATCTAAATGCTCATACTAATTATGTTATATTCTTAATAAAACAGTTATGGGTTGAACTAAGTCATTTAAATGTAATAATTAATTTTGTGTGGGTGCCTTCGCACATTGGTGTTCAAGGTAACGAACATGTTGATTACTTGGCTAAACAAATTGTAAAGTCAGGAGATTCTCCTATTAATATTAGTATTCGTATTCCTTATACAGATGCAATTAGTTTAATCAAACAGCGGATGTGCCAAGCATGGGGAAAACATTCATATTATTGCACAAACGTTCAAAACAAAGGAACTTGGTTCGCCGGTCTCGATGTCCAAATAAATTCTACACCTTGGTTTTGCAAGCACAAAATATTCACAAACAAGAAATTTTATACAACTATTTCTCGCATGCGTTTTGGTCATTGTCGTTTAAATTACCATCTTCATCGTATTAAAATGGTTGATTCTCCATATTGTGTCTATTGTCAATCATCAAAAGTACAATCACTACATCATATCTTCTTTGAGTGTTCGTCTTTCAACATTCAGCGCCTTGTGTTGTCTGATGGGCTTTTAAAAATTTACAATAAAGTTGAAAGTATCCCGTATTGCATTCAGGAGTTACTTAAAAATGCCTCAACTTTTATATTTTTGTACAGATTTGTTATTGAAACTGTTAACGATATTTAAAATTATATTTATGTACTCTTTGTTACAGTAGTAAAATAATAGGTTAATAAGTTAATTATAATATTAAAGCTGTAAATATATTTTTTCTAGTAAATAAGTTTTTTCAGAATTTTTAAATTAGATTCTCCGTCACCACTCTTCGGGAGTCCTGACGGACAAGATAACGGGATTTGTAAATGGAAATGTGCCTTTTCTACTCTTTGTTGGGTAGTAATAAATAAAGAATTGTACGTACGATACGTATGTAAAATCGGATTGAACAAAATGTATTTAACTGAGATTTTAAAATTAAATGACATACGTCAGACTTATGGCCGCGTGGAAATAAAGATATGATAATAACTACTTATATTACGAAAAATACTGGATATTGGAAGATTCCGTCTTTGACGGGGGTCGTCATTAATTAAAAGAAGAAGTACTATATTACGATACATATAAAGGATAAGAAACGTAAGACATAAATAAGGAGAGATAAAAGGGAAAAAAAATAACATAAGACAAGGCGGTATGGTCGAAAGACTTTAGCCTGCCCTATGGGCAAAAAAAAAAAAAAAAAAAATTAATCTGAGGGCGAGGCCCGAGGGGCCCGAGGGGGTGCGCAATTGCGCCGATTGCCCGATTTGTTGATATTTGGATTTTAGAGGTTGGGGTATAGGTTAAGAATTCAATATTAGTTACTACTAGTCTATATAATTTGTGATTAGAATAGTGATTATAGTGGCTATATATATTTCTAAATAACAATATGAAAAATAAAACATTGTTAAAACTAATACTAAAATAATCAATCTTTGGTTGATTAATATTGTTTGTACGTTGTGATAGAAAATTGAACTTCAACAATGAGTAGTACGAGTTTACCGACAGACTGTTCGAAGCAATGGGAAATTTTATTGCTGTTGTTATCGTCTGAAGAGAAAAATATTGATAGGACATCTGAAAATGAAGTCCACACAATGCATTATTTTTACAACAATGTTGGTGTGAAGTGAGTACTCTTCAGTAAAAAATATTCTATGACTAGTCTACATTTTCATATAGTTTCCCATGTAGGTATATCTATAACCCACCACAAAAATAATATAAACTTAACCCATACAAATATTATTTTTGTAAGAATGGTTGAAATGAATTAATATAGGATGGATTAAGACTATTTTTTATTTTGAGATCACAATTTTCTCACGCCAATGAAGACATTAAAAACCCTTGCGCATATAATAATTGCATTTAATAACAATATTATATGTAAACGATTTTATATCCTTAAAGTAGAGTCTTCGAGCTTTACAAAACTCTTATTCCAATGTACGATTATCTTTACATAAAGACTAATTACGGCTATTTAAATTTCGAAATTTAGTCATTTTTATAAAAAATAAAGATGTTTTTTGTTTGTTGTCTTATTGTTTTAAGTCATATCCTGTATTATAATTGAATGTTTCCCTCTAGTGTATCGTTAAACAATAAATGATATAAACAATTTATTTTATAGGAAAACCCTAAATAACCATATGAAAAATGGAGAAAATTAAATATTGTGCGACTTTGTGTCTCTCTCACAATCCAAACAATATTAACAAGCTTTTATTTTACATTATTTTTTTAATGTAACTTTCACAGTAGTTAAAATAATAAAATAGTGTGTTCATGATATTTATTTCGCCAACAGAAAAATCTTACTACAATGGCTACAGCAAATGAAATTATCATATGCAAGAAAAACTTGCGAGAGTGATACAGCCTTAAAATGTAACCAAGTTTCAGTCTTGTGGAGACTAAGGGGGAATGACAAATATCATGATAACTTGATACAAGAGAGCTACCAGTGCTATTCAAAAAGTGTTATGTATGCAAAACAAAATGATACAGAGTATAATTTAGCACTTGCAAATAGGTCAGCTGCATTGCTACGACTGAAACGATTTAAGGTATTGCTACTTTCCTGGTTATGCATATTTTACCTAGTGATAGAAGTACTCAATTCAAGCTCACTTTCTTTTTTATTTAATCTGAGCATATAATATAGATATTTTACTGAGCTCCAGCTATATTTTCTTATCCACTGCCAATGTGGTATTTTTATTTAATCTGAGATTATATGTATATAAAAGAAAGTTGTGTTAGTTACACCATTTATAACTCAAGAACGGCTGTACCGATTTTAACGATATCTTATTTGTTGGATTCCTCTTTGTCCGGAATAAGATATAACCTATTAAAATATTGGAAAAAATCAGGAAAAACATATATGCATAAAATTAATTATAAAATGAATTAGATTCGGAACTCCGCCATCTTGACAGCTCACTTCATGCATTCTTAGCTTTTTTGGAACAACAGATGTCCACTGCAAATCAGTGACATATTAGACAATTATAGTGGGTAAAAATTATTAATAAAATACTCAAATTTACAGTGTATTGCAATATCACATTATCTTGTAAATTTAAACGGCATTAATACCCTGTATTAGCTTATATTAATTCATAGTATTCTAGCTGACTGTTGGAGTTACAACAAAGCAGATAGCATAAAAACTTTCTCCATTAATAAAAAATATACATAAATACGGATTAAAAAATGGTGAACTCAGTATTAGAGTTCAATTTCTGTTTCACTATCTCAATGTTAGAATATTAATTGTTAGTTTCAAAGATTATACAGTAATTTCAAGGGAAAACATAATTGTTAAGACCCTATAATATTTTGTAGGAATGTCTTGCTGATATAGAGCTGTCAATAGCAAATGGTTATAAGAAGGAAATGTTACACAAACTACTGTTGAGGCAAGCAGACTGCTATATTGAACTAAAACAACTGACAGATGCCAAGGCTTCAATCCTGAGTGCCTCACAACATGCAACCTCTCTTAATCTTTCACAGTCTCAGATGGGTATGAAAACTAGTTATTTATGTAATGTTAATTATTTTCCATAAGTGACAAGATTTGTTAGCTTTTGTTAGATAATATTTAGATTTATAATTAACCTTAAGTTAACCCTAACCATTTTGCTTGGAGTTGACATGTTTTGAGCCTCCTTACAATAATACATAAAAAATGTAGGTATCTAAAAAGACTTCAGACTGAGATAAGAAAGTTCAAGTAGCAGGTTTAGAGTAGATACCTCTTTATTTATATAATTTTTGGTATATTTTATGTGCTCAACGCTATATTATGAAATATTCCAAAATACTCTGTACTAAATTTTTATGTTAGGTTTCTAAAATAATATGTAGTAGATCGGCTGTTAGTTTTGCTATATTTCAATTATCATAAAATACTAGTATTAAATTGTACTATATGAAGTACTTGTGAAGTTAGAGAAGTATTAATTGCTACCTTATTTTACGGGAGAATATGACAACGCGTATGTGTGTAGTCTTATCTCGACCTGTCGTCGAAATGCAATAATATTGCTTAAGAAGATGGCGGATAATGGCTAATCCCAGAAAAAACACGAACTTTAACTCTTAAATAACAAAAAATCGAAATAAAACTATTAATTTTCAATTTTCAGCTGAGTTTGAACGACATGTGAGAATGTTGGAAAGGAAATTGCAAAGTATTGAAGACGCAGATACAGATGATGATTACCAAATAGTGCTGCCCAAGTGTCATATGGGACTCAATCCTGCTTTCAATGCCGCATCTAATGCTATTGAAATACGGTAGATCTTTTAAGTATACATATATCATAATGTTATTCCCTTATATTCTTATCACTCCCCTAATAAGCCAATTCCTACTAGCTTCCCTTTATATATTGAATCGATTTATTTTTTGTCGTCCTCGCCCTGTGTGAAAGTTCGAAATTTTGCAGAATGGTGTGTTTATTTTTGAAAAGGCTTACCTTTTGAAAAAGGTCTAACTGATTCTTATCAATTCAAGTATTGTATGATATAAATAAATTTCAGTATTATCAAGTATTCAACTAAATACACAAAATAAAAGCCAATATTTTAATGTTTTGGCTTCAGACTATAAAATTCCAAGAGGTGAACCTGAGGTTCTGTGGCTGGGGCATCAGTTATCATCAAGTGAACCTCATGCTCGTCTGTAGAATGAAAACAGTGGAATGAACTACCACCATCAGTGTTTCCATCTGATAATGACCTCGTTAGTTTTAAAAAACGAGCCTATCAATTTTAAAAGGCCTACAACGCATCTAAGATCCTTGAATCACGGATGTCTATGGGCGGTGGTGATTACTTACCATCAGGTCACCCACCTGCTCAGTTGTCCGCTCTGAAAAAAGAAAAGATATCTAATATTTATTTATCTATATATATATAAAAGAGATTCCCACCTATATATTGACTCATCACGATATCTCTGGAACCATAAGGCGTAGCGACTTGAAATATGGTAGGAATATTCCTTTTGCCGAGTAGAGGTCAGCTGATGTCAGCGGATTTTACGAAATTCCACCCACAAGGGGGGTTGCGGGGGCAATTGCTAGATTATATATAAAATTATTTATTTTTTAAGGTCCAACGACACGGTGGGAAGACATGTGATGACTAGGGAGGCTTTGAAACGTGGTGACGTCTTGTTTTCAGAGAAGCCCTACGCTTGGGTTGCGTTACCTTCAGACGACCCAGTGTGTGAAATGTGCTGTCAAACGGATATAAACCCAATACCGTGAGTGAGAATTCCCCCGGCTTCTAGTGGGGCATGGGGCAGATGTATTTCTGTGTTCGTTTCACTGACCAAATTTCTTTTCTGGATTATTCTGGTCAACATCTTTTTTTTCGATCAAAACTTTGTTTATAAACAAAACAAAAAGATTAGATTTTTAATAACATTGATTCCATTATACCGAATAAATCGAAACATTTGATTTTATATAGACTCCCGCTCGCCCATCGAAATTTTCAGCCACGGTATAAGTTTGATATCTCAGTGGAAAAGGGTCCGTAAGAGAATTTAATAACGTTTGAAGGGGACAGTTTAGCTTAACTTTACCAATTCTTATAGTTTTTACATAATATATTTTTTTGCCGGCACGCGTACTTGTAAAGGGCAGTTTTTTGACGATTTTTTGGCCTTTGAAAATGGACTGCCCGTCTAGTAGAAAATTTTCTTCACAATTTTATTAGTCATAGTTTTGAAGGCTTATCGTTTTTGAAAAAGTACAGTGCCATATTTTCTTCTAAAATTGAGAGTTTTACTAAATGTGACGTATAACAGCGGGGGTTCGGAGAAAATATCAAGAAGCTGGAAAATTGCATAACATCATGATGGAACCTGCTAGCGCATGGGAACTTCGATCTTATTGCAAAGCTCAGAAAGACAAAAATGCTTTGAAGAAAGTGTCCACTCAACCCACTTATTATGCCACTATTTTTAACTAAATCTTAATATTGATTAGGGTTTAACCCTAAACCACCTAGCATCTATTATTGTCACACTACAACCTAACATACGTCTGTGAGACCCCGGAGCAAAATGATTCTCATTTGTAAAATTTTGTGAGGTAAGTTTTAGTTTTTAATTATAGGCCAGTTTAGGAACACATTAAACTATTTATTAGAATAATAAAGAAACATTAAAATTAACATTTTTCTTTTAAATCTCAATTAAGTAATCGACACTCACTATTTTAAACTTATAAACTATAAACATTTGGAAAATGAGATCTGTTATAATAATCACATAAAGGAAGGACATCATTGCATTTTTTTTTAAAAATTCAATGAGAGAATCTTCAGGGTCTGTGAGACGTATGCGAGGTGGTTAAGGGCTAAGTATTCGGTGTTTAGACAGTTATTACCATAATTATAGATGCAGTCAGTGCTCGCGCAGTTTGTATTGCGGCGAGGAGTGTCGGACGCGAGCGTTCGCCATGTTCCATAAGTGGGAGTGCGCAGGCGCACAGTGTGAACTGTTCCCAACTATTGGTATCGCGCACTTGGCTTTAAGGTAAAATAGATTATAGTAGCATATTATATACACATATTTGCATCTATATTTAACATAATTTAATTAATATTGTCTTTTATTAACGCGAGTATCACACATTTAAATAAAATACTGTATACCGGATTAAAACGCGTTTTATTATTTATATTGTTTAAATTATTATTTATCCCGACGTTTCGGATGCTTTTCAGCAACCGTGGTCGCGGGGAGACAGAAAGAAACATTTCAAAAATCAGACAACTGTCATCCGGTATACAGTATTTTATTTAAATAATTTAATTAACGTAACTTAATCAAAACAAAATTTAAAAAAAGTGTGCAAAAATAAAATAATAAATATTTATCATAAAATAATATAACTTTCACTGGATTAAAACGCGATTTATTATTTATCCCCGCGTTTCTAGTGCTTTCCAGCAAACGTGATTACGGACAGACTGAAAGATGAAGCACTCGAAACGTTGGGGTTTAATTTAGGTTTTAAATATTGTTTATTTAAATGTGTGAAACTCGCGTTAATACAAGATAATATTACAGAGTACTGTTAATAAGTGCATATCACGGCTTTCCCCCGATACCAAGTCACCTTCCAAAGCCGAAAACTGCCGCAGAACTCTTCAAGAGTTACAGCCAAGTGGATAAAGTGCAAATATACAATAGCGACGAGCCAGCCTTCTACAGAATGTTCAATTTGGTCACTAACTTCGACAAGATGAATAATACGGACTATATACAGTATGCTTTGGTGAGTTCATAGATTTCTTCACACAGGTTTAAAACCTGTAATAATAATAACTTCCCTGTTTATATATTTTTTTAAATAAGAGATATTAAACTTAAGTATAGGTTGAGTAGCCTCAATATTGTATAAACAAAAAATAATGCTAAATTTCACAAATATAAAAAAGCAAACCATTCAATAAAAACCATCACGAAACGAGCCTGGTAATGCACCTGCGTGCCATAGTGTTGCCTGTTTGCTCCCTATTCTATAAAAAAATATAAGTATAATAATAAGCTATAGGATAATGATCAGATTTAATTACGGAAACGATTGTGATTGTGTATCGCTGCAGGATGTCAGAGTATTATTTAAACTACTTTTGAAAATTTGATACTTCTTTTATTACTAATTTAAGCCCAAAGTTGTGTTAAAAATGGCAATAAAAACGAATCTTTGGTAGCTCATAACTTTTTAATGGTTTTTTATTTTACCATTCTGTTTCCTCACAGACAAAATTAATAATGAGACAAAACGATATCATGTTTAACTTTGCATGTACAGTGCTAAATAGTGGAGTAATACCCCCCCGAAACTATGGAAAAAATGTCGACTAGTGTCACCTTAACGCAAGTTATTCCTGAAATCCATCCATTGATTAATGACCTATGGCTTTGACCACCATCAAGTGAACTTCGATCTATTGATATCAGTACCCCTAGTATGAAATGGCAATCGAGACGAATAAAGTTTTCGTGAGCTCGATGAAACTGTCAGTTTTAAAACTCGTTGTAGTATAAGTGTCAACGTTTCGTTCAACGTTAAAACTATATCGACGATCGTTTCGCTCGATCGAACCAACTTCAAGCTTAATATTCTATCTCTTTCATACACTTCAAATACAAAGAGATAGCTAATATTGTCATTTTAGACGTTTTAAATATCGTATTCTTTATTAATTTCAAAGTTTAATATTAATTCATTTCCAATACGTAAAAAAGAATAAGACAAGATAAAATGATGTCTAACTGGTCGAGATGTTGTATCTACACTTTTGACCGTATATTTTTAAAGGACACAAAATTAAGTTATGAAGTACAACAGCCCGCCTAGTATGATAACAAGAGATATGTCGCGGACGAGTGAAGACACACTAAGATATAAGATAAATCGATATAATTATTATATCTCGATATCGACAACTTTGATAGACAACCCTGAAGACATAAATAGATAATCGACTAAGACACGAGAAAGCGATCGACAAAATTTTGTTGTGGTTGTCATGCTAATGCCTGTGGAGCATAATTGTTAAGTATTAATAACCTATGACTGGTTAATGTATAATATAATACTTTTTCCTTTTCATGTCAGACGGCAACAATGTTAACGCTATATTTGGAGACATTTACGTCGTTCTTCGAGAGCTCGTTTAAAGCCCCGTGCACACTGAGCGACAGCGAGATGCGACTGTTCGTATCTGCGCTCATGCTGCGCAGCTTAGGCCAGCTGGTTTGCAATGGACACGCAGCATTAAGTCTAACTACCAGTGGCGATGACGGAACAGGTAATTAATAAAATAATTTAAATAGCAAATGTTGGTTAAATCCGGCACGAAGGACCATTCAATATATTAAAAATCCCCTCTTGGGGATATCATTTTTACTTAAATAGTTTTGAGAGTACAGAAGGTGTATAGAAGGTGCTTAGGTGTATATATAAGCATAAAAATAAAACTAATTGATAAATATTCTAGAATTTCGTAAATTCTATACTATAGAAAAATATGTGATGTTTTCACAGGTTAAAGCTTTTATAATATTTGGCTCAGTATTTAATGAAACAGAGCCCATAAGAGCACTAGGGGACTCAAGAATTAACTTTATATTAATGCGGAAAGTTACCGTACTGTTCGCCCATAAGCTGGTTCAAAAAATATATCATATCTTTAAAATATCGGCGAAAAACAAAAAAAACACCGATTTTTTAGGGATGCATTCCATGATCAAATTTGCATCTCCGCCGTTCATTTGTCGTGAGAGTTTATACTTTGAGGCGAACTAAAAACGTATTTTTTTGACCCAGGTTGTGGGGATATCCCCTATTATTTCTTAGTTATTCATAGAATTAAATGAGTTGAAAAGCGTTAAGTTGCTAATAATAAATTTAATGTAATATTTAAGGTGAAACCTGTACCGAAAGAGAAGTACGTCGAGCGACCGCCATATACCCCTCGGCCGCTATGATGAACCATTCCTGCGATCCAAATATCATTAACACGTATGTGTTGTTTATATTTTATATTATACTAGCTGATGCCCGCGACTTCGTTCTCGTGGGCGTCATCAACATCGTTTCAGGATTACCGGAATATTCATCGAAAACCATTCGAATTGTTTTCCGATGAATTGTTTTTTCGATGAATTGTTTCCGACGAATTTTCCGCAATCCCGTTTCTGATGGAAAAACCGTGAATTTGCGCGTTTCGGTTTCGGCACCTATTTTTTCATAAGAATGCTATCCGCTTTATTGTTACTCACCACCAGTCGGCTAGTAGTATATACGTATAAAATTTCCCAACACTTAACACTACACTTTCTGGTCTTTATCAGTCGTCATTTTGATTTTAAGTTGATTAACATTGAAATGTAATTATTATTGGGTTTAATAGAGAAAAACTTTTATAAGTAAGTGGCCATCTTATCCGACGTATCCGTCTCAGATGGTCATATCAGAACGTAGAAGTTGGCCATATTATTTCTTCGTTAATTTCTTCTCGCCTTTACCCTTACCTTAATTTTATTTGTATTTATACATTTTCTTGGAATTTTTTCGACTACTATTATGCGTCGCAAGTATTTTCAAACACCGTACAATATTAAAGACAGAAAATGTATTGAATACAATCTTATTTTTTTGTTTGTTTTATAGTTGCTTTCACCAAATCTTTCACAATCTTATTCGCAGTATTCTCCAGGTAAATCCCCACTATTGAAATACACAAGTTCTCCAATTTAATGAGTAACTCATTCAGTACATTTTATGGTTTATACATATACCTACACCGTGACCTAGTATTCAATGAATACTGATGTTCTGTGGCTGAAGTATCACCTAACATCAAGTGAACCTCATGCTGGTCTGTCGATATCTGGCATAAAAAAGACTAAAATAATAACCCCGTCAATTTGACGACTTCGGTATTTGTAGTGTTAACATTATATTTGGTTAACACGTTAAACGCCATGTAAGAAATGTGATTTTACTCCAAAAATTTTTTGTAGTCATTTTGTTAATAATCATGATATATGTATAGAAATCAGTTTTTATCGAAATCAAAAATACAGTTTTCAAGTTATTGCTGAAAAACTAGCCGCGGGCACCTGTGACCCCCATGGCGCTCAAAAGCAAAAAAGTTATTTTTCGTTTGCATGCGCCACGCCGCCCACCCCGCCGGTCACCCCGCGCTCCATTCTATCGCCGGCGCTTGCGCGGAGAGGTTATGTTCGTTTGGTTTTTGGCTAATTAGAATACGTCTAAAGCATATTTCATGTTAGTTATGTTTAGTAATTCATTGCGATGGAAAATAATATAGTACCTAATAATGAGGAACGCGATTTTTGCGAATTTCAAATGGATTTGGCGGACTTTGAATTGTCGCAAGAAGATTTGCAAGAGATTGAGACTGGAGTTCAACGCACTTCAGACATCGTTCAGGGACATCAGTAGCGACGATGAGTCTGAAAATTTACATGTTCCGAAGAAAAGAAGACGTATGGTTATCAATTCGGACAGTGAAAGCGATTCAGTAAAAGATTTTGTCCTACAAAATTTACCTACTTCTTCAAACACGTACACAAAATGGAAGAACCCTACTGGATGCACTGCTCGAGTGATACCCTTCACTGAGCCCACAGGTATGAAGTTTCCTTTTTCAAGAGACTTAAGTCAAGGAGATCCAGAGGATTTTTATTCTTTGTTAGTTGACGATTCCTTGTTTGAAATAATTGCTGAACAAAGTAACCTGTTTGCTACGCAAAGCTTTGGAGATAAAGATTTCAAGCCATGTTCTCGCTCACATACATGGCAGCCAACCGATAAGCATGAAATAAAACGATTTTTTGGACTAATTTTATTCATGGGCCTTGTGAAATTGCCATCAATTAGTGATTACTGGAGTACAGATGACATATTTCAACAACCGTTTCCTCGCACAGTGATGACTAGGAACAGATTTGAATTACTTTTACAGTACCTACACTTTGCCGACAATTACAACTTGAATCCGAACGATCGCATTGGAAAAATCAGGTATCTTGTGAATTTGTTAAATGATAAATTTAAAGCCTACTATGCCCCTAAAGAAGAACTGTGTGTCGACGAAAGTATGATTCCTTTTAGAGGTCGAGTCACTTTTCGACAATATAACAAATCTAAAAGGCACAAATACGGTATAAAATTGTTTAAAGTTTGTACAAATCCTGGTTATACTTTAAAAATACAGGTATACAGTGGAAAAAATATTGATATTGAGAATAATACCCCTACAAAAATAGTATTATCCCTGTGCGATGAACTCTTGAATAAAGGCCACACCATTGCCACTGATAACTGGTACACCAGCTTGGAACTGGCGTACGAATTACTAAAAAATGATACACATTTCCTGGGGACAGTGAGAAAGAACAGAAAGTACTTGCCTAGGAAAGTAGTAGAAACTAATTTAAAACGAGGTGAATTCGTAGCACAAGAAAACGATTGTGGCATCACAGTATTAAAATGGAAAGATAAAAGAGATGTTTTAATGCTGTCTACAAAGCACACGGACAAATTTACTCGATTAAATGTCAGAGGCAAGGCGGTGCAAAAACCAGCAATGGTTATTGATTATAACAAATGTAAAGCTTCAGTCGACATGAGTGATCAGATGACAGCTTATTCAACTCCACTGAGAAAAACTGTCAAATGGTATAGAAAATTGGCCATAGAATTGCTCTTGAATACAGCTGTGGTAAATGCGTTGATAATGTATAAGGAAACCACTAAGAAAAATATTTCAGTAGTAGATTATAGAAAAAATCTCGTTCAATATCTCACTAAATCAGAACGTCCAGAAACAGGTAACTTGGCACTTGAATTACGTCCAAAACGACGAAAACATGAACTTGTCAAAAAAGAGGGACCTGTACGCAAAATGAGACGATTTTGTGTCGGCTGTTACAAGAACAATGTAGAAAAGATGTCGAGAAAAGACGCAAAAAATAAGACCCTGAAAGTGCCTACCTATTGTTTGCAGTGTGATGGTCAGCCACATTATTGCCTGCCATGTTTTAATAGAAAGCATCGAACGTAATTTGGACAATAATTTTTGTTTGTAATATTTTCAATATAATAACTTTTAAATTACTATCTAAATTGTTTTGTGAGCCTTTCTATGACCACGTGTAAAATATTGATATTTCTTTGTGATTGATATATTATTATGTTATTAAAACATTAATACTGTAAAAGATTTTTGTATCTTTTGAATCTTAAAACTACGATATTTAAAACCAAATTTTATATGAAACATTTTTTTTGCGTATTTTTCCCTACTTCTCATAATTTAGTACCTATTTTCTAAATTTTACTAGGCAGGTGTGTCCCACTGCAAAGGATTGCTCTCAAGCGCCGCGCCGGTCACTCACATAGGCGAAATAAACGACACGCGTGACCGGTGGCGCAAAAAAGCACTTTAAATTTAGATCTCGCATGTGGTCACCGGTGTCCCCCATGGCGCAATAAAGCAACATACATGAGGTCACCGGTGCCCCCCATGGCGTTTAACGTGTTAAGGGCCTATGTCGATGAGGCTCGCAGGCCGACAAATCGCTCTATTGAATGTGAGCGAGCGAGATTGAAATAATTACTTGAGACATGTAAAAAAAAGAGATAGCTGTACCTTGAACGCGCTCGTCATAAAACAACGTTGCGTGTGCCAAAACTAATTAATTTCATAACTTTACAATACTTTATTTGATTAAAAAACGGTTTTGAGCAATCTTAAAGACATTTATTCTACATCCTTTAAAATAAATTAAATTAAATAACTCTTTGCCGTTATGCCTTGGGATCCAAAAAAGTGTAAAAATAGACGTAACTTCACATTTTTTTTCTATCGAGAAAATTTCATTGAAACATGTTTTCCTTTTGAGCGATACTGCAAAGTATAGTCAAAAAACAAATTCCAAAATTTCATATCAATAATTCACAGGCTGAACAAGTTACACGTAGTAGAAAAACCGCATTTTTCTCAACATATCCTCTTAAATGAACCTGATATCTCATCAGTTTCTACAAGCACCGTCTGATAATCCGTTGCGCGCGCGAACTGTCCCCCGGCTCGCAAGTGTTCAACTGCTACGGGCCGCACCGCGCGCGCGCGCCGACGTCGCAGCGGCGCGCCCAGTTGCGCGCGCAGTACATGTTCCACTGTATGTGCGGCGCGTGCGCAGACAGCGAGCGGCGACAGTTCGTGGTGAGCAAACAAATATGGACGCTGTTAAGCAATACAGTGTCAACCCAAACGGTTGCTTGAGAAAATTGATTTTGGAGTTTTAATTAGGTTTTATTAAATTTTCTTTAAAAAATAACAGATATAATAGATTTTTTTGTAATTATTATTTTTAAACTAAATGTATAATCGATTTTTTTGGTAGCAATATAAGTTATAGAATTTAGTGCTTTATTGTTAAATATTCTAAACATTTTAGGGTTTTGTGTGTGATTTTGGGTGTTTTTTTAATATTTTTGCTATTAAAACGATTTAAATGATATATATCTTTTGAAATATGTACTCCAGCTCATAAGGAAGCGATTGGTGTCAAAATTTACATTTTTATCATTTTGTGGGTTGACACTGTATTGTTTAACAGAATCCATATATCACTGCCCGGCAAAAAAAAAAACATTGTAGCAATGAAACAATAAAAATGTGACTATTGTTAAAACAATAATCGGTTTTCGATACCTAGTTGATCGTGCTAGACCTTCAGTTCGTCGTCATATCGCTACTAGGCAAAAAAAGCGTCATATACAGGAATCTCTAAATACTAAAAGGGCACATGTCCACTTTTGGATAAAACTGAGTTAAACGCAAAATCTTGCTTAATATTAGTTGACAGATATTAACAAAAACTTTCATTCTTTAATTTTGCAACTCAAAGGAATTAGCCTTGTTCCGTTTTTATACATATTATGTATGTATCTGTCAACTAATCAGTCTGTAAACAGAATCTTCCAAATTCCATCTGTGAAAACTAACCTGGGAGTTCAGGCTCCTCTCGCTCGAATTCTTCGCGAATATAATAAGATGAACGATATTGATTCAGAGCTTGATATATTCGGTAGCGGGCTGGTCAAATTTAAAGAAAGTGTTGTTAAGCACTTAGCAGGTAGAGGTACTCTATCTGCATTAGTCAAATAAGAATTTCCTTTTTTTTTTCTCTAATTATCAAGTTTAATTTATCATTTGTACTAACATTTTTATTTCTTGTTTTTTTTTTGTGTAGCTTAAGTAGATATAATTTTATTTTTATTTTTTTTTTAATTGTTTCCTTTTCAAAAGCAACTAGGGAGTATTTTTTTTGTAATTCTTATGTTCACCATAATTGTCATATATTTTAGAACAACAAATTGTAACTTAAATTGTAGAAAATTGTATTATATATGATGTGGTGTACTTTAATAAATAAATAAAAAATAAATAAAACTAATGTTAAGCAAGCCTTTTTAGTATTTAGAGATTCCTGTATTGTGACGCTTTTTTTGCCGAGCAGCGATGTGACGACGAACTGAGGGTCTAGCACGATCAATTATCGAAAATCAACTTTTGTATTAACAATAGTCATATTTTTATTGCTTCATTGCTGAACTGTTTTTTTTTCTTTTAATAATGGTTTTAAAAATGTAGAACATTCCTTACTGGCTGTAAATCAGCGCTGTGCAGACCATCCATTGAGTACGTCACATGCTAAGGGGGAGGGGATCGACGAAGAGTGATATTGTGTGAGATGGGGTGGAAGGGGGATTATCGTGACGTCACATTTCAAAATCTTACGGCCGAATTCTCGAACGCTAATCAACATTGAGGTGTACTTAAAAGTATCTCTAACTCTTTCATTACGAAGGTAAAATGAAAGACAGAAACATTTTAAGAAGCCCTCAAATTTGGATTATCGTTCCGCGGTTTGACATCTAAGTGTTAAAATGCCTAATTTGAACAATTAACGAAAAACTTGTTTGGCCAGGTGTTATTCAGCGCATACGCATGCCAGTCGTGCAAGGGCCCCGTCACGTGGCAGGGTAAGAAGGCGCAGTGCCAACAGTGCCACGCGGACTTCCACCAGGAGAAGGCACTAGCGACGCTCGACCGCGCTGAGGAACTGGAATTACAAGGTAATCACCATGTACAGTAAAGGTCGGTAACGCACCTACGATCTCTTGTGTAGGACCGGATTTAGGGGAGGCCATCCGGGGCAACCGCCTGGAACCTTCAAAAAAAAGGGTCCTTTAGGTCCCAGGCGGTTGCCATGCCGCAATGGAATGCCCCCACAATTGAGAATTCGGAAAAAATATTTCTAATTCACAATTAACTATGGAGTTTCTTGCCAGTTCTTCTCCATGAGACCCACTTTTTGGAACCGTGCAACTAGACGTTTCATAAGAGCCTGCAAAGGCCTATTTGAAATAAAAAACTTGTGATTTTGATTTTGAAACCACTTTTCCTTTATATTATTTAATAAGAACCGCAATGACAAACATCAAATGGGTGCTATTGAAATCCGGGCTGTGCCAAATCATCACCAGGTAACAAACAGGATTAAACATAGAAGAAACAATAAATGATAACACAATTAAATGCAAATGGACCCAATAACCACACGGTTGCCTTGCCATGATTGTTGAATATTTTTTTGTATACAATGTCGCTTTTGGCCCTATCGCCTTTGACAACATTACGCGGTCGTGAATGGGAACACTGTGGCTCAGCTTTGAGATCACTGCTGAGCTTTGAAAATTTTCTCCTCGAAGATGATTGGTCTTGATGTGACCTTCCATCAAGCTTCTTCTAATGCCATTAACATGACATGGTATCGGAGCGGATACCCTTAAAATCGGAGAAGGCTGGCAGTTGAGTTTGGCACGGGCGGCGTGTGGGGCTACCTCAAATTGCCCCCAGAGGGACCAAGTGAAAAAATCAGCGAGTGGGAAATTATTTTAGCTGGTGTATTTGGTTTGCTGGTGTCGCCTATTTAAATGTTGTGAGTCAGCGTCTGTCATTATGCTAACAGTATGTTCCCCCTTTGTTATGTCGGATTCGCGACCGGCCCCAAGGAGTCAAAATGTCACGAGCCTACAGACTAAAAGCCCACGGTGAAAAAAGTTAATTTAGCGACTATATACATATGTATAACAAACATACAATACAAATAAACTATTAAAACTAAAATAATTTAAATTTAACATAACTAAAATTACCTAAGAATAATAAAACAAACGAAAAACAAAAGAGTAATTAATAAATGATATTACTAAAAATGACAGCCGCTTAGCATTTGACACATCAAGTGGCTAGTGAGGTAGGTCGAACAGGTAATAAAAGGTATGTATGTACTATGTATGAATTGGTGTTTGCAGCGGAGCAGTCTAGCAGCGCCGAGCAGCGCTGCGAGCGCATGCAGGCTTCCTACAAACTCAAGCAGCAAGTTTGGCACCGGCACCACACCGCGCTGCGAGCGGCCGCGGACAAACTCGCCCGGTTCTACGCCGACGCAGGTTGGTAGTAGTTGTTACATGTCTGAATCATCAAAGTTCACATTAATGAAACATAAGAACCAGATGAACGTAAATACTGTATACAGATGTCTCCCCGCGACCACGGTTGCTGAAAAGCATCCGAAACGTCGGGATAAATAATTTAAACAATATAAATAATAAATCGCGTTTTAATCCGGTATACAGTATTTTATTTAAATGTGTGATACTCGCGTTAATAAAAGACAATATTAGATGAACGTATCTACAAAAATCCCAAAAAAATGTTTTTCTTCATACGTAACTAAATATTTCTTAAATTTTTTAAACCTCAGATATGCATTATGCCAATGTACCGATACACATTTTTTCTTCGTGAATTGTAAACTATCTATCTTTAAAAGCTGGTAAAATTTTAAGTGGTGGATTGTCACAGTTTTTTAAGTCTCTAAGTAAGAAAATGTAGCTACGTACATCTGACTCTTACACTTCGAATTAAACTCCGTTATTAATATGGTCCTTTGAGCCGGATTGGTTTGGACATTCGTTATTTGAAACTATATTATTTTCGGTTGAATATTAATAATTACGTATATTAATCACTAGCTTTACTTAACTTTTCTTACCCGACCGATTGACATGATTTTTTTTTATTTATTGAATAAAACAGGACAGATATATGAACCGAGTTTGAGCAGTCTCTTAATTAATAATAGTTGATGATCACAAGTCAAAGTCGAGAGTCGAGAGTTCAGTCGGTGTCGTTTCCTCCTAGCTAGATGAAATTACAAATCGCCCCCTAAGCCTCTGCACAACGCCCTCATTTATTTTTTTGGATCTTTTACCCTTTAGACCTGCAGCGCCCACAAGGGGGCGTTATCGCCCACTTTGGGAAACGCTGGTCTATAGGATACGTTGCATGCAGTGGCGGGACTACCATACAAGCACAAAACCCCGTCTTGCCGATTTTAACGTAATACGTGTTTATATATTTATATAGCTTATATTATTACGTAATCGTATAAGTTATATATGACTAATGACATTATCATATTTCTTTGAATGAATTAATAAGGCAAAACAGCCGTTTGGGCTTGTATGGTCTAGCCACTGGTTCCATGTTATTAGCGTTAATTTTACCTAAATAAACGTGTTTTTTGTTTATTTAGGTAAAATTAACAGCGTCGCGGTGTTTGTGGCTGCTGTCCTCGTGGCTGTCGTAGTGACCCTCGCCAGCGCCGCTCTAACTACGACCGCCATCGTCGCGGCGCTACTCGTTATCCTCGTGACGTCACCCGTCGCCATTTTCCTTGTCGCGACTGCCTTCGTGGCCATTGTCCTTGTCATAGCCGTCGGAGGACTGATAGTTTTAACTGTTCTTATAGTAGTTACTGCTATCGCCGTGATACTAATCGCTTTTATACTAATCGTGGTACTATTACTTGCAATTTGTATGTTATTAGTGATAATCGCGGTGGTAGCTATTGCGGTAATCGTTGCGTTGCTAATATTAGTTATAGTCGCGATACTTATCGTCGCGATTTTGCTCAGTATGCCGGCCGTGATTTGTATCGTATTTAGAAGGTATAATATCAGAAATGACTGAAATCTAGACTTTATATAATATAAAATACTTATATGTAATATGTTTGTAAAATGGTTTATTGGACAATATTGAGGCTAGAAATTATTAAAATACAAAAAAAATATGAAGTTATGTCATTTTCTTTATTCCTTTTAATATACAGTTGACTCTCGATATCTCGTTAAATATATTCAAATTCAAATTCAAAAATCATTTATTCATTTAGGTAACACAATGTACACTTATGAACGTCAATAAAAAATACATATTAAATGCTTCTAGTTTTACATTTACTGCCAGTTCTCAAATCAAGGGCGTAGAGCGGACGAGAAGAACTGGCAAGAAACTCGCCGCCACTCTTTTTTAATCGCCAAATTTTTGTTTTACAAATGTTTTGTAAGGAGCTGCAACCATTACACCATGTTCCACATGACATCTTTAAGTAATTAACTATAATAATCGAAATATATATATATAAACGAAAAAATAAAAATAAATAAAAACAAAGATTTGTCCTCTATCAGCAGAATGTATGGTGAAATAGGAGCACTCACTTACATTCTCGTGGGAACAACAAGCAAATACATAGACGAAATAACTAATATCACCGCATACACGAATTCAAGTTCGACCAGTCATAGGTTTGGAGGGGTTGAAATAGGGGATGAAAAATTGTATGGAAGTTCGTTAAATATCGAAGATGATAAGATATAAATAAATATTTGTTCTTGCGTTTTTGAAAATTGACCTGTGTGGGGATGAAAGTTTGCAGGGAAGGCCAAACAAATCTGTCTATACGTATATTCATCGGAAACATGTATATGTAAATAAAATACTGTATACCGGATTAAAACGCGATTTATTATTTATATTGTTTAAATTATTTATCCCGACGTTTCGGATGCTTTTCAGCAACCGTGGTCGCGGGGAGACAGAAAGAAACATTCCAAAAATCAGACAACTGTCATCCGGTATACGGTATACAGTATTTTATTTAAATAATTTAATTAACGTAACTTAATCAAAACAAAATTTAAAAAAAATGTGCAAAAATAAAATAAAAACTACTTTCACTGGATTAAAATGCGATTTATTATTTCGCGTGCTTAGAGGTAAAAGGACTTATAACAATTTATGTGCCCTTTTACCGTTTCGGATGCTTTTCAGCAACCGTGGTCGCGGGGAGACAGAGTCTATTTAAATGTGTGATACTCGCGTTAGTAAAAGACAATATTAACATGTATATGATTACAGGGTTATGGGTATTATGAGAGGGATGGTGATACTTTTAGAAACAAAAAAAACGTAGTTTATAAAAATGTAGTAAAATAAACAATTTACAGTTAATGACAGCAGTTGGTATGTGTATTATTTGCAAAGTAAGTATCCAAAAATATAATAATATTATAAATGTGTAACTTTGTGAGGATATATAGATGTTTGTTGCTCTTTCACGCAAAAACTACTGAACGGATTTTGATGAAACTTTACAGTAGGTATTATTTTTATTCACCAGACTAACATTTGAGATATAATTTATACCGATATTGAGTTAATTGGCCAAATTATAACGATGAGTGATGTGTTTCTGCATTTTCGACCAATCAGGTTAGATTAGAGGTGATTTCATTTATTTTAGATTAAATTAAATTAATTTAAGAAGCATTACCGTATCTACAGTCTATTACCTAACTATACTCCCACTGAGAGATAAATATGTAGATGATATATTACGAGAATATTTAAATAGTAAGGAGATTTATGAAAAAACAGCTCGGATAATAAATAAGCTATCCGTAGTACTCTACGCAGACGAAGTCGCGGGCAGAAGCTACTATAATATATCTCATCTCTTAGCCTACAGCTCACCTGATGGAAAGTGAACACCGCCGCCCATGAACATCCGCAACATCAGAGGACTTGCAGATGCGTTGCCGGCCTTTAAATCTGCCGGCTCTTGACGGTCATGCTAGGCGGGCAGAAAATCTTACCTTTGGTACAGCAACCAGGGGAAAGCTTAATATTGTTTCATACTAGTTTGACCCGTAACCACTACGCTGGACAAAGAAAATTGGGGTTCTACGAATTTTTTAAGACAAAAATAAATAAATAAAAAAACACAAAAAAGTCTGGATAGGGACATCATAATCACCTAGCGGTATGAAATATACTTTACGACCCACCTCAATCAAGTATACATAAAAATCTGTCGAGCCGTTTCGGAGGAGTGCGACCACAAATAAGAACTTTTTATGTATATAGAAGATAGAAATTAGTATGGGAAATACCTCATCAGAGTAGACTGGGGTAAGAGCTGGCTGCTGACCAAGAATATAAAGATCCTCTCTTATTTCAGGTGAATTCAGTAAGAGTGTGGAACTCATAAAACAAAACATACAGAGTTTGGAATATCAGTTCGGCTCGTTCAGTGTTGAGGTGAGTTCATATCAAAGTAAGACTTATCTTTTTTTTATATTATATACTGACATGAGCTTCAGGCTCAGTTCATCAAAGATATTTCCTTCAATAAACGTCGGTTAATGATGCGCTGACTATTTTTTCTTCGACCATTCATTCATATAAACTCTAGAGATCTTATTTTATGTTAGATATCTACAGACGAACTTCTTACTGCCCTGCCGGCCTAGCATGACCGCCACGAGATATCTCGCGGACGAGAGAAGACAAACTAAGATGTATTATATCTCTATATCTCGACATCGACAATTTTCGACAGGGGCCTCGCGCCCCGAACCCGCCGTGGCCCTCGAGCCACGAACGCGCCAAAAAATTTGTTTGCCAAAAAAAAGGATTTTTTTTGCGCTGGCAGAGGGCCCCGCAAAATGAATCTTGCCCACATAATATTTAGGTCTTACGCCGCCACTGCTAGCATATTATTAGTACTAAAATTTGTATTTTATTACCACAGATTTGGACACATCACTATATTATTATACAAACATACATAATACACACACACGCACACATTGCGTGTACGAAACTGTAATATTTTGTCTAAAAAGTGAATATTGGTTATAATTCACCGACATACTTTGTCACTTTTTATATATTTGAGTTGCTGTATATTTTTTTACGTTTGAGATCTGAAGTTTTTTTTCTAGTACTGACGTTAGAGTCCGCATTAGTGCTTTATGTATCAATCCTTACAAAGCCTCGCTGGATTGTGGAAAATCTTATTAATCTTGCTTTTCAATATGTTAAAGGTGGCGCATGAACTTAGAAAATTGTCCGACGTTATGTTGAAGAGAATCATCAACTCGCCTCGACACACGGATTACAGGTGACCATACAAACTGCACTAATCCTACTAATATTATAAATGTGAAAGCTTGTGAGGATGTGTGGATGAATAGATGTTTGTTACTCTTTCACACAAAACCTACTGAACAGATTTTGATGAGATTACAGTGAGTCGGAAGAAATACTGCTATTTGAAAGCTATTTCGGAGTGCGGTGCATAAACCTGAATCAATGTCGAATATTCTTTGTTCTTCGCTATAGTATATTGTTGTTTATATTAGCGGGATCAAACGGACTGGCGTTAAGACTACCGCTGTCCGTGGGCATATGTTTGTGGATACGTTGCCGGCCTATATATGAAATGAAAAGTAAATTTAAGTGCATCAATAAAAATACAGCTTATTATAAAAATATTTAATTGAACAATGAATAAATATGTAAGGAAGTGCGACCACTAAGCATAATCTCTGACGTTGATTTTATATCGATATTAATAGTCCCCCAGTGTGGCAGAAGACAAAAAATCTATAAAAATAACTAATTCAAACTGAAAGATCTAGAACTATATAAAATAAAACACAAGAAGACCCGTAGGAGATGGTGAGAGGACTAGAAGAGCTGTTTGTCGCTTTGAGGCATACAAGCTATACCTAGAACAAGGCTTTTTGCAGTAAATATCGTTTAAATAAAACACTGTATACCGGATTAAAACGCGATTTATTTATTTATTTTGAGACAGTCTCCCCGCGACCACGGTTGCTGAAAAGCATCCGAAACGTCGGGATAAATAATTTAAACAATATAAATAATAAATCGCGTTTTAATCCGGTATACAGTATTTTATTTAAATGTGTGATACTCGCGTTAATAAAAGACAATAGTAAATATCGTGTATTGCAGGGAGTGGTGCCTGGAGACCCACAAGATAGTCCGTAAGGCGGTTCAATTGAGTGAGCTGAACTACGGGGGGTGGGAGCCGCTGGTGCGCCGGCTCGAGCGGCAGGCGCGGCTCGTGGGCGCGCTCGTGGCCGACACCTCCGCCGGCCTCTCGCAGACCGACTGCGTGCACCACAGCCTGCACTACAACCTGAAGATATAAATATGGTACGGTGCGCTATTTGGGCCATTTTTACAATTATTTGGACCATTTGTACGATTATTTAGACCATTTGTACAATTATTTGGACCATTTGTACGATTATTTGGACCATTTGCACGATTATTTGGACCATTTGTATGATTATTTAGACTATTTGTATGATTATTTGGACCATTTGTACGATTATTTGGACCATTTGTACGATTATTTGGACCATTTGTATAATTATTTGTTCCCGATTATCAATTACTATACATCCGTTTAAAGTTAATTGAGTACGAAATCTACTAGTTATCGTATAGGAACATCCCAAATACTTAATTTGGGCTATTTGTATGGTTATTTATTCTCTACTATTGGGGTCTAAAACAATACACTAGACTTCGTAATTTAATCTTTCTAAGTAAGAAACACTGTACCAGCTGCCTAATATAAATTTGATGTTGATGAATTTGCAATAATTTCTTATAAACAGTGGGATTTACATAATAGTGAAAAACTTAGGGATAAAAAGACCATTAAATACATTGTTTCCAATCTTTAGTATGGTCCAAATCATTAAATCAATCGTCACCATTTCAAACGAATTGAATCAGTTAATGTGTGAATTGTAATTGAAAAGATAATTGTATATCGATTCCTTTATATTATAAGTAATTGAATTAGTTCTTATGAATAACAATTTTGTAACGATTTTTCTTTAGTAGTAGTGGAATTAAAATATATCAGCTTTAAATTTATCGACGTAATAAATAGCTTTATCGTTCTACAGCTACCAGAAATATATGTAGATTTATTTAGAAACAATATATTGATACCTCCTAATTATTACAAGGCAAGAAACGAATTCGAAACATTATTTTTTTAACAAATATTGAAAGCTTTGCTTTGGTCCAAAATTATTTTTGTTTTAAATTAATTTACAATGGTAAAATATGTATTTCTCTTTTTTATTTTTTTAACAGTAACATAACGATCATGGTGCGTATATATAAAAAAATCAAAATACCTAAATTTGTAGGACGACTCAACATACATAGGAGGTATCGATGTAACTAATTTGAAACATTTGTCAGCGGTAAAATAGTGACATAATAATATGCATAATTTTTCAATTGTATGTCATGTACTTTAGTTTCTGAAGAAGTTTAATATATTGAAACATAATTATCCTGTGCCTTGTATGTCAAAAAATATATTTTATCATTTGTGATAATCAACACCGAATAATGTGTATTTGAAATAAAAACTTTTGATTTTGATATGTATAACCCGATTGCCCAGTGGCGTATTTACCAGCAGGCTGAGTAGGCTTTAGGAGTTAGGGCGGCAGATTTTAGGGGTGGAAAATTTGGGGACCAATTTTATTTTTACGTGTCCATAAGGAAATCAAAAAGAATTTTTGATGTCATTCAACGAAATTTCAAACTTGTTATATCCCAATACAAAACACCCAGTTCGCTGCGCCGCCCCGAACCAGTAATCGGACTCTATTATATAAATTTACGAATAGACAATTGTAGGGGGGGAGGGGGGGTAGTTAATAGCCTACACCTAGGAAATGTGTAAATGCGCTACTGCGGTTGCCAGTGGCGGAATAAATGTCGACGGCGCCCTAGGCAAGGACCTCATCCACCCGCTATCTCTTTTAAATATTTTGTCTACATTTTTTATGGCGAAATTGTCAATAATAGCCCGAAAGTTAGTATAATTTTTCTTTACTTTTTTCTTCAAAAAATATTTCCGTGTAAGAATCTTGTGCCTGTTTGCCTTAAGGATGATCCGCTACAGCCGGTTTCTATATTCAACTAATTAGCATTTCACTGTACAAATGTCTTTGACAGGTTGTTGCTATGAAAATTTGTTTAAGGACATGTTAGTTGAACTAAAAAATTGTGTAAGTTATGATATTGAAAAAGATAAGGGTCTTTTTATTCAAATTTAAATAGCATTAGTAACTAATAAAAATATTTAATTCCAAACATAATATGATATAAATAAACCTATGTATTTTAAAATAGTAAAAATAAAATAGAATACTAATGAATGCTGTCAGTTAATATCCGTTTTAACCTCTTTTATCGCTAATATTTGAAACTGAAAAAATATACTTGTGATTATATTCCGTATACGTTTTAATATATTATACTCTTAATCCAATACGAAAATACATTAACGAAAATATTTTACGAAATTATATTTTTATATGCAAATATGATAATTGTATAGATATAATATTGTATTCAAATTTTACTCCTGCTTGTACAGTTAATTAGGCGTTTAGTAGTACAGAAAATAATAAAAAATTTCACAAACAGCTCTTGTTTTAATGATCCACAAACTGTAAAACTAGTGACAATAGCCGTCATATTATCTTATCACTTGAACGATCAAACCTTCGTTGTCTTTATTATTATAATATAACTAGCGACCCGCCCCGGCTTCGCACGGGACAAGATTTTGTGACAAAGAAGCAGGGGTTGTATGTATTGTTTAATGCCACATTATAAAAAAATAAAAACAAAAAAATTCGTCTAAAAATTAAAAAAAAAAAAATAGGGGTGGATTACCCTTAACATTTAGGGGGATGAAAAATAGATGTTGTCCGATTCTCAGACCTACTGAATACGCATATAAAATTTGGTAAGAATCGGTCGAGCCGTTTCGGAGGAGTATGGCAACGAAAACTGTGACACGAGAATTTTATATATTAGATTAATTACTTCAAAATGTCATGTGGAGCAATAGTGTAATGGTTGTATTTTGTAAAACCAAAAACTTGGCGATTAAAAATAGTGGCGGAGTTTATTGCCAGTTCTTCTCCTTGATTTGAAAACTGGCAGTAAATGAAAAATTAGAAGCATTTTTTTTTCTATTGACGTTCATAAGTGTACATTGTACCTAATGTTACCTAAATGAATGACTTGAATTTGAACCTAATAGTATATGGATTCAGAGTAAGCATGTGTATCACTGCGCTGCGCCGCGCAATTGCGTCAACACACTTCACTGGGCCGGTTGAGTCAACTAATACATTCAAAATGTGTTGGCGCACTTACAGAGTGAACTATGAGCGTGACTTGGCGTGTGTTTCGGTGCTCACTTCGCGCGACTCAATTTGTTGCGCCATGACGCAATTTTGTGCAAACGTAAAGAGCTTCCGCAGTTCCCTGCGCCTGAGTTAATGAGGAATTTCGCCGAGTTACTCATATCTATTCGAGATGTATTCAAAGGTGAATATAAAAGCGGTGAATGAATGAACGATAAATTATTTAGTAACATAAAATTAATCAACTCATTGATAATAAATATTAATTGATTATTTATAGCCTTATTGTTATTGAATATTTAATTAAATTACTATTCAATAACAATAAGGCACAATTTTATAATTATTTAATAATTATAAAATTGGTATGTTCGATTTCAACTTATTATATATTTTCAATCTATTTGATTAAAAAGTTGAGTGCAAGTTGAGACTCATTTTATTAAATATAATGAATAATTATGATAAAAAAAAGGAATTTTGGTTATTTTAGCTCAACATTTTTTAATGATATCGTTCACCACAGGTTTATAGATACGATCCCTCATTCATATTTTGAAGAATTGATAGTCGTGAAAGTCCATTATACTACCTTTTAACGTAAAACGATAAGGCCAGTGTTTGCTGATACAAGAGTATAATACCTAATTGTTAACCAAATTTAAGAATAATTCTCACCAGGCCTACTTTATCTCTTAAGGCCTAGTCCAATCTTTAACCTTCTAGTTCTCGACCTAATGCATACCTACTTTAAAAAGTACATATACATCTTTCTGTCCTATTCCCTTGTTTTTATTTGGGGTCAGCGCAGTATGTTCTCTTTTTCCATTCTTTCATTTCACTCGCCATATATCAGTCACACCTCTCAAACACAATATAATATCATTCTTCACACAGTCAATCCATGTTTTCTTGGCCTCCCTCTTCCCCTATACCCATCCACTTGCATATTCAAAACTTACATCTAAGAAAAAAATATGAAACATGATTAGTGAGTATGCAATGCATTTTGATGGAAAAGTTGCGTGCACTAATTTGAGAGACATTTTTACTAAAAATAATAAAATAGTTATTATGATTAATGGAATTTTGGTAATTTTCTCTCAAATTTCGTTGAAGTCGTTCACAACAAGTTTATAGTTACGTTTGTTCGTTTGAACATTCCCAGTAACAAAGGTTTTCGTCGAATGCTAATGTCGGGACCTCATTGTAATTATCAATTTCAGAGATTTCTCACATTTCCAGAGTCCACTTAACCAGGTTTTACTGGAGTAAATAAAAAAAATATTATTGAAAATGCATATTATATTCATTTAAATAGTTTAAACAAAATAATTATGATAAAATTTTGCACAATAATTTTCCTATCTAAGACTAAAATGCAGGCAATAGAACATTTTGCTTATTTTTGTACCATTTTATTTATTGTACGATAGTAGATAATCCTGAGTGAGATTTAATACATAAGAAACATTGTGAACAATATTGTTATACACTGTCCATATACCCATAGGAAGATAAGCAAAGATGTTACATTATGTAAAAAGATGTTATTCATTAGTTCATATCAAAAATTTGCTATATTCCTAACGATATCTGGGTTAAATGATTGCACGTATACGCAGTGGCGGACCACCATACAAGCCCAAAAGCCCGGCTTGCCGACTTAAACGTATAAATAACTCATATAATTAAGTAATAAGTTATATATTTCATTCATTATAGGTCATTATATTTTTTTTTGTTAAAGGCAAGCAAGGATTTTGGGCTTGTATGATAGTCCCGCCACTGCGTATAGATATAATAAAATAATTTGATTTCAATGTAAAATATGGATTAACATTGCATTGGGATGATATAACCAACAAAACCCAAATTGTTCAGGAGAGCACTTTAAAGTTCACTAAGTTTAAAGAGCACTTCGAAAACGTAGTTTTTTGTTTGGGCATAAGTGACAAAAAAGTTCTCACATTTCCAGAGTCCACTTAACCAGGTTTTACTGGAGTAAATAAAAAAAGATATTATTGAAAATGCATATGATGCTTCATTTAAATAGTTTAAACAAAATAATTATGATAAAATTTTGCACAATAATTTTCCTATCTAAGACTAAAATGCAGGCAATAGAACATTTAGCTTATTTTTGTACCATTTTATTTATTATACGATAGTAGATAATCCTGAGTGAGATTTAATACATAAGAAACATTGTGAACAATATTGTTACACACTGTCCATATATCCATAGGAAGATAAGCAAAGATGTTACATTATGTAAAAAGATGTTATTCATTAGTTCATATCAAAAATTTGCTATATTCCTAACGATATCTGGGTTAAATGATTGCACGTATACGCAGTGGCGGACCACCATACAAGCCCAAAAGCCCGGCTTGCCGACTTAAACGTATAAATAACTCATATAATTAAGTAATAAGTTATATATTTCATTCATTATAGGTCATTATAATTTTTTTGGTTAAAGGCAAGCAAGGATTTTGGGCATGTATGGTAGTCCCGCCACTGCGTATAGATATAATAAAATAATTTGATTTCAATGTAAAATATGGATTAACATTGCATTGTGATGATATAACCAACAAAACCCAAATTGTTCAGGAGAGCACTTTAAAGTTCACTAAGTTTAAATGGCAATAGAACATTTTGCTTATTTTTGTACCATTTTATTTATTATACGATAGTAGATAATCCTGAGTGAGATTTAATACATAAGAAACATTGTGAACAATATATTGTTATTCACTGTCCATATATCCATAGGAAGATAAGCAAAGATGTTACATTATGTAAAAAGATGTTATTCATTAGTTCATATCAAAAATTTGCTATCTTCCTAACGATATCTGGGTTAAATGATAGCACGTATACGCAGTGGCGGACCACCATACAAGCCCAAAAGCCCGGCTTGCCGACTTTAACGTATAAATAACTCATATAATTAAGTAATAAGTTATATATTTCATTCATTATAGGTCATTATAATTTTTTTGGTTAAAGGCAAGCAAGGATTTTGGGCATGTATGGTAGTCCCGCCACTGCGTATAGATATAATAAAATAATTTGATTTCAATGTAAAATATGGATTTACATTGCATTGTGATGATATAACCAACAAAACCCAAATTGTTCAGGAGAGCACTTTAAAGTTCACTAAGTTTAAATGGCAATAGAATATTTTGCTTATTTTTGTACCATTTTATTTATTATACGATAGTAGATAATCCTGAGTGATATTTAATACATAAGAAACATTGTGAACAATATTGTTATACACTGTCCATATACCCATAGGAAGATAAGCAAAGATGTTACATTATGTAAAAAGATGTTATTCATTAGTTCATATCAAAAATTTGCTATCTTCCTAACGATATCTGGGTTAAATGATAGCACGTATACGCAGTGGCGGACCACCATACAAGCCCAAAAGCCCGGCTTGCCGACTTTAACGTATAACTCATATAATTAAGTAATAAGTTATATATTTCATTCATTATAGGTCATTATCATTTTTTTGGTTAAAGGCAAGCAAGGATTTTGGGCATGTATGGTAGTCCCGCCACTGCGTATAGATATAATAAAATAATTTGATTTCAATGTAAAATATGGATTAACATTGCATTGTGATGATATAACCAACAAAACCCAAATTGTTCAGGAGAGCACTTTAAAGTTCACTAAGTTTAAATGGCAATAGAATATTTTGCTTATTTTTGTACAATTTTATTTATTATACGATAGTAGATAATCCTGAGTGAGATTTAATACATAAGAAACATTGTGAACAATATTGTTATACACTGTCCATATACCCATAGGAAGATAAGCAAAGATGTTACATTATGTAAAAAGATGTTATTCATTAGTTCATATCAAAAATTTGCTATCTTCCTAACGATATCTGGGTTAAATGATTGCACGTATACGCAGTGGCGGACCACCATACAAGCTCAAAAGCCCGGCTTGCCGACTTAAACGTATAAATAACTCATATAATTAAGTAATAAGTTATATATTTCATTCATTATAGGTCATTATAGTTTTTTTTGTTAAAGGCAAGCAAGGATTTTGGGCTTGTATGATAGTCCCGCCACTGCGTATAGATATAATAAAATAATTTGATTGCAATGTAAAATATGGATTAACATTGCATTGGGATGATATAACCAACAAAACCCAAATTGTTCAGGAGAGCACTTTAAAGTTCACTAAGTTTAAAGGGCACTTCGAAAACGTAGTTTTTTGTTTGGGCAAAAGTGACAAAAAAGTTCTCACATTTCCAGTGTCCACTTAACCAGGTTATACTGGAGTAAATAAAAAAAGATGTTATTGAAAATGCATATTATGCTTAATTTAAATAGTTTAAACAAAATAATTATGATAAAATTTTGCACAATAATTTTCCTATCTAAGACTAAAATGCAGGCAATAGAACATTTAGCTTATTTTTGTACCATTTTATTTATTATACGATAGTAGATAATCCTGAGTGAGATTTAATACATAAGAAACATTGTGAACAATATTGTTATACACTGTCCATATACCCAGTACCTGGATGACCGAGCTTTGCTCGGTATTTTTTTTTTTTTATAAATTGTGGATTTCGGAAAATTTAAGTACGAATTACATAGTAATAAAATCAAGTCTAACCTCAAAGCAAACACTCATTGACTTCGTGTTACTTAACAACGCCATCTGCTGGAATAGCTTTAGTGTTGTTGTGTCGTTAAAGCAATTTAAAAAAATCAAACGCCACCTTTTTGTTATTATTCTTCGAATAAAAAAAAATAAGTTTATGTTTAAGTTGATAGAACACGAATAAAATGAAATTTTCTAGAAATGATACCTAGTTTTAAAAAATAGTATTACTACTCACCGATAGATGTCAGGAAGAGTCATATATCGTTTAAGTTGATAAAACACGAATAAAATGACATAGTATTACTATTCGCCGATAGATGTCAGGAAAAGTAATTTTTCCTTTAAGTTGATAAAACACGAATAAAATGACATTGTCTAGAGTCTAGACCTAGTTTTAAAAAATAGTATTACTATTCACCGATAGATGTCAGGAAGAGTCATATTTCGTTTAAGTTGATAAAACACGAATAAAATGACATAGTATTACTATTCGCCGATAGATGTCAGGAAAAGTAATTTTTATTTTAAGTTGATAAAACACGAATAAAATGACATTTTCTAGAAATGATTCCTAGCTAGATCGATTTTTTGCCCCCGAAACCCCCCGTATACGAAATTTCATGAAAATCGTTGGAGCCGATTCCGAGATTCCAATTATATATATATATATATATATATACAAGAATTGCTCGTTTAAAGGTATAAGATAGGAAGATAAGCAAAGATGTTACATTATGTAAAAAGATGTTATTCATTAGTTCATATCAAAAATTTGCTATCTTCCTAACGATATCTGGGTTAAATGATAGCACGTATACGCAGTGGCGGACCACCATACAAGCCCAAAAGCCCGGCTTGCCGACTTAAACGTATAAATAACTCATATAATTAAGTAATAAGTTATATATTTCATTCATTATAGGTCATTATAATTTTTTTGGTTAAAGGCAAGCAAGGATTTTGGGCATGTATGGTAGTCCCGCCACTGCGTATAGATATAATAAAATAATTTGATTTCAATGTAAAATATGGATTAACATTGCATTGTGATGATATAACCAACAAAACCCAAATTGTTCAGGAGAGCACTTTAAAGTTCACTAAGTTTAAATGGCAATAGAACATTTTGCTTATTTTTGTACCATTTTATTTATTATACGATAGTAGATAATCCTGAGTGAGATTTAATACATAAGAAACATTGTACATTGTAATGGCTGATGCTAAGTCAGAAACTTAATTTAATTAATGGAATTTTGGTAATGTTTTCTCACATTTCCAGAGTCCACTTAACCAGGTTTTACTGGAGTAAATAAAAAAAGATATTATTGAAAATGCATATTATGCTTCATTTAAATAGTTTAAACAAAATAATTATGATAAAATTTTGCACAATAATTTTCCTATCTAAGACTAAAATGCAGGCAATAGAACATTTAGCTTATTTTTGTACCATTTTATTTATTATACGATAGTAGATAATCCTGAGTGAGATTTAATACATAAGAAACATTGTGAACAATATTGTTATACACTGTCCATATATCCATAGGAAGATAAGCAAAGATGTTACATTATTTAAAAAGATGTTATTCATTAGTTCATATCAAAAATTTGCTATCTTCCTAACGATATCTGGGTTAAATGATTGCACGTATACGCAGTGGCGGACCACCATACAAGCCCAAAAGCCTAAAGTTAAAGGCTAGCAAGGATTTTGGGCATGTATGGTAGTCCCGCCACTACGTATAGATATAATAAAATAATTTGATTTCAATGTAAAATATGGATTAACATTGCATTGTGATGATATAACCAACAAAACCCAAATTGTTCAGGAGAGCACTTTAAAGTTCTCTAAGTTTAAAGGGCACTTCGAAAACGTAGTTTTTTGTTTGGGCATAAGTGACAAAAAAGTCGACAGAGCCATGGGAGTGAGCGCATTCGAAATAGCAGAAAATTAAAATGTCGCTTAATACCATTTAACCATCGATATTAATTTTATTGCTATTTTAGTCTCAGATATTAACATCAACATTAACATATAAAATCCAATAGAGTATATTTGAACATACAATGGCTGATGCTAAGTCAGAAACTTAATTTAATTAATGGAATTTTGGTAATGTTTTCTCACATTTCCAGAGTCCACTTAACCAGGTTTTACTGGAGTAAATAAAAAAAGATATTATTGAAAATGCATATTATGCTTCATTTAAATAGTTTAAACAAAATAATTATGATAAAATTTTGCACAATAATTTTCCTATCGTATAATATAGTGACGTGTTTCGACGACGTGCCTGCTGTAAATAAGTTTATATTCGTTACGTTGACATAATCGGTTCAAAGGTAAATCTTACTAACCGCGGAATTCTGAAACCAGGGCCAGGAACCGGTTAATTTTTATTTTCCAAAATAAGTGTCTGACTGAGATACCATGATATTAGTTTTAAAGAGTAATACACACTAAAATTACCACAGTAACAACGGCTTCAGAGTCCTCTATTTTGCAGCCGAGTTCTTGAAGTCTCTTTCTTAAATCAGAAGGCAAATCTTTTAATGCTTGAGTTCCAACAATACATGGAGCGGCTCGCACCAAAATATCTTTACACTGTAAACACCAAAGGCCCGCGGTGTGTACAGAAGATTAAAGAAGATTAATAGGATCTGGTAGCTTTGTTTGAGAGCCGTTCGATATCAAATTTGATTTGGAATATTCTTGATTCCTTATTTCTGTTACAACGTTCGACAGAAAGGCGTATGCTCGGCAGGTTTCGTCAAGTGGAGCCCATTCTTTAGCCGCTGTTAAACACTCGTGTAATTCTTGTTTAGCCGATTGCTGAGTATCGTTCGGAACCGTTGCTATTATTTCGAAAACATATACTAGTCTGGGAGCAGCGAAATGCGCAGCGGTATTAACTATTCGTCTACACATCCGTGCCACTATCTCTGCCCATTTACTATTTTGCAATGACGCAACTGAAAGATGCCAAATAATCACACACTATAAGACTAGCCAATTCTTAGGTTCTTAAATGTGTTAATAACATAATAATAATATGAAAATTTAATAAGATAATTGATAATATTGTTCTCAAAGGTATTGGCATTGAATATGTTAAATTACTGCATTTTTAGACTATTGCACGTGCCATAATTCAATAATTACAGAGATAAAAAAGATAATCAATGAAATATTCACCTATAATACCGCATCCATACACTGTATCGATAAAATTTTCCAATGTCAAATTGTCAATATGCTCCTTATAGCATTTATCTAGTAATTCTTCAGGAAGAGCAGCAAATGCTTTGGTAGGCCATACTTCTGAGAAATATTTCGTAATCCATCTCAGGCATTCACGGTACAAATAGTCTAATCCACAAACGGAAGACAAATAAAGCATTCTAGGACACCCGCAGTACAAACTTTGCATGGCTGTAATATAAATAACATTGGGTCATGGCGGCGCTAAAGATAGTATAGTATGTAAAATAAAAAAATCAATAGCCCATAAAATATCTTAAAATTTAAGCTTCAACGAATTATTTTTAGTTTTTTTTCGGTAATATTAATAAAAAATGACACATACCCTATGAAAGTTATGGCAGTATGTAGCTTTAAGTTTGAACACGATGGCTTCCTTAAGTCCTTCAAGGCTCAGCATATTTGCTACGACCAACAACTCCATGATGCTGATAGAGTCCGGTAACGTTGTCAATCCAGAATAAATATGGCGCAGGGCGAAATGAACAACGTAATAAACCTTGAAATAATTAAAAGTAAATTTAAGTTTTTTTTTCTTAGATATCGACAGAGGAGCACGAGGCCACAGAATATCAGTCAATGATGCGCTGTCGACCTACTTTTTACTTCGAGCATTCGAAAATTCATATACTGAAACCAAGATGCGCAAGATGCGCAATATTCACAATGTTTCGATCCATGAACGGTTTGTTCGATACTCAGTCGGAATTTCGAAATTCCTCCCACCCCAGTTCAATTCCCGAAGTTACCAGACGTGAGGAAGACATACTTACAGAAAATTATAAACATGTCGTTCCAGTGGGGTTCGAACCCACGACCCATCCATACGAACGGCAGATTAACTATTTTGAAAGAAACTCAAAATAGCAAACAGGACATAATCAAGCATTTTCTTATGTAATCTCCTGTACCTTATTAAGTAAAACTACATTATTACAAGGTTTTTATGTACTTACGTTGGGAGAATGATCACATTTCCAGCGCTTTCATCCCCTCCTCCATTTAATATACTCGCGAAGTACGGACACCTACAACAAAATCTATATAATTGCAATTTCGTTTTTTGGTCATAACATTGTTTCTTTTTAAAGAATAGGTGGCAAATGGGCTAGTGGTATACATATAATGTTATTCATCAAAACTGAATAAAACGGTGACCTGTGATCTCAATCACTATTTACTATTGATTGCTTTGCTATGTTGGTTCGTTTGAAATTGAACCAATCAGTAGATTGAACGGGTCGAACGAACCAATAGATTGAATGGGTCGGACGAACCAATTGATTGAACGGGCCGAACGAACCAATTGATTGAACGGGTCGAACGAACCAGATCATTTTGTCAATGGTTCAGTATTGATCTAGTTCTTTGCGATCGAACGAACGACACATGTTTACACGATTGATCGATTACTGCGGTCGAGAGCGAGACTCGAGTTGTCAAATGTGTAACTCATACTTGATACTGCCAAAATAAAATTGCAAAAACAACGCGAAACTATTCGAAAACTTTTTTCGTTAAACGATTATGTCAAAACATAAATAAATGAAATAATTTTATAGATTACAAAAAATATGTAATGGTTTCGGAACGCAACAAGTCTGACACTTGACAATAATTTACAAGATGGCAGATGCATGGCTATAATATCTATATTCTATTGTAATTTGTAATTTGGAGTTGTTGTTTACATACGAAGATATAATACTAAATGGGATTTTTTATTATAAGTTTATTCATTTTTATTAATTATGTGATGAAATGGACTCTTGTAAAAACCCACTTTCGATCCACGATGCTGCTATTTTATAAAGAAAATAAAAGCTGAAAATAACACTAAAATCAAAAACTGATGCAATGGGAGACTGGCTTTGAGACAAAATATTGTAAGCCGAAGGTATGTTATCCCAAGGGCCGCAAGACATTGTAGATAAATTAATATTTCCTTATAAATTTTAATGATATTATTTTTTCAGGTGAAGGGATGGAAGAAGCTGAGTTAATTGTTCTAGAAACACCTGTGTCATTTTGTAGGAATATGATTCTATGCTTAATTCTGCATGTTATTTTTCTATAATAATAAAAACATAAAAATTATCTTTTTATTATTTCCAAATATTATGTTTGTGTAACCTTAGACATGATACTTTACTCAACTAGTTAATTTAATTAATTTTTATCTAAACTTGCAGCAATATACAAAGTATTCTGACTAGCCTGTAACATATATTTAATTTCTTATTTAAAGTTACCATAAAGCCTTAGCATGACAACTACAACTATTACCACAATACAATTAAAGAAATGATGGGTCAAATAAATTATAATTTCAATTAAGATAATAATAGACTTCAGTTATAAATTCTTTGATAAGGTAGAAACAGTTTCCTATATGCATATTATATATCTATACCTAAGGACTTTGAATAAACAGTGAGCTCCAAACTAGGAAACCCTGTATCTTGGGGCCCTGGATTATATTTGAATTAAATTTGGTATGGCAGAAGAATTGATTTAAACTCATTGAAGTGTATACAAGATATAATAATAATAAGAAATAAAAGTAGACTCATGTATAAGGGTGAAGAAGTGTGTAAGGTATGTGGTATGATTAATATATTTATTCTAGAATGTCTTTTATGTATTTATTCTAGACGAGCCAATCCTTGAGATTTCTTTTAGCTTCATAGAGGTTTACTGGTGTTCTGATTTCTTTGTTGACCACATTGATCAGAAACGGTTTCATATATCTCGAGCAGTAACGGCAAAATAATGTTCTGGCTCAGGGGGTCAGCACTCTGTGCTGTCTCTTTGCTCTTATTCTTTGGGTACAGCTAAAAGGTTCTTTATAAGCTACTATATAATATGTTCCATATATGTACAACTGTGGAACTATGGTCTTTATAGACTTCATCTGTGGGGTTTACATAGGATAGTTTTAAGCAAAGCACATTGTGATGCTGTGATGCACATTGAAGATTTCCCGGCCCCATATATAGCCACAATTTGCCTTACAAATTGATTCAGAGGCACTGCGACGGAGAAGTTTCATAACATACCAACATATTATTAGATTTGCTTGAGTTCTATAATAATAATTAATAAATAATTTGCTATAAGGGAAAGCTTTTCCATTTTAGTCAATTTGTTGTTTCAAAAATGAAATAATACTTTTAAATTATTTAAAAATAAATTTAAAGTGATTAAAACTAATAAATATTCCAATTAAAGTAAAAATTCTGTAAGTTAATATGTTTTCGATACTTGTTTCACCAAAAAAATATGAGTGAACAACGTTTCGCCAGTTCTCGATAGCCAACCTTCGAATTTACGTTACGTTGAGGTTTGTGCTGCCAATTTTAGTTCAAATGTATGAGATTCATTTACGTGACACTACGCATTCGATTCGATAGCCGTTTGACAGTAGTTCGTGCTGCCAAAATTAGTATTACATATTTTACGCTTCGATCAACAATATACTACTATGTCAATGGCTAGGCCGACAGAATATTATGTCGTTATTAGTTGATGCAAAATTGTTTTAAGCTTATGATACAATTTATGAGTACGTGCTTTTATTATACAAGAATGGATTAGAATTTGTTACATTTCCATAAATCATTTCAAGGTCTGAATATAAAGATTTATCAAATATTCTGCAAAAGAAAAATACATTATGTTATCAAAGAAAAATTTATAAAAACTAATTTTTTGTTTAACTTTGTGTTTACTATTAAATTACAACTACTAATCTAATCATATGATTATTATTAAACGTAATATAAAAAAATATTTATTTAATATGTTGAATATGTGGGTACTTATACTGCCGTCGTACGGGTAAACGCAGTACTTGCAAAATGGAAATGTTTTATCTATGTTATTTGGAATGGCCAATGTGGCTCTGAGGTTTTTTCACCAGTGAAGATTATTATAAGTGTAAAACGTATTAATAAAAAACATCACAAATTTCTTGGTTTTTTTTTTAATTTTGACTTTCCTGTTCAAACCCTTGAGGAATTAAGATCTGTAATTGTTCTTCTGAACTATTATTAAAAAACGACTTGACGGGTGTGACTTCAAAATATCTTCACACCTGATTCAAATTCGTCGGAAAACCTTAAAATATACTAATATTTAGTTAGTACTTTGTCTGTTTGGTTAGGGATATTTTCCTGGGAAATACCCTAAGAGTTTTTGTGACTTGTTGTATTACACCACAGTAGCCACTCCTAATCAACTAGATACAATGAAGTCAAAATTGCCACAATAATAAGTATAGTAGATAGTAGAAAGAATTACGAATTTCTTACAAGGAAAGGTTCCCAGATGTCCGCCTCCGATTTCAATGCCGCTGAAATATATTATTCTACGTCAAAATCTATGAGATACGTATTTTTATATCGGCGGGAAAACATTTTTAAGGGGTGATATCAACCACCAAAGTTCACCCCCTTAGAGGGTCACTTATAGTAGTCAATACTTTTGCAAACGACCACGTGGGTCATAATCTACATAAAAAATGATGAAAAAAATGTATTTAAAATGAATTTTGAAAAATTAATATCTAATAATTACAAAATAACAAATTTTTATAAACTATTGTTATTTTTATTGATAGAATAACATATTTCGGCAGCACTGAAATCGGAGGCGGACACCTTTCCTTGTTTGTAAGGCATGGGGCAGACATTTTTGTGACCGTTTCTCCGATAATTCTTCTTTACAGGCATATCATCCCCTATGCCCTGCCCGATTATTTATATAGCGGTGTAAGAGTCAGTTGGACGTATCTACATTTTCTTAATTTTACAGGAGACTTAGAAATACTGCGACAATCCACCACTTAAAATTTTACCAGCTTTTTAATACAGATAGTATACTATTGACGAATAAAAAATATATTGTATTGACACTATAGTTACGTATGAAGAAAAACTATTATTGGAATATTTGTATATACGTTCATAAATGGTTCTTAATTCTTATACCGCGATATGAAAAATTACATTTGCTAAGCATAATCAATTTTTCAACCCAATCGGTCGACGTCGAACATAACCTCGAAAAGATACTACATACAGCACACCGTTACCCATTTCTTCTAGTTTGTGTCACTTGTACCATGTGGTTGCCTGGAAGCAGTGGCGGATTTACACATTTTCGGCGTATAGGCTATCAAAATTTTGCCGCCCTAGCCTCTATAAATGTAAGTTCCCAAATTTTTTAAAATACAATGATAGGAATTGTCTTGTAAGTACACTTCTCAGTAAGTCTTACTTTTAGACTATACTCTGTAAGGTACAGAAGACTGTCTTAAAAGTAAGACTTGATTTCTATAAGATAGCTAAAAGTAGATAGCCTATTCTCAAATTTGCCACCCCTAAAATCTGCCGCCCTAGGCTGAAGCCTACTCAGCCTGCTGGTAAATCCGCCACTGCCTGGAAGAAATCGCTGCTTAGCGATAAGGCCGCTAATTGTACTTTTCCTGTATGTGTTTCTATGTTTGTATATTTCTGTATTTTTAGTGCAATAAAGTTTTAAATAAATAAAATAATAATAATTTATCTAGGTTATTGTTTTATTTTTATAATATTTTTAATATTCTCACTGTAAGTTAGTTAGTTCAATAAATAAAATAAATTTCTAAGTATTGTCTGTATATAAATCTTTTGAGAGCAAAATTACGTTTTAAGAATACCACTACATATTATACTGTACTGAATATACTGTATACTTTATTAAAATCTTAATTTTTTTGTGTTGATCCATTTACACAAATGTAAAGTTTTATCTACGGATTATACTGACACTAAAATTCGCATAATATCTTAACGTACACATATCTATGCATTATTGAAACTTTTTATATAGCTTTTCCCTACACGTCGCGTTGGCTTGAGATGGTTGCGTCCCCTACATCCGATTAAAACTATTACTAAACTAGCTGATGCCAGCGACTTCGTTCGTGTGGGATTCATCTGCTGAGCTTTTGAGCAAAAAAGTGGCGAAATACTCAAACTATTTCATTCCCATATCGATCTGTTATTGATATCTGATGATTCGAAAAAGTTTGCATTATGTTGCAGTTTGCATTGCAATTTGTTGATATGGTGCCATTGACATAGTATTAAATGATCGAAGTATTGTGCCTTTAAAATAATCTTTGAATGATGCTAACTTTTCTTTCCGACAACCGATTTCGATGAAACAAAGCCTATATGTTGCCCCGGGCTTTGCTTAATATATTTGTCTAAATTGGATGAAAATCGGTTCAATATCTTCGGAGATTAGCTCGTACAAACAGATAAACAGAGAAACAAAAAAATTGAAAAAATCCGGGTTTGTTCTATTTTTCTTCTCACATCCCACTGACTCAGGTTCATAGACAGACATTTGACCTCTACAGTTTTATTATATGTATAGATTAACATGTTGTTTTAAATTAGGGTATGTTCTCAAGTTTTTTTAAATTTTGTAAAATAATATCCTTTATAAAACATCATCAAGGAGTCATTGCATTTTTATTTACAAGCAGTAGAGTAATTACAAGCAGTAGAGTAATTTATATTAGTCCGGGAGCCAGGTGCAAATTTGGTTAATTATTTCCTCTCGAGAGATAATTCGTCAGACGCATCAGAGTATAGTATTATAAAGCCTCGTGAACGTCAGCTGGCGCTCGGGTGGGGGGATGAGCAGTTGTAGAAAAAAATACATTCATTCATTTCCTCTCAGCTAAAAATTTGTCAAATTGTAGTTAATCCAATATTTCAACGAAAAAAAATAATCAGCTGGTTACAACATGGTGTATTATACGTCAGCTGGTGTCTCGAACATGAAAAAAAAATAAATATTTTCCGTGATTTCCTCTCAAACAAAAATTTACCTGATGATAGCTTATATGTAACTGTGGATAAATATTTAGATCAGCTGGCTGTATCTTGGTGGAAAAACCGTCAGCTGATACTTTGAAAGTTATTTTTTTTTTTTGGTATAAATTTAAATATTTGAAGCCCTATTTATTTATCGAGTAACTAATTCATTTATACTAAGCTAATTGATTATTTAATTATTTAAATATATAAAATTATTTGATTACATACTTATTCGATTCAAAAATATTGATACTGAATGTTTATTTCAACTCAACTCTCATATTGAAGCGCAATATCGAATAATTAAAGATACGTCATTTCCTCTCAGATGAAAATTTGTGAGCTGATTGTTAATATACTGATGCGATAAATAAAAAAAATCAGCTAGCAATAAGTCGAGGAAAACCTAGTCAGCTGATGCATATAAATTGGCAGTAGATGCTTCTGCCAAACTCCTATGTAATAACATTCAAAGTATCAGCTGACGGTTTTTCCACCAAGATACAGCCAGCTGATCTAAATATTTATCCACAGTTACATATAAGCTATCATCAGGTAAATTTTTGTTTGAGAGGAAATCACGGAAAATAATTTTTTTTTTCATTTTCGAGACACCAGCTGACGTATAATACACTATGTTGTAACCAGCTGATTATTTTTTTTCGTTGAAATATTGGATTAACTACAATTTGACAAATTTTTAGCTGAGAGGAAATGAATGAATGTATTTTTTTTTCCTTCGTGCGTGGGAGGCTACAACCGCTCATCCCCCCACCCGAGCGCCAGCTGACGTTCACGAGGCTTCATAATACTATACTCTGATGCATTTTACTAATTACCGCTTGAGAGGAACTTGGTCATGAAAACCTGTTGCTGGCTCCCGGACCATATGTTAAAACACCATTTTTCCAAGCCCGGATTTAGAGGCTTTCCTTAAATAAACATTTTTTTAAATATTTAAGAACAATATAATGATGTTTGTGCAAAGTACAGTAGGTAAAAGTTAAATAGCTAAAAATAATATCAAAGGAAATGTTGTTCACTAGTGATTACTAGTCGGAATTTGAAAGATTTTTTATAAGTCTATTGTGGGGGCCCATCTTTTTTGGATGCTGTCCCCTAAATCCGATCCTTCTTTTTTATTACTTATTAATACTACTTACACGTACCTACTAAAATAATAAAGCTAAAGATACCTAGTGAAGATTATAACGTTAACTTCACAAAATATGTTGTCTTTGCATTATGCATCTTTCGTAGAGATATCCTGTATTTTCGGTTTAGCCGTGGTCACCTTTGAATTATTAGTTTTAGCCCTGTTTTTCAAAAAAGATGGTCGCCAATTGAATGTTCTTGCTATTTTTGGCATGTCTGCAGTAACATGTTTCCTTAATATACGCACTGGAGACTCAGAACTTGATGTTATTGGTGTTTGAGTGATGGTTCGGTTGAATATTTGTATTTGTATGACGTTTGTTTCATTGGAAGCAGTGTCATTCTTTATATCAAACGTCTGCGTTAGGGGGTTATAACTATATGATCCGAATATTGCTCTGAAAGAAAAGGATGATTATGACAAGTTATAATAATATAAATAATTGGCTAGTGGCTTTTATCTATACTCTATACTAATATTATATTGAGGAGATTTGTATTTTTGTATGTTATGAATAAACTCAAAAACGACTGTACTGATTTTATACATAGGCTATTTTTTGTGTATAGTAGGTACATCTACATTGTACCCGTGTGAAGCCGGGGTGCATTTCTAGTCACTAATAAGATGATCAGTTAGAAGGAACAATCATTTAATGACAAACCCAGATTATTGGAATTAGGGCACACTTATTCCATTAATTTAAGCAAATTGTTTTATCAGAATCTCCCAGAAGAACTACTCGCCTATAAATACATAGTAGTTCAATTTGAATTTAATGTAGTAATGTAGGTATAAGTATTGGTCTCAAACCTACCGATTTTTCGGTAGATTTAACACATAATATCAAAATCAAAAGTTTTTTAATTCAAATAGGCCTTTGCAGGCTCTTATGAAACGTCTTGTTGCACGGTTCCAAAAAGTGGGTCTCATGGAGAAGAACCGGCAAGAAACTCCATGGATACTCTTTTCAAGAATGGTTTAGCTTACAAAGACTCGATTACAATAGTAATAATCGGCTGAGAAGTTTATATAATGCAAGGTATACAGAGATTCTATACAATGCAAAAGAAAATTGAGTTTTTACTATTAGTGTAAAATGAGATACACACACTTGCACAGCGCAAGTTGCCAGGGAAGCCGCACATGCAGAGATGAATTAGCGCCATACATCTTTATCGTCAACATAGTCTTGGATTTTAAAATACGCTTTTAATTAGGATTCCTTTGATGACGTTTTTGAACTTTTTAAGATCAGTTACACACTTCGGTAGCCTGTTGTAGAATTTGACACAATTCCCAAGAAACGATTTATTCGATTTTGTTAATCTATATTTTGGGACTACTATTTTATGCTTATTCCTGGTATTTATAGAATGAATATCACTTTTGACAGTGAATTGATGCAAATTTTTACGAACAAACATGATATTCTCTAGAATGTAAAGGGAAGGCAACGTGAGTATATTAATTTCTTTAAATAATTCTCTCAGAGACTCGCGGGGGCCAAGATTATAAATTGCACGAATTGCTCTTTTCTGGAGAATGAATATGGCATCTACGTCAGCCGCTGCGCCCCACAGTAGAATACCATAGGACATTATGCTATAAGTAAGCAAAATATACAAGCCAAGCTGTAGCAACGTCAGTAAGCTGTCTTATTTTTCTGACTGACTTATATAATGCTTAGTCCAAATATATCGATTTTACTTGACAATCCTACCGATTTCGCATTTGACTTTCGAGACCACTGGGTATTAGTTTCGTTTTAATTCCCCATTCATTACACTCTAAAAATATTATGGATGTTTGCTTTTGTTATAAAATTCCATAAAAATATATAATTATATATATATTTATATATATTATTTCAAATTTATATATTTTTTTATATTCTTCTCTCTTATAGGGAATATTTACAAATTTAAATAAATACTTTATTACTGCAAAGTACATACGGTTTAACGCCTTCTTCGATCACGTACCGAGGCAATTTTTCTCTCCCGTTAACTTCATAATATATTCTGAAAATAAATAATGTTTAGTTTTAAATCGCAATCGCGTAAAAAATATCAATTTTATAGAAGTTATTAGAATAATTCTCTCTTCACTTACATCAGAGATAAACACTGCCATAAAAAAAATAAAAGAAATATCATTTTGGCTAAACAGTTAAAACTTCTGTGCTATAAATGTTATATTGTTTGAGATTTAATTTCAGTTTTTATAGCGTTGTAGATTTGCCCGCGAATTTATCCGATTCTTGTGCAATGTTGAATTCAGTTATATGATTTTCAATCGATGACGTCACAAACGAAACTGCCTGTAATACAGCAGTTGCTATGACGTAGAGATCCTACTAAGTAGTCCTTAGTACAAATTATGCACACACACATTACATAAACAAAGGCTATTTAGTTATTACTGTGTTAAAAGCCACATGTTCATAACTTATTTATTGTAAAATGAGTTGTCTTCTGTTAGCCACTGTTATTTTAATAATATAGCAGACAGTATTTAAAGGGATTCAATTTTCTTTATGACGACTAGTGGGCGGGGAGGTATTCTGTAGGCGGGGCTTGATACCGCTAACTTCAGCCCTCCGAAGCAACCCTCCGAGCCTCAATACAGTTTAAAGAGTCGAACAATCCATACGATGTTAACCGGAGAGTATCCTGTAGATATAAATGTGATAATGAAGTTAAAGTTGAAGTGATATTCATTTGTACAATATGGATAATGCTAATATCAATGTGTGCTCTTTAGATAACAACGTAGTGATGCCTCTCAACGTAGACAGGTCACCAACATCTGGAAATAATTCGGACATGTTTCTCTATGATGACTCCTCAATGTCTGATGGAAGTTTATATGCTAGTGATCAAGAAAATCATTCAACCCCTAGAAAACGGTATAATATTTTACATTTTGCTTTTGCTTTAATAAAAAACATAATTATATCTCTTCTGTTTCTGCTACGTTGTTCAAAATATACCGTACTGAATCTTTAAAATATTTTTTATGTTTATGTATTAATTATACGAAATACGAAACAGATATAAATTACAGCACCTCTCATAAAAAAATCTCATTATTCATAATTTATTATCGACATTCTCATTGAATCAGTATTAACTAGTTATCAATGATAATATTATTACTATATCTCCCATAATGTTCCTATATTTATAATATTGAAGGATAATTGACTAACATAGTAGAACACGTTTTTCGTAGACTTCACAGCTCGTAGCGCTTCTTAGTTTCCGTAGCCGTAATATTTTGGTTGCAGTGGCTTCTCTTTATACTACCTAATCTACTAAAATAAATAAATAAAAAATAAAAACGTCTACTAACTAAAAACAGTGAAGGTGATGGATACTTTTCGGTTTACTTTGGGTCTTCCTCGCACTATATGAAAGTTCGAAATTTCTCAGCATGATGAGGTTTTTTGGAAGAGCTTACCTTTTGAAAATTTTCACCCTTCGCCACTGTTAGATTATTTAATATTTGTTAGAAATGTCCAAAGCAAAATATTTAAAATGGTGCTATGTGTCAATGAAATCATAAAATGTGCTGCTTGGCAAATTGCAAAATGCGAAAAGTATTAAATATATTAAGAAGAAATGTTTTTTGTACTAAGATTTTGATCCATACTTCTACTTTTACTGTAATCTATTTTTCAGGAACTTACGCGTTTCTAAGATTCATAAAATCACTGGGTACAGTTCTGACCTTTATCCAAATATATAAAACAGTATTTTCTTATAATGAAAATATATCAATTCTTACGATTTTTTATTTAAATTTAAATAAATATTAATCATAACTATTAATAAAATTAAACTTGGTACAGGTGCGTTAAAACTATGTAGTTTATAATTTAAAACTATCATACATGAAAATATTAATTATGTTTAATAATTAATGCATAATAATTTAGTATACTGGAAACATGCACATATAATTCCACTTCCGAAGAAATCCAACCCTAACACATTTAACGAGTACCGTCCCATTTCTTTATTACCATTCCTATCCAAAGTTCTTGAGCGTCTCGTCCAACAACAACTTTGTTGCTTCCTTAATACTCATGGCTTATTTAATCCCTTCCAGTCCGGTTTCCGTCCTGGTCATAGCACGGTCACTTCCCTAATTAAAATCACTGACGATATCAGGCTGGCTATGGAAAATAAGCAGCTCACATTACTTACGTTGCTAGATTTCAGCAATGCTTTTAACACTGTTGATCATGACATCTTGCTAAGCATGCTATATTCACTTAATATATCTCCAATGGTGATTGACTGGTTTCGCAGTTATCTGCAGGGACGCCGGCAGCGCATTCAAGTTGATGATTCATTCTCTGCTTGGTGTGATGTTGCAGCCGGTGTACCACAGGGTGGCGTGTTGTCTCCTCTCTTATTCTCTGTTTTTATAAATTCCATTTCTTCAAACATTTCTTCTTCCTATCACATGTATGCAGATGACTTACAAATTTATACACATTTCTCGCCTGATGACCTATCGAATGCCATTCTACGCACTAATCGTGATCTTGAGTCTATTATTAACTGGAGTATAATGCACGGTCTTACGGTTAATCCTGTTAAAACACAGACTATAGTAATTGGAAGCTCTCATTATACTAATAGAATTAACTGGACGGACCTTCCAAATGTTACAGTCGATGGTATAATCATACCTTTTAGTAAGACTGTTAAGAATCTTGGGGTATACATTGATGAAAACCTCTCTTGGGTAGACCAACTCAACGAGGTACGCAAAAAAGTGTTTGCTTCGGCAGCTTCTCTTCGGCGGTTAAGAAATATTCTACCTATCCCTACTAAAATTCTACTCTCTCACTCCTTGCTTCTTTCTATCCTGGATTACGCTGATTCTTGCTATCCTGACCTTAATGAGATCCAACTAAATCTGCTGGAAAGACTTCAAAACTTCTGCATTCGGTTCATCTTCGGCTTACGTAAATTTGATCATATATCAGATTTTCGTAAGAAACTTAAGTGGCTCCCTATCCGATTACGCCGGAATGCCCATATCTTACACCTGCTCTACTGCGTGCTCTTTGATCCTAGATCCCCTAGGTATCTTAAAGAAAAATTTATCTTTCTCAGCTCCAACAGTCTTGATTTAAGATCCTCTTTTAATCTTTCCCTCTGTATGCCTTCTCACTCCTCTAAGTTCTTTGACTCCTCTTTTACTGTTAAAGCTATTCGTTTATGGAACTCTTTACCTGTGAAAATCAGAAAGGCTCAAACCATTTCCTGTTTTGATTCTCTTGTTAAAGATTATTATTTATCGCTTTAAATTGCCTATTTTTTATTTCATTTTATGTTTCCATTATTATGTTTGTAGTGTTGTTCGTTAATATGTTTTGACAAACAAACTTGTTTAAATATTTAAATTTAATTTTAATTTGTAATTATTGTACTTGTTCTGCACCGCCTTAATTTTTTTATGTATACAGCATTTCCTCCATCTCGGGTTGTCTGGATTCTGGAAGAAATAGCTGTCTTAGCTATAAGACCGCCTTCTGTACACTCTCTAACGCTGATTTTTATATTTGTAACTTTTTATTTTGTGTGCAATAAAGTATTTACTTACTTACTTACTTATAGATACACTAAATTATACTAATAAATTTAAATCTAAGTATTCTAACTATTCCTCTAATCGCCAAAAATATAATTTTGTATTTATTTACATTATATGTTGCTTACTGAGGAGTCCGAGTTCTTCCTGCAGGAATATTCATATGTAGTCCAGTCTTGTCTACATTAAAAGACTAGTCAGATACGTATATATGCAATTATATTATTATTATTAGTTGGCATTTGGTTGGCGGTAATATTTATTGAACTGTATTCTGAAATATTTTAAACTTCGAACAAATTAAATAAATATACGACTGTTCGAATTCTAAATCCACTTAAAGTCATTAATCGTCAACAGTTTGGAGTGTAGACGATTGCACAAGCGTCGAAATCGGTGTCCACAACAACAAATTCAACAACGCCAAGCCGCTAATCTCCGCGAGCGGCGACGAATGCAATCCATCAACGATGCCTTCGAAGGTCTCCGAGCTCACATACCAACACTACCCTACGAAAAGCGACTCTCCAAAGTAGACACCCTTAAGCTTGCTATTGGATATATTAGCTTTCTCGGAGAATTGGTAAGTAATTTTAATCTCTCTTCATAACGTTTTTGTTCTTTTTTCTAACTGAAAATATTTACCTGTTAGCAGCAGAACTTAATTTAAAAGTCCGAGAAGACTACTACAACAATTGTTACCTTGAAACATCGTTATGAATTAATTACCTAGCAATTCGACGATAATACTAATGTAATTGTTATTTAGCTCAACAAAATAACTCAAAATTGGAAATGGGAATTTCTATAGCTTATTTTTATAATACATAATTTAATTAGATATATTTTATAGGCATTCTATCTGTGCTACGTGATTGACCTATGAAATAAGTCTAAAAATAGCACTTAATTTAGAAATAGTTGAATTTTTTGAGGGAGAAATAAAATAAAAAATTTAAATTACAGAAATGAATAACGGTTGAAATACAGAGAAATATAATAAAATTAATCATTGGTTATTTTTGATGAAACTAATTAGCCTCTTCATAAAAAAACGTAAGTGCGTAATGGATATACCTTAATATACAAAAATCTGGCAACATACCTGCTCACAATCAGTTACTAAATTGAAAATATGCCTTTAACGTTTTCATTCGGATGTCCATTGCAAGTGTGTGTGGGTAAAAAGTGAATAGTATTATCTCTATCCTATTTATGTCGCTTTCCCATTCCCAAAAATAGTTTGTGCTAAAAGTTTAAGGTAAATAAATAATTATCGTGCTTCTAAATTTCGTACATATCGGCATTAGTTTCCGTATGAAGCAAGCACATTGTACAATCTGAGTAATAATATTTATTCGTAAAATTATATAGATAGAAATTCGAATGAATAATTTGTATTATAAGTATGATGACGTAGATGAATAATGGTCAGGTCCGCGCCGACAGAAACTCAACAGACAGCATGCTAACTGGTATCAGCAACAGCCAAAATCGAGAGGAACAGAAGAAAGTCATCGTGAGAGGTACGTTTAACTATTAATGTACCTACATATTTTCACATTCCTTTCGTGATACAGCGGGAAAGTTGTGTAACTACAACTTTCCCGCTTATTTGAGTCTTAGTCCCAATGACAATTTTTTATCGTTGACCGCACTAAAAACTTCTTGTAAGGCAAAATAGATTGTGTTTTAATTTATTAAGTGGAAATATATTGTGTAGAATAGAAAGTCTCACAATAATTCAATCAGGTGATTACAAAATAGCTCTACTGTCTCTTATTATATAATTATATAATTATAATAAGAGACAGTAGAGCTATATTGTACTACTTGTCTTTATTTATTTTACATTAACACTTCCATTTCGTGCATATAATCTGCATTTTCAAGCTTTATGAACCTTATACGGTTTCATTTATATGCAGATGACTGAAATTATCAAGACACATCTGTATTTCAAGGAGACTATGGTACTGCCCGAAGACTGTTCCTTGGGCGATACTATGATATCTTTGGGTTGTACCATTGTACCAGGGTGAATCAAAAAGTTCTTAGAAGTGCATATATATGAAACCTTTTTGGATCAAGTTCGATATTCAAATTAAAGAGTGTCTATCACACTATATTTATGCAGACTGTCACTTGTTTTTGTCAGTTCGTTCGCATGTAATAAATTTTTTTGTGCAACGAGTTGCTAAAAAGTCAAAATTATGGATAAAAGTGAGTTACGTGCGGTGATAAAATATCTCAGTTTGAAAAAAATGTCTACGAAGGAAATTTTTTTGGACATTCAGCAGACATTAGGGGGTGATGCTGTACCCTATTCTACGGTTGCGTACTGGGTGGCTGAATTTAAAAGAGGTAGATCAAGCTGTAAAGATGACCCGCGTTCTGGGCGGCCTTCAACCTCCGTTACAGAAGAAAATGTCAAAAATGTTGAGAATCTGGTTTTGGAAGACAGAAGAATGACTATAAAACATATAGCTGAGATCCTAAAGATATCTTTTGGTAGCGTTCAATCCATTTTAATTGATTCACTGGGGTTCAAAAAAGTGTCTGCAAGATGGATGCCACGAATGTTAACCGACGAAAACAAAAAGCGACGTTTGGAAATTTCCAAGCGTAATCTCGAAATGTTCCAGCGTGATTCGGATAATTTTTGCCGTCGTCTTGTCACCATGGATGAAACGTGGGTCCACCATTTTGATCCTGAAACTAAAAGACAAAGCATGTCTTGGAAACGACCATCCTCTCCATCCATCAAGAAATTTCGAGTTGCTCCTACCGCTGGCAAAGTTATGGCCTCTGTGTTCTGGGATAGTGAAGGAATCCTTTTTATTGATTACATGCCAAAAGGCCAGACGATTACTGGACCCTATTATGCAAATTTAATCCCGAAAGTGCGTGAAGCGATTAAAGAAAAACGTCGTGGAAAACTGTCGTTGGGCGTGTTGTTCCTTCAAGATAACGCTCCTGCTCATCGATCGGAAGTTGCGCTCAACGCAATCCGCTGTGCTGGCTTCAATCTCCTTGACCACCCACCATATTCTCCGGACTTAGCCCCAAGTGATTTTCACTTATTTCCAAAATTAAAAGAGGAAATTCGTGGAACAAAATTTCACGATAATGACGCGGTTATACCTGCCGTAGAGGACTTTTTCGAGAGTCAAGAAAATAATTTTTTTTCACAAGGAATAAGGAAGTTAGAAACGCGTTATTCTAAATGCATTGCATTGGAGGGAGATTATGTAGAAAAATAAAATATTATTATTTAAATCTTTGCATTTTTTAATATTGATTCCAAGAATTTTTTGATTCACCCTCGTATGTATCTTACGTTACGAGAAATCGTGATAACGCGATACATCGTATTTAAGTTTCATCGCTCTCTAGCAATACTGCTTTAGAAAATAGCGGTATAGACTCATTGCTTTCGATCAGGCTGGCAAAGGATCCTTATGAAAATCAGTGCTAGAGTTCATAAATGCTGATTCTTTCAGCATTATGATGTTTGATAACATCCCAGTTTGATGGTGACAAATTCAATTTTATTTGTAGCATTTTGAAGCAAAATCCACAAATAGCAATAGCAATGCCTACTTTTCTCGAATCTACTGGTAGATAAAAATACATAATAATTTCACAAAAAGGCGGCTTAAGAAACATTATGTATATTTAACCGGCTGTAGGTGAATAGGTGCAAGAAATGGAGAATTCAAAAGGAAAGCCAAAGGTAGAAACATTGCGTGTTTCGGTCTCAGTCTATGAATGTATGAATGTTCGAAGTAAAAAGTAGGTCTACAGTGCATCATTGATGTTCTGTGGCTGGGGTATTATTACCTACCGTTGAGTGCACCTCATGCTCGGCGGTCGATATCTAACATAAAAAATTCAGAAATTCATTCTTAAATATTTGTTGCGCAATAGAGGTTTTAAAAATAATGAAGAGATTCTTTTAAATAAAATACTGTATACCGGATTAAAACGCGATTTATTATTTATATTGTTTAAATTATTTATCCCGACGTTTCGGATGCTTTACAGCAACCGTGGTCGCGGGGAGACAGAAAGATGACAGTTGTCTGATATTTGAAATGTCACAAAGTTACCATATTTAATTCAATTAAATTAAAAAATAATCTATTAATTTAGGTAACATAATGTACATCTATGAACGTTAATAAAAAATAATACATATTAAATGCTTCTAATTTTACATTTACTACCAGTTCACAAATCAAGGGCGTAGAGCGGACGAGAAGAACTGGCAAGAAACTCGCCGACACTCTTTTTAATCGCCAAGTTTTTGTTTTACAAAAGAGATTCTTGTCACTCGATTTTCATCCTTCAGCACTATACGCCCATTTCTAATTGGCACTATTTTGTAAAAGTCGATAATGGCTGAATTTTCATCATTAGATCATCGAAGATTTTAATTTTAGAAGCTTTAATTTATTTGCACTTGAATCATTAATTAACTGTTATTCAAACCTTCAACAATGTCCTCATAGTTATTACTGGGGTTGCCCTTCACGTGAAACCATCATAATATGGCTATAGATATATTTTCTTTTATCGAAAAACATGTATCTGGCCACATTATTTTCGTTCATTCGCCTTAAGTAGTAGTACTGTTATGTAGTAATTTGTTAGTCCGTCTTTCATATAACAGGGAAACTAGGTACATAATATAATAAACTTTTTGCATTCATACCTACTTAATGTTGAAAGTCTGGGCAAACGTAGTTGTTTTTAAATATTGTTATTTGTAAAAAAACTCAAAAATATCTTTATTTCTCAAAAAAAATTGACGGGCTCGTTGGCGCGTTCGGTAGAACACCTGCCGTGCGCATCGATGGGTCGTGGGTTTGAATCCCACCGGGAGCACATGCTTATAATTTTCTGTAAGCATGTTTTCCCTATGTCTGGTAACTTCGGGCATTGATCAGGTGGGAGGAATATCTAAATTCTGACCGGGTTACGAACCAACGTTCATAGATGGAAAAACCGTAAAGTGCATATTGCGCGTTTCGGTTTCAGTCTATGGATTTCTGAAAGCTCGAAGTAAAAATTAGTTCGACAGCGCATCATTGACTGATGTTCTGTGGCTGAGGTATCACCTACCATCAAATGAACCTCATGCTTGTCTGTCGATATCTGAAATAAAAAAAAATCACGTAAACATTTATAAAGCATTTTTGAATCGTACTTTTTTAATCTACCACCGATTTAGAAGGTTACACCCAACGAGAAGAGCTCTCTCGCTCCAGTCGGTATTTACATTTTTAAACGTGATACTTAAATACAAATTACTAAGTAAATAATCTTACAACTGTTCGTATTTTTTTGAAGGCTATATACTCTTTTATGTAAACTGACCGCCTCCATGGCTAAGCGGTAAGCGCGATGCGTTTTGCACCGGAGAAAGAAGTTGAAAAAAAATGTTTCCGTCAGGCATTTTTAAAAGGCCGACAACGCATCTGAGACTTTCAAGTTGTAGATGTCCATGGGCGGTGGTGATTACTTACCATCAGGTAACCTGCTCGGTTGTCTGCTCTGAAATAAAAATTAGGTCGACAGCGCATCATTGACTGATGTTCTGTGGCTGAGGTATCACCTACCATCAAGTGAACCTCATGCTCGTCTGTCGATTTCTGACATAAAAAAAAATAAAAAATGCAGGGCATAGAAATCTAATCAACTACTTGCCTGTAAAGAAAAATGATTAGTAAAACAGACAGAAATGGGTCTACCCCATGCCCCACTCGGGAATTCACTTTTATGTACCTAAATTGTAAAATGCATACCCAATTCTGCCACTTTGAACCATAATACGTGAAATAAGTGTGAAGTGTGAACCCTATTTTGTTGGGTCAAACAGTGCCAGGGCGCGACCCCTGCCGTTGCAATTTGTTTGTGCACCTTTTGATGATCGATAGCGGTTGCCGCGTTACTAATGTGCGCATTTAGATCTCCCATTGTTTTTAAAACACGGGAATATTTTCTTCTAAAATTATTGCACTATTCGGCTACTGCGCTTAGTATACGGCGGCTGAATTTCAATAGGTGTAAAAGTCACATTAGAGTTCAATGGGTGTAAAAGTCGCTTTTTGGTTGCTATTTCATAAACAATATATCAAATAAGTAGCTAATCTATTTACTAATCTAATATATAAAATTCTCGTGTCACAGTTTTCGTTGCCATACTCCTCCGAAACGGCTTGACCGATTTTGATGAAAATTTTTGTGCTTATCCGGTATCCTTGAGAATCGGCCAACATCTATTTTTCATCCCCCTAAATGTTAGGGGTAGTCCACCCCTAAAATTTTTTTTTTTATTTTTGGACGTAATTTTATGTTTTTATTTTTATATAATGTGGCATTAAAAAATACATACAACCCTAAATTTTTACTTTTTTATCACCAACCCCTGCTTTTTAGAAATTATTTACATGGCAAATCAACGTTTGCCGGGTCAGCTAGTACCTATATAATATCGTAAAACTGATAAGCATACATTTTCAATACAATATAATAAGGTAATTGTGCGTCTAAAAATTACCGATTCCAAACTACGAGTAGATCTTTTCAAACTACCCGAAATTAATACTTAAACCAAAACGGATATCGCGCGGCTCTTCCCCAGATACAAATAACAAAAGCGCCGTGACTATATACATTATACATGATGCAATATTCTGATTGAATTTTGCCTATTTTAGTAATAAAACCAGGTCTTTATGTAATATTTCTGCAATAGTAGTAATGTTAAAATATATTCAGAACGTGGATTGACGATTTAAGTTACCAAAATTATTTCTTTTTTATCTCGATTTTGTTTGGTTTTCTCAGAACATATCCAAATACCTTGCAAGATCCTCCTTGTGTCTCCAAATAGAGACTTACCTAAGGTTGAAAAATGACTGATTAGTAACATTTTGTGATTATCTTCACTACATTTAATAAAAATAATCCTAAAACTAAATACATTTCCTAAGCCCTTATAAGGGCCATGACAGAAATATATATCAATTTCCGTTTAATTTGAAAGCCACGAACTAAATAGTAGCTTTAAGCCATTGCTTTCTAAAAATACAATTTTTCAACACCTAAATCTTGCAGTTAAATTAAATATGGGTCTTATTTAGAGCCCTAGTGCCCAATAAGGACCATAAAACCTTATTTTTGGTAAGTATAAAGGCCTTTGGTGCCTTGTTTTTGTACAGTATTTTCTATTCCAATAAAAACAGTCTATTTGATCATAATGTCTTTATAAAATTAACACACAAATTAACATTATTAAAATTAAATTTCAATTATAGATTAGTCAATTAGTAGACATACAAAGAAGCCTGATGTGAATTTATGAATCCCGAACGGCAATAAATTAATCAGAAAATAGACTGCTAAGTTGTGACTTTATATATAGATCCTTCAATTACCTATAGAGCTGGCCATACATAAATAACGAATGAAATTGCTCACCTTTATACAAGTAGGTACCTATGTGGAGTTCTAATGCGTCATTATTATATTGATAAAATACAGATAATACGAATGCGTTTGCGTGTGATAAGTACTCATCATTATGGTCCAGGTGTCATCGTGATGTGTTCCCACGGCACATCGCGTGATCACTATGAACTATGGGATACAGAACCATGTCGAAATTCATTTAATTTAGTACACTCCCACAAATACAAATGTTACCGAAAATATTAGCGCATTTCAATCGTTTAAGAATTATTTTTCTGATAGGTACTTATTATTTAGTTTATTTTCTATAAAACGTACACCCAAAACATAAAAATACGGAAATACTTTTTAAATGTATCTAATTACAAATTAAAAACAATTTAAATTAAAAAATAATTAAGAACTGACTGGCATAATATAACTGATATATTTCCTTCCATTCATTAAGTTTTGTGGATTCAATTTTCTTGCTTAATTATATTTAAATAAATGTAAAATAACGTTGAATATAAACATCATATAAAATTTACTACGCATTTATTGCAATTATAGTAGGTATAATAATTACTACATACATACATTTATTATTTGAAGTGTTATTGTAAAGTTTACCCAAATTTAATAAACTGTGATGTTAAATTTGGCAAAGTACTTATTACACTCCATAATGTGTGCCAATGAATTAATAATAGTTTTATGCTCTATTAAAATACGCTTTAAAATTTAAAAACATTCAAACAATTATTTACAGTTACAGCTGACGAATGACGACACAATGAAAATTACAAATTACGTATTGGCATAGTGTAAACAAGGGTGTGAGATGAAGTGCTTTAGCGAATCACTCCATGGCAAATGTTGTTCTCCCTTTTAAAGTGGAGAGGCGGCGTATATTAGATTACTATTAAGTTCTTCGACACCATTTACAATATGTTTATTAAGAGTTTCTTAACATTTGCTCAAACGTATTAGAGGATAACAAACTACAAATATATTGTAACAAATAAATTTTATTGGTAGGTTAACGTAGCTTTAAAGTTCATTTTGGACAACCATTTATATAATGTATACCCCTAGTTATATGGTGACGTGTGTAGTCGATTAGATTGTAAACTTACAAGTTTGAGATATTTTAAAAGAAAAAGCTCCCGTTCCGTGCTGTATCATTTATTTTTCTATCATAAAATATTAACTAACAAAGGGGTGAGTAGCCACGATTCACGCCAAGTGTGCACCGCATAATCTTTTTTTCAATTACTAAAAACACCTTATCGAAATGTAATGTAGGATTTACATAGAGATTATCGCGCACGTGTGCGGGCGGCACTTCATTCTGAGTTGTTAAAGAATAATATTATTTTATTACAATGCTTTTCAATTATGTATTGCGCTCCTTTGCTTTTATAGTTAAAATAATTCTGGCAACGAAGGTTTTACAAAGTACCTAGGTACGTTTATGAAATATTTTTTGTTTGACAGTTTGACAGGTAAAGTCATAATTATTATCATTTTGTAAATTAATTTTTATTATATATTTCTGCCGTTAATAATGCCAATTAAGATATTGCTTGCTCGTCAAATCCTCGATGCGACTGGTGTCCCGACGGTAGAGGTAGACATGGTGACTGAACTTGGCCTGTTTCGTATCGGTGTGCCATCCACTGACGCTAAGAAAGTCGGTGAAGCGGTGCAACTGCGTGACAACAACCCAGCTGAGTGGTTCGGTATGGGTGTTTCCGCAGCCGTGAAAAATATTAACACGATAATTGCTCCGGAGCTTATCAAACAAAACTTAGAAGTGACTATGCAAAAAGAAATAGATCAGTTTATGATTGCCCTCGATGGAACTGAAAACAAATCAAGACTTGGCGCTAATGCTATAATGGCTGTGTCGCTAGTGGTCGCTAAAGCTGGTGGAGCTAAAAAAGGAGTACCTCTGTACAGGCACATATCGGATATGGCCGGAGTTACGAGTATTATTTTGCCGGTCCCACACTTTGTAATTTTGACTGGAGGTATACTTGCATCTAATGGGCTACCGTTTCAAGAGTATATAATCATGCCCACAGGTGCTTCATCCTTCGTGGATGCCGTTCGGATTGGTACTGAAATATATCGCTATGTAAAGAATATTATTAAGACTAAATACTCTGTCGATTGCACGTATGTAAGTGATTCTGGTGGATTTGCGATTCCACTAGAAAGTCATAGAGATGCGCTGTTGTTTTTAACAGATGCCATTAAGCAATGTGGTTTCGTTGGAAAGGCAGAAATTGCTATAAATGCAGCCGCAACGGATTTATTCAAAGATGGTGCCTATGACTTAGAATTTAAAAATCCCAACTCGAATCCACAAGAATATATGTCATCTGACAAATTAGCTGAGATTTATTTAGATAATATGAAAGAATTCCCTGTTTGCTCCATAGAAGACGCCTTTGAGTTCGATGACTGGGCAGCTTGGTCAACGTTGTCGAGTCGAACACAGGGTCAGATTTTCGGAAATGATCTGACCCAAACAAATCTCCGTAGGGTCGGCCTAGCGATCGAAAAGAAAGCGGGAAATACGATCGCTCTGAGAATAAACCAGGCCGGCACACTTACAGAAGTAATTGAAGCATTTAAGTTATTAAAGGCGAATGGTTTCGGTATTGTGGTTTGCGACCGATGGGGAGACACTGATGATTTATTTATAGCTGATCTCGTCGTAGGAATGTCTGCAGGACAGGTGAAATGCGGAGCGCCAGCGAGAGGCGAACACATTGGCAAATACAATCAAATTCTTAGAATCGAGGAAGAATTAGGTGCATTATCTAAATATGCCGGTAAAAATTATCGTAATCAAGGGCAATAAATAATGTTCATCGGTTTATTGAAAAGTTATGTATATGGCATATGCGGTAATGACAGAATGAATATTTTATAGGATAGCATACTATTATGCGACAAGCGGTCTAATCACAGGAAATTCTCATTATGTCTATTGTAACATAGCCTAAACTGTTATTAATGCACTTGTAGAATCGAATGCGTTAGGGTTGCCTCAGAAGACTTGGATCTGATTATATTCTCTCTATTTTCTAATTATGTTTTTACTTTCTTTAATATTTATATAATAAAGAGTTATAATTTATTATACATCTATAATTTAACAACTATGAACATTTTTAGCACTTAATTTATCTCTATTTTCTAATTATGTTTTTACTTTCTTTAATATTTATATAATAAAGAGTTATAATTTATTATACATCTATAATTTAACAACTATGAACATTTTTAGCACTTAATTTACGTTCAAATTAATAAAAATAAGAACACATTTGATAAACCAAAAAAAATTAAGGGAGAGGATTCCATATTTTTTGTAATTAATATATATTTATGGTTAATTTAATATTATTCTGATTCACAGATCGAATGCCATAGGTCAACCCTATCTTTCGATACGGCTAAGGGGCATAATAGCATGCACGTGCGTCGCCCCTCGCGTACACTCCGATAGCACCCCATTTACCACATTCGCAAGTTTAGTTAGGCCCCAGGGATTGTTTATACTCTCCTCAGAATAATTGTAGATAAATAAAACTACGTTAATACAGGGGTGTAAGCGATTTAAGATACAATAAAGTGTTTTCGATTACTTATTGGGGTACACAATTCGATACATAAGGTCACTAATTGAGCGTGGTTGGAAATTAATAGACTTTAATATTATATTTTTATTTCCATTTTTATCTATATCTATACTAATACTAGCTGACCCGGCAAACGTTGATTTGTCATGTAAATAATTTCTAAAAAGCAGGGGTTGGTGATAAAAAAGTAAAAATTTAGGTTTGTATGTATTTTTAATGCCACATTATAAAAAAATAAAAACAAAAAATTTCGTCAAAAATTAAAAAAAAATTAAGGGTGAACAACCCTTACCACTTAGGGGTATGAAAAATAGATAGTAGCCGATTCTCAGACCTACTGAATACGCATATAAAATTTGGTAAAAATCGGTAAAGCCGTTTTGGAGGAGTACGGTAACTAACATTGTGACATGGAAATTTTATATATTAGATTAGAAAGTGGAAAGATTTGTATTTTTGTATGTTACGAATAAACTCAAAAACTACTGGACCGATTTTAAAAAAAACTTTCACCAATAGAAAACTACATTTTCAGCGAGTAACATAGGCTACTAACATTTTTTGTGTATAGTACATCTACATTGCTGCTGTGTGAAGCCGGGGCGCGATGCTAGTATGTTATATTTGACGGTCGTCTGCATGTCGTCTGCTAATATAACATACGTGAGACTTACTTTATGGTAGATAGCTTTCAATGTAAGTATTAATAATACACGTAATTTAGTAAAAAGGTTTTTCATTCCATTTTCCTTCAAACATGAGGAGGGCCATAGACCGTAGCCGAAATGGTCTGTCTTTCACGGCGAATGGGGCCGAGGTATATTATTATTTTTTATTAGTAACACGCCCCGGCTTCGCACGGAAGTAATGCAGACAGTGGCGGCGTAAGACCTAAATTTTATGTGGGCAAGATTAATTTTGCGGGCCCTCTGCCAGCGCAAAAAATGTATTTTTTTGGCAAAAATTTTGTTTGGCGCGTTCGCGTCTTTTAAGTAATGCATAAATTTTCGGGGCTTGAGGCCTTCTGGGTCGCGTAGGCGGTGGCCCACGTCGCCTTACGCCGCCACTGAATGCAGATGTACTAGACACAAATATCGTTACTCGCTGGTAATGTTCTATTGGTGAAAGAATTTTTAAATTCGGTTTAGTAGATTACTACCCTATAACCTTTTTTTTACACCTTGGGTAACTTTATTCAAGATTTTGAATATTATTATATCTGAAGCGAAAATAACACTCTTCGAGTTATTTTAGTTATCGATAGAGTTATCTGATGTCAATGGCATTTTAAGGCCCTACAAAAAAAATTGAATCAATATGTCATCAAATTTTAGCATCGTCGGACATCCACGTTGAGTTGGAACTCCTGCGTCTGTGCCAAAAGTAGAGATTATTGTCGATGGAGATATCTTGTCTGTCAAAGTTGACAATGTCGAGATATAATATACTTATCGAAATTTTATCTTAGTTTGTCTTCGCTCGTACGCAAGATATCTCTTGATGGTCATGCTAGGCAGTACGACTTGGTCCTCTTTAAATTAAGAAAATACAAGCACCTTCCAGGTGGTTGTGATTTACCATCTTATTCACATCACCATAGGTTAAATAGTGGTCTACGCTCTACGCCCTTGATTTGAGAACTGGCAGTAAATGTAAAATTAGAAGCATTTAATATGCATTTTTTATTGACGTTCATAAGTATACATTGTGTTACCTAAATGAATAAATGATTTTTGAATTTGAATTCTAGCCCCTGCCTATTAACACACTAAAATCATCATAAAATGACGGGTCCCTTGTAAAGCTCTTGTATTTTTTTATCTTCATCCAATCAGTTACCTACATCAAGAATTAATCTTTGATTATTTATATGTCTAAGGAATTAATATAGATACCTAGAATCTAGATCGATCTAGTGCAACTAGACGTTTCATAAGAGCCTGCAAAGGCCTATTTGAAATAAAAAACTTTTGATTTTGATTGATCAAAATTATGCAGTACCTACTTATTTTCCCGTATTTCAAGAGGTAATTCAGCGTTGTATTAAGTTTTAAGCTTGTGATATCGTTCTTGTCTCCGTGTGCTTAAATGAAGCAGTCAAGAATTAAATAGGTTTTGACCTTAGTCGCGACTTGGAATACAGGCCTAGACTCTCGTCTTATAAATTCTCGCTGTACAATTAGGTACACTAGCCGCTCAAGCACTTTTTGGATCAAAAATGGGGCTATTTTTATAGTATATCGCGAGAATAACATTAAATATTATTTATACAATATAAAATCTAAATTATCTCATATAAAATACTTATAATAATAGTTCCTAATATTATAATAAATATTTCAGAATTAAAATGCTTTGATTCTGTAATTCATGATATCCATGTCAAATAGTTCATTAGCATGTAAAATAATTTATATTCCACACTATAACTCATTAATATTAATTAACAACGCCAAATCACCGTCTACATTCAACAGCGTTATTAAATTCATGCACCTACTTTTTTTGTCCCTATTTAATAATAAATAATCTTATATATACAAATTAATTTTTAAACTTCTAAATATTGTATGATTTTTAATTACATACCGTATAAAGAAACAAAATCGACGTCTCTAAACACTGAATTTATTATGTATTTTACCAGAAATTGAGAGGGGTTGGTGAAAAGGGGTAATTGGATACTTAAAAAGCATTGTAATTTGCTTTTTCTTTACCCAGACGTCTTATATCCTTCTGACATACCTACCTACCTACCTATGCTGATCTCTTTCTCCTTTTTTACAGAGGTACGATGCATTACAATTATTAAATTAAATTAAAATTTATTTATTTACACCAATTCAAATACACCAAATAAATAACCCAGACTCCCGATATAGTTATGAACTGTGTTTCAGGAGTCTGTGTCTTCCAAATTGTATGTATTAATTATCTTATTCTTCCTGCCCTGTTCCCTTTCTTTTTTAAATTTTGCAATTATAATAACTAATTTCTTGATTATGTTAATTTATTCTACTCTTTTCCAGGTAATAATTTTCAATCACATTCCTTGTCGTGGTCTCGCCGTGGAGATAGACCGCCGGGCGCAACATTACATGCGAAGATCTGGATTCCTGAAGATCCTAGAGTTTTTAATAGTTCCACCAATATCCTTGATAAAGAAGAGCTGAGATAAGAATGTAGATAATCGACATATACGAGTATGTAACATTATTATTTGTATATTGAGAGATTATCGAAGAAAAGCGCATATTGTATCCACATTTTAGAATGTAGCACAGAGCAATTAGAATATTTATTTATATGTATGTATTACTATCTAATAACTGTTAATAGTTAAGTCTGCAATAAAACTTTATTCAGAATAAAAGGTCAATTTGCCCGCCGATATGGCTCAGTGGAACGTGGTTTTGAGTCCAGGTTTGAATCCCAGGGAAACAAGATTAAAAAAGATATTGTTTCGGTCGGGATGGACACAGAAGACGTGATACTTGCCTGTAAATAATAATGATCTGGGAAACTGACACTTAAATATGTTCCTACTTACAGGTGTTTCATTCGTTCAGAGAATAAACAATCAATCATCTTGTTGATGTTCATTAATTGTAGACTTACTATATTTTAGCACAATTTGTCGGAACTAGTCATTATAGCAATACATTTCTGTAAACCAAGGACATTCTAACGTGTCTTAAGTATAAGTAAAATATTATAATACTGTACCTAGTAGTTAAAAATAAACGCTTATTAAGTCAGAAATATTATATTTTTATTATATGCCAACGAGCGTGAACACTAAAATAACAACTAAAATTTTATGATTTTCGTTACTTCGAAACTACGTAGTATTTAATTTAAAACAAAAAATACACAAATATTATTTTACCATTTTCTTGAAACAAAAGATTAGTGTACTAAGTATTACTAATTACTACATACTAGGTATGTGGTAATTAGGTATATACCTGCTAATATCATAGTGACAAGAAACGATGAAAATTCAACCCACGAAAGAACTTAAGTGGGAGCCTAGCTACCTCCCCTTTTCACAGGTGCTTGTGTTCCCAGAGGGGAACTTAAGCCGTGGCTATATGTTATAGGTATCTACATTTTATAACGTGGTTGTTGTTACAAGTATATTTTACAATTGTTATAAAGAAGCGGCTAAAGTAAGTATGCCAAATTACCTTCGTTAAAATAGTGATTGTTAATGTTAACAGTAATTTATATCGTCGTATTGATCGAACGGAGAAAGCGAATGGCATGTCTTCTAGTCAGAGTATTAGCTGGTCCCTTAACTTTTAAAACTTTAGGTACAGTATATTTAGAGGTAGCTGGGTAGTTTAAACATGAAACTTATGACCTGTAAAACAAACTATAATAACATGACTTTTAAGGTAACTGAATAGTTGATAAACTGAAAAGAATCATCTAAATAAGACTAAAAGAAATTGTCATAAAAGGTACCAACAACCTTTCGTCGGATCAATACACGTTGGCCGCAGGGATTGGTTGCAAATGTTGTCTCTCACGCCCTCCATAGTACAAAGCGATGTTAGTAATATCGAAATGTTCTTTAGTATTTGAAGGATCTTTCTTTATTTTTACTCTTTAGTACCTATTTTCATTGACATAGTATGTTGATCGAAGCCTATTTTACTCAATTCACATCTCATATGCGTCAAACTTTGATAACTGCAACTGTCTAGATTATGTTCTTGCACTTGCACGAAATGCCTTTTTATTCTGGACTTAAAGAGAGCCATGGTATATTAATGACAAAGACAGACGCATGGAGAGTCCAGTCTTTAGCCGTTCGGAATAAAAAGAGAAAGCGAAGCGCTTTGTGGGAACATATGATGTGTCCACTATGTAAGAATAAAACCCCGTCTGAGCCTGGATGTTCGGTGCTAAAAGGGCAGGGCCGGATTTAAGGGAGGGAATCCGGGGCAACCGCCCCAGGGCCTCCAAAATAGAGAATTCGTAAACAAATCATTCAAATTCCGACGAGTAAACATTAGTGAACAACTATTCGTTTGATATTTTTTTCGCTGTTTTACTTTTACCTATTGTTCTGTACAAACATGATTTTGATGATTTTTGGATCAAGTGGCCTTCACTCATTTGTTGCCCCAAGGCCTCCACACCTGTAAATCCGGCCCTGTAAAAGGGAAATGTAATTTAGAACTATATTCTATCGTAGGACCTCGAGTCCTAATGGGAAAATACATGGGTTTTCGCTTGTACTATATATATAATAGGTACCAATTACCAACCCCTCATTTGCAAGACGCATATAGCACTCGCTTACCATTCAAAATATTAATTGTTAAAACACATTTAAATAAAAATTATTTTATTTTAATAGGTTTTTATTTCTAATAAACAATCATTTCAAATAAAGCATCTATAAATTCACACTTTCCTCAATTATGAGGTATTAGACTATACTAGGTATAAGATATTCACTATTATTTAAATTTTTAGTTTCATAATAGCGTATCGATTTTAACTATTATCATCTACAAAAATCTCCTAGATAGATTATCATTTTCTAAGGTAAACAGCATTGGACACAAATACCCAAAACAGTTTTTCGCAACTGAAACTAAATTTTAAATGAAAAATAAGAAATCACACAAACTCTTATTGAATAGCTATAAATTTAAACTTGAGCATATGACTTTATAAGATGCAAGTTGAATCACTGAATGTGTATTTTCATTTTGGATTCTTAATGCTATTTAACTGAAGACAATAAATAATAATATTATTTTACTTCATATATTAATTTAACAGATAACGCTACAAAAGTACAATAATTATTCTCTATTATACATATTAATTTACAAAAAATAGAAGCAAATTTCGATCATATAATATTTTAAGACACATCATTCATAATATTGATTTCTTTTGTACAATCACTAGCACGCATTTAATTCACTAAATATTTCAATAAAAATATTTTGATTATCTCTTATATTTATCAGTATACCAGCGTTAGAATGAAAAATAGTTATCGAGATACAATCAAAATATTGAATAATTCCAGCCTCAGTAGGTAAATACTGCATGTGTCTACACTTGTTGGGTGTTTTTTTTTCAATCAATGCTTGATAAATATTTCATAAAACATCTCAAAGCAATCATCATGATCTACAATAAAATTCCACCTATTCTAAACTATCCTAATTATATCTAGCTTTAAAAAAGTAACACTATCAGTTTAGTTCTATCATAAATTGGCCTACCTTACAATAAGTGAACATCTGGAAAAATAAATGGCAAACTAAATTGAGTATGTATAACATAGAAGAATATATAAAAAATACTTAATATAACTTTCCGGTTGAGCAATTTGTAAAATTGACCAATTAATACGATTTTATTGATAGATAGAAAAATGTATTCAGTAACACCACTATTACAACAATGTGTTAAAAATAAAGCAAACATAATGTCTAATAGAACACCGTTTCAGGGGGGTGAGCACGAACAAATATCGAAAAGGTATTCGTATCGTCGAACTGTCATTTGTATGTTTCTCATACAACTGACAGTTCGAATTCTTTGTCGATAGTCGTTCGTGCTAGGCCCTCTGGTGAGACCACGTGAACTGGAATACGACTCAGCTTACATTGGGGCTCAAACTAAACCCCAACACTGACTTTATAATAGAAATAGAAAAGGATATTAAAATATTTATAATTATTACTGTTGGTTCTACAAAAAACTTCTGCTGAACTGACTAAACGTATTGAAATAGATATCTAATCGGACTTCGTATGAAAAAATCCACGACGAACTGTACTTTGTATATTTTCTACTAGCTGATGCCCGCTACTTCGTTCGCGTGGGCTTCATTTTAAGCTGAGCTTTTGTGCAAGCTTTCTACAAATGACATATCCTCCATCCTCTGTACTTGGTGATTTATTGATGGATCGATAAAAAAGGAGAAATCAACTCATAAGAAATACTTTATAATAATAATAATACTTCAATAATACATTTTCTATTATTATAATTTTTTTTTCCCCGGGCTTTGCTTAAGATATTTGTGTAAATTGCATGAAAATCGGTTCAGTATCTTCCGAGATTAGCGCGACCAAACAGACAGACAGAAAGACAAATATCTTAAAAATTGTATTAATGCATTCTGCTACCCTTGTTTTATCACCCCTCTTAATTTCTGGTAAAAATATTAAATATTAAGAGAAGCGTAATTTCTATTCTACCTACTCTTTTATTATATGTATGATGGTGGACGCAGTATTATCAAAAAAATACAAAGTTTTACGACACGAAATTAACCACGAGCGAGGTTGATGCCTTGAAAAAATATGCGATTACTATCAGGGCCGGATTTAAGAGGGCATCCGGGGCTACAGCCCCGGGGCCTCCACAAGAGGGGCCCCACAATGGACTTCTGAAAATATCTTGCAAATACCGACGAGCAAAATATACTAGTAAACAGCTATTCCTTTGATATTATTTCGCTGTTTTACCTTTAGTTTGTACAAACATGATTATATTATTCGTAAACAAAAAAAAATGGGGGCCTCCACTTCTTTGTTTCCCTGGACTCTACACATCTAAATCCGACTGACTACAATTTAAAGAGGTCAACAATCCTAAATCACACTATCAAAATGTTTTCGAGCGCTGAGTACTACATATTACAACACCTCGACATTAATAATAATAATATCTTTATCTTTTAGTGTAACAATAAACACACATTTTAGTTATACTCTAATAGAAAATACGCTTTGAAAACACTAGCATGAAATATTTGAACCGTTTCTGGATTTTTTTTCGTAAAAAAATTATTTGAAGTTTACTTGAGCAAAGAAATTTAGTGAAGCCGTTCAACTAATGCGCCGCGTATTAGCGATAAGATATACTTGCCAAATTCAATACCACTGTCGACAACAAGCTCTATTAAATACTTGAAAGTATTTAGCAGTATTTACTAGACCATTCTAGTGCGTACTGGTATTTCGGGCTGTTACTTTTAAAAAAATATGCTCCTATTTTTTAATTTATAACGGATCGTTTTCCTATGTATTTTCAATTGCACCCGAATAGCTAATACTTTCATACTTGTAAGTTCTTTACGCTCGTACCAGAGTGCCCTACTTCTAAACGAAGTCCTAGTTTTTAATCCTGGTATCGTAATAAATATCGTATAAATATTCAACATGTTTCAAAGTAATTTCGCAATGCATTCTTTAGCGTTACAATGGACGTAGGTATTCGTTTGATTTATTTAGCCTTGTTACAATATAACAACTATTGACATTTAGATATCATATAAAGGTCATACTAATACGATACGTTTTTATTACTAAAATATGATTCAAATATTACGTAAAAGTCAATTTAAAACAAAGGATTTTATATTAATAGCGCACGTTTCAAAATTTTCGCATCATATCTTAAGATAAACTTTCTCTAATCTTTTTATATTATACTAGCGGACCCGACAGAATGTTGGCTTCAAAAATAAATTCTAGATATGAATATTGTGCTATTTCCCACGTCTAATCTATTCTATAATATAAGTGAGATGTGAGGTGTTAGTAGGGGAAGATGGCAGATTTTATATTAATTTCTTTTAAAATTAATTTTCCGCATGTTTTTTTGTGATATTTCCGATTTTTTTATAGCCGTTCTTGAGTTATAAAATGGTGGCCTTTCTTTTATATATATAGATCTATAACATCAAGCAATTATAAAAGTTAAGATGCTTCTAAACGGGCCATATTTTACTGCAATATAGTGCCCGGCCAGTCTATGCAATATTTCAGTAATGGCCCGGATATATATTAGTACGGCCAAGCGTTTTGACGTATGGCCAGATTTCTGAACGATCGCATGACGTTCGAAAATACACTACCGGGAAAGTATAGCCCATTTAGAAGCACATTTACAAAATGTCGGGTTTCGCTTGTCACTAGTTAGAATGGTGAATGGTTCGCATACGCGGTGCGGGGCGCGAGGAAGGGGCGGGCGAAAGGTGCCGGATTATTGGACGTGTTGGTCTATTAAAGTGTCGGATTATCGAGATTCTAATTGCATGAACGAATAGATCAATAGACTGATATTTTAATAATTAAGCACCACTTGTATGGAAAACTTTCAACGGATATACATTCAATCCTGACTTTTTGAATGCTTTACACGTGTTAACAAAAGGGCAACAGCACAAAATATTATAATACTCAATTTAGTGACTGTTCAATCTAAATATAAAACAGTATTAATTTATTCATCCAATTAATACTTTGTATTGGTATAAAGGCTTTCATTTTTATCGTAGGTATGTGGAACAAGATTTGAGCCAAATTCATTTAACAACACCCAGCAGAGCTTCGTGGTGTAAATAATTCTTACAATTTACTAAATATAACATGATAAATTGATAACGTTAATTAGTTTTTAGCTTTTCATCAGCTTTTGGTTGGCAATATTTTTTAACAGCCATTTTAATTAAGGGTTTGTATACAAATGGCCAAGGCACAAACAGCAAAAAACCAGAGAAGAATAAACTATAATACACACGCCACCATTTCCAAAATATTTTCAGATCAAACGGAGCTAAACTCCAACCCATAAATACTATAGTATATGCCTTGAGTAAAAAATAGAGAAGATATTTTAAATGTGAATTCCATATGACATTATAAACGCTTGTTTTGGTAATTATACTTTCTAGTTCCTTTTCCATATAAATTATTATAAATTCGTTGAAAAATGTCATGTAATAGCCTGAACGCAGACCATGCCATAAGGCTAAGAAGAAAAGAGTGAAAAACTGACTTAGATGTCGGTTACCTAGAAACTTAAGCCTTTTGTAGATGTATTCAGCTGCAAAAAAGTTTGTATTACAGTTAAAACTGTCTATGTAATGCTGGAATTTTGTAGCAGTTTCAAAACGCATTAATTTAATATTGTTGCAGCCATCCCATTTGGATACCTCACCATCCTCAGTCTTTTCCATCCCATTGTAGGAGAGTCCAAAACGTATACATGAAGCTGCAAAAAAAAGCAATTATAAGCAATCACATTAACATTTTTCTGATGAGTTAACCGTTCATAATTCTCCCAGAATGCTAGCAGAAGTTGTATGCCATTTCTTCACCTAATTTTTGTTTTTAGACATTAACATACTATAAGTTATCAATGGTAGTTTAAAAATCATGCACCATTTGCAGTGAAGTAGTTTTGGATTAAAATTTATATTTAATATTTAATAACCCTTCGCACTCTTGTGGTGACTCTCACTCACCATGTGGTTTGATGCCGCAACTCAGTGAAAAAAGGCCCAGAGTGCAAAGGGTAAGACGACTTATTTACATACTGTTTAAACTGATATCACCATTGACACTATTCACACAGTTCAACTACTTAATTTGTATGGAAATTTATTGTAATTCCCTCAGGGCCGGTTTTAGAGGTCTGGAAGCCCCGGAGCAACAAAGGAGTGGAGGCCCCGGGCTCCAAATTATTTTCAAATAAAATGAATATTTTTTAATATTAAAACTATTGTAAAAATGTCGGAATTTGAAATTTTTTTCCGTAGAGGCCCCTCTTTTGTAGAGGATCCGGGGCTCTACCCCCTGCAGCTGTAGTGGACTGAAATCCTAAATCCGGCCCTGAATTCCCTACATAATAAACTTTAATTATTGTTAGTTGTGTAGTTCTGTCAAGGACAACACAATTTTAAAATTTGACCCTGACCAATACCTGATCTTGTCAGAATCAGATATTCAAAATACAAATACTATTGATGATGGTCAGAACTTTTTTTTAAAAAAACTAATTATTTTAAAAATATTTTTATAAGATTTTTAAACAGAAATACCAATATATCCAAATTCCAAATTTAAGTCTAAGCAAATAAAATAGGTATGCATTCATACCTTTTGATAAATAAAAATGTAGTCGACTTGTGTAGTAACTTGTTAGTGACAATAATGTCTCAGTTAGATTATATTCTTTCTTGACCTTAATATAAAACAAAGGCATTAATGCTTTAGTTATAGCAACAATGACTTACCTTCTGTGAGTAACCAGCAAGAAATGTACTTATATAACGCAAAATGCGCCCATAAACCACAATAAAAGTGCCGATAGATTATAGAAGTCTCCCAAAACTCATCAGATATCATATATTTTACATTGAAGACAGACACTAAAAATACATAAATCAGAAATCATATTCATGTTATAATTTAATTAACTCATACCATTTATTGACTTGAACAAACATTCAATTAGGTTTACTGTAAATTGTTTCTAATATTAGTTTGTGTATTTAGCAAAAAAATCTTACCTCCTATTTGGAAGGCAATCAAGTAAGAAATACCTTGGACCAGCCTTTTCATTGCATGTTTTTTGAGAGTTTTTGCCTCTCTCTCAATTGGAAATTTGTCAGACACAAAATCAATATAGCGCTTAAATGAAAATATTGGTCCAACAAGGAAACAAGCAGGAAAATAAACAAAACCTAAAAGTTCCAAAAGATTTGGTGTGGTTTCTAAAGCTGTTTTCTTATTATTAGTTGAGAGTTCCTCGCCCTGTTTCATTTTTGCACCATCCCACATATCAAATGAGAGAGCAATAAGTTTTAGGGTTAATACACAATGAGGCATAGTCCAAGTAATATCATAATCTTCAGACTCTGTCATGATGTAACCAATTAGAAGATATGACATATTAAAGGCAAAAGTTATTATTGCGTTCCATTTTCCCGGCCCAAGAATTAAAGTTGAACAATAAATTACAATTGCTGGTATCGCATTATGAATAAATGAGATGCCAAAATTGTAAATTGCAAGATCAACACCCATAGTTATGAAATAAATGTGTCTGTATTCCTTAAATTTTTTGATCTTTTCATTATATAAAATTCCTAGTGGGTATCCCAATAAAATAGATATTAGTAGTTTTAGTGCTGGTTCTGTTGTTCCAATAATATCAGCAAAAATTGGCACTGGATTCAGCCCAATCCAGCTTAAAAATGACAGAATCAATCCAATCATTTTTCTTAACACCTGTAAAAAATGCAACACATAAAACCATGAATTTTTTTAGAAATTTATATCATTTTTATATGTCAACCCAAGTTTGTTATAAGTACATAGTGTGAAGTAAATTTAATCTGGAAACATTGAAGAATATCATTTTAATAAGTTATAAAAGTTTCAAATTGGCAAAGCGGCTTTGCCAATTTGAAACTTTTATACTTTTCATGATAAAGTCAAAAAAATAAAAAATCTCCAATTATACAAGACAGATGAAAAAAGGAGAACTGCGAGAGTTAATATAATAAGGCAAGGAATATTATCAATAATTTCACTTCTTATCATCTTACAATTAGGTAGATATGCGAAAACAATGAAGTATGCACAATATCTTATCATATGGAATAGAAGCAATATAGCAGCACCTAAAGATGAGAACAATATTATAATGAGAACTAATGAATAAGAAATAATGAGAATGATAAATCTTCTCTTCTTTATAATAAACTTATGATAAAAATAAACTGGACGAACAACATTCATAATTCACATTTATCTTAAAATATATTTTTAGTATTATTTTAAACTTAATTCACACTATTTAGACAGAAAAAAATACCATGTGCACACTTACGTCTGACGCCTTGTATAATAATGTACTCTGTGCGTCTTAAATTCAAATAGATATTTATTTCGCACTCAATTCCGCAGTCCACTTTCTGAAATCATGCAACCATCCTGACAATACGTCATGATCTGATTAGGTAGGTATTTAGTGAATAACTTATAACTGAATAAGTGAATAGTGATGAGAAATTTAGAGTGCTTGCCAGATAAGTCTGCGCGCGACGGGTGGCGTACCAAATATTGCCAGGTATAGAAAGCAAACTCTCAACCACTATGCAACACCAAAAAAATCACCGGCATTCTGAATGTTAATTCGTATTAGGTATACTTAGTATACAACAGAAAACAAATTTATATTTAGATATCACGTCGAATTAACTACTAAATTTGACGTGATGTAACAATTTTATTTGTAAATTTCAATTAGTTTTAGGGTGATGAATAATAATTACATACTAAAACTCAGTGAAAATATATATATTTTTAATTTGTTACATATTGTAACTGAATAACTCCTTATTTATCTGCTCCATAAGAAATATTTACATAATCTACAATTAAATAAAACAACACCAAATTTATATATATATATATATATATATATATATATATATATATATATATATATATATATGTATCAGAAACATGTGAAAATAGAATGGAAAGATTTACCCACTGATGGACCATAGTTATCCAAAATTTAGAAGTTCTGCTATATTCTCGATAAATTTCACATGATTCACTTGACTCGTTATTAGAAGAGTTTAAAGTTTTGCTGTCACTTGCATGATCAATTATAAATTTGTCCAGTTCTATGTCCAAAAGCCTGTCAGATTCAAAATATTGGTCTACGATTTTTTCAACATGCTGCAACATTATCGAATTAAATGCCGCTTCAGATTGAAGATATTTCACCTGTGGCTTGATTTAAATTTTTTTCCACAATACTTCTTTTTTTTCAATGGGGTTTAAATCCTAAAACAAACTAAATCATTAACCAACAACAAAGTAAAAATATGTATCGTATAAAAATACCCCACATAAAGACATAATACCATGTACTGGTCACCCCAAAAATTACCTGTCAAGTAATAAAAAAGTTTTGAAAATGGTACAATCGGCCCTTTATTTTGCCGTTTTGTTAAATAAGCACGTTTTACTTTCAATATAACATCTCTACCAGCACTTTTTATAACCTTAGGCATGATGATTACCAATAAAATCGAATAAAAACGCCACTGCTGCACACTAATTCCGGAAAACAATATGACGGAAAGAAATTTAGTTCCAATTTTTGCCGCGCGCAGACTTATCTGGCAAGCACTCTACTACTTGGCTGAATGTCAGTCGTCACTGCAACTGGCATATTATATGTACATACTTTTTCAGTTAAATTATGGAGGGTAGAGATAAGGAGGAATCTCTCATATGGGGCTTTACTTTCAAAAGTGTCCATGATAAGCTGTTAGATTATAGTTCCAAAACCAACTAAAAACTTAAAAAGGCGGTGATGACCACTGATGGTTCGATGTGAATTTGGCGATTATTAGAAACAGTAAAGTACATAAGTAGTTGTACTGAATAGATTAGTTTATAAAAATAATGCATGGTGTCAATTGTTATAAATATTTTATTAGCACCCCACGCTTTTTTTTTAAATAAAATATATTTTAAATTTATTTTCTATTTTTTAGTTCGGTTTTTTATAAAAAGCGTGTTTTTTAGTTTTTTTTTAAACTATTATTTATTTTCTACTTTTTAGTATGGTTTATTTATAATAGCTTGTTTTTTAATTTTAAACTATTAAAATTAAGTTTATGGAATAATAATAGTATTAAGTACAGCGCCACCTTGTGACAGTAGCCAGAATGCGCGTGGGGTGACCGATAGTTTATTATACAACGCAGTGTTTTAAATGCCGCTTAATATCAATTTCTAGTCACAGCGCCATCTAGTAGCGCGTATCATCGCATAGATGGCATCGCGTCTGCAGATAAATTAACAAAAATCATAATTTGCAAATTGAAAAATGGAATAATTTTATCAAATTAGTGTATTGTCATCGGTCTTTGAGACGTATGCAAAGTTTCAAGTTAATCAGATGTTTAGAAACCGGTGAAAATCGTGCTCAAAGATTCCGTTACATACATACAACCCAAGCTAATAAAAGCGTGTTAAAAATAAAGTAAATGAGTATGCAATTGAAAACGTCATTATTCAAAAGAATTCTGAAAATTTAAAAATTATTGTTATATATTTAATCAATGTAAGAAATTACTTTACTTTACAACTAAATTTTTGAAAGTCGTTACGGACCGGATATATATCTTTCTTCGTTTCATTCTGTCCTACTCTAACACTTAACAGTTTTAGGCGCTTTCTTTCAAATCAGCTTAGCATCAGCTTACAGCAGCGCCACCATAATATCACATGACTTTATGGACACTTCTAACATACAGAGAAATTACTCCTTATCTCTACCCTCCATAGGTTAAATAAAATCACAGACTTTGCGTTCCACTAAGCGATAATTTCGACCAAAACACCCATCTAGCCGTTCCACGTCTTGATAACCGCGCTCGTTGTGGTCGTGACGAAAACGACAATAATAGGGAATTTGCATGCATTTTTTTTGTATTTTTAATTCACTTATTACATCATTCTAACCTGATAAAAAATATAAATACTCTTGGCAATGTCCAAATTAATTTTTAAAATAACTTTGAAAACATCAATAAAATTTGATCAGTTTGAACACCGCCATATTTCGCGGGCTTTGGATGACGTCACAGACCACGCTCGGTATTTGTTTACTTGAAGTGTTACATTAATTTTATATCGAATTTCAGTCATAATTATTATTTATTGTAATTACTAGACGATGGATAAAACACTATAAGAATTACATCCAATAAAATATTTTTTCCTATTCCAAGAAATGCGAAAGTGTGAAATCAATGGTGTAAATTAATGAGAAGAGATGTATCTTCAATGTTGTGTTTATATTGTTGTAAAGATCACTTTAATGTAAGTATATTACAACCAGAGAGAAAGAGTGCTATTCCAATTGTATTTTGACGAAACCACTTCAATCATCGTCCTAAATGATTTCTAATATCACCAGAATGCTAAACTTGCACTAACTAATGGAAAAAACAACAAATAAAAATTATATTTCTCCGTAACACTTGTAGCACAGTACAAATACCGACGCCGATAAATGACAGAACGTGCAACGTGACGTCACGTTTTGTTTCGACCAATAGTGATGCATTTTTCAAATTTGAATTTCTCTCCCTTATTTCACACATTTTAATTAATATTTTTTGCAATTAAACACGAACTAAATAAGAAAATAATAATAATAGGTAAATATAATTGGCCGTATTTCCATGAAAAGGATGCAACCCACACAGTTCGTTTTTAAGATATTCTAGTTTTATAAATTAAATATCCCGTCAAACAATACTCTGTCAAGCAAGTGGGGTGGTACAAAATGAAGAAAAAACCATCCGGCTTCTACATTTTGCTAAGGCTGTTTTCGTAATGTGAGAGTATTTGACATTAGTTAACCATTTTGAAAAACATAAGTCATTTTGAGCAAAGTTGTGAGTTGGATCCTTTTCATGGAAATACGGTCAATTATGTTAAATATAATCATATTCAACTTTACCATAAATTTTTACTCATTCATCAATAAAAAACTTTTTTATGCTCAACACCATAACTTATGTTTCTCGCAAAGAAATCGGCTTAATAATTAATATGTAAAGAATGTATACCTATTATATCATTGAGATGATTTTTTATGAAACACTTGTTTCATAAAAAATCATCTCATCATCTCATTCTCCGCACATGTAGTGCGGTTTTTCAAGATTTATTAGATAGATTATGGACCTGGATGGACCCCATCCACGTCCTCTCAATCTACATATCAATATATTTTTATTAAGGTTGCACAAGTCGCGGGCTCGAACTCACTGGTGGGCGAGGCCAAAAAGCATGCTGTTCAGTCATTATTAAGTGAGATGCACGATAACTCATAGTAAAAGGGGCGTCTAAAAAAATACGAAAAAGCCTTTGGAAAATCGAGTTTTATGAAAAAACCACTGCATAAATCAATTACAAATAAAAGTTATTCTATTCTTCGATAATCGTGCTTTGTCGGTACTGACTTTGTTTTGAAAATTTGATACTTCTTTTATTACTAATTTAAGCCCAAAGTTGTGTTAAAAAATGGCAATAAAAACGAATCTTTGGTAGCTCGTAACTTTTTAATGGTTTTTCATTTTACCATTCTGTTTCCGTACAGACAAAATTAATAATGAGACAAAACGATATCATGTTTAACTTTGCATGTACGGTGCTAAATAGTGGAGTAAAACCCCCCCGAAATTTCTATGGAAAAAATGTCGACTATTGTCACCTTAAGTACAATGAAAATTATCCTTTTTTCACGATCATAACTTGTTAAATTGCATTTCATTCTTCATCTTCTAGATAAAGACTACAGTTTCTGAAGCATTATTTCGAAGCGTTACCAATTTATAGTTTGTCAAGAAAGTCATGAAAAAAAAGGAGGGCGCCACCATAGTTTATAGGGTATCCCCGTATACTTCGACTAAATATTGTTGATACTTTATTTGTTCTTCAAATAAAATGTTTATGATTCCTATAGTAAGTACATAAAAAAAAATTAGACAAGGATTTTCATCTTTACATATATATCTTGTCCGCAAGGCAGTCGCTGGGATTACAAAAAATAATAACGAAAATTACAATTATAAAAATATATTTTACTAATCAGATTCCAAATAATCTGAGTCGAGGTATTCGACTCCCGAAATATAGCCTGATACTCCTGGTCCCTGATACATTTCTTCCTCGTCCGATTCATTGTCCTCTGTTGTGATGTCATTATATAGAGTTCCTCCACGAACAAAGTATTCATTTTCAATTTTAATGACATGGTCTACACAATTTTTCTTAGGTCGGCCTTTCCTGTGTTTTCCAGGCGTTGTGAAATTGCCATCATTCGTCATACCTTTGTGATCCACAATGCGCCGAATTGTGCTTATGGAAACACCTAAAACGAAGAGAAACATGTTAACAATTATTGTCAATAACGATATTCATATTATCTAAACAAAAACAATAAAATCGCACCGAACCGAAAAAAACTCGTTAAACTAAATAATAAAAAAAGGATCAAAACTGTTGAAGGTGTACTATAAATACGTAGGTAAATTTCATAACCTCAACACAATGTAAACAACACTTTATAACCGATAAATTACTACTTAAAACAAATAATTTTAAAGAGAAAACAGTTCCTTTATTGTGTATAATGATAAAATATAATATACGCACCAGTCATCTTTGCTGTTCGACCGTAAACATCATCCAAATCCAAATGAACTTCCTCGCTTGAAATTCGGCCATGCACTCTTTAAATACTTTAAATATGATTCGCCTCGCACTGCTCTTATACACTTTTCGATTCATATTTAATATTTGAGTGATTGTAAGGAAAATAACACTATAAAACGTAAAAAGAAGTCAACACAATAACAACAAAGCTATAAAGTGACAGCTAATGTACAATATAGACTTGTGTCGCTCGCGAGCGAATGATATGAAAGATATATATCTTGCCAAAAGAGCGGATATATCTCTCGCTCACCAGTTTCTTGAATATATCTTTATATCCAAGAGCTAAGATTCATTTTTGATGCGTTTCAGATCAGATGAATAAAAAGATGCTTAAGTAAGGGTAAAGAGCGAGATAGACGACGTTGTTTAGATTGCGCCTAGCCGAGAGCTAGTGAGAATAAAATGAGTAACAAAAGAAAATGTACGTTAAAATATGGGAATAAAGTACAAAATAGGTTGCGTTACGCAATTCCCGTTGGACTTTCAAAATAATGTCCCTACGTAATTTTAAGTATTAGTTTATATTTGAAAAATGAACACGATTTTTTTCGCTAATAATATACCTACTTATCTTATTAGTATTTCATATGTTTTATGTGTTGAAAATAGTGTAAATAAATAATTGCAATAATAAATAAATAAATATAATATTAAATAGTACCAGTAAATATTTTAAATTAAGAAATTTCGTGTTTGTGTACTTTGACTATATCTCGCTCTCGGTATACTCTTTCGACTCTCTCAATCGAACGGTTCAGTTTGATAAATAGCTCGTTACGATCAGTTACTCAGTTCTATCTCGCTCTGAGCGAGATATAAAAGAGTGATATATATCTCAGATCGAAAAGATATATATCTCTCTTTTCTTTTTAGTGATATATTTTGCGCAACTCTAGTACAATAAATCAGTGTTGCTAGTACAAGCAAAATTTTTAGTTCCCAAATCATTCTTTTCATGACTTTCTTGACAAACTATATATACAATTGTTGCCGTTAAAACATTGCAGCATTGTACGTGACCAATTTTATCCTATCCTATCCTTAAAATATAGATTTTTAGATCTATAAAAGTGGAATATCCCACAATACATTTTTTTGTTGTGTCTCAAAGGGTTAAGGCAGCGTTTTCGTTGAAAACTCCCAGGCGGCTTGGCTTTTTCCGACACTTCCAACAATTATCGTTATATTTCAACCAATTTATACAACAGATTGACAAATAACATACGTAAACCTTCTATTCTTGAAAACCGAATGAAAATCCGTTCAGTAAGTTTGAGTTTATCGCGAATAGACAGACAGACAGTTTTCGTGAGTTTAACGTACCCTTACTATGAGGCACAGTGACGATTCAGCACAAATACTATAAGGAAGTAGTTTTGAGTAGGATATACAACCGTCGCTCGCACGAGGCCCTCTCAGCGGAGTGCCCACGCGCCCTGCTGCCACTGTTGCTGCTGTGCCCGCTGACGCTGAGCAAACGTGCACACATCGTCTTCGCGGCGAGGGACACCACCGAGGGGCATGGTGTCAATAGTTATAAATATTTTATTGACAGATATGAGTAAAGTGATTATCATTTTGATAATATCTTAAAAAGCACCCCATGCTTTTTTTAAAATACATTTTTTTTTCTTATTCACACTATTATTAATTTATATTTAAAGAAATTTTTAACACTATTCTTAATTTAAATTTATTTTCAATTTTTTAGTGCGGTTTTCTATAAAAAGCGTGTTTTTTAGATTTTTTAAACTATTACTTATTTTCTAGTTTTCTACTTTTTAGTTTGGTTTATTCATAATAGCTTGTTTTTTTAATTTTAAACTTTCAACATTAAAATTAAGTTTCTTACCTTATCGACTATAGATGAAAATTATATAAATTAACAAAAATCATATTTTGAGTATTATGTATTTCGAATTAGAATATAATTTTTTTCCAAGTCCTTGCGTTGACTAAGTACAACCTCTGCGATATTATCAAACATTTTCTTCATTTCTTAATTTATTTGAAACCAGGATTTTTTATTTTTTATTTTATTTAAATATGAATAATGTAGTATTAAGTACAGCGCCACCTTGTGACAGTAGCTAGAAATGCGCGTGGCGTGACCGATAGTTTAAATACAATGCAGTGTTGTAAATGCCGCATAGATGGCGCTGATAATGGTAAAATAAAATCTGGTTTGATGTTCAGTTTACTTGATGATAAAATTATGCGATGTATTAATATTTACTACGCGTTATAATATAAGTAATAAATCAAGTATTGTTTGTTTAATTTTTTTTTGATTGGATATCAAATCAAAAAATAATAATTGGTCAGTTTTAATATCAATATCTAGGGTAAAATGTACAGCGCCACCTTGTAATAATAGCTAGAAAAGCGCGTAGCGTCGCATAAATGAAATAATTTTATCAAATTAGTGTATTGTCACCGGTCCTCGATAAATCTACAAAGTTTGAACGAAATCTGGTTTAAAGTGGGTCAAAATCGCGCCCAAAGAAGTCGGTTACAAACATACAAATATACAAACAAACAAACCTACAAACATACATACAGGTGAAGCAATTAAGGTTTCTACAGTCGGAGGTCGCAAAAAAAAAACCAAAATACTTTTAATTAATATAATTAATAGAAGTAAAATTACATTATAAGATATGATTATTACTCGAGGTATGAAATAAAAATGCGATAGAAATGGAAAGATTCCCAATCCTTGGTTCTGCGATTGACGTCAATTGAATCAACTTTCCGTTGACGATGCAATTTGACGCTGCATGTGCAACGCGCAATGAAGGCCACCGATACTGCCGTCGATGCATATTCCATACATTAGGGTTCTGTAACAAAGCTAAAAAAAAGCGTGTAACAAAACACCGATTTTTTGTCCCCGTCCGCGTCGGCGTGGCCACCTTTTTTTTATTTGTCAAAAGTGATATTTGACAAACTTCTTCGGCGCCATTTCATCATATGCGATTTTTGGTGTTTGTAGTGATTAGTCGTGTTTAATTCTTTTTGGGTAACTAACGCTAATTTTTCAATATATTTAAAATAAATTAAGAAAATATAACCTAAATGTTTGACAGTTTCTGTGTTGCCAATTTACACTTTTTTATTTTCCCAAATTTTCGTAGGTAACTAATTAATTAAATTCAAAATAAAAAAAAATAGATAAGTAATAATTTCACAGATCTTAAGATTTAAATATCAAGTTAATAAAGAATTTTTATTTTCAGGTGGTTTTCAGTAACATTCAAAATATTACACTACTAGAACAGTCTGAATCTTCCAAAATAATATGTAATGAAACCAATATAAAACATGGGTGAAGAACAAATAAAAGCAGTATTAAATCAGAAAAGATCAAATCGACTCGAAGATTGAAAAATATACAATTCGTGAATGTAAACGCATATTATTAAAATAATTTGTCTCTTAAAAATATTATATCAGAGCTGAAGTTAATAATGTGAATAAAATTCTAGGACATTGATTACCGATAAAACATTGAAACGGATAATTCTAGTTTGTTTAAACATGTCTTAACAAAGAAATTTGTCTGCGGAAGTATTCAGAATCGCTTAGAAAGTTTGCATTATATAAGTCTATACTTTGTTAGGAAGCAATTTGATTCATACTTACCTCATACTAAAAGACTGGAGGTAATATAGAAGTAGAGTACCGAAATAAATATGCACTATTTAAAAAAAAAATTACTCACTAATTTTCAGAGAATTAAAGGATCATATTAAAGATGATAGTCCATTGGATATCTCACTTTTAATTGAAAGGATTTCTTTAAGGTTTTTCTGCTTTTAATTTGAAGTTTGAATTCATTTTATGAGTTCACTCACGCCAAGTGACCAAGGAGAACGACATATTTTAAAAAACTAATTCTATTTAAAGGACAAAAGACGATTACTGATTGTAAATAAATGTCTGTTAAATATGATGGTAATATGTTTACGTCAGAAACAGAACAGACGGCATAAAAAGTAAGGTTTAAAGAAATTTATTTTCATAAGAACCTAAAACTATATATAAATAAATAAAACACACATCAACTTATCACGCACATAATTTGTTATTATAAAGTGTTTTGGTGCAATATTAATTTATTATTAAAAATCTATCCGCAAATGGATTAATAATAATTATTTAAGCATTACACCAAATCACACGACAATTTTACCCAGATATGGGTAATTCTTTTTTATATGACAACACGGTCTACAACTATGTCTGTCTCATGTGCGGCCACGCCAATATTCCAGGCCTGGCGTGGCCGAGACTTTTTATACTTTTCTCTCCGATAGTAATTCTTCGTCTGATGTCGTCATTTCCGGGATTCTAGAGGCGAGGAACGCGAAGAAAGCGATGTGGAGGCGCTACTACTTTTCTCTGAGTATAAACCGAGTTATTTAGGATGTAATCACAATTTGTTCATTAAAATGTCTGTATCTATCGCTTCGATATGCGAACATATGTTTTTGTACCTAACTTTTTGAAAAGTCTTCGTCGAGTTAAATCGTCGTCTTGTGTTGTCTTTACTTTTTGAATTACCGCCATACATTACAAAGTGTTTAATTTTTAGCCCATTCTCTCATTTGACGGAAAATCTAGCTTTCTAGCAATGATGCCAAATTGGGAGTTTTCCTCCCAAATTTAGGGGAAACATGATGTCTAGGGGGTACATTTATTTAGGGTGATTTTTAGGGGGTGCTTTATTCGATAATTTTTTAGAAAAACGCACGATTTTATACAATTTATAGTAAACTCTGAACCTCGAATTTTATTGTTATCATCATTAATATTATTAGGTCATTAATTAATGTATGTAAATGTGTAAAATGCACCCACATAAATGCAACAGCTATTTTAAAATACTTGAATGTATTTATATTTAAATCCTTTGATTATTTATATGTCAAATAATCTAAGTTTAAATCATGTTTTTATGTTAGAAATATCGACAGATGAGCATGAGATTCACTTAATGCTAGCTGGTATGGCTTAAGTCTTAACCTCAGCCACAGAACATTAGTCAATGATGCGCTGTCAAGTGTCAACCTATTTTTTATTTCGAGCTGAAACTTACTGAAACCGAAACGCGCAATGTGCACCCGCGGTCGGAATTTCGATATTCCTCCCACCAACCATTTATTAATTGACCTCTCAAACAGAGTGTACAAAAAAACGGGTTTATAGGCGAAGTTTGAAGGGGGAACATTAAACATTTTGTAGGAGACAGGTCACAGGAGTTGGCATCACTGACTCGAGATTTCGAGAATCACAGATTACTATATGTAGCATCGAGAATCGAGATTATACTCTTTGATCGAGATCATGTTTGTATAAATGTTATGTATATTTTTACAAACATGATCGCACATGATCGAGTTGTACGCACTTACTATTACTAATAATAACGTACTCTTAACGTATTTTAAGTTTTAACTAGTTATTCAGAGTTGCCTAGGCAGAAGCAATAAATATGTCAGTAAATGTTTTACCTACAGAAATATTGATAAAAATCTTTAAGAACATCAGCCCAAAAAAATTAACCACGTGTAGACATGTCTGTTTACGTTGGAAGAACATTATTGATAATTTGTTATATGATGATGAGATTTGGTACAAAATTGGAATAGAGGACTTTCCTTCTATTTGTAAAATCGCAAAGCATAACGCTATTCAAGACACATCATGGTACAACATCTACAAATCTTTACACTTGTGGTCCAAATTGCAGAAGGCTGATGAAAACATTATTAAGCTGAGGTCAGATTGCCTTAAGGGGAAGGAAATACGAGACTTCAAAGTCCTAAGTAATGGTATAGTTGGTGTACACTCACTACTTTCCATAGAATACTTGGACTTAAAAACAATGAAAAGCAGCAATGTACATCCTCCTATTAAAGGAAACTATGTAACATATATGGAAAATGATTATTTGATTGTCTTAATGAGTCCATTTTTGCATCTCTTTATCATTATAACAGGTAATGAAGGGCGTAATGTAAAAAACCAATTTTGTGTGGATTATGTCATAATGTTTCTTTTGGTTGATAAATGTGTGTACTATATTACACAAGATAACAGTCTTTATGTATACAATTTAGATTTAGATAATCTTAAAACATATAAAATAAACCAATTTTCTGAAGGAGTGGTGACGATTGGCTTTAGTGATCAGTTAAATATACTGACCCACGAACAACATATATACTCCTTGTTAGGAGATAATGAAATACATCATTGTGAACTTCCATCCAATTCTAACATACTACATGAACTTTGGAGGTACAAACTGTTAGAACGAATGGATTGGAATGTTTATATGCAATGGATGTATGTAATAGATTACGTTATACCAGACACTTTTCTAAATGTGTCAGTTGTAAGGCCATACGGTGATGTTGTTTTTGTTGGTAAGCCATTTGGTATACTGGAAATTTATTATAAGCCATTTATTAATGATCAATTTGATATCTGGCAATCAAAACCAATTAAAACTTATGATTTAGCAGCTTATGATAAATGTGAATCAATAGCTCTTGCACAGATTCTGCACATAGAAGTAATTGAAATAGAAAACGGCCATCTTGTACTTGTTGGCATGACATCTACCATTGTAAGTTTAAAAATTTTTCATACATTTGGTAGACCTGGAGAATAGTCATCATAGATTAAGATTAAATGTAGTATTTTGAGAAAATGTAACTACAGTAATAGTCTACGTCTAAAAATAAAATAATTTAAAAAAATAAATAAAAAAAAAGCCTTTATTTCCAAATTTCCCAAATTATTTTACATTAGAGATTTGGGTAAGTAAGTTTCTTATAGTTAGTAGTTAGTGTTAAGTTTATGTTTGTTATGTACTATTTATTTATTTAATTTGGACCCCTCTTCGGGTGTAGGCCTCCTCCAAATCTCTCCATTTTTGCCTGTCTTCTGCTTTGTTTAGCCAGTCTTTTCCTGCAATCTCTTTTGTATCGTCTAGCCATCGTTTATATGGCTTTCCCACTTTCCTTGTGCCAATAGGGCCTCTCCATTTTGTTGCCAATATCGTCCATCTTTTATCTTTATATCGTGCGATATGTCCTGCCCATCACCATTTTAATTTGAGGGCTTGAGTTAGTGTGTCTTGTAGATTTGTTTTTTCTCTTATAGACATACTCTTTATTTTTTGTAGCTTTTTTATGTTGAGCATGCTCCTTTCCATGGCTCTTTGGGTGGTTCTTATCTTTATCTTATCTGTAAAGGTCCATGTTTGGCACCCATAGAGCAGGCTCGGTAGAAGGCATGTATCCGCCACTATCTTTTAGGTTTAGGCTGTATTTGCCTTTTAGGATTTCCTGCAGTGACCAGAATTACCTCCAGGTTATGTTAGCTCTTCTTTCTACCTCTTCTTCGTTGTTTGTTTTTGTGAATGACAGTTGCTTTCCTAGATATATTTATTGGTCTACATAATCTAGGTTGTTGCCGTTTATATTTATTTGAAATTGTTTACTGTTTGTCATTATTTTTGTTTTATTTGAGTTCATTTGTAAGCCTACTTTGGTGCTTTCTTCGTTTAGTTGCTTTATAAGCTCTCTTAGTTCTGTTGCAGTTTCGGCTACTATGACTATGTCGTCTGCAAATCTCAAATGGTTTTTGAACTGGCCCTCCAGGTTAATGCCTATTGACTTCCATTTGAGATTCTGAAATATGACTTCCAGGACAGCAATAAAGATCTCAATTGGGTGATAGAGGATCTCCTTGTCGGACCCCCCTCTCTATCCTTATTTGTTTTCCTCTTGTCTCCAGCTTGACTCGGCTAGTGCTATTCGCGTATATATTCTTTATAATATTGATGTATTTTTGGTTCACACTGAGCCGTTTCAATTCATTCCAGATTGCGCTGTGATTGATGCTATCAAATGCCTTGCTGTAATCTACAAAGGCGACATATATGTAGGTTTCTATTGAACTCTTTATACTTCTCTATTATCTGTTCTAGCGATTGTATGTGGTCAGTGGTGCTGAAACCTGCCCTGAAGCCAGCCTGCTCTCTTGGTTGTGAGTCGTCAATTGTTTTGGATATTCGCCTTAACATTATTGAAGAGAAAACTTTGTAAATGCTCGCCAGTAAGCTGATTGGCCTATAGTTACCGATGTCTATGGAATTGCCTTTCTTGTACAGCAATATTATATCGGATGTACACCATTGCTCTGGTATTGTTTCGGAATTAGTACCATATTGAATAGATGTGTTAGATATTGAAGCAGAACTGGTGCACCATGTTTTAGAGCTTCGTTTGTTATTCCATCTGGACCTGGGCTTTTTTCGGTTTTCAGCTGTTTTATGTGCTCATACACTTCTTTTTCTTCGATCTGCTTTACTGACAAGTTTACGTTATTCGCAATGGGTGTTTCCTCTTGTATGTGGTTGTAGTCTTTCATTCTGTAGAGTTCTTCATAAAAGTTTGTGGCATGATTTATTACGTCCTTCCTTGTTTTTGTTTCTTCTTTGTCTTGTCCAAGTTTTTGTATCCAAGATTTGTTTAGATTAAGTTCTTTTATAGCTCTCTTTGTACTTCTGTGTTTCTTGAGGTTCCTTGTTATTACTTCCTTCCTGTGATTCCTGTAGTCTATTCTTATAGATTTCTTTGTTTCCTTGAAGCCGGGTGAGTTCATTCTTCATGTCACGGTCTTTGTCTTTCTTAAACATTAGTTCTGTGCGTTGTTTTATTAGTTGTTTTGTATTGTCGCTAAATATATTGTTTATTTTTGTGTGTTCAGTCTTAGTCTTCTGTGTTACGCTGTCTTTTATCGACTTATTGTTGTAATCTTGAACACTTGTATCTTCTGTTTTGTTTCCTAGTTTTGTCTCTAAGCTTTTGATATAACTATGTATTTCTTCTTCTGTCTTTAGGCTTTTAAACGAAGACTGGAAGTTTTTTCGACTCTTTTTTGGAAGATTCAAGTTAAATGTTGCTCTCAGAAGTCGGTGGTCTGATGGAAATAGTACGTTATTCAGGACTTCGAAATTAGTGATATGTGCTGGTTGGTTTGTCATTATGAAATCTATTTCATTTCTGGTGTTTTGGTCAGGAGATATCCAGGTCCATCTTCTGTTCGGTCTTTTGTTATAAAAGGTATTCATTATGGAGAGTTTGTGTCCTAATGCATATTCTATGAGTCTTCCTCCTCGTTTGTTTCGGTCTCCGTAGCCATACTTGCCCATAATAAGATTTTCTTCCTTCTTGGGGTAGCCTAATTTTGCATTAAAATCTCCTATGACGATTATTTTGTCGCCGGCTAGAGAGTGAGCTTTGTCTATGTCATTGTAGAAGTTAATATATAAATACCTTAGCAGGTATGTAGTCTGCATTTCAATTTGGATGTTAACAAGCCATATAAATTCCCGACTATATTTTTAGTTTCAATTTAAATTGCGAATATAAATACAAATTGTCACTTCTATACAGAGGAATATACTGGCTAAAACTTAACCGATTAATTTTAAAAATCAAAAATATAGCTTCCGAGAAACCTTTCAATTGTAAGAGATAATGCCCTATATATTTTTAACTGTTAAATGAACTGATTAATGTATGTAAGTAAACATACATTAGCTTATTAATTTTAAATATGCTGGATAATTAAAAACCCTTTATTTGCTATGTATTTTATTACATCATCATAATAGAAGTGTTTTTAATTAATTAAAAGTTTATATAATAAATTAATAATTACTTACATCGTGTCTTTTTTCTTTCACATATTAATGAATAATTATTTTTATATGATACATAGAGGGTAGGCGTTATGAGTGAAGCACGCATTTAAGTTTTATCTATGTATTTTTTTTTTGTAAAATAAATCTATAAAGCTTCATGACTACACGAGAACAGTCAGATTCTATTACACATGGTTTAATTAAAACTATTTAACCATGTGTAATGTTATTATTGGGTAAAATACCCAGTAGTCGGCCTTTTAACTCATATTTCAACTTTGAAATATAGTCTAATGAAAATAAAAAAAATAACGAAACGCAACTAGTTTCAAATAGAACACTATTTATTAAACTTTGATAATACGATTATAAAAACTGATAAAATTTATCTGAAAATGTAGGGTATAGTACCCAGAAGTCAGCATTTTAACTCATTTTTCAACTTTAAAAATATAGTATAACGAAAATAAAAAAAGATAACGACACGTAACTAGTCTCAAATACAACACTATTTATTAAACTTTAATGATACGATTATAAAAACTGATAAAATTTATCTGAAAACGTAGGAAACATTTTTTTTCGGAAATACGTCATGGTCCGGGAGCCAGCAACAGGTTTTCATGACCAAGTTCCTCTCAAGCGGTAATTAGTAAAATGCATCAGAGTATAGTATTATGAAGCCTCGTGAATGTCAGCTGGCGCTCGGGTGGGGGGATGAGCGGTGTAGCCTCCCACGCACGAAGGAAAAAAAAATACATTCATTCATTTCCTCTCAGCTAAAAATTTGTCAAATTGTAGTTAATCCAATATTTCAACGAAAAAAAATAATCAGCTGATTACAACATAGTGTATTATACGTCAGCTGGTGTCTCGAACGTGAAAAAAAAAATATTATTTTCCGTGATTTCCTCTCAAACAAAAATTTACCTGATGATAGCTTATATGTAACTGTGGATAAATATATAGATCAGCTGGCTGTATCTAGGTGGAAAAACCGTCAGCTGATACTTTGAAAGTTATTACATAGGAGTTAGGCAGAAGCATCTACTGCCAATGTATATGCATCAGCTGACTAGGTTTTACTCGACTTATTGCTAGCTGATTTTTTTTATTTATCGCATCAGTATATTAACAATCAGCTCACAAATTTTCATCTGAGAGGAAATGACGTATCTTTAATTATTCGATATTGCGCTTCAATATGAGAGTTGAGTTGAAATAAACATTCAGTATCAATATTTTTGAAACGAATAAGTATGTAATCAAATAATTTTATATATTTAAATAATTAAATAATCAATTAGCTTAGTATAAATGAATTAGTTACTCGCTTATTTTTAGCTGAGAGGAAATGAATGAATTTATTTTTTTCTACAACCTCTCATCCCCCCACCCGAGCGCCAGCTGACGTTCACGAGGCTTTATAATACTATACTCTGATGCATCTGACGAATTATCTCTCGAGAGGAAATAATTAACCAAATTTGCACCTGGCTCCCGGACTATCATTTTCGCCAGTGGTCAGCCGTTCGGAACCAGTAATCGGCCCTCTTGGATCCAGTAGTCAGCCTACTAATTGAGGGGGCACTTTTGGATACAAAATTTAAATCTGCTCTTTCTTCAAAGGCTCTACCGATGAATTAGTGAGTGAATTCCCGAGTCCCTAGAGGGGCATGGGGCAGACACATTTCTGTCTGTTTCACTGACCATTTTTTCTTTTAGTACATCAACATTTCACCCGTGCGAAGCTGGGAAGAAGGGAAAATAAGGGGAAGGGAAGGTCGGAAATAAAAGTTATCATCATTTAAAGGCCCATACATCAACAAATTGCAATGCAAACTGACTCGTGTTGAACTTTTTCGAATTGCCAGATGTTGATGACGCCCACTTGAACGAAATCGCGGGCATCAGCTAGTTTCTTAATAATTTGGTAAGAACAATTTGTTCATTAAAAGAGTAAATTTAAAAAATATAACCAAAAATTAACCATTAGTCATTACAAAATCAATCTTAAATCAGAAGTTAAAGAATGATATAATTACGAGTTGTTTTATTTTCTTACCTCTATACTGTAACATATCATAATTCAATTTAAAAAAGTATAAATATTAAATACATTTTATTAAAAAAAGGCAAATTTTAAAAATATAACTTCATCAATGAAATGATAAAACATTAGGTATTTCTTTATATTTTGTAATCTAACATACTATACTTACCTTATTGTTATTTGGCTGTTCCATTGGGCTGTTCTAGCTCTCCCCAATACCTTGAGGCCACAGATCAAAACAAATAAATTCAGCCAAATGCATCCAAAACCCACCTCCTGTTCATATAATTAATCATTATCTATAATTGTCCGATGCTAGTGCATCTTATCCGCTCTTCCATTGAAGCCCCGTGGTAAGCACCAACACAGGGGCTACATTTTTGAAATATCTATAAAATATGTAAGACTTCGACAAAACGGTTTGAGGCATGGTGATCCTCAATTAACCTTATATCCTTACACACCCTTTCCATCCCCAAGTTCCGGTAGGTAGATGGTTAATAATTCCGTTCCGTCCGTAAAGACCGTATTGGTCGTACTGAAAACTAGATTATTTCAGAAATATTTAAAAAAAATTGTGTGTGTGTACCAGAGTACACTTATAAGAAGTGAAACTTCTTTACGACATATCATTTTTGTACTATTTGCAACTTCACGAAAATGGGGTAGATAATTTTTTTCCGTATTAAATTAAAGCTATTTTAATATTATAGACATGCATACAATTAATGAGTAATTTATTTTATTTCTCCCATACGTCGATAAAGAAGTTTCAATTCAAAGATGGCGCGTAATGGAAAAATGTGACGCGTAACGAAAAAATGTTACACTAATTTTTTTTCCAACCCCGATAAAGTAGTTTCACTTCAAAAAATTTATCCAACAACACAAACAAATTACATTTTAATTTTTAAATGAATTCAGTTTTTTTGTCATAAAGACGTCCACAGCCACACCGGCTAGATATTTTATATTAAAGTTGTTTATATCCTACGAAAATCCTTATTTTTATAATTTACATATAATTTTTTCCACAGAATGCTGTGGAAAAATGTATAGTTAGAATGTAACGTCTGTGGATCAGCTACGTTTGAACTTTTACTGAAATACCAATTGATGACATCGGTTGCACTAGAACGTCGTAACTGAAACGTTTTGTAACCTCAACCGTATCGTAGCTGATATGGATTAGGGCCCAGGAAATAGTAAAACGATGTGGTTCATTACATTATTTTAATTCAAATTATTATGTAACGGACAAAACAGAATTTTAATATAAATTTTAATTATAAAAATGGGTTTTAGTTTTATATTTTTGGCGACCCATAGGGCGAGTATATAAAACATACGTTCCAATTGACGTAGAAATCAAAAAATTTTCAGTTTCGTACAATCTGAGTCTGTACCACAATCTTAATAGCAGTAATATTGACGTTTTACTTTGTGAGAGAACGGGACAGCGCGATACATTGGGTATAGCTCTGTCTTGTTCTATCGTCGACTCCTTCAATATTACCGCAAGTTTAAGGCCTCTTTTATCCACTAAGCGATAGTGAACCACTGCAACGAATTGTAATGGACCAAAATAGCTCCAGTATGGGTTGAAAAACATAAAACATGGAAATTTTAAATACATACTTAATTACCTGTTTATTCCGATACAAATATATGAATAAGTCACGTGATATGACAATCAGTAGAAAATTTCAATATTCCAGTATTTAATGTGATTCAGGGTACTGTTAAGAAATAATATTTTTATCATCGGCTTTTTTCTTAACTAAACTATTTTCTAACTTCTCGACTGTTTCATAAGCAATATTTTTAAATGCTACTTCTTCGTGTCTTAGAAATCTGTGGAAATATAAATAGAAAACAAAAAAATATGTTTGTCTAAACAAATTAATATTAAAGATTAAGATACTATTTGAAAATTAAAGAGTTGCGAGTACTTATTTGCTTAGTAAGTCTACTTTTAATCATAACAAAGCTAAATTTACAATTTTATGTACATTACGTATTATCAATAAAAATATTTTTTATATTTACATAAAAGTTAAAATATTAACAACCGATGATCTTATTATAAACGTTAAACCATCTCACGAAGACCAAGTTGACAAGTTCGATGAAGAGCGGATATAAACTTCAGTGTGCCAAGATATTCGTTATTTGGATGTTGATGATGACACATTGAATAACGCAGAACGCTACAATATAGTAATGGATAACTAATGATTTCCGTGAGATAGAATAACTGCGAAAAATAAGTGTTTGACTTAAGACATTATCATTCTAATACGACGTGACTAGTAATTATAAAACAATATTATCGTTTGTTTGTATTAATAACTGTATGATATTTGGACGCTGTTAATCAATACAGTGTCAACACACAAAATGATAAAAATGTAAATTTTGATACCAATCGCTTACTTATGAGCTGTACATATATCAAGAGATATCATTTAAAGTGTTTCAATAGCAAAGATGGAAAAAACAAGTGGACACGGAACCCTAACATGTTTAGAATATTTGATGACTACCAAGAAAATCGATATACATTATAGTATAATGATAATGATTACAAAAAATCTATTATTCCTGTGACCTTTCAAAAGAAGTTTAATAAAACCTAATACTACAAACTCAATTTTCTCAAAATGGCAATGGGTTGACACTGTATTGCTTAACAGCGTCCATTTAATATAAAGAAGACAGCCCCCACTATACAAGCCCAAAAGCCCGGCTTGCCGACTTTAACGTATATGAATATGACTTATCATAGTGGTCATTATTATTTTTCTTTTTATGATTGCATTATTAGAGAAAGCCGAGCTTTTGGGCTTATATGGTGGTACCGATACGGAAAAAAACAATATTGTATTACGATATTATTGCTAAACTAAATGAGCGTTCATTAATTAATACTAAAAATGTTGTTTTGGATCAATTCCAAACCACAATAAAAAACATCGTCATTTTAAGGCATTTCGACGAGCTTATTTCTATATTTAATATTGCATTTTAAATTATTCAAAAGATTTTAAAAATGACTATTGTATCTAATCCTTAATATAAATCGATCGTGCGCATATTATATTTCCTTAAAATTATTATTAAATATACATTAAAAACCTATAGATTCGTAAGATTTGTTTCAAATTCACACCATTAGAACACCGTCACATTTGTACAACATAAATTACTGCCAATAATTAAAACCTATAATTATTTATATAACTTCATGAAAATCTAATATAGTATAATATGTTGAGATCAAAAGTATAGTTTGTATAATAAACGTTAAGTAAAAGTGGCGATTTTTTTTTTTGATAACTTAAGAAAACATTGGCCGAATACTCAAAGGCTTATCAAATTGAGATTTAATAATTAAAAGTATTGCCGACACTTTCATTTATATACATTATACATCATATAAGAGACAGAAACGTTTTATGAAGCTCTGAATGTATGATTACCGTTTCAGGATTCCGCCGATATTATCAGTGTGTTTTTAAGTTCTATAAACGGATATTTATTATTAAATATAGTCTTGATATTGTATATTACAATATTAATATTGTCTTTTATTAACGCGAGTATCACACATTTAAATAAAATACTGTATACCGGATTAAAACGCGATTTATTATTTATATTGTTTAAATTATTTATCCCGACGTTTCGGATGCTTCTCAGCAACCGTGGTCACGGGCGGGCAGAAAGATGACAACTATAATTTTCTATGTTAATGTAACTCTCTCTTCTTGTGTAACTTATGTTCTAATGTATATTTAATAGTAGTAATCAATTTTAAATGGTTTTTCGTATAAGTATATTGTGCGGATTTCTATAATCTTTGTCAAATATAAAACTGATATGAAATTTACCTTATTGCTTCGCAGTCAACATGAAAATCGTAGTAAAATGGCATTATTACAATAATTATTAAAATTTCACAGTTATTTGTAAAATATATATATAATAATTACGAACTCATAAGGGGCCGTTTAAATATTACGTAAGCAGATTTATTACAATTATTTACCACCCCATCCCACTTGTCAGCAAAAGTAAGCAAAGCTCTTACACCCTCCCACCCAGTGGCGGGACTATCATACAAGCCCAAAAGCCTGTCTTGCCGATTTTAACATAATACGTGTTTATATATCTATATAAGTTATTTAATTACGTAATTGTATAAGTTATATATTACTAATGACATTATTATATTTCTTTTTAATGCATTAATAAGGCAAAACAGGCGTTTGGGCTTATATGATGGTCCCGCCAATGCTCCCACCATGCTTACGTAATCATTTTTCAATTATAAATGTTTTTTTATTTATTTTTTTAAAAATAAGAAAATCAATTTAGAATAAAGATTAGACGTATACATTATTTGCGGGAATCCCCGAAAATGCGTTTCGTTTTCAGGCATAGACAATGTGAGGATTGCCTCATTGATGAGGTTGATTCGTGTAAAAAAGTAAATAACTACCGATGACGTAATCATCATCTAGACACCCCTACCCCCCATGACATCCAAAATAGAGAACCCCTCGGCCCCCATAGTGCTTACGTAATACTTGAACGGCCCCTAATGATAAATATCAGGTAGATCTTAGAGATTACTTAATCCTTAATTAAAACTATTTTCACTTACTTTAATACATTTTTCATACAACTACAAGTTTACGATAATGTACAAATTAAAAATTATTATGACTTACTAAGCTAATATTAATTTCACTTTTTGTTAGTAATTTCTAGTTGGCACCTTTTTTGTTTCAATGCATTATAATTATGATGAAACATTAGCGTTATTGATTTCAAGTTGGATAGAAAGGCACTATAGGCAAATACTAACTTTATGATCATAATATTTTAAGTGTTATAATAAGAGTGAATTAGGCAAATTTAAATCACCAATAATGCTATATTCTGTATTAAACAATAAAAATAAGGCACTGTCTTTACAAAAACATCAAAAAAAGTTATCATTATCGCAAACTTGAGTATCCAGGGCATTGGAAATTAGTAACAGTATAACTCATACGTTACAGTCAATTATTAACAATACTAAATAGTTATTTCATTATAATCATGAACTTTGCGTTGCAATAATAATTCATATTAAAAATTTAATACACGTCATTGTTAAAACTGCGGTCTTTTTAACATTTTACATTTACAAAATGTTATCAAAAATATGTTTTTAAATTACAAATCGAATTCATACTTATAGCGTCTATACGTTGTCATATCTAGCCCGCGGACAATAAAAAAACTATACCATATCGTAGGTACATTTTAACAATAATAACAATTGCTAAATCTAAATTAATTCCACCTATTGTCTACATCAAATTGGAATATTTCAATAATAGGAGTCAGTAAATATCATAAGTCTATAACTAAATTAAATTTAAAATAATCCTTTGATACACACACATACTTTGCACTAAAGTGAACTATGCTTGTCCAAATCGCGTAAGCGATTTTATCTGTAAATAAATATTTTCTTATTAGATGGGTTATAGAAACATTAAATATACAGTACTCTCTCGCTAGTCCGCCACCATAAAATCTGGACCATCAGCTGATTATCGAAAACGGCGGATTATTATGTACAGGAACATGAAATTGAAGGAAACAACAAACAATTACATAGATATTATGTATTAGTACGTATAATATGTATATTCTGGTGAAAACAAGCCAAATTACATAAGTTAATTAAAGTTATGTGTCAGTTTCAAAATTACACATAACTCTAATTACTAAGGTTTTGAAAAATACTACTCTAATTTGGCTTGTTTTTTACCAGACGATGAGTTGCGGCGGATTACCGAACCAAAATTTGTTTAATAATTGCGGATTACAGGGAGTTTACAGATTACATCGACTTCAAAAAATCGGTGGATTATAGTAGTTGTCGGATTATCAAGCGGCGGACTAGCGAGAGATCAGACGTTTCTATTTTAAAACGTCGGATATTTCTTAACGGAGAGGGTATTATGCTGAAATTTTGAAAGATTTAATGGGATCCCCTGGTTTAATGGGTTCAAAAAATCGATTTTTTTGTTTTTGCGGAAACATCTGCTTTGAAAGACTTCCAAGAGCAGGAGGGAGGTGTACTTTACGGGCCAGGCATCGCAGATTAGAGGTAAATATAGAATATAAATATAGATAGAATTTTTATAGTTATAACTGTACTTTTAACATTAAACGCGTTTTTGTCAAAACCATTTTCAAATTTATAGGGTCTATCTACACGCATCGAGTGGACTATTATCAGTCCAAAATATATATTTTTATTTGGTTCCAAAGTCTGTTAAAAATCCAATTTTCAATTATTATTTGATCGTAGTTCACGGTGTATTTAAGTATACAGATTAAAACACCGCCGGATTTATTTTTCTTCAGATAAGCCGATATCTAATCAGCTGATATAATGTCCATTTTTTAAGACACCCTCTTCAGACCACTATAACTTTAATTCTACTCTTGCAATAACTGTATACTCTTGAAATATGTATAAATAAATGGTAAAAAGTTCAAAGTTCTATCTCTTCATTGGTCTTTACAAAAAAAATCCCAAAAAATGCTCAAAAATCAGGGCATCAAACCAGAGGACCCCCTTAATAAAAAATCTGTTAAACGTTTAGTCCTCGGTTTAGAACAGGAACTGAATACCGGTAAATTAACTAATATGGGAGTTGAACCGGTATAATGAAGGTTTTTGTTAATATTTTTTAGATTTTAGTCATATTTCAAGAAAAAATTACTGTGGTAAGTTAAGTGTGTATTACTCGTTAATACTAATATCATATCTCAGTCAGACACACATTTTGGAAAATAAAAATTAACCGGATTCAGTCCCTCACGTCCGTATAAAAGCATTCATATGAAAACTCACCCCAATGCTATTGATAAGGATTATAATACGGAGTCGGTGGGGGGTAGGACACCGTGTTTTGAGATTTTTGGTTATTGGGCGGAGGTGGAGGCACGCAAGTCGCCGGTTTTGCTACTGATTGCGACAGACCCTGGCCTCCGTTATGTTGACTGTACGGCATCAATGTACCTAAAAAAAAGTTCCTATTTAGAATACGATCCTGGCTTTTTTATATTTTACCTAGTGAGGTAAAATTTTAAGTAATATATCTATACCTCCCACGTAAGTTGTGGTAACCAACAAATATGGTGTTTTACGTTTTTTAAACGGTTCCGCCTATTTTCATTTATTTTCTGTGTTCGCAATTAAAAAAATAAAACTTATTTAACTATATTATATATTTAAGTTTACAGTTGTATGATTATAAAAAGACAGACAGAAAACGGACAGCACAGTTTATAAATCGTAACTTACGTGGGAGGTATCGATATAGTTCGGATCAATTAGAACCCGTCAAATTACTTGCCAGTATAGGTAGCTTTCTTACTGGTACCTTGCAACATGCATTCCCAACTATTATTCTCTAATGCCAAAACGTCTCGCAGTGCATTGTCATCAGGGTAAGTTACACTACTTTGCTGATGAAAGCAACAATAATATCAAGGACCTCAGTCAGGTGAATAAGGCGGCTGGATCCAACGCTCAATATTGTGTTAACCCATGTACAATTCAACAGATAAGTGATGGTGAGCCCTTGCGTGTTTTTGCGACTCTAGCCATATTGTGTCGTTGTGATTTTTGCCCCAATGATCCATCACCAAAACTAAGATGAGCTTAGGTCAAAAACTAGCTTATGGCACAACTAAAGGCCATTTTTCAATGCGGCACACCATATTTAATTGTATGGTATTCATATAGTTCGATTCTTCTCAGGCGGATGGTGGAGGTGGACATACTTCTTTTTTGTATTTTTATGTTAGATATCGACGGACAAACACTTGATGGTAGATGCTATTCCGCCACAGGCTGTCGACCTACTTTTTACTTCGAACATTCGGAAATCCAGACACAGACTGTGTTCAAAACGCACAGTATGCCATCTATGAACGGTAGTTTGTCACTCCCACCGGCCCTAAGTGACCAATTGTGGGATAGACATGGGCTGCGCCGCGCAATTGCGCCGGCACGCTTCACTGCGCAGGGTGAGTCAGCTCACACATTCATATTGTGTTGGCGCACGGCGCAGTACCTCACTAACTGAGTGAAGTGCGTGCGTTCCGGAGGTTTCACTGCTCGCTTTGCGCGGCCCATTTTGTTGCGTCGTGGCGCAATTTTGAGTTGACTCAAGGAGCCGACTCACTACACTGCGCCTGAGTTGCTGAGTTGGCGCGGGGAATTTCGCTGAGTTACCCATGTCTAGTATACCAGTCATAACTGGCAGCGAGGTTAGCACTCAAGATTCACTGACTATTTGACACTCCGAAACTACAGTGATCAGTGATAAAGATTCGACCTTCCAAATTAGTATTTGTAGCCTATAGCCGTACCATTATAATAGCAGTGAATGAAAACTGAGTGCTCTAACTAGTGACAAAATTATGTGACTTACTTGACTTAAAGTCCTAAGTCCCTAAGTCCTAGGTGGGGCAGAGGGCGTCTACAGTGCTCCGCCATCGCGTTCGATTTTGAGCTACGCGCTTCACCTCAGGCCACGTTAACCCTATTGCCTTAGCTTCAGCCGTCACGGAGCGTCTCCAGGATTGTCTGAGACGTCCACGCTTTCTCTCCATTCCAGAGCTTGCTTGGGTATGTGTGTGGGATCCCTCCTAAGCGTGTGGCCTATCCATGTCCACTTGCGACGCGTTATCTGGTAACCAATTGAAATTTCACGGCAACGTTCCAGTAGGTGGTCATTGGCCAGAAAATACCAAGAATCTGCCGAAGGCACCGGTTGACAAAAACCTGGATTCGCTGCGTGATGTCTCTGGTGACTCTCCACGTTTCACACCCATATAAAAACACACTTTTCACGTTGGAGCGAAAAAAATTTAATTTCACTCCGCGGGTCAATTTCCGTGACTGCCATATGGGACGTAGTTGTGCGAAGGTTGCTCGGGCTTTGGCGATCCTAGAAGTGATGTCCTCTTCAGTTCCTCCAGATTCTGACACGACACTACCGAGGTAGGTACGTAAACTGCTGCACGCGCTCAATTTGTTCCGAGCCTAGTGTGAGCGGTTGTGAATTCCTACCTTCGGTGCGCATTTCTTGGGTCTTTCGCGAGTTCACCTTGAGTCCATCCTTGGCCGCCTCACGCTGCAGGTCGTCCAGTTTGGCTTGCATGTCGACGTGCTTGTGACTGAGCAGACACAAGTCATCAGCGTAGTCTAGGTCTTCCAGTTGATTGGTCAGCCCCCACTCTATACCGCGTCGCTTGCCGTCGTTCACTCGGTGCATTATGCCATCCAGGACGACCAGAAACAACAGATGCGAGAGAAGGCACCCCTGCCTCACCCCCCTGCACGTACATCTATGTCGTCGGAAATAAGGCCATCTTGCATTATTTTACATTAATAATTCCTGTAAAGGGCTTTCAGCAGAGACCAGATGCTAGACCACTTAACGGTATCGAAAGCTTTTTCGAAGTCAACGAAAGTCAGGTAGACTTCACATTGCCATTCTGATGCTTCTTCGAGAATAATCCGCAGTGTGTTAATTTGGTCTGTACAGGAGCGGTTGGGGCGAAATCCTGCCTGCTCCCTACGCAATTGCTATTTGCTCCAGCAGTATTTTGCAAAGAACCTTCGAAGGAACGGAAAGCAAAGTAATACCCCTCCAGTTGTCACATTGGCTTAGGTCACCCTTCTTTGGAACGGTTATTTCCCTTGCTCCAATCATCAGGAAGATCTTCAGATACCCATACTCTCTCTAAGAAAGGCGTCAGAATCTCGACAGCTGTCTTCGTGTCAGCTTTTAACATCTCCGCAGTTAAAAGGTTAAGTACTGGGGCTTTGCCGGTTTTTAAAGATAATATGGCATGATGGCAAAATTATGTAATAGTAATTAAATATTGCGCAATGAATTTTCACAACCAACAACGCTAAAGTATCAAGCCAATAGGAAAGAGCCTGGTCATCCACGATTCAAGCTGCTTCAATTTGAATCCGGTCAAATTGCAAAGACCAAGAGAGCCTCTTAGTCCCTTGGAGTTGCTGGTGTGTTAGAATTAAACTTTTCACAGATGGAAAAACCATGATGTGCACATTGCTCGTTTCGGTTTCAGTCTATGGATTTCCGAATGCACGAAGTAAAAATTAGGTCGACAGTTCCCATCCGACAATCCCCGCTCCCATCCGACAATCCCCGCTTCCCATCCGACAATCCCCGGTGGAGGAGACCGCGTAACGTTGTAAACGACCCCGACGATGACCTAACTAAGGCCGTACACTCACTACACAGGCTCCAAGCCACTCGCGACAACGACACACCACACATCCGACACCGCCCTCGTCGGCGAAGGCGTGGACCCTTGCTCCGCGTACCTCTCACCCGGGTGAGAATCCGTCCCGCTCCTCAAGCGCCCTCCCAATCTGTGACGGTCCAAGCCGAGGTCGTAGCCCCCCACGGGGCGCCCTTGGTCTAGTTGCAGACACACGGCGAGCGCTTAAGCGCTCGCCCAAAAATGTCCGGTTAGTTTTAAAAGGCCATATGGCCGAAAACAATAGTGTCCTTTCGAAAAAAAAAAAAAAAAAAAAAAAAAAAAGTCGACAGCGCATCTTTGACTGATGTTCCATACCATCAAAAAATAATAATAATTCAATTGTACCAATCAATTAATTATCCCAGCAGTAAAAAGTAATATAAGCACAGAACATAAAGTTCTAATTCAACTCACTTGCAACAGGCATTGATGTTTGAGGCATATATGGCCTTGTCATGGGTGGAGGCATGTTATATACGGGATAAGAAGGCAGTGTAACCACAGTCGTAGATGCGCCAGTGGCTTTTGATCCTGTAACCGATATCGAAGTCTTGTTTGTTGTGGCAGTAGAAACACTTTGACTTTTGCTAAATGGTGTTTGCACTTCCTGTCTACTAGTTGTATTTCCATATCCATAATCATTTTTAGTATTTGTAGTGACAATTCTTTTTATATCATTCGACTTCTCATCTTTTTCCGTTTGGTTAACTGGAACACAGAAAAATATTACTTTATTAATGACTGTATAACTTAAAATACATCTATACTAATATTATGAAAAGGAAAGATTTGTATTTTTGTATGTTATGAATAAACTCAAAAACTACTGGACCGATTTTGAATATTCTTTCACCAATAGAAAGCTACATTATCAGCGAGTAACAGGCTATGTTTTGTGTTTAGTACACCTACATTGCACCCGTGTGAAGCATGCAAATATTAAGGACTATAGTAACTTTTAAAAAACATTTTGACGAAACTTACCATCACTTAAAAGTTCGATGAAGGACATAAATGTATCTGGTTTTGTATTACTGATTGTACTGGAACGTGTTGTTAACAACGTGCGAAGAGTTTCGTCTATGCGTGGAGACGTAGGAAGAGTCTGCGTATAGAAGGTATAATAATTATAATATCATATTATGATTAATTAAGTGCCAAGAAAAAATATGGTTTTATATAAATGATATTTTATAAAACCATATTTTTACTTATTTACTTGTGACAATGAAAAAATACTTACTCTGTCATTGTTCATGAAATAGTCCAATACTTGAACAAGCAGATGCCTATCATTTGACTGAAACAATAAAATTATAATTTAAATTAGGTGAGGCTGGTCAAACAAAATTACTCAACATAGATGGAAAAACTGTGAAGTGCATATTGCGCATTTCGGTTTCAGTCTATGGATTGCCGGATGCTCGAAGTAAAAAGTAGGTCGACAGCGCATCATTGATTGGTGTTCTGTGACTGATATATCACCTTCCATCAAGTGAAACTAATGCTCGTCTGACGATATCTAACATTAAAAAAAAATATATCATACCAGTAATGTTAATTATTGGGACATTCTTAGTATATTTTCGGTAATTTTGTTTAAGTTTTATACTTATTGGGTTTTAGCAAATAAAATAGATTTACATGGAACCGCAGGGCTCATGTTAACTTTTGGGACAGAAAAGTAGTTCTGCTTCTGGACTGTAGAGCGCGCGGCAATATGTCGATGTGCTACATATATCTGCCGGCCTAGCATGACCGCCACCAGATATCTCGAGGACGAGTGAAGACAAACTAAGAAGTAAGATATCTCGACATTGAAAATTTTGTTAGAAAAGATATCTCGATCGACAAATATTTTTAAGTGTAATTGGACGCTGTTAAGCAATACAGTGTTAACCCACAAAATGCTAAAAAAGTTAATTTTATTATGAGCTTTACGTGTCTCAAAACCGAGGGTAGTTAAGGGTTAAATTGGTCTTATTAACCCCGAGACAAAGGATTCTAAGCGTAATTATTTATTTTTTTGGTGATACTATATGCAAATTACTTACAAGAACATTTTGATTCATAGGCTCATGTACTTGCGGCCCTTCCTGTAAACATTTATAGCGTTATTTTTTTTTCAAATTCAATATTTCGATTAATTATGCCTCTATATATATACCTCAATATAGTCATCTATTAATTTATAAAGGTCAGGGCTAATTAAAGTCTTCAATATTTCTTTCCTCTTCTGACATTCGTCTACTTTCTTTTTATATATTAACATTTGAAACTCTTCACGAGCATACAACTTTTCCATTTCTTTTTTATACACATCAATCCTGCAATACATAGTGTCGATTAAAATCAAAAGTAGTCAAATATTACAACTATATACAATTAAAATACATTCTATAACTAAATTATGAATCATACGTTATCGAAATAATGTGCGATATTGTTCTGTGGCCACAAAATAATATGTTTATAATAATTGTAGTCATTTATTACAAATAATGAATTACTTAAATAACATTTCATGCATGATTATTTTAAATATAAATTTAAGATTTAAGGCAAGATTATAATAGATAAATAGTATTTATTTTTTATATCTATATATGCCATCCCCGTAGAACTCGCATATTGGTCGTGTCGTTCAAATAAAACCAGTGATTTCATCAATAACATTCGCAAATACCAGTGCATCATGCATTCTGTCTACCTCCTGTCTGAGCTTAAGATTCCCTGGCCTTATTTATGCGAATTTGAATAGTTTATTGGGACATCCTGGGTTAAGGATTCAGAGTTAAATATATAAACTCTCCACCTCCCTTTCCTTCCCATTCAAGTCGGTGGAAAGTATAAAAAGTTTATATGAGCTTGGATCGATATGTGACATATAATTTTTATTCTCAATATCTTGAATTTTGAACCAAATAACTGCGTTTTTTGCAAATTTATAATTAATGTTCTATGAACATCGGTACTTCATTTTCATTTATTGAATCACTTCGAATCCCGTCTTGTCGTGGGGATCTTTGATTTGCTGTGAAAACGTTGCGTTTTCTCACATAATGATCTTCATATTTGTATTTCTTCTTTCATTATTTATAAGGTTATTTATCTTTATTGTGTATTTTGATTAAAAGAGTTACACTGATTTTTTTCTTACACTTTTCATCGTTCTTTGGCTGATTAATTGCATTTAACATGTTGTAGTAATACGTTGCAGATATTGCATTTCTTTTGCACGTTTTTATCGCAATTCATCATACTTAACACGATTTTAAATAATTTCCTTTTATTTAGTTGCAGTTGCATAAACGCCATTAACGCGGGTACGCTGTTGGGTTCAATCATTTTATCATCTCGCTTCGGGCGTTAATTTAGATTCACCGTCTCTAAACAAGAAGTTTGCGTAACTACACCAAAATCTCTACGCATATAACAATATAATAAAGGTGTCAATAGATGTGGTATATAACAAGCCAATTGGTGAAAGTTTTGTTAGACGCCTCAAATATTTAAGCCTATAAGTAATTAATAAAAACTTTTGGGAATCTAAATCTTCCGGTAAGACACTTGAAATACTACTGCACTGGTATTTTCTATTTATTTAAAATAATAAGTGACTATTTTGTTTATTGTTATGTCACGTTTTACATTATTATGTTGCGCATATATTTATTCACGGTTAACGGTAACTATATATGTATTTCTTTCACTTCTAAATTAGTACTTTATCGATAAACTATGGAATTACAATATATTATGGAACAGATGTGAAACACTTTTAAACTAATGATGTCGAATTTAAATTTCTATAAAATATGACATCGCTGCGCAATTTCGAAATGCAACACCTCTTTTTCGGAGTATATTTTCAAAACATTTATATATTCATTAATAGCGATGCATTTGGCAACGTCATTACAATAACAATATTTGTTTTGCGGCAGCGGATATTTTAGAAAGGGATTATTACGTTTTGCAAAGCTCGATCTTGTTTATATGGTATAAAAAATCTCGCACTTCATTTACTTTGTTTTAAGAAAATAGCTACAGCATGCAGAATATCAAATATATATGATTAACTCTAATAGAAAAACTTATAATAATTATAATGATAAAATACATATACACATATTATAATAAATAAACGCAAAAGCTTGAAAAATAAATCACGCACTGTGATTGTTTACTATTGTTAACTACGACTCATATTTTTTTTAAATCGCCGCACTAGGTTTTTACATAATGTATAATTATTGTAGGAGTGTAAAAAAAAATTGCCAAAAAATGTCTCTTGATTAATAGGTTTCATGGCTCATAAATAATTCTCTGATAACCACATTAATAAATTACAATAAATTATTAATTAATAAGTAATAACTCATTTAAAATTATTCTTGCCTTTTCGCATTTTCACAACATTCATATAAATAAGTATAATTTTGAGGTCTTTGAAATATATTGAAAACATCGTGTCATGATAGTCGCGTATGATCTACTTAGATCGTGGTTTCGATATCCGCAACGAAACGAAAAAAAAATCATCTTATTTATCACCAATTTTTTTATAGAATGGCGAGCAAACAGGTAGGTGGCTTTCGTGATGGTAAGTGACAACCACAACACCAGAGGGCTAGCAGATGCGTTGCCGACCTAAACCAACACCCTACCATCTTATTTTCTACATCACCATCACTGAAGCATGATTTTATATATATTATAAATTACACAGGTCTGCGAAATTAATACCACAACCGCTGCTGCTGATGAAAATTATGCTATAAATCATTATTTATTGTTAGCACGTCATATAACAAATTTATTGCAAGTTTGTATTATGAAATATAAAATGGATTGATGTCTGTTAATCATAATGCTGAGGCACATAATATGTATTGGGCATGTTTTCTTAAACATCAATTTCTAAATTCAATGGGGTCGCTATGCAGTCAGAAAGAGTTTAACTATTACAAATTTATTAAAGGATATATAGTTTTATTGGTTGAACATTATTTGTAGCTATGCAAGAATATGCACTTCACAGTCAGCAAGATGCAAAAATGGCGCTCGAAGATTTAACTTTCTTTTTCATGGTAATATTAAATAAATTTTTCTTGGCTTACCCTAAAGTCTGATTATATATTTGCAATAATTATTTAAAAGTTATATAATTTTGATGAAAATATTATCGCAGACCTGTGTCATTTTATTAAAAAAATCAAAAGATTCGCAAAGCATTTGCTTTTGCATAGTTTTCAAACCTTAATTGTCGTTGTTGACAGTATTCACACCGCGGTTCATCGACTAAAGACTCCCCTTCTTTTCGGACTTTGCTTGGACCAGCTGAGAACAAAGTCAATTATCGCAAAGCTTTTGCCATTAAATAACACAAACACAATAACATTAAAAATACGAAATTTTATATCAAATTCTAAAAATCATCAACATTTATAATTCAGGCATAAGTGAATATTTTTGAAAACATCTTTTTATAATAACACTGCATGCTTCTATTACTAACTGCAAGTTTTAAAGCAATTTAGAAAAATATTCTTACTAATACATAATACAAATTTCTTGAAAGTAGTTATTAAGGAATAAGCTTTTATTCATAATTATTTTAATTAAATGTTATGTTCTTGTTGAATGTAATAAAACTCGCTATGCTTGTGTTCGCACATATAACTTGAATATTTCGAAATCTCACCTTCTATTTCATTTGGGGAAGAACGTTTTAAAGTTCCATTTTGTACCTGGGGTAACCGTGGAGGTGGTTTACTTGCATCGAACCTGTACATTATTAATATTATCAAACAAATAATTTTTTAAGGTATACAACATTTGTATTTGTGACATTCTCTAATTATTATAATTATCATACTTTGGTGGAATAGCTGGTGGCGGTTGATTTAATGGAAAACTTATGGCCGGCGGTGGTGGAGCTGAAATTAAAAAACAAAATGTTGACTATAAATATTAACAAACCGAGTCAGCTCGCTCGTGACAACAGTTCTATTTAAGTTTCTCAAGAAATAATTTTTAAAAATTGGGGTACGCTGAAAACTTAAGAGTTGAATTTCAAATATTAAGCTTTAAAAGACTCACGAATTGTTTATAATATAACATATCAGAGTACGCTATAGCTCAGCTTACAATTTATTTTGCTACCCAATAATCGAATATTATTTCAAAATCAATAATGTATTTCAAGTATTTACCTGTGTATACTGGTGGTGTCGATTGTGGGACAGTAACAGGTTGTGTAGGTGGGGGAGGTGGCGGGGGCAAATGTTGCATCGGTAGCACCGGAGGTGGCGGAGCCACAATTGTAGAGGACATTGACATCATTGGCGGGATCATTGGTCCCATATTTATTGCGGCTGGAAGCATCGGCCCCATAGCCATTCTTGGTGGCGCCATCGGTCCCATAGATATGATCTGCGGGGGCATTTGTCCTATCGCACTTGTTGGCTGCACGGGTCCGGTAGCAGTCGATGTAGCAGGCTGTGTTGCATCCGGAGGAGGTGGCGGAGGAGGGCCAGCTAAGGACTCTTGAATGTACATAGCAATTTGTGGTATTGTTTCTGCAGATGACATAGTCATATTAGCATGTCTGTCTGCAAGTACCTTCGGCAATTTGCCAGTGGCGAGAAATAAAGTCTGTTCTTCTTTAGTTGCGTGAAGATAACTGCAACCTTCTCGTGTGCAAGAAGTACGATTTTGATAGTCATGGCAAAATTTTAAAGTTTTTTTCATATTTTCGAAGTCGAAAACGTGACGGAATTTGCAGGCTGCGCCTTTGTTGCATGTGCCCCAAACATAGTTCCTACATATCTCTCGCTGGTCAGTATTTGCAACATTTCGAATACCTGTAGCAGGCAGTGATGGTTGTGTGGACGCGGGTGGCTGGCAGCCGTCTTGATCGCTAGTGCTGATCATTTACTATAAAAAAAAGAAATACCGAAATATTAATTTTGATTATAATAAAGCTGTTAAGCAATACAGTGTCAACCCACATGGTTGCCATTTTGAGAAAATTGAGTTTGAAGTTTAAAAAATAACAGAAATCATAGATTTTTTTGTAATCTGGGGGCACGGCAGTGCCCCGCCAAGTGAGCAACAACTACGGCCGTACTATCCTTTTTTCGAAGTAGTTCGGGCTATTTTCTACCCCCTATAACTTCGTTGAGGAACTATAAGCCTGAATTTTCAATAACCAAGCAGGCATTGTATAACTCGGTAATAGTATAAAGAGGAAAGATTTGTATTTTTATATTTTTGTATGTATCGAATAAACTTAAACGAAGGCAACGCGGCGAACGGTAGTACTTGTCACTTTGTTAAATTTTTGCGGTTTTGTTACGATTTAAATTAAAAACTACTCGACCGATATTAAAAATTCTTTCACCAATAGAAAGCTATATTATCAGCGAGTAACATAGGCTTTTCTTTTTTTTCATCTACATTGCACGCGTGCGAAGCCGGGGCGTTTTGCTAGTATTTAATAATTTCAATAAAGGGTCTAGCAGGATAAGGTAGGGTGATCGGCCCCAGGGAGCTTTTTTCAAAATAAGTTATGGTTTCACATCACTGAGATATAAAACTACCGTTGACAGAAATTCAACCTCTTATCTCACTTTGTTACGGAGATAATCGAAAAAATCAGAAAAAACAAAAGTTACAAAAAATGTACAAAAAATATATAATGTAGAGCAATCCTTTAACTAATAAACAGTTTTGGATTTATTAGTGTAGCTACAATAGTATTCGAAAAAAATAATCTTAAAAAATACCCACTTTTGTGCATATTTTTTCGATTATCTCCGTAACCAAGTGAGATAAGAGGCTGAATTTCTGTCAACGATAGTTTTATATCTCAGTGATGTGAGAGCATAACTTATTTTGAAAAAAGCTCTCTGGGGCCGAACACCCTTTCTTATCCTGCTAGACCCTTTAAACCAGTACTTTAAGAATTATAACTAGTCAAAATTTGTTAATTTGTCACTCACTCCCTCGCTCACTGACTGACCGATCATCAAAACTCTAAGGCACTTCTAGCAGACATAGAAATTAGAAACTTCAAATTTAGTATACAATTTGAGTTTAGTGTATTTAAAATCAAGGAAAAACATTTTGACATTTCGGTCCAGTTTTCTAGATATACAAACTATAAAGAGGAAAGATTTGTACTTCTGTATGTAACGAATAACTTAAAAACTACTAGACCGATTTCAAAAATTACCGTTAAAATGCTACATCTTCACTGAGTAATATAGGCTATATTTATTATTAGAAAAAATAGAGATCCTTAGAAATCCCTACTAAAAACAACCCAATAGCCATAAAATGTCTTTCATCGCATGTGCTGCGGAAAGTATTGATGATAGAACAAAAAAAACACAATATTATAGAACATATCAAAATCTACAAAAAAAATCGGGAGACCATATGTCCAACTATTGTAGTTATGTCACTAATGTTAACGTTTTACATTAAAAAGTTGATAAAAATGTCGATCAAAATCAGACTATGTTATCCATAGCTTTGTATTAATTCTTATCCAAATAAACTAAGAAAAGGACTATCTACAAAAAGAAATGAGATGCCATCAAAAACAAAAATTGTAAAAAAGCCAAGTCTTGCAACTCAGTTCTTCTATCGTAAAAAGTTGTGAGATCCATATATCAAGATAGATTTACCAAGTCGGTCAATTTATTCAGTCTCTACTGAAGCATCCTTCTGTCTTAAGTTATTACGTAATTAGCTAATCTAACAACATCTTATAGTTATCATATCAATACCAATATTAAAAATCTTTGATGTTTAAAATAAAAAGATTGACTTGGTAATCTCACTAAACAATCTAATTTAATATATTTAATATGTATTACTTGTGATATGCATTGTGTTTTTAATAAAATAAAAAAGATACATTGTGTTTTCATTTCACTTTTTTTGCTGAGTGTACAACACAACAACATCTGTTCTAAAAACATATTTAAGGATTTGAATAATGGGGGGGATAAGAATAATAAAGGCAAGGTATCAAACAAAGGTTAGCTGTCTCGCCGCAGGTAAGGAACGCGGACGGGTCAGGTAGCGATTTAACACTGGTTTTATTACACTATTCTTGAACGTCTCTACGTAATCTACATTATTACCTAAATTATTGCAAGATCCTTTTTGCCAGAACTACCACCATCTCTTCGTCTTTTTCTAAATAAATCGCAATATATTTTTTCTAAATTTCTCTTTGTTATTTTTCAAATGAGTAATTATTATGAATAAAAACTTACAAAAACATGACCTAATTAATATAGAATGAGTGTTGGTAATACAGCAGAATCTCATTAATCCGGCACTATTAAAAACCAGAGGGTACCAGATTACTGGAATGTTCGGATTACTGAATTGTATAGAAAAATCAAATAAAATAATGCATTGCAAAAAGGGAATAAAACATATTTGTGTTCATGTTATTGTTACATATTATATATCTGTTTTAAAATAATCCATATTTAGTGTCTGTAGGCCTATTACCAAAACAAAATACGAAGTTTCGGCTGACGGATCGTACATTTTCCTATTATGAATCCGATGATAAATCTGTCTTTCACAATTAGACATTATGTAATTCGTTTGATATTACTATGATCGTAATTATAATCGTAAAAAGAATCGAAAATATTTTCTTAATAAGTTAAAATACGAAGTTATTTGTTCTTTCGTTTCGTTCCGTTCGTTGCGTTCGATTTTGGTAATAGCCCTAATGGTTTTATGCAACTTCTATGGGGAGGCGCGGGTGGAGTGTATCGGATTATTGGACGTGTCGGTCTATTGAAGTGCCGGATAAATGAGATTCTACTGTATTATCAATTTCTAATGGAAATAAAAGCTACGCTTTTTGTATCCACCCGTTATAGGAAACACATTATCATATGGATTAAAATATCATTTTTTAAACGAGAAAGTATGAGGGAGTTATCTATTAGTCCTTTGTCACTTGTAACAATATCGTTAAGAGTCGTTATAAATCTATAATTATAGCCAATTATAATTATTAAAATAATATTAACTATTTGCTGTTTATTTCATTACAATGAATTTACTGATTAATGAAGACAACAATAGCGGAACTGTCAAGACTGATAACATACCCAATTTATAAAACATAAGAATAAGTATTAAAAAAATATTTTTTTGGGGTATTCTTCTTAACATTAATGGACCTCTCAATTAGGTACATAATATTGTCTTTTATTAACGCGAGTATCACACATTTCAATAAAATACTTTATATCGGATTAACCTATTAGCGCCCAAAGGACACAATTTTGACATCTATGTATGAGCTGTCATGGACCTAAAAAAAAGAGCGGACAGAACGTCGCGAAGAAATATTTGAAGCACCACAATGGCGGCGGCGAACTATGTGTGAGTGTCTAAATTATTGCCATATGGAAAAAAAATACCCATTTTTAAGGTGTGGTGACCTCAGAACTTGGATTTTATTATAAATAACTAAAAGGCAACGTAATACTCTAAAATCTAATTGATTTTATATAAATAAGCACTTTTAAAATAAATGATGTATTTTTTGTTTAATCTTTATATTCATTATTGCGTTTGTATTATTTATAAATGAACTGCATTCAAGCTCAAGGTAACATGTTAATTATTTTTTAACTTTTATTTACACTCTATAAAATTTGGTATACCTAAATAATATTTGATCTACTTATTTTTTAGATATTTGTCTTTTTTGATAGTTGATGGTTTTTATATCAAGTGTGCCTTTTAATATTGATCTCCTAATAAATACAATTTGATCTATATTATCATTAAAGTTTAAAAAATATTCGATCAACATATAAATATTTTTGGTAAATATATTTAATGAAAAAATATATTTATTTATAATATTTTAATAAATTTACACGGTGCTAAGTACATTAAGACAAAAATAATTTAACTCCTACGTTTTAGGTAATTTGCAAATTTAAATTACTGTCAACACTGTTTGGTTGCGTTTTGCTAAATTGTATTGAAGTATAAACGAGAATTATGGTGAATAAATAACTTGCTTACTTATGAAAGGTGATTCCCTGACTTTATTTAATGGAAACATTATGGTTTCTACAACTTTTCATCACGTAGAACGGCATCTTTTATTTTTCGTCATATAACATCACGCACAGGCGGTTGGGAGCGTAATGGCGAGCGATCGGCTTCCTATGGTGTGAATGTGTGCGTGCCAGCGTGTTTGTATTGCGAGCTGGCTTCCTAGGGGTGCTTCAGTTATTGTAACGAGAGGTGGTGTCCGCTCTTTTTTTTAGGTCCATGTGAGCTGTTGCCATGTGATGAATTCAAATAGAAAAAAATCGGGAACCACTGTTCCCTATGTTTTCAAGTGTACTCTTTCGAATGGTGATGATTAAGACTGCGCCAAAAAAAAAATACCATGGAAAAATCGAAAATACGTCGATTTTTCGATGACTTTTAAAAAAAAAAGATTTCGTGCCCTTTCGATTTTTCTTCATGCCTATAACCAAATAATATCGTGACCTCGATGTGCGAACTATATTTACATGAGGTTATTTTTATTTTTCAAGGATTTGGTTATAGACCAGTTCCGAAGCCTAAATGGTAAAAAGTGAAAAAAAATTACAGTAGGATGAAACCTATTAGAAAAAGAGGGGAATATGATCAAAATGAAAGGAAAAATAAATTACGGTCGATCCGAGTCCGGGAAGTGGAAGTGGGGGGGGGGGGGGGGGGGGGGGGGGGGGGTAAGGGTAAAAAACGGTTTATCTCGTTTTGTAAGGTTTGGGGGCTTTTTGTTCGTTGAAATATCTACTTTCTGATGGTGTTAAAAAAAATATACATTACTATAGGAAATGTTCTCAGAAAATGCAAAAACCAAAAACCAAATAAGTTAATATTTAATAAGACATCTACAATATTTTGAGAAAGTTGCAAAATATTCTTTCAATTATAAGCGTAGATGTCTATTTAATGTTTTTTTAAGATAACTTGTATACCTGAGTGACCTACGGAAAATTTTAATGTATCAAAATGTATTTCATAGAGAAGTGGGGAAGGTTCTAGTAGGGTCTGGGCCTTACTACATACCTGTTATTTCGTAGCAGCTGTTAAAAAAGTATATATTTTACATCGTCAGAAAGTAGAGATTTCAAGGAACAAAAAGCGCACCGACTTTTTTAAAAAAGCTGATATTTTGACGTCAGAATTTTCGATTGAAAATTAGGGTGGTTTTTTGATATTAAGTTAAAATAAGGCGAAAAAATAAATATTTTAAATCAAATAAATTACAGTGTATTTGGGACATAATAAGGTAAGTTTTCACCAAATTTCGTAGATTTTTTTTTTTTGTAAAAGATAAAAATAAAAAACCAAAAACTTGGTTTTTTGAATTTTTCACATACATTTTGAGGTTATGTGAAAAAAGTGTAAATAAAAAAGTTGTAGATCTTTTTATTACCTACAACTTTGCCATTTGACATTTTTCCATAGGACTTGTAGTTTTGCCGGAAAACGAGATAAACCGTTTTTTACCCTTAAACCCCCCCCCCACTTCCACTTCCCGAACTCGGAATTTATTTTTCCTTTCATTTTGATCATATTCCCCTCCTTTTCTAATGGGTTTCATCCTACTGTAATTTTTTTTGGTTTCAAAAATTATCGACACTGGTCTAATAGTCAAAATGGCGGCCGGAATGATTACTTTTTTCCCGAAACTTGATTTTTTCTCGAAAACTATAGACTCGAACAAAAGTTTTTTAAGAAGAAAATATCTTAAAATTAGTCAAACAGATTTTTTTTAGTAGGACCTGTTAAATTGTTGATTTTTGGGAAAATTACGAAACTGCAATTTCGACAAGGTCGTCCTAAAGTCTGAATTTTTTTATAGCGTTGTTTCAGTTATCCTTACGTTATTATTTTTTTGCTATCCACAAATTTTCATTTAAGTTTATAGATTTCGAGAAGGAGATTTTTAAGCATTGATAACATCGACTGATAGAGTTGCCATTTATATTCGAACAGAATATATTTCAGGAATTTTCATTGGGTAGAATGAATATATCAGTCAGTGAAAATTCCAGAAATATATTTCGTTCGAATAAACATACATACATATGTATATAAATGGCTATACTATCAGTCAGCTTAAATTTCGCTCTCGAAAACTAGAAACTTTAAAGAAAATTTTTGAATAACTATAATATTTTAATGAACGGGATAGTGAAAGAATGCTATCGATTTTTCAGAGGTTTTGATGACGTTTGTCGAAATTGCAGTTTCGTATTTTTTTCAAAAATCTGAAATTTCATCATATCTTATTAAAAAAAATGGAGAGTATTATTTGACTAATTTTAAGACATTTTTGTTACCAAAACGGTAAACAAATAAAGATGAATTTTTAGTTCAGACATCGAGATATTGGTTTTACGCATGAAAAAAATCGGCAACGATAGAAAAGTCATTTACAAAAATAAGCCATCGAAAAATCACGACTTTTTGGCGTATTTTCGATTTTTCTGTGGTTAATTTTTTCTCGCTGGAAAACATAGGGAACAGTGGTTCCCGATTTTCTGTTTAAATTCATCACATGGCACCAGCTCAAACTTAGATGTCAAAATTGTGTTCTCTGGACGCCAATGGCTTAAACCACAACACGATTTTATAACTGTAACTACATAGTTTTAAAATAATCCTTAATTGGGGTCTGTTTTTGAACAACTTATATAGGCGGGGCGGACGGAGTGTATCGGATTATTGGACGTGTCGGTCTATTGAAAGTTCAAGGTTCTATCTCTTCATTGTTCTTCGCAGAAATCCCAAAAAATGCTCAAAACTCAGGACACCAAATCAGAGGAGCCCCCCCCCAGTAGGATTTCTGTGTGTCCAAACTTTAATCACGTTATTCTCGAAACTACTTTTTTAAATTGGCGGGCAAGATAACTCAATTTTTTATAAAATATAAAATGTGAATAATATTATTAAGTACATTAAGCAAAAAATGCATTATTTTGGGGCTGTATTATCTGGCAATAAAAAAGCTGAGATAGCTACAGAATTTTAGTGGTCTCTTTATTGTTTAATTTTTAATAATTATGTAACAACTAACACTAGTCTGTAAGTTAATACTAAAAAAATAAAATTTTATTTAATTTATAAAACTTAAATGGAATTATCCTAACAAAACAAAATATCATGTATTTTTTTTAAGACCACCTGTGTAAAATCAAGTATTATTTATGTTTTTATTTCTCTCAAAACCATAACCAAAGATTAAATAATCAGCACATGAAGAAATATATAAGACTTAATTAAATTGCCAAGACTTTTGATATAACTTTATAATGGATATCTGACTATGTTTATTTTTCCATGTTTTCATGAACTGACCATGTACATAGAGTTATAATGTGGTTAATAACTATATATAAAATAAACAAAGTAATTGAAAGTAGATCATTACAAATATATTGTTTGATTTTCCATTTATTTAATCCTTAACCCAAAGACATCATTCAAGTCTTTTGAATTGAACACATAACATCAGACAAAGATATTGTCAGGATGAGATCGCTAACCAAATTACCTACTAGCCTCTAAAGAAAATTTTGCCAATAAACAAACGGAATTGTGTCTGCCCCATGCCATTAGTGGACACAGGAATTCACTCATGACAACTAGCAAACACATATAATTTCATGTTATTCTAATACCAAAGATTTGTGGTATTTTTTATTGTGATTAAGGCTTTTATTTTTTAAGTGTTTAATGTTCAAAGACAACATTACAGTTATATTAGCAGTTTTAAATTAAAATAACAAAGATAACAATATGATTTTATATATTTTTTTAATAATAAAATATATATAAATTCTTAAAGGTGAAACTGCTTATCATTAAATCATTTTTTGAATACTTGCTATTTTGAACTTAACATTATTATTTTTTAAGAATCTGTTTATAATACATGCCCTGCTTCATGAGCTGGTTACTAAACAGTTATCTTCTATAACTTACATGTACATGTTAAACTTCCAAAACAATTCTTCAAATGATAGTAAATACTACACTGAAATAAACAGAAATATGATTTTCTTTATATATTTAAAGATAACATAAAATGGAAGAATTATAAAAATGTCTAAAAATTCATTACATTTGCCATTTACTTTGCGTTATTTTATTTAGCACTTAATGGCAAGGTCTAAGTTACTATCGCCCATAGAGGGCTCTAGTTGTTAAACATAAATGCTACGAATGTTCTTTAGACACGTTTCAAGACAAAGACGTTTATTACCTTATATATATTTTAAAAACGATCGAAAAGTTCACGTATCGAAAATCATAACTGCGGTAGTTTGATTTGAAAATTTTGTAAAATATAAAATACAGAATACCGACTTAGTTCCTTAATTTAAGGTTAACATATCTATCTATTACGAAATTATTGTTCTTTACAATAGATTTAAATATGTATGAACAGTATCAATAACATTAAATATAAAAAATAATTACCGTTAATAACTTGAATTTTTATGGCACGTTCAACTTATTCCTTTCTGAACAACTTTCCACATCACTATTCAAAATCATCATATCATTATATCATGATGATGAACATAAATAATACAAATTTTACTATTGTAATTGAATCTCCAGCTCGTATATTTGAAGACTTTGTACATCCTATGGCGAACCACGAATTTACTATAACCGTGGCTAAATCGAACAATAACAACAACTTAACAAGATGGCGATGGACGATGCTATCTATAGATTCTTTTTTGAAGCATTTATGGCCTTCTATCTATAGAGTTCTTTGCTATAGAGAAAGCCCATAGAGAAAAGTTAATACACTAATCGTTCATTTCAAGATTGCCGTTACCTCCCATCCCGCTTCGCTTTAGGTAGCGTCATAACCTACACGATGCGAAGTGTCGACATCTAATGCGAATTGGCTACTTGACAGGTATAACAATAAAATATGTAATCTACTGGATATGGTAGTTTATATGTTAAGGATAATTATTCAATATGTTTTTTGCATTAAATTAAATTTTAAATATTTTATTTTTGCAAAATAAATTTGCGATTTTTTATCTGTCGACCAAAAGTAATGGAACGGGGGCGGCCATGATTGAACATCGTATGATGTCATTGCCTATGTAAACAAAGCGTCTGATAATTAATATCGTGTTATTTTATTGTTTTTATTGAAGCTAACTTGTGAAAAGTTTCACTAAATGGAGCCAGGATATATAAAATCTGATAGTGCAAATATATCCAAAGTATATTAAGTAATTGTAGTGAATTTATAGTCGCAAATTTCTTAGTGTTATCCTAAGTTCTACAGAGTTATGGAAAACAAAAACTTCCATGTAAGTGCTTGAATAAACAAATTAATACACCATTTAATAATAATAATCGATAATATTAATAATTTTTAGGCTATAAGAGTGCAAATAGTTATAAGATTGAGGAAATACTTACTTACATAAAGTGTTTTTTTTATTTTATTTTAGATCTTCACAATGATGCTGCAAACATGCAGCGGCTTTTTAAATGTGGACTCATTCAAGTGAGGAGCCAAGTTGCACTGCCACTGAATGTTATTGGAAAAAATCAAAACTACGGGCACTAGTACACTGAAGTGCATATTAATTTAAAAAATGGGTACAGGAAACAGTAATAATTCCTTACATACCTGACAAGACGGAGGTTATATACTTTATAACATAGAAATGAATAAAAAAATTGTAGAAATGCTAAATTCTGAAACAATAACATGGTTATGAAGACAAAACAGCGCTCTTATTATTTGAGCTCCAGATTTAATACTGAAAATCTGTATGTCTGCCTGTTCATATTATGTGAGGAGTATCATATGATAGCAGCATTTTCTGATGAGATTTTTAATGGTGATACTGTAATAATAATAAATTATCCGATTGATAATATAACAAACATTTATTGCCAAGTATTGATTGAAGATTTGGCTAAATACATAGAAGACTTATTGTCTGAATTAGTGGCTTTTTGAAATAAATTTGTCCATATCAGTACTAAATAAAAACACATGAATCATAATAAATAGTGTAATTTTTTAATTTCCATTTACCATTACTGATTAACTACAGGAATCATTGCTCATGCAATAACAACACAATCTAGATATTTTAATAGTTTCTTATTAAGTATAGTATGAGGTTTTAACAGAAAATTCTTGCAAATTTGTAAAAATCTATATCAATATGAATCCTTAAACTTGCTACCTGGTTTGTTTTGATAATTGACAGTTAGATAAGACACAATCCTATTAAATTATTTATTTTTTGCAGTAATAGTTCTTCTATATGTTAAAATCCTCTGTCTGCAATGTAGACACCAAGTTCTAAACAATTTAATGCTAACTTTATCCACTGCTTTCGACGTTTAAACATTTAAGTACGTGGATAAATAAATGTTCAGTACATTTAACGGTTGTAGGTATTTCCACACATTGACACGGCACACGTCTTGTACGTTATAAATTTTCCAAGTATTTTAATACTATTAATAAAAACATTTTTAAAGTTTCCTCTCAAATGTGCTGAGAGTTCGGTTTGTTTATGTGTGCTGCGACGTCATCACTTAAAAGTGTCACGTGAACCGCAGTTTTCGCGCGAAATTCAAATTAATGAAGAAATATCTATTTTTTAAAAATTAAATATCGCTTATTTTAAGAAAAGGATGATTGTGGAAGGCATAAAATGAACATTTACACATGTTTAAATACTTTTCCGAAAACTGTCAAGTACCCAATTGTGCCAATATATAACACGCCACACCACGTTACAACGTGTCACAGTGTCAAAGCTTTCTGAAAGGAGAAAGAGTATTGATGTAGCCATGAATTTACTATTAAAATATGTATATATATATATATTGTAGCAGAATTTAGTGATATATTTAATAACCTTAAGTCCTGCAACTTATTATAATATATTTATTATTTAATACTCAAACTTTTTACCTTTACGACCGAAAAAACCTTTACGACGTAGAAGATTCTGGATTCATTAAATAAATCTAAAGACAATTATTGATGTTGAATATCATACCCTTTATAGAAAATTGCTCAAAGATAGTGAGAGATATCATTCATATTTTCGGTTGAATGAAATGCAATTCCGATCTAGTTTGGATGTTATCGCGTGGGGTGCGTGTGATCACGTGGCGTGTTTTCTATATGTTTCTAAACGTATTAAATGTATGGGAGTAATTAGTACTGACAGCGTCAGAAGCCGTGGTGTAGCGTCGCAATTTGATAGTATGTTTCCACGAATCGCGTATCAATCCTTTGGGGTAAACATGCCGCGAAGAACTCGTCGACTCCACACTCGCAGTAGTTTACGCCAATTTCACAGTGAAGTTCATTTGGGCTTCGCGGTTGCTTTCATGCGGGGCAAAAATCCGACAAAAGTCGGGGAAAATAGCGCGAAACTGCGAATAATATGCGAAACGGCCCCATACTTAAGATCGCGCGCGATCCGCGTACGCCGTACATAGTGTAGAGCGGGCCTAAGGAATAAGAAGGATCGAATTAAAACGATTCGATCATTCGCGATCACACAACAGGCCTGTAGTACAGAATACTGTTATACTGTAGTAATAATAAGAACAAGTCATTGTACCCTATATATAATGTACTCTGTGGTCATTGTTGATGCTTTGTCTTGAACTTTGAAGAGTTTTTGACTTTTGGCCTTTAGGATTGAATTTCTGTTTAATAACTTTGAGATTTAGATGTGGTTCTGAGCCAAATATAAAGTTGGTTTCTTTATCTGAGTTCTGAGCTTATTTGTTTAGACCAATTCAGTGTCTCTATTAGGTAAAATATATATTATAAACCCAACTAACTTTTTAGTACACTTAGTACACAGCTTCTTTTGTACTGATATATATTTTTACCTTATTACTTTAACTATTTATATTTTACGAATGTTCCAAATCTAAAAAGTCTAAAATCATTGAGACCTATGCATGTTTAGTCAGCGGTGTCCAAGCAACCACAGGGCACAGACCGTCAAATTAATGCAAATTTAATGTAACGCTAAAATTTCGAGTTAAAAGACGCGTAAAGGTTTTATTTTGTATTCATAAATTTTTCACATTTACCTTATATTAATAGGGTTGATCATGGATTCGGCCGGTGATTGGTGTTTGATAGAAAGTGATCCTGGAGTGTTTACTGAACTTATAAAAAAATTTGGTAAGTGAATCTGATTTTGTGAATCTCATTTAATGAATTCGTTGCACCCATCTTCTGGCACTAGTGTCAGTGTTGTGCAAACTAGCACTTACATATAGGTCATCAAGACTGTTTTCAAATAAGTTTTAGTCAAATAAAGATTTCAGAGAATTAATATATTATCATCAAATTTGGATTAAAGTTGATTGTGTTTAAAAACATGAATGTATTCATAATATAAGATAAATAATGATATATAAATAAAATTTATTACAAGTTTTAAAATGGTAATTATAGATAATTGTTTAGAGTTTGTTAAACTTGAGTAATGAGTTGACCTGGTTGATCATCCAGCATGTATATCAATTAAGCCAGTTTGACATTTTCTGAGCAGTCAGTTTGTACTGTTTCTGGCTGTATGGCCATTAAGAAAATCTTGCTTAATGAAGCTCTACAATACATGATGTAGGAGTTTACATCTTACTTAAAATACAGTATTACTTTACTTCAAACCTAAATTAATGTCTAGTGACTTGTCTAAGTGTTCATAATTAATTTTAAAGGCAGTTTACACACTAGCTCAAACAGTTTAATTTGCTTAAATGTTCTCACTGTATTTATGGTTTTGAAGAGCTGATTGCCTCGCATGATTATGAAGTCTTTTATGGTGAGCTTCAGCATTCTTTTTTATAGGTTTTGCAATATGAATACCACATTAAAGTCCTTATGGGAAACATCATTCTTAACATACCATGGGGCTTTAACTGATTCCCAAAGTACTTTGTTGTTGCATATTCTTCATGCTTCTTTGTGCCATGTTTTCCAGCAAAGCTTAGTGTCAAGCCTCGGTAATTTGCTGTAGCGGATTTGTTTATTGCTTAAGTATATAGGTTTATACTGTATCCGGTACCCTCCACCCGCATCCTCCAGTTATTGTATTTTCTTCAAAATTACTGTATGACGTAATTAGATTCCATTTTAAAAAAAAAAATATTTCCATTGAATTTACTTTTACATTTAATTTTGTTTAAATAATAATTGATGTGTTATTCCAAGGCACTTTTTATAAATATATATATACATATATACATACATATATTTAATGAGTATTTCAACTTTTATATCCAGATGATTTCCTTTTCTAATTCCATTTGAATTCTCCAGTCTGTGTACTTATTTGTAAGGTTTACATAGGTTTAGTTTCCTTTTGAATTATTTGTTCATATAAATTCAGAAGGATCATAGTTCATGTCCCAGGCCATCTTCGATTTCTAGGTATGTAGGTAATATATATTCTTGTATATGAAGAAGTCAATCAAGTCCAGAACTTTATTTGGATTCATAGGATATGAAGCCGTTATATCTGCTTCATAGCCCTGGATGCCTATTACCAAAACAAAATACGAAGTTTCGGCTGACGGATCGTACATTTTACTATTATGAATCCGATTATCGACACGTCTTTCGCTATAGGACATTATGTCTTTCGTTTGACATTACTACATGATAGTAAGAATAATCGTAAATAGAATTAAAAATGTTTTCTTAATAAGTTAAAATACGAAGTTGTTTGTTCTTTCGTTTCGATCCGTTCGTTGCGTTCGTTTTTCGTAATAGGCCTACTGCTTGTTGATATAACGTTACATTTTTGAAACGCTGTCAATAGCGAACGTAGAGGCAACATGCTGGCAGACTATTTTTCCGTGGTCCTTCTCATTGTTTTTAATCAAACAATTTCAATATGCCCTGAAAACTACAAAAGTCAGAGCCCTGGATGTCTGCCTCTACGAATTTTTATGTTTACAGGATGACTATGATCATCAGCCCCAGAGGCAGACATGTGCACATAATATCACCCACCTTTTTTTTTCAACATTTTTGAAACGCTGTAAATTGACAACGCATCGCCACCATGGTGGCAGACGAGGTCCTTGATGTTTCTTAGGGTATAATTATCACTATTAATAACGTCTGCCATGTGTGCTGATCATATAGAAATTTTGCTCCCCAGCTCCCTTACCATTAGGTCACCACAATACACATTTTTTTTTAGTAAATAAAGAAATAAACTAGTAAAAGCATCATTAGCACTTAAGTACAATATGTCACTCTCCTTGTATTGGTAGAGTTATGAGTTATTATACATATTAAAAGGACACAGAAACAAAGTCTTTGTAGGAAGGTATTTTATTCTTGATGAGAGTTACTTCTAAATTGAACTGCCACATTTATGTTTACATTTTCTTTGCTATTGTGAAATTTAATGGTAATAATTATTGTTACAGGTGTTAAAGGTGCACAGGTAGAAGAAATGTGGACAATAGATGATGGAATATTTGAAAATTTAAAGTACTCTTCGCTCATACATTAATTATATAACTAGTCAGGCCATAAATACTGTTACATACAAACTTTTCTTTTTTCAACTATCTAATTATTTTGAATTTGGAATGCGTTTATTATGTTAAAAACTTCTTTCGATTTCCCGCCATTTCACAAAAAAAATGTGTTTTTTATCAGATTACTCATTACAATATGGGTTGGGGTGTTAAAGAAAAAAGTATTGCAGTGATTGTCTTGCACAAAGTGTGTATGGAGCTGTCGGTCATATTTAAAACACTTCATAAGCTTGGTATCAGCCGTATGTTCCTCGATATACCACCGCTTCCTATGTTGAAGACCATAAAAGATTGGGGCGTCCACATGTTCTGAGAACTACAAAGGCAATTAATGCTGTTAAAGCCAGAAATTCCATTATCCCGCCCTATGTTAAGTGGTGATGCGGTCAGGGTGGCAAATCACAACTGTCCAGAACTACAAATTATGGTCAGGACTTGGCTTGTCCTAAACGACACGCCGACATTTTTTTAAGAAAGCAGCGGAGCAAGCGGTGACAAAATTCGCTGTGGAAACAGATGTAAATGCATAGATTCATGTGGCCTGTATTAAATCCAAAGATGGCCATTTCGAATGAAAATTTTTTTTATTTTTTGCTGAGACTTCAATGAATATGTACATACATATATGTATAAGTTTTATTAAGATTACATTACTTAATAAAAAATAAATGTATTTGTAACAAAACATATTATGGCCGGACTAGGTATTAATAAAATAGTTTCTTTTGCATAATTGTAAGTTGTTATTGTATATTTTAATTTCAGACCTGTGCATGGACTCATTTTCCTTTTCAAATTTGTACAACATGAGGAACCATCTAATGCAATTGTAACAGATGATCGAATTCAGAAAATTTTCTTTGCTAAACAGGTTAGTTGATTCAAAAGAGTTGCTGAACCAGTAATATAAGATTTTCGAGAAGTTTTGTTATTTTATAGAAATACTTATATGCAGTTTCAGTTAATATTCATCAAAATATTTCAGGTCATAAACAACGCCTGTGCGACTCAAGCAGTTATAAGCTTGTTACTGAACTGTAATCATCCAGATATTGACCTGGGACCGGAATTGACTGAGTTGAAGGAATTCAGTATGTCATTTGATCCCAAAATGCGTGGACTTACCCTCAGCAATTCACAGACAATTCGATTAGCGCATAACTCAATGGCGCAACAGACTTTCTTTGAATTTGACCATAAATTGGCATCAAAGGTAAGTTTATTTAATATCTATAAGTCAGTATAAAATATTTATTTGAACAATCTTTTATTTAAACAGGATAAAATTGAATTTTAATAGACATAAATCATTGATTTTTGTCTATCTCTATTTGCATTTCACATTGTATATTAAAATTGTATGGTTGAGAACTGCTAATTTTCGCACATAAACATTTTTATACATTCAGTAGTACTTGAAGTATATGTTAAGTATGTATTTTAAGACATGCATAAGGACTTTCATTGTGTAGTCAATATGTGTATATGGTTTTGTACATCACAAAGAACATAATCTTTGAATTCTGGTTATCTGAAATATTTTCTTTTTCCTTCAGGAAGAAGATGCATTTCACTTTGTAGGATATGTGCCCATAGATGGTCGGGTGTATGAACTAGACGGGTTACGGGAAGGTCCAATCGACCATGGTCCCATCACTCCGGGTCAGGATTGGCTCAGTGTTGTCCGGCCAATTATAATGAAGAGAATTAACACGTATGTTTCCCTTTCTCATACCTACTACAGTCAATACTGCTATCCTTTATTTTTCTTACTAAAGTATAATGTATTATTACAGATATACAGAAGGTGAAATCCATTTTAATCTTATGGCGCTCGTATCTAATCGAAAAATGGTATATGAACGTCAAATAGACGAGTTATTTACTGAGAATCATATGCTCGGTATGGAGACTGTCGATGTCGAGAACGAAATAAGAAGATTGAAAATGTTGATTGAGTACGAAGACATGAAAATGAACAAATATAAACAAGAAATGATAAGACGCAGACACAATTACATGCCGTTTATAATAACGTTGCTCACGATATTGGCGGAACAAAAGAAGTTGATGCCTTTGATTGAGAAGACGAGGGAGCGTATCACTAAGAAGTCTCAGAAGAAAATACGAGTATAACATGAAAAAAGGGCGGGCACATTGCCCGCCCGCGAGCGTTCGGCTCGCACTTCCTCGCAGTCTAGCCCTTCGCGGGTTGTAGCCGACTGCGAGAACATGTACACGTTAGCAGACTTAGACGCCATATTCACTGACCCCCAAAGCTCCTTACAGCAGTCGCCTCCCCCACAACAAGCAGCCTTCGAACACAGCACAGTCCAACCGCAGAACGTAAACCTCAGCCTGATGGAACCGGAAGAAATTTTGAAAGACGTTATTATGCCGCCGTCGTTTGACTGCAACAATATATTTGATGTTCAAAGTATGGGCGATGACAGTTTCCTCGAAGTTGATGACTTGCCGCGTGAAGACCTGATTGGCGCAGAAGATTTTGATGTGAGCACGTTTTTCAATTTCTCAGACGATAATGCACAAGGGGAATCCCACAACGACCCGGAATAAACGATCGAATTGAATGTTCATGAAATTATTAAAGTTGATTAATGCGCTATTTGTTCTCTATTCGTAAGCAATAACTGATATTTTTATAATGACTTAACTTCTTTGCAATTCTAAAGTTAATTAGTGTCGATATTATATAATTATTATATATTGTTATCACATTAATGTTGTAGCTATTTGATGATTTTAATAAAATATGGAATTAGTTTATAGGGTAAAGTTAAATTGTAGATGAATATTTCTGTACCAAATAATAGGCATTAGGACTGCTTAATTTATAGGGTGAATAAACATTATACTACTAGTATTAGCGTAGTTCCTAATGTCTATAATGATTTAAAAAAAAATTGCAAGTCGACTTACTAACCTATTCACGCCTGGTACGGATTTAACGTATATAAAATAGTATTTGATATAGTTAGACATGAGCTAGGTAGTATTTGATTCATCATTGCTTAGCATGTTATTTCTATTTATACTATATATAATATATCAAACAAGCGATCAGCATTAGGATGAGTAAATAAATTCATTAAAATAATATAGTAAATATCCCTTTGAAGTTAAGCAGTTTTCTCATTTTTAAGAAATCTTAAGGGCCTGTTTCATCATCGTTAGCCATCGTGTTATTAATAAAGTGGTATCTGCTGTCTAAGTACTGCCTCTATAATAAGAAGACATCGTTATCGCGGGGGCATGAATCATTTGTAGATTATGTAAATAGAGTGGACAAACTACAAGTCTTTTGAGTAACAAGGCCAAGGAGGTTAAATACCAATAGGAGGAGGCCAATGAATTAATATCTCTAAGAGAATAAACCAGGTCAATCTGAAAAATTGTCAAAATCGACATGATAATATTTTATTAATTTTAAAATACGTATGTAGATCTTTTTTGAATAGAACACTACTGGCACAAATAAAAACTCTCAGAGGACGCGTAAAACTAGGTATTACATACTAATTGTCTATTCTAGATACATATTCATTGACATGTTTTTACGTGCCCTCGCGATAACGATATCTAATAATAATTAAGGATAGGATTATCTAGATTCTAGAACCCAGTTACGGTAGTCATGAGTTAAGATTCGATACAATGTTATAATACAGAGATTCGATAGAAATTATAATGAAGTAAATATCTCTTAGTTATTTCTTGTCCTCTTGCACTTATGATTTCTTTACCTACTGACTTTGTTTCATATATTATTAGCTTACATCATACCTTTTTTGAAATTGTCATAATAGCTGTCAATAAAATGTAGGTTAATATGGCGTCGGCTTATGTTTTTTATATCTTAATCGTTGCAATACTTACCATATTACGTCGTTGTTCACCATTTTAATTTCTGTAGGAGTTTTATATAGAGCAAATAAAATTCTTGTTTAAAAGTATGTAAATATATTAAAAATATACATGTAATGCGGTTTTTTGTCTTCGAGCAGCATAAAAGTATTATAAGCTTGATATAGCTAAATATATTTTATTTCTTTCGCTCTGTAGTCTTTTTATGTTCGATAGCGCGAGACAAAACATATTTTAAATATACCAAGCTTATAAATACGTTTATGAATAAGGCCGTATGACTTTAATTTTTTCAGTTTCAAAGTTATGAAAACATTACATATTGTAGCCACCTACCATAGTTGTTTTTTGATTTACATGATAATATACTAAATATGACACAGTCTGATGTTTTTTTGCTTCACATTCCCTTTATTTATAAAAATGAATCCTTTATTTCTGGTAATATTTTACTAGACGAATGTACTGAATCATTCTGCCAAATTTAATGATAATTGTTCCCGGAACAAACTAAATTAGATCTCTGAAAAGCGAGTGAATAACTCTATATAGACGGATACTCTACTAGGTAAGAATTGGGATGTGGTCAAATACCTGCTTTAATAGATGCCTGTTATAAAAGTGTGTCGGACTCGTTGGCGCGTTCGGTGGAACACCTGCCGTGCGCATCAATGGGTTGTGGGTTCGAATCCCACCGGGCCAGGGGCGACATATTTATAATTTTCTGTATGCATTTCTTATAACTCTACGTCTGGTAACTTCGGGCATTGAATGGTGGGAGGAATATCGAAATTGTGGATAACGAACCACCGTTCATAGATGGAAATACCATGAAGGGCACATTGCGCGTTTCGGTTTCAGTCTATGGATTTCCGAATGCTGGAAGTAATAAGTAGTAGTAGTATGTTCTGTGGCTGAGGTGTCATGTACCATGAAGTGAACATAACAAACACTATGTATTAGAAGCTATCACCCTTCGAAAATGGAAAATAAAATAACTGTTAATAAATAAATAAAGTTTGGCATTTCGTTAATCTTTAAACAATAATTATAATTTAAGCAAGATACCTACTTCCACATTCTACAAGTACAATATCTCAATTCAATATTCGAGAATTTGGAAATAATATGAATTTCTGAATGAAAACAGTAACAGTTTCACTAGATGGTAGTTCGATTTTATTATAAGTAATACATTTACAATTATTTACATCTTAAAACAATTATTTCTTACAACTAATATTACAAACCTAATTTATGAATTTATATGTATCAAGTCATGAATAATAAATTAATGAATATTTTCGTATGTGTGGCACATTAGCGCATACTGCATTTTTTATTTACAAGAAGATAAATAATTGATGTAATGACGAAGACTGGTGATTTTGTGAATGAGTCCAAAGGGATTATTTACAAAGTTTCATGATGAGAACTCATATAAATTTGAGCGATTGCTACGATAGCTGCCTGCTATGTTCTAGTTCGTTACATGGATTCGGTTTTTTTTGTAATATTAATAATATTATAATTAATAGGTCGCGACTTTAGTTATAAACGAAAGTTTCATCCAACTAAAAGTTAAATTAATATAATAATATACATATATAGTTCAATTAACATATTTTATATAGATTTCATGACTACCTTCAGATTTAATTATATCTCTTAATTGAAAAATACATACCAAAGTAAAATAAAAAAATACGAAATAAATATATATTGTCCCGATAAGGTAGGTCCTCGAAATTGTGTTAAAGCAATTTTCTATCACCTGTTTGTTGAATTCGTTAATGGCCAAATTTATTGGTATTTGAATTAGAATCCACATAAGAACAGAACAGAGGCTGAATTAATTAAAATTTCTTCAAGAGATATGTAGGCTTCACGTAGCGGGCTGAATACCCTTGGGTTTAATCATCATAGAAGCTCTCTTGAGCGTGTAGTCCCATCCTCTCCACCGGAACCAGACGATACCTGTCAATCGTATAAAATATTCATCTTATTAAAACAATCTACTTATCAGCAGGAGATTTAAAATCCAATTTTTTTTCATAGAATAAGAGGCAAACGGACTAGAATGATGGTGAATGTTCACCATCGCCCTCTGACATCGCAACACAGGCAGATGATAATACCTTTGTTTAACGTAAATAAATTAATAATATAACTTTATTGCGACAATTTCTTATAAACTATCGGTAAAACAATTGATATGTCAGTCTAAACACTAAAACGACAAATCTATAAAAAAGCTAAAGCCAGTATCTATTTAGATTCTAGAGGTTGTTTTGTGTCCTCAGTTTTTATCAGTTATACATTTTTTAAAAAATGCAAAATAATGAATTATACCTTTTTTATTAGAACTTCCTCTTTTTTTGTTTATTAATATATTAACCGCCTCCGTGGCTCAATGGTAAATGCAACGCGTTTAGCACCGGAGATTCTGGGTTTGAATCCCGGGGAAACAAGATAAAAAACATGTTTCGGTCAGGCAGGGCACAGAAGGCTGATCACTTACTTGCCTGTAAAGAATAATGATCAGTGAAACAGAAATGGGTCTACCCTATGTATTTAATAGGGGTACGGGAATTCACTTATATGTATGTATATAATATTATATAAATACATATAGCTTCCATAAAATTGAATATAACAATTGATACGTTGCTCTGAGAATCAATACCTACTTTTATAAATATTATTAGGAAATGAGATCGGATATAAAGATTCATCAGCACGCCTAGCATGACCATCAAGAGATATCTCGCGGACGAGTGAAGACAAACCAAGATATAAGATAAATTATATCTCGATGTCGATGGATAAGATATCTCGATCGAAAAATCTCTACTTTTGATATTAGAAGCCGAGTTTTAAATGTAAGTGTCATGTTAGACCCAGAAGCCATAACGAGAAAATAGATTAAAACACGAAAAAACGGTCCTCAAAATTTTGTCGTGGTTGTCATGCTAGACCGGCTGATGCAGTGATCACCGCTGTCCCGTGAATCACATCCGCAGGGTACTAGCCTACCTTTAAAATAAGTGAAGTTTTTTTTTAAGTTCTACCCATATGTAGGTACATACTACATAAATGTTGCATTCGAATGCGTTTATTTTTATTTTATAACACTTCGAATTTTGAATGAATGCGTACCTTGTCTAGCTGTAAGATCTTGGGGATCATGTAGATACAGGCCATTCAGGCCACGTCCACATGACTTCCACCACCAACCACCTTTCAGCATAGACGCGCAGTTTAATGACGACCTATCATTATCTCTGTAATATAAGACGTTAATATACTTATTATTATGAGTCGATAAAGATATTATAATACGACCCGGCTTCGCACGGGTGCAACGTAGATGTACAATACACAAACACGCCTATGTGGCTATGTTACTCGCTGATAGTGTATCTTTCTATTGGTGAAAGAATTTTAAAATCGGTCGAGTAGTTTTGTGTTCAATCATAACAAACAAATCTTTCCTCTTTATAATATTAGTATACCTACTGATAGCTGACGATATTTGCAGTCATGTATATACATAGGTATATATGATAATTACCCACCTGTTGTAAGTTGAAAAGGGGCTGTTGTTGGACCCGTACCAAGGATCATTGAGGGAGTCTCCTGCGTTCCCCTCATATCCATCTATCTCAAGTTTGTAGTACTCTGCTTCTGAGTATATTTTGAAATGCGAATACTGCGCGTATCTAAAACGATTAAGCTAATTTTAAAACGCTAAATTTATAAACGGTTAAACTCCTTTAATGTGTTTCAAAAGTATTAGGCCTCGTTGGTGCGTTCGGTAGAACACCTGCCGTGCGCATCGATGGATCGTGGGTTAGAATTCCACCGGGTACCTCGATGACTGTATTGTGTACTGTATGTATTTCCCAAGTCTTGTAACTTCGAAATTCCGACCGGTTAACGAACCACCGTTCATAGATGGAAAAATCATGTTTCAGTCTATGAATTTCCGAAAAATCAGTTTTTCCGAAATTTCCGTAAAAAGTAGTTCGATTGCGCATCATTCATCATTGACTGATGTTCTGTGCCTGAGGTATCACCTACCATCAAGTGAACCTTATGATCGTATGTCGATATCTAACTTAAAAAAACAAATATATAAATATACGTAACCCTTCATCCCGTACTAAATAAAGTCTATCGACGATTTGGTTATCGGTTATGTCTATGTCTATGTCAAAACCACCAGAATCAGACACTAATTTAAATGCATGCATTTTGTATTTAAAATGATTTTTGAAGAAATTACATAAGTAGGTATTTATATAATCATGGTGTTCGTGTGTTTACCCATATTTAAAAAACGCGCATGTAATTAGGCTTTATATGTTTATTTATATAAAAGTTGGTGCATCAGACGAAAAAATAGATATGTATGACTAATGAGTTCTAATGCAGAATGCCATATTTACCTTTTATTACCATCAAAATCTTCGAGCTCCACTCGAAGCATATAATCATCGTTATTAGTAAGCATGTATATATTTTCATTGCCAAGCCAAAATTCCTTGCTTGGATCACCGAATCCGTTCTTATAGTCGCTCCAATCTTTATTAAAATTCTCAGCTGGAGTACCGAAATCATCACGACGGTGAATAACCTAGAAAGACGGAATGCAAGTTTATCTATTTTATGCAAAAACAATAATGATTCTAATACATTACTATCTTAGTATCTACTAGCTGACCCGGCGAAACTCGTATCGCCAATAAAAGTTGTCTAAACTTATCTACAATATACAAAAAAAACATTTTTTTATATTTCCTCTCCTTTTAAACTTTCCTTGGTAATTACTTCCACAAATATTTCTTAACCATAATTAGGCAAATCGGTTCAGCTATTCTCGAGCTTTTGTGAGACTAAAAAACGTCTGTTAATTTTTATATATATAAAAAATATAATAGTAAAAGATTGTCATGATTACAATAACCGATTAAATATTCAAATAGGTACTGATTCATAATAATTTTGAAGTAGAATATACGTAGATGTGTGGAAGTCGTGTTCTTCTGGATAGTTAGCTTTTGGATGTTTGAAATACGCAGTTTTGCCAATTTATTAATTAATCTTAATAATAAATTAATAATTATAGAATTAAAGGTATCAGAGCGAAATATATAAGGTTTATTATTTATTATGACGGAAGCTTTATCCGGGACAAGCATCATTATTGATACATTCCAAATCTATATATATAAAAGAGATTCCCACCTATATAGTCACTCATCACGATATCTCTGGAACCATAAGGCGTAGCGACTTGAAATATGGTAGGAATATTCCTTTCGCCGAGTAGAGGTCAGCTAAGAACGGATTTTACGAAATTCAACCCACAAGGGGGGTTGCGGGGGCAATTGCTAGTATGTAATAATTTCTAAACTTACTGTCCATCCACCGTCGGCCACAGCTTGTTCGCAATAAACCTTGAGGAACCAATATGTCGTACCACGAATTTGTAAATAGTAAACCCCTGAGTCTCGCATGCCTGCGTTTAGTAAGTCCACACAGGAATAACCCTGAAAAGAGTATATTTTATTGTCACCATAGTTCATCGCTGTGTCACGATTCACGACACTACGCATTCGCTAGAACACATTATAGTAAGTATATACCTTACGCAAGCCGCACAGCCTTAGGTAATAATATAACATAAATCGCGACGCCTTGAGAATGATATTAAGTAATTCAAATTATTTTAATATGCACACGGAATAGTATGGTAATTCAAATATAAAATTGTCATCAACAACGTGGGTACGTATCGATCGGTCGACTATTCATATGTTATAGACAGTGTCGCTTTCATTTCAGTTATTATTATACTTTTTTAAAGAGAGATTATACTGGATCCTTCGAAGTAGAGTTATTAATATTTAATTTAAATTAAACTTATTTTAATTTAAAATCAAAGATTCAAATCGAACTAAAATTATTATAAATTTCTATTCGCTGTAGGTACATAAAGTATTAAGTTTCATCTAATATTTAAGTTTACAATATTTGTATCTCTTGCTTTAAAAATTAATTACCTATTGAGAAAGGATCTGTAAAATAACCATTATAATACGACAATTCCTTATTTGAGCTTGTTATAAGCGATTAATATAAGTAGCAGCATCATTTCAGCTACAAAAGCCTGAAGGACAATAATGAATGATATCAATACCTATATATTGTTTATGATTCATATCATTATCTTTAATAAGCCCCCAATAGAATAATTAAAACGCAGTTTTATTACAAAAGGATAGCGTATCCCGAATTTATTTTTTATACCTATCTAAAAAAAATTCATTAATAAATGTAAAAAAATAATTCGATTCATCGGTTATAGTAGCTTTGTGGGATATTCGAAGTTTATGTTCGCAAAACCACGGTAGGCATTTCGTATCTAAACCTTATTTACGTAACTTGAACTTTCATTATAGAGAGTGTTGTTCATTCATTTTTCATTTTTAGTATCATTTGAATTAGTCAGGATAACATAAATGGAAACACAATATAATGTTATATACATAATACTGTACATTTACGACTCAGGAGTGGTATGTCTTATACAGAATAATAGACTAAATAGTTGTAAAGCGTTATTTACTATATTATTAAAAGCTTACTTAAAACAGAGTTAGCATATTGTTTTTGCTTACTTAGTTACTTCATGCTTACGTTCAGGATGTAACTTATTTTCTATCTGAGTTTCTATGTCAACGCGATTAAGTAATGACCTTCTTATAAATAAGTAGTATAATGTTACATGTTATGAAAATATTACATAGTTCAATAGATGCATTCCTTTAAAAGCTAAGCAATAACAATATAAATAAAAAAATATAGACATTATTTATTTCTAAAAAAAATATTTAGTATTTCATTAAAATATTAAACGGTTTTAAATGTTACTAGAAATTATATATGACTTTTTGGTTATTAAAAGTTTACGGTATGATAATAAAATCTTATGATTGTTAATCATTAAGGTATGTAAATATACAAAAAACATATTACTTACATTGAAATATAGTCTGATTATATTAATATTAATAAACAAATTCAAAAATAGTTCGCCTACGTAATTATTCAGTGATTTTCGTACCAAATCCTTATTTCTCAATGACCATACTTACATAAATACTAAATAAATTCTATATAACCGCATTCTCTCTTTGACAACCTGTATTTAATTTCGACTGAATGTTGTAAGTCGTAAACGCTTATAAAACAAATGATCCAATAAATGGATAAGATTTCATTTCAGAGGTGCCTGTAACAAAGTTAACTATAGGAAACTGTTGACCAATGTCTTTAAAACAGAGTATTACTGGTTCCCTATTGCTCAACCGACGGACGTAAAAGGTACGAGGGATACAGGTAGCTGGTAGATAAGTTATGTTTCTTTGAATAGGTAAGTGTATTTTGGCCGCAGACGCAATAGGCAGGTAACCGATCTTATTAAAATTCCTTGGGCTGGCTTGGAATGGAATTGAATTTTGTATTATTATTGGATAAACATATTATTTATATAAAATTTAAATGTGATATTTGGCTATGGCACATTAGATTGAGAAACTTAATTCTTTGAAACATTGGTTCTATTTCCATAGTCATAATAAATAGTAGAACATAATAAAAAAATACAATATAAAACAAGTAACAAAACAGTTTAAAAATATAATTCATTCGACGGACGGAAATTATAAATAATACATCTGAAAATAACAAAAGTGTAACTCACTTTGACGTCCTTATAGTTGGCGACTATTTCTGATGCAAAAGTGTTGTTGCCAATGATAGGTTTGTTTTTGACACTCGGGAAGATGATGCCGCCTTTGCGGCTGGTTGGGCGAGGGCTTGTTGGCCCAGTGATGGCCGAAGTCACTGTCCCCGTGGCGCTGCTTGGAGTAGTGCTCGAGTTACTGGGACTGCTCGGGCTGTATGTGACACCATAATTAGATAATAGGAAACTATTTGAGAAAATAAAATATTGAACACTTAACTACAGTAATTCAGTTTGATTTCGCAAATAAAATTCGCAGTGACAGTCGCATTTTTCAATACATTTCGCTTAGTGCCTAATATAGACAATAATTTCACCTGTTATTTCCCATCGGCGAGGTTGGCGTCGTAAAAGCTGCGTTGGTGCTAGGGTCGGTTGAAGGTTCATCTACTCTGTATCTATTTGGCGCATATTCTACTAAGCGATCTATCGTTGGGTCTAGTAATAATTCTGCAGGTACTGGTCGTTGTGCTAAAGTTGCTACGTCATCCTCTTGTTTTTTAAGACGTTTTTCCACCATGTCTAGATTTTCAATTATAAGATTTGTTTTGACACGTAAGTCGTTGTGAATTTGACCAATGGCTCGTTCTTGTCTTTGAGTTTGAGTGAGTAGTTCATCTGACTTTGGAACTAAATCATCTACAGAACTCTTTGTGCCGACGACAACATCCCATACTTCATCCATTTTTTCTGATACACTCATCATTGGGATAATTTTGTTAACCAATGTGTCTATTTTATTAGCCTTTGAGACTGGCAATGGCGTACTTGTTGCAGTACGATTTTTGAAAATATTATTTATGTTAATTGATGCTGATTCAGGTTCCACAATTGCAGCATGGACATCGGCCATCATATATAAGACTTTTCCTAGATTTTCTGAAACAAGGTTAATATGGAATTGCAATTTTCTATCAACTGTTGTCATCGATGTTCTTAATTGATCTACCTCTTTTGTTATTTCATTTATAACTTCTGTATTAAGGCCTTTGGCAATCTCAATTACATTGAGATTAATCGGTTTTTTCTCACTTGCTTCAGCGTTAATATCGTCGACTGGCAAAAAATTATTATCAATTTGTGTTTTAAGACCAACTAATTTTGAGTCAATATCAGATACCTTTTGATCTAAGGACTCTAGTTTTTTATCAAGTAACTGTGTATTGCTAATTCTATTATCATTGTATCTTTTGTTGATACGATCTGTGACAATTTCTTCTTCATCTTGCCCTAATCTGCTAAATAATTTTAGGTCTAGATTGCCCAGTTTGGATATAATCGCGTCAGTTTTATGAATGTTGTCATTAACTCTCGAATCTAAAGCCTCTACTCTTCTCATTAGATGTTCTACGGCTTTATCTAAATTCTCTATTCTTTGTAATTTCGTTTCCAAAGTGCTTACTATTACTTCAAATACGTTGAAAATGTATTGTTCTCTGAAACAAAAAGAAAAAAAAAAGTTTAATAATTGGAGTCAGATTTTTTATAAATACATAGAATTATAAAGTTTCAACATTCGAAAATAACTCCTTTTTAAATATGTAACTACTAGTACCTACTACCTATATTTTTTGGTGGATCAGGGATCTCAATACCAAAAGATAAAATAAGTTATAAAGGATTTTATATTTTCGTATTTCATTTGGTAGTGAAAGTTATCATAAATGTATTATTTTTACAAATTATAAATATTATTCACGTATTCTCTGTTATGTCGTTAAGACAAAAAGAAGCTTGATCATATAACATATTATATACTTCATTGCGTAATATGCCCAGTAGTATAAACATTGGCTTTAACCGGTAATTAACATTAGTAAGTACATATATTTTAACATTACTATATACCTTTACAAACGATTGAAGAAGATGTATAGGCATTGTTCAACATATTAATAATTATAATAATGTTAGTTATAGAAAATATAAAATAATATTAATATTAATAACTATGATGAAGGTTTACCAAGTACAGTGTTTACAATGCCCTATAGGTATATAGTATAAGATGCACGTGCTATAATGACAACGGTAACTTATAAATTGTTTTTATGTTATCATTGACATCATCTCTTCATTGAAACAGATTTGATTGTTGTTTACACAATATTATGAACGTAAAATTATATATAGTTGCGCAGTCTGGACAACTTGTTCTTTCGAGTTAATTTTGTCACCTGTTTACGTATATATTACAGTTGCAATTGCGCTGGTAGGAGGCGCAACCTGCTCCATATTACGCAAATCTGGCTTAAAATTATGGGTGCTGTCCATAAAGTAGAGCAGTATTAAAGCATTAACTTTATTAAACCGATCGACTAGTTATAAAATAAACTTGTAACTTGTATTTTAGTTCAAGAAGGTCGTTTAATTCGTAGTTTAAATTTTGTTGTAGGATTAACATCGCAAAATGAGCAGATCAGTGCCACCGCTATACCTCCTACATTGGGAATTTTATTGTTTTTCGTGCTATCTGTTTCAACCCACATTATAACCATATACGAATAAGATCATTTTAAATTAATAATAAAGCAGAGCAGTGTAAGCATTGTTGATAATGGATTTTATTTTTAATGTCACCTGCTTAAAACAATGAGTGTTCTCCTTTCTGTTATTAAATGCCACTGGGAATTATTATGCAACAAATAACGAATTAAAATTTACAAGAGACTGGTTTAGTTTACTGAGTCGTCCCAAACTGACGCCGTGCCGTGGAGTGAGCGGCTTGATGGGCGCTAATCGTTCACCGGCCGATGGTAGCAGCGTTCGCTAACGACTTGAAACTGGCTCAGGGCCTTGTATACTGTATCTCGAGTGTACAAACAGTGCAATACTTTGTCATTTGCTATTGTAACTCTGGTCGGTATCTACATAATATCCCGATACTCGAACTACGAACGGATAGTAGGAACACTTTACTCTTATATCATACGTAGTTCTCTTATTTTATTCGTAGCAAATTCCATTGCTGTAAAGTAATATTTTATTGCATAATAAGATAATTTTCGACAATTTTTAGTTGAATTAAGATTAAGAGCTCAGTGACTGGGATTATTACTTAACAAAACAATCAATAGAAAGTTCTCTTGATTAATAAATGACATTGTTACACATATTTTATAATCTAGATTCACCCGTGTAGTTTGACGAAGGATGCAGAGTCCAACAAACAGTTTTTTTGTAATATAAGATCTTATAAGTTCGCGCAAATCTTTACTTTTCTTATTATATCGGATCAATACTTTAATATTGAGAAGGCATAGGAAGTGAAAACTGGCTTCGTATATATCATTTTTTTGTTGTTAAATACTCAGATTAAATAATTAATCTGAGGTTAAATAATACTCTTTCAAATATATAATCATTATTTGGTCCCAAATTATTTTTAATACCTTTACTACATAGATTGTTACTTAACAGAATATAAGTTTATTTTGATATTAGGTCGCGACAAGGTATTAGTTAATATCTAATACGTATTTTATAAAATAATTAAATGAGTGTTATGATTTTATAGCTGTCTGTTCTCGATTTATTTGTGAGTGAATGGACCTTGTGACTAGCTTGGTGCTTGCAATAAGGTTGTCAGGTTTAATGTGTTAGCAGCCAGTGCGTTGTGTACAGAGCGAGCATTAATCGAGATAATATTACTTAAACTAACTGCATTTAATATGTTATCTACGTCGCGCAAAATACAGCAATTTATATGTTGCCATTTACGGATTATTTAAATCAAATGAAATATTTGCTTAATTTTAATCGAAGGCCAACGTGCTCTACATATATTCATATTTTACTTTTTCCTTTAAGATATATGTATAAACATACTAGTAAATAAAATATTATTTATTAATTTACCTTACTTAATAATTTATGAATAATAAAGAAACAAGAAAGTTTACGTCTGTCTTGAAAATACTTAAGCTCGGATTATCAAAGCTCGTCTTTCTTATTTCGTCTTTATTTTAAGTAAAATATTTATATTTTTGTTATTTTGAAGATTGTATACCTAATATCATCGCACATTGTAGAATTAGTTATAATTTGATAAACAATCTAAATTTCGTCAGCTCTCCGATCTTGATTGATCAATTTTAATCATCTATTGATATTTGCTACATTAATCCCAAAGCCGCGTATTTTGCCCGTCTCCCGGTTTTTACTAGTCTTCATATATTTATCAGTCTGAAAAATCTACGACCTCGCGTTTCGTTAGGCAATTTCAGCCTCGCACTACTACTTTGTGGAATTCGTTGTCACAGGCCGTATTCTGAACCGGTAGCTACGTTTTTGGAATACTTAAGAAAAGAGCATATAGATTCCTTAATAGCCGGCAACGCACCTAAAAATCATTTGCAAATAAATATTCACGGGCACCGGTGTTTACTTACCAATTACCATCGGATGAGCTACTTGTAAAAAAAATGTTTTCCCGTGTCCCTATTGGGGCATGGAGCAAACCGGTATTCGAACCCAGGACCTCTGGTGCTAAGCGTGTCGCGCTTACTAAAGAGCCGCGGAGGCGGTATGATGATAAGCTACTCGTAGCCTCGATAAAAAATAAAAATTGATGAATAGCAATACAAATTATCTTATTGTTGAGATGATCCGCCACCGTAACTCATAAAATCGGACAAATATAATCACAGTATATTTTTATACGATATTATTTATTTTTTATAGTGTTTATTTAGTACAGTGTACCCTAGATTCTTAATTTAGGAGATTGAAACTTTTGGTGGCTTCTCTTCAAATACCATGGCTTTTAATTATTTTATCTGAACTTGTGTATTTTTAAATAAAACTACAAGACATTTAAATGACATTAAATTGGAAAGTGATGTGAAATAAAAGGGCGGTGTAATTAGAAACTTGGTTTATATGTCAGTTACGTAAATGTGAAGATTTAATTGGAAGGTATTCCATGCATGCCAATTACAAATGACATACAAACGAATTCAATGGTTCAATTTAATATGTAGAGATTCGAGAAGTAAATCAATTCGTATCTATTGATGAAACTTATTAGTATTAAAATTGCTTTACATTTATGATTAAAGCATGAATAGGATGGCAATATGTGTAAAATAATTTATATTTGATTTCTCACAATCCTGTAAGTTACTTTGTAAAAATTAATTAAATTAGTATAGTAAATACTGTCGTGGATCATACGACAGTATTTACTATCCTGTCTATATACTGTCGTATGATCCAACAGCATATAATATGTAAAAGAATAAAATATAAAGCAAAACTTTCTTTTTTACTTTGCATCAAGAAACTACATTGTATAGTTCTATAAATTTGTCAGTTTGTTGCATATTAATGGGCCAATTTTTAAAAATATTTTTTATTTTATTTTAGGCAGTAATTATACCATAAACCAACAAACGATAGTTTAGTAAGATATTACTATCTAAAATAGTGAGTTAAAATTTAGTCACAATCTTATATTTAGTTATGTCTAGTACCTAAACTATGTAGGTACCTACGTCAATTGTGATTATTTGCAAACGACCACACATTGATTATGGTGATAACAGAATTAATGTTTATGCCTATTAAGAACTAGTCCAGGCACTGACTAATTATAGTGCCACGAAGTATCGGCGTCTCTGTGGTAATAAGATATTATCATTATAAATGAGATGTCAACCGCCTAGTATGATATGCATGTATGTGAAACTAATATGGCTTTTAGATCAGTTTATATCATACACAGACTAATTGATTTAAAGGGACATAAAAATGCGTTTAAATGAAATAATACTTAATATTACAATATGTTTGATGATAACCATGGTTTCCACAACAAAGGGCGTACCTCCATTTCGCATACTTTTGGCAATGAGCAAAAAAAGATTCAAAAATAAATTATTTCTTATATATTTTTTTAAGATTTAGAGCTATAATAAATACCTTTAATAAATTTTTAAAATTGACCTATATTTGGTTTGGATTTCTTTTTTATAAAAACTTTTTCCTAATTTAAACTTTATCAGAAAAAGGAATTTGTTGTATGACACACATGTATTCATTCTAAAAGTTAAGAATTTCACGGGAAAATCCGGTGTATTATTTTTGTTGTTACAATGCAGTAAAAGATTTCCATAACAATAAGAATTAAATGAGTCAGCAAAGTACTCCGGAATGTCCATGCCCACCGATATTAATCGTGTATGATTGACATCGGGTGGTCGGAGAAAGGCATTTACGTAACAACTCGTTAATTACTTACGACTTTAAATCCGAGCTGTATTCACTCATTCCTCATGCAGAGTATAGCATGGGGACTATACAGACTTGTGACTTGAATTTGTGGTTCAGCGTTATTAGAGAAGGATAAAAGGAAACATATTGAAAGTTAATACATACTCGTACATATATATATCACGCCTCTTTCCCATCGGGGTAGGCAGAGATCACGGAATTCCATATGCTCCGATCCTTACATACCACTTTCGCTTCTTCTACTTTCATCAATGCTTTCATACACACTCGACGGTTACGAGTACTTTTGATCTGTTAAAGTTAAAGTTAATACAGTTGGTACCTATTGAACCTGCCTCGAGTTTATTACATGTGAACTTTATTTACGTAATGTAAGCCTTAATGTTTAAAATTCCATTCTCTGATAGCAATTGAAACTTATCAATGTTGATAAAATTAAACTTTATTTGGAGAAGTACATTTTTTTATTATTTTATACTTGCTCCAAAAGATCGATAATATTGTTCTGATTACTTAACTCGACTAAAAAACTCGTTCATTTTTTGCACTACCTAATGCCCTATCATTGTAAATTATAAACACTTATCGCCTCCACCTTGTATAAGCTGTTTGTTCCAAAAACATAACCATATAAATGTCGACACTACTTTAATGATTACGTTATATCAAGCTGACAAAAAGCGCGGCCAGCTGTAGGTATTATTTGGGTGCAAACTGCAATGCAGTATACTCGTATTTGCGAGAAAGTACAGCGATTCTGAAATTTAGGCTTCACAAAGGTTAAATTGCGAATGTCGTTTTTATATAATTTTGTCATTTTCATGACACGTCCAACGACCGCTTTGACCTGAACGTGTCTATTTATTTTCAATTAATTTTGCATCAAACCTGACAATTTCATAAGAATTGGCCTTGACGGGGGCTCCTTTGAAAATGTTTGCGTTATCCGGTGAGTGGTTTCGGCTGAGTGTATCCACTACAATGCAATGGCTTTACCGGCATCTTTAGTTATCAACATTATCAATCACTAATGCTTATTATTCTCCAGCGGCGGTGATCTCACAACTATATCTAAATACGCGGTAATTTAGCGTAAAACAAAGGGCTTTTAACGAATTAAGAACAACCGTCCACATAGACACAACAATAGGAGTTTCTGGAGTTTGTGTTTTTGTGTGGCTTTTAATAACATTATAGTGTGTAATTATACAATACTGTATGCTGTTAATGGCATTTAATCACTTTTTAAGTATTTACCTATTCATAAGCACTGGTATAAAAGTATTTTTATCATAAAAATGGAGTTTTACGAATAATAACTAACAATATTTCCCATGCTGCTTAGCATTTTAGTATTATAGGATACATATATTGGTGTAGTATATAGTGTTTAGATTAAATAATTTATAATATTTACTATTTAGTTACAGTGGAGTGCAGGTTGGTTACAGTCGTTTAGAGCGGCAGATTATATTATATCCTTCACGAAATTGTATGCTACACGTCTTATCAACGTAATGTAGCATACATAAAATAATGTAATACTTAGAGGTCGTTTGTAATATTAATTTGATAGGGAATTTCATCATGCTAAGTGCAAATCAATAATTGGAACGCATATTCACAAACGAAATTTTCAAAAATAGTCGCAATGGAACAGTCGATATACTATTTTAAACTTTTAATGATAATAATAATCAATTAATACAAATATCTTCGGATAATTCACAACGTGATTGTAATAATAATACTATTATATTTAAACTTTAATATCCCTAGTTTTGTTAAAGGATAGTATATATACTTATATTGTAGTTATAAATACTAAATTGTATATATTGAACCATAAGTGTTATGTATAATTAAATTAACAAAAAAAAATAGCTATGGTAGTAATATTAAAAGTAGGTTTATAACTAGGAGTTAATTTAACTGAAGTAAATCTGTTTTTATTAAGTAATTAATGAGAGTAATGTGTGAACAAGTGTTCAGTTGTTACGAAGTATAACGTAATATTACCGAGATCTAACAACATGCGATTGCTAGCTATATTTCATTTAATATATGTATGTAACAAGAAAATTTTCCTTGACTGGAATCCCTAAGGGAAACGAAAGCGTGGTCGTCCTAAACAGACTTGGCGACGGACTGTCATTGCAGAGGCGAAGGCCATTGGGAAGACTTGGAGCGAAGTGAAGAGGGTAGCTCAAGATCGAGCGGGCTGGCGGAACACTCTGGATGCCCTCTGCCCCATTTAGGGGACATAGGACCGTAAGTCAAGTAAGTCATGTAACAAGAAAATGGCGTACATATCCGATATCATCCTATACGAGCAATAATATTAAATGTGTCTGTGGGGAAGATAGTTTGAGAATCTCCTGGGATCCAGTAATTAAATACTAAAATCCCATGTCAGGAATACTAATAAACAAGAGGGGGTTATTAGCCAGGATTTCCATAATATTCTAGATTATTACTGCACATATCAACTTTGTAGAAATTACAATAATGGTGTTAGTATGACAACTTTGGAAATATTCTGTCAGTTTGCTCGTGACCACGCTGCCGAAAAGCATTCGAAACGTCGGGTTAATAACAGAATTAATAAATCGCGTTTTAATCCGGTGCGTCATGCTATTTCATTAATTGCGTCAAGTGGTTATGACATTATTTATTTATTGTAAAATTATTACTCCATCTTAATTTTTTTTAAATCTACACTAATATTATAATTAGGGCAGAATTGTATTTTTGAGTTTTTGTATATTTGTAATGAATAAACTCAAAATCTAGTGAACCGAATATTGTCTTTTATTAATGCGAGTATCACACATTTAAATAAAATGCTTTATACCGGATTAAACGCGATTTATTATTTATATTGTTTAAATTATTTATGTACATAAATACATACGTGGTCACGACCACGGTTGCTGAAATGCATCCGAAACGTCGGGATAAATAATTTAAACAATATAAATAATAAATCGCGTTTTATTCCCGTATACAGTATTTTATTTAAACTACTGAACTTATTTAAAAAATCTTTCACCAATAGAAAGCTACATTATCAGCGAGTAACATAGGCAAGTTACCAGGGTATGGTACTAGTATTCAGTTTATTGAGAAATATCATAGTATTATTATAATTATCGCTTTCTGTTAGATGTATGCTTTGCAACGCTACAAACTCGGTCGTAGGAACAAACAAAAAGTTGTGTGACACTCGGCTGTGACTTGTAGAACGTCTCGTAACACAATTTCCTTAAGCTAACCATGAGAGTTAACTCTCCAATTGTTCACGTAATTTAAAAATAAATTGCTATTGCGTTGAAAGTGGTTCACTTTTTAGAAGTTGGAAAAAAAAAGAAAACTTGGGTCAACATTAATTCAATACGGTGCCTTGGTCGCTTTTCATTGGTTTGTTTTTTAGTTTCAAATAGAACTGAAATAAAATAAAATTTGTATATGACCTTCGTAAATGATCTTCTTAATATGATCAATAAAATACGTCTAAATAAGTGTTTATGTTGCATTTATTTCATAATAAATACCTACTCATGTATTGCGATCTAATTTGATTAAAATTTCTATATATGGTAAAAAAGCAGCAAACCTCCAAATTAGGTATGTATATCTACATAAATCGTAAACTACACTAATTAATTTAAGAGACAGAGTGTTTTGTTTGTTTGTAGGAAGGATTCCTTGTATCTACTGAACATTATAGTCGTGCGCTGACTAAACAGTTCACTTACCTACGTGTGAAGATAACAATATTTGTCTTAGATTAGTGTGCTATATATCCTTTTAAATTACTGTCGATTTTCCCAAAAAGTCTAATCTTTAAAAATCATAAACATTGTGACATAACTACTAAGTTATACAAATAAGTAAAATATAGAATCGAAATACAATTATTGTCCTTAGAGCATTTTCAAGTGTTTATCTAAAAACCAAGAATTTTTCATTAATGTTATCTAAAAGGCCCATATTGTGGACAAAATCCTAAAAGTAATTAAGGTGACTGTGATGAATAAACCGGGAATTGTATATGTATTTTAAAATCAGTTGATATTTGTTGATTTGTGTCGTAATTTTAGTGATAGTTTACGTTCAAAATATCATTGGTTGCAATTAATTCACAATTCTAAAAAGTGATAGAACAATTTAGATTATTAAATACATTAACGTAGTATTAAAATACTCAGATAAATGAATTTGAAAGTTTTCTGTGCTTTTTTAATGTACCTGAGTAAATAAGCTTTATAAGAGACATGAGGTTGCGGCAAGCTGGCCATGGCATCACAGCGGCCTATTGGAGCAGAATTAGCATTACCAAAAATGCGGCAAATAAGACATTCGCACATCCAGACAATTGGCAGGATTCCATACATTTGTTGTGGATATTCCTTGAATTGGTACTGTTCGCTTCGCATCCTCATTCCTTATTAAAACGCAAAAGAATGGAACAGTGAACTACCTGCCGGCATCTATCTTTCTACACCACTATAACTAGGGTATTTTTAAGGCCAGGGCTTCTTCTAGGTAGATGTGCCTCTTCTTAGATCGCATCTGTCGTCGTCTGATTATTATGTATAAAAATCACATCGGCCAAGCGGTTGCTGAGATCTGCTCACAAACACAAATGCTATTTGAGTCGCTTCATAGGAGCTTAGCTCGTTTCGCTCACACCGCTCGCGCTTCATTTATATCGTTTTCGTTTGTAGCTTCGTAATGCCATTAGCATCTGGAGTAGAAATAGGTATAGTTTCGTTATCTTAAAAAACAAATAGCAGTATTTAAAATAAATTCTAATTTTTATAAAGACTTATTATTGAAATTAGCATATTTTTGATTTAGGATGAGTTATTTTGCAGTTTGTTCCGGTATCACGCACATAATGCTGAATGCTGATTGCATTCATGATTATTAATCGAATTCATAACACAAAACTTGATCAAATCCTGTTTTTCAATAAATCAAGATTATAACCGATTTAAGTAATATATTTATTGAAATTCATCGTTTTCAAGATGAATCAAGGATTACTGACGATACCTTTATTAGCTATTGTACAGCAGCGGGTACTATATAACCATAAATTCAATAATACGGCAATTAATATGTTCCATATACATATTTAATGACTTGATAGAATGAGACATACAGCAACCGTTTTCATATTTGGTCCATATGTGGATATTTGTAAGCATATTTGCATTAAATACTAAATTCTAAACGTTTAAATTGTAGGAAGGAAAATAAAAATGGAAGATACATACACATTATCAGTAATAAATAGCTGTACCAAGTGATTAATGTCTTTTGAAATAGTATTATCGAATTAATTATCTCCATTTTAGAAAAAAACAGCCATTATTAAAAATCTTATCAATATTGGGCAGAAAATCTTGAAATTTATTACTAAGTAATTCAAGTTTGTTTATAACTTACTTCTTTGAAATCTTTGTATTCTCAAAAAAGATTTATTACTTACATTTTATGGAATTAAATTTTTGTTTTTTTTTTTTTAATAAAATGTAATGTATTTTGTCTTTGAACTTCTTATCAGCAATTAAATCTATGAACGACATTATGAATACAGCTCAGTGACGAGGAGAAAACAAATTAAGTGGCAAATTACATAAGACATTGGGACAAAAAGTTCAACGTCCTATTTAATAAGAAAACCACTTTTTAAAACCAGTTCTTTAACTTGATTTTGGACAAGCCGTATACAAATTATCGTTCAATACCTTTATATGAGTATTACTTGGTTAATTATGATCTACATCTATGAATAAATATGCCTAGAACTAATGCAGTGTCTACGCAAGTATAGCGTAATCCGTGCGTAACCACTCAATCGATGCCAGATAATATTGTTATGACTTTGAGATTATTTCGTAATGTTATCTGTTTTATCTAAACGCGTGTGTATGACAGCTAATTTGGACAGGCCTATCGCATAGACATTAAGCACTGCATTGAATACGAACTGATCGAAATTGTTCGAAGAAACGATGTTGAAGATATTATGTAATAATAAAAAAAAACTAACTAATATTTGGGTAAAAGAACTGTCACTATCAAAAGTCGACATATACAAGTAATTATTGGTATTTATGATAAATTATGATGTATACCGTAAAACGAAATATACAATATAAATAAAAATTAAAAAAAATGTAAATTACGTTTCTGTTGAATTCATTTTAGGAAAATATTTATGATCCTAATACAGAACATATCATAATAAAACAATTAATTTTATATTATACTGTAAAAATATACAAAAAGTAAGTAGGTAATTTGTCTTTATTTTAGGAACTTAAGAAAAAAAAATCGCTGAAATATGCGGGGATTGCAAATAATTTTAGTATTACTTTACCACTGGCATTATTAACAAATTTTTCGTTAGTTTAATACTCTAGTGACTAGTCTATCGTAAACCATGGGACAATAGAAAAACATTATACAATTTATTATCTTATGAGGTTATGAGTTGTTCCAATTTGTTTGTATTAAAGATGTACAAAAATTAAAGAAAAGTCCTTCAAGTGAAAAAAAACAAAGATAATATTATATAGATATTAGATATATATAAATATATGTATAGATATCGCACAGTTATTTATGCTGTTAGATTTGGTAATGTCATTCAAGTTTTTCGCCTCAGTAGTAGTAGAGGCATTGTTAGTCCCAATTTAATCTACAGAGTACACTCTGTAGTAACGGTTACATTCGTTTACATAATTCAATACGAAGGCGGATTCAACATATACCGCCCTAGGAGTATTGCATTATGTAAATTAATGTAAATTTTATTAAGGAGTTGATTCGATCTCAACTTAGAAAAGTTACCTGTTATAGCCGTGTTTCCTTTCCGTGAGGCTACTTATAAACCCGGCAAAATTCACAATGCTATGTAGAGTCCTTAAAGCATGATGTTATTAATCAGGTAAATATAGAAATCTACTATTTACAGTTCAAAATAGGAAAGTCTAGAGGCTTTAAGCCTGGTTATAGATACAAAATAAATCTCCATAGTCTATACTATAATAACTTCTGTAAGGAAATACAATATAATATTTAAAAAAATTATTGAAGTGAAACTACTTTATCGGGGTTGGAAAAAAATTTAGTGTAACATTTTTTCGTTACGCGCCATGTTGCTTTTTTATCAAAGTTTAGTATAGTGACGTAAAGAATTTAATGTAATATTAAGAACAATGATAAAAGAAGTTTCACTTCTTACCTGTGTACTCTGGTACACACACACAATTTTTTATTTAACTTTATGAACGATGATATATCTATAGAAAGAACCGCCACTCCTCAATGAAATGGCGATAAGTGAGGAGAAAACAATGACGATGATTGAATTAGATAGCCCCAAGCTTAAGAACAAGTAAACATAATTATTGAAGCATAGACCAAAAGCGTCTGTCGTATAATAATAATGATGAAACTTCTCGTAGTATGTTCCTAGGAAATCATTTACGAATCATACCAGTAAAATATCAGGAGTTACTATATACATACGAGGATACAGACAGTTACATGTTACGACTTATTGTTAGGTATATTTGGTACATTATCTATCTCCAGTTGTATATTAAGGCAGAGTTTCGTAAAACGAATGTATATAATTACAGATAATTTATGCAATACTGTTGACATTTATAAAATTGAATTCTTTTCTTTCAAAGTAAATACACACGCCAAAACATTAAGTGTAATGGCGGTTATGTAATACGAAAAATAAATGTAAAGCGATTACAACAAAAAGAATCACGCAGTTTTAATGAAGTCTTTAATGCAATATTACTCTAAAACTAATATGATAAATCATGCTTCATGCAGATGCATTAATGATTTGTACATACAAAATGCCTCTGAATGCGGGATACCCATTAACGGAAAGGGGTTGCAAGAAACAAAAAACAAAATAGTTCGTTAGCGATCTCCGATTTACTTGTAAATGATACTTAAAAATCTATACTCGCACAATGGACTGGGACACGAGAATTCATTCATAAGTCTACAAAAGTAATACCAGCCATATTAATCTAAAAAAAATATTGCGACTGACTTATAAATCACTTCACTGAGTACGACACTAGCAAAAATTCTGATAATGTTCATGACTCCATATAATATCTATCATGCCTATGTCATAATAACAATCAAATGCAATTATTATGCTGCTGATACGAATGTTACAGTGAAAGTCTATAGGTAAGTTGAGGGAACACTTACTTATGTAGTATTGTGTACAATCCATTCTGTCATTTCGTAACAATATTATTATTTTTTTGTCTAAAATGTATGAAAAAAAAGTATAGGTAGATGTCAACAATTGTATAATTAATTACATTTTCTGTGAATTACAGCTATACCACCGCGAACCCGGGGCCGGATTTAGGGGAGGGCATCCGGGGCTACTGCCCCGGGCCTCCACAATAGACGGGCTCCCACAATAGAGACTTCGGAAAAAGTATTTCAAATTCCGGCGAGTAAATACCTTTATCTACTGTACTTTGTACAAATATGATTTTTATTTGGAAAATAATTAGGGGCCCTGGGGCCTTCATTCCTGTGATGCCCCAGGGCCTCCACACGTCTAAATCCGCCCCTGCGCCAACCAATGTAGTTCCTTCATTTTTATCTACTATACCTTAAACTTTTGGACTAACATTCGTCGTTATCATTATACTCGTACGCTTTTGTTGACAAAATGTAAAAAGATACAATAATCGAAAACAAATTATTTACATGTACAAACTATCAATCAATTCATTAAGCTGACATATAAATCATTTTATCAAAAATAAGCGAGTGAATAGAAAATGTACTAGAAATTAAATTATTGGAGCAAATCTTTCAGTTAAATCAGTAAGTAGAAGGAATCCTTGACCGAGTGACGACCCTGCGCCTGAGTTTGCGTTGTGCTGTCTCGCGGAGATATTAACAATAACGATCTTGTACTATTGTTCACATTTTTTCACAGAACAAGGGCGGAAGGTATAAATCTGTAATTAGCAGTAAGTTAGCGAACGTTGAAAGAACCGTTAATTGCATTGTTGTAATATTTTCCACCAAGGCCTATTATGTTTTAAGATAACATAGAATAGACGAATATTTTTCACATTAAATCATTAATTAATATAACATATTTGTGACTACGATTATTCAACACAATGACAATAAAATTTATTCAACTGAAGTTCGTAGGCAAAGTAAATTCTATCCTTCATCATAGATCGCGTCGATGACCTACATTCAAATTAATACTCATAATTTTAATTTAATGAGCTAGTATGTTTATTTTTCATCTTTTTAAATGATTCAAAAAAAAAGGGATTCTCTCACACATTTCACAAGTATTTTTATAATATAATCATAATTTGTTAAATTTAAATGAATATAGGTGCCGGAGAGTTTTGCTATTTTATTTTATTTATTCGGAAAACAAACAGTACAATACTCTTAAATGACAAACAAAGATAAAGACAAACTTTATAAATATTCAGACATATTCATTACATTTGGACTATTTATTCCTATGTATATTTTGACGGGCTCGTTGTCACGTTGGTAATACTTTAAATTCCGATGAGACCCGGTTTCAAATCCAGCCGGATGACATTTATAATTTCTCTATAACCTGGTTTCCCTATATTTCTGGCATTCAGCAGATGGGAAGAGTATCGTAATCCGATCAGTTTCTCGTCGGCTTTTTCATGTAAGATTACTTTAATCCTAATTATGTTTTTGAGTTAAACAGAAAGTTTAGATCGATCACCTTGTTACATTTTAAATCATTGCCTCGAGGCATTTTTAATATAACCAAAGTTTGACGTTTATTAGGTAATAAAATGCAGTTTTAAGTTATTTGTTAGAACACAATATCAAGGCTATGACAGGCTTTTAGCTTTCTAAGTATACTTAATTACTTGAGTAAATGAATTGAATACAAAAACGTCCATTAAAGTTGTGAAATTAGTTTCCTTTAGAAATGTAGGATACCAAAATATAATTGCCACATTTTCAGTTTTTTTAAAGTTTATGCAATAACTTCAGCGCCATTTAGTGCACAATGTTTTTTATTGATTATTCTACCAGTAGTGCTTTAAACATAAGTTATTTGCTCTCGAATGTGTCGCTTTGTAAATAGCTAGTTAATACTAAACTGCAGAAATTCGAAAAAACACGTTTTCCAGGAGAAAGAATTATTGGGCTTTTTATAAGTTTCGATCCAATGCAGTTTAGTATTAAACCAGCGAAATAATCACAGTTTATTTGTTAAATTGGCCTTTCGTCTGGACAGTCAATGGTCACTGGTGGAGAATCGACACTTTTGATTTGAGGACTCTTCCCACAAACCAATAAAAGTTTCTATATTTCCGTAGTGAAATTGTGAGTAGATATATTAAACTTACTCATTTAGCACAATGACAATGACCACGAAGCGAAAGTCATTTTCATAACAATAGCTGAGGAAATCATTACCAGCTCATCTAGTGAAATCTCCGCACAAAGACTCCTTTGTTTTTGCTTTAATAAATCTACAAATGGAATTTCACAGTAACATATTAAAATTAAACAGAATAGAAATAATTATACAATAATATTTCCGCATTATCTATATTTATAAAACAAAGTCGTGTTAGTATACTTTAGATACATTTGTATCTCACGGCTGCACCGATTTTAATGATATTTTATTTGTTGGATTCATTTATGTCCCGAATAATTTAAATTCAAATTCAAAATCATTTATTCATTTAGGTAACATAATGTACACTTATGAACGTCATAAAAAAATACATATTAAATGCTTCTAATTTTACATTTGAGAACTGGCGAGTTCTCAAATCAAGAGCGTATAGAATAACTATTGCACGCGGTTTGAAATGGCCATTATCCCTCCAGTGTTGCGCATACGATTTTTCACCATATCTTTAACGGAAAGTTCGATTTTCTACCTTTCTATCTATTTGCGGGAAGTAAGTGATACATTTCTACAAATTGAGAGGGTATCACTTCCTTCCTGCAAATCAAGGTGGTGCAGTGTGGTGAAAAAATATATGGAGAAAATTCACGTCTCGCACGCTTATAGTTTATTTGTAACTAGGAACGCGCCCCGGCTTCACACGGGTGCAATGTAGATGTACTATACACAGAAAAAAGCCTATGTTACTCGCAGATAATGTAGCTTCTAAAAGAATTTTTAAAATCGGTCCAGTAGTTTTTAAGTTTATTCATAACATACAAATATACAAAAACCCAAAAACAAATCTTTCCTCTTTATAATACTAGTATAGATAATTCATTAATTGACGTCGACGAAGAGGGAAAATAGCATTTAATCTAGATTTTTTTTTGAAGCCAACTTTCTGACAGGACAAAATGTGTCGAGTCTGCTAGTAAATAATATTATAACATACCTATCAGAACTTTAACTAAAATAACTTTATTTGTTGAAAGGAAAGGAAGTATAAGTATTTTACAATGTCACTGTTATTTAAATATAGAGCAAGAGCTAAAACACTGTGAAATAAAAATGAATGTTAAAGTACAGTTAAAAAGAAAAAACATAAATTGTAATCGATGTGATGTTGAAATCGAATACTTATATGGAGGTCATTTAAAATTAGTATAAACTTGTTAAAGACATTAACAACATTTAACAGACCGATATTTGATAGAAAATAGAGTCGTTACGGATTAATAACATAAACAATTTCCATTAATTAACTTTGATTCGGTTCATTGGTAACCAGAGGAGTGGTAATAGGGTTTGTTATGCAATGACTTAAATACCTTTAAACTTTAGTAACCGAAACCGCGACATTGTGCGTGCGCGGTGTTAATTTTGTACGAGGATCTGAGAACTGAGTAGATATATTTAATAAATATATTCTAAATTAATTGCGATAAAGACAATTTATACAAAGAGTTGTCTTTCTGTTTAAGCTATGTACTCTTAAATTACCCTTCATAGCATTTTTTAAAATACTCTTCTAGGACAAAATATCGAAATTCCGACCGAGTAACGAACCACCGTTCATAGTTGGAAAAACCCTGCAGTGCATATTGCGCGTTTCGGTTTCAGTCTATGAATTTCCGAATGCTCGAAGTAAAAAGTAGGTTGACGTTGCATCATTGACTGATGTTCTGTGGCTGAGGTATCACCTACCATCAAGTGAACCTCATGCTCGTCTGTCGATATCTAAAAAAAAAGCTTTTGCACCTTATTTAACCACCTCTACCACTCATTACTTCGAGCATTCGGAAATTCATAGACTGAAACCGAAACGCCCAATATGCACTTCACGGTTTTTCTAACAATGAACGGTGGTTCGTTACCCGATCGGAGCGTGAATTTGGTTTGGTGAAAATGATATTAAATAATACTAAAAATATTCTAGAAAATAACAGGTGTATATATAATAAACAAACCTTGACTGAGTGAAGTGTAGCGTATTATCAACCACCGAGATATGTAGGTATAAGTGCATGTATTTTTCATGTATAAAGCTTAATTTTGTAATATATGAATTATACAAAGAAAATGTTGGCAGCTCATATGGTTTTAATGTTATATTTTCTCAAAAACATATTGAAATTCAACTTTGACCATTTTATTGGAATAATTGTAATTGATTTGCTAGCCTCGGCGTATTCTGGTAATACTTAGACTAGTTCTCTCCATATCATGGCGTAGTAATTAAAACAACGTTATCGACCACACGACGCAATATGCGTATGTATGTAGTACAAGGATATCGGATCAATGCTTTTAATCTTAATTTAATATTAGAGCGGAACATAAATGTCTCTAATTTTACAGATAATATTATGATTGACACTAATTTATCTGAAAATGTGTTGAAAAGATAAAATAACTACATATTTCTAATTAATGGTTAAGTTCAAAAAACAAAAACCATAAACAAATGAAAAGTAAAATAAGAAAATGGAAGAAAAATAAAGTAAAAGAGAGTGAAGATATCCATTTTGATTGTAGATGTAATTTAAGCTATTGTATTAATTATCTTGTAACTTTTATACATGCAAAAAAACAGCGCTGTTTAATGTTTCTCTTTTGATTATATGTGACATATAATAAAAGAGTAGGTAGAATCGAAATTACGCATCACTAAATAATTTTACCAGAAATTAAGAGGGGTGATAAAAGCAGGGTAGCAGAATGCATAAATGCAATTTTTAAGATTCTTGTCTGTCTGTCTGTTTGTTCACGCTAATCTCCGAAGATACTGAACCGATTTTCGCGTAATTTATACAAATATATTAAGCAAAGTCCAGGGCAACATATACATTTCTGGTAAAAATATTTAGTGAAGCGTAATTTCGATCCTACTCTTTTATTATATGTATGTATATAGATTTATTTATTTATTTATTTATTCAGTAGAACGGCAAAACCAATTACACTACTAAAATTACAATTTCAAATAAAATAAGCATTAAAATACAAAAAAAGAAAAATTACATTAAATTATATTTACCAACATTCATTCAAATCTTTCACAAAACATCAAACATACTGATAATAGTTCCTTCCATCCATCCGCAAATAAATCGCATTCAGGGTATTCATTTAAGAGGGCGTTGAGTGCCGTGAGAGTCCGTGGGATAGGCGAGTTACGAGTAGCTCGTGCATCAGTGCGGGAACTGGGTATAGCGAAAAGCCTATGTTTTCTGGATCGACAGTAATTGTCAGGGACAAATATTTGGAAAATTTCATTATGAAGCTCCGGAGCAACAATGAAATTCCTAAAAATCTTACATAGTGTCCTGACTTGATCATTATTCCTCCTAACTTCCAATGAGTTGTAGCCCAAGCAACCTAAAAGATATTTTGAAGGATACAAAAATGGATAATACCCATAAACACGCTTGTAAAGATATCTTATGAATACTTTCTGTACCTTTTCAAGCAACAGGATATATATACCTTCATACGGAGACCAGACACATGAACTGGTTTCTAGCTTACTACGCACAAGAGCATTAATAGGGCACATATGTACATTTTGAAAGTCTTTTAGATTCCGAAGTACGAAACCTAATCGAGAAAAAGATTCCTTTGCCAGTTGGATAATATGCTCATGAAACATGAAACCAGGATCGAAAACAACACCCAAATCCTTAATAAATTCTTTTCGATAAAGTTTTTGCCCATTTAATCCGTAATCAAAGCGAATAGGGTGTCGTATACGACCAAACGTCATTGCTGAACATTTAGAAATATTAAAATCCATTTTATTATTTTTACTCCATTTATATAATTCATCAATATCTTGCTGTAGGGCAGCACAGTCAGCTTCAGAATGTATCTCACTATATATCTTGAGATCATCTGCATAAAGAAGACATCTTGCATGTCTTAATACACAAGGTAGATCATTGATCATTATTAAAAATAACAGTGGTCCCAATACAGAACCCTGACTTACTCCAGACCGAGTGTGATAAGTTTGTGATTGGTATATACCCAGCTTAACAAACTGTTGTCGATCACGGAGATAGTCAGCAAGTAGTAGTAGAAGCCCTGGCGCAACTCCTACAACATATAGCTTAGCTAATAATGTGTCATTATTGATCCTATCAAATGCTTTGCTAAAGTCAAAATACAGGACGTCAACCTGGTATCCTCTGTCAATCCGTGACGATATAAATATTATGGATGACGCATTAATTTCCTGTACTTTTGTGGAATGTGTGACTAGAAAATAGTCAATCTGATACTTTCAATTGCAGTATCGAACCATTATTTTTTATTATTGGGATTGTACTGATAAGTAGATAAGCAAAACTATCAAGTTTTATTGGCTTTATGAATTATCCAGTTTATCAAGTTCTACGGCTTAGCAGCGTAAAAGGAAAGGGGGAAAAACTGCTACGAGACGATTAAGGAAGTTAGTCTTATGTGATACAGATACGTCAGCTTATATAATAATTATCGATACATTGAGCATGGACCATTATCCAGGCACCATGTATTTTGCCTCGAATCCTACTGAGCACTTACTATTGTGATTAGATCGTCTAGTTCCTTCGGATAATCACTCTACTCATATCTGTCAATAAAATATTTATAACTATTGACACCATGCATGTGTTGGATAGTCCAATTATCGAGGAAGGCTTCAGGCTATATAACATCACGCTGCAACCAATAGGAGCGAGCATCAGTGAAACTACTCGACCAATTTTATTATCATGATCTGATACATTGCACCCGTGTCTTTCCAACACTCATTTTAACACATTTACTTAGACAATTCCCGTAATATGTTGAGTCACACACAACTTGATGACAAATCCGTGATACACCATTTGAATCATGGAGTGCATACAACTTTGAATATTGTTTTTAGGCTTGGACTTGTAAGTTGTTATAATATTTTAGGACTTATTAATAAAAAAAAACATATTATGAGTAGAAAACATTCCTAACATTAATTTTTGGTCATTATTTTTAATGAGCAAAAAATAAACAGAATTAGAACAACATTTTTATTATTTAATTATACATTTTAACAAAATACTAAAAGTTAAAAATTCATTTACTTATGATAATCTTTAAAACATTTGTTTTAAAGATTATCATATCACAATTTAGTTGCACAGTGTATATATTTCTGTGGCTCTGATTCGAGCAAAGGAAGTTGAATTCCCTTCTTCAAGTGACTTTTTGTAACAACCTATTTCTAGTACCTTTTTCTAGTAGACTTTCCCAGGAAATTTTGGCAGATTAATACAACAAGGTTACGAGAAATGTGGTGGAGGTCTGGAAGGTCCAGGATGAGCAGGAGTAATTATTCACAAGTCCGTGACCCATATGATGGGAAAAAAACCACAGAAAAATAATGAAATTTTTTTATTATTTCAAACTTTGTTTTCTATTATACTACTACATTTTATAGTGCAAAGGTATATGCTTAGTTGGACATACCGAGTTGTTCTAAACTTTTGTATGTGGCAGTGAATGTGTTAAGGAAAAAGGTTTTCCACATCTTTAATCACGTTAACTGTGTTCTTCATTATTATTTCTCAATTCTTTTCTGGACATAAGCTAGGCCTCAGAACGTTTATAGGTTTATATTAATTATATACTTACAATAAAATACAAGTGCATAAGATTCAGAAGTGATTTATGTAGCCAGAATATTAATAATTGATAGCTATCTCACCTATGACTGTTGCAGCGTTTTAGATGTAAATTTGCTTACAGTTGGAGGTGCATAGGCCAACCATGCACAGTTAGCCAGGATAAGCATGGTTGCAACATCACATGGATGGTTGTTAATTTGGACTGAATATTTTCCCTGCGGAGATTTCCCTTTCATAATCAGCTGTACTTTTGTTGGGCCAACAAATGTGACCATGGCTTCTATGCTCTGTTTAGACCACTTTAAATCTTTTGTATTTGGCACACATTGATAAAGTTCACAGAGATGAGCCAAGGGTGGTAACCTATTATGTTTACATTGCCATATATTATTAACAGTGATTTCTCTGTCGTAAAAACCAAAATCAATAGCAAATATACTATATATTGTGCAAGAGTTTTCCAGCTTAGTTATTTCTTTAATTAGACCTCGCATTAAATTCTTCTCTCTTTTCTTATTTTCGTAGAATACTAAGTCACCAATATTTATAGAATCAGGATGTTTGAGCTGTTCTCTCGGGATAATTTTCCATAAAATACTAGCTTCATCAGAAAATCTCACATAAAAATTACTCGGATTTATTATGTGTGTAACATCAACCCAATGAACCGAATCTTGTTTAAATTTAGTGTTCATTTTTTTAAAGTCTTCCTTTGAAATATCGTTTTGCATCAATAGATTTTTCTTAAAGAATTAAAGATACTAATCATTAATCAAAGAGTATTGCAGTCAAGGAACATTTTTACTCTAGGGAGAAGAATGTCAACTACGAACAAATAAAATGGCACTGTTTTTGGCGCCATCTAGTGAGTGCCCCCAATAACTCGCGAAAGTGGGAAATTCAAAATCGGATTTTTTCTTAGATATATTTTAAAGGTCTGACCGCGAAAGCAGAACTGGAAAACTGTAACCGTAAATTATTGTCCAATTTCACTGGTTACAGTTTTCCAGTTCTGCTTTGTTGGCCAGCCTTATTATTTCAAGGTTAGAAGAACTGCTTGAAGAAAACTTTGAATTTTGACAATCACATGTTGTGGTTGATTTGTAAAAGTCAAAAGCTTCTTACTAGCATTTTCATAACAAAAAAGTAGTATTTTAGCTCAGAAGTATTTTATTATAAATTACACAATTAAATAGCTATTAAATACATAGGAACTATCTATTAAAACAGGCGAAGAATCACATTTAAAACATTTCCTTTTATTCTCCTTCATGTTAGAAACACAAACATAGTCACTATCTCATACACAACACTCAGCTTTTTCGGTACAGACGGAGGAACCTAGGTTCTACACAATTAACAAGGAAAAGATAAATCACAAGATATAACATCAAAATGCGCTAAAACCGGCAGACATTTTTGTTGTGAAAAAAAATTGAGTCCGCGGGGTTGCCAGGTACATTTGACAAAAGCTTACCCACCTAATTTTCTGAAATTAATAAATTTAGAAAATAAGTAAGCCTCTTCCAATTCGATAAGTTGCGGAAAATTTAATAACTATTTATTAATTAGCTTGATTAGTAACCCCTTTTGTTTATTTATGGTTACATACTATGCTATATACAAGCGTACAAATCTATCCATCTCTGCTTGAATTATGTTTATAATTATTCAAATTTATATTATAAATATTGATTAAAACAAACCGAAATATTATATCAGCTGATTTGTTATTTAAACATTCATACAAAATGTTGCCATTCTAGAAAACGTCATTATTAAAGACCGATTGTTGTAATACAGATTACAGGATAATTTGGCAACATTTTCCTAGCCCCCGTAGGTATTCCAAACTTTGCCTAATGAGTCGACCCCGCCTGATTGCAGTGCTGCCAGTAGAGCCAACTTATTTTATAGCGCTCGGTCACTGAAATTATACAAAATCAAGTCTTATTATACAAAGCGACAAAATTGTTAAAAAATAGTCTGTAAAAAATACAAGTATTTATTTTTAGTCACTTTGACTTACCTAAAATATTTATTTTTGTAGATTGTTATAAATTTTAAGAGATGAAGTTTCAGTAGCCAGTGGCGCTGGGTGAAAAAGTCACTTTTATGTTTACTTGTAAATTGTAATGCTAACGAATATTACTAGGGATACCTCAGGGTATCGATACTTTTGTTTCGATACCAAGTACTTTTGGAATCGATACTTTTGTTCCGATACTTTTGAGGTATCGATACTTTCTCAAGTATGTAGATACTTTCTGAAAGTATTGATACTTTTCTCCCCATTTCTGATAAAGAAAAGGAAAAATTGTTAATCGATTGTTTAAACAAAATATTTGTCACATCACTACTAAACCTAAGACATGATTCGGGGATTAGTATTTAGTGACCTTGTCTGCCAAGCCGGAGGTTGTGGGTTCGATTCCCACCTAGGACAAATATTGTGTTATGAGCACGGTAATTTGTTATGAATTTGGGTGTAATTTATGTATAATATGGATGTTTTTAAAAATATATAGGTATGTTAAATGTATATATTATATTATTAACACTCCATAAAGTTTTTATAAATGTATTAAAAAGTACTCGATACCTTGAGGTATCGATACTTTGTTGGTATCGATACTTTTGATTAGATACTGGTATCGAGTAAAGTATCGATACTTTTGAAATTTTGCGTATCCCTAAATATTACTCAAAGAGCGCCAATTCCGATTAGAGAAATTTTTAATTTTCGAAAGAGCGACAATAAAGGTGTGACTAATATATTCGTAATAGGTATACGTAATAGGTATATGGCAGAAGTTCCATATTAGGGTTATATGAACGTTCTCATATTAGGTTATTCAATAATACCCAGTCAAATAATATTTAATAGTGAGCGACGTACCTATTATTCGCCGCGAAGAATAGGTACGCGAAGACTTCGTTTAGGATGAAAGCTTGCGAGCAACAAGCAATCGATATCGATTAAATATTGTTATATAAATATGCAATATTATTATGGTACGGAGAATAGGGAATTATGCCTATTATTTTCAAATGTTCATTTAGTCCTGTTTATGTTCAAATTGCGCATACGTCACAAAACAACAAAAAATTAAAAAAATATTATGAACCAAATTATGTACAATACTATAATAAAAATATATTTTTTTTAATTTTTTATGTTATTTTTATGGTACGGAGAAAAGGAAAAAATGCCTAATATTTTAAAATGTTCATTTAGTCGTGTTTATGTTCAACTTGCGCATACGTCACAAAAAACATAAAATATTAAAAAAAAATTTGTTTTTTTGTAAAAAAGTATGAAAAAGCCCCTTGTACATCCAATATATTTATGTTAGTGTGTAAGTTATTTGTATTTCTTTGTTCTTTTTTTTATTGTGTACAATAAAGTTTTTTATTATTATACTCTATATTCATAAAAAACCTCATAATGAAACTTTTTTGTATAAAAAAATAATAATAATAGTAATAATAATAATAATTATTATTATTATCTACATACCTATATACGATATTATTACAAATTACACTACTCCAGGGCTGCCAAATTGTATAATTGGATACAAAAAGTGTATAATTTGGTTATCTAAGACATAACTACTTATGTTCTAGGGATGCTCGATCATCGATGTTGAAAGCAAAAACATCGATGTTTTTACATCGATGTTGCTATACGAATAATATCGTGACAGGTCGGACTTGAATTCTTGTATGCGGTGATATTAGTTATTTCGATTATGTATTTGCGTGTTGTTCCCACGAGAATGTAAGTGCGTGCTTCTATTTCACCATGCCTACTGCTCATAGAGGACAAATCTTTGTTTTTTTCTGGTTTATATTTTTTTATTATTATAGTTACTTACATAAAGATGTCATGTGGAACATGGTGTAATGGTTGCAGCGCCTTACAAATATTTTATAAAACAAAAATCTGGCGATTAAAAAGAGTGACGAAGAGTTTCTTGCCAGTTCTTCTCTTCCGTTCTACGCCCTTGATTTGAGAACTGGCGGTAAATGTAAAATTAGAAACATTTAATATGTATTTTTACTGATGTTCATAAGTGTACATTGTGTTACCTAAATGAATAAATGATTTTGAATTTGCATTATATAACTGAGTGTCATAGACATGCAAGTCATTAACCTTCAAGGCTGTGATCTATTAAAGACGTTCTAATGGTATGGTATGGTATGTAATTTTTTAACTACAAAATATTCTTCTGCTTTGGAAATACATTTAAATCGCCCCTACAATGTTAAATCACGGCCTCACGCACGACCAATGCAACTTACGGAACAAATTATATCTTCTATGAACGCATTCATTAATCAGGTTTATTAAAAACCTGCTAACATCAAAACCAACCCAGACTGTTTTCAAAAGCTGGCTTTACTCTTTATCAACAAAAAAATAGATTAAAAGGTTCTTCTTTTATCAAAATTACTTTTCCTTCAGTCAGTTGATAAAAAATATTGGAATATGTAATAATTTGTTGTTTCTTAATAAATTTCGCACCATTTCACTGTATTTTATGTATTTGTAAATTAGTATTAATGCAAAAATCATCGATGTTAATCAACATCGATGCTCGGTTTTCGATAAATATCGAAAATCGATGTTGGGCTTTCGATTATGACATCGACGTCAACATCGATGATTTTCTAATATCGATCATCCCTATTATGTTCTCAAAAATACTAACTACTAAGCAAAGCAGTAGGCATAATTGATAGCTTTATGCACCAATAAAATGAAATTGTTTTCTACCCTTTGTAAGTTATGCTCATTCATTTTTTTTGTTATTTTTTTGTCTCCTATAGTTTCCCTAATCTATCCCTAAGTATTTTTATGATTCTATTGATTTAATAGTAATAATGACTGTTGCAAACGTAACGTGTTTAATCAGGAAGTAATATTTTACCTTAATTGGCTCAATTCGGCTTAATTGCTTAAAGGTTTGATATTTTAGGTGAGTAGAAAATGTAGCTATAATAATATAAATACATGTAGGAGTGATTCATTCAAAATCAACAGTGTCCTTCACATTTAATTTTAAATTGTGTCCAGAGGTCTGGTTTCTAATGGAATTTTTATAAAATCAAACTAGTAACGTGTGCAGTAAATATTTAATGTTTGAAAAAAAAAAAGGTTGCTAAGCCCATATTAGCCTAGAACTAGGATGCCATGGTTCCTTAAACGCCTCATTATTAAAATCCAGCTTTCATTAAAGTAAGACCTGTTACCACAAACTAATACAAAATATACAAGATTTAAGATATACCTAATTTAGTCCTACTAGACCGATAAGGGCCTCGTTCATATTCGATTGATATACGTATGATTTAATAACAGAAGACTATGAAACTCGTAGTGCAGTTCACCATAGCACCTTATAACATTTAAAAATAAAGACGTAATAAAGACGTAATAAAGAGGAAACTTTTCACATGCATTACGATATAATATTTCAACCGGAAAATCACTTACCATCAGTGGAATAATCAAATAACTATATAATATATAAGTTTGGGAAAAAAATAAAAATATGGTACATAAAACATGTCATTTTGAAGAAAAATTTCAACGTTATATTAAAATTTAAGTGAATAAACGTGAGGATACACTCTTATTCTCGTGCGATCACCACTTTTGTTATGGGAAATTCGTGAGTCTATAAAGGAAATAGTCCCTAGCCAAAAAACCTGACCAATTTTCCCGTTAAAATTAATTGATCTAATAAAATAATTGCAAAATTGCCCTTAATAAGGATGTAGCGTATGACTAAAATGACTTTTATCAAGAATGTACAAACAAATGAAACATATTTATTGTAGAAAGTTAAATCGAAGCAAAAATATTTCGTTATGTATGATAATAGGAACAATCATAAATTACGAAGTTGTAAAGCGTTATTTTGTAACTATGAGGCGATGTCGACGTTCATTGATAAATTACCTAAGGTGACAAAGAAATGTTTTCGCTACGATTAACAAATAAAAACCAGCAATCACGACACGCTGTCTCCCAGCCGCGGTGCGTGAGCGCAGTCCAACTTGCCGCAGCGGCCGATTCGTTTCCGTTATGTAATCAAATCACACAATATGCTCTATCAAAACAGTTGACATTATTACAGATATTTTATTGCTTTTTTAAATAAATTCGTTGGTGTACACGTTTAACGCGTATTATAAGGATTTTTTTAAGATAAGTTTTTTATGTGTTTACATCATCTTTGAAATTGGATGGAGACGATTAAATGAAGAGTAGCGGAATATATAAATTAATATTTTATACATTTTTTTATATATGTTCGAAGCGAACTGAAAGTCTTTTCATGCACTTTCACAGGATATTCTTGTTATAGTCCGGGAGCCAGTTGCAAATTTGGTTAATTATTTCCTCTCGAGAGATAATTCGTCAGACGCATCAGAGTATAGTATTATAAAGCCTCGTGAACGTCAGCTGGCGCTCGGGTGGGGGGATGAGCGGTCCCACGCACGAAGGAAAAAAAAATACATTCATTCATTTCCTCTCAGCTAAAAATTTGTCAAATTGTAGCTAATCCAATATCTCAACGAAAAAAAATAATCAGCTGCTTACAACATAGTGTATTATACGTCAGCTGGTGTCTCGAACATGAAAAAAAAATATTTTCCGTGATTTCCTCTCAAACAAAAATTTACCTGATGATAGCTTATATGTAACTGTGGATAAATATATAGGTCAGCTGGCTGTATCTTGGTGGAAAACCCGTCAGCTGCTCCACTTAAGGAAGGAGGCTACAACCACTCATCCCCCCACCCGAGCGCCAGCTGACGTTCACGAGGCTTCATAATACTGTACTCTGATGCATTTTACTAATTACCGATTGAGAGGAACTTGGTCATGAAAATCTGTTGCTGGCTCCCGGACCATTAGACAATTAAATTAAAGGAGCAAGAAGATCAGGGAGTTAAAATATCGGGAGAAAATAAATGTCATTGAAATTATAATTGCATTTGAATTAAGTCGCGGGTACCAGTTAGTATTATTTAAAGTCGATAGTAGGTATTATAGTATTGTATAGTCGAATAGTTTTTTATAATATAAAACAACCAGAATTATTTAAAGTCTAAATAATTCTGGTTATATATTATTTCGATTAACAAAAAAAGCCTAAAAGAACACGAGTATAATATTGCACACGACACCAGTTATTTCAGATAAATAACAGTAATTAACAGAAATGTTAAACGATAATAGGAATTATATGGCCAATAAAATGTACAAGGTCCCATTCAGAAAATTCTCTATCAATTATCCCTATTATAAATTTGATCAAATTCAACTATAATTAAATAATATATATAAGAACAAGTAACTAAAGCGTAACCTATCCATTATCCAATGCTTAGTTTATGTTGTAGGTAGGTTGTTTTAAGGTTGCTGTTCTCGGTAGGTATTGCTCTTGCCTCACTTTAAAAATTAAATATATCAAAAAATATGAATAGTTACCATAGTACATAATTATGTAGCTTCATTCATAATTTTTGATGCTTGAGAGTGTTCTAATAACCCATAGTCGCGGATATGTCATAAGTATATGTGTTAACAATGAATTATTAATAAAATTATAATAAGAAACGATGCTCTGGTCTTAAAACATATGTAGCTGTGTAAATGTATTTACGTCATCCGTGACGAGGCATTTCAAAAGTTCACAGGTTCCCACCCTTTCGACCTTTTACGGACATCTTGTGTCAAAACAAACGCTACGTAAAGACGAGAGATGATCAACCGCGATGTCGGTACAATGTTATAATATTATGTCACTCAAAATCACGGTGACTGGCGGTTTTGCCAAAATATTGTTGGATACAATGTAAAAATATTAATTAGCTACTCAAAAAAAATGTAAGCAGAAAAGTACGTAATTTAGTCACCCTTGCTCTTGAATTTATTAAAAATTTCACAGGACTTTATGTAATAATATGTATATCATACTAAAACAATAAAAAAAAAATTAATTTTCGCATACTTTCCATAATCAACCAATATAATTGTTGTTTGTGTTGGCTTCGATAGGTATCGTGTCGGTGAAGTTTCCTTAAATGATTATGGTAAGTATTTTGATTGCGAAAATTTAATTTATTTTTCCATATTTTAAGAATAAGTTCATATTTTCAATTTAAAAATAATAACAATACATACCTACTTTAAACACTGTAAGTGGCGAAACAAAAATTTTATCAATAAAACGATTAACAGCATGTTGTTATTTTTTTTATAGTATAGGGGGCAAACAGGCAGGCGGCTCACGTGATGGAAAGTGATCACCGCCGCCCATAGACAACCGCAACACCAGAGGGCTTGCAGGTGCGTTGCCGGCCTTTAAGAAAGATGTGTAAGCTCGCTTCTTGATGTTGTGTGGATCAATAGACTAGAACTAGACATACTCTTTTGCTGATTTATGGAAACTTAAGTACCTAATCACATCATGTGTTGTTGATTTAGCCAGTACAAGGCATTAATGGGTCCGAACAGAATGGCTTTTCATTTTGAAAATTTAAAACAACATGCTTTTTTACTGTAGGTAATTCAAATAATGTTACAAGAGCCGAGTAAAAGTACACTTTTTCTCAGCTCTGTTTCAAAACAAAATGTGATTTTATTTTATTTTTAGTACATATTTATCCGGGCCCTAATAATAACATACTTAAAATGAAAGAAAAATAAGTTTGATTCCACATTAAAACTAATTATATTAAAATAACCTACTTATTTTATGACTTACCTTAAATTAAGTTGTAGTTGTTGTTTTAAAATAAAATAAAGTAGTAGTTCATCAATAAAACATAAGACTAGACTAATTTTAAAAACTAATACGTAATATCAGAATAACGAGAAGGCATAAAATATGATACGACCGATACAGCGTCTTGTTTTGACCAAAAATGTAGTTATTAAAAGAAATATTATTTTCATGTATATGAGATAAAAAGAGGTAACATTTAATTTCATAAGTGAGACAGGAACGCCATTTATTTGTATCTAGGACCGTCTATATAAAGCAATGGTAGATCTCGTGACCAGTATGATACTCTAGGCAAGATTTGTAATTAGCTAATCGCTGTATTGCAAAACCACTTGCGTCGATTTTACCAACCGTAAGGAATATAAGTGCACTGGATAAATACTTCGATACAGATTATTGAATCAGTCTATACGTTGATTTACTTACCTTAAAAGTATTAGATCGTAGATATTGAATAACATGTAGGCAGTTACTTAGGCTAGGCGTGGCCGTGAGAAAGTAAGGAGTAATGACATAATATGTCTACATAATGTTATAACTAGCCTATAGGTATTATGATTTACGTTGAATTTGAGAAAATTAAACTAAATCATACGTAATATTCAATAGTTATGGAGAATTAACTTTTTTTTTTTTTTCATAATTTTTATTTTATTACATTACATGTACATACACATGTTTAATTATAGAAATGGAGTCGTGATTAAAACAAAATTTAATATATTTTTTTTATAATATACGAGTAAATAGAATAGATAGTGCTTAAATACAAAAATAATATAAGTCCTACATAAAAAATAACATGAGAAGATAATTTATAGCACAGAAAATGCAAAGAATAGTAAACAAAAAAATTATACAGAAAAAAATAATAATTGTCTTACATACTCGTACATGTACCTAAAGAATTTTGTAGAAATATTTATATGAAAAAAATTTAGCTTCTCTTTTCTGGGAAGATCATATGTAGTTAAGCATAGGTCACGCTTCTCGGTTTATCCATAATATAATTATAATTTCGTAATAATTAACTAAGCAAAAGTATCTGCGCAAGGTATTTACGTATAATCTCTGGTAACTAAAATGCTAAATGTATTCTTTGATGGAGTTTCTACTTTAAAATCATGCTTTATTTTGAATACTGAAAGAGTGAAAGTTAATACTGACATAAGGAAGTTTGACCCAACCTTTTAGAAGTAATGACGAATGTTGCTGATAACGTGGCACTTAAAAGGATTAAGATAAAAGCCAAAGTCTGAGCTTCTGACCTGACTTTACGTTATAATTAGAGTAATACTAGTTGAAACTAGGAGATGAAGAAGAATATATAAAACAGGGATTGAAACCGGTTAATTTTTATTTTAATCCAAAATACGTGTCTGACTGAGATACCGTGATATTAGTTTTAGAGTTATACACACTAAGCTTAGCACACCAATATGTTCAGTAAATATTATGAGTAAAAATAAATAATATTAACAAAAACTTTTATTATTTTGGTTAAGTTCCCATAGTAAATTAACCGGTATTCAGATCCTGATATTTATATCAGGGACTGAATACCGGTTGAACACCGGTTAAGTTTTAACTTATGAAGTACAAACAGCGAGAAGAGACGCTAAACGAAGAGTTAGAGAAACCCAACCGTAACAACAAAGTGTACAACATGTAAAAATCGAATCATTTACAATTCTTTAGTAATTTAGTTAGTCTGTATTCTTACTTACTCGTAGTTACAGAGGGGGAGCTTATTTTAAATTTCTGCGATATCTTGTAAGGATTTTTGGTAAGTCCACATTGTGGAGGTTTATTTAATTAAGTAGATTTTTAAACTGGTTACATAGTAAACCTACGAACACTTGTTTTATTCGGTAGCCGTGGTAAAATATATATAATTAGGAAAAGTAGGAAGGAAGAATCCCTCTAAGCAATAGATCTCTTCGCCCATCTCTTGCTCGAAAAAGTTTCGGTTTTCGACTATTTTTAAGTGCATTCGTAATTTGTATAGTTGATACGAATTAACGTGATAAATAATATAATAACTCATGGCAATTATTGCCTAAAAAGAGCGTTTTTGTAAATGTTTAAAATATTTTTTCTTTATGAATCGCTCTATTAATCATATTCAGTCTGACTCACAATCATATTGCTTGATTGATACATGAACTTGTATGTGACTACTAATGTGTTTTAGTTCACTGTGCGATTCTATCCTATACAGAAAAATATATTTTGCAAGTACGTATCAGATGCGTTGCGTGCGATCGCGAGCTGCATTGTCGCACGTAAAGTACAACATATTATATCAAAATTGAGTTCAACAAGTGCCGACGACACTACGAAAAGACCAAATATATCATGCATTTATCAAAATCTCGTTGTCACAACTCAAATACGTGTTGTATAATATGATATCGTAAGACAAGCCTCGTGACTAAACCAAAAGTAGTTCAAACTCAAGATTATAGAAACTGGAATTTATGCACTTATGATACATACATACTCGTATATTGACAGGCTCGTTGCCGCATTTGGTGGAACACCTACCTTGTAATCCAATGGGTAACGGGTTCGAAGTCCACCGGAACGACATGTTTATGATTTTCTATAAGCATATCTGTCCCACGTCTGGTCACTTCGGGCATTAACTGGATGGGAGGAATGTCGAAATTCCGATCGGGTAACGAACCTCCGTTCAAAGATGGAAAAACCGTGAAGTGCACATTGCGCGTTTCGGTCTTAGTCTATGAATTTCCGAATGCTCGTAGAAAAAGTAGAATCGACAGCCGATCATTGAATGATGTTCTGTGGCTGGGGTATTACCTACCATCAAGAGGTTTATGCTCATCTATCGATATCTAACATAAAAAAAATATTTCATCATTATTTATCCATTAAAATCACTAGATCGGTATTCAGTGATTTCTCTGCAACCTTGCCGCCCAGTAAGTGAAAAAGAAAAATCATCAGAAAAGTTTAGTACTTTGATTAAGTACTTCTTATGGAAGAGAGACGATTTTGACCCTCCGGGACAATTTTCTGTCATCAGTGAAACAGACCTAGTAATCAGTCTGCCCCGTGCCCCAATACACCACGGGAAAATTCCTCTTATCAACCCTCCTCCTTTATTTCATATAGTTTAGACTTATTAAGTTCTTACAACTGAACTGAACTCCGATTTGACGGGTAGGTACATGTAAAGATGGGTTGTTGGTTTGAATCCCGCGGTGTCTAAAAAATAAAAATAATGAAAGTTCTGAATAACAATTCCATCACACTATGTATAAATTATTGTAGGCGCGCTGGAAAATTGTCTACAATACATAGCTTGCGTTCTGATGGGTCGCGACTCACGGGATATTAGGTTTTACATTGTTTATAAACATCCCTATTGGTCACTTCTGGCATCAAACTGACTTCTGGATAAAAAACTGCCGTTCATTCAAAGTCGTTTTCGGTCAACGAATTTCCGTATGCTCGAAGTATCACCATTGAGCCTCACGCTAGTTTGTCGATATCTAACACAAAACCAGATTGAATGGTGCAAATAACTTTCACCCATGGAAATATTTGTATTGTCATTTAAAAAAAAACTAACTCAGACATTGTTGAGTTATAAACAAGTTATATGAATAGAAATAGCTGAATTAATTACTATTTGGTAAATTATTCTTTTTGGTGTGTCGAAAGCTTCATAAAAAGCTTTGCTGTCAATTAGCATACAATCGAATAATAATAATAATAATAATTTTATTCATTAATATAGGAAATACGTCGTCAAATCTCTAACATTATACCAATGACTTTTTTTTATAATATAATATTCTTGTTTTGTTTGAAATTTTTATCAAAAATCATTATCACTAAAATAATATGGTGGTATTATTAACTTCTTACCTTAACATTGTACCTATTTATACGCAAAAACCCCAATGAAACATCACCTTACTACTTATATGAATATGTACCTACATAATGGTACAAATGCCATGATTAGATGTGCATTGTGCATATCTAATTATATATAATATATTTTTTATTTACTTTTTTTTTATAAATTGTATACTAATCACTTGTGGTTTGACAATATCAAAATAATCTAAAAATTTGTATCATTTAAAATTTTATGACTACAATATTAATTTGTTTTATAATAACATTGTACTATGAATGAAATATTATCATAAATATTAATACGATTCACATGTTGGCGGGCGTTTGACATCACCATCAATACATATAATATATAACAATTATCTTTCTGAATAGATTCAACATTTATTGCTCTTTAACTCTTCAAGATATTGTACAACATGATTATTAGATATTTAAATTTAGCAAAAGCGTATCGGCCTCGCGTCGCAGGTCTGTTGGCGACCTCACTCATACATATGTATATCTATTTACATCGGTGTCGCTTTATTTACACAAAACATTACATCATATTATCAACTATCAGTTGTCATGGTTTAAATCTAAAACTAATGGGACTACCGAAACAAACTGTTTGATTTTCTTGTATCTTAGTATTCAAGACATATTTTGTTTCTTTTAGATTTATTTTATACTAGACTAGTTACACGCCCCGGCTTCGCACGGGTGCAATGTTGCTGTACTGTACACAACAAATAGAGCCTATGTTATAATATTATGAATTATTAACGCGAGTATCACACATTTAAATAAAATACTTTATAACGGATTAAAACGCGATTTATTATTTTAGCCGACCGCGACGTTTCGGATGTTTTTCAGCAACCGTGGTCGCGGCAGACTGACGACAATCTTAGTTATATTTGCAAATGAAGAAACAATCAAATATATCATATAGAAAAAAAGTATATCTTTCCCGAATTAAAGGTAAATGAGGGTTTATAAAGATAATTAAGGTTTTTTTATAGGTAGTTAATGCACATAAATAGAATAACTTTGGTAGACCTACATCAACATTAATACAACGTTCATAACTTAAAGTTTTCTGCTAGATTTAACCTTTATCCAAAAGATACCTAAAGTTGAGTTAAAATATGTAGATACTAAATTAAATATATTGGTTGTTGAGAGGAAGTATCGACGAAATTGTCAGTACATTCGCCGTATCCTTGATTGCGACAAATATAATTGAGAATTATAAATCAGACCACGGTCTGTCTGGTCTCACAGTGCAAAAAAACCGGTTTTATAATTACGTACTCGAGAATTATTATTGGTAAATAATAGTTAAGAGTAAGCACAGTATCTATGCTAAAAGTGTGATTTCCCGAGTCATGTGGGGCATGTGGCAGACCCATTTCTGTGTCAGTTTCACTGATCATTTTCCTTTACAGGCAAGGAGGCTGATCCTTCTGTGCCCTGCCCTAAGGAAACATTTTTTTAAATCATGTTTCTCCGGGATTCGAACCCAGGACCACCGGTGCTAAACGCATCGTGCTTAGCATTGAGCCACCAAGGCGGTCACTATCACATATAGACAGGTATCTATGCTAAGTAACTTATACATAGCCAAGATACGGGCACAGGTTATTTCATTTGTAGTAAAAATTACTAATTCCGCGCAACATCGACCATAAGGTTTGCTCAATACAAAAGTATTATGATACTGCCCGTTATGCCATACAAATCGATATTAATAATGATTGATACAAATGACTATCAATAATTCTCTGTCGCAAGTTTGACCTAAGCATATTTATATAATAGAAGTATAGGTAAAACCAATATTTTCAGATATAAAAAAACTGGAAAATATTATTTTCTCAAATTCTACATGACGTATAATGTAATGTGACGTAATGTATGATTTGATTAAATAAATAATTGTACTCAGAATCCAATAAAAAAAGGAGATAGAAACATCTTAAAAGGGTACAGTTTAATATACGTAATAATTGAAAAGCTTTTTTTATTACATATGTAGGTATGTGGGTACAACCAATTATTACAAAACCAACTGGTAATGGAATATTTGAAGACGTTATGGCCAAATGAGTTGAATCTAAGAAGCTATATCCATAGTCAATGCTCGATACTAAAATGGTAACATGTTATCTGTAACGACCCGTATTTATCGGTGAAATATCCAAATTCCTAAGAGATACATCTTCAACCTCCTTCGGTTTGTACCTCGCAAGGTCACAATTCTATAAACAACCATCAGGCGGACCATAAGTGGAAACTTGCGTTGGGTATAAACTATGCATTTAGCATATATTTGATCCAACCTTACCTAAATTTTTATTATTTTTGTATACATTTGTATTATTGCATACTACTGTTGTATGTACATTTGTATACATATGTACATACAACAGTAGTATACAAATAAATTTCATTTTTCAAAAATATTGGTTGCGGAGCCTTCTACTAATTTATTTAACAGTTTCCTGAAATAGATCCATTTCACTTCACTGACTCTATAGATATTAAGAAAATTAATCCAATTGAATAACTTAAACATAATATTAATCTATCTCTGTTAATTACATAAAATGGTTTTAGTGAAAAAACCAAATTTTAGAAAGAATATTACATATAAGGCCTATATTGTACGTTGCTATTGCCTGTTTGTTGGGTGAATACCATACAACCAAAAGTAAATATTACAAACTAAAAATAGTTTATCAAAATCAATCCAATTCACCATAAATAAAGTGGATTAATATCAGTATTATTCAATTTATTGGAAACAATCTCAATATTACGTCTACAAAAATAGCATAGATAAAATAATTACGCTGCGGTTAACACAGTGATTCTTGCGGTTAAAGACGAAAAATAAAATAAGTATTACGACCTCAGTAATAGAGCTAAACTAGGCCCCGACCACCTTACAAATAATAATAATAGAAAAGGAATTTGAGGGGCTGATATCTCAAATTGTAACCCTGAGTTTCAATACTATGTCAAGGGTTCTCCAGAACCGATTTCGACTTGAGTAAAATTAGATACCTAATTATGAAAATGGAGATCGATTAGTCGATTTCCGGAAGTATCTGTAAATCCTTGTGATTCAACTAAAGCTCTCTTTTTTAAGATTAGATTATTTAGATCTCCTGACCACTCCTGATAACATTACCATAATTGGCTCTGGCTTGAAGTTAAGAATATAAAACTATATGATATATTATACTCGTATATTATACCTAATTAACTACTATGAGTAGGTAACTTGAATTTCGCTGCTCCCGGCGTGCTTGTAAAATCTTACAAGTCTAATAGTAAAGTTTAACATTGACCGAATGTTTTATGATTGTTAGAACCGGACGTAATTCTTATTACTTATAGTTGTGTTATTGTAATTTGTGAATGTTGCCAACACCTATAATACAACCTTATCAAGGACGTCTCGTAATCTTGATAAACGGCCAATCATAAACAAAGGCTTTAATTTGTATCCATTCTTATTGTATACGTTAAATTAATTTTTTTATGAATTTTGATGAATTTATCTAAATAAAACTATGTATTAGGAAGACGAGGAGGCCACAGCATAGATAAGTTTGTTTCGTTCACAGCATAATACTGCGACGATAAAATAACGAAAAAATATATAAGTGAAGGTTTGGTACCTAAAATTACCTAATTGAAACGTTTGATTTCATTCGATTAGCTTACTGTAATTTATAACATAGATATATATAGGTATAACATACTGTAATTTATAACGCCGCACTGATAGTTTCCACGCCATCATGCCATAAAATGCAGCATAAATTCTAAAGGCTTTGGCAATAGTAGGCATACTGAAAATGATTGTTAATAGTTACGGACATCCGCCTAATGAAGCACTTGATGAAACTAACTATTGAGCTAAAATAAGTACAAGTAATTGTAAGGTAACCTAGCATACGAACAATTGTAACTGACATAACAAACTACATGGACTGATTATGTCTAAATTAAAGGAATTATTATAATAATTAATATCTGCAAGTTTTCAATTATAGTTACTTTATCTGGGCATATTGCGAGTAAAAACTTAATAGTTAAGTGCTTAGCAGAGAAAAAGCGAAAATCTCGGTCAGTATAAGGTCAAGAGCGAACGAATATATTACGGTTCCAAACGCATAATTTAAGAGGGCGAAAGTTCAAATATTGCACAAAACATATCATAGCTTTATGTTATTAGGTAAAGACTATAATCTTCTTTATTTAAAAATTTACATTTTTAAATATTGTTTAAATTAGATACGTACGAAAATGTACAGTTGCATATTACAACATATACCTACATAATATGTCATATAATCTATTAAAAACTCACTGTTACATTATAGCTTATTCAATACTATATTTGATCATAAAGGCCCATATTCATGGTGCAAGTTTCTTGCCTATTACTTACAATTAAATAGAAGTAATAAATGACTTGCATGGTCTAAACTCTAAACAACACGTAACACTCTTGATCTGTTATACAAGTTTTATTTCAATACTTTTCTTGATGTAAACAGCACAAAATAATCGCGTGTAAACATTTGCTTACAATTCATGGATGGTAATTATTGCATTCAATCATTGTAAAATAAAATGGCATCTTGAATATGGGCCTTAAGATTAAATTTTGCGGTTTTCAGTTCCAGTTATAGGTATATCCTGTTTATTAAAAGCACGATAGATAAGAGAAATATTAACTTCATAAAAATTCTTCAATAAATTTAAATATGTATTTGTAAATCGACTATGAACTATGCAATTTTTTAAGGTCTAAACGTACATGTGTTGGACATACAATGTCAACTTAATTTGCTCCACAGACCGCTATTTAGAGCCGATTGTAAAAGTTTTGATAATCTGAAGTTTGAAGGTCACTTATTTTGAAATTTAATCCCAGCGAACTTTATAATGTTTCAAACACCTATCGATCAAGATAGAAGCACAATGTATCGCTACAGCTTATTAATGATCCTATATAATTTGATACAGTGGAAAGGTATTGTAGTCATGTCGTAAAATATTATAATAGAATAGAATATTTCACCCACAATACCTGTATTATGTTCTATAAGCGCTACGAAGTTTTATATTGGAAACAGGCACGTAATGAAATGATAGAATAAACTGACAAAATGGATTTTGAATTGTTATTCGACACAAAAATTAACTACAAATCTAATATTTAATGAGTATTTTTTATTGATTTGTACCATTAACATTTTTCTATGTTATAAAATACAAATACCTACCTTTTTATAGATTTTATTGTCTTTACTCGTTCAATAGAGTCGCCAGCTCGTTAGTATATCATTACAAAACATTAATCAGATGATTTAACCTACATTTAATACATGTCCGAACAATTTGTATTTAGACAATTCGCACAATTAAGTCGTGTCAGTCCTTTGCTCTGAGCACTAAACGGTGTTGAAATCTCCTTTCGTTCGACGCAATATAAAAATTTTGTCCGACTTTCGACGTTTCTACAATACAATACTTGTTACTTATTATGTCGATATTAACAGCTGCGAGTTATTTAAATAGTTACTGATATCTCAATAGAATAATCTTTTAAAGGCTTAGTAGACAAAATTGGCAATTGAATACATTGTTTAATACCATAATGATTGAATTAACAGAATTCAAACTAGATTAACATCGAATTTATTAAACAAAACTAGCCGTCCCCGCCCGCCCGCTTCGCTGGGCGAATTGTAAAGGATAGACGAATATGAACTATCCACATAATTTGAAAAAAATGGTAAAGGGTTGATGGAATTAAAAAATGAATAGCCTAAAACCTTCTACAATTAATTCCGCGTCGAATGGTCATGGTATCATGCCGATCGGTCCAGTAGTTTTCAAGATTATCGATAACAAAAAAAAAAGTTGCTTATATATATGTATATATAGATATCTAATACTTACCTACTCTATTTGGCATTGTACAGCAATATACGTCAGCTTCCAGCAGAATTACTATACATGATCCTTTAGTACAGCAAATGATATTACCTAGTTGTAATAGACGAGAATTATTAAGGAAATGTAATAGCTTAAGGCGGTAACAAAACCTGCATTGCTTTCACAGCGCTCTATTTGTTTCGTAAACTAAGTATCCCACTACTAATCGCATCGACATAGTTGATAGTACACCCACCCGGCGGTAACAGGTTACATTTGAATGGGTAACAACTGGCAGCCTATACATTTACTACGGCCATCATATGCTTCCGCCCTACAATTGGGTTAAATTGCGTAAAATGAACGGTGCCTGCAAGTACTCCAGTTAGGCATGAAATAAACACTATATTGTGTCAATTGTTACAACATCATCAAATTCAGAAATACTAGAGGCCTAGACAATGTCACAATTAACTATCGTTGTCGGTTCGTTTATAGAAAAAAAGCGATCACCACATATGAGTCAAGTAAAAAAGTACTGCGGTCAAAGGGATGTTCTAGACTTTAAATCACAACTATCAAAAATAATGCTGAGTTATTTCAGGTATATTTATTATTAATTATGTGTATGTAGTTTTGTTAAACTGCAATAATCAGTTAGCATCTTCGCTCGGGCTTTTATTGATGTTCCAATTTCCTGTATATATATATTTTAAACTTAATGGGCATTTGTTTGACCACTATCCCACCTGATGGTAAGTGGTGATGCGGTCAAGATGGTAAATCACAACGGCCTATTAAGTAGTCTTGTTTTGAAGAGGTCCAATACATATAGATAACTATTATAATTCTTCGGGTTAGCGCACCACTGGTCATTTTTCTTACTCGTCAATTTCACTAATTCACCAATTTACTCATTAGACAGTTTCTGACTTCGCCAATCATACATCTAGAACTACCGTCTTACTAAAGTAACTGTCTAAAGTTCAGCAAAATTTATAGAGAGGCGCTCATTGTATTTGCATAACTCCTTGCACTTTACAGATGACACTTCTGTCGAGTTACGGACATATTATATGTACGTTGTAAGTATTAATCTATATATATAAAAAAGATTCCCACCTATATATTGACTCATCACGATATCTCTGGAACCATAAGGCGTAGCGACTTGAAATATGGTAGGAATATTCCTTTCGCCGAGTAGAGGTCAGCTAAGAACGGATTTTACGAAATTCCACCCACAAGGGGGGGTGGGGGCTCAATTGCTAGTCGTATATAATTTTGATGTCCATAACAATACAGTGTATGTAGCCTTGCGGTCGCATGTTCATCCGTAAGAGCATACGTCCTGGGTTCGATTCCCGGGTTGGTCACTATGTGTTATTCGCTTTAAAAAAAAAGTGTTATAATAAATTGTAATCAATGTTTGAGAAACTTGAGGGATGTTTGAAGCCCGGAAGGGTGAATAACATAAAATTGTGGTGGAAGTTTGAAACCTGGGCAGACGGCTAATAGGTGGATAACTAACATGAGTGGGGCCAGCCTAGCTGGCTAAACTTTTTAACTGCGTATGTAGCCATGCGGTGGCACGTTGATCCGTAAGAGCATACGTCCCGGGTTCGATTCCCAGGTTGGTCATTAAGTGTTTCTCGCTTTTAAAAGTGTGGAAATGGTTGGTGATCAAAGTTTGAGAACTTGAGGGTTGTTTGACGCCCGGAAGGGTTGATAACATTAACATTGGTGGAAGTTTGAAACCTGTGCAGAAGGCACGTAAGGTGGAAAACACTAGTGGTGAGTCAACAAGTTTGACTAAAAATTCGTCTCGCGGACTCCTCCCATGTTGAGCATGGGAAGGATACACAAGCGGGACGAGGAGGGGGGCCGTTTGGCCTGACCGCCGGGTGCTCGCGGCAGTACGCTATCGCGATCCCGTGGGCCCCATTATAGCGGCTTGAGGGGATTTTTTTTGGTGTCCATAACGATAGAGCTATTCAAAAATATATATAGCGCTGTCACGTCGTACAGTAAGAATGCAATAATACTACTCTCAGACTCGTATATCTGTTCAAAATATGCAACTTTAAAGGGATTATTCTGAATTATGTCTAATAAGATTAATAAATAGATGACAGCACATTTAAAAGAGCTTTCATAAAATGTTATTATATAAATATGTATAGGTATAGTTTTCAATGTAATATGTGAAGGTTAACGAGGTCTTATTACAAAGGTAACTTAAGCAGCCTAACCGCTAACATCGATTTGAGGAGTACAATTAATACCTTACATCCTTGTCGTAACTAGCCGTCCTTGTGACATTTATACGTACATTAAATAGAACAAGCAAGATTATTGTAGCATTCGATACACACTCTTCCTGTAAGAACAACAGTCGGCATTGACATTTAGACAGAAAAGAGTAGGACAGGTATAAAACACACAGAATAGTGAATACACAAGGTTAGTGCAGTGAAATTAGCATGTTGAGAACCAACCTACTATAACAACAAAAGCTACTACAACTTTGTTTAAAATCGATCTTAACCTAAAATATATAGTTTCAAAATCATCTCATCATAATATAACTTGTACATATTTGTTTGTTTTTTAATAAATTCTTCTACTAAAATATTTCATAATATGATACCTCAAAGTAAAAGATATACCTATGAATAATAAAACGGTATGTTATATTACATTTTTTAAAACGCTCTTTTTATACGCACATTTTTGCTACGATGAATCTAATAAGTTTTCGAATAATGTGACATTTCTAGTTGTATTCTCCTAGTGTTTCTGAACACAACTTCACATTGTTTGCAAGTAGGCACTAGGCATCATCCCCAAGTTCAGGCTCGTTCGGTGCATTCGAGTGTCTAGCTATCAGTGTCCTTGTGCGCAGGCGCGACTCGTCCCTTCGAAACCTTTTTGCAAGACATGTGTCTCGACTCTCGATGCCATTTCGGTTTTTAGGTACAAAGTTTGACGCGTAAAGCCATATCGTGTTTATTGTCGGTAATTGGTTTTAGGAATTGTAACAATAAGTGAACTTGGCCCCGTTTTTCGGACTACGCGCATATCATAATATCAAGTCCACTATTATTTACAAACTGATGAAAATAATAACAGATAATCTAAAAAATGTTTCTATTCGTTGTGATTTTTAACAAACTTCGTGTTAAGTATACGTATAATATTCAACTGAGTATTTATGATTTGAAAGGAAATCAAGAGTAGGTAATTATAGGTCAAAATGGTGGTTTCACCACTCGCCGTCGCGTAGGTACTAAAACTCATTTAAGTAAATACGTGCTCTGCAATTTGACTTCGGTATATAAATCTAGGATAATTACATTACATTGATCAGTTTAGAAATAGGTAAATATTATGTTTGTCAGTTATGCAGAAATCAAATGTTTCGAAAACATATTTCTATACTCGTGTATAGGTTCAGAGTTACCGAGTTTGATACCCTACTGGCCTGTAAAACAAATGTATCACTACCGAAACAGAAAGTATGTTCTGGACTTATTTATCACGCTAAAAAAACCATTAAATTAAGATTTGATATATGAAATATATAACATAGGTACCTGACGTAACCAACTAATAATTGTTGAGGAAGTGAATGTGACCATGATTTTTGTTATTTTCCAATTACAACAATATAAAGTATGAAAATAAGTTACACGCTGATAATGTAGCTTTCTAATGGTGAAAGAATTTTTAAAATCGGTCAAGTATTTTTTGTATTAAATCGTAACAAAACCACAAAAATTGAAGAAAATGACAAAGTATATACAATACTACCCCTCGAAGCATTGCTCGCTGCGCTGCGCTGCTTGAAGCCGCACCGGCCGTAAACATAACGGTGACATGACTGTAATAGTTAGAGATATGCTGCCGCTGATTTTTTGTAGATAATGGTGTGTTCTAAAAAAATGTAGTATATCATTTTGTTCTATCATCAATAGTTTTCGCAGCGCACGCGATGTAAGGTAGTTTTTTGATATTTTTTTCACACCTTGGATTACGTTATCGTAATTTTAGTAAGGATGCCTATTTTTTTTGAAAATGAAATATAGCCTATGTCACTCAGAAATGATGTAGCTTTCCAACAGTGAAAGAATTTTTCAAATCTGCCAAGTAGTTTCGGAGCCTATTCAATTCATACAAACAAACAAAAAATCAAACCTTTCCTCTTTATAATATTATTAGTATAGAAGTATAGATATATTCGTGTCGTTTAAATAATACGGGATTAATACTCGCGTTAATGAAGCTATAAAACCATAGCCGTGTACATTTCGTGTGGAATAATTTATCTAGACATTATTAAAGGAAAGCGGTAAGACTCGCGTGGTATGCGGCATCCGATCTCATGTTCAAGATTTCACGCAGCACGATATTTCTTGTTACAAAAAAAATAATACGAAGAAAACATTATTATGATTTGTGATAAATTATCATTTGATTAGTAATAGATCGGTGTTTATACGATATGGGTACATAATCTCTATTTATTTATTACAATTATTAAAATTTTTAGGTGCTTATTATAGTTTTGGCAGGCTCATTGGCGCATTCGGTAGAACACCTGCCGTGCGCTTCGATGGGTCGTGGGTTCGAATACCTACCACCGAACGAGATGATAACAATATTATAATTTTCTGTAAGCATGTCATATCGAAATTCCGACCGGGTAACGAACCACTGTTCATAGATAGAATAACCGTGAATTGCAAATTGCGCGTTTCGGTTTCAGTCTATACTATGGATTTCCGAATGCTCGAAGTAAAAAATAAGTCGATAACGCATCATTGACTGATGTTCTGTGGCTGAGGTGTCACCCACCATCAAGTGAACCTCATGCTCGTCTGTCAATATCTAACATAAAAAAGCTATTGGACAAAGCATATAAAGCATATATTAATTATTAAGTAGATGTTTAACTGTAGACTGTACATTCTTTCTAAATAAAACAAACTTATAATAACATGGGCTGTGATTCTAAATATTTCAGGCTTATTATTTTCTGATACATATTTTTTGAGCAGCCAACATTTATATTACCCGTATAGTTGCTTTAAAAAGATTGTTGTTTAGGAAAACTGTCGTCTCTGTACAGTTTTTTCTTATAACTAAAATTAAAATAAGAGTTATTCCGTTGCTCTATTCCTTGCAACTATTCCATCAGCCGGCCTAGCATGACCGCCACGAGATATGTCGCGGACGAGAGAAGACAAACTAAGATGTAAGATATCTCGTTATATTATATCTCGACATCGACAATTTTGATAGAAAAGATATCTCGATCGACAAATATATCTATTTTTGATATTAAAAGTCGAATTTTAAGTGTAATTGTCATGATAGACCCGGAAGAAATAAAGAGATAATCGATTAAAACACGAGAAAACGGTCGACAAAAATTTTGTCGCGGTTGTCATGCTAGGCCGGTTGGAAATCAGCTTCAAAAGAATTTAGTAGTTACCTTGAAAAGTACCTATTTAGTATCAATTATTATTATTTCCCGTTGAAGTGTTAAATATGTGTTTGTAATATAGTAGTATCTTCCTGTGTAATAAGCACAAACACAAGAAATACAAAACATTATTTCGTTTTAAAATGGTTTTTATTTAAAATCATAATTGGGAGCTTATGAAAAGCTGTATGTAGTGTTTATCTCGTTATTTAAGTGGTAAGCCTTGAAGATTTTAAACGAAACTATAGAAATGTATGTAGATTCTCAGTTATTAACTACATGTTCAATTTTTTAAATTAAAATGAACGATGCTTTGTGGAAGGAGTTTATAATTCACTTTATTATATTCAATAATATAATAAAGAGTCAATTTGATTGCCTATTTATTGAATTAAAAAAAAACCCTATAAGCAAACTATAGGTGTATCTTTGCTATATTCTAGGTTATATTATGATGTTTATCAGCGTACTTCGATCCATAACAATATTACTCATAAGTAATAAATATTAAAAAAAAAGATATATCAAGGTCTTATAAAGGACCTATTTTTAATTTTGGACGCGAAGGACATTGCGAACATTGTTTCTACGTATAAAGGTAGAGGTGGCTTAGAAGCCGATGTTATATTTTTTTAAATATGGAGTAAATAACTATTATCCCATAAGATACAGCGTTTCTTTAATGATACTGAATTGAAGTACGTCAATATTACCTTGAAAAATATATCTCCCCTGATATGTCCCTTTCCCTTACCTGTCTGAATACTTTAAAGTTTAAATGTTGCGTCTGTGTTGCTTAAAGCAAGTAGCAAGAGTCATCGTTAGCTCTCTGAATGGCGGTAAAAATTTCAATTGCGCTTTATTTATTAAAATTGTATTATTTTATTAGTAACCTAAATAATTTCTGTCCATTTAACGTAATTAAGTGTAAATTATAATGTTTATTATTTATATTAATTAAAGGTTTTAGGATGTTTGTTTTTTAATCACCTAGTTTCTATCATTATTAGTATGTATTAATAATACAATATGCTACGCATACACACGTAGGTAATTTCGATTATTATCTAATATTCAACTTAAAGTTTTAATTATAATTGTGAATACAAAAATTAGAACAATATTCACCATATACATATTTTCTTATTATAGTAAAAAAGGCAAACTTTTTTTATAAACTCTATTTTTATATGTATATTTAGTTCATTGTAGTGATATATTTATTAGAGTTACTAAAAGTATGAGCAAACACTTAAATTCCTTCACTGTTTCTTTAAACACTTCCCGGAGGATGATATATTATTCTACAATTACAATTTGATAGATTGTCTAAATTAACTCTATTTATTTTTACATTCTATTATAAGTATCTACGGCACGGTTGCTTAAATATTTGTTGTAAACGATTTCTAACATAATACCATGCCGTTTATCATCATTGGGCATTGAAAAGGTGCAGATTTATATCATTTATTTTTATACTTTTTTTATATTTCCCGGGATTCAAACCTCACACTCAGACCTTCAGTGTGCATAAAGCTTCATAGCTAATTCATATTAATATTCATATATTTACGGAAAAATCTTAGTTAACTATAAATGATAAGTTGTGTCTTGATTTTATTAATCAGGGTCCCCAATCACCGCTGGTGTTTGCGTCGACAAATTCAAAAGAAATGTAGTACTAGTCGTTGTACTTGACAAGTTTATTCACAAAAGCTTAACTGGTCTGCATCTCACAGAACGGGTTGTTATCAACACAGTGTAAAATCACGGCATTGTAGACTTCTCATTTATAAGGTTTAATATTCAGATAAATACCTTTTTTATATATTGATTAAAAACGTTTCGATGGATAGCTAACATATGTTAATGTAGCTAGAACTTGAACTGAAACAGAAAGCTTTGACTATTCTATCCTATCGTAAATCGTAATGAATTTACTTTTGTAGGTGCAATTTGGGGAGGTTGTGGCTAAGAGAAAAAAACATGGGCTAAATAAAATGAAAGCTTTAAAAGTTTCGTAAAATACTTACTGTGTTGGTGTAAACTGCTTCATTAATTGTCAAATTATTATTGCATTAAATTATATAAATAAATCTGTTTTTGGCATATTTATAATAATATATAATAATAGAATGGAAACCTGATTATATCATGATCCAACACGAAATTAGCGTGTATGTGCGAAGTTTTACTAAAAAATGAGGGTCTCAGAGGTTAATAGTACGTACTGACGTCTAGTTTGGAGAGAAAAGCAAAAACAAAATCGATAACTATGTTTATACAAATTGCATCAACTGTTATTTCATTATTTAGTAAGAATTAAGATATTAAGTTTCTTAATTTAAAGGCAATTATTCTGAGAAGAATAATATTAATAAAACAAGCAATAATAAACTTATAGTGAATCAAATTGAGAATTGCATAAAATTGTAACATATTTTTCAAACTTCCTCGCACCCTTTAACGGAAAAAAGTAACTGCATTCGATATAAAATACACACATTTTTTTTTATTTTTATACTTATCGAACACCAAAACAAACATGAAGAGATTTTAAGATATCTGACCAATCGCCTCAATCGGCAATCGCTTTTCCGACAAGGCCACAGCAATTTATAAACTGAAATGGTTTTTACCTGTTCCTGACGGAGGATCGCGATGATATTGTGAAGTTCCTCTGGGGTAGACGCGGGGGATTCGCGGGTGCGGGCGAGGGTGAGGGCGAAGGCGCGGGCGCCGAAGCGGGAAGCGAGGTACGCGGCAGGCGAGTACCCGCGGCCGCAGCGCTCGCTGCTAGCACGACCACCAACCACCACCTGGACATCACGGACGGGCACGAACGCGACACGACCTACTGTCACGCTAGCGAGAAACCGACTCGCGCGTGCTCTACGCTCTAAACCACCTTCACTTTTGTTGTGCCTCTACAACAGCAACGCGCCTCCCACCACGATGAAAGTGAGGGCTTTCACTACCAACCTAAGCGACGCTCCGTCACTACACTACAGTCCCTAGCGCAGATAACTAAACATTGTTAATATCAGATTTATCGTCCACCGTCGCTTGTTATATCACAAGGTAATGAAGAACGTGTTTGAATTCGTCAACAACTCACAAACGACTCAGTTTATTTGGTTATGGTAATCTCCTTGACTCATGTAATTTTATACGAACGGGTTTTATTGGCACGACACTTCTCATTCTGCATTATACTCATATAACAGTAAACAAACGTTCGGAATGTATGTGCTAATATGGAGAATATATTTTTAATGTGTTTTCTTAGCAGAAAAACAGGTAGATCGGACGTTGAACTGTCTGGGTCATCATTGCATCGAAATAAAATTACAAATTTTAAAAAGGTTAATAGAGATTGTGTTCGTAAATTTAAAAGACTACTTATAAAACGACAAAAAGTCTAAACGTTTTTCTTTAGGGAGGATATTATAAAAAACAGTTTTTGATCGTTATATTTTATTTATTAGCAATAATGAAAAAATACATATAAGTAATTTAAGTATCACATTTCATAGTAACTAAGTGGAAGAGATAATATGATCGAAGAACGTTAGTGAAAGTGTTTTACAAATTAGGACAGGCAGTTTTCCGCAAATAGGCTTTTCCGGACGGAACTTTGACTATGTTCACGCCTTGAGGGAAAGATTTCTCCAGCTCATCATCAGGCACTGCTGGGAGCACCATGCAATCATCACCCATCTACAACAGAAGTTCTTTTATTAATTAATGGGCTAACAAAAAATTTAACATTTTTTTACGCCGTGATTTACAAATTATAATTTCTTCAATTAATTATTTTTTCAAAATTTCGATTCAGCAAAGCATGGGGATCATCTATGTCAACTTGTCGTTTGATTTTAACAATAAAATTCAAAGTCTTGTATAACATACATATACAATACATATTTCTGAACATCGGTGTGATGTTTTGCCAGAAAACATAAGTATATTGCTTATTTCAATATGACCTAATGGAAAAGTTTTTTAAGTGGAATTAAGTTATGATGAATAAATGACATAGTTATGCGTAAAATGATTTATTCTGAAGAAATACATTAGAATCTCTAAGTTGAACCTCAAGTAAGTCGAAAAACTAGAGAACTCGAAAAAATGTTTTGTTTCCTTCCTGAAGGGAACACTCCTTTAATCCATTACTCTAAATCTCGAACCCTTTATAGGTCCCTACAAGCCATTTTAGTACATATTTTCCCTCCATATCTCGAAAAAATAAATTGGTCCTCTGCATCTCGAACATAGCATTTTTTGTCGAATAATTAATATTATAAAAGTAATATTTTATCAATATCTATTGTAACAAAGAAACTAAAACACTATATAATTCTAAAAAAATTTAAATACACACATATTTTCTAAAAATGGCATATGGTACAATTGGCAGCCTTATCCTTATAAAACTTAAATAATAGAAAGAAATGTAAAACATAATCAACATAATCAAGAATATTTTCCCAAAAAATATAATATTATATATACATTATACATTGACATAGAAAGTATAAAACAAAGTCGCCGAAATGTGTGTACTCGCAAAACTTCTGAGCGACTGCACCAAATTGGATAAAACAGGACAAGTTGTAACAAAGAAAACATTTTAAAAATCTTGCGGAAATTTAATAAAAAATGATTTTAGCATATTTATAGAAAAATATCTTTAAAATATACACATATTGACTACTAGAAGTACTGTAAAGAGATTTGGTCTCATTATCCGTACCAAGCCAGGTTGGGCATCTAGTAATATATAGCAACATGCCCCGGCTTCACTCGGGTTCACGCGGGTTCAAGATGTACTAAACAAAATAGTCTATGTTACTCGCTGATAATGTGGCTTTCTATTGGTGAAAGACTTTTTAAAATCAATTCAGTAGTTTTTGAGTTTTTTCATAACATACAAAAATCCAAAAACACAAATCTTTCCTCTTTATAATATTAGTATAGATGAATGTTTTTATATATGAAATTGCTAAATTCCAACAGCATTGGACCAATCACTATGAAAATTATTATAGCATGTATGTTATTTCCTTATGGATAAGGTTTTTATGCTAGTTTGTTGTAGCTCGGCACCAGGAAGCTTATTTTTATAAAAAAACCTTAACAAATGATTTTTTTTTGCATAACAATTGAACATTAGCTATGTGTAAAAGCTTTGTATTCATAGATATATCACCCACCTTCCAATCAGCAGGTGTTGCTACTTTATTCTTCTCAGTCAGTTGTAGGGAATCTATCACACGCAGAATTTCACTGTAAACACAATTTTAGCTATAATCTCTTGAATTTATTTTATATCATTTGTATATATAGTTTTTTTATGAAATAAATTTTTCAACACTATAAATCAACCAGAAACTCACTACCATAGATAAATTATTATTTCATCATTTTGTTAAAAACTTACTCAAAATTTCTTCCAGTAGTAGCAGGATAAAGAATGGAAAGTCTATACTTCTTATTTGGGTCAATAATGAATACAGCTCGGGCACTTAAGGGCATCCCCTTAGAATCCAACTCATCTTTGTCTAACATGTTCAATTTTTTCGCAATACTTCGGCTTTCATCCTCAATAATGGGATATGGAAACTTTTCTTCTTCATTGCAGCCTGAAAATATTGAATAATCCTAATATTACTAACAACAAAAGTAGAATATAAACTATAATATTACATATTTGCAAAATATCAGAATTACGTGGAATTAAATGTAGCTGCCCCATTCCATTAGTAACCACCACATGACAGCATTTATTTTGTTATTTTTTTATGTATTAGTATATATTAGTAAATTTGTTTAGTATATCTGTGCCGCTACACATCAGAGATGATAAAATATAATATATTTCATACACTACACAAGATGCAAATAATTTCTCATTTCTGTTACACAAATGTAACAATAAAATATTTGTTACTTAATTAAACAAACTATAATTGGCCACTGATAAGCAACACAATGTCAACACAAATATAAATTTTGATACCAATCACTTCTTTATGAGCTGGAGTGCATATTACAAAAGAGATATATATTTTTTAGTTACTAATACTATATATTAGTTAAGCATTACCTGCATAGCTCTTGATATCTTTGCACCACTCAATGTGAGAGGAGACAGAATCACAAGATATTCCAATCACTTTCACATTACGCTTTGTAAATTCTGGCATGAGTTTGATCACACGGGCCAGCTCCGTTGTGCAAACAGGGGTAAAATCAGAAGGATGAGAGAACAGCACTGCCCATCTATAAATAATTTATTGAACATTATTATTATTTTTAATTACACCAAATATTATGCTTCACTTCAAATACCTCCGTGAATCAAGGCTACTGTGATCTCTTAGAGTTGTATTAATATAATTGAGTAAAAGTAACAGTGCTTAACATTTTTATAGCTCTATCTCTCATCGTCTAAGAATCCTGCATTAAAACTGCTTATAGACTAGTATCTAAGGCTCAATAAAACAGTCACTATATCTGTCCTATGTTTATAAAGTTCTAAGTGTTAACAATACCCATGGTGGCTATAAAGCCTTTTAAACAAAACTACATAATAAAAGCCGCTTCGCGTATTAATTCGCGAAGTGAGCCGGCGACCGCCTGATGGCGCCACTGCGCCCATATCCAATAGACCGCCCTATATTTATAGGGCGCGACCCCGCTTCCCCCAGCAAACGTTTCTACTGTCATCTGGGTTCCGTCTGATGCTCGCGCGGAAGCAGCAAGAATTTCTATCAGTACATAATAAAATCGCAATTGGTGCGCCAATATAATATTATAATTATTATAAAAGTAATTCAGCTAAAGATTACTTTTTTAATGCTGTGATGCATAAAAGCTGTGATGTCTTAACATCACAGCTTTTGACTGTACAGATTTGATTTATTGTTTGTACAGCTTACACTAATACCATTTAACATAAATGCATGTCAAAGTTTTGTATGGGAATAGATAGATAGATGGCGGATAAGATATCCCAAAAAAAATAAAGACATGAAAAGAAGAATGCAAGTATTTTTGTTAATTATGGACAAGATTAACATATACAGGAATTAATGAGAATTATCATAATAAATATATTTAAAAAGTTATTTTGTTTTAAATTATATTTATTATAATTTAATAGATTTTATGGCCCTGTAACGAGGCCTTTAAGTCAAGCCTTATTTTTGGGGACTAATTTTCACTTATTCATTTTAAATATTCAATTCAATAAAATATAGATTTATAATTTTGTATTGAACCAAATATCAACCCACTCTACAAATAATCAGACATAAATGAAGGAGGAACAATAATAAATACAGTAAAAAATCACTAATCCAGTACTATTAAAAACCAGAGGGTGCTGGATTATTGGAATGTTCAGGTTACTGAATTATAGCGAAAATTTCCTAATAAATAAAATAAAGCATTTCATAAAGGTACAATGTATTTGTGTTAATGTTCTATAAGTTTTTTTATAACTAACATACTTATCATAATTAACTAATTACATAGTTTGGTGTAGAGGCTCGGGCCGGGTGCTTGTTGGATTGTTGGACGTGTCACTCTATTAAAGAACCGGGTTAGTGAGATTCTACTATATATTTAGTTTTAATAGACATTTTAGGAATGTAATTAGTACTTACGATTCGCCTATCCAATTATGAAAATCTATTTTCCCTTCCGTCGTATATGCAGAGAAATTTGGAAATATATCTCCCAAATACATGACGAGGTTAAGAATTATTCACAAATAAGAAAAGAATAATCAGCGACTTTTTATTTACGAGATATTTTTTATTTTTCGATATTTATGTCTAACTTAAAACAAAACTTCAATTATGTCAACAGTCAGGTTAAAAAAAACATCAAATAATATCTGGCCAAATATGTAAAAAATCTGAGGTAAAAACATAAATTATTAAAATTCCAATGTTATCTAGTATTACGACCACAGAACAATAATAATTTATTAATACTCTATTACGACTACTAAAATTAATATCGCCAAGCCAATAAAATAAAAGTAAAACAAAACGCAAAATCGTTCAAACTTCAAAACACTGGCACTGCCGTAAACTTGGGGTATGTTCCGATATGCACTGCGACCACTGTACAGTGTGACGTCAATTCAGTATACTGTGAAGCCGTTCCTTTATAGCCAGTTATACTGGTTACTATTTAAAACGGAACGCACTCCCGTATACTGTCAGTCGCATTTTTTGACGCAGCATTCAAATGAGTGTATTAAAGTTTTCTAGAACATTAAAAAAAAAACTGTTTTGGAGTACTGTCAAATTAAAAATATTTTAATTAATATTAATTGTAAAGTGAATTTATAATATAATAAAAGAAAGTGCTTTTTTATTAAAACTGTAGCTATTGTTTATAAGATGTTAGGCACTCGAGTGGTTTTGACTGCTCAGTGAGCAGTGCTCACGTGATCAAAGTACTGCGAGTACCTTACCTCGAAAACGCCAGTGCTCACAGGAGAATATGGCGGAGATTTATGACGTCATATATTTCCCTAGGGTACTGCGGCAGTATACTGGCAGTCCATAATGGAACGAATTTTTCTTAAGTGATAGCACTGTGCAGTGCTCGCAGTGCATATCGGAACATACCCTTAATCTGAGGCCGTAAACGGTAAAGGTGTGACTAATATATTCGTAATAGGTATTCGTAATAGGTATACGTAATAGGTATATGGCAGAAGTTCCATATTAGGGAATACGAACGTTCTCATATCGTCGCTGCGCCTGACAAGTTCCATATGTGATTTTTGTATAGTTTTGGGAGACTACGAAAAACGTATTATTGATTCACATACGAAGCTTTTCTTACCGGTCAAAACATATATGGAATTAGTTAAACTCATATCCAGTTCGAATATCACAAAAATGATTTTAGTAACACATAGAGAATAAAACGAAGAGTATTTTTTGTGCGAAAACCAAAAATCAAAAAAAAATCACATATGGAATTTGGCAGGCGCAACGACGATATTAGGTTATCCAATTATACCCAGTCAAATAATATTTAATAGAGAGCGTTGTACCTATTATTCGCCGCGAAGAATAGGTACGCGAAGACTTCGTTTTGGATGAAAGCTTGCGAGCGACAGCAAGCAATCGATATCGATTAAATATTGTTATATAAATATGCAATGTTATTATGGTACGGAGAATAGGGAATTATGCCTATTATTTTAAAATGTTCATTTAGTCGTGTTTATGTTCAAATTGCGCATACGTCACAAAACTACATAAAAAATAAAAATAAAATAGTTTTTTTTTAATTGTTTATGTTATTATTATGGTACGGAGAATAGGGAATTATGCCTATTATTTTAAAATGTTCATTTAGTCGTGTTTATGTTCAAATTGCGCATACGTCACAAAAAAGTATCTAATACTTAGTAAGTAGTTTTTTGTAAAAAAGTATGAAAAAGCCCCTTGTACATCCAATATATTTATGTTAGTGTGTAAGTTATTTGTATTTCTTTCTTCTTTTTTTTTAATGTGTACAATATTGTTTTTATTATTATACTCTATATTCATAAAAAACTCATAATGAAACTTTTTTATATATATATTAATATTTTTTTATATATTTTTTTTAATTATTATTATTATTACTTAAAAAGTATGAAGGCAAATTTAATCACCCCATGTCTCGTTAATAATTAATTATTATTATGATGATTTTTATATCAATGATATGCGCTATCATTATAAATAACGGTCAACCGTAATACGAAATATTCAAATATTATTGACTGTTATACTATTATTTGACTATTAACCAGTAATAAGTATGTCATCCTATTATTTGTAAAGCGTTATATTCGATAATAGGATTACGAACATTTGACACTAATATAACACCTCTACTCAATATTGTCATTTGTCCATATAATATATGGTCAACACGATGTACACTTTGATGCGATACCAAGGACTTTATATATATTATAACAGGACTGAACACTGCCAAAATTTAAAATTACAAAAACACATCTTAAGATATAGGTATTATGACTCAATTTTGGCTTCCAACATTGACAGAGGGAAAACGAGCCAAGCGGGATATCTAGTACCTCAGATTAAGTACCTATAGATGTAACACTAAAATATTAAAGCGCGATAGCAAATTACAATGTGTATGTAAAAAAGAAGGACAAAACACAGATGTTTTGTCCCCGTCGGCGTGGCCACTTTTTCTTGTCAATTGTGACAAATTTCTTCGGCTCCATTTCATCATGTGCGATTTTTGGTGTTTGTAGTGATTTCAAGTAAATGTTGATTCTTTTTGAGACATATACTCTGTTAATTAAGGTTTCTTAAATGTGATAACAATAGTAGGTTGTTGTGTTAAAGGCTGCAAAAGCCAAAGTGAACGAAATATAAATGGAATAACAATTCATTCGTAAGTATATGATTATCTCTTTAATTTGGCAAAATATTACAATGTAATGGTTTATTATGTTTTTCTATAGTCGTGTTTAATTCTTTTTGGGTAACTTATGCTTATTTTTCAATATTTAAAATAATTTAAGAAAATATAACCTAAATGTTTGACAGATTCTGTGTTGCCAATTTACACTTTTTATTTTCCCAAATTTTCTTAGGTAACTAATTAATTAAATTCAAAATAAAAAAAATTGATAATAATAATTTCATAGATCTTAAGATTTAAATATCAAGTTAACAAAGATTTTTTACTTTCAGGTGGTTTTCAGTAACATTCAAAATATTACACTACTAGAACAGTCTGAATCTTCCAAAATAATATGTAATGAAACCAATATAAAACATGGGTGAAGAACAAATAAAAGCAGTATTAAATCAGAAAAGATCAAATGGACTCGAAGAATGACAAATATACAATGCGTGAATCTAAACGCATATTATTTAAATAATTTGTTTCTTAAAAATATCATATCAGAGCTGAAGTTAATAATGTAAATAAAATTCTAGAACATTGATTAACAATAAAACACAGAACCGGATAATTCTAGTTTTTTTTAAACATGTCTTAACAAAGAAATCACTTAGAAAGTTTGCATTATATAAGTCTATAGTTTGTGAGGAAGCAATTTGATTCATACTTACCTCATACTAAAAGACTGGAGGTAATATAGAAGTAGAGTACCGAAATAAATATGCACTATGATGAGTATCTATATAGGTGGGAATCTCTTTTATATATATAGACAAGCAATTGCCCCCGCAACCCCCCTTGTGGGTTGAATTTCGTAAAATCCGTTCTTAGCTGACCTCTACTCGGCGAAAGGAATATTCCTACCATATTTCAAGTTGCTACGCCTTATGGTTCCAGAGATATCGTGATGAGTATCTATATAGGTGGGAATCTCTTTTTTATCTATATATATAAAAGAGAATCCCACCTATATAGATACTCATCACGATATCTCTGGAACCATAAGGCGTAGCAACTTGAAATATGGTAGGAATATTCCTTTCGCCGAGTAGAGGTCAGCTAAGAACGGATTTATTGAAATTCAACCCACAAGGGGGGTTGCGGGGGCAATTGCTAGTATTATATAAATAAATAAAACACAAATCAACTTATCACGCACTTAATTTGTTATTAAAAAGTGTTTTGGTGCAATGTTAATTTATTATTAAAAAAAAATCCGCAAATGGATTCATAATAATTATTTAAGCATTACACCAAATCACACGACAATTTTACCCAGATATGGGTAATTCTTTCTTATATGACAACACGGTCTACAACTATGTCTGTCTCATGTGCGGCCACGCCAATGTTCCAGGCTTGAGTACGGAGGCCGTTTATCTCTTTCTAGTACATGCCATGTGATAGAAATTAATCAATGTCAATCAATCCTTTGATGACTGATGTGTCATGGCATGTCATTCCATTTATGCGATGTAATGTCATAATAGTTGGTTTTATTTATTTTTCGTAATTTAGTAAGGTTTCTTCGAAGACATTTTGAAAAAGTGTTGCGTACAATTTTGTAAAAGTGAATCCTATGATGGTTGCAGCATAATATTTTACAGGTAAGCCGAAAAAAGGTAATTTTAGATTTATAACAAACAGGGTTACCATATCATGCGGGATTTCAGGATTAGTTGGTCGGAGTGTCTTATGATCCGTTTGTTATACCTACGATTGCTGTCATCAGCGTGTAACATGGTTATTAGTTTTGTAAACCAAATAAAAAAAAATACAAAGCCAGTCATTTAACTTTTTTTAACCAACTTGAAAAAAGGGTTCGTTATCTCCGGTGTTATCTTATGCCATGACTTATTATTATTGTTAATGTTGTTCTGATGTCAAAAAAGATTACTTAAAGCTCTGTTGTATGTAGCCTTCACTTTAGTACAGCTAATTCCCAACAGTTATTGAAAGCCGCAATACCTTCATTATTAGCTGATAGACATTTACCTACTTACATATATTAATATAACTTTCTGCACGCAAAACACAGAAAAGTCTACTTTTTGAGCAAATGTATTAAATTCATGAAGTTATATTATTATTTTGTTGCAGGCACAAAATAAGCAGATAAGAGTACTGAGTAAGGCCCCGTTACAACCCGTCGAACAATGTATTACTGATTCAGAAAGACTAGCAAAAATAAGATTTTGATGATACTAAAGCAATTATTTTTACAATTTACAAATAAAATTTTGTAGGTTCCCGATTTGTGATTACAAATAAAATAATTACAAGCCCCGCGTAACAAAAATATTGTGGTCACCCTATTAGAAAGTGACACAGAGCCTCCGTACTAAACATCCTGCTCGGCTCGTTTTAAGGCTGCGAGTACTCAGTCCTGTTATATAATAATATAATAATATAGTCCTTGTGCGATACATAATCTTTGAAAAATAAAAATTCCTTGGTTTAAGATAAAAAAAACAATATAGATAAACACAAAACTGAACACGTTTAACATTAAAGAGTTATTAATAATAACCGTAATAACTAATACTATTTATTGCCTTTATTTATTATCTTCTGTGAAAAAAAAGTTAATCTGTGCTCTGTGGGATTAATCAATGGCGTCACGGTCAGGTAGTGCCGTCAGAACATAGTAAGGACGAGGATTTTATCAATATATAGTTACTCGTAGTTTGCAATTTTAAGAGATTCGGAGATACGTTTTCTGTTAATTTTTGAATTAATGCCTTAAAAAGGTAAGTGAACATATTTTTGCCGGTGATATTATGATTACTATTATATGTATTTAGGACATTCAAGTTGATGATCCTACACTACACAAAATGGACGTCTATATTGTGACGTGATTATGTAAAAATGTTTTACCAATATATGATAAATGGGCAAAGATAAAAGGAAATGTAATTATTTTAAACAAAATAGTATATTTGGTTTTACGAGTTTCCATAAATCTTGAGTGACCGATAAGGCTTGGGTATGTTATTATCTGAAAACGAAATCACTATAGTGACTCAAGGCGTACAAGCACTCAGAGTACTCAGAGTTGGCAAGTCAGCCCAATGGAGACAGAGCTATTCACATTTTTACTGTAATCTTACTTGGTCAGAAATTTTTCTTCCAAACGTCAATTTCCTATTTGTTCCTGAGGTCAATGCCCTTTTCTAAACATTGGCACATTGCAAGGTATTGAAAGTATTTACATTTTAAAGATTGCCATGCGAGTTTATAGACTTTTTGAATACCCGTTCAATAGTGAATCTAATTGTGTATTTATTATTATTTCATAATTTGTTTTAATAATCTATTCTATTCTATAATTTTATATAATTCAAGTTCTGGTTCAGATTAAAAAAAATTAGGTTAGTATTATGTATAGACTTTTAATTATGGGTATGGGTTCTAGATGTTTTCATTATAATTCTTCAAAATAGCATAGTATTATGACAAAATCATATTAAGTTTATACAATGTAGTAGGTACATAATATGTTTATAGAAATTGTTCTCACAAGCTCTTCTAAACATATATAAATAACATAAATCTTTACTGAACTTAAAATTTCATGTTACATTTAGCTCTGGTTCATAGTTGTATATACTAATATTACTACCCCATATTTGATTTTTATACAGAGGTTATAAAACATATATGAATTTTTATTAAGATTACCCTTTAGTTTATGTACTCTGAAAATCTATTCAGGGTAACAAATGGGCATCACCATGATAATATTTACAACAAATGTTTGCTTATCCTCTTTAGTAAATAGTATGACACATTATATATCATGATACATTTACAAAAGGCTTATCACTTGTTAATGAGCATTCGTTCATTAGTTAGCCTTACTTAGTTTTATTATTTATTCATATTATGTGCTTCTGCTTTTATTCTTGAGTTTGCTTCATTTTTGAATTGAATAAATTTGGTAAAGATCTTATAATAACTATGTAACTCATTTCATATTTAATAATCCTGAAAGTTATGTAATAACATAGCTTCGAATACTAAACTAAATTAAAAAGATTTAAATGACTAAAATGATTGATTTTTTTTGCTTTTTACAAAATGTGCCTTGAGAAAGTGAATTATGCTACAGCGATTTTGTTTTGCATTGCAAATGCCTAAAGCATTGATATATTTTTGCTTAAATGGTTTGTTTTGTATTTATTAACTGTATGATTACAGTTTTGATATGCATTTAATAAAATATATCTTTACTTTGGAAGACATCAAGTGTATCTATTGCATGCGAATTTATTATGTTGTTTTTGTCAAAAACTATGTGGTCAACTTTAAAGCAATCAATTCTCTTATCTTCTTTGTAGATCACTACAGGCTGAAGTGAGTGCTATGAGCAGAAACAGTAATATTTTTCAATACAGTACAAACAAATTCCAGTAGAAAGCGTAAAATAAAAGAAAAACGAATCAAAAATGCAGACCATAAAGTGTGTTGTAGTGGGTGATGGTGCGGTTGGTAAGACCTGCCTACTTATCAGCTACACAACAAACAAGTTTCCGTCTGAGTATGTGCCAACTGTCTTTGATAATTATGCAGTCACAGTCATGATTGGTGGAGAGCCATACACTCTTGGTCTCTTTGATACTGCAGGTGAGTAATTTTAATTTAATGTGCTGTTCTTAATAAGACGTATACCATGCTAGATATTAATTTCATAATCTTCATATCAACATTATATTTTACAAAATATATATATTTGGTTATTTACATATACATGTTACTTTTCTTTGATGTTTGATGTCTTGAGGTAGACCAAACCTCAAAATTACATGGGATAATTTTGTCCTGGTAGCCCCTTGTATTGTAGTTAAATATTTAAATGAATTTGCTACTATTCCTTATTTTGAGCATACATTTACGATAAGAACAAATTAATAAGTGTGTATTACATTTTATAGTTTAGTTATGGATCAGAATATGTAATTAGTTCTCCATTCTAACCATAGGTTTACGTTTAAAATGAGTAATGGTAGCCAAATTTATTTTTCAATATGTCAGTGAGTTTTACTTTTGAACCAACAATAAATAAATACCATAAATGATTTTTTCATAAAAAACACAGTTCATTTAAGAGTAAAGTGAAGCTATTGAGTTTTTTGTCCACTCTTAACGTAACCTTAAAAAATTGATGATTCAAAAGTTTACTTGTTAGAGATAAAATAAAAGAGAATAAAATGTTTCTTAAGTAGAGTTTTGTTATAAATTTACTATAATGAATTTTGCCAATGTAATTATTACAGGTCAGGAAGATTATGATAGACTGAGACCATTGAGTTACCCGCAAACTGATGTTTTCCTTGTTTGCTTCAGTGTTGTGAGTCCCAGCTCTTTTGAAAACGTTAAGGAAAAGGTAAGCGACTAAATTAATATTTATAATATATATTGCCTTATTCTGGCCAAAGCTAATAGAAATAAATGTTTTTAGTGGGTACCTGAAATAACTCACCATCAGCAAAAGACACCATTCCTTTTGGTGGGTACGCAAATAGATTTACGAGATGATCCAGGAACTATGGAGAAGTTGGCCAAAATTAAGCAAAAACCTGTGTCTCTCGAACAAGGGGAGAAGCTTGCAAAGGAATTGAAAGCTGTCAAATATGTGGAATGCTCGGCTTTGACTCAGGTATAACTCTTTTCATTTCAAATTGTATTCATAGATAGTATTGGCTCTATAATAGTGTCTGGTATAAATTGAAACCAAGGTAACGTATGATTAGGTACAATAATTCTCTCATAAACTTACTTAACACTATAATATTGAATGTTATGTATTCGGCCATATAAGTCACCATATAGAAAGATAGTTTACCATTATTATTATTAAAAATAACTAAAATATAAGGTGGTTTTAAATCGGAAATTTAATTTCAGAAAGGACTAAAGAATGTCTTTGATGAAGCAATCCTGGCTGCTTTGGAACCACCGGAGCCTGTGAAGCGAAGGAAATGTGTCCTGCTGTAAGATGAACTGGCTTTTGCTACTTTGCCTCAATTGCTTCTCGGTGAGCGTATGAGGCGCAACTGTAATATTCAACTTATTTTTATAATCCCATGACTAACAAATATTATGCCATAAATAAAGTAATGAATATTACAGTAATAAGGCTCTTGCGCTCTGTCTCATTGGCCCTTTGAAAGTTTTCCAATTTAAGACGATTTTATACCACGTAATTTGTCATTTATTGTAATAATGAGAAATGTAATTCATAATTTTAAGTCATTTGTAATAGAAACATTTTTATCAAAGTTAAACAGGATGAAATTCAACAGTTCACCTTTAAGGCATATTCAAACAGTTATTACAATAATATGTATCTGTACTTTTTAAAATTCATTTCTTATTTATTTTGTTATGACCTGTGCTTTAATGAGAGGCTGAGTATTTTAAATGTTAATTGACACAATAATAGATGTTTTTTGTTCATCATTATTTAAAAATCAATATGAAAAATACAAAAATTAATTTGGAATTTAAGATATTCTATAAGAATTATATGAAATTATACATTTTTATTCTCATTCATATAAGAATAAACATTAGCTTGCTCAGTCTCGTGTAATAATAATTTACTACGTCGTATTTGACCAATATAATTTTATTCTATGGAGATTGATTTTGAAATACAACGGAAGATATTACACTCACTCTAAAATGGTTATTTACTTTTAGTATATCACCTTTTGAATTATATTCCTTATTTATTTGAAAGATTATGACTATATTGCATTTTAATTTTGAGAGGCTGAGTATTATATCTTTGGTTGAATAGTAAAACTCACTAAGTGCCATTTTGAATTAAAATATTTTTTACTACTATTGCTTGTTTTAAGAGTAAACCCAGCGAGAACAAAGTACTAATTGCGAATTGTGTTCCATAAGAAAACTATGAAGCGTAATACGCCCTTAGTAATTGGTTCTTATCGTAAATTTATGGCTAAAATTATATTATGAACTATTTTTATTCAAAATTAAACTCGGTGAGTGAAACCTTTGAACCAACAATATAAAATGCGAAATGGAGACATACTTCCTCGACGTTTTATTTTAAATTATATGAATTAAGTATTATTTAAGAAAACAAAGTATAATGGAATAACATTTTGATAGAATGTTATTAATGATGGTTTTAGATTACAATAATAATGCTCTTACAATAGTTGAAAATAGTTCTCAGTCTCTCGTAGCAATAGTGAAATGGTTTAACAATTATAATTTTATAGTACTATGAATAAGATTTCGATAATCTTTTGGATATTGGTCTTGGAATATAAAGGAGGATGCTCACGCTCCATTAAAAGAAACCCACTCCTGACGCACACGGAAACTCAGTGTTAGAAAAATAGTTAATGCATTTCATTATTGCCACTGTCTGAGATTGTCACATTTAATAACAATATTATTATAGTATTTAACAAATAAGTTTCAGTATAGACAGGTTTGGGGCTAGTTTGAGCATTCTCCTTACATAGCAACACAAGCGTTGACAGTTTGTATTGAATTATAAACTACTCGCAGTCAGTGTGAGATACGGTGAATGGAGTAAATTATTAAGGATTAATAATAGAAATGTTAGCATTTTTATCACAATTATACCTGCAAAGTTTTGGCTGAATTGAATGAAAACAATTTCTTTTCATTCAATGTTTGAATTTTTGTATCGTACAGTAAGGGTTACAAGTGCCTCAATTTTTCAAAATATAAACTTCGGACTTTTTTATTTAGGTGTTATGCTCTGTATATCACTGCCACGATGAAGACTCAAACGCACATCTCTTTTGAATATCCACTGGCCATAGACCATTTCAAATGTTTACATTTTAAGTATCTAGAATGAAATCAATCCATTTTATGCCTGTAGTCACACATGCGTAAAAACGAAATGGGCTTTATTAACAGTATGCCCTAGCCTTAATTGATTTGTATGCGCTTCGATATTTTCGTCTTACGTATTGATTCGGTCAAAATGTACGAAAACATTATTTATAGGATTGGGCTGTGGAATATTTGAAAGCTTTTGAGCGTAGAACTTCATTTCTATTTTAAAATTTTATTTACATTACAATATTATAATGCCGACGCATATTTCACGTGTGTTCCAACTTATAATACAGTTAGGGGCACGAGTCGTGAGCACACTTTTCATTGGTCGATATGACGTTAACCACGCTGACGCTCCACGTGATTGGTTCGGCAGTCGATGCTCGTCGTCTATTGGTTCCGCGCGTATCATTCGACTATCGTACACTTGGGTGCAATTTTAGTGACAACTTTTTAATTAGCGTATTTTTGTAATTTTTGTTACCGATTTGATAGAACTTTAAAAACAAAATATGCAGAGCAGAAAGAATTCGATGTTAAATAGACAATCCCCCACCGAATGATCTACTCAGTGGTTTGGTGGCCGTGAAATAAATATTAAATAGGTATTACGAAAAACATGATGGACCTTTATAAACAAACTGCAGAGGCAATTAATACAATTTAATTAATGTAATTTTCAATTACCGATTGAAATAATACAGGTGCCAAATAATTTTGCCCGACAGTGTACTTACGCTGACTCAATCCCCACCACGGTTCATCTGTGCTCACTACTCGTGCCGCTATCTGTACAGTGTACATTGCTAAGCTTGATCACTAAGTTACTGGCTCGTCGACAGGTACTATGAGTATTTGATAATTCATTAACATATTGTTTAAAAAAATTCATATTATATAACTATAAATTTAACAGTGTGTATACTTTTATATAGCAAAATATAATACGAGTCCTTTTCACTAGCGTGAATATCTTATATAGTTTGAAGATTTTTCTTATGTATTACATTAGTATCTATAGTGCATTTAAAACTTATTTTTATGTTAAAAGTTATTTTGACGAAAGGTTTTGTTCTGTGAAAAAACCTAACCGCTGTTTTATTATAAATTTATTCAATACATTTTTTTAAAATCTAACTTTCATTATCTGCCACAATGCACTCAATGAAGTGAAGCTTGAATAGCCTCATATCTAAGTTAAAAAGGTTTATTGGAAGTCAGAAAATTTATAATATTACAATTTTAACCTTAAATAATATTTGTATAATGTCCTTATGTAATTATTTGCTTAGCCTTCAATGATAATTATTACTAACTACTATTTCAGTTTAAAAAGTAAATGAAATATTAAAATGAGTATGTTAAATGGACGCTGTTAAGCAATACAGTGTCAACCCACACGGTTTCCATTTTGAGAAATGGAATGAATTTTGAGAAATGAGTTTTAAGTTTTAATTAGGTTTTATTAAATTAATATTGTCTTTTATTAACGCGAGTATCACACATTTAAATAAAATACTGTATAGCGGATTAAAACGCGATTTATTATTTATATTGTTTAAATTATTTATCCCGACGTTTCGGATGCTTTACAGCAACCGTGGTCGCGGGGAGACAGTCTACGGTTGCTGTAAAGCATCCGAAACGTCTGGATAAATAATTTAAACAATATAAATAATAAATCGCGATTTAATCCGGTATACAGTATTTTATTTAAATTTTATTAAATTTCTTTTAAAAAATAACAGATATAATAGATTTTTTTGTAATTATTATTATGAAACTAAATGTATATCGTTTGTCTTGGTAGCAATCAATATAATAGAATTTTGTGCATTGTTAAATATTCTAAACATGTTAGGGTTTCGTGCTCACTAGTTTTTTCAATATTTTTGCTATTAAAACGATTTAAATGATATATATCTCTTTTGATATGTACTCAGCTCATGAGGAAGCGATTGGTATCAAAATTTACATTTTTATCATTTTGTGGTTTGACACTGTATTGCTTAACAGCGTCCAAATAAGGATAAGGATTTTAATTTTGGAACAGTATTTTATTTATATGACATATTTCATGTTAAGGACACAAACTGCAGGGGTTCCTGTCATCGTATAGTATCCAGGAATATTACAACAATAAATGTGAACCTTGCATTATATAACATTAAGAACTACTATGTACTTGCATGGTATTTTTATCTAAACTGTACATAATTTTATTCAATTATGCAATTATAATTATTGAACTGTCTTATTTGCGAATTATTCATTTTATTCAATTTTTATCACTATAAAAATATTATTTTCTTTTGTGTCAGTAACTAGAAATAGGTGTATATTGTATTAAAAATATATAAGAACTAAATAACAGGCTTTTATTTGCTATGTATATATATATATATATATATATATATACATATGCTGAAGAGGTTTGACGGTAAGGGATCCCGCTGAAACCTGCCTATAGACATCTGCAGTACCAGACGTTGCCGGCCTTTGAAGAAGACTAAAAGTGCCTATATATAAATAATTAAAAATTCTTGGGAACGAAATATATTCATGTGTATGTCACGGAAGTCCTAAACTGCTGGACCAATTTTGATGCTTTTTTTTGTTTAAATGGATAAATTCACAATTGGACCTAGTAGGTGTTTTTTTTATATCTTATAAATCCTTAGTTATGAAAATGGAAATTTAAGCCGATACTATTTAAAAATTAAGTGACGATAATTTTTCTCCCTCACTACATGCGAATATTGCATGTCAACTTTTTCAGTCGTTTCGGAGAATAGTGTCAACAAACACAGAAATTATAAATATTTTATGTATTATTGTTACCCTTATCTTCTTGTTCTGTACAAGAAATATATTTACCAATAATTGAAAAGTCAGTTCTAATCTTTTATTATAAATATATGTGTAGATCTTTATATATATAATTCTTCTGTGAGTGTGTATGTCACTGAACTTCTCTCAAACGACTGGACCGATTTTGATGAAATTTTTTGTGTGTGTTCAAGGGGATCTGGGAATGGTTTAGATTCACAATTTTGTCCGCTGGACAATGTTTTTTTAATTAATTTTTAATTATTATATAATTTCGAAGCCAAAATTGTGGCAGAACAACGTCTGCGGGGTCCACTAGTATCACTATATATTTGGTAGATATAGTTCAAACTATAGTTTAAAAATAGCCAGCCAGTGATATATTTGATACCAATGTAGATTTTACTCCTTTGTCAATTTGATAGGATTTTGTTATAAACCTGATAATTTTTTGACATATTTGACGGGATGGTTTTTTAGTGCTTTTATTAACATAATTTTATACTTATTAATATAACGCACTTTCTTTTCAAATTGTTAAGAAAGCAGTGAAGTGTGGGATGAAAATTTCAAGTTAAAATGGGCGACGGTTTAAAGATAACAAAAGGTGTGTTAGGACGATATGTCAATTTATTTACGTAACCCATTTACGTATAATACTAATAAGGAGTTCGTGATAAATATAAATAAAGGTCTAAGGCATTCAATGTTTAAATACACATATGCTTAGTATTGTAGTTCAATAAAATTTTGCAGATAAGCGTCACAGAAGTTCTAGTAGCCTGGCTGGAGGCAATGTAGAAGGTACACGTTCTGAGAGAAAATTGGATATAAGAGGTTAATACCGTATGCTGTTAGTAGTTGAAATGTGATCGAGAAAAATAACACTCTGTTTTAGGAATTACATTTTAATTTTTAGGAATATGTACATTTTATTAATTGCCTTATATATCAGGGGTGAATTTGAATCGCTGGCGGCCCTAAGGCTATGTTTTTTTATGTTAAATATCGACACACGAGCATGAGGTTCACTTTATGGTAGGTGATACCTCAGCCACAGTACATCAGTCGATGATGCGCCGTAGACCTACTTTTTACTTCGAGCATTCGGAAATCCTTAGACTGAAACCGAAACGCGCAATGTGCATTTCACGGTTTTTCCATCTATACATACTCAACTGGAGCACGAAGAATTGTACGATACGTAAGAATTAAATTAAATTAAAATTAAGGAAATTCTGTTTATGACAAGGTTACATCAATCAATGTTGTTAGATACTATAGATACAAGTTTCTAAACGTTGAAGTATAAGTTAATAGAGTGCTGTCGCTCCCGAAATTTAGCCGCCCTAGGGCCTGGCCTACTAGGCCTAGAGGCAAATCAGCCCATGTGTATATTACCAGAAGTAATTATACAAGTCTGTTATAATTACTAAGTTGTATAGATTAGTAAGGAGAAGATACCTTCTTCTTCCTGCCCTGTTACCTTTTTTTATTTGGGGTCGGCGCAGTATGTTCCTCTTTTTCCATTATCTCCTTTCACTGGCCAAATCATCAGTCACACCTTTCAAACACATATCATTCTTCACACAGTCAATCCATGTCTTTTTTGGCCTCCCTCTTCCCCTATAACCATCCACTTTCATATTTAAAACTTTTTTAAGATACATGCCCTTCATCTCTTCTCATAACATGCACATACTAAGCCAAACGATTATTACCTTTCAATTTTTCATTCACTGGCGCTACTTTCAAACTTCCTCTTATATAGCTTTTTTTTATGTAATCTTGTCACTCCACACATCCACCTCAACATTCTCATCTCAGTTACATGCAAACGTTTTTCATCCATCAGCTTACTTGCCCAACATTCAGAACCATACATCAAGGCGGGTCTTATCACGGTCTTATAGATTTTTCCCTTAAGTTTTAAGGGCATCCGTGGATCACAAATTGTTCCAGATAAGGAGAAGGTACCTATAATGTTAAAATGATCGCCTCCATGGTTCAGTGGTAAGCGCGATTCGTTTAGCACCGGAGGTCTTGGGTTCGAATCCCGGGGAGGCAAGATAAAAAGAAACATTGTTTCAGTCAGTCTGGACTGGAAACCTACTTGCATGTAAAGAAAAATGATGAGTGGAACAGTCAGAAATGGGTCTGCCCCATGCCCTTCTAGGGGACTTGGGAATTCACTTTTTATAATGTTAAAATTGTAGTATTTTTAAATGTTCCCACGTGTCTATTATGTTGTGTACCTAACTAATTATTTTGATAAGTGATATCATGACCGTCTAGTCTTCACTAAAATAGACAAAAATAAAATCTAAATTTTAATTTTGTCGGTATGTTGGTATTAACTCTGATCAGTAAGAGAGTGTAAGCTAAATAGTCCAATTTAATCGCAGATGATTAATCCGCTCGTTTTTAGGAAACATATTTTATAGCGAAGCATAAAGACAACCTCTTTGATTTCAAAAAACGCTTATAATTTTTTTAAAGGCCGACAATGCATCTGAAACTCTTAAGTCGGTACTTAGCATTAGGTTACCTACGGTTGTCTGCACAGTAAAATAAATAATACCTCATCAAGACATGAAAGCGAACACCGTCCCCATGAACATCTGAAACAGCAGAGGATCTGCAGATACGTTGCCAGCCTTTAAAATTAGTAGTTAACTTCAAGCCAATACATAGACTTCAACCGAAATAGTCGTGATTTATAGAAAGCTATTTAATGCGTTGAATTTAAATAAATTTTAAATTATTTGTATGTAAGTGCAAAGTACTTGTATTAACCATAGCATCAGAATAATAGATTTATAATAATTAAAATTTTGGAAAAAAGTGAGATTTCATAAAAATAGTGATCAAAAATCTAGTTAAATCTTGATCCATACTTCCCATTTAAAATTGTTTTAATTTTGAGAAAAATATCTCTACATGTAAAGTCTATTTAAATATAGGTACATGTATAATATAAAAATGAATCCATCCATAGCGTCAATACCTGAAGTGGACGACCAATTCGCTATAGCGGAAGCAAGATGTGATGAGTTACAGGAGAAAATTGATCTCGTAAAGGGTCTCAAAAGAAGGCGGAAGCTTAAAAAACGAAGGTAATATTTTTTTAAACCAATGGGAATATATTATGAAGAACGTCTTGGATTATTCTTGAGTAATATCACTCAAAATATAACTATAAACTATAACGAATGAATATTTATATATATTACTAGATATATATAAATATTAGTCGTTATAAGTTTCTAAACGTGGTATTCTTAAAATAATCAAAATTGAGTACTTATCTATCATTTTACGTATGTAGGGAGAGTAGGTAATATTTTAAGGTAAACTCCATATTATGTTGATAAGCGTTTGTGTACGGCCATGAGTCTCCTGCTTTAATGTAAGAAACAGGGCCGGATTGATGACCTTGTAGCAACAAAGAAATGGAGGACCCCTGACCTCAATGAAAAATCAAATCAAATAAAATTATCTTTTTAATTAATATTTAAGAATAATATAAACATGTTTATGCAAAGTACAAGTAATAGGTTAAGTTAAAACAGCGAAAAAAATATCAATTTACTCGAAATTTGTGATGGCGACTCTTTTGTGGAGCCCTGGGCGGCTGTAGTCCCGGTTACCATAAAAATAGCAAGAGGATTGCCTTTGAAGGCTCTTTAACCAGGTTGTATCGAATCGGAAAAACCATGTTATTAACAGTGGCGGATTTATCAGCAGGCTGAGTAGGCTTGAGCCTAGGGCGGCGGGGACCGGTATTTTTCTTTTAGTTTTTTTAAAGAAACTAAGTCTAAAAGTAAGTCGGTTTTCTGTATCTTACAGAGAATATTCTTAAAGTAAGACTTACAGAGAGAAGTGTAGGAGACAATCCCTATGATTATATTTTAGAAAATTTTAAAACTCACATTTATAGATGCTAGGGCGGTAGAATTTTAAAAGCCTATACACCAGGAATGTGTAAATCCGCCACTGACCATGTAGTGTTTCAAACTGTAACATTAAACTTGAAACGATTTCATTTGTAACTTAATGTATGTAGAAAAGTTTCTGTTGATGATTTCCCTGAATATTTTAAAAAGTAATAAATAATGATGATATATTTATATAATAAAATAACAAATATATTATGTTTATTAGTATGACGCGTGTCAGTGAACCGACGGTGGCTGGTGAACCAATTCCGTTCATAAGCGTTCGGACTCAACCCAAGAAGAGTAAGTCGTATAGTCTATAGATACATATAATACAATAAAACTGTAGAGAGCAAAGCCCGGAGCAACGCTTTGTTTCATCGAAATCGATTGTCGGAAAGAAAAGTTATCACCATTTAAAGATTATTTTAAAGGCACCATATCAACAAATTGCAATGCAAACTGACTCGCGTCGATTTTTTTCGAATTATCAGATGGCAATAACAGATTGATATGGAAATGATATAGTTTGATTATTTCGCCACTTTTTTTGTCCAAAAGCTCAGCACGCGAAGCTTATTAGTTGAATAAGTACCTAGTTCTGTTGATTACAGAAGTAACACAGCAGGCGGCCAGGTTAAGAAGACTCGAGGTACCAGTAAATCCAACTCGCGGTTATTTGGATCCAGCGACCATTGAGCAGCATGAAATGGTGGGACAGGTGCGAGGGTACAACCAGATGTTCCGACAGCCTCAAGTGCGTTGATACTCATGCATTGCTCTAGTTCACAAGTATTGATTACTACAAAGTTTCATTACTTACTTCATTCATAACATTTATTTTAAGTTGAGACTCAACTTAAATAAATTATGTTAACGTATTATGAAATAAAATAAATAAATATAATAATATAATTGGTATATAACTCAGGGTAAACAAGCAAATGCAAACAGAAAATCTGCAAAGTCCCGTTCTATGTCCCGCGGTCACCCTGAAGGTGATGGTGAGTGTTTTTGATAACAGAATGAATGAATTGTGTTTTCGATACTAGAAGTTTCTAGCTCCACCATAACATGAATAATTTACTTTAATAAACTACTTAAATAAATAAATTGTTAAGGTAAATAATACCTATTTAATTTTGTTTTGTCATGTCGACTTTATTTACTTTTCCCATTTTCAAACTAGGTACTTAATTATAACCTAATCACTTTATTTCCTTTATTAAAAAAAGGGCTATGTTACTCGCTGATAATGAAGCTTTCTATTGGTGAAAGAATTTTTAAAATCGATCCAGTAGATCCTCCCTAAAACTGAGTACCACTCATTCTTCTACTGTGAAGCAGTGTATGAAGTGGATTCGTCGACGGGAAAAGCCGATCCTCAGGAAGTGGCCTGCGGCGACGATGAAGTGATCGCCGACAACTCCGATATTAATGACAGTCAGAAGTACTACGATAATTATCCAGGGTACTTATTTATATCCCTATTCGCTTATAAATCATTACATAACATATACATATAACATCTTTCACTAACAAAAAGTTTTCAAGAAAAATCTCAAGAAATGTCTAACCGCAATTCATGATTAAACATTCTTTAGTCGACGTCTTTTTATTATAAATGGCAAATAAATGTAGATTTAAACAACTGTAATAGGTACAAAAGTATAATATCCATGATTACTTTATGATTACTTATACTCTAGGAGTATCACGATTAAAAAAAAGAATCGTGATTCGAAAAAGGTATTTGGCGCTCGCCACCGAAGTAAGGATACATCGTCTAAAGAAAATAATCGTAAGTGTTCAGTTTTGAGCATTCTTTAATGTTATAAATAATATTGTTTTATTTTAAATTTTGTGGCCTTTGTTATTTGAGATAATTTTACCGAGATTTTATTATTTTTCTTAAACAGAGGTATAAAAATCTATTATATGTACATCCTTTTATCGAGATACCTGAAAGCCATGAATGCAGCGTGACAATAGCTTTCTGTGTTTTATTTAAGTCGTTATTGTAAGCATACATGACAAAATTGTTTTGCATGCTACGAGTATTTTCAGAAAACCAAAACTGGTCATATGGGAAGACAGCTGATTATTCCCACGAAGCTAGTAGATCTCCAGTACATACACGACGGCAGGCTTCTATGCAACAAAGCACAGGTAAGTTTAATACTAGTTCAATGGTAATATTAAGATAATAATGTATGCCAGTCAATAAGAATATCTATATTTAAGGTTTAGTAAAACCTCTTATTCTTTTTTCTACCAATTTCTTTATATTCGGCGAAGAATGGAAGATGGAAAAGAGTTCTTTCTCGGATTCAGGTTTATGTTTTTACAGGTACAGGAGTAAGCCAAGTTGAAGAAAGACCCGTGGTGGAATTATTCAATAAGAGTCGCGGAAGTACATCGCCGGAATCATGGCAGCGACAACCCTTTCAAAGAACTGTTGCGCCGGATTATGAACAAAAAACTGGTAACTTGTACGCGTTCTCAAGTAATAAAATTGTCCTGTAATTATTAATAATTATATTTATAGAATATTTATGTACTTATTATCTAGTCTAATAATTTAATATTTAAAATAATCGGTTTAATTTATTGTTATACACAAATGAAATATATTTCTCTTTCTTATAAAAAATATCTTTGTTATAAAACAATAACGAACGAAACTAATCTTTGTGGTAATCCTAGACGAAAGGATCGAATATTATTTCCTATTATATGACCGCTTTTGGGGCTAGTTAGTTGTGAACGTGATAGGTTAGGTAAGTATAGAGGTTTCCCGAAAAATAGTCACAAGTTTTTCATGTAAGCGAATAGACTGATAAACCTTTGTAATATGTAATATGTCGTCAGGTCGTGGTGACAGCTCAGACAATGCTACCAAGCAGCAGGAAGACACCAAAACTGAAAAGAAGAAAAAGGTAGGTATTTGCGATTTAGATGCAGTTGTATACGTCATGCCTGAATTAATTGTTATATAAAGACTTTAGAATTTATTTAGTTTTCAACAAGCATCACAGTATCATTGTATAAAGGCACTTACTAAATATGAAACCAATAGCACAAGTGAGGATACCTAAACAATCTTTTGTTTAAAAATACAATACTACAAATGTGTATAATGTATATATACCAAAAAGTGTAGGAAGTGTTGTGACTACGAGGATAAATGTTTATTTAACAATTCACAAACACACAACAAACAACTACCATGCTAGGATACCTCTCAAGAATGTATTCGGTTGAACAAAAATGTACGTTTAGCTAACTATCCGTTATAACGAATTCGCGTGTAATCTTTGTAACATATACTTTTGACTCTGTGTTTAAAATAATTTTAGTTACTTTACAAGGTATTTAAAAAAACATGTGAAGACTTAAATGCTGTTGATGATGATTAGTGGCTGTCACTTCTGGGGCTGTACCATCATATTTAAGAGCAGTATTATTGCTATATTACTTTACGAGAGAATATGATTCATTTTGAGTGGTTCTGTTTCGTTCTACCGTTAATGACTTGCAATAATACTGCTAAAAATATGACGGTAAGGTCCCGTTCTTATACTTAAGCCGCTGAAATTTAATGGTGTAAAATTTCACTCAGTGGATAATTACTTTTTTGTATATTGCTAATACAATCATTGTTACGTTTGAAGTTTGATTAGCTGAACTTTCAAGACACAAAGACAGACTTACCGCGGAGTACTGAAACGATAATAATCAAAACTTGAGGGCTTCTTAAAATGTTTCTATCTTTCATTTTACCCTCGTAAGGGTTAGATATACTTGTAAGTACACCTCAATGTTGATTAGCGTTCGAGAATTCGGCCATTAATCAAAGGATTATCTGGTTCTTTTTCTAATATGACCTACAAAAGGCACCTTATTTTAAATATTCATGATTTTTAGTACCTACTAACTATGTATATGGTAGATGTAAATATGTACTTACTTAGCGTAATGAATCGTTGCCAGAGGCTCAAACTAGCATCACATTTTAGCTATAGTCTATGTATAAAAATATAAATTTTTCAGGGAGTCCAGCGTCGTTTGAAGTACCGAGGTCACCACTATGAAATGCCCACCGTGTCATCTCAAATGAAGCAAGCCGGAATACGTTGTTTTTATGAAAATCGAAATCTTTCTAACATTCCATTCATAGTCAGTAAGAGCACAGCTCCTTCTCATAATATAGGAGTCAATATTCAGCAGGTACGTAGTTCCGAAGGCCATTTTAAAAGACTAGAAAGATTTAAGTTTCACAAAGTGTATTCAGTATTTTGTTTTTGTCTGGCAATTAATTTGCACGTAGCTAATCTGTGCTTGGAGTTATTAATAAAAAAAAACTACAAAAACTACATCAAGTGAAACAGTAGCCAAACGCTTGCTCATGACAGTTAAAAAAAACTACTTTGTGTTCAATTTTTCAAAATATTTCACAGGTATTGAATGGTATGAAAATACAGCAGCCACTGTCGGGAATACCTCTTACTATGGCACACCATATGGGTAAGTTTCTTTACTAAATTCATTCAAAACTATTTAAATATTATTCTAATCATATTAATATGTGTTTTTTCATAGGACTAGGTCACATACCCTTCAATGCGCCGAGAAGTGCGGCTATGGTGAGTGTTCTATGTTATTGTCTGAAGTCTATTTCTCTATTTTTTATCTCACGTCAAGTAATATAAAAAGGTATTGCAACTTGCGGGTTCGTGCTTGATAACTTTTCGAATAGAAAATTATAAATTTCTCGTTATTTTCCTCGAATAATAATTGTTCATACAGGTACTGTCACTCGATAATCGCGAAATGAATGCAATTCGCGTCGGGCGGCGCTTTGTTCGGTTGCCTTCATACAAGAGGATGGCGATGCCATACAATCGTCTCCTGCACATGTACAGCGAGGGAGATGGCATGGTACCGCGTTTCCTTCGCGCTATCAGTCGTCCTAATTACATCTACACGTCCATGTATAAGTATGTCCCTTCATTTATCCAAGAAAATTAAAAGTACAACATACGTCACTTCTCTGTAAATTCAGCTCATTGATCACTTACTACCAGTTTACAGTAATATTATAGGCCATTTACATGATGCCATATTCTTGTTCATACAAACGCAATAATTTAATTGTATGAAACACGCAAGAAACTTGCATTGTGTAAATGGGTCTTTACTGAGGGCTTAGTACGAACGACTATCGAAAAAGTATTCGAATCGGCCATTTGTCAGTTATATGAGAAATTATGTACATACAAATGACAGATCGACGATTCGAATAATTTCTCGCAAGTTATTCGTATTAGGTGCTCAGTAATTAATTATCAGCCGATTATATTCTACTTATTTAAAAAATAAGCTATCCTTACTCTCACAAACTAAAGGTTTCTTAACATCCATAATGCATTTCAATTAATAATTTCAGTACAAAGTCAGTAATTGTAATTAGAGGATCTATTAATTTTTATAAACTAACGAATCCCAAGTCTACATTTAGAGGCATTTTATCTATAATCGAGTATTAGGCCGCTGTTAATCCATTGGGTTACTGGATGCGCTAAAAGCACATAATTGGAGCTGTTCGAGTTTCCTCTTGTCACTACAATCATTTTTTTTTCACGTAGACAATTTCTTGAGATAATTTGTGTTTATAAAAACTTCCTTCTTCTAGTAGTTACAAATTATCTTGTATAATGTGGTTGAATTCAAACTGTGATGTCTATCACTATCACTTACGAAAGCTTTACAAAATCACTTTATATTCTTTTCACTGGCCTCTAAAATTTATGAAGTATTTTCAAGGACCAATTTCTCGTTCAAGCAGCCTCACAAGGAATCGAGACGATACAACGTCCAAGGGCCACAGTGAGAGTCAAGAAACCAAGCAGAGCCTGGCCGTATACGCTAGACTCTTCAGAGAGTACGAAATGATATCCAAAAGCCTCAAAGAGAAGCCCGATCTGGAACTAGAGCGTCGGAGAGATGAACTTGTGAAAGAGCTCACCGCTCGTGCCGAACATATTGGCAAAGTGAGTGATTAATCTTCTATTATATAAAATTCTCGTGTCACAATGTTCGTTCCCATACTCCTCCGAAACGGCTCGACCGATTCTTATGAAAATTTTTATACATATTCAGTAAGTCTGAGAATCTTGTCTTTTATTAACGCGAGTATCACTCATTTAAATAAAATACTGTATTGAATTAAAACGCGATTTATTATTTATATTGTTTAAATTATTTATCCCGACGTTTCGGATGCTTTTCAGCAACCGTGGTCACGGGCAGACTGCCCGTTTTAATCGGAAATACAGTATTTTATTTAAAAGTCTGAGAATCGGCTACTATCTTTCAAACCCCTTAGTGATAAGGGGAATAATTTTTATTATGTGGCATTAAAAAATACATACAACCCTATATTTTCACTCTTCTATTACCAACCCCTGGTTTTTAGAAATTTTGTTTTGCGTTTACAAAACAACGTTTGCCGGGACAGTTAGTTTTATAGCACCTTAGTATTTGCCTTATAGAATAGGATGTCCGTGTGTGCAAGCGCTCCAACGAGGCTTTATTACTTATAAAACGACCGGTATAAAGAGAAACTCTGCTTAGCAGCGAAATTTTTGTAGTCAGTAATTTGACTTAGTTAAGCATAATTGATCAAACCTTGAGTTCTTAGGGGTTTGGTATCTTTTCTGCCTGACTAGGTCCGATCATTTCAGCACCTTGATGATGTTTATGTTAATATCATAATTTCATATAGGTAAGCTTACAATAGTCATGGAAACAATATTCAGCAATATTTAAATTTGATTGAACAATATTTGCAGGTCGTGGATGAACAAGAGAAATTAGTGGAACCGCTTTTGAGGGCATCTGCGTCAAACGATGAGGAGTTCCGTCACTCCAGTTTTAAAGATTTTTATATGATTCCAGAGGATATTCGTCAGCAGTGAGATCTTTCTTATTTCGTACTAAATTACGCGTAGTATCAAGTATCATCGAGGAACCAAATATGTTATTTAAACGGAATTGCGGTCGTCCATTTATTTCATCCTTGAATGATTCTTTCCATCTTCTACTTCCAATCAGATCCGTAAGAATGTTTGACTCTATATTATTGTAACACAATAGTTATAGAAAAATAAAAAAAATATCTATATTCTTCAGCGACATAATAGCCAATGAAAACTGTTTATCTTTCAAAGCTTTTTTCTAGATAAATACTTTATTGAGTTTTAGATCCCGTAGTGAGTCCAATAGCATAATCCCAAAGACGATGCTAACGCTTTCTATACACTGTGTTTTACCAAAGTGGGAAATATTGTCTCCTCGTTCGGTTTGAGCCCTTGAAAGCCTCAACCCCTTCAGGGTTCGGTAAAAGGCGAAAGGAGATTCGATAGCGCCAACATGCGGAGCCCTTCAGGGGGGGCACTATTGCCTACTTTGAGAAACTATGCCTACACTAAGAGTTGCTGAAAAATTTGGTAGTTATATTTCTGTTTAAAATCAATAAAAAATATACCTTTCCGTTTCCAGAGCGTAATCAACGATCCTAAAAACTAAAATTGAGTATAATTGTAGTATTGTTGATAAGTATATGTACGCATTGATCGTGTATTCATTAAGTAATGATATTAAATCCTTGGCGTTTTAGATAAAATGATTATTAATCTAAAAATGAATTTGAATCCTAAGTGTATTGACACTTATTTATCAAAAAACGCAGGATTATAATATAAAATAATTATTTAGCATATAAATTGTATTGTTGAACTAAATTCATAAATGAAAGTTATTCAAATTTAAACATTAAGATGTATTAAAAATATAACCAAAATAAATCATTTAATATTAACACGGACCTTTTTATTTATAACCTTAACAGATACCGATACTGACAGACGAGCGTGGTGAGTCTCGCTTGATGGAAAATTGTATAATTTATCCACAGAATATCAGTCTATGATTCGCTGTTGACCTTTTTAAAGGGATGAAATTAAACAAACTGCCCGTGTGATTGTGGAGTGATTGAATATTTAAAGAGAGATGGTAGCGATTTTTTATTTAATTTGATACTAAAATAATTGTACATTCAAAGTTTAAAAATGATTACATTAATTTGTATTTCGAAGAGAAAGTGTCGTGTTTTAAGAGTTTAAACTTATAGATAAAATTGCAAAATTTGTTAATAGATGGCGTACATAGTCAGACATAGTCTGTTATTGGTCGGTTCGGTATTAATAAAACCACATTTATTCGGTATTATATCTGTTATACGGTATAAATAAAACTGTAAAAAACTAAACATAGAAGTGCACTATTATTGATATACCTATACACTATGTTAAATGATCTGAAGGCAGGCGGAAATGCACTATATTAATTATTTGATTTGATTTGATTACACTTACCTACTAATTATAGCAGCGGTGGGAGACCGATTTTTTAAATAAACAGCAGTACTCACTACTTTAGCCCACAGTCGTTTGTCTAATACTGCTTCTGCCAGCATAGTTCTCCCTTTTTTTATTTTCGCTTTCCCAGTGAATTCATTTGATGAAGACTACGTAAGTATGGACTTTCAGAATTCATCCATTTACCTGTAAACAAACTCTCAGACGTTGAAGTCATTACTCCAGTAACATACATAGTATATAGTCTACCATTATCAGAATGATTCTTTCCAGTTTACCGCTCTGTTAGTTTTTGGAATTTGGACAAGTTATCAAAAATGTATCTTATAATTTAAAAAATAAATATAAAAGGTTTTCTAGTAGGATCGTCAATACTTTTTTTATTTTTTGTTTTTTTATTTCCTAGCGGACTACCAGTACCCCGACCTCTTGAGTCAGTCTATCTACCAATTCGTAACTTTACTATGCATCAATTTCTTATATCTATCTACAGCAGTAGGTCAAGACTTTACCCTGACGCTATTTTATTTGTAAGAAATGTTAAACCATATGTCATAATGCCCGTTGTTCAAACACCATTCTCAACTTTGCCTAATTTAACTAAAACATCCACCAAAATTCTATTTAACATTTATTGTGCTTACACTAAGTAAATTAGTTGCTAATTAACTTCCTGGCTTATCGACATATTATGTAAGATAAGTTGTTTCTTGAAGATTGTAATCTTTTTAAAAAATGTGATTATTAATATGTAAAAAAAATATTATACACTATAGAATTTGTTTTTTTTATTACAATGCTAGTGTACGAATTATTTTGTACACTAACTGTATTTCAAATACTCGTGTTACTATTTCGAATACTTGAGAATTTACAGTTCTCTTTATGGTATTTGACTACAACACGTTATGGACACTATCCATAGACTCTCGTTATTTTTTTAAAATCATCATAGATTATATTTTAGTATTAACATTAATAGAACGGGGAATTAACCTACCCCAAGTCTATAAATATGTTATCTGCTTCTAAACCCGATAGGATAACCAAAGAAACAGCTCTAGGAATTATAAAGTTTTTAAAATTTAATAAACGATAAGTAATCTAGATACAGGTTAAACATCAACAAGAAAAGTTAATAATAGGTACATAGGTTATGACTAATTATTACAGTAAGTGCTTAGGTAATAAAGATTGTTTACTTAATAATAATAAGCAGTAAGTATATAAATTATAATATACATAATTGTAGTTCATTTTGTACTTAGATAAATTTGAAATTAAATTTTCTTGGACAACGGAATATAGGTTATACAGGCTGACACATCTTAACTAGACCATAGGTACGAAGTCAGATGATAAAAGTGAAATCCCGAGTGGAACAGACACATTTCTGTGTACCTATGTTTCACTGATAATTTTTCTTTACAGGCATAGAAGGCTGATCACCCAGATCAGCCTTCTATGCCCTAACCGACCGAAAGTATTTTTTTCCCCCGGGATTCGAACCCAGGACCGCCGGTGCTAAATGCATCGCGCTTACCACTGAGCCACGGAGGCGGTCGTCAGATGATAAAGGACCTCAATAAGTATCTAAACAACCCCAATGTATGTTCTAAGATTTTGGATAGCTTTCGAGATATTATTTTTGTGACCTTCATATCAGTGGTCTAGCTCATAAGGTTGATATATAATATTTATTTCATGGGTGATTCTGGCAAAGGACAAAAATGTAATCAATTTGATATTTCGAAAACGCGATATGCTTACTGAGGTTCTCTCTTGGATATTTACAATTTAAGTATATTCAGATTCAGGCGTATTATGACCATAATAATAACATTTATATATACATTTAATCTAAGGAAGACAAAAGTAAAATTTTCTAAAAGAGGAATATATTAGGAAATTAATTTATTAATTATCCTCTGAATTAAATTAGGGATAATATAGCAATAAGTTAATTTAATTATCATAGTTATAGATTATGTCTAAGTTTGATCTAATTTAAAGATATTGTGATGTTGTTAAAGTAATATTTTTTTTTTAAATTATATTACACAGAAGTTTATACATAGGTATTTGATTCAATGAAAATTTTTTTCAGTATAACTTTAAGTGATTACTCACAACAAAATGTATGATATGATACAATTACCACATATAATATACACAATAATATAATAATCTTTTACAATAAAATACTTTTTAGTTTTATTTAATATTTTCAGTTATTTACGGAATTAAGGTATGTATTCTAAAATTGTTCTACAATGCTGCTATATTTAACTAGGAGAGCCATTCGAGTAGAAAAAGAAACTGCAGTTTGCTTCAATTTCTTCGGGGATTGAAAAATATTTGTTTTTCTATGTAATTGATTTTTCTATCGATAGCAAATATATAGATGTGATGTATATCTATAGTACTTACTAGCTTTTGAGTTGACGTGTTTCTTTCATTAAAAATAATAAAACGTACTATTGTTTCTATTTCTATGTGAATATAATATACAACTTCTTACAGGCCTGGCAAATATGGCTGGCAGGCTGTCCTACCAGGTTAATTATAGTGAAGTTAATAAGCAAGAGACTTGAGTACCTTTACAAAATAGAATTACAACGTTTAGAACCTGATGGTCAAGATACACCAATAATCAATTTCTTTATTAAATTCGGAATAAAAACAAAAAATAAATTAAGTTTAGACAAAAATATAAAATAAGGCTTTCGTTGTAAAACGACGAGAATATGTCGCTCACATAATCAGTTATTCATGTTTAATTAGTTGCGTGAATCGGTAGAGGATGGCATTTCGCCGTCAAGCTTGTGGCGGGCGTGAGCGTAGGCTTCGGTCAGTGTCGGCCAGTTTTTTGGTGGGGCTCCAGTAGCCCACTCCGATGTGGTCACTTCAGAAGGCCTCTCCGCTATTTCAGTCTTTGTACATTCAAGAGATAGAGGTTTTGGAGTCTCCATTCGCGGAACAGAACTGTGAACATTAAAAAATAAATCAATTGGTACACATTGCGTAGTTGTCCATTCAGTGGTTTTATAAGATTCACGACCAAAGATTAGTTTTAAATTCGTCACTATTATTCTTATAGGTTAATGTGATACCTCACGCGTTCAGGCGACTGCATTGCATCGTTAGTGCTTGATATTTCGAGATCTTCCGAATAGTTTAGATGTAATTTCTCGTTGTCACCACGCTGCTCTTTATCTAAAATAAAAAAGGTACAAATAATTTACTACCTCATTGTCTAGACTACATGTATGACTATGAAAATCGAATGGAATTCCAATTGTAGTGTATAAAAATGCTTAGAATAATCCGTGGAGAATAAAATATAAAATGAAAAAACACCAATATTTTTTCTGCCTAAATCTATGCAAAAAAAAACACGTGAACCGTTGTTCTTAACAAATAAACTATGTATAATATTTACTAAGAATCCAATTGGGTGGTTTACAAGTAGATGAACTCGCCGAATGTAAAATGAGAATTAAGGTCTAGACTTAGTGTCTCCGGTAGGGTAGCTTGAGACTATAAGATAGGAATATCTTACCGTCAATGTTGATGGCTGCATCAGGCCAGCCAAGCGAGTCGCCCTCTACATCCACGGGCTCGTCTTCAGCGTCATAGGAGCGAGACTCACGTGGACGTTCTTCGCGCCTCTCGTCTTCCAAGTCGTAGCCGAGCATGCTCTCTACAGTGTGGTGCCGCTTGCGAGTGCGCAGCTTTAGACGCCGTTGGCGGTTGGCGCGAATACGTTGGTACGTCTAAACAATCTCTGAGTCTGTACATCTGACCTTGTGACCGCCTCCGTGGCTCAGTAGTAAGCGCAATGCGTTTAGCACCGGAGGTCCTTGGTTCGAATCCCGGGGAAACAAGATTTAAAAAAATTGTTTGGGTCGGACAAGGCACAGATGGTTGATCATCTACTTGCCTGTAAAAGAATAATGATCAGTGAAACAGACAGAAATGGGTCTGCCCATGCCCCACTAAGGGACTCGGGATTTCACTTATACATCTGATCTTTTGTCCACAGTAAAAATTAATAGAATATGTTGTAAATCTACGAGGACAAATTAATGGTTTTTGAATGGTTTTAGGTATGGCCAGCGAATTCAGTATGTTTACATGTTTAGACATGTACATTATTTTTCATCGAGACAACATAGTATTTTTATATAAATGTTCTCATTCTTGATCTTACTTAGACCTGTATTTTGTACACATCCTTACTTATACATACTCACCCATAGCTGTACCTAATTTATAAAAATGGTATGATGGAACCTTTTTACAAACCATAAGAAATAACTTTTAGGTTATATTTCTGCGATAATAATAGCTACCATAAACGTAGATGTAGGCTTTTTTGCATTAAACGCCATTAGATAGATACGCTAAAAGTATGCTCAACAGACTATGACATATGTTTTCTTATACGACAGATAAAATAGATATTTTACCTCCCAACGAGCGTCTTCATCTTGATGATGTAATGAATGCGTAGGTGGCCCGGAGACGTCTCTGGGTAAAGCTGTCAAGCTATACAGATGTTGTAGTTCTTGCAGAAAGTGCGCCTGCGCCACTCCCGGGCCAAGCCTCGTACCGCATACTCCACAAGCCGATTTACGTTCACCATCGGCTGGAAAAACTTAGATTTAATCGAGCTATATACCTACAGAAACTATTTAAAAAAGTTAAAAAAATATTTTCTTTTGCTCCCTTTTAGGCCACATAAAGCGAGATAGAATGCTAACATATTTTATACAAGATATCACAACTCTCTTCTAGCACTGCAATCAGCCGGCCTTTTGTAGACCGTTTTCTCGTGTTTTAATCTATTATTTCTTTATTTCTTCCGGGTCTAACATGAAAATTACACTTAAAACTCGACTTTTAATATCAAAAATAGATATATTTGTCGATCGAGATATCTTTTCTATCAAAATTGTCGATATGTCAAGACATAATATATCGAGATACCTTACGTTTGTCTTCTCTCGTCCGCGACATATCTCGTGGTGGTCATGCTAGCCCGGCAGTGCGTGTCGTAGTCGTGTCATAATCTTTATGTAACTTACGTGAAAATAAATCGTGAGAGTCCGAGCAAGGCACTGTCGCTGTGGCTTCATCATCCTTGCATGGTCGCGGGGAGGCGGATGTCGCGGATCCTGGTGAGCTGGTGTCATCTCGCACCGTGTAACTGTGCCGGTATAGCGGCGGAGTGTTTGTATCATCACGAACGCTCTATGGGAGTACAACTTCTTTAAACATAATAATTTATGTATTGTTTCCCTAAGGCCCCCGCCGACTGTAACTTTTTGTCACGGTGAATTTTGATGTTATCACCTACTGTCACCAACAAAGCGCCCACTGTATTGTCATCGGATGATAAAATTCGCTCATTTAGGCTCAGGATGGATTTCAAGCAGGTTGCAGTGATATGTGCTCTCGAATGACAAAATATAACCCAGCGGCGCGGTCTCATGCATCTCCATAGCATTTGAGTAGGTGACAAAAAGTCGCGGCAACAAAAAAACACAATGAGCGAGGTTCCTAATTATATGTATAATGCTAAATAATGGTGACTTAATCTTTGACATTATTTAATTAGAATATAGCCAATATTTATGACGTTTACTTATTCATTTTCATTTAGGTCTGAACAGGATCATTAAAGATAATATGTAAAAAATACCCTGAGAGCTTGTCCAACGCTTTGCCCGAGAGCATACTGTTCTCCAAGATGCCTGGCGAATGCTTTTCCTGGATAAAGCGGATGAAAAGCGCCACTTATAGGACGAAATGCTCCACATCCGAAGCTCTGTAGGGCGGGATGCAGAAACTGCGGTGCCATGTGGTGTAGGAATCCCTCCATCACGTATAGAATACTCTAAAAAAATGTCGTTAAATTTAAAAAGGTTGTCTGAAAAAAATTAGACGCTCAGCAAATCGATGTATCTTTATAATATACTAGCGACCCGCCCCGGCTTCGCACGGGTCAAGATTTTTTGACAAAAAAAAGCAGGGGTTGTATGTATTTTTAATGCCACATTATAAAAAAATAAAAACAAAAAATTATTCATCCCCCTAACATTTAGGGGGATGAAAAATAGATGTTGGCCGATTCTCATAGATGGATAAGCACAAAAAAATTCATCAAAATCGGTCAAGCCGTTTCGGAGGAGTATGGCAACGAAAACTGTGACACGAGAATTTTATATATTAGATGTATTGTATATCTTTGACAACATGCATAGAAAGTCTGTGCTTTACATAGAACATGTACTTTTAAGAAATATGAGAGAAGATGGCGATTAAAATTTTCCACCCAAACATAAATATCCAAAAGGAAATTACGCGTAAAATCTAATGGGGTAACTGATAAAACAAATGAGAGCCGAATTCTTTTTAGGTGCTCGAAATTAGGGATGTTACGGAAGTGGTTTTACCGGAACCGAATTCGGAATCGGAGTTTTTAAATTTGGTTTATCGGAACCGGAATCGGAACCGAAACCGGAATCGGAGGCAGACACAAAAGAGAATTGTGTAATAAAATAAAATTACAAACATTATTCATCAGTTTCATTCATATCAGTTCAAAAAAGTACCTATACACCTTCCTGGGTATGATATAGAAAAATAAACTAACTTTCTTAAATTTTATACAGAAGAATAATTGAATAAAATGGCGCTGACCGCGGCCACTGCCACCGATTTGCTTCGACCTCCGATTATAACCTCCGATTTAAATCTATCGGAACCGAAATCGGAATCGGAGGTGCAAAATCAATCGGAAGTTCCGACTTTTCGGAACCGAAATCGAAGCTCCGTAACATCCCTGCTCGAAATTATGGCTGTAAGAATTTACAAAGTTTCCAATAATTTGAAAATAAAATTGGTTTCTGGACAGATTGGACTCCGTCACTCTATCATTTTAGGAGTAGGTATAACTGCCCCCTAATTGATTCAGGAATTTGCCTTTGTGTAAATTTGCTTTTAAATGTAATGTCAGAAAACAACATCTGCGCCTATGAGGAATTTCCAATAAATGCAATAGATATGTTTATAAATATAACATAATATATATATCAATCAGGTATAACACAGTAAAAATTAAGCCAGGATTCTAAAAGTTAGTTAGGACTAGTTAAAAATTATCGCATAGGGCAAAGTGGTGCATTGCACCAGGGCCCCGAAGCTGAAAGGGTCCTCTGGGCTTTGGAAAGAGAGACAGCATCTCTCGAAGTTAGAAAACATCAATTCATATGATCATTTATAACAACAGAAGCGCCTAGCGTCTAGTAATAATTTTCAAATAATGAATTTTGTGTAGTTGCTAAAGAAATTTTGCCGAGGGGCGGGGAGGGGTATTGCGATTTTTCTCTTATTTATCAGGGCCCTTGTCCATATAACTACGCCACTGTACTCAGTTAATATATATTTTCGGGAGTTTGATTCGTGTACATAATACATATACATTTTTCACTTATAACATCGAAATTAATACTATCTGGCTTTAACTACACAAGTAGGATAATACCTACTACTGAATAAGAAATATAGAACTCCCAGCATTTTTCTCAGAAAGCGATCGTTAAGAGCGTTTGAAAGGAAACAAACAAATCAACGTAAGTATCACTAAAGAATAAAACTGTACGAGAATAAAAAATGTTTATTTTGAAAGCGAACGTAAATTATATTCGAATTTGGTTAGAGGTTTTTTATCATTGTCGACAGACAACAATGAGGCACGTGTGGTAGCTGAGATACCACAAGACATCAACCAATGATGCGCTGTTGACCTATTTTATTTAATACTGCCTGGCGGATTACGTTACACTGTAACCGAATTCGCGATCATCGGTTACAAGGCAAATGTTGTTCAATTGTAACAACGCGCCCTAAAATATTTTTAATTTTAAACAAATTTGCCCACCCGTCAACCTGGCTTCACTCACGTGGAAAATTTGTAATGGTTTCCCGAGACAAAAGGGTACATGCATAGGGTTTTGTGTGAACAAACATTCACAATTAGTGGAGATCTAGTCCCAAGCTCCTTGGTGAACTCACCTACTGATACATATATGCAGAACAAATAATATACAGAAAAACTCACAAAAATAATAAAAACTGTAAGTAATGTAAATTCTTCTTAACTAAAGTATTGTGTACTTGCAGTTGCATAGTTTCATAATTACTACCTACTGGCTCTATTGCCTCGCAGGATGGTGGGTGCCCGATTCGCTTCGATTCGGTAGGTTCGTTACCCGGTCGGAATTTCGATATTCCTCCCACCCGATCAATGCCCGAAGTTACTAGACCTGAGGAAAACATACTTACAGAAAATTATAAACATGTCGTCCCGGTGGGATTCGAACCCACGACCCTTCGATGCGCACGGCAGATGTTTTACGGAACGCGCGAACGAGCCCGTTAAAATTTATTAATTGGTAATTTCGGATGATAATTGATAATTCGGTTCGAATATTGATTTTTACCATATTTTTGTAGATATGTGAGAAATAATATTGAGGTCGTCTCATCGTCTTCCGTCGTCGTGATTACGTCTTTTGCTAAAACCAGTATGAATATTAATTTGAATTTTGACTTTCCTGGAAAGGGTGCGCGGGTAAGTGTGCAAATGAGTACATATGCATACCGCAATACTTAATAGATAATCCCGAGATAGAAAAATGTACTATCGAAGCTTTAACGAGTAGAGGAATTGATCCAGTGTAGAGTTTGCGAGGAATAAAAACAGTGTAGAGTGCACGAACAGTGCACAGCTAATGAAAGAGGCTCTACGTGTAAAAATTGCATTGACAATTAGCAATAAAAATGTATTGTATTGTATATATATGTATATAGCAGTATGTTAATAATCATAGTTGAGAATGTCCAAAGATTTAATATCATTAAAGAAAATAAATATGTACGTAATATATTTTTTGTAACATGTTTAACTTTTTATAGTTGTTGTTGATTAATCTTTATGATGTATTTTGAGATAAGGTACTCACTAAACTTTATATTCCCTGTTTCTTTGGGATAAATAAGAATCAGCTCAAAATCTTTAAATGAGCAAAATAAGCTTTATAATTATAAAAATGAACTATAAAATGATTTGTCCGTGTTTATGTGTTTCACTTTATTGCGTTTACTTACCCCATAGGGATTCGCACCGTTACCCGCAATACGGGGCAAGTGAACGCATTCCAAAATTATATCTTTTATTGTTTGTTGCAAAAAGAAATATTTACGTTCCTTTTTTTTTAACTTTGCTTAAAATATAAGTCTTATCTAAAAATTATAATTTGATTTCCTTAACTTTCATATTTAAAACATAACTTAGGGTGTGTGGTGTGCAAAGTGCACACAATTGTTCCGAATGTCTGCTAATTGGAAAATATAATATTTACTGTAATATGGACAAATTGTAATAATTTGTTTCATTCATGTTTTCTTCATCATACGAGTGTCATAACCACAAAGCAGCTATACGGTCAGTATACAGTCGAGTGAGACCTGTCCATTGTAGTGACAGGTCTGTGCCTGCAATTAGTTCGGACATTGGTATAACAGTAGCGTTTCTGTAATCAATCGTTAGGTAAACAGTCTCCTTTGAGCTAAATGTTTGCTTGTATACAAACAAAGCGCAGAGGCTGTATTCAAGCGTAACTAAGACACAAAGTAAATATCTACATATATTGGTATATCTTCCAATAATATAAGGTAAGTTAATCATAAAAATAATTAATCAATCGAAATTTATAAATTGGCTAAGATCTAAAATAGTTGCTACTGAAATTCAAAACATTACAATCAATCTGTGTCAATCTGTTTACAATTTCTATTGTAACTGAAAAAAGAACGATTAGGTAATCCTAATCGTTCCTTTACGAAGAGATACGAATATAATTATTTTTATATAATAAATAATCTTACTAGTTCTTAACTTAAATTAAACAACAGTTTTGTGTTAGTGCTTTTGTTGATTTATGGTAGGGTTGTTTAAAATAATATAAGTAATCTCAAGACAAATAATAACATAGAGTACTAAGTATATTGTGATTAATAAACATTATAAAGTCATTTAATAATTTTTAAAGTTAAAACTACAAATTATTTTGAGATTATGTTTAATTTTTATACGCATACATTCAAAAGCGGGTTTTTTAAATGGTTGAGTGCACTAGTCATTTCATAGGGATCGAATAGCGATTGAATAGCGCGTGTGCATCGCGTTGAAGTATCACCGCGAGTAGCAAGAATTACTAACGTACACTTGTGCTGATACTGTGTAAAATATTTGTCAAAATTCAAATTCAAATCATTTAGGTAACATAATGTACACTTATGAAATCAATAAAAATAAAAAAATATTTTAAATGTATCTAATTTTACATTTTCTGCCAGTTCTCAAATCAAGGATGTAGAACGGTCGAGAACAACTAGCAATAAACTCTCCGTCACTCTTTTTAACCGCCAAGCTTTTGGTTTTAAATGTTTGTAAGGAGCTGTAACCATTACACCATGTTCAACATGATATCTTTAAGTACTTAGCTATAATAATAAAACATTAAACGAAAAAAATAAAAAAATCAACTAGTCTATCAACAATAGGCATGGTGAAATAGGAGCACGCACTTACACCGCATACATCAATTCAAGTCTAACAAGTCAAGTCCGGGCAGCAAGTGAGCTTTTAGTTGCACTATGACTTCGATACGGCTTTTAAATTCATCAGTTTTAATCGGACCAAAAAATTGTTTAACAAGCCGTTGGTAATATTGTGTTTTTTGTCTTATTTTATTATTTTTTGTTGATCGATTTTGAATATTTTCCATTTTAGTATTGTTATTATTTTTAGGTAATTGTAGGTAAAAAATAATATTAATGTTGAATAATGAGTTGTCGATTCAATAGTTTGCAAAGGGGCCCATTGAAATTCAGTGTTGTGACGTTGATGAGCCACAACGTATACTGAGTGGAGTACCTGTTTGACATAATTTTTTGTATTTACTCAATTTATACATATATTTTTGTAATTTTGTTTAATATTAATTAGATTTAAGTTTTGTAATATTGTAACTTTGTAATTGGATGGTTGTCAAATAAATATAATCATTAATTTCATAATCGATACAGAAGCGCTGCGAAAACTTATTGTGACTGCATCGATTGCGACCATTTCCAACGTTTTCAATATTTTCTTAACGTCTCCGAAGCTCTAGTATGCGCATTGCGATTAGCACTAGAGATTGAATCTTGGAGAAAAAAGATTAAATAACACAGTATCACACATAAGTCTGATCACCTACTTGCTTACAAAGAAAGATGATCAGTGAAAGGTACTTAAAAGTGTATCTGCCGCCCCATTAAATTACTCTGGAATTCACTTTCACTTTGATTTTTTAATGTCAAACTTAAACTTATTTTTTTTAAGGATACAGGTTGTTCCGTTTTCCCATCAAATAAAATGTGCTAAAAATGAGACTTCGTCAAAATGGTCACTGATCACTTTCGCTCACTGATGAAAAAGTAAGTACCTACTGGGTTATTGACACTGCTTTATCTTGTTTAGATATTAAGTTAAATTGTAATTTTACTTCTAAAATTCCTTTCAATTTTAATTAGCTGCTATGAATTTAAGTGCTTGTTTATATTATTATTATTCTTATTCATCTAATATTACCCTTCAACTTTAGTGCCCACCCTTCTACTTTTTTAGTTTTCTATAATTCTAACTAGTAGCCTGGAAGAGATCGCTAAACTGTTGCGAATTGCTGAAGCTGGTCTACCTATTGCCATATTAATTCTGTTATTATAAGTCCTTTATATATTTATCATACAATAAAGTTGTAAAATTAATAAATGTTCTAGTAATTCTTAACTTGATTCGAACTTGAGTTGTCTTAAGCTACTAGTTATATCTTATAACATTTCTTATATCTTACCAATTACGATATGAAGTACAAACAAGTTTGTCTAACAAAAGCGTTTAGAATTAGAGCAGCAGTTGGCTTTCATTACGCCCCATTATAACTCCTACCGTAGTTACGTACAAAACCAAACAACCAAGAAAAGAATGGGCGAACCAATAAATACCGCGTAACGTAAACTTTATGATATGATACATTTGGTGCTCTTACGAATCATACATTTCCGTTTGTCTATTTTCGAAGTGTGTATCCTAGTTGTTAGCCTATCTTTAATATTAGAGCTGCGATTTATCGGGATACTATATGTATGTACATTATCAATTAATATTATTATATATTGAATGTTATTTGGTATACCGGTGTAAATTTTCAATATCGTGTTTTTTTCCATAAACTTTATGTAATTAAATAAATTTTAATTTTGCGATATATCTCCGATATAAGAATATATGGTCCCTAAATCCCGTGATCATGAGGAAAAAGAAAATTATTATATAGTCGTTGAATATGAGCCTATTCATTGAATGTAGAGCTTTAATTTGATGGTGAAATAAAATAAAAATTAGAAAGAGATATGAAGAAAATATATTCAAACCTTTTTTAATCTCATTTTATTTTTAACTAGCAATCTGCGGCCTACCCGGTCTATTATCGTTATAATTGTAACCATTTCAATAAAATAACTTTTACCATTATGATGGCAAGTCTGCCCGTGACCACGCTTGCTAGAAAGCATGCGGAACGTCGGCATAAATAATAAATCGAGTTTTAATCCGGTAAAAGTTATTTTAATACCTGCCTACTCACGTCACTAAAAGACAATATTAACGGTAACCATATTTAATATAGATAATAGATATCTATCCTGAACTTTGTAATACATCTACTCTAATATTATAAAGAGGAAAGATTTGTATTTTTGAATAAACTCAAAAATGACTCAACCAATTTTTAAAATTCTTTCACCAATAGAAAGCTACATTGTCAGCGAGTAACAGTGTATATTACATCTACATTGCATCCGTGCGAAGTCGGGGCGTGTTGCTAGTATCAAAAGTAAATCGTAATAGATCGACACGCCCAATAATCCGGCACCCTCCCTACGCCACGTATCGCGTATTTTTAAACAAGTTGCATAAAAACAATTTTATAATTATGAGATATTTTTCAGTTATAAAAAAACGTGTAGAGCGTGAACGTTATATTCCCTTTATGAAATATTTTTATGACTTTTTCTATACAATCCAGTAATCCGAACATTCTAATGATCCAACACCCTCTGGTTTTTAATAGCCGGATTAGTGAGATTCTACTGTATACAGTTTTTTGAATAACAGTGATAGTTTGTTTCTCTTTTACTTTTAATTGTGTGTGGATTGTGTGTCAAATAAATATTCTTATTATTATTCTTAATAAGCGCAGAATAAAGCCTAGTTATATCAGATATCATACAAAAACCAATATTTCTAATTGTAATCCTAGGTAATATTTTAAAGTTTTCGATAAGCGGTGAGTTCTTCCCGAATTTCTCATCTACAAACAAAATTTTTCTTCTTTATTTTATTGACGTAAATAGAAAGCAGTAAAATTCATTTGAAACCATAATTAATAAAGAAAATGTCGTTAGTAATAACATATTGCGATTGTAATCGCCAATAAGTGGGCAATAAAAGAGATCTAGCATCGGTTGTAAGAAAAATAAGCGGCGCTGATTTACGCGTGATAGGAATTCGCCCCTTTTTCAATAAGTTCTCTGATAAGAATCATTGCTGTAGCCGCGTGACGGAGGCCGTGGTATGCAATTAAATCTTTTTATAAAAAACCAATTCACGCCGAATATTCAAATTCAATGGATCCATATTGGTCATTAATTACATTGTTCCTCAAGATTTAGAATGGAAAATAGCAATTCTCTGGGAATTTGTGTGTTTTAAATCTTTCTTTGTTTTCTCAAAACAACCGAAGTATTCATATTTTTACTTCGAGCGTTTTTCCTGCAGATAATTGGAAATATGTAACCTGTACCTACTTCATGGTTTTTCCATCTATCAAGGATTGCTTTATTTGATTATTTTTTATACATTTTAAATCCGTACCAGGCGTCTTACATCGTTATTACATAATAATTAATTGTTGTCTTGTCACATTATTTAGACGGAAAAATTTGGTATATTTTAATTTTAGAAATTCTCAATTCGCATTGCTTTTTAAAATAAATCAAATATTTTACCATTTAACTATAAAATATAATGGAAGAATGGAAATCGTTTGACCTCATGATTTTCCCCTAGCGTCGAGTTTCTGAAAATAATTGAAAAAAATAATAATGTTTATTTAATTAATAATTTTAATATTATTGTAAATCGAAAAGCATATTTTTAAAAAGACCACCTATTCCATCTCTCTTTTACTGATACAACTCCTTTTAATTTTCTTAAATTAAATACAATAGAATGTAATAAAATCAATAATAATAATAATAATCAATTACATTAAAAAATAGTTTGACCTATGTTAAATGGAATTTAATTTGAATGATAAAAATTGTCGATTCAAACGTGCTTGTAAAAGTTAACTTCAATAAAGTTATATTTGGATTGGATTGATGTTATTTTTCGTAGCGAAAGTATGGGGACATTCTAAACTATTGGCTTGTAAAAACGCTTAAATACAAGTCTAGGTTAAATTTATGATGATATATTTTTCATGGAAATAAAAAAAAAATCTTAAAGAAATTACTATTACCGGTATAAATTCGCGATTTATTATTTATCCCGACGTTTCGAATACTTTTCGGCAAACGTGGTCACGACCAGACATTTAATCTGGAAATAGTTATTTTATTTGAATCAGTGATACATACTCGCTTTAATAAAAGACATTAAAAAAATGGCTTCAACATACAGCTAGAAGTGAATGCCAAATTTAATTTTTATTAAAAAAAATATTAAATTTTATTAAAAGTTTCAAGATTCAACAACTTAGTTTAGAACAACCCCATACTGAATTAGCCTAACCTGTTTATTAAAGCTAAAATATACTTGTACTAATGTAAAGTTCGAAATAATAATTCATAACTAATTTTGCTTTAAACGAAACAATGTTATCCCAGCAAGACCTGTTGTAATTATTATTTATTAATTATAACCGAATTTGATATTATAGTCTTCAAAAGAACCTATATTTATTTTAAAAATATTTATATAATCCACACACTGAATGGTAACTGTATTTAAATAATATAATAGTAGTTTAATTTGATCTAATAGAGTTTTGAACTATTGTTTTTTCTAACTTATATTTGGACTTACCTTACGCGCGTCTCGTCAGTGTCGGTGAGCGACGAAAGTGCTGTGGAAACGCGAGCGCGACACTACACAACAACGTAACGCGAACAACTGACGTCGCGGCGAACGCGGCCGTTGGGCGGGTTTCGCCCTGACACGCCCTAGCCCGCCATCGCGGAAAAATCCTAACATATTATATTTAATATGTATCTTGTAAATTGTAACAACGTATATATCAGACACTGTCTTAACTGTGTATAGTACTTTTAACACATGTTGAAGATTTTTTTTTGCTAACATTTTGATATGATCAACATTCTTAAGTAAAATTAGCTAATTAAATTTAAGTAGCATTTAAAAAAATACTTCAATATCAGTCTGATTTTATGTTATAAACAATTATTAATAATTAATATTATGATATGATGTAATTATATATTCACATTAAATCATAATAAACATATTACTCTGGAAAGGGCGGAGCAATCTTCCACACCCAGTATCAGTTGCAGACATATTTTACACGAGAAAACGAATTGATCCAGACAATTTGCATTTTTATCAAAATATAATAATGTGTTATGGTAACTGAAGTTTGCATCATTTCTGCTTAAATGTCTGCCTCTGTGATCGCAGAATATTATTTATATAAGTTAAATTGAATTTTAGTAGTTTAGGGTCAAAAATACCTAATATAGGTATACAAAGATATCACATCACAAATATTAATTACGGCGATGTATATCTTAGGTAATATTGTCCTTTATTACCTAAGTTAATTACCTTTAAAATTTCATACTTATTGGGTTTTAGCAATACCAACGATATAGTTTCCAAAATTGAATATACACATCGCACCCTTAATAATATAAAGGCCTATTTAAAAAATATCCACTTTTGGGTAATGTGTTTAAAGATCGTGGAATCGGACGTTTTTGCATATCATGTTACTATAATTCATAACATCATAGTTTTGTATTCACTTAATTATTGTCTTTTTCTCATTATGTGTAAACCAAGTGATAGAACAGTTGATATTGATCCCATCTAACACAAAAACTCAATATTTCGCGTTGTGTCCTTATATTACTAAAGGTGCGATATATAAAACATTCAGTTAGTACTTATAATTCTTCTAGTTAGTAAGTATTGTAATTTAAATTATTATTAATCATGTGAATGTCGAGAAAAGCTCGTCGACACCACGGTTACAGAGAGAAGACTCAAGCGATTTAAATCGTTTGAACTGGTGTAGTGAATTCAGTTAAAAAAAGTGTAAGCTTGCTTAAAGATAAGTGAACTAAGTGCCTCTAAAATGAATTATGAACAGTGAACACTGAGAAAAGTCACGTGGACATGATCTTTGGTTCTAAATATACTAATACCGTAGTATTTCATATAACGCAGTGCTACGAAGTGCTACGTTGCGTCGCACTGAACTACGTATCTGTTATAATCGATGTAGAGGACTTCATGAACGAGTATAAAACTGTATAATCACAAGGTTATTTAAATTTACTATGACCTTACATAAAATTATCCATATTTGCCTAATATTTAACTAAAGTAAATGCGAATGTAATCCTGTCTGTCAGAGCCACTGAACGAGAATATAGAATATAGAGATAGTCCAGCGTTTTATAGCTGAAAACAGTCCTGTATTCACGTGGAAGCTGCCAGCATACACTCGTCTATTTACAAAATCTATAACGCTAAGTTTTCATCAATATAACAAGGTAAATTATGATATCTCAGACTTTAGGTAACTTTAATGCCCAAAGAATGCTTATTTAAATTTACCAAAACCAATATATTAGATTCTGGTTAGTAGTAAATAGTGGTTATTCATTAGATTGATGATTTTAATTAACCTAGTTTTTATTATTCTGGCTATATTCTGAATGGACAAGTTGAAGAAAATCTAGAAGAGTAGAGACGAAACCAAGGCTACTAAACTCCGACTGATGCATACGCTGGGTTTTCCCACTTTTCTGTACGTCTCAGAGACGTGGACTTTACAGGAAATTAAATTAAAAAGAAAAAGATAGACGCTCCAGAGATGTGGTGCTGGAGAAGACTGCTTCGGGTATCGTGGACTGAATTTCGCACCAACATCTCTATACTCCAAGAGCTCGGAATCAATTAGCGCTTATCCACCTTGGTGCAAGCTCGTATACTCAAGTTCTTTGGATACGTTTCTCTCTTCACAAAGGTAACCTTAGAACTTAAACATAACCATAGTAAAACTAGAACCTAACCTTGTGAGAGACTGGTGCCTGATGTAGGTTTTTAGAAAAACCTGTATTACAGGTCACCAGGGCTCCACCCGCAGCTAGAATTAAAGTTATAATAGGTATGCATGTTTTAAAAAAAAAAATAAATAAAAGAAAACAATTGGTAACAAAAAGAAAGTAAAACTTAACATACATCTTAAAGGGAAACAAAAAAGTAATTGCAAAATTAATTACTGGTCTAAAGTGTAGCTATAAATGAGGAATTTGAGAATGTATTGTAAATGTGTATTTCATCAACGTGTACGTGTATGTATATTGTATATAATGAGTTAAATGACTCCATAGAACGCTTGGTTGTGCAGGGTAGATTAGAAGGTACTAGGTTACATGGACAATCACCCATGCGATGGACTGACCAGATTAAATCTACCGTAGGCGGAACCTTATATCAGTGGTCTCAGATGACAACTAACAGAGAGAGATGGTGAGACATCGTGAGACGAGCAACATCAACCCCTGATAATACATATAATATGATAGTACATGATGACCACGACGGCTCTGTCAAGAGAATAAGAAGAAGATATTTTGTTTTAATTTTTTACGTTGCAATAAGGCTTTACCCGATTTGTTATTTGACCTCCTGAGGCGAATCGATGTAGATGTTTTGAATTTGGCTTATTAATATATACAACGAGCCCAAACTTGTCATATTTAGCTCTGCACTTCTAGGGGTTGCCATAGCAGTCACCAAGGTATTTCAAATAAGTCGAGACCAAAGCCATACTAAGCTATTCTTAGTGGCTGTTAAGAAGAGATACCCTTCGGTTAGTTCAGCAAGGAGTGGGTAAAATATCATAATATCTAACAAAATTAATTCAAACTCGACATAGGTATCATATGTCATCTAGGAGTTGCAGTAGAATTCACTAAATTATGCCTGTATGCCTACAAAAACATGGTAGGATCTTATCATAAACCATCGCTTTTCTCATCTAGGGGTCAGAAGCAGTCACCAAGATATTTCATCAGTTCTGTCTATTGAGCCGAGTGGGTTCTTACTATAACATACAAAATCCTAAATGAATATATCTAGGAGTTCTAGTAGCAATTACTAAATACGTACTGCGACAGCAATCAAAGCCTTCCAATAATCGGGTAAACTCTAGACTGCCTTATCGCCACATTTACGTTATCAATTTATTTATTAATTATAACCTGTTAAGAAAACTGGCATCTGCCTTTAATTAAATATAGTACAACAAGCGGTAGTGAGCACAAGTGAAAACAAATGAAATCTTAGAAAAACACACACGTTTTTATTATTATGATAACAAGTAACCTGATAATTTTACTAATCTGTATCACCACGGAGAGTAATGTTATTACATTATGATCATCTATTATAGCCACTAGAACGTCGACAATGAAAATGAGAAATTATTTTTAATAATAAGTATTACAGGAGCAGGGTGCGGTGCCCCGTGACTCCAGGCAATATTTTGGCGACTACGCTCACCCTTATTACGTCAAATTCCTTACAGGGTAGTCGATAGTAATAAGCCTACTTGCTTTATGACCTTTGGTAAAGTTTATGTGTGAATTTAGTGCGACCTTATAAGCTTTGATGAAAATTGATAGTGTTAAACTTTAATATCTAAAATATATTTTTTTCCACCCATTAATTATCATATATTAAAATATATAATAATAATACAAAGTTTTTTTTATATTGTAGACTGTTCACAAAACAGTAATTTCAATAATCTGTACTGTACTTTAATTAGGCATGTAATAATTGTTAATAGTACTTAATATTGTCTAATCTAATAGGTACTTAACCATCTTAAGTTAATTATGCTCAAAGGGCAAATAGCCATGTTAATCCGTAACAATTCGCTTCAACTAGCAGCTAATCATCAACGAGAATTTGGAGTAGAGACCGATATTAGATTACCGATTTACAATTACAACGTACGATCTAGTCGTATTCAGATCTGTACCACCGCAATATATAGTAACGAAGGCTTAATTGAGAGCTACTGTAGTAGTAGCTGCTAATAATAATTATTGAGGTTGATAACAGTTGTATCTTGTACTTACGATAAAAATGATTATATGATGAGAAGTCAAATCGTTATAATTTAAGAACATTTATGGGGGGAGCATAAAAAGGTACGTCGGTGACGAGGCTTGGTATGCGATGCGATTATGGAACACCATTTGTCAAGTTTTTATTGGGCTCCCCAAAGCAAACCTATTGTTGTAGACATCCCGTAGTAACCCTCGTCTGGCTCTCAGTGACATAAAATCATAATTTTTATAACTTGTTAACATTTCAGCATTTTTGTTTTGTATATTATTGGTTCAGATCTGTATAACTACGTATATATTAGAATTTAATATATTGATAGTAGTACCTGCAATTTCGTAGAACCCACGCAAGTAGCTTTTTGAACGATTTAAGGATCACATTCATAATATCTAAAAAAATTGAAAAAGAAATTCACCCGACTTTTTTCACATTTGTATCGCAACCAGCGTATAAAGATATTTATTTTCAATATTTTTCAAGTTCCTAAAATATCGATGATCAAAGACAAAATGATCCATGTCCGTGCCCAAAACGAAAAAAGAAAATCTTCCTAATGAATATTGTAATTGCGAGATACTTGATGCTTGATTTTTTTTATTTATTGGTTTTCAAGATACTGAATACCGAGCTGAGTATAATTAAGGGTCACTCAACTGTCAGATATTAGAAAATGTTGACCATAAGAAAAACCCCCGAAGAAGTTGTCGATGGGTTTAAATAAGACAAAAACTAATAAAGCGTCTAAGCTTGGTTCGAGAACGAACTAAAGTAAGTTGCTTCATTATGATATTATATTACCGATAAATTGCAGAAACTACTAATCCGACTAAAACGGATGTCAAAATTTTCTAGAAAGAATCAGCCCTAACCACTCTCGTCAATCGCCAACTTTTTTATTACTATTTTAATTATTTATTAAGTCACGCATTATATTTTTTTATTACAGTTATCGACAGACAAGCATGAGGTTAACTTGATGGTAGGTGTTACCTCAGCCACAGAACATCAATCAATGATGCGCTGTCGACCTACTTTTTTACTTCGAGCATTCGGAAATCCATAGAATGAAACCGAAACGCGCAATATTCACTTCACGGTTTTTCCATCTTTGAACGGCGGTTCGTTACCTAGTCGGAATTTCGATATTCCTCCCAACCGATCAATGCCCGAAGTTACCAGATGTGGGGAAAACATGCTTAATATAGCGAAAATTATGTACATGTCCTCCCGTTGCGATTCGAACCACGATGGGCACGGCAGGTGTTTTACCAAACGCGCCAACGAGCACGTCAAAAATATTGTTAATATAATTAATTATGTTTTAATATTTGTATCGCTCGTGCATAATATATGAATGCACGCAATGAAATTTATGTTTGTGATATTAAATTAATTATGCTTATTCACTTTAAACTAGTAGGTAGTATTCTTGATCAAGCCGAGACCTACTGGCTACGACTTATGCTGTAGGAAGAGTGTTGAAATTAATATTCAGAACTGGGGTGTTTTTCACCGGTGTCATCAATTTATAGGATAGAAAGGGGTTTTCCTTTTCTTAACCAAAAGAGAGGTACCTGGCCCAGTCGATCCGACGGAGCGTCCCAAGTGAGAAAGCTACATAACTTGTGATTATTACAAGGAGAAAATAGCAAAAGCCATACACCATAAAGCGATAGGAAAACATAATCACATAACAAGGACATAGAACCGACCTCCGTTATAGTGTTCTGTGGAACCGACTGACTATTTAAACAAAAACTAGAACAATATAATATTTGAAATTTGTACTGGCAATTCTTTATTTCAAATTCATTCAGCCAGTTCCGTAAAACACATCAAGCATGCATTTATATTAAAAGTGGGAGTTTCTTATACGTTTTATTTTAAACTAGTTAATAACACCCCCGGCTTCATACGTATCAATGTAGATGTACTATACACAAAAAAAATAAAGTCTATGTTACTCACTGATCTGAATCTTTTGCCAATAGAAAGCTAAGTAGCTTTGTATTGATGAATTTTTAAAATCGGTCCAGTAGTTTTTGAATTAAATCGTAACAAACAAATCGCCGTGATCGTAAAACAACGACGGTTCTGATTTTTTACGGTTTTAGTTTTATTCATTGACATTGATCGAAGGTTTTATTGCATAAAACTATCTGACTAATTATCAAACTCCATTTTTTTATTTGTTCTGTTGATAAAGGGTTTTTAGACAGTTCAAAATTATACAATATAGAACTGTCAAGGAGTTTCATGTTATGCCTAATACAATAGAACTAAAATCGTAAAAAAATTAGAAATGTCGTTGTTCTACGATCACGACGAAATACTTATTTCCTCTTTATAATATTAGTATAGATAAAATTATGCAATATCCTGATATTTAACTCGTATAATATTGTACAAAGACTTTATTGGTTTAATTGAACGGTACTAAAACCAATATAGTATGAGTGTAGGGGATTTGAGTTCCACCGATGCAGCCATATTTCTCGCTCCGCTAGTCAAAGCATACGCTAACAGATCACTTTAATATTCATCCTATCTCTAACCAGCCCTCTTATTACAAGATATATTTTAAATAACACTGGCTCATCCACCCCGGCTTTGCATGGATTGTAGTAACTTCTGCGATATATAACGATTTTCGATGTATTAATATTCCCCACAAGTTATGTTTGTATTCCAGTGTTTATATGGACACTTTATACTATTAGTTATATTCTCTGTTATTAATTTGCTCTTCACATTGTCACATTTCTATTCCAAAGAACTTGTTAATATGCAAGCAATAACACTAAGAGCCATACATACGTTCAAAAATAAAGGCTGAAATTTATAATTGATTAATTATTATAACATAATAGTGATCTCACAAGTGTTAGTTCTCTACACTTGTGAGATCAGGTACTATTTGAGTAAAGTGACGGTAAGGTGACCGGAGTCACCTAGGAGGGAAAAGGTCGTATACAACTCCAGATTACCAAAAAGTATTAAGGCACATACTACCTTGTGAAAATTACGCTCTCCGTTCTATTGATAGACTTTTAGTCCGTGTTTCAGTCTACTCATCCGTAGTAGGTATGTCATGTCGTATTCTAGTCATGCAACCGTTGTCCGGTATGAAGTATAAATATAAATACGGTATAAAGTATTTTATTTAAAACTGTGAAACTCCTCCTGTGGAGATTAGGCAAGCTCAAACAATCACTTCTTTTAGGAGACTCGTTCGTAATTATTTTATCTCTATTGCTTTTGATTCTGTGTAGAAACATAACCTAAATACCTGTGATTTTTTTTTATATTTATGTAATAGTTTAGTAGAATAAGGTAATTTTTATTTTATTTTGATGAGTTGTTGTTTCACTCTGTTTCACATCCTTAATTTTTCATTTTCATGCAACTTTTTTTCTTTGTGTTGTAAAATGAAGAGTTATTGCATACTGTATCGGTCTCACTGACCATATTCCTTTGCAAGCAAGTAAGGTGATCAGCCTTCTGTGCCCTGCCCGACCGAAACTTTATTTTTTAAATCTTAGTTCCCGGGATTCGAATAGGAAACCTCCGGTACTTCAGATTCTTCAGGTGCAGTAGAATAGAGGTATAGATACTATGGAGGCGGTCAAGTAGGGCCACAGTTTATGTATGTATATCTTAATCTGTCACATTAAATATTAAAGCTTTTTATGACGTGTTTAAATAACCATTTTAAGTCATTATTTAAAAAGCCAGAACATTCCAAAGGGTTTAACACAGTATCAGAAACAGTATAAGGTCTAATGCACAAAACCTCTCTTTTAAAAAAATGTCATTTAGGAAAAAAAAAGGATAAACTGTTACCAATTTTTTATATTTGTACGAAATTATTTCTTATTACTTAATATTATTTACTTATTACTTAACAGTTCAATTTAATTACGACTAACAAGGAGAATCTCAAACTTGGGAATCACAGATTCCCATCACTTTTATATATATTGTAGGGCATGGTCCCCTCAATAAATATATAAAACGGCAAGACGCCATTCGTTTTTATTATTGAGAAATTTCAACTCAAGGTTCTATATATAACTTAAGTAGAAGGAACCTTTTTACCGGTTGTAACTCAACCGGGACTTGAACAACCGTCCGATCGCTCAGTAAGTTACCACTACGCCACGGAACCATTGCTGCAACCGGTAAAAAGGTTCCTTCTACTTAAGTTATATATACCTAGAACTTTAGTGTTGAAATTTCTCAATAATAAAAACGAATGGCGTCTTGCCGCTTTATATATTATATATTATATTATATACTATATTATATTATACTATATATAGTTAATTATTTATTAAATTTGCATATTATTCTTAACGTCAAACTATAAATGGACGCTGTTAAGCAAAACAGTGTCAACCCACAGTGACATACACGGTTGCCATTTTGAGAAAATTGAGTTTGAAGATTTAATTAGGTTTTATTAAAGTTCTTCTAAAAAATAACAGAAATAATAGATTTTTTATCGTTTTCTTGGTAGCAATCAAAGTATTAGAATTTAGTGCATTAGTTTTAAATATTCTTAACATGTTAGGGTTTCGTGCCCACTAGTATTTTCAATGCTTTTGCTATTAAAACGATTTAAATGATATATATCTCTTTTGAAATATGTACTGCAGCTCATAAGGAAGCGATTGGTATCAAAATTTACATTTTTGTCATTTTGTTGATACTGTTTTGCTTAACAGACTAATTAAATAATAACAGAGATAATTATGTTTTGTTATAATAGACAACTTCTTCGAAATTTTTATATAAGTAAAAAATAACATGTTCAATCAGCTCTTCAAGTATTCACTGGATTCAGGGAATTCAATTAATACTACCTATTCAAGCGTAAAACGCTTTACCATTTAGAGCAGCTATACTCAACCTTCGGCCCGCGGGTCACATGCAGGCCGCGATCCTTTGTGAATGGACCACCTGAAGTTACCAGTTTCGCATCCAAATGTGTGCTTGCTGAGTAAAAAAAATGGTACTATAACCCTTCCGAACTGTACAATGCAATAATAAAATTACGTTTTTTTTAACACCTAAATATTTTTTGTATGCGACCCGCGTCACCACAACTTAAATGTGATTGTGGCCCTTTTAAAAAAAGGTTGAGTATGGCTGATCTATAGGTACAAAATATGAATACACGTAAAACTAAATCTTCATTAGAAATCATACATGACTGATTGGTACATCAAAGACCCAAGCACTAACAACCTGCGAGAAAATTTTCATATGGTCAATCCGTTAATAGTATGAGAAATAGATGGAAATGGCATACACATGAGAGATTGGCGATACGAATACTTTAACGCAAGTTATACGTTCAGGCTATAGTTGTAAAAACACGTTAGTTACCGTTATTTTACTAAATCATTGGTTAAATTCAGTTATTAACGGTTAATTATCCGACTGTTATCTATAAAGCTGGTATTGCATTTGTGCTTTTTACACGACTGCCCCAAAAAAGAAATGTCATATCAACCTTACAAGGTTGATGAATGTATAATATAGGTACGTTTGTGAGTTACTCTTAACAACTATAACTTCTAAATGCCTGAAAATATTTATTTGTATGAGGTGGCGCTGAAATCCTTATACTACATTAGAAAAACGTTTTTTGGTAGGTAATCCTGTTTTTAAACATTGGCCTTATAAAATTTATTTAATTAAGTTAACGCAAAAAATGCGGTTAATTAACCATTAATTACGATAAATGCATCTTTAACAGCTTGGTTAAAATAGTTAATAACCGGCTTCTCATTTATAGTCCAAAGATTTAAGTTAGCAACAAAAAATACTGATGAAAACCGATGTTCAAGGGTAAGATTTCCCAATAAATGATAAAGTAGTAGGTATTTAAATTCAATTAATAAATGGAAAGCACAACATATTGTTTGACTACTTAACTAATAGATGTTTTATGGACATCATTTTATTATCTGCACAATAATTAGCCTTGCCAACTTTATCATTTTAAAAGTAAAAGTAGTCTGAGTCATCCGAATCCGAATCCGAATCCGAATCAGATGATAATTCCTGAATCGAATTGGGGTGACCAATCACACTGATTATAGCGTCTTTTAAACAAGATATTTTAGCCGGCGTAGTGTTAGTGAGATTTGCAACCATGTTTGTGATCTCTTCTTTGCGTTCCGGCAGGATATAGTAGGCAATGGCACTTACTGCGGCAGCTGCTAAGTGTATAGTGCGGATCGAGCAAGTTTTATCTATAAAAAAGGTATATGGTTAATTGATTTCCTCGGCAACAGAAAACCAGAGGCAGACTGAACTAGTTAGCAAAGCAGCAACATCGTCCATAGGCATACAAAAATTCAACATGTGTGTCTCGAAAAATTTCCGATCTTTTAAAGAAAGGCATAGCAGACAAGCAATATTGAATGGAAAGGAAAAAAATGAGAAAATACTTCTACTTTCTACACACTATACAGCATGATATTCATTCACACAAATCACATTTTTATTACCACTACTGTTTACTAAAGGTCTAAAACATGGATTTAAGAGGCATATTTGCACTTACAATTGTGTGTTTCGTTCTTATATATACAATTAATTTTCTTTAGCTTATATTCGGCGTAATCCATTAATAAAAAAACAGCTTCGGTTTCGCCTAATGACACCTCAGCAGCTAACATTAATGCTGTATCTACGCCGGTCCAGACGGGTAGTTTGAAATCTAAACAAACAACAACAAATGTTTTAACAAGTGTACTAAAAGTTATTTACGTATGCAATTAACTAATTACTTTTCATTGCTTTCGATAGATTTTGTTTCTGTTACATCTAAGTACCGACTCATGATACTTGAAAGGATATTGCATTCTGTTATGATATCCAGTTGTAAGATTGACGATGTAAGATTTTAATATTGTCTTTTATAAACGCGAGTATCACACATTTAAATAAAATACTGTATACCGGATTAAAACGCGATGGCGTTAATATGAAATGGTTGTAAAACAAAACATTTGTAAAACAAAAACTTGGCGATTAAAAAGAGTGGCGGCGAGTTTCTTGCCAGTTCTTCTCGTCCGCTCTACGCCCTTGATTTGTGAACTGGTAGTAAATGTAAAATTAGAAGCATTTAATATGTATTATTTTTTATTGACGTTCATAGGTGTACATTGTGTTACCTAAATTAATAGATTATTTTTGAATTTAATTGAATTAAATATGGCAACTTTGTGACATTTCAAATATCAGACAACTGTCATCTTTCTGTCTCCCCGCGACCAAGGTTGCTGTAAAGCATCCGAAACGTCGGGATAAATAATTTAAACAATATAAATAATAAATCGCGTTTTAATCCGGTATACAGTATTTTATTTAGATGTAAGATTTTTTCACAAATGTAGTAGTTTTTGGATAAGGTACTCTTGTTGGCACTCGACAGAGATTTTGATCCTCGACGGAAAAGGTACACTCAATTAGAAAAACAATCAAATGCGTACTACCAGTGTTTCACGCCGCCCGATCACGCAGTCTAGTACGATCTACCGATAATACACTGTGAAAATGTTAAACAAGACAATAATATAGTATAATAAACCTCAATACCTAAAGGATATCAAACAGTAATCAATTATGTATGTTTTATTTACCAATCGCTTTCATTATATCCATCTCCATTTTGTTGATGTATTTTACAGATATATTATTAGTATAACCATATAATCGAGCGGATTTGCATACAATAGATGCAGTATTATGTGGTCTTTTCCCATTCATTTTTGCCGCTATAAAAACGCAGCACATTGTTAATACACCGATTTCTTTGCGAAGATTATACATCAATTGTTTCTTTTCATTATCATCTAAAATGGTAAATAAATTATAATAGAATTAAGCTATAGCTGCGAATTATTTACTATAGATAACTCTTTTACACGACATTCTCGTTGGGTAGTGAGTAAGTGCATCAAACTTATGCAGGTATATTTTTTTAGAATTTTCGAGGTGGAGCCGTGATTCGACAAATTTACCCAATTTTTAATAAGCATGGCGAGTACTATAATACAAAAACTCATTATGCTTCGATTTCCACTCTAGGTAAATACTCTTAACATTAGAAAAACCGGAGTCGTCAAATTGACGATTCCGTATAGTAAAACAGGTTCATAATATATAATTTGTACTTACTAAATGTGTCATGCATTAAATTAAATAAAAGTTTATAAATTATCTCTATAACAATTTACATATCAACGTCAATCAACCTAGCGTCAAAATGACGATCGGTGTTTCTGGTGTTAAAATTCTAACAAATACATTACTTGTGATATATTTTGTTTTCAAATTAACATGGCTCAAATATCTCTCTAAGATACGGCATGCGCAGCCCGGTATTCCATTTTTGTTCTCTGCGACCTTGTGGCAGAAGCGCCATAAAAATCTTCGCCCAATATTATTTACCAGTTTGAGACCCATACCTAATACGATTGCTGTAAAAGTATTGAAGGTACATCAATGAAATATCGGTAAAAATTAAAACTAAAAACAGTGACGACATTAGTTCCAGACTTTCAAACCTGCTGCTTATCAAGAAAAAAAAAATTTGCTGCTTTGATAGGATTCTCGATAAGTGTAATATGTAATCTACAAAGTACCTTTTGTATTAAACCAGCTTTTCCCCGTGACTTCATTCGTGAAAAAAATTAAGTAATTTTGTAAAATAAGGCTAAAACTTATCATGATTTAAATATTTGTTGTAATACGTAGGTATACGCACGTAATATGTAAATTGAATCAGATCAATTCAATATTTTTTTGCAGTACTAAGATTAATACATAATAATCCTTACAAACTTCTATATATATTTAATATTAAATATCATATGATTAATTTTTTAGGTAAGTGATACTTCAGCCACAGAACATCAGTTAATGATGCGCTGTCGACCTAATTTTTACTTCGAGCATTTGGTTTGACCAAAGATTGAAAACAAAACGCGCAATATTCACGGTTTTTCTATTGAACGTTGGTGTGGAAACCCGGTCGGAATTTCGATATTCCTCAAACCCGTTCAATGCCCAAAGTTACCAGACATGCTTACAGAAAATTATAAACATGTCGTCCCGGTGGGATTCGAAGCCACGAACCATCGATGCGCACGGCAGGTATTCTACCGAACGCGCCAGAGCCCGTCGAAATCAATCAATCTAACCCATCATAGCAGCCATATTTTATTTACATTTTACGTCCGTTTTCCTATAGGTTCAAATTCTGGGATTAAGGCAACAATTCTATATAGCTGCAGTGCCACTTAAAAATAAGTGAATATATATTTCGGTAAGCATTCGTTAAAAAATCATTAAAACGGTTTTCATAATTTCATCATAACATCGGAAAAAATTAAGTTTATTTTCTAAATTCTACCATTAGCATTTTGGAGACTACAGAATATTGTAAATAGCACCTACCTTCATCGTCGCTATCACTAAGGATGGCTTCTTTCCAATCATCGCTGTAGATTCTTTCTATATCTTGATTCATATTTATAATTTACCTCAATTTTAAATTTACAAATTCAGTACAACTTTTAGAATAACAGTAACTTCTAAAGTAAAACGTTTGACATTTGTGTTACTGACAATTCAACAATTTTTTGACAGATAATAATAATATAATTTTTATCTGTTTTCATCCTATTGTTTTACAATAAATCAAATTAATTAAGTTGCCGCCAAATAAAAAGTGTCTATGGTTTATACTTTATACTAATTATTATATATATGGTTTAATAATAATTTATTTCCTCTTAAGATTACATAAATCACTTACAAAAAAAAATATTTTTAAACGTTACAAATATTGGATTAGCATGTTAGTAGTAATACAATAAATAAAGTAAATATGTAGGTAGATAGAAATAAGCGCAAAAATTTAAGTGACGAATAATTGGGAGATTTATGAATTATGATGGTATGACTGTGTGTGTTCGAGCGATAACGCATATTATGTGTCATAGTGAAAGATGCTAATATTCGGATATATTTTTAAGTTGTAATATTATTTCTATTTTGATTACCTTTATAAAATAGTATAACTGTGTACAACCATTAGGTGTATAAGGTGTGTTTATAAATTATAATGTATATATGTATATATATTAAAATGTATATAGTCTCATGTAAATAAAAGTTTAATATAGTTTTAGTTTTGTAACATTGCCTCCAATCGAGTGGGTCTGCTGTCAAACGAAAATGGCGGGAAAATAGTAGAAGAATTACTGGCGCGCTGAGTTTGGTTCGATTGTCGACAGTTTTCAAATTCAAATTCAAATTCAAAAATCATTTATTCATTTAGGTAACACAATGTACACTTATGAACGTCAATAAAAAATACATATTAAATGCTTCTAATTTTACATTTACTGCCAGTTCTCAAATCAAGGGCGTAGAGCGTAAGTGGTTGAGTAAATAGAATTCTGATGATTATTGTGAAGTGATAATATTGATCTGAATAAACAATTGAGCAATTCAAGTATTTTCTTCAGTGGTTTAACATAATATTTTATGTGATCTATTCATTCATGTCAGTCATTATATGTAATGTGATGTGTTGTGTAGATATAAAAAATGCATTGTGGTTAAAAGGTTAGAAACGTGAAATATATTTTAAAAATATATATATATATATATATATATATATATATATAAATGCAACAGCTGAAATTTTATGTTAATAATGAGGAATCCTTTAAAATGTAGCATTTTGTTTATAGAATTTAGACGAGGATTCCCTATATTATTTCCGAGAATCCTCGTCTAAAATCTATAAACATACTAAATTAATGAACATACCTCAAACGTATAAATATAAGACGTGCATTCAAATCCGAAAAATCTTAACTAAAGGCATTCATACATCAATTAACTTTTCTAATTTGTTTTGTGCTATCTGTAGTTTTCGTAGATTTGTCTTAGTTGCCGCCCCCCATATTTCAATTAAGTAATCGATGTGTGATTTGGCCAAAGAATTATAGACAGCAGTTTGGCCAAAGAATTATTGACATCTTTAAACAAGCGCTTTGATGAAGTAGACATTAGGATCTCAGCGTTAGAAAACAACACCGTACAGCGCATCAGTTCACTTGAGACCAGGTTATCAAAGTTAGAATTAGATGAGGACATTACGGCCAATCACATCGATTTCAAGTCTGAACTAAACGAGATGAATCAAAGAAACTTACGTAATGATTTAGAAATATCAGTTATCGATGAAACTGAAAATGAAAACTTATTCCAAGGACCTCCAAGATTGCGCAAAGTTTGGATGTAGCTGTACGAGACATAGTGTTTGCCGAGCGGAAGGGTCAGCGACCTGGTCTTAGAGACACTGCATCCAACTCGACCCCGACCCATAATTATACGTCTGTCACGTCAGATTTTACGAAATGACTTATTGCGATTAGCACGTAAACGTTCCCCTACGGTTGCTGGATCTAACGATGTGACCAAAGTTAATATAACTAAATTTTATATCAACGAACGCCTCACTGCCTATAATCGCAACCTATTTTACCATGCCCGACAAGCAGGGAAGCGCAATGGTTGGCGTTTTGTGTGGACTAACCAAGGGCACATAATATATGCACGACAAAGCCTTGCCTCAGCTAAGAATAGATTAACAAAAGAAAGTGATATAGAAGTAGTTTTTAAAAATCCGGTACAATAAAATAAAAAATACAGAATACGTTTTATACGTATTAAGTAATAAATTACGTACATTTAACATATTAATAGTTTGTTTTTTTTTCTGTTAATTTACACATATTTTTATTTTATATTTCACATAATTATATTAAGTATTAGTATGATTTATTTATTTTTTACCGTTTTTATTTACCAGATTTTATCTTTGAAATTGTTTATCTCAAGGTTAGATTCCTCCATTGTTGAAAAGAGTGTCCATGGAGTTTCTTGCCGGTTCTTCTCCATGAGACCCACTTTTTGGAACCGTGCAACTAGACGTTTCATAAGAGCCTGCAAAGGCCTATTTGAAATAAAAAACTTTTCATTTTGATTTTGATTACATATTTTACTATTTAATTTAAAATGTGTGAGTAGGCAACTAACTGTTAAGAATAGGTTATAATTAAATGTATTTATTGTTGGTGTAGGTATATCATAGTTTGTTAATCTAAGTTAAATATTAAATTATAATATTATATTGTAATAAGATCATATAATGTAATGCATAAAAATATATTTAAATTATAGTTATTGATGTAGGTATAAGAATATTTTGATGTATAATATTCTAGGTTTATTAAATTTCATTCACTTTAAGTTGCGATTAGGAACATGTTACTGTGTGTTTCTTATTTTTTACATTATTAATGTTATACGAGTAGTGTTTGTGTCGTTTGTGCCAGCGCGCCCCTCCAGTGGAGAAACTGAAAATCAGTGTTGGGACTTCTGTCCCAACTTATACTGAGTGGTCTTCCGCTTCAGGCACCACATGTTTTGTTTTTTTTTTTACTTATTACAACTTTAATATCTTGTATTTCATTATGTATATATTTTCAGAACTTTTTTTATGTTTGTAATATCGTTTTATAACTTGTAATATTTTAAGTGGTAAACTGAATAAACTTATTCTATTCTATTCAATATGCACTTCACGGTATTTCCATCTATGAACGATGGTTCGTTACCAGGTCGGAATTTAGATTTATTATTATTATTTATTTATTTCTTTGTTCATTGCCCCAAAGTTACCAAACGGGGGGATGAGGTTAGCATGTACAGAAAACATGTCGTCCTGGTGGGATTCGAACCCACGACCCCTCGATGCGCACGGTAGGTTTTCTACTGAACGCGCCAACGAGTCTGTCAATTATATTATACTAGCAATTGCCCCTGCAACCCCCCTTGTGGGTTGAATTTCGTAAAATCCGTTCTTAGCTGACCTCTACTCGGCGAAAGGAATATTCCTACCATATTTCAAGTCGCTACGCCTTATGGTTCCAGAGATATCGTGATGAGTGACTATATAGGTGGGAATCTCTTTTATATATATAGATTAGCCGCCCAGACAGACTGAATATTGATTTCAATCCTCTTTGACGACATTTGCAGTACGTATTCTGTCAATGTTATGTCAAACACCATAAGGTTACATCAAAAAAGTTTGAATTGTAAAAGCGCTATTTATGGTTACATTAGAAATAATTTAATATGGTGGTTAAGTTTTAGAAAAATGAGTTTTAACTCGATAAGTGCTATCTAAGTCTAGGAATGGTTTTGTTTCCATACCTGGTAGAAAATAATTGAAGCTAAAATCAATCCTCATATGGACCAAGGATTTCTTACTGTCTTCTACACTAAATACTTATTAATAGTTGAATTTTCAAGGAGTATAAGAATAAAAACAATATTAGATTAAATTATTAAAAAAAGATAGGTACCTACTACCTTAATATCTCTATCTTTTTTTAAATTACTTAGTGAGTACATTTTTGTGAAATATTAACGGCTCACTTAATTGCAGATAATTATACCTCATAGCTTGTACACAAGATATCAATGATGAAAAAAATATCTTTTATTAATGCGAGTATCACACATTTAAATACTTTATAACGGATTAAAACGCGATTTATTAGTTATATTGTTTATCTCGACGTTTCAGATGCTTTACAGCAACGGTTGTTACGGGCAGACAATAACCCGTCAGTTATAAAGTATTTTATTTAAATAACATTTCTTATCTAGAATTTTGGTCGGTAAAGATTTATACAAGAAATAAGACGTAAATTGAGGTAACTTGTATTCGGCCAACCAATCATTTCTACAATAACGCTGATAAATAAAAAATACATAGTGGCGTATATATATGCATTATGAACTTCTTAACAGTTATTACAGTTTAAATCATCATAAATTAACGTTAGTATTGTACATTTATATTCAATCTCAACGTTTCAAATGATTTACAGCATACTATCGGTTGCGTGATCAGTCTAACAAGACAAAAGAGTTATTATTTTATAAGTTTCAATTTACTATTTATATCTACATATTATGTAATAATTATGTTTAAAAACTACCTCGAATCTTTCTACTCATACATTTAAATTTTAGAATGATATATTTATTGGTTTGCATGAACACGTATAATATGAACAGAAATAAAAAGTTGATAGGTGTGGGCGTGGCGACAGAAAGGCGGTGATTTTTCCTGAGGCTCCGCCCAGTGGAAATAACCTCCCACCCGCCATTTTAATACGCTAAAAATCCAATATACTTTGGCTGTATATATTTCATAAGTACCCTTTAACTTTCATACACGAGAGCATATATTTTTAATATTACTCTTCGATGATATTCAAAGCATCTCATATTTTCATAAAAATAAAAATATGATAAAACAGACGTAGGTAATATAAAAGTTGTAACCTTTATAGAAAAAGAAATAGGGATTAAAATTGACATAAATACCACAAAAGATAATTTGATATATAATATTTCTATACATAAATTACAATTACTTAAAGAATCAAAATAGAATACACAGTAAATAAACCTAAACGCACTTGATATGTCAAACAGTTCACTCAAAACAAAATTTATTTAAATCTTGCAGTTGCACCATAAATAATTATTTATTTATTTACACAATACAATTCCTTGTATGGAACCCTAAAACTACATCATTGAGATCACACTATATTGATTAGCTAAATATGGTTAAAACTACCTAATACCAATTTACTTGATAATATTGGATATAAAAAATGCACTAAATTTCATTTTTTTTCCTTTTAGTTCCTAGGTGCAAAGAAAATTGTCTGTTATAATGAAAAGTCGCACAGTTGAAAGAATCTATTTCTTCATATAATGTCTTATCAATCGAAAGGTACCCGAATACGGTAATTATCTGGAAAATAAGGATTAGCAAATAGTATTAGCTGAATTTGCAAAAATGGCCTTTTAAGTTTATTGACTGTAAAATTCAAAAATGTAGGTTTAAAATTAAAAAATACTGTGTAATTATAAAAGCGCACTTATACATACATAATGTTATGCCACGATTACTTATTAGATTTTGATACGTTAGTTAGGGTACAAATTATCGTGGACATCCATCACACGCAATCGAACGTCGCTTGTCGGGCTTTGGAGGCTTTGCGGCGAGACAGCTCAATTTCACCGACGGACACATCCCACATGTGCTGTTCGAGAAACATTTCAGACATCTGTATTATTTAATAGCAAGTGATTTTTAAATAATTGTGATTCGTTCGTTATTTGTTATAAATAATAAAACCATTTCTTTACTTTTATTCATACATCCATACATATTTGAGACTATAACTTTTTTGATTTAATTAAATACTTGAATATTAAAAAAAGATAGCAACACGCCCCGGTTTATGTTACTCAGCGGTAATGTTGCTTTCTATTGGTGAAAGATTTTTTATAATCGGTCGAGTAGTTTTAAGTTTGTGACTGAAGTGAAGACACTACGGAACGCCTGTTTTTAGTATTAAATACACGATGTAAACAAAACTCAGTGTATGAGGTTGAATGGAAACTTAAAACAAGGCCTAAAAAACCCTACTTATGTCGATAAGGCTATATAAAATGATGTCCTCCAGACTTCTCACTATTCATAATACGTGCACACACTCCACAGTGTGGTAGTTATTACATTTGAGGTCAGGAAGTCACATGTAAGTGCGTTATGTCGATCTGTCAACACTTTGTAGTAATTAAAAGGAGCTCTGTGAAATCACCTTCCTCTGTAGAAAACAGAAAGATATTTTTATTTATTTATCATACTTAAAATCACTCAAAAAACAAATATTGCATCAAAAATTACATAGGTTTCTAAAATATAAGGTATAATAAGTAGGGTCGATAACCGATTATCTACTTATCTATTTCAATAATGTAATATGTGTATTTTCTTTGACATTTTAAAACTTATCACACATTTAAAGAAAATAACTTTTACCGCATTAAAACCCGGATTATTTATTATTTTATCCCGACGTTTCGAATGCTTTGCAGCAAACGTTAAACCAGGTAAAAAAAATACTTTCTCACTAACAATAAGTTCCTGAATATACAAAATATGTATTTATAATAATTTTGTTGTGATACATAACATATTTTCAGTTTATACTTAATATTACTAATCTAATATAATGCTATTTCTGAGCAACACTACTTGTAAAGTATGTAAGAGTGGGTCATTGCATTGTTAATAATATTTTAGCTTTCTTTATTCAGTTGCATAAATTTTCCACGAAATATGCAGAGCTTTGGTAAGCTTAAAGATAACTTTATTTATTATTGTTATTTCTTCAAAACCAACGTTTTCAAAGAAAAATACTCTTATTTCAATCAAATTTCCACCCCGATATTATATTAACGCGTTAGGGATTTTACTGTCAACAACTGATATGTAAATTCCACCCGACTTGGAGGTTCAGAAAATGCTCATATTTATACTATCGTTGATATTTATTTTCACTGTTTGAGCATAAAATATTGTTACATGGAAATGGAGGATTTTCTTAGCAGTGTATAGTTTGACAGGTTGACAGTTATAGGATAGGACCAAGCTTCCGAGGGTACGGTCTCACTAAAGAATATTAAAATTGTTACCTAATCTTATATATCATGCTGTAAATACTTGTTTAAAGTATATTAAACGAAGTGTATGAATGAATTAAGAAAATATTTAATAGCACAAGTAAATACATAATTTTAAATAACTCATTTAATTATACTTAAAATGAATTTGTGCAACGGGTGATCTGGCTTGGCCTGGCGGCTTACATCTAATTGATTTTCATGTGGATATCAGACACCTAAATAAAATACTTATATATAATTAATATATTCTAGATATCAAGGTAACAGTGTCATCGGGGTGGTTGACCTTAAACACATATTAATCTATTTATTCTTCTTAAAACAAACAAGTAACGAAAAACATTTTTTACTTTACAATTCAACTTTTCAATAATATTTTACAAAGTCTTAAAAAGTAAGTATTTATTTGGTTATTGAAGACTTTTATCTGACATCACAATAATACGATAGCCTCTTACAAGTACAATATCCGCCGTAGAATACAAAGCGGGTGAAGGAAGTTTTCTTTGTCCAGTCGAGCGTGTAATCGTATTCAAATTCTTATTGTAAACAACTTTCCTTCTTAAAATTAAAAAATAGTTTTCTGTATTCTACGCTTTTGTTGATTCTACGCTACGTTGCACCAACTTCTACCTGTGGGACCTACCTGTCGTTATAAGAAGTAAAATTATTTATTAGTATTGAATGTGATTTACGATTTTTTATTATTCACAAAGTAAGCACATTTTTAAAATTAAGTAGGCACACAAAGCAATCGGTTTATTTACCAATTCAGGATTGTCAAATAAACCGATAGATACAATATACCTACTGTCTGTAAACTTTATTTTCAAAATCAAGTATTCTATTACATTCACATTTAAAGTGAAATAAAGTATGTATTTTAGACTGAATATTTTTTATTTTTCGGTACAATATACATATAGGTATATTAGTTGAGAGAAAAAAGAAACAAATAATTTCTTCAACTACCGTTTAGTTTAAAGCTTTAAATGTAAAAACAAAATTCGATTTCTTAATATTAAAAGGATACGTTAAAATCTGATAAAATACGTATATCAACAACATTAACATGTGTTGAAAGTCACATAATTTACTATAAATCCAATCTTAGTGCATAGATGATAAAGTACATTTTGAAAAAAAAACTACACGTATGAATTGCACATTTACTAGGAGGGTGCGAAAACTTGTTGTTATCGTGAAGAGGCCAATTTCGGCAAATGGATACTAAGTCCTAACTTTCCTATCTCTTTTATGTGGCATGGAAGCCGCGTTCTTTTAAAATATCGACAAAACGACGTATCAGGTATACAGTAACGTGTGAACATACGACACGCAATTTAGAATGGATTTGCTTTACTGCCCCGTTAAGTCTTCCTTACAAAGTATAATTTATAGGGAATTTTAGACACTTATTTGATGTGTTATAAGAGTACAAAGGAAGGAGTTTAGTAAAACAATGTCTTCAAACATTGAAATTAATTCAAGTATTATTCTTTTATATTTATTATGATTGCTCCTTAAATGCATTTGGAGATTTTTTTGTGCATTTAATCATTAATATGATAATGTATACAATCCACCGGGATTATGGGTATCAAAACGGTATTAAACAATATAAATTTCTCAAAATATTTTACTATCTATGTAAGTTTAGGCTAATTTTGTGTAGAAACTAGAAAGATTTATTTAATGTCATGACCGATGACCGGTGGTTAGTCGTCGGGTGTCGAGGGCAACTTCGCGCCTCGCTGGACGCCCTTTGAGGGCAAACCATGCGAGAAGTCATCCACTTATCGGCACGATCTCACGCCGAAATTTTTCCCGTTTTTCCCCATCTTTGCGCCTCGATGGCTGTACTCTAAATGTAACATAATTGAATCAGACCATCTGAATCGTAGGATTGTTTCAAATTAATCATGACATACGTGTATTCTTATATTCATTTAATTTGTATCTTTATATGACACTGAACGCATTTATCTTATTAGTGAACATTATTGTGACAAGAGGACTATTGCAAAAATCGAACGCCGTTTCGGAGCGAAACGAAATAACCACCATTTTTGTATTTTAATTATGTCAAACGAAAGCGAGATGTCTAATTGCGAACGACGGATCGACCATCGGATCCGATAATAACGATAAACTGTACGATCCGTCAACCGAAACTTCGTATTTTGGTTTAGTAATAGGCCTCCTGATACAAACAGCCATTTGTTTTAATTGAATACAAGAAGGAGTCATATTTACTTCAAGCTATTAAAACATCAGTTAAAAACGGAGATAAGTAGGTACTTGTACAACGGCAAAGGAAAGTAATAAAAATAAATACACAGCAGAGTCGCTGTAATTACCTCTACACAAGTATCATCAAATGAAAAGTATACAGTTTCACTGGGTAAAGGAAAAAGGTTTTGAGGCGCTCGTTTCACGCCAACTGTAATGCAATTTGAAGTGAGAATCAAAGCGATGTTCACTGCACCCTCCTCTGCAATACAAAAATGTTTAAAATAAAATGAATTCTCTTCACGTGCTTTTATATTAATAGAAAAAGTACTAGAATTAATCTGGTTTATAACAAGATATGTTGTAATATTAAATTTTAATTATTTTTATATAATACTAGTGGACCCCGCAGACGTTGTTCTGCCACAATTTTGGCTCCGAAATTATATAATTATTCTTAAATTAATACCCCCGCACTCTTATGAAGAAAGGGATTTCGTAAGATTTTTCAAAAAATTTTTTTACATACAAACCTTCTCCTAAAAATTCTGAAGACAACAAAAAAAAATTTAGCTCAATCTGTCCAGCCGTTCTCAAGTGATGCGAGTACATACATGCGGCATTTTATTTTTATTTATATATATTTTTACACACATAATTATGCAACATTATTTTCTTTTTTAGTTTCTTTTAGTTATAGTTTCTGCCCTCTTTACACTATATGTATATTAAATATTTCTGAAACCCTCTTTAAAAAAAAACGCCGCGTTTATTTAAGACAATAAAGCCATTCATTTAGTCGTTTTAAACTGAAACTTAAATATTATCATCAGTACATTAATATCGAGGCGACAATGAGCGATAGCTACCGGCCTAGCATGACAACCGCGACAAAATTTTGTCGACCGCGTCTCGTGTTTTTATCGATTATCTCTTTATTTCTTCCGGGTCTAATATGAAAATTACACTTAAAACTCGACTTTTAATATCAAAAATAGATATATTTGTCGATCGAGATATCTTTTCTATCAAAATTGTCGATTTCGATATATAATATATCGAGATATATTACATCTTAGTTTGTCTTCTCTCGTCCGCGACATCTCGTGGCGGTCATTCAAGGCCGGCTGTAATTATATAAACACAAGCGACCCACCCCGGCTTCGCACGGGTAGTAGAGCATATTTATGTCTACATGTTTTGTCCGTCGTATGGTTGCATTTCCCGCTCGTATATTTTTTGCAGTAACTGCGAAGATATTCATTTAAATTATATGGTGTTAAAAAAAAGTAAAGCTTAGCATTAGTAAAAAAATATTTAAATCGATGCAGTAGTTAACCCTTATATTAGTAACTTAAATTATTGAAGATATGAAAATATGACTGTTGATTTTGTTCTATTACCACGAAGAGGTCAGATCATGACGTAAATCTCAAAGCTTCCTAGTAATTATATCGGTCAATAATTTAAACAATAAATACGGAATTCGTATTTGTTAATAACGGATATTAATCGACATCAGCAACTAACAGTACACTAACTTGAAAAAATATATATTACGCCAGAACTTTTCAAAGAAAAATTGTGATAACTTTGAAATTATTTGAGATAATTTAATAGTAATAAGTATATAAATTATAAGTTCGGCTATATTGTGATTACTTTTAAATTATTTAAGATAATTGAAAAGTAACCAACATTTTTGTTTAAGCTGCATTTGGCGTAAATATACATTTTCAAGTTAGGGTAGTATAAATTGCTGGTATCAAAATGTGAATATTACAAAATATCCACTAGAATATTATCTAAATTTATAAGGCTAGAGTTGTAAACAGCTCGCGATATGTCGACATGACGCCGACCGGCGGTCACGCACTAATTACGCCGTCACGTGTCACCGGCGCAAAACACGTAGTTTGGAACCGGACAACGTGACGCGCTTAGATTTGTGTCGATAAATTACTTTTCAGTTTCAAAAATTAATATTATCCTCAAATTATAATAATAATCTAAGAAATAGAATAAGTCTTTTATTTATTTTGTTTTATCCTCAACTTTAATAGATTTCTCCGAATTTTTGATTTATCCTAATAATTCAATATCCCTTTATATTATCTGGCACCCACCGCATGTACTTACATTGTAGAGATGTCAAAAGTAAATTTTTAGACAGGTTTTATTTTCAATTGATGACCGATGATACAGTTACACCTCATAAAACACTACACAATGACACTTTATCGATGTCTCATGTCAATCAACTTTGTCAAAATTCAAACGTATTAGAACATCACTAGTTTGTTAGAAGCGGACGTTCAGCGGCTGTCCGCAGTCGCTGTGCTAGACCACTGCTGCAAAAACACCGACAAAATGGGGCCCAGCTCTCCGCTGCACTACTCGACCGCAACTGCATCCGACGCCAGACGTACGTAGTAATTAGTCGTGGCTACGGCCTACGCCGAATAATTGTTTATAATTGTTCATTTTAATTATTGTTATGACATACAGTATTACAATCTGACCAGTCTGATTATTACCGATTATTGATTTGTTTGTACATGTACTGGGGTCTGGAGTAGGTACATGGTAGAAACATGAAAATTTTATAGTAGCTCTTTTTATACCGTAGGCATTAAGCAATTGATGCCTTTTAAACATTTAATTTATAAGGTGGTATAAAATTGTATGAACGTTATTCAGTACGAGGACAAAGTCCCATACAAACATCCAAGACGGTATTGCTAACCGCCTTCGGTTGGGCACAATCAATCCGTGGTAAATTACATAAAAAATACATTTCAAGCTTCAGCTGACTGCTAGATGGTTTCTTTATTAGTTTTCCCGGAGGCAGGCCGAGTTCACGAGGGACGTGTGAAAAAAATCTTCACGGGATTAAGAGCCCGTTTATCGAGCGCGGAGGCGGACTTATTGCCGTAATACAATCTCTGTTATGTCGCGCAAGGATTATCCGTATCAGCGTGTTTTACAAGAAAATGTGTTTCGCGGATCCCGTGTGTATACGTTAATACGGTGCGTTTATTTTATATGCTTTCATAAGGCTTTACTTGTAAAAAGAACAGTATATTTCATTGAGTTTAAAGTTTGTATACAATGTAATTATCAATATTAACTTATTGTTAGTTAATACTATATCGTTTCCTAGAATACTGAAATATATAGAATACTTACTTACGATACTGTTAATGCAATAATTAGGCTTGTATAAAATACCCAAGTTGATAAATCATTATTTAAATACGAAAAATATCTCATCTGGGCGAAATCCGCGTGCAAATCCTTGCAAATTGAATACGCCATTATCGAATGTAAGCAATTTTACCGCAGCTGGTGCGGCTACGCGCGGAGCTACGAAAAGGAACCAAATACTACGAGTTTTAGCTAATTCTCATTTCTTAAAATATTACCGAACTCGTTATATTCTGATGATTAACCAAATTAACATTGGGTTAAATTTATTTAGAATTGAATTTATTCATTTGGTATAGTTGAGTCAAGAGAAACTTTAAAATTAATTTTTATATTAAATTTTGATTATAGTTATTTTATAATGTATAATTTAAAAAAATAATATTTAAATGAATCGACACATTGTAATACGGAATGCTTATCGATAAAGTAATTATTATTATCTTGTGAGTTTTATAATACTCTTTTTTATAAAATTGCGTACTCCAGCTGCAGTCGTTAGGGCGCAAAATCTCATAAATAAGTGAGATGTTGACGAGCGACCCGCGAGTTGAATTGAAAATGGGCCTCCCGACAGAACTTATGGGCGGATTTTCACTATTCTCTCATTTTTCGTTGTATTCTTGTGTGATTTCATTTATTCAATAAAAATATTTCTAAGTTTCTAGTAAACTTTCACAGCTGTTGTAATATCATTCATTTTCCCAATTGCATCATATTATACATTAGTGAAAGTGCATATTGATTTTATAAAAAAGGGATTACTTAATATAAAACTACCCACCCATAATTATTGGTATTGTGTTTTTTGTCACGTAATATTATTGAATATAATATAGCTGCGAGTTCAGTCTGAATAATAAATCTATGGGTATATGTTGGTTTTCAAACGAGTGGAATGTATCCTTTTTATGTTAATATTTTAATCTGAAACCTGAAATTTTTGGTTCACGTTTAAATAAGATATATTGAATTGCCGAGTCCCCTGTAACGGCATGACGCAGACATATTTCTGTGTTTGTTTCACTAATCATTTTTCTTTACAGGCAAGGTTCATTAGGTGTTCTGTGCCGGACTGACTGATATAATTTATTTTGTTCTTGTTTCCCCGGGAATCGAACCTGTCCGATTCTAAACGCAAGGCTCCGGGGTTGGGTGGTAGAGTCGGCTAAGCAAGCTATACCTTTATAATATTTAACGATGATGCCCTCATAATATAATTTAATAAGTGTTACATTGAAACCCATTATAATGTTATAAATTACATCGTGGAGAGTACAAAGTGTGCGTCATTCATCGTTCGCCACAGCGCCCGACCGGTGGCGTCAGTGCGTAATTAATTTGTCGTAATGTGTTTGTCAAAATAGTAGATACGTTTAAACTAACTGATTAATTTCGTATCTGAACACGAGACCTAGGTAATATTCTCTGTTAAGCATTTAATTAATAATTAAATCTCATTAAAACAACTCTATCGTCTTGATAGGCATCTATTCACTTCAACATTGTCCCAACTTTATCACGTTAATTGAAACCGTTACCTTGTAATTAAATATTTCGACGCGTAGTACTAAAGATTGTCGTCGCTTTTATCGCGTCCGGCTTTCGACTGCTATTAGTATTAGTACTTGTATAGTAGATATAAAACATTTTATTAATATTTAGGTGTTTATGAAATAGTAGTCATAAACACTAAAAAGTGACAAGTCTAACAAACTATGTATTTACGACTAAATATAAATAACTTTGAAAAAAAAATAATACCTTTTTTAAAATATTGTTGTAACAAATTATGATCTTAGAGTAAAATATTTATTTTACCTATTACGAATATACGCACTACGACTGCGTGTTTCGACCCCTCGAAGTCAAGCTGAACTGTACTAATATCAATCTAACATCTGTAAAACGAGCAGATTGACTTAATGGTGTTTGCAAAGTTTCGCGGAGAGAAAATTTTAGTTTACCGCCTGTCTTACAAACGTCAGTCGAGCCTCCGCAGAGTGAGGCGATTAGTGGCAGCTGACAAGATGTACTCGTATATCCACGCGACAGTATTTTATCGAGTTTTAAAAACTTAAAGGTATCAATGTGAAAAAATATAATATGTTAAAAAAATAACTAAAATAATTTATTATAATACGTTGAAGGTTTATTTTATTACAATAAATATTTTAAATTTTGTAGAACATACATGGAAAATAACAATAACAATCCTGGCATCGTATCTGCAAATTAGATACGAATTGCAATATTTTCACTAAAAATAATCTCTACGTAATTCGTTGAAACAAGCTGTTCACGCATACTGTTAAAATTAATTAGCAGAAGTTATATTCATAGTTGGTTTCGCCACGTGACGGTGTAGAGCAAAATGCGTGTGCGGCGAGCTGGTGATCGCGGCCGCACCTGTCAGAATATTAGATCGGCGGCATTAATCTGCCACCACAGCCGCCCGGCCACCCCGCTCCACTACGCCACACCAGACAAACAATCAAAAAGCCCATTCTGAAGCAAAGTCGCGGTTTACCATCGTTTTCATCTGCGATCTCCGGCCGTAGACTAACATCCGGTGCTTTTGCGCTATTCAAGTTTTAGTATTTACTTAGCCATCTTAATTGTTGTGCCTATTCCACGTTATTTTTATTTATTTTAACGATTTCAGCATAATATTAGCTATTTCAGATATCCTGACATATACAATAATAAAAAGAAGATAGAATAATATGCAGAACAGAACAAATACCTACTACAATTTTAGTGCATCGTGTCAGTTCGAGAGTAGTTTTAAAAAAATTTGATTAACAAGAAAAAGATAATATTTATTCATACATGAACATTTCTGTGTCGATTTGTTAGGACTACAGTCGTAAAAATATTTCACGACCTGTTTGAAAGCCTACCGATATAACTTATTACCTATCGAAATCCGTGGGCGATACAAAGGAAAGAATTTTGCAAATGGCCTTATAAAACGCGTATCGCGCAATATAAGATCTCTTTGTTATTTTGTGGGGTCAGAACTTATTCATCCCGCAAATCCGCTCATGTATGAACCAAATCCCGCTCGGTCACCGCTGATTGCATTGTCATGTCTAGTGGACGATATTTCAATATAATATTTTGAGCCTTCTTCCTATGACGGTAAAAATTATATTTGAGTAACAATATTTTAAATCCAGCATAGCCCACGCCGTATCGGTTTGTAAAACAAGCGAGCCAACGTGATTGGAATGTTTCATAAGACCCTTCAAACATATGAGACGCGTATGATGTATGGGTTCTCTTTAACCAAAAAATTATTAGTGAGTAATTATAGTATTTTACACTCTCGATATTGGAAGATATACTTATAACTGTAGTTATATTTGAAGATAGATTTATAAACAACGCGCATCACGTCGCGGTCGTCTCAAACTTGTACAATAATGGAACTCTTCTCGTCACGCGTCTCGCGACATCTGGTACCTGTTATCCATAACAAGAATCATTTTATACAACTACTTTCAGAAACTATAAGCCTTGAATATAAGCTACATTACACATTAACTAAGGATTTATCCACAATTTTCAAAATAAATTAATATAAGTCTACAATTATTTAGGTATGTATTTATATGATAGAATTGACAAAATAATGTAAATACAAGTGTAGCAATTGTAATTATAAAATATTATAATATGTGATATCTTATGTTAATGGATTGGATTCGATTAATTTGAATAAATACTGGATAAGCTTCGTTACTCGAACGAACTTACGGAATAATGTATCGTAGGTAGGTATATGTAGGTAGGGTTCGTTATGCACTATAAAGGTGTAAGTGAACGATTAACAAAAGGGAAGCTGAGTTTTAATCCTCGTGGACATGTTAACCCCATTATCAGGCGGTTGGCTTAGTACGCATTAAGCCGTCGACACAGCCTCGATTTATGCCAGCACGTTCTAATTTGGCGATTCCTATCCGATCACTTATTGACCATTGGCTTTTCCACTGATATTTGTACGATATTTCTTATTAAGTATGAAATAATTTAATATATAAATAAATATCGTTTAATTTAATACTTTTGGAATACAGTTTTTTTTGTTTTAATTGTAGTTTTCGGGATTTTCTTAGAAAAGCTTACTTTGATGTATTGGCAGCAATAAAATTGCGTTACGATGAAATTTAACGAGTTCCTAACGAGTACTCATAGGCTATAGGTGCTACACAGTCACAAGGAACATATTATTAAAAACAAACAATTATATTTGTTTTGTAGGTGAAGTGTCGCCTACAATAAAGCGAGCCACATGCTCGGCTATCGATATCTAACAAAAATAATTGTTTAAGATCTAGTAATAATATAACTGGTTTACACCACCATGCAGTAATGAAACTTCTATGTAGCTACGGCCTCCGCTGCTACGAGCTCGCTGCAACATTGCTACGATAATCCCTCGATCCGCGAAAGCCAAGCTTTTCACGCCTCTTTATTACATTAATTTAAATGTTTGCCCGGCGGATTGCCACTGATCCTCTCCCTTCGACGACATTAACGACACATCCCCGATATTCAGATATTCCAATTTACAATAAACATATGTATGTTGGTATTATTTATTCTTATTTTTATACATTAGGTAGAACAAACACTTTTGACGTCTTAAACGACCTGTTAAAGAACACAACCTCATATGAGAAGAAACTTAGCCGTTATTTTTTAGGATTGCTTACCTTATGGTTCATAAATTATGGAAACTGGAATATATTGTAGATTTGTTATGCTATGAATTATTATTTATATTTACCCCAAGATGATCGAAATATTTATTTTTATATAGTGGTCTTTGCCACTTATGTGTTAAGAAAACTGTTTTCTAGTGGTAAAAATAGAAGCATTTACATCATCAACATCACCCGCATCTGCACATATTGTAAGTACACTTAAGACGTGGATTCAAATGGCTGTTACGTTGCCTTGGAGGAAAGCGCTATATTAGCTCTGTCGGTATGAGGTTCCTGAGCGGATTACGTTTGTCAACGCACCTGGATTCGCGACAACAAACGATGGTAATTAGTCACACTAAGCCATCGAGCTGCAAACGAAAATATTTACTAGAGTCACAGGCGTTAAGTTATTGCTCTATAATCCGATAAACAAAGATCGCTTCCTCGAAAATTGTGTTATCGTCGCTCTAAAGCGTTCACAAGTCGCCGCTTTACGAGGGCAGGCGCCGGGAGCATGCAAACATAAAAATTCTCTATCGGGACTAATAGGAGCGAAACAAATAAAAGGATACGTAAATAGAAGCGTCGGATAAATTCCAGTGGGGCTCGAGTGCGCGTAAATCCGCGCGATTTGTATCTGTGACAGGGGTGTGCGGGCCCCGCCACCACTCCCCGCCCCCTCGACCTCGCTCTAACAATTAATTTGACAGATAATATTTCTACCGCAACTACAATAAGTCTTTATTGCATTTTTATGTCCCTATACTTTGAGCCACGATGATACCGGTTTTTTAACCACGTTTATTCTTTATTGGAGTTATTGTTAATAATATTGCTACATAACACGTACTCTGGGTAGACGCAATCTTTAGTTTTGACTCTAGCTTGAACCAAAATTGTGATGTTTCAAAAGTTCTTATAAAAGTTTCTTGAAATTAATTTTAAACTAACACACTTTTCAAATCTGTTTCATTTAATTATACGTTGTTTTTATATTGAGCAGAATTGATGATACTTTTGATTTATAGAGTAATTTTCTTTATTCTAGACTTTATTTTTGATAGAAATTTTAATAGAATATTTATGTTCTCGCAAACGAATCCTCGCAGCAATATACCGCAGGTCACGTCTATGCAAATGATATTTAATCAGAAACGCTTAATAACAACTGTGGCATAGCCGCTCCTGTAAAGAGGTGCAATTACACCAATCAAATTGAAATTTTGCCGCACTAATTGCGCTCAACATGTTTTATGGCCACGTTCTAATCCGAATGGACTGATATTTGCATGACTGAGGGGTTTCATCTTACCCGTGTAATTATAAATAAATACTCTTTAATATATTTATTTTTTATCTTTTTTTAGAATGCATTCACATAACCTATATAATATTATATATTATACAAAACATTTATTATATACCTACTATTATTATTATGCTATACCGCCTTTGATAATAATATACATATATAAGTTTTATTCAATTATAATTATCCTTAATAGTACTACCAACTCAAAATCATTCCAAAAACACTGAAAGTAATACTACACATAATTTAATAAGAATATTATAACTTTAAATCAACTAAGACTTTGTAATAATTGTTCATAGTAAAAGATTTAAAAGGAATAATTTAGGGGAATAAAACAACAATTGGTTCGTGTTACATCCTAAAACAAACGTGGATTGCAAGGCGATAATTTATGTTGTCATCGGGGTATCATGATATCGTTTGTGTAAATCAGCGTAGGATATCAATAGTGCGGTCCGTTAAGCCGGCCCGCAGCTCGCACCTGTGACCAAACAGGAACACTTCACCCCTGAGTTGGACGTGTTAAACAATACAGTGTCAACCCACAAAATGATAAAAATGTAAAATTTTATACCAATCGCTTCCTTATGAGCTGGAGTACATATTTCAAAAGAGATATATATCATTTAAATCGTTTTAATTGCAAAAATATAAAAAAAAACTAGTGGGCACGAAACCTTAACATGTTTAGAATATTTAACAATAATGCACAAAATTATATTACTTTGATTGTAACCAAGAAAAATGATATACATTTAGAGTAATAATAATAATTTTAAAAACATCTATTATTTCTGTTATTCTTTAAAAGAAATTTAATAAAACCTAATTAAAACTTCAAACTCAATTTTCTCAAAATGGCAACCATGTGGGTTGATACTGTATTATTTAACACCGTCCAGTTAAGGTTGCCACTTACCAACTTATTTTAGACAAAAACGTTTTTTTATTTTACCTCGTAACGTCCTGAGTTTTTAACAAACGTACGTCTACGACGTAATATGATATAAAAAGTATAAGTATATATATTACTAGCCGTCCCCGCCCGCCCGCTTCGCTGGGCGAATTGTAAAGGATAGACGAATATGAACTATCCACATAAATTTGAAAAAAAATGGTAAAGGGTTGATGGAATTCAAAAAATGAATAGCCTAAAACCTTCTACAATTAATTCCGCGTCGAATGGTCATGGTATCATGCCGATCGGTCCAGTAGTTTTCAAGTTTATCGATAACAAAGAAAAAAAAAGTTGCTTATATATATATAGATAAGTAGTACTTACTACAGACCGAGACTAAACCTGTCTGACTTGCTCGATAAAATATATTATATTTTTGTATGTTTTATGCTCAATACTATAATATGAAGAAAATATTCAAAATTTCAACTACTAAATTTAATATGATAGATTTTTATTAAGTAAACAAAAAAGCAACAAAACACATTTTACAGTGTTATGTTTTCATAAAATTAAATGATCAATTTTACTCTAGGACGCTGAAACATTTCACAAATGTAAATATTCATAAAAATATAGTAGGTACTCAACGAGCAAAATAAATAAACAATAACCAGTAAATTATTCACTTACAACTCAATTGTCTATTGGAGACTTTTGTCTTGGTGACGTCTCTCTACTACTCTTTTACTCGATGTAAATTACTAACCGATTATTAATGCGCTTCGTACAATAACTAATTATTCAAAATAGCAAGGACTTCAATCAAAAGTAGCTCACTAAATATATAAATATTATAATATGTAAAAAGATAACATAAATAAATTGTTATTTTAATATACACTTACTAACCCTATTCGGATTTTTCCTACCCTTCATCGAATCGTGATGTAACACGATTTGAATGGCGTAGCTTTGAAGGTAATCGATATTTTTAATAATTGTACTTTCGTAATCGAGGTAAATAAATAAAAGTTATAATAAGGCCTATTTATTTCATACTCTATTTACAAGCAACAGTTGAAAAGGATTTTAAATACTATGTATATTAAATATTTTAAAGGTAGTTAATTTTTATCTTGTATTATTATTAGGTAATTTGAACTAAAATAAAAAAAGACTTCTGGTACATTTTGTATCATTTAAGCAGTTGACTCATTTGTATAATGAATATTTCAGTCATGTATATCACTGTAGCATTCTATAGATTCTAAAGTAGAATACTTCGCTACCTATCAGTACAAAAAGCTGTCCACAATTTTGTTAAAAGACAATAATTTACAAAAAACAAAGCAATGCCCCTCGAAGCGTTCGCGGTCGAGTCGTAGACGATCAATTTAAAAGCAAATAAAAGTCGTATCATCGCGTTTTTCTTAAAGGAGTTTCTTCGCAAACTACGTTAAAATGATTTAGCTCCCCCTAGATATCGTTACAGGCCGCTCTTATTGAGCTGGCTGGCCCCGGGCCGCCGGCTAATAAACGCTTATCAACGCCCTCATTATCACACCCTTAACATCGCTTTAATGTCTTGCTCTTGAACAAAACATATTTAATCACATTTTTTCTCCCGCGCTAAGAACTTTTTAAATTTCATAAGCGCGCTACCCGAAAGCCGTGAACTGTGTTTCAAAGGTAGTGTCTTGCGGATAAAAGCTGCACAGTAATGGCTTTAGATTTACAAAGGAGATACAACTTTCAAATAACATCTTTTTCAAATCTTTGTTTTAGCAATGATTTGAAAATATATTTTTCATGTGCACGTAGTAGTGTGTAGTGTGTATGTAGTAGGTATAATTTTAAGATAGATTTGCTAAAGAGTGATTTTCATCTTCCTTTTTGTTCACATGTATTAATGGATCAGTAGCATTCCTTTTAAGTATACGTAAAGGCCGTGTTACTCATTCATTGGGACAGGTCATATATTCAGTATGTACAATGTACATACATACTTACCTATGCTTTAAGTTCAAGCAATATACTATAATTATGATTGCTAGATAAAATAGAAGTGAAACAGTAGAGCCCCGCTGTGCTATGAGGAGTCGTCGAGGAATCAGCCACCCCGACGGCAACCTCGCCCTGATCTTTTAAGCCCAACTTTACGGCTACTTCGCGACACTAAATTATAATATAACACGTCGTAAATTTCAGAAACTATCCGCTACTGACAAGTGCGATTAAGATCCTTTGCACTTGTGATGTAATAAAGCAAAGACGATAATAAAGATACATCATGCAGGTAAACTATAACAGAAAATAAATTATATTCACAACAATTATAACTACTATCTTCAGGTTTACAAAATGCTCACAAAAGACATACACAGAGATACAAAAAAAATTCAGAACGAAACTCAAAGTAATCAAGCTAAAAAAAGACTCAGGTGTATTCACGTGTTTAGTCTAGGATTTGTCGAGTGTTCTTTTGAGCGTATCTCTCCCCTATGTTTAAACTCAAAATTAAGAGCCAGCAAGCAAACAGTATCATTGCTGCAGGGAAAAAATAAAAGGGTGCCGGCAACGAAGTATCTACTCACCGACTGTAATATTTGAAGCTACGACGAAAGAACAAAAATTGAATATTAAATGAAATAATTTATGCCATATTTATCATTTTGCAAATGAACAGTCGCACCTTAATGAAATCGTTAAAGGTATTATAATATGCTAAAAAATTCTCAAAATTTTATTGGCCGAGTTTAAGAAATTCTGTATTTCAAATCACCATTTTTGTCGTCTACGCCGCATTATATGACTGTTATTTGAGAATCGCATATTCAAATTGTATGAGTAACTGAGTTTTTCTGAAACCAGATACATTAAAAAACGAATCACGCGAATAGTCCAAGAATACCGTATGCAGGCGGATACATATTGGATGCGAAGCGGGTTAAAATATCCGTAAATCAAGGGATCACCCGTGACATGGGCTCGTACTCCTGTCGCGTCACTATCAGTGTTTAAAAACAGATTTGCCTGTATGAGAAACGTCCTCAGTATGTCCGATACCCATGATAAATTATATCCAAAGCTCTAAGGCCTGTATTTCAAGACATGACTCTAGTTTTAATAATGTGAAAATCTTTTTTCTCTAAAGAAATTTGACCCTTCTCAAAAATATTTGTATTTTGATTTGGATTATGGACCTAGAGTCTAAAACATTATTTTGGATATCTTGTTTAGTATATCTACTTTACTCTTTATGACATATAAAAAATACGTATTTTGACATTTACCAGGTATTGAAAATCATAGAATTTGGACGACCAATTTTTTAGATCCTATAATATCGATATATTGTAGTGTCGTTAGGTAATAACACGAAGATTTTATACGTATATTGATATATTGATTGTCTACAAATGGCTACTATTGCCATTTGTAGACAATCGAGGTAGTATACATAAAAACAAGAACAATAATTAATATTAAATAATATTTTAAACACTTAGGATTACAATTGTGAATAATGGGACTGAAAAGAAAAGCACCTACTTATAATATTTTTAAGTTGAAATAGATTGAAAAATTAAATAAATTAGCGGGCAGGTAAAAGTGTGGGCTAGAAGGAGGGGGATGTTCGTTAAGGTTTAATTAAATCGTCCTCGGCGGCCTCTCGCGTTTTAATTCCACCGTTATTAACGCTGTTAAAAAGTGAGCATACTGAATTAGGAAATACGTAGAGTCTACCTTGTTGTGTATTTTATATAAATTTGATTATTACTTTCTCTCCGTAATACGAAAAATCCTATATCAGACTAAACACCGCGGCATCAGGATTTTTTTAATTTAAAATCCATATATTTCGCGAAAATTTTATGTATTTTTAAAATCAATTTAGTCCCAGGTTGCATCACATCGAATGTAAATTATAAATATCAGTAAAATTTCTTGATCTTACGTAAATTTATGTGTAGAAAACGGGCCAAGATGTCCACATATTTATCAGGTCAGAAGTTAAATGAATTGGATAAAAGGTTATGTAACCAGTTCATAACAATAGAATAACGAACATATTTTCTTACAAAAGGACAGTGAGTAGATTAACACTTAACAAAGATTTAGAATATATTGTGAACGACAGGTCGTTTTTATTAATTTATTCAATTTCAGGAAATAAATGAAGGTCTAGTAATTTAAGTGAAATATAATTAGAATTCATTAAATAAAAAATTAAAATTCAGAAATATTATTAACTTCTTTTGCTATCCGTATATCTAGTAGAAATATATTTCTCTTCCTAATAATACCTATGGTTCTTTACTAACGTCACTCTATAAATACCTATATGGTTAATCCGCTTCTTTGAGTCTCAGCGTCATAAAAAAACGTGTTAATTAATTAAGGTAAGAAAATATATTATAAGTAGGTATAACATACAACGTTTTTTATTTAAAAGAAAGACCACTCCTTAGTTTTGTTGTTAGGTATCGCGGACGAGTGGCCGCGGCTTTTCCGCAGAGCAACTCTCGAGATAAGGCGACACTCACCCCGGCCAGCCAGAATTTCGCCAAACTGTTTGCTATTTAATAATACGCTTTTAAGTGTTGTTCCTAAAGACATTCTTGGCTAAGTACTAATTTGTCAGAAATTGATCACTTGATTAGATAAACGTAGGTATGTTTTTCAAATTAACTTTTACTGTTGATGTTATCACTTTTATGTGAAATAGTATAATTTCCTTTAAGAACAAGAAGCCACAATTTTATCTACCTAGCAGAGATCTAACAAAGAAAAAAGATTTATTTGCGAGTCAGGAAATAAAGAATGACCATTTAATAACTTTCAATAATCAAATGAGATAGTATTAGCCAACATAAATTTCATATTTTCTGTCCAATTACATAAATAAATTGTCAAGTAGAAAAATCTGATCTCAAAGGAGAGTGGGCGTTTTTTATACAATAATACTGATATAATCGCTTATGATCTATGGAGGTTAACATTAACGTTACAAAATTTACGGAAGGATAATGATGGCCACTTTGTAGTTTTGTACTCAGTTTGATAAAGTACTCTTAGACATCAAGCTTCAATAACAAATAAGTAGTGATGTGCGGGATATCCATATCCGTAACGTAAGCGCGAATATGCGAGGGGGAAAAAAGATCCGTATCCGTTATTTTTTTGACGGATATTTTATGTTATTAATATTCAATATACAAAAAGGTATATTGAATTATAATAACATAAAATTATATATATTGAAAGGTATATTGTTCAATATATAAAAAACGACAGGCAATAAATTTTTGGAATGGTGAAAAAAAATTTTTTTTTTTTTGAAAATAATATCACGCGCCATCTTGAAATTGCTTTCTCTCATGTTCTTTATGCATAAAAAACACAAAAAATAAATTTTTACCCCCATTTTCGCAGGAGCCCCACTTCCGAATAATTACCTACAAAAATTCTACTAATAAAAAACTATAAAATTTCATTCTGATTATTTTTTATTTCTTAAAATCAAATATTTGGCACCTTTATATTGCAAAATTCAAGGTAACGCGCATCGACACCGATTGGGTAAGAAAGTTAAGATCCGGACCCGTATGCGTACCCGCGGATCCTGACACCAAATTTCCGTATATACATACATACATTTTTAACGATCCGATACATACATACATACATACATACATATACATCACGCCTCTTTCCCATCGGGGTAGGCAGAGATCACGGAATTCCATATGCTCCGATCCTTACATACCACTTTCGCTTCTTCTACTTTCTTCTTATGCTTTTCATCCGATACATCACTACAAATAAGTAATAAAACATTATCATCTTATATTGCAGATTGCAGAAACTGTGATTAAAGTATAGATCCATCACCCGTGACCCGATACACTAGAATAGACGGTTGTTCTTAGAATATATTAAAGTTAGATTATTTGAGAGACTTACATATTATAATCTCAGATTAAATAAGAAAATTATAATCTAAAAATTAATAAAATTTTCAGACAGAAAAATAGGACGAAAGTTGTGAATATTAGAAACCCATTATCCCTAGAAGTATAAATAATTTCTTACCTGTAAGTCATCTCTTCTAGTTTAAGAATTCTTTCGTAATTCGTTTAAACTTTAAAATATAGCGGCAAATGGCAATGGTCGCTATTAATTATTTGTCTGCTTGACAATCTGAATTGAACGAATAAGTGACAGTGACGTTAAACGTTAGTGTCGTGGTCTGTCATTCTAATAGAAAGACGACTGTCATAGCCAGGCAGGTAAGTGTCGAATAATAAAAAAATTAACATAATATAAGAAGGTAGTATTAAAACACTGAAAAACTATACTTAATAGAGAATTAAAATAATTTTTTATAAGTTTGCTTATAGTACCAGCAAAAAACGCTGAATCTTCGTAACCCAATATCCTGTAGGCTATCTAGTCATTTGGCAACATTTTTCACTAAATGTCACTGTCAATTGTCCATTGTCATTGTCATTTGTCAATTGTCCCGTATCCGTTCGCCTTGATGTCATGACTGATGTAATCACGATTCTAGATTGTAGTGTAAAAACGGAATAGTAGGATATTAAGTGTCATGTCCATGCATGATGCATTTTATTCAAATAATCGCTATTATTACGGCGGGACATGCAAAGTACTACAAAACCGACTACAGTTTGTAACTTAACTACAAGATGTGTCTTGTCTACATATCAGTGAAGTGAACATTCGTGCAATGGTTTCATGAAGTTTCTATATTCATTTTGAAGCCCGCAGTTTCTCGAACTCATAATTAAGATATATCAACAATGACTGGGTCTACTTTACCCGAAAGGGTGGCACAGATTTATTATACCTATGGGCTTTTTTGCTCATCTTATCCTGTAACTGCCATAACATTGGCACTTTCTGTTGTATTACTGTGTTGGTAAGTTTTGTGTTAAGTAAATATCTAGTAAATGCAAAGTACTCGGAAGAGGTCATTGCCATATCTATTCAATACCAATAAGTTTATTGTCAACATTCATAACAAGGATTGGTCAATAGATAAACTGTCTATAATAGAAAAATGGATCCTAGTAGTTGAATCTAATAGGAATTTATTATTGTACTGTATTTTTTTTTTAATTTCAGCTATCCTCTGCTTAATGTGCCTCTACCAGGTAACATACCAACAGTTGTTAATGTGCCTTTAAATATTAATAAGAAACATGTAGGAAACATGGAATGTTTGACTAAATCATGTTTATCCTCAGGTAATCACTACTATTTATTAAATAATTAATTTGTGTGTAATACTATTTTACAATTTCAGAACAATAAAATAAAGCTTGAGAATGAATTACTACATTGATTCACCACATACCCTATAAGTCAGAAAAATGTGCAGTATGATAAATTAGTCAGACAAATGTTACTCTTAAAATATTATTGCCACATTTGTTTTTCACAAATAAGCTTTCTGAAAGTAGAAAAGTGAAAGTAGCTCTTTTGAAAATTATCATATAGTTAAGAAATAATACAACCTATGTGTTACAAAATACTGATGTTATATTTTGTTTTTGTTTCAGATACATTTGTACAATTAGATTATTTACATAATAAAACACAAATACTCCCATATGTGTGGGCTAAAGAAAACCCACTACTGTATGTTCATCAAATTGTAATGAGAATAGGTATTCTTTTATTTTATTAAGACTTATTACCACAGCTGTTTTTAAAATAAATTTCATTATTAATTTCTTTCAATAGGTGTATCACCATGGAGTAATAATCTGAAAATGTGGGATGCATTCCGAGCACCATTACAGGAAGTTTTTAGACTTCTCGAAGCTATTCGCAATCATGAGGACCCAGAAACGTGAGTTTTTACAAAATACTAAATTAATATATTGTTTATAATTTTGACTATTCTTTTGTAGCAAGTGCGAATTTGTAACTCATATCTATAAAATAAGAGTATGACATTTAAAATATAACCTAACATTATTTTTAAATTGTGCAAAAGTTGATTCAGAAATATGAAACATCCTAGTGTACTAAATGTTAACATTGTGATAAATAAGAAACAGATCTTAAACTTTTAATAATATTCCAGACTATAAAAACATTTTAGCTAATTACATATTTTAATGTGTCTGTATCATTCTATTAGAAAGAACGTAAACTATATCATTGATGGTAACCTGTATCTGTATAAATTATTTTTAATTACTATATTAATATTGGCATAGCAGAAGAATACTTTTCGTTGATGTATACATTGTGAATTGGCAATTGTTTTTATGAACTGAACTATTTATATGCAGAGCAAATTGATTATTATCCTATAATTAAATATTTAAATGTATATAATGTAATATTTACAAATAGTATCTGATGCAGTTTATGCTTTTGCGCTTACAGAAATTTTAAGAATATTTCCTAATTTATGTTTATCAAATTAGTATTAGTTGTGCTTTGTTTTTATCTAGATATTCACATGTTCGTCATAATAATAAATATTCCAATGCATGAAGTCATTTATCTTAGAACTGTCTAGTCTAAAATATACTAGATAATTATAATATTGATAAAATTGTTACAAATAATCGTGTATTTAGTAGATTTTTCCGAAAGTTTTAAACCATTGTTTAAATAAATAATCCATTTCTCTACAATACATATTGCATGGTCAGTACTGTATGATAAAGAGAATTTCAACTTGTTTTCAGGAAAAAAACACTTTTACAGCACTGTTATCAAATCGAAGGTATAAAAAAGTCGAGCAGTAAAGCACACATGGACAGAGTACTTCCAGAATACAGCTGTCTACTTCTGTCGCCAGCTAATCTCTGGCAACAAAATTTACAGTCATTCTCATCAGATGCTAATATTGTTAATACAATTTACAATTACCAGGTGAGACATTATTAAATACATTCTAATTTTGCAACAATACATGTATTCTAATAATACAATAGAATATTAAGAGGATTTATCAATAAATATAACCGTACCAGGCATACTTTTTTAAAATCATAATAAGCATTAAGATTGCTTAATGTATAGGGCGAATAAACATTGATCTAGTACTATGCTAGAACCTATTCACGCCTGGTACTGATATCATCATGGACATTGATCAAATCTGAGACCAAAATCTTCCCTAGACTCTTAATATCGTCACATTTAAAGTGCCAGTGAATTTTAAACCAGCTTGCTACATTATATTGCATTACCTCTTACCACCAGGAGTGGTGATTATTTATACAACTTTTGTTTAAAAAAAATATACCTGTTTGGCTTCATCCACTAGTAAGGCAGAAGTATTATGCTTATAAATTAATTAATATGAAGATAAAATATTAATTTGGCTAACAATTACTGTTTATCTGATTGCATAAACCAATCCTCCATACATTCTTAGAATTATGCAAACAAACAAACACAGATAGTGAACAACTTTATATTAAAAAAAAGGATATTTGTTTCTAAATTGAATACCAAGTACAAGTTCATTTTTAAAATGATACATCATAGTTTGATAACATCAACATGACATTGCATGTAGAATTGCACAAATCTGGCACTATTAAAAACCAGAGGATGCCAGATTATTTGAATGTTTGGATTACTGAATTGTATACAAAAATTAATAATACATGTATATAAAAGTATTTCATGAAAGGAATGCAATGTATTTGTGTTGTACTACTCATTTTTATATAACTGTAACATAATATATTCTTATTAAACTTATTTAAGAGATGCGCGGGCGGAGGGTGCCGGATTATTGGACATGTCGGTCTATTGAAGTGCCGAATTAGTGAGATTCTACTCTACTTATTTATAGGCTTTATTGATCCCATATATTAAGGGTATACTATCATCAGAAATGATTAATTTTTTTTTTTTTTTATGTATAAAGCTCTACAATACATGTTGTAGAACTTTATGATATTACAATCTAGCCAAAAATAATTATTAATAATAGCTAATGAGTAATTTACATCTAACTTAAAATACTACAGTATTACTTTACTTAAAAACTAAGATAATGTCCAGACTTTTCTTAAGTGTTCATAATTATGTTTAGAGGCACTTTGTTCATGTGTCCTTACCTAAGCACTTACACTTTTTTTTCCTAGGCAGATCACTATCACTACACTAGCTCAAACGGTTTAGTTCGCTTGAGTCTTCTCACTATATCCGTGGTGTCGAGGAGCTGAATTGCCTCGACATTCACATGATTATGAAGTCTTTAAATTCTAAATGATTAATATAAATCAAATCAAACTAATAACTACTATTTTTTAGAATATCATCAAAGGAAAAGCTTCCATAGCAGAAATGGCTTTCGGTTTACATCTTCGTGATACTGGGATAAAGCGATATCCGCTAAGAGCTCGCCCTCGTGTTCTGCAATATGCTGTTACGATATTTTACAAAGATGCCGATCAGAGGTAAGAGTGTTTCTTAATGTATAGGTACAGTGAGTGTCAAAAGACCGGTCTTGGTACAGTCAGATATGCGCTTGCTTTTTTTTTCAATTCAATTTTCAAGTTTTCAATATTAATGATTCATTTCGAAGCTACGGTGCGTACGGTCTTTTGCACGATATTGAATTATTCCCTGTTCCTATATTCACTTAACGGATAACCATAGGTTCTTTGATTATTTATATGTCTAGATAGACAGTCGAAGCTGAAAACGCGTCAAAAAATATTGTGTCCAGCTGTTAGACTCTTTATACCTTCCCCGCGCTCAGTAGCAGTTGTGCTGTCAATGGATACGCTCGAGTTTGTTTGTAAAATTATCTTGTTTACAATGGCGGTTTGTGTGATTAAAGTGTGCAGAAATTACAAAGGACAATCTAAAACAACAAAAAAAGTTACCTATCATCGGTAAGTAACATTATTTCTTATCAATTCCAGCCAATTAAGCCATTGAAATATTTCGAAATTAAATAATTATTTATTTCTGCCATTTTGTGTTTGACGCGTGTGTTGCCAGTTTATGAACCCAAAAATACCTTAAAAATATGACCTAGTATGTAATTCATAAAGATATTAGAAATAGATTTAGCGTCGACATGGGTGCCGTTTTTAACCGACTTTAAATAAAAAAGTAGTTTAATATTAATTGTTTTTTTTTTAAATTTAATTATTTATACTAAATAAAAGTAAATTAATATGAATATCTATTAAGTAAATATGTCAAGGTATGAACTCTAATTATAGTTAAAATGAAAATATCTCTCTATAGTAAATGAAAACCCCCCCGTTTAATTATTTTTTACTTTTTAGTACCTGGAAGTCGTTCTTACAATATTTTTTTTTGAAGTTGTTTTAAATATGAAATCCAAGTTTATTTTGTTATTTAATTTTAGAAAAAGCCAATATATATAATAATAATAAATAAAAAAAATAAGTGTGATGTTGTATTTCATTATAGTTTAATGACGGTAATTTTTGCCCTTCGTTCGTTTAAAAAAAAAAAGGATTTCTTTGTTTCTGACGTGGCCTCAAGAGGTATTTTTTTTATTATTGTCAGATCTTCAATCGAAGAAAGATGAATCTTAAAAAAATAATTATTTTTAATAGAGTTAAAACAAATGTTATGGGTTTAAATATACATAATAATATTATATATTCCAAGTTAAAAAACATTTTTCAAACGCATTTGCATATAAGTTATGATTTTATTTTTATCTATCCACATAAATCATAGTTTTATATATTCCAATTTTCTTCAAAATTGACCCAGAAGTTTTAAAAAATAATAATTGGTACGTTTATATGCAAAGAATGAAAATGACTTGAGTTCCGACCTTCGAAATATTGTTAGTATTGTTGTTTTATTCCAATTAATTTATTTTTTCATACTACATATTTTTGTGAATTGAAAAAATATATTCTCGACTTTGATTAATTTCTCCCTATTTTGAGATGAATTTTTCCACAACTGGTAACATTATTCACGCCAACTAGGAACGCATAATGACTTATCGCGAGTGTAAGACGTAGCTGTCACGCACACTATTATAACAGACATGGATTGTTTGTTTTAGGTCGTTTGCAGCGCGACACTCTATCTAGACATATAAATAATCTAAGCATAGGTTGTTGTTTCTCAATCTAAGCGTGGTGGCACCTGAGGGTGTCATAATCTATTCAAAAAATTAAATAATAAGACCTGCATGGGTGAGCTTTAAAAGTTTAAACATACAAAAAAACAATTAATGAAAATATTATCATTTTGTAGAGAAGGCAAAAAGCAAGGCTTTTTTAAGCTAATATTTTTTTTTGCCAAACATGGTTGCTATGGTAACTACTAATACTAATAATACTACAAACTAATCCATTTATTTAATATAGGACCTGGGCATTTTCTGAAATATCAATTTTCTTAGTTAATCCTATTTATTTCATATTTAAATTTATTTATTATTACTTATTAATTTTATATACTGATTAATTAAACCTACATATATTTATGGATTTTATTATATTTATTGAAATATGAAATTTAAATTATACTTGATACCTCAGCCACAGAACATCAGTAAATGGGAGCTTTTGTTTTCGACCATTTCAATGCCATTTCATTTCACCTGTTCAATGCCCGAAGTATTTACAGACAATTATACAGATAATCTACAATTACTTGGGTGTTGTGGATGTTCATGAGGGGTGTACACTTCCATCAGATGAGCCGCAGGCTCGTTTGCCCCGCATAGTGAATTCCTGAGTCCCCTAGTGGGGCATGGGGCAGACACATTTCTGTGTCTGTTCCACTGACCATTTTTCTTTACAGGCAAGTAGGTGATCAGCCTTGTGTGTCATTTTTTTTATCTTGTTGTCTTGGGATTCGAACCCAGGACCTCCGGTGCTAAACGCATTTAGCTTACCACTGAGCCACGGAAGCGATCCCCCATACTATAAAAAAAATTCCCGGATTTGAACCGGCGACTCATCAGAAAGCACGGTGGGTATAACTACCTACCCAACGCGCCGATGAGCCCGTCGAAGAATCGAAAAGAAAATAAAGATAGTAAAAATCAAATTCTTCTTTGTTACTAAAGCCCATTATCACAAAAGTTATCTTAAACAACGAACAGAACATTCACACACACACACTTTACTGAAAATTATCAAACTGCATCAGGTGTTCCCTAACATGGTGACAATATATTATTTGTCAAATTCGTAACGGATATATTTCGCACGCATCAAACAAATCTTATGCAATAATTATAAAACGAATATAAAGTGTATATCGCATTAAAATTGACCATGCTGTTTTTTATCTTTACTTATAATAAAAATATCGATTAGTGTTGGATTTTTAATAGTTTTATTTTGACTTTGGATTAGGTATCTCCATAACGGTGCTTAAACGATGTATTTAAATTTTTTATAAAAGTTACATAGTTACATTACACTGTTCAAATAAAAAAAAGTTACATAGTTACATTACACTGTTCAAATAAAAGTATTATAACCCTTTTAGTTATCAGTACCGTGCACAGTTTTAGTAACTTTCATATATTATTATTATTACGATGGCGATAAGTGATTGGTAATATAATTATTGTAGTAAGCTTTATTAGATGTGACGGGCCGAGGCAGGAAATAAGCATTATTTTTATCAACATGTGTACACCGTGCACTTATCTTTAAATAATGTTCTTACTTCTTAATAAGCGTTCGGTGTTGAATTTTATCAGTTATTATTATTGTATTCTTTATCTATTGTTATTTTATTGCAGGTTCATTAATTCTCTTACGAACAAGTTGAAAGATATGTACCCACTGTATCAAGACTCACCGCAGTCTCCAACACAAGAGGTCACTCTCATTTATTATCCAGGACAGTTCAACTATCACGAATTGGTACCACTTTTAATTTCACTCGTCGGTATATTTCTCTATGTATATTTTTCTGTGAGAAAAATTGAGTTTATCAAATCAAAATTAGGCCTAGCAGCGTGTTCGGTTCTCACTATTGCGGGCAGCTTGTCAATGTCTATGGGAATATGCTTTTACTGCGGTTTTTCACTTAGTCTTCAAGGCAAAGAGATATTTCCGTATCTTGTCATAATAGTGGGTCTTGAAAATATTTTGGTGTTAACGAAGAGTGTGACGTCAACAGACTCGAGACTAGATGTGAAAATTCGTTTAGCGCAAGGTCTGAGCAAAGAAGGCTGGTCGATAACAAAGAATTTACTCACGGAAATAACAATTTTGACCGTCAGCCTCTTCACATTCGTGCCCTTTATACAAGAGTTTTCAATTTATATGATAGTCAGTCTCATATCAGACTACTTTGTCCAAATGTCATTTTTCGCGCCAATTCTCGTTATAGACGTAAGTCGAATGGAATATATACCAGAACAAAATAACAAATTACATTTAAAAGAATATTTTAGTGCGAGTTATGCCCTAAACTGGCGTTATATGAACGGATATGAAGATAACAGTTTTTCGTCTCAAAGAATGAAGAAGTCGAAATCACATCCAAGGTTAAATGGTTTAGCTCAGAACAGTCCAACGGATGTTGTGGCCAAGAGAAATTCGAGTCCCGCAACGCCAGACAATCGCGTCCCAAAAAGAATTCGTCTAGTGAACATGTGGGCAAGAACAAGGTTCTTTCAGAGAGCATTTATGCTATGGATGCTCGTGTGGATATCGATGATCGTATACAATTCCGGGGTTGTTGAATATTTTATTACTGGAGTGGATAAAATAGACACGTCTACAGAAAGCAATAAAAAAATTACTAAAGAGATTGAACCAAAGCAGTCGATGAATGTGAGTAGCAGCAGAGAAAGTCAAACGTTTGTTTTCTCGCCTCTTCTAGACGTCATTGAAGATGAAAAAACAGTGGTTGATGAAAACGATACAATATATTTGAAGCATTCTTTACATTCTCGTCCCTGGTCTCGGTAAGTTAACTTCGTTTAACTCACATTAATATTATTCTAAATATGATAATTGTTTAAAATAAATCTTAATCAAGCATTTATTTAATTATTACCGTAATATGTTTCTTCGATTACTTATAGATTGCAAAGCTATGATTAATTATAGTTATGTAAAAAATATAGCCCTCATTAACATTCTCGGACGAACATAATTTACGTTCATAATATTACAAAACAAATAAAAAGTTTTCTGTGGATATTGTTGGCCTTCATTTAAGACTATGAATCATCATTTGATACTTATGAAATATATTCTGGTATAATTATTAGAATTGATAAAAAGTTTTTTTTTTTATTATCATCATAGCAATAAACAATTTCTTATTGCGATATTTGTGTCTCGGGCATTTTGTACAGAAATATTTTAGTGTTATCAATACGTTTTGAAATAAATTCCTTATCTATAGGTTAAATTCGTATCACTGGTCCGCGATTCTGTCTCAGTATAACGAGACATTGGCTGGTAAATACGTGGTGTTGCTACCACCTACACTGGTCAGTCACCGGGTGGGTCCCGAAGTGGCTTCAGGCGTTCGCCATCCGGATGAGAGAGACCCACCGCCTTTGCGATGGCAAGCCCTAGCAGCGGCTCTTGATCCTATAGACACTTTACCCGGTAAGTTCTTAACAATTATACTTATTTACTAATGTTTGGAAAATCTGTGGGAAATCTGTATGACAAATCTGTTTGAACATGGCCGCGGGAAATTATAACCAATCATTATATTGTTTTACAGAATTCGACTTAATCGATAACAAAGGACAACAACAGTGGGGAAAGGGCGCTGAGCTTCCAATCTATCCCACTACACCTATGGAGATTTTACTATTGACAATACTTTGTACTATAAGTATAGCGGTCATAGCCTATATGATGGTAGTTTTGTATCGGTAAGTTTTTCTTTACTTATTACTTGGTCATATTTATCATATCAAGGTAATTTTGGAGAACCATAATTTGTAATCGCTTCATAAAAAATTTAATTATATCGAACCTGCGACCCGTAGAAAATCAAGGTACTACCCATGACGCCAACCATCTTTATATATATAATTCTTCTGTGAGTGTGTATGTCACTGAACTTCTCTCAAACGACTGGACCGATTTTGATGAAATTTTTTGTGTGTGTTCAAGGGGATCTGGGAATGGTTTAGATTCACAATTTTGTCCGCTGGACAATGATTTTTTAATTAATTTTTAATTATTATACAGGGTTACCGGGTAAGTCGACCTAGATCCTTTAAGACGTTGTAGTTCCCATAATTCCTGACTGATTTGTCTATGTAACACTGCATCCCAAACCTTACCGTTTTCAAGATATTGGACTTTGCAGTTTTTTTTAAAAATATCCGATTTTTTGTCTTTAGTTCTATTTTTTTTGTGTTTTCTGCCTTGAATTTATTTGAGTTTGCGATTTTTGTGTAGTAAATAAGTTGCTTTATTATATTCAACACTAAAATTGCAGTTAACTTTACCAACTGGGTCGTAGTAGACGACTGATAGTTAGAAACTGATATAAATTAATATAAAACAGTTTTTCTTTCAGCGATATTTAAAAAAAAATCTATGATAGTTATGCTGCAGATATGTTTAAAAATATCTACGTTTCATTAGCTATCCAACGAGGTATAACAAGCTAGGGTAATATCAGAATTCTGTGAAATAAACTTTGATGAAAGCTCCCAGGTAGTAAAAAGTAAAAAATACGGTAATCCAAATAGGTACAAAATTAAGTTTATAACTATTTTTATGATAGTCTACGTTTACAATTCATGTTCCACATGCCCGTCTCTGTTTCTCACACATATTCTCATTCTGTGTCTTAATCCACTTTTCACTACACCTGTTGTTGAAACCCTTATTTAATTTGCTGCATCGATTATTATCTCTCTCAAAACATCAACAGAGGTGATCGGATTAAGTTCGTTGTATCACATAAAAATCCATGAGGGTCAGGTCTGGACTTCTAGCTGTCCACGGTATAGGTCCACCTCTTCCGATCCACTTAGAAGTATCTTATGGGCAGATGAGTCGAAATTTGATGAAGACGGTATAACTTCTTCAGTATTTGTGATCCCCTTATCCGCTTCTTATTGGGATTTCCTTGCTCTTTCGAGGCCCAATAATGAGCATTGTGGTGATGTGATACCATCTTCATCAAATTTCGACTCATATGCCCATAAGTAACTAACTATCATAAAAATAGTTATAAACTTAATTTTGTACCTATTTGGATTACCGTATTTTTTACTTTTTACTACTTGGGAGCTTTCATCAAAGTTTATTTCACAGAATTCTGATATTACCCTAGCTTGTTATACCTCGTTGGATAGCTAATGAAACGTAGATATTTTTAAACATATTTGCAGCATAACTATCATAGATTTTTTTTAAAATATCGCTGAAAGAAAAACTGTTTTATATTAATTTATATCAGTTTCTAACTATCAATCGTCTACTACGACCCAGTTGGTAAAGTTAACTGCAATTTTAGTGTTGAATATAATAAAGCAACTTATTTACTACACAAAAATCGCAAACTCAAATAAATTCAAGGCAGAAAACACAAAAAAAATAGAACTAAAGACAAAAAATCGGATATTTTTAAAAAAAACTGCAAAGTCCAATATCTTGAAAACGGTAAGGTTTGGGATACAGTGTTACATAGACAAATCAGTCAGGAATTATGGGAACTACAACCTCTTAAAGGATCTAGGTCGACTTACCCGGTAACCCTGTATAATTTCGAAGCCAAAATTGTGGCAGAACAACGTCTGCGGGGTCCACTCTAGTATAATATAATAATATGCATAAAGTATTATATAGCTAATACATTCCAAAAAACAATAACAGATTATATGACATGACATAGATGTTAAATGGATAGTTTTACAGAAAAAATAATAAAGTGCAGATTATGAGAAAATAAAATATATAATAATCTTTGCAGTAATACGACGCTAGAAACACAAATAATACATTTCTTTTACATTATTGTAAATTATTTGAGAAATTTAAATAAATGGAAAACAGTTGCAATATAATTCTTAAATTCAAAGGATTAGAAAATTATATAACCTATAAATAAATACAATAATGGTTTTTTTTGGTATTTTTAAAAATACATAGATTATTATTCACACTATAGAATACTCATCATTTAAAAGTTATAATCAAATCATTATCTCAAATACAACATAAGATTTTAACAAAAGGTATAGTGCTAAAACCCAATAAATATGAAATTTTAAGTTATTCAATTTTAAAAAGTTTAAGGACAAATATCTAAGATATATAAAGAATCACATCGCAAATATTAATTACGGCGATATTCTTTGTATAATCTTAGGTAATTTTGTCCATAAACTTTAATAAAAATAACTTACAACTTTTAATTTCATACTTATTGAGTTTTAGTACCCTCGATTGTATTATAATTAATATATTTGTGGAGGAAGGGAGGTGTGGTCTTCCTCCAACCTAAAAGGAGGATCCTCGACCAGTCGAACCACTGACTGGCCGGCCCTAAGGCCCCAGTGGTTGATGTCGAGATGTACTTAGCGCGCACAGAAACTTTGATAGCGCTATTCAGGATTAAACGTCTTTGTATTGATTCTTGTAGCTGATCATAGATGTCGCTACATATTAACTTTCAGCACTAACTTCAGATGTACCTATTTTGATTATATCTAGTTGATATATGTTACAGGTGTATTTGTTCACGCCACTATGCAGAATGGCGGGCTTCTTGGAATGAAGATGATGAATACAGGAAGATTATTGCCAAGCAACCTGCTGTACAAGTAATTAGTTTCATTTTATCAAACACTAGCAACTCGCCCCGGCTTCACACGGATGCAATATGTAGCTGATACTGATAATGTAGCTTTCTATTGGTGAAAGAATTTTTAAAATCGGTCCAGTAGTTTTTGAGTTAAATCGTAACAAACAACTCTTTCCTCTATATAATATATATAATAATATATAATATTAGTATCGATATCGATGGCTAACAAACAAATCCTAAAAAAATATATAATATTAGTAGGAATTTTATCAAAATTCGGCTTTGCATGAAAATGAATAAAAATTTTGCATAATATTAGTAGGTTAGGCTGAAGTTGTATTATGAAATCATCTCTAGATTGCATATAATTTGCAAATTGAAGGCAATTTTATCATTGTTTATCATATTATTACATATAACCAGACATTTAATAAGGTAATGATTTCTATTCATTGTTCTTTTATTTTTATCCTGAGATACTTGTATCTCGTAAATACAGGGCTATTGCAATATTGATGGGTCATGGGTTCGAATCCCACCGGGATGACCTGATTATAATTTTTTGTAAGCATGTTTCCTCATGTCTGGTAACTTTGGGCATTGAACGGGTGGGAGGAATATCGATATTCCGACCGGGTAACGAACCACCGTTCATAGATGTAAACCATGAAGTGCATATTGCGCGTTTCAGTTTCAGTCTATGGATTTCCAAATGCTCGAAAAAAGTAGGTCGGCAGCGCATCATTGATTGATGTTCTGTGGCTTAGGTGTCACCTACCATCAAGTGAACCTCATGCTCGTCTGTCGATATCTAACAAAAAAAATTGATAACTTTAATTTCTAAATTTGTTTTAGTTAGTAATGGAAGCAGTGCCGTTGGTAGTCGCTGGACACAGTCAAGAAGTGGAATGTCTGGTTACGGATGGTGAAAAAATTATCAGCTCTTGTTTACAAGGAAATATTAAAGTTTGGGATTCTTTAAACGGAGAAATTATCACCAACATTGATCGTAGTGCGTAAGTAGATATTTTGATGAATTTATATCTTTTGGTGGTATACAATGATTTATTTGTGATACAACAGAATACGAACATAAAGGAAAACCTAAATTAAATCCCAAAAGACCTCAACACAGCATCTTGTTGGTTGTGAAAATCCAGCGCTGATATTTCGTTGGGGCTCCTTGAAGACATCGAGGCAAACACAATACCAGATACCTACTACCAAAGAACATATATATGTACATAGACGCACAGGCCCATACAAACTTTTGGCACAGAAAAAGTAGTTCTACTTTTGACCTGTAGAGCGCGCGGCAATGTATCGGTGTGACACACACAACTAAGCAGTCCGCTGACTCCTCCCCTCGCGTTGTCTCGCTTGCTCTTACGAGCGAACAGCAATAACGCTCTAAAAGCGGCTGGGTGCGAGAGAGTGCGCGCTATGACTCCAGCGTCAGAGTGTGCGTTCACACGGATACTAGCAGCGCCGCGGTGGCTGGGGTAAGAACTACTCTTACCCCAGAGAATCCGTGCTAAGTACCTGTGCTTCTATGTTCTTTGATTCTACCCATAAAAGGAAAATCTATGTCTATTAAATTTATATAAAAAAACAGACCCAGTATTTCCGTCATTGTGAATAAATATCACTATATAAAGACATAAAAGGTTTTGTTTCATAAAGCTATTTCCGTTAATAATGAAGACAAATTAAACTATTTATATTGTTTTTATTTACATTCCAGCTATTTCAAGTTAGAAATGGAAATGTACGACAAAGCACATACCAAGAAGGCTATAGGAAATTCTGAAATCCAAAATCCAAATAATACTTATCATATTCAAGGTAATTTAGTTTATTTTTGCTTCAAAGTATTTTGATATTGATTTTGCACGATCTAATTGAATCCAGAATCTCGGATTTATTCGCTGGTAATTGAAGTATTACTTACTCATTATATAGTTCCCGTCACGTAAAAAGAACGCTGAGTGACAGTGGAGGGGATGTACCTGCGCATGGGTACAGTCGTGGTCTAAAGTACTAGGCTATTGTTAATATAAGATTAATAATTGTTTAAAGTAGAATCATAATAGGTACTTTACTAGCTACTTTGGAAGAGGTTGCAATTAAAAATAGAGAATGTTTACTTGAGCATTATTTTTGATGTTAATACGTAATATAAAGTAGGTTTGATACATTGCTTTAATTGATCAACAGCTTCTTTCTTCATAAAACAATACATACTATGAATAATTTTCTTTCCATCCTTTTTAAAACCATCTTCGTGCAAAGAACATTGTGAGTGCGACTGTATTTTGCGAGCGAACGAAGCATGAACTTAGCGCGGGAAGCAAAGACAAAATGTCGGAGCATTCACCCGTCCCGCACCCTTCATACCACCAATTTGATCAATAAATCGCTCACTGCGCAGGTTCTAGGCCAGCGTTCTTTTTAAGTGACGGGAACTATACCAGACGTAATACTGTATTATAATCCTGTACCCTACTAAACCTTCTTTCTAGAGTCTAGGCCCTATGTTATGAGTAATCATAACAGTTACACCAAACATAGTGCTATTATGATTGCTCGAAAGCTAACTTTAATGGTACTAAGTAGTACATAATGCTTCAAACTATCTGATACTTATTTATTTTTCTAGAGACGTGCGATGTAGACGTATTGCAGAGGCCAGCGGTGAGTTTGATTTCAAATCATCTTTAACCATATATGCCATGAATTAGACGAAAGAAACCATTATCTGTCTAGTAGCCTAGACTTCTAAATCTGGTAAATTTGGGGATTAGTTTGTGCTACTAGGCCTTTATGAAATGTATACGCTGATAAACTTCAATTATACCTAGATTTTTGATTCGTTTTCAAGTCAGAAGGATCCAATTAAAGACATAATTTTAGGCATATATGGGATAATTACCTCAGTACCTTAAAAATATGAAGCTTTCTTTAAATATTTTGTTATTCTTTTAGATCCGTCTGCGAAGAGGTTTCTTGAACAATCATTTGAGCCGTATAAGATTTCATCCAAATCAAAGAAATCCTTCCTCATGCCTTTCAGTGGCTGAAAATACTAAATATTTATTCGCTAAGACATATAGGTAAGTCATGATAACAAAACAGGCATATTGTGGGTAGTCCGATGTACTGACTTGATAATTAATGATATAGAGCAAGAGCCCGCGACGGCCAGACCTTCGTTATTTTATAAAAGTTGAAATTTTCTCTGTACATGTCTCCTATACAGGTAAGAACGACCAGCGACTATAGAGTTTGGGTTGTGGTTACCTGGGCAGGTAACAGGTAGTAAAGGTGTATAAAAAAGTACTTAAAATTTGTTAGAGTATAAAGCTCAATTTTTTTATATTTTCTTCGGGATAACTTTAGAAATCTCGTCGTTCTTACCTGTATAGGAGACATGTACAGAGTAAATTTCTCTTGGGCTCTTGGGCTTTCAGGCTCTTGGGCTAATATTTTATTGTTCTCAAAAGGAAGTTACATTACACTTAATGATAATTACAATATGAAATTATGACTTTAGCTACGATTAATTCTGTGGTCTGCTACTAAGGGCGACACTATGTTTTTGTAATATATGAGATTTTAATGCAAAGCTATTGAAAAAGTATGATATTTATTTATGGAATCCTAAACCTATGTTAAGGATTCTACTAACAGACCAGAGCCTCACTTTATTAAGTATACTTAAAAGAGGTGAAATAAATAAATCATTATATATCATTATTATTTATTTATTTTAAAAATACCCGTTTTTCTAAAGATACAAGGTAAAAAGGCCAATTTAGTTTTTTTTCATACTGTTGAATACAAAAAACATATATGCACATATTATGTGCTAACTAATATACTGGTTTATAATTGAATTTGTTCATCACTTATAGTAATTGATATTAACCCTTTAAGCACAAGACCACAGAATTTCAACATAATATTATATACATATCCTTCAGAATATTCAAATTAGAGGCTTATTATACTATTTGGTAAACCAGCAAATATTTGCCATCAGATGACACCGTTTTTATAGTGATATTCTGTTCTGTAAGCATTACCCAAGGTTTTTTTTTAATTTGACGGTATGTTTGTATGTAACGGTACGTTATGGTATGTTGGTGGAAGTGTGTACCAACATTTGCCAATTTCGTGTAACCAGGCGTAGTCACGGGTAAAAGCTAGTAAACTAGAAAAGAGCCTATAATTTTTTAAAAGACCGACAACGCATCTGTGACATTTGTGTCGTGGATGTCAATGGGCGGGGTTGATTACTTAAGATCGGGTAACCCGCCTGCTCGGTAATATTTTTTTTTTAAATACTGTTTTGAAATGTATTTTAATATAATTCTACAGAGATCTGTACTTCTCCGACGAGCGGGAAAGATATGACACAAAAGAAAATGTGGACGTTAACAAAGTTAGTGTAAATAAAGAATTAAGTGTAAATAATGACAAAAATGATAGTGATAGTACATTTGTGTATAGTGAAACGTTAAGAAATAATCACGATAGAGTACCGAGGAAGACTCGTAGTGTGGATGTGAATGATGAGAATTGGAGGACGAAACCCATAAGGGAGTCGCCGGTGTGGTGTATGGACTTTTGCAATGATCTTATTATATTGGGCTGTGCTGATGGAAGATTAGAGTTTTGGGAAGCAACTTCAGGAAAATTAAAGGTATTAAATTATTTTTATTAGTTTTTATTAATCATTTTATAATACAAGCTAGGGATACGATCTAATTTTATTTATTTGGCGGGCTCGTTGGCGCGTTCGGTAGAACACCTGCCGTGCGCATCGATAGGTCGTGGGTTCGAATCCCACCGGGACAACATGATTATAATTTTCTGTAAGTATGTTTTCCCCATGTCTGGTAACTTCGGGCATGGGAGGAATATCGAAATTCTGACCGGGTAACGAACCACCGTTCATAGATGGAAAAACCGTGAAGTGCATATTGCGCGTTTCGGTTTCTGTCTATGGATTTCCGAATGCTCGAAGTAAAAAGGAGGTCGACGGCGTATATAAATGGCTTTATCTATATATTATATAAAAGAGATTTCCACCTATATAGTCACTCATCACGATATCTCTGGAACCATAAGGCGTAGCGACTTGAAATATGGTAGGAATATTCCTTTCGCCGAGTAGAGGTCAGCTAAGAACGGATTTTACGAAATTCAACCCACAAGGGGGGTTGCGGGGGCAATTGCTAGTTTACTATATGCTTAATGAAGGTATTATTCCTCTAGCGTGTATGGTGGTGTATGGAGAAGCGGCCGAGTGGTACTGGCGTGACGCATGTGAAGGTGCTAGGAGGGGGGACGAGGATTTGCGTCGCGCTACTGACGGGACACGTGACTCTGTTCCGGCTGGACGCCTACAATAGCACGTCGGGCGCTCACGTCGACTGGCGTTTCAGTACAGCTCATAGAAGAAGTGAGTTTTTTTCAAGCAATTATTCATATGCAGTGTGGATAGGATGGGGTAGTTATCAGTGGCGGGACTACCATACAAGCCCGAAAGCCTGTCTTGCCGATTTTAACATAATACGTGTTTATATATTTATATAACTTATATAATTATGTAATCGTATAAGTTATATATGACTAATGACATTATTATATTTCTTTTTAATGCAACGCACCGTCTATAAACGTCTTCAGGAAGAGGGTCGAAGAGTACTATCTTAAATTATTAACCTGCTAATTGTTCCATTTTTCACAATTTTCTTATGTTTCTGTTTAGTTAATCAAATAGTTTTTAATTTTTTTTTTCCATTTTTTTCTTTTATTTACTATTGCACTGCCTACACACCTCTCCACAAAGCCAAGGTTAACTGGCAGAAAATGCCTTTAGGCATTAAGTTCGCCTTTTGTACACTACTTTTTGTGCAATAAAGAGTTTAAAATAAATAATAAATAAATAATAATGAAAAACAGGCGTTTGGGTTTGTATGTTGGTTCCGCCACTGGTAGTTACGTCTTAACAAGGTTGTTTGTTCCGTAAAGCCATTACGTCTCCATCTCTATGGTAAGTAATGCAATTCTCACTGCGTTTGCTTTTCTCAATTTACATTGTGTATATGTTAAAAAATTAACACCTTACACTCGAGGGATGGCCTACTACTTAAAATAATTTCTCATACAACTGACAGATTGACGATACGAATACTTTCTCGAAAGTTCGCAGTTCGTGCTCGGTGCTAAGGCTTCTTGCTAAATTTGTTTGCCACCAGTACGATATCTCCTACTTTTGAGACCTACTGTTGCGTTCTCGTTTTGAGACTATCTCATAGAATAGCCCCTGAACTATTTATTTGGATAAATAAATAATTGTTATAGAAGTATTATTGGCTCCAAAAGCATGACACAAAAAGAATTGGAACCAATATCAAAATAAATTTATTTGTTACATCTATTTATGTATATAATATTTCAGCACATAAAAGAACGGGGTCAGCTGATTCACTACATAGCGCACAAACCGCGGATGATGAAATGGCTCGGGGGAGGATGAGCTTTTCTTATGAAGCAGAAAGTAGTGATGGCGAAGGTGAGGTCTACTTATCGATAGGTCCTACGTAGTATACAAGTGCAAAATCGCAACTTTCCAACGTCAGGCCTTCCCCACGTCAGGTCACTTCGGGCATTAAACGGGTGGGAGGAATATCGAAATTCCTACTGAATAACGAACCACACAGTTCAGAGTTGGAGAAAACTGTGCACTATATTGCGCGTTTAAGTCTCAGTCTATGAATTTCGAATGCTCGAAGTAAAAAGTAGGTCGACAGCGCATCATTGACTGATTTTCTATTGCTGGGGTATCACGTACCATCAAGTGAACCTCATGCTCATCTGTCGTAATCTAACATAAAAATAAAAATATAATCCGTAAGTAAAAATTCATATTAAGACAAAAGAGAAATAATGTTTTTCGAAGTTAAAAGTAGGTCGACAGCACATCATTGACTGATTGATGTCCTGTGGTTGGGCTATCATCTACCATCGAGTGAACCTCATGCTCATCTGTCGTAATCTAACATAAAAATAAAAATATAATCCGTAAGTGAAAATTCAATTTAAGCCTAAAAGAGAAATATTATTTTAGAGGTAGTATGCGTTCGCGTCGCACACTGTCGCCCGCATCAACAACCAATAACCGAGTTGCAGGCGGAAGGAGGCCGTATACTCACTGGCGGACAAGATCATGTGCTAAAGGTAGGAAATAAAAAACTTTTACCGGATTAAAACGTGATTTATTCATTAAATAATTTATCGCGATTCGAAGTGCTTGCTGAAAAGCAAGCGTGCTCACGGGCAGACTGAAATGTGACAAATATCGTTCTCAATCTCATCTATATCAAGGATAATAGACATAGACATAACATTTATTACGAACGAAACACACACACAGAATCACAAAATAATAACAATAAATTTTTGAATATAAAATTAAGGTACATTATTTTAAAGTGTGTAAATGTGTGTGTGTTGTGGTTGTAATTGGCCCTGGCTCAGCATAATGCTGTGAAACAGACGAGTTCCACAGCGCTGGTCATTCTGCCAGAGACCACAATAGTTTGCGCCTCAGACGCAAAAAAAAATAAACGATAACGTTTGCTTTAAAAGATTGCGGTCGTTCCGCGCACGACCAACTAGATTATTTTTGATTAATTATTATTAAATTATTGAAGACCCTAGAGCGCTATGACAACAGGTGCACTTGCCAAAGCTGGTACGAGAAAACCTCTGTTTACTTTTTTGTATGGCCTTATTGGCATTTACAGCTTAATGCAGACGTGAGTGACGAGCTCTGTGACTCAGCCTCAAAATTATCTCAGCGTGGAAATTCTGTTGAATTCTGTATTTTGATAAAAGGTTATAGAAAACAACAAGTCTAGTAAAATTTTAAACGGCGAAAATATACGGAAGATTTGTCTATTTACTTATTTAGAATAAATGTCAGTTAGGTATTTGTCCTTGTTCGTCAACAAGACGAAGACGCCATAGTGCTGATATACACTACTGGAAACAATACTGGATCAAGTTCACCAAAGTTTCTTAGTATATCTCGGTGAAAAATAGTCATATCGAGATAAAAAACATTTTGAAGCTTCAGTCTTGAAGAAACAATTTGGTTATTGAGAAAATTGATGAAACATCTCGATATGAGCATTTTCACCGAGATACACCCTTCCAAACTTTGGTGAAAAAAAGTAGGAGAATTTCTTGTTCCTTTAATTGTTTCCAGTTGTGTATGTTGACCATGCAACTCGTATTCTCAGGTGTTCTCGAGTGAGCTAACGCAGCTTTTCACTTTGCACGGACACTGCGGGCCTATCACTAGTTGTTTTATCGACCACGCGACCCCCACCATCGCGGGCAGTGGCTCCCAAGACGGGCTGCTTTGCGTGTGGGACCTACATACGGGTAAGATATAATACACAAAAGTAAACCCAATCTCTCCTTATTTTGTCACAAATCGTCGGGAGAAATTCTTGAATGGGATCATAAATTTTAACAGCTTAAAAAGGAGGAGAATGTAAACAAACACATGGAAAACAACTTTACGTATCACTATCACTACATAGTATAAAACAAAGTCGCTTTCTCTGTCCCTTTGTATGCTTAAATCTTTGAAACTACGCAACGGATTTTGATGCGGTTTTTTTAAATAGATAGAGTGATTGAAGAGGAAGGTTTATATGTATAATCATAACAGTTTTTCTGTAGCGTATTTAGTATCAGTATTTTTTTTGATTTTTTTTTATTTTTTTTTTTTATTTTTTTTATTTATATTACTCATATGATTACATAATTTTAAAAGTTATATATAAACACGTATTACGTTTAAGCCGGCAAGTTGGGCTTTTGATCTAATGGCGGGACTGGTGGTCAAACTTCACGAATCTATATCTATATATTATATAAAAGAGATTCCCACCTATATAGTCACTCAACACGATATCTCTGGAACCATAAGGCGTAGCGACTTGAAATATGGTAGGAATATTCCTTTCGCCGAGTAGAGGTCAGCTAAGAACGGATTTTACGAAATTCAACCCACAAGGGTGGTTGCGGGGGCAATTGCTAGTATTAAATAAAAGGTGTATTAGGATCAGTGGCGTAGCTATCATAGAGCAAAGTGGTGCAGTGCACTAGGGCCCCGAAGCTGAGAGGGCCCCCTGAGCTTTGTAAAGAGGGGGAGGTAGCTCTTGAAGCTAGAAATTCAAGCTTGCTCTGAATTTGTTTTTAAGATTTTAAATGAGCATTTATAACAATGGAAGCGCCGAGCGTCCTTGATTAGTAATAATTTGCAAATAATTAAATTTGTGCAGTTGCTGAAGATATTGCGATTTTTTTACCTTGCACCGGGGGGGGGGGGGCTTGTCCATCTAGCTACGCCACTGATAGGCCTTGTTCTGTAAGTCATTATTTTTGAACTAAATAAATTGTATAATAGCAATTGTTCAAAAATGAATGAATGTTGCGTTTACAGGGGCATGTCTGTACAGTATGCAGGCGCACGACGGCGCGGTGACGTCATTAGCGTACACGGCCTCGTACGTAGTCTCCGCGGGCGCGGACGAACGACTGTGCATATGGGACCGATTCCAGGGGCATATGCTGAACTCTATACATATAGTATGTATATCTGCCGTCCTAGCATGACAACCGCGACAAAATTTTGTCGACCGTTTTCTCGTGTTTTACTCGATTATCTCTTTATTTCTTCCGGGTCTAACATTACAATTACACTTAAAACTCGACTTTAAATATCAAAATTAGATATAGTTGTCGATAGAGATATCTTTACTATCAAAATTGTCGATGTTGAGATATAATATATTGAGATATCTTACATCTTAGTTTGTCTTCTCTCATCCGCGACATATCTCGTGGCGGTTATGCTAGGCCGGCTGAATATATTTTTTTATGTTAAATATCGACAGACGAGCATGAGGTTCACTTGATGGTCGGTGATGCCTCAGCCACAGAACATCAATCAATGATGCGTTGTCGACCTACTTTTTACTTGAAGCATTCGGAAATCAATTGACGAAAACCGAAACGCGCAATATGTACTTCACGGTTTTTTCATCTATGAACGGTGGTTCGTTACCCGGTTGGGATTTCGATATTCCTCCCACCCGATCAATGCCCGAAGTTACCAGACGTGGGGAAGACATGCTTACAGAAAATTATAAATATGTCGTCCCGGTGGGATTCGAACCCTTTACCATTACGAAATTTTGATCAGTGGATTTTGCGTTTAGTCTCTAATGAGATGAATTAATAATAATAAAAATAAATTATTTCTAAAATAATTTTTCATAAAGATCTTGACTTCTGTTAATACGTGCTATATGTAGTACCAAATAACATAGATGTAAATATAAGAAGAGGACCTTACAAACTTTTGCCACGCGAAAAAGTAGTTCTACTTTTGACCTGTAGAGCGCGCGGCAATGTATCGGTGTGACACACACATCTAAGCAGTCGGCTGACTCCTCCCCTCCCGTTGTCTCGCTTGCTCTTACGAGCGAACGGCAATAACGATCTAAAAGCGGCTGGGTGCGAGAGAGTGCGCTCTATGACACCAGCGTCAGAGTGTGCGTTCACACGGATACTAGCAGCGCCGCGGTGGCTGGGGTGAGAACTACTCTTACTCCAGAGAAACCGTGCCAAGCGCGCCTATAAAGCCTGTGCTTCTATGTACATCTACGTTCTTTGATAATAGAATTAATATTATTAGTTATTTAAGGTGCCTTACCAGTGTGAACGTTCGAAAATTAGGTGATTTTCGGTTTTTTTTTTTTGGAAGAAAAGTTCTCAACGAAATGTTTTGGAAAATTGAGAGTATATTTGGCTATATTAATCGTGTATAATTCCGTCATCTCTGCCTACCCCAATGGGAAAGAGGCGTGATGTATATGTATATGTATGTAATGCTAGTCAAACAGCGTGCGACCACTTACTCGGTTCCTCGTCTGATGACCAAACTACCCTCCGCGCTACTTAATATTAATATCTATTTAGGGTCTGAACTACATGAGCAGAATGCTGCCTTTGACTCACACGTTACTTGTGATGGGCGACAGAAGTGGACTTACCGCCTACGATCTGAGCAGCGGAGATGTGATACGAAGAGTTTTATTTGGTAAGTTAATAATATTAAGGTTTGCCCACACATTCATATCTAGTAGAATATATCGATGGTTTCCACAACAAAGGGCGTAAAAACCATTTTGGCTAACAAGGGGACCCCGCGTACTCGTCATCGCCGATTTGGGCCAAACTTATCCCACATGTAGGGCGTGACTGTAAATGAAAGTAGCCAAAGGGAGATTTATAGATGGCCAAGCGTTTAGGAGATATTCAAATTTTAAGCGGCTCTCGCAAGCGCAGTACCATTTATGTTAGGCTCGATTCCAAGCAGTCGTTGGTTTGTAGTTAGAGTGTTTGGATGATGATGCAATGGTCCCACGGTCGATTCTCCGTGTGAGAAGTTTTTTCTCGAAGCTCTATCGAAGCTTATATTTAAAATTCGCTACGGTGAAAAATAAAGTTTTTACAAGTATAAGGAAATAAATACCGGAGAAAAATTTTTTTTTGGATCGTTTTTTGCTCATTGCCAAAAGTATGCTAAATGGAGATACGCCCTTTTTGTGGAAACCATCGATATTTAAAAAAAAACAAGAGACATATAACAAGCAATGCAATGTATTTATTATACACCAAAAAAAAATTATAGAAAGTCTACACTACTGGAAACAATATTAAAGGAACAAGAAATTTTCCTCATTTTACCAAAGTTTGCAAGGCTGTATCTCGTTGAAAAATAGTCATATCGAGATAAAAATAAAGCATCATTCTTCTACATTTAAGATAAGACTTTTTTTAAATGGAAAAATAAAAACTCCTCCAAAAATTTCTTTTTCCTTTAATTGTTTTGCCATAGTGTATGTTACTCAATGATAATGTAGCTTTCTATTGGTGACATAATTATAATAAAAATCTGTCGAGTTATTTTTGAGTAAAATCTAACTTTCCTCTTTATAATATTAGTTTATGTATATTACATTAGAAGAACGTAAGCTTATTTAAATTTTATTTCCAGGTCAAAGTGACGGATGCATCTTCGTACGCCAAATATTACCTTTAAAAGACGCCATAGTTTGTGATTATGCGAATCAACTGCGCATCGTCAGGTTCCCGCTTGTTTCTCGACTCGATATGAAGAACGAATAATTATTGAATACGGAAATCACAATTTTATTTATATACTTGAAGATGATCAAGCTCTATAATATTATATGAATTCAATTTATACTCTAGTTGTGTTCTCAGTGAAAGTGTGAGTGTCAATTTTAAAATTCCTTAGGGTAGTCCACTTATCAAATATATTTGTTCAATGTACATTCGATTAAAACCTTCATCAAAATATGTTCTAGCAACACTGATATTTGATCAAAGTTTATTTGACATTTAAATCAAAATGGCTGCTAAAAAGATTTCCTGCCGGCTTAGCATGACCGCCACGAGATATGTCGCGGACGAGTGAAGACAATCTAAGATGTAAGATATCTCTATATCTTATATTTTGATAGAAAAGATATCTCGATCGACAAATATATCTATTTTTGATATTAAAAGTCGAGTTTTAAGTGTAATTGTCATATTAGACCCGAAAGAAATATAGCGATAATCGATTAAAACACGAGAAAACGGTCGACAAAATTTTGTCGCGGTTGTCATGCTAGGCTGGCTGGACGATCGCAGTGACGAAGTTTTTGATAAATGCTCATGAAAGCAATGAATGCCTTTATTTTTTAATAATTATCGCACATAAACTAGCTCCATATTCCTTCATTTACTAATAGATAAATAAATCTTGAACAAGATATAGGACAAGTGGAATGGGCAAAAAATTTGATCAAATATCAGTGTTGCTAGCACATATTTTGATGAAGGTTTTAACCGAATGTACATTGAATAAAGATATTTGATAAGTGGAATACCTACTACAACTTTTGATGCTTACTCATCTTGATTTTTTCACTTTTTCCTTCTATACATCTACAAAATTATATCTATTCGAAAATATTTGGTAAAAATCGATGGTTGTCCTTTGTAAATATCCAACTGAGGAGACGGTTATTTTTGATAAATACGAATTCTAACTGATAACTTATTTTCGTGATTGACTGAACGAATGGTTTATTCAATAGGTATATTCATAATTTAGTTGATAATAATTGTTGCTTTTATTTATTAAATTATGGTGTTCTCATAGAATCCTAATGTGGCTGGTGCCTGCGTGCTAAGCTTGCTATATTTTTATTTGTATGGCGCTATGAAATAATGAACAAAGCTTCGTTTTAGTGAGATTTTACTTCAAGGTTTTAAAGATACTTTGTCTAGTTTAGGTTTGTATATATTGAGTTTAACCAAGATAACGCTCGCATTGGAAAGTTTTCTCCGCATAAAGGTGCCATATGGCTACATACATACATCACATCACAAATATTAAATACGGCAATATTCTTTGTATATATTAGATAATTTTGTTACTAAACTTTTAAAATTTAATTTATTTTATTTTACCTTTCATATTTATTGGGTTATTAAACTATACCCTCCATATTATTTTATGCATATATAGATCATGAAATTCAATGCTCAAATCCCTGCATATCGACGGGTCCTAAGAACAAAATCGTATCTGCAAATAAACTGTTTCACAGATACGATTTTGCTATTGGGACCCGTCGATATAATCTCCTATCATCCTGTCTTCCTTATATGGGACAATTACTTTTGTACTTATTATAACATTGGTTCATAATGCCGCCCGATTATCAGTTTATTTTGGCGGAATCGGAAACGGTTTAAAATCGTCTTCCTTTTTAACCCAAAAAATATAATTTGCCTTCGTTAAACGAAGTAGTCGTATTAAAAATACGATCATTAAATTCAAGCCTTTGCGTGATCCTTACTTTCCGAATTTGTGTAGCGGATCATAGCCGATATGTCGTTTACATCTTTTTCTCGTTCTACCGCCAAAATCTCCTGCAATCACCTGCATGTGTTGCTTTAAAAGATGGTGGTAAACCCCCTGGGCTGATGTGACATCCAAAATGCTTATATTCCGTGCCAAATTCACTTTATTCATCTTGAAATTTAAAAATACAACAAATATTTTCCAACATTATTATTGAAATTCAGTTGTCTATGAAGTCCCATAAACTTCTAAAATTTTATCAAGGTGATTGTTATGCATGAGTCTGATGTTTCAAATATAAGGTATATTCTTTTAAGATACATTTCATATATTTAATATTCTACTATATAAAAATAAGTCGGGTTTTCCTTCCTGACGCTATAACTCCAGAACGCACGAACCGATTTCCACGGTTTTGCATTCGTTGGAAAGGTCTCGGGCTCCGTGAGGTTTATAGCAAAGAAAATTCAGGAAAAAATTCAACAGAAAAGCGGGAAAATCTTTTGTCTATTAAGTCCTTGTGTTCATGGCGAGCGCTTATGTAAGCACTCCACGGTATAACAATGGTATTGGCTAGATTTATTTGAGTTTTAGCTCGCGTTGAATTAACAAAACAGAAAAAAGGTTACATCATATTCGTTTTTTACTGAATAAGCACAATGTGTCCTAACTTATTTTACCTTCTTGATATGAAATTTTATTCGTCAAAAATCAATGCACTATCGTTTTCTCATAATTTCTACGAGTAGTACCATAACTCATAATTAATTATTTAATTTCTAACAAAAATGGTTTGTCAATGTGGTAGCTCCACTACATGTTATATTTAAAAATGCAGTTGTATTATATATGTTATTGTTTAAGTGTTACTTACAATTTATTTATTTATTGTTCACGTGACATCAACAATGGAAGGTATTTCTGATAACAAGTTTTTCGTTCACACTAATTTTTAAGTTATACATAATAATATGTACGCTGTGAATAGTACACCTGATATAATTATTTATTCAAGATCGATGTTGTACCAGTATCTATCGTAATTCGTTACCCTAAAATAATAGTTGTCGTATTTTTACGATATGATGTTACTAAGTGAAGGCGAAGTAAGTAAGATAATTTTATACCAATATTCGAACGCGTCAAAAAAGAAGTAAATTAAAAAAAATGAATCTTCCAATTTCATTCGATTTCTTTCAAAAGAAATCTCACTATATTTTGCTCCCGGAATTATTTCTTTCAGCTTTGTATCGCATCGAATTTGTTAACAAAATAGTCGGCTAAGAATAATTATGAATTATGATTCAATTTATAGACAACTCTCTATTAAATTATTAAGAATATTTTTGAGAAAGGTTACTTGATACTTGTTAACTATAATAATGTTTAGAATTAATGTCTCTTATAGAAACAGTCTTACTTCTTCGATGTGTGAGAAATAATGGGTTGGTTGTCTCTTCTTCAGCGTTACTTTACATGATAAATATCAGTTTCAAGGGGTAAAGTGAAAGAAATTCACGACATACTAACGAGTCTTATTAATTTCCCAAAAACAAAGTCGTGTTTCAGCTCAACGGAATCAAACCTTTTGCAATTTTGTTAGTTGCTTCTGAATCTTTTGTGGTTTTGTTCTGTACCTATATTTTATTTTGGAAACGGTATAGACAGTGGCGTAGTTAGGTGGACAAGGGCCCCGGTGCATAGAAAATGCAATCTCCCGGCTACATTTATTCAGCAAATGCAAGTAATTTGAAAATTATTACTAAACAAGGGCGCTAGGCGCCATTATCGGCGTTATAAACGCTCATTTAAAATCTTGAAAAATAAAATTCTTGAATTTTTCTAGCTTAGCTTCCTCCTTCCGAAGCTCAGGGCCCTAGTGCACTGCACCATGATAGCTACGCCACTGGGTATAGAAGGATAACTGATAAGTATGGACAATGTTCCCCAGAACCAAATCTAATGACTTTCATTTTGTTAACTAGGTTATTACTTATTGTGATTGAATAATTGTCTAAAAAATATATTAAAAACTAATAAAGCTGTAACATCATGACGAGTATTATGTATATATTAATTATTATATATACATTTTACAAAGGAAATATTATTTTATGTACCATTATTAATGGACTCTAGTAGTGACCAATTTTTTAGAAAAATAGCACCCAATCTACTTTTATAAGTTTAATTAGATAACCTACTTAACAATATATTATATTCATTAGATTAGATTTCGCTTTTGGGGCTCATTGTCCATACTTTTCCCCTATACCCTTTGCGCATTACCATCTAGTTATATTTTAACCATCTATAAATTACCAATATGTAAATTTTACCCACATTCCAGATACTCTTGTTATAGTTTATCAATACAAAGTCACTTTAATTTTGCTTTTGACAATGTGAGTTTTAAGGCTACAGTTTGCAGTACGAAACTAAGATCCAAACAGTGACATGCGGTTTCTTTTCAATTACTCATATTCAGATGTATTCGTAAATATCCCATATATGCTGTCAGGGCCGGATTAAGAAATGTAGACACCTTAGGGCAACAAGAGTTTGCTTTTTAATAATTATGTCACAAAAAATATTTAAATAAAAAGAATGCACACATGTCGCTGTTTGGGCCATACTGAACAATATGTAAAGACGCATATTTCGCCGATCAAAACTTGTTGGAAATAATGCCTTAAAAATACGCTCTAATTGGAGGGAGTTGATACATGGCTATGAATATTTCTCAAGGCTTTAACACTTGTCTAATATTTAATTAATATTATCTAAGTTATTTATTCACACATATTCCCTCTTTCACTATGTTAAAGTACTTCTTGTTTATAAGAAATATTTTTTAATAAATGTTTTGTTATAAAAATTGTTTTTATTTATTTCTAGCATCTTTCAAAGACAATATTTCCTAAATTACGACATTATTATTAAGGTTATTGCTAACCTTACGGTTAATAATATTTGATTTTACCAGTTATTTGTAAAATCAAATATTATTAACCGTAAGTTATTTGAACAGTTAATTCTCAATTTTAATACCTGGCCTAATTGTCCCGGTATTACGTTTTACTTTAATTATTGTAATAAGAAAACTGGCTTGTAGCCTTTAAATATTTCATACTTTTAATAAATCATAATATTCATTTTATTTTATATACTTAAACAGGAGATCATGCTGACATTTTATATCAGCTGACCTGCCGCGGAATACTGAAACGATAATCAAACCTCGAGGGCTTCTTAAAATGTTTCTGTCTTTCATTTTACCTTTGTAATGAAAGAGTTAAGAGATACTTCGGCCACTAGTCCTTAAAATCTCTTTTGCTATATCCAATCTCCTGCAGCCCGAGTTAGCTCTCGCATAGTTTTACAATTTACTATTTCCATATTGTATATGTTCATTGTATTGTATATGTTATAAAAATGGAAAACTTAATGTTTGTGTGAAATACATAAATAAATACTTTTTAAAATTTAACTAGCTTCCGTCATAATAGAAGAACACAGCCTTAGTAACAACCCAGGATTAGGAACCTATTTTTTTAACCCTTTAACTGCCATTGTAGCAAAGCTCAGGGTAGTTTGAAATTCAAACGTAAACATACTATGACGTGTTTTGTATCAACTTTGCAACAAAGCTGCCGTGAAAATTTGTGCTTGCATTTGCTGCCGGCACTTTCTCTGAAATTTTTGGATTATTTCTACATAATATAATTTGTTCCTTTGATTGATTGACTGACTAGGTTATGATTTGTGTTTATTGAATTAGATTAATTGTTTGAATCAAGAGTGTTACCAACGCGACCGGTTCTCAGGAACTCTGGAGCACATGGCCGCAGCATGATCGAAGGGATGCCGTCAGACCCACTCGTCTTGTGGATATTCAAGGAAAAAAGTGCACAGCACACTACTGAAAAACATCCGTAGGAGGTTTTTCTTAGTCGAGTTGGACGCAAAAAGAGAGCCCAACAGATCGGCTTTCTCTTTCGTGGCATGGGCCAACGAATCATTGTCCCTGTGTTAGGATGGAAGGGAAGGCTGATAGAAATCTTAATAATTATAAATATTAATTAGCGACCCACCCCAGCTTCGCACGGGTAGTAGAGTATAATATGCCTACATGTTTTGTCTGTCGTAGGGTCGCATCAACTTTATGCGTCGACGCTTTTGGTACGCATGCAAATCAAATATGTTTTGACAAATGAATCTGAGAAAAAAAATCGACTAGGTATCTCGACGCGACAACGAGAAAAAACATAGAGAATCATCTCTTCCCGACTTTCAATATTCCCTGACACAAAATCACAATTATTCACATCTATTTCAATTATTTATTCTTGTTTGCAAAATTCCAATAAATTGGGTTGTTAATGTATTTGTGACTTTCCTCAATTAAAATATCTGCGTCATTATTAGCTTAACGCGCCCTGGAATGAGTTCTATGAAAATTTTCATAAGAAAATGAACTTGAGCACTTGAGTAATTAGCGAAGTTAGTACATAATTATTAACTGAAAAATACAAAAAAATTTAGAAAATTTAATTCCAAATAACTTTACTGATAACCTCATGATGACCATTTTTCGTGTGAAATGGAAAATAAAGGTGAATATAATATTATAATGCAATAATAGAATTTCACCCCCACCTGTTTTCGGTCCAAATCTAAATATCATTTCATAGGGGAAAATGATATGACCTAAATTTTAGAAAATTTAATTTTAAACAAATTTGGTAATGACTATTTTTCGTGTAAAATTCAAATAAAAAGATCACCCTTAAATTCCAGTCGACGAATGATGCAACAGGGTGACAGTCCTGAAAACCAAAATGTAGACTACCATAGGTAAGAAAAATAAACAAAAGTTTAAACAACATTTATATTTGATCACAATTATGTTCTTACAAATCAGTAGGTACCTAAACAAAAAATCAAGAACTGAACTAAATTCAAAGTACACAGTCTTAAGGAATTTTTTTATACGAGGGGCGTTCAATGTATTCTCGGTATGAGAGTGAAAGAATTCACTGAAAATTCTGAAAAAAAATTATTTTTTCAATATAATCCCAATCATCAATCCCATCACCTCAATGCACTTGTTACTTCTCGATAATAACTTTTCAATACCCTCTGAAAAATATTTTTCATCTTTGGCCGAAAAATGTTCATCAATTGCCAATTTCAACTCTTCATCAATTCTTTAAGATTTGGAAACAGAAAATAATCACTAGGGGCTAGCTCTGGACTGTAGGGTGGATGATTGATTTCTTCAAATCCGCAATCCCTCACAGCATCTTTGGCAACTTGCCCTTTGTGAACCGGCGCGTTGTCGTGAAGAAGCAACACACCTGCGGTAATTTTTCCGCGTCTTTTTTCTTTGATTGCTTCTTTTAAATTACGCAGGATGTTTGCGTAAGATACGGCGGCAATACTTTGACCTTTTTTTGTTAGATTTTGATAAAATTCCCTTACGATCCCAAAACACTGTGGCCATGAGTTTTCCAGCGGATGAAGTGACTTTGAACTCACTTGACCACTTTTGAATAGTCGATAATGAAGGAGCGGAATCTTGATAAACAGCCACCATTTCTTCGTGAATTGTTTTTTGAGATTTTCCTTATTTTGTAAGGAACTTAATCACAGCGCGATTCTCGATTTTTTCAAACATTGTCGTATCAGTCATAGTAGTTGCGTTCTCGGTATGGTATCTTGAATACTAATGGTCTTAATTATATGAAATTTCATATTTAAATATACCCCCAGGGAGTGTATTTAACTAATGAGATCATTTAATTGTCCTTATATTAGTCAATTACCCCGATACCGAGAATCATTAAACGCCCCTCTTACATAATATATAAAAAATAATATTATTATTTTATACTAATTATAATTAGTTATTCAGTATAAAATATTTCGCACTTTTATAACTTTTCGAAAACACTGTAACCGTATTAACATTTTATAAAAAAGTATATAAAAAAATATAAAAATGTATAATAATAAATAAATAAATTATAAAAAAAAGCGAAAGAGCCTCAAAAAAAAAACAATATTTAAAGCAACGTTCCATTAAATATTATATATATACAGTTTTGGCCAAAAGTATAAGCACCCTCAAATCGTCGCGTCGGTCGACTAGGTAAGGATGGAAGCCCGCCGCGTCTGGATGTCCAAATGTGAACAAAACCGTTATATCCTAAACGAATGATTGAATTTTTGTCGGAATACATTTGTTGGCTTACAGTTGACTTATTAGATCTATTAAAAATATAAAAAGGCATGACTGCAACTCAACCCAAATTTTACCGACATGTCATCTAAGATACGCTTTTATTTATTGTTCAATTAATAAACATGCATTATGCATTTTTATGGGGTGCCTAATACTTTTGACCAAGGCTGTATATGTATATATCAATATAAAACACTGTAAATTAAATAACCAAAGTCATATACAGTAATTATAACATATATAATTTAATGTAATCTTATCTTACTTTAAGGCTTTTTAATCAAGCTCTAGTAAACAAGAGCACTTTCGATGCTCATAAAGTTTTGAAAAAATTTAATATGCTATATGTGAAGGAAGTAACCTTACTTCGGCCACTATTGGTGTATGATAGGCCACCAACTTATTATATCATAATATATTAAAATGATGTAACAGAAAACTTAAATTAATTTGTATTGAGAACGGTGCGGTACGACTAAAGCCCCTTTCACACGACAGTCCAGTTTTGCAGGATCCAGTAAAATGCTGGTCCCGCAAAACTGAACTGCCGTATGAATACGGTTGCATCCTGTTTTTTGGCCATTCCTACGCCAGTTATCAGGTGAAATGGACGTGAATACTTTCATAATATTCTATTGGTATTATCGGCGGCGGCAGCGAAATAGAGAAGATTCTGGGTTCATCCTATTCTGACACAACGCTCGAATTTTGGGTATTTTTCTGAATCTTATGAGCGATTGGAGAAGAGATTAGTCAAAATTTTTCAATTATTTTAGGATTTTAGAAATGGGTGAATGAAGATTTAAAAACCACATGTCCAGCACAAACAACAAAAACCGCATGCGGGATGCTCGTGTGAACGCTAGCATATAAACACATTCGCCATCAAACGGGATCCTGCAAAAAACTGGACTGCCGTGTGAAAGGGGCGTTACTAAAGAGATGTTGATACATTGATCAGATCTTGTTTGTACTAAGTGTTACAATTAATATACTATTTATTTTTTAAGATTACCAACAGAACAATGAAATAACTTTTGACCAAATGATGAAGTATTACTCCCCACAGGTTTACCTTATATACATATAATACACTAAAAATATACCTAGCTGATCTTTCGTTATTCTTAACAAATTATATATTTCCATATACATATAATTATGTGTCGAAAGTTGTACTAGCATTATGTTCAGAATTATAATCTTTACAAAAACAGTAGAACAAAATATATTTTTAGGTAGGATTGGCACCAATCATACACACACCAATCAGGCACACTCATACACCTACTTATAAAAGACAAACGAATAGACGTATCGTGCTTTTGCATGTAGATTTATGTGTGTGTACGTCAATATAGTTTAGCGCCATTCGCGCTGATGAGAAAGAAGTGACAGGCGATATCGTATTTTCGCGCTCGGTAAGTAAAAAGACAAGTTTGTAATAACTAAATTATCCAGTTTGCAGTTAGCCTTAATTACTATGGATATTTCGTGTTTCTTGTGTGATTAGTTACTTTTGTTATTTAATTTTATTTTCAAATAAAATAATTTAAATTCTATTTGCAGATTTCATCGCTTGTACGAAAAAACCTAACGTAAGCATAGCGTTTAAAGGTACTCTTGATACTGTATGAAAGCACCCCTAGTCCCACGTGGGGCTGATTCATACGATTTTCATATTAAGTTTAAGATATAAGTATGCGTTAGATATGAGATATAATCACCTGGCATTTTTTATATTAATCTCAGATAAATAACCTAGAACGTGTAATCAATTTATTGTTTAGTAAAATAGTTTAAATAAAAAAATAGAATGTAAAAACCGTACGAAGGGTGCCAATCTTCCCTTACTTTCAAAAATATTAAAATGTTAACAAACAATAACACCTACAAAAAAGCCATACCTAATTTCCATGGCACTAATAAAAACACATTTAATCTTAATAAATTTATAATTAAACATTAGAATCAAAGTTGCCAAAGCTGCAATTACATATCGTCATGATCGTAGAACAACGGCGGATCTGCAACTTTACAGGAGAGCGTTTTAAAGATTGATAAGTCGTTTTTTATGCATAATTAAAACACGGCTAATCTATTCGGGTTCAAACTCGGCAATATTATGTTTGGTGTCTTTTTAATATTAATTTTATACTGATTACCGTGAGGGGAGGCCGAGGCGACGATGTAGTACAATGGAGGTATATACGCGTTGAAAAAGCAGAACCGCTGGTATTCAAGGCAATAACTTGATTGTTTTTATCAAATTCCAATTTTTTGTTTGTTCTGTTGAGAATTGTCATTATTTTAAAGATTTTTCTACAATAAAACTAAAATCGTAAAAAATCCGAACCGTCGTTGTTCTACGATCATGACGATATATTCCATGGCATTAATAAAATCGTGTTTAACCTTTTAAGAGCTTGGCTAAATATCAACTGCCGTGCCCCTAGTGCCCGACTACGAACTATTCTATATATATAAGAATCGTTTTAGTTGTACCACGCAGTTTATAGGAAAAAAATATGCATGTTCTCTGTCGCAGAAATACGAAACGGGCTGTAGTGGCACGGAAATATTTATCGCATAAATGTGACACAAGCGGTCAAAAGGTTAATTTATATCTACATATACATATGTATAATAAAACAGTAGAATCACAACTATGTACTGTAATAGAACAGTAAATCTTTAATAAACGACTGGGACAAATAACATTAGTCGTTTGATTACGATAATCTCAGATGTTGAATTGATTTTCATAGCTTTGACACATATATTGAGCATATGTTCATGTAGTTTTGACACATAGACAAAGATAATACATACCTACATAATATAGATTGGGGCAATATCAAAACTTCGTTTCATCGGATGTCGGTAAGAAAAGTGAACTTTGTTTAAATAGCTTGCTTAGAAGTTCAGCAAAGCCCGCATGAACGAAGGCGCTAGCACCAGCTTGATAAATGACTAGAACTTGTTCTTTGGAAAAAAAATGCTTCTTCTCAGTACAATTCCCGAACTGATTCATCAAGTGATGAATAAATAGATATTTATAATGAAAGTACTTGTTAATGTGAACATGTATCAGGGTACCTACATTAAATATGTTGGTGGCGGCGTTTTGTTGTTGTGGCCGGTGGCCAGTGTGCGGAGACACTAAATACGTTTTTTTTTGTTTTTGTGCGTATGTCGACAATGCATATCATAATTGAAAATGAAAAATTATTTATTATAAAACAGTAAGTTTTTACAAAAAGTTGATCGTTACGATAATTTAATCAATATAATTAATTTCTTAGAAGGGAATGCAGCTTAAAGCATTCCGCCCATACAGTTCAATATTAAATATTTAAGTTTGCAGGATAAATCTTTTTTTTTTTCAGTAAGTAGAAGTAAAAGTTTTTTTGGACTTTTCTGGTGAGTCAGGTGTGATGCGTTGGTTGGTTCTTGTAAATGGTGGGTAAGGTTCATGGAGACTGGTTGAAGTGCCTGTATTTTGTCTCGAATAGACCTGCTGCGGCCTGTCAGTTGGATTTTGGCCTGTGTTTGGAGAGTTATGGCCAAATGTTTGTATATTTTGCCCGAATGTTTGTATATTTTCCCCAAATGTCTGTAAATTCTCCCCAAATGTCTGTACGTTATGGCCAAATGTCTGTACATTCTGTCCAAGTGTTAGAACATTTTGGTCAAATGTTTGTGGGGTCGGCTTTGGGTTCGGTGATGACTGATCCAATTTTAAGGCCCGGGGGTTCTGTTCATGTGATAGTGGTAGGTTCTGCCTGGACGACGATGGGTCTCGTGTAAGTAGAGAGGAGTCCTGCCTAAATAGTGGAGGGTCCGGCCTAAATAGTGGAGGGTCCGGCCTAAATAGTGGAGGGCTCGGCCTAAATAGTGGAGGGCCCGGCTTTAATAGAGAGGAGTCCTGCCGTAAGAGCGATGGATTTTGAATAAATGTCGATGGGTATTGCATAAACAATGGATTCTGCATCCGTGGCGATGGAGTGTGACTGCGTGGGGGTGTATCTTGTTTGCGTGGCGACGGATTCTGTCTTAAAGGGGGTGTATCATTTTTGCGTGGCGATGGATTCTGTTTTTGTGGGGTTTTGTCATGCTTGTAGGGCGGTGGGTTCTGCCTGCGTGGGAGTGGGTAGTATTTGTATGGCGGCGGGTCCTGTCTGCGTAGAGGTAGATCATGCCTGCGTGGCGGCGGGTCCTGTGTGAAAAGCGGAGGATGCGGAGTACGTGCCAGCGCGTCTTGTATGCGTGGAGGAGGGTGCTGCGTTCGTAGTGGCGGTTTCCATGTGCGGACTATTGCCTCGCACATCCTAAGTGGTGGAGGATCTAGTCCAAGTGTCGGAAGGTCCAGCCTAAGTGTCGATGGTTCTTGTATGGGTGTCGGTGGAACCTGCTTGATTGTCGGTGGCTCCCGTCTAAATGGCGAATGATCCTGTATTAGGGTCGGTGGCCCCTGCTCGAGTGTCGATGGGTTCTGTCCAAGTGTCGATAGGTCCTGCCCATGTGTCGATGAGTCCTGCCAAAGTGTCCTGGGTGTGTTATCTTCCCGATAAATTGTATCCAAAATCTGTTGGGAGGACTCATGTTGCTTGTGCAAGAGTTTACCCTGATTATTCCACGCGTAGCGGACCTTGCGCCATCGTACCATGTTATCAGCGAGGAGTTCCTCTTTACTTGGGAGCAATTTTTCCTATAATGTAATAAATTAATAATTATTTTATAAATAGTAAGATATTTGCGATACATTTCCTGCACGCTTAATAGATAAAATAAACAGAGCATAATAAATGATATTCATTGCCCTACTATATTTTGAAATATTAAACTATTTAAAATATTTAAATATAAATCTGTTATTGAACTTAAATGACTGAATTAAAAACGAGAGGCAAGGGACATAAGTTTCAGTATTACAATTAATCGCAGGAAACAACTTTTGAACTTTGATACATATAGTAAATAAAACTTCCAACCAACTTTGAACTAAAGAATGCCTGTAGTAGTTTTCAGTTGAATACAGGAACTAGGTATAAGAGCAGGGCAAATAAGTCAATTATGATATATTATATAGAATTAGTTCAAGTTAATATTATCTTTACTGACAGCAAGCTTCTCCGGTATCAACTCTGGCATCCCAGAAACAACTGGTCCTTTGGAGCCAGACAACTCTATATCACCATGCGTCTGTAATCCCTCTTGATTGGTCAAAATGCTAAACAATAAACACATTTTCTTTAAATCCCAGGTCATAAGTCACGATGAAAGCAGGGCATGCATTGTATCTTTAAAGACGCATGTATCGCTTGTTTTTAAAATTAGGTATTATTAATTGTAATTAGAATACGACTTATTTTTAGAGTTGGATACACACTTGAGTAGCTTTCTTACAAGAATGGATTAACAAAATAAAAAAGTGAATTTTATAATGTTTAATTTAGTTGTAATAAATAAACGCAAACAAATGTTTATTTTCTTTATCACGTCATAGACTGAAGTTATCGTCACATGTTATTTTCGGACTATGCGCAAGTTGGTTTTGAATTAAATTTAAATATATGTTTTTAAAATGTCATAAAGATTATGTAAAGTATATTGTAATCGATTTTGTTATGTTTGTGGTAAACTTTTTACATCTAAAAAGATATCCCATAATGGCATCAAGTTTCAAAACCGTTTGTTTCAATAAAGCAGCATAGAATTGGTGAAGAACAATGCTAACGTATCCTTAATTAAAATTAAGCGTGAACATGCTTTATTTTTCCCACAGAACAGAAGACTTATTTTCCCCTGTTCTGTGATATTTCCTTATCTTTCTGACGCAAAACTGATGGTTTTTATCAGATCGCAAATCAAAAAATGTTGAATTGTCGTGACAGTGAACAGACTTTCGGATAATGAAAATTCTGCTTGGAATTCACTACGCCTTGTTATCCAAGAGTTCTTAGGCAACAAAAAAAATAAAATTACAGACATTTTATTTGCTAATTTTTATAAGAATGGATGTCATAATTTCTCTGCCATGTTAAGGGGTTATAAAAGAAACAGCTACAAATAATAACAATTATTATTTTTAATAATATTTGTACATGCTCAACTTGATTGTAAATAAACACTATACATGTTTTGGAAACGTGACGTGTTGGATATATGTATTTTCATTTTTTTTAGTGCAATTATTAAGAAAAAAACACTTTTAATTTCTAGGACAAAACCATGTGACATAGTGTAATCTTCGGATTGTTCAAGATCTAGTTCCACTCATTTATCCTATAATTTTAATATATAGGACTGATTCTCCTGAACACTTCGTGATTTCTCTTCTTCATCGGATGAAGTAACACTTCCTAGTTTCACTATGATACAATTTTTGGTAAGTCTTCAACTAAAATTAACATTTCATAATTAATTCACATTTATATATTTTCCAAGTTTTGATACCGTCGTGATTATTTTCAATCGAATTAAATTGTTTCATAAGTCTTTATCATTATACAACCTAAATGGTACCATAAAATTATCAATATATGGGTAAAATAGGTGAAATTAAAAAAAAAGGGGTTTTCTTAAGTTATGCCTTTCAAGCCTATCCTTTATAGGCTTTGCAGTTCGGTAGAACACCTGCCGTGCGCATCGATGGGTCTTGGTTTCGAATCCCACCGGAACGAAATGTTTATAATTTTCTATAAGCATGTCGTACCCACTGGTACGTTCTGGTCTGGTCACTTCGGGCACTAAATGGATAGGAGGAATATCGAAATTCCGACCGGGTAACGTACCACCGTTCATAGATGGAAGAACCGTGAAGTGCACATTTTGGTCTCAGTCTATGGATTTCCGAATGCTCAAAGTAATTATTTTTAAGCAAAAAACAAAAACCGACTTCAAAACTACAACTACATATAGTATGAATTTAAAAATTAAAAAAAAAAGCATTATTTATTAACAGTTATTTTTGAAGTCGGTGCCACCCAACCGATGCCGCTCCGTATCGTTCGAAAATTTGTTGCAAAAGCAGGATTAAACTGTCCTTCTTGGCTGGCACCTACTCTACTTGAAGTAATTAAAATATTGTTTTACTTTTTAGTTAAGTTTGTACATACTATATTATGTAGTTGTAGTTTTGAAGTCGGTTTTTGTTTTTTGCTTAAAATTAATTTTATTTGTAATTTTTTGTAGGACCTGTATTTTTTAGGTTAATTAATCCTAACCTAATAATTTAGTAGAATTACCACTTAACGTGCTGCTCAAATGAGACAGCGCCGTGAAAGGAACCATAAATCAAAAAATCATCTATGGTATAAGTATATTTTTGTTTCTGTTGATTTTTTTAAAAAAATTACCAAACCAATTTCGATAAAAATTACCTCTGAAATATCCCTTACCAAACAAATCATCCAAATTCATCCATAATTTGCGGAGTTTTCGCGTAACAAACATAAAAAAAGCAATATACAGACTAATTGAGAACCTCCTCCTTTTTTGAAGTCGGTTAAAAAGTAGGTCAAAAGCGCATCATTGACTGATGTTCTGTGGCTGGGGTATCACTTACCATCACCTCATGCTCCTCTGTCGCTATCTAACATTTAAAAAAAGATATAGACATAAAGGATTAAAAATTTACCTCCAGCCCAACTTCGTTCTATAAATGAAAACTATAAATAGCTTCAATCTGTTAATGTCCTCTATTGTGCTATTTGCTGTGTTTCTCATGTACAATAAAATATTATTCAGACCTGTAGCAGCCTGAAGTCCTTATTACGTTCAGGACTTGCTACTTCAGATATGTTAATGATAGTTATGCCTTTTTTTAGTATTATTTCTAAGGTCACTCCACACCTTTACATGCAAAACCAGCAAGTGAGGATGGCAATGAAAAAAACAAGTGCAAATAACATTGGAAGAATTATAAAATAAAAGTGTAATAATAAATCAAAAATGAAAAAATGTTAGTGCAATTAAATATAAAATTATACAATTATGTACCTTTCTCCATTTATCAGCAGGTTTTTTTTAACTACTTGTGTCTAAATTGAGCAGTGGACACTTCCTTCCACTTGTCACTGTAGCGACATCTATAATCTGCTACAAGGTCAATTTAAATCACCATCTCTGTGAAATTATTGTAGTAAATACTTTTGTTTAAGACAACAATAAACTAATACTTACCTTTGCATAAGGTTCACCATTACCTCAAATTGGCTGGAACTTATGAAGTTAGTCATTGTCGCTTTTATTTTAAAATGAATTTAACTGAGTTTTATATAAAATTGATAAAGCACTTTTTTATCACTTTCAAATGTATTAAACATTAATTATAATACTTTAAATAATATAATATAAAATGTTAAAATGGAGAATATTATCTAAAATCTATAAGGATAAAAAATGAGATGCTTAAGAGTGTGTTCCCTTCATAAGCATAAATATCATCAGCAATATTTGCATTAGTGACCTAGAAGTGCTGCTGGATAAAGAAAAAAAATATAACAGCAGCAGCGACCCACCAGACACACCGGCACAGCATGACTGTTTCATTACAGAGGGCATTGGGTATTAGATTCTCAGTGAATAAACTGACTTTTATTTAATTATAGTAAATATATAATTATCTCCACAAAAACTAGCCATTTAAAAATAGACAAATAAAAATAAAATAATTAAAACACCTTACAATTTTCAACATTTTTTAATAATTATATTCAATAAGATCCATCAAAATTATAACAGTTTTACAAAAAGAACGTCTTACATTAATATTTTAAATGTAGTTATCTATTAAAATTAAAACTTTATACTGATGCCCTTTCACAGGAACTAAAACATAAACTCTAAATTTAAAGTTTTACAAAAATAATATTTTGATATGATTTATATTTATATTATCTATTAAAATAAATAATTTAAAAAATCTTATTCTTTGAATGCAAACAATTATCTATATATTTTTTTTTATTAACATTTACTTTTTTATGGTATAGTTACTTAAGACATACGATATTGGTTTTTATATATTTCAGGGCCAAAAGGCAACGATTAAGGATCGAATACGTGTGAAATACGTAGTGAAAAATGAAAATGATAAAATGAATAAGTGAAAAATAGTGCTCGAAAATAAGACTTGGCTTAAAAGTCCCGTTATCAGCGCATAATAATAATAATAAACAATTATGTCAACAAGTAGCGGGTCGTTTCTCTCGAAATCAAAACATTCTCGATTATGTTGAAATATGATAAGACTATATTGAAAGGAGAATTAATGGAAGGAAACAGTCAATGTAAGTTTTACACGCCATTATGAGTGGCTCAGGCTGAAAGGGCATGGCAGGAAAAGGGTCAAAATAATACCACTAGAATACAAAATGTGTAAAATAAGTGAAAATGAAAAAAAATGAAAGAGAAACAAGTATGGATGCATTGGATATGCAGAAATAATAATGAATGAAAGGAGACTTACAAATTAGGTATACATGATATGTGTGAATGGGAAAGACAGATCGGCAAACCCAGATGATATATTATACTGAGTTTAATGCCAGATCAACTGTGTACAAAAACGTAAAATAGAGTAGGGTGGACAAAAGACATAATATTGTAGCAAATGAAAAATTGTAACATCTTCCAGCCACGGTTGGAAAGTGGTATGTTAATAATGAATATTAAAGTGATATTTAAATTGGAAGGAATAAGGTAAAGTTAGTGAAATACATCTCTGTAATAAATTGTAATAATATTTCACTTACTTGTCTCTGTAAGGAGGTGTGGAGTCTGGAGATGTGGAGACACCCTCATCATGCCCATATTCAGTCAATACTTCCTTGACTGTGAACAAAATAATATTTTAATATACAAAATGTCTTATGTTTTGAATTTATTTTAAATTGTTATTGCATAAATGTATGTATGTAGTAATATTTATTATAAATATTGCTGAAGCTCATCATAAAAGACTTCATAATCATGTGAATGTCAAGGCAATCCAGCTCCTCGATAACACAGATACAGTGAAAAACTCAAGCAAACTAAACTGTTGTAGGAAAGATTTGTTTGTTTGTTTGTTATGATTTAACTCAAAAACTACTCGATCAATTTTAAACATTATTTCACCAATTGGAAGTTACATTATCGGCGAGTAACATAGGCTATTTTATCTATGATCTGATCTAAGGAAGGCCATGAAAGAAAAAAAGAAGATTAACTTGTAAATACATGAACACATTCTTTTCTATTATATCATAAATATGGTTTGTATCATTCTAATTCAACATATGTATATTTTACCACCACTTTACTAAATAAAATAAAAATACTTGTTTTTTAATTGGTGGTGTCATTTTAAAACTAACAACTAAGCATTATTTTCCAAATTATTTGATTAGTAATTACATACTGTTTGAGTTATCATCTTTTTCACAAGATTTCCATTTTTTTCTTTGAAGAAATCATTTGATTTTCTCACATTCATTTAAAACCCAATTAATTAGAACTAAAAATGTTATTTTGATTTTAGGAAAACAAACACTTGAATATAAGAATATTTTTATAATTATGTGTTTATTTCATTTTAATTGGGTTTTTAACATAAAAATTTTCAATTCATTAAAATTGATTGAAGCATATGGTTGAGCTAGTGAAAAGAGATACTTTTGTATTTTTTTTTATAATATAGGGGGCAAACGAGCTTGCAGCTCACCTGATGGAAAGTGAACACCGCCACCCATGAACATCTGCATCACCAGAGGACTTGCAGATGCGTTGCTGGCCTTTATTATGATTATTTTTTATTATGATTTCTATACCTCTGTATCTTCAACAGAACTTTTCCAAACTAACAAATATTGTTTTAAATATAATGTACAGCATTAACTCATTCAGACAAACTCCAACAGATGTGACTATTGCAAAAAAAATAAGTTTTATTAGATGACCTTCAGACCCATGCAAAATTCAATACCTGTTGCATTTGCAAAAAATTAATCATATAATGCAAATCTTTAAATAAAAAATTTGATTCACTTATACATCTGAAATAGTTATAATTTCCTTTAGAAAAAATAATTAAATTAACATTTATTTAGTGGTTGGGTGCAAAAAGGGCGTACATCATAAGTTAAATGGGTATATTATCAAAGGTTTTTAATTATTTTATATGATAATAGCTGAATCTTTTAGTTGAATCATTCCAAGAAGTCAGATAGGTTGGTTGATTTATTAATCCTCACTCTAAACCAAACATGTTGTATGTTAATTTTTAATGGTTACAAATCGACATACATAATACATATTATGTTACACTGAATTTGTAAAATTAATTCCCATATAAATACATGCATAGCGATAGTGACCATGCCACTCTTTGTAACTACTAAGTAAAGAAAAATTACTTAATTTTTTAATGGTGGTGCAATTTGAAAACTAACAAGTTTACTTTTTTTATATTTATTTTTCAGTTGTTAGCACATACCCTTCGGTTTGTCCTCTTTCTCGTAAGTTTTATTTTTTTTCTTTAAAATCATACATTTTCTGGTTTTCGGCATTGTAAGTTGTTTATTATTTGCACTTTACTCAACAAAAATAATTCTAGAACAATATCAAAGAACTAGGTACTTAATCTGAGCAAAGAACATAGATTTATTGGATTTATGTTTTGCATTAAATCATAAATGTAAACATATAGGTAGGGATACGCAAAAAGTATCGATACCCTGAGGTATCGATACTTTTGTTTCGATACTTATGAGGTATCGATACTTTCTGAAAGTATCGATACTTTCTCAAGTATTGTAGTATTGATACTTTTCTTCCCATTTCTGATAAAGAAAAGGAAAAATTTGTTAAAAGATATTTTAAACAAAATATTTGTGACATCATTACTAAACCTAAGACATAATTCGGGGATTAGTATTTAGTGACCTTGACTGCTAAGCCAGTGGTCGTGGGTTCGATTCCCACCCAGGACAAATATTGTGTGATGAGCACGGTCATTTGCTCTGTGTTTGGGTGTAATTTATCTATAATATGGATGTATTTAAAAATATATAAGTAAGTTTAATGTTTATAAGCAGCCTGGTTACCGGGTTATAGCGCAGGCTCTCCCTAGTTTGGGATCAGACGGCCGAGTGTGAGGTGTGTGAGGTATATTATTTCAGGTTTTTTATAAATGTAAGAAAAAGTACTCGATACCTTGAGGTATCGATACTTTTGATACGATACTGGTATCGAGTAAAGTATCGATACTTCGAAGTTTTGCGTATCCCAACATATAGGTAGAGTCAGCGCCACGAATCAAGTCTTACGGTAAAGTCAAGAAATAAACGTGGCAGTTCCGTCATCTTGTTTGTCATTGTCAATAGATTGTTATTATTTTGTCCTAAATTAGATTGATTATGGAGCGAAAAGTAGTAAATGGTGGGGTTCGAGTAATAATTCTTAAGTTAAAAGAGTTTTATGAACTGGAGAAGAAAAATAAAGAAGTATTTATCCATAATTACAAAATGTTCAAATGCAAGTCGCTTCTGACAGATAAAGTTTAGGGTTGCATTGGTTTTGATGTTTGCCTTAATGGGTACATTTTTTATTTGGTCCGTGTATTTATATATATCGTATAAAAAATCTATAAAATTCCTATAATCATATTGTGTATTTCTATTTTAATATTTATTAATAAAAATTAAATACTTAATAGTAATTCTATTGAGTTCATTTTTTTTTATAATTTTAGGTGTTTCTGTCAAAACGGTATAGAGAATTACGAAAAAAAGGGAAAAATAGCTGCGAGAACTTCAAAAAATATTATTACTCCTAGGAAAACTCGTCCACGATCAAAAAAAAATTCAAAAAGAATTTTCAACTGTAAATAAACTGCGATTGGATTTAAAAGAAGATATACATTTTCAATGGAGTAATACAACTTAACGAAGAATATTGAAATAATTAAGTTGCTTCAGTATCAGTTTTGCTTGGGATTTGACAAAGTCACTTTCCTTATATTAAAATTTAATAAGAATCTGATTATGAATCTTTAAATAACTTTTTGAAATAAACAATCCCACTATTTTTTGTGTAACTCTTTATGGTTTATGCACAGCTAGCTCTCGATTGAGCAAGAGTTTTTGCGATTAAATTATTACGATTAGTGTCAACACTCTTCGTAATAATTTGGTCAATTAACTCAATATCGTTATCAATTATAATTATGATTAAGCCCATAATATGATATTCTGATGTATCTAATATATAAAATTCTCGTGTCACAGTTTTCGTTGCCATACTCCTCCGAAACGGCTCGACCGATTCTTATGAAATTTTTTATGCATATTCGGTTAGTCTGAGAATCAGCCAACATCTATTTTTCATCCCCCTAAATGTTAGGGGTAGTCCACCCCTAAATTTTTTTTTTAATTTTTGGACGAAATTTTTTGTTTTTATTTTTTTATAATGTGGCATTATAAAATACATACAACCCCTGCTTTTTTTGTCAAAAAATCTAGACCCGTGCGAAGCCGGGGCGGGTCGCTAGTAAACAATAATACTATTCATTAACATCTGTTTAGTTTTGTTGGGGTATCGGACATGACTGGTGGCGTTGACTCTATGTATTGGTTTCTGATCTCTGAAACGAACTGACAAATGACAATCAACAAGTAGGGTAGAACTAAACAAGACAGTTCCGTCATCTTGTTTGTCATTGTCATTAGATTGTTATAGTCTAGACATGGGTAACTCAGCGAAATTCGACGCGCCAACTCAGCAACTCAGGCGCAGTGTAGTGCGTCGGCTCCTTGAGTCAACTCAAAATTGCGCCACGACGCAACAAAATGGGACGCGCAAAGCGAGCAGTGAAACCTCCGAAACGCACGCAACGCCACGCTCATAGTTCACTCGGTGAGTGAGGTACTGCGCCGTGCGCCAGCACATTATGAATGTGTGAGCTGACTCACCCTGCGCAGTGAAGCGTGCCGACTCAATTGCGCGGCGCAGCGCAGTGTTACCCATGTCTATTATAGTCATATAGTTGCTGCAAATTTTCCTTATATTAATATTTCTCGACTTCCCAATATTTTTTTCGTAAAACGATTTCCTACTATAATTTTATAAATGTGAAAGTTTTTGAGGATATAAATGGATGTTCGTTACTCTTTCAGGTAAAAACTACTTAACAGATGTTGATGAAACTTTACAATATCATTGTTTATACATTAGAATATCCATATTATATTATTAATTATAATTGGACGCTATTAGTTTAGCTAGTTTTTTCAGTATTTTTGCTATTAAAACGATTTTGAAGTATGCACTGCAGCTCATAAGGAAGCGATTGGTATCAAAGTTTACATATTTATCATTTTGTTGACACTGTATTGCTTAACAGTGCAGCGTCCAATTTATAACCATATTGAGTTAATTGGCAAAAGTGTCAACACTCATCGTAATAATTTTAATTGGAATAAATCTATTCCGGCATTCAGTGCATAATCCATTAAGAGTTACACAAAAATAATGGTGGGATTGTTTCTCTCAAAAAGATATTTAAAAAAAACCATTTATCAGATTTTGTTAAAGTTCAATATATTATAAGAGTAAAACAGTAATGATTAATCGCATGATGTAAAGTGAAAGTGACTATGACTTTAAGCATTATTGCTCGGGCCGCACCACTTACTACTTTACGCTCCACTATTACTTGTCCGAGACGCTCCATAATCAATCATTGTAGGAAAACACTTTTGATACGCGACAGAAGCGCCGCGGCTATCGGCTATGACAAGGTGCGTTAACTCTATGTCTACGCCCATCTAGATAAGCTCAGATCATAGAGCAACACGGTCCACCGGTTCGCCGGTGGACCGTGTTGCTCTATGGCTCAGATTAACCTATGGAGGCTACCCTCCGTCCATAGATTAACCTTTTGACCGCCAATATTGAATATCGGCATTATCGGCTATGCTAAAGGTCATACTGATTCCGATCCTTCAAGTACATAATATACTTATTACTTGCAAAGATATTCTAATACATACAAGGTTGTGTAGGTACTTAAGCGCCAGCGATGGTAATTAGTGCGATTTCGCATAAAGAACTGTGCCCCGATTTAGGCAATGTGGCGTGCAGCGATAATTTCTATATCAGTGTTTTACTTCAGAGGAGTGTAGTAACAGAAAATATTTTAGTGCCGTTTAGCGAATGCGCCTCAGTTTACAGGATGTTAAAAAATAAAAATTATTTTTCAGCATCATCTTCATCTAAACTATCAAATCGTATGAATGTGTTCTCTAAATACGTAGTTATTACGTGACCACAGGTACCGATGGGTCACGCACGATTACTACTAGGGATGTTACGGAAGTGGTTTTACCGGAACCGAATTCGGAATCGGAGTTTTTAAATTTGGTTTATCGGAACCGGAATCGGAACCGAAACCGGAATCGGAGGCAGACACAAAAGAGAATTGTGTAACAAAATAAAATTACAAACATTATTCATCAGTTTCATTCATATCAGTTCAAAAAAGTTTATACCTTCCTGGGTGTGATATATAAAAACTAATTTTCTTACCTCTTTTCGACCTCCGATTATAACCTCCGATTTAAATCTGTCGGAACCGAAATCGGAATCGGAGGTGAAAAATCAATCGGAAGTTCCGACTTTTCGGAACCGAAATCGAAGCTCCGTAACATCCCTGATTACTACAACAACTATAGTACAGACTACAGAGGGGCGAGCACGAACAACTTGCGAAAAAGTATTCGTATCGTCGAGCTGTCACTTGTATGAGAAATCCTTTGATATAAATAATCAAAGGAGAAATCATTTGAAATTTCATACAAATGACAGCTCGACGATACGAATACTTTTTCGGAAGTTGTTCGTGCTAGGCCCACAGTAGTAACCTTTTATTGGATCTTTACCCGCTAAGTTTTTGTTTTGCTAACACATAACATAGTATTTTATTTTATTGATATGTTGAGACTGTATTTATCCCTACATCCCTACTAATATCTTATACCTTTAAACGAGCAATTCTTGTATATATATATATAATTGGAATCTCGGAATCGGCTCCAACGATTTTCATGAAATTTCGTATACGGGGGGTTTCGGGGGCAAAAAATCGATCTAGCTAGGAATCATTTCTAGAAAATGTCATTTTATTCGTGTTTTATCAACTTAAAAGAAAAATTACTTTTCCTGACATCTATCGGCGAGTAGTAATACTATGTCATTTTATTCGTGTTTTATCAACTTAAACGAAATAAGACTCTTCCTGACATCTATCGGTGAATAGTAATACTATTTTTTAAAACTAGGTATCATTTCTAGAAAATTTCATTTTATTCGTGTTCTATCAAGTTAAACATAAACGTACTTTTTTTTATTCGAAGAATAATAACAAAAAGGTGGCGTTTGATTTTTTTTAATTGCTTTAACGACACAACAACACTAAAGCTATTCCAGCAGATGGCGTTGTTAAGTAACACGAAGTCAATGAGTGTTTGCTTTGAGGTTGGACTTGATTTTATTACTATGCAATTCGTACTTAAATTTTCCAAAAAACACAATTTATAAAAAAAAAATACCGAGCGAAGCTCGGACATCCAGGTACTATATTATAAATGCGAAAGTAACTCTGTCTGTCTGTTACGCTTTCACGCCTAAACCACTGAACCGATTTTGTTGAAATTTGGCACAGAAGTAGACTAGAGCTTGGGAAAGGACATAGGCTCGCGAAATATAGGCTTGGAGGGCCCTAAATACAACGTTACATGGTGTCATCTTCGATATTTGACGAACTTCCATACAATTTTTCATTCCCTTTAAAATTAAAAAGACAAGCTATTATAAATAAACCAAACTAAAAAGTAGAAAATAAATAATAGTTTAAAAAAACTAAATAACAATGGATGCGAGACGTGGAAGGTAACAAAACAAATTTCCCACTAGCTCCAATTTTTTATCAACCGTTGCCTTCGCCAAATACTCGGTATACACTGGCCCGACAAAATCTCCAATGACCACCTCTGGGAGCGCTGTAATGAAGTCCCGATTGACCGCCTGATCAAGCGCCGCAAGTAGCAATGGATTGGCCACACACTTCGAAGGGATCCCGACCATATCCCGAGGCAAGCCCTTGACTGGAATCCCCAAGGGAAACGAAAGCGTGGTCGTCCTAAACAGACTTGGCGATGGACTGTCATTGCAGAGGCGAAGGCCATTGGGAAGACTTGGAGCGAAGTGAAGAGGGTAGCTCAAGACCGAGCGGGCTGGCGGAACACTCTGGATGCCCTCTGCCCCATTTAGGGGACATAGGACCTTAAGTCAGTAAGTCAAATAACACGCTAAAACCGAACTAAAAAATATAAAATAAATTTTAATAAATTTAAATTAAGAATAGTGTTAAAAATTTCAATAAAATATATAAATTAATAAGTGTGAATAAAAAAAAAATTATTTTAAAAAAAGCGTGGGGTGCTTTTTAAGATATTATCAAAATGATAATCACTCTACTCATATCTGTCAATAAAATATTTATAACTATTGACACCATGCATGTGTTGGATAGTCTAATTATCGAGGAAGGCTTCAGGCTATATAACATCACGCTGCGACCAATAGGAGCGAGCATCAGTGAAACTACTCGACCAATTTTATTATCATGATCTGATACATTGCACCCGTGTCTTTCCAACACTCATTTTAACACATTTACTTGGACAGTTCCCATAATAATATGTTGAGTCACACACAACTTGATGACAAATCCGTGATACACCATTTGAATCATGGAGTGCATACAACTTTGAATATTGTTTTTAGGCTTGGACTTGTAAGTTGTTATAATATTTTAGGACTTATTAATAAAAAAAAACATATTATGAGTAGAAAACATTCCTAACATTAATTTTTGGTCATTATTTTTAATGAGCAAAAAATAAACAGAATTAGAAAAACATTTTTATTATTTAATTATACATTTTAACAAAATACTAAAAGTAAAAAAATCATTTACTTATGATAATCTTTAAAACATTTATAAAAAAAGCCTTTTTTGCAGGTCATAGAATTTAGTTGCAGTGTATATAATATTTCTGTGGCTCTGATTCGAGCAAAGGAAGTTGAATTCCCTTCTTCAAGTGACTTTTTGTAACAACCTACTTCTAGTAGACTCCCAGGAAATTTTGGCAGATTAATACAACAAGGTTACGAGAAATGTGGTGGGGGTCTGGAAGGTCCAGGATGAGCAGGAGTAATTATTCACAAGTCCGTGACCCATATGATGGGAAAAAAAACCACAGAAAAATAATGAAAATGTTGTATTATTTCAAACATTGTTTTCTATTATACTACTACATTTTAGAGTGCAAATTTAGTATATGCTTAGTTGGATTAGTTGGTGTTAAGGAAAATGGTTTTCCACATCTTTAATCACGTTAACTGTGTTCTTCATTATTATTTCTCAATTCTTTTCTGGACATAAGCTAGAATTATATACTTACAATAAAATACAAGTGCATAAGATTCAGAAGTGGTTTTATGTAGCCAGAATATTAATAATTGATAGCTATCTCACCTACGACTGTTGCAGCGTTTTAGATGTAAATTTGCTTACAGTTGGAGGTGCATAGTCCAACCAAGCACAGTTAGCCAGGATAAGCATGGTTGCAACATCACTTGGATGGTTGTAAATTTGGACTGAATATTTTCCCTGCGGAGATTTCCCTTTCATAATCAGCTGTACTTTTGTTGGGCCAACAAATGTGACCATGGCTTCTATGCTCTGTTTAGACCACTTAAAATCTTTTGTATTTGGCACACATTGATAAAGTTCACAGAGATGAGCCAAGGGTGGTAACCTAAGTTTACATTGCCATATATTATTAACAGTGATTTCTCTGTCGTAAAAACCAAAATCAATAGCAAATATACTATATATTGTGCAAGAGTTTTCCAGCTTAGTTATTTCTTTAATTAGACCTCGCATTAAATTCTTCTCTCTTTTCTTATTTTCGTAGAATACTAAGTCACCAATATTTATAGAATCAGGATGTTTGAGCTGTTCTCTCGGCATAATTTTCCATAAAATATTCATGTGATCACAAAATCTCACATAAAAATTACTCGGATTTATTATGTGTGTAACATCAACCCAATTAACCGAATCTTGTTCAAATTTAGAAATAGTTTTTTTAAAGTCTTCCATTGAAATATCGTTTTGCATCAATAGATTTTTCTTAACCTTTAAACAAGCCCCGAAGAACTGCTGTAAGAAAAAAAGTGTTATATATGGGTTTAGGCTTTGAATAACTACCTGTATAATTCCTTATCAACAAATTTCTGAAAAAACCTTGAAATACCTGAAAATATATCGTGGGAAAACATAATCCCATTTCCTGGGTAGATACTCTTAATGTGTGTAGCTATATATGTTAAATGGCGAATGTTTGTCTGTTCATAATTTTTAAATCTGATAAATTTTATATTTTTGTTATATAAATTATAATTACTAATAGTTATCATTTTTACTTTCTAATTTAGGTATAGGTAAAATGTGTTTAGTAAAAAAATGTAATTATGAGTTTTATTAATTATTATTGATTTAAATATATATATTATAAATCTCAAACAACGTAGGGTGAAAAGACTAGTATACAAAAAAAGGTAAGGTCTTAACAGGCAAAGGAAATATAGTTCCCACAAGTTAGATCAACCCAACAGGCTATGGTCACATGTTCCCCACATTATTAATTACCTTATTTTAGACAATTTTGCAAGTAATCAACTAGAAATAATGTAAATCTTATTGGAAAAATTCAAAATGTACAACATATCAAAAAATTGCACGACTTAACTTTGTTTATTTCGTAATAATCGAAATAAAACTTACATAGTCACTGAAAATCGCCCCTTCACCGGTTAGTCAAAATTCAAAAGGCTGCCAGTTAGAGATGGGTAACCACGGGGGTTGCACATATGCACTTCGAACATTCTTTGATTCATACAATACAATCACTAAAAATTAATTTGTCAACTAGAATACAGATGGCACTGAGACACTAAATTAAAATGATTCGTGCGGAAACATTAAAAATAACATTTAGGATACATTTTGCATTTTAAATTATATTTTATCCTGAATCTTAGAAAATTATACGAATTAATCTATCTGTTTATATTGAGTACATTTAAAATCCTGAGTAACTTAAATAATTTAATAGATGGAATGGAATTTCAAAACATAAAATTACCGCTTCCCCAATCCCCGCCGGCCATCCGCCATATTTGTTATTGTTTGGTGCTTGTTGTGTATTGACAGATTTGTGTTTATTTCTGTAGTTTTCTTGAATCTTGATCAACTCGAGTTTTTACTTATTCCTGGACTCCGATTATTTATGTTTTATATACTCTGACCTGAGGCTTCGTTTGAATTCCGATTATCATCGTTTTACTGTTGACCTGGCTTTGTCAATAGAATTATGGAATATTGCCATTGACTTATAAGTCAATGAATATTGCTAGTTTTACGGCTTACTAAAATGAATACTATGACTGCAGAGTGCAGATAGAAAATGTTGTGTTCCAGATTGTGATAACATGCGTGAGTACTTAAACATTCAATAACGCAATATATTTACAACTTTCTTGAAGTTCAAACATAAACTATTGGTGTAACAGTATGCTATCATTACTTTTATAATAATATCTGTGTGTGGTTTCATCAAATCAATTCTGAAAAGAACAAGACTTCTAGATTTTCAAACGTGACTATAGAAGTAAATTATGCAGATAAGGACCACAAAAACTGGTTATAAAATAGTATGGATTTTAAAAATGATTCCAAATAAAGTTTTTTACTAATTGTTGAATTAATTTAAGCACTGAGTTACTATTAGAAACAAAACATATTTTAAGTTTTTATTATAGAGATGTTATATTTATAAATTGTCTTCTTAATTTTAGTTTTGGTGCTACATGGTTGGAACATGTTGCGGATATCAAACACAAACGTCACTCTTAGTATGTGAACACTCTCTAGACTAGCCAAACCACTACATATGTTTCGATCAACTGAAAATCCTTGCAAGAGAAAGTAGTTTTTTCCCCAGACTAGTACGATTGAAATGAAATACAGCCTAACTTCAATAGAGATGGTGTGAGACTCCTCCAACACCCGGGATCCAATAATTAAATAATGTAAAACCCCCTTTCAGTCTGCCTGTGACCATGGTTGCTGAAAAGCATCCGTAACGTGAGGATAAATATTGAGAGAGAGAGAGTTTATTTACTGCACAAACAACAACAAATTAACAAAGATTACTTACAAAACTAAACTTATAAGTAAACAATAAAAAATAAGAAAATGAATAAAAACAGTTTGTGTTTGGCAGTTAAAAGACCGCAGTCTCAGCATTGTGTGGTAAGCTTCAGCCTCACGGCAGAAACTTACCACGCTGATTTTCAGCTGCAGCCTCAGTCACGCCACGGACTATCAGACGTTTGAATAATATAAACTAATCAAAATTAAATTATTTATAAATAATAAACAAAATTATATTATAAATAATAAATTTTGTGTTAATCTGGTATAAAGTATTTTATTTACCTATATATTTTGTTTTATTGTAACTTTAGTATCTAATATCTACATTTTAGTGATTCTGTCATAAGTTAATATTTTTCGTAATTTATGGCTTATGAATTTCTGTGATAAATTACGAAAAATATTACAATTAAATCTAAATTCTAAACCATAATATAGGTAGGAATATTATATATTATAGGTATAACCGAGGAAAGTTTCGTCATGGTCTAAGAGCCCGTGGGAGATCGTCCTTCACCGATCTGATATATTGCTTATTGCTGCCTATAATTGCTTGCCTATCGAAAAGTGGTACTGGCTATTTTTAATAAAAAAAATAAAAAAAATTAATTAATTTTTTTTTTAATTTAATTTAATTTTTTATTTTTTATTTGAATTTTTATTTTTTTTAATTTTTAATTTTATTTATTTATTTATTTAATTTTTTTTTTAATTATTTTGACTTACCTGTTTACACCTGCTTGCCAGGTAGTTATACACTGAAATGAGTAGGCAAGCATACCTAGGCATATTCTGTGTATCAAAAACTATCAGTCAAATAAATTTCATTTGGTTATCAAAAGTATGAAGGTGATGAAAAAAAAATCGATAAAAGTTAATTTAATTAAAAATAGCCATGACCACTTTTCGATAGGCAAGCAATTATAGGCATATTTGTTTATAAAAAATATTTAATAAAAAATACGTTTCATCTGGTTATCAGATCGGTGAAGGACGATCTCCCACGGGCTCTCCTACTATCACGCGATGGCGCTTTTGCCTTTTCACTGACAACTCTATACCCTATTATATAATGTACTCTGTGTGGGTAACTCAAGAGAGATAGATAAAAAAGATATGTATCAATCCGTTTACATCTATCACTCTTTACATCACTTCGAATCCGAATGTATCAGTATATCTTTTACATCTCGTTCAATCACGTCTTTTTGTATCTGTGTCGCAAAAGTGTATAGCCGATACATGTGCAAATGATAACTTTTGTTAAGTCTCGGCCGAGTCCGAAACCTCTCTTCGGAAAGTCCAGACGTCTCTTTCGCACCTTTAGAATCTTCTGTCGGGCTGTCGCAAGATAGAGAGTAAGTTGTTGAGTCATGAATTGAGCGAATCGAATCACGCTGAGTAATGTCGCTGCGTGTCGTGCGCGGATACAAAAGATATAATGATATAAAAGAGTGATACATATCCCAGTGATCGAAAGATACATTTCAATCTTTTCTTTTTAGTGATACATGTCTACTGTCAGTATCGCTTACAATGAGATACAATCATACATTGCCTATACAATTATATACAAATATATCTATAAAGTCCTTGTGTTTTTTTAATATCGATCATCCCTATTATGTTCTCAAAAATACTAAGCAGTAAGCGCACGTCAAAAATAAAACAGAACAGGGAAATCTTCTGTTCTGTGGGTGCATAGGTAATTATAACAACCAGCAGTGATACCAATTCCTACAAAATGGTCCCCCTAGAACCAACTTCAAATACCCCTAAATATCGATTAAAAACCCCTAAAGGTTTTGTTGTGCACTCAGTAAGAGTTAATTTCAAATATGAATTAAATAAAATACATTCAAATAGTATAAAATAGCTGTCGTAATTATGTGAGTGCATTTTACATACCTACATAGTACATACATTAATTAAATCATTAACAATGAAATTTGAGATTTACGACTTAATATAACTTGTATAGAATCGAGCGCTGGAATAAAGTACCCCTAAAATCCCACTCAATAAATTTATCCCCTAAAACCCCCTGGACATCTTGATTCCCCCTAAATTTGGGGGGAAAACCCCCAACTTGGCATCTGTGGGTAGTAAATCAAAGAGTATCTATATAATTAGTAAACTACACAGATTATGAATAATGTATGATAATTATTAATATGTACTCCGTCACCGTCGGCCATACCAGTCACTGGTATAGATCGGTTCATGAAAGTTGACCACTGTGCAGAAGGCATTTTTTAAATCCCATTGGAGGTGCGGGGTGAGGCGCTCGGTCGCTATTCGTCTATCGCAGCCTTAGATTAAGTACCTATAGATGTAACACTAAAATATTAAAGCGTGATAGCAAAATACAATGTATATGTAAAAAAGAAGGACAAACCACAGATGTTTTGTCCCCGTCGGCGTGGACACTTTTTCTTATTTGGCAAAAGTGATATTTGACAAACTTCTTCGGCGCCATTTCATCATATGCGATTTTTGGTGTTTGTAGTGATTTCAAGTGAATGTTGATTATTTTTGAGACATATACTCTGTTAATTAAGGTTACTTTAATGTGATAACAATGGTAGGTTGTTGTGTTAAAGGCTGCAAAATCCGAAGTGAACGAAATATAAATGAAATCACATTTCATTCGTAAGTATATGATTATCTCTTTAATTTGGCAAAATGTTACCATGTAATGGTTTATTATGTTTTCCTATAGTCGCTTATTTTTCAATATTTAATGGCTCCTCTTCACATTGGGCCATTACAGGCGAATAAAGGCAATCACGCAAGTGTAGAGGGCTTAAATGTCTGTAATCGGCGATGTTTGTACGTATTCGGCGCTGTGTCGGTACATCAAATGAATGTTTGCCCATTATGGCGTGCGCGTCCACACAATCGCCGATTACTCAGTACGTAGTTTTCTCGGATACAGTACAGAAATATTTTTGGCGATATAGAAATTAAAAAAAAAAATTTTAGGGTGAACAACCCTTATCACTTAGGGGTATGAAAAATAGATAGTAGCCGATTCTTAGACCAACTGAATATGCATATAAATTTTGGTAAAAAAAGCCGTCTCGGAGGAGTGCGGTAACTAACATTGTGACATGGAAATTTTATATATGAGATAATAATATTTTTAAAAAAAGTATAAACTTGGGCATAAAACCGGCCATAATCAGCCCAGGCTACCGGTGGGGGGGAGGCAGAGAAAGGAACCTTCTCACAATACGAGCCATGTCTAGTAGTACTGCCTTCTGCATCTTATTCATATAATTTAAAATATTTATTTAGTGAACCAACAAGAATAACAGCTTTCTCTAGTACATGTATAGATAATATTTTCACTAACTGTAGCATTGAACAGTCTTCCATAATACCTGGTGTAAGGTCAGACCACAAGGGACAGCTTGTTAGTTTTAAATTAAATAAAATAAATCCGCCGAAGAAAAAAATTTACAAAAATTTAAAAATAATGTTTTAAATAAACTATGCTCTTCTAGCTTAAATACCAAAAATCCAAATAGAAAATTTGATAATCTATTTAGTATACTCTGCCATGAATTTAATAAGGCATGTCCAAAAAAGAGTATAAAAATAACTCACAAGTTTAAATTTAATGAATGGTCTACTAAAGGGATAAGGATAAGCAGGGATGTCTTATATAACTTGTACCATGAAAAGTCACTGACATCTGATCTATCATTTCACACTTATGTAAGAAACTACTCGAAGATATTCAAAAGGGTATGTATTTTTGCCAAATCGAAATCAATTAGTAATAAAATTGCTAAATCCGATAATAAAGTAAAAACTGTTTGGAATATTATTAACTGCGAAACTGGTCAGACTAAAATGAGAGATGCTGACCCGCGGCTACTTATTGATAATGTTATCATCTCGGATAAGGTAGAAGTAGCCAACGCATTCGACACCTTTTTCTCAAACATCCCTGTAGAGGTTACCAAAACACTTCATTCATCCTCTGCACAAGCGGTATCATTACTAAAAGAGAATTTCAGTAGGGAAATACCGCATTTTAAATTTCAATATATAAATGCTTTCACTATTAAAAGATCATTTAAGACTCTAAATCTTAAGAACACAGAGGATTTATGGGGCTTTTCTGTTAAAGTCATTGAATCCATTATAGAGTATGTCGCCCCCATACTTAGTGAAATATTTAACCTCTGTATCGACAACGGTGTCTTCCCTGACTTGATGAAACACAGCAAAGTTATTCCCATCTTTAAATCAGGTTGTAAGAAGAACCCTTCACACTATAGACCTATCTCAATTCTTCCAGCTTTCAGTAAAATCTTCGAAAGAATCATCCTAGATCAGATGCTAAGACACTTTAATATTAACAACATATTACATGACCGTCAGTTCGGCTTTACAAAGGGTAGGTCTACTACTGACGCAAGTGCAAGATTGATTACCCAAATCTTAAGCGCCTGGGAGGACTCGCAGGATGCCGTAGGCATTTTCTGCGACCTATCCAAGGCGTTTGACTGCGTTGACCACGATACTCTCATTTGTAAGTTGAGCCACTATGGTGTTCGTGGTAAAGCTCTCGCGCTTGTCCTTTCCTATCTTTCAGACAGACAGCAAAAAGTAGAAATTAGTGGTTCGAGATCATCTGGATCAATAGTGAAAATGGGCGTGCCGCAGGGTTCCATATTGGGTCCCTTTTTGTTCCTTGTTTATATTAATGATCTCCCGCATATGATGTCTGAGATATCGGAAATTATCTTATTTGCTGATGACACTTCCCTCGTTTTTAAAATTAATGTGAAAGATTCCAGTCCAGTAAACATCAATGATAGCTTAGTAACTCTATCGAAATGGTTTGCCGCGAATAATTTACTCCTCAATTCTGCTAAAGCTAAATGTATTAAATTCTCGCTGCCTAATGTCACCCCAGTAGGGCTTAACGTAACTCTCGACGGTGACAAACTTGAAGTCATCACTGAAACCGTTTTCCTGGGCATAACCATTGACAGTAAATTACAATGGGGAGCTCACATCGCAGCATTATCAGGTAGACTAAGTTCTGCAGCTTATGCAGTCAGAAAAATAAGACAGCTTACTGACGTTGCTACAGCTAGGCTTGTATATTTTGCTTATGTTCATAGCATAATGTCCTATGGTATTCTACTGTGGGGCGCAGCGGCTGACGTAGATGCCATATTCATTCTCCAGAAAAGGGCAATTCGTGCAATTTATAATCTTGGCCCCCGCGAGTCTCTGAGAGAATTATTTAAAGAAATTAATATACTCACGTTGCCTTCCCTTTACATTCTAGAGAATATCATGTTTGTTCGTAAAAAATTGCATCAATTCACTGTCAAAAGTGATATTCATTCTATAAATACCAGGAATAAGCATAAAATAGTAGTCCCAAAATATAGATTAGCAAAATCGAATAAATCGTTTCTTGGGAATTGTGTCAGATTCTACAACAGGCTACCGAAGTGTGTAACTGATCTTACGAATAAAAAGTTCAAAAACGTCATCAAAGGAATCTTAATTAAAAAAGCGTATTATAAAATCCAAGACTATGTTGACGATAAAGATGTATGGTGCTAATTCATCTTAGAGGTGTTATATTAGTGTCAAATGTACGTAATCCTATTATCGAATATATCGCTTTACAAATAATAGGATATCATACCTATTACTGGGTAATAGTCAAATAATAGTATAACAGTCAAGAGATCAAAAAATACGCAATACGCATTACGCAAATTAATAGGATAGCATACCTATTACTTGGTAATAGTCAAATAATAGTATAACAGTCAAGAGTTCAAATAATACGCAATATTTGAATATTGCGTATTAAGGTTGACCGTTACTTATAATGATAGCGCATATCATTGATATAAAAATCATCATAATAATAATTCATTATTAACAAGACATGGAGTGATTAAATTAGCCTTCATACTTTTTAAATAATAATTAAAAAATATATATATATTTTTTTTTATATAAAATAGTTTCATTATGAGATTGTTTATGAATATAGTGTATAATAATAAAAAACTTTATTGTACACAATAAAAAAAAGAACAAATAACTTACACATTAAAAAATATATTGGATGTACAAGGGGCTTTTTCATACTTTTTTACAAAAAAAAAATTAAAAAATATATTTTTTTAATTTTTTGTTTTTTTGTGACGTATTTGCAATTTGAACATAAACACGACTTAATGAACATTTTAAAATAAAAGGCATAATTCCCTTTTCTCCGTACCATAAAAAATAAAAAAATAAAATATTTTTTTTATTTTTTATGTCTTTTTGTGAAGTATGTGCAATTTGAACATAAACACGACTAAATGAACATTTTAAAATAATAGGCATAATTCCCTATTATCCGTACCATAATACCATTGCATATTCATATAACAATTTTTAATATTTAATCGATATCGATTGCTTGCTGTCGCTTTGCTTATCCACGAAGCTTAAATGCAAAACGCGACGTGTATACTATACAACTCATGGAATAACGATCGATGCGTAGCAACGAGCGAGCGATTCGATGAGAAGTATGGCAACGTCGCACTATGACTTTGCGTACCTATTCTTCGCGGCGTTTAATAGGTACGTCGCTGACTATTATTTGACTGAGTATTATTGGATATCCTAATATGAGAACATTCATATTGCCTATTCTGCGCGGCGTATAATAGCTACGTCGCTGACTATTATTTGACTGGGTATTATTGGATAGCCTAATATGAGAACATTCATATTGCCTAATATGGAACTTCTGCCGTATACCTATTACCTATACCTAATACGAATATATTAGTCACACCTTTAATTCATCTCTGCATGTGCGCCTTCCCTGGCAACTTGCGCTGTGCAAGTGTGTGTATCTCACTTTACACTAATAGTAAAAACTCAATTTTCTTTTGCATTATATCTAGACGCGGCGGCCAAAAGTACTTAAGTCAATTTTTGCTCAAAACTGTAAAAATTCACAGCACCCATGTTTTTGTATTATCCATCGACTGGAATAAGCACTTAAGTCACAGTCACCTCATTCAGTCGCAATAGTCGACTGTACCATATAACGTAAGTCATATCAACAAATCAAGCGGCGACATAAACCACTTAAGTTGACTTAAGTTTTTTTTCCCGGCATAGCAACTCTTAAGCCAACTGACTTAAGTAACTTGGTAAAAGTGATCCATATTTATTGTTGTAATATTTTGAAGTATTTGCCCTCACCTTACCCTCTTTTTTTGGAAGGCTTTATAAAAAGTTGACGACCGTTGTGGGTAAAGTAAAATTTAATAAGTGTTTCTTCATTAGTGTTTCGGTGTGACGGTCATAGTCATGTTGTGCATTAACTGTGTTCATAATGGATTCAAGAGCCAGAAAGTTAGTAAATCTCGCCTTAAATATTGAGAATAAAGGTAAGTTTTGAATGTTTTCCTGGCATTTTTATGCAATATGCAAAATAAATGTACAGTTTTTGTTAACGTAATTATAATCCATAACAACAAAAGGCGATGAAGATCCATTCACTAATCCGGAACCAAGTACCTACATCTGGAACTCAAAAACAAATTACTCATAATGAAACCGCTAGTGACTATTCTAGTGACGATTCTGTTGCTGATCCTACCTACTCTCCAGACAGTCCTAGATTGCTTACACAACATGAAGATGAGATGGAAACACAAAGTGAAATATCTAAAAGTATTGAAGATATGTCATTACTACAACAAAACAAATCTGTGCTCTGTAGAAGAAAGAAGCAAGATAACAAAATTAAAAGAAATTTAGGCCAATCCTATGTGACATCTTCTGGGAAAACTATCGGCAAACGTCAAATGAAGGAATTAAACTAGAACTAGCATTGACATAGTATTAATAGTATTAAATAGACTTCAGGTCGCATACAAAATTCACGAAAAAAGTGTACCAATTATTTAAGCCTCGTTCCTTGTCAAATTTTGAAAAAATGACACTGCTCAATGGGAACAAAGAAAAGAGTGAAGTCGAAATATGATTTTATTAGTTACCAATATATATATATATATATATACATATCTATGTATTATACATACACACTTGACTAACTTCGAAGACTTTGGTATTATTAGTATAGTTTACGAAATAGGCCAACAAATGAGCCAATTTTTAAATAAGGGACAAAATCTTATAAACAGCTGTTACCCAAATGCCACTTTTAAATATATTATTAAGAATATTGTACTGCAGTCTTCCTGTAAAACTGATAATTTAGTTATATTTATAGGCAACAGAGGGAATTTAAACAAAAAAGAGCTTATTAATTACTATGAAAAATTGTGCTCACTTAGTACTAAAAATCTGATTATGTTTACATTCCCTTACAGCAAAAACTTTACACAGCAGGAAAATAATATAAGACATATTTTAAATCAGACTCTGCATACATTTACAGTGTATAATAATAACTTTACACTAATTGATACCAATAGGTACATTAGTTGTAATAATAACTTTTTGACAAAGGATAGATATAATCTACCTTTATATTTTAAGAGACAGATAGCTGATTCGCTATCATATTTTTTGTTTATAACAGCCAAGAATTTGGCTAGACAACCTGCTTCTATTGAGCAGGTTTTAGTTAGTAAGACCTTGGAAGATATTCCAAGAAATAGTATTTCTAATTTAAATTAGATAATAAGACAACAGAGATTCTCTCTGGCTTAAAACTAGTAAGTAAGATAAGTAAATTAAAACAAAATACTATCAATCTGGTTCACCAAAATATACAAGGAATGAAAAGTAAGTTACTTGAAATTGAGTTGTTTTTGAGCTGTGAAAATGTTGACATATTGTGTATTACAGAACACTGGTTAAAAACATGTGAACTTGTGTTCAATTTTTGTAATCATCAGATTGGTAGTTCGTTCTGCAGAGGAAATGCAATACGCGGTGGCTCATTAATTTTGCTTAGTAAAAAAATTAAATTTAAGGAAAGGAAGGACATAGTGAGCTTCTCTATGGAACGCCTTATTGAAATATCTTGTGTAGAGCTGGAGCAATTCATCATTGTCAGTTTGTATAGCCCTCCTTCAGCTCAATATGATGGCTTGGAAAAAATATTAGAACAGGTTCTGTACAAATTGCAAAAGTCCAAGAAAAGATTGATCGTTTGTGGAGACTTTAATGTAAATTTGCTTGACAACTGTAGTTCAAGTAAACGTATGCTTAATCTCTTTAAATCATTTAATTTAATTAATAATTTTATTGTACCTACTAGGGTAACAGCCACCACGGCAACATGTATTGACAATATCTATAGTGATATCGCTCCTCTCAACACCTGTATTATCAACAAACTAACGTCTGATCACTCTGGTCAATTGTTTGAATTCGAAATAGTTAAATGTAAAGATCCAAAAAAGAAAATATGCACAGTTCCTATAACAGATGATCGGTTAGACAGATTTAAGAAAAATTTAATATTTAAAATGCCATTTTTGTGTAGTAATCGATGCCCTAATAATTTATATAACATATTTTTTGATTCATTTATTGATGAGTTCAAAAATGTGTTCACTCCAAAGACTTTTTTGGTCTCAGAGAAACCTACCTTTTGTGACTGGGCAACTCCTGAGCTACACAAGAAAAGGCTAAAATTGTATGAATTGTATAATGAAAAACAGTATAATGACAGTGAAGAATTTAAAACGCATGTTAGGATATTCTCAAAAAGTTTTAGGCAAGAGTGTAGAATCGCTAAGGCGCAACACTTAAGTTTTAAAATAAAAAATAGCTCTGATAAGATAAAGGCTACTTGGAAAATTATAAACGAGGAGACTGGAAGAACCTCTAGAAAGGATACTGAATATAAGGTTAACATAAACGGCATAGTAATTAGTTCCGACCTCGAAGTAGCCTCTGCATTTGAAGAGTTTTTTACTAACATTCCAATGAATACAACTAGCGTTCTAAATTCTTCACCATCAGCCGCCCTTTTATTATTGCAAAAGAATGTTCCTGTATGCAATCATAAGTTTATATTTAGCCGCATTAGCTGCAATGATATTATAAAAACATTTAAACAACTCAAATTAAAAAAAACTAAAGATCTTTGGGGTATGGGGTATCTGTATTCGTTTTACAATCAGTAATCGATGTTATCAGTTCAGAGTTAGCTATAATATTTAATGAATGTATAGATTGTGGAGTCTTTCCAGACCAGATGAAACTAAGTAAAATCACACCGTTGTTCAAAACGGGCAGCACTTCTGACCCCACAAATTTTAGACCCGTATCTGTGCTGCCTGCATTGAGTAAAATTTTTGAAAAATTGATTCTTGATCAATTAATGATACATTTCAATAATAATAAACTTATGCATAGCCAACAGTATGGTTTTACAAAAGGTCGCTCCACAGCCGATGCTGGTATTAAATTAATTTCCGAGATTTTAAATGCGTGGGAAAATGCTCATGATGCCATTGGAGTTTTTTGCGATTTATCAAAGGCTTTTGACTGTGTCCATCACGAAATCCTTATCAAAAAACTTCAACACTATGGCATTGGCGAAAAAGCGCTAAAACTAATGGATTCATACCTGAGCGGTAGAATTCAAAAGGTAAATATAAATGGAACAACCTCAATGGGATCGTCTGTTACTATGGGTGTACCGCAAGGCTCCATACTTGGACCTTTCTTATTCCTCATCTATATAAATGACCTACCATTTCTTGTAAAAGAGCTTCACGAGATAGTACTGTTTGCTGATGACACTTCGCTTTTATTTAAAGTGAAACGACGAGATCCATTACTTGAGAATGTAAACAGTGCCATCTCCAGTGTAGTTCACTGGTTTAATACAAATAATCTTAAGCTAAACGAAAAGAAGACAAAATGTATTAAATTTGTAACTACAAATGTAAAAAGTAGCAATGGTCAAATAATAATTAAAAATGAGGAAATAGACTTTGTTGATAATACAGTGTTCTTGGGAATTACTTTAGATAGTAAACTCCAGTGGGGCCCACACATAGAAGGTCTTTCGAATAGGCTAAGTTCTGCAGCGTTCGCAGTGAAAAAGATACGTGATCTTACTGACGAGAATACATCAAAGCTCGTTTATTTCAGCTATTTTCATAGTATTATGTCATATGGTGTTATTTTGTGGGGTAATGCAGCTGATATTAAATCGATATTTGTAGTGCAAAAGCGGGCTATAAGAGCGATCTGCGGATTATCCCCACGGGAGTCAGTTCGAAGCAAGTTTAAAGAATTAAATATTTTGACTTTGGCAAGTCAATACATTTATGAGAATATTTTATATGTGCGGAAAAATATAGATATCTTTCAAAAGAATAGTAGCTTCCACAATTATAGTACTCGTAATAAAGACAAAATTAGTGCACCAACCACAAGGCTGCATAAAACGAGTAATTCTTTCCAAGGCAATTGTATACGTTTTTTCAACAAAATCCCTAGTGAGATACAAGTGTTGTCAATAAATAAATTTAAATCGTACGTTAAAGTAAAACTACTTGCTAAGGCCTATTATAACATAAATGAATATTTAAACGATCCTAGTGCTTGGATATGATTTGCTCCAGTATAGAGGTAACGCGACTGAATCTCTCGGCTGCAATTCCAGACTCGGGGGCGATCGTCAACATCCACGACCTTTTTAATGTAAAGTGGGAGCAAACCGTGATCCATGTAGTACTAATTTATTTCAGAATAATTAATATTATTATTGTTTTCTTATGTAGCCAAGTTCACATTTCAAGGATCGTCATGCTCGCTTAAATGTCATTGCTTGTGGCGGCGTCCATGCGTCGGGTTGTCTCTCTCCCTAAAATATGGCGAGGGGGTCGATGGCTGGCCATGCGTCATACTCGTGAACGGGTGCTACTTGTGGTGACTGGTCGAACTTGAATTCGTGTATGCGGTGATATTAGTTATTTCGTCTATGTATTTGCGTGTTGTTCCCACGAGAATGTAAGTGAGTGCTCCTACTTCACCATACATTCTGCTGATAGAGGACAAATCTTTGTTTTTATTTATTTTTATTTTTTTCGTTTATATATACTCGTATATTTTTTCGATTATTATAGTTAATTACTTAAAGATGTCATGTGGAACATGGTGTAATGGTTGCAGCTCCTTACAAAACATTTGTAAAACAAAAACTTGGCGATTAAAAAAGAGTGGCGGCGAGTTTCTTGCCAGTTCTTCTCGTCCGCTCTACGCCCTTGACTTGTGAACTGGCAGTAAATGTAAAACTAGAAGCATTTAATATGTATTTTTTATTGACGTTCATAAGTGTACATTGTGTTACCTAAATGAATAAATGATTTTTGAATTTTGAATTTTGAATTTTGAAACACCAATGTGTAAATTATCATGTATCTAGTAGGGTACAAAAACTATAATATATTTGATAAACAATAATATAATGGTTTATATAAATAGTAATTCGTATGTTAAATAATAATATCCGCAAAATGTTTCGAATATATACAGATTGTAATATTTTCTTTTCCGTTTTAGCGTGAAAGCGTAACAAACAAAAAAAATCACTTTCGCATTTATAATATTACTAAGGATGCTTATCCTTAGATAGTAAGAATTATTTTAGTACTAATCTACTCCATGCATCCACTATTCTGTTACACAATATTTTGCATGCGTGTTGGCCAACCTTGGCCAAACATTTGTAGCGTTCATTTAAAACAGATAATTTTGATCAAATTTTCAATTATTTGTTAGTTTGAAAGCTTAAAATATATCTTATTTTATATGTACTAACCAAAAATAAGACTCCGTCCGTAAAATTGTTTTTTCGGGAATTATTTTCGCAATTTTTGAAGACAAACTGTGTCATTGTGACACGTCTTAACATTGGCCGTGCTTGAAGAGAACTAAACAAAATAGACTCTCACATTTCAAGTGAGCCGATATTTACCGGCACGGATTTTTTGCGACGACCCGATATCTAGTATATTGTTGATCGAAGAGAACTAGAATTAAACTAACTGTCGAAATAAGTGCCGTCAAAAAATAAGAGATGAGCAACGAGCTGTAATACACAAAGAGGTTTGGAGTCTCGGGTCTTATGATTTAAGAGCAGCGTTCATTTCATCTTTGATTACCATTCAAGAAAAAAAACCAACCGTCGCCGTGTCGAAGATCCGAATTAACAAAAAAATAGACAGTGGACTTATAAGTATCATTTTAACGTCAATAGTGAAAAAATACCCGTCAAGGTTAAATCAATAAGTGTAGAAAAAAATACCAGATTATTTCCATAGTTTTTACCAGCATTTAGCAACCACAGATGATACCAAGGATGTTGATCCAGATATACCAGATTCAGAAGAGAGTGGCTTTTAGTTTTTGTCTTTATCGCATCATAATATATATTTTTTTATTAATAAGTATAATTCATAGTTATTCATAGATAATTTTTTTATTAATAATAGATATATAAGCCAAGTAATTAAAGTTTTAATATATAATGATTTATGTTAGCTAATTGGGATGGATGTACCTACTTTTGTAACTGTATACTCTTTTAATTTACTTTTATTTTTATATTAATTCTTGCTGCACCATCTACTCATTTTTGTTATTTTTTTCCCTTCCAGAGGTTTGTCTGGAAGAGATCGCATATTGCGATAAGGCCTGTTGTACGAGTACAATGTTTAGCTTTAGTTTTTATTGTTTGTATGATTGTTTTTGGTGTACAATAACGTATATTCTGTTCTAATTATAGTACAGTAATAAACACTTAAGTCGTATATTTTGATGTTTAAAGAAACTTAAGTCAGATATTTCCGTAAATAATAATTATAGCGTAAATATTCATATCCTAATATGTAGCTAGTTCATAATTGTGTAATAATAAATAATAAAAACAAAAACCGTAGTACATTTTTTTCATACCAATCGAATAAAACCTTCTCCTGTAAAATTTTTGCATGCGAAAAGAATTGACTTAAGTGCTTATGGCTTCCGTGTCTAGATATAGAATCTCTGTATACCTTGCATTATATAAACTTCTCAGCCGATTATTACTATTGTAACCGAGTCCTTCTAAGCCATTGTTGAAAAGAGTGTCCATGGAGTTTCTTGCCGGTTCTTCTCCATGAGACCCACTTTTTGGAACCGTGCAACTAGACGTTTCATAAGAGCCTGCAAAGGCCTATTTGAAATAAAAAACTTTTGACTTTTGACTTATTATTATTATTATTACATAAGCACCTCAAAAAGAAATATAAGTAAACTATTAAGTAATAACGTAGGTACTGTACTAAATATGAAATAAGTGTAGGTAGATAATGTTAATGTGTCATTTATTTAAAACCCTAAAGTAAAAATATTGCCGCAGCCGTGATAACCTCGGTAATCATTTTCGATAGACGTCATATCACAACAGTAGACAGACAGTTAATGAACGTTCACGATTGTGTGGAGGGTTGCCCGATCATGGGGGCGTTCATGGACGATAATTTGATAGGCCATCATGGCTCATTGTGAAGAGGAGCCTTAAGATAATATTATTAAAGATTATAGTCTAATGGACAACCATACCTCCCTTTTAATTTAAAGGATTTCTTTGAGATTTTTCTGCTTTTAATTTGAAGTTTGAATTCATTTTATGAGTTCACTCACGCCAAGTGACCAAGGAGAACGAAATATTTTAACAAACTAATTCTATTTAAAGGACAAAAGACGATTACTGATTGTAAATAAATGTCTGTCAAATATGATGTAATTATGTTTTCGGCAGAAACAGAACAGACGGAGTTTAAAGAAATTTATTTTCATAAGAACCTAAAACTTTATATATAAATAAATAAAACACACATCATTAAAAATCAGAAATAAAACAGTACAACAACTGGAAATACTAATAAACTGTATACAAGCGGGCTTCCAAATTCCCACAAATTGTTTATGTCTTTTTACTCAGATTTTATTTAATCTGAGTCTTTTTAAATATAATATAATATCTTGTTTATAGGAAACTCAAAAGAGATGTAACTTTTTTCATCCTAATTAAACCGGGTTAGCCACTTCTGGGCAATTAATTGATGATTGCTAACCTACTATCTGATACTGATATGAGTGCAGTTATAGTACTTCGCAGTGACGAGGTTTTAATTTCATCATATGATGACCAGGATATGTAATTTATAAACATAGTAGTATTTGCCTACTTGTTTTAAAATGAAAAATAACATCGGAAAATACAAAAACACTTTAAAAATTTATTTAATGAAATTTTATTTCATCAAAAATGTTAGTATTGCAATATATCTATATATGTGTGCATGTATATATTAATTTAAACATGATATAACTATAATTTATAAATGCCGTAAAAATCCATGAAAATTGTAGTATTTTTGACAACCTCTTTCTATATAAATTTTTAAAAACTTTAGAAATCAAATAACTCAGAGATCCTGCTAGAACAACATTTCAAATTTTGCAGTATTGTAGGTACTTGTATTCTACATATTATGTTAAAAGAAAGATAAAATCCAGAAGTTGCCGGAGAAATTATTCATTAATAAAAATATCAAAATTTTAAAAACCCTTATAACGCCGTCGTTTAATTGGTTACAAAGCGGAATTTTATAGGTATATATTGTGTATTTTAATGTACTTATTCACTTCTCATACCCAAACTAACAATTTTTCTAAAATTTTGGCATTAATATTAAAATCCCTCTTTTTTAAATGTCAATGACCCTTGACAAAAAATTCATACTTCCTAAACTAATGAAAAAAAAAATATCGGGATACTTTTTAGAGCTTGTAATCGACGGATTCTACTATTAACATAAAAAAGGGAAAACGGAAAGGAAACATGAAAAACCGCAACTGAGCCGATATTTCACAGTGTGCAATGTTCGGTGTTCCAGGCCTGATTTTAAAGTGCTCGCCAAATAAGTCTGCGCGCGACGGGTGGCGTACCAAATATTGCCAGGTATAGAAAGCAAAATCTCAACCACTATGCAAAACCAAAAAAATCACCGGCATTCTGAATGTTAATTCGTATTAGGTATACTTAGTATACAACAGAAAACAAATTTATATTTAGATATCACGTCGAATTAACTACTAAATTTGACGTGATGTAACAATTTTATTTGTAAATTTCAATTAGATTTAGGGTGATGAATAATAATTACATACTAAAACTCAGTGAAAATATATATATTTTTAATTTGTTACATATTGTAACTGAATAACTCCTTATTTACCTGCTCCATAAGAAATATTTACATAATCTACAATTAAATAAAACAACACCAAATTTTATATATATTTAATGTATTTCATTTATCGAGAATATAGCAGAACTTCTAAATTTTGGATAACTATGGTCCATCAGTGGGTCAATCTTTCCATGATCAATTATAAATTTGTCCAGTTCTATGTCCAAAAGCCTGTCAGATTCAAAATATTGGATTGAAGATATTTCACCTGTGGCTTGATTTAAATTTTTTTCCACAATACGTCTTTTTTTTCAATGGGGTTTTAATCCTAAAACAAACTAAATCATTAACCAACAACAAAGTAAAAATATGTATCGTATAAAAATACCGATTATAGCCGATTCCGAGATTCCAATTATATATATATATATATATATATACAAGAATTGCTCGTTTAAAGGTATAAGATACCATGTACTGGTCACCCCAAAAATTACCTATCAAGTAATAAAAAAGTTTTGAAAATGGTACAATTGGCCCTTTATTTTGCCGTTCTGCTTCATAAGCACGTTTTACTTTCAATATAACATCTCTATCAGCACTTTTTATAACCTTAGGCATGATGATTACCAATAAAACCGAATAAAAACGCCACTGCTGCACACTAATTCCGGAAAACAATATGACGGAAAGAAATTTAGTTCCAATTTTTGACTTATCTGGCGCGCACTTTAGGTAACTTTTGACAGGACACAGCTGGCAGCACTGGTTACAATAGTTATTACTTATTATAATTTAGTTTATTAATTATTTCTTCTTGGTTAGAGGCCGATTTAAGATTGGTGACTAGTGCCCGACGGTTATTTCGATAAGTCAATTATTTTGTCACAAATATAAATTAGGATTGTTTTATATTTGTTTGCTTATAAATCATTTTATAAATCTGCAATGGCCGAGTAAGTATTATCTCAAGTATTTTATGAAGAAGTTATTCTTGCTGAGTAAGCATGACTTTTAATTTTTTAGAGCACGATAGAAATTAATAAAAAAATACTTAAGAACATATATAATTTGATAGAAATGGTTAACGTTACAATCATTTTCTTTTTGCGAAATACTACAGAAATATTAGATGTTACATTCAGATTTGCGCAAAAGTTACATTTAATAAACTTCTATTTTAGATTTTTCTAAAGTTAAAAAAATATCGTTAAAATCTGTAGTGACCTGACAAATCAAATTATTTATCAATTACTTTCAATGAAGGATAATAATTGTAGTATTAAATTAATATTCAGTAGGTATTTAAGATACAATTATTAATTAACAACTGAAAATTATTGCAAAATTATAATAAATTCATAATTTTAAAGTTTACTAATGTTTTGGAGCAATATTAGCTTATGTTACTGTTTGAAATCACAAAAAATGTGAAGTAAGTGTGTAGTAACAGGAAGGTTATTTGAAGGTGAACATTATTGGAATAACCTATTAATGTCATTTAAACTAACTTAATAACTCAAATAATTTTAATTATAATGTCATGCTACATACATAATTTAGCCCTTTTAATTACCCCAGCTCTCCATCTATAGAATGTCAATATTATAAATATTTACAAAATCTGGGCTAGAGACCTATAAGAAATTTAAAAGCAATTCCAAAATATACAGTAGAACCTCTGTAAGTCGAACTTCAAAGGAGACACCATAAAATGTGATTTATAGAGTTTTTGACTTAGGCTGATTGTGTAAGGAAATATTCGACTTATAGAGGCTAAGATGTTAATAAGCATGTGTTAATGTCAGCCATAAAATCCTTTATTGTTTCATAGAATTGGTAATCCTATTTACTGAATACTCTGTACATTGTTTTCTAAGAAACAATGACATAGGTACTCATACATTGTCACCAAAATCTTAAAGCTGGTAAAATTAGTTTCAAATGATTGAGTTGTAATTTTGAATAAAAATAAATAAATGTTGCTACTGTTGCTTATTTTAATTTTAGCATACATTTACGATAATAACAAATTCAAGTATCTATTGCACTTCATAGTTTAGTTATAGACCAGAATAGATTTTAAGTGCTTCGTTCTTAGTGGCTTTTACCTTTGAAGCAACAATATGAATAGTAAAATAGATGTTGTACTGCAAAATAGGCCATGTTTTAGTTAATAGGTTATATGAATAATATAATGTTGGTACTTTTATATAAATACTATAGAATTATATTATTTTATGTTTTTAGACCTCAAGCTGATATTGCCCTCATTGGGTTAGCTGTGATGGGTCAAAACCTTATATTGAACATGGATTCCAAAGGATTTGTTGTGTGCGCCTTCAACAGAACTGTAGAAAAAGTAAGTTTTTAGTCCTGTATATGACAGGCTCAAATATATTTTTGTAATTTATTTTATTGTTCTATATATTTCTGTTAAAATGTCCATAGTATGTTTTTGTAAGATGTGCAATTTTTGGAAAGTATTTATAATATTTGTTTGTGATTAAAAGGCATAATAGCATTATCAACATCTTTCAAAACATACATGTTAAAAGATCCATTTTAGGTACATTTTTAAACTGTTTAATAAAAAACTGTTAAATGTGAATACTGGTTTATTGTTTTTACCCATTACTTTGATTTGGATCTTCATCAGAACACAGATTTATATTTAATTCTAATTCCTGGATCTAAGGTTGTTTAGTTGCATCTAAAGAGCTTTATATAATTTCCCTAAACTAAGCAGGCTTAAATATGTTATTGGAATAAGGGGCTATATTTGTGTGTAAATAGTAATGTTGAAGAATAGGAACATTTTAAGATATTTTTGAACCTTCCAGGTTGACCAGTTTCTTGCAAATGAGGCTAAAGGAACAAAAATTATTGGTGCAAAGTCATTAGAAGACATGGTTGCCAAACTTAAGAAGCCAAGAAAAGTGATGTTGCTTGTAAAAGGTAAAAATTAATATAATAATAAATTGTACTAAAAAATATGTTTTATAACTTGAAACCTTGATTAGAGGAAATCAACAGATCAGTAGAAACAGGAGCCTACTATATTCTGTGATATCTAAAAACGGTTTTATAATGAAGGTCAATTGAAAGGCAATACTTGTCTTCATTGGACTTTGAACTCAAACGTCATTGTTATGAGTAAATTATATTAATTAAATGAAATACATATATTGTTAACTGGTATTATTATACTAGTTTCTTTTTTATAGCTGGTTTTGCCGTTGACGAATTTGTAAAGAAGTTAGTGCCCTTGCTAGAAAAGGGTGACATCATTATTGATGGAGGAAACTCACAGTACACAGACACTCAGCGTTGGTGTGAACAGTTAAAATCTACTGGAATCTATTATATTGGCATGGGTGTAAGTATTACATTATTCTATACATGTAATTTACATTCAGTATGTAAAAGAATTAATTAGTTGATAATATGGAAGACACAAAGACTCTTTTATGTTTGCAATTTGTTGAAAATGATAAGCGGTTAGTTAAAGAATCCTAAAAAAACTGTTGAATATTCATATTAATAATATGTATCAATGTTGAATTGTCTGGTACAAAAATAATTACATATTCTTTTATTTCGTATTATTATGTTTAAAATATTCGAAATATAAGACTAGTGGACCCCGCAGACGTTGTTCTGCCACAATTTTGGCTTCGAAATTATATAATTAAATTGACTCTAGAAAACGTTTGTATGGGAAATAGAAAAGGCCTGTTTTTAGGGTTTTCCCGGAAATTATTCGTTTTTTTCTCGCCTTTTAAACCTTCCCTAGACCTCCACGAACATTTCAAGACTAAGATAAGATAAATCCGTTCAGCAGTTCTCGAGTTTTAGTGAGACTAACAAACAGCAATTCATTTTTATATATATAGATTGATAATTAATAAAGGCTACTTCTTATTCTATCTTTCTCACCACTGCACTCACAATTGCTTAATTATCTTAAGCAAACCTCATTATATATCTCAAAACTTAATTAAATTTGATTTTGAATGCAGCCGACCGAGTAAATGTTCTATATCATAATATTTAGTATATATAAATATGGCTTTAGCTTTGAAATAACTATATAAAAAGAAATTAATTTAGTGAAATAAGAATTTTAAGCTACAGTATTACTATTAAGTTTGTATTACTGTTGATATGAAAGTACACTTAATGTAAGATAATAAGACGTACAGTATAGTAAAAAACTCTTAAAAATTAAACATCTTCTAGTTTTGCCGTTAGACATTACTTTCCGGACTTTGATCCTTTTAAGCAACATTTACTATTAATACAATGTTTCTTTTTGTCCTAATGGGTTAGATTATAAATAAATCAGAGCATTGAGCCCTTATCTTTATATGGTTAGAGTTTATCTATACTTTAGGATATGGCCCTGTAGGTCTAGTGAATATAACAACATATTTAAGTGTAGTGTTGTAAGTGTACAACATAATTGATATACATAAGTATTAACGGGCTCGTTGGCGCGTTCGGTAGAACACCTGCCGTTCGCATCGATGGGTCGTGGGTTCGAATCCCACCGGGACGACATGTTTATAATTTTCTGCAAGCATGTTTTCCCCACGTCTGGTAACTTCGGGCATTGATCGGGTGGGAGGAATATCGAAATTCCGAGCGGGTAACGAACCACCGTTCATAGAGGGAAAAACCGTGAAGTGCACATTGCGCGTTTCGGTTTCAGTCTATGGATTTCCGAATGCTCGAAGTAAAAAGTAGGTCTACAGTGCATCATTGACTGGTGTTCTGTGGCTGAGGTATCACCTGGTGGTGAACCTCATGCTCGTCTGTCGATATCTAATATAAAAATAAACGTAAATATTATTTTGTGCTAGGTGAGTGGGGGAGAAGATGGTGCCCGTTATGGTCCATCCCTGATGCCTGGTGGCCATCCCGCCGCATGGCCTCATGTTAAACCAATCTTTCAAGTAAGCATGTTATTTATTTCAAATTCAAAATCATTTATTCATTTAGGTAACATACTATACACTTATGAACGTCAATAAAAAATAAAATTTAAATGCTTCGAATTTTACATTTACTGCCTGTTCTCAAATCAAGGGCGTGGAACAGACGAGAAGAACTGGCAAGAAACTCTCCGCCACTCTTTTTAATCGCCAAGTTTTTTGTTTTACAAAATGTTTGTAAGGAGCTGCAACCATTACACCATGCCTAACATGACATCTTGAAGCAATTAATTATAATAATAAAAAAAGAATCGAAGGTTTGTCCTCTATCAGCAGTAGGCATGGTGAAATAGGAGCACGTACTTACATTATCGTGGGAACAACGCAAACACATAGTCGAAATAACTAACATCACCGCATACACGAATTCAAGTCCGACCTGTCACCACAAGTAGCACCCGTTCACGAGTATGACGCATGGCCAGCCATCGGCCCCCTCGCCATATTTTATTTAAATATCCCACTATCATTTTTTCAAGACCTAGGTATTTTAACTTGGATGATTTGTGCAGGTGGCTAAAGTTATTTAGCAGATTATTAATTTATGTCACTTTGTAGCGACATCTATAATCCGCTACAAGAATCAATACAAAGACGTCAATTCCTGAATCGCGCTATCAAAGTTTCTGTGCGCGCTAACTATATATACAACATCTCGACATCAACCACTGGGGCCTTAGGGCCGGCCAGTCAGTGGTTCGACTGGTCGAGGATCCTCCCTTTAGGTTGGAGGAAGAGCACACCTTCCTTCCTCCACATTGGTGACACCGACGTGATTCAGCACCTTCCTCCACATTGGTGACCCCGCAGAAGAACACCTACTTCTGAACATCAAGAAGCATGACGTCATCACTCCTTCCTACAACATCAATCAGCAGCAATCAAGTCACAGCCAGCCAGCACCTTCGGCTACAACGGGTATCCTGTCCACTAGCATGCAGCGAGCGCGTATGCCTGGTCAGCACCCTCAGCCACCTTCAGCACAGCACACTGCACTTCGGCCGGTCAGCAAGCAGAGCACATCTCTCCTGGTCGACGCAGCAGCCAGCTTTCAACACTGCAGCACTCCGACTCACTGGAGCAACATGCAGTAGCATCGCATTCAGTTCCGACTCACCGCGAACTCTGCGACATCCGATTCCGACTCACTGGAATCTCGGGCAATCTGGCACTGGCAGCAACTCTCAACACAGCTGTTTCAACAATTCGATCGACCTCCGGTCTTCGGGGGGGAGTACTGTAGCGACATCTATAATCCGCTACAAGAATCAATACAAAGACGTCAATTCCTGAATCGCGCTATCAAAGTTTCTGTGCGCGCTAACTATATATACAACATCTCGACATCAACCACTGGGGCCTTAGGGCCGGCCAGTCAGTGGTTCGACTGGTCGAGGATCCTCCCTTTAGGTTGGAGGAAGAGCACACCTCCCTTCCTCCACAACTTAACCAGTGAAAAAATATGTGGGCCCCATAATAGTGTATTCGGAAAAAATCTTTGAAATTTCGACCAGTAAACACTACTAACTAATAAAAAACTTTTACATTTATATTTTTTATCGCTGTTTTACCTTTACCTATTATTGTACTTTGTACAAACATGATTATATTGTTAAGATGAAAATAATTTGTTGGGGCCTTCACTCTATTATTGCCCCAAGGCCTCCACACCTCAAAATCCGGCCCTGCACTTAACATAGGTAAAATAAAAATGATTCATTTTAGGCAATTAGTGCAAAAGTGAACAATGAGCCATGCTGTGACTGGGTTGGCGAGAATGGAGCTGGTCATTTTGTTAAGATGGTACACAACGGCATTGAATATGGTGATATGCAGTTAATTTGTGAAGCCTACAACCTCATGAAGGACGTTCTGGGTTTGTATTAGCATTTTTCAGAAGAGTTTCCTATATATTGTATTTATAGCAAAGCTCCCCGGCTTCACACGGGTGCAATATAGATGTACTATACACAAAACATAGCCTATGTTACTCGCTGATAGTGTAGCTTTCTATTGGTGAAAGAATTTTCAAAATCGGTCCAGTAGTTTTTGAGTTTACATACAAAAATACAAATCTTTCTTCTTTATATAGCTGTAAAAGTTTAAAAATTTGCTGGGGGTTCACCAATGGTAACAATATTTTACATTTTTTCTTTTTAAGTATAGTAATAATAATAGTTATAGAAATATTTAGAATTAGCTTTTAATATAATTGGAATAATCATACATTCTATATGTTATTTATAGGTATTGAACAAGATGAAATGGCTAAAGTGTTTGAAGAATGGAACAAAGGAGAGTTGGATTCCTTCTTAATAGAAATCACCAGGGATATACTGAAATTCAAAGACTCAGATGGTAAGCTTTCAGGTTAAAAAACCAAAAGGCATGACAGAAAGTAGAAATGTAGCTGTTACACTGAGCAATTGCCTTAACCTTCAAGCGGTCGTGCGTAACCGAAAAGAAGTCCAGTCGGGTTATTCACAATCATTCGAAAACTTTCCGTTCCGATATTACAAGATTTCTTACCCATATATCAAGCTTTCTATCATTTTATACTAAGATTCTAATCGGAAGCGACCGCTTGAAGGTTAAATACAAATATTATGTTTTAATACTTTCTAACACATTGGTATATATTTCAGGTAAATATTTACTACCAAAGATCCGTGATGCTGCGGGTCAGAAAGGAACAGGCAAATGGACTGGCATCAGCGCCTTGGAGTATGGAGTTCCAGTCACACTAATTGGTGAAGCTGTGTTTGCAAGATGTCTGTCTGCATTGAAAGGTAACTCAACTAACGAGGGTACGCTAACCTTATAGGTCGGCAACTCACTCGCGACTAATGAGCGGTGGGGATCACTTCACACCAGGTGACTTGTAGGTGGCTTTTTAAGTAACAAGTTTATTTACTTTCTTTTAGGAATTTTAATTATCAGATTTATACCTGTTTTCTACTTTGTTTCTTTCCGGTCTCTTCAGTAGACGTAATATTCCGAACCGGAGAATTAAATAAATAATTATTCACACATAGTAGGTGATACCCCAGCCACAGAACATCAGTCAATTTTATTTAAACATCCTGACCGAAGAACAAGAAAAAAATAAATGATAATTTGTTATTTCAAACACCTAAATTTATTCAAAACGTTATTCGCGCGTTCGTTTGAAGGTTAAATAACGTTTACCGTATCATGACGTTTGAAATAGCGTTTTTATCTGGTAAAAGTTATTTTATTTAAATGTGTAATACTCGCGTTAATAAAAGACAATATATTTTTATAGATGAACGCGTTAAAGCCAGCAAAGTATTGCCTGGTTCCTCATCAAAATTCACTGGAGACAAAAAGGAATTCCTCGAACATTTGCGTAAAGCTTTGTTCGCCAGCAAAATTATCTCCTACGCTCAAGGATTTATGTTACTTCGTGAAGCTGCTAAGGTAAGTTAAGAATAACATGCTAGGTGCAAACGTACTATCTTCTAGTGGAAGCGAATGGTTTTGGTAGTAACACTGTCTCTTTAGCGGAAGCGAATGATTTTGGTAGTAACACTGTCTCTTTAGTGGAAGCGAATGGTTTTGGTAGTAACACTGTCTCTTTAGCGGAAGCGAATGATTTTGGTAGTAACTAGTAACACTTTGTCTCTTTAGAAGAAGCGAAAGAATTTTAGTGGTGACATTTCATATATTAAGCATAAGCCTTATAAAGTTTACAGCAGAATTCCCATTAATACTATGATAACATAGGACACTAATATTTCCCCTTAAGACCTATATCTCGTATCTTATGGCCGAATTCTCGAACGATAATCAACATTGAGGTGCACTTTACAGTATCTCTTACCCTTTCATTACGAAGGTATAATGAAAGACAGGTACATTTTAATAAGCCCTCAAATTTTGATTATCGTTTCAGTATTCTGCGGTTAGACATATAAAAGTAATGCTATAACTAAGACTAGTATTATGTGACTTTTTTTAAATTTTCTCTGTGTGTTAATGTTAATTATATGTGATAATAATTTAAAGGCAAACAAGTGGAATCTCAACAATGGCAGTATCGCTTTGATGTGGCGTGGAGGCTGCATAATTAGAAGTGTCTTCCTCGGAAACATTAAGGTATGTATAATCTAATAATCTATAAATAGTGTTTCTCAAGGAACAATCCTAGGTCCTATTTTATTTATATTGTACACGGCTGATAGAGTCAGTAAGTAAGACATTCTCAGTAACATATTAACGCCGACGATCTTCAGCTATTATAACCTATTAACGAAGCTTTGATTCTAGCATTTCTCAACTCAATAGCGATCTCTTTAACATATCAAAGTGGTCCAAAAAATCCTTATTTTAAATTCAACAAAATCAAAATGATACTACACTCTCGAAGAGTATTAAATTAAATTCGTGAATTCTTAAGCATTGACGTATTCGTTTATGTGAAGCTGAATTATAAAGTGATATTTTCCGTTTAAATAAGGATAAACTCACTTATCCTATATTTTTCCCTCATAATCCACGTTTTCCTTCCTAAATATAACCCTTGCAGCCATGCCTTTCAGTAATAAGGTCCTGATAGACAAATAGCGCGGTAGCTCCGGCTGCGACAAAATGCGCTAGGACTTACGAGGATAACTGCGTATGTAGCCTTGCGGTCGCACGTTCATCCGTAAGAGCATACGTCCCGGGTTCGATTCCCGGATTGGTCATTGTTTCTCGCTTTTAAATGTGTGGAAATGGTTGGTGATCAGAGTTTGAGAACTTGAGGGATGTGTGACGCCCAGAAGGGTTTATAACATAAAAAATTGGTGGAAATTTGAAAGCTGTGCAGAGGGCACGTAAGGCGGAAAACTAACACTAGTGGTGAGTCAACAAGTTTGACTAAAAATTCGTCCCGTGGATTCTTCCCATGTTGAGCATGGGAAGGATGCACAAGCGGGACAAGCGAGGCCGTTTGGCCTGACCGCCGGGGCTCGCGATTGTATGCTATCGCGATCCCGTGGGTCCCATTATGGCGGCTTGAGGGGCAGTGGTGGATTTACCAGCAGACTGAGTAGGCTTGAGCCTAGGGCGGCAAATTTGGAGACCATTTTTTTTTTCTAAAATTTCAAAGAAATAAGTCTAAAAGTAAGACGGTTTTCTGTATCTTACAGAGAGAAGTGTAGAAAGCAATCCCTATAATTGTATTTTAGAAAATATAGGAATACACATTTATAGAGGCTAGGGCGGCAAAATTAACAGCCTTCATGCCAGAAATTTGTAAATCCGCCACTGTTGAGGGGTGAGGGGATTTTAGGACTTACGAGGATATATTTTGTAACGCAGGAGGCGTTCACGAAGAACCCTCAGCTGAGCAACTTGCTATTGGACCCATACTTCAGTGAGTGCATCAGCAACTCACAGCAGTCGCTGCGGGAGGTGGTTGCCCGGGCGGCGCTCACGGGCGTGCCCACGCCGGCCTTCTCCTCCGCGCTCGCCTTCTACGACGGGTACCGAGCCGCAGTGTTGCCAGCTAACTTGCTACAGGTAAATAATGATTATTATTTTTTTTATTACAACTGAGCAAATTCGGATGAAAGATGACAAAAAAATAAATGTAAAGAATGTCGGATGGCAAAATGTCTTTTAGTTTAATTACTAAGCACTAAGAGCACATGCTAGCCTTTCACTTAAGGCTAATGAACAATTTAATCTATACTAATATTATTTATTTGTTTGTTGCGATTTAACTCAAAAACTGCTAGACCGATTTTAAAAATTCTTTCGCCGTTAGAAAGCTACATCTTCACCGAGTAACATAGGCTATATTTATTTCCATAAATAATTAGGGATCCCTACTAAAACTTGAATAATGCAACCTCGCGGTGTAAAAAATAGGTTGTAGGGGATCTCTGGATCGACTGAACCAATTTTAAAAAATCTTTCACCAATAGAAAGCTACATTATCAGCGAGTAACATAGGCCTTTTTGTGTATAGTACATCTACATTGCACCCGCGTGAGGCCGGGGCGAATTACTAGTATATCCTAAACTAACTAAATTTTAGCATATTTGTCAGATAAGACGATAAATAAGAATCAGATATGCATAATATGATATTTATTGTTATCTATCAGTCGCCTAGGTATCTAGCAGTTGATTATCCACAGCTCAATGTTAACGGTGTTCTATAGTCAGGAGTGGGCGTTAATTCAACAAGCAGCTTTTTTAAACCGCTTTTCTACTTATAATATTAATGAATTAGCTGCTTTTCGTTTACCACAAAAGCCGTTAAATATATTAACTGTTTCATTCAACGATTTTCGAACGCAACGCGCGGATTAGCTCAACGAACTTTCAACGCGTAGTCGCTAACATCATCCGAAGCAACTTGTTTATTTAACGCAAAACCAGTTGAATTTATTAACTGTTAATAAAATTAGCTACTTTTTAACAGGTTATCAGTTTGTAATTAACAGTTTCATATCTAATTAAAATACTGTATACCGGATCAAAACGCGATTTATTATTTATATTGCTTAAATTATTTATCCCGACGTTTCGGATGCTTTTCAGCAGAAGTTAGATGACAGTTGTCTGATTTTTGGAATGTCACAAAGTTGCTATATTAACGCCATCTATACCGAAACGTCGGGATAAATGATTTAAACAATATAAATAATAAATCGCGTTTTAATCCGGTATACAGTATTTTATTTAAGTGTGATACTCGCGTTAATAAAAGTTTCACATCGTTAACACAAAACGTCAAACACCCATGTCTAGTAGACTATCGAGCAAGCGGCGAACAAACTAAACTATGATATACTTACAGGCTCAGAGGGATTATTTCGGCGCACACACGTACGAGCTTGTCGATCAACCGGGACAATTCGTTCACACTAACTGGACGGGACACGGTGGAAACGTATCCGCGTCTACATACAATAATTAAATATTCCTATGAAACCACTATAATATTAATTTTTATATATATTTTTTGCAAATTTTCGAATAATTTAGCATTTTCATAGTATTAAGTTGAATCAGTGAGGTTTTTTTAAGTTTTTTATTAGAATGAAACCTAAAAGGTCGTCGAATTCATTGGTTTTTTGAATTAATATTATATTTTGAATATCTATTGGATGTTATTATTGTTAATATAATGAATGAAGGTTTGTTGGAAGTGCAAACAATTTTCGCATTCATTATAGTTGATGTTATTATTATCATTATATCGTTGGTCCAAAGGTAAAACTTACTAAGTGAGATTTTGAATAAAAATAAATGTTGCTCTTATTACTTATTTTCTAGTAACCTACAGTTAGAATGAAGCACCAATTGCGTAGTTTGGTCCGTTACAAAACTGAAGCGCAATACGCACTTAGTAATTTGTTCGTAGATGTACGCTCAGTGGCGGATTTACACATTTCTGACGTATAGGCTGTTAAAATTTTGCCTCTATAAGTGTTAGTTCCTAAAATTTGTAAAATACAATGATAGAGATTGTATTCTACACTTCTCTTTGTATGTCTTACTTATGGCCTTGACTTCTATAAGAAAACTTAAATAAAAAAATCTGCCGCCACAGGCTGAAGCCTACTCAGCCTACTGGTAAATCTGCCACTGTATGCTAGAATTATCAATAATAGCGAATTTTTTTTTTATTAAAACATATACTTAGCGAGTTTTACCTTTGAACCGACGATATACACTACGTAATTTTCTTTTGTTTTTATGTTTTCCGCTTTTAAAATGCCTATGTGCTCTGGCTATTTTATTTATTTTCATGTGTTGTCGAAATTGTGATTTTTATTACATTTGCTTTGAATCTTACATTCCTTAGTTGTAAGTAATGTCTTACGATAATAAGCGAAGGTGCTATTTATTGCTGAATGCCCGCGCGGATATGTTTGGATATTCCATATTTTATAAGGTATTTTTTTTATTCATTTGTATTTTTTTGGTGAGGATGCTTTTAAAAGTTGCAATCTTTAGTGATAGTGGGTCCAAAATGTATTAATTATATTTATAATAGATTTTTACGTGAAAATAAATGGGTTATTTGTAATTGAATTTTGTATTTATTGTATACCAAGCAGAGCCTATACCAATATATTTTAGAGTTCCGTTTTTGAAATATTTTTTCTATTGTTTCTACTGTAGTAAAATGTGCTAAGACAAACTTTAGATTAATGTAATATACCCAAAAAATGTAACTTGGCAATCTGGTTAATTTATACTAATATTAAACAGAGGAAAGATTTGTTTTTTTGTTAAGATTTAACTCAAAAACTACTTGAAGATTTTAAAATTTTATTCACCAATAGAAGCTGATAGATATATAATTAATGGTTAAATCTGTTAATCATTTTTTATATGTTACGAGGGTGAATCAAAAAATTCTTGGAATCAATATTAAAAAATGCAAATATTTAAATAATAATATTTTATTTTTCTACATAATCTCCCTCCAATGCAATGCATTTAGAATAACGCGTTTCTAACTTCCTTATTCCTTGTGAAAAAAAATTATTTTCTTGACTCTCGAAAAAGTCCTCTACGGCAGCTATAACCGCGTCATTATCGTGAAATTTTGTTCCACGCATTTCCTCTTTTAATTTTGGAAATAAGTGAAAATCATTTGGGGCTAAGTCCGGAGAATATGGTGGGTGGTCAAGGAGATTGAAGCCAGCACAGCGGATTGCGTTGAGCGCAACTTCCGATCGATGAGCAGGAGCGTTATCTTGAAGGAACAACACGCCCAACGACAGTTTTCCACGACGTTTTTCTTTAATCGCTTCACGCACTTTCGGGATTAAATTTGCATAATAGGGTCCAGTAATCGTCTGGCCTTTTGGCATGTAATCAATAAAAAGGATTCCTTCACTATCCCAGAACACAGAGGCCATAACTTTGCCAGCGGTAGGAGCAACTCGAAATTTCTTGATGGATGGAGAGGATGGTCGTTTCCAAGACATGCTTTGTCTTTTAGTTTCAGGATCAAAATGGTGGACCCACGTTTCATCCATGGTGACAAGACGACGGCAAAAATTATCCGAATCACGCTGGAACATTTCGAGATTACGCTTGGAAATTTCCAAACGTCGCTTTTTGTTTTCGTCGGTTAACATTCGTGGCACCCATCTTGCAGACACTTTTTTGAAACCCAGTGAATCAATTAAAATGGATTGAACGCTACCAAAAGATATCTTTAGGATCTCAGCTATATGTTTTATAGTCATTCTTCTGTCTTCCAAAACCAGATTCTCAACCTTTTTGACATTTTCTTCTGTAACGGAGGTTGAAGGCCGCCCAGAACGCGGGTCATCTTTACAGCTTGATCTACCTCTTTTAAATTCAGCCACCCAGTACGCAACCGTAGAATAGGGTACAGCATCACCCCCTAATGTCTGCTGAATGTCCAAAAAAATTTCCTTCGTAGACATTTTTTTCAAACTGAGATATTTTATCACCGCACGTAACTCACTTTTATCCATAATTTTGACTTTTTAGCAACTCGTTGCACAAAAAAATTTATTACATGCGAACGAACTGACAAAAACAAGTGACAGTCTGCATAAATATAGTGTGATAGACACTCTTTAATTTGAATATCGAACTTGATCCAAAAAGGTTTCATATATATGCACTTCTAAGAACTTTTTGATTCACCCTGGTAGATATCGATAGACGAGTATGAGGTTCACTTGATGATAGGTGATACCTCAGCCACAGAACATAAGTCAATGATGCGCTGTCGACCTACTTTTTATTTTGAGCATTCGGAAATCTGTCTGGAACTAACGCACAATATGCGTTTCACGGGTTTTCCATCTATGAACGGTGGTTCATAACCCACTCGTTCAATGTCGAAGTTACCAGACGTGGGGAAGACATGTTTACAGAAAATTATAAACATGTCGGGATTCGAACCCATGTCCCATCGATGCGCATGGCAGGTGTTCTACCGAACACGTCAACGAGTCCGTCAATAGGTAGTCTTGTTTGCTTGCGAATAATTTAAAAAAAATCATAGAAGAGAAAACTCTATTGTTGATTTTTTTTGGTATATAATAATATTATGTACTTACCAAAAATAATATTCAAACTGATAGCAACAAGGCCGTCGTCTGTACAAACATTTTTCTTTAATTATTTTAATATACAATAAGTGCAGTGTATTATAATACGTACAGTATAACTTCTTAGCGACGGCAGATCTAATCTATATAACATAATATAAGTTATATTCTATGCCTAATCTAACTCTGTGTAGAAAACATCATATTGACGTGCTTGATTGTCAATGCTTGACGGTTATGGAGCGAACATTTTTTTGTCAAATCTGTTAAAATTCATTGGATATTTTTAGATAGCAAACCATGAAATTAAATAAGTTACATATTTAAATTGTATCAATGTTGGGTCACAAAAATGGTGTGCGGTGTTTTGCTAAGCACGCTTCTTATAATTTTATGGGCACCATGTTTGAAGCAAGGATTATGGGCGAAACCTGGGCCAGTGTTTGCAAGAGATAGACAGAACAGAGTCTTCTTGATTACTCCAACTGCTACTTGTTGTAAAAGGGGATGTTCTGGGAGATAAATCATGGTTTTATTTCATTAAACTTTTGTACGTTACCCAAATAAACACTTGAAATAATTTTAACCGGATTTTTGCTTGATATGCAATATATTTAACTAAATATATACGGACTGAAAAAGTCATAGAGGTTGTGTTTAGGCTGCGTTTTTATATAGGCAGATCAGAGCAGATAATAGACTTGCGGGAATCAACCAATCACATTCATTGAAATCCATATTTCTTCCAGTGGCGGGACCACCATACAAGCCCAAGAGCCCGTCTTGCCCTATTAATGCAACCATTAAAAGAAAAATAATAATGCCCTTAACATAATTACATAAATAATAAAATATGGCTTATATAATTATATTAGTTACCTACATTACTACGTATTACTTTAAAGGCTGGGCTTTTGGGCTTGTATGGCAGTCCAGTCACTGACCTCTTCGATGCTGAGCGGAGATGGACGGGAGCGCGCATGCACCTGCTTGCATTACTTCAGTGGAATCATCTATTCATAGCTCTACACAGCTCATTTCGTCACCATCTCAATGTACATTTGCCACGCAGCCATAGCTCTTGAATTTACACGTCTCTTTAGTAAGGATACCAAAGACAAAACAAATAACTTCTAAGGGATCGCTAGCGTAGTAATAAGCTTTTGCTTTAATTTCTGGCATTTATGTTAAAATGTGGATTGTTTGCGCATTTTTAGCGCATGCAATGGAGTTGAAACTAAAGTTGGTATTATATGTTACTAGCAATTGCCCCCGCAACCCCCCTTGTGGGTTGAATTTCGTAAAATCCGTTCTTAGCTGACCTCTACTCGGCGAAAGGAATATTCCTACCATATTTCAAGTCGCTACGCCTTATACATAGTTCCAGAGATATCGTGATGAGTCAATATATAGGTGGGAATCTCTTTTATATATATAGATAAGAATTTCTCCATTCTGAGCTAAAATCTAAATAAAAATACAACCAGTAGAAACTTAACAAGAGTAGATGTTGCTAATATTTCAAAGTTCTTATCGCCAACTTCTTATAGATGAAACTTAAAAAAGGAATGCCTTTAGAATTAGATGCAAATCTATATGGTTGCACAAAAACCTTATAAAATAATCTAATTAAGATTATTAATCAACTAATATTAATCAGATTATTTATTATTTAATCTTTATTGGTAAAAAAATAAATTCCGGAGTAGCAGAGAAGTTGTAATATTTGAACTCTATAGACACTCAAATCTATTTTATTTGCTCAAAATGATAAAACATTATTCATATAAAAATATTAAGGTTATTTAAAAAGGTAGTTAAGTATAAATAAAATATTTAATAAAAAATATAATAAATACAATTAAAAAAGTTATTAGAATTTTTAGAAATCAACTCATAATAAAATATAACAATCAACAATTAATTCCTATATCAGGCTATAATCAATTATAAAAACCAATATACTTAAAGATGACAACAGAGTCATATTCATGCTTTGATTCTTTTTGAAATGATATTCAGTATAAAATTCGACAGCAGATAAAATTGCACATAATATATTCAAAATTATTCCCACAATTAGGAACGAAGATTCTATAAATCTATCTGAATTAATATTTAAACCAGCTTCAAGTAATAAGCCTAATATTATAATGCTGTAACTACCATAAACGCCTAAAGTAATAAAATGTCCAATGGATGATAAATTACTGCATTCCGAATTAAAGTAATACCCTAGCACCATCATTAATAACACAATACTTCGTAAGGACATTTGCACAATTTTGTAGGCCATTTCATTTAAATAATTTTTCAATAACGGGAGTAAATAAAGAAAATTAACTTAACGGAGGAGTGTTCATTTTAAAGATCACGTAGCGGTATGGGTATGGCAGATGGCTGTCAAATCCTGTAAAAACAATGAAATCTTCAAGAATGTCTACGAGCTTAAATAAGTTTTGTCTACGGTATTTATTGTTTTCTGCATTCAGTGAATTAGCATGATGAAGCGACGCTGAAATGATAAATTATAAAATAAATATGTGAACCTGAAAGTAAGACTTGATTTAAAGGTCCTCGTACCAGGCCATAAAAGTTCGCAGCTATATAGTATACTAGCAATTGCCCCCGCAACCCCCCTTGTGGGTTGAATTTCGTAAAATTCGTTCTTAGCTGACCTCTACTCGGCGAAAGGAATATTCCTACCATATTTCAAGTCGCTACGCCTTATGGTTCCAGAGATATCGTGATGAGTGACTATATAGGTGGAAATCTCTTTTATATATATAGATAAGATAACATCGCAGCCTCAGATTAAATAACTATTTAATCTGAGATCGCAGCTATATTATTCTTCTAAAATGACAGCTTTTTTCATAGTGACATGCTTAGGTGACATGATATATAAATAGTATACGATTTATTTACTGTTTAATATTCTTTCCTACTCAAACGTTTGTATTCATTTTATGACTATTTCTTAGTAAAGTTATATTTAAATAATGTATATTTTATTTGTCATTTGTAGTGTTTTAACTTGGCATTATGTTTTTTGTGGAAATAATAATGAATCTAGAACATTTTCCGACTATTGTAATCACCCCGATTGTTCTTTGAAAAATCAGCATACAATGTGTGTTGCAAAAAATAAACAAAGTTCTAGGTTGTTTGCCTCAGGCATGACAAAGTGGATGAGATATCAAATGCTACTGTTGCATAATAGACAACGGGATAATATTGCGATGGGTTTGGAGCCTGGTCAGCCGTCAGCCGCAAACATGCGTAAGATGTACTGGGATTATGAACTCGAAGAAATGGCAGAAATATGGGCACGCCAGTGTCAGAAACGCCATGACGAATGTAGGAATACAATTAGATTCAATGTTTTACAGAATATCGATGTAAGACCAGTGGTACCGCGGGTGACTGAAGCTCAAATATTAGCTGATGCTGTGGGTGGATGGTTTTCAGGCTCTAGACCTTTACATCCGGACCATGTCTGGTCTTTTAGATTAAGTAATTGTAGTGCTCCTGGAGGCTGCAATGCCCATTGGTATTCGACAGCTGCTTGGGCTTCTACTTGGAGATTAGGATGTTCACAAGCGCTTTGTACTGCTAAGAAAAGATCGTGCGTTCATTTTAGGAAAAGACGTACGCCTCTTCCCCCTACAGATACAATTCAGGTGACACGCACCTTTACTAGGACTGAGAATTTACTTCGAAGGACAAAGTTTACAACGGCTAAATCCACAAAATTTGAAGATTTTAATGTAACTAGAAATAATGTTTTGAAAGAATCTCCTTTACATCGGGGTATTTTTGATATAGGAGACCAAGAAGAAAAAAGAAGACAAACTCAAATTTTGGCATTTACAATTTGTAATTATGGACCAGCTGGTAACATAGAAGGATTTCCAATTTACGAGGCAGGCCCAAGTTGCAGCAACTGTCCTCAAGGTACCCAATGTGGTGACCGCACGCATAGAGCCTTGTGTTCGGTTTTAGGAGATCCGGAAGGAAAATAAAGAACTTTCATATTTATTTATTAATATTATATAAATAACTAGCTGACCCGGCAATCGTTGTTTTGCCATGTAAATGATTTCTAAAAATTTAGGGTTGTATGTATGTATTTTTTAATGCCACATTATAAAAAAATAAAAACAAAAAATTTCGTCCAAAAAAAAAAAAAAATTAATTGTGAACAACCCTTATCACTTAGGGGGATGAAAAATAGATGTTGGCCGATTCTCATAGATACCGGATAAGCACAAAAAATTTCATCAAAATCGGTCAAGCCGTTTCGGAGGAGTATGGCAACGAAAACTGTGACACGAGAATTTTATATATTAGATTTATCTTTTTTTTATCAAGATTTAATAAATTATTTGTTGCGAAAATTTAGTATTTCATTTATTATCATTCTAATATTTTTAGTTATTTGAAGACCTCTTTATTGAAAATTCACTGAAAATATATTTCAAATATAAATAAAATGTTGAAAAGGTCATCGCGTCCAAGAAAATTCCAACGGAAATATTCCTTCTACATTTACAGAAAATACGCTTTCATCCGAGAAATGTATTCACGAGTAGTAAAGCCGAGATCGGCACATTTCACATGTCAGCTAGCTTTACTGAATGTTCGTGGCTGTTGCCAATTAGCAAATACAATGTTCATAACATTTCTGCTTTTAAATGCATTATTATTCTCACTGTTAATTTGTGGGTCTACTTATTCGTTACACCCATTTTATATTATCAAATTACAGGATTCTTGCTCTAATAGCATAAGACTATAGGTATATACTCGTATGTGCATATTGCGCGTTTCGAAATAAAGTAGGTCGACAGTGCATAATTGACTAATATTCTGTGGCTGGGGTCCATCAAGTGAATCTCATGCTCGTCTATCGATATCTATATCTATACTTATAATAAAACTGTAGAGGTCAAATGTCTGTACATAGAAAAAAAAATGCTCAATCCGAGTCTAGGGGATGTAAGAAGAGAAATAGAACAAACCCAGATTTTTTTTAAATTTTATGTTTCTCTGTCTGTTTGTCGATTTTTACGAGCTATATTAAGAACAGATATATTAAGCAAAGCCGGGGGCAACATATAGGCTTTGTATCATCGAAATCGGTTGTCGGAAAGAAAAGTTATCATCATTTAAAGATTATTTAAAAGGCACCATATCAACAAATTGCATTGCAAACTGACTCGCGTCGAACTTTTTCGAATTATCAGATGTCAATAACAGTTTGATATGCAAATGATATAGTTTGATTATTTCGCCACTTTAAATATGTGTTCGTGGAATAGTGGATATGAATATATCATATGAAGAAACCTTGCTCAAAAGGTCAGCGTAATATGAAGCCCACGCGAACGAAGTCTGCATCAGCTAGTCTAACATAAAAAAGGTCCATCACTGACGAATTCCTCCGCCGCTGACGTACCTCTTTTGGCTTTCTGGCACTTCATCTTTAAGGTAATGATCTCGCTGACGGGAGTATCATATGTATATATACTAAAAACTATAAACAGTAACACCTTTTTACTGAATTAATTCACAAGTTAAGCCATAAAAAAGTTATAATGTCAATGTAACATCATTTAAAGCATTGTATATTGATAAATAAAGCATTTGTGTTAATCTGAAAATTTATCCGATATTATACGTAATATTTTGATAAATAAAATATTTAAGGCAATATGCTCTCTGCTGCGAAAGTCCGCATTCATGGTATGCAGGATGAGAACTGGATTATCAAAGACAAGATCAACCAGTATAGAGGTCTGATAAAATTATATGGTGAGTAAAGCACACGTTTTCGTAATTAATAGCACAGATTTCTAAATTCTTTATGTAGCCTAAGAGGAAATTCCTATCTTACAAAGGAATAACGGAATGTATTGAATGCATTTTATATTTAACATTAAAATATGTATTTTGTCATTGAACTTTATTTATTGTAAGTCTGTGCGGCGACCGATTGTGTTCGCAGAAGTCTGTGTTACTTAGCAATTTATGCTTGTATATTTACCTTATATTTTGCGCAATCTGAGAACTATTATTCTCCAAGAGACAGCCGAGACAAAACATTTCTTTCAAGTATCTTTTCCTTGAGCTGGTTTGAGAGATCCTATGTAGTTTGATATTGCTTCAGAATATTATGGAGAGAAAAGTGAAATCTTTTGTTTTTCTTTAACAAAGGCTGTAATGAAAATTGTATGTAAACGCTGCGTCCAGAATTATGTCATTCATTGTATTCTAATTAGGGCTTAAGCCTGGTCTTACTTTTGGTATTGTTTCCAAACAGAAATGATTATAGGAGTGTACCTCACGTTGAATCTTTTGTATGTAAATGCATGCATTAGGATAACGAACTCCTGATGATCTTTGTATTGCATTGGAATATAAAAATGTATGTACCTAAGTGATGGGACACTAATGCACGTACGCCTATATCAATACAGTATAATATACGAACATATACATAATTCGTAAGTATTATGAAACACAATAAGTTTATTGATTTTCATAATCAGTTAATTAATAAACTCAGTTGAGCATAAAAGAAGCTCAATGAGGGAGTTTTAAGATTTCTACCCACTTTATCAACAGTTTTTTTTTCATTGTATAATGCTTGACATTTACTTGGTACTTTCAAAGCACAATGCAATTTATATAGCGGCAGATTCTTATAGGCGGCGGCGACACATATTAGGGATGTTATATCTAATTATATACTACTAGTTATCGTTCTTAATACCTATTGCCAAGTAATAAAACCAGAGGACATTTTCAACTTTATTTAGCGAAAAAAACATCTGGGACAATCTTGCTAAAAACAGTACGGAGTAAATAAATGAACCTAAATATAAAATAGCTTTTTCACTAATGAATATTAAATATTTCTCATTTAACGATTTTAAAAGAAACGTTATTTTTTAGTTTGTTGTTAGTATGGGCCGAGACGCTCAAGGAAATAATAATAATTCCAAACTGGAAATATGAAAATACCTGGCGTTTTTCAACACTGGCTCAATAACAAATTATTTTTTTGTTTTTCCGAATTGTTCATTGCTAGGTTGTTTGCGCTGAGAATAAAGGGCATGTTTCGTATAATGTTGGGATCGATATTCGATTTAGCAAAGCTCTGCTATCGATGCTAAGCAAGGTATATAATCCTATGTTCTTAAAAATTAACTTTTAAGTCCTAAAAAAAGAACATGGTAATAAATAATTTTAAGTGTGGCACACTATATATATATACCTACATATAGTAGGATGCATGTGAGACTCATAGAGCTGATCTATAACTCTCAGAGCACGCTTCCTTCCTCACTGTTTGTTTATCGATTTCCTGAGAGAAATACCAACATCCGAATAGTTTAATAGCTGCTGTATCTGTGCAATATATGGCTGAATACATACCAAAGTGATCTTGAAACTCTAGACTAGACTGCAATCTGCATCTTTAGCTTTGCTTCCCTTTCTTTTCCACCTTTAGATGTCTGGACGCAAGGCAGTTTTCCTTAACTAGTCGACCTTTGTTTCGTATCCCCCTTTGTTGTGATATATACTTCCAAGGAAAATAATTTTCTTAGCGTTTGTTTTTGTTTGGAGTGAACAAACATCAATTAGACGTACATATTTATAGACGTTCGTTACAGCTCAGGTATGGATATGAGTCGCACACGATTTTGTAGTCGCATCTAACAATGTTTTTTTTTCTCGTAATTTAAACTTCGTAATATAGACTAAGAGGGTGCTATACCATTCCCCTATCATTTATCCAGTATTATTGTAGACTAGATGGCGAACGTGGAATTTCCATTGTATTCTCGAGATTCCTTCTGGTATATCGGAATGAAAAGTTGAATCGAATAAAATTTACTCTCGGGTCGTGGAATTTTGAAGTACAATAGGTATTGTTTATTTGAATTTCTCAATGCAGGCAATTCTTGAGTCATCTAATGAAAATATACATTATGCTTATCTAGAACGCGACCGAAAAATTCATGAGGGTGATTTGACGAAACAAAAGAAGCGGTACTGCCGTGACATTCGGCAACTGCGCAAGGACATTACCACGAAACGCGACGAGCTAGGCGTGGCTGTGTATGGAGACAAGCAGTTCTTGAGGAATGCATTCCAGGAACACAGGCGCTTGCAACTCACGTACATGAATAGTCAGGCTGATGTGAGTGTATAACTAATTTAGCAAAGTGGCTCATTGCTCATTAGCGAATAGCTTTATAAAATTTAAATAAAATAATGTATACCGGATTAAAACGCGATTTATTATTTATATTGTTTAAATTTTTTATTCCGACGTTTCGGATGCTTTTCAGCAACCGTGGCCACGGGGAGACAGCTGAAAAGCATCCAAAACGTCGGGATAAATAATTTAAACAATATAAATAATAAATCGCGTTTTAATCCGGTATACAGTATTTTATTTAAATGTGTGGTACTCGCGTTAATAAAATACAATATTATAGCGTTATAAAAGTTTAAAAGTGTATCGTCAATGACATAATAGTTGTCAATTATTGGCTTTTGTTGTTGGGCGTATCACATATTTAATTAAAAACATTTTGCGAATTAAAACGATTTATTAATGATATGACCACTCTTGCTATAAATCACTCAGCGTTATAAATCGCGTTTTAATCCGATATAAGTTTTTTATTTATATGGATGTCAAAAATCAAATTTGATGCTAAGCAGGCTACTTATTTTATTCGTCATCCGTATCTGAGGGAGTTACAATCTTTGTATTATTTGTTCAAATAATAGATTTGTTTTGTTTTTAAAATGCTAAGTTTGTTATGGATTTATCATAATGACGATTAGCTGCGTGAGACGTTATGCTGTTCGACAATACTATATACTATAATATACTATATACTATATACTATACTATAATATAATATACATATAACTTATGGCAATATGTCAAAATGTCTGAGACTGTGTGAATGTGATGTGTGAATCTGAATTAAAAGTAAACTATTGTATTTCTAATTATTTAACTTTTACTATGCATAATATATTCTACTGTGGTTGTAATTGTATATAATTTGTAATTTTATAAATTTTTAATTAATGTAATTGGACATATGTCCGTTTTAATTGAATATATAAATAAATAAATAACTCCTAAATATCTGTTAGAAGTTGATAATATCAAGCAGTGAAATCAAACTATACTCGTCTTGTAGTAATATTAATGAACAAAATGTTGTGCCCTAACATGAAATTATCGAGCAAACTCAGGTGTTCAGTGGAACTATATAATAATTAGCTAACAAACTTTCAGTATACAAGATACATGTGTATTAGTTTCTTGGCTCGATTTATAAACGGCCAGAAATTTAAGCATTTCTCAATTATTGTCGTAGGTAAATAATCTTATACTTATTTACTCAGTGGCTCAAATTTTATTATTGATATAATATCAGATATTGTGTCGTTTTTGAATAATTGTAGTATTACTTATTTTGTGTGATATATAATTTTAAATTGATCCAAATTGTCTTTAAATACCAGGATTATTTTTGTGACCTCCAATACTCCTGTTGTGAAGAAGATAATACCTTCTTGGCTCAATTAAGTTTTCAGTTAATATGAAATATCGTTCAGAAATAGTAATTTTGTACTGGCCATTGATGTAATCAATGTATCATTGTAAATATGACATTAATTTCTATCGGAAGCATGGCTACGTTAGATTACAGTATTCATCTAACTCATGGCCGTAGATATGTATATCATCATAGAAACGTCTGTTAGTAGTCAAACAATATTGGATAGTTAAACAATATTGCCTAGCGTGCTGTCCGGTGCACGGTGTTCGTTAGTTTAATATATAATACAAGCGTAACTAAAGGCCAGAGGGTATTATGCATTCGTCGATCTGTCAGTTGCATGAGAAATCATTTGAAACTTCATACAGCTCGGCGATACGAATACTTTTTCGATAGTTGTTCGTGCTAGTCCCTCTGTACACAAAAGAGCGAATCGATTTTTTTATGTTAAATATCGATAGACGAGTACGAGGTTCACTTGATATGTGACACCCCAGTCACAGAACAGCAGTCAGTGATACGCTGTCGACAAATTTTTACTTTGAGCATTCGGAAATTCATAGACTGAAATCGAAAAGCGCAATTTGCACTTTACGGTTTTTCTATATATGAACGGTGGCTCGTTACCCAGTCGGTGTTTAGATATTCGTCCCACCCAAATTAATGCTCGAAGTACATATACATCACGCCTTTTTCCCATTGCGATGCATATGCTACGTATGCTACGATCCTTGCATACCATTTACAAATAAAGAAAATAACATGAACATAAGGAAGACATGTTTAGAGAAAATTATAAACATGTCATACCGCCGGGTTTCAAACCCATGGCTCATCGGAGCGCAAGGCAAGATGTTCTACCACATGCGCCATCGAGTCCGTTAACTTAAATGAATAAGTTGTATCTGATTTAAAAATTAGCTAATATAATCCTTTGACCTTTGGTTACCATCCCTAAAAACACAATACATTTTGAATTAAAACATACCGATGAATTTTATTTTCAATTCCTTGAAAGGAATTTTCCATTAAAAATTTCACACAAAATCCATTTTGTGTGAAGTTTTAATGGCCGTGCAGCTCAAAATTAATAAACTAACTTTTGTTTGCAGCGAGTATTGGAAAGCATTCATCAGGAAAATTTTAACAAAAGAAAGCAGCTTGATAGAATCCGATATACAAAGAAGAAGAAAATGGAAACATTTCGTCTTACGCAGGTTCCTATACAGTGCAATATAATGTTTCTTAGCATTAAAATTAGTAATAATATAGTTTTGTTTTCGCATTCAAACACAGCAAAACAAAACCTCTCGAAAAGTACAAGTATTGTATTGTAAAGTTAGATCTCATTAAAAATTTGTTGTAATAAAATTCATAATATAATTGTGGATCTTACGTAAGTAACAAGCTGTGAAGTAATTTTACTTTTGTAGAAGTTTTTATATATACAGTAAAATAAAAGCTAATAGAATTAAGTAGAAAACTGTCGAGACTCGGTGAGGATTTTAAACTAGATTTAGATACATTTATTTACTAAGTACAATGTTTACGAGTGAGTTAATTAATTCCAGCAAAAGGATAGCTTCGCTAGAGTTTAGTGAACTGAAATTGAATTTCGAAATCTGGTATATAAAAAGTTAATGTGACCAAACATATTATATTGTACTAGCTGATGCCCGCGACTTCGTTCGCGTTGGCTTCATCATTATAAGCTTTCTTCATATAACATATCCTCCATCCTCTGTACTTAGTGATTTCTTGAGGGAAAGAGCTATTAGAGTAGTCACTGACGGGTGCTTCTGCGATTATATATTTATTAATTGGCCAAATAACTTAACATCGTTATAAATTATAGCACATAATATGTTATTCTTAATAAACAATAATACTGTAAAGTTTCATCAAAATTCCTTTCAGTAGTTTGTGTATAAGAGTAACAAACATCCATCCATGCATTCTCACAAACTTTCTCATTTATAATATTAGCTGGATAGGATAAGATAATCAGGCAAAGTGCAGCTTTCAATTAGTGTAATAGTATTTTAAGTCGGCCGACGCGATGCGCCGCTAGTTTGAATTGTGTTAGGTTTGAAAGATTTTTAATTATCTATAAGATTTTGTTCCTTACGTAGCACACTGATCAATTATTCAAAGTTAGCGTCTCATAATTACTTTTGGTCGATATGTCGGAAGTTCGAAAAATCATTTTATTAAGACTTACAGGTAAGTTGTTTACATTATACTAAAACATCAAGATTATGCAGTCAGTAGTTTAATGGATATGCCATTTCAAAGTTATCTCGAAAGCAAAACTATTGTAACAAGACTGATTTATCGTTGTTTTGCGCTTTCATTCAAGTTAAGTTGGTTATGTTACCAGTGAAAACTGTGAATTGAAAAAAATTGTGCACTTTAAGGAAGGTCTGTACTTTATATTGGTATATAAATAAAAAATAAAATAGATGGATTTATATATAAAAAAAATTAAATGTACTTACGTACTTATTTTGACTAACTTTTCTAAGTTTGAACTGTGTTACGTTTAAAAGTACAAATTAGTACACGATCATATTGATTCCATTATATAGCAGGGACTATAAACTATATAAAAATATGCATTTTTTTACCGGTGATTGCCGGTTTCCATAATAAAAATGTGTTTTTTAGGTAACGATGTCTCAATAAAAAATATTGATTAAATCAATATTTTGTCATTACATCGATCAGTGAAGCTACTATCAAAGGAAAATAAAGATAAACTACTTAGTTATATTATGGAGATATTAGAAAGTATCGAAATTGCCTACTACAAGTAGGGACAGTCTTCAAAATTTTATCATTTCAAGATTTTGTAAAAAATGTTCCCTTAATATTATTATATTCTGGATTGACAGTGACTTTGCAGGATATGCGAAAGAGGTGGTATCCTATGACACCAACAGTCCATAAAGTTCTCATACATGGCAAGGATATTATCGAAACCCTTTTGTTGCCAATAGGTATGCTTGGAGATAACGCAAAGAAAAGTCACCACAAATATGTTAGATATTACAGAGAGCATAACACCAGGAAGATGACCAGGAATCAAACTAATGAAGATTTTATGACAATTTTGCTCATATCTTTAGACCCTGTAATTCTAAAATCAGAATATATTTAAATAAAATACTGTATATCGGATTAAAACGCGATTTACTATTTATATTGTTTAAATTATTTATTTCGACGTTTCGGATGCTTTTCAGCAACCGTGGTCACGGGCCCTTGTTATAATCCCTTGTAATGGTATAGAGTATATTATCAGAATATTACCTGTAAAACAAAAACATATAATTTTTCGCTCACCCGCATTGTTTTTTAGTTAAGGTGCTAATTAATATTAAAATTTGTTACATCTAAGATATATTTTAAATAAGTGAATTGTAAAATTCTTCGAAATAAACTTCTTTAAGCATATATAATGCCAATTGAGGTACTTAATAATATTTTACAAGAACCAGTAGTTGTGTTAGATGAGAAGTGAAGTAACAAAGTACATAAAATATTAATAACCAAGTTAAATTATATGAAAATGATTTTTAGATACTATTTAAAGTTATAAATATACCTTTAATTCACGATTTCAGTATTTAATAATTTCGTCCCCCTAACTTTTGAAAATTGATCACAGTGCGTAGTTCCTTTAGTGTAGTAAGTAGTTACTCAGGTATAACTCGCGTGGGATTGACATAATATATATTCTGACCGGGTAATGAACAAATTTTGATAGATAATGCACCTTTCGGTTTCAGTGCATGACTTTACTGTGCTTAAAGTAAAAATCAATCAATTCAACTCAATGTGGATGACTTACCATCAAGCGACTCCTAATGCTTGTCTATTGAAATTTAAATAAATCTGCCTTCATGTTTGAAACATATTATAAAACAAACCAGGACTATGCTTCTTAAACTTAGAAAAAAGCCTTATGTTACTGGAAAATAAAATATTCAATTAATTAATAAAATTATTAGTGGGTAGTAAGTTGTCAGTAATAAACATGACGAGATTTTACTCATACTGTAAGGTCGGAGAGGCAATTCATAAATTACAATATTTACCCTAATCCATACGATAACAAAGACGTATTTAAACTTTTTTAAATTAAAATTTAGTTTATGTTATCTTATATATATGAATTGATTCTGTTTCATACATACATACAAACACACCACGCCTCTGGCAGAGATCATGGAATTCAATATGCTCCGATCCGATTGCATACCACTTTTATCAATACTTTCCTACACGCTCGTCCGTGTCGAGTACTTTTGAGCTGGCCTTTTTGAAGAACGACTTTTATTCTGTTTTACTTTCATGAAGCGCTTTAATCACGTTAGTGGGTACTTCACAACAGAGAAAATCAAACGTATTGTTTGTTTGAGTAGCACATGATTTTTGAATGTAGATGAGAGAAAGGCAGCATATTGTAAAACTCAATACTGAGCAAGGACCGAAACAAGCAACACAACCTTTATGATTTACCGGAACCATACTGGTACAAAATTAGAAAGGTAGATATCGAAATATGTCATTTAACTCTATTTTTATGTTAGATATCGACAGACGAGCATGAGATTCACTTGATGGTAGGTGATATATCTGTGGCTGCCACAGAACATTAGTCAATGACCGACCTACTTTTTACTTCGAAATCCATGACTGAGATCGAAACGCGCAATGTGCACTTCACGGTTTTTCCATCTATGAAAGTTACCCGATAGGAATTTTGATATTCCTCCCACTCGTTCAATGGGCCAAGTTACCAGATGTGGGGAAGACATGTTTAAACATTACCAACATTAAACATGTCGTCTCGGTGGGACTCGAACCCACGACTCATCGGAGCGCATTGCAGGTGTCCTACCAAATGTTTCATTACCGCTACTATCTTGTTACAATTGGCGACTTGAATCAGTGGCACAGAGTTCACACGTATTTTTCATTACAAATTACGATCAAGGAAAGGAATTCCCGGGCTTATTTATTGCTTATAGTAAAATATTGATTTTTTGTTTGATTGTTGTGATTCTGTTTTTATTTTAGTGTATATAATAACGTAGTATATATTTATATTTTAAATTATTTACGTTGATATTGAGTCTAATTGGGTCATATTGTCCTATACATAAATGTATTAACGGTAAATTGCAGTTGGATTAAAAAATAAAAAGAAGTAAATTTTCTGTCAAGTTTTTCAATTTCAGAATAACAAATCAACCAGATTTAGCCTTATTTAGTATAATTTTTTAAGTTATATTATTGTTATTTATAATAATATATACTAATCACGTGCAAAATTATGTGAAAATCTAAATATATTATAAATGAAAACTATAAATTAACTATAATTAACTTAATTGAAATCTAAATCTATATTTAACCTGTTAAATAACGGTAGCACATATGCAACGGTATTGACCTTGATATCGCTTGAAAAGTATATCGAATCATATAGATAGTATATGAAATATTTGTAACCGAAATTCTTTAATTCGGGAATCGAAAACGGGAATCGGTATTGTTACGACTTATTTCGTATGAATGGCGTTTCAAATAAGTAACCCATATTTTTGGCAGTGGCGGCGTAAGACCTAAATTTTATGTGTGCAAGATTCATTTTGCGGGGCCCTCTGCCAGCGCAAAAGATTTTTTTTTTGGTTTTTTTTTTGGCACGTTCATGGCTTTTGTAATTCATAAATTTTCGAGGCGCGAGGCCCCCTGGGTCGCGAGGCCGTAGGCGGTGGCCCACGTCGCCCACGCCTTACGCCGCCACTGATTTTTGTTAATACCAGTCCTTAGAGTCAATACTCTACAGCTTGTCTTATAATTATTCGACCTACCATGAGGAACCTCTAACCTCTTTAATAGTTGTTTTGCTAATTGTATTGGTTATATCAATTTAATAAAATTATTTAACTACAGCTTGAGTCGGCAGAATTACGTGACCGTCTTTTGTATGAAGTGGGCGGAAAATTACCGGCTGAAAAAAAAGAACAGGCAGTGGCCAACTACGTACAACGTGCTAACATTAAAAAGAATGCTGCATTGGCAATCAAAGTGATGTACAAAAAAATTTTGGATATATTGAAAAAGGTATGGTACACATTATAAATCTCGCAATCTTTCGAAACCGTTTTGCAATTACTGTATTCAATGAGCTAAGTTTGCTTATAGAGTTACAATGCAAATTGAGACATTGAAGTGTTGTCTCAACAACAAGGAAAGAATAGACATTCAAACCTAAGCAGGGCATTGCTTAAATACCGATAGTTGAAGATAGAATTTCTGACTCTGCAGTGGGATACCAGATATTATTAAACGATATAATATACACAATTTCCTACAACACAGAGTCTAAAACACACCAAGCGATATCTAAGTTTGCTAGTGTAGGCTTCGGAGTAACCACATCAATATCGATTTCGTTCCTAGGTAGGAAACCCTGAAAAGTAATTATGAAAACTGTTAGTAGATAAAATAATAACAATGGGTTGTACCAACCGGCATATATATATTATTATACAATTAAGTATACAAATAGATTTAAAAAGAAATATTAATTTTAGGATTCATCGTATTTCACGGTGGTGTTAGAAGCTCTCAAACTAGACTGCAGAGCTCAAGGGAAGTGCCTGATGGGAGCAACAGAAATGGGACAGCTGGCAATGGAATATCTTGATGATAGGAAATTTGAATTTAGTAAACTGGAAAAAGAGATAAAGTTGAACATGAAAGAGAGGGAGAGAACACTGAAACTGGTTCGCCGAGAAGTTGCCTACTTGACGGACTCATTTCCGAACTTGATAAGGAAAGAGGTAATTTGTCAGCTGGTTTGGTAGTACTCGTTTGTAATACTTATACCTATAATATATATACTAATATTATATAGAGGAAGGTTTGTTTGTATGTTTCTTCGTTACGATTTAACTCAAAAACTACTGGACAGATTTTAAAAATTCTTCCACTAATAGAAAGCTACATTAGTTAATTACATAGGCATTGCATTGGTATTTGATGTATAGTACATCTACATTGCGTGCGAAGCCGGGGCGGATTGCTAGTCTATACATATACATACATATACATCACGCCTCTTTCCCATTGGGGTAGGCAGAGATCACGGAATTCCATATGCTCCGATCCTCACATACCACTTTCGCTTCTTCTACTTTCATCAATGCTTTCATACACACTCGACGGTTACGAGTACATACATAGAATAAAACTGTAGATGTCAAATGTCTGTACTAAAAAAATGTGAAGTCAAGTGGATGCCAGCATCAGCTAGTATATAATATACTAGGTGACTTTTTTACCGTTCGGAAAAAAATGAGGATAATAGGTAAAAAAAAAGAACCGTATGGCATCAGTAGTTTAGATTTTTATTTTTGACGCATCCTGTAATTGATATCCCAAGAAGTGTAAATTATTTAAAGTAAATTCTTTTAAAGTGATTTTTTTGTTTATTGTGAGAATAAACAAAAAAAAAATCTAAAAAAAATAATAAAAAAAAAATAAAATAATCTAAAGTTAAACCACCTACTTTTATACAATTTGGATAAATAATCACCGTTCATATAAAAAACCGCTAAACTACAGATGGGATGTTCGGCTTGTTTTTGAATGTTAGCTATACTAAATAAGGACAGGTGCACTAAAAATATACAGAACCCAGGAATCTGGGTATTCAAAACGGATTTTAATAAAAGTATAGTAAGACCAATTAGAGTGCGCTTTTAACATTTCCCTTAGGGCATAAATCGTTAACTGAGAGAGAATTTTCTTCTCCTTTGATTGAATAGCTTTTTCTTTTTTTCTTGAACGTAGCTAATAGTCCAGGATCCCAGGACTATTTTTACCATTTATTACTATCAAACTAATTTTCCATGAACAGCATAATTTTGATGAGACGACTAACAACTTTCTAAATTCTCGATTGTGGTAGCTAACAGGGGTAGCAGGGATAAAATATGTCGATTTGACGATTTGCATAAAAATATTACTAACTGTGGGTTGTTTTATTAAATCTTAAGAAAATTAATAACATTATTAAATATTATTTAGTCCTACAAAATGTATAATTGGCCACACAGCCACAAACGAGATTTCTTGTTGGGCGTCTCTTCAAAGGAAGTTATTCACGGAAAATTAGCTTGATAGTCTGTAATAAATAGTAAAAATGGTCCTGGGATCCTGGACTATAATGTTGTTGCGTCATTTTGCCGTTGAAAATATGTACTCAGGCTCACCTGATGGAAAGTGATTACTCCCACTATGCAATGCAATTTTTCCGAACCGATACGACAATATACCGATAAGTAAGTTCCATACAGTAAATAAAGAAATCACGCGTGTATTATTATTAATTCGCTATGTTTCTATCTTTTAATTTCGGGTGATGTGTTAAACGTAAAAAATGCATATAAACAATTCTTTATCTGAACCTATTTCGAGACTAAGGCTACTTCCAATGATACGGAATGCAACTATGTTTTAAAACCCTGATGACAAAGTAGGAATGTTTAGGTCAGAGAGGTATTTATAATTTTAAAATAGTGGAATTTTGCTGTAACGTCAACAAAGAAAATTGCATCCTTTGATGCCGTCTTAGAATAGTTTTAAGAATAACATAGTTTATCGTCAACGACTTGCGTTGAATTAAATACCTTAAAGAAAATACGTTTATATTTGTGACAAACAAAGAATTTACTTTTCGACGATAAAATAATTCATTGAATTATAATATGTATTTGTATATTATGGTGAAAACTTTATTGTAACAAAAGTAATACACATAACAAATAACTGAATACTTGTATTTTATATTAATATTATATAAAGAAAAATAATACTTCCGTCAGAAAAGGAGGCCGATCAATAAGCTGCATCCTCATTTCACACCTAAAGCTAACATCTTTAATAATCTCTTTGTTTTTTAAATAGATAAAATGTTAAAATGGGGTCGGGATTGTTCATTATTTGCATCTTAACGATTTGTGTTGTTTAAAATGCAGGAGGCAACAAATTTAGATGATCTGTATGAGGACGAAGACACCGGAAGCAAGCATTCTGTCCACTGGGAGCTGGAGGAAGTGATGGGGATATGCAAGCGTCTGCAGAAGGCCACCCTCGTGCCGTCCTTTGACAAAATCCTTCTCAGGTATAAGTAGATTCCTGAGTCTCGTAGTGTGATATTAGGCAGACTCGTTTCTGTATCCGTTTTACTGATCATTTTTCTTTAAAACCGACCGAACATATTTTTTTAAAATTTTAATAATAAATAAATATAAAGCATTTCTCAATTGTTATTTTAAATATAATTTACATTTTTATAATATGTACCTTACTTGTCGAAGAAGCGTGTGTTAGTGAAAACATCTAAATTATAAAACATTGTTTAGAAAAAATAAGGATACAAACAATATATCGTATAATTTAGAGACAAAATATATCTAAGGTTGCTAATTTTTTCATTATTCATCTAGTGCTTCATAAAACTTATAACTAATTTTAAATCAGTAAAATATCATAATAACAAATTATTTTATATTTATTTTATTTTGACGTATTGCGGTTACATTGAAGGAAATACATAACAGAATTAGTTTATAATGATGTATAATTTAAGTCTCTCGAATTCTTCCACAGCTTTACGTCGTTACGTTTGTTTTATAAATTTTAAATAGAATCAAAACTTTAGCAGGTCACTATACTTAATTACAATACCTGAAATGCAATCAAAATCTATTTTCCATTAGCTTTTATAGCTAATTTTCAGTGAGCTTTGAGAAACATTCTGTTTAATAAATTGTGCTTTAGCCTTCGCCCGAAGTATCTTTGTTGAAGAGTTTTGTAAAAGCATTTTGTTTATTGCATTGCTGTGTCATCTAAAAGGGCGTGGGTCAGATGTATTTCTGTCTAGCTTTTTGATATTTCAATGTTTGCCTTTTTAATATAGGTATTTATGTCGCTCCTAAAGAAAATTTTGTATTGATTTTTATTTATTTCTCCGGGAATCGATCCCAAGATCTTTTCGGAGGTGGATTTTATCTAAATATAGACAAATAAACGACAGGTTTAGATGAGGTACAGGATATCAATCAATGATGTGCTATGGACCAATTTGTTATTAAGAAAACAATAGATTCCCGAATGAATAATCTGCACTGCACTGCTTCTGCATCGATTAATGTTTATTATCACAGCTTACCGAGCTTACCGTCAAAATCTAGTAATCTCAAAAGGTTATTTTTTTGTTATTTTTTTATGTCAGATATCTGTGTACGCTGTCGACCTAATTTTTACTTCGAGCATTCGGAAATCCATAGACTGAAACCGAAACGCGCAATATGCACTTTGAACGGTGGTTCGTTACCCGGTGGGAATTTAGATATTCCTCCCACCCGATCTATGCCCGAAGTTACCAGACATGCTTACAGAAAATGATAAACAGGTGGTCCCGGTGGGATTCGAACCCACGACCCATCGACGTGCATGGCAGGTGTTCTACCGAACGCGTCAACGAGGCCGTCAAAGGGTATAGCAGACTTACTATATGGAAATGGCACTGGCGTGTTATATTCTTTATCCAAAGTGTATTTATTAAAAAATATTTGTATGTTTTTATGTGTAGGTTATAGAAAACTATGTTAAAAATTGGCATGATTTTGACTTTTAAAAATGTTGCAATAGGAATTAAATAGTATTTCATTTATGTATAACATCGAGACGAGTATGAGGGTTACTGGAACCTCAGCTTCATAATGCGCTGACGATCTAATTCAAGTATTTGAAAATCCCTTAGATTAGCAATATGCATTTCATTTTCCACCTATAAATTATAGTTCGGGTGAAATTTTTATATTTCTCCCATCTGTTTAATATGAAAAATGACCAGACGTATGAAAACCAGTTTACAGAAAATATAATTGGGATTCGAACCCGTGACCCATCTGAATGCAGGGTGTACGACCCAAAACGTTAACGACCGCACTTTATATTGTTTTGTGCAGCCGGCCTAGCATGACAACCGCGACAAAATTTTGTCGACCGTTTTCTCGTGTTTTAATCGATTATCTCTTTATTTCTTCCGGGTCTAACATGACAATTACACTTAAAACTCGACTTTTAATATCAAAAATAGATATATTTGTCAATCGAGATCTTAGTTTGTCTTCTCTCGTCCGCGAAATATCTCGTGGCGGTCATGCTAGGCCGGCAGGTCACCCATTAAATAAAGTGATTAGTGTAGCTGTTTAATGAAAGGGGATGGCGTATTTCTGCAGCATTTGATGACAATTGAATTTATTAGTTATACTCAATTGTTCTCAATAAAGATAATAAAATAAATAAAAATAAAGGTCGTACAAAACAATCTCCTAGAGTTGCCGACTCTATTTCTAGGTTTATTCATGGCCGGATTTAAGGAAGGGCATCTGGAGCTACAACTTCAGGGCCTCCGAAAAAGGGGGCCCCACAATAAAGACTTTGGAATAAAATTATTTTCAAATTTCGACGAGTAAATACTAAATACTAGATACAACTTTTACTTTGTTATTTTTTTCGTTGTTTTATCTTTACCTACTGTACTTTGTACCTTTTACAACATGATTATACTGTTCTTAAATATTAAAAAATATCCATATTATTTGGAAAATAATTTGGGGCCTCCACTTCTTTGTTGCCCCGAGACCTCTTAATTCAGCCCTGGGTTTATTAAAGAAAGTGCACGATTCCCGACAATCCTGACGATATCTTTTTGCTTTGAAGTTAAGTTGTTGAGTTAAAATGTTATATTTTCTTTAATGCACTTTTAATAAATGGCTTTCAAATATAAGGATACTTCCTTTATTTATCATCGTTTGTTGAATCACGGATATAGTTCGCGTTAAGGTCATGGATAATTTATTTAAAATATACATATATTATATCAAGGATACAGTGCTTAATCCCAATAAATATGAAATTTGTTTTAATTTAAATTCAATTGAAAAGCTTTGTGATGAAATTAACTTAGATACAATACAATTGCAATCGCAATTAATATTTGTGATATGATATTATATATTTGTATATCTTAGGTATTATACATAAACTGGTAATTAAAAACATAAAATATACTTATTGGAGTCTAACAGTATAAGCTCAATATATTTATATATACGTATGTCGCTACAAACTTAATTAAATTGCGATTGTATGCCAATAATCCTGAATCGCGCTATCAAACTTACTGAGGGCGCTGGGTATATTTAAATAACTTCTCGTCAGCAACCTCTGGGGCTTTACGCAGACCAGGCTGCAGTGATTAGAACGGCCGAGGATCCTCTCTTTAGATTGGAGGCAGTTGTTTGTGGAGGACGACATTCCTTCCTCCACAACCTAATATTTATTTATAATTTTATTAAAGATAACATATAGAGTAAATCTAAAAAAAACAGACAGAAGTACAGTAAGGCGGCCTTATTGCTTCTTCCAGTTTAATATATAGGTTTAGCCTTGAACATTTATCGAATTTATCATTTGTCATAATTTTATTTTAGTTTTTCTATATAGGATACTAACATAAATATGTTATTGATTTAGAAATCTATTTATATATTATATATTACACTAGTGGACCCCGCAGACGTTGTTCTGCCACAATTTTGGCTTCGAAATTATATAATTATTCTTAAAGAAAATTTTCTTCCTATTTCCTGAATTTTCTTTGCTATAATCACGGAGCCTGAGACCTTTCCAACGAATGCAAAACCGTGGAAATCGGTTCGTGCGTTCTGGAGTTATAGCGTCAGGAAGGAAAACCCGACTTATTTTTATATAGTAGAAGATGTGTCTGTGATTGGGAAATTCGTAAAAAAAATTTTATTCAAAATAATGTAGTATAACGATGTTTTTGTAGATTGCAAGAGCAAAACTATCAGACGGAGCGCTTAATGATGCAATTAAAATTGAATAGTACGAAAAGGGATGCCCTTATTGAAGACCGAAAACACGCAATATTGATGCTGGATTCATTGAAAAACGTAGGACAGGAGAAAACTGCACAGTAAGTATTGTTAGTTTTTAGCAATATCTATTATAATAATTGTTATTGCATTTTTATTAATAATTTTAATCTGTGTATGTATTATTTTGAAAGTAAATTAGAAGATTGACACTATATGCAATACGATACGCTAAGGGTAATAAAACAGTATCTTCTATTGGAAAGGTATATGATATGGTATATAATAGGTATATATATAGAAATGTAGGAATATGGCTTGAGATCAGAAATTTCAAATAATTTCTCATACACACCTTGCAATTTGACGATTCGAATATTTTCTCGATAGTTTTTCAGATTTCGAAAGATGTGCTTGTGGCTTACTTGATAGTAGGTGGTAGCCACAGGAAATCAATCAGTGAGCGCATCACTGATTGATTTCCTGCATTCGAAAGACTGAAACCGAAACTCGCAATCTGCACTTCATATAAATGTTTGATTCTTTACCAGGGCGGCGAGCACGAACAACTATCGAAAAAGTATTCGTATCGTCGAACTGTCATTTGTATGAAATTTCAAATGATTTTTCATACAACTGACAGTTTAACGATTCGAATACTTTGTCGATAGTCGTTCGTGCTAGGCCCTCTGGTCATAATTTAAAAATATGACAGACGGAACGCAAGGTGTACAATTCAACGCACCAATGAGCCCGTCATTATTATTTTTAAAACCAATTAATTATATATTTTATTATCGTTATGTGAAATGTTTTATTAGAAAATTATATAAGGTTTTATTTAAATTATCTTATCAAAAAATTATTATAACATGATTAAACCAGTTTGAATATATTTTCTAGACGAGCTTCTCTTTGACAGATTTGACAGTGTTATTTGCGAAACATAGGTATTTACGTATCTTAAATATTAAATCAACTATCACAAATATACCACACATGGAATAAATAACTCGAGTCCTTTGATGTATTTTATATGAGGGAATGGAGGCATAAAAGCAATTGACGAATATGTATTTTTTATGATATCTAATTCTTATAAAAAAAAATAAAGAATTTTTGATAGTTTTGATGTAGCTTAATCTCATAATATACCGAACTTAATAATATAATAATTGTATAAATCTACACTGCTGTCTTTCTTTTACGAGTATTCCTACCGGAAAATATCCGTATTTTATTATTGTGAAAATATCGAAAATATTTAATTAATCTCTTTGTTCACTAGAGCACTCCAGCAGCATTTTAATTGCTTTCATACCCTGTACACAGACTGATTAAATCCATTTATAGCTTATTAATGACGAGAGTGCTTACGATGGCATGCAATTTATTTATCTATATAGTTCATGCAATTTGCGATACGTCATTGAAGCTATACAATGGAAATTAATTAATAGCCTAACTGATTTATAGGTACTTTACCAATTATTTATTAAAATAAGTCAAACTAATTTTGGAAGATTTATATATGTACTAGCTGATGCCAGCGACTTCGTTCGCGTGGGCTTCATCTTAAGCGGAGCCTTTGAGCAAGGTTTCTTCATATGATATATTCATATTCACTATTCCACGAATACGAATATGAATGTGGCGAAATAATCAAACTATAACATTTCCATATCGAACTGTTAATAATTGACATCTGATAATTAGAAAAAGTTCGACGCCTGTGCCTTTAAAATAATCTTTAAATGATGATAACTTTTCTTTTCGACAACCGATTTCGACAAAACAAAGCATATAATATGTTGCCCCGGACTTTGCTTAATATACTTGTGCAAGTTGCATGAAAATCGGTTCAGTATCTTCGGAGATTAGCCCGTACAAACAGACAAACAAACAGAGAAACAAAAAATTTAAAAAAATCAGGGTTTGTTCTATTTCTCTTCTTACACCCCCCTGACTCGGTTTTTGGCATTTTTTTCTATGTACAGAAATTTGACCTCTACAGATTATATGTATAGATTTATTATATACGTATTTGGTTAAAGTAACAATAACTTAAGTATATGTGTACTTTGTATTGTATTGTGTATTTAAGATAATTTGACGCAAACAACAATAACAATAGTTATTTCTATTTCAATCCGGATCTGAGCTAATCCGGATTCACTCATTCATTGTAGTAATAATTCGAATATACTCGTATGTATTCTATTATGTTTCTAGAATGAGTAAGTCTAGGCTGAGTTGACAACAACATAAAGATTTTCTTAATGCAAACCAAACACTCTAACTCTAAACTTCAAAAATGCTATTATACCTATTCATACAAAACTGTAGGTATCACAAGTCTAGTATAACTATTTCAAACATTCTGTTCAAGCAGAAACTATCGATGTTCATTTTGTTTGAATTTTCAAATGGAGTTTTGCTTGAAAATTTTACGCTTACGTTTTTCACCTATACAAATCCAATCTAACTTCACAATGCTGCCTAAGCTTGTTTTTCAACGGGTAGAAAGCGAAATCTGTGTTATTTCGTATACTATGTACTTAAGTGATTGAAGTAAACTATTGGCGGGCACTGTGAGGACAAGGAGGAGGGAGGGAGGGATTTAAGTGAGCAGGAGAAGGTCATCGTCTCCTGATGCCTCCGTAACTCCACAGTGTGGAGACTGGAGCCAGTTATGGCAAATCGCTGGAGCCGCAGATCGTATACCTCGTGTTATCCCGCTATCCCATTATGGCGAGACCTGAGGGTCAAGAGGGTTTTAGTTAACGTGTGATAAGAATTTTCAAAAAACGAACCTTACATGGTTTTTTAGGAAAGCGAAATTATTTCCCACAATATAAAAAGCAGTAATAATAAATTGATAATATTCTATGTTAACAGAGCAATTGACAGTGTGAAGTTCCTAACTTAAACGTCGATAGGTCATTGGTAGATATATTGTATAACATTGTTTGCTTTAGAAATGTTGTAGCTCTACGTATTTAGCCTTGCATATTGACACGTGTAACCGTTGCAATATAATTACACAAGTTGCCTCGAGCTCAGAATCAGAAACTTGGTCGTGTTTTACTTATATGATTAAGACTCCATTTTGGTATTTCGGGCGGAGTATTATTTTGAGAGATGCACTTCTTTATCACTATTAAATAGAGAAGAAGCCTTAATATTGCAACCTCTTAGTAAAAACTTTCTTATTCACTTATTCAGCTATTGGTTAATATTTATTTACCTACGATAGTGTGTTCACATTAATTTACTGCGAGGAACAGCAAGTGATAATATAATAGGATATGCATATAATGCTTTTAAAAACAATTGAATTAATAGTAACTGGTAATCGGTTCAACGGCGCATAGCCTTGGGCAACAAGTTGATAATGGACATCCAGCAAAATGGAGTATCGCAATATTTTTTATATTTATTCTATAAAATGCCAATACCTTTGTGAATTAAACTATCACAAACAAAACAAGGTCGTACTGTGCACCCACATTATGTTATGTAGTCAATTATTTTCATTAAACACGTGCTGCCGGGCTAGCATGACAAGCGCGACAAAATTTTGTCTACCGTTTTCTCGTGTTTTAATCGACTATCGCTTTATTTCTTTCGGGTCTAACATGACAATTACACTTAAAACTCGATTTTTAAAAATAGATATATTTGTCGATCGAGATATATTTTCTGTCAAAATTGTCGATGTCGAGATATAATATATCGAGATATCTTACATCTTAGTTTGTCTTCTCTCGTCCGCGACATATCTCGTGACGGTCATGCTAGCCCGGCAGGTATAAGATGAAATAGTGTTTTTTGTTTGTTTATATATTGGTTGTTTACACTGTGTCGGTACTTAGAAATCTAATCATGTTCTGCTCATTTTCGATGAAATGAATTTTCGATACCTTAGGGGTTTTTAGTCAACAAGCAATAAGGTGAATTGAAATAAAATTGCGACGTAGGTCTGTTTGTAGTACAGTAATGAAATATTTACTTGAATTTATTGTGTTACTCATTGGCCGAGAGCAATTTGTATCAAAGGGTAGGAAAACAGGGGGGAAGCAGTTATTAGTACCAGAATTTTTGCCTTTCTTCTATGCAATGGTAGGAGTATGTCGCGGTATTTATAACTTTTACGCTTTACTGAAAAGAGTAGACCCAGCTAAATAGAAAAAAAGGTTTTTATAAATTTAAAATGTATATATCGTCATAGTTTGATTTTATTTTATAATATAATTGTGGCCTTGAAGATTTCCGATAAAACCCATAATATAACAGTTTTTAATAACGTATAAAACTGTAATATTATTCAACTCGGTAAATTATATTACTCATATTTTTGTTTTATCCTAGATATTGATAAATTTTAAATGAACAAATTAAGAGGTTTTTAATTTTTATCAAACTACAAATCATTTGTGTTACATAAATACAGTTTTGCGAATGTCTTTATTACAAAAATTGCTCACTATAAAATTCCTGGAAATCTTCTAATAAAATGCTATGCAATTTAAAATACTGCGCTTTTATTTAAATTTCTCTTAGTTTCTTTTTGTACAGCTTATGCAGATATACAGGAGAGATGGTATCAGTAGGATAATATTCAAAAATATAATAATTAAAAATGTTTTCATTTATATTTAACTAAAGCAGGATTACTATAGCATCATTATTTCATAAAAACATATTTAGGTATCTTTTTTAACAGACGATAACTTTGCTTTAGTAATATATGGCACTTGTTGAATATATTATATAGACTAGGCATCAGCCAAAAGCCAATGAATTGAACTGATTTAGGTACGATCAGTACGTAAATATAAATACGTTATGGAAGGAAGAGTTTATACTCTTAATATATTTATATATGTATATTTATAATTCTCGTACATCAGGAGGTCAGATTCTACTAAATGGTAATTTTAGAAAATGAGCAATTGTTTGGTTATGAGCAATTAGTATTAATATTAATTGCGGACTCCCCTTGTGGGGCATGGAGCAGACACAATTCTGTGTCTGTATCACTGATAATTTTCATTTCAAGCAATAGGAGGTAGATGGTCATTCTCCTGTGCCGGACCTGACTCTTTTTATTATCTCGTTTACATAGCGGTCGAACCATGACGTAGGTATCTATATTAAACGCTACCGCATATTTACCACTAAGCCACTCAGGCGGCCATCCAGATATGAACTTAATCTCAAGACGAGACAACGGAAGCGCCGGTACCTACCTTTTCTTGAAGCGTTTCATTGTATTTTTGTTCCCTTATAATTTCGGTCTGGATAGGGCCAAGTTTCAAACTTATAGCTCTTATACTTTGTATATTATTGACATGTAAAATATTCAGATTTTGTCACTCACTCACTGACTGATAATCATCAAGGTACTTCCTGAAGTTATAGAAATCTGAAATTTGGTGTGAAAGCTAGTATTAGCACACATACAACATAAAAATTAAGAAATGTTGCCCTTCATCCCTGAAAATAGGGGGATGAAAGGTGTTTAGAACCTAAATAAATGAAAATAAATAGAATGATCAAAAAGAAATGATATCATACCAAAAATATTTAATTATTTAAAGTAACGTCAAGACGAGTAGGTACATATACACTGTAAAAAAGTTATCATATGCAGAGCCAAGGTTCTAGCTCTACACGCCCTAATCTAACACTTTCTATTATTGTAGCGTATAGTTTTCTGCATGAATCGTTTTCTACAAACCCTATACCCTAATCAAAATGTGTGGCTTTTCCGTTTCGAAAGAGTAATGTAGAAAGTAATTCACTAACTAGGTGTTAATTTTGTGCCAAAAGGTATTGCCTTGAGAAACAGTGAGTTATTTTAGTGTAACCCAAGGCTTTTTTTGCAAATATTGCTAAAAGTATTTTTCTCAAACCTTAAAACTAAAAAGAAAATAGTATGAATGCTAAACATTATTATGTATGGTATATATTATATATTATTATTTTATATTATTAATGCAATCATCTGTCTATATTTTATATATGTATGATAAATCAGAGTTAAATTGCAAAGCTATTATTAATTTTTAGTCGTGATTTTTCATAATCAGAATCAGTTTAATTTATTATTTCTCTTAGAGAGAAGTGGAATTAAGAGCGATCATAACTCAAATAGAAACATTATTTTATCAAATAAAATTATTTTATTGAGAAGCGTAACTGGACCTAACTAGAAATATCGGTAAGAACCAACGACAGTACGGTATTCCTCATTATTTAACTATTCATGTTCCCATCTCAAGAGCTCACCCTGTATTGAACTTGATAAATTATTTCCTCAGCACAATTGTACAGAAAATTATTATATTAAAACGTAATACGATACTAATCCTCCAGATCAGCGGTGCTCTCATTATTATTTGCTCTTGCAATAGCCATACTGACTTTTCCGTAAACTTGTCTATCACACGTAAATCGAATCGAAATTTCGATCTAGTAACGAACCACCGTTCATAGTTCATACATGGAATAACCGTGAAGTGCATATTGCGCGTTTCGATTTATTCGATTATTGTTATTGATCACTTTTCTTTCCTTGAGTATAGACTTTCCAACACCACAATACACGCACGCACGCTTATGTGGCGGTTGAACCAACCGACACATAAGCGTGATTTAAATTTTTCTTTATTTAAAGTGTATTTTGGTATTATTGATTAGTTGAGTTATTACTGCATGTTGTTGTAAATATTTTTATAGGTATGTCAGTGAAAAAAACCAGCTTAAAGCGGAGTTGGAAGCAGAGGCACGCGAGGAGCGGAGCCTAACTAATTCGCTTAACGAAAAGGGTCAGCTAATCATCGAAATGAAGACTTCCCTACAACAAATAAACCAGTTACTCTCTAGCGTTGGTATGTAGCCTTCATGTATTCTGGACTTATATGTAGTCAAAACTAAAGGAACTCTTTTGTACTATATAGGTACGTATTTAATGTATTTATTTGAGACCAACCATACCACATTTTTCTCTTGTTTTTTGGTAAAAATAATATAACTAATTCTAATTCAAAGTTGCGTCAAGTTTTCTACGGAGGGATGTAGGATATAAGACGGCGCGGCCGTTTATAAGTAAAACTCTTTTACTGACTACTGTACCCGATCTGACTGACTAAAATTTAAGATCATCTTACTATAATAATATGTAAATTTAATTGCAACCGACATTCTCAAATAGTATTTTATCTCATATAAGTGATAGCCAATGCCAATTCTGTTAACATTGCTAGAATATAGATAGCTTGATTAATTGATAAACAGGACGAATTGGACAAATTACAAACGTTCATTAATTCAATCCTCCTTTGTAAAGCGAAACTAAAATCGAATCTGACATCGAATAGGTCATCAAAATCCTTTGATGTTGAGTTATTTTATGATTTGTGCTTACAAGTAGATACTTTATTACGAAACAACATTATTCAATAGTCGTCCTAGTAATAGAAAGTGATTCTATATACCGTATAGAATAAAAATTGCTGGTCAGAACTCACCTGTATAATAATAACAATAAATTGTTTATTCCTTATCAAAAAACATGAATAAAAAGATAAAAATAAAATAAACTAAATTACAATAAAAAAATTAAATGTCGTGTAAGTATACCGGTTTTGTTCTTTGTATAATGCAACCCCGACAAATGTTGACATATTTTACGGTTGTCTTGCCTCAGCTAAAAGTTCAAAAGTTTATCTTAATTATTTTTATTCTCATTTTAACATTTTTTTTTTTGTTGTTAAACTTTTTGTATTATGTATGTAAAGTGGTTATGAACCAAATAAATAAAAAAACTAAATCATTATTTTACTACTACTGAAAATCAGCGTCAGAGCTTATGCTCTGACATATGTTGAGTACCTCCCCTTTTCGTGGCGGCACATCTTCCTATATTTATCAATTGTTAGTTTATATTTTAAGTTGTATTATTTATGATGTACTTTTACTTACTTCTGTGCCGTCCCGAATAAATGTATTTCATTTCATTTCATATTTTATATCGTTATAGTCTAAATACCTATCTTATGTGGTAATTTATATCGATTTATAATGTAGTTCCACAACCATTTTCTATCTTCTTGAGGAAATGAAACTTCCGCCATGCCGTGCAAATTGTCATTTTGGTAAGCTCAATAATTTGATATTGACACAGTAAAATAATGAAAATACAAACTATTTAACTTTCAAAAAGAATAAATGAAAAACGGTTTACGTGTAAACCATAATAATATATACCTAAACAGTAAATAGTTTTTTGTCTACGGTTATTGTTTTTGCAAAAGAATAAAGCGTTACTCTTTACTTAACTAACTTGATGAAAAAGAAAGAAAGAAAATACACAAGATACACTTAATAAAAATAAAATAAAGTACAAAAAAGCAATAACTAAAAGAACGTATTAAAACAATAATTATGTTTAACATTAGAGAGTTCCTGTGCAGTGCCGGAAATGGGTCACCGACTTAGGATTATCTGTGACACAGCCGCGGCTATGTTACAGCACTGATTTTCAGCGGTGCCCGTTTAACCCTGAAGATACAGTGCACGCTATATAAAATAAATAAATAAAAATAACGTATCTCAAATAATGGTCGATAATAAATATCAAAATTTTGAAAACAAAAGTAATAAATAGACATTATAGCGACAAGCATATTTTAATAATAATAGATTATACATATATTTTCACGACCAATGCAACCAAAGCTGATATTGTTTTTTTCGTTCTAACAGTAGTAACTTATATTTCCGACGAAAATTTTCGACGGTTTGTAAGTCACAAACAGAAGGTGGAAGATTATTCCAGCATTTGGTTGCATTGTAGCGCAAACTTCCTCAAAATGCAGCACTTTGGCGTTTTAAGATAGCCAGTCCGCATTGCGAGGCTCTTGTAAAATAAGTGGCATTGAGATCCCCTAGCCAAGTCAATTTTCTGTAAAGGTAGTATGGTGTTTTGGTTTTGGTTTATTAGTTGAAAGATCTTCTAAAGTGTAACTTATGAAATACCTAATTATAATATATTTCAAAAGAGTAATGTGGGCTTGAAATGTAACTAAAAACAAAGTATATTTGCTGGTCAGTTTATTGATTTACAGAGCTTTGTTGTCTGATGCCGCAGGTGAATTGTGTTTCTGACAGACTCATAGGCGTGTTGCGTATTTAAAAAATGTTGATAAAATAAACAGAATAAAGATCACTGTTGAAACCTACTATTACACTGTTATAGTATAATAATTATAGGCCTGCCGGCCTAGCATGACCACCACGAGATATGTCGCGGACGAGAGAAGACAAACTAAGATGTAAGATATCTCGATATATTATATCTCGACTTCGACAATTTTGATAGAAAAGATAATATCTCGATCGACAAATATATCTATTTTGATGTTAAAAGTCGAGTTTTAAGTGTCATGTTAGACCCGGAAGAAATAAAGAAATAATCGATTAAAACACGAGAAAACGGTCGACAAAATTTTGTCGCGGTTGTCATGCTAGGCCGGCTGAGCTCGAACGACTCACGAGACAGTTTTTTTAAATGTTAGATATCGACTAACGAGCGTGAGGTTCACTTGATGGTAGATGATACCTCAGCCACAGAACATCAGTCAATGATACGATGTCAATCTACTTTTTACTTCGAGCATTCGGAAATTCATAGACTGAAACCGTTTTTCCATCTATGAACGGTGGTTCGTTACCCGGTCGGAATTTCGGTATTCCTCCACCCGTTTAATGCCTGAAGTTATCAGACGTGGAGAAGACATGTTTAAAGAAAATTATAAACATGTCGTCCCGCTGGGATTCGAACCCATGACCCATCGATGTGCGGCAGGTGTTCTACCGAACGCACCAACGAGCCCGTCGAGATATATATTTGGTTTTATGTTCAGTTAATATTGGTGAGTGATTTTATTAATAAAACTATGGTTTTTTATTAGGTGCTGCGAATGTGCCAAGACCTTTCACAGATGTACCGCCAGCAATACAATATGCACTCGATGAATTCATACAACCAGTGCCAGAAGTTGAATCTGATTGTGAGTTTGTTTAAAAAAAATGAAACATTTGTTGAATTATTCACCACATGTTATAACGAAACAGCATATTCAATATTCTTCATTATACCAAACAAAATAAAAGGCTGTTTGACCTAGACCTAGAGAAATACACATTTATTAGTTTTCTTATTATGTCTATAGGGCAGGGTTTCTTAAAGACATATAATTGCCAGGGGTCCGCAGCCACTCCGTTAACTATTGGCACGTCATTAAAAATACTAGAATTTTTAAATTAATGTTTATTATCTTATTAAAATCCTAAATCTGCTCATTCATTGACGATTAGGCGGAACGAAGTTCGCCGGGTCAGCTAGTAGGAATAAAAGTGATTTATAATATTTGTTGTTTTATTTTAAATTCTTCAACAGTTCAACAATCTGTGAAATTCTGAAAGTGCCGATCAAAAGATTAAGAACCCCTGCTGTTTCGGGTGACACATTTATTTTATGTTTCATGCACAGAACTAAACATTTTCACTGTCACTTATACTAACTCGATTTGTCATTTAAACTTTGGAAAGTTCCAAGACCTTAAATAATGTTTCGTTACTGAGACACCTAAGTAAGTATACCTATTTTTTCTAAATCGAAATATATGTATATTGCAGTCGACAAGCTGATATTAACAGCTCGACAGAAGCTGAATGTTCTGATTCAAGCCGTTTCCAAGATGGAGGTGACAGACGAAGTGAAGGCCTACGCGAATGCCTTCTACCACGGTATCCTAGCGAGAACTATGCGTGACAACTTCAAGGATGAAGTCGTCGCCGAAGGAGGTGGGAATCGTTTTGTTTGACATTCATTTTCGGTTCCTAGTGGGGCATAGGGCGGAGTCCGTTTCACTAATCGTTTTTATTTATAGATAACTAGCAATTGTCCCCGCAACCCCCCTTGTGGGTTGAATTTCGTAAAATCCGTTCTTAGCTGACCTCTACTCGGCGAAAGGAATATTCCTACCATATTTCAAGTCGCTACGCCTTATAGTTCCAGAGATATCGTGATGAGTCAATATATAGGTGGGAATCTTTTTTATATATATAGATTAAGTTATCAGTCTTCCCCAGGATTCCTAATACGGTCCGGTGCCAATTGAGCCACGGATGACGGAGGGATATTTTTTATTTTTATGTTAGATGTCGGCAGACGAGCATCAGGTTCACTGAAGGTAGGTAATACCTCAGCCACAGAACATCAGTCAATGATACGCCGTCGACCTACTTATTACTTCGAGTATTGGAAATTCATAGACTAAAACCGAAACGCGCAATATGCACGTCTTCACGGTTTTTCCATCGAAGAACGGTGGTTTGTTACTCGGTCGGAATTTCGATATTCCTCCCACCCGTTCAAAGCCCAAAATTACCAGAGATGGGGAAGACATGCTTACAGAAAATTATAAACATGTCGTGGCATTCGAACCGAACCATCGTTGCGCACGGTTGGTGTTCTACCGAACGCGCCAACGAGCCCGTTCAATGATTTATAGAAATAGAAAATGTTGTTAATTCAGGTAATCACTTACAACTATTACAATGAATACATTATATTACTGTCTTTTATTAACGTGAGTATCACACTTTTAAATAAAATACTTTACACCGGATTAAAACGCGATTTATTATTATATGAATTATAACATATTATTTATTCCGACGTTTCGTGGTCACGGGCAGAATGTAAAGTGACAGCTGTCTGATTTGAAATATCACAAAGTCACCATATTAACTAAATAATATTAATAAAATAAAATAATAAATCTTAATCCGACATTATACAATATTGAAAACATACAAAAATGTTAATAATTTATATAAAATTTAAAATAAAATATATTAATGTTATAATATTGAAAAAAGAAAAAAATAAAATAAGTGGTGCCCGGAGTGGAAGATCACTCAGTATATTTTGAGACAGAAGTTCCCATACTGATTTACAGTGACTCCAGTAGAGGGGCGCGCTGGCATCAAATAATTTCCGTTTTCTGTATGTAACATGGAGAATGTCTGAATACATTAATTTAAACATTATTTTAAGTGAACAATAAATGCATTTGCTAATTAATAAGTTTACATGAATACTGACTGTTTTGAACCGAAACTCAGTAATTTAATTAAAACTACTAGTTTCAAATTTACTACTAGTTTTGCTAGTGTTTATAATGGCATTTCGTATCATGTTAGATTTAGCTTTGAAACACACATCGTGCATCGTATTGTATTGAAGCGAAACGACCTTGTGACCTTTTTGAGATATTATATGAATTAATATGGTGCAACGCTTTATAAAATATTTTTATTATTCTAGAGATTGACCGCTATTGTTTAATTGTTATATTATTTTCGTGAAGAAAAGGAATGACTTTTATCTGAGTTTAAGTTATACCACATTTTATCGAATTTGGTTTGACATTATGGGGTCCATTTTAATGCCAATAAAATTTGTAAAAATGGATTTTTCAAGTTAAATTCTTACGGGGCCGGGACCCAAACAATTTTTTTTAGTATCTGTCATCACACGTGTTCAACTTACACACGATAAGTATTTTTTAAGTAGTAAATGGTTTTATAAAATAAAAACCAACATCCTTGGCTATTTAATTTTTTATTGGTCCGATGGCTTTATGTGTTTTTTGTTTTATATATTTTCACCGTATTTAGACACGTATAGTAAGATATGGATATAAACCTTCCTTATTGAATGAACACAATTGAAATACAATTTTGGACTAAAATATGGTTGCAGGTTGTGTAATGCCGATAAGGACTCTTCATCAGTGTATGTTGCTGTTATTGACAGCTGTAATATTTGCACAAAATCATTGAACATTATTTCATTAAATAAATATGATCTGGTAATGTTTACAGTCGATGTTTATGTTTCCAGGTCTGATTGAGTTTGAAATGGAAGATCCGAATGTTCCAAGTCACGCTGTCGTCAAACTGAGAAGTAAACAATTAGTTGAGGCGCAAGTCAGCGAGTTTGATGTACCCGATGTACCAGCCAAGAAATAATTAATATATTCCTAGTTACCCGCTCATATTAACAGTTTCTGTATTTTGCCTTGAATATAAGCTTCGTCGGGGTAAATGTCACTAATAGTCAAATACGTACTATATGAAAACTTCATCTCATCAAAAGCATTTCACTCTTGTGACTTGTACAATATATAGGAGAAAAAGACGCCCACACACTCACTTTGTCGAATCATTACGACTTATAACCTAAACGGTTATATATGTACAGATAGTATTTACTATTAAAAATTGAGCTGACATATTGTTTCTAATATATGTATCGGATCAATATCATCAGTACTTATTCTCAGCGGAGCACCTCAAAATATGTAATTTCTCTTTATAAATCTACCTAAACAACATATTTAAATGTCTACTTTATCGATTGTGAGGACTATAAAATATTTTGTATGGTTTATATGTAATATTCTTTTTGAGTAATAAATCAATTTATATTACAGTATACTGCATTTTTATTTATTTTTGTGTAAGCAAATTATCAAAGTAAGCAAGTCATATAGATTGGTTATGAAAACCGATTAATGTTGTTCTATCAATGATTCACAGGTTACCTATGATATTATAATATACGCCCTAGGGCAAATGTAATTACCTCCATTTCAAATTTCTTATAAGACATGCAATTATTTGAGCATTTCATGTTTATTTAGGTATTTTATTTTAAAATTAAATTTTTATGTTAATTTATTTTTCTGGTTTCAGTATGTATTTATAGTTAATTTATATTCGGTTAGTAGGGTGTAGTTATAACAAAGCGGACATCATAGCAACAATACCGATGGTTACCTGATGGTAAGTAACCACACCTGCCACTCATACTAGGTATAAAATTAACTATAATATGAAATCAACTCGAACACTTTCATATAAAGCAGGTAGAGTTTGTTGGTCAAAAGTAGTATTTGGAACTGCTGAGGATATTAAAAAAAAAATCTGTATTATTTTCGTACTTTTTGCCGATGTAAAGTCAGTCTGTTATTTGTATAATATATATAAAAAATCTTTCACTAATAGAAAGCTAAATTACCTCTTGTATATATTATATTTTGTATATACTACATATATACATTGCACCCGTACGAAGCAGGGGCGTTTTGCTAGTTAACGAATAAAGTCAAAACTTTTGCTTAAACTTAAATTTGACTTGACGTGCAGCTTTTTAGAAATTTTAGTTTGAAATATTATAGTTTATTTTGTAATTTTCAAATAAATGAAAACCGGAGAAGTTGGCAGAAATGAATAGGTTAGTAATTACTAATTAGTATGAATAGGTACTGAGCAGTTGCTTCCATGAAAGTTACTAATGAGAATGTTGCTCTTAACATCTGTTCTAATTATAAAACTTCCGTCCTAGTGAGTCATCTATAAAGGTTATTTTCAATTTTTGGGGTAGAGTAATTACATTTTATGCAAGATAATTATTAAGTCTATAAAATCTATTTTAGCGTCTGTCGTTATTGAATAGCAATTTATTACCACATTGTATTTTTTAGTTGCTATTAAAATATGATAGGCGCTAAAATCTGTTTTTTTTTTGTATAGATTCCGTAATTATACAATCGCGTGTGGTTTAGCTTGTAACTTATTTAAGTTTTATTTCATATATAATTTGTTATATGTTACTCGCTTATAATGTAGCTTTTAGCTATTGTTGAAATAATTTTTAAATTGGTCGAGTAGTTTTTGAGTTAAACGTAACAAATAAACAAATCTTTCCTCTTTATAATATTAGTATAGATATAGATATTCAAGGTATATATTGAATATTTTTTACCTAATTTATATTAATAGTTTTGATAAAAAAGTATTAGACATATAATTTTCCTGGTTGCTAAATCAGACTTGTAATGATTTTGTACATTTAAATGTCTTAGAATTGATTTTGTGTAGATACTTTGAAGGTGTTTTATATTTTATACGATATATAAAATAAATCACTGCTCTTAACAAAAGTGACCAACATTAAAAAAAATATTGAATTAAATATTATTTTATTTTCAAGGCCAAACATGTTTTTTTTTTTTTTTATTCTTGAATAAGTAGGCGTTTGCCCACTATCACACCTGGTGGAAAGTGCAGATGTGAGCTACGATGGTGAATCACGCCTACCTATTAAATGCCTATTAATTCTTTTCTTGAAAAGATCCATGTTATAACGGTCCGGAAAGTCAGACGCAGGGAGAGAATTCCACTCCTTAGCTGTACGAATTATAAAACTGGACGCAAAGCGCCCTGTACGTACTTGCGGTATGTCTACCAGGTAAGGGTGGAAACCCGCCGTGCGCCTCGATGTCCGGTGATGGAAAGGAGATGGCGGAATAAGTTGGTGAAGTTCCGATGCACATTCGCCAAAGTGTAGTCGATAGAAAACCGAAAGGCTAGCCACTTCACGCCGATGTTCTAAAGACAGTAGGCGACGATCAACAAGTTCTGGATCATCTATCAGGCGTTTGGCCCGTCTTTCCATCGCATCCAGAGCTCCAAGGTGGGATTTGGCAGTACCTGCCCAGATGTGAGAACAATACTCGACACACGACCGGACTTGAGCTTGATATAAATTTAAGAGCTGTCCCGGTGTAAAGTACTGTCTCACTTTAGACAATATGCCAAGTTTTTTGGCTGCTAGTTGGGCCTTGGATGCGATGAACTGTCCGAAATTGAGATTCGGCGATAAAGTGATGCCTAACAGCTCAAGACGGTCGGCTATAGCTAAATCTACACTCTGGAAAGTTGGAGTGAGTTGGATCTGACTCCGTTTTGCGGTAAACAAACACGCCTGAGTTTTGGTGGTGTTAAATCGTACCAGATTAGCGTTACCCCAATCTGATACTTCACGCAGGGTACGATTCACTCGCCCAACCATAGCTTCGCGCTCTATCATAATTTGGTCCTTCGTTGCACGAGCACTGGATAGGTATCTCTCTGCAACTGTGCTGTCATCCGCGTATCCAAATATATTAGGCTTAAGCATATCGTTAATATGTAGCAGAAATAGGGTTGCGGAGAGCACTGACCCCTGAGGTACCCCAGCATTAATTGCCATTTGATCAGATGAGCAGCAATCTACGACTACTCGGATCGATCGTTCTCTCAGGAAGTCAGTTATCCAGTTTGTGAGGACAGGGGGTAATCCATAAGATGGAAGCTTGCTTAAAAGGCTGTCGTGCCAGACCATATCGAAAGCCTTTGAGATGTCCAGGGAGACGGCAAGCGCTTCTCCGTGCTTCTCAATGGCCTCTCCCCATAAATGTGTAGCGTGCACTAGAAGATCGCCAGTTGACCTTTTCGGCCTAAAACCATATTGTCGATCATTTAGAAGGTCGTTGGCTTCTAGGTACGTGAGGAGCCGATTATTCAATACACGCTCCATAATCTTACAGAGTATGGAGGTTATTGAAATCGGCCGATAGTTTGTGGGGTCAGCACGACTTCCTTTTTTGGGTACAGGTTGTACGTTAGCCAGCTTCCAGGCTTTAGGGACAATCCCAGAAGTAAGTGATAGGCGGAAGAGACGTGTCAAGATGGGAGACAACTCCGCAGCACAGTTCTTAAGAACTACAGCTGGTATACCGTCAGGTCCACTGGCCTTATTCACGTCTAGATTACGTATAACTTTTAAAACAGCTCTTTGCGTGATGCGAACTTCAGGCATGTAATAACCTTGATGAGGGATGCAGGGAGGACTTTGGTTCGCAGAATCTAAACGTGAACTATTAGCAAAAAGAGTAGCAAAAATATCCGCTTTCTCTTTTGCAGAGTGAGCCAGAGAACCATTGGATTTAATTAGCGGTGGCAAGGAAGAGCGAGAAAAGTTCGACTCAACAGCCTTGGCAAGTGACCAAAAAGACTTACTTCCTGCGGGAAAAGATGATAATCTCTCGCCGATGCGTTGGATATGGTCGAATCGAGCTTCCTTCAATACTTTCTTGCAAGACTTGGCGGCCTTGTTAAAGATTTTCTTTTTGGCACCAATATCCGGAGCTTTACGACATCGAGCATCGACCCAGGCTTTAAAAGCATTTTGTTTAATTTGCTCGGCGTAAGCACACGTAGCATTAAACCAGGGTCGAGCTTTGCTGTCGATAAACACATCAGAAAAGGGAATATAGAATTCCATTCCCTGACGTATCACATCGACAACAGAATCCGCGCAGCTCGACGGATCGGTGGAAGAAAAACAGACCTGCCTCCACGGAAAAGATGCATAAAAGTGACGCATCTCGTCCCAATCTGCTGACTTGTATCGCCATATTCTCCTCATACCCTTAATCGTGGGGTCTGGGGGAGAATATGTCGACACTGACTTCACCAGACAATGGTCGGAACCTCCAAGTGGAGCGGACACCGTTACCACATATCGGTCTGGATCTGTTGTCATCAGAAGGTCTAGGCAATTGGCAGTGTGGCCATCGATATCGGGAATCCGAGTTGCTTCCATAACCAGCTGAGAGAGGTTGAAAGATGTTGCAAAATTGAAGGTCTCTTTCCCAGCATGGTCAGTATTCTGGAACGGGTATAACCAATCTGCATGATGGGCATTAAAATCTCCCAAAATGACCAGTTGAGCGCTCGGATACCGGATAAGAGCCATGTCAGCCGCTTCGCTAAGGTAGTTAAATAACGAAGTCGTCTCAGGGTTACCAGTGTGCGATCGGTAAACGCAAGCGTAGACAATTTTATCATCGTCTAAATCCGCCAAGATCCAGATAACAGAGAAACAGGATTTTTCAAGATGATGAAGACGCTGGGCTCAGATGTCATCACGGACATACACACACGCACCGGCCTTAGGGTGGAATAAGTGTTCTAAATAGTAACCAGGGTACGTGAGGTATGACGTGTCATTTGGTAATCTGATTTGCGTCTCCGTCAGAAAGAGCAAGTGAGGCCTTTCAGTCTCTAGGTGGTGATGGACTGACTGGAGATTACAGTGCAGACCTCGGATGTTAGAGAGGTGCACTTGTAAAGAGAGGTCGTGCTGCCGCTGTATACACTTGCTTTTCTTAGTTGACTTTTTCATTTTATACAATTAATAGGCTTTGGGTAAATTGATGGAAGTTGGATGAGGCCATGCGAATAGAACCACCCTGATGTGCACAGACACCGTACGAGTGGGAACCTAAATTGGAGACTGCGGGGACGCCCGGAACTCCCCGGATATCGCCAACGGGACCTCTCATCCGGTCGCCAACCGGCACGTTGGGGCCAACCCGGGATTATGCACAGGCGGTGGGGCAGCCTTTCATAAGTGGCTAACTTACTACTTGGGCCCCCTACAACCTGCGGTCCAAATCTAGGCGCCCGGTACAGAAGTACTGAGACACAGAATTCGGTTCACAGACGCAAAGCAACTATCCAGACCCATTTTTTACCCGAAACGGCTTCACCTAACCTCACGCCGGAACACGACACTTGGTCGTTTGGCGGCGTGTCTTTGTCGGGTGGCCAGAATACAAATTTTAATAGAAACATTTTAAGTAGGTATCAAAAAGTTATAAATTCTTCAATTCGCGGTTTGATAATGTAAATAAACTAATAAAAATTAGTCACAATGATTTGTCAAATTGTAATAAAACTGTTCTTTTTTATAATGACTGATATGGTTTACCTTAGAACTTGAGGATATATGTATGTAATAGTGATGTGCCGGATAGCCGTATCCGCGGATATCCGAGGGAGAACCCCTTTAAATCCTTGAGATAGATTATTTTACTTAAAGGAAACAAACCTTTATTTTTAAAAAGAAACAAAACTGCATTCAAAGATTTTCTAAAATTAGCTTGTAACCAGCTAAAAATTCAAAATTTAAACATTCGCTATTTTATTCCGCTAATTGATAGAATCAACGTTTAGGATAAAATCTCTCTTGTAAACATTTGGTCTTAGAAATAAAAAAGATCATGAAATCTAACATTAATTTTATTTTATCATCAGTTCTAATACGAAGGACATGTAAACTTGAAAGAAAATTATTACCTATACTATCAATGTCCTGATACTTATTTGAATTTTTTAAGATAACACTTTACATTTTTTATGATTTTCATTATACATACCTATGGGTCTTTGGGCGTTTCGCACCACGAGCGGTTCGGACCGCGGTGCGAAACGCCCAAGTACTGTTTTTGAATGGGTCGTTTCACACCGCGGTGCGAATCGCCCAAGTTTTTTTTTGAATGGGTCGATTCGGACCGCAGTAGAAAATAGTTTTCTTTTATGGATGGGTGAATTCAGATAGAAGAGATATATGTAGTTTTATTACACATCCCTTAAAGTACAATCAGGCACAAAATAACAGGAAGAATAAAATAATTTATAAGTTATATACAGTAATGAGCAAAACTGAACACACCTTCGCATGAAAAGTAATTTTTTATTTTTTTAAATGTTATAAAATAAAATTTTAAATGAGTGATATATACCTATTAACATAACATCTTTAGAGCAAGTTTACAATAATAACAAAAATTAGAAAAAACAAACAATATTAAGAAAAAGGGGAAGGTTTCTGGTACTCAGTTTTGCACCACTTATATGAAATATATTTTAATGTCATCAGTAATTTGTCACAAGCGTTTAGCTTTACGAAGAGCTTCAGTTCTTCGGGGCATAGACTCAACTAAGGTTTTACAATAGTCGGGATGTATTTTTGTCCATTCTTCTTGTACTGTTTTCCATAGATCTGCAGTCGTTGAAAGGAGTGTATGATACTCTACATGTAGACGCCTTTTTAAGTACGATCACAGATTCTTTATGAGATTTAAGTCTGGACTATAAGCTGGTCAATCTAGAAGTTGAATTGATTGCATTTAAGTCAATTTTGAACAGTTTAAGCCTTATGTTTGGGGTCACGGTCCTGTTGAAAAATTCTTTCAGGCGCAGAAAAATGTAAATTTTGTAAAAAAATCGGCAGATTCTTATCTAAAATACTCCTATAAACATATTGAGTCATTCTACCTATAATTTAGTACAAACACCCTGGTCCATATGCTGTCATGCAGTCCCAAATCACTATGGATCTGCCTCCTTGCTTCACTGTCTCTTTTACATGATTTGGTCTAAGAGTGATACCTTTTTGTTTCCAAACAACTGTATAATGTTGATCAAACTGTGATTAACTGTGATTTTAAACAAGTACCGTCTTAGATGGTTAGTACTCAATCTGTGATTATGCCACATTTAAATTGTATATAGTTATTTATTTTTCATATTTTATTAGTTATAAGTAAATTATAATGGACACCATAACCTGTGAGTAACAAGAGTTAATTGTATAATGTTGATCAAACTGTGATTTTAAACCATTACCGTCTTAGATGGTTAGGACTCAATCTGTGATTATGCCACATTTAAACTGTATATTTTTATATTATACAATATGATCATTACGTATTATAAAGCATTTTTTATTATTTTTTGTCACTTAACACTTTTCTAGTCATCTGTACAAATAAATAATTGAAAAGAGCATTGGGACTTTCACTCCGTGGTCCGAATCGACCCATTCAAAAAATGCCTGGGGCGATTCGCACCGCTCTACCACTGCGGTGCGAAACGACCCATTCAAAAACAGTACTTGGGCGTTTCGCACCGCGGTCCGAACCGCTCGTGGTGCGAAACGCCCAAAGACCCTATTACATTATAGTTTTTTTTATTTATTTATTTTACAGTAATTACCTATAAGTCATTGCTTCGCGGTTCAGTTAGATGAATAAATCTATTGGTTGGAAATGTACCGTTCGGTTAATGTAATGAAACTATTATAATATAAAATAGAAGACGATTATACCATCAAATAGTAAATATTTGAAGTTAGGAAACCACAGCCGTGGAGGGGCACAATGGAAACACCTGTGCTCAAGATTCGAATTAATTTAATACATACATTTAAAACCAATATCGCGAACTATAGATAAGAAGGCATAAGCGAAGATACAACGTTATTATCAGTAATATTATCAAGATTCAAGAATATTATAACGTACACATTAAAATAAATGTACAGTTACAAGAGCCTTAGCACTAGTTATAATATCGGTTAATTATTTACAAAGATTTATTTCACAATCTGTTTACATACCGATATAATATGTTCTATTTAATTAATAATATCAATATACTTCTCATACGATAGCACTTGTGAAAAAATATTAGTAAAAACGTACAGTGTATCGATCAAAGACGTGGTTTGAGCGCGATTTTATTATTATACAATATAATATGTATTTCCTACCCACAATCAAGCGCGCATCGGTTTCTATTCGATAGTGTTATCGTAATATTATGTTTCGTTCACTGTGATAAATAAATTGTACCTGTGTAACGTCAAACGAGTTACTGATAATAATCTTCCCAATAACTATAAGACATACTTTAGTGTATCGTGACCTACATGTTTCGGTGTTGTTTGCGTGAAGTAGTGTATATAATAAAAGTGTTTGATTATGGATAGGTTTAAGCAAAAACATAAAAAAGACAAATCATTTCAAAATGATACGAGAGAAAAATGTGTGGCAGATGTGAAGTGTATACGAGAAAATATTAAAATAAGGGAGATACTAAGAAATGTAAAAATGAACAGCAGTATGCGTTTGAAAGCACCTCCCGGTAGCAAAGTGATGGATAGTAAAGATTTCAGTGACTGCGAAGACTACTTCGACGATACTCACAACGATGAGAGTAATGAGGAGCAAGAACCACCTCACGCGATGAACCATGATGTAATTATTTCACATCCAGACATTTTAGACGAAGCTAGTGATTCGATCGATTCTCCCGCTACCTCTGAAAAACATGTGAATTTAGCATTAGCAAAATGCAGAAGTATCTCAGAGACAAACTTAGCATGTACTGTCAAAAATATAGCAGATGACGAAAAGAATAGACCAGTAAAATTTGAGCCAATCAAACGCAGCGAATCTATGGTTCCAGATGTGAGATCTGTTAAAGAAATTTTAAATAATTTACCAACGGCTGTTAGAAATAGAAAATTGTCACTGGATCAATCGGCTCTCAATCGTTGCTTTTCTCAGTCTGAATTAGATTTACATACATTGGGAAAATCTCCTTTAGAACGAAAATCTTCTTTTTTTAGAAAAAAGATGGATAGCTTCCTAAAAAATACTACTCATTTGTTCAAAAAGCAGTCTTCAGCAGGACAGTATCAGAAAATTGGAAAAGGTTCAAAGTCTTTGCAATCTTTAGATGAAAATAGCTTAACAAATGCAAATGACGGTGATTATATCCAGAATACTCCACAACAAGTGAGTTGTTTATTATTTATATTATAAAATCTTATAAGAAAAGTTAAACTTACTCTGCATGAAATTTTTTGTGGTAAAATTATACAGTCTGGTAAACAGGTCTTAAAATAACATGTTTCTAGATTTTGAAATTTTTGGAACATTGTAACGGATTTTTTACCTATAAAAATCTATAAATAAAAAATTGTTTAGAAATAACTAAAATAATTTAAGAATAAGTTATTAATTAAATTTTGACAGCTTAAAAACTATGCTGGACTGAGATAGACCCGCCCGTAGATATGTACAGTGGTATAATAAATATAAATTTTGACATATAAACAAGTATAATAGATGTGAAGTAATAATATTATTATATATTAAATGAAGCGTAATTTCGATTCTACTCTTTTATTATATGTATAGATGATATTCCAGGTTTAAAAGTAAAATATTATTTTAGTTAAATTAAAAATTTATTGTTCGATTACTATCTGTTTTAAAATTTACTCAGACGAAGTGTAGCAGCGTTTAATATCACCTATATCTTTAATATAATTGTTTGAACTACCAAACATGATCTAATCACGTTATGGTAACTAAGAATGTTCAAACAGTGTTGAATTATCGTGCGTTATAATTAAACCAAGGTCTACTGTAGGTAATCTGTTATCAATGTCGCAATTATTTACGTAGCGCGTGTCTAACGAAAAAAATATGCTTAGGTTCGAGTGCGATGTATAGTTTTATTGAAATAAAAATTAACTACATAATACAAATATTATTCTTATTATTATATAGATTATAGAGTATTTAGGTTATTTTTTAAATTTATCAAAACAAATTATTATATTGTTAATAAAAATTCATTTTAATATTTCACAGAGATTTATTATTGCTCCCTTGTTTATCAATTAAGAACAATCTCTGACAATAATAAGAGGATTAAAAAAGCTTTTTGGTAATCCGCTATACAAATTACGTGATTGGCGCTGCGTAGACCAAACAAAAACTACCGGATTATTCCTGTATTTTAAGAAAATTCACATATGAATTAAAATCAATTTAATAAAATATTTCGACGGTCTCCACATACAAAGCTACATGTCAATAAACCGTACTTTAGGTATCTTTTGCATACGTAGGAACAGTTACAGTACAAAAAGTTAGCTAACTGTTAGTTATTAAAACATACTATTGTATTATGTGAATGTGATACTGCTGCCTTTATTAAAAGTATCTGTTAAATTTAGTTCATTTAAGTTCATGTTAAAATAATAATACGGGTTAGAAAATATATCTTTATGTATATGTTCATAATTACATACAAATATTATATAGAAGAAAGATTTGTTTGTTTGTTAGGATTTGAATCAAAAACTACTTGACCGATTTAAAAATTTTTTCACCAATAGAAAGCTACTTTATCAGCGAGTAATATTTTATAGTACATTGGATCCGTGCGAAGCTGGGACGTGTTACATAAAATAAGAAATAGACCGTACATAACTGTGTTATATGAAGTGCCATGACTTGTATAACTATTTTCCACGCCGTGTATGTCAATTTATTTATTACTAGCTTTACCCGGCATGCGTTGCAATGCCACGTAAAGTAAAAAAGTGTTGTTTTTTGGGCTAAGACCATCGCGAGCGTAAGCAGAACAACGACAACAAGTTTCATCACAATCGAATAACTAGTTAAGGGTTTTTTTTACACAATTTTTATTAGCTTCATCTGTATGTATGTTTGTTTGTTTGTAGGTTTGTTTGTTTGTAGGTTTGTTTGTTTGTATATTTGTATGTTTGTAACCGACAACTTTGGGCGCGATTTTGACCAAACTTTGTAGATTTATCGAGACCGGTGACAATACACTAATTTGATAAAATTATTCCATTTTTCAATTTGCAAATTATGATTTTTGTTAATTTATCTGCAGACGCGATGGTTGATTTTATTTTAAATTAGCGTGGGGTGTTTTTTAAGATATTATCAAAATAATAATCACTCTACTCATATCTGTCAATAAAATATTTATAACTATTGACATGCTTTTTTTAAAATAAAATATTTTTTTTTATTCACACTATTATTAATTTATATTTATTAAATTTTTTAACACTATTCTTAATTTAAATTTATAAAATTTTATTTTCTATTTTTTAGTTCGGTTTTCTATAAAAAGCGTGTTTTTTAGTTTTTTAAACTATTTTTTTTTGACTGCCTAGTGGCCTACCAGTACCCCGACCTCTTGGGTCAGGACTTTGTCTATCTACCAATTTGTAACTATACTATGCAACAATTTACTGCTGTAAAGTACAGCAGTAGGTCTATATACAATATGCATATCGAGTGATGAGCGAGTCGGGGGAGAGCAAGTGGGCCCACTACTGAAATATTCCAAAAATATTTATGGGCGAGCGGGAATCCTCACGCGCCTGTTTAGGGTTGCATAGAGTAGAGTAAAAAAATATATCAAGCGCGGATTTTCCTACAGACCGAGTATCCAAGCCTAGTGGGGGATTATTTTGGGGGCGATAACACTGTGAATTTATACTTCAACGTTTAGAAACTCAAACATGCCTGGCAAAGGACAATTTTTAAAAAAACACTTCTTTATTATTCATCATACCTTTATCAATTACAGGTTTTCCTAATATTTTAGTTTTATTAAATTCAGTTATTCGTATTTTGGTTAAGTAGAGGGATGAAAATCTTTTATAGGCCTAGGGCGACAAGTGTTTCAATCCGTTCCTAGTATATTGGATGGAAAAGTAGCAGATTATCCGATAACACATCAAAGCAAATCGTTCTAATAATTCACTACATAATATTATACTGCACCTTTGTAAACGTAGTCAAAAAAGTAAAGCTGAGTTTCTTTGTCCATTTTAATGAACAGTTGTAACTCGTCCATGAATATCTTATGTGAATAAATAACTCTGACTTTGAATGTTTGAGAGGTGCACTTGGAAGAGCAATAAGACAGGTGGCCTTCACTGTTTTGTATAGTTTAAGTTACGTCTTTGTTTTATTTTAACAATAAACTGTTAAAAAATAGAGAAGAGAGAGGAAACTGACTTATTTATTTAAAGTCAATTAGGCTTAGTTTAATATTTAATGTCGCTGTGTATACAACTAGAGAAAGTATGTAGCGAATTCCCAAGTCCTCTAGAGGGACATGGAGCAAGTACCTACTTCAGCCTTCTGTGCCATAACCGATATTTTTTAGGCCTTGTTTCATCAGAATTCGAACCCAGGACATCCGGTGCTAAACGCATCGCGCTGACCACTGCATCACGGAGGCGGTCATTAGAAAGCATACAATAATTTATTTGTAATTATTTATTGCATAAAAGAAGCAAACATTTTGAAATTATAACAATAACTGATGAATACCTCATTAATTTCGTCTCTCAGATGGGTACTGGTACTAAGCCCAATTCAATATTATGGTAGTTACGCCCGAGTACTGTTTATAGCAGTCCGACACTTAAAATAAACTATATAAAGCTTCAAACAAACTGAATGTTGGAATCACTGTTTGAATCGGTGACAAGAAATTTAACAGTTGGTACTTGCAAATTGAAGTTCTAAACTTACAGAACGTACAGCAAACTTAATAACTGCTATTCGATCACTTTGCGGAACTGAAATTGTTACCTACTAGAACTTTATTTAGTTAGACGCTGTACAACTTTTCAAAAGTTTTGTATTTTAGGGTTCCATACATAAAATGATGAGGGAACCTTAGAACACCTGTCGTTTCTGTTTGTCGTGTTGATAACACGTCTAGCACACCTATTTCTGTACGAAGTGAGTTTGATGACCAAAATATCAATAAGTTTCGCAATTATACAATTAATATGCTAATTTTAATTATATAATTTATAAAATCTCCATTTACTTTTATTGTTTAGGGTTGCCTGGAAAAGAGATCGCTGAGAGCGATTAGGCCGCCTATTGTATTGTTTATATTTAAGTTATATTTTCTAAGAATTTTATTATTGTTATATTTATATATCCAAGTACAATAAAGAGTTCTAAATAAATAAAAATAAAATGAGAAAGACTACGGCAATAACTAAGTCATTTTCGTTTTGAAAGACCCACTTTAAGGAAATCTTTGAAATCTTAGTCTAAATAAAATTATAATCCTGTTAATATTTCCAAATAAAATATATACAGTATGAAACACCATGCGAATCTAACTCACTTCTAACAGGTTTTTTGACTTATTCCCACTGGTTCCAGTACTATATTTATAAAATGTATTCCCTTGGACTCGAAGACATCGAATATATAGAATAATTATAACAATATTTATTGGGATATATATTTTTTGGGATTACATAATTTAATAGGGATAAATATTTGAAACTTTTGCAAATATCAAACAGATCTGATGTTTGGTATAATTGGACGCTGTTAAGCAATACAGTGTCAACCCACAAAATTATGAAAACGTTAATTTTGATACTAATCGCTTCCTTATGAGCTGGAGTACTTATTTCAAAAGAGATATATATATATCATTTAAATCGTTTTAATAGCAAAAATATTGAAAAAACTAGTGGGCACGAAACCCTAAATTTTTTAGAATATTTAACGATAATGCTCTAAATTTTATTATTTTGATTGCTACCAAGAAAAACGATATACATTTAGTGTAATAATAATAATTACAAAAAAAAAATCTATTATTTCTGTTATTTTTTTTAAAAGAAATTTAATAAAATTTAATTAAAACTTCAAACTCAATTTTCTCAAAATGTCAATACAAGTTAAATTAAGGGCAACATAAAAAATGTCGCAATTAATTTTTAGTGAATTAAATTAAGTAGTACCTACTTGTACAAAAAACTCGTTAAAAATATACGTATATATATTTTTCAAATGCCTAGTTTAAAAGAAAATAATAAAATGAAACGAACATTTTGCAATTTTACCCAATTATAATTTTGATATGAAATTTCTTCTGAGAATGTTTTTTTTTCCTAACTTCTTCTTGACTTTGGGTAAAACATTTCTGGAGCATTAGATTCGGAGCGCATGGGAATAAACCATTTTTCAAACGACAGTCGAGTTGTAGTAATTGGCTTACTGCAGCGACCGTACACACACATACACAAATTGTGCAATCTACACTTTCCGGCTTCCTACCTCCTCCTACGAAACATTTCCGACAGAAACTCGTTAAACAACTCGAAAACATTTCACACTCGTTTGATTTTCGACGTGATTAATGAAAAATATAATGACAAGTTTATTAAGGATGTGGAGATTTCAGACACAGCGGGAATCGAACTGGTCACCATATTTAAACGACTGACTTTTTTATCTTAGATATCAACAGACGAGCTTGAGTATCAATAGGTGGTAGGTAATACCTCAGCCACAGAACATTAGTCATTGTAAACAATTCACCTTCTATGGACATCCGCAATATCCATTGATCTTATATCAATAGGCACATTTCTTGAAGATGCCTTGGTGAATTCTATGTATTAGTTCGATAAAACTGGCGGCGACAGCTAGTTCTACGAAGTGGTTGTGCGAGACACTAAGTGCTTTGGGAATCGTGCGGTTGTCAATAGCATGGCATCAAGTGAAATGGTCTGGTAAAATCAAGTAACATTTAAATATTTACTACTAGCAACACGTCCCGGCTTCATGATGAAAGAACTTTTTAAATCGGTCCAGTCGTTTTTGAGATTATTCATAACATACGAAAATACAAATCTTTTCTCTTTATAATATTATTATCGAAGTATAGATAATTGAAATACGAATCAGAGAAATGCCAACAAGATTCTATTCAATAATGAAATGTCTTATTTTTCAGGAAATGCTCTCAGTTAGCAGAAGTACAACAAGCCTGCTTTCTGAATCTACTGCAGCGAGCTCGTCGAGCTCTCAACCCTTGAATCTTAGCTGCGCTGAAAGCCCAACAACTCTCTCTATTCAAAATCTAGATGATTTATCATCTAACAGCATCAATCGTGAGTATTATAAATAGCTGCTCTTCTTCCTGCCCTGTTTCCTTTTGTTTTTATTTGGGATCGGCACAGTATATCTCCATTCTCTTCTTTCACTCGCCATCAGTCACACCTCTGAAACATATATCATTCAAACAAATAGCTGAATAATACGTCTAATAACAATCTACACCTCTAATTTTATTTTAAAACAAAATGAAAAACCCATTTCCAAAAATTATACATTAATCAGAAAGTACTGTTAAATATTTTGTTGAGTTCTTAGTTCGAAATATCGGAAGAACAGGCAATACTGACAGACTGACTGATAATAGGTTCCACTTATGACCTAACAGATTTAAAGGTAATTCCGTCAAAGTTCTCATATGCCATATCTACATAAATGAGGACCCTATACATAAATATACCATATAAATAAATTTATTATTATTCACCTTATTTAATATAAAAAATAGTATCCTTGAAACAAATTGAACCCTTATCATACTATTCCTGGGAACTAGGGACTGGGAAAACTCGAAATATTTAAAAATTCATATATCGCCGCTTCAAAGGTAAAAAGCACTAACAATAAGTGTAATTTTGAATAAAAATAAATGTTGCTACTATTCATTATTTAAGTGTGCATTTACATTAAGAACAAATTTATAAGTGCGTATTGCCCTCCTTAGTTTTTTGACGCAATTAGTATTTTGTTCTTATTTACTGATTACGCATAAAATATGCAAATATAAAAAAAAATACTTCAAAATAACACTTAGTGAGTTTTACTTTTGAAGCGAAGATATATGAATTTTTGAAGGCACACATTTTTAAATTCTCTTCTGAAATAAATGTAAACTTTAAATAAAAAATAAAAATATTCGTATTTATATAATATAGAATATTATATATTTTTATTATGGGTTCTTTTCTTTGCTTATTTTTGATTATATAGGGGATGGGGAGGTCTGGAAAGTGATAACATCAGCGATAATTATAATATTTATTTATTTTTCGGATTGTTTGCAAAATTTTGTCAATGTCAATTTTGATTCGAACACATACCAATTTTGATTCGAACATATACTTGTATCACAACCCGATCTATGTTCGAAAGTGAAATTTGACTTTAAATACCAAAATATAAATTACCTTGTTAATCGATAATATACAGATTGACCTACCGAATTAAATACCATGACAATAATTTGCTTGTATAAATATTTATAAATATTTGCTGACGAGAGTCAATTTGCATATAGAAAAGCCCTAAGAAATAAAAAATATGGTATATAATACTTGAACGGCCCCATACCTTTACTATTTGTACTTGAACCGGAAGTCAGTCGTGAATTAATGCTTTCAGGTTTAAATGAAACGTATATTCAAGAAGCAATGTTGACTTCTCGTGCGATTTCAATGAGCTCTGGCTTGGATAACACGAGCAGTCATCAACGAAGAAAATCCAGAGCAAACAGGTTTGTGTACACTTTTTGTAACTTACCATACTAAGCACATATATCGTCATGATCGTAGAACAACGGCGGATCTGAAAACGGCTACTTTACAGGAGAGCGTTTTAAAGATTGATAAGTCGTTTTATATGCATAATTAAAACACGGCTAATCTATTCGGGTTCAAACTCGGCAATATTATGTTTGGTGTCTTTTTAATAGTAACTACTATATAGTATATACTGATTACCGTGAGGGGAGGCCGAGGGGATGACGTAGTACAATGAACTATGAAGGTATAATACGCGTTTTTGTAATGCGTTGAAAAAGCAGAACCGCTGTTATTCTGCAGTAACTTGATTGTTTTTATCAAACTAAAACCAATTTTTTTTTTGTTCTGTTGAGAATTGACATCTTTTTAAAGATTATTATACAATAAAACTGAAATCGTAAATAATCAGAACCGTCGTTGTTCTACGATCATGACGATATATGTACAGATGAGATCTATATCTACTATGGTTTAACTTAATAAATCTATCTACTATGATAATTTTAAAAGCGGAAATATTTTCAAACTGTACTTAATATTGATTTTAATAGTGTCAATAGTAGTTATAGAGAAAAACTGTTAATTGAGACAATTGATGCTAGAATTAATAATAAGCACTAAACAGAAACAATAAAAAAACAGAACAGTAAGATCAAGATATTTTGATGTAAAATGGCGGTGGACAAACCTTAATTTGTATATTATATTAAAATTAAATATGATAATAAAATGAAATTGGACAGTAACAGAGAGATTTTTAGGAGAAAACAATAGAAATCCATTTGATGAAGAGATGACCTAAAAACGAGCTAAATTAGAGAACTGTAGAGTGGAACATAAACCACAGAAGGATTTTGGATGTGACCTTCATCAAGAATTACTTACGTACAAAAATATAGCGCAAGCACGATACTGTAGCATGTTATAATGATTCGGATTTTATGTTATAATGATGCGGTATCTCTACGTGATTCTTTTTCAGCATGAAAAGGCGAGTGTGCACCGTTCATTTGCTAAAAGATAGAGTGGTTTATCACATCTAAATCACAAGATCAATAACTAAGTCAACCAAAATATTTATTATTATTCAAATAATCATTAGTGGAGAGCAAATAATGTATTAATAAGCGTAAAATGATGTGTCCTAACGTATTAGAATCAGTTGAACGGAAACTGATATGTTATGCACTTATGGAGGCATCTTTGTCATAACATTGAAGGTTATTCCATATAAATATTTAATGTGCTTCATCGTAGTAACTACGTCTTAATTTTAAAGCATAATTTAGTTGTTGTTCTCAGCACCCATAACCTGAGCCGTCATAATGAATTAAGAGAGACATGTTTGGATAAACAATATCTCTATCAACAAAATACCTAAAGGGTTTCTTAACGAAATATATTTTTAAGGGTCTTTTGAAAAAAGAAGGAGATCGTTAATTTATATATTAGTTTTTTATATTAAATCACCTATCTCCATGAGTAAACAAATAATGAAAGTAAGAAGTTAATGCTGAGTAATTTTTTTTAATAAAGTACTACTTTGGGTAGGCCATTTCCAAATAGTGAAAGTTAAAATTTAGATTAATAATTTAAAATATTACAAATATACATTTAAAGATAAAGAAATATTTAGTTCAGTAGGTTCTCTTCCACATCTCTGAAAGATTTTATCTCATTTTTAATTTTAAGAAAATCTAAAAGTTGCAGAACTCTGTTAAACATAAAATAATAATATTTAAAGTTATATATTTTGAGGAATGCTTCGAAAGTTTTCTAGTGTGTAGTGTAGTGTAGTGTAACATATATTTTATACTAGCTGACCCGGCAAAGGTTGTTTTGCCATGTAAATAATTTCTAAAAAGCAAGGGTTGGTAATAGAAGAGTGAAAATATAGGTTTGTATGTATTTTTTAATGCCACATTATAAAAAAACAAAATTTTTTGTCCAAACATTAAAAATGAAATTTTAAGGGTGAACAACCCTTATCACTTAGGGGGATGAAAAATATAGTAGCCGATTCTCAGACCTACTGAATACACATATAAAATTTGATAAAAATCGGTGAAGCCGTTTCGGAGGAGTACGGTAACTAACATTGTGACATGGAAATTATATATATTAGAAAGAAGTTATCTATTTTTATTTAATATTTCAGAGTAACGTGGCTGGCCAGTGAAGGTTTAACGAACTACTTTAGGCGAGTTATCCAAGACGAGAAAAGCAAAGAAAAAATGAAAAGTTACCACTCCTATCAAGATTTCTCTAGCATACCAGAAAATGAATCCTACGGGTCGGGTACTGATAGCAAGGGTAGAAGGCTTTCCTACCAGCGAGCAGTATCAGGAGAGGATCCAGTACTTCCCGCGAGGCATCAGGACTCTACTTTGCGGAGAAGAAATCTCATTCCTGAAAAAAGCGAGGTAAGTTTGTATAAAATAGGATTACTAATGTAGTAGATTGACTAAATGATAAAATATATGATTTTAATTTAAATTAGAAGTAGGTTTCTTAAATATATTATGAAAATTTGAAATCGGCACGTGCATTTGAATCACCTATATAAAGGCACACCTATATAAAGGCACTTTTCACAATTCAGAATCATTATCAGAAATGAACTGCTATTGGAGTTTCGTTTAATTGGTTAACTGAGAAATGAAAATTTGTATTTAAGAGTAGTAAATTGAAAAAATGAATAAATTAACGAACTGTGTATTCAGAATATTTTTTAAACTTGGTAAGATCTTCTTTTACCGCGTTCTTGACTCAAGTTGATATCAAACCTGTGGAAAAACTTAATATTCTTTTTAACTTCGTCTAAAGATAGCACTGACTTGATTATAAAATATGTCCCTTAGTAAAAACAAGACTACTTTTTGTAATATAATTCGTGAAAAAAATCTGTATAGCCTAAATATTAAATACTAGAAGGGCAATAAATGATTGTTTTTGGTGAGTGAGTATTTCAACTAGGGATGATCGATATTAGAAAAACATCGATGTCGACGTCGATGTCATAATCGAAAGCCCAACATCGATTTTCGATATTTATCGAAATCCGAACATCGATGTTGGACAACATCGATGATTTTTGCATGAATAATTTACAAAGAAATAAAATACAGTGAAATGGTGCGAAATTTACTAAGAAACAACAAATTTCAATATTTTTTATCAAGTGAATGAAGGAAAAGTAATTTTGATAAAGAAGAACCTTTTAATCTATTTCTTTGTTGATAAAGAGTAGAGCCAGCTTTTGAAAATAGTCTTTGGAATGGTTAGCAGTTAGCAGGTTTTTAATAAACCTGATTTATGAATGCGTTCATAGAAGATATAATTTGTTTCGTAAGTTGCATTGGTCGTGCGTGAGGTTGTGAGTTAACATTGATGATCGATTCCGTTAACATCGATGTTACGATATTATTCGTATAGCAACATCGATGTTTTTGCTTTCAACATCGATGATCATCGAGCATCCCTAATTTCAACTGGCCCACAGATTATTTTAGTGAGTGATTTTTTCAATCTATTGATAAATAGCAACACGCCCCGGCTTCCCACGGGTGCAATGTAGATGTACTATATATACCTACACTATGTTACTTGCTGATAATGTAGATTTCTATTGGCAAAATAATTTTTAAAATCGGTCCAGTAGTTTTTGAGTTTATTCAATTCAATTCAGCATACAAAAATATAAATCTTTCCTCTTTATAATATTAATTTTATTATAGAGTACCTATAGATAACAACTTAATGCAGTTGCAAGATGATTGGTACAAAGATATTTTAAATTTAATTTTTTTTATTTTTTTCCTATTATTTTTATGTTAATTTAGCCCTATAACGTTAAAACAATATAACATATAGTGCAGTGATAAAAAACCCTAAACATCTAATATTATCATTAGTTTTATAGCTAAAAGACAGTGTAGATGAGTAGGGGAAGGCGGGGCTGAAAGTGCCGGGGGTAAGTTGTTCCGATGCAAATAACTAAAAAACAAAAAGAGATAGCTATATGTTCGTATTATGTCCGTCGCTCTGGTACTATAGCGCATGTGCGGCGGTCATTTCAGTTGCGCCAGAGAGGCGGACTCAGTGGAAGTGTATGTTATGATCCTCCAGCATCGAGTGAGTAAATATTTTGTCTTGTATACTTTTTGGTCTCAAGTAAGCATTTTTGGCGTTACGAATATGGGAATTTTACTAATGTGTTTATAATTTATCCAAAAATAATAATTTATGCAATTTTAACGCCTTACACAGGCTGTTTTTTTGGCATATGTTAAAAAGTTAACATATTTGAAACGGGGTAAAAAGTGCCGTTCAATCGGGGTCAATTGTGCCGCGGTACAAACAACCCCCAGCTAACCTTTAATAACCTATATTGTTTCATTTGATAGTATGAGAATATACAAACGAAAAACACAAGGGCGAACCACTTCCCAGGATTTTTTACAAAGGGCTGTCAAGATAATAAAGAGTGGACTCACTCCTATGGTTTAATAAAAATCAAGACTGATATTTAATGAGGAACAAGAGACGTCATTGACATTACTTCATATCTGAAAAAGCCCATCTATCTCATTCGAACTTCTACCTGAAGAAGTAAGACAACTTGTACACCAGTGTTTTACACACTGGTATGCAATTTAGTGTCCAAGCATTCTACCTTCTTGGGCTGGAAAATAGTTTTAATAACTCTGTCTAACAGATCTCATTTACATTAAAATTAATTAAAAAATATTAATTTAGAAGATAATTTCAGTATCAAATAGTTAGAAGAAAACAGGTTGTTGTTTTCTTCAATGATGTTTAGTTAATAAACTACTAAAGCTTATAAAATGTTGATGTTATTAAATAATTAATATCAGCTAACGAATGTTACGGATTTTTTATTCCAAAATCCGTGTAAAAGGCCAAACATTACAAACGGCACAACCAACCTCAGCTGCGGCACAACTTGCCCCAGCGAGGGGTTGGTTGTGCCTTGCGACCGCTGCTTACAAATTTAATTCTCTAAATAAAACTATTAAAAAACCACTAAAACTGTGTATATATTTTAAATCTAGAATAAATTTAACCTCAGATAGACTAAAAATATTAAAGGTAGCATTCATATTTTCCGATTTATTTAGGGATTTGTCAAAATCGGCACTTACAGCCCCGCATTCCCCTAGTTTATTTAGTAGTACTTATTGATAAGGTCATTCAAGTACGTTCTAAGCCTAATTTATCGAGTCGAGTAAAAATAAAATCGAGTCTAGAGTTTCCTGAATATGCCACCAACAAGGCTCTGTACTATATAAAACCGATAATAGATTTAAATGCTGTTGTAGCTTAAAGTTCTGCAGAACTTTATGCGGTAAGTAAAGCTTTTAGTGAAGAGTCATTGAACTGATAAGATTATTATGAGTCTGGTCTAGAACGAGATTTTGACGTAATTTTTGGCTTGGAATAAATTTTAAACCGTTGAATTTATCTTGATGAACACAACATAGTCGGTGCCCATTCTATGATGTTTTATGCATCTGAAAAAAAAAAGAGAATTCTGAGCTCTGGTAGTAGAATTAGTAAGGCCTTTTAAATTTTCATACATTTTCGGGTATTCGACGAGATATAAAATGTGGACAAAATTATTGTTATTCTGCTATAAGTTTTCAGAAAGAGACTATCGAATGTATTCGTATGTGCATAATTCGAGTTCAATCAGTCAATTAGTTATCGAAATATCGTGGGCGCTGATTTGAAAAACATAGTTCATAAACGGGTTCAGTTTTGACACCATTAGATGAGGTTTAAATGGAATTATCGATGGTAATTAGTAAATCTTAATACCTATACTTAGTAGTTATTCTAGGCCTAGAGGATGGTGCCCTTTCTCAAAACGAGCCGGCAGCGGCTTCCCGACCGCGATACTTGGCTTGCTAATAATTTTAAATTTTCTGCAAAGTTTTGGAATAGCAATAAACGGTTTTCACGAGCGTGTTAAAAAGGTCTAAGTAATAACAAAATGAAAGTAAAAATCGACCTTGTCAAATTTCTAGACTATTTACTGCCTTAAATATATTTGTTTCGCGACTTCAGGAATACATTTGTTACTTTTAGATCTTTAAAGTTGTCTTGAGCCACGTATAATCAAGACAGAGTTGAATGATATCTTTTTTGCTCGAGTTAACTGTAAACCAACAGCTGTAAGACCACCTTCTGTACACAACTTAAACGCTTTGAAATCTATTTTTATGTTTCTTTTTGTATATTGGTTTCAATAAAACATTTTCTTATTTACTTACTTTTTTCACTGTAATTGTCACGTTAAATTTGCATAAAGACTAATAAGAGCTTTTAAGATGAAAAACAATAACATTTAGATTATATCCATTTAATCTAGACAAAGCATTAGGAATAAAAACGAAATCTCCGCGTTCTATTAATGTTTGTATAATAATAAAGATTTTATTGTTTGGAGTCTGAATGTCCTTATGGATTTATATTATTGAAAAGACACCAACGGAATGCAGGCTTAATTCGATTTTTTTTATGAGATATCGACATACGAGCTTCACTTGATGGTAGGATACCGCAGCCACCGAATATCAGTCAAAGATGCGCTGTCAACCTACTTTTTACTTCGAACATTTGAAAATTCATAGACTGAGACCAAAATGCACAATGCGCACTTCACGGTTTTTCCATCTATGAAAGGTGGTTCGGTACCCGATCGTATTTCGATATCCCTCCCGCCCGTTCAATGCCTGAAGTGACCAGATGTGGGGAAGACTTGCTCACAGAAAACTATAAACATTTCGTCCCAGCATCCCTATTTCTATCCATGGCTCCGTTTCGATTCCACTCTTCTAAACTCCGCTCCGTTCCGCTTCGCTCTGCTTCGCTCCGCTTGAAGCGTCGAAACGCACGGTAGGTGTTCTACCAAACGCGTCGACGACACCATCGAAGTTGTTTTTCAATACTAGAACTACTTATAAAAGTTAAGTTGATTTTGTTCTAATATTTGGCAAGTATTCATCAAAAATATGCTTTTTATTTCTCGTAAATCTCTTAATATTTTGTACAATTTAAAATTAGGACCTTAAAATATCATTAAATTAAAAATATAAATATTATATATACCTACAAATACTGGAGAAGGCAATGTCTTACTTTAATTATTATTTATAATGCTTATTGCGAGCTAAGGATTCGTGAGCTTTTATTTAAAGCGGTATAATATTAAAAATGTTTGAACTTTGAAGTAAATACACATTAAATAAATATCATATGAAATAATTGTTTCAAAGTCAATGAATAAGATGTAAGTTTGCCAAAAAGGAGTCAATATTAGAATCTATACAAATCTTTTAAAGACGTCAGTCACCTCTAAGTTTATATTGTGATCGCGTGTCACACGCACAATCTCTACATATTTAACTTTCCTTATAATAGTTACATATAGCTACAATTATCGATGGAAGCAATAATTTTGACTTTTATCACAATGCTACTAAAGTCCAAACAACATATTTCATAAATGTGGAAGCATCATTAAAAGCTTTAAACGTTTGACTTAAACTTTTAGTTCTATTATGCTCTATGTTCTATTTAATAGATATTGAATAGCTCTACTAGTTTTATTTCACTATAAAAGCTTTATCTACCACATGAGAACTATTTAATAGTTGAATACCAATAATTTACATGCGTACATAATATTATAATATTATACGTATTTTGCAGCTCTGTAGAGATGCTACAAACTTCATGTCTACGCGGCTACGTGTGATCAGCTTATTAAACGGTTTGATGGCTTGTTTATAGTTGAAACGCACCTTGAGCTACTTCAAAACGGGCAATATTTTACTGCAATACTGCCAGCAACATTGCCAGCTATACCGATCAGTCTATGCAATATTGCAATACTAATGGCCCGGCCATATATTTGGTATGGCCAAGCGTTTTTTGAGTGTCAGCCATTGTTACATGATTGTGCAATAATGTTGCCCGTTTACGATCTCAAACCATGGGTCATATAGATGCAGATATATCGCAATACATGGCCCAGCCATAGATTGAAATGATTTCGAGATATAGTTACAGTTGCCAATAGTACAGCCGATTTCCGATTATATATAGCCCATTTAGAAGTACATTTACGGATTTTTTATACACGAGCAAGTTTATACCTACGATCAATATTTAAAATCTAAATACAAAAATGGGCATTTTTAATTTAAAGATTTTAAACATCGAATGTAGTTACAAAATAGGAATTTAAATTGCAAAATAGAATGTATGTTAATATTGACCGACTGTTGCATCGTCCCAAATATCACGCAATTTTTTTCTCATACAAACATATCTATATACTTTGAAAATATTAACTAACCATATGACGTAGTAAAACAAAGCTTTGAAACTATTGTGCCAGTATTTCGTCAGATTATTTCAAGAACCAGTTTATGAAACAATTTTAATTAACAGCTAAATAACATACGTTGTCTGTTGCATGCTTAGCTTAGAGATTGTGAAACATGTAGTCGATATTTACAAAATATGTTGTGAGACGTAAACAAAAGATGCCGTGTCAGATTACTTCAGCAACGTTGCATTGTTCATAATAATTATTAATAGGATTGGCGCCTCGGTAGCTAGACGTGACGTGACGTTATGATTTTTACCTAAAATTCAATTATTTTTATTTTCTTCTTCATCCTGCCCTGTTTCATTTCTATTTGGGGCCACCGCAGTATAATCTCTTTTCCTGTTCTTTTCTTCCCCTTGCTATGACGAGAGTGTGAAGATACGATTATTTTGAGAAATAAATGTCTTTAACTGTAATCATATTACAAAAAATAAGAACGCTACGTTTCTCTCGTAGATGACTGCTGTTGTTTTCTTTAAGCCTACACTATGCTTGTTCCACAGCATAGTTAGCTTTAATCATAAAACTAACATTGTTTACTTAAAAAAATCCTTAATTATTACGTCATTAAAATAATAATATCTTTAAGTATCTGAGTGAGTATATTGAGTAACAACGGCAATATCGATATCTAATTAATCAAAACTATAGCTAAGTATTTTGAATATTGAGAAATATGCGGATGCGTGTGTAATTAAAGACGGCTAATAGTACACTGAGTTTATATTTTAACAACTAGTAGTTTTGCGTAGATGCGATAGACGCGCCATATTTGTATAACTACATATACATCAAATATTGAAAATGTCTCAAAGTTATATTACATACTGGAGATCTATATGAAATTTATTAACGACCTAAAAAAATGGCAACTGGACAGACGGATTACAGGGAAAAATTCTATGGTACAACTTTTGGAAACACCTCCGCTCAGAACAGCCTGGAAGAGATAATTTTATAGCACCAAAGCCAACTGTGGCATATACTTAATATTAACTAAATATATAGTACAACAAATGCAACGATACATAATGTCTAATTATTATAGATTATTTTTGCAGCTACATATCAAATTATCTCTCACGTAATAATTAAAATATTCTTATTCACATGAAGAGAAAGTAAAATATAAAGTTAATATTTTAAACGTACGTCAGAAATTCAACAGGTATTGTACTATCAGTATTTTCGTGTACAATGTCACACGACATCATTATAATTTTTCATCTGATAAAATACAGAACGATTGTTATAATGATTATAAAATGCACCAAGGTTTTAATTTGACTTGAATTTAATATTTCTCAACGGTTAAAGGTCATGGTAGGAAATATGTAGGTTTATTCGTATAGATCGACGTATCTCGCATCCTTTGTCTAGAAACAACAGAAACATAATAATTGCTATTATTGTTGTTCATCAAAAACTATGTATCAAAGCCCAAATACGATCAACTTGCGAGAAAGTATTCGAGATTTTGAGAGTGATCCATCTTATTTAAGTCACCTATTATGTATTTTTTCATTATAAGGCCGTCATATGATATCCATTTATTAAACGCAGTTGGGAATTTCGAAAATCAAGTAGGAGATAGGAGATATGAGATAGGAGATAGGAGAATCTACTCGTCAATACTTTTTGATAAACGGCGCTGTCTCATTTGAGCAGCACGTTCAATGGTAGGCCTACTAAATTATTATATAAGGATGAATGAAATAAAAAAATACATTTCCTAGAAAAATTAAATTATTTTTAAACAAAAATAAAACTGACTTCAAAACTATAACTACATATAGATGTAACCGCTGCCGCTCCGTTCGTAAGTTTGTTGCAAAAGCAGGATTAAACTGTCCTTCTTGACTGGCACCGACTTCAAAAATAACCGTTAATAAATATAAAATATTTATTTAAGGCTGTTCTTTGAAGTAATTTAAATATTATTTTTACTTTTTAGTTCAAGTTTGTACATACTATATGTAGTTATAGTTTTGAAGTCGTTTTTTGTATTTTGTTTAAAAATATTTTTTTATATTTGAGCATAAAAGTTTTGGTCGATAATTGAATTTTTTATTCTAGGAGTCGCCATTTTGTCAATGATCAAAATCTTGACTATTTCTTCGATCAATACCTGGATTCATAGTTCCAATTATAAAATATTTTTGTATTCGATAACCCAAATTATATCGTAAAAATCAATATTTTTGGGAATAAAAAAATGCCCTTTGTAAAGTTAAAAGATACCACTACATGACACTACACTACTTTTTTGTCAAATAAAATCCCTTTCCAAAAATATTCTTAAAATAACAGCTTTTTTGGCCTTACGACTGCTTATCACAATATAATAAAGTACATATGTGTTGGAATTACGCAGAAAGCTTATTATTACAACTTTCTAATAGGTAACATTTATAAGGTAAAATAGATCGATATGAATAATATATAATAGATGATTATTGAATAACAAATATATAAATTATAATAATCTTCCCAGGAGGAAACCGATAATATAATATTATTTTGAATGGTATCCGTAACAATACAACTAATTGTTGAATTGCTTTGATGATGGAATTACCTTCATTTGTATCTCTGACACGTGCAAATATTATAACGACATCATATAACCATAATATACCTAATGAAGGACAATATGTTTATTTATTTATTGAATTGTGAACATAAAAGAAAATAATATAATATTAATTTATATATATATTATTCATATTAAATAGGAATCATGTCGTGTACCATTTGGAAATCGATTGTTGGAAAAATGAATCTTCATTAAATGATTTTTTTATATTCCAATGTTCCATTATGGTCTCTTAAAAATGGTCTAGATAATTTAATAATCGATTATTGAAAATGCAGGTTATGTAAACTGAGACAATATCACAAAAATTTAATATATTTAAATGAAAATAAAATAGATTATAACGTGAATTTGCAATATATTATTTATCACACGCGGGTGTTTCAAGCATGTGTGGTCACGGGTAGGCGCATATTAAATGCGTTAAAGGTTTTTCGTTCAAATGTGCGATACTAGCTTTGAAGTCTACGCAAAAAACAAACTTGTTAAAAAATAAATGTTTGTAAACTTAACCACGAATAGCCTTTACTAAATGGAATTGTTAACCAAAGTGCGAGTAAATACCGTTATAACTCCTGGGTAAAATTTTCAAATATCCTAATATACTTAATTTTTCAGTTGTAACAATTAGGATTTATTGTCAGAATAAAAATAAGTTATCATATACATATATATTATTTTCCAGACATTATATTAGATTCTCCTTTGAACAAAATATAATATAACCATTTAAATTCTGTACCTTGAGAGACTAAAGTAATTGTCTTTCAGAACAGATTAATATTTGATATTTCATTTCACAGAAATAGATAAATATTTGCTGGGAGCTAGTTTGCTACCGAATTTCAACAAATTTTCGTTCATTTGCAATAAACAAAGACACATAGTTAGTCAGGATATGGCTTTAAATATTTAAAGAATACCTGCAAGCGGTTAATATTTTTTTCTGTTTGTTTGTACACGTATCTTATGGAAGTAATTGAACAGCCTCGTATAAAATGCCATTATCTTACCTTTATTTAACTAGTTTATATAAATTACAGGTTGTGATGCAAGGTGATAAATCTTGGTTTGTGTTTTCTAAAAAATGTAGACTAAGTCCTCATCGTGGTCATTCCTTCTAGATACTGATTCAAAATTAAGCTCTGTGTTGATCATCATTAAGCATTTACATTCATCATTATTTAATGAGTTCGTGACATCAGGTCAAATATTCTCGAAATTTCAAATTATAGCTTTGATCAGCGTTCAATATAGTAATTTCTATATCTCATCTCTTAATAGCTAAAACAAAATCCGTTATCCGTAAAATATAATATTTCTTATGAACAGTTTAATGATAATATGTTAGACTTTGAATAAAAATAATAGATATTGTATAAAACAAAACAAAAAAAATTGTCTAGTTAAATTGTATGTTCAAAGTTAAAACTAGCTTTAACTCCAATTAATTTGAGATTAATAGTTCATTCTAATTTTAAAAGAGGGATTCAGTATTAACTAGGAAAAACGCGTCGTAACTAAAATTGAGATATTTCTGTAACATATATGTTTGACCACATTTTATGCTATTATCCCCCGAAAAAGTTCAAGATCAACCTGCTCGTAGCAGAAATGTAGAAAAAAAATTTATGGTAAACCTACTGTTCCACGAAAATACGTACTTAGAAAACCTAAACTGCGTCAAATAAAGTGAAGTTCCCACCCGGACATAACTGAGTATCTAGTTTGTGTATAAATCACCTTATATTCGAAGATGTTACAGTTCGCGAGGTGTAAGCTGAGCTTTGCTATTGTGTGATTGCACATACATAGATAGTGTAGGTGTGGGTAACGGCTGGAGGCGCGGCCGTCCCCGCACCTTCCACATTTTACCTCTAGTAACGGATTTAAATGCGGTTTAATATTTATATTATTATTCGGATGCTTTTCAGCAAGTCGCGGCAGACTGAAAGATGACAGTTGTCTGATTTGAAATTATAATACATTATAAAGTATTTTATTTAAACGTGTGGTACTCGCGTTAACAAAAGACAATAGTATTATTATTTTACTAGAATATCTCTCCCCCTTATGTTATGTACCTATCTTAAATATAATAAAATATTTTTAAAAGATTTTTGTTCGACTTTACTCTTGGTAATCACTCACACCAATGCAAAGCTCGGCTTACGCCTCGCGAACTGTACTAACACTTATCTATACAAACACGTTATATTCAAATGCGCGAGTCATGTACACACGCCCTTGAGTAGACAATATCGCTAACCGAGTTAAATCTGTCAACATATTAACGTGCCTATCATAAGGCAAGGTCGTGAAAACCACTAGGGCCCTGAAACTCAGAGGGCTCTCGAAAGAGGGGGGCAGTGAGCTCTCTATGCTACAAAACTTCGAGAATTTTATTTTACAAGGTGATAAATGAACATTTGTAATAAATGAAATGTTCGTGGTGAGTAGGTATGTACCATTTTAAGTGTTGATTATATATCTTCATTGAATAGTTGATTTCTTTTTTCAACCTTTTTATATGGCGAGCACAAATACTTTGCAAGAAAATATAATATAACTGATAACCAAATTAAGACTGGTCTTGCAAGTTGCATATCATTCATGGTCACACTGGTTGTATTTCGATACGCTTAAGTTTATATTATTAACTATATACTCAGAACAAAACAAAATTCTTAAGGCTGGTGCAATATATAGAGCAATAGAGACGATACAACTTAACGACATCGGGCTAGTCCGTCACTTCCGCGCATTCGCGCCGTCCCGCCCCGGGCCCTAACGCCGCCCCGGGCACTACACCCGCCCCAGGGCCCCAGGCAGCCCCATCCTCCCCGGGCCCCACACGCGCCGGCCGCGACCACGTATTCACACATCCGGCGCGCACACCGTAATAAAGTACTCCAACATTGGATTATTGCAAGGCTCACGTGGTCGTAACATCACGGTCGCGATATCCGCCTAGCTGCATATGCACTGTATGATCCATCTTACTACGTGTAACAATAATGCTTATAACAATCGAACCTCTCATCTCAAGTCTGGATGCATAATTGCATAAGACTATTCCAAATGAGCACTTCTAGGCGGAGTCACACGCATGCAAATCATGACCTTTATAGCGGTTCCAGTATAAAACATAAATGTACTTAAACCGTTTAGTCATTTCTGCCAACTTCATGATAATACATATATTAAAATGTGAATGTGTGTAAAATTTGCTAATGTATTTAATATAATATATGTATTAATTAGAGTTACTGTACTGTGTTTTATTTGTTATGAGAGATGAGAAGATGTATATATAAGTTAAGTACTTAGAATTTTCAATTAGAAGTATTTATATTTCCACGAATTGAATGAATAGTAACGGGCGGTCAATATAAATCCCGGATTACGTTTTAATTGCCACGTTGATGTTTCAGATATGGTATGCATTAATACGTTCCCTTGCATGTCTGAAGCACATTATGTAACATGCACATTGCAATCCCTTATATTTATGAACAAAAAGCTAAATCTGCAACATGCCTCTGCAAAATTGCTCAAAAGACAACTCGCTAAAAGCGTTCTCACTTTTTATGCAAGTACTTTTTGGCAAAAATAAAAATTTGATCGAAATTTACAATAAACAGATCTTAATTATTTACTATATTTTTACTAATATTCTATTTAAGAAATCACATCGAGATTTTTTATGAGCTATATACAATATACATATATACATATAAACTAAGCAAATTACGCATACAAGATCAAATATGCCGTGATCACGGCTAGTTATCTGTTGGTGAAAGTTTTTAAATCAGTTCATCAGTTTCATAAATTCCCCTTTACAAACGAACTTACTTATCTTACAACAGAAAAATATATTTATAAATAAAATTGTTTTCCTCCCAGATGTTTGTAATGAAAAGATATTCATTAATTGCGAAATTGTCGAAGGTGGGCTCTGTGGGGGCGGGTTGCGCAGGTGCTCTACGCAAAAGCCGTGGGTATAAATACGGGGTGCAGGAGCGGGAATTACCAGTGGCACTAGGGGTAGGCTTTCAGACGCGAGAAGTTGCTGAAGCTCTGAATCTTTAGAAATTCCAATTTTCCTCTTAAAAAATCATTTATTAATTTTCAGTGGTTTCCATCCACTTCTATAGAGTTCATAAAAAATGCGGTTTTTAAATAAAAATCAAACCTTCTGCGCAATATTTTCTCTGTGCTGAAAGTTTCGGATAAAAGTTTAAATTAAATTTCTTTCGAAGTCTAGCCGTTAATGTGTTTGATACAAAAATATATACTTATTAATTTTCGACGCGCATAATTTAAATACATAAAAATTTGTATATTTTTAGCTATTAAAGTTGAGGGTGATCAATTTGTTGCTAGGAGTAAAACTTTATCGCTCGCGGTAAAATCGGACTTCGTATAGATTTACACTAAGATAATTTAATTTCGGTGACCTTATCAACTGCAAAATTTCATCAATGCCCTGAAAATTGACTGTTCAAAGATAATGCGTAGAAAAGAGAAAGTAAAACGTATAAAAATCTAAGAAAGAGAGCGCGAAAAGTTAATAACATGAGGTGGTATTATTATGAAACTCCGTGAAAAAAGGTAAAACATTTCAATTACTTTAATGTATTTTATTTGCACTTTAATATTTTAAGTTGGCATATGTTTAACTTATTCCCTTTTTTGCCATATAATAATTTATGCTTTGTTTAGTTAATTTAAAAAAAAATGCTTTGTGTGTATTGTTTAGTTAAAATGAAAACATAAAATTAATATATTTTTACGAAATAAGAAACAGGTTTTCTTAAATTTAATGTTTTATATTAAAATATGTCATAGTGAATATTAATTGTGCAAAGGTTTTAATGGTCTCTTTTAAATAAAAATTTGAAGGGTCCTTAAGATGAAACATTTTACCCAACACTCAGAATTTGAAAAGGTTCCAAAAATAAATGCGATCCGATAAAGAGAAATTACCTCCATTATCCGTAAAGCATCCGACCGTTTGGCTCTTAAATTTTTTACAAGAAGTCTTTAATTCGTGTTTAAAATTATGTTAAATTTCAATTACCTAATTCATATTTAAATAGCTAGTAGCCTGCAAATCCTATGCATATTAGGGTGGCCTCTACGACAAGTAAAACTGAAAAATTTAAGTGACAATAAATTTAAAATTAAAAACCGCATAAAAAGAGATATATATATATTATAACAAATAACGACTACATAGAAATAATCTCGCAATTTCTATGTCTCTATAAGTTTAAAAAAAAATCTGTTTTTCAAGCATGAACCTATAAACTAGCTAAATAATTTACTTATTAATTAAACTAAAGTTAATAAATTTTCTGCCTTGATTTTTTCACATCTAAAATTCAATTCAAGACTTGCCGACGGAAGATGAGTCTAGTATTTAAATATCCTTTTATATTTTCATAACTAAGAGCATAACAAACATATTTGAAGTATCTTTCCTTATCCGAGTAAGCAGCGGGAATAATTAAAAAATAGTACCATACATTTATAATGCATCGATCGATAAGATCAATGAATTTATTCGAGTGTCTATTGTATATTATTATTATAAAGTCATTATCAGTATCGATAATTATATTGTTTCATAATATTTTTTATTATGTGAGTAATATGATTGTAAAATTCAAACAGACATTATATTATATTTAAATTTATATTTAAAAAATGATGGAATAACCGAAATTGATTATCAAAATAAATGCAATGAAAACACGTTTTACAGTTTTTGTCTATGTTTTACGTGGAATCGCAAAATAATGATTTTTAAAAAATAAATGTTCATGTATATTCATGGCGTTTTAAATTTTAACTTTATTGAAGCTTAATCGAGATACTTACAGTTAACCTACAACAAAGCACCTTCTTTCTAATCAGTGCCACAAAATTACATCCAAAAAAACTCGGAACCAACGTTGTATATGGGTATATTCACAATTGAACACTTACAAAGATTTATAGAAAAGTACTTATAAAGAAATACGAAAATTGAAGATAGGTTGACAGTTTTTGACTTATTTTTTTAAATACTTGAAACAATGTCCAATAGTTACGCGTAAATATAGTATACTTTTATAAGTTGCGCGCTTCAAAGATGCGTATAATATTCATCGTTTCGGTTCCATTTCTTTTTGAAAGTTATGATTGTATATAGTATTAGGTTTGACTTATTATTATTTATTCTAAATATTTAGAAGTTGATAGAGAAATGATTGAATCACTAGCAAGATATTCTAATCTCATTCGACGATTGTTGTCATTCGATTTTGCGGAACGGTTGATCACATAATTTATTATGAAATTAAAACGGGTAAAATAAAAATATTGTTTTAAACTTTCGGTAAAAATAATAAAAAATATGTGAATCATAATCAATGAAATAAAATAAAAATTCAATTACCTAGACTTATTTCAATTATAAAGGCATTACTCTAGAAAACTTATAATAAATAAAATAAACTAATAGCATGCAAGAATTTGGTCTAGTGAGATACTTGAAACCGCAACCCACGGCGCATTAGGAATCTCAAGTCACTTACCTACTACTTTTTACTGCGTCAATTTTGCATGTTTTTTATTAAAATTAGATTTGCTATAATGTGAAAGAAGATTATGTATTTAGCAATATACTTTAAATGTATTTAAATTTACTCGTATATAGGCTACGAGTGGAGGATCTCTTTCAACAAGCCCTTTCATCGTGGACTTAAAAGATTTTAAGTAAAACTAGATTGAAAGTGTACAAGCCTACAAATAAATAGCAGTGGTAACCTTTAGCATGTTTATGAAAAATGTTCTGAATTCCATTAAGCTTTTAAAGATTTTACATGCGGCCTCGTCCTATTCAGAATTTTTCCTCCGCTCTAAGATTCATCCATGCCTAGTTGTAAAATTATCTTGTATACGTCATTTAATTGAGGAAATAGTTCAACGCTTTCACCCTGAATAAAATATACTCATTTTATATTTAATACATTTGAATAAAATTTGCGTATCGAAGTTTGAAATCAAGACAGACGATCGGAACAAATCTGTGCATATAGATTACCCTGCTTGTCTACTGTTTACAACATTTGCATTTGTGTTCTGCCAAAAGAATCAAAAATGTGCAACGGTAAAATGTCAAAGCTGCCTGTCTGAATTCCGGCTTTAATAAGGACTTTTTTAGTGGATATTGTTTCGTATGCCAGCGCTATTCGAAAAATTTAAAGGCTTCCCCACTTATATAATATTGCAAAAATCAATACTGTTTCAGAATATAGGAATGATAGTTATTTGTTTTCATTTGAGAAAAGAATTATTTCTTTAAACCCTTTTAAACTGATTAAAAGTAGAAACGGCTATTTTTCTTCTACTTCTCATCTAGTAGTTATTTTAAGAAATTTCATTAGCACGATTGTTTTAGTATTGATAAAAAAATCTAAAAAAGTAAAGTAAAAAGTGCATTGAAAAATTAGGATGTGAATTAATTTGTTTATATTATTGCATTTTTATTATCGTAATAGAACCTCTAAAATTACAGTTGTTATACACAGTTACAATTACATATATAAACTAATATGTGTGCTCTGTTGTATAATTAATAGGGTGATGAAAAATAACGCATAAAATATTTATAATAAATAAAATAGTATTTTGTTTATTCGTTTATATTGCGAGTATTTATTTTAAATAAGTCACAGGGCCACCCTATAAGTTTGAACATAGCCATTGTTTATATTCAACAACACACTGTGACCCAACCCGAGCTTTACAACCCACCAATGACGCCATCACCCAGATTTCCTGTTCGCGATACTTTACAATTCATTAAATCGGTTATGATGATTATAACTTATAAGCAAGATCCATCAAATATCGTTATGGATATAAGTTGCAATTCACACACTGATATCTTTAGTTCTATCATTTTTATTGTAATACGCTTTTTTATTTATGTTTCAACAATTAGTAAGTAGTTTGTCTCAATATTACATAGAGGGTGCTAATTCAAAAAGTCCATGTGGTGTTTATTAAACGTATTTTTATGCAGGTTTCACACGATTAAAATGAATATGGACGTGATAGTTTTGATGGCATAATTATGGGGTAAAGACAATGAAGAGTCTAAGGCGCGAACGGGCGCGCAGCGAGAGTCCGGCGGTGTCGGGCTCTCGCTCGCCTGTCGGCCGTTATGTAAGTCACTGCAGATTTTTATAAATCTACCACTTACTAGCCTATTTCCCGGCCATCAACGCCTATATATTTAATCCCAATTAATATATAATATATATTTATAAATATTATCTATTACTTGCACTTTTCATGTTTTTAAGTTGGGTAGTACAGATGCTCCAAGAGTCACAAGAGGGTGACTGAACACTGATTTCTAAGCGTTTCACGAAACGATATTGTTTTTCCTGCGTTTCTATTTCTGTGGATATATATTTTAACATTTGAAAAATATGTAGGCATTTGCATAATCATAAACTTTATGCTATAATTACCTCCTAGCTTATAATTTCGGCTTCGTATTTCAAATAAATATATGTACATATATCTAGTACCGACAACAATTTGTAGTCTAAGGTGTTTATATCTACAATGGAAGAGCTTCAGGCTTCAGCTTTATAAAGTCTGGAACATTGTGTCTTGAGTCGGCTTTAAGTTGTCCCTGACTTGCGTCGTACTTGGAAGTTCTTAGTATATTTTAGACTACAATATTACTGAGAGGTATTACTTAATGAACAAGACGAACTCTAAACTTTGTCTGATTTTTCTCAACAGTGAATTGAGCTGGAAATCCTTGCACTTTGAAATTTGATTTAATATGTATTATTTGGTTTGTACATTTTTATAGGTTTTAGGTAAATAAGGCTTTTGCAAAAGCGTTTTGATTGTGAATGTGATTCAGTATTTTTTATTAGTATGTAACGAATATTTGTTTACTCCAAGTTTATCAAAGATCATTTCCCCTAAATAGTTAGCATTATTAAAGTATAAGCATGCTTTATATCAAGCCTAAAGGGCAACAGTGTTTAAACCCTATTGTGGCAGTATTTTATGTAATTCTTTGCTAATATGAGGAAAGCTTGATGTGATTTAAAATTAAAACTATTGCAATAAATACCTTCATTAAAAATAGGTTGGTTAACTGAAAAGCAGTTCTGCGTGACCCAGCTACTAGTCTATATCTATTTGCATCGGTTCTGCACCTGTCGGTAGGCCAACCGTATTATGAGCCGATTTCAATTATATAACGATGCCTATTATCTATTTTTAATTGTCATGTTTCGGAATATTTTATATACGAATTATCAAAATGATTCACCATTTAAATCTTCAATAGGTGGATGCTTGTTGAAGGACAGTACATCGAGATTATATTGGATAAATTTCATATTAGAATAACTGAAAACTTTTACATAAAATACTGTATACCGGATTAAAACGCGATCTTTTATTTATATTGTTTAAATTATTTATCCCGACGTTTCGGATGCTCTTTCTGTCTGCCCGTGATCACGGTTGCTGAAAAGCATCCGAAACGTCGGGATAAATAATTTAAACTTTATTTATTTAATTTAAGGTTAAAAAAAATTACAATAAAGGCTTGGCATGCCAATTACACTAATACTACAATACAATTTTTAAAAAATGATGGACCAAACAAATCATAATATTAAAATTTTTATACAATTAACTTTAAAGTAAAAAACAATTAACTATTTACATAATACTTATTTGCGCCTAATAGCTTTCTTGAATAAACAATGAGCCCCAAACTAGGAAAACCCTATATCTAGGGGCCCAATATAAATAATAAATCGCGTTTTAATCCAGTATACAGTATTTTATTTAAATGTGTGATACTCGCTTTAATAAAAGACGATATTAACTGAAAACTGTTTAACTGACTGAGTCAAAAGGGCATATAACATACAAAAAGTTATAGTAAATTGCCTCGTGACGAGTACCTCTTCATTTCACTTCAACACTGTTCATATTGGCAGCGGACCTTTTTGCATTTAGGTTTTAGTCAAAGGAAACTTCTGTGTGGGCGACCAATACATTTCAATTTGCAATATGCAACTTTGTGTGTGCAAGGTTGTATTTGTGTTTTACGTTAGGAACTTCATTTCAACTTTTCCAATAGCGGTCGATTAATAATTAGCTAATAGATTACAAATATTTGGCGAAGAAGTATACTTCGAAGTGGCTGGAAGTATAATTTTTGCCCTTTCACGTTTTACATCAATAGAGTTATTATATTGATATAATTGGATAGTTTACGGTGACTCTATATATACTTATGAGATTTCAATTGATTATTTAATATATTTAGCCATGATCGTACATATATATATATATATCGTACATTAGGGATGTAACGAAGGTGGTTTTATCGGAACCGAATTCGGAATCGGAGTTTTTAAATTTGGTTTATCGGAACCGGAATCGGAACTGAAACCGGAATCGGAGGCAGACACTATAGAGAGATGTGTAATAAAATTAATTTACAAACATTATTCATCAGTTTCATTCATATCAGTTCAAAAAAGTAAACACCTTCCTGGGCATATAAAAAAAAACTAATTTTCTTAAATTTTAAACAGAAATTAATTAAATCGAATGGCGCTGACCACGGCCACTGCCACCGATGTGCTTCGATCTCCGATTATAATCTCCGATTCAAATTTATCGGAACCGAAATTGGAATCGGAGGTGCAAAATCAATCGGAAGTTCCGACTTTTCGGAACCGAAATCGAAGCTCCGTAACATCCCTGGTACATATTAGGGATGTAACGGAGGTGGTTTTATCGGAACCGAATTCGGAATCGGAGTTGTTAAATTTGGTTTGTCGGAACCGGAACCAGAATTGGAGGCAGAAGCAAAAGAGAGATGTGTAATAAAATTAATCAGTTTCATTAATATCAGTTAAAAAAATAAAACATAATACCTTCATAGTTGTTGAAAATAAAAATAAACGAATTGACTTAAATTTTATACCGTAGTAAATTAAATCAAATGGCGTTGATCGCAGCTGTGCTTCGACTTCCGATTATAACCTTCGATTGAAATTTATCGGAACCGAAATCGGAATCGGAGGTGCAAAATCAATCGGAAATTCCGACCTTTCGGAACCGGAATCGAAGCTCCGTAACATCCCTAGTACATATATAACAGAAAATGAAATGACCCTACTAATTAAACACGCTAAGGCACATTTAACATGACATTATTATTGTAAGAACGGAACATTGTGCAAGCAATACGACATGAAGTCATCAAGAGGGTGTCTGTCCTCGTACAGATGATGCTTTGTACTGTTTTCAATGCGATATTTGAACATGCAAATAATTATCTTTTAATTATTAGGTCAGTGAGCATTTAGAATCGTACAATAGTGCTCAAAAGCTGTGATCGAACTCTAATTATAATCAAATATTTGATAGTTGATGGCCATTGGTTACAATATTATACTCGTACATACTACTCATGTTTTAACGATGCTGACGTTGATTACTAGGTCAGCACTAATTTAAGAGTTAGTGATATATTACTATAACTATACTAAAATACGCTTTTACGTATAATATAATAGAAAGATTTTACTTCGTGGAATTTGTTATATATATATTATATTTTTAATTTGTAAATGCTTTACGTAAATGTCTAATGTTTTATATTGATTTAGGTTAACTATGAGTTACAAAATCACCTGGCTGAGTTTTCGAAGAATGGCGTTCCAGCGTTGCAAGGCTTCCTTATCGCAACGATCCCAGAGAACTCCTTCTCGTATCTCATGTGGTCCGAGCAAGCCGGGAACCTTGAACAGGCATATGACTGGAAAAGTAAGTATAAAGGTTTTATTATTTTCGACGTAGTACTTCAATGTAATCACAATATTGCCTCAATATTGACATACAATTTGGGAGCGGCAGACGTTTATGTTAGACCTATTCTTCATCAAAGCCCCAGTGCACAATCCATATTGTCAAAGCATTTAGTAGATATGAACAATACGGTTACAATGCCGCCATAACTCTCAAGTAGCCTTTGTACCGTCGGATCAAACCAACGTTTTCTAAAAATTGCTCATTCTTTTACTCTTGCCTTTGACAACTCAGGCTATATACATATAAACTTGAGTGTTTTATTTCTTTTAATCTTACACTCAAAACGAGATATTAAAAACAGATGAAAGTAGTTAAAAGCTACAACAGAACAAGACTTAATTATTCAGAATAATTACTATAATATGTATAACAATTTGACAATATTATAATACGGTTTAGAAATTATATTATTAGTAATAGAAATAAGTTTTAGAAAACGTGAAGTATAATGTTGCACCGTATATTGTTTTATAGGTCATTCTGGATTATATTCATCGAATGTATATAATATAATACTGAACAATTAAAGTGAAATAATTTACATATTATCATCTTCATTCATATTACTATTAATATAAAATATTCCGTTAATATCTAAGGATTTAAATTTTTAAGAAGAGACAAAATGTAATAACACATAGAAATACGCGAATGCGTCCTCATGTGACAGCTCTACTGGCGTTTTAAATTGATGGATGGAGGAAAAATGTTTTATGTTTTGTTTCAAACCTCGTTTTGTACTTTAGTTTTTCTAGCGCAGTTTGCAGGCATAATTCATATTTTGTTTTCAATAATCTATATTTTTGGATGCTCTGATTATTATTGAAGTTGCTGAAACGAATGAACGCATTTTCAAATATGTTCTAATAATTTAATATTTGGGAAGTATTTGTTGGTTTATGCCAGAGTTCCCCAAACTTTTTTGTGTCGGGTAGACCTCCTACTTACCTGATATTGATTTCCTGTAAATTTCTGCGACTGCGACTCTCAGGTTTTTACAAGTTCAAAATGTATTGCGACCACAAAGCGTACCATACATCCTACAACTTACACAATTTTATAAACATATATAATAACTTTTTTACTTCATAGGTACTTTTATAAATAATGTACATGTTTTGATATTATAAGATAGTATGATGTATGTAAATAGGTACTATCAGTGTATGTGTTGAGATGCACTATCGTGGACCCCCATTTACATTTCATGGACCCCCAAATTTTTTTTCGCTGACGTAGCCCCTTTGCAGGTCTATATAGACCACTTTGGGAATCACTGGTTTATGCTAATATCTGAAACAAGAGAACTATTATGTTTTTTTTATAAATGGAAAGTTAAACTTGAACTGATTAATGCAGGGTTTTTTGAAAATTTAACATAATTGCAAAAAAAAATCGAAATAGATATCAGTAATCAGTATCGATTCTGATATTTAGTGAGACGATGCGAAAGTGATGGATACTGATTATGATAAAATTTCTTCATTCTAATTAACTCATCATCTATACTAATCTATATCTATACTTCTATACTAATATTATAAAGAGGAAAGATTTGTATTTTTGTATTTTTGAATTTTTGTATGTTATGAATAAACTCAAAAACTACTGGACCGATTTTGAAAATTATTTCACCAATAAAAAGCTACATTATCAGCGAGTAACATAGGCTATTGTGTATAGTACATCTACATTGCACTCGTGTGAAGCCGGGGCACGTTGCCAGTATTATATATATTCTAAATATGTTAAACAATTGGCTTAATTTGAAACATGGAAAATGTTTGGCATTAAAATAAGAAAGAAGGTGAAAAACGAGTGAAATAAGCTTCTTTTATATTTTTCCTGAAGTCTTGAGAATTGACTTAAGTCTTTCTTAGAGTTTGAGTTTAGGTTATATTGTAACTCGCTTCATCCACCTACTGATACTTGCAGATCTGTGTTAATCAGTTTAAGTTATGAAGGATTGTATTATTCAATAGTATATTTAATTTTCAGTTCAAAGTATTTTTATTTCTAAATAAAAGTTTATTACGACATTGAATTCTTCAATATACTTTCTTTGAAATTTCAATATATTAAAGGCTTAGGGGCTGGCATGCGCTGCCTTCAATCGGAACGAATGCATGGCAGCTGGTCGATTGCATTCGCTTAATAGATAAATTGCTTTGGAATTCGTTAACATATTTCGACTAGTACTTCAAAAGATTTATTAAGGTTTAGTCAGTTTATTGTATACTATTTGAATGATTAGCATGTTGTATCTGTCGGGAGGCGAAGAATGCGTGTAGCGGCGTGAAATGTATAAATTATTAACAAATAATAAAAATAACAGCCTTTATAAAACAATCCTACATATATGATTAAAATTTGGTAACTAGATATAATTTAAATAAAATACTGTATACCGGATTAAAACACGATTTATTATTTATATTGTTTAAATAATTTAAATGTGTGATACTCGCGTTAATAAAAGACAATATTAACTAGATATAATTAACAGATAAGAGTTACTAGGAGTTTGCAAAATATCAGTTTTACGTGGCTCTGTGCCTTTACCGCGAGCGTAGGACTTGAAATATTGGTTTAAAAAATCGTAGAAATCAAAATGCTGGTATACATACTTGTTCCGAACAACTTCGTTTCTTTACACTTAGGCCCTAAAGTCAATATTAAATTAAATGTTTCACTATATTCCCTCCGTATTTCCCCGCTTAATTCCAAAAATATCGGTCTGACAAAAAAATGAGTATTGAACTAAATGTAGGAAATCGAAATATGATCAATTTTAGTTATTACGATTTTTCTTGAAAATTGAAAAATGGTCGAGTTATTAACGAAAATCGTTTACTCCCTTAAAAACATGATGGTAGGTGTGATGCCAAAGTAGGGGTCGAGGTTCGTCGCCATTTTGTATTTAGACTCCCACTGACCCCCTAAAGGCTGATGCAATAATTGCCATCTCGAGATGGTAATTAATGCAATTTGAAATTCTAACCTCACTGGGCTAAACAGTTTTGCGAAGATTGTCTTGCTTTCCAGTAAAGGCCTCCAATATGGCAATTATGTGTCTCCCTTCTCAAGTATTTACATATAGTACCCGCTATTGATTTTATATCGACCTTCCATCTGAGACGTCTCTCTTTATTACTTTGTGTTGTCTTGGACACCACTCTGTTACATCCTTAACCCATTTATTTATATAATTATTGTTTTTCAACATATTTATAAATAAATAGGAGCTGTAAATACTACATAGACAAATAAATTCTATTTACCTCATTGTTAAATGTATGTCCTAAAATGCACTCTGATGCAGTTTTTCCATATTTTAACGATAACGATAACTTTAACGATAATATTGTCTTTTATTAACGCGAGTATCACACATTTAAATAAAATACTGTATACCGGATTAAAACGCGATTTATTGTTTAAATTATTTATCCCGACGTTTCGGATGCTTTTCAGCAACCGTGGTCGCGGGAGACTGAAAGATGACAGTTGTCTTATATTTGAAATGTCACAAAGTTGCCATATTTAATTCAATTAAATTAAAAAATAATCTATTAATTTAGGTAACACAATGTACATCTATGAACGTCAATAAAAAATAATACATATTAAATTACTAATATTACTAATATTAAATGCTTCTAATTTTACATTTACTACCAGTTCACAAATCAAGGGCGTAGAGCGGACGAGAAGAACTGGCAAGAAACTCGCCGCCACTCTTTTTAATCGCCAAGTTTTTGTTTTACAATTATTACATATTAACGCCATCTATTCCTACGGAGTTGATATTTACTGTAATTTTCTATATTATGACAATATTGACTAACGGTGTCCTCTTGTTTTTTAGTATGTTTGATTTGGGGCTTTAGATTTTTAATAACTGGATCCCAGGTGTTGGAAAGTCTCAAACCATCTTCTCTATTGAAGTTAGGATATTTTTTAATTTCAATAGCCTCACGTACTAGTCTGGGAAAGAATCTACTTTCTTTAGCAAGGATTTTTGGTTGGTCGAAACGTATGTAATGGTTTGGTTTATCCAGAGTGTGTTCACATACTGCTGATTTAGAGTGACGTCTGTTTTTGATATCCGCAATGTGTTCCTTAAGTCGGTTTGAAATGCTACGTTTAGTTTGCCCAATGTAGGATAAACCACAGTCACAATCCAGTTTATATACACCTGAATCTTGCAAAGGAATATTACTTTTTATTGGTCTCAAGAACTGTTGAATCTTCTTGTGTGGCTTGAAAACTGTATTAATAGAAGCTCGTTTTAAGATTCTTCCAATCCTGTCTGTAACACCCTTCACATAAGGCAGGTAGGCTGGTTGACGTTGTACTGTTTGTGGTTTATTCCTGTTTCTGTGATGCTGTGGAGGCACCCGCAGCTTGTTGTCACGGAGTACTTGCTTAACATGCTGCAGTTCCCCGTTGAGGTGGGCAGCATCACAGAGGCGGTGGGCTCTCTGAAACAAACATACACCGACAGAAGAGAGTTGGCAAGGGTGGTGGTGGGAATCACCATTGAGGTACTTATCAGTATGGGTTATTTTTCTAAACACAGTATGGCCAAGTGTACCATCCCCTCCCCGAACCACTAAAATGTCTAGAAAGGCTAGTGAGTTATTATTCTCCTTCTCCATAGTGAATTTAATGTTACTATGTATGGAGTTAAGGTGGTCTAGAATATATCTGTATTTCTAGACCACCTTAACTCCATACATAGTAACATTAAATTCACTATGGAGAAGGAGAATAATAACTCACTGGCCTTTCTAGACATTTTAGTGGTTCGGGGAGGGGATGGTACACTTGGCCATACTGTGTTTAGAAAAATAACCCATACTGATAAGTACCTCAATGGTGATTCCCACCACCACCCTTGCCAACTCTCTTCTGTCGGTGTATGTTTGTTTCAGAGAGCCCACCGCCTCTGTGATGCTGCCCACCTCAACGGGGAACTGCAGCATGTTAAGCAAGTACTCCGTGACAACAAGCTGCGGGTGCCTCCACAGCATCACAGAAACAGGAATAAACCACAAACAGTACAACGTCAACCAGCCTACCTGCCTTATGTGAAGGGTGTTACAGACAGGATTGGAAGAATCTTAAAACGAGCTTCTATTAATACAGTTTTCAAGCCACACAAGAAGATTCAACAGTTCTTGAGACCAATAAAAAGTAATATTCCTTTGCAAGATTCAGGTGTATATAAACTGGATTGTGACTGTGGTTTATCCTACATTGGGCAAACTAAACGTAGCATTTCAAACCGACTTAAGGAACACATTGCGGATATCAAAAACAGACGTCACTCTAAATCAGCAGTATGTGAACACACTCTGGATAAACCAAACCATTACATACGTTTCGACCAACCAAAAATCCTTGCTAAAGAAAGTAGATTCTTTCCCAGACTAGTACGTGAGGCTATTGAAATTAAAAAATATCCTAACTTCAATAGAGAAGATGGTTTGAGACTTTCCAACACCTGGGATCCAGTTATTAAAAATCTAAAGCCCCAAATCAAACATACTAAAAAACAAGAGGACACCGTTAGTCAATATTGTCATAATATAGAAAATTACAGTAAATATCAACTCCGTAGGAATAGATGGCGTTAATATGTAATAATTGTAAAACAAAAACTTGGCGATTAAAAAGAGTGGCGGCGAGTTTCTTGCCAGTTCTTCTCGTCCGCTCTACGCCCTTGATTTGTGAACTGGTAGTAAATGTAAAATTAGAAGCATTTAATATTAGTAATATTAGTAATTTAATATGTATTATTTTTTATTGACGTTCATAGATGTACATTGTGTTACCTAAATTAATAGATTATTTTTTAATTTAATTGAATTAAATATGGCAACTTTGTGACATTTCAAATATAAGACAACTGTCATCTTTCAGTCTCCCGCGACCACGGTTGCTGAAAAGCATCCGAAACGTCGGGATAAATAATTTAAACAATAAATCGCGTTTTAATCCGGTATACAGTATTTTATTTAAACTTTAACGATTTTAAATCGGTTCAGTAGACCCAGATATTACTGCATACAAACTTTTTTACACCTTGGGTTACATTATTCAAGTTTTAGTAGGGATCCCTAATTATTTCTGAAAATAAATATAGCCTGTGTTACTCGGTGAAGAAGTAACTTTCTGACGGCGAAAGAATTTCTAAAATCGGTCGAGTAGTTTTTTAGTTAAATCATAAGAAACAAACGAATATTTTCTCTTTATAATATTAAGCAAAACGCCCCGGCTTCGCACGGGTGCAAATAGATGAAAAAAAGCAAAGCCTATGTTACTCGCTGAACTATGAATATAGCTTTCTATTGGTATCATCAATACTTTTCGCAGCGCATGCGACGAACCACATTTTTTGGCAATTTTTTTTACACCTCGGGTTGGTTTTAGTAGGAAATTGTAAGGATCTCTATTTTTTTCTAGTAATAAATATAGCCTATGTTACTCAGCGATAATGTAGCTTTCTATTGGTGAAAGAATTTTTGAAATCGGTCCAGTAGTTTTTAAGTTTATTCAATACATACAAAAATACAAATCTTTCCTCTTTATAATATTAGTATAGATTAGTAGTAGTAGTTATACCTATTACTAAATGCTAATACTTCAACATGAATTCATGTATACATCGACTGATAGTTGTCGCGATATTATAATTAGTTCCCCATATCGGTACGTCGGCCAACCTCTTAATATAACACAATTATTCGGAGAGTTCGAAACAAATAATGAAGTTAAACTGTATGCACTGATGACATGAAAGGGTTAATGTGAACTTCGCTATTAATTTATATTGCATATTGCGTTATTAATTTTGGAAGAGCAAATCAATTTGCTTTAAATATAATTGTATATGAAACACATTTATGTATCAGCGACGTGTTCGGTATCATTTTATGGTTATAATCTACTATATATCTAGGTTATAGGTTATAGGTTATAGTCAGCAGTGCCGGGACCACCATACAAGCCCAAACGCCTGTTTTGCCTCATTAGTGCATTAAAAATATATTAGAAATATAATAATGTAATTAGTCATATATAACTTATACGATTACATAATTATATAAGTTATATAAATATAATATAAACTTTTGGGCTTGTATGGTAGTTCCGCCACTGGCAGTCAGTAGTAAATTACAAAGAGAAAGCGGCTTTATTCGATAGAATTACATAAAAACAACTCATGCAGACACATACTCATATATGCACATACCTCCAGACACACTACAGATGCAACCACACTTTTTTATGTAAAAATTAAGTTATAATTTTTATATAATTTTAATTTTTGGTATGGAAGAGTGGGACATCTTGGCACAAGTGCTTTACTGAAAAGGTATACCAACAACGGTATAATTCCATGTGAAAAACTTGTTTAAAAATAAAATCTTAATAAAAATAAAGTTACTACACTTTCACATACTGCTAGCAGACAACATTTATGTTACTTGGATGTATAACCATCAAGTGTGTTTCAATATAAAAAAAATCGTATCGTACTTCATTCAATTTCATTATCAAAGCTGATATCGTTAAGCGCATTAACAAGAATACAGAAATATAATTTCGCGAGTTTAAAAGGAAGACAGGATTGTTTCCATTACGGATGGCGGTTGAATCCGATACGGGAAATTAATTGAGCTAACAAAAGGTCCATTGAGATTTACGAAGCCCCATAGATATTAAAGATATTTATTGTAAAAACCTTCATATACGTATCATATTGTTTTCATTAGTAACGTGAAAAGGTTATATCTTTACTACCTACTATGTACTTGAATTTGGAAAACGTTTATCAATATCATTAAAGTTCTTAGAATATATCTTTTGTTAGTATATTAAATAATAATAATATTTTTTTTTGGATGGATGACCTTAAAAAAATAGGAGTGGAGGCTGGATAGAGGTGAAGTGAGAGAGAAATGGCGGAAATTGGAAGAGGTATAGGCCTCCCGAGAGGGGTCATAATGATAAAGAAATTATTATTTTATTTTATTTTCTTTAAAGTGTAATTTCGTTCTTTTGACATGTCTTAAATAGGCTTAGTATTATTAGCTAATGAAAAGGGGAGGTGCAAGAGGAAACAGACGCGAGTCATCTGACATAATACGAATCGTGTCGCAGTCTCGCATAAACTGAACATCCGTCGGACCTTAATTCAAACACGTCATGTTTCGACCGCCTTTAGCACCAAGTATTGTCTTGTTTCATATGATGACTTTAAAACGTATTTTTGATGTAGTACGATGTGAATATTGAAAATAATTACTTTTGAGAATTCCTTAGTGCAAAAATAATTAATTTGACATATCAAGTAAAGGATATTTCATCTGTTTTATCTTTGAAAACAATTACACATTTTCAGGATTTCAATATAATAGAAATATAATTAATCGACTTGACATAATGTTTCCGAAATTTAATTTACATACAAGTTAATGATATCATCTTATTACAAAATTTACCTCCTTCGGTTATCTTTCAGTCAGTGGCGGCGTAAGACCTAATTTTTATGTGGGCAAGATAAATTTTGCGGGGCCCTCTGCCTGCAAAATTTTTTTTGGCGCGTTCGTGGCTTTTAAGTAATGTATAATAATTTTCGGGGCGCGAGGCCCGCTGGGTCGCGAGGCCGTAGGCGGTGGCCCACGTCGCCCACGCCTTACACCGCCACTGCTTTCAGTGAACACAAATATGAATTAAAATATTACTTAATCTTTAAAAATTTAATTAAGATTTTATCAGATACTAGCAATTGCCCCCGCAACCCCCCTTGTGGGTTGAATTTCGTAAAATCCGTTCTTAGCTGACCTCTACTCGGCGAAAGGAATATTCCTACCATATTTCAAGTCGCTACGCCTTATGGTTCCAGAGATATCGTGATGAGTGACTATATAGGTGGAAATCTCTTTTATATATATAGACAAGCTTCTACACTAAGACGATAAAGTGACTAAGAAATTAATAATTATTAACATCATATTGGTGATCTTATAATTTGGTCGAGCCTAATTTTATGGATATTAGTTTAGTTGGAGACAGAATTATATTATTTAAATTCTTCTATTATTAGCCATTCAATTGCATTACTTCATATTACATTATTTTAAAGTTAATTTGTTTATTAAATAAACAATAAAGACAACAAAATATTTGCAGATACCTTAAATTCCGACTCCGTCTTATAATGAAATGAACTCAAGTTCTGTTCTGTTCAAGTTAATATGCTGTTTAAGGAAATTCTTCAAATACTTTATATTTTTCGTTTTGTCATGATAATCAAAATCCTAAGGTTATTTTCAGTATAACTTACAAATGGGATGTAAATAATGTTTAAATAAAGCAAAACGCATAACTTTTTTCCTGACATCTAAACAATGTCCAAAAATGGCACTGAGATTAAGTTTGAATGGTTTTACGAAATGCTTTATTTGCAAAAATTAAGTTTTACGTAAAACCATTCAGCTCTACGATCATTTTTTAAATCCCTTTTCATTGAGTTAAGCTCTACATTTCTGTTTTTCGTTCAAGATATCACTTGATTTAACTAATTCATCACAAAAGCTTTCAATTGAAGATAAATTATACAATTTTAGTATCGTATTTTCACAATTAATGAAACTGAATAAGTTCATTGTTTTTCTAGTTATAAAAATGTAATTTATGTTAGTTTTATTGTAACACGGGTGCAATGTATATGCAAAAAAAATGTTATTCGATGATAATTTTTAAAATCAGTCGAGTAGTTTTTGAGTTACTTCGTAACAAACAAATCATTCCTCATTATAATATTAGTATAGATTAATTATTATCATTTCAAACTTTTACGTCAAAGAAATTGAACTTGAAAAATAATTTCCTCTCTTTATTGCGAAATCAAACATTCCAAAAACTTTCTTCATACGTCATTAGCCGTAGTAAGATTTTAGTAATCATGAATGTTTATAAATCTTCAACACATTATATACTCAATACTGTAGTAATGGACATCTAAATTAATCGATACGCTACCTTCGCATTAACATTTCAAGGGGTTGCTATATGGATGGATATAGCCAATAAGGGATTTCTGCAATAAAAATAATTCATGCCATAACACTTATCAAACATAAGGCAGAGTAACATTCTTCTGATAATTCCTTTGATTATTAGATTTTTTTGAATATAGATGATTAATAATGTAGCAGGTGTTTGAGTGGTTTATATGTATAATAAAGCGCATAGTTGAAATAGATTTTTTGCTAAAAAACAAACATTAATTCAAATTAAAAAAGTTACTTTTGTATATTATTGTTAACACTGCAAATCTGCGTAGCTGTGTAGACTCCCGCGTAGCTACGTAGGCAACCTCTACGACGCGACGCGTCGAGACGCGACAATTCTATGTACCTAATAATTATATATTTTTTAATTTCGCCATACTTTTGGATACCTAATTAATTACCTTATTAATTAAAGCTTACTCCTTATTAATAACACTTACAATTGAAAATTATTGCTAAACAACAAATAGCCAATAAAAATTAGGACTACCAGTCCGGTATACATTCTGGCCTACATAATAGTTTTATGACACAGTAAATAATAGCTATAAAATTAAGAGGATGTGTAACGAATGTCGAGACAAGAAATACGTCAATTATTAAGCCACTATTTGTGTTTATATTAATAATTATTGTATTTTATACTTAGTAATAATTATTTGAAAATATTCCAATTAAATCGTCGTGATTGATTGTAGAACAACGGCGGATCTGCAAAACGGCTACTTTACAGGAGAGCGTTTTAAAGATTGATAAGTTGTTTTTTGTATGTTTTTATTGATATTTTTGTTGATAATTATAATACGGATAATCTATTCGGGTTCAAACTCGGAAATATTATGTTTGGTGTCTTTTTAATATTAACTTTATACTGATTACCGTGAGGGGAGGCCGAGGGGACGATTACAATGAATATATAATACGCATTCTTGTACTGCGTTGAAAAAGCAGAACCACTGTTATTCTAGGCAGTAACTTAATTGTTTTTATTAAACTCCATTTTTTTTGTTTATTCTGTTAAAAATTTACACTCTTATAAAAATGTTTATACAATAAAACTAAAATCGTAAAAAATCAGAGCCGTCGTTGTTCTACGATCATGACGAAATATAATAAAAACTTAGTGCTATTACATGATATAATTTGATATAAAGTACTAATTTAATTTCATTATTTAAATTATAATTATCACAATAAGATCTCATTTCTATATACAATAGGTTAAACTGTATGAAGTAAACTCATAATTAATTCTAATTTAATATATGTTTAAAGCTTTATCACCGTGATTTTGTGTAATAATATTTTGTTGAAACTATATTGAAATTCATATTTCGGTATCCTCAATTCCGTTACACTTTCTTACACCGAGACGTTCGACAAGGTTTCATCCAATTATTGTTAATATTCCACAAATACAAACAGCTTGTGTTGCTCCATCCTTTCTTTACAAATACCAAAGAAATGAGTTTCTGAATATTTCTTTTAAAATTATAAGGATTGGATGAGAAGATTTGTTTTAGGTGAGCGTACTGTTTATTGAAATTGCATGACCATTTTCCATTAAGTGGGATCAACTACTGTCAAACATAAAGGAAATTGATAACAACATAAATTCTAACAAATTACGCGTTATGATAAATATAAATTGCAATAATTATGTATAATACATTCTAAACCCATAAAAGGAGTAGTCAGTAAGCTAATGAAATACAAGATTTGGTACGCCCAAAGAGCACATGATAATATTTTGTAAAATATTATATATTGTTTTTTCTATATAGATAATAACAAAATCAAATGATTATGTGGAACAACCATTAAAATAAATTATTTAACTTGTATTTAATATTATACGTTTCCTATTCTGATTCACTTTCTAGGAATTGTTAAAAAAATATTTATTATATCTTCTGTAATATTAATTGTCTATATAAATTCAAAATCACGTATTTACGCGAGTTTGTTTTAGAGTTATTTATATACAATATGTAATTTTTTTAAATATTAACAAGAAAAATGCCTTTGAAATTACTAAAATATAGTTTTCTTACGTAATTTCTAAAAATAATTCATAATCTAGAAAAAATATATCACATTAATCACAAATATCTTTCATTTCAACAAATCACAATGGGGTTTTAGATATTATTTTATATGACTCCGTTCATTGAATTGCCTAAATTAGTAGAGTAATTAAGTAAATGAAATATATGTATGTATGTTAACATCCCATTTTATGAATATAACGTTAAATCTCTACAGAGCGGATATGGTTCTGTTGAACGAACTATCTCGAGTGAATTTTCTCTTGAATCGAGTAAAATATCAAACTACGTTCTGCAACTGAAGCTAGATTGATATGTTGATTGGTTTACCGTGCACCGAGCTTCAAACGTTATTCAAAACTCAGAATAGACACGTATTTCATATGCACACTCGTTTGATATGTATTTATTATTTTTCCTGAGGAAATTGAGTTTGGTTAGTTACATAAGTTTTATTTCAACAGCGCTGGACGAGAATGAACAAAAGAAGCAGGCTGTCATTCGTGAACTGGTGGAGACAGAGGCGAACTACATCCAACACTTGATGGTGATTGTCGAAGTAAGTATATTTTTTTTCTATTTAACAATAGACGTTGTTTTACTTTTCTAGTATCTTTGAAATAAATGCGAATTCTTGTCTTCTAGATGACCTACTTTATTATTATGCCACTTGGTTAATTGTTAGAATATAAACTAAGATATAATACACCTTTTTGCATTGTTAGTTAAATTAGCTTTGAAAAAATAATAGTAATCCTAAATCAGATTGGCAATGGAACTTTTTTTTTGATTGTGCATAACAATAAGGACGGCGAGGATCACAAACCATCGCGTGTCTCGAATATACGATGTACGATTAATTATAATATTAAGTACTTAATTAATTTATTTTTATCTTGGCATAGTCATTTCAACAAACATCATTTTAATTAATCTTATTTTACATACTCGGACCTACGATCAGTAAGAGAGAATGGAAAAGAAACTAAATATGATAATATTGTCTTTTATAAACGCGAGTATCATAATATATAATAAATATTATAATAAAATAACTTTTACCGGATAAAAACGTGTTTTATTATTTATCCGTCTGCCCGTCGAAAATTCGAAATGTCAGGATAAATAATATATTAAGACATATTAGATACAGTCACAAGTTAATTCGATAGTTATTTATGAATTATGTTACGAGGTTGAAAAATTTTTAAAGGTCGGCAACGCAAGCTTTCTAGTGTTGCGGATTTTTATGGGTGGTGATGATCACTTACAATCACAGGTGATTATTAGTACCATAAAACCCATATTATAAGTGTTAATTGATTATTTAATCCTATAAGGTTCTTCTACATAAACTATTCTAACATTAAGTTTTATGTACGTACATATATGCAATCAGATCACCTTCATAAATGTTAAGTTTGCGTTAAGGTTAACAAAAGGTTAATTTCGGTGGCGCGAATCGATCACAGCCCCATTTACTGCGTTTGTGTCCTTCATACGTAAGAGCTCATGTTAACTGCTTTGTATCAAATTCCCATTACATGTTACTGGCTTTTCGCTGAACAATTTCGTCAGCCAGCTAGCAATTTCGTTTGAACTCCATTCTCTTTTTACTTACTGATTAGTAGAATCAGGAACTGAAACCGTTTAATTTAAATTTTCTAAAATACGTGTCTGACTGAAATACCATGATATTAGTTTTTGAAGAGTAATACACACTAAACTTACCACAGTATTTTTTTTCAGTAAATATGAATAAAAGCGAAAGAATATTAACAAAAACCTTTATTATACCGGTATAACTTCCATAGTAAATTAACCGGTATTCAGTCCTTGAGTAGAATTCTCAGTATTCGCTTAGAGCATGCTATATACTGACAAATGATCAAGTTTAGTATTTAACTTTGATATTGAGGTTATGCATTGATATGGATATGATATTATGATCAGTTTATCTATTACCTACTCTTTTATATGTAGGTCACAAAAAATTAAGAGGTCCTCATTGGCTTAAACTTGACTGTAAGTGTCTACTCCCTTAAAGTGCCATTGTTCGGAATTAAAAATTATTATACATTTTCTGCATCTTTTACTTCTACAAAATATTAAGTAGCGAAGACTGGAAAATACTTATCGGTTTTGAAAGATTCTGAATAATCAATAAATATACCAATAAATAAAGTACTCTTTGTCTGTGGCAAAAATATAATAAATAATAATACAATATACATCTGAATAATATTAAAATATGTAACGTAATGAAAAAAATATGATAATATGAATATCAGAAATTAAATTAATTGGATATTATTTTATATATTATGTTTCTATGAGTGGAAAGTTGAACGTTAATAATGTGGGATACGAATAAATAGCAATATGGTCCATGTCATCACTACAAAGTGACCGCAATTTTTAGTTATAATGTTTCGCTGGAATAATTTCAATTAATAAATTTCTGCCTGACTTTTGATTGAAAATTTAATTTTACAATTCAAATTTAAATTTATTGTGAATATAATTTTAGTATTAGTCTTAATTTCTGAATAGTTAAGTTGCTGATATTTATATGTTTTTTATAATAGTTCGAGGGTAATCTCTTTAATATAACTATGTGAATAGTTATATAGCTATGTTGCTCCTTTATTAAAACTAAAAGGATTAATAGTCACAGATATGACATGCCTGCCTATCATGACTATCATGAGATATCTCGAGTTAAGACAAACTAAGATATAATATATCTCGATATTATAAGTATCTCGACATCGATAATTTTGATAGACGTATCTCGATAGACAAATATCACTATTTTTGACATAAGTCGACTTTTAAGTGTGTCATGTTAGACACGGAAGACAAAGTGATAATTGATTAAAACACGAGAAAACGGTCAATAAAATTTTGTCATGGTTGTCATGTTAGCCCAGTTGATGTGCTATAGATTGAGATAGATTTGTAATGAATCTTATTGCTTTAATTTGAAACAATTTAATTCATATTTCGTCTATCGATAATGACAGTTTCCATGTCTCGACGCTATGAACATTTTTTTATGTCAGTTAACGACAGACGAGCATGAGGTTCACTTGATGGTAGGTGATACCTCAGCCACAGAACATCAGTCAATGATGCGCTGTCGACCTAATTTTTACTTCGAGCATTCGGAAATCCATAGACTGAAACCGAAACGTGCAATGATCACTTCACAATTTTTCCATCTATGAACGGGGGTTCGTTACCCAGTCGGAATTTAGATATTCCTCCCACCCGATCAATGCCCGAAGTTACCAGACGTGGGGTAAACATGTTTACAGAAAATTATAAACATGTGGTCCCGGTGGGATTCGAACCCACGACCCATCGATACGCACGGCAGGTGTTCTACCGAACGCGTCAACGAGCCTGTCTAAATATTCTATACTACTCTGATATTCTGGTACTATGTCCATTTCCAGAAATACATATAAGCTATAGTTCAGTCTTGTAAGGTGTTAGACTCAAGTTCTTACTTGACTGTAAAGAAACAACATACCTACTTATATAGATATTACTTTTCTATAGAAAATAAGTATGCGTCTCTTACTCGTATTTTTCATTATAAATAATCAAAATGTTTAATAGATCTGCATTAATAACAGTATTGAAATATAAGGTACTGTAGACTCTAGGAATATAATGAAATATCAATTTATTGGATGCCAATTATTAACCCCGTAGGCATATTTGCCGTTCTCGATATATTGCATCCAAAATTCGGAAATCATATTTTTACTTCATAAACTCATATACAAAGCTTATATTGCAGTAGTTGCAGTTATATTTTTTATTTTTACTTATGACCATAATTTTTTTTGAAACTTTATGCAAAAATGTATTGCCTTATGAATATTTAAATGAGCTATAAGACAAACTTATTGTTCCTTCAGCGATTAACCGTTGTTGTTTCCTGTGGCTCGTTGGAAAAAGAGGAGTCACAATCCTGTGTTGTCCTATGTTTCACTGAACATTTTTCTTAAACATTACATAGGTAGATGTACAGTTTTTTGTCTTGATAAACACTATTCGAAATCAATCGTCAAACTACTGTCGCATACGTTTACACGTAGGTACATATTTACATACATTCTTCGAGTAGGTACATTTACTGTTTATATAACTTATTATTATTACATAATTCATTTTCAATTTGTCTGGGAATATTACTATGAAGTACCAATACAATATAAAATGACAAATTTCAAATATTTCCCTTCAACTAACAAACTTCGCCTAACAATTTAAGTGTAGGTAATTACGTATGATACTGCCATCGTAAGGAAAAATCGTCCTACGTGAAACGGAGAAAAATACTTCGTAATTATTTCCTAATTATTATGATAATTCAATTTCGAAAAAAATGTCGTAGTATGACGATACTTTGCTATTGTATTATATATTATAGATCCCAACTTAATATTGTCTTTTATTAACAAGAGTACAATACATTTAAATAAAATAAAAAAAACACGATTTCACTATTTACTCGTATATTAATTATTCCGACGGTTCGGATCGTGGTTACGAGCAGACTAAGTATCAGCTATCTGATTTGAAAAATTACAAAGTTTTCATAATATTATCACCATTAATTCCTACGGAGTTGATATATTTTTTTGGAATTTTCTATATTATGGCAATATTGACTAACATGTCCTCGTGTTTTTTATTATTTAGATGTTTCATCACTAGATCCCAGGTGTTGGAAAGTCTTAAACCATATTCTCTGTTGAAGTTGGATGTTTTTTTTTACAATCATTTCAAATGCCTCGAAACGCCGCGATTAATAATATAAATAATAAATCAGGTTTTAATCCAGTAATAGTTATTTTATCTCGTAAATTCCAACTTCTGTAGAGCTATGAAATGGCTTTTTCTTTTTTATTTATTTAGTGCTCTAATCCTTTGAGCTTTACATCTTATAGAGCGCCTTTTTGGCGTTCCACTAGCGTTCCGATACGCTTTGATCACTTCTTCCCTTTAGCCTGCATTAGTTAGCACTCATTTTTATTTTAGTTTTACATCAAAGATTTTTAATCTCGCAGTAAGTATACTTTACTTACGAGAATAATTCATTCTTCCAACATACAGTTAATATATTAAATAAATCTACTATTATTTTATTGTTCTACTAGCTGACCCGACAATCGTTGTTTTGCCATTTAAATAATTTCTGAAAAGCAGGGGTTGATAATAGAAGAGTGAAAATATAGGGTTGTATGTATTTTTTAATGCCACATTATAAAAAAATAAAAACAAAAAATTTCACCAAAAATTTAAAAAACAAATTAAGGGTGAACAACCCTTATCACTCAGGGGTATGAATAATAGATAGTAGCCGATAAAATTTGGTAAAAATCGGTAAAGCCGTTTCGGAGGAGTACAGTAACTAATATTGTGACATGGAAATTTTATATATTAGATTGATAGAAGTAGTTGCAATTATTCTTTAAATCGTATATCTGAATGATAGTAAATAAAAAAAGTCAATAATTCTGTACAAAAGTCCAGCTTCTACAGCGAAAATTTAAATGTCTCTTATTCATTGAAATACTGTTTCGCTACACAAACTGTTGTAAACGGAAGTGCAATTTGCACCTTGTGTACTACACGATTTATTATTCAACATGACATGTTCATCAATACGTACCAAACATGTTATCTACATATACTAATATTATAAAGAGGAAAGATTTGCTGGTTTGTTACGATTTAACTAAACAACGACTCGACCGATTTTAAAAATTCTTTCACCAATAGAAAGCTATATTATCAACGAGTAACATAGGCTATATTTTTCTTGTGTATAGTACATCTACATTGCACCCGTGCGAAGCCGCGGCGTGTTACTATTTATAAATAAATCGAAGTCCTTAATATAATATTATTTATAAATCCTTTCGCTAACAAATACATTGCAAAGTATTCACGCCTTAATGAAATCTTTGGATATTCATGTGTTTGCTTCTGTGTTGAAATACAATCCTATTACAGAAAATCAGCGTAAAATTAGTAATCTCTTGTAGCGTGACGGGTAATTTTAACGGGCTCGTTATAACGACGATTAACTTGATATGTTTGTACATGTTTATAAATACGCGTTTCTGTTTCTGTTTATTGATTTTAAAATATGTCTATAGAAAAATTTATTGATATTTTGTGACTGAGATATTTTAAATTCATTTGTCGTGGCTATATTTAACGGGTATCGCTGTTGCTAAACATTATTAGAGTCGTTTCTTATAAAATGTTTTGAATTCAGTCAGGGTCACCCTACACTTCTTATGTGTAGAGATCTTAATTAGTTGGTTGATTTACCTAAAGGCGATATATATAAATATAATATTAATAATAATTAATAATAATCAAATTTTGTAATAAATCCCCTATCGATTTTCCGAGTTACTTTTTGATTTGAATCGTTAAAAACAAAATAATTTGACGTTGATTTAATATATTTTAGTAATATTTTGAAGATATTTCTTAAAGATCGAAACATAAAGTAACTTAAATTTCTGTTTTGCTTCTAAATAAATGTATTTCTCTTTATTGCAGTGTAGGTTTGTACAATATGCTAAGGATTTAATTATTGTTAAATTAATAAGTGATCATTTAAAGGACAAAATCAAAATCAAAAGTTTTTTATTTCAAATAGGCCTTTGCAGGCTCTTATGAAACGTCTAGTTGCACGGTTCCAAAAAGTGGGTCTCATGGAGAAGAACCGGCAAGAAACTCCATGGACACTCTTTTCAACAATGGTTTAGCTTACAAAGACTCGGTTACAATAGTAATAATCGGCTGAGAAGTTTATATAATGCAAGGTATACAGAGATTCTATACAATGCAAAAGAAAATTGAGTTTGTACTATTAGTGTAAAATGAGATACACACACTTGCACAGCGCAAGTTGCCAGGGAAGCCGCACATGCAGAGTTACAAAAAAGTAACCGACATAGTTATTCAAAACAGGGTTGAACAAAAAGAAAAGCTGTTTTTATGTTCAACCCCGAAAAATATTTCGTCATGCTCAACGAGGCGGATCTGAACAGGATATGGTATTAGTATAAGTCGCAATAATAGATTACAAACCAGGCAGACATTCTATTATATTGAAGATCTATATTTAAACTAGCTGACCCGGCAAACGTTATTTTGCGATGTAAATAATTTCTAAAAAGCAGGGGTTGGTAATAGAAGTGTGAAAATATAGGGTTGTATGTATTTTTTAATGCCACATTATAAAAAAATAAAAACTAAAAATTTCGACCAAACATTATAAAAAAATTTTAAGGGTGAACAACCCTTATCACTTAGGGGTATGAAAAATAAATAGTAGCCGATTCTTAGACCTACTGATTACGCATATAAAATTTGGTAAAAATCGGTAAAGCAGTTTCGGAGGAGTACGGTAACTAACATTGTGACATGGAAATTTTATATATTAGATATATTTTCATAGAATTACAGTATAACATATTTTAAATAGACATGTGTAACACTGTGCTGAGCCGCGCAGTTGAGTCGGCACGCTTCACTGCGCAGGGTGAGTCAGCTCACACATTCATAATGTGTTGGCGCACGGCGCAGTACCTCACTCACTGAGTGAGCTATGAGTGTGGCGTTGCGTGCGTTTCGGAGGTTTCACTGCTCGCTTTGCGCGTCGTTGATTTTGTTGCATGGTGGCGCAATTTTGAGTTGACTCAAGGAGCCGACGCACTACACTGCGCCTGAGTTGCTGAGTTGGCGCGGGGAATTTCGCTGAGAAACCCATGTCTAATTTTAAATATATTTTTAAAACTTTAGGTATCTTGTGTCATAGGTTCAGCGTGAGTTATGTTACGACTGTCGCCAGAATTAGATTTTGTTACGGCTTAGGCCAGAATTTAATTAATGCAATCATAAATTAAATTAACGCAATAAATATTTGTACGACTCCTTCAACTGCTAAAAAGTGACACCACGTCTAAAGACGTAGTATTTTCAGTATTTTATCAAATATTTATTATTAATTAATGATACTTACAAATAACTAAAACAGTTTTTGAAATGACAATATTGTATTCTTGTGACTGGATAGTCCAAATCAAAGTGATGCAGATCTCTCCAACTCAATGGGAAGATCTATGCGCTGCCACATATTCGGCCATAAGCTGCTAACCTGATATTTCAGACGTTTTACACAGTACGTAACGGTGCTCAGTGAGTAGCCGCAACCAAGCCGTGTTGCCAACCTCAGAGGCCCATCCCCCCAGAACCATCTCAAAATACCTCAGTTTACCCCTGACCCCTTTTTTTTTTTTTTTTATTTTAGAGGGGAAAAAGACTCCTTATGTCCTAGCAACGAGATTGGCCTCCTGCAATATTTTATGCACGAGGCCTATCCCCTGGTTCGCTATCCCTCCCCGCGGGTGTGCAATGCAGGGGGGAGTGTGGGGTTCTGGTCGACCGCTGACTCTCTGCTAGTCAGAGAGCCTGGTGACCCATACCCACTAAAACCCTCTTGACCCTCAGGTCTCGCCGTAATGGGGCAACGGGATAACGACGTAAACAACCGCGGCCCCGGCGACTTGCCAAAAGTGGCTACACCCCAAAAAATTACGGAGGCGTCAAGAGATGAGCGTATCTTCTCTTGCGCGCTCCCCTTTTTCTCGCTCTCATCGTACCTGCCAGCGCAGTGCACTCCCTCTCCCTTTCCGCAGTCTCCTTTTGCAGCATTACCTGCTCGCAGAAGGAGACAACAGCAGTCCAACTGGCCGCTTCCCCCAACATAGCGCGAACAACGCTCGGCAAGGACAAGTCCGTGCCAACGACAGATGTAAGGTCGTGGCGTTGTCGCGCCCATCTGGCACACTCAGCCAGGGTGTGCTGCGCCGAATCCTCCTCGGCGCCACACTCGTGGCACACTGGCGTTGGCTCCCGCCGGGCCACTTTGTGCAGGTACCGACCAAAGCAACCATGCCCTGTCAGTACCTGCACCACTCTAAATCTAAGCGCCCCTTTTTCCCTATCCACCCACTCTTTGAGGAGCGGGAGGATGGCTTCGACCGTTCTGCGACCCGACCCTCGTGGATCAGCCAGGTCCTCCTTCCATCTTTCGAGCACTGCGAAGTATGCTCGACGCCTGATCAATTCCAGCTCGACAATTGTTGGGGGGATCCCCTCCTCCTTCCTCACCGCCCGGAAGCGGTACATTGCGGCAAGCACTTCTGCTTCCAACTCCCAGGGCGGGGTACCCGCCAGTACGCAGGCCGCCGCGAACGATACCGTCCTATAGCAACGGATTGCCCTAGTAGCCATAATTCTCTGCGGCCTGCGCAGAAACCTCTTATTGCTCCTCGATAGAGCATCCTCCCATATGGGGGCCCCGTACAAGGCCATGCTACGTATTACTCCGCAGTACAGCCTTCTGACGCTCTGGTCAGGACCGCCTATATTGGGCAGGAGGCGTCCTAGTGCGCTCGCTGCCCCTACCAGCCTTGGGCCGAGGACTGAGAAATGCGCTTGAAAAGTCCATCGGCCGTCTAGGATAAGCCCCAGATACTTCATCCTAGCCCCTAACTTAATCTCCACCCCGTCCACATTCAAAGTAGCTCCGGATGGAGGCCCCCCTCTGGGACCATGAAACAAAAGAGCCTCTGTTTTCTCCAATGCTACCCTCAGCCCCAACGCTCTAATCCTCCCGACAACCAGCGATGTCCCTACTGAGGCCAGCATGGAAGCCTCCTCGAAATTACCCCCCCTGGCTATGACTAGGGTGTCATCGGCGTAACAGAGGACACGCATCCCGCGAAGGAGCGCACCCCTCAACACCCAGTCATAGCCAACATTCCATAAGAAAGGGCCCAATACCGAGCCCTGTGGCACCCCGCAAACGATGCGACGTCGGACCAAAACCCCTGTACTGTCAACGTACACGATCGTACGCCCCTCCAAATAATTATTAATTATCCTTTCGAGGTAGTAGGGGACCCCATGATATCTTAGGGCTTCCCTGATTACCCCGAAAGGTAGACTATTGAAGGCATTGGCGATATCCAACGAGACCGCCAATGCCTTTCCCCCACTTAAGACCACATTTTTAGTGTGCTCTTTTAGGGCCGAGAGCGCATCCAGAGTCGAACGCCCGGCCCTAAAACCAAATTGAACCTCCGATAGCCCAGGTCCTTCCTCCAACATGTGCCGATTGAGGCGCCCGACAAGGATTCTCTCCATCAGCTTACCGGCCTCATCCAAGAGAACAATGGGCCGATAAGCCGAGGGGGAATTAGGAGGGCGGCCATCCTTAGGAATAAGGCAAAGCCGCCCCTCCTTCCATTGCTTTGGGAACTGGCCGGAAGTTAAACAACAATCGAACAGTCCCCGCAGCTCATCCGCCATATGCTTGGCGGCGATGGATAGTACGCGGCGGGGAACTCCATCTGGTCCCGGAGCCTTGCTCTTATTGTTGAGCCGATCCACCGCTACCTCGAACTCCGCGTCCTCCACCAGGGGAATATTCCGATCCCTCTCTGTGTCCGCTAATGTCGCCATACTGGGGACCGCGATGTCCGGCGATGCCGGGAACAGCTCCGCCACAATAGCTCCGACCAACTCTGGCTTAAGGGTCTCTGTGATGGGAGGCCCCGTGCCCTGCAACTTCCTCTGCACAGCGCGGTAGGGACGCCCCCACGGGTCTTTGTTGAGACCCTCGAGTAGTTGTTCTCGGGCCTTACCCTTCGCGTCACTGATGGCGTCTTGAAGGGCCTTCTTGTGGCCCAAGTAGGCTTCCCGAAGCATGTCCTCTTCCCCCAACACTTTGAACCTCCTTCGGCGGCACCGGAGATATGCCCTCTTGGCGTCAATGCTGGCGCGTCGTAAGTTGGCGATCTCCCGGCTCCACCAGTAGACTGCCTTCCTCGGTGTACGACGTCCGGCCCTCGGCATTGCAGCGTCACATATCTGAGTGAGCGCCCGCCTGAGCCGTTCTGCCCCCACGTGAGCATCAGTAGTGCTAGGTGCAGGATTGCACCACACATGCACCATCGCCGCCTCCTCCGCGAGCTCCCGATCTAGGCTGCCCATAGCCCAGCGCGGAAACACCTGGTGAGCGACCACCGAACCGACCGGATTCCGAGGTACGGAAACCTCAAACCTAATATAAAGATGGTCCGAGAGCGTTTCCGCATCCTCGACCACCCTCCAGCTCCGGATTTTCCGCGTAACCGCAGGAGAAGCGAAAGTCACGTCCACTCTGGACTCTCCCTGCGGCCGCACACAAGTAGGGGTTGACCCGTCGTTGACCACAACGAGCCCCTCTTCCGCCAACCACTCTTCAACAGCCTTTCCCCGAGGATTCGTGAGGCGATCCCCCCAGATCGTAGACCGAGCATTTATATCCCCCATAAAAATCAGGGGCAACGGACGGGCCCTCTGAATGGCCTGCCCGAGACCGGTGAGAAACGACTTGAATTCCGCTAATGGTTTATTGGGAGAAAAGTAGGCCCCAACAATTGCCCATCCTCCCCACTCAGAAACTACAAAACCGGCGCCTCTTTCCTTTAGAGAGAGGGCCCCCCCGGGGGCATCCGGGCGAACAACCACTGCGACTAGGTCATTCGCGTCCCCTAGCCAATGAGACTGCGGGGCCACAAAATATGGCTCCGCGAAGACTGCGATGTCAATGGTCCACTCCGCCATGGCCTGGATTATGAGGTCCTGGGCCCCAGCGGAGTGGTTGACGTTCCCCTGGAGGAAGCTGATATGTGACCTACTAATCATTGGGACATATCAGCTTCCTCTGTAACCGCTTGGCGGACCACCACAGAAGGCGTGCTGGACGGAGCAGATGCCTTCGACTTGATGGAGGGGGGGTGGCAGAGTCTCCCCCCCATTATGTGCCCAGCCGGCCTACCCGCATCACTGCAGACCGCGCAGTGCTCAACCGCAGTGCACGTTGCGATCTTGTGCCCCTCTTTCCCGCAGCGGAAACAGAGTCCACTACGGTCAACGCCAGAGGGACATCTCGTCCTCGCGTGCGACACCCCTTGGCACCTGTAACATCTCATGGGGCGTGCCTCCAATACTCGGACCTGAGCCGAGCTCCAGCCGACCAGGAGTCGCCCTTCCGCCACCTTCTTTGCAGCGGTGACCGGGCACTGCACAAAGAGAGTACCGTACCCGTCGTCGCCCCTATGGAGAGAACCAGTTTTTATTAATTCCGGCTCACAACCCCCTTTTACGGCCAGTGCCGCCACCACCTCCTGAACCGATACGGACTCATCTAGTCCTCCCAGCCTTAGGTCAACACGTTTGATCGGTCTATCGACCGCGGCCACCTCCCTCAAAGCGCCGCGCAGCTTGTCGGCTAACTGGTCTGCCTTCTCGCTATGTTGGGTGCCCGTCAACTCTACGAGGGTGAATCAAAAAATTCTTGGAATCAATATTAAAAAATGCAAAGATTTAAATAATAATATTTTATTTTTCTACATAATCTCCCTCCAATGCAATGCATTTAGAATAACGCGTTTCTAACTTCCTTATTCCTTGTGAAAAAAAATTATTTTCTTGACTCTCGAAAAAGTCCTCTACGGCAGCTATAACCGCGTCATTATCGTGAAATTTTGTTCCACGAATTTCCTCTTTTAATTTTGGAAATAAGTGAAAATCACTTGGGGCTAAGTCCGGAGAATATGGTGGGTGGTCAAGGAGATTGAAGCCAGAACAGCGGATTGCGTTGAGCGCAACTTCCGATCGATGAGCAGGAGCGTTATCTTGAAGGAACAACACGCCCAACGACAGTTTTCCACGACGTTTTTCTTTAATCGCTTCACGCACTTTCGGGATTAAATTTGCATAATAGGGTCCAGTAATCGTCTGGCCTTTTGGCATGTAATCAATAAAAAGGATTCCTTCACTATCCCAGAACACAGAGGCCATAACTTTGCCAGCGGTAGGAGCAACTCGAAATTTCTTGATGGATGGAGAGGATGGTCGTTTCCAAGACATGCTTTGTCTTTTAGTTTCAGGATCAAAATGGTGGACCCACGTTTCATCCATGGTGACAAGACGATGGCAAAAATTATCCGAATCACGCTGGAACATTTCGAGATTACGCTTGGAAATTTCCAAACGTCGCTTTTTGTTTTCGTCGGTTAACATTCGTGGCACCCATCTTGCAGACACTTTTTTGAACCCCAGTGAATCAATTAAAATGGATTGAACGCTACCAAAAGATATCTTTAGGATCTCAGCTATATGTTTTATAGTCATTCTTCTGTCTTCCAAAACCAGATTCTCAACCTTTTTGACATTTTCTTCTGTAACGGAGGTTGAAGGCCGCCCAGAACGCGGGTCATCTTTACAGCTTGATCTACCTCTTTTAAATTCAGCCACCCAGTACGCAACCGTAGAATAGGGTACAGCATCACCCCCTAATGTCTGCTGAATGTCCAAAAAAATTTCCTTCGTAGACATTTTTTTCAAACTGAGATATTTTATCACCGCACGTAACTCACTTTTATCCATAATTTTGACTTTTTAGCAACTCGTTGCACAAAAAAATTTATTACATGCGAACGAACTGACAAAAACAAGTGACAGTCTGCATAAATATAGTGTGATAGACACTCTTTAATTTGAATATCAAATTTGATCCAAAAAGGTTTCATATATATGCACTTCTAAGAACTTTTTGATTCACCCTGGTATGATACGGGCTCCAGTCGCCGCCTGGCGTATCCTCACCTGATCAATGCCTAGCTCCTTTAGCGCAACGTTCTCCCTCGCCTTCGTGATTACATCACCGTATGTCACCCCTCGCTCCACGGCCTCCTTTTGCAAGGGCAACACAACCACAGCCGACCGAGGGGGGGTGAGATTTGGCGCCTTCAGGGCATTCCCTTTAGGCGCCAACCCTTTCCTCTTTCTCCTCTTTCTCTTTTTGGGGACGGGCGGTTGAGGCTCCGCCCCAGAAGCCACAGAGGGCACAGACACAATAGGCGCGGACATCTTGCCCTTGCCCTTCCCCTTTCCACGTGTAACCATGGACCACGTCTCCTTTGTGTTGCCTGCCGGGTGATACACCTCTTCCCCCTTCTGAACTGGATGTGCCGGCTCCTCTGGTGTCACCTCCTTCCTTGCCGACACGACGGACGGTGGTCGGACAGCCGACACCTCTTTCACTGGCACTCCCGACAAGCCTGCCCGCTCTTTACTCTTTGAGAACGCCAACGGCGGGCGTAGAACCTTCGCCGGCAGGAGTCTGTCCTCTAAGCCTGACAACTTGGCGTCCATCATGGTGCCCATCTGCCTCATGATGCTGCCCTGCAGCTCCTCTGCCAGCACCTTGAGCGCCTCGCGTTCCGCCACACCGATTTCTTTTGAAGAGGACGCAGATTGTGCCGTCCTCTCCGAAAAATCCCGCCTTATTGCCTTGAGTTCCATTTCCAGATCCGCAATGCGTGCCCTCATACGTGAGTTATCCACCTGTAGCCGCCTTGTCTCCTCTTCCGCAGATTGGTCGGAGAGACTGACCACCATCTCTCTGAGGTCCTTCGCGGCGACCTTCAAGTCCCGCACGAACTCCCCTTTTAGATTCCCTGATTTAAGGGCAATCTCAAGAATGCGCTCAGCGCGCCTCGCCGCCCTTTCTTTTAAATCGAGAGCATTTAGCTCCCCTACCTCCGGTTCTTTAACCTTCGCCTCTTTAGATGGCGCTGGCGCAGCTGGTTCCTTCTTGTACGTCCTGGAGCGCAGCTGCCTCTCGAATGTCGCGACTGCCGACGCCGCCTTCATCTCATCCAAGGCCTTTTGAGCCTTTACCAGACCTAAAGAATGCCGAAGAGTCTTCTTCGGTTTGGGGCTCCCTTTCGGCCTTATCCCCTCCTCAGTTTCCGCCTCTGAGCCAGAGGACGACACCACAATATCCGCCGGACATTTAAACAAAATCCTCTTGCGAGGCCGGCTCACCGCCGAAGCACTCGACTCTGAGCCACAACTTTCCATTATATCCTAAACTTAAAAACTATACCTATTAAGTAGGAAAAAGGAAAATAATGGCAAAACAAACGACACATTTACAATAATTAATTACGACGACAAAGAAAATACAAATTAAAGAGTAGAGAAAAAAACACGTTATCGCACTTGGCGATAACCCTAAACTTTGAATTTATATATATATATATAGACTATGAAAACCACACAAAGTACCTATAACTACAAAACAAACAATAATAACAAATTGACACAAAGAAAACACGCTATCGCACTATGGCGACTCTAAACTTAATGCTAAATTGTCAAACCACACAAAATCAAAACGACACACCTTATACGTACCAAACAACAACACTGTAATTCAAAGACGAATCACACAAACCTCACAATCAAAAAAACCCAAAACCACAAGAAAAAACATTTAAAAACGACGAACTTTACGTAATTGTTTACGTAATAATTTCGCGATTCGCGCCGACACTCTGTACACGTCCACTCGCTATGAGTTACCGTGGCCGCCTCAAAAAAAAGTTTAGTCAACTTAATGACACCACTCATGTTAGTTATCCACCTATTAGCCGTCTGCCCAGGTTTCAAACTTCCACCACAGTTTTATGTTATTCACCCTTCCGGGCTTCAAACATCCCTCAAATTTCTCAAACATTGATCACAATTTATTATAACACTTTTAAAAGCGAATAACACATAGTGACCAACCCGGGAATCGAACCCAGGACGTATGCTCTTACGGATGAACGTGCGACCGCAAGGCTACATACGCTGTTTACCCCTGACCCCTAGCCGATGACGCCAACTTGAGAAAACTCTAGATTGTCCTAAAAAATTGGATCCAAATAGGCAAAATACACACATAGTGAAATAATCATAATTCCTCTAAAAAATATGACCCCACAAAATACCCCTAAAAGCACCCATTTTTATCTGATTTCCCCCCAAATTTAGGGGGGAAACCCCGAAGTTGGCAACACTGCAACTGATCCACAAGCTGTGGGGATGGCCTGATGGATGGATTTTTCTCACCTTCCCTTTAGTGTCGCTATATGCACATACATTTGTAATTAATGGCTAGGCAAGTCTGACTTAATCTGCAGCAGCGCTAAAAGTCATATTGAATAAACAATTCTTGAATGCTACGAAAAGCGTATACTTTACTACTATGTACATGCATGCATAATGCAGCACGTAGAAACCTGAATACGAAACCCTACGAAGCGTGAATTTAATATACCTATTTCAAGGGCAAGAACTACGTTTGCGAAAACATATACATTTTAAATGCTTTAACTCAGCATTACCTGTCTGGGTCTCTGTAATAACTTATAACTTATGATATTTTCATTCAATTGATCTCAAGACAGTCATTTGACATTTATGAATTAATTTAACATAGATAATATTTTCCACTAAAATTAAAAGAATATATATTTTATTGTTGCATTTAAACTATAGCATGATTAATCTAACATATAAAATTCTCGTGTCACAGTTTTCGTTGCCATACTCCTCCGAAACGGCTTGACCGATTTTGATGAAATTTTTTGTGCTTATCCGGTATCTATGAGAATCGGCCAACATCTATTTTTCATCCCCCTAAATGTTAGGGGTAGTCCACCCCTAATTTTTTTTTTTAATTTTTGGACGATTTTTTTTGTTTTTATTTTTTTTATAATGTGGCATTAAAAAATACATACAACCCCTGCTTTTTTTTTTCAAAAAATCTTGACCCGTGCGAAGCCGGGGCGGGTCGCTAGTATTTAATAATATTTTGGAACTTCCATAAATCAGTATTGTACTTGAATATATAAATAAATAAGATAAAACTAATTTATGTGGATGATAAATGATAAAAATACAGTTGCATGATAAAAAGGAGTTCCTTGTCTTCACAAATTGGAATAAATTCACTAAAATAACCTTCTGCCCGTGACTTCGTCTGCGTAGAATTAGTACTACGGGTAGCTTATTTTTTAAACGAGCCGGTTTTTCCTCAATCTCCGCTTAGTGGCGCTTCACTCAAGTGAATTATCGTGATATTTTTTTTAACTATTCGTCCAAATTACTTAGTGTAAAAGATAAAGTTCCTCTTCGTGTAACTCCAACAGTTTATAAGAAGCATAGTGCTTGATTCTTATCGTAATTTTATGGCCAAATTACATAAAATCTTTATAAATTGCAGCATGTGTGTTATTTTGATGTACAAGCTATTATAAATATTGGTATTATTATTTTTTAAAATTAATATGCTAAAATCATTGACATAGGTGTATTGTTGATCGAAGGCTTAAATACTTACTTCATTCAATTCGTTTAACAAGCAATGTCTCGTTCCGTAAAATTCAGATTAATTAAATTGTAAGAAATACTCTAAGATTATTTACTACATTATTATTTGTCACTATAATTCTCTTTGAATAATAAATAAATTTGAGTTTATTTGTCACAACAATTACATGTAATTATTTATATAATCTAAAAGACCGACTGAATGGCATTGTCGAACCTTGTTCTTAGTTATAATTTTGCTCAGAATGCAATGACCCCTTTGCTCGCTTTTTCGTTGAATCTAGGGACTTTTATAATTATGTACCTACATATGACGTTATTCCTGTAGTGCTGCTTTTAAAGTCTAATAATTAAAGATCATCGGTGTGTTAAAGTTTCAAATAACTGTGTTTTGCATAGGATTCATTGTAATTGCCTGCCATTAACACACCACACACATTAACACACCACACACCACAATATACCAGAGTACATACTCAAGTTCCATTTTAATATGTGTATATTCGTATATGTCCTATATGACCAGTACTAGGATTATAATGATGACCAGGCAAGTCAAAAATGATTTAGGGTTATGACCCCACAAGTAGTGACAAACCCCTAGAAACACTAGCCTATGTGCCTATCAACATCAACGCATAAATCTTATATTTTCGTTACGCTCGTGTTGCATATAATATTATATCAACGTAATAAAGTTCAAGTTGAAATATTCTTCAGTTAAGAAGCATATTGCATCCACGCTTAATACATTCTATTTTTATTAGGTATCCTCTAACGGTAAAAGAAAATCTAATTCGCCTTAAAGCCTTCAGCTGTTAACCTTTATTTTTAAATATGTATAATAATTAATACAATGAAGATACCGTTGCCTTAGATATTATGAGCTGAGTATTAATTCTTTACTTGAATTTATTTTATTAATACACCGATTTGCTCAAAAAGAAAAGTCATTCGTGAAATATCTTAACAATAGCTATCCAAACGCAACACGCAAAATTATATTTATTGTAAAGAAATAGTACACGTGTATTGTTTTGCAGGTATTCATCGCCGCTGCTCACTCACTTCAAGATAGCGGCAAAATGCTCGAAATTGACACAGCGAGATTATTCTCGAATATTCCAGACTTGCTCAATGCGAATCTGATTTTTTGGAACTTGACATTTTACCCAATGGTGAAAGATGCAGTGGAAAATAAAACTTCGTAAGAAAAGTTTAAATCATTTTTACAATCTCGCCATTAGAACTGTTTTAAATAAAAAAATACATTTATATTACAGTTATAAAGTTGAATTAATGACTGAGGGATTTAGTCGTTTTCAAGAAATCTTTCAGCCCTACGAGAAATATATGTACGATCAGTCCAAAATGATGATCTATTTACGGAGTATACAAAACGACCCTGAATTTTCGATGTACCTTAATTGGTGCTACACAAACAAATCATGTAACAGGTATTTGCTGGATGACCAGGATATTCTATTTCACTTTCCATAATTAACATAATAACCTTAATTCTAGCTTCATCATTCAACTTCTATAAATTACCAAGGTACATTTTTTATATATTTTGTACGTACTAGGAGAAGAACTTCTTCCATTCCAACATCCATCAAACTGTGTCAATAGCGACTGTTTATTAAAGCCTTCCTAGCTGAAACGAATTCATTCAAATTGGAACTAGCAACTGTTTTTCAAGATAAAAATTCATTGAGCGAGTAAGCTCTGCATACAAAATAAGTTTCATTTGCAAGTAGATAAATAAGCCTTAAAGTTTTAGGCTAAAAGACGAGACTAAGACTTGCTATTTTGATGAAGTACATCATAAATTAAATAACTTTAATTTTGAGATAATTTCTCAGTTGCTTATTTCTCGGCTTGCAGTTGAACATTCAAGTTCAGTATTTGAATATTCCAGACTGTGCACTTCTCTAGCAGATATTTGTACGTATTTTATGTGCCAAACTATACTATGTTATATCTCATGTGGACCATCAAGAAATTTATAAGCAAGCCGTAAACTGACCTTATGTATTTTTCTTTATATTTTTAGACTTCAGTTAGCCGATTTATTGGTAAAACCAGTGCAACGGCTCACAAAGTATAGTCTTATACTTTGTCGAGTCGCTGTACATGGTAAAACACCTGAAGAATCTGTTGCAATCAAAACCATGGTAAGTAATTGGCTTTTAGGGGGTAGGCCCAGTTGGAACGTCCAAAAAAAGCCCTTTTCCGATTTTTTTGGCCAAACGATATAATAATTTATGACAGCAGTTTTTTCCATATGAAAGATATAGGTATAAATTTAAAAAATAAAGTACACATAAATTTCTTTCAAAGAAAAATATTTAAAAATAAGCCGGTAGGAAGCAAAAAATTGACCAAAAACATTCTGGAAAACAACTATGTATAGAATAAGAGAGTGAGACAAAATCATTCGGTAAAGCCGTTTTCGAGTTACAGTGATCACTGACTTCGAAATATTATGTTTTCTAGAAAAACGCGTCTAAACTTTTGAGTACGATTTGTATGCAGATAAAAAAAAATATTTTGTAACTTTCATTGAGTTGTCTATCTGTATGTTTGTATATAGTATATACATTGTATTACTTTCATAAAGGCCTCAGGCAGTCGAGCGCACACCTGCCGCTACCTTTTATGTTTAAAAAAAGTTATATATATATATCATGACGAATAACGGTCCGATTTACCAAGAACTGGTCGAAAAATACGCTTGAAATATTGTATTTTTAGAAAATGGTAAAAAATAAAAATCTATTTTTTTCAAAATCCTGACTGGGCCGTCCCCCGTTGATAATAAGTTTCATGTTGTTGCCTTTGAGTCACTTTAGTGATAACATAAACTAAAACGTTTTATATTTTATAGGCGTGCCTTATGTTTTTGTTATCGGTAAAGTGAACATAAACAATATGGGTCTTATTATCGAGGTATTTAAAATATATCAGAATAATTGAAAATTATTCTACAGCTATTTCAACCAATTAGTAGAAAATATTTGCACCTATTCCTTTTCTGGGGAGATACACATAGGAGGCCGAAAAATAGATAATTTTTTTGCGAATTTTTGTAGGAAAACTATCTAAAATTTAGGATTGGGGTTTAAACCAAATGAAAGTTTATATGTTCAAGAATATGTTCAATTTTTATTGTAAAAAATATCAATATATATAAAGATATCGCATGTTCCTTGGAATGCCGTAAGAAATGTTCTTACACGGTACCCACTGGCCGTTTGTTCAAAAATCATCTGAAAAGAAAAAAAACTAAAATGATTATTAAAAAACTAGATACTATTATCTATAAATAACATAGCCGATTTTGAAAATATCGATTTATAACAAAATGGCGAACGTTTGAACATAAGTAACAATTTTTGAGCCAAAATTAGTAATTATTTTGTTTATTAAAAAAACTAAGAAAAGAAAATAAAAATCTTATGACATCTACTAGATATTATGTTACAGAATAGGCACACCAAATTTCAAGGCAATTCTTTCATTGGTTTTCGAGAAATTATGGGTACCGCTTTAAAAAGGTGGTTTAGAGAAAAACGCGTTTGAAATTTTAGGAACTTACATGGAATCATCGATACCAGGCCCATAGTGTAGGTCATTTACGGTCAACGTAATGTTCATGGCTTCTAAATAGCTTGTATATCTTACCCTTAAAAAAACAACTAAGATATTTTATTTTATTGTTAAAATAAATACGGAATTCTACTAATGAATACGGTGATTAGTTTCCCTTAAATCTTTCTTTTTATTCTATTATTTTAACTGCTTTCTATTTTATTTTCTAGTAAATTCACATCATTTCATGTAATTTTATAAAAATATGATTTATGTATAGGAAAGCTATGTTAAATCTTACGTAACTGATTTAAATCGATCAATGCGCCAACGGGATGAGCTGGATAAAATCGATGAACTCCTTAATTCTATCGAGCCCTATGAATTGGTAAGTGCCTCCACAATTTTCTTCCTGAACTACAGAAATGAAGTTATGGTAAAAACAACAACGTTATTCAAATCCCCTAAACAACTCGGCGGATGAATACAAGCCGTACGCTCTATGTTAATCCTGGTTCCGATTTCTTCTATTTAATTATAGTTTATGTCGATGATTCGAAAACAAACAAGGCCAAATTTATTTGCCCAGAACTACTTTGGACTTACGATTATTTTGAATTTTATACGTATTATCGAAATGTGAATTTTACAATTATTTTTTCTATAAGCTCAATTTTTTACCAATTAAAGGTATAGTTTATTAATTGACTTTTAACAAGATGTTAAATTAAGCCAATTAAATATATATTTCAGGAGTTTAAGGATGAGGAAATGGAACGTGCATTTCGGACGTATTGTACATTAAATTTGAGAGCACCCATGTTAAGGTCCACGGATTTACATTTGCGAAACCTTCTTTATGAGTGCGATTTGCGCTTCAAAGACAACATAGGAAAGGAGGCAAGAATTTAATATAAACTATTCATCGCTTGCGATTTGTTTGGATGCATCCAACTTACTTTAAATTCTCTACTTTTACAATTTTCTCGTATCTATGTTTTTAAGGCTTGCTAATTAAGCGAATGTTTTATAAGTTGCGAATTTTGAATTCTTCACTCATTGAATTCGTATTATAAAGTCTAGCTGTGTTTTGTATTTTGCTGTGTGTGTATTATTATGAGTATTACAGAATTAATGAAGATAATTTTCTTACAGGCGGAAGTAAGACTATTTTTGTTGACAGACATGATGATTATCTGTAAAAAACAGTCTAAGGGACTACCCTATAGAATGATAAGGTAAGTAACTAGATTCAATGAAAATTCTACTATGTATGTTGACCAAGTAAGGATACATAAAAAATGATAAACTTTATCGTAGGAGTAGGTACCTACTTTATATTAAGAATCATGTAATTTGTATTTTATTAATATATGTACATAATAGAGGTTAATATAATAACTTTAAAATGTATTTAAAATACGTTTAGATATGTATAACGATTGCCTCTTTGGATCTTATTTATTTTTGGGCTTACTTTAATACCTTCCTTCCATTGACAACCTATTCCCAGATAGTAAGCAGCAATGCAATTAATAATTAAATATTTGATAATTGTTGCGCATTGTATAGTTGGAACTTTGTTGTACATAATCCTTAATGTCGATGAAGATTCTATTCAGATTGACTTAGGGTTTTATGAAGCAGTAGTAGGTTTCAGGGCTTTCATCACCTATTTAAATAGTGTTCGTAGATTTCAAGCCTGAACTGCTGGAAAACGAGGCATTTTTCACCATAACATAATATTTATATCACAAAAAACTTTGTAAAATGCAAACATAAATATTTTCAGCCATCGTCAGTTTCAAAAATTCTTATGCTTTTAGGCCGAAAATATTTTTAGAGAAGCTTGTTCCTTGGCAAAAGTCATCAAAAAGCCAATCAAATAGTCTTGTATACATCATAATGGATGACTGTTGCTCAGCAGTAGGGTGCTTTACACTAAGTGAATCGTCGAAAGATCCTTCTCCAAATCAGACCCTAAAGGTACACATTTGAAAATATTCCAATTTCTTAAATATTTATTTAACATACTGCTATATTATAATTGGATTATCTACTTCGTGTATACAGACACTGGAACTTAAAATAAAAGAGGCTCACCTTACTCGCAGTATGTTTCTTTGGGCAGCGATGAATCCATCAAGGGACCTTAGCGAGATGGAGTCCACTGATTCAACTGAAACCAAGGTAGTAACAAATTAAACTGATATATACATATATTTAACTGATTTCTCGTTACGCCCTTGCCCATAATAAAATAGATATTATCAAAAATAGCCGTAGCTTAGTATTCATCGCAATGATTGTGTTAAAAAAATAAATGCAGCGGTTTTTAATGAGATTTATTTTTACCATGTGACAATACGCTCATTGAATTATATAATAAAAACAGGTCAAGAGTGCTGAAGAGACAGCAATTACGAATGAAGCTCGCGAGAGAGTTGCGTCTATGTTACATCGCGGCAGGGGTGTATCTACTGAGGAGTGCTCCCAATCTATTGGCACAGATTCTAATGAGGGTACGTGTTTCAAAACGTAACCATAGAATATCACTTAACTTCATCTATATATCATGTGTCCAGTTAAAAATGATTGTACTGAATCTATTTTCACATATTTTAATAACGTTCTTTTAAAAAATAAAGATGAATTATCACTTATTTCATCTAAATGATAATGTATCTCGTTAACAATAATTATACTATAGTTTTTACGAATTTAATAGCATATATTCAAAGGGTAAGTATCAAGAAAATTAATTTTTCGAAGAGATAGATTAGAGAAGAGATAAAAGTTCTTATCCTTATCATCTGTATTATATATGTACATATGCATGCATCATTGATTATACTGATGAGCTTCTTTGACACTGATCCTAATGAGGGTAAGTATCAAGAAATGTTATTTTAGAAGAGAAAGGTAAAATGTCACTAACCTTTGTCTATTCTATCTCATTAACAGTCGTTATTCTGATGAGTTTTCAATAATTTACCTTGATTCTGATGAAGGTAAGGATTGAGGACATTATTTTAGAAGAGAAGGGTTAAGGTCACTAAAATTCATCTAATACATCATTTTCTGAACTTCATATACTGAGTTGCTAATCGCACTAATGATTCTAGTCGGGGTAAGTATTTTAAATCATCACTTATACCCATCACGTTAATCATTTTCCTTGTTCCATCATAATATTATGTTACTAATTTTTATTGCTTTTGTCAAATTTTTTTATAATTTAAAGTAGTTCCGGGCATGTTCACGTGCTGGAATCGAAGTAAAGTCTTTAAAAATATAAATGTTTTCAAACAAGACAGAAGAGAATGTTCTTATTAAACTCTTTAAATTAACCCATTCTGTCTCGTGGCTAGGCCAAGGGTGCCATGCAATTGATAGTAATCTTCAAAAGTGCACTCTATACGCCGAGGTCAGAGGTGCTAGAAGAAATAAACTTGACTAACATTCGAATACTATGTTTCAAGTTTTGTATATAACTATGTTACTGTCAAAGTCTGAAATACGGTAAAAGTTCATTTAGATATTTAAGCTAGCATAAACAAAATAAGAAAATTCATCAAATCATATCCTAAAATTAACTATATAAATTTAAGACTGACAATATACGGGCTTATACAGTAATATCTGTTAACATGAGCTTCAGAAAACAATTCATAAAATTATTTATTTAAAGCCGCAGGAGGTGTCGCTAGTAACCGAGTCAACACGCAGAGGCAATATATGCAGCGGCTGTCTACAGTAAGCTCTCGGCAATCACGCTTGTCTAGCTTCCAACAGAACCTCAGGTAAGTCAAATTACGACATCACTCGCTTGGCGACTCACCTAACTTATTTACTCGTATAGTGTATATGAATTACAATATTATATGTCTAGTTTTGTATTGCAATACTTTACTACACGTTGCGTGAGAAAAAATAACAGATCTAAACCCCCATATTCTAACACGCATTAAGTTTCACCTGTGTCGAGTAATATGGACTTATTTCAATGGAAAACCATTGATTGGAAAATATTGTCTAATAATAATTATTTACAATATTTAATTGTAGGAGTAAAATTTTAAGGACGTTCTCTACTTTACTTTAGAAATATTACCGTTTACACAAAAAACTGTTTTTTTTTTATTTATTGTTTAAAGAAAAATACATTTATACTAATAATTTAGACATTGCAAAAAAACACTAAGGTTAACAGTGCAACGGTTCTGATAATCTTCACGTAAACAGATTGAATTTTAGCTATTAAAATACTTAAATAATATTAAACTTTGTGTAATTAATATTATTACAAATTATATTTATTTTAGATATATTTTGTTATTTTATCTCTAGATTAGCCCCAAGAATATAGGTACACTTCAACTGATTGCTAACGAATGAATTTGTCAATATTCTACATTTGCAATTATCGACTTTGACTCGTTCCGTTATACCTACGTTTTAAACTATTGGATTAAAGAATTATGTATTTGACAATAGTATGCTTAAGAAACAAAACTACTAAATAGGTTAAAATATGTTATATTAATTTACTACTTGAAATGAAAGAATTTATAGTTATAATCTTAATATATATAAATCTCCTGTCACATGTTTGTCCGCGATGGACTCCTAAACTACTTAATCAATTTTTATCAAATTTTGTAAGCATTTGTAATTTGGTCCAACTTGGGAGATAGGATAGTTTTTATCTCAATTATTGATCTCAATATTTGTTATTGCAAATTAAATGTATTAGGTTCGGAACTCCGCCATCTTGACAGCTCACGTCATGCATGCTTAGCTTTTTTGGAATAACAGATGTCCACTGCAAATCAGTGACATATTAGACAATTATATAAAAAAGTGGGCAAATGGGCATATTCAAATTTAAGAATAATTGTATAATTTCAAAGCCAACATTGTGGCAGAACAACGTCTGCCGGGTCCACTAGTTTCTTTATAAAATTCAAAGTAACACGATGTCAAAGTACTAAAATTACAAGGAAGGTTACCCTCACTGACATACTAGTTCAAAATAATTACGTTTTGTAGTTTACATCAAAGTATAAAGTATAAACGATCACAAAAATGAACGGTGGAGTTACATATTGAAGGGGTGAAATTAATTCCTAATAATCGGAGTTTTTCGTAATTACGAGTATAATAATAGATATGAAAACATTTTAAACAACATTCATTGTTCGGAGTTCTATAGAAAACTTTTTGTTTTCATATAATTAGCCGCGTTACGGCTCCCGTTTAGCACAATATGGGCTTGGGTATCCAAGATCAGGCAATGTTAACTTGCTAGGACGTCCAAAGGTGGATTCTTCAGTGCAAATTTAGATTATAGTTGTTTAAATATAGTTGAAACAAATTTGCTGCTATTTTTACGATGGCCTCTGGGGTAATTATAGTTTCAAGTGGGCAAGGTGGTTCTACCTCAGGCGTAACGGCCTATTTTGCGTTTGACCGACTACAGACAAACGATCAGGAAGGTTGACTGACTACATTGGAGGAATCTCTGTCACAAGACAATTAATTCCACCAGTAGGGAACATCAACAAAACTGTCAGGTAACCTTCCTTGTAGTAGATTTGTATATTGCTACTCCATTTTTAAATGACCTTAGCAATTTAAAAAAAAACACATGCACATAGGTATATATGTATAAAGTAGTTGCGTAGAACAAAGCATTAAATTATAACTACTTATAACGGATCAATGGGTGCCGCGAAAGTACAAATGGCCGCTTGCGAACTATAGACAACAACGTTAACTGTTCGAATTAATCCAAACCAACAGCGCCGCCTCCCGAGACGAATCGCAACCCGGCCCAAGCAAAGTCCTATACAGAGCAAGCAGCTCTCTTGAACAGCGTAAGTAAACAGTTTGACATATTTTTTAACTATTTAAGTCTCCCACAGAATATCCCCGGGTTCAAGAGCTATGCTACTCCATAAGCAACACAAACATAAGCGACAATCAAAAAGCACTAGCAATCTCGTGCCCGGTGAGTTATCTATAAAAATTCGTGTGTAATTTGTATATTCTTCTGTTATCTTGCTTCCCTATGACAACCAGCTTCTTATGGATCTTAACCCCTATGAACTATGAACGAATGTCTTCGATACCTTATGTTGCCTGTTACTTTCCTTAACTATAAGTGTTACTTTCTTAACTGGTATACATACCCTGTTAGTGTTGTTTTATTTTACAGTATTGAATTTCAAGTAGCAATTTTTTTTGCATGAAGCAATGTTATTGTTATAGCTAATAAACTTTGACAGTTTTGATAAACGTTTGTTATTTTTTTTTACTTCTTTCATTTTTATAATTAAGGCACATTTACACGATGCCTACAATTAACTTGCATGGTCTAAACAACACGTAACATTCTTGATCTGTTTTACGTCTTGTTTCAATTCTTTTCTTGGTGCAAACAGCACGCGTGTAAACAGTTGCTTACAACTCTTGAATATCAAATATTTCGCTTAATTATTGCTCTTGTATGTACAAGAAAATGGCATCATGTAAATGGGCCTTTTTAATCAATACTGCGCCGACCCCAAATAAAAAGGGAACAATGCAGCAAAAAAAATGAATAATAATGAATTTTCAAGATAATTAACACTAATAAACTTAAAACATTTATAACTTCAATAATTCGTTGCAAAAAAATAATAATAATTATTTAAAATAAAATGTGTAAAGAAGAAAGACATTTTCAATTTCGTTGCAAAATGTACCAATTAATTCATACGGCGCCTTCATAATGCGTAAGAATTAATTATTATTCTTATGTATTATGCTCAAAGTAAAATAAATTTAATGACATTTGACTAATTCATTTCGTTTTCAGCGGTTACATCAATTACTGTGGACATAGTAAATGAACTCGACAAACCAACACCACCGCAAGACCCTATGGTAATAAAGAAATATTACGGTACCATTTCAATACACTAACTAATAATTAACAATTTTGTATTATTATAATCACATTTAGATTAGACCATGCACTATTTAACTGATATATTAAAATATTTGGACACATACTTTCAGCAACTTTAAGTAATTACAGTAAGGGAGTCGATTTAGACTAGAAATGGTGTACCATTTTCAGATAGCGGACGGGTTAACTGTTCAAGTGACTCCTGCGCCTGAGTCACCCAACTTATTGTCACCTCATCCACAGAACAACGTTTCTGTGCTCAGTCGACCAGATCTCAGTCCAGAACCCATTTCAATTTCTTTCAGGTATGTCTTATTTCAATGATGATCACACAGTGTTGAGCCTGACAAAGGTCTATCTTTCATTTTACAGGAGGTATGAACAGATAAACATGTGGCCGCATTTAGGGGAGGACATCCAAAGCTACTGCCCTGTCTCCACAAAAGAGACTTCGGAAAAAAATCTAAAAAAAAATCTTTCAAATTCCGACGAGTAAACACTAGTCAACAACTTTTCCTTTGATATTTTTTCTCGCTGTTTTACCTTTACCTACTGTATCTTGTACAAACATGATTATATTGTCCTTAAATGAAACTAATTTGGGGCCAGGGGCAACAAAGACTTCACTTCTTTGTTCCCCCAAAGCCTCCACACCTCTATATCCGGCCCTGTATGTGGTTCCGCATAATATCTCTAACACATCCTTTTTCTGTCATCAGTGAGGCCCTGCTGACCATACTACGACGTAGCTTATTTCAAAAAAAAATAGACAGATATCAACTTTATTTGCCATCTTAAACACATAAAACAAACAAAACAAACGAAAGATACAAACAGTTTATTATGTAGTAATAGTAACTAGTAACTGTCGTCAAGAATTCATCCTATGCTCATAATGATGCGACGAATTTTTAAATGTTGATAATAACGCCGATTTTCTATATGTGTCTTCATAAAAATAATTTATTTCTGGAAAAAACTTAAATTAATTTTGAACTTACGGGTGACCGTAAATTTACAGTAAGAACTGTTAAAAGTAGTATTTTATTAGTTGAATATAGAAATCGGGTTTAAATGTGGTTTATTACTATTGAGTATAAACGTTTTAGGCCGCTGAGTCCAACAGCCTCCGAGAGACTGTATCGATCACATCAGGAACTGCTCCAACGCAAACGTTTGGCAGCTTCCCAGTCTAATCAGTATTTAACGCCAGACCATCGTGGAAGTAGCTATCCTCCCCCGAGCCCAACCAGGTAAACTTTCCATGAAGATATAAAAAAGATCGGTATATTTTGGAAATAATCTGACGATCTCGGTTCTTATGTCGTTTATTTGAGATTTACAGTTTTATAATTAATGGCGTACCTGCTCTGTTTCTTGCTTATTTAGTGTTAGAAATGTATCTCTCATTTTTGTTTAATTAAAGGGAACGTAATATGAAATTTAATTTCAAGGGCCTCGTTAAAGCGCGGTTTGGCGTTCTCCTACTCATTCAAAAATCCACCTTTGTCGAAAATGGAAAATGTACATAGTCAATCACAATTGGATGCAGCTACATCTGGTATTCAGGTGAGAGACTTTCGGACGCAGTAGCTAATGCATTCAAATTGTCAAATTTAAACGTGGAAAATATTACTAATGCCCTTTACGTTTATAGCAGTCAGACAGACAAGCGAGTCCAAGCTTAAGTGAGAAGAGCGATAAGAAGAATAAAGAAAGCAGGTAAATTATAGTAATTGTAATAATTATTTCTAAAAGTTATTGTAACTTATATTTTTTTATAATTAAGGAGTTGTTTCACCGTTTGCTGATAAGCTACCTAGCAGATAGCTTTAACATCTAAAGAGTCTCAGTTATCAGTCGAATTTATTTAACAAATAGATTATCTCTATTAGGTAGTCATTTGACGCGCCAGTAGAAAGGTTGTACGTCCATTGGAATCTGGTTAAGTAGGCCCTGGATATGTGAGAAACCTCTGTTATTGATAGGTAATAACAATGAGTTCCCGACAATTTGAAAGATCGGTGTTACTGGGAATATTCAAGCCTCTTTAATTGAAATTTGATTTGTTAGTTTTTTTCGACGTGTACCTCTATAATTGAGATTTTATAGTTCAACAGCCTGTATAAGTAAAACAATTTATCAGGTTTGGACACTTTTGTTTACAAACATTCCAATTTCCAAGATTATTATTATTATTCAAAATAAGGAGAAAATTCTTTCTCAATGTATTAACGCAATAGATATTTTGACGCCTCATAATAAGGCCTTCTATAAATAAGATAACAGTCATTTTAAACCTACCTATTTTAGAAGCTGGGTAAATAAGAAGACTCTATCTATACTAATATTATAAAGAGGAAAGTAACGAACAAAATTAAAAACGACTGGACTGATTTTAAAAATTATTTCACCAATAGCTTTCTACATTATCGCTGAGTAACATAGGCTATTTTTATTTATTTATTTTTTATATTTTTTAGTACATTTGTATTGCACCCGTGCGAAGCCAGGGCGGATCGCTAGTATGTAATAAAAAAATCTAGGTCCCTTGAGATTTGAAATTCATGGTATTTTATTACTACGAATAAAGACTAATGTTGTTATGAAGCTATTATATTTTAGGAAACTACTTAAGTTTTTCTTAAAATATATAGTCATTTAGTTAATTATACATCTTATCTAAACTGAAGTAAGTGATGTATTTGACTTCACTTAACTTTGTCAGCTCAATCTTCAGTTCTTCAAGTTGGCACTCAAGATTGGATGGATGACAAAAAAGAGGCTGGCTGATGTTCTTCATGAGGCAAGAATGCTTAACATTTGTTGCCATTTAGCTTTGTAAATGGCATTGTTAAACTCATTGTTAATTTCTTTCATAACTTAGGTATCATTGCACTAATTCTAGATACATAATAGGTAACGTCATTAGGAGATATCACAAAATTTAATTAAATATTATTTATACGCGGTATAGTAGGAGGTGTTCGTTTTTGAGAAGACCAAAGGAAAGAGCTCTGCATCATTTTTTTGGAAAATGTCATGTAACTATTCATTTATAGTGCTTATTATGTGATTTAAAACATAACGTGGTGATAAATTGTGTGATATGCTTGGTTTTGTTTAAAAAAATAAGAAACTTAGGTATGCTTTAAATAAGACCGATTCTTAAATTATTTTTTTAATATTTCATATTCTTTTAAAATTATTCGATGGGATCGTTGGCACGATTGGTAGAACCTTGCCTTTCAGATGGGTCGCGAATTCGAATCCTGTAATATTCTGTAAAAATATATTTGTACTTAATAAAGCCAAAAGTCAAAGCGTTCAATACAATGACATGGCACACGCGACTTTATAGTGTCAAGTCAAAAATAAAGTTGGTTAGATGATAAGGTATTCTGTTTACTAAGAACTCATTATACATTCATCTTATACTTAATTTCTTTAATTTCATGGCTTTGATTATTTGACATATAAATAATCTAAGTTTCATAGCTTTTTTATTTTTGTCACACAATTTTATTTAGAATTATCTATTAAATTCTTAAAACACTGCTTGCGACTTTCAAATATGTAATTTTATACGCGACATTGACATAGTATTTAAAAAAATTAGGTCGACAGCGCATCATTGACTGATGTTCTGTGGCTGAGGTATCATCTACCATCAAGTGAACGTCATGCTGTCGATGTCTGTAGATATCTACTATATAAAAATAAGTCGGGTTTTCCTTCCTGACGCTATAACTCCAGAACGCACGAACCGATTTCCACGGTTTTGCATTCGTTGGAAAGGTCTCGGGCTCCGTCAGGTTTATAGCAACAATAAAAATGTCAACAGAAAAGCGGGAAAATCTTTTTTCTTTCGAAGCCAAAATTGTGGCAGAACAACGTCTGCGGGGTCCACTAGTTTAACATAAAAAAAAGTCTTTTCGAGAGCAAATGTAGCCTTTTCACATATTTTATTTATTATGTTATATATTTTGTCTCCCTTTTCACCACAAAACATATTGAGGTTTCATAGACATTACATTCATTTCAGACAAAAGCAAATAATTAGTATGCACAAACAACAATATTTACTAGATTAAAGTAGGCGTTAAGATAAAGGTGTTGAATATTTTATAGTACAGTGACAGACAATACGATGAGTTCGCATTAATCGATATAACTGGCTAAAAAGATTAGCATTTTTAGCAGAAGCAAACACGCAGTCAACAATCACTCAAGCAAAATTTTCATAATTATTATTGAATTATGTTTTAGGTATAACTTTTGAACCAGATAATATAATGACAATTCAAATCAACTCTATTTTAATCACTGTATTATTAAAATATTTCGTTGTTCATCACGTGCGCGTTGTATGTAGAGAATAATAGTAAAATTAAGAACTTAGATAGGTCTTATGACTTTATAGGTACGAGTTGTTTGGCTTTAGTACTTCATATTTTAGTTATTAATAAATTAAGTTCTATTTCAATAACTCATCATATTGATTGTCAGGGGCAAAGTTTCTTCGAGCATAGATCCCGATGAATCAGCAGTCAGTTCCACTTGCGAGACGCAGAACTCATCCGTCCAAGACGTCACTGAGAGCGGCGCTGAAAAATATAGAAGTGACGAAGAGGTTGAATGAAATTTAGCGGAGGAGAAATCCTCCTGATGCTGTGGTTGGTGTTGTTAAACACCTACTATCCAGTATATGGCACGAAACAGGAACAAATAACAGTGAATATAATTGAATTGCATTAGAAATTCGTAGGTTGAAATGTTTAATGTAGGTTGACTATCGCGGTGCGGATATTCTGTTCAATTATATAAACTGTGTCTGAGTATGAACTTTGTCTACGGATTGAAAAGTGTATTAGTAATGAGTGTGACACTGGATACAAACTTTAAAGACGTTCTTAAACCTTATTTATACAAGTTTTAAATTATTAATATGGAAATAATTGTTCATCCTCAAATATTACATATAATGTATATAGCGAAGTTATCTTATTTTTAACCAAAACCTCGGCCCATATCTCAGTAGTGATACGAGTTTTATAGTGCCATATTATGACGTTAACTATTAATAACTCGGTGTAGAGCTGGTAGACATGTTGCTAATCACCGATAATAGTGAAGTTAATAATGTCATTTTTCTAAATAATGTTCTAATGGAAGATAGATTATATAATGTATATTATCTAATAATTGAGTATTTATTTTGGCGATACATAGATCAATTAAGTCTTCAACTATTTTAATGTGTAAGTTTAGCTGGCATTAAAAGTCTAATTTTGGCCATATGACAAATAGATTTAAATTTCATTGCTTCATATTTAATGACCCAGCTGAATCGCCGCATTTCAAATTAATTGTAAGTAACTTTACAAAAGAGCTTATTGTTCTTAAATGCTTGAACTTTGATGACCAAAGATTTCGTCTATTTAGAGTGCTCTCAATTTGTAACCACTAACGGTCAATAATTTCATAACCAGTTCATCAGATTCGATCAGATTCTCAAACATTCCTTTTTCGTCCTCAAGGGAAAATTCGAAATTATCAGCACTTATAAAAATCTACAGTACAAATATTCGACGTTAGGTAGGTATTTTTCGCGATGCTACAAAAACGCGCCTGACATCGTCCCAAAAGTTACCATTCAAAGAAAGTTTGAACATTGATTTTTGTAGTGGTTGTGCTGCGCTGTATATCTTTGATGCAGCCAAATGGGCCGGCACGTCCGGGGAAGTACCACTCTCTCACTCACAACGACATTAAGTAACAAATTTTTGCTACAATCGGCGTCGGGACGTGACGACCCCATCGCCCGCTGGTGGAATAACCTTTGTGACAGAGATTATTCCACCAGTGCAGTCAGTCCACTTTAGTGGTAGTGCCACGCTGTACTCCTTACAGCCGAATGGGCCGGCACGACCGGGGAAATACCACTCTCTCACTTGACACCGACGTGAAGTAACGGCATTGCTGTTGCGTTTCGTTCGGTCTGTGAGAGTCCCGGAGGCCCACCTCCCCTCACCCCCCCAACACACACACACATGGCAGCACAAATCATCAATAACATTCATTGTCAGTTGTCAAACCAATCTCATTGTTTCGTTTTTACTGATGCAGCAATCAGTGGCGTGCCCTCCATACAAGCCCAAAATCCCGGGTTGTCGACTTTAACGTAATACGCGTTTATATATAACTTATATAATTACGTTAACATGTAAGTTATATAAGATTTATATAATAACGTTATAAAATTATTATTTTTCTTTTGTATGGATGCATTAATAGGACAATACGGTCTTTTGAGCTTGTATGGTAGTCCCGCCACTGGCAGCAATATAACCCTCATAATTGGCTATAATTCTCAATTGTATTTACTTTTACTATTTTTACTTATCCTGGAGTATGGATTAATGACAGCACTGAATATTGAAACCTGTGTAGTATTTATGCAGTGCCACCTCGTCTCTTTTTCTAAGTATTGCTGGATAATAAGGACTTTAGACTTGTTTAACAGATGATGTTAACAATGTCTTTACCGACTCTAACTATGGCGAATCCAAAGTCATGCTAGTTTCCTTTGCTAGTTAAGTTTTTTCAAATAATCTCACAAAGTACTTTTTTATGTATCCAAAAATCATCTAATTACTCTTTTAACTCTCATTTACATTTCTAATATTTATATACAATTCAGAAAATTATTTTCTTTTAACATATACAGATTGATTTAATTAATAGATATAATAAAAAAAATTAATACAATTATTAATACGTATATCGACTACTGGGTGTGATTATCACAACTATTATAATACTCGTATTATTATGTATATTATTATTAAACTGTATGATTCACAACGATATCTATGGAAGTGGTTATTGAGTGTACTACACCCACTACTGGGTGTGCTGTACTACCACCGATCATATGGTGAGATACACAACACCAATTACTAGGTGTGGAGTATTACACCGATGATGTGGTGTGCCCTACTACACCGAATTTTGGGTGTAAAATACTTATCAAACCGACTATTGGATGTAACGTATTACACCGATTGTTGGGTGTAATGTACTACACCAATTAGTGGGTGTGATGTACTGCATCAATTTGATATGTTTGGATTGAAATTTTATTTGAATCTAGGTTAAATTACATCAAAATGCGCCAAATAACAAGTATGGTTAGTGAAAAAATCGAAGTATAGGCATAGTATCTGTATATATCTACTATATATTTTTGCAGTTTTAACTTAAAAGTTCTTGATTGACATATTTTCTCATAATAGATTAGGATCTTAGGGAACTCCGCCATCTTCCGCAACTAAAAGCTCAACTCACGCACGCAAGCTTATTTGTAATGATTGATGTCCACTGCAAATCAGTAACACACTAAACATTATAGAATAGAACTTGGAAAATAGCATATTCAAATCTATCGGTAGAATTATTTTATTTTTTATTTTTGAAGCCAATATTCTATCAGGACAACCTCTGTCAGGTCCGCTAATAACATATTCTTAAGTATAAATAATTATTGTAAATATATTATTACATTTGTATATTATGGTGTGTTATTGTCAATAGTTTTACTTGAATAGTTCTCTTCTATACTATGGCTTTATAATACATAGACGCATTATTCGCGAACATTAATAAATAGTAGTCAAAAAAGATCAATAATGAGTCTTAGCTTAGAAAAATATTGTTTAAAAAACTATACCGCTGTACCGATAATAATAAAATAAAGAGAAAAATATAGTTTAAAAAACTATACCGCTGTACCGATAATAATGAAATAAAATAAATTATACGATAATCAATTAAACTAAGAATTTTCCACAATATATTTACGTTTTGCATCTGTTGCTTGCATGTATTTTGTAGGTACATCGTCCATTAAACAAGTATTCCAAACATGAAATAATTTCCATTTCTTAAGCTAAGCTCAGCCGTATGAAAATAAGTGAATGCTAGGCTATCTTGTTAGCTTATGTGCTTAAATGTCGTCAAAGCTTATGTAAAACCCATCTATCTGGAATATTTAAAGTAGTATTTTTAAACTATGGTAATTATACTAAGCAAAGTAAGCATAGATATTAATTACGATTGTAGATATTAAGAAAAAAACGAAAGACGTATTAGTGAGACTCTAAATAGTAAGCTTTAAGAAATAAAAGTAATGAATGGCCTTTTGAAGTATTTGGGAGAGTGAAAGTTATTTACTAGGTCTTGGTGCTGAAATGAATGAATATGTAGATATTTAAAGACGTTATGTAATTAGTAAATACAGTGATATTACATTAAAAAAGAGGTCGTTCTTATAAATACGAAGTCAAAAATGTGCAGTTATTGTACGACGTACGTTATTGTAGATATTTGATTGGTTCGTTGGCGCGTTCGGTAGAACACACCGCGCCGGGATAACATGTTTATAGTTTTCTGTAAGTATGTTTTCCCCACATTTGGTAACTTCGGGTATTGATCGGGTGGGAGGAATATCGAAATTCCGAACGGGTAACGAACCACCGTTCATAGATGGAAAAACCGTGAAGTGCACATTACGCGTTTCGGTTTCAGTCTATGGATTTCCAAATGCTCGAAGTATAAAGTAGGTCGACAGCGCATCATTGACTGATGTTCTGTGGCTCAGGTATCACCTACCATCAAGTGAACCTCATGCTCGTCTGTCGATTTCTAACATAAAAAAGCGAGTTACTTGTAACAAAATACATGTGGCGAACTTATTATTTACTTAGAAATTTTTGGACAATTTTTTGTACAATATTTCATTCACAGCCGCTAACTGGTGTGGTGACTAACTCTTAAAGTGTACACTGTACATGATATATTATATCCTTTTTTATTATGTATTAAAGTTAATTGCCTACTTACATATTACCTCTCGTTAAGATAGTATAGTTTCCACAAAGGTGGTAGCGGCTTTGTGTTAGACCAACTCCCTAATTACGGGAGTGTGACCGACTAACAAAGTCGAAACCTAAATAGAACTTTAAAAATAGGTCGCCCAATTAACCTTAGTTTTGTGTGAAAAAATCTTGCATTGATATCATTTCTACCTCTTTAATAATGTAATATCATTAGGTAAATCTTTTAACAGTTAGGACTTTAGTATTTCGATTTAAAATAAATATTGTAAATAATATTGTTCAAGTGTAAAGCTTAGGTGTTATATTCTAAATACTATAGTAAGATGTCAGTAGTAGGTACATTAATCCATGATATAATAATAATACGAAAATTTTGTCGCGCAATGGTCGTGGGAAAGAAAATATATAATTTTCATTAAATTCACCAGGTAACCACTATATTAAACTTTTCGTAATTGTAGGTACCTTATAATTAAACATTATAAAATTCCTATTTTTCTTTCATCTATTCCTAAAATACTTATAAAAACGTTTTGTATAGATATGTAATTTATTATTTTTGAAAGTTATAAAACTATACTGTTTGTTGTGATGTTAAATATTTTAAGATTATAAAAATTATGTATATTATGTCACCTTTTTTTAGAATTATCTATGGTTATTTACATTCTGAGAGTTTATCATAGAGTATACCTTATATAGGGAAGTTTATACTTACTACTTTCTTCTTATGTTAGAATGATTGCGTTTTTTGTGTTACATACTTACATTATGAACTTAAAACCATACATGTAGATTATAACAAGTAACAGTAAATATATTATTTGATTTGTGTTCTGTATTTTATTAATTCCCTAAACATCGGATATGTCCCGAAATATAATTTTTATTTATTATGGAGTAAATCACCGTCAAGAATCACCGAATCGAGGAAAGTTGAAACACTTCTGACATTTTTATTCATAAAAACAATTCTGTAAAGGACATCCATTCAAAAATATATATTGTAAAAAAAAGTCTCGCAACTTAGTCCTTCTATCGTAAAAAGTTGTGAGATCTATATAATAACAAGTCGGTCAATATATTCAGTCTCTACTTAAGGATCCTATGTCTTAAGTTATTACGTACTTAGCTAACCTAACAACATCTTATAGTGACCATATCAATATTAAAATTAAAAATCTTTTATGTTTTGAATAAAATGATTGTATTACCAAAAATATAGGCATGTGATAATCCCTTACTTTTCTCGATTTTTGCGACATGGGAGCCAGAACTGCACAGCCGCGAACTGCAGAGTGCACGACCGCAGGGCACGCGGGCAACAACAAGCAACAAGAGAAATGCATCGTTGCCACGATCTAAGTACTACAGTACTACGAGGGTGAATCAAAAAATTCTTGGAATCAATATTAAAAAATGCAAAGATTTAAATAATAATATTTTATTTTTCTACATAATCTCCCTCCAATGCAATGCATTTAGAATAACGCGTTTCTAACTTCCTTATTCCTTGTGAAAAAAAATTATTTTCTTGACTCTCGAAAAAGTCCTCTACGGCAGCTATAACCGCGTCATTATCGTGAAATTTTGTTCCACGAATTTCCTCTTTTAATTTTGGAAATAAGTGAAAATCACTTGGGGCTAAGTCCGGAGAATATGGTGGGTGGTCAAGGAGATTGAAGCCAGCACAGCGGATTGCGTTGAGCGCAACTTCCGATCGATGAGCAGGAGCGTTATCTTGAAGGAACAACACGCCCAACGACAGTTTTCCACGACGTTTTTCTTTAATAGCTTCACGCACTTTCGGGATTAAATTTGCATAATAGGGTCCAGTAATCGTCTGGCCTTTTGGCATGTAATCAATAAAAAGGATTCCTTCACTATCCCAGAACACAGAGGCCATAACTTTGCCAGCGGTAGGAGCAACTCGAAATTTCTTGATGGATGGAGAGGATGGTCGTTTCCAAGACATGCTTTGTCTTTTAGTTTCAGGATCAAAATGGTGGACCCACGTTTCATCCATGGTGACAAGACGATGGCAAAAATTATCCGAATCACGCTGGAACATTTCGAGATTACGCTTGGAAATTTCCAAACGTCGCTTTTTGTTTTCGTCGGTTAACATTCGTGGCACCCATCTTGCAGACACCATCTTGAACCCCAGTGAATCAATTAAAATGGATTGAACGCTACCAAAAGATATCTTTAGGATCTCAGCTATATGTTTTAGTCATTCTTCTGTCTTCCAAAACCAGATTCTCAACCTTTTTGACATTTTCTTCTGTAACGGAGGTTGAAGGCCGCCCAGAACGCGGGTCAGCTTTACAGCTTGATCTACCTCTTTTAAATTCAGTCACCCAGTACGCAACCGTAGAATAGGGTACAGCATCACCCCCTAATGTCTGCTGAATGTGCAAAAAAAATTCCTTCGTAGACATTTTTTTCAAACTGCGATATTTTATCACCGCACGTAACTCACTTTTATCCATAATTTTGACTTTTTAGCAACTCGTTGCACAAAAAAAATTATTACATGCGAACGAACTGACAAAAACAAGTGACAGTCTGCATAAATATAGTGTGATAGACACTCTTTAATTTGAATATCGAACTTGATCCAAAAAGGTTTCATATATATGCACTTCTAAGAACTTTTTGATTCACCCTGGTACTGCTGAGTGTAACACAAACAATGTATATAATAGAGATAACATATTTTGTTAGTACGTAGAAAGTAGCCTTAACGGTTGATTTGTGATGATACATAAAGAAGATGAACAGCTTTCCGTTGAATACAATAGATTTCTCAAAACTAAATTTTAAATATTAAAATATTTACTAGTTTTGGTTTTGTCGAATCACGGCTCCACCTTAAAACAGCTCCAATTTTTTTACTACTGTTTTTTATCACTCGGGAATGGTGTACCATGCAATAATATGGTGGCGCATGCTATGGAACCCCATAGAAATTAATAAAATAAATAAAATGAGCCATCACCTAGGTTAGATTATGTTGGTATGGTGACCACCGCGCACGAGTCGAGCGAGCGAAGTGAACGGTGCCGCGGCATCGGCCGAAGAGTGCTAGAACAAAGCTCCAAGTTATTTTCTAAGGTTTCAAGGATTTTATATAATTCCTTTTTTAATTTTTTTAGGAGTCCAAAGCCTTGCGCCTCCTTAATATTACTTGGAATACTATATATACAGGTGGTAAAAACGATAGAAATTTTTTTAGAGCACTTTCGAGGTGGGGCCGTGATTCGACACAACCCTAGTTTTATATAATATATAAATAGACTAACTCCAATCACACAACATAATATATGAACTTCCTTGAGATTATAATTTTTGCATAGCTATTTCACATTTACCTCATTATTGTAACGATATTCCCTTATTATTTATTTATACTATGTAAAGCTACACTACCACTGATTCATTGACATGCCTTTATAGCGAGATGGAGATAGATGGAGATGAGGTTGACGGTCGTATAGAGGTCCCGAATCGAACTTGAGGAAAATTATAGCCAATTCCAAGGTTGCAGAATTGGAAAAAACTTGTAATTTATATAGTTACCTTATTAAACATATAAATATAAAAACAAACATAAAACATTTAAATGTTTATTTTGTTATTTATCTATTCAAATACTACTTTTATATAAAAAAAATAGGATTTCAAAAATACAGTATCATATTATATGTACACAAATGCACGTGTCGCTACACTTTACAGTGCCGCTGCTAGTCGTCCCGCACACATGAAATGATAGGTGGCGTCATACTATTTATTGCGAACACTCCATCTTTCTTTTTTATTTAATCTGAGGATAAACCTAAAAAAATTAGGGCGCCCTTTGGAAAAAGTGAGTACTGTAAATATTAATCATAATAGTGTTTATTTAGTTATTTTTCTCATACCGTTACGTTGTTAGTTTTCGTTCTATGGGTATGGAGTCGATATTATTTAATAAAACAAAAGACGAGACATCATTGAAAATATAAAATTTTATAACCGGTACTTCAGCCATATTTTAAGTTGGCAACACAATGTTTTTTTTAGTGTATTGCATATAGCATATAGATACTAGTCATTCAGTCGGAATATTAAATACCAAATAATCTTAATAATAATAATACAACACCACCTCAGCACCGGTGTGTTACCAACTTTTTACTTTTTTTCCCGACAGAGAAGAATTTACTCAATCAAAGTTGTCATGTGTCAAAAATCAAATGCTAATAAACTTTGAGTTTGACAGTTGACACTGTGGTCTGTGTGTATGTCATTAAAGACGCGTTTTTTGATCTCTTATCTGTACGAGACTTTATTTATTTTTACTTATTTAAAATAGTGAACCTTTAATACATATTTTATTATTCATAACTAAACGAAAATGAGTTTACATAAAGCAAGGTAACGTATTATTATGAATAATATCTTAAAAAGGAATGTTAAAACATAGTATTTTATTATTCACTTTAGCAAGAAAAGAGAGGGCGTAATCTAAATAAAAATAAAAATTAAGCTTTCAAGTATTGTATTTTATATTTTACATATGCATTTATGTCTTAACTTTAAATCTGTATAAATGAAAATCTAAGAAAGACATTATATGCAGATTTATAAACACTACTAATGAGTTATAAGAATGTTAAGGAATAAGATCTGGTTGTAATAAAAGTTTGAATAAATTAGTTTATAAATTATAAACAAAATTTTGTAATCAAATAAAAATTCCATTGTAATTTTATTCATGATATTATGTTAATAATATGGTACAACTAACTTTTTATTTATTTTTATTGGTTTGTCCTTTTTCAGCATAAGTAAACATTTTAGTAGATATATCTGATTATACCCCTTTTTATTTATACATCAGGGTTATTTCATTTAAATTAAAATCTAAGCAGTTAGTTCCCATACTACTTTTATTGTGAGAAATATTCTATTCATTATTGTTGGATAGTATTCTTAAGTAGCCTTTGCATAGTACAATTTGAGTTTTCTATTTCTGTCTATCTGTATGCCATTTCCTATGAAACTATGCAGTAAGTTTTATTGCAGTTTTCACCAAAACCAAACCAAAATTTAAAAGATATACTGTTTAAAAGAAGCCTAAAATTATACTGCAATAAATCTCTAAATAAACATGTTGTTATTGAAGTTAATTATTTTTACGGCCATACTTATAACAACAATGAGCAAAATGACTTATTTCTTATCAGTTGTCCTTTATTTTGTAAAAAGACAAGCACATATATTTTTTGACCACAAATGTTGCTACACTAATAAGACTTCAACAATTGGCAGCTTTATTTATTGTTTATGTTTTGAATAGTTTATTTCATCTATTAAATATGGATTTAATAAAATATATAAAACAGGAAGATCAATTTGTTAAAAAAAATCCCTGCTCCCCAAATTGCCGCTTCTTTAAATTAAACATAGAAAAAATACAAATTGTAAATGGCCATTACAATCGCCAGATCTCTCTCCTATCTAATTAGTCTGGAATAAACTTTAAAGTAAAGTTAAGAATCATTTTCCATAGAGCTCAGCACAGTTGTGGAGATATTTACAAAGTGAATGAAAGTCACTGGAATCCAAATACTTTAGTAAATTAATCAAAAAAATAATAATGAGTAAATGTTAAACTAATAATTAAGAATAAGGTTAACCATTTTGAAGAGGCAAAAATTTAATGAAAAAATATATATACATTTATTTAATAATAACACGGAATTATAATATAAAAAGTAATACACCAGGGTGTAGCTGAAGAGAGGGCCCACTAGTAATGTATAAACAATTTGATATCTTTCCTTTTTCAGAATCAAAGCTTTTGAAGACGTTTTAAACAAAGATGAAGTGGATATGGAATATCTTCAAAAATTAGCATTTAATGGTAACATTTCATTTAACACAACTATACAATAATTGCCTTATCATTGAATATCTCAGCAGGATATTTATATATAATTAATTTGTTTTTTTAAATTTATTTATTTAATTTGGTTCTCCTTTTATACATAAACCTCAAAACATGGCTATTTTAAGCAAAATATCTCATTAACTAAAATTCATTATAGGTGTGCCAGAAGAAAAAGGACTTCGCACACTTGTATGGAAAATATTACTTCATTACATTCCACCTGAGAAGAATGCTTGGGAGTCTACAGTACAGAAAAAACGCCAGCTCTACAAAGAGTTTATAGGTACTTTATTGCTTTTTCATCCCTATAGGTTTCTAATTAGATCTTATAAATATATTAAAGTAATAGTCTGGGATAAGGGCCTCAGTTTAATGAAACAATTCAGAATTCTTAATTTTTTGTTATTCTGAATACATATAACAATTATAATCATTGTGATAACGTTATAAGTAGCACTATATACCATACTATTTATTTATTTTAAAACACAATAGTAATATCATACATGTTTGTGTGACTAAACAGGATTACTAGGAGGACTTTCCAAGTTTCATGCTGAAAATAATGTGTATTTGCCATTTGGGTACACTGTGTAATTTCTAAGACACAATGTAAACTTGTTAAAATCCACTAATGTTATTGTCATGGACTGACTGCTCAATACTGAAAATGAAAAATGATTTATTATTAACCAATAAGTTTTTACAAATAGGTTGACCGTTGTTGGGACATCCTTTTAAGTAAATTTCTACCTATGCCAGGATGTCCCGCTCCATACAAGATTTATATTTATTATAACTAAAAAATTTTAATAAGTTTTGTAATTAAAAATACTGTATTTGCAGAGGAAATGATAGTGTCACCTGGTGGGCCAACCGATCATCCTCTTAGTATAAGCCCAGGCAGCTCATGGAGTAGATATTTTAAAGATAATGAAGTCCTACTACAAATTGATAAGGATGTTAGGAGGCTGTGCCCGGAGATGTCCTTCTTTCAATCTGCCACCGAATTTCCTTGCCCAGAGGTGAGTTTGTTGTATAACATAAAAAATATACAATATAATTGACGTGTCCCGAGAACAAAGTCGTATCTATGAAGTCGTTTATTTGCAGATACGATTTTGTTCTTAGGACCCGTCAATATGTTTGTGTGATCATACCATATACAGTACTGCGGCAATCAGCTCTTCTAGTCCTCTCTCTGTCTCCTACTCTGTTCTTCTTGTGTTTTATGTGTTTATCATTAGATATTTATTGTTATTTAGATTTTTGATTTTGTGTTTTATTCTATATAGTTCTAGGTCTTTCAGTTTGAATTAGTTTTTGTCGCTTTTATTATAATTATATTGTTTATTTTTACTATCTTACCCTATTGTCTTCTGTCACACTGGGGAACTACTGAAAATCAGCGTCAGAGCTTATGCTCTATATGCTGAGTACTTCCCCTTTTCGTGGCGGCACTTCTTTCCTATATATTTGTTTTTTTTTTAAGTTGTATTATTATTGATGTACTTGTATCTTTATCATTTCATTTCATAGAATCTCACTAATAAGGCACTATTAAAAACCAGAGGATGCCGAATGATTGGAATGTTTGGAATTGTATAGAAACATTAATGATAAATAAAATGAACCATTACATAAAGGGAATACAACGTATTTGTGTTCATGTTCTTATAACTGTAACATATCTCGCCGTTAACTTATAACATAGTTTGAAAAAATCCTTAATTGAGGTCTATTTTTGTATGAACGATTGATTCTAAAGATACTTGAGATGACAGGCTTTAGTTGGGATGGTAGAAAAACTGCTACCCTCCATCAACCTAAATATATTTGATGTTTGCTAATACGAGGATCACCGTAGTTTGAGCCAAGAATGATTACATCCTTATTCATTTTAGGTCGTGAACAGTAATGGAGTGAAACGTTTACATAAACGAGTTGAGCAATCCGTTTTAAATTATTCTACTTTGGAGCAGAGAGGACTTGGTATAGTTAAGGTAATCAATAACCTTCGAAATCTCAATCAGATATAGAATGCCTTAATTTATTATAATAATATGCCCAAGTATTAATTAAAAATATGCGAATGTGTGTTTATCTTTTACGCGAATGTGTGTGGGGTTTGATATTTTGCATAAGCGAATATTTTTTTGTAAATAGCTACTTAACATACATCCCGGCCTTGGTAATAAGAAAGAGCTGGCTTTCACAATGGAATTAGAAATTAAATTATATAATCATTATTCATATATTTTCTCCTCAGCTTCGATGATAATGATTATAAAAACAAATCCATTCTTTTTATACGCTTTCACTTTATTGAAACGGTTTTATTAGCCAATCGATATAATTTGTGATAGATTTCATTGAGAATATTTAAATAACTGAGTGGTTACCATGTTATAATATTAATTGCAAAATTGTTAACATGTTAAGATATGACAGGCTCGTTGGCACGTTTGGAAGAACCTACCTTGCGCACCGATGTGTCACTGGTTCGAATCCCGAAGACATGTTTATAATTTTCTATAAGCATGTCTTTCCCACGTCTGGTCACTTCGGGCATTAAATGAGTGGGAGGAATATCGAAATTCCGTACGGGTAACGAACCACCGTTCAACGAAGGAAAAATGCAAAAAGTGCATATTGCAGTTTCGGTCTAAGTCTATGGATTTTCGAATCCTTAATAGGTTACTATTAACGGAAGTTGAGATTTTTGCAATAAATATTTACAAGGCGAAATTGAAAGATTGCAAGGCGAGTGCTTTTAACGCGCTTTTGTTTATTTTCATAATGCTTTACTATTGATTCTTCCTGAATATTCGTGAACTTTACAAAACATTATCACTCATCAGAGGCACGAATAACTTTCGAGAAATTATTCGTATATATTGTAAACAGCTGAAATTGAATAAAAATGAAGGAATACTTTCTCGCAAATAGTTCGTGCGAGTCACTCACTATCATACAATATGCATAAGAATATTTAATTTAATGGACGGACGGACTGACGAGACATTTTTGTTAGTGAAAGGGAAATAGTGTTTCATTCTGAACGCCATTTTGGCTATCCAAATCGTAAATAAATAAAGATAACCTATTTTTTTTTTAGTTCAGACAAAAAATCGACACGGAATGAAGTCATTTCAAAAAAAAAACGTAATTGAAAAATCGCGTTTTGGCTAATATTCAATTTTTCTATGGTATATTTTTTTCTGGCACAAAAAGCACTATGTTTACGATGTGTTTCGTTTTTCTATTCGAATTCATCACATAGCGGCAGCTCAAACTCAGATATCATAATTGCGTCCTCTGAGCGATAATGGGTTAATTTTACCTATGAGGAAAAAAATGAATAAATACAATTATTCTTGTTACTACAATTGACCTTACGTTTTTTTTTTATAGCTAAACAGCGTAATTCGACGGTCGGAGAATTTTTCGAGTGGAGACTATGTGCCGCTGAAGGAAGGATCTGAGGCTCATTGGGAAGTAGTGGAGCGAATGTTATTCCTCTACGCGAAACTTAATCCCGGCCAAGGCTACGTACAAGGCATGAACGAGATCATCGGCCCCATATACCATACTTTCGCTGTCAACCCCGACCTAGAACAAAGGCGTAAGTGTTTAGGCTATATACTAATGTAATGGATGGGATTTGATTGTTTTTTTTTTTATTTGTATTGAATTTATAAAATCTAAATTCAATGCCCGAAGTTAACAGACGTGGGGAAAACACGCTTGTAGCGACATCTATAATCCGCTACAAGAATCAATACAAAGACGTCTAATCCTGAATCGCGCTATCAAAGTTTCTGTGCGCGCTGAGTATATATACAACATCTCGAGTCTCGACATCAACCACTGGGGCCTTAGGGCCGGCCAGTCAGTGGTTCGACTGGTCGAGGATCCTCCCTTTAGGTTGGAGGAAGACCACACCTCCCTTCCTCCTTATAAACATGTGTCCCGTTGGAATTCGAACCCATCGCTGCGCACAACAGTAGTTCTACCGAATGCGCCAACGATCCCGTCAAAATCTACAATTAATATTACCTATGGGATGCCAAACTGTGATTATTCGTTCAAAATAATAAAATTTCAGAACATTTCAACTTTTTTTTTATACAGAGCGCCGCCAAAACCAGCACTTGTATGATTTTTGGCTGCACTAATTGGTAATTGGTTTGGACAATGTTGACTTTTTTTTTTGTTAAATTATAATAAATATCGTGAAAATATTTTTAAGACCTATTCAACCTTCACAGTTCTTACGTCCACGAACGGTTAAGTGGATAAGCAGATAACGTTGCCAAACTTCCAACACTAAATGTGTACAACTTTTAGATCACGCAGAAGCGGATTGTTTCTTCTGTTTCACGAACTTAATGGCCGAAATTCGCGATTTCTTCATCCGTTCGTTAGACGAAACGGAGAGTGGCATCAACAATATGATGTCGCGGCTCAGCAAGTGCCTGAAACGTAACGACCCCGCCGTGTGGGAGCAACTAGAGAAACAGGAGTTGCGGCCACAGTACTACAGCTTCAGGTAACACATTCGAGGGAATGTTTACCGTTCCGTTGGTTATGTTTGCAGTGGGCTTAGAATCTAAAGTAATATTATAAAGAGGAAAGATTTGTTACGATTTAACTTAAAAATACTTAAAATAAAAGAAGAATGGCAGTCTCAGTGTCGCTCTTTTTTAGAAACGAGCCTTAACTAAATTATATGCATTTTAAAGATCGAGTATACTAGTTTATTTTCCCAGTTAAAGTTTTTTTTTATTTTGTGGGAAAAGAGAAAAAAAATAAAATAAACATTTTGTTAAATAAGAAGTAAAGGTAGCAGTAACTAAACGGAAAACATTAGCATTTTCAGTAGAATATTGCTCATGAATATGAATGTTAGCTTGATACAAACATTCATTAATCAATCATTTTATTATAACATTCTTTCATGTTAGTTTATTTTCGTTAGTTTTTACATTTTTTACTTGGCAACATTTATGGGCGTGTTTCTGACAACTGTCATCTGTGATCTGTCACAGTCATCTTGTGGCGTCTGTTATTGGTTCATGATTGGTTCACTCAATTGCACAGGCTAATAAAAGGTTTCAATTCACGCAAAGGAAATGATTTTATACTACTATTATTATATACATAAAATATGTCTGAGATAAAAATATTGTATTCTAAAATGAATTCATATGCTCAATCTATATATATAAAAGAGATTCCCACCTATATATTGACTCATCACGATATCTCTGGAACTATAAGGCGTAGCGACTTGAAATATGGTAGGAATATTCCTTTCGCCGAGTAGAGGTCAGCTAAGAACGGATTTTACGAAATTCAACCCACAAGGGGGGTTGCGGGGGCAATTGCTAGTAATCAATATATCAATACACGTTTCACAACAAACATAACCTAACCTATATGGTAGGTTCCCGAGTCGTATTGATTGCATATTTTGCTACGACTGGATTTCACCCTACCCAAAACCCCATACTTGCTATTTCAAAACCCATCTTTGCTTTAACAAAACTTCACACTGTCTCACTCACTCATACTCAGAACCTCGTCTTTTCTTTTAAAAAAACCTCATCTTTGAACAAGATCCCGCACTAGGCCAATTAGAGCCCAACTGCGTGTGTGGTATTGCGGACGCATGTTCATCCGCAAACCCATGCGTCCCTGGTACGATTCCCAGGTTGATAGTCAAGTGCTTTTAAAGAAGGAATTAAAAAAAACTTGTCGAACAGTGTTTGAGAATTTGGGGGATGTTTGACGCTTGTATAGATTGATAACTTTTAATTGGTGGATGTTTGAAGCCTGTGCAGGCGGCACGTAAGTTTGATAACAAAAACTGGTGGATAGCCAAACCAAGTGGGTTCCCAAGCCTAATAATAAGTAAAGGTGGCCCAAAAGGCGGAGGGGCAAGAGGGAAACCAGATATGGGTCTCCAGGCTCTTTGGTTAGCAGAATCATCGGAAAATCAACCACATCCTCCCCGTATTGCACTACCCGAGAAAGATGGGCTTTAAAAGGTCAGGTAAAGCCCACTTTTCTCCGCCGATGTCGCCTTACTAGCTGCCTAGAAGTAATGTTATCAATACCTTGCAGATGGCTGACGTTGCTGTTGTCCCAAGAGTTCTCGCTGCCCGACGTGGAGCGGCTTTGGGACTCGCTGTTCGCTGACCCTAATAGGTTCGATTTCCTGATCAACATCTGCTGTGCCATGATTTTGTAAGATTTTTATATATACTTACTATTTTGTAATGCCAAATAGACACTGATAAGCAATACCGATAATATGATTGCCATTTTGAGTAAATTTAGTTTGAATTTTTAATTTTATAAATTAATAAAAACATATCGTTCGCGTCGGCCTATTTATCAAACAACGTAACTCCAAAATTTCCGATTTTTGTTTTTTGATGCCATCTTGTGTAAAATACCGTAACGAATACGATGGAATCACCCGTATCTACTGATTGTTTTAACGATTTAAAATACAAAACTCTTTTGAAAAATTTACTCTTGTTCATAAGGAAGCGATTGGTATCAAAATTTACTGTTTTCTTACATTTTGTGGATTGACACTGTATTGCTTTTAAGCGTCCAAATATCCTTTTGAATAAAAGAAAACATAATATATTATAGACTCAGGTAAAATAATGCATATATTAAATTTCAGATTAGTAAGAGATGACCTACTGGTTGGTGATTTTGCTTCGAACGTCAAACTACTACAACATTTCCCACCTATGGATGTTTCGCTCATAGTCAATAAAGCAGCCACGATAAATTCAATCTAATTCGACTTATGTAATCGTGAACTTTCGGGTTCGATAATTACTACGATATTTTTATCATACTGAAGTTAGTAGGCGAGAAACTACTTTAGCTAATCAAGCTACTGCAGAGAATAATTATTGTCCTAAGGGTCCATCCTAAAGTACGTCACACGTTAAGGGGGAGGGAGGGGATCGACGAATTGTGACATTGTGTGACATGTGGGTGGGAGGGGTTCAGTTTCGTGACGTCGTTTTCCAAATCTAGCACAGCAATCATTTCACAGCCTGAGCTCTGAAAATGTAAATAACACTAATTTCGGAACTGCTGGTAGAATTTAATAATTTGTAGATGTAAAATAATTGCAAAATATGTAACGTAAAACTAGGGGGATCTCACAAATGTAGCCAACTGTGACAAGCTCGGGGAAGGGGTCAAAAAATCACGAAATTAGTGTGACGTACTTTATGGATGCCCCCTAGTAAATTCGCCACTGCTGTATTACGTATATAACAGCCCCGTGACAGTCATACAAGGCCTATTTGCTATTTGATTGTCTAAATTCCTTATGTGAAGTTATATTTTACACCCAATGGCGGCACCACCATACAACCCAAAAACCAGGTTTGCCGATTTTAACGTAATACGTGTAATATATATTTTTTATGTTAGATATCGACAGACGAGCATGAGGTTCACTTGATGGTAAGTGACACCTCAGCCACAGAACATCGGTCAATGATGCGCTGTCGACCTACTTTTTACTTCTTTTTTGACTGAAACCGAAATGCGCAATGTGCCCTTCATGGTATTTTCGTCTATGAACGGTGATTCGTTACCCGGTCGGAATTTCGATATTCCTCTCACCCGATCATTGCCCGAAGTTACCAGACGTGGAGTTACAAGAAATACATACAGAAAATTATAAACATGTCGCACCCTTGCCCGGTGGGAATCGAACCCACGGTTCTTTCTTCACGGTTTTTCCATCTATGAACGGTGGTTCGTTACCTGGTTGGAATTTCGATATTCCTCCCACCCGATAAATGCCTGAAGTTACCAGACGTGGGGAAGACATGCTTACAGAAAACTATAGAAATGTTGTACCGATGATATTCGAACCCACGACCCATCGATGCGTACGGCAAGTTTTCTACCGAACGCGCCAACGAGCCCGTCATATTTATATACCTTATTAGGGCGTTTGGGCTGGTGTGGTGGTCCCGTCACTGATTCCATATTTGTTGATGCAGACGATCATAAATTATTTCCACTATAAAGCGCCCATATAAAAAAATAATAAGTGTGTCCTCTATACACTCCTAAACTATTCATCAGCGTGTGATGAAACTTTGGTGATTTGATCTGCATTCGCCAGGGAAGGTTAAAATAAACACTTTTTTACTTTACGTGACATTGCAAGCCAGGTACAGCTACATACATAATAAAAAAATCTCTTAATAATTTTTTATTTAGCACTAAGCAGAATTCATGACGGATAATTGTTATATTTGAAACGAATGGTGACACTGAAGTGCCATTTATTGGGAAGTTTATTTTTGGGACCATTCGAAATATTTTATGGCACTCAAAACTCGTACTGCCGGCCTAGCATCACAACCGCGACAAAATTTTGTCGACGGTTTTCTCTTGTTTTAATCGATTATCTCTTTATTTCTTCCGGGTCTAACATGACAATAACACTTAAAACTCTACTTTTAATATCAAAAATAGATATATTTGTCGATCGAGATATCTTCTCTATCAAAATTGTCGATGTCGAGATATAATATATCTCCATATCTTAGTTTGTCTTCTCTCGTCCGCGCCATATCTCGTGGCGGTCATGCTAGGCCGGTTGCTCTTAAACGACTGATAATACGATAATACGAGCTGTTATATATATTTCTTAGTATTACGTGATGAATATGACAATTGGACTGTAATTAATAATATTTTATTAGAATATAACGAAGTAAATACGTCCATTTTTTTAATGATAATTATTACTCTCGTTTATAAATGAATCTCTATTCATTCATTTATTTGTATAGTTACAAAAGTGTTTTTTAATTAAGGTAATTTAATCATTTTGCCATATCAACGTTCATAACTTTATTGTTTTGTATAAGTTAGGAGAATATATTTTTAAATTAAATAATTATATGCTTTATATATTATGTTATTTTGTTTGGCAATTTTATCAAATAAATAGGTTTATCCTGTTCATATCCGTGACTTGTTCGCTCTATATCAGTATAAACAACCATTAAATTAATAAAAAAAATGTATAAAGTATGTTTAATATTACTAATAATTATAGTAAGGTTCTATCGAATTTATTATTCCCTTAGAAAATGTATCATCATAATAATATTTTGTATCGTAAATTAATTTTCAAATCGAATGTCGGCCTTGTTACATTAAAGTTTTCTATGTTTGTCTTTATCACATTTTTCCTGTTCGGGTTTTGAAATAACTGTAATATTTAATGTATAATATATGTAATACTAAAATATTAAGCAGGATATAGTAGAATTATTAAAAAAGTGGTTGGAATTGCTCGAAGGTTCTATAGTTCCCTCAGGTCTTTCAGTACAAAATAATTTATAAATCCATAACGAACAATAAGGGGGCGTCCATAATTTACGTGAGGTGTTTTTTTAAATTTTCTGTTCGCTCAAGATTAAATCTTAAGCATGTACAATCTGAATTAAATGGACCAAAATAGTATATTTTTTTTTGTTTCAATCAGAAAAAAATTGCGTGATATTTGCCGAGACCCCCCCTCTCTCCAAAGTAAGATTAGATGAGATTTGACTCGACCCCCTCCCCCCCTTAAACTCCTCACGTAATTTATGGACGCCCCCTAATTCTAAAAAATAACATTCCATGCCATTGTCTTAGTTTTTCATTAGTAAGTAGTATTAGTAGTAGATATCAAAAGAGATACTTTGTTTTAAAATACAATATATAGAGCGTCTGTAAGAAACACTTTAGTTTAATGTTTTTACGTTACTTTACATTTTATTTTTATATTTAGACATTGCTTCCATTCTGCTCTGTATACAAATGTTAATGAAAATGTATTATTTTGAACGATAGTCAGTTAATCAAAGTTTGGCATCCCACAGATAATATTAACTGTAGTTTTTATTCTCTATATTTCCTTATCATACAGTCTATTTTCACGATATTTTTAGACATTGAATCGTATGACATTGTTTTTAGATATTTTGAGGCGGATGTGATACATTATCGATATTCCTTCAAGTCAAGAACGATCTCCTTTCTAATCTACAATGTTCACCTTCTTTTACTTTACAATATTGAGATTTTACTGTGTTTTAATGTAAAAACCTTAACCAACGTACTATACTAGTAATTTTATATTAATAATGAAGTAATAATCACTTGTTTAGAAAATTTATGACAATAAGGTACATAATCAATTTGTGTCATAGCGAGTACCTACTATTATACACTAATTGTATTGTTTTTTTTAAAGAATTGTATAAAATTTAATTGTGATGTACTTTATTAAGAGTATGTGAATTTAAATAAAATATGTTAAATAAAGTGCTGTTTTTTCTTCAATAAAACGAAATTACGGCTTTAAAAATTTAATATAAATAAAAATTACAATTAATTGATTTGTACATATTCATTGATAGACAATCATAATAGAAAGTAAATATTTTATAGAAATATAATGTCATTTTATATTTTCCATACATACATACGGCTATTGCCAAATATTGGAAACAATATAATCTTATTACTAAACAAAAATTCAATACATTTACATCCAACGAAAACTACTTGAAGCAAATGATAATCAAAATTTTAGTATAATATAGAACCCTAATGACAGTATTTTATCTCAAAATAAAAAACTTTATTAAGGAACATATCTGGTGCACCTCAAGCTTGAACGAACAACATATTATGTGTGTTCTCTTGGGTCAAACGTTATCTTGTACTTCTGCCATAGAAATGGAATACTTTTGCATGTCAATGTCCACAAGAGTAACTTCTAGAATAACAATCCTAAGTCCAAAATTATAATCATCGTGCATCCGACCAATTATATATGGTAGTCGTACATTTACGGCCTTATTCATAAACGTATAAGCTAGTTAAAAAATATGTTTTGTCCCGCTCTATCGAATATAAAAAGACTACAGAGGGGTGAGCACGAACAACTATCGACAAAGTATTCGAATCGTTCATCTGTCAGTTGTATGAGAAATCATTTGAAATTTCATACAAATGACAGCTCGACGATACGAATACTTTTTCGCAAGTTGTTCATGCTAGGCCCTCAGAACGAAAGAAACATATTTTTTACTATATCAAGCTATGCTAAGCTATATATAATACGTTTATGAATAAGGCCGTTAGTCTTCATAAAATAATAAATAATAATTTTAAAAGCTCAGTACTTTAATGAACACGTTAACTCCCATTAGTATTGATTATTTATTATCAAATATTATGTAAATTGTAACAAGTTTGTGCCTAAAATAATGCACACAAACTAAGCATAAACATAAACGAAAAACTGAACATATTACATAATAAAATAATAATTTAAAGATTTATCAAAAGCCGAGGGATTATTGATTTATCAGAATAGTGAAGCGATAAGCTTGCTTGATCCCCGAGGTGATGATCATTATTTGTGATATGAAAGTTAGCCAATTTATCAATTATTTTATACTAAATCTAAGAGTGTTGTAACAATGATGTCCGGTGCTTCAACTGGTTAATTTTTAATAATTATCTTAGTACCTTTAATATATTTCACAGAATTGTAATTTTCCAAACAGCGACTACAAAGTGTTAAGCCATACTGCACAAAAACTTGTAACCGAGTCATTTCTTACAAACAAATCTCGTACCATTCTTGACTAAAACTTTCTCCAGTAGAATGCTTTATACAAATGATCTAATCGCTACCAGAAAAAAAATCTACCATAATATCTGTTATTTCTGCTTACATCTAAAACAAAACCTATTGATAAAAATCAAAATAATTTATTTAAATAACCATCAGTAACAAATAACCTGGATAATAATATCTTAATTTACGTGTCTATTTACCTATCTACTTAAGGGAGCTATTTCGCTCCAGGGAAATGTCTAATCTCAATATTTCTTTTTTGCCATTCACTTTCCTCGATCACTCCGTACTAATGTTACATCGTTTCATACCTATCTAGATGTCAAATTATAAGGATTACTATAGCACTATAGATTATTTGATTTGATTAAAAAATAAAATTATTGTAATTGATACTTAAAAAAAATAAATAAAATAGGTAGCAGTCCTGCGTAGGAAAGTTTCAATACCATTGTCAAACATTTATGGCATTTGATATAAAAAAATACCTGCCCTAGGGATCAAGTATTATGTTACCACTTAATAAACAAACAAAATGATTAAAAAAAAACAATTTTAAAATATGCTAGTCATCTACATATAAAGTGATCATTGACGGTTCTTTTGCACCACGTCACATATAAGAGAAATAATGTATATAGTACTACTGGACGCAAGCGTGAATTCACTTAAACGGGTCTATAACATATGTGTTGTCTAACAATCATAGCAATACACATATTTTACTATCATAAGCATTCTCCACGCGCTATAAAGGCGGTAAATATCCTTTCATAATCATAAACAGTCTTTAATCCAACGACACATTCATTTTCTTTTTTCTCTCATTCAATTGACCCCAATCAATAACAAGTGCCATTTTCTCCTACTTTGATACCTTTTACCTTGCCTTTACCTTTATAGCCATGGATGGGAAACAGCTATTGAAATGACACAATATTACAAGTTGAATTATTCTAGTACCGTCACTGATACCGCTCCAATACTATGTAATCATATTATTTACTGTTAATACTTTTTATAATTATAAATAAAAATATAAAAATATACATTTAAATTATGTATTTAAACATTATTCAACACAGATTTAACTTATTAACAGTTTTAAAATAAATAATTATGTATTGAAATCACGATAATTCAATATCTCACATTATATACCAAATAATAAAGGATTTCTTTGATGTAAAATTAATTAAATATAATTTTTACTCTTTTAATACTTTTTATTTCTTTCACTAACTCTGGTTTTGATATCTGATAATTTTGCTGAGATTCTTTTCACAAACATAAATATTATAGATCGTACATACATTTATTTTATTATGTCCTAAAATATTTTCGATAATTTAGTAATTAAATAGACAGCCATATTCTAAATTACAAATGATCATCACAACTCAACCAAAAAAGATGTGCCTGGGTATATTTTGAGACTATATAAATCTCGCACCAAAATGAGTGAATACATCCAATCCTTGAAAGTTTATTTCGGACAGAATTTCTTAGGTTGCTGAAATCTCAGGCACAAATTTCGTGTTGATCTATGCCATCAGCCAGACTAGTTATAATAATTGTAAGTTTGTACGCTATCACAAATACTATAATGTAGCTGAATACAAAAATATTAAGGGTAATTGAACCGCTATGCTCACAAATGCGAGTGCGAACGATGATGATGATAGCGATGATGGAACAGCCTCGACCCACGAGTTCAATGAACTGACATCCATGGATACATACAGTTTATAGACATAGAGTGATATAGCACCGAGTAAACACCGAAGGGTTACAGCAGACATTATAAGCTGAGCATGTCACCCGTGTGCTCTGGGCCACCTCAACTTTCCTAATCTAAATCCTCAACAAAACGACGCTCGCTAATACAACTGAGTCAACCGCTGTAAAAATTTGCATTCCATACGTTATTTTTGGAGACTTCGTATTGCTTACTGCGAATAAATGCTTCAACAGACGTGATTATATATAAAGGCTAAGGTTGTTATTAGGCGATATTAGATTAGGATAATTGGACGCTGTTAAGCAATATAGAGTCAACCCGCATGGTTGCCATTTTGAGTAAATTGAGTTTGAAGTTTTAATTCGGTTTTCGTAAATTTCTTTTAAAAAATAACAGAAATAATAGATTTTATTGTAATTATTATTATTACACTAAATGTACATCGTTTATCTTGATAGTTTTCAAATTAATATAATTTTGTGCATTATTATTTAATATTCTAAACATTAGGGTTTCGTGCCCACAAGATTTTCAATGTTTTTGCCATTAAAACGACTTAAATGATATATATCTCTTTTGAAATATGTACTCCAGCTCATAAAATAGCGATTGGTATCAAAATTTACATTTTTGTCATTTTGTTGGTTGACAATGTATTACATAACAGCGTCCAATTAAGAGTACCGCGTAGACCGGTCCCGGAAGCTTATTGGAGGACGCAACACTTGCACTTGGGCTTCTTCTTGATGGTCACGTGTTCTGGCTGCAAGGGCTCTTGCGGCGCCGAACGCTGGACTTCCACCTGGCCGGAGCGAACCTCGGTAACTGCTGTGCCGTTTTTGGTACCGTTCATCGCCTTCGGTGTACTTTGTTGGACTGGGCTTGCCACTTTCGTTTGCGGCGAGGCAGTGAGGCTGGCCTGGAACAATTATTAAATTTATATAAAAAAATAGACGTTTCCCGTGGCTTTGATCACTTATTATCCTACTAGTTTGGTATATTAAGAAATAAATAGTATTGGTATGGAAGTAAGGACAATATAACTCTCACCCATATAAAAGAAACTTAATGTCCATGTCGTAAATAATTTTATTGAAATACAACAATATATTTTTTAAATTAAATAATAAATATGACATCAGATCCAGTCGGAAATAGAACACGCGACTCAACGTCGTTATTACCGTGTTGTCACAAACAGTTTTTAATGCCAAAGGAGCATTTGAGTCATAACTTGTCTATTCAAATTACTGTACTCGACCAACCGACACATTTAATATTCTAAGCGAGAGCCCTTTTCATAACCGTACATAGAAATACCGAAGAGAAAGCAACCTTCCATATTAGAACATCCGCGGTAGACTTTATGTAACTATTGGTAGAATTATGTCACAATTATATCAACTGTGTAACTAATTTGTCAATTATTTGAACCTAATTGACCTAATAACCTCAATTATTGGCAAACGATTAACTGTTTCATAGTAGCCATTTTGTGTTACGAAATTAAGGCAATATGTATTTTATATCTCACAATAGAAACTCACTTGGAATATATCCTGACTTGGATTATTTAAAACAAGTAACGCCCCGGCTTCGCACGCGTGCAATGTAGATGCACTATTCAAAAAATTGCTTGTAGCTTTGTATTGGTGAAAAATTTTTTAAAATCGGTCGAGCAGTTTTTGATTTAAATCGTTACAAACAAGTTGGACAATAGAAAGGTATAATATTATCGAAATCAACGATAATAATATATAATATTGGGCTTTTTTGTGTCACTTAATACATATAATAGATTTCGCATAAACCACTTCAATAAAAATTAAATAGGTCCGAATTAAGTTTCCGGAATCTATTTGTATATATTAAATAAAGCTTGGGTCTCATACAAAATTCACAAAAAAAGTGTACCAATTATTTAAGCCACGCCTCATATCAAGTTTTGGAAGAGTGGCATAGAGCGATGACAACAAAGAAAGAGTGGACTCTAAATATGAGGTGACCGAATAAAACAGTGTTCGCAGGAAATATGATTTTATAATAATTACCATATTGTATGTAGGTACATACATACATACTTGACCGACTTTGAAGACTTTGTTATTGTATAACAAATACCAAGGAGTAAATTATCATTTATCTAGAGTAGGGTATAAATAAAATATCAACAGGTAAGGTAATGTGTAATTTATTTGATATATGCTATATTGTTTTATATGATATCCTACTCAATCAATGGCTACTTTTTATTTTATTTTTGTCAAAATTTTAGAAATAATGACAAAACAAACATTTCTATGTTTATGTAACTATTAAAATATCCTTCCTATCCATCTACACTTATATAATAAAGAGGAAAGATTTGTATTTTTGTATGTTTGTAACAAATAAACTCAAAAACTACTGGACTGTTTTCAAAAAATATTTCACCAATAGAAAGCCAAATTATTTTTTTATGTACAGTAATATATACATTGCACCCGTGCGAAGCCGGGGCGTGTTGCAAATACCAAATATAAATAAAATCGGTTTAACAATTTTGCCGTGAAAACGCAATAGAGCGCATTTGTACCCTATACACATTCAGGAGCGGATTTGAAACGCTGGTCTCCCTAGGAAGAATTGAGTAGGTCAACTAGATCACAAAGAATCGAATGATATATTTAAGAAATTCAGTAAATGATAGTTACATCAATCAGTGTTGTTAAATATTGATGCATACAGTTTTAATTTTTGAGTTTCTGAATATTGAAAAATAAGTTCACCGACTTCGGCCGCCCCCGAAATTTTGCCGCCCAAGACCCTGCCCTACTCGTCCTCTAGTTAAATCCGCCTGTAGACCTTTGCATTTATAATATTAGAATAGTAAGACCAGTATTGCGAACAACTATATAGCCCAGTCCTGAAACTATTATGCTGTCACTTTTATTCAAAAGTTCAACTTACATTTACATTATTAGCGGCGGTCTTCTCCTCTTTATCTTCGTTGGGGAGTAGGGGGGCTCCCACGGGCGGCGTCGGCGTGATTGGCTTGCCGCCCTTGATCAGTGAAACGATCTCATCCGCCTCCCGACTCAGGTCACCGTCTGGCCTGAATGGGTTATCCCACCCACTCTCCGTGCTGAAACATCAACATTCACACCTATAATATGGAAGTTGCGTAATCCAAAATTCTTTTTGTTAACGATTATAATATAATCCAAGTTTTAGACAATTCTCAGTACTTAAATAATTTATTTCGATTATATTTTAAAGGTTTATATCAAAATTTTCGTGGTTAAGGCAGACATAATATTGACGGTTAGAAAGGTTTTTAGGCCAAATTTTCAAGTCTCTATAATTCTAAAAACTGGGATAAAAGTTGTACAAAATGAATAGCAGCGTTTTTTATGATAGATTGAACACTTGTATGCTTCTCAATTATGCCAATATTGATTGAAGTGGAAGTTTTAATATGATCCAGGGTTAGGTACGTTTTTACATTGTAAACAAAAGCAAGGTCGATACATCGAAATAAACTACGATGTACAATTTTAATTAAAATCATTCCATAATGTAATAGCCTTTGATTTTATTTAACTTAAATATTCGAAGGACAAAAATAAAATGTCACATCATTAATGCGTAACTAACATCCGCTAAGGAATATAAGTATCATTCAGATTCAAGTATGTTCTATTTATAATACAAATTAGAGCTTCAATAAAACCATTATAATTATAATGTAACATCTAATAATATAAAAAAAAAGTCGTAAATATTAGCAATTAATAAGAATCGTACACAAATGAGAATGAATTTAGCATCTGAATCACACCAACAGAATATTATTATACCTACTCGTGACGAACTCAAGTGGTAGACCTTGACCATACATTATTGAAAATGATTTTTAATTATGTAAGCACATTTGACGATCTATGTTTACAATGTAGAGAGTAGGTGTTTCTGTAGTGATATTAATGAGTCACGAATTGTTATTTTTTACAGGTGTCTACTGTCTAGTACCAATCTTACTCATCTCCATTAAATTTAACATCGATCGTGAGTGAAAGCTCTAGCTAATTCTTAAAAAAAACAATATCAATTTATCTCATATGCGAACGGTTTTAATTAACGCTTTTAAGGTATGACCGCGTACAACGACCAAAATTTACGCAATAATTATTTTGGTAGAGCGACCTATAAAGGGATTAATTTAAAACGTAACGTTGTTATTACCGGCTGCATAAATTTCTTTACTCGTATTTAAAATTCACACAAGAACACTGGTATCCGTGTTGAGATTTAATCTTTTCACATTACATATTCCGGAGCAATAAACTAACTTTCGTGTCTGAGATTATAATCTTGCATCCCACGGAGACTTCAGTCATTACATAAACTCCCGGATCAGTTAAATGAGCCAAAAGTTGGTTTTTAATTCGTCCTTGTCATTTATTAAACATCATTTAATAATGATTCAAGCGTACAAGGTCAAATAGATCTTTAAAAATGACCTCTCAATCAAGTTATATTACGAGAACATAGAATATAAAAAATTATTCGGAAATTATATAAATAGAACCATTATGATGCGGCAATTCATTTAATTCAGTTTTCGATTTTTTGTACTTAACTCGACTATCTAGGACAAGCTAACTTGTTAATTAGTCGCTAATTACCCAATGTTTTATACTTAAATCTGTTTAAACTACATAGATATTAAATATATAAAATGTCAAATGTTTAAACTTTAGAGAAATATATTTCTACTTTATTTTATAACGATACTAAAGCGCAGAGCAATGTCAGACGAAATCACATTAAACAGTTGGCTACATAATACAAAATAACACAATGCAGCTGGGTGGGATTACTATTCTGAATAATTTCATTTGTAACTCAAATGGAAATAAGCGATACCGTCATCGCACTGGTGATGATTTAAATCAAAGGACATACGGTGAATGAAAATAACACAACACCGAGGTCTTAGTTAACGTAATGTATTATGTGATTAATTTAAAGGGAATTTTGTTAGTGATATGATAATTACGGTAATCAAATAAAATATTATATTGGCTTTAAATTGTGATGTTTACCTGATTTATGCTGCTTTTACTAAATGTGTATTTGTTTGTGGTTATATCTTTATATATATAATTCTTCTGTGAGTGTGTATGTCACTGAACTTCTCTCAAACGACTGGACCGATTTTAATGAAATTTTTTGTGTGTTCAAGGGGATCTGGGAATGGTTTAGATTCACAAAAAAGTTTGAAATTTTCAAATTAAAGACGTGTAGACAGGACAACGTCTGTCGGGTCCGCCAGTACCGTATATAAAATTAGGTTTATTTTAGGTAAAACATTTAACAAAATTAATAATAATTACGGGATATTCTCTCGTACATTGCAGAAAATTTGTCTAACCGCATGATATCATTAGTAAAGCGAGTCCATATAGTTTTACCTTATGTAGATAATCTAATACGGAAGGAAATTGCAATAACACATAAACTCGACCAATGTAATATAATGAAATTTAAAAATCGAAATTATCGCCGAGGTGATATAAAATCGATCGGGTGTGTAATTATTGAAGTAAATACGTTACCTTATCTGTCTATTGTACATAGCGTGTTCTGCCATGTCAGCGTTTGCTGCGGCCGATAGCAAAGTCGCGTAGAGTATGTGCGACTCCGGCTGTGCAGGCGGAGGAGAGAGACACTGAGGCCGCACTCCTTGGTAAAAAGACACACGGACCTTCGAACGCTCCGAACTGAAAAACAATTACCTTAATTACCTACACACTTCACTTCACAGAGTAAAAATCATATAAGAAATTGATTGACATTTCGCAGAGCCGCTCAGCTAAGAATATGTAATCAATTAAAAACTTATTTCCCATACATAAACAACTGTAACCAAACCAAAGTTTATTTTTCAACTGTCATTCCAATATTAAGTGATTAAATCAATGACGTCACAAAATCGTTATATCGTGATGTCATAGATAAAACTATAAGAGCCCTTATACAGGCACTTAAATACTATCAAGGTTGACTTCCCTATAATTATAACATTTTGCCCTGACTATACATGGGTCATAATTTTTAATAGAACAAGACACAATTATATCTAAAAATGTTCTCACATGAATGTGCAAGATCCAAATCAATAATTTACATGAATACAAAAGGATCTTGAGTATTTCAGGTTAGACAAAATAATCCATGATGATTATAGATTTATAACATGTACTAAGAAAATTTGCATAGATCATATGCAGTTATCAAAGGTTATCTCCATCGCATACACCATAGAGTGTTGTCTTCCCAATCCAAGATAATTGAGATGTGCAGTATACTGGTGCTGACTGCCTTTAACTCCATAGTGTAGGTTAAAGGTATAAGAATAATTTAATATTCCATTGAGACAATACAGAGACAAGACAAGTAAGACTTTCAATAGTAAGCTCGTGAAAATCTCTTGGTTTTCTTTTACATAATAATATATTAACATGTTAAGAATCTATGTACTCTGTAATAGTTGGCCTATCACAATAACCTGTTCATAACTGGTGTCTTGTTCTAATAATTATTGAAGTGTAATATCAATATCATAGGTGATACTCCAGCTACAGAACATCAGTCAATGATGCGCTGTCGACCTACTCTGTACTTCGAGCATTCGGAAATCCAAAGACTGAAACCGAAACGCGCAATGTGCACCTCACGGTTTGTCCATCTATGAACAATGGTTCGTTGCCTGGTCGGAATTTCGATAATCCTCCCACCCGTTAAATGCCCGAAGTTACCAGACGTGGGGAAGACATGGTTACAGAAAATTATAAAAATGTAGTCCTGGTGGGATTCAAACCCACAACCCATCGAAGGGCACAGCAGGTGCTCTACCAAAAGCGACAACTTCTAATATTCATACAATAAATTAAATTTTCAATTCATGAACATCATTCCACTCCATTGCTATTTAAAGTTCCTTGCATTGAATTAGTTTGAATGAATGATGCAACAATGCCAAAGCCAAGGTCAAGTACAAATAATTTCTAATAACACAGTTATAACATTCGCAATCATAGCACATTAGCATCAACTGGGCTTGCTAAACACATGCATGTATTAAAATTGAAGGTAATTCAATGACAGCCCCAGTTCTTTTATTAGCTGATGACCGCTTTGCCACCCACATGTTTATTAACTTCAATATGAAACATCTTTTAGCCTAATGTACTTCTGACAGGAGTAATTTTTCTGTTTGGGACTTATCAGCCAATATCCTACTTTATATAATTTTCAGTGAACATCTTTATAACTGGGAGTATATACTTAATATACCATATTTGACAAGAGGAAAATATTTAAGTCATCTGCTACAAACATTTTATAGATTTAGCTCACAGATACTCAAAGGTAAATAAGAAATCGTTGCTTATCTAACAACACCCCTCAAGTCATTTTTACTAACTTTCCTGGAGTGAAAAAAATCTGTATAATTTATTAAATTTGAAAGTTTTAAGGCTATGCCTATGATTTGATATGCCTACTATATCATTTATAAAGATGTACACATTTATCCAAATTCATAAAATGGGATAAATTGTGATATGGGATAAATATATATATAATATATAATAACAATATTATATACCAAAATAATTTTATTAATAATTTAATAATTTATTTAATTATTAAAGGATACCATACTTTTACAGTAGATGTAAATATACAAATTATGTCAACTAAATTTGATATCTACTTAGATACTGAGAGATAGCTGAATACCTTTAAGAGTTGACAATAATTTAAAAATTAGTTGTTACTTGAGGGATAATTTATGTGGATGTTTTGAATTTCTATGATAACTCATATACTTTTAAACTTTAATAGTAAGTGTTATTATTTCCAACTTTTTATTCAGATTAAAAAGCCTTAACATATAGCTTAAACATCTACATAATATTGAATATGCAATAAAGCTGGTTAACCTAATAACTTCCCAATTCTATAATTCTGGAAGTAACAAAGGGCCCAGAATGCCCTATGATTGTTTCATTATTTATGAATATAATATACCATTCTTAAAGTAGTTTATTTTTTTTAAATTTATAATCTACAGACAATAAACTAGATTTAAATTCGTTAATTGGATTAGGAGCCACTAACTAACAAGCAGATAGGAATCAAATTTAAAACACCCCTCGTTTTTCGACGTCAACTTTTAAAAACAATTACCAAACCTATAAACACCAATAATATTAAAAAAGCTTTTAAAGTAGTATGAGATTTGGCATAAAAATGGAAATGACGTTAGTCGGCGCGGCCTTGCATCGGCCACAAAACCACCGCGCAGGGCGGGTCCTCAATTTAGGGTTACGAACGGTGATAATCATATTATAAATAGAGCTCCAATACGTTTGCCAATATATATTTACTATCTTCATGGTATCTAATAACCTTGTAATACAGTAACTATATAGAACTGAAAGTAGTTTTATGTTTAAAATTCAGTTTTCATGACGTCATGTTCGGGTTCTGAACATGAAAATCACAAGGCTAAGCAGCAACAATTCAAATAGGCCGGTTCATGATAATCATCCGTCACGTATTTGATAATTTTATATTAATTTCTTCGAATTTTAAACATAAATTTCAGAGTTTTATTAGTGAACACCCATTGCGCACCATTTAAATGACGTGAACTATGCAAGATACGTACATACCTTAATAGTAATCACGATTCAACATTCACGAATATTTACAACCGGTACATTGAACGAACTTGAAATACACGTATTAAATTTTCGATATTTTTGACGAAATCTTATACAAAACTAAAACATAAGCACAAACGCGACTTCAGATCTAAAGAGCTGGATTAGTTTGGCGCGTCTCGACTCTTGACACTTTGTTCATAACATCGATCTCGATTCTCGGATGCTAGAAACGATCGCATACGGCCACCGTGTCGAATGAAGCAAAATCACGATCACGAAACGAATTACGTCGACGTCAACCCGCGTCGGTGCTGTCATTATATTTTCTGACATTGACATATGCATAATCATTCGCTCAGATACCTATTTTTATTACACGCTTTTTATGTAACAAACATATTTTTAAGGTTTACGTAAAACAGATGGATTAATTCTTTACATTAAATTAATTAATAAATTAAATTTACGTTGTCAAGTTTCATTTTGTCGATCCTAACCAACTCACTAGATGGCAGTGTGCACAGTATTCTGATTTACTTGGATTCTAAAAATGAAGGATGGTGAAATGATGCGGTCCGAAAGGCGCAAATAATTATTACTATCACCAAAATCCATAATTTTATTTATGTACATATTTGTTTTAATAAGAATATTAAATTGTAAACTGTACTGGTTGGTTGCAAAAATTAGAACTTTATAATTCACTGGTTGGTAAACGGAATTCGAAAAATATAAAAAATTAACAAATCTTTAAAAATTGATTTTAGACTTATTATACATACCTACCTATTAAAAAATACCGATAATCAAATAATACAATACTACTTAAAAACTTTTTATTCTTACCGTCTAGGTTTTACCCCCGACTCCGTCCGAGGCCCCAACCCATATAAATAACTTAAAACTTATTTACAAACCCCTCTGTTTGTCCCTCTATATGCTTAATAATAATAATCAAGATGTCGTTAGAAATCAAGCTAACTGAGAATAATATTATCTATTTACTCCACACTGTCACTACATTATTATATCTACATTGCACCCGTGCGAAGCTGAAGCTATTTCATTGATAATTTGATCTCGTCTATATCTCAATAACTTATATATTTTTCCGCGACAAGACTCGGTTGCTATGTTTTGCTGGAAAACGAACAAACCACTTTAGCATCTTTAAAAAAGCGGACATGACTCCTTACAAACATGATTACTTCAAAAAAATTCAAAGCAACAAATTGTGGAGACGCCACTATAAAAAATACAATTAATGATAACAAGAACTGTAAATGCAACGGTACGGAAGGCTTAGTAATAGCCATGAACTTGATCTTGATAGCTGCCAGAAATCTTAAACTCGTCACGTGTTAGTTTATAAATAACACAGAGAAAAATGCTTGTTTCTTGTGAGCTACGGTTTTGCAAAATCCGCTACATTTATAGCAGGGTTTATGCTATCTGAGGATAATATAAATTCGTCACGTTTGCTGTGAATATGTACTATGGTACTTGAGCGTTACACTTGTGTTTTGCGTCGCTTCAAGTTTTTAAAGTAAATATTTGGTTATTCCAGATGCTAATAAAAATTCTGCGACGCAAAATTCTTATTATATTATATTAACGTATATATGATTATCAGGAAAATTGATGTATAAAACATGTACTTCAGTTAAAGTAAATTCATACGCATATTATTATCTCTCTGTATGCACTCGCCTTTGCGACAAACAGATGAATAAAACATACTCATTAAAATAATAGAACATACTCGTCTTCAACGGGCGTATACAGAAACGCGGTCTCTTGATTTTTTGGCGGTGGACTATTTTCTGGCTCCTCTTGCAGAGGACTCTCATAGATTAGAGTCTCCACCATTGAACCTTTGGAGCTGCCGAAGGAAACCCTGTAAACAAACTACTAATAAACACCATACTACAATATTTACTTATATTACCACCCACCATTTCATGTAATAATAATAATAAACAAAAAAGAATACTTTATTACAAGTAGAAAAATCACTCGCAACAAACAAAATTCAACGTAATATATTGTAACATAATATATTACGTATAACACATAAAGTAGAGTCGTCGACTGTCGAGTGTCGCGAGTCTCTACATCTCGACTTGCGTTGTTTGTTTTCTCTTGTTTCATCGGAATAACTGTCTAGCGACTCTTAAAATTACTTAATAATTAAATTACATGAATAATTATATTTATTAAGAAAACATAAAAAGGAGGTATAAAAACTGTTTTCTAATCTATGTGTACAAAACATAAATGACATACTACATATTTAAATTGACATTTATTGCTAATTTGTAATTGCTGTATTTCTTGAGGTTTTCTTTTATTTTTTATAACATTGTTATTCACCAAAATTTTCGTTACGTTACCTTAACAACTGAAAAATTGCATTTTTAAGGTAAGCTTTTAGGTAAGGATTTCTATCGCAGTATCGATTCTATCGCAGTATGCGATTTAAAAAATATCTGCAGTCTGCACCATACAAAATATACTAAAAATCTGTATAAATTTAAATGCTACTAAAATCTATTACGTTTTGATTTTACTTATTCAGTTTTTACCTTGAATTTTATTTCTTATCGTGTCTGTCTCGATGAATCGTTGAATAATATACAAATTGTATCATATATCTACGAAAATACAAGCTAAAGAAGTAACTTCTAAACAAAACTGTCTATCATCTGATTTCGATGTATAGTAAGCCTACACCTGTTGACAAATACAATAAAAATATCCTCAACGGTTATATCGTGGCGAAGTGGAGATATCTTCATTATTACCTACTTAAAAACATTAAGAACAATCTAATCGCTAATAACTATTTGCCTACATAAACAGTTAACTACAACTTAATAGATGAATAGACTTTCTATCGACCTAACTTGTAGCTTTTTAAAGTTGAGCATGCTCTAAAATTCGAGAGTTTTAGAGCTGACTGCCGATTCGGTAAATCGCTTTGTTCTTTGTTGCCACACTGGAGTGGCAGTTCAGAGTCAATCTACAATCAACAGATATCAGATCAACACAGTCTTTTTATGACTTTATTGTTTTATTCAATTGATCACTTTAATATAACTTAACTGTATTTTAAGCATATTGTAAGGCATATATAAATATATATAAATATTTGGGAAGCCCTTATTGTAAGTGGTTGTCTTATATACTAATAATGAGAACATAGAGCCATTACTGTAATAAGCAGTTCGTTTTAAATAAGATGATTGAATTGATTCAATTAAATTCTTAATTGAACACAGTTCAGTTGTAATTGAATTGAATCATTTTATTCGTAAAAATATAGTAGGTATGTGATTTGCATTTAACATGTATCATTGGTGATAAACGAGGTCATGTTTACCCTGAATAGTCAGTTTCTGGAGTTTAAAATATTGCATAGTTCGTCTTGCACTGTAATTATTCTGTCACAATCAGCTAATACATTGTTTGATGATAGAATATCTGATGCAGCTTACATATAAGCTTCCTATAACAAAATCAAAAATGTGATAATGTCACGCATCCTATTCGCAACCAAAACCGTTACCAATTTTATCTTATTGCACAAATATCATAATTAATTGCAATTAGGCGTCAGGTATATCAAGGCAGGATGAGTTAAGTACCTACTCTTTAATTTATGGTACGAGGATATCAACTTCAAGAATCGTTAAATATTTATTATTGTTATTGCTTTCAAATAAGCACCGACCATCATTACCCAAACGAAATTTAGATATTCCCACGCTTTGAATTCAACATCAATGACTTATCAGAATATATATAATATGATCTTTTAAAATGTTTTTTTTTCTTTAAAGCTATGGCGAAAGAAGTTGGCGTAACGAAATATGATCCCAATACAGAAGCATTCCAGATGCGAGCCCAATGGAAAAAGGTGGAAATATGTCGTAAACAATGGTTTGATCGCTGGAGTTGGTTACTAGATGAACGAAAGTGAGTGCATTCTTAATACAAACATACTGCGTGGGTTAATCTACCTTATAATATATTAGTATAATGACGTCATAGAACATCAATATCTAATACCTACGATGCCACTCCTGCGATAGACTTACTACTTTCAATTTTCAAATAATTTCAAATCGTCTCACTACTTTAGCTTCTTTCATCTGTTTAAGCTTCTGTACATAGATTGCTTCAACTAAAAAAAACTAACTGGGATTACTATAATTAAATGTATTATTTATTATGATTTATGAAAGGATAAATACCTATATAATTTCATAGTATGTATAAGTATATAAATATGTAGATATTCTATACATAAATTCATGATTTCGATGTTTTTTAATTTGTTGTAACCATTTGAGTTGAAGTCATTGACATATTGTTGATCGAAGGTTGAAGTGTTTAAGCATTGCAATGTAGGTCCAATTTTATAATGAGAATGTAATATCAGCAGTTGCTAATCGCATTTCAGCGGGCCTAGCATGACAACCGCGACAAAATTTTGTCTACCGTTTTCTCGTGTTTCAATCGACTATCGCTTTATTTATTTCGGGTCTAACATGACAATTACACTTAAAACTCGACTTTTAATATCATAAATAGATACATTTGTCGATCGAGATATCTTTTCTATCAAAATTGTTGATGTCAAGATATAATATATCGAGATATCTAACATCTTAGTTTGTCTTCTCTCGTCCGCAACATATCTCGGGGCGGTCATGCTAGCCCGGCTGTATCGAACATCTACCGTTATTCTAATTTCACCTCTTCAAAACTTTGCTACAATATACAATAAATACATGTATAAACTAATATAACTCAAATTTAATTTCTGTACAGAAAACATTCCAATCTACACTCCAAACGTTATGAAATAAAGCATCAGGTCATGCTGGTTTTATATAGACGTTATAAAGCTTTAATAACTTAAAAAGAGCGCGGACTAAACGATTTGTTTCGTAATAAAAACAAGTCCACTTACTTAACCGAATGCAGTTTCGTTACGTGGATTATGCCATAATTTTTAGAGGTCCGTACTTCATAAAAGGGATGCAATATACTTTCGTTGTCGGTCTGTCCGTCGAGAATCTAAACGCGCGGACGCACTAAGTTGATCTAAATATCAAATACTTTGGTCAAGGAACCCTAAAAAAAGCTTCCAAGTCAACCAAATCAAAAAATGTATACTGCATATTGCGACACTTTCCAATAAATCAATGTATTTGCTTCCCGTTGACCTAGAATTATAATTTGGCAAGAACCAATGTCAAACCGCATATTATTAATTTGTAATTAGGTGCCTAGAGCTAGGTCACAAAGTTTGTATGGAATTCTATGTATTATATATGTACTAGTGGACCCCGCAGACGTTGTTCTGCCACAATTTTGGCTTCGAAATTATATAATTAAATTGACTCTAGAAAACGTTTGTATCGGAAATAGAAAAGGGCTGTTTTTAGGGTTTTCCCGGAAATTATTCGATTTTTTCTCGCCTTTTAAACCTTCCCTAGACCTCCACGAACATTTCAAGACTAAGATAAGATAAATCCGTTCAGCCGTTCTCGATTTTTAGTGAGACTAACGAACAGCAATTCATTTTTATATATATAGAATCTTTAAATATCTATTCTATATTTTGTATGGTACTTGTCCGGTTTTTATCAATACTATAGTTAAGATATTAGGAATATTATACATAATATATAAATTATATACATATATGTATAAATGTATAATTTATATATGTCTACCCATGACCTAACCCTTTTAGTGTATATACAACATAATCCCAGCAAATTACATTACTAGACATTGAATAAGTCTTCTAGGTTATGTACTGTGCTCTAAGTGAAAAATATTTTCCACTAATAGGTGATCACATTATCGCGAACAGCATTTATTCAACGCTCTTTTGCGTTTTGACCAATTTTAAACATGTTATGTTTTAACAAAATCATTTTATCTCACGCCTCTGTTGTCACAAAGGATACCTTAATGTTGAAATGTTTAAGTGTGATAAAGCTGTGGGTTCATACACGAGTTGATAAGAAACTTTCATCAACAAATTCTGAACCAACAAGATGTAGTTGCAATGAAAAGTTTAATGACGTCACTGAGTAAGCTTGGGTACAATGTTCTGAGACGAACTGAACTGAAACTGAACCAAGAGTAGTTTCTAGAGAACAAACAGTACCTATCCGACGTGACTTACATAATTCTTATTTGTATTATATTGACCCATTGACATACTTTATATATGTCAATTTATTGACCTATATATGTATATATTTACTTGTCACTTGAGTAATGACCGAAATACATTCTTGACGCCTGTGTATTTTTTTTTTAAATTTGAGTAGAATCTATATTGAATTGATAACCGTAGTTAGATTAATATAGAAACGCGTTATCAAAATAAGGCATACGCTAACAAATAAACAACGTTGCTATGTGAATCCTATCTACATTAATCAGTCTATAAAGATTAAATATGAGAATATGGTGGTTTTTTATAATATAGTATGGGAAGTAACTACCGTCGCCCATAAACATGAGAGGATTTGCAGATATGTAGCCAATTTTTAAGGAAAGAATAGACTCGGTTCTTGATGGTACCAAAGACGTAGGTATCGGTTGGGAAAAACCGTCAACGACAGTTGATTCCACAGAGTCGTTGTGCGAGGCAGAAATTGACAGTCAGAAAGAATAAGTACCAAAACAGTCAAATGGAGAGCATTACATTGTTCAAGAATAACAAATTGTTTTCAATCATACAAGCTTCACATTCAAATGTAGTTATTTATATTTTCAGACAAGCAATACAGGAATCGGATGCCATTCGACAGGAGGCCGCCGACGCCCTACCACATGTGATGACCAAAGCTGAAACTACAAAGTCATTAAAACCAGTACCTATCACATCAACTGGCGTTATCGGTTGGCTGGCTGCCAAGTTTGTAATCACTTTTTTGCATGATCAAATATCGCACTGATTTTAATTCACATTCCATCGTTCTCTAAGTGCAATTTAATATAAAAACATAAGGATCAACGCAATCACGTGTATATTTGTAAATCCTCTTCCGAATTCTGAAAAATCTGTGAACTCGATGCAATAATTTGTGTTATGTAATGTCGCGGGAATTGTTTTAATAAATGACTCATTCATGATCAAGGTCTTCCAGTAGTTACAAATTATTATAATTGTTGTATAATATTCAAAGTGTAGCCTCTCGAGAGTTCATTATATGCGTTCAAAGATGACTTCAACTGCAATATACAATGTACGCATCTCATTAAAAGTCACATTCAGAAAGATATTTAAAATGAATCGAATATTTTTTATAGTATTTTTTTTTAAATACGACATTTAATGAATACAACCTCTACGGTATATATATTTAACGTGCCGTAAAAACTATTACCTATTTAATTCAAAGAAACATTACCGAAACTAAAAGAAAGCTTCTTTTTTTAATTTATTAAACTAAAAAAAATAGTTTAACCTACTGATTATATTTATTTGAATTTAAAAAATTATTAGAATTCTATTATTAAGTGGTTCACCATAAAAGCATATAGAAAAAATAATAATTAAATATTAGTTCAAATGTAAGCATTCTTAATACTTTTTTTTGTTTGTTTAATAAGGTTATGTTTGCATAGAAGTATCAATTCTATCTTTTACAGGCCAGACTGTCAATTGGAAGTTTATACATCCTGGCTCACCAAGGTTCCGGTACGACTTCCAGACACATGGGATGACAAGAATTACCTCGGCTGAATTATTGAATAGTCTTTTATTAAATCAACAATGGTTTACAACATCTCTTGTCTATACTAATATTATAAAGAGGACAGATATTTTGTTTGTTTGTTACGATTTAACCCAAAAACAACTCGACCGATTTTAAAAATTAATTCACCAATAGAAAGCATCCGTGTGAAACCGTGTTGCTAGTTTGCTTATAAATTCCTGAAACGTGAAACCTACATTAATTATTTTAACCGTATATGTTTCTCTATCACATTTCATTCGTAAATACCTATGAAATAAAAAACTAGGTATGGTAACGACCCGGCGAACTTCGTATCGCACATTTTTATATAACATACAGTTTATATTTATTATATTTTCTTTTAAACCTTCCTCGGACTTCTACAAATATTTCAAAATCAAAATTAGTTCAAATCGGTTCAGCCGTTCTCGAGTAATGTAAGACCAACAAACGTCAATTCATTTCGATGCAAATAGATTAGTAAATCTTTACAAATTGTTTACTTATTAAATAAGTTCGTACGAACGGTATCGTAATACACAATTAACAATAAATAATATAGCCCAAACTGTTATATATTTTGTGGCGGTTATCGGTCTGACTATGTCGGATCGAATCCATGACGGATTCTGTTACCATAGAAAAGTATTTATTGTTTCTTGAAAGAATAATTCGTAGATTCAGATGGTACTAGGTTTACAATAAACTTCACAACAAACAACCTCACATGTTGCATCTGAGACTCAACAATATTATCTGGAGAAGTGATACCTACTACAAAATGTTTATCCAATTTTGTTGTTTGTAATTTGTATCTTAGAATATAGTACATTTTTAGCTACGTGCTGCAAGGAATTTAATTACCTCTCAAATTCCGATTATAAATATGATATAGAACTACAATCTCCTAAAACATACACTCCTTTTACAAACATATGAGATTATTAATTATTTATTAAAAAACTAAAATAATAGAAATAAAATAGAGCTAAACTAATAAAACTACTTACCTCTTTAGAGATGTGTGTTTACTGCCATTACTGAGTAGTTTATGCTTGGGTTTGTCCAACACTCCCGAGGGAGTCGACGATGAGACAGTGAGGTCACTAGCAAAGGAGCTCGAAGACGATTCCTTGGAGATGTTCGTTCGCGCTCGCCTGGCCGCAGGCTCTGGACTTCCGGGGCTCCCAGCCAGCTCTAACGCCATCCGCGCCTTACCGGGCACTGGTGGCGGTTTCTCCTCCACAGGCACCATGTAGGACAACATGTCTACCCACCTAATAACCCTTTCACTTCGCAACACTTATACTCTTTATGTTTGAGTGTAAATATATACAAAATACTCTTCCATATTGTCTAAAGTTTCAGTCACTTCATGTGTATATTATCTGGACCTGATATCTCGCCGCGTACTATCGAAAACCTCAGATCTGAAAGATAACGTTTTTTATTCATTGGTGACAAAGTGTAGGAACATTGGTGTAAACTAAATCCAATCTTATCTATTTTGACCACTACTTATTTACATTAGTCTGGGTCAAGGCTCGTTGAGTTCGTGGCATTAGAATGTTAAGTTCACGTAAATAATACTATGTTACTATTACCTACTCCGGATAATTATGCGAAACCTATTTTTATAACATCGTGCCAATCACTTAAGCAATATACAAAATAGTTAATTTAACGTTATAATGTTTAAATATTATTAAACTATTAAATGAAATTAAATAAATAGAGTTATACATCGATTGTTTGAAATAATGTTTGTAGTCGATTTTTCTTTTTGTCTAGATAAGATTTTGGCTATGACCTTCTAGGGATATATATCATATATAAAACTTGGAAATATAATATCAACGCAGAACATAGGTATTCTAAGTACCAAATAGCATCCTACACCATTCAGCCATTTAAGTATTATCGCAAAAACAATAAAATTATCCATTTTATATATTCTATAGAGTGAATAAATTAATCGATTGATTAACTTTGTCTAAATATCTGTAACGGAGAGGTCGTTGATATTCGCTAAAATCAAAACGTAGCATTCGTTTCAAAAATTGTATTTACTTAACTTAAAAATATGTAATTATTTCATTTACGTTCACGTTTTTATTTTATATAAGTATATCAAGGCATTTATTGCAAAAATCCTAATTTATCCCAGAGTTAATTATTTAGATAAAAATAATCCTTTATATTAAATGAATCCTTCGAATTATGAAGTAGATTTTAATTGTATTCAATTAAATATCGAAAAATATCGTATAAATTATATGTAAATGGGATTCTCAATGTGACTCAAACAATCTCTTTTAATTTTGATCCCAGGTATAAAAAGAAAAATTAGTTCAGGGTCAATTATAATTTACAATATGTATACATTCATTGGTAGTTAAAAGCTATGGGAGAGTCTTATAATAATTGTTTACCGTCATTGTCTAGCTTCGTTACGCTGCTCTAATTAATGTCTTATAATGATTACGTCTGTAATATCGCCGCCCAAGATCGAAACTTCGTCATACATTGATCTATGGCCTAATTGTTTCTATTATACCTACTGGTTCGAAAATTGTAAGAAAATACATTATATACATAGGGCACTGGCAAAGGTTGGAAACTTGTAGGAGGCTCTGTTAGAGGTCCTTAGTTCTTGCAAAATGAAAATATAACATATTTACCAAAAAAAAACAACATACAGACGAATTGGAAACCTCCTTTTTTGAAGTCAGTGAAAAATAGTTGTCTAGTCTAGATATAAGGAATTAAAAGGTTATTTTATTTTATTTATTATTGCACTTTAGAACTACATTGTCTGCGTTAGTGAGGTGTTTTGCGGTTTTCAATGGTACTTTTAAATGAAGGTTTATAGGGCATACCTATTGGTAAATGCACTATTGATATGTCTATCCAACTTGTAGAATTGTAGACTGACAATGTTGTTGTTGTTGTTGTTGCTTGTTGTTATGTGCACACACTAAAATCTAAGCCATTCACTTATTAAATCCTAGGAAAAAGTGTTACTTAGGAAATTTAAGTGCCTTTTAACTAGTTAATTTTAGAAACTATTTATAGTGCATACTCATAATTAACATTTATATTTAATACGCTACGTTCTATCTCAAGGTTAACTATTATTTAATATAGCAAAATGTTTAGCTACAAGCGTTGTGCTATCTAAACTAGGGTTACTTTTATTTGTTTTTTAAATTATTGTTCATAAATTGGCCTTTTTATATAAATACACTACCAAATTAATAAAATTATTCGAATGTTATGTTTTATATCAATAAAACACAATAGTCAGTTTAGTCTTAATTTTTTTTTTATTTAATTTAATTTAATTAAGCAATAATAGATAGCTCTATAAGTTTATTAAAATCGATTCTATTATGTGATGAATCTATTATAATTTATAATCCTATCTAATGAACCTTTCTCTCCAGGATGCCTGGTAGAAATTGCTTTAAGGAGTAAGGCCGCCTAGTTGTATTTACTGTTTGTTATAGATTATTATCATTTGTGTTAGTTTGTAGCAGTATACATAGGTACAACAAAAAGTTGGAATGAATAAAAAGGAGAAATTCAGCGAACTAAATTGAATAGCATTATATAGGTACTACAAAAAGCTTCATTCTACTGACACTAATACTATATTGAAAACTTATTGAACATCTACGGCAACATTTTTCTGGTATAGACATTCTATCTCACGAAGTCTGTTTGACTATGAATATTGTCAGGCGTGCATACTGCATATACATTGTTTAGTGTGCGTAATCTTGGGATCGCACACTAAAACAATGTATATGTGCACGGCTAACAACATTCGTAGCAAAACGGAATTCGTGAAATAAAATCTAATATATAAAATTCTCGTGTCACAGTTTTCGTTGCCATACTCCTCCGAAACGGCTTGATCGATTTTGATGAAATTTTTTATGCTTATCCGGTATCTATGAGAATCGGCCAACATCTATTTTTCATCCCCCTAAATGTTAGGGGTCCACCCCTAAATTTTATTTTTTATTTTTAGAAGAAATTTTTTGTTTTTATTTTTTTATAATGTGGCATTAAGAAATACATACAACCCCTGCTTTTTTTGTCAAAAAATCATGACCCGTGCGAAGCCGGGGCGGGTCGCTAGTATCTATATAAAAATGTAATTGTTCTATCCGAGATAAACTTTGGCGGGATTAATAATTTGATAATGCCATACCGGAATTACATAAAATCGCCCTCGACTTCTATTTTTAACCTATCACACAGTCTACATCAGGGATGTTACGGAGCTTCGACTAAGGTTCCGAAAGGTTGGACATTTCGATTGATTTTGCACCTTCGATTCTGATTTGGGTTTCGATAAATTTGAATCGGAGGCGGCGCTGCGGTGGCCGCGGTCAGCGCCATTTGATTTAACAATAAACTTACCAGAGCGGTCAAATGACTTGAGACTAATAAAAATTGTTAAGTTCCATTTTTAGTGAACTCACTACACGACTTTTTCTAATTAAATATAGCCATATAACATTTTTTTTCATATTAGCAGCTTTTCATAGTTCAATAAAAATAAGAACGTGGAATTTAACTATTTTTATTAAAGTCTCGAAAGCTGTCTGGTAGGTTTAGTGTTAATTTATTGATTAACATTTTTGGAAAATTCGTTTATTTTTATTTTCGACACCCAGGAAGGTGTTTTTAATTTTATTTTATTACACATCTCTCTTCTGCCTCTGCCGCCAATTACGGTTACGACAAACAAAATTTAAAAAACACTATGCCGAATTCGGTTCCGATAAAACCACCTCCATAGACCACATGAAGGTTGAGCCCGACGATAAGTAGTTACCTAATACATATAATATAACTATACTACACTGTATTGATTTAATCATTGAAATACATATCACTCTGGATATTCATATCGAGTTATGCTGGCTGTTTTGAAAGTGTTCGAAGAAAGACTGCAGTGTGGGAATGATAATATAATTGTATTTCTTAGATGCAGAAAGGTCAGGCACCTGTAGTGAACCTAATGAAGTACCCGAACTATGTTATTCGCTATTATATATTTAAATAAAACTAGAGAAATAAATTGGCATATATTTTAGAATATGAAGAAGTTATAAATCTGTACATATATATAAATATACCTAATAAAACAGTAAGATCGAAATGTAGGTTTGACATTGAAATTTTGATTATTTTTACCAGAAATGGAGAGGGGACAATTAAAGAACAACAAAAATAAATGTATACAAAACAATATACATAATAAAGTAATTTTTAACGTAAAAACCTATGTCTGTTTGTATACTGTACTGATTTGGACAACATAAAACTTTGTATCATCAAATTCGGATGTCGGGAAGAAAGTGTACGGTAGCTTGCTTAGATGAAACCAACCGCACTCGAAGTCATGGGAATCAGCTAGTAGTAATGGTATGTGTTTGTTTTCTCTGTTAGTAATGAATTGTGTTCTGCGCAATTTAAAATGTCCTTGAAACAACGTGAGAAGCATATGAGGGCCAATGCTCACACGCTACTTTAATCGAACTATCGACTACTTCTTAAGAAATCCAAAATACGTCACCAACGAAGTAACAAATCCACCTTATTCAGTAGGTAGGTACCTATATGGATTTCTTTCCCAGGGCAATCGTTCAGTTACCTACAGCTAATATCGCCGACAACAGACAAAAAATATTAATCATACAAAAGAATTATAGTTAATAATTATTAATAATTGTGAATATGTACCTTCATACCATGATTCGGTGTTAGAGGTCCCAAGAAATTTGAGAAAGCAGTTAGAAAATAATTCAGGAAAGTCTGTAAAGAAATATCAATGAAACAGACACCAAAATGTGGCCATGATCTATAAGGAAACAAAATTCACTTATAACTTTAAAAAATATCAAGGGACTAACACAATATGGGATTTTATAAATTACCAATGTACTTAACTCTAATAGCACTGCGGCAAATCCTTTTAAGCACTACAAAATGGTCTATATATATGGATATAATATGTATGTATGGAAAGTTATTATTGTCTGGCAATATTAATTGTTAATGAGTTGAGTACATGAGCCAGGAATGATATTGTAGGCGCATTATTTGTTTATAACGACAAGACAGCCGGAGATTGAATAATGGTAACCACATTCATAAGTATTAAGGAAATGTTTTTCCAAAAGGGGTGCGTGAAGTGACTGTCTTCTAAAAGTAATAAACTTATGACATGAAGAGATAAACTTCTAAAACTTGGCTAGGGCTATAAATGATGATTGAACTTAATTTGTGGCTATAAAATACGTGATTTATTTTTCGACGCAATCATTTGAAACCTTAGAACCGAAGCAATCAGAAACTAAATGAACAGCTTGCCTCGAGAAATAAAAATGAAAAAAGTCGAGAGACCGAATAAGTTTTTTCTTTTCCACGTATAATTTAGACATTTATCTATGTAATTTCATTGTAAAATTTTCAAAGGTTCAGTGGTGCGTTTAACTACGGGAAACCCGGGTTCGAATTCTGGGGAAATAATATTTGAAAAAATATTTCTAAACGGACACAGATATGTGTCTGTCCCTTGCCTCACTAGGAGACCTGCCGGCCTAGCACGACTGCCACGAGATATCTCGCGGACGAGAGAAGACAAACTAAGATGTAAGATATCTCGATATATTATATCTCGATATATTATATCTCGACATCGACAATTTTGATAGAAAAGATATCTCGATCGACAAATATATCTATTTTTGATATTAAAAGTCGAGTTATAAGTGTAATGGTCATGTTAGACCCGGAAGAAATAAAGAGATAATCGATTAAAATACGAGAAAACGGTCTACAAAATTTTGTCGCGGTTGTCATGCTAGACCGTCTTGACTTGACACTTTATAGTTCAGGAGCTGGTGAGCATTTCGGTATATAATTTTCACGTTTCACATAGATATGGATTGAAGTTTTGATCAATTCGAAGCGCTTTCAATTGAAGTTGCAGCGCTACCATGTTGGCCAAACGCGGTTCTTGATGTTTCTTATGGGAAAAATATTTCTATTAATAACGTCTGCCATCTGTGCTGATCTTATATATGGATTATCTGTATATATGGATATTTATCTTAACACAAGAAAATATAATTCGTTAGGTAGTTCCTAATTAGTACCAACTCATAAATCAATCATAAGTAATATATAATCATCATCACTATATAGAATCTAAAAGTTATAGTACAAAATTTCGTAATAATTATACTAAACTTTCAAAACAAGCGGATCCATAACATCAATATTCAATATTTTGACATTGATGGTTCATATTCTGTTTCCGGAGGGTTAATGTATGTTTGTATTTCTTAAATATCCGACATAACTCCGCAACGTGTTGCGGTATATGTCCGTATTTACTTGGCTGTGCAATTTGACAATATTTAAATAGTTTTTATTCAGTTAGATATAGGTAGGTATATAACATATCTTATACATTGACATAGGTTGATCGAAGATCTTATACAAATAATAATTAACTACTTTTTGAATTTGGAATGCTAATATGCAAAGGTGGCTAAGCAAATTATTTTAGCACGTGTGCTCAATTTTTAAAAAGTTAATTCGATAATTATTTTTCAGTACCTATTCATGAGATATAACTTTGTATATCAGTTCCTCTCTCTCTCTTAATATGGCCAGACTCTGAGTCCTTCACATTTGTACTGGAACAACATAGCTATTTAGTTTTCGAAACCCGACTTGCCGGCGACATCGTAACTCACTGAAAAGTTCACAATGTTCAGATGCACTTATACATGTAGGTATATAATATATTACCTACGACCGTTAAAAAATAGTGTTGATTGTTGTTACTAAAGTAACCATTTAATTACCTTGGTATTATTAAATTATCAACATTTGTTAAATTTCCATCCAATTTACAAACGATTTAATATAAAAAAAAATTTAAAAGCATACTAAAGACCCTTAGATGGTTACTTTGATTTTCTATTAGCTCAGGGCTTTTCTGTAATGACCTAAAAAATCGTTAAGTACAAAACTGTAACTGCTACCTCACCTACGTAATAATAATGTGTTGGTCATCAAGTTCATCGTAGTATAAAATGTAAGTGAATAGATGGGCGCACCCTGATGACGAGGGACGGGTCTATTGTCGGACGTCCACTGTTTGTTTAATTCACCGGTATGACATCATGTGCAAGGACACAACGCAATGCATTCTCATCAACAGCTATTAATACTTTCTCACAGTGATCGAGCAATGTGAAGGCAAGGCGGGGATTCGTAACAACATTATCATATACCTACATATGTTTTTCCGAAGCAATACGCTCAACCCGATATAATATGATAGAATAACCTATTTATAATGGTTCTTATGACATAATCTATATCTTGTTTTTGAGATTTATTTATAGATACTATGAATTGCAAGTGGTCAAATTATCAGGCAAACAAGATAAGGATTTTAATTCAACAATATGTTAATTATTACTATTAAAAAATAAAAAACATATCTACCGGAAGTTGATTTGGTCAAATAGGTTTGAATTGGAGATTCATAGCTATAATATTATTTTACGTAGCAACTTCGAAAATATAATATATATGGAAAAAAGATAATAAGTAGGTATAAAATCTTAATAGATTCTGAGAGATAATTTTCATATTAATTACCAGTGGTGGATTTATGCATTTTCAAAGTAGACCAGCCGGCCTAGCATGACAACTGCGACATAATTTTGTCGACCGTTTTCTCGTGTTATCTCTTTATTTCTTCATGTTTTATTTCTTCATATTTATTTCTCATGACAATTACACTAAAAACTCGACTTTTAATATCAAAAATAGATATATTTGTCGATCGAGATATCTTTTCTATCAAGAATGTCGAGATATATCGGGATATACATCATAGTTTGTCTTCTCTCGTCCGCGACATAATATCTCGTGGCGGTCATGCTAGGCCGGCAGGCTGTTAAATTTTTACCGCCCTTGCCTCTACAACAACTGTCAGTTCCTAATTTTTCTAAAATATCATTTAATGGAAAATTTTGACTTATTGTCTTCAGCAAGATGCTAGTTTACTCTGTAAGATATCAAAAAACAGTATTATAAAATTGGTCTTCATAACGTCTTCATAAAGAAAAAAAATCCATCCGCCGCCCTAGCCTCTAGCCTACTCGGCCTGCTCCTAAATCCACCACTGTTAATTGGACACTGTATTGCTTAACGGCGTCCAATTACACATTTAGGTATATTTGAATAATTACAATCTAACTGATATACAAAATAATCCAACTTTACGATTTAAACTCATAAATATGTAATACCTAATGAATAGATAAAATTCTTTAATAAAAATTCGTTGAGTCAATGCTTTCGAGCCAGTAGCTTCTTTACTCAATTCATTCCTTATAATCTCTTAATTCCCACTTTTATTACGATTGTGTTTGTCTATATTTCTCGCGACCAACTAATTAAAAATAAGGAACAGGAAAGTGACGAGGCTACTTGGACATCGATTATCAAAAAGGATCAAACGCACTGTTCTATGGGGGTTTTGCTAAACTACGTCCATTAGTACGAGTAGGTATATACATCCAATATCCATGACATGAGGCGCCTCATATGCCATAATAAAAAACAACTCTTTATTTTTTTACATAGAGTAATATGTTATTTGATTTTATGTGCAGTTATATTATTGATTAGCAACACGACATGTAGGTAGGTATACAATTCGTGTGCAAAACTCGAATAATATTATGCCGAATTAAGGAGGAACAAAAATGTTATATGAGTCATATCAGCGAGACGAAATACCTACATACTTTAGTCAGCATAAAGAAAAACTACAGATTCAGTTAAACAATAATATTGGAATCACAATGTGCATTGTAATTTTTGTTACCATTAATTAATAATATTAATATGCCGATGCGTGTTTGCATTCATGTTTCAGGCACATACAATGAACAGTCGAATTGCTTTGTTATAATAATATAATCCTTTAAACTGCAGGAATTCTGATTTTATTTTAATGTTCTCAAGGTTTAATAAAATGTATTGTATGAGTACGTTGTGAACATCATTCATCGATCTATATAAATAAAAATCAATGTAAGTATATTTGTCTTAAAAGCACTCTTAAACTATTTATCCGATTCTGATGAATATTTAATGAGTTGTTCTGAAAACGCCCGCGAAGGTTTCTTTTACTATACGTGGCAATGCAACATAATATGCAGGGTAGAGCTAGTGTTTTATACATAAATTATTCGCATATTCGTCTAAATAACTATATGTTTAACGCACTAGGAAATTATTTTCAGAAGCTTTGAAGCTCACTGTAGATAAAAAAATAGTAGATAATCGAACTATGTATGTTGTACTAAATACTTTTTTATTTCAAGTACGGATATATAACCTAACTATAAATTCTAATGGTCTGTCTTTAGCATACACCAATTTATGTTTACCTAAAGTTTTATTCTATGCAGTCTTGCAACCTTGAACCTAAATACGAAAGCTGAGAATTTATAGATGCGCCTTTTTATAGCGTGACTGATTGAAAAGTTTGTTACTCTAAATAGAAGGCCTTGTCGCTGTACTTTCATCTGTTCGCTTCCGCAATAGATCTTTCACAAACAGGATGATTACGTTTAATATAGTCTAGTGTTTCAAACGGTAACGTAAGAAAATGTGTACGTCCTGTCTGGACCCACGCCGCAGTGACCTCGCCTAAACGATAAAATTTCATACAAAATTATAATAACACTAGTGATCCGCCCTGGCTTGGCGCGGGTATATTATAGATGTACTAGATTGCCTTTATTACTCGCTGATAATGTAGCTTTCTATTGGTGAAAGAATTTTTAAAATCGGTACAGTAGTTTTTGAGTTAAACCGTAACAATCAAACAAACTTATATACAAACATACAATTTTTTCCTCTTTATATATTATAAACTAATATTTTAGTATAGATAAATGATGCTAATAAAAGATTTAGATCTGAAAAAATGAATGGAATGGGTTTGACATTGGATACAATTCTGTTAGTTTCATTGATAATTTCCCTTTATACCTATGCTAGTAGATAATGATGAGTGTACTGTGTAATTTTTTACTCATTTTGTTCCATAATTGAGCAACGGAGTTGTTTTAAAGAACTTAGATTCATATACATCACTTATTAAAGTAGGTGTTCATTAATAATTCCCGGATTTTATATTCATATTCAATTCCCGGACTTTTCAACTAACAGATAGGTATATGTTACATATATCTGTTAGTTACATATAATATGTAGATAGATTAGCATGGTTTAAGGTAAACTAAATACAGCAATAAATACTATTTCACTTATAATTCAGAATAATAACACCCACCTTTATTTCACTTTAAAATAAACTTGGCCTTGACATCGAAGATTTATCGATTGAAGGAGTATTCTATTTATGCAATCATGACGCAGGTGGGTCACAAAAATCTTCTATTTATATATGTACTTAAATTAAGTACAATATCTACTATTTAAAAATAAGTCGGGTTTTCCTTCCTGACGCTATAACTCCAGAACGCACGAACCGATTTCCACGGTTTTGCATTCGTTGGAAAGGTCTCGGGCTCCGTGTTTATAGCAAAGAAAATTCAGGAAAATTTTCAACAGAAAAGCGGGAAAATCTTTTTTCACATACAGCGGTGGGCAAATGGGCATATTCCAATCTAAGAATAATTGTATAATTTCGAAGCCAATATTTTGGCAGAACACTGAACAACGTCTCCGGGGCCACTAGTTACTGATAAAAAATATAGGCATGAATTTCCCTGTGGCAAAAATATTGTGGCGTTACACAGTGGGTCAATAATGACATAAATAAAATTGTATCAGATCTTTGTACTTTTTTGGAAATTTATTTCAGCACAAGTGTCTTGCTAAACCAGCTATCAGGTTTTCCTCACCAATAAAACCTTAAAGGCCAGAAACATATCGCTGATAGTGAATTTGACAACTTACTATAAAACGCATGGTCGCTTGACTCAAATATGCTGCAAAAAATCAGTTCCATTGATCCAAAGACGAAACCTAACCAAATACCGAAAGACGCGTTCAAATTATATTTTAATACAACTATAACAATTATAATACTTTGAAAAGTAACTGGCTAACTTAAGCATACTGTATATAATAGATAAGATATAGAAATAGGAATTGAATAGATAAAAAAACATTTGAAGCAATTGCATAATTCCTACTTGTCGCAGGCTTTAACGCCGGTGCAACATTATGCCTACGTAACTCGCACTGATGCTTGCGGTGTATTAGTGCATCCACAACAGGCATTCGGCATTAGAAAATACTGGTTATTTATAAACAAACTATTGATTAAAGCTTATCATGTTATAAATAATACAAATGACAATTTATTTATAGTAAATGTCGCACCCACGTAAATCTGCCTCTGCGGTCACTAGCGCAGCGTAAGCGAAATAAAACTGACAAACTAAAAGTGCATACGTACGTGCACTGAGCCTTATCCTATCAGCTGGCAGGTGCTGATATCACAGTCAGGATCAACCGTCCAGATTCACAGTAGAGCAAACGTATCAAAAACGAGGGAGGCGAAATATATACGACCGGCTGTTTATAAACATTGAAACAGTCATACGGGACGGGATGCGATCAATACTGCGAGGAGCGCGCTCTGAGACACCGGACCCACTCGGTTGGTCCCAGCTTCACTACAAAATGAATAAACGACAACGTGAGTGTACAGTTTACTGTAACGCGGACGAAAGCAATGATCGTAATATAATGCGCAGTCTGCAACACGAACGCACTGAGCGAACGGCGATTGCCGTGTGTGCGCGCCCTCCTAGTCGTTACGTCACGCAGTTTTGACAGTTGAAGCGAGACACGAGGGCAGCCGGCAGCTTCGTGATCGGCAGCCGGGCCGTGGCGCCACCGTCGCTCGTCAACGTGCCGCGCCGATCGATACCCGCCGGAGAGGTAGAGCTACTAACTAGTAGGTACGTGGTGCGCCGCGTGATCCAATTAGGGTTGTCAGAGCTAGTTTAGGTGTTTTACGGTCCATTAATGGGTTAAAATTAGAGAGATAAAAAAAACATAATAATAGAGTGTGATTGAAAATATTGCAATGTTATTACGTATTTATTTATGTTTTTAATGAAGAATATCGGCTGTGATTATTAGAATCGAACACTAATTAATATGGACAATTTCGGAATTCCCGTTCAGCCCTAATATCTAAAGCGAACGGCGTAACCACGAGTCCACGACGGCTCTAGGCCCGCTTGCTGGGTTGTACCTCTTCGTGACAGAGAGCGCTCTCTTGTAACGGACCTGCTATTGTCCATGCACGATTCATAGAATTTATCTCGATCAAATGATACTAGCATACCTAACCTACCATTACCAAATTGTACTGCTATAAAACTGGATAGATAGTAAACTAAAATAAAGTCAATTTTCTTTGAAAGCATACAGCTTGTTGCTGTCAGCGAATATGATGAACATAGTATGTACAAACCCAATAAGGAATAGTTGTATGTGGTCGCAAAGTTTATTTTACTAATCCCCAATCGAACATAATATAATACAGTGTACATAGCCCTCTTATGTCTAACTAATAAATTATTATACTGGAGCACAACTCAGGGGCACTGAGCGTTATAGCTAGGGAGGCGAGGTAGCTAAATGGCGTAATTCAACGGCGCCGTCGAGACCTATCAAAATCGAAAGATAAAATAATTTCGAAAAGAAAAGCTCGTATGGTAAAAACCATTTTAGCGGTGGGTTTGGCGTGTACGGTTTTTCAAAAATGTTAAAAAAAACAGTTACTTGGGCATTCTCGAGCGCGTCAGATATACATACTACGTATGCCCCAAGTACCTCTGATAACAACGGTATACTAATCTGCCGGTTTGCGTGGTGGGGGTAGGCATATAAAGTAGTCAAAAATGCAAAAAAAAAAAAATTACTCGAGCGCGTCAGATTTTCGGAAGGGGTGTTACGTAGGCCCCAAGGAAGCTCCCTTTAAAAAAACTGACGATTTAGGCGTGACGATAAGTTACAATGAATTTTTGAAAATGCAAAAAAAAAAAGGTTTTTTGAAATACTCGAGCGCGTCAGATTTTTATAGGGAAGGTTTATCTCGGTATCCTGAAAGCATATTTTCTTAATCTGACAAAAATGTTGGTGGGTTCTCTTAATCTGACCGAAAAAGGTTTCTTTTCCTTCTCTTCCTTTCTTTCTCCTTGATAAAACGGGGAATTTAAGAATGACAATAATATATATATATATATATATATATATAACATATATATATATATATATATATATATATATTCATCCCGCAACACTTTTGGCATCCAATGAACACAAAAATGCATTTAAAGTGGCGACCACCGACATTTGGCGACCATTATACGGACGCCACTTAGTTTTTCAATATTTTTATCACCAGTCAACGGTAGATGGTGTTAGGGGTACTATATCAATTTTTGAGATGGACACCAAATTCCCTCCGAATTGTTTGGAAAAGTATAATATGATTCGGGCCAGAGGGTCTGTATACACAACGCTGTATATTTGCCTTTTACTATACCGATAATTTGGACACCAAACGTTGCCGGCTCGGCGCCGTATATTTGGCTTTTACCATACCGATGATTTGGACACCAAACGTTGCCGGCTCGTTATTAAAGCGATCGTGGTGTTGTGAATTGCAATTTGAGAAACTAGCCCCGGAGAAGTTAGTTAAAATTGGACGCTGTTAAGCAATACAGTGTCAACCCACATGGTTGTCATTTTGAGAAAATTGAGTTTGAAGTTTTAATTAGGTTTTAATAAATTTCTTTTAAAAAATAACAGAAATAATAGTTTTTTTTTGTAATTATAATTATTAGACTAAATTTTTATATAATATTGTTTTTCTTTGGAGCAATCAAAGTAATAGAATTTAGTGCATTATTGTTGAATATTTTAAACATTTTAGGGTTTCGTGCCCGCTAGTTTTATATATATATTTTTTATGAAATATGTACTTTTAAATTTACATTTTTATCATTTTGTGGGTTGACACTGTATTGCTTAACAGCGTCCAATTACTGAACGCATTTTAGAGTTGAATGATGAAGAAGGCCTTGGATTGACACGTAGGCTTAAATAACGTGAGCAAAGGCGCGGGTAGTCTTGATATAAAAAATATAACTTGAGTGTACATACTTTTATTTAAATGCCAGTTTTACACCTCCGAGTACACGGGCATTCCAACATTAAACGTTCTATAACTCAAAAAGTATGGGCATTAGAAAAAAAAGTTTTTAACAAAAAATGTAGAGAATAAAGTGATCTTTAAAATTGAATAGATGCATTTTATTGATTAATCCAATATTTTAAGAGTTATTGACCAAAATATAAAAACCAGTTCATTAAATGGGCCATAAATCGTAAACGATAAGTTTTACGAAAAAGTTTAGAGGAAACAAAAGATGCGATGCATTATTCTCTACAATAATGGTCTTGTAGGTGCATACATATATACTTACCATCGTAAATAGTCAAGTTACTATTATCATATACCTTTACCTTGCACTACATACCAGATTACCTTATTACCTGCGCAGCCAATATACCAGGCTACTTCAATACCTCATTACCTGTACCTCACAGACATCAAAGATGTCTGCTACAATTACCAAGGAGGAAGAGGAAAATAAGAGAACACCAACATATTTATTTCATCATCAAGCTGACGTCTATCATCATAGAAACGGAGAAGCACACAGTTCTGAAAAGAACTATTTTTGTTACTGTTGCTGCGAGGATCTGCGATGCAAGACTCAGCGAGCGCAGGCTGCAGAAGGTACCCCGACGGTGCAGTGAGGAGCGACCCGTTCGACGCGCGGACTCGGATTGAACTCGCGGCGCGACGCGCGCGAGCTCTAGCTCGCGATATGCAATGTGAGGCCGCCGCGGGATGTGTGCCGTATTTATAACAATAGCGGGCGCGGACAAGTTTGAACAAGTTTCCATCTCGCACACGCACGCGATGTGGCGTGATCTGAATCCGCCAATCAGATCAACTTATTTTTACCTATTCGCTTTTACACATTATATTATTGTTCCATTTTTATTGTTTATATGTAATCATTTTTTCTGTAAATTCATTCATTCATTCATTCCTTCACATTAATACCTTCTGATCAAGAGTTTTATTTGCTACCTACGATCGATACAACCCCTCTCTACAGTGGTGACCCCGAGCAGAACAACAATAGGGAAGAATCTCTGCCCGAAGGAACAACAATAAGGAAGAATCTCTGCCCGAGAAGAACAACAAGGAAGAATCTCTGCCCGGCAAGAAAGAAGCCTGCTACTCTGCCTAAGAAAAATAAAGCAAGAAGCCTGCTACTCTGCACAAATTTCTTCACTATGGCCGAAGAAAATCAAGTTGCCGCCGTTTCCCTAGCGCTGCGTATTCCATCGTTCTGGCGCGATAAAACAGAATCCTGGTTCTACTGTTTCGAAGCCGCCACCGCCGAATCCAACCGAACGCAGCAACAACTCGCTCAACTTGTAATTTCTCAGCTAGAGAGGCCCGACATCGATCACATCAGTGACATTTTGAAGAAACTTCGTGATGAATCAGACCCGTATGATAAAATCAAGAAGCGTCTAATCTCTGTATACGAAGACAGCGAAAATCGTCAGTTACAGAGACTATTATCCGAAATGGAACTAGGCGACCAACGACCTAGTCACCTACTACGGCGCATGCGTGATCTCGCCGGAGACTGCGTACCTGAGAAGACCCTACGAATGCTTTGGCTCAACCACCTACCAGCCCACGTCAGAAGCGTACTCGTAGTCAGCGACACAATCTCGAAGACTACAGCACTCGACGATCTCGCATTACTCGCCGACAAGATGCACGAACAAAACCACGAAGTAGCAGCAGTATCTCCATCATGTCATCAACCGCAATCATCAACTTCAAACGTCGACGCTGAATACCTACTGAAGAAAATAGAAAAACTTTCACTCGAAATCGCCGAATTAAAATCAAATTCTTCATCTCCGTATCATCGTAACAGCCGTCGTAATTTCAACCGCTACCGCAGTTCATCGCGTCATCGATCACCATCATCACAATCACAATCAAGATCTCCGTACTGCTATTATCATCGCCGTTTCGGAAAAGAAGCCAGAAAATGTACGACGCCGTGTTCATTCATCAAGAATAATAACAACACGCAAGATTTAAATTAAATCGAACGTTGGCTGCGGCGGAATCCAGCGTTCACGAAAAGTCATACCGCCTATTCGTCACCGACAAGAAGACGAAACTCACTTTTTTGGTCGACACCGGTGCCAACATATCGGTCATACCGAAGAAGAAAGGCTCAACATGCGAACCACTCCCATTCCAACTTTACGCCGCCAACAACACAATTATACCTACGTATGGGGAGAAAACACTCGAACTCGATCTCAATCTTCGACGTCCATACAAGTGGAAATTCATCGTAGCTGCAGTATCCAAGCCTATCATCGGTGCGGATTTTTTAAAGCATCACAACCTCATAGTCGATCTTCAAAATCAACGTTTAATCGACGGATTAACCAATCTGAAAATCAACGTACCTGCATTTTCAACAAGTATTCCTACTATAAGAAGCATCGACAAACAACAAACATATCACAACATTTTAGAAGAATTTCCCGGCATAACAAGAATAACCTCAATGAAGCTAAATTCAAAACATAACGTCGAACATTTCATCGAAACAACTGGTCAACCTATATACTGCCGAGCAAGACCTATTCCACCTCATCGATACGAACAAGTGAAAAAAGAATTCGAAAATATGATCCAACAAGGCCTATGCAGACCAAGCAAGAGCCCATGGTCATCACCACTTCACGTCGTACCGAAGAAGAATGGTGATATCCGAGTCTGTGGAGACTATCGTCGTCTGAACGCAATCACAAAACCCGACCGATATCCCATACCACGCATCAAAGATTTCACCTATCAACTAGCCGGCAAGACTATATTCAGCGTAGTCGATTTAAATCGCGCATATCAACAGATATGTAATAATGATAAAGACATAGAGAAGACAGCCATCATCACACCATTTGGATTATTCGAATTTCCTCGAATGTGTCCTGGACTCAAGAACGCAGGACAGACATTCCAACGATTCATCCATGAAGTACTGCGAGGACTCGATTTCGTATTTTCATTCGTCGACGATCTGCTCTTAGCCTCTGAAAGCGAAACGCAGCATCGTGAACATCTACGCATCGTATTTCGAAGACTAGAAGAATACGGAATCACTATCAATCCCGCAAAATGCGTTTTTGGAAAAGAAGAAGTAAAATTCCTAGGCTATATCGTATCAAAACACGGAATCAAACCGCCTACCGAGAAAATTCAAGCTATCTCAGATTTTCCGAAGCCTACAACCGTCGAGGAACTCCGAAGATTCCTCGGAATGCTTAATTTTTATCGTGAAAATATCAAAAACGCTGCCTTAGTTCAAGAGCCACTGCATAAATATCTTCACAACACAAAGAAAAAAGATAAAACAAAAATCGAGTGGACCCCGGAGGCAACGCAAGCATTCGAATCGTGTAAAGAAAGCATCAAAAACGCCACTTTACTCACTCACCCCGTGCACAAAGCTCCGTTAGCTATTTTTAGCGACGCATCCGACAAAGCAGCAGGAGCCGTACTTCAACAATACGTCGAAAACCATTGGCAACCACTGGGCTACTTCTCAAAAAAATTCTCCGACGCGCAAATCAAGTACAGTACCTACGACAGAGAATTACTTGCGATCTACATGGCAATGAAGCACTTCAGAAAACTTTATGAAGGACGTGAATTAATTATCTTCACCGACCACAAACCGCTCACATTCGCTCTTACGAAGACTCCTTCACCTACAGAAACACCTAGAAGAACAAGACAACTTTTATTTATCAGCGAATTCACCACCGACATACGACATATCAGCGGAAGTCAAAACATAGTCGCCGACGCACTCAGCCGTATAGAAGAAATTAATTTACCTACATCATTAAATTATCAAGAGATCGCACAAGCTCAAGAAAACGATACTACAATTCAAGAACTCAAAAATAAAGATAATATCACATTGAAGTATATAAACATACCTAACACCGATATCAAGTTATATTGCGAAACCTCAACTTCAAATATTCGTCCATACCTACCGCTACAATATAGAAAACTTGCAGTTCACAACATAAGTCATCCCGGTGTACGCGCAACGCGTAAAATATTATCTACAAAATACTTTTGGCCTTCAATTAACCACGACGCGGGCGCATGGGCGAAGCAATGTCTATCGTGTCAACGAAGCAAAATACAACGCCATTCATCGAGCGCAATAGGAATTTTCCCGCCAAGCGAGCGATTCCAAACCATACACATAGACATAGTTGGACCGCTCACTACTACAGCGAAAGGACATCGGTACTTAGTAACAATAATAGATCGACACACAAGATGGCCCGAAGCAATACCTACTAGCGAAATAACATCTGACGTCATCGCCCGAGTAGTCTACGAACACTGGATATCTCGTTTCGGTGTTCCTAAAACACTAATATCCGACCAAGGTCGCCAGTTCGAATCCCATCTGTTCCAGTCACTAATGAAGATTATGGGAATAGAAAAATCTCGTACTACGCCCTACCATCCACAGTCAAATGGCATCGTCGAGCGCTGGCATCGTTCATTGAAACAAGCGCTGAAAGCCAGACTACAAGGAAAAAATAACTGGGACGAGGAATTACCTACAGTTTTACTTGGACTTCGCGCAGCGATGCGAAGTGACAACGGATTAAGCACCGCCGAACTTACCTACGGATATAACTTACGACTACCCGGAGATTTCTTCAATGAAACTTTGACACATCGAACCTTGGACAACTCATTCGTCGATCAACTACGAAAATCAATAAACTCACTCAAACCTCAAGTACCTACGCAACCACATAGCAACAATAGACCTATCTTCATACATCAAGATCTTCATACTTGCAAGAAAGTATTCATACGCACAGATGCATCAAGAAAACCCTTAGAACAACCATATACCGGTCCATTTGAAGTTATAGAACGCAAAGACAAATATTTCGTAATAAAAGTCAACGACCGTATATCTACTATATCTATAGATCGCCTCAAGCCAGCGTATATCGTCTCAGAAGAAAATGAAGCAAGTCCGAGCGACGACACAGAAAAATCGACCGTATTACTACGCAGCGAAGACACAAATTCGAACGAGCGCGAAAGTAGGTCAAGAGCAACGACTCGTCACGCTTCAGTGAACACAACTCGCACGCACACAAGCTTAGTGCCTACAAGGACACGTGCCGGCCGCAAAATAAAACTGCTGGTACGCTTCGCTTGAGGGGGAGTTATGTAGGTGCATACATATATACTTACCATCGTAAATAGTCAAGTTACTATTATCATATACCTTGACCTTGCACTACATACCAGATTACCTTATTACCTGCGCAGCCAATATACCAGGCTACTTCAATACCTCATTACCTGTACCTCACAGACATCAAAGATGTCTGCTACAATTACCAAGGAGGAAGAGGAAAATAAGAGAACACCAACATATTTATTTCATCATCAAGCTGACGTCTATCATCATAGAAACGGAGAAGCACACAGTTCTGAAAAGAACTATTTTTGTTACTGTTGCTGCGAGGATCTGCGATGCAAGACTCAGGGAGCGCAGGCTGCAGAAGGTACCCCGACGGTGCAGTGAGGAGCGACCCGTTCGACGCGCGGACTCGGATTGAACTCGCGGCGCGACGCGCGCGAGCTCTAGCTCGCGATATGCAATGTGAGGCCGCCGGAAACGTATCTTCTTCTCACTTTCCCCGCAAGGGGAATGTGGGGAGCCCTGTGCGGTTTTTTGTCCACCTTTCAGGGGGTGTCTTTGCGCACCCTGTAAATACAGGGCGGTCTTCGGGTTTGACCCTTCTGGTCTTGGCAATGTAATGTTGCTGAAGTTCAGCTTGTGACATTTTCGGTATGGCGGTTGTCAGCGATTCGCGGTCAGAGCCCCACCGGGTGAGACCCCCAGTAGCCCCGGGGGAGGCCCAGTGAGGCGACCAGCGGGCGACATCGCTCGGGAATGCAGTTGTGGTCTTCCTTAGGTAGGCGTGGGCGTACTCGCGCGTACGAGCTCGCGCGGGTACGGTCTTCTTTGGTCTGGTGGTCTTGTGTGCCATGGTGCTATTGTCTTGAGGTGTGTATAGTGCGACGCGTCGGCTCGTTCGAACATTTTCGTGGCTTGTCGCACTATACACTCGTCCAGGCTTTCTTGGCGCAGGTCCCGGCTGATGGTGGTATTTCTAACATAGCGTGGTGCTCCAGCGGCGCGTCGGAGCGCGGTGCTCTGTATGGCGCGGAGTCGTCGCTTGCTGGTTTCGCTGGTTAGAGCGAACCAAGCGGGCGCGGCGTATGTTAGGTGTGGCCTTATGTAGGTTTTGTAGAGCGCGATCTTGGCTCGGAGTGGCAGCTTCGATTCGATCACCGGACGCAGTTTGGAGGCCACCGCTCTTGCTCTACCGGTGATCTTGGTTACGTGGTGTTTCATGGTGAGGCGTCTGTCGATCGTTACTCCAAGGTAAGTGACGGTGTTGGTCCAATTTATACTCTGGCCGAGGAATTGGAGAGGGGATGGTTGCGTGCCCTGTCCAAACGCTATTGCTTGGGTCTTCGTCGGGTTAGCCACTAGCCGCCATTCACTTAGCCACGCCGGCAGCAGATCCAGGGACCTTTGAATCTTGGTGGCAGCGTGTTTCGATGATAGCGATGTGGCCAGGTATGCTGTGTCATCTGCGTATAGGGCCACCCTTGTTCCTGCGGCCACTGGAACGTCATTGGTGTACGCTGAGTATAGGCATGGTGATAGGCAGCTCCCTTGTGGTACTCCAGCGGTGAGTCGGCGAGAACTCGATTTTGTCCCTTCGACTGTCACGTAGAAACGCCGGTCTCGGAGAAAAGAGTGGATAATGGCTACAATGCGCCGTGGAAGTTCGGTGTCCATTAGTTTGAAGATTAGGCCTGCGTGCCAGACCCGGTCGAACGCCTTTTCCATGTCCAGTAGTACCATTGCGGCAGCCTCTTTCTTGTTAAGGGCCGCTGTGGCCTCATAGAGTACTCTGGACAGGAGAAGGGTTGTGGAGTGCTCGGCGCGAAAACCGTATTGTTCGGGTCGTGGAGTCAAGTGTTTGTTAATATGGCCCAGCAGAAGGGTTTCAAAAAGTTTCGATTGCGTTGAGAGCAGCGTGATCGGCCGGTAGCTCGCTGCTCTCAGCACGTCTTTGCCCTTCTTGGGAAATAAGATTATTTTCCCCTCTTTCCATGGCAAGGGGAAGTGAGTGAGTCTCGTCACTGCGTTGAAGAGGCGCGTCATCGTCGCAATGGTTCGGTTTGGGAGTCTCTTAAGGGCCGAGTTTGTGACGCCGTCTGGTCCTGGGGCCTTCTTCGGTTTCAATTTGGTCGCAATTGCCCGTTTAACCTGGTTGGGCGAGAAGAAAAGTGGGTCTTCGGTTGTTGGGATCGGGTTGTTCAGGTGTATGCGGACGAACTCCTCAATCTCTTGCACTCTGTTCGGTGAATCTGTTGGGTTCGGAGAGAACTGTGTCTCCAGATGTTCGGCGAATATCTCCGCACGGTCTAGGGCTGCATATTTGATCGTGCCATCTGGGTGGCGCAGAGGTCGGATCGGATCTGGGGCTCTGTACAGTTGGCGGCATAGTCTATGTAGTCTAGACCAGTCTGTTGACGCTTCTCCAATAACGCGCTCCCACGATACGGTCGCATTCATCTCCAGTTCTTCGCGTACACGTATCGTCAGCTTGTTTAGTTCCGTCTTGAGGCGTGGGCAGCGGCACTGTTGCCAGCGACGACGGAGGCGTCTCTTTTCGGCTATGAGCTTTTTGATACTCGGTGGGAGGCTTGATTGTATTGTTGGTGGAGAGCGAAGAGTTGTTGCATTGGCCAGCGCCGTTTGAAGTTGCAGAGTCAGTGCTGTGGCCATTTCGTCAATTTCTTCTGGAGTTTTAGGAGTTGGTAAGATGGGAGCGTCTGCCATTGCCGCGTTGAACTCCTGCCAATTCACACATTTGGTCATATGTGGCGTGGGTTGTGCTGGGTTGTTGGCTCTGATAGTGGTCACCACCGGCTGGTGATCCGAAAGAAATTCGTCCATTATGACGTCCAGGATGAGTGCGCCGGGGACTCCTCGGTGGGCCACGAGGTCGATCGTGTCTGGTTGGTGCGTGTGGTTGTCCGGATAGTGCGTGGGTACGTCCGGGCCGGCGATTTCGTATCCGTGCGTTTCGGCATCGTGGAGGAGCCAGCGTCCCCGGTGATTGGCTAGGCGCGAATTCCATGCGGTGTGTTTCGCGTTCCAATCGCCGGCGGCTATTGAGGGTTTCTCCTTGTCTATCAGCTGCCGCATATCCGCATCTGCTATTGGCACTGATGATGGTGGGGCGTATATTGCGAAGATGTTTGTCGGGAGGCCGGCCACCTCCGCCTCAATTCCGATAGCGTGTAGGCTTGTTAGGGTAGGTTCAGGCAGGCTCCGGTGCGGGATTCGTCGTCTCACCGCTACCAGCAGGCCTCTTATTACAATCCCCGACGTGGGGCTCCTGTGGTCCTGACGATACACAAAATAGCCCGGAATGTGGATCTTGTCCTTTGGCGCAAGTAGGGTTTCGTTTAGTAAGACGATGTCTATGTCTTGATCCTTCAGGAGATTGCGTAAGTACGTGGTTTTCCCTTTTAGGCCACGTATATTCCAGAACAATAGGCGTGTATCCATTATCTTGGTTCTTCACCTCGGGTTGGGGCGCCAAGAGACTCCGCGGCCCGCTTGAAGAGTGGGGCCGGGTCGCGTTGGGCGCGTAGAGCATCGATGATGGCCGCCATCGCGTCCAAGGCCGTATCGTATGCCCGACTAGTGATTGGGCCCGGTAGCGGCGCTGCGGTGGTGGGTGCGTAGGTTGAGGGGGCGGTGTTCCGCGTCCTTTCCCTAGCTTGTCTTTGTGTGAGCGGGGGGCGTGTGGCAACCTCCTCTTGTGGTTTCTTGGTTGGGGGCCCCGATGTGGGGGGGACGTGGTGGTCCGGTTGGGTCGCGGGCACCTGTGTTTTCCTCTTTCGAGGTCCTCTGCGGCGTTTTTGCCCTGTTTCCTGCGCCGATGTCGTTGGCGGGACCGCAGCCGAAATTGCGACGTTTTCCGGCTTTGGGGGGCCTTGGGGGCGGCTTTCCTTGGTTTGCGGTCTTTGCCGCTGGTCTGTTGTCTTCGCCACAGTGCCTGCACGTTTATTCCGCGCCTCCGCCTTGAATACTGGGCAAGATGTGTTGTTAGCAGGGTGGGGGCCCCCGCAGTTTGCGCAGGTGGCTCCTTCGGTCTTGGGTCGGGGGCAGTCGGCCGCCCTGTGCTCTCCTCCGCATCTGACGCACGCTTGTGTGCGGTGGCAATTGTGGGAGGAGTGTCTAAAGGTTTGGCATCTGTGGCATTGGGCGGGGCCCCGTTTGCCTCTCCATGCTTCTATTGTTATCCCCGGCATACACAGCAGCTCCGTTATATTGTAAATTGCCGGAGTGATGTCCGGGGTGCGGCGCAGGATGCATAAGAAAATGCACCCCGGTCTCCCTTTTCGGGCCCTTATGGCCTTGGCGTATTCTGGTTGGTAGTCCAGTTGACGTAGGGCTTCCTGAATTTCTTCTGGGTCGGTTTCAGCTGGAAGGCCCCGGATTGCGACCTTTACGCTTCTTTCCGATGGTAGGGAATAAGAAAACCAGGAAATTTTTTCCCTGGATTCCAGCTCGGTTAGGTATCGCTGTATTAGGCGGTATTCCTCTTCGTCTTCAGGTGTGAAGCGGACGCCCCTTCCATAAGGTCTGGCGTTCGGCGCGCGTCCCAGTTTGTCCCGAAGCGCTTTAAAGTGCGTGGTCCAATCAGGGAGTGTTTCCACGACTAATGGGGGGTATCTGGGCTTCCTGTTTATTATTCCCTGTGCCTGTCCATCGTTCAGGGGTCCCCGGCGGAGTGGGGGACGTGGGACTGTTGGCGCAGCGGTAATACTGGCGTAGGTGCTGGTGTTGGCAGTGGGCGCGGCAGGGGCAGCAGCGGTGTCCTGCGCGGTGAGCGGGGGTGGGGGGGGCGCGGTTTGCGTCTCGGATGGGTCCGGTGAGGCTGGTGTGTCACGTATCATCACGGACTGTGCGTTTTGTTTTTCGTTGGAAAAGGTCGTGACGTCCCTTTTTTCCCCGGTTTCCCCGGCCGGGGTTGAGGCGACGAGTCGGCGGCGCACCCGTGGGTCCCTTTGTGAAAGGGGCGCGATGGTGAAGATAGGAGCGCAAAGACGTTTTGGTTCGTTTTCTTCCCCATCGCTTTCGTCGGGTCGCGGCCGACGGGTGGGTGTGACCAGTTGCGCTTTAGCGGTATTCAGCGCCGTGACTTCCTCTTCCGACATGGGCGAGGTTAGGAGTCCCTTCGCGGCCAGCTCTAGTTTCCTGCGTTTTAGGAAGTCCACCATCACCAGCAGTAGTTCCCGGGACGCGAACCTATTTTGTGCGGATTGCGCTACAAAAAAGGTGTCCGACTCGTAGGTCGAACGCGGCGAGACACTGACGGGAGGTTCGGTCGTTCCCTCCAGGAAATCCAGGAGCGAGTCGGGGTCGCAGATGTTATCTGGGTTGTCCGGGTTGTTTTGATCTTCGCATCGGCTGCTAGGTGGCGCAGGGGCGTGGTCAGCGTCTATCTGTCTCGCTCTCTCTGCGTTGGAGTTGTTCAAAAATTCCGCGCGTGGCGCTGCGATCGCGGGCGCACCTGTGCGAGGCGGCTCTGCGCGTGACGCGACGTCTGCGGAGACGTACGAATCCGAACCCGACGCGGTTGCTGCTCGACCACTCCGGGAGCGGGAGCGGCTGGCACGCGGGCCAGGATTTTTTTCTTTCTGGGTTGTTGGCTCCATGTTGTCTGGAGCTGGGAAGCTGTCTGCACGGCCTAATACCGGAGGGACATTCCCCGAACCTGGAGGCTTCTCCCGGTGAGACCCGCTGGTGGGAAGCCGGGATAGGCGATCAGGCGAGGCACGTACCCCCCAGTGGTGGCAATATTTGGTGCGGACGGTCCCCTCGAAGTTGGCGTAAGCAGTTGATTTTTAATATTAAAAATCACGCTGCTTCCTGTGTTGTCGATGAGTTTAGCCCGAGTGCACGTTGAATTTCGTAGAAAGGGTGACAGTTGGCGATCCGTGAGGCCGCCGCGGGATGTGTGCCGTATTTATAACAATAGCGGGCGCGGACAAGTTTGAACAAGTTTCCATCTCGCACACGCACGCGATGTGGCGTGATCTGAATCCGCCAATCAGATCAACTTATTTTTACCTATTCGCTTTTACACATTATATTATTGTTCCATTTTTATTGTTTATATGTAATCATTTTTTCTGTAAATTCATTCATTCATTCATTCCTTCACATTAATACCTTCTGATCAAGAGTTTTATTTGCTACCTACGATCGATACAACCCCTCTCTACAGTCTCAATAACTTTCCGAGATATCGGCCAAAAACTTTACTTCAAGATTGCGATCGAAGCTCCACCTGGATCTGTCAGCATTTTATGTTTTTATGGTCAGTAAGTGACCCTTAATCTAAAAAAAAAAAATTGGATCGGAAATTAAGTGCGAGGTTGACCAAAAAAACGGCTTTATTTACTGTATTAATAGCGAAAATCAAGAATCGAATTCAGTCATAGAATGGTTTGATACATGTTTATTATTTTATGTAGTAAAAAAAACTGAAGTTTTCATTTAAATCTTTGCTTCTTTCCAAAAAGTCTCTTTATTTTTTTCTCATTAAAGCTTTAAACAATAATTTCAGATTTTCTTATTACTTTTAAAATATGAAACACTTATGAACGCAGACAATTATTATATTAATTTTTATTATAGTATGCTATTTAGATATGATAAGTTTAAAAAAAATCCAAGCTGTCTCCTATAAAAAATCAAAAATCTCTTCACAAATGGCTCCTCCGAAAACGATTCCTAATCTTGCAAAACTCTATTTATCTAACCTAAATATATTTGGTGCTGAAGTAAGAGGCGTCTTACCAAGATATTTTCTAAAAAGCTACTTGGAATATAATTTCCTTTATGTAGTTAGTTTTTGTTTCAGTTTTATGGTTATTTGATCTGATGGAAACTCTCTTTCACTATTCTAAGTAGACCCCATACTTTTTTATTTCTCCCTTTCAGTTATGTTTTACTGAATAGTCAAATGTTGAAAATAATTTTAGTATAAAGTCTGTACACTTTAAGTATGATAAGAACAAAATTAATATTATTACTAAATAGATATTTCAGAGTAATTTATCTGTTTCTCCTAAATAACAATTATAACACATAATGTATTATTTTAATAATTTTGATATCTGACTGTACAGTGTACAAGGTTACCACATCAATTAGACTTATGAAAGGTAGCCACTTTTGTCAGTAAATGAACATCAATATAATGTTCTGTATATCAAGGCGCCAGAAGTACACGCTAATGGGAGGTTGTCCGACTTACGAGGGAATGGATTCAGTATACAAACAATATACAGAGTTCCAATTTATTTCCAAGTAAACGGTAGTCTTATCTCTAGTGGAATGATGAATAATATACTTCAATATACGCGGATGGAGTAAGTATACTAATGTGGTTTGGTTGTCAAAAGTACTGCGAAGAATATTGATACTGGTAAATTAGTATATTCTAGGATATTGCAACAAGGTGAATTTAAAGTTACACACTAGGTATTATAGTTGTTGATACGTTAATATACATGATTAATATTGCTTTAAGTCTATTAGAAGTGGTGGTTGCCAGAAGGTTGCAAAATGAAAGGTTGCCAAAAGTGTAGCGGGATTTATATATATATATATATATATATATATATATATATATATATATATATATATATATATATATATATATATATATATAACGATAGATACAACCAACGTAAATGTAGATGAAATGTAGTACGAATTGTATTATTTATTGTATAAAAAAATGAAATGATATAAAAATTGTATTATAATTGTATTGTTATGTATGACCTTTACATTTTTGCTCAATACAATTCATCTTCTTCTTCTTTACTGGAACTCTCATATTGTGGCTCCTCATCCACATCACTTCTTTCCTCACCATCAATGTTGCGAAATAATTAAGGAAAAATAGTGGTAGGACGGCATATTTCCACGAAGCGCTCAGTCTGTATTACATGTTTATGGCAAATTCCTCTTTTTTGGTTCAATTCTTCACTTCGTTTTGCTTACGGTACGTCCAAAAAACAATTTGAGGATCAACAGGCTATTGAATTAATATACATATGTACATGAAACTGTACATGTTAATAATACTTTTGTATACAGATACGCGTAACTTTTTCCGAGTCCACGAAATTGTCGAGAATCTTTAGAAAATAAAATTGAGATATAATAAAAGTCACATAATTTAATCATCGTTATTTCATATCAATTTTTTTTAACACCCTCAGTCAGAGACATACTCAAAAAACCGGGAGTTTGAGTTTTTATGATGCTTCTAGTCAAAAAGTTTTAACTTTGGACAAAAATGTAAAGAGACCTTTTTTGTGTAAAATAAAATTACCTTTATTGTTTATTTAAACTTTTTTTTTGTAAAATGTATCGTTCGCGACTTATATGCCGCAACGCGTTTTTCGGAAGACGAAATGGCTCCTCCACACTTCCGGTCATGCGGAAACCGGCAGATTTTGTATTTTTAGTAAGTTTTAGATTATATTCTTCAAAATAAAAAATAAAAAAATCGCGCTCGAGAATGCCGGATTAACGTTTTTTTTTTACAAGTTCGCGACCCTATAACTCGGCGGCGTCAAGGACTTATCGTCAGATTAGTTAAATTTAGTCTTAAAACACTAAAATCAACCCCCAATATCTTAATCTGACGCGCTCGAGTATTTCAGACTATCGATTTTTTTTTACTAATCTGATCGTCTATCCTAGGCGCGCGTCACTACATATAGAGCTAAATACTTTACAAGGTTGTTCTATTAGGTCTAATAAATCTCTCATATCTTAAACTGCCACGCTCGAGTATTACCGAAAATTCACCTATTCGCCTCCTTAACCATTAGGATATGAGCGATAGGAGGTTCACCGTTCAAGGGTATGCCCGAGAATTTGCAGACATTCAGAAATAGATGAAATTATATCCATTATATTTTTTCTCGAATAGAAAGTTATTTTCTTTTCTTTCGTCTTACCAGTAAGTGATCAGTTTAACCGTAATAAACGTAACAGACAAACAAGCATGATATTAGTATGGATGTCTATTTTATGGATGTGCACATTTTGTTCTCAAGCCTAGATATCTTGGAATAATAAATACACAAATACAAATTCATGCTATGCAAGCAATGTATCATATTCAGCGAGGTATGCTTTTTTCAGGTTTGTAGGTATTAGAAAGATATGGATGGCAATATTCAGAATGGATCACACTGAACAACAATCATTCCATAAGTTAAAGAAATTTTAACTTTCCTCCTCCCAAATATACACAAAATCTTATTATTATTTAGAAGTTGAGTGAACCCAAGAAAAGCTCGCGGTGAAGAGATGCTAGTAGAGGAGAAACTATACCTTATACTCGTATGTATATGATGATTCTTTGTGACGGTCACGGTCACGATAGTCGTTAGCAGCACATCACATTTGTGTACTAACTACTTGGAAATACTTGGCTCTGTATCTTGGTAGTGCCATTTATTTTGCTGTCAACTTGGAAATTCATAATCTGGCAACATCAGTTTACCGAAAAACCGCCGGTAACTGACACTACTTGGACGGTGATCGAAGTCATGGAATATAAAGCTTTCAATTTGACAGGTCGAAGTACTGAGTCCAGGTTTCTAGAAATCCTCGCATATAAACTTCATCAGATAACCTACAATTGCGGTACTTACAGTGGAGGGACTACCATACAAGCCCAAAAGGCCGGCTTGCTCTATAAATGCAACCATAAATTTAATAGAGCTCTTTATGTTTACGTTACATAAGGCATATAATTACGAAATTTATAATACAGAACTTATATAATTATGTTTACGCCGGCAAACCGGGCTTCTGGGCTAGTATGGTAGTCCCGCTACTGGGTACTTATATTGCTATTAATAAATCAGTATCTCTAAGATTTTTAAAAATGGGATGTAAATAAAAATCAAAATATAAACAATGTTTTATTTCATACAGTATTATAATACCCATACTTGAAGTTTTGCGTACAACGATAGGACAAGCTTCTGCCAATCATTAAAATAAGTTAAATATCACCAAGTTCTACATTTCTGTCATCCGCGAGGTGTTTCGAGTATTTTTACAAACGAACCCACGTTCACAACATGGATTATTTTGTAAGGAATATTTAACAAGTTGCTGAGACACCAAGTACTTACACAAATAAAAGCTATAGTAATTATTCATTGCGTCATTTATTCACAAATTTAACGAATCCAGTTCATTGTAAGTTCATCAGTTTAAAGAACCGTATCGTTTGGTTTTATTAAATGACACAAGGAACGTAATATAATTGTAAAAAAATCAGATGTAAAAATATATACATCAAAAAGTGTTGACAACATGACACTGTTTTGCTAATCTCTTCGTCCTATTGCCGATATGTTATTTAAAAAAACATCAAAATTACTCAGAAACAGTACAACGTGATGATCTAACACTTAAATGATACTGTAATCTTATGTACTATGATGATTAACTTGTCTGGAACTTGGCGATGTTTAAAACCTCCAAATGCCATTTGCATTGAAGAAAAGTCACTCCGAAATTTATTGAATGGCTTGTCCTACATACATAGGATATAGTATTTGTAAGATGCTCTGTACAACATTCAATATCGGTATATATTATTGGCTGAATTAGAAATGATATAGCTCAGTACACCTTCAGTTGATTCTTGTCGTCGAAGCCGGCTGAATGACCAGCGTTGCGAACGATAAAAGAGTTTCCATCAAAGTGCATTCGCCTTTCGCCGCGCCTGTTTTCAAAATCGACTTTATATCTTTCTACGTGATATGGAACTAAATTCAAACGATAGCAAGTAAACAGCCAAATAAATTACTTGCCTTATTTATTGCATGCGAATAAGCTATCGATATAATCAATGTGTAACTGTTTTTTTGTGTGGAGGTGTGTAGTGTTTGAAATAGGTTCTCACCGCACAAACAAATGTTGAGTCTGGCCAAGAGATGCTGTGCAATGAAGAAAAGGGCTGGTTATAGAAGCGGACCCGTTGCTGGGACTTGTTCGCAACTGATACTTGTGGCTGCAGCGATGAATTCTGTACCAAATTTATAAAAAAAAAATTAAAATAGCTTTCAAAGAACTAATCTTCTGTCCATAGTATATAAACTATTGCAATTTTGGCGTGCATAAATTATATCACTTATTAATACTACGGGGGAAGTTTATCCATACCAGAGATATTTGTTAGCATGGTCCAAAGCGAAAATTATCCAAATTCGTATCGCAAATATTTGGTTTAATTGAAGGAATTTTACACCTGGTTTCACGCATAAACGAGATTAAATACAATAAACATAACGTGATAAGAATAACCTACCATTAATTAGTAATGAAGCCATAACAGAGCTAATTTATGTTACTCAAAGTCTGGGATTTATATTTTGTATTCAAAAAGCAACTTAATGACATTCAGACCTATCATACGGGTTTAACACTTGTAGAGGCAGCAGAATATCAAACGCTCCGTGAAAGTATTACCCTAGTGCATTTTTCATCCTTTGTACTGACGTACATACATCGTACAAATCTGGCAGGCGTTGGCTCTTATTGTATAGTTAGTCTAAGTAGGTACGTATTGTCTAACAATTTATATACCTACACTTAATTTTTAAATACTTTCTTAACAGTTTATAATATAAATTATTGACCCGTGCCCACTTCGCCGGACAAAGTGAAAATAAAACAAAATCTGGTATGGATTACCTAATAACCTAGCGGTATAAACCAATTTTCTTACCTACCAAATATCAATAAAAAATTCATAAAAAAGTCGAGGAGAGCGACCACAAACACCCTGACACGTGATATAAATAATAAAAACAACGTAATCGAACCTGACAAGACCATCAGCAGTTTGGCTGACGCGGACATTGTTGATGATCCAGTTGTCGATGCCGTCATCAGTGAGCCAGTACTGCGCGGCTTGCAGCAGGGACAATGCCTCGTTCACGTATGAGGGCCCGTGTCGAGACTCACTACAAAGTCACTTATTTTAACGCCTTTAAGAATTCAGAGACTCGAGTTTGAATATTATCTAGTGAGTAGTTAATGTGATATTTGTGATAGGAGTCAAACCGGCTGGAATCGCAGCTTTGGGTATAGAATAAGTACAATAACATTTTATAAACAGTTTCAATCTCCCCAGATTAAAGAAATTAAGAATAACCCACTTTGAATACCGAACCGGCAAATAGAATTATACGTAAGAGCGTGTAAAATTTGAGTTTAAAACTACGGGTTACATTAAAAAAATAAAATTCGTGATTCGCGCTCCATCTTTACCATTTTAAAATATTATGGCTTTTGTATTTAGACGGCGTTACAAATCAAGGTTAGTGCCTTCCACGGTTATTTCATAAAAAATGTGGTAGTTTTTGTACTTTGCGTGTTAGAGGAACTGAACGTCTTAATTATACGAAGGACTGGGATGTTCTTTCGGGATAATAAACAGCTTCCCGGGTAAGAAAGCACGCTGGGGTCCTAAAATAATCATTAAATTTTCAATACATTTACCAAACATATCATGTTTTATTCTTCCAAGTGAAAATTTCTTATATCTACATACCAGTCAACAAAAATAAAATAATAAGAAGTAAGCTCATTATAGGATAAGATTAATACTAATAGCCTAATGCTATTGCATAATATAATAAGTGGCCATGTACAATGCATATGCGAGTGTGTGGGTTAGTAAATGAGTTTATGTTAGACCTAACAAACACGAAGAACAGTTTGATGTTTATATTCATTACATCAATGCCTAAAGGAACTTAAACAAAGAGTAGACATATTAAATAATAGTAGAATGAAACCTATTGGAAAAGAAAGACCATGTAAAGTAGAGATTTCAACGAACAAAAAACCCGCCGACTTTTTTAAAAAAGCTGATATTATGACGCGAGAATTTACAATTGAAAATTAGGGTGCTTTTTGAAGTCAAAATAAGGTGAAAATATAAATATTTCAAATCAAATGAAAAAACCAAAATCTTGGTTATTTATTTTTACACGAAAATGTTCACTAAAATTTATAGGAAAACCGTGTAAATAGTTTTAGATCTTTTATCTTATACCTACAACTTTGCCATTTGACTTTTTTCCATAGGACTTGTAGATTTTCCGGAAATCGAGATACACCGTTTTTTACCTTAAACCCCAACCTCAAATCGTCCGGAAATTATTATTCCTTTCATTTTTATTATATTGTCCTCCTTTTCCAATGGTTTTCATCCTACTATTTTTTTTTTCACTTTTTACCATTTTTAAAGGCTTCGGCATTGATCTATATACTTACTTGTAAAAGACATTGAGAGTGAAGTCCTGGCTCATGTCGAGGAAGGTATCGGTGGTCGTGCGAGTTCCAGCTGCGTCCACCAAATACACCAAGGCACACTGCTCAGCGGTAAACGAAACTCCCTTGTACCACATCTTTGCGTACCTTTGACACAACAAAGTTATATCACCCATATCAGCCACAGCGTAGCCAGCGTCATACGACATCACTATGGGTTATTGGGGAGGTGATTTATAATATCTTAAGTAGTATATAAACCATTACAAGTATTAATATCAAAATATTCTAATAGTGCAATGAATTAAAATGTATTTTTATATACATTCGAAGGTGTAGTGCTAAAACCAAAAAGTATGTGTTATAAGTTAAATTCAATTTTCGCTTGCGACGTCTTCCGCGCAGTCTTAAATGTAATGTAATTATTATTATTTTTTACTGACAATTTTTATGTATTAGATGATTTATCTATATATATATAAGCAACTTTTTTTTTCTTTGTTATCGATAAACTTGAAAACTACTAGACCGATCGGCATAATACCATGACCATTCGACGCGGAATTAATTGTAGAAGGTTTTAGGCTATTCATTTTTTGAATTCCATCAACCCTTTATCATTTTTTTTTCAAATTTATGTGGATAGTTCATATTCGTCTATCCTTTACAATTCGCCCAGCAAAGCGGGCGGGCGGGGACGGCTAGTTATAATATATTTATGTTATGTTTTTAATTTGTAAGAGCCTATTTAAAAACGCATGTAATCATAATATAGTGCAGTCGCATTATAGGACCACGGTTAAACTCGACACCTGTGTTCCGAAACACCTCAATTTAGATTATGTTGTCTTAAGTAGCAATAACCAAATTACAAATAAAATTAATTAAATTTAAAAACCAAGATATATAATAAAATATGTCACAAATATTAATTACGCCGATATTCCTTGTACTTATCTTATACTTTCTTATCATACCTACGTATACTGGTATCATAGGTAATTTTTTCCCTAAACTGGGTTTTAGTACTATATCCTCGATACGTATGTATATACATATATCGCTGTTTCTGATGAATAACAACCGTAGATCTTAGGAGTTTAATAGTCTATACAATATAGTATATACCTACTTTGTATAATTATTATAAAAAAGGTAGGAACGTCCATCACAGAAATAATAACTAAGGGTTACTAAAACTACACTCGCAGTAAGTACAAAGAGTAAACTATATATAGAGTAAGTACCTACCTAGATAACTTATCAAAAATAGATCTTTCAAATTATTTATTAAAAAAAACAAAAAGTCAGCGTCCACTCATTTTGTCATGTTATTTTCATTTAGTGGCTGCACAAATTGGTTTACTGTGCTGAAAATGACATTTTAATGTAGGTACCCTGTTTGCTTTCTCTACAAAGCTTTGTGCTGGCGGATATTGACCTGACTTTAGCTTTTCATTAAAATCACTGTCAGCAGCGAGCGTAGGTAATTGAATTTCGCTAAAACACAATCGAAAACAAAATATCCAACTCTACGTAATAATTATCTATACTTCTATTATAAAGAGGAAAGATTTGTATTTTTGTATGTTATGAATAATCACAAAAACTACTGGACCGATTTTAAAATTTATTTCACCATTAGAAAGCTAGATTATCAGGGAGTAACATAGGTTTTTTTTGTGTATAGTACATACATCTACATTGCACCCGTGTGAAGCCGGGGCGAGTTGCTAGTTACTAATATTTAGTGCTGTACTAGTATACAGGGACTGAAACCGGTTAATTTTTATTTTCCAAAATACGTGTCTGACTGAGATACCATGATATTAGTTTTAAAGAGTAATAGGTACACACTAAACTTACCACAGTATTTTTTTTTCAGTAAATATGAATAAAAACGAAATAATATTAACAAAAACCTTTATTATACCGGTATAACTCCCATACTAAATTAACCAGTATTCAGTCCCTGCTAGTATACATAACAAACTAATGTTTATGTAATTTTATCCTCTCTCAATTTAATCCTCTAAAAAACTCTTACTTATTATTCCCCTGCTGATGACGCGCTTGAATTTCGACACGAGAGCCGTAGTGATACACTCTTCCGTTAGGGTGGATGAGGGCCGCCGCAGCACCGGTTCGAGACAATGCCAATATTATGTTGTTCTTGGCGTTTGTTACGCGTACTGCCCCATCGATCGTCATATCCACTCTGTAAATTTTACAGAGTGGATTACAGTGTAAAATATCCTTCATACTGCGAAACGAGCAAATCCGTCTCCACTTCATGTAGGTATATCAGGTTTCAAATTCCATCCCGGTGGAACAGCTTAAGAAGTTCCTACGTGGTTACCTAATTCGGGTGTGTAATTAGTAATAACTAGTTAGCTTCGTTCGCGTAGGCTTCATCATAAGCTGAGTTTTTGAGCAAGGTTTCTTCATATGATATATTCATATCCACTATTCCACGACTACATATTGAAAGCGGCGTAATAATCAAACAATTTCACTTCCATATCAAACTGTTATTGACATCTGATAATTCGAAGACGCGAGTTAGTTTGCATTGCAATTTGTTGATATGGTGCCTTTAAAATAATCTTAAATATGATAACTTTTCTTTCCGAGAACCGATTCCGATGAAACAAGCCTATATATTGCCCCGGGCTTTGCTTTATATATTTGTGTAAATTGCATGAAAATCGGTTCAGTATCTTCGGAGATTAGCCTGTACCAGACAGAAAAACAAAATATTTAAAATAATCTGGTTTTGTTCTATTTCTTTTCTTACATCCCCCTCATCCCCCCTTCTGACTCAGTTTTTGCATTTTTTCTAGGTATAGACATTTGACCTCTACAATTTTATTATATGTATAGATTAACCCTGAATTATATCTATATTTTCAGTTAAGTCGCGCAAACGGTGACAAAGCTTACCATAATTTAAAAGGCAATGAGATACTATAACATATAGCAAAACGTAAGAAGATAAAAACATATTTTACGGCTCTACTAGTTTAAACTCACTTCACGCGGTCTCTCAGACGCAGACAGATAGTACCGTGCGGCGTCACAGACGCATTGTAGCCGGCACCTCCAACCACATCTGTTACCTTCGTGTAAAACAAAACAACGTGTACAAAAAAAACGTTTCAGACATGTGGAAATATAATGTACTTATGTGTGGAGGAAAGGAGGTGTGGACTTCCTCCAACCTAAAGGGAGAATCCTCGATCAGTCAAACCACTGACTGGCCGACCCTAAGGCCCCAGTGGGATGTCGAGATGTTGTATATTATATACTCAGCGCTCCGAAATATTTATATAGCGCGATTCAGGATTAGACGTTTCTTATTATTTCTTGTAGCAGATTACAGATGTCGCTTCATATGTACCAATTACTGTAACAGCCAACCTTTGAATTTATTATATTTTGTCGAAAATAATTTAAAATTCGTATTATTAGTGCTGTCCAAATGCACTAGCAAAATAGCCACCGAGCAAGTTCATACTATGGAGATAACATACCTATACTTATAATTATGTCGTAATTCTTACAATGTTAGCTTCTGAAATGATTTTGCAGAAGACCAGATACAACCCATTAAGATTAAACGTAGCGGTTGAACTTCCCTATCAATTGATTTCCACTTAAGTAAATATAATAATACTGCAAAATTTATTTCCAGCATTTTCTTAGAGTAAGATAGTGCCTAATGTTGATATCGCTCGTTGGGGGACTAATTTTGGCATAGATTTACAAAATGGTTATTGTGGATTTTAAGTAAGAACATTAAGAAATTCCAAAATAAAAAACTTTCTTTCTAATTAAAAAGCTAGAATAATTTACCCCCACAATGCAAGAAAAGGACAGACATTTCCATGCGTGTTTACTGATTCTTTACAGACAAGTAGGTGAGCGGCTTGCTAACCGAAACAATTTTGGTATTCCTATCCTAGCTTCAGTATTAACCACAAGGAGCATAGAAGGTGGTCAAATATATTTATGTGTTTTTCTTATGTCACTGAACTCCCTGAACTCTTAAACCGCTGAAAACTGATTATTATTATCCAACAACGTTCGTGCACGACGAAATTAAATACCTGCGCGTAGTGATTGCGTATATACAAGAGAATACGTGTTTATTTGTGCACTTTACCTCAAGTTCTCTCCATGTATCAGCGTGATAGATGTCATCGCCGGGATAAAAGGGTGCTTTACGTTGTAGGGGCGCCCGCCAGGGAGGTTGCCACGCAGTCGCGCCGACTAGTTCTGCCTGCCCTAAGCCGCCCTCGAGAAACTTGCTGTAGTCTTGAAAAGCAGATAGATTCGACTCCTCCTAATTAATAAACACAATTGTCGCCAGTAAACATATATATTAAATTAACAAACAAACCATAATTAGTACCAGAGTTAATGGATATCATTGCCTATAACATTGCACCTTAAATTAATGGCGTATGAATAAGTTATATATCAGTTAGCAATATTCAACTAACGGACAACCGTAGAAAGATTTCATTGTTTATTTTAAAAACAATGTATGGCTTTTTTTGGACGCCACAAAGAGCTTATAAATCACGGAATATAAGCTAACAAAAATAAATTTTAACATGACTGAAATATAAGAGAATCCCTAATTAAAATTCATAATTATCTGTCAGAATATGTATGAGCGTTTAGCAACACAACTGACCGTAGCTCTTGCTTTATTTACTATTTTTCAATTGACTTTAAATCAGATCAAATCGGTATGTCTATTATTTTTGATTCAATAGGTTGTCGGAAATCCAGAAAAGAAACTTTTTTTTTAAATCAGCATTTTATCGAAGCAGATGGAGCATAAAGGAACAAGCGAATGCATCCAAGCACATTGTTGAAACAAATAATTCTACAAAATATAAAACTTACAAATTATTAAGGGTAATATTTTTTTTCGTCACTAACATGAAACTAAAATATTATATTCTGATACTATTATCGTAATGCATTTGTCTCGAATTTTTCGATCCTAATCGGTAACCACGCTAATTTCCTACCACTACTTCTGGAATGCAATGAGCGTTTTTTTAAGTCCTGTTCGTCTTAACGCCTTTCAGGATATGATACTCCAACCCAGTCAGATCTTAATCTGACTTTAAATTATGTAAAATATAATTTTTCATCACATCGAATTGGGTTACCTGGTTATATGTATGAGCTGTATATACGCTTCTAGGTCGAACAGGCATTACGTCCTTTCTAAAGTCTGCACTAGCCATTCTAACACTTCTTCAACTTAAAACTGTTTAAATCATTCACTGTTAAATAAAAAATACTAGGTCAACAAAGACTATCGTCGGCAAATATTACATAGTACGAGTCATACTTTTGACAAATATAGGAAAAAGTGAAGTTTTTAAATTCCAATTTCAAAATTTTATTCTAGTTGGTGATGAAATGATTAACAGCCAGCATTCAGTTAAAAATAATATTAAATGTAAGGCCGTGCATAGACCGTCTACTCTCTACGAATATTAAAATATGACCTATTATCTCAAAGAAATCTAAATTTAATATCTACAGAAAATTCGTAAGGTACTTTTCCCTTTTCTATTTACAAAAGTTGTCTGTTACCCGCATACATTTTTATCACCAACCCCTGTTTTTTAGAAATTATTTACATGGCAAAACAATGATTGCCGGGTCAGTTTAGTAGGTATATATATATAAATCTATTTTAAATTTATAGAAAAAGAAATAAAGATTTAAGGGTTGGTTTTATAATAAAAAAAATAACACACAACTTGCTCTCATAATATACCCTCCAGGGGGGTGAGCACGAACAAGTATCGAAAGAGTATTCGTATCGTCGAACTGTCATTTGTATGAAATTTTTCATACAACTGACAGTTTGACGATTCGAATACTTTGTCGATAGTCGTTCGTGCTAGGCCCCCAGATATTTGTATCGAAAAAAGTTCGAGCTCGCAGCTATCTGAAGATCAACCCTGAAGTGTTAAAGAAGTTTAAGTGCCCCTAGTCCTGTCGCGATACAATTATATTCAGCAGGATTTGACTGACTCGTTGGCGCATTCAGTAGAACACTTGTCGTGCGCATCGATGGGTCGTGGGTTCGAATCCCACCGGGACCATATGATTATAATTTCATGTAAGCATGATTTTCCCGCGTCTGGTAACTTGGGGCATTGATCGGGTGGGAGGAATATCGAAATTCCGATCAGGTAACGAACCACAGTTCATAGATAGAAAAACCGTGAAGTGCATATTGCGAGTTTCCGTTTTAGTCTATGGATTTCCGAATACTCGAAGTAAAAAGTAGGTCGACAGCGCATCATTGACTGATGTTCTGTGGCTGAGGTATGACCTACCATCAAGTGAAGTGCTTGTCTGACGATATCTAATATAAAAAAATGGTGTATGGACGAGCGTATCAGCGCACAAAGCCCGAAGGCGATGAATACGCGCTACGAATAGTTGGCTGAGGCATGCTAATTAAAAAAAAAAAAAAAAAAAGAGGCAGGCTAATTACACGGTATGTATCGAACCCCTATCGACACGTTATACCCCATCGACCGGAAATATGGTTTCCAACAAGGACTGAATACCGGTTAATTTACAATGGGAGTTATACCGGTTTTTGTTAATATTCTTTCGTTTTTATTCACATTTACTAAAAAAAATACTGTGATAAGTTTACTGTGTGTTACTCTTTAAAACTTATATCATGATATCTCAGTCAGACACGTATTTTGGAAAATAAAAATTAACCGGTTTCAGTCCCTGGTTTCCAATATAGAATTCGGGCCACCACACATTTGTACCTATGGGCTATGAATGAAAAATTACAAGCTAGATATTTTTCATTTTGTAAGATATCTTAAACATCATATACAATATCAATAAAAAATGGAATAATTTTTTTTTAGAAATTATCCAAATTACAAATTAGTCTTAAAGACAATATTTAATTAATGGTCTTGAGATTAATATAGCGCGTAGTCAAATGTACTCCCAGTATTCATATTCATAATTATTTAAGCTTTAATTAATTAATCTTTATTATAATAATATTTAATTAATAGATTACCGTTGGCGGCTTGAAAAATGCAGCAAAAAATACTACGCTGAATTCGTAGCAGACCGCCAGAGCAAAATGTCGGTTTGCGTAGTCAAACTATAAAAATAATACTACAAGAAACAAGAATGATACTGGCATCACATACCATCAGTAAGTATTGTATAAATCGTCATAAATTTCAAAGTAAAATAATATTATAACGTATCTCACTTTGATTATTTATATCTTCGATCAACAATATACTAGATATCGGGTCGACGCAAAAAATCCGTGCCGGTAAATATCGGCTCACTTGAAATGTGAGAGTCTATTTTGTTTAGTTCTCTTCAAGCACGGCCAATATTAAGACGCTTCACAATGACACAGTTTGTCTTCAAAAATTGCGAAAATAATTCCCGAAAAAACAATTTTACGGATGGAGTCTTATTTTTGGTTAGTACATATAAAATAAGATATATTTAAACTTTCAAACTAACAAATAATTGAAAATTTGAACAAAATTATCTGTTTTAAATGAACGCTACAAATGTTTGGCCAAGGTTGGCCAACACATGCGCTAACTATTGTGTAACAGAATAGTGGATGCATGGAGTAGATTAGTACTAAAATAATTCTTACTATCTAAGGATAAGCATCCATAGTAATATTATAAATGCGAAAGTGATTTTTTTTGTTTGTTACGGTTTCACGTTAAAACGGAAAAGAAAATATTCCAATCTGTATATATTCGGAACATTTTGCGGATATTATTATTTAACATACGAATTACTATTTATATAAAACATTATATTATTGTTTATCAAATATATTATAGTTTTTGTACCCTACTAGATACATGATAATTTACACATTGGTGTTTCATAAACTATACTAATAATACCAGTCTTCGAAGTTAGTCAAGTGTGTATGTATAATACATAGATATGTATATATATATATTTTGGTAACTAATAAAATCATATTTCAACTTCACTCTTTTCTTTGTTCCCATTGAGCAGTGTCATTTTTTCAAAATTTGACAAGGAACGAGGCTTAAATAATCGGTACACTTTTTTCGTGAATTTTGTATGCGACCTGAAGTCTATTTAATACTATGTCAATGATTTATATAAATAATCTAAGGTATCTCAGTGTTTTACACGCTACAATATTGAGTTGCCGCATTCAGGAACCTGCATTTTCTTTATAGCGCAGTATCTAGTCGTAGCGCGCGGAGACCAACTATTTATTGATAAGAAATAAATTTAATAAATATCGTCGTTGCGCCTGCCAAATTCCATATGTGCATTTTTTTTATTTTTGGTTTTTGCACAAAAAATAGTCTTAGTTTTATTCTCTATGTGTTACTAAAATCCTTTTTGTGATATTCGAACTGGAAAGGAGTTTAACTAATTCCATATGTGTTTTGACCGTTAAGAAAAACTTCGTATGTGAGTCAATAATACGTTTTTCGTTGTTTCCCAAAACTATACAAAAATGCACATATGGAATTTGGCAGGCGCAACGACGATATTTAGTTTGCTGCTCGTTTAAAATTGAGTAAATCTGAAATCTGAATCTGAAAGATGTAAGTTCTTAATTTAAGTTAACACCTTAGATTATTTACATATAAATAATCAAAGGTTAACACTTTATAAAATGATCCCAATGCAATTATATAAAACATGCTTTGACTATTTACGGTGATGAGTGATGACGGTTCTGCTTAGTGATACCAACTCTTAGAAGTTTTCCATAAGCATAGGGGAGATTTTCCTGACATCGAATATGTAAAATATTATTTTGTAATAAAAACAAAAATATTATTATTGAAGGTTATTGATATATGTGTATTAATTAAAATTTTAGTTTTAAAATAAAGTTAAATTAATAAATCATTATTTTACTAAAGGATTACTATTATTAATGAATATACAAACGTATATATTTGTAATTCACTATTTACGCTATTTTAACATAGTAATAAATCAAAAAAAACTATTTGTTTATTCATACATTACAATTATAAAATGAATATTATTATCTGAAGTATTGAACAAACATTTGTTGGCAAGTACGGGACGGGATGGATTCCTTTAACATTTGACATAATAAGACATTTTCCTATTTATTTTTAGGCATTCCGCTTAAATAGTCATAATGACTTTCTCGACTATATTATTTTTGTCTACTTTTATTTTTATAAAAATTATTAGACACATAATTTAAAAAAAAATTATAATTGTTTCAAAAAAATGTGTTTTTATTCCATTCCATTCTTTCAGAGGAAACGCTTCATCTGAAAGAATGGAATTTTTTAACAAAAATATAACTCAAAATGTATACATCTCCAGGATAGGTTCAAGAAGTTTTTTTATTTTTTTAGATCTTTTATCATTCTTCCTCTGGTTTAATCTAGGTTCCAAGATCATTTATTTTCTTTTGCTGAATAATCTGCTTTGAAAGACTTTCAAGAGCAGGAGGAAAGTGTAAGGAAATGAAAGGCTTTGTTTCATTGAAATCGGATGCCAAAGAAAAAAACGTATTATCATTTAAAGATAATATATATATATATATTTTTAAATAAAATAAAGAATAAAATTATATTTAAATGGCAACATTTTTTTCTGCGACATACGTTTCCTATGAAACAATGTCCTAACATAACTCTTTTTGAGAACTAAATTTCTATGCAGATGAAGTCGCGGGCATCAACTAGTTATTAATAAATCTCGAAATACACACTTTGGATCACGATTATAAAATTTTGTTTTATTAACTAACGCAAACATGGGGAAAATTCAAATTACGGCAACCCTGTAATGTCATGGCGTCAATACTCTAGTGTTGGGTAGTACAGGACTTCAAAAAGAGTAGCCCATAGAGTAAGGTAACTTGGAGTAGCCTCTTTTTCACTCTGAGCCAGTACAATGTCCCACTTCAAATGAGGCGAGGCGTATGAAGCTCAAAGCATATTTTGTACTAGCGAGTATTAATATGACATTTGATGGTTTTTTTATGGTTATTTATCACCCAAATACATCGAGAAAAATCGAGCGCGACATAAAATTTGAAGTAGTACATTTTATAATTTCGGGCCACTCTTACATTTTGACGTAATGTCCGGGACAAATGTACCGCCTCTTGTATGTCCTACTCAACACTACAATACTCAATAGCGTCATATGTTAAACCAAAACAATTATATTGTTTGATTTATTATTTCTTCAACTTTTAGTTATTTAAAAATTACTTACCGAAGATAGGTCACTTTTGTATTTGATTTCAATCGGCCTTTGTAATTCCTGCACACTTTTATGGCACAAATCGTCATTTTTATTTGCCTCAGAACACGTGTTCACCGAACAACAGTTTTTCGCATCTAAACGGCCGGGAAAAGCTTATGAATGAACAGTTATATCATATTTTTTTTGGCGTTTATACGCTCATACGCTCTGTCTAGACAAGTAAAATATAGTCTAAGAAAACATGTACACTAGGTAGCGATATAATGCCCCTAAGCTTAATTTCTGTGTGAAAGCTACATGCAAATCAGTTGAGTTTCTTCAGAGATAAGCGTACCTATACAATCTGTATGTCTGATTGTTTGTATGACAGACTAAAACATTTAAAATGATTCTTAATTTTTATGTAAACTGTTCCCTTTCTTTAATGGTTCTCTCTCAATTTCTAGCAAAAAAATGTACATAATAACCTGTGGCGAATAAATACTTCGCCAGTATCAACCTCTTTGGTTAAGTCGTTGATCAGACGATTAAGAATTGACAACGAACATCACTTGAAAATATAGCAATTGTTATTACAAGAGAAAGCATTAAACTTGAACAAGCTATACAATAGTTTCATTTATATATCATATTAAAATGGAAGTTAATAATTAGTAATGCACTAACTTCCATAATTTTAAATGCTGGATTGATGCTGGTAAACCTATTACAGGAGACTTACACTCTGAGATGGTTAATAGTAAAAGGATTTTTAAAAATAAATTAAAGTGGTGTCAGGAAAACCAAGAGAAAATTAGGATGGAAGTATTAGCGTTGCATAAAAAAAACAAAAACTTTATTAGTTTTTGGAAAGACACAAAAAAATTACAAGGTAGGCCGAATATGCCAGTTAGTGTAGAAAGTGCTCGAACCTCACAGGGTATTGCTGACTTATTTGCTAAACATTTTAAAATTGACCCGATAAGTAATCCTTCCTGTGACACCTCCAACATAAATAACAAGCAAACTGACAAGACCGATAACGATGTAACTTATCGTTTTACTTCTGAACACATATGTAGTATTGCAAAGAGCATGTCTCGAGGTAAGTCTCCTGGCATGGATGGTCTCAGTATCGAACATATTATATTTGCTGGACCGGAAATTTATCGTGTACTAGCACAGCTGTATTCATTATTGTTAAATTTTTCCTACTTACCTAGTGATCTAATGAAAACAGTAGTGGTTCCAGTTCCAAAAAATAAGACAGGTAATCTTTCTGCTCTTAATAACTATAGACCGATTTCCTTAGGCACAATTTTGGGTAAAATCCTTGAAAGGTTAATTTATCCAGAATTAACGCAGAATATTTGTATTGATGACGCACAGTTTGGTTTTCGTCCTGGTCTCTCTACGGACGCGGCAATTTTCAGTTTAAAGCATGTAGTTAACTATTACAAAAGTCGCAGTACATCTGTATATGCATGTTTTTTAGATCTAAGTCGGGCTTTTGACCTTGTAAACTATGATTTACTATGGAAGAAACTATCGACGAGTTCCGTTCCCCTGAAGGTTGTCAGTCTGTTGAGATACTGGTACGAGAACCAAACAAACTGTGTACGTTGGGGCGACTCACTATCTAATGAATTTAGATTAGACTGTGGAGTGCGTCAAGGTGGGCTGACCTCACCCGATTTGTTCAACTTGTATATGAACGACCTTATAGTTGAACTGAGAAAGACCAAAGTCGGTTGTCATATTGGCAATATATGTGTCAACAACTTGAGTTATGCAGATGACATGGTTCTTCTCAGTCCCTCTATAAATGGCCTCAGGCGTTTGATATCTATTTGTGAACAGTATGCTAGGGAACATGGCCTAAGATACAACGTGAACAAATCGGAAATGATGGTCTTTAAGGTCGGACGGGGTCCATTGAAAGTGCCGCCTATATATCTGAATAGCATACCTGTCAAACGAGTGGAACGGTTTAAGTATTTGGGGCATATCCTTAATGAGCATCTTACAGATGACGACGATATCGAGCGTGAGCGTCGTGCGCTGGCTGTGAGATGCAACATGCTTGCTCGCAGATTTGCCAAGTGTGATGATAGTGTAAAAAAATTGTTATTCAAGGCTTATTGTCAAAATTTTTATACATGTCATCTGTGGGCAAGTTTCAGCAGAAAAGCACATAGCACCATTAGGGTGCAGTATAATGATGCATACCGCATTCTAATGAAATTGCCAAGGTATAATAGTGCTTCGAGCATGTTTGCGTCCGCCGGTGTGAACGACTTCTTTGCAATAATTCGATCCAGGATTGCCTCCTTTTGGTTACGCATTCGATCGTCGGGTAATACTATCCTAAATACCCTCTCCGAATACTTGAACTGTCCTTTAACTAAATACTGGACAAATGTCCATCGCAGCGGGAACCGTAAATAGTATTAATATTAATATAACATAGTAATACATGTTGTATTTATTTTTCTTCCTTTTTTTATGTTATTTTTATAAAATTATAAAATTGTAAAATTGTAATTGTAATTGTATAACTATGGATGTTTATCTGAAATAAATCATTATTATTATTATTATTATTATAATTGGTGACCCCGACGTCGCAGACTTCGTAGTTCAGCTAAAGAGACACATGGAATCCTTACGTCCAGTGCCTGCCTCAAGTCATGCTCGACAGTCTTCTTTTGTTTTTAAGGATTTGGCAACGGCGACTCATGTTATGCTGCGTGATGATACTGTACGTCGTCCTTTACAACCTCCATATACTGGCCCATTTCGCATTTTAAGACGAAGAGATAAAACACTTACCTTGGATTTGAATGGAAGAGAGTCTACAGTCAGCATAGATCGTGTTAAGCCTGCACATCTAGATTCAGACGTATCTTTTTCTCCTTCTACCTCAGTTCAATTTCCAGTATGTTCACCCATTCCTTCGTCAGACGTTTCTAATACCGCACCACCTATTGTCACCACTAGATCTGGTAGACGGGTTAGGTTTAGAGATGTTTTAGATTTATAAGTTTATTATTATTATTATTTTTACTTTAGAATAAGTAGTATTGTACAGTTGTTTCTTTTTATGTTAAGTTTAGATTTATTTTCTCCGTAGGGGGGTGATGTGGCGAATAAATACTTCGCCAGTATCAACCTCTTTGGTTAAGTCGTTGATCAGACGATTAAGAATTGACAACGAACATCACTTGAAAATATAGCAATTGTTATTACAAGAGAAAGCATTAAACTTGAACAAGCTATACAATAGTTTCATTTATATATCATATTAAAATGGAAGTTAATAATTAGTAATGCACTAACTTCCATAAACCAACCAAATTTTTACCATACTGGCCAGTGGTCAACATCTTTTCTTTTCTGTAAAAAAAAATAAATAACAAAATGAACTTCTACAAGAAAAATAACCGGTACGTATTTATTAATTAATACGCTAATTTTATGTTTAGTCTATGGCATTTACTGTTTATTGGCAACACGTAGTGACTATTTTAATTTTTCAATGATGGAAACATTGAGAGGTCGCCACGTTTCGCCAGTTTTACTTTCCGACTCGGTACTTGTTAATCGTCAGTGTGAACGTCAGTAATTTTACCAGCCAGTTAGTTAAAGCACGCGTGGTACGGCAATATATTTTCAAAATGTCGGTACCTGCGCCCTCTCCGTCGTATAAAATCGGCATAGTTAAACAGGTAAGGCAATAAAAATACAAAGCTAACATACACTATAAATTTTTCTAATATGACTTCGCGATGCCTCGTGCCGACTTCATACACGGCTCAATATGCCCTGTTGGCACCGCATTCACAAGTATAAATACTATTAAAATCTTTTATCAAGGCTTATGAATTTGTTAAAATCAATTGTATGAATGTGTTAACACGATATATTGTTATTTTATGTTCATTTGCATTCTACCATGCGGTTTAATGCATCACTAAATACGAATGCGATCCTACAATATCGTCTGCTCCGCTTTATAGCAATATTGCAACATTTTTTACACTTATATCGTTTATAGGTGCTATCTGGAGACACGGTTGTTATTAGGAAGCAGCCAAAGGGGGGGCCACCACCAGAGAAAGTAATATCACTCTCTGGCGTTACCGCGCCGAAACTTGCTCGTCAGAGGACTCCAAATAAGTAAATTTGCAATTATTTAACTATACTTAGAAGTCAACATAGAAGTCTTTATTTCCATGATTCATTAACACTTGAATCTTACTTTTAAAATAACATATTTGCAATTATTGAACTGCAATTTTTTAATACCCTCTTTAGTGTAAAGTTATTGTAATTGTAAAAGTGAAAGTATGTTATTGAGTATTATGCAATTTGTGCTTATTGGCCAAAGAGACTGGTATTTTCTTAAATATCAAACTCTCTAATTGAATGGTCAAATGATTATGGAAAGACATTACAATTCTTGTTTACTTATGCTCCTGTATTTCAATGTGCTTATTAGGATTTATTATATTAAAAGGAGTAATAAAATTATGTAGATTAACTGTATTCTTATTTATTCCTATGTATTGATAGGTTTATTTTATAATCATATGCATTGCTTTGCGAATAGCTTGTTCTTCATTACTAAATGTAAACCTTAAACTTTAAACAAATATCTATTGTTCACTATTCAGTTATACCCTGGATGTAAGTCACTATGTATTAAAAAATAGCAAGCCAATATTTAAGTTGGTTCTCCAACTCACCTATGATAATATTATTTAATATCTAAAACCTGTAATGTTTTTTACAAAATATGAGTATTTTAATAGTTATTTTCTGTAAAAAATCAGGTTCATAATATCTAACCATACACTCCAGATGTTCACTGGTTTGTGGCAACTTGCGAATACTAGCCTAATGCAAATTATTAATATTATAAAATTGAATATGGAAAAATTAACTTCATTAGCAATGTATTGTTATTATTATTGCAGTGATAATGAGACACCGGATGAGCCATTTGCCTGGGAAGCCCGGGAATTCTTAAGGAAGAAATTAGTTGGCAAAGAAGTAATATTTACTTCAGAAAAGCCACCAAACTCAGCTACAAGAGAGTATGGTAATGTTTGGGCTGGCAAAGATCCAACTAAAGATGATAACATGACTGAAGCTTTGCTTGCCGAAGGTTTTGTAAAAGTGAGAGATGGTGCCCGTAATATACCTCAATTAAAAAAATTAGTAGATATTGAAGACCAGGCCAGAGCCCAAGGAAAAGGGTTATGGGGAACTGATGTTCAAGTAAGTTTTATAAATAATTTTATACAATATGTTTTATGTATACATGTAAGAAAAACAATTGATTTTTCTGTCAGATTTGAATTATTGATTGATTTTTTGATATTAATATAAAATATTATCTTTAGAACCATATTCGGGAAATCAAGTGGTCAGTCGAGAATCCAAAGGCATTTGTTAATAAATTAAATGGGCAGCCAGTAAAAGCGGTTATTGAATATGTGCGGGATGGCTCAACAGTAAGACTATGCTTATTGCCAGACTTCATTCCTATCACATTGATGCTGTCTGGTATCAGAGTAAGTAGACATAAACATAATATTTATTAATAACGAAAAACACCCAGAAACACAAAATTATAATAATACATCAAAACAAAAGATAAAAATAAAACATAAATAACAAAAAAAAACTAATAATTATTACACACTGATTATAATCAGTCCTGTGCTATATTTTCTATCCTTATCCTGTCCTAATTCATACTGATATTTTTATAATCATCTATATAAGAAATGGTTTGACTCTTAATATAATATTGAGACAATAAGTTATGTCCTATGTATTATATGGGCTAGATATAATGCTATTTGATTTGCGCACTGAGTCTGCTCCCCACTGTACTATTTCGTACTGTTCAAATATTAAATTACATTATACTCTAATCCAGCACTATTAATAAAGTTTAAAGTAAAGCTTACAGCACTTAAGTTGTCCGAATGAGATTAAAATCATGGTTTTAGAAAATTGCACTTAAATGTTATAATTATCCATAATATAACCTTTTATTGCTGGATATTAACTAGTAAATCATGTTTGCAGTGCCCAGCAATTAGACAAGATGGAGAATCTGAGCCATATGCACAAGAAGCTCGCTTTTTCTTGGAGTCGCAGCTCTTACAACGGGATGTGGAAGTTATATTGGAGTCCGTCAACAATAACAATTTTGTGGGAACTATCCTGCATCCTCAAGGAAACATTGCCGAGGCACTGGTACGCCAAGGATTCGCCAAGTGTGTGGACTGGTCACTTGCTGTCATGAAATCAGGTACCTTATATGAATTTATTTACTTATTTTATCTTTTTATTAATGATATAATATGATAATAAGTATAATTTATGATGATAATAATATTATGAATAGTGTATATTATTCATATTTTTGTTTTTAAGGGGCATCTAACCTCAGAACTGCAGAACGTGCTGCAAAGGATGCCAAATTACGTATCTGGACAAATTACATAAGCAATGCCCCAGTAATACCTGCTAAGGATAAAGAATTCACAGGCACAGTCATGGAAGTTGTTAACGGTGACGCAATGGTGGTTAAGACCGCTAATAATGTTCAGAAGAAAATATTTCTATCCAGCATAAGACCACCCCGTGAAAAGTATGTACTTAGTTGATCCATTTTAAAAGTTTCAACTAAAGTACATTAAATTTTCAATGAATTTTGAATTAAATTTATTATTGTTAATACCTTTAAAATAATATTCAGTCAACCTATATCAAACAAAATTTTGATATTGTAGGAACAGCAATGATGAGGAAGGCAAGCAGTCTCCTAGGCCAAAAGGTTTCAAACCTGTTTACGATATTCCTTGGATGTTTGAAGCCCGTGAGTTCCTTAGAAAAAAATTGGTTGGAAAGAAAGTTAACGTCACCGTTGACTACATTCAACCAGCGAAAGACAACTTCCCCGAGAAGATCTGCTGCACTGTATTAGCTGGTGGAACGTTAGTATATTTTTTTAATATTCGTCGTTTTACTTACATTAGGAACAGAATCTTCCCGCTTAAATAATATAAAACTCTCTTTATTTACTATTCATCAATTAAATGGTGTATTTATATTTTAGAAACATCTCTGAGGCCCTGGTGAGTAAAGGGTATGCTACTGTGGTCCGGTACAGGAATGACAACGACCAGAGAAGTTCCCACTATGACAAACTACTTGAAGCTGAACTAAAAGCTACAAAAGCAGTCATCGGTGTGCACGCTAAGAAAGATATCCCAACCCACAGAATCCAGGACACAAGTGGGGATGCTGCTAAGGCTAAGAAATTTTTCCCATTTTTAAAAAGGGCTCAAAAAACAGAGGCCGTTGTGGATTTCGTCGCCAGCGGATCACGAATGCGGATATATATCCCAAAAGAATCCGTTATTGTTACTTTCTTGCTAGCTGGAATCAGTTGTCCGAGGGGGGCTCGTCCCGCTATCGGTGGGGCAGGCATGCAAGCAGCGGAACCGTTTGGAGAAGAAGCTTTGCAGTTCACGAAAGAGAAATGTCTACAACGTGACGTAAATGTAACTATTGAAGAGATGGACAAAGCAGGAAATTTCATTGGCTGGCTATGGATCGACAATGAGAACATATCCGTATCTCTTGTTGAACATGGCCTCGCTGCCATGCATCATACAGCTGAGGCCTCTGAATTCGGCAAAGTCATTAAAACTGCTGAAGAAAACGCACGCTCCAAGCGTATAGGCCTTTGGCAAAACTATAAAGAAGAAGAGAAAGAAGTAGAAAAGGAACGTAATGCTCCCATACAAGACCGTATTGTGAAATACGATAAAGTTGTGATTACAGAGATTACGCCGGAAGGGACATTTTTCGCTCAAAATATAGACTTTGGTACTAAATTAGAGGGCCTGATGGACAAAATCCATCAAGAATTCAAAATCAATGCACCACTCCCAGGATCGTTCGTGCCCAAACGAGGGAATATATGCGCTGCGCGCTTCTCTATGGACGACCAGTGGTACAGAGCAAAAATTGAGAAGTTGACAGATGACAAGAAGGCGCATATTCTCTACATTGACTATGGAAACAGAGAGGTAGGTACTAGTCACTGTAAATATAACTATTGTATTCACACTAGGGCTCGTGTTTTTGTCCGAATTACCCGACTACCCGTATATGTGTGATACCCGGATCCGTGAGGTCTGAAACTTCAAATCGAATTACCCGACTACCCGTATATGTGTGATACCCGGATCCGTGAGGTCTGAAACTTCAAATCCGGATAGTTCGGGTGCTCAAGTAGTTCGAATATCTGCATAGTCCATGCAGTTCAAAATTCCTAGGCGTTTTAAAAGTGTTCATAGTGTAACTTTTTTTTTACAAGCTTTAATGTACTTGCTATGTAACTAGTATGTTGACGTGTACAATCTGGTATCTGAATACTCTATTCATTTTCGTTTATTTTATGTAATTTAATTTATTATAAATATGCAAACATTTACAATTTATTATTTAACAGGTCGTTAGCTACACTCGCTTGGCGATTCTACCGGCCGGTACGGATGTGGAGCCGGCCTATGCCACTGAATACGGTCTGCTCGGTGTCAAGTTCCCCTCGGACCTCGACGACCGACTGGAGGCAGTTCGAGCACTATCCCTCGACACCTTGAACAAGAAGCTTCTGCTCAACGTGGAGTCGCGCGGGAGTCCGGCCTCTATTACCTTAATCGATCCCGCTACCAACACTGACCTTGGAAAGGTTAGTTTTGTTTAAATATATTACTTAATTTTTCTTTGTACAGGATTTAGTGCATTATCTATACTTCTATACAAATATTATAAAGAGGAAAGATTTGTATTTTTGTATGTTATGAATAAACTCAAAAACTACTGGACTGACTTTGAAAATTTTTTCACCAATAGAAAGCTACGTTAACAGCAAGTAACAGGCTATGTTTTGTGTATAGAACATCTACATTGCACCCGTGGGAAGCCGGGGCGCGTTGCTAGTTGTTAAATATTCTAAATCTTGTTTAAGGTATCCTGCCAGTTGTTCTTACAATTTTTTTGCGTTTAAAAAGATTTAAATTATACAAAAATTTTTAGAAACATGTACTCCAGCTCATAAAGAAACGATTAGTATCAAAATTTATTCTTTTAGCATTTCGTGGGTCCATATGTTGTTAGATAATCCACGATATCGATTTTTACACTACGCTAACTTGATAAAGTATATTTATACTATACTAACTAACGTTAATTTAATTATTTTAAATAATTTAAAAGTTGTCACAGTTCTAGCGTAAAATATACTTTTTCAAGTTAGCGTAGTATTAATTGCTGGTATTGATATGAACATTAGTGAACAGGGACAGAAAGCAGTTAATTTTTATTTTCCAAAATACGTGTTTGACTGAGCTATCATGATATAAGTTTTAAAGAGTAAGTAATACACACTAAACTTACCACAGTAACTTTTTTCAGTACGTACTAGAAATTTCTATGGAAAAAATGTCGACTAGTGTCACCTTAACGTGTTGCAGAACCTGATCAGGGAGGGCCTGGTGGTGCTAGAGCCGGTGCGCGAGCAGCGGTTGGCGGCGCTGATGGCGGAGTACCGCGCGGCGCAGGAGGCGGCGCGGGCGGCGCGGCTCAACCTGTGGCGGCACGGCGACATCACCGACGACGACGCGCTCGAGTTCGGCGCGCGCCGCTAGCCCGCGCCCGCGCGCGCGTGGTTCGACGCCACCGCGACGCCCGCGCACACGCGGCACTGCGCCACCTGCACCTCGCCGCACGTCGAGATGGTCGTATACACGCTCATACACGAGTTCCTGTAAAACAGTGCCCGCTGCGTAGGTACCGAGACAATCTACCTTTTTTTTCTAATCAATTTATTATTTCCGTTTTTTTTTGTATACATTATATAGTGCTCTGATATCGCGTTATCGTGTTGGTATTCCTGGTATTGATGTTTACCACCTTCCGAGATGATTGTCTGAACACTTATGAATTCCTGTTGAACAGTGACGACTACATAATACACGAGTTCCTGTGAAACAGTGCCGGCTGCGTACCGAGACAATCTACTATTTTTTTTCTAATCAATTTATTATTTCCGTTTTTTTTTGTATACATTATATAGTGCTCTGATATCGCGTTATCGTGTTGGTATTCTTGGTGTTGATGTTCACCCGCACCTTCCGAGATGATCGTCTGAACGCTTATGAATTCCTGTTGAACAGTGACGACTTCATATGAACTTTTCTTTTCAGAGGTCCTAGCGCGACTATTTATTATTTCTCACATGTCTGACAGATTGACGATACGAATACTGTCGCGAGTCGTTCGCGTTAGGGCCTCTGATCAATTTTGTATGATACCTTATTTTATATACATATATACATTATATAGTATTCTGCTATGACGATGATTGACTCCGTTATCGTGTAGGTATTCATGAATATGCGCAAGGTGCAATTTATTACGAAATTCGGTAGATTAAGCTAATTATATTAGTACAGTTTTGGGATGCATTGTGTACTTTTTCTATGTGTATTTTTGTATTTATGATTATTAGCAGTACAAGTAAACTACGACAACTAATATATGACCTTAAAAAATCATTATATTTAGCAAAATTGATTGCATAACGATCAAAGAGTATAAAATAATCACTGCGTTAATAAAGATGAAATAGATATATTACTAGTGTGATTGTTGTTGTAATTTATTTATTCAAACTATTGCATAATTATCTTAGAAAATAGTTTGGATGATTGATGTCCGTCTGTCACATCTGTGTCATTAAAGTATATTAAAATAAAAATGGATGTTGTAGATAGTAACGATATTATTTACCATTTATCCATGTTACATTTATGTCATTTCTATGTATTTTCCTTGTTATTCCTGATAATTCACCATTCTTGAGTAATTTATGAAGTAGTATATTAAAAACTCAATATATTAGTCGCATAATCTTAATTAAGTGTGATTGTCTAAATTATCATAAGTCTGATTGCATAATTGACTAAGGATTATTGATTAAATAAACTAGTTCTAGATTTTCGTCATAATATTTACACTTCATATTTCGTACTTACACTTTGATGTTTACTACCTCTCCTTGAGATGTTCAATATTCAATATATAATATATCTTCCTGATTAAACACATTTGAGTACCACACGGTACGTGGTTTGTCAAAATATATCTTGGTATATAAAAATAAATATTTTTAGGGATTTTATGGCTTTTTATTTCTTTGTGATTGGGACAGCAGGGCAGCCCCACAATAGAGAATTCGGAAAAAAAATCTTTCAAATTCCGATGAGTTTTTACTAGAATACAACTTTTCCTTTAATACCCTTTTTCGCTGTTTTACCTTTACCTACTGTACTTTGTACAAACAAGATTATATTGTTAACATTAAAATAATTTTGGGGCTCCACACCTCTAATATAAATTCGGCCTTGTTGGGACATGTATCCCATTATTAAATTCAACTAATAATTTCTTTGAATGTTAGCATAATGCTCAAAGAAATTTTTACTAAATAGATTTGAGATATGTATGGTTAATAATTAAAATGGGTCGTCAAGTATAAAATTAGTTGAAAAGGTTATTGATAGTTGCTAAATACACAATAATATATTATTAAATATTCATGAAACTTGACCCAAATTACACTAGAGTTTTTTCAGGCCAGTCAGAATAAATAAATTCCTGAAAGACCAATTTTAGATAAAGGGTCAAAATGGAAGAAGTGGAACTCTACTTAGATTAAACTCCATTCCGAATTCCTGTAATGTGTGCCATATTTGGCTAAGTAATATCGTGGTAAAGGATATTCAATCTATTGTCTTACTGATTGGTTTTATAGTAGAGTTGGATACACATAGTATACCATGAAATCAGAGCTGAGTGGCCAAATAACTACTATTTAATGTCAAACTCAAATATTAAGGTTTGGCAATATAATAAAGTTAACATTTCATCCTTGCTCATCAAATATTTTTATCATTGGGTAAGAAAAATAAAACATGTTACTATTATAAAAATAACTTATTAATTTCAGAAAAATATTTTCACAGATGAACATAGTAACTTGACTCGTATTAACAACTTGTGCATGCGTCGGCGCAATTAACGCATAAGGTTTTGACATACTGAGAATTTAAAAAGTCTAGTCGACAAGTTGCAAATGGTACAAAATAGAGATACTGCTCTTAAAATTATGTGCGATAGCTCATCTTTATTGCAAAAGTTTAAACAATTAAAGATCATCTTTAATTGTTTATAACTTTTGCAATTTTTTATGTGCTAATACATGCTTTTAGCACATTTTTCTAGGCGTCATTCCGGATCCAATGAGCTATCGCACATAATTTATTTTAAGAGCAGTATCTCTATTTTGTACCATTTTCAACTTGTCGACTAGACTATAAAGTGTAAACGGAAAATTCAGAAATTTCTAGCATAATATATTTGCAACAAATGTTGAATATTTACTTTTTGACACAAAATATTCTGGTCTTCATTGTGCATATTATATACTGACTCATACTTAAAATACTCTTTGCACATTCCAAATCACTCCATATTCGATAGATACTTTATTTTCTCGATCTTATTTCATGCTTTAAAAATAATAAACTACAGTATTTAAAGTCCTATCTACTAAACCAGTGGTTCCTAACCTGGGGGTAATTACCCCCGCAGGGGTAAAACGGAGATTCTAGAGGGGTAACACGGGATGGCACGAAATAGTATTAAAATAGCAATAAACAAAATAATAGTACGGTAAACGGTAGCACGGACAACTTACAGATGTGAAACTGGTTTCTCAACTCTTGTTACATTAAAAACAAAAGCCAAAAACCGTCTGAATGTTGAGCATGACATGAGATGTGCGTTGAGTGAAACCGAACCTAATATTGTCAAACTTGCGAATGCAAAGCAATTTCAACCTTCACACTAGTTAACTCCAAGATTTATATATTACTTTACTAAGTAGTGCATTCGCAAGTATGACAATAAGTCAGTAAAAAGTAAAGTTTACTAGTTACCTAAACGGTAACTTCTTACATAATAAACATATTTTCATTCAAATTTGTGTGGTTTTAATTATTTTAAATTAGCTAGGGGTAAACTCAATTCCCATACTTGTTCACAGGGGTAGTGACATTGAAAAGGTTAGGAATCACTGTACTAAACGGATTTATATATTTTTGGTAGTATTTTAAATAAAATACCACTGACGTGAATAAACTTAAACACAGCCAAAAATTATTTACTTAATTTTATATTATAGTATTATCTTGACCAGTATATAATTAAAAGCTAATAAGAATGGTATAGTTAAGCAATGAAATGGGTAGGTACTAATTTGCAGTATAAAGAAATTGAGTAAATAACTTTATGAAAAATCATATTTTCTATCAATAAAACAATAATTGTCATATTATATAATTAAAAAACCTACTTTAGTTTCATATTCGAAAGTGATAAAACAAATTAGTACAAATTGTTGTGTTTAAACTCCTTAAAATCATACTTAAGTAAAATCATATTGAAAAATAAGCCTTGGAAGTTTTCACTTAAAATATTGCTTTTTTTTCAATACTAAACATGAATTTTTAACTTTTTTCTTTGCAATTGAACGACTTTATTTTTACGAACGGGTTACGGAGGAACGAAGAACGGGTTTATGAAATTAAATATGGCTCTAAAAAAAATTGCAGACATGAAACCTGTCTTGATTTTTAATGAAGATAACATTAAGTACCTAATTACATTTTAATTTCAAAATTATTTCTTCCAGTAAGTATTTATTGCTAATTTAACAACAGTACTATAATAAATGCAATAGATATTTCTAACTTGTCATTGCTAGGTTGTGGTACATTCATATTCATTTATTTACATCAGTATGCAGTAAGGGGTGCCCTACCTCAAAAATAGCGCCGTAGTTCATATTTCAATGCCTCCTACGTAAACTATGAGAACAAACAAAATTAGTTTTCTGTTATGTTACGTTTTTTAAAAACTATACTATCTAGTTCTATAATGATACAAGCTTATAATTCTTTTAAGTAGGTATTTTTTTTATTTCGAACACAGAAAATAAATGTAATCAGACGGTAGTATAACACACGTAAAACAGTATATATGTTAGTTACTATAACTTACGTGGGAGCCATCGATTTGTGATGTGACACTATATTCTTTGTATATCTTAGGTATTTTAGTCCCTAAACTTTAAAAATTGAATAACTTACAACGTTAAATTTCATACTTATTGGTTTTTATTTTAATACATCTATTATCATTTTTTAAATACCTATTCAATTAAAGGCGATAGTTTAAGATTGAAACAAAAGATTTGTAACTGATTATTTTGTTTACAGTAGTATAGCGGACGGTATGAGTAAAGAATGCATACAAAAATATTTTGTCATATAAATAGTCTCGGCGATACCTTAAGAACCCTTCAATAACATGAGACCAACTTTCGAGAATGAACATCGAAAAACGTATCTTTCTTTGCTTTGGTCACTGTGTTATTGTTGGCCGAACTTCAGTGAAGGTTTCCTATGATATGCACAACCAGTCTACGTCTATAATTGACTATCTATTACGCTTCAAGCAATTATTATATATTAAAATATATCTATTATAGCTATGTCGATACGAATTAAGAAAATCTGAAACAAATAAAGCAGGCACTCATTTATTTAGACATTTATCAGTACATGATCACAATATGTACGGTCTTTAGTGTAAACTCTGAGTGAATTAGGGAAAATACTCACCAGAATTACTATAAATTTACTAAATGTATACAAAGATTAAATAAATTATTACTAATTGTCTTTCATATTTAATCCTAAATTTGAAAAGGTATTTAAATAAGTCACGAAATATTAAATTAAATTGTTTACTTAAGCAGTTCTTTCAAAACAAGTCAGCCATTGTATATTTTCCAAAGAAACTAAATACATATCTGTCTACTTTTAATGCAAATGATCAGAGTTGACTGATAGAGAAAAATATGTTTTATTAGGTTAATTAAATTGTGCAAATGGATCTTTAATAAGAATTTCATATAATTTTATTATTTTAATATATATTTCAAAAAAGGTATCATTGAAAAGGATTTAATTTGTTTTTTTTTATTTGTTTAAATTGTATTATTATACTATGGTTGTGCATTAACAATACTAACTTTGTACATAATATCACACCGATTCCATTTCATTTTTTAATCATATAACATTTCAATATTGTAACCACATCTACAGAAAAACACCTAGACATTGTGTACAATATTGATTATCTCGCCTTTACTTTCACTCTCATTATCAAAGAATGGTCCAATATTATTAGGTAGAGGTGGCACATTTAACAGAAACTGTTGTATTGTATTGTAATATTCTCTGCAGAGCCAGGTATTGTCATGTCCTCCGCCAGGCATTTCTGCATTTTTCTTACAAACGGCACCACATCTCATGTATAGTTCTTTGCCCATTGATGGCGGGACCAATACATCATTTGTGCCGCATATCACTAATGTTGGTGTTAGTACTTGCCCAATTTTTTTTAGAGAAAAATACTGTAACAGAAGTAGATTTAAAACATTAGCATAATGTATAAGCTATCTCGTAAGTTAACTTTGTACTATGTATATGTAAAGCTTTTGATTTACAAGTAAATAAATAAATAGTGAATTAAATATATATATACATATTATTCTGGAATTATGTCAGTATTAACTTCATTATCTGATCTTGTCCTAAACATTCGAGAGTTGCAAATTTGTGTATTGCATGAATATTCTAAACAATTTGGCTATGATAATAAAGTGTTCAAATAATAATTTCATTACTACTGACCAAAATTTCGACATAGAATTATATGCTACATGCCTATGCTTATTTATATAGCAAATTCAAATTCAAAATCATTTATTCATTTAGGTAACACAATGTACACTTATGAACGTCAGTAAAAAATACATATTAAATGCTTCTAATTTTACATTTAACGCTATTTCTCAAATCAAGGGCGTAGAACGGAAGAGAAGAACTGGCAAGAAACTCTTCGTCACTCTTTTTAATCGCCAAATTTTTGTTTTACAAAATATTTGTAAGGCGCTGAAACCATTACACCATGTTCCTAATGACATCTTTAAGTAATTAACTATAATAATAAAAAATATAAACCAGAAAAAAAACAAAGATTTGTCCTCGATCAGCAGTAGGCATGGTGAAATAGGAGCACGCACTTACATTCTCGTGGGAACAACACGCAAATACATAGTCGAAATAACTAATATCACAGCATACACGAATTCAAGTCCGACCTGTCACCACAAGTAGCAATATTAATCATCATGATTTGATGAGTAAAAATATATTACCTTGTTTTTGTGACATAGCTGTGGAAGCCATAACAGACATTTCCATTTCAGTATAATTTTAGCCATATCTGGAATGCTTGTAAAAGTATTTTCAACAACCATAGCCCAAATCTTATTCTTGTTTTCTGATTTAGAAGCTAAATCAATTGCTACCGCTCCACCTATAAAAAATATATAGACATTTTTACATACAGAAATTGATCTTGATATGAGAACACAAAAGAGGCATTCAGATTCAAAATATGTTGAGTTTGGTTTGCACAATTGTTAAATATATAAGAACTATTGCTTATCCAAAATTAAAACACATTTTTTTATAATAATATTAGATACAAGTGATTGCTCTCTGTGGTAAGTTGGTAATTGTAAAAAAATTAAGGATAACTGATCACCTACTTATTTGTGAAAAAATATGATCAGTGAAACACACAAATAAGTCTACCTCTTGTCTGAATATTGGTTATTTTTTCTATTGAGTGAAGATTAAACCCCAAATATCAATCTTTACATTTTTGATTTAGAATATTATTATTAAATTTAACATTATAATGAAAATAATTTTATTAAATGAGTGAGGTTTAATTAACTTTCTTAACACTATAGCAAAACTCAACACTTTCAGCACAAGAACATTATTTTCTAATCCTCAAGGATATTGAGATCTCTCCTTAAGACTTATATTTAAAGTCTACTTAGAATTTGATCATTATAAGCAACACTGAATAACGCATAAACACATAATATACAAGTTTCAACTCAAAACCAGCATTGATTTTTGACTATGAAATTTGATTTATTTGTCTTAGGTTTCTTTCAATTTTAACATAATCACTGATACATAGACACTCTTTTAAGTAATTTTTCAGAGAATTTAATATGGACAATGATTTGGTCAGTATATGTAAACATACCTAATGATCTTCCAAATAGAAATATTTTGTTAATATCAATGTCTCTTCTTTGCAGTAAGTAGTCAAAAGCAGTTTGAGCATCAATATATAGGCCCTGTTCTGATGGAGAGCCTTCTGAGAGACCATATCCTCTGTATTCCACCATCAGTACATTGATGTTCAACTTGTGATAAAAACCGGACACATTTGCTAGTCTGAAAAAGGAATAATTATATCAAGTTATTTTCCCAAAAAATACAACATTTAAAAGTCAATAAAGACTTTCAAGATATTATGCATCCAATTTGATAATTACAAACCAAACAAAATATAAATAATAACAAACCTTTGACCCATGTTGCCTGCATTTCCATGGAAAAATATCATAGTGGGTATATGATTGCTATTTGCTGGTTGTTTTATGAGGAACATGTGTATCTTAATCCCATCTTTGCTGTTAATTTTAATACTCTCATAAGGCAGTTTGTAATTGCTAGGTTGTAACACGAAAACTCTTGAATCTAGTGGGTCATTAGGGTAGTACAACAACAAATCTTGAGCATTATAGAGGATTCCTGTAATATATTATAATTTACGACATAATTTTAGCAAAAATTAAGGAAATAAACAGTAGTGGTCTTAAAACATTTTACAATAATACCTGTAGTTCCCAATGTAAAGACGAGCGCAGCGATTGCATATCCATAAAGCCAAAACACTATGATACTAGAAAAAAAAATAAACGTAGCGACCACCCATAGCCTGTATAAAATCACTCGAAGTATATGATACATGATAAAGGCTTTCTGCTTTTTAAACAGAGCGTCATTTTTTGAATAAATAGCGATTTAATTGGTATATTTCCATAACAATTTTAAAGTGTAATATATTAAATATATAATATATATTGTTTGAATTTTAGGTTTACGGAGCACGAACTAAGTATTTATTGTGAAATGTGAATACCCATGTACTTAATTCAGAATTGTACAAGAATTGTACTAACTAAATTAGATTCAATTAGATTTGTGAAATGTCAAAATGTGTGTCAACAGTCAACACTCAACTGTGAAGCTATGAACTGTGAACCACAGACCAATAAGGGATAATACCAGTGAACGTGAAGCACAGATAAGTAATACAACATATTATTATGCCTTGGCTATATACATTACTAGCAATTGCCCCCGCAACCCCCCTTGTGGGTTGAATTTCGTAAAATTCGTTCTTAGCTGACCTCTACTCGGCGAAAGGAATATTCCTACCATATTTCAAGTCGCTACGCCTTATGGTTCCAGAGATATCGTGATGAGTGACTATATAGGTGGAAATCTCTTTTATATATATAGATAATAAGAAGATACACTACGATAACACGAATATTCACTTTATATTACCAAATACGGGTATATATTGCATAAATTTATTCGGGCTATGTCCTTAATGGACATAGATGGCTAAAAAAGGCCAATATTAGACAAAATAAAGAATAAAAATTAAATCAAATCAAAATAGAGATTATAGTGGAGAAATATATTTTATTCGTCACAATATTATAACCAGTTTATTTTTTTGTATTCGCGGAATAAGAAAAAATATTCTGTTGGGTACGAAAATGTCCCAAGCAATAGTTATTTTATTCTGAAGTGTATTATATTTTTTGCCTACTGCAAACAAAGGCTTTCATGACTTCTTATTTAATAATATAGTACAATAATAAACATTTGGTAAAGTTGTAAAAGAGAAGGACTAACAAGGGGACCCCGCGTACTCGTCATCGCCGATTTGGGCCAAACTTATCCCACATGTAGGGCGTGACTGTAAATGAAAGTAGCCAAAGGGAGATTTATAGATGGCCAAGCGTTTAGGAGATATTCACATTTTAAGCGGCTCTCGCAAGCGCAGTACCATTTATGTTAGGCTCGTTTCCAAGCAGCCGTTCGCGTTTGGTGTAGTAGTAACTAGTGTTAGAACTTAGAATGATGATGCAATGGTCCCACGTTCGATTCTCCGTGTGAGAACTGTTTTACACTTTCATTTTTTTTTATATTTAACTTAACAGCGAAGTGAAATAAAAAGGTTTTTAAATTTATTTTTTTATTTATCCACAAAAAAACGTATGTATATGACGACATTTTTTGAAAAGGCATAATCGTAGGAAATTTACAGGTCGGATATTTCTAGACTTCTAATCCGGAATTTTCACTCATATTAAAAAAAAAATTGAAAGTGAAAAAAAAAGTTCTCTCACGGAGAATCGAACGTGGGACCATTGCATCATCATCCAAACACACTAACTACTACACCAACGCGAACGGCTTCTTGGAAAGGAGCCTAACATAAATGGTACTTCGCTTGCGAGACCCGCTTAAAATTTGAATATCTCCTAAACGCTTAGCCATCTATAAATCTCCCTTTGGCTACTTTCATTTACAGTCATGCCCTACATGTGGGATAAGTTTGGTCCAAATCGGCGATGACGAGTACGCGGGGTCCCTTCGGGACTGTATGACTGTTTATGTAACTGGATCTTTTATAAAAATTAATGGCATTAAAAAGAAACAAATGTATCTTTTTCTATAATTGATTTGATGTCGCTACACAAGATTTATTGTCTGAGTACAATTTTTTGGATGTTTATAAATTCACTTTTATAATCGAACGGTTCGTACTAGGCATTTGTCGTTCGTTCGATCGCAAAGAACTAATATTGAGCCATTGATAAAATGGTTCGTTCGATCCGTTCAATCAATTAATGGGTTAAATTTCAAATGAACGAACATATCAAAGCAAGCGATATTGATTGAGATCTGTGATCACCGTTCTTTCGTTCCTCTCACTCTCCCTCGGATCGCCGCGACAAAGCTTGACTGTAATCATATTCAACAAAGTGACCCATTCGATTTCGCAGATTTAAAGATCTGATTCTTTTGAATCGTTCAATCGCGAACGACAGATAGTTCGTACAATAATGAATAATCCGCTGATATACACTCCAGTGGAGTGGAGTGACTCCACTGATAAAATAAAAATAAGGAACATTACCTTGTATTCAATAAAAATCAACAAGAAAATTTCAATACTAATTTATTTATAACTTTCAATTATTACAATAGTCTATTAACGAATGTTACATGATTAATGTTATGTATTACTGATTTTTTTTCAGTAAAGTCCTTTATTTATAGATGAAGAACAAATTATATAGAATATGTACCAAGACCGATTAAAACGTAATTTTCCTAAAAGACGATGTATATTCTCAGTAATTTAATATTCTATATACTATCTTTAATACAGTTCAGAAAATTGTAATCGAATATATAGTGTTCTCGCTGGGTGGCACCAAGAAATGCAACGATATTGAAGTAATAAGAGACATTTTTGCATTCTCAGATCTCTTTAAATAACTGTCAAAACTCGAAATTGTTATTTTTAATAAAACATTGTACGGTAAATCATGATTTCACAGGAGTTAAGTTTAAAACTGATTTATATAAAATAAATTAGTCCATTTCACATAACTCCACATTCAAGTCAAAATGTACAGTAAAATTTATATAAAACCTGGCCATATCATGTAAAGATGACTATAATTAAAACAATATTAAGCACTGTCAATAAAAATATATATCAGTTTACTATCTGTTTAACACATTTTACTTCTAACTAGCTGCTCCGCCTTGATTTTACCCAAATAGACAACAATTACATGCGCGACTCAAACTCAATCAAGTTCAAGAAAATCTCGTGCTTTGTTCAAGTTAATTTTTAAATATAAAACCATAATAATATATTATTTGTTTTACTTCCACTAAAACCAATCTAAAATATCTTTTTTAACTGCTAAAACTATTAGCGAAAATAATTATTTAATTTCCAATTGTTGATGATAACTTGAATTGATATTTATTATTATGATGTATAGTGTATATAATATAAAACCATTGTAAAGTATCAATATATTATTTAAGAAACATTTTCTATAATTATAGGAGTATTATAGAACAGAGTATACTTTAGTTAAAATGATTTAACAAATAATTCATATTAATAAAATACATTTTCATTTCATTTCATATTATCTCTTTTAAAAGCGTGAATAAATTCTATTACAGTAGTAATAATTGGATATGTTCTGTGTCTGTTGCATATTTGTACCGTGCAATTTCGATCATCATTCTCATTGCGTGCAAAACTTGTAAAAGGTGGGTGTGATGAGTACGATTCTTAGCTTTAATTATGGAAAAATCAATAAAATATTCTTAAGCTCTAATTTTAAAATTCCTTTACCAGTTACACCTTACACCATACTTGTAATACATCTTAAAAATACATTTATTTACCTAAAATATATTTTGCTAAACAGTTACAGCTAGTGTGAAAGTTGACAGAAAAACATTGATTCGTATAAAAGTTCAACTAAAGTTGTACCTCGTATACCTTGTATATCTTGTAGAAAATGTAAAAGTTTCTCCAAAAATATGATCAGATTTTACGATTTTTTATACAGAGTCATTGATAAAATCAGTTTCATTTAATATGTGTTATTTTAATATGTTGATAATAGTGTAGTCTACACTGTAGACCAATTATCGTCCCTATAGTTAACTCAAAGAACGAATTTCCGAAGGCGAGTCATGCTTTATCAACTTAATATATTTTCACAATATTCTACTAATCTGCATGCATTATAGATGACTCGTTTAGAAATACGCATCCATCTATTTTCAGATGATATTGAAAAAGTTTGAGGATACAGGTGTCATACACGAAATAATTGTATAATTCTATAATAAATTTTTCTAAAATTAAAATTAATAAATAGGGTCTGATTATTATGATTTGTGATGTCGAATTCCATATTAATAAAAAACCCCTATCAATAATATTGTAAATGTATAGGATAAAAACGTGGAGCTTTACACCAATCACCGTTCTGTCTCGTTCCCCCACTTGCCAAATGACAGAGACAAAACATAGCATTCATCGCGTCGTAATAATTAATAAGGCATCGAATATTTGCATAGAAATATACATATATAAATGCTTGTGCACTTTCAAATCAATAACTTAAATATGTTTAAAATTTTAAAATGGTTAATCCTAAAGAATTGTAAAATAAAGCAAACTTGCATTGATCTGTTGCACTATTACTTCAAACGAGATAAAACGAATCTACGTAACACAAACAAATTACTTTAGTAAATTAGTTTGTGAAGTCATACATCTTAAATCTAGAATTTCAACTTAAGGGTCATTCCATGTCAAATCGTCAAGTAGTTGGAATCGACCCCTTCCGATTTGGATGAATTTTGGTGGAGAGTTTACTTATATCATAAAACGAAGTTCTGCCAAAGGAAAAAAATAGAAATTTTTTTTTCAAAAGTTATGCTAAATTCAAAATTTCACTGTTTTTCCTGTTTTTAAAGTTTATTTTTTTAATATTTCGGAAACTATTGTATTAAAAAAAAAAATCTCTGGCAATTTCAAAGGGGATACTTAGAGGTATATAAAAAAATTTTTTTTACAAAAAACATTTTAAAAATTGCCAAAATTAGAAAATTTTCAATTTTTAAAAATCGTAAAATTTAAAGTTCGCCATTAAATTTTGGACTCAAATTTTTTTATATTATACCTCTGACATATGTAAAGATATCCTAAAATTTTCAGAAGGGTGTTTTTTGATTTTTCACAAATATGTTTTTTTGAATTTTGGCAATTCTGAAAATTTTAGGATATCTTTAGATATGTCAGAGGTATAAAATAAAAAAAATTGAGTCCAAAATTTAATGGCGAACTTTAATTTTTACGATTTTTAAAAATTGAAAATTTTCTAATTTTGGCAATTTTTAAAATATTTTTTAAAAAAAATTTTTATACCTCTAAGTATCCCCTTTGAAAATGCCAGAGATTTTTTTTTGAATACAGTAGTTTCCAAAATATTAAAAAAATTAACCTTAAAATTAACTTTAAAAACAGTGAAATTTTGAATTTTGCATAACTTTTGAAAAAAAAATTCTATTTTTTTCCTTTGGCAGAACTTCGTTTTATGATATAAGGAAACTCTCCACCAAAATTCATCCAAATCGGAAGGGTCGATTCCAACTACTTGACGATTTGACATGGAATGACCCTTAAGTATTGTTATAAATATATATAAACTACAAGCAATATAACAACAACAACGTTAAAACTTGGAACAATAATAATAATTATGGTCTACTTGACACTATTTTTGTCACTGTTTTTTATTTTCTTGTACTCATTGAAGAGTTCTTGAACGTCGTTCAGCGATCTCTCGATTTGTTTCACAAAGTTGCTGGAACTCTGCACATGTAAACGTAATCATATAGATTTTAAACCAGTTTTAATAATATATTAATAAGTGTAACGTGAAATAGATTCGCGTAAAATGTATATTTAGCTATCAAATGTAAATAGACAACTGTATTAGAAAATGAACTAGTAATCGATAAAACTTAAACATCTTAATTCTATTGAACACTTACGACTAAAACTTTCCCAGCAAGCTAAAACAACGTAAACAAAAGTATAGCAGTCAATTTTAATTAAGCATTATTTTTTTATTAAGCTTTTTTGAATTTAACACTTAAATTCATAATGTAGGATGCAGACTACATAATATTCTGACCACTTAGCATGACCATCGAGATATCTCGCGGACGAGTGAATACAAACCATTACGAGATATAATATATCTCGATATATTATATCTCGACATCGACAACTTTGATAGACAAGATATCTCGATCGATAAATATCTCTACTTTTGATATTAGAAGATGAGTTTTAAGGGTGTCATGTTAGACCCGGAAGACAAAGAGATAATCGATTAAAACACGAAATTAAGCAAAAAACAAAAACCGACTTCAAAACTATAACTAAAAAGTCAAAAATAATGTTTTAATTACTTCAAAGCATTATTTATTAACAGTTATTTTTGAAGTCGGTGCCACCCAACCGATGCCGCACCTTTCGAAAAGTTGCAAAAGCAGGATTAAACAGTCCTTCTTTGCTAGCACCGACTCCAAAAATAACTGTTAATAAATAATGCTTTGAAGTAATTAAAATATTATTTTTTACTTTTTAGTTATAGTTTTGAAGTCGGTTTTTGTTTTTTGGACTTATATGGAACCACCTCTGGAATATCCCCTATTAAACAAAAGAAGAATCATCCAAATCCATCCATAACTTGCGGAGTTATCGCGTAACAAACATACAAAAAAAAAAAGCAACATACAGACGAATTGAGAACCTCCTCCTTTTTTGAAGTCGGTTAAAAACGGTTGACAATTTTTTTTCATAGTTGTCATGCTAGGCCGGCTGATGACAGAAAGTCATACGACTTTGTCATAAAAAAATATGTCACCTATCACCTACATATTTTTATAACTAAAAATAAAACATGCATGTAAGGGTAAGTCGATCTTAATAACCAAACATGTTTATAACTTATTCTTGTTTGGATTGCACAAATCTATAAACTCAATAAAACAAAACGATAATGTATACCATAAACATAATACGAGGGTGAATCAAAAAATTCTTGGAATCAATATTAAAAAATGCAAAGATTTAAATAATAATATTTTATTTTTCTACATAATCTCCCTCCAATGCAATGCATTTAGAATAACGCGTTTTTAACTTCCTTATTCCTTGTGAAAAAAAAATATTTTCTTGACTCTCGAAAAAGTCCTCTACGGCAGCTATAACCGCGTCATTATCGTGAAATTTTGTTCCACGAATTTCCTCTTTTAATTTTGGAAATAAGTGAAAATCACTTGGGGCTAAGTCCGGAGAATATGGTGGGTGGTCAAGGAGATTGAAGCCAGCACAGCGGATTGCGTTGAGCGCAACTTCCGATCGATGAGCAGGAGCGTTATCTTGAAGGAACAACACGCCCAACGACAGTTTTCCACGACGTTTTTCATTAATCGCTTCACGCACTTTCGGGATTAAATTGCATAATAGGGTCCAGTAATCGTCTGGCCTTTTGGCATGTAATCAATAAAAAGGATTCCTTCACTATCCCAGAACACAGAGGCCATAACTTTGCCAGCGGTAGGAGCAACTCGAAATTTCTTGATGGATGGAGAGGATGGTCGTTTCCAAGACATGCTTTGTCTTTTAGTTTCAGGATCAAAATGGTGGACCCACGTTTCATCCATGGTGACAAGACGACGGCAAAAATTATCCGAATCACGCTGGAACATTTCGAGATTACGCTTGGGAATTTCCAAACGTCGCTTTTTGTTTTCGTCGGTTAACATTCGTGGCACCCATCTTGCAGACACTTTTTTGAACCCCAGTGAATCAATTAAAATGGATTGAACGCTACCAAAAGATATCTTTAGGATCTCAGGTATATGTTTTATAGTCATTCTTCTGTCTTCCAAAACCAGATTCTCAACCTTTTTGACATTTTCTTCTGTAACGGAGGTTGAAGGCCGCCCAGAACGCGGGTCATCTTTACAGCTTGATCTACCTCTTTTAAATTCAGCCACCCAGTACGCAACCGTAGAATAGGGTACAGCATCACCCCCTAATGTCTGCTGAATGTCCAAAAAAATTTCCTTCGTAGACATTTTTTTCAAACTGAGATATTTTATCACCGCACGTAACTCACTTTTATCCATAATTTTGACTTTTTAGCAACTCGTTGCACAAAAAAATTTATTACATGCGAACGAACTGACAAAAACAAGTGACAGTCTGCATAAATATAGTGTGATAGACACTCTTTAATTTGAATATCGAACTTGATCCAAAAAGGTTTCGTATATATGCACTTCTAAGAACTTTTTGATTCACCCTGGTAAGCATTGTTTTTTTTTAAATTCCCAATTATAGAAAATAAGCTGATGTAGCTTACATCTAACACTATATAAAATAAGAAAATATGTTTTGTAACTGACGAAGAACTGATTAGTGCAATGCACGGCTGATATGGCGATTGTTATATGAAAAAAGAGTAAATAAATATATAACTGTCTAAAAATTCGACCAAGAAATTCAAAAATTACCGTAACGGGACAGCTCTTCTTGCTGGAGACGTGAAAGAAAAGCATGTCTTCGCCAACGATGACGTAGGAGACTCCATAGCCGTCGTCGGCGACCGGCCCGAACCCACCGCCAGCACCAACACACTTGGGATACTTCTTCAGATCCAGCATGCTTGTCTGACCTGAATTTTTTTATATTAGAAATTGACAGACGAGCATGAGGTTCACTTGATGGTAGGTGATACCTCAGACACAGAACATCAGTCAATGATGCGCTGTTGATCTACTTTTTCCTTCGAGCGAAAAGTAGGTCAACTGCGCAACTGAAACCGAAACGAGCAATATGCACTTCTATGTGGGTCGTTACCCGGTCGGAATCTCGATATTCCTCCCACCCGATCAATGCCCGAAGTTACCAGACCTAAGGACGACGTGCTTACAGAAAATTATAATCTTGTCGTCCCGATGGGATTCGAACCCATGACCCATGACGAATGATCGATGCGCACGACAGGTTTTCTACCGAACGCGCCAACGAGCCCGTCAAGATTGGTTTTCTTGCTCGGTATTAAAATTATAATATTATATTTTAATTTATTAAAATCATTTATCCTGTTTATTATGAAAAAGGTTATAAGTTTTCATATTTTTTTAATAATTACCTAGTCGTAGTAATAGTCTTGGATAATTAACAGTTTATTTATTTAACACTTGCATCGCGCCCCGGCTTCACACGGGTGCAATGTAGATGTACTATACACAAAAAAATTATAGCCTAATATATGATAATGTAGCCTTCTATTGGTGAAAGAATTTTAAAAATAGGTCCAGTAGTTTTTGAGTTTATTCATAACATACAAAAATCCAAATCTTTCCTCTTTATAATATTAGTATAGAAGTATAGATATAGATATACGAGTAGATTAACATTATTACAACGATTATCATGATATTACACAGTGTCTAATGTCCAATCTTAAATCTATCTCTAGTAACCTGTCCGTCCTCCGATCGATAGCCAAGGTCCAGAAATAGGTCAGCTTATCGTTAGTAAAATTATATACAAGAGATATTGATGTGTAATTATTATTATATATTTGTATTATAGCAGTGCGTGGTTATTAATGTTTTCCTGATAAATTTGAAATGAACTTAAAATTAAAAATAAAGACAGCTTTAAAATTTTGGAGTAATCAGCAAATATACATAAATAAAATTCGCGGAAAATGTAAAACCTTTTATTTAAAGTAGAAAAAAATAAAAAAAAGGATTCCTTCGAGCCGGATTTGAACCAGCGACCTATGGATTACTTCGAGTCACACTACAGTCCACCGCTCTACCAACTGAGCTATCGAAGGTTATACGATATCAGTCTAAAATCACGTACTAAAGGTACAATAATTGCTTAACTTTAAACAACACCCACATATTTTTTTTTCCAACCAATTAAACTAGAACTAATAATGCTATTATTACCAATTCTTTCATATATTTTTTTTAATATATATATATATATATATATATATATTTTGTTTTTTAGGTATAGGCATGAGGTTCCCTTGAATGTAGGTGATACCTCAGGAACAGAACATCAGTCAATTATGTGCTGTCGACCTAATTTTTATTTCGAGCATTCGAATCAAAATTGAAACCGAAACGCGCTATTTGCACTTCACGGTTTTTCCATCTATGAATGGTCGGGACGAACCCGGTCGGAATTTACGATATTCCTCCCACCCGTTCAATGCCTGAAGTTACCAGACTTGGGAAAAACATGCTTACAGAAAATTATAAACATCGTCATGTTCATCCCGGTGGGATTCGAACCCACGACCCATCGATGCGCGCGGCAGGTGTTCTACCGAACGCGCCAACGAGCCCGTCAAAATATTATAAATATATATAGTATAAATGAGTTGTTCTCACCATAAGGCGTCTGGCTGGTGGAGAGTCTCCAGGGCTCATTGAACACCTCCTGAAGGAATGGTGAATCCAGCTCAAGATACTTGGAGACGACGTAGAGACAGAAGAGATGACGGTCGATACCGTAGCCCGCCATCGCGTCCTGGTAGCCGAGTTGGTGACGCTGGCTGGCCTTTAAGAACAGCTCTAGACGATCCACCACCTTCAATTTAACATAGACACTCGTTTAATTAAATAAAAAGTTAAGCAAAAGCCTAAATTAATAATGTTATTGCATGGATTTTCGGGTTTAGACAATAATTATATGTCGTCGGTTTAATTATCAAACTTCGTATCTCCATTTGGTCAAACTTTACAGGAGGAGGAAAAAACTACAAACAGGGCGAACATTCCGTGTACATCGTAGTTTCATTTTTTGTAAATACCAAAAAAACTAAAAACAATTAGTAGATACGAGTGAATCCATCGTATTCGTTACGGTATTTTACACAAGATGGCATCAAAAAACAAAAATCGGAAGTTTGATAATTAGGCCAGCGATGTCCTGTCCTGTCTACGCTAAAATGTGTCCCAAGCAAGAGTAAAAATTCTGCAAATGAGTAACAATCTTCTGTCAGTACTTGTTTGATTAATATTACGTATATTAATTTCAGTTTTCCTCGGGACTAGATTTGGTAACGGATCCAGAAGCTTTTCAACTAGTATATTTTTATAAATACCGTCGTTTTATGGTTAGTGGAAATGCGATCTATAGAGCGAAGCATATTCACTCGCGCTTAAAAAAATCAAATAGATCTAGAAGAAGAAAAGACATTTAACAACTTAAATCTAAATAAAACCTCAAATTAATTCCAATTTAAACACTGTTTACAAATTATAAGCCTATGATCAATTAGGACGACTGCGAAGGTAACGTGAAAAACAGAGACTGAATACCGGTTAATTTACTATGGGAGTTATACCGGTATAATAAAGGTTTTTATTAATATTATTTCGTTTTTATCCATATTTACTGAAAAAAATTACTGTGGTAAGTTTAGTGTGTTTAAAACTAATTTAAACTCTTTAAAACTAATATCATGGTATCTCAGTCAGACACGTATTTTGGAAAATAAAAATGAACCGGTTTCAGTCCCTGGTGAAAAGTAATATTTATACTTACCGAAGAGTTAGGATCTTCCATTGCCTTCACCCACTCACAGCTCTCTATCGTACAAGATCTGACTGTTTCAGTGCGACCTTCTCTGAACAGGCGAGTCATAGACGCCTCGTAGGTTAAACAAAAATGTCCGGCGTCGCGATAGTACGACAGCTGTAGGACCATCTGGATGAAAGCATCCGGAGAAACGCGGAGACTCTTCATGAAACCTGCAAATGATCGCGATTTACTTTCGGAAGTTTCGCTGCTCACTTTGCGCGTCCCACTTTGATGCGTAATAGCGCAATTTTGAGTTAACTCAAAGAGCCACGCAGTACACTGCGCCTGAATTACTAAGTTAACACAAGGAATTTCGCTGAGTTACCCATGTCTAACTCCTAGCGTAGTTCGTAAACTACAAATTTACGGCATTATTCATAAACGTATTATAAGGTTGATATAGTTAAAATATGTTTTGTTTCTTTCGTGCTGTAGTCTTTTTATATTCAATAGAGCGAGACAAAACATATTTTAGCTATATCAACCTTATAATACGATTATAAGGCCGTAAGTGTATATATTGTGGAGGAACCTAAAGGGAGGATCCTCGACCAGGCGAACCACTGAATGGCCAGCCCTAAGGCCCCGCTGGTTGATGTCGAGATGTTTGTATATATACACTTATATAGCGCAATTCAGGATTAGACGTCTTCGTATTGGTTCTAAATTATAGATGTCGCTACAGTATTTTGTAAAGTAAAGGTTGACCAATAATGATGGGAAGATGACATAAAGTACACTCTGGACGAAAGTAGCACATGACAGAGATACTTGGATATTTTTGAAGGACCGTAATAATATTCACTTTAATTAAAACTAACCTTACATACTAAAATATTAACAATATTCCTAAGAAATATATTGTAAAAACAATCAGGGCTTTTTATTGTATTTATTTATTGTTTATATTTTAGGCCTGACACTTGAATTATATAGCAGAACTGCTTTAATGTACTGCGTGAATTAAAAATCACCCGCTTTCGACAATTATTTCAAAAATGGCAATAATTAGTAAGCATGTCTTCCCCACGTCTGGTCACTTCGGCAATGATACGGTTGGGAGGAATATCGAAATACCGACCGGGTAGCGATGGAAAAACCGTGTATGCACATTGCGTGTTACTGTCTATGGAGTTCCGAATGCTCGAAATAAAAAGTAGGTGAACAGCGTGCCATTGACTATTGTTTCTGGCTGTGGTATCATCTACCATCAAGTGAACCTCACGCCCTTCAGTCGATAACATAAAAAAAACATATCCAAGTCCAAGAATGTATATTTCTCCTAATTTTAATATATTTTCTTTTACCTTTGCCATATTTAGCGAACATGCATATTTTAAGGTCGACGTCGTTGAGTAGTCTTTGAGCGACGTTGTAGGATATGTCGATGTTTTTGAGCAACTCATCGTTGTTGAGGTCCCACTGGAGGCGAGTTGGTGCTGGCGGCGGTGACTCCACGGTACCCCGAGCGTTGCCATCCTCTAAGTAACTGCACATATATAACACATCACACCTTGAAAATCAAACTGACACTAAACGTAAACAAAAAAGTGTTTTTTTGGGAAATACCGTTAAGTTTTACACTGTAGTACACAGTGACATTTGCGCCATCTAATAATAAAATAGTGACATTAGCGCCATCTAGCGGCACCTGATAATAACATAGTGACATTGGCGCCATCTAGCTGCGCCTAATAATAACAAAGTGATTGGCGCCATCTAGCGGCAACTATTAAAAACATAGTGATTGGCGCCATCTAGCGGCACCTGATAATAACATATTGACATTATCGCCATCTAGCGGCACCTTATAATAACATAGTGACATTGGCGCCATCTAGCCGCGACTAATAATAACAAAGTGATTGGCGCCATCTAGCGGCAACTAATAAAAACATAGTGACATTGTCGCCATCTAGCGGCACCTTATAATAACATAGTGACATTGGCGCCATCTAGCGGCACCTTATAATAACATAGTGACATTGGCGCCATCTAGCGGCACCTTATAATAACATAGTGACATTGGCGCCATCTAGCGGCACCTTATAATAACATAGTGACATTGGCGCCATCTAGCGGCACCTTATAATAACATAGTGACATTGGCGCCATCTAGCGGCACCTTATAATAACATAGTGACATTGGCGCCATCTAGCGGCAACTAATAATAACATAGTGACATTTAGCGACATTAAGTTGACCTTTTGAAGTTATATCTTTGCATTTTGAAGACGAACAATAATCTCACAAGATTTATTTATTTTATTTATTTATTTGTGGCTGTAGCATGATCTCTAAGATCGAACGTGACAGCGTGATACATTTTGTATATATCTGTTTCGTTTTATCGATATCAATACTGAAAAGTGGTTAGGAACTATAAATGCATCATATATTTAAAAAGAAATGTTCCTTACCCGTATTGGAGCTCCGACAGAATGACGTACTCCCAAAGATGACCCATGACAGGTGCATCCGCCCTATAATAAAAATCTTTGAAATCGAGATGCAAAACAGACTTAAGAGTAGTATACAAGAGACCGAGTTGAGTCAGATATTCTATACATAGTTCAACTCATCTGTGCGCACGGCTTTGTGTGTGTGTAAACCTTATATATACAGTGACCATGAGTGCTTGACAGGAGGTACAGACTAGTACAAAATACAAATACAGTTATTTAAATTGAAATAATAAAGTACAACTCGATGACGAGTAGTAACTATTGTAAATTAGTTTAGATTATTTTGTTTTTAATGTTTTAATTAATTCTCCATACATTTTCTATGAGGTATCGCTGAAGTATATCATCAATCTTATAACATATATGGTTTTCTTTTATTTTTTTAATCAAATCATCCAGTTCTATTTTTTTCTTCATATCAAGATTATAAATTATATTTTTTTAACGACTGTACCTGTAACGACGGACGACGACTGCCGCGTCACTGCCCCGCGCAAAGATGAGTTGAACTCTCTATACCTTCTGTGTTAATACTTAAATCCTCTTTCGATTTAAAGTAAAGTTAAACTAAAGTGATATTATGGTATCAAACATAAAATGATATTCATGAAATAGTAGTATACGTATGTAGGTTAGTTAGTCCACCACACAAAAACACTCACCAAGTATGCTCAGCGTTGAAGCCAACCTAGGAAGAAAACAACTTTATTGTAAATGTATTTTCTTAATAAATATTATATCCATTATTTGTCATACATATAACTAACGTGACAGGAAGCTAAAGCTTTAAAGTATATTATATATAACTTTTAATTTTTTTTTAAAACTCTTCACGTCATGGAATGGAGAGGATTAAAAGAAAATTTATATATTTTGTAAACATTATAGTTGTCAATTTATTTAATATAAATAATATATATTAATAATATTATTAATACAATTACGATTTAGAATCAACCATGATTTTAACAGTGCGCTAGGGAAAGAGACAAAGGATATATTTTTAGCTAAGGTTTAATTCTTCTTTTATTTATTACTCCTATCGTTTTTACATTCTTATTAGGCTGGTATTTTGTTTTATTTATTAATCGTAATTTGGTTTGATTTTAGTAATTTAAATGTGTATAGAACTGTCTGCTCCAAGTGTCACAAGGTAGATACAGAAAATCAGCGCGGACAACAATAGAAAACAACACACAAAATGCTGAGTCGCCATTTTGTATGTTGTTAAGCTGCCACAAAATATTAATAAATAAGTATTAATTTAGTAATTTATGTATTTATTTTCTGAGGAGTTTGGAAATCTTCATTATTGTCGAAAAGGGGCTCTTATCTTCCGTCTATATCTTTCCTAACACATGAAGTAAAAATAGATTCAAAGCGATTCTGTCTTATTTGAATGAATATGAAATACTCACAGAACCGTTAGTACTGAAGCACAGGTTGAAAGACTTATCGAACCAGCGGTCGTGTCCATTTCCATGCAACAAAATGTGTCCGTATTCGTCCAGAGTTGACGGGTCTTCTTCATCGAAACCATAGGCCTTATCATCTGTTAAGTCATATTGATACATAAATATATATTCATATTTAGATATTTTGTCAAGGTTTTGTCAGTTAACACCGTTTATGACGACATAATTTAGAACAACATCACCGGTTGTTACGACTATCGGTTTTTACGACTATCGATGTTTACGACCAAATATAAGTAGTACTTTCGATGTCGTTATGCCAGATTTAGACTGTATTTATACTTCATGAATTCCTCTATCTACTAGTGAAATACGTTCAGTAGTTTTTGAGTTCATCGCAAACAGACAGACAGATAGACAGACGCGGCGGAGAACTTTGTTTTACAATATGTAGTGATTCACGATATTTTTGCAAAAACCCTAACAGTTATATTACTTTGCACAAAAGTTATCTCTAAAAGTAAAGTTATCTCCGAAACTATAGTAGAGAAAAAAAATTAGTGAGACCAAAAAATCCTGAAATCACAGGAGGGATCTGTCCCTGTATTTATATCGCTAGAAGCACAGAACAGAAGAAGTAAGTAGAAGTGAAATGTGTCATAATTTGTACCAAATTCACTCAAATGAATGGAGTATTTAATACTGTACAGTGTACACAGTTACAATTTCTTTTCGATACGTTGTTTTTATTTAACTCAAAATTAGCAAAATCACAATGGTCACAATTGATAATATTATGTATATCTTAGTGCTTGGCGAACGGTTACTTTGACTTAGCGCACAAAGTACATACGACGTTTTGTAATATTAAAACAAACTAATACTAAAATTACTAAACTAAACTTTAAGTGAAAGATATAAGGATGATTTTGGCTGATTGTGATCGATTTAGCGCCACCATGCTAAATTGAAATGAAAAGAAATACATTAAGATATACATACATCGGGACGGCACAAAAGTAAGTAAAATTACATCAATAATAATACAACTTAAAAATATAAATTAACAATTAATAAATATAGGAAGAAGTGCCGCCACGAAAAGGGGAGGTACTCAGCATATGTCAGAGCATAAGCTCTGACGCTGATTTTCAGAAGTCCTCCAGTATGGCAGAAGACAGTAGTGGAATACAGTACAAAAAAAGCAATATCATAATAAAATCTAAATAAACTAATTCAATTTGAAAATCTAAATATTATGTAACAATAAATAACTAATGAAAAACACATAAACACTAAAAGAACAGAGTAGGAGATAGTGTGAGGACTAGAAGAGCTGTTTGTGACACGCGTGCCACGCCTACTTCGCACTTCCACTTATTTCTCCTGTTCTGTGGCTAGAAGACACTCACCCAAGCACACGTTGAACGCAGCGCGCTCGATGCAGTGCAGGGACGTCCTGTTGTGTCCGCGGTTGAAGTCAGTCTGCCGGATGTGCGCCCAGTGCGAGCGCTCGCCCGCCGTCAGCGCCGCCACGCGCTCCTCACCAACCGCTGGCTCGGATTTATCCTCGATTATCTGCTGTATTTGGCTGGAAATTTAAAAAAAAAAACCCTAATTTCATCCTCACCACCTAGACGCTTGGAAATCAACAAACGTACGCTTTCTTAGGAATTATATGCCTCGCACACTTACTCTGTGGAATCAGGCGTGAAACTGATAGGACTTAGGGACCTTCAAAAAAAGAGTTTACTCATTTCTTATAGGCCAGCAACGCACCACAAACCACTCTCTGACATATATTTTCAATCACATCTCATCAGTTTTCTATCAAAACTTACATCCGAGACATATCGCAAATGTACTCGTATATATGCGACTATTCATTTCTAATTCAGAATATTCCACATTCTAAACTCACCAAACATTCGAATTCCTCAATAAGTGACATAAATATTTTTTTTTAATCCAAGCTCTTTATCTAATAAAATACTCACATTTGTATTTCAGCCGGATTCAACAACCTTCCTCTTGAGTATACGACAAGCTTGAAATACTTCCCCCTGTAATGGACGGTAATGTGCGTAGAGTCTTGATAATGCACTATTTTGTCCGTCTCAACGCCGGGCACTCGTACCGTATTGAACAATCTTTCGTATTGCCATGAACATAACGGTACCATGCCTTGCAGCATTATCTGAAAGAAAAGGCATGTGTATAAATACAATCAATTTCTGTTTCTTTTATGTTAGATATCGACAGACGAGCATGAGGTTCACTTGATATTAGGTGACAGAACAGAAGTCAATGATGCGCTATCTACCTACTTTTTTCTTCGAGTATTCGGAAATCCATAGACTGAAACCGAAACGCGCAATGTGCACTTCACGGTTTTTCCATCTATCTATATCTATACTAATACTATATTTCCTCTTTAGGAAAGATCTGTATTTTTGAATTTTTGTATGTTATGAATAAACACAAAAACTAATGGACCGATTTTAAAAATTCTTTCACCAATTGCAAGCTACATTATCAGCGAGTAACATAGGCTTAACATATTTTTTGTGTATACTACATCTACATTGCAGTCGTGTGAAGCCGGGGCGCGTTGCTAGTGTTTTATAATGGGGATCGAGGCGTCTAGAAGGCACGATCTAGTTCTAGACGTATTATATAGATATCAATACACGATCTCTGTATTGATATCATTATAATACGAGTATTATCTAACAAAACGGTTTTGATTTACTGCCACCTACTTTCAGGTCGTAGGATTCGGTTCGGTGGTCACCATACCAACATAACCTAACCTAGGTGGTAGGTATTTAGTTGGCGTTGAAAAAATGACCAATTAGTTTATTAGAAGCTATGTATTTTTCCCGTTGCTTAGTTATAAAATTAGAAGTTTGATCACGTGGCCAATAAATAATTTTGTGGCTTGACTTATAATTTCCCAATATATACTTGTTGAAACTATATTTTGTATATAGTAAATTTAAATCGTATCTGTTTATATTCACGTGAAAGTGACTTAGTTAAAATGACATCCAGTCCCCACTTTTATTAAGACATTCGCAAGTAAAACTTAAACGAATTCCTTACCGGTTCCAATTCTTGGCGCTCAATAAGCCTTCGGAATTTCAAACAGAAGTGTATGATAGTTCCAGCTCTAGCCACCTGCACAGAAGTCGGTCTCATCAACGTGTCAGTTCCATAGAAGTTTGAGTTCACCATGAGAGGAGATCGACCCCGGAGGTAAACGTATTCCTCCCACCAGTCCGACACATAATTGCTTGACCACCTGTGAACATATATGTATTTATCAATCTACACTAATAATATTATAAAGAAGAAACATTTTTATGTTTGTAACGAATAAATTAACTATTGTAGCGATTTTAATAATTATTTCATCAATAGAAATCTAAATTATAAGCGAGTAACATAAGTATAACTATTTTTGGTGTATAGTACATCTATATTGCACCCGTGCAAAGTTGTTGCTAGTATTATATATTTCGTTGGGCTCATTGGCGTATTGAGTAGTACACAGTATACAGTAGTATTTTCTGTAAACATGCCTCCCTACATCTGTTTACTCCGGGCAAAAACCTTTCATAGATGAAAAAACCGTAAAGTGCATTATTCATTTCCGTTTCAAGGTCGACAGCGCATCATTGACTGATGATCTGTGGCTGAGATCACCTTCTACTATTCTTATCGTGTAATGGCTGATAGTTTAAAGGTTACTCGGAGGTCAATAAACATTTTTTTTGTAAGTAGAGCATACTGAACGCTTTCCCCTTCTGCATATAGACATCTTTAATGTCGCTTTATTAATTCAAAAACTATTTCGAATAAATGCTAAGTCTGAGTCATAGTCTAAATGTGTGACAGTGACTGTAATTTTAATTGTTATGGTTGAAATATAATAATTATTATTATTATTCATATTGTATAAAACAATTGTGACCTACAAAAACTAAAGCACAACGATATTCAGCAGATTTGCATATTATGTTACGAGGTCAGAAGCATATAAAAATACTTTAATTCATATTTAGAATGAAGATAAAAATGTTACAAATAAAATGAAATAACAGTCGCAACAGTTTCTAATATATTTTACATTTTTTATTAATATTAAACTATCTTAAGTACCATTTTTATGTTTTCATATAGTGGAACAGTAAATAGCATCTAATATAGGGTTGCCATCCACCTAGGATTTGTCCTTGTTTAGAGGACGTCCGAGGAGCCTCTATGGAGGAGGAATCTATTAATAATGCGGTTAAAATGTTCGGGGTTTCCACGCTTTTAGTCCACCCAGATTTGAGAGATGGCAACCCTATATTTTAATATTGTTTTATCAGCTTGGTATAATGTTGACGTCCCTAATCTTTTGTTTTGACATACTTTTAATTTTCTGCTGCGTAATATGCTATCGAGAAAATCTCCAACAATATAAAAACAATAAACATACGTGGTGTTTTGTTGTAATATTAGTAGTATAAGTCTCAGATAGCCACAACTTGAAAAACAGCCTTGAAATTGTATTTAATTAAATGAGCAATCGTTATAATTTTTATCAACTTTAAAGCCGATGGCATTATATTATGTTAACAGTCAACATGCGTTAGACATTGGTACGTGAAACGAGAACTACAAAATTTAACGAGAATGTTTTTAATGAAACTGTTTTAAGAAATTTGTATTATACATGAATGTAGCATATTTTTGCAACAACTCATTAGACATTAGGAGGAAAAACGATCAGGACAGGACTCGCCTATCCCTCGAACTCTCACGGCACTCAATGCCCTCTTCATACCCTGAATGCGATTTATTTGCGGGTGGATGGAAATAACTATTGTCAGTATGTTTGATATTTTGTGAAAGATCTGAATGAATGTTGTTAAATAATTTTTAATGTTATTTTTTTCTAATTTTATTTTTACATTGTAATTTTAGTAGTGTAATTGGTTTTGCCGTTCTACTGAATAAATAAATAAATTTTTACTATGACCGACAAAACAGGTAATTTTCCAATTGGCGATTTATCGCAGGTCTATTTGACGTCCCCTAGTACCATTATATACTAAACTATCAACCATTGCCTACAATGAAAATGACCTTCTAGTATATTCTACGTCGGAAAAATAATAGCTCACATCCACTCCTCATCTATTTATTAACACCCAAGTACTAAAGTGGTAAAGTACTGAGTGAAAACCATTTTTCTTGTATATATAAGTCGAAATATAAATATATAATACCTACATGTATACATACAATAAAACAGTAGAATCATAATGTTTATACATTAACTAGAAATGGAGAAAGAACGATAATCTCCGTAGATACTCAATTGATTTCCATTTAGCTTTGACACATAAATTGAGCTTAGCCTGTAGTTAGAGCAATATCCTAACTTTGTTTCTTTGAAATCAGATCGCGAATAAAAGTTATCATTTAAATAGCTCGCTTAAAAGCTCAGCGATAAAGCCCACGCGAACGGAGTCGCTGACACCAATTAGTATATACTATATACTACTTAATCGCCCGAGGTTCGCGAGGTTATCAATTTCCATCTGTCATTTCATCATAAGGACACGGATATTAATTATATTTGAAGACTAGCTGGTGCCCGCGGCTTCGTTCGTATGGGCTTCATCTTAAGCTGAGCTCCTAAGTTCAGTATTTTCGCAAATTAGCGTGAACAACCAAACAGACAGATTTTTAGGTATACTGTTCCCCATCTTAATCGTTCCCACTCCATTTTTGGTAAAATTTTTAAATGTACAGAAATTTTGATTCTACTGTTTTATTATAATCTATATATCACGGTGTCTATGGTCGCAGTCCTCCGAAACGGCTCGACCCATTATTACGTATTTTTTTTTTCATGTATATTTGGTAGGTATAAAATATAGGTCGTAAAGTATATTTCATAGCGCTTGGTCATAAGGGTGTCCCTACCCAGTTTTTTCTATATTTTTGACAAACGTTGATGATAAGACGTGCGAAACTGTTCGGGCAGCTAGTTATGTAGCGTATACAAAAAATCAATAATCTAATCATACAAAGATGAGCGTTTAACATAAAAATCAGATTTTATTAATTAGTATTTGATTTATATAGTAATAAAATTTTATTGACACACCTAATAATATTTATATTATGTCTAGAAGTCAATGTACAAATATATTATGTCGGTAATAACAAGTGATAACACGTGTATAAAGATAGCCTTTAACATTAAGATTGCAATATATTAAAAAAATTATCTCGATACGACAAGTACAAAATTCGTATATCGTAAAAAGGTTTTAGACCGAAATCCTGTATTAAACTTTACGGATATAACAACACTTGAGATTTAATTTTGTATTATAAATAAAATATGTTCATTTAAAAACTTTTAGTTGTGTATTTATATTTAAATCGCATTAATAAGGGGTTTTCCATATTACGTCACACTTTAGCGGGAAGGGGGTCAACCAAGTGTGACATTATGTAACAAGGGGTATTCTAAGCTTAGTGACGTCACATGATAACATTTAAAGTATTGAAAGGTAAGACTTTAACTGTATGACGTAAAACTTAAAATATATTAACTAATGCAAAATGTGTGACACCAGAGGGCTGATAAATGAGTCTATAAGGAAGGGGATGGGTGAAAATGTCATAAAATTATGGATGGGATCATAATATAAAATCAAATTTAAGTAGAAGTATAATAGTTACCATGATTTCAACACTAGATATCTTTGAAGCTTCACAGCGATAGTTTCTTCGAATTCCTTAGCGAGAAGCTCAACTCTTTTGTACTTTTCTTCGTTGAGAAGCGGACGAACGCTTAACAAATACTGCAAAAGATGAATATTGTATTGTATAAGTAATGATATGAGTGAAGTATATTTAGGACAAAATATTAGACTGACACATGAGGCTCATTCGATGGTAGGTGACAGCAATCAAGGTGTTGCATCAATCAAATAGGTTACTCTTTGATTTTTAATTAGATACTGGCAGAGTTCATCGCAAATGGATATTGCCAGTGAAATAAAAGAAAGAAGATTTTTAAGTCAAATATAACAACCTCCATATTCGAAGACATGACTCAAGTCAATATCGAAATTTAATAAAGAGTAACTGTTGTATGAACATTATTTAAAATTATTTGAATAAAACCTGAGTCATTGGGTGTAAGAATACTAGTATAATATATTAGTTCCGCAACTTTTTAATAAATAATAAAATAAAAACCATGACATAATCATTTGAAAAATAACACACCCTCATCATAGTGTCCTTAACAGTAGGTAATGGGAGGCGAGGCAAAGATCCTTGGAAACTATAGAGACGTGGCTTGTTCCATCCAGATAGTACTTTCACCACACTGACCCAGAGCATCGTCTTCAAAGATATCTTCGAGCCAGGTGCGCGAGATTCATACATCCATCCCTAAAATTAAACCAACATAATTTGAAAGCCATTTTCTGACTACATTTATATATGATTTAAAGTAATTATTACAAGTAACATGAAAATCGTTACAATAACCTTTTTTTTTAAATTGTAAAACACATATTTCGGTCAGGATAGTGTTAAAAAAAATAAATCATACAAATGAAATATTCGTGACAAAAATAAGATATAAAGGTATAAAGAAAATCTCAACAAATGCGATTTTCTCGATGCTGCGCGACCGCTTGAAGGTAATAATTGTGAGAAATAAAAATACTGTCTATGATATACATATGTATTATTTTTTAACAACTACAAAAATGTATATCATATGTAAACATATGACTTTACATTGATTTCATAGATCTAAACTGAAATGTTTTAGTTGTCGTCATGTGGCTATTTGTTGTGTATGTGTAGTCATCATACTCAGGGAATATGTGTGCAGATATTATGTATAAACAGTCAGGTCCGGAAATAGAACCTGCGACCTTTGAATATAAGGTTAGTACTATCAACAAATGTAACTCTTGCACTCTTGGTACTCAGTAATATTATCATAAGTACTTAATTGTCGTAATGACAGTTAATGGGCCACTTTCACGCTTCTACATAAATAATGATCAAGTCAATATAATTGTCTGTCAAATTGGCACGGGACAACATAAGATAAGTGATAAATTAATTATTTTTATCAAGTTCATTCATTTCTGTTTATAGCATCATTGAACTTCACACGGATACATTTTTATCTACCTGATAAGTTGCGTACTTTGATCAAAGGAATAATATTATGCATGTGGGTCAGTACTCAGTATAGCACTGTAATATGATATTGTTACTAAGATTGGGTATTAAACAAAAAATAACTCCTTAAATCAAAATGCTGGTGCAACTACACCTGTAATTGATTAGCGTAATTTTCATAATCCTTATTCATCAAAATTGTATATCTTACCTTGTACATGAGAAGTAGCTTAAGTATGTACCTCATTAGAAATATTACTGACAGCCACATAGTAAGAGCTGCTAACAGACAAGCTATTACTTGCCACATTGTAGAGTTGCTATAAATAGAATATTATATTTAAAAAATGGTATCTCAATCTTCTGGTGCCTGTTCATGATTAAAGGTTGACTGTTAATTCTAAAACTCACCAGCTGATATTTGTATTAAATCAGTTCATGATGATTGCTTGAGATCACTCACACCATATAAATTATAATATCATGATGGGAAACTTAAAACTTTTCTGCCTTTTTTATAACAACATGCTCTATATTTATGATAATTCTTACAAAATTTAGATTAATATCTGTATATAGCTAGTAATCAAGTAAAATGCATTCTATAAAATTCCATAAAAATCTGTTCATTTGTTTTTGTGTTGCCTAAGCAAACATACATCAATTTCATAAACCATGGTTTTGGATTTAGAATATTACAATTTTTTTACTCAAGTCCATTTCCTTAAAACATTTTTATAATAGCAGATAGAAGTTCACTGTAATATTTACCTAGGTAAGATTGTTAATGCTTTTTGCACTAAGCCAAATGGTATATTGAAGCCACCAAAGTGTGCAGCCACAAGTAACGTCCACAACACATACAAAGATTGCAGGTGTCCTGGATAAACACCGTTGTGAATGCTGTTCTGTAAATAAAATAATTTGTTAGGAAAATGTGTAAAACTTACTCCAAAAATTTAAATAAAGGTCTTTTACATATATATCATTGATTTTTATATACGGATTTAGTTTATTTTCATCTTTTTATGTACAATATAATATGTAAGTTGTTACTGTTACTGCTATTAAACAGTGCTAAAGTATAAATTAAATGATTCTACATCAAATTTTGAAATATTAATAAGCTTACTCTGAAACGTGCAAGACGTTTCTTCCATGAACGCAATCCTGACTCCCAGACAAGATAGAGTACTTCTCGATCAAAGTTTACATCCCAGCCATCATGAGTGATGGCAAATGAAAATGCTACAGCAGAATGAGCTTCTGCCATATTGATTCACTTTCTGTAAAAAAATATTCTTGTTTACTAAATTAAAAAATAATTGATTGCTCTTATTAGAAATACAGTAGGCGCTCGGTAATCCGGCACCTGATTTTTTTCTTTATGTCGGATTATCAGAACTGCCAAATTATCGGATTTGTATGGGAATACATAATAAAAGCTTTATACATACAATGTAAAATTAATTCTACATATTATCATAAAATACCACTCTGCAATCCAGCGTTCGGCCGGATTGGGAGCGCCGAATTATCGAGCGCCTACTGTAGTAGTTTATAATTTATATAAAAATAAGCTCATATCACAGTATACAGGCAATTTAAAGAACAAAAACCTTTATAATAGCTATTGGTCAGTAGTTACCACAGTTGTTCATCAACATTAATAAACTCCAGAGGAATTAAGACTGCAATTTTGTTCAAATAATATTTAAAAACATGTAAGACAAATCATCTCTTGTAGACTTTCTCTATAAGTTTTATTCAAAAATGTACCCTTTTTTTAATTCTTTGAATTGAAAACCCTTGTGTCAATGAACAAAGTTAATCCTATCAATGTTCATTATCAGTTTACCTCCCTAGTTGGCCCATCTTGACCTTCATTGTGGTAATACTAGCACACACATACTGTATATTTGTACATATCATTATATACATGAAACTTGAGAAAAAAGTATGTTAAGTAACATTTGCAATGCAGTGCTGCGTAATATATAATGGTTATGCTGCCTAAACATACAAACAATCAGGGCTTACTCCTAAATCTCTATTTCATGGGTTTTTTATCCCGACTAAAGCATGTTATATAAAAGGATAAAACCAACAACCCAATAAGTCAGGCGAAATGATACATTATACTAATTAAAATTCTCATAAGGTATGTGATAAGATTATATAAATCGCAGTACAGCAGGTGTAGTTTATTATTACTATATTATTTACAATTACTACTACATTAAATAATATATGTAGTTATATAACTATATTACAATAAAACTTCATGTCATAGACCAACTCCTTTTTCAAAGAAATCATTTAGCAAAGCGTTATCAGCATCAAAAATTTGCCATGAAACAGTGGTAAATATGCACTGCAGATATTTTTTTTTAATTTAATAAATATATCTCCATTACATTACACTACATCTCCACCATTGAAACTTCAGACAAGCCAAACAACTACAAATGTTTTAATTGGTCAACAAACTATAACTGGACCATTTAAACTAATTCAAGGTTTTATCAAACTGCATTAATATGCAGTGCAATTGTATAATTACTACAATGAAAAAATAGACTGAGTATATTTCATGAAATTTAATTTAGGTGTTTAGAGAAATTACAAACACAAACTTTCACATTTATATAATTAATGTGGAATGACACTATAGATTTATAATTTACTGGCTTGTCTAAATCATATTAGAGTTAAAAAATCTTAGCAAGCATTATTATATTTTGTTCATTCTGTATAAGGAATATTTTTTTCTTAAACATTTAATGAAAGGAAAGTTCTAAACGACCCACAAAACTTTGATTGACATTTCTTAGTGCTGTATCTGATAAAGTCAAACTAAAGAGAAACTACTTAAAATTTATATACATTCGCTTTTAACACGTTCGCTTACGCACACACGCTTCGTCAGTGTCAAAGTCCAAAGCAGAGTGCGGCTGTGTTCTATATAAACGTGGACTGTTAGCATAGAAATAGAATATATCCAATTTATTCATGAATATAAAATTACTAATGACACTTTACAGTTACATAAAATAATAACCGTATCTGATGCACTGTGGATTATTTATTTATGCTATTATCGTGCTAACAAACAGGATATTTATATTACGAAACATAATTTCCAAGTTAATAAAATAATTATCTTACCTCGTTAGAAAGTATAAATAGATGCGAAGCTAAATTATTTAGCGGCGCCGTATACTTTTACGGGTTCTGATACAGAACTGAACAGTACCAAAATATATTGTATTGTAGCACTTGTTATGCCATTTTATGAATTCACTACTTAACTTTTGCTTTTAATAATTACTGATTTTCACACTATTAATCATAAGCTATAATAAATAGACATTGAAAATAAAAGAAAGAGCAAACTAACGGGATTTACTATTTTACGACAATAATAATTTCTCTAAGGCCATGACAGAAGAATAAGACACGAAACCGAATTCCGATTTCCGTATCGGTTACAACCACAGACTATAGTCGTATTTTTAATTAGACGAAGCCAACTGACAGTAGCTAATGTCACTTTGTAAAATAATGTTGCCATATTTAAAGTAATAGTGATGCGTTCAGTTCTCGTTTAATCAGATGAATGAACAATGAGTGTGAATAGTTAATCATTTCAAACTATATAAGAATATATATTATTATTTCTATTTTACAATAAAATTGTATTAAAGTGCTCTGATATAAGTTACTAGTAGTATGTAACTACAATTAGTTTTTTGACGACTTATTACAAAGCGCAGCGCGGCGACTAGTGTCAACACCGATCAACGCCGCGCGCGTCGGTCGCCATTTTGTTTGTCATTCGGCTTCTAACATCTGGTCTGATATGTGAATGATATACGAATGTTTTTTCTCCGCTCACGCTATTTAGTTATTGTTTTTGTTAAGTTTTTCATTACGTTGTGTTTGTGGTAATTGTTGTGTTTATTTGTTGCTATATTGTTTCGTACAAACGATATGGATCCTCAACCAAGCACGTCAAGCCAAAGCTTGTCTCCAAGAAAGAAAAGACCACGGATTGCTTTAAGCGTTACCGAAAAGCTTATGATACAAAACGTCTACAAACACGTATTTGAGGAGAAAGCTGCTTCACTATTACCTATTGAGGCTCCCGAAAAAAAAGAATGTGTTTCGAAAACAGCTGACATTTTGGGAATTGGTGTAACCTCAGTTTACAGTGTCTTAAAAGAATACAAAGAAAATGAACAATTTAAGTCTCCCGAGAAACGTGGACCGAAACACAGTTTCAAAGATACAGGTATGGGCGCAGGCAAAAGGATATGTTGCAAGAAATAACAAAACCTTCAAAATGATAGAGGTAAAAAAACTTTTTGAAGAAGGACTTCAACATATCACACCTGAAAAATGGAGTAGCTGCGTGTCTCATATAATTAAAGAAGAAGACAAAATGTATGGTCTCGACCACATGATCGACAATGTTTCAGACAGATTTATTATTAATGTCAGAGAAAGCGATAGTGATGATGATTTTTTATCTGATGAAGAATAAAAACAAATTATGTAAAAAGCGATGTTTTTTATTTTGATTACCTACCTATAATTGTTATATTTTATACATCTATAGTTTCAACTACATAATGTATTGAAAATTGGACAGTCTTACAAGTTTTCTTGCAATGTTTTCCTTAAAAAACACTCAGTATTCAGTATAGGTAGATACTATAGGAACATAGTCGTCGAAAACTCGTTGGTATGTACAAAGCACGACTAAAATTCGAACCCCGTACCCAATATCGGCAGTTCGGCACACTAACTATTCACTAGACAATCGAGGCAATTTCATTAATTCAGGAGTTTTTTCAATAATTCACTTTGTCACAACACTATTTTTTTTTCATCAAAAACTGACAACACAGTAAACGTCAGTTGACTTCGTCTAATTAAAAATACGACTATAGTAAGAGATACTACGTATGTTACAACCAAAGCTGAAAGCACAGACTAGTAAGGGAATAGGGATACTACCAAAGAGTATATAAGACATAAGTAGGGGTACGCAAAAAGTATCGATACCACAGGGTATCGATACTTTTGTTTCGATACCAAGTACTTTTGGAATCGATACTTTCTCAAAGTATCGATACTTTCTCAAGTATGTAGATACTTTCTGAAAGTATTGATACTTTTCTCGCCATTTCTGATAAAGAAAAGGAAACATTGTTAATGAATATTTTAAACAAAATATTCGTCACATCACTACTAAACTTAAGACATGATTTGGGGATTAGTATTTAGTAGACTTGTTCTTACTCGGTCATTGAAAGGACCGCTCCGATCTAGTACAATCATTCTAATGTACTAGTTCGGACTTCTAGTACTATTAGTACACTAGTACATCGACCGATGCAAACAGAATTTAAGCGCTGTACTAATTTGAGAACTAATATGAAAGTACTATTAACAGTAAATTGACAAAAAATATCAGAAATAATACAACAGCGAATTTGCAAACATTGAATAAAAGAAAACTAAAATAGCCAATATTTCTGTAAACATAAAGTCCTAAAATCCTTGGTATTTAATAGAACTACATAATACTAGGACCGCGGAAGTAATAGTTGTCTCGCTCACTCCCATGTCCAACGCTCGCGTCTGATTCACGCATCTCGTTCATCGTTGCATGCGTCCGTCCGAGCGGATTCGCTACTGTAGTACTGTACTATAATGTATTAGATGAACGATGTCCTATAAGCTGAAGGAATAGTTCATTCTCATTCCGTGTCAGGAATGAATTCTTAATAGTACTTAGTACGTGAACTACACAAGTCTAGTATTTAGTGACCTTCACTGCTAAGCCGGAGGTCGTGGGTTTCGATTCCCACCCAGGACAAATATTGTGTAATGAGCACGGTCATTTGCTCTGTGTTTGGGTGTAATTTATCTATAATACTAGCTGACCCGGCAAACGTTGATTTTCCATGTAAATAATTTCTAAAAAGCAGGGGTTGGTGATAAAAAAGTAAAAATTTAGGGTTGTATGTATTTTTAATGTCACATTATAAAAACGGAAAACCCGTCAACGACCCATCGCTACTATAGATTGAAAATTGGCGTGGCCGCACATGAGACAGACATAGTAGTAGACCGTGTTGTCATATAAGAAAGAATTATCCATATCTGGGTAAAATTGTCGTGTGATTAGGTGTAATGCTTAAATAATTATTATGAATCCATTTGCGGATAGATTTTTAATAATAAATTAAAATTGCACCAAAACACATTGTAATAACAAATTAAGTGCGTGATAAGTTGATGTGTGTTTTATTTATTTATATATAAAAAAATTTAGGTTCTTATGAAAATAAATTTCTTTAAACTTTACTTGTTATGCCGTCTGTTCTGTTTCTGACGAAAACATATTACCATCATATTTAACAGACATTTATTTACAATCAGTAATCTTCTTTTGTCCTTTAAATAGAATTAGCTTGTTAAAATATTTCGTTCTCCTTGGTCACTTTGCGTGAGTGAACTCATAAAATGAATTCTAACTTAAAATTAAAAACAGATAAACCTTAAATATATTATTTTAATTAAAAGTGAGGTATGGTTGTCCAGTGGACTATAATCTTTAATATGATCCTTTAATTCTGTGAAAATTAGTGAATAAACATTTTTTTTAAATAGTGCATATTTATTTCGGTACTCTTCTTTATTACCTCCACAATCTTTTAGTATTTGGTAAGCATGAATCAAATTGCTTCTTCACAAACTATAGACTTATATAATGCAAACTTTCTAAGTGATTCTGAATACTTCCGGAGACAAATTTCTTTGTTACGACATGTTTGCGCAGGGTGTGTCAGCTGTCAGCTCACACATTCATAATGTATTGGCGCACGGCGCAGTACCTTACCCACTAAGTGAACTATAGGCGTGGCGTTGCGTGCGAATCGGAGGTTTCACTGCTCGTATGCGCGTCCAATTTTGTTGCGCCGTGGAATTTTGAGTTGACTCAAGGAGCCGAAGGTATACTGCACCTGAGTTGCTGAGTTGGCGTGGGAAATTTCGCTGAGTTACCCATGTCTAATTCAGACTGTTCTAGTAGTGTAATATTTTGAATGTTACTGAAAATAAAAATTATTTATTAACTTGATATTTAAATCTTAAGATCTGTGAAATTATTACTTCTTTATTTTTTTTATTTTGAATTTAATTAATTAGTTACCTAAGAAATTTTGGGAAAATAAAAAGTGTAAATTGGCAACACAGAATCTGTCAAACATTTAGGTTTTATTTTCTTAATTGATTTTAAATATTGAAAAATAAGCATTAGTTACCCAAAAAGAATTAAACACGACTATAGGAAAACATAATAAACCATTACATTGTATTATTTTGCCAAATTAAAGAGATAATCATATACTTAAGAATGAATTGTAATTCCATTTATATTTCGTTCACTTCGGCTTTTGCAGCCTTTAACACAACGACCTACCATTGTTATCACATTTAAACAAACAACAAACCTTAATTAACAGAGTATATGTCTCAAAAATAATCAAGATTCACTTGAAATCACTACAAACACCAAAAATCGCATATGATGAAATGGCGCCGAAGATGTTTGGCAAAAATCACTTTTGCCAAATAAGAAAAAGTGGCCACGCCGACGGGGTCAAAACATCTTTGTTTTGTCCTACTTTTTTACATACACATTGTAATTTTCTATCGCGCTTTAATATTTTAGTTTACATCTATAGGTACTTAATCTAAGATTCTCTTTGACAATTGACCAGCGTTGCCAGAAGGTTACTTTTGTAACCTTTTAGGTGATTTTTAAATCCTTCAGGTTACTTTTAGGTGATTTTGTAGAATTTATTAAACCTTGAATCAGAACGCAACGTTGGCTAACGAAAATCTTCATTGGTAGACAGTGTGCAACTCACTAGACGATTAATGTTCGACTGAGGTTCAACTTCTAAGAACAAGTATTTCTCACACGCACTGATATTATAATGGATAGATTTATTCTTGTTCGAGTTCGTTCGTGCTTGTCACCGAATCATTAATCATTCGATCGGGGACGCACTCATATTTGGTTTGTTTTGGAAACATTATTAAAACATTACTAAATTATCCTATATTTCTGTAAGTAGATACAACCAACAAAAAAAAGGTTACTTTCCATACTAATTAATGGTTACTTTTTTTACCATTTTAGGTAAATTTTGACAATACACAGCTGGCAACACTGCAATGGACTTTTGTCATTTACTAGGCCATAAAATCGTCAACATAAAAAATGTCATTTACATTTTACTGATTATGTATGTACAAAGTACATAACAATAAACATTATTCGAATAATTATTATGTACAGCTTATGTTCACATTGACTTGAAGGATTTACTTCTAAATGAAAAAATATTTAGTGAAATTAATATTGATATAGATTAAATACTATGGCAATGCTCCTATAAGTAATTGCTGTGCTCATTTTGTGATCCATTTTCTGTACCTTCGGAATCGGATTCTAAATTTATTTTTCTCTAGTTATTCCCTTTCTGACTTCTGTGAAATCTTACCCTAAAGGCATAAAAACAGTACTAATAATTTAAGACTATCTTATGTATTTGCATGGACCTAAAAAAAAGAGCGGACAGAACGTCGCTAAGAAATATTTGAAGCACCACAATGGCGGCGGCGAACTATGTGTGAGTGTCTAAATTATTGCCAGATGGAAAAAAATTACCCAATTTTAAGGTGTGGTGACCTTGGAACTTGGATTTTATTATAAATAACAAAAAGGCAACGTAAAACTCTAAAATCCAATTGATTTTATATAAACGAGCACTTTTAAAATAAATGATGTATTCTTTGTTTAATCTTTATATTCATTATGGCGTTTGTATTATTTATAAATGAACTGCATTCAAGCTCAAGGTAACATGTTAATTATTTTTTAACTTTTATTTATACTCAATAAAATTTGGTATACCTAAATAATATTTGATCTTCTTATTTAGATATTTGTCTTTTTTGATAATTGATGGTTTTTATAACAAGTGTGCCTTTTAATATTGATCTCCTAATAAATACAATTTGATCTATATTATAATTAAAGTTTAAAAAATATTCGATCAACCTATAAATATTTATGGTAAATATATTTAATGAAAAAATATATTTATTTATAATATTATAATAAATTTACACGGTGCTAAGTACATTAAGATAAAAATAATTTAACTCCTACGTTTTAGGTAATTTGCAAATTTAAATTACTGACAACACTGTTTGGTTGCGTTTTGCTAAATTATATTGAAGTATAAACGAGAATTATGGTGAATAAATAACTTGCTTACTTATGAAAGGTGATTCCCTGACTTTCTTTAATGGAACCATTATGGTTTCTACAACTTTTCATCACGTAGAACGGCATCTTTTATTTTTTGTCATATAACATCACGCGCAGGTGGTTGGGAGCGTAATGGCGAGCGATCGGCTTCCTATGGTGTGAATGTGTGCGTGCCGGCGTGTTTGTATTAGCGAGCTGGCTTCCTAGGGGTGCTTCAGTTATTGTAACGAGAGGTGGTGTCCGCTCTTTTTTTTAGGTCCATGTGTATTTGTAATAATCATATGAATGAATGAATGAAAACTTTAATTGACAGAAAAAACAATAGCACAAACAAATAACTTATTAAAATAATTAAAATATAAATACTAAAAACAATAAACAACACTTCTGTCAAAAAGGAGGCCGCTCAGCATACGTTGCGCCGTCGTGGGAAGCGGACGCAAGTGACGCAACACTGATTTTCAGCGACTTCCTCAGACGGTTTGGCATTTAAAGCGAACAGTCTGCTCTCAATCCGTTTAACATTAAAATTATATAAACGTATATGTATATTTTAACTATTAATAATACCATCATGGAGACACAAGCTGAAAGATGTGCCAGATTAGGAAATAAAAGGTTATAAGTACAATAAAATAATAATAACAAAAATTGATAAATAAATTAATTTCGGCAGATACAATGCAACTAAGTTATTTTGTATGTTTGAGAAACCGTAGCTGCCATACTTCAATTTAAAATTTTGTACCGTTCGAAGGTGCCTAAGTGGCGGTGGTATATTGTTCCAGCACTTAGTTGCACTGTATCTGAAACTACCTCTAAATGCTGCTGAGTGGTATGCTGGGAGGATAAGGGCATTTTGAATCACAGCTCTGGTTTTGTAGTGTAATGAATTTCGTTGCGTTATCCAAAGTAATTTTTTAAATAAATAAGCAGGTGTTTTGGATGCCACAATGTCAAATAGTAGAGTGGCTAGGTGCACCTGTCGGCGACATTCCATGTTTAAGATCTTTTCTCTATTTAGGACCGGACTGATGTGGGAGTACCGTGGTATGTCCCAACAGTAGCGTGCACAGGCATTCTGTACACGTTGAATGGCCATTTTTGTACGAGCAAGCCGTCTCGGTCCATATATGATGTCACCATAAGTGAGCTTAGACAAAACTAATGCATCGCATAATCTTATTCTAAGCTCAGTGCTTAAATACGATCGAATCCGATAAAGAACCTTAAGCCGATAGAAACAGTTGGCAACTACAGTATTAAGGTGATTCTCGAACCTAAGATCCTCATCGAAAACTATGCCGAGGTTACGAGCTTCTTTTACTTGCTCGACAGGTTTACCAAGCAATACCACCCTTGGATTAAAGAGCGCTACCTTTTCTATATTTTTGCGCGTTCCTAATACCATGAACTTGGTCTTATTTGGATTTAGGGTAAGTAGATTTTGTTCAGACCAACGTTCAATGCGATACAGATCAGAGTTTAGTTGGGATACTGCATTTATTGTTTCACTAGGATAAAATGATTTATATAGTTGTAGGTCATCAGCAAAAATGTGATAATTACTTAATTTAATACTATTTGTGATATCTGCCGTATAAAGAATGAATAACAGAGGTCCTAAAATGGATCCCTGTGGGACTCCCCTCACAACAGCTTCGCGTTTCGAGAAGGACATACTTCCATCATCTTTATGTACTACAACTGACTGGGTACGGTTACTTAGATAGGAGTCAAACCATTTTACTGCTTGTAAATCTAAGCCATAGTAAGAGAGCTTGGAAAGCAAGAGCGGTATGCTGATTGTATCGAAAGCACGTGAGTAGTCAAGGAATACTAAAAGTGTGACTTTTCCTTGATCCTGTGCTCCTATAATATCATCAACAACATCAGCTAATGCAGTAGTCGTACTTCGGTGCTTACGAAAACCAGATTGTAATTCAGGCAATATATTATTTGACTCTAGATATTTCATTAATTGTTTATGGACAATTTTTTCAATTATTTTAGAAATGCAAGGGAGTATACTAATGGGGCGCAAGTCTTTATAGTCATTAGGATGTGATATTTTAGGTATAGGTCGGACCAGGGCACTTTTCCACATTTCAGGAAATGTGCCGGTAATAAACGAGGTGTTTATGATATGAGTGATGAAAGGAAGAATATATATGAAAGTAAGATTTAACATATCAAGGGATATATCGTCAATACCTCCGTCCTACCGTCATATCATGGTGACATAACTTTTCTCTTTCCTATAATTTGACAACGTATTTTTGTACTTTGAATTACATCGAGAATTCATTACTATATTATATTACCAAAGTAATTATGATCGTCAGCTTTGGTATGTACCTACATATTCCATATGTTACAACCCGGTCACATTATCTCGAGACCTCGCTGGAATGCGAACCACCCGCCCCGTTCTCCTTTCACCTCCCTGCACTCGCCACGGCGCGTCAGTACGGTTAGCACCTTCGTTGCCGATACGCGTCGACTTGTTTTCGTGGTATATTTTTAAACATTCCATTGTTACGTTTAGACTGTTATTGTTATTTTGTTATTGCTGTTACGTTAAAATATTGTTTTTGTTGCAACATTGGACATTTTTGTTAAGTTTGGACATTTTGGTTTAGTTTGGTCATTTTTGTTACTATTTCGTTGCTTTGAAGTGGGACAGTGAAAGTTTTTTTCAAATATGGGAAAACCTATTCACAGTGAAGCAAGAAATTTAATCCTCAAAGTTCTCGCTTTCTTTGAATCAGAGAAAGCTAACAAGGAATTCGTAATACCTGTAGATCAAGTTGTTAAACCAACCTGTGCTGCAACAGGAATATCAAAATGTACTTTGATGAGAATAAAAAAGGAGGCCAAATAATTGCGGCATGCGTCACTGCAACATGCTACACCGAGTACAGGTACTAGTCAAGGTTTTAACAACGACACACGTGAAGAAAAATTGTCAACACCAGGTAAAAAGCGCAAGAAGTACAAAAAAAAAATCGAAATTGATGATTTTGACATATGTGCCATACGTAATATTATTAACAGTTTTTATACTGTAAGAAAAGAAATCCCAACATTAAAGAAAATCTTGGCAGTCGCTAAAAGGGATATAAATTTTAAAGGTGAAAGAAGTTACCTTAGAAAAATTTTAATTGACCGGTTGGGATATAAATTCAAAAAATGTAAAAATGCCCGTACAATCTTAATACAAAAGCCAGATATAGCCGCGTGGAGGGCTCGGTACCTGCGCCGGATGAAAGAAAACAATGACCTTGGCGCAGATAAAAAACCGGTTACGTTTCTAGACGAAACATGGATTCACTCACACTACACCGTTAATAAATGTTGGCAAAATAGTACTGACAGCAGCGTAAAAAAAATTTTTAATCCCGGCCAGAGATGGATTCTTGTGCATGCTGGGGGAGAAAACGGTTTCATACCAGACGCAGAATTACTATATAAATGCAAACAGACAACAGGCGACTATCATCATGAGATGGATACGGATAATTTCTTGAAATGGCTCAAAGAAAAGTTGTTACCTAACTTACCGCCGAACGGTATTGTCGTCATTGACAATGCACCTTACCATTCAACACAATCAGTAAAGGCACCCACGAGCGCATCACTCAAATCTGTTATGCAAAACTGGTTGCGTGACAATAACGTTCCGTTTGACGAGAATATGACGAAAAAGGAATTGTACCCAATAATTTTAAGGACAAAGCCTCCAAAAAAATACGTCGTCGACGAATTAATGAAAGAGAATGGTCAGGAAATAGTACGTCTGCCACCGTGACGTGACGTATCACTGTGACTTAAATCCGATTGAATATATCTGGAATCTAGTGAAGCAAAGGGTGGCAGACAAAAATGTTAGCCAATCAGAAAAAGAAATAGAAAGATTAACAAGAGGTGCGATTAATTCCATCACACCTTCCGACTGGAAAAAAGAAGTAAATCATGTTGAAAGATTTCAACAGGAGTATTGGGAGAAAGACAACCTTGAAGAAGAAAATGTTCGTGAAATAATTATATCCCTAGGCGAAGAGAGTTCGGACAGTGAGATCAGCGATAGCGATAATGAGAATGAAATGACTGGCATCGAGCCAATCATATATTCTGAAGAAGATTTTTAGTCTGTAGTTTTGTGTAATAAACACTTCTTGTACCCACTTAACCAAGATTGTTTCATTTATTTTTCATCATTTTAATCATATAATAATATTACCTACATTAAATTAATTAACACAATGTGGCGAATAAATACTTCGCCAGTATCAACCTCTTTCGTTAAGTCGTTGATCAGACGATTAAGAATTGACAACGAACATCACTTTAAAATATGGCAATTATTATTACAAGAGAAAGCATTAAAACTTGAACAAGCTATACAATAGTTTCATTTATATATCATATTAAAATGGAAGTTAAGTTAAGTAACTTCCATAACAATATTTGTTTTGTTGGAAATCTTATTGTTTATAATGATATCCTACTACTAGAGGATGCTTGTTTTGCGCACTATGTCTATATCTGAGCGCCGACGCGACGTGACGTCATCGACGCCAGGTCTCGAGATAATGTGACCGGGTAGTAATGGGTAATTAATATAATCTATTTTGAAAATGGATACGTATTGAAAACAGTTGCTTAGCAATTAGCATAAATTATACATTCATATTTAAAAAATGCTCCGACCAATAAGACCATCTTTATTTCTATATGCTTTTGCATTTGTAATAATCGCTGCTGTATGCCTGTATATTTTTAATTATATCCATACTAACTATGAACATGATCTGTCATCAAATAAAAGATATCTCTCTGAGTTGGATTCACTGAAATATCAGCTTAATGGTATGATTTTATTATAAATATTTAATTAGACAATAATTGTGGAAATATATCACTTATTAAACATGTTTTTTTTAGTTGTTACAGAATATAAGAATCGTTTAGATAAATTACTCACCGAGACACAGCAGAAATGTGATATAGAGAAGGAAGGATTTAAAGAAATAGTTGATAGTTGTCTAGCCATGAAACAACAGACTGCTATTTGTCAGGTACCATTTCTAAAGAAATTATATGATCTTGAATATTATAAGGATCACATTCAGCAGTTTACAATTTGTACTATGTTATAGTGATAATAATAGAGAGAATGTGCCCCCAGAGCGAAATATAATGAATATCATATTGTTAGGTATGTTACTCATTACTTACACATTAGTTATACATTACTATTTATGTTAGTTTTTGACTGCTTATCTCTTACTGTCATTGAGTAACCTTGAAAAATTATCTGATACCAGCAAGTTTTTAATCCTTTCGTTTTCTTAAACTAATAGAGATAAATTCTTGGTCATAATATTCTCTACAGTTTGGCTTTTGAATCACATTCCTAGCTTTATTATTATCCTTATTTATAAAAAAACGCACCTGCAAGTCCTCTGGTGTTGCAGATGTTCATGGGCGCCGGTAATCACTTAACATCAGGTGAACCGACTGCCCGTTTTCCCCCTATTACATAAAAAAAATAGTAACGTTACTAACATACCTAACAATATGATATACATTACATTTCGCTCCACGGGCACATTCTCAATACTTAACCTGCTATACCCTTTATCATTTGTTTTTAAGTTACAGTTAGTTAGTTAGTTATTAGAACCACCGAATTACATATTATTACAAACAATCTTTACGAATATTATAAAGAGGAAAGATTTGTTTGTGTGTTTGTTACAATTTAACTCAAAAACTACTTGGCCGATTTTAAAAATTCTTTCACCATTTTAGCGACATTATCAGCTAGTAACATAGCCTATTCTTTTTGTGTATACATTGCACCCGTGGCGGATTGCTAGTTCTTAAATAAAATAATAAAAAATATATACTTATTATGCTTACGTCACTGGATGAAATTGTCATTCAAATATAGGTACCATTTGTTTCGGTGACTGTTCTGGGATTCTGGTACATAACTCCTGTGTGAAATGAGCTAGTATAAATGTGTATTTAACAAAATATTTAATAATATTCAGGCTAACTCTTATTTTTGTTAATTATTTATTTAACATTCCATTACCTAAGTATCACTGAACAGAAGTTCAGCAAAATAAAATGTATTTTATGTGTTTTTATATTTTCATGAATAAACTATAAGCCATAGATGGAAAAACCGTGAAGTGCATATTGTGCCTTTCAGTTTCAGTCTATGGATGTCCGAATGCTCGAAGTAAAAAGTAGGTTGACAGCGCATCATTGATTGATGTTCTGTGGTTGAGGTATCACCTACCATCAAGTGAACCTCATGCTCGTCTGTAGATATCTAATATTTAAAAATAAGCCCCAAAATAGGAAACCCTGTATTTTGGGGCACTATATTATCTTTGAGTTAAGCTTGGCTTGGTAATGGCAGTAGAGTTATTGTAACATCATATCAATAAGAAAAAATATTCATTACCTTGCATTATGATGTTTGTTTCAGAGCCAGTTTGAAGATCTTCAGGTTGAATGTACAAAAGTGAAAGAAGAATTGGATAAATACAGAAAGGAAAAGGAAAAATTAAATCCAGTTAGGTAGCATATTAATGTTTACTGTAATTCTGTCTGAAATTGTTCTAGCCACTGATGAACTTGAATAAAAATATTTATAACTTCCTTAACATTCTATTACATATACTGTAAGTTTCATTTTTATTATATCTAGTCTTTAATTACCATTGTAGTAGTACATAGGCTGACCGTGGTAATCTTGGCCTTGTGATCTGGATGTAAAAGGATGATGATGATTATTTACAAAAACACCTACGTACTTAATGGCTCATTCAGTATTAAAAAAATGGCTTTACTGCCAGATTATATTAAGTATTTTTCATAGAATTTGTACATTGAAAATCTATTTATTTTAATTAAAAGTGCAGCATTTGTTATATAGAGCGAATTGTGGTGTAAGAGTCAGATGGACGTATCTACATTTTCTCAATTTTACATGAGAGCAAAAATACTGTGTGCAATCCGCCATTTAAAATTTGATCAGTTTTTTTATAAAGATTATATAATTTTGAATAAAGAAAAAAAATTATATTGGTATATTGGCATATTATAGATTTAAAAAAGTTAAGTATGAAGAGAAACTATTTTTGAATTTTTTTGTAGATACGCCTTGTAGATTCATCTGGTTCTTATACCGCGAAATAGCGCTGTACACAGTATATTAAATCTTTGGTTTTTAATGTTGTCTAGCCTAAATGTATACATTCGAATATTGGAAGAAGTATGAGAGAAAAGGTGTTATTCTAGAACAAATATATTCTGTAAATACAAATTATATATTATGTATATTATATTTGTTGTTAAAATTGTTCAATATATCAAAACCTAAGCTATCACGAATGAAAAAATATTCAAATGTAATTTTAACAGCTTTAACTGAAAGTTACTATATGTATTATCAAAGAATTAATGATTGTTAAACATATTTAAATAATTAATTAAATTAATATTTAATGTAAAATTGTGTTACTTTTTATACTTTCTAATAATAATTATATTATAATAATTGCATGTTTTTTGGAATGAAAAATTAAATGTAATAGTATCTGTTGTACTGTTACATCTATATATTTTAAAATGTACCTATTTTATACAAATAAATAATTTGAATTGAAAATTTTGTATTCATTAATTCATTTGGTTATGCCTGAATCCATTTTGTGACAACATATACCTACATACTTATGCCTTGAAAATATAGCACATGCAGTAAACTTATAGGTAGTTTGTTCAGCAATACATGTTGATATTTACATTATTAATATATTAATATTATGAATACTGTTTTAACTAGATTAGAGAACTATGATTTCTCTCATAATATGCCACACTTAACATCAAGGACCCTGGTATGAAAACAATGTCACGCCTTTCTTTGGGTGTGATGAACATTAAAAATTGCAGTAATAATATTGGCAATTTTTTTTAAAATTAAGAATAAGAAAATATTTGGCCGAAAGACTGCCTGATGGTTCCCTGATGCGATCTTAATGGCATCATGCTAACTTAGACGAAGCCTCAAGCCTATTCACCCTGGCTTTGAAGACATCAAGATACGAATCGGGAAAGACAGACCCAGGCCAGGTAGAGAATTTCATACCTTGGCGGTTCGGAAGATAAAGGAAGAAGCGTACCGTTTTGTACGAATATAAGGTAAATCAACCAGATAAGGATGAAATCACGCTCTGTGGCTGGCTGTCCAATGCATGGTGAAAGGGAGCTGCAGGGATAAGTTCGTGTAATGCCGACGCGATATATACCTAATTGATTATTATTTTATAAGATTTTTCGTTAACGTTTTGATTTTAATAATTATGATGTAATTAATTATAATTATAGTTTTAACTAATTAATTATTTATATCCAATAAAGCTTTATAAAGTCTTATCTTTTTGTATGAGAGCTATCTATTGTGATTGTTAAAAAATACTATAAATGACAAGTTGAACCATAATTATCTTTTAAGTTAGAGCTGAGTTATTTTCTATTTCTCCCACTAGATGGCGGGAAACAAAAATAAATTATATAAGTGATTTCTGCGGCCGCCACCCGTCCTAGGGCGCCCTAGCCCGCCCAAAAGACCACCCTATAGGCAGGGCCAGATTTAGAGGTCTGGAGGCCCTGGGGCAACAAAGAAGTGGTGGTGATCTCAAATAATTTTTCAAATAAGATGATTTTTTTTTAAATAAGTATTTAAGAACAATATAAACATGTTTGTACAGGGTACAGTAGATAAAGGTAAAACAGCGAAACAAAATATCAAAGGAAAACTCGTTTACTAGTGTTTACTCGTCGGAATTTAAAAGATTTTTCCCGATGTCTATTGTGGGGGCCCCCGCTTTTGTGGAGGCCCCGGGGCTGTAGCTCCGGATGCCCTCCCCTAAATCCGTCCATCCCTATAGGGCGCGTACCCGCTCCCCCTGCAAATCCCTCCGTGGCGTACAGGGTTCCTTATGCCGCAAGATTGATCTTTTATTTATGTTACTAGTAACACGCCCCGGCTTCGCACAGGTAAAATGTAGATGTACTATACACAATAATGCCTATGTTAATCGCTGAAGATGTAGCTTTCTAACGGTGAAAGAATTTTTAAAATTAGTCTAGTAGTTTTTGAGTTAATTCAATAAACAAATCTTTCCTCTTTATAATATTAGTATAGATAATATATATTATGCGGAAAATTATTACTAATGTCTTTTATTAACACGAGTAACACATTTAAATACCTCCTCCTCCTACTTTATACAGGATTAAAACTTTCCAGTACTTTCAGCAAACGTGGTCACGGTAAGATCAGTCGCGGGCAGAATAAATAGCGTTTAAATCCGGAAAATTATTATTGAAGACAATATACCTACTTCTACATATATAAAAATACTAGCAATTGCCCCCGCAACCCCCCTTGTGGGTTGAATTTCGTAAAATCCGTTCTTAGCTGACCTCTACTCGGCGAAAGGAATATTCCTACCATATTTCAAGTTGCTACGCCTTATGGTTCCAGAGATATCGTGATTAGGGCATGCATTATTCGTTCGAAGTAGGTATTCGGATATTTCGAATTCTATACTAAACATTATTCGAATAATTCGAATAATACGAATTTTTCGAATTGTGTTTTATTTAATGTGTGTAAATGAAAAGAAACCTTTTTAGTACTTAAACATTTTAATTAGGAACCAATATGTGCTCAAAAACATTAAAGCACAAGCTGAGCATCGGCCTTTTCTTTCGCCACACAGCATAATATCATGTAATTTCCATATAGAATGTATTTAAGAAGTGTGGCATCGAATAAATTTTTCTTATTTCTTAAAAAAGTCGTCTAAACATAATTATAAGTTGAAAAAAAAATACTTTGTTGTGTTCCGAAAATACGACTGTAGGAAACTGAGGGCGTCTAAAGTATCGTTATTAAATGAACATCTCAAATGATTACAAAAAAACCTATTTGCCGAAAATACATGTTCAGCTTCAACACTTGTAGGTGGAATGGTTAGTAAAAAATCATACATTTACCAAAACGAAGTAGAATAGTAGGTATTCGAAATGTTCAAAAAAACCGAATAATTATATAGGTACTATTCGAATAGTTAATGTAGCGAATATCCGAATAATATGAATATCCGAATATCCGAATTGCATGCCCTAATCGTGATGAGTATCTATATAGGTGGGAATCTCTTTTATATATATAGATTAAAAATACCACTGAATACTTATTTAAGATAAGTATTCAGTGGTATTTTTTTTAAATCTAAATTATAATATATTCTAGTCTTTTGTAAGGAAAATATTATTTCAGTTTCTTTATATTTTAAGCGGTAGCTATTTTAAGATATTAAAAGTAATTTGTATAATGCAACGTAGTACAAGAAATACTCTTATATTATAATGTACTTATATAATGACGTCTGCAATACTATACCAGTTTATATCGATCTTTTTTGATCGATAAAAATAATAGTGTTTCCCTGGGATTCAAACATTCAGTAATTAATAGATAGTAAATTAATATATATGTATAATAATTAGAAAAAGAGCGCCGGGTCTAATATTAATTTATGTTTTCAATTACGTTTATCATTATGAGTGTACCAGCAAATATAATGATCATCTACCCTCAAGATTTAGGGGAGGGCATCTAGTCATTCAACTTGAGGGGTTTCCCCCTTTTGGGGGTAAACGATGTAAGGTGAATGAAATGAAATGTCTACTCAGAGGTTGGCAACACTGTCATCTTAACCATAATACAAATATTGTCTCACACTTTAAATAAAATAATTTTCAAGTCTTTGAGTCAAACATACTAATAGTCAAGGGGACACTATTACAACAAGTATAAACTCTATAGAAATAGATGGCGTTAGTGTGGCAACTTTGTGAAAATTCAAAGAAGATCCTTGCCCTTGATCATTGTTGAGTAGTTCTCGAAACGCTAGTAATATTATTACATAAAATTATATTACATTAGTAGGTGCTACATCAAAAAAGAAAGCTGAATTATCTAATTAATAGGACTGTTTTTTTATGGTTCCTTTTTTATGTTAGATAATATCGACAGATGAGCATGAAGTTCACTTGATGGTAAATCGACCTACTTTTTGCTTCGAGCAATAGATTGAAACCGAAACGCGCAATATGCACCTCGTGGTTTTTCCATCTATGTACGGTGGTTCTTTACCAGGTTGGAATTTCGGTATTCCTCCACCCGTTTCATGCCTGAAGTTACCAGATATGGATAAGACATGCTTACAGAAAATTATAAACACGTCGTCCCGGTGGGATTCGAACGCACGACTCACGATGCGCACCGCAGGTGATCTTCCGAACGCACCTACGGGGCAAACGAGCACGCATCTCTTCGATGGCTAGTGAACACCACCGCCACAACACCAGGGTTATGGAGAATGGTACGGCTGAAACTAGAAGAGCAAGTTAAGGCCTACGCAGACCGGGACGGCAAGGCAAGGGATTTTAATTTTTACTAATGGACATTCAACCGTACTGGTACAGAAATACGACATAAATTGCTATGCTTTAAAATGATGCCGTGGCATTGAAAGGGATTTTATCGCAACACGCGCCACAGGCTCCCGTGGCGGGATGCCGTGGCATACTGCGGTAGGCAACGGCATGCCACGGACTCCGGCGCTCGTAGTGATATACTGCGGGGTGCGGCGGCGGGAGTAGAGAAGCGGGCAGCAGGAGTCGCTGAGGCGTGCTTTGTCGTGCCGCGGCACGCCGTGGCATGCCGTGGCAAAGTGCTGGAATGCCGCGGTATCTAAGCGGCCAGTGTGCGCTGACTCACGGCAAAATCCCTTGCCATGCCGTCCCGGTCTGCGTAGGCCTTTAGAGGATTAGTCCGAACAGCTCCTCTGAGCACTCATGTTAAGCCACGGTAACTAGACGCTATGTAACTCGACACCAAGGAACTAAACTACATAGCGAAGGCTCGCTAATGATGACAATTAAGACGTAGTATCCTCTTCATTTACCTACTCAGAAAACTCTAAGCTACTGGACATAAAAAATATAGTGATGTGAAGATTCTTATAAATGTTCTTGGTGATAGTTGTTATTAATGATGTGTGACATTCGAAGTGCTACCGTCCGCCTCTGTCGCGCCTCCAATCCATAAATTATGTATCACGGAACTTTGATATTTCTATCAACCTTACGCTAAAGTATTAAGGTTGCTTATCGCATTGAAGTGATAATTATTATATTGTGCTCAAAACATAAGTAGTTAGAAAGTAGTAAAGCAAAGATATTGATGAGTTTTTTTGTCGTTGCGGATCAGACTGCCTGTCGCCATGACCGGATGTTGGATAGTTTGAAACGGCTAAGTTTTTCATAATTTACTATGGGAAGTGTCAAATATCAATGAAAAACTTTAATGACCATTTTTATACATTTAGTGACTTCAATTTGATATATTAAAATTTTGTAATAACATGATTTCTGTTATACGTCACATTGGGTATCCCAAGCTAATGTAATAATATTCATAGATAGGTTTCAAGAATTTATTTAAAAGAACAATATGTTCACTTATAAGAACTAACATTAACTAATGATGCGCTGTCAGAAATTCATAGACTGAAGACAGAACGTGCGATATGTTCTAGACGGTACTTACCCGGTTGGAATTTAGATATTGATCCTCCCAACTGTTTAGTGCTCGAAGTAAAAGCGAGTTGTCCTGGTGGGATTCGAATCCGTGAACCATCGATGACTTTTATGCAGGGACCTTTCTAAAAGAGGAATTTTAAAATAAAAACTTTGTGTATGGGAACTGAATGAGTACCAATATAGGTAAATTAACGACATACGAGTATAATAACAGCATTATTAGGGTTTATAAAATTTTGATGTTTTTTAAATTAATACAGTAGAATGAAGAATCTCACTAATCCGGTGCTTCAATAAACGGACACTCCCAATAAAAGTTATACAAAAAAAATAATTATTAAATTGTGAGATGTTGGAGTTATAAAAAACGTGTAGAAGTGATCACATATATACTAGTTATATTCTCTTTATGAATTATATATTTTTAAATAAAACCTTTAATTCATACTTTAATACTTTATTTTCATGTTTTATTCCTATCTGCACAATATAAATAATTGTATTGTTAAATTATTTTATCTTAAAAAAATGTCACAAATGTGAGTCAGGTTTTATTAATATTTCATTATTTATTTTCATAATTTATTGTCGCCAATAATATTGTTTTTTATTACCGCGGGTATCACACATTTAAATAAAATACTTACTTTATACCGGACTAGCAATCCGCCCCGGCTTCGCACGGGTGCAATGTATCAGATCATGATAATAAAATTGGTCGAGTAGTTTTATATGGATAATTTTCCCCGTTTTTGAAACATTTTTCACTGTTGCTTCGCTCCTATTGGCCGCAGCGTGATGTTACAATATATAGCCTAAAGTCTTCCTCGATAATTGGACTATCCAACACAAAATTTTTTAATTTTTGAATTCGAACCAGTAGTCCCTGAGATTAGCGCGCTCAAACAAACAAACAAACTCTTCAGTTTTACATATAAATATTATTAGTTTAGATTAAAACGCTGTTTATTATTTATAATATTTACGCGATTTATATACATGTGAATCGTGTTATAATTCAGTATAAAGTATTTAAATGTCGCTAATAAACTAATGTATGTTAATAATTATATAAATTATGCAATATAATTAGCATTTTCAATATATTCAGCGCCAAACTTTTAAACGCTTGACGCTGTTTGAAATAGGAATGTCATAAATACAATGTGAAATAAGTTTATTACTTTGTAAGGATTTTTATGGCAGTTAAAAATATTAGTTATAATCACAGTAGGTACAGAGTTTCTGTTCCGTGGTTAGGTATATCGTAGCGTAATTGTTATCGAGTTTTATTTCCTAAACGAATGAAAGAAAATTTGTCGGAATACCTTTGGTCACTGGTTAATGGTGGACCAATCCTATCTTATATTGTACTAGCAGCGCGCGCCGGCTTCACACGGGTGCAATGTAGATGTACTATACACAAAACTTATAAACAGTCTATGTTACTCGCTGATAATGTAGCTTTCTATTGGTGAAAGAATTTTCAAAATCGGTTCAGTAGTTTTTGAGTTTATTCATAACATACAAAAATACAAATCTTTCCTCTTTATAATATTAGTATAGATTTAATATTTGTGATGCGACTGATGCTTTCAAAATTTATCTTAAAATGAAAATTGCATACTAATTGGATTTTGGATTGGATATAATAATTCATATTGGATATAAAAGTGTCGATCCCGGTGACAATCGAAACCATGACCACTGAATATAATAGTAGCACGGTAAGAACTTTGTTCCAACTAACACGTCGAGACTCTTTCCGTATTTTGCTCTTCCATGCGTTTCTTACTTTTTACTTTGAAACTCAATTTACTTAAAAAAGCTGAATGTGTGTTGTTCCACAGCCCTCTCACGTCTCCACAACACAATTAATCCATTTCGAAATTATCCGGTGCATCCCCTTGGGGTTTAATTAAAATGTAAATGTCGACGGTTCGCGGCTCTTTACGAGATATCATAATATGAACATAAACCGACATTGAATTTTGATTATCACTAAACTGAATTCATGAAATTTAACTAATAATAGTATTTTAGCAATTTAAATGATTACATTTACATTTGGATCAGCAAACAGATATAGGCCTAATAGTGTTACTAGCATATCGAAATCAGGATCGGATTTAGAGGTTTGGAGCACTAGGGGCAATGAATGAGTAGAGGCCCCAAATTATTTTCCAAATAAAATGAACAACTTTTTTTATATTTAAAGACTATAATATAATCTTCTTTGTGCAAAGTACAGTAGGTACGGTAAGTAAGGTTAAACAGCGACAAAAAAAATGACAAAGGAAATGTTGTTTACTAGAGTCGGAATTTTAATGACTTTTTTCCAAAATTATTGTGGCAAATGCCCTTCCCTAAATCTGATTGTGATCAAAATAATATTTAAGTAATACTTATTAGACTTGAAAAAATAAATATGTAATGATGCGGTCTTCTATCTGTATATCTTCAAAACTGCTAAACCTTATTTGCTTAAATAAGTAAATATTCGGGTAATTTTAAGACATCCTGAAAAAAATAACTTTACTGATACATCAGGTGAACGAAATGATGCAAAAAAATATTTTTAAATTAAAGCTATTTTTGAAACTAAACAGTAGGTACGTAATGGTTTTTATTATAAACTATACGTACCACTAGTGGTTGTTGCAAATACATTTACAATATACCTAAGATATCGTGGCGGAAGCCAAATCAATATTTCAGCGTTGAAAAGAGACAAGTGAGGCTTAACAGGGCGAGTGCCACGCCCCTTCGCTTCCACCCCACCGTTACATCCCTCAACCATAGCACTCCACGTCTCCGTTTACGACTTCAACGGCATTTTGGTACCATAGAATATCTACATATAGGAAAATTATGATGGCACCAGAAGGAAATAATTTTGCAATAATGTCTACTTAAAATATACAGAAACAAATTACAATTTAAATAAGAACTCTTGTTCATTATAATGCATATTAATTATTCTTTTTTAATTTAGTTTGTACTGTTGTAAGTACTATTTTAATTAGCAATTAACCATATATTGGCAATATTAGGTACCTATTCCGTATTTTAGTATTATGAGTGGTAGAGCGCTTTTATTTACGCTAACTAAACAATGAGTAACTGAAATAAAGTATTATGTTGGCTCTCTTGCAATATTGTTTTTGGTTTTTGTTTGTATTTTGTAAGTAATATATGTGATACTATATAATATATAATATAATATAATATGGTATATATTGTAAGGTAGGTATAGCAATGTGTTTTGTTTCATGGCGTAGCTTACCCTTGATAGGCACTGTATTAAAATTTGGTAGGGACTTTCTTTTTTACTGCGGCGAAGCCCTAATGTAAGGTTTTTTGCTTACACGGGTTTGGGGCCCCTGAAGCTAGGGGGGCCGTATCTCTGATACGGCTGTGGCGGCAGTAGATATGTCCTTACTCTTTATGCAAGTAAAATGATCTATTTGATCTTGCAGCCAAAATCATTGATATGCAGATAACTTATCACTAACTTCCTTCTTTTCTTTATTTTTCATGTTCTTAATTCTTTTAAGGGTGTCTAGACCAAGGCGATCTTAGAAGTTAGAAGTGATTCATGTTTGAGCCTAGAGTTAGGACTTGCAAATGTTTTTTTCTCATTACATTTTTTTTACAGTTCCCAAGATTTGGACGTGATAACTTTTGGGATAGAACCTTAATTAATCTATTATTAGGTTTATTTTTTCGCTCAAGAATGAACCTACTGGGTTGAACATAATAATAATAATGGTTTTAGTAGAAATGTCTCATTGTTTAACTTAATTATCAAATTATTATTGTGCTTTTTGTGACAGCGTTGTTTGCCTGGAGTAGTATAGGTGAATTGCTGAATTGAATCTGTACCTCTCAAGTTTACTGATTTTTGTAACACTTTGTGTTTAAAGTATTATCATTTATTTACTAAAATTGTGGCAGTGGTAAGTGCGAACCGTTAAGAGGTATTGGGTTCGGATCCCGGGAAAACAAGGTTAGATAGGGAACAAAAGGCTGATTACCATTGCCCTTAAAGAAAAATTATCAGTAATAAAGGTATATGGTTCTGCCCCATGCCCACTAAAGTTGATAATCCACTACACTTCTATTTATTTTTGAATAATCAACATTCATAAAACAAGGAGGGATGTAATAATTATTCAAGTGATCGATTTTGAGTGTAAAAACATTCTATTCTATTTACAAAGTTCCATATTTGTTTATAATTAGGCTCTCTATATGTTATGTTGTCTATAATTATGGACTCAGAACCTATTATAACATAATTATTATATAATGATATGTTAATTTTTAGTTATCCACGATACTGAAGCAATTTATGCTGGTCGGGCAGCATTTTATATGAAATGTAAGATAGTAAATTTGGATAAAGAACTTGTCTTCGATGTTATTATAAACGTTCGAAGAATACAACATTTTCTTGACTTTTATACGTTAGACGACGCATTTTACATTGGAAAATTAATATATAAAATCCGAAGTAAATTTACTAGAATGGTACGCTTGTATATGCTTTCGTATAACAATTTCGATGCCTATGATCACAACAAAGTAAGTATTATCATTAAGAGAATAATTACCTTAAGACCCTCAGTGTCATGATGTAGGTTACATAAAAATTAGGTATAGTTACAAACTATTTTTTTTTTCAAAAAAAAATTTTTTAGTTATCGTGTTGAACTAATACCTACTATAAATTCACATAACGTTATTCATTAACGAGCAGTTTATTTAATTATTTTCTTGAAATTATTAATAAAAAATAATAAGAAAAGATTTATAATTTCAAAGTCGCATATTCAAAAAGATTGAAAAACGCTCCTCCAGAGGATACTTTTCGCAGTGTATTTACTAGGAATGTATGATATTAGGTATATTGAATGTTAACTATAACTTATTGCACGGTTGTTATTCAAATTCTTGTACGAAACATTTAATTACGATTAGTATTAAAATAAACTTGTCCAAGTCGTCTTACTGGACTTAAAATAAATACACTAATAATAATAATTAAAGCCATACAATGCTCATGAAAATTAGATATCGCAAAATTTCATGATAAATAATAATGTCTTCATTAGCGACAGCGAGTTATATTTTTCAATGGTCAAGCAAGACTTACTTATTATTTTCATAGCTGGTTTAATTTTTCACGTAGAAATCGATTGGCGATCTGCCGGGTTGTCTTAACACTTGACGTACTTACATTTATATTTGGGAAGCCAAGCTCCATAAAAATACAACTCATCAACCCATTCATCCATAAAAATACTCGAATTCCTTACTTTAATTAAGAAGTTACAGTAATTAAAGCAAATTATTATGCTAAGTCCATTCTAGCTCACTTAGAAACCGTCCTGATTAAAGTTTGGTTTCAAAAATATTTCTAGATTTGAATATGCTGTTTTCTCACTTCTGTTCTATCATGTGTGGTGTAACTAACTCGCCTTTTTTATATAGATAAGATAAAAAACTAAATATATTAAAATATTGAAATAATAATCTAAGTATATAACATTTCCAGCATATTAATCACTTGATGGAAATTCAACATATAGCCATGGAAATCGATAATTTAGTTGAAATTATCTTAGACTACACATGGCCATATAAAAAAAGAAAAAGACCCATTGATAAGTTCTTACCCCCTGGATTTGTGGTAGAGGACGGAAGCAACTTACCAAAAGAATTTTTTGGGGCTCGAAGTGGTGGTCCGATTAATAAAAAAAAACCGTTATTCAAATATAACGCTAAAAATCATGATCAAAATATACTGAGGGAAAATGTTGTAGGCAAGAAACGTTTTAACGGAAGCAATACCGAAAATAATGGTGGTGGTTTTGATTCCGACATTAACTAATGCACTCTAGAATTATTATATCATATTGTGGTTCATTTCTAATCAGTAGAAGGGTATCAAGTAAAATAAGAAAAAAAAATCCCTGTAATAAGTATATAATTTCAATAATAATGTAACTAATGTACAAATATTACTAGAGAATGATGAATATTGAACTGGAGGAAGTAATACACCTAATTGGTTGACTATGCTAGGAGATAGAAACCATTGCGGAATTTTCTTTTGATTTGCTAGGACACATTTTTACGTCAAGTTTGTAAACACATTGCCAAAAAGCTTCTGTTGGTGTTTTATGGTTCAATTTTTTGATATTAAGGTATCTAACTATATAAGGTAAAAAGCCAATAACTGCTTGCTACCGCTACTTTAAGCAAAACGATGTGGCAAATTTACAATAACCCATACTAACTTGTGACTTTGAGTCCTTTTAGAAATTTACGAAATAATTGTTAAAATGCTGAAATATTAAAAGTTTATTTGTAAAGGTTATAAGCTTTTTTTTGACGAATATTCGAATTCTTGAATTGAAAGCAGGTCGACTGCGCACTCATGACGTAGAATCATAAAAACTACATGCACAATATATGTATCTACCTTTTGAAAATAAGCCTCTCAGTAGAACTGTGAGTACTGTAATTTTCTGGCACTATATGACTTTAGTTAACAATCTTTCATTGTATGAATGAAGTGATGTAAACTAAAGTCATATGTAAGGATATCATCCTTTAGTCCTCATATAATATCATCCAAGACTATCAGTCTTTAGACATTGGTTCACTATTATATATATTGGTATAATACACTGATGAAGGTAGAAATCCTACAAAATAAATAACATATTTTCTTATATTTTTGTTTATTTCAAATTTTTTAAATTTTTTATTATTAGGTATATGTACAGTAAGATTAATGGTAAAATTAGTTCCTACAGTAATTTCGGCTTCTTCCCCAGAAGTCAAAGAAATCCCTCAAACAGAGCTAAAGGTAATGCGGTAAAGTCATAATATATCTATGGTATATAGTAGACAGTTATAATTTATTATATTGTTAGTAAAATGGTTGTATGTTTTGATAGCGTAGACAGGTAGCGCTTGGTAAGAATATAAGTAGTTATGTAGCACCAATTTAATCATATCTAAGCTGTATTGATTAAATATTTACATTTAGATTAATATGTTTACATTTCCAATGTTTATTTAAATTAATCTTGACGGTAGTTAAATAGAAAACAAAAGCACTCAATTTTATGCCATTTTCGCCTGCACACAGGCAGGCTGACTAAAACGGAACGCAGGGATACATTAGTTTACTTTCGGTTAAGAATTTGTTATTGTAAGCCATATGGGTGCAGGGAGGCGCGCCGCGGGTTTTTTTCTGTTACGACGAATTTACGGCCATCGTTAAACAATGGGACACATGCTTACATGTCCGTCCATCTGTGACTATACAACCTCCTAGCCCATTGTTAGGTCACGTTAAGATCCCCTCCTGCAAAGAATCTCTCAATGTTTTTCTCACATGAGCATCTCACTAAAAAGCACCGGTGATATAAATAAAGTACTATGTAAAAACTTATGCTAAAACGCTGAAATTAAAATTATTGTGTACAATTATTTCTTTTTTTTAAACCTAATCGAAATGTATGTTATGAAGACCTATCAAAATTATAAAACACAAAAAAATTAAACTTGTCTCATAAATCTGATTCCAGTCAATCTCCCCCATAGAACTGAATAGTCTTTATATAAAGCCGAGTTTTCTAAAGACAATTTCGATTACAATTTATACTAAGATTCAATTTTTTTTACATTTTTTAACAGCCGCTATGGCAGCAGTGTGCGCGTTACGTTTAGCACCATTACTCTTTGGTAAGAAATCCAGGGAAAAGAGATAAAAAATATGTCTGTCGCGCAAGACTATATGTCACATCATTTTTATATACATGCCTGTATAGAAATAAAATCAGTGAAACAAACACAGAAATATGTGTACCCCTTGCCCCACTACGGGACTCAGGAATTGAATTCAATCGTTTAAGCTGAAATAATAGCTATGAAGAAAAGTTAGCCTTTAGCCTTATTCAACGTCTATATAATCTGAATGGAATAATATATTTTGAGCTGAGTATAATCCTTACTGAGTACTGACAAAGTTTTCCGGGCGACGGGCGTATATTCAATATCGCATTATCAATATTCAGAGGGAGGGCATAGCCTCGGGTCACCGAGCGGTTTCAACTTCAATAACGCCTAAAGGAATCCACTTAACGATGAATCGATAGCTAATTATGCTGAGCACTCTTTCAGTCGGATTATGGTCGTCTTACAAAATATTATCCAGGTTTATATTTTTCGTTGTTTCATAGAAAAATCGGCGAATAATAATCAGGAGATCTTCGCGCCGGTAGACTAAGGAAATAAAATTAATTGAATATTATGAAAAGCTTTACATTTTACGTTTTGTATGTACCCACTGTGGTACTGTAATAACAATTTATAGATATCCCCTTTTATAGTAAAAATCATTTAGCCACTACAATATTCAAAGGCTGCGTGGGTTGTATTCTCGTGACAAAGCTAGATAAATTGCATCGTAAAAGCGACTATAATACGTACATCTTAAGAGGGAAATTCATTTTATTTTGATTTCAAATACTTCACCACGAATGTCACGGATCAAATCGACAATAAACGTCGAGTATTTACTTTACATTTACTCTTTAATTGTACGCCGGATAGTGATGAGCGAGTGTTCGCTCGAATTCTGAATTCGATGACATTGCATTTTAGGGACAATACCTTAGTGCTATTTACTACAGCTATAAAAATACATAATTTCTGTTTACATAAAGTTATTTATACTTTATTCCTGATAATTACTTATAATAAGTCATTTTCAAAAAATAATTCAAGTAACTGTTGTAAAAACATATTCTAGTTTTAATAATTTTAATAAATTTAGATATTTTTTATCCCGCCCCGTATGTATACACAATGTACCTGCTGTAAATTACGCGTATAAAGTATAATGTAGTAGATATACCTAAATATGAAGACAAAAGCTTTGAATTTATTTTCGTGACCAAACGCGCTGCTTTTTGTTTAATATATTGCTTGGAAGAGAAAAATATTTTCACCCATACATCACATACAAAGCACGCAAATGTACAAAAATGACACTTCGTATAATTTCATAACATCGGTCGACTATCGCACTATTCTCTTACTCTTGAATACCTAATAAGAAACTATCGTTCATCAAACAAAATACGCCCATATGAGAATAAGCTAAAGATCTTTCTCCAACTTCGATCAACGATTATATACCTCAACTGTGAATGATGTATATATATAAATATAATTTACAACTGCTTAATTATATACATAATACTTATAAAATTGACTAATCTTATACTAATATCATATTTGAGAGAAGATTGCTAAGAATAATTATTATTTTAATGCATCACAAACTTCTCTTTAGAAAATTATTTTCTTGACCATTTCTCGAAATCACCGTTAGCAAGCGATAAGGCCGCAATTTTTGTAAAAAAAATATGTTTTTTTTCTTTATGTATTTGTTCTTTTGTGTATCTATGCAATTTATGAATTATCATAAACATAGTTAACAATAATATACAAAACATACTTATTATTTTGGCATGTGTATAACTTGAGTAATATAATATATATATTTGTATACAATATAGGTATACGACAGTAAAGAACAAGCAAAGGCTTTACGCTCAATAAATGGAAGCGAATTGAGCATGCGCAGAGTACTGGGAGGTGGGTGAACATAAGCCTGCTATAGTATTGTCTACCCACAAAAATCATAAACGAGAAACAGGAGCCAAGTTCCCGACAAATGATGAGCAAATTCAACAATCTCACTTATTATTTGTGCAGAACTTTACTTATTTTACACATTATTAATATTTTAAGTATATCTGATATTTAAAGATAAATTATTTAATAAACAGTTACATTCACTAAGTAATCGGAAATTCCTGTACTGTGTAGTAGTAATAGTACCTACATGACATATTTTCTGGGAATTCTATAGTATACACGCAATAATTTTATTTTTGATAATCTATACTAATATTATAAAGTGAAAAGATTTGTTTGTTTGTTTATTACGATTTGACTCAAAAACTACTTGACTGATTTTCAATATTCTTTCACCAATAGAAAGCTACATTTTGTACCTCTACATTGCACCCGTGCGAAACCGTCGCGGATCGTTAGTTGTAAATAAAATTTTACTGACGTTATATAACTCAGGATAAATTTTTGGGGGTTAAATTGGAAATAATGCATGTATTTTATCATCAATTTATGAGAATCTGGTAACCACGGTATTGCTTTACTTAGAGTGGGCGAAGTGAACTTAGTATTAGTAAAATTGAAAGACTTGCTATATGTGTTCAGTGTCTAGCATGAAAAAGGTGCTGTTTCAAAATGCGCTTATCTTAGGTGTATTATATGTACATATTATGTATTACATGAAGTTAAAGCTTAAAGTGTTCAACACAGAGATAGCGATATGTTCATAAAATGCAATAAAACCTGATAGATATGACCTCAAATACTGGTAGAAAAATCTAAAAGATTACAAAAGTCTGAGACTTTCCTTGAGATCGATCAGGTGCTGGCAGTAATTTTTATAAATCTATTTACTTTTAATATTATTATGAAGCCTCCTGGGAGGTCGGTCTACCAGATACTAACCCAATTATGTTTGAAAATATCTCTATATTCCGCATTATTTAACCGCTCTATCTCTACTTCAATTTCGATCTTATATCTGTACAACTGGTTACATTTTTGACTGCCCATGAATAGGGCTAGGAATGGCTCGTCCTTTTTTTATTTTGATAGCGCACAACAATAGAGACTTTTATTGGCCGTTTTGTAAATCAGAAACTGTCACAAAATACACAGTCATCATCACCGCATCGGCTGTGTCAACAAATGATAATACAATTTAAATTTAATATTTCAAGTAGTAGGTAGGTAGGTACGTTAATGTGTTACTTAGGTTATTCACTAATTGTGATCTTTTTCATTCACTATTATAAGTAGCTCTTGCGAAATTATCGCTGTGTGAAATCCATCTAAGGGCGTTGCCTGGATTTACCTACACCCTTCAGAGGAGCCCCCGTGGCGAGACTTAAGAGTCAAGATGATTTTATTGGATATGGCACATCCGTCTCTCTGGTTAGCAGAGAGAACTTGCCACACTTCCCTCTCACATATACCTCATCGCGTTCTCCTCTATAAAAAATATAGGTGATAACCATAACGCTTTTGAATATTTGATTTATATTAAAGCAAATACCTATAAATCAATGAAGGTAGATAAAGTGGGGTACTAGGTAACTAGAAAAAAGTCTGATCTTAACATTCACCGATTTCAAGAAATATATTAATGACACAGTGTTGAAATAAAAAAAATATATCTAAAAACGATTAACTAAATTATCAATGAGAACGTTGCACTTTTTAAGGAAGTCACATGAGATAAGCCAGCGCCTTTTCTCATCACCGGAACACTAAAGTAATTTGAACAAATAAATCTTAATCCGCATTGTGAGGTGCGTCGCAATAACACTGACTCGTAAATTTGTAAATGGCACAAAAGGAATTAGAAGTATGGTCCATTGTTGCAAATTGGGCAGCCCCTCGGCCGTGAAATAACCATGGAGCCATTGACGACAGGCGTTAATAAAAACATGACGACATGTCAAAACTGACCAGATTTAGTAGGCGACAAGTGATGGGCATTGTTCGCGCTCTATTCAAATCGGTGTGGGCTCCTCGACACCTACGTGGTGTCTTCAAGATGAAGGGAATGTGCTGTGACAGTGTTTGCGTATCGGATCGTTGGATACATAATCGTTTAGGCTTAAAATTAAGCACGCTTCCTATTCAGAAATATTGAAAAATTAATTGAAAAGGATCGGTTTCACTGATCATTGTGTAATGAGGATTGTATACAACATATCGACTTTTACCTCGTATAAATACAAAACAAAGTTCTCACTGTTAGTATAATTCACCACTGCAATTTCTTATTATTCAGAGTAAGGTACATCTAACAATAAGTTACACTATCCAAGGATCCACTATACACAGACAGGGATTCCTAATTTCTCAGATTAAGTACCTACCTAATATTTTGATGCCCAAAATTAAACCAGTAAACCCGTGACTGCAGTGACTATATGTATAGTTGTGGGTGTGCATGTTGTGTGTGTGTATGTATATTTGTTGTGTGGAGTTCACAATGATATAATGTATACAACGCAACTAAGCGATGCCATTCAGTGAGATATGGCTCTAACCGTGTCGGCCTTCATCTTAACGGCGAAGCTGCAGTCACGTTGCACATCATAATGTGGTAACTTCTCGCAATTCTGGAAAGAGCTACCTATTGTGTATCTTCATTCATTTTATAATTAAATAAACCGATATTTCTTGTTAAATTAGATATCTACAGAAAATCACGAGGTTCACTAGATGATAGGTGATAACCCAGCCACAGAACGTCAGTCAATTATACGCAGTCAACCTAATTTTACGCTTTTAATTCAAGCATTCAGATATCCATAGTATAGACTCAGACCGAAACTCGCAATGTGCACGGTCCACGATTTTTCCATCTATAAGCGGTCGGAATTTCGATTTTCCTCCCACCCGTTTAATGCATGACCAGACGTGAGGAAGACAGGCTTATAGAAAATTACAAATATGTCGTCCCAGCGGGATTAGAACCCGCGCAAAAACTCATTAGAGCGCAAGGTAGTTCCACCAAACGCTCCTACGCGCCCGTCGTAATTATTTGAATCAAATAATTATATCAGTTATCAGAATCGACGTCTACCGTGATATTAAATAAATAGAATATTATTTATTTAAAAAGCTAGATAAACAAATAAACACAAGTGGAATCCCGAGAGTGGCTCGACAGTCGACACGAGTCTGTTTGTCTTGTATTTTAACCGTATCGCATCGTGTACGAAATAACAACCGAGACAGTTACACACGACCATTTGTAATTCAATCTTTTTATACTATTTTTAAAGTCTAATATTTCCAGTCTAACATTCGAATATGGCGTACTTACGATCCTACCTTTTTTATTAACATATCCTTTTATAAGTTCAAAAACGTGATAATTTCTTTAATGATTAAAATCGAAATGGAGTTTTTTTTTCACTCTTGTTTGTGGAAGATATGTACTTATACAAATGCAGCCCAAAAATTAAAGTCCTAAAGCTTCACTAACTTCACTAAGATAAAGAGATAGAATTTGTTTATTTATAGGGGGTAATTTGTGGAACTACTAAACCGATTTGTAAACTGGTTTGGATTCATCGGTTAGTTTTCCTAATTATTTTCTTTTTTATAATTATATTTTTTTAATTTTTATAACATTAATGATTATTTAAAGAAGACTAAAGGGAGCTCAAAGACTGCATATATTTATGTCTTAAATAATGTAAATATTAAATTTTCAAGCGTGAAAAGCCAATATCGTTGGTTCAAAGGTCAAACTCACTAAGTGTAATTTTGAATAAAAAATGCTGCTACTTTTCCTTATTTTAAGCGTATATTTACGATAAGAAAAAATAAGTGTGTATTGCGCTTCATAGTTTAGTTTTGGACCAGAATACGTAATTATTTCTTCATTCTAACCCTAGGTTTACTCTTAAAATGAGTAATAATAGCACAATTTATTTTTATTCAAAACGTCACGGTCAGTGAGTTTTGAACCAACGTATGTAGTTTTAATTTCCAATCGAACTGAGAACCTGACTTGCACCTTCGCGTTGAGCCACGGTAGCAATTCAGTCTTAAATGTTCTGAGTAATTTGAAATTGTAAAATATCCGCTTATTGTCCGTTAAGTATAGATGGTTCGTCAGAGGTTATCATTGTTTAAGTTAGGATTTGGTGCATGTGGTTGCCATATTGTATCCCACTGGTAAGGACGGCTTCATGCAATCCCTGCTCGGAACACTAACACTTGTTGAAACCGACAAAGTTGTTTAGCTTATGTTTGTTGTTTATCGTTAACCACATTGTTATCTTAACGTGAGAAATAATAATAACGGCTTGAGGTTTGAAATTCAGCTGTAACTAAGGCCAATTTGAGTTTTGAAGTAGATGAAATGTAATTAAAGAGGAAATCATCCAACAAAGCCTTGGCTTTCTTTTGTTGTCCGATTTACAACAAATAATTTTATGTTAGATAACAATTTTTTTTTATGTCAGACGAGCAGGAGGTTAGCTTGTTGGTAGGTGAACATCAGTCAATGATGCGCTTTTGACATACTTTTTACTTCGAGCATTCAGAAATCCATACACTGAAACCGAAACGAGCAATATGCACTTCACGGCGTTTCCATCTATGAGCGGTGGTTCGTTACCCGGTTGGAATTTCGAACTTCTTCCCACCCGATCAATGCCCGAAGTTACCAGACGTGGGGAAGACATGCTAACAGAAAATTATAAACATGTCCTCACGGTGGGATTCGAACCTACGACCCATCGATGCGCACGGTAGGTGTTCTACCGAACGCGCCAACGAGCCCGTCAAAATCGTTTATTCAGCGGGCACTTGTAAAACTCCAAACAGAGCATTTTCCGACTTCATTTAAATATATTAAAATTTCTAACATTATCAAAATCATTTTATATATTATAAGGGTGGGAACTTTTCAAATCGATGAAGTTATTTACTTTATAGTTTACCTACTTTTTTAGTAAATTTATTAGTTATAGATTGACACAATTTTATTTTATTTTTAATATTATAATTTTACCTCAAAGTTTATCTTGTTAAGCTAGTCTTTATCAAGTTTAAAATACTTGAAAATGTTGAACTATGAAATATATTTTATTAGCACTTCGCAAAGCACACAAAACGTGAGCGTCAAACAAATAATTACATGACTCTATCTCCATATAATAGAGATGCGATTTCAACAAACGATTTTTGATTTTACAGTTAAGCTCTTCTTTTCACTGTCAGCTATATTAGGGGCGATGTGTTTACACAAGGGATATATATGTGTGTGTATTTAATGTTAAAATAAATCTACCGACCGAAATTAGGCGTAGAGGCTAAATCCAAATTGCAGCTGTTTGCCGTTAGCCGACGGCGCATATCAATTGAATCTTACCGATAATTGCCCTGAGATATATCGATAAATTAATATAAGAATTATGCCTACAGTAACTTTTAATACAGTTAATTTTTTTTCTTTAGGTATATTTATAAAAAAAATAACCTGTTAAACAAACTTTTCAGCTATCAAATAAGCTGTAGATATGACAAAGATATAAACAGCATAAGCATCAACAGATGAAGACAATTGGAGTCTAAATAGACCATACAAGTGTCATTTTAAATTAAGCGACGCTAAAACCACCAGTGCTTGAAGAGATCTAAGTGGCGAGCCTTTTGAGCTTCGCTCAATTAGTGCGTCTTCTTTTGAAGTGCAACTGCTAAGCTCCGACTTAAAAAGTCTTTAGCCAATCGCAATTCCTTATTGATGATATAATAGTTCCGTAGACTGAAAAATTATTATCGCTGATTCATATTCTACTTTAATAATAATCGGTGCGTCATTATTTCGTAACGTCTGGTAGCAGGTACTTATTTGAGATGCGCAAGACATTTCTCAATAAGCTAGTTGTCATCGAATCGGATGCCGCACTAACCGCTTCATCAAAATCGTTTGATCGCGGCACCAAGTTGACAGATTGATGCGTCAAGTCGCAGAAATTCATCTTTCGTATCCGCTGCGATATACGTATTTGGCAGCCGTCAATGGAATACGGATATCCGTTCGATATTTACGCGATTACAGTTGGACGTACCTTTCAACGCCTTAATTATCTTTAAACTATTCACTTAATTAATTTAGTTCTTATAAGAAACGAATTGTATAATTGAATTGCCAATAGCGAAGATTAAAACGAGCAGCTCATCCCCATCTCATTTATTGATATCGTCCTCTATAGAACATCATTACAATGGAGTCGGTGTAAAATATGCTGATCCGCAGACAGTTTCGAATTAAAACCGCACCGAAAATAAATTTGAAAGGGGTCGGTGGCGGTGGGTCTGCGCGATAACGCGGCGCCGGCGGTGCGTGAACGTTCATCCCTAGTTGCATACGCTCTGAACAAACCGTGAACGGCGAACAATGGCGACGAACCTGCGCTAATCCCCGCATTGTGGACTGGTGAGCCGATGCTCGCCGCACCCGCGAGCCGCGATATCTGCGACGACCTACCGCCGACAACACTCACTCCCATCATTTACATCAACAATTTATTACTCCCTACAAGGATACAGTTTTAGGTAAAACAGTTGATTTGAATTAAGTCGTAGATGACGTTTCAGATCGCTATATGAATCGACATCTTCCAAAATTAGAACAAAACGACCTATAAATTAATGTTCTTTATTATATTAGCCCCGCGTACGGTTGCACTGGACCCCAGCTAGGGTTACATATTGGACACTGCATATTAATGAGAATACTGGTGCCAAACTTGAAAATTAGTGACCCACCACCGACAACATGAAAGGTAAGTCGTGATTGCTCGAAAGTCGAAAGCAACGAAATTCATAAAAGTTTGACGAAGGTTTTTGTTTACATTACGGATGACATGAATGGTGGCCGAAGGGATTCATTAAGAAATGTTGTCGAGAAGTTCCACGTTGTGTGCTGTCCGCATGTAATCACATTGCTTTCGAAAATGCATCTCTATTCAAAGGGGATAAAGTGTAGAGTTCGTTTTTACTTAAATTTATCTATAAAAAAGTATGCCGGACGAGCGGGATGAATGGTGTCAAAATGACATGTCAGTTTTAATTTTTTGCGATTTTAGGCTAGTAGTGGTAGACAGTCTGGTTTTTAACGTATTTTATTGACTATTTACTTTACTCACAACATTCCTACAGATATGAAAAATCATATTCAATACAACAAAATTAATTTTAAACAGGAGTTCTAAAACAAGTATGGTTACATATCAATTTAATTTTACTAATTTACTGAATCTTATGTTTAAAATAATTTAAATAGTTAGCCATAAAATACATAGGTACTTTGCTTTTAAATCTGGGGGCACGGCAGTGCCCCCGCCAAGTCGAGCAAAAAGCGGCACGGCCGTACTATCCTTTTCTCGAAGTAGTTCGGGCCATTTTCGACCCCCTATAACTTCGTTGTGGATAAAACTAGAATCCTGAATTTTTAGTCACTAAGCAGGCATTGTATAAACTCGGTATATTTCAAATATCATTCTGTTTGAACCAGTAGTTTAAGAATTATAACTAGTCAAAGTTTGATAATTTGTCACTCACTCACTCACTCACTGACTGACCGATCATCAAAACTCTAAGGCACTTCTAGCAGACATAGAAACTTGCAATTTAGAATACAATTAGTGTTTAGTCTATAAATTAAGGAAAAACTACAATATTTTGAAATTTCGGTCCAGTTTTCTAGATATACAATTTTTTTTTGTATTTCTGTATGTGATGAATAACTTAAAAACTACTGGACCGATTTTAAAAATTCCTTTACCATTAGAAAGCTACATTATCACTGAGTAACTTAGGGTATTTATTACTAGAAAAAAATAGAGATCCTTAGAAATCCCTCCTAAAAACAATCCTAGGTGTAAAAAAATTAGCCATAAAATGTCTTTCATCGCATGTGCTGCGGAAAGTATTGATGCTAGAACAAAAAAACGTTCCACAATATTATAGAACATATCAAAATCTACAAAAAAATTCCCGAGACCATATGTCCAACTATTGTAGTTATGTCACTATAACTACTTTTTTACATTAAAAAGTTAATAAAAATGCCGATCAAAATCAGACTGTTATCCATAGCTTTATATTAATTCTTATCCAAATAAACTAAGAAAAGGAATATCTACAAAAAGAAATGAGATGCCATCAAAAACATAAATTGTAAAAAAAGCCAAGTCTTGCAACTCAGTTCTCTCGTAAAAAGTTGTGAGATCCATATAATACCAAGTCGGTCAATTTATTCAGTCTCTACTGAAGGATCCTTCTGTCTTAAGTTATTACGTAATTAGGTAACCTAACAACATCTTATAGTGATCATATCAATACCAATATTAAAAAGCTTTGATGTTTAAAATAAAAAGGTTGACTTGGCAATCGCACTAAACTATCTAATTTAATATAATATGTGTTAGTTGTGATACACATTGTGTTTTTAATAAAATTAAAAAGATACATTGTGTTTTCATGCGATAGCCGAGTCAATCTATTTATTTAAAACATCAAAGATTTTTAATATTGGTATTGATATGAACACTATAAGATGTTGTTAGGTTACCTAATTACGTAATAACTTAAGACAGAAGGATCCTTCAGTAGAGACTGAATAAATTGACCGACTTGGTATTATATGGATCTCACAACTTTTTACGAGAGAACTGAGTTGCAAGACTTGGCTTTTTTTACAATTTATGTTTTTGATGGCATAAATTAATTTAGAAGCCACTTTGAAAATTACAATGACAAACATAAAGGTATCTTCTAATACATAAAATTCTCGTGTCACAATGTTCTTTCCCATACTCCTCCGAAACGTCTCGACCGATTCTTATGAAATTGTATATGCGTATTCAGTAGGTCTGAGAATCAGCTACTATCTATTTTTCATACCCCTAAGTGATAAGGGTTATTCACCCTTAAAAAAAATTTTTGGACGAAATTTTTTGTTTTTATTTTTTTCATAATGTGGCATTAAAAAATACATACAACCCTAAACTTTTACTTTTTTATCACCAACCCCTGCTTTTTAGAAATTATTTGAAATTATTATACATGGCAAATCAACGTTTGCCGGGCCATCTAGTAACTTACTGTCAATCAACGAAACAGTACCTAAAACAAAGTTTTCACACGCCTACCTGAAAGCAGATACCACCAACAAAGGATCAAAATAATTATTTTATTGTTAACAAATTGTATTAGATTATTGCAGAATGGTTATATTGTTGTGAACGTTGCTAAAAAGTGGAGCAAAATCATTTTGCATTCCAACAAATGAACTTGGTCCTTAAATTATGTGCCTTAAAGCAAAAATACTAAAGAAGAGTTGCAATTGAATGTTTGTACGTTAACATTTCGAGTTTTTGCAGATTATATTGAGCGGAGTATTGTGCCTGGGGCGCGATGCGCGGACGCACGAGATAGATTATGCGCCACATTAAGCCCGGGTGCGGATTCCTTACCCGATGCGGGTCTGATCCCAACCTGACAATTGTTGCACATTTCAATCTCTATTCAGATTAAAAATATCTACTGTATTGACTACGCAACTATTAACAAAACGTAATAATATGTTAACGCTTAGGATATTGCGTTTACTCTAAACACAATGCCTTTAGATAGGACAGTTGTTATTCGCAGGTTCAAAAATTAATCCAATAAGTTTGGAAAATTGTTAGGCCTTTAATGGTTACTTAGGGAATGGAATAAAAAGAAATTGACTTCGAAGTGGGATACATTACTCTAGTTCAGTGTGGCAAGCGAGCTATAACTTCGCAATTAAACCTTTAATTGTATTGTGTGAAGAAAGAGTCCGTTAACGATCTAGTGACGGTAACTTCTCTTTGGATAAATATACGGCCCTTACTGAATAAAATCCGTGCAATTACCTTTAATTAATTATTCACTAATAGTTCAAAAAATAATAAAAGAAGTGACAGTATTTGAATTAAATAGAAATGCATACTTATTTTTGTAATTTATTTTTATTATTTTAATTTTAAGTATTGTTATTTTCAAAATGAAAAATTGTTATTAAATAAGACAGCTGTAAATAATAATGGCGGTATAATTTTATGTTGTACTAAGAAGTCGTTAGCGGTTCCCGCGCACGCGAACAGTCTATGAAAATGAGTTTGTTTTGGATTAACCGCCACAAGTTTATAATCTTGCGTTAAGTTTTACCGTCCAACTTACCACTTACATGAATAAAACCTATAAACTAAATAAATATATACTTAGATAACGTTGAATTCGTAGAGATTTTTAATTATTATGTTAATAAAAATGAAAATAGTGAATCCAGTAATAAAAAGTCTAGGTAGATTGTAGGTATCTTCACTCCAGTAAACGACATAATTTGGTGTATACGATTTACGACTTCCAGATTGCGTAAAAACACGTCTATAACAAACTAAACAAACACAGGCGCGCGCACAGCCGTCTATAAAGCGAAAGTTATCTACATTTAATTACATTCCGGTATTTTTGTAAGTATGGTTGAGACCGCCGGCGACGGCACTTTGGTGGCCACCTCACGGAGGTTTGCTGTCAATTAGAACGTCTCACTAGGTAGTCTAAGAATAAAGCTGTGTACATAGGTAGGTATCATTGAACCACCAAGTACTGAGGATTGAAGAACGATGCAGTTCGTGCTGTTACTGAGATCTAGAGTGAAGAAGCGCTCACATGTAGTGCAACGGGCTTTGTTAGACTATTCTGGGTGGTTTGACTGTTATATAGATATGTATGTACCGAATATTATAAGAAACTAATTATTCATCAGTAACAACAAGCGTACATATCTTAAACAATAATAGACATACTCGTTAAATTTTAAAAGAAATATCCACATTTAATATGCAGGATAGGTGGATATAAAAAAAACAAGAACAATAAAGTGTAAGTACGTGATACCTACATTTTCCGCGCTCCAGCTTCCATGTGCTCCTAATGTTGTAGAGTCGGTACCTTTGCTCCTCCACTTTTAGCAATAAGTGTTACTGTGTAATAAGCAGATTCGTATACTATTAAAAATATAATAATAAATTCATGGCATTCAAAGACTCAGGTAAAGACCATACGCTCGGGAAAGTATTCCAATTTTCCAATCGAACGAACTCACAGGAATTAATAATATAGACAACTTTGCTTTGGATAACATTTTCGTTTTTTCCTAATATATAACCCTGTATAAGGGAGTGTGAACAAATATTCTAATATGATATACGTATGTAGGTCCCTATATACACAAGGTTTCCAGTGAACGCTCAGGGCGGCACTGGCCCTAAAGAGGGTTGGCGGCAATAGGCAAATATTTGCCCGAAGGGCTGAGAAGCAACCGACTAATTGTTCTTTAAATACCACGAGCCCACCCTTCAGCAAACATTTCCAAAATCCATTTATTGAAGTCAATTCTAGTTTTTCTTGTTTTTTACACGAACGCTTAGAGCTTTTTAACGAATAGTGTTACTTAACACACAGTACCCATGTCATACTGATTAGGTAATTTTTTCAATTATTTTTTAAACAGAAAATATAACCTGAAAATCGTAACATTTTCTGAATTCATCACAAGCAATTACAGGAAAGGGCTTTTACCGAAACAGAAGATTATTTACTGCCACCTATAATTTTATTGTTTCCGTGACTGTATGATGAAAGTATAATGTCACATATTACTTGATATTTCTATGTAATCAGATCGATGCCAAAAGTAGAAAAACGCCTATGAAATTAATGTATAATTAATACTAGGACATCGTGACCTAAGAGTACCTAAACAATCCTTATATTATTTAGTAACTTTGTAATTACTTTGTTTGTATACGATATTCCATTTGGAAAGTAGAAATGAAACTAACATTACCTACGACATTAATTAATATTTTATTTTTTTTATGTTAGGTATAGACACACGAGCATGAGGTTAACTTGATGGTAGGTGATACTTCAGCTACAGTACATCAGTTAATGATGCGCTGTCGACCTGCTGTTTACTTCGAGCATTCGGAAATCCATAGATTGAAACTGAAACGCGCAATATGCACTTCACGGTGGTTCGTTACCCGGTCGGAATTTCGATATTCCTCGATAATAATTTTACACTTTTTTTCTAGTAGGTATTACTTTCAAGTAATTAGTTCTTAGGCCCATATTCCAAAATGTGACACAACTTAGAGAAATCTCAAAATATTATAAAAGTTACGACATAAGGGCTAACGATATTTATTGCTTTTTCTTATTATATTGTCTTTTATTAACGCGAGTATCACACATTTAAATAAAATACTGTATACCGGATAATCAGCAGTAGGTATGTGAACACACTCTAGATAAGCCAAACCACTACATACGTTTCGACCAACCGAAAATCCTTGCGAGAGAAAGTATATACTTTCCCAGACTAGTACGTGAGGGTATTGAAATTAAAAAACATCCTAACTTCAATAGAGAAGATGGTTTGAGACTTTCCAACACCTGGCTGGGTATCCAGTAATTAAAAATCTAAAACCCCAAATCAAACATACTAAAAAACAAGAGGACACCGTTAGTCAATATTGTCATAATATAGAAAATTACAGTAAATATCAACTCCGTAGGAATAGTTAGCGTTAATAGGACATCTTTCGGTCTGCCCGTGACCACGGTTGCTGAAAAGCATCCGAAACGTCGGGATAAATAATTTAAACAATATAAATAATAAATCGCGTTTTAATCCGGTAAACAGTATTTTATTTAAACTTATACTTATTTCCATATCGTATACATAATATTATGTAGGTTAAAGTTCAATGTTTATAGTGCAAATAAATAATCTGGCATTACCTGCGCCATTCACCTTCGCTAACGAGAGTGTTGGCATCTATTTATAAGTTAACATGAAAAATGGAATGTGAACCCATTAGTACGGTGAATAGATAGACGGGTGTTCCTCTGTCAGCGTTTCTATTTCTGTCACATCTATTTGTCACGTTTGACTAATTTGTGTTCACGGTGAAGCGGAGATTTATTGTTACAAGACGTATATAATTTTATTGTATGTTTGTGTCATATTACAAAAACGTTAGATAAATTATTGTTATAAATATGTACCTATATGAAAACAATATTACTGTCATCAATCCATGATTTTATTTCTGTACCAGAGGTTTTCTGCCAATGAACTCCTACTTCACAATAATGAGAGAGTGCCGTGGCATCGGATACCGAAGTTCCTAAAATACTCCAGGGTGTATTTTTTCATACCATTTTTTTGTTTATCTCAAAACCATATAATAAAGAGGAAAGATTTATTTGTTTGTTACGATTTAATTCAAAAACTACTTGACCGATTTTGAAAATTCTTTCCCCAATAGAAAGCTACATTATCAGCGAATAACATTGACAGTACGTATCTATATTGCACGTATGGAGAATCGTAACATATAAAATATATTTCAGAATCCGTGATACCCATACCTGGCTATGACCTAAACTATAGAATGTCTTGGATCATATTAAATATATAAAATACGACAATCTAAGATAAAATTCTGTCTTATCAATATCGATAATAAACATAATACTAGACTCAAAATGTTTTATCAAACTACATTAACAATATACACCAATCCTCAAAATACTTTTCGGATTACACAATAGACATTAATAAAGTTTTAAAGAAAAAGCAAATGAAAATAACGCAACACTCCATATGGACCATGTCTTCGGCTACCCTTTCTGGGGCCACTATTTTAGTAATGACAGTTTGCAGGCGGCGAGCGCGCGGTACGACGTGACGGCTGGCTTCAGGGAAACACCTAATTGTGCCGCACTGCGATTCAATGAATGAATTGTTATTAAAATGGGTTTTATTACTTCACCCTATTTTCTATTTTCACTCTTTTGGCGGGAAATACATAAATCTGAACACAATACCGGCTGAATAAATCTATTTTACGGCACACAGTTCTTAAAACAACAGCCATGCATTATATAAACTACAAGTTTTTTAGCTTTTCGTTTGATTTTGATAAGTTAATTGTGAAATATTTCACGGAGTTCACAAGGTTAGATAGAAGTTCTTCTAAGCTGTCAAATACTCCTAGTATCTAGTGTTACTGTATTATAAAACAAATTTGACTAATTTAATATCTTTACTTATATCATTTTGCTGTAAATATTAAGATTCATGCTTATATTTTGGATAAACAGACTTGGGATCCAACTGAATAATTTTAAGTTTTCTCGGTAAAGCGAATTGGGAATCATTTCCATTAGATTTTTATTTTGTTTGTTATGTTTAAAGAGTTAATTAATACGGTTTTCACATAAAATTTGATACGAATTTCGAAACCAAGTCGGTACTAGATGTTTTGTTTGTTTATTTAGATAGCGTTACTATGTCACTCATTAACTCACGCAGAAATTCAACAGTATGCAGACACTCATAGATATTTTGTATATATAATATAAGGTGAATCATTTGAATAACGGTCAAATAAATAGTATAAAAATTTCGTTATTCTTCGAGTGTTACTCAGTTCTATATACGGATATATTAAAAAATGTCGGATACAAGTTAATTATTCATAACGCTTCGTACAAAAATCTCGTTGCACAAACTTTACCAACAATAAGTCAAGAATTAATATCACAGTTTATTTTAAACGGCTCTATTTATTTACTTAACAAGTGCTTACTTAGTAGTGTAAATGTAAACCAAAGTGTAAAAACGTGCTACGTAAATCAGACGCGATATCAAACTCTGTGATGGTGCCATCGCGACGTTATCTGTATATCATAGTTTATTCTTTTCAACTCATTAGATCGATTACAAAATATGTATCTTCATATTAATCCATAACAATACCATAACAGATCGCAATACGCCATTGTTTCAAACAATCTAACTAGGAAGCAGTAACTTGCAGTTATTGATTGTGATATATCATTATTTCTGGTATTCAAAAATAAGTAGCTTTCCAACTTATTATTCTACCAGCAGGATACCTGACAATTCTCTTAGATTGTACACATGAGTGGCGGTGATCACGTTTATGTGGTAATTATGTTTCAACCCACTTGCTTATCTTCAAATTGTTGTACAATGGCAGTGGCTGCACCAGCGTACAAGCCCAAAAGCCCGATTTACCGGCTTACTGGCGTTAACGTAATAATATTTATATGATAACGTTAAGGGCATTATTATTTTTCGTTTTTTTGGTTGAATTAATAGGACAAGCTGGGCTTTTGGACTTGTATCGTGGTCTCGCCGCTGAACAAGGGTTCGTCTATAATTAATACATAGTGACACAGAAATTTTATTTCTACCATCCCATTAAAAATATTATATTGTATTCCAACACCATATTAGTTAATAATTTTCATAGGTATATTAATAGGAAATACTTAAAGGAATGGCCGCGGCCGCCGCTACACGGTGGGTAGTCCCGTGCCAAATTAGACTCGATAAAATAAATATTTACTTAAGTTTCAATATAAACGTAGGAGGTGAGATAACCGTCAAATCAAATTGCTTTTTCAAACTGCGGTTGGTTACGTAGAGTTTCTCCGATTTCGGACAAAAAGCTTTTAATGTCTCTTGAAATAAATCGATTAAATATTTGGTTCAACTGAAATCATCTACAGTGACTAAAAGCCCATTTACATGATGACATTTTCTTGTACAAGAGCTATAATTGAAAGCAATAATTTATACGCAATAATTGACATTCTAGAATTGCAAGCAACTGTTTACACGCGGCTTTAAGTGATGTTTACACCAAGAAAAGTATTGAAACAAAACTTGTATAACAGTTCAAGATTGTTACGTGCTGTTTAGACCAAGTTAGTACAAGTTATTTATTGATTCAATAATTGTTTGCAACAGGCAAGAAAGTTGTACTATAATTCAAAATATACTTTAAATAATAGAATAATTTTATTTTCCATTAGCCCTAAAATAATGTTGACATAGTATTAAGTAATTTAGAAAAAAAAAGTATAAGGGCCCATTTAGATGGAGAAAGTTTCTCCCGCGTTATCGTGCGAGAAATCGTACGGTACCTACTATCTTAAGCAATAATTGTCACAACATTATCGTAAATGTTTACATACAGGCTGGACCTAAATTATTACCTACGATTATGTCATACGAGATTCGGAAGGCACTTTTCGCTAGGCGATAATTTCCTGGGTCTGTTTACACATCGAAACTATAGTAAGAAGATTTTTGTTCACGTGAATCTCGAGTTGTATAAACACGATCTCGTACGGCGAGTACGTATGAACTTAAAAAATGTCCGTACAAATCGGTTTAACCGTTGTGGTTTTGAGTGCGGGATTTGTCATTCGAGTTTAGTTATTAATTAAAAATCGTTTAAATTTGGACCTGCCGATAATATTAAGGTCATTGAACTGTATAGAACTTACGAGTGTTTGTGGAACACGGATAATGAAAATTACAAAAACCGAGAAATGCAGCAAAGCAAGCAAGAGAATTGGGTGTTGAGGAATATGGACCCAAGGAAATTACTGCAAAATTAAAAATATGAGATATATACTATTTTTTTGTTTAGATATGTTATTTTAGTATTTTTAGCACACCATTGCTGTAAGTGAAAACTATAAAATTTATAGTTTAAATCTCAGATTAAATAAAAAAAGACAGATTGAACCTACGGAACAAAATTATACGGCCGCTTGACATTTCATGTGTGCTTGACAACTGTCAGCGGCACTGTAGGGACACGTGCATTTGTGTGCGTGTAATGATACCACAAACAGTAAAAACTCCCCGTATTTTTTAAATCTTATTTTTTATAAAAGTAGTATTTGGATAGATAAATAGCAAAATAAATATTTACATGTTTTATGTTTGTTTTTATATTTATAAATTAAGTTTAAAAGTATAAAATATATGTAAAATATTACTACTTAGCCATTGCCTTATATTAATTAATAATATAAATATTTTAAATATCTTGTCAGTTTATTATAAAGTTTTATTTAATTTTAATGTAAAATATCGATTAACATTGGTCTGATATAAATAAATTAATATTTATACGAGACAAGAAAAATCCTTGAGTTTTTTTCCTTTTTTTACATATTTATTTATTTATACGGGAATTTCAAATTTAAAATCATAGGTAATTCATTTTTTATTACATATATAAAACTCTTTTAAACCATATTTAAAATTCTTAACAACCTTTATTTAGCACTAATTTCTTATAATATTGTCGTTTAGCGTCTTAATGTCGAGAATTAGTCTCTAATTTTGCTAGATGGTGCAATCGTACCATTAATTACTTTTCTATTAATAACTTAATCAGATTCACTCTGTGATCAAATCTGTGTGAAGAACATCAGTCGGCAATCTGAAAAATCATAAAATTCTTGTAAATATAATAATATATAAGTCTTATACCGTTCCAATAATTCGGTCACGTATATAACAAAGAAGTTTATTATCACCATGAAAAACAATTCACTTTCGTATAAATAATATAATTAAACTACCACATTACTTTATTCATTATCCTCAAATTACAGATTTCGGAATTACAAACGAAAATGATATACAGACTTAGAACAACATTTTGCACACAAATTCCTTCATAAAGCAGTCAGCAACACTAAAAGCAAAAATAATGCCTACATTGTTTGCCTAATTTAAGGGAAAAATATTTCGATGAAAGCTGGCAACACAGACGAACTATTGTTGAGGTTTTGTTTCCATGACAACCGTAAATTTTTCGAGTTATTAAATAATAAAAAAACAGTCCAATAATCGATAGTTACCTGTGAAATGTTATTCCATCTTCTTTTTTTTGTTTTTGGGAACAATTTTTGCAATGTTTAAAAACACAAGACGGCATTTTTTAACATAAAATAACGAATCACTTGTGACGTGTACACAATACGACGGTTCGTTTAGCACTGCCGCGAGATTGTATTGTGTTTTGATTTTGTATTATCTTTGATTCCCTCACTCGCGTGTTCGGTGCGCTCCATCTGCCTTTTTTTATTTAATCTGAGGTTTAAATATATAGTTTTATTTGTTTTTTAGCTTAAATATGCTAACATTCTCTATTGTCTACATTTTTATTTATATAAGCTGTTTGTTTTCCATGTAAAATAAAATATTTGTAAAACCGAAAAAACCGTAAAATCGTCTTTGGGGACAGGAGCTGGCGCCTAAAATTGGACTTTCGTTACCCAAAACATACTTTTGAATGTCTCTTCATCTTGTGTTAGATCATCTAAAATTAATTCTTCTAATTTTTTTAACCCAACACTTTAGTTCTATTTCCGCTTAATTAATTATTGTCTTAGAAGAGCAGATATAATTAAAACACCCTCGCGCACTGCACCCATAGTAGCAATTGGAGGAAAACCTTGAAATATGATTATTGCTTTGAAATTCTGTTAACACGGACACAATCAATATTCTATTGCGAGGCAATTGCCGGCAAAGTGGAAGAACGAGAGGTGTGAATATTTAGACGAAGAAACTTTTTTCTATTCTTTTGATAAACTTATCTTCGAGACGAGAAACTCTCTCCATCTAAATGGGCCTTAATTATAATACAATTAAAAACGATAATGAATTGACGGAATTATGTATGTCGCAGCGTACGCGGAGAGAAGTTGTTAGTCTAACCGAAAGTAGCCGGCGCCTCCACCAATATTTGATACGGTCAAAGAAATGTATCTCATCGAGCTTATATAATTATTAATTAATAAGATTTTTTTAACTTAGATTTTCTATTAGAGGTCAGAAGGCCCTTGGCAGTTGTACTACATACTTATATTCACTTAATTTCATTTTATTTATCTTCACTGAATATTATTTCATGGCCCTTCAGTCAATAACAATTTGAATGACAGTTGTGACAACTCAGGGCGTACATAGGGAGGGACCGAAATTAATCGTAGGGCGTGGACGCCATTTTGAACCAATTTTCCAGGGGTTCCGGAATATTGTTCCACACATCAACGGCGACGTGTCAGCCACTTAAAATAATTTTATATTTTGATGTACATAAGTATAAAGATTTTTGAAGCATTTTTATTTTGCCGCATAAAGTATTCGACCAATTGACCAGAAGTGAAGTTGCTTTCTTGTATACAATTAAGTATGCTTTTCGGTAGATAAAAAGGTAAAGGTACTCGACCTTTTTTATTAATTAATAATAAAACGTGTGTATAAACATAATTTACTTTACTAAATAAAGTAAACGTAGTTTTAATAAGCTGGGCCTCAGCTTGAAATACAATCATGTTACCCGTGATCTCCATCATGGTGAGACTTGAATGTCAAAAGGGTTTTAGTAGGTATGGGTGAACAGACTCTCTGATTAGCAGAGTCTGGTTGTGCTGGTTGATCAAACCCCACACGAGGACAACTATTCTTTCCTTATGGACATAAGGAGTCTTTTGCACTCTCTAAAAAAAAAATTAATAAGCTAATAAAACAACGTTTTAAAGATAGGTAGTAAATATGTCCAAATTATACACCTACCTAATATCTATCACATTGTTCTATCTTAGTAAAATAGTACTACCTACCTAATAGAATATTGTTAGTATTACTTACTTATTTCAAGTTATTGTTTAGGTATTAAAAACACAAAAACTTAAGAAAAGTGCACTAAAAATATTGACTTTATTAGTCGCTCTTAAATATTAGCGTTCATCACTACATCCTCGCTCGTAACTCAGACGTAGGATTATTTTCTTATGCTTATGATACATGACTCTGCTCAGATGCTTTCCATTCCGGTACGCCAAGACTATTAGAGGCATTGGATAAACAAAGGATTAAATTATCGCGTTAAGACAGAGATAATCCATACAGATGAGGTGGTTGTTGACCTTCGATCCTCCGAGATGCATCTGACTCATGCCGATATTAATTTTCTTTCATTTTGGTACATAAAATATCATATCTGCTTGCTATCGAAAAATAACTCCCAAAACATTATTTAAAAACTCTATATATTATGTAGCTGATTATAATATGACTTTAAATTTAAATAGCGTTCTTGACATCCTTATATGTAGGTATGTCTATGTATAGATAGCGTAGTATTTATTTATTTATAACTTTATTGCACACAGAAGTAATACAATTAAGAAACTATGTTTACAAAAATAAAAGGTACAAATAACTAACTAACTAAAATAGGTGGTCTTATTGCTAGAGTAGCAATCTCTTCCAGACTACCTTTGGTTGACAGAAATAACTTAAAGTATTAATAAATTTTCTCTTAAATTTTGTTTATCCATTGTCTATTCTATCTAAAAATGACCTATCCCATTTACCTACGTGATACTAGGTCTTACGTAACCAACTCGCACCTAATGCAATTATTATAAGCAACATCATATTCACTCAAAATGACGTAATTTCACCTTCGTGCATGACTTATTATTTAAAACAAATAACATTAGTGCCAAAACCAACATGGTGTTGTAAAAAACAATAAACAGTTTGCATAGTTCATTGGCCGATACACAGAAACTGTGCCAAAATAAGCACCCCATACCTTCCGCAATATTATTTCTCATTTGTAACATGGTTAAAAGCTGAAGCAATGAGTTACAGAAAACAAAATAAAACTAGCATATATTTTAAGTAAATCAGAGCGCTTTTTCACCAAACCGGAGCGAACGTAAGCGATCTGTAAAACAGTAATATTGTCTTTTAAAAAAAAGGAATTGGAAACTACCTCCTTGTCTTTCACTTCCTGTTTCATACTTCCGCCCCGTATTGGTGGACACTGGACAGTGTTTTTACAGCACGTAAAACCTTAGGGAAATACACGCTAATATATTTTGTAAGATTTGTTGTGTGTTATGTTTAGGTTTACCATTACTGGTTAACGAGCTAAAGCGTCCACAACACACAAAATGCGTCGCCTTTGTGAAAATAGGAAACTGGATGTGTAAAATATGCTCTCAGTGAATCAATGAAAAATAGCGCATAAATGTAAATGTGTACAAATGTATAAAAAATTATGAAGATACATCTATATCAGGGGCGTTGCTACTGCTGTATCAGCCGTATCCCGATATACGGGGGCCCCTAGCTATAGGGGCCCCGAACCCGTGTAAGCGAAAATTTACCTTCCATTAGGGCTTCGCCACAGATAGGAATTTTCCTGTCCTGTTCTCCTTTTTATTTGGGTTCGGCACAGTATATTCTCTTTTCCTTTCTCTTATTAAATCATCTGTCACACCCCTCATATCATTCTTCACACAATCAGTCTATCAGTTTTTGATATACATTTATCTATTTTTATATCGACTTATTATTATTAACTACTCATAATTAACCATAAATATACAAACAATCTAGGATAGGTAATGTAAAGAATAATTTTTGAGCTGCAGTGAGTTGAGTTGATAATATCTAGTTATTATAACGTAAAACCACGAAAGAAAGTGCTTTATATACTTTTTGCAGAGCTCGGAGGCAACTTTCTACGAAAATCTATAAGGCGCTCTATGAGACACATTCTTACGTACGAAGTTGCAGCCATAACATTAATAAATGAAATCTATGAAGGGCAATGACAATTGTATCGTGGGTGGTACTGGCAACGATCAACTGAAGAATACGCCACTAACTGACAGAACCCCTCTTCACTTCACCAATCTCTTGTATCTGGTCCAGCATATCTTGATCCCGAACGCAACTCAAGCTCTGTATCAAATATACGGTCACTCGATAGCTCTATAATGTTGGTATTCTTTCATTCTTACTACGGACCTTGGCTCCTTGAATTCACTTGAATTTTTTAGTTAGCATTGGAATGCAAGGCCTTAATCAACGCTCAAGTGGCACTCGATGTATCGACGTGCGATGATTAAAATATATTAATATGAGTATTTGGAGTTTTTAGTCGAATTATGATTATCATGATTGTAGAATAAATTGACTATTCAATCAAAGTCACATATTAACGAGTAAGTATAATTTATTTTTTAATGACAAAAAGTTCAATTAGCTATGTCAGTATTTTTCTGACTATATTGTTAAATGCCTAACGTTAACGTAACATTGATAACTCGATATTGAAACTTGATATTTTGTTTCCTACCAAAACCTTAACCTTTGCAATTACATATTGAATAGGTACACACGCTGATAAATATCATATTGCTATTGTCTTTTATTAACGCGAGTATCACACATTAAATAAAATACTGTATACCGGAATAAAACGCGAAATTGTTTTGTTTAAATTATTTACGTTTCGGATGCTTTTCAGACAGAAATCAGACAACTGTCATATTTCTGTCTCCCCGCGACCACGGTTGCTGAAAAGCATCCGAAACGTCGCGGTCGGGATAAATAATTTAAACAATATAAATAATAAATCGCGTTTTAATCCGGTATATAGTATTTTATTTAAATATCATATTGCTACTAGAAAATATTTTACCATATGCTTTAGTTATTTTAGACCTAGGATTTATTTTTTAAAGAGTATCTAGTCAATGTATTCTGTACCTTGTAAATTCAAACTAATCTTGAAAATAATTTGACTGACACTAACTATATCTATATGAAAGAATAAATGCCAACGTAATAGAAAGTTAGTCATTACTTCCACTTTTTTTTGTCCTCGGTAAGTTATAAATAAATTAGGTAATCATAATTTTTTATTTCAATAACTAAATAAAAAATTATGATTACCTATCTAAGCTTAACCTACCTGTTATAACATAAGAATTATTTTGGTAGATTCAGAGATTAGAACAGACACAAAGATAGACCCAAAGTATTGATAATGATATTTATGTTTATGGCTCCCCCTTTTTTTAGGATCCCCTCTCCATTTCTGGTAAAGGAATACAATGTATGTATGAATAATACGTTACTATATAAAAGTTATGTGACTGTTTCACTAATCATTCATATTTACAGGCAAGAAGGTATTAAATCTTTTATACAATGCCCGATCGAAAGATTTTTATAAATTTATTCACACGGGTTTCGTACCCGGGACTTCCAGTGCTAAACGCTACGCCAGACCAGAGCCACGGAGGTGGTCCTGAGAAAAGATTTGTGAAACAGACACACTAATGTGTCTTCGTCATACTTCTCTATCCTAGAGGATCATAATTCATAATATATCGATGGCTAACAGTTAAAAAGGGATAAGCGAAATTTTTGTCAAAATATAGGTACTTGTTTTCTTTTTTTTACTTATCTTTATATAATTATTTGGCTTTTTTTCTGTGTCATTTAGTCAAGGCTTGATGATTTTGTTCGTTTATTCCGAATATTACTTTCTTGTACAGTGGTGGAATGGTGGTTATACCTTTTTGGCTGTTAGCTATCGATATAATTTAAATGTGATTGTTCTTTGTGAGCAATGAGACGTCTAAAGTGATTATTGTGAAACTCTTTTTCCAAAATGTCTATAACGTTACGTCACAATTTTCTTCTGGCTAATAATGAGCAACTTTTTAATTTTTTCAATTATACCCAAAGTATTAATTACTATTGAGGAATTCGTGTTTATAAAAAAAACTCCTTTTGATATTCTAAATACAAATAACCATTTATTATGCAAATACATTTATATACACACTTTTAACATAATATATCACAAAGTTGTTAATTTTATACATTAAATTCAAGTATTTCGAGTCCATTATTATAAATAGTATTAGAAATAATATTGATACTAGATACATGAGTATCAATATAAAATTTGGTAATGTCTGAACTTACAACCCTTTATAAAAATTATTAAATTATCAATTAGATTTAGAATTCGGAAATGTAGGTAAAGTCAGTAACGGGTAGGTACATCATTACTTACCGAAGTTTCAGGATAGATTTACTCATGAATACTTTACGTCTTCATTATTTATAACCAAAGAGATATATTGAAAAGGAATATAACAAGTAGTCATTAGTATAATAATAACTTAATGCAATAATTTTAAGTTTCTGGTATTAAAAAAGCTTTATAAATTATGACCTATTACTGACTGTACCTTCCACTCCATACAAAACTGTAATAAGAGTCTTGAAAAAGAGTGCGTCTTCTATAGATTAGACTATTATAATGTATTCACCTATAAATAATTACATTACAAAGTTTTGTAAACTTAACTCACATCGCTCTTTGTTATCGATGACAGTTCACTGTTTAGAAAAAGTTTCAATATTTTTTACGCGATAAATAATTTCGAAATTCGAAATTCGAATAAATTGGCTTGGCTATTAACCTTGTCAAGGTTACACAAGGGTGTCGCAGTATTTCAAGATGTTTTCCTAAAACCCCACATAGAAAGGAAGAAGAACATAGACTTTTTAGAGGTTGAATCTTCAGGTTCAATGATAACTCTACATCTATCATTCACAGTGATCTACACTCATTAGTTATATACATATATAGGGAATTTAAATTATCATTAAATTATTACCACGATTATACTATGTATTATTCGAAATTTACACTTACATTATAAATTGTAAATTTTTATTAATTAATTTTAATTATTTTTATTGTGGAATTATAACATTTTTTTGCATATAATACTGTAAGTGCTTTACAGTAAAATATGCCCTCGTACCAGACTCGTAAGTACAGTAGAATAAGATCTCATAAATATACAAATTATTTTTGTAATTAAATAAATCTTTCTAAACAATGAAACTATTCTCTGATACTAACTGTACAATCAGCAACAGATGAAGTTTAACACTATCTAAACAGAAATGATTTTTATGTGACATCTTGGTAGGATTAACTCGTTTGATACATACTATTGTAGAGTAAGGAATACTTTAAATATTAATTCAAAGCAATCATTATATTATCTATTATAAAGTAATTAATTCCGAAACTGTTGCTGACAGAACATTGAAAGCAACATCCAAAAAGGATCACTCTACAAAATACATACACTCAAAGGAAAAGACTAGATAAAGTGTAATAAAACTATGACTTAAATATTATCCTAGCCTAAGCTAATATACTGAGAATATAATAAACTTCGTTTATATATACATTGATATTATTATGTAAGTCTCATATCGCACAATCGCCACGAGAATTCACATGGAACAACAGGATTCTATTTTCAAACGCTCTAACTGACATAAATTTAAAACAATTTATTTCGTATAAAATAAAATTATTTAACTCTAGAAGTCCCAAGAAATAACAAATACGCGACTCATTTAAGTTTTCTGGAAATAATTGAGGCCATGAGAGCCAGAGCGGCCTAACTAGTTAAACAAACATTTAAAGTAATAAGGAAAAAAGAGGACATAATTCAAAATAATTTTAACTTTTATGAAAAATAATAATAATTATTTATTTATTTGCACAAAACTTAGGCCACTTTGGCGGTAAGAATTAATCGTTTTCAGTAGTTTTATTAAATAAATCAGTGTTAAAAAATTACAGTTAGGCCACTCTGGCTCTCGTGGCCTCAATTATAGGCTTCTTAAAATAATAAATGATAATAAAAGCTATTCGTTCGGAACGATGTGATAAGTAGGTATTAATTGTTTTTTAATTTTTACTTAAAATCGCCAATAATCGGTTAAATGTAGTCTTCTTTTTTTTTAGGCCTCCCGCAGTGTCCATCGATGTCTTACCTAAAACAAAAAGAAAAATTATACGTCTCTTTTACACAACTGAGAGTTAGTTTCTTAGTATCAGAAATAACAAATCTCAAAACTCTTGAACAGTCTAGTTCACTTATAACTAACGTTTTACAACCTAACTTCAGTCATCTTATAACTACAACTAAATCCAATTTTATAGCCAGGGCTTACAAAATATACTGGGGCCGCACCTAAAACCTGACTATCTGAAGCAAGTCTCGCACGATTGCAAGATACAGGACTTATATTTTACTAGCGACCCGCCCCGGCTTCGCACCGGTGCAATGCTAAATACACTACAGAAAAACTGTTATTATTATACATATAAACCTTACTCTTCAATCACTCTATCTATTAAAAAAATCCGCATCAAAATCCGTTGCGTAGTTTTAAAGATTTAAGCATACAAAGGGACAGAGAAAGCGACTTTGTTTTATACTATGTAGTGATGCCTAACGTGCTGATGTTAAGTCAAAAGACAGGGTAAGAAAGCAGGCTACATCGCTGAGGTAGCGAGAATTGTATCATGTGTCCATTAAATCACAAAGACGACTAATGGCATAGTTACACATTTAACTTTCAAGTTGCAACGAATAAAACAGCTGCTCGCTTTACTTTATTACCGTAACACAGTCTACTTCAGGCTGTATTGATACGGTTTTGTTAGCACATACGTATCAGATATTAGGTAGGTGATGGTAGGTGATACCTCAGCAACAGAACATCAGTCAATGATGAGCTGCCGAACTACTTCTTACTTCGAGCATTCATAGATTGAAACCGAAACGCGCAGTATGCCTTTCACGGTTTTTCCATTTATGAACGGTGGTTTATTATCCGGTCGGTATTTCGAAATTGTTCCCACCCGTTCAATGCATGGAAAACATGCTTACAGAAAATTGTAAACATGAACACCCGGTGGGATACGAACCCACGACCCATCGATGCGCACGGCAGGTGTTCTACCGACCGCGCCAACGAGCCCGTTTAGGTTATATCTGAGCAAAGTAGTAAAATATAATTATTAATTATATCATATTTTAATTCGTTGATAAAATGATGGAGAACAACTACCTATAAGACTTAAGAAATAGTGACACTAATTTTTAGAAGAATAAATTGATTTAAGAGTTTTTATATAATCATATTTTTTTTTTACATATCAGTTTTTTAGTGATTCTAATCGATAATTCACAGACAAAGGTTTTGAATTAACCGGCTACAGGACTGTAGAGAAAAAAAAAAACCAAGTTCATCTGATCCCGATCGAATTTGTAAAATTTTGATCTGACACTACCCTTACAAAAAATAGCCTTTAACTTATAGTTTTAACAACAATATTGTAATATATATAAGTAGTTCAAGGTTAGAGTAATACAATAATTCTATGTGTATTCTGTTGTATTTTGGAGTAATTCCTGTTATAAACCATTTATTTCTTATTATTAGGATGATGATGTTATAAAATGATGATATGAACTAGGTTGAGGTAAGAAATTAATTTTTTTTTCTAAAAATAAATATATTCATTACTTAATCATTTTATAGCTAAGGTTTCTGTTACCGTGGTTCCTACACTGCCAAAGGTAAAAATAATGGCCTTATTACTATCAGTAATTTCTTCCAGGCAACCATACTAGATAGCTAGACCAAAAGTAATCTACATATAATTCTTTTATTAAAATGGTCGGTGCCATTTTACATCTACTCGTGAATAAGCAATGCTTTCAAAAAAACCTATAAAATTTCACTTACTCTTTATTTTGGTATGTCAGTGTAATGCCATACCTACTACATATTTCAATAATAATTGAACGCTTTCAAGATATAAAAACAATTGACTATAAAAAACTTGATCGAAAATAAAAAATGTGCATAGGTAGGTACTTTTCATAAACAAAATGTCACAGGGGGGAAGAATTTAATATGTTAGACAACCTATATTAATACTATTTTAAGTTTTGTAGTTAGCTCGCGAGCTTTTTGCATTTTTTGATTTTCTTAAAACAATTAGCAGAGCAGTGAGCAGTTTACAAATCGGCAGTCCCTACGTATAAAGATATATCCTAAAGTACGGTTTATTGTCGCTTGTACGTAGGTCGTCGAAATATTCTTCGACGTAACATCCAAAACAAACCACTATAACAAGAGATCACTTTATGTCAATAAATAAAAGCTCGATATCGCTTTTATAAATTTTAGTATCAAACAAGTGAGTGAGAATATTTTGTGTGTTTTATAAATCTTCTCTCGCGTAAAGTTTTACGAGTTATTTAATGTTCTCTGGAGTGTTTGATGCATTGAATTAATATCGGGTAATAGCTCCTTTCTAACACCGTAATAAACTGTTACTATCTTATATATCTACGGCCTTATTCATAAACGTATTATAAACTTGATATAGTTAAAATATGTTTTGTTTCTTTCGTTCTGAATCTTTTTATATTCGATAAAGCGAGACAAAACATATTTTAACTTCAAGTTTATAATACGTTTATGAATAAGGCCCCTAGTATCTACTACGTTTATAAAAAAATCCCTTTATACCAATTAATATTAATTTTAATATAATTCTATCTACAATAGATACATAAAATGTTTGAGATATTTTGGAATTTTTATACTTATTGTATAGAATTGGTTACTTAGATGCTTTTGTAAAATGTATTCTTTCTATAACCGAGCGCACTTGGTCGCCAGATGGTCATTTTCACTGACAACACAATATATTAACTGCAACTAAAGTTAAAAGTAACAATTCTTATAATTCATAAGTTTCATATCAGTGATTCAATGCAGTATGTGGAACACTTAGTATTGAGTTACGATGTAGGTGCAGTTTTGTGAAATACAATATATTTTTATGCAATTATTAACTATGTCATAGCTACCTTACATTACATAATTATTTTATAGCTAACATCGAGCACTTGGAAGAAAAGGCATGAAGAATATTTTACAGTTAAATAAATCACAATTCCAAGGAATTAGACTACACATTCTTTGGATAATGTATAATATGTCCAGAACTAATGAAAACATTCGGCCGCGCCGACTGACCGTTAACACAGAAGTACGTTGACGTGTGTACTCACACGGTCACACTCTTACTTCACGAGTATTCAATATTATCGACGATTTCAAACACGTGTTAAAACATACCTATAGAAGTGAACAGAGCGGGAGGCAGCAGGGCCGGCCGCCGATCTGTAAACAGTGGTTATCGACGCCGCCGCTTGCCTCTGCGGCAACTCCGGCTATATTTATCCGCTGGAACTGACGCGGGCGGCTAAATCCGTTCGGCGCCGTATGATGCCGGCCTCCTGCAACCACAACCACGTCACGAAGTGCTCCAACTCCAACGTCCACCCATCGGCCGCAGGGATCGTTATCAAGTAACTCGCACAGCTAGTTCGCGACGCCTATAAATTTCGCAAAGCACTAGTAAAAATCAACGCTTACCTGAGGATGATATCTCAGTAGGACTTGTGGGCAGGTGCGGGTGCAGCAGCAACGCAGGCTTGATGGTGATAGTACGACGGAGCAGGCGCACGGTAGTGATGATGAGGCGGTGGCGACGCTCGATACGCGTCAGGCACTGGCGACCCGCCTCGGAAGCCAGCTAGCTGACAGCTCGGTGGTTCGAAGAGATCTCTAAATGCTGGCGGCAGTTGTTCAGCGGGAGGCTCTGGAGCTGCATACCAGCCGGAGGTGGCCGCTCTGAACTCTTCCGCAGCCAAGGAGTACGGTTGCGGCGAGCAATACACGGCGGAAGGCGGTAATCGGGGTTCGCTAAACTCATCGAGAGCATCGTTAGGTTTTTCATATCTTGCACAATCAGCACCAGGTTCTCGCTTAGGTCTACACTCAAAGATTCGTGGTTTGACATCAGGTTTTACGTCGCGTTGGTGGCCGAGTGCGTCGGCCGCGCTGAGCGCTTCCTGCGCGGCCAGTACTTCTTGCGCTTGATGCAGTTGTTGTTGCCGTTTCAGAGCCTCTTCCTTTTCCTTTAATGCATCCTTCTTTTTAAAACGACGTCGCCGTCGTAAATACGACCCGTTATCAAACATATTATATGAATCAGGATCTAGAGTCCAATAACTTCCCTTGCCTGGTTTTTTATCATCCCTCGCTACTTTAACGAAACATTCATTGAGACTCAAATTGTGTCGGATTGAATTCTGCCAGCCTTGTTTATTTTCTCTATAATATGGAAATCGTTCCATTATGAACTGATATATACCGTTGAGGGTAATTCGTCGGTCAGGGGCGTTTTGGATGGCCATTGCGATCAGCGCTATGTAGGAGTATGGTGGTTTGACCATATCTTTAGGAGTCCCGACATGTTGCTGATGCTGGTGGAGGTAAGGTGCACCGTAACCGTACCGGTATTGTTCATAGGCATAAGGTGTTACGCCCGCGGAGTAGCCGCCGGTCGCACCTCCGCGGTAGGCATATGGACTTTGTTCACCGAACAACGCGTGCATTTCGATAAATTACGTTCACATCCACAACATCATCAAAAACTGAGCACAAGACCTCGACGTGCCACTGCGACGACAACAAAACGAAGACTGACTGATTTTGTTTAGATTCACAACAAGAGCCGTTTACATAGCGGACGCTAAACGAGAGGCGAATGAGAGAGACTGGGGCGACGCCGGCCGATGTAGAGCTTCTCACGCGGCACCGCCCAGCTTTTGTTCTTTTCTAAAGCTGTACTACACCTATAATTCTGTCTCGTTCCTTCGTCATTCAATTTACGTCGTGCTGTGCGCCACGCCCAGAAAATATTTTAGGGCGGTGCCTATAAAGCTCTCTGTACCCACGTCAAATGCTACCCTTCTTTTATAGCCCTTTGGACCCTTTGTTCCGCTCAATAACAATTACTGTTGGCGTGTGACTAAAAAAATTTATTAAAGAATTAATAAAGATGATCATAAAAATTACCTGGGTATATCATTCATAATATTTTTAATAGTTTAGCGCCATCATTATTATATAATTACGATGCTGTAGGTAGGAACGTACTTTCGGAAAGATAGATACGAGTATGTACTACTAAAGCTAAAAATATTAGCATATTCAAGTAACTGTAGTAGGTAGGTACCTACTCGAGTTCAGTCGCTGTTTTATGTCTGATCAAAAGGTTAAAGGTAAGTAGGACATAAACTAAAGAAGAACATATACCTAACTAAGAATAGGTCCTACATACTAAATACCGTAATAAGCAGCTGATATTTATATTTGAACTTACAAAATTATTAGTAAATATTGTAGATTTACGACCTAAATCCTAACTAACCCCTTTATAACGCGAACGGTAGGTATTTATTGTGTTGTAGTAGGTATTGGTACCAACATAATATGTTCGTTTTACCTATATCTACCAATTACTTATATCTTGCTTGTATAGGAAAATGATGACTGAAACAGGTACAGAAATATGTATGTCTAACCGATACCTCCACTAAATAACAGTCAATTTTGTTACTATTTGTCAACTGATAAATGTAACAGTAAACCCAGTGAAATTTTCAAACATCGGAAGTTATAACAGTCACTATGTTGACTTAAGCCAATGTGTGGAAGACTTTCTTATAAAAAGGGCCATTTGTTTTGAACATGAGAACACTAATCTGCAGACAGGAGAATTAGTACACTTCCGTTCGAAAAAAATAGCCACGGATTACGAGATGATGAAAGAAAAGGCTCGTCCAGTAGATATATAATAATACCTATGCATTATTTTAAAAGTTGCAATAAAGGTAATATTTTTATAAAAGGTAAATATTATTACAATATAATAATACCTATTTACATATTATATTACCTATAAAAATGTTAATTGAGCTCCCAAATCCTCGTGTGTGGGCAGACACATTTCTGTGTCTGTGTCACTGATCCTTTTTCTTTACAGGCACATGCCTGTAGTTACATAACTAATAGCAATTAACACACTATATGTGCCACAGTAAATATAGGTATTTTATTATTTTCCTAAATTTCTCAACTAAAAACTTATATTATTATAATATTATAAAGAGATTTTATTGCGTAATCGGTAAAAATATATAATAAAAAGATATTCCAGAAACTGATAAGCTAGTAAGATAATTAAGCCCAAATTATATGGGGAAAGTTTACCACCCCCCCAAGTGTACCCCAAAAAAATTTTAACAATCTGCCCCATAGCACGATTTTTTAAACAAATTGAGGTCCAACATTGGCTATTATCATTACCAGAAAAAACAATACTGTAAATTATTGATAGATATATCAGGAAAGTCCAAACTCTTAAAAGTAATGAAAAAAAAAAAATATATGTATCAGAAATCAAAGATTTCATAAAGGTATTTTTTAGTTACTTGGCTGAAATCGCAGCACATGCACATAACTTTGCAGTATGCCGCTCGTTGGGTCAATAGTTGTTCTTAAGTATGCATGGTGTAAAAAGGAACCGATTCAGTCCAATACTATGCGCTAAAGAGTTTAAAATCTCGGTAAAAAATTATTAGTGTAACTATTTACCCCTGCAACAAAGTGCCCCGCGTTCCCCTATTGGTCCGGGAGCCTGCAACGTTTGGAAAGTAAGAATTTTAGGTCAGCTGATTTTGTGATATGTCGTCCATCTTGCTTTTTCGGTTAGAGTCTGGGCTGTCTGGCAGGCGGTAGCGGTTGCGTTCGTTGACTTATTTTCTTTTCTTTTATTTAGCTTCGTACTGCAATACTTTTCATGATTTTTTTATTTTATTTTCAAGGTTTAACAACCGAATTTATGTCTGGCAAATTAATTTCAAGCTTTTATTATCTTTAAATAACATAATATTAAAATTACAGACATTCTAAAATACTTTGAAATTTTTATAAAAAATAAATAAAAAATCGCGTATGGCACATAATTAGCAATGTCCAAAATGTCTGGCAATAAAAAAAGTATGTCAGGTAGACTTATTTAAAAACAAAAAATTAAAAATTACGCGTCTTAAAATGCTTTTAAAATCCAGGATTATCACCTGACAGGTTGGATGCGCACAAACGAACGCAACCGCTACCACCTGCCAGACAGCCCAGACTCTAACCGAAAAAGCAAGACATATCACAAAATCAGCTGACCTAAGATTCTTTCTCGAAAACGTTGGTACCTCCTATACTATATGCATGCCAATGCAATGAAAGCAGCAAATAATGTACCTATTAATTTATTCCCTAAAAATTAGTTGATTTGAATTTTCAAATTGGATGATTTGTTACTTTTGTTCATGCCTACCTACTATGTAATGTTATGTTCGATTGAATTATATTTTAAAACATATATATAGACTAGTGTAAAAGCTAAAGCTAAGCTTTTCATTCATTTATAATACTTATTCTTATACACATACACAAGGGCGTCGCCAGCTCATGGCCCCGGAGGGAGCAAGATGATATAATCCTCTTTACGATTGTAGAAACACTAAACAAGAAATTTTAAACTGGTAGCGTAAGTGTTTATCTATTAGGTACTTCTATCGGGTTAGAAACCCGGGGAAACAAGATTTTTAAAAAATATTTTTATCACCTACTTGTAGTAGCCTTTAGAGAATAATGATCAGTGAAACACACAAAAATGGATCCTACCTAATGTGTCTGCGGACACATACATATTAGGTAGATATATATTACACCTATATACAAAAGTGAATTACACACATTCGACGTGAGTTACTTGACATGCAAGAAGCATGCAAGCAAGTGATTAATATTCACTACTCTGCTGGACCAATATGATTACCCTGTTTCCACGAGATTCGAACACGGAACCTCAACGCTAAATGCAACAGGCATAACCCCTAAGTTAAGAAAGCCACGCATAAAAATGGTCAATTAGTTTATAAAGAGAAAATAATTCATAAAATAGTTCCAACGATAATGTTTAATCAACAATTAATGAATCAATGTTCTCTTTGACTTACTTTAGTAGGTAAAGATTATGAATACCATTTTAATTTCCAATAGGTATCGTGTGAATTCGTATTAGAAAATTGTAGGTAATGTACATATTAGTTTGAGATCTAATTAGAATTATGCTACAAAATATCGTATCTTTAATAATTGATGGAAGGAGATATTTTAATTTGTATAAATCTACATTTTAGTATATTACTTATAGAAATCAACGCTTTACAACAATTAATGCTTACAATATTTAAAACATTTTAGAAATGACTCTTTTTTTTATGTCAGATATCGACAGACGAGCATGAGGTTCACTTGATGGTAGGTGATACCTCAGCCACAGAACATCAGTCAATGATGCGCTGTCGACCTAATTTTTTTACTTCGAGCATTCGGAAATCCATAGACTGACACCGAAACGCGCTTTATGCACTTCACGGTTTTTCCATCTATGAACGGTGGTTCGTTACCCGGTCGGAATTTAGATATTCCTCCCACCCGATCAATGCCCGAAGTTACCAGACGTGGGGAAAACATACTTACAGAAAATTATAAACACGTGGTCCCGGTGGGATTCGAACCCATTGATGCGCACGGCAGGTATCCTACCGAACGTGCCAAAGAACCCGTCAAAAACACAAGTGTAAGAAATGGTTATGTTGCTAATTTGGGATATGTTAGGTGAAGTTGTACTTTATCGTTTTTTAATCAACATTTTTTAATTTGTTACATTTGTGAAATATCTACAATATTTCTGCTATAACTGCAATTTATCCTACTTATGGTTGTTAATTACAATTTTATTTCAATAAAACGATAAGTTTCTCTGACATTGAATGCATTTTTTTACTATTCTTATCTTATCTCTTAACCCATTTTAAATACGTTTTTTTTAAAAAGTGGTATTTCAAATTAGCATCCTTTTCTATACTTAATCAGAACGAGACTCATTGGGTTTATTTTACACATTATGATTATTTGCTGGGGCGAGTCATCTAAGGAGACATCAGACCCTATGCCGAGAGACAAACTGAAAATATCAGATTGTATGAATATTGGCAAGTCTTACGAGAGTACCTAATAAAAGAGAATATAAATGTGAGAATTGCCTTAAGAAGCTGAAGACGATCAGCCTTCCTACTAACAATAAGTCCAATATAAGGTTGACTATGAGAAAGTCTTGTAAGTTTCTTAGGAGAGGAATTGATGCATATTATTATACAATAGGCATATTATGTAGGCTGATATACCTACTGGCAAATATCTCTCGGGAGCCCATCAATGCGTTCCGGAACAAACTTGTGTCTGAAGTCGTAGTCCAATTTAACGCTTAAAAGACACAGCCTTTATCGTTTCCCCTCAATTTGAGAATTCCTACTCTCATCTTTGAGAGCTCCCTCATCATTTTACTGTATTCAACGTAGAGAGCTTGAATCATGGACTACCGGACTCTCTCAGATTGGTTTGACCCTTTGGCGTTACGTTTGTCGGAACAATTTGCATCTTCTATCGTATTTATTTATAATGGTGACGGCCCTCGGATGTTGCAGATGCATAGGCGGCGATATTTCCTTCCATCAGGTGAGCCGCAGGCTTGTTTTTCTAAAAGTATAATTGCATCGATAACGTTAATAAACTCAGTGTTTTGTTTCATTCTCTCCCTTATTCGCATATTATTTCTCAATAATTAAATGCTATTGTTAAGACATAGTAAAGGATAAAAAATTTGAGTTTTATCGCAAGTTTTTAATTTTAATTATTATTATTTCGCCCATAGGGCAGGCTAAAGTCTTTCGACCATACCGCCTAGTCTTATGTTGTATTTTCCTTATATAACTCCAGTAAGTAGGTAGAAGATCCCGGCTCCCGCCATTTTCTTAATCTTCGCCAGTTTTTAAATACAAAATCGCAAGTCGTTTTGTTGTTGACATTGACACTTGACAATAAGCAAAAAATAAGACAAAGTTCAACTGTCAAATGTAAAAGCTCACCTCATCAAGTCACATCATGTGAACCAAGGAATTTAGCTTTGATTATAATCTAAGGAATTTAGTTATATTATTATATATTATATAAAGTCCATGATGTGAACCAGAATTGTAAATCGTTATCTAACATTCTATATTTTGAAAATTATCAACAATAATATATTTTGTACATTACCTACATATTCTGTTCCTTGACAGAATAACACATAACACAAACCCAAGGACTTTATATATATAACAGGACTGAGCACTGCCAAAATTTAAAATTACAAAAACACATCTTAAGGTATAGGTATTAAGACTCAATTTTGGCTTCCAACATTGACAGAGGCAAAACGAGCCGAGTGAGATATCTAGTACGGAGGCTGTTTAGCTCTTTCTAACACATGTCAAGCGATAGAAATTAATCAATGTCAATCAATCATTTGATGACTGATGTGTCATGGCATGTCATTGCATTTATGCGATGTAATGTCATAATAGTTGTTTTTATTTATTTTTCGTAATTTAGTAAGGTTTCTTCGAAGAAATGGTTGTGTACAATTGAAAAAGTGTTGTGTACAATTTTGTAAAAGTGAATCCTATGATGTTTGCAGCATAATATTTTACAGGTAAGCCGAAAAAAGGTAATTTTAGATTTATAACAAATAGGGTAACCATATCATGCGGGATTTCGGGATTAGTTGGTCGGAGTGTCTTATGATCCGTTTGTTATACCTACGATTGCTATCATCAGCGTGTAATATTGTTATTAGTTATGTAAACCAAATAAAAAAAATAAGGTGCAAAGCCATTCATTTAATTTGTTTAACCAACTTGAAAAAAGGGTCCGTTATCCCTGGTGTTATCATATGCCATGACGTATTATTATTTTTATTTCTTTGACAGTTTTCCGAAGAATGAAAACCAGAAAAAATATGGCTAAATGTTGTTCTGATGTCATAAAAGATTACTTAAAGCTCCGTTGTATGTAGCCTTCACTTTAGTACAACTAATTCCCAACAGTTATTGAAAGCCGCAATACCGTCTGTTTTTACGGTAAGCCCATTATTAGCTGATGGACACTTACCTACTTACATATATTAATATAACTTTCTGCACGCAAAACACAGAAAAGTCTAATTTTTGAGCAAATGTATAAAATTCATGAAGTTATATTATTATTTTGTTGCAGGCACAAAATAAGCAGATAAGAGTACTGAGTAAGGCCCCGTTACATCCCGTCGAACAATGTATTCCTGATTCAGAAATACTATCAAAAATAAGATTTTGATGATACTAAAGCATTTATTTTTACAAAACTTAAATTATTTTGCCCTCCACATCCTGTTCAATGTAATGAGGAACCCATAAGTTGCAGTTAGTGAAGGCATTAAGTAATTCATATTTCAATTTAAGAATATTCTATCAAAATCAAAATCTAATTACTTAAGAAAAAAATAAATTCAATGAATACAGTTTCTTTTATTTGAATTTGTTATATCATCCATACTTAAAATTAAGGGTCTAGTGCTTAGCCGGTTAAGCACAGGCAATCTGCCCCCAATGGAAAAGTCTATTCATGACTATACCGTCGTTTTGAGGAGTTTATATGTATACTTATTTTGGACTAAAACCAAGTTGTTGTAGAAATATTTAACAAAATATGAGAAAAGTAGACTTTTTTAAAATTGTGAAATGATTCTAGTGATGGTAGACTTACAGGAGAATATATTATTTTTCATACCAAGCTTTGTTATTAATAATAATTATAATGGATATGTTTATATTATATTTTAGGCATTTTATATTATAGAGTGAACACCTCCAAAAAAATAAAATAAATGTGATATAGTAGCCTTTATTAGCATACAAAATGTTATTGAAATCTTGGTTTCTGTAGGTTTGTTCCCGATTTGTGATTACAAATATTATAATAATTACAAGCCCCACGTAACAAAAATATTGTGGTCACCCTATTAGAAAGTGACACACCTCCTCCGTACTAAACGTCCTGCTCGGCTCGTTATCAGGCTGCGAGTACTCAGTCCTGTTATATATATAAAGTCCTTGCACAAACCAAACAAAATTTAACGACATTGGTTCGACTGTCGTTCTCTCCATAGATAATACAATATATGGAACTATGGAGCGGGAAATGAAAGAGCTACGCGTAGCAACGTGGGTCGTTGACAGTTTTTGTGTTAACGATATGAAACTGTTAATTACAAACTCATAACCTGTTAAAAAGCAATAATATTATTAACAGTTAATAGATTCAACTGTTGAAATATGTTAGCGACTACGCGTTGAATGTCGGTTGAGCTAATCCGCGCGTTGCGTTCGAAAATGGTTGAAAGAATCCCTACTAATATTATAAATGCGAAAGTAACTCTGTCTGTCTGTCTGTCTGTCTGTTACGCTTTCACGCCTAAACCACTGAACCGATTTTGTTGAAATTTGGTACAGAAGTAGAGTAGACCTTGGGAAAGGATATAGTATACTTTTAATCGCAAAATATAGGCTTGGAGGGGTTGAAATAGGGGATGAAAAATTGTATGGAAGTTCGTTAAATATCGAAGATGATACCATAAAACGTAGTATTTAGGCACTTGATAAGATATAAATAAATATTTGTTCTTGCGTTTTTGAAATTTCGACCTATGTAGGGATGAAATAGGGGATGAAAGTTCGCAGGGAAGTCCAACCAATTCTATTAATATATTTACTATACGTATATGTATTAATATGTAAATGATATATTATATAGCCGCGATCAAAATATTAAAATAGTAAGGAGATTGATGAAAAAATTGCTCGGATAATAAATAAACTAATAATAATAAAACCCGTAGTACTAATTCTACGCAGACGAAGTCGCGGGCAGAAGCTAGTAGTTAATATATTTAACGGCTTTTTCGGTAAACGAAAAGCAGCTAATTCATTAACATTAGAAAAGCGGCTTAAAAAAGCTGCTTGTTGAATTAACAAAGACTACAGGTTGTCACTTGTCAGTTTCTAGGTAATTCAGTCTGTGGTTTGAACTTTCAAGTAGAGGTGTAAAAGTAACGAAAAAAAAACGTACCCGTATGTATTCGTTACTATACATTCAGTACTCGTTACTATCGTATCGTTACTCGTTACTCCTAATACCTCATAACATGCTATGTTATGCTAGAAAAACAAATTTACAGAACTAGTTTAAGTTCGCGCGGGCATGCGATTTAATTAATTGTTTGAAAATTAAGTTATAGTGAAATAATTTTAGAATTTCATGAGAGACTAAAACTTTCATACTATTACATAAAATTTATGAAATTTTAGTGGCAAAATTTTATGAAAACACTTATTCACAAGTATATACTTTTTTTTTACTGCATACTCTGTTAAAGAAAACTTTGTTTTGAATATTTAAGTTACATTGCGTCATTGAAACAGCGTATGTAACCATGATACGAAACATGAGAGTAACGAAAAGTATTCGTGAGTAACGTTTCGTTACTCGGTACTAGATGGCGTACCCGTTACTCAGTAACGAATACATACGGTTTGCTACAGCTCTACTTTCAAGCTTATAAAAGCCGCTAAAAACTAGAAAATCAAATGATTTATTTTTTATATGAAATAAACTTGGTCTAAATGGTTTGCAAAACGATTATGGTTACGTTTAATATTAAAAAAAAATACATATTATACATTACATGTAGTTCATAGTTTTTCCACTTAAATATAAATGTTTTGAAATGGTCATCATTCATCAAAACCGTCAAAAAGTTTGAAAGCTTGAATAAGTTCGCACCTTTAGGCTTTATCAAACCATAGCATAATACCATTCTAAATTACCACAATAATTCACATTCTCAGTATGAATGCTATGGAACCGTCAATAAATATCAATGTAATATTAGGTAGATATCCCGTGTGCGTCCGGTCTGTGACTCAGGAATACAAACCTTAATCTGAGGTGTATGACGACTACTTTGTTTCATTGTTTACACTTTTGGAGAGGTCGTTGTCAACCAAAATAATCCTAGATTTGTATTAGTATTTCTTTATTTTTGAATAATTCCATCCAATTTGATTTATTTTCTTTAGGTATCGGATATACACATGTGTGTTTTTTAAATTAATAATATTTTATTACCTGATCAAGTTCAGTTAAATGAGTAAAAATGAGAACTGTTCCAAAGTGGGTTAATAAAATCCATGAAGCTGATAAAGTTGAGTGCTCCAGGTAAGAGATTGTCTGTTGATTTTTGGATCATTTAAATGAAAAATTTACAAAATATAGTAATACTTTATAATAATTGTAAGTGGAATGTGCACATCTCAACTATGAAACTGCTGGAAAATTATCATTCATATATGTAATTTTTGAATACAAATTGTTTTTATATATAATCTTAGTCATATAGGCCATAATTTACAAGTATTTTTATTAATATGAAGACACTTTTTAAAATTTTGAATGTAAAAGTTGCTTGCCTGTCTGATTTTTTTTCATAAAAAAGAAAGCACAATAGTAATATTTTATTTAGGACAAATATTTCATCCACCCTAGAGAGAGGTCCACAAGAGAAAACTAGTCTATCATTGTTTACATTTAGTAACAAATACATAATTGACTTACAGCGTCCAAACCATATGCTTCAGTCCGGATGGCACCCAACTGGTAGTTGGAGCTGGGGAGAAAATAATGGTATATGATCCTAAAGAAGGTGCGCTGATCCAGCTTCTTCAAGCACATAAAGGTCCAGTTCATTCTGTGGATTATTGTAAAGATGGAAATAAGTTTGCCAGCGGTAGTGCTGATAAGAATGTTATTATTTGGAATTCTAAAATGGAAGGCATTCTTAAGTATTCGTAAGTATATTGAATTGTATATAATATACACTTCTTGAAATAAGCCTAGAAATAGACACAGAAATGTATAAATGCCACACCCAGTTTGGCATATGGAAATTTTCTTTATCTTTTCAGAGTTCATTATTTACTTTTTGTCATACTTTATGGTTGATTTTAATAACTTTAACTTGCGTTGTGACTTTTAATAGTCTAATATCTTCTAACCTAAGTATAGTTTTGGACAGTATTTATATACAAAATTAATAAAGTTAATTTTTTGTTAAAGGATATCAACTTGCAAAAGATCTTATTAAGAGATAGCCCTTGTGTTTTATATTTGGATTTGATTGCTTTATTTATCAGGGATGAAACATATCATGAGCTTAATATAGCTGTTATATACCCTGGTTTCTCATGGGTGCTTTGTACTATATACAAAAAAAAATTGCCTATGTTTCTTGTTGATAATGTAGTTTTCTATTGGTGATAGATTTTTTAAAATCGGGCAGTAAATCCAGAGATACACTACAACCTTTTTTTACTCCTTGGGTTACATTATTCAAGTTTGAGTGGGGATCCCTAATTCTTTCTGGAAATAAATATAGCCTATGTCACATGATGAAGATGTAGCTTTCTCGTGGTGAAGGAATTTTAAAAAACAGTCAAGTAGTTTTTGATTTGAATCATAATAAACAAACAAATCTTTCCTCTTTATAATATAGAAAAGTGGATGGTGCTATTGTTGAAGATTTGCTAGCAATAGATGTATTTATATTACAGGCACAGTGAAGCGATACAGTGTCTAGCATATAATCCAGTTACATATCATTTGGCATCATGTGCATTGTCAGACTTTGCATTTTGGTCAGCAGATGTAAAAGCCGTACAAAAAGTGAAAGTATCCGGTAGAATTACAAGCTGCGCATGGTCGTCTAATGGACAATACTTAGCTATAGGCTTGGCCAGTGGCATTGTCTCACTAAGAGATAAAGTAAGTATATTTTTAGTCATTAGGTAAATGCTTTAATAAAAAAATAGAATATTGTTGAAAATAAAATAGTAGTTAAAATATGTTTTGTCTCGCTCTATCAAATATAAAAACACTACAGAACAAAAGAAACAAAACATATTTTAACTATATCAAGCTTATACTTTTATGAATAAGGTGTGTGTATATAGAAATTCTTTATGGTATATGGAATGTGGAAGTATTGTTTATAAATGCTTACAATCAGGACTTTACAATTTTTAAATCTGTTTGCTATGATTAAAGTCATCATTTTTTCAGGTTGGAGATGAGTTTCAAAAAATAGAAAGAGATGCAGCAGTGTGGGCAGTAGCATTTTCAAAAAACACACTTTTAGTCACTGATTGGAATGAAACACTTTCATTTTATGATATGCTTGGACAACAAATCAGCAAAGATAGGAATATAGGTATGTTGCTTTAATTCAAGTATTTGGATAATTACTACTGAAGCTTTTCTTTTAATGCATGTAATAAAGAAGAAAAGCTGTCCAGTTTTAGGTAAATTTTCTAGTTTTAGGCAAATAAACGTATGTTATGACGAAGAAAATTTTTTTGGTTGTTAAAACATTGAAATTTACAATGAAATATAGAATAATGATCAGGGGTTCAACTACAAACAGCTCTCTAGAAATTATTTGTATCAGTATTTCTCATACATCTGATAAATTGACAATACTTTCTAGAAGGTTGTTTGCACTTAGGCCTTAGAGCTTAATATAATATATCAGACACATAGGCAAAACCTGTTTCTTGGGATCCTACATAAACCACCTAAAATTACCACAACCGAAATTTTTATAGGTTTCAAAATATAAAATGATTTTTATATTATATATAAAAATATATTATATTATATAATTCTTCTGTCTGTAAAAATACAGAAGAATCTGAACTCCTAACCTAACCGCTGGACAGATTTAGATGGAATTATTTGTGTGCTTGAGTTTTATGGATTCACAATTGAACCTGATAAATAGCACTACGATACGGTTCCAGGAATGCTGCGTTATGTTATAAAAGCGGACTAGTTACGAGGATTAGTTTTTTTAACCATTTGCCTAAAACGTTAAGGGATAAGCCACCCAATGTTCTTTAGAAGCCAATTAAACAAATGGCTTATCCTTTTACAATATAGCTTTTACGACTTTAAAGAATTTTTTAGACACACTCCGATACCGGGGTAATATAATTATTGTATTATGTGTAAAATCAAAAACATTTGTATGCCTATTACTGGCAAAACATGCGGTCACCACAGTATATTTTTATTATAAACTAGCAATCCGCCTCGGTTTCGCACGGGTGCAATGTATGAGATCATGATAATAAAATCGGTCAAGTGGTTTTATATGGATAATGTTCCCCGTTTTTGCAACATTTTTCACTGATGCTTCGCTCCTATTGGTCGCAGCGTGATGTTATATAGCCTAAAGCCTTCCTCGATAATTGGACTATCCAACACAAGAATTTTACAATTCGAACCAGTAGTTTCTGAGATTATCGCGTTCAAACAAACAAACTCTTCAGCTTTATAATATTAGTATAGATAAATAATTCTTATTCTTCTTACTTTTTTTTGTCAAAGTTTGGGTTGGGCAATGTTTGAAAGGTCGGCTATTACTATATAGAATGATGATTATTACAGGTTTGTCAGCATTGTCAATATCAGTGATTGATTCTTTGGTGTTAGTTAGTGGTATTGGAGGTTGGGCAGTACTAACTTCTGAAGGGATAGTCGTCGTCACAACAGAGCTTGAATGGGTCTGGTCTATAGCACCTTCGCCTTCCTTTAACACATTGGTAAGTTTAATAGCTATATATGTACATACATATACATCACGCCTCTTTCCCATTGGGGTAGGCAGAGATCACGGAATTCCATATGCTCCGATCCTTACATACCACTTTCGCTTCTTCTACTTTCAGCAATGCTTTCATACACACTCGTCGGTTACGAGTACTTTTGACCTGGCCCTTTTGAAGAACGTACCCGAAAATAATAATATTTATAATAATTATTAAAGTGTAGTAATGTTTTATTAGTTTGGTAGTTCTACCATCATTACTTTGCAGGGTGTCTTGGATTCGAATCCGGGCGACGTTTATTACTTTCTAAAAACATTTCTTTTTCATATGACTTAATTACCCTTTAATTATATTCCGTTCAAATATCATAATTCCGTTCGGGTAACGAACCACCGATATAGATGGAAATCCCGTGATGTATTGATAGTATATTGCGCGTGTTGGTTTCAGTCAATGGATTTACGAATGTTCTTAGTAAAAAATAGGTCGACAGCATATCATTGAATGATATTCTGTGGCTGAGGTATCACCACTAAGTGAGCCTTACATCCATCTGTTGATGTCTTAAAAAAGAATAAAATTATAATAAATTGGTTTTTTTTTCGACATTGCTCTTTTTTATTATCAAATTTAGTTATATTTATGCTTTGATCATCACATAAATTAACAAGTAGATAGAACATGGAAGCGTTCAGATATTTCTCCGAAGAAACAAATTAACCAATAGCGTTCAGGAATACTAAATTTGTTCAGAAACAACAGCCTCTATTGTTCTACCGCATACTGGCCATATTACTGAATGATTGTAATTGAAGTCTAGGAAAAACTATCTTAAAAACCATTCAGAAGCTGGTAATTGATATATCAGGCATCCATACAATTTAGAAATTTTAGCTTTAATTGTTTAACCTTATATGGAAGTGGTTTCCAGGCTGTGGCATGTCAAGATGGCACTCTATGGTGTTACCAGGTGGTATTTAACACAGTGCACGGCTTGTACCGGGATAAATATGCATATAGGGAGAATATGACCGATGTAATTATACAACACCTTACAACTGGCAATAAGGTTCGAATTAAATGTCACGATAAAGTGCAGAAGATTGCCATATATAAACAACGATTAGCAGTAAGTTATACTTTTTACCCTACTAACATTATAAATGTGAAAGTTTGTGAGGATAGGTTGTATGGATGGATGGATGCTTGTTGCACTTTCACGTAAAAACTACTGAAGTCAGTTTTTTTTTATAATTTGGTAAATGATTTAAAATACCATATTGGCCAATAAAAGTTGCAGATTTCTTTAAAGCATAACTTTCGTGTATAATTGCTGTGCCCTTTACTTTCTTTCAAATACATAGTAGTAACAATAAAAAAAAATAGTTATCAACAACTCTGAATTAGATTTTGCAACAGTATTTTAGATATTCTTTCACGCGCTAGCCGCCTTAGCTCTTTGTAAATAAATGTAAATGAAACTAATTTCGGAATCGCTGTTTTAATTTAATAATTTCTAGATGTAAAAATGCAAAATATGTAACGTCACACTTTCTCACAAATGTGACCAATTGTGACAAGGGCGGGGGAGGGGTCAAAAAATCACGAAATTAGTGTGACGTACTTTATGGATGACCCCTAAGGGTCACTTCTTATCACTGAAGGACTCGAGAATTTATTAGTTGGTCAAATTTCAGGTGCATTTACCGGAGAGGGTATTAATTTACGAGCAAACCGATCCTGACGGAATGATGTACAGAGTGAAGGAAAAGCTGGTTCAAACAGCTGAATGCTCGTTGCTAGTTGCTACAAGTGACGCGTTGGTGCTGTGCCAGGTAATCACAGTTATAAAAAAATAATAGCAGATTGTTTACCAAGGGAGCAAAACACTATTTTTTTAAGGCGAGAGTGTTTTTTGAATCCAGAGTGGAGCGAGGGATTCAAAGTGGTCGAGTTTAAAATGTGTGAACACTACTATGGCTTCTGTGAGAAAATAAATAAGTGCAACTCATTAAGTAGTTTATTTGTTTAAATACAGTAAGGAAAAATAAGAAACAGAAATAATTCTATACAAATGTTTATATTTGAAAAGTTAGGAAAGATTTAAAATTCGAATTTGAACAAACAATAACAAAGGAAAGAATGCGTTTCACGCGTTTTTAATTTAACATAAGCTTTTTTATAAATTTGGTGATAATTTTTTGACAGCCAGTAACGTATTCGTACAATGTTCGTGATCGATCTCTTTGGTGATTGCAACATTTACCAACAATAACCACATTCGAAATTCAAATCACTTTTACTCCCTAGGGATTATTTATATATATAATAATATATATAAAAGATATTTTGGCCGATGTTTATGTGGAACCAACTAGTTATTTTTGAATCGATGTGATAAAATCGTTTATTAAAACTAAATGTATATAAGGTGCATAAATGACCTAGATTTTCGATATAGGAAAAACTTGTCAGGAGTTTGTGCTTTCACAATACTGTTTGGTTCAATTTATACGACGACCTGTCAGAAAGTTGACTTCAAAAATACAAATAAATTTATAGATTTGAATATTATGCCGTTTTCCCACTCCTATTATATAATATCTAGTATGTCTAGTATGTAGTATTTGCAGTGGACATCAATTATTACAATAAACTATAAGCATGTGTGACGTGAGCTGTCAATTGCGGAAGATAGCGGATATCCGTTTATTTTGCGAATTTAATTGTGTATTATTGTCATTGACATAGTATTAAATAGACTTCAGGTCGCATACAAAATTCACGAAAAAAGTGTCTCGATTATGGCACGCCCCTTGTCAAATTTTGAAAAAATGACAGTGCTCAATGGGAACAAAGAAAAGTGTGAAGTCGAAATATGATTTTATTAGTTACCAAAATATATATACATATCTATGTATTATACATACACACTAGACTAATTTCGAAGACTTTGGTATTATTAGTATAGTTTATGAAATTACCATATATCTAGTAGGGTACAAAATAATATATCAACATGAAACGTAAACTATAATATATTTGATAAACAATAATATAATGTTTTATATAAAATTAATAGTAATTCGTATGTTAAATAATAATATCCGCAAAATGTTCCGATTGTACAGATTGGAATATTTTCTTTTCCGTTTTAGCGTGAAAGCTTAACAAACAAAAAAAATCACTTTCGCATTTATAATATTACTAAGGATGCTTATCCTTAGATAGTAAGGATTATTTCAGTACAAATCTACTCCATGCATCCACTATTCTGTTACACAATAGTTTGCGCATGTGTTGGCCAACCTTGGCCAAACATTTGTAGCGTTGATTTAAAACAGATAATTTTGTTCAAATTTTGAATTATTTGATTGTTTGAAAGCTTAAAATATATCTTATTTTATATGTACTAACCAAAAATAAGACTCCGTCCGTAAAATTGTTTTTTTCGGGAATTATTTTCGCAATTTTTGAAGACAAACTGCGTCATTGTGAAACGTCTTAATATTGGCCGTGCTTGAAGAGAACTAAACAAAATAGCCTCTCACATTTCAAGTGAGCCGCAATTTACCGGCACGGATCTAGTATATTGTTGATCGAAGATTATTGTAGACCCTTGCTGCCTGTTTCTGAAGAAAAAACAAATCTTAATAATATTTCTTTAAGTTTTTATGTATGTTTTACATTTCAGGATACAAAATTAACATTAATTGGCGTTCATATACCAAAGTCTTGGGAAATGCCGACATCAATTCGTTACGTTAAAGTTACTTCCTTTTATTCCCAAGAAGTCTTACTTTTGGGCTTGTTAAATGGAGAAGTAAGTAATATGTTTTATTAAAATTCCTGCATTTCCTCTACACTTCCATATTTGGTCCGAACACACCATAGTGACTAGTATATAATTTTTTTTTATTTTGTTTATTTAATACAAAACATCTAATGCATACCAAACTAACTGAAACCTGAATCTTGGTGAAGTCCATAGCTTGGAGAATTTATCCAACTTATAAATAATCTGTTTTGAACAATGTGCTAACTTAAAATACCTTGTGATAATGTATTTTCGTGACCCTTGTAGAGATTATTAGATATAGTATCTATGTCACATTTCTGAATTATTAATTATTTATGTTATTTAAACATCTTTGCATTATCACGCTAAGCTACTGTGACTTAAACATGTTTATGTAGGGACCCACGAAATCTCAAATATTTATAGGTTTTGATTCCCTTGCGAGTTAAAATATGCACATTAAAGGCCGTATCTTTTGAATGCGTCGACTTAGAAGATTGATTTTTTCACTGTTGCAAGGAATTGCAGACCTGAAGTGATCCTATGAAGGTTCCGATTTTGGTACGGAGCACGGAATTCTAGAAGCATATTTGCCTAAAACTATACTTTTACTTGGTTCAAGTAAAATGCTACAAACATATAAATTAATAATAAACACGACCTACTTAAGAGGTTAAAAAATCACTTCCCCCTCTATCCCCTTTTCTTTGAGTTTAAATATTTGTGAGACAAAAATTTTTGCTTAATATTCTAGATATGGCAAGTAGAAATTAACACTGGCAACTCCAAAGTGTTGCTCATAAGTCCCGCTTCGGTTCGATGCCTTGACGTGAATGTGTCGAGGACGAGACTTGCCGTTGTCGACGAGACGTCTGTATGTCGAGTGTACTGCTTGTCCACTGTTGAGCTGCTGTTTTCAGTGAGTAGACACAGTATAATGATATTTTATTTCAGACATGTGTACTATGCATTTTAAATAAGAATAGAAACGTCAATGCCCTCTACCTGTCAAATGTCTTGGCTTTAAAGGTGCGGTGCATGTACACATTTATTTGAGCCCAATTCTCGCCCGAATTACCGCCCTCACAATACTATTTCTGTGGATCTTTCTGTGCGAATTTCCGCAAATATCCCTAAACTACTACAGCACCGTGCCCAATAGCATTCTAAAGGCATTGTAGTAACATCCATAATCGTATTAAATCCTATGCTTATATCTAGGTGATCACTTATCATTAGGTGAGCCAACTGTGTAGTGGCCCTTCACTTCAAAATAAGCAAATAAACATAATCGATACATATTTGGCGTCTTTTTTAAATAATATTTTTAGGAAATATGACTTTTTTTTAAAACATCTAGAATTAGAACTCTTTGTGAAAATAGAACTATTGGGAATGCTAAGAGAACTCAGATACTTTGAAGCTTCTCTAGAATTAGCTCTACTAAGTTTAAAGGTTCGAGTTTTAAGATACTTACGGCCTTATTCATAAACGTATTATGAGCTGTCAATAGTTCAAATATGTTTTGTCTCGCTCTATCGAATATAAAAAGACTACAGAACGAAAGAAACAAAACATATTTTAACTATATCAATCAAGTTTATAATACGTTATGAATAAAAGTTAAAGTGTTAAAAGAATATTAATAAGTTTAATAAGGGTATGTTGTGATATTGAATGAATTTCAAAAATAATAACTTTTTATTTCTTAGGAAGAACATGTCTCATCAGTGTCTTGGAACCTGTGGTTTGACGATCTACTTTGTTTATCTGGCGGAGACTTGCTCTCGATAAAGGCCGGTAACTTCCCCCCGGCGACTCAACCTCTTAACGGATCTGTTGTTGGCTTTCAGGTATCTTTAATGATTACTAGTGTAATGAACAGATATACACACCCGCACAATTAGCGGAACAGAAAAAAAAGTGAGACTATGAGATAATAACGCATATATTTGACGAAAATGTAATTAGACACAAAATAACAAATTGCTTAACATCTTTTAACAACGACTTTGAAAAGTCTTCGTTATTTTTTATTGAAAAATAAAGAAATTTGAAATAAGTGAAATTTTTAGATGATTATGAACCATCACAAAAATAAAAAAAGTAAGCATTAAATGATTTAACAATAAAATTAAAGCAAAATTAATAATGAGTGTTTCCCCCTCTTGCTCTGATTACGGTTTCCATTCGTCTGGGCCTGCTACAGATTATGTTATCGATGATTTCTTGAGGCAACCGCTCCCACTCCTCAAGTAATGCGTTTCCAAGTTCATTCAGATTGTTGGGGGGTGGCATTCTGGATTTAACCCTTCTTTTTAGCAAGTCCCAGACATGCTCTATCGGATTCATATCGGGAGAATTTGCTGGCCACTGCATCACCGGTATACCTACGTGGCTCAGATATGCCTGTACCGATTGTGCACTATGAGCACGAGCATTATCTTGCATTAGAATAAAGTCGTCACCAATAAATGGGGCAAATGGTACAACATGTTCTTCTAAAATGTCTTTGATGTATCGATCTGCTGTCATGGTCCCTCCTGTGACTATCACTAACTCCGTGCGAGCTCCCAAACATATCCCTCCCCAAACCATAATCGAGCCGCCACCATAAGCCACTGTGTGTTCAAAATTAGACTGTATGTATATTCGCTGTCTCCCATCGATCTGTTTTAAAAGAACTCTGCACTCATCAGTAAGAACCTGCTGCCATTCGTTCAAATCCCAATGACGATGTTCTCGCGCATAGCTTAATCGGTTTACGCGGTGACGTCTCTCAAGTTTTGGGCCTTTGGCAGGTATATACGACCCTAAACCAACTTCTTCAAATTTCCTGCGAACTGTACGCTCACTTACTCGTACTCCTCGAACGTCTTCCAGTTCATTTCGAGCTTGTACAGCCGTTAATCGCGTATTCCTACGAACTCCAAGTTGTAAAAAACTGTCATCTCGCCTCGATGACAGTGGCCAGCAAATTCCCCCGATATGAATCCGATAGAGCATGTCTGGGACTTGCTAAAAAGAAGGGTTAAATCCAGAATGCCACCCCCCAACAATCTGAATGAACTTGGAAACGCATTACTTGAGGAGTGGGAGCGGTTGCCTCAAGAAATCATCGATAACATAATCTGTAGCAGGCCCAGACGAATGGAAACCGTAATCAGAGCAAGAGGGGGAAACACTCGTTATTAATTTTGCTTTAATTTTATTGTTAAATCATTTAATGCTTACTTTTTTAATTTTTTGTGATGGTTCATAATCATCTAAAAATTTCACTTATTTCAAATTTCTTTATTTTTCAATAAAAAATAACGAAGACTTTTCAAAGTCGTTGTTAAAAGATGTTAAGCAATTTGTTATTTTGTGTCTTATTACATTTTCGTCAAATATATGCGTTATTATCTCATAGTCTCACTTTTTTTTCTGTTCCGCTAATTGTGCCGGTGTGTATATATATCGCATTTTGAATTAATGTGTCGTGAACTCAAAATTATTTTATATAAGATATCGACAGAGGAGCATGAGGTTCATTTGATGGTAGTTAACTCAGTCACTGAAAATCAGTAAATGATGCCCCGTCTACCTACTTTTTACTTCGAGCATTCGGAGATCCATAGACCACGTTTCGGTTTTCAAGTAAACCTCATGCTCGTCTGTCGATATCTAATATAAAAAAAAAATCTTTTAAAAATATTTTTTTGGAAAAAAACTAGTACAAGGATGACGTAACGCTCGTATTTGATATCTACAGAAACCTTAAATGATTTTCATATATGTAAACTCATACATTTTTATAGGGTGGACGAGTATTTTGCTTGCAGTCTAGTGCAATGCAATCGATAAATGTGCCCCTCTCTCACGCAGTACATCAGTACGTTCAACAGAAAATGTTCAAGTAAGTTTTCGTTATTCACGTATAGAATCAAAGGCGGCTATCTGACATTTTTGGTCCGACAATCTACCAAAATAAAATAAGTTCTTGTCGTTTAGACTGTTATGTTTTTTTATATATTTGGTTTTACCTTTAATTGTTAATATTAATAGATACCTTAAATATGCAATGAATGATACCTAATACAAAAATAAATGAGAAAAACGTTTTCTTTTTTAAATTACTAACAATCAGCCATAAGTGAAATACTTTAAGTTCGACGTATAAAGTATTAACATGGTCTCAGCTATGGGGTATATTATGTAGGAACATGTTGAAATAGATGGTCATATATACGCAATGTCTTAAGAAAAACGATAAATACATTTATATCATACGCTGTTTGAAGTATTGGAATAGATTAATTTTCCTGTGTTTCTCTAAAGAAGTTTACCGCTTAGTTAATTGTTCATTTTTTTCAATTCAAGAAAATACTTCTGTTTGGCTATGAAAAAAAGAATTTAGTTTTTAGTTCACTTTGCTAACATAATGAATTTTGAAACGCGGTATATAATACATCAAATCGCCGCAGTTTCTAATTTATTTCTGTTAGCATTAATTTCCTTACAAAATCTATTAACTTACGGAAATGAACTGATGTTAAAACAGATGTTTCATTGAAGTTTTTTGCGTAAAATACTTTTTTTAGTAAACCCATTCAGCATTGACACCATATTGGGAAACACTGACGAGACTGGGCTATTTTTGTATATACTTTGTCAGTGACTGATAATTTTTGAGTATCTTTCTAGTAATGCAAATGGCTGCCACTAACTAACTAAAATGAAGTCATTTCCATATCAAACTGTTATTGACATGTTAGTTTGATTATTTCGCCACTTTCAATATGTATTCGTAGAATAGTGGATATATGAATATATCATATGAAGAAACCTTGCTCAAAAGCTCAGCTCAAGATGAAGCCCACGCGAACGAAGTCGCTGGCATCAGCTAGTAATAGTATAAATCTTATTTCCAATATAATATATATTATTTAAGAATTTATTTATAATTCAGTGAGGCATACGCTGTGGCCTGTCTCGGGATAACCGCGTTGGACTGGGAACGTCTCGGTACGGCTGCTTTAGAGGAGTTGTCTTTCGAAGTGGCCAGAAAAGCTTTCCAGAGAAGCGAGAATATTGTCTTTCTCACTCTCATCGATCAATTACAGGTAATACCCATGCTTTAGTTAATATGTATCAGAGTTATATGCCCGGAATTAATTGAACGTAAATAAATAGCTAATTTGAGCGTTTAAGGAAATATTTTAAAAAAAACATAATATTGGAGCTATGTTTTATATGCATTATTCTGTATAGAAATCAAACCGTCACTCAACGAAAGCTGACGATTTTCAACAATCAACGCCATCTTGCGAGATTATTGTTCATCGTCAAATGCAAAGACACAACTTCAAAAGTCCAACCTTATGCCGCTAGATGCCGGATATATCACTATGTCATTATTAGGAACTTGTACACGTTATGAGACTTTTAATGGGATTTCCCAAAAAAACAGTGTTCGTTTAGTGTCAGTTTGGTTTTCAAGGTGCGATATGGTTATCTATTTAGGAACGCTTAGAAGCCGGTGAGCGTAGAGCAGTGATAGTTGGCGACGTACTTGCTTATCGCGGAAGATACGCGGAAGCGGCAAGGTCCTATCAGAGCATCGCGAAGGATGAGAAGGCTCTCAATATGTACGTCGATCTTAGAATGTTCGGGAAGGCTCAGGTAATTTGTTTTCGTATTGCTTCATAAGTTTATATCCTTGTTCACATTACATTGTTACCTATTAATAAAGTTTATTTTCGAAACGTTTATTGCTATAAAATTTCGGTTTTAAAGAATAACTTTCGATGTTTTGCCAGCTTATCAATGTTTATTATTTGAAATAAATTGATTTGTTTAAATTAAAAAAAAATTAAAATTGTTTTGATTAAATTTCCATTTACTTCGGTTGCCTAAAAGATATAGCTTCTCAACGTTAAGGCCGCCATTTGTATCATGTTTCATTTTAATGTTTTTGTTTACTGTATGATTAGGACGGGCTCGTTGGCGGGTAAAGTACCACCGTTCATAGACGGAAAAACCGTGAAGTGCATATTGCGTGTTTCGGTCTCTGTCTATGGATTTTCAAATGCTCGAAGTAAAAAGTAGGTCGACCTACCTACCTACCTACCTACCGTCAAGTGAACCTCATGTTCGTCAATCGATATCTAACATAAAAAAGTGCATAGTCATAACGTGGATTCCTTCGGTATAGGAGTTTGTGGGTGAAGGGGACAGTTTGACGGCGCTGACTCGCAGACGGGCGGAGTGGGCCCGCAGAGTGAACGAGCCTCGGGCGGCCGCGGAGATGTACCTCGCGGCTGGGGACGTGCGCAACGCCGCCGCTATACTAGCTGAGAGCGGGAAACGGGACATGTGAGCTATTTTGTTTATGACGGGCTGGTTGGCGCAATAGGAATGTTGACTATTTTTCGGAATTGCTTTTATTTTATAGATACATCCTTTATAAACACGAAAAAAAATCTTATCAAAAAATATTACATAATATTTCAATAAAAAAATACGTTATTAAAAATACTTTTCAAAAATTCCCGCTAAAACGCTTCAAACTGTCACGTGACGTCACAGACCGATAAACAATCTCGCTCGCGTTCGATCAAAGTTATTTCTTAACAAATCTTTTCACTTCTCACGAATTAATAAATATGAATACGGATGTATCTATAAAATAAAAGCAATTCCAAAAAATAGTCAACATCCCTATTGCGTCGGCACGCTTCACTGCGCAGGGTGAGTCAGCTCACACATTCATAATGTGTTGGCGCACGGCGCAGTACCTCACTCACTGAGTGAATTATGAGCGTGGAGTTGTGTGCGTTTCGGAAGTTTTACTGCTCGCTTTGCGCGTCCTATTTTGTTGCGTCGTGGCGCAATTTTGAGTTGACTCAAGGAGCCGACGCACTACACTGCGCCTGAGTTGCTGAGTTGGCGCGGCGAATTTTGCTGAGTTACCCATGTCTAGAGGAATATGCCTATACACACTTTTGGCACAGATAATGTAGTTTTACTTCTTACCTGTAGAGCGCGCGGCAATGTATCGGTGTGACACACCCATCTAAGCCATCCGCTGACTCCTCTCCTCGCGTTGTCTCGCTCGCTCTTACGCTCTCCCGCTCGCGACGGCAATAACGCTCTAAAAGCGACTGGGTGCGAGAGTGGGCGTTATGACGTCAGAGTGTGCGTTCACACGGATACTGGCAGCGCCGCGGTGGCTGGAGTGAGAACTACTCTTACTCACGAGAAACCGTGCCAAGCGCGCCCATAAGACCTGTGCTTCTATGTACACCTATATTCTTTGGTGTTACTTAGTAGTTTGGTACATGTACTATGTGGTTGGTCTCGCCCGTGCCAAAAAAGTTTGAGTTCACCATAACAGAAGAACGACCCTGGAGGTAAACATATTCCTTCCACCAGTTGAACCCATATGGCTATTTTACGGTGAAATTATTACGTGCTATGGATATTTAAAGTTATTTGCAATTCTTTTTCCAAGGCTTATAGAGTTAGCTCGCAAAATGGATAAGGGCTCGAGTGAATCTCTCCGGTACTTGGCCGAAGCTTTGGTGACTGCGGGAGAATATGCGACTGCTGCTGATGTTTACCAAAGACTTGGAGATTATAGGTATTTATTATGCCTTTATTGTTTACTAGTAACAGGGCTTCGCACGGGTGCAATATAGATGTGCCTATTATACACAAAAAAACTATTAACTATGTTACTTGCTGATTATGTAGCTTTCTATTGGTGAAATAATTTTTAAATCGGTCTAGTAGTTTTTAAGTTAAATCTAAATAAACAAACAAATCTTTGATCTTAATAATATTAGTATAGATATAGAGGAGTCTAGTTTACTTAGCTACACTCGTTAGAGTAAGAATAATCGTTAGTTCGACAATGTCTGACGTTATATTTAAATCGCAGGGAAAGCGACGGAGACGTATACTTTTAATCTACGTTGCATTTATTATCTTAATTATTAAATCATTACAAAGTAACTCACCGCTACAATCACAATTGCTTATTTATCATAACTGTTCACTATATTTCTCTCTTTCTAAAATTAAGTAATGAACAGAGATGAAACAGCTTTAAGCATAACTTAATTTTTCTTTTGTAAGTGCGGGTAATAATAGAAACGATTTGCATTTATAATATCAAATGTATTTTATAAATATGTTAATCCCTACCATTACCATGCAAAGTATTAAAATGAATGGTAGGATGTCGAAATTATATAATATCGTTAATAGATTGAAAAGCCTTGAAAATAGCACGTTCGGCTTCATCCTATGATTTTCCGAATACTTTAAGTAAATTAAAGATATTTCTTTGTATATCGCCTACTATCAAGTGATCCTCAAGCTTGCTCGTAGATATCTGAATTTAAAAATTATTAAAAGAATTTGTAAAACAATACGCATACCGTACCGTTATCAAAACGTAACGACAACACGGTCTCGTCTATGGACTAAAATGAAATGGAAAAGGAAATGTGAAATTTAACTACATTTTTATATTTTTTTGTTAATTTATCCGGCTCGATGGACCAACATTAGGAAATATCTTTTTAATCAAAATCCTTATTAAACTTTGTCATAGGAAAGTGGCGCAGTTAGCAGTGAATGCAGGCGAATGGTCGCGAGCGTTCACACTTGCTCGCGAACATCCCGAGTGCAAGCAAGTAGTTTACATGCCGTACGCACATCAAATGGCGCAAGAAAATAAATTTGTTGAAGCTCAGAAAGGTTTGTTTTTAATAAGTTTTGGTTAACACAAAAGACGAATCGATGGGCTTGTTGCCGCGTTAGGTAGTACGCTTATCTTGTCGCGGCTTCGAAATCCGCTGTGATAACAAATTTTTATCTACTTCTCCCGGCCGCCACGAGATATGTCGCGGGCGAGAGAAGACAAACTAAGATATAAGATATCTCGATATATTACATATATCTCGACATCGACAATTTTGATAGAAAGGATGTTTCGATCGACAAATATATCTATTTTCGATATTAAAAGTTAGACCCGGAAGAAATAAAGAGATAATCGATTAAAACACGAGAAAACGGTCGACAAAATTTTGTCGCGGTTGTCATGCTAGACCGGCTGGTCACATCGGGAATTAAACTGATGGGATCTTTCTAAATTCCGATCGGCTAAAAAGCTACTGTTCCTAAGTGGGAAAACCGTGAATATTGCGCGTTTCGGTTTCAGTGCAATGGATATACGAATGCTTGAATTAAACAATTGGTCTACATGGTCCGGGAGCCTGCAACGTTTGGAAAGTAAGAATTTTAGGTCAGCTGATTTTGTGATATGTCGTCCATCTTGCTTTTTCGGTTAGAGTCAGGGCTGTCTGGCAGGCGGTAGCGGTTGCGTTCGTTTGTGCGCATCCAATCTGTCAGGTGATAATCCTGGATTTTAAAAGCATTTTAAGACGCGTAATTTTTAATTTTTTGTTTTTAAATAAGTCTACCTGACATACTTTTTTTATTGCCAGACATTTTTGACATTGCTAATTATGTGCCATACGCGATTTTTTATTTATTTTTTATAAAAATTTCAAAGTATTTTAGAATGTCTGTAATTTTAATATTATGTTATTTAAAGATAATAAAAGCTTGAAATTAATTTGCCAGACATTAATTCGGTTGTTAAACCTTGAAAATAAAATAAAAAAATCATGAAAAGTATTGCAGTAAGAATTTTAGGTCAGCTGATTTTGTGATATGTCGTCCATCTTGCTTTTTCGGTTAGAGTCTGGGCTGTCTGGCAGGCGGTAGCGGTTGCGTTCGTTTGTGCGCATCCAACCTGTCAGGTGATAATCCTGGATTTTAAAAGCATTTTAAGACGCGTAATTTTTAATTTTTTGTTTTTAAATAAGTCTACCTGACATACTTTTTTTATTGCCAGACATTTCTGACGTTGCTAATTATGTGCCATACGCGATTTTTTATTAATTTTTTATAAAAATTTCAAAGTATTTTAGAATGTCTGTAATTTTAATATTATGTTATTTAAAGATAATAAAAGCTTGAAATTAATTTGCCAGACATTAATTCGGTTGTTAAACCTTGAAAATAAAATAAAAAAATCATGAAAAGTATTGCAGTACGAAGCTAGCAGTTCGAGAGAGACAGTTGGAGAATAAGACAGAGAACCATTGAAATTTTAAGATTAAATTATAGTAGGTATAATATATATATATATATATATATTATATATATAAAAGATAAAATTAAATATATAAATTTGTACTAAGTGATGGTAAGAAACACCTCCGTTATTCGCTTCGCGTCATAAGTCATAACACTGCGTTGAGTCGGTCGAGTCATAAAATTACTTTTTTTCGTAACTATGCCGTACTGTTCTATTTTAGAGTGTAAGAATGGTAGCAGAAGGAAAAGTCTTAGTAACGGAGGTGTTTCTTACCATCATTTAGTACAAATTTATATTTTTAATTTTATCTTTTATATATATAATATATATATTATACCTACTATAATTTAATCTTAAAATTTCAATGGTTCTCTGTCTTATTCTCCAACTGTCTCTCTCAAACTGCTAGCTTCGTACTGCAATACTTTTCATGATTTTTTTATTTTATTTTCAAGGTTTAACAACCGAATTAATGTCTGGCAAATTAATTTCAAGCTTTTATTATCTTTAAATAACATAATATTAAAATTACAGACATTCTAAAATACTTTGAAATTTTTATAAAAAATAAATAAAAAATCGCGTATGGCACATAATTAGCAACGTCAGAAATGTCTGGCAATAAAAAAAGTATGTCAGGTAGACTTATTTAAAAACAAAAAATTAAAAATTACGCGTCTTAAAATGCTTTTAAAATCCAGGATTATCACCTGACAGATTGGATGCGCACAAACGAACGCAACCGCTACCGCCTGCCAGACAGCCCAGACTCTAACCGAAAAAGCAAGATGGACGACATATCACAAAATCAGCTGACCTAAAATTCTTTCTCGAAAACGTTGGTACCTCCTATACTAACAGCGCATAATCACTGATGTTCTGTAGCTGAGGTATCACTTACCATCAAGTGAGCAACATGCTCGTGTGTTAATATAAAATAATGATGTTGAAATAGTTTATTATTTTTGAAATGAAATGATTTATTTATAACAGATTTTTTTAAAAGGATATTAACATTTTACATTAAAACAATAGTGTCACAAAAGGCTCCAACTCAGCATTTGGCTCAGGTTATTGACAACCAGCAAAATGCTGAGGTATAAATAAATACCATTAGCTTAATAAGTATAATAAGACCTATCGAGGCACGGATAAATAAAACATTTTTCATTGCTCTTGTGTATAGAACATGTAGGTTAAGGTGTGATCCAATCTTATATCATTTTTATAGAGAAGTAATGATTTGACATGTCTGAAAGCATTGCAAGAATCTTGGAATACAGGCCTAATATGAGGCACAGATAATGTACTTCTTTTACGTAATACTTTTGACCTGTAGAGTAGAGTAGTGCGCGGCAATGTATCGGTGTGACACACACATCTAAGCAATCCGCTGACTCATCTCCTCGCGTTGTCTCGCTTGCTCTTACGAGCGAACGGCAATAACGCTCTGAAAGCGGCTGAAAACCATGCCAAGCGCGTCTATAAGGCCTGTGCTTCTATGAAAATCTATGTTCTTTGGTATTTTTTATATAGCATACTACATGGCTGGCGAGACGAAAACGGCCACTCGTGTCCTGAACGTTTTAGTTCGGAACGCGGCTGCCGAAGAGCGATTCAGCGACGCGGGATACTTGCACCACTCGCTCGCCGCACAGTTACTGGAGACGGCTGACTGCGACAGGTTAGTGAGATTCGAGGGTAGTCTGAAATAGAACCTACTATTACCAAAATAGAACGGAATGAAACGAAATAACTACCAACTTCGTATTTTAGCATGTTAAGTAAACATTTTCAATGCTATTTACGATCATAGTAATGTCAAACGAATGACATAATTGCGAACGACGCGACGGATCGATCATCGGATTCGTAATAGGAAAATGTACGATCCGTCAGCGGAAACTTCGTAACGAAGCTTCCAGGTTCTATTGCCAACTTATACAATATATCTAGAAAACAGTCGGCCGGTATTACTATACCGCAGTAGTAGACATCGATAATTATATTTATATGACCTTTGTCTTGTTTGTGTTTTTTTTTTGTCATTGTCATATCATTCAGTTGCTCTTTCACGCAACTACTGAATTGATTTTGATGAAACTTTACAGTATTTTTGTAGTGTAGGCAGGAGCAGCGTGTTATAAATAAAGGTTTGCCGTGTTTGTAATCAAATATTATGAAATTGTTAAATATTGTAGGATCCCATTGCGCTTGTTCTTTTATAGTGAATTCGTTTTTAATGTGAAAATATGTTTCTCGAAAAGTTATTTATATGTAAATTATTTTAGAGAAAAAAATTAAGAATCCATAAAACCTATCGATAATACCTATGTCGTCCCGTTGGGATTCGAACCCACGACCCATCGGAGCACTGGGGAGGTGCTCTACCAAACGCGCCAACGAGCCCGTCAAACCTAATACCAAGTAACATACGAAAACAAAATCGCAGGGATCCTGATACATATCTGCATCAGTATGCTCACAACGACCGCCTATCTCGTATTTACCACGCATACGACGCGGTACACCGCTGCGTTCACGAGCCCTTCTCTCTGAGCCAACCAGATGTTCTTCTTAATGCGGCTAGGTATGTCCTCGCGTTATTGGATGGTGAGCCACCGCCTGGAATTTCGATGTTGTATCCTTTTTACTCAACTGCACCAGATAGAGGGTTATGTTTTTCATGTGTATGTATGTATATTTGTTGGTACGCTTGTAGCCTAAATCTATCCAACAGGGATTTTAGCTTGAGAGGCGTCGTTAGATTCGTCTTAATTATGAGAGTGACACCGAGTACATATTAATAAAAAAACTATGAAAATTAAAGTGATCTATTTTTGGTACCATGTCTACAATTTTTTTTTCAAAACCACTCCAGTGGGGTATCGAAATAAATAGCATGCAACTATGAAAACAACTAAAAATAAAAAAAAATATTATTGACAATAACAAAGAATCCAATGCGTGAAAAATATTTTAAACTTAAAATTTTCAAACTTAATAAATGAACGGAAAGGATAGAACCAATTGGAAAAATGTATTTTTTTTAATTGAATGATCATGGCTGAAACAACGCACAAATGCAGCTGTAGTGCTCTTCAATCGTGACATTTTTTTCATCAGTAAAGAGGATACTTCTGTGACATACACCTGCGTATCTGCGTATCGGGACAGAAAACGTTTTTTTTATTTTTTTATATCAGATATCGACAGACGAGCATGAGATTCACTTAATGTTAGGTGATACCTCAGCCGCAGAACATCAGTCAATGATGCGCTGTCGACCTAATTTTTACTTCGAGCATTCGGAAATCCATAGACTGAAACCGAAACGCGCAATGCGCAATGTGTGTACGGTTTTTACATCTATGAACGGTGGTTCGTTACCCGGTCGGAATTTCGATACCTATTTCCTCCCACCCTATCAATGCCCGAAGTTACCAGACGTGGAGAAAATATGTTTACAGAAAACTAGAAACATGTTGTCCCGGGTGGGATTCGAACCCACGACCCATCGATGCGAACGGCAGGTGTTCTACCGAACGCGCCAACTAGCCCGTCGTAAGCGTTTTGATGAATCCGCTCTCTTTAACTGTAAGTATTGATAAAAATATGTCTCCGAGCTGCTGGTGCAGTGATGCCAACTCCTACAAAAGGTTCCCCCTAAGACCAACTTCAAATACCCCTAAATAAAAATACATTCAAGTAGTATAAAATAGCTGTTGTATTTATATGGATGCATTTTACACATTAACATACATTAGTTAATGCTAATTAATATTAATGATGATAACAGTGAAATAATATAAAATCGGGCGTTTTTCAAAAATATCTTGAATAAAATCCCCCTAAAATCCCCTGGACATCTTGATTCCTCCCAAATTTGGGGGGAAATCCGCCAAGTTGGCATCACTGGGTCTTGTTTTATTATACGCGACATTCTAGCATCTTCATATCTCGTGTTATTTTTTTGTTTCCTAATGGGGTTTCGATGAATTCTGAGTTTAACAGCATTAATAGCTTTTGTAGTTTTTTAACACGCGGACCGTCTTTCATTGTCTTCGACAAATGAAGGGTTAGTATATCTATCGATAATACGATATACGAACTGATACTTGGCTGATACCAAGCTTTTAATAATTTAAATTTGTTTTAAAATATAATATACTTTTTTGTATATTTGGGTGTAAGTGTCTGATGGACGTAGCTACATTTCCTCAATTTTACATGAGGCTTCGAAAAACTGTGTGAATCCGCCACTTAAAATTTTACCAGCTTTTTAATACATATAGTATACAATTGACGAATAAAACATGTATAACATCGATATATTGACATAATATTAGAGATTTAAAAAAGTTAAGAATTATTTAGTTACGTATGTAGAAAATCTATATACTCTATAAATTCTTTGGGTATTTTTATAGATACGTTCATCTGGTTCTTATACCGCGATATAGAGTTCATTATTTTCCTATACTAGATACGATTATTTAGCATGATTGTTTTAACAATATGACAAATCTTCAAAGACTAAGACGCGCCATTATTTATTACATTAACACATAATGACGTACTTATCCCATCGTGAAACTTCCTCAGTAATGCAAATAAAAAATGCAGCTAATTGTTACCAATGTTAATCAGCAACGTGGCCTAATTAAAATTACTTAAACGAGTTTCTCAGACCCTCACTAACGTAAAATCATGTAAATTTTATTCATATATATAATTCGGTTTGAAAGAGCAGGTGTCTTGAGACGGCACGGCGCGGTAATAAAATGCAATGTTTATTTTTTCGTCTAGGCTGCTAATGACATTTCACGGAAGTGACCTACTAGGTGGACCGATAAATATATAGATAAAAAGTTGTGTAATAGTTCAGGGTATCAGGACTTAAATTAGCTCAAGTGACAATGCAATACACACTTTATGAAAAGCTATTCGTTCAGTAAAAAACGACTGCAGGTCTATTACGAAAATCGAACACAACGAACGGAACGAAACTAAAGAACAAACAACTTCGTATTTTAACTTATTAAGAAAACACTTTCAATTCTATGTACGATTATACTTACGATCATAGTAATGTCAAACGAAAGACACAATGTCTAATTGCGAACGACCGATCACTCATCGGATTCGTAATAGGAAAATGTACGATCCCTCAGCCGAAACTTCGTTTTTTGTTTTGGTAATAGGCTTCCTGGATAGCTTCGAACTAAATATAATATAAAGTAATACAATTTCATGAAAATTTCTATTAATTTATACGTTGAAACATAACAGCCTGAAGTGAAGCTCGAGCTTAACTATCTTCCGCATCAGCAAATACAATAAAAATTATGTTTAATAAATAAGTACGCTAAGAGTCTTATAATGTTATAGTTTTATTATCAATGCTATTAGAAGACTGTAATATTACTTCATCGCAAGTATCATAAAGTTTCAACTCACGTAAACTTTCAAAAATATTATGACCTTAATTGGCCGCAGCTGTTTGTATCTGTGTATGGCGAAACAAGCAAAGGTGTTGAACGCGAACTTATTAGCTCGTCAGATGTTGGATAAAATTTTAGGCCTTCAAATTCCTCAGAAGTTTCAGGTTTGTAGATAATTTCTTTTATTTTCACAGTTGCATGGACCTTGATGTCCTTATTTACAAGTATAATGTATTGTGTTTATTATTCATTTATATTGTCCTTTATGTTAATAATCTCCTAGTGCTTGGGACTCGTTTGTGTCTGTTTCACTTTATTTTCTTTACATGCAAGTAAGTAACCGATCAGCCCGATTTAAACACTTTTAAATCTTGGTTTTCTGGGATTCGAACGCCCAATAGCCAATAAAACACGTATACCACTGTGTTAAATCTGTTAACGAGCTACTTTGAGGATTATATTTAATTTTATTTATTTCCTAATTCTTTGTTGACATAAAAACCCAAACTCAGAATAATATATCACCCAGAGTTGTCTTAGGCAGGAATCAAATCTTTGCTTACACCATTTATCGAATCAATTCTATTCACTATGTTTTTCTCGGACAGTTATATGAATGGTTCAGCGGGAAATGATTTTTATGACTTATAACTAGGGGTAGCCATTTTTAGTTTTATTTAAAAAATATATTTTAATCTGTACAGTTCAATAAAATGTTTTTGTTTTGTTTGCTTGTTTGTTTGGATATTCATTTAAAATCCAAGGCAAGGCACAGTAAGATGATCTCCTTGCCTATGTAAAATGTTAATAAATAAATAACTGAAACAGACAGAATGTTTGCCCCATACTCCACTAGGGTCTCGGTAATTAAATGTTTTTCTGTCTGATAAAATGTTTAGGAAAGCGTAGAGCTCCTAATGTTGAAGAGTGGTGGTTCAGTGGTTAGCACAGGGGATGGTACCGAAGAGGAAGTAGCACCACTGTGCTGGCGCTGTCGTCGACACACGCCATTGTTCACCACTCAGTGTCCCCGCTGTAAACATCACCTAGCATTTTCTTTGGCAACTCACGGTAAGGGAAATTTACTTTCGTAATTTTGTATGTTAAATATCGACAGGCGAGCATGATGTTCACTTGATGGTAGGTGACACCTCAGTCACAGAACATCAGTCAATGATGCGATGTCGACCTCATTTTTACTTCAAGCATTCGGAAATCCATAGACTGAAACCGAAACGCGCAATATGCACTTCACGCTTTTAGCTGACGTGGGAAAAACATGTTAACAGAAAATTATAAATATGTCGTCCCGGTGGGATTCGAATCCACGACCCATCGTCGCGCACTACTGAACGCGGCAACGGGCCCGGCAAGTTATTAAATAATTACTTTTCATCTTCTACTTGCCCTCTTCCCTCTCTTCTAATTGGGAATATGCATGTATTTTTTATATTTTTATTCGGTAGCTTCGTTATATTATAGAAAAAAATATTCAACGCCAAAAAAAATTAAAGTATTTAAAAAAAAAGTTAAAAATTGTCAACCAATACGGGCATTTTAAACGCCCGCGGGTTTGTTAATACAATATGACGTCAAATAAACACCTAATAACTACGCACTCATTATCATTTACAATTGCTGGCATAGACATTTACGTCATATTCGCTGTGACCAATGGCGTCGTTTTTCAAATATTTAAATTTCTCACAGTTTATTTGCACTTTTTATAATTTAATTTCTTGCTCAAAACTGAAAAACTAATAAAAATATTGATGGAAGAGTAATTCTGAAGTATTAAAAAAATGTTTGACCCTCATTGGAATCTGCATGTGATTCCAATGAGGGTCAAACATTTTTGTGTCATTCACAAGGGGTTAAGCTAATAATTTTGCCTCCCATGCAGAAGTACTCCCGTTGGTACAATTTGTACCGGCTGAGGGTGTAACGTACGAAGAGGCTCTAGATTTGATAGAGAGGATGCCGCTACCAGAAGAAAAATCCGATACTGGCGCTTCAGAGATACTCAAGATCAACCATGACATCGATTCATCTGACCCCTTTTTGGATAAAATCGATGAGGTAATTAGAGAGGATTTCAGATTTTGGCCACTTTCTATTTGTATTTGTCACTAGCAACGCGCCCCGGCTTCACACGGGTGCAACGTAGATGTACTATACACAAAATAGCCTATGTTACTCGCTGATAATGTAGCTTTTTATTGGTGAAAAATTTTTAAAAATCGGTCCAGTAGTTTTTAAGTTTATTCATAACATACAAAAATCCAAAAATATAAATCTTTCCTCTTTATAATATTATTATTTATTTGTCATTTATCGAAGGTTGAATGCTTTAGCCAAGAATTTGTTATATTTCCTAAAGGATGACGAAAGCGGCGTGGTGGTCTGCAGTAGAAAAGCTTTACTTCAACTGAACCCCGCTTCTGTGATAGTCGTGCAGAAGAAAGGGTTGCCTCCAACGTTGTACAGGAATATGCTACCCGAATTACCCGTTACGACGTGTGAACATTGCCAGAATGTAAGTATTATATTGGCTCAAATTCAACGCTAAACTTATCTACGTATAATAGAATAGTAGAAACAGCGATTGGTAATTGAATATATTTACCAGAAATTAACAGGGGACGATAAAAGAAGAGTAACAGAATTCTTATTTATATGTATTTGTGTTTTTCTGTCTGTTTGTTCACGCTAGCCTTCGAAACTATTGAGCTGATTCATACAGTTCTCACAGGTTGACTAAGCTCAGTAATGTAAACGTAGGCTATGTTTTATAAAAGTCAAATGTCGTGAAGAAAAAGATATCGTCATATTTTAAAGATAATTGCGTGCGAAATAAGGATTTCATAAGATGTCTGTTTACTAATTTACTTTATGAATTTATATCAATTGATTTACTTTGAGCTTTTAAAATAATACCCTATTTGCATTTTGTTTTATCAAAGTATATTTTAATGAGAAATTTATATAGAGGTAAATATTTTTCCCTATCAAATATCACGAAGTGCGCGTCGCCTTTTTCTTTATTGCATTTAATAAACACAGTGAATTTAATATAATGGAGATTCAGTGCAATTTTAGCTTTGTGATATTTAAGACAGGAGAGAGGTCCTGTCTTCAATATCACAAAGAAATTAGAAATTACAGGCAGCTTTGTATTGTAGAAAATTCTTTCCCACCAGCAAAGTTAATAAGAAATACTATTGTTTATTTAAAACTACATTTATACAGGAAATTGTGACTGACGAAAATAGGTAGTCCGTGTTAGGTCAATATTCGAAGTGAATGCCAATTTCATAAGTACTCATTGGTCAATAAAGCTAAATTGGTTTAGTTGGTTTGGTTGCGATAACTGTACAATTTGATGCAGTTATTCTACATGGAGGACTTCGAGATACAGTTGGTGACGAAGGGCCACTGCGGCTTCTGTAGATACCCAATGGGAGAGGACAAAACTGAACAGAACGGTGTACATGACTCGTCTAACAACGACTCAAGAGCCTCCACTCCGAATAGCCCCAGCATTGAACAGGGTTCATGGCGATAAACCTTGAAACGTTATCCTTGTGATGTTACAATTATCTGTCTTACGTCATTTAAAAAAGAATGAGTTCTTTTATTTTGAAATCAGCCGGCCTAGCATGACAAACCAAGATGTAAGGTTCTCGATATATTACAATATATCTCGACATCGACAATTTTGATAGAGAAGATATCTCGATCGATAAATATATCAATTTTTGATATTAAAAGTCAAGTTTTAAGTGTAATTGTGATGTTGAACCCGGAAGAAATAAAGAGATAATCGATTAAAATACGAGAAAACAGTCGACAAAATTTTGTCGCGGTTGTCATGCTAGGCCGGCAGAATATTTTATTCTTCGTTTAAAAAACACAAACAGTCCAAAATGCATTGTAAATTACATTTTCCCGTTTTGTAAATATGATTTTGTTTGTACAAACTACAATATTGTATGAAATCTAGTGCTAAACAAATGTGATCAATTTGTTTTAAATAACAATATTTGTGCATATTATTTTTGTTTTGAGTCATGTCGTGATGTGTGTATTCCATGTAACACACGTTTTTATATTCATTATAAAGATTCAAATCTAATGGTATTTTCAATGTATTGTTTTATATTGAACAAGTAGCGTGGTGGAAATAAAGCTGCATTTTGTAGGCCTTTGGCAGTTTTGCATATAACTATTTGGGTATACCCAATGTGTGGCTTATTTCATGAACTAAAATCGTGAATATCTCGATTTTATTTAATATTGTAACTGTACTGTTTTAATTATGCAATATTTTGATCGAACGCGTTTTAAAAATAAAGATGCGTTCACTATAATTAATAATAAAGTAAACAATTATTTTCACTTATGCGACTTGAAAAAATTTACTGACGTAATATCGTTCTAATGCAAACAATCAGTTTAGAAATATGCAATTTCTAGTAGGTATCTAGCTAACCTATTTATTTCTATATATTTTATGAGTAAGGTATTTAATTGTCAACTTTAATTTCAATACTTTTTATGTATAATATTATATATTTAACGTAGACAATTAAGTTTCAATGTGATCTCTATACTTTAAAGCACAATGTCTTGTGATAAAAGATCCGTCCCATCGAATTAAATAAAAATTAAAAATAATTTAGTCGTTTTATTGAAAGAAATATCACTAATTGAGTGATATTGAAAAGGCTTCTTTACATTTTTACTTTGTTGCACCATGGTAATTTGCGTGATGTAGGTACGTGTAGGAACATTCAATAGGGCTGCCAAATGCCTCCGTCACTGGAAATTCGATAGTCTTTTGATTAATTGATCAAAGGCGAGCTACGTGATACATTTATTGAATTTGTTTTACAACTCTAATCAATGCACCTCAAATACCTACAGCTAATAAGTTATTTGTAACATTAGTTGTGTACTATCTGTGAAAGCTCTTCGATGTGACTGAAATCATTTTTAAGAAACTGATCTAGTTCTTTTTTTTTTGCTTTAGATTATAATCTTAAGCTCCCATATCTTATACTATGTTATCAATAATTATTATTTATATTATATTATTAATAACTAACAACGCGCCCCGGGTGCAATGTAGAAGTACTATACACAAAACATGATAATGTTGAAAGAATGTTCAAAATCGGTCCAGTAGTTTTTGAGTTTCTTCATAACATACAAAAATTCAAAAATACAAATCTTTCCTCTTTATAATATTATTAGTATTAGTATATTATCTATATATATAAAAGAGATTCCCACCTATATATTGACTCATCACGATATCTCTGGAACCATAAGGCGAAGCGACTTGAAATATAGTAGGAATATTCCTTTCGCCGAGTAGAGTCAGCTAAGAACGGATTTTACGAAATTCCACCCACAAGGGGGGTTGCGGGGGCAATTGCTAGTATTAGTATATTAGTATAGGATAGATTATTTAAATTATTATATAATATTATATTATTATATTTATTTTAATTATTGATAACATTGTACGAAACTAACGAATATGTATTTAAAAATATGAAGTTCATCCGATGTACCGTTTTTTCGTAATGGACCAACTATCAAACAAACACTTTCGGATTAATAAACCTATTAGTAAGGATTCTATTGACAACCCTAGACACATAGGGTAAATCGTTAATTACTTTTTGATCATAATATACTTTTTGTTGGCTTCTTATCTGTGACATATTTTGCAATGCAACTGGGTCTACTTTTCACAGGTTTATCTCCATACCTATAAACAGAAAGAAGGATATAGTTACTGGATTGTATTTTCTATACTAATAGTATAAAGAGGAAATATTTTTTCGTTTGTTTATAACGATTAACACAAAAAATCGAAATATATTAAATATTCTTACTAGAACTGGAATTCCAATAGAAAGCTTCATTTTCAGTAAGTAACATTTAAAATAGTTTTGTGTGTATAGTACCTATATCTACATTGCACCCGTGCGAAGTAGGGGAGTGATGCTAGTATATTATAATATAGGTAATTGTTATTTTTTCCGACTTACTTGACAGTAGTCGTTATAGATTATATAGCCTATGTGCTATTTTGATGTACCTACACACATACTGTAAAGTTTCATGCAAAACAGTTCTATTTTTTTGCGTGATAGAGAAACAAACTTTCATATTTATAATATTAGTAGGACGCACCTAAGCATCAAAATTTTTCCATTTATTACATATTTCTACCAAAAAGCATCCCTAGCTCTTTGTATATACGTATATATATGTTATTTAACATTAACATTAACGTCTCGATGAATAATAAATTTTTAAATTACAAGTGTCCCCTTTTCATCTTTAGAGTTATCTTATGAATTCGCCAAATAATATAATACAAGCTAGGAAAGGCTCCGTTCGATCTTTGAAACACTACAGAGATTACTTATTATCCAGGAGTTCAACAATTCTAAAATACATTATCATTAAGATTTATAATATGGTAAACCGATAGTCAATATTCGACATACAAGAGTATCTGCGCCGGGCAGCTGACGCGTCCGACTGGTCGTTTTGGCGAATCAGAGGCGGCAGGTGCGCGCGCGCAGGTGTCTCCGCGATCTCGGCGATATCGATGTACAGGTTGCTTTTACTGATAATTTGCTCCGAATCTACCATACCGCATATGTGGTAGCAAATTCTTTAATATTCCTACTTAAATCTTAGACATACGAAGAATAGTTTGAGCTAATGGTAGTCGAATTGTTTTTTAACAGCTAAATTTCGATTATATTTACGAACCAAGGAATCGACCTCGTTTTCATATCATAGATTATTTTTTAATTAGCTCTTAGGCTGATTCGAAATTATCGAGTTGAATTTTCATTTAGCTTTTCATATTTATAGGTAGCACAATATTTATGTAGCGCTGTTGGTTTTTATTTATTCAATATTTCTCATCTTCATTTCCTCTATAGACAGCTGTAAGCAGTGGCAGGACCACCATACAAGCCCAAAAGCCCGGCTTGCCCTATTAATGCAACCTTAAAAAGAAATAATAAAGCCCTTAATGCAGTTATATAAGTCATATATAACTTATATGATCACGTAATTATATAAGTTATATATTAATTCGTATAACGTTAAAGTTGGCAAGCTGGGTTTTTGGGCTTGTATGGTGGTCTCGCCACTGGGTGTAAGATACTATTTATCTCAAGGCTTGTAGTATTTTTATCTCTGAAATAATTTTCCGATATTTACACATTTGAAGTATCTAGTCCTAATGTCAAAATAATATCTCTCATCAAGTTTATTACATTTCACTTAGGTTATTAACTCAATCAAATTTACGGACATATTTAACTTGACAAACAACGACAACTTCGAATACCGAGAAGATCCAAGACAGGTAGGCAGGACGCCTATCATTTCTGGAAATGAGATTCACATATTAGAATCGTCTCGACTAAGCAAGATACGCCGAAAATCAATCAGCAAGGCATTTTTTCACGATTATAAAAAGGTTATTAATTCAAAACAAACCAGGCTACATCAAATAAAGCTTTTATCAATCATACCAGTGTAAAAATCAGTTAAGCATCGTCACGTTACTCAAACACGTGCTCATTGTGTAATGAATATCATGGAATTTATAATTGCAAAATGCAAAATGTTTTTAAATCAAATACCAGAAATGCAAAAAAATGCAAAAACTAAAAACAATAATTAAATTACATTTATGCGAAAACTGTCTATATGATCATACAGGTATCGAATGTTTTTCTGACAAACAATGCGCTCAGTGTAATAGTGATCACAATACTTTATTACACGAAGCGTTTATTATATCAAATAACAAAGCGAAAGCGCAAACCAGCAATGAAAGGCCTTTGCAACAGAAAAATATAACACATGTAGGATGCATTCTTGTGAAATTCTAGTGGAAATCTTGTTAGCAACAGTCCAAACCAAAGTGCTTTCAGCTGATGGAAGTTATCTCACTGATGCGTGCTCTTAAGAGTCGCAAACGTCGTTTATTAGCGAAAACGCTGCTCAAAGGCTTGGCTTATAACTTATATACACAAAAGAGAATAACTGCAAGGGCATCATAAATATCACAGCATTCGCTATAAACACTTGCAATACCGACATTTTCATCATTCGACAAGCCAACATAAGAAATATCTTGAAGGCATACAACTAGCCGATACAGATTTTAATACCACCCGCCCAATAGATATATTATTTGGTGCTAATATCTACTCAAAAAGAAGATCAATATTGCCAGTTAACTACAAAGCAAAGGCAAGACGACGGTCGTTATATTGTTCGCCTACCGTTAAAACCAGACTAAAGAAAATTTGGGTGACTCAAAGCAGAAGGCCGTTGCATAATTACATCAAACAGAAAGAAAATTTACTAAAAATCGAGAAATAGCAGCAATGTATAAATGTTTTATGCGAGATAACATTGACTTAGGACATAATATGCAGTAATGTAATCGCAATAGCAACATGACACCGGTATGCTATCTGCCGCATCATTGTGTTCAACACGCCGAGTCAACGATTACTGCATTACGTGTCGTTTTCAACGCGTCATCGAAGACGTCACCGCTATAGTCTACAATCTACATGATATGATGTACAGTGGTCCTAATTTACAATCAAACTTACTATTTTATCACTCATTAAATGGAGATAGTATCGCATCGCTTTCTCTGCAGATATTGAAATAATGTTCCGAGCTATACTTTGCAACGAAGATAACAGAAAATATCAAAAAATCGTATGGCGCAAATCACCTCATCAATTCCTCGAGAAATATGAACTATCAACGATAACGTACGGAACTATGGCAGCACCGTTATTAGCAATGCACACGTTAAAGCAACTAGCGTGCGATGGAAGTCCCCGAAGGTAAAACACTTAACAGCTGTTTCTACACAGATGATCTTTTGAGCGGTCACACATCCTTACAGATGCTACGTAGAGCTAATTAACCTACTCAAATCAGGGGGGTTTAATATATGGTGCTCAAACAGCAAAGAGCTAGTACTTCAAGCAGTACTTCGATTTTGCCTTAATCGTAGTTAACAATCTGTTCTATTGTATAATATCTACTCTGAATACTTTTCATGTCATTATTATGCAAATAAAATAAGTATTTTAATAAGTAACACAACTACAACTAGTAACTGTAAACATGTAAACTATTTAGTTCGATCTTCAACTCGAATCCCACTCGTGACTGGATCATTAATGTCAAAATGTAGTCAAGAGTACCGAAATTGTATAGAATCGATAAGTCTCGATTTCAATTAGTTTCATCAAATTCCACCACTATCGAGAAAAATCTAGTGTAGCGTTCAAGAGTAGGCAAATTACAGGTTTTCAAACTCAATCGTAAAATTTCAATGAAATCGAGAATGAAGAGTAAGCCTACAGGTTTTAATTTGATATTATAGATTTTTATAACAAACAATCTTTAATTAATTTGCAATGTAGGTACGCATATCCAATTTCAAAAATCAATGTAGAAGGGAGTTGAGGTAAATAACTATAAACTATATTTTGTATAATCTTTAGTAAAGTACCTACCTATATACGATAGCTGTGTGTAAATATAGCTAAGACAATACGGGTTGGTAATCTTCTTTAGATAAAACAAAGCCTTCGAAATGTATGGACGCGTAAAATATTAAAAAAATCTTACGGAATTGTGAAATCTCTCTCTCTCTCTATAGACAAAAGCATTTTTAACAATTTTTTTTAATACAGATTGGTTTTCATATTTAGTACTGTAAAGGGGAAGTTTGGTCTCATTCTTCATGAATATAGCCATGCGATACATTTTCAGTACCATTTTTTTATACACAGCACGACATATGTTTGAAGGTTTGCACGGCTTTCTTTCACTTCTTAACGAATAAAACTTTCCGAATTCTTAGCATTCTCTTCAATGATGTCGGACTCACGGGACCACGGTCTCCTAATAAGTAGTCAAAAAGGCCACGTGCCTGCCGACCCCATGGACCCCATGCGATGAGTGGAGTTACCCCATGGTAACTCCACTCGTCGCCTATGGACCGCAACCCCAGGATAGCCATCGCACCTACCGCATCTCTAAAAGGTCAACTGCGCTGTGTCATTTGACCCCACTCGTGTTTCAGTTTATCTAAACATCCACCAATGCTTATGTCAACCTTTACAGGTGCCAAAAATCCCTCAAATTATCAAACTCAAGTGCTCCTTCAAATTGAAAAACACTTGACTGGGTATCGAATACGGGACGCATGGGTTAGCGAACGAACGCTCGACCACAAGAGCACATACGCAGAGCTGAGAGAGCTGTCATTTGTATTAAATCAGTGGGTGGACACTTCGGTACAACAGAAAATCTCATTCAAGGATTTTTAAACGTTCGACTTTATTACAAAGTAGTAAGGTCCATTTCAATTTGCAAATCATAAAACGTTGATTACTGCACTTCATAGCCAATATAATAAAATAATTTTTAGTATATTTATGTTGGTCATTTCAATGTTAGAAAATTTCAAAACTCAAAATGGCGTTTCTTAATTTTCAATCGGTGAAATTATAATTGCTTCATATGTGGTTGTTTATGTGCTTATACTGTGAAATAGTGCTAAAAATACCTCGATATTTTCAATCCAGTGTATTTATTGGACATCTTATCGCCTTTAACTTTGCCTTCCCTTTAGAAACGCGTTTAAGTTCATAAGTGTATTGTTTAGTGTTTTTTTATTATAAAGATGGAAAGACTCTCAAGGATCCATAAAATGTGTGCTATTTGTAACAAAAACCGTACACCTGGTTCAAATCTGCACTTGTCTCAATCACCACTCGATCCTATAAGGTATGTTATAGTAATTCCATTAGCGTGGTAATAAATATTGTATTAAATATTAAATCAGAATGCGCTTCACGTAATACATTGTCAGTATTTAGACAAAAAGGAGCCTATAATATAAAAATAAAATAAAAGTAAAATATACTATAATATAAAAGTAAAATATACTATATTATAGTATATTTTACACCTTGTATCCATATCAAAATTTATTGAACAGTTTTAGTGTAAAGGTGTATAACAATTAACAACAACTAACTTTTCTTAACTCTTCTATCTATTATTAAAAAGTTATGTAGGATAGTATCCTGTAAAGTATTTCCATCGGAATATCATACATAAATATTACAATTTGGTTTTTGTATTACTTTTCAGGTATCAACAATGGATTAAAGCGCAAAAAGTGGTCAAGAAGATCTTGTATACTTGCTAATAGAGAAACTCCATCAACTGAAGTTTGTTGTGTTAAGTATTTTCAAAAAGAAGATCAAACAAGAACCAGACTTTCTTCACATGCTGTACCAACTTTTTTACCTTTAAAACCTTTAGAAGAGAGTCTATTTGATGATTTCCTACTACATATTGGGCAATATCCAACACATAGTATATATATACAGTTAAAACCGTTTATGATGACATCGACTTAGGAGAATTATATTTGTTAGAACGACCAGCTGTATTGTAAACAATTTGAATGGGTAACATCAACATCTGGGGTTCAGTATAATGGTCAATGGCTGTTAAGATTGCAAAAGTAAACAAAACAGGTCTAGCTTAGGATCTTTTGTAATTCTTAAAAACAAATACACATGCTTGCATTATAATATAAGGGAGGTAAGACATTTTAGTAATTATGTTAAGAAGTGGCTATATTATCTAAATAAATTTGGAAGCTGTAAGTTCCTTAAGTGGAGCTTTCAGTTACAACTAAAACATGTCATTAAGGGATTTATAATCTCCCTAAAAAAAGGGGTTCAAATATTTAAATTTATACCAGCTTAATATGATGGTAACATATAAATATATGTATATGAATATATTTTATATATTATGATAAATATATACATGTCTTGTCTACTGGAATTATCTGTGGGATGTGATTTTAAAAGGTTTAATATATGTCCAATAAATTTAGAAATGAAACACATACCATTGAAGAGATTGTCTTATTTATAAGAAAATACTGTAAAATATGTATTTGCATCTGCAGAATATGATAAAATAAATACAAAATAAAAAATGTTGTTTTATTTGTTTTCTTATATTCCTTTTTTTATTATAGACCTTAAAAGGCAATATTATTTTTGTCGATAAGAATATATCGATATTAAGTACAACACTAGAATTTATCGTACATTTGTTTTGATGTATCCCTCACTATGTCGCTTTGACGTTGACGTAAGAACAGTAAAGCCAACATGGAGAAAAAGTTTCGCTGTAGGTTGGTATCGTTTTGCATGATTCACCCTAGCTGAGACGTTTGTATGGAGTGCCGTCTCTTACTTATATACTCTTTGGTATTAAATGATCTTTAAAGTCATGATTTCTCATACAACTGAGGGCCTAGCACGAACGAATATCGAGAAAGTATTCGAATCGTCCAACTGTCAGTTGTATGAGAAATAATTTGAAATTTTATACAAATGCCAGCTCGACAATACGAATACTTTTTCGAAAATTGTTCGTGTTAGGCCCTCTGACAGATCCACTATTCGAATACATTCTACATAGTCGTTCACGCTAGGCCCTTAGTTCAATCCTAAACCCAGTACAACCATTATTATGAACCCCAACAGGCGTAATATCTAATTTAATACCTTTTTACAGAGTTAGCTTACTGACTACTCAAACACTATATATTATACGTAAGAAATACGTTTATGTGAATTGTTAAATAGCTTTAATGTGTTATTTATTATAACAAGTGTCTTTATTGACAATATTTTATGTTAAATATGTATATTATTTATAGTTAGGAACGATATTAACAAAATTCCTACCTTTTTAGGGTTACGTACCCAAAGGGTAAAACGGGACTCTATTACGACTCCGCTGTCTGTCTGTCTGTCCGTCTGTCACCAGACTGTATCTCATGAATCGTGATACACATATACAGTTAAAATTAACAAATAACTAACTAAAACAGAATAAAATAAATATTTAATGGGGCTCCCATACAACAAACGATTTTTTTGCTCGTTTTTGCTCGATATTGATAACGGCAACAGGTAGACGCTTGAAATATTCACAGAATATTTAGTTATATATTCACTTTAAATATAAAAAAAACGTAGCCGTTTTTAAAAATAATGGTACGGAACCCTTGTGCGGGACCCGACTCGCTCTTGGCTGGTTATTTTAATATCGTCTTCCCAATTACGTCGTTATTTTTTCTTTTTTTGTCTTGTCAGGGGCATCATTTTTTTACATCTTCGGCCCATTCAGATGTCTTATAATTCCACTATAATTTTACGTCTAATGTAATAACTAGACTAATTCAAGATTTGTATTGTTTTTACCACCCTGTTTAATCGAAGCGCGGGTGACACGGCCCGTGCTCTACTCGGTAAAGGTGCGCAAGAGACAGATGTGCGAGGTGGGAGCATGTGGTGAGTGACTCCGCAACTCAATGCAGTGACAGGCGCGGCTCCAAGGCTCCAAGCCATGAACACTCAGAATGCAATTATGATTATGGTAATAATGAAGCCACCTTTAGGAGGAGAGCAGGACTCTTAACGCGGTAGTGAGAAAACCAATTGTACAATAAATATTATATGTTTACTCATTATTTTCATTTTAATAATTGTAATTTTATCTCAATCGAGGTCTTTCGGCCGTTAATAAGAAATGTAGAATGAAGGTTTACTTATGATAAGTTGAATTTATTCGTGTTATAAAACTCTGAGAAAATGAATATTCAAAATGGTTTCACATAGCCTTTCATTATACATATTCCTTGGTTATTTGAGGACACCTATTTGATCTCTCGCAATAATTCTACAAACTCATTAAACTCCCGGAGCTTATTAAACATTCATAGTGAAATATTATATTACTTATTTGAAATAGTTCAAGGAATGCTCAATGCATTGCGCTCGACATAACTTTAATATCAAATGGAGACCATTTCAATATTTCAAGCTACTGAAAAAGTTTACAAAGCGCAGTATTACAATAGTATAACCGCAAGCGTTTCTAAACGTAAAATGCTTTATTAATACACGTTCAAAATTTATTCGTTTAGTATTTCATTCGTTAGTCAGGATAAATTATGTTCTAAATATTAAAAGCTGTAAGTTTTTTAATATATTTTAGATATAAGTGTAATCTGTGCTAACACGTTACAGATTTACCTAAATGATTCACAACGCAAAGTAATTAAAGTTTTTTTTAAGCCCATCATTATTTGTTAATAAAAAAAATATGATCGTGCTTCTCTTTTATGAATATTAAATTTGTTAATAGATTTTACAACGTGCTAGACACGTGCTTTTCGATTGCAAGTATAATACATTTTTATTTTATATGAAGCCTCGCGCACGCTATGCATCGTAAATGTAGAGAAACGTGGAGAAATCAAACATTAGGAACTCAGGTAGGCGAGACTGCTGTTCATTTTTTAATAGGAACGTGTCTTGCAGCTGTCCTTAATAACAATGTGTTTCGACCAAAAGTATTGGAGCACGCGGCACGCACTAATCTTATTGCTTTCAAGTTTGTGAGCAGCTGCGATCTGTCAATGTTCAAAAACGATTTCGTGATCTGTTTGTGAAAGTTCGTGGTTAATAAAGGTGTGCATTTCAATAGTGCTTCCTGTACTTTCTTAGCATACTTGCAATTATCTGTAATTACAATATTCTGTTACCTTTGTGGTAAAACATAAAATTTGAATGTATGTATGTAAGCAAAGACGGATTGTATTGCCTCCAAGCGAACATACGAGTATTAAGTAAAGCTGTTAACTCAATCGGGCATATCGTTTAACATAATGGAAATAAGTAGTCATAAAAAGTATATATATCTAGTTGGTAAGCTTTATAAATTCATAAAAAAATGTTTATTGTGAAATGATGCGACCTGCGAAATACGGAATAATAAAAATTATTCGACCCTTCGATGGTGCTATTATTTTCGCATAAAATTAAACAGATATTAAATTAAAACAGATTTCATTGCATTCATTGCAATATTAAATCTAAGACGTGACTTTAAAGGTAGTTACATATATTCACCTACTCGGTATATTCACTGTACAATTGCCTGTATTTTTTCTTTTGAATAAATTATATATGTGTAAGCTCACACCTGGCTAGAATTCTGTCGGCACGTTTGTTGTACAGCATACAACGTGCTATGGCTTTATTTTTGACGAACTTTAAGTTTAACTAAATCAAAAGAAATCTATATTAATACTTATAAATAAAGTTTTTTAGAACGAATCGATGTGAAAAATCATTAAATATGACCATTAATATTTTTTGATAGCTTTTAATTTTATCTAGCCACGTACAGGAGCAATGTAATAGATACACAAAAAAAAAACGATGATAATGTAACTTTCAATTTGTGCAAGATTTTTTAAAATCGTTTCTGTAGATCTAGAGATTACCCCTACAACCTCACAAACTTTACCTCTTTATAAAATTAGTATAGATTATTGTACATGAAATCGGAAGAAAACGCGCTGTTTAGTTTAGTTTAGTAGATTTATCGGCGTGCGATGACTAACCCGTTACTTTTTTATATTTTTAAAAGTAAGATAATTTCAAAAATACTGCGATACCTTATTACTAATATTTTACATTAAAGCAGGTGTAAGAGATTTAAATTTGGCGTGAGTGAAATTGGATGTAAAGCTTGAAATTATTAGACACAGTTCATAAACCCTTTTATGACTTTTAATTAGGTCGCAATTTATTAGAAGATATCATTTAAATAATCTAAGAAGATATCAATATAAATTAACGCTTTTTTTCATCCGTTTCTTTAAAGTTCACAAAAGATTTACATCAACTTTTATAGTTGATAATATAATTATAAATATTATAATATAATTTTAGAGGTATGAACTATACTACAATACATGTCCACGTGAGCAAAAATATAATACATGCCCAGAGCAGTTCGAAAATAAAATATGGATGTTTATTCCCTTTTAATGCCACTGTACGGAATGCATGTCCATATCAAAAAACATATAAAAAGGAATAAACGTAGTTTCCGTGTGAGAGCCCAGCTTTTCTCCTCACTCCCTTTTATCTCGTTTTAGATCCCTTTCATGTTTCCTGCTGATAATGCATTCGTAACTTCAGACTGAACTGAAATTCACGGGTGAGTTTTTAAAGCTTCGAAATTAGGTTGACAGAGCTTCATAATGGCGTAGATTATTCGATATATAAGAACTAATGCCTTGTCTCGTCTGTCGATATCGTTCATTTGTGTGCGTGGGTCATACTGAAAGTTTCACCATCCGTAGTTTGCGATGACAAATTAAGTTATGTCGACATTGAAGCTTCAGAAAGATTTACTTACTACCAACACTAGATTTACTATAGACTAAATATATCCTCTGTTATCTCGCTGATAATGTAGCTTTCTATTGGTGAAATAAATTTTGAAATCGGTCCAGTAGTTTTTGAATGAAATCGTAACAAACAAATCTTTTCTCTTTATAATTATAGTAGTATAGAATTAACTATAAGTTTTGTATTGAAATAACTATAAGTTTACATACATTTTTAAAATGATAGGGTTTAAAAAATATATATTTTTATGTACTGAAATTTGGATTAAAATACAAGGCTTACATTGCTATGTAATCCAACTTGATTATTGTCAGATTTTAAAATATATTTAAAGTTACTCTACTACTACACTATTAGTTACTATATTATTGCTATGTCATTAAATACAACTTATACTTTTCTAATATGAAGTTTAAAACATATTAATTATTATTAATAGCGACTTTATGTGATCAGGTAAAATTTGCCGATCTCGATATTACTTTAAAATCGATCGAACGAAAAATATATTGCCTTTTCAAAAAGTAAAGTATTTTTTAAATATGTATTTAATTTTATGACATGAATATGTAATCTTTTAGTTTATTTTTTATGCAAAAAACTCAATAATTCAATTCAAATGTCGTCGGTATATAATAGGAATATTAATCATAAAAGTGTTTTAAAAACCCCTGTGGATTTTAACGATCTGGCGTAATCATGTATGATAAAAGTTGAATATAAGAGTTATTAATTTCAACGTAGTGCATCTTAGTCTGAATGAAAGCTATTGTCAAAGCTAGACACTGATTAAAGCCCTAGTTTCGAAATACAGTCGCTTCATGCCTTGGATGCCTTAAGAGTATGAACAACCCATTGTAATATCGGGTCTTTCTGATATGAAATACGTGTTTACATTCCTTATTTTTAAACTTTATTCCCCGGACACAGGGCCTTTTAACGTGTACTTTGATTTCTAGTGAAGCTATGAAACTGCTCTATCTTAAGCGGTAGGTCCAGTAAGTAGATACGTCAATTTCTCTGCTACGTCATACATATTCTGCTTTACCGCAGATACTTTAATCTTTACTGCAGATTATGCTATGGTTGGGTGATTCATACCAGAGTAGTCTCTGAATCTTTTTTATTTTGTTTCGACGGGATTCGAACCTGGGACTGCCGATGAAAAATGCAATTTCATAAATACAGAAAGTATTACTGTAATAGAAGATAAAAAAGATTTATGAAGCTGGTCTGAATGGAAGAATCGAGAGTCGTCGGCCTAGAAACGTATCTCGATCAGATCGGAGATTTTCTGGATGATGGTCAGGTCAAGAGTATTCGAAACTGACGAGCGTGTATGAAAGTGGAAGAAACCAAAGTGCCATGCAAGGATCGGAGCGGGAAAGAAGCGTGATGATTATGTATTGCTGTAATAATACTTTCAAGGACGACGTAGTAGTTTGTATAAGTAAATAGACGTATTTTGTGCATTTGGGCTTTGCTGAACTCACTCGGCTCACTGAGGCACTCGGGTTTATTCAAATTCAAAATCATTTATTCATTTAGGTAACATAATGTACACTTATGAACGTCAATAAAAAAATACATATTAAATGCTTCTAATTTTACATTTACTGCCAGTTCTCAAATCAAGGACGTAGAATGGATGAGTAGAACTGGCAATAAACTTGCCGTCACTCTTTTTAATCGCCAAGTTTTTCGTTTTACAATTTTTTTGTAAGGAGCTTACCATTACACCATGTATTAGAATACTGCATTATAAACATCGACTTTGTCAGATCTATACAACTTACTTTGACTTCTTTTGTAAACTAACCTGTGCGTAAATATGATAATTAAGCTTTACTTTGATGTGTATGGACATATCGTGTTGAGATGGACTACTAGAGACTGATCATAAATTTAAAGAGAAAAAAAGAAAAATCAAAAATACAAATAGGTGTTTCATTTATTGACCTGTATTTTTAAAAAATTAGGATCAATATTGTAGATCCAGAATATTGTAGGTGTATTTACTTGATGAATTATTTTTATTAGATTAATTCGAAGAAGACGGTGTTATAAATATGAACTCTCTTAACTCGTAAGTAGAGCGAGGGCAAAACCCTAAGATCATTTTGTAGATATCCTTAGTATTCAGTTTTAGTTGTTCTCAAAAATATTCCTAAAACTTAAACACTAACTTAACACTAACTTGGCTATTCTAGTACAATAAATAACTTTGTAAATCAAATGAAAGGACTCATTATGAATGCGAGCAATAAAGTTTAAACAATATAAATTGCTACGTGCCCGGAACTACGTGTACTCCCGGAAATGTTTCTAGTTTTCAATCGCATCAAAGTCAGAGCTGTCTCTGAAGGCTTTTGGACTTTTGACTGAAAATATGCGCAATTTGACTGCAATTTACTCTACGTAAAATACCTCATATTTTACAAAACACGGTACGAATATAATGAAGCACAATGAATTCAATTTTCAAAGCTTAGCAAACAATATGAAAATCACAATGTAGCATAATTAGTAAACGATATTGATTTTCTCATGAGCTTTATCCTACCGTGATGTGTGTGTATTAATACAAAAATATGTAGGTATTTATGCACGATGTAGATGTAGTATAGGTAAATTATCTCTTTCATTTAGATATTTGGATACTTAAATTTTAAATGTAACTCACTGGTCTATCAACCGTGTATCTTTTAGTCAGTATACAACCAATAAGTAACAATTTGAAAACTGAGGGAGTATGAATTTTGAATGAAAGTCCGCTTCGCTTTTTTTTAAGATCCCAGGTCCAAACAAACGAAGTGGCTTACTATAACATGTATACCATGCATGAATGCGTATAATGTGTAGGTACTTTTGTTTAAACTAAATTATAAATTTGCTCTCTCGTAAAATATTTATGGTTTTTTATAGAATTTACTTGAATTTGGAATGTTGTGATGCACACAAAGGTGTTCTGAGAATTTTCAAGAACTATTTACTAGGTATTACTTGTATCGTACCTCAAATAATCTTCTTAGATGTCATGAGCGAAGGAGAGTCTCGTAAACTGAAGACTTAAGATTAATCTTCAGCGTTAAGCTGATTTACACGAACTACACGAGTTCAAACTGAAGGATAAGTGTAGAGCGTCAATTGATCTACATAGCTAACCTAGATTTTAATCTGGGCCCTAAGCTCTTGGGTTGCTACTCTAAAGAGCTCTTTGGCAATATTAACTTCCTCTTGATTGGGTTTATGACATAACAGTTCGATTTCATACAATTCTACTAACTTCGTGTAGTAACATAACTATGCAAGCTAAAATCCATTTAATTAGAGCGTTTATTTATTTAATTTAGTTATGATTTATATCTGCTTACAATAAGTAATAAGTATTTAAAAAATAAAACTAAAACTAATATAAATCTGAGACAAATTTAAAGTATGAGACAAAATATGTTTAATCTATCTTTAATATAAGCTCGTCCGAAACGGCTTGACCGATTATTTTGAAATTTTATGTATGTTTGGTAGGTATGGGAATAGGTCATAATGTATATTTTTAGCCGCTAGGTGATTAAGGTGTCCCTAGCCAGATTTTTTTTTCTCATTATTTTGAATTTGCATTTGTATCATTATTTTTCATTAGTGTAGCCGTGCGAATCCGGGTTGGGCAGCTTGTCATTATTTTAAAAAATAAAACTTATAAAAAGGCAGTAGAGTTAATTACAATATGCAAAGCATTGTCATACAAAACTCTTTGGTAATAGGACAAAGGATTCCGAACCTGTGAGGAACTCATCACGTAAGTGCCCTCGCACTGTGACGCGTACAACTCCCTTTATTTCTATTTGAACTATGTGGTAAACGAATTTTGAACAGCTCTCCATTTAGTTTTTAATTAAGCTGGACTCGTTTAACTATAAATGTTACAGTGGATATTGCGAAATAATGCAACTAAGCGTGTTATAAAATATAATGTGAACTATGTAGGTATGAATAAAAAAGTTGGAACAAATTTAATGAAATAAGTTACAAATTAAGTTATAGCAAATTTTGACATAAAACCATTAACTGAGTTAAGACAAAATTAATAGTACCTATATGTTAATTTTTAGAATAAAACTTGGTTATTTATTTGGGAAACAAAACAGAAGCATCACTAAAATAATAACATACAAAAGACATGAAATATTAACAAATATAAAGTAATACACAGATTCTAGTTTAAAATCTGATATATTTAAAGATAATATTATGATGTTTCTTTAACTAGTTTCAGTAGGAACATTTAAGAAGATATTTGATTGAGGCGTGCTTAACTCCACAGAGCTAAAATGATAAAATATATAAAAATTAAATCATAACAGAGATTTACAAAAACCGTACAGTATTAAATAAAAATATCTAGGAAATAATTAAATTAAAAAAAGATAGTCTGTGGAGTGGTGCGCGTTTGCCAATATTACTTCTGGGAGTTGAAGGTAAAGAAAAGGTTTTTAGAACGGGTAGACTTGGCTGGAACATGAAAGGAAGTCAGTTGAAGTAAATCAGGACAAATTATATCACTAACACTTCGCTTTTTAATAATAGTACTTCAGGGGCCTTACGGTCGCCTTTTAATACGTCAACTTTTAATCCTTGCATCATATCCTGCCTAATTATTATCAAACATCTTTTCTTTTTTTTTTGATGCCATCTTGTGTAAAATCCCGTAACGAATACGATGGAATCACTCGTATATACTAATTGTTTTTGATATTTACAAATAATAAAACTACGTATGTCCACGGAATGTTTGACCAGTTTGTAGTTTTTTCCTCCTCCTGTAAAGTTTGACCAAATGGAGATACGAAGTTTGATAATGAAGCCGACGATATCTGATATAATTAACGATTTTGATTTTTTATTTATCTTGACATCTTAGTTTGGCAAAAAATGAAATAAAGACATTTAAGTAGAATATTAAGGGTAGTGAAAAACTACACTTAACATTCTGTTCTTCTATAATAAGCCAACGTTATTTTGTTATTTGAAGAAAACTTCTACTAGAGTAGGATTTATACACCCCTAAGTAAATTTGGGGTATGGGGTGGATATGTATATAAAGTTCTAACTTTGTGTTTATAGTCCGCGCGGATGCAGTTGCGGGAAATAGCTTTTAGTTAATATTACACTGGAACCCATTAATTTAGAAGAGTGTTGTTTGGTTTATAAACGCAATACTCCATTTGATGAAGATTTCATTTGTTTGTTTAAACCATAGCATATCTCTGAGCATATCGAAAGTCAAATGCAGAATTGCCAAGTCAAATCGGTATATTTGGACCAAAAATCAATAATTGAATCAAAAACCAATAAATTAGTTCAAAAACCTTTATGTTAAACTAGCGTTCCGTCCCGGCTTCGCACGGGTGCAATATATAATATGTACACAAAAAAAAAGATGTAGCTTTCTGTTGGTCGAGTAGTGTTTGAGTTTATTCATAACATACAAAAATACAAATCTTTCCTCTGTATAATATTATAGTATAGACTAGTTGTTACTTTACTCACTAATAACACTATTAATACTACCGAAAGATCGGTAGATTCGTACCACTATCGAAGCATTAGTTCTACATACCTCGATAACCTTCTTTAAAAGCAGGACTACCCATCTGGTGCATATTAAATAATGTTATTACTGAGCCTTGCGGTCTCATTGCAGCACGCAATATGCCGACGTAAAAACCCCTTAGAAAAACTGTTTACAATGATCTGGATAATTTTGAAAATTACAAAAACACCTTGACCATATGATATCTTTACTGGTGCTTCTGACGATAGAGGCTTTAATGGTTTCACAATATTAAATTACCGTGTAGGTATACAAATTCAGTTACTTGTAGGTGGAATGTTTATAATTTCGAAGAAACAATAACTATTAGCAAATTAATATTAAGTTAGCATTGTATTGGTTTATTTTAAATAGGTAATATAAAATCAAAAATAATGTAGTTTATCCCTAATTTTTTATATAAATAACCCATTTCACACTTTAAAACCTAGCGGTAAAGGAATTCTATAAAATAAGTTTTATTCTGTTAGTGAAGAGCTTAAAAATATGTTACCAAATTGTGAAATGTGTCTTAATACTTATTTTTAAAGAGGTCTTAAGTAATTTTCAAAACCTCGATGCTTTGAAATCCACAACCGTGCGTTTTCTAAGGAATTTTCTGCCTCGCACACTTACCTACTCTATGGAAAATCATCTGTTAGGTACCATAAGAATAACCTCTTTAAAGAAAATTTGATACATCTAACTGTATTGGTCATAGAAATTACATAGATCACTTTGTTGTTTTTTATTGTTTTAAATAAGTTGAACATAATCCTATCAATATTGTTTATAAAGAGAAAAGTCAGTCCACAACGCGACCCTGAGTGAGACAATAAACATCGTCTATGTATCACAACCATATTAAGTATATAATTGCCGTAGCTGTCCAATACTAATTTTAAATCATAAAAATAATTGCTCTTTGTTCAGAATTTAAGACTAAAATTATTTTTAAAACAATTCCTCTTTGTTCAGCAGACAATCTATATTAAAAGTGGAATTAAAACCAAAAAAATCGACTAAAGTTAGAAAATTATCTTCTTTTATAATATATAATACGAAGCTATGATACTGATTATTATATAACACACCAGCGCCGCCCCGGCTTCACATGGGTGCAATATAGATGTACTATACACAAATAATAGCCTATGTTACTTGCTGATAATGTAGCTTTCTATTGTTTATAATATAGATTTTTAGTTAAATCGTAACAAATATATTTTGCAGCACGCATTCTGTAAATGTTTTGTCAAACGCCATAAGGTTACATCAAAAAAGTTTGAATTGTAAAAGCGCTATGGTTATATTAGAAATAGTTTAATATGGTGGTTAAGTATTCTTAAATTTTCTAATTTTCCGCGCAATTTTCTTATTTTTTTTCTTTCATTAGAACCTCTCCTGACAATCAAATGCGGATAGGAGTACTAAAATTTGAATAATAACGTCTCTAAGGATGATAGGAATCAAGCGGCGTCAAAGAGGTTGTGATTGGGGCAAGTTATGAAGGCTTCACCGCTTCAGGCTTCAACAACTGTTGAACGCATCTGCGCTACAGACGCACTCCCCAGGTGTATTAATAAGGCTGGGGTGTATTAGCGGCTCATTCGTGTCGTAACATTCAATCGAGGTGCACGCATACCGCTCCCTCCAACATACGTACTAACTTGAACGCGAAAATGAAGTGCTTGAACTTTTGTGCTGTTTTACTATATTATTTTTGGACTGTGAATGGGGCCGAGTTGCAAATTAAGCAGGAGCTTCAGGCGATGTCTGAACAAATCGAAATCTTGAAATCCATGCATTTGACTGACATCACGCGCCTAAAGCGGGAAATCGAAGATCTCAAGTAAGTGCATTTATAAAAAAATAATTAAGCTATTTTTTTTAATTATTATTTTTTACTTTTTATGTGAATAATATGTTAGATTAGAGATGGCAACGGCTAAATGCTACTGCGACTTGATTACTTGTTTCTATTTTATTTTAAGTTAAACATACACCGAGTAATTTATTTCATCTCGTTCCATAATTTCAATAAATAAAATCAATAATTTATTTAATTGCAGTTATGTACTTTACTGCAAAAAAATGTAGAGCGTTTTTAAAACGTCTTCAAAGTTTAATTTTTGGATGGATTAATTTACTACACTATTAGCTACTTCTATTCATCCCCTAAATTACCTGCTACTTATTTTTATTGAATTTAGCGAATACCAATACTAGCCCTGCAATACAGTTATTGCTCTAATTTACATTTTTTTCATCTTCCATTCGGAGAAAGACCCGGCAACACAGCCTATTGAGCAATCATCATCACTGAATGGGCTACCGCGAATGTGTGGTTTTATTTTATACTATTTTTGTGTGTAATATTTATCGTTTTGTGGTTTGAGATTTAAGTTATAACTAAGTGACTGACAAACAATATTTAAGAACAAGATCGATCGATCATCGATCACTCCGATCCGAAATTGCAGAGTAATCGATGTACTTACGTAAAAAAAACCAACTCCTTTTCGAAAGCGTTTCACCTAAAATACCTAATCTTTCAAATATCTATTTTCATGTCCCTAGCTAAGCTAAAAAAGTAGATCTACATATACATATTTATTATCATGAACATTGAAAGATACTTTGTAAAAAAGGTTACGAAATATGAAAGAATACGAAGAATTTAAATATAAATGCTCTTAAGAGTCCTTCAAGTCATACTAGCACGATTTGAAGTTGCACAAGGCGTGCCGTAGTACAAAACTTTGTTAAGTACAAGTGGTGTTTCGAGACTGCGGAAAGCAAGAGGCTCTCATCGAGAACCAGGGCATTAGATTAGCGCGAAATTTCTTTGGCTCTCCTCGGGGACGTACCTCGACAACGACTTTTCTTTCGTGCCCTTGGAAATTTTAATAGAATGACATACTTTAACCATGCTCTCGTTTTTGTAATTTTTGTATGTTTTATATGTCTTACTTGACTTAAGGTCCTAGTCCCCTAAATGGGATAGAGGGCATCCAGAGTGTTTGCTAAAAACATAATTATTAAGAAGCTAAAATATTAAGTATTAAATGTAGTTTCGTTGCTTAATAAAAAAAAGTTATTTATAATTATTTTAAAAGTTTATTTCTTGTACTTACTTCACGTAGTCTTGTATAATTCAAAATTGTAGTATTAAGTAATTTATAATTAATGAAGTAGGTACACCAGGACTTTCGAAGTCAATGCTATGATATTATATTTTGTCGTTTAGACGGATGCATTCATATTCAAATAAATAAGGCAAGCATATTATAATAAAGATTTTTAAGCAGCAGCTTGTAATATCCGCTTTTATGTCGTAAATATACATATTTACCATTTCCACTCGGTCAATATTTATGTTGCTTATTTTATTTCAATATTCGAAGCGTTTGTGGAATAAGATTTCCTTGAGATAATATTGTATCTAAAATAGCTATATAATATAGAATAAAATATACATACACACAATAATTTGTTGAATGAAATGATAATTTACTAAACCACGCGAGACTAATGTACCAACACAAAAAAGATATCGAATGTAAAACTATTTTCTTTAAATATACCTACTATTCGTAAGTTACTAGAATAGTTGTATTGCATGCCCGTATCATCAGGGAGCAAGAATCCCAATGAGCCCAATATAAAAAAAAATATGTGGCATTTCCCACCTGGTTGAAGTTGAATATAGAGGCTGAAAGCTGTTTAGGTATCAAAGTGTAACAAACATCCATGCTATGACACTTACTCGTATATTATTTAGTAGGTATTATAGTCAGATTAGTAGTCTTTGAAGTTATCTATACTAATATTATGTATAAAGAGGAAAGATTAGTATTTTTGAATTTTTGTATTTTTTGTATGTTATGAATAAACATCATTCATCAACAAGAATATTTTGATGTGCTCGTTGGCGCGTTCGGTAGAACACCTGCCGTGCGTATCGATGGGTCGTGGGTTCGAATCCCACTGGGAGCACATGCTTACAATTTTCTGTAAGCATGTTTTCCCCACGTCTGGTAACTTCGGGCATTGATCGGGTGGGAGGAATATCTAAATTCCGACCGGGTAACGAACCACCGTTCATAGATGGAAAAACCGTGAAGTGCATATTGCGCGTTTCGGTTTCAGTCTATGGATTTCCGAATGCTCGAAGTAAAAATTAGGTCGACAGCGCATCATTGACTGATGTTCTGCGGCTGAGTGACCATCAGCTCGTCTGTCGATATCTAACATAAAAAAACAAAACTCAAAAACTACTGGACCGATTTTAAAAATTCTCTCACCAAAAGAAAGCTACATTATCAGCGAAAAACATAGGCTATTCATTTATTTATTTAACAAAATTTTTTGTGTATAGCACATCTACATTGCACCCATGTGAAGCTGGGGCGTCTTGCTAGTATAGCATAAACTTAGAAAAAAAAAATTAACCTTTTAATAATTATTATATTAGTCATTTATAATATCATATGCAAATAGAAATCTGATACGTGTTCAATTAAATAATATACAAAAATGTAGTACATGTTAAACCGACATAACTTGACATTCTTGCCATTCAACATCGCCAGGTGCGTTGCCTACGGTTTGTATCAATTTTTGTTTTTCTCTTTTTTAATCCTGGAGTATTGCCTCCATGCGAGCTTCGCAGCAACCTAATCGCACACATAGACACAAAATTGTATTTTACTTGTTTTAAAAATGAAATACGGATGATTTAAAACCAGTTTGCTGAGTTGATGCATATTGCGATATAACTTCGCATGATTTTAAATACCTTAGGTATATTTTAAACTAGCAATCTGCCCCGGCTTCGCACGGGTGCAATGCATCAGATCATTATAATATAATCTGTCGAGTAGTTTAATATGGATAATTTTTCTCGTTTTCAACATTTTTCACTGATGCTTCGCTCCTATTGGTCGCAGCGTGATATTATATAGCCTTCCTCGATAATTGGACTATCCAACACAAAAAGAATTTGAACCAGTAGTTCCTGAGATTAGCGCGTTCAAACAAACAAACTCTTCAGATTTATAATATTAGTATAGATAACAACTCTTCAGTTTAAGTTGTTGAAGTATCTCGTTTAAATTAGTAATTACAATTTTGCAGTACCATATACGAGTAAGACAATCAATTGCATTAAAATATAGTAGGTAATATAAACATTTATGAAGTAAATATTTAAATTTGAAAGTTTTTCCTAAAAAAAAACTCCCCAATTATACCCCCGTGATGGGGGCGAACATCTGGCCCTAATGGGATGTTTATTTATATCCCTAAAGGAAGTAATATTATGCTACGGGCATACATCCGGCAGGCGGTAAACGGCGTGTGCGCAGCCAAATAAAAAATACAAAAAAAAAACCCGATCTTAGTAGATTAATGCTCTTTATAAAATTATCACGATCATCTCTAATTATATATAAAATAAGTTATAAATAATACTATTAATGAAAGTTCTAAATAAAGTCCCAAAAAGTTTTAATTATATACCTATACTCGCAAAGCAATCTCTATGAATTATTTTGAAATTTATTAAATTACGTTATGAAATCAGCTAATTACGAAAATGACAAACTTATTTATTTCAAATTTTATAATGAAGTATAGCGTTTTTTGAGAAAAAAAGCAGGGGTTGTTTGTATTTTTTAATGCCACATTATAAAAAAATAAAAACAAAAAATTTCGTCTAAAATATAAAAAATAAAATTTAGGGGTGGATTACCCTTAAAATTTAGGGGGATGAAAAATAGATGTTGTCCGATTCTCATACCTACCCAATATGCACACAAAATTTCATGAGAATCGGTCGAGCCGTTTCGGAGGAGTATGGCAACGAAAACTGTGACACGAGAATTTTATATATCAGATTACATATTATATATCAAATAATAATTAGGAGAAACACCTATCAAATTATAAAATAACTAACAACACAACCCGGCTTCGCACGGATGCAATGTACTTAGTATACACAAAATTAGCCTGTGTAACTGATAATGTAGCTTTCTGTTGGTGAAAGAATTTTTAAATCGGTCCAATAGTTTTTGAGTGTATTCGTTAGAAATATACAAGTCTTTCCTCTTTATCCGAGTCGTTGCTCAGATATGTCCCGACAACGTGTTCTTTAAGCACTGGATGGGGGTGCATCGGTCTCGGAATGTAAAATAAATTAACCTAGATTTATTATGATGTCTCTGTCATATTTTTATCATTTTGTCACTTTTCAATATTGTATGACTATGGGTTTATACCTGAATAAATAAATATTATTATTATTATTATTTATAATATTAGTGTAGATGTCACTGAGCTTATTTTAGTTATCTTTTCGGTACTTACATACCTAGATGTTGACTGCATCATTAGAACCGTAGTTATAGAAAGATAGTCGCCTCATTATTTTTTACCTTTCTGTGGTCAAAAGACCTCATGGTCAATTAAAATGTTTTTATAACATTTTCTAACGAATGTAATAGGAACGGCAGGTGCTAAACATTTGGTCGATGCAAGATTAGAATTTTTTGTCAAGCCACGTGGCAGTTACACAAATTTGAACCCAATTGCATAGCGTTTTGATATATCAAATTTCGTAATTTAGAGCATGAATAAACTTTTTAAATAGATAGAAAAGGTGAGTTCTATCGAGCCGAACAGTACGAACGATTTTGGGTCGTTTTGATACAAGAATACGTGTGGTTTTTGCTTTGTTTGCTTTTTGGTTAATATTTATTTTGGTCTACTCTGTGCGGGAGGTGGGTCATTTTATTCCATTTTTTTTCTAATGCCCTCAACTGCGAACATATGGCATTCACATCTGCTTTTAGAAAATTCAAGGTGGAATTTAAGATACGGATAACTTGTTTCTTAAATAGTTACCTAATATACCATAAAAGTTATATTATAAAGAGGAGAGATTTGTTAGTTACGATTTAACTCAAAAATTACTCAACCGATTTTTAAAAATTATTTTACCAATATTATCAGCAATTTAGTTAGGCTTTTTTGTGTTTTTTGTGTATAGTACATTTACATTGCACCCGCACCCAGGGTGGATCGCCAGCATACTATAAAAGTTATTTTATTTAGTATGCCAAACTATGGAATGAACTACCGCATACAGTGTTTCCATTTGTCTACGAACTCGCTGGTTTTAAAAAGCGAGCCTGACATTTTTAAAAGGCCGACAACGCATCTGAGACTTTTTAAGTGGCGGATGTCCATGAGCGGTGGTGACTACTTACCATCAGGTAACCCACTTGCTCGATTGTCCGCTGTGTTATAAAAAAACTCGTTACCTTGTTAAATACATTTAAAAAATGCAGTTTTGAAGTTCTCGTAACTATTCGACCGATCCTATGAAAAACATATGTACAAAAAAGCACAAGTCTAGAAACGTACGAATTATATATATGTATGTACCTTATGCCCTCTTGATAACTGATTTAGGATTTAACCCAACCAATGGGCTTCTAGGTTATTCCACAACAAAGTTACAGGGGGACGAAAATGGCTCGAATGGCTTCGAGAAAAACGGAGAGAGAGATGTTACGGCCGTGCTCGACTCGGCACTTCCGTTCCCCCAGATTATTAACGTGTTTGATAGTTTTCGTATTGGCTATTTACTTTTGTTGTACGGAAATTGACAATTAATTATAATCTACAGTATGTCTTAAAATTGGTCCTTTTGTTATAATCAGTTAAATGTAAGCTGTTTACTAAATTTTGAGTATACATTTTGATATAAAATCAATTTACAAATATAAATGAGATCGACAAGACCTGAAAGGCTTGCAAATAGCGTATTCACCGCCTGAGTGAATTCCAACTAACGTTGAAACCGAGCGCATGGACCGAGTTGTAATCTCAGTTCTCATCCTATCATTTCCTGGTATATCACGTATATTTACTATTTCTAATTTTCATTTAAATTTAACCGTTTCCATTTATAATTAAAATGGTGAATATTATATTATTACTGCCGTAATGCAAAATTAAATTTAGCGAATACCTCCATAATTATGGAAATGAATAATGCGCTACATCATATTTTCTACTTACTTCTGAATAATATCACAAACTTCTATAAATGATAAATAGAAACGTTTTCATACATAAATGTTTCAAATCAAATCGGTACAGCTTTTATAAAAAAAAATATTGGGTATGTGTTGATAAGATTAGAAATGGGCATTAACTGATAATATATATCTACTTATATCTTATTTGCCAAGCTGGCTTCTAAGGAAACGAAAACTTGTAGCGATATAGCAACGTCATAATTTTAGTGAATTGATAAATGCCTAATCGGTCAGTAAAGGTCTTCAAAAATGCTCGATAACATTTATTGATATACTTCTACAACTTTCTTAAACACAAAATGTTTAAACTTAACATAATTTTTTTTACTGATATTCACATGAATGTGGTACAATATATTTATTTAAAAAGGTTTAATTAATTATCTCGGCTGCATAAACTCACCACTAAATGAACAAGTAATACGAGAATTTCGAACTTCAATCAACAAACACAAAGCTAACTTCATTCAAAGTTTACCAAACATTATTTGAACCCTCCAATAATATATATTCACATGAGTTATATAGAAAACCTTAATGTACCTCTTTATATCTTTGGAAGGAGTTAGTAACGGCTTTGTCGTTTTATTTAAACCCTTTGATTAGGTAAGCCCTTATTTAAAAATAATAAATGCGTAACGGACTATTCTGTCCAAGGGTGCGCAGGAGACACGGTATCGGAGAAGCGTTGTTGCATAACACTGTATCCTGTTCCGTTAGAACAATGATTGGTATAGCAAATTATTATTAATTTTATCCCTTTGAACTTTAAGTTCTAAAATACACATATTATGTATCAGTTGTTGGGTTATAAGGTAAAAAGGAGACTATTTCTTATTAAAGTGTTTCCAGAGCGTATTATTTGTACATATCTGCATTCTATAGAAATATCTATTCTACTTCAAACAAAATAATAAATATATTATGTTGTTTGAAGTAGAATTAGTTTCAGTATCTAGTTGCAGTGACGTGTACGTGAGGGATAAAAGTGATTTACTTGGAAATTAAATTATCCTGCGCTAGTTTCATCGAAACGTGCCTCGATGACCCGAACTGTGACGGCATCGTCTGATCGAATTACGAGTACCTATGTGTATCTTGTTAACAACATCGCTACCACTTATAGGCGGTCTTTTAAAAGCATCGTGGTGCAGCCTGTAAATAATGAAATTATGCGTTCACAAGCCTTTATACTTCATTTAAATCATATTTGTATCTACAGGGCTTACGTAGTAACAGGGTATACAGGAAAGATCATTCGAGGCTATATTCAAAAATATAGATTGAATAAAAGTAATGGTTTTAATTTGTTAGGTAAAGTATTAATGTAGATTGATTATAATTTACCATAGCAACATTTTATGATTAAAAATGTATTGTAACTTGTACCAAATGACAATGCTGAATCGTAATTAAATACGAAAAACGCAGTTTTATTTAACTAAAAGTACAATACACACGATTTTTTCCATCAGTAATGTATGTAGATAGGTATTATGCAAATAACGCAAGCTTCGAAAGTGATTTTCACATCATGCGATTTATATTTTAATGCGGCTTTTCATTATTATTTTACGCGGCATGAAGTTTCTTCGATCGTGAAAGCTAGTTGAAGCTTTTAAAATAATCCGCTTTTAATGCACATGGGAGTTACTAAGGTTATTATGATTGTAATAAAGGCGCAATTTCAGGGAAGACCAGCCAGCTCCCATGAACAGCCATGAGAAGAATGAGCAGATCACTCTGGAGTGGGCCACGACCTCAATGAATGAGCTTCGTATGGAGATGCGGGAACTCAGCAACAGCGTGAACAACTCTGCTTTACTGAAACACCTGCATGTGATGCGAAATGAAGTAAGTTGGCAAATTAGCTTTTGAAATGTTTAAGTCTGGCATACTTCGATCAACAATAAATGTCAATGCTGGCAAAGCATTAAATTCATTAATATGTTTGGGTTTCTAATATCTTGTATAGTAATATGAGGAAGTTCATTTCGGTATTTAAGTAAATTAACCGAAAAAAAACTCAATGTGGAGGAAGGAAGTTGTGCTCTTCCTCCAAGCTAAAGGGATCCTCGACCAGTCGAACAACTGACTGGCCGGCCCTAAGGCCCCAGTGGTTGATGTCGAGATGTTGTATATATACTCAGCGCTCCGAAATATTTGTGTAGTGTGATTCAGGATTAGACGATTTTGTATTGATTCTTGTAGCGGATCAAAGATGTCGCTACACCCAATATCAAATGAAAACTGTTTGAAATCAGATCAGCGATTATAACTTTATCTATTCAAAAAATTGTTGAGAAGATTTGCTATTTGGTTTGCAAGTTACCATTAACAGCATTGCATATATACCAATATGATACATTGATGTCCAGTCCGCTTCAGATTAAGTATTAATGAATTGATAATTTTTATACTAAAAATGGTCTCTTCTTAGTCGGACACTCTTGACAGAATGGTCGTGGTTAAGGTTATGGCACACTGGTGAACAACTCCTTCATCATCATTTTTATTCACCTAAAAATGGTATCGATGTGTCAAATCACTAAATCTTATAATGCAGCGATGCATAGTAAATATCTGACAGTAAATATATGATCTTTTAAATACTGACTGATATCAATATAATTAATTATTGATATCAGTCGGTATTTAAAAGCATTCTCGCTCAGTATTTAAAAGCTCGTAGCATATTAATTTCAGGCTCTCCATTACCTCGAGAAATAAAATAAAATTTCCATTTAAAAGACGACCGAGATGCATTTAACTAGAATTATTCGATGAACCATAAAATATTACGTTCACTGTCAATATTATAAATTATTAATATTGCATGCGCTTCAATTTACAGCTTACCTTAATAGAGCATATTTTTCAGTTGAAGCAAGCTCTGACCGAAGCTTCCGACTTGGTACATCTTACCCGAACCCAGGAAACGAGGATCGACAAGTTGGATGATGAGGTCGAGAGATTCAAGCATGAAAACCAACAAATGAGGGGAATGATTGCCCAACTTAGGACTCACGTCAGCAAGCTGTCCAAAGAGGTAGGAAATTTCTATATAAATATGTGAATGTACACGACTCCAAGAGCAGACAGTATTATTATATTTTAGTTATATAATAAAATACTTAAGATCTGTTTAATAATAATTGGACGGGCTCGTTGGCGCATTTGGTACACCAGCCGTGCGTTCCGTGGGTCGTTGGTTCGAATACCACCGGGACGACATGTTTATAATTTTCTGCAAGCATATCTTCCCTAAGTCTAGTAACATTGGGTATGGAACGGGTGGGAGTAATATCTAAATTACGATCGGGTAACGAACCACCGTTCATAAATGGAAAAACCGTGAACTTCACATTGCGCGTTAAGGTTTCAGTCTATGGATTTCCGAATGCTCGAAGTAAAAAGTAGTTCGACAGCGCATCACTGACTAATGTTCTGTGGTATACAAATATTAAAATGTAAGGTATTTAATTTTAGCTTATTTTAATTCTTAGTACACACGATGAGCAAGACAAACTGAAACTCACAGTTACACTCATATGCTAAGCTCCGTTGTCTCCTAGACTATTAATTTATTATAATATAGATATTATTTATGATATTAACAAGGCTTTTCGTGTATCAATTTAATAGATGTTCAATCGTTTAGTCGGCGCACTTTAACAAAGCCAATAAACTACTTACATTAGTTTCCATCAGATTATTTTCCGTTTCATTAGTTCTCAAACACAACGAAAAACTCTACTATATACAGTTGTATTCATTCAGTTGTATTATTTAAACATAACTATATTATATATCTACATACTACGCCTGGTCCCTGTAAAATTAAATGCATTGAAAAGGTAGTAATTGTTTAAAGGATTTTTTATTCCCACGAGTAAAATTCTTTTCACGACATTTTCTGTGAGTACAAAGGCTTATTGCATATTCCATCTCGTCGTTGTTCATAATAAAATTGTTTTCAACTGAGCACGCCTGTAGTGTTTACAATCGAGGATCCATTCACCGACTAGTTCTTAGGTAAATTAAAATAGTACATTTATAATATTATGAGTTTAATGAATTAGGCTATTAGCGATGCAGGCTTTTCATCCTCGCTTATTGATAGTAAATCTAAAAAGCGTTATCGAGAGTAAACAATTACAGATTCACGTTCTTATATTTATCTAAGGAGAGAAATATGTATGTGTAGTGCAGAGAGATTAAAATTGTTGTCGGTTATTTGTTTAACGAACGTTATGAGAATGTCGTTTGAATAAATCATGGATCTCGATGCTTTTGTGATAGGTTTATTGCTTTCGCATTAAGGTTGAAGATTGAAGAGGTTGGGATAACAGGTGGTAGCGCAGTTTACGCTTTGTGACCGCGACCGTTGCTAACCGACACGCTTACTCCTTGCTTCTTATTAGACTCGAACTAATAATAACCCCATAACCCCATCGACCACTGCAATCAAGGATTCATAGGTTTTTTGTGTGAATCATTTTATTCTTATTGTTGATAAGGACGCAAACCTAGTTAAAATTAAACAGAATTACCATAGGTCTCTTATCATTAGGTAGGTATCTATATCAGTATGGTATACAGCAGTGGCGGGAGTACCATACAAACCCAAAAGCCCGTCTTGCCGACTTTAACATAATACCTGTTTATATATTTATATAACTTATATAATTACGTAATCGTGTAAGTTATATATGACTAATGACATTATTATATTTCTTTTTAATGCATTAATAAGGAAAAACAGGCGTTTGGGCTTGTATGGTGGTCCCGCCACTGGTATACAGTATAGTTATCAGTATTCATTTTACTCGATTAAAACGCTAAACATTTTAGTGTTTTTCAGCAAGTGTGGTATTTCATAAGAAGACTTATCATAAATTTGAATTTGTATCATAAATACATTGTATATTGTGAAATTCCTTCTACCTTATTACGATTTAGGTACCTGTATAACGTCATATTGAATATTGACAGTATTTCAGATAATGCAACTACAAAAATGTTTTATTAGTAATGGAGACTATTGAAATAAACCTGTCATCAAAACGTATTCACCCTTGCGCTACGCGGAAGTCCCATTCAAGCAAGCACAATAGCGGTATAAAGCGACAATAAGAGACGACCAAACGACGAATCCGATTTAAATTCAACAACTGACCCTACCAATAATGCTATACTAAAGACTTTCAAACATTATAATGTTATTTTTCTCATCGACGTCCTTAAAGAATCTTGGGTAGACCTTCACAGCGGTTGGTCTTCTCAATACTATGGGTCAGATTAAGGTATCGTAAATAAAATAAATTCTTGGTAATCGGCAATGGAATGACTACGTTCATCTAAAATGAGGAACTACGGGACAAACTAACTTTTCCATAAATAGTAGAAAACATCTACGATTACATTAAAAAAGATGCATGAAGATTTTGAATACTACTATATAACTGGAGTATTAACAATATCATATTTATACATCGCACTGCAAGTTCGTAAAGTATACTATAGCATAACATTTTTGTGTCAGCTATTTGCAATAATTTCGTTGTCAGCAAAAAATGCAGACCACACCGCGAGCGACACAATTTACACGAAAATCAATCCCTGGAACTAATCGTTTAACGATTTCGTTAAAATTCTCAGAGTAAACAGATATGAGCGTGTGAATATTTGATAATCATTTTTCAGTTGTTTCAAAATATTTTTTTTTCTTTAAGCTTTGTCGGTTAAATAGAAGATTGCTGTCAATTTGGTCATTTTTGCACTGAAATAGTAAACGAAAGTTTAAGAGCCTTCACAACTAGCTAGCGATCAGTATAAGAAGTTTAATTGGTTCTTTTAAATATATTACGATAGGTTTTACGTAATTAAGAGGCATAAGGTATTAGCATAAAATGAAATCGTGAGGAAAGAATTTGTTTTTGGTTGGTCGTCTGTGGCAGGTGTTCTGATTTACATTAATGTTTTTCTTTGATTCCCATGCTAATGGGAGATATAAAGTTAATGTAATAATTTACTTTTAAAGTTGATTATTTTAATTAATTATTTTTATTAATTTTACTTTGCAATAATTTGAATTCAGAACGTCTGCTTGTAGTTGAGGCACGAATCACTATGATGTTTTTCACAATAATATCAGGCACGAAATGGCGCTCGCGGCAATAACCGCTTGCATTTTTTTACTTTTATTACCGCTTCTGGTATTAAAAGTCAACATGCAAGCGGGATTGTTGTTACACTGGTTAAACTCTCGCGTCGCGGGTTCGAACCTCGATGTCCCTAATAAATTAAATTTAAGTAACCAAGAGATGTTAATATTACGGAATATATTCACGCAAAACTTTCTAGGAAATAATTCACTCAATGAGTATGGGGATGAATAAAAAGATTCAAAAATATGTAGATATACTTATAATAGTTATTTAAATTTCATACCTTTTAGACTTGAATTATATTTCATACGTATAGACCAGTTATATCACTGCCAATTTGTAGTACTTAATGAATATTAGGTAGGTATATTTATTAAAATCTGAATACTCAATGCGTACCTACATATATCCAACAATATTGCTTCGTTAAGAAATAATGATACTTTTTTTCTTTGAGAGTAAATTTTTGTACATAATTTATTAGTTATATATCGTTTTTGTTCTTTATTAAAGATTTCGTATAAGTAACACAGACATGACATGTATAAAGAATGTACGCCAATGACAAGGTACTGAGTAAAATATCCTGTGACAAAGATTGAGCGAAATAAATTACATTAACGCAATGACAGAATTACTAAAAATAAACAAAAGGGAGAAATAAATTCGTGTAATTAGATATGCTTTTGGAAATGTTGTTATTAGTAATTTTTACATGAATAACTTACAACATTAAGTACTACGCGATGTTAAATATAGATAACCCAATAGTATGGAATGGATATACATATATATTATACTAGCTGACCCGGCAATCGTTGTTTTGCCATGTAAATAATTTCTAAAAAGCAGGGGTTGATAATAGAAGAGTGAAAATTTAGGGTTATATGTATTTTTAATGCCACATTATAAAAAAATAAAAACAAAGAATTTCGTCCAAAAATTTAAAAAAAAAATTAGGGGTGGACTACCCCTAACATTTAGGGGGATGAAAATTGATGTTGGCCGATTCTCATAGATACCGGATAAGCACAAAAAATTTCATCAAAATCGGTCAAGCCGTTTCGGAGGAGTATGGCAACGAAAACTGTGACACGAGAATTTTATATATTAGACGAGAATTTTATATATATTAGATTATATTATAATAACTTTCATGGATACAATACAAGAAATTTATTTTCATACATAGATTTAGTTAGGTATTGATGAGCGTTTATTTCTTTCTAGAGGGAATGACATTGTATTAATATATCAATGCTAGAGGGTGATAATATAGAATTCATTTGAATTTTTGATCTTAAAACATTTCGTTTTCATTTCAAAGTTTTTTTAATATTTGTGAAATTTTGACAGACTGATTGGCCTGACTAGACTGGTTGGGTAGCACATCTTTCGTTTCGGGTCGCGGCCCGGGTTCGACAAATAGATTTCGGGTCGCGGGTTCAGATCCGGTCAGGTTTAACATGCTTATAATTCTTAAAACATGTTTTTCAAAGTCTAGCCACTTCGAACATGAAATGGGTGAATGAACATGAAATTAAACTGAGAGCTCCTACTGTAGTCTGTAGCACCGTATGGAAATGGAACTTTTCGCGTTTTGGTTTCAAACTTTCGAATGCTCGAAGTAAAATTTAGGGCGAGAGACCATTGTTGATTGATGTCCTGTGTGAGCGCGTTCGTCTATCTATATCTAATATAAAAAGGAAGATCTCTAACTATTGGTAATTTATACTGCTTTTAAGCCGGAGCTTTTTAATAGATTACTATTTAAAAGCTCCCAATGTTATAATAATATTTCTAGTTTACATAAATTACTTAAACATCTCGGAATAATCTTTGAACGTACATAAATAATATACGAGACATCATCTTTTTTTTAAATCGGATAAAACAGGTCCGGTTTCTTCGATCGTCTTAAAAATACATTAATAAAAGTTTTGCTCTTCTCGAGCGAATTCCCATAATAGAGCGGATATAATCCCGCCGAATCCCTGGATTCTTTCTCACAGCAGATAATAATTAATTGAAAGTCAGTGAGCAGTGGTATTTCTTCTAATCGTACGTTTTCTTGAAAATTTTCAGTATTAATAACTGAGAAATTCTAGTGGTCTATTTAACTAAAGCATTGAAAACTTACGCTTCATATAATTTCGGAATTTTCATTGTTTTATCGCAGCAAAACCTCCATCTTTTCAATTAGTATTTTTAGATTTAATAAAAATTATATCACATTTATTTATACCTAATTCAAAATTATAATCATCAATGGAAGACTTTTTCATCATAATATATCTATTATACCTACTGTAAAGATAGATAGATAGATAGCTATTATACTGTAAAGTAGCATCTGCCAGAACAGCACGGTACCGTGCGCACACGCAATATATATGGATATACATCCTATATCTCACTTTCCACAGATGTCCCACCTGTTTAAGCCTTCATCATATGGGTGTTTACATAGAGACGGTTTGACACAGTGTTTGTACGGGCTATAGGTATTAACATTTTTCCAATTATACGGGCATTATTTGCATCGACATCGTCCTTGAATACCTTCGCTTCCATTAATGGTCAATACATTTTAAAACCCTTATTATACTATCATTGACATACATGTATTAAATACTAGCTGATGCCAGCGACTTCTTTCGCGTGGGCTTCATCTTAAGCTGAGCTTTTGAGCAAGGTTTCTTCATATGATATATTCATATCCACTATTCCACGAATATACATATATTGAAAACGGCGAAATAATCAAAGTGAGATCAAACTATTTCATTTACATATCAAACTGTTATTGACATCTGATAATTCGAAAAAGTTTGCATTGCAATTTGCCAAAAACAAAGCCTATATGTTGCCCTGGATTTTGCTTAATATATTTGTGTAAAGTGCATGAAAATCGGTTCAGTATCTTCGGAGATTAGCCGGTACAAACAGACAAACAGAGAAACAAAAAATTAAAAAAAATCTGGGTTTGTTCTATTGCTCTTCTTACATCCCCCTGACTCGGTTTTTAGCATATTTTTCTATGTACAGACATTTCACCTCTACTGTTTTATTATATGTATGTATAGATGTCAATGCTTACAAATCATAAATACTTGATAACTCAGACACTTCGAAATTTTAATTATATAAACATACCATGAGCATTTTGAGTAAATATATATATACATATAGATGCAAATATATATGTTTATAAATTTGCATCTATATGTAGATTTTTAAGAAGGTTTTTAGCTATCCACTTTGGTTGTAACTAGCCATCAGTCACCAAGTAAAATAAAGTGTTTTGACTTTGTTTTCTATAGTTACTATTTTACGATTGACTTTCTTCCTAAGCAGGCAATAGCAGTTTCGTATTACATCTGTTTAGGTATCCAAAGAACTCCACCACAGGACCAGCTAAGTTTTATTCGGATGAATAGTAGTCCGCAGTCTTTTAATATCTTATAAAAGTATCGGAATGTGCATGTGCAATGATGCAAATAATAAAAGATATAGGAATTAAGTGGTTTTATAAGTTAAGCGTCGGCAGTCGGCAGGCTCTCACAAGGTTATAACCAGTTCGGCGGCTCCCCTTAATTACAACCAAGGATTTGTAGCAGATGGCCACAGCCATTTCACTTACCCGCAGTACCATCATTATCTATCATTGAAAGTGGTCATTACCTTTAGAATACATATATGTATGTATATGAGTCGAGTTCTTTCGGTTGAATAAAAATTAAATGAAGTTGTTTCCCGTTATTACACTTTATATGACAATGGTAAAGTTCAGTTATTTACCTTTCGAGTTCCAATGTGTAGGTAAACTTGTTTTTATTAGGTACATACAAAGTAACTGTAAATGACTTAGGACTATTGAACATTGGATGAATTAAAAACTAACAATAGAAATATTGACATATACACTGATTTTGGAATAGGTTAAATGCGACGTCGCAGTTACAATTACCAATAATAATCTAATATATAAAATTCTCGTGTCACAGTTGTCGTTGCCATACTCCTCCGAAACGGCTCGACCGATTCTTACCAAATTTTATATGCGTATTCAGTAGGTCTGAGAATCGGCTACTATCTATTTTTCATACCCCTAAGTGATAAGGGTTGTTCACCCTTAAAAATGCCCCTGCTTTTTTGTCAAAAAAATCTAGACCCGTGCGAAGCCGGAGCGGGTCGCTAGTTAAAACTATAAGATAATATAAGTATATAATAATTATTATAACATTATTCAAGGCCAGTTTGTCTCTACAAGTTGGAGTTCGTAAAATCTTACTTGCATTTTACCAGTATTTGCGATTGAAATTGAATTGAAATTGAACATACCTCCTCCTATAAAAAGCTCGAAAACAGTATTTGGATTCAAATATTCCTATAAAAAAATTCTATATTCCGAGTACATTAACCAACCTTAGTCGCATCGATACACTGAACAGTACTATATAATAATATTATTTCACATTTATTATATTTTATAATATCTCACGTATATATTATGCACTATATATATCTACAATATTGTTTTTTTTATATTTACGATAACGAGCATATAATTGTATTTAATTTAGTTTTTTTTAATGATTTCTTTTCTTTTAAATTCTCTTTTGTGTTTACTGGCACACAAACAGTTACTCAGGCAGATGCTGAAAATCAGCGTTGTAGCCAGTACCTACTGGTTTACAGCACAAGCTGAGCATCGGCCTTTTCTTTCGCCACACAGCATATTTAGTGTAGGATTAAGAGTGTAATAATAAAATAATAAATGTTAAGAATGTTATGTAAATTTGTGTGTGGCATTGAATAAATGTTTCTTATTCTTATTCTTAAAAAAAAAATTATTGAGCTCCGGTTATGTTAATTCATGATTGCATATTATATTTAAATGCAAAAGAAACTCTGTCGGATTGTATTCTCCGTGTTCATGATCAACCTACTGGCCTGATTTTAATGAAATTTTATTTAAACATACCAAATTCACAATTGATTATTTTTAATAACTGAATATGTTATATATTGACTTGTTTAAAACAATGTCTTTATTTAAATAATTATTTTGGATATAACAAAGGACCTCAGCTTAAATAGAACTTCATGTCTATAGTATCTATAATTTAAATTTATTTAATTATTCAGGGTTATCAGCCTTTTAGTTAAAATTTATTATTGTTACAGTTAAAAACAAAACAACTCAATGAAATGAACAGCTACAACGAAGTAGTGGAAAGACGAGACGAGAGCAAAAGCGCTCACAAAATACGCCATAACAAAATGATACACACACAGATCTCCCGTCTGGCTCGCAGCCAGGACCAGCAAGACGCATATCAGCAGACCCTACAGAATCAATTACTCGATGTCGAACGACGTCTCGACCGCATCGAAGAACCAAACTGGAACCTTGTCACCACTAAAGTAGAATTCTTCGAAATAGAAGGGAAAGAGCTCAAAGATCAGTTGAAAAATATTTCACAGAAAATATCTGATTTTGATAAAGTACACGCGTCCTTACTAGAATTGCGAGAAGACGTCGAGAGCATTGAAAATAAAGTCGACAAGACAATACCAGAATTCAGAAAAGAGATATCGAAGTTGGATATTAGTTTTGCTCAGGTAAAATAGTTTCCATTACAGAACTGTTAAAAATAAATCTCTTACAATTTCCTCTTTGTTTTTACTCACTATTGTTTAAAATGTTCACCTTTTATTAAAAACACAAACATTATTAAATTGTATTCAGTGTTGTAAACGACTTCTTTTGATATTTAAAACAGTAAATTGAAATAAAAGTTGGTTGACCTTATATAGCTCAAACTAAATATTTCAGTTTTGTATTGATTCTTAAAGGAATATTGTTAAATAGTCATATTGATATTATGTTTATTTTAGATGCACGCCGCAACGTCATACTTGAAGGAGAATCAGGAGAACTTGAAACAGACTGTAAAGGCTATAGCTGTAAGCGTGAGTAACGTGATGGATCGCTCTGAGTTAGAGAGACTCGATATAAACAAACTCAACGAGTCCATACTTGATCTGAAGGCATCTTCTAAACAGCACTTTTACCGACTGAACGATCACATTTTGAAGGTAATCTTAAAATTGAATAATTTACTTAATGAATCACTACATAGTATAAAATAAAGTCGCTTTCTCTGTCCCTTTGTATGCTTAAATCTTTGAAACTACGCAACGGATTTTGATGCGGTTTTTTTAAATAGATAGAGTGATTGAAGAGGAAGGTTTATATGTATAATAATAACAGTTTTTCTGTAGTGTATTTAGTATCAGCATTGCACCGGTGCGAAGCCGGGGCGGGTCGCTAGTTATAAGGATAAAGGACTGCATTTGGAGCTTCACTTTGTTTATTAACAAGACTCAAAAAAACATATTAAAGTATCATATCATAGGTAACTAAAAAGCTTGTACGAAGCTCACATAAGGACATAATGATCGATGTTAACCGATTCAAATTTTCTCTTACAACGTAGAGCTAATTACTGTTCCTAATTAAACCTTTAATTACCTCGTTTGTTTATATTTGCCAGTTGCCACTGCCATGGCACACCGCTAAATACACAGTACTTTAATGACGTAGCTTGAGAAGTCAAACATTACCGTGCGTTCAACTATTTTCATTAGCTTTATTCGACATGGCAATAATCTATCAAGAATTATTTATCTATTTACTTAATCCCCTGCAGAAAAACCAATACGACAGACAACTTATATAACTTTAATAAAAAACACCTATGTACTAATATAAAATACACTCACAAACTTCAATTATGACAGAAATAGATCTGCTTGTGGGTGCTTTTCCTAATAAAATAATAACTAGTGTAATCGTTTATAAATAACACATTAAAGTTTAATTGTTACAGAGTGAGGCTACGCACAATGATTCTAATTATACAGAGATCGTCTCGCTTTCGGAATTGATGGGTGAAGTTAAGGAGTTGCAACCCGTAGAACGTGAGTACGAAGACCTTGTAAAACAGTTACCCAAAGACTGCTCGGAAGTGTCTGGTCCTCCCGAAACGTACCTCATTCACCCAGGTAAAACGCCCATCGATGCCTGGTGCAACAACCGCACAACCCTTGTCCAGCGTCGCTACAATGGCACTGTCGAATTTAATAGAAAGTTCTCGGAGTACGTCCAGGGATTCGGTGAGGTTACTTCAGAATTCTGGCTGGGACTGCAATCGATGCATGAGATCACCGCTGACAACTGTTCCTCGATGCGCATCGACATGACTGACATCTACGGAAGCGCTTGGTATGCCCAGTACGAACATTTCTCTGTCGGCAGCGCTGATACCGGATATGTTTTAGAAATTAGCGGCTTCAAAGGCAACGCGAGCGATGCTTTTGAATATCAGAACCATATGGAATTCTCAGCGATCGACCGCGATCGGGACATCTCTAACACACATTGTGCTGCTAATTACGAAGGCGGCTGGTGGTTCTCTCATTGCCAGCACGTCAACATAAATGGAAAGTACACACTCGGCTTGACTTGGTTCGATTCTGTGAGGAACGAATGGATCGCTGTGGCCACCAGCGAAATGGCTATTTTCCGCCGGCCTGAATGCGTTTAAATAAATATACCTAATGTTATTTATCTCAATGTTTCGCACATACGTAATAATTTGTGCCGTAGTTTTTAAATCTTGTATTATCATTAATCATACCAAAGATAAGCTAGTAAACAAGCTACTATATGCTTGTTCGTAAGTTATTCTTGAAGAAAGGTCTTTACTTTTATGTTTACGTAAATGATTTTGCCTTCTTTTAATAATAACTTCTGTTAAAGTCATAGGGTATTATTTCAATCTTGCAAGTTTGTTTGAAGTTAAACAGTTTATTGATAAATCATAATAGATAACAGTGGCTACCGTTTATAATAAATAAGATTATAAATTATTGGTAGTTACGTTAATTATATAGTATTATTTCCAGTTATATATGTATACACGTACATTACATTTCTGTGTGAAAATATCTATAAAGTTTAGTCAAACAAAATATGTTTTATTTATTATTAAGCGATTATTATTATTATTAATTTAAGGTTTTGAGCATTAAATGCAAGTACTGATTATGTCTGTATATTATTACCTATCGATATTATTTTCTCTTAAAACTGTAAACCAGTTTGTCTTTTCTATCTTGTCCACATTCCTTTAGTAAAACGTGTACATATTATTTTATTTAGTTAAGTATTTTTAGTAATATAAAACATTCTTTCTGTTGTACTTAAAGGGAGATACTTCATTTAATATCTTAATGCATTATATGGATTATAATTTAATGTCATATTATAATTTTATGTTATTCAGAAATAAACTTCAGAAAAGAAACTCAGTCTATATGAGGAATAGCCCTTTATTATCGACATACGTAAACTATCATAATTACTGTTAACATTATATCGTAGAAAAGCTGTACCAATGGAATTAACCAAATAAAAGTATCAAAATATAATGTTTTATTATTTTTAATTCGAAACGGGATTATCATGAATCGTGATCTCATTTTTATAAAGGATGTTAAGTATATTAGATATTATGTTACTACAAAGTTAATGATTGTTATCTTATAATCTGATAAAAATTAAATTAGAAGGTGACATATTAAAATTTTGAACCCCTCCACGGCTTATTGGTAAGAGGATTGCGTTTATGACTCGGGTTCGAGTCCCGGGAAAAATATTTTTAAAAAAGTGTTTTGGTTGGGCAGAGCACAGAAGACTGATTGTGATCAGTTACACTACTTGCCTACTTATACAGTACTTGCCTGTAAAAATTATCAGTGAAACAGACACAGAAATATGTCTGCTAAAGGTCCCACAAGGGGTCTTGGGAATTCACACATATTATATTTTTATTATAAATTCTTCCTGCGGCAGCCAGACATGAAAACCCAAAAAAAAATACAATAAATCCTCATTTAAATTCATTCATTGATTCTCTATACTTGCAATTTATAGTATACGCCATCGGAACAATTTTGTTTATATCTATTCTCGATCTGAAACTCCTTCGAATTCAGTGATTAAATTAAAAAACGTTTTATTGAGAAATGGTTCAGACTTAAGAGAATACCGGTTCAAAGTTTTTGTAACCATATCATTATGTTTTAATTTTAAATTTCTATATAAATTTCTTTTATACGAATGATAAGTTCCTTCATATATAAAATCTCTAATATCGTATAATTTTCCTTTCAATTTCGATAGCTCCTTGTCGATATCGAGTGGCTGCAATTCTTTAGAATATTGTACTTCTTTCAATAAAGGCTTATATATTCTTGTTCTCTGAAGCCAATTTGATAGCTTATAAGATTTTGTAGCCAAAAAGAGTTCCTGAATATCTTGCTGAGTGATGTTTTTAAAAAGCCCCACATTTTCGACTAACCACCTAAAATTAAGGTTTTTGTTAAGTAGGCAGCTAATTGAATAAATTTAGAAATATTTAAATATGTTTAATCCATTGACATAGTAATGATCGAAGGTTTAATCATTTGTTCTCACTCATTGAAATTATCACTTATGAACGTCAATAAAAAAAAAAATGCTTCTGCCAGTTCTCAAATCAAGGGCGTAGAACGGACGAGAAGAACTGGCAATAAACTCTATTAAATTTCATTAAAACTTTCTAGAGATTAAGTAATCTTATTTCATCATTCATATATTCTATATGTATATTGTATATAAGTCGGGTTAGCTACACTTTTTATTTTTTTAAACTTAATAGGCAGTTGTTTGACCACTAACCCACCTGGTGGTAAGTGGTGTTGCGGTCAAGGTGGTAAATCACAACTGCCAATCAAAATTGTTTTGAAGAGGCCCAAGTTATATTGATCGGGGAATACAGACGCAGGGAGGCAGTTCCAATCCTTAGCGGTTCGTATGATGAAGGAGGAGGCGAAACGACTTGTGCGGAGTGAAGGGATGTCGACTAGGTAAGGATGGAAGCCCACCGTGCGCCTGGATGTCCGATGATGAAAGGGTGAAGGAGGGATCAGGTTTTGCAGTTCCAACGCACACTCTCCAAAGTGGAACCGGTAGAACACCGAAAGACCTGCCACTCTCCATACACCATTTATAACACAAGAACGGCTGCACTGATTTTAATCATCTCTTATTCATTATCGGATTCGTCTCCGCCCCAGTAGAATACTAACTTAACAACATTTGTGCAGAAAATTAAATTTAAATTAAATTAGATTTTGTACTCCGCCATCTACTGCAATTGACAGCTCACGTCACGTACACTTTTAGATAAGGTATTTGTAATTATGATAATAATTGAGGTTCACTGCAAATCAGTGACATCCTAGACATTATTGAATACTCGTAGAAGTGGGAAAATAGCATATTCAATTCAAGAAATACTTTATATTTGAATCCAACATTCTGGCAGGACAACGTCTGTCGGGTCGCAAGTAGAACCTATTTAACGGCTGTCGAAGAACATTTTACAGTGAAAATATAGCGAGCACTACAAATGTAAGTAACTATTCTACATGTGTCTGTATGTTTGAAATGTTACGATTTTCATAAGACAAGCTTTTTAGGTCATCCTTCTCAGCCGGCCTAGCATGACAACCGCGACAAAATTTTGTCGACCGTTTTCTCGTGTTTTAAACGATTATCGCTCTATTTCTTTCGAGTCTAACATGACAATTACACTTAAAACTCGACTTTTAATATCAAAAATAGATATATTTGTCGATCGGGATATCTTTTCTATCAAAATTGTCGATGTCGAGTTATAATATATCGAGATATCTTACATCTTAGTTTGTCTTCTCTCGTCCGCGACATATCTCGTGGCGGTCATGCTAGGCCGAGGTCTCACAAATGAAACGTAAATGTAACATGTGTATAAGGCGTACCTACTAAGAGTTAATGTACTTAGAGTATGGCAGCGTGTAATATAATTTCTACTATAATTTTATTACAAGCGGAGGCTCTCTGCGAGCGGACGGTTAGTTTCCATGTACTGTATAAATTACCGCTCAGTGGTAAGCGCAATACGTTTAGCACCGGAGGTCAGTCGGACACCACCATACAAGTCCAAAACCCCGGCTTGCCCTATTAATGAAACCATTAAAAGAAAAATAATTATTTTCTTAACGTAATTATATAATTCATAGGTATACTAAAACTTATGTAATTAGGTAGTTACATATAAACATTAAACATTAGGGTAATCAAGCCAGGCGTTCGGGCTTGTATGATGGTCCCGCCACTATGGGAGGTCTTGTGTTCAAATCCCGGGGAAATAAGAGATACAAAAAAACGGTCGGGCAGGGCACAGAAGGCTGATCACCTACTTGAAGAAAAACTATCAGTGAAATAAGTACAGAAATGTGTCTGGAATCGGGAATTCAATTAACTTATATAAAACCTTACGTCATATAATATCGTATAGATGTATAGACGAGTGGCAAATCATGACCGTATCCGCAGCCCAGACCCCAGGAGAGCACGCCGACGAGCTTGCCGCGCAACACTAGGGCGGCTCCCGGGACTCCGAGGCACGGTGCCACAGCCTCCACGTCCCGCGACTCACCCACACACAACATACCCAAATCAATGCGGACATCATGCTGAAAGTTATACAATTTCCGTAAAACATTCTCATGGTTAGTTTCTTTCGAAATAGATCTTTCACTGTTGATTTTTTTTCATTTCACAATGAATTTGCCCGCCTAAATATGTTATAATTTTTGTTTCAAAATAGAATTTGCCCGCCTAAAAAATATGATTTTCTTTTGGCTCATAAAAATAAAAAAATTATAAAAATAGTCAGCAAAGTCTAAATCACTTCCGTAATAGAGAAAAAATCCTAATTGTATTGTTGGTGGGAAATACAATGCTCTGTTTTCATAGAAAATTTAAACAAGCTTTCTTATTTACGAGTATATATAGGGATATCAATAGATGTGCGCGCAACATCTATAGACCGATTCCAAAACGCGGAGTCACGATTCTACAGTTATACTATAAATGCCTTCGAGATACTGAAAACATCAGTTATTATCATTAAGCTAGCAGTAAGCTACATCACTGCAGAATACAGCGCTTAAAATAGCCAAGGGTATAGATAGATAAATGTATCCAATGCTCTCGATGCAGTGATTTTGGGTCGTTTTTCAAAAAATTTTAGGTTTATGTTAATAAATCTAAAAATATCTCACTTGATTGTATATATCACAAGCATTATTTGACGCCGTGATTTGGAAGAAAATAGTTCTTAACATCGGATCCATCCATTCATCCGGATTGTAAACGGATGAGCGAGGTAAACATAGTTCTTTGCCCTAAACAAAAACATCGAAGCCGTTACTTACACAAAAAACATTCCGTAACATTATCTTTAAACACGGCAAAAAAATCATGTATGTTGTACGAGAGTCCCACTTAAATATTTATTTTATTTAAATTTAATTAATATTTTTAAAGTGAATATATAACTAAATATTCTGTGAATATTTCAAGCGACTACCTGTTGCCGTTATCAATATCGAGCAAAAACGAGTAAATAAAATTACGTTTGTTGTATGGGTGCCCCCTTAAATATTTATTTTATTCTATTTTTTGTTAATACATAATTGTTATTATAGCGGCAACCGAAATACATAATCTGTGAAAATTTCAACTGTCTATCACGGTTCATGAGATACAACCTGGTGACAGACGTACAGACAGACGGACAGCGGAGTCTGAGTAATAGGTTCCCGTTTTACCCTTGGGTACGAACCCCTAAAAAGGGGTGTAAGATTCAAAACATTCGAAACTTTCGCGACAGAAATCGAGATTAAATAATATAATTAATAAATCCCGTTCCAGAAAACGTTATTTTATTGTTATACTTATTTATATGAAATCCACGTTAAATTATTTATTTTGTCTTTCATATAAACATCTCAATATTACAAAGGAGAGAAATTTCTTAAAATTCTACGCTTAAAAATTGTAACAATCAATATTTCAAAACCCTCGTTACTGTGTGTTCACATTTTCAATTTAAATTGAGCATCCTTCGACGAAATACGACGACTACTGTTGGAAATAATGACATAATATTTCCGGGCGTAGGTATGTTAAGCTTTTTATTTTGATAACCTGAAGCGTAAAAGCTTTTATACTTTGTCTTTTATTAAAGCTTACATTTAAATTAAATACTTTATACCGGATTAAAAGGCGATTTATTATTTATATTATTTATCCCGACGTTTCGGATGCTTTTCAGAAGCCGTAGTCACGGGAAGTCTGAAAAGTGAAAGCGTCTAATTTGAAGTATCCCAAAGTTGCCATATTAACCCTTTTACACTGAATTAAGACACATACCGTAAAATCACACCGCCCCCAGCCGGTAACAAAAGCTCTTTTACCGCCTAAATCCGTCGAGGGTGACACTAAGGCGATTGTCTTTGACGATGACCTGCAAAATGAATTCTATAGAATAGCCATAATAATTATTATCAAACTAAGTCACAGCGTATAATTCCATGAAAGAAAGTAGTTGCAATAAACATGTCCTGTGTGTCCAATGTGGCTGTGTCTATATCTATACTATAGGAAATATTATAAAGATGAAAGATTTGTATTTTTGGATTTTTGTATGTTATGTAAACTCAAAAACTACTGGATCGAATTTAAAAATTATTTCACCAACAGAAAGCTTCTTTTTTTTTTTTAAAGAGGGGAATGCGTGCACTGGGTACCCCTCCGCGGGATGTTATGCGGGGGGAGTGTAGGACTCGAGCTCACCCGGTGAATCTCTCTGCTAGTCAGAAAGCCGGGTGAGTAATACCTACAAAACCCCTCTTGACCCTCAGGCCGATATGAGGTTTCTGGGATCGCAGAGCATGCTGCCAAAAACCCCGACGGAACCAACAGCTATATTATCAGCGAGTAACATAGGCATATATATTTTTGTGTATTGTACATTTACATTGCACCCGTGAGAATCCGGGGCGCGTTTAATAAGATTGTAGTCTTTAATAAGATATTAAGATCATAATAGAGAGAGATGAAACAATACTGTTTTGTGTTCTTGACGCTAGGTTATACAGTCAAAGGAGTACAGGACATTTATCAATGATGTGCTGTCTATCTTTATATTTTTACTTCGAGCAATCAGAAATTACCTAAACAACAGGCGTCATGAACGATTTTCCATATATGAATGAAGAACGCTGACCACCGAATTTTCGATATCCCCACCCGATATATGCTTAAAGTAGCGGGACCACCATTCAAGCCCAAAAGTCCGGCCTGCACTATTAATGCAACCATAAAAAGAAAAATAAAAATCCCCTTTACGTAATTATATAAGTCAAATATTATTTATATAATTACGTTATTATATACACAGAACAGAAGAAGTCCTGTTCTGTGATTATATAAGTTACTAGCGACCCGCCCCGGCTTCGCACGGATCTAGATTTTTTGACAAAAAAGCAGGGGATGGTAATAGGAGAGTGAAAATATTATAGAGTAGTATGTATTTTTAATGCCACATAATAAAAAAAATGTTTTTTTTTTGGGGTGGAAACCCCTTATCACTTAAGGGTTTGAAAGATAGATAGTAGCCAATTCTCAGACTTACTGAATATGCATAAAAAATGTCATAAGAATCGGTCGAGCCGTTTCGGTTTTTGGAGGAGTATGGGAACGAACATTGTGACACGGGAATTTTATATATTAGATTTATAAACACGTATTACGTTAAAGTCGGCAAGCCGGCCTTTTGGACAGATTGGGTGATCACGCCACTGGCTTAAAGTAGAGAAACATGTTTTATAAAAGATATAATATATATATGTACATATATTATATATGTATATATATATACCTAAACACTAACACTACACTTCTCTAGTTTACAACAAATTCTTGATGACAATTTTTGTTTCTATTCAAAATACCTATACATAAAATTGGTTATCAAATAATTTAGATTATAAATTGGGTTAGTATCTGAGTAAATAATAAATTGTATACACCAAAGGTGCGTACACCAAATTCAATGAAGGAGTATAAAACTATTTTCGACAACATCTCTTATTAATTCCAATGTAATTAAAATTTAATTAATTTTTGTTCAATTTATCCGCAATTTATAACAGAACAAAAAGCTTCCATCAGTGAAGCAAATACAAATAAAATGTAATTATTACAAAATGTATTTTATAGTAATATTGGAATATCCCATATTCCAGTAACAATAGATAGGGTTCTCGTGTATCTGACATGTGAATTTACTACGAAAATTTGATTTTCATTATATTCGGGATCCCAACAAGGTGTACGTAAACACCTTTTTATTTCCGAATTTTAAAGTTGAAATTCAAAAATAAATTTATAATTTTCAAATTTAGAATAATTTTTGTCTATGTGTGATTTAACAATGCTAATACACACAGAACAGAATTCTTCTTATTCGTTGATGTTGATGAGCCGGTACCCGAAGGCTACAAGTGCTATAATGCTAGAGCTACATACGAGTACTTACATACATATAAACATAAAATGCATTAAATATTCCCTTCGCGTGCTTCTTGAACCACTACTTAGATCGAAGGTATCATGGTCTATTTCAACCCGCTGGATGTCGACAACGCAGTAGCAATAATAAATAAGCAATTACCTTCAGCAATATAACTGTTCTAAGTGTATAAACACTACAAATTTTAAATATATAATACATACCTACATTTATTTTGACGAATTTGCAAAATTTTAGATAAACGGATACACTCAAAAGATTAATGGTCTAAAATTGAAGCTCTTTGCAAACACTTCAACCGTATGAATTTTCATGGCGTGTGTTAGTTCTGCTTCATTGAGCACATAATAATTATCACTTGTAAAACGTGTTAATTCGAATCTTTGTCATCCGACTGAGTACATTTACATTTTGTTTACTGAAAGAGTTTAATCGTGTACCTAGTACCTACATCACAACTGATCGAACAAGCGCATAACTTAACCTTTAAGTAAAGAGCCAACGTAAATATAATGTCACTAGAAAAACGCCCCGGCCTCGCACGGTGCATTGTAGATAATATAGCTTTCTATTGGTGAAAGAATTTTTGAAATCGGTCCAGTAGTTTTTAAGTATAATCGTTACATACAAAATACAATTCTTTCCTCTTTATAATATTAGTATAGATATAGAAGTATAGATTAGAAAATACATCAATGTATTTAAAAAAAATGCTATACGAGCTTTCTACTACTTACGTAATGCTACACAGTTAGCAATGTAAGAGGTGAAATACATTATTTATTTGAGATCTTTCTATTCTCTAGACCTGCGACTGATGCAACAGAAATAGATGATGCGGTTTTCAATGTTATTTGGGGAATTCCTTTTATAAGATACAAGTTGATAAATAATTATCATTTTTAGGCAAATAGCAATCAAACCGAATAGTGAATTCCCTGACTGATCACATACTTGCCTGTAAAAATGATCAGTGAAACAGACACAGAAATGTGTCTGCTAATGGTCCCACAAGGGGTCTTGGGAATTCACACATATTACATTTTAATTGAAAGTTTTTCCTGCGGCAGCCAGAATAGAAAACTTCAAAAAAACCACAAGAAAACCTAATTTAAATTCGTATTCCCGAGGGGCATGAGGCAGACTGTGACCTGTCCGCCTAGCATGACCATCAAAAGATATCTCGCGGAAGACAAAATAAGATATAAGATATCTAGATCTACATCGACAATTTTGATAGACAAGATATTATCTCGATCGACAAATATATTATCTTCTTTATCTCTACTTTTGATAATAGAAGTCGAGTTTTAAGTGTAATTGTCATATATTAGACCCGAAAGACATAAGCAGATAATCGATTAAAACACGAGAAATCACACATTTAAATAAAATACTGTATACCGGATTAAAACGCGATTTATTATTTATATTGTTTAAATTATTTATCCCGACGTTTCGGATGCTTTTCAGCAACCGTGGTCGCGGGAGACTCCAGTCTATTACAGGTATACAGTATTTTATTTAAACACGAGAAATCGACAAAATTTTGTCGTGGTTGTCGTGCTAGGCCGACTGCCCGACCGAAAGTTATATTTTTAATCTCGTTTATGTAACGCTCCGGTATTAGTTAGTAGCGGTGTTAGTCGCATCGTGCTTACCACTAACTCGCGTAGGTACTTAATAACAATCAATATTAGTGTAAATAAAATATAGAATAATCATACTATACTTTACTTCTCTACTATATAAAAATAAGTCGGGTTTTCCTTCCTGACGCTATAACTCCAGAACGCACGAACCGATTTCCACGGTTTTGCATTCGTTGGTCTCGGGCTCCGTGAGGTTTATAGTAAAAAAAAATCAGGAAAAATTTAAAAAGAAAAGCGGGAAATCTTTTTTCTTTAAGAATAATTATTTAATTTCATAGCCAAAATTGTGGCAGAACAACGTCTGCGGGGTCCGCTAGTTTCTTATAAAAAAATCTCTTGAAAAAAGTACTTTGTTCCAATCAACTTGATTCTAGCTGCATGCTTTCCTGCTATAGTTAATAGTCACCGGTGACATCCACAAATAAATAACAAAAGATCAGTGATAATGATTAGTTTTCAATTACGATAACTTAGCTCTTTCCGTCTAAATAATCTATAAACAAACTATTTATTTATATTTATTTTTTAACACTTTTACATTAAAAACTTAACCTATAGAAATTAATCAAAAAAACAGAAAGTACAGTAAGGCGGCCTTATTGCTCGAAGCAATTTCTTCCAGGCAACCTGGATAGAAAGGAATTGAAGCTTAATGTATAATAACAACAAATAACTAAAATAGTAATACTTACTAGTACTATGTAAATACTAAATATAAAATAACTAATTAACATTTATTAATTATTAATTATTAGTACTTTTACTATTTCTTATGTTTTTTTCATTTAAACTCTCTAATTTTTATATTACTCCTCTTAAGATAGGAGTAATATAAAAGTATGCAATTAACAATATAAATTAAGTACACTTAATATTCACCTCATTAAAAGGTCTTCGTTAACTCTCAAAAGTGCGATATCCGCTTTCAGTGTATAAGGATCGAAGTCTTCATGTACAAGAACCAGTACAACGGTTAACAGCGTGGTCCCTCGGTCGGAGTAGTTCTCACCCACAACAATGTTTAATTCACTTATTGGCACACTATAAAGTTAGATAGATAGATAGATAGAATATTCTTTATTGTCACACAAAAATACAACACAAAATTAATCAAACAAAATAGGAAAAAGAAAGTGAACAAACGGCGGCTTTATAGCTATTTAGCTATCTCTTCCAAGCAACCGCATGGAAAGGATAGAGAGGAAAATAATAAGAATTAAGAGTAGAATGTAACAAGAAGTAAAGATATAGGAAATTAATAAACAGACTAAAATAGAATGAACAATACAAAATCTTACCTAAACTAAACAGACAACATATAATGAGACTTAACTAGGTTTTTAAAAGACGCTAACGTTTGCGCCTTTCTAATATGTACTTGTACAGGTAATACATTCCAAAGTTTTACTGCTTTTACTGCGAATGACGAATTAAAAAACTTAGTGCTATGTGACGGAACGCGTAAAGATTAAAAGACTATAAGATTTTCATCAGATCGCAAGTTCAATTCTTTATCGGAAAGGTACCCAAAATAATCTTTTAAATGGAAATGGTGTTCTTGGGTCAAATAGTATGCAAAGTTCCAAGATACTAAAGAATTATCATGAGTATAGCCACCAACGCCCTTACTACACCGACGCATTCGCATGCCGCAGCGAGCCTCTGCGAAACTACTGCGCTTGCGAAATATCTGCGGAGTGTTAGTACACTGCAGTTTTTTCGAAAAGAAAAGTCATTGTAATTTTCGTGGACTGCGGGTGGTTCAGATTCTGAAGAGAAAGAACTGTTGTTGCTGGCATCAGTATTAAAATGAAAGCGTAGAGAATCTGGGTGCATCAAATAAACCATTTTTTCTTTTCTTTTGTTTTTCTAGAACTTTTCTCCATGTCACCTCTTTTTGTACGCATTTTTACAAACTATGTGACCAACTATTGTGAAAAAATATTTCCATATTTTCGGCTTCCATGGTGCGAAAATCTGTCCTCATCGACAGAATGCTTGCGGACGCTTTACGATGCGAAACACCTTACACCACTAACGAAACGTCTGCGTTTATGTAACGACGATTTCGTCTAGCATTGTGTTAGAGTGAGACATAGCGTTTGCGAAATTCTGCCATACTACTCACAGTTTTTTTCGTTGTTTCGTCGTCGCATGCGAATGCGTTGGTGTACTAAAGATGTAGGTAGACAAAACAACTGTATACATTAGTATTGTATAAGTGCATTAATCCTTCAGAAGTGAAATTAAAATATATTTTTTTAGTATAAAATATATAATAAAATAAATAGTTTTAATCCTACCGATATATCGGATGTGCCACCGTCACAGCTACGTTTTTTGTAAGTAAACTACCGGTTAAATAATGAACGTAATTTCTACGAATGCTAACAATGTATGGATGTTCCCTAATTGTCACTCGCATGCCTCTGAATATCTGCAAAATGAAACAATGAATTTCATTACAATATTCAAGAGCCTTGCATTCTGAATGTAAACCAAATTGTTGCCTACATTCATTCTGATTGTAAACCAAATTGTAGCCTACAGTCTCGTTAACATGTTGCATATTAAAAAGGTTTTGGAATATATTATAAAAGTGTTCTTTAAATTTGATTATTAACTTTCAAAAAATTCAGTTTTGGCTTTGATAATAAAAATAACTTATTTAAAGTTGCTATAGTGTATATTCGTAATATAATTAATCAATATCTGACGATTTTCTAATCTACTAAAACAGTACTGAGATTAGAAAACCTACAATATACCAAAACTACGGGCACCTATAGATTGTTTATAGGTATTTTCCGATCTAAACGAACGACGTGGTGGGTAAAAGTTAGTGGAACCTAAAACATCAAAACCACAAGTACACAAACAGCAGACATTTATGGACTTAGCCAACAATAGCATAGCAATTTAACTAAAATTTGGCAAATCAAATTAATTACGACGCTACATGCAAAGTTGTGGTTAACTACTGCAAATATTGTAGTTACAAATGTTGCTACAGATTACAACCCAAAATTGCAGTGACTCGTCTCGTTGAATAAATAATATTAATTCGTAATTATTATAAAGCAAGTGTAAATCTAATTATATTATTCGCAGATTGCTTTTGGTGGCTTGAAATTTTGGTTCACTTGGACCTGTGCCAGGCACAGTTGCCTTGCGGAAGTGTGCCCAGTGCGCAGACGCCTTAAAGGGTTATGACTCAAGGCGAAAAAAGTTATTTTACTATTTTGTTTTTGAAAGGGATTTTATATGACAAATATAAAAAGTATTTAAACAAGTATTGGTATCTTTTAATTTCATATCCAGGGCATTTCTTATTCTCAAAAATATTAATTTATACTGCTCCTAACACGATCTTCAGGAGTTCCTTCAAAAAAGGGGTCTAACGGTTAGCAAGATATCTCCGGTTTGGGTTATCGAAAATAAAAAAACGATGAGAAAATAGATTTTATAAGTGGACTGAATCCAGGTATTGATAGAAGGAATAGTTGAAATTTTGATTTTTGACAAAAGGGCTACTCCTAGAATAAAAAAATGGGCATTCCCAACCTGCGTAAACCCTTAAACAAAGTTCCTCCACAAAGTCCTTGTAATAATGTATTTTCTATAACACCTACCTTTCTGTTTAATAATGGTATGTCACCCATTTGGGGGTATCCAGAAGCTCCAAATAATGAGCTGTAAGATGCGCTTTGTGATTGTGACTCTATATTCTGACATATAATCATCCATATTACTAAAACACAATTAGTTTTATTAGCGATTAATATGCCTGACAATAAGATGTTCAATAATATTCGAAATTTAATTAAACGTAATATTAAATTGAAGAATTCTATTTTACTTATAACATAGGTACATTCTTACGAGATCCCATTAAAAAAATATTCATTTTTACTATTCAGGAATAAAATTGTTTACAATATTTTAAAGTCAATATCAATGTCGATAATTAATATCAAGTACAATCTAGGAGGTTGCGAACTTTGAGGTGATACGATACTTTATTTACATATTATATTGTTATTCATACAGTAAAGCCAATTCCAAAACGTTCTTTTCTTAGCTGTTATGCTTTAAAAGATTGTTAAGGAAGATCTCTCTCTCTGCAAATATAGAAACTACCTAACGTACCTACACATTAAATACCAAAAGTAGATCCACAGTATTTGTGGCAGTTGAAACGAAATAAAACCACAACAATATTTATATAATATATTTAAAAAAATATCATACATCAAGTTCTACAATTATAAATAAGCTTATATAAAATTTAGCTTTAAAAATCTCGTAATTATATTGAAAAATTCTAGACTAAAATGTAAATAAAATTAGTAATTGTCGTTTACATTAGCAACATATTTATCTCTAAAATACAAAGTCATGACTTTTAACAGATAATAACTACACTATTATTATGCTGTATCCATATGAGGACAGATCTTACAGAATCTATACAATTTTAGACAGAACTTTCTTTCATCTTTAAACGGACGAGAAGCAATACGAAAGGAAATATTGAACAAATATAACACATTATTCTATCTATCACTCTTTAGTAGACTGCATTACTTAGCTAAGGTAGTAACTTTTAGATCACTAGAACTTGGTGTTGCAATATTGACGAAAGCATGGGCGGGCCACGCTGTAGTTCTGGCTTTTTCTATGAATTCCATACGTGAGGCATCGCTACTTTCCGGGCCACTGTACGTTCGTGTTCTCGTTGATAACGAATGGACAGATATTACCTGATCAAATTATAAACAGATCTACAATAACGCTAAGCAGATAATACAAATTACTACACTCCGGTTTATCTCGGCTTATGCATGGCATTATTGCAGCTTATGCGGTATCGCTACGAGGTTATTAACTGTTGAAAAATTTGTATCTCATTCCTTTTAATTTGAATAAAATTAAAAAATCACATGAGCTGAATAAGACTCAAACACAATCCTAAATAAATAATGAACTAATAAGTACATACCTGCATACGAGTATGTTCAGTAATATGCGCCTACAATAAAATCCTAGCAAAGACGTATTGAAGTATCCGATTTTTCACAGCATCATAATATTTATTTTTATATAGAAATGAGATGTGTGGCACTGCACTCATTTATTTAAAAATAATAGATTTACTACGCTGGTGTCACTCCAAAAAAAATTCTAGTGAAATATTTCAATGAAAGCTGGGTCATTCAAAGCGAAGCTTGGCGGGTCGGTCGTATTGGGAAAACATTTTACATTTCACAGCTATCATGTAAAAAGTTTTGTAGCATCTGTCATTTGATCAGGTTAACATAAATTAAAATACATAAGTCCTATGTTACAATAATATATTTGAAAAATGTCCATGGAGCAAATGTAATTCGACTGTTAGATGGAGATTAACACTTTCTTTGCTGATGTGCTATTTTTTTCTAATTCAACAATTGCGTTAAAACTTGATTAAAGCTTGTTATATTTTTATTATTGACGATATACCTTCTTCGCTCTATAATTAGTTTTGACCTTCAGTTCCAGTTAAATAAAGAATTCGTTCTAATCGAATTTAAATAGAGTACTTAAAATTAATGTTGCCTTTAAAACTGTTCCGATAAATTGTTAATTCAATTGGAATTTTAACAAATTTCTCTATAGACCAATTATTTACGTCATCAAATTATTATAATATATATTTACATTCAGTTCAAATCAAATAACATTACCTAATGTTTTACCAGAAAGGCTTGCCCCCTCGGTTTTCCATTTGCATTGTACAATATATCGGAGGATTTATTCGCATAGGTCTTAAATATTGAAACATATCGTACCCTAGAATGATGATGTAGCAAGGGGTGGCTCTCCGTCGATGAACCGTCACCCTCCATTGTTCGAGTACAATAGCCTTGAGACATTTTTAAAAACACTAGCATGGCGACAGTCAATACCCCAGCATAGGCGAAAAATTCTTTAGCCTTCAAAAAATAGAAACAAAAAAAAACCTATAACCAATATTGTCCGTGTATTATTTATTAACGCGTGTATCCCACCTTTAAATATAATACTTTATACCTTTATTATAATATAAAAAATAACATTTTTATTCGGTATAAAGTATTTTATTTAAAAATATAATATGTATTCTTAAAATCTTCACAAACATAAAACTCTTTATTGCGTCGCACTAAATTTTAATACTTTCACACTCACACATAATTCTTAAGTTACATAAATGACTATATTTGCCTCTGAATACATAGTTAGCCTCAAGGCAAATTGTAATTTGTTAATAGGAAGAGCCTATACCTATTATGCTATAGGTGTAAGCCAATTATTGTGCACTCATCGTGCAAATTGTAAGCTAGGTGGTCTCTTTGGCGTATAAAGGAGTAGTATATCTGTATATAGCTTAGTAGCAGTGTCAAAGGGCTATTTGTGCATCATACTTGATTGGATGTTTCCATCTATGATCAGAGGGTCTAGCAAGAACGACTATCGAGAAAGTATTCGAATCGTCGACCTGTCACTTGTAAGAGAAATCATTTGAAATTTCATACGATACGCATACTTTTTCCCAAATTGTTCATGCTAGGTCCTTTGTTTATGAGCACGAGACAGTCTCGAATGATTAATATCAACTAAGGCTAGGATTGTAACACCCTGTAGTAATTGAAATCAATTGCCAAACGCTCAGAGTTTAGTGTACATCTGCCGGGCTAGCATGACCGCCACGAGATATATCTCGCGCGAGAGAAGACAAACTAAGATGTTTAATATCTCGATATATTATATCTCGACATCGACAATTTTGATAGAAAAGATATCTCGATCGACAAATGTATCTATTTTTGATATTAAAAGTCGAGTTTTAAGTGTAATTGTCATGTTAGACCCGAAACAAATAAAGCGATAGTCGATTGAAACACGAGAAAACGGTAGACAAAATTTTGTCGCGCTTGTCATGCTAGGCCGGCTGCAGTCTAACTAACTACTCAGTACTCACCCGGGATTCGAATAATTTAATTTGTGCCACTAAAATAACAATAAGGTTCCCGATTGCCACTGACATGTACCAAGCAGCGATTGTGATAGTCTTCATACATTTTGGTGCCTGCAAGTCACTTTATTAATTACTATTGTAGTAACACGCCCCGGCTTCACACGGGTGCAATGTTAGGTACATGTACCAAATACAAAAATGCCTAGCCTAGTTGGATTTAGCTTTCTATTGGTGAAAGAATTTTTAAAACCAGTCCAGTACTTTTTGAGTTAAATCGTAACAAACAAACATAAAAAACAAACTTTTCTCTTTTATTCTAAACAAAATTGACTGTGCCGGAGCTATTTTTAAAATTCGAATACTTGTATCTCTTTTATTCTGAACCATCCTACTAATCGTACTAATATTATAAATGTGTTTGTTACTCTTTCACGCAACCACTGAACTTATTTTGATTAAACTTTACATTTTAATTATTTATACATAAGAATATGATATAAACTAAAATTTATAGGGAGTTTGGCCAAATTATAACGATGAGTGTCAAGTCGGAAAAAATCCTGCTAACTGAGAGCGGTGCATAAACCATTTACACGAAAAAATATAATATGGTATGATAGGAGACGTGTATTGAAGTAAGTAGAAACGGCCAAAAAACAGATAATAATCGAAATCTGCCCGAAGTCGCGGGTAGAAGCTAGTATAATAATATATAAATGTAGAATAACTCGATTTTATCGGATTGAAAACTATTTCCAATTAGGTAATGCAATATTTGAACGAACGAAATGAAAGGTTTACACGTAGAGGTAGGTAATATAAACGATGACTGCCTTACTCTACTACCTTTTAATGGACCAAGTAACTAATCCCCTACGCATACTAAAGCGAAAGTATCTATAAGGAAGAGGAAAAGTATACAACCTTTATCATTTCACAATTAAAAAATTATTTATATTTTACATGAATTTGTACCTGCGATATTTTTTCACTATAAACAAACTGTTTCATCTAAATGGAAATCCAACTATCTATTAATGGACGACATTAAATGGATTTTACATTTACTACAGATAGATTTACTATTCCTTATATTATTCATACGTATGTGCTGTGTGCAGCCCTGATACAACTTCAGCGAACCGGAAAGGCGGGTAAGAGAGGACTACGAGTGCATGACATATCAAAGTACATCGTACATCTAAGTGAAGCGTTATATCGGATCCAGAATGCTATTACTCCGATTAATTACTATGCAATGTGGACTGATTTACATGACAAATATTGATATATAATTTAACGCACTACCTACTTTTGTCGATAAATTACTTTTTTTAGGTATCCAAACTCGCTACCCGATTCGGCTTCGCACGCCTATGTATGTATATAGTATATATAAAATAAAACTTATATCCTAAGTAACACGAAATAAAATGTATAAACAAATACAATAATTCTCTTATAATTATAATTGTGGTTCTATGACTATTTAAAAGACATAGTATGCTGATCTAGTATCCTAGAACTTTTTTTGCAAGAAAGCCAATCATAAGTACCGAAGTTATTTCGTCTTATGCGATTTTTTTAAACCCTACTTCCGCGAAAACTCCTAAAATGCGAAAGTAATAGTCTGTTTATTTGTTACCTCTTCACACTTAAACCGATAAACAGATTTAAATGAAATTTGGTAGGGAGATAGTTTGAGTCCCAATGATAAAGTATATTTATATTTAGTATTGTTGTGTGTTTCTGATGCTGAATAAATAAATAAATATACGCTAATATTATATTATACCAGAAATAAAATAGTTACTTCACTTATTTCTACTTATAAATACAGAACCTTAATCAGAATAATGAATAAAAGATCTAGCTAACTTAAATATAAAATCTAGTGTGCTAACACTCCATCATGTGAGAGCCATCATAAACTATTTGACATCAAAAACATTGAAGGGAAAAATGCCTGTTGCATAAAATAATTAAAATGAAGCAATAATTTTTAGCCCATTTACATGATGCAATTTTCTTGTACAATAGCAATAAATAAATGCAACAATTTAAGCCTAATAAATCACATTCAAGAATTGTAAGCAACTGTTACACGCGTGTATTATGTGCTGTTTAGACCAAGAAAAGTATTGAAACAAAACTTGTATGACAAATCAACGTTACGTGTTGTTTATGGATTCAAATTTAATTGTTAGCAACAGGCAAGAAAAATGCATCGTGTAAATGGGAGGGATCGTACAAAGGATATTGAAACACCTGTGTAAAAGAGAATTCCAGTCCAGATACTGCAAACATTATCTCGGCGATCGATATGAGGAGGTACTGGGGTACTATCCAGGCGAGATGCAGTACATTGGGTGGATTGGGAGAATGAAGCACGGCAGCGTCGAGACGGCCAAGGCGCTCGCGTAGGCAAAGTACGTACACTCCACCAGCTCGCAGGAAGCCCTCACCAGAACCCGTCACCTCACCGCCAGCACTCTTCGCGTGCCATGTAAACCTATATAATATTCGGGAATTTAAAGGTCGGCAACGCATCAGTACATCAACTTAGCTTCTCTGGACAAAATATTGTCTTTTATTAACGCGAGTATCACACATTTAAATAAAAGACTGTATACCGGATTAAAACGCGATTTATTATTTATATTGTTTAAATTATTTATCCCGACGTTTCGGATGGTCATGGGGAGACAGAAATAATTTAAACAATATAAATAATAAATCGCGTTTTAATCCAGTATACAGTATTTTATTTCAATTCTCAGGACATATCATGTGATCACATATACATGAATTAGAGAAGCAGTTGATAGTGGGACAGATACAGAGAAAGCGCCCCAGGGACCGAATTCCAACAGGATGGTCTAAAAGTATTGTAGAGGCAACTGGAGAAACTCTACAACGATCTATTGAACTGGCACAGGACAGAAGCAAATGGAGACAGCTCATATATGTCAATATCATCATTAATGAGGGTACGATGAAGAAGAAGAACGCATCAGTACGCCCTCTGCTGTTGAATATGTATAGACATAGGCAAGTGATCACCGTGAGCCGCCTGCCCAAACGGGCAAACGGCCCCAATTAAAACAGTGAAGTCTAGTCCCATAATGGGACATGGGGTAGACACATTTATTTTCTTTATAGGTATGTAGTGGCCTTCTGTATCCTGCGCGACCGACACGTTAATTTTTAATGAACTCGGAAGCTCTGATAAATACTACACGTATAAAATTGAGCAGGAGGCAGACATATGAAAATCGGAAACTATAATTTTTATTAAGATATTTTTCCGTGATGAAAGAGTCATTCTGCTTCACGCGATACCCTTGCACTCTTTTTGTCAAATTTTGTCGGCCGTTTTCTCGTGTTTTAATCGATTCTCGATCTCTTTATGTCTTCCGGGTCTAACATGACACTACTTAAAACTCAACTTCTAATGTCAAAAGTTGAGATAATTGTCGATATAGATATCTTGTCTATCAAAGTCGATGTCGAGATATATCGAGATATCTTAGTTTGTCTTCACTCGTCCGCCGGATATCTCTTGATGGATGCTAGGCGATCAGTCCATAAATGATTACCTATATTTCGCGGCTTTGCATGAATAACCGAACAACTCAAAATATTTGAATTATTAGTTGTAAACACTATTCGATCCAATATAGTCCTTATTTTATTATACATAAAACACATGCATATCGACACAACTGACGCAGTGAAAACATGTTATTATTGCATTAGTTGATTTTTGACTCTATTTTTGGCTGACAACATTTTTTTGTGAATAATCTTAACCTTGATTAATGCTGTAATTTATACATTCAAGGTAACAAATCGTTAATATATAAAAAGATGTAACAACAAAATATAATTTGTTTAATTTTCAAACGGCTCTCCTGTAAAATTTCCTATTTTGTAGTTATAGTACAGAACCGAGTTTCAAATATGAAGTGTCAATAAACTCACCTTCCAGGTTGCAAGCACATGTAAGCGGATTCGCCGATATGATCGATAGGTGTATTGGAAACGTAGTAAATATCGCTTAGTTGCTTGTCCGTTTCCACGGTGATTGAAACGTTTTTATTTGGACCGCAATCACCTATGTACACCACCCTTGTAAACGAGAATTTCTAATTAACAGGCGCTATTTGCGTTCCGTAATAGTAAACTATTTTGAACAGCGTTGGCCTTAACTATTAGCTTATTGATAAATGTAAAAAGAGTGTATCATGTATTCAAATTTGAGTGTATGTGCTTGTGTTCAAATTCCCAAAAAACATTTTCATTTATCATTTAAAAAAAAGCAATATATCAAATAATGCTGTCGCTGCTTTTACTCAGAATCGCTTATTATTCGTAAAACAGATGTATATGTGTTTATTTAATAAATGAACAACCAGACATTATACATAGCTTTAATTATTATTGATTAATTTTATATTATAATCGTTTATACTTCAAATATAGGTAATACATGACGATAAATCACATTGCACGGCTACACAATATTGAATTCAATAAGTTAACCTGTTACATTTACATCCAGAATAGTTCTGCACTATGGCCTTAAATCACGGAAAAGCGTTACTTTTTATCACCGTGACTGTTATTCTGATTCGAAAGAAATCTATTAAATATGATTTTGTCACGTCATACATTTTAAATCACAGTAGGAAATCCTTAAACCCTAGAGGGAGAAAAAATCTCCCTCTATCTAGTACCCCACCAGGACTGTTTTCATTATGTATACATACATCAGTTGACATTTGGATGAAAGGTCAACCTAAGTAATTCTCTTACGTGTTTTTTTTATTGGCTCGTTTGGTAGAACATCTACCTTACACTCCGATGGATCGCGGGTTCCAATACCGCTGCGACAACATATTCGGTTAATCATTTTCTGTAAGCATGTCATCTGGTCACTTCGGGCATTCAACGGATGGGAGAATTATCGAAATTCCAACCGGGTAACGAACAACCGTTCATGAAAACCCGTGAAGTGCACATTGCGCGTTTCAGTCTCTCTATAATTTCCGAATTCTCGAAGTAAAAGTAGGTCGATAGCGCATCATTGAATATTGATCTATAGCAGCGGTATCACCTACCGTCAAGTGAACCTCATGCTCGTCTGTCGATATCTAATATAACATTAATGAGAACGATGCAGTGAAATTTTTAGACGTGACAAGCAATAGGTACTTAATCGGCTAATGATCTTGAATTTTTCATCGTATCCAGCTCTACTGAAATCTGAACGCGACGTGTCATACAACGCTTCAACATATGCTAATTAACCATTAATGAACACTCACTTCAGTTTGGGTTTTCCCGTCAACGATTTCATGAAAGGGTTCGGATCCATAAAATACAAAGATATCTCGTCATCAGAATTTTGTCCTATGATGATAGGCATAAACTGAGGAAATCTAGACATTAATATTGTATAACAAACTTGATTATTATGTAATATTCCAATTTAAATACAGTTTTTTTGACTATAGATACATAAAGAACTCACCACTTCGGGCAGAGATGTCAGTCGTGTTGTGACTATGTTTCGTTTCAAGATCCTGCCAGCGCAGTCGACTGGACTGCTAGCCGATATAAAGAATGTCTGCATATCCAGAGGTGTCATGAGAGCCGTACCTTGCTCCTCAACGGGCGCGATACCTTCGCCCCTTACTCCTACCTCTATCGGACATGCGAGAGTGTTCAATAATACTAGTCCTGTTTGCTGGTGCCCTGGTACTTGAAGCGTTGAACGCTAGGAAAATATTTAAAGTGTTACTGGGCTTCAAATACAATGCAAATCTTGTATTTTCCATTAATTATTATATTATTGCAATATTTATATAGAAAACTTATTTTTTACCATTAAAAGTACCATTTAATCACCCAAATTCAAAAGTGACCACAGAGGTTTAACAATTTCCTAAATAGTCTACACTTAACGTAATAATATATTTTGTTTTATTATTAATATAAACAATATACAATGTGGGAGACAATTATATATGCATTTTTTAAGTAATAGTAGATTATATACTTAATTTAGTGATTTATTATTTTATTTACATACACAAATAGTTAATATTATTAACCGATACTGCCACGACACGCGTCTGTAATATTATGTACAGGTGTCAAATAATGTGCTTAGTAAGTATTTATTTAATCATTTCTATTCCTATTTTTTTTTCAATAAAGCCTACCTCTATACCAATTTGCAGAATACCAGCGGAAACAAAGGCCATTGCAGCTAGAATTCCACCTAGAAACATTTTATGTAGAGACGATAGCTCGGGCAAAACTGGCCACGCTCCACCAGGGCACATCGGTATCATTAGCAGCACCATGGCTGGGTTCATCACTTGGAGCTGATCAGGCATCAGCGCCACTCCAAACAGTTCACTTCGTAGTCTCGAAGCTTGGAACGTCCAACGAGAACCCTGAGCGTGCAAATTCCAATAAAATTGTTTCAATTCTGAATTGATGTACAAAATTTCTTATGATTGGATACTCAAAGCTGAAAAGTATTGAAATTTATAGCTACTTATAATATATGTAGGTATATTAATATTTATAAAATACGAAAAAAGGGTCCTTAATTTTATTATTTTTATACATAAACATGATGTAAACTGCAACTATTCCTTTCGACCGGTCATTAGGGGCTTAGGGTCTGATTGCTTAGTGGTATGATTTTTTGCGTATAGCACAGGAGTCCTTGGTTGGACCAAGTGGTTTGGTAGGGAAATAAGAAAAAATCAAGGATATAATTGATTTTATTTCTTTATGTCTTCCGGGTCTAACATGACACTTATACTTAAAACTCGACTTCTAATGTCAAAAGTAGAGATATTTCATATTTGTCGATCGAGATATATTATTATACGAGGGTGAATCAAAAAATTCTTGGAATCAATATTAAAAAATGCAAAGATTTAAATAATAATATTTTATTTTTCTACATAATCTCCCTCCAATGCAATGCATTTAGAATAACGCGTTTCTAACTTCCTTATTCCTTGTGAAATAAAAATATTTTCTTGACTCTCGAAAAAGTCCTCTACGGCAGCTATAACCGCGTCATTATCGTGAAATTTTGTTCCACGAATTTCCTCTTTTAATTTTGGAAATAAGTGAAAATCACTTGGGGCTAAGTCCGGAGAATATGGTGGGTGGTCAAGGAGATTGAAGCCAGCACAGCGGATTGCGTTGAGCGCAACTTCCGATCGATGAGCAGGAGCGTTATCTTGAAGGAACAACACGCCCAACGACAGTTTTCCAAGACGTTTTTCTTTAATCGCTTCACGCACTTTCGGGATTAAATTTGCATAATAGGGTCCAGTAATCGTCTGGCCTTTTGGCATGTAATCAATAAAAAGGATTCCTTCACTATCCCAGAACACAGAGGCCATAACTTTGCCAGCGGTAGGAGCAACTCGAAATTTCTTGATGGATGGAGAGGATGGTCGTTTCCAAGATATGCTTTGTCTTTTAGTTTCAGGATCAAAATGGTGGACCCACGTTTCATCCATGGTGACAAGACGACGGCAAAAATTATCCGAATCACGCTGGAACATTTCGAGATTATGCTTGGAAATTTCCAAACGTCGCTTTTTGTTTTCGTCGGTTAACATTCGTGGCACCCATCTTGCAGACACTTTTTTGAACCCCAGTGAATCAATTAAAATGGATTGAACGCTACCAAAAGATATCTTTAGGATCTCAGCTATATGTTTTATAGTCATTCTTCTGTCTTCCAAAACCAGATTCTCAACCTTTTTGACATTTTCTTCTGTAACGGAGGTTGAAGGCCGCCCAGAACGCGGGTCATCTTTACAGCTTGATCTACCTCTTTTAAATTCAGCCACCCAGTACGCAACCGTAGAATAGGGTACAGCATCACCCCCTAATGTCTGCTGAATGTCCAAAAAAATTTCCTTCGTAGACATTTTTTTCAAACTGAGATATTTTATCACCGCACGTAACTCACTTTTATCCATAATTTTGACTTTTTAGCAACTCGTTGCACAAAAAAATTTATTACATGCGAACGAACTGACAAAAACAAGTGACAGTCTGCATAAATATAGTGTGATAGACACTCTTTAATTTGAATATCGAACTTGATCCAAAAAGGTTTCATATATATGCACTTCTAAGAACTTTTTGATTCACCCTGGTAATATAATCTTAGTTTATCTTCACTCGTCCGCGATATCTCTTGATGGTCATGCTAGGCGGGCAGTACTCATTAAAATATTAAAAGAGTCACAAACCTGTTGATCAAATAGTGACCAGAATATCGGAACAGGGATGTAAAGGTAGAGTATCGAGCAAACGACCTTCATGTCCTCGACAAGCTTCTGACCGTACTTGTGCACGGAGTAGTCGAGCCAGTGCTGACGTGGCGCCCCGTCTATCTTCCTGTCGTGCAGAAATCGCTTCTTCAAAGCATACTGCGCCATCCAACGAAAGATATCATGGATAAACCGAAAGGAACACTTTGATTTAATTACGCAGCTTAAACAAAACTAACCTAAACTTTTTAATTTTTTTAAAGGGATCGCCATGCGACTCCTTTATATTACTTGGGATACTACATACTAATGGTTAAGAATGATAGAAAAAAAATAGAGTACTTTTGAGATGCAGACCTGCTTCGGCATATTTAGATAAAAACACAAAACAACATTCGCTGCGGGTAAAATTTTTAGAATAATCTCTTCGAACTCCCTCTTTAAATTGCAAAAGCTGAGTATTTAAATGGAAGTGTCCCTTTCGGAAGAACAGCCGTATCATTAACACCTTCAAAGGCAGTACGTATATAACGTTAAGAGTAAAGTGTACTTATTATGTAATGCAACGTATTATATACCATGATAACTAAAATAATAAAATGTCACTAATCGTCAATATACGTTGACACATACATATTACTGCTCTGTAACATGTGAATCTTCCTGTTATGCTCTACGTATACAAAGTACAAACTTTGTATGAGGATAATGCGTGTCTTATCACCAGAAATTATTATCAGACCGAAGCTGTCCATGAAAGTGTTAAACAAAGAGAAATGTTAACGACTTCTTACAAAAAAAACTCAGTCTAAAATAATACTTTAACTTACTATGAGTTATTTGCTTCATGAAATATAATAAATTTACCTACTCAATGTATATACTCGTATAAATATACATATATTATTACTAGCCGACCCGGCAAACGTTGATTTGCCATGTAAATAATTTCTAAAAAGCAGGGGTCGGTGATAAAAAAGTAAAAATTTAGGATTGTATGTATTTTTGTATGTTGTATCATAAAAAAATAGAAATTAAAAATTTTGTCTAAAAAATAAAAAATAAAATTTAGGGGTGGACTACCCCTAACATTTAGGGGGATGAAAAATAGATGTTGGCCGATTCTCATAGATACCGGATAAGCACAAAAATTTCATCAAAATCGGTCAAGCCGTTTCGGAGGAGTATGGCAACGAAAACTGTGACACGAGAATTTTATATATTAGATATTTCATGAAGCAAAAATATTACACTGTTATTTTTCTTAATTAATTTGTTTAAAAAAAATAAAAAAATATCCCTTATGAAACAAGTAAAAGGCGAACGTTTCTAACAAAAGGGGTTACTTTATTATGCAAGTGCAAATAGGTAGGATTAAAATTAGATTAAGTTAAGCATAGGTAGAGATTTAGCCGATTACCAAACTAACTCATAAGGGATTAGTTTACCGAGAATTCGAAATGCAAACACAAATGAAACTGAATACTACATTCGGGATGTAATAATTTGAAATCGTTTAATATAAATTGATACAGCACCAGTAGCGTAGCTATCATAGGGCAAAGTGGTTCAGTGCACCGGGGCCCTGAAGCTGAGAGGGCCCCCTGGGCTTTGGAAAGAGATTTTAAATGAGAATTTACTCGTATAACGCCGATAATGGAAGCGCCTTTGATTAGTAATCATTTGCAATTAATTTTGTGTAAAAAAAATTGCCGGAGGGGAGAGGCAGTGGCGGCGTAAGGTGTGGGCGACGTGGGCCACCGCCTACGGCCTCGTGACCCAGGGGGCCTCGCGCCCCGAAAATTTATGAATTACTTAAAAGCCGCGAACGCGCCAAAAAATTCTGGCAGAGGGCCCCGCAAAATGAATCTTGCCCACATAAAATTTAGGTCTTACGCCGCCACTGGGGGATTGCGATTATTTCTATGCACCGGGGCCCTTGTCCAGCTAACTACGCCACTGTACAGCACTACACTTATAAATGAAATTGATTGATACCCACCCCTCGATCCATGTTTATTGAATACTGATATGATAGATGCAACATCTCTTACGTCGTATAGCATTTCCAGGTTATTAATAAAGCCTTTAGCGAACTTCCATATTTGCAATATCATAGCGTTATTACACATTATGAAGTAGCAAGGAGCCAAACAAGGTTTGTAATCGATGTTTGGGAATGAAATGCTCCAAATATTATAAGCAACCTTAGCTGTACATCTTGTATCTTATATTATATATTAACTAGCTGATGCCCGCGACTTCGTTCGCGTGGGGATCACTTTATGCTGAACTTTTGAGCAAGCTTTCTTCATATTATATATCCTCCATCCTCTGTACTTGGTGATTTCTTTTCGGAAAGAGCTATCAGAGTAGTCATTGACGGTTGCTTTTGCATCATATTATCGACATGTTTAATGGTGGTTGAGGTTGGGGTTCAAATGATGATTTGAAATTCAAAAGAAATACCATGGTAATTGAAAAACTGAACCTGACTTTAAAGAAACTTTAGGGAGATGCATATCAATCAAATTTTACGTCACAAAATGCAGATATGTGTCTTTTTTCCACTAATCAGAGTTCAGTCGAAAACGGCGAAATTATCAAACTATTTCATTTACATATCAAACTGTGATTGACATCTGACAATTCGAAAAAATTCAACGCGAGTCAGTTTTCATTGCAATTTGTTGAAATGATGCCTTTAAAATAATATTTAAATGATGATAACTTTTTTTTCCGACAACCGATTTCGATGAAACAAAGCCTATATGTTGCCCTGGACTTTTCTTAATATAATTGTATAAATTACGCGAAAATCGGTTCAGTATCTTCGGAGATTAGCGTGAACAAACAGACAGACAGACAAGAATCTTAAAAATTGCATTTATGCATTCTGCTACCCTTCTTTTATCACCCCTCTTAATTTCTGGTAAAAATATTTAGTGAAGCGTAATTTCGATCCTACTCTTTTATTATTATTATTTAAATTATCTAGGTATATTGTATTGTATGTAATAATAATAATAAATTATACTTATATTATAAAGAGGAAAGATTTGTTTGTCACGATTTAACTCAAAAACTACTCGTCCGATTATGAAACGGGCTCGTTGGTGCGTTCGGTAGAACACCTGCCGTGCGCATCGATGGGTCGTGGGTTCGAATCCCACCGGGACCACATGTTTATAACTTTCTGAAAACATGTTTTCGCCACGTCTCGTAACTTCGGGCACAGATCGGGTGGGAGGAATATCTAAATTCCGACCGGGTAACGAACCACCTACCATCAAGTGAACCTCATGCTCGTGTGTCGATATCTGATATAAAAAAAAATTGTATAAATTATATCTGTATTGCACCCGTGCGAAGACGGGCCGGATGTTTATATAAAATCACTTAACTCCAAAGGCTATTGATCCCATGAAAATGCATATGTATTGATTTATCACGGAGAAGGATTTATCTATATGCTATCGCTTTATTGTAATCAGCAATCAGCTACGTATGGAATAATATGTTAGTTTAGCAAATAAGTTTCTTGCCGCTCTCGGTAGATGTAACATTCCGAACCGGTAGTAGATAATAAAAACTTATGATTGAGCTTTTCTTAATTTTCTTATTTGAATAAAGATACTTTTGAATATTATTATATTTTGAGTTTGACTAATTGTTAGTAAAATGACTAACGGCATTCTCGTTTTCTATGGCTCATATTATATTCTCCATCTGATATGAATCGTCCGTGACTTTTGAGGAATCAAGATGAACCATTTTCAGAAGTGTCATAAGAACATGGCACCGTGCCAGCGGTCTGCCAATTTAGAACTAATCGCACATGAAGCATGTTGTAAGGCAGATATACTATAATATCAACCTTCATGGTTGGTTGGAAAGTATTTTAGGCCGTTCTATGAATAAAATTTTGCCATAATCAGTTATTCTAAATGTTGGACCGCCTCTATGGCGCAGTGGTAAGCGCATTGCGTTAATAAGCGGAGGTCCCGATTTCGAATACCGGGAAACAAGATTTAAATTAAATGTTTCGGTCAAGCAGGGCACAGAAGGCTAATTACCTAGGGGTCGTTCAAGTATTACGTAAGCACTATGGGGGCGCGGGGGGCTCTTCGATTCATAAATAAACTATCGTACTAACTTTAATTCAAACTAAATTCTATTAATAATACTACTTTTAAATGTACAACCCTTGTATAATAATTAATCTAAATTATTAATTGCAGTTGATTGTCTCATCTATTGTTCTGTAAGGCAATTAATGTTGATTACATGTAAAGGATATTTAACCGAATTAAACGCTAATCAATGTTGCAGATTGAACAATTATCACTTCAGTTATAGTCTTTACATTAATGAGAATGTTAGCTAATAGTTAGTAGGTACACTTACTTTATTAATATCACAGGTTAATTTAACAATTTCCAAGCTCAGATACGGATATGCGTTAGTCTTTTTGATGTTTGTAATAATTTAAAACATGTAATTTTTGTAAATAATGAGTTATAAGGAATTCTATTCGAAATGAATTGATAAAATGTTAAGTTAATAAACATTCATTAGAAGTAAGTAGACAAGAGTTTCTCCAAAAAATATTCAAAGGCTACACAAGTGGTTAATCTGATTAATAAAACTACTAACCCATGCACAAGCTATAAACTTGAAGGTAATTACATCACGTGGCTTTTTAATTCTGTACCAAGGTTTTCCGGCTACAAATGTCACTGTTGAAAAAATTATATATAAGAATATATATTTTTATTCGTCGAAATTAGGACCGGAATTAAAAGTGAGTTATTGAACGCTTTGTTTATACATAAAACGCTTTTTAAACTTGTTGGCATATCATTTATATTTGTAATTATAATAATTTAGACGTTACAACCTTATCATTCTACAAGAGACGAAAACTGCCATCTATACACAGTTCTTAAATAAACCATTTCATGTTATCATTTTGGCTGTTAAGAAATGGCATTATATATCTAAAGTGGTTGGTATACATAGAAAAGGGAATGTACCTACTGGAGATTATTATATATAAATAACATCTTGTAATCAATAACATTTCAATCAAATATATAATATTTATTTTGATATGTATTTCAGAATTTTGATCATACCAATAGAGATGAGAACAAGTAAAGACGGGAAGCCGAAACCAAGAGCGTAGCAAGTGTCGTCTCCGAAGCACATGACGCTGCGTCGCAGCATCGGCGTCACGATCGTGCCCATAAACCCACCAAGGTTCACAGTGCAGTAGAATGTTGAAAAGAAACGTTGCAAGCGCTGCTTCTCTTGTGGCAAGCGAAACTACTTGGAGAAGAGAGAGACTTAAAAAATATATTCTAGCTATCCTGTTTCTATAAATTGATGGTCACAAAAATATAGTAACTACCACCAGCATATAACTAGGTTAATTAAAAACAATTTATGTCCGTCTCATGCTTTATGTGTTTGCTATGGAACTGTTCCCTTAATATTATCTTATCCATACGTATACCTCGAAGCGTAAAGATGTCAGCTCAGACAGAGGTCTAAAAATATTCCTTGTCATTTTACCTGGTCACCACCGAAAGCCGCTACGCAAGGCTTTATCCCACCAGTCCCGGTAGCTATCAATGCTAAACCAATCATAGATGTAACACTGTAAATCAAAGAATATTTGTCCTAATAACCTGAATGATGATGATTTAAAATCATTATGAATAGAAACAGAATCATCAAAATATTTTATGTACAAAAATTTGGGCAAAACTTTTTATTAAAAAACTGAATTTTGGATTCTGAATGGCGGATGCCCTAGTCCTCATAGATAGTGTTTAGGTTAAGTAACCCATTTCAAAAACGACTAAAAGTTTGTAGTTATTTTATATTCCATTTAAATTTGTTTTTAAGTTTACTTTATTTTTGTGATGTACCAACGAAACAACTATGTTGTCGCTTTAGTTTTAAACGTCTTTCAAACAATAATATTTTTATTGAAGCACAAATATTCGGTACCTGTATGTAGTTATGATCTACTTATAAGTATGATCTAATTGACGTACCTACTCTGTTTTCTTTAAATACGCTAACAATTTAGTAAGTTGTAAGGAATCTTAAATAAATCCATACGTAAAATACATCTTCATCCACTATATTATATGTATGTATGTATTATTATATATTAAACTCACGTAGGTGGTAGCATAAGCGGAGGGATCGCGGAAAAGCACGTTAATATCGTTCCTACAAGATATATAATGGAAAAATACAAAATGACTCTGCAACAAACAAAGAGCGCCTATACATTTTTGGTTGAAAATAAAATATAAATTTTAGAATATAAATAAATAAAAAGTCAGTTTCCCTCTTAAAATAGGGAAAAGTACTCACTTGTATCTACCGATAAAATTGTCGGCAAGTATTGCTCCCACTAAAGGCATCGTATAACACATCATTATAAAAATATGATAAACAACAGTAGCGGCATTTTCGTGAAGGCACAATACGTTGCGTAAGTACAGGGATAATATAGCTGAAATTAACATATAAGTTAACAAGCAAAAAGTAAAATAATAAAAGTATAATCTGTACTAATATTATAAACAGGAAAGATTTATTTGTTTGTTACGATTTAACTCAAAACTACTCGATTGATTTTAAAATTTATTTCACCAATAGAAAGCTACATTATCAGCGAGTAACATAGGTTATTTATTGTCTATAGTACATTACCCCGTGCGAAGCCGGGGCGGATCGCTAGTATTAGATATATAGCTCAACATGCAATGACCACATCTACAGCTCATTTTGCTTATTATGAAAACGGGGAAAACACAAGACATGTTTTCGCTATCGGACATCGCGTTAAAAATAATACGCAATTATCGCCGGCGGTTTACCGAACTAATACGACTTGAGAACATTCAAGAAACGAGCCTACACTTTCCTTAAAGATCTGCAAAGCACAGGCAAGCCATCTGGTGTTGAAGATGTCTATGGTCGGCGGTGGTCATTTATCATCACGTGAGCCACCTGACTGTTATATAAAAAAGTGATCATACAAAAGACTGATCATCTAATTGCTTGAAAATAAAAAAACAGAGTAAAAACAAAAATAGTGCGTCTTTTAGATATGTAGTCGTTTAATTATTTAATATCTTTACAATATGAAATGTACTACAAGACTAAAACATTAAACTAAGACATGTGCGGCTTGTGAAGCGGCTGAAAAAGCTAAAATTTGCAAATACAGGGGTCTAGGCTCCGAATATGATTTTGTCCCATTCGGTGTCGAGACCCTTGGTCCGTGGGGTCCTAGCGCCATAAAGCTTTTTAAGGAAATAGCAAAAAGGTTAGTCGACATCACAGGAGACCGAAGAGCTGGCAGCTACCTCGGACAAAGAATTAGTCTTGCCATTCAAAGGGGGAACGCTGCCAGTATCTTCGGAACCTTGCCTAAAGGGACCCCTTTTATTAATATATTTTAGGTTTTATTGTATATATTTTAAGGTTTTTAGTTTTAGGTTCTTTAATCACTTGTAATATAATTATGTAATATTTACGAAATTAAATACTTTATTCATTTAGGTAACACAATGTACATTTTTAATTATTTATGTTCATAAATTACATACCTACATAAGGTGGGTGTTATAATACAGCGATGGAATTCTTCTTTACTGTACTGTAACAGTGTATTTCTAATTGAAAATAATGATGTCTGCCATTGACATAGTTTATACTATGTCAATGGCTTTCGTTATTTTAATAGGTAGAATGCTTTGATTATTTATATGTCTAGATAGACAGTCGAAGCTGAAAACGCGTCAAAAAATATTGTGTCCAGCTGTTAGACTCTTTATACCTTCCCCGTGCTCAGTAGCAGTTGTGCTGTCAATGGATACGCTCGAGTTTGTTTGTAAAATTATCTTGTTTACAATGGCGGTTTGTGTGATTAAAGTGTGCAGAAATTACAAAGGACGATCTAAAACAACAAAAAAAGTTACCTATCATCGGTAAGTAACATTATTTCGTATCAATTCCAGCCAATTAAGCCATTGAAATATTTCGAAATTAAATAATTATTTATTTCTGCCATTTTGTGTTTGACGCGTGTGTTGCCAGTTTATGAACCCAAAAATACCTTAAAAATATGACCTAGTATGTAATTCATAAAGATATTATAAATAGATTTAGCGTCGACATGGGTGCCGTTTTTAACCGACTTTAAATAAAAAAGTAGTTTAATATTAATTGTTTTTTTTTAATTTAATTATTTATGCTAAATAAAAGTAAATTAATATGAATATCTATTAAGTAAATATGTCAAGGTATGAACTCTAATTATAGTTAAAATGAAAATATCTCTCTATAGTAAATGAAAACCCCCCGTTCAATTATTTTTTACTTTTTAGTACCTGGAAGTCGTTCTTACAATATTTTTTTTTGAAGTTGTTTTAAATTTTGAGGATATTGGTATGATTGTTTTAAATATGAAATCCAAGTTTATTTTGTTATTTAATTTTAGAAAAAGCCAATATATATAATAATAATAAATAAAAAAAATAACTGTGATGTTGTATTTCATTATAGTTTAATGACTATAATTTTTGCCCTTCTTTCGTTTAAAAAAAAAAACAAAACGGATTTTTTTTGTTTCTGACGTGGCCTCAAAAGGTTCTCAAAAGATTATTGTCAGATCTTCAATCGAAGAAAGATGTATCTTAAAAAAATAATTATTTTTAATAGAGTTAAAACAAATGTTATGAGTTTAAATATACATAATAATATTATATATTCCAAGTTAAAAAACATTTTTCAAACGCATTTGCATATAAGTTATTAATTTATTTTTATCTATCCACATAAATCATAGTTATATATAAAATAATAATTGGTACGTTTATATGCAAAGAATGAAAATGACTTGAGTTCCGACCTTCGAAATATTGTTAGTATTGTTGTTTTATTCCAATTAATTTATTTTTTCATACTACATATTTTTGTGAATTGAAAAAATATATTCTCGACTTTGATTAATTTCTCCCTATTTTGAGATGAATTTTTCCACAACTGGTAACATTATTCACGCCAACTAGGAACGCATAATGACTTATGGCGAGTGTAAGACGTAGCTGTCACGCACACTATTATAACAGACATGGATTGTTTGTTTTAGGTCGTTTGCAGCGCGACACTCTATCTAGACATATATATAATCTAAGGTAGAATGTTTTCTGTGTTTATAGGGTAGAATAAACAAATAAATATGCCATAAAATAATGTACCTACATGAAATTATTTAGGTACTTACTTCGCAATCCACAAAATGAAAATCGCTCACAAAATTCAGTTGCTATAATACAATATATAGATGTTGGAGTGCTGTAAAACATGAGGAAGACAAAATATTAAAAGAACAGCGTAATAATTCTCGATAATATATATTAGTATATTGAGATATAGTGTTATTTTTTGGTGACAAAATCACTTCTATACGTCAAAAATTAATTCTGGCTAGTCAGTGTTGACTGTTAACTTCTAATAATTATTCAAGATTGATTAACTTGATGAGCACTTTTTTACGATTACCTAGTAATTTGCTCTCGGCGACCGAGGTTTTCTGTGGTCGCAGGTTGCTCTCCATTTATATGATTTATAAACTATTGATGACGTTATACAAACAAACAAAAACGCTTTATTAATGGAGATCCATAAAACTGCTAGCCAATATTATATAGCTCAATTACTTATAGCTCAATTATAACTGGTAACTATATTTTTAAGCTTACTTTTGATAAATCATTTACGTATGTATGTTGCTATGTAGATATTATATAAATTCATCAGCCAGGTATTGTGTCGACGTATGTGATTAAAAAAATATTTGCGTCTAAAGGAAACAATTAACGCAGCGCGAAAATGAAAGTACAAATTGGGACGGGACAATTCATTGTTATATATATATTTCCTTCAGCGGTCTTACCAGAGTGAATATCGCAGCATTGTGATTCACTGGACAACACCGGTGACCATTTAAAAAGTCCTCGTAATAGTTGCAAGACGTTTTCAATTTGTATACATACAAATTGAAAACGTCTTGCATGCCTCATAGCCGAAAAGGTTGCCGCTGAAAGGTTAATTTCCAGAGTTCCGCCATCGACCGTTATGATATCCTTGTAACGGTACTGTCTGTACACAAAAATATAAAAGAATAGAGAAAAATAAAATAATCTAAAAAATTTACACCTTTATTTTACTGTCTAAACATTCAAAAAATATTGTTTTAAATTGTAATAATTATTTAGGAAGGCGCAATCAAAACATTGTAAGTTTATTTACGTATCCATAACCGCAATACCAGTTATTTCATCAAAATAGTTTTAAATAAAATACTTTATACCGGATTAAATCGCGATTTATTAATTATCCCAATGTTTCGGATGCTAAATACCATTATAGCAACACAAATACGTACGTTCGTAGTAAATTACAAACCAACAGAAACAAAAACTCAAAGAAATAAAAATCACAACAATATCGAAACACGGCATCGTTGCTATCCGTACTAACCGGGCAACGATGGAGGAGCGGTATGAGGAAGCAGGCAGGGAGGTAACGGCAATCTTGAAATGAACGAGTAGTAGTCACAAATGACAAGTGACACTAACAGTGAGCCGGCCGGAAACTCGGCGCCACTAAGTATTACCAGTTATTACTAAGTTAGCCATTTTTGAGTAGATCAGGCAGTGTTGTAGAATCAAGACCTGTCCAGAAATTATAAACATTCTTCAATAGTTTAGGCACAATTCTAAGCATTTTTGTATAATTCCTCCTTATTTTTTAAACTTAGAAATTTTCCACAAATAATTTTCACGTTTTTCTCTAATCAGAATGAAATGTCGGCATTTTAGATTAGATTTTTATACCTTTCTGTTATGTCATGTCGTCACACAGTAATTTTAAATTGTATAATATGCTAGGCCCAAATGACTGAAAACATAAAAAAAAATATAGGGTTTTTGACAGAGGAGCAGTAACAGATATATATTTCTTAATTATTATTATTATTTATTACATAATCGTTGCTCATTTTGCAACCTATAATAAAGGTTTTGAACTAGAATTTTAAAAAAAATCCTTTACACTAGGTAAAAAAAATATTCAAAATATCTTGTTACAATGACTTGGCAACACTTTGGTAGCACAACAATTTTATTAATTTCGTATTTTGTATTAGTTACTAGACAGTGGACGTACATTATTTCTGTGATAAACTAACATTGTCGTGTGTGACTGTGCCAGTAAAGTTCTTGCGATTAAACCAGCTGTGACGTATTAATTTATCACGGTATTTATACAAATGAAATGAGGCAAATATAAATCAGTTTACCTAACAGTTTTTGAACTGAGAAAGTGCGGTGCGTTGGACTTTCCCTTTTTAAAAAGTGAACAAAAATGAACTGGTTTTTGATTATAGTATGTGCTATATTTTTTGTTAATTTGGTAAATGGTGCAGTTGTGCCAGACATTGATGATGTTAAACAGCAAGGACTTTATAGCAAAACAGACCATGTAACTGTATTGACAAATAGAAATTTTGATAAAAAAGTTTACGGCCAAAGAAATGCCTATTTAATCCAATTTTATAACAGCTATTGTGGACATTGCAGAGCATTCGCTCCAAGGTTTAAGAGCTTGGCTACAGAAATTGTGCATTGGGGAATTGTAATAAAACTAGGGGTCATTGATTGTTCAGTTGAAGAGAACAATGAAATTTGTAGACAATTTGAAGTAATGGCATATCCATCACTTCGATATTTACATGAGAATTATGTTAAAGGCAATGCTTTTGTGGGTGACAAACTTTCATCTGCTGATACAGTAGAAAGATTAAAATCTCAATTAATAGTAAAGATGCAGAGTGAACAATCATTGGGACGTTTATCCTTTGCTCCACCTCTGAACATAGCTGCATATGCATCTTACTCTGCGGCATTAGGAGCAGTACCCAATGATGTTATTTATGCATTCCTTGTGTTTGAAAGTGAAAATTCTACAGTTGGTTCAGAACTTGCTCTTGATATCAGTGACTATAAGCATATAATAGTTCGAAGAGTCTATGAAAACAGTGAACTTGCTGAATTAGCAGGTGTAACTCACTTCCCGGGGTTAGTTGCTGTGCGATCTTCCCTAGAGCCCACACGACTTACTCCAAAGAACCCAACAAAAGAAAATCTTCTTAAAGCTGTAAACGCATTTTTAAAATCTAAAAACTTTGACTTTCCTGTAAGACATAATGGAATTGAAGACAGTATCAATAATAATTTCATTTCTTCTGAAAAACTAAATCCAGGTTCAGATATTGTATATTATAGTGACTTGGAAAAGACATTGAAGACCAGTTTGCATACAGAAATAACAAGACATAAAGTGCTTACTGGTGACGCCTTGCAAGCATTATTAAATTATTTGGATGTGCTTATTACATCCTTCCCAGCGAAGAGGAATTTGAAAGATTACTTAATAGATTTACGGAATACTCTGGGTTCAAAAAATCAATGGAGAGGTGGTGTAGTTTATGAAATAGTACAAAACCTTGAACATGTTCATGAACCTGTTTATAGAGGTGACTTAGACTACATAGGATGCAAAGGTAGCCAATCACAGTACAGAGGATACACTTGTGGTTTATGGACTTTGTTTCACACATTGACGGTAAATGCTGCCCAGAAACCAGGATTAGAAGGGCCTAAAGTACTCAGTGCCATGCATGGCTATGTAAAACATTTCTTTGGTTGTACTGAATGCTCTCAGCATTTTCAAGAAATGGCTGATAAGAATAAAATATTTAAAATTAAAGAAAATGATAAGGCAGTGCTTTGGTTATGGATTGCACATAATGAAGTGAATTTGAGATTGGCCGGTGATATTACTGAAGATCCTGAACATCCTAAGATTCAATATCCAAGTGTTACAAACTGTCCCAAATGTAGACTTGCCCGAGGTGCATGGAACTTACCAACAGTATATGATTATTTGCAAAAAGTGTATAGTGCTGAAAACATTCATGATCAGAGAAGAGCGAGGTCTACAGCTGCTGCCCAAAGTCCACTCTCCAACCTGGATATTGGAATGCTAAGCCTTCTGTACATATTTTCTTTCTTTATTCTCATTTTAATCATTAAGTTTCTGTTATCTAAAAGATTTTTCAGAAAACGTCGCTATAAACATGCATGGGGTAAAGTATAAATTATACTCGTCCACATTTACAATTCTGAATCATTGCATACCTCATGACATACATATGACCATATTATATAAGGATTAGTGAGAGAGATACCTATATTAGATATGTTTTTGCATAAAATATTAACTTTTCTTTTTATTGTTAAATACATTCCTGTTAAGGAATTGAAAGAATTTAAAATACCTATAATAGATATTTAATTTACTTGAGTATTTTGACATCACATGCTACTAGAGTCAATTTAGTGTAGGTCAAATGTTATATACATACGTAAATAAACTAATACTAATAGTTCTGTAATTGTGAAAGTTGATGATAATGCTTTAGCTTTAGTTAGCAAATATTTTTTATTCATATACCATTAAAATTCATCATCAACAAATTAGTCCATATTATGAATTATTATTTTAACACTTCACTTTTTACATATGTGATAAACAAGAAAAGGTAGGTAGAAAATTTGAAAGTTTTATCAATTAATGACATTGGGAGTTAAATATAGGTCTAATTAGTATAATAATTACTATATGATTAACCTTTCCACTTGTTCCAAAGCAAGGACATAAGTTATTTAAAATATTTGATAATATTTTGAAATTTGAATTCATGAATCATCTAAAAATATTCCCATTCTTGTTTGCAAAAATATTGCGATTAGGGCTCCGTCTATATACCACAGGCGAGGGATATAAGGATCCGGATAGTGTAGATGAACCTTACATACTATTTTAGTTCAATGTTATGAAACCATATTTCAGTTATACCTATATATAAATAAGTGATTGATCCCTAGTGAATTTTAAATTGTGACCATCAATCATTTTTACATAGTATTGTTTTATATAGTACCTATTCATAATCTGTGAGATTTAATATTTTATCTTATTTGGTACTAAAACTGAAATACGTTTTTAGTTAAGTCCCAAAATTTTAAGAAATGGATTTAAGGTGTTGTTGGTTTATGGTTTTAATGGTTTTAATCAATTACTATAAAAAATAACAATTTGAATTTAACATATCATATAGAATCTAGTTATGATAATATACAAATTTGCATATCTGATTTTGTTAACGCAAAGATACTATTAAATAGTAGACAGGAATAATAGGTATTAACAATTATATACTACATGTAACTATGTAAATAATTACTGCAAATTTCTAGATAACAGTATTAGAGTTTATAACCTATTTTAGGTTATAATTAATTGATTCAAAGTGTTTTAAGACCAATTTAATTATTCTTTAATGCAGTTTACTTCATCGCGCCTGGAGAGAATATCTTCTTTAGACTAAATTATATTAAGGTCAGTTGTGATTTGTTTAAAATCGGTGGCGGGAGAAAATATAAGCTATTGTTTACGCATTTTTATGTTGACGTTACACAGTCTGCAGCTTTTTAATGTAACAAATCGTATGTAAAATCAGTAATTTTTTTGTACAATTGTAATTTAGTAACTGTATTTATTAAATGTTCCTATGTGGTAATAATAAGGTTATGCATTTCATGAAATCTTGATAGTTCACTATCAGTTATACATATATAGAAAGTACTCTGTGTTCACTGTATTTATATTTACATAATTGGCTTGCATAAATATGTCAGATGCTGTATTATTTGTAGCTTTGTTGCTTATGTATTTTTATTTTATTATTATTAACATGATTATTTCGAAAACAAAAGAAAGATATACTTGTCATTAATAATTTATGGAAATTGCACCAGATGGGGCCCAAATATGTTAGCAAAGCTTGTCTAATAAAAGATAAATGGAAATTAAATTTATCATCCATATTCAATTCCAAAAAGGATTAGGAAGAAAATGATAGTATTTTTTATATATAATTTATTACGGTTGGTAAAATTAAAATAATAATAATATATTAATTACTGGTTAATGTAATTATTAAAGCTTTTACAAACTACTTAGGTATATAAATTATTTTAAATCAACTGCAACGCACAGGAAGTGATTATTACTTTTAAAAAAAATTGCTTATTTAAACATACTAATAAAATATTTTTTATGCTAGGAGGTAGGGATAAATTTTGGTTTTAGGCCAATATGACCGAAATACACACTAAATGGCGAGTGACGTGTCATAAAAATCAATGAAGTAATATGGGAAAATTATATTATTTTAAACTATATACGTATATAATTTAATTTGAGACGCGACGACCCCATCGCCCGCGGTAGGAATAATCTTGTGACGGATTATTAAACCAGTGCAGTTAATCAAACTCAGTAGTGGTAGTACCACACTGTATACCTCGGTTACAGCCGAATGGGTCGGCACGCCTGGAATAAAACAACTTCCTCAAATTAAACGGGCGTGAAGTAACATCATTATTGTTGCATTTCGTACGGTATGTGAGAGTCCCTCTCTGGACATCCATGCACAGGATCTCGTCCACTGCCTGGACCTGGATGCCCATCATATTCTGGGAGGGGCAAGGCCGATTTTAATTATCCCTCTGCCGTGAACTTCTGCAACATCATGACTTTACTCTAATTATGACGCCGTCCACCTCCATTAAAAATATATTATGTCGGAATACTCGTAGCCTCAACACTCTTGAAGGACTATGCTTTTACCACTTAAAATATCTTTGTTGTTTCTCCTCAATTTAAGGGGAACCTATTAATCAGCCACACCAGTATCGGAATCCTTAGTGAGTACATTGAGTGATGTTCAGTTTCGTCGTCATCTGGATGGGAAAGCCAAATTGGCCTCAAAAAAGCTTGTGCTTAAAAGAGCGAGATGGTATTTCATATTGACCCATCGCCTATAACTTTATAAGGCACAAAGTCGGCCCTATACTGAGATTACTGTTCTGATCTTTCCGGAGGAGCCCCCATTCCCCATTTCACCTTCCTTTTGACCGCATTCATTCACACTGACAACCAGACTCGCTCTGATCAGTTAGTCTCGGTCGAGAAGGTAGCCGATTCCTACCTAAAAGGCTGGCAAGGTATCCACAGATCCTCTGGTGTTGCAGATGTTCATGGGTAACGGTGTTCGCTTTCCATCAGGTTAGCCGCATGCACGTTTGCTCCTCTATAGGTACTATAAAAATCCTAATATCATAATAACAACGGACTTAATATACAGTTACTTATAGACGGTGTCTTATATAAAAAAAATGTTGCTATTACACAGGCCGTTATGTAAAATGCTTACTGGTTCTGGATATATTCGTATATTGCAATGATTGTGTGGGCTTGTAAATATGCTCTTCAGTCGCAGAACTAAATAATAACTCAAGTTTTGATTTTCAGGTATATGGCAGCTTAACATTATGACGATAGCAGTACTGAACAACGAATCATCATGCCTATTATCCTTTAACATTGTAAACTGATACCATTGACTTATAATCTCATTAAAATAAACACTAGGTGCAAAATGTTAATTAATTTTAAGCTTAGATACAATTTTATAGAAATTTATTATATTCTTAAAGTTGAATTTAAACATATTAAATTATTAATGAGATTGATGTTTATTTGTTGTAAGGTGTATATGTAAATAAAACTATATTTAACATACCGTGACTATTTTATTTTATAAATAATTACAGCGTATAATCATTATTTGAGATACCGGGAGTAAATAAAACAACATAGATGCAGTTTTTTTGAATTTAATATGAATTGAAACCACGTACACATACATTAATAAAAATGTGAAACACACAAAGAAAATATTTTTGTGCCACTCTCAGTGCAGCACTCCGTGATTCCATAATGCGGATTGACGGCTAAGAACACATCAAAAATTAAATTATCGTTCCACCTTATATTCACACTAGAATGTTCGTTTACCTTCATAATTCAGATTAAATAATATTATAGTGCGAACCATAATGGATTGGATGATTAACGACAAGCGAAGAGATAATTCTTTGGAACTTAAAACAAATAATATACCAGACATTATACGTATAAGTAATAGGTTCTATGCAGGTTTATTCATAAGATGCCTACAAAACCTGAAAATTAAATATCTTTACATAGTCAATTTAAATTTAGCAAATAATAAGAAGTCTTTGTTTTGTCGATGCTTTACTCTTTGTCGTCTATCGTCAATAAAACTGCTATACAAGACAGAATTATACAAAATGTATCGCGCTCTCGCACTCACTGTCATGTCGTACTGTTAGGTTAGGTTATATAAAAAAAAGGATGTTTTGGTATCGCCTCTTATGAATGATCCTGGATAATATTATAAATGACACTTAAATCTAAAACTGCTTAAATAATAAAAAACAACTTTAAATAAATAAAACTATTACTTAATATGGCACCGGACCTAAAAATGCTTGCATTTTTAATTTTAAATGAGTTCAAATGTGATGATAACTATAAATTACATTACATAATAATACAATCCTATTTAGGTCGGATAAAGGTAAATTATTTCGCAATACAAACTAGTTATATAAGATTTTGTTCAAAGGCGACGAGCATAGAAATGTGTTATAAGAATCAATTTAAAGTTACTATAAATGGAGTAACTTGTAATGTATATGATCAATTATATCGTCGACTATGTAATATAATGGCGTAAAAATTACTTATCCTACAAGCTATGAAAATTGGAGTATATGCTGTGTCAATATTATTATTTAAACAAAAAGTAACATGCTACAATGAGCGTATTGTGCGATAATAATTACACGGCGTTTTCACGGTACATAATATACTTAAACAATACTCGTAGTTACTTGGTAACATTGACACAGACGTCGAGACAGGTTGTCCCGGCGAGAGTATTATCCTGTGAATATGTCAAACAGTTTTCACTAAAAACAATTTGACAAAAACTGACATTTAGACCTTCCATGCTAAATTACTGATCATCTAATAATATGTGGAAGACCAGTAGCGCCTAGATCTTGGTGGACAATGCTTTACATCAATGATATGTCAACATTCAGGTATCCATTTGCATCTGATGACCGTTTTAACGTAAAATGTCATAATCGGTGATCATTATAATCACTGAAGGCGAGACGTTGGATAACCATTTCAACTCTAGAGCAGAACTGTCCAAATATTTCTGTTTTTATTTCTTTTGTATTGATTAAATAACAAAAAGAAGATTTGCGTTTTACATTTTTTTATTAGATGTTTTTCTAAATTGTAAATATTTGGGGCACCCTAATTTATTTAGTCATTTTTATTGGCCCTAGATCCCATCTAGTTTGGACAGGCCTGCTCTAAGTCTAGGCAATGCCTCACGAATTAAAACAGAACACAGTAATGGCATCGTATGATTACTAATTAAGAGCGAGACGATCTTAATCTTTAATATATAATCTACTGTTCTCCAGAAGGTACTTTGCTTAACAACTAAACAATGTTATTATAGACATTATTATTGTCCGAATTTGTTTCGTTTTATTTCTATATGGCAGTGTATATTTTATAGATTGCGTATTTATTGTTTAACACTATATATACCTTTCATATTGTCAATAAATTTATCCTACACAACTTGAAACTAGCAAGTATTTTCTTCGATTTTGACAGGGTCTTTCGAGCCGGATAGGCGACCACACAAGCTGATGTATTGTCTCTCTAGCGGTCTCTGTTGCCAATACATCATACCTTGAGCATCACAATGTACTTTTCTGGCGGATAGGTATTCGAATCGTATCGGAGCTGGTGTGAAGGTATAAGGCACCTGTACCAAAAGGGCGGGTTAACACTACTCTCCGACAATTCGAATAGTATTGGAGCTGAAGCGAGCGATCAACCATTCAAACGTCTGCATCGGAATCGGTTCGAGAATTAGTACGACCAACATGCAAGAAAGTATTCATACCGTAAAAAAATTTGGTTTGAAAAAAAAATTAAATCGTACACTCACCGTTGGTGGTTCATTTATAAATTCGCGCAAATGAGAACGTTAAATTGCTGGATTTATTGTCTGTGTACAATTTTTTATTGAGTTTAGTAATATTATATTTTTATATCTACTTGGCAGTATATGTTTAATTGATCGTTTTTTATACAACACTAATATATTATATCTTTCAATTATAATATTGTCAATGAATTTATCTTACAAGAAAAGAACTAAGTATTATTATAACGTTTACTACACCCCTAGCTTCGAAATAACAATATGGGAGCCTACACTTTTTACATGTATACATTCATAGCTTATATTATGAATCGACATTTACTTAACACAGTCTTGTTCTTAAATATAATGGGCACTTTAGTTATTATTTTGGTTGACTTATACTAGTTAAAACATTGTCCACCGCGATTGCGAAAAGGTACCCTGATTGATGATGATGATTTTATTTTCATTGATAAAGCTTATACAAAAATTTGATTACTTCGTAAAAATTGACTAATCGAGGTCATTATTGATCGCTAGCAAACATAGCCTTATCACCTATTAATTTTGACTTCTTACATAATAGAACCTTTTCATTTCCTATTGATTATAATATACTTGTACTTAAATGCTATTGCTCACTGTAAATGCTTACTATAGTATTGCTCACTTAAAACGATTGAGGCATGTACTACGCACTAGGGGAGGTTTGTTATTGAAAATACCGAACAACTAGATGACAGCAACGCATGGAGTAACGAGCGTACCTACGCTCGTTACTCCAAATACCTATTTGTTTTCATATATGTGACAATAAGTTTTGCATTCTAGATTTTTAAACTAACCTTATGCATTAACATATTCTCGAACTATTAAAATCTTGCCTCAGTACATAAGAAGGTACATTAATTGTTCACTTAGAGAACTTAAAAAATACAGTGTTAACACTCGATCATCTATACAAATTGCTTAAAGCAATTTATTTCATTCATATTGTGGATATTTGATGAAATGGAACGCACACCGGAACACATTCATTGACAATACCATTATCTTTATCTATGTCTATCACTTGCCAATATACGCTCTCAAGTTACACATGTTTTATTTAATCAGCTAGTTAGTGAAGTCAAGTTAGATAAATATTCTAAGCAATCATTTCCTTCATGGTAGCAGAGCGTGGTTTAATAATTAGTTTTTGGAAATATTTAAAGATTGAGTTTATTCCGGCGGATATTTTATATTGATGCCGACATTGTTTTTTTGCCACGCGGAAAGTTCGAGTATTTAATTAAATTAATACATACTTCAATATGACTTCACATTCTAATAGTTTTAATATTGAAAAACTTATCGGCCGTGAAAACTTTTCTACATGGAAATTCGCGGTCCAGACTTATTTGTAACATGAAGAACTCTGGGGATGCGTAGAAGAAACAGACAAAGACCCGAGGAAAGATCAAAAGGCAAAGTCAAAAATAATCCTACTGGTGGATCCGACTAATTATGTTCATATTGAGGATTGTAAAACGGCAAGTCAGGTATGGAATAACCGCAAAAAGGCTTTTAGTGACTCTGGATTAACGAGGAAAGTGGGTTTGTTAAAATCTCTTATTACTACTACGTTAGAAAATAGTAATAGTATTAAAGACTATGTTAATAAAATTATGTCCACTGCACATAAGCTACGAAATATTAATTTTAAAGTAGATGATGAATGGCTTGGGACTTTGCTGCTTGCAGGCCTGCCTGAGTCTTATAAGCCTATGCTTATGGCACTTGAAAATTCTGGTGTCACTATATCAGATGATCAGGTGAAAACTAAGATTTTACAGGAAGTAATGCCCGTAGGACAAGGTTCTGCATTTTTCACATCTAAAACTGTCACTAAATATAATCATAGTCAAAAAGGAAAGACAAAGGGACCCCGTTGTTATAGTTGTAATTTTTTTTTATCGTGGGGAAATGCATTACGCATACCCTCCGCGGCGCGATTGCTTAGTGCGGAGGGTTATGTGGGACTAGCTAACTGTGCCTACCCACTAAAACGCCACGGCGCCATCAACACTCGCACTAGGCGGGACACGGTAACAGCGGGCCTTGTCCGCGCCCCGCCACGCTATTCACCGTTGGTTCCGGTTCTTCTCGGCCTTCTTTGATTGGCAATGGCCCTTGCCATACCAACGACCATACGCCAATCGCCCTTATCGCCTTGTGTTTACGAGCTGGGGGTTCGGGACCGTTGCTTACAGGGATGCGCCAGCATCCCTTCTATTAGACGCAGCTGCAACATTTGCCCCCGCTTTTGCGATTTTGTTTTCTTCGGAATTACGGCGCTGTCCGCGCGGTGGCGCGGCGGCGTCGTCTTTTCCGGCGGCGTGATGGGTGGGCTGCGGGATCGACCTCCCTGGCCCGCTCCGCTTCTTCCTTCTTCTTCATCACCTCCTCACAGAAATTCTGAAATGTCACCCAACGGCCGTCATCGTCTGCGTTGAGGATCGCCTTGACGACGTTACCGAGGGTGACATTTTCGCCTTGAAGCATGTCCAGCAGTGGCCTTCGCTCCGCCGCCCATGCTGGACAGCTCGCCAACGTGTGTGTTGCGTCGTCTCTGCACCGACGGTGCAGTGGTGGCAGGCGGGTGTCGCCTCACGCCCTACTGTCTTGTGCAGGTAACTGCCGAAACAGCCGTGCCCAGACAGCATCTGCACAAACCGGAAGCTGAGGTGGCCCCAACTTCTCTTCACCCATTTGTCTAAAAGCGGGACAATCACGTCGAGTGTGTGCCTTCTCGCGGTTTCTTCAGACAGCTCACTGGCCCACACCTCCAACGCCCTCTGCTCCTCGCTAGCGGGCCAAGCACGCACCTCTGTTGGGGCGGGGTTTGCTCCCCCATTCCTCTTCTCTGCCCTCCTCCAGTAGACTTCGCTTAGGGCGACCGCATCGAGATGCCATGGGGTGGTACCGGTCAAAACGCACACAGCGGCGTAAGAAACGGACCGATACGCCCTCGCGACTCTGATGGCGATTGCTCGTTGCGACCGCCGAAGGACGTCCTTGTTGTGGCGGGACAGCTTGTCCGCCCAGATAGGGCACCCATACATCGCTTTTGAGCGCACCACAATTGCGTATAGGCGGCGACACCTCGCACTTGGCCCGCCAAGGTTCGGCATTATTCGCGAAAGCATGGCTGCCGTGACGGTGAGTTTGGGGGCAAGCGCCGCGAAGTGTGCTCTGAAGGTTCACCTTGGGTCAAGAACCAAGCCCAGGTACTTGAGGGTTGTGCCGACCCCTATTGACACACCGCCCACTACGATGCTCGCGCCTTGGGGTGGCGCCCTGCGATGGCCGTGAAAGCAGATCGCCTCCGACTTGGCAAGTGCGACAGTCATTCCGAGCCTCCTGATTTCCGACACCACTCTGGCTACTCCGGCAGTTACGCGTAGGCGCGCTTCATTATAATCCTGCCCGGAGGCAACCACGAGTGTGTCGTCAGCGTAACATATCGTCGTTACGCCTGCAAGAAGATCGACCCTAAGGACTGCGTCATAGCCGATGTTCCACAGTAGCGGCCCGAAAACAGAGCCCTGTGGAACACCGCGTTCAATGAGACGCTCTCCCACACCGGTCATCGTTTCGAATATTACTTTGCGTCCGCACAGATACGACGCAACACACATTTTAATATACGCCGGAACGCCGTGAAAGTCCAGTCCCTCGCGGATACTGTCCCAGGGCAAGGAGTTAAAAGCGTTCGCGATGTCGAGCGACACCGCGAGAAATACCCTGCCCCGAGAGATCTGCTCCTCGCAAACCGAGATCGATGCCGCCTGAAGCCAAACTGGGCATCATGTAGGTTCGGACCCATAGTTTCCAAGTGGTTTTGAATGCGGCAGGCAATGATTCGCTCGAAGAGCTTACCGGCTTCATCCAAGAGAACTATGGGACGATACGCCGAGGGCGATTCGGGAGGTCTTCCGCCCTTCCTCAGCAGAATCAAGCGCGCTATCCTCCATTTCTTTGGGAATCTGCCTTGTCTGAGACACACGGTCAGGAGACTCCTGAAGCGAGGTTCGAGCCCAGCCCGAAGAGCCAGGGCCAGGACACGCCCATACACCCCGTCGGGCCCGGGAGCGGTTCTCTTCGCGGTCATCCGAGCTATGGCCGCCTCGCATAGAAAAGATTTTACAAGTCTGAACAAATATTCCTTATCATGAAGCATTGCCTTTATTATGAATAGTCTGAGTCGATTTAACAACAAACGTACTAGAGAACATTGGACTGCTCTGAAAAGAGTAATGAGGTATCTCAAGGGTTCTATACATATGAAGCTAACATATAAAAAAAAACCAAGACAATAATATACTTGGATTTTGTGATGCTGACTGGAAGATAGGAGATCATGCACCGGACAAGTTTTTCTTTTTCAGGGAGCGGCCATTAGTTGGAACTCCAAGAAACAACCAACAGTTGCATTATCTACAACAGAGGCTGAATATATGTCATTAACTTCAGCTATGCAAGAAGCACTCTGGCTTAAACAGCTGGACCATGACCTGTGGTCAAATAAGTCAACAATCTCCTTTATTAATTTATTGTGATAATCAAAGTGCAATTAGACTTTCAGGTTCTGATGGCTTTCACAATCGAAGCAAGCACATAGATGTGAGGTACCACTTCATTCGTGAAAAGGTCATGAATGGAGACATTGATGTATGTTACATGGGAACAGATGAAATGGTTGCTGACATCTTAACAAAGGGCTTAAACCGTACCAAGCACATATTCTGCTCAAGCGCAATAGGTTTGCGTTCAGGAGAGGATGATGAAATGGAACGCACACCGGAACACATTCATTGACAATACCATTATCTTTATCTATGTCTATCACTTGCCAATATACGCTCTCAAGTTACACATGTTTTATTTAATCAGCTAGTTAGTGAAGTCAAGTTAGATACATATTCTAAGCAAATATTTCTTTCAATATTAATCATATTTTGTACTCTTACGTGTCTCAAACAACATAGTTACCTATATTATCTCCTCTAATACGTCGTACATAACACCTCAATGCCTAAAACCTAAATTTTAAAGACACACAAACACTTATCTGTCAATAGACTGATTTTAAAACGACTTTATTTAACTGTCTCTAAAACATTCAAATTGTACGTTAGATTTAAAAAATATATCATGTAAGTAGGTTATTCGATTCAACTAGATAACAAGGTCACAAATAATAATTTAGCTACAAATATATTACAATACAATACAAATAGTCTATATTGTACCAAATCGAACAAGAGTAAACCGAGCCTTATAGTTGGGCAGTGATTTCTTCTAGGCTGATCATTAATTATTGGACAAAAAATGGCTGGACTGAACATTAGTCTAATACTTATATATGCAATTGAAGTTAACAATACGACAATATATTTCAAATGTCAACAATTCCGCCGTAATAAGGAAAAAGTATATTACTAAGTAAAATTTGGATCTATGTATATAGATTAATTAATTTCGAAATAAAATTTCAGAGATTCTTTTCCTTACGATGGCAAATTACAAGAGCGCAAAATAGTGATTAAAAAGCAAGATAATGGAATTTTGGTACAGTCTTGAAAAACATCTGAATCTTAAATCCTTCCAATACTGCGTGTATAGAGAATTCTAAAGTCTAAAAGCTTAAGCATCAAATCAGGTTATAATAGAATTAGATATTGTAACTAATTTGCCGAATACAGTAAAATATTAAAAAAATATTGCTATCCGAATGAATGCAGTACCTACCGCAAAAAATGCAGTCGCTTGTTTCTGTAGAAACTCACTAATCACTAAGGATAATCGTGTGCTTTTCAAAAATATATGAGCTATATAGGCTCGCGAATGATTTGTCTATAGCGTGTTTATGAATCATTAAATTACACATTTTCCCATTATATTTCCTTGTCATTAATAATTATAAAACAAATATTCTTGATCGGCTGATTTGTAGACTTTAGCTGCTAGTATTTAAAATGATTAAATATCATTACAGTATACAATATCAATCTCGTTAGAAAAAGTGAAACATAACGTCTACAAACAGGCTACGTTTCATTAAGAATTCCTACACTGCCTCCGAACAGTATTAATATCCTAACGACAGCTAAATAAAAAAATATAGGTATATTCATTAGTATAACAGTCATTAAATGTCATTAAATACAAATTTTGTAATCTACATTCAGAACATTTAGGCGATTGGTCGTAACTTTTAATGATTCAATCCTACGCCCACCGAGATGTCATCGAAACCCCTAGCCATGTTTCCGTGTTGACTTATAATTTAGAATTTACTGACACAGATACATTATTTTGTACGATACACGATAACGATACGTCTTTAATAAATATTTATTTGTACAAAGTAGAAGTAGCACTTGAATCGCTGGAAGTAGAATATATTGTAACATTTCACTCGAAGCTAGTACACGCTTTTCATTACCTTTACTTAACTGTTTACACGGCGCGAAGACCCTGGGGACAAGATTAGTATTTACTAAAATATGCATTCCATAAAACCAAATAATTTCTCAGATCTCTAACAGCAATCGGAGGAGCCTCTAAAGTTCTGGCATAATTTCTATGTTTCGTCTAATCGATTAGTTGGTTTGGGCATATACAGAAGATTGCTGAAAGGAGGGAAATGGAAAAGATTTATTAATCTAGTGAATGTGGAAGAGTCGAGAGTGGTCGATGTAGGCGAACGTACCTCGATCATATCGGAGACTTTATTCAAAAGGACCTGGTCAAAAGTACTCGAAACCGACGAGCGTGTATGAAAGCATTGATGAAAGAGATATGCAAGAACCGAAGTATATGGACTTCTGTGATATCTGCCTACCTCAATGGGAAGGAGGGGTGATGTATATGTATGTATGTAATCGATAATTCTAAGATGGGTAATAAGTTCAAGATATGATGAAAATGTGATAAATATCTGCTGCGAACATAAGTGAATAAAACAATTCGCTGTAGAATCAAGCCATTTTATTGTAAGCTCACATCAATAAATAACCGGGTGTTGATAATTTGAAAACTAACCCAATAAATATCTACTGATTATTTGAAAACCAAATTAAAAATGCAACAACAAAATTACAAGTAATGACTGCATGCATTTACAGAATTGTTTATGTTTTATTAATTGTTATGTTGAAGTCGGTTTTTATACCTTTATAACAGAGCTACCATCAGAATCCAAATAAACTTGGATTGAAACGGTTGACTATTTCACCCATGCAAACATTATGGCAATGAAAGCATTAGCCAAAACAATGTTATTTTACTTATCTAATACAGACAGTATCATCTGTTGCAATTTGAATCATCTATTGTGACGATGCTGTTTTAGTTAAATGTTAGTGGTTTACCTCGACGAGCATTATCTAATTGTGAGCAATTCGAGTTATCGCACTTTCCGTGCTGAGTCGCCGCGTGCCGTGGGCGTAGGGACAGGCGCCGGCTCCGATATGCCCTAATCCCAAGCCAAGTGTTAGTATCAAGCAATGTATATGAACATAGTATTAAATGGACTTCAGTTTACAACATATATCCGAATGAAAAAAAATCAATCATGTTTCAAGCAAAATTGAACTCTATATTCACGGTTTAAGACACGAATTAAATTGTTTAGTTCATATTCATATAGGTACACGTGTCTGTTTGTATAGGTGTAATCTATGACACTTTTTTCGTGAATTTTGTGTGAGGCACTGAGTCTATGTAATACTATGTGAATGATATAGGCACATTTAATACATGCATAGATGAATGTATAATATAATCAGAGACCCAAGTCATCTGGCATTTGTAAGGCAATTCCAACTGATTTTTCATACAAATGACAGATTGAATACGAATGTTTTTTCGTGCATGGACCTGAGAAATTCACAATTTTACCGTCATAAGGAAAAAGGAAGTACAAACATAAAATTTCAAACGGATAAAATCTGTTACGGTCTTTATATATATATATATATAGATTTCGGAAATAAAAACACGCTTTTATTCCTGACGACGGCAGAATTATTATTATTAACAAGTAAAACAAATGGTAAAGATAGGTACCTACGTAAGAAATATTGCAGATGATCATCAACACAAAAAAACAGTAAACAGTACATAACATTATTTCGATTTAATTGGCATAAGCTAAACAATAGAGATATTTATTTCTAATACTACGTATATTCTACTAAAATATAAAACAGCATCAAACGAAACCTTTGTAAACTAATAACTACTAGTTTTGTTGCTAACACACGCTCGTCCCATATGAGCGACTAAACCGTTCTATACCAAAAATGGAACCCCTATTGAAACATAAGTAACAGAAAAATAATAATTTTGTAGGTCGAACACCGTAATTTTGTAGTATTTTTTTATAAACATTTTCCATCTTTACTTAACTAAAAGTTTTACGGAACCCTCGGTTCGCAAGTCCGACTCGCACTTGGCAAGTTTTCTACATTACCTTGACAATGTTTTAAAATATTCGTTTAGTTGTTTAATATAAATTGCGTAAGATAATGATGAGACATATATTGTGGTGTTATCTACACATACAACTGCCACATATTGTAGAGATACATAGGTACTTATGATAATTTTCACGTAATAATAGCTACTGAACCTTGTACAACTAGACTGGTATCACTGACTCGTGTCATATCTACTTGATTACACGTCTGTACCTAGTTTACAATATAAATCAATATTATATGCATTAAAAAAAACTTTTAATATCTTGTAACCAATGAATTTGTACCGTGTTAAGATAAATCATGTAATTGTTGGCTAGAATGTGTCAAGATATAATGTAACATAATTTGGATATATGTATTTGATATAATACAAAACAAGTAGATTTAAGGGAACTAAAATTAAATTATGGATATTTTAAACAAAGCCAGGAACATTAAAAAAAAGACTGATGATGTATTTATTGTATAGGAAGCCAGCTATATACGTTATAATTGCTTTTTATATACAGCGTGACGTACAGTCGCGACATTAATTGACCACACGGGTGGTGTCCGTGGTCAGTAATCATGCTGATATAAACAACATCTCAACAAACTTAATAACCGAAAAATATATATTCCTCAATATTGTCTTCTATTAATGCGAGTATCACATATTTAAATAATATTTATTATTTATATTACTGGAAAAACGTCGGGATAAATAATAAATAGCGTTTTAATCCGGTGTAAAGTATTTTATTTAAAAATATTTACTATTGTATATTTTTTTTATTTTATTTACATATCTATCTACTGCCAAAAGGCATTCACAAACAATTCTTCTAATATATCACAGCTTTAATTAAGCAAACCGTGCCCCCGACAAATTACCTCTTTTCTATTGTTGTTGTGTATGTTTTGGTTGTATTCAAGATGTTGTCGATAGGATTGTGGAAGATAAAACTTGTAGCTTTTTAACTCATTTTTAAATATGGCTTGTTAACGGACGGATGATATTATTGCAGAAAAAGATGTTATATTAATCGTAAATTCATAGTTTAAGAACAAATATTAATTAGGTACTAAAATGATAACTAAATTGAATAGATGAGTTAATCAAACTCACAGTTTACACGGCCAATAATTTGTGTATTAACCCTTTTCACCCGAACAAAGTTTTAGTATGAGTTGAAGGTAAAGAATAGGATGGCGCCTGAGAGGCGCCGTTCGGGTGCAAAGGATTTAAATGAAATATAATCCATAAATTGTATAACTAATTAAATTCCCACTTCTTTTTTTCAACTTGTTAAACAAAATGAATTTAAAATTGTAAATAAATGTATCTACCTTTTTTTAAAAGGTAAAATAGTTATATTATCTACCTACGGATATCTGTAATTGACTAAATCAACTGGATATGACCAAATAGAGTTGAAAAATTATATATCCAGATTGTACTGAAGACGCTCCAAAGATTTAGATTTAAAAAAAAAGACGTTAATTTGCTTAAAATACAATCAGTTATGAATGTAAATCGATAAAATTACAATCTTTACACGATAAATGAACATGACAATATTATCTACCTGCCACTGTTTTCTTGTTATATTTGTAGAATTATGATGAATTGTTTTGATTAATCTTGTACATAATATCGTCTTGTATTAACACGAGTATCAGACATTTAATTGTTATATATTTCACCGGATTAAAACGCGATTTATTCAGTGTATTTAAACGTCGATATTATTTTTATCGAATAAGACGATAGTTTTAATTCTGTTTAAGTATTTTTGTATGTATGAGTTCTTGTATGAGAATTCCCAAAATACACTTCTGTGTCAATTTCCCTGATCATTTTGCTTTAAAAGTTAGTGATCAGTAGGGAATAAAATTACACATTTTTTTTTCATTTGAGTCCCTTTAGAAACCACAGTCTAATCCCGGGATCCCGGGAATACGGGATTCTTAATGCGTAAAAATGCGAGATTAGACTATGTGGTTTCTAATTGGACACTAACTTTTAAAGAAAAAAATGCTCGGGGTTGTTCCCTAGTGCTCAGTCATATGTACCGAACGGTGAGCGAATTTTTTCAAATTCGTGATTCGCCTTCGGGACCTCCTATGATAAATATAATGCGAATTCCACTGGGTCACGGATTAAGTTAATCAAATATCACTAAACCCGTGTACTGATTGCATTAATCGATAACAGTACCGCTGTATCATTAACAATCTTTGATAACAAATCGAAATGTGAATTCCTCACAACTGCAGATTAAATGGACGCTGATAAGCAATACAGTGTCAAGCCAAAAATGTAAATTGATAGCAATCGCTTTCTTATGAGCTGGAAAACAATTTTCAAGCGAGATTTAAATCGTTTTAATAGCAAAAAATTTGAAAAAACTAATGGGCACGAAACACTAACATGTTTAGAATATTTAGCAATAATGCACTAAATTCTATTACTTTGATTGCTACCAAGAAAAACGATAAACATAGTGTAATAATTACAAAAAAATGTATTATTTCTGATATTTTTAAAAATAAATTTAATAAAACCTAATTAAAACTTCAAACTGTATTTACTCAAAATGGCAACCATGTGGGTTGACACTATTGCTTATCAGTGTCTAAATAAAATTGGTATTGAATTTTTTAGCACTTTTAGTTTATTTGTGGTAATTATGGTTTGTCACAGTTTAAGTTCTAAGGTTTTAAATTTTAAAATTTAGGGACAAAAGTACCTAGTAAGGGACAAAAATACAACACATCACAATTAATATTAATTCCGGTGATATCTAATATATAAAATTCTCGTGTCACAGTTTTTGATTCTTACCAAATTTTATATGCGTATTCAGTAGGTCTGAGAATCGGCTACTATCTATTTTTCATACCCCTAAGTGATAAGGGTTGTTCACCCTTAAAAATTTTATTTTTATATTTGGACGATTTTTTTTGTTTTTATTTTTTTATTATGTGGCATTAAAAAATACATACAACCCTAAATTTTTACTTTTCTATCACCAACCCCTGCTTTTTAGAAATTATTTACATGGCAAAACAACGATTGCGGGGTCAGCTAGTTCTTTCTAAATGTCTAATCATTAAATATATAAGCCGTTTTAAGTATATTCATAAGTTATTTTTTATTTTAAACTGAGAGTTATACCTATAGACCAAATATTTGTGATAGATCCGTAACTTTATACATCAATCCCTCCATTTAAAACTAAGAAAATTAAATTGTCTGCATTAGTAATGCTGTCTGAAAATAAATTGCAGTTCAAGAGGTTAAGATTACTCAAAATATCATTCTGTGCGAAGCGTACATACAAAATTCAGATAAGACATTAATTAATAGGACTTAAAGTTGTTCGCAGAGCTAGGTTTATCACTTATTACTTATAATTATGATATCGTTATCGTAAAATTAGTTCAAAAACAGTCGATTGTTACTCTTTAAGTTAAATACTAAACCTAGATTCATAATCATAATGATATTTTTATTTTATTTGTATAATTTGATTTTTTTAATTCAAAAGTACTTCTACTAGAATAAAGTTATATTTGTAATTAGGTTTCTCGTTTGTGTTCGTTATGATTTCGTATATGTATAGGTGTGAGACGTATATAACATCTTTGGAATTAAAGTGGCCTAATTAAAAATACTTGATCTTTGGTAAACAATTATAATACTCGTATAATCTATTTCGATGGCTAACAGCCAAGAAACAATAAGCGATATTTTTGGCAAAATATATTGACTTTCTTTACTTTTTAATCTTACTTATAATTCACATGCTGCGTTATTTGGCTTTAGTTTCATGAATCTTCGACGAAATTTTTGTCGCACATATATTTATATGATTTTTTCGTTTATTCCGAATTTTCCGATTATTTAACTTCAAATTACTTTCCTGTAAAGTTGTCGAATGGTGGTTATCCCTTTTTGGCTGTTAACCATCGATATAATTTTTAACGGTTGACATTGATTGACATGATTTTTCAAAATTGAATTGTAGGTAAATATTGTTTTAATGGTTAGAAGGTGTTTTAGGCCCTCTATGAAGAAAAGTAATTATGACAAAGTTTTGAGTATGGTCACTGTAATTCTTAAGGTGCGATATGAACTACGAATGTGAATCTATCAGGAGGCGTTGTAAAAGCCAAATGCATGCATGCGTACTAAGGGTCTAAGGATTATATCGCTTACCTTGATCTTGGAGATATCGACACCGGTAACGCCCTTAACCAGTTCTGGAATGCATTGCACGATGCTCAGGACTTCACCAGTGAGCTTGGCCGCCCCCACTTCGCCGCCACCACATGACACCATCGTCACTTTACGCGCTTGCGACAAAGGCGCAGCAACTTCAGCCGCGACCTGAGGGAAAATCCATATCCCGTGACCAACTATAACATCGATGGGCCTATATGACGTAACCGACATATTTAGCGTAAATGAGTTAACTAAACAGTTCGATTCAGTTTGTCATTCTGAATCGAACTGTATAACTCATGTTCGCCAAAAAATGTCGGTTACGACATATAGGCCGTTACCTATCGATATTATAATCTTCATTAAAATAATTAAATCAGAATATAAACTCGAACGAATAGCAAAAAAAAATAATGAAGCTTCAATCTGGTAAATTTTGGTAAATACACAGATATTTAGATGGGTGCTAAAAAGGCCAATATCAGTAGGTCCGGATTAAGATGTGTGGAGGCATTGGAGCAACAAAGGAGTAGAGCCCCCCTGGCCCAAAATTATATTCATGTTAACAATATAAATCTAGTTTGTACAAAGTACAGTAGGTAAAGGTAAAACAGAGAAAAAAAATATCAAAGGAAAAGTTGTTAACTAATGTTTACTCGTCGGAATTTGAATTATTTTTCCGAATTCTCTACAGCCCCGGCTGCCCTCTCCTAAATCAGAAACTAACATCTTTAGTTATGAGTAAAAGCAATAAACCAGTTTTAAGAGTATGAAAGTGTAGTCTAAATTGACCTTTTCACATGTATCTTAGAAAGACTGTCGATAGTCATTTTAATACAAATGAATACTATACTTTTGAACGTGATTAGCTTTTTTTGATTTAGATTAGATTTTTTTATGAGACACTCCACACTCTTCTTCAGTCTCCTCTGGTATATCTTAAGGGTTCATTTTAAGTATTCAAGAAAATAAATTCAGCCATTTAGAACGTATCGATTCCGAAAGAAAGAATTCTGGAATATTATTGCACGAATAAACATCACCCCGATAGTGTTATTAGCATTTTAAATAGGTATCGATAAAGTCAAAATTAATTTACTTATCAGTCGCGCTCGTGCGATTGTCTTGTACAATTCCTAAGCTGTTACATACAGCTTAACATTAATTATTTTTTAGATAAGTATAATGAGGTTTTGATGGATGAAAGTAGAGAAACGAAAGATATTTATGAATCTGGTGTGAGTGGAAGAGTCAAGAGCAAAAATATCTCTATCAAATCGGGGACGTTCTTCAAAAGGACCGGGTCAAAAGTACTCGAAACCTACGAGCGTGTATGAGGATTGATGAAAGTGGAAGAAGCGAAAGTGTTATCCAAGGATCGGAGAATATGGAATTCCGTTATCTCTGCCTACCCCAATTGGAAAGAGGCGTGATGTATATGTACGAGTATAATGAGGTTTTAAAAGAAGCAATTAAAATTCTGGATATTAGGTAATTTATTTTCTTATAGTCCGTTTGGGTGGATTTTTATTATTACTATCTGTAAGTGTTTTCTGTAATTATTTTTATTGTAAAAATAACGTAGGTTTATTATAAAAAGTAAACACGATAAAAAATACTTGTCTTGGTTAAATTGTACATACGACACGCTTTTATTATCAAAACGGTGTAACTAATACTTATTGAATTTTTCACGATACTAAACTTTTGAAACTGATTTCTGATCTTTAACAGACTGAACAAATATATCGTTGTTTATTCATAATATATTAAAATACTGTTACATACATACATATATAAATTCAAACGATTCTTAGAATAAAATTATATGTTTTTCGCGGATGCGAAACATTCCAAGCTCATATCTATTATATTGTACTTAAGTAAAGACTTAACTTACTTAAGAAAATAAAGATTTTATGTATATAATTTTATATAATACTAGCAGACCCGACTGACAGTTCTGCCCAAACGTTGACTTCAAAACATTTACAATACAGTATTGTTGAGACACTATCACAACACCATCTACCAGGTCAAATTGTGAATCTAAACCACCCACTCAAAAAATCATCAATATCGGTTATCGAGTAAGGAGTTCATTAACATACACACATACAGAAGTATAATATACACTATACAGCATAAGTATATACATATAACAACATTATGATAGATGCTTTATTTATTCTATAAAAAAAAAACAATTATTTCAGTAGTTATTAATGTTGTTACAATATTGTGAACAGCGCTATCTAGCGGTACTTCTATAAAAGTCACGTCTAACTAACTTTTCATCACTCATAGGTACTATATTCAAATCACAGATGTCATCTACATAACATGGCAACAATATTTATTTGTGAAAAAATATATAGTTCTTTTGACAAATAACCAGTGATGTAGCTATGCCAATGCGGTCAATGCGGTATTCCTTTATTTCAAAATATTTTTATAAGCTCTAGTAAAAGTTTAAAAAAAACTGCAAGGAAAAAGTGCTATGTCCTAAATTCTAATATGTATTACCACAGGCCTTATATTGTCATTGTGTTGTAACTACAATTCCCGCCCGGGCGGACATTTCAAATCAAACCCGCGTACAGCGCCTTCGCCAGCGAAGGCGAGGGCCCTTCCGCGCATCCCTCACACGGGTGAGCTACCGTCCAGCCCTTCAGGCTGTCGTAGCAAACCCCCAAATTTCAAGGCTGAGCCACAGTGCTCGCCACTCTTGACTAGGGGCCAACACTAGGATATCATACAAAAAAAAACTACAACTTGAAAATAAAAAGCAATTGCAATATCAGTTTTAATTTTTTTTTTAATTATTATGCAACCCAGCTTGTTGTCTACTGCCAACTTTTCGTCCACGTTCATTTTCATAAGGAGAGCCATCCCTTTTAGAGGCCATTGGGGCCCGAAAAGGCCAGTTACGCACTGATAACGTTGCTTACTATATGCAGTATAAAACATACCCTGGGTAAAGTGTCCAACATCATATCGACCATGGCCGCTGAACCGTATTCCTTCCAAGCGTCCGCCTTCTTCGCCATTTGTTCTGCGTCAGCCACCGCTTTCGCTTTGATAGCGAACGCTTCGGCCTGGAAAAAATATAATAATCTCAGCATTATTTTCTTTTGAGTCTCTTATACTTATCAAATCTAATAAGTTATTAGATATGTCATAGAAAAATTGTTTCAACATTAGGATAATTGTTTAGTTTTGATAATTTCATCAATGTTTTTTTATATTAGACATCAACCGACGATCATGAATTGCACTTGATGGTAGGTGATAAGCCCAGCCACAGAACATCAGTCAATGATGCGTCGTCGACCTACTTTTTACTTCGATTATTCGGAAATCAATTAACTAAGACCGAAACTGCGCGTTTCTAATTTCACTTAATTTTTTTCCATCTACGAACGGTTGTTCGTCACCCGATTGGAATTTCGATATTTCTTCCACACGTTTAAAGCCCGAAGTGACCAGACGTGGGGAAGAACATCTTATAGAAAATTATAAATATATGGTTCGAACCCGCGACCCATCGGTGCGCAAGGTAAGTGTTCTACCTGAAAACTGATTTCACATGGCAAATTATTATGGTTCAGCACTGGCCAAAACCAAACTTCGGTACAGGCTACTGGCTGGGGTATCCCCTACCATCATGCTCGTCTGTCGATATCTAACATTCAAAAAATAAGTCTAAATGAAAACCAAGAAGGCCTTTAACACTTGGCAATATATTGGCATAGTGAATAAGCTCACCTCTCCTCGAACTTTGACTGCCTCAGCCTCGGCCTCCGCCTCGAGAACAGTCTTCAGCCTGTGCGCTTCAGCTATCTTTTGCAACCTGAACTTTTCTGCTTCCGCTGGCCTATATTAGCAAAAGATTTACGGCCTTAGTTAAAATATGTTTTGTCTCGCTCTATCGACTATAAAAAGTACTAGACTACAGAACGAAAGAAACAAAACATATCAAGCTTATAATACGTTTATGGATAAGGCTGTTAGTGTAAAATTATGCAACTTATACATAGACACCAGTGACAGGACTACCATACAAGCCCAAAAGCCCGGCTTACCCTATTAATGTCACCATAAAAATAAATATCTAAAAAAATATTAAACATCCACCAATAAACCAACCACCATTAACCACCCCATTCCTCTAAAGCTTTAAATCCTAGATTTTCTATTCAACTTTCTGTGATACTTAAACACAGTGGCATAGCTATCATAAGGCAAAGTGGTGCAGTGCACCAGGGCCCTGAAGCTGAGAGGGCCCCCTGAGCTTTGGAAAGAGGGGATGCTGCTCTTGAAGCTAGAAAAATTCTCACAAGATTTTTTTTTTTCAAGATTTTAAATGAGAATTTATAACGCCGAAAATTATAGCGCCCTTGATTAGTAATCATTTGCAATTAATTTTGTGTAGTTACTGAACAAAAATTATAGGAGGGGAGGGGATTGCGATTATTTCTTTACACCGGGGCCCTTGTCCACCTAACTACGCCACTGCTTAAACATTAAATTTTTAAAATAATTGCTCATGCAAAAGCGCGACTGAAAGAGTTAGAAGACAGTATGTATTTTCTGTAAGGCCTGGCTAAACCTAGACATAGTTTGCAGTATCTTTTAAGAAAATACCCAAAAAACATTAATACCCTTACAACTTCGGTATAAAAGCAAAAAAACATTACTACACTTAAAACTCATATTTATTAGTTTTTTTACCGTTATTATGGAGCAAAAACCGATAATTATACTAACGATAGCTCAGCGTAGATTTAAATACGTAAACGTCCAACTGGAGCCACTAGAGGCGCAAACAAATTGTCCTAAATCAGCTACTAATTTTTATATTTTAGACGAAAGTTAAGAGCCTACTCGTTTCTTAAAGGCAACGCACCTAATCACATACTTTTATTTTTACATTTATTTTACTTTACATATTTATTTTACATTCATTTTTTAGTTGAGCCCTTTTGCCCCTATATCCAAAAAAACTCACTTGCGTATTGTCGCCTCTAGTTCCTTCTCACGCCTCTGTACTTCCCACTTCTGTACGTTGATCTCTTGCGTTCGCTCCACTACGGCGATCTGCATTTGTTCCTCCTTGAATGAATGAACGAATGATTGAATTAATATCACCATTGCACACATTGACATACTATTAAATGGATTAAGGTTCACATATAAAAACTGCGTATGTGGTCTTGTGGTCGAGAGTCGGTTTGCTAACACATAAGCGAAGCTAAGCGATCCCGTGATTACCAAAAAGGCGGACCTGACGGTAATTCAATTTTTTTTAAAGATACTCATACAAATTTCACGAAATGTCTGCGATAACCTACACAAATATGTATAATATAATATGATTAACTAAAGTTAATATTTTAATAATTAAGACTTGAATTTAACATAAGAGCTCTATTGTGCTAGAAACATGATTTAGAGCATGTTCTCTTTCTCTATACTGCGTGTGTACTGTTCAAGACAAGGATAGATAGATACTTTTTGTTCATGTGATGCTGTCATATAATATGTATATTAGGGTGATTCAAAAAAACTTTAAACTAGCTATTTTTAATTTAATTTCACGAAATTTAGTAATTTTTAAATAGTTGTAATTAGTCTTTATGTAAAGATAATCGTACTTTGTAATAGAGTTTTGTAAAGCTCAAAGACTCTACTTTGGAAAAGTAAGCAAAGGATATAAAATCGTTTTTTATAAAAAAATGCGTTAATTATGTGTAAATTCAATTTAAAACAAAAAACGATTTTTCCCATGTTAATTAAATGGGAAACTAAAAAAACAATAGCGACCCTTTAGAGTTGAGCTATAGGGCTCGGATTTGGTGAGAATTTTTTTTATATCAAATAAAAACATTTGAGAAGGTATAAGTTAAAAAAAAATTAAAAAGTTTTTTTGAATCACCCTAATGTATATTTACATACAATTACTACTACTAACTATTGTCTTTTCTCACTTAACTTAAATAGTTTTAGATTATTATTTCATAATATAGTACAGTCTAGCGTGTTACGTTACGTTATTTGATCAAATGAAGACTGGCGTGCGATTGTTTCTCTTTTACACACAAAAAACACATTTGAGAGCCGATCCGAAGTCCAAATTACACAAGTAATCGTAGAAATACAGATAAATACCTTGATTCGTTGTTTGGTCTTAGCAGCCTGGAGCTCGTACGCCATCTCAGCTTCCGCCTGTTACATACAATCAAAAGTTAATGTAAAGCAATTTATATTTACTCAAAAATGGAATTTGATCTCAAATATATGTTGTTGTAACCAACAAAACACTTTTTATACTAAACTGAATAAACAAACATTTGGTGCAATGTTTAGGAGTTTTTTTGGGCTTGCCTTTTATTGAAACCCTAGGCACGCCACTGAGTGCTACTAAGTGATATCTGTATAAAAATACATATATTTTTATATCATAATCAAATTTCAAAAAAAAATATTATTAACACCAAAAACATTGCATACACATATCAGACAAAATCGGACATTTCTGTTACCTTTATTGTCTGTACTTCAACATCGTAAGCCGCTTTCTTTAGTTCAAAATCTCGTTGAGCCTTCGATATTTCGGTGTCGTTTATGAATCTTGCAGCCATTCTCTGCTCTTCCGCCATGGCTTCCTTAATTCTGGCTTCAGCGTGAGCTTCCGCTTCGCCTATGCGAGCGTCCCTCTTTACCTCTGCGGTACGTGCCATACCTAACGCTTTTAGATATCCCTATTTAAAAAAGTACCCTCATTATTGTATCTGTGGTTTTTTCAGTGTTGTTGTTGTTTCTAGTAAATGTAACTAGTATAAAATAATAAACCTATATAAATGAACTTATTTGAGTTAATTGTGTCTATTGCAACTAAATGTTGATGAACACTTTTCTGATTATGAATAAAGATGCATCAATTGGTTTATGTATTATCTGGCCACTTATTGAAGTGTTATTTCCGCTTATTGTATACTAATATAAGCGGAAATAACAGAGATCGAGTTTTATTTGCGTTTCGGCTTTAGTGTACTAAATCAGTATTAATTGACAGCTAATTGATTTCCTGTGGCTGAAATTTCCCTACATCAAGTGAGCGTCATACTGGTCTATTAATAATAATTGAAATAAAAAATATATAAGGTACTCCACTCAATTCAATAAGCATTCCAAAGAATGCTATTTAAAAATCTCTTATATTAAGAAAATCTATTATATTTACAACACATAATATTTGCCTTACATTAGTATTATAATCTTTCAAAAGGCCATATTATATGAAATACTCAAGAATTTTAAAAATCGTGTTCCTATGACATGCATATTCTTTTTTCTACAGTCCGTTTTACTTTACCAGTCTTAGGGCAATAATTTATTTAAAATATACTTTTAGTTGGTTTTCAACCAAAAAATTGCTTCAAATTTATTATTTGACCACATAAAAACAGAAAATACAATTACAAAAAAAGCATTAATTTGGAAATTTGACATTTCAACTTGTATTTCTTTATGGAGTAGAGATGTAGTTAAAGAATTTATAAGCAGTGAATGAATGAACTATAATTCATTTAGCAGTTTAAAATAACTTATTGATAATAATTTATAATAGATTATTTGTTAGCCTTAACATTATTCAAAATTTTATAAAATTACTAATTTAAGCACACTGTTCCGTTCGTTCATTCATTTCTTCTATAATACATTTTACTGTCTGTGGTTTTAAGTACGTCATATTTGTTTACATGATTAGACTTGTAAGAAAAATGGACTGTAATTATCTAGTGTGCATTACATAGATTACCTACTTCATACATTTATAGCTTACAAGGAGAGGGCACCTTCTCGTTATCACGGATATCGCTAAAAACAACATATGCAGGGCTTGGCTAGAAACAAAAGAACCCGAAGTGGGAACTCCAGATGGCCAAGCATTTAATAAATAGAATTTTTAAGACAGCTCTCGCACCATATTATGTTAGCATGTATGGCAAATAGCAGTTGGCGTAGTTGTAAGAACTAAGACTTGCCGTTTAAAGGCTCTTTCCCAATTTCTAGCCAAGCCTTGCATATACTGTAAATTAAATCCATGATGACAACTAAGCACCCTCTCCTTGTAAAAGTTATGCAGAAATTTAAATCTATGGAAAACATTGAATCAATTTACATAATACTGCATACCTTTGCTTCCTGTCATGCCATGCCATGTCAAAGAAAAAACATTCGACTGAAGTATAGAAATATGTGATTACATTGAAAACTAAATGATGATAAAAATGATGTTAAAAGTATGGAGACTTCTTATAAAACTGCAATAGTTCTAAAGGCAATATTGCTAAAAGGCAAATTTAAAAAAAAAACTAAATTTATAGGTGGAATAAAAGAAATTAAACAATTAGATGTATTTCACATTTGTGAAAGAAAAGATAGCGTTTTGAAAATGAAGATACAAAGTAGTAAGTATTACCTCTTCATCCCTGATGTCTTTGAGGGTGTAGGACACAACTGTTATACCCATGTTAATCAGATCGCTGGAAGCAACTTCGAAAACCTAAAACAGAAATACAATGTATAAATTAAAGCTTTGACGGGCTCGTTGGCGCGTTCGGTAGAACACCTGCCTTGCGCATCGATGGGTCGTGGGCTCGAATCCCACCGGGAGCACATGCTTATAATTTTCTGTAAGCATGTTTTCCTCACGTCTGGTAACTTCGGGCATTGATCGGGTGGGAGGAATATCTAAAATTCCGACCGGGTAACGAACCACCGTTCATAGATGGAAAAGCCGTGAAGTGCATATTGCGCGTTTCGGTTTCAGTCTATGGATTTCCGAATGCTCGAAGTAAAAATTAGGTCGACAGCGCATCATTGACTGATGTTCTGTGGCTGAGGTATCACCTACCATCAAGTGAACCTCATGCTCGTCTGTCGATATCTGACATAAAAAAAAAAAAAAACTGTGCAACACCAAAAAACCAAGCCCATAACAAAGAGCCTAGTCCTGTTAACACACAATACATATCATTAATATGCAAAAGAAATCATACACCAATGTAGAAGACCAACACAGACAACATATGCAATTATTATAGATGTTTGATAAAAAAGAAATCTATAATTTCTTGCTCTCTTTCTTCTTGTCCACTCTTTGTTCATACATATTTCCTTTTTACTTATGTTAAATATCAATAGATAAGCATGAGATTCACTTGATGACAGGTGATAGATACCCCATTGCATGCATTGAACATTTAGAAATCCATATACTGGAACTGAAAAACAATATAAATAGTGGACTCTTTATATTGTTTTTAATCCAGTATAAAGTATTTTATTTAAATGTGTGATAACAAAAAAAACAATACTATGCTGATATAATTCATCTCTGATTGCCCATTTTGCCAGTGGCATAGGCCGAGGTCATTAAGAGATCAACACAACCTTAATGCTTGAATTTTCATATATAACTAATTAAAACAAAAAAATCTAACATACTTTTTTCGAAAATATTTTTCTATCCTTGTATATTTCTTCAACTGTCATGGAACCCATAATAGCACGCTGATGGCCTTCTAAGGTTACAAGGGCTATGTGTTGTATTTCTTGATCAGATTTCCCAAGGAATTGTTCGCAGGCTGACAGAAGCATCTCTGCATTTTGACCCTGGATCTTTACCTAGAAAATTAAGATAATTGTATAGTTTTGGATAACGCACCTATATAGTCATTTTTATTTTCCAATCAACCATTATTTACATTTGCCTATAATAATAATAATAATATACTGGGCTCTTTTTAAAATTCTGAAATATACTTCGCACACAAATGTGACCAATTAGCATTAGCAATTTAATTGACAATTATTGAGGTTACTATTGGGGTCAGACTCATAAATGTGATGACTAACAAACTAAATAGCTTACCTGTGCAATGCCGGTCACCGATATAGGCACTCCCTGGCTTGTGTACACTGTAGGCGATTCTACTTGTAGGGTCATGGTATTCAAGGATATTCTCTGCACGCGTTGTATCGCCGGCCATACAAATGCTCGCCCACCCGGGACCAATAATGGCTTTGAATAGCAGCAGCCTACATAAAAATCAGAATTTCATCTACTTACAATATTAATGTATATTTGTAATTGTATTGTTTGAAAATATAACCAATTTAAGAAAAATAAATACACAATGCAATAAGGCATATCTCATAAATAAATTTATATAAATATCAAGTTTTTTTGTAATGATCATTAAAATTTTATGTAAATATATCAAAGAAATATGAATGCCCAATACCATATATTTATATACTTATATTGCTTAAATTTTCTAAGATATATAATCAAAAAGTATTATTTCGCTATAGCTGTCACTATGTAACACTTCACTATTTATTTATATATACCATCGCAAAATTTTATTAAATTAAAAAATCTATTAAATTAAAAGAAAGTACATGAAATCTGTCCACTTTGATTTTTTACACATTTGCCTTTAATTTCCCAGCATATTCCTACAAGTATTTTACTTATATCTTTTTTACTCAAATCTAAACCAAACTCAAACTGTTTTAAGTGTATTCACATACACTTAAAGAGTTTTGGATACATTTATGATAAAGTGTGAGGTCATAAGCACAGGAATTCAACAGGAATCATATTAGAATACCAGCCATTACAGAATTAATAACAGTTCACAAAGGCAATCAAAAAATGAAAAAAAAAACAGTTTAAAATCCATCAAAAAATCCATATTCTTTTATTTATTAAGAAAAAACTTAAAAGAATTATAATAGTTTAAATCTACTATATTAAACTGCTGAGGGTGGTATATAATATAATCTTGGACCACAAATAGAAATATGTAAAAATCTTGATAACCAAGGTGACTTTAATCCTCAACAAACACAGTCTCAGAGGGCACAGAAGACTTGCTTGGAATATACAATAGGTTACAGATAAGTTCAGAGTTAAATCTTATAACTACATACATACATATACATCATACCCCTGTCCCATTTGGGGTAGGCAGAGATCACTGAATTCCATGCCCTGATTCTTGCCACTTTCGCTTATTCAACTTTCATCAATACTTAAGCACACTCGATTTAAATCTAATACAGTTTCACTAGTATGGATTGATTTATTTTAATTAAAATTTACATAAAGAGAGTTTAATTGCAAGAACATAGGTTACTTTTAATCATGGGATTTTTTTACAAATCTTATATACAAGCGAAGTTACTGACAAACCCTATATATATTTATGTACAATAACTATAGTTATAAATGTAGGAGTTGTTTACGGCTATGTTCGATGAAAAACAAGACTAATTTCGCACAGCATTAAGTTTTAAGAAACAACGACATACACTCTATTGAAAAAATACAGTATTTGAACTTAAAATAATATTTAAGTAAACATTTTAAATATAAATTTTGTATACATTGCCAACATGAATATAAAATAAAGCTATGTAGAATATTTATAACGATATACTCACCGGACACCACAAGCGCTTCATTAGGACCACACGTTACAAATCCCCATGCCATGTTTATTGGTTATTACAATTAAATTGAACTTAACAAATCTCTCACGAAATAAAATAATGGAACAATTCAAAAACATAAATCAAAACATATATCGGGCTATGAAATGGAAATGGTGATTGGTGGGCATAGATTATAGATATGTAGAAAATCATATATTATGGTCACAAACTATGATTTTCTACAGAGTATGTAACCTCCGTTAACGTCAGTTTTTTTTTTAGTTGTTAACAGATAAAAACATTTTCAAACAATACGACTATGAAACTGCCATATTTTCCCAATAGAGGACAGCCGACAGACTGAACGTTATGACTATTGAAAAATTACTAATAGTACATTTTTTAGGTTTTAAACAAACTTCGTTACTAGACTTAAACTAGAAAAATAGATCTTCATAAAGATTTTACAGGAGTAGACTTTCTTTCTTTTCAGCTTATTACTTATGTAATCCTGTCGTGATCTCTTTTATTATTAAAATAAGCCATATAAAATTACAAATACACTCTTTGAAAATGTGCAAGAGTATATATTATGTTGCTATAAGTAGCAAAGTAAAAATTACGTTGAGCATTTTTAGAAGCGAAAAACTTAATTCTAGATTCGCGCCACCGACATGCTAATGCTAACAGTAAGTATATCTAAAGCTATGACTAGCTGACTAGCACACATAATAGTTTTATTTTTTATCTATATAGTAATGGGCTCACTGCATTTGGCCCCCCTTTTTTTGATTTTCATCATATTTGACATCATAAAAACAATTAAATTCCCAATTATTAATTATTTTATATCTAAATAAGCAAACCACCACCTCACGCCTACATTGCGCATGCGCCAGCAATATAATGTAGATAATTGTCGAACAAACGATATTTGATCAAAATTAATTAATCTGAGCGATAAAAATAAAGATATCTAGTAAGGGGGGCCAACTGAAGGGTGATCATTTGTTTAATTAATTATAAAGTACCTGGATGACCGAGCTTTGCTCGGTATTTTTTTTTTATAAATTGTGTTTTTTGGAAAATTTAAGTACGAATTACATAGTAATAAATTAATAAAATCAAGTCTAACCTCAAAGCAAACACTCATTGACTTCGTGTTGCTTAACAACGCCATCTGCTGGAATAGCTTTAGTGTTGTTGTGTCGTTATAGCAATTTAAAAAAATCAAACGCCACCTTTTTGTTATTATTCTTCGAATAAAAAAAAAGTAAGTTTATGTTTAAGTTGATAGAACACGAATAAAATGAAATTTTCTAGAAATGATACCTAGTTAAAGTTTTAAAAAATAGTATTACTATTCACCGATAGATGTCAGGAAGAGTCATATTTCGTTTAAGTTGATAAAACACGAATAAAATGACATAGTATTACTATTCGCCGATAGATGTCAGGAAAAGTAATTTTTCTTTTAAGTTGATAAAACACGAATAAAATGACATTTTCTAGAAATGATTCCTAGCTAGAGCGATTTTTTGCCCCCGAAATCCCCCGTATACGAAATTTCATGAAAATCGTTGGAGCCGATTCCGAGATTCCAATTATATATATATATACAAGAATTGCTCGTTTAAAGGTATAAGATAAATAAAAGACGAACAAACCATTTTTACATTTGAACATTAACGAACAAACGACGAACAAATAATTTGAAAATCAAAAAAATCCAAAAATCAAAAAAAGGGGGGCCAAATTCAGTGTGCTCTAGTAATGGCATGGGGCGCTCGATGCGATTTAATACTGATCTGTTACAAATAAGTGGTTAGAAAGGGATTTTAATTTGGTCGGGTGCTACCAAAGACTTTATAATTATACAGACCTAAAGTCCTTGGGTGCTACATCTATGGCAGCACCGGTTCATATTTCGTAGTTTCCAACATCGTAATGCTGACAGCCTGCTGTATTTCATGCAAATTTTGTATGTGTAGTAAATTAATAAATTTAATATCAATAGGTATATTGCGATTCAAATAAGAATAGAATTGACTTAGCGCCATTTTGTGACGCCCTAGCTGTCAATTCAAACCAATTAGGTAGGGTGAGCAAAACAAGATTTTTTAAAAATTAAAATTTATTTACGAAGTTTGAGCGAAAAAATCTTAATCACATGTAACAAACAGAATTAATAAAAGAAACAGTATCAGTCCTCAAGCACAAACACTCAGTTGCACGACTAAGTACACCAACAACGAAAAATGGCGATTATCCGACTAGCATCCTCTTTTTTAAATCATGGGTCCTCCTCACTTTCAGGCGAATTCTTGCCAAAAATGATAATAACAAAGAAAAAAATATGGTTTTAAAAATAAATTATTATGTCTTTAATCATTAAATAATATAGTTAGCTAATTTATGTAAAGCATTAAGGTTATTTTTTAAAATTGATTTAAGTAAGACATTATTGATTTGTAAATAAGTTTTTTTTGCAAACTGTACTTTTAAAATGACATTTGACAGGTCATTGACGTTCCTATTCTTAGTTGAATCGCATAGTAGCATCAAGAATTAAGAAAATGTACCTAATACCATCTGTATCAGCATCTATTATCTATTGCTTAGATTATTTGGTGTTTATTTGAAGTGAGGCGTATTTATCGTAACAGATATAAATCACAGGTATTCATAGATAACAGATAACAGTTTTTCCTGCGGTAGTGATATATCTGATATTGAAAATATCGTGCAATACTAAATAACAACTGTTCAAAAAATACTAGTAACAAAGCAACTTGTTACTCGTGTGCTCTAACGAGATGCACCTAGTACCATTTATTATCAAAAAAATGGAAATTTCACAGACGCGAAATCACTTTGAAAAGTCACTCCTAAATTTTATCGTATTATCTGTAATTCCTTTAGTATCTAAATAACAGACTGTTATTTAATAACAGATATTTACATCTGTTATTATTGATTAACAGTAACAGGTATAACAGATATCATGTTTGACCTGTTATCACCCATGTCTAGTGTTGACTGTTGACTGTTAAGACCCGAGTTGTTGACCGTTGGAAATAGGCGAAATAGGCGAATACAAGAGGATAAATTAAAGAATAAGGAAGAATTCGAAGGTGTATTTAAATACATATATAGTATTCCCTTTTCATTGCTTTCCTAGTCGATTATATTAAAATGTTTGTTATTTCAATATAAAGATAGATTATTTAAAATAATTTAATTTTGAGCTACCGCCTTGGGCTGGAGTTTTAACTTATAAGGATCGATTGTTGTATATTATATTTATAAATAATCATTAATATACATTATGGTATCTTCAAGTAAATATAACATTATTTATTTTTTCAGATCCCAGTGATGCAGCAGCAACAAGACATGTGGTATGTAATAAATTATTTATAATTATATTTTAAAAATCTTGTTTTAAGTTATATTAATTTTTAGTGTCATTATATTATAATGTCAGTCTTAAGGTAGTCTGGAAAGGCTATACAGCACTTAGGAGATACATTAATTATAATGTTTGTGTTAACTAATATTATAAGTTATATATATCTATACTATATAATATTATAAAGATGAAAGATTTGTAATTTTGTATGTTATGAATAAACTCAAAAACTACTGGACCGATTTTGTAAATTCTTTCACCAATAGAAAGCTACATTATCAGCGAGTAACATAGGCTATGTTTTGTGTATAGTACATCTACATTGCACCCGTGTGAAGCCGGGGCGCGTTGCTAGTAGTTCATACTTCCTCCAATATTTCTCTTGTCTGTACCAATACTAGCTAACTATGACCAGGTAGCTATGTTTACAATATCAACAAGATTTTTAGTTACTGTTTATCAGGCTTTGGAGCATTTCTGTGTGTAGCATTTTTTTGGAATCATTATTAAGGGCCATTAAGACATAATTAAATGTAGGTTGCTTTTATCTAAAGCTTTTAATTTTTAGTGATAAAATATTTGATATATGCAGTATGTTCTGAAGAACAACAAAAATAATATTATTTACCCAAAACAGAATAGGCCAGTCACAATCTAGTTTTAAAATGCCTGCATCTTGCAAAGGAACATTACTTATTATTAATAGCTGAATCTTCTTGTGTAGCTTAGTATTCGAGACATGCTTTACAATTATGTAACAGCTAAGTGATAGATAATCCTAAAGCAGTTTTTCATCTGTATGCAGCGAGCTAATGGGCATGTACTTAAATAATGTAATAAAAAAATAAATATTAATATGAACCCAAAACAAATAATAATAATAGTCACTGTAGTAAAATAGGACATCTCTTTGAGATTGTCTCGATTATGAATCATACCAGTTCAAGGAAGATCTTAAAAATATTATTACTGCGATTAACTGGATCTGCAAAGCAAAGCTGCCCTCCTCCCCTTCTCCAAACAAATAAGTACATAGGAAGTAACTATTTATTTGCCTGCCAATATTAATCAAAATTAAAGTCATTAATAAAGATTTCATTAATTCCGAATCCCGCTATTAATATTCTTACCCAACTAGTGGTAAGACAGCTCTTTTGAGAGAAATAACATTGTACCATTAAAATGACAGACATTCCTACTTAATGAAAACAGTCTTCATGATTATAACAAGATTGTTAAAACAGACACACAATCACAGAGTGACAGGCAAGATGATTGAAATATTGTTTTTCCTGTCTTAGGGGATGATTCCCTCTCTTTCTTAGCACCTACTAGTACATAAAGCTATTTTAAATATTTCGTAAAGGCTAACGTATGCTAGGACCGAATTCTACACGCAACAGTTTAAGTGTGCATTGTATTATATTATTAGCATAATATCCTTAGACATTATTGATGTGTGTGTACTAAAAAAAACTACTGCAAAGGTTTTTGGCTTCGGTAAGAGCGTCAGTTATAGCTACCCCGTCCGCCATCCTTTAGCGCTGCGTTTCATTAGGTCAAAAGCTGCGGCCATATTCTAAGGCACACTGAACACTCGTTCATCTCCTGCACATACAGTCTCCAGCTTCCCGCCGCATATGTAGTTAGTGGTTGCCGCCGGTTGATATAAGCAGACAAGACATAATCCATATACATAATATATATTATTAATATAATAAAACTGTAGAGGTCGAATGTTTGTATATAGTCAGCGGGATGTAAGAAGAGAAATAGAACAAACCCAGATGTTTTTTTCTTTTTTGTTTCTGTGTCTGTTTGCCTGATTGTACGGGCTAATCTACGAAGATACTGATTCGATTTTCATGCAGTTTACACAATTATATTAAGCAAAGCCCGAGGCAACATATAGGCTTTGTTTCATCGAAATCGGTTATCGGAAAAAAAAGTTATCATCATTTAAAGATTATTTTAAAGGCACTATATCAACAAATTGCACTGCAAACTGACTCGCGTCGAACATTTTTGAAATCAGATGTTAATCACAGTTTGATAAATGAAATAGTAAAATTACCTATTTCGCCGCTTTCAATATTATGTAATCGTGGAATAGTGGAAATGAATATATCAAATGAAGAAACCTTGCTCAGAAGCTCAGCTTAAGATGAATCCCACGCGTACGAAGTCGCGGGCATCAGCTAGCAAAATCAAGTTCTAAAATATATATATAAATTGTTTATATATATATATATATTTTTTTTTTGCGAAATATAATTTTATCATCTTAAGGAAGTTGTATAGTATCAAACGTACAGGCCACACTTGTGTATGGACTGTTAATATAAAAAAAAACCCTTATAAAATTTTCACCAGCATTTTAATAAAATTATCAAAGGCGTGAATTGATGTGAGTCGTCGTGGGGGGGTTCTAAGACGTGAGGGGCCGCGATTGTAGTGCGGGGCGATGAGGGACGCGGTGGTAGCGCGCAAGTCGTCGTCCGTATCGACCGGCCCGGATGTGCATCGCAATGCCGCCGGAGAGATCAGACGACCCACCTACACGCGGAAGTCCAAGACCGCGTTTGAATCGAATAGTTTGGGCCGCCCAGGACACGAAGTATTTGTAGCCTTCGAGCGCATGTCTGCCCTTGTTCATGCTTTGAGACTGCGCTCGTCTTCGTAAACGTTTCGGTAAGAACTAAGAAATAATACCTAGTTTACTTATCGGTTTGACGTCTTACGGTGCGGCGTAATGAGAGAGATAGAAGAAGAGATTTTCTTGAATTCATCTCTCATTGCTGTAATTATTTTTCACTATCGCATTATTTTATATTACGTTTCGTTGATATGGCGTGTATTAAGTAGGTTCATCACAAATTAATTATTAAACATCAACAAGTTAGATCGTTTATAAATATAAATTTTGTCCATTACATACTTAAATAAAGTATTTTTTTTTCAAATGCGCATGTTAAAATATACAGAATAGATACTATACTAAAACAATTCAAATATTATACAATAGTGTTCTGAGATTAATAACGAACGAGAGCGACAATATGTATGTATGTATTTCGTAAATGGTGGCGTAACCCGCGTAACTCTTTGGTCATAATATATTAAGACATTATAAAAAGGACATTATTTTCTTACTTTTTGTAATAGCTTATGATAATACATATGTTCCTGTATTATCGTTTAGTTCTTTTAAACTGACTTAATTTATTTTGAGAAATCTGGATGTATCGTAACGAATCGAAAATGACACTAAATAAGTTAGTTATCTAATATAGGTCCAATAGGTCCACACTCCACAACACTACATGTCGACCTTCTTAGGATGACCTAATAATCATTTTATCAAAATAATAAGTATGAAGTTAATACTTATTTAGGTAGAAGATACGTATTAATATGTATCTACTATTTAAATAAGGGCTCATGTAATAAATTGCAGCTTGAAAATATCCTGCATATTATAAATGAAAGCTTTTTAAAGTTACACCTTGTAGCGGGCATTTTGGTACAGTTCTTGTGTATATCTTTCTTTGATAAAATATACTTAACTCGATGTTTATAATTTTATATTCTTAACTATCTGTTAATTGTAAACTTCATCACATTAGTTCCCACTCGGGTAAAACCGAGCGGGTCGCTAGTATGTAAATATAATATCTTGTGCAAACTATCGATATTATTTATTGTAAACTAGCTTGTATCCACGTCTTAAACCACATTAATTTTTATTCCCAACATTCGATTTCAACGAAAAGAGGCTTAAATAATGTTGCAGTTTTCTCAGACTGATCAAAAAATATGTAAATTAAATGCACTCGGGACAACTACACGAGAATCAGTGGTTTCGGAGTTTAGTATATTAACAGACGAAAAAAGTATTGAAATATATTTTTTATGTATCTGTTACCCCTCTTTTATCGGTCACTCAGTATTTCTGATACATATATTATATAGGTATTAAATTTACGGAGTCGTCGACTCTTATATTTTTTTTTAATATTATTATTAACATACCTTTTTATAAAGTACAAAATGAAATAATAGTAAGCTCGGGCTGATCTTGTCTAAATCAGATATCAGAAAAGTACAAGATAAACCATTAAGGATGTTACTTGAATGTGTGTAATGAGGACTGAACACCGGAACAGTAGGAGGGAGTATCTATTTCCGACGAAGCTCGGTCAATGACATTGATCCGGAACCACAATCGAGCAATTAAGAACAAACAACTTGTATTGGATTTAATTAAAATCTTATTATATTGAGATTTTCTATATTATTTATTATGAAAGGACTATAATTTTGTACTTAATAAAATTACTGACATCGTGTTTTTAAATCTTGACGTTTATAACAAGAGTTTATACCTAGACGGGATTTTAACCACATATCTAAAAAGTGGGAATATTGACCATCGAAAGATCGTTTCTTTTCATTTGTGAAAAGTAGTTCTTTTCTACATCATACATATAAACGTACATGACGTGTCATTCATATAAAAACACTCACATTCATCGACTCAAAATTTCGTATTTTTATTCATGCAATCTAATTGGAAATTATGTTCGCCAATATAAATAGATATTAAATACTCAATCGCGTATTATACGCAATAAGTGCCTTTTGAAATTTAGCTTTTTTCATCGTCAAAATATACGATTTTTGCGGAAAAACATGAAAAATTTCGAAATCGAGCTTATGTTGACTACGCTATTCGAACTTTCGACGTATGTATTTTTTTTCTTTTCTTCAAGCGACGCGACGTTTTGATCAAAAGTTATGTAACGAGTTATGTCGAGTCGTGTAAACTTTTTGGCCATTTGGGACGTAATTGTTTAAGGTAACTACTCAATGTCGGCGTGTCGTGTACATAGCAGGCCATAATTTTAAGTCTAAGGGCTTCAGATCTGGACTAGACTAGGGCCAGTCTTCACCTCTTATGAAGGCTTGGGAAGTTCGTGCCTTGTGACCAAGTGCAGAAGGAATTCTGGAAAGTCCACGGTACATTTTTAAAAAGTACTTTGATGAGAGATTTCACAACACGATCCAAGACGGTCTATTGATACACTTTGGCTTAAGTCTTCATTCTTTTTTCACAAAAATGCAGCTTTGTAGCTTTTTTATAAGATAACCCCCCCCCCCCCCCCCCAAACCATCACTAACGATTATGATGAAAGGAAAGGTACAACGTTGACCATATGGGCAGCTTTTTTAGAACTGTGAGCGTACCCTTTGTTATTTAACTTGTTGTAGAGCTTTTCAATAGTGATTTTTTTTAAATATGACCGATGCGAACGGCTCCACAGTCCAAACCAACTTTGTGCAAGGCAATCACTGAAAACAAAAGTATTTATGGCCAGGCTCATTTTAAACTATATCTACATAGTATATTACTAAAAAAAAGCAAATTTAGAATAAAAAATTTAAAGTTCGATTCACACAGTATGATTAAATAAATTGTAAATTTGTTTTACCCGGTATACGTTATTTCCATTCAAAAATGACAATATAAGTACAATACAAAAGTCCGTCGCATGAGTCGATCGAGAGACAGGTTTGCGAGGGGTTCACTGACACAGTGTGCACCACGCTAAATAAATTGAGAATCGTCAAAGGGCTTCTTTATAAAGCGCAGTTGCATCATTGTAATAAGAATTTGGCCCGTAAAAAGTTGGTACGATACTTCCGAGAAGTCGGTAAACGAGAAAGGGATTCTCAGAAAAGGGCATCGGCGTCGGGTCCTTTTTCTTTCATATCACTTGATTTAACGACCGCGAGGATCGAGCGCAACAGTTCCGCATGCATCAAATTCTCTGACAATAATTAAAACTACAAACAAAATACTAGGTTGCTCAATCCTCATAGCATCCATAGGCCTATTGTTTGGGATATGTACTGGAATATTCTCTAAATGTTATGTGTATTATCAATTATACGGTTTCAAAAAAAAATAATTCATCAATGGTGCAAAAAAGTACCTATGTTTTGGTGGATAGTCTAAATAGGAGTCACTTTTTATTTCGAAAAACACGCATGCACACATTGATTTACATTCTTGTTACATTAAATATTCAAAACGATTTTGAACCTAGTAATATTGGAGATTCACAAATTTCGTAGAACCACAGTCCTCTACAAAATGAAGTTCTGTTTATTATCGGACGCACACAGGCCGACTCAGGCTTTACGAGGTGGCATCGCGAATTTACAGATTCTAAAAGTGACTGAAACATTTAAAATTAAAATACAATATTCTTAAAAAATGTATCCCCGGCACTTATATTTGTCTTTCCTTCCTTGGCCTAGGCTGTCAGTATCGCAGGATTTATCGAATACAATTACAGCATTTACTTGTTTTAAAAGATATTCAACAACACTGCGCTTTCATACGAATTGATACAAGTTGGTTTACAAGAAAACGCTTTCTTTTAAAGGTGTTGTCCAGATTTTTATTGCTTTTATCATGATCAATGATCATTGTAGAAAAAACAACCAGACGGTGGATACTTATGAAAACCTGTTGAACGTGTAACTAAAGCTGTATCAATAATTTTGATAAAGTATTTCCAGTGGGTTTTTTTGTTGCTAAGAATAAAAGCGTGTAAGCGGTTGTCCATAGCAGCAATCTCCTGTGGTCTATTTAACAATGCAGCATAAATACGACTGCACTACGTTAGCTTTTGTACTTTATATTCTGTTAGTATAATAGTCTGACGCAATACATTATTTTTTTTGCATTTATTACAGTCGAATCGATTTTTGGGATATGTCATTTTGTTGCTCGTTGGCTAAAAGAGAAATTTTATTAACTCTTAGCATTGTTCCATTGTATCTCTAATCTCTATATATAGTTCCAAATCGAACCAGTCTATCTGCATTGTTCGGATCCTGACTCCTGAGTATCATGGTAAAAGGGTCAAATTCGAAGTTTGTCGTTGCTTCGTTTCGGTAGGAAACTACGACGTAAAATTTTCGTAATGGACCTCCTATTTTCAATGTTTCGAAATAATTAGCAATGCAAATGGTAGAATTGCATGAGCCCGGTCAAAATGCATTTATACGATTACATTGACAATCTACCTACTATTATTCGGTTCCGTCGAAAACTATCATAAGTCAGAAACCTCTTTAAAACTTTTTGTACCTTAAAGTTAAAATATTAATACTCACATAGGTATATTATTTAGTTATTATTTAAAAAAACTAATCATTTAATTGTTTTTTTTTTAAATTCAAAATATGATATGATAATATTCTATTCAGAAACCACACCTAATACCATAATCATTAGTACATAATATTAAAAACAAAGCTTTGCTTAATAAAATTAGCTTCGATTACGCGATCTCTTAAAAACTCAATAAATAGATAATAATAGTACAATAACATTAAAAGAGAAAGCGGTGAAAGAAGTTTTAACGACCATTTATTTTAAATATATTGTTAATGGTTAATTGTTTCCAATAAACCATTAAATAATGTCAAAGAATTTAATTCTTGTATGAATTACAGTTTTATATACATATATTATAATAGTCTTGTGTATTATTCCTAATTCTATCGTTAATTTGTCTAAGGTCTATTTGATATAATTAGTGAGATAGGTAACTTGAGTCATTTCTTAAAATTTGAAAGATTTGTATTGTTATATATTACTTATCCATGGTTACATTGATTAAAACAATAAACTATATAGGTAGTTTTATCGTTAGTAACGACAGAAACGCCTAATAATGCTAAGGGTTGTTTTGATGTTCCGTTGTTTAGAAGAGATGCGCGTCGGACAGCGCGCACTTTTCTTTTTTGTCCCTCGTGGATTCCAAAGCCTCATGTCCAACCTGTAAGTCCAGCACTTTGCCGTACATTGACCGCGCCATCGAGCGGAAAGCCGTTGGACAACCTACAGTGGACGTTTTGAAGGCTCTCCCGTAAACCATTATTGGTATATCCATTAGACTTTTCCCTTCAACGCATCTACTTTGATTCTAAGAACGTAAACCTAAATTAGTTTTTTACGCTCACAATGTACATATCGTTTTTTTTTTATAAATGTCATCTGAATAAAAATGAAATAAATTTTTAAGGTGAAAAATAGATGCTAAATATCTACTTACTAGGACGTTATATTTATCATAACAATAATTATCAATTTCAATAAAGTATTATAAGGAATACTAAAAACATAGTTTATCAACAATCTAGTGACCAACCATGGCCTAAGCATCGCTAGTTAGGTTTAATAAAAAACATTTTTTTTTTTTTATTAATAAGTAATTTTCCCAACAACTCATCCCAAAGTTTAATTATTCATTATGACTGATTTTTAAACTTGCCTATGGTAAAACGAAGTGTCAAATGCAAATCATTTATTCATTTAGGTAACACAATGTACACTTATGAACGTCAATAAAAAAATAAATATATGAAATGCTTCTAATTATACATCTACTGCCAGGAGTAGAACGGATGAGAAGAACTGGCAATAAACTCTCCGCAACTCTTTAATCGCCAAGTTTTTGTTTTACAAAATGTTTGTAAAGAGCTGCCATTTCACCATTACAACTATAATAATAAAAAAAAAAACAATAAAGATTTGTCCTGATTTGTCAGCAGTAGACAAAGTGAAATAGGAGCACGCACTTACATTATCGTTGGAACAACACGCAAACACATAATAGCTATAACTAATATCAGCAGTGAATTGTAGTCACTAATAACTAATATCAGCAGTGATATTAGTTATTAGTGACTACAATTCGTGTACAGATACACGAATTCAAGTCCGACCAGTGACCACAAAAAGCGATCACGAGTAGGTACGACGCATGGCCAGCCATCGTCCCCCTCGTCATTCTATTTAAGGGAGAGAAATTATTTTAGCTACATCTAATAACGATCAAAAGATGAATGTAAACAAAGTGGAACCTGAAGACGATGCATAATTGCAGCACGAAAACGAGCTCAGGATGTACGGTTGAGGATTGAAAATTATAACGATGACTCGAAAAGGAATAGAGTGGATGTTTTTGAAATAAGGTGGTGATTTCAAGACTAAATAGAAGGAAACGTAAGTAAGTGATCGAAGCCGAAAAGTTATTCTATTATAGATCTGATGGTAAATGGGTTGGAGATTTTTATATTATATAAGGATTTGAACATAAGTATGATGGATATGCACAGAATTATTATAGATATTTTTCTCGGTTTTAATAATTATTGTTTTGCAATGCCAGTGTATGTATTGAGCTTGTTGGTGGAGGTGAGAATATTTGTATCGGATGAAACTTCAGTGAATATGTAGTAAGTTTGAATGCTATATTAATGGGATGAGTTTCTGGAAAATTGAAAACAAATAAAAATTGTTACCTTAAAAACCTTTAAAAGTCACTGTAATATCCCGAGAATAGATTATTCTCATATTAGTAGAAGAAATGTTAAAACAGAAAGGTTTTGAGAAGATAAATGTGGGTTAAACCCTATAATTGAAGGACTTGGATGCAAAAAAGGATTGCAAGTATGCCAAAATATGTTCAAGGAGAAAATAAAGGTAAAGGATATAATAACTGTTCTTGGTGGTAGTGGAATATAGATAAGCTAAGACTTCTGCAAGAAAAAAAAATGGAGAAATTATTCTTGGGATATAGAGGTTAAAGAGAAAAAGAGGATATAAAACGTGGAATGTAAAAAAGGCCGTAGCTAATGTCAAGGACAAGGTGGAAGGTGTATTATATCGAACAACGGTACAGAACAACAATATTATGTTTGTAGGTATATAGAGTACAAAGAAGTATAGCGACTATATTATTATTTGCCTTAAATTGAATTGCTATGCTTTAAAAGTAAAAAAATAATAGGATAAGATATAGAAAATTATTCAACATATTATTTAGCCAGTTGTTAAGACATATTTCTCTAGGAGTGTACGTGGCTATTACATTCCGCGCACATTGTATAATAAAGGTTTTATTATTAGAGATAAGTAATCCTTAACCTAACCAGATTCGTAATATATAATATTTTTTAAATAGTTCTAGTACAATAGATATAACAGTCTTAGCAGTGTTAACTGTTCATACTTATATACAAAAGGAGTGAATCAAAAAAGCAAAAGAGTACATGAAGATGCCCGTGTCATAACATAGTTCGTGTGTTACATGTGTACTTATTACGGCAAGCGTGTCATTTGTCACGATTGTCGAATATGTAAGATAATTACAACGGCGGCGGGAAAAGGATTAAAATGGATAGTCGCGGGAACGAGATAGGACGAAAGATATTATGTCGCGGCGGTTGCGCGCGCGCGCCGTTCATTGATGCACAGGCGCCGTGGAAGGCTGAGGAGTGGGGGCAAGGAATGCGGCCGAGGCGAGCAATGACCGCGCCAGGGTCGCTTCCTTTACGAGAAGCGCAGGCCGTCGTACTACAGCCGATTCCCCTGCGCCCGCTCCCCTGCGATCGTACTACATGGCCCTCGCGGCTGCGACGCGCGCTTTTCGACCCGCAGTCCGTTAGAAAAATAAAATGCGCCGCATTCCGCGACCGTTTCGGTATCTCTATCGCACATAGACATCGTACTCACCTTTCGTTTCTGTCTCGGTTGGTGGCGTGCATTGTAAGTGTTGTTTGGTTTCTGAAAGGCGGTCGCAGCGCGCGAAACTCGCGCTTGGCCGAGTACCTACTCGATCAAGTTCTAGAACCACTCACGTGAAACCAACTTAACTGCCATCTAGATAAAAGTGGTAATTTTAATAGTCTGTTTGTATTCTCAGTATCCTTCAGTAGAAAATCTAATATATAAAATTCTCGTGTCACAGTTTTCGTTGCCATACTCCTCCGAAACGGCTCGACCGATTCTCATGAAATTTTGTGTGCATATTGGGTAGGTCTGAGAATCAGACAACATCTATTTTTCAACCCCCTAAATGTTAAGGATAATCCACCCCTAATATTTTTTTTAATTTTTGGACGAAAGTTTTTGTTTTTATTTTTTTATAATGTGGCATAAGTATAAGTACAATACCTACCATTTTTGTCAAAAAATCTAGACCCGTGCGAAGCCGGGGCGGGTCGCTAGTATAATATAAATTAATCGTATCAAATATTGAAAGCAATTATATTTTAAATTACTATAACAAAATATCTATATCTCTATATATATTAAACAAAATCGTGTTAAAAATATCGGAAAAAATATGCAGAAAACTAATTTTAAATTAAGTTTCAAAATTCCGCCATTTTCCGCATTTGACAGCTCACGTCACGAACGCTTATAGCTTTATTGTAACAACAATTGTTGTCCAATGCAAATCAGTGACTAGAATATAGTATATATATATAGTGATATAGAATACTAGCGACCCGCTCCGGCTTCGCACAGGTCTAGATTTTTTGACAAAAAAAAGTAGGGGTTGGTAATAGAAGAGTGAAAATATAGGGTTGTATGTATTTTTTAATGCCACATTATAAAAAATATATATATAAGGGTGTAAACTAAACAGCATTTAATATCATCCATTATTCATATATACGTTATTTAAACTTAATTAAAATATTAATATTTCAAATTACATGATTTTGAGCGTCTTTTTTTTTTGTTGATATTTTGTAGCGACACCTATGATCCGCTACAAGAATCAATACAAATACGTCCATTCCTGAATCGCGCTATCAAAGTTTCTGTGCGCGCTGAGTATATATATGTGGAGGAAGGGAGGTGTGGTCTTCCTCCAACCTAAAGGGAGGATCCTCGACCAGTCGAACCACTGACTGGCCGGCCCTAAGGCCCCAGTGGTTGATGTCGAGATGTTGTATATATACTCAGCGCGCACAGAAACTTTGATAGCGCGATTCAGGAATGGACGTATTTGTATTGATTCTTGTAGCGGATCATAGGTGTCGCTACAGTACTCCCCCCCGAAGACCGGAGGTCGATCGAGTTGTTGAAACAGCTGTGTTGAGTGTTGCTTGCCAGTGCCAGGATGTCCGAGATTCCAGTGAGTCGGAATCGGATGTCGCAGAGTTCGCGGTGAGTCGGAACTGTGTGCGATGATGCTGCATGATGCTCCAGTGAGTCGGAGTGCTGCAGTGTTTGAAGCTGGCTGCTGCGTCGACCAGGAGAGATGTGCTCTGCTTGCTGACCGGCCGAAGTGCAGTGTGCTGTGCTGAAGGTGGCTGAGGGTGTTGACCAGGCATACGCGTTGTAGCCGAAGGTGCTGGCTGGCTGTGACTTGGTTGCTGTTGATTGATGTTGTAGGAAGGAGTGATGACGTCAGACTTCTCGATTTTCAGAAGTAGGTGTTCTTCTGCGGGGTCACCAATGTGGAGGAAGGTGGCTGAATCACGTCGGGGTCACCAATGTGGAGGAAGGGAGGTGTGGTCTTCCTCCAACCTAAAGGGAGGATCCTCGACCAGTCGAACCACTGACTGGCCGGCCCTAAGGCCCCAGTGGTTGATGTCGAGATGTTGTATATATACTCAGCGCGCACAGAAACTTTGATAGCGCGATTCAGGAATGGACGTATTTGTATTGATTCTTGTAGCGGATCATAGGTGTCGCTACATATACAACATCTCGACATCAACCACTGGGGCCTTAGGGCCGGCCAGTCAGTGGTTCGACTGGTCGAGGATCCTCCCTTTAGACTGGAGGAAGACCACACCTCCCTTCCTCCACATTGGTGACCCCGACGTGATCTTCACCGTCCCGACGTGATCACACTCCACATTGGTGACCCTGCAGAAGAACACCTACTTCTGAACATCATGAAGCCTGACGGGGGCCTTAGGGCCGGCCAGTCAGTGGTTCGACTGGTCGAGGATCCTCCCTTTAGGTTGGAGGAAGACCACACCTCCCTTCCTCCACATTGGTGACGCCGACGTGATTCAGCCACCTCCCTTCCTCCACATTGGTGACCCCGACGTGATTCAGCTACCTTCCGTCCTCTACATTGGTGACCCCGACGTGATTCAGCCACCTTCCTCCACATTGGTGACCCCGCAGAAGAACACCCTACTTCTGAACATCAAGAAGCATGACGTCATCACTCCTTCCTACAACATCAATCAGCAGCAATCAAGTCACAGCCAGCCAGCACCCTCGGCTTCAACGGGTATCCTGTCCACTAGCATGCAGCGAGCGCGTATGCCTGGTCAACACCCTCAGCCACCTTCAGCACAGCACACTGCACTTCGGCCGGTCAGCAAGCAGAGCACATCTCTCCTGGTCGACGCAGCAGCCAGCTTCAAACACTGCAGCACTCCGACTCACTGGAGCATCATGCAGCATCATCGCACACAGTTCCGACTCACCGCGAACTCTGCGACATCCGATTCCGACTCACTGGAATCTCGGACGTCCTGGCACTGGCAAGCAACACTCAACACAGCTGTTTCAACTACTCGATCGACCTCCGGTCTTCGGGGGGGAGTACTGTAGCGACACCTATGATCCGCTACAAGAATCAATACAAATACGTCCATTCCTGAATCGCGCTATCAAAGTTTCTGTGCGCGCTGAGTATATATACAACATCTCGACATCAACCACTGGGGCCTTAGGGCCGGCCAGTCAGTGGTTCGACTGGTCGAGGATCCTCCCTTTAGACTGGAGGAAGACCACACCTCCCTTCCTCCACAATTTTATTTAATAAAATGGTATCCGCTACTTCGTTTTAAACTTCATTTTGATCAGGTATGTTATTATGCCAGACTTTGACATGCGGGTAATTATAATCCCCTCGAAATAATTAATACGGACCCATTATACGTCAACGACCGAATTAACATAGGCAAAGTTGAAATCAATGCCATTAAATTATTTTGTATTTTATTTTCATTTAATATTATTAGTAAGGCATAAGGACTCTAACTTTAGAACACGACGTTTTTTTTTACTTCACAGGGATAAATAAGGTCTTTATAGGGTGTGATTTATTTTGAAAAAATATCTAAAATTACGCATAGACCGCTAAGGCTGAATTTAAATGGTTTATATTTTCAAGTCTATGCATTTACGGAATCAGCGAGTGGTGTAGATATCGAGCTTTATTATCACTCTGTCAGGTCACTTACATGTCTGAATGACTATGCTGATACCCACAGCTTTGTTCGCCTGAGCTTCATCCTAAGCTCAGCTTCTTCTTTATATGTAATATATACAACCCATTTTGACAGTTGATTTCTTGAGGGAGAAAGCGATTAGAGTAGTTGTTGATGGTTGCTTCTCCGATCTAACCATACCATCACAGATACCACCGTACTTTCAATCCGCAACCCTGTTTTGGCGTCATATTAGCGACACTTTCGTTTATTCAAATAACACGGTTTTTGAAAAAAAAAATGTTGTTTTAATGTCAACGTTCGATGTTGTTGTTGGAAACAGTTCCATCTGACCTTATACTCGTATTATTATAAATGCCAGTGTTTTTCTTTTGTTTTTAATCTTGAAATAATAACTGACTACGTTTCACTGTAATAGCAGAAATACAGACTCAGATAGATATTTCTAGTCTCTAGGAGAACGAGAAACGTTTTATTTGAATACGCGAACAGTCGTCGACGTAAGGGTAAAAACCCAACCGGCATCTGATCGAACCGTGGTAGAAGGAAGGGATAAGATTTATTTATTTTAAAAAAAGTTATATAAAGCCTTGGCATGGTAACTACAACTACTACTATGATACAATTTAGGAAGGATGGGTCAAACAAATCATACCAATAATTAAATATCAATTTGGTTTGTAAGTAGACAATATACTTCGCAGATATAATTACTTTGGAGAAGTACATGTATGTACAAACTTAAAGTAAAAATTTAAAAATAATATTTTAATTACTTCAAAGCATTATTTTTTAACAGTTATTTTTGAAGTAGGTTTGCAACAAATCGAACGGTACGGAGCGGCATCGGTTTGGTGGCACCGACTTCAAAAATAACTGTTAATAAATAATGCTTTGAAGTAATTAATATATTATTTTTTACTTTTTAGTTTAAATTTGTACATACTATATGTAGTTGTAGTTTTGAAGTCGTTTTTTTTTTTGCTTAAAAATATTTTTTTGTATTTCTTCAGTGCACTCTACAAAATACACTGAAAACGCCTCAACCAATCACAAAGAAATTTTGTATCAAAATCAATGATTATAAAAGAAAAGTCGAATAAGCGTAATTGTTTTAAGCTAAGAAATAACTTTCCCTATACTTTAATAAACAAATATTTATTTAAGACATAATAATAAAACTATTTCAGTTGATTCTACGTCGTGTCGCGTTACTTACGCTTAGTGGCACATAGGTAACTGAAATTAATAACGCAGGCAAGGTGAGACATATGAGCTAAGTGCTTACGTAGGATGAATCTAAATTTAGATAGTGTTATCAGTTATGTTTTATCATTAGAGATGGGCCGAAGGTGGTTTGAATCGAATACGGAGTTCGGCTGAACATTCGGTGAAAATTCAAAATTCGGCCGATATTCGGTTATTTTCACAACGCTTTTTCGAGTATTTGCCACTAAATGACGAGCTAGATAGACACCTTCTTTGTATCTATCTACATACAAAGATTGGCAGATTTCTTTGTCTACCATGATGTCTATATCGTTATTTTACAACATTTTTTCCAAAACCATCGAAAAACGGGCATAGAAAAAATAATTAAAATCAAACATGCTTCAAACAAATGACTGTAGAGTATTAATTGTTTCATTTGTTCTATGATTCCTAAGTCCTAACCTACCTTAACTAAGCGCTCACTGATCAGCCCGAGAGGAGTCTTGCTCCGCCTCCACACTTGTTGCCTGAGTCGTAATGTAATTTTGCGCAAATATGAGCTATCCACCCCTTTGTATATAATCTCTTCGTTAAACGTAAAAATGAACAAAGCTTTATGACGTTGTTAAAATATTCGCCTTGAAGACCTTCAAGTATCAAGGAATCGGTCATAAATCTGGCTACAGATTAATAATAAGAAGCATAATACTGAACATATTATATTGCATTTGGATTCCATTATTACGGATTCTTAATCTTTCTTACATAAGTTATAGGTAGCCAGAAATTTAAATTCCAACACAAAATTCAATTCATTCTACTCTAGAACAGACGTTGAATGCATTCATATAATAATGTATAATGGTAAAGAACTTTCGATCGCTACGCAAAACCTTTACGATGTAGGGTTCAGTGGCATCCTTGATCAGCGAGATGGCTAACCGGACGCGATTGGCGCGGCGACAGCGCGGCGGCGGCGTCCTGCATACTCAAGCCACAATGTTGATAAAACGACATTAACATCGCTGTATCTATTCTTATGTAGGTTGTTTGTGTCCCACACGGTGCAACGCGCTGCCTACCGATTCGCCGAAGTAAACAGCAACCCAAGGTCGACCGCCTCGCGACCGGTGCGTTGGAACTACTACCTCTGAGGGCCTAGCACGAACAACTTGCGAAAAAGTATTCGTATCGTCGAGCTGTCATTTGTATGAAATTTCAAATGATTTCTTATACATCTGACAGATGGACGATTCGAATACTTTTTCGATAGTCGTTCGTGCTAGGCCCTCTGAACCTTTTTTTTAAATTATTCTGCACCCGATATCTATTTTTTTTTGTGATCAAAGTTTATCAATTTCAAGACGCAATGCGATATTTATATTGTTCGTTTTCGGTTTTAAAACTTAGCATTTTATTTATCACCCGAGCTGAATTTTTAATTATAGTTAAATTATTGTCATAATATTATTTATATAGCATACTTTTTACCATACTTGTCTCGACTTCTGGTCGATCGACGCTAATTTGTATCCTTGTTTGTTTAATTAATAAATAATAATTCCTTTGTTCATATTTTCTTCCAAGAATTGTTATTGCACGCAAATAAAACCCACAAAGGATGTGTGGATTACGTCCTTTGTTTCCATGTCCTAGGCTTGTGTTTTAATTGGCTTATTTCTGCTTTATTAGTCTATATTATATAATTATTTATATCTATTTTTATTGAAAATTATATATTTTACTTCAAGAAATGTTATCTCTGTGGGAGGCGCAATCTCCATATTTTTTTATAAATATATTAATTACACTACACTAAAGAAGAATGGCAGTCTCAGTGTCGCTCTTTTTTAGAAACGAGCCTTAACTAAATTATATGAATTTTATAGATCGAGTATAGTAGTGTATATTCCCCGTTAGTTTTTTTTTTATTTTGTGGGTAAAGAGAAAAAAAGGTTAAATAAGAAGTAGTGGTAGCAATAACTAAACGGAAAACACTAGCATTTTCAGTAGAATATTACTCATGAATATGAATGGTGGCTTCATGGTTAAAAGTAACAATCATTTTACCATAACATATTTTTTTATTTTAGAAAAAAAACATAACATAATCGTTAGTTTTTACATTTTTTACTTGGCAACATTTAAACAATGTGCGCGTTGCTGACAACTCTCATCTGTCAAAGTCATCTTACGTATCAGTGTGGCGTCTGTTATTGGTTCACTCAATTGTACAGACTAATAAGAGGTTTCAATTCACGCAAAGGAAAAGCGCTTTTATACTAATATTATTATATTTTAATATTTATTATTATATACTCCAAATATGTAGATAAGAACATTGTATTCTAAAATTAATTCATATGCTCAATAATCAATATATCAATACACGTTTTACAACACACATAACCTAACTTACATGGTAAATCTTTAAAACGATTTTCTGACAAAATCCCATTACAAAAAAATATGCTATGTTCCATCTTTTTCGGGTGTTTTTACTATTAAATGTACGCGAAGTATAAATACGACACTCAAAGTAGGTACATGGGGTTTTGCCAATTTTCTTTAAGTACAGGTAATTGTGGCTATTTTTTATAGGCAACCTGTCACTTATGTATTGCATACTTACTAATCATTCATTTAAATTAAGTTTCACTGAAAAAACAGATAGAAAATTGTGCACTGGGATCTTAGACCATAAAATGACGCAGCACTAAATAAGCAAATTGTATCAAATAATGTTTTCAATTTTACCCGGTAGGTCCTCCTGCCGAGTCTTGAACGTTTTTGTTGAATACCTTGAAACAAGGCGTAATTAATTATGTTTAATCTTTAAAAAATATACTTATTAATATAATTAATTGAATCGAACGATTTTGTTCAGTTTAACATAGTGTAAGGGGTATTGAATAAGTTCTTATAATGCTCTGTCAGGTGATATGGAGTTGGTTTCATATTCTACGTATGGCTACGTTCGTGCGAGAAATATCGAAATTCTAGAGATTTAAAAACCTGATTTAACATTTTTGAAGTGCAAATTGCATGCTTCGTCACACTGATTTCCCAGAATCATAAATAATATTAGTAAATAAATTTAAATGTTATTATATTGTGTGAAAACACAAAGATCTTAACAAGCCGCCGCGTCTCGTATTATCTTTTTTTAAAGAATCTTATGGCCGAATTCTCGGACGCTAATCAACATTAAGGTGTACTTAAAAGTATATCTAACCTTTTCATTACGAAGATAAAATGAAAGACAGAAACATTTTAAGAAGCCCTCAATTTTTGATTATTGTTTCAGTATTCCGGGGTTAGCCTTATTATTTTTACCGCCCTCTGTTCTAGAAGAAGCGTGATAACGACAAAGTCATTGTTTCGATTACTGTAAAGAAGGTATTTTCCCGTTCAGAAGATTTTGTTATTCAAAAATAAAACTATGAGAGAATAAATTTCATGAGTCATGTTCACAAAGTTTAAAGTATTTTGCTGAGATAAATACTAATATAAAATTAATTTGTACTGAAAATGTGATAACACTAGACCTGCCAACCGGTCAATGACCGGTTTCAAAAATTCTTCACTAGATTAGATTTCATTATTTTTTGAATATGTTATGACTTTTTCAAAATATATTATGTATTCAATAACACCACATATTTCTTTTTTTCCTCTCACCTATATTTCTTAAGTTACCGGTTGGTAAAAATAGTTATACAACAAATTTTGTTAGTTCTAGTGCTAATAATAATTAGGAAGGGTATGTAAGCGATCATCAGTTATTTTTGCTTACAACTGTCAAAAGAATTTACTATCTTTAAAGTCTCGAAATGTGTATGGAAAACTATAAATAGGCGTTTAGTTTCATTTTTGATGGAATAGAGTTTCAACAAAATGAAATAGTGTTTCTTTGCATTCATTGAATGTTTTTAGTCGAAAAATATTTTTAATCCGCTTTTCATTAGTCGCTATTGTCTGTATTGGTCGGGGCTACCCGCGTCGATGTGTGAGTTAATGAATTCTATTTCCCATGCTCAATTTGGGTTAACGCTACTATAATCCAATTCAATTGTCAATTGGTTACGCTGACAAATGAATTTGGCATAAATATACATACTTAGATTTTTTAAATAAATTTTCTTAGCTGGAAATCGAAACTAATAATGTTGAAAAAAAGAAAGTATTTTATAGTGTTTACAGATAATAATGTCTTAAATATAATTTGTCGGAATGAGGCTCGATTGCAATAATAGATACATATTCTAATAGTGCTGTAACGAATATTTTTTTAAGTATTCGTGAATACGAATTTCGAATATCTGTGTATATTCGCAATATGAAATAAAGAGCCATTTATCTATGGCTTGATTTGGTCAGCTGACACACTTTATCACAAATTCTCATCTGTCTGCCTGTCAACGGGAAGTACCCTATAGGTTTGCGAGCGTGAAAATATGCGGCATAAACGGAGCATCTTTTGATTTCGTTGACCAGTGGCGTAGCTATCATAGGGAAAAGTTGTGCAGTGCAACAGTGCCCTGAAGCTGAGAGGGCACCCTGGGTTTTAGAAGAAATCTCGCAAGAAATTTATTTTTCAAGATTTTAAATGAGCAATTATAACGCCGATAATGGACGTGACGAGCGCCCTTGATTAAATTGCATGCATTAGATTAATTATTTGTAATAAATTGAAAATAATATTGTCTTTTATTAACGCGAGTATCACACATTTAAACAAAATAACGGATTAAGACGCTCAAGAAACACATTGCGGATATCAAACACAGACGTCACTCTAAGTCAGCAGTATGTGAACACACTCTAGACAAGCCAAACCACAACATACGTTTCGACCAAACGAAAATCCTTGCAAGAGAAAGTAGATTCTTTCCGAGACTAGTACGCGAGGCTATTGAAATTAAAAAAAAAACACCCTAACTTCAATAGAGAAGATGGTTTGAGAATTTTCAACACCTGCGATCAAGATTTAAATCTAGAGAATATAAAACAAGAGAAATTAAAAATCTAAAACCCCAAATCAAACATACTAAAAAACAAGAGGACACCATTAGTCAATAATTTTATAATATAGAAAATTACAGTAAATATCGATTCCGTAGAAATAGATGGCGTTTATATGGCAACTGTGTGACATTTCAAAAATCAGACAGCTGTCATCTTTCAGTCTGTCGCGACCACGGTTGCTGAAAAGCATCCGAAACGTCGGGATAAATAATTTAAACAATACAAATAATAAAACTAGTTTTAATCCGGTATACAGTATTTTATTTAAATAGCAAATATTTTATTTAATGCAGTTGCTGAAAAAAATTAGCCAGGGTGGTGGGGGAACCACCTAACTACGCCACTGGCGTTGACTTAGAAGTTTAATTTTTTCACTGCTACAAGGGATTGTATTTGATAATTCTAACTTGATACCTCCACGCGTTCCTGAAAAAAAGCTCTTGACAGACGGATGGACACTGGACAGTCTGACTACGAAGGGGTCCTATAAGAGTTCCGTTTTAGGTACGGAGTACGAAACCCTAAAAACGAAGAGTGTAATTAACTGATTAGTAATGTTGGTTATCATAAGTGGGATCTTTCTTATGAAATACAATACAATTTCTTAAAAAATACGGGTCTATTTTACATAAGAATGATTATAAATGTGTATATTTATTTCATATACCTAATACGAGTACTATTCACAACTTAGGTTTTTATTCGGACATTGATATACACAAAATATTCGATTATGCGGATACAAATATTCGTTACATGATTAATTGTAACTTGTCATAAAATTTGGCAATATTGTAGTAATTATGAAGTTCTAATTACAATTTTTACACATAGTTATTTTTTGTTTGTTCGTTGACAAATTGTAAGAAAAATATAATATTTTCTTCAGATTGATATTGATTTATTAGTTAAGTAGGTACTTAATTCTAATGTCAGTCTTATAAGCAAGACTTTTCAAAAGATGACACAATATGGTGGTGTTTTAAGTTTGTATTCTGTCAGCAGTCCTTGCTTATGTCAACGTTAGTTCCGTGACATCTGTAAGCATTATTCGAATTTCGAAATACCCTTTATTTTAGAAATATGCCTCCTAAGTCTGAAGAATATTTGTACGTACGTACATACTTAAATGTTCATATCGCGTGCTTAAAGGTAAAAGGACTTATAGCATAGGGTTAATAGGGATTTGTGCTGAAAGGGCATATAAAAATTTTTTTTTAAATTTTTTAAAAACGTTTTTAAATTGTCTGAAACGTAAAAATCTGTGAAAAAAAAAAGTTGGTATCCTAAAGCTGAAAGGGCCTATCTCAAGACATAGGCCCTTTCACCTTTAAGAAAAGTACTACTTAAAGGTAAAAGGGCGTATAAAAAAAAATGTATTTTTTATACCAAATGGTCAATAATAGTTTCACAAGACAAGTTATACTCAAATAACAGCCTCATATACAACGTTTGATATAAACAAATAGAAAATAAATCAATCAAAAACAAATTACGTAAAAATTAAGTAAATCGCCATATTGAATATTACTACTGGCGCCGTTCACACAACAGCTGTTTAAATCAACAAAATCTACTGATTTTTAAACGAATGAAATTTCCCGCCAGTCGCCATATTGGATACTGGTGCTGCCACTGTTGTTATTCAAACAGCTGTTTTCTCTCGATTCAGAGTCTGTTTACAATATTCCTCAAATCACATTTAATAATTTGTATAAAAATGCTTTATCAAATATATAAATATTATATTTTGATTTTATTATTTATATAATATAGAGCAAGAGGGTATGGGAACAGTACCAAGATGAGTCCGATGTTTTTTTTTAATTAAACATAATTTTATGATGATTGTTCATGTTTATAAATTTTATGATAACTATTTCTTAAAATAAAAAGCGAGTGTTTTTTTAAACTACAAATATGTTCTTTTTTGAGCTGGCCGAAAAAAAAATTATATGCCCTTTCACCTTTAGATCACCAAAATTTCGAAGTCTTAAAAGTAAAAGGGCGTATAATTAGAGTCATAGGCCCTTTTACCTTTATTTTTTTTTTTCAATTTTAAGCGTAGAATGTGTCTACTAATCGATTGGCATTAAAAAAAAAAATATGTGCCCTTTTACCTTTGCAAAGGTAAAAGGGCACATAAATTGTTATAAGTCCTTTTACCTCTAAGCACGCGATATGTTAAACAAAGTGTATGAACTACTTTGTTAATATGACTATCCCAAAGTGTACGCAGTGTAGATAAGATCCAAATCTCTGTTAAGTAATTGTAATTTGTTGAACTTGGGAAACAATATTCTTTTATCCTTGATGACGATATTTCAAAGAAAGAATATCTAGCGGAATAATGTCGGTAACTAATCTTTAAAATACTAAGAACAGAAGGGCTTAATTAACAATGATTTATTGCGTTATTTAAAGTTTATGTAAGGATTTTTGTTTTGTTTCGCTTTTAAAGGATGGAAATTATGTTTTGCGAATGGAATAGGTATTTACTTTACTGTTATTATAGAGACATTGATCGTGGGATAGTGAGGTATTTTATATATACAATCTATTTGCTTGGCTTTTCAATATGGTAGCGGTCGAGAATGCAGCAAGACCAGTTCAGGCGATGTTCGGTGCAAAAGTATCTACCTACAAAGTTGTTCCCATAATAGCTTTTGTGCATTATCATTTATTGTTGAATGCGTTACAATTGTATTCAATATTTTTCATAAAATCATACCTTTTTCATCATTACTTAAAGATGTCATGTGGAACATGGTGTAATGGTTGCAACTCCTTACAAAAATTTTGTAAAACAAAAAAACTTGGCGATTATAAAGAATGGCGGCGAGTTTATTGCCAGTTCTTCTCGTCCGTTCTACGCCCTTGATTTGAGAACTGGCAGTAAATGTAAAATTAGAGGCATTTAATATGTATTTTTTTTATTGACGTTCATAAGTGTACATTATTTTACCTAAATGAATAAATGATTTTGAATTTGAATTTTTGTAACTAGATTCGTTGACTATTATATCGTCATATTAGATAGACTTTTGGGTGTCCTTCGTAAGTGCACCGACCCCAAATAATTAATTGAGCCTGGGTAGAGAGCCTACCACAAGAGCACTATTATTGCAGGCGTCCTTGACTTATAGAACGAGACGGAGATATACGAGAACTATAAATGGATTGCGCTGTCACGTTCTCTCGTAACCTAAGCTGGCAATAATAGGTACTACTTTTTTTTTAACGTACAAAGACAATCATTTGACTGTGTTTCACCTGGTGGCAAGTGAGAACGCAGTCTAGGATGGAGCATGATCGGTCTCTAATAAATGCCTATTCACATTTGCCTTGAAAAGACCCAGATTATATTATGTTGGTGGGAATACTGACGCCAGCAGTGAATTCCAGAAACGTTTCGTTCGAGTACGCGAAATATCGACAACGTAAGGATGGAAACCCAACCGGCGCCTGGTGGAACGGTGGTGGAAGAGCGATGCTGGTATTAAGTTGTGCAGTTCTTCAGCGCACTCACCAAAATATACCCTATAAAATACCGACAATCCAGCAACTGCTCTGCGTTGATCGAGGCTCTGAAATTTTGCTGGAATAAGGTTTTCGTCAGCAATGAGCCTTTTAGCTCGTTTCTCCATAGAATCTAAGGCGTTCAGTTGGTAATGTGCAGCTCCAGCCCACAGATGAGAACAGTACGCTCTCAGAGATTCTGGTACAGCCTCAGAAAAGCCGGTCAGGTGAATGGTGATGAACACGGTGACTGAACATACTATTGTCATTTGCCATCATATTATGAAGTTATGTTTTGGGTGTGATTTACTACATAAATACAAATTCATAATTACAAATATAAAATCCTGACGGGCTCGTTGGCGCGTTCAGTAAAACACCTGCCGTGCGCATCGATGCGATTTTCTGTAAGCATGTTTTCCCCACGTCTGGTAACTTCGGAAATTAATCAGATGGGAGGAATATCGAAGTCGAGTTTCGGTCTCAGTTTATGGATTTCAGAATGCTTGAAGTAAAAAATAAGTCGACTGCGCATCATTGACTGATGTTCTGTGGGTGAGGTATCACCTACCATCAAGTGAACCTCATGCTCCTCTATCGATATCTAACATAAAAAAATTGGTGTATTTTACTTCCCATGGATGTACCTAACCTTAAATAGCTGCTCGGACGAAATGGCTTCAGCAAAATTTATTTGTAAACTAGATATGGGGCTTTGAATATAAATTGATTATGCTGCTAATAATCGCGCTGACTTTGTCACATTCGTATACATAATTCGCTGCTTCAATTCAAAACTACTCTTTTTTACAGACGGACTTATGAAAGAAAAAAAAACGTAACAATACGAATGTAAACGTAAACCCTTCTCTAAAAAAGCAAGGTTTTGAATTGTGACAGTTTTGAATTGATGCAACGAATTGTTTGTGTACATTTAAGTGAATTTTTGCAGTTCCAAAGAGTCGTCCTAACCACGACACACGGCTTTGTTATGGCATAAAACAATTATATTGTGCTTTCCAGACGGGCTTTAGTGTTGATTTTCATTGAATTTCCAGTCAGATCAATGTTAGGTTATTTGTTGACACGCAGTGTTTGTGTTTTAAGTTTTAACCAATATTTTTTATTGGCATTTAGAAGATGCGCTACTTGATTAGTAAACCTATACAAATTCAAAATCATTTATTCATGTAGGTAACACAATGTACACTTATGAACGTCAATAAAGAAATACATATTAAATGTTTCTAATTTAACATTTACTGACAGTAGACAGAAGATCTTTTTAATCGCCATTTTTTTTTTACTTTACAAAATGTTTGTAAGGAGCTGCAACCAGTTTAAGTAATTAACTATAAAACATAATAAAATGTAAAGGAAAAAAAATAAAGATTTGTCCTTTATCAGCAGTAGATATGGCGGGCTATGTTAGGAAATGAATGGATTTAATAAAAAAGTTTCTCTAAACAGCTATAGTAATATGTAACTGGATATAAAGGCGACGCAAATTTACAATAATGTATCACTTTCACTTCTTTTTTACATAGATACATATTTTTTTTGATCTCATAATATTTCATTAAAGGCCGGCAACGCAACTGCAAGTCCTCTGATGTTGCAGATGTTCATAGGTGGCGGTGTTCACTTTCCATCAGGTGAGCCGCAGGCTCGTTTGCCCCCTATATTATAAAAAAAAAATTCAATGAATAAAGCTTATATTATTATATATTGCTGAGAACAAAGTAACTATATGAATGTAGGTCTCATGTACAAACGGTTTACTCCCAGACCGTTACCGACAGCTAGCCTTTATTGTCGATGTGGTTAAAGTGCCGTACTGAAATTAAAATGTGTCTGGTGTAATCTTTAGCATCACATTAGTTCGTAACTTCGGATCGTTTGGCATTCTATTGACTATATAAAATATTGACCGCACTTCTACGAAATGACGAAATTTTCGGTTTTGATTTGAATTACAAGACTGAAAAAATCTCTTACACCTGTTATTAATTGTTTTTTTAAAGCATGTGTTATATTGGAGAACACTCTTAAAAGCGTAAACTACTCTCTAATCATATGACTAAGTACATAATATATCTATAAAAATATTTTTGGGTAGAAGAATTGGAACCGGTTATTCAAAATGAATATTAGGTTTGTTATCGCTCTTCGTGAAGTGAAGGAATGTGGTCCGTTTAAAAAATTTAATTAAAGGATATGAGGTCAACATGCACGCAGGGTTAAAAGAATAAATTGTATAAAAATGTATTGTATCGAAAAGGGGATGTTTTTGTACCTATATCTCCTCAAATTATGATATATAAGCAGATAAAGTTATATTTTGTATTAGAAGTTCTTATTTTTGGATACATTAACTTAACCTTAAAAAATATGTAGAAAGTGGTTTGTTACATATATTTTTTAATTAATTACAACTGCTGCCAGGAAACGATAGAACGCAGTGAAACAAAATTTACTACTTACATACTTATAAAAAACGACTTATTTTGTAATGAAAACATTTAAATTTGAAACAATTTTTCTAGGAAGCATCTTTTAGTAGAAATTGAATAAAAGTTGATACTATATGATATAGTTATAAAGATGACGTGTTGATCATTGGCGTAAGCTCTGCGCGCGGGGACACCAACTCCATTGTCTGCGCTGAGTCACTGTCGGTGCTCGCGCAACTATTTTGGTTTAGCCTGAGTAGGCGTCGCGTCGTACGTCTCGTATAATATCTTCAACTTCTCATGACACTCAGTCACGCCGAAATTGTATGCTTTGGTGCTTTGCTGAGATTCTTCTGTTCTTTTTATGTTAGTTGTCGACAGATGAGCATGAGGTTCACTTGATGGTAAGTGATACCTGATGCACAGAACATCAGTTAATGATGCGCCGTTGACTTACTTTTTACTTCGAGCATTCGGAAATTCATAGACTGAAACCGAAACTTAACCGTGTGCACTTCACGGTATTTCTATCTATGAATGGTGGTTCATTACCTGGTCGGAAGTCCGATATTCCTCTCTCCCGTTCAAAACCCGAAGTTACTAGACGTGGGGGAGATATGCTAACAGAAAATTATAAACATGTAACGACCCGATCCGTTCGAACCCACGACCCATCAATGCGCACGTCAGGTGTTCTACCGAACGCGCCAACGAGCCCGTCATGTACCTATGTATATCTTTAATAATTTGGTTAATAGTAAATATAAAGTAGCAAATTATATTCGTTTTATTATTACACTGGTTGGCGTCGTCCTTTGAATGTACAACTTAGTTACTTATATTTTTCTCGTTCGTCACAATCCATCTCCTCTTGTCTCAGTTCTCAAATGCCGCTGCATTTTTGTACTAAAACCTCCTGCCACTGCTGTACGAAGATCCCCTTTAAAATGATCTACTAGCCACTTGCATAATGATGAATCCTGATATTATTTATAGTATTTTATTTTGGTAACCATTAAACCAATTAGACATCTGTGCACTTTTGATTTCATACAAACGGATCGCTATTGTTAGAAATAAAAAGACCTTTATATAATCAAAGACAAAGACGAGAGGCCATAATCGCGTGCTTCACCTTCGTTTCTGCGTCGCCTCACAAAAAATGTGTGCATTAAATCCGCAAAAATGTCGGAGCTTCCTAAAGTGCGTTAAAGTTTATAAGAAGTGAGTCAATACAATTGTTTGTTGTTTTCAATAATGTCTCCTGGTTCTAAATTATTGATTTCATTAATCAATTTCAAAATAAAGTAGGTACACTTTATTTTGGGTTTAAAATATATGTATATGAACCTACATTATAAGGTGGTAATTTTCCAGCACACTAAAAAAAGCGAGAATCATTAAATCGGTACATATATTTATCAGATCGGTGTACAATGAAACGAATTGAGAATCACTTCATTTTATGAAGTTGGTCAGAATAAAGGTTAAAAACATACAGCGGGGTAAAAATAGTTACAAGGTAAACTTGATATTGCGTCGCGGAAGTTTAGAGTACCTTGTAGATGTATCAAAAATTTTCGGTTTGACATCGGTTTTAAACATACCTTAATATGAGAAAATAAGATGTATATAAATATATAAAAAAAGGAAATTCGAATTGGCTGAGCAGTTATCTTAGGTTCACATTTTTTTTTCGGAGCTCTTGATATCGGTCAACAACCAAAAATCAATCTGGTGCGAATGATTTCCAGTTCTTATTAGGTTTAGAAGAATACTTCCATTAGTACATATTCTACAAGAAGTTTATTATATCCCCTTCAACTTGACCTAACTATGAAGTAACCTTTATAATTACCCTGCTCCGAATATCTTTTCTCACTCTGTCGTACATTCCTTAATAAAGATATGGATCTAATATTGTCTTTTATTAACGCGAGTATCACACATTTAAATAAAATACTGTCTTCCCGCGACCACGGTTGCTGTAAAGCATCCGAAACGTCGGGATAAATAATTTAAACAATATAAATAATAAATCGCGTTTTATTCCGGTATACAGTATTTTATTTAAAAGATATGGATCTCTTTCCCTGATTAGTTTTTAAAATAAATAAAAACCTGCATTATCTATGCTTTTTAAGTATTTTCTGCGTGAAAGAGATAACTTGTGAGCGATAATGCTGCTTATTGCACTTTGAGATTCCTTTCTGTTTATAAGTTTTTTTATTTATGAATTGAGTGTAGCAAAGAGGGTTTAAATAGTTATTACCCGAAGCATCCTCTGAAATTGTTTGGAGTTTCAAGGTATGATATGTTTATATCGCAAATATCTGTCTTTCTCTCTACTCTCATTCACTATAATTGCTTCTGGGCTATTATTGTTTATTCATGGTTTGTGTTGGCCTTTAACGAATTAACTGCGTATGTGTTCTTGCGGTCGCATGTTCATCCGCAAACCCATGCGTCCCGGGTTCGTTACCCAGGTTGATGGTCAAGTGTTTTTCAATTATGCACTTATCAATCAGAGTTTAAGAATTGGTCGATGTTTGAAGCCTGTGCATGCAGCAAAGGTTGAATCCAACCGGAATAATGTGTTTTTGCATACAATTTGTATAAAAATAATAGCAAATAGAATTAAACTTATAATCAAAATAGTAACGTTAATCTTTAAACGCGTTTTTCGAAACGACATTTTTCCAATCGGGCGCACACTTTTCTTAAAAACTATTGGACCGATTGACTTCTGATTTTGCACACATTTCGAGGGAAGCTTCAAACCCAACTGCTAAAATAATACCGATACCTTGAATATTTAAGCCCTGCTCTCAGGTTTGGCTAATAATGTTCCGGGGAAATTACACCAAAATGTTCAAAGCTGCAGTTCCTATAAAAAAATCGTACTTAGTTCTAGTTCAGACGATAACTACATTTCAAATAAATTTAAAAAAAGTTGTTGAACCGCCATAACCTGTGTGTCCGATTGGACGAGCGTTTCACGCCACGACCAGCCTAATAGCGATTAACTTGTAAGATTTCAATAAAGGTTTTCATGAAAAATGTGTGTGGTTAGTTGAAACATATCTCATTATATGTCAAAAACCTCGGCACTGTAAGTTTGATGGTTTTGGCATAATTGATTCCTAAAAAAATACTTATTAAACATGCTCCTAGAGGGTAATACCCAAGGGGGTACCACAGCTGCCGGAAAAATTAGCAACTTAAGGAAGTTGCTAATTTTTCCGGCAGCTGTGCGGTGCGTCTGTGTGAGTGGAACTAGTGGTATTCGTGCGTTTCGATAATCGATGCCCACTCAACTTGTATTTACGCTCGGTACTAGGTGGCCGCCACAGAAATCTGTGGTGGCTGCAGTGTCAGCCGCAGACCGCAGTGTCGCTTCGCAGCGGCATAATGGATCGGAATTAACATCACCAAAATTTCGGCAATTATTAAATTAAATTTGTGACAAAATCTCAGTAATTTGCTTAAGTTTATTAAGACACAAAAATAATTCAAATGACCAAGCGGTTGTTTACATGATCAGCCGGCCTAGCATGACAACCGCGACAAATTTTTTTCGACCGTTTTCTCGTGTTTTAAGCGATTATCTCTTTATTTCTTCCGGATCTAACACGATAATTACACTTAAAACTATATACATATATTTGTCGATCGATATATCTTTTCTATCGAAGTCCGAAGTCTTTGTCTTCCCTCGTCCGCGAGATATCTCGTGGCGGTCATGCTAGGCCGTCAGAGGGCCTAGCACGAACGATTATTATCGAGAAAGTATTCGAATCGTCGCCGTCGTACTGTCAGTTGTATGAAAAATTATTTAAAATTTCATACAAATGACGCTCGACGATAGGAATACTTTTTCGTAAGTTGTTCGTGCTAGACCCTCTGCTCGCAAACACAAATGCCATTTAAGTCACTCCATGGGAGCTTCACTCACTCCGCTCTAATAAGTCAGGTCGTTGTTTGTCCTAATTTAAAGTCGGTTGGTTTTATGTCAATGGTTCTTTAAATCAAAATTAATTCTGCTAACTCTATCTATATAGGTACTAGCGGACCCGACAGACATCTTGCCAGATTGTTGGCTTAAAAAATAAAAAATATATTACTATATTTAAATAATATGCTGTTTTCCCCACTTCTATCTTTGCTCTGAAAAAAGCTTTGAGCGTGCGTGACGTGAGCTGGCAATTGCGGAATATGGCGGAGTTCCGAATCTAATTTATTTTTAAAATAATTTCCTAAATATTTTTTTTTTTAGTTATTTCGATATTATAATCATTATTTTCTTATTCGGGACATAGAGGAATCCAACTAATTAATTAACAGACTATGTAATTAGTCTTGTGTACCGTGATGATACACGATGATGTTGCTCCCGATTATCGACACAGTGACCAAGTGTGTCAATAATATAAGTAAAGTATTCCCTATTAAACTTTTGGATAAACTTGATAATGTTCAAATATAAATATTAAAAGTTGTTGAATCTGCAATATTTATATTGTGTAAGCCAAACGAGCAGGTGTATTTTTGCTCTGTTACAGCCATTGGGGAAGGTACCATTATTGGGTTAATTTAAATATAGTTTTTAATAGATCGAGATGTTGACGGAATGAGGAGCACGTATCTAGTCAACCTAAGACAAGTGGCATGGCAGTAGTTACTAGGAGTGGGCGTTAATTCAAAAAGCAGCTTTTTTAGCCGCTTTTCTAATGTTAACGAATTAGCTGCTCTTCGTTTACCACAAAAGCCGCTAAATATAGTAACTGTTTCATTCAACGATTTTCGAACGCAACGCTGGGATTAGCTCTGCGAACATTCAATGCGTAGTCGCTAACTGCAAACCAGCTAATAAAATTAGCTGCTTTTTTAACAGGTTATCAGTTTGTAATAATAACAGTTTCATTTCGTTAACACAAAACCCTCGACGACCCACCTCTAGCAGTTACAGAGTACCGTGCCGCGGTGAGGGCGAGCGCGGTCGATGAGCTCGGTGTAGGGGGCAGCACGGTGCCGATCGCGGGCGGCGGAAGGAGGCAGGGGGAAGCCGCTCTTTCCCCCCGCCACTAACTCTCCTCACCGTTCGTACGCTTGCACATACGTACAGCCGCGCCGCGCGCTCACTGATGCGTCATACCGCTATCGAAGACGACGCTACCATCCAGTCAGTTCGACACTTCCCGCGCGCCATGTGAATTTCTCGTGTTGATCATAACGATTATTATATTATCGCGAACTCCAATACCGAACTATTCTAACAATTTCCTCATCATGGACAGTGATTATGGTGATGCTGAAAGACTTGTGTGGCAGTGGTTCATGAGGTTAACGCACGTGCTCGCATCGTTCCCGAAAGTGAGTAATTTTCTGTCTTATTTTAAAGTGTGACTCGATGCTGACGTCTATACGATAGTTTCGGGCATGTTATTTTAGCAGCGTGTGTCGGATCACGGCGCCGGCTGCCCGGAATGCGGCCTCCGCCCCGCGGCGCGTTGCCGGCGTCGAACGCGCCGCGCGTAGCGTAATAAATAAAGGCGGGGCACCGCTGCGTGCGTGCGCACCCTCCCGCGCCCTTCTTTTCCTCGGGTCATTGACTCAGGCCTGTCCGCTGGCACTACCATAATCGTCTGTGCCAACATTGCCGAACACGATTCCCGGAAACGGTACCACGCTCTTGGCCTAGCCGCGCCTTGGATATGCCTTGCTATCTGTCCCAATGTCAATGCCGTTGGTTTTTAAACGTAACGGTCGCAACCATTATTTCATTATGATAACAATATTATGTTGCTTTGAACTACAGCTCTAAGTGAAGCCAAACTTGTTACGCGGCAAAGGCTATTGACCTCTATACACACACACACACGCACCTGGATAATTTAGAATTACGTCTAACTTAAAATTCATTGATTGTATATCGATAACATAGTGCCAGATGTTTCGGAAGCATTTGATGAAATTTTTGAAAAGGAATCTTATTTCTTCTGTACAATATTATGACTTTTCTTCTCAATATCCGGCAGGCGTTTACTCTATTAATATATTCCGATTCACAAGTTTAATAGGAGGTTTTAACTATATTTTGTGCGATTTACTTAAGTGTTGCACGCTACCGTTAAGTAGGCGCGTTCATGCAAACTCCGTTACAGTGCGGCATTGTTCGTTTCGTGAAATGCTAAAAATAAAGCGTGAACTTCCCGGTTGAATGGCGTCGTCGGTGCGGTGAGCGCGGGGTGTGGCAGGCAGCCATTGCCCTCACTCGGTTTGTTTACAACTCCGGCCCAGGGAATGGTGCAGAGCTCTATGCTCCATGTGTATACTGCCATTGGGTACACAATTAAGTGCTCACTGGTCGCTTCTTAATGCCTGCGCTCGCGCCATCTGCGCATGCACTATTAATATAAACTTGAACAGTCAGATAGCTAACTAACATTACCGTACAAAAACTAGCGTCGGTTCGGCCTCGGCCCGGTCGCCGCGCCAGGTGCATGCGAGATGTGAAGGTGCGTCTAGTGTTAGGTCAGTTATTGCCACAAGATGGCGCGGCCGAATACCACGCGGCTTAATGCCAATGACCAGATCTCCTCGCAGGGGCCTCTCGAATTAGTGGTCCAATACTCTCCACGTTTTACGCATATTGATAGTTTTGATTAGGTATTAAACGTGAGTAAATAATTTGAAGATATTGTATGTTATTTTTTGTTACTTATACACTTCAACTTAACGATATTGCACACTTCACACATACAAAAGATCAATTATTTATATTTCTATATAATTTTATTAATTTAAGTTTTGTTGCGAAAAAAAGTCCGCATTGCGCACATCCATGCACCGCATTCAGATTGCACATCTTATACTCTAGACTCTATTTGTACTGTTATACAGTATAAGTATATACATTACTAGCAACGCGCCTCGGCTTCACAAGGCTTCACACTATACAAAAAATAGCCTATGTTACTCGCTGCTAATGAAGAATTTCTATTGGTGAAAGAATTTTTAAAATCGGTCCAGTAGTTTTTAAGTTTATTTTAGAAATAGAAGTAGATAATAATAGATATATTAGATCAAACTGAAATCTGTGTAGAATAAAAATCACGATTTTACTTTTAAATTATATATTTTTTTGATAATTTGAAAGCCTTGTATGGTGTAATGCCTAATTAGGGTAACGCCTTCAACAAGTTGTAGGTGCCAGAAATCCTGCGCGCGCATTACTCCCAATTCGTTATCGTCCCTCATTCACTAATGGGGCCGTACATGCTTTTATGGAATCATTAGGTCATATGTGACAATATAATAAATATCTGATAGCAGTGCAAATTTCAATAATATCTTCGAAATACGGTGTGATGATATTCGTCACTGATTTAATAAAAAACATAAGACTATTCTGTTTATTGAATACGTTTACTACCATTGTATTTTTCAATAACATCGCCAGTAAACTTGCAGTGGAGTGAAGTGAAATGGGGTGTGACGGTCTACTATTTTTTACACGCAAACGTTGGTATGTGACGATAGCTTTCCTCTCGTGTTATTGCTTAGTGGAATGATAAATTATAAAATCTTCTACTGAGGCCGCGATTGATTATATCGACATTATATAAAGGTCTTCTGTACATAATGTTCCTATTATTTAGGTTGTTGCAACTATCAATAGTCATAATACAAAAAAAAATGGATGTATCTAAATATTATTCTGAGCGTGAAAGACCAGTCTTGCCGTTCTTAATACATTTTCAAATTTCAATCTTAGCACATTACTTAATTATATACGAAAGATAAATTCAAGCTCCACAAGGCGATTACATTGCCCTATGCATGATTTAAAACGATTTTCGAAACCTTTAATAAAATCCAGATTAAATCTCACAATAGCTCAAATTGTTATTTATAATGTTTTCTAAGTAAGTCATATTCTCTGATGCACTGCTCACATCAAGTTCAAGTATATCTATGTTGTGGCTGCCATTAATTAAATAAATAAGAAAGGATTTTAAAAGTTAAACGTTGACTATCAGAAGTGCTGAAATGCTGCAGGAAAGACTTATTGATTAAAGATATCTGACTTTAACTTAATGTATATTTCTTGATTACACTGCACAGTTCTTGAGAACAGCACTAGTAACATCATAACGGTGCTGTTCCGTTATACACTTACATGTACATACGTACATAATATGACGTATTATGTAGGGGAATGAGCGTGTGTCACTACTCACTACCCCATAAGAGACGCTTAAAGTATTTGTGAAGTGAAGTGCATACGTAGCTGCAGGTGTTTATGGCCATTTCAGTTTCACCTTCATAAATGTAAAAAATAAGTTATAAAGTTTAAACAGATCTTGGAAATGACTGTCGTTTATAGTAATATTTTGGGAATAATATATTATGGGTAGATAGCGGTAGACCGTATTAGCGGTAGCGTACCGTGTATTAGAATACAATAGACTAATTTCTGCCTAATTGAGATATATATGTGCTATATACAATGGCTTCTCAGTAGGCAGTACACACGGACAGTGTTTTATGATAACCGTTTCAATCAATAAAAATAAAATTATTCTTATTTTATAACTACGTCACTCAAGTAACAGCTCAATAACGTCCGCGTCGTATCTGGTTAAAGCGGTCATAATAATAATTATTGTTATTATCAGAGCGTCAATGTCGACTCAATGAAATCGACAACGAGGCGCGCGCCGTTATTGTTGCACTACAGTTTGTTATTACAAATTATCTAGTCAACTTTTTAAATAAACTAAACTAAACACTGTTAAGCAATACAGCGTCAACCCACAGAATGATAAAATGGAATTTTTGATACCAATCGCTTCCTTATGAGCTGGAGTACATATTTCAAAAGAGACATAGGTATATCATTTAAATTGTTTTAACAGCAAAAATATTGAAAAAACTAGTTGGCGCGAAACCCTAACATGTTTGGAATATTTAACAATAATGCACTAAATTCTATTACTTTGATTGCTACCAAGAAGAACGATATACATTTGGTACAATAATAATAATTACAAAAAAATATATTATTTCTGCTACTTTTAAAATAAGTTTAATACCTAATTAAAACTTTAAACTCAATTATCTCAAAATGTCAACCGTGTGGGTTGACACTGTATTGCTTAACAGCGTCCATTTTCATTATATGAAATCAGCACAATATATACCATTTGCATCGAAAATTACACTAACTCCATTTCCGTTGTTTAGACATCACTCTGCAAAGCAATTTTTATTTAAATTGTGAATATATTATCGAAATACGAGAAAAAACGTAAGAGAAACGTGAGAGCCGTAACTGAATCTTAATGTAACGGATGTAAGGTCCTCAAAAAAAGTATAGTCGAAGCCACGCTACGCGACGTTCCGACCGACATTACATGAAGTAGAGCGGCGCTGCACGCAATTGGGAACATAGTATGTGCATTGAGATGATATTCATTGTATTAAGTGAATGAAAGTTGTTGATACTAATTTACGAGTGAACTAAAAAATATGTATTACTTCTCAATTGCTTCTGCTGATTTTGCACAAGAAATTATTTGAATACCATTACTGATGACGAGTCAAATATGTATCTATTTTCTATACCATACTTCATTTTAATAGATATTGCATTTCATTTATATATCGACGTTCAGTTCGTGTCGTTCTTGATATAACAAAGTGAATCGGGTCCGGATATTTCAATATTTTTTCATTAAAACTAATCCTACTAGAGCATCTGTTTCAAACCGGTCTACCGACCGCAGGTAGTCGTGCACTTCCACAAATTTCTTCCCCTAACAACCACAAAAAACATGTACCTATATCTTTATGCAATTCATTTTTCACCCATAGTTTTAGAAAGTGGTCATTCATGAGGTTCAAAAATAACTTAATAATATCAAAACAAAAAAGATCATAGAGGAGTGCCAATACAGATTTGTCATTGTATTATCATATTCAGGTAAAGGTCGAGGATATATGAAAATCTTTATGGATTTATTCATCATTTTGAATGTCACCGTCAGTATATTGACGTGTTACCTTACTTACTTATTCTGTGTGGGCATCTTATGTTAATACAAGTAGGTATAATATTATAGACTAGCAACACGCCCCGGCTTTACACGGGTGCAGTGTAGCTGTACTGTACACAAAAATACTAGGTATGCTATGTTACTCGCTCATAATGTAGCTTTCTTTTGGTGAAAGAATTTACGAAATCGGTCGGTGTTACAAACTTACAAAAATATACATCTTTCCTCTTTATAATATATATTAGTATAGATAATATGATTTTGTGGTTTCGTAGTATTCAAAATTATTACACAGGTTTCCCAAACAGTAGGTACCGAAAATCAGAGAAACCCTAGGGGTACACACATATTATGTATATTGTGCTATTTTTTAAATAGTTTGGGTTATGTTTTTTGTCAAACCTTAACTGTAGTTATTTGTAACTGATTACTGAGACACGACACATCTTTAGTTTTAAGTCCTTTAATAATAATTTAAAGAACTGATTTCTATTTTTCACAGATAAAAGGCAGGAAGGTTTACAAAGAATATGAAGGCGCTCTCCTAGGATCGTGATGGTCCATTGATGGAACAATCGTTTGTTAAATGAGGTAAGAAACGATTATTTCTGTAGACTCTTGAAGAATTTTTGAGAAATATTAAAAAGAAAAAAAATAAGTTGATGCGATTGCTAATTGCGTTTATACACCACGGACATTTTACATTGGTTTAATCTGCGACGATCGTTCAATTATGGTAAATTATTCTCGCGTTCATTGAATGTGGATTTCGACACTAATGAACACTACGCTAACTTGAAACAGTATATTTTACGTTAAATGCAGTTTAAAGATAAATTGTGATAACTTTTAAAGTATCTGAAATAATTTATAAGTTAAAAAAGCTTAACTTATAATTTATCTTTAAAATGCCTCTGGCGTAAAATTTACTTTTTCAAGTTAGCGTAGTGTTCATTGCTGGTGTCGATTTGTGATATTTAAGGATTTGTCAAAAACATTTGGCTCTTCTTAGCAATGTTTTTTTCTGAGGAGATATTCAAAACTGCGAATAATAACGATTGTGCAAATTGGCGTTGCTGCTTATAATCTTTGGAAGTTTGCCAATGTACCTTGTTACTAGAGGCATATTATCTGAGTTGAGCACGAATCCCATGGTTACAATATTTTTAAACAGAATTATTTAGTATTTTTATGATACTACTCGCCCCGGCATCGCTCGGGGGCAATGTAGATGTACTAAACACAAAAAATAGCCTATGTTAATCGCTGATAATGTAGCTTTCTATTGGTGAAAGAATCTGTTTAAATTTAAATTTTAATTCGGTCCAGTAGTTTTAAATTTATTCATAACATACAAAAATACAAATCTTTCCTCTTTATAATATTTGTATAGATAAAATGAGTGGTATACAGTAGAGTCTACTCTCAAAAATCCAGTAAAATCTAAAAAACCTGTAATTACTGGATTGTATAGAAAAAATCATAATAAATAAAATAAAGCATTTCATAAAGAAATACAACGTTTTGTGTTCTGAATGTTCTACAAGTTTTTTTTATAACTATAACATATCTCGCCAATACTAATTACATATTTTAAAATAATCCTTAATTGAGGTCTGTTTTTGTGCAATTTATATATGGGGGAAACGCGGACGGAGGGTGATGGATTTTTGGACGTGTCGATCTATTGAAGTGCCGGATTAGTGATATTTAAATAAAGCTTTTCGACAAAGAGTCAAGTAATTTAGTTTACAGTATCTTAGTGGGAATTAAATCACACCTGCCGGCCTAGCATGACAAGCGCGACAAAATTTTGTCTACCGTTTTCTCGTATTTTAATCGACTATCGCTTTATTTCTTTCGTGTCTAACATGACAATTACACTTAAAACTCGACTTTTAATATCAAAAGTAGATATATTTGTCGATCGAGATATCTTTTCTATCAAAATTGTCGATGTCGAGATATAATATTTCGAGATATCTTACATCTTAGTTATGTCTTCTCTCGTCGGCGACATATCTCGTGGTGGTCATGCTAGCCCGGCACATCTACCTTATCATAGACGTGATTTAGATGCTTCGCTGTTGCGTTTTTTATGAGTTCTGAAGATCTAAACTCCCTTTTACAAGACCTTAGGCATTTTATACTTTTTTACAGTTTGTTTGGCACTGTGACTTCTCTGAATTGCTTTTTTATTATGGTTATTATCATATCTTATATCTTAGAATTACATATATAATATAGGATGTACCTATTTAATTAAAATGCATATTATATTATGTATAAGTACATTAATTTTAAATTTATAATATTAAAAAATAAAAATACATAAAACCATTTTTGCCAACGCTCCATCAATTTATTCATCTGGTGTTCAGATATTCATACGCGCTGATAATTGTTTGCCCTCAGGTTGATCCCCTTTCTCATTAATATGTCCCCTCTTCTATACTATGTAGTTTTGTTTTACAAAACATAATCCTCTTGTGAATGTTCAGTCAAATGAATCACGCGATCTTAAGGGGACTAGGCAGCGAAAATAGGACGAAAGTGGAAAAAGAATCAAATGGCATTTGTGAAGAAAGAGATAAACATATAAATAAATATCTAACTAAAATTTTAAATATATAGAAGACGTCGCGTCCTGACGAGGGACTGAAACCGGTTAAGTTTTATTTTCCAAAATACGTGTCTGACTGAGACACCATGATATTAGTTTTAAAGAGTAACACACTAAACTTACCACAGTAATTTTTTTTAAGAAATAATTTTAACAAAAACCTTTATTATACCGGTATAACTCCCATAGTAAATTAACCGGTATTCAGTCCCTGTTTCAAACCTCGACCACTGAAGTAGTTAGCCAAAACTCCGACTAAAACGTTGCCAGAAAGAAAATGTATAGACTATGTTCTTTCGGCCTATTTTCTTTGCCTAGTCCCCTTTATTTTTTCCTAATATGTTTGTGCACGTTTTACGTGCCTGTGTTATTATAGAGCAACTCTTTTAGCTCTGTTTTATATTTTTGCGTTATTTTATTTGTACAAGACAGTGGCTAAACTGAATATTTATAAACATATTGTTTTATAATACATATTTATTTATTAAATATTATAAAAAAATATATTATAATTTTACTCCCATAAAAACGGGAACATTTGTAAACAATTATCATAATGAAGTGTTTAATAACAGTTCAGCTGAACGAATAAGTAAACATTTGCATAATTCATAGACCCAATCCGAAATATCAACTCAAATAAAATTATTATACAGCAATGTCGGATAATGAATGTTTTCATTATCAAGCATCGCATGAAGGTCAGCGATTAAGTTCCACTGCGTACAAGTTCAATGCGTAATAGATAAGTACGTCCCAAAAACAAGGACAAGGTTAAAAAAACGTGTAACAGATTTGTAACATGCTGTATTTTTCAAAATACGTGTCTGGTTGAGATGCCATGATATTATAGAGTTATACACACTATTTTTTTCAGTAGATATAACTAAAACGGATAAACCTTTATTATTTCGGTTAAACTCCCATAGTAAATTATTGGTTTGAAGAAACTTGTAGCGACATCTATTATCTGCGGCTATAATCAGTACGAAGACGTCAATAAACCCTTTAGGTTTGAGGGAGAGCCTTCTTCCCTCAACAAACTTACTGTAACTTGACTATTTACTGATCATATTTATTACCCACGATGATAAATAATGTTAATGAACTCATTCAGTAATTATTATTGTATTATTGTTTATGTAGAAAAATTAAACAATGCGATAACACGCTACCTACTACTATTTAACGTTATCTATGCATTTATCGTAATCGTATACAATAATAAAATCCAGTCAGGCTAATGTTTAGTCGGAATAAAGTAATGAATGAGTCATTACGGTTAATCTATTTCAAGTCTAATCTATGATAAAAGTATTATATGAAACAATCTTTGTCCTAACGAGTGTCAGTTAGTTAATAACAACGCCACCTGAAGCGACAACTGAATAGCGTCCCCTCGTAATCCAATGAGGCAAGGGCGTCGCGTCGCGTCGTCGCGTCGGCTTGAATAGCATTGCCTGTAAAATTGATGAAAAAACAAAACGTGCCGTTGAACTCCAATGCATCGTATCCGTTAGCTTTAGCCGAGGTCAGGGCGGCATATTGTGGACACAAATCGAAACGGATTAACGTTCATTGATATTTATTTATACGCAGTCAATTCTTGTTCGACAACTATGCTTAGAGCAATTGTTTGGAGCAAGTTAAATGATTTTTTTATTACAGAGCGGCTTGAGCAGGTGTGTTACCTGATGGTTAGTAATCACCACCGCCCATGCACATCCGTGACTCAAACGTCTTAGATGCGTCGTCGGCCTTTAAAATTCTAAATTTATTATTATGATTTTGTAGAAAAAAGTAAATAATCAAATTTACTCTAGAAATTTACTCTTACGGCCTTATTCATAAACGTATTATAATAAGCTTGATATAGTTAAAATATGTTTTGTTTCTTTCGTTCTGTAGTTATATTCGATAGAGCGAGACAAAACATATTTTAACTATATCAAGCTTATAATACGTTTATGAATAAGGCCGTTTATTTCTATAATATATTTTTAGAATGATTAATAAATTATTATAGATAATATCAGGACATTTCATTGGACAGGTAACACTTGTTGTATATTGTCTAAGCAACTTTTAATGAATGAATGTTTATTTACAAGGTAAAACAGTAAAAAACAATATTCCACCGGCGACTTCAACGAAAAGTGTAGTAAAGCTTCCTGTAAATTGACTCTATCTATCGCACTTTCTGTGCTAAGGAATAAACGAACAAATCGTTTTACAGCGTTCAACGATGACGGAAAATTTTCAAAGTAATCGAATTGTGGGAAAGAGCTTGTACCGGCCGGCGTCGAATCTCGAATGTTAGTAGAGCGCAAGCGTCGTTGAATCGATTTCTAAATATGGAAAGCTTTTTAATAAGTATACGAAATGTCATAATTTAAGCATATTGTGTAAGTAGGTCATCTGAACTCTTATTAAAATATTACTCATATGTGGTACTAAGTTGGGTCAACTAGGGACTTGATTGCTGGTTTCCAAATTATACATCATATTATTATACGCAAAATTACATGTGATTGATTTTATACAGTTACTGGTCACGCTGGATTTTTTAATAATTGAATGATAATTACTACCGAAAAAACAGATCTCAACCGTCAGGTTTTTTCTCACGATTGTCATAAATAATACTAGCGACTTTGTACTCGTACACAAATTAAAAGTTTACTCGTATTGTTTTTATATAATTTAATGAATGAATATCACACCTGTTGCTCGTTTACGCTGCAACACACGAATTCATTATGATTATAATATGTAGTTCTACATATTATAGTAATTTTAATAATACACATAATTTACTTTTTCTGATAATAGTAGGTCAAATATTTACGGCCTTGCCTTGCAGCTTGATATAGTTAAAATATATTTTGTCTCGCTCTATCGAATATAAAAAGACTACAGAACGAAAGAAACAAAACATATTTAACTATATCAAGCTTTAATGCGTTTATGAATAAGGACGTTAGACTGTAGGTATAGTCTTACCGCTTAACCTAAACAACCCAAGGTTATTAATTTAATTTGCATAAAAAATGTATCTAAATTATATTTATTTTTTTCCAGGTATTATCAATGAGGACAATTCGTTCAATTATTCGCTGTTGCCTTGGTAAGTTTTTCAGTTTCTAATGTTTTATATTTATTGCTATGCTATTGCGAAATACTTATATGTGTTAATATGTCAAAATGCGATAAATTCTATTAGCTTAGCGATAAGTTAAGAATAATAGTCCAATAGGATAGATTTAATGTTATTTTTCATTGTTTCAGATTAAATCTGCAATCAATGCGAGCGATGAAGCTTTCAATGCGATGTCTCCAAAAATAAGGGCCATATTTAAATACAGGTAATTAGATTTTACTTTATTATTAGTCATATTTAGGTCTTAAGTACTTAAAGGTTGGCATTGCTATTGTATTTTATTAAGCGAATATGTGCTCTTGCAATATTTTTATTTTTATATGTAAGTACATAATGAGTTGTTCCCCTAAGTGGTTATTGGAAATAATGTTTTTCAAAATTTAAATGTATTATTAATACAAATTCGATAATTATACATATTATATAATTGTATATTTAAGTAATTTACATTTAGATAACACCTTGACTCTTGGAAATTATAGCTGGGCGCCCAATTGAAGAATAAAAGCGAAGCGTTCTAAGGAAATATTGTATAGATTTTGAAATAAATTTTGACAGCTACCGGAGAGCGAGAAGTGTCGGCGAAAGTGCAGTGGATGCAGCGTACATGCGGCGCTACACCAACAGGTAGGTCCAACAACTTTTCGAGGTTAATTATCCCACATTAACCTTCTCCTTCATCGTATTCTATCACCTCCATGATTTTTTATTCCATTTTCAGTCGTTCTATGTATTGCTTAAATTTGTATTTATTTTCGTAGCCGCTTTTATTTATTGAACGCTCGCGGTTATGCTTTAGCGATTTTTTTAATAAATTGTAATAGTGATGTTATATGTTGTAATAGTAGTGCTACGTATTTAAATATTGATGTTGTAACGTTTGTATTTATTGTTTGGACATTACTGCCTGTGTAAGAGTAATTGGTCATAGGAGAGATTGCATCATAGAAATAATATGTGTAAATCTCTATATATTAAATGACTACATACATATACACCGTGATTTTGTGACCGTGACGTGTGTGAAACGAAAGCCATGACCTTTATATCAGTTATAGATCCAATATGTATAATATCAGTTTCGCTGCAGTTCAGCTGCTGCGGTCATTCACACCAGTGATCTTGTGAATGAAATGTTGGTGTGTTACTAACAAGGAAAGCTTCCCAGGTGTCCGATTTCAATGCCGCGGTAATATGTTATTCTACGTCAAAATCTAATAATTTTTATAATCAATAAAAATAAAAATAAATTAATTTAAAATTTGTTATTTTTAATTATTATAAAAATGATTAGATATTCATTTTTCAAAATGCATTTATAGTTTATACATGTTTTTCATGAAGATTATGTCCCACTTGATCGTTTTCAAAAGTATTTACTACAAGTATGTGGAACTTGTAAGTAATCCTCTAAGGGGGTGAAGTTTGGAGGTTGATTTCAACATCTAAAAATGTTTTTCGCCGATAAAAAAAATACGTGTCTCTTAGATTTTGAAGTAGAATATAATAATATATGATATATGAGATAGAATTCAGCGGCATTGAAATCGGAGGCGGACACCTGGGAACCTTTCCTTGTAAGATTACATTCGAAGGAGAAAATTTAAATCGTGAAATTTCAATGTGTTTAATGGATTCTACGAATAGCTTTCGTTTCAAAACGACTTAAAAATCACGTTGTATATAATACCAATAACTTTGAACTGCAGTCAGAATATAGAAAATCCGTATTAGTAACGTAATAGGGATGTTGACTAATTTTTGGAATTGCTTTTATTTTATAGATACATCCTTTATAAACACGAAAAAAAAATCTTATCAAAAAATATTACATATTTCAATAAAAAATACGTAAATAAAAATACTTTTCAAAAATTCCCGCTAAAACGCTCCAAACTGTCACGTGACGTCACAGACCGAATTTTTATTGAATTTATTCGTGAGAAGTGAAAAGATTTGTTAAGATCTAACTTTGATCGAACGCGAGCGAGATTGTTTATCGGTATTTACGTATTTTTTATTAAAATATGTAATATTTTTTTATAAGATTTTTTTTTCGTGTTTATAAAGGATGTATCTATACAATAAAAGCAATTCCAAAAAATAGTCAACATCCCTATTGTATATAGATGCCGTTCAAGTAATAACAGAACATAATCATTACCCCCCCGCTTGTCAGGTCATGTCAGGTAAAGTAGGAAAAGCTTTTATCCCCTCCCCTCCATTACGTAAACGTTGGTACATGTATTTTTTAAATCTGTTTTGGTTTCTTTATTGATTTCATGGGCAGCAGTAATCAGTAGAAAAAAGAAATTAATAGGCTATAGAGACATATAGATATTACCTATATATAAAAACACAACAAGTTAAGCTTTTAAGTTGCAAAAATAAAGTTTGAAAGTTTTTGTTATTATCTGTCAACTAATACTTAGGTAAGCAAGATTTGGAGCTTAACTCAATTTGATCCAAAAGTGGACATGTGCCCTTTTAGTATTTAGAGATCCAAGTATAATGACGCTTTTTTTTTCGAGCGCGATATATGCGCATTTTCCTTGGCAACTATCACCAGAGCGCATATATGCCCGCATTTCACTTAGGCATTTATCACCAAAGCGCATGTTAAACCCTTTATTATATTAGGAGCGCAGTCAATGAAAAGTGATGATCGTAAAAAACATAGTTTCAAAAAATTTTGTAATAAGAATAAATTTTTCACTTTTCTGTGTGATGCGAATGGGTGAAACATGTTTTCCTATACTATAGATCTTTAATTATGCGATAAATTTTATCTATAATAATTTTGTTGTGTAATATGTATGCCAAAATAAATTAAAAACATCCATCTGAGTGTGGGTTGTTTAAACAGTAATCAGTGGGCAGTCTTGTTAAGTAATCATAATATTACCCCGCAGACGTTGTTCTGCCACAATTTTGGCTTCGAAATTATACATATAATTACTAGCCGTCCCCGCCCGCCCGCTTTGCTGGGCGAATTGTAAAGGATAGAGGAATATGAACTATCCACATAAATTTGAAAAAAAATGGTAAAGGGTTGATGGAATTCAAAAAATGAATAGCCTAAAACCTTCTACAATTAATTCCGCGTCGAATGGTCATGGTATCATGCCGATCGGTCCAGTAGTTTTCAAGTTTATCGATAACAAAGAAAAAAAAGTTGCTTATATATATATAGATTCTTAAATTTGAATATGCCCATTTACCCACTATAATTGTCTAATATGTCACTGATTTGCAGTAGACATCTATTATTTCAAAAAAGCTAAGAATGCATGACGTGAGCTGTCAAGATGGCGGAGTTTCGAATCTAATATATTTTATAATAATTTTTATGCATATATTTTTTCCTGATTTTTTCCAATATTTTAATAGCCTATGTCTTATTCCCGCCATAGAGGAATCCAACAAATAAGATTTCGTTAAAATCGGTGCAGGCGTTCTTGAGTGGTGTAACTAACACAACTTTCTTTTATATATATAGATATATTTATAATGCACTAGTTAGATATAATATAACAAAGGCAGTGGACACAATAGTTTTCCACTACAAATATTAGTAAATATAATGTACAAAGCAATAATTTATATGATAATTCTGTAATCTTGTGTAGGTACTAACTTTATGCTGGACAATGAGTAATGAGTATCAATATGATCTGATGTTTGTCAGTGCCTATTTAGGTAATACTTTAATCGAGTCAATATACCTAGGTAATAAATATTGAAGTGTTTATCTTACGCATGGTACTTATATAAAAATGCGGTATTGATACAAAACGACTTATAACCGAGCGTCCGTAATGACCTTGAGATTCTACAGCTTTTTTTATTTGATACTTTTCTACCATTTAAAATATATAATCGTAAATCTTCTGTCCTAGAACAGCATGTGTGTAGAATACAATAACTAAATTGGTATCTTTTTAAAATATGTACATAAGGAACTTTCCATTTAATTTAATTCAAGAATACTTGTTTAAATTTCTTTTTAACTTAATATAAAAAGGTTTTTCTAGACAAAATAAGAATATTGTACGTTTAAACTATATACAAAAACCCTACATACACAGTTCCTTACACATCGCCTAACCCTATTAATAAAACGAAAAAATCGATTACAATTGATATGATACGGTTGAAAAAGAGATTTAGGATTTTTAATATATTATGTGCCTACGAATGCATACGATGCATTTTTAAAAAAACGCTTTTAAAAGTGACAAAAAGAAAATGGCTCACAATGGGAGGTGCATTTGTACATTTAGGACAATTTTATTATAATAGGGATTTTCGAAATGGAACATCATAAATTGTCTTCGATAAGCCAAACAAAAAGCAAATATCACAAGTTCTGATTAACAAAATAAAACCTCGACCTTACGTTTACCACATACTTATTTAAGTGCGAACTATGCCGTATGCGTATTAATATTTTATCAAGAAGAAAAATAATAAATTGTCCAAATTACCGAAAGTAATATTTTATAAAAGTTATTAAATTCCAGAAATAAGTTTGATAAATACATATAATATTATGTATTCTTGATGCGGCTGGCGAAATAGAAACTATGCTACAAATAGATTTTAATAATTCAATTACAGGATTTTATTAGATATTCATACACTCTTTTGATGGTTAATATTCATTGTCTCTTGTTTCTAGTACACAATATTTAGACTAAATAGTACAAGTATATAGTAATATGTGGATTGTAAAGTGAAGAGTTATTTCATGAGTTATCGTCATCCGCTGTTTTTCAACATAGCCAGTATTATTGATAAAAGTGTCTGAAATATCGTATTTTTGTATTAGATCATTGACATAGTATTAAATGGACTTTTGGTCCGCGCTAAAATCGACGTATCCGAGGAATAAAATTGTAATAGACTGGGTTATATTTCTTACATATTTTCCGGAGAACAAAAACTAAAATTGTTATAGTTATATGAATAATTGTAAAAAAAATTAGGAGGTGTAGGTATATTGACTTCTTGATGTAGAAAATGCTACGATATATACTTTACGATTTTGTTTCTCGGGGACGTCGAAATGTGTCCCGACCAAAAGAATAACAATTCTACAAATAACTAACAATCGTCGATCAGTCTTTCTGTGGATAACTAATATAACGCACGCGCTTAAATGACAGAATGGGCTGAGAAAAAGTGTAAAAACTACTTGAGTAAATTGAGAAAAGACGGTTGTGTATCATAATTTCAGTAAGTCAACATTGTTCTTTATTATAGAAGCATAATTTCGCTTAAATAATCTTTTGAGATTTTCTATAAAAATGATCATAGAAATGAACAACTATCTCTTTCTGGCACGTTAATCATATATTGTACAATAAAAGAGAACGTTCCTCAAATCATATTTCCATGGCAATGTGAACAAATAGTCCCTTTCGTATTTATTAATTTCAGTTTTCCTTGAGATCCGATCAGGTACTCACTATAAAGACATGTTATATATAAATCGCGACAAAGAGAAAATGTTAATCTTAAGATTTAAATCTAGTATGTTCGAAACATTTTGCGGATTTTATTTAGTATACGAGTTACTTTTTATATACAATAATATATTGTTGTTTATCAAATATATTATTATATATTACCTTACATGTTGGTATTTTTTTTGTACCCTGCTAGATATATGATCATTTACAGCTAGGTATTTCTTAGACAATACTTATAATAATATTAATAGCAAAGTCTTCTAAGTCGGTCAAGTTTGTATATTTTAGTAACTTTTAAAATAATGTTTCCACTTTACTCTTCTTTGTCCCCATTGTCACTTTTCCAAAATGTGGCATGAGGCGTGGCTTAAATAATCGGGAAACTTTTAGTGAATTTTGTATGCGACCCGAAGTCCATTTAATACTATGTCAATGCATTTGATAGATATTATATTTGACGGTTTATCAAACACCTAACGATGTTTTTAGTTACTAATGTTGTCATGTTCTTTTTTTTTTTTAAACGTAAATATATTTATGTTCTGTAAAATTAATGATTTCAACACTGTCTAGACAGTGGAACATAAATTATTGTAATAACTTCGTGTAGAACAGAAATAAAAAAGTAGAGTAGTTTGGCGGCATTTTCCACACAGTACTCATTGCAGTAACTGCGTACCAATATTGAGATGCGTCGAATATACATAGCTACAAAAATAACTTGAAGGACGAATGACGATATTGGATAAATTGCGTATTGAACCTAGCGTAGGTATTTAAATAACTGCGCTGACAAGAACATCCTATTTACAATATTGTTTCTTTCATGTCCCAATTTAACTCTAAACGATGTACATATATTATAACTTTTTTTATTATTATTCAACCATATTTTGTGATACAGCTCCTAAGAAATATCAAATCACGTAAAAAAACCATTTCATCAGGAACAACTTGCACAGTTAACATAGTAGGTACTAGACTCAATAATGAATCTCTATTGAAATTGAATAAAAAACACATAAATAATGTATGTAGGCGAGTTATTCTGTTCTTGTTTCTCTCTTCTTCTGTTGTTAAGTTCTAGTACATAAAACATATTCTGTGGGCACTGTTTGCCGCTTCGTTTAAATCGGATTAAGGAATTTACAGGTTGAGCTCCTTTGTGTGCGATGTAAGCGGAATAATACTATTGAATGATATGGAAAAGGATATTTTTAACAGTAAATTTATAACAAAGGCTTGCAGATGTATTTTTTGCGATCAAATATCCGTGTATTTTTGACAGTCGAGCATAAACATTCGGCATTAACTGATGCAGTTCACGGCTTTTCTGTCAATATATAGACGGCTAATTACCTGATAGGTATCTCAATATCCTTCTTACTCGCAACAACGCGGGAAACATTTTAAAGGAAATTAAAAGCATGTCAGACCAGTGGAGCTATTCTCCAAGCAAGGAGAATTAAATAACAAAAATTCAAAAATCATTTATTCATTTAGATAACACAATGTACACTTATGAACGTCAATAAAAAAATAATATAAAATGCTTCTAATTTTACATTTACTGCCAGTTCTCAAATCAAGGGCGTAGAGCGGAAGAGAAGAACTGGCAAGAAACTCGCCGCCACTCTTTTTAATCGCCAAGTTTTTGTTTTACAAATGTTTTGTAAGGAGCTGCAACCATTACACCATGTTCCACATGACATCTTTAAGTAATTATGAATTACAGTTTTGAATGAAACATTGTTTCCGCTAACGAAAATCTCAATGTAAGAAATATAACCCAGTCTATTACAATTTTATTCCTCGGATACGTCGATTTTAGCGCGGACCAAAAGTCCATTTAATACTATGTCAATGATCTAATACAAAAATACGATATTTCAGACACTTTTATCAATAATACTGGCTATGTTGAAAAACAGCGGATGACGATAACTCATGAAATAACTCTTCACTTTACAATCCACATATTACTATATACTTGTACTATTTAGTCTAAATATTGTGTACTAAAGCAATTTATGGAAAAAAAGTGATTTTTTGAGCCCATCACATGGGATGACCCTCTCAAGTAATGTTTGAAGTTACTATGTATTTGTTAATTACTTAATTTTATAAAAAAGAGATTAAGATTACTCAATTATACAAATATGTTCTTCCGACCGGTCATAACATCAATTATACAATATTAGCTAATCTGGTGCTCATTAATCCCAATAGTATCTTTGAATTTACAAATTGTATTAACTACAATATAAACTTGTACAAGGCATATTAAATGGCATATTCTATGGGTTAAACTTGTCTAGTAGAAGAAGCGAAAGTGGTATGTAAGGATCGGAGCATATGGAATTCCGTGATCTCTGCCTACCCCAATGGGAAAGAGGCGTGATGTATGTATGTATGTAAACTTGTCTTGATAATAACTGCTTAAATTAGAATCAGTTTACTGTCAGTCACATACGGGTGCTAAGGTTTATGGATATGATTACAATAATTTTACACTCGCTGTGGAAAGTTATGTTTCCAATTGTTTTGGTTTAAGATAGTCGTGCATTTAAGAATATAATGATTTATTGACTTGTTGTTCACAAGAACGACAAATGGCTCTATTTTTAGTTTTTATCTTTTAACAATGACTACCTTTAATGGTAATGGCAACTGCAACAACTGGTTCGCTTTCGCCTTACCTTTATTTATACCTTATATAGATTAAATATGAGTGACGTGTTCACTAAAATAATAATTCTGATTGTAGAATGTTCCACCTTTACAACATTAACCTATTCCTTAAAAAATGTATGATATATTGAAGATTTTGTTTTTCTTTTAGAAAATGAAATATAGAAGTAGGTCAAGATCGGGAAAAATGTAATAGTTACATAAATTTTTTCTCGATCTTGACCTAGCTGTTTTTCAGTGTTTAGAAAAACATATTTTTATTTTACTCACTTTTTCTTGGATATAATGGAATATATCCAAGCTTTATTAACTTTCTCCGGTTTTACTTCGTCGATTATCTTCTTAAAGCTGTTAGAAATATGTGTTGTGCCATTTCTCTCAGTTTTTCAAACAATTTCCATTCTTTATTTTAATTAAAATTATATTATATAATATAATTGGCAAATTTCTCAGTACATTTAAATACGGTAAACAATATGCAAACGATTGAAACATAATATATGTAAATACTGGAGTAATTTATTGTTTTACCAACAGCTCGACTCCCGATAATTATTTAACGACGTAAACGATTCATTTATAGATTCAATTATCACTGGGTAATTTATAATAAATTATGATTATTGTTTAAAGTAAACATTGGTGGTGTTGTATTATGTACATACAAAGGTCTGCAGTGATAACGGTTAAAAATGTATAGATAAGTGGGTTTATTTTCACTCCATGCACATAAGCTTTGAAATAAATATTCTCAAGTTATTAGAAATATGTATCCTGAATTTTGATGACGTACTCGTAATATAGTTTGATTTTTGTTTAGAAATATTTTTGAATATTAAAAATCTTCAATTTGTAAATAATAATATGTATCTGTATTTAGAAAATACTATTGGCCTAAAATAATATATGGGCGCTAATATGCAGTTAAAACTATTAGTGTTTTTTTTCAAAAATTCGTATTATACAGTTTTTGGATAAGTTTATATGATTTTTTTCCCTTTGAAAACAATTAATATATGTAGTTAACCATTACAATATTATATTATAATTTTTGCAAAACGTGTTGTTAACTTTTTACATCGTAAAATCGTCAACCTATTCAAGTTATAATTTACTTACTGTCGAGTATTAATAACATTCGAGACCTTGTTGAGATTTTATTCAAAATAAGTAATGAAATTTTGAATAAAATCTCAACAAATACCTAACGTAACCTAAAAAATTCTGTTCTTGTATTCGTGTGCTTTATTGTTCAATTTTGATACAACGCGAACGTCTCGATTCCAATTAAGGAGTACGGAATTCTGTAAATTTTTGAGTTCCGGCTTTAATTCAAGAGTACGGATTTGGATTACATTCAGAACAAACTCAGTTGATTTCGAACTCGATACGGTCGGGAATAAGCCTCCAGATTCTGTATTGCAAGTATGTTTGAAAATCTAGTATTTAAGTAGCATCAACAAATTACGTGTTATCTCTCAAGAGTGCATTGTTGAGGACAAAGATAAAAGGGTAACAAATTTGACCTATTAAATTTTCAAATACTGGACCCTATAACTTATGTTTTCTATCGAAATGACGCGGATGTTATAATCGATTCATGTTGTTAATTCGAAAGAACTTCGACTTCCGTAGAATTTTCGACCATCACTTTATCCACCGATATAATAGTCCTAATGAAAACGGTACGCTCAACTTTAACACTAGAAGGACTGAAATTTCGGGCAATAAAGGTATACCAAATACATATCAGTTTTACAGAGGGGAGGAAGTTGAATTAAACTGTTAACATGCCTTATTCATTTGGTGTATATAAAGTCAAACACAAAATAGCAAAAAAAAAAATAGCTTATAAATTGTATCATAATAAATATGAATACATTTTTATTTCAACGAAATTGAAAATCAGTCAAAATGACTGCTTTAGGCAATCTAGTGTTAAACATATCGCCATTATATTATGCAGTATAGAGTTAGTACATACTGGAGATAATGTGGCATTTAATCTTATTTGCAAATTATTGTAATGCAGTGTTTTTCACGTATTGTTTACGTCAATTGAACACTTAACATGTTTTTTTTGTAAATCTAGTCTAAAAAATAAAATAAAGAAAAGCGTTAAAAATACGTATGCATAATGTAAATGTAATGTAAAAGTTAATACTTAAATCCCGTTCGCTATAAAGTTAATTTGCTAATCAGTCGATAATTGAAGCTCTGAAAGATTATAATTCTTTTATTGATTTGCACCCTTAATTTTATTTACACAGATCGAAGTTGGATGTGTGTGCGATCTAAATATAACATATCATTCGGATATAAAATCCAATCCTGTAAACGAGAATGTTAGTGTCAATTGTTTTGTTATACTTCACCTTAACCTATAACCACTGCGCTAGAGTGTAGGTACATGGAAAAGTTGTGAACCGATACTGCGCACTTCGGTTTAGTGTACATTTCTTCACCGTATCATAAAATGATGTCCTTGTAGACAAGTCGATATCCAACATAAACAATGAACGCGATAAATCTTACGATGCACTTAGATCGATTATTTCAAATGTTTTCTGTTATACGGTAAAGCTTAGCTGATATATTATAATGGTTTGTGGTTATGTTATATCATTTACGAAATATCTTGTTAGTTACTGAAGACGAATAGCCTAACCTTCGATACTATAATTATATAGTATCGAAGGTTAGGCTATTATATATATATATAATTTACAGGTGAGACAATTCATCAGTGAAAGCGATTGTTTGATTAAATATTGATAAAAGAATGTTATCAGTCGGGAACACTTTTTTTTTATTTGTGTATGAGCAATGAGCTTTAAGCTTTAACGCGCAAACAACGTATTTCTACTAACCATAATTTTAGATGTAACATAACGGTGCAGCTGCAGTTATTAATAATAATAAACATTCAATTATATAAATACAAACACAAACGTCTTGTACTTCAACATAAATTTAAAAAAAATATCAAACGTCTAACATATTAAAAAAACAAGAGGACACTGTTAGTCAATATTGCCATAATTATTCAGACATTACGTCGGAAAAAATATGGTTATAAATGCATGTGAACCGAGAAGGCAAAATTTAAGATATTACGTGGCTGCTCCTTAGAAAAGTTTAACTTCAAATTGTCGACCAATATTTCCCATGTGCATTTTCCGCCATCTTAGGTGTTAAATTCTTTCTTAAAAAGTTTTTTTACAATACGAAAATTTGGATGCAATACTTTTTTGTAGCTTATTTTACGATCTACAATAAGTAAGGTGTTTTACATTTTTCACCTATCGTTCCTCGTTATGGAGATATCGATCGAAAAAGCCAAAAAATTCGGTAGGAAAACATGTGTTTTGGACTATAATATAAAAAATAAGTAAATATGAACTCCGTAGGAATAGATCATCATAGGCGATACTATGACAACTTCGGAAAGACAGCTGTCATCTTTCAGTCTAACCGTGACCACGGTTGCTGAAAAGCATCAGAAATGTCGGAATAAATAATAGATCATAATCATAAATAATACTTTTATTTCAATAAATTATAAAACTAATGAAATTACTATTTTTCAACATTGTGCAGCAAGCTTTTAGCCTCTCGGCTAAACTTGATCGCCCTGATTTTTAGACAGCTTTACGGCCTAATACATACTCGAAGGCTTAATCGACATTGAGATTTAGTTAAAATGAGTGCTGTCATTTCTTATAACATACGAGTACTAGCATCACGCTCCATAAAAACCAAAATACAAATCTTCTCTTTTTATAATTGCAATAGCATTGTCTACACTAATATCATAGTTTATTAACAAGCAGCAGCTTTATATTTTATGATAATCATGTTAAATGAAATATTTAAAATGAAACAAAAAACTTATTGCAGAGAATTTGAGATATATAATTAATCTATACTAATATTATAAAGAGAAAAGATTTGTATTTTTGTATGTTATGAATAAACTCAAAAACTGGACCGATTTTTAAAATTCTTTCACCCATAGAAAGCTACATTAGGCTATTTTTGTGTATAGTACATCTACACTGCACCCGAGCGATGCCGCGACGCGTTGCTAGTATAACATATAAACAAAAAAGATTAATAAATTAAAAGTTACAAACGAAACATGTGCAAGCGATAATTCTGCAAGGTATTATAATATCATTTACTATTTCTAGTTAACGAGAAGAATATGCTAATTCATTTATTCTGTAGCTGTATTGCTATAAAGTAACGCTGATTCATCATAGTTGCAGTTAGTGTAATAATAAAATCTATATGTTAACTAGCAACACACCCCGACTTCCCACGGGTGCAATGTAGATGTACTATACATAAAAGAATAGTCTATGTTATTTTTAAAATCGGTCAAGTAGTTTTTGATTTAAATAGGAACAAACCAGACAAATCCTTCCTATTTATAATATTAGTATAGATATAGATAAAGTTTCCTTGATTACCTACGTAAAATAAAAATAAAAATGTAAAAGTTACTTATTGTGTCCCTTAGTCCCGTATACTCTGATAGGCTGGACAACTTAATTTAAATCTTGTTTCCCTGCGACTCAAAGATACTGCCGCGAAATAAAGCTGAAGAAATAATTATCTATTACTTAAATCTAACGTAGTCTTTTAGCTGACAGATTATTCATTTTCCTACTTAGGCGGCATTCGATTAAATTTTCGCAATTTGACATGTTGTTTTATGATCCTAACAAACTGAATTAGACATTTACTTCTTTGTGTTCGCTTTTTCGCTTCAGTAATTATTCTTTGACGTTTTTTTAATGGAATTCCTGCAATTCTAAATGTATGCAAACGATCAAGTCACAGTATGATTACTAGCAAAATTAAATAATGCAATTTTATTCATACTTTATTTTTTTTTGTTCAATTGGAACATAATGAACGAGTACTAGTTAATAATAATAGGAAACGACGCAAATAAATGGAGACAAAAACATTATTACTATACCTGTTATTGTTAATTATCTTGTCCTATGTCAACAGAGATAATTATGATATTTATAAACGTATCATTTACAAGTAACGCGACGTAATATTAAGAGTACGTGATCGAATATTCATTACTCTTATGTTGTAATGGTTCATTGATAATTAATAATTTATTGCGTAATTGAATTAGGTTTTACTCACTTTTTCTTCGAATTAAATTTATGGGCTGGGGGCCTAGCACGAACGACTATCGACATCGAATTCGAATCGTCAAATGTCAATTGTATGAGAAATTTCATACAAATGACATTTGACGATTCGAATTCGATGTCGATAGTCGTTCGTGCTAGGCCCCCTGATTGGGCCCGGGCCTTTCCATAGTCCGATTTTTATTGAGAATTTTTTTTTTCACAGGTTTTTATATAGAAAACAGTCATCAATTATATACATATTATTTCCCTGTTAAAATATTTTTAAAGATAACACAACCGATTAAGAATGAGTAATAAAATATTGTCGGTGAAAGCGTTAGGTGCCCAGGATCAGTATAGCATCGATATTTCGTCTTCCGTCATGTGGCAGTCTTTATTTATTTATTTCTTTTAATATCACTCGCAATATAATATCATACTAAACTATATACATTAGCTGAGTGCCAGATTCATCCCAACGTTGAAGTGATAGTAAATATTTTTAATACTCATACTATTTTTTTTTATAAATTTCATTCTCAGTATCGTACATAATTTTTCATAATTGCAATGTTTATCTCATCTCATGGTGTAATTAATACAATATAAACTTTAAAACAAACTTGCTCCATCACTTTACCACCTCAGTTCAGGGACATTATACGATACGCAGTACTAAAATATGATATTATAATTATGCATATAAATATAAACTCCATGACGTAAAATAGTATAAACAACCAAACGAAATTGCGCATAACCTGGTTTATATCTCTGTATAACCGTATTACTTATCCTATTTCGATACTGCTCTTCCTCCCTACTTAAAATCAGCTATCCCTTTCTTAACGAACATGGCGGATTGTTGCATTTTTCTGCGCACGCGCCACTACGCCTCTCGCAAGTAATCAACAATGTTAATATATTCATTTAAAGTGAAATGAACCTCCTCGATCGTCGTTAAAGTTAATACATACATTAATAATTAAAGTACTATTTTGTGTAATTGCTCAATATAGAAGAATATACTTATGCATTACGCAAGTACGTGTCAAGTAAGAAAAAACCGTAGGACTTGGTGACTGGTGAGTGCCATTTTAACATATTCGATAAATATATAATCATTATTGTCTTTTTTTCACAATATAGTTAATTATTTAAGAAACGATGCTCAATAATATCTTATTCATCAAAATGACTACCTCGAAGTCACTAGTGCTAGGGCGAGTATTGCGTATTCGAACAGTGTTTATATTAAACGCAATTTATAGGAAAGTCAGGAACAATAAGTTTGAATGCACTTAACGTAATTGAACATAATTCGAAGTCAAATTAATTTTCAATATTTCACATCAAACTACCTGCAAATTTTTATTAATATCCATATGGATGCAATACGTTATGATATGAAGTGCTTACAGGGTTTCAGATTACTTGTATTTCTCTGAGTTTTTTAATTCTACCTATAAGATTGATGCAATTGTGTATCACATTACCCTTACACATTAGAATGCATTGTAATTGATATATAATGTATTTGAGATCATGGACATGGAATGGAATTCAAACAGCTTACATGTATGATGTGTAACCGAGTGATAGAAGGAGGGTAGTTTACAAATACCTCGTGCTTCAATGTATAATCTCAGGTTAAAATCGACTATTTAGAAATTTGATCTCATTTTTTGTTTAGGTTAAAAAGTACTACTGGCGAGTTTTGTAAAAATAAGTCTTTATAGATTAAATTTTAAAAACGCTGATGTAAGTCATATTTATATTTAAACTCCAAATCCGCTATAACTTTTTTTGGCATCTTAATACTAATGAATCATTGCATTTTGAATGAATATTTAAAGGTCGGCAACGCAACTGCAAGACCTCTGGTGTGTGTGTATGTCTATGCGGCGGTGATCGCTTACCATCACGTGAGCCACCCCTATTCTATAAAAAGAAAATTGCAGTGGTATGAGTCAACGCGGTTTATGGTGTTAATCGAACCTTACTTATATGTATGTTGTTCCAATCTTCACCTAACGCAACAAAGTTGTTAGCTGTCCAATTATCAGGGTTTCTACGGTTAATGTGGATCTACCCTCATCCGTTAGTTAATTAGGAACTCGACATAAAAGAAATCGGCTGAACTTGACTTATTTATTGATTGAGACTTAAATTATTTATCGAATCTTAAGAATTATTTTTCGTTTTCTTTTTATTAAATAATTATTACATTACCGGTAAATTATAGTGTAAACAATTTTAACATAGTCATACTTAGGCACTGTCTTAATATTATTAAATAATGCGTATTATTTAATTTAAATTTAATAAAATAATAAATATTATAATATTATAATAACTACTATATCTGGATTCAGGTAGTTTCTTTATTTTTTGGATAGGTATAATAAAAATGTAGGTAAATCAAAATTTCCATGTCAAAATGTTAGTTACCGTACTCCTCCGAAACGGCTTTACCGATTTTTACCAAATTTTATATGCGTATTCAGTAGGTCTGAGAATCGGCTACTATCTATTTTTCATACCCCTAAGTGATAAGGGTTGTTCGCCCTTTAATTTTTTTTTATTTTTGTACGAATTTTTTTGTTTTTATTTTTTTACCCTAAATTTTTACTTTTTTATCACCAACCCCTGCTTTTTAGAAATTATTTACATGGCAAATCAACGTTTGCCGGGTCAACTAGTATTATTATAATAATAGTTTTAATTTATAAACCACAATGATTAGAAATTTGCTTATCCTTTTTACGCATCTGTCTTTTCTCTGTATCTGTTGGCTAGTAGATAGTATTACAAATTAAGTATAATAATTATGTAGTAGTAAATAGTAATAAAATAATTTTAATAATTGTTGGAAGTTATTTTTATGTTGTTGAAATAGCATAATATATTATTTTATGTATAATATCCTGTTTATATTTTTAATTAGTTTATCGTTGACATCGTTTACAATCACACAGTTTTGTAATATTATTTATTAATTAGTATAAAATATATACATTGTAATGTTAACTATATTATAAGCTCGCCATATACAAAAAAAGACATGTTGTTCGAATTAAATTCGAATCGTTCGAATTCTACTAATACTAGGCCCATTGGAAAGCCGTGATCGTCACAGAAGATATGAAGATCGCTCTTCGCCACTTGAAAGACATGGGTAGAGAGATGTCTAGAACATCACCCATTCTCACTACCTTGTCTTTCATGTGGAATGAGTACCACACCACACACCACGCTATTGAAGATGCAACTATGCGGCGGGTTTTTGCTTGATTATGCTCACTTTAGCCCGCCTAGCAAGACCATCAAAAGATATCTCGCGGACTAGTGATAACAAAATAAGATATCTCGATCGACTTATATCTCTACTTTTGACACGTTAGACCCGGAAGACATAAAGAGATAATCTATTAAAACACGAGAAAACTGTTGACAAAATCTTATCGTGGTTGTCATGCTCGGCCGGCAGGTGAATTTATTTCTGTTAATCTTGCCTTTTTCTCGTCGTTCCATATAAGGCCCTGAAAATTGTAAAATGTTTTTAGATCTAACAAAAAAAACTTTTAAAATTCACTGAGATTTAAGGGAAGCTACGGCTTTTAATCAACGTTCGTATGGAGGTAGCTTCGATTAGTTCATACATATCCCTAAGGCAGCCGTTCTATTGATATTGAAGATGAGTTGTGTTTTATTTCGAATGGAGTTCTGTTTTTAATTTGTATGCAGCTAAATGCATGTATGCAACGCTACTTATGCTTACTATATTTTTTTTCTAATTAAAATACATTTTTAAATAAAATACTGTATACCGGATTATAACGCGATTTATTATTTATAATGTTTAAATTATTTATCCCGACGTTTCGGATGTTTTTCAGCAACCGTGGTCACGGGCAGACAGAAAGATGACAGTTGTCTTATTTTTGAAATGTCGCGTTTTAAACGGGTATACAGTATTTTATTTAAATGTGTGATACTCGCGTTAATAACAGACAATATTAAAATACATTTAACAATATACGAATTAATACACCCCATATAATATTAGAAACACACGACGTTATTTTCAGTTGGTATCGTATTATATTATTTAAAACAACTCTAAAATCTCCGTCATTATGAGAACCTACTTCCAATGAAATATTAAATAACCATGTTTCATTAATTATATATTTAACCTATTTTTTAATGTTTCACATAAACAACCACAATAATTTGTTTCAATTAATATCATGATTTTTAATTCGCTTCTAACTTATCTCTATATATAAAAGAGATTTCCACCTATATAGTCACTCATCTCTGGAACCATAAGGCGTAGCGACTTGAAATATGGTAGGAATATTCCTTTCGCCGAGTAGAGGTCAGCTAAGAACGGATTTTACGAAATTCAACCCACAAGGGGGGTTGCGGGGGCAATTGCTAGTCTATGTATATGATGCTAATTAATAAATGATAATAATAAGCATAGTTATACTTTTAAAAGTGACGAACATTATTGATATAATTGAAGTGTTAATGTGAAGTTTATAATTATTATATTTTTTTAAAAATGCAAACATTCATTAGCTGTTTGGGCAATATAAACATTTACAAACAGGTTTTATTGTAACTAATGTTTTACTTGTTATCGTCAAACAGGGGTTTGCCACTTAATATGTTAGTCTCGAATTTTTACGGAATATCGAATAATATAATAACGATTATAATGGAATTAAAGGATTACTTTTATATCGACCTCTCGAGGTTGCGCGCTTCTCGCGGTGACTCAGTGACGTGGGCATTCACCCCAGTGCAGTGAGTCGAAAGGCGAAGGTTGGCATCCTACGCACTTTACTCCCGTCTATGAAAAAAGAATTTAAAGGGTGGTTTTATTGAGTAGGTTATAGAGACGTATAGAATAGCGGAGACCTCAAGACCCATGCAATCGATTAATTGAAAACTGATTGAAAAAGCTTTATTAAAACCTAAAATGGATACGGCACTAAAATGAAATAAAAATATTTAGATGTATTCAAAGCAAAATATTCCATTAAATATGCTTTTATTCAATGATTTTTGAATTTAAACATACAAAAAATAATACGATACGAAATAATGGACATATAGTGTATATGTAAGCTGTACTATGCGTAAATTTTTTGTGGTTTTGTTTGTTGGTTGAATATAAAATTAACATCAAAGTAATATTTTACAATGTTTTGGGATCGGTCCTCAAAAATAGGGAAATATATTTTAAGGATAACCAGTTTTGTTTTTTAAAGTTTCATCAAAATAATGAGATCTTTTGAAATAAATGTAGTCGAAATAGCATTAAATGTTAATCGAATTTTGTTTTTAAAACAAACGAATCATAAGTTAAAAAGCTACTTGCAACAAATAATTAAACCGGTTGCACGTGCACCTTGCATCAGGTATTTTCGATTAACTACTGAGAATATTTGTTTCTTATTTTTTATTATACCAATTTCTTAATTTATATACCTACCTTGCTTGAAAATCTAAACACAAATAGTCTATGTATCGGGTGTGAACATGGGTTAAGGAATAATATTGAGTGTTAGTAAAATAATGGATAATAATTAATTTAAATAAGTACAAATACTGAATAGTCTATTAACTAATATACAAAATATTGTTGATCGGAATAACGTTTTTTTAAGCTGCGCAATAGTGCAGCTTGCAAAAACTCGACAACCTGGAATTTATAAGAGGTGACAACTGGCAATTCTGAGGCGCGCAGTCTGAGGGAGGAAGTCCAGTAGGCTAGACGTAGCTTAAGTAAAACGCGAACGGGCACAGTTTTTTTTATTAACGGTTAGTCAATATTTAACAAATTTACATTTATTTACTTGTTTTATAGTATATTTCAAGGATGATTGATGAATTGAATTACAATAATGTATGGGTTTTTTTCTTTAACAAAATGTTGTGTTTTAAATTGAATACTGTGAATGAAACTGCCGCTAATATTTTTTTTTATCGTTTATGCTTTAGTAAATTAATTTGTTTATTTTTTATTTTATGAAACGATAACGTTATATTTAAATTTTACAGAACACCTAAAAGTTTTACAGAACTATTGTTATTATCAGAAAACTATAAAGACAATTATATAATTGCGTTTCAGGCTGGAGATTTTTAATTTATTTTATGTGGGTCCTCCCCAAGGAAATAGAACTATATTTATTTCATTACCAATTGTTTACCCAAATTGGGGAACAATATATTTACTAAGAATTATCCGATTTGGTTGTCTTGGGAATATTTTCCCTTTTCTGGATTTTTTCATTTTCTTGATTTTTTTCTTTTTTCTTTTGCTTGATTTTTTTATTTATTTTTATTCGAATTAGCAACCAGCTACGTAATTTAACTTTTTAGAAAACATTTCTCATTACGATCATAGTAATGAAACGAAAGACATACTGTCTAATTGCGAACGACGGATCGATTCGATCGGATTCATGTACGAAACTTCGTATTTTTTTGTTTTGGTAATAGGCCTCCTGTCGTTTCGAGATCTATGAACGCCATATTGCCTTATCCTTCCTATCATAAGTCACTGATTTTATTTAAGATTTTTTTAGAGAACGGCTCGTCTCTAAATCACTGTCATTATCTAAAGTACATTTGAATTCTTAGCTTTTTTTAGTTATTTTTCATCGTACAAAATTGAGTTAATTTAAAATTTTGTTTTGTTTTGTAAGATAGGTTTGTGGATATATATTGTTCACTTGATGATATTTCCTCAGTCAATGATGCGCTGTCGACATATTTTACTAATAACAATTTTTTTTTAAATGAACCTTTAACTATTAATATAATTGTTTACATTTCTGCATGCGTAGTGTTGTAATTATAAGCATGATCTGTTTATATTCTGGTTGCCTTAGGACTTGTTTTTTCATTGATATTTCATGTAGGTGACTGTAACTATTACAGTAAGTAATATTATACAGACAATATAATAAAACGACTAAACTAAATAGGACTTCTGAGTATAATAGTAGTTTTCGTCGCGATAGCAATAGTATTTATTGCTATCGCGACGAAAACTACAAAATTTCAAACTTTTTCAGTAACATTTCAATTTGAGGTCTTATCGGTATATTTCCTTTGGTAATTTGTTAATTTTCTTCACTAATAAGTGTAAGATATTCATTGGTACGGAGTCTGTTTTTTAAGGAGATATTTTGTGAACCTTTAATTAATGCATTTGTTTAATAACTGATTGTAAACCTAAACATTTGAGTGTTAGATCCTAAATTGTTAGCCGTGTTCTTCATTCGCAGTACTACGAGTTTAAGAATAGGTGCGGAGTGGTGGCATCAAAGTCGGCTTGTTATAGATCATTACGTAACTATCACAGCCAGCTTTGATGAGCACGACTCCACCTAGACATCGCATCAATTCATCAAGACAGCCTCACTCACGTATCTCTAGCCTAGCCTGTCAAAGCGTCTGTGAAATGTCTTCGTCTTCATATCACAGCCACTTTGATGTGGTCGGTTTACGGAGACCTATATCACTATAATCAACCGGTGTCGCAGTATCATCGAGGAGTCGGTGGCCCATTTGTCAAAACAGTTGTGAAATGCTATCCCTCTCATATCACAGCCTCTTTTGACGAGTTGGGCTGCGAGATAGCTCATCAGAGAATAAATAAATTGCATAGAGGCGAGTGTCCCTCGCAAAGTGGTTGTTATATGTTTAGTTCCCATATCACAGCCAGCTTTGATGAGCGACAAGCGTTACTGATACCAGATGGAGAAAGAAGCTTGGGCGATGGAGACTTTGACAAAGTGGTTGTGATTTGTAGTTTTAATTCACATATCACAGCCAGCTTTGTTGACTTCTCTGTAGCCACGTCTTCACAGAAGAACCGCCTGACTTGTCTTATGTATGTATATATAATGATAGCTATAATATATTTCAATATTCAGAATTTATGTGTAATGTTTTTAGAATTATTAAGAAGATATTCGAAATTTTTATAATTGTCATTTGAACTTAAATTAGCAAGAAGCTTACATTGTGTACAAGTTATCTGTACATAATTTTTAACTACTACTTTCTCAAGATTGTCTGTTGCTTGTATAGATTAAAGAAAATCGAAGTTTCTTAAGTCAAATGCATCATCATGAGACAGTATATTAAAAAAAAAATCGTTTTATAAAAGCCAACGTTAGGAACGATGTTATTGATTTTAAATAGTTAACATTATTTCTTGTAAATTTCAGATCATGGGGAACGTCTACAGAGATGCCGCTTAGAAGATATAATATTTACATATAGTTATAACTGATATTTTTAGTTTATATAAAGACTGACTAGCTTTCACTGTCCGCCACAATCATGGTCGCGGCTGAGTACTGAGTAATCTGACTGAGTAATGTATTACGAGTATGTTATTGATAGCATCATTTACATTTATCGCTATCTCTTTCTTATATTAAGTAATAAATAGAGACAAAAGCTTAAAATATAACTTAATTTGACATTGAGTGCGGCTGTGAAAGTAAAATCCTACATTATTCGTTTAAGGAAGTTGTTATAGTAATTTAAGAATATTACCTAAAATATAAAATTAGTCTTGTATGTTGTTTTTTTCTACCTTTCCTATTAAATTTACAGGTAAGTATCACCACTCAGAACTAGATACATAATTAGTGTTCTGCAATTAACCTACAAGTTTGATAAAGCCTTACATTAGAATTAAAAATGCAATAATTGTTTTAAATAATTAATTTCAAATAAACATTTAGCAAATTCGAAGAATTTAATTTATTAAATAATATATATTTTATCTCTATGAAGTAGAGCTTTTGTTATAGTGCATCAAATCTGTTTTTTTGCTTTATAGACACCTCACATGATCTCAAATTATTGTTTTCAGCAAATAGAGTAACAGAAAATGTTAATAATTCTATAATCGAAAGATTATGTTACGTTCTCATAATTATCTAAGACAAACTTGTATATGTAAACAATAATTGATACTTGCTTGCAGAGCTGATATTTGAGATGCGATGAACAGTAGACGAGTAAAAGTATTTGCATTAAAAGCAATACGTAAACAACAATATCATAAAATTTATTGTTCTTCAGATATAAATAATATAATATTATAAAACAAAGTCCGCCACGTCTGTCTGTCTGTTTGCGCTAAACTCAAAAACTACTGAACGGATTTAAATTCGGTTTTCACAAATAGATAGAGTGATTCAAGAGGAAGGTTTAGGTTTAGTTTGTCAAGGTTTTGTGTTTGGTTGAAATATACCGATAATTGTTGGAAGTGTCGGAAAAAGTCTAGCCGCCTGGAAGCTTTCATAGAAAACGCCGCCTAAACTCTGAGATATAATAAAACAATGTATGGTGGGTATATTCCTCTTTTATAAATCTTACTATACCCATGATGTAAATCCTTATCAACTTAAATACGTTAGTTAGCTTTAGCATTTCATGCACATTATCATAATCTTACATTATATACGTTAAATCAGGGACTGAAACCGGTTAATTTTTATTTTCCAAAAACGTGTCTGACTGAGATACCATGATATAAGTTTTAAAGAGTACACACTAAACTTACCACAGTAATTTTTTTGCAGTAGGTAAATATGAATAGAAATGAAAGAATAATTAATATTGTCTTTTATTAACGCGAGTATCACACATTTAAATAAAATACTGTATACCGGATTAAAACGCGATTTATTATTTATATTGTTTAAATTATTTATCCCGACGTTTCGGATGCCTTACAGCAACCGTGGTCGCGGGGAGACAATATAAATAATAAATCGCGTTTTAATCCGGTATACAGTATTTTATTTAAATGAAAGAATTTTAACAAAAACCTTTATTATACCGATATAACTCCCATAGTAAACCGGTATTCAGTCCCTACTTTAAATGAATATCTTAGTAGTCATCGCAAAAAAAATGACGCGAGCGAAAATTAATTCAAGCGCGTTTCTCACACCGAGTCGACGCATCAAGCTAATTCGACGACAGACAAAAAATGTAGGCATAATATGCACTACTACCCGTGCGGAGCCGGGGTGGGTCTCTAGTAAATTATATAAATACTAAAGATTTTATACTGAAGTACTTAACACATTATATTAGTAAATTATAACAAAAACCCTGTGGAACCTACGACCTAACAAAAGAACAGATCATAATGGGGTTGACAATACTTTGGCAAACAATACAAGCTTTTCAGCTTGCGAAAATGAACATAGACTAGCTGGGTCAGAGACAGCCGTACACACCTATACTAATAAAGAGGAAAGATTTGTAATTTTGTATATTATGAATAAACTTAAAAACTACTGGACCACTTTTATAATTTCACCATTATCAGCGAGAAACATAGGCTATTTTTTGTGTACAGTACAATCATTGCACCTGTTTGAAGCCGGTGCGCGTTGCTAGTGCTAGTTATATTTTTGTAATAGGCTCACCCTGTAAAATAAAATTACAAAAGTTTTTTGATACAAATAATGTGCCTCTTCAATCACAATTGAATTATACAAAATATATTATTATAAAAATCCTTAGCTCTTAAGAGGAAGAAGCGAAAGTGTTATACAAGGATCGGAACATATGGAAGTCTGTGATCTTTGCTTTCCCCCATTCCCATTGAGTCATGATGTATCTGCCTGTAGGTTGTCCATTAAAGGTTACAATGAAAAGTAAAACGTTGATATAATGTAAGACAACTTTGTCTCATTCTTTTAATTTCCCTATTTCAGAGGAATTTATTGGTTTTATTTGTTTACTTAAAAACAGGTAGAGAAAACGATAACAAAAGTTCAATTCGCCGTATAAGAACCAGATGAACGTATCTAAAAAAAAATAATAAATCATACGTAACTAAATAATTCTTAACTTTTTTATATCTTTAATACTGTGCTAATATAATGATAATTATTGTTATTCGTCAATTATATACTATATAAATTTTTAAGTGGCAGATTGTCACTTTGTTTTTGTTTTCCTGTAAAATTTTGAAAATGTAGATACGTCCATCTGGTCATTCTAACTTTGGATCTGTTTATATCCATTCTGTATGCATGTAAGAAGTCCAGTCAACCTATATAGAAGTTAACACTACTATATATGCAACTGTATGATTCTTCTAATATATAAAATTCTCGTGTCACAATGTTCGTTCCCATACTCCTCCGAAACCGCTTTACCGATTTTTACCAAATTTTATATGCGTATTCAGTAGGTCTGAGAATCGGCTACTATCTATTTTTCATACCCCTAAGTGATAAGGGTTGTTCACCCTTAAAATTTTTTATTTTTATTTTGGACGAAATTTTTTGTTTTTATTTTTTTATAATGTGGCATTAAAAAATACATACAACCATAAATTTTTACTTATTTTATCACCAACCACTGCTTTTTAAAAATTATTTACATGGCAAATCAACGTTTGCCGGGTCAACTAGTAATTTTATAAAATGACGTTATGTTCTTAATACCCACTGGTTTTGCTATTTGTAGAATGCCTAATTGCTGTTGTTTCTAATCCTAAATATTTCGTCATATGTTGAGGGTAATCACAACCAAGATCTAAGGACGAATACAATGTCAAAGACAGTAATGTATAATATTATTCTGTTTACCACAGAGCCCGAGTTTCCTAAGTGAACCCGATTTAACCTATCTGAGAATCGCCAATTTCAATGGATATTTACAATTATTGTTAGCTTCGGTTAGCGGCATCTATAGAATTAGTAAAATTTAACACATTTTCTTTTTTTATTCGTAAATGAATATCTAACTCTCATTGCATCTAAATAAATAAAAAAAGATCTGCGAACAAGAACATAGAAAACTTCGGTCGCCGTGACCGACTGATAAAATTTGCTACAGAAATATTCTGGGAAAACCACTTGCATTACAGTACATCAGCTAGCAAATACCAGTTACCAGCAAAATCATCAGCGATAAATCGACTAATAAATCGGAAATTATTTACCTAATAATTAATCGAAAAAAATAATCCATTTTTTCGACATAAAGTAGCGCGAATGTTCAAATAAAATTACTCTATAGTCTATGGTTCATATAAGCGTGACATGGGGAGCATTGACTACAGAGTACAGACTACAAAAGTACAGATTAGACATGAGTTCAGTATAAAAAACGTAACTTTTAACGGATATGTATCATACCATATCGATATGTTTATCAACATAACGGATAGCACAAAAACTTTATCGAGTCGATACCCGAGAACTAATCGCAAACGATATTTTTTTTTTTATTTATTTTATTTATTTATCATATTTACAATTACAAGTTATAACGATAATATATAAGATATGGACGATTCAATTGATGTTTTCTCCTTAATTTCAATTGAACCTCTTATTAAATTTCTTTTACTGGTACAGAAGAGATAAAACATATGACGTATGGCGTAACTTTGGAAAAAATGCACATTTTACATATCAGTTACAGTTGTGAAAGAATAAAAAATAAAACAACCATTATTATATCCCTACAGAGTGAATCTTTCAAGTGGGCTTCCATGGCCAAATCGGAAACTATGAGGAATAGCGAAAAGTAATGAAAGGAGTCTCGAGGCAGATTTTGAAGAAAACTAAAACTACATAATTGTATTTTTGAAAAATAAATATTCCTAGTTTAATCGAAAAAAAATTTATTTACCAACACTAAAGTTTTTAACTTATCAAAGAGTTTTTATAACTTAGATAAGTAATACCTACGCTTGATCGGACGGACCAACTAGAACTAAACCCGCTAAGTATGTCAATATATCACACATTTTAAATGGTTTTAAGCCGGCCTTACAAAAAAGGGAAAAATGGGAGCAATGAATATGTACCTAACAAGTGATTTTTCATGTATAATCTGGTATCCTCATAGTGTATTTCGCTAATGTATAAGAGCGATGGTATTGGGTTTAAGTATTAGTATTATTATAGGTAGACGTGATTCACCATCGTAGCCCGCATCTGCACTTTCCGCCAGGTGGGATAGCGGGCAAACGCCTTCCTATTATTCATAAATTTTTTTTTAAAAAGTTATAAATCGCCACGAATATTATATTAAAATTGAAACAAGCCTGTAATTTTTCAGAAATTTTAATCATTTGAGACTTTACAACAATTACAGTAATTACGTAATATCTACTCATTTTTTTTTATACATTTCAGGGAAAATATATATATCTCGTATATTAGTACCTATTACATTAAGCAGCTGTAGGCTTAAATGAAATTAATTAATAGGAAGTTGCAAAAATATAAGCTGTTATATTTTGTATTGGACAGACTCTGTTCCGGTATCCTATTTATTATCGATATTTCAGTGTAATCTATAAAAATAATACCATAAGAATCTACCATTGTACTAAGAACTAAAATTCTTATACACAATATTATAAAATCAAGAGTTACTTAATAAATGTGATACACAGTAACTGATTTAATGTTCAACTTTGGAATATCATAGGACCAATACATTTTTAGGTTCAATAACATGTTATATTTTTTTAACTGAAACTGTTTTTATGATGAAGGGCTGTCGAAATCACATATTTTACAGAATTACACACTGCAGAAGGGATCTGACATACTACATAAATTAATTGGTAGATATATGCTATAAACATTATATAGTGTACTAATTTCATCATATACCTACTGTGCATAAAATAAATGCTCTTCTATAAATATAGGTAAATATAATCTAGATCTTCGTACCGTGTCTTGATTTATTATTATTATTATAAAAATAATGTAAGTTTCTGAATCACAATGAAAGAGTGTGATATGAACTATTTTTTTTAAATATCGCTTTATTTAGATGGTTTCAATTTTACAGTTTTTTTAAAGATATCATTAGTAGTACATCTAAAACATAATGGGAATAGATTCTTTTTTTACTAGAGACAAATAAATTATGAAGTAAATTTTGAAATGAAAAAGAAAAATACTGGCAAGATACCTCTTCTTACTGAGGGCCTAGCACGAACGACTATCGAGAAAGTATTCGAATCGTCAATCTGTCAGTTGTATGAGAAATTTCTCAAAAGATACATCTACGATACGAATACTTTTTCGCAAGTTGTTCGTGCTAGGCCCTCTAATTTTGAAGACAGATTACTCAAAATTGCGTAAAATACGTCATTTATCCTTAAAATGACAGGATATCGGGGTTGCGGATCTGATATTGAGAGGCGAGCGTGCGTTAGTGTGTGTATGTGCGTGTGAGATCTACTTCGGTCAGTTTTAAATGCACTTCTGTTCTATATACATATATGGTGATTGGTTATCATATTCCGTTCAAAGTTGGAATTAGAGACGTATAGGTACAAACACATGAATAATCGAACCCAATACTCATCAAAATGCAAGTCAGGTAATCTATTGCCCCCGTAATCCATCTTGTAGTTAAGAATAAAGGATTACTTTGAGTGGATAATGGATTACGCCTCGTCACAAAAATATATTTTCATACATAACATTAGGCGTCATAATGTTACGTTAAGATATTTTACTGCTATTAAAGAATTTATCTGTATTTGAAATTGTTTGCACATAAATAATGTCAAAAACAGTTACATAGTAATATAGTACACTAAAATAATAATTATAATTACTAACGGCCGTATTGATAAACGCATTATAAGCATAGTTAAAATATGTTTTGTTTCTTTCGTTCTATAGCCTTTTTATATTCGACAGAGCGAGATAAAACATATTTCAACTATATCAAGCTTATATACGTTTTTGAATAAAGCCGTAAAACGAAAGATACATTCAAGCGGGGTTATACTACACAGCTATGACTAGCAATTTTAATTATGAATACATGAAAATTACGTATAATTAGCGAATTAATGGAAACTTCCATTGTCATTAAGTATTTTAATAACTTTATGAACGTAAGAGTTTAAATATTGTCCCACAAGATGCATTACAGGAAATTTGTAAACAATATAATTATTGTATACGATACAATCCGTACAAAGATTGTATGTTACATGCAAAGAATAATCAACACAATGTATGTCATGTGCATTAAAATAATCTTAAAATAAATTAATTTAAGGTACTTAACATAAACCTGGAATATTTCTCATACACATCTAATTTAAATATAATACATACATACATACATACATACAAGATACAAATAATGTTATATTAACAAATATGGAAATTTACATATAGATTGTCATATTTACATACATAATATCTGAAGCCTTATTATAAAGTTAAAATTAATTAGAAATCATATCACAAAGCCGTCTTATAATCAATATGGTACAAGGGTACCACGACCTTTAAGAACAGTATTTTTGCCGTCTTTACGAGGAAGTGAGAGCGCGATACATTTGTATAGCTCTATCTCATTCTATCCTTCAATAATACTGCTTTAAAAGATGGCGGTAACACTCCATTTCACAACATAGGCAATGTAAACATAAATTCATTTTAATATAGACATATACAAGATAAAACTGTTATAATTAATTATTTTAGAAGATATTTCGATTATTCTAGTATTAAAAGTATAATTAAAAATAAGCGATTGATAGATTTATTATTTAGCCTGTATTTGTATACATTTCTTTAAATTGACTGAATTATAAATAATCATAATAATCAGTACAGACCAACCCAACCCCAAAAAAACGAAGTAAAAATGCTTAGAGAATAGTTAAAGCTGTATGACAAGAGTAATGTATTAAATATATAGAATTATATATTTAACTATGAAAATGCATGATATAAATAAAAGGAGGATATGTGTATCCCCGAGTTTTTGAAACAGATCTTTTATCGTCAAATCTCATTAAGCGCTGCCGTACGTTAGGCTAACGGTGGCCACAAGTAGTGGACATGATATGAGGTATCGGCGCACAGTGTTCGAATGGCCACGAGCGAGGCCACAATCGCCTACTCCATCCCGCCCCATATGTAGTATTTAGTGGACGTGAATGTTGCTCGCCACCAGTGGCCTAAACGCTACTTTCCACTTTGATTAGTACGAGTGCAGGTGTTTAGAGATTAGTGATTATTGTGAGTTGTTAGTTCCAATATGTAGTCAGAGTGTCCAATGCTGTTTAGTTACTCCGCTAGTCCAAACGTGTTTACTAGGCTACTTCCAACTTTGATTAGTGCGAGTGCAGGTGTTTAGCGATTAATGATTATTGTGAGTGATTAATTCAAATGTTTAGTGTGAGTGTCCAATGCTGTTTAGTTGGTACGGTTGTATAAACATGTTTAGTAGCAGGCACGCTGCTAGTGAATAGGAAGTGAGCGGGACGTGGCTCCTCGCAAAAAACACACGCTTCTATTCACTTTACTTCGCTGATTAGTAATCACTCGAACTAATCAGTCACGGTCCACACGTGTTTTGTCAACACTAATCACACCATCACTCGCACTAATCGAAGTGGAAAGTGCAGCACTAATACTCTATGGTGCCACCGAGATATATGTGGGAAATTGAAAGTAAACTTGTTTGTTATTTAATACCGCTTCTGAAGAGTGAATATTTATTATGTATTCACTAACGTCCATACATTTTAGAAACGGGGAATACCGATTGCGTTAGTAAAAATTCTTAAAAAAAAATAAACATAGCTGTCAGGGACGCTAACAACGAACACGAACAACTTTCGAGAAACCTTCCATAGAACAAAGTAAATTCTGGATAACCTCTACTTTCGTAATTAATAGTTAATATTAGATAAGATATATTTAATTTAAACTTTTTTTTTTTTTTTATATTTAGTGAATAGTTTTTGTGGAATGTAATTATTGTAGAATTTAAATTTCTGTGATCATTGTCTGAGAGAAATATTATTACACCCCACCTTATTCTTTATAGAAATGAACTATATGTATTTCTGCTATTCGATTACTATCTTCTAAAATATGTTTTATTAAAATTTAGATTTTACTAGTGAACTATATAGGTCAACCTCATAAATATAAACATCGATTTGGTATCATATCTATTCTACGGATAGGTCAATATGTCATTTGTATGCAATTTGAAGTGATTTAACATACAACTGACTATTTGACGATACTACTTTAATAAACTGTTCGTTCCTCTGAATATCGTCGGTTCGAAGGTAAAACTCACTAAGAGTATTTTTGAATAAAACTAAATTTTGCTACTATTGCTTATTTTAAGCGTTCATCTACGAAAACAACAAATGTCATAGTTATGTTACGCAATTAGTGCTTCATTTGAACCACCATTACTTTTAAAATAAACAATAATAGCAAAATTTATTTTAAATAAAATACTGTATACCGGATTAAAACGCGATTTATTGTTTAAATTATTTATCCCGACGTTTCGGATGCTTTTCAGCAACCGTGGTCGCGGGAGACTGAAAGATGACAGTTGTCTTATATTTGAAATGTCACAAAGTTGCCATATTTAATTCAATTAAATTAAAAAATAATCTATTAATTCAGGTAACACAATGTACATCTATGAACGTCAATAAAAAATAATACATATTAAATTACTAATATTACTAATATTAAATGCTTCTAATTTTACATTTACTACCAGTTCACAAATCAAGGGCGTAGAGCGTTAATATTAGTAATATTAGTAATTTAATATGTATTATTTTTTATTGACGTTCATAGATGTACATTGTGTTACCTAAATTAATAGATTATTTTTTAATTTAATTGAATTAAATATGGCAACTTTGTGACATTTCAAATATAAGACAACTGTCATCTTTCAGTCTCCCGCGACCACGGTTGCTGAAAAGCATCCGAAACGTCGGGATAAATAATTTAAACAATAAATCGCGTTTTAATCCGGTATACAGTATTTTATTTAAATGTGTGATACTCGCGTTAATAAAAGACAAAATTTATTTTTATTCAAAATGATACTTAGTGAACCAACGATATATAAGCAGCTACTGACAACTTACAAACAACGAACTACCTCTTTAAAATTTGACAGTAAATAATGAATGAGTAGATCTATCTTTCAGAAGCAGGATTATATACATTGCAAGAGTTAAATTTAGAATCACAGAATTATTTGAACCTTCTACGATATTAAAAATTACTAAAACTCCGATCATATTTATCCAACCATCTATAATAATAATTACATTACACGCTAATTTTAATTAGATAGTTTAAAAATACTGTGATATATAGTAATATTGAGTGAATAACACATAACTAATATTAAGTCATTAAACATTATGGCTGAATTTTGAAATTAGAGTTAAACAAAAACAGTACAAGTCAATGATTAAAACAATAATTGTTAATTGAATAAATTATACACTTAAGTTATATTTTATTTAAAATAATCTCCAGCCTTTAAATAAGCCATAAAACAGTCGGAATATTCCTTAAAATAATATTAAAAATAACGATATAGTTAAAAATAATACGCTATATCGGGCCTATCGTAACGGGTATAGATATATCGTAATATATCTCATAATATACGTATATATGTATCTATATAGTCTATCGTCCGTACACCAAGAATGCCGATTTTAATATAATTTGAAATTTTACTCTACATACATTTAACATTACATATAACAGTTCTCAAGAATGGATACCGCCTTCGAATAATGACCATAGAGTTGATCCATAACATAGGCAAAGTTTTAAAACATTCAATAATTCATTATGTGAAAAAAAGGCTTTCCACTTTATTTTGAACGAAATGCAAACAATTCGTTGAATATTGACGAGTTATTAATAATAACAGACAGTGACAGACGCGTAATTAAAAATAACGTTAGGTCGTTGTTTTCGATATCCTTCGATGTTCGTTTGTCATCGAACGTTTTCGTTAAAACAAACTAACCAAACATTTGAAACAACCCGCCAAATATCCCTTCAAGCACAATGTCAAATGTCACCTCAATAGTAGACATGGGTAACTCAGCGAAATTCCTTGAGTTATTAGTTACTGACTCAGGCATAAGTGTACTACGTCGGCTCTTTGCGTTGACTCAAAATTGCGCCATGATGCTACAAAACGCACGAACGTCACGTTCTTAGTTCACTCAGTGAGTGAGGTCCTACGCCAACACATTTTGAATGAGTGAGTTGACTCGCCCGGCGCAGGGAAGTGTGTTGACGCAATTGCGCGTCACAGCGCAGTGTTACACATGTCTACTCAAAAGTAATTTGGCTTCCATTGTTTCTCAAAGTTGCGACCACGAAAAAGTAAAAAACTCAAGTAAAAAAAGCCTTTCAAATCTTAAACTTTAAAATATATTTAATAATAGTTTATTTCTTTTGATGAAAGTCTTATATTTTGTACAGATTACGACCATTTAATAATAAACACTCAGATCGAGAAATGCTAGTCTATTTCCACTCAACTTTATTAAACCCTACAAAACTGCTGAATTTGGTAACAACTTAATATTTACCGTCAATATCTTGATCTTTCACCGACATGATAGGCGATACGGAGACGAGCGAGGAATTGTTTGAGCGGTGACACGTGTTATGTGCGGGCTTGAACTCGTAGTCTGACTCGTCCGAGTCCGTGACGTCATCGGTGACGTCATCGCAACCCTCGGGTCAGATGGGCTCACGGCGGATGTTGACGATCTCGCCACGGCACATCGGACAGTCACGCAGCATCGATGTACACAGGGAGCAAAACCCTCTGGAAACGAATAAACAAACAAATTAATACATACATGTATACTCAAATACACATGCAAAATATCCTTCTGTGATGATTATAACCAGTGGAGGGACCACCATACAAGCCCAAAAGCTCGGCTTGTCGACTTTAACGTAATACACGTTAATATTTCGTTGGTTCAAAGGTAAAACTCACTAAGTGTAATTTTGAATAAAAATAAATGTTGCTACTATTCCTTATTTTAAGCGTACAGTTACGATAAGAACAAATTGATAAGTGTGTATTGCGCTTCATAGTTTAGTTATGTATCAGAATACGTAATTAGCTCTTCATTCTAACCGTAGGGTTACTGTTAAAATGAGTAATACTAGCAAAATTTATTTTTATTCAAAATGTCACTTAGTAAGTTTTACCTTTGAACCAACGATATAATTTATATAATTACGTAATCATGTGAGATATCTACACTGTGTCTGGTCATGACCTAGCGATAGTTTAACCCTCATGTAGGGGTCTACCCTATTCTGTTAGGATTCGGCCATTTTAAATTTGCCTAAAGATTTCGATTTTTCTGGACCCTTTGGGTTTCCTACGGATTAATCATCTGTCACCTTTAAGTCAAAAATATTATTAGTATGGTTATTAAAACCACCCATTTACTAATACGCCGACATACTTATCGGCTATGTGATGAGACGAGTAATTAGGCATACTGCGGTAACGAAAAAGTATGTAGTCCCTAGGAACCGATCAAGACTTGCTTAGATATAATATTATGTTAAAGAATAGCATGGGATTCGAACCTACGATCCTTGGATAAAAGTTTTGTGTTATAACACCACTGAAGAAGAATATTATATATTATCAAATAGCCACTACGCTGGGCGAAATAGGTCTCAGATAGCAGGATTGTTTCCGACTTATTATTAAAAGGGAAATTACTTAATATCGTTATAAATAAAGCTATATTTTTTATGGGCAAACGGGCAGTCGGTTCACTTGATGGACGCAACACCAGAGGACTTGCAGGTGCGTTGTCGGCCTTTAAATATGTTATTCTGATGTATAAATAATAATAATGCAAAGTTTTATCAAAATTCGTTCAGTAGTTTTTGAGTGAAAGGGTAACAAACATTCTCACAAACTAACATTTATAATATTAGTAGGCTTAGAAGGATACAGTATGCATACAAACCTATGTCCACATGGTTCCAGGACGCAGCAAGCCGTGTCGTCGAAGCAGAGAGTGCACGAGTCTTCCTTCACACTCGAGTGGCGCAATTGTTGCAAAAACAATCGTCGTGGAATCACCTGTCAATATGAGCTTAATTATATAATAATAACAAAGAAAATAGATGTACATAGAAATGTTATAGACCTCTGAACAGGTCCATACAAATTTTGCACACAAAAGGTAGTTCTACTTTTGACCTATAGAGCGCGCGGCAATGTATCGGTGTGACACACACATCTAAGCAGTCCGCTGACTCCTCCCCTCGCGTTGTCTCGCTTGCTCTTACGAGCGAACGGCAATAACGCTCTGAAAGCGGTGGCTGGGGTAAGAACTACTCTTACCCCAGAGAATCCGTGCCAAGCGCGCCTATAAGCCCGTGCTTCCAGGTAAAACTATGTTTTGGGTATAATCGTAAATAGAATTGAAAATGTTCTCTTAATAAGTTAAATTACGAAGATGGTTATTCTCTCGTTTCGCTTCGAAACGGCGTTCGATTTTGGTAATAGATCTCCTGATTTTATGTAGATAAGTCATGGACGTAGAAATGAGTAAATAAAAGGATAACTTGGCGTTTTAAGATTTAGGGGTTACAAGCTTCGAACACGAAGCTCACAGCATTTTCACCAACGGATCCGAGAGATGAGGATAGGAAGAACAATGAAGGCGGTGACTAATCCTACCTACTTAACTTCGTAAGTCCCACGTACAAACTACAACGAAGCATTGTAGTTCAGACCTGACATTTAAATTACACACAACATTGACATAGTAGGTATATATGGACTTCGGAACGCATACAATGGGAACAGAGAAAAGAGTGAAGTCGAAATATCATCATAAAGTTAACACTTGACGAACTTTGCTATTAATCAAATAAACAAGTATACATTACATGTGCATATCGTCGTTGCGCCTGCCAAATTCCATATGTGCATTTTTTGGATTTTTGGTTTTTGCACAAAAAATAATCTTCGTTTTATTCTCTACTGTGTTACTAAAATCTTTTTTGTGATATTCGAACTGGAAAGGAGTTTAACTAATTGCATATGTGTTTTGACCGTTAAGAAAAACTCCGTATGTGAGTCAATAATACGTTTTTCGTTGTTTCCCAAAACTATTCAAAAATGCACATATGGAATTTGGCAGGCGCAACGACGATATTGAATTCGGTTTTGGTGTATTGTATATAAGTCTACTGTACTTACAGGAGTACAAACTTTAACCAATATTTACCCTTTTAAAGGTGTGCTACAGATGCTAAACTTAGAGCAAAAAATACAAAAAAACAAGATAATACTTCAAATACTATGAAAAACCAAAAAACAAATCAATATTATTATTTTTAATTGTACATCCGACAGACAGACAGATACTACTGCTGAAAAAACACAGGATTTACGAGTTCAACACTCTCATAGATTCAACAATAATGATTAGAAGATTTGATTTAATTACCTTCTTTTGTTCTTCGGTGAGGATCCCAAAGTCATTAAAAGTGGCAAATAACCTATCGTCTGGCGCGTAATGGAACTGTTCGAGGCCGAAGTTGAAGCGACACTGCTGATATGCCATAAAGCTTGCAGCCGCGAAGAAACCATATCTGTAAGACAATTATATAAAGTATAACACTTAGATTAATAATTGGTCTCCGCGCGCTACGACTAGATACCGTCGGCGTCTTGAAAAATGCGGCAACAAATACTACGCCGTATTCGGCGTACCGCCGAAGCAAAATGCCGGTTTGTGTAGTCAAACTATAAAAATAATACTACAAGAAACAAGAAAGATACTGGCATCACATACCATTAGTAAGTATTGTATAAATCGTCATAAATTTCACAGTAAAATAATATAACCCTAAAATCTCAGTGTTTAACACACACTACAATATTGAGTTGCCGCATTCAGGAACATGTTTTTTTTTATAGCGTTGTATCTAGTCGTAAAATTGTATTATTTTGAACTATACTAATCAGATAGACAGTGGCGGATTTACCAGCAGGCTGAGTAGGCTTCAGCCTAGGGCGGCAGATTTTAGGGGCGGCAAATTTGAGGATACTTTTAGCTATCTTATAGAAATCAAGTCTTACTTTTCTTACTTTTAAGATAGTCCTCTGTACCTTACAGAGTATAGTCTAAAGTAAGACTTACTGAGAATTGTACTTACAAGACAATTTCTATCATTGTGTTTTAGAAAATTTAGGAACTTACATTTTTATAGAGGCAAGGGCGGCAAAATTTTGATAGCCTATACGCCAAAAATGTGTAAATCCGCCACTGTAGATAGACCAAAGTTTGGCATCACACAGGTAATATTAACTGTAGTTTTCATTCTCTTATATTTTCACGATATATAAACAAAAAAACATCAATTCGTATGACATTTTGTTTTTCGTTATTTTATGCGGAAATGGTACCTTATCGATACCCTTCCTTTGACATGTTAATATTTAGAATTTTCGACTATGGAGAAGACTTGGAATACGTATCAAAGTATGGCCGATGCTAATTAGCTATACTTCTTAGGCATAAATAAAAAAAACTTACTTAGTAGCATCAAATATTTCGGTGTACGTCGGTAATCTTTCTCCATTGATTGAGAATATTATTTCTTTCGCAGTTAAATCGATGAGACATCCCAGCACGTCGCCTGGCTGCCAAGGCTTTACCGACGTTATGGAAGTTGGTTTTGCGTTATACCAAATAAGTTCACGACAACCATCGTATGATATGGAATATAAGTCGTCGCCGATACCGAAACCCTCCTAGAAAACATCACAAAATATAATAGGGTCTTTGTGTCACTGTTTGACCTAAACTCGCATTTTACGCACGCTTTTCCGTCACCTTAATAGGCCATTTTCACACCGAAGCGTGCGTAAAATGCGGGTTTATGTCACACGTGCTATAAAATAGTATACGATACTCATGATAAGACTTGTCTCAATAGATAACTTAAGTCACACGTATCGTAATGTACTACTATTAACGCGAGTATCACACATTTAAATAAATGTATTTTGTATTGTAAGTTTTGTAACCGTGATCACAGGTGACAATTTAAATGGGTGACATCTGTCTGATTTAAAATATCACAAAATTGCCATATTAGATAACAGATGGCGTAACGGTTGCTGAAAAGCATCCGAAACATTGGGATAAATAATAAATCGCGTTTTAATCCGTTATAAAGTATATTTTATTTAAATCACAAAAAAAAATACCAATATCAGAGGAGGCATTCGGACAGGTATGTCACGTGATGGTAAGCAACTATCGCCGCCTATGAACATTGGCGAAACAAAAAAAACGAGGTTTCAGCTTAGTTTCGGCTGCCTACCACCCGAAACTGAATCCTAGAGAATTTGCAGTGCGATCGGACATGTTCGACGTTCTCATTTGCGAGCAACGAAATTATATTTAATATTTTGCCGTGTCTGCCCTCATAATCGTGTCATGACTTGTTTATGTTTGTGTCGCTAACTTTGTTATTCGTAAATAATATTGAAAAGAAATAGTATTTTAATAATACCTCTTATTTTAAAAAGCAAGCAAAGGTTATTTTAAATAATATTTTAAAGTATGTTAATTAGTTCAAATATCAGAGATTGAATGACCGAATAACTTAGACCAAAACCAAAATTCGGTTTCGGTTTCGGCAGTGAAAACTAGTTTCGATCGGACACTAACTGTAGATACATATTTTTATATATTAATAGGCAATTGTTTGACTACTACCCTTATACTTACATCACTCAAAAAATGGCTGTTCTTAGTGGCCCAGCCTATCTGCATCACGCCCCCGGTGACAACAGTAGCTTCATAGTACCAGCACCCATCATCGATTTGGAAAGTGCAACGAACGCTCTCGAAGGAGTACGAGTCGCAACGAGCTTCCAAACCATTCGGCGATATTTGCAGATACTCACTTACGTCGTGGCAATTCAAGATCGCATTAATACCTGTCATGTTTACTACTTCGTATGAGAGTTTCCTGCCTTCAACCACGACTGTAAATGAGATTATGTTTGTGGTTAGCATTGGAGAGAACGGATATCAAATGGGGAAAAAGGGGGGGGCTTAATTTTATAGTTATGTATAAAAAAATGGCATCATATAAATGGGCATTTATAATACAGTAAAGGTCATCGTTTTATAATAATTTAACCTATCGACAGACGAGCATGAGGTTCACTTGATGGAAGGTACTGAAGATACCTCAGCCACAGAACATCAGGAAATCTATAGACTGAAACCGAAACGAGCAATATACACTTCACAATTTTTCCATCTATGCACGCTGGTTCGTTACCCGGACGGAATTTCAATATTCCTCCCACCCGTTCAATGCCCGAGGTTACCAGACGTGGGGAAGACATGTTTACAGAAAATTATAAATATGTCGCCCCGGTGGGATTGGAACCCACGACCCATCGCACGGCAGTTGTTTTATCAAACGCGCCAACGAGCCCGTCAAATCCGCTATGAGACAACAATTATACTTGATTTTCTTTTATTTCCAAACAAATATACTACTCTACGCTAGTACTAGTAGTTCAATGTTTATTCACCCTATAAATTAAGCAATCCTACTATTTATAACTATCAATATGAATAAAAAAAATGTATTTTATTTTGTTGCTTTACCTTAACTTGTTACTTTTATACACACACATTGAAAACGTCACATACTCACATAAATTGTCCAGAGCCCAACTGGCACAGAAACCAACTTGTCTCCAAATATTATCATCGCTATCTGCAAACTTCTCTAGATGTAACAGCGGATTCTCTTCTGCCTTCTCAAACTTGGACTTGATGACTATTTTATTCTCCATCGTATGTGCAAACTTTTGTAAAGCGATTAATGCAAATAGGCAGAGGCATGCATCTCTGGGGTCGACCTATGGAATAGTTTAAATATAATTGTAATAAATAAATTTAAATTAGATAAAAGTAAAATCTTCAGCCCCTAGTCAAGTGTAGAGCAAACACATTTCTATGCGCTTCATTGATCCTTTTGTATTATAGTCCCATATGCCCCACTAGGGGAGTCGGGAATTCACATTTTCTTATAAAGGCGCATTTACACGACGCAATTTTCTTGCCTGTTGCATACAATTAAGTTGAAGCATTGAATGACTTGCATTTTTTTTATTGATGAAATAGGAAAGCGTTTGCTTGCGATCACACCTGATCTTAAGTGTTGATGCAAACTAAGGTGGTAAATCACGCTTTACTATGAAAAGCCTATTTACCCTTGACTTGAAGAGCCCAATATTATAGGTTTCTGGAAAGACAGACAACGGTAGGGAATTCCAATCTTTGGCTGTTCGCATTATAAAAGAGGAGGCAAAGCGTCCTGTACAAGCTTTCGGTACATCGACCAAGTAAGGATGGTACCCCTTCGTACGTCTAGATGTCTCGATGAATAAAAGGAGATGGTGAAGCTCTGAAGCATCTATAAAATACTGAAAGGCTAGCTATTCTACGACTGTAAAAGTCGGCGATTAATGAGCACAGAGTCACCAATAAGTCGTTTAGCACGTCTTTCCATCGCATCCAAGACACCGAGATGGCATTTGGCAGAACCTGCCCAAAGGTGAGAGCAATATTCCATACACGATCGGATTTTGGCTTGATACAAATTTAAAAGCTGTCCTGATGTGAAATATTGTCTCACCTTTGCCAATATGCCAGTTTTTTAGCAGCTACCCATGCTTTGGACACGATGAACCCTCCAAAGTTGAGACCCTAGCAACTCCATATGGTTACCGATTTCCATACTCACACCCTGGAAAATTGGAGTCAGATGAAATGGACTCCTTTTGGCAGTGAAAAGACATGTTTGAAGAGCATTGAAATCCACCAAATTAGCATCACCCCAAACAGAAACTTCGAATAGGGTGTGAGTCACACGCTCCACCATGGCTTTCCGTTCGATTCTAATCTCTTTGAATGTAGCTCGAGCATTGGACATATAACTTTCAACAACAGTGCTATCATTTGCAAAATGAACCGAATCCTGAGGTACCCTGGCATTGATTGCCATATGATCTGATGAGCAGCCATCAATACTCGAATCGATTGTTCTCTCAGGAAGTCGGATATCCAAGTGGTGAGGATAGGGGGTATCCCATATGAAGGAAGCTTGTCGATAAGGCTGTCGTGCCAGACTTTATCAAAAGCCTTTGAGATATCTAGGGAGATGGCAAGGGCCTCTCTGTGATTCTCGATGCATGGTCTAAACAACATGTAGCATTTTAAATCTACCATACAAGTATTGTTTCAATAGCGCCTCAATTATTGCTCTTGTATGTACAAGAAAACAGCGTCGTGGAAATGGGCCTTTACGTATGAATAGTACTGTGTAACTTACAAGAAAGGTAAAGAGATAATCGAGTGTTTTTTCAGTGAGCAATGCAATACTATTTGGGCCGATTAGTTTCTCAGCTAGTGATCCAAGTACAATGCATATATTCCGATCCGCTCTCACATTTATGTCATCTGCCTTTGCTCTTTCACTTGATAATCCAAAAATCTCGGTCACCTGTAACATCAGACATATAGTTTAGTCATAATATAGGACTACAGGAAGATATATAGGCAGTCACTAACATATACATTTTTTTATAACTTCATTTTTTTAAATTTATTATATTTAGCTACATTACCACTCACTGGTTATTATTCATATAAATAATATTATCAGTGGGCCCATGGCCATGGTTGCTGAAAGGCATCCGGAACGTCGGAAGAACTTGTATTGGGTTGTTCACACCAAACATGTGGTAAGAAAAAAAGCATTTATTTGACATACAAGAGACTTATATTTAATAGTTATGCTAATCATTTATAGATAATCTCCTTCGCTATACATTTCTGTCTTTCAGCATTCTGGAAGTTTCTGCACACTTTTGAACTATTGATTTTCTTTACTAAGTGTGATATTTTCTAGTGAATTTATTCATTATTCTCAATCTTCATACGTGTTTCCTGATAATATCCTCTTTAATTCACCACTGCTTTGGTGACAGTGTAGTCTAATGGCATTAAATCTGGCGAGTAATGTATATGTAATTATATTTTTTTCTTTTAAAAACTCTAATTCTGTGAGGGCGGGCATTTTCTTCATTCATTTTGGGATTTATTCATTTAGTATAGAACATACAATGAGGCAGTGATGGTTTGACCTTCATCAAGAAGCCTGTAAAATGTGATGCTGTTACAATCTAATGCTACTAATAGCATTCTCTTCCTCTCATGAATATTATATGCTACATAATGTGGAGCCTCTTCATTTGTCAGCCAGAAACTTCGCTGATTTCGGTCTGGAGGTGTATACAGGGACACCGAGTTTCATTAATGGCCAGAGTCATTTGACAGCTTTTAATTGATGATCTTTTTGATTTTCAGTCAAACTGTGTGGTCCCCACTTATATAGTTTCTATTTCAAATGAAGAATTTCTGTCAAAATTATCCAAATTATGACGCACTGAATAACCTTTATGATACTTCAACAGCTCCTCAACATCATACTTTCTCTGCTTCTAATCTCTTGATTCTCTGTGGTGAGGTGGTGAGGAGGTGATCTCTTTTTTCTCCAACCTCAAATTCATTCTTCCTAAATCGAGTCACCCACGATTCCACTGCATGTTGACTGTGAGTTTCACCACCTTATAGTCGTTTGTGACTTTGCTTCGCAGTCTAGGTGAGACCTACACCAAACTTAATAAAAATCTTCTGCTGATAGTCATTGTCGAATTTTTTTATTGCTCTTGATCTTTTGAAGTAAATTTAGACTTAAAGTGCAGTACTAAACACGTCTTTTGTCTATTTATATTACAACAGTAAAACTTGTCTTAAAACAAGTTGTACAATGCATCCGTTCTTGAAATATTATACACTACATGTCACCACATGTTTGGTGTGAACAACCTAATATAATAAGTATATTATTTAAATTGTGGTAAATAATGTTCATTAAAATTCTCTAGCACCATGATTCCGTTGATTACCCTTATAATCATCTAATTGAAACATCAACACAACCCATGGAAAGGCACTTTCTGACCATTAAAGCAATATTTTCCTCTCATTCAGTCATGAATAAGTGTGAATATTGTGATATCAACCAAGGTGGGACCACCATACATGCCAAAAGCCCAGCTGGCCCTATCAATGCAAACATAAAAAGATAATAATAATGCCCTTAATTAAATTATATAAAGCATTAAATACATAGTTGTGTAACTTATATAATATAATTATGTTCAGGCCCATAAGCCCACAAACCAGGCTTTCGGCTTGTATGGTGGTCCCACCACACATTATGCTGTGATAAATATGAATGAATTCTCAAGTTTTTTTTGGGTAATAAAGATCTTAACACCTTTTTTAATATAAGTTCTTACTTTAATAACTGTTTCTCTTGATGGCAAGGGACAAGCATCCAGTAAAATCGAAATTGCAGTAGGTCCAAATGGATTTTCAATCGGGATCACATTTACCATTGAAGTAATCATTTGAATCCATCCTTCTTCTTTATCAGCTATAAGATGCAGCTTCACAAGAGCTACTGGTGACTCTTCATCACTAAAACATGATTTTAATTGTGAAGCGGCCGAAAATTGTTAATGCAAGTATCACTCATATATTATGTAAATAAAATAAAGTTTACATACAGGATTTAGTAATAAAAAGATAAACCTAATCTCAAATAGTAAAAACAAGAGGTCATGGTTAGCCAGAATTGCATCAATCCATACAATTACAGCAAGATCCATGTTTGTAAAATTAATTGGAATTTGTGCAGCAATTTTGTGAAATTTCTATTTAGATAGCAGTCACCTTTCAGTCTACCCATGATGGCTTTCTTTACTTGAAATGTCAGAACAAGTTTGTTTTAAATAATTTATTTTTTATACAATAATTTATTATTATAAAATTTAAAAGTTATTTCGATATATTTTTGTCTACATAAATGTTAAATTTTACATATATACTTGTATTTAGTAGTAACAATAACAAAATCATAGATTATATATTTCAGATTTAAGAGAATTTCGCAATAAGTCATAAAATACTAAAATTAAAAATTGCAATGCTATTTCATTAACATTTCGCATTATTTTTTTGTTAAAACTTGCTTATTCAGAGAATTTTATTGCAGAAATAGAGAAAGCTGAACATATAAGCATAATGTATACAAGGTGTCTAGCACCTTTTACTAATAAGGTAATACTTTTTTAAAATCAACTTTGTAGGTAATGATTCACCAATTATTTTTTCAGTGATGACAAAGCAATAGCAAAAAAAAATTAAAAGGTCATAAGCATAATCAATGTTTAGTCAAAAACATAGAAAAAATATGTTTAAACAAATATATACTCACGTATCCACTCGTGAAGCTGCCACCGTTAACATTTCAAGTACCAAATGGTCAACAAGATTGGGATCTACCTTTGTAGTTCTTTGCCGATATTCTGTTGGCACTGTATTATGTGTTATGGTGGGGGACTCATACACAAACGCATCTGGCTCACTATTCTTACAACAACAGTCACCCATGGCCTATAATTTTATATATTAAGTAATTGCATATTATTAATATGTTGACAATTTATTATAAAAAAATGAATATCTTACTTCTAATTTCTTGAAGTAATTGTTCCCTGAGATGATTCACACCATTTTTAAACTCTGTATAGTTGAGGAACTACAACAAATAAAATGAAAATCAATCCACTGAGATATCAACAGATCCAAAACTGTAGATTGCCTTCTGCATTCTATGATATTCAATAGTTTTAGAAAATCTAGTCTTGCAGTATATCGACGCAATTATGATTATGGCCGATGTTCAGACATCATTGATCTGCTTTAGTTCTACGTATATTTATCTCAACTGAACATGCGTCGAATGTAACATTATTGCCACAAAGCAGCTATGTGCATTTTTATGAATTCCTGTTTGGTAAGAATGTTTTGTCTAAAAGAAGCAAATATTTAATAAACGTGTTTTTATAAATATTTCGACTTTAATGATAAACACGATCAATTATATTTTATATTTAGGGTTTTACCAAATTACGTTCTATGTTGATACATACCGCAACTATTGTATTAATCCATAGTAAGAACAATGTTCATATTTTATTTTAACTAAAGAACGTTATCTTTATTTCATATTGATTAAGTAACAGATTTTTTTAGTAAACTTCTTGCTAAAATCTCAAGAAAAATCTACAGAAAATCCAAAACGTAAACAGCCAAGCACTAAGCAGTTAGCAGTTTCAGTTTCACTAAAATATTCTCATCACTTGTCAAGTAACAAGTTGGCAGATGTCAATCAACACATAATATAAACATATTAACATAGCCACAGAACTCAGATTAAGTACCTAGAATGACGATTAAATCAAAAACTAAAAAATTGCGATTAAATTCTCAGTAGGTAAATGAAACTGAATAAGTGAAAATTAGTGTCTGAAAATAAGATTTGGCTTTAAGATTTATCCTAGACATGGGTAACACTGCGCTGCGCCGCGCAGTCGCGCTGCACGCTTCACTGTGCAGGGTGAGTCAGCTCACACATTCATAATGTGTTGGCGCACGGCGCAGTACCTCATTCACTGAGTGAACTATGAGTTCACTCAGTGAATGATGAGTTGCGTGCGTTTCGGAGGTTTCACTGCTCGCTTTGCGCGTCCCATTTTGTTGCGTCGTGGCGCAATTTTGAGTTGACTCAAGGAGCCGACACACTACACTGCGCCTGAGTTTTTCGCTGAGTTACCCATGTCTAGGTAGGGCGCAGAAGGCTGTAAACCTAATTGCCAGTAAAGAAAATTGATTAGCGAAATAGACACATAATTGGATTTCCCACGCCCCAGTACGAGTAAATAAACAAAGTGCTGTTCTGTAAACCTATTTAAAAGTACTTTTATAAATAAAAAAAAAACGAAATATGTAACTCCATTAAATTTGTAATTTTTTTTTATTACAACGCTAGGTGTACGAATAGTTTTTACACTCACTGTATATATTTAATTTTTTATTGTATTCGATAACATTTAAAAAAAGTAACTTGTGTTTTCCATGTCTATTGCGATGATTTAGAATTGAATGACTTATATCAAAACGCGACGCCACGCCACGGCATCTGACGCTGTCAGTACTAATCACTCCCATACATTTAATACGCTCAGAAACATATATAAAACACGCCACGTGATCACACGCACCCCACGCGATAACATTCAGTCAAACTCGATCGGAATTGCGTTTTATTCATCCGAAAATATGAATGTTATCTCTAACTATCATTGAGCAATTTTCTATAAAGGGTATGATATTCAACATAAATAATAATATCTTAAGATTTATTTAATTAATCCAGAATCTTCTACGTCGTATGCATTTTTTTTATTCAACTGTTTCTGTATTAAATATATATGTTGCAGTCGTAGGTATATTAAATATATCCCTAAAATCTGCAACAATATAAATACATATTTTAATAGTAAATCAATACTCTTTCGCCTTTCACAAAGATTTGACACTGACAGCACGTTGTAACGTCGTGTGGCGTGTTGTATATTGGCATAATTCGCATCGACACGTTGCTTCGCGTAGCGTTTTAATAGTACCTATGTATCCACCATCAGTCAATACGATAAGTCAATACGGTTTTTTTTCTGTATTCTTAATACCAAAGACACGTCTACGATAAAGTTCTAGAGACCAAAATCATGCCGTTCTGCGCGAGAGACTTGAGGTCGTATGACGGGTTATATTATATGATTTGAATAGGTACTTAATCTGAGGATTTGAACGATTAATTATAGGCAAAAATACTCTAAAGAGGCTTTCGACATTTAAGTTTTATTTGACAGGAATAAAACTGTACTCTTGTCAATTAGGTACGCCAAAAATGATTGAAATCTAAGTTCAATACTTTGATTATTTATATGTCTAGATAGACAGTCGAAGCTGAAAACGCGTCAAAAAATATTGTGTCCAGCTGTTGGACACTTTATACCTTCCCCGCGCTCAGTAGCAGTCGCGACGTCGATGGATACGCTCAAGTTTGTTTGTAAAATTCTCTTGTTTACAATGACGGTTTGTCTGCTTAAAGTGTGTTAAAATTACAAAGGACGATCTAAAACAACAAAAAAAGTTAGCTATCATCGGTTAGTAACATTATTTCGTATCAGTTCCAGCAAATTAAGCCATTTAAATAATTCGAATTTAAATAATTATTTATTTCTGACATTTTGTGTTTGACGCGTGTGTTGCTAGTTTATGAACCTAAAAATACCTTAAAAATATGGCCTAGTATGTAATTCATTAAGATATTAGAAATAGATTTAGCGTCGCCATGGGTGCCGTTTTTAACCGACTTTAAATAAAAAAGTAGTTTAATATTAATTGTTTTTTTTTTTAAATTTAATTATTTATATTAAATTAAAGTAAATTAATATGAATATCTAATAAGTAAATATGTCAAGGTATGAACTCTAATTATAGTTAAAACGAAAATATCTCTCTCTAAACCCCCCGTTCAGTTATTTTTTACTTTTTAGTACCTGGAAGTTGTTCTTACAATATTTTTTTTGAAGTTGTTTTAAATTTTGAGGATATTGGTATGATTGTTTTAAATATGAAATCCAAGTTTATTTTGTTATTTAATTTTAGAAAAAGCGAATATATATAATAATAATAAACAAAAAAAATATCTGTGATGTTGTATTTCATTATAGTTTAATGACGATAATTTTTGCCCTTCGTTCGTTTAAAAAAAAACAAAACGTTTTTTTTTGTTTCTGACGTGGCCTCATAAGGTATTTTTTTTAAATTATTGTCAGATAATATTGTCTTTTATTAACGCGAGTATCACACATTTAAATAAAATACTGTATACCGGATTAAAACGCGATTTATTATTTATATTGTTCAAATTATTTATCCCGACGTTTTATTACGAAATAATTTGAACAATATACCTAAATAATAAATCGCGTTTTAATCCGGTATACATTATTTTATTTAAATTATTGTCAGATGTTCAATCGAAGAATGATGTATCTTAAAAATATAACTATTTTTAATAGAGTTAAAACAAATGTTATGAGTTTAAATATACATAATTTATATATTCCAAGTTAAAAAACATTTTTCAAACGCATTTGCATATAAGTTATGATTTTATTTTTATCTATCCACATAAATCATAGTTTTATATATTCCAATTTTCTTCAAAATTGACCCAAAAGTTTTTAAAAAAACTAATTGGTACATTTATATGCAAAGAATGAAAATGACTTGAGTTCCGACCTTCGAAATATTGTTATTATTGTTGTATTATTCCAATTAATTTATTTTGTCATACTACATATTTTTGTGAATTGAAAAAATATATACTCGACTTTGATTAATTTCTTCCTATTTTGAGATGAATTTTTCCACAACTGGTAACATTATTCACGCCAACTAGGAACGCATGATGACTTATGGCGAGTGTAAGACGTAGCTGTCACGCACACTATTATAACAGACATGGATTGTTTGTTTTAGGTCGTTTGCAGCGCGACACTCTATCTAGACATATAAATAATCTAAGGTTCAATATAAAATCCTTTGATTATTTAAATAATCAAAGATAAAATCCATGGTTGAAATTGTTAACTCATAGTATTTATTAGATATTAAACAACCCTCAGATATTTTAAGCTAATAAAGGATGTCTACGAACACGCCGAATACTGTCAAATTACAATAAAATATTTCCTCGGTTTACCAATCACTTCCGTTTTTACAGGACCGATATTATATTAACTTTTACACGGTTTTCTGAGAGTAGAGAGAAGTAATACTTTCCCGCGCTCCTTTGAATAAACAGCACACGCATTCAAAAACTCGCTAACAACTTTGGCCGTTGTAGTTTTAGAGAAAACTTTTGATAAAAAAATAATACTTCATTAAAAAATATAAAGTTACCGGCGATATTAACAAAAAAAACCAGCAAATCATAATATTCACTTATAATTAATAATCATTCAACTAATAAGAGCGGTTATATTCTAGAAACTACAAACTTCACATTGCGAATTGCGGAAACACTCGTGGAGCTGTGGGTGTGACCAAAGAGTGTCAATTCGTGGGAAGCGCTCCAATTCGTGTCTAAATGACAAGTGATTGGCACCTCAACCTTCAGGTGATTGGGTCAAGTTGAAACCGTAGCTCGCGGTGGCTCGGGGGTACGGGGCTCTTGGTTATTGGGTGTGGTGTAGTTCAGTGTCGTGCTGAAACACACGATCGATAGGCGGGCGGCGCGTTGCAGTCAACGCTAGCCCTCGACACAACGATTGCTGTCGCCTTCAGACTTAAGTATCGTCACTCCGGCATTCCGACGACCTCCCGTGTCGTGCACACACGTCACGATGCGCGGCGATCGCGCCGCTCGTGACACGCGGCACAACAAGGATTACGAAAACTTAAAGTCATCACTTAAAAAAGGGAATAAATCCAAAAAGCATAGAGTTGTATTTGATGAGAGTGCTAATGAATTTTTTGAGGCGGATTATATTATAGTCGTACGTGATGAATGCGCGTATTCAGATGAGGGTGAAGGCGATGAATGCTCGGGTTGCGGGGCATGCGAGCGCTTCCAAGAGCCAGAGCCTGGTGCGCTTAGCCCGCCTGAAGGGTATAAAGACATGGGGCTTTTTAATCGGGATGGTACATTGCGGGAGCAGGCCTGGTGGGAAGCTGGGGATGTTGTTTTGGTCGGGGAAAGATCAGGGACAGTATTCACTCCGCAGCACCTGCAGTTGCTCCGTCGTCTGCAGAGGGAGAGAATGCTGCGTTCTGCAGTTTGTGCAGATTGCGACGTACATACAATCCATCAGCCTCATGGTGAGTCAACTTCCTCATTACGTCCTTGCCAAGGACGGAGTCGTTCGCTCGTGACTGGTCTCAAATATCACATCCTGACACGTTTTATTCTACACTCATTTAATAAAATGTCACTTAAATAATAAGCAAAATATTATACAAATGAAAAAATATGGAGGAATACTAACATATCTTAAATTATAACAATGCGTTTGCGACTGTTCCTTGCTTAGCATTCATTTTCATAGGCAGATAGCGAAAAGTATATTTCAGCTAAGCGATTCAATGGTTTCGTAAAACATTTATAACTAGTGACTGGCTTTACACAGACACGTATTATATATTGCATAAGCTTCCAGAAGAAAACCTCAAGACGATAGTGAAGCCTAAATTGAAAATAATTGTTTAGTTTAAAAGATATAAGCATATAAATAATGATGATAATATAGGACTACAGTTATTTTTATCTCTGCGATAGTGACGTGAGCATCGTAAAATATGCCATTCCATTGTATTCCAAGGCCAGAGAGAGCAATCGTTTCTTCTAAAAGGTTAGGATCGTTCTCGGTCAACGAATGAGACACGAGTTTGTAATGGTCATTGTAAAACGTAAAAACGACGAATGTTGTGCAAAATAACCTAATTTCTAGTACGAATTATCTGTAAACAGAAACCTTGCAATATTTTAACTTAAACAATATAATTGAAAAATTAAAAAAAAACTTTTTTTTCCAAAGCTGAAATCGCTTAAGATTTGCAAGAATACTACAGTAAATCTAATATAAAATATATGTCACACTTAAATATATATCACTCAAATAATTATTAATATAAAATATATAATATATCACACAAATAATTATTGTTGGTATTATTATTTACTTTTCAATATATTAAATTACGCTATGTTATTATCAGCAAATATTTGTAAAGATAACTAGTTAAAGGGATTAATTACTTAGGGTATCATCTATTTAGGGTATCCTTTCCACTTTTATTTTCAGATTACTGTTTAAAATTTGAATGCTTGTGCTGTCATGATGATTACTTTTGAAAACTGAACTTAATCAAAAATTCGCATCTGGAAATAATTAATCAATTTACAAGCAATTCCTCTAAGCAAGCAATACACATGCTCCAATCTATAGGGTTTTAGTTCATGCCTGAAAAGAAAAAGCGCATAGTTTTACTCCAGTTCTTCCAAACGTACGAAATATCCCGTATAATTGTGTCGAGATAACATTCATAAGCCGATTAGCGGAATTTTGCGCTGAATGCTAATATAGAGTCAAAGAGAGTTGAGATTATATCTACAAAAAATATCTCAAGCCCTGTATGATTAACATTCCATACTGAATAACTTACTTGCTTAATTTTAAATGAGAGAATCAATGTTTGAACTAACTGAATTTAACCACGTTCCTGAGAATATTTTCAAAACATTCGATAATAAATAACCGACGCGAGAAGGTGCTGTCAAAACATTGTAGGAAATAAATATCAAATCGAGCAAAGGGGAAATGTTTTGAAATGCTCTCGTCCACAAAATTTGTTTAATATATTCAATTTACACTCCTCGTTGAAACATTTTTTTACATATAAATAATTTGTATTGGAATCTAATAATTAAAATATCATAAATCACATTTTATTATACCTATCTATAACATTTTGTTTCAAATATATTTTTTAAGTTATAAATGCATTGGGTTGGCCCATCTCTGAATATTTTTTAAATTAACGGATAGGATGTGCATAAAATATTCCGTCGGGATTTGAATAAAGTAGAAAAAACCGTTTATACAAATGAGTATGACCAATAAAACAGAAAAAAACCATAAGTTCATAATTAATCATCAATAACATCGCCAATTAATATGATACTTAATTAATATATACCATTGCTGTAAGTTCTAGAACCATAACAAATATACATACACATAATTATATATTTTATATGCTTTTACTGAACTCCCAAATATCAATTACCGTAGTCATTTTGTTGATTGAAAACAAATAGTTAGCTTTCAAACAAGTTGATTTAAATAAAATATTACCAGGCGCATCGGATATACAATAAATTAAATAAAAACTGGCAGTTTATTTTAATATGATTCTCAATTAAATCACGTGGATCGCGTGAAGCTGTGAAAACCCTTTTCAAAAAGCACCTCATGGAAGCACTCTGGCTATCTTGGACTATATTTTTCCCGCCGTTTTCATAATATCGTTGTGTCTTTTTCGTTGAGGGTACCATAGTACTTAAGTTGAAACGCTCTGGGTCTCACAGTATATGAGATCTCCTGTCTCCTAAGGAGACAGTCTAAGGGGTATGCCATATAATCCGCTTTACATTTTATTTTTATTTATTTATTTGCCCGAGATCAGTTTTCTATGTCGTAGACTACAATGGCAATCTTTTCTTATCTAGTTTCCTTTCGGGATTCTAACCCGGAGTGTTCTATGATAAAAGCAAAGTACACAACTAATCCACCTCTTATACTCTTAGAGCTCTTTGAGGAGTATTATTTTGATCATATTTTACGAGAGAAGGTGACAGTCCCGGTCTATCGTCAGGATGTCTGCAGTATTACTTTGCTTTACATCACATACTATGTAAATATCGGAACCAGGAGTTCTATTACCAAAATCATACGCTGAAATTTCGGAGAATAAAGAACCAACTTCGTATTTTAACTTATTAAGATAACATTTTCAATTCTATTTACGAATATAATTACGATCATAGTAATTTCGAATGAAAGACATAATGTCTAATTGCAAACGACAGATCGATCATCGGATTCGAAAGATTTACGTAATAGGAAAATGTAGGTACGATTCGTCAGCCGAAACTTCGTATTTGGAGTTTCTATACTATGTTCGGTAGCTTTGATAAAATAGGAGTCATATAAATATTATTTGGAATGGTAGAAATTCAAATCCAATGTAACTTCAGTGTTAACCATTAATATGTTGTTAAGTCTATTTTCTCTACAACGTTGATAACATTTTCGAATTGAATAAGACAAGAAACAACGAAAAAGTCAACAATTAACCTAATAAAAAATAATTAAGTAGGTACCTATATATCAAGGGCCAATTTACTATCAATGTGGAAAGAAATGTATAGTTTTCCATTGCCTTTTCCGCGTATTTGTCAAGTTATTAATCTATATCTATACTAATACTATAAAAAGGAAAGATTTGTATTTTTGTATGTTATGAATAAAATCAAAAACTACAGGACCGATTTTGAAAATTCTTTCACCAATAGAAAGCTACATTATCAGCGAGTAACATAGGCTATGTTTTGTGTATAGTACATCTACATTGCACCCGTGTGAAGCTGGGGCGCGTTGCTAGTGATTAATAAAATAAGCACTAAAACAATTCGGTATAAATATTGACATGGTATTAAATACGAGTAAAAGGCATATAAATATAATGATAATAATCGCATCACAATACACAATAACAAAAGTATAAAAGAGACTAAAAATAAAACTTAGAAATATTGCAGACAAATCTGTTGTTTTCGCGAGTTATTGAGACTTAAAAACATTTTTCACCGGACCTCCCTTTCTTTTCCACAATAAAATAAAAGTTAAAGATACGTTATAATTTTATTCAAATAATCAATAAATATTAACTTATTCTATGTGTGTAAAATTTGATCTTTTGGAGGTTCTTAATAAAAATTTCAAAATATTTTATTATAGGTTTCGATCGGTAGGTAGATTTCGATCTAAATGATTCCTGTTCTGTATTTACAATAATTAACGCAGTATGTGGGAGGTGGACTAAACAATTGTTGGCTCTATAGTAATTTCCGCTCACGGCTTAATAGCGAAGAGCTTCGATCAACATCTTAAGAAGCTCTCGCTTGGTTGCTGGGTCAAGGATCAGACGGTTTACATGGCATCTATAGTGAGGAGGTTCCTTCCTCTATTCCCTCCATTAGCCTCCTTCTGTCCGGTAGTCTCGGCCGATTTCATACAGAGCAGACAACCGAGCAGGTGTGTGATGGTAAATTATCACTACTACCATGGACTTCAGCGACTCAAATGTCTTTAATGCGTTGTTGACCTTTTAAACCCATTTCAACTTTTGAATAATATATTCAAAAAGAGTGTAACTTTGGTGATTTTTGTCAATTAAGTGAATAAAACATAACACTAGTACAATAGTAATGTAAACAATGGAGATCTATAGTTATAACTTACTCTAATTACTATTATTAACCATACTACATTGAGGAGAAATTTGATCATAATATACCAGTCGTATATTACCTCGAAATGCACCTACTCGAATTGCCAACGATTAAATCTTCTTACTACAGCATACCTTCATAGTCATGACAAGCAAGCTATGAATTATCATGAAAAATTAGGTTTGCTGAAAGTTGAACAATTCATGGAATGCTTGGTGTTTTTTCCATAATTATAAAATATTAAGGACATCCTCACTCATGGTACATTAAAGTTATTGATTTAGTTAGTAGTGATTACGGGGAATTAAGTTATTTTAGTGCAATTTTTTGAGACATGAATGTTTCCCTGAAGTTTTCTCTTGAATTGGCATAAGAAATCAAAACAAAAATTGGTAAAATTACTAAGATATAGAAAAGCGCACTTAGTGTCAGAAGAAGAAGAAGAGAAGCGTGCTCATGAGCAGGAAAGTTTGTAGAAGAAAGGTTGGCATGCGCGCATATCTCGCACTATATAATAGTGAAATTTATTTTGTATACTATAAATAAATAAGTCTGGAGAAAAGGTTCTGGTTTGAATCGTCGAGCGGCGTCTGAGAATATAAAAGTGATTCTTCTCTCGGTTCTCGATCTCAACCAATTAATATAAGTCCAATATCATTATAATAGGTTACTTGGTTCCAAAACAATTATGAATAGTACGAGGAACTGTAAATACACGTTTCTGCCACAAATTAGCGCTGAGTAGCTTTTAGCCAATGTTCAGAATGCTTCAGAGTGCAAAGGATTAAAGGGAATTTCACGCTCGACGCTCGAAAATTTCTAAAATTGTAAAATAATTTGTATCGCTGTCACATCTGTATAATCCCTACTAATTTTATAAATGTGAATGTAACTTTATTTATTACGCTTTCACGCCAAAACTACTCAACCTACACATATTCCTAGAGGTGCAAGGACTGGGAGGTATTAATTAAGGGGCATAGGATACTTTTTATTATATTATTTACAGAGGATAAAAAAATATTTTAGCAACAATGCACCCGTGTGAAGCCGGGGCGTTTTGCTAGTATATTATAATGGATGTTTGTACATATTAAATCTCTAAACTCAAATTGGAATGTATATGTATTTTCATAGAGAAGGTGTTTCACTCGGTCCTTTTAGGTCCGCTTTGTTGGAACTAGCCAAAGTCATGTAGTGCAAATATAATAAAACGTAAATAATGTATTTATTTGTGTACATACATAGTACAAGTACCTACTGCATTAATTTAATGTAGTAATAAAAATATGAGGTTTGTTCATTTTAAATGTTTTCACAAGTTGATAAAGTATAATAATTGTATTGGAAATTTAAACCTGCGATATTTAAAGGAAACTCAACATTCATGCGGTCCACAATTTCTCAAATTAAAATACCCTTTTGAGTATTATAATTGAAATGCAATAACATTACGTTGATTAATTTTATTCGAAACTGTTTTTCATTTTCGAATGAGATATAAGATTTAGTTAAAATAAAACTTTTCATCAAACTCCACTGGCAAGATTACAGTAGTTTCAGAAAGAGAAATAAATAATAATACATAGATATTTTACTTTTTTATCTAAAAAATCGAACGATACGAAGATATTTTACTTTTTTATCTAAACAAGAACGATTCTCACTTGTTGATAAGTAGGTACGTACCCCAGCCTCAGAACATCAAACAGTGATGCGTTGTCGATTTATTTTTAACGTAGGTATATTACTTCTTTATCATTCTTTATAATAAGATCTACAACAGATTCTAGGGATGCTCATGACTTCAATTTTACCTTGTATAGTCCAAGATCTTATACAAATTTCCTATCTCTCTTCGCCCTTTGCTTACATCAAAGCATATTGTATATAAAACAGCTGGTATAGTACTTCTCCGTATGAAATATTTAAATAGTTCAAACAGTAGTGAAGTCGTTGTAGACCCCTGGAGGTCGATACATACTTCTTTGGATATTATAGGACTAAACTATTTTTTTTATATGTCCTGTAGGTTATAGATGACAAAATCAAATTAGGACCTAAAACAGTACCAGTATGGTACCTACTGATTTAGGTCTTATTGAAGTGTATGAAAATAGATTTACATAATATATTTCCACGGTCTCTGTGATCGCACTCCTTCAAAATGACTCGATCGATTTTAATGATTTTTTAAAAGTATATTTGGTAGGAGATGAGAACAGGTCGTAAAGTATCGCCACCGCTCGGTGATTATGGTGTGTCCCTATCCAGATAATTGTTTTCTACTTTTTTGACAAAAATTGATACGATCTCATTTTCTTCATAAGTATAACCGTGCAAAGTCGAGTCATGCAGCTAGTTCTATATGAACAAAATCAAGGGGGGCTTGGCAATATTTTTTTGAATCCTACTTTGAATCGAAAACAGTATAGATACTGTTCAACCAAAATAGATTAGCAAACGAATGGCAAAAACCTCATAGGATATCTAAACCATTCAGACTAGACGTTACTAGATAGTAGCGTCTAGTCTGCAGTTCGCTGACATTTAGGCAGTGTTAAAGTGTCAATGAACCCTCTAGTATAATGTGACCGTCCAGCGTCATGCGGGGTAACGCACTTACTGCAAACTGTCTAGATCTATATTATATACATACATATGTACATCACGACTCTTTCCAATTGGGGTAGGCAGAGATGGAATTCCAAGTTCTCCTATCCTCCATACCACTTTTGCTTCTGCCACTTTCATACACGCTCACCGGTTTCGAGTACTTTTGACCTGACCCTTTTGAAGAAAATCTATACTAATGTGGTAATATGTACGGTGATAAAAACTTACTTGGTGATAAGTTGTATGAGGATAACTAAAATTTTATGATAGGCGACATTTCTTACACTAGTACGTTAGGGTGCTTTCTTGCGACTATTTTTAAACTCCTTTTAATTTCCTTTTTAAGTTGAGGTAGAATGGAATTTTCATGGATTATTGAACTAAATTGTATAAATTGTTGATTTTTTATTGGAATTATAATTAGTAATTCAATGGACACTTTTGTAGAGATTTAATTCTGAAGATGTCCTATCAATGACCATGAAATGTCTTTGAGCTGTAGAATTTGTATATAAAAAAAAAAGTTTATTGTATTTTTTAATAATTGTAATTTTTTTTTATGTATTTTCCAAAACATTTCAATGTGGGAGTGGAAATAGCCGCACAAAGAAGCACCCTACTAGTATGCACTAAAAAATAAAATATCCGTCCATTATGTTTTCATGGCACAAGTGAATGAATAGCTTAAAAAATAAATTATAAGTTAAAGATCAAATTTTCTTCCTTCAAAATACAAAAAAAAAAGTTTTTATAACAGTTAGTTTATGACAAGTGATTATAATCGTTCACCCGTAGTGCTTAATGTTGCTACCCAAAATAAATACAAATTTATATACAATTCTAGTGGACCCCGCAGACGTTGTTCTGCCACAATTTTGGCTTCGAAATTATATAATTATTCTTAAAGAAAAAAGATTTTCCCGCTTTTCTGTTGAAAGTTTTCCTGAATTTTCATGCTTTAAACCTCACGGAGCCGGAGACCTTTACAACGAATGCAAAACCGTGGAAATCGGTTCGTGCGTTCTGGAGTTATGGCGTCAGGAAGGAAAACTCGACTTATTTTTATATAGTACACATAGATAAAATTATTTATAACTCTATGTTTATAGCAGCTACATCGATACAATTACCCTTAGAACATATAAACGAAAATGCACAAACGACAAAAACGAAGCAAAAGCTATTTGTCTGAATTGTTAATGTTAGATTAATGTAACTAAACGAGATATTATACCGCAAAATATATTAATAAATCCAATTACTGGAAAGCAATATTCTCTATATTAACGTCCCCATTTGGAATAATTCGCAGAAAACGGGTTTTACTTAATATATTTATTTTTGTGATCAAATGGAATGTAAATACATATAGTCCGGGAGCCAGGTGCAAATTTGGTTAATTATTTCCTCTCGAGAGATAATTCGTCAGATGCATCAGAGTATAGTATTATAAAGCCTCGTGAACGTCAGCTGGCGCTCGGGTGGGGGGATGAGCAGTTGTAGAAAAAAATACATTCATTCATTTCCTCTCAGCTAAAAATTTGTCAAATTGTAGTTAATCCAATATTTCAACGAAAAAAAATAATCAGCTGGTTACAACATGGTGTATTATACGTCAGCTGGTGTCTCGAACATGAAAAAAAAATAAATATTTTCCGTGATTTCCTCTCAAACAAAAATTTACCTGATGATAGCTTATATGTAACTGTGGATAAATATATAGATCAGCTGACTGTATCTTGGTGGAAAAACCGTCAGCTGATACTTTGAAAGTTTTTTTTTTTTTGGTATAAATTTAAATATTTGAAGCCCTATTTATTTATCGAGTAACTAATTCATTTATACTAAGCTAATTGATTATTTAATTATTTAAATATATAAAATTATTTGATTACATACTTATTCGTTGTAAAAATATTGATACTGAATGTTTATTTCAACTCAACTCTCATATTGAAGCGCAATATCGAATAATTAAAGATACGTCATTTCCTCTCAGATGAAAATTTGTGAGCTGATTGTTAATATACTGATGCGATAAATAAAAAAAATCAGCTAGCAATAAGTCGAGGAAAACCTAGTCAGCTGATGCATATAAATTGGCAGTAGATGCTTCTGCCAAACTCCTATGTAATAACTTTCAAAGTATCAGCTGACGGTTTTTCCACCAAGATACAGCCAGCTGATCTATATATTTATCCACAGTTACATATAAGCTATCATCAGGTAAATTTTTGTTTGAGAGGAAATCACGGAAAATATTTTTTTTTTTTCATTTTCGAGACACCAGCTGACGTATAATACACTATGTTGTAACCAGCTGATTATTTTTTTTCGTTGAAATATTGGATTAACTACAATTTGACAAATTTTTAGCTGAGAGGAAATGAATGAATGTATTTTCTTTTCCTTCGTGCGTGGGAGGCTACAACCGCTCATCCCCCCACCCGAGCGCCAGCTGACGTTCACGAGGCTGCATAATACTATACTCTGATGCATTTTACTAATTACCGCTTGGGAGGAACTTGGTCATGAAAACCTGTTGCTGGCTCCCGGACCAATAGTTTTTCATGAATAGCTCTTAAATCGACACAAGCAAAATTATTTCTTATATAATTTTGTCTGATGTTTAAATATAATAGTAACCGTTTATGCAATATTGCTTTTGATAGACAATTTCATTCAATAGAAAATAGTCATCGACAATCTTCGCTTTTCACTTTAATCTATTCAAGGGATAATAGAAGGCCTTATTAAATAAAAATTAGCTATTACCATTAAATTTTATTTAAACCTATTACCTGAAATATTCTTCCTTCGTATACAAAATGCGGTTTTATTTTTTTTGTTAAGTATTTTGTGTTCCGAGAAAATATTCATTTTTTTCTACGAGCCATCCTAGTTATAATACTAAATATTATTAACGAGTATTTCATCGCTTTTATGTAAATAATATGATGATGTAATTGGAGTACTTGATTAATTAAAGATAATAAAACCGGTTCCTGTTTAGAGACAATAAAGTGAAGAACGAAAATTATCTTGAAACTTGTTACAAAAGCAACCCCTAAAAAGTTAAATTTTATTGTAATTAATATCTACAGAAACAGTCCAAAAGTATACCTATAAATAAATAAAAATCAAAGAAGTAAAATTTGAGATAAATTTTTGGAAAACATTTTTTTAAGTGTTAGTAGTTGTATTTAAATAAATATAGTAACTCTAACCCTAGGAATAATCTAAAATCTAATTATAATTTTCTTATCTAATATTATGAGTCTGATGAATTTGCAGCGATATAATTATAAATAACATTTACAAAATAATCCTAGCATAATTAATTGATAGAGCTTAGAAGCTTATCTAGAAATAAAATATAGAATAATAGCACTGGAGCTTTCGCCTCTAAATCCAATAAAGCTTCAAGTAAAGTTGTGATACCTAATACAAACAGACAGCCCATAATCAATTTATAAAGAACTTTAATCAAAGTGCTCAATAAAGATTACGGTATATTATTATTGTTCAAGTTTATAGTGTTTGAAATACTTAATAACCTCTTCCTTAATTACCACCAAAAGCAGTCACCACTACATAGTTGCAATAGTACGGTATAGTAGTTCTTATCAGAGCGCATTACTCACTAAAAACTAAACTCTTATGGTCATGTCACATTGGCAAATAATCCGTGATATCTATCTAAAAAAAAAAAAATTGTCATTACATTAAGTAGTTATCTTTAGAATCACTACATATTATAAAACAAAGTCCTCCGCCGCGTCTGTCGGTCTGTCTGTTTGTTGGCGATATAATATGAATTAAATCTATAAAAATGAATTAAATTCATTTTATTATATAGAGACATTGTTGCAGCCAATTAAATCATATTGTCATGTCGTCATCATCGACCAATGAGGGCGCCGATAAATGACGATAACTTAGCTAGATAACTATCACGTGACATGTCTTTTTCGTTGCAAAATTCGTATGTATTCGCAATATGGATTACACGTGTTAAGCACTGCACTAAATTTTATTTTTTTATCCAAGCCATTGCTCAAACAGACATTGATGAGGAAGGTTAACGTATATAATTTGTCAAGGTTTTGTGTAAATTAATTGATGGTAATGTCGGAAAAAGTCAAGCAGCCTGGGAGTTTTTATCGAAAACGCTGCCTAATCCCTTCGAGATATAACAAAACAATGTATGGTGGGATATTAAACTCTTTTATAGATCTATAAAAATACCGTGATGATATATACCTATTTTTTAAGGATAGCTATCTATACTCATTATATGTTCTAATACAAATTGTCACTCTATTTAGACCCAATTTAGACGGATACAGTATTAATACTCATCCACTTAAATACGTTAGTTATCATTATTTATAATCATTTACACCATATTTAAATGAATATCTTAGGAGTTATCGCAAAAAATAATGCGCGCGAAAATATCTACCTAAATTAGTAGTAGCAATTATGCAAGTCGACTTATCAATAGGTTGCTATTCACGCCTGCCGTCTGGTACGGATATTACATATAATGTGATAGCAATGTCCTTGTTAACTGTGTTGTTAACCCACAAATGAATTTTAAATATTTTTGTTTGTATATGTGTCTTTCTTTCTTTCGTCTCAGACTCATTTAAGATCCCATCGTAGCTCAACGGTAGTGGTTAGTTTGTTTCATTTTTGTGGAATCAGGGTTGGGTTCGAATCCTGGCAAACTATGCGTAAAAATATATTTCGATCCGGCAGTAAAGACTGCCTGTAATAATACAATAGGGCTCCAGAATCTTTTATTTTTCCTTTCAGTATAGATAAACACTTTCATTCTGAATAAAAAATATATTACAGAGACTTGTTTATTTCTGTTAAACGTCGGAAACACCGGGAAAAGCTATTTGAAAGAGGTATCATCATCCTCCCTACTCTCCCTTTACTTTCTATTTCACTTTTCCAATGGCAATTAATATACTTCCGTCTCGTTTCCATTCGCAGACTTTACAGGAAGTTGGTCATTATACTCGAGACTCGTACCGTGTTGGAATAACTGTGATAAAGTTTTTAGAAACTGCAATAAAATATTCTGACAAGTCGGGGTAACATAGTATTTATTTTATTATCTTCACGATGTCCCGCCTATATATTGCCCCGCGATCTCTAGAGGGGCACGGGGCAAACATATTTACATACATATGTCATTCATATTTCAACACTTATAATTTTTATTTAACAGGCCAGTAGGTCTTCTGTGCCTTGCCTGAAGACAATTTTTTTTAAATCTTGTTTCCCCGGGATTTTAAAAACACCAAACTCGGGACTCTGGTAATAAATGCAAGGTGCATACCACTTATAATATTCTTTTTATGTCAGAAATCGACAGACAAAACCAGGAGAGTATGTTAAAGTAGGAACGGGTTAACTGAGTTGTTTATTTTGGCTTAAACCACGGCAATCATTAAAACAGTATGCCTTTTATCCCGTTAATTGAGTATATTTTGGATCTGACTATTTCAAGTCGCACCTTTAAATATCATATAAACCGTTACTAAACGAAGCTATTAAATTATACAGCAGATCCACAATATTCATAAATATCGTTGTTGTTTTTTATTAAAATAGTCTGAATACACGGTAAATTGAGACAGCTTTTGATATTAAGATAATGTTTATTTTTAATTAGAAACACATTTATATTAACATAGGTTGATGGGTCGATTCTAGAAAAAAATCGTTTGGAAGCGGTTAGTCTTTAAAGGGAGAAGATAAATACATATGTATGTACCGCCTTTCGAATTAACCTAACTTAAATCAAATTTTCGGCAAAATTACTTTTCTTATTAGAAAAGCCTAATAGGTATCTACCCTAACTACTAATGTTCTAAAATTAAATACTTATAAGTTAATAAAATTAAGAATAAGTCAAAGCTTAGATTATATTTTAAGCGTTTTGTCCAACCGTGAAACAAATACATGAAATTCCTAATTGCTACGTGTATGTTGCTAACCGAGGCATTAATTCGAAACATTGAAGCATTCCCACCGCATTCACCGGCCAGTTTCTGCCTAACAGCTATTCTATCAATATAATTGCGTATATCTTGTTAATACAAGATAGTAATCTATAGAATATCCAATTAGTTTAATAGGAAATCAAATTGGTTAGCCTGTGTTATGTAACTATAATTACTTTGCTTACCTAATGGAATCTTATTCCTTTGGGTTCAAACGACCACCAAACTTTTCAAAATGCGGTCCACACATATTTATCATTATTTAGAAGTTGATGATGATTAATATTTATAATAAACTAGCGACCCGCCCCGGCTTCGCACGGGTCAAGATTTTTTGACAAAAAAGCAGGGGTTGGATGTATTTTTGTATGTTGTATCATAAAAAAATAGAAATTAAAAATTTTATCTAAAAAATAAAAAAAAATATTTAAGGGTGGACTACCCCTAACATTTAGGGGGATGAAAAATAGATGTTGGCCGATTCTCATAGATACCGGATAAGCACAAAAAATTTCATCTAAATCGGTCAAGCCGCTTCGGAGGAGTATGGCAACGAAAACTGTGACACGAGAATTTTATATATTAGATAACAACTATTGTGTCTTTTATTAACGCGAGTATCACACATTTAAATAAAATTATGTTTAACACATGAGAACGCGATTTATTGTTTATCTTCTAATATATAAAATTTCCATGTCACAACGTTAGTTAAATTACTCCTCCGAAACGGCTTTACCGATTTTTACCAATATTTTATATGCGTATTCAGTAGGTCTGAGAATTGGCTACTATCTTTTTTTCATTAATCTAAGTGATAAGGGTTGTTCACCCTTAAATTTTTTTTTTAATTTTTGGACGCATTAAAAAATACATACAACCATATATTTTCACTCTTCTATTATCAACCCCTGCTTTTTTTTTGTCAAATACCCGTGACCCGCGGGTCGCTAGTATTATATAGAAATAATAGGTAGGTTAAAAACACGATAACACTGTTAGTCAATACAGAAAATTACAGTAAATATCAACTACGAACGTCACGTTCAGTCTGCCCGTGACCACGGTTGCTGGAAGCATCTGAAACATCGGGATAAATAATAAATCGCGTTTTTATCCGTTATAAAGTTTTTTATTTCAATAAATATTGTATCAAATTGCTTCTAACATACAGTCGACTATTAGGTAATACACACAGAACGACACGATCCGATATAAAAACGTGGAATTCACTGCAATGCAGGTATTCTGCATAACAAGTTAAAATTAAGTCATTCGATATTAAATTGCTTTGTCTTTTGGTATATTATTGTTGGGTATAATTATTTGCAAAGGATTAAGTGAATTCCCGAGTTCTCTAGTGGGGCATGTCGCATTTGGCATGGGGCAGACATATTTCTATATCTAAATATCCCGACGTTTCGGATGCTTTTGAGCAACCGTGGTCGCGGGGAGACACTCCTCCCCACCCCGACAAGCATCCGAAACGTCGGGATATTTAGATATAGAAATATGTCTGCCCCATGCCAAATGTGACATGCCCCACTAGAGAACTCGGGAATTGCTGAAAAGCATCCGAAACGTCGGGATAAATAATTTAAACAATATAAATAATAAATCGCGTTTTAATCCGGCATACAGTATGTGTGATACTCGCGTTAATAAAAGACAATATTATATTTCTATATCTGTTTCACTGATCATTTTTTCTTAACATGCACGTAAAGCCCGACCGAAATATTATTTTAATCTTGCGTCCCCGTGATTCTATTCCAAGACATCAGATGCTTATCGTATCCTGTTTATCACTGAGCCCTGAGACAGTCAAGTTTAAAGGATAATAACATATCAAAATAATAGAACATAAAAATAACATGTAAAGTGATATTTGTTTGAGTAAAAATATTAATTTCTAACACGTATCGATCTGTTATTTACCTACACACTATCATCTGTTTTATTTTACATAGAAAGTAATGTAAAATAGGTATATAAAACCTTTTTAACAATAATTATACTAACTAATAATAATACTGGCATAAAAGTATTCTGTGATTCTCCATTTATTATAATTACGCTTGAGAAAACTTAACAAACAAATAATTATACTAAATTAAACACAGATATTAAACTTCGCTTCTTATCAACTTTAAGAAAGAATGCTTGAATAAATTCATAGATTTATTTATTGAAGAGACCAGTTTATGACGCTGTTACAAGAGCAACTTTTCTCACTTCAAATAGCTTTGCTGTGAGTTGTTGGTTCTTGTTTATTAATTTTCCTGTTAAGAATCTCATTGAATCGTAAAATATTTAACAAATATTATGAGAGAACCTTGTTGTACGAGAGGGTGGAGCGTTAACATTTTTTTATCATTTTCAATATTGAATAGCACTAAAACGTTGTATTGCATTCTTAATTACCCACATAAAAAACAAAATTGGACTTTGGAACCTATTTTTAGACCTCTACTGCCGCCTGAAGATTATGAAAAATCATCAAATCGAGTTATTTATAAAACTTAAAATAATAAGAAATAAACATTTCGTTTAGTATTATTGTGACTCATGATACTCTAAATATAACTGATTTTGTTTATAAAAGGTGAATTTACGCATAACAAAAATCTCGGGTATTTGTGTAAGCTGGGAGGCGAACATGAACGACTTTCAAAAAAGTATTCGAATCGTCCATCTGTCAGTTGTATGTGGCGACCGAATGTGTTCGCAGGTTGTATGAGAAATGATTTGAAAAATGACAGCTCGACGATACGAATACTTTTTCGCAAATTGTTCGTGCTAGGCCCTCTGAACTCAGCTTTTGCTTTCGTCATTTGGTTTACATAAACTAAATTGATTACTGTTATTTGATCAAACGTAGCAGTAGGTATACTTTTAAAAATACACCTAATTTCTCTAAATAATTGCATCTTTGAGCTAAGGTACAGGACTAAAAAATTTGTGAAAAAAATAAACAAAACTATATTTACATAAATGTATCCAAATACAATAGAATAATAAATCGCGTTTAATCATTTAAATGTTGTGTTGTTAAGTACTCTCGTTATTTTGTTCGGTAACACTTAGTAAGACGTGGTAAGACATTGGACTTGTCTGTAACAATCAAATCTAATGTTTCTCAAAATGTCGATGGGCGGTGGTGATAACTTATCATCACGTGATGCCCGTCTGCCGCCTATTCTATAAAAAAGTTCAATTTTATTATAATCTTAATATATATAAATCTCCTGTCACATGTTTGTCCGCGATGGACTCCTAAACAACTGAACCAATTTTTATCAAATTTTGTAAGCATTTGTAATTTGGTCCAACTTGGGAGATAGGGTAGTTTTTATCTCAATATTTGTTGATATTGCAAATTAAATGTATTAGGTTCGGAACTTCGCCATCTTGACAGCTCACGTCATGCATTCTTAGCTTTTTTTGAATAACAGATGTCCACTGCAAATCAGTGACATATTAGACAATTATATAATAAAGTGGGCAAATGGGCATATTCAAATTTAAGAATAATTGTATAATTTCGAAGCCAACATTGTGGCAGAACAACGTCTGCCGGGTCCACTAGTATATTCTAATATTGTAATGCTGTATTTTTGTCCTCCTTTATAGGCATGCATAGACGTATAGATTGCGATAATCGTATAGCCTGTACTTTCGGGTACTTGAAGGCTGCCAATTCGGAATCTGTCATTAAAGCAACTACGCATAGCGCAATATTTCTGAAGCAATTTCTGGAAATTACAATTATTTCAGGGATTTAGTATTAAATACGCGAAGCTAAGTGGTATTCAAAATAATCCGAGATAATGAGGCTCGCCTAGAACACAACTGAACGCTGATAAGCAATAATTGTATTTGACTTGATTGTATAGACATTCGCCCACAAAATCCTATGAAAGTAAATTTTAATACTAATCGCTTCCTTATGAGCTGAATGTTACATATTTTGAAACATTTTATATAATTTAAATCGTTTTAATAGCAAAACTATTGAAAAAACCGTTGTCACGAAACTCTAAACGGGTTTAGAATATTTAATAATAACACTCTAAATCCTATAACATTGGTTACTACCAAGAAACATGACATGCAATAATTATTTTAATAATAATAATTACAAAAAATGTTATTATTTAAAAGAAAAGAATTAATAAAACAAAGTGAAAAATTCAAACTCAATTTATTCAAAATGGCAGCCATGTGGGTTGACATTGCATTGCTTATCAGCGTCCAACTAAGGATTTAAATCTTTAAGCCTCTTTTGAAAGCGGAGCTCTTTTGAAATTCTGAGGTTGCTGCTCTTTGACAGATAAGCTACAGTTATGGTAATTTAACTTTAATAGAACGGACTTTGTGGAGATATGAGCAACTTTTAGATTTTATTAGTATAATTGACGTAGACAGATAAAATATGCATGGGAGGAATATCTAAATATAGGAATATCGAAGAAAAAAATAGGTAAGCGGCGCATCTCTGCCCTATGTCTTTTTATGTTAGATATCAAGCATGCGGCGATACCTCAGCTACATCAGTCAAAGACGCGCTGTCGACCTTATTTTTTTACTTCGAGCATTCGGAATTTCATAGACTGAAACCGAAACGCGCAATGCGCACTTCACGGTTTTTCCATCTATGAACGGTAGTTCGTTACCCGGTCGCAATTTCGATATTCCTCCCACGTCTGGTAGACGTGGGGAAAATATGCTTACAGAAATAAAAAAGCCGTCCCGGTAGGATTCGAACCCACGACCCATCGGTGATCTTGTGGAAATCTAGTTTGTCGATATTTATGTTTAAAAAATATATATATGTATAAAGCGTATTTATTGAGTACAACGGTTATCAAAAAATTCTAAGTTGTGAACCTTATTTCTGATAATAGTGATATATTAAGTTAATTTTACAAATAAATCATTTCTAACTATTAACTTTGATTAAATTACGACAGCTCGCCTACAAAACTCGTTAATATTTATGTGGTATTTAAGACGAGCAGATTTAAAACTCTGGCTGCCCTAGAAAATTTCCGTCCCCTACTCAACTAAAGCACGTAGAATTGAATGATATATATAATAATTAAAGTAAAGTAAAAGGAAAGTCTGTTACCTCAATCAGTCTAGAATAACAATTAATTGTTTTTCACTAATTGCCTGTTGCCTGGCATTTTTCAGTTTCTAAACGTTGAAGTATAAGTTCACAGAGTTCTGTTGCGCTATGCCCTGGCCTATAGCGAAAATTCGCCTCTGGTAGTTAATCAAGGTAGTTGGAGTTCACACATATATACATAGATTCAGCTTCGTATACATACGTTTGTTCGTACGGGAAATGTGTTTCCGTGTTTACTGTGACTCAAAGGAAATAAGGGTGTGAGGCTATCTAGAAATCACGGACTCGATAATGATCAAGCGCGAACAACTCGAGAGATAGTATTCGTTTTGTAAAAAAAATACATTAGACATGCGTGATACATTAGACAGATTGGCCATACAAATAAGAAAGAAAAAGAAAAAGAAAAAATGCAAATAGCTATGTCCTGTCGCTAGTCCCTCAGTTAAAATGATCAAACAGTTGAGTATTAAGTTAATGAAAGTAAACAACACACAAGCACATGACTTGACTCTATCAAGAGCGGGGTGTACGCAAGGAATATATAGACATAAAAAGAGAAATTTATATGATTTGCCTGAGACACCTATTCCGATTCTGAGGGGAGGTAAAACAAGGTGATCCTTTATAACCGAAACTTTTTATTCTAGTCCTAGAAAGTCTTCCGAGGTCTGGATTGGAAAGATATAAGGTTATGTATAAATGGAAATTACCTATCACAAGATTGACCGATATTGTGCTATTATCAGAAAACTCTGAGGAACAACAGATTATGGTTGAGAACAGAGTAGAATTGTGGGATTACAAATTAATATTGAAAAAAATAAATGATATAAATGGATAAATGGGAAGATTTGGAGGAGGCCTTCACTGTATTTCCTGCATTCACTACATACGGGCGATTCATACACGGAATAGATTAAAAAAAACAATAACATATATATTATTATCGAATATTATATTTGAATTTTATGTAAATTTTCACTAAGAATTACTAACAAAAGTTATTTTAGCTCTCTTACAATACTAACCTCACTAATAATCTTAAAAACTATATAAAGATGAAAAGTGTAACGGATTAAAAAAGCTTATTCATTCATTCAAACACAGATTAAAAGAACAAAAGGTCGCTCCGGACCTTGGAAGTGAAGATAGGATTAACAATAGTTTTAGTTGAACGAGAATAATAGTATAAAGGCCACTTCAGTCCATTCGACGTGGTTGGTTTAATAACTTTCCATAACAATGTTCCAATCTCTATATAAAATAACTAGGAGCGGTTTTCAAAACTTATCTCTTTCATACCGCCTTTTTATAACATTGATAGCTTAGCACTTAGGTAGGTACATATTATATGGCTATTCCGTAAATGTATGGTTAGATGTTGCAAATGCTTAAAGGTTTCCTGGAAAACAAACAATGTTCTCTATTTCATTAACAAAGGCTTAATTGCATTGTAATCAATTTATCAATGAGAATAGCGAATTCCAGCGGTGATTAAACGAGTTAATTAAGCTCACTATTTGCTATTATCGAGTCGGCGATAATTTACCGATGTTAGCATGAAAATGTTCATACGTCTATTCACTATAAAGAAACAATATATAATCAGTGGCGGAGTTATGGGTGTCCAAGGTTAAAATTTTACTGCCTTTGACTCTATAAAATAGACAGTCAGTTCTTTCATTTTCTAAAATACAATGATTGCGAAGAGGGAAATATTATCAGGATAGTGTTGTAGACTTCTCATTGCATGATACAGAAAACTTGTAAAGATTTTTAAAATGCAGCTAAATAAAAAACATCTTTAATCAAACTTGCCGTCCCTAAAATCTGTCTATATCAGCAGGCTGAGGCTGGTAAATCTGCCACTGGGTTTAATATGAATTTCTATTTCATAATTTTATACTCGCATTGAACAGGTCTCAGATTAAGTAAATTTAATCTGAGGAAAAGGTTTTCTATATCTTTGTAATAAGATGTTTTCCAGCTATTGTTCCAATTAATAAGAAATGACACGATCCTTATTAGATAATAATGGCGCTTGTGTAGAAGAGGTTTTCATTAAAATTTAATAATCCAGCTTTACGGAGGTTTCTTATTATTTTAAGTCTACAAGCTAGTTATCTAATATAAAAGTCTTTTAAGAAAATGTAAAATTATATGCAATAGTTATTAAAAAGTCGTTTTAGTAATACCATTGATAACTCAAGAACGGCTGCACTTATTTTAATTATATCTAATTTGTTGGATTCGTTTAGGTTGCGAATAACAGAATATCTATAAAATATCAGAAACATTCGAAAAAAAATATATATGCAGAAAATTAATTATAAAATAAATTAAGTTCGGAAAACTGCAATCTTCGGCAATTGACAGCTCACGTCACGCACGTTATAGCTTTTTTGTAATAATAATTGATGTTCACTGAAAATCTACATAATAGATGTGGGAAAATACAGAAAAGAAAAAGTAGAATCTGTGTGGGAAAATAACAAATTTTAAATCTAGAAATATATTTTTTTATTTTGTAAGCCAACCCTCTGGCAGGAAAACGTCTGTCAGGTCCACTAGTATAACAATTAAAGAAAAATCACAATAATGAAGACAAAATAATCATACGTATCAAATCATACAATGTTGTGAATAATTATTATTAATTGATAGACATGACTGACCTATAATGGCCACTGCAACTTGCTGCTAGATGTTTTATAAAAACTGAATTTGTTTCACTCTTTGTGAGCCAGTTTTTACATTGTTCTAGGCCTGGAACACACCTATGAGGAGGAAGAGGGTAGCGACGTAGATCGTGAATTACGGCCTATAGCGCGACGCACGGGCAAGCACATAGCCGCGGGTGAAGAGAGACCTAGAATCAATTCTAGCCAGCAGACAACGCCTATTGATGGTGAGTGATTACCTATAGATAGTTATATGTTTATTGGTCGACATATATCAATATACGTATTTCAAAAGGTGCTATATAATAGCTCGTTTACGAAGCGATATATCTAATATCGATAGCAGTTTAGTTTTGTACGTACCTAATATTTGAGACTAAACTGTTTCGTTACAACAGTTAGTGATTATTATTATCAGAAATTTGAAAGTATTTCTATACCTTGTTCGCCTCTGGGGCTTTGCAAGTATGCGTGTTATGTTAAACACCGAAATACCGGGTATGAAAACCGGGGAATGAAGATGAAAAGTTAATTGTCAAGTAAGAAAAGTCTACTTGCTAGTTAAAAATCATCAGAATGCACATTTTCAAATTTGTTATTTGAATCCAAAATCCCATATTCGTCTCGTATTCAGGTGCCCATACAGTCAAATGAGAAATGAGTTGAAATATGTAGTATACAAATCACAGAGATTCCTTACATTAAACGGGTGGGAAGAAAATCTAAATCCCTACTGTTTATATAAGAAAACATCTTTGAAGTGCATATTGCGCGTTTTGTTTATGTTTGTATTTCAAATTTTTATAAATAAGAACACATATTGTGGGGTATCACTTACACGTATCACGCTCGTCTGTCATAATCTAACGTAAAAATAAAGATTAACGTTACGCTACGAATACTGCTACGCTACGAAGAATGCTACGCTACCAAGAATGCTACGCTTTCTCTCAAATAATCCGTGCTTTTACCTCAGATCCTGTTTAGGAAATGGTCGTGTATTTATTGAGAACATTCAAGAATAAATAGATTTATTGTAGCGAATAAATCCGATAATGTGTTGATAAAGCGATTAGAGCAGCGGGCGGGCGGTACAATTATTGAATCTCGTGAAAGCAGTCAGATACAAATGGTTTACTATGATTTGTAGTACGAGATTTTAACTAGTGAGAAAGTGACTAAGCATTTTTTGTAATTTCTGGGGACCTAGCATGCATGACTTGCGGGAAAGTATTCGTATCGACAAGTTATTGAATAATTTAAGGATTCTCTCTCCTTTTTTTATTTGGCCGCTGTTTATGGTTTCACAGTGAGGAGTTTCGATCAACATCTTAAGAAGGTTGAAGTTAAACCAGATTTTCTGGACGCATCCCGAATTCTGGGTTGTATTCTCGGTCTCCCACCATCCTATACGGATTTTTACCGAACATGAATCCTATATTTATATGATTTTAATCAATTTGTTTTTAATATTTAAAAATGTACGTATAGAACTGAAATTTTATTTCTATATAAAAGAAATGAATTTAAAATACTTTATTTGTTCACTAGTAATTAAAAAATACAAAAGGAACAATACGAAGTAAATAAAAGAAAAAGTATAAAGTGGCACTCCTACCGCTTCTCTCGAGTCTCTTTCAAACAATCTTTACTTCAACGGAGATACAATGTATCGTTCAAGTATGTAAAATGAATAAAAAATTGAAATATAACAATACGTACATTGTAATATTAATACAAAACATAAAATTAATATAAAATAAAACTGGATTAATAATAATTCATATACTGTTACTCAGCGACCGAAAATAGGTGGGCTAATTCTTTTCTATTATACAAAAAAAAAACTCATTGTTAAAAGACGGGCCCATACCGAAAGTGGTATTAATGTTACAAAAAAAATTATATGATACTTAAAAGTTACTGCATTTTCTCTTTCTTCATTTCTTCTTTCTTCTTTAACAATAAGGAGTCTAAATTTTTGACCCCTAACCTGCCTACTTGTTTTACTCATTTAAGTGGTACTCGCATAAATAAAAGAAAATATTCGGAATAGTTTACATTATCCATCTTACTATTCTTTTTTGCAAGTAAATTATAAACAGGACATTCATAGTTTTATAGTTTTTTTTAATCTTAGATATCGATAGAGTACGCTGTAGGTCGACGCTTTTTCGGAATTTCGATATTCCTCCCACCCGTTTAATGCCCGAAGTGAAAAAACGTGGGAAACGTTATAGAAAATTATAAATATCTCGTTCCGATGAGATTCGTACCCGCGACCAATCGATACGCAAGGTATGTGCTCTACCAAACGGGCCAATGAGCCCGTCGAATAGTTATTTACAGTTTAATGTCGTTTTGGTAGTTATTAATAGTAACTATCGTGCTCTTTATACCTATACAACTAAAACAACAATAACTGTAATGTTCTAAAGCTCTTTCGATTCGATTATTTTCCTGATCGTTTAAAGGAAAATAGGCTGAAGTATTTAATTTAAAAATAAATTGAGTAAACGACTGTACAGAAAATATTGTTTGCGATCGGAAATTCTTATAAATTTTCAATGGGATATTTTTGTTTCAATATTACAGACCGGACAACCAATCAGGTTGCCGTCTCTACATCAAGAAACTTCAACGATAACATAATTTAACTGCAACACAATCTTAAGTGGGAAACTTTCAAGGATACGAGTGTTCTCACATTCTCTATAATAATCGTAGTTGTTACGTGGGCACATAAATCTATACATATAATAAAAGAGTAGAATCGAAATTACGCTATATACACTAAATATTTTTACCAGATATTAAGAGGGATGATAAAAGAAGGGTAGCAGAATGCATAAATGCAATTTTTTAGAATCTTGTAGTAACTATATTATAAAAATATGCTTCTAAGGCATTCTATATTCGTCGTCCATTTTTCTTACAAAATCTTAAAGCTAAAAATTATTTATTTGATATTAAACTTAAATAAATTATGAAGGTGCATCCATTCCGATGGATCACGTGTTTGATTCCCGCCGGGTTTGAGATGTTTACAATTTTCTTCTATATCTGGTATCATCTTTAACGAAACACTGTTCACAGGAATACATTCAAAATTGCATACAAATGAGACATTATCGATGTGAATCTTCATCTTTAGCCTGGACTCATCCACTGCTGGACGTAGGTCTCTGCTAAAGCGCACCATTTTCCTCTGTCCCCTGCTTTTTGAATCCATTATCTTATCCGCGTGCAGTCGGTCACACACTGCGGCTACTAAGACATGACCTCCACCTGTTTTTAGCATTTCAGGCAATATGCCCAGCCCACTGCCACTTCATTATACTCACTTGGAAACTTTGAACGACATAAATAATTTCTCGCATATTCGTCTTTAGACCTCCAATACTACGATCAATAATGTAAATTAGCAAATACCTTATTTTATTAATATGGCTGCCGATATGGCTGCTTTTAAATTATTGAGGGCTATGATATAGATAGTGGTACTATCATGTGCTAGGATTAGGTTTAATCTTTCTTGGATTGCCAAGTGAATATGTCATCTACGAATTGTACTCTAATTAATGTTTGTTTCATGAGTTAAATTGGCTTGTCGTTGACCTCCGAAAAAGGCTAAACTGTATTCATTAACTAGCTATTAATAAATAGTTAATGTATAATAAACTGTTTCTATTTAAATCGAAACGATTGGCGTAACTGGTGAAGAATTTTGAAATGCTTATATTAAAATGTAAATTAGCTGGAAACGGTTTATTCAGACACGTATTTAAAACATAAATTTTATTACAGGCTTAAAAAGTGCACTTAGTTCACCTGGTAAGTCTAGTTCACTTAAATTCTGTTAATATTTTTCCATTTTGAAATGTGAAAAAGTACAAGACTCTCATAAGTAATGAATAACAGTTTAAAACATTTAAACACGGCTTGTAGCCGGAGTGGTTTTCATAAAATTTCAACAAATAATCTTCAGCTGAAATTGCATACAAGTGATAGATAAGACATATAATACTTTCTCAAAGCTTGTCCGTGCTCGGGCTTCTGATTATGCTGATCAATGGGTATATGCAGATACCCTCAACATATCGATGATAATAAAGAAATTGTCATAGTACGATAAAAAGGGACGAGTAGAAATTTTTATTTACGACAAACTGGAATAGTAGAAATTGTAGGATCAAAGAGAATTCTATATAGCAGCAAAGTATGAAGAAGCCGGCCCAGTTCGATAGCCAATTGAGATCTCTTTGAACTGGTCGTACTTTACAAATGTATTGCAAACGTTTTGAAGCCTTTCAATCTAATTTAATTTCTACAGTTACAATCAAAGAGGGAAAAGTTGTCAATTTACAACCACGATATAGTACTTAATATTCATTAATAAGATTCATATTTTGAAAGCAAAATTTAATATTTGTTTGACTGAAATTACAATCATACACAAATAAATAGACGTAAGTTAATCCTAGGTGATATAAGTAAGCTGTTGTTCCACTTAGCATACGTTGTTACTTGCAACGCATCAACGCCACATAACTGACCAGTAGACCATATATATCTGTTGGAAACTATTGGAGAGATAGTTTTCTCACGATTTAAGCATTTTTTTTTCACATAAGTAAAATATTAATAACTAGCAACGCGCCCCGGCTTCACACGGGTGCAATGTAGATGTACTAGGTATACACAAAAAAATTATGTTACTCGCTGATAATGTAGCTTTCTATAGGTGAAATAATTTTAAAATCGGTTCAGTAGTTTTTGAGTTTATTCATAACATACAAAAATACAAATCTTTCCTCCTTATAATATTATTATCAGTATAGATGTAAGACTATAACACAAAGAAAATAAAGGAATACTTCTGGTAGATCTAAGAAATAATTTAAACCGAAGTTTCATATTATAGTGTTCATATTATATTCTGTTTAAGCTTGTGAATTTCCAAGTCATTTCAGAGCAAGTAAAGGCTTAACTGCTTATTTTTAACTACAATTTGAATGTCCATTAAACCCACATACAATATTTAAATCATTTCTCACAACCAGACGTGTTCTAATAGCAAGGTATACAAATAATTAATTGACAGTTTAACAGAGTACCTATATCCCGATTTTAGATATACGGAAGTACCGCCTCTGATAGATTGGATAGATTTTGAATCCAAATTGCTTTCTCCAAATAACAGTGAAGTCTGCGTGGAGTAATTGATATTGGTAAGCTCAACAAGCTTTAAATGGATAAATTTACAAATCATCGCCGTGGTTCAGATAAGTTAAACGTGAAGTTACTGGGTTGATTATACACGTGGTAGAGAGAATTTAAACGTGATGTTCAATGTTCTTGAGTAAATGCTATCATTGTGAAGAGTCATTGAAGTTAAACGTCTACACGTTGTGAAGAGAAGTTAAACCTAAATTTAAAGGGTTAGTGATAGACGTGGTAAAGATAAGTTATATGTGAAATTAATTATATTTGTGGTACAGAGAAGTTAAACATAAAGCAAATGGATTAATTATATTCATGGTAGAGAGAAGTTAAACATAAAGTTAATGGGCTAATGATAAGTCTATAAGAGACATATTAAAAGGAGTCTTTTGATATCAACCACTTTAAACAAATATAATGTCTAAACCATGTCGTAGAGAGAAGTTAATGCGTCCATGATTATACCACGTTTATGAAGTTATTGATATCAATGATACCATAATTGATGTCTTGTCGATGATTGATGTCGATAATATAGCCTAGCTGGATTCAAGAATGGATGAATCTCAAGCCATGATTCTAGAACTGTTGTTTTTTTTAAATTTTAAAGTTTTTATAAATGTATTCCATACAGAATAGATCTATTATAATATAATAATTCAAAAGATTGTGCTGTGAAAATAATAATAATTTATTTGATAAGTTCATTATCTAATGATATCGTAGCTTCCATGTTTCAAGAGGAATGGTATCTCAAATTTAATGACGTCACTCACATAGAACTAGACTCAAGGGCTGTCAAGATGTCGGTTTTGTATGAGATAATTTCCACTCAAAATGAATATTATGTGTTTGAGTCTAGTTCCGATGGAGGTTAACTCAAATTGTGTTTTGGAATAAATTCCCTTTTTAAATGTTGCTTATTAAATAGTATGAAGATTTCCGAAATTATATCTTAGATTGTTTTATTTATAGAGGTACTGGTTTACTTTTACAACTAGAGTAGTCATTGACAGTTTCTTCTACGTTCTAATTGGATTGATGAAAGGGCGAAATGAATGATCTCATAAAAATACTTTATACATAAATATAATACGTCAACAATACATTTTCTATTTTTATAATAAACTTTAAAAAAATACAAAAAAATATTTCTTTTAGTGAAGTTTCGAACGCGCTGGAGTTACGTAGTGGGACCGCATATCCACAATTCTACGAATACATATCGAAAATGGCGAAATAATCAAACTATTTCATTTACATATCAAACCACAGTTTGTCATCGACATCTGACAATTCGAAAAAGTTCAACGCAAGTCAGTTTGTTTTGCAATTTGGTGAAATTGTCCCTTTAAAATAATATTTAAATGATGATAACTTTTCATTCCGAGAACCGATTTCGATGAAACAAAGCCTATATGTTGCCCCGGGCTTTACTTAATATGTTTGTGTAAATTTCATGATAATCGGTTCAGTATCTTCGGAGATTAGCGTGAACAAACAGACAGACAGAAGGACAGACAGACAAGAATCTTAAAAATTGCATTTATGCATTCTGCTACCCTTCTTTTATCACCCCTCTTAATTTCTGGTAAAAATATTTAGTGAAGCGTAATTTCGATCCTACTATTTTATTATATGTATATAATATATATATATATATATACATATATATATGTATAGAAGATATAGATATAGATAACAAAAATTAACAAACTCATAAGTTTATATATTTATTACAAAGCATTTATTTTCATCTAACGTATTAAACTTTGTACAGCTGTGTGTAAAAGTGAGAAAGTTTTACGTGTTTTAACTCTCCTTTATAGTAGGTGCTAGATTTTATAGAACTAGAACTAGATTTCAGAATACGGGTTTATTCGTGTAGAGCGTTGATATGACATAACTTTACTAATGTAATTGCATTAGGATGTGTTACGTGTCCACTTATGTAGATTCTAAAGCCTCTTAAATTCTATATTTATAAAGGAGATTATGTTACTTCTAATGTCAATAAGCAAGTTTTGTATGTATGAGTCTGGGTATAATGTATGTACTTATTTATTTTGGCAGGCTCGTTGGCGCGTTTTGTTCAACAACTACCTTACGTTCCGATGGGTTTCGCTTTCGAATCTCGCCGGGATGACATAATATTTTCTGTAAACACATTTTTCCTACGTATGGTTTCTTCGGGTATTAAATGGGCGGGATTAATATAAACATCCCGGATAGTGAAGCATTCAAAGATGGAAGAACCGGGAAGAGCATTTTGCGCTTTTCGGTTTCAGCTTATGGATTTTCGAAGCTCTGGAGCTCAAAGTAAAATTAAGGTCGACCACTGATCATTGATATCTCCTACCATCAAGTGAGCTTTGCGATCGTCAGTCGATATCTAAATCTAACATAAAAAATATCTTAAGACAATTCTCAACATTACGTAAATAATATGCACATGTTATAAAGTTTATATATTATGTACTCATTGTTCTGCGCAACTGTATCCGACCGACTAACAACTATAATTACCTTTTGTAGTCCACATCAAAGTATAAACCTTCATAAAAAAATTGCGGCGGACATACTTACATATTTGTGAAATTGAAATAAATGAAAGTTAGCTCTAAATTGAGAGTACATTAAATATAATATATTCTTATTTACATATATCCTTTCAGAATATTTTTATACCGCTCTTATAAAAAAAATATACGAATAATGGTGTCCTTGCAATAGATTTGTAAACAAACTTCTGCTTTATTGATGGAGATACTTTATACTTTACTTCTTACTTACTTTTACTTTTTTATTTTTTTATTTATACTTGATACTTTAATACTTTAATTACTATTATAATTTATAATATATTTTCTTTCCCAACTTTTCTGACGGTGTGATGTGTCTTACTTCCATTATTTATTTTGATTTATATTTGTTATTTATAGTAGCATATCACAATCATTATTACGCTCTTGGTAAATGTTTACCCTTTTTTTAAATGAAATACTTGTTTACCGGATTAAACTTGATTTATTATTTATCCCGAAGTTTCGGATGCTTTCCAGCAACCGTGGTCATGGGCAGAGTGAAAGTTGACAGTTGTCTGATTTGAAATATCACAAAGTTGCCATATCTTACGGTATTGATATTTACTGTAATTTTGTATACGGCAATATTTACTAACAGTGTCATTTAAATGTATGATATTCGCGCATTGACAGTGTATTTTTGTCGAAGTATTCGCGTTAATAAAACACAATATTAATCGTCCACTCTTTCAAAAAGCTAAACGACTGTTAGTAACAAAAGTACAATTCAATAAAAGGCCTTGGATGGGTGGAGCTACGCTCGGAAACGTCGATGATAGTCGGAAATGTACAGGCTAAGCTACGGTCTGAGGAATTATTTCACAACTGCAAGCAATTTAGCTATTCATTGGAACGCCCAAGCGTCAATAGCTCTCTAGTAACGATACAATACGAAAGAGGCCTTTAGTTTCACAGAAACAACTTTTGCCTATACATATAATAAAACATTTATTTATTAAATAAAAATCATAACCCTCTGATACCATAATACTATATTATGTATATATTTATATACCTACTATATAAAGAAGAAGTTCAAAGTTCTGCTGAAGTATATCTAATTTGTTTAAATCTAACATTCTGAAACTAAATACGAAAGACAAATTATATATTTCTCAGTAAATAAAAAAAACTCAAGCAAAACCATAAAATCTACAATACACCACTGTAAAGACCAGAGTAAAAATTGCACGTTCCTACCATTGATAAAATAGTTTCCACAAAATATTTGGGCATGATTAATTATTGATAATAAAATTCTCGTGTCACAGTTTTCGTTGCCATACTCCTCCGAAACGGCTTGACCGATTTTTACCAAATTTTATATGCGTATTCAGTAGGTCTGAGAATCGGCTACTATTTATTTTTCATACCCCTAAGTGATTGTTGTTGTTGTTCACCCTTAATTTTTTTTTTTTAATTTTTGGACGAATTTTTTTGTTTTTATTTTTTTATAATGTGGCTTTAAAAAATACATAAAACCCCTGCTTATTTTGTCAAAAAATCTAGACCCGTGCGAAGCCGGGGCGGGTCGTTAGTTATTGATAAAAGATTACAATCTATGAGAATTCGGAAACTTATTTGGATTTTTAAAAGCTTACGATAGTTGCAACGAATAAAGTTCTAAATCAAGATTATACAGCTCTTAATGAATCAATTTTGTCTTAATTCATTCAGTATGGGGAGGTGTACCAAAATTAAATTCTTTGATTTACTAAAAGTTATGTAAACTTTTAACTTTTTATAACTGTAAACAGTTTTCGATTTTATACAGAAGAACTATATTCCATCAACAACCTATTGAGTGTGAGTATGCTATAAAGCTATATAATATACTAATACTAAAAAGGCATAAAACAATAACTAGGAAGTAAACATTAGGGTAGAAAACAGATATAGTATTTGTGATACAAATTAACATATGAATGCGAAAATATAAAAACACTAGCTTCTGCCCGCGACTTCGTCTGCGTAGAATTAGTACTAAGGGTAGCTTATATTATTTGAACCGAGCTGTTTTTTCATCAATCTCCGCTAATGGCGCTGCACTCAAGTCAATAATATCGTGATATTTTTTAAACCGTTCGTCCAAATTACTTAGTGTAAAAGACAAAGTTCATCTATATTAAATTGTAGCCTATGTGTTATTCTAAAATATAAGCTATATTACTGTAAAGTTTTATCAAAATCCGTTCGGTAGATTTTGCGTGAAAGAGTAACAAACATCCATCCATCCATCCATCCATCCTCACAAACTTTCTCATTTATAATATTAGTAAGAGTAAAATAAGTAGTAAGATAAGATAAGATAAGATATTTTCCCTTATTTCTACTTCTGATATAAAACGACGATTTCGACCTGTAATATAAATTTTAACAAGCAGTATTATTAAACATTTATGAAATACTTATTAAGATTATAGGCATTTAATAATGTTATTTTAATTTTAACACATTCACTGTTTGGAAGCCAAGCTATGAAAATTAAATTTATATTTTTGTAAACATTGTTGTTGAGTTCAAGTTTCAGCTCTTGAAACTTAAATGAACGCCCGTCAACGTTTTAATTAAAGTTTGTTGAAGGCTCCTGAAGCACAAAATATTGTTTATATAAACTTCAAATAATTCAAGCAATATAGGAAATTACTTAATTATATATTTTGAATAACTTAGGATTTTACCATATCTTACTATTTTATAATTACGTTTTTATTACTTAAGTCTCAACAAAGTACTCAAAATGCAATATCGAAATACCTTATAGCGAAAAAAATTACCTTTTATGACAAATATTCTGACAGTTTACTTATTTTTCATTTTGCGTGTGATATGCATGAGTTAGATGTCGGACAAGAGGCGAGAAAACGTGAAATATCTAGTGAAAAATGCCATTTTCATTTTTCAAATGTGCCCAAAAATAAGACTTGGCTGAAAGGTTACTAGGACATATGTAATTGTTTATAATAAAAAATCCCTACTCACTCATATCTGTATAAAACTATCGTACTACTCGTACATAGATGTACGTTGTGATCTGTTAACAGAAACCCATAAATTTTTACAAATAAAACAAGTTTCCTAACATTCAAAATCTGATACAATCTATCACATTTTACATACAACTATTTTCCACCGAAATAACGGCGTAGTCGATTTAAATGAATGGACATACTCCCGTCACCACGATTGCTGTAAAGGATAAATGAATAATGAATAAATCCAGTTTAATCTTTTAAAAGTTATTTCGTTCAAACGTGGGTTGTGTTAATAAATGATAATATTAGCGCAGTGGGTTGTAAGCACAGAACAAAAGAAACTGAGAAATTTCTGCTCTGTGATTGTAAGTCATTACTTACTATCATTCTATCATTAATTACTTTAGTCGTTTATTTGATAATAATTATCATTTTGTCACGGACCAAAACGAAAGAATAATGAAGTTCGTATTATAATTTATTAAGAAAGCATTTTTAATTCCAACAGTACAGACAGATTTCGTTCTGGATCCATAAACATTAGTAAGAAGTAAAATTTACTTTTTATTTAATCTTTCGCTCTAAAAAAAGTTTTAAAACTAATAAAAACATAATAATTAAATATTTCCTCATGACGACATATGATTTAAATCTAGAATCGGTGATTCTTTTTAGAATAATATATGGCGGGTTTTATATCATTCAGGTGTATTTTATTAATTTCCAATAGATACTACCTACCCCTTTTAAAAAAAAAAATATCAGTGAAACCTTGCATAGGGATCATAACATTCCAACAGTTACAATTTGCATTTAACAGTATATCTTATGGACAAATTCAGTTTAACGATTAATTTTGTGTTTCCTGCCTTACGTTAAGGGTAAAGTATGTCATAGGGTTTGTCCTTGACCGAAATAACTGGGTCACGAATAAACGCGAACTTACTTCCATGTATTATTACATTATCATTGCCTAGTATACAGTGGCTTCAGCCTAGGGCGGCAAATTTGGGGACAAATTTTATTTTTAAAATCAAAAATAATTCTGTAGAACGTTTTTATGATGTCATTCAACGAAATATCAAACTAGTATATCCTATAGCAAAAACCCAGTTCGCCGCCCCGAACCAGTTATCGGACTCTATATATTATATTCATTTAAACATAGACATTTGTAGGGGGGGGGGGGTAGTTAATAGCCTACGCCTTGGAAATGTGTAAATCCGCCACTGCTAGTATATAGTTGCTATTTATTATATATCTGATTGAGTGCTACAAATAAATGTCTACTTAATTAATTTTGATGTTATTTTATCGTGAAATTAGATTCTGTCCGAATTTATTTGAATAGAGTTTCTTCTAAATCGAAGGCTGTCCAAGCATTCCAAATGTCATTCAAATTCGTACAATCTTTAAACGTTACGTATTAAAAACATCCAAGATTTATACTTATTATAAGGTTACGTAATTAACACACGGTGAATTTAGGGCCAAAAACTAGCTCAGCTCGTACAATAATCTTGTATCCCAGGACAGTATAATTTAAATTTTGCTCATATTTGATAATAAGTAAGAAACATAAATATATTTAATTCCTTATACTATACAAAATAATTATTATGGTAATATTTATATTAGTAGGCTATTAACTAAACCCATATAAAATTGTCTACTAATAGACAATTGTCGCCCTAGGCTCAAGGCTACTCAGCCTGCTGGTAAAACCGCTCTCTAATGCTGGTAAATGGCTCCAAAATAAGTCATACGATGACACGGAGTGTCTTCTTCAGATATACAAATAGTAGCAAACCTACGGTTTAAGAATTTATCTCATAAGACTAGAAAACTTACTAAAGATACACCCACAAACACCCAATTATTAAAATAAATTAAAAATTATCCATACAATAACAAATAATAATAATTAATTACTTATTTCAATAGATAAATAAATAAAAAAAAAAATAAAAAAAAAAATAGCATGCACTACACTACAACTAATATATTTAAAAATAAACCACGTCATCCCACATCTCATAGTTTATTATTGTACTGGGGGTCCAAGATACAAGCTTGCTTAGTTTGGGCCCCAAATCTATTGTATAAATAACTTGTAATTGTAAATATGATAAATAAATAAATAAAATAAATAAATAAATTTTAAAATACATAGTTAACTGAATTTAATGTTTGAACTAATGTCCTACGCACCTATATTAATAAAAAATAGTTAGGAGCGTTTAAGTATTATAATATTATATCCTATGCGAAATTCATTATACGATATTGCGATTCATTAAGCGATCCAGAAACTTCAAGAGCTGACTTATTACCTGCTTTGCCCGTTATGGGACATGCTGCTGCAATAAAATCACAAGTGCGTACTCCAAACTTTTATTTATATTACAAAACATATTATACTCGTATTTCTTTCATAAACTTACATACATACATATACATCACGCCTCTTTCCCACTGAGGTAGGCAGAGATCACGGAATTCCATATGCTCCGATCCTTACATACCACTTTCGCTTCTTCTACTTTCATCCATGCTTTCTGTGTGTAACTCGTCGGTTACGAGTACTTTTGACCTGGCCCTTTTGCAGAACGCGAAAAAACTTAAAAAAAAAAAAAAAATTGTGCAATAAAACCGCCATTACGATACTTCTATGTACAATATGGAATATGCATGTATTTTTTTAATATTTTTATACGTTAGCTTACATCGTTATATAATAGAAAAATAAATCAACGCCAAAAAAAGTGATTAAAAGTATTTAAAAAACAGTTAAAAATTGCCAACCTATACGGGCATTTTAAACGCCCGCCAAATTCGCGAGCTTTGTTAATAGACTATGACGTCAAGCAGAACCACCTAATAACTACGCACTCGGTAACATTAACAGTTCTTGGCATAGACATTTACGTCATATTCGCTCTGACCAATGGCGTGGCTTTTCAAATATTTTAATTTCCCATAGTTTATTTGCACTTATTAAAAATTAATTTTTCTTGCTCAAAACTGAAATTATAATAAAAATAATGATGGAAGCGTAATTCTGAAATAATAAATTTTATTAAAAAAATGTTTGACCGTTGGATTCACATGCACATTCCCTAACGGGTATATACTGTTAGAAATATGGGTATTCACTTTTATAGACATATTTATAATAATAATAATTATTATTATTTATTTAATTCAGATCAATGTAGATCCATATTTTACAAGATATAAAAAGACATAAAACATATTGAAATATTTATGTTAAATAATATTGATTAATACTAATACAAATTATTTACTAAAGAAATAGCTATGTGGCTATAGTCAACCATGTTCTATAACTTGTACTTGTTACCAGTCTCTCCGCCACACTTCGTACAATGCTATACACCTGACAACTCTGGCCATGAAAGATGCAATGCGGTTTCTCTGAACGGCATTAAATGAGTTAACCCGATATTGAGTGTACATCTCAGAGGCGCTACATTAATATTTATCACAGTTTGACAATATTTCCTGGCAGAAACTTGAGTATTGAACTGTTAACTCTAACACGACTGCTACCAGAATAACCCTTGTTTTATACTTCATTTTAAAGTTAGACATTTAAATTTCGTGACTTTGAATTAATAAAATGATGAATTAAATGAATGAATGGAATATATGAATGATATTGCTTCCAAAATATCTGAAACTCATATATATATAAATATTTGATTCAACTTTTAAATTTACAAATCACTACACTGTTTATTACAGATGCATAAAATAGGTACACTTATACACACAGTTAATACATATGTACATATGTCATTACTAAAGGACGCGAGAATTAGATTTCCTCCTTTTTGATAAAATTCCTCTTTTAGTGAGATAAGTAACCGTTTAAAGCAATAATTGTCTCGTAATAATTTATAAATATTTTACAATATGTATCCCTGTATTTACTACTATCTACAATCTACATATTATATCATTAATGCAATGGCATTGATAATTTATTCATTTCAATTAATTCTGCCTACATCCTTACAAAAGCATGTATAAAATCAACTATGTAGTATCTTGAAGTCCTCAATGTACGCAGTACGACTATGTTTTCGAGTAACAGATATAGGGCACAATATTTCGTATGTGAAAAACCATGGCATATAGAAACTGGCGCTGCGCCAAACTCCTCCATCACTAATTTTTATCCACCAGTTAGCACAGGCCCTGCTTCCCGCTAATATTTTTGCTGCACACGTTCTAGGACGCGTATTACGGGGAACGCAAGGCTCTCGGTTGAATGGACGAACATTGCTTTTTTTCAGGCTTTTGTTTTCGTCATTAGAACTATGCCAGTATACCTCGGTGCAGATTATCTCGTATGTGTTCAAAGCGATGTTTTTAGGTCTTGCATACTCAGGTGAATGGGCTATTAAGAATAAGTGAAGTAAGATAAAGTGCCTATTGTGACTAACTAAAGATTGCGTCAGTGATTGTGGATCATTCTTTTATCATAAATTACCTCTTAGCGGTTAACTTTAGCTATATGTTTTCAACTGAAAGATACACCTTTTTTTTAGAGCTTCTTATAGACGTAGCCAATCAAATATCTCGTACATTCGACCGCATCGAACCTTTTAATTTATTTACCTTTTAAATTGATATGTGATAACCGTAAGAAAATATTGCTTACATATTACATTGACTATATTAGTTGAAATTTCAAAGTTAATATGTATCTTCCAATTATTGAAAATTCTCGTATTAAATGGAATAATTAAACATTGAGGATTATTTCTTTAGCAGTTTTTTTTATGATTAAAGTATCTGACAACTAAGATAAAATTATTATCAATGTAGAAAATCAGTTTAAAATAAACTTATACTCCTGTGGCGAACGAAACCGTTTTTTTGCGATTCTATAAATATATCAAACTTTTAAAATATAGTTATTTAATAAATTATAGCACAATTTTGGTGAGGCTATTCTACAAGAAGCATACAGATTTCGAAAAGCCTTAAAACTATACCTTTTATATTATGAACACCAGGAGCTACCTGTCCGTTAACCTTCTATAATATATATAAAAAAACAACATGTTTTTACAATATAAAATATAAGACAATATACATATTTGAAACACGATTAAAGTTTGTTTATTAAAAGAAGAAAAGGACAGAGAAGAGATGGGTGGGATAACTAAGGATGAAATATTCATGACTACTAAATCGATTCCAATTCAGCGGTTTTCAATGCATTATTTTTAGTTAAGGAAGTTATGCAAGTTATTTGAATTTTAATGAATTCCATCTTGTCCTCGCCTTTGTAATAGGAGTTATTTAAATTTTCATGTGTTATTTAAATTTAAATGACGAACAATCTAGAAAGCTTCAAAAATTGTATCCTGAATTAGCAATTCGAATTTCAAAATTGACAGTTATATTATGATTAGGTGCTTTGATAAGCACAAGATTAATTTATAAAGAACTATTTTAAAACAGATACTGCATTATTAAAACCTTTGTATTACTGTAATATTTGTACTTCAGGGTAACAAAGAAACTTATTATCTACATTGACAAAAGTAATATTACCAATATCAATGATTATATTTCAATTTTTCAGCAGAAATTTCATTCATAAAACAAAAAACATTTTGTCATTTATTTACGAGTTTTCGGATCAGTGCTTATGAATAACTGCCGTGATGCCAATTCAATAAATAGCCAATACTTATTTCAATATATTTACCAAATATTGAAAATATTATTCTACTTTTGGTTACTGAAAAAAATCCAGTAAAATGTTTTTATTTTGGCATCCATTACTATATGTACATCAATTAGTTGATTGCCTGTCCCCAATTCACCCTTACATTGCAATTTAATCGATATTTAGAAACGTGGCAAAGAACTATAAAGGTACATACATATATTCATGAACCAATTATGACATGACTGATTACAGTTTGTGAACGTAATATGTTCAAACAATATTTTAATTATATATATTTTATGATTGAGTTTATTGCCCTCCTTTTTAAAGTTACTTAATCTGTTGCTGAAGGTAATTTGTATGATTTAGGATCAATACTTTGGAGTATTCTAATTAATTATTTAAATACATTATGTGGCTATGTCGCAGACAAGGTAATACATAATGGTTAGATATTATATACATCGTTTAAATTGTTTCTTTTTCTTCCTGCCTTGATAGTTTTTTTTATTTGGGATTCGGCGCAAATATGTTTGTATTTTGAAAATTTCATACTGCTTTTACCACCGTTCATTAAGATGGAAAAACCGTGAAGAATTTCCCCGAAGATTCCCGAATGCTCGAAGTAAAAATTAGGTCGACAGCGCATCATTGACTGATGTTCTGTGGCTGAGCTATCACCTACCATCAAGTGAAACTCATGCTCATCTATCGATATCTGACATAAAAAAAAGATTAATAATTGAATCTATCCATTATAATATTGTGTAGTTAAATTGATTACTTTATCCAGATGTTGTTAATAATAGCCAGTTAGTTAAAATGAGTTAATGTGATAAACACGCTTCTAGTTTTCTTCAGCTATTTTTCTCTATCTCTTTGGTCGGCGGCCGCTGCGTCCCGCATTCTCGTGGCCTAACCACGAGAATGCTAAGCTGAGGTTAAATGTTTTCATTTAATAAACCTCTGCGATATAAAATAAACTTAAATTTATTATTTTTTATTACTTTATCCAAATCTCTTTAGATTATTTGATTAATTCCATTAATCATATTATCTAAATTACGTAGATAATTAATTGATTTTATATGTAACTTTAGCTGTAACAGACACAACAAAAAAGGTTCATATAAATTTACACCTGAATATACATATTTTTTGATCGATTTAATAGTTTGTGCGTTGCAGCAAGAAAATGAGGTGACGAGTTTGAATCCGAGGGAAACAAGACTAAAAATACTTTTGAGCACAGCATTGAAGACCGATTAGTGATTACTTACTTATCTTTAAAGAAATTATCCGTTACTCAAACACAGAAATGTGTCTACTAGAGGATGTGAGAGTTTACGAACGAGTAAATATTATTTAACTAATTTAACATTACCTGAAATTCAAAGATCATATCACTCAAACAAACTCACCAACTCCATGTAGAGCTAAGGCAGTATCAATAGATAAGAGGTTTTAAATATAAATAAGATCGTCCAAACGAAAAGTCATCAAACAATCATAAAAATAATTTTTAGATCAATTTTTTTTTTTAAATATCAATAATTTTCTAATGATTGTTGAGAAAACAATAAACCGCTTTTTGTATGTCGTAGCAGTAACAATTATTGTAATCATATCAATAATATAATATATTAAAGTTTCCTTTTTATTGAAAAATTAGTAATAAATTATTATTATTTCGAAATGTGGATTTTCATTCCGTTGAAAACGCTACTAAGTACTATTAACTAATTTAATCTAGGATAAGACTAAGTTACAGCGTCTATTACAAGTTTGTAGAGACGACTACTGCAGACATGTCAGTCAAGTTGTTAATTAACAAAATCATTAACTAAGTAAATGTTTTCAAACTTTAGGTTTCTCAACTTCCATATAAATTGTGAGACATATTCATGTAGTAGGTATCTACATGTTATATTATAGTGTATGTTATATTTTAACAAAATCAACAATTTTTTCATAATTCATTACACAATACTTCGTTACGGAATACGGAAAGACATATAGGTACATAATATATGTATGTTAATTTTCTTATATGCTATGTTTTCTTGCCAATAATCAGGGTGATCTTTTAGTGTTTTATATATTTACTTTTCGGGCGTGCAATTATAAGTTAAACGAACGTAAATTTTCTGAAAGCAAATAATAATTATCGAACCGAGTTCATTATTCTTCTCACGGTAAACGAACTCGGTTCTAATTCATTTGAGTTAGAAAAATAACTAAATCGGTTAAATGAATTGTTAACCAGGGTTGGCCACATTATACCATGTTTGCTAATAATATTCTTAATTTTTTATTATGAAAATTCTTTTAAAGTAAAAAAATAGATAATTTTCTCATTACATGCTATTAGTCCATAATCATAACTTGGTAAATTTTCGCATTTTCTAAATCAAAAAAAATACTAAACAGATACAGAAATAAGAGTTAGACAGAAATTAAGAACTGATTCCTGTTTTTTTTTTTTTTTTTTACCTTACGATAGACAGTTGTTTGACTACTATCCCACCTGATGTTAAGTGGAGATGCAGTCAGGATGGTAAATCACAACTGTCTAGAAGATGCCTATTTACTCTTGCTTTGAAGAGACCCATGTTATAATTTTCGGGGAAGACAGACGCAGGGAGAGTGTTCCAGATTTTTGCAGTTCGCATAATAAATGATGAGGCGAATCGATTTGTGCGAAGTGTTGGTATGTCAACCAAGTACGGATGGAAACCCGCCGTGCGCCTGGATGTCCGAAGGTGAAAAGGAGATGGGGGAATCAAATTGTGTAGTTCCGTCGCACACTCTCCGAAATGAAGCCGATAGAACACCGAAAGACTTGCCACTTTGCGACGATGGTCGAGGCTAAGTAATCGACGGTTGATCAAGGTTGGGTCACCAATAAGCCTTTTGGCACGGCCTTCCATCGAGTCCAAAGCCCCAAGATGACATTTAGCCGAACCCCCCCAAAGGTGAGAACAATATTCCACACACGATCGGACTTGTGCTTGGTAAATGTTCAAAAGCTGCCCCGATGTAAAATACTGCCGAACCTTGGCTAGGATACCAAGCTTCCTGGCTGCCAGTTGGGCTTTAGACTCGATGTACCCACCGAAGTTGAGGGTTTGCGATAACGTTACGCCCAGCAACTCCAGATGATCGGTAAGTTCTACTTGCTCACTACGGAAAGTTGGAGTTAGTTGGAAGGGACTCCGTTTGGCTGTAAAAAGACACGCTTGGGTCTTGGCGGCGTTGAATCTGACCAGGTTGGAATCGCCCCAATTGGAGACATCCTGTAAGGTGAGATTCACCCGCTTAACCAAGGCTTCCCTCTCTGCCTGAATTTGGTCTTTGGAGGCGCGAGGATTAGATAAGTATCTCTCTACAATAGTGCTGTCATCTGCATATCCAAAAATGTTTGGCTTAAGCATATCATTTATGTGCAGAAGAAACAGTGTTGCAGAGAGAACGGACCCCTGAGGTACCCCGGCATTGACTGCCAATTGATCAGACGAGCAGCCCTCAATGACTACTCGAATTGATCTTTCCCTCAGGAAGTCGGCTATCCAAGCTGTAAGGACAGGGGGTATCCCGAATGATGGAAGCTTACTCAGAAGGGCGTCGTGCCAGACCTTATCGAAAGCCTTTGAGATATCCAGAGAGACAGCTAGTGCCTCCCCGTGATTCTCAATGGCCTCTCCCCATAAGTGAGTGGCGTGTGCTAGAAGGTCACCAGTTGACCGTTTCTGGCGGAAGCCATATTGACGGTCACTGAGCAAGTCATTAGCTTCTAGGTACGCGAGGAGCCGATGATTCAGTACACGCTCCATAATCTTGGAGAGTATGGAGGTTACTGAAATCGGCCGATAGTTGGTTGGATCAGCACGACTTCCCTTTTTGGGCACAGGCTGCACGTTGGCGAGCTTCCAGGACTTGGGGACAACCCCAGAGCTTAAGGACAGGCGGAAGAGACGTGTCAGTATTGGAGACAACTCGGCTGCGCAGAGTTTTAAAACTATCGCAGGGATACCATCGGGTCCGCTGGCTTTATTCACGTCCAGATCTCGAAGTACTTTTAATACATCCTTTTGCGTAATACGAATATTAGGCATGTAAACACCGCAATGTGGGATTGTAGGTGGAAAGCTGTTCGTTGTATCTAGACGCGAGTTATTTGCGAAAAGAGTGGCAAAGGTATCAGCCTTTTCTTTAGCAGTATGAGCTAGGGACCCATTAGATGTTAATAGTGGCGGCAACGAAGGGCGAGAGAAGTTTGACTCCACAGCTTTGGCGAGACCCCAAAAGGCCTTACTACCAGGAGGATACGAAGCGAGTTTGGCTCCAATACGCTGAATATGTTCAAATCGACTTCTCTTAAGCACTTTTTTGCAAGATTTGGCGGCTTTGTTGAATGCTCTTTTTTTAACACCAATGTCCGGAGCTTTGCAGGATCGAGCAGTAACCCAGGTTCTATAAGCGATTTGCTTATCGTGCTCGGCACGAGCGCATTCGGCATTGAACCAGGGTCTAGCTTTGCTGTCGACTGATACATCAGAGAAGGGAATAAAATATTCCATTCCCTGACGCACCACATCAACAACAGCATCTGCGCAGCTCGACGGATCGGTGGAAGAGAAACAAACTGACCGCCATGGATATGACGCAATTCCTGTTATACAATAAAAAAAAGAAATATAAAATTCGAATTAAGTAATTTTCACTGTACAGGTATTTGTGTATCTATAACATAAACTTGTTATATCTCGCTGTCTGTAAACTTATAATTGAGCAACAAATTACGTTAGACTTTACAAAAGAATCATCGATTTATTTTGAGTTTCATTACTTATCTGTCACTACAACGTATGGGTCGTATAAAAGCAACTAAAATAATAATTGATGAATATTCGTTGCATTAAATCGTTACTGATAGGAGTATCATTCGATCTATCTCCCTTATTTCTTGTTGTTACATAAAGAACTAACCCTAGATTATATTATAACACACATTAGTGTAACACAGAATAGTCTAAGTATTAACTTAAATGAGACTATTGGCTTATTTCATACTAGCAAAACGCCCCGGCTTCGCACGGGTGCAAATAGATGAAAAAAAAGTAAAGCCTATGTTACTCGCTGATAATATAGTAGCTTTCTATTAGTGAAAGAATTTTTAAAATCGGTTGAGTAGTTTTTGAGTTAAATCGTAACAAAACCCCACAAATTGAACAAAATGACATAGTACTACCCCTCGCCGTATTGCTCGATGCCCTGCGTGGAGCCACAGCGGTGCGAAGCGGACGGCGTGTATTTTTTGTTTACATTGATATTTTTAATTTCGTAATATCTTTTGAATGGAATGTCCGATTTCAATATTTCAAAAAGTAATCAACAGCTATTGAAACAGTCTTAAATATGAAACAATTTATTTGGATAAGAATTAATACAGAGGTATGGATAGCAGGGTCTGATTTTGATCGGCATTTCTATCAACTTTTAAAATGTACAAAAGTAGTTATAGTAACATAACTACAATAGTTAGACATATGGTCTCGCGAAGTTTTTTGTAGATATTTATATGTTCTATAATATTGTAGAACTTTATTTTGTTCTATCATCAATACTTTTCGCAGCGCATGCGACGAACAACATTTTTTGGCAAATTTTTTTACACCTCGGGTTGGTTTTAGTAAGAAATTCTAAGGATCTCTATTTTTTTCTAGTAATAAATATAGCCTATGTTACTCAGCGATAATGTAGCTTTCTATTGGTGAAAGAATTTTTCAAATCTGCCAAGTAGTTTCGGAGCCTATTCAATTCATACAAACAAACAAACAAACAAAAAATCAAACCTTTCCTCTTTATAATATTTGTATAGATGTATAGATAGAGAATCATACACTCTATATTTTGTAAAAAGTATCTTTGAATACGTCTCTAAACCAGCCTATTTTTTTATTCTTATTAATGCTAAATTTTATAGTTTTTTGTAAGCAACAATTAATAGGTAGTTATTCTATCACAAGCAGCGCTAGTTCACATACAATGCGTATGCAGCACGTCAACGCGCGATCAAATTTAAAAAGAGTTCAGCGGGGTTAGAACGCAAGTCACAAAACGATTCGACTGATCGTCTCGCTTCATTGTGATTGGTGTAGAGAGTCTCTAGACCAATCACAATGAAGCGAGACGATCACTCGAATCGTTTTGTGACTTGCGTTCTAACCCCGCTGTTCGTTTAAGCGTAACGCACGTTGCGAGTGCTCGTTTGTGACATCTAAGAGACAATTTATCTGAATTATTTAATTACACCGCTTCGACATTTTTTTATAGACACGGACGTTCCATACCGAGATCGACCGTGTCTAGAGACTAACGGCCTTATTCATAAACGTATTATAAGCTTGATATTTTAACTATATCTATATAAGTTAAGTTTTGTCTCGCTCTACCGAATATAAAAATACTATAGAACGAAAGAAACAAAACATAATTAAACTATATTAAGTTTATTATACGTTTATGAATAAGGCCGTTATTCTTTAAAGTCTGCTCTAGCGGTTAACATAGCCAACCTACAAAACTGTTGATAGTTATATTGAAAAATTGATTTGTATTATATATTTCGCTAGTTCCGGAGAACAAAATGATATTTGCCATATAAATGTAAAGCAGTTATCATTTTGTCTTCTGGAGCCGGCGATTCATTAAGGAAGTAGATCTTTTGTTGTTTACATTTTTCGACTGATGAACCATGTTAGCTATTTCAAACACTTCTTAAATTCATAATTAAAAACAATGTTATATATTGAAAATACCCTACCCTACGAGTATTATTTTGTAGTGTTAAATATTTAGTAAGCTGAAAAACAAATATTATTTTGTAGTCATTGCAGTTGGTTTAGTGGAGATTTTTATTTGCAGGGCGAAGTGAAAAAATAAACACAGAGTTTACTTTTTAAATACTGTACGTAGCGGCAGACTAAACCGAAGCCAACCTACATCCTTTTTTATCGAACGTTGCAATTCATACAAATGGAAAACGTTTCTATTCCTATACAGTACTGTTTTATTGAAAGCCTCGATGAAATTATTTTAACTTTAAAGCATTTCCGTTGTACAATGTTTCCGGTTATGTAAAGACAATATACCTTAATAATCGAAAATAAAAATAACATTACTATTTAAAGTGATGAATTAAGTTGCTGTATTTACCTAAATTTCAAAATTAGGTTTCTAAGTCGTATCCAAATATTTAAAATCAGTCAGAGACTGATTATCTACTGTTTGAAAATAAATGTCACTTATCTTTTTCTGAATTTAATATAATTCACGGTTCGTTCTGCATCATAAACGGCTTTCAACTTATACACGTAATTTGAGTACGGAAATTAATTTAAATCACTAGCTTGTGAACAGTTCTGTGAGACTATAACTAAGTATATCATTCCTTCACTGCATTATTCATGATTCTCGATATGGGCATACTTTATTACATAAGCAACACACTCTCGATGCAAATTGAATAAAAATCGTGGAGAAATTCCAGGCAGCCTTGAAATAGTCCAAGTAAAAGTATTCTCTGTATATATTGTACATATATATGTCTACATTTAAATAAAATACTTATACTTTATAACGGATTAAAACACGGTTTATTATTTACTAGCTGATGCCCGCGACTTCGTTCGCGTGGGGTTCACTTTAAGCTGAGCTTTTGAGCAAGCTTTCTTCAAATGACATATCCTCCTCCACCCTCTGTACTTGGTGATTTCTTTTGGGAAAGAGCTATCAATTTAGTCATTGACGGTTGCTATTGCATCATGTTATCGACATGTTTGATGGTGGTTGAGATTGGGGTTCGAAGGATGATTTGAAATTCAATAGTTGAAATAATTAACCTGACTTTAAAGAAACTTTAGGGAGATTCATATTAATTAAATTTTACGTGACCAAAATCCAGATATGTGTCTTTTTTCTACTAATCAGAGTACAATCGAAGATTGGATTCAATGCATTTTCTGTCTTAAATAGATGCGTGCGTTCATTTAATTGGTCATTTTCATTTTCGGACATTTTTTTTAAATTCCCGGGATTCCTGCCCGGGTTGCCGGTGCTAAATGCGGAAACCTCTAAGATACGGAAGCAAAAAAGCAATATCGAATAATCGTAATTCTGTTTAAGAGAAAGGATTGATGAAAAGGTGAAATAAATGATCTCATTAGAAATACTTCTTCATATAATATTGCAATAATACATTTTCTATTTTTTTTATAATATAGTTCTTTCAAAAAATAAATAAATAAATACAAAAAAAAATATTTCTTTCATATCAACTTCAGATTCGAACTCGCATCAAAAGCTACGCTATGGAACTGCATATCCACTATGCCACGAACACATATCGAAAACGGCGAAATAATCAAACTATTTCATTTACATATCAGACTGTGATTGACATCTGACAATTCGAAAAAGTTCAACGCGAGTCAGTTTGCATTGAAATTTGGTGATATGGTGCCTTTAAAATAATATTTAAATGATGATAACTTTTCTTTCCGATAACCGATTTCGATGAAACAAAGCCTATATGTTGCCCCGGACTTTGCTTAATATATTTGTATAAATTACACGAAAATCGGTTCAGTATCTTCGGAGATTAGCGTGAACAAACAGACAGACAGACAGACAGACGGACAGACAGACAGACAGACAAGAATCTTAAAAATTGCATTTATGCATTCTGCTACCCTTCTTTTATCACCCCTCTTAATTTCTGGTAAAAATATTTAGTGAAGCGTAATTTCGATCCTACTCTTTTATTATATGTATAGATATTGTTTACGCCGTTTCGGATGCTTTCAGCAACCGTGGTCGCTGCAGTTTGCATTTTATTTAAATGTGTGATACTCGCGTTAATAAAAGACAATATTATATATATTTCTTTAAAACATGTTCTGACTTACTGGTGATTGTTTATTTCAATTAAAGTAAATTTGGAATTAATATTAGGCCTAATTGGGATCACGGTAATTATTTTTAAACACATACTTTAATATGTATTCTATTGAAATAATAAAGAATATCTATTATGTATCATATTATTAATATTCCTAATATAATTTGTTATTACTTTGTAGGAAAAACTCAATAGTTCAAATTCAAATTCAAAAATCATTTAGGTAACACAATGTACACTTATAAACGTCAATAATAAATACATATTAAATGCTTCTTGTTTTACATTTACTGCCAGTTCTCAAATCAAGGGCGTAGAGCGGACGAGAAGAACTGGCAAGAAACTCGCCGCCACTCTTTTAATCGCCAAGTTTTTGTTTTACAAATGTTTTGTAAGGAGCTGCAACTATTACACCATGTTCCACATGACATCTTTAAGTAATTAACTATAATAATCGAAAAATATATATATAAACGAAAAAATAAAAATAAATAAAAACAAAGATTTTTCCTCTATCAGCAGAATGTATGGTGAAATCACTTACATTCTCGTGGGAACAACACGCAAATACATAGACGAAATAACTAATATCACCGCATACACGAATAGTAATACAATATATTCACAATAATACATATAATATATTTCCTGCAATCCTATGAATATTCCGAGTATTACTGGTATTGCTAACTTGATTAAAAAATGAATAGTGAAATCAGCGCTGTGAGATAAATGAGGATTTTCATGACTTTGGTGTAAAAATGTTTTAATTCTGATTTGATACGAGTATTTACCATATTATTGTTTAATCATCTTTTAAAATATTCCAACCTTTCCACATTGTCATGATTCATGTATTACATCGACTAATAATCAACAAACGAATTTCTACTTAAGTCTTTATATTACAGGCTAATAAAATTGAATTGAACAAGGTTTCAATTCTCATACACAATTTTGGATTTATCTAATTGCTACGTCGTAGCGCGAAGCTACGCAGACAGTTTTGAACGTATTTTATTTAACTGTTTAAAATTTATAATTTATAGGTGTGTACCGTCAAAATATATTATTGTGTAACAAGTGAGAATACAAGTGTTTCAGTTTTTATAATTAGAGAAATATTCCTTGAACATTCACAGTAGCTTTATTGAGAATACGGACAAATCTTTTATACATAAGTTTATGAATTAGATCAAGTAATTCATGTAAGAAAAATATATTATATATAATACAATATTTTATAATATATTTAATAAAATTTATCTTTATATAATTATCTAACTTATAAGTTATGTCAAAAAATAAGTAGAGTAAAATTATAAGATGATTATTTTACTCAGATCTCCATAACTATTAATTTATTGATATATATTCAAAAATTTTACTAAATTTACTTCTTAATAATATAAGAATTTTGAAAATCTGTTTAACCTTTGAAAAGTTATGGTCATTTGAATTTTTAAAACTTTCAAATGCGATTACCTCGAGACACACTTTTTATACTAAGTTAATTTTCGCTCTACGGAGACGATAAATATATTAATACGCGATGTGTTTTTCAATAGCCAAGTTTACTGTTTTATTCTTAGAATATATGTAGGTACATATCAAGATTTTATATAATACTATCTTTTTCTTCTTCCTGCCCTGTTCCCTTTTTAATTATTTGGGGTCGGCGCAGTATGTTCTCCTTTTCCATTCTCTTCTTTCACTTGCCATATCATCAGTCACACCTCTCAAACACAGTCAATCCATGTTTTTTTGGCCTCCCTCTTCCCCGATTCCCATCCACGTTCATATTCAAAACCTTTTTAACTACATCAGTCTCTTTTAATTGATTGTGCAGTGGTATTGCTAGATGATCAAGAGCCCCGGTGAATAGAGTTTTCTCTAATTTTAATTAATTTTAACCTCCCCTCAAAATTACTTCAGCATCTGCAAATTATTACTACTCAATGACGCTTGGCGCTTTGGCATAAATTATTTAACATCTTGAAAAAATAAAAATCTTTTGAGCAGGTTTGAAATTTTCGAGAAGAACTGCTACTGCTCTGCCTTCTTTAATAAGCCCAGTCCCCTTCAGCTTCGAGGCCGTGCTGCACTACACCACTTTGCCCTATGATAGCTACGTCATTGGATACTCGGACTTACATTATAATTTATTTTCAGTAACTGGATCAGACTGGTTCAGTGTGCTCATTGATACGATACAATTTATTGTAGGCGCCATAATGTCGGGATGACGAGGTCAACAGTCAGTTGCTGACCTGTTCTTTTATAGCTCGCTAATAATAAATATGGAAATATTTATTTTTAAATAGTGGATTATTGGCATTGTTTCATCCAGTATTACGATACGATTTCAGTTATTAAGACAAGGCGTTATGAAATATGATGTAACTATTACAGGTATTAAAAACACGATACCTTCATAATTACATATAAATAATCAAGCATGATGTATTTAAAACCAAATCATCAACAAAACAAAATATGAAAAATACAAAATTATTCCTTTAATTGTTTATTTACATTTTACGTTAATAATTGTTTGAATAAAATTCGTCACTCAATTAGTGAATTTCTATATTTTATATTTTCTCATACTAGTCCGTTTGGTATAGAGATATCTCGAGACCTGTAATTTCCATTTCATGCAATAAAACTACATCCACAAGACATCCACGAACAAAGCAATCGCTTTGTTATAAAACACTTCATCAAAAACAAATCCACTAAACACTTCGAATGAATACCGTAGTATTTGTGCCCGCGTAAAACGATGTTTTTGTTTATCGCTTTACGAGTCGATTTTTGCTCGTTGATATTTTTATTATTTCACCTTGTTTGAGTTGTATTTGCCAGGTATAGTTTACATTTTTCCATAAACGTTTTTTTATGGAAAAATGTAATATAATGTATTTGCTCTATCTCTAGCTTTTTATTAAAACGAACCATCGAGAATTACAAACGTAGAAATAGAAAATTATGATTCGGTTACGGAGTATTGTTCTATCGGAAAACTATGAAGTTCTTTGATGAAATCTTTTGACAGTAAGCGTGATCATGGGCAGATTGATCTCAGACGGACGCTTTCCGTAAACTATAGTACTCGAAACGTCGGCATAAATAATGTTATGAGCAAAACGCATTTTAATGCCTAAAAAGTATTTACATTTAAATGCACATATTTCATAACACTCGAATTGATAAAATACTCTATAATATTGGCTTTCGAAAAGTAAACATAATAACAGGTCGAGAATGCATAAATATTCATCACTAATATCTGCTGTGTACATTTAGATACCATCAAATGAATGTTACACTCGTCTGTCAATACGTGATGCAATTAAAACCGTTTTGATTAAAACCCATTGCAATTAACTATCTCGTATATACCGGTATTTATCATTGGCAAATAATAATAGTGAGGTCTTGTTTCAATATTTTATTTCTCCCATTTAAATCACTTTTGCGGCCTAAATACAATATTGTGTTACCTCGAGCTCGACCTACTTTTTATTCATATGCTTCGCAATTTTACTTTACTGATATTTTTAAAGCAAGTTATGATCATGAAATCCGTAGCATAGTGGTAACAGTAAAACTAGCCATAAAGCTAATAGTAGTGATTTCGCTTCAATGATCCTCCCGAGGCCATTATGGAATATTTCGCATCGGCTCTTATGCCCGTTCAAGCTGTATTGAGTAAGCCATTCCAAAGCACTAAGCCCCAACTTAGACTAAGGCTTAAGTGCCAGCAGCAATACTGCAATTACTCAAAATGGTTTCTCAACATGGCTAAGCTCATTCCTCGACAATCTCTTCCAAGAACTCTAGCAGAGAGTCTCTTACTAGGCAAATCTCGCCTAATAAAGACGCTTAAGAAAAACTTACATCCAACTTTTCGACTGCATTTGTACTTGTCAGTCGCGAATTTGTCCTAACAAAAATTGCGCATTCGTCGCATTTGGGAAAAAGCTGCGTTATATGACTCCCAAGAAATTATTATATAACGCAACTTTCAAGCCACTTTCCCCGTAGGCGGCACACGTGGAAAGTGGCTTGAAAGTTGCGTTTGGCACTGAAAGTCCCGGGTTTGAGTTATATTGATTCGTTTTAGTTGGACAGAGCATAGAAAATGCCTGTAAAGAAAATGATTAGTGAAAGTGACAGAAATTTCACTTCACTTACTTAAGTAAGTTCACTTTTTATTTGAACAGGCCTCAATTATTATATCTAGCAATAGATGCATACTACTTAGATCGAGAGATTATATCAGTACTTAGTAACAATTAACGCCTTAAAATTATAGTAAATAAGTATAATCACTCAAAAATCCACATAACCATAATGTGAATTCAAATAAATGCTCAAAAAAATAAAGAAACAGTTTTTAAGGAAGTCTAAATAAGTATTTTACAATTCGTAAGACTTTTATATTTATAGTTAAAAATTTATTTTTGAAGCTCGAACTAACCACAAATGACGTCTTCTTCAAAGTTAAATCCGGACAACAATTTACATTTATTTTATACGGTTTCGAATACTCTCGGAGATTTATATTGATTTGAAGTGAACAACGTGACCCAACCTGTTCTTTAGGGATTTTAATACCCTTGAGCGATATCTAGCGTTAATGAAGGAAACTCCTTTCCAAACAATTTTGCCTTCAGTGTTTCTTTTCTGAGAAACAATTTGATCTATTTATCAAAGTATCGTAAATCTTTTAGATTGTGCAAATAGGACACATAAAAAGGTATTTCCAATATGACGGAAACAATATATGAGAGTAGATGTCGTAGAGGAAGCAAAAGGTATGTGCCAATCGTAGAAAGAGGAAACTCTAGTCTCTGCCTATTTCAATGGGCAAATGGCGTGATTTTATATATATTTATATATAAATATACACTACTGGAACAAGAAATTTTCCTCTTTTTTTCACCAAAGTTTGGAAGGCTGTATCTCGGGGAAAAATCCTTTTGTTCTCTTATATATTTTGGTTATTGAGAAAATTGATGAAACATCTCCAAGGAACAAATTCGTATTTTTTTTTATAATAAATATTTTTATAATCGTATATTCGTAAAGTTTTGCACGGACTTGAAAAATATTTTCAACTTGTTTCAATGCAAGTGCTAGCTTGTTTATTAAGTTTCAATTTTGTTTTTTATTTGACTATGTGCGATTTTTTTTGCGGTGATATCGACGGTTGAATGAAAAAAGACAATTTCCTCTTCAATCATCGAGATTATCGCAAAGTAAGTCTGGGGGTGGGTTTAGAAATTTGAATTAATTTTCGATAATTTTCTTTTTTCTTTTCAATTTTTTACGATATTTCATAAAAAATTGTAGAGGAAAATACGTTATAAAAAACGTGATCCTTTAAATCTTTGACTGAATGTGAATCACACACAAAACAAGTTCAGGAAAATAAATATTTTATGTAAACATGCACCATTGTTATCATGTGAAATAAGTTTATAAATTCTGCAAAGTAAAAGTAATTTAATATCTAGCTGTCTGTAGTTGAATAAAAATAAAATTAAGTATAAACGAATTGCTGCTTCCATAACATTTAATGGACTTCATCCCTTGTAAGAGGAAAAATCCAAGTTATTTTTCAAGCCACTGGTGCCGGTATGCATTATAAAGTGCAAAGGATTCGAAATGAATTGAATTTTCATATCAGAAAAGGACTTTTAGAATATTTTTATGATTTATAAAATTCTGTCCACTGAAGATTCAGCTATATTGTAAAATATGAACGAAGTAGTGATGCCTCTGGTAAGACAAGAGGATATCTATCTGACTGATATCTAATGAAAGGACAGTAAGGTGATTAAAAGAAATATACTTTAGGAAATTAATATACCTTCTTAGATGGGTTCATACTTCATATATTATATACATGTTAATTAAAATTTTGACGCTGTGTAACTGTTATTTTATTGCAAGAGTCTAATAACCTGACTATGAATCACCCTTAAGATCTACAGAGTAAAATGTTGAATTGCACCCTGCCCTGTTCCCTTTTTTATATGGGGGTCGGCGCAGTATGTTCTCTTTTTCCATTCTCTCCTTTCACTCGCCATATCATCAGTCACACCTTGCAAAACACATATCATACTTCACACAGTCAATCCATGTTTTTTTTGGCCTCCCTCTTCCCCTTTACCTATCCACTTTCATATTAAAAACTTTTTTAAATACATGCCATTCATCTCTCCTCATAACATGCCCATACAAAGCCAAACGATTACCTATCTTTCAATTTTTCATTCACTGGCGCTACTGTCAAACTTCATCTTATATAGTCATTTCTTATCTTATCTAATCTTGTCACTCCACATATCCACCTCAACATTCTCATCTCAACATGCAAACGTTTTTCATCCATCAGCTTACTTGCACAATATTCTGAACCATACATCAAGACGGGTCTTATCACGGTCTTATAGATTTTTCCCTTAAGTTTTAAGGGCATCCGTGGATCACAAGTTGTTCCAGATATTTTTCTCCATTTTATACACAAAATAAACTACTGGTGCTAAATATAAAGCACAATCTCATTTTGGAAAGGTTGGGATGATGAATATTAATTTGTAGAAATTAATTAATGTTATTATTATTCCATTGTAAAATGAAAAGGAAGGGTATTAAAAAGGCCTCATTTCCGCCTTAGTATGATGAAATATAATATACTATTTGATGTTTTCTTTATACATATTATATCATGAAAGTAGACTGATAAGCCTGATAAGAAAATATACAGGAATAAACTTATAAGAGAATAACAATTAATATTACCTGTAGGATGCCAAACTTTGGTCTAACTGTGATTTTCGTTATTAATACATTTACAGTAAATTTCAACTTTTTTTATTCAGATAATAAATTCTACCTTTTATTGATTATGTATTTGTAATATACAATCGTATCTGTCACAATTTAAATGAAAATGTATTTACGATCCCCACTGTGTCTAATCAATAAAATTAATTACTTAGTTCAGCCACCTTTGTACTTTGAAACAAGAATAAAATTTGCATTTTCAATTAGCATCAGTCGCTCTTACTCGTATAAGTTAAAAGAACAAAGATATGAACTATAGCGTAAATTAATTATTATCAAAGAATTACAGTGATTTCTAAATACATATATTATTGCGAATTGTGATGTTAAATTTTTTTCAAGCGGGAGTGAAGAAATTATGCAATACATTTTTCCCCATTTGCCTTATATAATAATTATAAAAAATTTTTTTTTTTTTTGTACAGTTATTATATATGTTTATAAAATCTCATATTATTATTATATAATATGAAGTTTATCATAAAACCCTTGAATATAAAATATAACATAGATGATTATCGCCAGTGCATTGATGCTATGTATATCCGTTCAATATGAGAATATCGAGATAATTCCTGGAAATTGATGCGGACGGTCGTCGGTAAATTGTAAAGGGCAATTGACGTTGAGTGGAACTTTGATATGGCTTTATTGCTATTTCACGCCTATGTTTCTCGTTATGAAATTTGCAGATTGGCGAAATGCCTAACATTTTTTAATTTCAAACTGGAGTTTATTATTTATTATTATTTATATATCATGAATTAAATATTATATTAACGTAAAACTTGATTTAAATAGTTGAGCTTTATTGTTTGAGAAGATATTAAAAACGACAAATTATCTTACAAATAATGTCTTCTAAAATCTTCAAAAAATCCCCTCTAAAAAAACTATCTATCTATCTTTTATTAAATTAGATATCAACAGAAGAGCCCTTGATGGTAAATTATACTTCAGCAACTTCACTCAAAGATGCGGTGTCGACCTAGTTTTCGTTTTCCGAACTCCGAAATCTGGAGACGGAAACCGAAACGCGCAATAAACTCAGTTTTCCATAATATAAACGACTATTCTCCCCGGCTTCCCACGGGTGCAATGTAGATGTACTATACACTAATAATAGCGTATATTACTCGCTGATAATGTTGCTTTCTATTGGTGAAAGAATTTTTAAAATCGGTCGTTTAGTTCTTGAGTTAAATCGTAATAAACGAACGAAAAAACAAAAATTAATTCCTCTTTATAAGTATAGATATAGATGGACTTTTTGGAATCAGCTGCATGCGAATTCTCGCCGGAATGCAGAACACACCTGGTATCTAAAGCGCTAACGAGCCTTACCCGAACCTTATATTTTTGTTTGTTTCAGAATGCGCTCCAAATGCCATATGCATAGGCGAGATTCAGTCTGAAGTGCCGACGGCGCCGTTAACAAGTTAGTACGAATATTTTTCTTCTTTTCTCACGTACAAAATTGGAATTTGTTTTCCGTCAGTAAAGAGTAGTTTATTACCGTTTTTTTATATCGACTCTAACAATAATCTTTCACTATGATTTATAGGAAATATTTTTATGAAGAAGAAGTAATAAAAATATGATTATTTATTTTGATAAATTTTATCTGTAATTTTTAGCGAAGTGTTTCATTAAAAACACATCCAAATTTATTATGTTGATGTGTGCGTGCCGTCTGGTCATTGACCTCGTAAGGTGTTGCCGATTATTACATTGAAATTTACAGTTGCCATTCCCAGACGTTATAAAGCTCGTTTCTGTCTACAACAATCTTCAAGTAATATAGTTTATATGAAATTTTATTAGGGTACCTTAATCGAAATTCATTAAAGTGTCAGTGCTTCTTACTAAGAGATTTCAAATAATAATTTTAAAGCGATTTAGAGTAGACTTATTTAATAATTTATATCGAACAATCTTTTATTATTAAACTAAAAACGTTCATACTATCTACTAAATTACTTAATAAAAATACCTGTTTCATATGTTTTATAATCTCTTATCCTCGTATTGTATTATCATATATTTGTATTAGTAGCGTTTATAGGATTGTAAATGAATAGAGCTGGAGATTTAAAAATAATAATATAAAAAGCCAATTTATTCCATATCCTCTTACATTTCTATTGTTATTAATTCTTGTTAGTATTTGTTTAATGTCAGTCTTTAGCGTCTTCTACGAGGGTGAATCAAAAAATTCTTGGAATCAATATTAAAAAATGCAAAGATTTAAATAATAATATTTTATTTTTCTACATAATCTCCCTCCAATGCAATGCATTTAGAATAACGCGTTTCTAACTTCCTTATTCCTTGTGAAAAAAAATTATTTTCTTGACTCTCGAAAAAGTCCTCTACGGCAGCCTCAGTCCTCAACCGCGTCATTATCGTGAAAGTTTGTTTTTCGAGATTACGCTTGGAAATTTCCAAACGTCGCTTTTTGTTTTCGTCGGTTATCATTCGTGGCACCCATCTTGCAGACACTTTTTTGAACCCCAGTGAATCAATTAAAATGGATTGAACGCTACCAAAAGATATCTTTAGGATCTCAGCTATATGTTTTATAGTCATTCTTCTGTCTTCCAAAACCAGATTCTCAACCTTTTTGACATTTTCTTCTGTAACGGAGGTTGAAGGCCGCCCAGAACGCGGGTCATCTTTACAGCTTGATCTACCTCTTTTAAATTCAGCCACCCAGTACGCAACCGTAGAATAGGGTACAGCATCACCCCCTAATGTCTGCTGAATGTCCAAAAAAATTTCCTTCGTAGACATTTTTTTCAAACTGAGATATTTTATCACCGCACGTAACTCACTTTTATCCATAATTTTGACTTTTTAGCAACTCGTTGCACAAAAAAATTTATTACATGCGAACGAACTGACAAAAACAAGTGACAGTCTGCATAAATATAGTGTGATAGACACTTTAATTTGAATATCGAACTTGATCCAAAAAGGTTTCATATATATGCACTTCTAAGAACTTTTTGATTCACCCTGGTAGTTTCGAGGGCCCCATTTTGGCCTCCACCAACCTCTTCCACAGATCTTCATCTATGGCCAATTGTGTCTTCTCCTTACAGCATAACGATTTTTGGACTGTTAACCCTTCCTTTACCTGATCTGATCCCTTCCATCGTGTAGTATCTAAATTCCACCTTCTGCCAGTACATCGCAATATATGTCCAGTTCATTTTCATTTCGGAAAAAAAATAGATTGATATCTCTTAGTTTTATTCTTCGCTAGATTTTTTATAAAAGTACTCGTATTTGAATAACCCTTCCTTTACCTGATCTGATCCCTTCCATCGTGTAGTATCTAAATTCCACCTTCTGCCAGTACATCGCAATATATGTCCAGTTCATTTTCACTTCGGAAAAAAAATAGATTGATATCTCTTAGTTTTATTCTTCGCAGTATTTTTTATAAAAGTACCCGTATTTGAATAGCTGCGGCCATAAATACTATTATTATCTTAAGGAACACAAATTAGGCAAAAGAAGGGGCCTGTCGTGTCGGCCTTTAATAAATCAGAATTTCTTAGAGGTGTTTAAGTTGTTACTGAAATTATCCGCAACTAAAACGGTAAACAACATGGAATAATACAAGTTGGAAGGGCCTGAAGAGAGAGAGTTCGAGGGAGGCCAGTCGACCGTTGGACTTTTATAAAATAACGGGGGTAGAGGCAAGAGATTGAGAGAAGTGGCAGAAATTGATAAAGAATTACATATTTTTAATATTTTTAAGGAGTAAAATTTTCGTTTTTGTCATGACATAAAGAGGCTTAATAAATAAATAAAACGGTAAATAAAAACGTTTCGCGGAAACCTGTAAAGTTAAATCCTTCGTAGGTACGTAAGACTTATAAATAGATACTAACTTATGTTATCGTAACCATAAGAGAAATTGTGAGTATTTTGTCTAGAATTTTTTGAATAGATTAAATTATAATAGTGGTGCCTCTAGAGGGTATGGTCTGTCACACTACTCACTTTTTTAGGGGCAAGAATACTTGACAATTAAATTATTTTCCAAGATTCGAACCAGGGACCTACGGTACTAAACACAACGCTAGAACTACTGAGCCACGGAGTCAGTCAATCATAAATTGTACTAAAAAGAGTACCATGTTCTATAAATAAAAATAAGTTTAGTAGGTCCTCTAGATATATTATGTCTAATATTTGATAAAAATCTCAATTTAAGGCAGTAAGATCTATAGAAGCAATACTACATTCAACCCTAGAAGATACTCTATCCTTTATACATAAAATATTGCGCTTTGGGAAATGCATTCTTTCTTTGACAACGTCACGTCCTTGTGAATCGCGGCGATAACATTTTTTACATCTCTCAGAAAAAATGTAGTTCTAACGACGTATTATGACCGAGACTGACATTCTGAACGTTTATGTATTTTTTTTGTATATTTTATAATATACTTAACGCTACTGTATGAAGAGAGACTCGAAATATATTGTTCCTACTTTTAGTACGTTGGGTTGATAATTAATACAAAAAATCAACAAAATACGTACCTAAAATATTTCAGTGTTATGTTTTGTAGTCCACCTTTAACACTCACTCCATTAAACAGTTAACCTTGCTATGTATGTAATTCAATTGCCTGGTCTGAAATACAAGTATTAATTTGCACTTACCTTATGCAGTATGCTGGGACGAGGCTATTACTAGATCAAAGTAGCAATATAAATTCTCATTAATGTGGTTAGGTGAAGAAAGCGACACAGCGGACATAGAAGGTCGAGTGTCGTCGGAGAGTTCACCGGTACGGCAGAGGCGCTCGGGTATCTTGAAGGGCGGCAGGCTGTGGAAGTCCTTAGATAATGATAAGGACGGTATCGAACAGGTATTTACTTAGATACCTATACTACAAGACCTGACTCAAGGCAAAATCGATTCTTGGTAACTTAACCCATTTGCAACATGCGTCTATTTAATGTGACGTATTCAAACATCTGCAATGTTAAATTGACGATTGAATTATATTTTTAAAACAGTTGATACATCGCAAATAACGAATTTTATATATTTTTGTTTAAATGGAAAAATATTTTTGTATAAATTAAAAAAAATCTGTTGCTCTCGAGAGCATGTTGTATTTATTATTATATATTATTTTATTATTTGTTTACAATATTATAAACTGAAGATATCAGACATGATCTGTGGCACCTGAAGATTATTCAGTATTAGGTAATGAAAAGACAGTCGCAGCTCGCGGATATTCTCGAGCTTGGATGCAAATGGGTTTATATCCAATTTCTATGAAGAAATTGTCTGACAAGTCACAAAACTGGTTTCAAACTTGGGTCAATTTGAATATGACACTATATTCAAAAGGTACTCTATTCATTCAATGGATCAATACATGGCGAGATTCGCTAGCGACTGCCAGCTCCTCTTACACATTTTTTTTTAAATGTTGTCTGCAGTCTGTGTCTATAAAAAATTACACAATCTTATAAAAATACCACACTAAGAAAATCCTTATGGGAATACGAATCTATTTATCTATCATTACTTAATTTTAACTTTGTCGTTATACGCATTTAGTATAAGTATATATTGTCTTTACTAAGAAATAAATATTGATTTATATCTATTAGTGTACCCTTGTTGATGTTTACGAAAATGTTATTTTATTCAAGAATTTTGTTTGAATGTAAATAATATGCTACGTTCTATATTTACATATATAAACACATGTTTACACAATTCTATGGTATAGGCTTTTCAATGCTATTATCAGTTCCTAAGTAATTATTGGTAAAATTGGTGTTTTGCTAAATTATATACTGCTGAATGTACCTACAATGAAAGGAAAAAGTGAAAGTCATCGGCAAGATGTCCTGTAGACGTCTCTGGGTAAAACATCAGAAAAACGTTTAACAGAATTCTTTTTTATTTTTGTAAGACATCGAAAAATAATCAAAAAGACATTCTCAAATTTGCCGCCGCTAAAATCATCACTTAAAGCCTGCTGGTAAATAAGCCACTGTATCTAAGCCACTACAAAGATCTTATTGGTCCAACTTGAGACTAAGACTCTACTCAAAGTTATTGAGCGCGAATGAAATTATGGGACGTTGCTCCTTTTAGTTATATTCACGTAGTGGTTTTGTTAATTTTGAGTAAGTCAGAGAAAGTTCATACGGGATTGAATATAATATGTCCGCGAATGTAAGCAATACTAAACTAAGGAAACTTATTCTTTCACGCATAAAAAAATGGTGTATGTATCTACACTATGTGAATGTGAAGATAAAAACAGTGGTAATTCTTATATTCAAAATTTTGGTAATGGTTAAAATAATCTGCCTCTTGATAAAACATCGACACCTCCAAGAAGTTATGTAGTTAATACTATTACAAAAAGTAGACAAATCGAGAATTGGACGAAGCGAGAACAAAAGTACTTTTCTAAACGGCTTGTGACGTAGAAGTAAGATATATAATACGATTACTTAGGTATTATTAAAAGTAAAATAGCATATCGTGAACGTTCTGTAGTAATAAAGAGTTGCTAGAAATTCAGAGCACGTTTGCTTATTTCAAATTAGCATTCCCGCATGGTGTCGCTCGGACCCAAATTAAAACCTTTATGAAAGTTTCAATGTAAAAAATATTAATGCATCTTTTTAAGAGAAATATTGCTACAATACCTGACAGTTTCGTAAATGCAGTTAGCATTCACTGCAAACTTCCAAACATTGCATTCTCTCCCAACTTTATTTACAAATATAGCTCATGTTACTCGTAGTTTGGGACGTGTAGCTTTTTTCTAGTAAAAAAACAAAGTGATTCAGTTGATGCAGAAAGTTTTCTGCATCAACAACAACAATTTATTTATTCGTTTATAAAGAGCACTCTTTTTATAAACGAATAATTATATTTATAAACTCTGAGTAAAACTCCATTTTTATCAACGAAAGCTTAACTTCGATGTCTTTTTATGTTAGTATGTAATGCATAATAATAATAATTATTACCTTTCATTCGTTGCCCCACTATAATACCTTGAATTTCTTTCGAAACCTCTATTTTTTTTTCATGGGGTGTACGAACACGTTTCACCTTTTTACTTTTAGAAGTGACAGTAAACCATTATAAAAAGGTTGTATATATAACTGAAGGATTGTTGAGCAACTGTTTACAAACTGATCCTTTTCCGTTAGAAAATGAGGCTGCTGGAAATACTATGTATTGTGGATGGATTTCTAAAACAGCCAATTGAGAATCTGTTTTGGAAATCCATATTATACGCCCATCTAACCTTTATTGCAAGCATTACCTCCAATAATGCTTGTTGTAGGGAAAACGTATTTATATAAAATAAAAGTACCTAGATGAGACGTGATAGGAATCGAAAATGACCCATAGACTACCGCGTTACATCAATTATTTCACTAACTTATTAATATTTTCATAGAATGACGACCAGCGTTCAACCACAGCGAGTGACGAAGACGGGTCCATTACACCCAGGTCCGTAAGATTCGTTGAGCGTCCCAAAGAAGCAGATGACGATGATAAACATAAAGCAACCGCTCAACAAACACACAATGAAGACAACGAATTGCCACATAGGGATAATACGACAGCCCACAGGTACGACTCAGGTTAACAGCTACACTATCCATGCGAAGCCGGGACGGGCCGCTGGTAATGAAAATATAAATTGAGCATTCAATTAAATTCATTGAAAGATTTTTAATTAGTGGAAATAATTAAATTGTTTTGGTATTTCTATCTGTTTTATCAGTAGCCATTGCAATATTAATTACACATTTTACGAGAGTAAGGTGAATTTTCACGAAAATTAATTTTAACAACATGATTCACACAAATCGAGGCCACACATTAATTAATTATTATTATTTTATTGCTTTCAATTTCAGGGCAGCTCACTGCCGCACCGATTGTTTGATTGTTTTTCTTCTTTTCTAATATGTTAATTTATAAACTTTAAGTTGTTTATAATTACTATCAATTTCCTTCTTGTCTTTAATGTTTGTGCAGTTTTCTGTGAACAAATTGTAATTTTGCAACCACGCCATTTTGAAGTAAGTTTGTATAGTGTTAATTACAAGAACGAAATAGCTGCAAATGATGCTCGTATTTATTTTATACCTTTTGCCAGTTTATTTTTTATTTTATAGGGAGGCAAACGAGCCTGCTGCCACGAGTGTATTCCCGGCCTTTAGAATTTAAAAGAATAATCTAATACTTAAACTTTTTAAATAAGGGTAACATTCGATATTTTTTCGGAAATGAGATTTGCTATTTTCATAAAAATTTCGATTGGAAAATTTTCTCAGCTATCTATAATAATTAAAGTGTCCATGACAATTAACCAATACAAGAACATTTATAAGAGTTTTAATACTTTTTTATTCTATTTGGTCTGAGTGGAACCATCATGAATCACTAAAATATATTATGCCTAGTTATGTTTACAGGTTGGAAACACCATTAATACTTACGACAAATGCGTCGAAATCAAATTCAGCAGTCCAACAGCTGTTTAATAGCAATAGACCTCCCCCGCCGGCCATAGAACCACAATTGATTACTTCAGAAACTTTACGGTAAGTGCTTTTATATTTAATTAAACTCGACTATCGTCCATTTATTACCTTAGTTCTAAAGTAAATCTATTTTTTTTAACAGGTTAGCTCTAATATTGTCTTTTATTAACGCGAGTATCACACATTTAAATAAAATACTGTATACCGGATTAAAACGCGATTTATTATTTAAATTATTTATCCCGACGTTTCGGATGCTTTTCAGCAACCGTGGTCAACCAGACTCCCGCGACCACGGTTGCTGAAAAGCATCCGAAACGTCGGGATAAATAATTTAAATAATAAATCGCGTTTTAATCCGGTATACAGTATTTTATTTAAAAGGTTAGCTCTAACTTATGTTTTGTAACTAACTTTTAAAAGGACATAACTTTTCACCGACAATAACTTTTTAACTATCAGCGGGTTTTTATGAAGAAAAAACTCATATCGTGTTTCTACTACTACATATTTTGAACCTACCTTAGGATTTTTCATGATATGATTCTATATTATTCTCAATTCGTTTTTTTCCACCTCGAGCTCTATACGACGCGATGGTAAGAAAAACGAAATCTTTCATTGACGGAAACGCTGTGAAATGGGTGTTTCTGTATTTTGATATTTGGATGCTTGAAGTAAGAAGTAGGGCAACCAGCTTCATTTGCATTCTGCGGCTTCGGTGATTCTTTCTTAGATTTTTGAATTAAAATTATAATTAAGCTCTTTCTAATAATTATGGATCCTTGTTATCTGATTGATAGATAGATAGATCATTTATTTTGAAAAACACCACTGAAGCTAATACAAACAATAACTTAATACTAAAGTTGATCAAGATTATTATACAAATAAATAATTGAAAAAATAACTTTGCGATCCTTATATTCAATGCCAACTACCAAGAACCGATGATGACAGACAGGCTAAAAATATCCACTAATAAAATTACCATATCCATTGACATAGTATAAAATATATCAATGACCATAGCCTTTTATTTAACAACTATTGATCCACCAAAAAAAATGTTACTAGCTTTAAAAGGTTTTGAGTTAAATTGTAACAAACACGCAAACAAATCTTTCTTATTTATAATATTAGTCAATGCTTCCGTCAAATAGAACAAGACGTATGAGTTCTTACTTCTTCTGTTCTGTGTATGAGTCCATATCTAATTTTGTATTTTTAAGCAGTGCTTGGGATGCTGGCGTGAGACCAAAAACTGAAGATACTGCCGTAAGACGCGTTGCTGAGAGGAACGCGCTGAGATGTTCCCTGCTTCGGAGTGAAGCAAGGAAGAAGCAACAACCAAAGGTTAGTAATTAAATGAATTCTGGTTAATAGGAAGTAATCTTGTTTGTCATATTTTAGAATACCTATGTAGACAAAAATAATTGTAATGTCACCCTTAATAATATTATATTCTGATGCCAGTGAACTATTTAAAATAATTTCTTAAATATGTTTCTAGATAATGTTCATTTATAAATTTCTGTATCATTTTCTACATATATAAGTTCAAAAAAATTCTTCTTATACTTATTAAATCTTGTTCATATTTACATATTGCTCTGAGTAGTCCAATTTTACGATTGTTACTTTCTGAGAAAAATCTTAAGGAGAAATTTCGAAAATTTAAATAAGAACGATTTTTATTGTACAGTAAAGCAGTTGAAATTTAATATCTGTCCATTACAAAGGTAATGAAATATTTCATTTTATACTGTAAAATCGTATTGTTACGTTTTCAACTAGCAACTACGTTTCTGACTATTCACAAATTGCACCTAAATTAAATTCTATATATTATATGGCTTCAATATAAACTATTTTAGATTTGCCTAAGAATAAATAAGGTGACTTGGACTTAAATGCCCATGTACACGATGCATGTTTCTTGCCTTTTTTGTTATTCTTGGTGTAAGTTAACATATAATATCCGCGTGTAAACAGTAGCTTATAATATTTGGATGTGAATTATTGCCTTCAATGTTTGCTCTTGTAACGAAAAATGGCATCATGTAATTGGGTCTTAAATCAACTTTTGAGGCGTGTCAAACCAAAACAAAATAGATTTCGACTTACTAGTCACGGTATATACCTAAGTTTCACGTGATACTATTTCGTCAGCCCACGAATAATTACAGTTATTAGAAACATTCAAACTAACTCTATCTTTTATCGTATTATTAATGTAGATTTATCCATTCAACTTTATATTATTTATTGTAAGTATTGTATTAAAGAAACTACCCAAGAGTAGTTCCGATTGGTTGCCTAAATATAGTATATATCAGAATTTTAGGTATGTTTCTTTTTATGTTAGACATTGGCAGACGACCATGACGTTCACTTGATGGTAGGTGATACCCCAGCCACAGAACATCAGTCAATGATGCGCATTCCTTCCAACCGTTTAATGCCCGAAGTGACCAGACGTGGGGTAGACAATAGACATGCTTATAGAAAATTATCAACACGGCGTCCCGGCGAAATTCGAACTCGCGACCCATCGGTGTCTAAGGTAGGTGTTCTACAAACGCCTTAACGAGCGAGTCGAATTCGACACCTCTTCGTTGACATTATATAATGCTGACAAAAAACGTATACATATTTATATGCCTTTAAAAAAACAAAATATAGTGAAAATGTTCACAAAGGTCCGATTCGAACATTCGAAAATACTTTTTTAGCAATAAGCAACGAATGTTTTATAAAAAAGGTATACAGAAAGCGTATGCAGGAGTTCGATGTTTTAAGAGTAAACATCGCTATGTCTACTTTTGAAATGCAACAAAGTTTATTTTATGAGTTTCGATTCGAAAACTCTGAGGGCGCTCTGTGGTTTTGTCTTGTTTGTTCATGACCAATTTGCTGTACAGAGATTAATTGCTCATCTATTACCGCGGAATATGTCTCTTATTACCGAGTACAACAGAAAGGAGATTGAGGTAGCGGAATAGTGGGTTTCTAAGGAGAGTTCGAATCACAATTCACCTACACGAATTGTGTTGTTTTTTTTAAATAGTATTACGATTAAGTGACATATCAGTGTTGCCGTTTAATCGATGGTTAAATTACAATAATAATAATGAATATCCATGAAAAAACAGTTATTAATAATACAATATAAACAAAACAGCAGTTAAAAAAGAATCTACATATATAAATTCAATAATATATCGAAGTGTCATTGCAAAAAATATAGGTAATTCGTATACCTAATCGATTTTAAGAAGTATCGATTACAACATATTTTTGTTAGATTTCTCCAGTTACCTAAGTTCTATGAAAGTGTTAGTCACGTTAATAGAAACTAGGAAAATATAGTTTTTTACTGTAAAAGTCTTAATTCTGTAGGACTACAGGCCGAAACCCGCCAGTCTCTTTTAATCTAGTGTTCTGATGGTTCCGTATAAAGTAATAATATGGGTACTTAAAAATACACACAATATATAGATCAGCTATATTAAAAATTAAGTAAAGATAGAAGCAGGTGCTACCTTTTCACCTGCGTTAAAGACATGGATTTTTACTTCTAGTTACGTAATAAATATAATATAACTTATTATAATCACAATAATTATATATAACTTATTAAAACCATTAGCATAACTTTCAGGTAATTGTGCATATGTAGCTCTGCGTTAGTGTAATTCTTGCGTTCCTTTTTTTCATAATTTCTGCGGATAAATAAAAATATTTCGTTTTAACCTAAATGACTTATGGCTGAATCAAATAGTATAGTAGGGAATCGAATAGTAGTATAGGATCCGAATAGTACCTATAAATTGATATACATAACGAAACAAAATTTATTATAACGGAACCCTAAATACTAATTATACCATAGATTCTAATATAATCTATAACCGCGGTATGCCGCGGTAATGGGAATAGAATGAAATATTTTAAAATGTAATTCCGACCCCTAAAAAGTTAATACATGTATAATTTTTGGTGGTTGGTGTCACTTCGAAGAAAGACATTTTATACTTCATGAAAATCAGAATACTGAATAACAAGACATGCCGTAATATAAATCTTTTGTCAAACCAATATTGTGAAAATTCTTATGTTTGTTTGACATCTAGAACATAACCATTTATTACTAATAAAAATAATGAGTTTTAATAGATTTTAAGTACATCGGACATAGATTTTTCGTATTTGGAATACCTGAAGATTGCAAAAAAGTTAAATGTTCACTCATAAGACATTAATTACGAATATAAAAGCAAAATATCTATGCCATGAATATTATTGCCATTGCCAGAATGCCATTACCGAGTGTACCCTCGGTGTTAGAGATAGCCTTCACTTTTAGGCACCTATCACCACGAATTTTATTTCTTAATATTATAATGTATTTATACAATATTTCACCACAAAAAGTATGAGATAATACTCCTAGAAAAACACAAAAACAAGTAAACAATATCCTGAGTCAGTTATACAGTGTATTACTTTTAAAATAACAAAAATGTGAGCGCTCTTATATGAATTGCCCCGTAATTGTATGGGAACAGCCTGTTCCTAAGCTATCGTCACACAAAGTGACTGTTTTTGAACCGTTTAAACTATTGTATACCTACTAATGTACGTTGGTCGATGTAAAATAATGCAAAAGTATTGATTTTCCGAAAAAGTATTGTGTTAAAGTTACTTTTAGTTATAATAAATTCGAAAATATGGTAATAGGTGCTTTTACCTTATCTATATATATAAAAGAGATTTCCACCTATATAGTCACTCATCACGATATCTCTGGAACCATAAGGCGTAGCGACTTGAAATATGGTAGGAATATTCCTTTCGCCGAGTAGAGGTCAGCTAAGAACGGATTTTACGAAATTCAACCCACAAGGGGGGTTGCGGGGGCAATTGCTAGTACTTAATAATTCTAAAATATGTATTGAATGTGGTTTTATTGAAAACTATAAAGTAGTGCAGGCAAGGTTTTAATTAGCGAAATGCTCATCTCCAAAAATGATTCAGTAAAAATATTTTCAAGCACTAAATAAATATTAAAAAGGTCAAAGGTATGAACATCGGCCAGAAGCAAATTATTTGATCCATAATAACTTTTATACAGAATTTTTAATTCATAAAAGTTAATCCTGTTCCAATAAATGGCAAAATATTAATTACTTATTGTTACTTTATTTAACACAGAAATATTAATGAAATATATTTTGATTTTAAAATATTAATATTCAGTTCTGAATTCAGACAATGAATGGTGAACAATGGACAATGGATTATACTCTTTTACTTCGAGCATTCGGACATTTACAGACTTATATCAAAACATCCAATCTGTATTTCATGCTCTTCCACGTATGAATGGTGTTTCGTTACCCGGACAAAATTTTGATATTTTATGCTCATTATATCTTCAATGCTCGAGCTATGTCAGACCCAGGGATATAGGCGACTGACTTATTATTGCGTAGAGTTGCAGTTGGCCTATACGATCGATATAAAACGTTTACTACCTTAAACCTACTCTGTGAAATTCTTTTGGGAGAAACCTTATTAAAAATGTACCGGAAAGAAATTGCATTGAACAATTGTAAACAATGAAAGTCCGAAGCAATATAAACTATTTCTCTAAAACAAACAAGTTCTCCGAAGTAGAAAGCGGTATTGTATTTACAACAATACCTAATGAAAAGGTGATTGAAAATCTGATTGTAAGCAACTTGCTTATTTCTTGAAATATACGATATAGCAGTGGATATATTAGTAACAATAAATAAATGTAAAAAATGGGATGGATTAAAAAATAATACTGTTCTGGTAATATTTATTATATTGAGGCAGAAATTGTATTTTTCAAAGGCTTTTATTTTTGGTTCGACATAGAATTTTAATATAGCGTAGACTACAGTAAAACATAATACAAAAAAAAATATTATTTAAAAAAAACAGCCAACCTTCAATATAGAAGACTAGTAACACAGTACTTCGCACAGGTGCAATGCAGATGTACTATACACACATAAAACTTTGCGTATTTTACTTGCTGATAGTGTAGCTTTCTAATGGTGAAATAATCAGTCATATAGTTTTTGAGTTTCCCTTTTTTAACAACTGATTTTTTTACATTTTAGAAAATAACAATTTACATGTACATTGATAAATTATTATTCTTAATTTATAAACAGCGATGAAAGGAGTATATATTATTTTGCATAGAAAGTCACATTTATATATTGTCAATGTACTAATAGCAAGAATTCACTTGCAACTTATTATAAATTATACTCTACAGAAGAGATAACAATTCTCGTAGTCTGTATGCATTACTGCAATTAAAAGTTTCCTCTCGCAATCATGATTAAGTACTAACTTGAATCTTTCTTTATTATATTTATCTACGCGACTAAGTTATCGGATTTATTCTAGGTAGCGAGAGGACACTTGTTATATAACAATGTGTTAACTAGAAGCCTTTTCAAATAGAAAAGATAGCCGACCCATTTTCATCCGATCATTTCGCTGGGCGATATAGCTTTCAGCCGGCCTAGCATGACAACCGCGAGAAAATTTACGATCGTTTTCTCGTGTTTTAATCGATTATCTATTTATTTCTTCCGGGTCTAACATGACAATTACACTTAAAACTCGACTTTTAATATCAAAAATAGATATATTTGTCAATCGAGATATCTTTTATATCAAAACTAGCAGCGAAACCCGGCGTTGCTCGGGTTAAACTACATCGCATATTTAATGGTATAAGAAATATTTAAGGATCCATTTTCTAAAGTAGATAAATATTTTAGATTTCTATCTTAAATAATAAGACACTTATTCGACCATTTAACATACGGTGTAAAGTATCTTCAAGTTGTAGGCATCCTGGAAGTTTCTAGACCATTTTAGAAATTTTTTGAATTTTCTAGATCATTTCAGAAATATTTAGAATTTTCTAGATCATTGAGGATAAATTTTACCGATTGCACACATTTTGGAACTTTCTAGATCTTTCCAGAAGCTTTCTTAAACATTCTAAATCGATTACAACAATTGAAACCATTTTAAAACTTTCTAGATCATTTCAGAATTTTTTAGAATTTTCTAGATCATTTCGGATCAATTTTAGCGATTGCACACATTTTGGAACTTTCTAGATCTTTCCAGAAGCGTCTAAAACATTCAAATCGATTACAACAATTGAAATCATTTTAGAACTTTCTAGATCATTTCAGAATTTTGTAGATCATTTTGGGTCAATTTTATCGATTGCACACATTTTGGAAATTTCTAGATCTTTCCAGAAACTTTCTAAAACATTCTAAATCGATTACAACAATCGAAACCATTTCAGAACTTTCTAGATTACTTCGGATCAATTTCATCGATTGCACAAATTTTGGAACTTTCTAGATATTTCCAGAAGCTTTTTAAAACATTCTAAATCGATTACAACAATTGAAACCATTTTAAAACTTTCTAGATCATTTCAGAAATATTTAGAATTTTCTAGATCATTGAGGATAAATTTTACCGATTGCACACATTTTGGAACTTTCTAGATCTTTCCAGAAGCTTTCTTAAACATTCTAAATCGATTACAACAATTGAAACCATTTTAAAACTTTCTAGATCATTTCAGAATTTTTTAGAATTTTCTAGATCATTTCGGATCAATTTTAGCGATTGCACACATTTTGGAACTTTCTAGATCTTTCCAGAAGCGTCTAAAACATTCTAAATCGATTACAACAATTGAAATCATTTTAAAACTTTCTAGATCATTTCAGAATTTTGTAGATCATTTTGGGTCAATTTTATCGATTGCACACATTTTGGAACTTTCTAGATCTTTCCAGAAACTTTCTAAAACATTCTAAATCGATTACAACAATCGAAACCATTTCAGAACTTTCTAGATTATTTCGGATCAATTTCATCGATTGCACAAATTTTGGAACTTTCTAGATATTTCCAGAAGCTTTTTAAAACATTCTAAATCGATTACAACAATTGAAACCATTTTAAAACTTTCTAGATCATTTTAGAAATTTTTAGAATTTTCTAGATCATTGAGGATCAATTTTACCGATTGCACACATTTTGGAACTTTCTAGATCTTTCCAGAAGCTTTCTAAAACATTCTAAATCGATTACAACAATTGAACCCATTTTAAAAGTTTCTAGATCATTTCAGAAATTTTTAGAATTTTCTAGATCATTTCGGATCAATTTCATCGATTGCACACATTTTGGAACTTTCTAAATCTTTCCAGAAACTTTCTGAAATATTCTAGATCGATTACAATAATTGCACGGCTTGTTGGAACTTTCTAGATCATTCCAGAAAATTTTAGAACTTTCTAGATTGATTTTATCAGTTGCACACATTCTGGGACTTTTTAGATCATTTCCGAGATTTTCAGAATTTTACGGAAGATTACATTAGTGAGAAAAGGACAGATATATATTATTCCACATTTTTGCCACCCACAACCACCCACTTCCACCCACCCCGACCAAATTCCCTTATGCACACCTAGAGACCAAGGGGTATTTGCCGTCCCAAGGGGAAGTTGATCAAAGTAGCGTATGATAGAAAAAACCGTGGACACACGTACGAACATTAGCATTTTATATAATATATTAAGATTGTCGATGTCGAGATATAATAAATCGAGATATATTACATCTTAGTCTTTCTTCTTCTTCTCTCGTCCGCGAGTTATCTCGTGGCGGTCATGTGGCGTTATCGTTATAAATTAAAGCTTATATAAGTACTCGTATTATTTTGATGTATAAAAAATTATTAATACTGTAAATTTCCACAAAATCAGTTCAATAGTTTTTGCGTGAGAGAGTAACAAAGATACTTGATATAGAAACGTTACAGTTTATAGTATGTAATATTGTAGGCTATAATTAAGTCAAGTAAAATCCTGCTATCTGTGAGCTATTTCGCTCAGCGAAGAGCAAGAAATAATATAATGAAATCACAAATGCAATGCTTCTGATAGTCTATTAAAAAGGATATCTAATCAATTTTAGGAGGATTATCAGCTAAATGGATATAAAAAAAGAAGTCTAAACTTTTAACTATTAGTGTAAAAAGCTTTCAAAGATTATATCAGTAGCGTCTACGTTCTAATGAGTTTTCAATATACGTGTTTTCCCTACGTCATGCTACTTCGAGCATAAAATGGGTGAGAGTCGGGAAGATTGTATTTTCCGCCCGGGTAATGAACTACCATTCTCATATCATAGAATAGCCGTGATATGTGCAGATTGTGTATTTCGGTTGATATTTGTATTTTCGAATACCAAAGTAAAAATACCTCATATCGGATCATTTATACCTGGGACTTAGGTATCATATACCTTCCAACAAGTGAACTTTGCTTGGTGATGTTTCTGATAAATAGAAATTTAAATGAAATTATTTAAGAATAAGAATGGGTAGCAATCTAGCAACCTACGTTCAGGATAATCGAAATAATTATGAACTTATTATAGTAATGCGTTAAGCATGTAAATGTAAACCTAATTACAAAAAAAAACTTAATTAAACCAACGTAAAACGTTTTCATAACCTACATTCATGGATTAAAATTAAATTGATTAATGATTTCGGCGAAGTGAACATTAATCGTATTCATTATTGTACTAGCATTTAATGCGATAATTGAATTCTGGTAATTGCTTTTTATTTTATAGTATTCGTAATGTAACATTATTTACAGTTATGGATTATATTTTGTAGATATAAAAGATGAAAAAATATCTAGGAAGGAATATATGCTAAGTACATATTTAAAGACACTATTATTGTTATTATACATATATTATTTTGTACTATGTTGTACTTTTACTATTATCCTTTTATGTACATATTATTAAAAAATATCTAAGTTTCTACTAACCTCTATTCGGATGAAAAACTTTGTTATTGAGTTGGAAACTTATTTATATGAATACTGTTTTTAATAAAGAAAATGATGCTGCTTTTTGTTTCCTAAGCTTTCATTGGGAGGAACATCGAAATTCCGACTGGACACGAACTACCGTTCATGCATGGAAATACCGTGAAGTGCATATTGCGCGTTTTGGTTTCTATTCAGTCTATGAATTTTCTAATTCTCAAAGTAAAAAATAGGTTGACAGCGCATATTGACTGATGTTCTGTGGCTGAGGTGTTATCTACCATCAAGTGAACCTCATGCTCGTCTGTCGATATCTAACAAGGGAAAAAATTATATCGTGAAATTAGGATAAAAATTAGGACAAAATGTTCTATTTTCAATATCTTCTAGCAGGAAGGCACGTCACTCGCTGACCGAATACGCTTGCTGACGTGCGATGTCGAAGAGGAGACAGAGGACCATAGATCTTCACCCGCCGGAGCCAGCGTTGACAAGTTCTCGAGTAGCAGCGACAAATCGAGCGACAAGTCTTTCAACGGTGTTGACAAAAGCAATGAAAAAGCGTTTGGAAGTGGTTCTTCCAGTTCTTCGTCATCGACATTATCGGCTCCGGTCCCGACACGACAACGGCCGCCCGATTTGGGTGACGTTCATCAAGAATCACATAAGGTATCGTGTAATATAATGATTTAGCTTCCAGGAGCCTTATAGTTTTAACTTTTTGTTCTTACAGGCAATGATTAGGTATTTAATACTATACAGGATGGAAAAAATCAATGGACCCTGGAGGGAAACTACTTTTAATCCTTAAGATAAATAGATTAATTTACTTAAAGGAAACATTCCTTTATTTTTAAAAAGAAACAAAACTGCATTCAAATATTTTCTAAAATTAGCTTGTCTCACCCGAAAATCAAACCAGCTAAAAATCCAAAATTTAAACATTCGCTATTTTATTCCACTAATGGATAGAATCAACGTAATCAAGGATAAAATCTCTCTAATAAACATTAGGTCTTATGTTAGAAATAAAAAAGATCATGAAATCTAACATTTATTTTATCATCAGTTCAAATATGAAGGACATTTAAACATGAAAGAAAATTATTTCCTATTTATACCTATTACCTACATATTCCTAATTTATACTACTTATATAATTAGTGCAATATAAGTTTACAGTAGATAGCGCAAATAGACCAGTCATTTACAGAAAAATAATTATTATTGTTAGCCGTTCTAAAAAGTACGTACCTTTAGTACTACCACTAAACGGGATTCCCGTTTTAAAAGCAATTAAAGAGCGCTTCTATATTTTCGATGAACTATTCGTTAAATAAAACGATAAGTTTTTCAATAAGCACCGTATTTTTTTATCAATAACATAAAACGGCAAATTTTTCAACAAGCTTTTTCAATAACAGCATCAAATAATAATAATCTTTCTTTTGATGTATGAGAGACTACTATTAAGGGTATTTAATGCAAACATTCTGGTATCAGTTAGTTATTTATAAACATTATGTGTAAATTTGTTTCCCTATCAATAATTAGTAAATCTGGGCCAATATTAAAACAAGTTGCTTAATTTCTATTGATCTTCTCAAGACAACCAATATGTATTTTCATTTGTAAATAGTACAGTAAAATTTATCATTCTCATTTTCTGTTGAAAATATATTTTTTTCGTAAGGTTTCTATCGATTGTTATATAGTTATTATAGTTTGTGTTGTGATATAATTATTATATTTAATGATGTCATGTGGAACATGGTGTAATAATTAGCTTCTTACAAAAAAAATATAAAACGAAAAGCTTGGCGATTAAAAAGAGTGGCGGTGAGGTGCCTTCTTATCGTCCGTTCTACGCCCTTGGTTTGAGAACTAGCAGTAAATGTACCTAAAATTAGAAGCATTTAATATGTATTTTTTTATTGACGTTCATAAGTGTACATTATGTTACCTAAATCAATAAATGATTTTGAATTTGAATTGCTGCCATTAATTACTAGAAACGGCAAATAGTTTGTCAGAAGTTCAATTCAGAGTGGATGAATATGCAAGTACTTTCAATGAAACTGGCACACATAACTTCTGAATAGTACTGACTGACATCATATTATATTGATGAGGCGCGAAATAGTGATGCAATTTGTCAAACATAATTTTCTGTAATTCTAATTGAATTTTTATTATATGGCAAAATGTTATACATATGTACGAGTATATTAGGGTGGCCCAATAAAACCGACTATTTTTTTTTTTTTGAGTCTCGAGTGAAAAAATGTTAGTTTTGGATGTTTTAAGAGCTCTCTCCAAAGGACAGCTCAAAAAAAAAAATTTTAAGAGGTCGCTCCAAATTTTTTAAAATTTCATAAATCGTCAAAAATCGAATTTTTCAAATTTTTTTTTCTCCTTACGGTATAATTTAATAGACTAAAAAAAAAGGAGATTCTGAAAATTTCAGTTAAAAATTTAAATTTTGAAAGGTCGCTCATCATTTTTTTCAATTTATTAGTGCATTAGTTTAGATATTTTCGAGCGACCGTTTAGTATTGAAATTAAAAATCCATGCATTTTTTTTTAGTTAGTACAATAATCGATAAAAATACAATCAACTGGAAATCAAGCACAATATTCCTTCACATAGTACAATAGGCTGTTAGTAATGTAGATGTAGATGTAATTTAATTGTCAGGACTGAATCAATAGTGTTGATTTGTACTTTATAAAGTACATAAGAACGTACTTCAAAAGGGCCAGGTCAAAAGTACTCGTAACCGACGAGTGTGTATGAAAGCATTGCTGAAAGTAGAAGAAGCGAAAGTGGTATGTAAGAATCGGAGCATATGGAATTCCGTGATCTCTGCCTACCGCAATGGGAAAGAGGCGTGACGTATATATATGTATGTAGGTTAATATTTAATAAATCCTAGCCACGGGCGGAGACGCGCAGGCAATTCCTCTCGACACTCGCACCGCTGACGGCGTGTGTGGGGACTGCAGCTCATCACGAAGGCTTCTACTACTTACCACCTGGAGATAGAAGCACAGCTTCTTCAAACACTGAAGTGGACCTCCACGAAGTTATCGACGCTCCAGCACCAGATATTGTCGCTGGTACTCCTGGTAAATGAAACTATATTTGCTATCTAATATATAAAATTCTCGTGTCACGGTGTGCGGGACCGAACTCCTCCGAAACGGCTCGACCGATTTTCGTGATCCTTAGCGTGCATATCGGCCAGGGTGGATATTCGATCAACATCTATTTTTCATCCCCCTAAATGTTAAGGGTAATCCACCCCAAAGAATTTTTTTTTAATTTTTGGACGATTTTGGTTTTATTTTTTTATTATGTGGCATTAAAAATACATACAACCCTAAATTTTTACTTTTTTATCACCAACCCCTGCTTTTTAGAAATTATTTACATGGCAAAACAACGATTGCCGGGTCAGCTAGTTTATTTATAAACATTATCAGTGACGTATTTCAGCATCAAAGCGAAAAGCAAAACTATGAGTGGCTTTCGCTATAGCGTGTGGTTAATTCTAGACTTCGCTCGTCGTTCGACTAAGATTTAATTATAAAGTCTATTTGTGCTAGTTACAGTTTCCTACATACATTTTACGTTGCATTGTTAGATGAAAAACTTTATATAGAACAATGAATGTGTTACGTACTGAGAAATTTTAATTACAATATCAACCAGTTTCAATTTAAAGTAGGTAACTTTATATTATATGATTCCGTAAATGTGTTCAGGAATTAAATTGTACTTTGCGTTTATGTGATCTATGAATTGAATGTATGTCTACAGGCCAATTTTCGTAAGAAAATGTGCATGTACTTGTTCATACATACTAAAAGTATATAGTGATTTTGAAAGAGACGTAGGTGAAGACAATAGGCGTTATATATATTTTCAGTGTACAATTGTACATATGTATGTGAAATGAAATGTTTCCATTCCATAAGATTTATACGAATAATATACTTCAAATATTTGCTTAAATCATCCTACTAAAGCTTTGTTTATACTTATATTACTAACAAAAATTGTTTTTTTTCTCCGCTAATATTACAATACTTTTATAATGTTATTAATTAATTATTTACGAACCAAATATTATACATCTGATTTTGATTATTGACGAATTAAGGACAAAACTGAATCGTAAACTGTAAAATGTGAACATGATACGAGTTTACCAGACCGTGATTTTATTCCAAATATGAATATCCTTAAAAAATTTATGACAGACTTCCGCTATATCGATTAATTATTTGGTGCTATTCTTATGAAACCTTGGGCCGCATAGTCATCCCTTAAAAGCCGGATATTGCAGGAGTCCTTGATAGTAGAACGATATCTCGCTTTATCGAGTTGCGCAATGTTTCGCGCTCTCTCGTTCTCTCAATACAAAGTTTGACTGCAATAATACTATTAAGAGATTGTGGTGTGTGTAGTGGTAAAATACTCGAAAGTTCTGCAAAACTTTGCCACTCTGCTGGCCATAATAATAATGCCATAGCGTGATTTATTGACTCAACAACTCTGTATAGATTCTATATTACTGATTCACCACAGAGTAATATTATATTAAGGTATTATGAAATTCTGATGAATAATATAATTCTTAAACTTTACTTACGTCCTGTACTTTTCACTAAGTAAATATTCCCTCTTCTTTATTCGTTAGATCCGTAAATAGATGGGATATTTTATCGTAGAACATTTTCAACTTGTAGATTCCGGTGAAATAGGCTGTTAGTATCTATCTATCACAGCATATTTCAACAACAACATAGACAAAATATAGGCATCTGCATTATTAGTATTACATTTTTGCATCAGATGTTTGAAACCTTGATAGCATTAGTACCTATAAATAATAGGTATTGTATTGACGCAGGTGCTACAGAAAATGATGATAGTTTGGCTGCGTTCGCCCGAGCGTCGGCGCCGAGGACGGAGAGAATCCGTCAACGTTACGGCCAAGAGTCACAACCTGTCAGTAGTGATGATGAACATGACGATTATGGTATGTTTTCGCTTGAGTAATTTGTTTTAATCGTTTATAACGTCTCTCTGATTATTGTCGTTTATGACGAAATGTCTATGGCAAATATCTGGTACAAACCGCGAAATATTTCAAGTTCAAGCAAGGCCAGATTTAAAGGTGTGGCGGCTTCGGAGCAACAAATTATTTGCCAAATAAAATGTTTTTTTTTTTAAATATTTGAACAGTATAAACGTATACAAACTATAGTAGGTAAAAGTAAAACAGCGATAAGCATAAGCGTCTTTTTTTAATGTTAGATATCGACAGACGAGCATGCGGTTCACTTGATGGTAAGTAAGCCACAGAACATCAGTCAATGATGCGCTGTCGACCTACTTTTTACTTAGACCATTCAGAACCGAAACGCGCAATGTGCACTTCACAGTTTTTCCATCTATGAAAAATCTTCCATCTGAATTTGAATGATGTTTTCCGAAGTCCCTCTTTTGTAGAGCCGGGGGCAGTTGCCCCAAATGCGCTCCCCTAAAACCAGCCCTGATTTTAAGCGCTTAAAACAATGCCATGGTAGGAAGGTATGATATTCACCGCAATACTGTGCAATAATTAAACCGATACTATAATAATGCTTCATATCAGCTATGGTAAATACACATGTTTGTTTGTAGATTGGAGAGATCAAATACCTAACACTGTGCAAACAATAATGTCGACCGCCTGCTCCATTGGTCCGTCAAAGTAATTGTCAGCAATTTAGCATTGGTTTAACCTCGAATATCCCAGCTTACTGGATAAAGGATTAGAATAATAGTAGTATACTATTATTATTATTTTTTGTTTTATTTTTTTATGAAAACTGTCTAAAAACCTTGATACTCATATAAAACTGGTACTAATAAAAAACGTTTAGCATATAAAACTTAAAAAAAATATAACATAAAAGACCTGATACTACGATAGTCCCATATAATTTTTTATATTTTTTTATTTTTATGTCAGATATCGACAGACGAGCATGAGGTTCACTTGATGGTAGGTGATACCTCAGCCACAGAACATCAGTCAATGATGCGCTGTCGACCTAATTTTTACTTCGAGCATTCGGAAATCCATAGACTGAAACCGAAACGCGCAATATGTACTTCACGGCTTTTCCATCTATGAACGGTGGTTCGTTACCCGGTCGGAATTTTAGATATTCCTCCCACCCGATCAATGCCCGAAGTTACCAGACGTGGGGAAAACATGCTTACAGAAAATTATAAGCATGTGCTCCCGGTGGGATTCGAACTTACGACCCATCGATGCGCACGGCAGGTGTTCTACCGAACGCGCCAACAAGCCCGTCAAAATGTACGTATTAGTATGGAATTCTTATTTTAATTATCTATAACGTAATATATATGAAAATGTGATCGATTCTATTCGCTTCTCTAGTAAGCAATTTATTTTCTCTGACATGGCTATTATATACAGCTAGTTTGGTTGACATGAAATTGGCGCGCAGTTTAGATTACGAGAACACCATTTAGCGCTTACACTAATCTTCATCGGAGCGTCAATGCAACTTGATCGGCGCAATTAAGGTCGCATGTCAATGAGGTTCGCCAGCCGCCTGATCGCTCTATTGAATTTGAGCGAGCGAGATTGAAGTAATTACTTGAGACATGTAAAAAACAGAGATAGCTGTAGCTTGAACGCGCTCGGAATAACGTATGTATAAATAATATGTGTATACGTATGCCAAAACTAATTTATTTCATTACTTTACAATACTTAATGTGATTAAAAAACGGTTTTGGGCAATCTTAAAGATCAATATTCTATATCCTTTAAAATAAATGAAATTAAATAACTCTTTGGAGTTATACCTAGGGATCCAAAAAAAGTATAAAAACATAAAAAAACTTCACTTTTTTTTTCTATCTTTTGGATATTTTATTTGAATATGTTTTCCTTATGAGCGACACTGCAAAATATAGTTTAAAAAATCTCAAACTTTTATATCCATAATTCAGATCCTCAACAAGTTACACGTAATAGAAAAGCCGTATTTTTCTCAACATATCCCCTTAAATTACGTGATTTCGCCTACAGGTGTCACATCTGAACTCGCTGATAAGTACTCTTATGCATTTTAGTCTTGGTTTAAAGTACTATTATTAATAATATGTAGGTACTATTAAAACTAGGTCGTTAGATCTACCTGTTAAAAAATATAGTAATAACTCATTTTAAGAGAACTCATCTTGAGACAAAAAAGTAATTCATCACATTTCTTGAAGGTTTCCATCGCCGGCCAGCTGTAAGAGGCATAGCAGTGAAGCAGCAACTTGGTGCTTCGGATGACATCTTGCAGCAAATGCAGAACGAACTGCAACCAACTTCAAACTCTACACCAGCGCAAATGCCAGTCCATTCTTGCCAGCGCACTACTAGCGCAAATTACGCCTGGCCTTATTATTCTGAAGCTAATTTGAACTCAAGGCCGCAAAGCAGAGCTAGTGTCAATACAAACTGGTAAATCACTGTTTTTATTCTATCCTTTTTTATCTTAGGAATCCATGACCATGAAGTCTATATTGGTATAGTCAAACCAGAACTAAATATATCATTAATATATCAAAATACACAAACAAATATACAAAATAATTATTTCGACAGCATACAGAACTTTATTACAATTTGAGATTTATTTACATTAGGCGGATACTGAATTTCAGCATCGTTTAAATAACACCTACACCTTCTCGATGTTTAGCAGTCTATATGTTAGGATTCCGACTTGGATAGAATAAAGCCTATTAATATTATTAACATACTTAAAAGTCGGAAATAACTGAAATGCCTTGGGAAAATATAAAATAACATTTTAATAAATGTTTATTTGAACTTATTTCTAATTGTAGCTCTAAAATTCTAAAAAAAATCTAAAAGTTGCTTATTACTGCTTTTGTTGTTTAAGTAACATTAAAGGCCCATTTACTTGATGCAAGTTTCTTGCCTGTTGCATATAATTAAATTGAAGCAATAAGTGACTTGCATGGTTCCAACAAGTAACATTCTTGAACTGTCATATAAGTGTTGATGTAAACAGCTTTTTTGGTGTAAACAGCACATAATAACCGCGTGTAATCAGTTGCTTACAATTATGGCATTCCATTATTGCTCTTGTATATAGGTACAGGAAAATAGCATCGTGTAAATGTGCCTTAAGTCTAAACTTCAGTTAAAGGTGAATGTGTTATCCAAAGTTTAACTCTAGCTGCTGAACCGTAAGTTTCAACTGAACGCTCCTGGCGTGGAGCACCGAAAGTGTTAAAAGTCAAACACACACATTTGTATGAAACTTCAACGATTGCTTTCTCATACAACTGACAGATTACGATGTGAATACTTTGTCGCAAGTCGTTCGCGCGAAATTTCTAAGTACGAGTAGACCTACAACTTATACCTGAAAACATCAGACTTTATTTTTAAATAAGCGAGGATACAATTGCAATTATTTTGACTAACTTGTTTATCCACCATAGTGGTTCCTCTGTTCAAGATTTTCCGAACGCATCTAAGGTTTTTGTTATGATACGTATAGTTTGCTATGAGGTCTGCTTGAACTGAATACAAATAGGCGTTTTCCATGAGAAAATATAGTGGCGGAGAATTTATTGCCAATTCTTCTCGTCCGTTCTACGGTAAAATTAGAAGCATTTAATTTTTATTTTATTGACGTTCATTAGTGTACATTGTGTTACCTAAATGAATAAATGATTTTGAATTTGTATTGTGGTATATAAAAAGACACTATCACAGTTGACAGGTAGCATTACTTTCAGGTCTACGAAATCGTCAGATTATGTAACAGCTCGTCAATGTAGCACAACCCCTGTCCCACAACAGCATACAGACGCATGCTACGCTCACGCTCAAAACATGGCCTCATACACACAGTATCATCAACATCGTCAGCAACAAGAAAATATCTACAGAAATAATTGTTCACTTTACGCTAATGTTGGGTAAGTCTCTACAGAAACAGGTTTTCTTTATCAATACTATGTAATATTATAAAGAGAAGGGTTTGCTTGTTGGTTTGTTACTATTTGATTAACTCAAAAACTACTCGATCGATTTTTAAAATTCTTTTACCGTTTTATTTGTGTATATAATAGTATGGGCGTGAGTTTTTAATATGGAAGGTACTACTCTTTTTCATCGCTAATGGTTTCTTCTTTACTATTGATCAGCCGGCCTAGCATGACAACCGCGACAAAATTTTGTCGACCGTTTTCTCGTGTTTTAATCGATTATCTCTTTATTTCTTCCGGGTCTAACATGACAATTACACTTAAAACTCGACTTTTAATAACAAAAATAGATATATTTGTCGATCGAGATATAATATAATGAGATACGACATATCTCGTAGCAGTCATGCTAAGCCGGCTGGGATGCTATAGACCTCTGTAACTGTTTCCAAAACTATCGTATATCCGATATAAAAATCTATCCGTAACGTTCGAATTCTCTATATAAGGTTCGAATAATTTTGGATAGGGACGGAGTCTAAATAAGAAATGACAAGATTTTTTTGCCCAGCTAATCGGTTTTTTTTACAATAAGTAATATGAAATATCCGTAACTGAAACTAATATATCATATAATCCGAAATAATTTCATATCCTCATAGATACGGCTACATCAGAAACTGGTATTTTTCCTATATCTATATTTGTATCCACTTCAGAAACTACATATCCTTAACATCCCTAGTAGTCTCACTTGATGGTAAAGGGTTAAGATTTTAATCCATAATATACCGAAGACCTCTTTAATCTATTTACTATATAATCTCAGGAACTACTGGTTTGAATTGAAACATTCTTTTTGTGTTGGATAGTCCAATTATTACCGAGGAAGGCTTTAGGCTATATAACATCACGCTGCGACCAATAGGAGAGAAGTATCAGTGAAAAATGTTGCAAAAACGGGGAAAATTATCCATATAAAACTACTCGACCGATTTTATTATCATGATCTGATACATTGTACCCGTGCGAAGCCGGGGCGGATTGCTAGTTCACAATATATACCTTGTCTTATGTTGAAGTGTAAAATAAAATGAATACGTATGAATTTTCTCGGTAACAAAGTTAGAGTAAGAGTGAAACAACAGAAAAATAAAGCGGGCAAGTGCAACTTGGGCTCACGCCCGGAGTTCCCAGCACACAATGTAATATTTGTGTTAAGTATTCACAAAAATGTGTTTTCTTTTATTCGGTTGGCAACACACTGCAAGTTTTTGTATAACTGGTTTAACTTTCAAGTATACTCACACAATTTAAAAAGCTTTGACTTGTATATTTAAAAAAAATATATAATATTTTCATTAGGATAACGTTGGTTTAAAAAAACTCACTAAGTGTAATTTTGAATATATTTTTTTGTCACTGTTACTTGTTTTAAGCTTAAACCTACGGTAATTATAAAGCACTCATTGCGAATTGTGGTCCATAACAAAACTATGAAGTGCAATACGCACTTGTTATTTCGACGTATCCGTAGAACAAAGTCAGATATGATTATGATACCAAGTCGCTTTTTTGTATTTGAAAGGCTAAACTGACCTATATAATTTACTAATAAAATCCAAAATTTAAAAACGGTTTCGATTCGAATAATGGTTAATGATGTTAATTTCCCCTAAGAATAAGGTCAAGTTAAATGTAGAGCGTGATGCAGATGTGACTTTGTTCTACGGATAAGTCGAAAATTTGTTCTTATCATAGATGTACGATTAAAATAAGCAATAGTAGCAAAATTTATTGATATTCAAAATTACACTTAGTGAGTTTTACCTTTGAACCAACGACGTATCCATCATAATAATATAATATATTCTGTGAAAAATCTACACGTTTTTAAAGGTCATATTTTTTTAATGTGATTCTCGTGGAAGTCACAAAGATAAAAAAATGACACAACAGACTCAAATATCCTATAATACGGACTTATAAACTGAATGCATCCAGTAAAAGTTGATACAACACAAAGCCGCTTATCTAACCTCGCCTAACCATTTATGAACTATTTAATAAATTATATTTTCAGTTGTTCAGATAGTAGCCAGGAACTTTATAGTTCTCAAACAAGTTCGGAACAAACTTCCCCGGTGCGATCTTCCTCGCGTTGTCGAAGGCCAGAATCTCCACCGCCTATTAGAAGTCATCATCAGCTATTGTATGTGCCCTATAGCAACCATTATCATTATCAACACGAATACGCTCAGCATTGGACACCTAATGAATGTAAGTATGATATTTCTATAATTTCAGACTGACCTTAAAATAAGTAGGTAAAGATTGAACTTACGTATTTTTATTAACGCGAGTATCACACATTAAAATTTAATAAATTTAAAATTAAAATGCAATTTATTCTTTATATTTATCCCGATGATTCGAATGCTTTTCAAGCGTGGTCACAGGCGGGATGTTCAAATCATTTTCTCTGCGCACGGTTTCTTACGTCTGGTCATTTCGGTCATTAAACGAGTGGGAGGGATATTGAAATTCTAACCGGGTGTCGAACTATCGTTCATAGAAAATGAAAGCGGGAACAACAGTCTATGGATTCTAAATGAAGTAAAAATAAGGCCGACAACATTTCGTTTGTTTAATGTTCTGTGGCTGAGGTATCACCTACCATTACTGCCCTTAGTGCTCGACTGGTGATATCTATCATAAACAAAACAAAGCAACAAAGCTATTTCTGATCTAGATAGCCGAATGCAGTCATACTACCAGCAACAGAGTCGGAGCGGATCTAGCACACCTCAGCTTGTCACTGCGCAAGCGCAGCCAGTCACAGCGCAACCACAACGGGCTCATTATTCTCACCCACTGCAATTACAAGTAAGGAAAAAGTAGAGGTTATTTTTCGACAAGCCTATTTATAGGCCTGTAATCGCTTACTAAAGCATTAATTATTGTAGACTTTTTCTCTTTCTATATCTATTAAAAAAGTATCGATTGAGTAATTAAGCATTTCTTATCTCGGGGTGATTATTTTGGGGTAAAACGAAGTTGTATTATAATATGTATAGGTCGAAGGAATAGACTAGACAACATATAGGTTTCGTTGGTTTAAAAGGCCGAGCCAACGCATCTGAGACATGGCGGTGGTGATTACTTACCAACTCGAGGTTATAAACGGTTAAGGGTATAAAACTCACTTTTCTTTAGAAATGGTCTTATCCATACATTGAAATCGCTAATTTACCATTCTATTTATTTTTAAATAGATTTATATACATTATTTTATATTCAGTCTAAATCCTCGTACTGTGTATGTTCTAATTACGAAATGTTGTATTGATTTAAAACTATTTCATTGAGTATTGTATTTGTATTTTCGGTAAGCAATAATTTATATTATATGGCCGTATAATTTTAAATCAAGGAAAAAAATGTATATTTGAATGAAATCTATGTAACGGTGTCACTGATAGTTTCTTTACAGCCAAGTAGATAATAAGTATTGTATACCCTGCATAATAAATGTTTCTTACCGGAAATATACTCATAGAAAACCTTTGAGGTTATCTCTAATAATGCACACAAAGAATGAGCTTTAAAAGTAACGAAGAAGCGTTACAGTTTCTTTGAAATAATTAAAAATAAGCTCCATTCTGTAAGCTTCTTTGTCTTTGTATAAACAGTAAATGTTCCATTCTGTAAGCACCTTTATCTGTGTATAAAGTGCTGCCCTACATTAGGCCATCCGTGGCGACAACTAGATGTGGCCACAAATCGCGGCTACTAATTGCATACATGATACAGCTAACCTGAAACGGGATTAGAGAATCCTGTGGCCGTGTGTCCTCCGTTTTTGTAATAAAACACATATTGGGTATCCCGTCCTGTCGTCAGTTTGACTAGTAATATGAATATGCTCATAATACAACGTGTAGCTGCACGATCGCGTCCGCTTGCACCCTGTCGTGTCGAACTTGGGTTGTATTCCGGGCTCGGTGGCCACTTGACAGGACGTGCCGAGCAACGGCTCGGTGCGACGTTCTCTATATTAATTAACACTTTGACTGCTTGTCCCAAAATACTATTTTACAGCTGTGCGACTAGAAATACGTAAGTGAAACACACAAGGAAAGTTACTTTACGACTATGCGGCAAAACACGCATACATGTTACGATTGGAACTCGCCAAATATGCTACCTTACGCATCTGATTCGGCCGTAAAAACACGTACGTTGTGTTTCAGCAGTCAAAGTGCATTACAACTGCTTACGTCACCTCAGCTGATGTTTGACCAGACCAATATGGTTCGGTCACAGCCACTCGAACGTTCAGAGTAGGTACTACGGTATTATAAGTATAAGATGTGTATGAAATATCATGTCCGCAGCTTGTGGCTGCCACCGGTAGCCTAATGTGCAACAGCGTTAAAAGTAAGGTTTACAAATCCATGTATTCAACGTATTCTTCACTTTCCTATACAGACTTTATGCCCGGCTCCTGCGCGATACAGAACCGTCCCAGCCCCTCAACCAGGCGGTGGCAAGCAAATGATCTGCTATTCGGAGAAGGTAATATGTTTTTAGTGCTTATAAATAGAGCAAGCTCGGCTTGTACTGCCCACTTGAATTGTAACACTTTTAGGAAACGAGTCTATTCTAACCTTAAAGGCCGGCAGCCTATCCTCAAGACCTCGCTTATCATTGAGTGAGCCGCTTGTCCAATTACCTCCTTCGACATTATAAAAAGTATTTAAGTTAGGGTAAAGTACCCAGAAGTCAGCCTTTTTACTCATTTTTCAACTTTGAAATACATTCTAACGAAAATAAAAAAAGATAACGACACGTAACTAGTCTCAAATAGAACACTATTTATTAAACTTTAATGATACGATTATAAAAACTGATTAAATGTATCTGAAAATGTAGGAAACATTTTTGTTCGGAAATACGTCATTTTCGCCAGTGGTCAGCCGTTCGGAACCAGTAATCGGCCCTCTTGGATCCAGTAGTCAGCCTACTCATTCAGGGGGCACTTTTAGCATATACAATTTAAATCTGCTACTTCTTTCAATGCTCTAACGATGAATTAGTGAGTGAATTCCCGTGGGGCATTGGGCAGACACATTTCTGTGCCTGTTTCACTGATAATTTTTTCTTTACAAGCAAGTGTGTGCCCTACCCGACCTAAATATTTCTTTTTTTAATCGTGTTTCCCTGGGATTCGAACCCACACTACGCTAACTTGAAATTTCGAAACGATTCCAATGCAATAAAGAAAAATTCTGATAACTTTTTATTAACTTATTTATACTAAGTTATATTATAAAGAGGAAAGATTTGTATTTTTGTATGTAACGAATAAACTACTGGACCGATTTCAAAAATTATTTTGCCACATTATAGATTTTAGAATAGATTTAGGTACTAACATTAGAATTAAGCTCTTACTAACAACTTATGGATTTTTGTAATCTGATAATTAATTAATTAAATAAATAAAATAAAAATACCTGTTGATTACTTTTGAATTACTGAAATCCGACATTCCATTCAAAGGATATTACGAAATTAAAAATGTAATATAAACAAAACGATCTCAATAATTACTCGACCGATACTAATATTATAAAGAGAAAAGATTTATATTTTTGCATATTATGAATAAACTCATAAACTACTGTATCGATTTTCATAATTCTTTCACTGCACCGATAGAAAGCTACATTATCAGCCAGTAACATATGTAGGCTTTTGTGTATAAATTTTCTACATTGCGCCCGTGTGACACCGAGGCGCGTTGCTAGTCTTAAATTATATAGAAGTTATCACAATTTTTCTTTGAAATATTAGGTTGGTGTTTTAATGAACTGGCCACTTTGATCTCAAAAATCCGGCTTTTAGTTAGTAATTCCAAATTCAAATTTACATCAATTTAAAGGTTGTCTATTTGTGTTTAGAATGTGATAATTCAGTTGTTTTTGCGCTATTTCATTTTGCTTTGACATCGTTCTGAGCACAATATGGAAAACTTAAAATATCGCATTATTTTCGAATACGAGTTCCACCGTGGCACCAGCGTACTTTTGGCATACTTTTTCAAGTTAGATTAGTGTTCAGTGCTGGTATCGATTTTAGAAACTATTACCATCAAGGGAATCCCTTGTATCTGACTAGATTCATCTGAGCTATAAGGCGGCCGTCTCAATCAGGCCATATCTGCATGTGGCTGACTACTGGTAAAATTATATTTAATCTTGTTTTTTTTTTAGTTAAAATGTTTCCATATATTTCCTTTGCTCTCAGTCTAAATTTCAGCAATATAAAAAAAAACATCAAAAAACCAGTAGTCGGCCGGGGGAGGCTGACTACTGGCTTTATAATTTTAAAATGCAAACCAGTAGTCGGCCATAATAAAAGTACGCTTTTAGCCAATTTTTTTCAGCCTAAAGTTTTCTTAAACTCATTAAAATCGGTATTTCCATAAGACAAATCAATTAAAGATTACCAAGGTTCTCAAAAACATAAATAACATACCTGACATAAAATTATTGCGCGTTAAAAAATAAATAGCCCGTGACTCAATTCCGACGGCGTTGATCGCAACGCTCTGAATTAATTTTTTTATCTCAGTTGTTTGAACGATTAGTAAATTAAAATCTTGTGTACTGACTAACGAAATATCAGAGATTCTAGTGAAAAATCACCATGAATGAGAAATCACTTTAGCGTTATTCTCATAGATACAAAGTTGTAAAAGGCTGACTACCGGTTGGGGGCTGGGGACTGGGTATTTTACCCTATACCAATTATCTTATTTTATACATTGTCAGTGGAAAGGCAAAACTGCTAAAGCATCAATTTTTCCATAAATGTGAAATAATATATAATAATTTGCAGAGGTGGATAGAATATAATTTTAACAAGGTTATTGTTTTTTAAATATTTCCGAATGTTGGAAGTGAAACGGTAGGTCGTCAGCGCATCATTGACTGTTATTCTGTGGCTGAGGTATCACCTACCATCAAGTGAACTTCATTCTCGTCTGTCGATATCTAACATTAAAAAAACACACGACTTACGTACTTATCAAACCTAAACTACCTACTTCTAATATAAAATAATAGCTAAGTAGTTATAAACATACCTACGTCTAAAAACTAACGATATTTTCGATATCTTAGAAATTTCTTAAAAGTGAAGTCCTTTGAAGTTTTCTTTATTAGGTATCTATGATACATAGTTTCCGTCTACTATTATTTTCAAGTTCAACAAAGTTTATGAAAGTTTGAAGAGACCACGTGGTGGCGCGCGACTGCGCATTAAAGACCAAAGCACGTGTTGTCCCTCCTTCCAGGTGGGACTTCAAATAGAACCTCCCACTAGGTCCCGATAGACTCAATGAAGCAGCTAACGTCATCTATACTGTCTGAGTTTCAAGTTCAAACTAGATCGACGTTGCGATATAATTCTAGATGGCGTTATTTGATAAAAGCAATAGTGAATAAAAATAAAGGTGTGTGAGTGTGAGTCGGACTCGCGCACCGAGGATTCCGTACAAACTTTTAGTAAAGATTTTCGGATGTTTCCTTTATTTTTTTGTGGATTTTGTGCTACATGATATTGCTTCAGGCCAAATTTCATGATTCTAGTTCAACGGGAAGTAAGTAAGGTTTTGAGTCCCTTGCGAGTGTCAAAAGGAACATGAAAAAATTAAAAGGCCGTATCTTTTGATAGCGTCGACTTAGAAGTTTGATTTCACAGTTCCGGAGAAAAAGGGGCTTGATAGATGGACAGACAGATAGACGGACATACAAGTGATCCTATAAGGGTTCTGCTTTTGGTACGGAGTACGGAACCCTAAAAAAGTCATGCTACTTTTAACATCGGTAATCGCGAGCGGTAACTTTTTGCGTACGAACGCTATTACTAAATTGAGAGCTTTTTAGCCACTCTATCGATACTGCATCGCAGTTTGTTGACTATCTGCCTTCTATCCTTCTAAATTATTACTAGAGACATGTAAAAAAAAAGAGATAGCTGTAGCTTAAACGCGCTCGGAATAAAACAACGTATGTGCCAAAACTATTTCATTTCATAAATTTAGAATACTTAATTTGAATTCTACATTCTTTAAAATAAATTAATGCCGTTATGCCTTGGGATCCAAAAAAGTGTTAAAATAGATATAACTTCACATTTTTATTCCATCAAGAAAATTTCATTGAAACATGTTTTCCTTTTGAGCTACACTGCAAAGTATAGTCAAAAAAAAATAACAAATACCATAATAACATATCCACAATCCACAGCCTGAACAAGTTACATGTAATAGAAAAACCGCATTTTTCTCAACATATCCTCTTAAGTTTTTATATGCTTAATTTACAGGTGGCGCCACCTCTATACCAACCAGCGCCCGGTTCGCCGTCTCGTGTGGCTCGTGGTGCACCGGAAGGTGCCCCATCTGGGACTAATGCTCCGAGTCTTACTTCACCAATGGCTGTACCACCCAACCCCATATATTACGCTATGAACGTGTGATACAATGATTAGGTGAGACCAGTTTACGGTTTGCCATTCGAACTCATATGTACGAGTATATCCGTAAATTGTGGCCGCGTAAGAGCCAGATAGACGTATTCTACATTTTCTCAATTTTACATGAGACAAAAATACTGTGACAACCCGCCACTTATCTATCTGTATTTAAAAAAATACCAGATTTTTAATACAGATCGGTGTATTGCATAGTATTTGTTGTTTAAAAAAGTCAAGCATTATTTAGTTACGTAAGGAGAAAAACAGTTATTGGGATTTTTGTAGAAACGTTCATCTGGTTCTTATACCGCGAAATATACTCGTACATACGTGTATGAACTGTAACTAGGGAACACAATCCCGAGCATGTTTTTCAATCCCGGGGCTATCCCAGGATTAGACTATGTGGTTTCTAATTGGGCTCAAATGACAAAAATGTGTAATCTCTAAAAAAAAAGTATTAGTAAGAAAATAAAACAGACCAAACAATAAAACTATACATTTGTAAGAAATCAAAATGACAACACAAAAATACTATTTGGAATTTTACAATAGGTACATAAAATAAAATCGCAGAAATATCAATCAACAAATGTTTGACTTCCAAATCTGCTTCGTAGTTTATATACAATATTATGAGGTAATGACATAAAGAGTATCATAGTTATTGAAGTATTCCGAGATGGGAAGTCTCTTCTAAGTTCTACGACAAACACATTATTAGGGGCTAGGGCTGTAGGTACATAGATACGTACACAGGTGTGTAGGTAGTACGTATGTATCGTACGGCGTATCTTAGAGTTGTTTTTGTCGGTATGTAATAAATGCTATTAATATAATCTAGGCAAGGTTATTGTCCAGGTGCAACGGACTACGGAATGCATAATAAACCTGTTTGTGGCAATTCCGAAAATCCCGAGATTATCCAAGTACAGCATCGGGATTTATGGGACCAGAAAACGGCAGGGATTGTGATCCCTAACTGTAACGGACATTGAAAAATATTATTTATAAACACAGTGACATCTTTCATAGAATAAAATAATATTTATTCACCAGGAGGTAGATATATAAACAAATCTATGAGCAATCCTTCGATGAAAAGCCTTCATCATATTGTATTCAAGTTTTTGCAAACACGCCAGCACTAACCACTGTTATGCAGGCATGGCCTACTTACTTCATGAATGACAATATGTTACTAAATGTAATGTTATGTAGTATACGCTATGAACTTATAATAGATGTAAACAATGCCGATTCAAAAGGGCTTGTTGCAATAAATGCTTATTTGAATAGATCTATTTTGAGTACGAGCTTAATACTTACTCCCAGGGTTAGCAAGATATTAAAACGCGATTTAATATTTATATTATTTATGCCGACGTTTCGGATGTTTTTCAGCAACCCGTTTTAATCCGTCATAAAGTATTTTATTTAAATGTGTGATACTCGCGTTAATAAAAGACAATATTTAGGGTAAAAACACTGTAGTGTATTTACTCTACAGTGTTTTTACCTGTATTTATTTTTATTTAAAAAGGCTTGGATTGCCAATACTATTTTAAAAAGTAAGATAACACATTCTGTTATTTTCAGATCATCGGGTCTTAATGTACTTACGAAGAAACTGTAAAGAAGAGTCAAGATAATTTTCCAGTATCTATTGATTATTATATGGATACGATAGCGACATTGAAAACGTGTGGATTTTCAAAATGTCACCTTAATCTCAAGTTTATAATTTATGAAGATCGTTAAGTTTTGACGAAGATGTAATAATATTCTTTAAAATATTGAAATTTTATAGCTATCCAGTTAGGTTAAAAACGTCATTTCGAGCACAAGCGATCATTTCAAAAGTGCAAATTTTAACACAAAAACCAAAGATTTACTTCCTTACATTGTTATTTATTTTATGTTGTTGAAGTTTAGTATCCAAAAGGTATTGGATATCAAAATTTGCAAAACTAAAATGTACTGTTGGAAAGGATTTTATGGATTCCATATCACGTTGTACTGAGAAAGTAAACAGTAATTTTAGCTTTGTAAAAGTCATAACTTTTATACATAAGAATTACTTACTACCATTGTCTTATATATTTTTATTGAATATAAGAATAACATTATTGCAATATTAGATTTCTGGAATAATATATTATACCTACTATGAATCATATTTTTGCATTATTAATTAGGTGAAAATAATTAAATTTAATTAGATTTACATTATTCCAATCAAGTCCACCACATGACGAATGCTCTATATAAATTAAAACCCGGCCAAAGACAATGAAACTGCTTGATATAGATGTTATTTACTAGCCAAAGATTATTTTAGTACATAAAGTTTAAAATAATAAGTTACGCAAATATTTCAATTGAATCGCAAATTAGTTTTGTTGGAATAATACCTTCATTTTAACTGCTAGCTTTCCTCGCAGTTGGAATAAACGAAAGTACTTTTACAGATTGGTTCCATAGAAATATTACTAGCTGGCTTTTTAAGAAATAAACAATTTTCCATATAGTTTGTTAAAATACAAGCCTGCGGTAATGCATCGAGGAGCTAGCAGAGTTATTTTTTTTTTATGATAAGACTTTGTAACTGAGGAATCTCGGAAATTTTACAAATATAAGTATTTATGATTTATCCTATTACAATATTTTAATATAAATGTTGTTACTATATTAGTAGTATTTTTGTTGTGAAAATATAAATAAATTTTTATCTCTTCCGGTAGTCTTCGTATATTACATTTAAAAAATGTGTTTTCTATATTTTGTCTACTTCCATATCCAACTAACTTCTCGTGTTTTATTAGGCCTAACAATTGAATAAATTATTGTGATTATTATCATCGCAGATAGTAGTTAATTTTTAAAGCGATAAGGGTTTTTACTATTCAAAATATGAGTGCCAAAACTGACCATTAAGCAGTATTAGATAATTTATTATAGAATTGTAATATAATATTAAGCTAGTGATAATTATTTTTAAGTTTGTCGGCCTATGTAAAGTTGTTATTTCAAACAGTGGCGAGGCCATCACAGAAGCCCAAAAGCCCAGTTTGCCCTATTAATGCAACCATAAAAAGAAAAATAATAATGTTATAATATATATAACTTTGTTAAAGCCGCCAAGCCGAGCTTTTGGACCTGTATCTTGGTCCCTCCACTGATTTCAATGACTATTATATAAAAGTATGTAACTCCAAACGCGTATAAACTTTGATATTGTGGCGGAAGGGAGGTGTTTCTCGTCATTCAACCTAAAGGAAAGATCCTCGACTAGTCTAACCACTAGAACCACTGACTGGACCGTAAGGCCCCAGTGGTTGAAGCCAGGGATACACTAGGAGACAATTGTCCTGCGACACATGTCGCCAACGACATCGAGTGAAGTGGCACGACGTTGTTAGACTTCACTCGACATGACAGACGTCTTGTTAAACACAATTTTGTCATGTCGCCAGATATATCAGCCTGCCCAGCATGACAACCACGACATTTTGTCGACACTACACATAAAACTCAACTTCTAATGTCAAAACTAGAGATATTCGTTGATCGAGATATAATGTCTATCAAAGTTGTCGATGTCGATATATATTAATCGAGATATCTTAGTTTGCCTTCACTCTTCCGAGAGATGAGATATCTCTCGGACGATCGGAGGATTGATGGTCATGCTAGGCGGGCAGGCGAAGTATCGCCAAAACTTAGCCTGACGTCGCTATGGACATAACGGCGCGATGTCACCAGTAGGGCTATTCACGATCATTCGAAATCGATCCGCCCGGAAAGCTACGCTCTCCCACTGAAAGTTGTTTCGTATTTACCGGATATGAAAATGGTATTCACAATTCCCATAGGATTGAGCATCGGCATTCTTCGGGAGTTTCCGATTAGAATCTTAGTATAAAATGATAGAAAGCTTGATATATCGGTACGAAATCTTGTAATATCGGAACGGAAAGTTTTCGAATGATCGTGAATAACCCTACAGATATGTCAAGCAAAATCGCCCGGCTTCGCTTGACATGTCGTGTTTATCCCTGGCTTGATGTCGAGAAGTTGTATAATGTATATATATAATGTATATAATGTATATATATCTAGGACCGGAGGAGCTCGATCGAAGAACACCTTTTATCCTCCTCAATATTTTGGAGCTATAACATATTAAAGGATTACAATTAAAGGCAACAAAAACGCACATAGTGACCTATCGTAGTTAAATGACAGAAAATGTTTATACAAGTACATAAAATGATTATGGTGGATAGGCCCTTCTTGTATGGAGTAAAAAGGAAAGTTTAAATGTAAAAAAGGTATTAAATTATTGATTAAAATTTAAAAATATAGTTTCAATGTATCAAGGTGAAAAGGCCGGTTTTAAGAAATATCGTTATAATAATTGATAAGAGTAAATGTTAAAATTATTTCGTAACTTCTGACCTCTCATAGAACCCTAAACAAACATATTGGCTCAAGTTTTTATTTAATGATTTGGAGAAGAATATTATTAGTTAATTAAATTACAATCATATTTATTATTATTGCTCAATTCGCATCACTGTTTATGTATAGTAGGGAAGTTACTGAGCTTCGATTCCGGTTCCAAAAGATCGGAATATCCGATTCGATTTCCTTCGACTCTGATTTCGGTACCGATTTTGAATCGACATGGTGGTGGCGTCAGCGCCATTTGATTTAATTGTCTACTGTTTAAAATTTAAGAAAATTCGTTTATTTTTATTTTCAACACCGAGGAAGGTGACTAAATTTATTTTATGAACTGATGAATAACGATGTTTCTAGATTATTTTACATCTCGCTTTAGCCACTGCCTCCGACTCCGACAAAACTACTCGGATTCCGAATCCAGTTCCGATAAAACCATCTCCGTAATATCCCTGATGTATATTGCTGATATTATGTAGTTATGGCACTGGCTATTATTATTATATTACGGAGTGTGTTATCATGTTCGCGAAATTTTACGAGATTAATTTTCATATACCTGTAGCATAAAATTAAAAGACGGCTCGACCGATTTTTATTGTTTTTTATGTATATTTGGTATGAGAATAGGTTTTAAAGTAAATATTTTATACCGTTAGGTGATTCTGTTTTTTTTTGTCAAAAATTTGATATAGTCTCATTTTCTTCATTAGGAGCCGGGTCGGGCTGCTAGTAGTATATAAAATAATTCCAATCAATAAGCAATACAAACCTTGAATATGATAGTTAATAATTAATTGTTCAGGAGAATTTTCTGTAGCTAAGACCTGCAATTATACTGCTGAGATATTCGTGAGGCAGCAGTAACGGACTAATTTGGCGTTATAAAAAATAGCATATAAAATATAATGTGTAATTTTTGACAGCTTTTGATATTGTAACTATGTGTCGTTTCGAGTTATCGTAGAAAAATACGAAAAAATGTTACTGTTAGTTAAGTAAATGCAAAGAGTTCAGGATTGACCAGAGGTAACCATTAACTTTACACTTTTTGGTAAAACAAAGGCCATAGACAATACAATAAATACTAAAATTATAATTCCATTGTAGTAATTAATTATTATAACTTAATTTAAGCATCTAATGATTACCAGACATTCCTATAATCCAAGTTAACCAAAATGTTATTTATCTTTGTTAAAAATATAATTTACATTTTTTTAAATAAGATTTTACTTAAATGTTTTGTTTAAAACGAATAATTGTTTTCCTGAAAAACAATACTTCATTGTTATTCACATATTTGTCTTTATGTGTAAGTAATTTCTTTAGTTATTCATAGTATGAATAAGATTTTTAAACACCAAATACACAAATAATTTAGTATTACAAAACCAATAGATTATTATTAGTTGTTGGTATCGTTAATGTTAAAAACGTTGTAGCTATTTATTTTAAAACCCAGAACGTAGTCACGTTTGTAAATGCTGTAAATCAAATAAAAAATATGCATTTGTATGAAGTGTATTTAAATGCTTTTGCAAAATAATTACGTAGATATAGGGTTTTAAGCCCATTTACACGATGCAAATTTTTTGCCTGCTGCATACAATTAACTTGAAGCAATAAATTACTTGTATATAATATATTTGATCCTACATACAGGTTTTGTTTCAATACTTGTCTTGGTGTAAACAGCACATAATATCCGTGTGTAAACAGATGCTCACAATTATTCTTGAAAGTCAATTATTGCGTTGACATTATTGCTCTTGGATATACAAGAAAATGGCATCGCGTAAATGGGCCCTTATTCTTTTGAATTACTAGAATTGCTCGCCGTAGCTACCAGGAGAGGCGTCCGTCCATCAGTTCGTTATTTCACGGCTTCTTCCCACCATACAGCTTGGCAAAAAAACACATATTATAAGTTGTCTTATATTCTTTATAGATAGGGGGAAAGCAAGTGACACACCTATCGGTATGTCTATAGGTGTATGGAACTTCATCAACTATAACCAAACACATCCAAAAATACAAGAATCGGAATTTCAAATTAATAGTTCTAGACAGACCATTTTTCATCGTTTTCAAATCAGATAGTTATCTAAACTATGGATGACACAAATGATTATTTTTTTTTGTCAAGCTGTATAAATCTTGCTATATATTAAGACTGAGCTTGTTGATAAAAGCCTGTAGCTACGGATACGTCTGACCGCTTGAAGTGACTAATGAATATCATTTAAAATACTTACATCTACTGTATTATTTGTTCAGAGGTTTGTTCTTTAATTAGACAAATATAAAAACAACAGCAAGCATTGATTATTATAGACAAAATGAAATAAATTAACGAAATGCGATTGCTCTTCTTTGTAAAATATTAAATTGTTTTGGAGTCAGAGACTTACCTGGTTGACTCAAAAGTAGGATCTCAACCAATGCGTTGAGGTTAATATTAATTTTGTATTACCTTATTAAATGTTAAGTTTTTGTTTAATAATTTTATGTACTTGATCAGATTAATTTAAACTGTTATTTTACTGTTGTTTTAAAATATATAAAGAGAACTATGAGTTCGTTTTTAGTGCGTAACCCGTCGTGTGAAGCTCTGTACTTCTAGTCATCAATAGTAGGGATGTTATGGATAAAACGGATTTGGATACAGAAATGGATATATAGGAATAATATCATATCGGTTTCAGATACGGTTACGGATGTGAAATTATTTCGGATTATCTATTAGTTTTGGTTACGGATATTAGATATTATAACGTAATCCCATAATGACTGACTAGTTATGACTAAGCAATAGAAATAATAATGCAAGGGACTTCCGTGGCTAGTGTATTGGCTCAGTTGGCCAAAACAAAAACCTGTCATGTCTCAAACTCCGCCCCAATCTGACGGCTACGGTTACGAATAGATTTTATAATGGATATCTGATAGTTTTGGATATGGTTACGGAGCTCCATAACATCCCTGATCAATAGGTTGTTCCGTTACCTCCCAAAAATTAATTATGTAATAAATATGATATTAAAGGTAGGCACGTCGTTTTATAATGTTTGGTGTTGAGTAATAACAGTACTTCATTAAGGAGTGAGATGCAACGCGGGGGCGCGAAAAAAGGAGTTTATTTTCTATTTTTTAAATAAGTTCATTTCATAAAACTGATTTTTTATGGCTTGTTTCAACTTAATTTTGACAAAATTACCAAAAAAAACTTGGTGAACCGCCTTTTCTAAGTAGGGTTTCGCAGTGACCATCATAAAATTTTACAGGATCATCCGAAATCAAAAAACCAAACAAAAATAATTAGTTTAAATATAAATCTAATCCTTAATCGTAGCTTTTTTTTAAGTATTGAAGTAGTAAAAATTTCCTCAAAATAGTCATTCAACTTTAGTGGTCTCCGTCATGAAAAACATGATTTCAAGAAAAACGCATTTAAAGTTTTTTGGTGGAAGCTAAACTTTTATATATTTTGATATATATTATTATCGCATTTTTTTTGACAAAATGTTGAGCATTCCCATTTTTTTGCGAACTAACTGCGTCTTACTTCTTAGATAATTTGATATTGAAACGGGTATGATTACTTTAAAGGTATTTTGTGATAGATTTATTTATTTAAATATTGTATTCCTTTTAAACGGACTCATTGGTACGGGTAAATGTATTTCAGCTGTTTTAAATGCCGATTAACGTTACGTTAATATATACTAAAGCGCATTTTGATTGTTAAAATCTTTGCATTTGAATATGAAAGATTTACAGATGTTCTGTGACTGAGGTATCACTTATCATCAAGTGAACCTCATGCTCGTCTGTCGATATCTAACATAAAAAAGAAAAATATTGAGCTTACAAATACAAAGCTACAAGGAGAGCAATTGATTGATGTTTAATTAAAATTTCTTTTTAACAACAAGATTTGTGTATAAGAAATAGCTTTGTGGTAAGGGCCGTATGAAATATACCTACGATAGAGGTTTTCTCAAATGTATTGTTTCCCTGATTTCGAATCTCAACTCGCATTTTTAAGAACCGTAAATACTATGTAAAATGCGATTCACAAATACCTGTAGGTCATAACCGAATTGGTGTTAATATGTAAAAATGTATTTGGATTTGCTAGAAACATTCGTGACATATAAATGTAATTTAAATTAAAATAGCAAGTAGGTAGTTATAAGAGTTAAGAGATGTTGTGAGTAGTAGATAAACAATTAAACAAGTTTCTAGATGTCTGTTATGCAATTTCTAAAATTATAATGTTTAACCAATGTACGTTGCATACTTAAACAACCTAAAAACCGAATAATAATAGGTTTTAAATTTTTAGAGAATTTAGATAATGGACACAATCCATTGAATTCGTAACTTTCAAAAAGTTTAGATCGACGTTAAATATTTACCATCATGACCAATAAATAGAGTTTTGAGATACTATAAATAAAATTATTGCATTTTTATCGTCACGGCGGAAATGATCTGCAGTTAAGTCGTAATTCTGTAATTCTACGCATAATTACTATTTATATTCCATAAAATGATAAAGTTCCGTTAACAACATTAAAATTTAAAATTGTTGAGTATCAAATAAGAATAGTTGACATCCTCCACAAACAATAATTTTATTAGCATTTTCACGAACCTACTTCGTTTAAAGTGCATCATTCTTAAAAAAAAAGAAAAAAGCGTAAGAAAAAATGCCTACTTCAGTTTGTACTAAATTCAGTTAAAATATACATCACAGAATAAAAATATAAGCTATCCATACTCATTTTATAAACCTTTCTACCGATAAGTTCAAGACAGACTTTAAAAGTACTATAATGCCGTAGTACGTCGTACAAATACGGCTTTGTTTAAATTGCCTTTTAGTATTGTAGTTCCATATTAGGTAACTAATAATGCCATTAATAATATTATGCAGATGGAATTAAGTTGTAAGTAAATGCGTACGCGTTTAAATTTTTTACAGCAAAGGTATATGGATTATATCCTAAAATGCTCTACTCCTTTTAAAACCAATGTGAGAGGTTACTGCTATTTTTATTTGAAAAGCAATACAATCTTCTCTTAGTTCTTATAATATTGGATCATCCAATCTAGCCCCAATTTTAATTAACAATCACAGACATAATCATAAGCTCAAGTTCTTTATCACATAATTGAGCGTTTAGAATCTCAACTCTCATTTAATTTTCTTCAAGTTCATTGACGTCAACAGTAATGGCTTTCAGTTTACGTAACCGAATTTGCGTAAATAAACCCCTTCAGATTTCTTCAGGGAATCATTTAGGATTTTTGTATCTGCAATGTTTCCTCGTATAAAGAAACCTAAAAAATAAACGAAAACGTTATACTTTAAAGAAATCAACTGAAAACTAAGTTAAAAATTTTCGTTACCTATGTAGATTAAAAATATAAATACCAATGTATATATGACATTCTATTTTAGGAACGTCATTTATCTGTTGAAAAACTGTAATACTAAATATTTATGATCCTAAAATGTTACTCAATAATTAATTATTATAATGATTGCGGATTAGATGCCGGGACGATTTGGATGCGTTTTTGACAGGGATAAATTTGTCAAAATTATAATATTTCTATACTTTCATACCATAGGTATATATTAGAACTACTATAGTATTATTTACGATATGTTGTATGTATATTAAAATCATTGTAGCGAGACATGTGTTGCGTAAACGCCATTAAAATAGGTCAAATCGTATAGTCATTTTTGTTAATGTTGTCAATATTGTGAATATTTATCTTGTAATTGCTTTATCTATTTATAAGTAACAGATTATTGTATTAATTAATATCATACAATTAATTAAGGGACACGAAACTTAATGTGACCATTATAGTGAATGTTGAAAACAATTGACTATACTTGTCTATTAGTGTAAAGTGAAATTTGAGAAGTGATACGTGACATAAGCAAACGGACTCGTTTAGGTATAATATTTTATTTTATGTTATTAATTTCTGTAAGCAGATAGAGCATTTTAATAAAGATAACTACCATTCATAACCACCGTTTTATTTATTAGTCTGGTTTCTTTTTTTCACAAACGAATGTACGTAGCTTTTAGACGGGCTCATTGGCGCGTTCGGTAGAACACCTGCCGTGCGCTCCGATGGGTCATGGGTTCGAATTCCACCAGGACGGCGTGTTTATAATTGTCTGTTAGCATGTTTTCCCCACGTCTGGTCACTTCGGGCATTGACCGGGTCGGAGGAATATCGAAATTCCGACCGGGTAACGTTCATAGATGGAAAAGCCTTGAAGTTTCAGTCTATGGATTTCCGAATGCTCGATGTAAAAATTAGGTCGACAGCATATCATTGACTGTTCTGTGGCTGAGGTATCACTTACCAAGTGAAACTCATACTCGTCGATATAACATAAAAAAATACGAGAATTATAATTATATATTACATAGCAACATACATAGTTTATATATTATATTGAGGGACAATGATAAAACCCAATAATATGAAATTTTAAGGTATTCAGTTTTAAAAGTTTTTACAACAATACCTTAGTTACCTACAAATATTATCGCCGTCATTAATGTCTTATTTAATTTAATTACATTGGCCTTAAACTTTTAAACATGAATAACTTGAAAACATAACAACAGAACACAGAAAACATCCATTGCCGGTTTTCGCAATGTATCTACTCTCGATATATTTGGCAAAAAATACATGCTTTCATAGTTAATACATACATATACATCACGCCTCTTTCCCATTGGGTTAGGCAGAGATCACGGAATTCCATATGCTCCGATCCTTACATACCACTTTCGCTTCTTCTACTTTCATCAATGCTTTCATACACACTCGACGGTTACGAGTACTTTTGATCTGGCCCTTTTGCAGAACGTCCCCGATCTGATCGAGGTACGTTCGCCTAGGTCGACCACTCCCGACTCTCCCACTCACACCAGTTAATACCTATATACATTTGAAAATACTTTATGAGCAGTTGGTATATAAAGACTAGAATTAATTTTATTTCAGTATTCTTCTGTATGGTTTTTGGTGAAGTCTTCGACTCGATTAACATCGAATACCTAAACAATATAGATATTAATATTGTCTTTCATTAACGCGAGTATCACACATTTAAATAAAATACTTTATAACGGATTAAAACACGATTTATTATTTATATTATTTATGCCGACGTTTTCAGCAACCGTGGTCGCAGCAGACAGTCTGCCGCGACCACGGTTTTATATAAAAAATATAGACGTAGCCTTAAAAAAATCGTAAGAATTTGCGTTTGTCTAAGCGCTCTAGGTATTTTTTTAAGCTATTGCATAGCATCGCGGGCCTTGAGCGTGGAGACCGAATCCAGAAATTCCGTAACGAAAATAACCTAACACCCCCCACTCCGACCGGCACAGCGGTGATACTTTTTAGTTTTGGCATCTATCGATGAAAAGCAGAACTTTTAATGACTTTTTGAAATATCACGCTTGTCTCTTTAGTTCAGCAACTCGCCTCTAGGTGGCATTGGTTGTATCGGCGTTACTGCGCATGCGTAGTCCCCCTCTTCGCCCCGCAATCTGGTGACTCATGCCTGCTTAATGGGGCCCACGGGATAGCGGTAGCATACTACCACGAGCCCCGGCGGTCAGGCCAAACGGCCCCCTCCTCGTCCCGCTTGTGCATTCTTCCCATGCTCAACATGGGAGGAGTCCACGGGACCCACCACTCGCCGGTTTTGAAGACCGGCCAATCTCCGTGCCGAAGCACCACTGCGACTCCGGCGCCACCTCTAGCGCATGGCACTCCTTCACGTACACCTCACGCAGAAGGAAGCCACGGAGCCGCTCTCCTCTCGGGCCGTTTCACAGTCTTAGACTGAAGGTACGGCCCAAACCTTCCACCAGCCTTGGAGGCTGGCCATCTCACGTGCCGAAACACCACTGAGCCCCGAAGGGCTCTCCTCAAAGACGCCAGGCACCCTGCCACTTCCGACGTCCCCTCTTAAGAAAGAGAGGTACTGGAAGCGGCTCCACTCGGTCCAATTGTCTTCGCCAGGGTGCTGGATTGCACCCCGACTACTAAGCCCCCCCGCCACGACAAGGCTTGGATCCATGGGGGGAAGCGCTCTAGGTATACTCCAACCCCTCTTACCCATTGGGATACCTATACAACTTTGATTTCTTCCAGTTTTATCAACGCTTTTATATAATTATTATACCTAAATAATTCCTAAATATTCCGTTCAGTTAACCTACGTTTGCATTTTAGTTGTATGCAACAGTAAGGATGGCACCAATTTCTTTGAACTATTTATATTTTATGATAATATTATAGTAGCTTGCTTACGTCGTCATCGTCATTTGACCACATTGCACGGTCAAATGCCACGTGCGGTAGCATAATACGTGAGATGCACCCATATCTCTATCTCCCTTATCGCACGTGTTCACGTGTATCTGAGCGTGAACCCTAGTGATGTTATTTAATCTGAATAGTACGCTTGATTTTTAGCTTTCCCATATAATCGACTGAAACAGTTGTAATAATTCAATAATTATAAACGTGGAGAAAAATAAAAATTATGTTATATGCGTCAAAATATCAAAATGTTATGTTGCAAAGAACATCATATAGAAGATTAAACAAAAATAAAACCGTCTTCAAATAAAACATTTAAAAAATTCAAAAATCGTAATTATTATCTTGGTAATATTACAATTAGTACTTGCTTCTGCTGTCTAATTCGTTAATATACGTAGTAAATATGTATTATTGAAATAACTATTTCTTTATGTCCTTATGAAATATTAAACTAATTTTTTTAGTTATCAATTATATTAACAAATGCCAGAAGTTCGATTCATCGGAGTGTTGTGAAAATCGCTCGAAGAATCGGTCAACGGAGTTGATACATCACTACAGCTCTACTTGATAATCGATTAAATTGACAAGTGTCAACGAATCAATAAGGCTCTATCTTTTGTTTTGTAAAGTGTTTTTACATAAGTTACGAAGCGGAGTTTTTTAGTTGTTATTTTCCAAATAGTCTTAACTTTAAAACAAAATGAAACTCTATGCCAAGTGAAAATACCTAATACCTATAGAGAACTTAAGGGATTTGTAGAGTTAATATTTATCAATTTAAAAAAAATAATTATTTAATATTAAACTAAATATCTAAAAGGATGACAACATTTTATTATTACTGCTCTATTTTTCTGAAGACTACAAATTGAAATTTTATTTTTGTACCCTTATTTAATTAATTGAAAAGTGAACAATTCCTTTAAAAAGCTTTGAATGTGTATTATAAGTACAGTGATAGTGATAATCACTAAATTAATAAGTTGGACTTGTTTATTGACTTATTGATCCAAGTGTTAAAATTGCGAAGAACTAAGAAAAATGGCATTTGACATGATTAACGGTAAGCTTTATATGATTATTTGTTCCTAAGTAATTAAATAATATTGATATGAAAAACGCTACTTATTCTAAATTTAAAAATATGTCTTACATGATTTATGGTTCTAGATTTTTTTAAATAATCATATTTTTTTTCATGTTTGTACAATAAAAAGTTGTTAAAAGCCAATCTGCAAGTAATTTATTTTTCTCAGTAGTTCTATAATATTATCAGACCAAAAATTGTTTTGGTCGGGCAGGCCATAGAAGGCGGATAATCTATTTAACTGTAAATAAACTTGGCTCACTAGCAGGAATTAGTATTTTACCTTTTCAGGATACAAATAATGTTATATCACAATGCGTTAAATAACTCAGTAGTAAAGCATTGCATTTAGCAATAGAGGTGGTGCTTAATCCCAGGGAAAAAAATAAAAAAATAATAAGTAAAGAAAAATAATAATTGAAACAGACACGGTATGTCTGCCTCAATCTGGGACTCTTTTTCTTCATTATTTATGGAAACTTTACAAACACCTTTGTGGTGTAGGCTTTTTATAAGACCTTTGAAAGGTGATACTACTATGTTTAATTAGGTATTCTACCTTGAACCAATACTGTGCAACCATTTATAAATTAACTTTGAACGGACAACAATTTGTATGTTTTTTATATATTTACTGTTTTGTTTATTTTTGCATTTTTAACTCATCTTTTTAAACTTCTTTGCTTCTTATTGTGCAACTATATAATTTAGAAATATATGTCCTAGGTTCGAATTCCAGATATCTTATGATAAAAAAAAACACTCAGGAAGGCCACAACAAGCTGATTATAGGCAAGTGTAAAGATAAATTATAAGTGAATGAGACAAAAAGTTATATCTTGTTATGCCTCACATAGTAATATGTTATATTTCTATTTAAATTAGGAAGCACAGAAGCCTTATTTTATCCTAATTTATAATGAAAATAGTTGGACACTATATTACATATGTCATTTTGTTATTTTGTATATAATGCTCTTGCGATTGAGTTTGCCTTACTTTTGCTAAGCTCAAATATTCAGGACTTATCACATTTGTTTGCTTAACCCCTTGACTAGCCTTAATTAAGTTTTCATAAAATTGTCATTGACATAATATGGTATGGATCACATTACAAACGTCATAGTTAGCAAATGCATTGGTTTTTAACAAAGCCGAAGTCAAAATGGTGATACCTTTAAGTGTTATGAGTAGTATAGTAAAGACAGCATATGGTCCGAGTATGCATAAATAGATCATTTTATAAATTACATTTTGTTTGAGAATCTCTCTGCCTTGCCTTCTGACTTGGCGGGCACAGAGTGTGGAGCGAGTGATGTTCAGAAAATTATAATAGCCTAGTTTCCTATATTGAAAAAACCCAGTCGCTTTCGCAAGTTGTATATCAGTTCTATCCCCTACACCTAGGGTGTGGGTATTATAGTTTTAATACTACGGCCCTATATGCTGAAGTCCTCATTGATCAAGGTTGGTAACCCATAATTACTATCCCCTACACTAGTGAAAACGCTCAAATATAATGTGTGTATATATAGAACGTCAAACGTCAAGTCCCTTCTGAAATCTCCCACCCTTAAATCTAGCATTTTCTTGTTAGAAAACTTGCACTGCCTATTTCCATTATCCTAATTGTTTCTGATGAGAAGCGCCTGGAGCCCTATTACCAAAATTATGTCTTTCGTTTAACATTACATCTTCGGATCAGATATTTTCCCTCAGGTGCGTAGTAGAGTTTTTGGCAAAAAGCTATAAGGTCTAATGCGCATTTGTAGATTTAGAAAAGGCTTATGATAGAATTAGACGAAGTGAATTGTGGTCAGCCTTGCCCATGTACGGGTTCGATACTGTCTTGATTCGAGCCTCTTTATGAAGGCTCTAGTGTTCGCGTCAGGATAAGCGGGACATATACGGATTGGTTTGACGTCCAAAAAGGCGTCAGACGGGGATGCGTAGCTTCACCGTGGTTGTTCAACCTGTTTATTTATAACTGTCTGCATGAAAGAAAGTCTGAATGGGGATTACGAATAAATGATCTGAGTGTGAAGTGCCTCCTCTATGCAGATAACCAAGTGATACTTGCGTCTTCAGATGATGAACTACAAGAGATGGTAACTATATTGGAATTTAGAAAGGTTTTTGAAAAGGATGAAAATAATAGGAAGAGTTTGTTTATCTAGGATCTATGATTACTAGTGATGGAAAATGTAAGAGATATATTGAAAGGAGAGTGATAGCCGGAAATCGTATAAATGGGGCATTGAATCTCAAAAAGGCACGGTTAGCAGTGCATAAGGGTGTGTTAGTCCCAAGCTTGACGTACGGAAGTGAATTTTGGGTATGGCAGAAGATAAATGAAAGCAGGATAAATGTTGTGTAAATGAGAGCTTTGTGAAGTATGAGTAGGTGTGACTCTGAAAGATATATATATATATAGAAATTCGAGAGCGTTGTGGAGTAAAAAACGATGTAGTAGCGAGAATTGAGAGAGGAATCTTGAGTTGGTTTGGGCACGTAGAAAGGTTAAATTAAAATAGGGAAACTAAAAAGATTTATGAAGCTGGTGTGAGTGGAAGAGTCGAAAGTGGTCGACCTAGACGAACGTACCTCGATCAGATCGGAAACGTCCTTCAAAAGGCACCAGGCACAAGTACTCGAAACCGACGGGCGTGTATGAAAGCATTGATGAAAGTGGTATGCAAGGATGGAGCATAATCATTCCCTATTAAGTGCCTATCTACATTCGTCTTGAAAGTCTTTGTTGGCGGGAATATAGACGACGGCAGTGAAACTAGTTAACGTTTTAACGTTAGTAGGTTAAATAGTTGATTTTGTTAACGTTAATACGGGAGATCAACGGTTGAAGAGCCCATAGTAAAAATATATTATATGTATACCTATAGGGAAATAGCCGGCTGTCGGTAGCCCGATCTACAAACCAAAGCCATTCGATTTCCACGGGTGGCTGAGTAATGACTGCTCTTTCGTTTAGTACTTTTCAAATACTTTTGGTGTTATTGTACTACTAATTATTTTATTTATTGTGATAGTGATAATCATATTATATGTTATAATGAATAATATTTTTTTAAATAGTAAGTGTATATTATTATTATATTTTGTTGCCTTCTATAGATCACTTCTATGTCTTATGAAAAATTTTCAAACAGTTTTCATAAAAACCATAGATGTTTACCTTCTTTGGTTACTTTTTTCCTTTTAACTCTTAGAAATCAATGAAAATTTTAATAATAATTAATATTTATTTAATACATATAAATTAATGTGGTCATCCTTAATTGGTCCGTAATAGGTGCTTTAACGTTATTAGTTCCGTATATAGGAACTATGTGAAAACAAATGTTGATAGAATGCTGTATAGACATTCATAAGCAAATAGCTAGCTAGCTGGTTCCATTCGCTTCAAAAATATGTTGTGGTAGTTATAAGTTGTTTATGGCTTTTATTGTTGGTTGTAATTTTTTTATTTGTCTTTTTATTTCTACATATAATATGTATTATATGATTTGTTTATTTCTATTCAATATTAGAAAATACGTCCCAATACTTAACACATTCGTTTTAGCTATGATATTCATATATTACGAATATTATGGCTACAATGATCTCTTTTAGTGTAGATTTCATTTTTAGTCTGTAAGGCTTATTAATGCGAATGTTTTTATTCCATAATACACGCGAATGTATGTAATAAATATATGTATATACATAACTGTAAAATGTGATTACACTTAAGAATGGCCGTTTATTAAACGATTATATTATAATACTAGCTGATGCCCGCGACTTCGTTCGCGTGGGGTTCACTTTAAATTTTATTTTTTTATAAACTTTATTAGTGGGGAAGATACTGTATCCACCTCGATATTTATTTCATTTATTTGATCATTTTCATTTTCGGAATATTTTTTAAATTCCCTTTTCTCGGGAAAAGCAATGTCGAATAATCGTGTTTAAGAGAAAGGATTGATGAAAAGATAAAATAAACGATCTCATTAGAAATACTTTTCAATAATACTTTTTCTATTGTTATAATATAGTTTTTGTAAAAAATAAATAAATAAATACAAAAAAATATTTCATAATGTTCAACTCCAGGTTCGAACTCGCATTTTCAGTTACGCAATGGGACTGCATATCCACTATTCTACGGATACATATTGAAAATAGCGAAATCATCAAACTATTTCATTTACATATCAAACTGTGATTGACATCTGACAATTCGAAAAAGTTCAACGCGAGTCAGTTTTCATTGCAATTTGTTGAAATGGTGCCTTTAAAATAATATTTAAATGATGATAACTTTTTTTTTCGACAACCGATTTCGATGAAACAAAGCCTATATGTTGCCCCGGACTTTGCTTAATATATTTGTATAAATTACACGAAAATCGGTTCAGTATCTTCGGAGATTAGCGTGAACAAACAGACAGACAGACAGACAAGAATCTTAAAAATTGCATTTATGCATTCTGCTACCCTTCTTTTATCACCCCTCTTAATTTCTGGTAAAAATATTAAGTGAAGCGTAATTTCGATCCTACTCTTTTATTATATGTAGTATAGATAAACGGGTTACCTAACCTAACCGTTAATACATATATGTCTCGAATTACAGAATAACTGTTATTTGGGACATATACATACGATTCCTACAACTTTTTTTAAGTAGATACATTTTCTACCGCCCAACCCCAGCATCATTTTAAACTGAGCTTCTGGACAAGTTTTCTTTATAAAACACTTTCTTTGCATTTTTAAAACGAATGGCTATTATTGTACATGTACCTTATCCACACAGATCTTCTGTTCTGTGATTATCCACAATCAATCTGTCTACCGCCTCGCCTAAAAATTTGATAGCGCATTCTTGAATGATTTTCTGTGACTGGGGATATCACCTACCGTCATGTGATTCTCATGCTCTTCTGTCGATATCTAACATAAAAAAGTTTACAACGATTCTGATATCATCGGGGGTTTTTTTAATTAGGAGTTTAGGAAAACTTTAATGAGATCGAACCTAAATTATTATCTTTTCTCCTTATGAAAAGTAGCCAATTTGTATTGATCCGGAAATATAGAACCGAGATTCCTTTAATTCGTTTCCATGAAATGATAAAGATGAATTTTGAAATCTCGGAAATAAATTGAAGCCCTACGCCCCTGCCGTCTCGTTTTACAGAAGTGGAAGTTTGTAATATCGCGGGTTGAAACTCTTAACTAACCGATAATACTAGTTAGGTACTACACTTACCGTATTTTAGTTGTTCTGTCTATATATTTATTAATTTACGTTTATTTACAGCAACAACCAACAACAATAACAACTCCAGTATGGACAACTTAGATGACAATGCCAAGGTCTCAGATTCAGCATATTCTAACAGCTGTAGCAATAGCCAAGCTAGAAGGTAATTAATTTCAAAAAAAGGTATATATAGTATATGTTAGTACGTAATGTTATCATGGATCTGAATGTACTGGAAATATAACCAGAAAATACATTACGAATATGCCCAAAACCTTTAATTATTTATATGTCATAAATAATAATCAAAGCCCAGAACTGGACTTGGACTGACTGACATGAGTGCACGTCACTCTTCTTTGACAGTCTTATGGTCGAATCCTTGAACGCTAATCAACATTGAGGTGTACTTAAAAGCTCAGATTAAGTGCCTACTTAAAAGTATTTCTAACCCTTTCATTACGAAGGTAAAATGAAAGACAGAAACATTTTAAGAAGCCTTCAAGTTTTGATTATCATTTCAGTATGCCAGTTAAAAAGTAAAGAGTATAAATACAGAAATTAGAGTCAACGCCACTACTCAAGTCCGATAGCCGCGGCGCCTCTGTGCGTAGCAAATGTTGTTAATAAGAAGTATAACTTTTCTCTACTTCCCATCAACTTGATATTTCTCGACTTCCCAATAATGTTTTGCGCGTAATGAACTCGAATTGCGCACTCCTGACAAACAACAAGATGACGGAACTGTCACGTTTAGTTCCAGACTTGGGACTTGATTCGTGGCGTCGACTCTAGTCAGGTATTATGTAATCGCTTTATAAAATATATTGGTTGACCTTTATGATGGTTTTATAACCCATTTACTTGAAATAGGCGTAATACATAGGTATATTTAAATGTTTAAAATAAAATATGAATATTTTTAGCCGTAGTTCACAATCGACGCATTCAGGAAGCCACTCCAGCGGAAGCAGTGGATACGGCGGAAAGCCCTCCACTTCTGGATATAGGTATGTATTTGATTACCATTATTATTTATTTTATTTTATTTGGAGATCATAGAGTGTTTGTACATTATTAAGAATAATTAATGATTAAATTTTTAGAAAGCATGGTTTGTAAGATATCAATGGAAATATACTACTAGTTGACTCGTGTCCACTTCGAACAAGTGAAAATTCTGGGGTAGGGTTTTTTTTAGGGTTTTTTATGCCAAATCAAAACAAATAAATATACATATACATAGATCCTTATCACATAGAGGTATGAAATATACTTTACGACCTATTTTCATACCTAAAAATCAGCCGTTTCAGAGGAGAGCCAGAGACCACGACATGACACGAGATTTTTATTTTTATTTATTTTTATTTTAGTACTCGTAACCGACGAGTGTGTATGAAAGTATTGATGAAAGTAGAAGAAGTGAAAGTGGTATGTATGGATCGGAGCATATGGAATTCTGTGATCTCTGCCTACCCCAATGGAAAAGAGGCGTGATGTATATGTATGTATGTAAATAAGATTAAAGCTGGAAAATCCATCATTTTGAGCAATGATAATCGAAAAATGCTTAATATAAGCCGAATATAATTAATTCATAGTTTTCATAAACGAAAATTATGACATTGTTTGGTGTTCTCATTGGCACTTTGAAAACAAGTTGTGGGTTGAAATCCGGCAATGATTATACTGAAAAAATAAAGCTATAAATGACTCTGTTTTCTGTCTACAGAACAGAAACATTATCGACATGTTCAATTTTTTTTAAATATTTTTCTTGGTGTAAAGAACATAATATAATATGCGCGTGTAAGCTTACAATTCTTCGATGTCAATTATTGTGCTTAAATTATTGCACCCAATTATTGCTGTTGTACCTATATGAAAGAAAACTTTCCATTAAACTCGTGTTCTATGCGAAATTGTGAACACGTGGAAATACAGTTTGCGTGGGTCGCTCGTAGTGCTTCATAACACGTGACAGAATAAATTGAATGGTCGGGTCGTTAAAATATGTCTGCTACTGAAGGGTGAAGTCATAGAAAGTATTTACATTGTTTACAGTTTGGAGTACAAAAAAGTTTCGAATTGAATAGGAATAAGTATTATTTTAAATAAAATACTTTATAACGGATTAAAACGCGATTTATTATTTATATTATTTATGCTGACGTTTCTTGCTTTTCAGCAACCGTGGTCGCGGCAAACTGAAAGATGGCAGTTGTCTGATTTGAAATATCACAAAGTTGCCATATTAACGCGATCTATTCCTACGGACTTGATATTACTGTAATTTTCTATTTTATGACAATATTGAGTTACGCTGTCCTCTTGTTTTTTGTTTGTTTGATTTGGGATTTTAGTAATCCAGTTTATAAATACCTGAATCTTGCAAGGGAATATTACTTTTTATCGGTCTCTAGAATTATTATAATAGATCATTTCATTCACTATAATGTTGTTTTTGAAAATGAGAATTTACAAATCGACACAATAACTCATGACATTGTGCGTCGTAACTAAAACCGTTATATAAGCTTATTAACGAACAGAGTGATAAACAATGAAGATATTAATTAGTATATATTACGTGAGATTATACGTATTTGCAAATTTATTAGCCAAAATCCCAAGGTATTAAAAGTAACAAGTACTGTCAAGTACCGCCTCTAAGCATTTTCGGAAGTGAAACAAGTTTTTCTATTTTTTTAGTATTAGGGTAGAGTATCGAAATCAAATTAAAACGCGTTGGTTTTAAGAAACGAACCTTTAATATTTTAAAAGGCCGATTACTCATGTAAGTCTTTTGTGTCATGGATGTCCATGGGCGGTGGTAGCTACCATCAGGTAACTGCAACTTGCTCTGTAATAAAAAAAACTAACAGTATTGTTTTTTTTTTTAATATTGGGGCATTTCACGTGGAGCGGATAACACAAAATAATTTAATAACTGGATTTTGTTCATAATTTTATAATTATTATTAACTGTACATTAAATCTAGGTATTATCTTTAAACCACATAATATGGAATTTGTATGATTTATTATTTACCTTATTGGTAACAAAACAGAAATATCGATGATTATTTATGATCGAAATATATTTAAAGATTTCCTTAGATTGGTTAAAGTGTAATTAAAGAAATGTCGTTGATCTGTTTGTGGGTATTATATTAATATATGTATAACACTTACAGAAACTAAATACACAAAGTCACAATAATTGAAATCCGGGTTTCCCCAAAGAGGTTTCATTAGATTACCTGATAATTTGCCATACTGATATATCCAATGTTTTTTTCATAATAGCAACAAAGTCTGTCAACCCCCTGAAATAAGATGTAAAATAAAGAAAAAGAAGAAGCAACCAGACGAGAGTGAAACGATTCAAGAAGAAAAGCCGAGTGCTCCCGAACCTGAACCAGTAGTGGAGCCGGCGAAAGAAGTGTGCGTTGAAGGTATGTAACTCTATTTTTGATGAGTTGTCTTAATTTAACGTCTTTATCGATGGGTCCTATGTACACATGGTGTAATGGTTGCAGTGCCTTACAAATATTTTGTAAAACAAAAATTTGGTGATTAAAAAGAGTGGCGGAGAGTTTATTGCCAGTTCTTCTCTTCCGTTCTACGCCCTTGATTTGAGAACTGGCGGTAAATGTAAAATTAGAAGCATTTAATATGTATTTTTACCGACGTTCATAAGTGTACATTGTGTTACCTAATGAATAAATTATTTTGAATTTGAATTTGAATATTGGTCAATCTAACAATTTGGTCATTTTGACTTTTTTATGGTAAACGCATCTTATTTTTATCACAGTTTAACGGCCTATGTAGAATTAATTTCAGTATGTCGGTATATAAACTTTCAGAGCCTCTCTTGTAAAGTTGTGACTTTGCTTTAAAGCTTTCGCCTGGCGATAGCCGTTGGTGACACTCATTGGATCTAGTTTTGTTTAATTGTTTTTTATTTATATTGAATAAGGTGTTTTTGTTTAGATTGGAATAATTTATGCTATATTGGTTTGAATCACCTCTGTACTCAATAATATTTCTGTTTTCTAAATGAGCTATTTATAAGGTACATAACGTATAAACAATAAACATATATAAATATTTATAAGTACTTTCAGTTATTATGTAGGTAAGATTTATTTGGAAGGCAAAGAGGCTTCGCGAGGATTGGCTTTGGTTCTTCAGTAAAGTCCAATATTGGGGAGTTTCGATCGTACACGCTAATAACATCTGTACGTAACTATTGGACATAGATCCATTAGTTAAGTACTTTAAATTTTCTCTATGTACTCGTAAGTTCCTTTTTAATGTCGTATTATATTTTAAAACCTTGTCTAATAACCATGTTAAAACTAAGTTGTTTTGTTTAATTGTTCAATAAATATTCGATAGAAAGTAACAAATCAGTGTATAGTATTTAAAATGTGCCAGTATAATGTATATTAGAAAGTGAGAAGTTTTTATTTACTTTGTCTTTTAATTAAGAACTCTGTAATACGACGTCTTTAATAAGAACAAATTGTAGTTGTTAATTGCTCTTGAAGTGTTATCGTGATACTGAAATTGTTAATGTTTATTTTTCGTCTGATCATAATTTTTTGTACAGCTGTTAGTTCACCTATCGTACAGCAAGCGGAGTCAGCACAACTGGAAACATTAGAGATATCGACTACAGATAGAAGTAGCGTCAAGGATAAGGTAAGAGATTTATATTCACTATACATTGCTTTTACACCGTTTGCTATTCGAAGATTCTCTTGCCCATAGAGCCGTATGCGTAAAACCTCATGCTCGGCTGTCGATATCTAATATAAAAAAATGTTCTGATTGCAAATATATACGGTAATATGACAATAGGTAGGTGATTAGTTTTTCAGCCATATGTGGCCATACTGTAGCCGATGGGTTTATTTGCGACCCCTATATACATATTACAGTACGAGTGTTACGGGTTGAAGAGGTTTTTAAGACCATATTATAGACTATTCTAAATAATATTAGGATGTACCTACGCATATTTTTGCTGAATACGTTTCCATTTTATCAAAAGTAATATTTAAGTTTTTATAAATATTTAGGCAATCGATAGTTGATTCTTCAAACTGTTTTAGACTAGCACGTGCAACTTACCAGTCGCACGCACACCGAATCGGACTTTAGCTAAAAGTTGTGTGAGTGTATGAAGTTTTTAATATTTTTTTGACATATCTTAAATATAATAAAATAATTGCTTTATGATTTCTTAACGGTAAATTTCTCTAGCCATATCTCTGACTATAATCGTAAGACGTACGTAATGGCTATTGTTAATCAATATACCTGAACCTAAATTTTACAAAACATGGTCGTTTCCGAGTATGGTAGAATACCTGTAACGCGCTCCAATGGGTCGTGGGTTCGAATCCGACCGGAACGACATGTTTATAATTTTCTGAATGCATGTGTCCCCCCCGTCAGGTAACCTCGGGCATTAAACGGGTGGGAGGAATATCGAAATACTGACCGGGTAACGAACCACCGTTAATAGTTAGAAAAACCGTGAAGTGCACGATGCGCGTTTCGGTCTCAGTCTATGGATTTTCGAATGCTCAAAGTAAAATGTAGGTCTGCAGCGCATCATTGACTGATGCGTTGTCGACCTACTTTTTATTATCATAAATCTATGGCTAAGGTATCAGCTACCATCAAGTGACCAAAGATGTCTAACATAAAAAAAGATTTGCCAAGGACACTTCTGTTTATTTTCATGCAAATTAAAAACCATAGCTAAAACCAAAGAATAAGTTTAGTCAGTTATTGTTTTCGTCACAAAACTATTTTCTTCTCCTAGCTTAAAAAGCAGGCAACGGCGGAAATCTAAATGGATTTGTTATGATTCTTTCAGGACGGTTTCTCATGTATTATATCAATGCAAGACGGCGTGGTCATGTACACGACAAACTCACTAACGAATTCGTTAGGATTCCCAAGAGATATGTGGATCGGAAGATCCTTTATCGACTTCGTTCATCCGAGGGTAAGTTGAATTTAGTATGAAAGCTGTACTAAAGCTGTGCCATGAGCTTACATTGATGGTAAGTCAGCGCCGCTTCAGAGATATATGTAGGTACATAAACACGAGGCTTGATAGGCTCGTTACTAAGCTTATAGTAGTACGTATTCGATTTCTTAGTGAAAATTGTTAGTATTGTAATATTAAGTGACGCGAAGTAAATACTGCTTCAAACTTTGAAGTTTCTAAGTTTGTGAATAACTTGACCTTTTATTCATTGATGTCACGTTTCACCTTCAGACTCGAGTCGGTTTTAAGAACTTTTTTACTCGTATTTATCGTTAATTTTTCCGTTTGGATTGAAAGTTGATTTCTTTTCCAAAGTTTTGGAAAACGTGACTTCTTATTATTATAGGAAAAAGTATGATATTGACCGAGTTCTTAGAATATATAACTATGATTACTATATACTAGATTTCCTGAATGATTATCGTCGATGTTTTATATAATTATCCAATGAAAATTGAAATGTAATTTGCAGCTCTTTTGGTTGACTGTACACTGCACAAATCGTAAAACGATATGTCGTATGTGATCATAATTCAGTTCATTCTTAATTGATGGCTGAGCATTAGTTCAACCTAAACTATAATAAGTTTATCCTAAACTATTAAATTATTTACAATTTAAACTATCATATGTATATAAGTAATTTTTTTTGTGATTTTGTGTCTGACCGGTTTTTATCATTTTAGGACCGGAACACATTCGCGTCTCAAATAACGAATGGTTTGGTCATCCCGAAAAATGTTAACGGTACGCATAAAAAAGGTAATTTTTTATTAATGAGTAATCCATTGTGCCAATACAATTTCCGTGCTCTTGGTGTTTGCCCCTGCATGGCTCTTACGTTACATGTATGTATTTCCTAAACACCATATAACAATATTATGTAGAATTACAGGTGAGTTAATAAAATATACACTTTATTGGCAGTTTGTCACTCTTGCAATATATATTGCACTATAATATTTAATTATATTCTATAAACGATCAAAATAAGTATGTAATGTTCAATTTTTAAATGTAGACCTTTCGTAGTTAAGATACGAATGTGATTTTTAATATACATATATCATAATAGCTACTCACTTCCTCTTCGTATTATGCACTGTTTGTTATATTTATATCTATATATATAGAAATGTAGATTTGTCTCCACATTAGTTTATTTTCACGTTAATAAAGCTTGCAATACCCAGTGCTTTGATAACATTTCTTAAATACCTAAGCACGTTAAATGTAATGTTATTTTTATTCAAATGAGTCTGCTTTCATAGTTTAGTACTATATTGTTAAAAGTTTGCGTAAGTATATCATAAATATATTTATTATGATGTTAATTTTGTAGTCAAACTTAACAATTAACTTTAAAATAAAGTGGTTAATGTTGTTTTAACTAAAATTTAAGAGTACCTAAACCTACCAGCTTTGTTTTCTAAATAATTATTTCTGTTCATGTATAATGGTGTTAACAATTTTTAGTTAGTGTCGTTAATACAGATATAATGGCCTTACTATTTTTGTCTAGTCTAAAATACCCGGGATATTGAGCAAAAACAGTTCCCTCATAAATTCAAGATGGTTAACGCAGGGGTTCTTAGGGATTCTCGGTTATTTTAAAGGCGTTTTAAATCACAAAAAGGCTGCATCTTTAATCACTTCACATGACACAAAATTATACTCTTTTATTTCTTTTCTCCTTTACTTTTCTTGGACACCGTAGTCTATTTATGTAGAGACGTTACTTTGTAATTATGTTTGTTAAAGAGGATTGTTTGTGTCTAAATAACATTAAAATACATACGTATATATCTCAAACCACTAAATATTTTTTTTAAATCTATAACTACTATAGCCAATAGAGGCTAATAAACTTTTGTATTTTACCTTAATTTTCTAAGGTACTTAATTGTCTTGTTATAATAACGCTAATTGTAACAGTGTTCACTTGCACTTAACACTTTGTTCTCAGTTTGCATAATAATGTTTACGCCAAGATACACTAATTCAAATGGTTTCGTCCTTCTGAGTCTTCTCACTAGTCCAGTGGTGTTAAAATAGATTCATAAGTAAAATTATTTTTCAACTTTATTGAGTTTGAGTACAATTTAGATAGGATTTTTGCTCTGAGTATTGTAATATATTTGATATAATCTACCTAATATTATATAGTGGCCGAATTTCTTATTCCTAATTCCGATTGGCACATGGATTAACTCATCTTACGTGTTATGATATTAAGATTGTTCGATTCCAGTATAAAAAATGTGAATATAGTTTGTCAAAAATATACTTAATTAATAAAAAATAGTAAAGTGTAACTTTGTACAAGGGTAACAACCAAAATCACCCTTCAAGGGCAAAAATGGTTTCTGCCTTGCAAAAATTTTAAAGTAAGATTTTTTTGGTTTATTATTTAGTATCATTAGAGATTTCATTGTTCCAAAACAGGATTTGTTTATCTTATGGCTTTCTCTTTAGCATCTGAGGGTTACAAGTGTTTTGAATTTACCTTTGTTAATGGTATACTAGAAGGATATTTTATTTACATTATCAATAGAATTATCTAAATCTTTTAAATAAAACACTTTATACCGGATTAAAACTCGATTTATTATTTATTTTATTTATCACGACATTTCAACTCCGTAGGAATAGTTAGCGTTAATATGGCAAGTAAGCGATGCTGGCCCGTGACCACAGTTGCTGAAAAGCATCCGAAACGTGAGGAAAAGTAATAAATTCTGTATAACGTATTTTATTTAAATGTGTGATACTCGGGTTAATAAAAGACAATATTATGTAAATCTTATTACAGATTTTACCACATTTATTGATAGTGGCGTGTTAACAATTTTATTCATCGTTTTAGTCAATACTTTCTTTAAGAATTCATTCTTACTATTAGCTTTAGTGCTTGAGTAAGTATATCGTTTATATTATTCTGTATCTATTTTTAGTATTTTGTCTCAATTTAATCTTATTATAGAACAGTAATATATTAATAATACTAGCGATCCGCCCCGGCTTCGCACGGGTGCAATGTAGATGGTCAAAAATTGTAAGCTATCCTATCTCTTAAGTTGGACCAGACTGCTCACGGTGTGCCAATTTAATTTAAAATCGGTTAAGTAGTTTAGGAGTCCATCGCGGACAAACATCGTGACAGGAGATTTATATATACTATTAAGATAAGATAAGATAAGCTTTTTTTCACCTAAGAGACTTTTTCGAAATATTTATTTTTGGTCGATTAGTAAAAAAAACAATGATGAAAATATGCACATGCTAATTATTAACTTAGTTTTACGTCCATATTCTGTGGACTGATGGATACCTCCCGTCGTACTTGATTGGTGTTTCTACTCAGCTATTAAGAATTTACTTATTAGTAATGAGGCCATTATTATTCTATAGGTAACATATTATCGACTATGGTGTGTCGTATACGTCGGTACAGAGGAATGGCTACTGGGTTCGGCGTAAAGGATCGTGTCGTCGCGTTTATGCCGTTCCTTCTTAAACTGTCCTTCAGAAATGTATGCGACGAAGAAGGCGAGGTTATCTACTTACTCTTACAAGCTATACCCTTATTTCCAGCATATAAAAGTGAGTATATTGCGTGGAGATGAATTCATGATGCGAATCCAATTCTAAGTAGTATGAATATAATATCACACCTGTCAAGACAAACCGTTACAAAAAGATTTTTTTTCAAAATGCAATTTCAATGCTACTATCAAAAATAAATATTGTTCAAATTAGAAAATAACCCTTTTCTGTATTATATATCGTCATAACAATAGCTGTCTCATGTACCGTGTATTTAGACTGTTGTCATTAAAATGCAATGTAGTTTATGAATATTGTGGCTTTACTGTATATTTTAATAATTTCGTTTAGTAACGTTTGTCTTTAAAGGTGCAATATTCAGTATCGTACCTATACTCTATATTTTAACTGTGACAAAACCATTTAGAGAATCTAAACTCATATTTTAATTACAATATTGCTTTAAATATACAACAGAATGAATATAGAAGAATAGTAGTGTAGTTTTGAAGACAAATCCTCTAAGTCGTAATATCTGATGAATTGTATGATTTTTGTTTTAGCGCCCAATGAGACGCTATCAAAAGCGGTGCCCTTCGTAATAAGGCATGCAGCTAATGGTGATATAAAATATATAGATCCAGAATCTGTACCATATCTCGGTTATTCACCTCAGGACATTATGAATAAAGATGCCCTGCACCTTTATCATCCTCATGACCTCACGTATTTGAAACAAGTTTATGAGACCATCGTCAAACAGGGAGGAGTACCACGCTCTAAACCTTACAGGTGCGATGAATTTCGTTTTATTTTAATAATAATTAATTCTTAAGTGCTGGAACACGAACTTCTGTAGTACATCAAGTTATGATTAAAAATTGGAGACGTTTATCACAGTACGAAGATTTTATTGCACAAGTACACAAAATTAGGCCCACATGCTTAGATGCCGCAAATTAAACTTGATATGTATTTTTTTATGTCAGATATCGACAGACGAGCATGAGGTTCACTTGATGGTAGATGTAGTCAATGATGTGCTGTCGACCAAATTTTTACTTCGATCATTCGGAAATCCATAGACTGAAACCGAAAGGCGCAATGTGCACTTCACGGTTTTTCCATTTATGAACGTTGGTTCGTTACCCGGACGGAATTTCGATATTCCTCCCACTCGATCAATGCCCGAAGATACTAGACGTGGGGAAAACATGCTTACAGAAAATATGAAACTAAATGTAAGAAGATTGATACAAGATTGATATCCAAGACTGGTTTTACAGAATGATGGCGCAAAACGGTGATTACGTTAAGCTGGAGACAGAGTGGTCTTCGTTTATAAACCCGTGGTCGAGAAAACTTGAATTCGTTATCGGAAAACATTTGTTAATTGAAGTAAGTTATTTTTTATTGAATTAATTATTAAATATATATTATAATTTATTTCCCTTTTAACTACCTGTGAATTAAAACTTATATGTAATATTTAATCAATAGGGTCCTACGAATCCGGATGTATTTCAAAATGCAGAAATAGCAGTTAAATTGACGGAAGAGGAGAAAAATAAAGCCCAATCGCTGAGAGAAAACATCGTTAGGGCCATGAATGAAGTAAGTGACGTTGTATATTTAATGTACTAAGGTCTATAATTATTTATCGAACTAAATTCTTTATATTTTATTTATCAAACTATTGAACTTTATTTTTAACGTTAAAAACGTTATTTACGTTTCGTTTAAAACATTATTTTTAATGGGAGCAAAATTCTCACGGCTCACGAGATGGTTTGTGATTCTGATGTCCAAGCCAAGTGATTCAGACATGTACAATACCAAATGGTTAGCAGATGTGTTGCTGGCTTGTAACGAATGAGCAGGCCCTTTTCTTGATGGTTCCGAAGTCGTATTCACAAAGCATTCGTTCGAATTGTGCTGAACTTGTAGTTCTATTGCGAAAACAAATGATAAAAATTGTTCTTCGATATATTATGTAAAATGATAATTGTTTGTACAAGTTTTATGTTGTATGTATGTATATCGGCTGACGAGAGTGAGGTTCACTTATTGGCAGGTGATAGGTCAGCCACAGAACATCAATCCATGCGCTGTCGAACTACTTTTTTATTATTTTTTTATGTTAGATATCGACAGTCGAGCATGAGGTTCACTTCATGGTTGGTGTAAATTCATACACAGAATATCAGTCAATGATGCGCCGTCGGCCTACTTTTTACTACGAGCATTCGGAAAATCATAAACTGAAACCGAAACGCGCCATTGCACTTCACGGTATTTCCATCAATGAACGGTGGTTCGTTACCCGGTCGGAATTTAGATATTCCTCCTACCCGTTCAATGCCCGAAGTTACCAGACGTGGGGGCGACATGCTTACAGAAAATTATAAACATGTCCCGGTGGAATTCGAACCTACGACCCATCGATGCGCTCGGCAGGTGTTGCGCACGCCAACGAGCCCGTCATAACTTTTAGTTTTATTTTGAGTATTCGGAAATCCATTGATTAATGATTGCATTTCAGATATTGACGAAGCCCGCTGAAGCAGCTAAGCAACAAATGACCAAGCGTTGCCAAGATTTGGCCTCGTTCATGGAAAGTCTCATAGATGAAGCACCAAAGACGGATGATGACATGTGGCTCGATGTCAAGGAGCTTGACTGTGCCAACTATGTAAGTAAATGACCGCTTTACTTATGCACAGTACATACATACATACATATATATCACGCCTCTTTCCCATTGGGGTAGGCAGAGATCACGGAATTCCATATGCTCCGATCCTTACATACCACTTTCGCTTCTTCACAGTAACTTATGCTTATGACAGATTTATTTATGCACAGTTAACGTACATTCAAAGTAAAGCCTTTGAGTAAAACTAATTGGAGTTCTGACACTTCGAATCCCATATGATAACATGTCTATAATTTACTGTAAATTTGGGTATTGTAAAGAAAAATGACGTATAAAAAAACGTGTAAAAGATATGTGTATGTCAAAAAAAGACTTACTTTACTGAATGGAATGAAATGGAACGGAATGATTTTCACGAGTTGATTAGCTATTCTGACTTCTTATTTTCATTTAAATATATACATTTATTCAACATGTACTTTTCTGTTTTTAAAAGCTTAATATAACCCTGTATACTCCTGAACAGGACTTTTCGGTACAGGAGCGAGATTCGGTAATGCTAGGTGGAATCTCCCCTCATCACGACTGCGACGACAGCAAGTCTAGTATCGAAACACAAATGAGCTACAACCAGCTTAACTATAACGAGACATTACAACGGTGAGATTTATATTATACATACACACATCACCCTTCTTTCCCATTGGAGTAGGCAGAGATCACGGAATTCCATATGCTCCGATCCTTACATACCGCTTTCGCTTCTTCTACTTTCATCAATGCTTTCACACTCGTCGGTTACGAGTACTTTTGACCTGGCGACCTGGGTACGTTCGCCTTTTTTTATAGAGGGGGAAGCTTCCTTTAATTATTAAGCCGGGGGCGAGACAGATTTTTGAGGTACGTTCGCCTAGGTCGATCATTCTAGGGAATAGTCTAGTGGTAGAGTAGGCTCTACCACTCACACCAGTTTCATATATCTTTTTCGTTTCTCTACTTTCATCCATCCTTTGTACGTGCCCAAAACCAACTCAACATACCATTCTCAATTCTTGTCATTACATCGTCTAAATAATTTATATTATAAATAAATTATATATTCAAACTTTTTAAATATTGGGAGTGGAAGGTGCGAAGAAGCGTTATTTGGCGTCTTTTTTAATATCCTAAATATTCACAATTCCTAGATAATCCTTATTTATAAGCTGTTTGTTTTCTATGTAAAATAAAATAAAATAATGTTCTACAAGCTGTAGTCAATCCCCCGTCTTATGTTTGCTATTTATAGCCGATATACAAATGGACGCAGATAAGTAATACAGTGTGTTGACACACAAAATGCTAAAAATGAAAATATTGATATTAATCGCTTTCTTATGAGCTGGAGTTACGTTTTTCAAAAGAGTTATATATCATTTAAATCGTTTAAATAACAAATAAATGAAAAGTAATTGTGGGCACGAAACCCAAACATGTTTAAAATATTTAATAATAATTATATAACTTTGAATGCTACAACGAAAAACGAAATATACTTATTGTAATAATAATAATTAAAAAAAGAGTCTATTTTATTTGTGTTATTTTTTAAAAGACATCTAATAAATCCTAATAAAAACTTTAAACTCAATTTACTCAAAATGGCAACCATGTGGATTGACACTGTATTGCTTAGCGTCCATAATATACGTTATACTAAGAAACATTTACCTCAATGATAATTAAAATTATGATTTTTAGGTATTTTATCAGTCATTTGCCATATTCCGAAGATGGGGAATCTAATGACGGACTCAATAAATCGACAACGTTTAACAGCAAGTCGAACTCTACAGGGTACATAAGTTGATTTATTAATTAATTTAAAAATGACTTTGTGTATTTAGGATATAAATGTAATGTATTATATAGTATTGATCAATTGCATGATATTAAGAATTCTAAGTGCGTGCTCCTATTTCACCATGCCTACTGCTGATAGAGGACAAATCTTTGTTTTTCTTATTTTTTTCGTTAATCTTTTTATTATTAGTAATGACTTAAAGATGTCATGTGGAACGTGGTGTAATAGTTGCAGCTTTTTACAAACATTTTTTAAAACAAACAACTTGGCGATTATAAAGAGTAGTGGAGAGTTTATTGCCAGTTCTTCTCGTCCCACCGGGATGACATGTCTATAATGTTCTGTAAGCCTGTTTCCCCCACGTCGGGTAACTTCGAGCATTGATCGGGTGGGGGGAATATCGAAATTCCGACCGGGTAACGAAGCACCGGTCATAGATGGAAACCGTGCGCGTTTCGGTTTCAGTCTATAGATTTCCGAATGCTCGAACTAAAAAGTAGGTCGACAGCGCATGACTGATGTTCTGTGGCTGAGGTATCACATACCATCAAGTGAACCTCATGCTCGTCTGTCGATATCTGACATAAAAAAAACAGTCTCATTAGCCTAATACTTTTGTTGAGCTCCTTATATTCCTTTCGTTGATTATCAACAACCCTTAGATTAGTGTGTTAAAATATTAATTCATTTCAGGGCATGCTTGTCGCCATCAGCCCAAAACTCAGGTGACTCGGCTGAGATGAGTTCGTGTGCTTCTAGTGCATTTCCTATGACTAATCCCATAGACAGCCTGGGGAATTATTCAGTCATCAGATTAACTGAGTCTGCATTAAACAAGTAAGTTTTATATCTTTAATTTAAAATTGTCTTTTATTAATACGAGTATCCCAAATTTAAATAAAACGCTTTATAACTGATTAAAACGCGATTTATTATTCATCCCGTTTCGGATGCTTTTCAGCAACTGTGGTCGCGGCAGACTGAAAGATGACAGTTGTCTGATTTGAAATATCACAAAGTTGCCATGTCAACAATAAAATGTCAATGTAATTTTCTATATTTCCGATCTGTGGTTGGCAATTAGTTTTAGTAACAATTGGTGACTTGCATTTTTGAGAATATCGGCGCTCCCAGATATGTCCTTTTTTAGCGTGATTTGTTCACAAACTGGCATGATGTTTTTGTCTCGACATTTCTTAAGGAAGTTCAACGATATCAGGAGACGTGCGGCCTTTGTCTTCATGTATTCTAACCGTCGAATTTTATTGGCGTTTTCCAGTCCGTACTGATTATACACATAATATTGCACTTGTTAATATGGCAACTTTGTGATATTGCAAATCAGACAGCTGGTGACAGTCTGCCCGTGACCACGGTTGCTGGAAAGCATCCGAAACATCGGGATTATAAATTTTAATCTTTTATATGTGTAAATAAAAAAGTCTCGTGCTTGTACTCGATTGATTTTTATGTATTTTTTATGTATATTTGATAGACCGTATGAGAATGGGTCGTAAAGTCTTATTTATACCGCTAGGTGGTTGAAAATAAGGTCCCTGTCGAGAACTTATTTTTGATTTTTTTGATAAATACTTTCTATAGACTCTAGGTAGATCATGAACTGAAAATATGAAGCGTGTCTTAATCTCTTTAGCTTTAATGACACTTTGTATAATAGGCACAACACATTCATGGAAAAAGAGTTAAGGAAGATGCACCGTGAAATCAAGCTTGGAAATAAAGAGGAGAGAAAGAAAACTTATAAGGAATCACGGTTGAAGAAGAAAGAACACCTCGCTCGTTGTAATGCGTCCTTCGTACCGACGTCAGCTGCATTGTCCACTGTTGATTCAGAGGTAGGTGAGACTCTTTTGGGGGAAGGAAGGTGTGGTCAACCTAAAGGGAGTACTCTACCAGTCGAAACACTGACTGACTGGCCGGCCCTAAGGGGGCAGTGGTTGATATCGAGGTGTTGTTTATATACTATACTTTGTACTACACGTCCTGCTCGGAAAAAAACGTCTGAGAAATCAGTTGAAATTGTTGACAATAGACAGATTTCCTTTTAAAATTAGTTTCTCCGAAGTTATGTCTTCAATAGTTCGATTGTGAGTCAATATTTAAAATTAAAAGAGGATTATGAGGAGCTATTTATTAAATGAGAGTCCTAAAAGTAGGGCTACAGTAGTAAAAATTGATTTTCCCTGATTCGAAGGTGCTATGCAACGTGCTTACCGTATAAAGTGAGGGGTACAAAAGCAAAAGTTGTTATTTATATTTCTTAACTAATAATCTATTAAGAATGTTTTGCTTTGTACATTTTTAAATGTAACCCATTAGTATCACTACATATTATAAAACATAGATCTTAACCGCTTCTGTCTGTCCGCGATACACTCAAAAACTACTAAAAAGATTTCTATTCCTCTCACACCAATAGATAGAGTGTTTCATGAAGAAGGTTTAGGTATATAATTTATAACGATAATTGTCAGAAGTGTCGGAAAAGGTCAAGTCGCCTGGGAGCTTTCGTAGAAAACGCTACTCACATATATACTACTCACTACTCGCATACATAACAAAACAATGTATCGTTGGATATTCCTCTTTTTTGTAAATGACATATAGGTCTTATAAGGATAGCTTACTATACTCATTCTATCTTCTAAAAAAATGGTCACGCATCTACAATGCCGTGATTGGAAAGCTATTTAGACGGATACAGTATTAATCCTTATTAACTGAAATACGTTGGCTTCGCATTTCATGCACATTTCTATAATCTTATACACCATTTAATTTAAATGAATATCTTAGGAGTTATCGCAAAAAATTAACGCGCGCGAATGCGATCCTACGACGATAAATTAACATGTAGGCATAAAACGCTATACTACGTAGGCGAGCTGGGGTGGGTCGCTAGTCATCAATATTCATTAACAGGGACTGAATACCGGTTGATTTACTATGGCAGTTATACCGGTATAATAAAGGTTTTTTTTTCATATACTTACGTTTTTACTCATATTTACTGAAAAAAAGTACTGTGGTAAGTTTAGTGCGTATGACTCTTTAAAATTAACATGATTATCACAGTCAGACACGTATTTTGGAAAATAAAAATTAACCGGTTTGGGTCCCTGTTCATTAAGCATTCAAAAAGGCCAATAGGAAGCATTATTAGTTATATACGGGCATTGATATACTATCTCAATGGTCTATGGTGGTTTTGTAAGTATACATAATAGTAATCTTATATATTTTCAGCCACATAGTCTTAAGCGGTCTTCGAAGGGGTCGGATGGCAACCCAACGGGCTACAAACACCGCTTTTCTACGGCAAAATTGACCAGACACAATGAAAATCATCATCAAAGCGCCGTGCGGTATCAGACTCAAACTACTTCAAGTAATGCTTTTGGTAAATATCTCGTTTATCCATATATTTTTTTATCCCAAAAAACTTCTGCCCGTTTAGCATGACCATGAAGAGATATCTCGAGGAGGAAGACAAACTAAGATATAATATTTATCGATATATTATATCTCGACATGGTCAACTTTGATATACAATATAAGTATGTCGATCGACAAATATCTCTTTTGACATTAGAAATCGAGTTTTAAGTGTCATGTTTAGGGCATGCATTATTCGTTCGAAGTAGGTATTCGGATATTTCGAATTCTATAATAAAAATTATTCGAATAATTCGAATAATACGAATTTTTCGAATTGTGTTTTATTTAATGTGTGTAAATGAAAAGAAACCTTTTTAGTACTTAAACATTTTAATTAGGAACCATTATGTGCTCAAAAAAGTCGTCTAAACATAATTATAAGTTGAAAAAAATTACTTTGTTGTGTTCCGAAAATACGACCGTAGGAAACTGAGGGCGTCTAAAGTATCGTCATTAAATGAACATCTCAAATGATAACAAAAAAACCTATTAGCAGAAAATACATGTTCAGCTTCAACACTTGTAGGTGGAATGGTTAGTAAAAAATCATACATTTACCAAAACGAAGTAGAATAGTAGGTATTCGAAATGTTCAAAAAAACCGAATAATTATATAGGTACTATTCGAATAGTTAATGTAGCGAATATCCGAATAATATGAATATCCGAATATCCGAATTGCATGCCCTAGTCATGTTAGATCCGGAAGACAAAGAGATATTCGAATAAAACGCGAGAAAACAGTCGAAAATATTGTTGCGTTTTTAATAAAGGGTCTTTTAAAAAAATGTTCAGTTAAATAAAATCAAAAAAGGCACATCAGACAATTTTAATAGGGTTAGGGGGAATAATAAAATATAGATATTATATTATAGAATATAAACCACAGTACAGAAGAAGTACGTAGAATCAGGATCGACTGTCGCCAAATTCATACAAATGAATGGAGTATTTAATACTGCACAGTTACAATTATTTTCGATTTGTTGTTTTTATTTAACTCAAAAATAGCTAAATCACACTGGTCTTACAATATATCTTAGTGCTTGGCGGTAACAGTTATTTTGGCTTAGCGCACAAAGTATATACGACGTTTTATAATATTAAAACAAACTAATATATCATTACTAAAGTAAACTTTATATGAAAGACATTAGGATGATTTTGGCTGACTGTTATCGATTTAGCGCCACCGTAATAATTTGACACGCCTGCTTCGCACTTCTATTATTTTTCCCTGTTCTGTGAGATAAACAGTTGATTTATTTTATTTCTAGTTTCTTCACAAATACCCTCTACCACTGGACCTGTGAACAACATGAATACATTATTACTTGGTATGGCACCACAGGTGTCTCTAATGAGTCCCGTACCCATCGTGCCAGGTAATAACATTGTACACAATTCTTATAATATTCTAAAAATCATCGCAGAATGTATAAGTTAAAACACACACAGTGATATTTTTACGAAATTATGGCGACATGATGTCATTTGACATACAAGAGCAATAATTGAAAATTTATTTAACACCCAGAGGCGTGCCCAGAGTATCAATATGGGGCAAACCCAAAAATATATATACTCAGTGCTCCTTTGATTGCGCGATTCAGGATTAATTGTAGATGTGGCTACATAACTCCCAAGCATTGTTGTAGTAAGAGACTTGGTGATTGTAACGAAACACACTACAGACACACTACTTGACATATATTGAGAATTCCATAAATTGGGCGTTAGTTCCGGTAAAGTAATTAGCTTTAAATTTTCTACACACACAAAGCCTCACACGGAATACTACATCATATTTAATAATAAAAAGAAGAAAATCCAAGGCACGTAATCACTTGCTCAAACTAAAGCAAATAACAATCATAATAGCCTTAGAGCAACACAAAGCTCGCAGCCGCCTACAAAAAATGTCACATGACAGAAATTTCTCTGCTTGTCTCAAGATAGCAGATGAATGTTACAATATGTATGCCAAAATAAATAAAAAAAAAATGTTATGGCCATTTTTATGGTTGCATTAAGCCGGCCTTTTGGTCTATGGTCGCCACTGGTAACATCAAACATGAGCTAAATTAAGTACGTGAAAGTACGGGCAAATAACTGCGACCAATCTTCGACGGAGTTTATGACGTGTACGCATGTATTACTCCGTGCATGAAACTAATCATCTATATTTATCAATTTTGAGACAAACAATTTTAATGTTGAATTATTTGTCATTACAGCCATGGTTCCAGTTTGTTACATGCCTCCAACACCACAGCGTTTACCCATCCAGATGCCTGTGCAAAATATATATCAAAACAGCGCCAATCAGCATTATACCAGTAAGTTCCTTCATGTTGATGTCTTTCATATTATGTCAAAATCAAAACTGAAATCAGCACTTAATTTACACTTACATGTTTGGAGTTGAATGCTGATTTAAACCTATGATTCTAGAACCTTCTATACATTGTGCGAGAGCAACTTTGTTTTTTACAAATTGTGTTTTGTATAGATGGTGATTATTATTAGTATGTGTATATTAAAATGTGTTTATAAGACTTTTGTAATAAATACATTTCATTTTTTAAGGATTATCTATTACTTTCGTAAATGATGAAACGTTTTAGATATAAATAATTCATAGATATGAATACTTTCAGTGGCATAAAATAAATATAATATAATACAGTGGATTTGTGTTAAGATAATCTGAGATCGTGGTGACTCAATTGAACGGCGTGGAACTCAATTGATATTTTAAGAACAATTAGTCATAGTTTAGCGAAAAGGATCCAACCCACAAAGAATTCATTGTAGGTTGGATCATTTTCGCTAAACTACTACTAAAGTTGTTCAATTGCGAAAAGAGATTCTTAAACTACATTGACATAGTATTAAATTAAATTATGTGTGTTAATTACAGTGCCTTGTGCTATGTATGGACAGCCAATGTATGGCGCTCCTTTACTATATTCACCGGTGAATGCACAAATGCAGCAAATGCAACAAGTTCAGCAAATGCAACAAGTTCAACAAATGCAACAATTGCAACAAATGCAGCAGATGCAGCAAATGCAACAAATACAACAAATGCAGCAAATGCAGCAAGGTTTCATGGCACAAAGCTTTGGAGCGGCTGGTATGCATCCCCTAGGATTATCAAGTGGGAATTTTCAGGAGGTGAGAGTTGCTTCTAGAATTGTTCGTTCACACGTGATATTATACTATCTGACAAGAGGCCCAAGTACGAACGACTTTCAATAAAGTTATCGTGTTACATGGAAAAACCGTGAAGTGCACTTTTTGCGTTTCGGTTTCAGTCTATGTATTTCCGAAACAGTGACTTTTATATTTTGGCTGAAGTATCACCTACCATCAAATGAACCTTGTGCTCGTCTGTCGATATCTAAGATAAAAAAAATCAGTGTCAGAAATTTCATACAATATTGACGAAACGAATACTTTCGCGCAAGTTGTTCTTGCTTGAGCCTCAGTCCTCATGTTGCTAATAGCAATAGCCTTTTCTGAAAATTTAGTTATATATTTGAATTTTTTATTTTCTTTGATTGGTCGAAAAGTTGTTTTTTTTATTTACTATAATTTACTATAATTACGAATTGAAAACTTAAAAAACTCAGACTCAGTGTGTTTCATTTCGTGTTCAACAGTCTTTTCAGTCAGTTTGCGTATAGTCTTACGGCCTTATTCATAATCGTATTATAAGCCTGATATAGTTAAAATATGTTTTGTTTCTTTCGTTCTTTAGTCTTTTTATATTCGATAGAGCGAGACAAAACATATTTAAACTATATCAAGCTTATAGTACGTTTATGAATAATGCCAATAGTATTTTGCGATTTTGTAGTTTAACCCTGATTTCTTCAGGTAATTGCTTATATTTAATGCGCAATTTAAAAAATTGTACGTAATAAATTTGAATTTACTCGAACTGAACGAACATGATAGAAATGATAATATATTTGATATTAAAACTTGAATGTATTTACGTACTGCGCTTAATAGTATTGAATGAAGCTGCAAGGTTCAAATTAAGACAGGTACAAGACATTTAATATTATGGTTGCGACCTGAGAATGCGAGGCGTGTCTTATGTGACCGTCTCTTGCGTGAACTGAGCGTCATACGAAAGCATATAAGGCAACCCTAACCTAAGACACGAAATTTCTGGTACGCGGCTTGGTCTTAGGCTGATTTTAGTCTCACGCTCACAGTCAGCGCTCATAGCTCAGCACGTAGTTTGTCAGCGCTGAGCCTCAGCGTGGCTCGATTTAGTATCATGCTGACCGCCTTACTGTACAGACGACGACCAAAATGCGCTGACGACGTCCGCTCCGCTCGACACTAGAACGCTCACTGAAAGCAGAGGCGCTCGTGCGATCGTCAGCACCGACAGCTACGCGGGCCGACGCGCGACGCGTACGACCGCGTAGCTATCAGCGCTGACCACCATCGATATTTATCGATGGTAGATAAACATCGATGTTTGGTCTCCGAAATCATCGACACATCCTTGTTACGAGAATAATACCGAAATGTGGATGAATATGTTCTAGGCCATCTAGCGTGAATTGGATCTTAGGCTTTGTGGTGCCGATAACATACCTATTCAACTTTGGAACAGTACTTGTGTAATACAACTCCTTCGACAGGTTCGAAAATCCTTTTTCAAATCTGGTCAAAAGTTTAAAAATCGATATTTTCTTTTTAATAGTTATAGTTCTTTTAAATATTGATCATCCCTACTCCTCTGTACCTATTTTAATGTTAGATATAAGAGCTGAATGCTTTTTTATTTTTGACTCATGAAAGCGATGATGGTAATTAATGTAAATAGTAAAAAGTAGTTTAATTTAACCCTTTAACATAATAATATAGAAACAATAAAATAGATTAATTATGAATACAGAATAAATAACATTCGAGATATAATAATTTTATTTGAGGGTAGGGGAAGGCGGGGCTGTAAGTGCCGATTTTGACAAATCCCTAAATAAATCGGAAAATATGAATGCTACCTTTAATATTTCTAGTCTATCTGAGGTTAAATTTATTCTAGATTTAAAATATATACACAGTTTTAGTGGTTTTTTAATAGTTTTATTTAGAGAATTAAATTTGTAAGCAGCGGTCGCAAGGCACAACCAACCCCTCGCTGGGGCAAGTTGTGCCGCAGCTGAGGTTGGTTGTGCCGTTTGTAATGTTTGGCCTTTTACACGGATTTTGGAATAAAAAATCCGTAACATTCGTTAGCTGATATTAATTATTTAATTACATCAACATTTTATAAGCTTTAGTAGTTTATTTACTAAACATCATTGAAGAAAACAACAACCTGTTATTCTTCTAACTATTTGATACTGAAATTATCTTCTAAATTAATATTTTTTAATTAATTTTAATGTAAAAGAGATCTGTTAGACAGAGTTATTAAAACTATTTTCCAGCCCAAGAAGGTAGAATGCTTGGACACTAAATTGCATACCAGTGTGTGACACACTGGTATACAAGTTGTCTTACTTCTTCAGGTAGAAGTTCGAATGAGATAGATGGGCTTTTTCAGATATGAAGTCATGTCAATGACGTCTCTTGTTCCTCATTAAATATCAGTCTTGATTTTTATCAAACCATAGGAGTGAGTCCACTCTTTATTATCTTGACAGCCCTTTGTAAAAAAATCCTGGGAAGTGGTTCGCCCTTGTGTTTTTCTCTTGTATATTCTCATACTATCAAATGAAACAATATAGGTTATTAAAGGTTAGCTGGGGGTTGTTTGTACCGCGGCACAATTGACCCCGATTGAACGGCACTTTTTACCCCGTTTCAAATATGTTAACTTTTTAACATATGCCAAAAAAACAGCCTGTATAAGGCGTTAAAATTGCATAAATTATTATTTTTGGATAAATTATAAACACATTAGTAAAATTCCCATATTCGTAACGCCAAAAATGCTTACTTGAGACCAAAAAGTATACAAGACAAAATATTTACTCACTCGATGCTGGAGGATCATAACATACACTTCCACTGAGTCCGCCTCTCTGGCGCAACTGAAATGACCGCCGCACATGCGCTATAGTACCAGAGCGACGGACACAATACGAACATATAGCTATCTCTTTTTGTTTTTTAGTTATTTGCATCGGAACAACTTACCCCCGGCACTTTCAGCCCCGCCTTCCCCTACCTAATTGAATAATAAAAAAAGCAAAATATGCTAAATAGTTTTGCCGAAATATAAATGAGACATAGCCAGTCTATAAAAAAGAAGTATATTTTTGTATTTGGATGATGAGAATATAATTTGATATAAGATAATTACTTTATTTTGCGTGAGCTGCTTCTGTAACAAGTCACTTTATAATGTAGTTAACGAACAACAAAAATTTGATCAAAGATAAGATTGAGTTCTTCGATCTTTACTTTATGTACTGTACGATAACATATAATAATTTGGAAAATATAGTTTTAAATATAACAAATATTTGCATACTATTAGTTGAAAGTAAAGCTTTTAAATAAAATACTGTATACCTGATTAAAACGCGATTTATTATTTATATTGTTTAAATTATTTATCCCGACGTTTCGGATGCTTTTCAGCAACCGTGGTCGCGGGGAGACAGAAAGATGATATAAATAATAAATCGCGTTTTAATCCGGTTTACAGTATTTTATTTAAATGTGTGATACTCGCGTTAATAAAAGTAAAGCTTTTAAGTTAAAAAAAAATACGCATTATTAATTGATTAACGTAAATGCATTTATTCAATCGGCTACTTTGTACTAGATGGCTTTCGCGTTTATGTAATGTAATGGTCGATGTGAACCGTGGAATTCACAATAACAATATATCGCAGGCTTGTAAACTCACTTTCCCAATGAAGAACAATGCGATGCTTTCGGCGGCTCGGAAAGAGAAACGGATGAAATCTATATTGCCTACCGATAAAAGTGGAAGTGGTGCCAGTCATTCGTCTGCGGCTGTTTCCCATCTGGTATGTTTTTAAAGACAACCTTTTACAGATGATTTTCAGTGTTGCCATTTATGGCATAGGGGCCGTTCAAATATTGCGTAAGTAGATTTATTATAATTATTTACCCCCCTATCCCCCTTGTCAGCAAAAGTAAGCAAAGCTCTTACACCCTCCACCCATGCGGGAGATTACGTAAACATTTTTCAATTATAAATGTATTTTTTTGTATTATAATTATAATGTTATAATTATAATTTGACAAATAAGAAAATAGATTTAGGATAGAGATTCGACGTATGCATTATTTGCGGGAATCCCCGAAATTACGTTTCGTTTTCAAGCATAGACAATGTGAGGGCTGCCATTCGCCTAAAAAAGTAAATAACTACCGATGACGTAATCATCATCTAGACTCCCCTACCTCCCATGTCATCTAAAATAAGCAAAACAAAGACCCCCCTACCTCCCATAGTGCTTACGTAATACTTGAACGGCCCCATAGGCGGTATAAATATATGAAACAAACCGATTCCCCTCTCTGACTAATAATTATAATCAGCGTTCTATTGGTGGTCTCAGAAAAGGGGTTGGGTAGAAATTTTCTTCTGAGTAACATCAGAATTGACATTAAAGGTAGGCTCAGTTCGTGTCTTGAACAGTATTTATTTATGAATAACACCCTCAATGTATTCGATTCCTAAAAAATATTTTTGTATCATTGATATTATCTATCTCTGTTGTTAAATTACTAAAGATACATGTATGTTGATTAAGTAACTCTGGAGGGTTATTCACGATCATTCGAAATCATTCCGCCCGGAAAGCTACGCTCTCCCACTGAAGTGTTTCGTATCCTATGGGATATGAAAATGGTATTCTCAATTTCTATAGGATTGAGCATCGGCATTCTTCGGGAGTTTCCGATTAAAATCTTAGTATAAAATGGTAGAAAGCTTGATATATCGGTACGGAATCTTGTAATATCGGTACGGAAAGTTTTCGAATGATCGTGAATAACCCTACTGATCACCGCATTAGGACACTGTTAAGCAATAGAGTGTCAACCCACAAAGTGATAAAAATGTAAATTTTGATACCTATCATACATAACATTTAAATCGTTTTAATAGTAAAAATATTGAATAAACTAGTGGGCACGAAATCTAAAAATGTTTAGAATATTTAACAATAACGCACTAAATTACAAAACATCTATTATTTCTGTTCTTGTTTAAAAGAAATTTAATAAAACCTAATTTAAACATCAAACTCAATTTTTTCAAAATGGCAACCATGTAGGTTGACATTGTATATTGCTTATCAGCATCCATTTATGGTTGCTGACTGTAATAACCAATTTATGAATACCTGCCCTTTTTTTAATCAATAGAAATAGAGCGATTCTAAGCATTGTTTCAGTCCATGATGACTAATGCGACAATTATTGTAAATCGGTATCTAATCAGCTAAATTAGATTAATACTCAATGCCTTCATCTTGTAATCGATGTTAAAGAATTCTATTTCTACCAGACCTGAAAAATAAATCCATACGTCCGGATGCTAGAAGGGCCATGATGAATAGAAGTTTCGGTTCGGTTTCGGGTTATCAATGTTTGGTTTTGGTTATTCCAAATATATATATCATAGACGTCGCGAGAGTCCGAGGTGGACGTACAAAAATGACTTAACAAAGTAGAAATTTACATTTTTTTCAACTTTTGGCTCCCTGACATAGTTTACTAAGATATGAATTTATGTCTAGGTTAAGTTGTGATTGTAAGCATAGCTTATGAAATAATCCTTAAAAACCCTATGAGGTCACATATTATGTATATTACAGCGCCAGAGCGGTCACTTTCTTATATAAAATCAATGAAATATAAACCTTACGTCACACAATGTACTTTGAGTATATGTCTACCTTGAGGTCACAGGTGACCTACGTGGCGATAAACGTGTTAATTCTTCAAATAACAGTAAAATCCTAATAACCATATTTATTCTTTGCTCTCAGATGGTTTTTTTTTAGTATTTAATGTCCTTTAATTGGTATTTATCAACAGAGTGCAAGCTCGGTGAACGATCAAGGTAAAGGCAAGGGCAGACTCACTAACAGTGACGCAACTATTGACAAGACCGACGAAGAGTCCAGCTATTCCTCATTCTATTCTAACTTCTTCAAGAGTGAATCTTGCACTGGCAGTGCAGAGGAGAGCGATGTTAAAAAGGTTAGGACTTAGAAGTACAATCTATTTGAATTATCAGAGACGTGAATTATTTAAAATGCACTTTCATCAATGCTTTCATACTCGTAACCGACGAGTGTGAAAGCATTGATGAAAGTGGAAGAATCGAAAGTGGTATGTAAGGATCGGATCATTTGAAATTCCGTCATCTTTGCCAGAGGCGTGATGTTTATGTATGTATGTACAATGACAAAAAGTGTTACTGTAATAAAATAGTTAAGGTGACACTAGTCGACATTTTTTCCATAGAAATTTCGGGGGGTATTACTCCACTATTTAGCACTGTACATGCAAAGTTGAACATGATATCGTTTTGTCTCATTATTAATTTTGTCTGTGCGGAAACAGAATGGTAAAATAAAAAACCATTAAAAAGTTACGAGCTACCAAAGATTCATTTTTATTGCCATTTTTAATACAACTTTGGGCTTAAATTAGTAATAAAAGAAGTATCAAATTTTCAAAACAAAGTCGGTACCGACAAAGCAAGTTTATCGAAGAATACAATAACTTTTATTTGTAATTCATTTATGCAGTGGTTTTTTCATAAAACTCGATTTTCCAAAGGCATTCATATTCATATTCATATTTTTTAGACGCCCCTTTTACTATGAATTATCGTGCATCTCACTTAATAATGACTGCCCCAGTGCGGTGCGGGAGAATAGCATGCTTTTTGGCAACGCCTACCAGTGAGTTCGAGCCCGCGACTTGTGCAACCTTAAGGACTGGAAACGAAAAAGAAAATTAATAAAGCGCTTAATGTAATTATATGTATAGAAACACAGTAACATATTTATTACTAGCAATTGCCCCCGCAACCCCCCTTGTGGGTTGAATTTCGTAAAATCCGTTCTTAGCTGACCTCTACTCGGCGAAAGGAATATTCCTACCATATTTCAAGTCGCTACGCCTTATGGTTCCAGAGATATCGTGATGAGTATCTATATAGGTGGGAATCTCTTTTATATATATAGATAATCCCAATGGGAAAGAGGCGTGATGTATATAAATATTTATGTATATATACGTACGTATTAACGTATGTATGTACGTATTACGTTAAAGTCGGCAAGCCCGGCTTTTGGGCTTGTATGGTGGTCCCGCCACTGTAACCAAAATGTTTTATTTTTGATAAAAACTAAATAAGTTTTTATTTGTTTAATATTTTAGCGAATACTGGGTGCTACAAATTCATTCGAATCGAAGCCATTGAAGAAGAGTCCTGGAAGAAAAGTAGAACCGCCTTGGATGGAAAATGTAAGTTATATATTAACATATTCATTTTCTCTTTACATTTTGTAAAGGACTATCATGTATCATACATTATCAAGTTATGTTTTACTAGAAAGACAAGGCTAGAAAGACCAGTCCATTTTCATTGTGATTGACGTTGATATTTAATTGTTTTATAGATAAAAACACGATTATTATTTATTTACTTTTATTTAATTTAATGGCACATTCAGTACATATTATGTTTCTTATGTTACCAGATTATTGTACGAACCGTTCGTTTATATTTTCCCGCATGAATTTATAAACGCCCAAAAAACCGTCACCATCAATAAATATTTCAATTTAACGTTCTTATTTGCGTGTATTTATAAACGAACACGAACATTGAGTTTAAAATTTTACTTTTTTTTTTCAACCCGTATTTTTATACATGAATTAACAATTTGTTTTATTGGGCCAAGTGAAATGAGCCGGACCTAAATCAAAGAATCCCGATTTAGTTCCGGCTCTCGTCGGCCGCTGCCGCAGCATGTTATTATATTTTTAATTAATAGATATTAAATAAAATAGAAGAATAACATTTTATTTATCTATTCAAGGTATGTGTCACGTCAGAGTTAATATACAAATATCAAGTAACACCTAAGGACAAGGAAGAAGTCTTATTACGTGACAGGAAGAAGCTAGAAACTCTGGAACAGGTAGTTTAAATTGAATAGTGATGCTTATTAATGATCATCAATTATTATCAACGTGAATAGTGAGCAAATTTTTGTTTGTTTTGTCCATTCCAGCCTTCGTTGGTAAATGATCAATTGGAACAATTATATTTGGATCTTCAACTAGAGGGCGTTGCCACAAGACTGACACTCGAGGAAAACATAACGAGTTCCAGTAGCTCTGGCGAAGAAAGCTTCGTACGAAGTTCTAAAGTACAGGTATGCTAAATGCAAAACAAAATAATCTGACTGCAATTATTGAAGACACGAGTGGATGAAGAGCAAATAGTTATCTAATAAAGTTGCGTTACATATTTATTAGATAACTATTAACTTTCTTGATTATATATTTTTTTATGGAGACACATAACACCTTTACAAAACACGTCCTAAAAATGTTACGTAGCCCATCCATTTATGTCTTCAATTATTAACTGAACTGAAATGGTTGTACCACGCCTATAAATATAGTTGGCTGTGTTTATGAGGCATGTTTCAATTAGCTCTAGAGGTACGGTCCACAAATATTTACGGTCGAGCAAGGCACATAAGATTGATCGGAGACGAACGATCGAATGACATCGTTCATTCGATCGTTCGTTCACGATCAGAGAAACGGACACAGAAATATGTCTTTTTTATGTCAGATATCGACAGACGAGCATGAGGTTCACTTGATGGTAGGTGATACCTCAGCCACAGAACATCAGTCAATGATGCGCTGTCGACCTACTTTATACTTCGAGCATTCGGAAATCCATAGACTGAAACCGAAACGCGCAATATGCCCTTCACGATTTTTCCATCTATGATCTGTCTGTCCCATGCCCCACTAGGGGACTCGGTAATTTATACATACAGTAATGCACATCGATTGATAATGCCATTCAGTCTATTAAGCCGTATTATCGAACTAACGTTTGTAGAACGCCTTCGTGCGACTGAGACGGTGCTATACAGAGCCGAAACTAGCCGATTGTCTCATTCTTTAGGTCGATGTGCATTACCACCGGCTTATGTACAATAGATGCATACTCGAATGAAAATCTGCTGGGCTTGGGATACAAATAAAAATATTGTATTACTACTACTTAGTTTTGTCTTTTATTAACGCGAGTATCACACATTTAAATAAAATAATACTGTATAACGGATTAAAACGCGATTTATTATTTATATTGCAACTTTGTGACATTTCAAATATCAGACAACTGTCATCTTTCTGTCTCCCTGCGACCACGGTTGCTGAAAATCATCCGAAACGTCGGGATAAATAATTTAAACAATATAAATAATAAATCGCGTTTTAATCTGGTATACAGTATTTTATTTAAATACTACTTAGTTTTCAGATTTTCATTGTAAATTCCATTTATTTGGTTTAGTGGTAACTACGTTCATTAGATGAATAAAAAAATGTTTTGTTATATGTAGAAGACCGATCTTGCTACAAAAAATCAATTGTTTGTCACAATACATGTCACTATCTGTCTGATATATTTTTTATATAACCTAGGTTCGCCGGAGGAAACGGGAATACAGCAAGCTTGTAATGATTTACGAAGAAGATGCACCTTTACCATCACCAGATGACGCTGATAGTTCGTCCACCTCATAATGAGACCATTTCGATCAAAAATAACCTTTAAGTGTACCTAAATATTCTATTTTCTTCATAGTATATAGCATAGTGAATTACTATCAGACATATGTTGAAGTGTACCTGAAGATGCGAACAAATTTGAAACTTTTAACTAAGTTTGTGATAATAATATAGATCCACAATTATTCTTGCAAAAACATTTCAGTTATATGAAAATAGATTTGCGCAGTTTTTAAATAATATGCAATAGTTAGGTTATGGTTTTGATGTTTAATGTTTCCAAATGAATCTTTCATTAATTCAATATTTATTGTAAGTTTTAATGTTGGCCTCTCGGTGTGAGGCCTCTGCTATTATGATTATTAATTAGCAGTTACGAAATTCTGGTCAGAGTTATTTTTTTTTGTTATTGCTAATATCTTTTACAGACTTTGTATGTTTTTATTGTATTAAAAATAATTTTATATGTAGAGAGTAATTAAGCTTTTTTAGATTTAAGAGTAAATGTTGGATTGTGCTTATATTGTTTACTATAATAAAAGGACATTGAGCTCCGCGGACGAAGTTTATCGACTAACACTTTCGTGAATTTGTAAATCTTATGTAAATGATTATAATTAAATTATTTTCTAACGGCCTTATTCATAAACGTATTATAAGCTATAGTTAAAATATGTTTTGTCTCGCTCTATAGAATATAAAAAGACTACAGAACGAAAGAAACAAAACACATTTTTAACTATACAAACTATAATACGTTTATGAATAAGGCCGATTATCTTTTGGTATATTATAATCCAAAATCATTTATAAGTATATTTTTTGCAGTAATTTCATTTTAGTGGGATTTGATACTTTAAACCGTCAAATATAACAAATTATAATTTTATAAGAAGTTGCGTTTTAAACAAAATAAATACATAGTTTGAATTTTTAATTAATAGGTATCGCTAAATAAGAGTAGGTAATATTGTTTTTTACTTATTGTTAACCAGAGCGTCATTTAAAATTTAAACCCAGAAACTTATGAGATTTACCGCGGAATACTGAAACGATACTCAAAATTGAAGGCTTCTCAAAGCTTCTCTTTCATTTATCGTATGTTAATGACAAGGACAGCTCTACGTTTAAGCACAACTAAATGTTAATTTGCGTTTGAGTATTCAACCGTAAATCTGTTATTTTTTTTTTCATTTAAATGTCGTGGCTGTCACGCTAAGCTGTTGTTGAAAATAGAAAGAGTAAATATTTTTTCGTTAATTAATGTTATTAATTTTATTTTATATCTACGAAGTAACACTTCAAACAAAATTCAAAAAAATATATAATAAAATTATTTCCTTAAAGGAAGCTTATAAAACTATTTTAGTATACCTACTTAAAGTATTAGTTTTAAGGTTCAGAAATTTATAGCAGTATGTTTAAATGTAATTGAAAAAAAAAAGAAATATATGGTTATAGGCGATATGTATTGTCGCGACAATTAATAATTAAGCTTACTATGAAAAAGGGGAATTCCTTAAATACTCTGTATATTTATGCTTACAAAAAATGCCTTATTGTGAAATTAACGTAGAATACTGCAAATGAAATTGATTTTCAAATCAGAGAGTGAAATCTTAAAGAATCCTGACTAAATAAAAATTTCAGAAGATTTGAAAATAATTTACGGCCGCTTTCATCAAACGCCAAATTAAGTTATGTGTAAATTTCTATCTCTGTTTATTACTTAATATTTGAAAGAGATAAATGATAATAACGCATAATAAAATACAATGTTTTTTCTCATTTCAATATTTTTATTATTTTCGTATCGTCTTTTATTTTATTAAATTTTCTATTTATAATATTAGTTTAGTTTTAATTCAAAATATATTGCTGATTATGAAATAAAGCTTCCTGTTTAAATGTTGTGTATGTAAAATATTTATTTTAAAAAAAATATATGTTAGCGAATGCTAAGCTTTTAAAATATCGCTGTCTATTTAAAAACAAAATTATAGTAATTTTAATATAAGATGTTCATTTAATTGGCTATTTACCTATGATAATGGAAACCAAATAAAATACACATTTATTTACCAAGTATTTGATTTTTATTTATAACCTTCTTCAACACCTGCTACGAATCACATGCCCTTGTATTATATTATAGTGCAGTGGCGTAACTTGGCTTTATGGAGACCAATGCTAAAAATAATGAGCTGACAGTACTGTCAGTACTAGATGACCGGTCTAAAATACTTTCCAGCACGCCTGTTGCAACTGAAACGTATCACCATTATGTTGGACATTGGTTCTAGGGAATTACGGTCTGCGCCGAGGTAGTGAACAGTCGGTATTGCATTTTTTTTTATAATATAGGGGGCAAACGAGCCTGCGGCTCACCTGATGGAAAGTGAACACCGCCGCCCATGAACATCTGCAACACCAGAGGACTTGCAGTTGCGTTGCCGGCCTTTAAGGTAGGAATAGGCTCTCTTCTTGAAGGTCCCCAAGTCGTACCGGTTCGGAAAAATCGCTGGCGACAGCTCATTCCACAATAGCGTAGTGCGTGGAAGAAAATTGCGCATAAAGCGCACAGTGCTAGACTTCCAAGCGTCACGATGTTTAGGGGTGGAACTTGGAGTTTGACCATATGATATTTTGACATATGGCCGCGCCCCGTGTTGTGTTCGTTTTGATTTAATTTGGTTACTGCTCGATTAAAATTATTTTTAAAAATGTAGTGTTTGATGTTAACGAAGAGCTATGTAGTGTTTCGTTTATAGAAATTCCTTAGGACTGATTCGGGGAAAAGTATCAAAGATTATCGATAATGTAGCAAAACTTGGGCTAGATGCTGTAGAAATGCACACTTTCGGTTATAATTTGATCATTCAGACTATACCTCTTTCTAATGCCTTCACAAGCAGCTGCTATTAACTGCCGAAAGTTATTTATTTAGATATCGACAGACGAGCATGAAGTTCACTTGATGGTAGGTAATACTTCAGCCACAGAAGAACATCAGTTAATAATGCGCTGTCGACCTAGTTTTTTCTTCGAGCATTCTGATATCCATATACTGAGACCAAAGCGCGCAATTTTTTGTACGGTTATTCCGTCTATGAACGGTGATTCCTTCTTACCCGGTCCGAACGTCGGTATTCTTCAGAGTTATATCTAAATTCTTGTTTAAGCATTTGAAACCATGTGCAAATCTTTTCTTTCTTTTCTTATTTCTAAATTTAAGGAATGTATAGCCCTAAGCCTACGCGCAGACTGGAGCCACTAGTGGCGACCACAGCACAGCCACCGGTGGCCGCCACAAGCTACGGGCGTAATCTATACATATAATAAAAGAGTAGGATCGAAATTACGCTTCACTAAATATTTTTACCAGAAATTAAGAGGGGTGATAAAAGAAGGGTAGCAGAATGCATAAATGCAATTTTTAAGATTCTTGTCTGTCTGTCTGTCTGTTTGTTCACGCTAATCTCCGAAGATACAGAACCAATTTTCGCGTAATTTATACAAATATATTAAGCAAAGTTCAGGGCAACATATAGGCTTTGTTTCATCGAAATCGGTTGTCGGAAAAAAAAGTTATCATCATTTAAATATTATTTTAAAGGCATCATTTCAACAAATTGCAATGAAAACTGACTCGTGTTGAATTTTTTCGAATTGTCAGATGTCAATCACAGTTTGATATGTAAATGAAATAGTTTGATAATTTCGCCGTTTTTCGATATGTGTTCGTGGCATAGTGGATATACGGTCGTACTACGTAATTTCAGATGCGAGTTCGAATCATCACTCAGGGAAATATTTTTTTGTATTTATTTTTTTATATTTTTAAAAGAACTAATATTGAAAATAGAAAATGTATTATTGAACTATTCTATTATATAAAAATGTATTTCTTATGAGATCGTTTATTTCGCATTTTCATCAATCCTTTCCTTTCCAAGGGAATTAAACCAAGTTATCTGAAATTAAAAGTGATCAATTAAATTAAATAAATATAGAGGTGGATATAGTATCTTCCACACTAATTAAATTTATTAAAAATTAAGTATTTGGCCAACATGGCCATACTATTTTTTTCATTCATTTTACGTTGCATTTCTCCATACCTTCATTTTATTCGTATTTAGACATTTTCTTGGCGTTTTTTCCATGTGTGGCAAGTATTTTCAAACCCCCGTACAATTTTCGTGCATATATATAAGACGGAAAATGCATTGAATCCAATCTTCGACTGAACTCTGATTAGTGGAGAAAAGACACATATCTGCCTTTTGGTGACGTAAAATTTGATTGATATGCATCTCCCTAAAGTTTCTTTAAAGTCAGGTTAATTTTTTCAATTACTATGGTATTTCTTTTGAATTTCAAATCATCATTTGAACCCCAACCTCAACCACCATTAAACATGTCGATAATATGATGCAAAAGCAACCGTCCGCGTCAATGACTACTCTGATAGCTCTTTCCGAAAAGAAATCACCAAGTACAGAGGATGGATATAATATGAAGAAAGCTTGCTCTAAAGTTCAGCATAAAGTGATCCCCACGCGAACGAAGTCGCGGGCATCAACTAGTCTACTATATAAAAATAAGTAGGGTTTTCCTTCCTGACGCTATAACTCCAGAACGCACGAACCGATTTCCACGGTTTTGCATTCGTTGGAAAGGTCTCGGGCTCCGTGATGTTTATAGCAAAGAAAATTCAGGAAAAATTCCAACAGAAAAGCGGGAAAATCTTTTTTCTTTAAGAATAATTATATAATTTCGAAGCCAAAATTGTGGCAGAACAACGTCTGCAGGGTCCACTAGTATTTCATATATTTTAGGGCATCCGCGCAAACACGGCGCTCGAGTGGCCGCCACCGAACTTCTAGCCACCGGTGGCCGCCACAACGTGCGGGCGCGATATTTCATACATTTTACAGTAGCTGAAACGTCTAGAGGCCGCTTCTAGTGGCGGCCACCAGTGGCTCTAGTCTGCGCGTAGGCTAAAAGTATTAGGCACCCCAATTTTTTTTAATAATGGAAATAAAACAACTGCTACTTTCTGAATAGTATTAGTGTAATACAATTAGTGATACAAATAAGAATAACAAAACACTAAAATTTAGTCGGTCCACCTTTTAAATTTTATTACTATTTTTTTATATCAGAGCGGGCAACTGAGCAGGTGGGACCTGATGATAAGCAATCACCACCGCCCATGGACATCTGTACGTCTCACCCCGGAATACTGAAACGATAATCAAAATTTGAGGGCTTCTTGAAATGTTTCTGTCTTTTATTTTACCTTCGTAATGAAAGAGTTAAAGATACTTTTGAGTACACCTCAATGTTGATTAGCGTTTGAGAATTCGGTCATCAGATGCTTTGTTGGCCTACGCTTATTCTATCTGGCATCCTGCGTACAAGCTTTATACTATCCTCCCTTGTAATGGCTTGCCATTCATGGACCAACGTATTTTTTTTTAACTTTGATGCATTGACATAGTATATTGTTGATCGAAGCTATGATGTATCATTGTGATCTTTAATCCTATGATAGAGGACAAATCTTTGTTTTATTTTTTTATTTTTTCGTTTATATATATTTTTTGATAATTATAGTTAATTGTGTGATGTCATTGTGGAACATGGTGTAATGGTTGCAGCCCCTTATAAAACATTTGTAAAACAAAAACTTGGCGATTAAAAAGAGTGGCGGCGAGTTTCTTGCCAGTTCTCGTCCGCTCTACGCCCTTGATTTGTGAACTGGCAGTAAATGTAAAATTGGAAGCATTTAATATGTATTTTTTATTGACGTTCATAAGTGTACATTGTGTTACCTAAATGAATAAATGATTTTTGAATTTTGAATTTTATGCTTCAAAATACCCCAAAGATGCTCAATTGCGTTGTCCAACAAGTCAATGTTGTTTTCAGTAAACCATCGTATTTTAATCGCTGACTTAATACAATGCACCTTATTGTCTTGTTGGAATATGACTCCGTATTGGAATATCGAAATTCCGACCGAGTATCGAATCACCGTTCATATATGGAAAAACCGTGAAGTGCATATTGCGCGTTTTAGTTTCAGTCTATGGATTTTCGAATGCTCGCAGTAAAAAGTAGGTCGATATCGCATCATTGACTGATGTTATATAGCTGAGATATCAAGTGAAACTTATGCTCGTCTTTCGATATCTAACATAAAAATATACGTAATATATTCGAACTGGTGGAGGTTTTGTAGCTTCTGTTAATTCGCAAGCGATATTGATCAGACTTCAGTCATATCTTAATTGGTCGTATTAAATTTTATTCTGAATAGTCTAAATAGCTAATTATTATGATTATTGGCATTGTCGCGAGCATTTAAGAGGACCCTTCCCGGTTCGACTATCGTCAACGCGAGCATGGTTGAAAAGCTTTTTGTTTCATGCAGCGCATACCTCTACCGCTAACGAGTGAGTGAGAGCGCGATAACATTGAACGAAAAATAGTGTGCGGAAATTTCATAAAACTTGTTCTAGGAAATACGTGTTTTTCAGTAGTCTTTACAAGTTAATGAAATATTTTTTTGTAATTTAGAATCTCCATTATATTTGCAAGGTTTCTATCATAACAAAATATTTACTTTCACAATTAATGAGTACATTATGAACCCCCAAAGTTCAGGTAATTTTTTTGCAAAAAAGCTGATTTTTGGAGGCTTATACTGAATTTATTTCTGAAAATTTTGAGATTTTGTTTCGATAGAAACCTAAATATAGTGCACGAGATACCTATTAGTTCAAAAGTTTCAAAGCAAAATCGGTTACATCGCCATAATCACATACGAGCTTTTGTATGGAAAGTAAGACGGGTTGGGCCCACTTAAGTAAAATGTAGTTTTCTACTTTATATAGGTACCTAATGCGTACGTAATAATTATGGTATATAATTTTATAGTTTGATATTCTTAATAATATTCATCGCTATCTATGTCTTGAAGCTCACGTTGTCGGAGATCCAGATTCATTATGAATAATTGCGCACTATTTAGTTACATTAATTTATTTATTTATTTAAGATTTCTTAAAGCTAATAGAATGTATAGAGTAAATAATAAAAAAAAAATTGCTAGAGTTTTCTTGCTTTTACGTATATTATTAAATATTTTATATACTTATTTTTTTTTTAATTTACTTATGTACCTACTAAAGGCTTTCATTTATTGCGGAAATTAAAAAAAAATAGTACCTAAACGTTTATAGTTACGTGATATTCTAACGTCACACACACATGCAAGGCCATTAATATGTATACAATGTAACAACATTCACTCACACTAAAACGATTGTTACCTACACCGAGACAGCAATACCTGCGCACGAGTCGCATTCCGTCTCCCACCTTCGCGCTACAACGCCGAGGCTGTTAAGGCTTCGATTTTTGAAACAGTTACATTTTTTTAGAAAGTGACCAGTGCGTGTGTTTAATGTTTAACAGCGACATGACAACTGTCTAACGTAAGTTATGGACTTATTTCCGATACATTTCTTATTATATTATCTTTATTAAGTAGAATTTTCCAAATATAGTGCGTCAATGAAACCTTAGCGCTTATCGCAACATATAGTTGTATATATCAAGAGAAAACGAGTTCTGCAACTACGTTTTGCATTGTGTTAACCTACCTATAGCAATAGGTGTTTTCAAAACTATCCAATCTTTAATATTACCTCTTCACTCTTGATAATAATACCTATTTTAATCGTTAACGATCACGATAATATCACGTGATGTTACTTAGCCAACTGTGATTAATCCGTCAGTTTTTCCTTGCATACTTTTCCGATGACTAAATGAAGCGTGGCTTAAAAAAATCTTCAAGGCACGGCGCCAGACTCCAGTGTTCATGAGACAGACATGTCATAATATTCGAGACCAATTGTTAAACTTTAAGCTGTTAGACAATAGACCAATAATATAATAGGGATGATGGCGCTAAAATGTCATTTTTTATGCTTGCAGTAATATTTGAGGTTTCGGCCTTTATTGTGGTTATTCAGCTCATAAAGAGTATCAAGAGTTATTTAATTTTCGTCCCATTTTTCAATATCACAATAACTACCATTTAAGTTACAATTATAATATAATAAAAAAATAGGTACCTAATTATCTATTCATAAAATAATCTCGAGTCACGAGTGTTTGTGATCTCACTCCTCCGAAACGGCTCGACCGATTTTTATGATTTGTTTTATGTATATATGGTAGATATGAGAATAGGTCGTATTTCATACTGCTAGAGGATTAGGGTGATCTAGATTTTTGACGAGTTTTTTTTTGTATTTTATTTTTATTTGGCTGCAGAAAATACTTATAACCCCAAATTTTCACTTTCGCCAGCGAAGTGGGTACCGGTCACATCTTACGCTTTGTGCAAAAGTCCTTTAGCTATAGGGGTCATGACTGCAGGGATTGCACAGCTTTCCTTCTCTCGCTCAAAGAGCTCTATTATCTGTCAATTTTCTTGAAATCATATAAAAGTGACCAATTCGTTGTAATTCCTATGAAATGAAAATCAATCAAAGATATATCTTCTATATTATCAAAGGTAAATAGCAAATTGCGATACCTTATTTTACTTTGAACAGAAAAAAATTAATATGACGTAATTTTCTTCTATCCTTTCCTGGATTCATCTTATTTTTAATTATTTCTTCAGATCATTTTGTACGCCATTTTCTGAGCATTTGCGTCCATTCTTTTCCCTTTGCAGGTTTATACGCCAATCTGGTTGTCTGGCACAGAACGCGATACGGCTTCATTAATCTCTACTTATAATAGTCTGGTGATAGCATTAGACCGCAGTAGTTTCGAAAGTTAAATACGTAATCGGTAGAATTGACAAGTATAATTGGTATACACTTGGACCAAAAATCGGTAAATGAAAAAAAAGCAATGAATTTGATTAAAACTTTTTATTTTAAACTAGGAATATTATTTTCTCACTATATATACCTATTATTATAACAACCATATCGGTAGGTTCGAGGTTGTCATGTTCTTTCGCAATAATATTGCATTGAAATATCGTAGTAGAGCTACTGTATTCTCAATGCAATATAATGAATTCCCGACTCTCCTAGTGGGGCATGGGGCAGACCCATTTCTGTGTCTATTTCACTGATCATTTTTCTTACCAGGCAAGTAGGTGATCAGCCTTCTATGCCTATAATGTTGGGTAAAATATAACTTTAAATACAAAAAATGTTCTGGAGTTTTTATGAAAGATTCCCCTTAAATAGGGGAATAGCCTTCCTAGTTACCAATCATCGAAAATAAAATGTTTTAGTAATAGAGTAAATTATTAAAATTGTATTGAATTTAGAGTTTGTATATATTTTTTTTATAAGTGAAATCTATAAAACAAGAATAACTGTTCAAAATGTGTATTCATGAAAATTGAAGCTTTACTAACCGAATTCTTCATAAATGTCCTAACAGACCATTACGCTAATTATACCTCAGTTGGACATCTCCATTTTTAATCACTTTTCAATTCTTACTAAGTTTTTAAGCTTTATTTCTCAAGAAACTATATAGTTTATACAAACTGGCATATTCAAAATGATGTCATTATAAAAAAATGTCTCAACGTGGATTTCTCAAAGAATATTAATTTATTGATAGTGACTTTTGAGGTACTTGTGTATTAATAATATCTAAAATGGCTTAAAGTATAGTTTTGGTAAACCAGATTTAAAAAAAATAGTCCTATATATTTTTTGGTTTCGTTTATTCGATTATCAATAAAATCTTGACATTATATTAAGTTTTGTACTAATATATTATGTATTTACTCTTAACATCAGAGTATAATTTATTCTCGCATTTCTAAAAATTAGGAATTGTTAATTACAAACTGTATCATATATAATTTTAAACCTAACGACAATTAACATTTTCAATTGAAGTTTTACAAAGACATCATAAACAGGAGTAATGATAACATTTTAACACATGCGTTGTAATTAGTCAAGTACCTGTTAGTCGTAATGACAGATGGTTTTTAATGACTGATAAGGACTGTCTGAAAACATGTTACCTGTCTATGTAGGTGTAATGAATGTCAGCCTTGTTGTTTGTGATGCAATTTGACACAGTCATTAGTAAAAGATGGTAAGACACGATGTTCAACGAGCCAAATAGAACTTGTGTATATATGTAAGTGTACTCTATCATTTTTGAATATTGTATTATGTAATCAATATTTAACAATAATTTTTGAATTTTGAACTTAGAATTTAGTACAGGTTCAACCTGAGGTGAGAAAGAGTGCGCGCTATGACTCCAGCGACAGAGTGAGCATTCACACTGATACATAGCAGCGCTGCGGTGGCTGGGGTAAGAACAACTCTTACCCCAAAGAAACTATGCCAAGCATGCCCATAAGCCCTGTGCTTCCATGTAAATCTATATTTTTTGGTACGCTTAAACTGTGTTAAAAATAGTTTTAATAGTTACTAATATTTTACTAGAGCCTACAATTATAGATTTTCACATTTTTTGCGTTGGTATCACAGAATATCATTGTCACAGCTTTCTATCTAGTTAATATTAAATATATTTGCTTGCGATGAGCGTAATAGGCTTTACGGATTATGAATTCATTAAATGTCAAGAAAATTAGTTTGAAATATACATAACTAGTGGACCCCGCAGTCGTTGTTCTGCCACAATTTTGGCTTCGTAATTATATAATTATTCTTAAATTTGAATATGGCCCATTTACCCACTATAATTGTCTTATATGTCATTGATTTGCAGTGGACATCTGTTATTCTAAAAAAGCTAAGAATGCATGACGTGAGCTGTCAAGATGGCGGAGTTCCGAATCTAATTTATTTTATAATTAATTTTATGCATATATTTTTTTCCTGATTTTTTCCAATATTTTAATAGCCTATATCTTATTCCCGACATAGAGGAATCCAACAAATAAGATATCGTTAAAATCGGTACAGCCGTTGTTGAGTTATAAACGGTGTAACTAACACAACTTTCTTTTATCTTAATATAATATATAAATCTCCTGTCACATGTTTGTCCGCGATGGATTCCTAAACTACTTAACCGATTTTAAATTAAATTGGCACACCGTGAGCAGTCTGGTCCATTAGAATTAGAATTTAGATTTATTAGATTAGCTTAGAATTTTTGACCATCTACATTGCACCCTTGCGAAGCCGGGGCGTATCGCTAGTATATAATATATAGATTTGAATGTCTGATTGGATTTTTGTCAAAAGACTGAGACCACAGTAGTTCAGCAACTTATAGATGAAATTGAAACGCTTATTAAAATTACTCTTAATATTATTTTTTTCGATATAGTGTGGGTAGAAAATTGAAATGAATAATAAATTTGAGGTTTTAATTTCGTATAAGGTTTGGGTTTCTTTATGACCAAATTAATTTTCTTGTACTCAATTGAGCGAATATTCATTATCCAATTGTAGGTATAGATATCATTTGGTGCACAATACCTGTAGTATTATTTTCTAAGTATTCCGAAATCTAATCAGAGGGTCCAGCATGATCAGTATTTGAGAAAGTATTCATATCACAACTTTCTCGAAAGTCACTTGTACTTTGACCATCTATCTATATATATAAAAATGAATTGCTGTTCGTTAGTCTCACTAAAACTCGAGAACGGCTGAACGGATTTATCTTATCTTAGTCTTGAAATGTTCGTGGAGGTCTAGGGAAGGTTTAAAAGGCGAGAAAAAATCGAATAATTTCCGGGAAAATCCTAAAAACAGCCCTTTTCTATTTCCCATACAAACGTTTTCTAGAGTCAATTTAATTATACATATAATTTCGAAGCCAAAATTGTGGCAGAACAACGTCTGCGGGGTCCACTATAATATAGTCAAATTATAGAAATGCATGTGACAGCATACAAACAGACGTGTTGCAGATTATCAAACTCCAGTGGATAGTATCAATTGTATAGGTACCACATATTGCAAATCCGTTGGTGTTATTCAGTTCTGTGTGTCAACAAAAGTTCAACTGATAAACATGGATGTTTGTATCTGGCAATTCCGTTAGCAGGTAGGCAAAGCAAACAGTGTTTGTAGCGGTTCGGATCGCACGGTGTAATATCCGGAATAGAATCGTGTATTCCAATTGCATCCGGAGTGCGCGAATATCTTTAGGCTACATGATATATTGTCATAGTTACACCACTAAATTACTTTGTCACAAAGGTTTCAGACTATCCATGTGAAAGTGTCCTTTCCTATCTCCGAACAGGAAATACATGTTATAAAAAAACTCATAAGAGTTATACATATTATTATATATAGTTATTTGTAAGTTACTAAGTACAAAGCCAAGGACAGCATTTATCAGTTAATAAATTCGTAAATATTAAGTTAATTACTAAATCTTATTATTCAGTAATTAACTCTCTACGTAGATACTTGGGAATGAATTGCATCAAAATATAATAATTTTAATTGAGGTAGTAAACACAAAATTGTATGACAAATTATTAGCTAGTATTAGATTTAATGAATAAAATATTGTTTGTGCTAATACCGCCCCGGGCTTAATAAATAGTACGAAATTATTGTGAGATGTGTATCTTAAGTATATTTTAAATACATTGTAATCTATTTCAACTGTTTAATTATTGCTATTCATGTGCTTTGTCTTTACATAGTATAAAACAAAGTCGCATTCTCTGTCCCTATGTATGCTTAAATCTTTAAAACTACGCAACGGATTTTGATGCGGTTTTTTTAATAGATAGAGTGATTAAAGAGGAAGGTTTATATGTATAATAATTAAAGTTTTTCTGTAGTGTATTTAGTATCAGCATTGCACCCGTGCGAGGCCGGGGCGGGTCGCTAGTTAATGCATAAATGTGATATGTCACTTATTGCTACACGCATAAGACTTATAACAATGTTTACTTTCATTCGAATACATAAAACGAAACAATAGCTACAGAGCAGCCTTCCAAGAGGTAACATTACATTTGAAGCGTTATTATGGGGCTCTGTGTATTCTTGAAAGCCTTAGACCGATGACGAAGCATCACTTGCATACTAATGAAACGAAAACAATATGTGACTATCATTCACAATATGATAACGTTTTGCCCACGCTTTCCTCCGTATGTCATCTTGTACGTGTTGCTAGTTAAATGAAAACTAAGCATTAGTGTTTACACTTAAAAATATCTACTTTGTTATATTGTCTTTTATTAACGCGAGTATCACACATTTAAATAAAATACTGTATACCGGATTAAAACGCGATTTATTATTTATATTGTTTAAATTATTTATCCCAACGTTTCGGATGCTTTACAACAAGCTGTCTCCCCGCGACCACGGTTGCTGTAAAGCATCCGAAACGTCGGGATAAATAATTTAAACAATATAAATAATAAATCGCGTTTTAATCCGGTATACAGTATTTTACTTAAAAACAAATCGAGTAACTAGGCTCAATATTATTACATAATATGATGCTGCATTACTTTAGGATTATCGTAAATTAAAATAATAATAATGTAATATTAATTACAAAATACTTTGACGGGCTCGTAGGCGCATTCGGTAGAACACTTGCCGAATGTGTGCATCGATGGGTCGTGGGTTCGATTCCCACATGTTTATAATTTTCTGTAAGCATGTCTTTCCCACGTCTGGTAACTTTTTGCATTGAACGGGTAACGGTAAATATCGAAACTCCGACCGAGTAACGAACGACGGTTCATAGATGGAAAAACTGTGACGTGTATATTGCGCATTTCAGTTTCAGTCTATCGATTTCCGAATGCTCGAAGTAAAAAGTAGGTCGACAGCGCATCATTGACTGATGTTCTGTGGCTGAGGTTACTACTATCAAGTTAACCTCATGCTCGTCTGTCGATGTCTAACAAAAAAATAAAATATGGTCACAGGTAGTACTACTGTACAGTCAGAAAAAAACTGCTATCGGAAGACACTTATTTGCCGGTAGAGTTAGTCAATAGGTAACATTAGTTATTATTATTTGGCTTATGGACTATGTTGGATATTCGTATTGTGACTATGGGGCACTTTTAATTTAAAACATCAATCTAGGTGTAGGTACCTACGTGAGATGACGCGTCGATTTCAAGGTACAATTGATGATGGCCTTAAAAATTATTAAAATATTCTACCTATTACGTATGAAATGAGAAAATATAATACAGTTCTGTACATCAGTTTGATAGTCGTTCAATTGCAAATAATCCCTATTATCTATATATATATATATATATATATATATATAAAAGAGATTCCCACCTATGTATTGACTCATCACGATATCTCTGGAACCATAAGGCGTAGCGACTTGAAATATGGTAGGAATATTCCTTTCGCCGAGTAGAGGTCAGCTAAGAACGGATTTTACGAAATTCCACCCACAAGGGGGGGTGGGGGTTCAATTGCTAGTAATATTATAAAAGTGAATGTAAGTTTGTTTGTTACGCTTTCACGCCAAAACTACTCAACCGATTATTATGAAGTGTGTACTTCTCTGTATACATATTCTTAGAGGTATTAGAAAGGACATAGGATACTTTATATTTAAAAAAATATTTTTTAAGGAGGGTAAAACACTGCACCCTTGCAAAGCCGGGCCGGATAGCTATTATGTTATAATTATGAAATCAAAATTCATCCTTCCTAAACCTATGTGCACACATTTGTACGTGTAACACGTGTTATTTAACGATTAGTAAAAAAATAAATTCAGTAATTTAAATTTTAATGCAATATTCTATGTGCAATATTGGTGTCATTGTCATATAAAGCGCTTCTTTTAGAAAAGAGCTATATAATAATGGAATTTTTAATTATCTCCTTTTCTTACTCCTTACAATTTTCGCTTTGTAATACGAATTTGTTTGAAAGACGTCCATTCCGTCCGTTGCTAGGTAACCAGGTTAAAACTACACAAATTCCTAGCACTATGCTCCTGCTTACAAGCATTATTAAAAATATTCTTTTGTGCGAACTAATGTTTCCTCCCTGAAAAAGTGTGAAGTGATATCTTATTTTTAAGTTCTTTATTTTATTAAAAAGGTAAGACACCACCAACAGATTTATCTCATATAATTAACCTATGTATAGAGGACACTGTACTTGCTTATTCGAATGCCATTACCTTGCTTTTAAAAAACTTACTAAAAACACTTTATAAAAAAATCTATGAATTCAGTTTCGATAAAAAATATGTGCAATATAACACTTTTCTTAATAGCATTACGAAAAATATCAAATTTGAAGTTGGCTTCTTAATTGTCTTGAGCTCTATATAATAATGAGTCATTCAACATACAAGGAAAAAAACAATAGATAACTTGCCCATTACAAAATATATTTTAATGCATAATTTATTACAGTAACAATAACTTTAAACACTTTTACAATGTCTTTGTATATTACAATACTGGCTAGAGTTCTTTTTTAAAACGCCATCTTATTTATCCGTTAACTTTGTCAAATAAAGGTAAAAGTGTGAGAATAGGTTTCGGGATAAGGGACCCTTTTGTTGTAAGACAAATATGAACCTGTCGCTACCTGTGACTCGGCTACAACTTGCTTTCCGTATGACTCATACTTGTTTAACCGTGACATACGGCGGTTAGTCAAACATGCAGACGTTGCTTCATAAGATATTTAAGAGCACGGAATAATTTTATATACGAGAATACGGTATTATTAATTAACATTCAAGTTTTAAGGAGAAATCTTAAAAATCAAATAATATACATACTTATAATACAGCTCTACATTACATCAATTTCCATGTTTTATAGTATAATTAGCTTACGTTTTTATCTTAACATATTTTATAAATATATACAAATAATTGTTCTTTGATACATTTTGTATAGTAGAAAAATGAAGCTAAAATATTATTACCGTCTAATAAAATAAATTATAAAAGAATTTTATTGTGATGGAAGAGACGGGTGCGAATAGTCAAATGGCTGCGTAGCGTAACATTAATTACTGTAGAAAATGCAATATCTGAATGAAGTCCTCTTTTTTCCTTCTGTCTCCTTTGGCTTTGCAAAATTTCTGTCAAGTTCCCTTGACTATTAACGCTCCTTTGACTTGAAACCAAATTAAACTTTATTTCTGTTCAAAATACAGTATAGTTAGACGAACTAAACCATAACGTGTCTTCAATGTACTGTAAGACCTTTATATTATCACTGCTTTCGGCATTATTAAAAGTAAAATAATCGTATGTTATACTGTGCTTAGTGGTACACACGTTGCGTTTCTAACCTGACATTCCTGGTCTCAAAGTCTCAAGAAATATATTATAAATTTCAGTCTGGCCGAACTTATAAGACTAATCATCTGCTTGCCTGAAATGAGAAATAATCAGTGAAACCCACATTGATGTATTCCCCAAGCTTCACAAAGGAACTTAGGAATTAGGTTTTTTTAAATGAGTTATATGATGTCGTTCTTATAAACTTATAAATAAAGTAGTTTTTATGAATGACATTGATAAATGTTGGTTTTACATACATATGTACGTATATCAGTATTATGAAAGTAAATTAGAACTATGTTTTATAAAAACATCTATTTATTATGTTATATTTTTGTTGACAACTTGACTCAATGTTGGTGAGTAATAATAATATGTCGACGTTATTATTTACTTAATATTATAAATTTAAAAAAAAAACATAATTTAAATATCATGACATTAGAACAATAACATTACTAATCTATGTATATAAATAAAAATGAATTGTTGTTCGTTAGTGTGATTAAAACTCGAGAACGGCTGAACGGATTTATCTTATCTTAGTCTTGAAATGTTCGTGGAGGTCTAGGGAAGGTTTAAAAGGCGAGAAAAAATCGAATAATTTCCGGGAAAACCCTAAAAACAGCCCTTTTCTATTTCCCATACAAACGTTTTCTAGAGTCAATTTAATTATATAATTTCGAAGCCAAAATTGTGGCAGAACAACGTCTGCGGGGTCCACTAGTGTATAATAAAAATAAGGAAACAATACATATTTAAAATAATTCATTTATTTTACTTTCAAATGATTAATGTAGGTAAACTTCTAGGTGAGAATAATATATTTAATTCTTAACTAGCAACGCGCCCCGGCTTCACATGCACCTGTGTGTACTATACACAAAACATAGCCTATGTTACTTGCTGATAATGTAGCTTTCTATTGGTGAAAGAATTTTCAAAATCGGTGGACAGTAGTTTTTGAGTTTATTCATAACATACAAAAATACAAACATTCAAAAATACAAATCTTTCCTCTTTATAATATTAGTATAGATAACTTAGATAACGATAAAAACTTTTCGTATAATATTGAAACCAATAACAACAACTTATTAATTTTGTAAGTTATAACTAAATTACTTATAGTGGACTCTATAGAGTTTGGAAAAATCAATAATTTAAATAAAATACTGTATACCGGATTAACTGGACTGACCAGTCTACCCGTGACCACGGTTGCTGAAAAGCATCCGAAACGTCGGGATAAATAATTTGAATAATATAAATAATAAATCGCGTTTTAATCCGGTATACAGTATTTTATTTAAATGTGTGATGCGTTAATAAAAGACAATATTAAATCAATAATTATTACGTGAAAATGATGTTGTGCAACGTAAAGAATACATCACGGTTGGATGGTAATGAACATGCTCGCTGTACGTACTCGAAGAAACTTACCAAGTACGAGTCGGACTCGTACACCGAGGGTTTCATACAAACTTTTAGTTATGTAAAGATTTTCCCAATATACAGTTTTAATTTTTAAATATTTTTCTTTATAAGTGCTACATGATATCGCTTCATGCCTTTCATGATTCTAGGTCAACGGGAAGTACCCTATAGGTTTTGATTACCTTGCGAGTGTCAAAAATATGCGGCATAAACGGAGTATATTTTTGATTGATTGATTGATTATTATCATTGATTTTTTCACTGCTATCTCCACGCGTTCCTGAGAAAAGGGATCTTGACAGACTAATATACAGATGGACAACGAAGTGATCCTATAAGTGTTCCGTTTTTGGTATGGAGTACGGAACCCTAAAAAACATTAGTACTGTTAGTAGGCCACTGATCAGCTACTCTACTTACTCGTGAAGTCTATATTAATATGTGTTGTTTCAGGAGCAAGATGTCACGATTAGCTTGTATGCTGGCGTTGGCTAGTGCAGCATCAGCTCAGCTCACACTTGATGGGATCCGATGCGGACAGCTGACATGCCAGCTAGACGAGTATTGCTCCCCTGATACCAACAGATGCGCTTCATGTACCGTAGTCTGCAACAAAACCCATCACAACTTTGATTCTGGTCTTTGCATCAAGGAATGTCAAGGTAAGTTTTTCCTCGAAAGTTCTGTGTTTTTAACGGGTTCTAAGGACCTAATATACCTTAAAGCAGTGGGCCCTCTATACTTTATGATACCGTAGCCGTTCTAGTAAAATATCGTTGTGAGTTATCAACACCATTGCGTGCCATGCATAGAGCTTGAAGAATTATCGGTATTAAATATTTAGTCGGTGCTATACGTTCTAGTGAGCATAGTAGTTCACGTCACGCCGTGTAGTCATCCGTGTATGATACGTTAACAGCACGATCACGATATGAGACGGTCTAGTAAGGCGTCTCTACCTTATGAAAAACATTAATCGTAGTACAGTAATACCGAGGTATTCGATTCAATAGGAGGTTGTCGAGACATACGCTTTTTTTTATATAGAGGAAAAGACTCCTTATGTCCACTTGTAACAAGATTGACCTACTGTAATATTTGATGCACGAGGCCTATCCTCTGGTTCCCTCAAGTCACACGCCGTAGTGGGGCTCACGGGATAACTTTCGTATTCCTAGCCGAGGCCCCGGAACTCAACATACGCTTTTTCTTTTTTTTTATCGAGGGGAAATGCAGTTTACGCACCCGCTGCGTCGGGGTAATGCAAGGACGCAGGAAGTGTGGGACTCACTCTACCAGTCTGGCTGATATGATCCCTCTGCTCCAGGCAACTGGGTCACTGGGAAATACCCACTAAAACCCCTCACCCCTCAAGCCACTATAAAGGTGCCCACGGGATCGCGATAGCATATTACCGCTAGCCCCAGCGGTCAGGCCAAACGGCCCCTTCCTTCCTTGCCGTAGTTACGGCATTTTCAAATCTCATCGATTCGTCTTTTGTCACACAACTCTTGATAAATAATCGATTATTAAACATTTTTTGTCTAAATTATTGTTTTCTTTAACTTGAAATACGAAATGATGTATATTACGACTTATGTGAATTCGAGTTACACGGTAGTCGCCCAGTCGTGAGGCAAATCTCGTCAATTCGGGGTATTACTGTACTTCAGAGTTTTTAGTTAGTTTCAAGTTTTTAAACTCTTTTGTGCCTATATTTTATTGTTTTTGTGGCTGGTTATTTATAATTCTCAAAAATAGATACCTACCCCATACACACGTACGTTACGTAGGTACTAACATAATTTATATGAAGTGCTCTAGGACTTTGGAATTCAGATGGAAGCAGTAGGACTTTAAGGAGTGATTCATCTTACGCCAGACACACTTCTTTTAAGATTATGATTATCAATTCATAATTTTATTAATCGTTGTGTAGAATTACCTTCCTCTATCTTACGCCCTATTTTGGGAATTGTAATTATTATACAATAAATTGGAAAAAATGTAGCGATCTTGATAGTCAGTGGGTAAATGATTTTTTTAAAAAGAAATATTCAAAATTAATATACTTATTACTTCCTTATTTGACTATAACACCATAATATTACTTTCAATGTTTTTCATTAGAAAATGATTCAGGATCTTAGTAGTTAATCGGTTTTATTTCTCAGAAATGTTTAACGGAGCAAAATAGTAAATGAAATCTGAAGTATTTTCTGTCTGAATAAGATAAAACCTTTCAAGTAGGTACTACGCGGATTTCGTATCATTAAAGTTATTTTTCTAGTAAAGTTTCTCTAATAGGATTATACATTGAAATGGTATAAAAATTTCATTTTATCATCGGTGCCGACAAAAATAAGACGTATTAAAGCTATAATAAATAAAAGCACGTTAGTATTATAGTTTATTTTAATGATATTATACGACATGACCGCCTCCGTGGTTCAGTTTAGCATCGGAGGTCCTAGGTTTGAATCCCGGGGGTCGAGCAAGGCATAGACGGCTGTACCTATTTGTATGTAAAGAAAAATATTCAGTGAAACAGACAGACAAATGGGTCTGCCCCAAGCCCCAATAGGGGACACGGGAATTCATTATTTTATACGACATCAGCCAAAGTCTGCAATGTTCATATCATTCAGATAAGCATAATACGAATTTTAAGAAACATGCAAATCCTAGCGACTTTCGATGCAAAAGACCGCCCAATATTTAGATGACTAGTTAAAAGGATGACTAATATTTATCTACATTAATATTAAAATGTAAATAAAAGCCGTGGTTGAGATACTATTCGATAAGAAGCTTAATAATGAGGGAGATAAAATCGAATTTCATTTGTCGATAGGATGAGTAACAGGTTTCGTGACCACAAACTCCTCAAGCCGCCTACATAAGATCCATCCTGCTCTAATCGTATATCCATCTCGCTCGACCTCGAGTAGAAGAATGCCTTTCAGGTCACATAACACAAGCTATTTTCACATTGAATTTCCAAGCCGTGTTAATGTTTAAGTTATTTAGTTTATTTTAGTCTTATTTATTTTACTTATTTTCTAAAACATACATTTTATTCTAATCCCTGCTAATATTATAAATCTTTGTTTGTTACGCTTTCACGCCAAAACTACTCAACCGTTTATCATGAAATTTTGTACACATATTCTTAGAGGCATTAGAAAGGACATAGGATTTATTAAAAAAATATATTTTTATTACGGAGGGTAAAAAAAATATTTTAGCAACAATGCACCCGTGCGAAGCCGGGGCGTTTTGCTAATTATGTTGTATTATTTTTTAATAAATATTTAATTTTCTATGTTAAGAAATCTTAAAGGGATGTTTCAATTATATGTAGAATCATTTTCCATTTTCCTAAATATAAATAGTCTATTAGTTTATAGGCTGAAATTTTAACTAAAGTGATAAAAATAATATATTGATAATGTTAAAACGCGGCATTACAATCAAATTCAATTACCGGGATACAACTGCATAACCCTGTACTAATAACTTTCAGAACATAATAGCAATTGATAATACGACAATATCAACGAGAATTTGCGGTGGGCATAACGAAAGAAACGGCTCATTGGTAAGGGTTCAACAGTACCTGTTAGCGTCATGGTCTGTTGCGGGCAGGTACGCACCCACACTTGCACAAATACAAAGAAACGTTATGTGTGAGTTAGGCGTCGCATTGAAACTGAATCCTTGGTTGGAAATTAATCCAACATTCCTTTGAAAACTGTATCCAAGCTATTTCATTTATTACAGTAGATAATTACAAAATCTTAAAGGCTTATTCTCATTGATATATTTAATACCATTGTCAATACGGATTTAATATAGATTCCTGTGCATTAATTAAATTTTAAAGGAAACCTAAAAAATCTGTATATGTCTATACATATAGTAGTACGAACATAGTATGACCATATTTTATCAAGGAACTCAAAAAAACGTGGTTTTGCAAAATTTGCAGTCAGTCATTTATAGCCGTGCAATCTATCCAGACGGGTATTCTTTCTGATGAGTCGCGGGCTCAAATTCCGTCTGGATCGTATTTTTGCGTTAACATATTTTCCATGGGAATATCGAACCACGAATCATCATTCAGAGATGTGCATCGCGAAGTGCATTTCAGTTTCAGCCTATGGATTTGTTAATTCTTGACGTAAAATATCATCGGAAGAAGGTCGACAACGCATCATAGAAAAATGCAATATGGCTGTATCAATTAGCGAAACTCATGCTCGTCTGTCCATATCACGTTGTTTAAGGATTACGTACAGGTAAATAATTTAGTTGCACTCGGCAGTATGGACAGCGACTTCTAGTTGGCTGCATTCAATATAGAGCAACTTGAATCGTCAAAGAGAACTTTTCCGATATTCCGTTTTGTCAAGAGATGTTGGATCACACGCATTCCATCGCGTATATCACGGGAGGAATTTTTCGCCTTAATCCCAATCAAGCCCTGCATTTGAATTAAACTATTAGCGCCCATAGGACGCAATTTCGACATCTAAGTTTGAGCCATGCCATTGTCGTGTGATGAATTTGAACAGAAAAAGCTGAACTGAGAATAACTGTTCCCTATGTTTTGAACTGTGCTCTTTCGAATGGTAATGGTTAAAATTGTATGAGGAAAATATTAACCAACGAAAAATCTTTTCGATGTCGTTTTTATTCCACGTTTAAAACCAATACCTCAATATCTAAAATAAACTTTAATGAGGTTATTTTTATTTTTTAACGATTTGTTCTACTAAAACAGTCAAATTAAAACCGCAGTAAAATTATATCTTACACCGCCACCAAGATCAATGGCAGTTTTTCAAAAATAAGGAAAACATTCTTGAGACATATCTTAATCATTTCTTAAAGGCAGGCAAAGCAGCTATACCTTTTATAATTTATAGAATTGCACATTTGCTCTCGTATACATAACTAGTAACACGTCCCGGATTCGCACGGGTGCAATGTAGATGTACTATACACAAAAAATATATATCTACATTATTAGCGAGTAACAAATACTCGCTAATAATGTAGCTTTCTATTGGTGAAATATTTTTTTAAATCGATTCAGTAGATTACTCCCTACAAGCTTTTATTTTCAACCTTGGGTTACATTATTCAAGTTTTAGTACGACTCCCTAATTATTTCTGGAAATATATATAAACTATCTTACTCGGTGAAGATGTATGTAGCTTTTTTAAATCGGTCGAGTAGTTTTTTAGTTAAATAGTAATAAACAAAGAAATCCTTCCTCTTTATAATATTAATATAGATAAAGTGTAAATCATAGTATATACCACATGCATATATAAATATTATAAAACATGTTCCGAGAAACAAACAAAATCAGACTAATTTCCTACTTGCCTGTAAAAAACCGGTATATCTATATAAAATATATATATACTATCTATAAAATCGGCAAAAAATCATGTCTGTTGTATGGGACCCCCTTAAATATTTACTTTATTCAATTTTTTAGTATTATTATAGCGGCAACAGAAATACATCATCTGTGAAAATTTCAATTCATTAACTTTCACGTTTCATGAGATACAGCCTGGTGATAGACGGACAGACAGACACAGACGGACGGACAGTGGTGTGGGAGACCCTAAAAATGATTAGTGGAACAGGCTTAAAAAGTCCCATGACTCAATTATATAGGTACTTGTATTATTAGCACCCGAGGAGTCACTTTTTTTCGTTTGTAAACCATACTGTTTTCTTGCAGGATACCTATTGGATTTACGCTTCATGCGACGTTCGGAGACAATCTCACCACCATCCGATATTAACAGTAAGTACTGATTTTATTATACGCAAGCGAACACAAATAATGTACTTAAATTGAATCCCTATAGCAGTAATTACTATGCAATTTTAGCTAACCATACAGTTTAATCAGAATTTAATATTTTGATGGACGTTATAATTTTCCTCGATGTTTGTCAATTAATAGAGGATATTGTTTGGTAAATTACTATCTAGTAAATAATTAGAATTTTACCATAATCAGTGTTGGAGATTTGACATTTGATGGCCTTTGTGGTTAACAGATAACCAATAGTTTCTGCTTGCGATACTTATTACTTGCAAGCGGATTTGTAGGTGCGAATGCAAATGGGTGGAAGAATGTGTTGGAACAGGTTTGAATACCAGTTTCTTCGTGCATCCAATGGGTGGGAAACGATATTCCTTTACTGTTGCATGTTATGCTTGCGTCTCTATGCATTTTCGAACGATTGAAATAGCCGTACGGTAGGGTGATAGCGCCTTATTCTCAAATCTGACGACCCATGACTGACGCCCCTACAAGCCTTTTCTGTAGATAAATCATATAAAAATATAACACTCAGAAGTTATCAGTGCAAAGCTCATGCGTACGTACGTTTATTCTGTCACTGGGGTTGTCCTACTTACTACCTTTTTTTATTATTTAACTTGCATTAATTTGAATATAATAGTAAATGGAAATTATATATTTTATTTAACAACTATCTTGATTTGTCAGGCGATTGATGTCTTTGTGCTTAAGCCTTGCAAAGTTCTTTATTAGATTTTAAGTTAAAATTAAAGCGTTGTCTATATCTGTTGTATTGTGAATGTAACATAATTTTTGGTCTGTTTCCTTAAATATTATAAGGGAGTCGATAATTAGTTGTGTGTCGCGGGTTCGAATCCCGCCGGGATGACTTATTTATAGTTTCCTGAAAACACGTCTTGCCTAAGGCTGTTTACGAAACATCGTTCATATATTTAAAAACTGATGTCTCAATACTCGAAATAAAATGGTATCACTTACCATCAAGTGAACCTCATGATCGTTTGTTGATATCCAACATTAATTTAGAACTTCGTGTCTATACTACGTGAAGAAAAAGTTTTAGATATATTACAAAATCAATTCAATTTTAGTTTATTAGTAAGTACCTACAATTAATAAGCGAATGAAGTGATTTGAAAGCTCAGCGAAATAGTCTAAGATATGAATTGAAAATAAACCATATTTCCCAATTTTAAGCTTCCAAGCAAGCTATTTAAACGAAGATAACTTTTCTTCCCAACATCCGATTTCGATGAAACAAAGTTTTGATATTGCCTCGGAATAACCTCAATTTGTGTCAAAGCTACAATAAAATCATTTTGGATCTTCGGAGATTAACGTGAATAAACATACTAACAAAAACGTTCATAATGATTTTTATGTTTACTATTCGCCTCCTTTAATCGTCCTGTCTCCATTTCTGGTAAATAAATCAATGGACAGTAATTTTGATTATACTGTTTTACTATATGACGTAAAGATAAGCGAAGTCATACTATTCTAAAAAGCGAATTATTTTTTGTTTACCCATTAGGTTTATATATTAAACTTTATATAAGGCGAATTTCGTTTCCGAGGTGAAGGCTGTTGAAATTATGCCGATCTTGCCTTTACAATTGTCTCTTCTTACATTTTCTTAAATAAAATGATAGAGAAAAGTCATGGACACTATGTCTTGTAGACTTCTCTCTGTAAGACACCGTATTACTTTTAGACTTCTAGACTACATTTTGATTTCAGTCTGCTTTGCCAGCCTGCTGGTAAATCCGCCACTGATGAAGCCTAGATACTAATCTATACTGATATTATAAAAAGCAAGGATCTTTTGTTTGGTTTGTTACGGTTAAACTCAAAAACTACTCGACTGATTTTAAAAATTATTTCACCAATAGAAAGCTACATTATCAGCGAGTAACATAGGCTATTTTTGTGTGTATAGTACATGTATATACATTGCACCAGAGAGAAGCCGGGGTATGTTAGTATTTTTAATAAAACATAATTGTAATACAATACGTTATCTACAAAGGTGTTCAGCGTCAAGCTCAGACAGCATTGATTGTGAGCGGCATCACACTGGCAGTGCTACTAGTGGTTCTTCTTATAATATGTCGCGGACGTCTATCATGGAGATATCTAAAGCAAAAGCTGCAGCCATCTAAGGTAAGTCGAATAATGTTCTCACTGCTAAATTAGTATCAGATCTATGATCCCGAGTCCTCTAGTGGGGCATGGGTCATTTTTTGATGTATCTGTAGAACAAAGTCGGATATGACCATGATAGCCAGTCGTTTAAAGATATAGTTCGTTCGAAGATAGCAGTCGAATAATGATGTCGATGAATGCAGAAAATTATTTTTTCGTTTATATATATATTTTTTTATAGTTGATTACTTAAAGATGTCATGTGGAACAGGGTGTAATAGTTGCAGCTCCTTACAAAACATTTGTAAAACAAAAAACTTGGCGATGACGAAAGAGTGGCGGCGAGTTTATTGCCAGTTCTTCTCATCCGTTCTACGCCCTTGATTTGAAAACTGGCAGTTAATGTAAAATTAGAAGCATTTAATATGTATTTTTTATTGTCGTTCATAAGTGTACATTGTGTTACCTACATGAATAAATGATGTTTGAATTTGAATGGTTCCTGAAGTTAATTCCTCCAAAGAATAACTTCAAGTAGACCATCATGCAGAAGTAACGTTGTTCTACGGACACGTCGATTTTTGTGTTTCACTGATAATGTTTCTTTAGGACATTTTACGTGAAGTGGACAACAAAAAATAGGCCAAGTCCTGGGTTTTGTTCATAATTTGGTAAATTATACTTCTATGGGACTAGAATATCTAAATGTTTGTTTTGAATAAAGCTTAGTTCGTACATTTATTTGTCACATTATTTATTTATTTTACAATATCTGTTTCTTACTTTTTTACACTACTCACATACTATTTCATAAAAAAAATACAGGCTACTAATAAACATGCTTCATTAAGCAAACGGAAAAAAAATTGATTCTTGATTATTATTATTCAGTAATTTGTATTTTTTTCTTCCTATAGATTTCCTATCCATTATGTGTTTTCTTTGTATCAGGCTAAGTTCAGAAAGTTATTATTTATTTATAACTCTGTTTTTAAAGTATATTGTATAATAAAATAAAAAAGTATATTATACAATAAACTTAAAAAACAATGCTCTTTCAAATAAATAAATTCATTTATTCAATATTAAAAGCGAGATTATTACGCCAAATGTTTTTTTAACATTCATAAACCCTTTGTGTTAAATATGTCTTATTCCTATAAAGAAGACTAAAATAATTCGAAAAAATTACGAATTTCAGAATCGAGTAAAGCAGTATCCAACCGATTTGACGCATCACAACCCACATGCTGAAATGCCGAAACCTAAGCCGGAATTGAAATTAGAGATACGAAATCCCGAACCTCCAAAACGACAGCAACCATTGAACGTGCGAGATCTCGATACAAGGACTCAGACAGATAAAAGTGTGGGAGCGACGACTCCGAAGACGATCAGCACTGCGGTTAGCAACAGACATCCGGCTGAAGACACAACTCTTGATTTTTCTTACGACAACATGGGCATGAACGTAACGCCCCCCGAACAACACGCCGCTAATCAAAAGTTCTGAAAATTAGCCGTAAGATTCGGTAGTGCAACGGTGTTCACAGAGACAGGACGATCTTTTGATGAAAATAATTTGCAGTAGTTACGATATTTATATAGCGACTCGTTCAATTGATTCAGTTTCTTAGATAATTAAGGAATTGAAAATCGATATGAAATTAATTTCAATTCATTACGAAATTTTTGCTGAATCTCAATAGTGGATCTTTTTAATTTTCCTCAAGAATAATTTGGTAATAAATTATTATCATACTTCTACGAGAAAATGAAAAGAAAATTATGTCTGGAAAATGTGGATATTCGAAAGTTTGTCCATGGTAAAAGCACAGCCAGTCTCATTCAAATCATTCCGCCACTTCGTTATTGCATTCCAGAGAACAAACTTATAATCATGCTTTATTATTTTATTATGTTTATTGTAAAGTTCATAATGAATTGAAGTTTTCAAAAAAGTACTAAGGATTAAAAATATTTTATAGAAACATGAAAAGAATTGCAAGATACATTCATATTTTGATTTTCACATTTTTACACTAAGTATTATTATAGTAACAAAATAAGAGCTACAATTTTTATCATTTTAAATAATAGTCAGAGCACAACCCGCGTATTTTGTACCACACCTACCTTGCGTTCCGATTGATCATGGGTTTGAATCCCACTGGAATCATATATTTATAATTTTCTGTAAACTTGTTTTACTACGCCTGGTCTCTTCGAGCATTTTCTCATCAATAACCACTATTCATAGAACCTCGAAGAGCACTGACTGATATTCTGTGGCTAAGGTAACCTACCAAGAGAGCCGACGCTTGTATGTCGATATTAAACATTAAAACAAATCCACGGTTTGTGTATAATAACATCACAATGTTTTAGAAATTTAGGTGATTGTTAACATCACTAATATAGGTATCTGATTAGACATAAAATGTAAATGGTTAATCAGTACAATAAGAATTCCCTTAAAGGCAGCAATTTTCGATATTCTTCACTGTTATTTGTTTATTTAATAGCAAGAAGGCGTATGATTAATCATAAGAAACCCTAAATTGTAAATTGTCAGTTTTACATTAATGTACACGATAGTTAATACATTATTGTATGAAGGCGATCGTTCATTTAAAGTATTTACTAATATAAAAAGTAATATTAATAAGATTATAATACGCATTTTATAAATTACCTTATACTCGTACGTTCAGATAAAATAAGACTAGGTATGCATATATATAAATGTATACTTTTGTGACCAACCGCATCGCGATCCTTTGAAGTAATATTATTGCTGGAGTCCTCGGTGACAGAACGTACATTCACGTTGTAGAGCGCTGTCAAGATTTCTCACAAAGTAAGGTATTCTACTTCAAGAGATGCACCGGTATCTGAAGGGCCAGTTCCACGATTTTGAAATAATCTCTTTATGTATATATATCGTCGTGATCGTAGAACAACGGTTGAACTGCAAAACGGCTATTTTACAGGAGAGCGTTTTAAAAGTTTTTTGTGCATAATTAAAACACGGTTAATCTGTTCGGGTTCAAACTCGGCAATATAAAAATGTTTGGTGTATTTTTAATATTGTCTTTAGACTGATTACATATTATCATACACTGATTACATATTATAATACACTGTACATAGGTATAACACACGCGTCATTGTACTTCGTTGAAAAACCAGAAACGCCGTTACTTTAGACAGTAACTTGATTGTTTTTATAAAGATCATTTTTTTATTTCTTTTGTCGTTAGAGGACATTTTTTTGAATATTTTTATGCAATAAAACTAAAATCGTAAAAAGTCTGAATCATCGTTGTTCCACTATTAGTATTTTGTCGTACCTGTATAATTATGAAGTTAATGCGTAAAATTATGATGAATGTTTTAATTTTCGGAATATTGCCAGCGGATTAATTAAATGTATGTTTGAGTAATAACGTAATGATATCTGTTTCGACATACCAAAATAAACTAGATGATAAATTATTAGAAGCTGGTAAATTACTCGCACTGCTAATATTGATATAGTTAACATCATCAATTTCGTAAAACGTGTTTAACGCAACTAAGAGTGCATTAGAATTATTATGTATGTCATTAAACAACGTATGTTAAAGCAAATACCTCCAGAGTTGTGTCGCGAGTTAGTTATTAAACTTCTCTTTGCTCAAAACTAAGCTAACTAATTATTTAGAAATGTCTGCCCGTTCTACTTTATTGTTAAGCCTTGGCAAGTATTTACTTAAAATTTACAACTTTATTACTTAAATAAATTTAAAATATATTAAAATGCATTTGGAAAGATTTTCTTTGTGTATAAAATACATTTTGGTGAGTCGAACCGCGTGGCTTACCCGATGGCGTTTGTGAGCTTTCGACTGCTCACTTCCTTGGCGGTCGATTTCATTAAGTAAATGCTGCCAGTGCCGTGGTTATTGTGCCAGCTGCGGGAAATTTTGTATGTGCAACTTGCAACATTGACACAATCACTTTGTAATCATTTTAATATATATTAAAGTTTAGCGAATTTGATGTACAACTTCAAACAGTTGATAAATATCGGTCAATCCTTATTAAAAAAATTTACCAAATCAACATATGGTAAGTAATTTTAATAAAGAGTTGAGACCGATTGTAGTTCTAGAATCTATGGTATTGAAATAAATTAAAATAAGGAGTTGAAATGATTTTGTACATTGTTTTTTGAACTGGTTCCAATCTTTTAAGCACTTGGCTAAACAACAATTGCCGTGCCCCTAGCGTTCGACTACGAATCGATAAAATAATATTTAATCATTTTCAATACTTAGAGCTATGAAACATAATATTTAGTAATTATATTATATCTCTATTGAATAACCGTTTAAGTTGTACCACGCAGTTCACAGGATGAAAATAGAACAAAAAACAATGTATGTTCTCTGTTTTGGAAATACGACACGGCCGGTAAAAATGATAAATATGAGGATTCGTGAATTTCATTTCATTGCATCCTACTTTGTAAATTTTATATAATATTGTGAATCTTACAGCTGTAGACTAGTGTGTGTAATACAAACGTTATTATTGGTATTATATTGTATATAATATCGAGTTCAACTCTGCGTAAATAAATATATAATATATCAGCATGGCTGAGGTAGTTTTTTATTTGGGCTTTATATGTCTGTTTTTTCGCTGTATGTACATAATTGTATTAAATGTTAATCATATTTCATGTATGTGTAGTAACTATCATACTGTGTTTAATGTAAGTAGTTTTTAATCTATATTTCGATTTCTATAAATAGGAAAATTGCATTGAAAGCATATGACGTAATAACAGATAATCTGGGATAGATAGAATAAAAATAATCGTTTGTGTTCTGTGTAATTATAAAAGAATCATCAGACTTCATGATATTATATAGTACTAATAACCGTATCGACGTAGTATGACAACGTCATAGATGGAAAAACCGTGAAGTGCTTATTTCGATTTCAGTATATGGATGTCCGAATGCTTGAAGTAAAAACTAAGTCGACAGCGAATCATTGACTGATGTTCTGTTGCTGAGGTATCACCTACAATCAAGTGAACCTCATGCTCGTCTGTGGATATATAACATGATAGATTGTTTTTCACTTGCTGTTCTTTTTATATATTAATTTGTAGAGATTATAATTTGAATTACATGTACATTATAAGTAAATGCATGCTTATAAAATACATTAAGTCTGATGAATTCAATGTTTTGTATATGTTGATTGTTAAAAATTGTATTGTAATGTACTTTTGGTGCTGTCTAGCTTATTTTCAGAATGTTTACTCTATTATTATTGTTATTTATGCTTTGTTTTAGGTAATATTAACTACGTTAAGATTATATGTATTATTTACTAAGAATTTTGATAGGTATAAAATGAAAGGGTAAATAGTATTAGAGTAACTATCCTCTCAAATTAATTAGCAATGCAATCATACTTTTCAAAAGTACTCATATTTCAAACTTCTAGAGTCTAGAATCTAGACTTCAGTTTTCGTTAGTTTAACGTACTTAATAATATTTTAATTAATTAGTCTTCTTCTTAGAGGTATCTTTGACGCAAACTTTGAAATTTTGCAGTAGGTACATGAGAGAGCCATATAGTTGAAAGTATTTATGAAATTCATTTGGAAATTATGTATACTTCAAAGCTCAGAATTTCTTCGCTAATTATTAATCTAGAAATTTAATCAAGGCTAGTTTATTCCGTAATTTAAAGTTTGGTCTTAGTAATCAATTTCAAAATTAAACTTTTTAAATATGTTTTCGTATTGAATTTTTTGCATCAGACAGCTTAGGATCAGACTTAGGATCATCGGGATATTCGATTTTTAAGTTTTCATTTCGAGTGTAATGATTTGTAGGTATATTTTCGTTAAAAGGGGTTATCTGAAAAAGATACATTAGATATTCTAAAACTAGTCAGCCAGTGTTTATCACGTATGCAATATATTTGAAAACAATTTCAATAGTATAATCGTCTGTTGGACACGCGTAACACGAATGACCCACCCAAATATTCTACAGATGTTTGCTTTATTTTCAAATTTTACTATCGATATTTTGATAGTTATTTTAATGTATTCCAACTTGATAACTCTTGACATACGGTCTACTCGTCCCGTGTCTAATTACATGCACATTTTAAACTAACATATTATTTAAGCATACAATCATATAACATTCAGAAAGGTCTGGGTTCTTCAAAAATAATATACCGTTATCCTTGTGAATGTTAAATTTATAATAAATTTTTAGATAGTATCTTTATACTTATAGCTTGATACTTGTATTTCACTGTATGTGATGTCAGTTATAAAATCTTTCGAATTTAAGAAAAAAATTAAACTAATTTAATTATTGTCTAGAAGTTATAATTTTTCTATTATTAGAATTTAATATTGACGTTAATTTAATTAGGACTAGGCTTTATATGAAAAAGAGACCGTCCATACGAAACATTCCACTAGTTGATAAAGTATTTTAATAATTTTTTATTATATAATCATTTAAATTTTGAATTAATATAAGGATAGTTTTGCGCTCAGTTTATACTTTGATTTAGAATTTGATTATCTCTTAAGGTATTTCTTTTAACAAACTGCGTATTTTCATCCTGAATCCATCTCTAATTTACAAACGAATAATGATATTAATGAATTCTACTATTAACATGATTAACTATATTCTGCAAAGTCTAAATTAAAAAGGTTTCATGCATCTAAATCTAACGGTAATATTTATGATATAACAAGTAACATTTAATTTTTAAAGCTTTGATGAAAGTGGAAGAAGCGAAAGTAGTATGCAAGGATCGGAGCATATGTAATTCCGTGATGTCTGCCTACCCCTATGGGAAAGAGGAGTGGTGTATGAGTTGTATATTTTTTACTATTATTTTTTACTGAACGGTTATTATCGTGAGAATCTGAAGCAATTTAAATAATAGCCAATCAGATAAAACCATCTAGATAGTATAGTTGGCTAAGGCCCGAAGCATAAGGTTCTTTAAATTATTCCAGATGTTTTATCTTTGAAGACAATGGATATTTAAATATTCTTTGCAATTATTATCTCAGACCAGCTTTTCTCTGATTAAAATATGAAATATTCCTTATAAACAGTACATTACTAGTGTAATATTTTCACTTCAAGAAAACAATTTACTCCAAGTGTAAACACAGTTAATTGTTTGCATAATACATGGTATTTTCTACCTTTGGCGCGTAGAAATGTTAAGATTTTCTACTTTTCCTATTCAAAGGCTAATCCGTTTTGCTCTGGAAGACGAACAAAGAAGTAAATATACATTTCGAAGGTATAGTACTCAAATCCAATAAGTAAGAAATATTTGTTTTAAGACGCAGTATAACACTAAGAAAAAACGCAAATAAATGTATATAAAATTATATATCAACTATTTAATAAGAAACAATCCATCATTGAACGCAGGTTGGCATATGAATTTTTATGGTATATTTTTGATTACGATAAAGACTTAAAATATTCATATTTTTTTTAGTTCTTAAAATTATGTACGGTTAAAAACAGCATCGTTGACAGTTCTCAAGAAATCTTCACCTTAAGTTAAATTCGATTTAAATACTTTAGGGATAAAATACCTAAGATATATTATAAAGACATCACAAATATTAATTGTTTTTTGTACATCTTAGATAATTTGTTCCCAAAACATTTTTAATCGAAATTAACACAAAACTAAAATTCATACTCATTTGGGTTTTAGGACTATATTCTCGAAATACAACTGTGTAACCTCATGATTTTCCCTACTTTAATTCAAATCTTTACAGAATTTTATACTATATAATCAATAATCACCTTAATTTTAGCGCGTCATGTTTTCTGTGTCTACGTGTCTTCAACACTTACTCTGTGGAACCAGTTGTCACTAGCGGTATTTCCAAACTGATACAAATTAGGGACCTTCAAAAAAAGAGCAGGCCGGCAACCATCTGCAAATCCTCAGATGTTGCAGTTTATGAGCGCCGGTTAACAAAGAAAGTATTTTGTATACATAACTATATCTTTCAATAAAACTTAATTAGTCATTTAATTAACAGTGACAAATCAAAACTAAGAATTATTTAGTTGCTAACGACTTTAAGACTGGGTGTCAGTTTTACAATATTTCATAGATAAATTAAATAAACATTGATAAATAAATAAAAATATGCAATGATATAAAATCATTCATTAAGTATATTGTACTGTACAAAGGATACTCGATTTTAATGTTGCGGTTTTAAATTAAATTTGGTCCACTCGTCGATTGAATCTCATCGTCGCGGTAAACGTTGCGGGGTAAATTGCTTTTGTACAAACATTACGCATCAACTCAAATACACTGAAGTAATGAACCATATTTATTGGAAATCATTTAGTACTAGTGTGTTTGAATATACAAATTATTAGCCTGAATTTTTTGTTGCTTATTCAACCTTCATTTTATAATTATCATTATCGGTATCCAACTGTAAATTCAAAATTTCATACAAAACCAAACAGTATTGGTCAGCGACGATAATATTGTTCATTGATTTATAAAATATGTTCATGAAATGCAATGGAGCTTTTTGAAATTTGGAGTTCAGCAAATGGCGTAACCTACGAATATGAAACAGTTATACCAGGGTGAATCAAAAAGTTCTTAGAAGTGCATATATATGAAACCTTTTTGGATCAAGTTCGATATTCAAATTAAAGAGTGTCTATCACACTATATTTATGCAGACTGTCACTTGTTTTTGTCAGTTCGTTCACATGTAATAAATTTTTTTGTGCAACGAGTTGCTAAAAAGTCAAAATTATGGATAAAAGTGAGTTACGTGCGGTGATAAAATATCTCAGTTTGAAAAAAATGTCTACGAAGGAATTTTTTTTGGACATTCAGCAGACATTAGGGGGTGATGCTGTACCCTATTCTACGGTTGCGTACTGGGTGGCTGAATTTTAAAGAGGTAGATCAAGCTGTAAAGATGACCCGCGTTCTGGGCGGCCTTCAACCTCCGTTACAGAAGAAAATGTCAAAAAGGTTGAGAATCTGGTTTTGGAAGACAGAAGAATGACTATAAAACATATAGCTGAGATCCTAAAGATATCTTTTGGTAGCGTTCAATCCATTTTAATTGATTCACTGGGGTTCAAAAAAGTGTCTGCAAGATGGGTGCCACGAATGTTAACCGACGAAAACAAAAAGCGACGTTTGGAAATTTCCAAGCGTAATCTCGAAATGTTCCAGCGTGATTCGGATAATTTTTGCCGTCGTCTTGTCACCATGGATGAAACGTGGGTCCACCATTTTGATCCTGAAACTAAAAGACAAAGCATGTCTTGGAAACGACCATCCTCTCCATCCATCAAGAAATTTCGAGTTGCTCCTACCGCTGGCAAAGTTATGGCCTCTGTGTTCTGGGATAGTGAAGGAATCCTTTTTATTGATTACATGCCAAAAGGCCAGACGATTACTGGACCCTATTATGCAAATTTAATCCCGAAAGTGCGTGAAGCGATTAAAGAAAAACGTCGTGGAAAACTGTCGTTGGGCGTGTTGTTCCTTCAAGATAACGCTCCTGCTCATCGATCGGAAGTTGCGCTCAACGCAATCCGCTATGCTGGCTTCAATCTCCTTGACCACCCACCATATTCTCTGGACTTAGCCCCAAGTGATTTTCACTTATTTCCAAAATTAAAAGAGGAAATTCGTGGAACAAAATTTCACGATAATGACGCGGTTATAGCTGCCGTAGAGGACTTTTTCGAGAGTCAAGAAAATAATTTTTTTTCACAAGGAATAAGGGAGTTAGAAACGCGTTTTTCTAAATGCATTGCATTGGAGGGAGATTATGTAGAAAAATAAAATATTATTATTTAAATCTTTGCATTTTTTAATATTGATTCCAAGAATTTTTTGATTCACCCTCGTATTGCGTTTTCGATTAGAGTAAGAACTGAAACTTTTGTAAGAAACTTACGAAAATAATGCTGACTGCGGTTTTTTAATACGTGTCATGCGTAAAAAACTAATGTCTTTAGATGTACATATCACTCTGTTTTAAGTGTTTAAATTTTATTAAAAAGTATTGCTATCTGCATATAAAATTAATTTGTCTTGTATTTAAAAGCATGCTTGAAATGTTTATATATCTAGCAAGTCGTCAATTGCGGCAATTTGTACTTAATTACTGTAAAGTTAAATTTAATGCACTTTATAATTATTCTTAAGATTTTTTACTATATATGGTAAATAATTGTTACTTGTAGCTTAGACTGTAGGAATTGTACCGTAGTTTGTGAGACTATAGTTTATTATTCTATGCACTACATCACAAAAATATTAATCTAGGACGTCGTGTCAACCGATTTTATTGTTATTAAATGGTTATTAAGGTATCACGTTAGAGACAAATTTGTATTGCCATCTTTTAAAGTAATATTTTTTCAGGAGCCCTTGACGATATTGTGAGGCAGAGCTACCCACGACATATTGCGCTCTTATGTAATATCATGAAGGTGGTAATAATGCTGCCTTAATTAATTGGTATCTAATAGAAAAGTGAAAAAGTCGTTCATATCAGCAATTGTATTATTGTAGTGAAAAAGTTTTTAAAATATAAAAATCTAAAAAATATTGCTTAAATAAATAATTTTTACTTTACTATAAATTAACAATAATAAATGAATTCTAATTATATACAACATGATTATGTTTGAAATGGTCAAGGCATAATGCCACATGGCATTTGTATTTTTTCCCTTTTTTGTCTGTGCAATATGCATAATACAATAAGATTAAAAGATTGTAGTACAGCTTCTGTATCTCAAATTCGTGTCAAATTCACTGCCCACCAGATTTTAACAGACATTTTTTATCTATCAAATTGGTTGACGTTAAGAATAAGTTACTTATTTATTTTTAATTAATGTAAGTCTTGTATATTTGGAGCCCTCAGGTATTCCGTCCAATACTTTAAACGTAGTTTTTAAGATTGTTAAAGGAGTATACATTGTTGACACACAATTATTGTATTTCAAGTATGAAAATAAGTTGTGTGTCGTAGTACTCCTATGTATTGTAACTTAAAATATAATTTAGAATTAAGGTACCTATTTAAAGGATTCACAAGAATTATTTTACAACTGTGTTTTTCATTATGCATAAAAATAATTACTTATTCAAACTTAAATAAACTTTTCAACATACAATACGAAATTATTATTTTATTTTCATTATATAATGAATTGTTGCATTAAGAAAACCATTATTTACAAAGTTAACAAATATCCGCCAAGAAAAAATAACGATCCTATAGAATTACGGCAATTATCGATTAATTTTTTTAAGTCACATTTTCTCCCGGAAACCTATACTGAAAGATATTGTTAAGAAAGAAACTAAGAGAGGAGAGTAAGATCATCCTAATCGAATTTAGGACGATATCCTACTATATTTACACTTCGCCGATTGTAAGATAAATAAAAAGGGTATGCAATAACTTCAATTGATCTTGAATAAGCTTACGTTAGAATACATTAAAAAGCTCTGTAGTGTGCTTTGAAAGAAAAAGCTGCTCCTGAGAAATCCTTGCAGTTTCTTAAGGTGATGTAGTAATGAGATACAGAAAAACCTATAACCAAATATCTATTTTATTAATTGTCTTATAGGCCGCTTCCGTGGATCCTTGATAATGATTGATTGATAAGTGTTATGTGTTTAGCAACGGAAGTCCTGAGCTCGAATCCCGGGAAAACAAGATTAAAAAGAAATCGTTTCGGTCAGGCAGGGCACAGAAGGCTGATCACCTACATGCCTGTAAAGATAAATGATCAGTGACACAGACACAGAAATGGGTCTGCCCCATGCCCCACTAGGGCACTCGAGAATTCACTTTACACTTTTTAATAATCATCTTATTGTCTAATCGAGAATTTTATTATGGGCTTGAAACAAGGACTGAGTCACTATCTATGTCTCCAAGGTATTAGTTTAATAAAGTTAAAATAATACAAGAAAGTATGTGAAAAGTGTAATTGTGAGTATTATTTGCCGATAGAGTAAATTCAGTCATTAATTACATCCGATATACTCACAGAACAGGTACTTCTTCTGTTCTGTGGATATACTGTTGTCCAGTAGCTTAGGTAATGTGAGTATGTAGGTAATAATTGTCAATATATGTATATAGGAAGAGATATATCTATGTATGCAAAATATTAATTATTATAAATCGGAATTAAATAAATAAATGGAATTTGAATACGTATATTTAGTAAATATTAGTTTCTTGCTATTTTTTAGTTAACAATCTTTCAATACCGCACCTAAATGACTTCCCTATATTTCTTTAATCGCCTATATGTTTTGCGATTAGGATACACCTCATATTCATCAAGTAACCTCTCCAACTTCCTTCTGATCATTTTATTTTTATGTTTTTCCAACAAATCTGAGTATACATCTGAAAACGGTAGGATATTAATTCCTCCGTCACGTGATACTATACCAGGAATACCAGGTACCATAGCGGCCTGAGGTTGTGGTAATACGTAATTCGGAATTGGATAAATGGGTTGAATATATGGATTGGGACCGACGGGTAATACGGGCCCGGATGGTGCTAAAGGTATATCACAAGGTAAAGGTGGAGAGGGGAAAAATGGAGGAGGGATCGGAGCTGGTAAGGGTAAAAAAGGTAAGGGTATCGGCAATGGGACCGTTAACGGAGGCTTAATTTCAGGCCGGTTTGTCACACGATAGTAGCAATATTCGGGAATATTTCTTGGATACCAGTACAGTGGATTGCAAGGGTCTTCACCGGGCAACTGTTTATTTTTCATTCTTATGTCCAAGGGATCCATGTAAGTTTTACCATCTATTGTGCTATGAGCGGCGGAGCTCAGTGTTGAAATGATAAAAATGATCTGAAAAAAATAATAATATATGCACATGTTTTTTATTCATATGTCAAATATGTGTATATTTGCAAAAGCTATCCCTAAATTGCTAGAAGTTAGTTTTATAATAATACCCAATCATACGATTTTCTATTTTAATAATAATTACTTAGTAGTCTCAAAGATGATTAATCCATTTCAATAAAGCCTTTATATTCAATCCATATTAGTCTTCTTTCTGCCCTTTTCCCTTTTCTTATTTGTAGTCGGCGCAATATTATCTCTTCTCCCATTCTCTTTTTTACACATTTTATCAGTAGTCAATATTAATGTAAATTAAAAAGCACCTTGAGTATATCAGTTAGCATTTTCTATTTATCAAACAAATTCTGTATGAAGTTTGATTGAGGCTGTAATTTTTAACTGAAATTTCTCACTATGTCCGTTCTTAACAATGAAAGGACGTTTTTGTACGTACAATAAGGTTGTTCATTGTTTTCACTGAACAATAGGAAGAGAAAATACGCATATTTTTCGCTTTATTTGTATTATGACGGATCACCATAGAAATGAAGCTGCTTGAACAATATTTTAAACTAGTAATTCAACTCCGCTTCGTACATATTTATTACGCGGAAAGTTTCCGGAAGATATTCTAGCTGCTAGCTGAAAGTAATAACCACCAATGTAAGGGTAAAAAGCCAGACATCGATATTGACTGTTGGAATAATATTTTGGTATAACATTATTTAGCAATTAATATTTATTTCTCGATAAATCCGATAAACTGATAAGTACCTATTCAATTTAGGCGATGAACTATATATTCAATCAGCTCAACAACAAAAACTGAGCTGACTCCTTTTTCAAGATACTGCCACTAGACATGGGTAACTCAGCGAAATTCCCTGCACCAACTCAGAAACTCAGGCGCAGTGTAGTGCGTCGGCTCCTTGAGTCAACTCAAAATTGCGCCACCGCGACGCAACAAAATGGGATGCGCAAAGCGAGCAGTGAAACCTCCGAAACGCACTCAACTCCACGCTCATAGTTCACTCAGTGAGTGGGGTACTGCGCCGTGCGCCAACACATTATGAATGAGTGAGCTGACTCACCCTGCGCAGTGAAGCGTGCCGGTGCAATTGCGCCGCGCAGCGCAGTGTTACCCATGTCTAACTGCCACACATTAATAAATTTATAATACATTTGTTTTTTTTTTGTTTACTTGTATGAAAGTTTTTGTGTGGATCTTGAAATATTTTACTTTATTCATTGATTTTATTCACTCACTCTATCATTCATTCATATATTTTTTTTCGTGGGTTAAATCATCAATAATACCCGCCACCCTGTGGGCTGCCACCATGACGGTTTATGTCGGACTCTCGCGATCGAAGATCAGGTCATGGAGTCCGTCATCTTCGGCGCAAGAATTGGTAGATGAACTATATAATTCAACTGCTACTAATATTGATTTTAATAAAAAAAAAAAAAATTGGTAACTACATTGTGCTTGTAATTTTTATTTTTGTTTTGTTTTACTTTGGACGCATATTATATTATACGGGTATATTAGCTGCCCGAGTGCGAAGCCGGGCACGGAGAAGAAAGTGAGACCCAATTCAAATTTTTGTCAAGAAAATCTGCATAGAGACAGGTAATATAATTAATAGTGTTAATATAAGCGAATTATCGATTATGTTTCTATTGAATTGATATTTTTCTCGCTTTTTTAACTTTACCTACGGTACTTTGTCTTAAATATTAAAAAGTATTGTTCATTTTATTTGTCGGGCCAGGGGGCTTCCATTCTTTTGTTGCCTCCAGGTTTCATATTTCTAAATCCGGCCCTGGTTGTGGTATAAATTATATTTTAGTTGGAGTCAAACCATCTATAATTTTGCATTTCGGTATAACAGAGGTCGGACTATTTAAATAAAAATAAACTGCTTAGGTTTTCCGACTACGGATTTATTTTCTTTATTCATACGTGTATTAATATACGCACGTATTTATTGCTTCAAGTAGCCAAAAATACGGAATAATCTGTTTATAGAGAATTATGAATATAACAGACTTGGTAAGAATCGAATCCGAGAATAAACTAGAGAAATATATTTTTGAAAAATACGAATACACACATTTTTATTTAAATAACTGAATAATAATAACAATATTACTATTTATGATTGCAAACAACATATTAAGATTTCATATAAAATTAAGATATAAAAGAAATATCTACTTAGTATTGCTTCTTTAAAATGGTCACGATTGCTGTGTACATAATCCATTGTCTGATATGAGAATATCTCCGATACTTACAATTTTTATACTGGTAAAGTGCGAGTATTACATGTTTTTATTGAGAAAATCATAACAGTTACAATCGTGGCAGTGGCGTAGCGTTGGTTTCGGTCGCCCGGGGCGGAAGAAAATTTTGCCGCCCACTTATTTATGTATTTCAATTTAAAATTATACATACAGTAATTCTAATAAACTTTCGGCTTTATTAACGCGAGTATCACACATTTAAATGAAATAACTTTTTAATCCGGTAATTTTTTATTTTATTTAAATGTTTTAAATATTTACAAGATATTATTATTATTTATTGTGAAATATTACCGTAAAAGTGCCGCCCCTGCCGCTCCAACTACGCTACGCCACTGAATCATGAACTTGAGTATCTTTACATTCAATTTTTATTAATATACTAGCGGATCCGACAGACATTATCCTGCCAGAATATTAGCTTCCAAAATAAAAAAATATATATTTCTATTTATTTGAACATAATAAAATTATTACAAAAAAGCTATAAGCGTGCGTGACGTGAGCTGTCAATTGCGGAAGATGGCGGAGTTGTGAAACAAATATTTTTTTTATCTGATACTTTCTGATATTTTAATAGTTATTCATAACATAGACGAATCCTACAAATAAGATATCATTTAAATTGGTGCAGCCGTTCTTCAGTTATAAATCGTATAACTATGTGTTAGTTATACGATCTATAACTTTGTTCTATATTTATATAAATTTATCTGAAGTAAGCTGCATTCGCGTAAGCTTGAGAAAGCTTCTTTATCATAGCCTCTGTTTTGAACGATACCGGCTGTCTGTAGAGCGCTACGCCCCCTAAGTACGGTAGAGTAGTAATTTTCGCAGCACTCGGGATGTCCTCAACATCCCTTTTCAATAGGTTAAATAATTTATCCATTGGTGTGCGTGGTCTCTCTTTATGAAGGTGAACGATTTCCGCCGTGGGTAATTCCACCCTATACGTAGGATCAATCTCACCGTAACTTTGCCTGTAACTTGGAAGGTGTGTGTTTAAAAAGTGTTGGTATGTATTGAAGTCGTATTCGTATCGCCTTTCCTGTACGACACGATAGGGTGGAATTATTCTGGAACGTATCAATTTTGCGAACATTTCCACGCATTCTTCGGGCAAATGCAACGGTTGCCAATAAAACGGGTCACATTCGTGCAAGTTTCTGTATCTCTGTTCAAAATCGAAATCATCCATGTATGTGACCCCGGCGATCGAACAACGATACACTTTTGAAATACAGAGCAATATGAGAACTTTGATGGACATCCTGGAAATATGACTGTGATTAATACAACACTCAGTTATCTTTTATTTTGCACTTACAATTCGCTCCAAACAAAAATACCTATGTTACTCGCTGATAATGTAGCTTTCTATTGGTGAAATAATTTTTAAAATCGGTCCGGTAGTTTTTGAGTTAATTCATAACATAAAAATATACAAATCTTTCCTCTTTATATCTACTATTAGTATAGATCAACCGCTTTTTACCCAAAGTAAATGAGCCGTAGTTTTTTAAGTATCCTTGGAGTTCTTAAAGTATGTTGTGAACGCTTCCTTAAGTCCAGTAATTTAATACTAAATGAATGAGATACAATGAAACTTAATGAAAGGACTTTTTTTAGAATAACTTTAAAGAGTAAACAAAACAATATTCATGTCTCAAAGGATTAATAACTGCTTTTAAATGAAATAATATTTAATAAAACCCTTTATGAGAACTGTTTCCAAGCAACATTGTTCAAATTAATTAAAAAATATATTACTACGTCTGAACTTTATTACTGTAGATATTCAAAAGCTCCATGGTTCAATTTTTGTTTTCGTTTTAAAATAATTTTCATAATAACTGCGAATTCGTTTGCTAGATAAAATTTAGGTGTTTTTTTTAGAATAATAGGAGTTTATGTACCTCTAAACTATTTATAAAGATCAATTTATCCATACTGCTCCATTATGGTTAAATGAAAGACAAATCAACAAACACTTTTTTGAACCGGCTTTGCACGGGCGGGTACTATATGCCCAAAAAAGTACTTAGTAGCTTTGTAGCTTTCTATTGGTGAAACAATTTTTAAAATCGGTCGAGTAGTTTTTGAGTTAAGTCGTAACAAACAAAAAAATATTTCCTCTTTACAATATTAGAATAGATATGCAACAAATACATACATAACATGACATGCTTATAGAAAATTATAAAAATGTCGTCCCGGTGCGATTCGAACCCACGACCCATCGATGCGCATTGCAAGTTTTCTACCGAACGCGCCAACGAGCCTTTCAAAATATGTTTATATTCAAGTCTTTAAAAAAATAAAAGTTATTTATAATTATATATTTTTTTATGAATTATGATAGTTTGCGATGTATAATAACAAATTCACATAAGATATTTGATACACACATTTTGTACTACACCATGAAATCAATATGCCATATTTCCATTATAAAATCATGAAACAAAGGATAGGTAATACTATATTCAGAAATTTTAATTAAGTAACAATACCTTTGCGGCTTGAACAATTGAAAAGCTTGACAATAATAACATGTATACGTATTATGATCCTGTAGTTGCAACAATTTCTAATGCATTTGTGCGCATTCACAACATCCATTGTGCGTAAGTGGCGACTATTACTATTAGTTACGTAATTTAAGATTTTAAAACCATCGGATTATATGGACCTTCCAGTTAGGTCCATATAACTACTACTTATTAAATTCAACTTAATAGTAAAATTATTTCTTTCTTTCTTTTCTTAATTTATTAAGGACCTCTATGGTGAAGCCCTCCTTCATTTTTCTCCTCTGCTTAATTCTTTCCCGCTGCTCAAATGTAAATGTCATAACTTAAACATTATAATAATGTTTAGTACTTGGTATAAACGTCTTTTTCATAATGTTTAGTATTTGGTATCATGAAGTTACTTCTGAATCGTCAGAATTAAGGTTTTAAAAGTCGGCAACGCATCTGCAAGCCCTCTGGTGTTGCGGATGTCTATGGGCGGCGGTGATCACTTACCATCACGTGAGCCATCTGCCCGCTTGCTCCCCATTCTAAAAAAGAAAAGAAAAACTCATAAACGAAAACGTCACCAATTTTGATAAGATAAGGGTCCCAAGAAATGACAAAGCTTAAGATAAGTAATGATATTTTAGAAACTAATTTTAAATCAAAATATTTTATCAGTTTATAGTCAACAGATTTCAGATTGTCAGATTCTGTTCGCTACAAACTTCTTATTGTTCTTCGAACATATAACACATTTAATACGTGAAATAATAATATAATGCCAATACCACATTCTTTTCTGTTTTGCCTAAGCTTATCCACAACCTTATCAACGCCCTTGCAATGACATTTTTTTAATGTTCTTGCTTTATGACCGGCTTTCAAAGCCTACGTTTAGATGTAAAAGCAAAACGACTCTTTGTAATATATTACCACCTAATATAAGAGATTTGCTTGAGTTTATTCTTTTCTATATGTTTTTGTACGTGATCATGGCGTGACGATGTACTGGCCCCTATTGGTATTGACGAGTGGCTAGGTGTGAGGTTCAGTAGGATTCGATAATATATGCCTACGAGAGTCCTCGTCATCTAGATATGGCAATAAAGGGTGGGTTGGCATTTATCTTGGTAAATAATTCATGGAATCAAAGATCCTAATTCATCGGCTGTATGTTTATGCATAATAGTCAGATGTTTGACCGCGATCCCACCTGGTGGTTAGTGGTGATGCGATCTAAGAAGGGGCACGTCTGGCTAGAAGAAACCTATTCATTCTGGCCTTAAAAATACCCAAGTTATAGTTGTCCGGAAAGATAGTAGGCATTTCTTTCAAAGGAGAGTTTGGAAGTTAACTTCTTCTATAAACAGTGACGACAGGACATACGACCGACATATGACCCTGATAGTTACTCATCCATGCGATATCAATTCCATTATCATCCACAACTTCTAGGGTATGCCTAAGCATACATGTCTATGACGTGTACATAAAACACAGAATTAACTTAATCGATACGTTTATAGATAATTTTGTCTGTAAGCGACTTATGTAATCTTAAGAGGAAATAAATCACTATAAAACCGTTACATATTACCAAGCAATACACACCACTTCTTATTTTCTAGGAAGCGAAAATAGTAGGCAGGGACCCGACCCCAATGGGAAAGATGCGTGAAATATGTGTAGGTATAATAAAAACAATATTCAATATATTGGTTTTGGGTAACCTTTACTGGAAGTTTAATTAAAAACATTATTACAGTTGCAACATTTATTTGCCTTACATGCATGAATAATATTATTAATTTAAATAGTGGTTTCGTTTATTGCAAACCTTTGCTTTTTAGCATTCAGTAATTTTGGATATCTGTACAATTTTATAAATACAGGGACAAGAATCACAGGCGGCTTGTTTGTGCAATCTTCTGGAAATTATGATAATTATAATTAGACTAGAAACTCGCCCCGGCTTCACACAGGTGCAATGTTGATGTACTATACACAAAAACATACCCTATGTTAGTCGCTGATAATGTAGCTTTCAATTGGTGAAAGAATTTTTAAAATCGATCCAGTTGTTTTTGAGTTTATTCATAACTAGCGACCCGCCCCGGCTTCGCACCGGTGCAATGCTGATACTAAATACACTACAGAAAACTGTTATTATTATACATATAAACCTTCCTCTTCAATCACTCTATCTATTTAAAAAAACCGCATCAAAATCCGTTGCGTAGTTTCAAAGATTTAAGCATACAAAGGGACAGAGAAAGCGACTTTGTTTTATACTATGTAGTGATATGCAAAAATCCAAAAATTCAAATCTTTCCTCTTTATAATATTATTGTTGAAGTACTGTGTAATAGGCACGCTTTTAATATAAGGTTAAATCCGTCACAGTTTTCTTTATTTTAAATATTATATCCAACATTGTTTTTCTTTTTACAAATATACTCGCTGAATATTGATCAACGTGCTTGAAGATATATTTTTATTTACCTTTGGAGTCTTTTGTGACATTAATACTTTCGACTAAAGTAGTTGTAAAAAGTACAGCCACGATCCACAGTAAAATACAATGCATTGTTATAAAACGAAAACTCTGTTATCGGAAATATATTACGCAAAATAACAATTTTTGTTATTACATTATACTGAGCCATAACAGTATTAACATGCAGTTGGTGCAGATATTGATGTAGATATTATATACTTCATAATAAAATTGTGCACATTTCAAAGTTCCGAAACTGCACAATATGACTCTGCAATATCACTGAAAACAATGAGTATTGTCTGACGCGAAATACAAGTTGAATATTAAGCAACGCAACAAAAGCCTTACACCTTTGACGTAACTAATCAAAATTGTTTCCAAAGCCGTGTCCATTGAAATAAAGTATTTAAAATGTAATATTCACCTTTCGTCTGTAACGTTCCATGAAGGAATGTTTCATTCGTACTAGACATGGGTAACACTGCACTGCGCCGCGCAATTGCGCCGGCACGCTTCAGTGCGCAGGGTGAGTCAGCTCACACATTCATAATGTGTTGGCGCACGGCGCAGTACCCACTCACTGAGTGAACTATGAGCGTGGGGTTGCGTGCGTTGCGGAGGTTTCACTGCTCGCTTTGCGCGTCCCATTTTTACTGCGTCGTGGCGCAATTTTGAGTTGACTCAAGGAGCCGACACACTACACTGCGCCTGAGTTGCTGAGTTGGCGCAGGGAATTTCGCTGAGTTATCCATGTCTAATTCGTACTCACTTTCTGCATTCAAGGAATGTATGAAACAGTAGTCACAGGGTCTATTTCCATTCATCCATAAAGAGAGTCCATACAAGGGTTTCTCATATTGCATTGTTTTTGTTTCAGAGTGAAGACTTTAATCACATGCGAATGTTTAATTTTGTTGTTGTGACGTACCTACATAGTTGCGCAACAACGTAGCTGAGTGGAGATCTTGTTTAACATTCTCTTACTTGTAGGTATTATTTGTATTATATGTAATTTTGTGTAATGTGTGTAATAATGTGTTTAATGTACTTAAATCTAATACATGTAATACTTGATAATAAAATAAGTTATTTTAATACAATTACACGTATTAAAATAAAATAACTTTTAGTGTAGAAACGTGGTCATAAGCAGACTGAAATATGGCAGCTATCTGATTTGAAATATCAGAAGGTGCCATATTAACGCCATCTATTCTGTAATAATACTATCGATGTAATAATATATATTTTTTCTCTCTTTTAATTAAGCTATCTTCATCTGACGTGTCAAAACTGTTAATTTACTAAATTTCAGATACACCTTTCTTATACGATGTTAGTATTAGTGTGCTTGTTATCACATACCTACTACTATTAAAATTGTTTTTTAGTTAAATTCCTACCCAGAGGTTTGCCTAGTAGAGATCGCATTATGCGATAAGGCCGACCATATGTGGTGCAAAGATTAAATTTTTATTAGTGTAACCTAAATTTAAGCACTTCATGTAAATTATTTCTTATGTACAATAAATAATGTATCTATCTATCTTTATATATATAATTCTTCTGTGAGTGTGTATGTCACTGAACTTCTCTCAAACGACTGGACCGATTTTGATGAAATTTTTTGTGTGTGTTCAAGGGGATCTGGGAATGGTTTAGATTCACAATTTTGTCCGCTGGACAATGTTTTTTTAATTAATTTTTAATTATTATATAATTTCGAAGCCAAAATTGTGGCAGAACAACGTCTGCGGGGTCCACTAGTCTATCTATAAAATCCCGTTTTAATTTGTTAAAAATTAGTTTCAATTAAATGTGTCATACTCGCGTAAATAAAAGACTATTACTGTGTAATTGTATTTTTTTGTAATGGATTGTGATTGGAAGAATATATTTGATTTCGATTATTGGGTTATATTTTTAAATCTGTGAATAACATCATTAAATCTTTTTTCAGTAATGAATGCGGGTACTTTGGCAATGATTGTTGGACAGCAACATTGAGCTGAGTTGAAATTGCTTCGTCTCCATTTCGCGACATCCCTTGTTGGTGTAGTTTTATTAATTTCTTTGTAAAATCTTCTGAGTTCATTATCATTTATTATACCACGGAGATTTTGTAAATGTAAAACGTTTTCATCTAGCATGTAGTCTACAATGCAATCTGGAATCATACATAAAAAAGAGGTTTTATATGTTAGAATCGACAGACGAGCATAGAGTTCATTTGATGGTAGTAACATCAGTCAATGATGCGCTGTTGACTTAATTTTTACTTGGAGCCATGGATCCATAGACTGAGACCGAACCGTACCGTTAGACGCACTGTTGGAACTTAATTTATTTTGTCTCAAAGTTAACATGTCCGAGTCTCATCGTTCTCTGATTTATTAATCCTTCTACAAACACGTAATATTAAACTCTGTGAAGTTGTTCCAAATGCTTGAAGTTAAAAAGAAGACAACATCACCTATTAATATTCTATGCCTATTATATCATCACCTAGATATTATTCTGATTACATACATGCTTATACTTAATTTACCAATATAAGTAAACATTTATATAAAATACAATAATTATAAATATAGTATTATTAGTTGGGCTGGACACAGGATAGTTAATGTGGTATCAAGGCACTTGATCTCATACTATGACAGTTATCTCTCTAGAGAACCTTCGTATCGCATCGAGCCGTTCAGTATTGTTTGTATGAAACTTCTTACTGCAACGCACACTAATCGGAATCGTAACGTAATCACCTCGCCTCGGAACAGGCTCCGAACCGCGTGGTCAACTTGCAGTTCTCGCGCTTACGGCTCGTCGTCACCGCGCTTACGTCTCTTCGTCCACCCTTGCGATGATCTGGTGCGAACCAGGTCAGCCAGCGGTCGGCAAGCGGTAAGTGCGGTGTCGCCAGGCCGTAGCCGAGTTGACGTACAGGAGGTGCTGATACGCTGCCGTTACGTGCATACGTTGGGTTGACACCTGGTTGACGGTGAGGCGTAAGGCGATACGGTGCCGATCCCTTTCCGAGTTGATATGTGTGCTGTGACCTTTATAAGTGTGTGTGCACCTTACTTCTTCTGTTCTGTGGTGTGCACGCGTACCACTCTGTATATACAAAAGTATTTATTAATTATAAGCCATACCTTTATTTGGAGGACATTTGCATTCGAGGTCATTGAATTTATTATTAAATTCATGTTTTCGTAAGAAATTATTTCTCGTTGTTTCTGGTGTAGATATCGACCAGCCTCTCCAAACAGATACGCTCGCCGAATTAAAGGTTATTGAAACTAATATTATGAAGGTACACTAAAACACGTATGATTTTTCTTATTACTTTGAAGATCCATCGCTGTGATTTTATATTTCAGAATTCTAATGAATATAATAGATATGTTTGAATGATATCAACATATATGTTAGAAGTAGTCTAGAGTTCATAATTAGAATAACTTGTCATAAGTTAAAAATTTAATACTTACTTCTAAAATATTTTTTTAAATTTATAAATAAAATAATAAATTAAGCTATTTCTAAAAATCGTCATATGATCGCAAACAATGCCGAGGGAGCGGTGAATTAATATTTACCCCTAGACGCCCCAAATCACAGTTTAACAACAAAAAAAATCAAAGCTAAATTGAATAATTACTTGATTTTCTAAAATTTTAAATATTAACTTAGCTCCACATTCTGTCTGTATTTTCTTTTTTGTCAGATATCGACGGACGTGCATGAGGTTCACTTGATGGTAGGTGAAACCTCAGCCACAGAACATTAGTCAATGATGCGCTGTCGACCTAATTTTTACTTCGAGCATTTAGAAATCCATAGACAGAAACCGAAACGCGCAATGTGCACTTCACGCTTTTTCCATTTATGAACGGTGGTTCGTTACCCAGTCGGAATTTAGATATTCCTCCCACCCGATCAATCCCCGAAGTTACCAGACGTGAGGAAAACATGTTTACAGAAAATTATAAACATGTGGTTCCGGTGGGATTGGAACCCACGACCCATCGATGCGCACGGCAGGTGGTCTACCGAACGCGCCAACGAGCCTGTCAAAAATACATACATATACCCATAATATGTAGTTTATAAAATTATTATTATATTGTATTATAAAAGTTATTATGTTGTGTGTACGTGTGGACAAATTATATTATCTGTTTAAACTCCAGTTGTTTTTTTTGTGCTTTTATTAATAAAATTTTCGATTTTATTTTAGAATGTTAAATAAAACAAATAAAAAAGTCTAGAACAAAAACATATTTTACCTACTGCACTTCCACCGTCTACCGTGGGTACCCACAGAACAGAAGAGTGGGTACCTAAATGCTAAGTATTACATTACGTTCAGAAATAGTCAAAATTATATTGAATTGACACTTGGTATATGCTTAGCCAATTTTTTTTGTTGTTGACGGATCGCCGGTTTTAATTGTTCCCCGTGGATCGACCTCGACAATGAGTTACATAACATAAGAGGGAAACAAAAACCAAAATAGAATCTTAATTAAATTCATAGGCAAATCCACAAAAAACTATATGAAAATAAAATAAATAATTTTAGCTTCCAGGATATCAGCGAAAATCGAAAATAAAATACCGACTTTAAAAAAATATTTCTCTTCTAAATATGCCTCCCTGATTTGATTCCCTCCGTTGATTTTATAAGGCGGAACTACGTAATTTTATTGACCTACTTGATGGAGGTACCGTAACCTTGTTAGTCTAGTTATAGACTAAGGTACTAAACATTTCTCCACTCTAAAATTTATCATACCAGCTATCTACGGCGAGTAGTCGTAGTACAAACTCCATTATTGTAGGCAAACTTATTATAGAGAGGATTAAGCAGGTGAGGCGGTGTTAGTTTGAAAAGCACTTAAAATATTAAACTATATATATATTTTAATAAAGTTGTACTATTTTTTTACTAGTATGTTTTCCAAAAATCTTATTGCGTTCGACTTTGTAACGCCGAAGTGAACTTTGCTGATTCTTACTGGACAATAGGGCTTTACCGACGGGGGTTTAACGTTATTTATATATTCAGGTGAAACTGTAGTAGATTTGTAATTGGAATTTATGACTGTAGTACATTCAGATGGTAGAGTCCATATTCGTTTAGTAGAAGACTTTTTGAATGGAGCGTCCGCAAGTTCTGAATGAATTTTCATATAGTCTCTTGTGTATATGTCTCTATATTTGTACTTTCCTGCCTGTCCAACATACAACGGGAATGCCATGTAGAAATTTTGCACGTTATTCTTACATCCTCCAGCGCAAATTTTAAAGGGTGCAGTGAAATATAAAATTCCTTTCGAAGTCGTTGGATCTAGAATATTTACAATTTCTAATAATATCGAATGTAGGGCACGGCGTCTATTGTGTTTATGTCATCGTTACTTTGATTTTGTTCAAATAGGAAAGGTGGAAATCTTATCGTGTTCTTTACGATCAATTATATTGCTTACTCAGTTTATATGATACTCAATTTTTAAAGCTTTAGACAAGCATAGCGCAATGACTTTAAAGGAATACAACTTGATGTTATGAATAATTGTTCATTGCAGTATGTTTTCGGAATCGAACAAAATAATATAATATATTATGTATATTACTAGCAACACGCCCCGCCCCGGCTTTGCTCGGGTTCAATGTAGACTTATTATACAAAAAATATAGATGCAGCCTATGTTACTTGCTGAAAATAGTTAGATTTAATGCTTTACATACTTATGGTTTTAATTACGTTAATTACAGCATGGATGAAAAAATTGTATGTCCCTGACAACGCTTGCTGTAAAACACTCGAAACATTGAAATACCTACATTTGTGTGTGTTAGGTTTGCTTGTTGGTTTCTCTATTTCTTATACACAAAAATTACTACATCCTCCTTAAATATCGGATATTTACGTATTGATTACGAGCAAATGAAAGTGATCACCGCTGCATAGAATATGGAGCAAACGGGTAGGTGGATTAACTGAAGGTAAGTGATCACCACCGCCATAGATATTTGCTACAATAGAGGGCTACCTAGAGTACCTTTAAGGAATGAATAGGCGCTTTTCTGGAAGATTCATAAGCTGGTTCGGAAAAGATTCAGGCACAATATATCTTAGAATCGCTTGGTTGTTGATTTCTAGATATGAAGATACAGTATCGATGCTATTGTTACATCATGTCCGATACCGAAATTAATCCAGATAGTAAATTCCCCGGAATACTAACGCTTCCTGTTGCTAGGCTTTCTTAAATAATAAAAATATTTAATTTTTACTCAGATCTCTACTCACTTTCTCCATTAATAATATTTTTGACAAATTCTTGTCCATCAATAGTTGTTTCATTTTCTTTAAAAATGTTATATTGCAATGTTAATATGAAATACTGACATATATTTATAGTTAGAATATAATGTTGAAATCTGGACATAATTCAAATCGATTTAAAATTTATTTTACTACATTTATATGAAACGCTTTTCTAGTAGGTTAACATTCATGGCTTTATTACAAATAAAAGTTATAAAATACTGATAAGACTGTTTTAAACTGCTGTCGTGTAGATCTGGCCTGTTGTTGGATTGAAAATCTTGATAAGTGTAATGGAGGCACATGGAAACTAAAAAGTAGCCAGCTTTCTTGCAATATGTCATAATGGTAGTAAGGTATCGTATTGGTACCTATTCGAATTTCGAATTTTCGGGTTCAAATTCCGCCGGGACTATTTTAAAGTTAAAAGTGTCTTCTGTTTTGACCGCCTCTGAGGCTCAACGGCAAGCGCGACGCGTCTAGCACCGGAGGTCTTTGGTTCGAATCCCGGGGAAACACGATAAAAAAATGTATCGGTCGGGCAGGTTTCCCATTGGGGTAGGCAGAGATCACGGAATTCCATATGCTCCGATCCTTACATACCACTTTTGCTTCTTCTACTTTTATCAATGCTTTCATACACACTCGACGGTTACGAGTACTTTTGATCTGGCCCTTTTGCAGAACGTCCCCGATCTGATCGAGGTACGTTCGCCTAGGTCGACCACTCCCGACTCTCCCACTCACACCAGTTTCATAAATCTATATATATGTTGGTATATTATTATTACACCATTCAATAGTGTCTTTAAGCTAAAAAATTTCATATTTTGTTTTCAGTCTGTGGATATCCGAAAGCTCGTAGTAATAGTTTGCCACCGCATTATTATTTAATATTGAGAGTCTGTGACCTAGGTACCTATTAAGTGAGGTTTTTAAATGTTTGATATTAAAAAAATATTACATTATCTCCAAACATAAAGTTTCATGTATTAATTTGCAACAAATAGACTTTTCACATCATATGGATACATATTATGTAGCTCACCATATCTACTATCTCGAATGGTACCAGTCAATCATTTTGGCGCTTCCCAGCAGTCTGAGTAGAATATTTATGTATATCAATTTATAACTGTCACAAAATCTCGACTGTTTCCAATTGGCGAAAGAGTTCTTCGCAATTGTTTCTTTCGGTACGAGAATAATCACATAGAATGAGGAAATATTCAAAAATAAATCTTTTGTCACGACCGCGACATGACTACAATACACAGTCCAAGTTCAACATTTACGCACGGTAAATATTCGAAAATTTAAGGCATTAGTTATTTTAGCATTTTGAAGATTAAAAATTTGAATTAAATTGAATAAAAGTACTTACCTGCATTATAATTGAGACTTATAAACCAATCTATTAGTGTTTATTCGTTGAAATATTATATTCTATATGTCAATATTATGTTGATTTGTCTTTGTTTGGTGCATACTTGCTCGTTAATATTTTATATTATAATAATTGTAACCACTCTCCTCGGTTACGCACCGTTACAAGTTATACCTACTTAATGATATAGTGTCAGTATTATTTGGAAAGTGTTCATACGAAAACATTAAAAGCACGATTAAAAAAAAGAGGGTTGGTGGTAGAAGGGTAATTAATTTAGGATTGAATAAATTTTAAATATACGCACAAAATTTCATAAGAATCCGTCAAGCCGTTTCGGAGGAGTTTTCTTATAAACACTGTGACACGAGAACTTTATATATTATATTGTTTTGAATCTTATTAATTAGATAACAATAATTATTACTCTAGAAACTGTAAAGGGATAAATAAACCTTTTTTTTTATTTTTTTTTATTAAGTATTACCTACTCAAGCCAATACATAAGCAAGCTCATAGAATATAATATAAACTTAGTTTTTATTAGTTTTAGAATCACTAGTTTTAGAATCGCTTCGGCTAATTCTATTACATGGAGCTTCTAACGGATGTTATAAACCGGAAGTGTACCGTGTGTGTGATAGACTTTGCAGATTAAATACCTTATTTCTACTATATACAATTATTAAACTAATACTGGCAATTATTGGTTTTATATGTAAGACTTGTTGTAATGCTACTGAGAGGGTGCGGTGATTATCTGTGTACCACTACATATTATACAATAAAGTCCTCCGCCGCGTTCGACTGTTTGTCTGTATGTTCGCGATAAACTCGAAAACTACTGAACGGATTTAAATAATTTTAATTTTCATCAAAAGATAGAGTGATTGAAGGTTTATGTATATAATGTTTCAAAGTCTTGTATAAATTGGATGTGTAGTGTAGTGTGGTGTGTATTGGAAGTGTAAGAAAAAGTTAAGACAGCCGGGAGCCAGTGGCGGCGTAAGGCGTGCGTGACGTGGGCCACCGCCTACGGCCTCGCGCCCCGAAAATTTGTGCATTACTTAAAAGCCGCAAACGCACCAAAAACATTTTTTTTAAAAAAATAACCTTGCCCACATAAAATTTAGGTCTTACGCCGCCACTGCTGGGAGCTTTCATCAAAAATGCTGCCTAATCCCTTTGAGATATAACAAAACAATGCATGGTGGGATATTACTCTTTTATAGATCTACAAAAAGTCGGCGATGGCACATATCTATCTTTTAAAGATAACTTACTATAGGTACCCATTCTATCTTCTAAAAAAATTGTCACGTACAATGTGGTAATTGGACAGCTATTTAGATGGTATTAGTATTATTAACCTTTATATTTACAACTTAAATACGTTAGTTAGCTTAATCATTTCATGTACATTACTATAATCTTTTACACAATACAATTATAGATGGACTCTTAGATAAAAATATAACGTAAGTATCACATGTTATTATTTAGTAAACTTGCTCGCAATCAACCTAGTTAAATTACAACATTTGAAACGTCAAGTAAATGACATGATTAGGATTTTATGTTTTATAAACAAAACGAACTATGGAAATCTTTTAGATCTCATAAAATGTGACATGTATCGGATTTTATCCGTATTGAATTATAAATACAATGAACAAATATCTTTGATGGATGTCTCGTAATATAGATAATAGTACTGTATGTAGTAATGGGTTCCTATAGCTCTCTAGTTCGAGAAATATTTCTCTTAGTTGGAGTGAGCAGAACTCCCGTTGGGCCGACTCAAATGGCATTTGTGTTTGTAAACTGATCTCAGCAACCAGTTGGCCGATTTCAAAATTGTTGTGTCTAAATAAACTTATTCGAATTTTAAATTTTGACCTACAGATTTGTTTAAACAATGCCGAAGCTTTGGTAAACTCCGCTCGATCGAGGCTAGCACTGTGGCCACCGAATATTGAGTGTGCTGTGTGTAATTAGTATAGCCACATATTGTAATAGGTATGGTGACACATATTATTATTAATATTATTAAACGTTATTTAGCCTAAACAGTAGCGGTTGTTGGTATAACGACCTAGCGGTTGATTTAACTAATATTAGTACTAGTTATAGTATCTAAACAGTTTAATTTTTTTTTTCATTTTAGCCAAGCCACTATCAGTTTGTGCATTAAATCAAGTTATCTTTTTTATGTATCTTTTTAGGAGCAATGAATACAAATAATTAATACTTGGGATTTTCGTAAACCCATCTATTTTTATTCAGTACTAGCTGATGCCAGCGACTTCGTTCACGTGGGCTTCATCTTAAGCTGAGCTTGAGAAAGGTTTCTTCATCATATGACATATTAATATCCACTATTCCACGAATACATATTGAATGTGGCGAAATAATCAAACTATAACATTTCCATATCGAACTGTTATTGACATCTGATAATTGAAAATAATCTTTAAATGATGATAACTTTTCTTTTCGACAACCGATTTCGACGAAACAAAGCCTATATGTTGCCCCGGACTTTGCTTAATATATTTGTGCAATGTGTATAAAAATCGGTTCAGTATCTTCGGAGATTATCCCGTACAAACAGACAAACAGACAGAGAAACAAAAAAATAAAAAAAATCTGGGTTTGTTCTATTTCTCTTCTTATATCCCCCTGACTCGGTTTTCAGCATCATTTACAGAAATTTGACCTCTACAGTTTTATTATGTGTATAGATTTGTAATCAATGTCGAGGGTTTCTTAGTCATTGTAACATTTAATTATGCACAATTTGGCTGATTGCCGATTCTACCTGCTAGGTAGCCTAGCGTTTTGGCCAACATCCAAACGATTACATTCACTGAACTGTCAAAGATAAGTTATTTTAGTTATCCCGACATTGAAAATTTTCATATGTTGGCTGCGCTCTTCATAAAACGCGATTTAAGATATGATCTAAGTGCTTTTTAATTGTTATCGTTAACAAGGCATAAAATATGCATATTTAAACATCGTTGTTCATAATAAACTAATATGATTTATAAGCTCGGATATTTCTAGACTGTTCTTTTAATAGGGTAAACAAATGGATAATTTGCAAAGTATTCAAAAGTAAACTTTGTGGTAATTTAGTACCTAGATTTTAAACTACATTTTCGTGTAATGAACCATTTAAATTTAACGTTTTATTTTCGTCGTCGATTAAGATTTTAACTTCAAAATTAATTAATTTTATTAAAAAGATTAATTTAAAAATAATGCTAAAATCAAAGAGTTAGTATAACTATGTTGGCAAAGCTCGCGATGAAATCGGACTTTGAAAGTTCACTTGAGTAAAGACGGGAGAAAACACCTTTTCACGAGACCTTTCTCTGATTATGCATCTCATACATATGCAACGAGACTAATTTGATAAATTAATTTACAACATATCATATTACCGACGGACCACCTCCGTAGCTCAGTGGTAAGTGATGCGTTTAGCAGTGGAAGTCCTGGGTTTGAATTCCGAGGAAATAAGATAAAAAAATGATGAAATGATTATTGAAATGGGTACAGAAAAAGGTCTGCTCTATGCCCCACTAGGCGACATTATCTAGCGACAATAACAAGTCTCAAATATAAGATAAATAGTGAATCATGTTTTACCCTGACAGGTATCATCAATTATATAATTAATTAACGGTAATTATTTAATTGAGACCAAACTTGGCTCTAAAATGACCTGTCTCAATTAATCATTACCAGGGTTAACATCATTGATATGTTTTGTAGTACAGTGGGGTGTAAAATACATATTATTTACTTTTAAAATAGTTACATGATATTGTTTTTGGATGGCATGATATGCTATAATAAATAAAAAATATATGTAAAGTATTTATGTATTTATTATACCTATAGTGTAATTCATTTGTATAATAGAGTTGAATTTACGTTATATTGTATTAAGTTTTCTATTTGAATAACTGATAATGTACGATGTAAATAATTAATTATAAGATGCATGTCAACCACATTTCTGACAAATAGATGCTATTTCTGCTTCATTATAGTTTTACGGTCTAGTTCACAAACGTATTATAAGCTTGATATACTTAAACTGTGTTTTGTTTCATTCGTTCTGTAGTCTTTTTATATTCGATAAAGAGAAACAAAATACATTTTAACTTTATTAAGTTTATACTACGTTTATGAATAAGGCCCTTATAATATACGAGTACGTAACAACTGACATCGCTTTGCCTTTTTCACGAAAATCGCTCTGCACATAAAAAAACATAATGCATCGGCGCCTATAATATTAAAAAGCCATGTCAGTCGTGCGGTAAGCAAAGAAGAAAAACTCATTATAATATTTTAGTGTTTATTATCTTCTCCAGAATCGATATACATTGACAGAGCAATGCGGACTTTTGATTTCATAACAACGTGGGACCGCTTAAGATATAGGCGTGTGATGAATCACGATAACGAAATCCTGTAAAATTAATATTAAGGTCACGAAGAGAGATCGTACTGGGATCCGCGAAGCAACGTCAAGCGGTTTAGGATTAGCGAAGCTAGATATATACAGTGTTAAATCCGAGGTTAGAATACTTCCTCGAGATAAGGGACTTGGTGTGAGCTCGGTGGAATTTCGCGCCCACAGAAATGTGGCGGAGAAGATATCTGTCCTCTGTTGTTGATCTGGCGATGTCGTAGTTGTAACCTTGAGAGTAGTAGGAGCGTAGGGCACGTTCACCCCAGGTCTGGGGCCTAGGCCTCTCCACAGGCAGTCCTCTATTACGTCTGTCCATATAATTGATGATGTCATCGTAGTAATTCTTTTGATATTCATATAGATAGTTGTATGTGGAGAATTTTGGCCTGTGACATAAATTGAAATTTTTAAAAAAGCATTTATTTTAACAAACAATTTGATTTCAATAGTTACATTCTATATGCGAGTTCAATATTGGATTAATTGTTTAAAAATATATTATTAAGTTGTATGTACCTGACCCAGTGTTTACAGACAAGCCTTTTAGGTTTATCAGCATCTTCAGGCTTCTGTGGGGCTGGTGTGTCGGCTACTGGAGCTCCATCTGCTGGAGCCCCTTCAGCGGGGGGTGCACCATCTGCTGGCGCCGCGCCTTCAGCAGGGGCTCCATCGGCTACTGGTGCTGCCTTTGGCTCTTCTTCTACAACGTCATCCCACATCTCGATCGGATATCTTTAAGACTAAAAACCACTGCATATTATTTTTTATTCACTTCATCAAATTGAATCACTATACATCGCGCCACAATCGCCAACCTTATTCAAGAAGTGCGTGTGAACTGGTCTATCGTTCGTTTGCGACTGATGCTGTCCCCTAGAGGCTCAGGCAGCCTCTCAATATATCTCTTTTCGACCCCACCTGGCTGTCGCAAGCGCAGCTAGCATCATTGGCACGGTCTTATCGTGTGCCAATGATGTTCTGTCAATACACAGCTATTCATCAAAAATCTTCGCGCTAATTGTTGTGCCAATTTTCATATCTCACTTTCATGTATTCGGACATAGCGTATTAGAAAAATTCTTGTCAATTGACACTTGTTTTGTGTTTACAGAAGTTAGGATAGCTGTATTGTAACAAATTTTCTTCACCGCTACTGTGTGGAAAAGAGCCAGGTTTTGTGTTGCGATCTTAAGCAACAGTTCAATATCGTAATTTGCGCTTTATCTATTTTTATATCACACAATAGATTAGCGTCACGCTGAATGTTCGGCAGGTGTTTGTTAATTAAACGACAGTTCTGGATTAGTTAGGATTAAACATCTATTGTGATCCCTAAAATGACGTGAATGTTGAGTATATTATCGCCGTTGAACAATTATGAAAGGCGTATGACATTTTGACACGCAATCCACCTGGTGCAAAACTTCATCTTATATTTACAGTCTTTATTACTAATAATTACTAGCGACCCGCCCCAGCCTCGTACGCATAATGTTCAATTCGTAGTATCTTCTAAATAATCATTTAATTAATGATGACATTAAATGCTTTTATCACTTTTATCGCTTTATGATAAGTATTAAGACCGAATTGAAGAAAATACTTGGTTTTTTTCTTTTTATACTCTTAGTATCTAAGCTACTCTAATACCATGAAATCATTACAAAATGGTACTTAGTACCTCAAAATTTCCACACACAAATGTCAATTTTATTAAAACTCGTTTTTTCTATATGTCGCTACTCTAGTTGGCCTTCGGCTAGCCTATTTTAATAATAATAATAACCCTTCTTAAAATCAGACTCCCGATATTGTTAAAACTGTGTTTTAGGGGTGTGTTGCCACTAATCTCCACCTGTGTATCCTGAACTCCTTCCCTCCTTTCTTCTCCTAACTTATCAGTCCACCTAATTCTTCTCAGTCAGTCACTCTTTACAGAGTGGTCGTGGTGTGTGGTGATGGCATTTTGAGGAACCATCTACATCATCTTTCCTTCCAAGGGCTGTCGCTAGACTTAAAATGCTTATCAATTTCATGGGGTTACACTTATTTCGAGTACAAATTATACTCATAATATTACAAATTACTTCATAATATTGTGGTTTTTTAACACGTGTACCACACACTTAAATAAAATACTTTACACCGGATTAAAACCCCATTTATTGTTTATATTATTTAAATAGTTTTTATTCGGTATTAAGTATTTTATATAAATACCTATTACATTAGCTAAGTCCGTATCTCTTCATTCCATATCTTCGTGCAAGTACGTGTAGCCTTTATACATAGGTCATATAATTTTCTCAAAAAATGTATATATGTATATGTATTTTTGTTTAAGAACAAGCATTACTTGCTCATAATAATATACTGATTTCGATATTATGTTTAAACAATTTCTTTAAAGTGACTAGCTCTAGAAACTCTATTTAAATGTAGTCACGAATTGTTATATGACAGTTATTAATGACAATGTATTTTCATGTGATTGTTTGATGGGCTATTTAACTAGAAAATAAAATAAATCTGCTAGATTTAAAATATATATTTATATACTTTTAGTTGGACGCGTGTTAAGTACATCACCAAAGATCCAGCTGGGATCGAGCATTCGGAATTCCATAGACTGAAACCGAAACCGTTTTTCCATCTATGTACGGTGGTTCGTTATCCGGTCGGAATTTCGATATTCCTCCCACCCGATCAATGCTTGAAGTTACCAGACGTGGGGAAAACATGCTAACAGAAAATTATAAACATGTGGTCCCCGTGGGATTCGAACCCACGACCCATCGATGCGCACGGCAGGTATTCTACCGAACGCGCAAACGAGCCCGTCGATTAATACCAGTATTCGAAATTATTAATTAATCAAAATCACCAATAGAAAAACTTTCCTAATAATAATCAGAGACAAATATATTGTGACTTTCTCATCATTCACGTCACTAGGGGACTTAGTTATTCACAAAAAATATTTTTTTATGGACCATTCAGGAGCATTTACGGTCATGCCAATCCAGCTGTTATTATTAATCCTTATTAGTACTCGTACCTTACTTCTAAACGTAACATAATTATAAAATACTAATTCACCTAGGTATAATCTTCACTAAAATATACTGGTTCAGTTATTATTTAGTAGAAAGGTAAAGTAGCTTACTTCTTAAGGAACCTAATCTCTTGAGTTGAATACCAGATGAATACCAGCCCTCATACAAAGAGATTGGTGTAAGCCGTAGTCCGTAGGTATGATGTAAGCGTAGCAACACCGTAGAACCTTTAGTGCCAGACTTATCTGATATTCAACAGAAATACATTGTATTCCTTTTATGAAGTATTTCCTTTTCATTTATTATGAATTTTTCTATTCAGTTATGCGAACATTCCAATAATCCGGTACTCTGTTGTGTAATAGTGCATCCGGCACTGATATTCTATGATACTGATATTCTACCTGAAAATGTCTAGAACAGTTTTCTATCCACTCGACTATAACATCGACAAATTTAAAACTGGATTAAGGAAATTATGTGTAAGTAAATTATTTTAAAATGTGAAAATATATTTTTCATACTTTTTGGCACTGGTCGTATGTCCGTAGCGTTTACTGTCACTCACGGATTACAGCAGCTCACTATTTTAAACATCTAAATGGTATTATGTCAGTATCGAGTTTTATTTATTTCTGAAACTACTCGGTTTGCCGCATTCCGAAAACATTATAAATTGTAGAATTTCATTATTACAGAATAAGATAAATAAATTTTCTTGGACTTGGCTTAAATAATAAAATAATGCTTACGGAAAATACGTTTCTTAATATTGTCTTTTATTAACGCGAGTATCACACATTTAAATAAAATACTGTATACCGGATTAAAACGCGATTTATTATTTAAATTATTTATCCCGACGTTTCGGATGCTTTTCAGCAACCGTGGTCGCGGGAGACTGAATCCCTGATGAAAGAAATACGTTTCTTTCATCAGGGATTCTATTTTTGAATATTAGTTTTTATAAATACGTATGAAGGAAATACGTCTACTAAAATGTAAAGTCATATAATAAGTAAATAGATTGAAGTAAAAAAAATGTAAGCGTATAATTGACTCTGTGACTGTGGTACAGGTAGAAAACTTAAAAGTTGTTTTCTAAGAATTCAAATTGTTCTTCTTCCCCAAATCCCACTCTAATTATTTCATTGTCCCAATGTGATGAATTTATCGTCTGTAATTGGAATTTATATTTTGTCATAAAAAGCTATCGAGAAATACAAAACATTCACAATCCGCAAACAAATTAAAGTCCGTTTATTTTACTATACATAGAATTTTCAATATCCCAAAATGTTATCATATTCATATTTTAATTGAAACATGTTTCTATAAAGGAAATTACAATTTTAATCCGAAGAACTTCATATGATTTTACGTAGTTTCAAATTATTTCGTGATGTCGCTTCCCGGCAAATACTGTTATAACAAAAAAACGTCCATTTTGAATAACCGAGATTTTTATGACCTTTTTGAAAGTTTTCATTTTGGTTTCGTAGGAACGCTTGAAGTAATAACACTGAATTGTTATATGCTAATAACGTGTTGGTATACTTTACATGGCTCCATAATATAGCTACTTAAATGACGAGAACTAATGACCATGACTCTTTTTGCCGGACAGCGATGTGTTAGTTTGAGACAAAGCTTTAAATGATATTCTGCAGTAATTTACATCTAAACCTTCAAAGTATCTCTACACATTGAGTTTCTAATTGACGTGCAAACGTGGAACCGGTTATGAACTGAATACGAGCATTTGCATTATATCCCTTTGATGTGAAACTGATTGAAATATTAAATACGAGAGATATTATACTAACATTTTCAGTAATAGTTCAGGTAAACAGTAAACATATTAATTTCATATACGAGTATCTATGTTTGTTTGTAAAACTTCAACGGCTTTTGACGGATCACCGTGAAAATTGGCACATACATGAAATGTATTTTTCATGGAAAAGTTTTTTATGCCATTTCTATACCTATATACAGTATGGAATTAATAACCGCTACCAGCCCTTTCAGCTGATTATGCCTCGTTGATTTCAATAAACAATAATATACATTTTTAATAGGCCGACAACCCATTTAGGACATTTGATTGCGGATGTCAATGGGCGGTGGTGATTACTTACCATCACTCATCAGGTAACCCGCCTGCTCGATTGTTCATATTATCCATTGTGATTACAGAGTATTATAATACTTATAACGTACTCTTGCTAACATCCCAAGAATATTTTGTATAGAAATGTATACAGATCAACGAATATGTCTTATAAAGTATTATATATAATATATATTATAATGACGTTAAGGGCATTATTATTTTTCTTTTTATGGTGTCGGTCCACCTGATGTTAAAAAAAAAGAGAAAACCAGCGCCCATAGACTACAAGGCCAGAGGACTTGCAGGTGAGTTGCCGGCCTTTAAAGCTTATGATAACAAAAAAAATCAATCAAAAATCAAAATAAAATTATTATTTATTTTTCCAGTTATTTTATTTGGAACATAAAACATCTGTCAAAATAATCTGTAACGATAACTCTCGCATAAGCATAACACTGTGGCGCGAGTATCAACGCCCAGTCGCCCACCACCGGAACATGAGACAAAGTTCCATTAACGCCAATAACTTTCAGAGTGTAGAAGCAGCACAGGTCCTTCGTCCAGTAAAGTATGAACGGCACTGATTGACGGACGACGGATCGTCCCTCGCACCGCGCAATTGTTTGAAAGTAGAATTAGTAAGCGCCAAAATTATTTCTTCTAATTGATAGGATACTGTTCAGGTAATTCAAATATTTTTGAACTATTGTAATATTTTACAATAAATCAAGTCAGTAAGTCATATGGGTACAGAGGAGAAGTATTTTAGACATTTTTTTTACATCGAATAAATTTTAATTACAAAAATCTGACATGGCGCATAGCTACGGAATGAAATGGAAAATTAGGTATACAAGTTTAAGAAAGGTTTCTTATTAGATAGCAGTTGGGTTTCAATATTCCCAGAAATATTCGAGATAGCAACCTTAAGAAACGAGTGTTTTAATAAGATTATATATAGTAGGAGCCACTCAAATGAATAACTCTTAAGGTATCAGACTACTTCATGAGTTATAATACACACAGCGAATGTTCGCGCTCTAAAGTAAAATTGATGAAGCTCTAATCCAAGACAAACATTCTTGGAAGTTAGATTGTTGTTACTAGGGTTGTTATGGAGCTCCGTAACCGTATCAAAAACTATCGCATATCCGACATTAAAACATATCCGTAACAATAATCGAATCCTGTATACAAGTTTCGAATAATTAAATATAGGGGAGGAATCTAAAGGAAACATGTTATGATAGGTTTTTGTTTTTGATCAGCCGAGCCGAGTGTACAAAACTAGTCAGTCATTGCGTTAAAACGTCAAACGTTAAAATATCGAAGAACCGTTACTGAAACTAATGGATAGTCTGAAATAAATTCATATCCTTAACTGTATCTGAAACGGATATTATATTATTACTTTATTCGTATATGTATCCACATCCGAAATATAATACCCATAACATTTCTATTTGTTACCTAAAGTAAAACAAGTTTTCCATACTCAGCATGCAAACATGGTGTAGACTTCCCTTCAAAGCCTGATTAATAATAATTTATCTGATACAAACAAGTTCAACTATCAAACTGTAGCGACATCTACAATCTGCGACTAGAATCAATACTAGGACGTCAATAATAGTGAATCGTGCTAAGTGTTTTCGAGTTCTGAGTATATAATATGCAACATCTCATAGACATCAACCACTGGGGCCTTAGAGCCGTCCAGTCAGTTCGACTAATCAAGATAATTTAGGTTGGAGGAAGAACCTCCATTCCTCCCCAAAACTATACTGTAAATTAACTATACATCTAAATACGTTGTTTGTATTCAAATAAATACGCAACTTATTTTTTATCTACAATTTACACTACTGTATTACATAGTCATGGAAGATATCACTTTATAACGATAAGGCCGCCTTTTATATTTATGGTTTTTATTTCAATTTATGTTATATTTAAAACTAGCGGACCCGACAGACGTTGGCTTCAAAATAAAATATTTCTAGATTTGGATACGCTATTTCCCACTTCTATTCTAAAATATTTGGACATCAATTATTACAAAAAAAGCTATAAGTGTGCGTGCTGTCAATTGCGAAAGATGGGGGAGTTCCGAACCTAATTTATTTTAAAATGAACATTTTTTTCGATATTTTAATAGTTATTCTGTTATTCGGGACATAGACGAATCCAATAAATAAGAGATCATTAAAATCGGTGCAGTCCTTCTTTAGTTATAAATGGTGTAACTAAAACGATATAAATAATTAAATAGATAGATTACGTTTTGCAATAAAGTTATATTTCATTTCATTTAAGTAAAATAACTTTTAATTACTAGATTAAAACAGGTTTTATTAATTATATTACTTAATCCGGATAAATTTATTATATTTAAAATGCAATTTTGATAAGAATAATAATTTTGAACTTATTCGAGTCTTTATATATAAAATATTTAGAAATGTATTAAATACAACACACACACACACTTTATTACTCATATCAAAATATCAACACTTAAACATACAAATATATACGTCTAAGCTCAACTTAATCCACTAAGAGCTTAGAACAGACTCTTCAAAGGCTTGCTTATGACATGTATTGTACAATAACGTAATAATTGTAGACAATGCAAGTGCAAATTCAGGGATTATACGCGCGGTTGCAAAGCTAAAAAAAAATCGTTAATTTACGTTTTTTTTTGGAAAGGGATTTTATTTGACAAATAAAAAAAGAATTGAAACATCTTTTAACTTTATATCGGCATTTTTATATTGTCAAAAATATCGATTTGTATTGCTCCTTATACGATCTCCTGTAGGTTCTTCAAAAAATGGTGACCAGTGGTGTAGTACAAGATATCTCCTCTTTGAGTATCATAAATAAAAAAAACAAAAGTTATTGATCTTCGTTTACACATTGTTTTTTTTTTTTCTTTCAATTTACATGGAGTAATTTAGGCAGGCAAAAAATGATTGCCTGTGTACCATTCTTTCCTCGCAAGACGTAGAAGCAGCTGCTACTCCGGTCTTTAGATCTCTTTGTATCGCTTCGAGCGTCTATACATATCATGTATATTTATTTATTTATTATTATGATGTGTATATGTGTATTATGTGTAATGTGTATCTCGAAGAATAATTGCCGGATCAATTTGAAAATTTCAGAGAATTTACTCACATATATCTTATCTATACATACCAGGGTGAATCAAAAAGTTCTTAGAAGTGCATATATATGAAACCTTTTTGGATCAAGTTCGATATTCAAATTAAAGAGTGTCTATCACACTATATTTATGCAGACTGTCACTTGTTTTTGTCAGTTCGTTCGCATGTAATAAATTTTTTTGTGCAACGAGTTGCTAAAAAGTCAAAATTATGGATAAAAGTGAGTTACGTGCGGTGATAAAATATCTCAGTTTGAAAAAAATGTCTATGAAGGAAATTTTTTTGGACATTCAGCAGACATTAGGGGGTGATGCTGTACCCTATTCTACGGTTGCGTACTGGGTGGCTGAATTTAAAAGAGGTAGATCAAGCTGTAAAGATGACCCGCGTTCTGGGCGGCCTTCAACCTCCGTTACAGAAGAAAATGTCAAAAAGGTTGAGAATCTGGTTTTGGAAGACAGAAGAATGACTATAAAACATATAGCTGAGATCCTAAAGATATCTTTTAGTAGCGTTCAATCCATTTTAATTGATTCACTGGGGTTCAAAAAAGTGTCTGCAAGATGGGTGCCACGAATGTTAACCGACGAAAACAAAAAGTGACGTTTGGAAATTTCCAAGCGTAATCTCGAAATGTTCCAGCGTGATTCGGATAATTTTTGCCGTCGTCTTGTCACCATGGATGAAACGTGGGTCCACCATTTTGATCCTGAAACTAAAAGAAAAAGTATGTCTTGGAAACGACCATCCTCTCCATCCATCAAGAAATTTCGAGTTGCTCCTACCGCTGGCAAAGTTATGGCCTCTGTGTTCTGGGATAGTGAAGGAATCCTTTTTATTGATTACATGCCAAAAGGCCAGACGATTACTGGACCCTATTATGCAAATTTAATCCCGAAAGTGCGTGAAGCGATTAAAGAAAAACGTCGTGGAAAACTGTCGTTGGGCGTGTTGTTCCTTCAAGATAACGCTCCTGCTCATCGATCGGAAGTTGCGCTCAACGCAATCCGCTGTGCTGGCTTCAATCTCCTTGACCACCCACCATATTCTCCGGACTTAGCCCCAAGTGATTTTCACTTATTTCCAAAATTAAAAGAGGAAATTCGTGGAACAAAATTTCACGATAATGACGCGGTTATAGCTGCCGTAGAGGACTTTTTCGAGAGTCAAGAAAATAATTTTTTTTCACAAGGAATAAGGAAGTTAGAAACGCGTTATTCTAAATGCATTGAATTGGAGGGAGATTATGTAGAAAAATAAAATATTATTATTTAAATCTTTGCATTTTTTAATATTGATTCCAAGAATTTTTTGATTCACCCTCGTATAATAAAAGAGTAGGATCGAAATTACGCTTCACTAAATATTTTTACCAGAAATTAAGAGGGGTGATAAAAGAAGGGTAGCAGAATGCATAAATGCAATTTTTAAGATTCTTGTCTGTCTGTCTGTCTGTCTGTCTGTCTGTTTGTTCACGCTAATCTCCGAAGATACTGAACCGATTTTAATGCAATTTACACAAATATATTAAGGAAAGCCCGGGGCAACATATAGGCTTTATTTCATCGAAATCGGTTATCGGAAAGAAAAGTTATCATCATTTAAATATTATTTTAAAGGCACCATATCACCAAATTTCAATGCAAACTGACTCGCGTTGAACTTTTTCGAATTGTCAGATGTCAATCACAGTCTGATATGTAAATGAAATAGTTTGATTATTTCGCCATTTACAATATGTATTCGTAGAATAGTGGATAGAATAGTGGATATGCAGTCCCATAGCGAAGCTTTTGATGCGAGTTCGAATCTGAAGTTGAAATGAAAGGAATATTTTTTTGTATTTATTTATTTATTTTTTGAAAGAACAAAAACAAAAATAAAAAATGTATTATTGAAATAATATATGAAAAAGTATTTCTTATGAGATCATTTATTTCACGTTTTCATCAATCCTTTCTCTTAAACAGAATTACGATTATTCGACATTGCTTATGTGCTTCCGTATCTTAGAGGTTTCAGCATTTAGCACCGGAAACCCGGGCAGGAATCCCGGGAATTTAAAAAAATGTCCGAAAATGAAAATAACCAATTAAATGAACGCACGCATCTATTTAAGACAGAAAATGTATTGAATCCAATCTTCGATTGAACTCTGATTAGTAGAAAAAAGACACATACATATCTGGATTTTGGTCACGTAAAATTTAATTAATATGAATTTCCCTAATGTTTCTTTAAAGTCAGGTTAATTATTTCAACTTTTGAATATCAAATCATCCTTCGAACCCCAATCTCAACCACCATTAAACATGTCGATAACATGATGCAAAAGCAACCGTCAATGACTAATTTGATAGCTCTTTCCCAAAAGAAATCACCAAGTACAGAGGGTGGAGGAGGATATGTCATTTGAAGAAAGCTTGCTCAAAAGTTCAGCTTAAAGTGAACCCCACGCGAACGAAGTCGCGGGCATCAGCTAGTGTATAATATATTCCTAAAATGCAATAAAAATAAAATCGATTTTTCGAATTTTTCAACTGCGTATCCCTCTCTGGGTTGCTTTAAGGTTTAAGCTGTTTTCAAAATCATGTAAATATCAAATAAAATACCTAAAGTTTTTTATTTCAACTCTTCATTGTTTACAATCTAATACAAATGACATAAAATCTATAGAAATAAAACAGTGAATACAATTAGGTATCCTTATTGTTCATCAGACAACCTGGAAAAAAGGGTGATAAGAAGAGGAGTGAAGAAGAAAGAATAAAATGTTAAATAATTAATATAATATTTATATATATACATACAATTAATAACATTTAAAGTGGATAAATAATACACAATGAAAACTACACTCTAAGAATTTTATTTCTATACAAAATACAAGTTTATACCAAATTAATTAAAAAACTAGAATTTTCTTTGTGAAAGAATCTTACGGTAAATTGATTTTAACCTAAAGTTTGATCTTGAGTAAAATTTCTAACACCACTTAGGTATTTATCAGAGCGGCCTTTAACAACTTAATTTCAAGTCATTTTTTTTTCTATACGAATATTATAAGATGAAAGATTTGTTTGTTTTTAAAAATTCTTTCACTCATATAAAACTACATTATCAGGGGATAACGTAGGATTTTTGTATATTATTTCGTACATTAACATAAATAGTATTACATAATAATCTAGTATAATATAAAACAGTCTAATCGACGACTCTTTACAATAAATACATTTGCCATTAATTGAGTGAGGACGATAAAGATAAGAGTTGCGGAGTACATAAATACATTTTGTCAGTCAGTCTGTTTGTTCATGCTCACCTCAAAACCTATATAACTGATTATCATGTAGTTTTCAAAGGTAGATTAACACATAGCAACATGTTCTATCGAAATCAGAGAACACGAATGATTTGCGAGAAAGTATTTGTATTGACAATCTGTCAGTTGTATTTGAAATCAGTGTCGTAGTTTGGAGGGGGCGGAGTGTGCGGTCCGCCCCGGGCTCCATTTTGGCGAGGGCGGCATTTCACAGGTAGCGGTAAAAATAGGACGTCAACGTTTTTTTCGTAAATTTTTTATTGTTTACACAGTTTCTCTTTAGGTTAGTGTTATTCAATAAGAGCCCCATTTTTTTATAATCAATTGCAAAAATAAGGGGGGGGGGCAAACATGGGATCAGCACCGGGTGCTTTCACCATTTTCTATGCAATTTCTCACAGTCTACGCCACTGTACACAAATGACAGATCGACGAATTAAAGAATTTCTCGCAAGTCGTTCGTGCTATTTTCAGATGTTAGGAAGAAAACTTATTTATTGAATAAACCATTCAGTTGTCAATATAGCTGATTAGTGTCACTGAAACAAAAATATTAATGAATTTGGCTGCAGTCTGATTGCCTTGCTTTACGCGCCAATTCACAAGGCGTATTTAGGTTTCAAGAATGTATTTTGTCTAAAGAACTTACAATATAAGAGATAGAGAGTTCACTTGTAAGATTATTTATTATAAGATCGGAACAATTTATTCTTATTAAAATTAAAACAATTAAAATTACCAAATATCGAAGTCGAAATCTCTGTGTTGTAGGAGGAAGTCATTAAAAATAATTCTATTATAGCGCCAGCCATAACAATTCGCAGCGGAATATGAGATGAAGCGGAGTTAATAATACCAATGTTTCGGCAAATTCGGTCTTCGACAAAACCTTTGACGGGCTCATTGGCACGTTTGGTAGACCTCTACCGTGCGCTCCGATGGGTCGTGGGTTGGAATCCCATCGGAATGTCAATCAATCAATCAATCAAAAGTTTTTTATTTCAAATAGGCCTTTGCAGGCTCTTATGAAACGTCTAGTTGCACGGTTCCAAAAAGTGGGTCTCATGGAGAAGAACCGGCAAGAAACTCCATGGACACTCTTTTCAACAATGGTTTAGCTTACAAGGACTCGGTTACAATAGTAATAATCGGCTGAGAAGTTTATATAATGCAAGGTATACAGAGATTCTATACAATGCAAAAGAAAATTGAGTTTTTACTATTAGTGTAAAATGAGATACACACACTTGCACAGCGCAAGTTGCCAGGGAAGGCGCACATGCAGAGATGAATTAGCACCATACATCTTTATCGTCAACATAGTCTTGGATTTTATAATACGCTTTTTTAATTAAGATTCCTTTGATGACGTTTTTGAACTTTTTATTCGTAAGATCAGTTACACACTTCGGTAGCCTGTTGTAGAATCTGACACAATTCCCAAGAAACGATTTATTCGATTTTGCTAATCTAAATTTTGGGACTACTATTTTATGCTTATTCCTGGTATTTATAGAATGAATATCACTTTTGACAGTGAATTGATGCAAATTTTTACGAACAAACATGATATTCTCTAGAATGTAAAGGGAAGGCAACGTGAGTATATTAATTTCTTTAAATAATTCTCTCAGAGACTCGCGGGGGCCAAGATTATAAATTGCACGAATTGCCCTTTTCTGGAGAATGAATATGGCATCTACGTCAGCCGCTGCGCCCCACAGTAGAATACCATAGGACATTATGCTATGAAAATAAGCAAAATATACAAGCCTAGCTGTAGCAACGTCAGTAAGCTGTCTTATTTTTCTGACTGCATAAGCTGCAGAACTTAGTCTACCTGATAATGCTGCGATGTGAGCTCCCCATTGTAATTTACTGTCAATGGTTATGCCCAGGAAAACGGTTTCAGTGATGACTTCAAGTTTGTCACCATCGAGAGTTACGTTAAGCCCTACTGGGGTGACATTAGGCAGCGAGAATTTAATACATTTAGTTTTAGCAGAATTGAGGAGTAAATGACATGTTTATAATTTTTTGTTAGCATGTTTTCCCCACGTCTGGTAACTTCGGGTATTGATCGGGTGGAAGGAATATTGAAATACTCATCGGGTACCAAACCACCGTCCATAGATGGAAAAAGTTCAGTCTATGGATTTCCGAATGGTGGAAGTAAAAAGTAGATCGACAGCGCATCATTGACTGATGTTCTGTGGCTGAGGTATCACCTACCATCAAGTGAACCTCATGCTCGGCTGTCGATATCTAACATAAAAAAAATGATCTCTTTTTCAATTTTCTTCTATTTCTATATTCCCCTATTCCACTTTCATATTCAAAACTTTTTTAAATACAAGTTTTATTCATATGTATTATTTATATAATTTTATAAAAATTATTATCATTGCTTATATCGCTGAAGAAGACTTACTTCCTTATAAGATTTATTTTCTTATACTTTTCCATTTCGCTTACGTGTCTATGACGTAGATTCCTTTTATAGTAAAAGCCTGTCGTCGCATTGTTGAAACATCAAGTAGGTGTAATGTGACCTCAATGTTGTTAAGGGCTGGTAAAGAGATCAGTAAACCCTATAGTTGAGTTCGCATTTACAGATTATACTTAAAGATTAGTTAGAAAGTTTTATTACATTTATTACTCATTAGAGCTTAAAGGATGGAATAACAAATAGCGAAATTTAAATAAAATAAATTTTACTTGATTACATACAACTTGATTAATTTTTTATCCCGACATTTCGATTGCTTTTCAGCAAACGTGGTCACGGGCAAATTAAAAGGTGACAGATTAGCTTTCGGATTTGAATTTTTTTTAAATTGCCATACTAACACCATATATTCCTACAAAGTTGATATTTTTTAAATAAAATACTGTATACCGGATTAAAACGCGATTTATTATTTAAATTATTTATCCCGACGTTTCGGATGCTTTTCAGCAACCGTGGTCGCGGGAGACTGAAAGATGACAGTTGTCTTATATTTGAAATGTCACAAAGTTGCCATATTTAATTCAATTAAATTAAAAAATAATCTATTAATTTAGGTAACACAATGTACATCTATGAACGTCATTAAAAAATAATACATATTAAATTACTAATATTACTAATATTAAATGCTTCTAATTTTACATTTACTACCAGTTCACAAATCAAGGGCGTAGAGCGGACGAGAAGAACTGGCAAGAAACTCGCCGCCACTCTTTTTTTTTTTTTTTTTTTAAAAATAAAAAAGAGTAAAAAAAATTAAAAAGAGTGGCGGCGAGTTTCTTGCCAGTTCTTCTCGTCCGCTCTACGCCCTTGATTTGTGAACTGGTAGTAAATGTAAAATTAGAAGCATTTAATATTAGTAATATTAGTAATTTAATATGTATTATTTTTTAATGACGTTCATAGATGTACATTGTGTTACCTAAATTAATAGATTATTTTTTAATTTAATTGAATTAAATATGGCAACTTTGTGACATTTCAAATATAAGACAACTGTCATCTTTCAGTCTCCCGCGACCACGGTTGCTGAAAAGCATCCGAAACGTCGGGATAAATAATTTAAATAATAAATCGCGTTTTAATCCGGTATACAGTATTTTATTTAAATGTGTGATACTCGCGTTAATAAAAGACAATATTAAAGTTGATATTTGCTGTAATTTTCTATATTATGGCAATATTGACTAATAGTGACCTCTTATTTATTAGTATGTTTGACTTAGGGTATTTTTATTATTATATCATAGCTGTTGGAAAATCACAAACCATCTTCTCTATTTCAGTTAAGAGTGTTTTATAATTGCAGTAGCAGTCTGGAAAATATTCTACTTTCTCTTGCAATAATTTTTGGTTGGTCGAAACGTATTTAGTGGTTCGGCTTGTCTAGATTGTGTTCACATACTACTGACTTAGAGTGACGTATTCCTTAAGTCGGAACGAAATGCTACGTTTAGTTTGGCAAATGTAGAATAAACCACGGTCACAATTCAGTTTATAAACAACATCTTGCAAAGGAACATGTTTCAAGAACTGTTGAATCTTCTTTTGCGATACTTGCGTCAATAAAAGATCTTATTAAAAGTAAAATTTACGAGTGCTGTTGAATAAAAGACGAGAATTGAAAAGGGTATAGTGCCGGCCGAGCATGACCGCCACGAGATATCTCGCGGACGAGATAAGACAAACTAAAATATAAGATATCTAGATATATTATATCTCGACATCGACAATTTTAATAGAAAATATATCTCGAAAGACAAATATATCTATTTTTGATATTAAAAGTCGAGTTTTAAATGTAATTGTCATATAATTGGTATGTCAAAGAAATAAAGATAATCGGTTAAAACACGAGAAAACGGTCAAAAAATTTTGTCGCGGTTGCCATGCTAGGCCGGCTGATTTCTTTGGCGCTTTAGAGAGGATGGCTGGAAGTAGGGAAACTAAAAATATTACGAATCTGGTATGAGTAGGAGAGTTATCGAACGTACCCCAATCAGATGGGGGACGTTCTTAAAAAGGGCCAGGTCAAAAATCGGAAACGAGAAAGTATTGATGAAAGTGGTAGAAGCAAAATTGGTTTGCAAGGATCGGAGCATCGGAGCTTAAACAAACCCAACCAAAAAAGTTCAAGAAAGTATGTAAGCTATAATTTCAGTTTGAATCGTAATGTGATGAAAGTTAACAAGTTCCTTGTGAGGCTAATTCGGTCGAAATAGTATCAAACTCCAGATTATTTTTCTCCATGTCTACTTTCAATACTTAATATTAGTTAATCAAATTTGGATTTTGATAGGTCGCTGGTTCAAATATCGCGATGTTTGCTTCACTTCACAATTTAAACGGGTGTTAAGAATATTAAAATCACAGTAGGGCAACGAACCAGAACAACCGAAAAATTTATTATATTCATCATTGATTGAAGACCTGGGTAGAAAGTGAGTCTCACATTTGTTCGTTAATTTAGAGATTTTTTTATAACATACAAAACTGAAGATACCATTTTGTAACTGTAATGGACGTAATATGTAACCCGTACCAAACATGCTCAGAATGCATGATTTATTTGGCTTGTCATAAATTCTAAATCGCGGCAGTAGCGCCATCTTTTATGATACTATAGAGTAAAGTATTTAGTTAAATAGTCAATATTTTTTACGTTATTAGAATGTACGTTAGATGGGGCTGTTTTAAAACATTGTTGTTGGTATTTGGAATGGTTTACTGGTTGTACAATGTACATTACAGTAGCGTTTACCAAGTCAAGATTGTCTGATCAAAGAAGGATTTCATATATTTATTTTTATAGATACGTAAAGGATCCAAATAAAGATGTAAAACATCAGTGTATCGATGAGTGTTTTAGCCAAACAAGAAGATTGCGCTGATATACAAATGTTGCATTTTAATAGGATGACTATATGTATAAGAAACATGGTATTAGACAGAAATCTGACTGAAATACATAGTAAGGCTAGTTTTCTTATACTTTAATTGCCAAGCGTCTCCGAATAAAAAGAATAATCCATATTATTACAGTTCTTCCAAAATAATATCATTATAAATTATTATAATTTATCACTTAATCGTTATTATACATAATGATTCCTGCATTTAAAAAGTAAAACTATAAAACATAGATTATAATTATTATATTTATAAATGTGGCTAACGCAGGTTTGAAGAGAACTCAGAACTTAACTAATTACAAAGGCGGGCTGGATTTGACGTTTTTAAAGAAACTCTTGGAAAATAGACCCGAGGGAATTTGTGTTAATATTTGAATAATGTTGCATTGTTCCTGTATAAAACTTACATTTTAAACAATTTGATAGACAATTAGATAATTAATAGTTTATTTTACACAATTTAAAGCAAGTTTGCTCTTTTTCACTATATTTTCTTCAAGAACCTAGTAAAATTGCAATGTGTGTGTGTTATTTTTTTTTCTCTTATTGCACTTTTGACATTTTAAAATTAGGTGTTTAGTTTCAGTATATAATTATGTATGAAATATTTTATTTTAAGATTCTTTGTTCTTAAGCTCACAATCCCACCAAGCTAATTCGGATTTTTTTCAATGATCTATGGTTTGCCTGTAAGTAGTCGCTGCCTAGCGATAAGGCCACAAATATACATATATATTGTTCTAAATTAGTTATTTGTTTGTTAAAATTTTTAATTTTTGGTACAAAAAATAATATTGAATTTATCTAAGAGCAGTATTATTGCGCACTTATGAATGACAACCTACTTGCTTTGTCTCGTTGTTGTTCTTCCTCAATATTCATACAAAAATTATATAACTGATTGACTCTGAAATGTGATCGCACAGCCTAAGCTGTTGGAGTTAAAACTTATAAAATGGTCTTATTATTCATAGAAAGGCTGAAGGATTTTTGAAAACTAATATCCCGAGGGGGTGAAATAGAAAAAACGATTTGTATAAAAGTCGACCATTTTAAAATTATAGCCACGCCGACGTTATCTATATACATATAATAAAAGAGTAGGATCGAAATTACGCTTCACTAAATATTTTTACCAGAAATTAAGAGGGGTGATAAAAGAAGGGTAGCAGAATGCATAAATGCAATTTTTAAGATTCTTGTCTGTCTGTCTGTCTGTCTGTTTGTTCACGCTAATCTCCGAAGATACTGAACCGATTTTCGCGTAATTTATACAAATATATTAAGCAAAGTCCAGGGCAACATATAGGCTTTGTTTCATCGAAATCGGTTGTCGGAAAAAAAAGTTATCATCATTTAAATATTATTTTAAGGGCATCATTTCAACAAATTGCAATGAAAACTGACTCGCGTTGAATTTTTTCGAATTGTCAGATGTCAATCACAGTTTGATATGTAAATGAAATAGTTTGATAATTTCGCCGATTTTCGATATGTGTTCGTGGCATAGTGGATATACGGTCGTACTACGTAATTTCAGATGCGAGTTCGAATCATCACTCAGGGAAATATTTTTTTGTATTTATTTTTTTATATTTTTAAAAGAACTAATATTGAAAATAGAAAATGTATTATTGAACTATTCTATTATATAAAAATGTATTTCTTATGAGATCGTTTATTTCGCATTTTCATCAATCCTTTCCTTTCCAAGGAAATTAAACAAAAATATCTGAAATTAAAAGTGATCAATTAAATGAAATAAATATAGAGGTGGATATAGTATCTTCCACACTAATTAAATTTATTTAAAAATTAAGTATTTGGCCATCATGGCCATACTATTTTTTTTCATTCATTTTACGTTGCATTTCTCCATACCTTCATTTTATTCGTATTTAGACATTTTCTTGGCGTTTTTTCCATGTTTCGCAAGTATTTTCAAACCCCCGTACAATTTTCGTGCATATATTTAAGACGGAAAATGCATTGAATCCAATCTTCGACTGAACTCTGATTAGTGGAAAAAAGACACATATCTGCATTTTGGTGACGTAAAATTTGATTGATATGCATCTCCCTAAAGTTTCTTTAAAGTCAGGTTAATTTTTTCAATTACTATGGTATTTCTTTTGAATTTCAAATCATCATTTGAACCCCAACCACAACCACCATTAAACATGTCGATAATATGATGCAAAGGAACCGTCAATGACTACTCTGATAGCTCTTTCCGAAAAGAAATCACCAAGTACAGAGGATGGAGGATATATAATATGAAGAAAGCTTGCTCAAAAGTTCAGCATAAAGTGATCCCCACGCGAACGAAGTCGCGGGCATCAGCTAGTTTACAATATGAGTTCTTATCGTAAGCTTTCAAGAGCAGTAATGGATTTTATAAGACTAAGAATATATTGAAACGCTTTCCTATTTATTGTTCCTGGGTGTAAAGTAAAACCAATGAAATAAGTATTATTTTATTCTATATAACAAGACGTATAAAATAGACACCGACTTCAACTTTTAACATTGACAAATGCAAAAAATATTCGCTTATATCTTAAACTCATACTCTAAAAACTGAGCTCTACGAGTTTTTTTACAGAGGTTTTCTGCTCTATGTTGCTTTAAAAGGTGACTTGTTTTTTCTCTCGTTCAGTACGGATGGTGATTTTCGAAGCAGCTACGCTTGAGTCGGTAGATTCAGTGTCTGCTACAAGGGCACGGAGGCGAGCGGCCCGTTTTTCCCTGGCAGCGCTTCGCTCGTTCATCTCAGACATTTCGTCTTCGAGGTCGGACAAGCGAGCCCTGGTCGCTCTGGCTCTCTGCACTGCAGCTGATTCATCCTCAACGTCTTTTATCGCGGTCCATTTGGTGAAAGAACTATCTTCGTTCAATCTGCGTGCGATACGTTTCTCTGTGCGATCTTCATTCTCCTTCAGAGCTCGTCGGGCGCTGGACACCTCTGACTGGCCGATACCTACGCTCTCGAGAATCTTGTCAGAAATCTTCATCCGGTTCTCGATGTTTGAGACGCTGCTTTCAAAGTCGATGTCGTCGGAGAATCGAGATATCTTCTTGCTAGCCCGTAAGCGTTTCAAAGACTCCGTGATCTGAAAATAGAAATGTTTGACGTAAATTTCTAATTACTTAATGAAAATTTTAAACCTATGATACTGTAGATGTCTTAAGTTATTTAAAATATATAAATATTATGCGCATTATATTTAATTATTTTTATATTGAAATAAATAAATAAATATAATATGGGGTGTTGTTAGATATTCTTTCCACCCGTTTAATGCTATATTATAATATATAAGTGGCTCAGCAATTAAAAACATGGTATTTCAGATTGGGAAGTAACCTGAAACCGATACAAAATATCGAGCTAAGTAAATACAGCGCCTACTAAAGTAAATGTCCCTAGTGAGACATGTCTTGTTTCCCCGGAATTCAAACTCGGAACCTTCAGAACACAGCGATGTGCGACCACTGAGCAACGGAGGCAATTCGTTACACAATGCCTACTATACTGCGAACACATAAAACATCGGTCGCCGTCTACATAGCGTCAATAAAATCATCTAAAATTCCTAAAATAAAAAATTGGACGACATTGATGCCTCTTGACATTGTTCATATACTTTAATGAAAAAATAAACAAAGTAAATCAAACAAAAAAAAATGCCATTGAAACAGACGGAAGTAGTCGAGAATTTGCTTTTACACTTATCGTAACACATTTTGCTATTCTATTTCTGACGTTTGTCTTGACGCGAGCAACATGTAGGTCTAGGCGTTTGATAGTTAATTTTATCGTCCAATTGTTAAAGATCAACCAACAGTGCGGTACCGTCACATAAAACTAACCATCAATCACGGTAAAGAATCCAGATTAAATCGTTCGTTGAGCTTTACTGGGGTTACTGGGGCTGTGTTATATTTGTTTCATTCGGCTTCACACGGGTGCAATGTAGATGTACTATACATAAAAAGCCTATGTCACTCACTGATAATGTAGCTCTCTATTGGTGAAAGAATTTTTAAAATCGGCCTAGTAGTTTTTGAGTTTATTTATAACATACAAAAATACAAAAATACAAAAATTCAAAAAATATAAATTTTTCCTCTTCATAATATTAAGTATAGATATGGATAGTATAGATATATATTAGTATAGATATAGACTAGTGCAACCACACTGACTTGACGGGCTCGTTAGCGCGTTCGGTAGAACACCTGCCGTGAGTATCAATGGGTCGTGGGTTCGAATCCCACCGGGACGATATATTTATAATTTTCTGTAAGCATGTTTTCCTCACGTCTGTTAACACTTCGGGTGGGAGCAATATCGAAGTTCCGACCGGGTGACGAACCAACGTTCATAGAAGAATAAACTGTGAAGTGCATATTGCGCGTTTCTCTTGTTTTATCGATAATAATTTCAATTTACACTTGATCAGTTAAATAAACAGATTGCAATAAGATGTAAAATAAATAAAATGCAAACCAATGACATACAACTAATATTTTTTTAAAATAGGAACGAAGATAAACAAATTAGACTAAACAAATTTGTTAATTGTATTCCAGATTGCCTGGAAGAAATTCCTTAGAGCATCAAGGCCGCATTACTATACTTCCTGTTAACTTACATAGATTTGTTTTATAGGTTTAGCTTTATAAAGTAAAAGTGATCAATAAATAAATCTTGTATACCATATTATTAGACTAGCCATTAGCTCAGTTTCGCACGGTCGCAATGTTTTTAAAATCGGTAGAGTAGTTTTTGAGATAAATCGTAACAAAAAAACAAATCTTTCCTCTTTCTAATAAACACATTCCTAGCACGGTCACAGTGTGACCGCTGTTGTGGGCGTCTACCTTTACATCTAATAATTGGAAGAAAATAAAATAGCTTTCTGTAAAACACGAAAGATGAAGAATTCTATAAAATTGCTATTTCTATGTCTGAAATGTCTTATAAATCAACATTGTCAAAAAGCACTTAGTTCTAAGCACTCATACTTGTTCATTAAAATATATTTTACTCGCGATTTATTATTGAAATATTTCTTCTTTTATTTTATTAAAATAAAAAAATCTGTAGTAAATAAAATGTAAAATCTTTAATACCATGAACATCCGCCATACAGTGGATAGCATGGTCCATCCCGGGCAGCACTTTGGCGGGGGCGGCATATCACAGGTAACGGTAAAAAATTTGACTTCGTTCAACGTTTTTTTTTCGTAAATTTTTTGTTGTTGTTAGTACTTCACCGTAATGACAGAGTTTTTCTTTAGGTTCGTGCTATTCAATAAGAGTACCAAATACCATGACATGACCCAAATTACAAAAATGAGGGGGCCTCAAGTTTGGGATCCGCACCGGGTGCTAGTGACCTACGCTACGCCACTGCTGCCATACGAGAGGACTTGCAGTTATGTTGACGGCCTTTTATTTTATTATTTTTGTTAATTTGTATTGGATGCCAAAATAAATCCTCTTTTTTCCCCTCTCCATTGCTGGTAAACAATTTGAATGTGGATAAATTTTGGTTCTACTAATTTTCTATTGATAGATAAGATTATGTATGTATGTTAATGAATATTCAGTAGCTGTGACTATATTTATGTCCTGTCAAGTGTGACCACCACTTTAATTAAATAAAAAAAAAAACGCCCTCACAACATCAATGTCAGGTAAAACCTACTGCTCGATTCCTAAGGCACTTTTCCTTATTTATATAAAAAAGTCGTGTTAGTTACACCATTTATAAATATTATGATATCTTACTTATTGGATTGGTCTATGTCCCGAATAACAGAACAACAATTAAAAATATCGGAAAATTTCAGTAAAATAATATATGCAGAAAATAAATTATGTTCGGAACTCCGTCATCTTCCGCAATTGACAGCTCACGTCATATACGCTTATAGCTATTTCCTTTAATACCTACTTATGTCAATGCTATTTCTAATAATTGATCTCCACTGCAAATCAATATAATAAAAGTGGCAAAATAGCATATTCAAATCTAGAAATATAAATTTTTATTTTAAATTGGCAGGACAACGTCGATCGCCCAAACTTGGTCACAGATTCTTCAAATATGAATTGATTTGAAAGACTGGAATCCATCTGTTTGGCACTAAAACAATTAATTACAGAAACAAAAAGCGCGCAGGTATCATTACCATTCAAAGGGAGAACAATATATCGTTAGCACGGCTACTATCAATCGTATTTCACATACACCACTAATTAGTGTCGCCGTAACAAAACTAGCCAACATTAATTACTATTATATATGTATTTACCCAAACATCCAGTACTCATTATACGACTCGTGATGCATCAAAAGGTTTAATCAGAGCAGACATTACGTTCGATAATACGGCTAATTATAGGCTTTCAGATCATATCTATTTTCGCAAGTATAGTCTAAACGCGTCCTGTTTCATATTCATCATGTCCTCCTACAATTAGTATGTGACTCTGACTAATCATTACCTGTACTTATTTGCAGCACGATGAGTGATGATTACGTAGTTCTGTGCATATTTTGCTATTTATAAAACTGCGCAGGCGATCATTTCATTCTACTATGACTGAAATTAGGAAATACATATATGACTTATATCGAAGTTAAATTCCTACCATGTATTCAAAGACACAAAACCTAGATTATTATTGAAAATTGAAAGCAGTCAAGAATATTCCATTTCCGTTCCGTCTAAAGCAGAACCATACTCAACCTTTATTTTATATGGGCCACAAACTCATTTCAGTCATGGGCCGCAAGCAAAAATTATTGATTATATTAAAAAATATATAATTCATAATTAACAATTAATTGTTGGGCGAGATTGGGCGGGCCGTAACTAGTTGGAACAAATTCAAAACTAGTTACGGCCCGCAAACAAGGCGACACGCACTAACGTGGAAGTATGAAAGTGGAACTTCGGTTGGGTCATCTAGTACCTATTTTCTTTACTCAGCTTTTCTTTTTTTTATATTAGAGGAGGCAAACGGGCAGGCGGCTCACCTGATGGTAAGTGACTACCGACGCCTTTCTGATTGTCGCGTAATTTAAATGGTAACTCTAGGTGGGCCACTCACAAAAACCCACGGGCCGCATGTAGCTGGTTGAGAATACATACATCGGCCGCACTACGTTATTATATTGTTTTTAAATATAGGCTCTTACAAATCGCGGTATAAGAACTATATGAGCGTATCTACAAAAATCCCAAAATGAGTTTATCTTTACCTTTGATATTGATATTGTATACTATCTGTATTAAAAAGCTGGTAAAATTCTAAGTGGCGGATTGTCACAGTATTTCTAAGTCTCCTGTAAAATTAGAAAATGTAGATACCTCCATCTGACTCTTACACCGCGATGATTTCCACGCTAATATTCGAGAATTTCATTTGCATTACAGTTTGTAATTCCATAATTATACTACACGCTGCCGAGCTTATGATAAGTATTTTGAGTCTAAATTCAAAACGATAATCCTTCATTTGTTGGATGAAACACAATTAAGGTTCCTCGATTATGTATACAGTTTGACGAATTGGCCCGAGTGCTATGGTTTATTGTGAGCTTAACGCAAGAACGTTATCCATAGTTCAACAGTCAATGAATCAACAAAGCCTTCATTGGTTTGAAAACCGATTCACCCCACATAATGAATGCACAAAATACCTGGGGGCTTTGCAATATACTCGTCTGTTTTCATTTAAATGTTATTGAATCATGCTGCGGCGGACTGCTACATACTCGGTCGTGCTAACCAAACACTGAATACTTGTAAGCCTTGTACATGCGGTGGTTCAACGTTTAATCAATATACCCTTTGAAACGTGATAACGTTTGCTAATTATTCACGTAGGTATAAAAGGTATTTAACGTGTGTAAATTCTAATTTAAGGACACTGTCATACAATGATTGCTTGACGATGATCGCTAGGAATAAAGATAATGCTGATTAGTGAATATTATTAAGATTTCAGCAAATTATAATGTCTGAATTGTATAAAGAGTCAATAACCTCTATAAATTATTTATCTTGATAATCATCCCGAATCATTATTACAAACTTTATTTATTATAAACTAGTGGACCCCGCAGACGGTGTTGTGCCACAATGTTGGCTTCGAAATTATATAATTATTCTTAAATTTGAATATGCCCATTTACCCACTATAATTGTCTAATATGTCACTGATTTGCAGTGGACATCTGTTATTCCAAAAAAGCTAAGAATGCATGACGTGAGCTGTCATAATGGCGGAGTTCCGAATCTTATTTATTTAATAATTAATTTTATGCATGCATAATTATATTTTTTTCCTGATTTTTTCCAATATTTTAATAGCCTATATCTTATTCCGGACATAGAGGAATCCAACAAATAAGATATCGTTAAAATCGGTACAGCCATTCTTGAGTTATAAACGGTGTTTTTTTTTTTTTTTTTTTTTTTTTATGCATAATAGGAAGGCGTTTGCCCGCTATCCCACCTGGTGGAAAGTGCAGATGCGGGCTACGATGGTGAATCACGTCTACCTATGAGATGCTATTAATTCTTTTCTTGAAAAGATCAATGTTATATTGGTCCGGAAAGACAGACGCAGGGAGAGAATTCCACTCCTTAGCTGTACGGATTATAAAAGAGGACGCAAAGCGCCCTGTACGTACTTGCGGTATGTCTACCAGGTAAGGGTGGAAACCCGCCGTGCGCCTCGATGTCCGGTGATGGAAAGGAGATGACGGAATAAGTTGGTGAAGTTCCGATGCACATTCGCCAAAGTGTAGTCGATAGAAAACCGAAAGGCTAGCCACTTTACGTCGATGTTCTAAGGATAGTAGGCGACGATCAACAAGTTCTGGATCATCTATCAGGCGTTTGGCTCGCCTTTCCATCGCATCCAGAGCACCAAGGTGGGATTTGGCAGTACCTGCCCAGATGTGAGAACAATACTCTACACACGACCGGACTTGAGCTTGATATAGATTTAAGAGCTGTCCCGGTGTAAAGTACTGTCTCACTTTAGACAATATGCCAAGTTTTTTGGCTGCTAGTTGGGCCTTGGATGCGATGAACCGTCCGAAATTGAGATTCGGCGATAAAGTGATGCCTAACAGCTCAAGACGATCGGCTATATCTAAATCTACACTCTGGAATGTTGGAGTGAATTGAAACTGACTCCGTTTTGCGGTGAACAAACACGCCTGAGTTTTGGTGGTGTTGAATCGTACCAAATTAGCGTAACCCCAATCTGATACTTCACGCAAAGTATGATTCACTCGCTCAACCATAGCTTCGCGCTCTATCATAATTTGGTCCTTTGTAGCACGAGCACTGGATAGGTATCTCTCCGCAACTGTACTGTCATCTGCGTAGCCAAATATATTTGGCCTAAGCATATCGTTAATATGCAGCAAAAATAGAGTTGCGGAGAGCACTGACCCCTGAGGTACCCCAGCATTAATTGCCATTTGATCAGATGAGCAGCCATCTACGACTACTCGGATTGATCGTTCTCTCAGGAAGTCTGTTATCCAGGTTGTGAGGACAGGGGGTAATCCATAAGAAGGAAGCTTACTTAGAAGGCTGTCGTACCAGACCATATCAAAAGCCTTTGAGATATCCAGGGAAACGGCAAGCGCTTCTCCGTGCATCTCAATGGCCTCTCCCCATAAGTGTGTAGCGTGCACTAGAAGATCGCCAGTCGACCTTTTCGGGCGAAAACCATATTGTCGATCATTAAGAAGGTCGTTGGCTTCTAGGTACGTGAGGAGCCGATTATTCAATACACGCTCCATAATCTTGCAGAGTATGGAGGTTATTGAAATCGGCCGATAGTTTGTGGGGTCAGCACGACTTCCTTTTTTGGGTACAGGTTGTACGTTAGCAAGCTTCCAAGCTTTAGGGACAATCCCAGAAGTAAGTGATAGGCGGAAGAGGCGTGTCAGGATAGGAGACAACTCAGCGGCACAGTTCTTAAGAACTACAGCTGGAATACCGTCAGGTCCACTGGCTTTATTCACATCTAGATTGCGTATTACTTTTAAAACAGCTTTTTGCGTGATGCGAACTTCAGGCATATATGAACCTTGATGAGGGATGCAGGGAGGACATTGATTCGCATGATCCAAACGTGAACTATTTGCAAAAAGAGTAGCAAATATATCCGCTTTCTCTTTTGCAGAGTGAGCTAAAGAACCATCGGGTTTAATTAGCGGCGGCAAAGAAGAGCGAGAAAAGTTCGACTCGACAGCCTTGGCGAGAGTCCAAAAAGACTTACTTCCTGCGGGAAAAGATGCAAGTCTCTCCCCAATACGTTGGATATGTTCGAATCGAGCATCTCTCAAAACTTTCTTGCAAGACTTGGCGGCCTTGTTAAAGATTTTCTTTTTGACACCAATATCCGAAGCTTTGCGACATCGAGCATCGACCCAGGCTTTATAAGCATTTTGTTTTACTTGTTCGGCGTAAGCGCACGTTGCATTAAACCAGGGTCGAGCTTTGCCGTCGATTAACACATCAGAAAAGGGAATATAAAATTCCATTCCCTGACGTATCACATCGACAACAGAATCTGCGCAGCTTGACGGGTCGGTGGAAGAAAAACAGACCTGCCTCCACGGAAAAGATGCATAAAAGTGACGCATCTCGTCCCAGTCTGCTGACTTGTATCGCCATATTCTCCTCATACCCTTAATCGTGGGGTCTGGGGGAGAATATGTCGACACTGACTTCACCAGACAGTGGTCGGAACTTCCAAGTGGAGCGGAGACCGTTACCACATATCGGTCTGGATCTGTTGTCATCAGAAGATCTAGGCAATTGGCAGTGTGGCCATCGATGTCGGGAATCCGTGTTGCTTCCATAACCAGCTGAGAGAGGTTGAAAGTTGTTGCAAAATTGAAGGTCTCTTTCCCAGCATGGTCAGTAATTTGGAACGGGTATAGCCAATCCGCATGATGGGCATTAAAATCCCCCAAAATTACCAGTTGAGCGCTCGGATACCGGATGAGGGCCATATCAGCCGCTTCGCTAAGGTAGTCAAATAACGAAGTCGTCTCGGAGTTACCAGAGTGCGATCGGTAAACGCAAGCGTAGACGATTGAATCGTCGCTTATATCCGTCAAAATCCAGATAACAGAAAAACATGATTTTTCAAGATGATGAAGACGCTGGGCACAGATGTCGTCACGGACATACACACACGCACCGGCCTTAGGGTGGAATAAGTGTTCTAAATAGTAACCAGGGTACGTGAGGTATGACGTGTCATTTGGGCATCTTATTTGCGTCTCCGTCAGAAAGAGCAAGTGAGGCCTTTCAGTCTCTAGGTGGTGATGGACTGACTGGAGATTAGAGTGCAGACCTCGGATGTTAGAGAGGTGCACTTGTAAAGAGAGGTCGTGCTGCCGCTGTATACACTTGCTTTTCTTAGTTGACTTTTTCATTGTAAATTAAAATTAATAGGCTTTGGGTAAATTGATGGTAGTTGGATGAGGCCATGCGAATAGAGCCACCCTGATGTGTACAGACACCGTACGGGTGGGAATCTAGATTGGAGACTGCGGGGACGCCCGAAACTAACACAACTTTCTTTTATATATATTGATTCTATATAGGTAATATTATTCCTGGACTGGACTGTCATTTCGTGTACAGATCACACATTACTTTGTGTAATATTAATTTCGTGTAAATTTCATAATTTTGCTCAGTGCTTAAATGGAATGACATGATAATCATAACAATCCAGTCTTTAGTTTTAAATGAGAAGTACTGTACTGTGTTTATCTTTCTGGATATATTTGGGGGGCTTAATACGCTTGAACTCTTTTCTCAAAATTCCTATAGTATATCATTATTATTATGAATATTATATTAATTATTACTCACAAATAACACAATTGTAACAAGACTTTTGATGTGTATCAAATTAATTATTGCGTTATTGATTTGAGATTGAGTTGAAAATTAGAAGTATTTAATATGTATTTTTTACTGGCGTTCATAAGTGTAAATTGTGTTACCTAAATGAATAAATGATTTTGAATTTGAAAATTGTGATACAAAGTATTGATATACACAGACTTTCAGCTATATAAAAATGGTCAAGTATGTATAAAAGGCTTGCGTAAAGAGGAAGAATGTAACTCCCTTCCGGCTTCTATCTTTCCGGACCACTATAACTTGGGTATCTTTAAGGCCAGGCTGAATAGGCTTTTTCTAGACAGACGTGTCCCTTCTTAGACCGAATTACCAAAAATAGGGTTTTAAGTTTTAAACCATTTAGTATTTCCTTTTCCTGTGAACTTAGTGAGGCATTATTAAATTACTATATCATTCACTTCATTCATATTGTTCGGACATTACGTGAGTAATTTATACCTAATTAGTAATGAATTTAAAACTTTGATCATATAATGATAAAGAATATTGTTAAAAACCGATAATTGGTAAATTAAAATCTCTTTATCGGGAAATTTAATTCTCATTTCACCAGAGTGCTATCAGTCAACTATTTCAAGATGGCTCGAGTGCTGCCAATTATGACAACGAGTTAATTCGATGGGAGAATCATAATTAGCGATTACAAAACCCTTCTGATATTTCGCAAAATTGAGTTGTTATACGTCATTCCGTAGGGCTTTCGAGGTTTCATGGAAGAATTTAATAACTGAACATGATCAAATTATTTGTGATTATTTTCCTTCCGATTTAATTTGTTTTGATTTTAATGATGTTCGCTAATTTGCAATTTTTATTTTTAAGATTCTAAGTTGTATCGAGTTATGAACGTGGTGTTAGAAGGCTCCTCCGCGGCTTAGTAATATATAAGTTGTATTTGGCACTAGAGGTTTCGAGTTTGAAACTGACTTCTGACTCGTAAGTCGTACTCCGATGTTATTAATTGTGGATCTAGAGTTAAGCCCCATTTACACGATGCAAGTTTCTTACCGGTTGCATACAATTAAATTGAAGCAACAAAATACTTGCATGGTCTAAACAACACGTAACATTCTTGATATGTTATACAAGTTTTGTTTCAATTCTTTTCTTGGCGTAATTATGACATAATATCCGCGTGCCAACAGTTGCCTACAATTCTTTCATGCTATTTATTACATTATATACAAGAAAATTGCATCGTGTAATGGGCCTTTACGAATATTCTAAAACATAACACAAAAATATCAAAAATTCTGATTGTTAACAACGACATAATTGTGTTACATGACGTATTAATGAAATTTATAAAAAAAAAATCAAAAACTACTTTAAAATTAAAAAAAATACGTAGGTATATTAGATCAAAAGTGTCACCAACAATAAGAAACGTACTGGACTAAAGAAATATTGCCAATAAATGTTACTTACTTCATCACTTAAATCATCCTCCTCCAAAGCAGATGACAGAGGTCTGCCCCGTTGTACGCGACCACCCCTCGAGTCGAAGAGATCCTCAGCCGGAGCCTCAATATCATCGAGGGCACTCCTAATGCGATTTTCTACATCAGACTTGACACGGTCTTTCTCTGGTTCACGAGCCGCTGTAACCTTCCCATCCAAGCGATCGAGAACTGGACGGTAGTAGCTCTCACCCTTGTTGTAGTTGCAGTCGTAAACGCGTGTGCGCCTAGTTCTTCCCACGCGACTCATTGTGTATTACCTGTGGGAAATATATTTTCATTACCCAAGTGGATTACCCACCCGATTTTTCCGAATGCTCGAAGTAAAAATTAGGTCGACAGCGCATCATTGACTGATGTTCTGTGGCTGATACCTCAGTGAACCTACCATCAAGTGAACCTCATGCTCGTCTGTCGATATCTGACATAAAAAAAAACCCACTCATTTTTTATCAGATGAAGTTTTACTGACCGAATCTACTTCAATATTTTAGGACTATGTGAATTTTGAGTTTGATTTCTTCACCACGAGGTTTAGGTAAGGTCTCTTTTTAATGGGTTCGTAAAGGAGAGCAAATTCCATCAAAGCTAAGTGAATGATTGCAAAATTATTAAACAACTACCTGACCCGTGCCGCTGGACAAATTGTTTCTTAATAAAATTGCCTTGATGACAAGTTATGCATTTCTATAAAGACTAACGTATTGTGTAAGAAAAGTATGTATGTACGTACATCTAAATATCACCACTTTTCCTTTTAACAAAAGTCTGCTTCACTACATATTATATACTAGCGACCCGCCCCGGCTTCGCACCGGTGCAATGCTGATACTAAATACACTACAGAAAAACTGTTATTATTATACGTATAAACCTTCCTCTTCAATCACTCTATCTTTTTAAAAAAATCGCATCAAAATCCGTTGCGTAGTTTCAAAGATTTAAGCATACAAAGGGACAGAGAAAGCGACTTTGTTTTATACTATGTAGTGATATAATAGGTATATTATAGAGGTTTTTTTGTTATGTAGAACTGCATTAAAAAAATATTTTTCTTGAATATTATATTCATCTATGTATATCAAATAATATATTAGTCAGAGCACGCTGATAAATCATCGCATCAGCCTGTTTTTTTCTCAGAATTGATTGATACATTTTATTATTTCCAAAAAAATCACATTCAAATATACTGGTGAAAATTTCAAAATCAGTTAAGTATTTCTAGAGATTACTTTTTATAGACAAACACACAAACTTACAAACTTTACCTCTTTTTAATATAGATAAGTTTTAATTGATAGATTAACTTTCAAGCTACGAATCACATTCACTTTAGCCGGCTAGCGTGGTTGGGTGAGAATGGATTATGTTTTTTATTTTCTAAAAAAGATCTATTACTTTACTCCATAAATTTAGTATGTAATTATTATATAACAAAGAACCTAAAACTAAAAACCTTAAAAAATTCTATGTTATGTTATGTTATGTTATGTTATGTTATGTTATGTTATGTTATGTTATGTTATGTTATGTTATGTTATGTTATGTTATGTTATGTTATGTTATGTTATGTTATGTTATGTTATGTTATGTTATGTTATGTTATGTTATGTTATGTTATGTTATGTTATGTTATGTTATGTTATGTTATGTTATGTTATGTTATGTTATGTTATGTTATGTTATGTTATGTTATGTTATGTTATGTTATGTTATGTTATATAATTGTTATTATGTTTTTGTATATGTCACTACTGTCCTACTCATACATGTTAAAGAAATTAAAACTCGAAAATGCGTTTTAATAAATTCCATCTAAGTAAGAATAATAGAAAAATAGTTTATGAAACTATGAAAGCAAAGATTTTAATATATAAAATAGCCATTTTTCAATTAAGCTTCGTTTGAGCTCTTTCTTTGTGATAGTTTTTAAAAAGGAAAACGTACAAGTTATTATTATTTACCATGTGCAAGTGGCATTTTAATTTACATTTCATTACAAATTCAAACGTTTGTTACTAGTTTTTACTTGAATATAAAATCGGAGTAATGCCCCATTTACATGATACAAGTTTCTTGCCTGTTGCATACGATTAAATTGAGGCAATAAATGACTGGCATGGTCTAAGCCACACGTAACATTTTAGATCTGTTTCACAAGTTTTTTTCAATACTTTTCTTGGTAAACACATAATTTCCGCGTGTAAAAAGTTGATTACAATTCCTGGATCTTAACTCTTGAGCTTCAATTATTGCTCTTGCATGTATTAGAAAGTGGCATTATCTAAATGGGCTTATAGCAAATTTTTGTCTTGGAATGGTTTAAGAATACGAAAGTGATACTTGTAATTTTGAATCGCGAGCTATATTTATGTAGGTACGTAATTGATTTGACAGTCTAGGATTTATGTTCTGTAATTGTGTAGTACTGTAATTATTCTATATTTTTATGTTTGTCTTTTGTAACGTATGCCTAAATAAATTAATAAATATTACTTTGAGTAAGATTCATAAAATTATAGTTTGTGACCGCAACAATTTACTTTAATTACTTTTAATAAAGACAGCACTGACAGAAGGGACCTGGAGGAGAAGAAAGAATCAGGAGACAGAAGATCTAGTGAGTAAGTACATAATATATTAAAACCCTTTATACTATATCACCACACCACCAACGACACTATAAAAAGTTATAATTTTTTTTATTTTGGTTGATAATTACTCTATTCTAACTAATATTACAAAGAGGAATTGTTTGTTAGTTACGATTTAACTCAAAAACTACTGCACCAATACAAAGCTACATTATAGAAAAATAGGCTATTTTTTTGTATAGTACATCTACATTACATCGCGTGTTACTATTTATTAATAATTTGCAATTGTTATAGATGATAATTATAATGATACAACAGATTATGAAAATCAGAAAGGAAATTTAACAATTACTGTCATTATGTACATATCATTGTATACCATCACCAGATTAGAAATAAATAAGCAGAGATTAAAGTCTCCATTGCTATTAAATATTATCCATACTGGCAAAGTTCGATATACGATCATAGATTGTAATTGACACACGCTTCATTTTCTGCACTAGTATGTATTTAAATACACGAGCCATTGTTTTAATTTACATATTTAACCACTGAATTACTATGCTCCATAAATGTACCCAGCTACTTAGATGTTGATAAAAAACATCAACATTCAGTATTGTCTATTGTAATATGATATGTTTTGAAAACAATGATATTTTCTAAAGTGGTCTGTTAGCAATATGTCAAATGCAAATATCTCCACTCAGTCACTCGTGAGGGTATATTACTCCGTTCTAGGATGTCGCCAATTTTGATGGCTTGGCATTTCAATTTTGTCGTTACGGTGAAAATTGAAATTTTGTGAAACGAAACTTCATAATTGTTTTAGTATTTTCAGGCGTTATTAAGAAATGGTTTGCTGCAGAAGTGCTTTATGTAGAACATATAATTCTATGTTAATCATTATTATAATTAATTATATACAATTGATAAATAATTTAAAGTTCTACGTCACCGAGACTAACTTCGTCGTGGTAATTTTAATTTGTTAAACAGAATCCTTTGTTCTATATAATACACGTAAAGTTTTCAATAGTAAGTAAATATATTGTAAGTTCTTTAGAGAAATAAATTCTTAGACCCTATATATTTTTTAATAAATCTAAATTTATTTGAAATTCTAAACTAAATATACTGGATTATATTTGAATAGTCGATTATAAAAGTGGTTTATTGAAATCATTTAAATTTAAAAATAATCTACAAAATTCATTAAATTATTTCAGTTGTGTAATAAATTATTGATGGCCTGTAACTACATATTTTATATATGTTTATATACCGTATTGTATAAGAATGTCTTTAATGTTTTACGATACTCGTAAACTGTGTGTTGTTAATAATAAAGATACAAAAAACAACAGTAGCCTCATATTTACATAACGTTATGTTTTAATGCTCGAATCCAATACACACATACGCACTCCAGTACACACATACACACTCCTATAACGCAGTATAAACTTTTCAAATAACTGTAAAAATGAAAACAACGCCTACTCACTGTTTCAGGAAACAAATCAACACGTTTCAATGAAAATAAGTTGTTATGAATGTAACTGACGTCACATCAATTTTAAAACTATAGCAGTAGTACTAAATGATTATAGTAAATACTACTTTTATAATCAACCATATCCTTTGAAATTTCTCGAGCACCGACGCGAGAGCCGAACACTGGTACAATTTCAAAATAGATATCGCAAACATTCGATATGGGGGATATTTTTAGTAACGAAACCCGGTTTTTGTCTGAACTACATAATTGTTATATACATATTGAAGTTTAGCTGTAAACCGAAGTAAATATAGATTTATCTACGTGTTCTATTACTATTACATTTGATGAGGGATTTGAAACATTTTCTTTAGATGAAAAAAACAAATAATAGAAGTTATAAACTGGAAATCGCACAGCTTTCAACAAAGGAATATAAGGGAATCGCAATGGCGTAATTGATTATAATATCAAAAGACACTAACCTGTTGCGTGTTTGTACGACGAGATGTAATATGGGACTGAAAGTTCGGGCGGAGAGGAGACAGGCATAGAAGCGTGGGCGATACTATGTTTAACCGTGAGCAATACCGAAATATACTGACTTTTGTTCCGAATGCTTTACTAATCAAAAAAGCAATATGCGCACACGCGTGCGTCATAAAATTGTCGGTAAACCTTCACGCTTCAACCTTTTCAGTCAATAATTATATTTTTTTTATATAAAACCCTTCATTATATATTACATAATAGAGACGCGATCACCAGTTATATTTTTATCTTACTGTTGTTAGTTAATAAATACAAGTACATATATTTAACAATGTAAGGTATGTAATAAGTCATACAAATAATATATTAATAAAAAACTAGCGACCGCCCCGGCTTCGCACGGGTACAATGTAGATGTTACTATATACACAAAAAATAGGTTATGTTACTTGCTGATAATGTAGCTTTCTATTGTTTATATTATAGTTTTTTAGTTAAATCGTAACAAATATTTGCAGCACGCATTCTGTCAATGTTATGTCAAATGCCATAAGGTTACATCAAAAAAGTTTGAATTGTAAATGCAGCTGTGGTTACAGTAGAAATAATTTAATATGGTGGTTAAGTATTCTTAAATTTTCTAATATTCCGCGCAATTTTCTTAATTATTTCATTCACAAGAACCTTCTCCTGATACAAGCACAACAAAAACAAAAAAAAAAGGATTAGCGAAATCGGTCCAGCCGTTTACGCGCGATGCCGTGACCAAGGGGAATAGGGATTACTTTTATATATATATATATATATAGATTATAGATAAATATTTGACGATGAAGATAATAAAATGCGATTTAAGTTATCTTAACGTCTTAATTTTAAATAAGATTTTAAAATGAATGTATTAACGCTATTGAATGGTTGAATTTAAAAATGTAATTTTTCATCAAGCATTAAATATCTCCCCTGCGAATACCTTTTTACTATAACTTCTTATATACGGATACTACGGATCCTCCTCAAAGACCAGAAGATAATAATCGCGTTGACTGGCTTCAATATCTCTATTTTCACACCAGTCGTTTAGGTATATATTATACTAGTGGACCCCGCAGACGTTGTTCTGCCACAATTTTGGCTTCGAAATTATATAATTATTCTTAAATTTGAATATGCCCATTTAACCACTATAATTGTCTAATATGTCACTGATTTGCAGTGGACATCTGTTATTCCAAAAAAGCTAAGAATGCATGACGTGAGCTGTCAAGATGGCGGAGTTCCTAATCTAATTTATTGTATAATTAATTTTATGCAGATATTTTTTTCCTGATTTTTTCCAATATTTCAATAGCTTATGTCTTATTCCAGACATAGAGGAATCCAACAAATAAGATATCGTTAAAATCGGTACAGCCGTTCTTGAGTTATAAACGGTGTAACTAACACAACTTTCTTTTATATATATAGATATATTTTGAAATGATTTTCCAATGTTAGATTATCTTATCACAGAGATTGTTGTAGCCTTTGATTATTTATATGTCAATCTAAGGTTGTAGCCTGAATTCTTTATGTAGTTTCGATACTTTGTCAAAGTATTTTCTCAAGTAATTATAAACAAAAAATATTCTATTTATCACAGATTTATGTTTTCAGTTCTAGTTGAAATATTTAATCTTAGTTCAACTAAACTTCTAATAATATAATATAAAAATCTAGACTCTATTTCTTAGTAAGAATTTAAATAAAATTTACTTCAACTTAGCACAATTTAGCATATATTATGCAAACCTTTCGAGCGTCAATAATATCAACGTCTGTAAGTTTTGAGTTAGGTAGCTTGTTACTGATAAGTGTTGTTGTAAAAGTTATATCTGTCGCATCACCTTGTTAAAGTATTTAAATTTTTCCTTGTAGAATACGAAACGAAACTTTCATAGAATTTAAAATGTACTTTAAAATGTGTTTAACTAGAACATTTAGCGGAAGGAACTTGGCATCGAATAACATGTATCGTTGAATAACATACTTAAAAAGCTTAGATGAGGTCTTCGTCAATTGACAAACAGACGAAAATATTTTAGAGCTAATTAAAATCTTATTTTTTAAACATTTGTCTGAATAGATTGAAATCTAAAATGTGTATGAAGCGTTAGTTCTGAATCATTAAAATAATCAATAATAAGTTGAAGACTACTTGAGAGAAAATAGGTAGGAGGACTCATCAAAGTGCTTCATTTTATCTTCGCCACTTCGATACACGCTTCAATTTCTGCTCACTGGGCAACATTTCATATTTTCTTTAAATGTATTATTCTACGTCTATTCAGTTCGGTTTTATGTGTAAATATCGAAATTCTGACCGGTAACGAACCTCCGTTCATAGATGGAAAAATCGTGGATTGCGTTTGCACGTTTCCATTTCGGTCTATAGATTTAACTATTTAGATTTTTCAAACGCTCTAAGTAAATACAGCAATAGTTCAACATCGCATGATTGACTGATGTTCTGAGGCTGAAATACCAACTGGTACTAAAAAAATCATCTTAGAAATTATTTTAAAATTAGTTATCTATAATTGAAATGCTGTTAGAATTTCTGTAACAAACTGTCTCTGTCTTATTCACAAGCTTCTTAGAGCAAAGTTGTACAACTCGAAGTTATAATTAATGTATCCCTGCTTGCACTGACTCATCTTAAGGCGAATTTCAATTTAGTTAGCTATAGCCCGTTAGCATATTCAACAGGTTAAACGAGTTTTAACAGATTACATGAGTTTAAGCTTATAATATAATAAAATTGGCCAGGAAAAGATCAAGAAACATAAAACGTATTAGATATTAAAAACAAGCGGACCCGGAAAATGTTGTAATTTCCGCATATTGGCTTCAGAAATAACATAAAATATTTCCCTTGAATCCTATCGCAGCGCCATCTAATAGGTCCACTATCGCTACTGTTATGTATGTATGTATTTATTGTATTTAAAGCAAATCATGAGGGGATCTGTTTTTTTCCATGTTTTTGCGTTTCTTCTTTGCCATTTCCGTACACACGGCACATGTGTAAACTTTGTATCAAACATGGATTTCGGGTAAATAAGGGTGGATGAACAAACAGATACGTTATGCCGGTATTTTTTCATACCCAATTAACAATAATTACTTTTATATTGATTGATTTGCAAGCTTAAACAAAAATCTTGTTAAGTTTTGATTATTTTGGTTATTCATATTTACTCGTTTGTACAAACAAATAATAAATTACTATCTGGTTTGCCAGAACTATCATCACAAAATGTTTTAAAATATGAGCTTTTATATTGAGGCAAGTTCAGTAAGAAATCAATGATAGAATTATTAGTTGTAGTCTAAAAATAGTAATCGGATGATTTTAGACGCTTCTGGAGTCAATTTTGATTACCTTAAAAGTTTACGGGCGAGAGAAAATATTTCTAGTTAAATTATTATTTAGATTATTTTTTATTATGTCAGATATCGACAGACGAGCATGAGGTTCACTTGATGGTAGGTGATACCTCAGCCACAGAACATCAGTCAATGATGCGCTGTCGACCTAATTTTTACTTCGAGCATTCGGAAATCCATAGACTGAAACCGAAACGCGCAATATGCACTTCACGGTTTTTACATCTATGAACGGTGGTTCGTTACCCGGTCGGAATTTAGATATTCCTCCCACCCGATCAATGCCCGAAGTTACCAGACGTGGGGAAAACATGCTTACAGAAAATTATAAACTTGTGGTCCCGGTGGGATTCGAACCCATGACCCATCGATGCGCACGGCAAGTGTTCTACGGAACGCGCCAACGAGCCCGTCAAAACCCTAACCTTTTTAAAATGTACCTAATCATACATTACATTGCCAACAGGTAATCTTGAACGTAACTTAGGTTAAGTTAAAGTAAAAGAAAATGTAGCACAATATACTGTAATGTTGTAATGTTTTACTGAACATTACCAGAAATTAAACCTAATAAATTACGTGTACGTAGCACAATTAAAATTTATTAGGTTACACAAAGGGGTTTAAAACTTTTTTTATTTCAAGATGCTATTAATCTTGTACTGATCAAACCATTATTAAAAATATATATTCATCATATTTTCTCGATATGATTGAAACATGAGATATAAAAAACAGTACGAATCTTAAAAATAAACAAACTCTGCAGTGAAAAAATCTGATTACCGATAGATAAAATTGTTTCCAAGAAAATTACCGCCTTCCTAGCCTTTAAATTCCCTCGCGAAGTGGAAAAATCAACATAGTTAATGCAATGATAGTACGGAACTCTCCCCATTTCCGATTCCTACTCTTCTATATTTAAACTTATTTAATTGAGTATCGCGTGTATAGATAAGACTAACTACGAAGGTAACTCTAGGGATGCGTGCGTTGGAGTTAGTTGGGTAACAGTAAATTATTCCACCGCGGGTCCTTTGGGACTAGAAGAATAACACAAGAAGATACATTCAGCTGGGAAATCGAATTTGTTTCAACGAGGGCAATGTTGATTTACCGCTAACGATACAAAAAACTCGTTATAGAAAGCTTTGGTTTAATTAAACGCCTACCTGGTTATACTGACTACTTTTTGAAATTTGAAATACTATATTGTTGTTATTTTCCATATTGACAGCTGGGAAGACATGAATGGTGGGTAAACGAGTCGATATTTGAATTATTATAAATAGTTATGTAGTAATAATTTACTTTTTTATAACAATAGTCCAGGATTTTTTTTGCACTAATTACCAAATATTCTGGGTTGGCTCTGCATAAAGTCTTTCTACGTAATTCTTCGATTGGATTATGTCAGGAGGTGTCTCTAAGTATTATATAAAACCATTTCTGTTGCCCGAAACCGCAAGTGTTAGCCGCCATCTATAAAAACGCCCTTTTGCAAATATCTCGGAAACTACCAGATTTATGTTAAATAGTATTAGTATTTCCCTCTTGTCGATATTTTCCGAGATATCGTGAGATAAAAGCAAGTCAGGTAAAAAACAAATTTTTGGTTTTAACTCACTATATCTCGGAAAACATCAACAAGAGGGGGAAAAGTTTAAAATGACAAAAAATGGAAAATTTTATTATCACATACAAAAAAAATAAATACTATTTAAAACGTAAAACCTTTGATTATTTATTAAATAATCTAAGTGTAAAACTAACAGTTTCCGAGACATTTTAAAAAGGCATTTTTCAAGACCCCCTGATAAAATTCAATCGATAAATCACGTAGAAAGATTTTATGCAGAGCGAATGTCTAAAAATCCTGGACTACAAATTACCAATGAGGCTTAAATAAGGTTATACCTTATACAAATCCTAGATGGATGGTTGCAATAGACTAACCATATCATTGGTTATGGTGTAATAATTCACATCCGTCTGGCCACTTAGACCTTTGAACTATTGGGCGTTATTATTAGGCAGAAAATTCGTAAGTATGCTTGTTAAATTGCTAATTCTGTTTAACTTATGAATTTCTATGGTTAAAAAATCCGACTAATTAAAGCACACAGGGTTTTAACCAGGGATGTTACGGAGCTTCGATTTCGGTTCCGAAAAGTCGGAACTTCCGATTGATTTTGCACCTCCGATTCCGATTTCGGTTCCGATAGATTTAAATCGGAGGTTATAATCGGAGGTCGAAGCACATCGGCGGCAGTGGCCGCGGTCAGCGCCATTTTATTCAATTAACTTCTCTATAAAATTTAAGAAAGTTAGTTTATTTTTCTATATCATACCCAGGAAGGTGTATACTTTTTTGAACTGATATGAATGAAACTGATGAATAATGTTTGTAATTTTATTTTATTACACAATTCTCTTTTGTGTCTGCCTCCGATTCCGGTTTCGGTTCCGATTCCGGTTCCGATAAACCAAATTTAAAAACTCCGATTCCGAATTCGGTTCCGGTAAAACCACTTCCGTAACATCCCTAGTTTTAACCATGGAACAAGAAAAATGGTTTTAACCTATTTTGAACATAAGTTATACCTCATTTCACTAAAGGTCACAATAAATATCTAGAATTAATGAAACAATTATAAAAATAAATATGACATACATGCCAAATGTTTGTAAAATATTGAAAAAAGTTTCTCTTATTTTGTATTAGGTGAAAATTATATTTTTTATAAAATGGGCTGCATGCTCAGAAGTGATCCTATGATGTTCTGCGAAATATTTCTTCAACCCGAATGTGCTTTCGAGATACTATCAAGACTGGGAGAAACTGGAAATGTTCAGTTTATGGATGTATGTATCTTTTTAATATAAAGTACCTATTTTTGTTTATATATTAGAAGAGGTAAACGGATTGGTCTGTGGAAATACCAGAATTCTTGAAGCTGGACGTTGCCGGCCTTTAAAGTAAGAGTAGGATCGTATCTTGAAGGTTCCCAAGGCGTATCGTATTCGTAAAAACCGCCGGCGACTGCTGGTTCCAAAGAATGATTGTGCGAGGCAAAAAAGTGCCTCAGTTGTGGGTCCAGGTGGTAAGGATGATATTTTGGATGTGTGAATTAGACGGGTAGTTGATTCATTAATATTTTATTTCATACTTCATACTTAAGACTAAATGGAGGCACCAGAAATGTTTTATTTTTTGTATAAATATAACCTCAGAATATCTCATATAACGTACAGACAAGGGTTGCCTAAGCTTCACTTGATAATAGATAATCTCCTTAAGGAATCAGTCACAAGACTTTTATAAACGATGCCTTGTCGACCAATGTTTTATGTTTGTTCGAAGATTTTATACAAACACAGTTTGAAGCTCAAGCATAACCAAGGCTTTATATCATCAGTTTGTCAGTTCCATGATACAAACATATTTTCATTTCTCACAAGTTGTGCGTGCTTGAGTCTATGAACATTACGGCGTTTTACGTCGGCATTTTTGTCGTTACCTGGAAAAATATTGACACTCCTCACATTTATTTATTTATTTTCACAATAAAGCCTTGTTAGGGCGTGGCAATACAAATGTACTTCTATACAATTCGATAAGTAAAATATTACCAGATTAATATTTTTTCTTTACTTTATATATCGGGAGACGAGCATGAGGTTCACTTGATGGCAGGTGATATCTCAGCCACAAAACATCAGTCAATGATGCGCTGTCGACCTACGTTTTACTTCGAGCATTACTAAATCCATAGACTGAAACCGAAACGCGAAATATGCAGTTCACGATTTTTCTATCTATGAACGGTGGTTCATTACCCGGTGGTTAAATTCATCTTTTGCTTTACGTTATTAAGTTTATATTGTATTATATTTCTCAAAGAAACGTTTATTATTCTCTATGAAAATGCTTCTAAAAATTAGACACATATTAAGAAGATTGCTAAGATAAACGGAACGGAATCAATATAATAACATCCAACCGTTGAACAAGACTTCAAGTAAAATCAAAATAGTTTCATACAATACTAATTGGGGTTAAGTGGAGGAACATGAGTACACTCTCCTGTGTAATAAACCATAATGTATGTGTATTTTACTATAGCAACACGGTAACTTAGGAATATTTTATTCCGCGTTATAATAATGCATATCGATTTCTCTATAAGCCGGTATACAATGACTGTGGCCTTTTTGGCACGTATACACCCACTCACAAACATACTTAAAACACCTCAGTAGACATGGGTAACTCAGCGAAATTCTCCGCGCCAACTCAGCAACTCAGGCGCAGTGTAGTGCGTCGGCTCCTTGAGTCAACTCAAAATTGCGCCACGACGCAACAAAATGGGACGCGCAAAGCGAGCAGTGAAACCTCTGAAACACACGCAACGCCACGCTCATAGTTCACTCAGTGAGCGGGTACTGCGCCGTGCGCCAACACATTATGAATGTGTGAGCTGACTCACAATGCGCAGTGAAGCCTGCCGGCGCAATTGCGCGGCGCAGCGCAGTGTTACCCATGTCTACACCTCAGCTTATCAAATATTCTGAATATATAAGAAAGGGACTCTGTGAATGATCTATAAAATACATCGGAGCTAGAAACTTTACAATAGGTGCTTTGTACGAGTACATTGAGGGACCAAAGACACAAACAAAATAATAATCAAAAGAACTATACAATATGTGGATGCGCTTTCAAATTATGTAGTTTAAAAACATAAGTCAAGAAAAAACGATTTTTTATTTTCAAGATATGTATGTATCTTAGATTATTTAAATTAATCTAAGGAATGTATGTATGTAAAAACATGGACAAGTGTTTAACGTATTAGGGAAGTATAGTTCGCGAGGCGTAAGCTGAGCTTTGCATTGGTGTGAGTGATTACCAAAAGTAGAGTCAAACAAAAAACGTTTAAAAATTTTTTTTTCTTGTTTTAGGTTGGTACATAACATAAGGGGGAGAGGTATTCTAGTAAAATAATAATAATATTGTCTTTTTATTAACGCGAGTATCACACATTTAAATGTCAAATCAGACAACTGTCATCATTCAGTCTGCGTAATAAATCGCGTTTTAATCCGTTACAAAGTATTTTATTTAAAATAAAAATATTTAAAATTAATCACGTCTCGCTGCTACAACTACCACAGGTGAAATGCGGAAGGTGCGGGGACGGCCCGCGCCTCAAGCCGTTATCACACCTACACTATCTATATGCACTCACATAAATGCAAAGCTCAGCTTACACCTCGCGACATGTGTTATACAGTCTGCCAGTGACCACACTTGCTGAAAATGTCAAAAAAACTTTCAAAAATAGATATAAGGAAATACTACTAAAAGAATTTATAGGAGAAGCTTAGTTGCGTTGTATACATTATATCACTGTGAACTCCACACAACAAATATACATATACATACACACACACAACATGCACAATCACAACTACACATAATATAGTCACTGCAGTCACACTTTACTGGTTTAATTTTGGGCAAATTACGTTTTTTCTTTATTTTTATTTTTTATTTAATGTTTTTAGTAATTGTTATGTCATAGGAAATAGGGTAAGTTTTACTGTAGCTTTTGTCATTTTTAGCTGATGCCTCAACATTGGTGAGGTTCTGAAAACCAGCGCTATGCCAAGAGTATTGACATATAGCACAAGCTGAGTAACCTCACCATTTAGGTAGCTGACAAACAATATTTTCTTTTTTATGTTTTACTAATTTTATATTTTTATTTCTTCTCATTGTTTGTTTGTTTTGTGCCTAATAAATCTATTCTATTCTAAAAGTATTCGTAAACGTGATTATATATGTATGTACGTGTGATACTCTCTTGTTCCGTAAAACAATATTATTGATTTACGCAACAAGAGCGTATCACATCAGAGATTGATTATTTTCGATATTTTACACAAAACCTTGACAAATCATATACCTAAATCTTCTTCATGAATCACTGATCTATTGGTTATACCGAATGAAAATACAATCATTAGTTTTTGAGTTGATCGCGAACAGACATACAGACGCGGCGGAGGACTTTGTTTTATACTAGCGGACCCAACAAACGTTATTCTGCCAATTTCTGTGTTCGCAATAAGATCATTAGTTTTTTTAGGTACTTATAAGGTTGTATGATTATAAATTTTAGATGAAAGTGGACAGAACGTAGAAAGCTAACTTTGTTTGTTACCATAATTTACGTAGGAGGCATTGATATCGTGAAAATAGAAGTAATACAATATTAGTTAGTAAATAATTAATGAATAGGTAACGAAGCTCAGCTAAACCAATGCCAGACATCAAGAAGGGATTAATAACTGATTGGTTGATAATATTGATTTTGGATTTTGTCTGAGCGGTGGAAATATTTGGCGCTGTGTATAGCCGTATCGATTAGTATGAAAACATTATAAAATGCTATTTATTTGAAGTTTAAGAAAAGTTGCTTTATGTAATTATTTTGGAATGACTCCCCACTACAGATTATTAATAATATCTTAATACCAGTGAGAACAGCGTTCAACCATCTTGCTGAATGGTTTGACTCCATGGAGCTTAATATGTAATTATAATTGTTAGGCTTCATAGAGAAAAACACTATGATTATTAATTCAGTTAGTTTACAAATTATGTTTTAAATGACCGTAATTACGTTTACTGCAGCCGGACAATTAAAATTAGCCTTAAAATTAACTTATTACTTATTTGATTAAGACTATTACAATTAGATTGTCAAATATGAAAACTAAAATTAATTTTAAATTAACACAGTTCATTCCATCGGAATATTACTTCCTCAAACGGTGAGTTTCCACTAAACTGGGTTTAATTTAAATTCCCCGTTTGAGTAAATATTTTCACATAAATTATTGTTTTTATTTAGAATTCTTCTTTGCATAAATATAATGAAATACTTTTAAGTAATTTAAATAAAGTAAAGTGCAACAGGCGGTCTTGAACAAAAAATAAAATGTAAAGGTCGTGCAGGTTATTAGTTACATAGTACTTAGCACCGGAGGTCCTGGGTTCGAATCCCGGGGAAACAAGTTTAAAAAAACATGTTTCGGGCAGGTAGGCACACAAGGCTGATCACCTACTTGCCTGTAAAGAATAATGATTCGTGAAACAGACACAGAAATGGGTCTACCCCGTGCCCCATTAGAGGACTAGGGAATTCATCTTACCCCCTCCAAAACCCAGGGTTGGAACAAATAACTTAATAATTAAAAAGTGGTATTATGTTTTCAATACTTGATAAATATACTTACTTGTAATAATGGTGATTATGGATCTGTTAACTATGATCAAATAGTACCTACTTAAATCACGATCTTTTTTTAAATTTAATTTCATTATTTGATATTGGATATAATAGACATATATATACGATAACGTTTTCAACTAAAGGTATTTTGGACTTGACGTTAGCATTTAGCTACAAACATTTTGAACCATTACGAGTAAGCGAATAAGCTTACCCTAGTCTATCAGATATAAATAAAATAATATTCGCCCCACGAGAGAACGAATAAACGTCAATACTCCCTGGGAGGTTTCGGGTTCGAGTCTTGGGTCCCAAAAAGTTTTGATTACACAGAGCATAGAAGACTGATCATTGAAACAAACAGAAAATTGTGGCTGCTCCATTATCCACTAGTCACTAAGAGAATTCACTTTAGTTTCACTCCGCATAAGATGAAACTCACCCGTTTCTATTCCCGTTGGAATATGTGTTAAAATGTAAGTGCATAGTGACGTACCGAATAATAACAACTGCACACAATAGAGACGTGCCGAGCAACAGTGCACAATGTCATGTCGATTTCGTTTATTAAGTCATTCGGACATTGCACACGTCTGACTGTGATTGTTAAATGGGGCGCAACACGAAGGTTTACATAGAAAACAAGTAAAAACAATATACACTATGTCCTTTCGAAATTCGAATCATGATTAAAGGGAAATGGTGAATACTCGATTGAAATTCATCGACACAATTGAATTTGATTTATAAATCAATGCTTGAGGTTTTTTGTTTTTTATTTTTATAGTATTATAGTAATAGGTTATAGTGTGTATGAAAAGATGTAATTATATCAGTAAAGTATTAAATGGTAAATAAGGCAAATACTACGTAAATAAACTTATAAGAAATAAGTGAACGATAAAATATTTTCGCTACATGTTACTATAACCTTTATATAAATGATCAAAAATTAAATTTCATACACGAGGAAGTCAACTATCACAGAGTAATTAGCACTTCCGCTGCACTAAGAGTATAACATAATGTAATTATTTGGAGCGCCGCTAAATAACCAACATATAACGTTTAGTATATATATGTATTGTAAATACGAGGTCATATGATGAACGCCATAGCTATATCATTTTCCTTCATAATTCAATAACAACCCTTGTATTCAAGAACAGTAAGTAGGTCTACAAAGTATCTGATTTCTTACAGTGGCTGAAATGTCCACAGACTTGTTTCTTTAGCAACGCTTTATGTGTCTTCATTCGGATAACGTTACGTTAGAGGAAAATATCTTTAATAAAAAATATGACTGTTTATGATGTTTTTTACTAAGGGGCACCTTCTGACATAATCCAATAGAAAAATCACGTAGAAGATTTTTATGCAACGCAAATGTCTAAAAATCTTGGACTAATGGGGTTGGTTTCGGGGCAAGCTTCAAGTTCTCATCTCTTGATTAGGTAATGATTGTCAGTGAGTTCAGAGTTTTGTGAAACTTGAATTTTTGTTATCAAGATTTGGATACGTTATCCTATTATTTTGAAGTTAAATGTTTTTATTGATTAATTTAAACAATTTAAATATTATAATTTTTAGCTCATCAGCATTATCAAATTGCATAAGTTTGGTATGGGACATCGAGTAATCTTATATGCGTTCGTTAAAATAGCTTTTTTATGTAATAGGGGCTCACGTAAAGGTAAGTAATGACCGTCGACCACAGACATCTGTAATACCAGAGGACTTGCAGGGGTATTGCCGTTGCTAGTGAGTTATAGATATGAGACGTATTTACGGTACTAGGTTTTAAAACCAGGGCTTCACATGGAAGTTGGGCGCCCTGGTACTAGTGGGAAACACTTGCGAGTATAAGAATTAGCTAATCGGGTGCAATTGAAAATACTTGCATAGGAGTTCGGGGCTCCATACTCGCTATACTCGTCCTAAGTACCACCTGAAAAACCAAAATACGAACTAGACCATATTCTTTAGGTACTGCAAAATACTTTCAAGTATTTTATAAAACCTGGTTTTCGATCTTGGTATTTTAAAGTCCTGGTATTGAATTTGGCAAGTATATTTCATCGCTATTCATAAGTGACTTTGGTTAAGGGTGCACTTAAGTAGTTGTGTAGTGTTGGCCAACACTTAAGTGTCGTTTATGTAACAAAATATCATCCAGTGTAAATTAGAACCTACTGTATATTCTCTCATTGAATACGGACGTAAGTGTCCAATCATGTACTTGTCATTTACATGATACCATTTTCTTGTACGTACAAGAGCAATAACTGAATACAATAAGAAGAGAGAAGAAGAATAATAAGCAACTGTTTAGACGCAGATATTACCTATGTCCTGTTTACACCAAGAAAAGTATTAAATCAAAACTATAGTGTGCGCGCAAGTGCTAGTCTCCTCCTGCGGTATGTGAGCGGCAGGGCGGGGGATATTTCCAAACGTCAAGCTGACTCAGTCTGCCGTCGACCACCGCGACGGTTACACGACTTATTTGTTTGCACCAGTTTATTCCAAACACACATGAGTTAAATATCCTAAGATGGGTCCGCCAATACCACGACAAGTGAAAAATGTTATTTAGAAAATGAAATTCGACTCTGCATTGGAAATTACAAAATTTTCAATTTCACGGAAACCTGAAGAAATAAAAAAGAGAATATATATTGACGATTTTGACATGGGAGTAATACGAAGATCATCAGTTTTAAATATTTTAATTTACTTATTGGGAAATGTTAATTTGATTTTAAAACTGTTTTGTATCATAAATAAATAATAAAACACTTCCGTGCGTACTATAGTGTAACAGATCAAGAATGTTAAGTGTTTTTTAGACTATGCAAGTAATTTATTGCTTCAATTTGATTATAATTTATGCACAGGCAAGAAACTTGCATCGTGTAAACGGGCCTTTCCTTTCAGTTACAATATTTTCAAGTAATGCACAAGTAATATACTTTGGTTTGTTGGTCGCTGAAGCTCCGCAAAATTTATTTAATTTAATAGAAATGCCTTTCAACGGATTAAAATGGCTTACCCGTGACCACCTTGGTTTGGAAAGCATCGGAAACGTCGCGTCGTGACAAATAATAAAAGAAGAAATAAGTTTTTATTTTTACTAAAAATATACGTTGAAAGATTTTTCAATTTAAATATGTTATTCGATAAAAAAACTATTTTGTATGTAAAATATCAAAAGACAAGTGTGATTTTCACTTGATTATACCTCAATTATCAAGTTAATCAGTCACAGATGCGCTGTAGATCTATTTTTACATCAAGCATTCTAAAATTACTCGCTAAAAATGTAGCTTTCTATTATCGAAAGAATTTTAAAAATCAATCCAGTAGTTTTTGAGTTTATTCATAACATACAACAATTCAAAAATACAAATATTTCCTCTTTATAATTATTGTAAACTGTGTGGCAATTTTACTTAATCTCAGTATTGTATTTTATTGAATTGATACTTTTTTATATTTTTATACTAGCGACCCGCCCCGGCTTCGCACAGTTCAAGATTTTTTGACAAAAAAAGCAGGGGTTGTATGTTTTTTGTTTTTATTTTTTAAAAAATAAAAACAAAAAATTACGTCCAAAAATTAAAAAAAAAATTAGGGGTGGACTACCCCTAACATTTAGGGGGATGAAAAATAGATGTTGGCCGATTCTCATAGATACCGGATAAGCACAAAAAATTTCATCAAAATCGGTCAAGCCGTTTCGGAGGAGTATGGCAACGAAAACTGTGACACGAGAATTTTATATATTAGATTGATCTTATTTCGGTTTAAGCTAATTTTTTTTTGTATTTTAAATTTTGTAGCTATAATTATTTGTTTCTTTTTGCACAATTAAATAAAATTTTATAATATATTTCCACGTAACGTGCTTTGATTAATTTAGTATAGAGAGTGTAATTATTATTTGTGATATAATGTATGGCATTAAAATTAGGGTTTTATTCTAATTCATATTTTAATATTATATCAATCAAAATACAAATATATCAAATTTCATGTCAATTTAGAGCAATCTAATTCCTTAATCGAAGTAACCTATACCGAGGATGCACATCTAAAACCCAATAAGTATGAAATTGGATTTTAGCACTGTACCTTCGATATGTTGAGTATAATCTCACTGTAGAAAGCATACTGAAATGATGATCAAAGTGATCAAAGAGAGAGAGACTCGAAATCGGAATTTCTCATTGAGTTGCAGTGGAATCAATTACTATGTATTACAAAAAAGCTATAGGTACGCTTGCGTGATGTGATCTGTCAGTTGCGGAATATGGCGATGTACGTAATTTTAAAAATAATTTTCTGCATATTCTTCCCTGAATTTTTTCGATATTTTAATTCTGTTATTCGGGACATAGATGCATCCAACAATAAGATATCATTAAAATCGCTGCAGCCATTCTTGAGTTACTAAAGGTGTAATTAACACGAATTTCGTTTTTATATATGTATATATAATATATTTTATATATATTTTTTATATATGTATTGTATACTAGCTGATGCCCGCGACTTCGTTCGCGTGGGCTTCATCTTAAGCTGAGCTTTTGAGCAAGTTTTCAAAATAATATGATATATACTTCATCCTCTGTACTTGATGATTTCTTTAGAGAAAGAGCTATTATAGTAGTCATTGACATTGGTATTAAAAGCCATTAGATCGCAGAAGCAACCGTCAATGGCTACTATAATAGCTCTTTCCCTAAAGAAATCACCAAGTATAGAGGATGAAGGATACATCATATGAAGAAAGCTTGCTCAAAAGTTGATAAGATGATGGGCTTCATCTTAAGCGAACGAAGTCACGGGCATCAGCTAGTAAGAAATATTTATTTTTAAAAACATGGTACTGTGGAAGAAGGGAGGTGTGGTCTTCCTCCAACCTAAAGGGAGGATCCTCGACCAGTCAAACTACTGACTTGCCGGCCCTAAGGCCCGTAATGTTGTAGTCGAGATGTTGTATATATACTCAGCGCCCCGAAATATTTGTATAGCGTGATACAGGATTAGACGTCTTTTGTATTGATTCTTGTAGCTGATCATAGATGTCGCTACAGTACCATGGTTGGTAAAATTAAAATACAATGCGGAGATCGCATGATTTTACAGAAGTAAATTTTGATTGATTTTATATTTAACATGATTACAAATACCCCGGTATCGGTGTGTGCCTGAGAAATTATTTCAAATCATAAAAGCTCATTCGAATAGTCTAATCTATAGGTTATGGATAGACGGTAATTAGAATCGGATCATGGAACAGGAAAGACAAATGAGAATTAATTGTCGGATGTTGAAGGAAATTTTGAATTTTGTTTAGTTTATGGAAGAATAGATCTCAATACCGTATAGTGCTTCTTTATAGACGACGTTCGACGTAAACGGATCATGGACAAATAGTTTGATTGGCTGACTTACACGGGAGAAAGCCACATAGAGCTGGACGTGCGAGAAACAGCTGACGCTGAGGTCCACACCCGCAACACACAGCGTCTGCCCTTGGGTTTTGTTTATTGTCATTGCGTAACACAAACTCACCGGGAACTGTACATGTTTAAAACGGAAGGGGTAATTATTCGGAATTAGTGGAATTCGGGGTATAAAAACTCTCTCGCCGACACCACATCCCGTCAAAATCTCCGCTTTTATTATGTTACGTTGCAGAGAAGTAACTTTCAGTCTTGTCCCGTTGCATAATTTTGGGGGGCTTAAATTTCGTAACAGAATAATCGGGACGCCATTTTTAACCGACTTCAAAAAAGGAGGAGGTTCTCAATTCGTATGTATGTTGTTGTTTTTTTTTTTGTATGTTTGTTACGCGATAACTCCGCAAGTAATGGATGGATTTGGATGATTCTTTTTTTGTTTGGTAGGGGATATTTCAGAGGTGGTCCCATATAATATCGGCATTGGTTTGGTACTTTTTTAGGAAATCAACAATAACAAAAATTTACTTATACGTAGATGATGTTTTGCTTTGTGGTTCTTATCACGGCGCTGTCTCATTTGAGTAGCACGTTTAGTGGTAGGTCTACTAAATTATTATCTAAGGATTAATGAACTTAGATACATACACTTCCTACAAAAATTTTGAAAAAAAAATATTTTTAAGCAAAAAACAAAAACCGACTTCAAAACCACAACTTGCACTAAAAAGTAAAAAATAATATTTTAATTACTTCAAAGCATTATTTATTACCAGTTATTTTTGGAGTCGGTGCCAGCCAAGAAGGACAGTTTAATCCTGCTTTTGCAAAAATTTTTGGAACTGTATGGAGCGGCACCGATTTCAAAAATAACTGGTAATAAATAATGCTTTGAAGTAATTAAAACATTATTTTTTACTTTTTAGTGCAAGTTGTGGTTTTGAAGTCGGTTTTTGTTTTTTACTTAAAAATATTTTTTTTTAAATTAATTTTGTGTGATGGAAGTACAGCAGCGCTCAGAGAATTAAGGAATTCAACTGGATAGTTGGTTGCGTCATTTTGCTCCATTACTTGGTTGATAGAACTATACTCTACTAATTCTTCTTCAACATTGGTAAGTATATCCAAATTGATTTTGGCGACTTGGTCATTTCGCGGAGTCAAAATTGTTCTTTCACAAAGCCATGAGTTTTCATGATTTGTTATTTACCTTTGGTAACCATTTTTTTTCTATGTACAGACATTTCACCTCTACAGTTTTATTATATGTATAGATTTAGATATATATAGCTGATGCCCGCGACTTCGTTCGCGTGGGGTTCACTTTAAGCTGAGCTTTTGAGCAAGCTTTCTTCAAATGACATATCCTCCTCCACCCTCTGTACTTGGTGATTTCTTTTTGGAAAGAGCTATCATGTTATCGACATGTTTAATGGTGGTTGTGATTGGGGTTCGAAGGATGATTTGAAATTCAATAGTTGAAATAATTAACCTGACTTTAAATAAACTTTAGGGAGATTCATATTAATTAAATTTTACGTGACCAAAATCCAGATGTGTCTTTTTTCTACTAATCAGAGTTCAGTCAAATATTGGATTCAATGCATTTTCTGTCTTAAATAGATGCGTGCGTTCATTTAATTTGTCATTTTCATTTTTGGAATTTTATTTTTATTCCCGGGATTCCTGCCCGGGTTTCCGGTGCTAAATGCGAAAACATCTAAGATACGGAAGCAAAAAAGCAATGTCGAATAATCGTAATTCTGTTTAAGAGAAAGGATTAATGAAAAGGTGAAATAAATGATCTCATAAGAAATACTTTTTCATATAATATTTCAATAATACATTTTCATTTTTTGTTATAATATAGTTCTTTCAAAAAATAAATAAATAAATACAAAAAATTATTTCTTTCATTTCAACTTCAGATTCGAACTCGCATCAGAAGCTACGCTATGGGACTGCATATCCACTATTCTACGAATACATATTGGAAATGGCGAAATAATCAAACTATTTCATTTACATATCAGACTGTGATTGACATCTGACAATTCCAAAAAGTTCAACGCGAGTCAGTTTGCATTGAAATTTGGTGATATGCTGCCTTTAAAATAATATTTAAATGATGATAACTTTTCTTTCCGACAACCGATTTCGATGAAACAAAGCCTATATGTTGCCCCGGGCTTTGCTTAATATATTTGTGCAAATTGCATAAAAATCGGTTCAGTATCTTCGGAGATTAGCCCGTACAAACAGACAAACAGACAAACAGACAGAGAAATAAAAAAATTAAAAAAAATCTGGGTTTGTTCTATTTCTCTTCTTACACCCCCCTGACTCGGTTTTTAGCATTTTTTTTCTATGTACAGAAATTTGACCTCTACAGTTTTATTATATGTATAGATAGATACGATGTTCTCGGGTTGTCTAAGTGAATTCGGTCAGGACTCACGGTTGTCGCAACTTCAAGTTGCATCCTATTCATCATTTTATATCGATTTTGTTTGATTTTACAATTAATGAGTGATAAAATTAAAAAAACCATTAATTTTAATTAAAAGCAGCAATTACTTAATTTCTCTGAGTAACCCATTTATAATGTACCTATTTGTTCAGATATTAAGATTGCTAAAAATATATTTCACTCAGTAAACAGATGGGTGAGGGGTGGATCTTAGGTGGGATCTTCTACTATCTTAATATGTACATATGATTATAAAAGTAATAACAATACTTTATAACTTTAGTGTGATTGTGATTTTGATTTGACCGTAAATATCCAGTTAGTTTTTAAGAATGAATTGTCAATTCGAAAAAAAAATGTTTTCGATCGTTCACAAGAAAAAATGTTTTTTTAATAGTTAAATCCTGATTTCATTTTACAGATGACACCAGATGTGAAACCCTTCAATCGAAGTTATATAATGGAGCTTTGTCGCTGTGTAGAGATGGAGAGAAAACTGGTATATATGCAAGGAGAGATGCTGAAGGATAATATTAAAATACCGGATCTAGAGATCGAACCCAAAGCACTGCCCCTCAGTGAAATGAAGTCGCTGGAAGTATGTTATTTGACTTGTGTAAATCGGATTTGGAAAGTCATGCCTTGACGGATTGGCGCGTTGGGTAGTACAATTAGTAGCGTTCCGATGAGTTGCGGTTTCTAATCTCGTCGAGATTATGAGTTTGTAATTCTCTGTGTACATGTCTTCCCTACGTCTGGTGGTATGAGCATTAAACAGGTTGGAGGAATATCAAAATTACGGTTACGATCCACCGTTCATATATGGAAAATGATTAAAGTGCATAATGCGCGTTTCAGTTTGTCTATGGATTTGTCTATGGATTCTGTAGTTGAGGTACCATCAAAATGAACCTTATGCTCGTCTCGTCATATCTGACATTAAAAACCGTGTTCGACCGCAGTAATGATGATAATCTTCTAATGTATAAAATTTCCATGTCACAATGTTAGTTACCGTACTCCTCCGAAACGGCTTTACCGATTTTTACCAAATTTTATATGAATATTCAGTAGGTCTGAGAATCGGCTACTATCTACTTTTCATACCCCTAACTTAATTTTTTTTTTAATTTTAGGACGAAATTTTTTTTTTTATTTTTTTATAAAAAAAAATACATACAACCCTAAATTTTTACTTTTTTATTACCAACCTCTGCTTTTTTTTTGTCATAAAATCTAGAGCCGTGCGAAGTCGGGTGGGTCGCTAGTCATTTATAAGTGTCATTTTTTTTTACAATTTTTAAAATCAATTCATTTTTTATATGTCTATCATTTGGTGGTGCGAAAGCGGAAGGCGCCTAATTAATTTTTATGTTCTAATCTAATGTTTGTCAATAGAATTTACTTGAAAAGTGGGAAAATGAAGTGCAAGACATGTCAGAAAACCAAGTGAGCCTATTAAAGAATTACTTAGAGTTGAGTGAAATGTATTACGTGTTGAATCATATCGGAAGTTTACTGGGTGACACGGAACTTACTTCGGAAACACTATTTGGAAAGTAGGTGTTGTTTTATTTTTAGCAATTATTAGCAAAACTGTCTTTTCTCTCAATTTTATCTAAAAGTACCTACACCACAACTTCTTTTGCAAAAGGAGATTTTCAAAAGTTAGCTTAATTTTGTGTGAATCTAAAATCATTATACTGTGTACTGGATAAAAAATGCCCGCTATTAAATATTCAAGTGCCTGACCACGATATATCATTTATTTTTTCTTTTAATGATGAATTTTAATGGTTAATTAATTTACCTACGTTAACCTAGATAAATGGAGAAGATGCATAGTAAGCGTTTGCTGTTTTAAGCTATTTGATAGATTCAACCGCAAAGTAGCTTTGATAGAGGATGAAATTAATAATATGTATTTCAGCGCTTCACTCAAATGAAAGCCTGATGGCAGATCATACGTGAATAGTCATTCAGATATTAATCCCCTTTCAGACGTGTATAATCTGTTAAGATGTCGATTTAGCAATGATACGATTATGATTCCAATAATACTTAAATATATACGTAATAAACGTATTTTGAATATTATTATTTATACTATATATACCCTGTTGCAAATTCTGAATATTTTCAAATAAAGAACAAATATTTACTGTATCTTAGCAAAGGATCTATAATATTCAAAAGCACAATAATATCAATGTTATAGAAAAAATATTAATATAATATTTAATTTTTTTATTTGAAAAATTTGGTCTAATTTTCTTCACAAGTAGGTACCTCTAGCCATCTAAAGCCGAGTCGGGCAACTAGTTTATTATATTATTTTATTGAATATTTAATACACTTTGACCATATTGACTACTTGTATCTCTGCCTACCCCAATGGGAAAGAGGTGTAATGTATACTATAATATGTATCATTGATATAGATATTAAATGGACTTCGAGACGCATACAAAATTCACGAAAAAAGTGTCCCAATTATTTAAGCCACGCCTCATGTCTAATTTTGAAAAAGTGAGATTGATCAATGAGAACTAAGAGTGAAATCGAAATATGATTTTATAATTTACCATAATATACATATATCTACATATATTTTACATACACACTTGACTTGAAATAGAAGGTTTTTGTTTTTTTTATACAAAAGAGCAGGTGGCTTACGTGATGGTAAATATCATGATCACCGCCGTCCATAGACATCCGCAACACACGCTTACAAGTGCGTTGCCGTTATTTAAAGGTCTATGATATGTATTGCTAATAATACAGGTAACGTGGTTACAGAGCCTCGGCGGGTGATAGTGCCTCTGGTCGGTTGACTGTAATGTGCGGCGTAGTCCAACGGAGCAGATGTTTTCCTTTTGAAATGATGCTCTGGAGAGTTTCCCGTGGCAACATTTATTACCGTCAAGCGGCGGAGGATGCTTTTCTACAAGACCCACAAACTGTAAGTGTATTTACCAAGTTTAAAGGGTTTTCACCACGAAGGAGCTTATAAAAAAACCTATGGTATGGCAACGCTTCGTTATTCGTATTTCAGTTCTTGCGATTTTCATAGACAGTTTCTTATAACGAAACTTGACATTGTCGTATTTTAGGTATAGGAATAACTGAGTACTAATAACTAGGTTAGCTTTAAATTGAATGAATGATTTTAGAGAAGACCTTTGTCAGAAAATAGTAAACAGACACTGAAACTGATAACGGTCGTGGTGTCAAATATTAGAATTAAAAATATTCGTATATGTTGGAAATAAAGGCTTTTGTTATAATTATTATAACTGCTTAAAATAAAATAATTCTCAGATTTATGTTGAGGATATTTCCTCCTAACTAAATGTTATTACCTTCTAACTAAAGCATCTCCTTTCAAGGTAGCGCACTGTTGCTCAGATTATGTTATCAATTTATAGCGTCTGCTTTTTTTTCGATTGCTTGTGGATTTTTTCATGTGTGAGTGTTCATCAAAATAGTTTCTTTTTTTAAATCTTACACTGCCTAAGACATTAATACTTTCGACTCGCATATAAGCTATATCAGACCAGTATTTATTTTTCTGTATATAATTTTGCGTATCGCTATTATCACAGCCCACGCACGTTTAATTATTCTTAAAACATCATGTCTTAGGGTCAAGAGATACGTAAAGTTGCATTCTTAGCTGTATTTCAAGGAGAAGCGCTCAGTTCTCGTATGGAAAAAGTATGCAGTGGCTTCAGAGTTAATATTTATACATGCCCTGAAACCATCGATGATAGGATGGACATGTTGCATAAGCTTGATGTTAGAATTGGAGACTTGGAAAAGGTAAGAATCTTTGCTTAGCAAGTTAGTACGACTTATCAAACTGTATTGATTTTACAGCGCGTTTAATATACAAAACATAAATGCGGAAACTTTTATTAGTGAAATAATGTCTCGATCTGCCATCTGATGTATTGTAAATCACTAGCCATCAAAAACATAAATTGTAAAAAAACCAAGTCTTGCAAATCAATTCTTCTCTCGTAAAAAGTTGTGAGATCCATATAATACCAAGTCGGTCAATTTATTCAGTCTCTACTGAAGGATCCTTCTGTCTAAAGTTATTACGTAATTAACTAACCTAACAACATGATGTTTAAAATAAATAGATTTACTCTGCTATCGCATGAAAACACAATGTATATTTTTTATAATAAAAACACAATGAATCTCACAAGTAATACATATTATATTAAATTAGATTGTTTAGTGCGATTACCAAGTCAATCTTTTTAATATTTACTCTATCTTATCAAACGTCTTATTTTTTGTCTCCAAGTGTAATCGAATCTACATATTAACTGTTGAGCTGTAATATTAATTTTAGATTAATACTGGCATATCAAAAGCCAACATATCTTAAAATATTATACATTTATCAGTTCAATAAAAGGCCGGCAGCATACTCGCGACTCCTGACGTTGCGTGTGATTTTGGTGGCTGTGACCACTTAATACCAAGTGGGTTCGTTTGCCTCCCTATACTACAATAAATTACCTGACCAATTGTGGTATTTTTATAGGTTATCAAAAAGACAAAATTTCATCGATGTAAAGCTCTAAGAACTGTGGCTAGACAATGGAGCGAGTGGATATTTCAAATAAAGAAAGCAAAAGCAATATATCACACTATGAACATGTTCTCACTAGATATAACTAGGAGGTGTCTCATTGGTCAGTGCTGGGTTCCTGAATTGGATTTACCAGCAGTTCAAGAGATTTTGGAAGCTTGCTCGGTATAAGACAGATTTTTAAGTTAATAATTTGTGATACTAAGAAAATTACATTACATAATATTCCCACGTAGAACTGTCATTTTAAAAGATTTTTTTATCAGTCACTTTAATGTAATGTTAATTATTTTAGTGAATATGATTCCTAAATATTTTAACCTACCCGCATAAAATTGAAAACTGAATTTTATTGTTCTCATATAAATGTTTATTTAAGTTTCAATGAGAATAAATTCTTTAAACCTTACAGGAAGAAATGGAATCCAATGTGCCCTCATTCATATCCAAGACGGAAACATCAGAAGAGCCACCAACGTATCATCGAACCAATAAATTTACAAGAGGATTCCAAGCACTCATTAATGCATATGGAGATTCAACGTACGGAGAACTTAACCCAGGTTCATATTAAATTTGAATATCAGAGATCTTCAATTTTTGGTTTCACACAGAGTTTGTTCACACAACCAAAAATTGTAATAGTATAATTAGTTACTACTATACATTAATTAATGATAAAATAGTAGAGCTTTCAATTGATTTGATGTTTTGCTTATGCATTTATTTATGATATAGATAGTAACAGATTTCAGAATTGAAAAACATTCCTCTCGCATGGTAAAAACAGTCGATTTTGAATATAAGTTACTTTTGATATCAGGTATCAAGGTTTGTTTTAATTTCAAAAACGAATGAGAATATTCATTGATAACGAATATTGATTTTAATTTGTGGTATTCTGTTATAATTCAAAGTATTTTCGTCAGTGAGTTTCAACAGCGAGGTTCGGTTTAGTTGGTTTACTTTGATTAGAATTTCGTAGTTCTTGAATCTTCACTATCCTTTGATAAATTAGTAAGCCAATGTATATTTCGAAAGGTGTACAGCGTAGGAATTATACAGAAGCTACCGCTAATTTGGTGCATAAAAGTTATATAGCATTTATTAAAAAATTGTTTTACAGTCTGATCGATTCAGATATTTGTTTGTTTCCTTTCAAATTGCTTGAAACATTTATGCGAATGTAAAATTATCTATATGCACATACATCATTTGCGAGTTCTATGCATTTCGATAATAATATTAATAATATTTAAAAGCTGTTTCTGACTACTACAATAGTTATCACTTATTATATTTATTCCAGGGCTTTACACAATTATCACTTTTCCATTTTTATTCGCTGTAATGTTTGGTGACGTGTGTCATGGTTTAATTTTGTTATCATTCGGTATATGGATGGTTAAAGTCGAAAAACAACACATGGGAAGACCTTCTACGAACGAAATTTGGAATATATTTTTCGGTGGTAAATATTTCGCACCTGTAAAGTAAATAGTGTTTTTTTTTAAACTATCAATAGAGTATTTCGCCTCTATGGTTTAAATCCTTTATGTATTAATTACATAATAGGTATATATTACATTATAAAATGTAAGAAATCGTATGTAAATGCTTTTTACCCTAGACTACGTTGTCACTTGGGTGACATTTTGGTTCACACCGTGTGAAACTGATCAAACGCTGATCTAATTCTAATTATTAAAAAAAACACGCATAGGTACTATATTCCATTGAAATATGTGCTGTGAATTAAAGACATACTCGTTACTACTAAACCTTTATACCGCAGCAAAGAACTCCTCATTAAGAATATAAAACTTGTATAAAAGGTAAATAACTCGAGCGGATATTAATAATAATGTGACTATATTTCAGGACGGTACGTTATTTTACTAATGGGACTGTTCACACTCTTCACCGGATTTCTCTACAACGAGTTCTTCTCAAAAGGTGTTATATTAATGAAGCCGTACTGGAAGAACACCTATTCGCGAGAAGAAATAGAACAGAATCAGTATATTACGTTAAATCCCGTGTTTGAAACTAACCATCCATATGCATTCGGAGTGGATCCAATTTGGAAGGTTCTATCTATATTTTAATTTTATGTAAAATTTTACATTTTGCACATAAAATATTTAAGCCACTATAATCTTTGTTAATGAGTGATTATTTCATTGAAAAGCTTTCATCGGCTTAAAACTATATAATGCCCATCAATAATTCAAAATTCTGATTTTCGTTAAAAATTTGAAACTCCACTTCAACTTTACAAAATCCTTAAATTGTTCCCTGTTATTAAATTTAATTATTATAAATGAAGATATCATATAAATATGAAAGTATGTTAATTAAAGAGGTAGCTACATATACTTAAGTGACACCGAATGTTGATTAGCGTTTGAGTTTTTGGACTTAATATTAATACATACTCAATGTTTTGATAGTTTTGATAATAATACGTACTCAATAAATATTGACGTATACCCTCAAGTTGCAATTTTTATATTCGCTATTTGATAATGTAATATTAGAAAAAGTGTTATTAATTGTGAATTTATTTTGAAACTTTGGAAGTTTTTCTCGATAATCGTTGCGAGGTTTCCAAAATTCATCTCAATTTGATTACACCCCTTCCTTGCAGTTCCTTATTAGTGGTTTGTGACTAGTGTTCATTGACATCGTATATTGTTGATCGAAGCTAGTGTTGCACCAAAGAAAAACAAATATTTAAGGGCCTACTTTTACCACTTTTTACATGAGACCTATTAAAATTACGTTTGTACTGTTATATAATGCATCGCGTTAATACGAGAGTATTATTATGGTCGCTGTACTTATCTCATCAATCTTATTTTATATATAAAACAAAGTCGTATTAATTACACCATTTATAACTCAAGAACAGCTGCACCTATTTAAATGATCTTTTTTTGATGTCGTTACGAATCTTCTATGTCCTGAATAACAGAATAATTATTAAAATATCGGAAAAAAATCATGAAAAAAAATATGCAAAAAATTAATTTTAAAATAATGATTAGGTTCGGAACTCCGCCATCTTCTACAAATGATAGCATATTTAAATCTAGATTTTATTTTTTATTTTTGAAGCTAACATCTGGCAGAACAACTTCTGTCGGGTCCACTAGTATAATTATTATATACAATATATATATATATATATATATATATAAATTGTTGATTGCAGCTCGCTAAGAACAAAATTATGGCCTTAAATTCATTGAAAATGAAGCTATCCATAATAGTCGGCATTATACACATGATATTTGGCTTATCCCTAAGTTTTTTTAACCATTTGTAAGTTTTTTATTATATTTCTGTGTAATACGACATAGTAGTAGTATAGGGCAGACATATTTTGGTTTTATTAAAATTTTTCTTTACATTCAAATCTTTCCTGCCTGAATTAAGCATTTTTTTAATCGACTCCCCCGAGCCTTGCGGTACTTGGAACAAAGCTTGACCACAAAACGCAAACTTATACATTAATAATCAAAACCAAAATACATAATATAACAACATTAAGTAACCTTTTCTCACAAAATCATACTTGTGCAAACTTAGTAGTTAAATAAAACCAGTAGATAAAAAGTTTAAATTTTTATCTATTTATTTTTCAGATATTTTAAACGGCACTATGCAATTTATTTGCAGTTCATACCACAGATGTTCTTTTTATGCGGTCTCTTTTTATGGTTGGTTATTTTGATGTTTATGAAGTGGTCTATGTACAGTGGAAAATCAAGTAAGTAGTGATATATAATAACTTTCGTAGTTAGATTTATTTTATGTTTGATATCGACATCTGAAGAAGCTATTTTATTGATTGTACCTCAACCATAGGATATCAATGATGACGATTTGACGGGCTCGTTGGCGCGTTCGTAGAACACCTGCCGTGCCGTAGAGGGGCCGTGGGTTCGAATCCCACCGGAAACACATGTTTATAATTTTCTGTAAGCATGTTTTCCCCACGTCTGGTAACTTCGGGCATTGAACGGGTTGGGAGGAATATCTAAATTCCGACGGGGTAACGTTCCACCGTTCATAGAAGGAAAAACCGTGAAGTGCATAGTGCGCGTTTCGGTTTCAGTCTATGGATTTCCGAAGTAAAAATTAGGTCGACAGCGCATCATTGACTGATGTCCTGTGCCTGAGGTATCACCTACCATTCAAATTCAAATTCAAATTCAAAAATCATTTATTCATTTAGGTAACACAATGTACACTTATGAACGTCAATAAAAATACATATTAAATGCTTCTAATTTTACATTTACTGCCAGTTCTCAAATCAAGGGCGTAGAGCGGACGAGAAGAACGAGAAGAACCTCATGCTCGTCTGTCAATATCTGACATAAAAAAAAAGAAGAATAATGCATTTTTTTTTACTCGGGTTTTGTGTTTGGAAATTTACATACTAAAGCCGTAATGCGCAATTTATACAAAGTGACATGTCTACCGAGTTATAGCGCTTGAAGTGGCCAAATGAGAAGTTAAAAATCATTAGAACTCGGAATCCTTAAGGTTTACATAATATGTATTTGATGGCGAATCTTTGAATTTTCCTAGGTACAGACAAGTACACAATATAAATTATAAGCTCGTTAGTCAATATCAGATAAGGTTGACAATATTGAATGTATTCATACCGTGAGAACTTCCGATGATCAAACATGAATCGTAAATGTTGTTTCTGTCGGCGAAATGCCACGGCGTTCCGAAGACGCCGCTGGTATTTCCTCAAGACGCCGCTACAGGAAATTAGCACGACTGCCTTTGCTTTGCGTCACTTCTCTTGTATACTATGACTTTGTAGCTTCTAATTCTGTGCAACATGTTCATTTAACATTGAGATCTAATTTTTAAAATGATCTACTGATTCGCTCGCAAGTATCGTATCTCTGAAGAATGTTATCTTGCTTAATGCAATTCATTATTGAGAATATTATTATTATCCTTAATTCAAACATCGTTTGTTTCGTAAAAAAGGATAAACAAATACGTATATGGATATAGGTACTATTCTGTTTACTTTATTTTTGTAGAACTCTAGAATGCTACATATTTGTTTGTATTAAGTATAATATATTAATTTATTTTGTATAGTGTATTTGTACTTAAATTCTATATTCGCCCTCTCTATGAAATCAAAGCAAACATATTATTGAAGTAATACTATTTACGAATTATTTTTTGTGAACGTTTAAAAACTAAGCCTGTTGAAGAGCGTACTTACAGTTCAGAAAACAATGCGGTAAAATATTCGTATTGTGAAAATCAGTTGTATGAGAAACCAAATCAAATTGCATATAATTGACAGATTGACGATACGAATACTAAAGGCCCGTTGCCATTTTACTGTACATACAACAATATTAATGTAATAATTTAAGCGCAATAATTGACATCTAAGAATTGTAAACAACTGTTTACACGCTGATATTGTGCTGTTTATACCAAGAAAAATATTGTATCAAAACTAGTATAACAGATCAAGAACGTTACGTGTGGTTTAAACTATGAAAGTCATTTATTATGCTTTATAATTATGCTATAATTTAATTGTATGCAACAGGCTATAAACTTGCATCGCGTAAACGGGTCTTAACTTCCATGATGCTCATGCTCATGCCTATGGTCCCAAGCACGAAAAACTTGCGAGAAAGTATTCGTATCGTAAATATGTCAGTTGTATGAGAAGTTATTCGCAAATTATATATTTGTGCTACGACCTCCGGTCAAGAAAACTCAACCTGTGAGAGTGGATCATTTTTGATAAAATATATTATTATTACAATGTAAATTGTAATGTTTTTTTTTCAGCTGATTTAAAAACAGGAGCTGGCTGCGCACCATTGCTTCTAATTTTATTTATTGATATGGTTCTTATGTCCACTTCACAACCAGTAGAAAATGATTGTGATGCATATATATTTAATAATCAAGAGGGGTTTCAAAGAATACTAGTTATATTGTCCATGCTTTGCATACCTATTATGCTGTTTGGTTCGCCTGTATATCTGAACAGATATAATAAGAAGATGAAGGAGGAGGCTTTAGTAAGTATTATTTTTTGTGTATGAAAGCATTGATGAAAGTGGAAGAAGTGAAAGTGGTATTGCAAGGGTCGGTGTAAAAGGAATTCCGTGATTACTGCCTACCCCAATGGGAAAGGGGTGTGATGTATATGTATGTATTTACTGACAAGTAAAGTAGAATAAATACCGAACTAAAATGCGATTTATTATTTATTCCGACTTTGATTCCAGTTTAAAGTATTTTATCTAGCTGTATGATACTCGAGTTAATAAAATACAAACTACAGTTATAAGTTTATATATAATTTTCAACTATTTACAGCCGAGCATGATTAAAGGCGGAATACTAAAATAGTAATGATACTTGATAGCTACTTAAAATATTTCTGTTTCATATATTATTATATATGATAATGAAAGTGACTACAATATTTTAATTAAAACTCAGTTTTGATAAGCATTTCAGTATTGGGATATAAGGATGATCATTTTGACCTTAAACTTAGATATAGGTCAAAATTATGTGTTGCAAACTGTGCTTCATAAATTTAAACCTGCGAATCGATGTATGGCTAACCATTAAATACCTTTTTTCTAGTTCTTTACCTTAATTGCTTTACGAGAACCTAAAGATTTTAATTTCCTATCAATCGTTTTTGGTTACAGAAAAAAATTAGCAACTTCCGTAGATACCAGCGCAGAGATTCTGATAAGAGACTGGAACAGCAGATTCTTGCGGAAATAGAGAAGTACTCAACAACATTTGGCGAGTTGATGATTCGCCAAGCGGTCCATACTATTGAGTTTGTTCTCAGTACCATTTCCCACACAGCATCTTACCTTCGTTTGTGGGCGCTATCGCTTGCTCATGAACGTAAGATATATACAATATTGTTTCAAATACTTCTGATACCATCGACATTTTTGCCCTTTCACTCCCAAACTATAAAGTTTTAATGCGGGTTGCACTAAGATATAACAAAATTAATAGTTGACGCACGCTGTATTAAGTAAAGAGAGAAAAACTTAAAAAATATTTACCCTATATCATTATTTTTCCCTATTCCCCATTATTATTTATTGTTAACATAAGTTTTTTTATTGATATATAATATGTACTTACCCAATTTTTTCAACTTTAATGAACGCTGTAGTCTTCTGTAATTGAGGATAAATACTTGCTTATTGTATTGTTAAGATTAGATACTATAGAATTTTTGTGTATCTTTTGTTGACTCTATTAAATAAATTTATTCTTCATATAAAGCTTCCAAGTAAGAGTTAAGATACTGAGAATTACTAAAAAAAATATATCTTACTTTTACGGCGACTCCACGCTTAGGCTTCGGAACTTTACCTTTTTACCTCTTAAAGACGTAGGAATAGAATTTTTCAACATCTCTGATACATAGAACTCAGTTAAGTGAAGATAATAATTTAATTTTAATTCTGTAAATGATTTAACCATAGTTTATAGCCGGCATTTTAGATGATGTCCCACCTAACATTTCATTTTGTTCTACTGCGAGATTCAACTCGCCTGTACATTTCCTTTCATTAATTTGATTCGTGCTATTTCTTATTATCTTTTGGCAACCCTAGACGGGTTTCATGTTGAACTGTTTGTTCGTCATCAGGAAGCCATATTTACTGAGGTTAAGTTATTTTTAGAAATAACCAATTATCAACAATCTTTTATCAAAAGACCTTTGTTATGTCTTTTTAGAACTCTCGGAGATGCTGTGGGTAATGATATTAGCGAAATTAGCTCTGCGCGATACGACCTCTGTTGGCGCAATAAAACTGTTTTTTATATATGCAATTTGGGCTGTTTTCACTTTATCTATTTTGGTAGTTATGGAAGGACTATCAGCCTTTTTGCATACGCTCAGATTGCATTGGTAAGTTTGAAATAAATTCTTGCGAAGTATATACATATATCTATATTTATGCTAATATTATAAAGAGTTTGATTGTTTGTTTGTTACGATTAAACTCAAAAACTACTCTACCAATTTTAAAAATTCTTTCACCAACAGAAAGCTACATTATCAGCGAGTAACATAGGCTAGGCTAGGCTATTTTTTGTTTATAGTAAATCTACATTGCACCCGTGCGAAGCCGGGTGGGATCGCTAGTTCTTAATATTTATCTGCCTGATAGGTTCTAAGGTTCAACTGCTGAATAGATTTTAAAAAAATGATGGATATAATATGTCAACCAAAGACAAGGATTTTTATCCTGCTAACATGCATACATATTATAGACATAAAATATTACCTACATAACAAATTCGACGGAAGAAATCGAAAGGTATTTTGTGAAATCCAATAATATATTTGTTTCAGGGTGGAATTTATGAGTAAGTTTTACTCTGGAGGGGGATACCCTTTTAAGCCGTTTAACTTCCGAGTATTATTATCAGGAGATAATAAAGATGACAAACCTGATGCGATTTGTAAGAAGAAGTTGACGAGTGTATATTAGTAATATTTTTGTCAACACTGTTTATTCTTTTTTTATATAGAATAGAGGGTAAATGGGTAAGTGGCTCACGTGATGACATACGCAATACCAGATGTATTGCAGGTGCATTACTGATCTTTAAGTAAAGTTATTTTTATAATTTGGTACTTTTTCTAAATTATAGAAGTCTGGAAAGCTTCCTTGACAATTAAACGAGCGGTAAGGCTTATCTCACTGCAGTTCAAGCCTTACTGAAGGGTTCCCTTGCATTGTATTTACAACATACATCCGTCAAAATATGTCATACACTTTTTGATAAATCTTGCTTTGTTTTTTAATTAAATCCACATATTGGCTTCCATTGGTTCATGCAACATTTCACCTCTAAACATAATCATAAACCATATAATATTATGTTAACTATACAGTTATGAAAATGGTGGAAAAAACTTTACTTTAAAATTTCTTGATATCTTTATCTAGAGTCTAGACATAAGAGTAACATTCAACATATTATAGTCTAGATTCTAGACTATACGATTTCAAGTTAGATCAAGGAGCAACTGAAGCACGTTGAGGTATGTCTAAATGCTTTTGTGTGACTCGGTTGACATATAAACCGATATACAATACACGTTTTGCATAGCGGCCTTTGTCTCTGATTCAACTCGAGCTCACCCTTTCTTTACTGTAAGACTAGTCGTATATTTTATCTTAAGCGCTTTCATTTTGATGTTGAAGAATTTGTATTATTTTCAAGTTTATGTATAGAATAATATTAAATGTTAATTTTAATTTTCGCATAAGAAGTAATGTATCTATTTAATGGAATATAATAAGTTTATTTTATGCCGTAAACTGTTTGAAAGTAAGTTGTTTTGAGTTATTTGCAATGAGATAGTGTTTGCTAATAAATGTTTGATGTTTTAGGATTGTTTTATTTACAAAGTCAGATTTGTTTGCGGCTTGGTAGCATTGCATTTCAGAGGGTCGCGGGTTTGAATTCCACCGGGTTTGATATGCTTATAATATTATATCAAAATTACATTTCCTTTTTATCTAGGTTTATCTTTCTCTTTATATTTAGAGATATATATATATCTCATCAGGTGTAACATGTAGGAGATAAATCAAAATTTTCAAATACCACCAACCAACATTCGTATAACGATTAACGATACAAATAGTTAAAGGCCTAATTAAACGATGGAAAATTCCTGCCTGTTGCATACAATTCAATAAACAACACGTAACATTTTTGATCTGTTTTACAAGATTTTCTTCAATACTTTATTTAGTGCATAATATCCGTGTCAACAGTTGCTTACGATATTTGGATGTCGATGCTACGTGTTATTTAGACCAAGCCATTTATTGCTTAAGTATGTAACAGGCAAGAAACTTGCATCGTGTAAATGTACCTTTACTTGCAAGTTGCTCGTGCTAATGGAATTGAAAAGCTAGCTTATCGTCATTGAATTTTCCTGCCAAATTCAATCCATTTCAAATCTCAATGGAAGCCGCTGCTAAATTCAATTTTATATTACATTTTACAAAAGTACGAGTTTTAAATGATAAACCTTTATTATCTATGTAAATAACTTACAAAAGAATTATATAGCAGACAATAGGACTTAACAGGAGACAGAGAAAAATCCTAAACGATTTGCTAAGCAGATTATTATTTTCATTTCTCCTCTCGCCTTGTTTTGTTTGCGATATTTTTTATAAATTATCTTCATTAATCTTTGTGGTGTAGAATATTGCGGCTAAAATATATTATATATTTTATGCATATTAACTTCATTTGTTTTTTTGTGTATTTTTTAGAACCTGAAGAAGATTGTCTAATTAGTAACTGAATAATTTTATTTTTTAAATTACTTTTGGGGTCTGTATTATTATTAGGCGAGGTCTATATCGCTGTCATATATTAAATATCTTTGCTTATTTTAGTTCGAGTATTCAGAATCCTCTAGAGTCTGGACTTATAATACCCAAAGTGGTATGTATCGACCCCCAGGGATACACTTCGTAATTTAAAGCGATCTAATATACATTTCGTCAGTGGACAAGTAAAGCTGCTGAAGCACCAATTTGTAAATAGAGAAATAGATAATATGTATATTTCATTTGCAGATCTCTGCAATCTAACTAGATAGAACATAGTTTTAACAACGTATATATTTTGAAATAAAAAAATCAGATGAAAAATATAAGATATGATTTAAAAAAATAGAAACTAAACCTCATTTCCCACAAGTTTAAATTTAGTGCTTTAGCAGTTAGGCTTTTCACTGACGACGGATGTCGATGAATGTTCCCACGAGAATGTAATGGCGTGCTCCTATTTCACCATGCCTACTGCTGATAGAAGACAAATCTTTGTTTTTTATTTTATTTTTTTGTTTATATATATATATATTAATATTATAGTTAATTACTTAAAGATGTCATGTGGAACATGGTGTAATGGTTGCAGCTCCTTACAAATATTTTGTAAAACAAAAATCTTGTCGATTAAAGAGTGGCGGAGAGGTTATTGCCAGTTCTTCTCGTCCGTTCTACGCCCTTGATTTGAGAACTGGCTGTAAATGTAAAATTAGAAGCATTTAATATGTTTTTTTATTGACGTTCATAAGTGTACATTGTGTTACCTAAATGGAGGAAAGATCTTTTGTTTGTTACGATTTAATACAAAAACTACTTGATCGATTTTAAAACTTCTTTCACCAATAGAAAGCTACATTATCAAGGAATAACATAGGCTAGCATAACATTTATTTTGTGCATAGTACTTCCACATTGCGCCCGTGCGAAGCCGATGCTTGTTACTATTATTATTATTATTAGGTAATCAGTTGGGGTTTTGTATAAAAGTTGAAGTGAAAAATTGGGCTATGGGGGCTATATTAGAAAAATAAAACGTCTATGATTTAACAATTCTTTATGATATTTGCAAATAGGGGTGATAACTCTACTATCGCAAGTGCCTTAGGGAAGTCAAGTTCTGTATTTGCCCGAACAGACCCTGAACAAAAAACCCCTTTCCAAACAGGTCTAACTCTTTTTTATACATTGAAAACAACTATACAATTTATAATCATTTATTCAAATCAGCTCACATTAATTTTATTGTTATGGTCGTACTCAGGATGGCTAATTTAACTGAATTAGCTATTGTCTCTTTACCCGTTTCTTTGTATATTTATTAAAAGATGTAAAAACTTCAATACTTATTAGCAATGATTAAGAACTGAATGATGCAGTAAATAAGGCGGTTACTTTTGTAGGTGTCGTTTATTCCAGAAGACCCTGGCACAGATCCCGGGGGAAAAATATTTAAAGAAATTATTCGGTCAGATAGGGCAGAGAAGGCTGATCACCTTATCTGTAAAAAAATATCAGTGAAACAGACACAGAAATATGTCTGTCTGTTTCAGGAATTTACTATAAAGTACATTAGCACACACAAAAAGCGATCATTTATTTAGATTATGTAAAATATTTTTTTTTTAAAACATATTTTGTTTTAGAAAATAATAATGATTATTATACTACGATTCATAATTGAAAGGTTATGCTTGGTATGGCATGTTATGAGGAGAGATGAAAACATGAATCTAAAAAAGTTTTGAATATGAAAGTGGATGGGTATAGGGGTCGAGGAGGCAAAAAAAACATGGATTGACTGTGTGAAAAATGATATGGGTTTGAGAGGTGTGACATGATATGCTGAATGAAAGAAGAGAATGGAAAAAGAGAACATACTGCGCTAACCCCAAATAAAAAAGGGAACAGGGCAGGAAGAAGAAGAATACGATTAATAATTAATTATGACAATATTTACAACGTTCACGTTTTTAATACGTGTTTAAGTTTCAAACGTGAAAAGTGTTACTGCTTAAAAGTTGTTTTCCTGCTGACAACACTTTTAGCGGATACTGCAGACTTTTTGCTCATTATCGACTTCGTGTCCATATTATCTTCCGCAATACTTTCTAGAGAAATGGCCGGTGTTACTGTCACGTTGCCTTCGCTGAACTCGATTTCACGGGGCAAGTATATTCCAAAGCGGTCCTGTAAAGGTTCATTAAGTGGGATCATTATTATTATTATTTTTTATTTTAGAAGCAAGAGGCTTACATGATGGTAGGTGATACAGAACATGAGTTAACCCATTTCTTACTTCAAGCGTTCGGAAATCCATAGACTGAGATTGAAGCGCGCAATGTGCACTTCACGGTTTTTCCATCTATGGATGGTGGTACGTTACCCGGTCAGAATTTCGATATGAGGAATACTTTTTAAGCGGTCTACGACTTTATCGCTAATCATTACTTCTACCATATTGTTATATCGTATGTCTAGAGGTGCTCATAAAATTATAATACCTTTGGATAGCGATTATATTGGAATTGTGGATGACAAACGCATGGTCGAGGCGGTGGTTTTTTATAGCTTTCATGTGAAGAAAGCACACTTTTTGGTGAAGGTGGTGTCTCGTACCCTGAAACATTTATAAAGCAACAATCAATTCAATTTCATCTCAAATAATTAACCTTAACCTTATTTATAATACAGGACAACAGGCAAGAGGCTCAATTGCTGGCAAGTGAAAACCATAAACATCTGCAAAACCAGATAATCTGCTGATGCGTTGCTGGCGTTTGGGTTCTCTTTAAACACAATGAGGTTGTGCGAGACAGAAAATTTTGCATAGAGCGTAGCACTCAAGTTCTGTCACGACGTGTGATGGTGAATGAATAGCTAATGATACTGCGATACAACATATATAAACATTAAACACTCCACTTGTCATGCTTAAAAAAAACATTCGATATATATATTTTCAAGTAAAAATTAATTTATACTGATCAACTGGAGGAATATTTGTACAAATTATACACCAAGTGAAGTGCCGCCATTATACAACACTTGAAAAATAACTCGAGCAAGAAAATTAATGGCTACCTTTAAAATTATTTTGGCGTCTAAGTGTTCTCTTCAATTTCTTACGCATTCTTTTTTCCCAGGCGATTTCAGCAGCTGAATAAACAAAATATTATAAACGTTCCACTTTCTATGAATTAATAAAAATACTAATTTCAATGCAATTAAGTTGCAAGTATAATTTATTTAAGTTTTAGATTTATTTTTAAAATGTTTCATTCTCGAAAGCAAGTAGGGAGCAATTGTAATTTTTATGTGGTGAACTCACATATCTATTTATTTATAATTTATATTATATATATCATAAATAAATAATCTATAAATATACATATAAGAAACCGGTTCGGTCACTTTCCTGAGCCGGCCGGGCGGCCGCTGATCGCGCTGCGGTAGGCAGTCACAACTTGTCACTAGCGCCTGCGCACGTCCGCTTATGCTTTAATGCTTAATTTCGCTTCGCTTTCTCAGTTGTTATTTACTCGCTTGTTTATTTATATTTTGTGTCTAAATCGTGAACTATTAATTCTTTCTTTTCTGTTCCACTTCTATACTGACATTCTCCTTCTAATTCTATTGTGTTGTGTGTGTTAAATATATAAAATAAACTGTGCTTCAAGAATATTGTGTTTGGACTTTAAATGCAAGTATTTACATACCTATCACACTTACACAACTAAACTACCATACTAATTTTCATAATATATTTTAGAACAATAAATTGTAACTTAAAATGTAATGTACTTTAATAAACGAGGACTAATATAAATGTACTGTTTTTCTACTAATATTGGTATGAAGTCCAACATCAGTTTTAGTAGTATCTTTCATCTTATTGAGATATAATTTTTAGGATCATCAACCACCAAACAGATTGATTTATCGTATTAATGATGAGCTCTTGATATTTACCTTAGTTGTTCTTGAAATAACTATAAGATATGGGCCCCAAACATGTTTCTTAGAAAAATCAAAGTCAACATATCTAAACCACTAAATATATACGTAAATACATTTTCAATGCAGCTTTAATAGCTATACTTTATTAAATTAGAAACCTCATATATAAACTATAAGGTCGAAATGCTTTGAACATTTGAAATTATTGAATGATTGTAACCTTAATGTTGTTGAGAGCAATTGCAGTATAAATAATGAATATACAAATACCAATGCGATCCTTCTCCATAATGTCTAGTTCGAACATTTTGTAGGCATTATAGTAGAGTTCAGCGATGTCTTCTTTTATTTCGATGACTGGTATTTCCATGGCGTCTTCAACAGCCTTCATTAGTTCTACGTATGCTGTGTCATATCGTAGCGCTGGATCATCCACGTGTAGAAATATGGCTTTATCAACAGTGTTTGAGACGAGGCCAAATAAAGTCTCTGACAGCGTTGGGTCCGGGGTAGGAATTGGTTCTGAAAAATAATACATTTTGATTAATTTTACTAATCTCAAAAAAAATTAAATTTTTGATCGCAACTGACATAGTATTAAAGCAGCGCTTAAATGTTTCTAAACTAAAGAGGTACCTACAATCGATCGAAAAGAGAAACAATCGCACGCCAGTCTTTAGTCACCAACTAACGTAGGTAACACATGTGTAAATATCGTGATGTGCTAAAAATGAAACTATAGGTTATACTGTATTTTAATCCATTTTTAATGTTTTGTTAATACAAATTATATAAACAGCCTTAATTAACAAAACATCAAATCTATCTACCTCGTTCTTGCACATTACACGCGCAGTATACATTTCGAGCAAAATTGAGGTCTATTTTAACGATTTGAGACATTAAGTCCATTTAATAGTGTGTTAGTGGCAACTACATAATTGTGGTACACATGCGATATATCGCTCTCAAAAAGCTTTGGTTTTAAATTAAATATTTAGGTAGGTATTTAATTAACATTACAAAAAAAAAAATTACTCTTAAAAATAAACATTGTTTATGAAAAAAATCAATCAATGACGAACGTAAGAATGGCGCACTACGGATGTTCTTCACGTCTCGGTTAGTAGATAGAGGCGAGGAAAGTGAAAGATGCGCATACGATTAGTTATATATACTAAAATAATATCACTACAGCTGTCCGTGAGAATAGGGTAATTTTTATTATTTCCGATGAATAGATTCGGATTATTTTAGTACTAAAAGTTATTTGAAATTTTATTATTTATTTACTGCAAGTAAATGATCGAAGGAAGACTGAATGTATGCAATAGAGCGATGACATTGGTTTACCAACTGAGAGTTTACAGAATTACTACTAAAGAGATTATTTACTTGCTCGATTTAAGTCGATCAAAGCTCTGTGGTATTTAGGTCTGAGGGTCTGTCGTTCTCATACCAATATCATCGAAATTTATGGTGATATTTTTTGGAGCAACACATAACATTTTATAAAACCTATCAAATAAAATCTTCGTTCACAAATATATAACATACAATATCATTAAACATAAATTAAATAGTTAGTATCATAAATTATTGTTTAGTTAACCTAAACCAGTGGTCGGCAAACTTATTAGCTAAACAGCCAAATATGAACATTACAACAATTAAAAAAAAATTTAGAGCCCAAACTGCTTGTTTAGTAAATTTTTATTACACTAAATATGTAGTACACTAAATAAAACTAAATTTCATACTTAAAAAAATAAGTGTTTTTAAAATGAAAATATTATTGCGCCTTCCGTGGATATTTGTGCCAGAGCCGCACTTAAGGAGCCAAAGAGCCACATGCGAGCCGCACTTTGCCGACCACTGACCTAAACTATGATTTATGCCATTATTATTTAGAAAAGTTACAATAAGAAGTTGGTTCAGGATATGCTGTGACACTTTCGTACCACAACGCTAAGATAAATCAGCTTTAACAGATAATCTCCAAATTTTAATATGAGTATATACTAAGTATAGTACAGTATAGTAATACTGTACTAATGATATTAGATAAATTAAAACAGAATGCACCTGGAGTTGGAAGAGTGGTTTCCGATGTAATGATCGATATAAAAGATGATGATTCTGTATCGATAGTGGACGCTTCTGGCGTTGGAATCCTGTAAGGTTCTGAAGGATAGTTGATGTTGATAATGGCTTTTAAATCATTTATTAATTCGGTATCTTCGTATTTGTACTGCTGGTTGTCTTCCTAATAAAGATAAACATTATTTTTTGGACCGCTTGATGAACTTTTTTATTTTAATTTAATCCACTGAAGTCTAACTAAATCTGTTATTTACAGACATAATCTAAAAGTCAACACTATGGCTATGTCTTTGAACAACTATACTGCGTAACGACATATTAAAAAAATGCAAGCCTTTCAAGTTAAAAAATCTAAATCAATTATTTCCCTCTTTCTTTAATGTGATTATAAATATAATATACTCGTAATTCTAAGTGTAATATAAATCTAGCTAGTTAGATTTTTATTTAATATTCGATTTTCTTAGCTATTTCAATTGTAGGTACTTATTTTGTTTTTGATTCCATTGCAACGCATGTCGGATAAAATAAGTATTGCTTAGTGATTTTTTATAAAAGAATCCTTAGTGATAAATAATATGCATTATTGAATATACATTTTTCTCATAATACGTATCTTGAGTGCTTTCGTTTGTTCTTTAACTCTAATAAATATTCACTATTAAGAGTAATTTTCGTAACTACAAAGTCGCCTTTGCAACATGTCCAGGTAATTAATTGGGGTTGCATTGCCAACTCCATTGAAAAGGAATCAGTAAATGTTTGATGTCTCCTCTAGTTAATAAGCCTCTTAAGTACTTAACAAGAACTGAACGAGAGGCTCACATTTACCTTCAACAGGGCTATATATAATTCTCTATTGTTGCTTAATTTTAAGTTAATGCTATGATATACATTATACATACATTTAAATAAAATACTGTATACCGGATTAAAACGCGATTTATTATTTGTATTGTTTAAATTATTTATCCCGACGTTTCGGATGCTTTACAGCAACCGTGGTCGCGGGGAGACAGGAGTTTAATCCGGTATACAGTATTTTATTTAAATGTGTGATACTCGCGTTAATAAAAGACAATATTATTATACATACATACATCTAGGTAATTATCCAATGTTTTTTTTTATCCTATCCTATCCTACGCATAAAACATGAATTACTATTTAATGTAATAAAAATATCGTTTTGAAAAATATAATAAAGAAAATCTATCTACTAGTAAATAATTGTAATATTTACTTATAGTATAATAACCTTTGTATATGAATCTCCCTCAGAAACGTGAAGGTATTCTTTTATTTCCGAAACCAGTTCTTCTGTAGGTTTTGTAAAATATTCCGCAGCTTCTTTCAAAATAGCTTTCCGCTTATTGGAACGTGTAACTTTACTAACAAATAATTCCAGCATGGCCCGGACCTGTATATTTGTAATCAAGTTACTATTAGTAAGTTATTCTATTCGAAATTCAATGTTAATGTCACTCTTTTATCAACACCATATTTTATAATTGACTATACGCAGAAAACAACAAGTTTCAACTCGGTAGCAGTCAATTAGGAACATGATTCAATGAAACACAAGACACCATCGCATGAAACAGTGCCGTTATAACATGGGAGTACACAAGGTACGCCAAGTTAATTTAAATTTATATCTTTTTCTATTATATTTTTGTATCACTTTTTAATATTAATCTACTTTTATAAGACAATGGATTGTTGAAACCTGCCGATATGGTTTGTATTAATGTTTTCTGAATAATATTAGAACTACGGAACAGAAGTATGTTAAAAAAATTGAATTTGAAATTTGAACAAGGACTTCTTGTCAAATTAAAATTATAATTTATTCTTTTAGGTAACACAGTGTGCACTTATAAACGTCAATAAAAAATACTTCTAATTTTACATTTACTGCTAATTCTCAAATCAAAGGCGTAGAACGGACGAGAAGAACTGGCAATAAACTTTCCGCCACTATTTTTAATCGCCAAGTTTTTGTTTTACAAAATATTTGTAAGGAGCTGCAACCATTACACCATCATTACATCTTGAAGTAATTAACTATAATAATAATAAAAAAAGGAAAAAAAATAGTCAAAGATATGTCCTCTATCAGCAGTAGGCATGGTAAAATAATATGAGCACGTACTCTCATTATCGTGGGAACAATACGCAAACACATAGTCGAAATAACTAAGACTTGTGTCAGTGCATATTATGACGAAGCGCAGAGCATTCTCGCTAGTTTTTTATTCCGTTATTTCACATCTAAAGGAAATAGTACCTCTGGATGACGTGACAAGTACGACTCTTGCTCCAGTTGCATAGTAGTACCCACCCTGCCAATACATTCGCGTTGGCAAGGTGTCATTGCATTCTCAACACGATATAAGATCCCTTCAGCTGGAAGCACATCTAAGGGTACACCTTTCATCACTTTTCGTAGTGACATTACTAAATCTATTTTACAAAGCTTGCTTTACTATCTCACTGAAACTGAAATCTTCTGAATTATTATCAAAATTATAAGTTTAAACGTCGAAAATGACGTGTTTATTTTTAAAAGATCACGTTTACAAGCCAGTATGGTTAAAAAAGGCTTTATTAGAATACTATACAATAGGTAGGTACCGAATTTCAGTATGTTACATATATACTGAGGCGCGTGTTTTTTAAGATTATTAATTTATTTATTAAACAATTATTTTTTAATTAGTGGCGTTACAGTATAAAGTTAAAGTAGATTTATACTGAGATAGTAAAGTACATAGTTTATTTTGTTAAATAAAATATTTTGATGTATATATTTTATTTAAAAATTATCTGTTAAAATTTCAATATATTATATGCATGTGTGCAACTTCTTTCCTTTTATTTTTGCACTACCCATTTCTTCTTCAATTTTTTCTCGGTTACCTGGAAGAAACCACTGCTTAACGACAAGGTTTCAATTCCAATTGTGCTTCTCCCTTTCAATGTATTTTGTATTTTTTATACTGTATAGTGTAATAAAGTGTAAATGAAAATAATTAATAGTGTAGAGCCAAAGTCTCTACATTGTTATATTTACCGGAAATTGAGAGAGTATTCTAAAAGAAGGGTAACAGATTACATGAAATATATTTGTGTCTCTTTAAGCTAATCTCATACACTACTAGAAATCTTTATCAGTTTTCAGGATATAGCTTTATTTCATCGAAATCTGATGTCTGGAAGAAAAGTTATTGTCATTTATAGATGAATTATGTGAAAACGAAGTTGACACTAGCTAGTACATAAAATAAGGCATTAATAAAATATGCTTATTCCAATATAATTAACGTAATTGAAATAATATTTGCTATACACTGGCTTTAAACCATTACCTGCTTTGAATTAAGCTCCGACAGCAACATCCATTAGCGGATCCAGGCTTAACAAGGTGTTATCTTAGTCGCTTATATCTGCAGTCTATATTATTAATAAGCTTATTACATGCATAAGAGTCGAAATCTAGTTACGTTTTTCTCTTGGTTATTATTATATACGTGGGTGAATTTTTGAAGTTGGCCATGAAGCAAATCTGAAAGTATGAGGAATAGCGAAGAGTACTCAAAGGAGTCTCGAGGCCGATTAAAAATAAGCTATTTCCTTAAGTTTGCCGTATGACATTATTTTCCTAAATTTGTTCATTATTAGCGACACTATCGTATGGTTTACACCATTCGATTATAAAAAATAATATTATATTATGAATAGGGCAGTCATGTCATTACTAACATGACTGCCCTATTCTCTTTTTTATTTGGGGTTCTCTTTTTCCTTTCTCTTCTTTCACTCGTATAACGCCCCTTAAACACATATCGTTATTCACAAAATCAATCCTTTTTTGTGTTTCCGAGAAGAAGGATGAAGATAAAATAAAATGATTTCGTTTCCTAAGACAGACTGTTCTAGTGTTCACTTAGGTGCTTACTACAGCACAAGAAATATAAGTTTAGATATATAAGTTTACTAGTTCATTATTTTACTAACTATAATAAGTATCCACCCCATGAGCTATTGTGAATTCTCGAGTCTCCACTAATATTTTTTTCAGGAACTTGCTCGACTGATGCATTTTTTTATTACATCGGGAGTCGAACCCAACCCTCTTATTTTAACACAACGAATCAAATCCTAAAATGATGGATAGAAGAAGTTCGAATTAGTATGTTTAATATGCCAAGTCAACGCTTATGAATCTAATAGATATTTTATCTGTTAGTGAATAGATCCCCAACATTTGGCGATTAATCAGTATTATCTTCTAAAATATAACGTAAACATAATTAAGTAGGTTTTCACCTTTCCCCCAATAATTTGCTGTTAGTGATAAGGCTGCTTTACCGTGTAATACGAAGAAAATAAATACGTCATAATGTATATTTTTTATTTGCATATTAAAAAAAGAAAATACTATCAAGTTATACACTTGTGCACATAAAACATAATATTTAATTAAATACATAGATCATTTGTTCGGGAGCCGTGACAAATAAAATATAGCTTATAAGCCAACAAACGTTCAGTAATCGCGACTCGACCCCTATGCGACTATTTGTAGTACTAATCCAATATATTACATTTTGCGGATATCCCGCCTCACCTCCCCTTTATTTCTATAAATGAATGGGTGTTCAAAAAAATATTCATTCAAGAATACGTTACCTATTTGAATTCACGCAATCACAGGAATACGGCAATCTTGACATCTATATTGTACGATTGAAGATGTTCATTTCGTCGTCAACTGTAGCGCAAACCAAATAATAAATAAAACAAAAATAACTTTGTATACAAAAACAATTTAGGTCTGAGATCTCGAGAAAAGGGAAGTCTAGTTTTTTATGTGACCGATAACTTTGTGTCTGTTTCACGGAACATATTTTTCTTTATAAAAATAAGATTGAAAAATTGTATAGAAATTGTACATACACAGACAGTTAGAAAAAAGTTCCACACAACCCTTTTGCTATTATAGGTATGACATAATATTATAAAATGTCTACAGCCTTTATACAGGGTGTCCCAAGAAGTAGTGTCAAGCGGTAGTCCCGAGATAGAACACCCCTTGGAGCATCCGAAACACCCCCATGTATGTTCCGCGATTTTTTATAGTTTTCGAGTTATGAATTTTTTACTAAATTTTTGAGATTTGTTGACCTAAATAACTTAAAAATTAATTTAAAAAAGTGGATAAGATTTTTTCGAGATATTTTTTTTGCAACTTAATTTGCACGAATTGTACTTTTATAATTAAAACATTTGTCTTCGTAACTTTGATGGAAGTTAAAAAAATGATGGCACAAAGTGAAAGAATTACGGTCAGTGAATTATGTCTTAAAATTTTAACTTTAAATTTAAAATATTAATAGGTAGTTTCATGGCTCTTAAGTAAGTTTAAAAACTGCGCCGGACTCTCAGCTTTTATAATTATTAAAAAAAAAATGTACTTAAGGGGCTACTTTTGCTAAAATCAGACTTCAAAGACAGAAGGATGAAAAAAATCTTCAAATTAGCCATTTGGCATCGAAGTTTTTTTTTGGCCTTTTATCATTCCTAAAGTTAATTAGATTGTTAACTAATTAAACTTTACTGCGGGAACGCTAAATGTTAACATTTGGATGTCCTATTGTTATTTAAAAAAATGCAATGCCTACTTCCGTCCAGTCGTTTGCCTGCCTTTGCGCCTTACGATACGCTCGCTGTGTACGCTCCTCATTTGTAATCGCTTGACGAACTTTGCTTTCTTTACGGACTTTTGATACGGAATTTGACGACTTTGGCTTTCTCAATAGACTTTTCGAGCTCATTAATTTAGTGAGCCATGCTTTTTACATCAAGAGATTATGCTCTCATGCATTACCATTACGGCTTTGCAAGAGGAGGTGGACCACAGCCTGAAAATTGGCCTGATCATCGAATGATTTTAAGAGTCCATAACTCTTACATAGAAGGGCGTCTACTAGGCACAAGATCCGGACGTGCACGTGAATTCCAAGACCCCGATACCGTCGAATCAGTCCTCGAAGAAGTGGCGGCAGATCCATCAGTTAGTGTAAGAACCCTAGAACGTTGAATTGGAATCTCAAATTCACAGGCACATCGAATACTGCAGCAAGAGGGTTTTCACCCATATCCCATTCAAATACAAAGTCCATAAAGAAAGCAAAGTTCGTCAAGCGATTACAAATGAGGAGCGTTCCTAGCATTCCCGCAGTAAATTTTAGTTAATTAACAATCTAATTAACTTTAGGAATGATAAAATGCCAAAAAAAAACTTCAATGCCACATGGCTAATTTGAAGATTTTTTTCATCCTTCTGTCTTTGAAGTCTGATTTTAGCAAAAGTAGCCCCTTAAGTACATTTTTTTTAAATAATTATAAAAGCTGAGAGTCCGGCGCAGTTTTTAAATTTACTTAAGAGCCATGAAACTACCTATTAATATTTTAAATTTAAAGTTAAAATTTTAAGACATAATTCACGGACCGTAATTCTTTCACTTTGTACCATCATTTTTTTAACTTCCATCAAAGTTACGAAGACAAATGTTTTAATTATAAAAGTACAATTCGTGCAAATTAAGTTGCAAAAAAAATATCTCGAAAAAGTCTTATCCATTTTTTTTAAATTAATTTTTAAGTTATTTAGGTCAACAATTCTCAAAAATTTAGTAAAAAATTCATAACTCGAAAACTATAAAAAATCGCGGAACATACATGGGGGTGTTTCGGATGCTCCAAGGGGTGTTCTATCTCGGGACTACCGCTTGACACTACTTCTTGGGACACCCTGTATAATTTATACACTGATGCAATATTTATTTAACCAAACTTCTTAAAATTCTTTACAGCGCTTTCCACGCTTTTTTGGTTATATTTTTGGTTAATCGAAAAACCTAAGAGGGATCGTACCGCATCATGATACACAGAGAACGGCATTATTTTAATTATTTATTTATTTTTTGTACATGAACACAGGTTAGGGTGAGACTATGGTTCGAACCCCTTTTTTTAGATTATAACTCGATGCAGCTTTTGATATACATCAATATCCGCAGATAATTAAAAAAATACTTATTATATGTAATGTGCGCTATTGTTATTAAAAAAATAAAACACCTACTATCTGTAAAACAATTTTTAAGTGAACATATTTTATATCCTTTATAATTTATATAATATACTTATGCACGTACCATGACGTCTTCAAGCATTGTTGCCACCTTATTTTATTGCGTTAAAAGATGGAGTTAGTTTATTTCTATTCATGTTTTAGGATTTCGCTAAAGATTGTGACTTTGCAATAACATCTTCAATTGTACCTACCATATAGAAGGCAGCCTCTGGAATATGATCTAATTCCCCACCTAAAATTCTTTTAAACCCTTTAATCGTTTCTTCTAATTTAACCATTTTACCAACATGACCTGTAAAGACTTCAGCAACCTGGAAAGGCTGTGACAGGAATCTTTGGATTTTTCTAGCTCGTGCTACAGTCAACTTATCATCTTCGGACAACTCATCCATTCCTAAAATGGCTATTATATCTTGTAAAGATTTATAGTCTTGCAAAATTTTTTGTACACCTCTCGCTACTCCATAATGCTCAGGGCCAATTATATTTGGGTCCATGACCCTAGAGGTTGAATCTAAGGGATCCACAGCAGGATAAACACCTAATTCAGCAATGGCACGTGACAATACCGTTGTAGCGTCTAGATGGGCAAAAGTAGTTGCCGGAGCGGGATCAGTTAAATCATCAGCTGGAACATACACTGCCTGCACACTCGTGATCGAACCAGTTGTGGTGGTTGTTATGCGTTCCTGCATTGTACCCATATCAGTAGCCAAAGTTGGTTGATATCCTACAGCTGATGGTATACGACCAAGTAAAGCTGATACTTCAGATCCAGCTTGAGTAAATCGGAAGATGTTATCTATAAATAACAACACATCTTGACCCTCTTTATCTCTAAAGTGTTCGGCTAAAGTTAGTCCCGTCAGAGCGACTCGAGCTCTAGCACCCGGGGGCTCATTCATCTGTCCATAAACTAAAGCTACTTTAGATTGTTTATAATCATCTTTAATAACACCACCAACTTTCATTTCATTATATAAATCATTACCTTCACGTGTACGTTCTCCGACCCCTGCAAATACTGAGAATCCACCATGTGCTTTGGCTACATTATTAATAAGTTCCATAATTAGCACCGTCTTACCAACACCAGCCCCTCCAAAAAGGCCAATCTTACCACCTTTTACATATGGCGCTAATAAATCAACGACCTTGATCCCTGTCACAAGAATTTCTTGTTCAACAGACATTTCAACAAAAGGCGGTGCATCAGCATGAATTGGAGCAAACTTATCTGTTTCTATTGGACCACGTTCATCAATAGGTTCACCGATAACATTAATGATCCTACCTAAAGTTGGCTCACCAACAGGAATTGTAATAGGTGCCCCAGTATCAACTATTGGTTGTCCACGTACAAGACCTTCTGTTCCATCCATTGCTATTGTACGACAAGTACTTTCACCAAGATGTTGTGCTACTTCAAGAATTAAACGTGGTGTTCTTCCAGGAACTTCAAGAGCATTTAATATTGGTGGTAATTCTTTTTCAAATTGTACATCTACAACGGCCCCAATTACCGCTATTATTTTTCCTTTTGCTCCCCCTGCTGAAGACTTAGGAGGCTGGCCACTTGGTTTCTGTGATTTCTTTTCTTCAGAGCTATCTGTCGAATACTTTGCTATAGGGGTATTTAAGTGGACACATGCACCATTTTTCATGTATTTTCTACTACTACTTTTATGATCTTTGACACTGCCACCACTTTTAGCGCCTATGTATTTGACCGTTACATCACTTTTAGGCTTCAGAGTCGGGTTTTCTAAATTGTCTTTTATAATTGCTTTCGATTTAAGCCGCTTACTGACATTGTTCAGTATTTGGTATCGTTGTGAAGCTAAAATGTTTTCAAACGTTTGAAAATATGCTATTGCCGACATTTTTCAATATTTATCAAATTATTGGAGAAATTGAAATATTCGATCAATAATAATATATGTATGTATTAATGTCATAAAGTTACTTTTAAGAACAAAAACGTATTTGAAATTAAAAGAGTATTTATTTAAAAAAGGTTTTACGCTGCATAAAAGCTGTTACTGAAGTTACCTTGTAGAAATAATTTATTTTTGAGAAATAAAGTTTAGCATTTGTTTCAAATGGCATCAACTTGATTGTTATACTCTTACCTATATTTACAATAGAGTGACTGTTGACCAATAGGAGCGCTGTAGCGACCGAAACGGGTCAATAGTTTGTTCTTACCTTTAATTTTTTATGAGTACGCCATTTCGTGGTGCGTAGAGGGGTTGAGGGGGATATGTCTATAAGACACAAATGTATGTATGGAAGAATTTAGCAGCTTATGGTTACTATACTACAATGAAACTTGTTTATTAAAATTTTGATATTAAAACAGCTTACAGCATAACCTTGACTATGAGCCATCCATAAATAACCTCACTCGTCAAGGGGTTGGGGAGGGGGTCAAGGAAGTGTGACATTGTAAATGTGACCACCTGTGACAATGACCGGGGGGGTGAAAAAATCATAAAATTCGTGTGACAATTTATGGAAGGCCCCCTAGGATGTTCATTTGGCGGCTACACATAACACTGCCGTGTCATTTTTAGCCAGCGCGGTAGCAGTTGCCAATTTAAGTATTTACTTAAGCTGATTTAAATTGAATAAATCCCACGATTAAGTAGTAGGGGTGGATCAATTTTCTAAACAGGTAATTATTAGGGCAGACGTTACATTTTATTTAAACTACATAGATTTTTCGGTTATTGAATCGAGATCTCCAGAGCTAAACCACTGAGCCACGGCATTTAGTTTTTATATACAAATTACTGTATTCCTATTTTTCGATCAGAATAGGGATAACGTGCTTGATTTTTTTTATTTGTATATTTTTAATACCTGTTAATATACGGGTCCTATATCCTACTAACATAGATGACGTTGGACAGATTATGATAGTAAGGTTATAAAAGGTATCTAATGCGACTTTGTTTTATTTATTAAAGATATAATACAACTTTTCATTATATCAACTTCAGAATGTTACCTACAGAAGCGACTAACACTGAAACTGCATTTATTAGTTTGAATAAAACCCCTTCCTTTAATCTTACTAAGCCCTTTGAATAATTAAGAGTCGCTAATAATAAGTCGAAGAAAGCTTTATAACGTTATGCATATTTCACTAACTAATTTGGCCGGTCGTGTCGATCCAATTATACGGATATTGCCCTGCAGCGAACGCGCCTGTACTTAGTTTCATTTTTAATATTCACCCCAGCGTTGTGCCAAAGCAGTAATTTGTTTGGCTTTCTATTAATCTTCTAATAGAAAAATCTAATAAAATATCTTTGAAACCCCGTGTTTTTGGAAAGCTTTACAGTTGACATAGACGCTGTTATGATACCCAGAGTGTGTATGATAGAAACCTGTTGACACCCAGGGTCTTAAATGACTACACTACAGTTAGAAATTTAAATATTTGTGAGTAAGATGTACTATATCAGGTGTTTAATCCATATTATATTGCTTTGAGGCTCACCGCTAGGTGGCGCTAATAATATCTACTAAATTTTGATAATCTGTAATTATGTCATTTTTATCGATATACTGTGCTCATTAGAAAATTAAATTATATCCTTCTTTTTTGTTCGAACTTCGACAAGGCGACACACGTTTTTTTTATTTCACAACCTATTGGTAACACCAGGTGTCTAATAAACATTTGATGTTGATGAATTTGCAAAAAAAAAGTGGAGTCAACAGAATCAGTGCAAGAGGAGAAAGTAGAGGACCTTCGGTATAGATGAAGCCAACTACCGTCATGATCAATATCATTGTATTGACAAAGATGATATATAGATGGAAAAGCCGTGAAGTGCATATTGCGCGTTTCGGTTTCAGTCTATGGATTTCCGAATGCTCGAAGTAAAAATTAGGTCGACAGCGCATCATTGACTGATGTTCTGTGGCTGAGGTATCACCTACCATCAAGTGAACCTCATGCTCGTCTGTCGATATCTGACATAAAAAAAAAAAAAAAAAAAGATGATCGTGATAAAAACAAAAATGTCGTTACAAAATATAATATTAATACGACGATTTTTATATAAATTGAATCAAGTTGGTAGTCTTGTTAGTTTTGTAGTTACAGCCATAAAATACTAAAACAAATGTCGGGTCTTTATTCATGAATCCCGTGCAAAATTTAAACAAAGTCGATTTGGAAGTCTAAACGTTTCAAAAAGGGAGACAAGCAGAGTAACATTTGAATTTAAAATACCTACATAGGTACTTGTTTGGATACAATAACATACAAGTTGTTAGTTTTGATTGATAGGTAAATATTTAGTAAAACTGCCTGCTAAATAAAAACACCACAGTGTTTTCACTCACAATTTTCCAACTTAATTTAATAAAATTACATCCAGATGCTTTTACACGATATATTTTGTAGCGGGATTTAAATGAACCTACTTTCATAGTTGGACCGCGCTTCGGAAGTTTGATTGAAAACGGAATGAGAATGCTGATTATTATTTTGAGCCAGTTGTATTGTTTTTCACTTCCTGGCTACAGCTATTTGAATATATTCAAATATATTTATGATAGTTTACTGACCTTAATCTTATCTATGATTGCCGCTTTACTAAATGGCTGACATACATACATATATGTACATCACGGCTCTTTCCCATTTTGGTAAGCAGAGATCATCATATGCTCCGATTCTTGCATACCATTGTCGCTTCTTCTACTTTAATGAATGCTTTCATACAAACTCATCGGTTCGAGTACATTTGCCCTGGCCTTTTTTGAAGAAGGTCCCCGATGCGATGGAGGTAAGTTCGCCTAGGTCGATCACTCCCGACACACACACTCCAATTTCATAAATATTTTTCGTTTCTCTATTCTCATATCATATCCCTAAATAGCTTTACTATACTTTTACATATTATACTATGTTTACGTTGAATCGTCCTATTGTAGCAATGTATGTTTATTGATTATATTATAGATCACTAATGTCTAATCAATCTTTTAAAATTAAGTCTAAAGGCATGATTCTAAAATAAAATATTACGTAGGAAATCAAGCGAAGTGATCCCTAAAATTTACTTCACGCTAATTAAATTCTCAAAGGTGTCGTTTTAATTAATCCGACACAGAGAAGTGTTTTTGACATCTACAGGAAGATGAAATGAGGTGTGATTAAAATTATGTTATACTGAAAATATTTTTCATTATGCATTTGTTCGGTTTATTGCATTTATTGTGAGTCTTTGACATGTAATATACTTACTAGTAATCTTTTAATAACGGCAAAAACATGAATATGATATCCAAGAGAGAGATAGATAGATTAAATACTAGTGACCAGCCCCGGCTTCGCACGGGTGCAATGGACATTCTAATGTGATGTCAGTGTCGATTGATTAATAATAATATTATTCTCAGTCAGCTTGATTTCTTGAATAATTATTGTCATATTTCAACAAATTAGTTAGGACCGAAATCGGTCCAGCCGTTCAGGCGTGATGCCGTGACCAAGGGAAATAGGGATTCATTTTTATATATAGATTATGTAATAATATTGTGTTATGTTTTTTATACTAAATAAACCTGATGTTCTGAAACTCATACATAGTTTGGTATCTAACGATCGTAAAAGTTGACCTGAATATAGAATATATTCGAATATATTTAAAAGCGAATACGTAATACGCTTTAACCGCTTAGAAATGCCAGAACCTTTTATGTTATATATTCGTCTGTAAAACTTAAAGAAAACCTATTACGACAGTATAACTTCAACTATAGATTTGCTGTTAGATACGTGTATTCTGCTAACAATGTTTCAGAAAAATATCGCCTCATAATTAAATACTTAAAAGGAGAACTTTATACTCCTGCCCTTAAGCAAGTATAACCCGGTATGAACACTCGTTAACAAGCAGCAAGCGGTATTAAAAAGCAAATAAATTCAGAAAAAGTCCAATCGGACGGTCAACAAGTCAAACAATGTAGACGTGGGCGGGAGTCGGCGGAATTGAGCCAGAATCATTTATAAATGGGGGGAAATAGGGAGTGAAATAGAAGGGGGAAAGGTGCGCCGCTGCATTTTGCATGAGCCGTGTTCGTAGGTAAATCCGCCCAATTTCTCTTGCTACCAAACTCAATACGTGGAGTGTTATTGGTATATTATTCCATCTCAAATTGTGTGCTCGGTACGCATTAAACATAAACTGTTACTTTAGTGCTGTTAATCCATCAAGTGTTTGCTAGAACCTATACACTCGAAGTATAGGAATTAGATGCTTTATTAGTCAGTAACAAATAGAATTACACAGTACAACATTCTTTTAAAACTTACATAAGAACGTTGTTTGGGAAATAATTTTATTAGAAATCCTTAATTAGTGATAGAAAAATATACAATATCTATATTCTGAAACTTAATTTTCTAAATTTAAATATAAAAAGAAAATTAAGTCACAAGAGAATAGATAATTATTAACATACCTATATTCAATGTTAAAAAAATATTTTTTATTTAAACAAAAGCTGGCAATAATTGTTGGATAACATTACAAAAAATTATTTCCTTTGTTTTCATTAAGATACATTTTATGTTATCGCAGAGTGAAGTATACTCATGACACACTCACCTCCGTCTGTAGGTATATTGTATTAGATTTAAATTGTTTACGTCCGCGTCGTTAAGAACTGTGAAGGTGCGTAGAACTTTACAAAATACTGTGTAAATATTATGTTCATACCTTTTTTCTTCAAGCATACTTGTGATACCTCATAAGTGAAAATTATTTAATATTAGTGTTCTGATATATGATTTTGTTATATAATAATGATAAATGTTTCACACGGATCACTGCTCTTATATAATAAAACATCTAGACCGTTTATTAAACAATTCTTAGTAACAGTATCAGAACAATGTAGCCACGTTAGATCAAATCTCTTCTATTGTTTTAATATTTAAACAAAAGTTGCATCATCATAATTATATTATGTCACATATTATAATAATTATATCTACATTAGTTCCAATTGTTACTTGCGGGCGAACGCAACTCGGCTTCAGTATGAATTTATTTTTGGTGTTTGCAATTTTACTACTTTATCATAATAATCACTGTGTTAATTCAATCGCGATATTTGATATCATTTCTGATAAAATGAATCAATTTACACATTCAGTAAACATAGCATTCAAATCGTTTCGTGTTAAAATGAAAAATTTTCTTTTCCCCAGCACGATCTACGAGAGAGAACTCGATTTCCCAGCGACTAATTTTAGATTATCAAGGACCAAGAAAGCGTTCAGTGATTTTGTTGAAGATATGGCAGCTGAAAGTGAAACTGAATCTCCTGAATATTTAACTTATAAATCTGATCCAACCGCTTTAATGTCTACTCCACAGCTAGCAACACTACACGGGAAACGTATTGAATCACACGTTGTATTAACTAAGGACGGTTATTTTCTGACGTTACATCGCTTAATCTCGCCATGTAAGAACAGTGAAGACAAACGTTATTGTATTAACGAAACTGTCCTGCTTCATCATGGCCTTTTAGGCAGCTCAGCAGATTGGATACTCCTGGGTCCAGATGATTCTCTACCTTATATTTTATCAAACCTTGGTTATGACGTTTGGATGGCTAATGCGAGAGGGAATTATTATTCACGTGGCCACAGATCAAGAAACGTTGACAGTATTGAATTTTGGAAATTTTCATGGCATGAAATGGGATATTATGACTTACCCGCAGTCGTGGAATATATGAAGACTGTTAAAAATATTAGCACTCCAATAAATTATATTGGACATTCTATGGGAGCGTCTGCTTTTTTAGTATTGCTGTCGTTATTACCACACTACAATACTAGTTTTAAAATAGCTATATTTTTAGCCCCTTTGGCATATTTATCGAATACAGAGGGCCCTCTCAGAATACTTAGAGCGATGGCTTATAGTCCTCCAGAACACCTACTGAAATTATTAGGTCATGGAGAATTTATGGCAAAGAGGAAAGTACCATATTGGATTGCAAATAAATATTGTCAAGGTCCTCAAATATTTTGTTGCAATCCACTGCTATTTTTCACTGGATCGATACCACCTGATGATACCTTGGATAGAAGTTTTCTTGCAAGATTGCTGTATCATGTCCCTGCAGGAGGTTCAACTAACACTATTTTGCACTACGCGCAATTGATAAAAAGTGGCAAATTTCATAAGTTTGGTTACGAATTGGAAGAATATCCTTTGAATAAGGTAACTGTACCTATTGCGCTGATATCCTCAAGTGATGATACTCTGGCTACGGTCAATGATGTTCTGAGATTGTATTTTAGTATTCAAAAGCCAATAGACCATTACGTCATTCATGATAAACAAATTAATCACACTGACTTCGTGTGGGGAACTCATGCCTCAAAAATAGTTTTTGAAAAAGTTGTAGATTTTTTAATGACCGGCTTGTATAATGCATCGAAGAATAATGAAGTGTAATTTTATAATAAAGTGCAAATCATAACCTTTTTTATATTATTTTTTGTAAACCTTTTTTGGTAATTTTTATCACCAAAAACGTTTTACAAAATATTATATTGAATTAAATAAACTATACAAAATAAAAAAGAGGGTATAATTATTTCTTAAACCAATTAAATAATGTCAAAATATTTTTTTTAATGTAATAATTGTGGAATTATATCTGTAATACTACATCTTATTTGCATATTTTCTAAAAAAGCTACATTACAAATGCTTAAAAGATTTTAAAATAAAAATTTGAAAGTCAAAAAATACCGTCACAGACTGACGATTACTTTTTTATTTGTTATTATACCGGTATATAATAAATATAATAGTAACATTATACTCATGACAAGTTATTAACAAGCGCCTAACTTTAATTAGAAGATCAGTTAGTGAATGAAGAAAACGTTCCCATTTTTATTAGTAATCTCGTCAGATGAGAAAACTTCCCGATGCGTATGTTATAGCTCAACTAGTTCAGATAATTTTCTAGTAAAACTCTTGGAAGATGTCGGCACTTTGATCTCAAAATGAACATGGGTGTGTTTAGAAAATTTCGAAAATCAACATTTAATTCACAATGCAATGACGTTTTCTTGGGTAACGTTGGCTTTATTTAATTATAGGTTGTTCTATAGAAATACATATTAAGACAGATCAGAAATTATTTTTGTATATTTTTCATTTTGCGTAACTATATGAAAATATTTAGTTATCTATTATTTAATATAAAGAAAAATATATTAACATCATATGATATATTCCTACCTACAGCATATTTTTTATCTATAATGAAAGTAAGAAGATCCTGACAGAACGCCGTAGACGGTTAAGAAAAAAAAAACAACAATGAAAACCAAGTTAATTTGCAAAACAAATTCCTCTTTATTCCCGCCTGGGCACATTAGCTAAGCCACAAAAATCTTTATACAAAAACTTTTTAATTTCTCTGTGCATAGAAACAGGCAAACCTATTTTAATGCAAAAATGTTAAAAATCCCTTTTTGATGCTTTGAAAGTTTGAATAATCTTTATGTTTTCCAAACAATATAAAAAAAAAGTTACGGACTTGTTGCGTTGTGAAACCTTGAGTCATAAGTTTTATTCCCGTTCTAACATGATTCTGTAAACATGAATCTCTATAGTTACATCAAGCATCACATAAATAGAAAGATTTTTTAAATTCAACGTTCATAGAAAAGACATGTACTCGTAGGTACTAAACTGTGCAATGTGTTTATTTACATGTTGAGTATTTTATTAAAGTTGAGTCAATCGTTCCTTGAAGTAAAAATAAAATAAGTTGAAGTTGAATAATAATCAATTAAGTTATTACGCTGCGCTTGACTGTCGGTTTTTTATAATTACTTACATTTAAAATCATATGTATTGATTAATTTACAATCAACGCGTAAAGAAATTAGAACTTTTTGATTCAATGCAATTATCCGCTTGGATATTTTGCAGTTGAAAATGAAACTAAGTTACAGGTAAGTTGACTCACGAACGAAGCTTAAAATTCCAATACAATGTATACTCAATGTTACGCTGTATAATTTTATTAACATATATTACATACGACATTATTCTATTATATTTATTACTCATAAGTTGTAAGAGCTGCTAATAGCATAAATGTATTATTTATGAGTATTATCTAATTACATAAATTAATTATTAAAATATTTCATGTCAAAGGTTCGAATTATATAACAAAATAATCATGCTTATGCAGTCACAGGCTGTAATAACAATGTTATGAAGAAAAAACTGTTATAGGAAAATATTAATAATATTTATATAGGATTCAAACAACTTTCTCTAGAAGATATAAATGGTTAAACTATTCATTCAAGATACATTTCTACTGGGTAATTTGAGAAGATTATGAAGATGAAATCGTTCATATATTTATTAATTGTGAGTTTATTGGTACGTGAAGCTGATACAGACAACTCTGTGCAAAACTCAATTCAAAAATTTGCCAAAAATATTTGCAGCAACATCAAATCTTCATTTCATGCAACTTTAAAAAAAATTAAATCGTTTTTTAATAAAACTATAAGTCCAATTGAAGCAGGAAGACGCGAAATCAAGAACGCATTTTTACAATTTGCCAAAAAATTGTTTAACAAAAACAATAAAAAAGTAAAAAACAATGACATCAGTGGCCAGCGATTCAAGAGTTCATCGGACGTTAATAGATTTTTACGGATATTACATAAAAACCCACATTGTTTTAATGATTGATGGATATAATATCATCTTAAAATCAAGTCCTTTCCAGAAGATATTAAAAAGTTAAATCTGTACCGTTGTTAATCATAGTAATAAATGATATGATACTCACGCTCATTTTATTTGAAGTATAACTTTATACATATTTCAATTTCTGAAGAAACTGAAGATGCTTTGAAAGTTTGAAGATACAATAATATTTGGTCTCAAGAACACAATCTTAGCTACTAAGAATAAGGAGGTTAAAAAAAGGAGGATTCAAAAATCAAGGAACGCCAATTTCTTGTGATACTCATTAATATAAATATTTGTATGTGTATAGTCTTCAATACCTATATAATGGCAAATGAATCGTGTTCATTAGAAATAATTGTCAAAAAATAACAACTGTATAAAAAAATATGATATTTATTCATTTTACTGATAATATTCATTCGTAAAGGTTAAAGAGCGATATTTTTATGAAAGTCTTCGAAAGTTTATTTTTATTTTAATAATAAATAAATAGCTCTCCGAGGGGTCGTGGGTTCGAATCCCGCCGGGACTATATGTTTATAATTTTCTGTAAATACGTCTTCCCCACGTCAGCCGGCCCAGCATGACAACCACGACAAAATGTTGTCGACCATTTTCTCGTATTTTAATCAATTATCTTACTTACACTTACTCGATATTTGTCGATCGAGATATCTTGTCAATCAAAGTTGTCGATGTCAAGATATAATATATCGAGATATATAGATTGTCTTCACGTCGCTTTGGGCATTAAAGGGATGAGAGGAATATCGAAATTCTGACCGGATGATGAACCACCGTAGATAGATGAAAATACCTTGAAGTGCATATTGTGCGTTTCGGTCTCCATTATATGGATTTCCGAATGCTCGAAGTAAAAATTAGATCGACAGCGCATAATTGACCGATGTTCTGTGTCTGATATAACATAAAAACAAAAATTAAATATTCCTAAACCTTAGTTTAGGAATATTTAAAATGATAATTTACATTTCTTCAAAAGTATGATATGCCAACTAGACCCATATAAAGTTTCAACGTTTAGTGTGAATAGCCTGATATAGCACATCATATTATATTTACATGTTCCCTTTGTATGTTGGACATTTGTGTTGATTTCCCGCGTGGCCATTTCATGGCAGCAACCGTTAAAGCGACATGTCACGGTGCTACCGTTGAAAACTACTCGTACTATAAAACACTTTCCATTTTTGAAATATTTTCAAATTAATATTTAGATTAACCTTCGATCAACAATATACGGATGTGTGGAGTGACAAGATTAGATAACATAAGGAATGACTATATAAGAGTTTGAGAGTAGCGGCAGTGAATGAAAGTAATCGTTCGGTTTGGTATGGGCATGTTATGAGGAGAGATGTGTGTAAAACATTTTAAAAAGAAAGTGGATGGGTATGTATAGGGGAAGAGGGAGGCCAAAAAAACATGGATTGACCGTGTGAATAATGATATGTGTTTGAGAGGTGGGACTGATGACCAGTGAAAGGAGAAAATAAAAAAAAACATATTGCGCCAACCCCAAAAAAAAAAGGAACAGTAGGAGGAAGGAGTAGGAAGTACTTTCCGTTTAAGCAATGGGTTTGAAATTATTTTCAAAACGATCTTTTTAATAACAGCGGGTTATTTTTATAAATAACCCGCTGTTATTAAGACCTTCTGGAAACAATAATTATCTCCTCTCAACTTATTATACAATATTAATCACCCCTCCTTATCTACTTAATGTGCAATGCCAATTACAAGAACTTATAATATAGGTATATATATAGGGTAAGATAAAAACTCGCCAAAACCTATCTCATTTTTTTTTAATGTCAGTTATAAAAAGACGAGCTGGAGGTTCACTTAATGGTAGGTGATGCCTCAGCCACAGAACATCAGTTAATGATGCGCTGTCGACCTAATTTTTATTTCGAGCATTCGGAAATCCATAGACTGAAACCGAAACGCGCAATATCCACTTAACGGTTTTTCCATCTATGAACGGTGGTTCGTTAACCGGTCGGAATTTAGATATTCCTCCCACCCGATCAATTCCCGAAGTTATCAGACGTGGGGAAAACATGCTTACAGAAAATTATAAACATGTGGTCCCGGTGGGATTCGAACCCACAACCCATTGATGCGCACGGCAGGTGTTCTACCGAACGCGCCAACGAGCCCGAATATGAGATAGGTTTTGGCGAAACTAATCATTGCAGCCATTTCGCGCTATTACCCCTTAACCGTGTGGTAACAGATCGAAACATTTGTTAGTGCTTCCCAATTCAAGGTGATGTTAGGTTAGGTTAGGTTCATATGGGAAGACCTCCAGCTTTGCCTGACTATTTAAAAGCAGCAGCAGGTTATTCAACATACAACCAATAGGAGCGGAGCATCAATGAAAAATGTTGCAAACGGGGAATATTTATTCCTTTAAAGAGCTTTTATTGCGTGCGCTGCGTAAACGGTTAAAGTTTTGCAACGTAGGTATGTATGACGGTATTTTACCTCTTAAAAAGTTCTAAAAAAAGTCTGCGATAGCATATGACTATCTTTTAAGGTTGACTCAATATAACTATTTTTATGATAATCAAATTTGTTCTAAAATAATGCATTATGTGTGAAGTCATTTTATAAACATGATATTAATTGTGATCCAAATAAATACGCTATTCATCATAAGTATTATAGATAATGACTGTTAGGCGATACCAAGTTCGTGGGGATAGCTTTACTAGCTTCAAAATATTATACTTATTGTATGTATTATATCTTCAAGGAAGGTTAGAAAGTTGGAGTCTGGGGTAGTACGAGTATGTACTGTGCTGTAGACACCAGCGCCCATTAACTTTAACCCTTTGACTATAATATAATTAAAAATAATAATGTACAATTTCTTCGGGAATAAGATGTTTCGTATTTCGCTTTCGTATTTTATGCACTATCATGAACCAACTTGTAATGTAGGTAATGATCTCCTGTCTCCTAGTAAGACTATTGTGTTTATTTCACTGAAAAGTCGGATGTGACGGTATGTTTTCTTGTGATTTCAACCCACAACCTCCGGTTTTACATGCTTCACCGAGAAACGGAGACCGTCAAGCCTTAGTCAAAAACGTTTTTCAAGACAATGTATTAAGTTTTGCATAAACCATTAAAATGTATATTTAAATTAATGCAATGCAAACAAATGCAATAATGTCTTCAAGAGGTGATATAGATAAATAATCAGTCTATTAGATAAAACAAACCACTACGTTAAAAAAAACGTTTATATCATAGTATATAATAAATAGGTACAGTACTTAAATTATATTTGAACAAAAATAATCTTTAGGTTATATAAAAATCATAACTAAAAATTCGAGGAAGCATAAAGAACAATAATTTTATATCCAATTTATTTCAATAATAAATAGAAAACCGTTAATGCACTGCATGTGGATTAAGAAAATATATAATAGGATTACAATGAAACAAATGGACTTTAATGAATGGTCGCGATTTTTACTTGCTTTGGTAACCATTTGCATAATAAAATACTATTCCGTGGAAGTGTAATGGAAGTGAATCCTGTCAGTGTTTTGTGAAATAAATCTTATTCTTCTTAAAATATCAATACCTTATATTTTTAAATAGTCCCAAATAATAAGGATAGTTTTTTAACATCAAAATAATATAATATTATGCACGTATGAAACAGAAAATTATTTATTAAAAAACTATAGGCGACCTAACAAAAATGATTGTGGACCTATACAGACCTAACGTAGATTTCAAAAATCCTTCAATGGGGTGCTAAATTTGTGCAGGTCAAATTGCTTTTGAGCAAACCATTGACTTGTTGATGATCGAAGTAGCAAACGCACACCATTCGATCACCGACAGTTGAACAGAGTGGGTAAGTCATAGGGTAGATACTGTGATTATTGTGAAGTGATATAGATACTGGATTGAATAATAATAATAATATGATATTTATTGTCACAAGTACATACATAATGTGCTATTTATAAGAATAATAAGCTTAAATACTAAATACTAGACTCGTGACAAAAGGCAGCAGGCTCAGCATAAAGCTGACAAACCGGGGTCTGTACAGCGCTGATTTTCAGCCAGTCCTTATTCCACATTTTTAAAATTAATTTTTACCGCATATCGTTAAAAAAATGAAAAAGAAAACAGTCCAGTAATGAATCAATAAAAATGTGACTATTGTTAAAACAAGCTGAATTTGAAATTTAAGTTAATTAAACAAAAAAATAATATAAACTTTGACAAACGAGTATGTGGCGACAGTGTAAAAAAAATATATTTATATATATATATATATATATAAAGAATAAACGACTGATCGAGCAAGTGTATTCTTCATTGATCTAACAGTAGTCCTACATGAAAAAGCGTGCACGAGATCAGCGTGAACAAACAATCAGACAGACAAAAACTTTCAATATGATTTTTGTGTATAGTATTCCCCTTATTAAATCGTCCCCTCTCCATTTCTGATCAAATTATTAAATGTACAGTAATTTTGATTTTACTGTTTTATTACATGTACGGTATATGGATATATAAATATAGATGTTATAATAAATAGAATATAATATTTTTAGCAGAATTTATTGTATACATACAAATATATGTATGTGTAAATTAACCAACTTGATCGATAAAATAATAAAATATGGCCCGCAAAGAATTGCGTAGGTACCGTTTAGGGTGATATTTTTCATCCCTATTCAATCCAAAGAAATAGTTGGACCCTTATGGACTGCCATTACTTAGAATTGACTTTGATCAGGTGTTCAATGTTATAGATAAGTGTGTGAATTTATTACACCTTCATGGAAAATGTGTATTTTGTTTTCTAACTTAACATTAAAATATTTTGTTTATTTGCAGTTTACTCAGACCTACATACACATAAAATTTCATAAGAATCAGTCGAACTGATACGGAAGAGTTTTGTTACTAACACTGTGAAACGAGAATGATATATAGGTATATCCAACATCCATTTTTACATATACAGACAATGAGATGAAACCGATTCACAGTCAATATAATGTTGAGTTCGATGTATTTGATTAAAATTCGTGCGGCGAATGCATCAAAAACTCTGCATTCAATTATTTATCTTAGTTTTATTGCTTTTGCAAAAAAATAAAATGAATAAATGATAATAGTACGCTTCGTAACAAGCGTGGATAATGTTACACAGCTGCATTGGGTGTTTTTATTGCGGAGTAAAGCATTAAATATTGCAATTATAGTGCCGTGGGGGAGAGTCCGAATGATTGAACAAAATCATTGAGGGTGAGCTGCGTTCATAAACAAATATAATTTATTTAGAGATGAACTTGGAATTTCCGTTCATAAAATTATTTACCTGATTTAGTTAGAAGGTTAGGTTAAGGTTAAGGGACTAGGAATTTCACTTTTTTATGGCTTTTGGATACATGAACATGTTACTTTAATTGGATGGAAGTGAGTTACTGACGAGACGTAGGAAGCACGATTCTAGAAAATTATAAGCTTTTCATGCGTTATTTTTAGAAAGTAGACCAACCATTGCATCAACAAGGCTCTCAGAAACGATGTGTTCAAAACACTTTATTTACTAACAAAGGTGACGTTTTATTAAAATACTTCTTGCGTTTGTTGTGACTCATAAATATTAAATAAGTAATAATAAGGAAAGGGAGAAAGCTTAATTCATTTTAAAATATATGATTTGAAGATATTTTTACATTTTATCATCCATTATTTTATCAAGCATTAGCATAATTCTTCATCTTTGTGAATATTAATATGGGATACATATATGGAGGTAAATGTGATGTTTATTGATCTAGGCCGTAGGGTAACAAAAAATTGTTCATGATATTATACATCGTAGCACAATGTATATCATCTAACTTAGATTCAGATATAGCAACTTAGTCAAGTGCTGTAATGAAATAAGGTTGACTTTTCCGTGAATATTTTTGATACACTTCCGCACGCTAGTTGTTTGATGTCCGTTTGCACACTGGATTATTTAAACCCTCGCTATACCACAGTGGAAAGTTGTATAATTAACAGTAGGGCAAATGTTGCGGCAAAATACTCGTATAGCAATATATCGCTGGATTGTCACATAAAACACTTAAAATTACTGTTCCATATCAAAATCAAGCCGTAATATTAAACCAATTTCTTGGGATTCACGATAAAATAAAAAAATAAAAAATTCACATTCTGTTTAACAAAAAATTATACCTTCTTTATCATTCCACCAACACGTCATATAATTAAGTATTTAATAACATACATAATTAAATGTATATGTATTTTTAATTCTCTACAACGTACTCTTGGTCAAATATTGTAAAAAAAGTCCTTTTTTACAACATTTGCCTAATAGTTTATTTTAATTTAATTATGCATTTTTTACTAAATTACTCTCATAGCTCACCCCACGTTCCTGCATATTGATATTTAACATACGTCTTACTGCAATAATTATTTAATCTGTGGCCATTTTATATCATGCCCATGGGTGCACGTGTTTCATGCATCTCTTATTCATTTTAATTCAATTCAAGTCGCACTTGATACAAGTGTTTCCTTTATTTACATGATTATCTATTCCTATGTATAGTATGTAGGAAACGAATTTATAAAATAGCAAGTTTTGACTTTACATTGGGACAGTCAAAATATTAAATTGATTTTTTTGTTAACATCGTTACTTTGTCTTAATCTATACTAATATTATATAGAGGAAAGATTCGTTTGATTGTTACGATTTAACTCAAAAACTGTTCGACTGATTTTAAAATTCATTTCACCAATAGAAACTTACATTATCAGCGAGCGTTTTTCTGTGTATAGTACATTGCACCCCTGCAAATTTCCATTAAAATACTAACGGCCTTGTTCATAAACGTATTATAAGCTAGATATAGTTAAAATATATTTTGTTGCTTTCGTTCTGTAGTCTTTTTATATTCGATAGAGCTAGACAAAACATATTTTAACTATATTAAGCTTATATATATAGCTTATACTAGGCCGTAAGTCTTAACATTTAATAAATTATGAAAATTAGAATGTATCTTTAAATTATCTTGATGCTTGAAATAAGACATGATTTTTACATTCGTACTCTACAGCCCTTTCCGACCAATTTTTTTATTTTTATTTTGGCAATTCGACGGAGAACACTGATGCTAAATGCAACGCCAGCTTTGTTCAAATAAAATGGGTATTAACTCTTATATTCTGACTATTACCTGTGTTAATTTTTCAATTATTATTTATTTGTAATTTTTTTTATGTCGATATCGACAGACGAGCATGTGGTTCACTTGATGGTAGGTGATACCTCAGCCTCAACCTCAGTCAATGATGCGCTGTCGACCTACTTTTTACTTCGAGCATTCGGAAATCCATAGACTGAAACCGAAATGCGCAATGTGCACTTCACGGTTTTTCCATCTATGATAAGCTTTTTAAGTCTGAACAATTAAATTGTTATTTATTTATAATAAGCTTTTTAAGGCTTAAAAAGATAAATTTCAATTAATATGAGGTTCAAGGAAACAGCACAAGAATTAACAGAAAATTATCAACAAGACACCAAGCATTAATTCGACAAAAATAATGTTTGTTTTAGTAGTTTTATTGAGGTGGGTAAATTTATACAGTTTATAATGAGAGTTAGTAATGGAGCAAGTTTCGTTGCGTTTAACCTTAATCGTGTGCGGTTAGACATAAACAACAGACATTCTAGAAATGGCACGTTAATGTATATTGATTAATGACACTTCTACGAAATTCAATGAGGCTAGGGTTGAGTGGATTTAAAATACTCTTTTAGTGCTAATCATCACTATCACTACATAGTATAAAACAAAGTCGCTTTCTCTGTCCCTATATCCCTATGTATGCTTAAATCTTTAAAACTACGCAACGGATTTTGATTCGGTTTCTTTTAATAGATAGAGTGGTTGAAGAGGAAAGTTATATGTATAATAACATCCATTTAATAGTGGTAAAATACTGTTATTTTTGAGGTTTCTAATGTGTTGTCGTAAATAAATACATTTTTTCAGCTTACATTGCAAACGCAGGCTGAACTCTACTAGATTTATCAAAATAATGTACTAAGTATTGTACACATTGAAAAGGGCTACAGAAAACCTCACGATGTTATATGTCTATCTCTTATGGATATCACACAATAACATTTTTTTGTCATTTACATTTTACGACAAATAATGGCTAATTTTCGAAGCGATTTTAACCAATACAGCATTAATCCTTATCCAATTAAATACCTTAAGTACATTGTTGATTTAATATAAATCTATATGGCCCTTTACTGCATATGATTTAAATGAATATTTTCGAAGATTTTCGAGAGAGAAAGATATTACAGATTTAAAAATTGCGGGACGTAGCGTTTGCGGCGGTACCGGCCGGTATGTTTTTATATACAACTTTCACAGTTTTTCTGTAGTGTATTTAGTATCAGCATTGCACCCGTGCGAAGCCGGGGCGGGTCGCTAGTTTTATATAATAATAATGTGTGGTTAAGGCATCCTTTATACATATTTTGTACTTCGCACGGGTACAATATAGATACTGATGTATTGCCTATGGAGTGATTAATATAATAATATTACTCTCAGTCGGTTTTATTTCTTCCGTCATCTTGAACAATTATCGTCATATTTCAACAAATTAATATAAAACTATACGTATAAAATCTCCTCTTAAATCCTCTATCTATTTATCAAAAGTCCATTTAAACCCATTTCGTAATTCAAAAGATTTAAATGTAGTTACACAGGTACCAAATAATTAAATAAATGACAATATTCACTTAATTCCCTATACAAAAAGCCAACGTGTAAAAATCAAGAGGCGTACAGATGACTTGTGTTTCCCTTTCTTCAGAGGAATTCATTTTGTAGGATGTAATCAGTGTGAAATCGTGCAGAAGCGATCTGAACTTATCTAGAAAGGAATTCGGAAAAGAATGCGTTTCTTTCACATGGCAATCTATAAAAGAACGGTTAAACTATAGATTGTTTTACGAATGAAAACTTAGAATGATTTTATTTGGAATATCTATAATTGTTTTTATAAATACACTAGCAATTGCCCCCGCAACCCCCCTTGTGGGTTGAATTTCGTAAAATCCGTTCTTAGCTGACCTCTACTCGGCAAAAGGAATATTCCTACCATATTTCAAGTCGCTACGCCTTATGGTTCCAGAGATATCGTGATGAGTGACTATATACTCGTAGGTGGAAATCTCTTTTATATATATAGATTAGTTTCAAAACCTACTGATTGTTTTTAATACAAAAATGACATTGGTACATGTACTACGTGCTAAAGAACCGGATGTGCTGCCAATCAGACAATTAAGCACATGGCAGCTTATGAATTTGTGGCATTAGCAGTCGAGACTTTTGGTCCTTAGCCGGCGCATACTGAAAAACGATGCACGTTGCATGGATTGTCCGTGCAAATGGTTCATCTATTTCGCGTAGCGATAACAGCCTCTTCGTTCAGCATCCTGGGAACCATGCCACATGCCAGTATTTTCGAGGGTGTAGGTATTGTTACATATCGTTTTCTAAACATATATCGCTGAACCCTAATTATTATGTTAATCAGCAATTTATTGTTATAAACAGTGGCGGGACTACCATACAAGCCTAAAAACCCGTCTTGTCGACTTTAACATAATACGTTTTTATATATTTACTAGCGATCTGCCCCGGCTTCGCACGGGTGCAATGTAGATGGTCATCATATCTCTTAAGTTGGACCAGACTGCTCACGGTGTGCCAATTTAATTTAAAATCGGTTAAGTGGTTTAGGAGTCCATCGCGGACAAACATCGTGACAGGAGATTTATATATATTATTAAGATATAACTTATATTATTACGTAATCGTATAAGTGGTATATAACTAATGTCATTATTATATTTATTTTTAATGCATTAATAAGGCAAAACAGGCGTTTGGACTTGTATGGTGGTCTCGCCACGGGTTATAAATATCAATGTCTATATTTCTAGTCAATCTCTAATCTATTTCGTGACGTGATATTTCTATATGAAAGTAATCAGTGGCATATCTAAGTATTGGTTTAATTTGCAATAAAGTTTTTTTAACAAACTGCACATATATCTGCTACTAACAGTACGTATAAGTAATGAATTAAAATCTAGGATATTGTATTTTGAGATTATTTGTATCGTTAGTTATATATTTGTTTTATTAGTAATTTAAAATACGAAATATTCATAAATTTCCATAAAACATAATATTGTCTTTTATTAACGCGAGTATCACACATTTAAATAAAATACTGTATACCGGATTAAAACGCGATTTATTGTTTAAATTATTTATCCCGACGTTTCGGATGCTTTTCAGCAACCGTGGTCGCGGGAGACTGAAAGAAGTCATCTTTCAGTCTCCCGCGACCACGGTTGCTGAAAAGCATCCGAAACGTCGGGATAAATAATTTAAACAATAAATCGCGTTTTAATCCGGTATACAGTATTTTATTTAAATTCCATAAAACATGTTTTCCTTTTGTCTGATCACTTGAGATAGAAGAAATACCTACTAAACTAACTAAATAAGGAACAATCACGTTTTGGAGGAATATAGAAATTCCGACCGGGTAAAGAACCACCGTTCATGAAGAAAAATCGGGCAGTGCACATTGTACCTACTGTAGGTACATGGTTTTGACAAATAAATTATCGACAGCACATCATTGACTGATTTGCTATGTCTATTTTACAATATGTCGATCAAACATAAAAGATAATTGAAAGAAATAAAATGAAAGTCACGTTTTTGTTTAGTACGACGGGAAATGTATTTCATTATGGAAGATTAAAATGATTTCTTGATATTTTATTAAGTTAAATTGCTATCAAGTCTCGCCAGGAAATAGAATTCAACTAGATGTCTTCCAGTGCTCTCAATGGAAAATAATTTTAGTTCTGTTATTTATTATGGAAATATAAATTCATTTTATATTTCCCTACTACTTAAGTTGGAATAACATCATTTATAATATCTGCCAAGTCTTCAATTAGAATTATATTATGTATTTATTCTATTAAAGACTTGCTAAGATGTCTAACGTTATAACAAAAAATATACATATGTATAATTTTTCAAATAAAACAATTCTGCAAATGAGCAACAATCGTATGACGGTTTTTCTATGGTTGCCTAATATAACGCACGCGTCAAAATAACAGAATGAGCTGAAAAAACGTGTAAAATTACTCAAGGAGAAAAGACGATGGCGTTTCTTAATTTCAGCAAGGATTTCAGTAATTTATAGAAACATTGTTTTTTTATAAATACTGCTATTCTTAAATATCTAATATATAAAATTCTCGTGTCACAGTTTTCGTTGCCATACTCCTCCGAAACGGCTCGACCGATTCTTACCAAATTTTATATGCGTATTCAGTAGGTCTGAGAATCGGCTACTATCTATTTTTCATACCCCTAAGTGATAAGGGTTGTTCACCCTTAAAAAAATTTATTTTTATTTTTGGACGATTTTTTTTGTTTTTATAATTTTATTATGTGGCATTAAAAAATACATACAACCATAAATTTTTACTTTTTTATCACCATACCCTGCTTTTTAGAAATTATTTACATGGCAAATCAACGTTTGCCGGGTCAGCTAGTATATATATATATATATATATATTGTTATTCTAGCCAGTAAATTTTATTATACTTACAGAACTGTTTTTTTTTCAACCCAAACTCAAAAATGTCATTATTGAATTAATTTAAATCTCAATTTTGATAATCCTACGCATTTATTGAGTTTCAAAATGATACTCTATAAATGATATCCTCAGCTCGCTACATTATATAAATCAACCACCGGTGAGTTGTACATTATTTTATGTTGAATGTCGACTGACGATTCACTTAGTGATAGCGCCTTCGCCAGGATGTCAATCGAAGATGCACTATTAACCTATTTTATTTTATATCGAACATCAATTTATTTTTAAAATAAATAGAGTATTTGGTTAATAAAAAAGACTTATCCTCTCATAATGCTCGCAATGAGAATGAATTAACGTGTTTGCAATATTTTTAAGGGCTCGTTGGCGGGTTCGTTAGAATCCCATCATAACATGTTAATAATTTTCTGTAAGTATGTCTTCCTCACGTCTGCTAACTTCGGGCATTAAACGGTTGGGAGAGATATCGAAATGATGACGGGGTAACGAACCACCGTTTATAGATGTAAAACAGTGAAGTGCATATTGCGCGATTCGGTTTCTATGAATTTCCGAATGCTTTAAGTAAAAAGTAGGTCGACGGTGCATCATTGACTGATGTTCTGTGGCTTGTAGCGAAGCGCCCCGGCTTCACACGGGTGAAATGTACTATACACAAAACAGAGCCTATGTTACTCGTTGATAATGTAGCTTTCTATTGGTGAAAGAATTTTCCAAATTGGTCCAGTAGTTTTTGAGTTTATTCATAACATACAAAAATACAAATCATTCCTCTTTATAATATTATAATAATAATATATCTAATCTAATATATAAAATTCTCGTGTCAGTTTTCGTTGCCATACTCCTCCGAAACGGCTTGACCGATTTTGATGAAATTTTTTGTGCTTATCCGGTATCTATGGGAATTGGCTAACATCTATTTTTCATCCCCCTTAATGTTAGGGGTAGTCCACCCCCAATTTTTTTTTTTAATTTTTGGATGAATTTTTTTGTTTTTATTTTTTTATAATGTGGCATTAAAAAATACATACAATCCCTGCTTTTTTTGTCAAAAAATCTTGACCCGTGGGAAGCCGGGGCGGGTCGCTATTATAATATAATATTAGTATAGATGTCTGTCGATATCTTATTTAAAAACCAACATGGCGTGTAAAACATTTGAGCATTGACATGTAACATAGTTTTAATACTACTTCAATGTATTTGTGATGCAGATATACGATATAATGAACGGATATTTTCATTAATGATTCAGCCAATATCGGATTTACTTTTTGTTCCTCAGTCTAGACAGCATTGAACACTGATACGAGTAGCATTAAAGTTTCACAAGAGATTCTTAGACAGGTTTCTTATTACTTAGAAGAATGTATACAAACAAGAGTATTATTATTGTATAGATAATTATTAAACTATGAAGGATTTTTAGGGGCAAATGGGCTTGCGGCTCACCTATGACTATGGTCATGAACACATCAGCAGATGATTTGCAGATGCGTTGCCGGCCTTAAAGATATATGCTCTCTTCTTGAAGGTCCCAATAATTATTATCTACGGCCTCGTTGGCCCATAACAACATTTACATTGCCCCGATGGGTCACGGGTTCGAATCCCGCCGGGACAACATGTTTATAATTTTAGGTAAGCATGTTTACATATAAAGTGTAGTTAATATGAAAAACATTTATTACAATAATAATATAAATAACGAATGTGAAAGTGGGTATAGGGGAAGAGGGAGGCCAAAAAAAACATGTTTTCACTTTGTGAAGAATGATGTGTTTGAGAGGTGTGACTGATGATATAGCGAGTGAAAGAAGAGAATAAAAAAAGGGAACAGGGCAGTAAGAAGAATAAGAATAATATCAATGATAATACATATTCGTTATACACTCCGTCTTCGTACGGGTGCGTCTATACACAAAAAGGTAGCTTTCTATTGGTGAAAGAATTTTTAAAATCGGTTCAGTAGATCCAGAGATTACCACCTACAAACACACAAACTTTACCTGTTTATAATTTAATATAATTGGTATGCAAGGATCGGAGCATGTGGAATTCAGTGCTCTCTGCCTATCCCAATGAGAAAAAGGCGTGATGATATGTACATATATGTATATTGTATACCCTATAATAATTAATTAGGATAGGATATTGTTTTTTAGTGATTTTGTATTTTTTCATCATCAAAATTAAACTCACAAAATATTTATACAAATAGGCATTCATAAAGATTTTTTTTCAAATCTATCATAGTTCGAAATATTAGATCATAATTTATTGATGGTATATTTTTTTGTATTTGATTTTTTTATGTCAATAATAATTTAAAGAGAAGAATATGCCTAAAATATACATAGAAAAAATTTACATCAAATCGATACCTAAAAACTATATGAGAAAAGAATATTTATAAATATATTTATAAAAGGATATTTTTTGAATAAAATTTATTTTCCATCCTAACAAAGTAAAGCGAACAAAATTTCAATTCAATACCTTACTTTTCTAGCTGTCTTACCATTTTCTATGTCAAATTAAAACTCTACTTGTCAAAAAGTCATGTTTCACGATGGAATTTTGTTCCAATAGAGGAACAATCCATTCATGTTTTTTTGATGAATCTTGTTTGAATAAATGGTTTCCATAAATGTCGATAGTAAAGGTACGAGTAATATATCTACATAATTTTTATTAAATTATATTTTATCAGATCTTTAGAAAATGTTCTGATTTTTAAATTTTCGATTCGAATTTTCGGCTGTAAGTTATTGTTAGTATTTTTTTATTAAACTCAATAATAAAGCATTAAAATATTATAAACACCGCCGGGATGTTATTAATAGTGGGAATTTCTTTTGTAATTATTAACTTAAATGAATAAATATTAATCAGATCTAACAGTTTTAACACTGATTTTACCACAATCAAATAACTGACAAAAGAATATCGATCACATTGAAAATAAATGATTCGTCGTATTCGTGGTGCACGCGCGACCTTCTTGTCTAACTGTCCAGATACAAGATGGCCGCTGCTCCATCTATTCGATGCTTGATGAAAGTCCAGTGATCATAATTCACAACCTGAAACCAGGTAGCTATAGTACCAGGTCCGTAAAATTATCGTATATGGACGAAATTATCGTATCCATCAGAATAATTACTAGTCATTGATATCTTATTGGAAACTATCGTATAATCTGCATACGATAATAGTGTACCATTTTACAGAATACGTAATGATTAAATATATAATTCTCTGGTGGCCTGGAAGAGATCGCTTCTCAGCGATAAGGCCACCTTTTGTACAACATTTCATTTTTAATTTTTGTATGTGGTGTTCAATACAATGTTTTTGTTGTTGTTGTTAACCGTTTCAATGGCTCAGGTGTAGGCGTTGTACCCGAGGTAATAAATTAAAAAAAAAAAATCAGTAGCAAAGCAAAGAAACTTATCACCTACGTGTAAGTAAAGAAAAATAATCAATGAAATAGACACAGAAATGTGTCTGCTGCATGTCCCTATATACATTCTGGGACCCGGGGTTCGCAACCGTTTAGTCATTCTACCCCGATGAAGCCTTCAAACAGTTCAAGCAAACATTCTGACTTCATTTCCAAGTAATAAAGTTTTGAATAAAAACTATAGTTGTTTCTTGAGACGTATTACTGATATTTACAGTTTTTGTGTTATTAGAATAGTGCACCAACCTAGCAGTTTTTCGGCCTAGCAATTTCCTAAAATGGTTGCCTGGAAGAAATTACTGTTAGTAATAAGGCCGCCTTTTATACAAATTTTTTTTCATTTTACTTTATGTTTTTTTAATTTCTGGTGTACTATAAAGTATTGTTCATTCATTCATTCATTCATTATTATTTTATTTTAATAAAACAATCTTTTCTTAATTTAGTATAGCGCAGCTTTTCAATTGTGAAAGAATTTACGAATTGATTTTACAATCCTGAAGATCCCTTTAAAAGCTTCACTCTTCATTATATCGACGTAGATTCTAGATAGAATTCTCGATGGTTTTTACAAATAAAATAGCGCAATGTTCTTTATATTATTTATTTATCTGTATTTACTGTGCGTTTATCCAGCATTGCAAAGTAAATGTAGCATTTCAATAAGACTTATGGAACACATCACAACTATTAAACATTAATGTCACTCTAAGTTAGCAGTGTCTGAATACACATTAGACAAGCGAAACCACTATACTACGTTTCAGACAACCAAACGCCGTACAAGTTAAAAGATTTTCGAGAATGACCAGTGAAATTAAAAAATAATTTCTATTGAGAATTAAATATTGTCGGCGTAAATACAAATTGAGGAGGCGTCGAATCGCACGAATACACATTTGTAACACACACACAGACGCACCGTACGGTTGCCGGAATAATTATAAAATTATTAAATATACCGAGTTTATACAATGCCTGCTTGGTTACTGAAAATTCAAGCTTCTAGTTTTATCCACAACGAAGTTATAGGGAGTCGAAAATGGCCCGAACTACTTCGAGAAAAGGATAGTACGGCCGTGCCGCTTTTTGCTCGACTTGGCGGGGGCACTGCCGTGCCCCCAGATCATATAACTAATCTTCATACTATTTCTTTAATAATAATTATAGATTGAATTTTTAACTGAACTACAAATTATTTTAACTTTGTTAATTTAAAGAGGTGGTTAAGACTTACCAACAAGGCTGAACCAATATTGAAGAATTATTTTATAAAGTATCTTTTTTACCAAACTTAATGATATTATTAGACGGTGGATACCATAGACGGTATTAGATATAAATAGCGCTGCGGAAACTATTGATGATAGAACAAAACAATGTTCTACAATATTAAATAACATTTACATAAATATCTACAAAAAACTTGGCGATACTATATTATGTCCTACTATTGTAGGTATGTGGCTATAACTAAAAATTGATAGAAATGCCGAACAAAATCAGACAAAGAGAGGAAATTTGTATTTTTGCTTGTAACGAATAATCACAAAAACTACTCAAAAATTAACCTTGATTCCGACTCCATCATATTTTCTCTTTCACCATATATTTAAACATTGCTTTTGTAACTTATTTATTATTACCGGATATCTTTTCGAATGTCTTACAACGAGACATCCTAAATTATGAAGTAATTTTAAGTTATTATAAGGTCGTTTATGGGGCAATTATATAACATTTATTTTATCATCATATATGATCTGCTTCTGCTTTCTCAATCTCATCGCTAAGGTAAGGCTTAACTTAAAAATCTAAACAAATTTAAAATATAGCATAGGTGATCTGCATAGTATCAGTCGCCAAAACCCCATCAGCTCATATTATCTATCATGATGGTAAGATCTTGTGGCGCGTAGGCACAGCCATTATAATTAAGTACACGTAGCAATGTAGCTACGTATATGATGTCGTGCTACGCAGATGTAATCTTATATATAAGAGATAATGTAAAGGGTAGAATTAGGATATCGTTTATTAAGGTCTGAATAAGCAACATGCGTTTTAATTTGTCAAACCTTCTGATACAAATAACCAAACCACAATGATCACGTATCGGCACAGTAGTAACATATCGGCAAAGTAGTGACACATTGATAAAGAATGGTGACACTTGTTGGTGTCAACACACACGAACTTTTCCACGCGTATATAACTTCATTATGTATTAAAGCGCAACCACGTGTGAATTAAAGGTAAATGATCAACTTCCTGGTTCTATCGTTTATATTCTTATATATAGGCTTACATCTACGTAGCACGACGTCATCTACGTAGCACGACGTCAGATGCGTAGCTGTACACACACTATCCGTAACTAACTTATTGCGCCCGAAAATAAATCTGTTATTTCTAATCGAAAAAGATGTTGGTAACAGTCACTGAAGAATATCATCAGCTCACTGATCCATAGTAATGGTATAGTAAAACGTATATGTATATAAACGTAACTTAAAAACGTATCAAATAAATATTACTATAATCATTTTGATACAGTCAATGTATGTGCTTCGATCTTTTTCGTTTTGGATTATTATAAAAAGTGACAAAGCGACCACATCTTACGGCGTCTGAGCGCGGAATGAAATTCACTTTAAAAAAAATTCGTGCTAAGTATAATCGTATTCAGTATCCTGAAAAAATAAAACTCAAGTAACAATAGTAATAAGGCGTAAGTAATAGGAAAAACAAAATATCTATATCACAATATTGTAATAGTATAATAGTAGTAAATAGTTCCTTACATACTATGTATTTTAAAATAAGCGTAATTTTAAGTTGACATTACAAAATTAATGGCCTTCTTCTTTAATTGTAGTAAATGTTACCTAAAAAAACTAATGTTATGTTTTTTTGTAAATAAAAATTAGGGTCTACAAAATATGTTTAAGCATAAGATAAAGATACATACATACATTCTATCTCACGAAGTCCGTCTGCCTATGAATTTTGTCAAAACCACATAAACATTGTTTTAGTGTGCGTAATGTTTAGCGTGCGCTCCCGAAATTACGCACACTCAAAAATATATGTTTGCACGCCTGACTATATTCAGAGCCAAATGGACTTGAGATAGAATATTCATAAAAGACTAAGGTACCTATTATTTTAATGATTAGTTTGTGTTGATGCAATTTGTACCCTAAAACATCTGAATTCGGTCGGATCCGGATCCGCGAGTATCAAACATTTAAATTAAATAAATTTTACCGATTTAAAACGCATTTTATTCTTCATATTATTTATCCCTTGCTGAATCCTGGCTTGCTCATCGGCATAAATAATAATATGAAGAATAAATCACGTTTTAATCCGGTAAAAGTTATTTACATTTATGTAATCTTTCAGTCTGCCCGTGAACGGTACAGTACAGTACAGTATTTATTTACAGTATACACTATTTGAAACGCCAGGATATACTTATTGTACTAAAACCAGCGATACTTTATATTTAACATCCTACCTACTTCCCCGCTAATGGAGAGATAAATTGGAAAAGGGTAAAAAATGATATACAAACGTGTTTAGCGTTTTCAGATGTCTGTTCACGCTTATCTTCTACTATACTTATAAACTACTGAACCGAGTTTGCAATTTTCATAGAAAGATTAAGTTTAGCTTGAAGTGAAATCAAAAACGATTTTATTCGTCAAAATCGGTCGTGAAGAAAACTTATTATACTTATCTCTACTTCTATTCTAATATTATAAAGATTTGTTTGTTTGTTACGATTTTACTCAAACTAACTGCTGGACCGATTTTCAAAAAATATTTCACTAGAAAAAAGCTGCATTATCAGCGAGTAACAGGCATATATATACACCCGTGCGAAGCCGGGGTGGATAGCTAGTTTAAATATAATAGCCTGCGACCGAAATCGCAGTCATAGCATTGTAAAATAATGTGTTTTATAGCGTTAAATTTAATTTTCATATCGTTAGGTTTTCTAAAAATATTTATTTAAGTAGGTAGGTATTTATCAGCGTGAAATGATTATAATTTATCTATATAAACTAAAAATTATATATCATATCTGGGAAGAATTCGCCACCTGATGGTAAGATCAGCCCTTAATCATAAAATTATATTTAGTGTTTAATTAATTTGAAATTTGTATTTCTTTGTTTTTTTTATTCTGTACAATATAACTTTTATTAATATAAACTTATCATTATCTATCCTTTAAAACGATCGCCCGTAACGTAGCGTAAATAAAAAATCCACAGAAAAATTAGACAATTTTTCAAAAAAGTTCCAAATATTTGTCCCATTTACTGTGAGTATTACCGTAGTTTTTAACTTTATGTTTGTCATGTAATTTGTAGCCGATGCCCTAACTTGAGGCTTGGATTAAATATTTGATATAAATGAGTGGCAGTTGGTGATAGTAGAATAGGAGAAGAAAATTTAACAATGAATATCTTTAAAAATTGATGATAATATACTGAAAAAAGATAACAATACGTGATCTTCAAATTTATCTTTTTTTTGGTAAACGCTTCAAATATAAGTAAATTCTTAATATTTTGAAATATAATATGAAAATAAGTAAAACATCATGCTCGTCTGTCGTTATCTGAAATAAGAAAAATGAACTAAGTGGTTGATATCGCAATTTTAATGGTTGAATATAACGCAGATATTGTTTTTAAAGTTAGGGATTTTAGGCCGTTCTATGAAGAAACTATTTTGTTTTTTCAAAATGTTGAGGTTATATTTTATTTTCTAAAAATTAAAAAAAAAATATTGTGTAGAATATTATATATTTCTATACTAATAATTATAAAATTATTGTTTTTTTTTCATATTTTGGAGGGAAACGAACAGGTGGCTGGTGGATGGACTCTAGTGATCTCAAGTATGTCAAAAATAATATCAATAGGCTCATTTTGTGAATATTCACATTTGTGTCTTATATTTTAAATATTTTGCTGCACTGTGCTAAAATTAATCGTAAAAATAAGTTTTTTGATTATTCGGGGTGCAGGTTAGGGTGGTGGGTGCTTTACAGGTTGCAAGGGTGTGAGGACAGGTCATTTAGTGATGTGCAAGTGAAAGTATCGATAGAAATATTCGGAATTTTTTTTTGAGATTAAATCTATATTACATTTGTATTTTATGCTTCATTTTACGTGTTTTGAATAATTGTAGTAATGTATCGATTAAATAAACTTTTTATATAAATCTTAATATATTATATAAAATGCAAATGTTCGTACGTGTGTCCACGGTTTTTTCTATCATACGCTACTTTGATCAACTTCCCCTTGGGATGGCGAATACCCCTTGGTCTCTAGGTGTGCATAAGGGAGTTTGGTCGGGGTGGGTGGAAGTGGGTGGTTGTGGGTGGCAAAAATGTGGAATAATATATATCTGTCCTTTTCTAACCAATGTAATCTTCCGTAAAATTCTGAAAATCTCGGAAATGATCTAAAAAGTTCCAGAATGTGTGCAACTGATAAAATCAATCTAGAAAGTTCTAAAACTTTCTGGAATGATCTAGAAAGTTTCAACAAGCCGTGCAATTATTGTAATCGATCTAGAATATTTCAGAAAGTTTCTGGAAAGATCTATAAAGTTCCAAAATGTGTGCAATCGCTAAAATTGATCCGAAATATTCTAGAAAATTCAAAAAAAATCTGAAATGATCTAGAAAGTTCTAAAATGATTTCAATTGTTGTAATCGATCTAGAATGTTCTAGAAAGCTTCTGGAAAGATCTAGAAAGTTCTAAAATGTGTGCAATCACTAAAATTGATCTGAAATGATCTAGAAAATTCTAAATATTTCTGAAATGATCTAGAAAGTTCCAAAATGTGTGCAATCGGTGAAATTGATCCTCAATGATCGAGAAAATTCTAAAAATTTCTAAAATGATCTAGAAGCTTCCAAAATGCCTACAACTTGAAGATACTTTACACCGTATGTTACATGGTCGAATAAGTGTCTTATCATTTAAGATAGAAATCTAAAATATTTATCTACTTTAGAAAATGGATCCTTAAATATTTCTTATACCATTTAACATGCGATGTATTTTAACCCGAGCAACGCCGGGTTTCGCTGCTAGTATAACTATAACAAATGTTGTTACTGAAAGATTATTTCAATAATATACTTTGTTAAAAGCATGCAATCATTTTATAAGTATCTTATCCGTTTTCCGGGTGAAAACGGGTTTTAAAATACTATTTATTTCAAAACCATTGTTTAATACATATTTATGAAGTCTAAAGTTAAATACTCATTATATATATTTTTAACTAAACATAGGTTAAACTCAGAGTTCAAATAAAGACTGAATCGTATAGCCAAATAAAATTAAAATACGTTTACAATACAATTTAAAAATAAATAAATCGCACAACATCCTGAACATTAGCTATATTTTGATGATATCCTTTTTTGCTGAGAAACGAATTGATTTTAACGCTTATCTAAATTTCAAAAAATAAAAACATCGATATCGATACTACGTAAATGCACACTCCTATGAAGCAACAGGGTGTTGGACGCCTGCGCGTTTCCACCCATCGCCCTATAAAAGGGCTCGCGGGTTCGTTTGGATCTCAAATCCTCGCCAGTTACCTTCCGAAGCAGCGGCTCTGAAAGCTTTGGGAGGTCGTGCTCTAGCCAGTGACGTAGAAATGTGTATGTCACCTGTGCTCGTATTTTTGTGGAACTGAGTGCTGTGATTTTTTGATTAAATGACTTTGTAATTAAAATCGCTATGTGCCAACTTTCATCGCAGCGTGGCTAAGTTGAAAGGTAAGTTTTGAGATAAGGGAACTTTCAGGACACGGCGAAATCTGCTGAATCTGCTGCCTTAGTTACGACGAAATCAGGTAAGGACCAAGATCTTAAAATAAATAATCGTGTATTTATTTAGGGATTTTAATTTCTAGTTGTAAAGGCATTTTTAATTATCCATTAAATATTTTCTCTGAAATCAAATCGGTTAATTTTAAAAATAAGATTTCTGTGAGTTAAAAAATTTGAATAATTTTTTTTGGATTTAAATTTACTTATCGAATTTTTTAAAATAGAATTTAAACAATATTATACACGATTTTAATTTTAAGTTCTTGTGATAGACACCTTTAAAATAAGAATGATACAGAGAAAGTGCGAGCCAGCGATCATCTGAGGACTTTCATATTTAATTACAGAAACTTTCGTAAACCAAAAATTAATTATTATTTATTAAATTTTCTTGCACAACGAAACGATGATGATAAATGGAATATTTTCGTATAATAAAAATATATATATTTATTATGAATTTATAGGAATATTACCCTCTTATGTGAGGAAAATATATTTTCTCATAAAATTTTAGGTATCAGGGGCTAAATCATTATTATTTATTTCAGCCATCGTGAAATTAAAATCTGTATTTTATTTAATAAGTATATAAAAACTGAATGGTAAATTTTTTTTGCATATGTATTATATGATTAATTCCATTAAAAGCTTTTCACAAGACAACGAAATGAGTAAAAGGTATAAAAAGATTTTTTACGAATTTCAAATATTCAAAAACAACACTTAAGTGTAATCATTATCTCTGCAAAGTATCAGATTTTTCAGAGTATCGCATATATCCATAGACAAATTTCTTAAATAATACCTAAGTGTTTCTTCGCTAAGTAAGGAATAGGGAGCAATACGGCGTGGGCAATTAGTTAAGTTCAAATTGTCACACTAGTCACAAAAATTAATGGATACAAAAAAATATCCAAGTTTTTGGGTGATTTTAACTGGCTGTACTTCGGAGAAAAATCTGTTGTTGGGCAAAAAATGAAAGCAAATTTTAGCTCCAAGTCTACTTTTCAGATCTAGTCATGAACGATTTTTATATATTTAGTATCAGAGTTATCCTAAGAAAGCCACCGAAAAAAAAGATTTCCAAATTTTTGCTCGTCTTAAAAATGTATATTAAAATTGGTACAATATATTTTTCATAAATATTTAATTATAAAGTTCTTTTAGAAAATTTAATACCTTTTAATTAATTGACTACAATTAAAAGCCTGTGCGATGATTTGGCACGGAGCTATAGTCGATCTAATTCAATTTCAAAATCATTTATTCATTTAGGTAACATAATATACACTTATATATATCAATAAAGAAATACATATTAAATCAGCAGCAGATCAAAGCAAAAACGTAATTTTTCACTTTGATAATAATAAATAACTCAAGAAATAATAATTGCACATGAAATCAAAGTTGCGATTTGAAAACTACAAAATATTCCCTATAAGATATTATTATGAGTGGCTTGTAATTAAAAAAAGAAATTTGAAGCGATAATATTGATTAAAATTAAGATAAAAATTTGCAAAAGTGAGAATATTTGGATAACTATATATAATGGGAGAAAGACCTCAAAGTATTCTGGAGAAACTGCAAATTTTAAAGGGCTATGATTTTTTTCTTCCTGCTCCGTAGAAAGAAATTTATTATTATTTTTTTCGCCAAAAATCACCATAATCTGAAAATTTTCGTCACTTCTTTTGATCGTAAAAATAAGGAATTACGCTAAAAAAACGATTAAAAAACTGAATAAGTACCGAAAAATTGATCATAATCTAAAAATATTTTTTTTATTTATCAAATTCAAAAAGGACTTTTTTGCTTTGATCGAATATAGCTCCGCACCAAATCATAGTAAAGGTTTTTAAATGGAAGTCAAATTAAATGGCATTAAAATTTCTAAAAGATCTCTGTGATGAAATTTTGCAAAAATATTTAACGTTCGGCCGTCGTTTATAAGACGGAAAAATAATGTTTGGCTGCCGGCGCTAAATTGTTATCATACTTTGAAGTTACAAAAAATATATTTCGTAGTTTCTTTTATTATTAATTTTTAGCTCATTATTATAGACTTAATCATCAAATTTCCTTTCTATCGGCCGTAAAGGAATTACTCATTAGTTTGGTAAATCCAATAATTTGATATTAATCCTACATTATGCGTTAGTTAAAGTAACTAATGAGCAACTTAGATTAAAGGTGCACTTAAGTAGTTGCATAGTTTCGGTTAAAACTCAAGTATCGCCAATTTTTAAGCTCAGGTCTTGGTAATTTTAATGAATACTGCTATTATAATTTAGTCTAAAATATAGTAATTAATTATAACACCCAGCTTTTAAAAATTAACAAACTTACTAAAATAAAACCAAACTGAGTCAAGAATCACCAAACCTTTAATTAGTATCTAGTCGCAGCTTCGTCGCTACTACGGGATACACTATCAGAATAAGTTAACCCGCCTTTAGGGACTATTGTCTTTTGTATTTTTGGCTTCATATTCTTATTTGAATCTGTTCGGTTCGATGTTTTGTTTTAGTGTTCGAAGTGTCCGATGATACTACTGGTTGTCACGTTTGGGCTCACTTTTGGGTTTATTTATTTATTTATTTAACACTTTATTATTCACCAAAAAATAAAATTAAAATACAAAAGTAACTTATGAATAAAGTTTAAGGCATAAATGGCGGCCTTATTGCTTATAAGCAATTTCTTCCAGGCAACCTTATGTCGGATAAAGCGATATGGAAACGGGAGTTTGAAGAGGGTGGTGAATAAAAAATATAATATATAAAGATATTTAAATATAATACTACAATATAAATTTTTGTTTAGCCAACGAGTTGGAGAATTTAAGTTCAGAAATGGATTTAAGCCTTAGATAGAGTTTTTGTTTTGATTTCGAATTCGGGAGATAGAGTTGAGATCGCCTTCGAGTTCGAGCTGGAGATAGATATTGTAATAATATGTATTTGAGTTCGGTTATGGGTTTGGAGACTGAAATAATTATAATTCACGTATGGATTCAAAGTTTTAAAAAGTTCACTTTTGATTCCAACTGCACATATAATTTTATTTTCCGTTTGAGTACAGTCATGCGTCAGATATAGGCTTTGCCTAGAAATAGACTTTGCTTTTGAGAATGACTTCGAATTAGAACTGGAGATTAATTTTTAATTTGCATTTGAGATTAACACAAGTTTAAAAGAAATGCTCCGTTTTTGGGTCGAAGATTTGATTTCGAGTTCAAGCCGGAGAAAGAGTTAGGATTTGCATTTGAAATTAGCTTCGGATTCAAGTTGGAATTTGGAATTTGGATCCGAGTGGTAACTCAACTTCAGATTCAGCTTCAAATCGGAAGCTGATACCAAACAGCTCAATCAACTTCGAGCCGGAAATGGAATTGAAATGGATATGGAAATAGATTCGCGATTGAGTTTGAATTTGGATTCAAGTCATATTTGGAATTTGAGTTCAAGTTCGGGTTTAGTTTAAGGGTTTGATAGAGTTCTATAAAAAGATAGATTTTCATTTCGCTCTACTTTATGCTTACAATTCCCCCTAACCTAATAAAAAGTAGGTCGACGGCGCATCATTAATTGATGTTCTGTGGCTGAGGTATTATCTACCATCAAGTGGATCTCATGCTCGTCTATCGATATCTGACATAAAAAAGCAAATAGGACAAATCATATTTTTCATCAAACTTTACAGAATTTATATTTTTTATCTTTTATTTTTCGGAACTTAGGTTATGGCCCCATATCAATGCACGTACCTATACCTACATTTGTATCATAACCCTAACACATCTCAACCACATATCAGCTATATAAAATAGACACATACACACACACACTCTCTCTCTCACACACACTATTATTTCCAAAATTGTCTAGATTGTTGTTATTATTATTATTTTTAGTATGGAAAAGCGTAAAAGTCTAACACATATTAATCTATACATATAATAAAAGAGTAGGATCGAAATTACGCTTCACTAAATATTTTTACCAGAAATTAAGAGGGGTGATAAAAGAAGGGTAGCAGAATGCATAAATGCAATTTTTAAGATTCTTGTCTGTCTGTCTGTCTGTCCGTCTGTCTGTCTGTCTGTCTGTCTGTTTGTTCACGCTAATCTCCGAAGATACTGAACCGATTATCATGCAATTTACACAAATATATTAAGGAAAGCCCGGGGCAACATATAGGCTTTGTTTTATCGAAATCGGTTATCGGAAAGAAAAGTTATCATCATTTAAATATTATTTTAAAGGCACCATATCACCAAATTTCAATGCAAACTGACTCGCGTTGAACTTTTTCGAATTGTCAGATGTCAATCACAGTCTGATATGTAAATGAAATAGTTTGATTATTTCGCCATTTCCAATTTATGTATTCGTAGAATAGTGGATATGCAGTCCCATAGCGTAGCTTCTGATGCGAGTTCGAATCTGAAGTTGAAATGAAAGAAATTTTTTTTTGTATTTCTTTATTTATTTTTTGAAAGAACTATATTATAACAAAAATAGAAAATATATTATTGAAATATTATATGAAAAAGTATTTCTTATGAGATCATTTATTTCACATTTTCATTAATCCTTTCTCTTAAACAGAATTACGATTATTCGACATTGCTTTTTTGCTTCCGTATCTTAGAGGTTTCCGCATTTAGCACCGGAAAACCGGGCAGGAATCCCGGGAATTTAAAAAAAAATTCCGAAAATGAAAATGACCAATGAAATGAACGCACGCATCTATTTAAGACAGAAAATGCATTGAATGCAATATTTGATTGAACTCTGATAAGTAGAAAAAAGACACATATCTGGATTTTGGTCACGTAAAATTTAATTAATATGAATCTCCCTAAAGTTTCTTTAAAGTCAGGTTTTTTATTTCAACTATTGAATTTCAAATCATCCTTCGAACCTCAATCTCAACCACCATTAAACATGTCGATAACATGATGCAAAAGCAACCGTCAATGACTAATTTGATAGCTCTTTCCCAAAAGAAATCACCAAGTACAGAGGGTGGAGCAGGATATGTCATTTGAAGAAAGCTTGCTCAAAAGCTTAGGTTAAAGTGAACCCCACGCGAACGAAGTCGCGGGCATCAGCTAGTATACTAATATATACTTGAAGGAATCTTATCTTTTTATTAATATTGTTTTAATAAGGACTAAATAATTTTTATTTTTATTTAATTTTTTATTTGTGATTTATCTCTGTACACAATATAACTACATACAACAATTATTTCATTAATGACTAACAACTTAAACTTGTTTGAAACAAAGAATAATTAAAATTGCAATTTATGAGATTAACTGCTGGCACCTGCTAAGAGCCGATTTCAACTTTAAAGTTTGAACTTGTTTTCAATGAGTAATCGGACTAACGTCCTCTTCTTGTGCAAGCAAATCAATTTATTCGTTATGGATTTAAATATTTTATAAATCATCACTTATAAATACTTATAAATAATTTTATATTATCTCTTAAACTATCAAGTAATATACATTTGTTTTTTTTTTTTTTGTACTATAAAAATTTAAGTTGTATACTTGGCACAACAAACTTGAACATCTAACTTATTATTGTTTTTATTCATTAAAGTATTGAACAAGTAATAGGTACACGTTTTTGTTTCGCATCTATCTACTTACATGCTCTAGTACAGTATTTATTTATCAACTTAATTCGACAAATAATTATAAAAATGATAATACATATTTAAGAATTTAATTTTGTTATATAATGTAAGTAATGAATCACCTGTAAACATTATGGTTAAGGAGGCGAATAGGTGAATTTTCGGTAATACTCGAGCGTGGCAGTTTAAGATATGAGAGATTCATTAGACCTAATAGAACAACCTTGTAAAGTATTTAGCTCTATATGTAGTGACGCGCGCCTAGGATAGACGATCAGATTAGTAAAAAAAAATCGATAGTCTGAAATACTCGAGCGCGTCAGATTAAGATATGGGGGGTTGATTTTAGTGTTTTAAGACTAAATTTAACTAATCTGACGATAAGTCCTTGACGCCGCCGAGTTATAGGGTCGCGAACTTGTAAAAAAAAAACGTTAATCCGGCATTCTCGAGCGCGATTTTTTTATTTTTTATTTTGAAGAATATAATCTAAAACTTACTAAAAATACAAAATCTGCCGGTTTCCGCATGACCGGAAGTGTGGAGGAGCCATTTCGTCTTCCGAAAAACGCGTTGCGGCATATAAGTCGCGAACGATACATTTTACAAAAAAAAAGTTTAAATAAACAATACAGGTAATTTTATTTTACACAAAAAAGGTCTCTTTACATTTTTGTCCAAAGTTAAAACTTTTTGACTAGAAGCATCATAAAAACTCAAACTCCCGGTTTTTTGAGTATGTCTCGAAAACTGAGGGTGTTAAAAAAATTGATACGAAATAACGATGATTAAATTATGTGACTTTTATTATATCTCAATTTTTTTTTCTAAAGATTCTCGACAATTTCGTGGACTCGGAAAAAGTTACGCGTATCTGTATACAAAAGTATTATTAACATGTACAGTTTCATGTATGTATATTAATTCAATAGCCTGTTGATCCTCAAATTGTTTTTTGGACGTACCGTAAGCAAAACGAAGTGAAGAATTGAAGCAAAAAAGAGGAATTTGCCATAAACATGTAATACAGACTGAGCGCTTCGTGGGAATATGCTGTCCTACCAGTATTTTTCCTTAATTATTTCGCAACATTGATGGTGAGGAAAGAAGTGATGTGGATGAGGAGCCACAATATGAGAGTTCCAGTAAAGAAGAAGAAGATGAATTGTATTGAGCAAAAATGTAAAGGTCATACATAACAATACAATTATAATACAATTTTTATATCATTTCATTTTTTTATACAATAAATAATACAATTCGTACTACAATTCATCTACATTTACGTTGGTTGTATCTATCGCTATATATATATTATTGTCATTCTTAAATTCCCCGTTTTATCAAGGAGAAAGAAAGGAAGAGAAGGAAAAGAAACCTTTTTCGGTCAGATTAAGAGAACCCACCAACATTTTTGTCAGATTAAGAAAATATGCTTTCAGGATACCGAGATAAACCTTCCCTATAAAAATCTGACGCGCTCGAGTATTTCAAAAGAACTTTTTTTTTTGCATTTTCAAAAATTCATCGTAACTTATCGTCACGCCTAAATCGTCAGTTTTTTTAAAGGGAGCTTCCTTGGGGCCTACGTAACACCCCTTCCGAAAATCTGACGCGCTCGAGTAATTTTTTTTTTTTTGCATTTTTGACTACTTTATATGTCTACCCCCACCACGCAAACCGGCAGATTAGTATACCGCTGTTATCATAGGTACTTGGGGCATACGTAGTATGAATATCTGACGCGCTCGAGAATGCCCAAGTAACTGTTTTTTTTAACATTTTTGAAAAACCGTACACGCCAAACCCACCGCTAAAATGGTTTTTACCATACGAACTTTTCTTTTCGAAATTATTTTATCTTTCGATTTTGATAGGTCTCGACGGCGCCGTTGAATTACGCCATTTAGCTACCTCGCCTCCCTAGCTATTATATTATTAGCGTTAATAAAAGACAATATTAATTTTATTCTCTACAAAAATGTCAATTCTCACCTCAATTAAAATAGTTTTTTATAAAATACTCTACAATAAATTTTGTAGATTATATTTTACACTTTTACAATCTTGCCAAAAATAGTTAATAATAATTACTAATGAGTAATTTACATCTTACTTAAAATACTATATATACAATAGTACTTTACTTAAAATGTGTGTCTTATCTAAGTGATTCAACTTTGTTAAAACTTGTGACAGTAAAATAAATTATTTTATATTACAAAAGAAACCATAACTAATAATTTTAATTATCAACTCAAAGTAATCATCAAAAATGTATATAGTTTTGTATAAAATAGTATATATCAAAATATTTTTATAAAATACCTAAACCTAACAATAAATTAATGTAAAATTTTAGCAGTATTTTTTTTTTTATATTTTTTTTAGCAGGTACGTTCGCCTAGGTCGACCACTCCCGATTCTCCCACTCACACCAGTTTCATAAATCTTTTTCGTTTCCCTACTTTCATCCATCCTTTCTACATGCCCAAACCACCTCAACATACCTTTCTCAATTCTCGTCACACTCGCTCTCGTAAAAAAAAAAAAAATGAAATAAAGAATAAATAGTATAATTACTTTGGTTTATTGGTATCGGAAGATTCAAAATACAGGACTGATTAAATAAAGCAACAAATAAAAATATATATATACTTTATGTATCACACATCCGCATTCAAATATGTATATGTACCTATAATATAGTTTTATGCTTTTCAAAATTGTCTCCTAAATCCAATTCAGTTGTAAAAGTTGTAGCATCTAATATTATATACTAAAACGGGGCTGAATAGTTGCTATAATAAAATATTATTAATTAGAAATATTCGTTTGCAAATGTTTTAACTTAAATACTCGTAGCACCGTAGCTCGTAGCTACAGATAACGGAGACAAGGCTACGTAGCAAGTTAATATTTTTCGTAGCTACAAGTCAATGAATTATGTCAAACCTGTAAAAATATTATAATCTTCCAATTTTTCCATAATATTGGTGGGAGTGATTAGTGATTATATATTTTTATATCATTGTTATCACGGTCAGGTGAAGCGATTGTATCTTTATGAAAATAACAATATCTTTTTAAATTTCTGAAACGTTATGGTAATTCTATACGCTTTATAGAGCTCTAAATAATTATATTTTGCCAACATTCAGTGTTGGCATATATAAATGAAGTTAAGCATAAAGTTTGTACAAAACAAAATTACTTTTCACTCTTACTGCATTGCGTATGCTTCATACTGATACTACAGGGAATAAAATGACTTATCTACATTTATTCACGTGTTATTGTAATATGTGAGATGAAAACATCGTGTTTTAAAATAAATTATCTTTATTGCAATGGAAATGTTAGCATTCCTTTCATATGGTCTAAAGTTTATTGTTATTTGGTATGATTTTTTATTACGAAAAATCATACTAAGCTGGAGAAAAATATCAGCTGTAATAAAGATATATCTGAACTGTGTTGTGTGTGGATTTAATAGGCAATATTAATTTTTAATTCATATTAAAAGAATTATAGCAATTTATTATCAGTTAATTTTCTCTCTTATTTTTGTTATTCAAAATAATATGTATCTTCAGCCATAGAAATAGGTATAAATTCAATTAAATGAAATATAATAGCCTTTTAAAAATACTCCAAAGATCAAAACATTCAGAATATCATAAAAGTCTTAAAGTTAAAAGATAGGTACAGTAAGTCAACAATGTTGCTAATAAAACTCACCTAACTTGAAAATACAGCTTGTTAAGCACCTTTGAAAAATGTATACGTGAAACAAGAAAATGCACTTTGAAAAGTTCAATAGTTATCAATTTTTTGAGCGCCAACTCGATTCTTTCACCCCAGTGCGACGAAATGTGAAATTTCAATTCCAGGGAAAGATTTTTTATTAAAGTATCGAAGCTGGAAACCGCTCGAATGTAGTTTGGAAACAAATAAACGACTTTCTTGGTCGTTTCCTTTTTTATACATAAAAGCGTCGAGTTGATTTATCGTTCGAAGCGTGGCCGCGTCCCGCCGCGAGAGTTGATCGACGGAGCATTCCAATTTATTTTATGACTCAACGCCTTTAGATGCTAACTACTGTTTACATTATTAAGGAACGAAACGTGTTGTTACTCTTATGCAATCTGCGGGGCGTGTATAACGAACGTATCATAGCCGTCAACCTGTCATGCTTATGAGAAGCTTGGTGTAAATGTTATCATATTCCTCAAAAGCTATACTAACCTCTATACAATACTATACAAATACATATACCACATACATAAACCACTATATTTTCATAACTCTATTTTAATAATATAATTAATTTTCTAATAGAATTAAAACAATTGTAGTTTTTTTATACATAATGCTTTATAATACAATACGTTTTAGGTACTTTATGCTATTACAATCTAGCCAACAATACTAAATAATATTGGCAAATTATTTAGTAATTTACATCCAACTTTAAATTACTTTACTTAATAACTAAGAAAATAATGACTCTTTTCAATGTACATAATTAATTATAGAGGCATTTTGTTCATGTATCCATTTGACATTTTTTCGTACACTATGAAGTAGACGCTAAAAAATTTCAGAGGTGTAAATCGTGAATTTTCAGATATGTTCGCGTAAAATAGAAAAATGTTCATATTTCCACGTAGAGCCCGCTCGTCTGTTCATTCTCCACACTAATGCCACTTTATTGAATTTTGCTGTAAAGGCATTCGTGTTTGAAGATAATATTTTTATAAATAAGTGCAGCTGAGATGCCCTTTGATAATGTATTAAGGTAGAAAACATTATATTTTTCAGTTCATTATTTAGAAATTTTCTGTTCGATATTCTGTGTGAAATAAATATTTTTTTGACCTTGTAAAAGTATCTTCAACAATGTTTAAGTATTCCACATTATATTTAAGTATTTCTTTTATAAAATGATGTTACTCATTTGTTTCCAATAAAGAAAATTAATAATATAAACGGTGTAAAAGCGGAACAAATTATGTGAAAATTTCTTTTTTTTTGCCAATATATTGATTACGGTGGACAATAATTAAACAATAAGATAAATAGATAGATATACCCTTTGTATACAAAACTTATAAAATACATTCTCCTGCATCAATAAAATGATATCTATTTTTTTTGTTTAGATAGTTTGTAATATTCGATAAATGATACTTTGAGAATGATGGGTGAAGATCTTTATACCATTTATGCGTTTGTAAAATAGTAAAAAGCATGTCGAAATTTAAAGAATGTTCATTACTTCACGGTATGGAAGGTGCTCAGTATACAAACACATCGGATACTCCACAATGCAGACACAAAGTAATTGTGCAAAAATCTCCGTAGTTAATTTTCTACCCTGTTAAAGTTGTTGAATGCTTTGAGAATAGCGCTGTCGAAAGGAAGTGGAGGAAGAATGATGGTGCATTCAGCGCTAGCAGCTGCCAATGCCTCGGACAGGGTTAAGTGAATAAGCTTTCTTACGGTGCTCTTTGTATGGGAAATATAAACGATAGGAAGAATATTTACTTTAATATACATCGTTCAAATTGCCTATGTATTTCTTGAATATCTTTCATGGCTAGTGGACATTAATTAGGCAATGAGGCATAAAATAACGTAAAAGTTACGTTGACTTAGCATTATACTTTTAAAGTCCAGTAAAAAATATAAGAAATGTACGGTAAAATCAAAGTAAGAGTATATTTAAAATCAGTTAAAGTATAAAAAACTTTAAAAAATAGTAATAGTATTGTTTTATAAATATTATCGTTTAAAGACAAATAAATGAAATTGAATAGTTTTTTAAAGTTAAATTGTATGTGCATAATAAATATTGAATGCAAACAGAACTGTATTTGGAATGCGATGAGCAGAATAAATATATTTGAATATCAAACTTTCAGCTATTAAAAAACACAACACGTTGAAATGTTATTTCAACATTAACTATGCATGCATATATTATCTGAATTGATATGTAAACTTTAGTTTTGAATTATTCACTTAAACAACATAAACAATAATTATTTATATAATGAAACAACAAAACGAATAAAATTTACATATGTAGATTCAAACTCTGTTTTTGTTGAAAACATTGATATTACTAGTAGTATTTATGAATACTATTAAACAGTTTTATGACGTGAATTTTTTATACATATAAACATACCGGAAGATTTTAATTAACGTCAAAATAGATGTATTATTTACAAAATTAGTAATTGATTATGTCTGTAACATTGCATATAACTTCTTAATTAGTATCGTGTTTATTTTATCCCTGTTTTAATTACTGTGTATTTTTTTAATCGTATAAACGGTATCGGAACAAAATCTCCTAGTGTTGATACGCTCCCTGTTAATACAGTAACGTTTGGTGCACAAAAGTCGAAATCAGCGGGAATTTAAAACGGCGCAGTAAGCGGACTTCCTGTGGACTGTAACTGTGTACATCGCGAACTGAAAAAGTAAATGGCACAATAACCGTATCAATATTGACCGTGTCTCTCCGGCTTGTGTACATCATGGTTATTTTGGCAATAACTCACGCTGTATGACATTTTTCCAAACACGACTCTATTTCACATAGATTTTCATACACCCTTTTTAGACAACCAAAACTTCTAGGTCTTAAAAACGTTTTTGTATCGGAAATTGATTTATTATTATTTCAATCAATTACATATTACAATGCGCTTAAGTAAGGTTGAAATGTTGGCATCTTCGGTAGTAAAACCTACAGATATCAGCGACCACTACTAAATTTTAATTAAACTTTAACAGATTAAAAATAATAAAAATATAATTAATAATCTATACTAATGTTATAAAGAGGAAAGACTTGTTTGTTCGTTATGATTTTACTCAAAAATGTACTCGACCATACCATAGAAAGCTAATTACATAAGGCATCTTAGTACATCTAAATTGCACCCGAAGATGGGGCGGATAACTAGTGAATAAATAAAAACATAACATAACAAATAACTTATAAAATAATAACAAAAAAATTACTGTCAGGAGGTCGAAGAACCTACGTTGCTTCGCGGAAATCGGTCGCAACACTGATTTTCAGCGGCTTCATCGACTGATTAGACATCAAGAACAAACAGCCTCTACTCATATATTCGTTAGTAAATGACAATATTAACCGATAATCATGTTTTTTTAACAAACGCTTTTTGTTTCTTCTCAAACTAAGAACCAACCACAAGACTCAAATGGTCATAGAAAATAATTAAAGAAGAAAATATATACTCGTATTTAAGTAAACCATTATTATACTGTTTGCACACGTATTCTTGAGGAACATCTGATGCCGAGTAAGATATTATTCAAGCGATCGTAACTCACAATACCACCCTAACTCAAAAACCCTTGCCAGACATTGTTGTAATGAATAAAAAGCATATTTGAAAGGAATTATTATATATAATTATTACAGACGACTGCAGAGCGAAGAAGCATGACTTGTTTTTGTATTATCTGTGAGAGATTCAAACACTCTTTGACTCGTTAAAAGCAATCTTGTTTGTTTTAATTATAAAATAGACACCCTTTGTAATTTAACTCCGCTAGAATTCTCTTTCATTTGAGGTTACTTCTAACTTTATTTTTGCGAAGAGCAAATTTGCTTAATATTTTATTATTCTTGTGTTTGGTAGGTATTATTTTAATACCGACATATGTGTAAGGATATTTTAGAGGACATTTTTTAGATGGAAACTAGGTGTAAGGATCGGTGCAATGCAACAAAAAAGACAACAATCGTATTACTTAAAATTGTAGAAATTAAACAACACACAAGAGTATCTAAAAACGTATAGTAGTTATTCGAAACTGAAATATTGGCATTGTCTATTTTTTCTTCTTAACAACAAATATTTTATAATATTAAATAATATTTTCTTCAAACATCATTCACTTCCTTTAGTATTTTAGTCATGTATTTTTATTCATACAAATTAGAATCGTGCATAATTCAATTGACTTATTTTCCTAATTTATCATTAACTAGCTGACCCAGCAAATGTTGTTTTGCCATGTACATAATTTCTAAAAAGCAGGGGTTGGTAATAGAAGAGTGAAAATAGGGTTGTATGTATTTTTAATGCCACATTATAAAAAAAAAAAAACAAAAAATTTCGTCCAAAAATTAAAAAAAAAATTATGGGTGAATAACCCTTATCACTTAGGGGTATAAAAAATAGATAATAGCCGATTCTCAGACCTACTGAATACGCATATAAAATTTGGTAAAAATCGGTAAAGCCGTTTCGGAGGAGTACGAACATTGTGATATGGAAATTTTATATATTACATTAGATGTCATTATTACAGTTGCTAAATGTTTAAAACATAAAGTTCCATCAGAAACGTTATAAGTGGTAAATTCTTTAAATGAATGCCATTTTAATGGCATCGATTCCGCCGAGGCAGCTCTAATGGAGACATTAGCACCTCGTCACAAAATAAATTATTCATTACTACTAAAACAGTTGGTTTATTCTCCTAAACTAAGATAAGATGTATTATTCTGATGGTTAGTAGCTTAATAGTTCTATATCGATCGTCAAAGATGTTATTATGCATGTATATGATTGTCTCTTCTTATTTTTCCTGCCCTGTTTCCTTATGTAGTTAGAGTCGGCATAGTATTAATTTTTCATTCTCTTCTTTCGCACGTTATATAATCAGTCACACCTCTCAAACACATATTTTTGGCCTATTTCTTTCATTATACCGATACCCTTTAATATTCATTACGTTTTTAAGACACATACTTTTTATCTCTCCTCATAACATATCCATACTACAATACAAACGATTATTTTTAAATTTTTCATTCACTCCAAACATCCATCTTAGCATTCTCCTCTCAGCTACATGCAAATGCTTTTCATCCATCAGCTTACTTGCCCAACATTCAGAATCTTACATCAAGACGGCTCTTATAACGGTCTTATACATTCTTGCCTTAAGTTTGAAGGTCGTCCGTGGATCACAATAACATTTTATAAATTATTATACAAGTCTAAGCAATATAATGCCGCTCAGTAGGTCATTGTTTTCTTCCACGGTCTTCAGAACCGGTCTTCACCAGCTAGTAGCTTAAAGTGAGGTGGGGGAGGTAGAAGCATCGGTAGAAAAGGAGTTAAAGTACAAAGGCATAGGGTTTAATTTTGATAAAGCATTAAATTGGCATACTGTTATATAAATGGAAATGTTGATAGCGCTTACCGCCGCCCATGGACATCCCCAATACTTAAGGTCTTGAGGATGCGTTGTCGGCTTCTAAGGCTTACAAGAATTAGCTGTATCATTTACTAAAATATATTTAAAATATACAATAATGACTAACAGTAGTATAAAGATAACAATTTTACCTAAATACGTAATGACATCAAGCATTGAAACCCTTTTACTGCAAAATGCTGTACGTTTAATGTTCTCAAAGAGTTGTTTTAGGCCCCACTTTGCATAATGATCTACCAGAGCCAACGAATATTATCCTTAAATAAATATCATCTGTGTTAAAATATTTTTACACGTAATGGTTTTAGGATGGTGTGAAAAAGTAAATTATGGGCGTTTAAGATGACATTAATGATCGAAAGGAAATAGGTTCGAGTGAAAAGTCTTGAGCACGCACAAAAGATTGAATAGGGGTTCAGCCGTTCGCCCTAAAGATATTAGATTTTCAATGGCTTTTGGGCGAGTGAAAAAAAATGTTTACTTACACTTCAAAAACAAGAAGATACAACTTTGTCATAGTATACTTACTTATATTAATTGAGTTGTGTGATACAAACTTTTACGTTTTGGCTTTAAGACGCGTATAACATGACTTCACATTTTCTTTTACTAACAGTCAAGATTGGAAAGGAGTTAAGCGATTTTTTAATTTAAATCACATCATAATAATCATATCTTTCAGTTCCTAACCGTGATTATCTCTGATTGGATAATAAAGCGTAGGAGAAGAAGGAATCTTTATAAAATAACTTTTATAATATTGTATTTTATTAACGCGAGTATCACACATATTGGGGAGACTCCCCGCGACCACGGTTGCTGTAAAGCATTCGAAACGTCGGGATAAATAATTTAAACAATATAAATAATAAATCGCGTTTTAATCCGGTATACAGTATTTTATTTAAAAATAACTTTTATTGCAATTTCATCATAGCTGGCCACCTCACTATAAAAGTCACGTTGCACGGCCATTGAAACGCAACACGCGGCGCGGTTGAGCTCAATATGGCTTAGAGAATTTGAATTTTTATCGGTTATAAGAGTGTCCTCAAAAGTATTTGTAAAGATTATCCGCAGAAATAAACAAGTGACAGTGTAGCGTGACTGTAGGGGCACGATAAGAGTGCTACGTGAGGGCGAATACGTTAGTGATTTGCCCGATTTCCACTGAAGCAGAAGTTCGCGTACCGACCTTATAATTACATACACTGGGATTTTAAGTTCAAACAGTATCCGAATATTTAAACACACTTGCAACGTTTGAAATACCTTTCAAATAAAGGTCTTTAGTTTTGTAATTAATTGAATATAATATGTCTAATCGAGTATTAATTAATTATTTATATTGCATTATATAAACTTCTCAGCCGATTATTACTATTGTAACCGAGTCTTTGTAAGCTAAACCATTTTTGAAAAGAGTGTCCATGGAGTTTCTTGCCGGTTCTTCTATATAAATATAAAGGTAATTTTGAGTAAATATTTGGATAAGTTGTTATTTAGATAAATACTTTCTTTTTTTTAGTAAATAAATTAATATTAAAACTAAAATACGTTTAATAAAAGAGTAATCACACTGTAAAAAAATAATATTTTCTCATGAAAAGCATACGAAGATACAGGTAATTTATAAGAAAAACTTATGAAAGTCCTTAATATATTGATAAGTAACCGTTATAGCAGGAAGGAAAGATGCTGTAGGTATATGAACAGCGTTTCTTGTAGCTTTACGAGTACATTTATGCTTGTCTTACTCTTATGCCTACAGCTCAAACAGTATTGTTTTCATAAACTCATAGACAGCTTCAAATAAAGGACAAATGCTCCATGTAACTTTCAATATATCTTTACATTTTGAAATTATAATCTCCATATAGCTTAATGAAGGAAAACTTTGTCAAGTTTCAGTAAGTATTTTCTGTGACTCGTCCCTTGGGAGCCGTAAGGTTTACTGGTTACAGAATTATCCTTTTAGAATGTAAAAGGGTTAAGGGTCGTTTTGCGTGGAATTAATTTTTAAGTTATAGTTTTGGAATGTTGGGTTTTGTTCGATTAGTTTTGATTTTATTAGTTAAACATGTCTATAAAACTGAGGGTATCTTGGAAATAGAGATAAATAAAGTACTTTTAAATTTGTAAGGTGAAGAGAATTGAGGTTTCTTGATGTATGTTTTCATCACTTTGTATATATTATGATTTATTTAAATTGTGAAAATTTGAAAAAGCAGCTAGTAATCTAAATAACCTAAAGTCAAACAAAATTATGATTTAGTATTTTGACATTTCTTAACATTAAACAAAATAATAATTAATTAAATTTATTACTTAATTATACAAATTTTGAACCTGACAATTTTTTTTTAATAAAAATGTTGTACAAAGATAAATAAAAAAAAATCTTATCTCCATTAGCGAGCTACCGAATCGCTTGATTTCATTACCAGCTTCATTATTTCCTTCAAAAGACAATTCAAATATCTACGCTGCATTTGCAAGAGCAAAAGTGCTTAAGCAAGATACAAATGGGCCAAAGTGGAGTAAATTTTAAATGCAAATCCTAGAGTATTTCATTTACATAGCCATAAGGCTAATAATCGCATCGAATTTACACTTTTCATGACAGTTTTCCCGGTTACTTACTTATTTATAACTTAGAACGGTAATTTTCACTATTAACAAAATTAAGATTTAAAGACATTTTTAGTTCGAGATTTGGTCCGAGGTTTTTCATTCCATTAGCAATAAGCGTATTAGCACTTTAAATTGAATTCGTATAGCATTATTTCAACTGAATTGAGAACGTTTTAATCTTAACAAGTGGTCACCTTTTAAACCTTTTTGGAAGTCCATTAAAGGGTTCAGGAGATTAAACAAGTCCCTTTGAAGTAAACAAGATTTTGCTTTCCCTGCATTCGATCTTGTAGACTGTTGCATCGACTGTTAAATCTCAATATTCTAGATAGAATAATTTGTGAGCTCTAAATATTCTACAGAATTTGTTGAAAAAAATAATTAAACAATTTTAGATGCTTTTGTTGTATATTTTTACTAGCTTCTGCACTTGACTTTGTCCATGTAGACTTCATTTACTATCTGTTTTTTAACCTTTTCTACTTACTCCTATCCCACCATACACAAATGGATTATGCATTCGGTGGGAAATAGCTCTCAGATATCAGGGTATTTTCCGACTTACTTTACACTTAATAATTAACACAGTATTTGTAAATTATAGCCTATGTGTTATTCTGAATAAAAAATACAACAACATGTACTCACAGAACAGGGAAAAATCTTCTGTTCTGTGCATGTACTTATAAAAAATAGTACTGTAACGTTTACCAAAATCCGTTCTGTAGTTTTTACGTAAAATAGTATAAAAATCTCCATCTATTCTCACAAAAATTCACATTTATAATATTAAATATGCTAAAAATAATATTCCTATAATGTTTTTTTCATTTTTAGCTTGACAAATATCTGTTTCTGAGTAATTATGTTTTCAACTTTATTAATCTTAGATTTATTAATATAATATAGTTATTAAATGAGTTGGTAAAATTGTAAATATATTTAAATTATTTCATAGTTATTTTTTTTTTTATAATACCTACTATATTATTATTCTTGATAAAATATGAATCATTAAAAGATAGATTCTGTCAAACGTCATTATTGTCATAATAATCAAGATCGATATAAGTTTCTAGTATATACTAGCCATCCTCCCCGGCTTCGCATGGGTGCAATGTAGATATGCTATAAAAAATTGCCTATGTTACTCACTGGTAATGTAGTATGATAAAGAATTTTTAAAATCGGTCAAGTAGTTTTTGAGTTAAATCGAAACAAGCAACAAATCTTTCCTCTATATAATTAGTATAGATTCATATATCACGATGCATAAATCGGTCGTGAGACAAATAAAATAAATTATAATTTTTGTCAATTCAGCTTTGTTGGTCACCAAACCCTCAGAGTTTTTGACTATACTCATACAGTGTGCATCGATACGAAGCATGCGGGCGAAACAAAGGGGACAAAGCATCCCATTATGATAATGCATCTCGATAGAATATCGCGCCTGCATCGAACGGACAGGTAACGAACATAAGGTCAGTAAAGGTATATAGAAAAGCATTACCTGCTAGTAGGTGTCATCAGATTTTTTTCAAGTATTATGTACCGCAATTTGGGTGGATAGGGGGTCTTGTAAAATACGTTACAGGGACGGGGCTTCGAACATTGTTTTTTGTTTAAATAAAAAACTTTGGAATTAAAATCTCCCAAGTTGGCAACCCTTTTCGTTTATGTTTTACGGGGAATACCTCGACTGTATACAGCACAAAGGTATATTAGCGACTTTCTGGTACTTTGCGCAACAGAATTGTGACTTTTAGGTAAAAATGGTCATTTTCATAGCCGTCATCAGCGAAGAAAAAACATTGATAGCAGAACAATAATTTTCTATGAAATAGATATATATTAGTAATATTGTAATAGTGTTAAAACACTACACACACAATAATATTTCTTGGGAAATAAGAAATAATATCGGTCCATTGTTGACAAGATTACACAAAATCTTTTATTTTGTTTCCATTCTGAATAAATTACTAAGATCTATCAGTACAAGTATTATAAGTTAAGGAAACGAGAGTTTTAATATTTTAAGTCTTAAGAGTAAAGTAATTAAATAACTGTATTATAGTACAAGTCTTGTTAGAACACCGCTACGTAACTAATGACTACCTGGTAGAATACTAAAGTTATTATTATTTTACTGTAACCAACTTTCCTTGACTTTGTTTTGAAAAAAATATAGTTGCTTAACAATCCTACAAAAATACTAATAGAAGTGAGTGTATCAGACTAAAAATACTGACTCTTAATTACTTGGCCTTTATTTCTCCTGCAATATTAAAGAGAAATATTTTATTTAATGAGTAGAGCCACTCTAAGCACGAGTACGACTACAAAATAAAAACAAAAAGTGAATTTCATCGTATTTTCGTAAACTAGTGAGAAAACTTGAAGGAAAATAACACAAAATATTTCCTGCGGTCGAGGCGCTAAGTAAGTGACTTGTAATAGAAAGTTCACTGCAAGCTCTCGAGTATTACTTAAGCGTCAATTAGTAAGAGAATAGTTGCTACTTTAAACTCGCAATGCATTGAATATTAAGAAAATCAAGCTTTTACTTTAGTGGAAGGTTTGATTCTTCGAATTATACAACTTTTGGGTCTAGATCATTTTATTTTCTACCATTAAAGTAGGATGGTGTGTGAAATAACATATTTACTAACCGTTTAGTTTTGAATTTTCATGTTATTGTTACTTTTGTTGGCAAATAAAGCATACGTTTCAATTATTTTCTATAAAAAAAATTATAATTATTAAATAAATAGACATATATTTTATCGTATTCTCGTAACATCGTAAAGGGTAGGAGGTTGTAAAACCAGATATATTTGTTTTTAATGTTCAGTAGCCGTATCTAAATTCACTATTCACCTGTCTTTTTTACGTTTTGGTCTTCTGAACTATGCTTAAGATTTTTACGATCTAGTTTTTTTTCAGAAGGGTGTTTAAAGGTGGAGAGGTTTCTGTGTTTTGTAACCAAATCGAATATAATACTTAGCCGTAATAAAGCTTACGCTAAATTCAACTATGAGATTTACAAATAATACACAGTTAGTAATCGAATCTATGTTATGTAAAATAATGCAATATAAATTACGTTCTTCAGATTTATCAATTGATATTTTCTTTGAATATTCATAATTCCAATTAAATTATATTAATTATTTCAAAAAGACTTCTATCAATTAAATATTTAAGGGTTATATTATCATTAACATCCAAACTTCTTAATCCTTTTTTTACGTGGGGAATCATCAATGACCCCCCCACTCCGGCGGAAGGGACGGGGTATGTCGGACTCATAGGACCACGGACTTGGAAGAGTCAAATCGGCCCTATGCCTACCGACTAAACCCCAGGGTGCTCCACTCATCGCCTTTCAGGACGGGGCCCCGGGATAGCATGGCACCTATCGTAGCCCCGACGACGACCAAATCCTCTCATACGGACGTTGTCATCCCCCCCTCAAACTTCTTAATCTTAATTGATGTCAGATTAAGCTCCCAATTATACAAAAATTTGGGCAGCTTAGTTAATTACTTCCTTAGAATACTTTGGTGAAATTCAAAAGGTCTTCAAATAATGCTAATTAATTATATCTATATTTATACTAATACTAGCTGACCCGGCCAACGTTGATTTGCCATGTAAATAATTTCTAAAAAGCAGGGGTTGGTGATAAAAAAAGTAAAAATTTAGGGTTGTATGTATTTTTAATGCCACATAATAAAAAAATAAAAACAAAAAAAATCGTCCAAAAATAAAAAAAAACATTTTTAAGGGTGAACAACCTTTATCACTTAGGGGTATGAAAAATAGATAGTAGCCGATTCTCAGACCTACTGAATACGCATATAAAATTTGGTAAGAATCGGTCGAGCCGTTTCGGAGGAGTATGGCAACGAAAACTGTGACACGAGAATTTTATATATTAGAAGTATTATAAAGAGGAAAGATTTGTCGTTTTGTATGTTATGAATAAACTCGAAACTACTGGTCCGATTTTAAAAATTCTTTCACCAATATAGAAAGCTACATTATTAGCGAATAACATAACATTATGTCGTATAGTACATCTACATTGCACCCGAGTGAAGCCGGGGCGCGTTGCTAGTGAGGAATATATTGTAATGTACCTGGGTCCTGACGTAATGTATAAAAAAGTTATATTAATATTATGCTTTATGTAACATCCACAATATATTGATGTATTTAATTGGTTGCAACCTCTATGCGGTCGTTTTGTCAGGAAGCCTATAATTGTTAATCAAACCATATTGAGTATGTAAATTTTAAACTACAATAGAGGTGCAAAATTTTAATTATCAAATAATATATTATTGAAATTATAATTGTAAATGTGTTGCATCAAATAAAGGACGATAGATTTCTATATATTAGTTGAAGCACTTTTTTGTTACGAAACTGTACTTTGATCAAATATTTCAGAACACCATCACATATTTTTACTTATATAACAGGCATACTAATATCTACCTACCCCAATGGGAAAGGGGTGTGATGTATATGTATACTAATATCATATTATAATCCTTATATTATTCGATACTATTTGAGAATTGTTTTATCTATCTTGTCTTTCAAGGCATAAGTAATGTGTTGGTTTTTAAGAGTCAACTCTATAGTGCATTTCTGTATCTTACGCATAGAAATAATACAAAGGTCATAAGATATATCCAGCAAATATTATATAGTTATTCAGGGCCTTCGATATTGGTTAATAATGTTTTATGGAAAAATTACGATTTTCAATCCATTAATTACCAACGAAATTAACACTGCGTTACACAGGTATTCATTGTTTTTGTGACTAAAACACTATAGTAGAGTGTTGATGGAATTTCATAGAAAACTTGAAGCATATTAAAATAACCTTTTTGGAAAAATCTTTACAAAACTAGTCCAAATATAAATGCAAAGATATGTATAAAAGAAAGAGTAATGTATTGAACTAACGTATAAATTTATTCACCGCTCATATCTTATCGAAGATCTCGCTTTAAAGTTTCGCAAGTCCACCTTCAGCCATTTCTATCCAACCCGTATTTTAAAAACGTATTCAAAGCGAGCGGGCCCGTCCCTCTATTGTCTAAGTGTACAATGTACCGAAAATATAATATTCCTTAACTCAAACGATTTCACAGTCATGACGTTCAAAGACTACAGAGACCATTTTATAGCTTTGATCTCAACACTCCTTAGACGTCAATCGCAAAGCTCCGTGCAATGTATCTTCATTGGGGTGGTCTAACTTTACTAAGAAAATAATATGTTAAATGCGATTCACTCACTTTCTGTTCAAATGATCTTTCATTTGTGTACATTCTTTTGGAAGTATATCTTTGATTTGTTGCCGAAGTGAATAGGCTTGGGGAGATATTACACTCATGGAGGATGCTATGATAACCACACAAAGCATTTTCAGTGATTGATATTCATTTTAAATACATAAATAAACTTTGAATTTTATTTTTTTAAAAAATTGTACGTAAGCGTAAACGTAGCCTTTAACAGCATCAATTAAGCTTAATCGAAAAACAATGTTATCCAAAATTTTGTAAGCAAAATCTCCCTTCAATTTATATGTAAAATATTCGTTATGACCGTACCTTTTAAACGTGCAAGATAAAGTACATAGGGTATCATTTAAAGGGGAGATTCGCTAACCAGACCGTTTTTGTATTACGTACCATTTGTAATGTTGTGTGAAAAATATTATAGAGATCCACATGAGTTATTATTCTGAAACAAATGTTAAGACAAAAGTGTACAATAATATGTAATATATGAAGACATATACTGTGTCGTGAAACAGTTTAAAATTGAAGATTGCTCGCGTTGAGCGTTGGAAAACTTTATATAACGAAATTTAGTAACGGAAACCGACGCCTTAAACTTTATTACAAATCGAAAGAACAGACGTCATACAAACGGTAACATATCGTGCCGACATTGTATCAGTCCAATAACTGCAAATCGCAGAGCATAGTAAGTCTTAAGCTAGTTTCACTAGGTCGAATCGATTCGAAGGATATCGGTTGAATTGTATGGTCGAAAGTACATTAAAACTGCTCGTTGAATGGTCTATTCATGCGATTCCTATAGTCGTAAGAGCCTGAATACAGTTTGCGCTGGGAAGTTCTGAAGGGTGAAAGAAATCTTACATTAGTCACTCGTTGAGTTGTCCTACATTTTCGTAATAATTATACATGAAGATGTTGAATAAATTTTAATGATGTTGCATTTAGTTGAACTATCATAGTTTATATAAATTTTGATAAACTTTTGGTTTTTTTTTTACCTTTTTTTGAGTCTTAATTCCGCTTTCCAAGACGCTTGGCTACTTTTCATTTAGTATTGAGTCTAATCTTGGTGTTTTTCTACATTTTAACTTCACTCATAATAAGATTCCAACTTAAAAAGCATCTTGAAACAAGGGTCGCACAAGAGTATAAAGTACTACTAATTGAACCAAAGTCCCAGTTTGCAAATCCCAGCAGATCGAGTGTTCAAATAGCCGCAATGGTCAGTTTTCAAGCCCGCAATACGTGTTATGTGACTGGAACTATTGTCTACGTGGATATATGCTAAATGTCTACGTTAGCTGCGTTTTGCAAAATTTGATTTACCTTCCGCTACCAAGAACTAGCTAGCTATCCCAGTTATGATTTTATTTACATATATTTCATATAATAGCCCAGTAATATACTATATTAACTATACTTCGAGTATAAAAGGTAAATTCTCGAGACCCCTAGTGGAGCATGTGGCAGACCCATTTTATGTCTGTTTCACTGATCTTTTTTTCATTACAAATCTGTGATTAGCTTTCTGTGCCCTGCTACATCGAAACATTTTTTGTCCCCGGATATCGAACCCAGGATGTTGCTAAACGTTTTGCGTTTACCACTGAACCATAGACGAGGTCTGTTAGCAGAAAACCACCTGCTTGATTTTCTGCTCTGTAATAAAATAGCTATATCACATATATACGGTTAAACATGTAAGAAATAATACAAGAAACATATTTCATAAAGCTTCCATTCCTTCCAACGAGCACTTAAAACAACCAAGTTTTATTTTTTGTGTTATAAACTCTGGTAATTATGACTAAGCATAAAAGCGCTTGCGTAAAAACACAATAATGTATTAAAAATGGTTGTTGTTACCTAAAATAAAAACCCCTCGCCAACCGCTAAGTGTCACTCATATCCAAGTTTAAACCATCATAACGGCCTTTATTTAAAAGATAATTTGAATCATGCACATTTTGAATAAATATTCGAGTGACTGATGATATTATGGTGAGTGAAAGAAGAGAATGGAAAAAGAGAACATACTGCGCCGACCCCAAATAAAAAAAGAAGAAGTAGAAGAAGAACACAACATATATCCATGATTTGAAACTCTTATTATAATTTAATTTTAAAATTAATAGTACACACATACAACGGTTAAGTTATTTTATCATTACTTATACGTAAACCCAAACATTTAGTTTTTTATGGTAAAAATGCAAACAATAATGTGGGTCACTTAGTGCTGACTTTCATATAAGTGGAATTTTGAATTATTCAATCTTGTGCGAGCGGGGAATTTTTAATATAAGTTACATAGCTCTCGATATCTAAAAATTCCCCTTTTTACGATTACTTCAATTCACATTATAATATCTCGCTCTACGAGTTGCATATTTTGTACAGCAAAGTTTTGTAGAATTTTCATTGTTATATATATAGATATTTTACAGAAGGTTCGTATGTACAATATGTCCTTTTATAATATATTGAAAATAAATAAATAAAAAGATAAAAAAAATATATAAAAAGATAAATTCAATGTCGATCGATGGCTTATTCTGGCGGTACTAGTAATACACTGGAGCATTGAAGTTATTCAAAAATCCTAGAGGAAATATGCCTTCCTATCCACCATAGTAGATTGACAGTTAACATTTTTAATGTAAAATATTAATTAATATAACAATCAGTATATTAAGACACACTTATGAATAAATAAATAATCGTTATTACTAAACGCAGCTATTGTATTCTTTTTCGTAGCGTAATTATTTAAGGAATTTCTGTATCTGTTCTAAAAATGGATGTTTGTATGTAAGAAACCACTAAATTCCAACGGCGTATGTATAATGTAATATGAAAATGGGCACGTATATGTATTTTTCATGTAGAAGCTTTTTATGCTTTATGGCAGTCAGCTAGTGTTATAAAAAATAATAATGACTTTCCTTCCTTTACCAACTTTCTTTCACATAAATCTAAACCGAATATCTTTAGAAACCCGTCTAAATTCAGAAACATTTAGGAAGGACTTAATTAGAATAATCAATTTTTCATGATTAAAAGATAGGCCAGGCGGCTTAAACAAGTATAATCAAAAAAGTCGGACTCGTTGAGGTTTTAGCTGGGGCATCTGAAGATACTGAATGAGAATAAGATTTTAGTTGAAATTGCATACAAAAAATGGGTCGTTCCTATCGTCAATCTATCAAGATTATTTTCTCGCAATTCGCGTTTGGGCCTAAGCTTGCTTTTTGCTTTTATCTGGATCACGAGTTCAATCAAGACAAGACTTGCCTACGGCTGGCAACTAATGTAGTTATTTATATTTTTATTCGTACAGTGTTTGACTGAACTGCTTAAGAACTGACTGAAGTAAAAGAGATAAATACATAACATATATGACATTAAAGTTCTATGGTTGAAACATCACCTATAATCAAGTGAGACCAGCACTCGTCTGTCATCATATCTGATATAAAAATACTCATTCACACACAGAAATATAACAACTCATTAAAATCTCATTTCTGATTTAGGACTTTTGCTACGCCTCTCCTAATGTACCGTATTTTAGAATTTCAAATTTCCAATGGCACAATATTCATTTCAATCACAGAACAGACCTATTTTTCCTGTTCTGTGATATCAATACTAAACTAGTGAACTTCAAGACAATATACTTTTGATTTTCTCCATTATTTTTGTACCACGTAAAGTTAATTACTAATCTAGTATAGACAACGTTATGGCAATCGATTTTTTCGACATGTGGCTCGAACAATCGCCGTCGCAATACTGACCTCGCGTCTCCCAGGAGAAATCTTCCGAGAGAAATAAAACTTACATCAGTAAATACTTAATGAATACGTCTAGTCAATCAATCATTCTTTACGGTTTTGTAGAAAAATACGGTTTCACGGATTGTTTAGTTTTGCGATGCTAGGTCTTAATAGCGATATTGGGCTATTATATTATTTTCGCCTTAATTCAACACATTAGTCAAAGAACACCGATAACGTCGATAAATAGCGCAATTTCTTCTGATATAATATTATTTAAAAATATGTATTATAATGTCAAACTTAAAAAATATTACGAATGAAATTATAGCCATAGTTATTTTGTTATATTTTAATTCTTTAATTGTATTTTTTTTACTTTATAATTAAAAATGAAACACAGTTTTTAACAAAAGCAATTTGTATCATTTGTTATTTTACAAATGGTTTTGTGAGTTTTCCAACACTCGTTAGTTTTCAAAATACTGAAAGCACGCTGTTCCTATTCACTTTCACTTCTCCATATTTTATTATAGAAAAACCATGATATAAATACGGTTAATGTTAATAAGGTTAATTTAGTTCTAAATTCATTCAATTTCACTCGATTCAATAGTAATAATTGGTAAGAATGAAAATTTTCTGAAGGAATCTGCAACTACTACTTGATACAAGCAATTAATTTGTAAGTATGTATTATTTATAATATTGTCAGTGCAGTGCCATATATTTTTGAAAATAGAATTACTGTATGCAAAATAGGTGGTTAATAAGCCGACGACGTATAATTGCAATTCCAATCTACTGAAGAAAATAGATCGATCACATCACTTAACCCTCAAAGTGAAGTACCTGATCATCACTAACCCTGAATCTCTGTTATACTAGCAACTACTAAAATGATTCAAATGATTATATGCTTTTTTATGTTAGATATCGACAGACGAGCATGAGGTTCACATGATGGTAGGTGATACCCCAGCCACATAACATTAGTAAATTATGCGCTGTCGATACGTGCTTTACTTGAAGATTGGTCACATTGGCTTGAGGCATTCTAAAATATATTTCATGTTATTGCTTTTCGGGCTACCACCATTGTATTGTTTCTATAGAGCAGTAATAATAATTGATAGTGGACAAGGGAATGCACTGTGCAAGGCATTGAGGTTCCATTCTCGTTGTAACGTCACGAAATAGACAGTCCACGGTGGTGGCTGAACGTATGGCAATTTAGTTCATTGTTCAAAATTCAAATGCATTTAGTTAGCCACAAACTATGACTAACTAGTGTGACCTATGTCATCCTTTCATACACACTGCATTGTATTATCTGAAACCAAGAATGTAACTTACTTCTGTAATAATCATTTATTTATTAAAAATACATCTTGCACTTCGGATAGTTAAGCATTTCTGTTCGTATTATAAATTCACGCTTGAAAATACAGTAAGATACTTCCTAATACAAATTAATTAAAATGTCTTATACAGTTATGTTTACCTATATTTTGTGAAGTATCAACCTAAAGGTTAATATTAAGAAATTTACTTTAAATTGAATGGTGCGTTGACTCTATAAATTACTGAAAATAAAATCCAAGTATTACTCAGTTTATGTTTCAAAGGTAATAGATGCACTTTGCACCTGGTGAAAACGTTCGGATACCTATAAAACTAAACGCACGTATTTCATACAAGCGTCCTGTAAAAACTTAACTCTTTCAGTTTGATTGAAAAATGTTTGAGATAGTTCCGGAAATAAATGGCGGGTCCATGGCAAGTCCAATCGAGAATAAACCTTTCGAGACAATGTCACGTTCGCAGTGTAATTTCCGCCAGAACTCAAGAACTTCCTGCTAATATTTGACGACGCTGAGACCAAGTGCAGCGTATACCTAGCCTTAGTAATTCTGGACAAAATAATTATAATATAATAATAATGGATTTTTTCAAGCAATTTCCAAAATTATTTACAATTTAAATTGTACAATAATTTCATTCTACAAAAACAGTCGATAAAGCAGCTATAAATTGCATAGAAAATAAAATTAAAAATGAGAAATAATTATTTCAGATATAATAAATGTAGTGAAATAAATATTTTAGTGTAGGTACCTACAAGTGAAATTGCGAGTCCCTTAGTGGGGCATAGGGCAAACCCATTGCTGTGTTTGTTTCACTGACCATTATACAGGCAAGCCTTCTGTGCCCTGTCCGACCGAAAAAATATTTTTTACTCTTGTTTCCCCGGGATTCGAACCTCCGGTTTACCACTGAGCCGCGGAGGTGGTCAGTGTAGGTATAATCTAATTTAATTATTATGGAACAGATATTTGAAATCTAGACAATTACTAGTTATTCTTGTATGGGTATTCCAATTTTGATACCAAATTTTGAAACATATTGCCTCACATAGATATTTTGAGAAACATCATATTTCCAGGCCAAGCCTATTGAACATACAGGGTCACTAATTTGCGAGTCTTCAGATGCTCATGGACGCGGCTGATGATCACTTACTGTCAGTATGTCACTTCTTCATTTCGCAGTAAAATAGTGTCAGTTTTCCTAGAGAAATTCTGCTCTGTTGATCAAAGACAAATTAATTAAAATTGAGCGTATTTGTGAATAAATTTAAATTCACAACGTTAATATTTATAAAAGAAATTTCTCGTTAAAAGTTTTCCTTGGTAAAATTATTGCAATATACGTAAACAGCCATTTCACAGAAAATTGTCTCGACTTCAAACACGAATAATAAAAACCAGCCAGGCTCGTGTTGGATCTCATAAATTAGCTAGATTTTTATGCATTAAAAATTAAACTTGTTATTATATCTGATATCAGCGATCTATAAAACGTCTTAATAATAATTTGGGGGAGTGGGGGATAAAACGCAAGTCCTATTATATCCTACTAGCAACACGCCCCGGCTTCGCACGGAACAAAGTGGATGTACTACTAACACAAAAAAAATCTCGCTGATAATGTAGCTTTCTATCAGTGAAAGAATTTTTAAAATCGGTCGGGTTTTTATGAGTTAAATCGTAACAAACGAATGTTTAATCTTTATAATTTTAGTTTAGATAATTATAATACTTAAATAATTCAATTTTTATTTTACTTTAAATATCTGACAATCAAACCAACAATTTCGAATACAAAAGAAAAATGATTAGTTTTAAGTCGCGTGATTAAAAATTGTCATTAGTAACGTTGACACGAAATCATAGTGTTCGGGGATATCTAATGTTTATAACGTGCGACAAAAATCCGTTTCGAATTGTTCACCTACACTTATATGTCAGGAATATCGTTTAGTTGGACATCACTATTGTTTACCGTCACTAGAGGCCTGACGGTTTTATTACTTGTCGTTCAATTTAGACCTCAAATAAATGGACTTTTCCGCTTAATTTATTTTTGAACTCACGTCGTTACAACGTTGAATAATGTGGAATATTAAACAGGATTAGTTTCGGAGTAGTCATAAAAGTTATACTTAGTTTTATTACAATTTTTATTATTATAATCTGTGGTTTGCACGCAGCTTCATTCGCATGAAAAATTAGTTAAATATTTTCTCTTAACGAGAAATAGTATATATGAGTGTAATGATTATTCAATGTTTAGTAGCATTTGATATAGTTGATTTTATCACGGATGATGATGCTATTACGGATCATGCAATATATTGTGCTTAAATTACTTAAATGCTAAACTTATATAAATAAGACCAAAATGGAAATTATACTGTTGATATAAAAATATATTTCCATACGAAATATTGGACAAATAGACAGGTCAATCTTCATTGTGAATTTAGTTTTTTTAATTTATTTTGGCAAAAAAACAGTTGGATTAATAACAAAACAAAAACTTAAACCTACGGACTAGAGTGCTCAAAAAACACAAAAAGCATAGAATTTCCTATTTTTTTAAGTAAAAAAACGTTAAATTTATTTACAGGAGAATGATATTGTCACCTCGCCACAATACTACAATTCATACTGAATATTCTATTTCGCAATATACCAAACTCGTATACAAGTACAAAGTTAGCTCTAGCTATCTATAGGGAGGGTTGGGTGTATAGCTGGATGGCATTTTGAATGAATAATTGCGGCGCAGATTTGACGTGAGGTATTTTTATTGCCTCTCTGCATGAGCAATATTCGAATTCTATATTTCCGTACATAAACTTTTTTGCATTCATATAATCTTGTTAACACATAAAAGCTCGATTGAATATCATATATACAGTATATGTAGTTACAATAAATGTTTTAGGATTAATATAAACGTCATTATGTAATTCGATTATGTTATTTTACGCTATTCTTAGAATACCTTTTATTTACTATGTAGACGCAGAGTCTAAAATAATAATAATAGATTAAAATTGTAGTCAAATAACATAAACCATAAAACTGCTTACCATATTTGTTAACAAATTTCATATAGATATCTAATAGTATTCATCACACATTGGTCAACTAAGCAACATTAGAGTGTAGTTTTAATATTTCAATGTCTCGTCCGTACTGAGTTTCTAAATTTTTTGTAATTATTCTGTTTTGTGTTATTATCTTTGTTTCTTTTATGACAAATAATGTCTAGGTTTTTATCAGTTAGTTAGTACTTTGGGTAGCTTATTTATTATCTGAGCTGTTTTTTTTAATCAATTTCCTTACTATTAAAATATTCTGATCGCGGCTAGATGATATAGTTTAATATATTATTTACATATTTATTTCCATACAAATTTCAATCCCCTATTTCAATCCCTCCAAGCCTTTTTTGTGATAAAAGGTAAGCTAAAGCTAAAGCTTACCTTTTATCTTGCTTGCTCTAGTCTACTTCTGTACCTACTAAATTTCATTAAAATCGGTTCAGTGGTTTTGGCGTGAAAGCGTTACAGACAGACATACAGACAGAGTTACTTTCGCATTTATTATATTAGTAGGGAAGTAGGGATAGTAGGGATGAATTGTGTTTTCATTCAATAAAATTCTCAAATAAAACAGGACTCGCGCACACAAACAATACCGTTTATTCCATAAGTTCCGGGTACACAACTGAACAAGCAAAGATTTAAAGGATTTGACGACGTATTATCTAACAAAAGACATCATTCAATATATACCGATTGACAAGAGTTTTGCCTATCAATGGCAAATGATGGGTGATTTTGTAAGCCACTAGCTGAACCTAACAAGCACTCAGCGGCAAATACGCATCAAGTGGTTGGAATGGGGCTCCTTCCCCGAGTCACATTTTAATAGATGTACAGGAAAATGTCGTTTTCATTCAATAGAAACGGTATTTATGTTTCGGTCTATTTTAGTTATTTCAAATAATCATAGTAGATTGGAGTTTTAATTTCATATACATTATTTTATACAGTCAAAACTTACGTACTTATACAAATGATAAATATTACAACTGAAAGAAATTTATTAGGAGAGATTGCGACTGCAATAGCACCTTGAAAAAGAAATCAACCCATTTTTTTCTATCGTAAACACAACACTGATTTTCAGTGACACCATAGAAAACAAAAATACATTTGCTGAGCTTACAGACTACGGATATTAATATATGTATGTATGTCTCCAGGGATATGCAATATACATATAAAGGGTTATGCCCCATAAAATAATTAAACCGAAAAATAGGCAAATCAAGTTTTTTTTTAAATTTCTTATATTATCTTCTTATACTGCTTCTTCAATGACATAGATTATATTAGATGGTATTAAAATTATTGCGTAATGAGAGACAATTCGTATGTTAATGGAATTTATGGTAATGGTTTATCAGTTACAACATTACAATACGTATAATGAAATGATACCTTCAAAACATCCGACTAATTTATGTTACCTTCAACAGAAATAACTTTAACAACGGAAGCGCGGAACATATTCAAGCGGGACAAATACATTAATAAAGTTGTAAACGCCCCTACGTTCAGAACAGACACTATAAGCTTTAAGAACAACCTGCCTTTAGAGTCGAATGTCCTTTGCACAGCCAGCTACGGAATGCTGTCGAACCTTTGTCATTTTAATCGTACTTCCGATCTCCCAAAATAAGGTTATTGAAATATGTTCAATTTCCTATATTCGAAAGGACTTTAGAATTTAAAATGTATATTCTATTATTATTCAAATGTAAAATATTAATTAATAATAGGTTTATGTAATAGATTAAAGTCGGCAAGCCGGGCTTGTGGGCTTGTATGGTAGTCCATTGTTGTATGGAAGAAAAACATTGATTTATATACTAATTCATAAAGTTCAGACACAAATCAAATGAATAGAAATCAGCATTAATACGAAACAGTAAATATTTCTAAGCAAACAATTAATAGTTAATTATACACTCGTAAATGAAAGAAACAAAAAGTAGAAAAAAACATGCTTTAGCGTTTGCCGTTTCATACATTTCCATATTGTACCTACAGCCTTTGTTTGTGCTAATAACAATCGTAGGCAGTTCAATATTCACTCCACTATAGAGTTTATTGGTAAACATCCTGTGTACGGAAAACTTTTAGAACACCATTATTACCTTCCCTAGCTTATATAGCAAAGTTTTAACATTAAATCATACTCGTACACAAGTTGCAACAATAAATCACAAAAGCATAAGCAATAAGTTCCGTCTAATTATTTACTAATGGTATACAATATGTAGTTTATAACAAGATTTAATCGGCTTTCATTATTAAATAACGCAATAATCGAATTGGCAAGGTAATAATAGTTTTATTATTCGGTTTTATTACTGTTAATTTGATTTTAGTATTTCAGAATGATACGTTTTTATGGTGAGTTCAAAACGATTTTTTAACTGTAAAATATTATATTTGGATATCTGATGGTATCCCGATGACTTAGGTTAAGTTACACAAAAATAATGTTGTGTAACTTACTCGTATCTAAATCTTTGAATCCCACCGGGATGTTTCTAATTTTCTATGAGAATGCCTTTTCGACATCTGGTCACCGTTCATCGATGGAATAACCGTGATGTGCACATATTGCGCGTTTTGGTTTCAGTCTAAGGATTTCTGAATGCTCGAAGTAAAAAGTAGGTCGATAGGGCATTATTGGCTGATGTTCTGTGGCTGAGGTAATCCTTGTCTGCTGTTTAATAATAAAAAATGCATTCGTGCGTCGAAAAATAATATGCGTTTATTCTATGCAATAAATCTAAAGGATATTCTCTCTTGCGATTATTTACCTCATGATAAAACCTTGCAGCTTTATGGGTTTTGTAAAAAATCATTGCATAGAGAAGCGGAAGTAACGTTTTGTTTTAGAAACTTTATTATATAAAAGTCAATTTTTACGAAGGATTTCATGCGAAGTGCTCTGTGCGACTAAAGGCTTATGTTTTCCTGATATAGGTACTACCTATCCAAATATTATACAGTAAAACTATGTTTATACCTCAACATAATATAGTTCCCATTATCAATTTTATCAATAACTTCTGCAAATATATATAGGCACTTATTAGTTATCACTACGAGTTAATATATGGAATTCCGTGATCTCTGCCTACCCCAATGGGAAAGAGGCGTGATATATATGTATGTATGTATGTACTACGAGTTGTGTCATTATAGCGTATTTTCTCCTTCTAAAGGGTAATATTTGGATTTACTTGAATTCCCACAAGAATCGCGAATTGAGTGATTTATGACCTCCTAGACCGCGTGTTCACAACTCGTTTCCAGTCCAATAATATATTGTCCACAAAGTTTCCCTGTAGCAGTTCAGTCTGCGCTACGTTTGCCTTTCAATTTATATACATCTACGTATAGATTGGCGGTGAATGCTATATTCCCAGTGTAGGAACTTGGTTGTTTTAAAAACGCTGGTTTATCCAATGCACAGTTGGGAATAATTCTAGGTTCTAAGGACTACACATCTATAAGTCTAGAATAAGTAATTCCGAAATTGGGGCAGTACCTGTAAGCCATGATGGCTCTAAAATATATCGGAGATGCCAATATTACACATAAACTCGTAGCTTTTTGTGAGTCAATCATTAAACTTAAATGCTGGAACGAGGGAGGAATAATAGACGCAAAATGTCGAGTCTTCACTCTAGCGGGGAAATGTTATAGATCCCGGGCTGAAGAGAGAACTGATATACTGAGTTGTATAGGCAGAATAATTTCTTGGTTCTTTTTCAATACAACTTTGGTCCTTAATATATTTTTAACGAGGACCCAGTTGACCCTAATATTTGGTGGTTGTTATGCCCTTGGGCCCCTCTACCACCCCACCAAAAACCATTGAAATCCCCGACCCACACGTCTGAGGGTCTCCTTGTAAGTGGCAAAGTTTGATTACTGACTATCTACAGTGTACAGTACGGATGCTTTCTTAAGGAAAAGTAGAGTTAAGCATAACAGTATGTAAGTAAGCTTATTAATGACATTTAATATAATTTGGAACCCTTAAGACAAGTAAGCAAACAGTTACATAATAGAATACGAGATCATGGACGAAAAAAAGATATTTAACAATTTTATTCGACCAGAAACGCTCTTAATTATAGAAATGAGAGGGATCGTCGACATGCCGTTCAAACCTTAGGCCCTATGTATGTTTGATATGCTTTGGCTGTCGACGGGGAAACGAATCGAATATTGTTTGTTTCATTTTATTTCGTCTGCAACATTTGTAATTAGTCGGAACTCCGTGTAGAGAATATCAAAGGGTAAAAGGTATTATGCTCTGCTAATGGAGGGTGAAAAATGAAAAAATCAATATTGTTGTCCAATGATAATAAACAGTGTTTACTTATATTTCCTCTAATAAATATTTACTATTTTTTCGCTAATTAGACGTTAAAACTTATCGTTTCTAAAAAAAAAAAGTGTTTTTATAGGCAATAATTTTCCATTAAAATGTTAGATCTATCAACAAGTATTTAAAGCAACATTTACACCGTAGGCATCCTAAATATGTTGTTTTTTACCTTTATAGGTGATTAAAAGGAAGTCCACCTCTTTTTAAGTCATTTTTTGTATATTTTCAAAACAGCTCTTACTTCTCGTTATTATAATATACTGTTATGTTACAATGAAGAATCAACACATTTTAGATTAAATAAATTATAGTAGAAAAGCGATTTATTCATTATATTATTTATATTTCACACATTTCAATAAGAATTATTTTAAAAATGGGACAATAGCGGTAATAAAAGCACATCAGAGCACTTATAAATGTACTACAAAGAAAAGTAGTATAAGAGTCATATACATAGATTATCCGCCATCTTACAAATATACAACGTAATCCCAAAACAAACATTCAGCCTACATTATTAATGCGGTAGTTTTCCTTCATTCTAGCGAATTACACACTAATTTGTTATGTGGAGATCCTACCTAGATAAACATCGTATAAGTACAATTATGTTTTCACGAGAACCGAACCGGTTTTGATTTATTTTATAAAAGTATATTAAATTCTGGATAAGATTGTATCGCACACATGAACTACCATAAGCTAAACTGATCACGCTAGAATATGCTATAATTCAACTACAAATCGCGTGTTACGTTTTAATTTCGACGGGCTCGTTGGCGTATTCGGTAGAGATCTTGCACTCAGATGGGTCGCGGGTTTGAATCCTATCGGGGTGACATGATTTTAATTTTCTATATACTTATCTTCCCTACGCCTGGTCACTTCAAGCAATAAACGGGTGGGAGGAATATCGATTTTCCGACCAGGTAACGAACTACCGTTCATAGATGGAAAAACCGCGAAGTGAAAATCGAAGTGAAAAAGTAGGTCGACACTGAATCATTGATGAGCATATATCACCTATAATATTAGCTTTGTCATTGTTGATCATATTTGAATGTAAATATTCATATGTTTAATGTATACAAATTACTATACCATTAATTCAAATTGAAAACAAAGTGAATTCCAGAATCCCTAGTCAACCATGGGGCAGTCATGTGTCTGTTTTACTTATATTTTATCTTTACAAGCAAGTCAGGGAAGTCAGAAATATTTTTATCTAATTTACCCGCAATGAGAACCCAATAATTTCGGTGCTACAACACGTTGTTATCACGATAAACACTGAAGTCTCGAAGGCGTTCAGTGATATTTCAATACAAATAACTAAGAATTCACATAGTTCAAAAACATTATGTGCCTCTACATTACATTAAACATAATGACATTACACGAAACGTGTTCAGTCAAACTGTAACCAAACTTGTCTGTTTTAAGACAAAAGCATTACTTGTTATCCTTGTCTTACATCTAGTACTTAGTATTTCCATCCCTGTTCGGCAACAGTAGGTGTCGAGTAGACAGGCTGTACGGGACCTTTAGGCCTCTACAAATTGAAATCGCAAAGGGTTCAGTGCGTCCTCCGTCGATAAACATTGAGCAGAGCCAGTCATGTTATTGTTCACTGTATATTTTAATTATTATTAGACCTTGCTAGCTAAAACCATGACTCTACTGGACCCTTTTGGATCATTTAACTAGTGGCTGACGATTAGGTGAGTGATAATATGATATGCGGTGTTTAGGTTTAAAGCCCGGCTTATGGTGACGATTCAAGGTGATGGGAGCAATTTTGTAGGCAGTTGTTATCTTGGGTACCACGCGGATATGGAAAAGGAAAACAAGAACCAACTATTTTTAAGTTATATTGATAATATGACGGTAAATTGCTTAGGCAGAAAAAAATAAAATTCCAATATGAAGTGGTTTATCCACTTCTTATTAGAAGGTAGCCATTGTACTCATTCAGCTCATTCTAATAGAAGGTTAAAGTCGAAAATACAGGTGAAATGAGTCGCGGGAAAGTGCTAGTTCGTGCTTATTAAATTCTTGCTTGAATTGCTTCTTTAATATATTATTATTTTGTAATTAATACAACCCATATAGTAGGTATATTGACTGCATTTGAAGCATAATTGCATAATTCTAAGCATTTTTCTATATATCCGTTTAGCAAAAAATCGAAATTCGATCAATTGACAATGACTGACTATATCTTAATAAGAAAAATATTAAATTAAATCAGGATTAATTACATATCACAATTCTTCGTTTATTATAATTATTTAAAGTTATCTTAATTTTCACATGCATGTTCCAACTAATAAGTCTTATAAACATGTGCATACTATATTTTCATTCAGTTTATATTGAATATAAAAACGGCGAAAAAGACAGTGACAAAAGCACGTTTCTGTTCCAATTTCGAAATCAAATAACTCCGTGACGTTCCCGCTTTTAGTTCGCCATTCCTTTCGTTCATTACGTAGTAACGACTGAAATAAAGCAAGGGGGTGTGAATGAAACGGATCATTATCCCTAAGAATGGTGCTCTTTCCTTTTCATAAGCCGTTACTTGTAAAGAAAATATTTAATTTAAATAAATGTATGAATAGGGTAGATAGGTTAAGTACTATGATAAATTAGATTCAATTCTCTATAAAATTGTTATCTGTATACATACGAGTATAGTGAATAGATAATATTCTTTTGGTTGGAGGAAAATATTTGTGATAGTATCGGAGGCCCATAATCCTTCGTATATACTCGTATATATATTTTTAAGTTCTCTTTATGAAGATTTAGTAGCTTGCCTAATTTATCTTGACTCAAATTCAATACGTAAAATTTTAATAAAATAATCACATTTATTATATAATTTAAGGTGAACACAAATCATGACACATATTATACAGAACTCCACACAAATGATAACAAATTTCCGTTAAGCCATATTGTCCATCAATTAAGTGGAAAATAATGCCATTTACCGTATAATGATGACCAAATTGGCTTAATTTAATGTGACCTATTTATCGGAAAAGTTAATGCGGTATGATGCAGAGCAACAAGCGAAAATATTGCAATAACATTTTAAAAATCAAATTGAACTTGGAAATATTTATCCGATAATTGCTGTGCTTGCAAACGCTTTGATGTTATTTTCACTTGGTCTATATAACTCAATCTTAGTTACCGGCCGTAGATATTAAAGGTTACTTAGTTAACGTTATTTCAACTGAAACGTCTGAAATAATTTAAATAGTGAACTCATTTCTGTTTGTGAAATATTTTCTTGGTTTTTAAAAATATCGGACAACTTTCTGTAAAGAAAAATAATCAGTTAAATACAGACCTCATGGCCCACTAGAGAACAGGAATTCACTTTTTCTCAAAAACCTGAGATTGACTAGATTTTATATCTAAACGGATGCACCCTTCGTACCTTGTATCGTAAAGTCTGGGTTTATTTACAGGTTACACCGCAAACTGTTCAAGAATTATTTGCCTACATATATTATAGGTACGAAACATTATCTCCATACTATTCCGAACCCCTAAATGGATGAAATAAATTATTGTTTATCTTTAAAATGCTGTTAGCAAACTCTTCAAGCGTAAAAACATTTTAGTAGCGTGTGTCATCTTTGCTTCACCGAGCGCATAATTATAATATTATCCCAAGTAACACCTGTTAATTCGAATTATTCTCATCTGATTGAGTAATCCCATTTGCATCTTAATTACTAAAAACTAAATTTAATCGAGAAGAAAATGATCGAGGGGCATTCGGAAAATTCCGGAAAATTATAAGAATATTATACGACTCTCGTTCATACTTCTTAAATCTTTTCAAAGATATATTATTCTTTAAGGCCTTTATAGAATATTATTATCGAAATCAATACATGTGTGCATCTATCTTTATATAAATAATTCTTCAGTAATTTTTTATGTCATAGAACTCGTCCTAAACCGCTGAATGGATTTTGATCTGTTGTGTGTGTCCTTCTGAAATATTTTTTATTTTCATTTGTCTGTCAATGGTGACATGATCCCTTTAACGATTAATTTTAAATTCACAGCATTTTAAACTTTCATGAGTCATGCAATTTTCATAAGTGCACGATTTTTTATTCCTTTACTTGGTATTTATTTTTCATAAGATCAAATAAGTCTGAGGCTCGCTTAACCTGAAGATGAAATGTGCAATTTGCACTTCACAGCTATTCCTATTATGAGCGAAGGTAGTGGTTCACTATCCGGACGTTATATTTATTCTGCTCCCAACCGCTGAATGCTTGAAATATCTAGACGTAGGGAAGGGCATAAATCTAACCTACAATCTATAGACGTACTACGGTCTTGCCAACAAGCTTTTCATAATTGGACGCTGTTAAACAATACAGTGTCAACCCACATGGTTGCCATTTTGAGAAAATTGAGTTTGAAGTTTTAATCAGGTTTTATAAAATTTCTTTTTTTTTAATTATTACTATTAGACTAAATATATGTCGCTTTTCTTGATAGCAATCAAAGTAATTGAGTTTTATGTATTATTTTAAATATTTTAAACATTTTAGGTTTTCGTGCTCGCTAGTTTTTCCAATATTTTTGCTATTAAAACAATTTAAATGATACATATCTCTTTTGAAATATGTAATCCAGCTCATAAGGAAGCGATTGGTATCAAAATTTACATTTTTGTTAATTTGTGGGTTGACAGTTGACACTGTATTGCTTAACAGCGTCCAATTATTGGTATTACGTAAAAAATATGATCAAAGTAAAATACAATAATGAATATGTCAAATTTACTTTGCTGTTTATTTCCTAATACAATAGAATACACTACAGTACCTATCATGTTCTGACACGACAACTTGGAGCATAATATTTACTTGAAGTAAACAGATGTTCGAGCATGGCACGTTGTAGTGACGTACTAATTTGCAAATAGACAATACGACTATAAATGTCAACATACTGATTGTATGTTTGCACGTTTGATATTCTAGCACGTTTATGTTTAGACAAGATAGTATACGTCTTAATAGAATATGATAACGTTGGTGGTGCAAACATGTAAGTTGTTGAATAAATAATAAAACGAGACTTGATAAATGATTATTATTATTAACTAAGCTTCTATAAACTGAATTAGTTTTCAATTATCAAAAAAACATAGTTATTTTAATTTTAATAGAAGGTTATAAGAAATATAAGCACACAGGTAATGACACTGCAATTTCAAAATTATTATACACGACATTAGCACTTCAAAATCTATCAAGACCAATGCCCCCAATCAATCACATAAAATCCTGCTTATAATGCAATGAAATAAAATATAACATTTTTAACGCAATTGACACCACAAAAGGCGTTGACCTTTCAAAACAATAAAGCAACATTCGCCAAACGCAAATTATTAAAATGTAGTAAAAAAGCCGCCTGTAAATTGAAGTTCGTTATTGTCTTTCAATTTCAACGAATTGCATAACTCCATATGAAGTTATTTAATAACACTACGTTAAATGGATAAAACACGTCATTACAAAATACTTCCGTTAAAAAACTAAGAAAATATGTACAAAACATTTACTGATATTTAAAAATTACGGCATAATTAAGAGCAACAAATGTTCATATAAAATATAAATTGAGGCGGTGAGTCTAATAATCACAAGAGCTCTTCAATCACCCCACGTTAGACTCCGTTTCACTGGCAACTTATTGAAATATGAAACGCCTCGTTTCACACAACTTTCTCTATACATTTGTGTATTTTGTCAGTATGCTGGTCACGAAACATCACCCTATCCACACATAGGCTTTTGAAAATAAAGTACCCTCTCTGTGACGTGCCGTGTATTTACAAAGCACATGTTGCGTATACAAATTAATGTTAATCAAGTAAAATCAGCACAATTAAACTCTCCACGCAACTACACGGTGTTTTGATTGTGACGCTCGGTATTTGCGTTGAGTAAACAACGAAATTAATCCACTTTTAGTACTTAACTAATGACCGTTAATGATGTCTAATCGTATTCGATTATGGCTGTACCTGAAAATCATTTAGCTCCCAAACTATTGTTAGTTTCAGGGGGGTGAGCACGAACAAGTATCGAAAGAGTATTCGTATCGTCGAACTGTCATTTGTATGAAATTTCAAATGATTTCTCATACAACTGACAGCTTGACGATTCGAATACTTTGTCGATAGTCGTTCGTGCTAGGCCCCCTGACAGTTTGACGATTCGAATACTTTGTCGATAGTCGTTCGTGCTAGGCCCCCTGAGGTGTGAGCACGAACGACTATCGAGAAAGTATTCGTATCGTTCATCTGTCAGTTGTATGAGAAATCATTTGAAATTTCATACAAATGACAGCTCTACGATACGAATACGTTTTCGATAGTTGTTCGAGCTCACCCCTCAGAACGCGTGAAGAGTGAACGTTAAACATGATAACCCACGAAACAGTCGAGATGAAAAATGCAATTTGAAGACTATAGCTGTAGTCTTAGACTGCAGTTCGCCAATTGTTCATCACTGACTTAATAATTGTCCCGGTTAGAAAATTGCCTACTTTTTTAAATAACTAGCTGTACCTAGCAATATTGGATACAATTAACTCTAATGTTGGTTAAAAATACTAAGTATAAAATCTATACTTTTATAGTTATTTAAAGGACCGCTTAATTCCACCATCGGACATCGCGACTAAATTCCATATTCCCTCATCACTTCGATGCTTGGAAATCCACAACCGTGCCTTTTCCTATGAATTTTCTACCTCGCACACTTACTCTGTGGAATCCGGTATTACCATCGGTATTTCTGGTACGATACAACTGAGGAGCCCTCAAAAAAAGAGCCTACTCATTTCTTAAAGGCCAGCAACGCACCTGCAAGTCAATGTTACAGATGTCTATGGGCGTCGGAAATTACCTTCAGATGATTGCTAATTGCCAACAGCCCGCTTGTCCCTTCCATTTCCATCTATGCATCTAATTAAATAAAGTGAATAAGAAGTTATGTCTCAAGAATAATATAAATTACTGAAAATACACGATTTAAAATTTTATGGTATCATAATAGCTATGTTATATATTACTTTCAACTAAGAAGCCTTTACTGTGGCCACGTACCGTCAATCCTGATAGGATAGAGTTAACACATTAATCATTCCAGCCATTATCTCGGACGGTCTGGTCGTCAATCTGTTCCCCATTTATTTTCGTATGCAAACAATTTTATTAAATATATGTAGGCACCCTGAAAGTAAATACATAACTCAAAAATGTTGGTCCTTAAATCATTAATCATACAAAAATTATATGAGAGGGTAAATTGAGTGGGTCTCCAGAGTTAACACGTATCGATTGGTTTAAGTGAGTGAGTACATCTTGGTAAAGCGTAGACCTACTTTTAAAGACAGTATTAGAGTAAAAACATATTTTATGTTTACTTGTGATACGCAGCTGCTATTAGCATCCGCTGAAAATAAGCGGCACACTATCAAATAATGATATGGCAAATGCTAAGTAGCTATCCTTTTAAACCATATTACCCCACAGTCTCACCTCTATTCTTTCAATGTATTTTAGTTTTGATTTAATTAATAACTTCATAGATGTTAATGTAAAGAATTTAAATTATAGTATTTTATTGTGTGGCTAAAAAATGTTCATTCATTCAATCATTTATCCTTAATATATGACTAAATTATAAAACTCCGTATCTCAATATCATCACTAGCACCTTTGATCCTGGAAGACCAGATGAAATTATCTTTAGTCGAACAGGGCTATACATAATTTTGGTCATCTTATAAGAACATACACCCACATGTTTATTACCCCTACAAGCGGCGACCGAATAAAACAAGTGTTCGCAGCCTACAAGACATAAGAATTCACATACTACATATAAAAGCCACTAGTTGATTATTCCTATTCTTAACGCAAACTGCTTTACGTTTATTTCATGGACCATAGAGTTCAAACCGAGCGAAGCTAAAATCGTAGCAATAATAATTTACTGCTGGCGCCATCTTGTGAAATTCTACACTTATTGTACAAACGATAATGAACCCTAAAGCTATTTATTTGCACCGAATATGGAAATTTATAACTCTTGGATAATTTTCGGCAAAGTCAAAAATCGTGTACCTAAATACCGTTCAAAATAGTTATCGTTTGTTTTCATGTCATCACGATAAGCATGCGGTGTCATCATCGTTTAGAGTAATATAATAACGAAACAAAAGTTGATATTAAAATATTCTCCATATTGCCCTAAGTATTAAGGAAACAAAGTTGTGATCGAAGTACAAGAGCGCTAAACTTGTAGTTTAAACATCACAGGGGTACATCACATAAACGTACCAAGATCTCTTAGTAGTGAGATATATTATAGTGTATAGCTTCGTCTCGTCCAAACCAATATTCAATTAAATTTTATATTTTTTCAGTAGCTCTCATACGGTATTTTAATTAAAATGTTACAAATTTCAAAATCATTAGACAACTGAAGTAAACTCAAACTTGTTTGTACTGACTTTTTTAAGCTCAAGTACTTGGGAAACGTAATCTAGCCTCACGATTCACAACTAAGCGACGTGAAACGGAATTTCCGCTCATGATTAATTTAATAAGACGGCTTCAAGGTGGAACATTTTGATTAAAACAATTTCTACTTCCCTGTTCTTACCACTCACAGTTCCACCTGTGCAAACCAAAAGTACAAAACAAATTAGGTATATTATACTTTTGCCTCGGCAATTTTGATTCTGCTAACTTTGAGCAATTTATTTTATTAATTTAGAAACTATTGCGACGTTCTATTATTACTTGATGAAATCGGTTTGATACTAAAGCACAAAGAGATGGAAAAAATGTTTTAGTATTTAAAATCGCTTATTTCCTGAGCATATTTTTAAAAGTACTTAAATTATACAAAAGTTATGGAAAACTTTTTCTTTCAAAATTCCTAATAATTTTGTTATTTATGGAAAGTATTTATGGAAACGAATCATCAAGTATTACATATTATCAGGAAACGAATCATATTTCATGTTTGCCCGGAGTTTCGTATTTGTAAACCAACCCATGACTCGAAAATTGTACACAATATTTCCTCTAACTGTGAAGGTATATTTGCAATGCGCTGCAAATAAATCCCCCGTCTTCGTAACAAAATAAAGATAGGAAAATCTTGCATTTTCTTGAAATGCTAACGTGCAAGCCCAATAAACGATTTACGCATACCTAAAATTATAGTAGACTATGATTCTTAAAGTCCTGTTTTTGTTTTACTTTCCATACTTATAGAAATATATTCCAAAATATATTTTTGAATATTCAAGTTAAATCGCTCGTCGAATCCGTAATTTTTTTAGTAGAAAATAATTCCTATAAAAGGCCTAATATAAGAACTCTAAGGTACATATAATAAATAATCTAAGTAAAGTCAATCCACGTACTCATTAAATCACGCACATAAATACGCGTACACTAAGTATGCCATAACCAATCGAAGTCTAAATCCATTGACATATTGTTGATCGAAGTCTAAATCTAACAATATATTTCGGAACCACTGCACAATGTACGTATAAAAACAACAAACAAAACATAGGGCCGCTTAATGGTTACTATTAACCACTAGATGCAGCAATAAAAATATTTTACCTGTCTATTCCTATGTCTGCGGGGACCAGACGGTCACGCGATACACTATGCTCCTACCATTAGTACTAATTTCGACGGTCCGTTTCTAGTTTACGACCGAATTTAGCGCAATGTTCTCTTATTTTATCTACGGGAATAAATACCGCTCATATTGAAGATTTTTTTTCTTAGTATATATTGCCTTTGTTGTCGGTATAACAATGTTATTTATCTTATTTCGAAATTTATTTTTTAAGTATGTATATAATATAATTTATATTTCACCATTATAAGTTTTCCTGTTTTTAAGAATAGGTTATATTTAGTGAAACCTTTCAGAATCTATCTCAATTGATAATTTTCAACAAAACTTAAAAACTTCCCAAGTAAAATTATTAAAAAATAAACCGTAGGTAATGCGTGTGTATGCTTTTGTGTTTTTTCTTGAATGAAATCAGTTTTTATGAGTTCTGACTTCTTTACTATATTACAAGCAAACGGCAACATATTTTTTAATGTACCTATTAAAATATAGTAAAGAATGAATGAATGAACGATTGATTAAATTGATGAAAACTTTACTCAGACAGAAGCAGATAGATACACCTCGCTAATAATAATTAATTTATAAACTAACTTAATTAAATTTATATAAAAAAAAACAAAAAATAACACTTATGTTAGATAGGGAGGCCACTCAGCAAACATACAACAATACTGATTTTCAGCGGCTACCTCGACTGATTTCTCAAATAGCCTGTATAAAAAAATAATTAGTTTGTTGTTTAAAAAGACAAATGCTGGTATTGAAAACGGATAAGAGAAAATGAAGTAAACGATATAAGTGTAAAAGATACATTAACTTTACAAAGTTATTTCCTTATAAATATAATGATTCAATTAAGATATGAAATCGTTGTCGTCCTTGAAACTTAGCAAATTAAATACAATATTGTTACTAGTTCTCACAAAAATATCCTTACGCGGCCAGGCGAGCCTTTTATCATAGTGGAATCGTAAACAACACACAAACGTTCCAGCCCAAACTTAATAGTCGAACACAGCTGCTTCGTAACATACATGCTTCCTCAAAGATTATTACTTTGTAATAATTTGGGAACATTCCTTATACCGTGCGTTAATTTATTAATATATCAAATAAAATAATTACATTAGTAGTTGCTGCCTACGAGCGCTATATATATTCTAGAACGAAGAGCGTTGTGTTTAGCACATGGGGTATCGGGTTCAAATTCCGAGTAAATACAAATGGAGATTAAAAAAACAATATTTTGTAAGGTATGTTTAATTCCTTTTTACAATATATCAGATATCGACAGACGAGCAAGAGGTTCACTTGATGGTGGGTGATACCTCAGCGCCATCGGGCTATTTTTTTACTTCGAAAATTCGGAAATTCATAGACTGAAACCGAAACGCGCAATCTGCACTTCACGGTTATTTCATCGATGAAGGATGGAAGGAATATCGAAGTTCCGAACGAGTAACGAGCTTATTTGTCGACAACTGAGACAGTAAAAAAGTATTATATATGTACGTTCGTAACGTATTTATTTTAAGGGTAAATATTAATGCGGCTGTGAGTCAGTGTGAGATAATTTAAATTATTGTTGCATCAAATGAAGGCCAGGCCATATTATTAAATTGCGACTTTTACTATAAATAAAAATAGGCAAAAGGAGCGGGAAATGACCGACATTCGAAAGCGGTCAAAGTTAATTAAAATTTTCTCTCACTCAACTTATTAAAAGTTCCTCGAACAAAAAATACTTAACCCAATACTGGTGTAGGCTGTCTTGGCTGTCCGTAAAATTCCGTTTCAATTCCGTTCATGAATCTCTCTCTTGGGAGTATTAACGAGGCAAACTATAAAACTATTACACGTCTCGGGGAGTCGATGCAAAAAAACTAAGAGCCGGAAAGAGTTTCATGCAAAAGAAAATCTTTGTACAAAAACTACGAACTAGTTTCTGGAATTTTCGAGCTTTCGTCTTTCCATTAGCAACTTTTGTCCTATTTTTTAATAAAAGTCTTAAAAACTATAAAGTAACGTATCGCAATGATCCGACGAGTGATGAGAAATGCACCTGCCTTTCGTAGGTTCGACTCCCGCCGAGTAAAACATGATTATTTCTGTGGAACTATTCGCTAATTTTGGCACTTACATAAAAAATCTTGAAGTGGAATTTATGTTTTCGATCGGTCCGGATGTGACGTTACAAAATAAAAATTTAAATTTCGACCCGAAAATTACGAAAATCTACATCAACAGATAAATTTGTGGTTTTGAACTAACTTTTTCTAAAACGTTTTAGAATATATATATCACTCTACTATAATACTACTATAGTACGTATCTATTTGCTTATCTAATACACTATAGATCAAATTCACGTAAGCTGATACTGATAGTAGGTTCTCACCATAGTTTAGTTGATTACGGCAATTAGTAGACATAATAATTATATTAAACGTTGCGTACTAATTACGAATCACTGGCTATATCATTATCCTAACTTACTCTAACCACCATTTATATCCTAACCACCATATCTCTGACATATCGAGTGACGTTTGGTTCCGTACTAAGAACAGAAGGCTAAGCTAGCGTCTTGGAATCTTCTAATGACCGATAATGAGAAGCAGTACATCAGTTTGTACTAGGTACATCCCGACCTACACCGACACTCTATAAGGCTCAAATTTGGCCTCAAATCAAAGAACTGTTTTCATTTCGAGTAAGGTGCAGTACCTCCCATTTCACTTAGTTAACCAAGTTTATTGTGATAGATTTGACAATTTGTTGTTGCGTAAAGATTAAACTTGAACTTTCTTTTAGGTTAGATATCGACAGACGAGCATGAGGTTCATTTGATGATAGGTGGTGTAGATGGCTGTTGACAAACTTTTTATTATATAAACTGTGTCCATGTCTAAATTTAAAAAAAACGTGTCTAAAGTCAAACATGGGAAAGACATGCTTACAGAAATTATAAACATGTCGTCCAAGCGAGATTCAAACCCACGACCCATCGATGCGCGAAGCATATTTTCCCCACGTCAAGTAACTTCGCATTAATCGGGAAATATCGAAATTCCGACCAGAACGAACCACCGTTCATAGATGGAATAACTGTGAAGTGCATAAACCGCGTTTCGGTTTCAGTCTATGGATTTCCGAATGCTCAAAGTAAAATGTAGGTCGACAGGGCATCATTGACTGATGTTCTGTGGCTGAAGTATCACCTACAAGCAAGTGAACCTCATGCTCGTCTGATGATATCTGACATAAAAATAAAAAATATCACACTTCAACGGATCTATAAAAAAAGTCTGTGATGCTATCATCCTTTATATTGAAGCCGCCATAAAGGTTTAGGCATAATTAAATATCATAATGAATATTGTAAAATCAAATAATAAATGAATACAATAATTACTGTCACTGTTACAACTATTGTATAGGTAAACCTATATTTTTGTATGAATTATAAATAAATCATTGTGAAGCAGACTTTTATTAAATCACGTTCTCTGTCAACTTTTAATTGAAGAGAATATCTAACTCTAAAAAGGTATTCTTAATTCTCTCAAGAATCCTTTATAAAACCCGAATATCATTAAAAGTTCTAGCTTTATTTTAATACCTACATTTTATTATACTCGTTTTTTATAGGTTTAATTTTACGAAGATTTGCTTGGAATTTATATATTCGTATATATACATTCCTTTGCAGCAGAACAAATGCGACACGCAACTTATATAATACTACACTGATAAATAACATATAGAAATAATTAAACATCTTAATCAAATTTAATTTACCAATCGTTATCGCAATTATTACGCAGCCAAATAACAGTATAACGTAGTTATATTAATATAAAACCGCCAATTTTGTATTAATATATACATTAAATCTCTCCCATATTAAAAAGGATTTCTTTTGCAATAATTAAATATAAAATTTTAAATAAAAAAAATACCGACAGAGGAGCGCAAGGCTCACTTGGTGCCTTTTTTACTTGAAAATCCTTAGACTATAAACGAAACACGCAATGAATCGTCAGTCGATTTTAGAAATTCCTCAAGAATTCAAGAAGAGAAAGTTTACAGAAAATTATGAAAATGTCATCCCGACAGGATTCGAACTCCCAATCCATCGATACCTCGCATTCTAATATGATAAAATATCTAATACATTAAAATATCCTACAAAATTTTCCGTTCATAGCCTCTAAACTCCCGAATATTACGTTATAGAAAATTAAGTGAAATTGCTCTGTCCGAAAGTTTAAATGGACTTACGGTTAACAGGTACAATCAATTAAGGCATAGTATATCTTGCTTAAATACCAACATGCCAGAAGCTTCTAAAATTGGATGTCGGTATCCAGGCATGCCATCGATTTTGATATAATTTGAACCTCACCCCCTCGTAATGTGACCGGAGTTGCCTGCGGATATTTGCAATATTGCTTTACTAACAATTTAACGTCCCCTAGGAGGTAGTTCTGAGTAACGTGATCACATATTATATTAATACCTGCCTACCTTAACATTTTAGACCCATTGATATGTGTTAATGATTATCAAATTTAAAAAAGTTTAGTCAAATTAAGTTTTACAAGGACTTATGAATCGGGGTTTTTTAAAACTACTGCTGTTTAGGAATACTCGAAAGAATGATTATATGATAAGAATGATTCTACTGCAAAGAGCCGGCAAGAAACACGGTATTTACACTTTTTTTTTTAAATCATATACTTGTGTGATACAAATTGTTATTGATATCATATTTAAGTAACAAACTTAACTCTTAACCCTTTCGTTACGAACGTGGACGAAATCCGAGTGATGACCTATGTGTACGCGCGCTATCTATAGACGACGACATCAGAATGATACCCTTTGACCATGAGCCGCGCGATGTTTTTGAAGTAAAACTTCGACTTTAGGCGCGACTAGGAGGTAACTGGACGACAATGCAACGGAAGTCCGTTACGGCAATATGGCGTCACGTTTCTGTACCATCCGGTTTTCAAATATTTTGGATTTTGTCAATAGATAGTTTATGTTTTTTTTTTATTTATTTTTTAAGTTTTACTTCAATCGCGTGTGAACGTTACACGCACTCTTTTTTTTTACTTAAGCGCAAATTTCATATTTCCCGGCGCGGCACAGTGGGATGTACATTATACAGCGGTTTCACTCCAAAGGAGAATACTGCCCTAGTGAAAAGGTTAAGAAGCACCTGAGATCCCGGGTTCAAATCCCGGAAAAACAAGATTTACAAAAATGATTCGGCTTAACAGAGCACAGAAAACGAACCATCACCACTGAAACGGATATAGACATGCCCCGTTGGGTGCCTTGAGAATTCAGTTAGCAATTTTTATTTTTAAAACTTTGAAACTATCTACTAACTTATAGTTGAGCTTGCTTACCTAAATTTAAATATAAAATAAAAAGAAACCTACTGTTAACATTTAATTTTCTATCTAAACTATTTTTATACCGTTTCTTCAATTATAGCGTATTTATTTTTCTCTCAAAGATATAAAAAATAATAGAAGCATAAAGTCGCCTAGTTTTATACGCATACTTCGAAGATTCAACTGTTTATTCAGTTTTTGTATTAAGTTGAAGTTAAAAAAAAATATGAACTACGAAAATAGCTTCAATGAAATTAAAATGTAATTAAAATATCGCGAAAGTTGAGAATATATTTATAGAATATTTAATAATACATTTAATACTAGAAATACAAATATAATCATGCTACGGATATATAAAACAACAAATTGTCTCCAATTCTACTTACCGTGAATGCCCAACAATCCAGTTAGATTTTCTTTATATGACAAGTACGTACAAGAAGTATAAAGGATAACGTGTTCATATAAAATGTCTCCTATTTACATTTCTTTGTGCCTATTCCTTAGAGATTTTTGTTTTCGCTACAATAGTTCCTACTTCGCTACTGACAGTATTACCTTTATGCAAAAGGTTTTTATTTATATCCATTGTATTGCTTTTATGATTTTTGTATTATACGATCTTATCGTTGACAAATACTATATTATTAAAAGTAGTTTTATAGTCAGCCCTCATAAGAGTTGCTGAATATTTTATATAGGATTGAAAGAGAATTGCGTAATGTATTGAGGGTGTTCAGAGTTACAACTTAAAGGTAGCGTTCCGATCTTGACTGCCGCGAATGGAATGAATGTGGTCGCGCTGCTGAGCAGTTGGCAGTGCTTGCAGCGACTGCCGAGTCGCGGCAGTCAAGATCGGAACGCTACCTTTACAGTAACAGTTGTAGTTTTCAGGGCTTATTTTTTGGAACAATGTCTTCATATAAACTCAAATCTCAAAACGACTTAAAATCATTAAGGTATTGTATGATTAGTTTCAGACCTTATTTATCAAGGTTAAATATATTTTTTTATTATTTTTTGCTTTTAAGTTTTTTCAGCGGTTTAATTTGTTGTTTTATAATTTTTATGGCTATAATATTTGTAATATATGTATAACACAGCATTAAAATCTGTGAGTGAACAATAAATCACCCCTATTTTCCCACCCGTAGGGTAGGATATTTTTTTCTTAATTTATATGGAACTAACTTAGGGGTATACCACTTCAAATAAAAGATGTATCAAAATCGGACTACTCTGTAAAAAGTTACGCGTGATCATACATCAAAAAAATTATATACACGTAGATTTGATAATCTCCTCCGTTTTTTCGTCGGTTTAAAAATTAGTATTACAATGATAATGAGCTTCAGTAATACTGATATTCATGTTATATTTAGAAAAAACGTTCTATAGATAATATTGCCTTTTACTAACGCTGGTATCAATACTTTTAAATTTACCGAAGTAAATAATATAAATAATAATTAATAATAATTTATGAAGGTTTGTGACCCCAAAATCTATATATCTCGTGTCGAACAAAGACATTTTTTCTTAGCATAATAACAATATTTTTATAATCGATTAATGCTATTATCTTCTCAACCTTCATATTTCTTCGGGTCGGATTAATTCCGCTTGCAAAAAAACTCATTAAAATGAATAGATTTTGTAACAAACAAAAAGATCCAACATTCCAATTTCTACTTACCTGAGGTAGAAGCGGTGGACACAATAATTTAATTTCGTTTCGTATAACGAAGGAATTATTTGGAAAAAATATGAGGGGAACTCATAAAGCTATTACTTTCCCGGAAAACTCCCGACATTTCGTTTACAAAGTGAAAAGCGTTGTTTAAAATTAATATTTGAGCACCTTGGTTCGTTTAGACATATTTATTTTAATTTATAATCATTATTTTAATGGGGGTTTGCGGGAGGAATAACTCAAAAGATGAAAAACATATTTTGTTTTAAGGTCCGTCTTTAATCTGTGAAAATTACAGCATAGTTGCATCTTTTGTATAGTAGTACTATTACTTACACTTAAACTGCCCAAATTAACGTTTAGAACTGCCCTTATGAAATGTTTTCTTGATCACGCAAAACCGATTTGAAACTTATTGAAGTAAGTATACTTATAATCTATACTCTCTATGATTTGTATTGTTGTATGTTATGAATAAACTCAAAACTACTTGACCGATTTTAAAAATTATTTCCCCAATAGAAAGCTAAATTTTTTGTGTATAGTACATCTACATTGCACCCGTGTGAAGTCGGGTCGCGATGCTGGTAAATTATGTTTGTATGTGCTAAGAAATAAGCAATATTTGAGACTCAGCCTATGTCTGCTATTAATATAAATTTTTATACCGGCTAGTGTGAGACAGTTATCAATCAACCGATTAGATAACCAAGAATTCTAATTCTAAGCTCGTAGTTTATTAAATTATACTATTATTATAATATTAAAAATTTGACGGGCTCGTTGGCGCATTCGGTAGAACACCTGCAGAGTGTGGTAACTTCGGGCATTGATCGGGTGGGAGGAATATCTAAATTCCGACCGGGTAACGAACCACCGTTCATAGATGGATAAACCGCGAAGTGCATATTGCGCGTTTCCGTTTCAGTCTGGATTTTCGAATGCTCGAAGTAAAAGGTCGACAGCGCATCATTGACTGATGTTCTGTGGCTGAGGTATCACCTACCATCAAGTGAACCTTATGCTCGTCTGTCGATAACTGACATAATTTTTTTTTATATATAATAACCCTACATACATTTTAAATTCTACAAAGATTTATTAAAATATGATTAAATCCGAACAGTTCCAGGGAAAATTTCTTTCAATAAAATTTTATCGAGGGAATGATTATTTCTAATGATATTGTATTTATGCCTTTAACTTATAACAAGATCGAATGTAATGGAATGAAAGGATCAAATAAACCTCGGGCTGTTAGGAAACTTGACTTAGAAGATTAATACAAGATAAATAAGTTTTAAATGATATATTTACTCTCATTTAAAGTTTTGGAACTTGTTAAAAATACTTGTACGTAATATTAGTCATTAGCACAGAACTTAAGAATATAATATTTATCAACATTATTTTGAAGTTTGAACAATCAGTAAGAACTTAGTAAGCTTCAACCATTTGCCTTATTTAAACGTCTTATCATCGATATGATTACTGTTAATTTTCAATTAAAAATTCACAATAGACTAACAATTCGACAATATGGCAGCGACTTTTAGAAGATAATCAGTAAAATTCAATTTAAACCTTATGACAAACGATTTAAAGTTTTATTTGGCTAACAATATCGTCTGTATAAAGGCCTGTAGCTTATAGTCCAAGATCCCAGGGCCGCCAGACGTCACGTATTTTCTGAAGGATGAAATGTGGACGATTGAGTAGTGTTAGTATGTACTACGATCGTATGCCTACCTGCTAGCTTGTTCAAACGGCCAATTTCCAGGTGTTCAGAAACCCCGTCTTTAAGCACTTAGACATTGTCTGATATTGTCATTTAGACATATCTGTGCAGAAGGTGGAAAACCTCCTTCATGTCTAGGACCTCAACCTACTTTTGACCAAACTCAGTAAGCTCCTGCGGATATCAGTATGTTAATACAGTATAACCTCACTAATCCGGCACTTCAATAGACTGACATGCCCAATAATCCGGCACTCTACGCCCACGCCCCCTCGGCCCTCCCTGCGCCCCGCATCGCGTATGGGTTCCGTATTTTTAAACAAGGATTAAAAGTTGCACAAACACAAAAACATACCTCAAATAAGGATTATTTTAAAACTATGTAATTAATATCAGATATAAAAATATATTTTATTTATTATGAATTTGTCTATACATTCCAGTAATTCGAACATTCCAATAATCCGGCACACTCAGGTTTTAATAGTGACATATTTGTGAGATTCTACTGTAATTACCTATTTATAAAATAACTGAGTCAATACTAATACTGTGAAATAATCGGAAAAATCGGAGCATGTCTGCGGAAATGTTCTATTCTGTATTCTACCTACCCCAATGGGAAAGAAGCGTGAAATATATGAATGAATATAATATGTACATAAAAATATTTGATAATTCGTCGTTGCGCCTGCCAAATTCCATATGTGCATTTTTGTATAGTTTTGGGAAACAACGAAAAACGTATTATTGACTCACATAAGGAGTTTTTCTTAACGGTCAAAACACATATGGAATTAGTTAAACTCCTTTCCAGTTCGAATATCACAAAAAGGATTTTAGTAACACAGTAGAGAATAAAACGAAGATTATTTTTTGTGCAAAAACCAAAAATCAAAAAAATGCACATATGGAATTTGGCAGGCGCAACGACCATATGACAATAATAGTATTTAATAATTCGATTCGTAAGTACATTTATGATGAACAGTTATTTGACCACTGTAAACGATAAAATGAATGTTAATCCTTATTAAAAAAAGCGTATTATAAAATCCAAGACTATGTTGACGATAAAGATGTATGGCGCTAATTCATCTCTGCATGTGCGGCTTCCCTGGCAACTTGCGCTGTGCAAGTGTGTGTATCTCATTTTACACTAATAGTAAAAACTCAATTTTCTTTTGCATTGTATAGAATCTCTGTATACCTTGCATTATATAAACTTCTCAGCCGATAATTACTATTGTAACCGAGTCTTTGTAAGCTAAACCATTGTTGAAAAGAGTGTCCATGGAGTTTCTTGCCGGTTCTTCTCCATGAGACCCACTTTTTGGAACCGTGCAACTAGACGTTTCATAAGAGCCTGCAAAGGCCTATTTGAAATAAAAAACTTTTGATTTTGATATGGCGTGGACAATGTTGAAATGAATATTGATTTCAAAAACTTTTTAAAAATTATATTAATAAAAACAAAATCAAGTTAAAAATACCCAGAAAACGTGATTTTCCTCTAAAGCCTAATTAGTATAAAAATAAATCGAATAAAATATACGCCAAATATTGAATTTTTCCACGTTAAATAAATACGGAATCAGAATTAATTTCCGAACCAATGAAGCCCGTTTCCATAAGACGCTGTATCTACTTCCACCCATTCTGTAAATTGAATGTAATGAACGTTTTTAAGGCTTTCTTGGGGAAATATTAGCTTTTTCACGCGTGAGTTAAGAGTTTTACAGCCTGATATACAAAACGAAGGCAGAAGATTTTTCGCCGCGACTTAAAAGGAATTTTCTGAATTTATTACAGACGCCGTTAGTCACCTTATATACTTCCTGGAAAAGTAGTTATACATAGATAAATAAAAACACAATAATTTATCTATATGTGCAAAGTAAACTTAAAATATTAATTACTATTTTTTAAAATAAAGTAAAAATTTGCTTAAAAAATATAAATACATATGTATCTGAATGATTTTTGACCACTAAGGATAACACTCAATATCTTAATATTGTCTTTTATTAACGCGAGTATCACACATTTAAATAAAATACTGTATGGATTAAAACGCGATTTATTATTTATATTGTTTAAATTATTTATCCCGACGTTTCGGATGCTTTTCAGCAACCGTGGTCGCGGGGACAGTCTGTCTACCCGCGACCACCTCAATATCTTGTATTATTATGTTTAGTAGACGCAAGTATTTGACGTATACGATGACTGTGAGGTCCCGTTTCGAGTCTCGGGAACACTATTAAAAATACATATATGTTGCATCAGGCGTGCAGGGCAGTCTTCTTAAGTACCTACTTAAGAAACCTATCCTTGAATGGAAAAATGAATTAGTGAAAATACTTAGTAATAAGTACAATAAACCTTATCACTTAAGAGTGATTTCTTCCAGGTAATAGGTTATTTCTTCTGAATATCTTTGACGATAGAACTAAACAGAACTATACAAAATCTCAATCATGATTTCTGCTAAACTGATTAGGCAACAATACCGTTCTCAGATATCGTGATACAGCCTCAAAACACTGATCTGTGAAGAAAAATGATTAGTTAAACAGACTCAAAAATGTATTGATTACTCTGTTTATTATCTGTAAAATATATAAGTAAAATTGGTTTAATTCGAAATTAATCAACATATCTATTTTGATTTCAGGTACGTCACAGTCGAGTTTTCCCAGTTATTTGGACATTGCATTGTTGTAAGTAAATAGTTAAAATAATCAGGACTCTAACTTATGTTATTCAATTAAAACTAACATTTTCCCCACGCTCTATAGAATGAAAGGTGGCATTTTCACTGTTTGTTTGTTTGTTTCAAACAGATCTGAGCGAGCAAAATGTTGAGTTGCACGGTAAATAAACGGGTATAAAACAAACAAACATATTGTTCGTCCGTGGTGTTTATTCAGACTTAACGCCGAAAACTAGAGTTACATCATTATTTTGATAGTGATTACAAATCAGTAATAATATCGTTGCTTTCAAAGGCTCGTTCACACCTTTTTTCTGTAAGATAAAAGATAGACAAGCTCATGCTTACCCCAGGGTTAGTAATATCTAACAGCGTATGTAGCCTTGCGGTCGCACGTTCATCCGTAAGAGCATACGTCCTGGGTTCGATTCCCGGGTTGGTCACTATGTGTTATTCGCTTTTAAAAGTGTTATAATAAATTGTGATCAATGTTTGAGAAATTTGAGGGATGTTTGAAGCCCGGAAGGGTGAATAACATAAAACTGTGGTGGAAGTTTGAAACCTGGGCAGACGGCTAATAGGTGGATAACTAACATGAGTGGTGTCATTAAGGGTTAGTAATATCTCAGCCACAAAACGTCAGTCAATGATGCGCTGTCAATCTATGTGTACTTCGAGCATCCAGAAATCCACAAACTGAATATGAAATGTGCAACATACGAGTACTATAAACGGTGCTTTATTTATTGATGGCAAAACCTAGTCGGATTTTAGACATTCATCTTCCCGTTTAATGCATGAAACATGTTTATAGAAAATTATAAATATGTTGTACACGCGAGATTCGAAAACGCTATAAAGAAAATTGAATATAATGAATAATGAAACAAAAATTAGACTAAATAGACGTAGAAAGATAATACTCATTTACCACTTTAAGAATTTATGAAAATATTGTGCTCCTGTTCCTAAAAACTACAAAAAATGTTAAAATCCAACATCAGAAACACCTTTAATATCCAATATTACGCTTAAATAACCTCTTGGTGTTACACCTTGCAATTTCCAATCCATTACTCACACTTTATGGAAAGCAATCGTTGATGTAGGAAAAAAGTACAACATTTGTTTTAGCTGTTAGTCTTGCCTGAGTGCATAAAATGAGCAAAACTCGGCAGAAAATAGCGACGGCGTGCAGTTAACAGACTGGGATACCATGAGGTCATTAACGAAAACGTTCACGAAGGTTGCAAATATGTCTAAAGGAAAAAACCATATAAGCGTTCGTTACAGTTTTGAAACGAAAGAGACTTATAAAGTACCAGTTGTACCGCGTTAATTTAAATTTCCTGTAAGATTGTGATGATTGTAGTGATATCCGTATCCGGATATCCGAGGGAGAAGAAATATCCGTATCCGTAACTTTTTTGGCGGATATTTTACCTTATTATTTTTCAATACATAGATTCTATTCAATATTCTATACATAGGTGATTAGTTAGCAATGAATAACTAATAAATCATTCAGACTATTTTTCATATGTTAATATCAAATATTTAGAACCTTAAAGGACTTTCTAAACGGGCTATACTTTCCCGGCAATGTATGGCTATTATTGCTCGGTCATCTCGAAAACATGGCTGAGTCATGAATTGCAACTATATGGCCCATAATTTGAGATCGTAAACCGGCTATATTATAATCATGTAAAAATGGCTGACGAAATTACATTCAAAAATTATTTATAGTCCAGTCAAATTGCAGCTCAAAATGGGTTAAATAATTAATCATTAAATTATTCGTAATTAAAAGATTTATTTATTTATGATTCTTTACAGCTAACAGTATACAGTATAGAGTAAATAAAAAAAACAGAGTCTATACGCCAATTAGAAGGAATACTAATAATAGTTAACTTAAACAAAAAAAAAGATCTGCAACTTAATCGGAAAAAAATTATAAAAGTGAACGGTTGGAGAGGAAATGGCAAAAAATGAAAAATAGTGGGGAAAAAAAGGATTTTTTTTGTCTTTCGGAAGTAATAATATTGAACATGAAAATAATATTGATGTTAAAAAAAGTTTCGGATAAAAAAGTTTCTTTAATTTTTTTGTCTAACACTAACCGTTCTCAAGTTATCGGATCCTCCAGAACTTATTCGTACCATTTTTTTTTCATGGTAATAACATGTTGAAAAAAATTATCATTTAATAATTTTTTCTATGAAAAAAACGTATTTTATTTATTAATATGTATGCATTATTGAACGTACAGTGAACTACATCTTGAATATACCTTCCATTTGCATTGATTTTACCACACTAGGTGTATCCAATATTGGATTAACAAAATCTTCCGTTTTGCCAATTTCCTTCGGATACGTTTTCCAGATAATTTGTAGTCAGTGCCGACTGCTTGCGATTCTAATACGATCGAGATAAATAAAGTTCTACGAGTTAAGACTCAAGTGGCATTTCAATTAAATGTTTAGTAAATCCATTATCCGGATAATGGCGTTAATGCTACTGTGTAATAGAATTACAATTTACTTTTTTAAGTACTGTCTTAATGAATATTGATGAAGCTGCCTCTCGCACACCTTGGATCTTTGGAAGGGCACTTAACGTAAAATTATGATACAGTCTCGACGTCAAGTGTCAAGTGTTTCATTTGATTCGCTGATAATATCATTAGATATTAATTATAGGCATGTGTTTTATTTGGCTGACGTTACTTTTTGACGGGTTCTCAAATAACTCCTCCGGCATTAAATAATATAACTTTGACCGGATTAAAACGCGTTTAATTATTTATCCCGAAGTGTCGCATGCTTTCCAGCAAACGTGGTCACGGGCAGACTAAAAGATGGTAACGCCATCTATTACGGAGTTGATATTTCCTCCGGCTTGACAAATAAATGTTGAAGCAGACTTCTTGATCGTCAATTTCTGTCACAACTGGTTTGGAAGGATTTTCCTATCTAGAATCTAATTTTTTATGAGTTATTAATATTAATAAAGAATAATTATATGAATAAAGAAAGAAATTTACTGTTAAATTGATTATTGTTAGAATATTTTGATTAATATATTGACTCTATAGTTCTGTAAACCTATGGATGGCACAAGCTTTGAAATATAATAGAAGATATTTCTTATTACTTTCTTGTAAAAAAAAAAACACATCGCGGCGATCTCGATGTAAAGGTCCACTTACTGTAAAATGAGCCTCCAGCTCGTTTGTCGATGACTTTCAAATGATTACAATACATTGGTTGTTGGGTTTTTGATGATTTGGATGGGAATATTATTCGGCGGAGAACTGTATCATATTTCGTGTCTTGAATCAAGATGGGCCAAATTATTTGGTTCACTAACAAGCCTCCATTATTTGAATAAAAATCCCTACAGTTTTAACTAATAAAAAACGACGATTTCAAATGTTTCATTACCCGTTGCTGTTCTGTAATATAATTATTATTTGCGGTAGCTACAAACTTAAATAAATTGCGGTGAAAATTAAAAGCATTGCTAAAAAAGAGGAATAATTCAAGTACTCATTAAAATTTGCACCCGTGTTCTCGAGTTGCATAACTGACACCATTTCACTATAACTCGACACTCAATCTCTTCATCAAACACTTGTCTGTAGGTTTCTACTACTAGGTATGGTCAGCAACAGAAGTCACTAAGTTACATGGAAAATTAATCATTTAAAATTAGATAACTTTTATATATTATTATGAAACTTTAAAGTGTTACCTATTGTTTTAGCAAACGAACGAAGTAGTAGTAGTAGTAGTTTTATAACTTACGATACATACTGTACTAAATTTCTGAATATCAATACAAATTATTGGAATCTTCCAGTCGAGATCTGTGTACCATATTGTGTGATTTTGGCTTTATCTAGGGATTGTAATTATACTTCTGACTCGATGCCTACATTTCTTTTCACAAAATTTTATCAGCAAGATGTATAAATAACATTTACTATAAAGTTATGTAAAAATTGTAATACTACCTTCACAAAAGTAACGACATAAGTGCACTCACATTGGCGTATACGTACTTAAGGACTTTTAAAATAACTATCGAATGAAAGCTATTAAATAGGTTTTTTTAATATAAGTAAAATTATTAACATTAGAATTTTAACCATAATGTACATATTTAAGACCTAGTAGGAGGTATATGAAAAGCCTCCTCCTCCTATATGTATATACCTATCTGTGACAAAAGCCGAACATATATCAAGATCATTTAAGACGTTGTTTTCTTAAAACTTATGACAAACATAAACATGGTATGTGGCACATTCACTCAGAAATTATCCTCCCTTAACTCTTCATATATTTAAGCGAAATATTGCTATCAATCCAATATATAACGCGAAAAAAAGTTTGTTTTAATGTTGCTTATTTTTATATAATATAAATAAAATACGCTTTGTACACGTCAGCTTAACGCATATTTCTAATCCCGCTAAGCACATTTTGCTTCGTGATTTTCATTCCGCATAATCTTATGAGGCTTATTTTCAAGCCCGTAGAATTTCGGTACGAACGGTATTACCTTTATGGGAAGGCGAACCTTCAGTGTGCAAATTATTAACAAATTCTCTTACCACAACGCTTTTAGGTACCCATCATACTTTATACGTATGTATGTAGGCTTACCTGGTGACGACGGTATGACATTAAATGATACCATGTATATATTAAATTCCTTGTCTCTCCAGGAAATCAATTAATTACGTTCAGTTGTTGAATTTGCTCAATTCTGCTGCATATTTATTTCTGCCATATAATAAGAAGAAAGGCAGTAAAATTACATGTACACGTAAGTACTTTTTTACAAGTTCTCATCAATAATCTTATAAACATCTTAATTGAATCATTTTTAAATTTAAATAGATATTTCTCATTTTTTATGTATATCTCCTAAATGGATCTATACGGAATACGGTCAAACAAGACTGTTTTTCTCATTATTTTCCCGGATTACGAGAAAACATATACCTACCACATTATCACGGAGATGGTAAACTTTATAAACAACCTATTAAATTAAATATCTAATATTTTTGCGATTTGCGATATTTTATAAATTACTTGCCTTGACCTGCATCGCTTTATTTTTTACTCAAAGAATATTTTCTGACGGGTTGGAACAAGCTGCATATCTACAATATCGCCTATTTTAAGTTTTTTTATATTGACATTGACGTAGTATATTTTACATAAATAAGTATTTTTTATGCTCTAATTATGTCATGTCTCTGGAATAGCCTCATCTTTTTTATACGACAGCTATGCATTTCGAATACCCACAATATCTATATATATACCATAGAAAACTAAATAATAACTAAAAGTACTTTCTGGATTCAGAACATGAACACGTAGCCAAAGCTACTATCCTATTAATGGCTTGAGGTTTCACGTTACTTGGCTAGAATTGAATCATTGGGATATTTTCCGGTTGTGAAAAATATTTTCTCAAGCTTTCTCCCTATTGAATTCCATGGAAATTGGTTTAGTGGTTAAGGACTGAATATTTATTTACATATTTTCAGTAGAAAGGCAAAGCCAATTACACTACTAAAATTATAATATAAAAACCAAAAATAAGAATATAAATAAAAATAGAAAAAAAATAACATTAATTATTATAATTTACAATTACCCATTCAGATCTTTCACAAAACATCAAACATACTGATAACAGTTCCTTCCATCCATCGGCAAATAAATCACATTCGGGGGGCATTGAGTATGAGTGGTATTCATTCGAGAGGGCATTGAGGGCCATAAGAGTTCGATGGATAGGCGAGTTATAACGTGCAACAGTGCGGGAACTGGGTACAGCGAAAAATTCGACGCTTTCTAGATTGACAGTAATTGTAAGCCGAAAATATTTTGAAAGATTAATTATGAAGATCCGGAGCAAAAATGAAATTCCTAAAAAACATTGATACATAGTGTTCCTGATCGTATTTCTTCCTAACTTCGAATGAGTCATTTAAAATATTTTGTTTCGTATGAAAAACCGGTATATTTTGTATGGACGCGCACTAGATCCTACTCGAGGAGTGAATAACCCATTTCCAATATCCCTTAATCCTTATTTACTGGTTGGTAGGGCTGCCGTACAAAGCCTAGCTTTCTCAACTCTGCAGGGTGCATATTTAATACACGGGATAAGACTACTGTATATATTCAGGCCAACGCGAACGGTCAACTTATCCCAATTTTTATCAAAAAAAATACAGATACTTTAGTAAATAAAAACGTGAATAATAATTTGAATTCAAAACAATACAAGACTACATCCTCTCTACTTTCTTGTGCCTCTTTAAGGACAAGTTTTTAAAAGTAAAAAAAAATGAATTATATATTTTTGTATTATTGAGAGTTTTTTTTATTTATGTGTATGCCATTGTAAGTAAGCTTATTTTGAAAATATTCTTATTTTTTACATAGAAATGTGGGCAAACGGACAAGTGATCATCGCCACCCATAGACAATAATATGCAGGTGCGTGGCCCACCTTTATTATTGAGAAATACTGTAGTAAATAGTTCCCCGACAATTTCGAACCTAATTTTCTTTTGGAGGCAATTGGCATTGTCCCTAAACAGGTTAAGGGCTCAGCCATTTCGTGACAACCCTAACTATTAGGGTTCGCGGTCACGAACATTGCTTACTCTCTCTACGTATTTCTTCGAAACTGGTTCCTGACATATTCGCTAGCGTGTTACGAAGTTGTGGAAATCAAATTCATAGATTTTATTTGTATCACGAAGTGCATGTTCGTGTTTTGATATTATTACGATCCTCAGGCATTGTATTGCGGTGTAAAAATTCAAGACACGATAACGATACAACGTGATCGAGTCGTTAGCCTTATTGTTAAAACTCTACTCTAAAATATAAATAACTAGCAAGGGCTACGGGTACAATGTACATGTAATATACACTAAAATAGCCTATGTTACTCGGTGATAATGTAGTTTTCTATTGGTGAAGTAATGAGTTAAATCGTAATAAACAAACAAATAAATCTTTTCTCTTTATAATATTAGTTTTGATGTGAATAAGTTCTCCATAAGATTCCATAGCTTTATGATAACTCTTAGAAGAAGTTCAAGTTGTACTTACATATATTTGCATTCATCTTAATATATCCAAAGTAAACGTCACATTTCTTATTCCCAAGTAGGTAGGTACTATATAGAGGTAATATTATATAATATAACTTATATTTTATTATTATTATATATTATTTCAGTATACTATGCCGTCGCGCTTATATTTTATACGGGAAATACATTTCATTTCAGGCAATAAAATTATAAAATAAAGCGTGAAGCATAACTTAATGAAATAGAAAACGTATTTCAGTTATATACAGAATTCAAGAATTGCTTTAAACGAATCGTTTGAAATGTTTTCGAAAAAAGAATTATTATGCATTGGTTTATCATAAATTATATTTCGTTTAAAGGAAATATTAATCCATCCATACGTTTCTTCTTACGTAAATATGTCTGTGAATACATATTTTGCATACATCACTCGTTTCGTTCTACACTTTAGCAAACATTGCTATACAAGTCATCAATGACAAGTCAGAAGTAGACGTGGAGGAACAAGGTGTTTAGAGTAATCGATGATCACTTGAACGACAGATGCTACAAACGGGGGCCATAAATCTACCTCCTCCCTCGGGGCGCACCCCCTCACTGAATTGTTATTCACGTTCCATTACTTACCTCAATTTTTTAGCCGAGATACCTGAAAAGAAACTCTTTCACTCATTGTGTCTCATCACTGAATGGGTAAAGAGCCATCATCAAATTAAATTTCCCTAGATTGTTCGTTTTCGTTTTTCTTTTCAGCTGTTTTTTTTTCGGCATCTCGTTGTCACGCTTCAGTAACACAGAACGATTAAATAACTCAGTCGAAAAATAAAACTTCATCCACTGATTTTAAACAATAACATGATTGATGATTATAATTCATTAGATAAAAGCACATATAATATACTGGTATACCTATGTATGTGTGTCTAATGTCCCTTAGTATCATTGTGAGAATGAAAAGTGACTACAGTATAACATTTTTTTAGTATAACATTTTGTTTATATTTTTGGTTTTCAATAAAAAAAACTAATTCAGAAAAAAGGTTAAAATAAAAAAGTGTATCAAAACACTTAATTGACATCTAAGTTAATTTAAAATACAAAATTAATAGAATGATATGCCTTATTAATTTACTACAATCTCTTCCAGGCATCCACTTGATTCAAAAGATCTAAGACGTAATGTACTTTCTATTTTATTCAAATAGTTGCATATAAAAATTCAAATATTGTTTTTTTTTTAAATAACGCTTTCCGAAATATCAGAATAAAGCCCATCAGTGAGGCGGAAAAATTGAAGACATAAATCTTTTGAACAACAAACAACTAATTAAATTGTTTGAAAGTTAAATTTTCAAGTCCGTATGTTTTAAAAGTTGTTGGATTACTTATGTTTTCTATTTACATGCAGATACAGAACCCGCGCGATTGCACAGAGCAAAACTTTTAGAACCGAAACTTTATTTATTTCGTCGTCTTAAATTTTTGCCCCGTTATAACATAACTTTTCCGTGAATAAAATTTTATATTATTCATGTTACGCCAGATATTTTGCATCAATTGTATTATTTATTTTAAGCCAGTTTAGTGTACAAACTCTGTCGTTCAACTCTCTCTGTCTGCCTTAGTTTATGAAGAACGTGCGGACCCGAACAGATTCTGTAAAATGTACGTAAATTCAAACGGCTTCCATAATAAGCATGGAAAGCCAAATATCCACCGTGATATGTGCGTAAAGTCAACTGGCTGCCCTGAATAGCTAGGGAAGACAGTCAGCCAAAGTGGAATGGATGCGAAGTCATCTAGCTATCGGGTCTGTGGAGGAAGGTGTGTTCTTTCTCCAACCTAAAGAAAGAATCCTCAACCAGTCTAACCACTAACTGATTGGCCGTAAGGGTTGTCGAGGTATTTTATTCATCACTTGGAGAAACTTTAATAGGTCGATTCAATATTATTGACGTCTTCTTACTAATTTCAGGCGCATATTGTAAATATCGCTACAGATCCAAGCTACTCTTTGAAATGCACTCAAAACCAACTGACATTTTTTTTTAATACGCGCTCCGTTTATTTTGGGATACACACTTTTTATGCATTTGTATCGTTAATAATTATTTATTGTATCACCTCTCATATTGTAAGATTAAGCCCATAACGAAGAGAGAAAAATGAGGAAAAAGTTTGTTTAAGAGTTTAATATCAATTTTATTATTCTTCAAATTTGTGTAACTTTCAAAGTTTGCCTTTGCTCTGCTTAGTCGTATCAAAATTTAAATATGACTTTACATCAAGTTCCGGTGTCGCAAAATATGGTTTCTATCTACAAAGGATTTTACTTGCTACGTCGACAATTTCAGCAATTTACAATTGCCTAATAAAATTATGAAGGCATGCGCTTTGTGCTGTCATAAAACTGATAGCAGAGAAAATGAAGTTACGTTTACTACAGGAACTATAGAGAGGTATATACATTTGTGAGACTTCGCTTTAAGAGGAAAAAAAATGTTCTAAATGGACGCAATTCAGCACATATCAGAAATGTTGAGTATATTTTCTCATACTCTCGTCTATAATATTGAGTATATGTTATACTAATGTATATGCAGAAAATATTCACAATAGTTCTTAAATATTAAAAAGTATAACTTTTTGTTTTAAATATCAAAAGGCTGCCACTTATTTCTACGTCATCTATAAAGTCATTATAAAGATTAATAATAATTTATTTTTGTATGTTATGAATAAACTCAAAAACTGCTCGACCGATTTTAAAAATTCTTTCACCAATAAAAAGCTACATTATCAGCGAATAACATAGGTTTGTTTTTTTTGTACATTGCTCCCGTGCAAAGCCTGGGCGGATCGCTAGTATTATAAAAATATCTCATAATTTTCAAACGTTCTTTATTACAAAGTTTCACAATAATGCACACTTTTCCAATAAATAACAAAGTGCAACTAAGCCCGCCGTCGCTGATGTTAATTGCACAACAGCTTAGCTAGGTTTCAGCTTGTTTTTTGGAAACACTGCACAGAAGTTTCTCTACACATTGAACTATAAAGTGCTGACCGTACAATTACGACAGATGAATTAAAGCCTAATTCATGCGATTGGTCACATTAAAGTGATCGTGCTTTGTTTATCAATACACTATAAGGATAACTTCACGATTATATAGCTTAAAAATTAAATACTAATAAACGCCTTTACAACCCAGGGTTGTTTGCTTAATATAAAACAATGTATTCTTTATATTATATGAAATAAGAAAGATATGCAAAGAATTAATAAAATTAAATATTTCGGTGCATACCTTACCTACTAGGAGTAATTTGATCATATAAACTGCAATGAAATAAAAATATAAAGCAACTCGCAAGAATATAAGAAACAATATTTTACATTTCCATTTTAAAACTGTAGGACTGCATTAAAACACCGACACACCTGCACCTCTGAAATGTTGGATAAGTTAAAAACCATGTACCGAGGCGTCCCATGTGGACGCCCGTCGGGAAAAATAGGGAGACTAGAAAAATAAGGAAAACCTTTCCTCCATATAACTTAACTACACCATATTCGAATACTCGAAGAACATGCCGCATCCATTTTACTGATTCAAAATTCACTTCCACATAGTGCTGAGTGAATTTTGAATCATAAAATTGTATGCACCTTTTACAACACGCTGTCACTTTAATATCTTGAAATATCAATACTTGATTTAATATTCTTTTTATATCTAAGTACTATTATACTTAGGTACAAAAAGGGTAAACGAAAGAGTGAATCTTTGAAAGAGCTTTACTAAATTACACAAAAATACCCATTACATTGCAATGAACCCTTTTAAATTTAGCTATACTCAAGATTGCTTTTTGTAATTTGGCGGGGCGTATTACCGAATGATTACCGTAACAGATTTTCAGATGAGGTAACACTCAATTTTCTATATTCAATCGAATCTAATCAGTTCACGTCGTCACGACACGTTGAGTCGATGCCATTCCGACGGCGGAACATAAAATTAAGTTAGCTCACTCTGTGCGAGTCCGTTGTAAAATTGCGGAACCACGATCAAATTTCAAGGATAATTCTTGAGAATTCGACGTTGAATTGACGTTTTACATTTCGAAAGACTCATGAATATCGTGGCTGAGCACTATAATGGGTGCCGACTTTTATAGTTTGCAGCTGACATTCCCGTAGGCGACCATAGTTTGCGAAGTTTGCGTGCTTGAATACTGTCATGATAAAAATAGAAGAATTCCTGTCAAAGGAATTTTGCGGTAAATTGCCGTTTATGTTATAGTAATGCTATAGACTGGGAACTAAAAGTAAATTCTTCTGTTATATACAACTATTGTATGTTTTATTCTATTATTAGCTGACCCGGCGAACTTCGTATCGTTGTTTTTATATATATGTATATTATTTATATTTATTATATATTCTCACCTTTTAAAGGCAATACAACAACAACCCTTATCACTTAGGGGTATGAAAAATAGATAGTAGCCGATTCTCAGACCTACTGAATACGCATATAAAATTTGGTAAAAATCGGTAAAGCCGTTTCGGAGGAGTACGGTAACTAACATTGTGACATGGAAATTTTATATATTAGACTAGCGACCCGCCCCGGCTTCGCACGGGTCACGATTTTATGACAAATAAAGCAGTAAAAATTTCATCCAAAAAATAAAAAATAAAATTAGGGGTGGACTACCCCTAACATTTAGGGGGATGAAAAATAGATGTTGGCCGATTCTCAGACCTACTGAATACGCATATAAAATTTGGTAAAAATCGGTCAAGCCGTTTCGGAGGAGTATGGCAACGAAAACTGTGACACGAGAATTTTATATATTAGATATAGCTATAAAAATTATTTAAATAATTGTATATTTTTAGGGATCTAAACACGAGTCAGCAAATTAAATAATAAAAATATTCTACGGTACATCACTTTAGTTTTTTCTCTTGAGTTTATTTCACCACCCATTGGACTATAAAAATCTGATGAATAAATATAATATACAGTTAACTTGTTTTCACTGTAGTTATCTTTTCTATCACCACATCACAAAAGACAATTGTTTGTAATATTATTAGGACAAGCCCTAACAAAGACCATTGTAAATTGAATCGATGTAGAAATGAGAGGGATTCTAAATTAAGCAAATATTGATATCAAATCATCGGATTTAGTTTATTTTTTTTTACGGTAAGGGTATATTTTATGGAAACTTCCTGATTGTTTCCTGAAATAAATGGGCAATGAAAAATATAATATTATCTACTCGTATTATTATTATTAGCTCACTACTAACTTGCGTTTATCATCGGAAGTACCCAGTTCAAATCAAGATAAAAAAAACTTTTGTAAAAAATATACATAAGTAGACGACTGATCACCGAATTGCTTGTAAAATAATCAGTGAAACAGACACAGAAATATGTCTACCCCGTGCCCCACTAGGGGACGGGATATGTGATGTAGTTAAATGATATAATTTTTCACGGTGTGTTAATATCTATACTAAAATTATAAAGAGGAAAGATTTGTTTGTTTGTTTGTCACGATTTATCTCAAAAACTACTGGACCGATTTTAAAAATTCTTTTACCAATAGAAAGCTACATTATGTAACATAGGCTATTTTTTTGTATAGTACATCTACTTTGCACCCGTGCATAGCCGGGCGTGATACTAGTTCTTATTATTTTAGTTAAGTTTACAAAATTATGATAAATGAATACCTTGAATGTTTTGTGTGTAATTACTGCCTTGGATGATAAAAGCCTCTTCTAGAAGTATCCACTTTTAGGCCATTATTTTCCAATTGTGATGTCATTATCCGCGTTCAGATTATTACGATATTGGTTCATCATTATGATCGAGCATAAAAATATCCAAAAACAAATGACAGGACTTCCATAAATATTCAACTCCTTAACAAGTTTAATGTTAATTAGTTCGGAAGCTATTTATTCATTCCAAATAGGTATCAGATAACAAAGGTACCCAAAACGAAAACAAAGACTATCGAAATTAATTTTCCTCATATTAAATGGCAGATCAGCTTTTGAAGTCCCCCTTCAGTTAATTACCCCAGTTTCTCGTTGAGGTGGAAAGTACCTTGAAACATTTTTCGGTCCCGCTAGGGTACATTGATCCCGAGTCCCGACTACAATGGAGCCGAACGCAGGTAATTTCAACAATCACAAATTAAAAATAATTCCCTATGTAGATAGGTACCCGTATGATATAGTATTGATTCAGAATAATACCTTAAAACCAATAATTATTGCGTATTTTTATGTATTATATCCTTATAACATTAATACGACCAGTACATAGGTATGTACTTTGCTTTTTAATTTTATTAAAATTAATTTAACCTGACGAGAGAGTTTCTATAGAATTATATTTTTTCTAAACCATTCATTCTGTACATCGTAAGATTTAATATGAGCTTTTAATAGAAATATTACTTACTATAATTCCCCTTATATAACGATTCAAGTAATTTCGTTGGAAAGTTATGAACAAAATATAATAAACAAACTTATTGCAAAAGCGCGCTACCGCATTCATGTTCAAAATTAAAATTCTTCATTTTTACGAGCTTTGAAGTAAATTTCAGTTTCTGGTTTTTAATATATTTTGAATGATGCAGTTTTTGATGATATTACTAGTTTTTGATAAATGATGTATTATTATTTTTATTATCTTCAGTGAAAACAAAAAAATATTAGTAAATTTATTTCACAAGACTGAAGACTGGGTGTGAAGGTATCCTACTTATGAATATCTGTTATTCAATAACGTAATACATACTGAATTATGTAATTATTTTGAATTTGATCAGGGAATCAGCTTATGTACTCAGCTATTTTGGGTATATAAAAGGAGGGGTCAGTGACTTTAACAAATATAATACAATATGGGTAAGTCCTGTAAATAAGTCAAACGTAAATAGAATATCTGCACACAGCTGCTTGGAGATAAAATATGTTTCGTTACATTGCTACGTAACCTAGAGCTATAGACGAGAATATACGACCTAATAAAAAATAATTTATAATAACCTAGTGAAACAGGAAAAGGCTTTTTCTGTCCTTAGACCAATTCTTTTAAGCTATTATAACGAGTTTGTGTGCTTGTTTGTTAAGTATTGTCAGCGTAAATTGATGAAAGGTGTTAAGAAAAATACTAAAAACAAGAAGACACTGTTAGTCATAGTGTTAGTTGCATAATATAGAAAATTGTAGCAAATATCATTTTCGTAGGAATCATTGGCAACTTTGTGAAATTTCAAAAAATTCATTTGTCACCTTTCAGTCTGCCCGTGACCATGTTTGCTGAAAAGTACTCGAAACGTCAGGATAAATAATATAATTAATTAATCCCGTTTTAATCCGGTATAAAGTTATTTATTATTATTAAAAGAATATGGAGTAAAGAAAGCTTTAAAACTTGGAAAGGACTTTTATCAAAAAGTCTTCTTCTTCTTCAGCCTGTATTTATCCTCTGCTAGACGTAGGCCTCTTCTAAAACGCGCTTTTCTTCTGTCCCCTGCTCTTCGCATCCAATGTCTCCCCGCCACTTTTCGAAGATCGTCACACCAGCGTGAAGGCGGTCTTCCCACACTGCATGCGGCTACCAAGACGTTTCAAAGAGTAGTGAATGTGATTTTTTATTTTCGTTATTTCGATTATCACAGGAAAGTACTAATCAAATGAGATTACTTGGTTTATAACATTATTTACTATAGAATAACAACATTTATACGTCCTTAAATTCAAAAATTAATAATATCTTAATGTAAACAACAAACAAAGTTGAAGTAAAACACGAGCTCGTAGGTTCCAACTCGTATAACGTAGAGGCGTCACCAATGTCACCATTTGCATTTTATTACCCAACTTTCTGGCCGCTGTACGCCTATTTTTATGGTAAAGTTATTCAAATGCACAGCAACATCATAAATTGAAAGGGGTAGCCTTGTAAGGCTTTATAAGATAGCGACCAAGCTTTCAAACCATCTGTGTTCACCTGAGCATATTGGGGTTTCATAATAAGCATAATAGAATCAATGTATTTTCAACAAATAACTGATTTTTCTTACACACTATACTTATCTATTCTAATATTATAAAGAGGAAATATTTATTTGTTTGTTACGATTTAACTCAAAAACTACTCGACCTATTTTAAAAATACTTTCACCAATAGAAGGCTACATTATCAGCGAGTAACATTTTTGTGTATAGTACATCTACATTGCACTCGTGCGAAGCCGGGGAATGTTACTAGTATGTATAGAAAACCACGTCCTTCAATACTCAAAGGTATCTCCTTCTTATTATCTATCGTCATATTATTTACCTAGTTAATTCATTAGCTTGATACACAATAAGAACCAACCCTTAAAGAATACGCTGAGCATTTCGAGTGTCAGCGTCGAGTGTTAAAACAAATGTAAAAAGCTACGAAAAAGCGATGCAAATCTTAACAATATTCATATTCGTTTTAGCACTAGTCTTTGACGCTTGCAGCAAAGAGCTTAATACGCTTTGAGCGCTAATTCAGTGAGCCAGGGGCTAGAATTATTTCGCTCGAAGAAAGCAACCCCAGTATTTTAAGCATTTTCATTTCTATTACATTCGGCCGCGTATTACTAAGGTAAGCCTAAATTTTATTGAGTTATTATTATCATCATTATATTATACTAGACAGTTATATGTATATTGTAAGTAGAGCTAAATATTGTAATAAAAGTGCCTATTGGACACAAGTTTTCCGGTCAATCTAGTAAAGTTTGCCATGAATCTTGTAGGTTATTTATCTAAAAGCATTTTTGTGTTATAAACAGAGTTCAGAAGGAATTATTTCGAGAGAAACGTCAATCGTCCCTTTGACATGGGACAGCCGCAACCACTCCTGAAAGGAGGCTTCAGGCCTGGATGTATTGAGTTCTCATTATATATTGTTTCCTTTGAAGTTCTTGCGTCACTTTTCAGGAAATCAATTTCTTAAATGCTCTGAGGTCACCGTTATAGAATGTCTGAGTATTTAGTAAGCTTATTGAATGAAAGTAAGAGCAAGACTATTTGAAAGCAAGTGAGCATTAAATAAAACCGTTTTAATATACCGGTATACTTCTAAAGTCGCTAAGTGAAAGTATTCAACTGTTTAAGAAAAAGGACTTTAGTGTTAAAAAATTGAATTTGCTTATTTTATTTTTACTTTCTCGTGTAAAATATTACTTCAGGGTGTACCAAATTAAAATTGACGTTTAGGAAATTTTAAATAAATTCATATATTTCTCAAGGGAGAGAGACTAAAAGCCTCCCCTTTCCGATTAGCGCACTTCGTTTTATATTTACAATATGCTTTGAATGCGTATTTGAAGAGATTAAAGATTAAGTGGTCATTAAAGTAACGTTTTGTCATACGAATATTTATTAAATTACAATTCTATTGGATTTCAACTTATTAAGGAAAATAGATATAGAAATTCGAAGGATGGGCAATATGGGCATGGTAGGTCAAATGACATGGTTGCGTCACTCTAATGGTGTCGAAAGGTTATGGGTTCAATCCCCGCTGAATGGACTTTCTCTACTACAGTCAGCTCACTGTATATTTAAACAGCTCATGATAAATTGATGTGGCTGAGACATCATCACCATGTGAGACTGTAGCTCTTTCCTAAAAAAAAATCAAATATAGTATCTAAGTGAATTAAGAGGCCAAGAAATGTATGGAATTTATTCCCGGGAGATATATAAAGTTACCCCGTAGATAAAGGCTGATCGCAAACATTCTGCGTAATGTTGAGTGAAATCTTCTATTGTTTATTACTCGAAAGTACTTTTATTTCTTTTTAACATAGATTTTTTTTTGACCTCTTACATTCATTTCATTTTAATTCCTGTAAAAGGGACTAATTGTATCGTATTATGATATACATACATATTTTCCATTAATTTATGGGAAGAAGCAATAATTCTATTTCTTTCCTGTGATAAAAGAAGGGAAGAGAGCGGCCGGAAAAACATGGATCGACTATGTGAAGAATGATATGTGTTTGAGAGGTGTGACTGATATGGCGAGTGAAAGAAGAAAACGGAAAAAGAGAACACACTGTGCCGACCCCAAATAAAAAAAGGGAACAGAGCAGGAAGAAAGTGATCCAGTGATAAGAAGCCAAATCAAAAGCACTATTATCTAGTTATAGTATTATTAGCTGACTTATCGCGATGCAAACTAATTCTCACTGTTCCAGTTATATCTGATCCAAATCTACAGCTTCGAATTTATTGCACCATTATAATATAAAGTCGGAAATGTATCAGTTGGAGCGTCTGTAATGGAGGCGGGTGTAATAATAACTTTGACAGTTATAACCTCCACAATGCTTAGTTTGCTTGGTGAGAGTACGCGAAACTTTGACACTTCTATTCACAATACGTTATTGTGGCACTTTGAATCTTTTAATACCTATTTGCAATCCATCGCAATATACGTCTAATGTTTAATATTGTTATTCAATATTTCCAGTAAACAATTTTACCGAATTCCCGAAGTATGTAGCAGTGTTTATACAAATGCAAATGTTATACGATTTTGGATAAAACAAAAAATTCTGCATCTCATGGCGCTGATACGTTTATATATCTATGTACATCACTGATCCTTTTTATTTATAGTCAAGAAGTTTTATGTACCGTAGCGGATGCTATTACTATCTACGCTTAGTTATTCCATACTATACACCAAAGTATCTATGCTATAAAGAGAACTCCACATCATTGCAAACATGTAGTTTTATTCAAAATATCCTGGTTCTTCTTTCTGCGCTGTTCATAAAAAAAAAATATTTGGAATCGGCGAAGTATGTTCTCTTTTTCCATTATCTTCATTCATTCGTAATATCATCAGGCACCCCCCCCCCCCAACACATCATTCTCCACATAATCAATCCACATTTTTTCGACATTCCTCTTCCTTTTCGAAACATACAGCTACTTATTTAAAATATGGAATTTAAAATTATCTTCTTTTTTCAGGCAAAATGTGGCGATTAGCGCCACTAGTGCTGCGGCTGCTCGCTGTAACACTGGTGGCGCTGGTGCTCGCCGACCCTGGCCCAGACGGCGACACTTCCCTGGTGCCACGGAAACCTGAAAGGCCCGTGATCCGCGCCACGGGACCTCCGCGCCGACAAGGACGCAAGAGACGTCGCACAACAACGACTACAACCACTGTTGCCCCAATTACTTCGACTACTGTTGATCCGCGGCTCTTCGACCATGGTAAGTATTAAGGCTTTTTAACCATTGTATTTTATACGTAGGGCTGTTTGTAGTTAGGCATCAACTGGAAGGAGATATACTGCTCCAAACGTTCTGACGGGCTCATTGGTGCGTTAGGTATAATACTTTTTTTTTATAGTATAGGGGGCAAATGGGCTCACGTGATGGTGAGTGATGACCGCCGCCCATAGACATCTGCAATACCAGAAGCCTTGCAGGTGCGTTGCCGTGCGCATCGATGGGTCGTGAGTTCGAATCCCACCGGGTTGACATGTTTATAAATTTCTGTTAGCATGTCCTGCCTACGTCTGGTAACTTCGGACATTAAACGGGTGGGAGAAATATCGAAACTCCGACCAGGTAATGAACCACGTTCATATAATAGATGGAAAAAGCGTGAAATGTACATATATTTCGCGTTTCAGTTTCAGTCTATGGATTTCCGAATGCTCGAAGTAAAAGTAGGTCGACGGTGCATTGACTGATGTTCTGTGTCTGAAGTATCACCTACCATCAAGTGAACCTCATGCTCGTCTGTCGATATCTAACATAAAAACACGTATGGAACGATTATACTTGTATTCCAGTATAATCTTTGAAGTAAAAGTGGAAATTAATATTGTCTTTTATTAACGCGAGTATCACACATTTAAATAAAATACTGTATACCGGATTAAAACGCGATTTATTGTTTAAATTATTTATCCCGACGTTTCGGATGTCCAGTCTCCCGCGACCACGGTTGCTGAAAAGCATCCGAAACGTCGGGATAAATAATTTAAACAATAAATCGCGTTTTAATCCGGTATACAGTATTTTATTTAAAAGTGGAAATTATTACTCTCCCGAGACAAGAAACACTCGAATTGATCAATAATAATTGGCATGGATTTTGGTAAAATGAGTTCTTACTGATTAGTCAGGATGGGTGTATATAAGTAATTAGAATTAACTAGAAAAATATTCATTCAACAAAGGGTATAAATAATGTTTGATTAACATAATCAAAAAGTATTTATTTAACTACATTTTAAATTGTCACTTGCTTCTGCATGTGATTCGTCTCCATCGAAATACCAGAGATATTTGCGTGAAATTAAAAGATTCCTAAGTGACAATCCAATGTTATATGTATATAAAACTCATCTAAACCGCTTAAACGTGAATGAGTAATAAATCCTATTTCTATCTTAGCTTATTAAAATACTGAAAGAATATGGAGGATGAAATATTAAAATAAATTCTACCTGTTATGCAAAGTGTCCGCGCTATTAATGGATAAGTCGATCACTGTCCGCAGGGAAATCGTTTCATGATAATGTAGAAATAGATGAAATAAAATGAGCTATCTAGGTTTATAATTGATTTTAAAAGAAATTGATATCAATAAAATAGCATTTACACTTTGACAATTAATATTAACTAGTATAAAATCTTTTTTTAATTTACTGTACGGATTAAACGTAGATATTTATAGACATTAGACACTTGAATGATCCAATATTTGACATATTTTTCGGGCGAATACTGAAGTGTTACGACCGAATACTAACTTACCATTAAGTTGAGAGCTACTTAAAAGGTTTCTGTACGTACCACATAAAGAAAATGACAATAATATTTTTAGATAAAGCAAAATTCTGATTTGCGTTTGAATATTTGGCCACCTGTCTCATATTTTAACATGAGTAACCAATATTAGGATAAGAGAAAATTCACGTCATTAATAATACGGCGGTATCAATAAATAAAAGTCGAATTTAAAGCTAAAACAAAATTAATGTAGCTCAAATAGGCGTATACTTAAGAACCAAAAAATATACGCTTATTATTCTGTTACACGTTTGCCTCATTAACTAATTAGGGTAGACAGGTGTCATACCAAAAAAAACATTATTATTTTGACAATTTATACGAACGAGATACCGTGAGTTAAGCAAGCTATGCTATGAAATACGCCAGAAAATTGTAAGCTGACATTTAATTGCAGATTTTTTTTAATTCATGCTTTAATATCGAAATTATGTACTATATAAAGTGAATTTCGGGGTCTCGTAGTGGGGTAGATGCATTTCTATGTCTGTTATTATTATTTATATATATCGAATATTTGCAGTACATTATAAGCCTTCTGTGGCTTGCCCGTAGATGGGCTTACACCTCAATGTATTAAATACATAGAAAGATTTTTGTCATTTTTACAAACGTCTGAAATAGTGAAATATTCGATACTATACAATCCTTGTATTTGAAATTCAGTCGTGTCGCCAATTTCGTGAAGACGTCACTTGTCCGTACTCCGTACTGCGTAAGTGCATAGTTTTACAAGGGTTTCGAAAGGAATGCCTGAAGACGTGAAGATATTCTAATTATTTGTTGCCAAGATACGGACGTTATTTGTATGGGGAATTTAGAAGAATTTGCTGAGTTAGTTGCTTAAAGAGGCGTAAAGAAAATATGTTTTAAAGGAGGATTCTTGTCAAACTATATTATTTTGTCACATGAATTGTTACTGAAATAGATTCCTGGATTTGTCATGATCAGATCACTTAGATATGCAATTTTAATAGTGTATTACTTTAATCCTCTAGTCACATCATGTGTCAATATCAATAGTGTTTCTGTTTGAAAAAAGCTTGATCTATTGGATAGATAGTAAATGGAATTTGGTATGCCAAAAATAATAATCCATCTTCATCTCACACGTAATAATAGTAAGATATCCTGTCCTTGATGGAAATGGAATGATCAAACCAATTTTCTATTATATTTTTATGTGCCCAGTCAACGTAACTTTTTTTACACGCTTTATATTAGCTTCACCACTATGTTTGTAACCGACTTCTTTGGGCGATGACCCACTTTAAACGGCCAGATTTCGTTCAAACTTCCCCCCGGCCCCGGCTTCGCACGGGGCTAGATTTTTTGACAAAAAAAAGCAGGGGTTGGTAATAGAAGAGTGAAAATATAGGGTTGTATGTATTTTTTAATGCCACATTATATTAAGTATGAAAGAACTATATTGTAAACATTTTATTTGAAATATCCTTCATCATCAAATCTCAACAAAAGATACCTATAGGATAGATGTATGACCTATAGGTTAATCTCATTACTAATTTCTAAGTTGAAAGCATCAATAACCGTTTTATAAAGACCTTTGGCTCCAACGTCGTCCGTAGCACGTGCAGTATTCCTCGAACGTAGAGTGCGGTATTGAAAGAGGTCTTGATTAGCTGGTGAAAATATGACCCTGCAAGGAGGTGGGGTTGGGTCGTCATTTCACACCTCTTGAACGCGTATTGGACCAATATTAGGTTTATTAGATAGATTCTCGACGTAAAAAGCTATTTTTATTCCATCTCTACAATTTTATCATTTTCTTATGAGTAACTTAATAAAATTACTTTTTCATTGATGTAATTATATTTTAATAATGTACAAATTTCTTCAAAAATAGACTATTTAATAGGCAAAAACTAATTAGTATACTCTCTAAATGCCGTTAAAATAACAAGAGGTTTGCTCAAACAATTTCAAATTAATTAGACGCGTAGTTTTCTTATATAAATAATGTCAATGAAACCCAGCAAAGTTAATAGAAGTGAAATTTTAATTAAAATTGTGATACCTAAAATTTTCAACTAGACGAAGTTATTATAAGTTTACCTTTTTCTGTGAGCTTTTAACCAATAACGATTGTCCTACTATGAAAACCAAAACTTTTTGAAAAAATACATTTTCCAGGTGGATATCAATTGTAACTGCATAAACAGTTCAAATAACTGTCACATCCGGTGGTCTGTAAAAATAAAATGTATGTTACAAGAGCAATAAATTTAATGTATTACATTTAAAAGAGAAAAATTTTATGACCACTCCAAAACAGAGCGTGTACGTGACAGTGGTGATAATAATACTACTTGAAATTCTATCCTCGCAATAAAGCATTGATTAAATAAATTTCAAACTGATATTAATATCCAAAGAGCTTTTAGAATTTCATACAAAAATCAAAACTCGAAGAATAACGTATCGTATTGAAACAATTTAGGTAATTCGTATCTTTTGTTGATTTATGGATTGAATTAAAATTTTGTCTACATTTTCCATTGATTTATATGATGATTTATTGTTGCTTTGTTTTCGCTCTGGAGCTTTTAATGACAAGGATATCTTCTACAACTTTAACTTCGATTGATACTTCAAATTATTAATTGTATATTCAAATAAACGTGAATTGATTTGAAAAATTGGTACATAAGAAAGTTTCTCGTGTAACTTAGTTTTTTCTTGTAAAACTTAAGCAGAAATTTTATATTGTTGTATTTGGCGCAATGCCATCTTTGTCGTTGCTGGTGCCTAACCACGATGAATGTTATTCTTAAGAACCGTTCGGATGTCGTTTACATTTGGCAAAGCTATCTTACTAATAAAAATATTTCTCTTCGTGATTGTAATTCGGTGGATAAATCGTTGCTTTATTTGGAGAAATTATTGAACATTTTTATGTTTCGACTTATTTTGGTTAAATTATTGAGACGAAGATCTATTTGCGTTTAGATTAGCCAGTTATAGGAATCAGAAATTCGTTATTTATTACATATACAAAAAACATCACTTTTTCACAGACTACCCTAAAAGATGCGATTTCGATTTATAATATAACTATATATAACTTAAAAAAAATATTAAATTGATGTAGGTTTTTTACACATACATAATTGTAAACAATAAAAGTAGTTCACCTTCAATTAATCATTATTGATTTGATTTAATATAGTTTATTTAATTTAGTAAATAAAATTTAAGTAGATTTATGTAAGATTATGTATGTTTTTTTTAAATATTTCGTAAATATACGTCTTCAAATTGTTAAATTTTTGTGTTATTTAAGAAAGGCATTTCATATAATATATTACCATAAACATCGTGACTAACAGCGAAAGTATCTCTTACATCATAGTAAGGTTTTGTAAATGTAAAGATCAAATAATTATTAGACTAATTCTATAAATAGCTATTAAACTTAGCAGTCTAAAAACCAAACGGTTATAGTAAAAAAACTTGACAAAGAACACGGCACACTCAAAGCAAGCGAATAAAATGTTATTTTACCACGACTTAAAACTTACACAATACGCGGTGAATGTTAAAAAAATGTTAGTAAACTCTAGTCACCTACAACCGTTTCGAACTGGTTCAACAAAGAGCTGAAATTAAATTTACGCCACGAAAGAAAAAACTAGTTACAAGGGGAAATTGGCGGAGACAGTGACAAATTGTACTCGCTAAAGCAAAGGTATTCCAACTCACTCTAACTCACCTTTACCATATTTTTTATTTCACACACTATGTGCAAACCCACAGCACAAACTGCAAACTACGGACAATGTTCATGCATTAATTATTTAAAACAAGGAAAAATACTTTGTTTACAGAATATTAGTTCGTGTCTGTGGGGGGTTCCGTTTGGAATTTTTATTGGTTTTCTTGTAATATTACTAATCGTTAGCTTCGTTTGCCTAGAGATAGAAATCCTTTCCGAGTATCAATTCTCTCTTACCTCTCTTTTTTTGTAGATAAAAAAATATATTAGGACGATATTAGATGGGATACAATTTGCTTAAAAAAAGCTACCTAGTAAGATTTTGAAAGCTGTAAACGACAATAATTTCATCAATAAAATGATTTTAATAGGTACTTACCTACACGTAGGGTTACCAAATGAAAAAATTAAAAGTCCGGAGGAAAGGCCTGATTTCCATTGAAAAATCCTGAGATTTTTTTACACTTTCAGAATTTTCTCTCAGACGTACCTACTTAAAACAATTTATAAAACGTAGTAATATTTTCTTTACTGCGGATCTTCTTAATAAGTATTGATTTTAATTGTGCAATTATTACCAAAGGAAGATTATTTAACTTTTTATTGGAATGTAAACTGTGGTTTATTAAAAATTCTATTCCTGACATTTCCTGGGATTTGCAAAATCCAGCCGCAATCCTGAGAAGAGTCCAAAAATCCTGAAATCTCAGGACAAATCCTGAGATATGGTAACCCTACCTACACGTAACTTGGAAAGTTTTTCAGCGGTACAGAACTTTATTGTGGCTAGCATGTTACTTATAGTAAAAATATTTTCTTTTTTATGAGTAGGTAATCGCATTTTTATGACCAAGCTATACGCTGAGGTGAATAAAAAAGTACTCAGGGAAGCGCCTCAATGGAAGAACTTTAATTTACGTAATCGAATTTTTATGATCGTTCTAGAATATTGTGGGTAATGCGTATTCGTATTTTAAGATATTTGGGATTTCAGATGTTAATTAAGCAGCGTGAGTCTCGACGGACCGTAAATGATATCACAGTTAAAAGACATAATTCAGACTCCAGACTGATGGTTGATTTAAAAAATGTACGGTTCATAATTGCTTTGAATTGAAGTCTGAAATAATATTTAAATATTTCTTTCTGAATTTACAAATATTTAGTGGCCCGACATAGGGTAATACGTGTCAGCTTTATTGTAATGTAAAAAGTGAATTCCCGAGAATAATGGGGCATGGGGCAGACCCATTTCTGTGTCTAACTGATCATTTTTCTTTACAGGCAAGGAGGTGATCCGCCTTCTGTGCCCTACCTGATCGACTTTCTTAATCCTGTTTCCTCGGGATTTGAACCCGGGACCTCTGGTGCTAAACGCATCGCGCTTACCATGTAAGAGCCCGTGAAATTAGATTCAATTATTCATCATTAGATTGTGAAATCCGACCTATAAAACATTATATTAACAGCATGGTTGCGCTTGGTACGCTTTCCCCTATTCTATTTTTCTTTATAAAATAGGGGGAAAACAGCAGGTGGCCTGTATAACACGCAGGAATGTTTCTCTGGGTTTTTCAGGAGACGCGTTCTGTTGTACGTATCGTAATCCACCCGCACTGCAGTAAACCGCTGTAATTAATCTTCTAGAGAATATAAAAAATGTATAAATATTAATATTTGTTTTTTTTTTGTTTAGCATCTAGCACTGATATGCTTTGCTAAAAAATTATGCTTTACAGAATAGTGGGAATTTTTTTTTAATGTTAAAATTCATCAGATTCGTCAGATTCCTTAGCCACAGATCATCAGCTAATGATGCGCTGTCGACCTTCTTTATATTTCGAGCATTCGGAAATCCATAGACTGAAACCGAAACACGCAATATGGACTTCACGGTTTTTCCATCTATGAACGGTGGTTCGTTACCCGGTCGGAATTTCGATCTCCCACCCGATCAATGCTCGAAGTTACCAGACGTAGGGAAAACATGCTTACAGAAAACTATAAACATGTCGTCCTGATGGGATTCGAACTCACGACCCATCGATGTTCTACCGAACGCTCCAACGAGCCCGTCATTGTAGTTATACATATTTTCATCCGAATTTACCACATCCTATTTTCCAACAGAATTATAAGAGTTCACTTTGAACATAATATTAAAACATAACTGCCATTAATTTTCCATTTAATTAACGTCAACTTAAAGTGTTCAGTCTCAAGGTAAATAGCATCTACTTCAAAGCGCAGAATGCATGCAAGCGTACACTTGTCTACAAAAATAGCAATGTTACGCTTCGTATAGACCTCGTGAAATGTAACATAATATATAATTGTTAAAACTGGGCTAACATTAACAGTCTTACCATGTTTTACGTTAGTTCAGATTGCAATGAAGTACTTTTAAATTTTGTCCGATTATACGGTTGTATGATCACTAAGGGGTCGTTTAGGGTACTAAATAAGTCTGTAGACTTGTAGCGTCAAATATTAAACATGGCTTAGGACATTCATTGATTTGGCCGATATCATCTGCCTCGTACTTACTGACGTCGAGTACCTACTTCAGACGTCTTTCGGGTTAATAACAACCGATCCTAGATGAAAACCTGTAAAGTTTAAACAACGCCCTTCGGTTTCAGGCTTATGAATTTACGAATACGCATAATTGATTGTGTCCTGTGCCTGAAAATTACTCAATATCAGATGAACTTCGCGCTCATTGGGTTAAATCTGATATTACAAAAACTTTTTAGAGCGGCGCATATAAGTCTGAATCACAAACAAATTATACTGAAGCGTCAGATATTTTTGTCAATTCCATATATTCGGCACAATACAGTTTTTTTTTCAATATAGTTATTATTTATAATATAATAATTCCTTTACTGAGTAAAGTATTGTTTTTAAAGCTTTCAAACCGCAACGCAAAATAAATATCACTTTTTCTACGAACACAATTTGTATGAAATAAAAATTCGTATTTTAATTTCATACAATACGTTTATACAAAAACGAAATACACAATGATTTGGTATATATACTCGTAGTTACAGTACGGCTATTATTGAGCCTGTAGCATTTTTCCAATTAACAACGAATTGTATTCACCTCGCAAGCTGTTTAAGTGATTGCTATCGAACTGCTACCCACTTGATTTATGGTTTGTTCGCTCTCTGCGTACACAGTGATTTTGTGTCGATACAATATTTATTTTACCAAAAATCCTTGTATTACGAGTTAGGGGGATTCATTTTTCCACCTATATTAATCAAGGGTTATAACTCACTAGTGAAAGAGACGAATGCGAGGAAAATAGGCAGAATAGGTAAAGTTGAAGATGATGATTTATTATGAATCGGACGCAAACAATTCAAACTAAATATCTGGGAACTGAAACATGCATGAAGTCAAAGTTTGTCTCAAGTTAAAAATACATTTTTTTTAAATTGCGCATTATCTCTAATGTTTATAACTTGATCGGAATTTTGTGTTTCCTTACACACGTTTAATGCCCAAAAAAAGTTACGGAAGGAGAAACATGTTTACAAAAAAATTAAAAGACGGCGTAATTCTGACGAACAATTGTAACGTAATAATAATTATTATTATTATTCACTCAGGTATAAACCCATAGTAAGCCAGGTCATGATTAGTTCATGAATTTTATATAAACTTAACTATTGAATCATCGCATGCCGCCAAAACTAACACAGATTGAAACTATGTATAACATAATCAGTAATAATGTATATAATAAATACTTATAGTAAAATAGGTTTTGATGAGAGAATAATATAATTATTAAATGAAAAATAATTTATAAAAAGTTATATTAGAAGATTTAGATTAGAGAATTGAACTTCTATATATTCGCACTGTTAATGAAAGTTTTTTTAAAGAGATATGACGTGCATATGTATCTAAATATCAGAGGTGAAATTTGATGTGAGGCAGAAAAGGTTTTCGCCTTAGAGTGTTTTAGGCCATTCTATTTAGAAAGTTAATTTTGAGTAAGGTCACTTGAATGTTCGATATTTAATAATTATTCAGTAATTATTGTAATGTATGTTATTATAAGCATTTATATTGTTCAATAATACAAATATATATATTATTAAGTAGTATGTGAAGTTAAAAAATTACTGCGAAGTATTATGTATTTTTAAACGTAAAATGTTGTAGGTAGTAGATAAACTACTAAGCTATTGTGAAAGTGATTTATAAAGTGGAAACTAGGCGTGCTAGGAAAATTGTAACCAAATGGAACACCCCCATTTCTTGTCATCACAGTTCTTTATTCCGTAGTAATAGAGCAGAAAATAAAAGAAACATCTCCTTAAGGATCTGTGATGAACCCATTGTCTTTCGTACCGCAGTTGCAATTATACGGCTCTAAGCTTTATTGTATGCATTCAACAATAGCATTTTTACCTACACAAAGGCCTTTATAAAAAAACAGTAAGAAATTTCATATATTTATTATTTTAACTTTAATGTCATTTATTATGTGCTCTAATCTATATCAATAAAATTCTAGAAATTTCATAATAAATTCCTTTTAAAACATTAACAATGAAAGGTACATTTACAGTTGTTATTTTCCTTTCTATAAATGCATATTAATTAATGCATTAGCGTTACCTTACTTACAAAACAACAAAATGGATAATCCATTAGTGTTGCTGCATGGTAAAAGCATTGAAAGCTTCTTTTCGATAAACTTTTTGTATTTTTATCTACATTAAGAAGGGTAGGTATAACTGGAAAGATTTCAGTATTTAGATTTGGAAAAAGAATATTGGAAATCCGTAATCTATTTTATTAAATATACTTTTGAACTGTTTCATTAAGCTATAGTCACTGTGCTTGCATTGCGCTGCGCCACCAACGGAAAATTAATGTAGCATATAACGCAACTTCCACAGTTACTATGAAACATTAAACGATACACTAAATAACCGGCGCTCTATTTTAAACACGTTCCAATGCTCGCTCTCGTCCCAAACTTCGAATACAACCCCGCTCAAGCCTATGATCACGCGCAATCTATAACACAACACTGCGAATAACCACTACCTACATTGCGTTGTTAGTAGACGCTGAATCCTTGAGGACTTTGCCTACTCAAATATTAAGTTTGGTAAGAATTTTAAATAAGGGTAGGGTGGCGCACCCGAATTAAATATTAAGAACTCTAATCAAGGGTATTTTATACGAGGTTTTACGAGATACTTTTGACAGTTATGTAACATGGAGGTCAAAATAGTACATTGACCTTTAAATTAAAACACCAAAACTATTTTTACTTAGCCTGTGTAAACATAGACTATTGTTGCAGTTATAATCATTAATTTTCTTTACTAATTTAGTTAGAATATACTTTACTTAATCTATGAGTCAATCAATCGATGGTTCTGCTGAACACATTAATGGAGTACGAAGCATTCTGCAGGCATATCATAGCTACAGAAGGAATATTTATATATCATAGAATGTTTCCTAATTACTAGGCATTCTTTACATACAAACGTTCATATTTTACGCCTTTTCATTTGTGTAAGTTACAATTTTTTTATACTTTGATATCACTTTCTCCTCCACTTTCATTAATTTTGACTTTCGTCTATTATACTTCTTGTCTTGTCTTTCACTCCACAAAATATAATAATTTCATAATATCAAAAATCTAATTGAATAGTTTATATTGTATTTCTTTAGTCTACTGTCCTCTTTATTGAAAACTTGCGATCCGCCCCGGCTTCGCAAGGGTGCAATGTAGATGACTAGAATGAAATAGCCGATTTTAGCTGATAATGTAGCTTTCTATTGATAACATAATTTTTAATATCGGTTCAGTAGTTTTTGAGCTAAATCCTAACAAACAAACAAATCTTTCCTCTTTACAATGTTAGTATAGATAGTTCCATATACAATTTTTTTTCTATATCCGAAGTATTACTTAAAATATGTTGTGTCCAAATACAATTGAAGACATGCGTGGGTGAAGGGGGTATGATTCAATTTGTAAATGATCGAGAAAATGGGCAAAACAGTGTTGTTACATATTTTTAGACAATTATTAACTTTCTTGACATTTGACATATAAAATAATCATACATTTATATATTGTTATGGAGACACATAACCCCTTTACTCAACGTAAAAAAAAATGTAAGTATATGTGTACTTATGTACACGCGTTAGAAGTTCTTCTTTGGCGTCTGAAGAAAAATTTTAAAAAACAAAACTGCAGTAAATAATGAAGAAAAATGTTAAAATCAATCAAATTCTATTCTGTAGCCAACTTCATCATGTCGTTTTTTTGGGACATCGTGCGCGCGCAGGTCATGAATTCACTCTCATCCAAACGCGCCAAAAGAAGTATAACTTCAAAAATAGGAGTTCTAAAAATTTTACATAGTCCCTTCATTCATTCATATCTTCAATTATATTAATTAATCCACCGAGCAGTAGAAGACCACCGTCGACGATACACAAAGCACAAACCCCGCCATTTTCTCGGTTCCAATTTTGCGTTTATACCTGCGGCGCGTCCTGGAGGGCAAACGTCCGAATTTTTATTTATTTTCCTTCATTTAATGAAATGAAAACACAATACACGTTAGCGGAAGGACGGCAAAGGAAAAATTTAAATTCGCATTTGCGGTGTAGTTACTTAAACATACCGTTATTTATTTTTCTTCACCGCCCTTTGTTCTGGTTTTTTTTTTTCAAGATAAAATTTTGTTATATTGAACAATGTTTATCCGCATTCTGACTTTGATGGAAGTTATGTCATAATATTATCTCATCTTTTTATGATAACTTAATTGGAAGGTCTTTAATTTTTTTTTTCATTTCCATGTTATGAGGGATGGGACGGTGAAGTCAACCAAATGAATACTGTTCATTTGCATAAATAATGGCATCAAATTTTTCATCCCTAGATCGTTCCACATGCATTAATCAACATGGCTACAGTTTTTGTCAGCAGTCTTATTCATACATATTATGAGTGATGCTCATAATCCACGAACAGAACATATGATATATTACACGAACAAAATACGCGTTTTGGAGAAAAACAATTCATTAGGAAGATAAATGAACAGGGGTATAACTGTCGTCAGGTGGTTATAATAATTGTGATGCTAAACCGCCTCCATTGAGACCATCTGATCCGTTATCAATTCTAAGAGAAGGATAAATTATTTGACATATAAAAAAAAACAGTGATAAAATTATAAATGTACCTATCTGTGAAAAAAATGCAGAACGTTTTCTGTAAGTAGTATAGAAAAGTTTTATTCGGTCGCCGTATAGAACAAAGAAATATAAAGCCTAAAGGACATAGAAGCCTACACTTGTGAACGTCAATATATACAAATATATATGCCAGTTCTTAAATTAAAAGCGTAGAACGGGCAAGAGGAACTGGCAATAAACTCTCCGTCACTCTTTTTAATCGCCAAGGTTATTGTTTTACAAAATATTTGTAAGGAGTTGCAACCATTACACCATGTTCCACATGACATCTTGACTTATCTGTAATAATAAAAAATATAAAGATTTTTCCTCTATCAGCAGTAGGCATAGTGAAATAAGAGCACGCATTTACATTGTCGTGGGAACAACACGCAAACACATAATCGAAATAACTTATACCGCATACACAAATTAAAAGTAAAGATAAATATAGCACTGCTATATTGTGGTTGAGCATCTAGCATCAAAAAGCAAAAAAAAAGGTATTTTAAAGTTGGAACGTCTAAAAGTTAGAGCTAAGGTAAAAAACTCAACCAAGCTTAGTTTTTATGATGATGTTTGCAACCTTTGTCCACTACATTCTAGCTTTTGTATGAATTAATGGCGTTCTGCATTCGCACACGTTTGGTTATGTGCCAGAATGTAGTATCGTTTGAGTGTCATTAAGGAGCATACACGAACCACTGGAAAGTACTTTAATATTTACATTACACTTCATAAACGTACTTAGGTACTACATTATCTATACGAGTCTATTATGCTTTCTCAACTACTGCGTAGGCTTTTTAAAGAGGAAAAAGTCCGCACTCAAATAAAATCTAAATAATATTAATTTTTTTTATAGTATTCAAGCTATTTTCATTGTCAAAGTATAACAGTGATGGTTTGAAAAGTTGATCTCCTCGTTATTTTTTTGTCATTTCTATTTGTCTCCAATTAAATATTAAAACAACAATTATTTATATATTTATGTAATTGAAATGCACACACCATAAATTGTAATAATCGTTACTAATATAATATGTATATTATGACAAAATCTCTTACGACATGACATTTTAAAACTGACTAAAATTACTCGGGATTTTTTCAATGAATCGTCCCAAAAACAGGCCATATAATAATATTACGTAAAATTCAATAGAACAGCCAAAGAAGAACACGCAGATGGAAAAGTATATACTCCAATTACGACTCGTAAAGTCGTCATGTAAAATGAATGATTGGAACATTTCAAAGTGTTATGAATGCAGTCGGCAAATGGAGAAATTGAGTTTGTTAACAAATTTGAACTGGCTTCCGTTAGGGAGTTCGATCGAGCTACTTTTGTAATTTCTAGACTACACTGATGAAATCTCTTATATCGACTTGAACGATACTCCTATTTTTTTAACAAAATACGTACTTCAAGGTCATTAACCCACTACTACAAGATATTATATTTCAATGCCTCCATACTCATCAAGTTTCGTTTGAAGGGCACTAAAACTTTTGAAATTACTAGACTAAAGCGACTTTCTCTTTTGTATGAAGTTAATTATCTAATGTGTTCTCAGATCAAAATTTAATTTTGTTTATCAAAGTTCTCAGTAAGACTCAATTGTAATTCTAATTACCACGTTACTTTGCTTAGATGGTTAATTAATTCGCAAAACTTTAAAAATGTTTTTATAAATGACGGTAGGGGGATATATGTATTAATTAGGGTGGGCCAAAAAAAACTTTTTTTTTCCTTAGCCACTACGAAAATATATAATATATATTAAACCAGAATATTTTTTTCGTCATCTTGAACGATATTTTCGTAGTGGCTAAGAAAAAAAAAATTAAAAGATTTTTTGGCCCACCCTAATGTATATAATGCCTAAACTTCAAGAATGTGGATCTTTTATTGAATATCGTTAAATATTCAAAGAAATCAAACGGGAAGATCTTAAAAAATTAAAACTTTTTTGTTTTTTTTTTATTTATTTCAGAGCAGACAAAAACCGTTATTTATTAATATATATAGATTCAAAAGTTATTCGATACTCGGATAATTTGTGAGCCAAAAAGTTTCTCAGAAATCAAGGGGTCTGTCAGATATAAATCTCTAAACCATCATGTGAATTGTAAAGTGTAGTTTAGAAATTACACATCCACATTAAATTAAATAGTCATCGTGAAAATACCTTTATCTGAAAACCTCTCAAACCGTTATCCAGCTATTTAAAGCTCACTAATGGTAAAAATCGCAAACGTGAAAGTGTAAAAGGCATTGTTATCTTCTTTCTTTAATGTATAACTACTTAGTGATTCCCTCGGGCTTTACATGTATTACGAACATGGTAAAGTTCATAACTAAGCTCAAAAGACCTAATCATATCTATTTCAATTCATACTAGGTACCTACATAATATGTATATTCATAATATTATTTATTAACATGTGGATTTTTGTACTTAGCTGATGGTGGAAGCTGCGACGTACCTCTGGGAATGGAGAGTGGCAAGATCACCAATGATTCCCTCTCAGCCAGCTCCAGCTACGACCTGAGTGTATCACCACTCAGCTCAAGGTAACTATCATATAAGATATACTTATTTATAAAAGATGGGGTGAATGAGAAGGCTCGCTGATGGTCGCTCAAGGACATCTGCTAATACTAAGGTTCCTAAATCCGTTCAGAAAAGCCGCCATCGATTATTTTTTCTACCACATAATTATTTAGATATAATTGTGATTTCCACAGCAACTATAGTTGAAGTTCAATTTGCCAATTAAATGTCCTATCGTAAAAACACAGAAATATTCAAACTGACCTCGATTGAGATTTAAACATTTTAACAATCTATAGGTAGTATTATTGGAGCGGAGTGAACGAAGCGAGCGAAGCTCCCATAGAGCGACTCAAATGGCATTGGCGTTTGGAAGCAGATTTCAGCAACCGCTTGGCCGATTTCATTTTTGTTTATTGTTTATTTAAAATTGCTAAAGTTAACTAAGATACCTAAGTAAACTTTAACAAATTACCGAGGTTTTTTTTCTAATAATGGCACAATTTTTTTTTAAATTCCGAAGCTTTGGTAATATTTACTCTGCTCCAATATAACGCTGCATTATGACTAGCACTGCGACCACCTAGTATAAGAACGTTTATAAAAATTCCGGAATTATTAATGAAGTTCACTAAAATTTCAGTTCCACCTAAAAGGCCGGCAACGCACTCGTGACGCACTTTACACCAAATGACCCACGGGCTCGCTTACTCGCCTGTACTATTAAAAAAATACGATGCAATATTGGATTTTGATCATAATAACTAACAAGTTTTGTATCTTGTCTTTCAATGGTCCACGTGAACATATCCCGCTGGGTCTGAAATATTTGCTCGAAAACGAACATTGAACGGGTAGTTATAATATCGAAATTCCGTCCGGGTTTTACGGCTTCAGAACGCTGCATGGAAAAAAGGGACAGCGAATAACTGATTGATGTCTTATGTAACACTTACTAGCATTGACATAGTATTAAATAGACTTCAGGTCGCATACAAAATTCACGAAAAAAGTGTACCGATTATTTAAGCCTCGTTCCTTGTCAAATTTTGAAAAAATGACACTGCTCAATGGGAACAAAGAAAAGAGTGAAGTTGAAATATGATTTTATTCACAGAACAGAAGAAGTAAGTAGAAGTGCGATGTGTCATAATTTGTACCGGATCGAGTGTCGCCAAATTCACACAAATGAATGGAGTATTTAATACTGCACACAGTTGCAATTTTTATTCGATTGGTTGTTTTTATTTAACTCAAAACTACATAAATCACACTGGTCCTACAATTGATAATATATCTTAGTACTTCGCGATAACGGTTACTTTGTAATATTGAAACAAACTAATAAATAATTCCTCTACTCGATAATAGATGTCGTTATTCTTCTTGCACGCAATAATGATTTTAATCATCACTTCAAAAAGTCGAAAACTGTGTCATGATTTGTCATAAATTTAATAATTTCGTCATTTCCGGCTAGTGTAGGACACATTTAAAAACATTATCGATGTTTGATACATTATTTTTGTTTACGATTTAAGTGCTATGTTGTATGATTATCATCATTATACCGCAGTATAGCGCCGTTTTAAACTGGTGTTAAACCAAATAATAAGGTATTTTATTTTTGATACAATTTTTATTTATTTTTTCAAATCAAAATGTAGATCCGCCTTTGCGAGAAGGTATAAGTTAGGGTTAGAATGAATTGAAAAAGTACTTGTAGGTATAATATTATTTTTTAATTTTCAGTTCTGTATTACTAATAGTCTGAATAATAAATCACATTTGTATAAATCACTTAATGAAAACGCGATTGCTAGTTAAGAAGCTATATTAATAGTCTATTTTATTAACGCGAGTATCACACATTTAAATAAAATACTTTATAAGGGTTAAAATGCGATTCATTATTTATAAATATTATTTATCCCGACGTTTTTTCAGCAAATGTGGTCACGGGCAGACTGAAAGATGACAGTTGTCTGATGAAATATCACAAAGTTGCCATATTAACGCTATCTATTCCAACGGAGTTAATGGTATTTACTGTAATTCTCTATATCGTGGCAATATTGACATGCCATGTTCCCTTGTTTTTAAGTATGTTTGACTTGGGGTTTTAGATTTTTAATTATCAGATCCCAGGTGTTGGAAAGTTTCAAACCATCTTCTCTGTTGAAGTTAAGGTGTTTTTTTAAATTTTAATCGCCTCGTGTACTAGTCTGGGAAAGGGTCTACTTTCTCTTGCAAGGAAGAGAAGTAGTTTTTCTTCAAAATTTTCGGTCAATCCGTTGGTTAATTTCAACTCGAAGGAAGGGCAAACAAGAATAAAAAACACTTTCGATTTTTTTAATAATTTATTAATTAAAGTATTTAGGACTGCGATTTAACTATCGTGCTATTAAAAATAAAAATGATAAATTTTAATATTTTATAAAATTATTACTGACGCGTTGTATATCGATAAAAACATTCGACCTAACACATCACTACTAAGTGAGTAGCGATAGAACATTCGAGAATAGCGTTGCCACTTGATATGACAAACGATCTAAACTGAACTTTATAAGAAAGGTATAAGGATGATTTTAGCTTTTTTTTCTATTAAATTTATGGTCAATTGAAATTTTAAGATTTATTGAAAAAATATATAAATTTGTACTAAGTGATGGTAAGAAACACCTCCGTTACTAAGACTTTTCCTTCTGCTATCATTCTTACACTCTAAAATAGAACAGTACGGCATATTTACGAAAAAAAGTAATTTTATGACACGACCGACTCATCGCAGTGTTATGACACGACTGTGATGGGTTAAGGGAAATATCACTCAATAGTGACACGCATACCACGCCTACTTAGCAATTCTACTTATTTTTCCCTGTTCTGTGATTTTATTAGTTACCAAAACTAAAAAAATAGTATAGTTTATGAAACACCAATGTGTAAATTATCATGTATCTAGTAGGGTAAAAAAACTATAATATATTTGATAAACAATAATATAATGTTTTATATAAATAGTAATTCGTATGTTAAATAATAATATCCGTAAAATGTTCCGAATATATACAGATTGGAATATTTTCTTTTCCGTTTTAGCGTGAAACCGTAACAAACAAAAAAAATCACTTTCGCATTTATAATATTACTACGGATGCTTATCCTTAGATAGTAAGAATTATTTTAGTACTAATCTACTCCATGCATCCACTATTCTGTTACACAATAGTTAGCGCATGTGTTGGCCAACCTTGGCCAAACATTTGTAGCGTTCATTTAAAACAGATAATTTTGTTCAAATTTTGAATTATTTGTTAGTTTAAAAGCTTAAAATATATCTTATTTTATATGTACTAACCAAAAATAAGACTCCGTCCGTAAAATAGTTTTTTCGGGAATTATTTTCGCAATTTTTGAAGACAAACTGCGTCATTGTGAAACGTCTTAACATTGGCCATGCTTGAAGAGAACTAAACAAAATAGACTCTCACATTTCAAGTGAGCCGATATTTACCGGCACGGATTTTTTGCGTCGACCCGATATCTAGTATATTGTTGATCGAAGCTTACTAGAGACCCTAGCGCTTAGTTGTGGACATAATAGACATGGGTAACACTGCGCTGCGCCGCGCAATTGCGCCGGCATGCTTCACTGCGCAGGGTGAGTCAGCTCTCACATTCATAATGTGTTAGCGCACGGCGCAGTACCCCACTCACTGAGTGAACTATGAGCGTGGAGTTGAGTGCGTTTCGGAGGTTTCACTGTTCGCTTTGCGCGTCCAATTTGTTGCGTCATGGCGTTTGAGTTGACTTAAGGACCGACGCACTACACTGCGCCTGAGTTTCTGAGTTGGCGCAGGGAATTTCGCTGAGTTACCCATGTCTAGGACATAACACAACTATGCATAGTAACGTTCTAATCTGTTATATACCAGTAGCCAATATCCCTGATGAAAACAAATAAGACTTCCCATACCTTCGACGAGACCGGTACTAATAGGTAACAAATTGCAGTATTATACTGATAAATAGCCATTGTTAGAGAACAATGCACAACGCCGTATCATTGTTTCAATAATTGTGAATATCACAACCACAAAACATACTTAGTTCAAACAATTAACAACCGGTTCCACATTCGACTCGTAAGCCCGCATAACTTGAGCCAGATAATAGAGGAAAGCTTCATACTTGTTGGATTGCACTAACAGAAAATTCAATTTTCATATTCTCGACCCCTCTTAGTTTATTTCGAATTTGAACATGAAACAAAATACGGTATAATCAGCTTAGCAGAGAATGTTAGACATAACTGCCATAAACTTATGGGTTATTAAAATATTCAAACCAAAATTTCTAGGCAACATTTAATACTTTAACTTGTTTGTGAACTAGGAGCAGCCAGCCTAGCATGATAACCACGACATAATTTTCTCGACAGTTTTCTCGTGTTTTAATCGATTCTCTTTATGACTTCCGGGTCTAACATGATATACTTAAAACTCGACTTTTAATGTCAAAAGTAGAGGTATTTGTCGATCGAGATATCACGTCTATCAAAGTTGTCGATGTCGAGATATAATATATCGAGATATCTTATAATATCTCAGTTTGTCTTCACTCGTCCGCGAGATATCTCTTGATGGTCATGCTAGGCGCCAGAATACCCAAAAAATCATCCAGGCCCAGATCGTCAACTTTGCGATCCCGAAAATGTAAATGAAATGCTGGAAGATAGAGGTCAAACAAAAGACGAAATTGTCAAATAAATATCAAATGTAAAATAAATAAATATGTAATCTTACTTCTGTGATAGTTGTAAAATAAAGTTTGTAAAAAAAATATAAAACATAATTTGTACTAAATATGTCTGATTAAATAAAATATAATCTTAATTTTACTCTATTAAACTAAACCACAAGTTTATATCAACGTAAATGTGACACTGGTCTTTGAACGTAGGATACGAATTCCGGTCTTTAAGTACCGTTAAATGGGCACACACAAGGTATTTGGTTAATTTCCGAAGGACACCATAAGAACTAACATTATACAAAACAAAAAAAAGGTTTCAATTAAGGAATATATTATAATCAAGAAAAACGTAAAAAGGAATACAAAACATAAAAAACTTAATTTAAAATGCATAGTATTCAAATTTCGAATAAACTGAAACATGTGTTCCACCCAAGGACTTTATATAATACTAGCTGATGCCCGCGACTTCGTTCGCGTGGGGTTCACTTTAAATGTTATTTTTTTATAAATTTTATTAGTGGGGAAGATACTGTATCCACCTCGATATTTATTTCATTTAATTGATCATTTTCATTTTCGGAATATTTTTAAAATTCCCTTTTCTCGGGATTCCTACCCGGCAGTCAGAAGCAATAAAAGCAATGTCGAATAATCGTGTTTAAGAGAAAGGATTGATGAAAAGATAAAATAAACGATCTCATTAGAAATACTTTTCAATAATACTTTTTCTATTGTTATAATATAGTTTTTGTAAAAAATAAATAAATAAATACAAAAAAAATATTTCATAAAGTTCAACTCCAGGTTCGAACTCACATCTTCAGTTACGCAATGGGACTGCATATCCACTATTCTACGGATACATATCGAAAACGGCGAAATCATCAAACTATTTCATTTACATATCAAACTGTGATTGACATCTGACAATTCGAAAAAATTCAACGCGAGTCAGTTTTCATTGCAATTTGTTGAAATGGTGCCTTTAAAATAATATTTAAATGATGATAACTTTTTTTTCCGACAACCGATTTGGATGAAACATAGCCTATATGTTGCCCCGGACTTTGCTTAATATATTTGTATAAATTACACGAAAATTGGTTTAGTATCTTCGGAGATTAGCGTGAACAAACAGACAGACAGACAGACGGACAGACAGACAGACAGACAAGAATCTTAAAAATTGCATTTATGCATTCTGCTACCCTTCTTTTATCACCCCTCTTAATTTCTGGTAAAAATATTTAGTGAAGCGTAATTTCGATCCTACTCTTTTATTATATGTATAGAAAGATATATATAAAGTCCTTGGTTTCACCACTGTTCTAAAGCGACCATCAAAGTGACGTTATAATAATATAAATATAATAATGCATAACATGCTCTATGATACAAATAACAAATGAACGGTGAATTTTATGACTGTAATCAGACGTGAGTCTCCAAAGAAAACGAATATAAATAGGACAAGATTTGAAACCGCATTGATGCCATCCCGTTTTTTGCAACATTGTTTTTGCCTCTAATGAATTTTCACTAGAGTTATTACAGGCGCAATTCTTTAAGCAACCTACTTTTAACGGAAAAAGAAATTTGTTTGTATATTTCATGCTATCACAGTTCCGAATAACAATTGAAAACCAAGTTCTTTGTTGAAATATTAATTTCATTTATTAAAGCTTGAAAATCGTCATCAAATATTTTGTTCTAATTTATTTTCTGAAGTATTTGAACCTAATTAATAAAGTAGGCTTGTGTACTCTATAGCTTTTAAATAGTTTGGAATGATTGTCTTGAAACGAATTTTAGGTCACCATTCGCTGTACATTATATAAATATTCGTATATTCAGATTTTCTTACTCACATCATATACAATATATTATAATAATGTAAATAAAATGGAAAGATTTGGAGGGTGCTTTCACAACTACATGCGGGTCCATACACTGAATAGATTTAAGATCATATTATAGTATATTATATTTAAATTTAAATATTTATTATTTACTAATAATCACTAACAATAGTTATATTACCTCTTTATATAATTACCTCACTAATAACTTCAAAAATTAAATTGTTAAAAGAAGGAAAGTGTAATGGTATAAAACTCATTCATTCATTCATTGTGCATATTGCATTCTACTTTATGTATAAATAAGAAGTCTAAATGATTACAAAAGCATGATGTAACGAATCTACTGATACTACTATTCGATGCGGGCTTTTAGGCGGAACGACAATGGGTACGACCAAATAAAGTTCCTTCATTTATAATCAGGTTTTACGGGTAACTCGCGGCGGTGAATTTATCACTATCAGTGAATTAAAAATAATAACTTTTTTCGAATATTTAGTATCATAGTGTCTTATGTTTTCCGGAAGATTTAAAGGTAATCTGTCTTGCAAGCCCTTTTCTAAATTCTGATAAGTTATTTAAGTAAATTAACGTATTTATTATTTTGACAGGATTAGAACTGAAATACGAGGCGGCGCGTGGTGTGCCAACGGGCTAATACTCCCGCAAAGTCGCCAATTCCTCGAAATTGATCTCCAAGCTGATTACTTGATAACAGCAACTGAATCTCAAGGAAGATTCGCGAACAGCATCGGTGTTGAGTTCGTTGGAAGTTACTCACTGGAATATTGGAGGAAGTCTCTCAATCGTTGGACCAAATATAAGGACTTTAGCCGCAGCAGGGTAAGTTTTTATTATAAGCATCAAAGAACTTTTAATATGTTTCTTAAATCATAATTATTAATACTGAAAAGTTATCATCTAATGAATACGAGAATTTCCTGCCCGACAAACTTAATTACACTTTATTGCGATTTGCACTCAAACTCCTGCATATAAAGAGGGAACGTAAGATGTGTATTGTGACACACATTCATTTGAATTACCCACCGCTACACGAAATGTTACTTTGCATTATAGCTGTTAGCTATACAAATTTTAATACAAAAAATAAGTGTCATTATGGTCGTATTTACTGCATTCATACGAAAACTGAGGTAGATTCTAAATTCTAGGTAGTTTCTTCTAGAGTTTCCCTACATCTAAATTAGTCATTGTACCGGACCAAACTTGGAACATGACAACCCTTAGTTCAGCACGCCTAATAGTTATTGAACTATTCACATGTGTGGTTACATGAGTTTAGAGCTCAGTTTGCAAAGATCCTCTTACAAAATTAGTCCCGATGAGACCGGAAACCTGAACCTTGCTTCATCATACAAATTACTCTCGTACAACGTACGAGTGATAAATATTTTATTTTATGATGTTTGTGCTTAAAGATTCTGCGTGAATATTTGAGTTATTTAACAACTTGCGTCAATGAGTGTAATAAAGATTAGAATATACTTGTATGTTTATGTGATTAAAAATCCATATCGATATGTGGGTGAAGATAATTTAATACTAAATTTTATGTATGTTATTAAAGGGAACTTTTTTTTTTCGCAGCTCATCCCCGGTAATGTCAATACCTATACTCCAAGAAAAGTCTACTTAGAAGCTCCGTTTATTGCGTCAAAAGTTCGCTTCTACCCCTACGCGGCGCATCCTCGAACGGCCTGCATGCGAGTAGAACTCTATGGATGTCGATGGAAACGTAGGTACAACAAGCATAAAGGTCATAGCTGGCGCGTCCCGGGACCTTATGCATTGCGATTGTTATGCGAATGTTTTATTTTGTATGGCTCTGCGATTAGCAACCACCAACCGGTGGGGGATTCATTATGTTCTATTTCTTCAGAGGCTCTTGTCGCGTATGCTGCACGCAAAGGCGATGAAATGCAAGTGATGACTGGAGGTGCTCTGTTTGAAGACTTATCTTACGATGGAATCAAAAACGGAACTAAACTAGTCGGTGGACTCGGCCAGATGACTGACTCTCACACAGGACCTAATGATTTTGAACTCCCAGATCCACTGGACTCTGGAGGTAGAAGATCCGTTTCATTAGTCCCTCTTGTTTTATACAACTTGTACTTAAGTATTTTTTTCAGGAACGAGATGGGTGGGCTGGAACAAATCTATGTCATTGGATAATGAAGTTGAGATCACGTTCAATTTCACGGATACCAGGCTTTTCCAATTCGTGGATATTCATACTAACAATATGTTTACAAAGGACGTTCAGGTAGGATATTAATAATTTTATCTATTGGTGAGTTTTACTTATAGAGCGCTATAGTGTAATTCCAGCTTTTGGGAACTTCACAATTCAAGGATATACAGAGATATCTATATCTAGAAAGTCGAGTTCATATGTTTGTATTAGATTTTTCTTTACAATATTACATCACATAGTAATATACTCGTATTGTATCTATTATGTTTCATTAATTTCGGTGTTTATTTTCTCTTATTATCTACGAGATTTTTTGAGTTATTCCGGTTGGATACCCTAATCGGATCCACTGCTAGTTATTATTATGTTTTAATTCCTGTCTGATCCACTATAAACTTTGTCATTCGGTCCTTAGGGGATGCTTATTCTTTTTGATAGGTAAGTACAGTCAAGAAAAAACAGTTGTTCAATTTAAAAATATTTGTTTTAATTTAATTAAGTGTTTAAAATCATCACAGGCAATCAGGCATTTGGTCTATTTGAACAAACCTTAATTAAAAAAGTATTTTACCATCTTATTTAAATAAAAAAATCAGAACTTAAAATCACTTTATATAATCATCACAAGCAATCAGGTATTTGGTATTTTTATTTGGACAAACTTTAATTACAAGAATTGGTCTTTTGACTTTGTCAGATAACAAAAACCTAAATAGAAGTTCCAGAGTTAAATAAAATAAAGGAGTTAAAGACGTGACAAATAAAATATTTCTAAATAATGAATATTTTCGACTAGATCAATCGAATAATGACAAAAACTTGATTGTGTCCTTAAATTTGGACAAGTTACTTACAGTCCAAACTTTTCCAAACAGTGACCAACTGTAATTTTCCAAATGAGAAGTTGGCCATTTAGATTTTGGTACCACTTATCGGTTAAAATTAATTTGTGATAGCCGTCATTTGGGTTTCGGCATTTCTACATTAATATTAACGATTTGCATCTTCTTTTAAAGCTTTCAAGAGCTGATATACAATTTTTTTTTTGGCAAACTGCTGTTGAGCTTTTTATGCCAAGATTCCACAGTATTGGTTGTGCAATGACATTGATTATAGGCATACCAAGTGTCAACGAAACTTTCATCTTCCAGCCAATGTGTTACCATATAATCGTTGAATGCTTGTATTTCTTTAGACACAGAGCACAAACATTGTTACACTGATTTCGTAGTCAACAAAACTTCACTCGTCACTGATTGGCTACTTCGGAATCGTTAGACAATTGCCGGGACGATAACAATGTAACTCAATGCACACCCATATTTTTGCAGGTGAAAATTATTAAAAAGGGTTTATTATTCAAACCAGTTGCGGTGAAGTGGCCAATATGAAAATTTAGAGTCGTTGTTCCTCTTTACTAACATACACGTTTCCATTTCAATAAGTATTACGAACATAATACGAATATTTTTACGTATATCACAAATAAATTTAAATATTTTATTACGGACCCGACCGGAATAAAATATTTAAATTTATTTGTGATCCCCTGAGCGGTGGATCAGACCGGAATAGAAAATTAATAATATAAAATAAAACGGATCCTCCAGGGAATCAGATACGGAGTATCCGACCAGAATAACTCGATTTTGATTTTAGATAGAAATAATTTTATTGAACAATTAATTTTAGTATTACAAAATATTTATTAAATTTTCGAAAAAAAACGACAACTTACGCAAACCTATAAAGAAATTGTTTCCTCACTTTACCATTAAGAATATTCATTATAAGCATGCATTTATGTATATATATATTAAGCTTAAAATTTTCTTGCAGCTTTTCAAAGAAGCACAAGTATATTTCTCGTTGGAAGGTGAACGCTGGCAAGTAGACTACATATACTACCAACCGAAACAAGACAAAGTCTCTGAACATGCCCGCGTAATTCATATAGATATGGAGAACCGAACCGCTAAGAATATAAAATTCAAACTTTTATTTCAAAACGAATGGATTCTTCTAAGCGAAGTCACTTTTAAATCAAGTAAGTTCTTATTTATTTCATCCTTTCTGAAACCAAAAACGCTTACTGTTGTTTGATACTGGAACGACTCAACTGACTTCAAATAATCCTCATCAGATGAACTCATTTTATACTTGAGGTTCCCTTGATGATAGGTGATACCACAGCCAATGACAATGGTGTGCTGTCAACCTACATTTTTACTTCTAGCATTCGGAAATCGAAACGCGCAATGTGCACTTCACGGTTTTCTATTTATCTATGAACGGTGCATGTTACCCGGTCGGAATTTCGATATTCCTCTCACCCATTTAAAGTAAGCCGTATTTTGCGCTTTCTGTTCTATTATCATAAAAAAATAATATGCTTAATCTTTTAATATACTCATATTTACTTTGAATATAGCAGAGAGTTTCTTACTAAAAGTATTTCAATCTTACCATCAAAATACATATACATCACGACTCTTTCCTATTGGGGTAGGCAGAGATCACGGAATTCCATATGCTCCGATCCTAACATACCACTTTCGCTTCTTCTACTTTCATCAATGCTTTCATACACACTCGTCGGTTACGAGTACTTTTGACCTGGCCCTTTTGCAGAACGTCCCCGATCTGATCAAAAAAAACAGACTAATCATAAACGACTTCAAATCTAATTCACAAAAGACTTAAATATATAAAACCCTGACAGAATCTGACCGTGTGACCCGAAAAGTCAATCAAATCAAATGATTTATACAAATAAATTATTCAGCTAAATTACTTCGAAGGTAAGAAGTGTGAAAAAAGGTTATAGTAACAATTGGATGATTTTTTGAACAAAAGGAAACAGACGGGTCCGTAGCGAGGCACGCTAATAGATCCATTACTCCTCATCGAGTTTCCCTTATCTGTTCAGAGCACTCGCGAGCTCCCAGCTATTTCACAAATTTTATCTTTCTCTAATTAATCCATGGCTCTTTCAGAAATCGCTCCTTAAGTGATAAATCGCCATCCGCCAAATGGGGAAATCGTAATTAAAACAAATTTTTGATCGCGATTAATATTCTCCAATTATAATCCTGAATAATGGCTTTTTGTTATGGATTAAATCGTTATAATCGCTATATTTTAAGGTTTTAAGCAACACTTTGTAATAAGTACTGTAAATGTATTTTTTATCTACTTGAAAGATACGCGCATGATCATGAAAGTGGAACACGCAACGGAAGTGAAATGGGCGAATATGACGTTAAAAATTAAAATACATTTTATCACTGATGGAATATATAATCATAGAGTTATATAATACCTTAAAGTATTCGTATAACCTTATTGCCCCTTATATATTAGGAAACTTTGTAATTGATGGGCTCGTTCGCGTTAGTGCGTTTAGTAGAAGATCTATCTTGCGCTCCGATGGGTCGCTGTTTTGAATCCCGCCGTGACGACACGTTTATAATTTTATATAAGCATGTTTTCCCCACGTCTGGTCACTTCAGTCATAAAACGGACGGGAGGAATAACGAAATTCCGACAACGATATATGAACCATATCCTGAACCAGTCACTGAATCGTATATAAAAATACATAATATGAAATTCATAGAAATCACGAGGACGTAGTGATTATTAAAAAATATTATAAATGTTTTAGGTAAAACATTTATGTACTTATTATCTGTTACCGAATTTCACACTCGTATAGTAGAGATATGTACACACTTTTAATTGATAGTTGGAATTATCGTTTAACCGAGTCAGTGCTGTTGTTTAATCTGGTCCAATTAGGAAACCCTATTAACTGTGATAATGGCCTCTAACATAAAGCTTATAAAGTTCACGTTTTTGTATTTCTCTGCCGTATTTTTACCAGTAACTACTTCGATCAAACATACTATGTCAATGAGTAACTACTTTTTTCAACCTTATTATACTACTTTTACAAGTATTTTACTATTAGGCAAATTTATTAGTAGGTATAGGTATATCGATTATAAAACGTATCTATACTTATATTATAAAGAGGAAAGATTTGTATTTTTCTATGTTATGAATAAACTCAAAAACTACTGAAAGAATAACATACAGACTGAATTACTTTCGCATCATCATATCCAACCGTATTAAGTACGGGTGTATGAAAATGTTAATAATTATACACGTGTTTACTTACCTTGCGGGTTTCGTGTGTTTCAATATTGTCATAAAATTCGTAGCATATACGACCTCACGATACCTTTAAGTTGGCCCGGAATCAAATTTGCAAACTCACACGTAGCTGGCAAGCTTGGAACAAACCACGGTTTTATCGTATATTAGTGCTTTTAATCTTTTTATCCTATGAATAATCTAATAGGAACCATACGTGGTCTCTGTACTAATTTCCATTACACGGAAATGAGCACCTAAATTTTCACGTGATTTTTAATAAACTATATACTACATATATTTTTTATGGTGGTCATCGACAGGCGAGTATGAGGTCACTTGATGGAAGGTGACACCCCAGCCACAGAACATCAGTCAATGATGCGCTGTCGAACTAATTTTTACTACGAGCATTTTGAAACCCATAGACTGAAACCGAATCGCGCAATATGCACTTCACGGTTTTTCCATCTATGAACGGTGGTTCGTTACCCGGTCGGAATTGCGATATTTCTTCCACCCGTTTAATTCCCGTAATGACCAGAAGTGGGGAAGACATGACTACAATTTTTTCCTCTCTATAATATAATAATATTATAGTATAGATTAAACGTATACTGAGCTGTGCAGAATCAATAGATAGAAAAACAATATTTTAAAATTTCATATTAACAGAGTTGGCAACTGAAATGGGTATTCCATTCCATTGACAACACACCGGGGCTCAACGTATGCCCCGACTCGAACTCTCCCCAATATTCAGTGATTCCAGTACTTTATTTTAAAGTCCCTAAAACTCCACTGTACCAAAACGAACTCAAATTTAATACAACACAATTAGAAATCAGCACAGTATTAGCTGACTCTTGGCACCTAGACACAGTGACTTTGGCAAACGGCCATCTCCTCTCACCTCTTAGGCTTAAACCTAGTTTTACTAGTTTGACACATTAACTAACGACTCCACTAGATTTAGCATTCCCGGCTATTTAAAGGCTGACACGTCAATTTATAACAGCCAACGAACCTTACTCTTTATTAACTCTGCCAAGAGAAATTATTGCAATAAATTTGCTAATGATAGAGTGTTCTTCATGTAAAGCAAACCGAGAATGGATATAACAAAACTTGTTATATTATAACGAAAATTTCAACATGAGCTGGCTTCTCATGGTCGTAAAGGTTTCTATTGAATGTAAACAATTGAAGTAAGATTTGTTAATGGATCAGAAAGCGCAGAAAACAATCTACGGTGAGGTCCTTGTTCCATAAACCGTCTGCTCAGCACAAAACCCTGAATCCAACTTGGCTCCAACACTTTGTAGAACAACAATTAGCTCTGCAGCCGACACCTATTCATTATGACGCTTTGTCTCAGACGGGGAAGAATTTCCTTAGCTCAATATGCTAAATGGTCATATATACATATAAAATATAAAAAGTAGTTAATTAAAATATTGTTCCTTGTTTCAGTGCCGACTGTTGTAAATCAATCTATCGAATTCCTGGACGAATATTATGGAACAGATTATCCGCCAACTAGAAAAAAACGTAACCCCCCTGTTCAATTACCTATGGGTCTTATTATTGGCGGTGTTGTGGGGGGTCTTGCAGTAATAGTGACCATATCTATTCTCGCGATGAAGCGAGTGCGTCGAAGAATTTCGAACTTGTTGAAAAAACCTTTCTGTCCATCCTTACGAAACAATGCAAGGAACAATCGTAGAGCGCCGCGGCTGGCATTAGCCCTCGCTAATTGTCCACCCTTACACATGCTCCGGTAAGACTCTAAAATTCAATAATCGAATATCAAAATATGTTTAAGTTATTATAACGTTTGTTTATTACTCAGCAGTCCGGCCATTGTCGATGAAGACTATCGTGAACCCTACAACATATGGCGAGAAACTTTAGGACGTCAGAAACGTGAAAACTATGACCAAAATGAATATAACGGTAAGTGGTAAAAATATAACTAATGTATTTAATTCGAATAATAATTAATATACGTAATTCAATTCAATTCAAAATCATTTATTCATTTAGGTAACACAATGTACACGTCAATAAAAAAAAAATGCTTCTAATTTTATATTTACTGCCATTTTTCAAATTAAGGGCGTAGAACGGACGAAAAGAACTGGCAATAAACTCTCGCCACTCTTTTTATTCATTTTTTTTGTTTTACAAAATGTTTGTAAGGAGCTGCAACCATTACATCATGTTCCACATGACATCTTGAAGTAATTAACTATAATAATTAAAAAATAAACGAAAAAAATAAAAAACACAGATTTGTCCTCTATCAGTAGTAGGGCATGGTAAAATAGGAGCACGCACTTATAGTGGGAACAATACGCAAACACATATTCGAAATAACTTATATCACCGCATAAAAACATGTATTTCAAAAATAGAAATCACAACTATGTATAGTATAAAGAAACAAGAAAGCAGTAATATTTTCTTTTATATAACCCGGTTACAACCAGTGACTGCAAAGAAGCCTTATAAAACCAAAATGTTACGGTACATCTTTGTAAGAAATGGTTGGTTTTCTCTGCTTTCCAATTAACAGTCGTGGCTTTATTGCAAAGCCGGCGTCTTTACAATAATTAATACGATGTTTACACTGACTCGAAACTAGCTCATGGCGCACTCAACAAGCTCTTTCGTTCACTCGTTAGATTTTCAAGCACCCTTACACTTCGTTCGTTACTTTCAATCATGTACATTTTTTTCTCACGTTGGTATATTTTTTTTAAAAAACCTAAAAAATAAAGCAACATGTTAAATGATAGGTTCGATTATGTTATTGAAATACAGAAAAATATACTCTATAAACGGTAATGTACGAGTATCATCAAATCCTCTGGTTTGATGTTCATGGCGGTATTCTGGCATGCTCGTTTACCCCCTATACCTACTATTAAAATAACTATTCTTACTATTGTATTGATTAAAACCATACTTACCATAGTATTGATTAAAAATTCGATCTGTGCTTACTGTAATACCTTACAAAGGTTCTAAGTGAAATAACATGTATTCGGGGATCCCTCTTGATCCACACACAAGATTCAAGTAGGTTGAAGTTGCTATTAAAATACACGTCCTCACCTCACAAGAGTTAAACACTTCACAGTTCACTATAGCATACCGTTACATACCCTAACAACTAAACTGAAAGACGAATTGCTCGTTACTAAAGCCGGACGTCCGATAGGAAAGCCGCATTGTTCAATCGCTGGAGTATTGTAAAGATGCATTGCCGGATAATAGGGTGGTTCTTTGCGAAGAGCGTGAAAAGAGCGTGAACATGATTTTAACTATGATTTCACAACCCTATTGTATTCGAAATGCTTTAATAACAATTCAACAAAATTGACGATTTAAAAGCATTGTAATACGGTGATACTTAAAATATTTTCTGTTCAACAAATTTTAAAGTTAAACTATGTCTATAATACATTTGACTTTGTTTTCAAGCGATATTTTTGCCAAAATATAGATTTAAAATAGGATATTTATAAGTGTTTGCCTTACAATAACAACTATTGTACATAAAATCTGTTGTTGTATAGAAATATGCGAGGATCCGGAATTCCCGCGACCCTACATGATGAAACGAGCCGACCCTCACGAGTGCTTCTACGCCGCTACGGACATTATTCACCATGTAAGTACATACTAACATATTCTATGTATGATAAAAATGTGTTTTACAGGATATTACAATATGTTGTCTGCCGAGACTCCGGAGCTTTATAGAAAACTTATTTATTTTATGGAAAATATCGGTGTTTTAACCTGGATATTTTGCAGCTAAAAATATGTTACCTAAAGTCATAGCTAATTTGGAAAAGAAATTTAGCGCAGTGGTTTTTAATTAAAACTGATAATTCAACTCCGCGGTATCTTGGGAATTTTACACCTCATTGAAGCCACTCGGGGATGGAATTTTTCATAAAGCTTGATAAATAAATTTCTTATTCCACTTATCTAACCAAAAGCCGATATACTATTTTTAGAAATATAATTTGCCGATATGTTGTACTGAGTAATATTATTATTGGATCAGAAGGTCGGCAAATGAAAATGCGTGTTGTTTGCTTGGCGTTTAATGGACGACTCTCGTCGCAACGGATTACATTCTTATATATAGTTACTATCTTATATCCACGTAGCAAGCTTACACATGCGTAGCTATATTGCTACGGGAACTGAAGTGTTGGTGGGCCTACGCGCCACAATAAATATCTTCGTTCGATCTTCATACAGACTTGCCTTTAGGTTTTACCTAATTTTATATTAAAACTAGAATACAAGTAGGTAACTCCTGATTGGATAATTTTACTCTTATAATTTGCATATAAACAAATTAGATTTCACCTAAACGGTAATGAATCCTTAAAAACTTATTTTATTACTGTTTATTTTTTTATATAATATTATTGTAAAGCGCCTGATAGTCCATTGCGTGACTGAGAGACTGCTGAAAATCAGCATGGTAATTTTCTACCGTGACTTAAAACTTACCACAATATAATACTGAGACTGACTTATGAGTAATTCTTTTTTCTTAAATTTCAGATGTAAGAAATTTATGTTAAATATTTTTATGAAGTTAATATATAACGGCAATGTAACTTTAATATATTTTTACCTATGCATAAAGTCATGCTAGTAATTGTCGTATTAGAAAATACAATATACGAATCATAAAACATATCCTTTTTTATTATTTATATCTTCTAATATTATAGATGAGAAAACATTGATTTCTCCTTTTACACATGATAAGAACAATGCAATAATTTGATTATTTATAACGATGGATATTATATAAAGCATTCCCATTTTTCACCAGAACAAAGCTGCGCGATAGTTATTACTCGTACATATTTACCTCATTTTACATTATTAGCCACGATTACTATGTAGGTACATTCTAAATAATCTGACTTACGAGAAAGTATTAATATATCGTCCATTTATCAGTAAAAAATAGAAATTATATAACTGTAAGATCGAGAATAGTCTCATTATAAGATAATTATTTAATATAAAAAACGTCACGGGCAAAAATTTCATAATTCCATAATTATAGTGCATGCAAGTATTATTTATATTTATTCGATAGTTCTTGCAAATCGTTCATTCTAGGCCTTCTTTTTAAAACTATATTCCTGCTTCAATAAAAATTAATGTTCAAAATATCACAAAAGCCATTAAAATAATTACCGGGACTGTACCCGCTTGAAATTGAAGGTTTAATTACTTTTTTTACAATTAAACCCCTCTCGATTCAACTTGTGTTTAAATTGAAGTAATGAGAAATTCTATTTCGTACAATTTACGAGCTTTCATCTAGATTTCTAGTTTTAAGTCATAGCAAAAGAATTCTTTTATTAATTCCTTCGAGTAATTCTTGGTGTAGGATTAACTAAAGAAGAAATTAAACAAAGCGTTAATATACTTGTTTTTTAATTAAATAAATTAAATATCTTGAGCAAGAGTTGAGTAATGGATTTAACAGCTTAACAAAAAAAAATATAATAATAATTGACATTTATGTGTTTAGTTTACAGTAATTATGTATAAAACTTATTACGTTAAGGTGGTTCGTTTTCCATACAAAAAGTCATGATTATTAACGAAGTCAGTTTAGAGTTTCGATACTAAATATTTGTGCAACTATTTACTTTCCGGGGGATTTCTATGCGCGGAGTTAATAAAATAATGTTATTTTATACAGAAATCATTCATATAACAACTATAAATTAATAATAATTATAATATAAATTAATAAATATTTTGAATGGAAAACGAACCACCTTAAGGTGTAAACTAATTTTTTGAAGCTATTCTTAATGTATTTTTATTTTTAAATGACAAATAAATTAAAATTACTTACAAATTCTAATAGATATTTTGCCAAAGTATTAATGTTATTATATACTAGCTATCTGCCCCGGCTTCGCACGGGTTCAATGTAGATATACTATAAACAAACAAAAATATTTAAAAACGATCGAGTAGTTTATGAGTTAAACCGTAACAAACAAACAAATCTTTCCTCTTTACAATGTTAGTATTACATATTTTAAAAAATGCACGACCATACATATTGGGTGCTTTTGTGACTCTGTAGCACGCGCCTAGCGCTTTGCTCCGATCTCGTGTTTAAACAAGATTTTTTGTCCTTAAAGTATAAATATAATACTACCATAATAAAGTATAAATAACCAACATAGAAAGGTGTTCCATGTCATTCCAGAATACATTGATATCGTACCGATGTCAAATTAAAAATCTCTTCTCCAAAAAAGTTTAAATTCTCGCATCCGTAAAAACTTTTTCTGTCTTAATAATATAATAAACTGGATATCTACCCTATTGTCCTAAAAGCGTACATCACGGAAGCTGTCAGTTTGTTGAGCTGTCTACAAAAATATCTGAGAATCACTACGTTTCTTTGATGAAAATCTCTGTAGTCCCGAAAAGACGACATCCTAAGGAGATAAAAGCCACTAATCTAACATAATCTCAATAATACAGAACATTGTGCGCATAATAAAGTAATTTCGCACGACTGATATCAAATCTGATGAACACAATCACAAGAATTAATTAGTTCTCGCGATTAATCGAAATATCAATTTAGGATCTAATCATGATTAGTAATAATTCAAAACGGTTACTGATTGACCAACTACCCGCTTTTTGCTTGTTATTCAAAACAATGAGAAAAACAGAGACGGGCTCGTTGGCGCGTTCGGTAGAAAACCTGCCGTGCGCATCGATGGGTCGTGGGTTTGAATCCCACCGGGACCATATGTTAATAATTTTCTGTAAGCATGTTTCCCCATGTCTGGTAACTTCGGGCATTGATCGGGTGGGAGGAATATCGAAATTCCGACCGGGTAACGAACCACCGTTCATAGATGGAAAAACCGTGAAGTGCACAATGCGTGTTTCAATTTCAGTCTATGGATTTTCGAATGCTCGAAGTAAAAATAGGTCGACAGCGCATTGACTAATGTTCTGTGGCTGAAGTATCACCTACCATCAAGTGAACCTCATGCTCGTCTGTCGATATCTGACATTAAAAAATATAACAATCAAATCTAAAAAAAATACATTCAAATCTTATTAATTATATCTGCTTTTCTAGCGTACATCGTAATTAGTACCTTATCGAAATAGTTATAAATAACACTGAACCGCCACGGTAAGTCACTCAGTGGTAATCGTATTACATTTAGCGCCGGGGTCCGGGCTTAAACGTCGGGTCAGTCGTGTCACAGAAAACTGATCACCTACTTGCCAGTAAAAAAAAGATCAATGAAACAAACACACAATATGTCTGTTATTTGTGGTTTCATAATTCAACCTCTCGATGATATGCGCGTTAGATTTACCGCTATAGGCTTTGTGTAATGAAATAAACGAATGATTTTTATTCTAATGTACAAAATGATATTAAAATACATACAAAGGAAAAAACTTAAAGTAAATAAAGCTTTAACATTACACACTTTAAACAAAACAACAAAAACTGTATGGCCTTCATTGCTCCTTTGCTTTAACTCTTGCAGAATCATGTTGTGTTCTATTTTCGGAAAAACGAAATATTTCTATCTGGCAGGGCTCCGAATATTGAGTCAAACAAACATGTTATTCATGCTCCATTGGGATATCCCCAGGGATTTTATTTTATTTTAGTTAATGATAATAATAATATTTATTTATTCACTTATCAACCCATAGATAACTTTTACTAGAAAAACAGAGTACCTAAGAGCTGTTGTTAGATTCTATTCACATATAATATAAATTTACTATGTGATACTTAATATCAAATTATAGAAAGTCTTTTCAGGAATTAATAGATATTTACATCCACAACGAAGCTAAATTTTAATTCGCGTAAAGTGAAAGTTCAGTAACCTCTCGTAAAAGCAACATTTTAGGGCATTCCCGTGTCTTCTATAATTCGATTAACGGAGTACTGTATATTTTTAATCATAAAAAACATAACTGGACAGAGATGTGCTGAAACTTAAAAATAGCCTTTTCAACTTTATTTCAATAGGACTGGTTAAATAATAAATTTTATGCTTCAGTACTTCGAGGAATGCTGAAACATTTTACTCGTTCAATTACCTCTATTAATACTTTGTACTATTCCTACTTCCTATAATATGTTTGATACTTTGAATTATGTATGATTCTTCATTACTCATAATATATTTCGGAGAAGAAATTTGTTTCGTAAAGGCTTACATTGCTATATTTTTATTGTTGACATTTATTTGTATTTAAGTAATAAGGCCACCTTTTATTAACAGGTTTTCTTTATAGAGTTTGTAATTTGAATAAAAAATATTTTTAATTAATATTAAAAATATTCTGACTTCGTCTTGAAATTTCAATAAATAAATAATAATACATATTAGTTTGTCAAAAACTAAAAATACGGTCGTCACTCGGAGTAACTGCCTTAAGTGTTTGAAGACAAATGGCCGAATAATACAAACGGTTGATCGCGATAGGCCCAACGTTTAGTTACTGTGATTATTAAGCCGCAGTGTTTGTCCTCCATCCCCATTTTCAAATAATAACCTTTGAACTGAAAACTAATTACTAACAAAAAATCACCGTATGTTGTAGTAGTGTAGCTTTTTATTTATTATAGATTTTTTGAAATCGATTCAGTAATTGTGGGCTTACTATCAATAAACAAATAAAATTTCCTTACAGTATTCCATCTATTAAGTGGATACTTCTTATATGTATATATCCACAGGAGACCCATAGATTGAAGAGCAGTCCATTCACTAACACGACTTTTCCATCAACACTCCTTCTTGAAGGATTCTCCATCTTCTCGTAGAAGCGAGCACACTCCCACCTAAAAAGCCGGCAACAATCTCCCTGATCACTTATTAACAGGCTGATTGGCCCTATACCATAAAAAAATACCTAAACGAAGGGAAAAACACATTTAAAGAAAATTATAAACACGTCAGTACCTGCGGGATTCATACTCGCGCCAACCGAAACACTTTAAAGAAAACAACATTGAGAATATCGTCGGTAGAAAGGAACGTTGGTATTTCACCATAATGAAGGTCTGATTTCCCGTAGGATGCACATCCGAGCGGCAAACAACCGCTAGTTGCTGTTTAATTTATAATGAGCCCTGTTGTTCACTGTATAGGTCCGCTTACATTTTTACTCAATATATTGATTCTTAAATAGAATATTCCCTCTGCACCATAATTTAAAAATTCAATACATTTTTATTATACGAGAAGAATATTATGATTTTTAAATTAGCTATCTAATATAATTTAAGATAATAACTGGTGTTTCTAAGAATAAAATATGATCTTGTACATATTTTGTTTGTTGGGAAACCCCAAAATACTCGACAAACAGTAGTAGGGTATTAGGTGAAGTATTAAGTGATTGAACCGCATTAATGGTGGATATGCGTGTAATAGACTAGGCTTCCCTGCGATGACACTTCAAACAAGGGTGGTCACCCGCAGTTAACAGCCTCTTAATTGAGATTTCCAAATCAAACGCTTTCGATGATCCAAGTATTGCCGGATAAAATCATTTCTAGAAATGATATAAACCTGTTATCATCTATGATAGTAACTAGTATCAGATATCAGAAATACAGTCAGTTTTATAAATATATTATTATGTTTCAGTGTCCGCTGATCTTAAACATTTATTTATATATTAAGAAAATGAGTAAAACTGCTGATTCTATATCACTTTTAAAACTATTATTTTTCTTAATATTTTTCCAGTATTTCTTATGATTTCTTAATCGGCACGCCCTAGCTTCGCACGGGTGCAATGTAATTGTACTATCTATAGCAAAAATAGCCTATGTTACTCGCTGATAATGTAGCTTTCTATTGGTGACAGAATTTTTAGAATCGGTCAAATAGATTTTGAGTTAAATCGTAACAAATAATTACAAACAATTTTTTCCTCTTTATAATCTTCTAATATATAAAATTTCCATGTCACAATGTTAGTTACCGTAGGTACTCCTCCGAAGCGGCTTTACCGATTTTTACCAAATTTTATATGCGTATTCAGTAAGTCTGAGAATCGGCTACTATCTATTTTTCATACCCCTAATTGATAAGGGTTGTTCACCCTTAAAATTTATTTTTTTTAAATTTTTGGACGAAATTTTTTGTTTTTATTTTTTTAAAATGTGGCATTAAAAAATACATACAATTCTATATTTTCACTCTTCTGTTACCAACCCCTACTTTTTTTGTCAAAAAATCTAGACCTGTGTGAAGCCGGGGCGGGTCGCTAGTATTAGTATACAAAATCAATTCTCACAAACACTTTTCCACCCAACACTTCAAAGCGGTTGCACCTTTAGCTCTTTTTTGTAGATTCTCAGTATATAGATCCTAAAATTTATTTTTATTTTTAAATTTTTTATTTTATTTCAATTATTAGTACAGTAAAGGGGAGATTTGGTCACATTTTCTTCATTAATATAGCCGTACAAGCTGGGTAGCTAGTGTGTAATAACTATTTACTTGCAAGTACATTGGTATTATTCTCGAATGACCAGCTGCAGAGAGATTCTAATTAGACGTCAGGTGAAATGTAGACGTATTTGATGTTAGTATTTGATTGATAACACAGACTCGTATCTCTAATGAAGAGGAGGTTTGATAGTGATCACATATTGAACTACCTTAACGCAGTGTTAGCTCGAGAATTCAGAACTTCACTAATTACATAAGCAAATGTATATGTGTATTACAATGGGGTCAAAGGAAGCTGATATCATATATCTGCTATTTAAGAATCATTAATTCCAATTCAAAATAAGAATGCCACTTTTTTATGTACATATATCGACAGACGAGCATGATGCATACCATGAGCACTTGACGGTAGGTGTTACCTCAGCCACAAAACATCAGTCAATGATGAATCCGAATCATTTTTTATATTTGTTTTCTTGGATTCGAATCCGGGACCTGCTAAGCACTTTCCACTAAGCCATGGAGGTGGTCAGACTGAGTGATCACTGAATTAGAGAGAGCTAGTTTGAGCTTTTTCCTTTAAAGCTTATATTATAAGTTCCTTGATGGAAGTCACTAAAAGAAGAGTAAGAATTCACTACTAAACAAAATAGCGTCCATCCTTTAGTTTGTGGTTTTTATTTATCTTTCATTTTGCTAAGAACTTCTTGAAACGATGAGCGTGAATAGAATAAAACATTTGCCATTTTTGTATTACTTGAATTCAATAATACACAATATGAGTCTTATTGAAGTAAGAGAATAAAGCCATCTGAGTGCACAAGCTTCTGCGACGGTTTTGACGTTAAGACTAAAATGTTATTTTTTTATAAAAATGTATCACTTACATTCTATATTATTAATAGGACTGATTAAAATTACTCAAAGCAATTTAACTAAAAGTATATTCAGATGATATAGGTTTATTAAGAAATCTTTCACGTTGTTATATGCATGATTTCTGTATAAAATAACATTATTTTATTAACTCCGCGCAAAGAACTCCCGGAAAGTAAATAGTTGCACAAATATTTAGTGTCGAAACTCTAAACTGACTTCGTTAATAATCATGACTTTTTGTATGGAAAACGAACCACCTTAAGCTTAAAAACTTAAAATTTATGGATGTATGTCTGAATTAAAGAATTATTATTATTATTATAATAATAATTACAACAAAAAATCTATAAACATCAAAGCGGGGGGCACAAAAACCTTCACTTGACTGACATCTTTAAAATTCCTGCGTCGATTTAAAATTGGAATTTCTTAAAATATTAATTAAATGCCTATAATACTATTAATATTTTCTATATTATTTATTTTGCACAGCCTACCGCATGATATTTAGGAATTGAGAGGTGGAAGATTCGAGACCAAAACATGTTTTCAAAACTTTAAATTGTGAGATCATCTCTAAGAGTCACCTCAGTTGCGCACCGTTATATCAGAGCTAAATTGTTCTGACACCGCTATTGTTCCGAATAATGGTTGTTCTACTGCAATGGACTACTTAAAACGATCAATATCTTTAGTATGCCGGGCTTAAGGCTCCCTAAAGCAAACCGTTAATTATAGAGCTTTGGTAATATTATAATAAAAAGATTTCATTTAATGTTTATGGTATCAATAATGGGCCTCAAAAACACAGTTTTGAATTATATTGGGCATGTGCTTACATATTTTTCTCTATAAATGTTGTTAATAAGGGAAATTTTATGTTTAATAGTAGTTGCGATTTATTTATATTACGTTGATCAAAATAAATATGATAATTTTAAACTTCCGAAAGCTTAAATATAGGGTACTAAGGTATTAATTTAATTTTTAAAGAACATTAATAATAACATAATTATTATTTTTCAAAAACTTATAACTGTTGTTCAGCAAACGCAATAAAAGATTCTGATTTAGAAGTCAGCTTATAATATTATAGTTAGTAGTAATACCTATATTACAATATTGTTAAACGATATTTATTGTTCTTAAAAAGAATTTACATTGCACTCAGTGAGAATTACAATATTGATGTATTACACTATTTTAACTGAGTACATATGTATATGTAGATAAGCTAAAGGATCTTCATCAGATGCAATCAAGCCTCTTTTAAAACAATGTTTCTTATTTCTTATCATAATATTAAGTATTCATGTAAATGCTCACCTATAATAATGAATAATCTCGCATATTGCTCATACATTGTAAAGTTAAAAGGTCCTCGCCGAGTACTCGCAAATACAATTAAACAGAAACAACAAGTCTAGCGGCTTGGTGTCTAACCATGCAAACTTAATTGAACTAATACGGCAAAGCCACTATCATTTAGCTAGCTGTAACTGACAACGGAATTTCAAAATTTAGTTTGATGCCGTTCCCTGATCCGTGAGACAGGCTGTCTTAATACACCTGAATACGAATATCAGATTCACATTTACACAAATGTGGTTGATATCTCAAGATGAGTACAGACTGGTGAAACGTAACATGAAATGTATCATTCTGCTTTTCATTGCATGTTCGCTGTAAGTGTACGCGTCTACCGCGCATTCACTACGAAAACACAGCGCGTACCTTTGTGTTCGTTCAAAAACCGACAATCACAGATCGCTGCGCGCGTGGCTTGTAATGCTCATAGCGAGCGCGTGAAATGTACATTTCGTGCGCGCAAGACGTCCAAACTATGAGAAATTGTTACAAAGTTACATTTCTTGATACATTGTATTAATGAGTACGGCAAATTCTTTCATAGCACGTTTCACCAGTAGGTTACCACCATCAGAGGTCAATTATCAAGGCGGTTAAAGAATAGTTGCTTATATCCACGACTTGACATTGCCACAATCCACACATCAATTCGATGAATTATCTGAATACAGTACAGTTCGAATTCACTCTGCAGTTATATTATTATGCAGCTTTGTTTAAACGGGGTTTGAATTCGAGGGAAATGAGATAAATAAATCGTTCTGACCGGGTAGATTAGGGTAAAAGATTTACCTTCTTCTCTTAAGAAAAAATGTCTTCAGTCTGAGATTTAAGATGGAGCTTGTGTTTAATAAGATTGTGCGTTGAAAAATATAAAAATTGTAGAAAACTATAAGTATTAGTACAAAACTAGGTATGTATATTTTCTGTTTAGGTAGACTGACCTACGTGAGAGGAAGCCATATATTTTCACAGGATATTTTTAACGAAAATAATTACAGGATACATTATTCAAAAAAACAGACAAAACAATGCCAATATATATTGCAGTACCTACGTCGGATTAACTGTTTATATTTGAGTATACTTGCGAACAAAGAATAATATTCGCTCAGTTCTCACCGAGTCGAGTGGAGTTGAAGAGTGTATAAGTACTGAATCTCTCTTCAAATGCTCACCAATTAACAGTTACGGAGAAAATAACGATCATTTTTGTATGTAGAATGTTTATTATTAATTAATTACTGATGTGCTGTGGCTGCGTAGGGTAACCTAACCTAAACCCAAGGGTAGCTCCTTCGCTCATCGGTATAAAAAAATACATAAACATTTTTTTTTGTAGGCTACAAGCAAATTTATCAATGATACACTGTCGATCTATTTATTTTTTCTTCTTATTCGGGAATATATGACCGAAAGCCTAATTGGACGCTGATAAGTAATACAATGTCAACACACAACATTAGTAAATACAAACAAAAGTAAATTGTGATACCAATAGCTTCCTTATGAGCTGGAGTACATTTTTACAAAGAGTTTTGTATAATGTACGGTGGACAAGGGCCCCGGTGCAAAGAGAAATAAATCGCAATCCCCAAATATTATATTTCTTCAGCAACTTCACAACATTAATTATTTGCAAATTATTGTTATAAATGCTCATTTAAAATTTTGAAAAAAAAAATAAAATTCTTGCGAGCAAGCTCGAATTTTTCTAGCTTCAAGAGCTGCCTCCCCCTCATTCCAAAGCCCAGGGGGCCCTCTCGGCTTTAGGGCCCTGGTGCACTGCACTACTCTGCCCTATGATAGCTACGCCACTGATAATGTATATCACATTAATAGCAAAAATATTGAAACAACATAATTGCTACCGAGAAAAAGGAAATACATTTGTTGTAATAATAATAATTACAAAAAAAACTATTATTTTTCAAAAGAATCGTAATAAAACAAAATTTAAAATTGAAACCAATTTATTTAAAATGGCAACCGTGTGATAAGTAAATAGGGTTGACATGGTATTGCTTATTATTATCAGCGTCCAATTAGCATTTCGTGGCTTTTCCGCCTATGGACTATTATACCTATATAATTTACCATATTGAGAACATTTATGGGTAAATATATGTTATGTACCTCTTGTACCTGCCGCACATTAACGACCTTTGGTGGCGACCACTAGACGTTGCCTCAAATCGCGGCCACTAATTATATAGGGGAAGGCGAATTAATGTCTACTACTCCCGCACCTTGTGGTTCGGTCGCAAGCACTCGAGCACTCAGTGTGCGCCGAAGCCATAATACATATTGTATTCTTGTACTTCTTAATATGAATGGCCGAATATGAGCACTAGGGCCTAACAACTGGACATATTATTGTTTAATAATATATATTTTTTTCATACAACAAGCTCTTACATATACCTAGTAAAAATCTGTTAATATAATTTAATATAGAGTATTTTACAAGTGCGGTTGAAGTCACTAAAATGTTCATGATGATCTCCGTAATTTCTGGTCTCAGTTCGGTTAAAAAAAAATGAAGTTATGATTATGACTATCATTTTATATTAGATGATGCCGTACATCAATAAACATACATATATTGCTATTTATCTTCACTATTTACTATGAGACAGTTTTGATCTAATAATCATGTTTACATGATTCATCTTGAAACTAAGTAATAAGCTGGGGTTATTTTTAAAAAAATACATTCTCAGCCAGTCTCCCCCAGTCAGCTAGTTTGAAATAAAATCTAATACAATCATTTTAGACGTAAATGTGTTATTATTGTTTAGAAAGAGAGAGTGATAATTATTATAATTAAATATTAAAAGTAGTTATAAACAAAATGGCCCCAATTTAACGGTCTACGAAAGACAATAAAAAACCTCATAACCTCAAAAAACCTCGGTCTAATAAATATTTAACATTTTAGCAGATTCGTGTTTCTACCCGAACAATTTAACTTCATAATAATATTACAAACGTTCTATCGTTCGTTCATACTATTAAGTTCATTTTCCCTCGAACGTTTGAAATTTCTAATATGATGCTTATCTAAACCAACACAAAATTGAATTTCCTGTCCTTTCATGCTGTTCCAATCATGTGTAGGTACATATCTTTTCACCTGAGTGAATGATGTTGAAGTCTAGTGACAGGGGAATATTAACTCATCATTTTAATCATTAACATACATCGATTTGCCTGTTCATTAGTGCCAAAAATATGTATCATGGAACCTTTATTGCCGCTATTTTCAAATCAGGAATAAAAAATAAAGTAGGTAAACTAAAAACCTAAAGATTTATCGCTAAGCAAAACACCAACAAAGCGGACGAGAGAGAACATGGAAGGATTTTTCAATTCGAACGAAGGCGGGTACCGGTAATCGAAACATATTACTGCGTTTCCCTTTTTATCCGAATGCCATAGGAGGGTTATGTTATTCGAGAGTGCGTATCTATTATGCAATAGCAAATTCCTGTGATGGATTGCAAATGAATTTAAGATTTATAGAATTAACGCAGATTCAAATATAAGTTCAATACGAATATAAATAAAACATAATTTTGAAGTACGCTTCTTTTTTCCAATAGTGTATTTTTTTCATTTTTTTGTTATTGTTTAGTTATTGTTAATAAACAGTCCCTCATTTACTGAGCTTTACATAAGACCTATTGTATAAATTTAATATCGAACATTAGGCATTTAACCCTTTTACCGCGGAATACTGAAACGATAATCAAAACTTGAGGACTTCTTAAAATGTTTCTGTCTTTCATTTTACCTTCGTAATGAAAGAGTTAGAGATACTTTTAAGTACACCTCAATGTTGATTAGCGTTCGAGAATTCGGCCATTAGTCATGTATTTTTCATCAAGTTTTCGGGTCGATGATTAATTTACCAATCCGGCATTTATTAGATTTTCAAAATTCAAAATGACGAACGTGAAAATACTTATTAATTCTTCTAAATCTTTATACTCAGGGGTTTTCGGGGTCGCTTATTACGAAGCTGGCATTCGATTTTCAAAAAAAGGTGGACGTAAAGTTTTATATATCTTTCTTCTCAATATTTTGACCTGAATTTAGTCACTTGGGGGATTTTGGAATCACTGATAATAAGGAACCACGGATTTTAATTCTGCAAATTAACTGAAATATTTATTTTTAATGTATTTTTGAAGAAATATTCCTGATAAAGTTCCTTTTATATGACTGAAATTTTTATTGTTACATCGCCTATTGGGCTATATCGGATCCACCATTTTGAATTCGTGATCAGCAACTCAAAAAACCCCTAGATTTTCAGAAGCATTTATTTAATATTAAAGCTAAGAGGTGATTTTTTTTAAAGGGTAGTACAACTGTTACTAAAAGAGTTAAAGGGCGGCATCGCATATACAAATCCTCTGATGTTATAGAGTTTCATGGCCCCCTTATTCAATAAAAAAAGCTTTCTATAAAAAAACAAGACATACTCTTAATACAGACAGAATATTAAATCTATTACTGAGCATAAAGCACGTATCGCTTAGCTGAAAGTAATATTCTTTGAGTGCAAAAGTTATTAAAGTACTAATTAAAATTGTTATTTAATAGATCTGACAGGTGTCGTTATATAAATATTCATTTGGCGGTATGCACCTGCGTCCTCTCAGCCGGGTTACATCTCGGGACGATGAACTTAAAACTTAATATTAAATTCACACAACTTAGAGTTCTTTAGAAAATTAACTTTCCCGACGGTTTTAACTTAGACAAAAACATGTATTCGTATTTCGATAAAACTAGATAAAGCCAATAAAATCTAACAAAAAAGACATACAAACATTAAACAAAAACATTAAAAATACATGTCTAAATAAACTTATATAGTATACTAACGATTCGCCCTGGCTTCGCACGGGTGCAATTTAGATGTACTGTACACTAACATATGTTTTACTCGTACGCCTATGTTACTCACTGATAATGTAGCTTTCTATAGGTGAAATAATTTTTAAATCAGTCGAGTAGTTTTTGAGTTAACTCGTAACAAACACACAAATGTTTTCTCTTTATAATATTAGTATAAAAGTATAAATAAATAATCAAAGTACTAAACAGAACAATTTTTTTGACAACAATCTCAGCGTTTTGCTGTCGAACACTCGAGAGTCAAGCCAGACATTCGACCAGCATTCGTTTACAGACTGGTCCGGTGTTTGCGGTTCGTACGTAACAGTTATTATAACCATGTTCCAAGATAAATAGATAAAAGAAAGATAAAAGAAAATATAAATCAGAATACCGTAAAATAATCAAAATAAAATAGCATTGCCGTAGCGTGGATTGCAACAAGTCAACACACCTGCTAAGATTCCTCCATCTGATTCCCAAGGAGGTATATTTTCAGAATCTTCTTGAAAATTAAGAATGGCCTAATGACAAATGTTTATTTTAAAAAACTCTCATAAAACAAATAAGAGTCAGAAATCAAGTAAATTGATTAATCAGAATAGTATGAGTTTCTTTTAGTGAGACACGTTTTACAAATCGCTAATTCCAATATCATTACAGGAAAGCAAAAGACTGAAGCTAACTTCGACTGACTACCTTTTCTTGAATTAATGCAAATCTAAACTTTCATACTAAGTTCCTTCATAAAATACTAAAGCTCGGTAAATTCTGTTTACTTCATAAAACTTATTGAATTCCATTCCAAATACACTTAGATTAACTACGCAACTCTAGACTCTCTTATAGATAAAGGTTTAAAATAGACTTTTCATCAAATGGTAAATGGTATTAAGTGATTTGGAACGCCTCGTACATTCACGTTTCTATACTATTATTATAAAGGGGAAAGATTTGTATTTTTGTATGTTATTAATAAAATAAAGTCAAAATTTCTGGACCGATTTTGAAAATTCTTTCACTAATAGAAAGCTACATTATCAGCGAGTAATATATGATATTTTTTATATCTACATTGCACCAGTGTGAAGCCTGGGCGCGTTGCTATTCCTTGCTTGCTTTTTTTTTCACTATTAATCTGTAGTTCAACATCATAACATTACCAAAAAACCAAATCATCCTAAAGATTTAACAAAACTCTCTAATAGTTTCCATCTTAAAATATCTTATACAGGGATAGTGTGTAAGTGAATCCACTCAAAATATAAATTCTTCGAAAAAAAGGTAAAATCTCATAAATATTCCACCGGTACTATCACACAGAGTTTTACTTGCTCAGCGGTAATATATGTTAAGTTCTACAATTTCGTGGGGGAACTATTTTAAAAAAGCGTACCATTCACTTTGGAGCAGTCATAAATTTATTCTAGTGACTTTCAAGTTATAAAAACGTGAATAACATTGGTGAGGTAGTTCATTGCTGTATGGTTGAGGGTCTCAGGTGTTCGGGAGCCTTGCATCCATTTCTCAAAGTGAATCCGCCGCTGCCCGTATTTTATAATGACACCGAGCTTACTCAAACGACGTATGCTCGCTGCCCACTCAAGGATTACATATATTTAGGGTTGAACAATTGTGTATATTTTCAAAAGCAAAAAGTTCAAGACAAACGTCTGTATTTAAACAAAAACCAGGAGGCATATTACTCAAACCAAAATACGAAGTTTCGGCTGGCGGAACTTACATTTTCCTATTATGAAAATCTTACGTATCCGATGATCGATCGATCCGTCGTTCGTAAGGCATTAGGTATGTCTTTCGTTTGACATTACTATTATCGTAATAACAATTGAAAATGTTTTCTAAATAAGTTATACGAAGTAGGTTGTTCTTTCGTTTCGCTCCGAAATTTCGGCGATCGTTTTTGGTAATAGACCTCCTGCCTGATACCGTAGTACAAACAAGTTGCGAAAAATATTAATCTTGTCAATATATAATTTGTATGAGATATCAGATGAAATTGCATACAAATGACTGCTGAACGCTACGAATTCTCGGAAATTGTTCGTGCTTGGTCTCTGTTTAGATAGTGACGGGCCGCTGTTTAACTTTTCATTATCTTACGTTGTTTATTTTTTAAGCGTAGGACGGATTTTATAACAATTGTATTAAAATATTAACTCTCAACATGATTATTATAAATACGAATATAATTGAATGTCTGTATTTAAACCGCATATACACTGAAGCAATTTCTGATAGTTTAAGTATGTAGTTTGGTAAAAGAAAGCATGAACTTAGGGACAGTAAAACTATTTTTTTTTTATTTTTTCTCATAACTTATATTTCTAAATTCAGTAAGTGTGCTAAGTATTTTTATTGGATAATTATCACTACGCTTAACATTTCAAATCTATATCTATTCTATCTATATACATTTACATTATACTCGTATATTATACTGTATACTAATATTATAAGGAGTTAAGATTTGTATTTTTGTATGTATAATAAACTCAAAAACTACTGGACCGATTTTAATAATTCTTTCAGCAATAGAAAGTTATATTATCAGCGAGTAACGAGTATGTATTGTACATCTACATTGCACCCGTGTTGCTAATTTTAATAATATTATACTGATTCTTTAAGTTATAAGTTTTCGCTTACATGCATAAATATTTTCATAAACTTTGATAGTCTTATAATGTTACATAGAAATAATTTAATAATTAAAGACTCTCTTTGTGCATTGTACGCTAGTACTATTATTCGCTTATTTAGTACAAAACTTAACAATGTTGTGAACAGAAACACAACATAAGGGCTTAACTGAATAATTAGTCCAGCCCTAGTTCACGTTTGAGGTTTTTCAGGCAATCTTAATTAATGCATTTACCTGAAGAACACCTGAGTCTCGGTTGCGCTTAATTTTTAATTACGTTGTGCACGTCTTCGTATAAACGTACAATTTATAATACATTTCTGCTCAAAATAACAAACCATGAGTATTGGAAAAACTTTTGATGGGACTAGTGCATACCTTGCGTTTAGTTATAATTCGCGGTCCGATATATATTACTCGTATAGAATAATAAAGTGGTAAGAATGAAACAAAATCTAATCTAGAAACAAACCACCGTTTGAAAATGAAATTCGAAAAAAATAATGCTCATTTATGCTTCAATCTATGGATTTCTGTATTTTAGAAGATAAAATAATCAAATGTATCAAAAAAATTTATTGATTTGCTGATCCTCGCCGTCGGCTTTCGATATCTGACTTAAAAATACGGTGAAGCGGAAAGGATGTACAGAAAAAAGATTAACTCTTTACTTTTATTCAATCCGAATCTGTTAATATAATTTACTTAGCCCTGGTTTTGCCCACGTAGAAAATATACTTACCCGAAAAAGAGTGCGATGTATGTTAATATACATATGTATTTACGTATAGTCCAGGTTTGGTTTATAAAAAAGGGAACTAGAAGAACTTGGGTTTGGTTTCTATCCTTAGTTCCATGAAAAGTTTTAGACTTTTCGAGGATCAAGATTTGAAGCAGCGCTTCAAAGTAAAGTGATAATGGCTTGTTTTTCTCAGCAAAACAAAACAGTCACTGAATATTGGTACATTGATATTTCCCTGTCCAGGGTTGAAAAAAAGTCAATATCATATAATAATATTCACGACAAAGACTCCGATTATAACCATATTTTCCAAATCTCAAATGTGAATCTGATAACATATTCCCTATGTAATGACTTTTTACGCAGCAATTTATTATTATTTCAACAACCTAAATACGAATTTCGAATTATAATATTCACGATCCATGAAAGGCGTTGCGATATGTTGGTAATTGAGAAAATCCCTAAAGAAGACAGGCCTATCTCAAAGCATGAAAATTTAAAAGTATCAGACATAGATATTTGTCAAAAAACACAACACATATATAAGTACTTAATTCAGAATTTCAAAATAGTAAATAAATAAATAAGGTATTTATAGAGAACCCTCAGTACATTATTTCAAATCACACTTAACCGGCTTCCTATCTAACGTATAAATATATTGCAATCACCTGCATACCAATCATTTGTATTAAAAGCAAATCAACTCTACATAATAATTCTAGTTCAAAAAGTATGAATATTCATGCATGTTTTGCGCGTCATTTAATCACTGGCGACATCTCTGAGCACTCCATTAGATGTTACAAACCGTACGGCTACTGTAACTACCCCCTCGTGTCGCTTGAATAAGTCACTCAACCCTTTACCACCCTCATCCCACCTTCCACACGCCTGAGAATTAAATAATGTATCGGTGCTGGGCATAACCGCTATTGCTCTATTTGTATATGTGTAATATATGCATGAATTTTTAAACAGAGAATACACTGAATCATGTACCCATAAAAACATATCTCGGTCATACATCCGCCGGAAATCAAAACGGAAACGAAACTGCCACAACGTTTTATCATCCATCAATTTCTATATCACAAGGAAATGCTGACGTAGTAATAACATAATTGAATTTATATACTCTTTTTAATTATGTTTATTAAAAAATAATACATATAATATTATGTATAATACTTTCCATAAAAAAATCAGAAAGAAATATAGTTTTTCAAATAAATTTTATTTGTAAACCTTACATAAATAAAAACATTAATTTGAACATACTATATGCGCGTTGCATTTAAAGGAGATATCAGCAAGTGGGCTAGGACAAAATTATCACGACAAATAAAATTTAATTTCAAAAACAGCTCTAAAAACTAAAAACTCAAATAAATAGATAAAAGAAGGACGCTTTTACTTTCACGCTGTGACCTCAACGCTTTCAGGATCTATTGAGATCGATCTAATAATAATAATATCCAATGCCTTAGTAAAATAAAAAATAAAAACAATGAATCGTGCGCCATTCGGAACGTAGCAAAGTACCTATAGATTGACATAATAGTTTTTACATATTTCTGAGACAAGATTTCATACAAGAGATGGAGCATAAGATCTATATTTGTACCCTAACATAAAATTTTCTAACAAATACTGACGACTCTCCCGGTCAGCGTAGCTACCGCAGAGAGATCGTTTTCTACCCTTCGCAGATTAAAATCTTGGTTGCGTGTCAGGAAAGATTATTCGGGCTAGCTCTTCTAAATATATAGAAAGATGTAAACCTGGATCTTAGAAATCTAAGAACTTATCAACGTTTTCACGAAAAAAGAAACTTAAATTGATTTGTTTTTTGTTTTTTAAGTAAGCACCTAAACAAAATTATGTAATGTAAAATGTATACTAGCGTTTAATTTAATTTAATATCCTTTGAAGTTATAAAAAGTCCATCAAAATCGGTTCAGTTGTTTAAAGTCTAAATGTGACGTGCAAACAAACACATTTACTTTCGTAATTTTCGTGAACAAACAAACTAACATTTTACAGGTTTATTAATTAACAAGTGTTCTCTACGGCTTTACTCACGTGGAATTAACAAACAAACAAACAAACAAACTTCTTTATTCAAGCTCCACATAAGTATCTAATAACCTAACTTAATAACTAATTGTGTGGCAGCTTGAACAGGCGGCGACTCAGCATATGCTGTGCTGCCAATGAAACAACACAGCGCTGATATTCTGTCGCTGCCTAGCGACACTTGTGGCAGACAGTTACACACATTTATACATACACTTACAAACATTAAATCACTTATAATAACTACAATATAAGAATGTATTTTAAATATAATAATATGAAGTTAAAATATGATTAATAAATACAACTTATGAAATACTTAATTAAATAAACAATATAATAATAAATAATAAAATTAATGTACTCCGGTTCTTCCCCTAGCGCAACTAAGTCCTGTTATCAATTCCCTGCCCTTGTAAATTTAGAAGATATTTTTTATAATGGAATTTAAAATTACTAATGGTCTTTAAATTTCGGATAGGTGGTGGGAGATTATTCCAGCACTTAGTTGCGCTACAAGGTGAACTGAAGGTGAACTGTACAAAATCTTAGTGAGGTCGTTTATATTATACTATACTAGCAATTGAGCCCCCACCCCCCCTTGTGGCTGGAATTTCGTAAAATCCGTTCTTAGCTGACCTCTTCTCGGCGAAAGGAATATTCCTACCATATTTCAAGTCGCTACGCCTTACGATTCCAGAGATATCGTGATGAGTCAATATATAGGTGGGAATCTCTTTTATATATATAGATTAACCATTAACGAGTCATACACCGACTAGCACTTGCCCTCTTTTCGGGTGGCTGTGACCACAATCTTCTTTGAAGGCTAGATTGATGCCAGGTTCTATCGCGGTGAAACAAGATAATTAAAAAAATATTTCGATCAGGTAGGGCACCGAAGAGTTATCACCATAGAACAGAAGATTCCTGTTCTGTGGTTATCACCTACTTGCCTGTAAACTAACCAGTGAAACAGCTACAGAAACATCTGCCCCATGCCCCACTAAGGGACTTGGGAATTCACAACGTTGTACAATTTATCCTCGCTTACTCACGCTCTACTTATGTCTCTAAGCCTTAAATATTCTAGTTTATAAAGTAATACATTGTTCGGCGTAATTCTTCAAGCCTCGAAAGCTTATAGTTTTACGGTCATAAAACATTCTCAGCCTAACCGCATTATAAGCATGTTCGCAGAGCTATTGCAGTTTCCGGCACAAGTTTGCCGCTCGTTTAGTTTTAATTATATCAAACCGTATAAGAAGTTTAGTGACATCGTTATGAAAGCAGAAATATAATTAAATACTTAGCTTTTCTGACTTCATATTTATGTTTGCATTTCATTTCTTAGTTAAATAAATACGAAATAAATTTATGTTTTATTTAAACATTGAAATATGCGTTTAACTTTAGACCGCCATGTTGGCAAAATAGATAAAGTGTCATACTTGTATCCAAGGAAGCAGTAGTAGGAATAAGTGTTTAAGGCACATTTCAGCGCAATTCTAACCGTAATTCAAACCACGAGGAATGTGCCTTACTTTGTCTCCTATTACTTCGTCTCACATTGAAAAATAGATACTGGCGACATTTTAAATACATCGGATACTTTTAAACGTTGATAGCCGTATCATTAAGTGACGTTGCTCGTTTGCGTTTGCTATAAAAATCTTAATAACCATAAAGAAAAGAGGGAAAAAAAATCCGTTCTTTCTTCCCAACGGGGAAACGCTCGCCGAATCTAAATGAAAGCCACGAAATGAGGTAAATGTACTTTAAACTATTGTGTAGTAGGTATTCCATCTGTAAAGGGAAAGGCCGGGGTTCGCAATATTAATGGTATTGCCTAAGGTATGCTTGGATTTTACTCATTAGGGGTATTATGCGGCTGTTTGCAAAATGATAAATGAGTTAAGGACGGTATTATGAGAGAAACGACTTGCGTGCCTGTCCGGCGTTTTGTTAATGTTTTATCACAGCTTTGTAAGGCTTACACGTAAGCCAACCGTTGTTAAATTGCCTAAATTGTTTACCATTTCCCTTTTTTATATTTAAAACAAAAAATGTTATTTAAATCTGGACCGTGGGTGCAATTAGTTATCGCTAAACGTTATTCAATTAAAATTAAATAACTTTAATAATAATAATAATGTATGTATATTCTAATTCAACTATAATATTATAAATGTTAAAGTTTGTGAGAATGTTTGGTACTTCTTTTACGTAACAACTACTGAGCAGCTATTTCGCCCAGCAAAGTGGGCACGGGTCAGCTAGTTTATGTATGTATAATGATTATAATATAATATAAACATAAACTATATAATACTATATATGCAAAATTGAGTATATACATAAATATTATGAGTCTCGACTTCTTAAATTAAAGTACCAAAAAGATTTCAATTACAATTAACAATTCAAAAGAATGTTGCTGTGAAAGCTAGTAATTTAAATTTACAGATAAGTCCTTAAGCTTTATACGCAGTAATTTATATGCGCTGAAAAGCACAATAAGTCATCGCACACTGTAAATTATTGGTTCGCAGTCTTGGGACTGGGATGGAATAGGTAGCTATTATTCTCGAACTGGGTTATTACGGTGCAATATAAAATAGTGAGGGATATTAACGGTTTAATATCAGAGCAAAAACCGGCCAGTGTGTAACTGTAGCGGTAATAACTACCCATTGCGATCGTTGGAAACCGACGCTAATTGACTAATGGACCTGAAAAACCCCAACAGTTTATCAGGACTCAGATATTATACTCTTCTATAGGAATAGTTGTTTCGAATCGTTTTGTGGAAGCTATACCTGAACTTACTATTAACATCAGACATTCATTATTTTTAAAAACACTGGTTTATATACAACTTCATAAGATTTTAAATAAACCTATTAAATTTTATATTATGGTTGTATGTTGTATTTGAATGAGGATTTTTGATATAAGTGTTAAACAAAGGTATTTTTATATCTATCTTGGTATAAGTTACAAGTATTTTTCCTGCCGTGTGTGTCATCGACAAAGGAGCTGCTTAGTTTCTGGTCTGATTTACTTAATATGGCTTCCGGTATCTTTTACTCATCAGTAATTAGATTATATGTACACTATTATCCTAGTATATTTCTCCAAGATGCTTTCAGCTGTAAATATCAAACAAATCATGATATATCAAACATGTACATATTTAAAAATCGTAAATTCTATATAAGTTCATTTCTCTTTTGAATATTAAAAAACAGTAAGTACTAATTTTAGTCGTATACACGCTCTACATCATAGTCTTTTTATAGCTCTACGTCGTAGAACCTATATCGTCGTAGAGATATGGTCAATGATCTCGAATCTACCGATTTTTCGGTAGTTTTAATAATGTGATTTTTGAGTAAAATAACTTTCCTCATTTAAATGTATTGAAAATTTTATATGTTTACCTTATTAAGTCCAAATACCTATATATTTTGCCTACCGATTTGGCCGACTTTCGAGACCTTTGGATATGGTACTATATTTATATTTTACATATATTTCGCAACTATTCCCTAGAGTACACTTCTAAAACTTTCGTACACACTACAATACACCACTACAAATTAGGCAGACAATACATCGTACATACGCTTCGCATTAATTAGTATTATTAAAAACTGACTTTTCTCCAATAATGTGGAGCTAAACAATGAAATATTTACGAAATATACCTATCGACCCAATCTTGTATAAGTGTGAGTAAATGACAGTTGAACCATTAGAAAGCCCATTGTACTCCATAATTTTAAGAAGCAGTCATTCAAATGATAATAAAAAAAATATGTCAGATATCGACAGACGAGCATAAGGTACGCTTGATGGTAGGTGATACCTCAGCCGCAGAACATCAGTCAATGATGCGCTGTAGACATAATTTTTACTTCGAGCATTCGGAAATCCATAGACTGAAACCGAAACGCGCAATATGCACTTCACGGTTTTTCCATCTATGAACGGTGGTTCGTTACCCGGTCGGAATTTAGATATTCCTCCCACCCGATCAATGCCCCGGAAAATTATAAACATGTGCTCCAGGTGGGATTCGAACCCACGACCTATCGATGCGCACGGCAGGTGTTCTACCGAATGCGCCAACGAGCCCGTCAAAATTTTTGACAATATTTGACTGAAACATTGTTTCATGTTATTCCACAACCGACTAATTAAGACTACGAAAACGGATATTAAAAACAGCTATATTTGCAGTCGTACCCGGACGAGCGATTCAATCGCCGCGAGCGCCCCGTCCCGGGGCTGTTCACCTCAATCAAACTACCTGAAGCCGAGCCCCCAAACGGGGTGGCGCCCCTGCTGGATTTCCCGCGGGGGCGCATGCGACCGATTTCTTTCCTAGGCGAGGGACCTCATGGCACAGTAAGTAATTCAATATCTTCTTCTTCCTGACCTGCAGGTCTATTACCAAAATCATCATTAATACGAACATACTCGTAGTAACAATCAAACGAAAAACAATGCCTAAATCGGAACGACGCGCGACGTATTGATCATCGGATCCGAAAGATTTTCGTAATAGAAAAATGTACGATCTTCGTACATTTATTTTTCGTATTTATTATTTATTACTGAAACTTCGTATTTTGGTTTTGGTAAAAGGCCTCCTTGTTTCAATTTTATTAGCGCAGTGTGTTCTCTTATTCCGTTCTTTTCTTTCACTCGATATATGATCAGTCACACATATCATTCGTCACAAAATCAATCCATCTTTTTTGGCCTTTCATAACTTTTTTTTTGACAATTGCTTTTGATCCTTCCTCATAACAAAGCATACCGAGCCAAACAATTACCTTTAAATTTTTCATTCAATGGCGCTACTCTCGTGCTTCGTCTAAGTAATTCAATATAAAAGGGGATTCTTTTAACTCAAGATTTTTTTAAACTCAAGGTATCGAGAATTGCATCAGTTCCCGTATCCCAAGATATCTTAAAAATTCACATTGTCACATAGTGCAAAAAATATAGCCACTATGGTAATCTAATGTTTAAACAAGTATAGCAATGTATAATTCAAAGATATTTTCGCAAACTAATTACATTAATATTTAATCAATCAGAATGTAGGCTATTTATTATTTATTTACACTGTAGTAGAAGTGAACCATTAATGAAATTAAGGGTTCATATTAAAGTGCACGTTTTCAGAAGACGAGAAGAATGATTTACATAAACCATTAGGGTACCCTTGCAGGGTACAACAGGATAAGGTTACCAATTAACGACTCAACAAGAGATAGAGTATAATGTTAAGTTCACGATGAATGATATGACACTCTATTCGTAATCCAAATAAAAAAAAAAAAGTACTCAAAATAGTATGAGTTTTTGCTAAACGATGACTTCAAATTTATTATATTGACTATATATTTGTAGGTATTAGGTGTAGGTACTCATATAGGTATCATAATATGATAACTCCTTGAAAACCATTTCATAATAAATTTATTATAAATTTGCTTATCCATCTCGGTGAAACAAACCTAGATAAACAATTCATAGAAAAGTAGAAAATTGAATGAAAATAAAATTGCAATCTTATGTATAACATGATATTACCTACATATTTCATAAGGCATTTCTGTGCTACTAGGCTTCTATGCCGTACTATTCTACCGAAACCATTATTTATTTTAATCTCGTTTTTGAGTTCAAAATTCGAACTTGTTACCTCCAACTTAAACTTGAGTGTTATGTGTTTAACACTCGCATAACCTCGGCGGCGGTATTATAAATAAAAATAACCAGTCATCAATTCAGTTTTATAGTGAGTTTATTATTTAATTGTTATAGTTCATTCATTTAATCGCAAAAGCTGAAGAGGTTCTCAGTATCATTGAAAGGATCTTTCACCTCTTCTGGTGGATTTGGCTTCTGCAACACGTTAATACCTGTATTGATGGAGGGTTGCTTCTTCTGCATAATGTTATTAGATGGTTTCTTCATATCACCCTCTATTATTGGTTCGGTCGACGATTTCGTTTGATTGTCCATTATTTTATGTAGAGACTCATTTAAATTTACTAATTGTTCAGTTGGTTCTACTTTGTTTAATTCTTCTGGTTTAGGCTTATTAGTATCTTCCAGTTCTGTAAGTTTATAGAATAATTACAATATGTTACACTTAATTTTGCCCAGAAGTATTGTAGTATGATATATAATATAGCACAGCTCATGAATAGTATCAATATTTTACAAATATGTGTAGAATATAAACTTTCGGGAATTAAAAATCAAAAATATTTTTTGACTCCATTAAGAAGTAGTACTATAAAATTCCTCTGCAGCAGTTATCAGTATATAGTTAGTAACTATTTCAAAATGCCTCAAAAATATCAAGCATATATTGTTTTCCTAGGAGTACTTGGAATATTAATTTTATTAGATGTTAGTGTCACAAACCACCGTAACCCAGTCTTGACATCCAGTGCCGGTGTGAGGGCCACCGACGCCCCGGGCAACAATATTGTAGCGCCCACTTTAAGAAATCAATATCGAAAGTTAATTTTCTGCTTACTTTTTTATACACGGATTAAATTAGAAAAATCTAATTTTCCAGCGATTTCATTTTCAATCGACAGAGTATCCAGGTTACCATATGCGTGGAGCACAGGGCGTAAGGTATAGGTATTGAGGGTGTGCAGCACGGGAGGCAGGATACTGCAGACCTCGGCGCCCCCCCTAATTTGGCACCCTGGGCCATCGCCCTCCAAAATTTGGCGCGCTGGGCCATCGTCCCCTAAAATTTGGCGCAATGGGCCATCGCCCCCTAAAATTTGGCGCCCTGAGCTGTCGCCCCATCGCGCGCCCCCCTAACACCGGCACTGTTGACATCTCGCCCTATTGAGCTAGTCCTACCTTTTTCAAGTGATGTTCGGAAATTTAGCAGAATGTTTTAACCTCACCAGTAAATCTCATAACTTGTTTATATAAAAAATTGAGCCATAAATTAAGGGACAACTTGTCTTATATAATTACCGTCTCTAATGGTTTCTATTATGTTTTCCATGGAAAATTTTTGTTTTATGTTTTGTATGAATTCGTCCATGATTGTTTTTTAGATTGAATCTATTTTAAAATATGAGGAAAATTATGCTTTCTTTACATAGTTATTGAAAAAACTCTGACTGTGATGATGGTTTGTTTTGACAAATATACAATTGTTATGTCATTTTTTAAGAAAAGAACCCTTATTTTTCTTCCAAATCTTCTTTAACGTTTCAGTTATAGTTCTTATTAAAACTCAAAACAATATTCAACCATAACTATTTCCTCGATTTCTTTAGCGTTTATAAACGTAAAGACTACATTTCTTGCTATAACAAAGAAGCAATCCTTTTTTTTCAAATAATTTCCAATTTAACCGCAGTTCATTCATTTATATATGTATCTTATTTTATAATGAACACACAACATTATAATATGACACGTGCCTATTTCTAACACATGCATGCGACTGTAATGAAGCGCAATCTATGTATTAGAAAAGGCGACTCTTTTGCATTGCTTCACTAATGGTCTTGTAATTTAAACTTGAGTAACAATTAATCATAATTCTAATCGTAATTAACATTAGTGAATAAAAAGACAATATCAAAAATAACAACTTCTTATTTATATAATATACTTAAATATTTAAAACACCATAAAGAAACGCTTGAATATTTTTGTAAAACAAATATTAATCCATAATCTTTTCAATTGTCCTGGTTTTAAATAATATAGACAATATAATTATTGATTAACTTAATTTTGTAATCTGCGACACATTATGGAACAGTTTTACATATTAATGAACAGTTTTAAACCCAATAATTTGGAACAGAAAGATAACGAAATGGAACTTGTGTTTCCTAATAAAAACTTATATTAATTATGTGAACTAATACTAAAACGTTTTTCTGTAAACAGCTATTTGTTCAATAAACAACGCTTCTTAACCTCATAATAGGTTTTTTTCTTAAATTAACAATACAGTAGGTACTCTAATTTGTATTCGCCTTTAGCAAGATGTTTAGATGAGCCAAGATGGGATGAGCATGTGTGAGCTTTGTATCGTAGCAGAGCGTAACAAGACAAACGTGCCAGAGAATGTTTGTTTTCGTAATTGAATTTGTTCTTTTCACCGCAACGGTAGTTTTATTTTCTTTACATTTGCTGTTTCACCCTTAAGTATAATGGAAATTTAATTTATTTATATTTTAGCTATCGCTACACAATACACATACAGTAATATTAATAAAAAAATCCTTTCCATTATCTTCCTATATTGCGATTGCAGGGCATAATTATATTAAGTTTAAATTAAGGATCTTTCAAACTGAATTCATACATAGCATAAACATTACATATCATACCTTCATTACATAGTAAGCATAATTATATAAAAATAATTAAAACTGTTACTCATAAAATATAGAGCCCCGATAGTAAAAAATATTTCGCATACCGGTTATTAAATATCGCCAATTACGCATGTGATAGTTGCGAGTTTGAGAAACTAAAAATAAATTTTACTTATACTATTCCGGTTAATAATTAATAATACTGTTATGTATAAATATATATCAAGGAGATACAATACTATTTTTCAACCATTCTAATAAATATTTTAACATTAGGGTAATATATCAATTCGATAGACCATACTTTGTTTTTTGATAATTGATATGACAACATAGATAAAAAGGTTGTATTTCAATATAAAAGATACTTCCGTATCAGTCTCGCTAGGCACCATTAGGCGTGTCTTAGCAAAACCCCAAACTGTTCGTCACCAGTCGCGGGACCACCAAGCCCAGAGTCCAGATTGCCGACTATAAAGATTACTTTATAGTTACAAGTAATAACTTCTTTATATATAACTAATAATTGCTTAAAGTTTAATAAAATTATAACAATATAGACAAAAATGTTAAAATTATTTATACTAATAAAACACATACAGCAAATATTTAAACTACCGAATCATATTAAAGTCAGAATCATTTATTTATTATATATAAAATTAATGAAATATATTATGGACAATAACTTAGTTTTACTCACATCTTTTAGTCTTTATAGTATCGAATAGATGTCCAATAAAATAATACATGTATAACTTAGATAGCAAATTCCCGTATGATCGATTGTCAGTTGTCCATCGGCGAATAGAGTAATTATATTAGCTCCATTAGCGCCGCTTAGATAATGAACACCGTCCAGTCTATAGCCAATCGAATCACTATAATCATAACTAGGGTAAATCAGCTAAACGGTCTGATTGCAATTAGCCGTGGCTTTATCAGACATAATGTAACTAAATCAAGGGCGGATCTAGCTTTCAAGTCAGTTTATAGTCAAGGTCTAGTCAGGACAGGCTCCAATTCGATTACAATAATATATCTAATTACACATACTCACTATTATGCGTGTGTATTTGTTTGCTCTAATACAAAGTATATTAAATAAACTTATCAAGGAGCTCAGAAAAAATAGAGGTCAGTCAGATCAGACCATGATCCTTCCTTGATCTAAATATCGAATTAGAACTTTCCTTAACCCATTGACTGCCAATTTTTTGAGCATTGAAAATGCACAATGGTTGTGTAGCAGTAGAATTATATTCAAATTATCTCAGATTAAATCTAATATATAAAATTCTCGTGTCACAGTTTTCGTTGCCATACTCCTCCGAAACGGCTTGACCGATTTTGATGAAATTTTTTGTGCTTATCCGGTATCTATGAGAATCAGCCAACATCTATTTTTCATCCCCCTAAATGTTAAGGGTAATCCACCCCTAATTTTTTTTTTTAATTTTTGGACGAAATTTTTTGTTTTTATGTTTTTATAATGTGGCATTTAAAAATACATACAACCCTAAATTTATTGTCAAAAAAATCTAGACCCGTGCGAAGCCGGGGCGGGTCGCTAGTAACAATATATTTTCGATATTTTTGAAAAATTCCCTTTTTGAAAAATGGGGATAATGGCAGCTAACGGTGAGACAGGCTAAATAAATTTAATAATAGTTGTTTTTTTAGATTGTCTCAAAATGTAAATGTAAATAAATAAGATTGAATATAAAATTCGAATAGCAAAAATATAAATAGCACTTCAAATACAGAGAAACGTACTATCTGACGTCATCAATCATTTACATATACCTAATGACATTTCCATGTTAGTTTGGAAACATAAAAGTGTAGTGCCGCACCAAAATAAATTACGTAACTTTATTCCAGATATCAAATTAAAAACATTAATTAACTTTAGTTTTAATTATTCACTTCCCATAATAAAACCTTTCAATTAGTTTGATTCTCGAGTTTCGTATCGCATCGCGAGGTTTCACTACAGACGCAACGCAGTTGGAAACAATACTTACTAAGTGAAATTCCATCGAAACTTCTCTAAACTAAATTAAATTTTACTAGATTAAATTCCAGCTAGGTATAATTATATAGAGACTATTATACGTGCTTGGCGTGTCACACGGGGCAAGTTAGCGCATCAAAGTAGAAGAGATAGCGTACAGACTCCAAAAATACTCATAAAAATTGATTACTGGCCTTAATAACAAAATGCAATCTGCTCAGTACGTACATTCACTGGCTTTTCTCCCAGTTCCCACCCTAAATGCTTACGACTTTTATTGTAAACTTTAACTTTATTTACGAGGCACAACGAAACTAATGAGTATGAAATTAATTTAGACGTCCAATACATACCAGAACGATCCTAAAGCTATGAAATTTTGATAGAAATATATGATTAGATAGATACCTTTTTTATTTAAGTGTACGTTATCGTGGAGCCTTTTTGAACATAGGATAGACGCCTGTGTCGGCCTTGTTATATATCGAGTTGTGTTATCATTAACATCAAAATGTATTATTTATTTAATTTAAATTGCCATTTACGGGGCAAAGTTAAAGTCAAGAAACTAATTAGTTTACATTGCTTTTTGTTTCAATTAAAATGTGAATTCCCAAGTGGGGTACGGAATAGACCCATTTCTATCTCTGTTTCTCTTCTCATTTTTATTTAGATATCATCTTTGCCCTGTAGCCCGAAATATCTTTTTAATCTTTTTCCCCGGGATTCGAACCCGTGACCTCCTGTGCTCAACGGTTACCACTGGGCCACGGAGACGATCAATTAATGCCAGCAAACATAATTAAAAAAATTACATTTATATTATTTAATGGCATTCCGATGTTTATCAAACTCGTTCTTCTTTAACACAACGTTATCCAAAGAGAGGAAAACATTCCCCAGATTTCAAATAACGCTCTCGGAACAATTGCACTTGACCTAATCTAAACACGCTTTGCCATAAAATTTAGGGGAAACTTGTTTGATTCTTTTTCCTTGTTTACCGATAGGAGGGACTCAATTGAAGAGTAAAATTGTGTAGAACGTTCTCGTTACGTTATATTTTTTCAACCGAAAAATAATTTTAATATCTCATAATAATTGCGATTTTCGAGGGCTATTTGTAATATTGTGTCTGATTATGTGACATATAATAATTTTAAAACTAAAAGTAAATTAGCAAATTTTGACAGGCTTGTTGGCCTTGCGTTCCGATGGGTAGTGGGTTCGAACTCGTTTAACATGTCTGTAATTCTTATTTTAACATATGTTCATGTAAATTAAACGACTGGCCCTGAATGGGAAAGAAAAAACTGAAAAAACTCGTGAAGTGCCCATTGCGCACTTTGATTTCAGATTATAAAAAAAGGTTGACACCATATGTTTGATTGATGCCCTATGGCTGAGGTATCACCTACCATCAAGTAAGCCTCATGTCCATTTGACGATATCTGTTATAAATAAAAGCCTTATTTTTACCAACGCATCCCTATTACTTCTTATTAATATTTATATTACAAATAACAAACTAATTATAAAGATTGTAGGTACTTAATATTATTACATATTTTAATTCATTTCTCAATCTTTTATTTTATCTGATCGAGAAGTCATTCTCCAGTTATGATTAGAACACTTGATTTATCTAATTTTTGCGTCAAACATCGATCAAGAAGCAATTGTCGTGTTTGATGTAAGAAAAATCTTTCCTCTCGTTTTAACTTAAAAACTTTTCAAATTAACTTTCAATTTTATCGATACCAATAGAATTGTTTCAATTCGGTATTATTGATAAAAGTTTTAGTTAGTTATTTACAATACAGTTTCGTTTACACACGTACGACACCTGAGCAAACAATACTTTAATACAATTACTTTCAAGCTTCCCTTGTTCCTTGTTTTGTAGCAATCCTTTTATTTACTTAGGGCAGGGCGTTTCACATCCACTTGACAGAAGTTTCACGAATTTTCGATTTATTCGACTTTTATTTGACATCTAATGTGTTTGTTAATATTTAACTTAATGCTACGTCGACTAACATAACTCCACCTTTGAAATACGAATGGCATTATTCAAAGAAAGTGATATCAATAACAATTGAATCATTGCGTACAAAGATTTGCTTATGTGCAATAAAGAGTTTTTATTTTGTCGTCTGTTTTATAAGTGAGTCCTTTTTTTATTAAAAAATCTGTTATTTCTCAACCGATTCAGATTTAGAATTATTATTATAATAAATCTGTTATTTCTCAACCGATTCTTATGTCAGAATAATCAGATAAAGATTTATCCGAAGAGTATTATTCTAATAATACGTATACTTTCTAAAACTTGTTCGTTATTGTTCCTGTAAAAAGACATGTCAATATGTACCCTACCACAGCGACAGACGTTCAATCAATGTTGTACTACCGACCTTTTACTTCAAACTTTCAAAAATCCATTGACAGAAAATAAACGAATAGATTGTTGCGGTTTATAAATAAAATAAAACATAGAATATAATTAAAATATTAATTTATTATTATTGTAAGAAGCATGAATAATATAAAAATAATACTGTGGGAAGGTTTTCCTCAAGGTTTCCACATCCGGGAGGCTCAAAGTCATTTTCCACGCTCGGTAAACTTAGAAACTGAGCCAAAGTAGGCTTTTGCAAAATATACAGGAAATTCTCTACGCCCTCACTATTTACGTGCTTAAGAACTATTTTCCTTGAAACTTTCCACGTGCCGACGAATAAAAATGTAAATTTTAATTCCTTCGTACTTTTAATTTATTTATTTATTTATTTATTTATTGGTATCCAAACAACATACATGTATTAAACTTTACAAACTAACAATACTTAAGGTAAATCATGATAAACATATACATCAATTATATGGATACACTTAAGATGACGTGATATATAACTAAAAATAAAACAAATACAAATTACTTTAAAGAAAAAGAAGGTTATGTTATTATCACGACTATAGTGAAAGGTAAATACATGTTACTAACAAAATTATGCAAAAATTAAAATACTCTAAGAAATAAAAATAAAAATAAAAAATAAAAAATGTCTCCTTAAAACGTAAAACGAAAAACTAAGACTGTTACCGGCGCAGAGTGTCTAAAACTATGCGACGAAAAGTACAGAGACTATTAGAGAACACATCCATACAGTCATTGATATTTACTAAATCATTATAAGTACGAGATAATCTATTAACAGGTGCGTTATATGATGTGCACAAACGAGAAATTGGAACATAAAAGGGCCTTACGTTTCTAGTCATACAAGGATTACAGTATAGAGAAAACCTGGACAGCAGTTGAGAATGAATATTATTATTTACAACCTTATACATGTATATTAGATCAATAAATTTACGGCGCATTTCAAGTGCGTCGAGGTTAAAATATTTGAGTCTAGCTTCATAACTATGCAACGATGTTCTAAGTTTAAAACGATTACACATAATTCTTAAAAAGCGTTTCTGAACATTTTCCACGGTGTCAATGTGGTTTTGATAAAAAGGTGACCATGCTACTGAACCATATTCTAAGATACTACGAACCAGAGATTTATATAACATTATAATACTATATTGGCATTTGAAAAGTTTTGAAATACGCATGATGAAGCCTAGCATCTGATTTGCTCTTTCAGCGGTTGAATCAATGTGTTCAATAAATGATAGTTTTTTATCAACAATGACACCTAAATCTTTAATGGATTCTTTTCGAGTTAAAACTGAATTTGAAAGGTGATAAGAAAAATTAATACTATTTATCTTATTAGTGAATGTGACAATATGACATTTGTTAACATTTAATTTCATTAAATTATTATGACACCAAGAGTCCAGAGCAAGAAGATCACGCTGTAGATTGAAACAGTCTTCAATGTTTTCAATTTTTCTGTATAGTTTAAGATCATCTGCATAAAATAGGTATTTACTATTGCTGGTAAAATACAATGGAGCATCATTAATGAACAAGGCAAACAACAAAGGACCGAGATGAGACCCTTGAGGTACTCCAGATGGAACCAAAATTGCATCAGATAAAAAGCCGTTGATAGCCACTATTTGTGTACGATTTTTAATATATGAGGTGATCCAACGCAGTAAACTACCATGTATGCCACATTCCATAAGCTTTTTAAGTAAGAGCTCGTGGTTGACCTTATCAAATGCTTTTTGAAAGTCTGTATAAATGACATCTACTTGTCCCTTATGATCAATGGTATCGAATAGATAGTCAGTATATTCAGTTAAGTTAGATGTTGTAGATTTATGTGATACGAATCCGTGTTGTTCAGGAATCATTATAGGTTTAATAAAGTTATAAATATGACTGTATATAGCGCGTTCAAATATCTTTGCAAAGCAATTAAGTATACAGATGGGTCTGTAGTTGCAAGCATCTGTTTTTTCACCAGATTTGTATACAGGAATTACATGGGCAATTTTCCATTGCTTAGGGAAAACTCCAGATGATAGGGATTTATTAAAAATAATAGATAGAGGTTCAGAAAGTTCAACATGACATGATTGAACAAAATGGGACGGTATTCCATCTGGACCGGGGCCCTTATTCGGATTCAAGTATTTCAATATTCTATTTACATCATCAACCTGAACATTAATACTGCTAAGACAACCCAAATTATTATTATAGACATTAGAAATAAAATGACATGACATATCAGCTTCATAGACAGTGTAAAAATAATCTGCAAAAATTTGACAAATTTGGTTACCATCCGTAGCAACTCTGCTATCTAATTTAACAGTAGATGGAATATATGAGCTTTTCTTTTTGTTTTTTACATAATTCCAAAATAATTTAGTGCTTCCTTTTTTTAGACTAGACTCGATATTACTAATATAACTAGTGTAACAATCTTGCATCATTTGCTTTGATCTTTTGCGCAGAAGAGAAAAGGTATCATAATCCCGAGGATTTTTATACTTTTTAAATTTTCGGTGATATTTATCCTTTTCCTTTAAACATTTAATTAAAGAGTTACTAAACCAGACTGGTATAGACGATCTACGTTGTTGCTTGTAAGGTGTATTATTTTGTATGACATTATTAAGAACTTTATAGAACTCAACAAGATCATTATCTATGTCAGTAGATGAGAGAAGTGAATTCCAATTTATATCATTAAGTTCTCCTTTACATTTTTCAATATTACATTTCCTAAAATTCAAAATCTTACTTCTATTGCAATTTTCAAGAGCTGGTTCAAATATAGCATAATTTACATTAACTTCAAAGGCAGGATGATGCACATCTTCTCTACACATGGCTTGAGATGGCTCAAGTGATACAGAAATCTGGCGGGTAAAAAATAGGTCAAGCGTATGACTATTACTATTTTTGATACAATTGTGTTGATTAAGGTTGCCAATAGACATTAAGTCCATTAGAAATCTAACTCGTGTATCCATTATTGCAATATTAGCTTTTACAGTTTTCGACGCATTATCTATATACCAGTTTACATTAGGCGTATTAAAATCACCTAGTAAAATTAAAGACTCATCTGAATTTGATAGAATATCATTAGTTTTATGATAGAACGCTTTTAACTTATCTAAAGACAGGTCAGGTGGCAGATATACAAGACCCAATTTAGTATTTTTAGTTTTGTGCTTACCAACACTTTTAGTAATAAGATTAAGCCAAATACATTCGACATTACATTCCCAATCAGAGACCCTATCAGCCACAAAATGTTTCTTTACAGCAACCAATACACCTCCACCTGAAATTTTGTGACTAGTATTTACATCGCGATCTCGTCTGAAAATTCTATATCGATCGTCTAAGATCTCATTATCCTTAACAGAAGAGTTCAAATTAGTCTCCGTTAAGCAGATTACATCATAGTTGCTATTTAATACATTTATATAAAAATCATAGAGCTTAGTTTTAAATCTATTAACATTCTGATAAAAGATTAACATATTCTTATACCATAGAAAGGAGACAAATGATATATATAAAAGAAAAATAAAATGCTAAGTATAAATAATTGCTTAGTATCTAAAAAAGTCTTTTGAGCTTTTCTAAGCTGTTAATATTAATAGCTGGAGAATGTTCGTCCTTTCTCATATATACCTTACCGAACTTGACCCATACGTACTTAAAATTCAGAACTTTAGAGGCTTTCCTTGCTTCCATGTGCAGATGTTTAACTTCAGGTGAAAGATTTTCAGCGACATATATTTGCTTTCTTTCGCCAATAATATCAAGGTCCAATGAACTAAGCATATCCATTGAGTTAGCCTTATTATATCGATGAACCGCTGATAAAATTAGGTCACGGTGTTTCGGTGTCATCAGAGTAACTACAATGGTGCGAGGACGATCCGATTCTGTACGTTTAGCTACTCGATTGCATGAAATAATAACGTCTTCTGGAAGTGACACTGAAACTTTATTCAATAATTTTTGTAAAATTGTATTTAAGTTTTCATTCTTCCTTTCTGGCACAGATTGTATTTCTAAGTTGTGGCTTCTTGATATACGTTCAAGTTGCATAACCTTACTCTGAAGAGTTTTGAAGCTGAGATCAAAAGCAGTGGAGTCATTTTTTAAATCCGAGAGCATGGAGGAGTGTGATGAAGATTCGAATTGTAGTTCCTCAATCTTCTTGGAAAGAAATTCTAATGAGTCATTGTATTCCTTAATTTGACTTTGAATGACTTCAATCGAATTTACTGTATCTTTAAGAACTTCTGCGTTGCGATTGTTGCTTTCTTTTATGTTATTTGAACATTCAATCACCGAGTCAAGATCAGTTCGAAGTGACTGAAAACATTTTCTCATATCAGCTAACTCGGTTTGCAAGCAATTGAGGCCATCTGTTCGGAATAGAACATAATTAATAAATTAAATGTTGAGGGTAGTAATATAACCGCGATACTCTTGACAGTCGAGCCGAGTTTGACATCGTGGTATTCTTTTCATAACCTCGTTGATTTAGTCGTGCTCGTGTATTCTTATATTGTGAAAAGCGCTTCATAGGGAAGTTTAATAGTCGCTTAACAATTAATATATTCGCCGTGATATATATGTTGAACATTGTTATTTAATTTTCGTGTAATAGTGTAATAGTGTTGTAATGGACTTGTATTCATATACGGAGAAGAATGTTCTGGTTGCTGCTGTGGTGACGTACATATTTCTAGTTTCCCTTTTTCCTTTATCTTTAAATTGTAATAATTAAAATCCTCTTAAGGGCGCCCTCCCTTTAATATAATATAATACTGACTGACATACCACAAAGATGCATATATTCGCCGAACATTTGAGGTATGTACCTAGGTATATTGTACCTAATTATTGTTATTGAAAGTGTGTATGGACGCCCACCGATTCGTCCTTTGTCATACATATTTTTTGGTAGCAGAGCGTGGTTTTAATAACTAATTTGTTAATATAAGATAATCGGTTAAGGTAACGATAATTGGGTGCATTAGTCCTAGGTGCATAACCTATGTGGTAATTTTATTTTTTGATGTGTTAATGATCTGTTGTTTTTTAAATCGGAACAATAGAACCGTTTGTTTTTAAGTTAATTTTTTGAAATTTCATTATTTTAATTGTTTTTTACGGTCTAATTTTTTATTTTATTTTTTAAAAAATCATTATGGCGGCTTCACACAAGGCACAGATAGCTAGTGTGTTAAGGTGGCTCGGTTCGGCTGTGTTGAATATATCGCGAAGAGATCGTGTACAGGCCCTTCTGGCTAGAGGTGAGGCTTTAGGAGATAAAATGAGTGATTTATATAAGTCTTATCAGGCGTTGCTTCAACTGGATTTGGAACCTGAGGTATTTAATAAAATTAGTGCCGATGTAGACCAAGCTGAGGACTTGGCGGATCAATTAAGGGAGGCCGTGGGGACTATTAGGTCCGCTGCTTCCCCTTCTGATGAGTTTCATTCTAAAGAAATTTTATGTTTAAAACCGGGAATCATAGGCAGGTTACCTAAATTAGACTTACCTCACTTTAATGGCGATTTAACTCAGTGGGTTGCTTTCATTAATTTATTTGACAGCTTAGTACATTCAAGACAGGATCTAACATCTGGACAAAAGTTAGCATACTTGTTGGCTAGTCTCACCGGAGAGGCTAAGGGGTTGGTCCAACACTTGGAACTCGTTGACAATAATTATGATATAGCTAGGCAGTTACTTATGCGTCGATACCAGAACATTCGTAGGTTGGCAGATAGTCACGTGGCTTCCATATTAAATTTACCGAACCTTGTACGGAACCACAATTTAAGAAAACAACTTTTAAATCCTTTATTAGTGGCCTTTAATGCATTGAAAGGATTAGATTTACCTGTAGACAGTTGGTCGTTTATTTTGTTACATATTGTATTACAAAAATTAAGTTTAGATATGCGTAATCGGTTTGAACAGCTGTATAGTGGGGATTCATCCACTCATCTACCGTTGTTTGATGAATTAATTTTATTTTTAGAAGATGAGTGTCGCAGGCAGGATAATGTCCCTACACCAGCTCCAGCCCCAGTGTCATCCAGGCCTCGGGTGCAGCCGATACGCATGGATCGCCGCTCTGACCAGCGTGTATTTAATGTTTTAGAGGAACAGCGTGTCGACAACCGCTGCTTGTACTGTAAGATCCCTGGTCATAGGGTGATATCGTGTCACAGGTTTTTGGGTTTGCGTTTCCATGCGCGACGTAATATTGTACGTCAGCGCAAGTGGTGTTATGGTTGTTTGGGTAATCATTTAGCGGCTCAGTGCAATACTTCTCGTCCGTGCAAGCAGTGCAATGGTAATCACCACATTATACTTTGTGGTAACAGGAATGGTACACCTCCACCGGCTGCTCCGGTGCAGAATGATGATGATCAATCAAATCAAAATGTAGGTCGAAATGATCAATGGACTGGTGGTGTGCAGGTTAATAAACCTCGAGTTTTTGGTCACACTTTTAGGCGCCATAGTCATAATTACCGGAGGCAGGCACAATTCTCCAGGGGCGGGGGTAATTCTCAATCCAGTATTCCTCTTGGAACAAATAGACAACCTTCCAGGGACCCTCGTACCTCGTCCTGTGCTGCTATTGAACCACAACATAGTGATTTTGTCAGACCTTTGAATTATTCTGAGTGGCCTCGTTTAAGTAAACGGGGTTCTCAAGAAGATTATTGACTAGGGCACATGCCCCTTTCCTCGGAAACCTCAACTTCTCCTCTCACTGTTTTGTTGCCCACCGCTCAGGTTTGCGTCGGATCTCCATTGGGTGAGCAGGTATCCGCGCGCGCGATATTAGATTCTGGGGCACAGGGAAGTCTGGTTTCGAAAAATTTAGTTAAGCGACTGAAATTGCATGTAGATCCTGCCAGTGATAGTATTCGCGGTGTAGGCGGAGTTAAGGTGTCTGGTTTAGTGGGACAGGTCTCACTCACTTTTTCTCCTCTTCAAAGTTCTCATCCACGAATTACAACTTCGGCTATTATTTTGGATAAAGTTATGGGTAGGCATCCACTTGTTAAGATACCATCGGAGGTACTTGGTCTTACATCTAATCTTAAATTAGCTGATGCCAATTTTAACATTCCAGGTCAAATTGATCTGTTACTCGGTGCAGAGGTACTAGGATTATTACGATTAGGAAACAGTACACTTCTACAACCTGGTGGGTTAGTAGCAGTTTCAACTGACCTTGGTGACGTCATCATGGGCCCTGTATATTTAAGATGCTCTGTCAGGGAAGAGGATGGTAATTTGTGCGTGGGACTCTCTCTTTCTGAAGCTGTTCAACGGTTTTGGGAAGTGGAAGAAGCCCCTACTGCACCTCGTGATAACCCAGAGCACCTTGAATGTGAGTTGTTCTTCCAGAATAACACAGGTCGTCTTTATTCAGGTAGGTTTGTCACGCGCCTACCCTTTTTAGCTTCTCGGCCTCCGTTGGGTCACTCCAAGATGTTAGCTGAAAAGAGGTTAGCGTCTATGGAAAGACGAATGAGAAGGGACTCATTATTTCGTTCAAAGTATATTGAGTTTATGCGCGAGTATTTAGAGCTCGGGCATATGTCAGTGTCTGATTTTGATTGGGTTTCACAGGAGCACTATTTTATACCACATCATGCGGTTTTTAAAGGTGGTAAAATTCGAGTAGTTTTTGATGGTTCGGCTCCCAGCTCTAATGGCGTTTCTTTGAATCAATGTTTGCATTCGGGTCCAAAGTTACATCGAGATATTGGTGATATTTTAACAAATTTCCGCAGACATCAGATTGTGTTTGTTGCAGATATAAAGATGATGTTTCGTCAAACTGTCATTCATCCAGGTGATCGTCGTTTTCAACTAATCTTGTGGCGGGAGAAGGAGTCCGATCCTATTACCGTATTTGAATTGAATACCAATACATACGGACTTCGGTCAAGTCCTTTTATTGCAATTCGTGCATTATTAGAGTTAGCAGAGCGAGAACGTGTACGTTTTCCTAGGGCTGCTGATGTTTTAACCAGTGATGTTTTTGTTGATGATATTTGCACTGGTGCTGCCAATGAGGATGAAGCCTTGATACTGCGCGATGAACTGATTAATATTCTTAAGGCTGGTGGCTATGAGTTAAGAAAATGGGTCTCTAACTCGCAAGCTCTTCTTGCTGATTTACCGGAAGATCATCAACAAGATCCTTATATCTTTCAAAATATGGATAATCCTGACGCTATCGCTGTTCTAGGTGTTCAGTATCAGCCTATATCTGATGTATTTACTTTTCGGGTTCAGGATTTAGATGTTATTAAATCTTGGACAAAGCGTGTGGTACTTTCGACTGTAGCTAGGATATATGACCCAAATGGATGGTTAGCTCCAGTCATATTTTGGGCAAAGTGCTTCATACAAAAGCTTTGGTTGCAAGGTTTAACATGGGATGCACCATTGGTTGGTGAATTATTAAGTGTTTGGGTTAAATTTATTTCGTCCCTTCCTGAAATTCAACTGGTCAAAATAGATAGGTCATTATTACCACCGGGTAGATGTGAAGTAGACATTCATGGCTTTTGTGATGCTTCGGAGAGTGGTTATGCTGCTGCGGTTTATGTTCGCGCTACAAACCAATCTGGCTTTGTATCGGTTAAACTTATCATGGCAAAGAGTAAAGTTGCTCCAGTCAGGACTCGACTTACTATTCCTAAATTAGAATTATCAGGGGCTGTACTTTTGACTCGTCTTATTAATCATATTAAATCGACTTATGGTCAGAAAGTTAGTATAAGGAGGATTTTTGCTTGGACTGATAGTCAGATTGTTCTTGCATGGCTGCAAGCATCAGTTCATGCACTTGAGGTTTTTGTGGCTAATCGGGTGTCTCAAATTCAACAATCTGCTGCTACTTTAGAGTGGAGACACGTGCCAGGAGAAATTAATCCTGCAGACTGCGCGTCACGAGGCTGTGAGGCTCCAGTATTACTGGATCATTCGTTGTGGTGGGGTCCTGGTTGGCTGCTCCAACCAGAGAATTGTTGGCCTCGGACTGCTGGTGAACTTGTAGAACCTCTTCCAGGTTTGAGGGTTTTTTCTGTTGTTCAGGAGCCTGTTAGAGATTTAGATTTTTTATTAGAGCGATTTAGTTCACTAGATAAATTAATAGGTGTAACCTCATGGATTAAAAGATTTATTTATAATTCGAGACATCAATCGAATAAAAACAGTTCCAAAGTGTTATCTCCAGATGAAAGGAAGAAATCATTAATGTTCTGGGTTCAATATGTTCAGACTCAGCATTTTCAGGCAGTTCTAACTAGTCTCAAAGAGGGAGACGGTAAGTTGAGAGGTTCTGTCGCTCGTCTGAATCCTTTCATAGACGATGAAGGTTTGCTTCGCGTAGGAGGTAGATTACGCCATTCAAAGCTGCCTTATCATAATCGGCATCCACTTCTCCTGCCTAACGGAAGTATCTTAGGAGATTTGATAATTAGAGATAGGCACCAGAAAAATGCTCATGCTGGGTTGAATACACTCTTAGCTATCCTTCATCAGGAATTTTGGATTTTGTCAGCTAGGAGAGCTATAAGAAGTGTTATTTTTAAATGTATTCCTTGTTATCGACTTAAGGCTTCCATAACTCAGCCCCAGATGGAAGATTTGCCCCCAGATCGAATCAGTGCTGCAAGACCTTTCTCTGGAGTAGGTACAGATTTTGCTGGTCCGTTTTCTATTAAGGTTTCTTCAGTGCGGAATGCTAAAGTAGTCAAGGGTTACCTATGTGTTTTTGTTTGCCTCGTAACGAAGGCTGTACATTTAGAGGTAGTCTCATCTCTTAGCACTGAAGCTTTTATTGCTTGTTTGTCCCGTTTTGTCAGTCGTCGAGGGTTACCGAGTTTGATTCGGTCCGACTGTGGAACAAACTTTAAGGGAAGTGAACGATATCTCACAGAAGTTTATAAGTTTTTATCTGAAAATCAAGTCTCAATCGAAACTTCTCTTTCTCGTCGAGGTATTAAATGGCAGTTTAGCCCACCTGCTTACCCATCTTGGGGTGGTATATTTGAAGCAGTAGTGAAGGTGGCTAAGACTCATCTCAGGCGAGTTATTGGCGAAACAGTTCTTACATTTGAAGAGCTATCAACTGTCTTTTGTAAAATTGAAGCGGTTCTTAATTCCCGACCCCTTTGCCCCATATCTTCGGACCCAAATGACCTAGAAGTTTTAACTCCTGGGCATTTCTTGATTGGAGGTCCTCTCAATGCACTTCCTGAGTATCCTTTTGTAGATACTCCAGTTAATCGGCTCTCACGTTTTGAACTGCTGCAACAACTTTCTCAGAGTTTTTGGAAACGTTTTAATTTAGAATATCTTCATTTGCTGCAGCAGCGTGTTCGCTGGACAGACAAAACAGATCCACCTAAGATTGGTGACCTTGTTCTTGTTAAGGAGATGAATATGCCCCCACTGTCTTGGAGACGTGGTCGGATTTTGAAGCTATTTTTAGGCGCCGATGGTACTCCACGAGTTGCTGAGGTCCTGGTGGGAGATTCTGTTTTGAAGAGAGCTGTCGCAGGGTTGTCGCGGCTTCCGGTTTTATAGATACTTTTCCTCTGATTTTGAATTCAGTCAGGTGGCGCCTGACTGGGACGGGGGACTGTTCGGAATAGAACATAATTAATAAATTAAATGTTGAGGGTAGTAATATAACCGCGATACTCTTGACAGTCGAGCCGAGTTTGACATCGTGGTATTCTTTTCATAACCTCGTTGATTTAGTCGTGCTCGTGTATTCTTATATTGTGAAAAGCGCTTCATAGGGAAGTTTAATAGTCGCTTAACAATTAATATATTCGCCGTGATATATATGTTGAACATTGTTATTTAATTTTCGTGTAATAGTGTAATAGTGTTGTAATGGACTTGTATTCATATACGGAGAAGAATGTTCTGGTTGCTGCTGTGGTGACGTACATATTTCTAGTTTCCCTTTTTCCTTTATCTTTAAATTGTAATAATTAAAATCCTCTTAAGGGCGCCCTCCCTTTAATATAATATAATACTGACTGACATACCACAAAGATGCATATATTCGCCGAACATTTGAGGTATGTACCTAGGTATATTGTACCTAATTATTGTTATTGAAAGTGTGTATGGACGCCCACCGATTCGTCCTTTGTCATACACCATCACTGAATGCATCAAACTTCTCGTCCTGGCTGGTTAATCTTGAGTGCATTTCATTACGAAATGATTGAAGTTCCGATAGTATGGTAGAGCAATCAGTTCTATTATCTTTTATACCCGATGTCGACGGCGATGTCTCCATGCGTTGTGGTGCCCTGATAGGTGTATTAGTGTTATCCCCGATCTTCCGAGTAACAGCAATACATGAAGGACACACCCAGTTGACACGGGCTATTTGTCCTGAATTTGAGGAGATGCATTCAGTGTGGTATAGTGCATTACATTTAGTACATCTAATTCTTTTGTGTGTCACCAGTACACCCATTTTACATGCCAAACATTCTCCAGCCATAATTATTTAGTAAAAGTTTGGATACAGCATTGACAACAAAATATTACCGGTTTTTCTTTTTTTCGAGTATGGCAATTAATTCTCTTAAACATCCGTTTAACGTACAAGTTACGGCTCCTCATAGTTGCTTTTTTACCTTTTCTTGAAGTATTAAGTCATATTTTTTGTACATTATGATTATATGATACTACTGAAATTTTTTTTAAAAGAAAATAAAATGTATTAATGAATTTGAATTGAAATTACGCACTGTTCTTAGGCAGTCCTTACAATACCTAGGAATTTTATGCAATAAAAGACAATTTCTTTGTTTTAAAATTTAGCAAAATATTGCGTACAGTCACTAAAATTTATTCTAATTTTATTAACACATTCCGTACATTCGTATATTAAGCATGAGAATGTTTCATACACTGACTAAATATTGACTTGAATCTAATAGTATCTATAATAATATAATAATAATCTATAATATCCGATAAGAAAATTCTATATATCGAACTTTTTAATATTGATGATAGATATTTAGTAACATATTAATTATTCTCAGTATTCGAGTTAAAAAAGTGTGTATACAACTTTTTTCTTTAGAAACGGAATATTCATCTAGCTTTCCTTCCACAATTTCACAGTTAATTAAGTTTTCATCCACTGCTCCACTCCACTCCTGTCAATCAATCAATGAACAATATTGCAAGTTAAAGTTGATTTTACAGAAATGCAATATCTGCAAAATTGTGCTTTGTTTTTAGTTTCTTTTCCACGATGCTAACGATGATAGATTTTGTTGAGTACAGCTCGAATTTCATACACAAATTAAGAGACTTAAAGAAGGATATTAGGTAGTATTTATATTAAAAGCATTTGGTGTGGGATCCCTAATTAAAATTAATATCTATACATATAATAAACTGTAGAGGTCAAATGTACATAGAAAACAAATGCTAAAAACTGAGTCAGGGAAGTCTTCAAGTCGTTTCTAAGAAGAGAAAAGGAACAAACCCGGATTTTTTTTTATTTTTTGTTTCTCTGTCTGTTTGTCTGCTTATCTATTTGTCTGTTTGTACGGGCTAATATCCGAAGATACTAAACCGATTTTCATGCAATTCAATATATAAAGCAAAACCCGGGGTAACATATAGGCTTTGTTTCATCGAAATCGATTATCGGAAAGAAAAGTTATCACCATTTAAATATTATTTTAAAGGCACAATGTCAACAAATGGCAATTCAAACAGACACGCGTCGATATTTTTCGAATTATCTGAGGTCAAAAACAGATTGATATGGAAATGAAATAGTTTGATTATTTCGCCACTTTTTTTGCTCAAAAGCACGCGAACGAAGTCGCTGATATGTATATATATATATATAATATATATAATTAATATTTAATGGCATGGCTAAACTGTGGAACCAATTTTAATAAAAATCTCTTAGCTTGAACTCTGAGGAAAGGCTGGGACCAAAAAAATAAATATTTCTATATTTACCAGGTTCAGATTTGCGAAACGAACGGTATAGAAGAACTGAGCGACGAAGAATTACCGAATGGCGACCGCCGTCGACTCGTCGTCGTGAAGACCCTGTGGCGTGGCTGCCATAACGATGTGAAGTGAGTATCTTTTTGAGTCTTCAATAAACAAAGATCCAGGACCGGATTTAGGGTCCCGACAATAGAGACTTTGGAATAAAAAATCTTTCAAATTCCGACCACTAAACACTAGTAAACAACTTTTCCTTTGATATTTTTTTTCCTTTGCCTACTGTACTTTGTATAAACATGATTATATTGTTCTTATAAAAAAAATGGCTAGCGGGCCTCCAATCCTTTGTTGTCCACCGACCTCCAGAATCCGGCCCTAAAATGATCTATTGAAGACTCATGCCACTATTGCGTTTAGAAGATAGTTCGCAAAGAAAAAGTTTTTCAAATATCAAAAGGTTGATCGCATGTCCGTAAAAAAATTATCCCCTTACAGTCTGCCATCGATTATCGATTTCTACAAAGCAAAGCAAATTATTCAAACAGATACCATCTCTTTATAGGTGCTAATTGAAGTAATAATCTGTAAGTTTATTCAAGTTGATGGACACTACTCGTATATAAAATGTTACCTTATGTTGATGATGACGTTTATACATCGCTCATAAACTACAATAACGTTATATCAATTTGACGATTTTTCAGGACAAGCGTTTAAAAATTTGGATATATGTTGCGCAGATATTATTAAAACGTGAATATAAACTATTAAAGTTTGAATTAAGAGTTTTATTGAGAAAGAATATTACCATAATGTTATTTGTAAGAACAATTTGATTATTTAGTAAAAAGATCTTGAATTAGAATTTTGCAGGGTTATACTTGCCTAGGTATAACTAAAAGTTGTACCTCTATCGATAAATTTTGGAATTACAATTGTAACGTTTTTTTCTTAGAACTTACGTTATTGTAGTTTTTCATGAACGACGTGTGGCCCTTAGTACCGCAGCAAATTGTTAAAATCTTGAAGCATCCTCTCGATTTATCGTCGCCTGGCGGATTGTGGCCTACTTACTTTGGCATTACTACTATTCAAGACTGTATAGTGCTGCAAATGTTTAGAAAACAGAAGTGCTTACAATGTGGCTTACTTTTAAACAAGTAATATTTTTTTAAAACGCGAGTTTTCACAATTCCTTTTCAAACATTTCACTTTAACAAGATGAATAAGTAAGGTTAAAGCATTTTGTGTACCATCTATCCTATCTACATAGCTACAAATATATCCAAAACGTTTGCAGTTCACGCGCAATCATAGCCTAACAGCAATCAGCATACTTACACATTGAAAGCGACGTAACACGCAACCGCGAACTAAAAATATAGCATAAAAACCTAGCGTGCATTATTGCGATGTCAAGCGAGTTACCTTTTTATATAAATCACAGCATTTCATGCTATAACTTCTTTCTTGTGATGCAAATTCTAGTTAAAAGCTATTTCACCTTTATTTGTGTGTACATATGTTGCGATGTTATGTAAGTGATGCCATATATTGAAATAGCGATCATATGAAAAAATAATATATTTTTATTTCTTGGAGATACAGATATAGATTTTTTTACTAATAAATTTGATTTGATTGCGACATTTTCTTTTACTGTTTCACAGGGTACGTTATTTGTCTAGTTATAGACTATAGACGCATGTTGGGGCGTAAATGATCATACTTTATAAATAAAGTTAAATTAAATTTATATAAATAATAGTAAATAATATTTTAATTACTGTATACAACAACTTAATATTTTTACTTGAATGATTTATTGTTACTTGTCTTCGTCTGAATAAACTATGTATGATCTGTTTATATAATATTTATTTAAATGTGTGATACTCGCGTTAATAAAAGATAATATTATAAGCTCACATATTTTATATTACATAATATGTCAATGTAGTTAACACATTACAACATCTACAATATGCCGCTAAAATCAGTACGAAGACGTCAATAATCCTGATACGCGCTATCAAAATTTCTCCGAGCGCTATCATATTACAATACCTTCAACTGATTGAGCATATTCTCTATATATTGGAGGAAGAGTACACATTGATGCCTCCGACATTATCTTCTTCCTCCACTGGTTCTAGGCTAAAAAGAATAAAAGTAGTTAATAGATATGTATGTTTGTTTAGAGCGGCGTTTGCCCGCGAAGCTACATGGGGAGCTGGTCTGAAACACCCTCAACTAGCACGGGTACTTGGACTAAGCCTTCTAGAGCCTCCATGCGCGGCACTCGACCGTGGCAATGCAGTTCCTCTGACGACAATTCTGAAGATGGAACGGAGATTGAAGTAAGTACTCGTATAACGCTTTTTTTCCTAAGTAGGTATTATGACCAAGCGTTGGGCCTTTTAATAGTATACATTCGAAAGAAATATATAAAACAAATATCTATGTAATAACTTATAGTTAGCTACGTCTATAAATACGATCTGAGATATATAAGATAACATTTACCATAGTAATGTATATTTTACACCATCAGGAAGTAGAGATTTCAACGAACCAAAAGCCTACCGACTTTTTTTAAAAAGCTGCTATTTTGACGCGATAATTTTCGATTGAAAATTAGGGTGCTTTTTCGATATGAAGTCAAATTAAGATAAAAAAATAAATATTTCAAATCATATAAGTAATTTATGTATTTGGAACAAAAAGGTAAGTTTTCACCAAATGTCGTGGACTTTTTTTGTAAAAGAAAAATAAAAAACCAAAAACTTGGTTATTTCAATTTTTCACAAAAGGTTTGAGGTTATGTGAAAAAAGTGTAAATACAAAAGTTGTAGATCCTTATAGTACCTACAACTTTGTCATTTAACTTATTTCCATAGGTCTTGTAGTTTTGCCGGAAATCGAGATAAACCGTTTTTTACCCTTCACAACCACCCCCCCCCCCCCCCCCTACTTCCCCTTCCCAACCTCAGATCGCCCATAAATTATTTTTCCTTTTATTTTTATTATATTCTCCTCCTTTTCCAATGGGTTTCATCCTACTGGAGAATATTATAAAATTAATTTTCTTCACATAAACACAAGGACATAGATGAATCCAACAAATAAGAGATCATTAAAATCGGTGTAGCCGCTCTTGAGTTATAAATGGTGTAACTAACACACTTTTCTCATACATATTTAGACACGTGTAATCAGCCCTCTTTCCTCTATATACATATTTAGAAGAAAGCACTGGTACACCTTTAAAAAAATCCTTCTTAGAGGGGTATTAGAGGTAGTGACTGCTGGCCCACACTAGTTCCTAAACGTACCACGAAAACCAGCTGTCATGTGAACCGGAACAAATAGAAAAATACAACACTATAGCAATTCGTTATATGAAAATGAAATCTTTTATATATTGAGATATCTAATAGGAAACTAGCTAAAATAAGTTTTTGTCTATTTTACATATTCAACATAGAAGAATGAAAGGAAGATACAGAAAATCTATATATATATAAGCAACTTTTTTTTTCTTTGTTATCGATTAACTTGAAAACTACTGGACCGATCGGCTTGATACCATGACCATTCGACGCGGAATTAATTGTAGAAGGTTTTAGGCTATTCATTTTTTGAATTCCATCAACCCTTTACCATTTTTTTTCAAATTTATGTGGATAGTTCATATTCGCCTAGCGAAGCGGGCGGGCGGGGACGGCTAGTACCATATAAAAATACAGAATCTAACAAAGGGATTTTGAACCTTTTGAATTAGTTTCTGTGATCTTGCTAGACACGGACCGAAACGATTAACAGTCGTTTAATTTAGACAAGACGAGAGTTTCGTAGTTTTACTCCAAGATCAACATCTATTCAAGAACGCAATTTATTCCCTTTATAGCCTTCAACCGGAAGAAATAGGTTAACCGTTTCCATAACGTGATTTTCGAAATAGGATCGATCGATTCGATCATGCTCCATCTTAGACTGCGTTGTCACTTACCATCAGGTGAAACGCAGTCAAATGATCGTTCTCTGTAAATTTAATAAAAAAATACAAATATTAATTAAGAAGGGTAAAGGGAGGCCAAAAAAACATGGATTGACTGTGTGAAGAATGATGTGTTTGAGAGGTGTGACTGATGATATGGAGAGTGAAAGAAGAGAATGGAAAAAGAGAACATACTGCGCCGACCCCAAATAAAAAAAAGAACAGGGCAGGAAGAAGAAGAAATATTAATCAAGAGTGAGCTCGCGTCTGAACATAATAAAATATTTTTAGAAATACCCGCACCGGGTTACTGACTCTCGAGACTCGTTCGAGGTGGTTGTTTATGCAAGATAGAAGAAAGAAGTTCAATAAATTTAACTAACCCATAACTCGTACCACTACTAATATACATGTCTTCTTTCTAGTTATTCGAGTTTGATTCACATATGCTGTCAAATAGCCAGCGGCATGAAGTACCTGGAATCATTCGAGTTAGTACACAGAGACCTCGGAGCAAGGTAAATAGTTTATCGTAGTATTAATAAAATCAGTAAATACCTAATATGTATACATATATGAATACATTTTACATGACGTACATCTATGACTTCACCTGTAATGATGTCTATGTTCGACCCTAACGTAGTAAAATAGTGAACGCCCTAGTCCCCTAGTAAAGCATGGGGCACATTTCTGTGTTGTTTCACTCATCATTTTTCTTTACAGGCAAGTCTTATATGCCCTCCCCGATTGAAATGAATTTATTTATTTTCGGGCATTCGAACCCAGGGCCCCCGGTGCTAAATGCAACATACATATCACTATACCACGGAGGTGGTCCGACCGTTACGCGCTAGTAAGCAATCTTTCTTCGCGAGTTTCCAATATTAATATCGATACATAGCCATGGTATTGGTTATAGTCTTGGAACCGACTGGTACAATGCAAATTTTTATGATTTTCGATTGTATAGATTACAAGCCGCGTGTCACTAACATCCTAGTCAAATCTTTTATAGCGGAATCAATATAAAAGATAGTAAAACATCGGGAAATATTAAGATTTCCATACCATTCATCTCCACATCTCTCTTTCAGACGTATTAGGGTGCTACGAGGAACTCGGAGTAAACATGACAGCAATCTTAAAAGACGTCTAAGTCATTGTTTTATTAATTTTGCCGCACTAAAGGTATTTATATTGTTACAGAAATGTGACTGTCACGAACGAACTTCAAATTAAAGTATCAGACTACGCGATGTTTTGCGAAGAGTTCATCGGTGACTACCACATTATGGCGAACGGAACAAGAGTACCATTCCGTTGGATGGCTTGGGAAAGCTTACTTATGGTGAATATAAAATGTTTATGAAATATGGACTTCTTAAATTAAAGATTATAAATATTTTACTCTTTTAGTATCAAACGAAAAAAGGGTGTCTTTGTGAAGATAGCCGAAGGAGTTTGACGAATTTACTATGGTTTAGGAAAAAGCCCATAAAACCAAACTAAGATTGATATTTTAAAAGAATAAAATGCACTGTATTGGGGAGTAATGGAAGAGTAATTAAATTTATTACAATACTTATTGATGCCTAGCTCAGACAGCTGGACAGTAGGAGTGGGTATTAATTCAATAAGCAGCTCTTTTAATGTTAACGAATAAGCTGCTTTTCGTTTGCCGCAAACGCTCGGATTAGCTCAACGAACATTCAACGCGTAGTCGCTAACATCATCCGAAGTAGCTTTTTTATTAAATGTAAACCTGTTGAATTTATTAACTGTTGATTTATTTATTAACTTTTTATTGAACATTTTATGGCCTAAGTGCTACGTAAAATCTGTTGACATTAATGCAAACTAGTTAATAAAATTTGCTGCTTTTGAACAGATTATTTATCAGTTTGTAATTAACAGTTACATTTCGTTAACACAAAAACCGTCAACGACCCACCTGTACTGGACAGCTCAAGTGATACGCCTTGCAACAACACGGTCGTCATTTGAGGTGTCGAGCTGCGCTTTTTAAAGTGTATAATATGCTTTATCATCGTTTGGTACTAAAAGGGCAAAAAAATAGTTAACATAGCGTAAACAGATTTTTCGGGAGTCTAGATCATTTAGTTCTAATAAACATTTCTTATTTAGTATAAACTCTGGACAACTACAATTGTATTGGAATACTGTTTTACCATACAGCAAAAAAGAAACGTAATCGGTCCGTATTTACAAGTTACTAATGTCCAGGCACATTAAGACTAAATATATCAATACGTTTTATTTTACAAAGATAAAAGTCTCGAAAGTCATCTAGGCTACTCCTTATCTCAGAAAAATATCTCAAACCTACCCAGGCGCAACCGCGCTCACCCCTAAAAACATATAAATGTATTTAAATGATTTCAGGGCATGTATTCTCCGGCCAGCGACGTCTGGTCATTTGGGGTCACAGTCTGGGAAGTTCTCACATACTGTACGGCTAAACCGTTTGAAGAGATGAACGATGAACAGGTTTGTTATGTTCAATAATATAAACGTATTTATTACTGCCGAAGCCGATAAGGTGCCGATTTACTTTCACCTTGAAGAGAACCAAGTCATATTATTCGGGGAACATAGATTCAGGGAGACTTACAGATTTTGGCGGTTCGCATGATTACAGATGTGGCGTTTTCGTTGTATGTCACAAATCGTTATTTAACCTAGTTTGCATATCGATATCGAATTTCGTTAACAAATATCGATATCAGTAGTTCAGTTTGCAAACGTTAACATGATATTTAGATAAGCCCACGAACTAACTAAAAACTAGCGCCATCCCACTGAACAAGTTATATAGTATCTTTTTGATTAAAGTATTATATGAGTTTCGCTACTTGTAATTATTACGCACGCTATTATACATATATAACATTTTGACCAAATTCACGTAATATTCGCCTCACCTCTTTTATGCCAGTAAAAAAAATTTGTTTTATAGTAAAACAAATTAGAAATAGAGGTTGAGAATATCATTTGGATAATCCATTTCCTTTGAGTTTTGTTCTCGCACGCTAGGCGAGGTTTTGGGTCGGTAAAGTTTTTGTGATATCGGTTACGTTGATAAACATATCTATATTGTATGATATCTCACATATATCCGATATAAGTGACGTTTTGATATATCAAACTCATGCTTACTGTGTTCTACAAAGGTTGTGGCTAACGCAAACCAATGGCGTTGTGGCGGCCGCAACGCCCGCGTCCCCTCCGCACCATTGCCACGATGCCGACGAGAGCTCTACGATCTGATGCACGAATGCTGGCGACGCGACCAGGTGCAACGGCCACGTTTTAACGACTTACATCGCTATTTAGAGCGTATGTCACATGGTTTTAAACCATATATCCAACGCAACTAAAGAATTAATACAATTAGGTAAAAACGATGGTAGAGTCGACGCCACTACTCTTGTCCCACGGCGAAGTCTGGTACTAAACATGACAGCTCCAATATCTTGTTGTTTATCAGGAATGCGCGATACGAGTTAATACGTGCAAAATATTTTTGGGAAGTCGAGAAATATCGAGTTGATGGGATGTAAGGAAAAGTTACACTTCTTACTAACAATATTTTAAAATGCGACAGAGGCGCCACAGCTATCGGACTTGAGTGATGGTGTTGACTCTATTTTACCACTACCGGAACTTGACTTACACGGATTTGACATTTAAACTCGGCTTTGACTTAAGACGGCTTGCCACTCTGCTAACGTGGTTCGCCGTCTATTCACGGATATATGACTTTAAATTGCATCTATATTGCAATTATTAATATTAACTAACAGTTTCATGAGCTTCTAGCCAAGCATTAACGAGTTTAAGTTGTATTTATTATACAAGTTACAGAACTCTGTACCCATTGGTCCCTATAGACCGCTCGATAAAGGTCAGATATTCTGATTTATAATTATTATTTTAACATCTTTACCATAACCACTAAAATACGATAAATATATTTGACTTGATAAGAACGAATGCAGTTTCGTATGAGCTTTTAGCTATTCATAAATGTTAGAGTAGTCCTAAGTTCTATTTATTGAGAAAGTATCTTTACAGCATACGTTTTTAGCCCGGGGCTCGTCAATATTGTGAATCTAACAGACTGTAAAAGAAATGTGATAGGATGTCGGGCAGTATTTAAATACAGTATTGATGTATTAGGTGTATATCAATGTTTAGTGTGAGCATGTTTTCGTGAACATGCAGCTTTGCAATATATAATTATTGCGTAAACTATTTACTTGCTAACTTTTTATATCCCTTATCACCTTACTCTCGCTTCACACCTGAACCACTCGCTATATTATAGTGTTACTCAACGTAATTAGAGCTATATGTTAGAGTTAGCAAGTGGATAGTAGTCATCAGCTTAGTTTATGGTATATTAGGATCGGCGAAATATCGATGTACAATTAACATATGCAATATGTGTTTACTTTTGGCAATATGAGACTCACAAATCCAAATTGTTTTCTATATAACATCTACATATTATATAACACAGCTTTTTCTCAGCTTATATCTAATCGATATTTCGCTATACATCACCGGTTTCTGAGTAATGTTTAGGTAAGTAACTTCCCATAGCATGCAATGATTAATGTGCTATTTATTTGTATAGCTTATGGTCTAATCTCAGAGACTGGTTGTAACTTTGTTACTGACAATATTGTTCACTACGCGCTCAAAGTGCGAGATGACATTATTGTTACAAACATTTGTAGCTCGTAAGTTATCACGCCTATCCCTAGCGCCCTTCGCCTAGCGCTCCCACGATCTTCCACTATTTCGCCTTTACGGCTATCCCCACTGGGAACACCAACATAATGTATGGCAAATCATATTCAGTATTACACTGTTTACAGTTTTTCGTGCATTTGTTTGGTGCGACTATTTCCAAGATCGATACTGCGAAGAATTTATAGATATAGATTTTAAAGTGATATCTTTGTGTAAGTTGAATGATGTCTACAAGTTATTAGATTCTTCGCACTACCGATCTGTTTTACCCTATAATATATCCAAATCTAACTCCTATTTTTTTAACCTGTTTTTAACGTTAAGGATATATATTTCCGGAAGTGATAAACTTCCTAGGCAAGAGTTGCCACCTGTGCTTCTTGTTTTCTTCTACCAGGCACACTGTAGATATCGTACAGTATTTCAGGAAAACACATGTCGAATTTACGAGAGTGATATTTTCAAAGTCAGCTTGTTCGTGGACTCCACTCTTGGGCCAACGATACATACTTTCGTTTCATTAACAAGCTATCAGATCCGTAAATGCTGTACGATGTAATATTTGTATTGAAAGCCATATTACTCGTCATTATGTATCCTGATATAGGATCCCATAGAGTCTTTGTAGATTTAAGTAATATATCGGTGTCTGAATATTTCGTAATATAATAAATGCAACTCTTCTTAGCACTTAGGCCCGTTTTATTGAGATACAACGAGTGATTAATGAAATGATAGTAGTAGGAACTCATATAGCCTACTATTTACAAAAATCATCCATCATCGATTGTTCTATTAGTATTCGTTCTACTATCTTAAGAAGTACTTCAGAATAGATTTTCTCTCTATGTGACTCAATAAATCGGGATAGTCGGTGTTCCACTTAAAAGTTAAGATACATGTATGTCCTTGTAATTTTGGAGTTAGTGGGTTAGTGGTGCTTTCATATTATACGAACTCTGTGTGTTTCACCTATACAATTCGTTCAATTCAGTTTATAAGAGACATAAGTAATGGTCAATACGTTTAAGGATGTGTTATATTTGCACTTTGATATCATGTATTTATATAAGATATATATATATTTTATTTCATTTTAAGTTTTATGAATATATATTTTTTTCTGTAGTCGACACGAAATTATGGTGTCGATGCGTGAATTCTCATTTAAAGCAATACAAAAATTAGCTGTACATAAAAATAATAGTTATAATAAGTAGTGCAGGAATACCAACACCCTTTATATAATGCAGTATCCTGTTATAATACGTGGATTCAAATGCCTTGTTGTTTAAAAACCAAACAGGCATTGGATATCAAAATGTTTACCATCCACGTCACATCAAATCAATCAATCCATTGTGGAGTACTCAAATCGAGAAGGCAGAGACCAGCCAGAAAATATTTCAGCACAAAAGGAAATTGTATTGTATAAAAACAATAGTTTTTGGAAATTTGTAAATAAGGTTGCGGTTGATGGATATGTCCTGCAATGACAAAATTGTGTATTTCTGCATTACTCTTACTTTAAGTATTACGTAAGTACCTAGTAAACATACATACAGATAAGGTATATATACAGTCAACTGATATTTAAGCAAAAGCTTTGTTGTTAGTTTAAATAAAGAGTTTCCAATATCGGTTTATTGAAACGGCTTAACACATAGCATTTGGGCTGTGAAGTTAAAAAATCATCTGAATTTAAAGTGTCCGTATCTGGTAATAGAAAGAAATGTATCCGTCTGACCAAAACTGTTTCTGCCCTAATCCAGGGTTTGATGATGTGTGTATATAAATAAGAAGCGGACTGTTATGTATAAAAACTGGATTTTATGTACAATAATAATAATAATCTTGGATATAATATTAATTAACAAGTGAACGTATGTATGTTGCGGTTCGCTGGTCGAAGTCGAATGCTTCTTCAAGCTCGCGCCCCGCGCCGTCTTCTCCTTCGCCGCCCGCGCACCGCACCGCGCCGAGCACCTCGCCGAGCACCTCGCTGCCGCCGACCTTTACCGAAAGCGGCCGATGTTCGAATCTCGAACAAAAACATAAATCTGATCACCTATATTAAGATAACTGACATAGAGATGCATCCAATCCCATGTCTACATAGAATTGCTGATATTCTTTATTAGTTGACTGTCATTGTACACAATATGTAAAGACTAAGGTAGTATTATTGTGCACAATCGCATCTGTATATATCATGATGACTTCATCAAGCATTTCTATAGCAGCAGTCAATTAGTGTATAATTTATAAGAACCCATTTGCAACTGACATTCCAGTTATATTATAACTTTTTGATATTCATAAAAATCAGTCAAAATTGATACCGAAGTTCAAAATTCAAATCAGTCCAAGTTAAAAAATTGAAATCTCCCACTCATCAAATGTAATTAAATAGAATATTTTTTTTTGTTTTTACGAGTATATTTCAGTTTGTAAATATTAATTGTAATTCTTAAGGATATAGAAAGGACTTTTACTTCCTTTTTATTATTATGTATAGGTTTTATAAAGCTTTTGTTTTCAGTAATAGCTTTTCTTTAGTCAATAACTTGTTTTTTTTATTTCTTACCGAAAAGCGGATCTTCCCAACACAGCCGCTCTTAAATAGTGATATTGTTTATTCTTACTGCTGTATATACCATATATACAACTGGCTAAGTAAATAATGTGTATATATATCATAATCATATGTCATATTAATTAGAGAATATGTTAGTTAGTTAGTGATAGTTAACTATTAAATTGAATTTCATAGTTGAATTAATGATTCTTTTTTTATTTATGAATTTTATAATTGATAGATAGTTTTTGCAAAATTTATTTGAAATATTGTTACTTTGAATTGAATATATGTTACTAATATTTAATGATTGTACATAATGTAGTTGCTAGATGTTTGGAACGACCCAATCGTAAGAATGAATTGATAATAAATCTTTTCTTAATCTAAGTGTAAAAAATAAACATTTAGATTAACATTTACTTATAATACTAGTAATAAGTAAATGTCGTGAATATATATTTATAATATTATATTATATTAATCAGGGTGTATCGTCGAAACTTTAAAAAGCCTTCTGAAAAAGTCAAGTTTTAACTACTCAAACAAAATGTTCTCACAATAGGTTGAAAATAAGTTACTGTTATCCTTAATGACCGATTAGCTGATCGTTTCCTAAAGAATGTTGTTTTATAATAGTAACTTAGTTCTTTATCAGAAAATAATGAAAGATTCTTAGTCTTTATAGAGTTTCTCCGGAATAACCTGTATCTATTTAGGTATAAGTGACATGATATTACGAAGGCGCAAGTATTTCACATGGGAGGAATAAGGAAAGTTAACACCAAAGAATTAATTTGGCCACGTCTCTACTTATAATTTCAATTTCAATAATATATATAACTGCACCGTAGACTATATGTATAACAATTGGTATTTCTGCACGCACCACAACACCCCTAGCTCTAATTCCCCAGACCCAAAATATTTAATCAATGTACTTTTAAAAGAAAACAGGTTAGCTAAGGTAATATTAGATAAGTCCTGCAAAAATGCATTTCATTTAATAGAGTTAATTTGTTTAATGTAAATACCGTTAATAATACAATGTGGGTTGTTACAACGAAAGTTTAAATAAATCAAGTAATGTTATCATCATATTCGTGGGTTGCATTTCAAGCTGAATTGGATAGTCTCCTCGCTTTGTTTGCTTCATTAACAAACATCTAAACATTAGTATGAAGATAGTAAGAGGTGTAATGGTAACTGTCCAATTTTGTACTTGCGGTATATGTACCTAGTTAAAAGTAAGGATTAATCGATGTTAATTTTTTCTCTTTATTATAAATGTTTTAATGTTTACAAAATTTGTAGTAAGTACATTTGGATGTTCTCGATGTCAATATTATGTAATCCTTCATGTCTATTCGTTTCGTAATCATTTCCTATAGAAACTTAAACACAAAACAACTTCAAACGTGATTAAAACGTACTTTATCTGATTATCATACACGAATTTAACATATCTAATACAATTTGTAGAGCGTTTTGAATTGCTCATAACTTTCATATCATAATACCATCATTTTAGAACCTTAAAACTTATCCATTTTTAAAAAAAAATTAACTTCGGAATGTAGAATAAGGAGTCATGGGCCAATGATTTAAAAAATGTAACATAGCTACATTCAAATAAATATTTATGAAATAAAAATGCCCTCATATGACTCCTAATAAGCGTTGGGACCAAATCGACTCAAAACAAAACCTATTGTCAGGTACATTGACTGTAAATTAAATTGACATGAAAAGGAGAAAACGGTAAAGTTATCCTTTAATTCTATTGAAAAATCTTACTTTCTAGTTAATAATATTAATTCCAATGTAAGACTTAAATTAAACTCTCAGAATTTATTAACTCGAGAGAAAACACGAAAATAATTTTAATAACTACTTAAAATACTTATTGAACTTTTAATCAAATAAACCGAAAAGATTGTACGACTAAAATAACGTTTAATTAGTTCAATTTATTAAAAAATATATTTATTGAATAAGCACAGCACTTTGCATTTTACCTATAACTGCTGATGCTAGTTGGTTTATTTCCCCAACCCTTATCTATGAAAATACTAATTGGAAATAACAAAACAGTCAATGTTATCTATCTTGTGCTGAAGACAATATGGATGAGGGTAAATGCGTTAAAATGGTGGACACTTACTTTTAACAATTTAAGATCTAGAAACAACCCCGCCCACTTGTAAATTATTATTGTATGCATATTCCCTTATAGCTTTATCTATAAATAATTATGTTGCCTGTGCCAATAAAAAAATAAAAATTGAACGCATGTTTTACAATTTAAAAGAACGTCTATACGGATTTATATTTTAATTTCATTATTTTGTCGTATGCCGATCTCAACCCACTCAATAGGTCTATTACCAAAATCGAACGCAGCGAATGGAACGAAACGTAAAACAACCAACTTCGTATTTTACCTCATTAAGAACACATTTTCAATTCTATTTACAATCATAGTAATGTCAACCAAAAGACAAAACGAACGACGGATCGATCATTGGATTCGTAATAAGAAAATGTACGATCCTTCAGCCGAAACTAACGTATTTTGTTTTGGTAACAGGCCTCCAGTTATCTAAATGATTCAGTTGTAAAGCCATTGCATTCAGAATATGATGTCCCGGATTCAAATCCCAGGGAAAAGACTTAATTTTTTTTGCTTACATTACCACTTTTTAACACACGTCGATATTTTAGATTCGTTTCATTGACACAGGTAATATGTTATCCTAAATTATTATTAATGGCTCTAATTCTGACAATATATAGGAAATCTATCTTATTTACTATCATTCTACTTATCATATAATTGCTTTTAACGATAAAATACCTTGTAGGTATACCTATTTATTTTTGGAGCATTTATGTCTAATCTACCTCCATTACATTTCATTATGCAGAAATATTATATGAATACATTTATTTATGAACAATCTAATATACTTACATACTATTTGCTGATAGGATCCTGGATATTATATTTTTATTTAATCCATTTAGCTTTAAGCACAAAATATGCAAAGGGGGTAGATTTATAAATATTATTAGCTTTAAGTTACATATTTTATGATTATTTACCAAAGATGTAAAATAATATTATCATTGTGTTTTTCTCGCCAACTTGTAGGTGTGCATAGTAATCACAAATGTAATAATATTACATTGGCTATTCAAAAGATCGAGTACCTACATATAAATTCATTCTGTCGATACATCTTACGTGTTTAAAAGTTGACATCCAATTAGAAACGTACGTAACTGAATAAAACTATAATAATATGTAGTATCGAAAGTTTTGGACCATGTGACGGTTGTCAGTTGTTGACTATGCACACAAACAAAACCTTACATTTCCATTGTTATTTTTGTAAATCCTCACTATTTATTTGATTATACTTGTTGTTTAAAGTGGCTATATGTTTGTATTGACGATATCCATAACCACTTTAATTCTTTGTACTTTTGTGTAAATTACTGTTGTATGAATTGTTTTAAACAAAAAAAATACATTTAAAATTATTTGTTGATTATGGAAAGAAGACATGCTTTGTATCTTGATTCGGTTTGGTAACAGCATTAATTGGCACAGATTATCACGATAAATTCAAAATTATAATTTTTATTCAACCTAATACGGCATGTTTCCTTAGTCATTTCGCACTCTTTAAATGAAATCAATTCTGTAGGTCGTAATGAATAATCAAAGACTTTTAAGGCAATTTGCCTTCTTTTTATGTAATTTTAAATGTTAAAATAAATGTTGATTAACATATCAAATAATGGTGTTTTATTTTAGCTCTAACAATAAACTGATACTAAACCCGTACTGTGATGGAAATGTTAGCCTTGCTTTCATATGAGTTCCAATGAGGTTCCAATCCGGCGGGATTGTTTTGTAAATTTGTTGAATTATTATGTTTTGTCTATGATAGGGATACAACAAAGAGCACTGCGAGTGTGTAGGTAAAAGAAAAAATACAATACAAAAAAAATATATATATAAATAACTATTTTGTGTACAATGGACTTTGGCTTCATTGGCCAGTTTTCAGACCAACCCCCTCCGAAAATTACACTAGACGCGACTATCACTGTAGCCACTCTTGCACATGATAAGTTTAAAATAAAACAAATAGAATTCTTCAACTTATTTAATTTCTAATATACACAAAATATTAACGCATACAAAATATCTAAATTTAATAAAATATAATTTATCAACATCTCTAACTGGAATTATCAAATAACAAAGTCGCAATTGTTTGATGCTTCTGCACTGTTTTTGATGCAGTTTTTATAATTACATAATATATTTCGTAAGAATATGTCTAATTGATCAACTATAGTACATCAATCAACTATAGTACATCAATCAACTTTGCGCTGTAGACCATTTTTTATTTTAGCGGCCAGATAGGGGTATACACTATACATATTTATAAATATATTAGCATAGTATTATAAATATTTTAAATAAGACGGGATTCAAAGCCGCGACCCATAAACACGATAGGTATACTATCCACAACAAACAAACATGAAAACGTTATTTGGACGCTGTCAAGCAATACAGTGTCAACCCACATGGTAGCCATTTTGAGAAAATTGAGTTTAAAGTTTTAATTAAGTTTTATTAAATTTCTTTTAAAAAGTGTCAGAAATAATATTTTTTTTGTAATTATTATTATTACACTAAATGTATATCGTTTTTCTTAGTAGCAATCAAAGTAATAGAATTTACTATAATTTACTAATAATTGCATTATTGTTAAATATTTTAAACATTTAGCGCTAGTTTTTTCAACATTTTGTTGGTTGACACTGTCTGTACTGCTTAACAGCGTCCATTTATAAAAACGACGATAAGCTATCGAAGTTATTGAAGTGACGTCAAAGTCAGTTCTTATATAGTTACATTAAAATATACACAAACCTGAAGATGTGCTGAATCATTACAAATTATAAAATCAGTCAGTGATTACAACCAAGGGAATATAATATCCACAACCAAATTTGTCTTTTATTGCCGCGAGTACTATTCCATTTGAATGAAAAGAAAAATATCCATCAGTATAAACCGCAATTTCTTAATATTATATGGATAAGTCGCGTTTTGATCAAGAAGATAGAAAGTTATTTTAATTTTAATACACGGATATATCTTAAAAATATATGATAACTTTAGACATGACATATGATAAGAATTAAAACATAATAATAACAAAATTGATTTAACTGAAAAAGAAATGTCTTTTTTTTATTTTAACAAAGCTAACAATATGTAACATCGACAAAAAAATCTTATCCCAAGAATTAAGTCATATTAGCAATGCGGTAATAATAGCAATGAGTACACAATAATTTTACAAACTAAGTGCTCTATACTCTATATAGAAGCAATATTGGATAAATCACTAGTTCGACTGCTTTAAAATAGCTCGCCAAAAAGGATCTTCATTATAATCACAATATTCCCTTACATCACTTATCAAGGTTTCTCATTAGACGACAAATTTTCAAGAAAGAATATCATTTTTCGTTCGAGCTAGAACTATTTTTTTCAGTAAAATAAGCTTTTTAAATAATTATGAAACAGTTTTAAATTAGGGCGGGTTGTTTCTACTAAAAATAAAGTACGCGTATACGTTAAAGATGGCGATTATATATTCAACAGTAAATACTATATACCAAAATTTATATATAGTGTTGAATGAGGGCTGATATATTCTTGTCTATATTCGAAGAAATTCACCATAATATATCCAAATTGGGACAAAGCCCATCCACCTTTTCAAACATAAATGTCATCCAATCCTGACATCTCGGAATACTTAAGAGGAATTCATGGCACGATAATAATTTCATAATCACTTATAAAAAAATAAGCTTAAAAGAATATAATACATAAGAAGCATTTAAATACATTTTTATTGGCGTTCATAAGTGTAAATTATTGTACCTAAATGAATAAATGATTTGAATTTTAAATGTATAATACTTACTCCGCTGGCTCAGTGACCCAAAATGAGTTTACTAAATGAGTGAAGATAATATCGGCTTAAAAAAATGATAAATACTCTTAGCTAACACAAATGACTGCTCAGACTTACAAATGCGTACAAATGTAAAGACAAGACGTATTCCACACACCTTGAAGTAGGCGCGGCATGCATCCTCGTTATCTCGAGAGATGGGATATCGCCTAGAGGCAACACTACAAGAGACTGTTGTTAGACGTGTTTTATGTCAAGTTGTTCTATACGCCGTCATAAGCCAAAAAGCGATATCTATACTATACTACTCATATCATAAATGTGAATGAAAGTTTGTTTGTTACGCTTTCACGCCAAAACTGCGCAACCGATTATTATGAAACTTTGTACACATATTCTTAGATATGACGTACACATTTTTAGTAAAAAAATATTTTTTACGAAGGGTAAAAAAAATATTTTGGCAACAATGCACCCGTGCGAAGCCGGGTTTTGCTAGTATTATAGAGAGGAAAGATTTGTTTGTTTGTTACGATTTAACTCAGAAACTATTAGACTGATTTGTAATTACCACAAAATTCTAATTATCTATTACTTTCTTTATTAATGAAATGTACGAGTGTATATTTATAATAATAAAAGTGTTATAACAGATGTTTTTTTTACAACTACAACTTACACATGTCTGGTTAAATTAATCTAAAAATATTACAATTGTAAAAATATAGGGTATCTAATTAAATACATACATGTATTCGATGCTGGTTAAACACTTGGATAATACATAAAGAAAATATTGAGCAAGCGAGGGGACGGAAAATGGAAGAACAACTACATATAAATGAGCCTAATTAATCTGCACTAATATTATTAATGTGAAAGTTTGTCAGGATGTTTGTTACTATTTCACGCAAAAACTACTGAACGGATTTTGATGAAACTTTACAGTATTATTGCTTATACATCAGAATAACATATAGACAATAATTTACAACGATATTCATTTACTTGGCCAAAGAAGAAGTGGGCACGGGTCAGCTAGTGCAAAATATCGGGACAGTTTTATTTAATAATTTTACTAAATAAGTATAAGTGCCCCACTTACCGGCTACTTACAAGTTATATCAACATTCAATTACTATTAAAATAACATAATAACACAATAATGCTTATTATATATCATGAGATAATATTATTAATCATACCTCTATTTAATAAAGTCTAAGAACGTATTACATTTCCTACTATAACGTCTACAAACATCAATATATCTAATATTTAAAAAAATAATATACTAAAAATATACTTCATTATTTTTCTAATACAATAAGGTATAGCCCTTCAATATTTCCTAATGTTTTACGATCAGATCGAATAGTTTGAATAATTTTAGATAACTTTGAATTAAGAAAGCATTTTATTTTTACTAATGAATGAAGATAGATTCCAGATTCAGATCAATTACCTATATATATTTTTATAACATATCGCACCTTGAAACCCTAACTGACACTAAACGATAAATGTTAGACATGTGTAACACTGCGCTGCGCCGCGCAATTGCGCCGGCACGCTTCACTGCGCAGAGTGAGTCAGCTCACACATTCATAATGTGTTGGCGCACGGCGCAGTACCTCACTGAGTTTTGCGTTTCGGAGGCTTCACTGCTCGCTTTGCGCGTCCCATTTTGTTGCGTCGTGGCGCAATATTGAGTTGACTCAAGGAGCCGACGCACTACACTGCGCCTGAGTTGCTGAGTTGGCGCGAGGAATTTCGCTGAGTTACTTTGGAATCTCGTCTAAAGTTCTCGTAAGGGCCTGGCCACAGCTTCTGGCGGTGTGGAGCGCGGCGCGGCAAGAGGGGCTGCGAGCGCCGCGGTTTGCGGTGGTATGCCACAGCTCGACCAGTTGCGACCGCGGCGGCTCAATGCGCAGTAAAAACAAAATTATTTGTTTCGGTCGCGCGATGCTAAATGCGTCGACAACTGCCGCCGCGCGCGCCGCTCTGAGCTGTGGCCGCCTCGATACTTCCGAGTGCATTTGTTTCACTCGCACGCCGCGCAGGCCGCCGCCACCGCCGCCGCGCGAGTAGCCACCGCGCCCCAGGTCGCACCGCAATGCGCGTCGCCGATAGCTGTGGCATACTTCATACAATTTGCTCAATTTGTTTTTGCCGCTCGCCGCTTTGCGCGCCGCAAACCGCGCCGCAAAACGCGCCGCAGGTGACTGTGGCCAAGGGGTAACGTGTACGAGTTCCTAATAATGACATATTGACACTTGCGCCATCTAGCGGCATAAAGTTGACCTTTTGAAGTTGTGTCTTTGCATTTTGAAGACGAACAATAATCTCACAAGATGGCGTTGATAGTTGAAGATCGTCATTAATCGTTCAGTGACGGTTTGATTTTGAAGGTGCGATATATTTTTTTATATTACAGCGAGCTGCTGTATACTGTACCGACATTAAGTGAACACACCTTAAAGGTTTTACGTTTACATGTTCCGGAGATACTTAGATTTCACACAGCAATATCTTTTTTTGTTCTTACTTATATTTTTCTAAAACAACTCTTGAGTGAACGATTCAATGAATGAAAGACCGAAAAGGCCATTATAGCACTGGCTTGACGCGAATGGCAAAAAAGAGATGAAGAGAGAAATGGACTAGTGGGGTAGTACAGTGTACACACTATATCGCGACTTCATTTATTTTTTGTTTGATTTTTTTTATCAGAACATTATTTTATTGTATTGTTTTATATATATTGACCAAAAGCACTAACCGTGTATTGACTTAATATCGTTATTGTAGCGGAGCGCTGTAGTTTTAATTTTTTTTTTACCTAAAGCTTAATATCTAACAAAATACTCTTAACGAATCAATACTATATAAACACAAAACTATAGTCGGTTACAGTTCTAAACAATTAACATATATTCAATAGTGCTATACCTTATATTATTGTACCATACTTACTATTGTCACTTTATTTACTTGTCTGCTCTGAAAAAAAATATAAAAAAAAATATTTACTTCCATAGACACTTTTTATGATCTGACGAAGTCCCATTGATTTTTCGATTCGCTATCGCAAATAACCATGAGAATTGGTTCGTTGCGGTACGATCGATCAACTCCCAGGCACATCCCGGCCGCTGTGTTGTATATAGGACTGCCGGCCTGAAACAATAATATGAATAAAAGCCGGCTAAATACGAGTTGGACTCACGCACGAAGGGTTCCGTACCATTATCTATAAAAACGAGCAAGAAATCATGTTTGTTGTATGGAAGCCCCCTTCAATATTTATTTTATTCTGTTTTTTATTTGTTGTTATAGCGGCAACAGAAATACATTTTCCATGAAAATTTCATTTCAAGAGTACCTAAATCACCGTTCATGAGATACAGCCTGGTGATAGACGGACGGACTCTTAAAAAATAGCATTAGGTATTGTTTTTGGGTACCATTGTTTGACGGGTTCGTTGGCGCGTTCGGTAGAACACCTGCGTGCGCATCGATGGGTCGCGGGTTCGATTCCCACCCGGGACAATATGTTTTAGTTTTCTGTAAACATGTTTTCTCCACGTCTGGTAACTTCGGGCATTGATCGGGTGGGAGGAATAATGAAATTCCGACCGGGTAACGAACCACCGTTCATAGATGGAAAAACCGTGAAGTGCACATTGCGCGTTTCGGTTTCAGTCTATGGATTTCCGAATGCTCGAAGTAAAAATTAGGTTGACAGCGCATCATTGACTGATGTTCTGTGGCTGAGGTTTCACCTACCATCAAGTGAACCTCATGCTCGTCTTTCGATATCTGACATAAAAAAAAACCTAAAAATAGTCCTATAATATCCTTTGTGAGGATGTATGGATGGATGTACGTAGTAGTAGTATTTTCTTTACCACAATCGTATTTGCAAAAAAAAAAAATTATAAAGCAAAATAGCGTTTTTTTCTAATACGATTGTTCTCCTTATTTTTCCTGTACCTCCTGTGCTAGAACGATAATTTGATTTGTTAAATTTATAAGGATGAATAGAACAAATACTCACCGAGCCTTTATGTTTCCATTCCTGTGTACTGCCCAGTTCGTGACACTTGCCAAGTGACGGCGACACATTGTTAACCGCATCCAGACATAGAATCCGCCCCAAAACCAACTCGCTGCGATGCGTCTCAAACCATATCTGCAACAAAACCAATGTTGTCTTAATTAAATGATTTTTATTATTACAACATATTTCTAAGTAGTAATAAATAATAGTAGCTATTAACAAGTTTATTTTTAGGGATCCGTACGCCGCGGCCGTACCAAAAACGGAACCTCTATAGGTTCACTTCGTTGCCAGTCTGTCTGTCCGTGTGACAATACCCTTTTTTAAGGAACGCAAGGAGGTATCAAGTTTAAAATAAATATAGTAAAAGTGGGAGAGACGCCATACTTTTTGTTGAAATTATGAAAAAAATAAAAAAAATCATTTTAAAACAACCATTTATTTTTTATTCGAAAGGTACATTAGTATTAAGTATTATAAATGTAATTAAGTTATTTTAGAATTAACATAAAAAGAAACAAAAAATAAAAATTGTAAGTACACAGCAGGCCGTCTCTCCCACAACATGTGGGAGAGATGCCATATAGTGTGGGATAGATGTCTTATATATTATTATTACTTTTTTTTGGAATCGGATTAGACTCTTCAAGAAGTTTTGTAGGGGTTTCTTTGTTAGTGGGTGTTTGTCTGGAAGTTGATGGTTTTTGTTGAGATTATCTGACTGCACTGCTACACTTTCAAGAGGAACTGTTGGAGGAACTACTTTTCACTTTTTCCATGGCCAGAATTAAGTTTTCCTCAGTCCACTGCCCTCTGGCCACTGTATGCTTCCTCACGTATTTTCTTGGCATTCTATAACCAATAATAATAGTTAGTTAATAAGAAAGAAAATATCCTTCACATACGCTTTTGCAAAAGTTGGCATCTCTCCTCATTTTATGGGAGAGATGCCATGTAGATATAAAATACAAAAGGTATTTAGTTACATGGCGAAATATAATTAAAATAAGTAAATAATAAACAAAATAATACAATAAAACCAAATCTTACCTTACAGCGTCTTTTTTTCACATTTAACACTCATCAAAACCGCAGCGACTCAAAATTTTCGTCGAAAAATTCACGCGATGAAATAATGTTTTCGTCAAACACACGTCACACTTAAGCGCAATCGAACAAGAACTGACACGTCGCGAAGGAAGCGTTTATGGGTAATTAAAAATAGGAGAAATATATCTATCTCTTTGTCACTCACTGAATTACCAAAGGTATGGCGTCTCACCTCACATGGCGTCTCTCCCACTTTTACCCTAATATCAAATACTGCAAGAGATTGCAGCAGTGATCAAACTTCTAAGTCGATGCAATCTAAAGACACAGCCTTTTATGCTCCGTTTCAGACGCATATTTTGACACTCGCAAGGGTATTAAAGAGTACTTCCCGTTTGCTTAGAATCATGAAAGGCATGAAGCAATTACATGCAGTAAGTAAAAGGAAAACCTTAAACTTTGTAGTTTTTTTTTAATGGGAAAATATTTACTTAACCAACCCGTCTTACTTTTCATACAAAAGCTCGTACGTGATTATGGCGTTGTAACAGTTTTTTTTTTTTTTCAAAAAAAATACCTGAACTTTGGGCGTTCATAATGTACTCATAAATTGTAAACGTAAAGATTTTTTTATGATAGAAACCTTTCAAATGTAATGGAGATTCTAAATTACAAAAAAAAATCACAAACTTGTAAGGACTACTGAAAAATACGTATTTCCTAGATCAAGTTTTATGAAATTTCCGCACACAATTTTTCGTTCAATGTTATCGCGTTCTCACTCACTCGTTAGCGGTAGAGGTATGCGCTGCATGAAACAAAAAGCTTTTCAACCATGCTCGTGTTGACGATAGACGAACAGGGAAGGACCCTCTTAAACTAAAAGTTTGTACAGAATCCTCGGTGTGCGAGTCCGACTCACACTTGGACAGCTTTTCTTTAATTTTCATGCAGTTCGTGCTTATTATGTAGTCTGTTATTATTTGCTTTTTGATTTTGATGAATGGCTTTAAAATTATTATTCAAAAGATTCACTGCGTTAACATAAAATTAATACAAACTTATTTGACTTACATTGATATTTTAAATTTTAGAAAAAGTCATAAAATTCATGAGGCGTAATAATTATTATTTACGGATTATCTAATATCAAATATAGTGTATTTTACCTGATTAAGAGTCCTTATACAGTTTGCGAGGACTAGACCACTGCCTTTAGTCTTGATATCCTTGGCGCTCTGTATGCAAAGACTTGTATTCTTCAAGCGAATTTGGAAAGAATCCGTGTAATTACGTTTCCTGGAATATTTTCAAATTCAAAACTTTATTCACGTTGGCAATGTCAATTTTTTAAACTACCACCGGAGCTTGGTAACTCTTTTTAAAACCACCACGGGTGCTCGGTAACTCTTTTTTAAAACTACCACCGGTGCTTGGTAACTCTTTTTAAAACCACCACCGGTGCTCGGTAACTCTTTTTTAAAACTACCACCGGTACTTGGTAACTCTTTTTTAAACTACCACCGGTGCTTGGTAATTCTTTTTAAAACTAACACAGTTGCTTGGTAACTCTTTTTAAAACTACCACCGGGGCTTGGTAACAATTTTTAAAAATCAAAATTTACAACTGTATAATATTAATGAACAATTATAACTAGTGTGTATAATACTCCATTTCTAGCACTTGTATAGTGTGTATACAAGTGCTAGAAATGGAGTATTATCGCAGTATTGTACCATATTATGTCTAACATATAAAAAAAAACTTCTGAAGGACTCATAGATGAGTTACAATAGCTGATAGTAACTTCAAAATCACTTAGTTATACATTTGGATGCGTTGAGTTGAGTGGCTTTTGAAATAAAGTTACCACCGGTTCGGAATATTTTTACGAGTGCAATTTTTTTTTTTTCGTTTCCTTTTCTTCTACCGATAGAGCAGTAGCTTAATTAGCACCCAGTGTGGATCCCCAATTCATCCCCAAATAATAGTTGAGAAGCCTTGTATCACATGCATAGAACATAGTACCTGAATATAATATGGTAACAACACCAAAAAATTGACGAAAACAAAATGTTGAAGGAATTCTTTTTTTACCGCCACCTGTGAAATGCCGCCCCTTTCAAAATCTCTCTCAGTGCGGACACATTGCCCGCAAGAAACTATACCGTACAAATATGTTATTACCTAGAATGCCAAGGCTGGAACTTATTCTTTTCAGGATCGTTGAGTGCTTCAATCCTCCTCTTAGCGACCGTATCTTCACCGGACTCCAGCTCTGGATACACATTCTCTAGGTACCATTTGAATGATTTGCACTTCAACTCCTTGCGAAGTTGCTGCCGATCAGATATATCGCCGATAGACACGTGAGCCGCTGACGGGTTATGTTCTATCACTTTGTTCTGAAAAGATTTACAAATGTACGAAAACCTCCATAGTCCATAGATTCGCAACAAGCGCTGTGTGAATAAGAAATATTTATTTGCAAAAAAACATGGTGCAAAGTTGGTAAAAGTAAAGTACAATTATATGTATAAGGATGTTTTCCCCACGTCTGGTCACTTCAGATATTGGTGTGGAAGGAATGTCGAAATTCCGGCCGGGTAACGTACCGCCATTCATAGATGGTAAAACTGTGATGTGCATATTGCGCGTTTCGGTATCAGTCTATGGATTTCTGAATGCTTGAAAGTAAAAGAGTAGGTCGACAGCGCATCCTTGGCTCATGTTGTGTCTGAGGTATCACCTACCATCAAGTGAACCTCATACTCGTCTGTCGATATCAACCATAAAAAAATAAGAATATTTATTTGTATTGTATGCTTACAACATATTCATCCATCCATACACGAGCCATCCGCATCGAGTTGTGCAGCATAAAGTCCTCTTTATTACCAAGGCCATACGGTCTACGTTTCCTGAACACGTGCCCGACTCGACTGCAAGGAATCAGCTCCAAAGTTCCACCACACATCCATACCTGTAACAAAAAGCATATGATTTTGCTATTCATTTCTCTACCTTTTTAACTGTGGTCATTGTGGTATTGTCAGTACAATTTATCATAATTTAATCGTAAACAAATTACTCGTATAATAATAAAGATTTGTAACACAAGTATAAATATGGCATTGGCCGGTGCGTAGCTCCGTTTTCAGAACTACCCTCATTCCCTTCATGGGATGAAGACGAGAAGATACGGATGTTGTTCAGTTCTATTCGAGCTGTTGGACTGAGCGGACATCTCGGAAGATAAATACGGAACCAACACAAGAAAATCAAAATCATCATCCGTATCACCTTGACATATGGATGTCGAGCACCGTAAGATTTACGCGCAACTTCATTCCACGTACAACAAAATTGTGGAATGAATTGTCGCCTTCAGTTTTTCCAATTGATTATGACCTCGCTGGCTTCTAAAAACGAGCCTACACATTTTTAAAAGGCCGACAACGCACCTGAGACCTTCAAGTCGTAGATGTCCATGGGCGGTGGTGATTACTTACCATCAGGTAACCCACCTGCTTTTACTTTTACGATGAATATTTTCATGTGTGGGGTTGGGTTGTTTAAATTCATTGGTTCAGGTGGCGCTGCGATAGTTCCAGGAATATTTTTTCGTATATAACAATAACATTTTTCAATGACGATAAATTTTCTTCCGGACATCCACTTTCGTGGAAATAAATTAAGTTTCATCTGCCTCTGACTAAAACTGCATGAATATGACCTCAATAGTTTCGAAAATTAGTGTGAAGTGTATTCTGATGCACTTTTTCTTCGTGTACAAAGTCGTCGATTCTACTGATTTATTTTATGAACAGTGTATTTATGATTATTATATTTAATTTAATTTATCAATCCATACCATCACTTAGAGCAATTTATACTCACCCTGAATGATATTTCCAAGTTTTCGCCACCCCACAGATTCATTCCAGAGTCGTATTTCCCTATCTTGTTGAAATATTCACGATATATAGCAAAAAGGCCACCAGCTATTGTCGGTGACTTTATTGGTTTTACAAAATCTTCGTCATCTGCAAATACATATATAAAGATAAAAATGCTTGCAAATTGTGCGCTTATATATGTTTGATTGAACTGAAAAATAAATAAATAAAATGGGACAAGCAGATTTCTGTGTCTGTTTCACTAATCATTCTTAAAGGACAAGAAGGTGATCAGTTTCCTATCTCTTTTAATATTCGATGCTTGGTGTTCAAGTCCAGGACCTAGCTGCTAACACACACTCAAGTGACGTATTTTAAGTTATACCACACAGAACATAATCAATTGACTGGATATTTACAAATTTTATCGTGCTATATATTTTTATACACTAAAGATACTTACCTTTAGGTGTATGATTTGGTAAGTTCGTTAAATTCGCCTCTCACTAGCAGAATAAGTGAGTAGCTAAATATGTTTTTCTACAAAAAAAACTTACCTTTCAGTGTACCCTTCGGCAAGTTATCCCACTTAAAATGAAGTCCCCAGTTGAATCCGCCCCTCACGAGTGGACTGGGTGTGTAGTCAAAGGTATCTGCATTGATGACATCAATGATTGGAGCCACCACATGAGTCGAGTAGCGGACATTCAGACCGTCAACTCCCTCTGAGAGCCTTGATAATAGCGGAGGCAGCCAATTTACATTCACCTCAATATGAGAATCGAGGAAAATAAGAACCTATAAGAAATTTGAATTTGAATGTCTTAGAGATTCGAATAAAAAAAGGATGGATGAAAATAGGGAGACAAAAAGATTTATGAAGCTGGTGTGAGTGGAACAGGATCGGGGACGTTCTTCAAAAGGGCCTGGTCAAAGGCATATGGAATTCCGTAATCTCAGCCTATCCTAACGGAATGAGGTGTGATGATGATGACGGATAACGGATGTGAAAGTTAACAAGTTAAAAATGACTTAAATGTACTATCGTTAGTAAATCAGCCTATCACAAAACCAAGAGATTACAGCTTATTGTTCTAAGCAAGCGGAAGCCCAGAGAACTACAGAGGTTGACGAAGTAAAAATACTCACCTCCCCTACACTATTATCTGCCCCATATAACCTTGCTCGTATCAGCCCTTCTCTCTTATTTGTCTTAAGCAATCTTATATTTAAACCGCTCTTAGTCAATTTTGCAGTGTGGCTATCGGTAGTCTTCTTTATTTCACCATTATCATCATTGATATAATCCACGATACTTTCACCATCAATGTTATTCGTTTCTAGCATTTCTTCCTCTTTTTTCATCTTATTATTAAGTTCATTGACAGACTTCTGAACATTTTCATGCAAGCCATCAATATCACTGTAGTCATCGATTAATATTATCTCTTTCAAATGTCTTTGGTCTGTGCGGTCCAGAATTGAATGGACAGACCTCATAAGTGTGTCAAAATGCTCATTGTAAAAGCAGATGATTATCGAGGCTTTTGGAAGCTTGTATGGAAACTTCTGCGATTTACATCTGTAATGTTAAATATAAGTATTTACAAACATAACAAATATTAGTGAACAAATTATATTATGTTCCTAATTTAATTATAAAAGCTTTACTCAGTGACAGCTGATTGACTCTGTGGCAAATTGGCAGGGTACAGAAGACTGATTACTTACTTGCCCGTACTTAAAAATCAGGCTAAGCTAACCCCTTCTAATATAGTTATTGTTAAAAATATATATGAACTCATATTGTTGTGTATAATAAACAATAATGGTTATTTGAATATTTGAATTTTTGTAGCCATAAACTATAATAAAGTAAGACATACAATTTATTTCTCGTATCAGGCACTTCTCTGTGATTGCCAATTCTTTGAGAGATAAGAGTATTAAAAGCATGCAAATTATATCCCTTCTCTCTGGTCCTCACATCATCTGCATTGCGTATCAATCCAAATTGACTTTCTGAAAAGATTGATAATAATATTTATTTACAATATGTATTTGATTTTCGCCACACTCATGGTTGCTTACTTTAAGCCCTATATCTATATCTAAAATTAAGTAATGAACAGCATAATCACATTTCATTTATATCCTATTTGAATTATCATGTGTGTTTGTGTATTAATCAGAATGGCATAACTAGATCATACATCTGACACACATACACATACAGTGTCAACATGGTCAACTAAACAACAGTAGTGATAGCTTTCATACCTAAACACAGCTTAACATCATTTATATTTTTACACAGTATGTACCTACTAGTAAGTAGTACCCCATTATAACAGAAATAAAAAAAATCAGATTATTTTGTAAAAAACATCAATTACCATGAGCCAACTATACAAACTACATTTTATCAAAATATTTCTAGACAAATAGACAGTACAATTTAGTACAGTACCTTTGCAGCAAAAAGCTATTCAATAAGCATTCAACTTCACTAGTTGTGCAAATAAAATCATGCAACTGAATGTCAACCAATTAAATTGAAATTTAGAATAACTTTTGATTGAATTAATAATTGTATAAATATAAAGGTGTTTTCAAAATGGATAATATCATACTAAATTATATATGATAGCTCCCTAAAGATATTTAAACACTTATGCTCCAAAACATAATATAATATTATCATGATATTAATTATCTTACACATGTATTCATAATTATGTACCAAGCTTTTAAAAAGAAATAACTTTGAAATTAAAATACAATGGCAATATCTACTAATTTTATAACTAAATGTAAAATATAAATGATATTACTTTAATACATGGCTTGAATCAAACCTTGTTTGAAGTTTTTATTTTATTTTGAATTTAGCTATTCATTTATCATTATAATAATGATCATAATTAACTGTATACCTTTTTCTGTATAATTGTATGTATAAAAGCATTGATGAAAGAGGATGAAGCAAAAGGGGTATGTAAGGATCGGAGCATTTAGAATTCCATGATCCCTGCCTACCCCAATGGGAAAGAGGCGGGATGTATATGTATGTATGTGTCAATAAAGTGTATTATATCTATATAATATGTTATATTGTATTTACCAAGACTCTTATCCACTTTAGCAAGAGATTTTTGATCAAATTGTTGAGCAAATTTTTCTTTAAGCATCATTTTTCTTAAGTATTCAGAGTGATCTCTATGATTCTTCCATAACTTATTGGCATACCTATTATTTGATTTTGGGTTATCATACAGAAGATTCTTGCCTTCTAAAGCTGCAATAGATTTATCATTGTTTTTTAATCGATTTTTTTCTTCTGTATTTATTAGACGATACTGTATCCTGTTTTCAGCATTATTTAAAACATTTTCACCTAAAAATGTATCTGAATTTACAAATAGCATTTGGAAAATATGTGATTACCATCAATCTATAGTAATATTATAATGCAAGCAAGACAAATTCGTCTAAATGTTGCTGGCTATAAATAATATACTTAAATAATTGTTACAGAAACAATATATTATGAGTTTATACTTACGATATGTTAAAGAATTGGTTTTATTATTAACAAAGGTTAATGAATAATATACTAACTAGAAAGAATGCTATCTGATCCTGATGACGAAACTGGGTCTTGAAAACAGATCAAATCATTAAAAAAACTAACATATGCGACAGCTAAAAAACTCACCGCTCATGTTCAACAGCCAGTAAAGATATAATGAGATACTCCAAGTAGCTGACGCAACTAAGATTCCCCAGAGAAAGGAATTATTAATCCTGCCCATTTTGAAGCCTACTTCCTATGGGTACCAATGATATTGACTAAATACAATATTTATTAAATAGACAAGTATTTAAGCTACTTTCGTATTATAAACATGCTGTTTTGGAGAATGTCCGATCGCCTTTGCGATACTTTTCACTTCAAAATGGATTACATACCAAGTCTTTAAAGTTATAAATATTTAAAATAGGCGTAAATAATTCCTTTTAAATATTTCAAATACTGTTAACTGTATAAATATTTAGAATATTTTTTTTAATTTATAATTTTTTTTTTTTTTTTTTCTTTTTTTGCCCATAGGGCAGGCTAAAGTCTTTCGACCATACCGCCTTGTCTTATGTTATTTTTTCCCTTTTATCTCTCCTTATTTATGTCTTACGTTTCTTATCCTTTATATGTATTGTAATATAGTACTTCTTCTTTTAATTAATGACGACCCCCGTCAAAGACGGAATCTTCCAATATCCAGTATTTTTCGTAATATAAGTAGTTATTATCATATCTTTATTTCCACGCGGCCATAAGTCTGACGTATGTCATTTAATTTTAAAATCTCAGTTAAATACATTTTGTACAATCCGATTTTACATACGTATCGTACGTACAATTCTTTATTTATTACTACCCAACAAAGAGTAGAAAAGGCACATTTCCATTTACAAATCCCGTTATCTTGTCCGTCAGGACTCCCGAAGAGTGGTGACGGAGAATCTAATTTAAAAATTCTGAAAAAACTTATTTACTAGAAAAAATATATTTACAGCTTTAATATTATAATTAACTTATTATCCTATTATTTTACTACTGTAACAAAGAGTACATAAATATAATTTTAAATATCGTTAACAGTTTCAATAACAAATCTGTACAAAAATATAAAAGTTGAGGCATTTTTAAGTAACTCCTGAATGCAATGCGGGATACTTTCAACTTTATTGTAAATTTTTAAAAGCCCATCAGACAACACAAGGCGCTGAATGTTGAAAGACGAACACTCAAAGAAGATATGATGTAGTGATTGTACTTTTGATGATTGACAATAGACACAATATGGAGAATCAACCATTTTAATACGATGAAGATGGTAATTTAAACGACAATGACCAAAACGCATGCGAGAAATAGTTGTATAAAATTTCTTGTTTGTGAATATTTTGTGCTTGCAAAACCAAGGTGTAGAATTTATTTGGACATCGAGACCGGCGAACCAAGTTCCTTTGTTTTGAACGTTTGTGCAATAATATGAATGTTTTCCCCATGCTTGGCACATCCGCTGTTTGATTAAACTAATTGCATCTGTATAAGGAATACGAATACTCATATTAATAGGAGAATCTCCTGACTTTACAATTTGTTTAGCCAAGTAATCAACATGTTCGTTACCTTGAACACCAATGTGCGAAGGCACCCACACAAAATTAATTACTACATTTAAATGAGTTAGTTCAACCCATAACTGTTTTATTAAGAATATAACATAATTAGTATGAGCATTTAGATTATTATTTGCTAAATTTTGTAGAACACTCATACTATCACTTACAACAACCCATTTTGTGTGCTCCATATAGCAATTCTCGATATGTTTCAAAGCACTTAAGATAGCGACAGCTTCCGCTGTGAATATACTTGCATCTTTATTGATTTTCTGACCTATGCCTACTTTTGAGGAAGGCTCATAAATAGCAAAAGACACGGATTCACTGTTTTTGGATCCATCAGTATAAATAAATTTATGATCTGACCATTCTGATAGCATTGCATTTACTTCTTCTTTTGAAAATAAATCTTCTTTATTCTTTATAGCTATATTAATTGCTGGAAATTTACCACTATAAGAACCCTCGTAACATGGCAAGACATGCTTAGATTGATGAATGTTTGTATTTTCTATAAAATCAGTGAAATTTTGAAGACCTTGCAGCATATAAAATGATTTAACATTTGAATGAGATGCAGAGTGTAACAAATTGATCAAAAATGGATTACCACATACACTATAAAGTTTAAGTAAGAATTTTTCTTTTAAATAGTTGAATCGAATGGCTAACGGTGGGATATTACATTCAATCTGCAATGCGTTAATAGGAGTACTTCTGAAAGCTCCTGTTATTAGACGTAAACATTTGTTTTGCAAAAGATCTAAGCTATTTACAACACTATTATCTGCAGCGAAACAATAAAAACCATACTCAAAATGACTACGAACTAATGATTTGTACAACAACAACAGAATTTTAGGATCCGCGCCCCAGTATGAACCTGAAAGAGATTTTAAGATGTTATAGGCTTTATTTGCTTTAGTTATTATGTGCTTAGCGTAACTATTCCAAGTTAACTTATGAGTAAAAATAACTCCCAAAAATTTTACTTCAAGCGAGACCGGCAAAGAATAATAATTGTATAGTATGGTAGGCATGTGACGCGAATGTTTGCCAAATACTATGACTTTAGACTTAGATGGATTCACATTAAGATCAAGGTAAGTAAAATATTTGTACAGATTTGTTAAAGCATTGTTAATAATTTGAACTACTTCCGACTGATTTTTCCCTGATGTGTATATAACTAAATCATCTGCAAACTGAAGATTTTTAACTTGAGATCCTAGGATTATATTTAATCTATGAATGTACAATATAAATAAAAGTGGGGATAGTATCCCTCCTTGACATACTCCTTTGAATGAAAGTCTAGGACCATAAAGATGTCTATTTAATTTAACAAATACTTCCCTATTGGTTAAGAATTTTTTTACCCAATTTGTAAATTGTGCAGGAATTCCCAACAATAATAATTCATGACAAAGAATATCTATATTAACACTGTTAAATGCACCTGCTACATCAAAAAATACAGCTACCAGATTTTTACGATCCGACAAAGAGTTACGAACATCAAGCTGTAGTTGACAAATACTTTCCCTGGCAGAAAATTTTCTACGAAAACCAAATTGATTGGAAGGTAATATGTTGTTATTTTCTACGTAAAACTCTAATCGTTGTTTTAACAATTGTTCAAATAATTTACCAACACAGGAAGTAAGTGCTATGGGCCGATAAGAATCGGGACAAAACTTAGGCTTGTCTGGTTTTAAAATTGGTATAAGACAATCCTTTTTCCATTCTTCTGGTATAATGTTTTTATCCCACATTAAATTCAATATATTTAGAAATGATTCTAAACTGGCAATGCTAATTTTTTTAAGTAGAATATAGGGTATTCCATCAAGACCATAAGCAGTATCTCTTCTTGAGGTTATGGCTGATATTAATTCATTAATTGTGAAAGGACTGACAAGAAACCTATTACTGGAGTTAATGTTGTTATTATTGTGATTTGACATAGTGTTTGATACATAGTCTGGTGTGTACTTCTGCAAAAAATCTAATATCCATGTATCATTGTCACAATTATTGGAAATATATGTTTTGTTGTATTTACGCATGAATTTCCATATGACAGATATTGGCGTATTCCTATTAAAAGTTTCACATAGAGAAAACCAACTTTTTTGTCTTTCTGATTTTATGACAAGCTTTTTTACAGCTCTAAGTCTTTTAAAATGGATATAGTTTTCTTCTTTTGGATCATTTTTAAAATTTAAATATGCAGTTTTGAAGTTTAATACAGCTTCAGTACACTTTTGATTCCACCAAGGGAGAGGGGACTTTTTACCTTTATTCTTAAAAAGAGAACAATCAATGGTATTACTGGTAGGTTTGCGGTTTGAACTATTTGCAATAGAATTAGAAGCAGCTTTGCGTAAAATTGTACAAAAATGTAAATATGAATCAAGAGGATTTAATCTATCTATTTTTAGATCAACTAACAAATCATCAACCTTGTTGCTATATTTCTGCCAATTAACTAACTTATAGTTGGGATAGAGAGGCAAATGCATAGCATTAGAACAATTTCCCCCATTCAAATTATTGTTATGATTTTCACTAATTACTACTTTTATTAAAACAGGAATATGATAACTACTACCAAGAGGACTATCGTTTACACTCCATTCACAATTACATGCAAGAGATGAAGAGACCAATGTCAGGTCAAGAGCATTGGGACGCCATGTTGTAGAACCTACAGTTGTTGGTTGACCACTATTGAGCAAAACTAAGTTGTTTTCATCGAAGACATCTAAAAGTTTACGTCCTCGTGGAGAGTCATAGTTACATCCCCAAGAAGTATGATGTGCATTAAAATCACCAGCAAATATGAAAGGTTGAGGAATAGACCTCAATAATTGCTCAAATTTATCTTTATTGAAGACAGGAACTGAGTTTAAGGGACTATAAAAACTTACTATATATAAGTATTTGTTGTTAACTGCTATTTTAATGCATATATTTTGTAATGAATTATCAAAATATGTGTCAATTTTTGTATAATTTATGTTTTTATGAATTATAATTGCGACTCCATTATGTATGTTACCGCAATCATTCCTTTCTATGTTGTAATTACTTATTTTAAAAGTTTGTTCAGGCCTAAGCCATGTTTCACTAATTATAGCTATATCAATATTATGTGTATAGAGGAAATTACTAAATATATGTTTATTACTGTTGAGGCTTTGAGCATTCCACTGAATGATATTTAAATATGACAAATCCATTATGAGGCAGATGGGAACTTGTTACTTAAGGTAGATTTTAATACTTCTTTAATTGATGTTGTATTTACTGGTATATCTTTATTACTGACTATTTTAATAATTGTTTCAACTAAAGTGTTGATAAATGTGTTAGATTTCATTAAATTGTTTATTTGTACTTCTAAGGTTCGAGCAGAAAGAGCTGGAAAAGCATTTGGATTAAATAATTCAGAATAGTTTACACTCTTTGTTTTAATTTTGTTTTCTTCAATTTTTTGTTTTTTCAAAGGACACTGAATGGAGATGGCGATATGGTTACCGTTACAATTGACACATTTTGCATTTTGTGAATCGGTTAGGCAGTTCTTAAAGTTATGGTTTAATGTGCATATTGAGCAAACCTCAGAGTTGCGACAAAATTTAGCTATGTGTCCATATTTCATACATTTGAGGCATTGCTTAACTGGAGGGATATACTTTTTAACCTCGTGACGCCAAGAATCTAAATAAACATATTCTGGAAGGATGGGGGAGGCAAAGGTAACTGCAACTGTTTGTGTAGGAGCATAGGTTATTGCTCCGTTGTCACCCCTGACTCTGCGCATGAAACGCCTTACTTGTACCACATTTTTCGAGCTGCCTATCAGACCAAAAATTTCCTTATTAGACATATCGCTTGGCACTGAAGTGAGAACTCCAGTAACTTCGGTACCTCCAGCTGGTATTGTGGCTATTAATGTAAGATGATCTAATAATTTCTTATTTTGAATAAACATATTAGCATTATTTGGTAAATCAAAAGTTATACCGACTTTATATTTGTTGATGGAGCGCAAATGCATAACTCCAGACACACCATGTTCCCGAATGCCTTTAGACAAGGCCATACTATCCCTGTCGTTGAATACTTTGCCTTCCTCCTTATGTGCTAAGAACACAACCAAGTCCTTTTGCGGAATATCTTCGGGATACTTGCGGACATATCCTTTAACTTTATAAGTTAAGTACTTGTCCGCATTATCCAATTCTCCAGAGTCTGAGTCCGAAGAGTACCCGATCCGTGGGTCTGGTGGATTTTCTTTCCACCGTCTCTTTTTGGTCATTTTATTTATTTTGGACTAAACCTTTATTAGTAGAACCTTAGTAACGTATTTGAAATAGAACAAAAGTATAGAAAATATTTTTAAAAATTAATTTTAAAAAGAGCGCGCCTTTACTTATTGATGACTTTCCCGCCTTTCCTTTAATTTATAATTTTTTGTGAACGAATCAGTGTCAAACACAATACTGTCACTGTCAGACTGTCAAGTGTCAGTGCCAATGTATTCTAATAACAGAACAAGATGTTATGTGATGCCAATATTATAAAGAGGAATGATTTGTTTGTTTGTTACGATTTAACTCAAAAACTACTCAAACAATTTAAAAATACTCTTTAACAGCGTGTAACAAACACACTATCTGTCGTCCGGCTATTGGCGATAAACTCTTATACTACGATTTCACTACTTGAAATATCACCAATAGATAGAGTAATTCGTGAGGAAGGTATAAGTAGGTATAAGTAGGTATATATAATTTGTCAAGGTTTTGTGTAAATTGGTTGAAATATAACGATAATTAGTGGAAGTGTCGGATAAAGTCAAGCCAAGTATGTATGTATGTATGTGTAGTATGTATGTGCCGTCCCGAATAAATGTATTTCATTTCATTTCATTTCAAGTATTTTAAATGAATATCTTAGGAGATATAGCAAAAAAATTAATGCAACCGAATGCGACCCTACGACATACTCGTAATATTATAAGACATGTAGGCAAAATATGCTATAGCTATACTACCCGTGCTCCCCGGGCCGGGGCAGGTCACTAGTTTATTATAAGACAAACTAAATACTTGTACAGTCAGGAAGAAAAATAATAGATCAGTTTAAAGTTACTCGTATAGGATTGTTGACCCTATAGTTGACCAGACACCGGTTGTTGAACACTTGTGGCACTAAGTGTCAATATAGATTTCCTTCAATATTAGTTGACCAATGGTTTGACATTGGAACTGCATACAAAATATAAGCATGATTGACCAAGCTCTCTAACGTTGTTTTTTTTTGCGAATTTTTATTGAGATTATTAAGACTGAAAAAAGTAATTTACTTGTTGGTCTCATTTAACTCAATAAGAACAAAGGCAACAAACTTTATTAAACGTTGATTAAAAAAACATCTCCTTTAGTGGAATGTAGTTTTTATTTAAAAAATTCAAATGGTCAACCTCTGGTACAAAGTAACCCAGTTTTATATCGATTATGTTAAATAATTAAAAAAAAAACAAAAGATTTAAGTGCTTTTTTAACTAGATAAAGTAGCATATAAAGAAGAAACTTATACGAAATAAATATCGCAATTAGGTTATATTATAACAAAATTTTAAAGTATTTTTTTTCGTTAAACGGTTTGAATCCTGTACATCCATGATAGTAAAGTGACGCAGAAAGTGTGGGGTTCGGTCCAGAAGTGAAATGGACACTACCCACTAAAATCTGGCGGCCCCCGCCTCTCGCTATGCACGGGGGCCAACGCTACTGTAATCAAATGAATAATCTTGCCAAAATTATAAAAGTATTCTATACCAAAAGATACAGTTACACCTCGTCTTAGGAAGTATTTACCATATTTATAAAGATAATTAGGAGCTGAGCTCTTGCTATGTAAACGTGATATAATTATTACATAATAAAAAAAACACGTAATTATCTGTATAGGCTTTTGGCGCCTACGATTATTATATGCTGCTCATGTGAATACGTGCCGTTCTTAACAATTAGTAGGTACATCAAGCATCCGAACAGTGTAACAAACACGTTGCGATATCTGGGAAGTGGGAACCCCTAGCCAGACACCACATTGGTAGTGCCAAGGTTCAATGACGTAACTCGTGAAAGTAGGCGAGTGTCGACCATTGCTTGCCATCAAATGTTAGTTGGTGTCGCGTTACTTAATCGCTGCAGACGTAAAATTTTGCAAAATTATATAATTTAAGTGCAAAAAATTATAAGGTGAGTGCTAATTTGGACTGTGCGTAATAAAATATATATATCTATACATACCTATATATAAAAATCTCTTGTGTTTGTGGTCGCACCCCTCCGAAACAGCTCGACCGATTTTTATGAAATTTTTATTTGGTAAGTATGAGAATAGGTCTCATTTTCTTCATTACTATGCCGCGCGAAGCGTATAGGGCAGTATTATGAAATTTGTAAAATTTTGTTTAAGGAAAAAGAAGTAAATAAGTGACAAAAGTATTGTATTTACCTATAAATATTTTTTAAGTTTCCGCAATATCTTAAAAATAATTATAAGTTAAGAACTTAAGTTTTTTGACTTTGATTCCTAAAGTCCTAAGAGTCAATTAGGAGGCTGCCGTGACCGGCGTGGTGTTCGTATGTATATTTGTTCGTGAAGCTTGAATATTTAGTATAATCTTAATACGAGTAGATGAGTAGATTATAACACTTTTAAGGTATGCGTGAGGTATATGTCAGATGAAGGATAAGCGCGTTTATTCACAAAGTAAAGACGCCGTTGCGGAGTAGTGAACGATAATCCACCCCTTTTGCTATTGTTTTATCAATTAGATCTTGGACAACCGTCATAATTATACTTTCCACTATATCTATACCTTATATTTTTAGTATTTCATCGATATTTAATAAGTTATTTATTTATTAACATTTCCTTTTATAATATTTTTCTCACAAGTAGTTATGTAACAGTAAGTACTTCGTCGAAATAGTTCTAATATGAAGCGATACTAATTAAAGTTTATGGACTTTTCCCAAAATTGTAGGACTAATGACTCATTTTATTAAGTGGATCTGCAAAAATAATCAAAAAATACAGTTTTAAAAATGTATTAGTAGAAGTTACATTATATAAAAAAAAATCGTTTAAACTTCGAAGCAAACAATTTATTCAACTAATTTCAAAAAGATAAGTATTCGCAACTACCATAAAATAGAGCCATATTTCTAAAAAAACTGTAACAATTAAAAACATAAATACCATAGCCCCACTCGACAATTTCTTTACTACACACATAGAGTCCATGAAGAAGCACGACACTGGTGCAGCGATGCAAAGTGAAATAATAATAATGACCATTGCGAATAAAATCCATATCGATACCGCTAGGGGTCCGGGGTTTCCGGATGACACGCCCAGAAACATGAGAACACTAGCTACAGTCAAGAGTAGTGATGATAGCCCAATAGTTAAAAGTACACACTTCTTCACAGTGTCGTCTACCGGCGCTGTAGAGCCTTTGAAAAAAAAAGCCAAAACCGCCTTTTCAATAAGGCCGTAGAGCACTATTCCTGCCAGACCAATGCCACCCATACCAAGTCCAAACAATGATATCAAATAAGTTGCGTACTTTGGCGGGAACATCCCAAAACAACGAATAACTTCCGGCATATTATCCATTCTTATCGAGGCGTAGGCTTTTTAACTATTACTATTTATTTTTAAAATATTTACACACAACGCACAATCAAATTTTTGACATACTAAAACAGCGCGTAATTTGACATTTCATATTTTGATATAAGAACTAGAAAATAAACAAATTTATCAAACAAGTTTATAATATCAAAAACAATATATCAAAGCTAAATATAGAAATTATAAAAAAGTTCACCAGGTTCTAGAATAATTTAATTTAGAATTTTCTAGAATATATTAATTTAAAATATAATTTACGGGTACTGATTAATAATTAACCTTCGTGCTTTGATATGTTCTTTTTTTTTTCAGAATGTATTCATCGATTTTATTGATCTCGCTTTATATAATAGACACAATTTCATCACCAGTCGACTATCCCATTAAAGTTGATCTACCTGTCTACAAGGAACCTGGAGCTTTTCAAGGTCCTTCTGATGTCCATCTAGCGGAGCCATTACTACCTGAAAACCATCCTGGTGTTGATACACTACAAAATAATATTGCATCTAACCTAGTATATAATAAACTAGAAGCAGCAAAAAGTATCCTTGATTATAAAACTCGGGTAAGGAAAGGTGTACTGTTTTATTTTTAAATTAGATTTTACTACGGAATATTACTTTTTTAAGCAAAACGTTGATGGTGTGTAGTAGTATACATAATAATATGTATAATAAGGTGTATTTTTATTTTATAGCCTCCTCAGAGGTTAAGTAGTAATGTTGCGTTATCATAGGGTTCAAACACGGGGAATAGGTATATTTTAAAAATAATTTCGGTCGGACAGGGCACAAGACTGACCTTCTTCCCGATAAAGAAAAATTATCAGTGAATAAGATACAAAATATGTATGCCCCCACAGAACAGAAGAAGTAAGTAGAAGTGCGATGTGTCATAATTTGTACCGGATCGAGTGTCGCCAAATTCACACAAATGAATGGAGTATTTAATACTGCACACAGTTGCAATTTTTCTTCGATTGGTTGTTTTTATTTAACTCAAAACTACATAAATCACACTGGTCCTACAATTGATAATCTTAGTACTTCGCGATAATGGTTACTTTGTAATATTGAAACAAACTAATAAATAATTCCTCTACTCGATAATAGATGTCGTTATTTTTCATGCACGCAATAATGATTTTAATCATCACTTCAAAAAGTCGAAAACTGTGTCATGATTTGTCATAAATTTAATAATTTCGTCATTTCCGGCTAGTGTAGGACACGTTTAAAAACATTATCGATGTTTGATACATTATTTTTGTTTACGATTTAAGTGCTATGTTGTATGATTATCATAATTATACCGCAGTATAGCGCCGTTTTAAACTGGTGTTAAACCAAATAAAGGTATTTTATTTTTGATACAATTTTTATTTATTTTTTCAAATCAAAATGTAGATCCGCCTTTGCGAGAAGGTATAAGTTAGGGTTAGAATGAATTGAAAAAGTACTTGTAGGAATAATATTCTTTTTTAATTTTCAGTCACACAAATCACATTTGTATAAATCACTTAATGAAAACGCGATTGCTAGTTAAGAAGCTATATTATTATTCTATTTTATTAACGCGAGTATCACACATTTAAATAAAATACTTTATAAGGGTTAAAATGCGATTCATTATTTATAAATATTATTTATCCCGACGTTTTTTCAGTAAATGTGGTCACGGGCAGACTGAAAGATGACAGTTGTCTGATGAAATATCACAAAGTTGCCATATTAACGCTATCTATTCCAACGGAGTTAATGGTATTTACTGTAATTCTCTATATCGTGGCAATATTGACATGCCATGTTCCCTTGTTTTTAAATATGTTTGACTTGGGGTTTTAGATTTTTAATTATCGGATCCCAGGTGTTGGAAAGTTTCAAACCATCTTCTCTGTTGAAGTTAAGGTGTTTTTTTAATTTTAATCGCCTCGTGTACTAGTCTGGGAAAGGGTCTACTTTCTCTTGCAAGGAAGATAAGTAGTTTTTCTTCAAAATTTTCGGTCAATCCGTTGGTTAATTTCAACTCGAAGAACGGGCAAACAAGAAATAAAAACACTTTCGATTTTTTTAATAATATTTAGGACTGCGATTTAACTATCGTGCTATTAAAAATAAAAATGATAAATTTTAATATTTTATAAAATTATTACTGACGCGTAGTATATCGATAAAAACATTCGACCTAACACATCACTACTAAGTGAGTAGCGATAGAACATTCGAGAATAGCGTTGACACTTGATATGACAAATGATCTAAACTGAACTTTATATGAAAGGTATAAGGATGATTTTAGCTTTTTTTTTCTATTAAATTTATGGTCAATTGAAATTTTAAGATTTATTGAAAAAATATATAAATTTGTACTAAGTGATGGTAAGAAACACCTCCGTTACTAAGACTTTTCCTTCTGCTATCATTCTTACACTCTAAAATAGAACAGTACGGCATATTTACGAAAATAAGTAATTTTATGACACGACCGACTCATCGCAGTGTTATGACACGACTGTGATGGGTTAAGGGAAATATCACTCAATAGTGACACGCATACCACGCCTACTTAGCAATTCTACTTATTTTTCCCTGTTCTGTGTATGCCCCTAACTAAGAAACTCCGGAATTCACTATATGCCAGCCAGGAACCAGGAATCCAGAAAGTACATTTTAATCCTTTGTAACAAACTTTCGAAAGGTACGGAACGGCAGCGGTTGGCTGGCAAAGACTTCAAAAATATTCATTGCAAATTATGCTTAGTAACATGTGTTGGGTCTTCAGCAACCCACGATAAACCTAAGTGTTGTCGAAAAAAGCGATAAACTGATCGGGTTAATAAATATTAAATAGATAATTGTATAAGTATCAATAATTTTGTTGATTGTGTTTTGAAGTAATTAAAATATTAAATAAGTTTGTACATATGGTTATAGTTTTGAGGTCTGTTTTTGTTTTTTTTTTTTTTAATATTTTTATAATAATTCTAGCTGGGCCATGGAACAAAAACCGAAAGTGCTTCTCTTGAATCTGAGGGTCTCGGAAGCAAAGCACTAACAGTGAAGGAAAACATACAGCACGTGGCTGCAGGATTTCTTCAGGTAACACCACCTATTAGTCATAATTGTAAATAATAAAAATTATCCGTGTGCCACTCCCTCCTGGCAGGGAAATCTTTTTCTCTACAGGCAAGAATGTGATTTTTTTTTTCATTGGGATTGGAATCCAGGATTTCCGGCTTCGGTTACAACTTACAAACACATCGCATTTACCTCTTAGCCACAAAGTTATACTTACCTTAAACGTGTATTAATTTACTAATTAAATGTAATTTTAATTAACTAATACATTTGCTAATTAAACTCAACATTGGATTATTCAATATAGGATTATACAAGATTTTTATATAATAATAGTATTTTTTTATTGATTTAGCCAAAAAAACATGGATTGACTGTGTGAAGAATGATGTGTTTGAGAGGTGTGACTGATGATATGGCGAGTGAAAGAAAAGAATGGAAAAAGAGAACATACTGCGCCGACCCCAAATAATAAAAAGGGAACAGGGCAGTAAGAAGAATAGTATTTCTTTTTTGACAACAATCACACATTTAAATAAGTATTTTTTTAAACCGATCAATAATATATCGCGTTGTTGTTGCGTTTAAAATTATGCAAAAAAAAAATCCCGGCGGCAAGATATTGCGTTAATATTAATCGTCACCTAATATAGACCCCCTCCCCAGTGGGACATGAGGCAGATACATTTCTGTGTCTGTTTCACTAGAAATTTTTTGCAGCTAAAGGTTCTATGCTGTGCCCGACCGAAACAATTTGTCTATCTTGTTTCCCCGGGATTTATATCTAATCTATCGCGCATACGCCACGGAGGCGGTCAGTATGCGGCGTATGTTGTAGCTTTAGTTTTTTTACAGCCAAAACCTTTAGTAGACACAATAAGGGAAGAAGAAAAGTACGGTAACACAGGTGACAAGTTTTACAGCACTGGACGCGCCATAGTAGGTGGTGCTGAGGGCATTTCCAATTTCATCAACTCCTTAATAGGGGTAAGTTGTGTATGTTAAAAATGAGAGAGAAAAAGAGAGAGATAGACGAAAATCGTTGTCTGGTTAACATGAAAATTCGAAAACATGGAGTAACATAATTTAATACTTTTCATTAGCCAGACTCAGTTGCAATATTTTACAATAGGTAATTTTTTGTATAATATTTATCACAATAGTTTTGTTACGTTTCTCTTGATGTAAGTCTTAACCAATGCTTTTTTCTGAGTGTACTCGTAGATCTTCTTTTGTATACAGGTTTAAATATATTTTTTATGTTAGATATCGACCAACGAGCATGAGGTTCACTTGTTGGTAGGTGATAACTCAGCCACAGAACATCAATCAATGATGCGCTGTCGACCTACTTTTTACTTCGAGCATTCGGAAATCCATAGACTGAAATCGAAACGCGCAATATGCACTTGACGGTTTTTCCATCTATGAACGGTGATTCGTTTCGTCGGAATTTCGATATTCCTCCCACCAGACCAATGCCCGAAGTTACTAGACATGGGGAAAACATGCTTATAGAAAATTATAAACATGTCATCCTGGTGGGATTCGAACCCACGAGCCATCGATGCGCACGGCAGGTGTTCTACCGAACACGCCAACGAGCCCGTTAGTATTTTAAACAGTAATAAACGTAAGTTATGACAGGATAGACTTCATTTGTCTTTCCCAAACTACGCATTTCATGCATTTATGAACCATAACGCTTTCAGGTGCCAGGAACAATATTGAAGACAATAACACGAGCAGCGACGGAGAAACTTAATGATTTTGGTGGGAAACTCGTTGGCTTATAATAATTTAAAGCTATATAAATTAATGGCCTTATTCATAAACATATTTATTATAAGCTTGATATAGTTAAAATATGTTTTGTATCGCTCTATCAAATATCAAAAGACTTCAAAACGAAAGAAACAAACCTTTTTAACTATATCAGGCTTATAATTTAATTAGGCCGTAAAGATTTAAGCTATTATTATATGTACAAAGGTCTGTTCTGGGGTACTTTTATAAGAAAAAATGGAATACATGATTTTAGCTAGTTATTCAGATTGCATTATTGGACAAAGTACTTACTCGATATTGTTGATATTTTGAATTTTAATTTATTGTTTGCATGGATCATAGAAATTCATATTTAAAATTAATTTACAAAATATACAATATTAATGATAATGATGTAGAATGTATGTAATTTTGTAGTGAACATTCGATTTATAATAATTTTCTATTTCAGAAATCTTGGTTTTTTTTTGTAATAATTACCACTTATTGATTACATTTATATAAAAACATTGATATTTGTCTTCACAGTTCATTTTTGAAGTTATGAAAAAATGATGAGAGTGAAATTTTAAGATGCGCGCGCATCTGTGACACAAAATTAACATGATGAAGTTGGCTACAGATGACCTGCGCGCGCACGATGTCCCAAAAAAACGACATGATGAAGTTGGCTACAGAATAGAATTTGATTGATTTTAACATTTTGCTTCGATATTTACTGCAGTTTTGTTTTTTTTTTATGTACATTACGAAATTCCTTTGATTGAAATCTGGCTTGTAGCAAATCCATCTGTCTCTTTCTCTAAAAAAAATTACATCGCAGTTTGTCCCCTAAACGATAAACGAAATACCATACTACTGAGCTAAGACGGCGGTCAAGATGTGATGCCACCAGTGTACAAAGGGCCTAGCACGAACGACTATCGAAAAAGTATTCGAATCTGCTGCGAACACAGTGCATTCGGTCGCCGTCTATCTATCAATTGTATGAGAAATCAATTGAAATTTCATACAAATGACATCTTGATGATACGAATACTTTTTCGCAAGCTGTTCGTGCTAGGCTGTCTGAACTGTGCGGCACTGTTCTGTCCAGCACCGTGCCCCGCAAATGTTTGCTTCGGTCGACTCACTCAAGCAAACGGTAATAAACGGTTCAAGCAGTGTACTCCGGTTGAAGTGTACGCTATGTTATTCGCGAATCCGCCATCGGAGCGAAAAAATTTATTTGTACGCGCACTTTATATAGATGGATTGGTCGAATGATAGAATTATATTATACAATTTATACATGCGATCGAAACTCTATGCTATCCTACAGAATCCCATACTAGTCACATTTACTATGTTAATAGAATTAAAAACACTATGCAATTCAAGATCTGGTTAACATTTTTAATTGTGACTCGACTGAAGTAATGAGAAGATTATTTATTAAGATTATTTTAGCTGAGTTAACTCGTTCGTGCATACTGTGTGCTGCACTGTGCGTGCACAAAGGTTATACACAGCTAAATCGGTGGAAACAAGCCGAAACAATTACATTTGTTTACAAACATTTTGTGCATCTTAGTGCACAAAATGTTTGTAAGAAAATATTCTGCACATTATTTTGGTAGAATCGCACCATAACATATCTACCCACTTTTTCACAAGTATTTAGTGTGTAGATAATAATATAATGAAATGAACTTTTCTGGCGATGCTGTAGGTTTGTAGACAAGGTGCCATATCAGTTTACGGAAACGATCCAAGAGAAATCCGGCACTTTTATCTATTATGCATTTCTTCTTCTTCTTCCTGCCCTGTTCCCTTTTTTTATTCGGAGGTCGGCGCAGTATTTTCTCTTTTTCCACTCTCTTCTTTCACTCGCCATATCAGTAACACCTCTCAAACACATATCATTCCTCACACACTCAATCCATGTTTTTTTTGGCCTCCCTCTTCCCCTATACCCATCCACTTATGCATCTTATGCATTTATATTAAGCAATATAAAAACAAAATATTCATAAATCATTTATTCTTATTACATTAAAGGATTCTGAATACATAGTTATATATTAATAAAGACAATTTTAATTATAATCATGAATATAAACGGTTATTACTGGCATATTTGTTCATGATTCCATCGCAGAGTTCAAGGCGTAAAAAAATTGTAATTCATTCAGTAATATGGAATTATTTTTAAAGATGGAACTATGAACAACTGCGCTAGACTAACAATAAGCACTATTGACCAATTGCAATAAGTATATGCAATCAGTTATACAACACATACTATGAGTGAATACTCAAACGCTAACCGACATTGAGATGTACTAAAAAGTATTGCTATCCCTTTCAATTCATACGTAAAATGACAGATAGAAACATTTCGAGAAACCCTCAATATTAATTATCATATAAGTACTTCGCGGTTACACGAATTGGAAAATATACTAGTTGCGACATTTATTAATCACTAATATCATAAGCAGATCCACACATAATAAGCAAAGGTTAGCTACAATAAATATAAAAAGTTTTATTATTATTAATATAAATATCGTTTAATGCTTGTCTTTTATTTCCTTGACTGGAATAATTTAGCCGGTATCAACCAAAATAGGAAGCGAAGCCAACAAATAATTAACTGTAAAAGGGTTAAGATTCGATGTTTTTGATTAGAAAATAAGAGAATTCGCATTATTTCACAGATACGCTGTTAAATATAGTAAATTTGGATTATTAGTTTAAATTGTACATAATGGTTAAATTTAATTTAGGTTATTAATATATCTTGCGTAATTATAACACAATGCAATGCTAAAACTAAAACGCAGGAGATATTAAAAAAAATGTACACATATATCTACCTTAATCATACTTAAAATTTACAGTTATAACTATAATACAGGGTGGGATAATTAAAACCGTATAAAAAGTTTGCCGTTTTTCTCTAAATTCAAAATATATACTAGTCGTTTGTATCATAATGGGAAGTCAATCTTAATTTAATATTTCTGATGACGAAGTTCAAAGATCTCATTTCCTTACTCTGATTTTTCTTATGACAAAATGGCTAAAATAAGCCCCACCCTCGTATATTATGTGTATACTACATATATCTAGGTAATTAATTGTATATAATGGTAAATATTATTTAAACATTATTCTTATTCAAATGTATCGTCATTAATTGAAAACATTATTTATTTTTATTAACCAGAAATACGGGTGAATACAAAAATAAAAGATAACTCACAACTTAAAGTAATCACTCGATTCAAAAAATTCATATTGAGTAATGATCATTATAGTATACTATTAATAAGTCAATCTTAGTTGTACCTGTAAAAGAACTTTGAAATAAAAAAGCTACTTAAAATAACCAATGGTATGAAAAAATACTTCATTCTTTATACTGTGTCAGGTTTAAAATCTCATATAAATCGTATTAGTAAAGAATTGTACTAAAAAAAATCATATTCTATAAATTAAATTATTTCGGGTGCTTAAACACAACCATTTTAGACTGCGACTTTGTTTTCAAAATCGTCAAAATGTTTACTGAAACACTGCAAACCATATGAAAGGTACGATTTCCGTGAGAGATCTACTCGTGTCTATGATCTATGATCTATGTCAGTGGTCTGCAAAGTGCGGCTCCAGAGCCGCATGTAGTTCTTTGGCTCCTTAAGTGCGGCTCTTGCACAAATATCCACGGAAGGTCCAATAATATTTTAATTAAAAGAAACGTATTTTTTAAGTATGAGATTTAATTTTATTTAGTGTAAAAAAGGTTTACTAAACAAGCAGATTTGGCTCCCAATTTTGTTTTAAATTGTTGTAATGTTTTTTTGGCTCTTTGGCTAGTGAGTTTGCCGCCCACTGATCTATGTCAATGTGAATTCAAACAAAAAGTAAGAAATGAGATAAAATAAAATATTTTTAAATAACTTAGATAGATTTTTCTAAAATAAAGACACTAATATAGAATATTTGGAGGTTAAATTAATATTTTATGGCAGTCAAATTTTATCATTTTTATTCCGCTACATCTTTTATTCACGGAGGCGGTAATTTTAAGGTATATCGTAATATAAGCATATACGAGTACATATGAATGCTACGCTTATTATATAATTATCGGGGATTTTAAACTCACAGTAAATCAACTGTTAAGTATGATTTAGAAAAAAAGAAGTGTGCCTTATTTTTAATATGCTGTAGCCCTCAAAAAGCTACAAGAGAGTCAGCTACCTTAATTTTTAATATAATGAATATATAGTATAGGTCAAAAAACACCGTCCCCGTAAGATTATATCTACATCTAAGTTTATTCACTACCCATGTTATATCATATTATGCATGAATAAACAATACTTATTAATTATTATATCGATACCAGTTTAAGAAACGTAAAACGCTATGTTGGTTACCCAAGTTACGTAGGAGGTATCGATATAATAAAACCGTTAAAATATTTTACCCCATACAAACCAAAAAAGCCCAAATTGCTGACTTTAACGTAATACGTGTTTATATATCGCGGTGTAAGAGTCAGATGGACGTATCCAGATTTTCTCAATTTTACAAGAGACTCAGAAATACTGTGACAATCCGGCACTTAAAATGTTTCCAGCTTTTTAATACAGATAATATACGACTGAAGAATAAAAAAAATATTTCGGTACATTGGCATAATATTAAAGAAGAGTTTAAAAAATTAAGAATTATTTAGTTACGTATAAAAGAAAAACTATTTTTGGAATTTTTATAGACATTCATCTGAGACTTTTACCGCGATATAACTTATATACGTAATCATATAAGTTATATATGACTTATATGATTACGTTAAGGGCATTGTTATTTTTCCTTTTATGGTTGCATTAATAGGACAAACCAGGCTTTTAGGCTTGTATGGTGGTTCATATACTACTGAACCCGCCTCCGTGTATGATGAATCGATTTATTTTGAATCATAATCCAGGACCGAGAAGTCGATGTCCTTTTCGGACCTTAACCGTCATGGACGAGCAATGCACAATTGCCGAACAGACTCGACGTACTCCTTGTTGTGAGACAAGACCGTCTCCTGAACCTTTGCTGGCAGACTTTCAAGAGGTGGGGCAGAACCTTCCTCCACATCCGTGCGCCTATAGAAGAGAATGTACGGAGTGCTCGCGCGATTCAATTTGGTCAATTCCATTTCATCAGCGACTGTGACCACGGCGTCGTTGTATCTGTACCACTGGTCGTGGTCCTTGGCTAGCGTGTAGTAATGGCCCGAATCCAGTGTAGTGCCTTGGTGAATCACGGCCGCGAAGAGAACATACGAGTTCTTGTGATCTGGCTGTAAACGCACAGTAGGTAGACTCACAGTCGTGTTGTAAAGAACCGAGTGCATTAGTTTGGTTTGCACCTGAAGTTTTGCATCGAATCTGAAAGTGAAGAAGATTATTACATTTTTTATCATCTACTCAAAACAAGTTACATTTTCCAACGTAATCACACAACCCTTCCCTTACTTTTACAATATATTTTTGAATAAGTAAACTCATATTGAATAAGTCCAAGACAATACAGTAAGCAGCGATAAATATCGAGGTAAAGACAGAAGGTGACGGCTAGTTTTGGCTCACATTATGATACCTTTTGTCGCTCTCGCCGGTCTTTATTCAGCTATATGTGTACAAAATATTCTCTCATTTTATTACTAGTACATTTTATTAGTTATACAGTGCTAAAATTGTGCAAATATAAACACAACTTACTTGAAGTTTTTTAAAACAAGTATCAGATACTTTGGCGTAGTTTCAATGATCACACTCTTCTCTGCATCGCGGAGTCCGTTGCAGTCACGACATTTGTATCGGTTGTCTCCGGTGAGGCTTTCCTTCGAGCAGTAGTATTCGAGAAGGCCTTGCACGCTGTACTGCCAGCCCACGGGCTTCTCGGGGAAGGCGAGTTGCAGATCTCTGTAGACATCGCGTGAGAGCGACGAAGAGCGGCACTGAACGCACTCAATACGAGTCAGCAGTATGCCGCCGAACATTGAGTCGATGAAGGAGTCGCGGCGAGGGAAATTCTCGTTGCCATTGCGGTAGCGACGTTTGTAGGGGCCCGAGTAACCGTCGGGGTCAGAAGAGCCTCGCTTGAGGCTCGAGCTGGAGCCAGCTATAAATATCGAGATACCTTCTAGATAATCGTCGAGAGAAATATATTTCGATTGCGTCTCGTATTTTGGTATTGGGCCGTGGGTTAGAATCCCGTCTAAAGGACGCTACACCATGTCATATCATGATCGTGCTATGAACGTATCAGGCATAGAAATAACGTACATTGGCAATCTATTCTCCTCGACAATTGTTGATCCTCCGTGCGTAGCACGCAACGGTGTTGGTCGGTGACGGAATGGACTAGTGGCCATAGTCTCATACTTTTCAAAATAACATTTTTTTGCATGACATGTTCCGTTCATGGTAATAACCATGAAGGGAACGTGTCATACTATGGTATGATATGGTGTAGTGGACAGACTGCTGTTGAAATATTAAAGGTGTACAATTTTAATAAAGATTTGAGCATAGTTTAGCAAAAAGGATCCAGGAGGCATATTACCAAAACAAAATACAAGTTTCGAATCCGTTGATCAGTCCGTCGTTCGCAATTAGATATTATATCTTTCGTTTGACATTACTATGATCGTAATCGTAAATAGAATTGAAAATGTTTTCTTAATAAGTTAAAATACGAAGTTGGTTGTTATTTCGTTTCGTTCCGTTCGTTGCGTTCGATTTTGGTAATAGACCTACAGAACACAGTGAGTTCTGGGTAGGCGGAATATTTTAATTTTATCCGCATAGCGACATTGTATATAAGTGAAAAAGTGAATAGAGGTCTATGTAATAACTTGCGAGAAAGTATTTTATCTTCAATCGACAGATTTGTCATTTGTATACAAATGATTTTTCACACAAGTTGTCAGTTGTACGAGAAATGAGTTGCATACGAATGACAAATTGACGAATTTTTCGTGGTTGAGCCTCAGGATTATGCGTTACGACTTCAGTCACCATAGACTTTATCGTTTCACTATACTACCCTTTTCATAATTATAGTTATTAAAGATAACATTGCCCAAGTGCTTATACGGAGGAAGTATTATGATAGCATGTTACCTCAGAGGTGGTTTTGCACATTCCCAAGTTACAGGCAGGTAATTTGAATGCACCCTCGCAATAGAATTTTCAGACACTAAATTTTCTATAATATACTGTAAAGAAAGAGGGAAGGTCATCAGCAAGATATCTTGCCGACTTCTCTTTGTAAAACGTCAGAGTCGTCTTACAAAAATCTTTTTAATGTTTTTTTTTAGAATAGGGTGCAAACGCGAAGTTGGCTCGCGTGATGGTAAGTGATCGCCCACAGACATCGCAACACCAGAGGTTGCAGAGACTGCTTGCCGCAGGTGCGTTGCCGACCTATAAATGTCTACAGTTTTCCGCCGCCTTAAGCTCAAGGCTTACAAAGCCTAATGTTATTGACTGCGTAGTTTTATTGGTATTTTTTGATTAAACCAAATGTAAATGATGATGTCTAAGATAGTTTTTACGATCCATACCAGAGCTGCTACTACCAGGCCGCGGTGACGTCGAACGACGAGCGCGACTCGTTTCCTGATGCTCCTCGCTGGAAAACAAACTTATTATTTAAGCTCTGGATATATATTTTAAATTTGATTTTTTATTATACTATGTATAATCAAAATTATAGGAAGGGAAATATATTATATTCTTTGTTTATTTATAAGCGTAATGGCATCACCTTTCATTAAAATTGTCAATTTAAAGGTAAGAAATATAATATTGAGAATTGTAAACGTAATTATATAAATTAATAAAAAGTATAGACAATGCTTTCATTATTGCAAAGTCGAATTAACTTAAGTTGTATATTTTGTGTGACAATAAAGAATATTCTATCTATCTATCTATAACAATATAGTCTCCATCGCCAGACTGATTTAAATATTCAAATACTCTCGTAAAGATGTGTGATTTTAATCCGGCTCCGCATTCGTGAAAGCATTGGCTAAACTTTGGATTAATTAATTAATTACTGTTAAAGATTTAGACACAGATAGCATCATGTTTTGGTTAGTCTGTATTCGATCGCTGCATCAGAATCACGCATCACGACTGAATGAATGGTGCTATCGAGTTACTCGAGAGCTGGTAATTAGATGCAACCAAATCCGTCTTCGATGCAACTATTCTTAAGCTTTATCAATAAAGCGAGACATTCAGCTTCATCAGAATTTATGTATAGTAGGTATGTGTATGGGTATATGGGTGTATGGGTATATAGGTATACTGTCGTTAAGATTTGCAACTGAATACCATGTTTCGCATATGCCTAAGATTCACTTTGTGTTTTTGCGACTCCGTATCCAATTAATTATGTGCGAAGTGAAGTGTTCAGTCGCTACACCGAATATCCTAAAATAGCCGTTGTTGCTAAAAACAGTGTGTTCTTTGGCCCTAAACGAAGTAATGTTTTTGAAATATAACGCAATGCGACACTGAAATACATTTATAATTTATTTCCGAAATTTAGTTTTAAGTAATTTTTGGTTAGCCTTTAAATAAATTATATATGTCTCTCGCTCTCTTTTTCGCTCTCTCTCTCTCAATTACCTGTAGTGTGAACTAGGCTGAGCGTGGGGGTGAATAAAGCGCCGGTTTGCAGTCAACACGGCCGGCCGGGAGTAGTCGAAGTTGACGTCCGAGGCATGCTCGTAGGACTGCAGCAACTCGAACAGGTATCTGAAAAGATATTCCTTTCGGTTCAACTAAATTCTATTCTATTCTAATTTGTACAATTATATCAAATATTCAATTATAAATTATTATATGGCTATATTGATAGCATATAGGTACAATTGCAATCTAACATAAAAAAAAATAGTAGCGTTCAAAAATGTAATCACAATGGATTACACATCCATTCCAATCCATTTGGACAATTTCGGATGAGAATTCGAATAATATCAGGCAGGCTGCAGAGCCGACGTGAGTGACGAATGTAATTCATTAAGAAATATCGGCTTACTGGACGCATTCAGAACTACAGTGACAAGCCAAAACATTTTAGAGGATCCGGAAAATGTGGCAGATCAATCCAATTATTAAAGTGCACAAATAACTAAAAAATATTTATATAAAATAATTCATTTGTTTTATTTCTTAGGTTTTCTAACCAAAAATAAAAATGATATTGTAATCCGGTTTCTGTTACTTCGAATTCATTATCTTTTGCTTAACAATTAACTAATATATAATATATTATATCATCATCAGAGGGCTTAGCACGAACGACTATCGAGAAAGTATTCGAATTGTCGATCTGTCACTTTTATGAGAAATCATAGCCCAGGGCAAGATTACAAGATATTGTAACCACTCGTTGAAACACTGTTCTATACACGATGTTTAACAAACAGTTCTTTCTACTAACAAGACTAAACCATACTTTACCATGTGAAGATTTGTTTAATTCTACCCTAGACGGATTTATTTATTCCTCCCATCGCCGAAAGCCAGAAGATACTTAAGTCGGTTGTACTTAATTTCAGGTAACGTCACTTAATAAACTATTGATTATTGCTTCCGGCATGGACGTAATCGTATGACGGATTAAAAAAGTCTTCTTTCAGAGGAGACCCGTTGAAGTGGGATTAATTTAATTTTTTTTTATTAAGAATGTATTGCTACGTTTGAGTAAAGCGAGCGCAGAACATATTATGACTATAACTTTAGAATTTAGTTTTAATTTATTTCTAACTAGTGGACCCCGCAGACGTTGTTCTGCCACAATTTTGGCTTCGAAATTATATAATTATTCTTAAATTTGAACATGCCCATTTACCCACTATAATTGTCTAATATGTCACTGATTTGCAGTAGACATCTGTTATTTCAAAAAAGCTAAGAATGCATGACGTGAGCTGTCAAGATGGCGGAGTTTCGAATCTAATTTATTTTATAATTAATTTGATGCATCTTTTTTTTCCTGTTTTTTTCCAATATATTAATAGCCTATGTCTTATGCCCGACATAGAGGAATCCAACAAATAAGATATCGTTAAAATCGGTGCAGGCGTTCTTGAGTTATAAGTGGTGTAACTAACACAACTTTCTTTTATATATATAGATATGATCTTTCTGGAAGGCCAATTTGCGGTTGCCAGCAAATTGCTGCTGCAAAGCTGCTGTGCTGTGGTCCACGTCGTCGTGTGATTGCTCTTAATAAGTTCGAGGCTCTGTGTTTTACGGTCGAATGCATTTTGATTTTTTAGACAGACTATTGACAGAATCATCGTAATATTGTTTCGGTATATTATGCATAGAAATCACATCTGATTATTTTCGAAGAAGATGCACCAAAAAAAATTGAAATTGGTTAATCATTATTAATTTCAAAAAGAGAAATCTGTAAACTGAAATAGCTTTTTAATCCCTAGGGAGGAAAATTTGGTTTGAATTTAGAATTAGGATATTGTTACTAAATGTTGCAATCACCAAAGAGATCGATCACGAACATTGTATGAATACGTTACGTTGGCTGTCAAAAAATAATACGGCGGCGGCCCGAATAAAAAAAAATCTGTAAAAGTAAAAACGCGCGAAACGCATTTTTTCTTTTGTTATTGTTTGTTCAAATGGATGTAGTAGTGTATTTATATAAACCACACAACAGAAGAAGTAAGATATAAACTTAATTCTACTTCATAAGTTGCACTTACTTATTTTCTCATAGAGGTAATAAAAAGTAGAGCGTCTACCTCGGGAGCGACACTATTTTAAACTCGAGTGACGTACTTTGAATCCCTCGCTCCACTCTGGATATAAAAACACTCTTGCCTTAAAAATAGTGGTTTGCTCCCTTGGTAAACAATCTACTATTATTCTCAGTCCACCTTTTTGTAGACTCGCAATTTAATACTCGCATAGACAAAAATTCGGACAATATACAGAACGGAGATATGATACTTCATATTTTGAACCGTACCGTTTCCGAAGAACCTACATAATATAAAAATACACTAACAAACATTTCATCGAAAAATTACCAATTATGAACCCTCAATTGGAATAACTTTTAGTTTTTAAATGTATAGGTGGCTCCCTGGCTGGTTCCCTAGTGGACATGGCGCGGACACATTTCTTTGTCCGTTTCTCTGACCTGACCGAACGAATTATTTATACATTTTGTAATTCGAATTAGTCCTCCAATGCAAAATGTATGTCTATAGTCACGGAGGATAAGGAGGAGGTTATAATACAAAATAATTACATTTTATAACTTATTATGTAAATCATTATTGTTATATTAAGAAATAAATTCTTCTTATTAAATGTATTATCGGTCCAGAAAAATCGCAACAATGATGAATTCGAAAAAACATGCAGTGATCTCAACAAGGAACGCCTGGGTCAGCCAGGTAATCATGAATTGATACGATTCGAGCCGTTCTACGTAGTATTTTATCAAAAGACGAAAGTTAGTAGTTAATTATGGTGCTCCGCCTCCAAAATTAGAGCAATATTCAATGTAGAGCCGAAATTATAAAGTCTAAGCAAAGGCAAAGCCGCGGAACTAAATGATGATCGATTTGTCTACACCAAGGATTCCGATACCAGAAGTGCCCGTGGTAAACCCGCGTTGAACTGGACTGAATTCAGTCGACCCCAGTCCGAGACTTTGAATAACAAAGTCTCTACTTCAGACACAAGTTCCGGAATTAGTCAACGTGTTCCAGAGAAATTTACACGACCAGTGTATATAGCATTCCTAGGACTATCAGCATTGAAATTAACGTTGCCTATTAGCAGAATGTCGTTTATATGCTGAAGAAACGGTGACAGATACCACACAATCTTGTGTGCGCACAGTGTAGCATACACAGTATGCACGAACAAGTTAGCTAAAATAATTTTCCATTATCTCATTACTTCAGTCAAGTCACAATTAAAAATGTGAGGCAAATCTTGAGTTGAATAGTGCTTTTTATTTCTATTTTTGTAGTCAATTTTAATAGTATGGGGTTCTATAGGATAGTATAGGATAAGTTCCAACAGGTAAATGTGTTCGCTTCGACGACGGAAGCAAATGAGTGATTGAGTTCGTGCATTTAAGGCCGGCTTTAAAGGCGCGATTACACCAGTGCCAGTGTACTGAACTGTGCGATAGTCCTGCACAACGTGAGTCACAAATGATGGCTTCGGTCGACTCACTCAAGCAAACAGTAACAAATTGTGCGCGATCTGTCGAGTAACTTTTGTGTGTGCACACTTGCGAGCAGTGGACTCCGGTTGACACGTACGCACGTTGTGCTCGCGATTTCAATATTGCTTCCGCCGACGCGTCGGAGCGAAAACATGGATTGGATGAATGATAAAATTTCAAAATTATTATACTATGGGATTCCAGTCACATTGACGATAGAAAAGGAATAAAAAACATAATTGTAACGCAACTGAAGTAATAAGAAGATTATTTTAGCTGAGTTAACTTGTTAGTGCCTACTATGTGCGCTGCACTGTGCGCGCACAAAGGTAAAAGGAGACAGAGGCCATAGGCGCAGCTTAGTACGTGCACTGCTGGAGTTGTGCAGAAAATATGTGTAAGCAACTAGCACACTATTTTGGTGGAATCGTATCATAACAATTTGAGAAAACAATTAGGGAAATCACACAGAAATATGTATTTTTGAATTTTTGGGATTGAATGCATTAACGTTGTCTTCCGAGAGTACGCGACGATGCCAAAAGAGTAAGAGTACCGGAAATGTATTGTTTTAATAAATCAAAGTTTCACCTCCTATACCAATATCGTAAACTCACATAGCATCACTCCATGCTCGCCTTCTTCTGAGCAATTGAGCAGACTATTCTACTCTTAAAAAGATTGAATCTCGTGAACATTTCCCAAACCAAGCTGTTAGCATATTTATTTGCGTAGCAGCCGATACAAGGAAACCACATCTATCTCTATCCATCAAAATTAGTCGACTGCATTGATATTCGTTATATCGGCGTTGCTTTAGAAGGAGCTTTAAAAAAAAAGCCATTGAAAGTCTGGATTCTCCTGGTGTTTTTTTAAAAGCATCGCGCGAAACATGTATTCCATCCATTCATTAAAAAACTTGGTGATACATTATCAATAAAGATTTTTACTTGTTCAAAATCGTATTTTCAAAAAACCGACCACAGACTTTAAAATCTTATTCGCAAAACAGTTTAAGCGGTAATAAACTGGAATTAAATCATAGGTTTGTCTAATTATGACAATTTATCAATCAATGATGTCGCTGTCAACCTATTTTTATTACTTAGAGCATACGGAAATGCATAGACTAAAACGGATAATATGCACATCCATTTAAGAACGGTGGTTCGTTACTCGATTAATTCCCGACGCCCACAAGGGAGGGATTTTATCAACACTCATTTTAACACTTTCACGCCGGCGCTAACCACCGGTGGTACGCATTTCGTTGTTTTTCTAATTGAGTGTACCTTCCCCGCCGAGGTACAAAATCTCTAAAAAAACGGCTTTACTTGCGGAAAATTGTCGATTTACGCTCTGTATTAGCTCTCAGTCCGATAGAGAAAGCTTTATTAATTAAGCCGATAGATGAAATACGCCGCCGCGGCCGGTGTGAACGTATTAAACAAATTACGTAGATGTAAATATTTTGGCACTAAAATTATACGATATTAGCGATTCTTCAAGTGTAGCAATATTTTCTTGACAGTGTCAGTTAGTCGCGCTTGCTTCAGCGAGCATATAGTTATTATGATAAGTAAAACCTTGTTAACACGAATCATTGCCACCCGACTGAGTCGATTTGCATATAATCTGAAAGATGGGTTTAATCATATACAACGCGTCTGATCAAATTTGCGCATATCTTAATTTCACATTAGTTGCTCTCGTGGATTTTGGTGCTTTGCAATTCACGCAAACAACGTCTTTAGAGATAGATTTTTTGAAACCCCTTACACACAAATTGGCCAGTTTTATGAATATTTAAATAAAATACTTTATACCAGATTGAAACGCAATTTATTTTTTATCCCGACGAGTGCTTTTCAACAAAGTCACGGGCTGTCTGAAAGGTGACCGCTGTCTGATTTGAATTTTCACAAAGTTGCCTTATTATCGCCCACGGAATTGATATTTGCTGTAATTTTCAATATTATGGCAATCTACACTAATATTATATAGGAAAGATTTATGTTTATAATTCAAAAACTACTGGACCGATTTAAACAACCCTTTCACCAATGGAAAGCTACATTATCACCGAGTAACAAAGGCTTATAACTTTTTTGTGTGTAGCACATCTACACTGCATCCGTGCGAATGCGAGGCGTGTTGTTAGTATTGAATATTGAAGGCAATATTTAAATGTGTTATAATTGCGTTAATTAAAGTCAGTTTTATGAATCTGAATTGTGTCCAGTTTCCCTGTTGTATAGACTGTACGTTAAGAGATTATTACGAGGCAATCGATTATTTTTCTTTACTATACACTAGTGGAAAAAATTAAAGGACCAAAAAAATCCATCAGTCATAATAAAATAAATTTAAGGCTTGAAGAAAACAATTTTTCAAGTAGCAAACATCGCGAAATCCGAATGAATATCGAGAAGAAAAAAGTTTGAATCTTTTTTTTATTTCTTCATCTTGGTCCACGGACTTGGAAAATTTGTTTCCGACTAAACCACTATAATATTTGGATCGGATAATTTGTTTATCCAGCTTTAATTTGTTTTTTTGCCTCGATATAATTATTTCGCACTGAGCTATCGTACTTTGAATGGAAAGGGATCATTTTGTTTGATCATCGATATCTCAGCAACCAATGGTGGCACGTACCTAATTGACGGTGAGTTTCAGAAACTTGAATAAAGGTAATAATAAAACTAAAGATTTTTTTTTTAATTTTTAACAAAGCCTATTTTAAATAGCGCAAAAAAATTGGTATTTTTTTTGTTCCTTTATTTTTTTTTCACTTGTGTATTTCTATACTAATATTATAAAGAGGAAAGATTTGTTTGTTTGTTTGTTACGATTTATTTAACTCAAAACGAGTAGACCGATTGTAAAAATTCTTTCACAAATAGAAAACTACATTATCAGCGAATAACATAGGCTATTTTTCTACATTGCACCTGTGTGAATAAATCAAATAATTGTAAATTTAATTATTATTATTAAGGAAATAAAATGGCTTTATTATAATGTATTTATAAATAAAAATCAATGCAAGTATGCCTGTCCTCTATGTACTCCTAAACTATTCATCCGATTATGAAGAAACTTTGGTGAGTTTTTCTGCATGTGCCCGCGAAGTTTTCTGGACCAACAGAAATGATATAACCAAACACTTTTTTACTTTACGCAGGCATGTTATGTCAGTTAGTCATTCAATGGTTCGACTGGTCAACGATCTTCCTTTCCCTATTAAAATATTCGCGAATGCATTTTGTAGAGAAAGAGAATAATGTGTAGGATTTGTAGAGACAGAGAAGAGAAGGTGTTAGGTTAGGGCGCGCGCTTGGCTCTCATAAGATTTGATAATTTTTTTACAATATGTAGGTACGTACTCGTCTTGGTGTAACTTTACATTGTTTTTGGTGGGATATCATTTCTATTTTGTAAGTTTCATTCATACTTGTCGTTTCATACGTTAATAATAAAAACTACGACAAGGTAGTATGTTTATGTTATTTTCCTTTTCTTTTTAGGTTCTAAACATTCTTTTATATATATAGATATACATATAATGTAATAGTATGTATTGAATATGCCAATACTAATCATACTTTATTTTCGTCAAAGATCTCTTTCGTCTCTCGTCTTTAACGGATAAGACTCCTTACGATACGAGACATCCTTTCAACAAGTTTTACTTACAAGTACAAGTTTTGTATTTCAGTCCATAAACTTTGAAGATACACCCAGAGTTGGTCTAGTTCATTCCCTAGTAATTCAATTAGATTAGAAATCAAGAGATTGAGGTGGCCACTGCATTAGTTTTAGGTCCCCCTTCTTTTCTTTACTCTTTAGATAGGTTCATCAAAGCTTTGAAGTTCTGGGTGGTTGTCTTGTGAGAAGTCAAACCTCTGACTAATTAATCGATAGTCTGAAAGCATTTATTCTCAATATGGAATAGAATTATATTGATCGAACATTGCTTTGATTCTATTGTAGCAACATCTACAATCTGCGGCTACAATCAATACGAAGATGTCAATTATCCTGAATCACACTTTTTTTTCCGAGTTCTGAGGGCCTAGCACGAACGACTATCGAGAAAGTATTCGAATCGTCGATATGTCTTCGAGTTGTATGAGAAATAATTTGAAATTTCATACAAATGATAGCTCAACGATACGAATACTTTTTCGCAAGTTGTTGGTGCTTGGCCCCCTGGCACTCGTCGGCCGCTGCCGCGGTACCGTTCGCTCGACTCGAACCTAGAACTTCATAGTACCATATATACCATAACTCATGGAGTTTGTGGGAAATGTCAGCCTCCCCCGATGACTTATAACTTATTATTAATTACTAGCAACGCGCCCCGCCTTCACACGGGTGCACTATGTAGATATAATATAGACTATGTTACTCGCTGATAATATAGCTTTCTATTGGTGAAAGAATTTTTAAAATCGGTCCAGTAGTTTTTGAGTTTATTCATAACATACAAAAATACAAATCTTTCCTCTTCATAACATACAAAAATACAAATTTGTTGATTGTATCATCTATACTAATATTATATAGTATAGATGATACAATCAACAAATTCCCGTAGAAAAAAAATCCCATCGATTTTTAGGAAAAGTAACCAAACTACATAATTACCATCGCTTCTAACCGTTTCTATCAAATATCAATCCATCTCATCTATTATTTTGTCTTTATATCATAAGGTATTTATAACATATCGGTTTTTAAACGGTTTTTATTAATATTTTTGTAACCTTTACTTTTTTGGACTCTGTAGTTTTGTGTATGTAAAATAACTGTTGAAACAATATTTATAAAAATGTCTGTGCCAAAATAAAAAATAAAAAAAATCAATAGTAAACGATTAGCAGAGAACAATGTACTCGTTGTATACGTGATAGTCCTCATCAGAAGCGTGATAAACAGTACCAAAAGCGCTGCATATTACAATAACTAGGAGTGTTTGGTAAAACGATCATATTTCATATCATATCGATGTCTGGAAGACTACAACTGCGCCATTTCTTAGACACTTTTTGCATTGCAATATGTGGAACCAACAGTTTTTCCGGCTTTTCTGAACCGATACGACTCGGGAACCTTCAAGAATTCAGCCTATACGTTCTTAGTCGGCAACAGACTGGCATGCCTTCTGTTATTGCAGATGTCTTATGAGCAGCGGTGATAAATTACCATCGAACGAGATGGGCAGGAGGCAATTATAAATAGCCTTACCAATTGTTTTTTTTATTCATACCACGTAATACACTAATGGTTTTAAACTATAGATGGACCGACATTTGTTTCATACATACATATATATCACGCCTCTTTCCCATTGGGGTAGGCAGAGATTACGGAATTCCATATGCTCCGATCCTTACATATCACTTTCGCTTCTTCTACTTTCATCAATGCTTTCATACACACTCGACGGTTACGAGTACTTTTGATCTGGCCCTTTTGCAGAACGTCCCCGATCTGATCGAGGTACGTTCGCCTAGGTCGACCACTCCCGACTCTCCCACTCACACCAGTTTCATAAATCTTTTTCGTTTCCCTACTTTCATCCATCCTTTCTACATGCCCAAACCACCTCAACATACCTTTCTCAATTCTCGTCACTACATCGTCTTTTACTCCACAACGCTCTCGAATTTCGCCATTTCTTAATCTATCATTTGTTTCACATTCGGTTTAACTGAATTTGGGCATCTTCATTTTACTTCGACATTTGGTTCAAGAAAATATTGAACCTGGTTCGCTAAATTCATAACTCATAGTCATTTAAATTAATGTGATGTTGGTTGTTGCTACTATAATTAAAAGTAACGATTGTTTGTAATCTTTTTGTGCCATATAACCGCCATATATAATTTCGTCGTCTATTTTTTTAATTCAGATTTAGTTTACACCCGAAAACATAAAGAAACTCAAACTTTATCTATTTACTACTTTGTTACATACATAAAATTTAAGATTCAAAACACTTTATAAAATCATCGATTTTGGTCGTTAGTGGGTTAAGTATTACACATTAAAATATTTTCCTCTAAACAGTAACAAAAAAAATCTCAATCGTTTCTTCTACAATTAATAAAAATAAACAAAATAGGGAACTGACTATATAAAAATGAAAAATTGATAGGTAATCATTTAGCTTGCTATGAACATGTTATGAGGAGAGATGAAAAACATGTATCTAAAAAAGTTTTGAATATTGAAATGGATGGGCATAGGGGAAGAAGGAGGCCGAAAAAAACATGAATTGACTGTGTGAAGAATGATATGTGTTTGCGAGGTGTGACTGATATGGCGAGTGAAAGAAGAGAATGGAAAAAGAGAACATGCTGTGCCGACCTCAAATAAAATAAAGGTAATAGGGCAAAAAAAAATATTCATGTTTTGTTTTATCGTTTCTAAAGCCCCTAAATAAAATTTTGTAATTATTAGTATTTTTTGAACTGAATAAAATAGTTAATTTATTCATTATTTAATAAAACTTGATTTTTTAGTTTTAACACACGAATAAATTAAATGACTACCAAGTACTTGTACCTAAAATTTACCAGGGGCAATAACACCGAGGCAGAAGTCTGCTACGTTTTTCATTTCCTGCCTCCGAGAAAAGCCACTCAGAATATATAAATATTCGCGCTAAATAAACGCATGAGGGGTAACTTATCCTTAGCCTACCAACCATTAGCACCAATTCTAGATAGATAAGAAAATGTCTTTCTAGCTCATCTTTTAGTGACAAACACTCGAGAAAGCATTGTGAAAAGAACCGAATTTCGCCCGAATTTTGAATTTTCACCGATTTTTCGGCCGAACTTCGTATTCAATTCAAACCACATTCGGTCCATCTCTACTTTAAACGTAATTACTGAAAATTCGCATTCGCTTTCACGAATATTGATGGCAAATACATCTTTTTTTTAAATGTTAGATATCGACAGACGAGCATGAGGTTCACTTGATGGCAGGTGAAACCTCAGCCACAGAACATTAGTCAATGATGCGCTGTCGACCTACTTTTTACTTTGAGCATTCGGAAATCCATAGACGGAAACCGAAACGCGCAAAATGCACTTCACGGTTTTTCCATCTATGAACGGGGTGTTTCGTTACCCGGTCGGAATTTCGATATTCCTCCCTCCCGAACAAACATGTTGTCCCGGTGGGATTCGAACCCACGACCCATCCATGCGCACGGCAGGTGTTCTACCGAACGCGCCAACGAGCCCGTCTAAATATTCGCATTAGCTTAAACATTTACAATAATTCATCACTAGTTGGTAGTTAAGGGTCAGAAAACTCTTAGTCTTTATTCTGTGATTTAACATTTATGTACAACGCAATTAATATATACATACATATTTATATAGTATATAATTCATCGAGAGGTAGTTAATTTTCAATTTTGATCAAAATGCGTTGGCGACCACTGAGCCATGTAGGCGTTCAAAAGAACAAAGACTCCATTTAGTTAATGTAATTGTATTGTAAGTACATATTAGTTTCATATAGCGTCGGTCGGTTCAAAGGTAAAACTCACGAAATGTAATTCTGAATAAAAATAATTTTTGCAGCAAATTTTACAGTAAAATTTATTTTTATTCAAAATTACACTTAGTGAATTTTACCTTTGAACCGACGATATTAAATCGCTATAAATGCAATTACTTTGATACTATTACAAATAAATAAGCGAATTCCTGTCGGAGTATTTGATTTATCGAATATTGAATTATTTCTGGAATGTATGTGAATATAGTTTATTACAAATATGTGTATTTATTAAAAGTTATTTCATTTAACTATTCATGATAGCCATCAATACCAGGTTAAAACACAATTACATAATAATCATATACAGGCCAAGTCAGGGCAGCTCGATAGCTTACACCGACCGATTTAAATGATCCTTTTTTTGTTAGATTCCTCTAAGACCCGAATATTAAAATATAGGAAAAATTCACGAAAATAATATTATACAGAAAATTTATTTTAAAATAAATAACAATCGGAAGACGGCGGTCATCTTCCGCAATTCACTACTTACGTCACGAACACTCAGGCCCGTATTCCAAATCTTTACTCAAGTCGTAATCTATTCTTGAGAACTGTCAATATGTCAAAATTCTATAGAGAAAAAATGGTTTGACAAGTCTCAAAACTAGATTCAAAGCTGAGACACGTCTTGGAATATGGGCCTTAATATTAACGTATATAATAATTGATGTTCACTGCAAATCAGTGCGACTACATATGATACTAGACCGCTAGTTTGTCATAAAATATATACCTATCCTCTTTTTACTAGAGGTGGGTCGTAGACGGTTTTTGTGTTAACGAAATGAAACTGCTAATTACAAACTGATAACCTGTTATAAAAGCAGCTAATTTTATTAACAGTTAATAATACACAAGCTGCTTCGGTTAATGTTAGCGACTACGCGTTGAATGTTCGTTGAGCTAATTCGAAAGCTCGTTGAATGAAACAGCTAATATATTTAACGGCTTTTTCGGCAAACGAAAAGTAGCTAATTTGTTAACATTAGAAAAGCGGCTTAAAAAAGCTGCTTGTTGAATTAACGCCCACTCCTACTTTTTACAAATACGTTTCCGCGGTAACCTCTCTCCTCTCCGTCGATACATTTTGATAGAGTGGTAGTGGTTGGTCCTACCTATCAAACTTTATTTAAAATAATATAATTATAAAGCGGCATCGGACCACTACAACATTCCTGGGAAATTATAAAATAGCATACCATACAAGCAAATTACTCTCCTGAATGAATCGAATACACCAGTAATACAGAATAATATTTAATTTGTACACTTTACAAATGCAAATAAAGTAATTATTTTTCCATAAGGTATCGCTATTCACTATTGAAGTTGCATTTATTGAAAATTTAATATCATTGATTAATTTCCATTTCATAGGATTACATTTTTCATCGAATCGGTATCTGTTGTAGGGTTTCGCGCAAATTGACTGTACCTGTTACCCCTCTGAAAGCAGTTAGGTTGTGTATGCTTTAGGTTGTATACCTTACCATATACTGTATCACATAGGTCACTTGGTATCGGAATACGCAAGTGTCACAAAATGTAGGTACGTTTACTACCGATACGTTTTATTTTAAAAGTATCGACACGACAAGCTTAGGGCTCAATTGATGTTAGGCGGTAGTTAGTAGCAGCGAATTCCTGACACCTTTTGAAACAGAAAGCATAACGCGTCAAAGAGTTATTAAAGCATTTGTGATGTTGTATCCGTTCTAACTTTTACAGAAACCGGACCCTAGAGGCAGCTAATGTACCCACACATGAAACGTACCAAATAAGTTAGCAACGCATATGCCAAGGTATTCGGCCCTCTAATTTCTTGTTGAACAAAATTATTATAAAGACGAGATATAAATTAGCAAACTGTAGGATAATAATGTAAACAAAGGAAACGAATGAATACTTTTTAAAACGCATTCAGATTTTAAGTCTAGTCAAAACAACTGCAATGTTATTTATTATTTTTTCTAACAGTACAAAAGGTTAAAAAGAAACGTTTTGCGAATCTGGTAAAATTGAATTATCAATCCGTGAAAGCTTGTTGCGAGCTAGGGGAATCTAAGAGTTTTCTTTTTATGTATTTGATCCACCAACGTTCGTTACATTTTCAATAATTACATTTACTAACTAAAATTGCGAACAATGCAAGAAACAATTACAGACTACTAATCGATGCGAAAAATAGATTAGAATACTTAAAAAAAGTTTGTAACAATATAAAATATGTTCAAAATTTATGAAATGGAACTTAAACTTAACTTGTCACTAATTTTATTTAATCCCAACTATAATATTCCACAAAGAGTATAATGATCTATTTAAAATAAAAGTTAAATTTAATACGAATTTAAAAGATACTATACTACTAAAAACTAAAATAATAAAAAAATCTTTGAAGTTTTTTAGATGACTGTGCAAATAATCTATTTGATCATTGTATTCATTTCATAATTTAGCCAATCTACACACTTGACTTGGCTTAAACGTAGAGCAGGGCAGCTTAATAAAGTAAATAAAAAACATTTTCCTCTCGGACAACCATCCGACTGGCCAATTAAGAGTTACAGGAAATGATTTATAAATAACAACCCTAAGACGAGAAATGATTATTCACAATACACTTCCGCTGAAATCCTCTTATTATTTGTATTCGAGTTACGACTGCATTCTGCTCTACTGATTCGTGATTTGCTGTAGCTGGCAAATAAAGTACTTACAAGTAGTTTCGAATCTTGAGCAAACTTTAACGATGTTCAAACTTCATACAATATAATATAACATTATACGAAACATTGTCGTATTTACAAAATTTAAATTTTACAATATTTAAATTTAATGTTTAACATCAGATTGATCATTTCAATAAAATAACGTAAAACTTGAATTCATTCGTCACTTCAGTCTATTAACTATTATAAATAGCACGAAAGACTTAATATCGACAATCGAAGTAGTCTTAAACGAGCAACAATACTGCGCTCTCCAATATTAAACTGTAAACTTCGTTAAAACTTCGAGAAATTTCAAAACTATAAATGGAATATTACAAAAGCGTGTTATTTCCTATTAAATAATAAAATGAATGAGGATGGACCTCATTATAGATCGTGTTATTTGGTATTCTTAAAATAAGATAAAAAGGCCAATTAGATAACTGATGCGTAAAATAGCAACATCTCGCGCTAGGCAAAGTAACAATAATTAAATATTAAGGAAAACGGCAATCACAAGTCAACCATCCGCCCTTACTTCCGGAAAAACTAGGAAGTTACAAGGGTATCGCCCTTATTATGGGGCATACTCCTAGAAGAGTTGAATTAAGTTGATAAATCAATGCTGTAATTGAAATGAATTAATGTTTTTTTTTATGTCCCGTTCTCAAAACCAGGTTCGCAGGAGTGTTGACAGTCTACATAGTAGTTTAAATGCTTCTTTTCTTGAATATGGAAATTTCCATCATACTTTTTTACTAATTTCACATTATTAATTTATACTAGGGGTTTTAAAAATATTTTTCCTTAAGTTAACTAATAGTTTATTTACGCTGTATAGTTTTGTTTTTTGTACCTTTATTTTATTTTTATTTTGATACATCCTGTGAGCTTTTTGTGAAATAAATGTTTTTCTTTCTTTAATTTAAAGCATGAATTACATCACCCTGATTTATTACACATAAATAGAAAAAAAATCATGCAAAGAAGGTTTGAAGATCTAATATATTTATTAACACTTACCCCAAAAACTCAGAGCTGTCGTGCTGAGCGTTCCAAGTGAAGAAAGTTGGCTTGGCAACGGAGAAGAACTCGTCAGGATTCAATTTGGTGGTGATTGAGTGAGTCATCTTCGCGAAAAGTACTCCCATTCGCGACCAGTAGGGCACGCCGTTCATGTTCAGCATCACATGATTGCTGAATCTATTTGGAAGAACGAAGAAATGTGAGAGCGCAAATAATATTAGGGCACTACAATCACCGAACAGGTACAATCTATAAAAATCTGTAATATCAAAACATTTCATGGTGCGATATTCCTCTTTTATAGATGTACAAAAAAGTCCGCGATAGCAATAACTATATTTTAAGGATAGCTTACCATCCCCATTCTATCTTATAAAAGAATGGTCGCTTATAATGCGGTAATTGTAATGCTATTTAGACGGATACATTTTTAGTCCTTATCAATTTAAAAACGTTAGTTACCTTAAGCTTTTCATGCAAACAATTATAATCTTTACACGATATAAATTAAATGAATATGTTAGGAGTTATCGTAAATTTTTTATCGCGCGCGATTCCGACCCTCCGACAGACAAAACATGTACATATACATAATATGCTCTACTGCCGTGCCGTGCGAAGCCTGGCAGGACGCAGGAATAAAACTGTAGAAGTCAAATGTCTGTACATAAGAAAAAAAATCTAAAAACCGAGTCAGGGAGATGTAAGAAAAGAAATAGAACAATACCAGATTATTTTTAAATTTTTTGTTTCTCTGTTTATCTGTTTGTCTGTTTGTACGGGCTAATCTCCGAAGATACTGAACAGATTTTCATGCAATTTTCACTTATAATACCACAAGAGCTTCAAAATTATCGGGTATTTCCCGATAGGTTCGTTGCAAACAAATGAAGGAGTCAAGTTTTTCAGGTTAAAAAATCACGAGCGCTTCGCGCTAAAACTTGACGACTTTATTTGTTTGCAGGGAACCTTGAGGGAAATGCCAGATAATTTTGAAGCTCGTGTGGTATTCGGGGGTTTATTTTTCCGTCCCAAATATCGACCAATAGAATTGCACCATTCGACGTCACGTGGTACAACCTTTAAATTTTCAAAAAATTATCAGTATAATACCATGTAGGTTGTACCACGTGACGTCGAATGGTGCAATTCTATTGGTCGATATTTGGGTCGGAAAAATAATCACAAATATTAAACCACATTGTTTAATGCTATTTTAAGTAAGACTCACATTTTTAAAATATATTGTTCAGATAGTGAAACATAATTAAATTCTAGTTTCTTATACCAGCGGTTGATTAAATACGAAATAAAAAATAGTAGAGAATTTTAAATTACGGGTAGCCATGAATATATCGCACTAGCCAACTCCTTCGCAATGCTTCATATTATGTTTATAGAGTAGGTTTGCTTAAAAATACTTTTCATTCGTGAACCAGATGGGGTGATTAGTTCCGATTTTATGGAAACTGTCTCGGCTCTCAGATTAACTTGTTGATATGCTATACGTTAAGGTAAATAATACACAGTCTTATTTATCAGAGTTTTCTGATAAAAAGTGACTACGCGATCCTACGCTGGGAGCAGTGTTGGCAATTGTACGATAATTGTCGTACGTGTACGATTATTTCATACCAACGTATGTACGATAACGATGAATTATCATAATTCTGAACACAATCACTCTGACTCCAATGGGTCGTGGGTACGAATCCCACAGGGATGACATGTTTATAATTTTCTGCATGCATGTCTTCCCCACGTCTGGTACCTTCGGGTATTGAACGGGTGGGTGGAATATCGAAATTCCGACCGAGTAACGAACCACCGTTCAGAGATGGAAAAACCGTGAAGTGCAAAATGTGCGTTTCGGTCTCAGTCTATAGATTTCCGAATGCCCGAAGTAAAAAGTAGATCGACAGCGCATCATTTACTGATGTTTTGTGACTGAAGTATCACCTATCATCAAGTGACCATACTCGACTGTCGAACATAAAAGTAACGATAATCTTACGCCCCTGGTACGATCAGCGTTCCTGATCTTCCAGGTTGCCAACACAGATTATTGAATGATACGATAATTTTGATCCAATTTGATCGTAAATACGATAATACAGCCCTAGTACGATAAATGCCTCGCTTCAGTTGTGAACATTAGCTGGCAGACGAAGTACGATCGTACAGAATTCCTAAGTCCCTACTCCCAAGTAGCGGAGCATGGTGTAGACACATTTCTGTATGTATTCCATTGCTAATTTTTATTTTCAGGCAAGGAAATTAGTCTTCTATGATGCATGACTGATCATTTTTATCTTGTTTATCCTGGGATTCGAACCCAGGACCGCAGAGGTGGCCAGATATAGTACGGTACGTTGGATTTATTCCTAAATTCCATTGCTAAAACATCACATTGCATCATTTAAAAACATTATCGTCGGTAGATAAAAATTTTTTCAACCCCGAGGGATTGAAAATTATAGTTTACAAATTCTAGATATCCCGCATTACTCTTTTACGCCAAAACAATAATATCGCTATTTTTGTCTGTCTGTTTGATTTGACACAATTGATTGTAAAACAGGTTCCACCATAATTTAGATATTAAGGTACTAGCTGATGCCCGCGACTTCGTTCGCGTGGGGATCACTTTATGCTGAACTTTTGAGCAAGCTTTCTTCATCTTCTTATATATATAAAAGAGATTTCCACCTATATACTCACTCATCACGATATCTCTGGAACCATAAGGCGTAGCGACTTGAAATATGGTAGGAATATTCCTTTCGCCGAGTAGAGGTCAGCTAAGAACGGATTTTACGAAATTCAACCCACAAGGGGGGTTGCGGGGGCAATTGCTAGTATTATATATCCTCCATCCTCTGTACTTGGTGATTTCTTTTCGGAAAGAGCTATCAGAGTAGTCATTGACGGTTGCTTTTGCATCATATTATCGACATGTTTAATGGTGGTTGAGGTTGGGGTTCAAATGATGATTTGAAATTCAAAAGAAATACCATAGCAATTGAAAAAATTAACCTGACTTTAAAGAAACTTTAGGGAGATGCATATCAATCAAATTTTACGTCACCAAAATGCAGATATGTGTCTTTTTTCCACTAATCAGAGTTCAGTCGAAGATTGGATTCAATGCATTTTCCGTCTTAAATATATGCACGAAAATTGAACGGGGGTTTGAAAAGACTTGCGACACATGGAAAAAACGCCAAGAAAATGTCTAAATACGAATAAAATATGGAGAAATGCAACGTAAAATGAATGAAAAAATAGTATGGCCATGTTGGCCAAATACTTAATTTTTAATAAATTTAATTAGTGTGGAAGATACTATATCCACCTCTATATTTATTTCATTTAATTGATCACTTTTAATTTCAGATATTTTTGTTTGATTCCCTTGGAAAGGAAAGGATTGATGAAAATGCGAAATAAACGATCTCATAAGAAATACATTTTTATATAATAGAATAGTTCAATAATACATTTTCTATTTTCAATATTAGTTCTTTTAAAAATATAAAAAAATAAATACAAAAAAATATTTCCCTGAGTGATGATTCGAATTCGCATCTGAAATTACGTAGTACGACCGTATATCGACTATGCCACGAACACATATCAAAAATCGGCGAAATTATCAAACTATTTCATTTACATATCAAACTGTGATTGACATCTGACAATTCGAAAAAATTCAACGCGAGTCAGTTTTCATTGCAATTTGTTGAAATGATGCCTTTAAAATAATATTTAAATGATGATAACTTTTTTTTTCCGACAACCGATTTCGATGAAACAAAGCCTATATGTTGCCCTGGACTTTGCTTAATATATTTGTATAAATTACGCGAAAATCGGTCCAGTATCTTCGGAGATTAGCGTGAACAAACAGACAGACAGACAGACAAGAATCTTAAAAATTGCATTTATGCATTCTGCTACCCTTCTTTTATCACCCCTCTTAATTTCTGGTAAAAATATTTAGTGAAGCGTAATTTCGATCCTACTCTTTTATTATATGTAATAATAGATAATAGATAATAGGGAATAACATTGAAATAAATTATATTATTTATTATGAGCCTTTACATAAAAAATCACAGTTGCAATATTAACACAAAGGATAATCCTAGATAAATATATGTATGTAAAATTATGTACTACAAAATTTCATTAACAGTTTTCTGTAAAGCTAATATGGCTCTATCAATTGCAATGACAATCCTGAAAGTTATCCTATATTGTAAAATAAATACTGGTCGCAAAAACACCTCGCAACACATTTTTCGCTTTGCTAATCTCGAGCATACTTATTATATATTTTTCGTAAAAACTATTACCACTTTTATCAGTGCCGGTGTCACTGCCACTGACACCCCAGTCAAGAATATTGTGGCAACATTTTAGGAAATCAATATCGAATTTGACGGGCTCGTGGACGCGTTCGGTAGAACACGTGCCGTTCGCATCGATGGGTCGTGGGTTCGAATCCCACCCGGGACAACATATTTATAGTTTTCTGTAAACATGTTTTCTCCACGTCTGGTAACTTCGGGCATTGATCGGGTGGGAGGAATATCGAAATTCCGACCGGGTAACGAACCACCGTTCATAGATGGAAAAACCGTGAAGTGCACATTGCGCGTTTCGGTTTCAGTCTATGGATTTCCGAATGCTTGAAGTAAAAATTAGGTCGACAGCGCATCATTGATTGATGTTCTGTGGCTGAGGTATCACCTGCCATCAAATGAACCTCATGCTCGTCTGTCGATATCTGACATAAAAAAAATCTTATATTTTAAAATAAATAGTTATACTAGTCGCAAAAACACCTCGCAACACACTTTTCGCTTTGCTAATTTCGAGCATATTATGTACTAGCTGATGCCCGCGACTTCGTTCGCGTGGGGTTCACTTTAAGCTGAGCTTTTGAGCAAGCTTTCTTCAAATGACATATCCTCCTCCACCCTCTGTACTTGGTGATTTTTTTTGGGAAAGAGCTATCAAATTAGTCATTGACGGTTGCTTTTGCATCATGTTATCGACATGTTTAATGGTGGTTGAGATTGGGGTTCGAAGGATTATTTGATATTCAATAGTTGAAATAATTAACCTGACTTTAAAGAAACATTAGGGAAATTCATATTTATTAAATTTTACGTGACCAAAATCCAGATATGTATGTGTCTTTTTTCTACTAATCAGAGTTCAATCGAAGATTGGATTCAATACATTTTCTGTCTTAAATAGATGCGTGCGTTCATTTAATTGGTTATTTTCATTTTCGGACATTTTTATAAATTCCCGGGATTCCTGCCCGGGTTTCCGGTGCTAAATGCTGAAACCTCTAAGATACGGAAGCAAAAAAGCAATGTCGAATAATCGTAATTCTGTTTAAGAGAAAGGATTGATGAAAAGGTGAAATAAATGATCTCATAAGAAATACTTTTTCATATATTATTTCAATAATACATTTTCTATTTTTGTTATAATATAGTTCTTTCAAAAAATAAATAAATAAATACAAAAAAATATTCCTTTCATTTCAACTTCAGATTCGAACTCGCATCAAAAGCTACGCTATGGGACTGCATATCCACTATTCTATCCACTATTCTACGAATACATATTGTAAATGGCGAAATAATCAAACTATTTCATTTACATATCAGACTGTGATTGACATCTGCCAATTCGAAAAAGTTCAACGCGAGTCAGTTTGCATTGAAATTTGGTGATATGGTGCCTTTAAAATAATATTTAAATGATGATAACTTTTCTTTCCGATAACCGATTTCGATGAAATAAAGCCTATATGTTGCCCCGGGCTTTCCTTAATATATTTGTGTAAATTGCATTCAAATCGGTTCAGTATCTTCGGAGATTAGCGTGAACAAACAGACAGACAGACAGACAAGAATCTTAAAAATTGCATTTATGCATTCTGCTACCCTTCTTTTATCACCCCTCTTAATTTCTGGTAAAAATATTTAGTGAAGCGTAATTTCGATCCTACTCTTTGTATAGATTTTTCGTAAGAACTACTACCACTTTTATCAGTGCTGGTGTCACTGCCACTGACGCCCCGGGCAAGAATATTGTGGCACCCATTTTAGGAAATCGATATCGAATGTTAATTTTTTTATACAGGGTTTAAATTAAAAAAAATCCAGCGGTTTCATTTTCAATCGACAGAGTAGCCAGGTTGTGATATTCATAGAGCAAAGGGCGTAAGGCATAGTTATTGAGGGTGTGCAGCACGGGAGGTAGGAGAGTCCAGACCGCGGCGGCCCCCAAAATTTGGCGCCCTGAGCCGTCGCCCCCTCGCGCCTCCACCATCGGCACTGATTTTATAATTACTTTTTAAACGGGCGGCTGCTTATGCAATTTGCCAATAAGTTAATATAAGCTAGAAAGAAATTAAGTCCCATATGTGTATACTTTTAGACAAAACGACTTGATCTTTGATTACCGGGTCCAGTATTTAGAATCATATAGACGTCTGAAGCCTAAGCTTTATCGCTTAAGGTCTGATGAATGAAAAAAAGACAATCGTAATAAAAATTTAAACATATTCAAATAATAACTACGTAAATATATGTAGGTATATCACTAATAATTATTAACTAAGCAAAGGGTCAGTCTCAACTTGATCAGCGTCTGCATACTTTTGTGACAATTAGTATCGCGAACATAAAATTTATATTAGTTGAGACAAAGTTTAAGTTCAAACATGAGCGGAAACAATAGCGGAGTTACGGTGATCGCGCGAACTACTATAAGCAGTGTTAATATTAGTTTTCATTTATGTTATTCTATATTAAATGTACATTCTATAACGCAGTGAAATTTATTATAAATTATTCTTAAAACCCTTTTTTAAACGAAAATAGATAAACCTTTAAATACACGTAATAACCTACAATAGTTCAAAAGCATCGAAATATGGGAAAGGGTGTGTTGATGAAAATTGGTATTTCGATTAGTTAGTCTCAAAATCAAGCTAGCACAGTATTTTAACAGTTGTAAATCAATCAATACGTATATTCGCTTAACGCTAATTAATTCGCTTTGCGGAACAGGGATGATAGGCGGGGTATTTCGATGGAAAAACATACCTCGCATATTTCAAACAGAAATTGAAATGCATTTAATAAAATAGTAAAAATAGAATATATACATAATCGCATAAGCAAAACAAACAAAATAATTAAAACTTAACAATCGACACCAGCAAAGAAACAAAACACAAATCTTAAAAAAAAAATAAGCAATATATATACCTATTTTAAGGATCAATTCAGCCAACTCGATCTATAGGCAAATTATATAATACTCGTATGTGCTACGACTCGGCAGTAGGTAAATAAATGTATGTAGACTCGTAACGCTCAATGACATTAACATTTAGTCGTATTGCTGACTCTTACTTTGACCACTATAATATATTTTCCTCTACAAATAACGTCCAGATTTCTGAGAACCAAGTTTCGAGAGCTCCTATAACAACACTCAAAATGCTTTCTAGAAACCATTGGCTTGTTGAAATAAAATTTCTGATAAACTTTTCCGTAATGCAGAAATAAAAATGTAATATTTCAACAACGTTTAAAGTAAATAATACTGTTTGTTTTTTATTAAATATAACCAATTTAATTTAGAAGCTTTAAAGATTTTTTAATACTAAATTGCAACTATAACTTTATGAATATATCGCGAAATAGAATTTTACTATAAAATAGAAGTTAAAAGCTTAACATGCAAGAACCCATTAAGAACTAAAGTAGTCTCTGTGTTTGTAATGAATCTGATTTCATTTTTTAGATCAAAGGGGAATTAAGTAAGCTTAAGCTTTCAACGATGATGCAGGTAACTATGAAATTGAATTGCAGACAATTTAATATCCGTGTTGTCGAAGCTCAGTGTAACCCTAGAAGCTATGTCATATGAGTATTATAATAGAGAAAAATTCATTTCAGAATTGACACATAGAATGCTAATACTCTATCACAATAATTAATACACTTTTAACAATTTTAACAGCTTAATTCGAATACTCTGTACACATAATATAATTATCAATAATTGAGAGGGGACAGTAAAGGAAGGGTAATAGCTGATGTGATGAACGACTTACCGCCTGAGTTTATTTAATGTGTTACACTAACTAATTTAAAATTTGTAACTGTCTTTTAAATCGATAAATTAAAATTTTTAATGTTGTAATTTTTCTGCCTATTGTAAACTTCCATGCCTCTCATGGAAATCGGATGACGCTTAGAAATTTATTGTTATGTAAAAATAATTGCGTGCTGTTAGTTTGAATATTTGCGGTTTTATAAAAAAACTTTATTGCAAATAAAACTATTTTAATATTATTTTCACAAATATTAAGATGTGCCACTGATTACTTTTCGGACAGAACTACCGCGTCGCGAATTAGATTAGAGACTGACTCAAAAAAATATAGGAAACATTGGTATTTATAACCACATATTGCTGATTGACAAAATAATAAGGGTTCAGGAATATATGTATAGAAAACGGTATGTAACAGTGCGAAGTCGCGGGCACAAGCTTTTTTTAATAAGTTAGGACATTGGATAAAGGTGTAAACAATACTTACTGCCTCGCGACGAGTAGAGCTTGCATAACGCTGTTCACGTAGCAAGTGTTGCCTAGGTTCAGCAGGCCGACTTTACGGTCGGGTGTCTTGGGCGGCATACTGCTGGGCTGTTGTTCAACTTTACGAGTCTTCCAAGGCTGTAGCTGTAGCAGGGCGCATTCGCCAGAGGCCATATGCCGTTCCAAGCAATCAATCTAAGACAACGTTTCATACATGTTAGTTATGATCTAAATAGCTGTATTACACAGATTCGAATACTCCGAGCTGATGGAATTAACAAAGGTGAATTTACTTTTAAAAAATGATCTAAATAAAACAAAATCGGTTTTAGTATCTAAACTGTTGTTTAGCTGTTTTTTCTTTGTTCATCACCTAATTATAGAAAGCGATTTAAAAATAAATATATAAAATTATGTAATAATTGTTGAGGTTCTGCGGCGGTCAATGTTATAAATTATTATTATAAGAGAAAATATTATGAATATCATAATACATTCGTGTGTATAGCTTGGAAAAATAATAGATAATAACAGACCAATGCGAAAGTCTTAATATTTACCTATGTGCTCAGGTAACTTAATGTTTATTTACGTACTCATCACGGTTCAAGAATCTAAAACGGACTGTGCAATTACTTGGGAGTCCCTAAGTTTGCATAAATGTTGCCACAAATGTCTGTTTTATATTTCCTTAAAAATCGTTGCATTTTGCAAGGTTTTTTCATTCCTAAAAAACAGTAAACCGAGGCATTTCGAAAATAAGTTCTAAGTCTAAAAAATTGCAATAGTATGTAGTGCGGTTTTCAAACGTGAAAAAATATACTTTGAATTCGGTCCGAATAAGTTACGAGTCCAATTCCAAACGAATTTTGACGGATTTCTATTTTTTTAACCCTCTCGTATTTTATTTTTATTTTTTATAATCGTCGTGCACGGTTACATGTTTCAAGTCACAGGAACAACTAATTAAAAATATATCTAAGGTATCCGTTTCCGGTATGTAACAAACGTGACAAAGGTTATATAACGTTTTTTATTATACATATTTATTTTTGCAACTACCTTTTGATTCAGTAAACGTTTTTGTTTCTGTGTCCTTAATGCCTAGGGCAAACTCGAAAAATCTATAATTTGTATAAGACCAGAAACATTAAGCTTGGATAGGGCTGATTTTTGCAAGAAACTTTTAACATTTTTCGAGTTATGATATGATAGCCGACTAGTAAGCGATGACATAATATAGCGTATGGCGCGTAATTCGTTAGAAAAACATATTGTGTATTATATTAACAACTTTTGTCTAAGTCATTCAAGACTCTTGTTAGCTAACGTTTTAAAATTTAAAGTAAAAGCAATGATAAACGATATTCTATTGTCCGTTTTCCAACTATAGATCTGGTTTCCGTATCTAATGTCATAAAGTTAATATTTAAAAAAATGGTGAATTCACCTTAGGTCGCGGATAGGTGCGGACTAGCGGACAGCCTCGAATATGCAACTTATAATTATAAAATATATTATTTAACTGCCCACATAAGGGAGTACTACCCCGAACAAATAATATAGCGCTCACCGCTCTACTATTGGCAATGGTTGAACGTTTCACAAACATTTAACTTAATATGACATTTATTAAGTGCATTGCATGCATCAAAGAGTATCCATATCGACGTAATTTACGAATTTAGCTACGTTTATATGAATTAAATCAACGATTGGGCAAACGTATACTTAATTATATCAAATATAGTTATTGATTAATGAAAAAGCTATTTGCTTATTATTGTATAATATAAAAGACTTACAGAGTTTATCACCAATTACGCAGTACAGAGTTCTATAATATACAAAAGACATAATGCAATTGTTATTGTTTAGGCTGCGGGAAGCGTCTTTGAGGGATATTGATACGAAACAGGCGCGCTTTATTCAACAAGTTACTTTTCTGAGCGGGTTGTGCCAAAATTGCAATTACGTATTAAAATACTAATTAAATATAAATGCGATATTCGTTTGAATTTGCTTTAAATATAATACACTGTATATGCATGCGGTAAAATTTTAAAACCGAAATAAAATAAAAAGAAACGAAAATAAAATCATAATAAAATATTTTTATTGTACAACACTATTTACAAATTAAAAACATTTATTTTACATAAATCAAAAAAAAATAATAATAACTACATGACATAAAAAAGCACATCAAAATAATTATTATCTTAGATAATTTCACATACCAATACCAATTCAGTATTAGCCAATAAACGATTGACAAGTACTAAGTGCGAGCAAGGCGTGCTTACTGCCGGCCCGCTCCAAGCTGACTGCACGGGTAAATCTAGACACCTAGGCTCGCCAATGCAATTTTCAAGCGCACATAGATACCACCGATATGCAACAGCAAGTTTACTATTATAATATGGTGTACATATTATACACGTACGTTTCGTACGTATTTTTCGATCTAACGTTGTCAAAGAGTTTGTCTGTACAAAATTCAAAAGAATATCTTCGATAAAAGCCTTTTTTTTTTCAATATGTTTTTTAACACGTTTTTAAATATCACAGTCAGCCTTCATAGGACATTATATTGTATTGTATTATATTGTTTATGTAATTTTTTATTCTAGATATTCGAGTATATTATAGTTCGAGGGCGCATTTAATATCGATTGAACACCACGTTGCTACATCTGTAACTTCACTATAGAAAACCAATTATAGGTCTAAGGAAAATAAGGTTGAATGAAAAATATAGACTAGAATGGACTAATGAGCTATATTACTTGGTAAATGCAAGGTAATTAAATAAAAGCTGTGGTTTCCACGACTTTTGCATTTCTACAATATTACAAGGGTATTGTTATAGTATTACGCGATATCAGAGGGTGTCGGATTATTGGACGTGTCGGTCTATTCAAGTATCGGATTAGTGAGATTCTACTGTATTTATTTGAAAAAACCACTTTGTTTCTTACACTGACAATATAATATAAAGATAAAAGCTAATCGCGCATTAGTCTATATCTATACTAATATTAAAAAGAGGAATGATTTGTTTGTTTGGTTGTTACGATTTAACTCAAAAACTACTGGACCGATTTTAAAAATCTTTCACCAATAGAAAGCTACATTATCAGCGAGTAACATAGGCTATTTTCTGTGTACATAGTACATCTAAAATGCACCCGTGCGAAGCCGGGGCGTGTTACTGGTATTATATATTCAGATTCATTTAATTCCATATGAATTTTATATACAGTATAAAAAGAAATGCCACCCAGAGCTTTATATGCTATAGCAGACCTAAGAACTGAAAATAGTAAGAGAATTCGAAAGGACGGACACATATCTTTCTGTGTCTACTCGACTATAATTATTATATGTATATATCCGTACCAGGTGTGAATAGATACTAGCATAAGTAATAGTAGTTCAATGTTTATTCACCATATAAATTAAGCAATCCCATCTCCTTGAACATCACATCTTAACAGAAAAATAAAATATTTAAACATATCAGACCGGGCGGAATTCGAACCCACCATCCAACGGAATGCAAGGTGTACCACCCTTGAGTAACGGGCTCGTCCATCAGCTAAATTGTAGACAAAAATGCAAATATTTTGGTCATGGATTTTGAAGAACATCTTACTTCCCACTAATATTATAAATGCGAAAGTGTGTGAGTATGGATGGATTGATGGGCGTTTGTTACTCTTTCACGATATTTTTTTGTGTAACTTGGCCATAATATTACGATAAGTAGTCAAGTTACTCGAATTATTTCGCCTTTGAGAGCTACGAGGGGAGTTCAATGTATTCTCTTCTCGGTATGAACAAGTAGAAAATTCTGAATCTTACTTCTTACTAATCTTATAAATGCGAAAGTTTGTGAGGATGGATGGATGGATGGATGTTTGTTACTCTTTCACGCAAAAACTACCGAACGGATTTTGATGAAACTTTACAGTAATATAGCTTATATATCAGAATAACACATAGGCTATAATTTATAAGCAGTTTTTAGCTAGTAAATTATATATTTCAATGTAGTCCCCCTGTAACTTTTCAATACCATCTAAAAAAATGTCCTTCCTTGTCCGAAAAATGTTCATCAATTTTTTTTATCTTAGATATCGACAGACGAGCATGAGATTCACTTAATGGTAGGTGATACCTCAGCCACAGAACATCAATCGGTAATTATTCGGAAGTAGGGCCTCCTGCGAAAATGGGGGTAATTTTTTTTTTTTGTGTTTTTTATGCATAAAGAACATGAAAGAAAGCAATTTCAAGATGGCGCGTGATATTATTTTCAAAAAAAAAATTTATGGCCTGTCGTGAAGTAACCCACACACACACACACACGAATTCTGTTATTAGGATACTAGCTGATGCCCGCGACTTCGTTCGCGTGGGGATCACTTTATGCTGAACTTTTGAGCAAGCTTTCTTCATATTATATATCCTCCATCCTCTGTACTTGGTGAATTCTTTTCGGAAAGAGCTATCAGAGTAGTCATTGACGGTTGCTTTTGCATCATATTATCGACATGTTTAATGGTGGTTGAGGTTGGGGTTCTAATGATGATTTGTAATTCAAAAGAAATACCATAGTAATTGAAAAAATTAACCTGACTTTAAAGAAACTTTAGGCATCTCGCATATCAATCAAATTTTACGTCACCAAAATGCAGATATGTGTCTTTTTTCCACTAATCAGAGTTCAGTTGAAGATTGGATTCAATGCATTTTCTGTCTTAAATATATGCACGAAAATTGTACGGGGGTTTGAAAATACTTGCGACACATGGAAAAAATGCCAAGAAAATGTCTAAATACGAATAAAATGAAGGTATGGAGAAATGCAACGTAAAATGAATGAAAAAAATTGTATGGCCATGTTGGCCAAATACTTAATTTTTAATAAATTTAATTAGTGTGGAAAATACTATATCCACCTCTATATTTATTTCATTTAATTGATCACTTTTAATTTCAGATATTTTTGTTTGATTCCCTTGGAAAGGAAAGGATTGATGAAAATGCGAAATAAACGATCTCATAAGAAATACATTTTTATATAATAGAATAGTTCAATAATACATTTTCTATTTTCAATATTAGTTCTTTTAAAAATATAAAAAAATAAATACAAAAAAATATTTCCCTGAGTGATGATTCGAATTCGCATCTGAAATTACGTAGTACGACCGTATATCGACTATGCCACGAACACATATCAAAAATCGGCGAAATTATCAAACTATTTCATTTACATATCAAACTGTGATTGACATCTGACAATTCGAAAAAATTCAACGCGAGTCAGTTTTCATTGCAATTTGTTGAAATGATGCCTTTAAAATAATATTTAAATGATGATAACTTTTTTTTCCGACAACCGATTTCGATGAAACAAAGCCTATATGTTGCCCTGGACTTTGCTTAATATATTTGTATAAATTACGCGAAAATCGGTTCAGTATCTTCGGAGATTAGCGTGAACAAACAGACAGACAGACAGACAAGAATCTTAAAAATTGCATTTATGCATTCTGCTACCCTTCTTTTATCACCCCTCTTAATTTCTGGTAAAAATATTTAGTGAAGCGTAATTTCGATCCTACTCTTTTATTATATGTATATATATATAGATAGATATAGATATGCTAGGTTAGGTTAGATTAAGTTGGTTTCCGGGTTCGCAAGATTCTTTGTTTGTCAGTTTGTTTAAATTGACAGTTTTGCTATTTCGTCATATTCCTAACCCATTACTTTCCTTGTTTGCAATTTTTTTTATTAAGCTAATTGAAATGAGTAGGAGGATTCTCCGTGTTAGAGTCTTCTCCACGCTCTTGAGACTGCTGGAGTCGTTATACTAGCATTAGTTGCTTGGAAAAAAAATAAAAAAAATGTATTGTCCAAAACTCCTTTACTTCAACGACAGCACTAAATGAGCACTAAATTTTGAGATATAAAACGAGTGATTCTGCCGACTTGACCTTTCTAGCTTTACAGACGTAACAAGTCGAACAAACGTTAACAAATTTTCCATCATCTTTTTTTTTTTGGTAAAAAACATCATGCGCCATCTTAAAATTGCTTTCTCTCATGTTCTTTATGCATAAAAAACACAAAAAAAAAATTACCCCCATTTTCGCAGGATGATTATATATATGATGATTTATACTTCCGAATATTTACCCATCAATCAATGCAAAGCATTCGGAAATCCATAGATTGTAACCGAAACGCGCATCGATGCGCACGGCAGGTATTCTACCGAACGCGCAAACAAGCCCGTCAACTCAATTGCCGCCTTCGATTCATTCATCATCATTGACGGTGAAACGGTGGACGGGAAAATGAGGTTTGGGGAACAGAAAGTAATCACTAGGGGATAGGTCCGGGCTGGTGCATGATTAATTTCTTCATATCTGCAATCCCGCACAGCAGCTTTCGTAGCGCGCTCTTTATAAATCGGCGCGTTGTGAAGAAGCAAGACACCTGCGGTCAATTTTCCACGTAATTTTAATTTCATTGCCTCCTTTAAATTACGTAGGGTGTTTGTCAAAGATGCGACTGTAATACTTTGACCTTTTTTGTGTGTTTTCTTCAATAGTTGCACTAACCGGCCCATCCGGCATGGGGGTCGTCTACAATACTCTCTATAACCCGTTTAAATTCACTAGACCACTTCTGAATAGTAGATAATGAAGGAGCAGAATATTGATAAACAGCCACCATTTCTTCGTAAATAACTTGTTGAATATTTCCTTGTTTAAGGAATTTTATCACAGAACGATGCCGCGATTTTTTTTCAACAATGTCGTAGCAGTCATCGATCAGATGCCTTTTCGTAATGCTATCTTGAATAAAAATGTGACAATTTAATTAAATATATTTATACCCTCAATTAGTGCCTTGGACTAATACCGAGAATACATTGAACGTTCCCGAAAGTGTTGGGAGTTACACGAAGATAATATAATTTATGGTGGGCTTGTTTGTCTTAAACAGTTCTAAATAAAAGTCCGCGACAGCATATATGTAACTACCTTTAATTTGGAATCCCATATATCCCAAATTATGAGCCAAAATACATTTAATTAATCTTTCCTCTCTTTGTCTCTATCATATGTAAGTAGATGATGTTCTAATATACACACGAGCTTCTCCTCTTGAATTAAGAGATGCTATAGCACGAACAAATGCTGATCTATTAACTATTGTAGATTGGAGCAGAAAGTATGGACTCAGCATTAATCCTGCCAAAACTAAGGTCATTCTAATCGGCAGTCAACAGTTACTACACAGAATTGATTTTTCCACGTTGTCTAAAGTTTCATTCGAAGATATTATTATATCATACAGCTCGTCGGTTAAAAATCTTGGTATCTACATAGACGAACTACTATCTTGGACAAAACAACTGCAGGAAATGCGAAGGTCATTTTCTGGAACTGGCTCCTTAAGACGGTTATGCAATTTTTTGCCAACACACACCAAAGTTTCTCTAGCACAATCTTTATTACTCCCAATCCTGATTACGTTATTACGCTGATACTTGTTATCCGGATCTTACCGAAGTACAACTTGACACCCTCGAGCGCCTTCAGAATTTGTGCATCTTGGTCTTAGAAAATTCAACCATATTTCTGAATACCGCAGTAGACTGAAATGGCTACCGATCCATCAATGCCGTGATACTCATATCCTGCATCTTTTATTTAATGTTCTTTTCGACCCCAAGAGGGGCCTTTATCTTAAAGCTAAATTTAATTTTGCGAATTCTGACTATTTTTCTCTTCGTTCTTCTTATAATTTAACTTTAAATATTCCTGTGCATCACACTGATTTCTTCCATTATTCCTTTACTGCTGCTATAAAACACTGGAATTCCCTACCTCTTTTTATTAAAAAAGCTCAATCTCTTCCTATTTTCGAACGAATGCTGAAATACCACTATCTCTCTTTTCCAGCATAGTTACTGTTCAATGTATATTTAATTATTTATTTTTATTATATTATGTGTACTGAATTATTCTATTAATCATTGTATACTTTTATATCACTCCTATCTTTATACATATATCTCAAGCTTCAATCCTTTCTATCCAGGTTGCCTGGAAGAAATCGCTTTAGGCAATAAGGCCGCCTTCTGTACTTTCTGTTTTTTAGATTAATTCTATAGATTAAGTTTTTAATGTAAAAATGTTAAATAAATAATAATAAAAAAAAAAATTAGATAGTTTTTTTTACAATGCACATTTTAGAGTATTTAGCTAATTCTTATCAAAATTGATACATTTGTCGCTTTCAGTATTTAATGAAGATGAACTTTGTCAATTATATTAAGTAATTTGGACGAATATTTAAAAAAATATCAAGATAAGATTGATTTGAGTAGAGCGTCATCAAACGGAGATTGGTGAAAAAACAGCTCGGTAAAAAATAAGCTACCCGTAGTACTAATTCTACGCAGACGAAGTCGCGGCCAGAAGCTAGTAATTAATAAATACGATAAATGGTTTTAGTTTCAATACTCAAGTGAAATAATAGAGTACAGATTGAATAACCTTATGAAATTCCGTATTGAAAAGCTACCCAAGAGAACTAGAGGATAGCTTTACATTTCCATATCTTCATATTTCGTACCGTCCGCTTTATGTTACGCCGTCGCTCGTCGGTATTTAACAGATTTAATATACCTTTCCTTTGATGCACCGTTCTCTGCCGTTCAAATGTCTATTTGACATTTTCAATTAGAGATTATCTAGTTTTCGCTTTTATGTAGAAGTTTGCATTGAAATCTAAAATACTAATACGTATAAGGACTGGAGAATCGAGGACTCTATACACTGAACATATTTATTAGAAATTGAGAGAGGACCATAAAAGAATACAAAAAGAATAAAAAAAATTAACGTTTTGCCATTTCACGCTAATCTCTGAAAGTGCTCCACTGATTTTCATGCAGCTTTCACAGGTAGATTACGCTTAACTTAGAAAACATAGAAACGTAATTTCATCGAAATCGAAAACAAAGTCCCCAGTCGCGTCTGTCTGTCTGTTCGCGATAAACTGAAAAACTACTGAACGGCTTTTAATTCAGTTTCCACCAATAGATAGAGTGATTCATGAGGTAGGTTTAGGTATGTAATTTGTCAATGTTTTCTGTTAATTGGTTTAAATAATTTAATGTTGGAGAGGTCCGAAAAAGTTAAGCTGCCTGGGAGCTTTCATCGAAAGCGCTACCTAATACCTTTGAGATATAACCAAACAATGTATGATGGAATATATCTTTTGAGGATAGCTTAATATACCCATTCTATCTTCTAAAAAAATGGTAATGTACCATGCGGTAATTGGAAAGCTATTTAGACGGATCAGTATTAATCCTTATCAAATTAAATATGTTAGTTAGCTTAAGTATTTCATGCACATTATTATAATCTTTTACAGCATATAATTTAAATAAATATCTTAGGAGTTATCGCAAAAAATGAACGCACGTGTGTGCGACTCTACAACATGTCGGCATAATATGAAATAAAATACATTTATTCGGGACGGCACAAAAGTAAGTACAAGTACATCAATAATAATACCTTAAAAATATAAATTAACAATAAATAAATATAGGAAAAAGTGCCGCTGATTTTCAGTAGTCCCCCAGTATGGCAGATGATAGTAATGGAAAATAGTAAAAAAATAAGACAATACAATAATAATAAAATCTATATAAACTAATTCAATTTGAAAGACCAGAACTAAATATTTTTATATAGAATAAAATACAATATCAAAAATCTAAATATGTAACAATAAATAAACAGAGTAGAAGACAGTGTGAGTACTAGAAGAGCTGTTTATCGCCTTGAGGTGGCAATATGCTATCTACCCGTGCGAAGCCGGGGCGGGTCGCTAGTAAGATAAAATGTAAGTTCACTATATAAACAGAAAACAAGATTTGACTAAAATGAGAGACTCGTATACCGTCCCTTTTCTAATTACTTAGCATCTGCGTACATAGATTCGGTCGCCGCTTAGCATCTATTAATTCGTTTAACCGCAAATTGAACAGGGTAAAATAATAGTACTATCCAAAATGGTCGAATTGTAAATAAACATTTAATTTGTACCGGTATTTGATATCGGCGATTCATAAAGGTACTGGGGGTCTACCATGAACTCTTAGAGCAGGTCGATTAAACACGATCGTAAAACTGCCATTTCGTACCATAAGTGGCAAAAAACAGGCCAGCCAGTGACCACGTGATTCAAGCCGGCCGTGCATTAGTGTACCATAAAACATTTTTGACAGAACGTATTCCAAAAATTTAATTATTGCATCCGCGAATTAACTTATTCAATTACGACGATTCGAATACTTTTTCGATAGTCGTTCGTGCTACATCCCTCTGTTTTGTATTTAATATTTTTTCAAACTTAAGTATTTTACAATACTTTTTTATTTGTTTTGCGCCCAAATTTAGTTTTATGAATTTGTTTTGCATATGAAATCATGTATGTATTTAATTATTTTAGATGTGTGATGAAGATGAAGTGTTTGAGTTTTAGAGGAGGAAATTAGAAATAAACAAATAGCATAACTTGAAAGTCAAATGCTTAGGCACACTGTCAAACCATTTGAGATGCAAGACGATTTGTTTATCAAACGGTATAGACTTACAAAGGAACTTGGTCGTGAGCTTTGTAGTGAGCTATGCTCATTCATGCCGCAGCCCATGGAATTCACAGCTTTATCCATTTAAGTCAAAGTTAGTATATAAGCCTAAACGAGATTAATTTACATACAAAAGCAATGGGAAAGAGTGCTCCAATTTTTTTTCTATCATTCTTTACTACGTCGTATCCCAAGTTATTTATTAAGGAGGCGCATGATTTGGGTTACCTAAATTAAATTAAAAGTTTTGGTTAGGTTAGGTTATGTGTGATTCAGTTACATTAAATGTCTGGTAGTGTTCTAATGTAATGAGGAGTATTAAAGGTTATATTACGCAGTATTTTATTGATTTCTATTGTTATCTCTACAAAAAAATATTTCTTTTACCCCATTTTGTCACTGCCCTTTTTATGTTAGAATTCGACAGACGAGCATGAGGTTCGCTTGATGATAGGTGATACCTCAGCCACAAAACATCAGTTAATGATGCGCTGTCGACCTACGTTTTACTTCGAGCATTCGGAAATCCATAGACTGAGATCGAAACGCGCAATGAGTTCACGTTTTTTCCGGTCGGGTTTTCAATATTCCTTCCACACTTTTAATGCCCGAAGTGATCGAACTAGGGGAAGACATGTTTATAGAAAATTATAAACATGTCGACCCGACGGGATTCGAACGCGCGACCCATCGGTGAGCATCGGTCTGCCCGGGACCACGGTTGCTGGAAAGCATCCGAAACGTCCGCAATGGGATGAATAATAATAAATCGCGATATATCATATTTATATACTTTACTTGTTCTTGTCACCGTAATCGGTTTTTATTGTTTATCAAAGGTCATCGAGTAACTTTATGATATTCAGATTTTTTAATATAATTTAAGAGTTCAAAGTGAATAGTATTTTCATTAATAAGTGTTTATACGATGATGGGGAGTAGTGCGTTATAGTGTTGGGTAGTACAGGACTTCAAAAAGAGTTTGTAAGAGTAGCCTCTTTTTACCTCTGAGCCAGTAGGTACAATGTCCCACTTCAAATGAGGCGAGGGGTATGAAGCTCGAAGCATAATTTGTACTAGCGAGTATTAATATTATGACATTTGAGTTTTTTTTTATGGTTATTTAGGACCCAAATACATCGAGAAAAACGAGCGCGACATAAAATTTGAAGTAGTACATTTTATAATTTCGAGCCGCTCTTACATTTTGACGTCATGTCCGGGACAAATGTACCGCCTCTTGTATGTCCTTCTCAACACTAGTGCGTTAGGCTACACAAGCCTCAGTGAACGAGTACATATTTTTTACAGTAATTGTCTAAGAACAATCAATTGGCCACCTGACTGTTTACCGTCGCTTTATAAAAATATTTTATTTATTTTATTTAGAAAATATGATTCTGTTTGTCGTAATTAACCTTGCTACCTTATTTATTTTATTTATAAATATGCTTCTGTTTGTCGTAATTAACCTTGCTACCTTATTTATTTATGTTTATATTTGCTTATTTTAAAACAAATACTTGTATAAGACTGAGTTTTTTTTATTTTGGACTCGATTATCAACCTAAAGGCAACATCTAATTCTAGCATGTAACTAACATTAATATTATATATTTATATTTTATTAGAAGCTTTTCAGATCGCGTATTATGTTACTTACGAGGATCCGTTATCCTTCAGTATTTTTATACAAAGAAGAATGGCAGTGTCAGTCTCGCTCTTTTTCAGAAACGAGCCTTAACTAAATTATGTCATCAAAAACATAAATTGTAAAAAAAAGTCAAGTCTTGCAACTCAGTTCTATCGTAAAAAGTTGTGAGATCCATATAATACCAAGTCGGTCAATTTATTCAGTCTCTACTGTAGGATCCTTCTGTCTTAAGTTATTACGTAATTAGCTAACCTAACAACATCTTATAGTGATCATACAATACCAATATTAAAAATCATTGAAGTTTTAAATAAATAGATTGACTTGGTTAGTTCCATCTCTTTCGGGTGTTTTTACTAATGTACGCGAAGTATAAATACGACACTCAAAGAACATATTTTTTGGTTTGCCAGGTTTCAGGTTTTGCCAATCTTCTTTAGATATATTTATTGAAAGCAACAATATAAAAAAAAAATATTGTTAGGTTTTATTTTTCTTATTTATTTAATGGTTATTTCTCCATAAATATGTATTTAGTCTAACGTATCGAACTATTGTTCGTAGTAATAATAAAGCCAAAGGAATATTTGCGATGTATCTTCCACATAAGCCAACCATATAGACGAACCAAATTATTTATCTCCCTTAACTTTATTATTCTAGTTTGAGTAAAAAAAAAGAATAGAGGTAAAATATTTTTAATATTGTCTTTTATTAACGCGAGTATCACACATTTAAATAAAATACTGTATACCGGATTAAAACGCGATTTATTATTTATATTGTTTAAATTATTTATCCCGACGTTTCGGATGCTTTTCAGCAACCGTGGTCGCGGGGAGACAGAAAGATGACAGTTGTCTGATATTTGAAATGTCACAAAGTTGCCATATTTAATTCAATTCAATTCAATTCAAAAATAATCTATTAATTTAGGTAACACAATGTACACCTATGAACGTCAATAAAAAATAATACATATTAAATGCTTCTAATTTTACATTTACTACCAGTTCACAAATCTAGGGCGTAAAGCGGACGAGAAGAACTGGCAAGAAACTCGCCCCCACTCTTTTTAATCGCCAAGTTTTTGTTTTACAAATGTTTTGTTTTACAACCATTACATATTAACGCCATCTATTCCTACGGAGTTGATATTTGTAATTTTCTATATTATGACAATATTGACTAACGGTATCCTCTTGTTTTTTAGTATGTTTGATTTGGGGTTTTTGATTTTTAATTACTGGATCCCAGGTGTTGGAAAGTCTCAAACCATCTTCTCTATTGAAGTTAGGATGTTTTTTTAATTTCAATAGCCTCACGTACTAGTCTGGGAAAGAATCTTCTTTCCTTTGCAAGGATTTTCGGTTGGTCGAAACGTATGTAGTGGTTTGGTTTATCCAGAGTGTGTTCACATACTGCTGATTTAGAGTGACGTCTGTAAATGTAAATGTAAAGTGGTTTGAGACTTTCCAACACCTGGGATCTAGTAATTAAAAATCTAAAAACACCAAATCAAACATACTAAAAAACAAGAGGACACCATACATACATACATATACATCACGCCTCTTTCCCATTGGGGTAGGCAGAGATCACGGAATTCCATATGCTCCGATCCTTACATACCACTTTCGCTTCTTCTACTTTCATCAATGCTTTCATACACACTCGACAGTTATGAGTACTTTTGATCTGGCCCTTTTGCAGAACGTCCCCGATCTGATCGAGGTACGTTCGCCTAGGTCGACCACTGCCGACTCTCCCACTCACACCAGTTTCATAAATCTTTTTCGTTTCCCTACTTTCATCCATCCTTTCTACATGCCCAAACCACTTCAACATACCTTTCTCAATTCTCGTCACTACATCGTCTTTTACTCCACAACGCTCTCGAATTTCGCCATTTCTTAATCTATCTTTCAGAGTTACACCACACATACTTCTCAAGGCCCTCATTTCCACAGCATTTATTCTACTTTCATGTTTCTTCTGCCATACCCAACATTCACTTCCGTACATCAAGGTTGGGACTAATACACCCTTATGCACTGCTAACCGTGCCTTTATGGACAGCAACTGGCTACTCATTAAGGAGTTCAATGCCCCATTCACTTGATTTCCGGCTTTCACTCTCCTTTCAATATCTCCCTCACACTTACCATCTCTAGTAAACATAGATCCCAGATATACAAACTCTTTCACTTGTTCCACTTTCACTCCGTTAATCTTAAGGTCACACTTCGTATAACTATCATCCTTTTCAAAAACCATCGCTTTCGTCTTACTCACATTTATTTTCATACCTTTCCTTTCTAAGTTCCCTTGCAATATCGTTACCATCTCTTGCAGTTCACCTTCTGATGACGCAAGTATCACTTGGTCATCTGCATAGAGGAGGCATTTCACACTCAGATCATTCATTCGTAATCCCCACTCACTTTCTTTCATATCATGCAGACAGTTATCCATAAACAGGTTGAACAACCACGGTGACGCTACACATCCCTGTCTGACACCTTTTTGGATATCAAACCACTCCGTATATGCCCCGTTTATCCTGACACAAGCACTAGAGCCCTCATACAAAGACTTGAGTGCTCGAATCAAGACAGTGTCCACCCCGTAAACGGACAACGCTGACCACAATTCACTCCGGATAACTCTATCATAAGCCTTTTCTAAATCCACAAATGCGCAGTAGACCTTTTGGCTTGTTGCCAAAAATTTATCTACTACGCACCTGAGGGAAAAGATCTGATCCATACATCCCATTCCCTTTCTAAAACCAGCTTGTACACCCCATATCTTTTCATCCGTCACTTTTACTACCCTTTCAATCAGAATTTTTGCATACAGTTTAACCACAACACTCAGAAGACTAATACCTCGGTAATTTTTGCAGTCTTGTTGCGACCCTTTTCCCTTATATAGAGGAACAATGACAGTTTTACACCATTCTCCAGGGACCTTATCGCATGTCCAGCAAAGGTTAAAAAGGCGGTATAGATGGTTGGTCACAATACCCTTACCAGCTCTGAGCATCTCTACCGTAATCCTATCATACCCTGCAGATTTCCCTGCTTTCATACTACTCATAGCTTTCATAATCTCGGTCACGCTTATATCGTCTGTCACACTAATTTCCTCGGAAAATGAGTCAGGGTTTTCATCTCTTTCAAACAAACTCTCAAAGTACCCTTTCCATCTTTTCAACACACAATCTTCTCCTTTCACAATGTTTCCAATCTCGTCTCTGACGGTTTTAAGTTCCGTAGTTGTTGTTTTTCCTCTTGCTGTTCTTATGGAATTCCAAAAGAATTTTGCATTGGCCCGGAAATCATCAGATAACCTCCTATCAAATAAATCATTCTGTTCCTCTCTTTTATCCATTATGATTTTCTTTACAACACCTTTTAATCTTTTATACTCATTCCTTGCCACACTCATTTGATCAATCGTTGCCTTATTTACTTTTTGATTAGATTTCACTGGTAACCAATCCAACCATGCTTTCTTTTTGTCACTCACTACTTTTTGCACATCCGTGTCATACCAAACATTCTTAATTTTTGGACATTTTTTCCTTTTAGACATCCCACAAACTTGCTATTGCTATGGCAGCATTCACTAAACTATTTCTTATTTTCTCCCATAAGTTTTCAATCTCACATACATCATCTAAATCTATCAATCGTTCCTTTATCTTTTCCTCGTACTCATCTTCCTTTTCTTTCTCCCGCAGTCTTTCCACTTTTATTCTGTATAGATCACTTTTGGCCTCCTGTTTTTGATAACGCCATTTTTTAAATAACGAACGTGTATATCTTCGTGTATCCTCCGGCGGCGGAAAAACGGAACCCTGTTTGCGCCAGGAAATGGCATGCAGGGGACTGCGGGGTCGCGCCCTATCACAATAGGGCGGTCGTTGGGGTGGGCGCTTATGTTAGCGCCCTTGGACGGTCGCCGGCACGCTCCGCGGATGACACGCGAATCATCTACTTTATCATTCATCCCTCCTCTAACATCGTAAAACGGCTCTCCGCGAACCACTTTTCGCCCCCAACGGAAACGAGACATGACGGGTTGCGAACCACATCGCTGCCATTTATTTTATTATTTTTAACCATTGCGTTCCCACGAGTAACGGAGAAATATACTGTCCATCCTAGCAGAGCTCCGGGTGCTAAGACAACGCTAGCCTTTATCTGGGGGCGCATAATCCCAGGGCATATGGCACGCTTGCGACTAGGCTCACCCCTAGCCATGCAACCATCGGCACGGCAGACCTTGGTTTGGCGGAAAGGGAAAAGGGAGAAAAGGAGAGGACGGGAAAGGAAGAACTGGTGGAATTGGGAAGGATATAGGGTAAAGGATACTGCTTGCTTGGAAAAAAAAGGGGAGAAGCAAGCAGTAGCTCGAAAAGCCGGGGTCGCATACCCGTGGTATAATACCCAAATGGATATTAACCTCCTGACTACTTAAGTTAGTCAATATTGTCATAATATAGAAAATTACAGTAAATATCAACTCCGTAGGAATAGATGGCGTTAATATGTAATGGTTGTAAAAACGGTTGTAAAACTTGGCGATTAAAAAGAGTGGCGGCGAGTTTCTTGCCAGTTCTTCTCGTCCGCTCTACGCCCTTGATTTGTGAACTGGTAGTAAATGTAAAATTAGAAGCTTATAATATGTATTATTTTTTATTGACGTTCATAGGTGTACATTGTGTTACCTAAATTAATAGATTATTTTTGAATTGAATTGAATTAAATATGGCAACTTTGTGACATTTCAAATATCAGACAACTGTCATCTTTCTGTCTCCCCGCGACCACGGTTGCTGAAAAGAATCCGAAACGTCGGGATAAATAATTTAAACAATATAAATAATAAATCGCGTTTTAATCCGGTATACAGTATTTTATTTAAAAATATTTTTTTGTTATCTCAAAATAAAAGATAACAGAAAACGCGGACGATAGAAAGAAGTAATTCAATAAAAGATTCAATTTGAAGGAAAATCTGTGGAATTTAAAAATATCCTCAAATAATATTGAATAGTGCAAGTGGTTGTATGAAACTCTACAACGAAACCGTTTCGTAGACGCATTAAGTAGAGTATGATGCTTACTTCAAACTAGCTGATGCCAGCGACTTCGTTCGCGTGGACTTCATCTTAAGCTGAGCTTTTGAGCAAAAAAAGTGGCGAAATAATCAAACTATTTCATTTCCATATCGATCTGATAATTCGAAAAAAGTCAACGTGAGTTAGTTTGCATTGCAATTTGTTGATATGGTGCCTTTAAAATAATTTTTAAATGGTGATAACTTTTCTTTCCGATAACCGATTTCGATGAAACAATATGGGCTTTGCTTAATATATTTGTGGAAATTGCATGAAAATCAGTTCAGTTTCTTTGGAGATTAGCCCGTACAAACAGACAAATAGATAAACAGACAGACAGAGTAACAAAAAATTAAAAAAAAACCGGGTTTGTTCTATTTCTCTTCTTAAATCCTCAGTTTTTAGCATTTTTTTCTATGTACAGACATTTGACCTCTACAGTTTTATTATATGTATAGATTTATATAAATGTACGACATTGTTACTAAATCAATATAACATGTAAATTATGCACTTCGATAAATAAACTGATTTACATTCAATAATGTATTCACAACACACCGTATGTCACCCACCCCTATAATATTCACGTTCATCATATACATAACCTGGTACGTAATAACACATACTCACAAAATCGTACACTACTTTATTTTATTAAAAACAATAAAAAAATGTTTATTGTCTAATTATTTTTCTGATTTTCAAGGCAGAAACATTTTATCTATACAACTAGCGATCCGCCCCTTCTTCGCACGGGTGCAATGTAGATGTACTATACAAAAAAAAATATTTACTCGCTGATAATGTAGCTTTCTGTTGGTGAAGATTTTTTTAAATCGCCCCAGTAATTTTTGAGTTAATTCTTACAAACAAATCTTTCCACTTTATAATGAAAAATGTTTTCTTCTACTAAATACATAATAAACAAATATTAGTAACGCATTTATCCAGCTCGGGTATGGATCATAAAGGATTATTAGAAACTCATCTTTTATAAAATATTCAAGACGCTTTCCTTAGCAGTTGTAGTACAGTATTAAAGACTATCCACAAAGGCCATTGTGTTTGAGCACAAGGATTTACCTGTATAACGCAACAGTTTTGTAAAGAAAACAAATATAAGGTACTCACCACGTGGGCGTATTTATCCCGGAATATGAATAGAGCGACGCCTTTCAGTGTCTCCATATTATAGTTCATCATAGCCGTGAGTATGTCTACTAGATTCTGCAATAGCTGTCTGCTCCATTGTCCACTATCGGCGGCAAGAACGAAAAGAACCTCGCCCACAAAAGGCGAAATCTACGGAAAGAATTAGTTTTTAACACAACCGTCAAAGTAAAAATATGAAATTTATTTTTTTTCAACTTTTTGCTCCCTAACGTAGTGTACCAAGACTTGGATTTGTCTTGGTTAAATTCTGATCGTAAGTATAGTTTATGAAATAATCATTAGAAACCCCATGAGGTCACATTTATATGTTTACTAGCTGACCCGGCAAACGTTGATTTGCCATGTAAATAATTTCTAAAAAGCAGGGATTGGTGATAAAAAAGTAAAAATTTAGGATTGTATGTATTTAAAATTTATTATATGCCACATTATAAAAAAATATAAACAAAAAAAATCGTCCAAAAATTTAAAAAAAAATTTAAGGGTGAACAACCCTTATCACTTAGGGGTATGAAAAATAGATAGTAGCCGATTCTCAGACCTACTGAATACGCATATAAAATTTGGTAAAAATCGGTAAAGCCGTTTCGGAGGAGTACGGTAACTAACATTGTGACATGGAAATTTTATATATTAGATTTGCTGGACAACTGCGAATTTTTCTACATAAACTTAACAAAATTCAAGGTACTCTGAAACCATTGATAGCAGATATATGAAAAGCGCCACGGCGATCATTTTCTTACACAAAATCAATGGAATATGCACTTTACGGCTCACAAATTTTGTTTGAAATCGGGGCTAACTTGAAGCCACCGGAGACCTACGTGGGGCCTAGACATCAGGTCAGGATAGGTCACCGATGACCAACGTGCAATTAACGTGTTAATAAACAATGCGTGATCGATAACGAAAAAGGTAATAGTAACCTTCGCCGCACGAGCAACGATGTTCATTTATTATTAGTATATGTTACAATAAAGGGCATATACAGTATATGACAGCTTTACGTATTTTATAAATTACGCTGGCCAACAAAATAGCACTTTTTGACTGATGAATGACTTATGTTTACTAATTTGACGTCGCTTATTCTAAACTAGCTGATGCCCGCGACTTCGTTCGCGTGGGGTTCACTTTAAGCTTAGCTTTTGAGCAAGCTTTCCATATCCTCCACGCATGACATATCCTCCATCCTCTGTACTTGGTGATTTCTTTTGGGAAAGAGCTATCAAATTAGTCATTGACGGTTGCTTTTGCATCATATTATCGACACGTTTAATGGTGGTTGAGATTGGGGTTCGAAGTATGATTTGATATTCAATAGAAATACCATTGTTAAAAAAATGAACCTGACTTTAAAGAAAATTACTTATTTTTTTTATAAATTTAATTAGTGGTGAAGATACTGTATCCACCTCGATATTTATTTCATTTACTTGATAATTTTCATTCTGAGACATTTTTTTTAAACACCAAGTCGAGCAAAAAGCGGCACGGCCGTACTATATATATATATATATATATATCCATCCTTTTCTCGAAGTAGTTCGGGCCATTTTCGACCCCCTATAACTTCGTTGTGGATAAAACTAGAATCCTGAATTTTAGGTCACTAAGCAGGCATTGTATAAACTCGGTATATTTCAAATATCATTCTGTTTGAACCAGTAGTTTAAGAATTATAACTAGTCAAAGTTTGATAATTTGTCACTCACTCACTGACTGACCGATCATCAAAACTCTAAGGCACTTCTAGCAGACATAGAAACTTGAAATTTAGAATGCAATTAGTGTTTAGTCTATAAATCAAGGAAAAACTACAATATTTTGAAATTTCGGTCCAGTTTTCTAGATATACAATTTTTTTTTGTATTTCTGTATGTAATGAATAACTTAAAAACTACTGGACCGATTTTAAAAATTCTTTTACCGTTAGAAAGCTACATTATCACAGTAACATAGGGTATTTATTACTAGAAAAAAATAGAGATCCTTAGAGGCCCTACTAAAAACAACCCAAGGTGTAAAAAAAATTGCCATAAAATGTCTTTCATCGCATGTGATGCGGAAAGTATTGATGATAGAACAAAAAAACGTTCTACAATATTATAGAACATATCAAAATCTAAAAAAAACTTCACGAGACCATATGTCCAACTATTGTAGTTATGTCACTATAACGACTTTTTTCAAAATGAGACTGTTATCCATAGCTTTGTATTAATTCTTATCCAAATAAACTAAGAAAAGGACTATCTACAAAAAGAAATGAGATGCCATCAAAAACATAAATTGTAAAAAAAAGCCAAGTCTTGCAACTCAGTTCTTCTATCGTAAAAAGTTGTGAGATCCATAATATAATACCAAGTCGGTCAATTTATTCAGTCTCTACTGAAGGATCCTTCTGTCTTAAGTAATTACATAATAAGCTAACCTAACAATATCTTATAGTGATCATATCAATGCCAATATTAAAAATCTTTGATGTTTAAAAAAAATAGATTGACTTGGCAATCGCACTAAATAATCTAATTTAATATAATATGTGTTAGTTGTGATACACATTGTGTTTTTAATAAAATCAAAAATATACATTGTGTTTTCATGCGATAGCCGAGTCAATCTATTTATTTAAAACATCAAATATTTTTAATATTGGTATTGATATGATCACTATAAGATGTTGTTAGGTTAGCTAATTACGTAATAACTTAAGACAGAAGGATCCTTCAGTAGAGACTGAATAAATTGACCGACTTGGTATTATATTATGGATCTCACAACTTTTTACGATAGAAGAACTGAGTTGCAAGACTTGGCTTTTTTTTACAATTTATGTTTTTGATGGCATTCCCTTTTCCCGGGATTCCTACTCGGGTTTCCGGTGCTAAATGCGGAAACCTCTAAGATACGAAGAGAGTCCTTAAGAAGCAATAAAAGTCGAATAATCGTAATTCTGTAGAGAAAGGATGAATGAAAAGGTGAAATAAACGATAAGAAATACTTTTTCATACAATATTTCAATAATACATTTTCTATTGTGTTATAATATAGTTCTTAAAAAAAAAAATACAAGAAAAAAAATATTTCCGTTCTACTTCAGATTCGAACTCGCATCTGAAGTTACGCAATGGGCCTGCATATCCACTATTCTACGATTACATATCGGAAATGGCGAAATATTCAAAGTATTTCATTTACATATCAAACTGCACAGAAGTTCTGTGTCAAACTGTGATTGACATCTGACAATTCGAAAAAGTTCAACGCGAGACAGTTTGCATTGCAATTTGGTGATATGGTGCCTTGAAAATTATTTTTAAATGATAACTTTTCTTTCTAGACCAGTGCCGAAGCCTTTAAAAATGGTAAAAAGTGAAAAAAAATTACAGTAGGATGAAACCCATCAGAAAAGGAGGGGAATATGATCAAAATGAAAGGAAAAATAAATTACGGTCGATCCGAGTTCGGGAAGTGGAAGTGGGGGGGGGGGTTTAAGGGTAAAAAACGGTTTATCTCGTTTTCCGGCAAAACTACAAGTCCTATGGAAAAAAGTCAAATGGAAAAGTTGTAGGTAATAAAAAGATCTACAACTTTTGTATTTTCACTTTTTTCACATAACCTCAAAATTTATGTGAAAAATTCAAAAAACCAAGTTTTTGGTTTTTTAATTTTATCTTTTTTGAAAATTTTTGAAATTTTGTGAAAACTTACCTTTAAATACGCTGTAATTTATTTAACTAAAATATATATTTTTTCACCTTATTTTGAATTAATATCGAAAAAACACCCTAATTTTCAATCGAAAATTCACCCGTCAAAATATCAGCTTTTTTCAAAAAGTTGGTGTGGTTTCTGTTCGTTGAAATCTCTACTTTCCGATGGTGAAAAAAAATATATATGTTACTATGGTAAATCTTCTCAGAAAACGCAAAAACCAAAAACCAAATATGTTAATATTTAATAAGACATCTACAATATTTTGAGAAAGTTGCAAAATCTTCTTTCAATTATAAGCGTAGATGTCTATTTATTGCTTTTTTAAGATAACTTGTATACCTGAGTGACCTACGGAAAATTTTAGCCCATCAAAATGTGTTTCATAGAGAAGTGGGGAAGGTTCTAATAGGGTATGGGCCTTACTACATACCTGTTATTTCGTAGCAGCTGTTAAAAAAGTATATATTTTTTTACACCGTCAGAAAGTAGAGATTCCAACGAACAGAAACCACACCAACTTTTTGAAAAAAGCTGATATTTTGACGGGTGAATTTTTTTTTCGATATTAATTCAAAATAAGGTGAAAAAATAAATATTTTTAATTAAATAAATTACAGCGTATTTGGGACATAAAAAGGTAAGTTTTCACAAACTTTCGTTAAAAAAAAAATTTTTTTTGTAAACGATAAAAACAAAAAACCAAAAACTTGGTTTTTTGAATTTTTCACATAAATTTTGAGGTTTTGTGAAAAAAGTGTAAATACAAAAGTTTTAGATCTTTTTATTATCTACAACTTTTCCATTTGACTTTTTTCGATAGGACTTGTAGTTTTGCCGGAAAACGAGATAAACCGTTTTTTACCCTTAAACCCCCCCCCACTTGCACTTCCCGAACTAGGATCGACCGTAATTTATTTTTCCTTTCATTTTGATCATATTCCCCTCCTTTTCTAATGGGTTTCATCCTACTGTAATTTTTTTTGGTTTCAAAAATTATCGACACTGGTCTATTCTGAGAACCGATTTCGATGAAACAAAGCCTATTTGTTGCCCCGGGCTTTACTTAATATATTTGTGTAAATTGCATGAAATCCGTTGAGTATCTTCGGAGATTAGCGTGAACAAACAGACAGACAGACAGACAGACAGACGGACAGACAGACAGACAGACAGACAGACAGACAGACAGACAGACAGACAGACAGACAGACAGACAGACAGACAGACAGACAGACAGACAGACAGACAGACAGACAGACAGACAGACAGACAGACAGACAGACAGACAGATGGACAGACAGACAGACAGACAAGAATCTTAAAAATTGCATTTATGCATTCTGCTACCCTTCTTTTATCACCCCTCTTAATTTCTGGTAAAAATATTTAGTGAAGCGTAATTTCGATTCTACTCTTTTATTATATTATTATGTATAGATATACTTTCATTTTTTTTCCAACAGCTCTTGTTTACGATTTATAGCTTTCATTAAAAATTTGCTGTCTTAGCGTATTAATTTGCTCCTAATTTAAAAATTATTAATTTATCTTATTATCATTTGATATGGTATTGTCAAGAAGAGTGTGTGTGAATGATCCAAACCATTTTTGTTTCATTCGCGGAGAGAATATATTTAAAGAATACCGCTTAAAGGTAACAACGTTTATAAATGAGGCTTACAAAAATTTGTTTGGGCACCCGCTGGAAATGAAAAATAAGCCTAAGCTTCCGTAAAAAGTATGCAAAACTTGCGTGGAGTTTCTACGTTTGTGGACAAATAAGATCATTTAAATCATTTAAAAAAGCTCATTTATTGATTAAACAATTACTATGGTAAAACCGCTTCGCATAATTCTCGAACAAGCGACAGAATGGCAGAGAGAAATTTATTTAATCTTAATAGACTTCGAAAAAGCCTTCGATACATTAAAGTGGACGAGAATTTGGTCCAGGTTGCGTGAAATTGGTGTCCCCGAGAAAATCATCTGTATAATCCAGGCCATCTGTAAGAAGTATTCTTGTAGGGTTACTCACAATGGCCTCATCTCGGAGGACATAGCGGTGCATGCAGGCGTAAGGCAGGGTTGTCTTCTCTCCCCTCTACTTTTTCTTAGTGTCCTTGATGGCGTCATGCAAAACAGCACCAGTACGCGTCGCGGCATAGAGTGGGGACTGACTAATGCCTTAGAAGACTAAGACTACGCCGACGATTTATGCCTGCTTAGCCACACTCGGGCTGATATGCAAGACAAATTGGACGACCTACGCCGAGAGGCAGCGATCTCAGGACTTAAAGTCAACAACAGGAAGACTAAGGAAATGAAATGTGGTACGGCGAGCGCATCTCCGTTATATATCGGCTCGGAGACAGTAGAATGCGTACGTACATTTTCGTATCTGGGAAGCGTTGTGTCTGAAACTGGAGGAACCGAAGAGGACATCGCTTCGAGGATTGCCAAAGCAAGAGTTACCTTTGCACAGCTTCGCCCAATATGGCAGTCACGGAAATTGACACTCCGAGTCAAACTAAAAATATTCCGGTCCAATGTGAAAACCGTACTGCTGTATGGATGCGAGACGTGGAAGGTAACAAAACAAATTTCCCACCAGCTCCAAGTTTTTATCAACCGTTGCCTTCGCCGTTACTCGGTATACACTGGCCCGACAAAATCTCCAATGACCACCTCTGGGAGCGCTGTAATGAAGTCCCGATTGACCGCCTGATCAAGCGCCGCAAGTGGCAATGGATTGGCCACACACTTCGAAGGGATCCCGACCATATCCCGAGGTAAGCCCTTGACTGGAATCCCCAAGGGAAACGAAAGCGTGGTCGTCCTAAACAGACTTGGCGACGGACTGTCATTGCAGAGGCGAAGGCCATTGGGAAGACTTCGAGCGAAGTGAAGAGGGTAGCTCAAGACCGAGCGGGCTGGCGGAACACTCTGGATGCCCTCTTCCCCATTTAGGGGACATAGGACCTTAAGTCATGGTAAAACCGCCTCTGTGGCTCAGTTGAGCGCATACAATATATTTCAACAATGTATATTAAAATAAAGCTCACAGTATAATATTTGAATCAGAAAATTTATTCTCAAAACTGTCTCTGTATAGAAGACTCCTTTGCCATTTTTATCGATAACTTAAAACAATCCGACAACAACACTATCGCTCGGTGACAGCGACTTTTCGGAAAAAGCCTCGGATCAGTTGCTCGACCGATCCGCGTATTGTATGAGGGCGAGCGGTCTGTGTTGGTAAAAAAATCCAAAACAACACGACCGATAATATTGTAATTTTTTAAGTTTTAAAGAAGTAAATAGTAATTATATGATTAAAAATAACCGACATATGAAAGGAAACGCCATCTTTTTGTAAATTTGACGTGGCAGATATTTTTGGGCAACAAGAAACATAAACAATTCGGCATTTTTTCAGGACGTCGATTCAGTCGCGCATAGGACCGTTTGGACTTGTACTTTGACAGAGGGGAACGCCTGCGTATGGCTACTCCCCTTCCGTGTTGCTCTATGAATGAAACAGACAAATAAATGTCTGCCCTTTGCCCACCTAACCACCTTTGGTAAAGCCACCTTTGTGTCTCACTAGGTAAGGTTCCCACGCGCGCCTCCGATTTAAATATAATCAGTAGTTTTTTTTTTTAATTAGATATAATATTTTCAAAAAGCATTTATGCACGTTTTTCATAATTTTTCATGTAGATTTCAGGTACAGATTGAAATACAAAAGAATATAAATCCCAAAAAAGCTCCAGGGTTCGATCTAATTACTGGACAAATTCTCCGTTATCTGCCACGGAAAGCAATAGTTAAGTTGACTTACAAAATTAATGCATCATTTAGGCTAAAGCATGTTCCTATATTATGGAAAGTTGCGGAAGTCATAATGATAATAAAACCAGGTAAACCTCCGCATGAAACAACATCATACAGGCCAATTTCACTGCTCCCTATTATGTCTAAATTGTTCAAAAAACTGCTTCTAAAGAGACTTAAGCCAATCATAGTAGAAAGAAATCTAATCCCTGATCATCAGTTTGGTTTTAGAGAAAAACATTCTACGATAGAGCAAATCCATACAATTACAAACATCATTGAACAGTCTTTGGAAAGAAAGGAAGTTTGTACCACCGTTTTTCTGGATGTTTCGCAAGCATTTGACAAAGTCTGGCATGATGGCCTTATGCACAAATTAAAAACTCGACTACCTCGTCAGTTTACAGAGATCTTGGAATCGTATATAAGAAATCGACTATTTAGAGTACGACAGGAGGACGCCTACTCTGAACTGGTAGAAATCAAAGCTGGGGTACCACAAGGAAGTGTATTAGGACCGGTCCTTTACCTACTATACACATCTGATATCCCACAAATAGAATCAAGCACTATAGCCACCTTCGCTGATGATACTGCAATAATGAGTACCAGTGTCGACTATGGGGATGCTGTTCAAAAAACACAAACTGTCATCAATAGCATAAGTGATTGGACAAAGAAATGGCGAATCAAATTGAATGAGTCAAATTGTGTTCATATTGATTTCACCAATAGGCATATACAGTATCTTGACGCTAAGCTTCGCTGGAAAGCCCACGTCAAAAAGAAACGTGAAGAATTAAATATAAGATTTAAAAAAATGTACTGGCTGATAGGGAGGCAATCACCCCTATCAGTACAAAACAAGGTACTATTATACAAGCAAATCCTAATGCCAATATGGACGTATGGTATACAGCTCTGGGGCTGCACTGCCAAAAGTAACTTAGAAATCATTCAGCGATTTCAAAATAAAGTACTTCGGGATATAATTAACGCCCCGTGGTATGTTAAGAACGAAATTATCCACAAGGACCTTAATGTGGATACAGTGCAAAAGACAATAAGCAAATATGCTGAAGCTCACCATAAAAGACTTCATAATCATGTGAATGTCGAGGTAATCCAGCTCCTCGACACAACGGATATAGTGAGAAGACTCAAGCGAACTAAACCGTTTGAGTTAGTGTAGTGTTAGTAAACTGTGTATGAAAAAAGTGTAAGTGCTAGGATAAGGAAACATGAACAAAGTGCCTCTGAAAATAATTATGGACACTAAGAAAAGTCACTGGACATTATCTTAGTTTTTAAGTAAAGTAATACTGTAGTATTTTAAGTTAGATGTAAATTACTCATTAGTCATTATTAATAATTAATTATAATTGGCTAGATTGTAATAGCATAAAGTTTTTACAACATGTATTGTAGAGCTTTATATATTAAAAAAAATGTAGATTATGACCCACTTGGTCGATTGCAAAAATATTAACTATACGGCCCCCTAAGGGTCAAAACTTTGGGGGTTTATTTCACCCCCTAAAAATATTTTTCCGCCGATAAATAAAATACGTGTCTCTTAGATTTTACGTTAAATAACACATTTCAGCGGCATTGAAATCGGAGGCAGACATAGTATACACGTCGCGTTTAGCATCGTAGGTCCCGAGTTCGCATCCCAAGGATTAAATTATTAAAAATCAATTGGTTCAGTCACCTACTTGCCTGACTAATAACTGACAGAAGTGATAAATAGTTAAGCTGAGTAGACTTCCTTTTCATGGCAGATATTGTTTAAGATAGGAGCCGTATTACAAGACATTACTCAAGTCGTAATCTATTCTTGAGAACTGCCAAGATGTCAAAATTAGATTCAAAATGGGCCTTAGTTTATGAACTTTAAGTTGTTAGTGGTACTTATAATTAACAACTTAGTTTATAATTATATTTCTCTTTGTCCTTGGTGTTTATCCATAATAATTATTTTTGTATATGCGTGTGATTGTTGTGAATTAATATCAATCTAGTTATGTCTGCCCCATTCCTCAAATCGGGCTTATAAATTCACCATGATAAATTAAATTTTACTAAAATAACTTGTTGGATATATTATGAGGAAAAGAAAGAGGAGGAGAAATAAATAACAACATAATACAAATACTTTTTTTGGACAAAATATATTTATTAAGCCTTTACAATTAAGACAAAACCGTTGTATTTTTTAAAGATAAGAACTAATTACTTTTTTAGCAAAAAAAAATAGTTTGAGTTAAAATTTATTTAACAAATAAAAATATATATGCTGTTTCTCCTAATAAACAGCTTCGTAGCTCATCGTAAACCAATCCAGCTCCACTAAGAAGGCGTTCACTGGGAACACTTGATGGTGGGGCTGATAAATTGAGGTACTACTACATAAAGTACATCACTTCCTCTTAAAATTCCTCTTAATATGAGGAAGAGAATTCGTGAAAAAAAGTGAAGAAGTTCCGCATTAAGAGGAAGAGGAATCCTCATCAACCCCATTATATATCCACCATGAAGGAAATAAAGTATTGTTATTATTTAGTGTAGAAAAAATTAAACCTAAGGTTGTCCCTGAAACTACACATAACAACATAAACTCTAACTTACCCTGAAAATATATAAGCAAAGGTTGCGACGAGATATACAGAAAAATAACCCTTAAAATTTTAATATTTTGAGAAGATCTCGCATCCTTTATCTTGTCCAATATAAATTGATATTCCTTGGAGGGAATTAGTATTAAATTGTTTTCTAAACTTACCCTATCAAAGGTCTCAGCCGACTCTCGCAAAGAAGCTAGAACGTGCAATATGACGTCAGCAACATCTTGCCGGCGTGGGACAGGGCTGTTCATTGCCGTGAATAGGTTTGCGATATTATCAATTGACACTTCAATTAGTATATCATAGAGTTCATTTTCCTGCGAACAATAAGATACAATTAAAGGCTGAATTCTTCTATCGTCTTATATCTTGATTTTTTACAAGATACAAACTAACCCATGTAGGTATTCTGGACGTTAATAAAGAGCCCTAATAGATGAGAAAATTGACCGAACATACCCAAATATATTATGTTTGTATGTACATACATATGTATATTTAGGTATGAACGTATGTTGTCTATGTAGACTTAAAGGGAATAAGTAAAGTAAAGGGGTATTTGTAAGCCTTTTTAACCTAACTTAATATAAGTTTCAAATTGTGGGATGTTTTTTTTAATGTTAGATAGAGACGAGCATGAGGTTCACTTGATGATAGGTGATAATATGATAGGTGATAAGTCATCCACTGAGCATCAGTCAATGATGCGCTGTCGACTTACTCTTATTTCGAGCAATCGGAAATCCATAGACTGAAACCGAAACGCGCAATATGAACTTCACGGTTTTTCCATCTATGAACATGTTGTACCGGTGGGATTCGAACCCACGTCCCATTGGCTAATGGGGACAGCGATATGGCGAAAATAATGCGGATTGCATAATAAGAACCAGCAAACAACAAGCAATCATACTTTAAACTCATTTCCAGGGACTGAATACCGGTTAATTTACTATGGGAGTTATACCGGTATACTAAAGGTTTTTGTTAATATTCTTTCATTTTTATTCATATTTACTGAAAAAAAATACTGTGGTAAGTTTAGTGTGTATTACTCTTTAAAACTAATATCATGGTATCTCAGTCAGACACGTATTTTGTAAAATAAAAATTCACCGGTTTCAGTCCCGCTCATTTCATTTAACGAAGAATATATAATAATAATAAAATTCTTTATTAACCATTTTTTTCGTGTACAGTATTAAATATATAATACAATATCTTACCTCCAACACCTTGATGAAACAAATTATCCAGTTTCCTAGTGCAGGGGTGCTGTGCCACTCTGCCAGCCAGCGATATAGACAAGACAATGCGGAACGCAAACCCGCGCCAGCCGGGCCATTTTCACGCTGATGCACTAACCAGCGTGCCGCAGACAATCCAGCGTCAGGATCGGATTCATCAATCACTACTAGCACCACAGAAGTCGCAGGGCACACATCAGATTCTACAAAAAAAAACCTTTATTTATTTATTGTTGTAAATGAAAATAAATGTTAAAACTTCTTAATCCTTAAGAATTTGGTTGATTTGAAGTGTTTTCGAGATTCTAAATCTTATTGGATCTTATTTGAAACTACATTTGTTTGCAAACAAAAGCCTGTGCACAAACTTGTGTATAAGTGTATATTTATATAAGGTTAACTATATCTATGTATATCTATACTTATTTTTATTTTTATATTATTAAGAGGAAAGATTTGTATTTATGGATTTTTGTATGTTTTGAATAAACTTAAAAACTACTTGACCGATTTTAAAAATTCTTTCACCAATAGAGCGTAGAGATCATTATCAGCGAGTAACATATGCAACGTTTGTGTATAGTTTATCTACATTACACCCGTGTGAAGCCGGGGCGCGCTATTTATAAAGCTTGATTTAACCGTTAATTATATAACCAAAGCTTGGTCGCCTCCATCGACTGTTGTAGTATGTGTGTTACATTCAGTACAACGGCCCTGGGTTCGATTCTCAGTTAAAGAAATTCAACTGTAACAAAACAATCAGTGAAATATTAAAAATGTATCAAATGTAAAAATAAATAGTACTGGCTTAATTAATATACTCACGTGGATCTGAAATGTAGGAGTAAAATTTATCGATAACGGCTGTGACAATTTCGTTGCGACTGTCACAATCCACATTATTTGTGGCATAAAGGAGAAACTCTTCAATTGACTGTAGAAATTTCCTCAGCTCTTGCTCTGTACCAGTCACACGACCTGCAAGAAGAGTGGTTCCATTATGAAGTTTATACTGAGGGAAGTAATGATCACAGTTAGGTTTCCAAATGGAGGAACTAGGAATTTAATTATTTTCATTCAGTCCAAGAGACTATCAGAACCAGAAGTGGGACAGCTGAAATAAACAATAGCATGATACAGACAATTTATGGGTCTTCATGTTAAATGTAATAGTAGGTTCATGTGATATTTTCAATAACTGAACATATTAACCTTAAAATCTAAATAATAAAGGCATAAATACCCATTTGAATTAAGAGCATCTGTTGCTGTGATAGTATATTCCTAGGAACTTGACGGGGTCGTTGGCGCGTTCCTGCCGTGCGCATCAATGGGTCGTGGGTTCGAATCCCACCAGGACGACATGTATATAATTTTTTGTAAGCATGTCTTCCCCACGTCTGGTAACTTTGGGTATTAGACGGGTGGGAGGAATGTCAAAATTCCCATCAGGAAAGAACTGTTCATAGATGGAACTGAAGTGCACATTATGTGTTTCGGTTTCAGCCTATGGATTTAATAAATGCCCGAGGTATAAAGTAGGTTGACAGCGTATCATTGATGTTCTGTGGCTGAGGTGTCACCTACCGTCAAGTGAACCTAATGCTTGTCTATTGATATCTAACATAAAAAAGGGATCTGTATAGAGATCTATTACATATATATATATAAGACAACAATACAATAGCTTTGAAATTCTAATTAAATACTTACTGAGACACTTCACTACATTCTGACAGTTCTTGATGAGCACATGTGGAGCAGGCATATAAACAGGCTTTTCCATAATCAGTTGAACATAATCTACCAGTGCAGCCAAATCCAGCTGCTTTTGGTTGTGTGGAACCAGCTCATGCTTTTTAACAGCCATTTTCTTCCTTGGTCTTTAACAATAAAATTATTGAGTTGATATATTTTGATGTGAAAAGAATATAGTTATTTTTTTAATGAAGCATAGCCTTAGGGATTGCAATCTTATTTTAGTGCCAGCTGTATTTAAGGCACTGCCAGTACCATTTCCACTTGATCAAAATGCAAATGATTTTTTTATCAAATGAGAAAGATGAAAATCTTTTAACGGACAATACCTACATATACATGCCTAGAATCAGTAAGGTTTTTAGAACACTAGTTACCTTCAATAGGTACCTCTGTGCTTGTTCAAGTTACATACATATAAATACATCACACCTCTTTCCCATTGGGGTAGGCAGAGATCACAGAATTCAATATCGTCAGATCCTTATATACAACTGTCGCTTCTTCCACTTTCATCAATGCTTTCATACACACTCATCGGTTTTGAGTATTTTTGACCTGGCTCTTTTGATTAATGTCCCCGATCTAATCAAGGTCTTATTTAAACAAAAACATTTCAACCTATTCTAGAGATCTTACATTAAATGTTTCTATTTTTAAGAGTTTCTTTAATTTCCTATCACTTGCTAGAAGGTTGTGGTCTAATTCCCCACGGAGACCAACCGGATTGGGGAATAATGTTTCAGAAATAGATGTTGATGTAATACTGTTCTTGTTTGGGTTTGGGTTGTCAGTGTCTACTAGTTGCTATATTTTATTTTCTGAATCAATGCTTGATGTTGATTTATTATTTTGTCTCATGAAGCATGGAAAGGGGTTACGTTTATTTAAGCCTAATTTGAGCTTAAAACTGAAGTGAAAGTGGGCCCTGTAAGGTGTACTATTTTTTTCTCAGCAACTTCAGGTCCAACAAGACTTGAATAAGAATCACAGCTATCAGGTATTATTCTACAAGAAATTTCACATTTTTAATAGAATTATTTAGCTATGCTGTATATATCCTTGTTTTATTTTTTAGTTAAACTTTGAAAATTAAAATTTGTAGCATTTTACTTATTTACATTTTTGATTATTTTGATTTTGATTTATCAATGATAGATCTATCATATATATCTATTTTTCTATTATATCTGTATAATATTTCTCATTATGATTCTCATATTTTTATTAACACCTTAACACACAGCTTTTTGGAAAAAATAGAATAGAAATTAACTCAAGTGTACAAGTTATGGGGTTATTAATGTTATGTAGTGTAGTGTGTAATAAAATCATTTTATGTCCATAACAAGATTTTTTTAATTAATTGTGTTAATAACATTAATGGTAGTAACATAAAAACTAAACCTAAAATCAAGACTAAACAATTCACATTCAGGTGGTCACGTTTGATAAATTTTTAGCTATTACAGATTTGGGAAAAAGAAACAATTTTTGAATTCATAGAAATGTTTAATACAAAGCAATCTCTTCCTAGCAAATATCTTTAACCTGGGCCCTGGACCAACACCTTTATCCTTCCTTATAAGATATTTATGCAACACAGAATAACACTACCACTGTAAGCAACAAATTCTAAATGACTACAGATGTGGAAAGCAATATTATAAATATATTACCATTCACATAAGTAGTAATTTCATATATTTTTCAGTCTAACGGCTATTTAACATAAAAAATGTGATAGGTCGAAGTCGCAACAATTTTATACCTAATTTTCCACTAATACTACTCAAACATATGTCAAAAATATAAGAAAAGCGAATGATAAAAACTGATCGGAACACTTACGATATTCACGTTATTTTCTTGCAATTTATCACCCGCAATAATTATTCACTCACGTCATTATAGTACTAGGTAATATATAAGCATCTCATGTTATTTTTATACATATGAAAACATATTCATTGTTCATAAATACACAAACACTCACGAAATAATTCTTCAGGAAATTTTATTTCAACAAGAGACCTTTCATAAAGACTACACACTATAACCACTTATGCATAAAACAGAAAATTATAAAAATCGAACAAAGCTAGGATTTGAGATTTCATCAATTTGCCATTATTTATTTTAGTAACAGTAGTTGGAATTATGATTATTTTTCTCAATAGTAATCGCATTCTATGACATAAAAAGTAGGGAAGGGCATCAACTATCGATATATCAAAATATCGATTTTTTTTAGAAAATAATCGATAAATATCGGCGATATTTTTAATTTTGAAATATCGATAATCGATATTTATTTCCGAATATTGGATTCGATATTTTTTGAAGAGCTTTATTATAATTTATAACTAGCGACCCGCCCCGGCTTCGCACGGGTCTAGATTTTTTTGACAAAAAAGCAAGGGTTGTATGTATTTTTTAATGCCACATAATAAAAAAATAAAAACAAAAATATCGTCCAAAAATAAAAAATAAAAATTTAAGGGTGAACAACCCTTATCACTTAGGGGTATGAAAAATAGATAGTAGCCGATTCTCAGACCTACTGAACACGCATATAAAATTTGGTAAGAATCGGTCGAGCCGTTTCGGAGGAGTATGGCAACGAAAACTGTGACACGAGAATTTTATATATTAGATAATAATTATTTATTCTACTTATAATTGGAATATTTGTGTTCGTTTTACGTAAGTATAAATTAACGTAAACTAAAGCGCGCGAGTTTTGGTATAAGTGCTGCCTCTGTCTTCAAAATGATTTGTTTTGAACTATGTATATTGTATTTGCATAGTACCCCTCTGTAGTTTGTGAACGCAACCAAAAAAAATGTCTTGGATAAAACTGCCAATTGTGTTATTTTTTTTCATGTTCGAATATTTTGTCAATTTTTCAGATAATCGCGTTTTGAGATAAAAATATCGATTTATCGAAATATCGATATTTTTTGCTCGGTATGTATCTGTATTTTGTGAACGCAACCAAAAAAAATGTCTTGGATAAAACTGCCAATTGTGTTATTTTTTTTCATGTTCGAATATTTTGACAATTTTTCAGATAGGGGTCGACCCGCCGTTACTTTTGTACCCGGTCACAAAAGTAACGGCGGGTCGACGATAACTAGATTCGTCCAATGGTCGAACACCGCTTCGCCGCCGTCAGGCGATAGCTGTGACTACCCTCCTCACTTGCAGTTAATCGCCGCATACTCCACGCGCTGTAAGGTTATGTGAGAGGATTCAACGTAGTTTTACAAACCAAAAGTAGGTTTTTTGATATTTTCTTATTTAATGTTTACGTAGTCGTAAAAGGATGGTAGTAATCTGAATTTTTGCATATCCATTTTTGATTAGATTGATTGTACATTGTTTAAATTCGTTTTTGTTTAGCACGTTCCGTTTTCAGGTTATATTTCACGTTTCAACAAAAATGAGGAAGGGTACAAAAGTAACATAGTCCTATGGGTACACAAGTAACGTGTTACTTTAATTACCTACATAATTTTTATGTGTTAGTAACTGTTGCTGTTGCGATTAATGCTCAAGGAGGACACATACCTCCTTTTTTCGTATTCCCATTGAAACGATTCCAAGACCACATGATACTTGAGGGTCCTGTTGGTTATTCCGAAGCTGGCAATGCTAGTGGATGGATGCAGAATACAGAATTTTAACTGTTTCTACAACATTTTAAAAGACAAGTCAAGCCAACAGTTGATCGAAAATTATTGTTACTGCTCGACAATCATATATCGCATATATCTATTCAAGCTCTATATTTTTGTAGAGGAAATGAAATAGTATTGCTGTCGTTTCCACCCCATTGCACGCACATACTACAGCCTCTAGATAGAGCAGTGTTTGGGCCGTAAGATTGCAATACTGACGGACACGCCCGAATAAAACTTAATTGAACAAGAATACCGCTAAAGATATAAAGCCAAGGAAACGGTACTACAAACCGATACTGGTATAGGTAAGAGAAAATTGGACATCTACAAAAGTAAAGGGAAAAGGAAAAAAGACCAAATAAGCACCTAAAGACATGGAAAATAAATCTGACGACGACGAATGCTTCTGTCTCGTATGTTAAGAAACTTTTAACAACAGTTGACCAAATGAACAATGGTGAATGGTGAGTGGTCCCATGCGGAATGCGTGGACGATAATAAGAACTATGTGTGCCATAATTGCGAGTCTGAGTAGGATAATAATACTGAATAGTCTGATTAACATAATATAATAATTGATCTCTTTACTTAAACTTAAACTTTTTATGAGCATTTAGAATGAAGAAGTTTATTTGTGTTTTTAATTTGTAGTAAACAAAGTCTTTAAATAAATAATTGTTGATTTAACATATAATCTTATCTTATACCTTTAAACGAGCCATTCTTGTATATATATATATAATTGGAATCTCGGAATCGGCTCCAACGATTTTCATGAAATTAAGTATACGGGGGGTTTCGGGGGCGAAAAATCGATCTAGCTAGGAATCATTTCTAAAAAATGTCATTTTATTAGTGTTTTATCAACTTAAAGGAAAAATTACTTTTCCTGACATCTATCGGCGAATAACAATACTATGTCATTTTATTCGTGTTTTATCAACTTAAACGAAAAATTACTCTTCCTGACATCTATCGGCGAATAGTAATACTATTTTTTTTTAAACTAGGAATCATTTCTAGAAAATGTAATTTTATTCGTGTTTTATCAACTTAAACATAAACTTACTTTTTTTTATTGGAAGAATAATAACAAAAAGGTGGCGTTTGAGTAGTTCCAATTTAAACTGACAATGACTCTTCCTGACATCTATCGGCGATTAATAATACTATTTTTTTTTAAATTGCTTTAACGACACAACAACACTAAAGCTATTCCAGCAGATGGCGTTGTTAAGTAACACGAAGTCAATGAGTTTTTGCTTTGAGGTTAGACTTAATTTTATTAGTATGTAATTCGTACTTAAATCCAAAAAACACAATTTATAAAAAAAAATACCGATCAAAAATACCGGACATCCAGGTACTATTGTATTAATTACCAACTTCTTTGTATTGTTACTTTCGACCCACACCGTGTTACTTTCGACCTGCCTACGTGGTCGAAAGTAAGAACTGACGTTTTTTTTAACTCTCTGTTATTCATATAAAATACACCATAATAAAATAAATCGAGCTACTACTGTAAAGAACATAAACTGAATTTATATATGGTTATATTAATTTAATGACAATATTAAAACCTAGCCAGAAATATGAAATATAGCCCCTATATGAAGCGATATTAATCTTAATTTTATTATTCTAATGCGCTGATTTCTTAATTAGCGCATTTTAATTCTAATCTTATTATTTCTCACCGCTTCATATAGTTATTCCCGAACAACCGGTAGGCAACAGAGGGGTGAGCACGAACAAGTATCGAAAGAGTATTCGTATCGTCGACTGTCATTTGTATGAAATTTCCAAGGACTTTATATATATAACAGGACTGAGTACTCGCAGCCTGATAACGAGCCGAGCAGGACGTTTAGTACGGAGGAGGTGTGTCACTTTCTAATAGGGTGACCACAATATTTTTGTTACGTGGGGCTTGTAATTATTATAATATTTGTAATCACAAATCGGGAACAAACCTACAGAAACCAAGATTTCAATAACATTTTGTATGCTAATAAAGGCTACTATATCACATTTATTTTATTTTTTTGGAGGTGTTCACTCTATAATAACCCCATAAAAATGCCTAAAATATAATATAAACATATCCATTATAATTATTATTAATAACAAAGCTTGGTATGAAAAATAATATATTCTCCTGTAAGTCTACCATCACTAGAATCATTTACAATTTTAAAAAAGTCTACTTTTTTCATATTTTTTTGTTAAATATTTCTACAACAACTTGGTTTTAGTCCAAAATAAGTATACATATAAACTCCTCAAAACGACGGTATAGTCATGAATAGACTTTTCCATTGGGGGCAGATTGCCTGTGCTTAACCGGCTAGCCACTAGACCCTTAATTTTAAGTATGGATGATATAACAAATTCAAATAAAAGAAACTGTATTCATTGAATTTATTTTTTTCTTAAGTAATTAGATTTTGATTTTGATAGAATATTCTTAAATTGAAATATGAATTACTTAATGCCTTCACTAACTGCAACTTATGGGTTCCTCATTACATTGAACAGGATGTGGAGGGCAAAATAATTTAAGTTTTGTAAAAATAAATGCTTTAGTATCATCAAAATCTTATTTTTGATAGTATTTCTGAATCAGGAATACATTGTTCGACGGGTTGTAACGGGGCCTTACTCAGTACTCTTATCTGCTTATTTTGTGCCTGCAACAAAATAATAATATAACTTCATGAATTTTATACATTTGCTCAAAAAGTAGACTTTTTGTGTTTTGCGTGCAGAAAGTTATATTAATATATGAGGGGTATAAAATTATTTTTTTAAGTAAGCACACCATATTGAAGAGCTCAAAAGCTGTAATATTGTATAATTATAATTATTGTGCAAATCCACCTCTATCCAAGGTAAAATTCGCTTTGAAAATAGCGTTTACTTGCAAATCGGCTTCGATCCAAAATTTGTTAGAAGCAAATCGGCCTCTGTCACATACGACCAATCAGGAGCCTCAATTTCAAAATTTCTAAGATGGCGAATCTTTTAGTTTTCAAGGCAAGTTGACTAATAAATACTGCCCGTTTTTTTGTCATTTCTCTGTGATTTTCATTGGAATGGAAGAAATTATTCAACCTGCTCGTGCAGGACGAGCCAGGAGACGTGTAAGAAATGTAGAACAGTGGTGGCGTGTGCGGGAAAGGGCAAACAAGTAACAAACATTTGCTTGATTTTTGACCGTTATGGTAGGGTCTGTATAAGATTTTTAAGCAAAAAAATTATAAAGCATTTTTTTTTTTCACTTAATGGTTGTAATTTTTTTTATGCTAAACTATCTTCTGCTTTTGGTTAAGGTATTCTGCAAAATAAGTTATATATAGTTAGTTTTAGTTCAAGAAGATGAGCCATCCTGCGATCCACCTGAGTCAAATATAATGGTTTAAAGACCTAAATAGGACTGTCTTACTTTTATATTTTCAATTAAACTTGAGACACCTTAGTCCTAAGGTTTTTCTGAATTATTATGGAAATCTTATATATATTTTTTATTTTAGTGATTCTTACTTAAATGAAAAGTTCTAATTAAAATACTAATAACAAAGTTTTGCATAAATGTGAATTACTTACGATGTATTAGAAAATGTCAAATAGCTCAGTATTGGTGTTTAGTGACTGAAGCGCCTTTGCTTTTACACCCCTCATATGTAAGTAGGTAAGTGTCCATCAGCTAATAATGGGCTTACCGTAAAAACAGACGGTATTGCGGCTTTCAATAACTGTTGGGAATTAGCTGTACTAAAGTGAAGGCTACATACAACGGAGCTTTAAGTAATCTTTTATGACATCAGAAAAACATTTAGCCATATTTTTTCTGGTTTTCATTCTTCGGAAAACTGTCAAAGAAATAAAAATAATAATACGTCATGGCATATGATAACACCAGGGATAACGGACCTTTTTTTCAAGTTGGTTAAACAAATTAAATGAATGGTTTTGCACCTTATTTTTTTTATTTGGTTTACATAACTAATAACAATATTACACGCTGATGATAGCAATCGTAGGTATAACAAACGGATCATAAGACACTCCGACCAACTAATCCCGAAATCCCGCATGATATGGTTACCCTATTTGTTATAAATCTAAAATTACCTTTTTTCGGCTTACCTGTAAAATATTATGCTGCAAACATCATAGGATTCACTTTTACAAAATTGTACACAACACTTTTTCAATTGTACACAACCATTTCTTCGAAGAAACCTTACTAAATTACGAAAAATAAATAAAAACAACTATTATGACATTACATCGCATAAATGCAATGACATGCCATGACACATCAGTCATCAAATGATTGATTGACATTGATTAATTTCTATCGCTTGACATGTGTTAGAAAGAGCTAAACAGCCTCCGTACTAGATATCTCGCTCGGCTCGTTTTGCCTCTGTCAATGTTGGAAGCCAAAATTGAGTCTTAATACCTATACCTTAAGATGTGTTTTTGTAATTTTAAATTTTGGCAGTGCTCAGTCCTGTTATATATATAAAGTCCTTGGAAATTTCTCATACAATTGACATTTGACGATTCGAATTCGATGTCGATAGTCGTTCGTGCATCGAATTCGAATCGTCAAATGTCAATTGTATGAGAAATTTCATACAAATGACAGTCGACGATACGAATACTCTTTCGATACTTGTTCGTGCTCACCCCTCTGTTAGCGTAGTTCGCGACGTTGCCGCCGTTGATCGACAGAGGGCGCCTACATCGCCCGCCCGCCTAAGCCGCCCAAGTCCGCTTTAGTTTCGGATTGTCGTCACTCTGTGCAGCGCCTTTCGCGCCAAAGTTTAAATTTTAAATATTATATATTATTTAATTCCTTTTCTTTTGTCTCGCCGTGCCGCTTCGCGTATAAATTCGCGGAGTGAGCCGGCGACCGCCTGTTGGCTGTTGGTTTTGTCTTATTATTTCAGTTACCAACCTTATGTTAGCCACTCAATCATCCATGGACGCATTAGTATAAAAAAATATACTGACTTACGTCCGAAGGCGTAAAATTATCTAACAGCGCGAAAACTGAAAACGTCTTACAAATTATTGTCATAAAGCTGCTTATAAACAGGCCATATTTTACTGCAATATAGTGCCCTGCCAGTCTATGCATTATTTCAATAATGGCCCGGCCATATACCTAGGTATTTGATATTGCCAAGCGTTTAATCAGCACGTGCCTTATGTTTTATGCTTTTCCTTTAAGCAAGCTCGTAACTAAAACAAGTCAATGCATATTATAGTAGTCCAGTAACAATAACCACCTATTATTATAATATGTACATCTGCGCCGACCCCAAATAAAAAAAAAGCAGAAAGAAAAAGAAGTAGGTACATCTGTGCGGACAATCTATTCTATAATATTTTGTAGTGTGTATATGACGTATTCTTACTAGTCTGTGTTGACTACTGTAGTCTGTGGTACAGAAAGAAAACATTTAGGTAAAGTGCGCGCCAGATAAGTCTGCGCGCGGCAAAAATTGGAACTAAATTTCTTTCCGTCATATTGTTTTCCGGAATTAGTGTGCAGCAGTGGCGTTTTTATTCGATTTTATTGGTAATCATCATGCCTAAGGTTATAAAAAGTGCTGGCAGAGATGTTATATTGAAAGTAAAACGTGCTTATGAAGCAGAACGGCAAAATAAAGGGCCGATTGTACCATTTTCAAAACTTTTTTATTACTTGACAGGTAATTTTTGGGGTGACCAGTACATGGTATTATGTCTTTATGTGGTGTATTTTTATACGTTACATATTTTTACTTTGTTGTTGGTTAATGATTTAAACCCCATTGAAAAAAAAGATGTAATGTGGAAAAAAAATTAAATCAAGCCACAGGTGAAATATCTTCAATCTGAAGCGGCATTTAATTCGATAATGTGTGTCAGCATGTTGAAAAAATCGTAGACCAATATTTTGAATCTGACAGGCTTTTGGACATAGAACTGGACAAATTTATAATTGATCATGCAAGTGACAGCAAAACTTCAAACTCTTCTAATAACGAGTCAAGTGAATCAGAAACATGTGAAAATAGAATGGAAAGATTGACCCACTGATGGACCATAGTTATTAGACCATTAGACCAAAATTTAGAAGTTCTGCTATATTCTCGATAAATGATTTACATTACTATATATACTATATATATATTTATATAATTTGGTGTTGTTTTATTTAATTGTAGATTATGTAAATATTCCTTATGGAGCTGGTAAGTAAGGGGTTATTCATTTACAATATGTAACAAATTAAAAATATATATATTTTCACTGAGTTTTAGTATGTAATTATTATTCATCACCCTAAAACTAATTGAAATTTACAAATAAAATAGTTACATCACGTCAGATTTAGTAGTTAATTCGACGTGATATCTAAATATAAATTTGTTTTCTGTTATATACTAAGTATACCTAATACGAATTAAAATTCAGAATGCCGGTGATTTTTTTGGTGTTGCATAGTGGTTGAGAGTTTGCTTTCTATACCTGGCAATATTTGGTACGCCACCCGTCGCGCGCAGACTTATCTGGCGCGCACTCTACTTAATCTGAGAAAACATTGGATTGGTCAAAGGATTATATTCAATATTGACTGACATTAATTTTAACAAATTGACAGTGGGACAGCGTTGCCAGAAGGTTACTTTTGTAACCTTTTAGGTGATTTTTGACTCCTTCAGGTTACTTTTAGGTTACAGGGCTCGAAAGGTTCCTTTTAGGTGATTTTGCTGAATTTATAGATTTTTTATATTCTTACATGAAACCACCTACAATTGGAACGCAACGTTGGCTAACGAAAACTGCATTCGTAGGCAGTGAGTGCAACTCTCAGACGAATAATCTCTGAGATTCAACTTCTAAAAACAAGTATTTCTCTCAAGCGACTGATATTGTATCCATAACATCAAAGCATAGTATAACACAAACGACCAAAGCGTCTCGTTTACTCGCTAGTCGCTCATTTAATCGGATGAATTAGTTCGTGATAAGCGCCGCATATTTATGATTAGGCGAGATACACGAATATAATTTGGGGACGCACTCGAATTTGGTTTTGTTTGGTTTGGAAACATGAAATTTATTAATATTTCACCATTCAGTATAATATATCAAAAGTTGCTAAAACAACTACTGTTTAATTTGAATCTAAAACATTACTAAATTATCCATATTTCTATAAGTAAATACAACCAACAAAAAACAAAATAATTACTTTTCATACAAAAAGGTTACTTTTTTAATCATTTTAGGTAACTTTTGACAAGACACAGCTGGCAACACTGGTTTGTATGGAGTGCCGTCTCTTACTAATATACAGTGTTGCCAAGTTAGCCATTTTTTGGCTATATCATATGTTGCCACATTTAAGATCGGTTTAGCCAAAAATATTAAATATTATTGGCTAAACATTTTAGCCACACTTTCAGCAACTTTTAATTATTGACAATGTTTAACAATTAACATTATAATACATAATAAAAAAGGCAAAAATTACAATACGTACTTCGATTCCATAACACTTAATGTTTTCACTCATCTACATATATGTTTAATGCAAAAATATATGACATTAAAAACACAACGAAACTAAAAAACAAATACAAAAATCGAGTTAAAACAGGTGAGTTTGTTCTTTTTTCTTAAAAAAAAGTTTCATTTTTCAAGGAACGCAAGAAAAATATTCTTTCCTTGTTTATAAAGAACCAGAACAGCTATCAACGTCAAATGATGTAGAATTAACCTTTGATAGACTAATAAAACGTTTTAATAAAGTTATGGACTTTCTTTTTAATCCAATTATTGGCCACTTTTAGCAACTTTTTAGAGTATGAAATTTATACATTATTTATTAATTATACATTCTGGCACCTTTTTAAAAGTATTTGGCCATTTCTTGTTCCATAAACTTGGCAGCAAGTGACGGACAAGTATCCATGGTCATGCAATAAATTAAAAATTAACCAAAAAACAAAAACCGACTTCAAAACTATAAGTAAAAAATAATATTTTAATTACTTCAAAGCATTATTTATTAACAGTTATTTTTGAAGTCGGTGCCACCCAACCGATGCCGCTCCGTACCGTTCGAAAAGTTGCAAAAGCAGGATTAAACAGTCCTACTTTGCTGGCACCGACTCCAAAAATAACTGTTAATAAATAATGCTTTGAAGTAATTAAAATATTATTTTTTACTTTTTAGTTATAGTTTTGAAGTCGGTTTTTGTTTTTTGGTTAAAAATAATTTTTTTTCAAAATTTTTGTAGGAAGTGTATTTTTTAAGTTCATTAATCCTTACATAATAATTTAGTAGACCTACCACTAAACGTGCTGCTCAAATGAGACAGCGCCGTGAAAGGAACTACAAACCATAATATCATCCACGTATAAGATTTTTTTTGTTATTGTTGATTGTGTAGACCATGGAATCTGATATATTTTGAAGTTCCAAAATCTCCTTTTGCAATTGTTGGGTGTCAAATTCATAATAGAATAACATAGCGTCATAGGTCAACCATAACTGGTACAATAAATTACTTACTTTCTACGATTTTCAAAATTTCGAAAAAATAAAAATACACCCTAATAAAGTGAATAAAAAGCAATAATTTTGTCAGCTTATATTATGAGAATATAGTAAAAAACAACATTTAAGTCTCTCACAACAAAAATATATAATAATCTCAAAATATTGTTTATTCATTACAATCTTCATTTAATTCCCTATTAATAGCCATAAAAATAAAAAAAATCGAAGCATTAAACCTTATTTAATTTCATTTTAAAATTTTCTAATTATTTCCATACTTAATTTAAAACGGCTAAGGGTGATATTAATCTTTTTAAACTATCTTTAATTCGTAAATTTCAAATAATTCATTCAATCAGGAGTGTGCCGCCTGACGAAATTTTCGGTCAAGAGCGTGTCGGTAATTAAATTCAGTTTAAATATATTTTTTTAAATATTTTATAGTAAAGTCTGTGTCGCTCCATATCCTTCCCCTATACCTCACCCCCGTAATACCCATTTCCCCCTTCCCTTCACCCAACCCCCCCAAGTTGAAAGAAGCGTCTCATCGAGACGAGTCGATTGGCAGATCCCCCCTCCCACCTTCCCCCACCCCTCCAAACTCAATTCAATTCAATTTCAATTCCTATACCAACCCACTCCCCACGAAACCCAATTTCTTCCCCCTTAGTCGAACTTTTTTCGACCTCGCCCCCGCAACTCCCAACTCCCTCCCCCTCCACCCACACCCCCCGAGTTTGGGCTCGAAAGAACCGTCTCTTCGAGACGAATCGACCGGCCCTAACAGATTCGTACGAGAAAGTCAATACATCGATATTCAGAAAACATCGATATCGTCTATGGACATCCCTCAGTTATCACTGTAACCTTGAAGTAGCCAATAGCGGCGTAGCTGCTTTCCTTCCCGCCCTTCGTCCCCCTTCCGACCTTGGCGATTTAGAATCAACGCAATTTTAGTGAGATTATCAATCTATTGGGGGTGATCTGTGGCTTAAAGGCCTCGTTTATCAGGCCATAAAATCTTCAAAAAAATAGTAAAATGACAATTGACGCAGTAATGCCAACTTAGGGAGTTTTTCTCCCAAATTTAGGGGGAATCAAGATGTACAGGGGTTTTTTAGAGGGTATCTATTTAGGGGGTAGTTTATTCAAGAACTTTTTAGAAAAAACGCACAATTCTATACAATCTATAATAAGTATTGGACCTCGAATTTCATTGTTAATGTACGTAAATGTGTAAAATGCACCCACATAAATAGAACAACTATTTTATACTACTTGAATATATTTTATTTGATTCATTATTGAAGATACCTCTCAAACCGAGTCAATAAAACTTTAGGGGTTTTAATCGTTATTTAGGGGTATTTGAAGTTGGTCTTAGGGGGAACATTTTGTACGACACTGTTCACTGAATTTACGTTAAACATAAACACAATTTTTGACTTTTGTTCAGCGTTGCCAGAAGGTTACTTTTGTAACCTTTTAGGTGATTTTTAACTCCTTCAGGTTACTTTTAGGTTACACGACTCGAAAGGTTACTTTTAGGTGATTTTGCGGAATTTGTAGAATTAATTAAACCTTGAAACGGAACGTAATGTTGGCTAACGAAAAACTTCATTGGTGTCTGCCAACTGCAGTGTGAACGTAACTCACAGACGATTAATCCTTTGAGGTTCAACTTTTAAAAATAAGTATTTCTCACACGCACTGATATTGTATCCATAACACATATAATGGATTGATTCGTTCTTGTTCGAGTTCGTTCGTGCATGTCGCCGAATCATTAATCATTCCGTCGGGGACGCACTCACATTTGGTTTGTTTTAGAAACAGTATTAAAACATTACTAAATTATCCTATATTTCTGTAAGTAAATACAACCAACAAAAAAATAAACAAAGGTAACTTTTTTTAACCTTTTTAGGTAACTTTTTTAACCTTTTTAGGTAACTTTTGAGTTTTGACAAGACACAGCTGGCAACACTGCAGTGGGACGCTAAATTCATAGATTTTTACATTGATTTTGTAGTAAAGGAAATGAACAACACACAAGGCGCATTTAATTGTGCCGCTTCAAAAAAAATTTTAATATATTGAAATATGTGACGGAATATCGTTAGATATCTTAATTTAAAAATTTCAGTGCTGAGTGCGTGTACTATGGATGCTTCGGCATCGGTAACAGATGCGAAATTCAATAGTTTGTGTAGCCTTTATGTAAAAATAGAAGATGCATTTCCTACAATCAATAAACAGAAAACTTCAGTGATTAAATATACACGATTGCCAGATTTTGACAGTAATTCTACTGGTAAGTGATTAGGCCTTTACAATTCAATGAACTTATTTGATAGCAAAAATAAACAACAATGGAACAAGATAACATTATGCATGCACATCTAATACCAATTATTAGTCTTAATATTTTTGTGTATTAAGATAAATGCAAAATGTCATTCAGGTTTAAAACTAGTTTAATTAAACAAAAGTACAATGTTTCTTTATGTATTTAATCTGTAATTTATCCTTCTACACTGATGATTGCAAAGATTATTTAACTAATGGAAATCTGTATGCTGAACTCTTAATGAGATGTTAACTCCATAACAATTTTTTATAATCCAAAATAAAAATAAAATGTAATTACAGTTAAAACCGTTATGACATCGTTAAGAACAACATACCGGTTATAGCAACCAAAATCAAAGATCCCAACTGTACTTTGTACCTCAAAAATATCACTGGTTGCTACAACTATTGGTATTTACAACCAAATATGAGGATTCCCTTCGATGTTGTTATAGTAGATTTTGACTGTATATGTTTTAACACAAGATATTAATAATATTTGTTAACATTATATGGTAGCTTCCCCAACTCTGACTGTAATGGATTGAACATATTAACTAATTAAAATTATACTTGGTTTAATTGGTTTTAGCTTTATTGATTTTATCTTAATATGGACCTTTAATTTGGTAATAAATGCCATTGCTAATTAATCATTTCACACTAGATTACTTAGGGTAGTAAACCCTAAGTAATCTAGAGAGTAATCTTTCTACCTCAATTCTGTTCATGCTTATAATATTTAAAAATATAATATATCTAATGTTAGTTTGAACTCTTAAGTTATTATCACATAAAAATTTTAAGTGTAATCTTCTAATGTTTGTGGAGAAACTCTACCCATTCTGAACTAGTAACTTGCTTGTACGCTTTTTTTGTTCACTCTGCATTAAAAAATTCTGGCTGTCCTTGCCAATAAAAAAATAAATTATTATTATTTTTGGGTCCTTTTACCTAGGTTTCTCTAAAATTGGAAAAAAATCTATAAAATATTGGTTCATATTGATACTATTACTAAATTTTTGTATTGGTGAAAACCTTTTAGCTTTTTGAAAATAATGTAATGATTTTTAAAATTCTAAGGTCAAAATAATAAGAATAGATATAAAACAAAAAGAAATGCATTTAAAGTTATTGAGATTTAGATTTAATTATCAATCCTCTAATTTATAAAATATTTTGTGGAAAACTGAAATTATTTATATTGCTATGAAACTGATTTGGCTGGATTTTGATTTAAATAATATAATACCTTATAAAGTATAAAAATAACTAGAGAATTACAGTACAGGGCTTCTTCTAAAAACTTAGAACTTTGAATTTTAGAAATTTCTGTGAATGAGCTTTCTACTTTGTTATTCAAAGACTATAATGAATCAAAGATACATCTTGATCTTTATTTATAAATATTGATTTTAATGTAAATAAATAATGTTTTATAATTATTTTCTAGAGCAATGGCCCAAAGACAGTTACACACTGCAACCTAGGTTGCGACGTATCATTGCAATTGAGGAGCCTCTTCTAGCCACAACACGGTCTTTGAAAACTGATCTGGTATATGCTCCTAAAATGGCAACTACTGGTAATTCTAAGAGAAAAATTGTAACAATTGAGGAAGATGAAGAGAAAAGTCTGCATCCAAAAGTCGGTATGTATTTTCAGTAATATGGGCATACTAATGATATCATATTTTATCATCAGTTTTAGTTCTATTTTTCTTTATTTAGTTTTTTTTTTTTTTTTTTTTTTATCTGACGATACACAGTTGTTTGACTACTATCCCACCTGATGTTAAGTGGTGATGCAGTCATGGTGGTAAATCACAACTGTCCAGAAGATACCTATTTACTCTTACTTTGAAGATACCCATGTTATAATTTTCGGGGAAGACAGACGCAGGGAGAGTGTTCCAGATTTTTGCACTTCGCATAAGAAAAGATGAGGCGAATCGATTGGTGCGGAGTGATGGTATGTCAACCAAGTACGGATGGAAACCCGCCGTGCGCCTGGTCGTTCGAAGGTGAAAAGGAGATGGGGGAATTAAATTGTGAAGTTCCGTCGCACACTCTCCGAAATGAAGCCGATAGAATACCGAGAGACTTGCCACTTTGCGAGGATGGTCGAGGCTAAGTAATCGGCGGTTGTTCAAGGTTGGGTCACCAATAAGCCTTTTGGCACGGCCTTCCATCGAGTCCAAAGCCCCAAGATGACATTTAGCCGAACCCCCCTAAAGGTGAGAACAATATTCCACACACGATCGGACTTGTGCTTGGTAAATGTTCAAAAGCTGTCCCGGTGTGAAATACTGCCACACCTTGGCCAGGATACCAAGCTTCCTGGCGGCCAGTTGGGCTTTTGACTCGATGTACCCACCGAAGTTGAGGCTTTGCGATAACGTGACGCCAAGCAACTCCAGATGATCGGTGAGTTCTACTTGCTCACTGCGGAAAGTTGGAGTCAGTTGGAAGGGACTCCGTTTGGCTGTAAAAAGACACGCTTGGGTCTTGGTGGCGTTGAATCTGACCAGGTTGGAATCGCCCCAGTTGGAGACATCCTGTAAGGTGCGATTCACTCGCTCAACCAAGGCTTCCCTCTCTGCCTGAATTTGGTCTTTGGAGGCGCGAGCATTAGATAAGTATCTCTCTACAATAGTGCTGTCATCTGCATATCCAAAAATGTTTGGCTTAAGCATATCATTTATGTGCAGAAGAAACAGTGTTGCAGAGAGAACGGACCCCTGAGGTACCCCGGCATTGATTGCCAATTGATCAGACGAGCAGCCATCGATGACTACTCGAATCTATCTTTCCCTCAGAAAGTCGGCTATCCAAGCTGTAAGGACAGGGGGTATCCCGAATGATGGAAGCTTACTCAAAAGGGCGTCGTGTCAGACCTTATCGAAAGCCTTTGAGATATCCAGAGAGACAGCTAGTGCCTCCCCGTGATTCTCAATGGCCTCTCCCCATAAGTGAGTGGCGTGTACTAGAAGGTCACCAGTTGACCGTTTCTGGCGGAACCCATATTGACGGTCACTGAGCAAGTCATTAGCTTCTAGGTACGCGAGGAGCCGATGATTCAGTACACGCTCCATAATCTTGGAGAGTATGGAGGTTACTGAAATCGGCCGATAGTTGGTTGGGTTAATCGGGTCCGCTGGCTTTATTCACGTCCAGATCTCGAAGCGCTTTTAATACATCCTTTTGCGTAATACGTATATTAGTCATGTAAACACCGCAGTGTGGGATTGTAGGTGGAGAGCTGTTCGTAGAATCTAGTCGCGAGTTATTTGCGAAAAGAGTGGCAAAGGTACTAGCCTTTTCTTTAGCAGTATGAGCTAGGGACCCATTAGATGGCAATAGTGGTGGCAACGAAGGGCGAGAGAAGTTTGACTCGACAGCTTTGGCGAGAGACCAAAAGGCCTTACTACCAGGAGGATACGAAGCGAGTTTGGCTCCAATACGCTGAATATGTTCAAATCGACTTCTCTTAAGCACTTTTTTGCAAGATTTGGCGGCTTTGTTGAACGCTCTTTTTTTAGCACCAATGTCCGGAGCTTTGCAGGATCGAGCAGTAACCCAGGTTTTATAAGCGATTTGCTTATCGTGCTCGGCACGAGCGCATTCGGCATTGAACCAGGGTCTAGCTTTGCTGTCGACTGATACATCAGAGAAGGGAATAAAATATTCCATTCCCTGACGCATCACATCAACAACAGCATCTGCGCAGCTCGACGGATCGGTGGAAGAGAAACAAACTGACCGCCATGGATATGACGTGAAGAAATGTCTCATTTCATCCCAATCTGCGAGTTTGTATTTCCACAATCTCCTCTTTCCCTTAGCAGTAGGATCAGGGGGAGAATATGTTGAAACAGACTTCACCAGACAGTGGTCAGACATTCCAAGTGGAGCAGAAACTGTGACCACATATCTGTCTGGATCAGTAGTCAGCAGAAGGTCTAGACAATTTGCTGTGTGAGTGCTTATGTCCGGTACTCGAGTCGCTTCCTGAACCAACTGAGAAAGGTTGTGAGATGTTGCAAAGTTAAAGACCTCTCTCCCAGCATGGTCAGTCTTCTGAAACGGGTACAGCCAGTAAATCATAAATATCACAGTAATCAGTTTTTCATATTAAAATCATTTATAAAAAAGAAACAAATTACTAAATTGTATTTGATCATTGTATTGTATAACTGCAAATTTATAATATTAATTTTACATGTAGTAAGTTATTACTAAAAGTGATATATCATATTAAATATTAAAATATTTTGTATAGCTCGTGAGTTGAAAAAATCTTATACAAAAATGATAAACAAAGCTGTAGAGACAGGAACAAAAGAACAGAAAGTATCCTCTCAAAGAACAACATCTAGGTTATCAAATACAACAATATGTAAGTATATGATGTAGGTATTTATTGTAATAGTAAAATTATAAAAAGTAAAAATGCAAATATAATATAAAAGGAAATGTATGAGTCGTATAGAATCAAAGGCGGCTATCTGACATTTTTGGTCCGGCAATCTACCAAAATAAAATAAGTTCTTGTAGTTAAGACTGTTATGTTTTTTTATATATTTGGTTTTATCTTTAATTATTGTTAATATTAATAGATACCTTAAACATGCAATGAATGATACCTAATACAAAAATAAAGGAGAAAAACGTTTTCTTTTTTAAATTGCTAACAATCAGCCATAAGTTAGATAGCCGCCTTTGATTCTATATGACTCATATGATTGTGACTGTCAACCTTGTCACCTCATGCATGACATTATCTTCTTGCCGAGCTGTTTCTTTCCAGCATATTTTAATTTGCATTTTAAGTTACAATGAGGTTTTACAATTTCACAGATTCTCAGGATACTAAGCAAAGTATTAAAGCAAATTCCTTATGTAATAATAGAAAGAACTTAAGTGTATCTAACATTAGGAATAAGCAAGCAAAAGAAAATGATCCAGTATCTAAAGGAAAAGGTTTGATGATTATGATGATGATGTCTATGTATGATTTTGTATCTTTAATAATTTTTGTTACCCTTATATGTGATTTATAAATGTTTTTTTTAGATTATCAGCGAAATATAAAAACTGCCAATGCTCCATCCAAAAATAGCTTAAGTAAGAAAATTGTATCTTCAAGTGATAGTGGTAAAGAAATTCAAATAGTTAAAAATAAGTTGATAGAGTCTAAGAATCCACAATCAAGAAGAATCACTTCTAAAGAAAAAAACCATAAAACTTCACCAGAGCATGGCAGGTTGAAGAACAGCTTTCTAAAAGAATTAAATGATAGAAAAAAGCCTCTGAATGTCATTCATGTACCCTTAGAAAAGGACTACAAAGAAACTTTAACAAGCCAAATATCAAACATTGAGACTGACGTCAAAAGAAATATGATAGACAGTAGCACAGATGTAAATGATATTAAAATAAATCATGACATGAATGTGGGCACAGAATCTCCAAAATTAATTGATCAAGTAACTGAAACAGTTTGTGATTTCACTGAAATTAGCCCAAAAAACGCAATTAATGTAAACAGGGATAAAAACACATTTGATAGTCTTAAAATACCAAATGTTACATTAATTAAAGATAAACATGAAGAACCCAAAGAAAATTTAGTCAGTTTCTGTAGTCAATCTTTACCTAATCTAAAGGTTCCATCATTTAGTATAACACCCAAGAAGAAAGAAAAAAGTCACAATGAAACATGTTTTCGTAAAAGTACTTCCTATATTATTAGCCGAGCAACATTGACATACACCACAAAACAGAAGATAAATTTCCATGTTGTAGAAAATAAAATTGATATGAATTTAACACCTAGCTCCTACCCGATGAATGTTATATCAGTTTATAAAAAAGAACTAAACAATCAGAAATCTCATGAAGATGTAGATAAAAAAAAGGATGAAGGTCTGATAATTTATAGCCAAAGTAAACAGGAAGAAAATTTGCAAGGAGAAAATAAAACAATGAATTATTTTAAAGACATTGACTGTAAGAACCTAATGAAGCCATCGGATATTATTAGTTCAATAAATCCTGACAATAGTTTATTACCAAATGATTACATTAATGAACAGTTTCAGCGTGAATTAAATTTTATTGATTCATTCTTTGAGTCTTTACAATATTTAGAAAATTGCTCCTTGTCTGATAAAAGATTGACCCAAAGTAATGTGGAAGAATTGGTCAATAGTACCTGTGATTTAAAGAAATTAGAATACGATTCATTTTTCTCCAAATTGGAAAACACTCATATTGTTGATGATAATGAAACAATAGCTTCAAAGAGTCTTTGTCTGGTAAGTGTTGCTTTTTTTAAAACATAAACAATTTGTCCAATGACAATTTGTTTTGACCACAATTTTAGAACTCGTTTCTTTTCCCCTAACAGTAACCCTTAAGCCATTGTAGTGAGGGAGAAATACGGCACATTTTGGTTGTTTTTTCAGTAGTTCATTGAAATCAAAGTTCTGAAAAATATCGTTTATTGTACATATTAAAAACTGTATACTTATTTTTTAATAAAATAAAATGACGGCTGCACACCAACCCAACTTTTTAAAGTGCGGATTAATTTAATTAATTTAAACTTGATCAGTGAAAGTTAAATGTAGTATTCAATACACCAAAACATAGTTATATTAAAATGTAAAGTAATTTGAATTTTACTTTGATGAAAAAGATATTCGTTCAAATCAGTTTTATAAAAACGATGTAAAAATCGAGTAAATTCTGACGCGATCACCTCTTAATTATGTATTTGATATAGGTAATTTCTTGATTATAATTATTTTTCTATGTTATATTTAGCTCAACTTACTCATACGCGATGAGCAACGGCGAGCAAAGAATCTGTTGTTTGTACTTAAAATGCGCGAAGATGCTTTAAAAGATTTCACAAAGTCCCAAATTCTTTGGCTTGAAAACCGTAAAAAGCAAGATAACATAGACATTTCTACATTAAAAAAAAAACAACGCGGGGCCTTATTAAAATTGCAACATGAGTGTGGCGAAATGCAACGCATGCGTAAGGCCTTATTGACACTATCGGAAAAGCGCAAGGTAGCTTTAATGAAAACTAAGAGAAATATTGAATTAAAATTCAAAAATCATGTTGATGTAGAACAAATAATAATTGAAAAACGGAAGTTAAAAAGAAGTATATCTGCGGATCGAAATATTGCACCGTTGAAATGTTTCGATTTATCAAGTAGTGGATGTGAAGAAAGTACGACATCTCTGCCAAAATCTCTTACACCAGGTTATATTTCTGAACCAATCATTGAAAGATCTCGGTGTGCTGAAAAATGCATACAAACAGGAGATAGCATTCTCCTATCCACGACTACTGTAAACCAATCTACAAGCACAGCTGATGAGAATTTCGTTGTAGTCGATGGAGGCTATTTAAATATCTTGTTCTCAAATTTGGCTTTACCTAAAATCTTTAGTAATGGAAAACAGTATGAAGTAAATGAGGAAGCCTTAAGAAATATAGTCACGACCACAAATAATAAAGCAAATATCAAAGAACAAGATGTTATCCAAAGTTTTATGGATCAGATCAAAAGCCATGAATTAGATCGTTCTAGCAGCCCATCGACAGCCAGAAGTTTGGTGGAAGAATTAGACCAGTATTACAAAGGTTTACATATTGAAGACAAATCTCTCTTGGACTCCCCGAAAGATGTCCGTGAAGTTAAAGATATAGGAGTCCAAATAATGGAGGAGTGGAATAGCAGTGAGATACAAAATATGAAGGATGATGTTGACGCAAGTCATTCGAGTTTCGAGTCAGTTGAACGTGAGTGTATCTGCGAACCGATGATGGTGTCTGTGGAGAACCAGTATGTGGTAGGGAAAGACGACTCTATAGGTACCAGATCTGTGGCCGGCCCATTACCAGTACCAGCAGGTGAAGCTGCTGTTACCGACTCTTCGCTGCAGGACCAACTCACGTCGCTCGAACAGAAAAGCTCTTCATCATCTTCACCAGGTTGGTGTTCACGTAAATTATACCGAACGTACTAGTTTATATATCGCACCTTGAAAACCAAACTGACACTAAACGAAGTTTTTTTTTGGGAAATCCCGTTTAAAGTTCTCGTAACGTGTACGAGTTCCTAATGACAGCGATACTCGCGCCGTCTAGCGGCATAAAGTTGACTTTTTGAAGTTGTGTGTTTGAATTTTGATAACTGACAATAATCTCACAAGATGGCGTTGATAGTTGAATTTCGTCAGTTTTCGTTCAGTGATAGTTTGATTTTCAAGGTGCAATATATCGAGGGTGCTTAAACCCAATAAGTATGAAATTTCAAGATTTATTCTTATGTCGAAAAATAAATTTATGATTTTCATAAACTTTTTTGACTATTTAGTACGTTGTTTAAGGCAAAGTCGTTATTTAAATATTAGAAAAGTAGATGAGATATTTGATAATATATGTACGACAATTATTATTTATTTGCATATCTTTGCATTCATTTTCCAAACTTTTGTCTCAAAAATCATCAAGTCTCTGAATGAACAACGAAGTGTAAGAGGCCTTCAGCTTTATTCTCGCTCACTTTCAGCCTCGACAATAATTTCGTCGTGATCGTAGAACAACGACGGTTCTGATTTTTTTAATGATTTTAGTTCTAATGTATTAGTCATAATATGAAACTCCTTGACAGTTCTATATTGTATAATTTAGAACTGTCTAAAACCCTTTATCAACAGAACAAATAAAAAAATTGAGTTTGATAATTAGTCAGATAGTTTTATGCAATAAAACTAAAACCGTAAAAAACAAAACCGTTGTTGTTCTACGATCACGACGATTTACTATAAAATACGTGTCTTTGCTTTGTTAGGAGAAAGCAGCAGCGCAGGCACCCCACTATTGTATCCCAGCGTGTCATCACTCGCAACTCCAGTCCAGAGTGAGGCCGAAGATTTGCTAAGACAGCAACTCGCTATAGAACGAGAGGTATTTCATATTTTTATTATTATAGAGCGTCTGTTGTTATGAATGTGGATGGATAATGGGGTAGATTTTTTTTTATTATTCGGTTCACAACTTGAGATATATACCTATGTATGTACACTCAATACTTTTTCTAAACTTAATTCCATTTCCTATCTATTTATGATCATCGCTGACATACGTAATCACTTTCTATGGAACTGTCATTTTCTAAATATATTGTATAATAGAGACAGAAACTTAAGTATTTTTCTAGATGTTAGTTAGATTTTAGATTAAAATTCAAAAATAATTTATTCATTTAGGTAACACAATGTACACTTATGAACGTCAATAAAAAATACATGTTCAATGCTTCTAATTTTATATTTACTGCCAGTTCTCAAATCAAGGGCGTAGAGCGGACGAGAAGAACTGGCAAGAAACTCGCCGCCACTCTTTTTAATCGCCAAGTTTTTGTTTTACAAATGTTTTGTAAGGAGCTGCAACCATTACACCATGTTCCACATGACATCTTTAAGTAATTAACTATAATAATCAAAAACCCCAAATAGCATTGACAATTGATAGATTGGCGACTCAACAACAGAATTTCAGGCACTAATGATCATAATCAACTATCGAACAATATAATATTAAATAGTTAAAAGAAATCTGATTCTGAGGAAATATTCCTATTTATTTAGCCATATCATTGAAGTGTACGGTAACGTTGATTTGCGCGTAAGCAACGTAAGACATTCGTAATGCTCACTTACAAACTGGGTCGCAGCAGGCAAATGTGTATAGGTTTTTAATGAAGAAGCATTCTATACCTTAGGTCACGTTCTCACTTTCCAACAACCGCTTAGACTCATACAGCAGAAAAGCTATTTCCATAATACATTTTATCCGAATTAACATTTGTTTCACAAAAAATATCAGCTTTTGTTTTCATAAACATTTCTTTTATTCATGACGGTGACACAAAGTGGTCATGTAACATGAAGATTTGCAGCTCGAATCTCAACAATGATAGTAATACAGTATAAAATATCGCGTTTTTTTCGTAATTTATCGCCTTTATACTAACGTTATATATATTATTGCAGATCAAGGCGTTGGAACAGCAACAATGTCAACTACTTGTGGTTCGAGAGATACCAGACAAGCCGCCACCCCCGTACACACCGCCTTCAGACGCTCGACCGCCAAAACCACGCAAATTTTCACCAGAGTCCAGTAACAAAGAAAAAATCAACCGTTTCATAACCGAAGCTAATGCCGAAGTATTCGACGAAACTGATCCGTTCGACGCGTTCTTAAAAGATTATTGCCAAGAAACTCTCGAGCGACAGAAGAAAGAACATGGTGATAAGTTCTGGGGCATCTGTCACGAATTACCAACGAAAAAACACCTCGGCGCAGAGAAATTAGCTAAAAAAGCAAACGCGGATCTCCAAGAAGTTCTTAGTGGTGTTTCGCCTTCTATTGTATCATCTGGTAAGGCACTTTTTACAAACCTCGCTGTTCGATCTGTTTTAGCTAAGCATCACATATTACCTGTGACTAAACTATATTGGTATGGCTGTGTATAATGTTGAGTAGCTAACATATAAAAAAAAATAAAGCAGTAGAATTTTAAAAAAATCTGTTCATTATTAAACTTTACCAGAAATGGTGATGAAACGATTAATGATGTCCTCTTTTAAGTATGCTGTACTTACAGTATTCATAAAAAATATTTTTGACGTTTTTGTCTGCCTTTTTGAAGATACTGAACTGATTATTATGTAGTTTTGAAATCGGTTAATTTTTATTTTACAAAATACGTGTCTGTCTGAGATACTACGATATTAAAAGAGTAATACACACTAAATTTACCGCAACAATTTTTTTCAGTAAATATTGCCAAAAACGAAAGAATATTAACAAAAACCTTTATTATTTCGGTTAAGCTCCAATAGTAAATTAACCAGTTTCCGAGCCCCAACGTCAAAACTTTGAGACCGACAAACATTTTTTATATTTTATATACAAGATAACTTTTCTATTAAATAAACTATTTTTTTTCATAAATTAATTATAGGTGTACATTTTAAGTTATATTCTTTAAGCAAGTATGGTATTTGATAGTTGATATTGTGTTATTTCAGGAGTCGGAGCCCGAAGGTCGGATCACATTGACGATATTCTATTTGCTGAATGGCGCCGCTGCGAACCCGAATGGACGTCACTTCACACGGACGAAGTTATTGTTAAAAATCAAATATTTGAAAGCATCTTCCAAAAAATCCTCACAGAAACTGTGGATGAGTATAAAAAAAATGTTATCTTAAAAAAAAACAACGTCTCTATGTAAATTTATATGATAGATTGTGTAGCGCAATTGGAGATTAATAATTAAAAATTGTCGATTGTTAAATTATTTATTTTAGCCATAATATTGGAAAATATCACATAGCGCTTACGTTATATACTCTAAACCTATAATAACAATTATCGTTATGCATGGTAATTTTATAGTAACAATATTAGTCGAATGTTTCTATAATAAGTGTAATTAATATCGCTTTTTGTGTATAGTCATTTTACCTGTTATAGTTAAAAATTGACATTATCTGAAAGTACCATTATCTAAATATTTCCTGTTTTATCTACGCTTCGTGAATTTTCGAAGTAATTGTTTCGGCTTTTGCCGTATACATTTTCAAACGATCATTTATTAGGGTTATACTATGCATTGTATGGTGTTATTTCGATACCAGCAATAAATACTACGCTAACTTGAAAAAGTATATTTACGCCAAATGCAGTTTAAAGCAAAGATTAATTTATAATTTTTATTATAACTTTTGAATTATCTTAAATAATTTCAAAGTTATCATAATTTTTCTTTGAAATCTACGGGCGTAAAATATACTTTTTCAAGTGTAGAATTAGTTGCTTGTGTCGATTTATACCACCACAGATAGTATTAGACTGAAATCTCTTGTCAAATCAAGTAGCAATAGCTTATGGGCTTAGACACTTATTCATAAACGTGGTATAAGCTTGGAATAGTTAAACCATGATGGATTAATGGGACCACAGATCCCCCACAATAGATTTCGGAAAAAAACCTTTCAAATTAACTAGTAAAAAAAACTACTCGCTGTTTTACATTTACTTCCTGTACTTTGTACAAACATGATTATATTGTTCTTAAATATAAAATATGGTCATTTTATTTAGAAAATAATTGGGGCCCCAAAGCATCCAAACCTTTAAATCCGGCTCTGTAGGTCTATTACCAAAATTACGAACGAAGACGAAATAACAACCAACTTCGTATTTTAACATATATCAAGTAAACATGTTCAATTATATTTACGATCATAGTAATGTCAACCAAAAGACATAATATCTAATTGCGAACTACGGATCGATCATCGGATTCGTAATAAGAAAATATACGATCCGTCAGCCGAAACTTCGTATTGATAATAGGCCTCCTGAGTTGTTTCTTTTGTTTTAAAGTCAGGTAGTAATTGAAGACATGACTGGATGATGTTGTTACATATTTTTAGACAATTATTAACTTTCTTGATTGTTTATTTAATAACTAAATTATACATGTATATATTGTTATGGAGACACATAACACCTTCACTCAACGTAAAAAATAGGAGTTCTGTTACATAGTACTTCTCATGTCTTCAATTGATAGAAGGAGACAAAACACTGTATTTTCTTCAAGCTTATATCGCGTTTATATTTGTTAGGTTTGAACCGCCACATACCAATATGTTAATATGTGTAAATTTTGTTTTGTTAAACTCGATATTTCATAGATAGTAACCATGTATTGTAAAAGCGGGCCTTTATATAGTTTACATCCATGTTATATATTTATATAATTCATATAAATTACATACTACTTACAAAAGCAATGACGTTTAAGTATATACTCTAACTACTTACAAACAATAGTAATGAGACTAGTAAAAGCCTACGATTATCTACAATAAATTATGTTTCTGAACTTACAATACTTTTAGGATCAGTCACCGGGTTCTGTAGAACAAAATTTAGCTTTAGTTCCTTATTTTATACAAATAAAAACCATTTTATGAATAACACACTGGTATTATTGATCTATAGACCTAAATATATTTTTTTGGGGATGCGTAGGTTTTTAGATAATATTCAATTTTTTTTTTGTATAAAAATATTGATTTAGTATTAAATGGACTTCAGGCCCGTTCAAATGTGTCTCAACTAAAAGAAGAGCAATCGAGCGAAAAGAGAAACAATTGTCCCTCAGTCATAATGGGCTGAGAAAGCATGTTAAAACTACTGAAGTAAATTGAGAAAAGAAGTCATATCGCGGTATAACAACCCGATGAACGTATCTAAAAAAATCCCAAAAATAATTTATCTTTATACGTAACTAAATAATTCTTAACTTTTGCCAATGTACAAATATATTTTTTTATTCGTCAGCTGTTTTCTATTTGTATTCTGGTAGAGTTTTATGTAGCGATTTGTCACAGTATTCTTGCTCTCCTGCAAAATTGAGAACGTCCATCTGACTCTTACACCCAGTGGCGGGACGTCCATACAGTCCAAAAGCCCGGGTTGCCGACTTAAACGTAATACGTTATTTCATATAACTTATATAATTATGTAATCATATAAGATTTACATAATTACGTTAAGAAATTATAATTTTTCTTTTATGGTTACATTAATAGGACAAAATGGGATTTTGGGCTTGTATGGTTGTCCCGTCACTGCTTACACCGCGATATTTCGTTTTTACATGACCTATGTTAGTATTTAGGTCTGTGATACTTTTAATGCTCTATCTAAAAAAATATACCATTTTTTACATTAAATAAATTTCAGACGAGCACTTGCCGTGCGCTCAAAGCAGTCGTGGGTGCGAATCCCGCCTGGACGTCTTGTTTATAATTTTCTGTAAGCAGTCTTCCGATGGAAAACCGTGAAGTGCATATTGCGCGTTTCGGTTTCAGTCTATGGATTTCTGAATGTTCGAAGTAAAAAAGTCGACAGCGCATCATGGACTGATGTTCTGTGCCTGGGGTATCTAACATAAAAAGTAGGATATTTTGGTCCTACGTATATATAGGTAAATAGTACACTTTAGTCAAGAATTTTGTATGAGACCCTAAGTCCAATTAATACTACATATATTAATGTATATAAACATAAATAAATAAATATTTAGTACATTTTTGAGATTCGGAAAGTACATCAGTCATCTGCCTTGAGAATCGATTCGAGGGGATTCGGCCCTTTCCTTCGTGGATTTGACGGCGGTTTCGGGGCTTCAGCTGAAAATAAATAAATTTAATTACAATTAATCTTATATGTAGGTTAGCGATCTTATTATATTGTTGCGAGCTATGGGGGTTCGGGATAAAAATGCGGCTCTTCTGTAACTGGGATTGATTTATAACAAAAAAAAATTTAATTAACAACCAATAAATACACTAAAATTACATTACTCAAGAGAAACATTTAACTAAAAATAACACTAACAAAAATATATATTATAATATCAATTAGTATAATCCTTGGTAACAAGGATGCCCACGACTTGAATTTCACCCAGTATTCATTTTCGTAATAAGTGGTCAAATTATATTATATTTCATCTTTTCACTTATTAACCAGTCTGTCAACCACAGTTGCTGAAAAGCATCCGAAACGTCGGCATAAATAATATAAATAATAAATCGCGTTTTAATCTATATTATAAAGCTGAAGAGTTTGTTTGTTTGAACGCGCTAATCTCTGGAACTAATGGTTAGAATTGAAAATTTATTTTTGTGTTGGATAGTCCAATCATTGAGGAAGGCTTTAGGCTATATAACATCACGCTGCGACCAATAGGAGCGAAGCATCAGTGAAAAATGTTTCAAAAACTGGGAAAGTTATCCATATTTGAGGGCTTCCGTTGCGTGCGCTGCGTAAACCGTGGTTCAAGTTACCCAATTTTTTTTTGTGTTTAGTAAATCTGATACATTCCACCCGTGCGAAGCCGGGGTGGATTGCTAGTCCGTTATAAAGTCTTTTATTTAAATATGGTAAATACTCACTGGTAGACCCGTGGGAGGCCTGCATCACTTCCAAACACGCCATCCACTCTGTGATACTGATCTTCGCGTCATGATTCACGTCACAATATCTCGGTAATTTCCGTCCGCATCTCCTAAGCTGCTCTACTGACGATATCAATTGATGGAATGACTTCCATTCGCGTCTCTCCAGAGCTTTATTTTTGTCCTTGTCTAGCATAACGTAAGTCCATGTTGCCGCTTGCTCTTCCTTTGATGCGCCCCATTTGACCATTTCACTAAAATAACTATATCGGTACATATAAATGCGAAGGAAATCTGACACGGCTCTATGAATGAAATAATGAATCTATTCTAGAAAAACATTTATTAAAAATCATTTATTAAAAAAGTTATTAGATCTTATGGAGAGCTAAGCGAAGTGTTCTGTGTGAATCTTAGTCTTAGGTTTTCTACAAATCCTAAACCTTAATCAAAGATGTGTGTCTTGGCCGTTTCGATACTCAAGGGCCTATTTACAAAGGCACAAAACTAACGCCTAGTTACAGGGCTGGATTTAGAGGTGTGGAGGCCCCGGGGCAGTTACCCCGGATATCCTCCCCTAAATTCGGCCCTGCCTAATTAGTGAATTACTTTCTGTTCATAAGCCCATAGGAGTGTCTACGTCACTCTGTATTTTTTATGTTAGATACGACAGACGAGCATGAGGTTCACTTGATGGTAGGACATCTGAAGAGATGACATGAGAGAACACCAGTCAATGATGCGCTGTCGGCCTTCTTTTTACTTCGAGCATTCGGAAATTCAAAGACTGACGCCGAAACGCGCAATGTGCACTTCACGGTTTTTCCATCTATGAACGATTATTCGTTACCCGGTCGGATTTTCGATATTACCATTCAATGCCCAAAGTGACCAGACGTAGGGAAAACATGCTTACAGAAAATTATAAACATGTCGTCCCGGTGGGATTCGAACTCACGACCCATCGATGAGCATGACAGGTGTTCTACCAAATGCGCCAACGAGCCCCTCAACTAAGAATTCGTACGAAAATTACCACTTTTTAACCGCAGTAACCTTGCAAAGAAATATATTAATTTTAATATACCCTTTACAAAACTATCAGAAAGCCCTGTCGAAAAAGATCAAAATAGTGGTAATAAAAAGTGAAATCACTACCAAGTGAAAGCTAGTTATTGTTCAAGTAATAAAGCTTATGGATGATTAGTAACTCAAATGAATGGACTAAATCTCCATTGAAATTTGAAACAAGTACAGAGAGTTTTACGAACTACTTAAAATATCTAAGAAATTGAGACAATAGGTGTTATTCTGTCAATAATTAGATTTAATGTTTAATTCTGTGTATCTTGTGCTTTGTTTTTTTTTGATTTTGTGGATTTATTAAGTACTTCAAAATATTTCACCAAATATAATTAATGTATAGTTCTTATAAATAACACTTGTAATTATTCGTAATTCTTACCCGGGACCTGTCCCGTTGATAGAGGTCATTTTTGAAATGAAAAAACTCATTAAGTCGCGTAGAAAATGTGTTTTCATTGGTTCCGGGCAACCTGAAAAGGAATTGTAACTTCAGTTCGACTATTTTATCTATAGTCTATCCTAATATTAGGAACAGGAAAGATTTCTTTGTTACGAATTAACTCAAAAACTACCCGACCGATTTTAAAAATTCTTTCACCAATAGAAAGCTACATTATCAGCGAGTAACATAGACTATATACCATATGTTTTTTTGTTTATAGTATACAATGATTGAATACCGGTTAATTTACTATGGTAGTTTAACCGGTGTAATAAAGGGTTTAGTTAATATTCATACGTTTTTATTCATATTTACTGTAAAAAAATTACTATGGTAAGTTTAGTGTGTTAAGTGTAAGTTTACTTTTTAAAACTTATATCATGGTACATTCAGACACGTATTTTGGAAAATAAAAATTAACCGGTTTCAGTCTCTGATAGTATATAAATTACCTAAAGAAATTAAAAATTCAAAAAGTTTAAACATTTTTAAATATAAGCTAAAAAAACAACACATAATTAATAAATTCTGAATCCGGCCCTGGCCTTTTCTTACTACGCGTAAGCAGCGCGATTGCCGATTGGTCAAATATCAAACGTTGCGTGCTCTTCCTCCAACCTTAAGAGAGGATCCTCGACCAGTCGAACCACTGACTGGCCGGCCCTAAGGCCCCAGTGGTTGATGTCGAGATGTTGTATATATAGTTAGCGCGCACAGAAACTTTGATAGCGCGATTCAGGATTAGACGTCTTTGTATTGATTCTTGTAGCGGATTATAGATGTCGCTACAACGTTATAATTTGCACCCACCCTCTTATATCTAATCTAATATTATTTTATAAAAACATTGTAAGTTAAGTTAACATACTTAAGTCTAGTTTAGTTTGTTGTGATTCATTCATAAAAAAAACAAGTCTGTATGCCTAGTTATAAGCTATTTAAAAATGCAATTCTCATGTAGTGAAATATAATTTCTTTTGAGATAAATGGATGCTGTTAAGCAATACAGTGTCAACCCACACGGTTGCCATTTTGAGATAATTGAGTTTAAAGTTTTAATTAGGTTTTATTAAATTTCTTTTTAAAAAATAACAGAAATAATAGATTTTTTTGTAATTATTATTATTACACTAAATATGTATTGTTTTTCTTGGTAGCAATCAAAGTAATAGAATTTAGTGCATTATTGTTAAATATTTAAATATTTTAGGATTTCGTGCCAGCTAGTTTTTTCAATATATTTACTATTAAAACGATTTAAATGATATATAACTCTTTTGTAATACGTACTCCAGCTCATAAGGAATCGATTGGTATCAAAATTTGCATTTTTATCATTTTGTTTGACTCTGTATTGCTTAACAGCGTCCAAATGTAGTTAACCCTTTTCTATACCTCTCATTGGGCTGGCGTGTTGCGGTGTTGTATCGCAATCCGGCTTCCTGTCCTTAACCGATGATCCCGGTATCGGTTTACCCGTGTCCTGGTGTACACACCAACAATACCCGGTAGAGCGGTAACATTGCGCCCGCGCATATCTGCCGTCGCCCATACACTCCGGCACGTATAGAACAGCGCTGCCAGCTTTCTATCATCAAAAACTTAAGGCTATAGAAGGACATTATTTGTTCTACACTAATATTATAAAGAGGAAAGATTTTTATGTTTGTAATGAATAAACTCAAAATCTATTGGACCGAGTTTAAAAAATATTTTACCAATAGAAAGATACATTATCATTACATTGCACCTGTGCGAAGTTGCTAGTAGTTTGATAAACAAAAACAAATTAAAATGTATCATTCATAAATCAAACTCAGATAATTTATTAAAAATTTAATAGAAGAAAAGACATTCCTAATAAATAAGATACTTTAGTGGATTTTCCAAAATAGAAACTATCAAGCTGATTTTCAGTAGTCCCAACAAATTACTAGTACATAACTATAATACAAAATTGCAATGGCTTTACAGTCGCTTTTGCTTATATTTCGCTGTAAGGCTTATGAAAACAAGTACATAGAACATATATTATTATAAAATATACACGATGTTCGCATTAGCATTCTTAGAAAATTAAAGCGGATGAAATAACACGAAAAAACCACGTTCATAGATAGAAATGCCATTCATTTCGAAAATCGATCGAAAATCCATAAACTGAGATGCCAAATATGCCACGGTATTTCCATCTAAGAAGGGTGGTTCGTTATCCGTTTGGAATTTCGATATACCTGCAATCCAGTGCCCGAAGAGACATGACGTGGGGAAGATATGTTTACATAATATTATTTATAAACATGTCGGGTCACGGGATTCGAACCTGCGTCCCTTGAGCGGTCCCACGAGCGCAAGGTTAGTGTTCTATCATACGCGCCAAAGGGCCCGTCAAATCATCTATTGACATCTGACATAAAACAAAATACAAACGCCTCATGCCTTTTTCCAATATAGTAATTTTACTCTTTCTCTTTCTGTATACAGGTACTAACCTAGGTAGATAATTAAGCCATATAAAATACCTGTTCATCCAACACGGCTTGTCGGTCAGTCAAACAGTCGTTCGCCTCGTCTTCCCTCGCCACGGAACCTTCTGGTGCGAACGAATTTCGCATTATCCCTGGCAATACTGTACAGAAATTTTATATCGTGAACCCTTTTATCGTTTCCACTATTTATCTATTAAACCAGTGCCGAAGCCTTTAAAAATGGTAAAAAGTGAAAAAAATAATAATAGTAAGATGAAACCCATTGGAAAAGGAGGAGAATATAATAGTTTTCATTCTACTATTCTCTTTTTTTGATTCAAAAATTATCGACACTGGTCTATATATAAATATATACATACAATAATGAATTGACGTTTGTTTGTCTCACAAGAACTCGAGAACGGATTTACCTAATTTTCTTTTTGAAATATTAGTAGAAGTCCAAGGTGAGAAAATATAATAAATATAAAATAATATAGGATACACTTTTCTACATTTCCGTTTAATAGTACTTTTATATCCCTCCTATCTTTATACATATATCTCAAGCTTCAATTCCACTCTATCCAGGTTGCCTGGAAGAAATTACTTTGAGCAATAAGGCCGCCTTACTGTATGTACTTTCGTTTTTTAGATTAATTTCTATAGGTTAAGTTTTTAATGCGGTGATATTAGTTATTTCGTCTATGTATTTGCGTGTTGTTCCCACGAGAATGTAAGTGAGTGCTCCTATTTCACCATACATTCTGCTGATAGAGGACAAATCTTTGTTTTTATTTATTTTTATTTTTTTTCGTTTATATATATATTTTTCGATTATTATAGTTAATTACTTAAAGATGTCATGTGGAACATGGTGTAATGGTTGCAGCTCCTTACAAAACATTTGTAAAACAAAAACTTGGCGATTAAAAAGAGTGGCGGCGAGTTTCTTGCCAGTTCTTCTCGTCCGCTCTACGCCCTTGATTTGAGAACTGGCAGTAAATGTAAAATTAGAAGCATTTAATATGTATTTTTATTGACGTTCATAAGTGTACACCAAGTGTTACCTAAATGAATATGTGATTTTTGAATTTTAATGTAAGTGTTAAATAAATAAAATAAATTACGTAGCCTAGGTCTGAATGCAATATAAATTAGAAAGTATACCTGCACTGGGATCAGGAGGCGGCTCTTCCTCATAATCAGGCTCGGTCTCTGGACCGCTGTCGTCGTCTGCATTCAACGACATGAAGAAACGGAGAGAGACTATATATTATTATTATGTTTGCACACGCATTGGCAGGCTAGGTGTGTTGATATTTATAAGGCCATATATATGTATTGAATGGTGCCCTAGTAAGAAGGTGAACCGCAAAAAGTCTCAAAGCATCTTAGAAACTTCAACAATCGAAAACAATTTTTTATGAAACATCCATTTTGTAATAATACAAATTAAGTCCATTTTTATGACAATTATTTTTATAGCATTGCAACAATTACTTTAAAATAAATTTTACGCACGCTTTTCCGGTGTGTCACGGAAAAGCGTGCGTAAAATGCGGGTTAAAGTCACACAAAATAGTAGGTCACGTCAAATAGTATATACTATTTTATAGCACTGTGTGTGTGTTGTCACATGTATCGTAATGTATTAATAAAACTCACTAAATATTCAGTATCCTTACCTAATAATGTTATACTTCGAAAAATTGTGCTATTAAAATGTACATAATGAATTCTTATTCACTGTTGTCGGTGTTTCTCCAGATGGGATAGCTAGTTGTGGAGTGCCAGTTGTTATATAAGCCCTAGTAGTATTCCACCTAATATGGGTAGTTATTGCGGTTACCACCCCGGGAACAAATAATTATATAACGATATCATCATATCATCAAGATAAGGTTCTTATTCTAGTTTAGAATTTTCAACTAATTCATTGAATAAAATGCATTGGGATAATCCAATTTCAATATGAAATACTATGAATATTATAAAATCTAATCATATATAAATAATGAACTTTGAAAACTATGTCATCGTAAAAAGTAGATTTTTATGACTTCTATTAATTTGTTTTATAAATCTCCAGAGCGCAATATTTATACGATATAGTAACAAATCGAGGTGAAAAATCAGAATTAAGAAAACAAATACACAAATCTAAGGTCCGTTTCCAAAATGTTACTCAATCGCGATCTAGTTTTGTGAAATTCAAAATGTAAATTTTTAAAGTTAAAGTTAATAAAAAAATTTAATAGTTTGAAAATTATAAAAACTAGATTCCAACCCTGAATTAAGTCTTGAAAAACAAGCCTATATATAATTAACATATATATTTCTATCACATTATTGTGTAAATGAAAGTGCAGCAATACTTTTAAGTAACGCTCAATTTTTGAAAATGGCATTCGGTTATAAGTATTTGACTACAGTTCGCATCAACGGGCGGTACAAAAATAAGAAGTGACTCAAAGTGTTCGCGAGGGTAGTAGACATTCCATATTATGTTGTGTGCAGTATCAAGGTACTCACAGTCCGGTGCGGGCGGTTCTGGAGTGGCGAGCAAGCAGCCGGCCCATTCTGCTCGCGCAATATCGCCGTCGCCGTCACCGTCGCATCCACGCGCCCAAGCTCGTGCACATCGCTTTGGCTTCACCACCTAGACAAGTGTAATAATTCAAATGATTCTAGGAGCAAGATCTAGATTGTTGAAGTATTCATTAATTCCTTATCATTTTGAACACACTGTCTTATTCCTTATATAAATAATGAACAGAGACAAGGGATTTTCAAGCATGTAACTTTAAACGGATGTTAACTTTGTGTCTCTATATTCATTGCATTCGTCATTCACTCTTACATAAACATGTGTCCCATATTCGATAGTTGTTTCGATGATATTTAGATTTTTAGTAGGTAGAGATACAAAAAACGTACTTATATACCCTATTGTTCCACATAAGTACATATATACTTAGTATTCATGATCAGGACAAAGAATATGTTAATAATTGCTCCTTGGTAAATATCGCGTCTTGTTGGTTATTACACTTAGATTACATCGCAACATTGTCGGCATTATGATTTAAATGTAACCCAAATTCATGGTTTTGTTTGGTGCCTAACATAGGTACAGACAGTATTGTAACAAATAATAGTATAAATAAATATTTATATACACAATATTTCTTGATATATTTGGACATGACACCTCTCATACTGACCTTTTAATAGCGAAACACTCACCTTCTTGATAAGTCTCCTAATTCCGCGATATTCTGATTTTTGCAGAGTACCGCTTCTGTCTCGGTCGAGTTCCCTGAACTTCCAATCGGCGACGGCACGTGGATCTGAAGCCTCCCCCCCACGCTCTGAACGTGCTCTTTCAAACTCCCCACTAAATATCTTTATAAGATTCCCATTGAATTGTGCCCGATCTGCGCGCGTGCAAGCTGATAACAATCATCACTGTATATATAACGATTAATTGTATCGTGTTTTGTATTGTGATAGCTGGTTAGTAGTTGCTTTGAGCTCGGTCGCATTGTTTTTTTTTTTACAATTGGACATAAATTTCATGTGAACAGTGGCACGTGTAGGTTATTGAATAAACATTTGTAATAGATCAGTTTGGATCATTCCCAGTAATTGCTTTGAAGTTAGCATATGTTGATAGATTTACGAATCATGGTGAATATTCGCTATTCAGGCTATGCGTAATGCATGCTCTCTGTTCTCACGACGCGAGACAGGCTATTGAGCCATTCGAGACGCATGCTGAGAGATATGTATGTGTGGCTTACATAAAGCGATTTATTCCTTTATCTTCGTAGGGATTTCATTGTTATTCAGGTTCAACAAAGAGCTGTATGATATGACAAATTTTATATTTATAGCCACAGCTTTCACTATGAATGTAGAGGTCGATATTTAAAGGCGGTTAAATAATAGGATTGATATTCGATACCTGGTGCAGCCGTTACTTCGCTTATGTCAAGTTATTTATTTAAATGAGTGTTTTAAGTTTCCTATTAACAAGAAATATTTCTACACATTGATCATGAGAAAAACTGCATTACAAATACATTGCATGTGTTACTATTCCGATTGTGTTATTAGAATTTTGAGGAAAGATAAGAACGGTAAGATAAATAATTAGAGGTATTGTGGTGTTATGTAAGGAAATAGGTAACTAACATTTTAAATATGGTTCACCTTTAGAATATGGTAAAGGTTCTACTGAATAAAAAATCAACAAATACAGCTTTTATGTGGCAAAGTCCGTCGCTTCCTATATTGATTGTAACTATACTCGTAAAATTACGTTTTAAAAGTGATATAAAAAATAAATATGTATTGTTATTCGTTTTTCAAATAAAGAGAAAGAGGTTTGTTAATTTCAACGATAGTAACCGTATTAATTGGTTTCGTGATCGCAGTGTTGCATGCACATTACATCAATCAATAATTTATGCAAAATTTTCATGTTTTTACGAACGATGGAAAGTAAAGTTAAATTTGTATAATGTTAAACTTACTTCTTTTATTTCGTTGACCTCGAACCGATGAGCGTCGTCGTGTTTGAGACTTACCTGAAATATATAAAAATTCATGATTGGTTGGAATACGAAAAAAGGTGTTTACTGTTTATACTACGAGTATATACGAATAAATGTTTAATAAGTACCCCGTAAACAAAATCTACTTTTGAAAGTACTTTTATAGGTGTATCGTGCTAAGTTGTTTACATAGCAGTTTTTTGTTTGTTTGTACTTTGTATACATATCGACGGGTCCTAAGAACAAAATCGTATCTGCAAATACACAGATATGATGTTGTTCTTGGGACCCGTCGATATATTCGTATTTTGTGTTCGTTTTCTAATTAATACAATATAATAATTATTGATTGAAGTGCAGGAATCAGGGTCATGATTTGTACCTACACTAGTTAAAGCCCGTAACTTGGATTCTAATAATACATTAATTATGAATATATTAATGATTCAAAATAATTAAAGTTTTATTTGTAAACAAAGGGCTTCTATTTTAAAAACCTAATAGGTATAATTTTAAGAACATAAATATCAATAAAAACCAAGTAATATCAATCAATCAATTAATGATTTGATAACTCAAAATATCAGATTTACGCATATTCAGCAAACAAATGAAGATTCTAAATAAAGTAGGTACGAAATAAATAACATCTTGTTGTCCTAATAAGCACCAATTACGCCTTGGCCATTCTCAAAACATAAATCATCCATGCGAAAGCTAAGAAATTAAATATCAATTAAACAAGCCCACTAAGAAGCACCTGTTCAGACGATGACTGAATATTAGCTCAACGCGAGGTCGTAGACACTCTGTCTAATTACCTATTAACTGGTCATACAATTAAGAGCACGCTTATGCTTTTTGTATTTGAAAGGGAACGTGATCTACAAGTTCAAAGCATGCTAACACGAGACCCATTACAGTGATGCAACTTGCAAGTGTGTGTTGTCCTGTTAAGGAAGGGGACGGGAAGGGATACTGTCTACTCAACCGGTCTCAACGACAGTGATGTACAGCATTAGTTAATACGAAAACCGGTAACGAACGAGCTATCCCCTTACACTTACATTATTACATCGCCATAAATTGTTTAATTGAACTTTTAAATTGCTTTATCTGCGTCAAGTATCTGAATCTTTGTATGTGTGCTGTCAATCGTGTTTGTTTGACTGTGAATTTATAGTATCCGTTATAATAGGTATATTAAAGTTAAAAACAATTTCATAACTTGATCCTTATTAATGTTATTAATTTGCAATAGAGCTAAATAGCTTGTCTCCTGAGGAAAAACTTTTATTAGACTTTTTATGCCGATAATTTTTTCGAATGTTTTGTATGCAAGTGACGCCGTGGGCGATCCTAGTATAGCAAAAGTCAAGACCCAAATACAGAAACCTCGTCGTACATCTTCTCAGAAAAAATAGTCAAATAACTTAAGAATAAACATCATTATTTATCCAAAGCGCAACAAAGATCAAAATAACCTATTTCAAATGTTTACTTTATTTATTTTTAGATCATTTTAAGTGTTTGATGCGTGTTAGCCGAAACACGCCGATGTTTTAATTTCGTGCTCGCAACTCTTTTCTCCTTTCCGTTAGACAGCAAGAAGCAGGTACCTAAATATAACACATCAAAGGCGCGGCGAACCTTCTCAACAAAGCTATTGAATGATGTCTGGAGCATTTTTTCTATCGTCTCATGGTTGAGACTCGCTTTACCTTCGACAGAAAAAAAAAACTCGAGCCCATTGTAATCCGGCGTCGAGCTGTCTGTGTCGAACCGCTGTTTCTTAGAACCCCCACACTTGTTCAATGCTACCATATTATCAAGATAACGTTTCAAAATCGACTAAATTGACGACACTGCAATAACTTTGAGTGCTGTGAGTTTTACAGTTTTTTATTTATAATAAAAGGATTTACTTAATTTGTGTTTTGCTAATATTGAATAATATAATATATAATCATTGTGTAGGTATCATTTCAGCGTGAAAGAATGCTTTATTACCAAATAATTTAAAAGATTGTCTTAATCAGGATGGATGTCTACAAACAATTAAATTTCTTAAAGCTATAGACATGTATAAGTTGGTTTAGCAAAGAGGAGCTAGACCAGCTTATACTTTTTCCTTTCAATTATTATTATTTTTTTTGTTCAAACTGTAAGAATGAATAACATTGTTATAAGTAACTATAGTTCATATTTATGTAAGAAATGTAGTTTAGTTTTGTGTAAAATTTGATATGTAGCTGATTTGTATGTGGTCGTCAAAGACCTTGATGTTATAAGGCGAAGTCCTTGGGCGATCTTAAATAATATAAAAAAAATAATACTCATTATTTTGATGTCCACAGACATTAGATAGCTTATGATTTATTTGTCATTCAATATGATAACGTGATTAACGTTAACTCTTTCCGTCAATACAAATTAAGGTTAAAATATTAATTCTAATTTATATAAAATATTCTAATGGTATATGCTGCTCAGACAGTCACGGGAGCAGCTAGATGTTCGTAAGACATTGATTTTTAATCATTTAATTTATTTTGTAATAGTGTTAGAGTTGATTGAGCGAACGTAGGTAAGAAATATTATTACAGAAACAGATTTATAGCAACCAGGTCAGCATAAGTGGTAATAAATATTTAATTGCCGCATGAGCAGGCGCCAGACTTCAATTGTAAAGACTGGGCTTGGTAATTGGCGGGAAAACCAAAATAAAGTTTCATTGAAATCATACAAATAAACATGGATTAATTATAATACATTCCGAATTTTTTTCAACTCTATCTTCCAAGTTATTTCAAAAATAATGCTGATATTGATGGTAGATTTAAATATGTGACGTTAAAAAGCATACAAATCAATTGTTTAATCAATTCCCAATTATTTACTTACAATAAAAATCTATAACTAACTATACAAATTTATTTAAATAAACGATTTCCTTGATCTTATTATTACTAATTGCATAAAAATTAATTTTATAGACTCAGGAATAGTAGAGCCAAGGTGGGGTCGGTAGTCGCCAATATTTTAAAATATCCCATAAAATACGCAAATTAGTCAAAGTTCATAGTCTCAACAAATAGTTTACTAAAACTATTGGTAATAAGTATTAAAACAAGTATATGAATTTATATTCAAAACTTCAAATAAAGTCTAGTGATAACTAGTACTAAGCTAAAATTATTAATACTTTAATATTATTTACGATGCACCAAGTTTATAACTTCAAAACCAGCCCAGTTTATAGTTGAGCATAAAACTTTTAACACTATTGTATAACGGAATAGAAGCAATAACTATGAAAACATTAAGAATGGTCTTTGAAAAATAGATACAACTTTATATGTTAAAACTCGTTAATAGATAATATAGTCACACAAAATTATTTAAAATTTTTAGAATCGTCGTAATAATATAACGTGTATGACATTATACGAATGCTAAACAATAATTGCTATTTGCATTTGTTTGTTCTCTAGATCAGTTCGATATGTTATTTATTTGTTAAAATATGTGGTTATTAAGATTATTATGATCTGTATATAATAACGTAGCTCTTGTGCTTCGAAATGAATTAACACTCACATTTCACAAGTGCATTCGGCGAAGAATAAGTTTATGAATCTATTTCATATTCTGTAACTGGTTGATCCTTTATTACGGATGCGTTCTTCCGTGAATAGAATATTAAGTATTTTACCACTTCTCATAAAACTATGTTGTATATTGGTCATAATATTAAATTTAGAATTCTTAATCAAACGTCTTCCGTATTTATAAGCTTTAATTAAATAAAAAAAATAAAAAATGACATATTTTTTAATTTTTTGGATCAAAATCTCATGTGATTCAACTTCAGACCGGAACGGACGCATTCCAAACTTAAAAACTGATTTCGCTATTAAACAGATGATACAATCTCCATAACAAAACACGTATTCGCCAGACTAGTCCCCGAACATTATTAAAGCATTCTCAAAGAGCAATACCCTAGCTAGGTCACGAACGAAGAACGACTTACGATTAGTAGTGCCAATTTTCAAAGCGTTAATTTATAGTCCTCTTCATTGAGTGCAATATAAAGAACACTTTACCCATAAAACCTATTTCGAAATCAATATAGACGAATATATACACGAAGTTGAATTACCATTTGATATAATAATTTCTTTAAACACGTCGAATCTTTAAAAACTCACGAATTAAGTGGTATGCCGAAGAAAACTATTAGTATAAACATAACGTGGAAAGGAAAATAATAATAATTATATTAAATTATCCAGATAACGCTACAGATTTCATACAAAGTTTTAGGGTTTATTATTGCAATAGGTATGCATACATCTTGACAATGAGACGTCCTCCGCAGGACAACGCCCTGAGACTTCTGATAACTGATTCTAATCGGGATCTTCCACCCAACATTTATTTAATATAACTAGAAGATGACTATAAATCTCGATTTGTGTGTGAATTGAGTAAGAAGTTCATCATGTTCGCATACACCTCTTTAGATTGCAAAGTGTAACTGCTAAGTTTACGCGATGCTTTTAGGAAAATACTAACTCACACTCAAAAATAGCTTTATTGAAATAAACATTTATTAAACTCTTTTGAATCATCATCTTTTTTTCATCAAAAAAAATCTACCACCGGTTCGGAATGTTGCATTTACCTTATACAAAAAGATAATCCCTTACTTGACCTTTACAATTAAATGTCATACAAATCTAGGCTAGACTTAAACGCTATATGAGCAGAAATAGCAGTTTTTATTGCAAATCAGATTTCCGAACACTTCAATCGTTATAATCTTGACTCAAAAGATATTTTGTTTAAAAGGAAACCGTATTTTTGTTGCGAAAAAGAGGTCAGGTAAAAAACTGGCGTGACTCAATGAGTTTAGACCTGCGGCGACTTTATTTTGCACTTAATTCTATCGAAGAATTTTGATTAAAGGCGGCCCCTCTGCGTTCTGATGAGATTGTTCCAATTTCAAAGGGCTTTTAGTACTGCCGCTGGCGACATATACTCTCTCAGTATCTTATTTGGATTTGAGTAACAAAAAATATATTTACATTTAGACCATTTAGTTTCTATTCAATATTCCCATCGAATTCTTTTCAATATGAGACATGTATCAATGCCATCTAACTCAATAATAGATAAGTATCTGTCTTCTATCTAGTAAATAAGATGCGATTGCCTTCTTCCGGTTCTGAAGCCCATGACCCCTTTAGTCTATACATAATATACTACTGTTAAAATTTGGTATAATCGTGATCTTGTTTTTCAAGAAAACTGCAATCTCTAAACAACCCTTTATATAACCAGTATAATCAATCTTTTATGATTTATATTATTGTTCTTATAATGTAAGTTATTATAAACACGAGTAAAATCTGTTTTCAATCTCTTAACGAATCTAAACAACTATGCATACATGATAGACGATGTTACATCTTAACGCATTATCTAAAATTATGCATTGCTCTGTTATTAATATTTTCAAATAGCTGTCACATAATATTTATTATCAAGACTGTTGGCTATAATATGACTTTATTCAACTAAAGCTTATATTTTGTAACGTACTAAAAATTCCATATAGTATGTTTCTACTTTTACGTCATATTTAGACTTTATTTAATTTTATTTCCAATGCAGTTTAACTCAAACGAGGGTTTTTTAATCGGAAATGTCTCAGTTACGATAAATATAAAATAACTAATCAATCGCCAATGCCCGGTCAGTCATAATATAACCTAAACCCCGCTATTTATAATGTACATTTTTATTCTGATCTTTTGACATATTATATTTATATAGATATGATAGACATTCTCAAAAGTGGTGTTCAGTGAAATGTTAGCATTGGCTTTCATCCGCGGCGTGTTTACATATGGTTTTAAACGCATTATTTACAATTCGACGTTAAGTAGAACAGATGTTTAGAATCATAAATAGTTGGAGTTTTAAAATGTTAAATTACGTTGCATGCATATAATTTTATAATTTCCTCTGAAAATATTGAAATCTATTCTAAGGTTTAGCTACTTTATATTAGCTTTTATTTATGTAATACATTGGATACAGACTAAACATCTTTTGACTCAGTAGTTAGCGCGTCGTGTTTAACATCGAAGGTTCCGGGTTCAATATTCCCGGAAAAAAGGTTATTTGGTAAATTGTTCGCTTGGGCATATTTAATACATATTTTGACTTGGGCAAGTCAATACATTTATGAGAATATTTTATATGTGCGGAAAAATATAGATATTTTAAAAATGAATATATAAAATCAATTCTGTGTGTTGTCAATAAATAAATTCAAATCGTACGTTAAAGTAAACCTAGTTGCTAAGGCCTATTATACCTAAGTGCTTGGATATGATTAACTCCATTTAAATAAAATACTGTATACCGGATTAAAACGCGATTTATTGTTTAAATTATTTATCCCGACGTTTCGGATGCTTTTCAGCAACCGTGGTCGCGGGAGACTGAAAGATGACAGTTGTCTTATATTTGAAATGTCACAAAGTTGCCATATTTAATTCAATTAAATTAAAAAATAATCTATTAATTTAGGTAACACAATGTACATCTATGAACGTCAATAAAAAATAATACATATTAAATTACTAATATTACTAATATTAAATGCTTCTAATTTTACATTTACTACCAGTTCACAAATCAAGGGCGTAGAGCGGACGAGAAGAACTGGCAAGAAACTCGCCGCCACTCTTTTTAATCGCCAAGTTTTTGTTTTACAATTATTACATATTAACGCCATCTATTCCTACGGAGTTGATATTTACTGTAATTTTCTATATTATGACAATATTGACTAACGGTGTCCTCTTGTTTCTTAGTATGTTTGATTTGGGGCTTTAGATTTTTAATAACTGGATCCCAGGTGTTGGAAAGTCTCAAACCATCTTCTCTATTGAAGTTAGGATGTTTTTTAATTTCAATAGCCTCACGTACTAGTCTGGGAAAGAATCTACTTTCTTTAGCAAGGATTTTTGGTTGGTCGAAACGTATGTAATGGTTTGGTTTATCCAGAGTGTGTTCACATACTGCTGATTTAGAGTGACGTCTGTTTTTGATATCCGCAATGTGTTCCTTAAGTCGGTTTGAAATGCTACGTTTAGTTTGCCCAATGTAGGATAAACCACAGTCACAATCCAGTTTATATACACCTGAATCTTGCAAAGGAATATTACTTTTTATTGGTCTCAAGAACTGTTGAATCTTCTTGTGTGGCTTGAAAACTGTATTAATAGAAGCTCGTTTTAAGATTCTTCCAATCCTGTCTGTAACACCCTTTACATAAGGCAGGTAGGCTGGTTGACGTTGTACTGTTTGTGGTTTATTCCGGTTTCTGTGATCGGAGGCAATCCGGCAAGATATTTCGTGCATATTACGAACTAGCAAGCCGCCAAAACCTAACATCTCTCGTGCGGAATCAATGGCGCTAAAACAACTACGGGCCAATAAAGATATCATAGTACTCCGAGCGGACAAGGGAAACGCGACGGTCGTGATGGATACGTCAGATTATGAACACAAAATGTCCCAGATCCTTGCAGATGTTTCCACCTACAAGAAAGTTGAAAAAGACCCAACAAACAAGGTAATAAAAAAGACATCTGAATTGATCAATAAACACAAAAAGACACTTAATCTTGACAGTAAATTCCTCACACCTGCATGTGCAAAGCCTCCAAAAATGTATGGGTTACCTAAAATTCACAAAATAAACACACCTTTAAGACCTATAGTGAGCCAGATCGACACACCCACACATAAACTAGCTCAACACATGGCTAAAGTACTTTCTCCCCTCAGAGGGAACAGTAGTGCTCATGTTAAAGACTCATACCATTTTGTTGAAACTATTAAAGATCTCAAACTCTCCAACAATGAAACCATGGTAAGCTTTGACATTGAGTCTCTTTTTACTAATATTCCTGTATCGGACTGTCTAAATATTGTTAAGAAAAGGTTATCAGAACACAACATGTCACCAGAATATGCAGATATTTTAGAACATTGTTTAACATCTGGCTACCTAATGTGGAATAGTGAATTCTATATACAGGTTGATGGGGTGGCTATGGGCTCTCCAGTCTCCCCTGTTGTCGCTGACATTTTCATGGAGGACTTCGAAGAAAGAGCCCTGGCCACAAGCCCGGTTAAACCGAGGCTTTACAAGCGATATGTAGACGATACCTTTACTATTCTGCCCACGGAACACATATCTGTATTTCTAGACCACCTTAACTCCATACATAGTAACATTAAATTCACTATGGAGAAGGAGAATAATAACTCACTGGCCTTTCTAGACATTTTAGTGGTTCGGGGAGGGGATGGTACACTTGGCCATACTGTGTTTAGAAAAATAACCCATACTGATAAGTACCTCAATGGTGATTCCCACCACCACCCTTGCCAACTCTCTTCTGTCGGTGTATGTTTGTTTCAGAGAGCCCACCGCCTCTGTGATGCTGCCCACCTCAACGGGGAACTGCAGCATGTTAAGCAAGTACTCCGTGACAACAAGCTGCGGGTGCCTCCACAGCATCACAGAAACAGGAATAAACCACAAACAGTACAACGTCAACCAGCCTACCTGCCTTATGTAAAGGGTGTTACAGACAGGATTGGAAGAATCTTAAAACGAGCTTCTATTAATACAGTTTTCAAGCCACACAAGAAGATTCAACAGTTCTTGAGACCAATAAAAAGTAATATTCCTTTGCAAGATTCAGGTGTATATAAACTGGATTGTGACTGTGGTTTATCCTACATTGGGCAAACTAAACGTAGCATTTCAAACCGACTTAAGGAACACATTGCGGATATCAAAAACAGACGTCACTCTAAATCAGCAGTATGTGAACACACTCTGGATAAACCAAACCATTACATACGTTTCGACCAACCAAAAATCCTTGCTAAAGAAAGTAGATTCTTTCCCAGACTAGTACGTGAGGCTATTGAAATTAAAAAACATCCTAACTTCAATAGAGAAGATGGTTTGAGACTTTCCAACACCTGGGATCCAGTTATTAAAAATCTAAAGCCCCAAATCAAACATACTAAGAAACAAGAGGACACCGTTAGTCAATATTGTCATAATATAGAAAATTACAGTAAATATCAACTCCGTAGGAATAGATGGCGTTAATATGTAATAATTGTAAAACAAAAACTTGGCGATTAAAAAGAGTGGCGGCGAGTTTCTTGCCAGTTCTTCTCGTCCGCTCTACGCCCTTGATTTGTGAACTGGTAGTAAATGTAAAATTAGAAGCATTTAATATTAGTAATATTAGTAATTTAATATGTATTATTTTTTATTGACGTTCATAGATGTACATTGTGTTACCTAAATTAATAGATTATTTTTTAATTTAATTGAATTAAATATGGCAACTTTGTGACATTTCAAATATAAGACAACTGTCATCTTTCAGTCTCCCGCGACCACGGTTGCTGAAAAGCATCCGAAACGTCGGGATAAATAATTTAAACAATAAATCGCGTTTTAATCCGGTATACAGTATTTTATTTAAATGTGTGATACTCGCGTTAATAAAAGACAATATTATGATTAACTCCAGTATAAAGAGGTAACACGACTGAATCTCTCAGCTGCTTTTCCAGACTCGGGGGCGATCGTCAACATCTACAACTATTTTAATGTAAAGTGGGAGCAAACCGTCCATGTGGTATCAATTTTTTTTTCTAGACGAGTTCACATTTCAAGGATCATCATGCTGACAATATCATTGCTTATAACTGTGTCCATGCATCGGGTTGTTCCTCTCCATAAAATATAGGGCCGATGGTTGGCCATGCGTCGTACTCGTGAACGAGTGCTACTTGTGGTGACTGGTCAGACTTGAATTCGTGTATGCTTAGTTATTTCGACTATGTGTTTGCGTTTTGTTCCCACGACAATGTAAGTGCGTGCTTCTATTTCACCCTACTGCTGATAGAGGACAAACCTTTTTTTTTTCATTTGTTTTTTATTATTAGGTAAGGTAAGGTAGGTAGGACTTCAAGATGTCATGTGGAGCATGGTTGAGCATAGATTAAAAAGAGTAGCGGAGAGTTTATTGTCAGTTCTCCTCGTCCGTTCTATGACATTGATTTGATAACTGGCAGTAGATGTAAAATTAGAAGCATTTAAATTTTTTGACGTTCATACATTGTGTTACCTAAATGAATAAATGATAATAATTTGATTTGAATTCTCCGTAGAATGAGAATATTAAGAGGTTATTTTACAGACAGTTCAATATGAATGTGTACTTATGTGAATAGGTCTTACCAGGTCTCGTACAATCAGGTCTGCCGTTCCTAACAGCAGTATCAGGAAGAGGCTTCCCTTCAGGTGTGACGCACCAGCAGCCTGCTGCAGCGCCTGCAGCAGCGCACTGAACTGCTGCATATGTTCCATCCGCTCGACACTTGGGAACGAAGGCAGCTTTTCGACCGCTTTGTGCGTTTAAAGCGTATCGCAAAACGATTAGGCAAGACGACTGACCATCTAGAGAGAAATATTATAATAGAATGCTAGATTTGAGCTGTAATTTCTATTTATACTTATTAAAAATAAGAAGAAATAAGAAATGGCACCTTTAAGGACAAACCGTTACTAAACGAAACTATCGATTACACATCAAGGCTACAATCTTCTTAAAAAATTATTGTTTTTTTTTTATTAGAATACTCTAAATACATGGTGATTTGAGATAGTTTGATATTACGATATAATATAATACAGAAAAGGGTATTTTTAATAAGAACAATATGTATGTATTTTAAGGAGGGTAGCTCTCGATTGATGACTCGATTCTTGAAAAAAATCGTTTAGTCACGGTTTTTCTTTAAAGGTGCAAAATGTTTAATAAAATCAAAAGGTTTATAATTTACACATATGACCCAGACTCCCGATATAGGTATTTTCTTCAGGAACATTTTGCAATAACTACAATTCGGTTTAAGTCATTTATATTAACAAGATATTAGGTTAATTCCTTAGACTTATTCAATTTATATTATTATTTACAAGATGAAATAATAAGCATAACGATGATACAAATATAGTTAGTATTTCCGTAGGTTGACGATGTTTTATAATAATAATAATATTTATTTATTCAGGTATAAACCCATAGTCATACAATATTGAAAAGTGACAAAATGAGTGGACTTACTAGTTAATTAAAGTGGACTTATTAGTTAATTATACTATCAAGAATTTCGTGAGTAGTTATGACAATGTGTGAGTATAGTGTTTAAGAGTTAACAAAATCTTAAACCAATTAAAGCTTTAAATTAAACTGGCGCGCTCTTTATCTAGATTGAGGAATAAACAACGAACAAATAAGTATCGGACTTTAGAACCTTTTATCGCATCGATGAAAATTATTGATTTATAATATGAGGACAGATATTGGTTATACAATGTATCCTTTAAAAAAATTTACGATTATCAATAGTAATAATGAGCTAGTAGGGTAAGGTTAAAATTTAATCTCTTAAATTTAATCTGAATATGGAAAACTATTTGTTTTTGAAAATATTCATAGGTATCATCTGTTCTTTATACTTTAATTTTTACTTGCTTTAAACTATTATTTTACTTATATCAGGATTATTTTGGTACTTTTATTTACTCATTTGAATTAATACAAAAAAGTAGTCGTTATTCTCTCTTATTAAGTGTTCTGTGGTTATTCTATTAGAATTCAAACTTACCGCTGCATGGTCCTTTATGAGCTACGGTGACTGGCTGTCCGTTGCACTGAGCTTTTAAGACATGGCATTTTGAAGGGTAAGTACGCCCGTCTGTGCCGCACATGACGCGATTACCATTTCCATTATTAGCTTCGCATGATGCCACTCGATTCATGCAAGAGTTGCTGCTAGACTGTAACGTTTTATTCAGGATAGTTCATAACATTACGATTTAGTAATAGATAGTAATAAAACATATAAATCTTAGAATTTTTTTAATAAGTTTATCAGAAGGTTTTCAAAGTAAACCTAATCTATGAGACCGGTTAGACAGTCTGCAAATGGAGAGGAGAGCTGAAGGCCAGGGATCCCCCGGCGGCCGATGAGGTGGCGAGTGTCAGGCGCCGCGCCAAGTTCGCAGTAATATAGCGATGAAAGGAGGACCTCGCCGAACATCAAGTGGCGGGTCAAAGTGCCGTGGCGGCTATTTCCCAAGTCCTTAGTGACTGGTTGAACAGAACAAAAGAGACCATAAACTACCGAGCGGTGTAGGTACTGACAGGGCACAACAAGACACGGTGCATTACGTTGGAAGAGTGCTCAAGGTGGGCGCGGCACGCCATGACCTGACATTGGTCTTGCCGGGCGTTGTCTGCGCCATGTTGTTGTCGGAAGCCAACTGGGCTGTAGTGGTCTCCTACTGTGAGCAGGTGATGCTACGGAAGGAGAGTGCATAACGGGGAAGGGAACGCCGCGGATGCGGGCCCGAGCAAGGAAAAGGGGGGATCCCAGGAGGAGATATGCTCACCTCATTGCTCCCCCATAGTTCTCTGTGATGTGGCGACAACCGCCGGAGCCACGGAATGAAAATGGTATGGCGAAAATTTTTCGTCATGAGGTGGTTAAGGCATTCTGGGAATGTTGGTATTACATTTATATTCAATAAACATAATGGTAGAGACTGGCCGTAAGGAGTTCACGAGCCAATAAACAATTCATAATTAATGGCTCGTTTCGAGATATTTGAAATATGTGCAACTTTCAGAGTTAATGTGATATTGAATTGAAACAATAGGAAAGTTATAAATAAGAGATGTGGTAAAGCATATTTTTCCTTATACCGTTTTCTTGAACGTTTTACAATTTACATTCAGTAGGTAGGTACACGACAATTGCATAAGGATTGCCAATATTAGCTTAGCAATGATAACTATTATTATGGTTTCTCATATTTAAACAATTTATAGTCAGAAAATATTACTTAAAAGCAGATTTTGTTTTTACAATTTTACATGTATTAATGCTTCTTTAGGAATTATTAAAGTTATGTATATAATTGTGAAATGACAAACTACGTAAATAATTGATATCAGTATTCAATTTGCCTTTCTCTATAAGTAAAAAAAGTAAGTAGGTACCTATATTCATTCTGTTTCTATTTCGGCGAAAATGGACTAAAATAATGACGGACTAAATTTCGTAAGAACCACCCAGAAACGTTTAGTAAAAATAAACATATCTAAAAACGACGAATTATAGTGAATTATTATATTTAGGCTCATACGAATTTTTGTTTAAAAATGTATTATTATTTTTATTTAAATACAAGTTACTTTATCTTTAGTGTACCTAATATATTATTTTTTATTGGTCTTGTTGTATGCAAGTTGTCTCATCAATCAAATGAGAGCTGTTTATTGTGACATTTATTGATTAAATTATTAAGGTATAAATTATCAACACTTATGATAATACGCGTGGCTAATAACTTATAATATATATACGAGTATACATAATGTAGGTTGTACATTGTGTAATATGCAAAATAATAAATTAGTATTTAATCCCATAATTACCTTATCATCCGCAGCTTCAGCAACATAATAAATTAAGTTTAGAAAAAAAATATTAATCACTAGATCATTGATATTCATACTGTTGGTTTTAAAAATATTTAAATTAAATTCCTAACGGATAATTTCAATTTAGAACACTTTCGTAAAATGCAACAAAAGATTCATCGGTTAAATAAACTATTGTCTCTTTACACATCATATTGGCATATTAATTTACTAACTCTTAAAGCTTTGTTACTACAATAGTAAAGTAATAAATTAGAAAACTGTTCCAAACACCTTTGCCGGGAGAGTGATCGGATAGTTATGAACAGAATAAACTATAAAGCACAATAAGGATAAATCCCGATACCGGATCGGATCGTCTAACTACGAGCAAAAAGCGCACACGCACCCCGCCCAACGTTTAGGTTGTAAACTGTATACAATATACACTATAACATAGAACTGTTGTGTCGGTGTAGGCTTTTTTTAAAGATAACGTTCATAAATCTAATAATTGCCTAGCATTGTAACAGTTTTACGAACAACTAAAAAATCTCGCAATTTTGTTAATTCTTTTAATATTTATAAATTATAATAAACCTTGGAACTTTAATATTTCTACAATGTAGTAAAAGTACAATTTGTATTTCCAAACGAAATTTAATTTTTAAAACTGATCTGACAATTGACAATTCATGATGTATTCCGATGTATACGCACTAAAAGTTGTCAATATCGGTTTTTTTTGTATCAATACTATAAATCTATATAATATTTAAAATCAACCTTACTCGAATTGAAGCTACTACGTGTTTTTTAACGATTTGGTATTTTCTAATTTTTATTCAGAATGTATATAAGATGAAAATTAATAAAGTAAGTTATGTATCGATGAGTAGGACTCACGAACTTATCGCAAGTGGTGGTATATCGTAATATAAGCCGACAATAATAAATAAATTTAACTAATAAGAATAATGAACCTTTGAGATTATTTTAATTCGAATGCAGCTTAGTTGACACTTGACAGCTGTCTTGTCAGTTATGACTTTTGACATATTAATAATATTTTATCGATAAATATTAAATACTGTGTAACTGTAAAGTAAACACAGGTACATTTTACATAAAATTTTAAATATGTATACATTTTATATAATATCAAGCAATATAAATTTTTAACTACGTACAACTTTAGTTTTGACCGTTATAACTCATAGTAAGTAGTTGTAGTTGCACCTATTTGTCTCGTTCAGAACATCATGGGTTTTCATGATAAAATAAAACAATTTATTTATATAAAATATCAATAAAAATAGAAGTAGATATAAATATCACTGTTTCTTTTATTGCTACATCATAATAAACTAAAATTTATAGTATTCAGTTATTCGTTATATTTATTGATTTGTTTCCTTTTCTCTTAAAGAAATGGACAATTTTCAATATTTCAATGTAAGAAAATCTAACAAGGTACAAATAGTAGTAATTATAGGTATATTACTACTAATATCAGTATATTGTCGTAAGAAACATAGCAAAGTGCATGGTAATAAGTTCTCTTCAACTACTGACCCTGCACTTCGAAGAGTCTGTATTCAGTTTAATCAAACATTAAAGGGTAAATAGTTACATATTTATATTTGATAAAGCTTTGAATTTACTGATTGATGGAGCCCAGCAGTGGACTTCGAAATGCAGAAAAGAAACAATAAATGGTTTGCCATATAATTGAACACAGTATTATTATTGAAATGTGTAATTACATAACATTTAAATTTGAAATTTGTATGTTGAATACTCTAAGTTCATAGATAAATCTTATAATCATAGAATGCAGAACAAAAGAATCTACTAATTTATATAACATACATATTCATCATGCCTCTTTCCCATTGGGGTAGGCAGATATCACCATCATCACAGGAATTCCATATGTTCCAATCCTTACATACCACCTTCGCTTCTTCCACTTTCATCAATGCTTTCTTATAACATTTTCTTTTAAATAAAATATAACCTTTATTGGATTAAACTGCGAATCTAGTAAAAGTCATTTCATTTAAATTTGTAATATATACATATTGATCACACCTCTATCACACATCCTATTTCTGGGGTAGGCAGATATATTCCATATGCTCTGATCCTTGCCTACTCCCACTTTCATCAATGCTTCATATTTGTGATACTTGATAAAAGACTATTTAAATTTGTGATACTCGCGTTAATAAAAGACAATATTACTATTTAAATATTTGGATAAATTGTATATTGATTAAATTCCATTAAAACAGATTTTGCATTTAACTATTAAATGATGCATCTATCAACGATTAAAGTACGGACCTATGTAAGAATAAATTACAAATAGATATCCTGTCATACTGAATGTATTTCTATTTTAATTTCTCTGGAATAATTACAATTAAAAGGGTCTTGAATCATTTTTTTTTAATGTTTAGTATGTATCACACATTTTAAATTAATTTCAATGCATTAACATTTAATTTATTAGTTATTTATACTGACATCTACTCTTCATACAATCATTAATAGAAGTCAGGATAAGTAATACAATAAGTTGCGTTTTAATTAATCCTATATCATTTTCAGCTCGACATAAAACTTGTTTTTTACGACCAGATATTGGTCCTTGTCGTGCAGATATAGTTCAATGGTATTATGACGTAAGACAAAGCAAATGTTACCGTTTTTATTGGGGAGGATGTCAAGGAAATGGAAATAGATTTGAGACAAAAGAACAGTGCCATGATTACTGCTTTTTGGATGTTAAAAATGCACCTGGTTACTGTTATGTTTTACTTATGCATTTAGTTGAATTGATTTACATATTTAAATGTTTCTCCTTTCAACATTAATCAATATTGTTTATATTTCAGTAAAAATTCCATACTTTTGTTCATTGACTTTTGACTATGGTAATTGCTTTGGATATTTTAATCGATGGGCTTGGAATACATTGTCTAAGTATGTGTTGTGATTGATTTCTATGAAATAACAAAATAGAATCTAAAAATAAAATACCAAATATGTTCTTGTTATTTTATAAAATAAAATGATAAGTGAGCTTTAATTAATATCACACATTCATGAAATTAGTATTTTACAATAACTTAAAGAACAACTTACAAGTTTATTTTATATTATTATAGAACCTGTAAACGCCATCTCTACTCAGGCTGTGGAGGTAATCAGAACAATTTCCAATCATATCAAGAATGCCTTGCAACTTGTCTTACTCCTCCTAATAACACATTAGACAGAAGTCACGCCTTCACAACTTGTATACCAGCTATCAATATTCCCGAAGTACAATAAGAAAATGAGTAAATTTGACTGTCATATATATAATAAAACAAAATTAAAAAGTATAGTATTATTTTATAAAATATAACCATTTTAATGAATAGTTATTGTTTAATTTAACAATTATAAGCTACTGTTATATAATATATCAGCATTCGTTATTGTTATTCGGGAGGTTCGCAATGGGGCAACCTTAGATTATTTAAATAATCAAAGGGGGCAACGGCCCAGGGCGCTGACGTCTAGACTCTAGAGCATAGAGTACATATTTGTATATACTGAGGTCTAGAGTCCCCTGCCGGCTGCCACACGTGTCGTATACCTTCAATATTGTGCACTACTCTCTGTGATACTCGCTAAAATTGATTTTATGAAAAGTTATTTTATTTAAAAAAAAATACTCGATAGTGGGCGTCATAATATTCTTGCCCGGGGTCAGTAAACCTACATGAAAATAAGTTAGAATTATAATAATTATTATTTCGACCCGTAACATGTTATGATTGTTATGCTAAAGATTATTAATATAATTAAAAATAATCTTACATATAATTAATATAAGTTCGTATGTATATCGTTAGATGGCGCTACAAAGAGAAATAGTATTGATCAATGTTTCAGTACCAATTTTTTACAGGGCCGGACCTCTAAAGGTGTGGAAGCCTTGGGGCAGCATAGGAGCGGAAGACCCCTGGGACCAAATTATTTTATCATATTTGTACAGAGTACGGTAGATAAAGGTAAAACAGCAAAAAATATATATCAAAGGAAAAGTTGTGTACTCGTCGAAATTTGAAAGATTTTTTGCGTATTCACTATTGAGGGGGCTATTTTGTGGAAGCCCTGGAGGCTACTGCCCGGAATCCCCCCTTCTAAATTCGGCCCTGGGTTTATATTATTTCTTATATGGTACCTAATACCAACTTAATTTGTGCGCAATTCTTCCATATCGTTCTATAACTTTTCTTTCGGACATCCAAAATTTATAAAATAAAGTTTATATTTTGCTCCAAACTATTAATACTTTCAGTACTTTCTGACATTTGCGTGAAAAATCAGACAGATATATAAAAATGTTAAAAACCAAGAAGATGATAAGAATCAAGTATGTGGAAATCTAGGCCTCCGCCCCTTTATGCCCAAAAACGTAACCTGTACTATATGGTATGTACCTAATCCAAGAATGTAGGTACTTCGTTACTAAACGATTAATGATCAAAGTAGCCAGACGGCAAAATTATATAAGTCATACACGGCGGGAATCGAACCTGCGCGTTACCCATGTAAATAATATATTTACCAAAAAGGACAGTTAAAATTTCCAAGTTATGTTGGTTTTTGAAGTCTCTTGTATTTTTTTCGACTTTATGGGCAACCAAAAAATTGAATAAACAAAACGATGTTATTAAAATGCCAATAAAATCCATTTCATTGTGAAATATTTACTCATATTTTATTGCTAAGGAAATAATCCATATTTTATTTTAACGTAAAATCGTTTATTCCTTTTTAACATTCAACAATATGAAGTTGAGCGGACTGTTTATGTATTTTATTTTATTTGTAATCAATTTTGCTTATTGCGTAAGTACTTTACATATCAATGTTATTTATCTAAATGTATATTATTTTAAATAACCAAAGTTGATCTATGTCTTTATAAAAGAGAGAATGAATGTTATTTTACATTATTAACTAATCTGTCGGTCGTAGGAAACGAGAGCGAAACAGCTACTGCAAAGAAAGCAAAATACGGCTAAATCTATACAAACTATTGCCGCTAAGCTTAAAGAATTCAACACTATTTTGAAAAATAATTTCGATATGCTCAAACAAAATATCAATTTTAATAACCCTGGAAACATGCCTATAGTCAAAGTTTTTTAAGTGTTTATCGATTTTTTTAGCGGAATCAAAACTTTCCAAACCCCACAATTATCCAAAATATTTTGTTTTCCAGTGTAGTGTATGCAATGCTAAGGCGCCTCGCGAAGATTCGGGGTGGAAATATGTTAAAATCCCTATGCCTAATCGAAAATATATGGTTCGTCTGACTAACAGTGCGTCTCCATATTAAAAAAAATAAAATTATTGAAAGTACCTTTGTATTGTTTGTTTCGTCCCTGTTTTGTCTTCTTTAGTTCTTTTAGTCAGATGTGAGAAGACTGAACTCCTTGTTGCTTCTAACAAAAAATACCTACGGCTAATGTTCTTCTCACTCAGAACGTTTTTAAATTAAACGATGAACATCGGTATGCTACATTGTGACCCGAGGTTATTATTTTTCATAAAATGGTGGTGAGAGCAGTAGGTATAGCTTCTGCTCGATGGACATTTTACAAGTGCCCTAATATGATAATGAATCTGAGACCCAAGCCCGAACTATTTCCTTATCTTACGGAGAATTCGAATACTACTATCTCTGAAGCCTTATACTAAAAATTAGTTTCAGGTATATCATTATATAAGTATTTCTTTATCATTTTGACGGAATTATAATCTGGCACTGTTGTCGGTAGTATGAAAAATTGCCTACAAATGACAGATTGACACAGGGCCGGATTTAGAGGTGTGGAGGCCGCGGGCAACAAGAGTGGAGGCTCCCTGGCCCTAAATTTCTGTCATGTTAACAATATGTTTGTACAAAGTACAGTACAGGTAAAGGTAAAAAAGCGAAGAAAGTTATCAAAAGAAATACATTTCTTAGTAGGTAAACTACAGTTTACCTACTAGGGTTTATTCGTCCGAATTTGAAAGTATTTTTCCGAATTCTCTATTGCGGAGGCCCCTCTTTTGTGGAGGCCCGAGGCAGTAGCCCCGGATGCCCTCTCCTAAATCCGGCCCTGGATTGACTATACGAACACTTTCTCGCAAGTAGTGCTTGGAGCTCATGAGTCTATTTTAAATTACACGCTCGTAAAAAGTAGCTATTGTAATTTACACATACAATTAAAGGTATCTAATATGTATCATAATATGTATTTTTTTTGTCAGGCGCATTTCTACAATCGACGTCAGAATGAAATTATGCCGGTTCGTGATGCTGTTTTGAACTCGAAGAATAGCAAAACAACGACACTAGGAATAAAAATACAAAGTGTTTTGACTCAACTTGGAGAAAGCAACATTTTGAAAAATGAAGTCAATTTTCAATCGTTCTTGAATCAATTAAAAAATATTTTTCACGCTTCTTCCACAACTACAAGTAATAGATGTCGAAAATGCAAAAATTAACTATGCTTAATTAGTGTACAAAATTATGTCAGTTTTTAATATTTACATTTTAATGAAATTAGTTACCTAGAATTTACTATTGAGGCTTAAAACTAATGCCAACCAAACAACTAACTTAATATCTAGTTTCATGCCCCGGCTTCGCACGGGTGTAATGTAGATGTACTATACATTATACCCGTACGTTGTATATACTTAGGTACTCGCTGATAATGTAGCTTTCTATTGTTGAAAGAATTTTTAAAATCGGTCGAGTAGTTTTTGAGTTTAATCGTAACAAACAAACAAATATTTCCTCTTTATAATATTAGTATATATTATAAATCCACTGACCGATATATGTATATATATAATATTTAAAAAGGAGGATTTTTAAATATACATTTATATTTTATTTAAATTAAAATAATTAATTTAATTTAAAATAAATATTTTCTCATCTAACTTGCTTTATTTCATTTTGCCACCGAATAAGTTTTTCATAAGTTTCCATTATAAAAAAAAAACATTAAATTGTCAACATCTGTCACCTAGTCTATACTCATTCTAGATGTTACTGTCTTCTTGTTATTGCTAAAATTAAAGCTAAAATTAAAAGTAATAAAAAGTGTTTATAATGTATTCAAACGAATTTCGACCTTATTTTATTCTTATCAAAAAAGAGGAAGAAAAGGGAGATAAATTCGCTAGAATAACAATGGAAGTAAAGCACAGAGCGACAAAGGAACCCATTAATCCATTTACAAAGAAGGCAGTGTACACCCAAACCTATCCAACCAAATTGATCCCTGCTGCACCCAGAAAAGCTTGCTGTTATTATTGTACTTCCTAGTTCCTATACACAAAAAACGTTATGCAAAGAAGCTGTGAAGAAATTGTAATGAAAAAAAGAAGAAGGCCTCTTTTACATATTCTAGGCATACTGTGGAGTCGTTCTCTGGGTAACATCTTAGGTTCTTCAATGAGGTTGATATCCTGCCACAAAATGTCTAGCAACGTGTACTTATTTTGCTTGCAATCATACTACTATATATCAGACTATTTATCGATACAGTTATGCGATGAAAGTTATTTTGTTCACGATAACAATGATAAAGAGAAGGAAGAATTTGTGCATCCCTGTTACGAATGACACTATAAACTAATCGTATATTTAACTAAAATTGGGCCAATATAATAATTATTATACACAATGCAAATCGTTTTTTGTTAATTTTTTATAAATATAGTACTACAATGATTTTAAACAATATGTTGCTATTTCTAAAATACTAAATGTTATAATACAATTGTTTCCGTTCGGGACTAATATATTTTCCTCGAATAGTACAATATTTTTCTAGTACTTTTCAATAAACGACCCATTATTACGTTTTTCTGTAAACTACAATTATATAAGCGTTGCATGTAAGTGTATTGGATATGATAAACTATGGTATGAACCAATTTCAAATTTCTAACGTTTCTTTAATAAAAAAGAAAACAATTTTTCTTAAGTTCATCAATAATGATTGAATCAGTCAAATGACTTCTGGACCTTAATAAAAGGTAATTTCGGATTTTTGGGACTCCAATATTGTAGATTTATTAACGCAGACGCCGCTTAATTAAATAATCATTTTATAGTATAGGGGGTCAAAGAAAAAATTCTTAATTCACAGTCGTATGCGTACTGCACACTGCAGACATGCGACTATTTTTTCGCAAGTTGTTCATGCTACGCCTTCTGAGGGGTGAGCACGAACAAGTATCGAAAGAGTATTCGTATCGTCGAACTGTCATTTGTATGAAATTTTAAATAATTTTTCATACAACTGACAGTTTGACGATTCGAATACTTTGTCGCTTTGTCGATAGTCGTTCATGCTAGGCCCCCTGAGGGTTGTATGAAAAATCATTTGAAATTTCATACAAATGACAGTTTGACGATACGAATACTCTTTCGATAGATGTTCGTGCTCACCCCTCTGATCTTTGAAGTTTTTACCCAAAGCATTTCGATTTCGCGTACAGTTATGGTCCATTGAAATGATATAATAGATTTGTTTTGTAAACAAAATTCAAAATACATTATGATTTTTAATTAAAAAGTAGGAAACTGATTTATTTTTATTTTTTATGTTAGATATCGACAGACGAGCATGAGGTTCACTTGATGGTAGATGACACCTCAGCCACAGAAAATCAGTCAATGATACGCTGTTGACCTACTTTTTACTTCAAGAATTTGGAAAACCATAGACTGAAACAGAAACGCGCAATGTGCACTTCACGGTTTTTCCATCTATGAACGGTCGGAATTTCGTTATTCCTCCCACCCGATCAATGCCCGCAGCTACCAGACGTGGGGATAACAAAAAAACAAAAGCTTACAGAAAACTATAAACATGTGTTCCCGGTGGGATTCGAACCCACGACCTATCGATGCGCACGGCATGTGTTCTACCGAACGCGCCAACGAGCCCGTCAATTTGGTAGGTAATCCTACTTGTTCGACGATTGCATTGTACATCTTTACCAAAATTAGTTATCAATTATATAATAATTATTATTCTTTAAATCAATACATAAATAGTAAGTTTAGTATGAAGTCGGAAACAGAAAATGATTGAGTATTTGCTATACCTACTATACATAGGTATAGCATAAAACGGGTTATAGCTACTCATGTAAATCTTATGTAAAATTTATCTCGATGTCGAGTATCGATTAGTAGGAATCCTGAGTAAGTATATACATTAATAGTTAATACCTATATGTTAGTACTACATGAAACTATTATTAGAACTGCAGGGAATAAATATCCTAACTATATTATGATATCCCAAGTAAAGCAGTGGCGGCGTAAGGCGTGGGCGACGTGCGCCACCGCCTACGGCCTCGCGGCCCAGCGGGCCTCGCGCCCCGAAAATGTATGCATTAGGTACCAAAAGCCGCAAACGCACCAAAATGTTTTGCCAAAAATGCCATTTTTTGCGCTGGCAGAAGGCCTCGCAAAATGAATCTTGCCCACATAAAATTTAGGTCTTACGCCGCCACTGAAGTAAAGTAGTACCCAACTATATAGATAGTTCATTACACTTCTTTAGATTTTCTGAACAAGTCAGATATTTTTTACACTAAGTTTATTTAATATTTTACTTTAAATAACTGCGCACCTTTGGGGCTGTAATCGACGTTATTGCTTTCACCTTTCATTTTAGGCATATTTCAGATGGTTTCCGACCAAAAGATTGGGTTAACATTTGGAAACGTTTGCGCCAATACGTTATTGTTCTTTAATAATACCAATAATTAATTAAAAATAAGTTAAATATATGTGATATTTTAAGTTGTCTACCTTCTTCTTCGCATAATGTATCACTGAGATTTTTTATTTTTTTTTTTATCGAGGGGAAATGCAGTTTTCGCACCCGCTGCGTCGTGGTAGGGCAAGGACTCCAGACAGCTGGGTCACTGGGAGCTAAACCACTGAGTTAACCAACCCCGAACAACTTTATCTGTAAAAAGGGGATGGAGTTTCTATTTGAATTTAGATAAAACGCAAGTATTCAGGAATCACCGAACTATGGCGAAAACATTTAGCGATCGAGAAATAGTTTTAGGAAATATAATATTCAATATGTATAATATAAAATAAATAGTTTAAAAATATTTTCAATGAATGCTTTATCTCTTCAAATCCCATTTCGTAATTGAATTTTCTACTACTTCTATAACTAACTACTTAGCTACACATAGAACGATGACGAATCATAAACAATGACGCAGCATATTATTACAAGAAATCACAATGACTGCAGTAATTCCACAGATTTATATAAGTTAACATCTTTGCTTCTCGACCGGCTATATTATATCCGTAGTACACGCGTGGACGAAACCTAATTATTATCTCTTATCTCTTCTAATTTTATCTAATTGTCTACGTTGTCTACATTCATTACGTCCTGATTTTAATAAAGTTGCTACGATGGATTGCGAGGAAACCACAATTAACCAAGATAGTCATCTCTTGGGAATACGCAAGGAAATAAAAGTGAGTCTGCTATCTTTTTTATGTTATAATTGTAAAAGTGTAATAAAAATTTAACATGATATAATATCAGATTGACTTTATAAGCGTCTAGACTTTAGATAATAACTATACATACATATATAGGGATCTACTTATCTTTACATCAAACAGTTACAGATTGAAATCTCATATTGATACTTAATGTAAGGATGAGGTTTTTATAGTAAATTATAAGTAGTATTATAGGAGTGTATTCTTGATATTTGTCTGGAAAGAGTGAGATTTAAATTTAATTGATAAATTTAAAAAATATTTTATCCTGTGAATGTATCGTTCTCGAAATTTGAAAAAAAATTGCAACGAATGTTTTGAGTAAATTCGGAAATCCATGAAGATACGCATATATCGACCAGTAAGAAATAAGCTGAACGATCACGTGGTTGTAATATTATTGAAATTAATGCGGTATAATATTATTTTATGCATTATGCACATTGCAAGTGAAGATAATAAGTAATAAAATAGTAAAAACTAAAGATTATTGCCAGGGCATTGTATTTTAGTAATAAAATCGCTGTAATTTATTATACGTCTTATACATTGTTATAAATAATAAATATAAATATTGTATTTTCAACAGGATATTGAAATTGACGATTTTTTTTAAATAATTGGTTGTATTGGTCCATCAAAAGAATTGTTTCCATCGCAATAGGGTTTTTATTTGTAATACCTAATTAAATGAAAAATATTTAGGTGTTTAGGGGCAAATTAGAGTAACGTGTAGTTGGTCTCCCTTAATTTAAATCACAGGCTTGTATAAAATAATCTTCCTTGCAATTTGATTAGAAAAACGTTGCATAGGACTATGATATTCTGAATATTCACTATTTTGGACATATAATTTTCTAATTAGTATTTTATTCTATTGTCTTTTATTTATACAAATAATCGTGAGCTAGCGAGTCACGGATAAACGGGCACTGTTTTTCATTTGAATATTTGATACTCAACTAAACTAGATTGTTTTACGGCTTTTCTTTTTAGAGCTATGCGCCATTGTATAATGCTGTGCATTTGTTTTGACAACTTTTATTCAAATCTCATGCATAGATTATCTCACTCTTTATGAATGGCTAATCGACGCAATAGTGCGCGTTATTACACACACCCAAATAAGGTTTTGTATGAAATATACGAGGACCTATTTCTAGACTATATCTACTTAAAATCAATATTCTAGTTTTACATCACTTTCAAGTTACATCAACCATTTTGGCAGCGACCACTATAAAATATATTGACATATTATAAGTATATTAAATGTCTATAGAAGACCAAGGGGTAACACAGTACCTATTATTATTTGTACATTACACACTACATGGAAAAAGAGAAATCGATTAATGAAGAAAATATTATATTCCGGATTACTTTCACTTAGTAGGTAATAAGATCCTATCTCGTGGTTTTCAATACTAAACATAATTATAATGTAATAAAAAAGTGAATTCCCCGGGCCCATTTCCCATTTCTGTGTCTGTTTCACTGAACATTTTTCTTTACAGGCAAGTAGACATGGGTAACTCAACGAAATTCCCTGCGCCAACTCAGCAACTCAGGCGCAGTGTCGGCTCCTTGAGTCAACTCAAAATTGCGCCACGACGCAGTAAAAATAGGACGCGCAAAGCGAGCAGTGAAACCTCCGAAACGCACGCGACGCTCATAGTTCACTCAGTGAGTGGGTACTGCGCCGTGCGCCAACACATTATGAATATGTGAGCTGACTCACCCTGCGTACTGAAGCGTGCCGGCGCAATTGCGCGGCGCAGCGCAGTGTTACCCATGTCTACAGGCTAGTAGGTGATAGGCCTTCAGCTGTGCCCTGTCCGACCGAAACAATTTTTTTAATCATATTTCCCGGGGATTCAAACCTCCGGTGCTGAGCGCATCGTGCTTATGTAATTAATAAAGACTATTCTGATTTATTGATTCAACTATTTTCACTTCGAAATCTCAGTTTTTCTAAATCACCTCGCGCCAGTAGAACCTACTTAGCTTTTGTGTAATGTACCCACGTATTTTGTTATGTACTGTTTATCTTAAAGACATAGTACATACATACATACTTTATAAAAATGTATTAAATTGTGTAATAGAGGCCAAAAGCGCCCGTGAACCAATTGTTTCTTATGCAAACCGATTTTGACAAATACTTAAAACTGTCTAACAAGAGGACGGCAAAGTTTTGAGTATTCAAACCGAGATGTGTTTTTGCCTGTAACAACTAACAAGTACTCAGTAAGTCAGTAAATATACTTATATGCTTAAAGTTCTAAGGCGTTATCGTTAAAAGAAATTCAATCGTAACAAACAAACAAACAAATTTTTCCTATTTATAATATTATATTAGTTAAGCCCGCTCTACGCCCTTAATTTGAGAACTGGCAGTAAATGTAAAATTAGAAGCATTTAATATGTATTTTTATTGACGTTCATAAGTGTACATTGTGTTACCTAAATGAATAAATGATTTTCGAATTTTGAATTTTTTTAAGATTTAATATGAGGTAAATCCAAGGACTTTATATATATATATAAAGTCCTTGGGTAAATCAGAATCGATCCTGTTGTTAGTTGAAAAAAATCATCCGGTAAACCTAAAGGTATGTTATTAAGTGTGCCGCCATTGCACCAAACGGTTATGATGGCAACGTTTTCCTAATAATATCAGCCGTTATGTAATAATAGATTAACATTTCCTATACAAGGCTGCTTCTAATAGTCTATTTTTACAAGGCTTTTATTACAACATTTTGACAAAACTGCTAAACTAAGTCCAAGCCAAAAAAAAGTTTCCATGCAAATATTTGAAACATCGACATTAATATTGTAATGAACGTTCTTTAATCCTTTTTTTTATTTGGAAGTTAACCTGCCTTTTTATAATGAATAATTATTATTATGAGCAGAGTTTATTCGCATGTTTGCCCATGTCAATATAATTACAATATATATATAGGAAAGTTGTAACAATGTATTCACTAAAATCGTAAACATTTATTTTTATTACGTTCAACTTGAACGCAACTTCTACTCTAGGCTCTGACGAACCATTAATTTTATTGAGAAGTTGAGTTGAGCGCTGTCATATTGTCAGTTAGTGGTGCGCACACGGCGTATTCGCTCGTTTGTCTCTGCGCAAGCGCAACGTGTTCTTTTTCGATTATGTTTACGCGCTTAAAACATTAATATCGATATACTGTGATTGATTACATATTTAATGGTATAATACTATATTGATTACTTCCACCAGCAGTATGGAGGCAGAAGGCAAGAGTGCGGTAGGTGTTTTGTCAAATAAAACGATTACACGCGCTGAGCGACTATTATATTTATTGCATTGCCGATTTACTTACTTGTAATAAAATTTTTTGAGTCAGTAATTATTCTTATGTATGGTAAGAGCATAAACGTGCTAGGTATATGTTATAATAATTATGTCTTATACAAGACGATAATATGTTATATTGATACAGCTTTTATACTATAACTGAATACTTATTGTATAATAACAACAGATATTTTATATATATTATTTAGTTTTGATTAAGCGCTTTGCTATATTATGTTAGTAAAGCTCTGCGTTTATCTTAGCTATGAGGATCGGTTTATTTAATTTATTTGTTTCTAACAAATAAGTACCTTTAATCAAAAATATTATTTAAGCATATTTTCCCTATTGACGAGTCTAACATAGCAACGGATCTCACAGTAAAGAAAAGCTAAGTTGTTTTACTGATGTTATGTTACTCTACCGAGCATTATTAGAAATAAAAAAGGAGCAAAATAAATATAAGAATATGTATGGCTTCGTTTTAAAGAAGCTACAAGGCACAACACTACCTACTTCCTATTATTTATACTTATAACTTATATAGCCAATCATTATTTAAATATATATTGATAATGTAACTGGTAATGTAGATATTTTGAGAAACTTGATAGTACTACGATAATACCCGTATAGGTACTACTTGAATCTATGTGTCGCGGGTTCGTTTTACACATTTATTATTAATATATAAAAATGTTATCCATACTATCTTAGAAAATTAAAACTAATGGGAGGTTTATCAAATATTTCATTACATGCGATTACAAGACATTGTCTTGTAATCGCATTATTAACTTTCATTATGCATTGTACAGAATAACCTTATCGAAAGAACTAATTAAAAAACCAACATTCGATGATGTCATGTGCAGTTTTCTATGACTTTTAAATTGACAAAGTAATAATGATGCCGCATTAAAAACTTTGTAGCAGGGACTGAAATCGGTTAATGAATATTTTCCAAAATACGTGTCTGACTGAAATAGCATAAAATTAGTTTTAAAGAGTTATACACACTAAACTTACCACAGTATTTTTTCTCAGTAAATATGAATAAAACGAAATAATATTAACAAAAACCTTTATTATACCGGTATAACTCCCATTGTAAATTAACCGGTATTCAGTCCCTGCTTTGTAGTAACCGTCACAGCACCTGAATCTTTTATACTTATTCAATCAATGAGAACTATTACTCGCTTTGCAATAATTTTATTATTTACTAGCTGGCGTCCTCGTCTTCGTTTGAAGTTAACATAGACACGTTAAACAAATACGATTTTGAAATTATATGAAGATAACTTTTCTTCCCGATATCGATATATGGATGACACATGGCCTATGTTATATTCCAGACTAGGAACTCGCTCCGGCTTCCCAGGAATGCAATGTAGATGTACTAAACATAATGTGACCATACATCCCGTTTTGGGCAGGATTTCAGACTGTCTATCCCGTTGTTCCCAACGAGAGCAAATATATCCCGCTATCGCAAACAGATCTTTACATACATACTTATCTAATTTATTATAGAATATTATATTTTAATTTAAACTAAGTTAAATTTAATTGGTATTTATTATATTTCTATATAAAATTCTGAAAGCGGCCCTCTTTGACACAAAGGTCGCGTTAACTATTTAAAAAATAAAAATCGTTCCAGTAAAATCGGTCTTGTAGTTTGAGTTTATTCCTTACAAACATACAAAAAAATAAATTTTTCCACTTTATAATATTAGTGACGATGTAGACAAGCAATTTATCTGTGAAAAATGTATAAAAATCAGTTAATTAATTTCTTATAAATAATTTCAAGTACAGAGTCTTGATTCTAATGTTTTGTTATGTGTAAAGGTGCTAGATAGGTATATGGGGTCGACACGAGTCAGATGTCTCCTTAAGATAAGTATGTACTTTTATAAATGTGTTCCTTACAATGTGCTTAATAGTTGATAGTCTCCTGTCTCGCATTTTAACTTAATATTAAGTAAGCTGCTCATATAAATTACTAGCTGATGCCCGCGACTTCGTTCGCGTGGGGTTCACTTTAAGCTGAGCTTTTGAGCAAGCTTTCTTCAAATGATATATCCTCCATCCTCTGTACTTGGTGATTTCTTTTGGGAAAGAGCTATCAAATTAGTCATTGACGGTTGCTTTTGCATCATGTTCTCGACATGTTTAATGGTGGTTGAGATTGGGGTTCGAAGGATGATTTGAAATTCAATAGTTGAAATAATTAATCTGACTTTAAAGAAACTTTAGGGAGATTCATATTAATTAAATTTTACGTGACCAAAATCCAGATATCGTCGTTGCGCCTGCCAAATTCCATATGTGCATTTTTGTATAGTTTTGGGAAACAACGAAAAACGTATTATTGACTCACATACGGAGTTTTTCTTAACGGTCAAAACACATATGGAATTAGTTAAACTCCTTTCCAGTTCGAATATCACAAAAAGGATTTTAGTAACACATAGAGAATAAAACTAAGACTATTTTTTGTGCAAAAACCAAAAATCAAAAAAATGCACATATGGAATTTGGCAGGCGCAACGACGATATGTGTCTTTTTTCTACTAATCAGAGTTCAATCGAAGATTGGATTCAATGCATTTTCTGTCTTAAATAGATGCGTGCGTTCATTTAATTGGTCATTTTCATTTTCGGACATTTTTTTTAAATTCCCGCGATTCCTGCCCGGGTTTCCGGTGCTAAATGCGGAAACCTCAAGATATGGAAGCAAAAAAGCAATGTCGAATAATCGTAATTCTGTTTAAGAGAAAGGATTGATGAAAAGGTGAAATAAATGATCTCATAAGAAATACTTTTTCATATAATATTTCAATAATACATTTTCTATTTTTGTTATAATATAGTTCTTTCAAAAAAAAAAAAAAAATATCTTTCATTTCAACTTCAGATTCGAACTCGCATCTGAAGTTACACAGTGGGACTGCTTATCCACTATTCTACGAGTACACATCGAAAATGGCGAAATAATCAAAGTATTTCATTTACATATCAAACTGTGATTGACATCTGACAATTCGAAAAAGTTCAACGCGAGTCAGTTTGCATTGCAATTTGGTGATATGGTGCCTTTAAAATTATTTTTAAATGATGATAACTTTTCTTTCCGAGAACCGATTTCGATGAAACAAAGCCTATATGTTGCCCCGGGCTTTACTTAATATATTTGTGTAAATTGCATGAAAATCCGTTCAGTATCTTCGGAGATTAGCGTGAACAAACAGACAGACAGACAGACAGAAAGACAGACAGACAGACAGACAAGAATCTTAAAAATTGCATTTATGCATTCTGCTACCCTTCTTTTATCACCCCTCTTAATTTCTGGTAAAAATATTTAGTGAAGCGTAATTTCGATTCTACTCTTTTATTATATGTATAGATAATATAAATTATAATGATTTATAATCACTACATAGTATAAAACAAAGTCGCTTTCTCTGTCCCTTTGTATGCTTAAATCTTTGAAACTACGCAACGGATTTTGATGCGGTTTTTTTAAATAGATAGAGTGATTGAAGAGGAAGGTTTATATGTATAATAATAACAGTTTTTCTGTAGTGTATTTAGTATGAGCATTGCACCGGTGCGAAGCCGGGGCGGGTCGCTAGTAATTAATATTCTGAATTAATATTAAATAACCATGATATACGTATATATTCTATATAGCTTTCTTATTCCTATTATTTAAAGCGATTATATAATATTTAAAGACTGTACCAAAATTTTACCCTTTTATCTTATACTAGCAACGCGCCCCAGCTACACACGGGTGCAATGTAGATGTACTATACACAAAACATAGCCTGTTACTCGCTGATAATGTAGCTTTCTATTGGTGCAAACATAAAAAAGAAAAATAATAATGCCCTAACATATTTTTTTTTAATATATTAGAGGGGGCAAACGGACATACGAGTCACCTGATGGTAAGTGACTACCGCCGCCCATGGACATCCGCAACACCAGAGGTCTTGAAGTTGCGTTGCCGGCCTTTGTTTTATTTAAATCATATGTAACTTATATGATTATATTATACAAGTTATACATAAACAAGTATTACGTTAAAGTCCGCAAGCCGGGCTCTTGGTCTTATGGTGGTCCCGCCACTGATCTTCGGTGATGAAGAATACTGGCTTCTTACCAAAAGAGCCGATTAATTCTTCATTTTTCAAAACTCTTTACTGAACAAAAAAGGTGTACAAAATTTGTAAATTTATGGCTAAAGCCCCTTTCTGCTGTTAACATTGGCTTTGTGGAGAGGAGTAGGCAGTGCAGTAGAAAAAATAAAAATACATTTTAAATCATTCATACATAAAAAATAGAACAAATAAGATTGTGAAAACATTTTAGCAGGTTAATAATTTAAGATAGTACGCTTCGACCCTTTTCCTTCCTTCATCTCCGTAGAAGTCTCTTCATCAGCCGGGCTAGCATGACAAGCGCGACAAAATTTTGTCTACCGTTTTCTCGTGTTTCAATCGACTATCGCTTTATTTCTTTCGGGTCTATCATGACAATTACACTTAAAACTCGACTTTTAATATCAAAAATATATTTGTCGATCGAGATATATTTTCTGTCAAAATTGTCGATGGCGAGATATAATATATCAAGATATCTTACATCTTAGTTTGTCTTCTCTCGTCCGCGACATATCTCGTGGCGGTCATGCTAGCCCGGCAGATCTGCATATTGAAGCTGGAAAGCATAAACGTGGTAAATGATACTATGACTATTGCAGGTTACTACGTTTATGCTTCCTAGCGTCTAATAGCCGCCACGTCCCTTCAATTAAAAAAAGATCAACGTTATTATGTTAGAGGTACATGCGACAAAACGGCTTGTAATTTTTATTTCAATTTGTCCGATTAAAATTATAATGAAATCACAAAAAAAAATGTTTTGTGTGTTTTCATATCGAATCAAGCACTTATTAAGGGGCCGTCCATTAATCACGTGAGGTCGTTTTTCTCATTTTTTGACCCCCCCCCTCCCCCCTGATGATATTTGGTGAGGTTTGGGACCACTCCCCCCCCCCTTCCCCTGGATCACGTGTATTTTTTTGGAAGTCTATGTAAAGGCTATTTTTGACTGAAAAAAATATTTAACAAATGGCGTTTTGATTCGAAAAACAAATAGCGCTTTTTGACAAAAAATAAATAAAATTAATACACGTGATGTCTAACGAGACCCCCCCTCCCCCCTCGTGATGTTTTCCGTACCCCCTCCCCCCCCCCCCTTTTGAGCCTCACGTGATTAATGGACGGCCCCTAAGAAAAATACGATCATGATACGATACGTATTATTTTCAGTTAAACACACAAAAATATGAAATATAGATCCTTATTATGGTTTATTATTCAACATAAATATTAGCTTGTACCTAGTTTCACGGGATTTGAAAAAGTAGCATTTTCATAGCCAACCATTTCAAGAGGAAACTCACTAACATTGACCATTTTATTGGAAGTCGGATTAATAAATCGTTAGTACATTTTACTATTGCAGATAGCCGCAGTGCTAGCTATAACGCTTCGCAGCATCATATTGGAGTGGAGTTAACATTACAAAAGTTTCGGCATTTATAAAAAAAAATGTACCAAAAATGAAGTTCGGGCTTCGACAAAATCTCATTAAATTGCTAAAGATTATTGACCGCGGAATACTGAAATGATAATCTAATTTTGAGGACTTCTTAAAATTTTCTGTCTTTCATTTTACCTTCGTAATGAAAGGGTTAGAGATACTTTTAAGTACACTTCAATGTTGATTAGCGTTCTAGAATTCGGCCATTAGACTCATATTTTTTACAAATCGGCCAAGCGGTTGCTGAGATCTGTTCAAAAACACAATTGCAATTTGAGTCGCTCCATGTCCACTTCGCTATTCTTATTAATCTTCAATTATTTTACCTTTAACCAAAATTATTCCTACAGTATAAAACGTCTATAATTTCTTAATATTGACGGACTGAATGTCTGTGAAACTTTCGAGCTTAGCTTTAGATGTATTCGCAAGTATTGATTTGCGAGGTAGGAGATAATGTTTATACATTCAAATAGTGATTTATTGAATAACTGGTAATATATGTAAACAGCATGCATGAAACCAGCACGTTAATTGCTTATTAGAGCGTTAACTAATTGTCGTTTGAATCATTCATACAAGATTACACCAATACATTACATGATGAAAATGTATGTATTTATAGCTATAGTTAAATTGGATGTAACCTTTTTAACCTACTACGGAATTTTCAAGGCTTCGTTGGCACACATTGTTTGGTTGTTTTCCATTTAAAAAAGGAGTCTGTAATCTTCTTTAGTATTGAAGTCTTCAAGATCAAGACTGTATATGTACTCAATACTCATATCAAATTCATTTAAGGTTTGGCAAAGAAAACGTTATATTGCGTTTATAATAGTGTAAATACCAAGGTACTGTCGCATTTATTATGAATAGCTGCTTGTAGCACTCATAGTCACGCCCGTTTGGAAATTTTGACGAAATGGAATTTTCCGACGTTTTCCATATTCTCCTCACGAATTATTAAAATAGATTAAACAAAGTATTATGACTATAAATACGGAAAAAATAAACATTCAATAAACAACAACAGAAACAATTTTAGTAGATACATATATTATTCACCGATTGCGCGCTAGTAAAGCGTCACACATCGCATTCTATCTCATTTTAATTGATAGATATTGAGATTTATAAGTTTAGAATTAGATAAATAATTTTTGTAGTTACATTCAATTAGTTTAGATTTTATTTGTAGTTTGAATCACTTTTGGTATTCCGAAATTAAACTCTTATTTACATTTCGAACTAACGTAATCAATAATAAAAAAAAGTTTATTGCTTTTCAGTCATTATAATATAGTGGGCATATATGTATATAAAAAACGTAAATGGCTGAGATGGTATTTTCGTTGACTTAAAATTAGTTAATATTTTGAGGAATAATTTAATAGAATTACGCGAATATATTATTATAATTATTAACTCAGATTAAATAATTTGTAATTTAATCTGAGATTATTATTAAGAAAGTTACATTAACTTTCGCAAAAAATTCATCGCCCCATTTGTACTTTTTTAAGTTAAATTTATAAAAGTGTTTTTTCATCGAGTTGAAAGTGCTTATAATTACATAATATAATTTATAACACAACTCGATAATCCCCAAATAAGCTATATACAAAGAATAAATCGCGTTTTAATCCGGTATACAGTATTTTATTTAAATAAATAAGCTGTTAAAGCATCAAAACAAAATCATGAGTTTTAAAACAATATCAAAAAACAAGGTGTCATAATGAAACGTAATCATAATAATAATATCTGTTTTGAAAAACCTAATATGGACTTACATAGGGAGATTGTTTGTTGTAATCTATACTTATATTATAAAGAGAGAAAGATTTGTTTGTTTGTTTGTTACGATTTAACTCAAAAACTACACGACCGATTTTAAAAATTGTTTCACCAATAGAAAGCTACATTATCAGCGAGTCACATAGGCGTAGTCACTTTTTGTGTGTATAGTACATCTACATTGCACCCGTGGGAACCGGGACGAATCGCTAGTGTTGTATAAGTGTTAAAAATGTAATTAAGTGAAATAAACTCAACGTATACAAAGTTGAGTCAATAACTTTTAGCCGTTTTCTTTTTTGTGGCTGAAAATATATTCCAAGTATGAATATTATCGAACATCAATTCACGTGACTAATTTCTCCGTATCACGTACAAAAAACAGTGCCTTACACTTTTCCATAATATTTTACTATTACAAGAATACCCATTGATAACGATAAGATAAATTGAGTTATTTATCATTCAATAATAGTACAACAGATATGTCAATGCACATTCTGATCGGTGTTTATTCCCTTAGCTTCTAAGTGAACCTTTATCTAACTTCTTGTGATATCAGTTATCTCAATCTGTCAATTGTTCTATCTGGCAGTTGAGATTCTTATATAGGTATAAGCGTACCAAGATTGTCTAGCTTATATATCTAGAACATATATTTTTTTGACATCCATCTACTGATAAAAAGACCACTTGAAATACATAGGTAAAACGTGAAAATATATCCCATAAAATATAAAATGTAAGAAAATTATGTCAAGTGTTACAACGCAACCTCTAAGTAAAACGCGTTGTGATGAACGCATAATAATAGAATGGCAAAAACGTTTCTTTGTAAAGTATTATAGTAATATGTGATTACTAATCATCAAGATTTTGTCACTATAATATTTATATAATATAGAATTAGTCTTGTTATTCAAAGGGGGAACGCTGCCAGTATCTTCGGAACCTTGCCTAAAGGGACTCCTTTTATTAATATATTTTAGTTTGAATACTATATTTTTTAAGTTTTTTGTTTTAGGTTCTTTGTTATTAGTTACGTATATATTATGTTAGTGTGTCTTGTAATTAAGTTATTTGGCATAATTAAATCATTATCATTATAAACATAAACAACAGTGGTTTAAAAAAAATGTCATGCCATGAACTTAAAACTTTTATTAAAATTAGAATAATTACTTGATACTAATAATTCAAAAAAGTAATTCCGGTGTTTAGTGGTAGACAAATATCTACCATTAAATTTCGGAATAGACAGAAATCTGTGTCTATTTCACGTATCATTTTTCTTTACAGGCAACTTCAAAAACAATATTTTGATCGAATTAATAATTATTATTAATAGAAGTCAAAAATATACTTAAGTTACTTTTCAAAGTTATTAAAATAAACTAGCAACCTGCCCCGGTTAGCAGCATAGCACGCGTTAATTTTTTGCGATAACTTCTAAGATATTCATTTAAATTATATGGTGTAAAAGATTGTAATAATGTGCATGAAATGCTTAAGCTAACAACTATTTAAGTTGATAAGGATTAATACTGTATCCGTCTAAATAGCTTTCCAATTACCGCACTGTATGTGACCATTTTTTAGAAGATAGAGTAGCGTGACGAAATTGGATTGAGTTCCATATTATGATTGATGGAAAGTGTGTTTATTTATTTTTTGGATTTCAACTTTTTTTATTTCCATTAATATAAGAGTACGTCTATCTTAAAGTTCATCTAATTCACGCAATGTTTTGAAAATGTAAAAAGAGATCCTTTTTTTTTGATATTAAATACACATAATACACAACTAAAAAAATATTTTGTGTAAATATTTGTGTCATACAATGAAAAACAAAATAGTTACATCATCTGCTACATGGTGTTAAAGATAAAAATACAATGGCTATTAGCTAACTATTATTTAATCGGTGGAAATGCGTTAGTTAATACATACTACGATGTTGCAATCATCGTGGACGTATGACGTAATTTCGATCGTACTCAGCTGTCAACGAACTGCCAAAATCGCTTATAGACCATTCGCAGCACTGTGCAGGTCTTAGTAAATTGATGCAATCATTGCCTTCAGCTAAACGAGAGAGCTTACCTTGACATACCTTCTTGTCCACGACAAGGACAAAATCTATTTTCCTCGTACTAGCGTTTGTTGACAAAATGACATTGTGCTTTCTATTTGTTGATGTTTTTATATTAAAATAAACATATACTACACTTAATTAGGTAGGTTGCAGTTTAGTAGGTAATGAGGTCTAGGTTGGTGCTTTTCAGAATATTTTTATTTCAGTATTAGAATGGTCCCATGTTTTAATCGCATATTAAGAATAAGTAGTATTGTTATTAAAGAGTTTAATTCAACAATTTCTAGGACTTTTGCAAGATATTGGTTGCTAATTTCCCTTGTCCGAAATGTCCCGTCTTTAGTTATAACTAGCGGACCCATCAGACGGTGTCCTGCTAGAATGTTGGCTTTAAAAATAAAAATAAAAAGTTCTACATTTTTTTTCCATATTTGAATATGCTATTTTCACACTTTTATTCTATAACGTCACTGATTTCCAATAAAACTATAAGCGCTCGTAACGTGAGCTGTCAATTGCGAAAGATGGTTATTAGTTCTGAATTATTATCGTGAATCTTCCGATATTTTAATAGTTTATCTGTTATTCGGGACACAGTCGAATCCAACAAATAAGAGATACCAAATATACATGAAAATTCATAAATACCGATGTATCGGTAGCAAAAAATTCATCAAAATCGGTATCGGTAAAAGCCTTATCGAAGGAGTGCGACCAAAAATACTGTAACACGAGATTCTTATATAATATGTATGGAGAAGATTATAATTTTCAAAAAGCAATGTTTTGGTCGACCTAGAAAATTGTGTTGGTAAACCAGCAAGTAACACACGGGTTTACGGTCCATCAGGCATTCACTTATCGGGCATTAGCCTACTGCGCCTTTTAACCAATCATTTACCTTTATAGATAATCTTTTTAATCTTCATCAAAAAGTTATCTACGTTAACATGTTTCTTATGCTTGGTTTTATTTTTTTATGTCAAAAATATCCCAAGATTTTAATCTCAAAGGAATCGTAAAAACGCGTAAAATATGTAGGCGACTGTCAGGGAACTCAACCAGTTTAATACTTCGTTATATATTATATATTTATTGAACTAAAATAATATTCACACTAACCGGTGCAACACGCTTAATCAGTATTTACGTGAAAAATAACTTTATTGCTCAAATAATATTGAACTTAAATTGACTGACAATAAGATTTCAAATTGATTGAACTTAAAGATAGCGGCGGCCGCGGCGCCCGCGCCTATAGCCGCGTGTATCACCCTGTTTAAGTGCAAACGTTTTTACCATTAATAACTACTTGATAATATTAATATAACGGTATAATACTCGTTTTAAAGGTTTTTGTGAAAATACCGAGTTGCTGATTCAATTACGTTTTCCATTTGGTAGACCGCATCGTGTTAATTCTTTACCGTCTTTACACGAGTGTTAGTTTAGGTCTGGGAGGTGGATGATGCGTTGGGTAGTACACCTACCTTTCGATGAGTTTCGGATTCGAATCCCGCCGAGACGATCGATTTATAATTTTTTGTAAACATGACACTTCGGCCATTGTACGGGTGGGAGAAATATCAAAAAAGCCGAAAGGGTAATGAAACACCATTCGTAGACGAAATAATCGTGAACTTTATATTCTAATCCATAGAATGATGTTCTGGGGGCCTAGCACGAACGACTATCGACAAAGTATTCGAATCGTCAAACTCTCAGTTGTATGAAAAATCATTTGAAATTCCATACAAATGACAGTTCGACGATACGAATACTCTTTTGATACTTGTTCGTGCTCACCCCTCTGTGGTTGAGGTATTATCTCCCATCAAGTGTGTCTTACGCTCGTCTGTTGATATCTAGCATAAAGGTACGTGTGAGACGTGGAATCGTGAAGTGAAAATATTACGAAACGTTTTTGGCTCAACCAAGCACTCTTACCCTATTTTCACTAAGAAGAAACTAGACAAATTAGGTCAGACAAAAAGAAAGTCAGCTCTATTACGTGTGATTGTACATTTAGAGAGAACGGGAGACAATCGAGCCATCAAGCACATCGAGCTATCAAAAAATGTACATAATATTAAATAGATTCATATAAGCTCAGGAATATCCAGTGCGCTTTGGTGAAAGCTATGCTTGGGGTTTCTCTCATGGATAAGATTAGAAATAGTACTCCGCGAGAGCACTAAATTCCGATATGGCTTCTCAAGTGAGCAGGCTGTAGTTGCAATGGACACTGTCTTATATGTATAGCTAGATGGAATCGACGTATCACGTAGTAGAAGCCAATGGTAGTATAGTAGTAGCAATACCACCATACAAACACAAACGCCTGTTTTGGCTTATTAATGCATTAAAAAGAAATATAATAATGTCATTAGTCATATATAACTTATACGATTCAGTGGCGGATTTACACATTTTCGGCGTATAGGCTATCAAAATTTTGCCGCCCTAGCCTCTATAAATGTAAGTTCCTTAATTTTCTAAAATACAATGATAGGAATTGTCTTGTAAGTACAATTCTCAGTAAGTCTTACTTTTAGACTATACTCTGTAAGGTACAGAAGACTGTCTTAAAAGTAAGAAAAGTAAGACTTGATTTCTATAAAATAGCTAAAAGTATCCTCAAATATGCCGCCCCTAAAATCTGCGGCCCTAGGCTGAAGCCTACTCAGCCTGCTGGTAAATCCGCCACTGATACGATTACGTAATTATATAAGTTATATAAATATATAAACACGTATTATGTTACAATCGGCAAGACGGGCTTTTGGGCTTGTAGTCCCACCACTGAGTAGACCTACGAAAGGTGACGAAAAGATAGAGGATGCAAAGAGAAGGTGACAGAGGACATTTTGAGGAGGCCTAGATACTGACAGCAGTGGATAGAAGAGAATGGATGCAATAATTTTTGTCAGTTTTGTGTTAGGTGTATTATATACAAGAACATGCACTACTAAATAATATAATAGAAAAGAGATATAAGTCATGACCCCGATGAGATTAATTAATATCTACTATATATGTCTCTGCTTTTCTTATGTATCAATAACTGCAAATGTTATTAGTGATTTTTATGACTATGACATATTATCACTATAATATACAGTATCTTCACGATACGCATATAGACTCATAAATTATCGGAAATCACGTTTGGACCATAACTGTCTTCCGTTTGATGTTTGAGTTTATAGTAGTTTATCCGTTATATTATTGGGTAATGGAACTATATTCTTTACTTATACATCACAACAATTATTATTTAAAGTTTTTTTTTATTCAGCTTGTATGCATAACATTCGCTACATTTAAGTTATCTTTTTAGAGCGGTTATTGAACTATACGATTAATTTCGATAAGGTTTTCACAAGGCTTTGCTCTAAAAGGATTATACCTAGTATTTAAAGGTAATATCTGGTTTATTGATTATAATTTTTAAGCCGACGCGATTGCTCTAAAGCACTTACATCGCATCGGTATAAATAATGAAATGAATAAATCTATTTAAATCCGTAAAGAGCTTTTTCATTTTAATATTAATTATAAATTTAAATAAAATACTGTATACCGGATTAAATGCGATTTATTATTTATATTGTTAAATTATTTATCCCGACGTTTCGGATGCTTTACAGCAACCGTGGAATAAATCGCGTTTTAATCCGTTATAAAGTATTTTATTTAAATGTGTGATACTCGCGTTAATAAAAGACAATATTAATTATAAATGTTAAATTATTATGTTTTCCGTCTTTCTCTCATTAATAAAATACTTTATATTATATGGCGTAATATTGTTTACATTTAATATAAGTTTATAATGTAGAGTTTGTTTCGTAAAAGATACGCCAGGATAAACATTATAAATAATAAATCGCCTTTTAATTCGGTATAAAGTATTTTATTTAAAAGTCAAAGAGTCACAAATGAATAATTTGCTTTTAGCCGTTGCATTTTTGAAAAAAAAAATCTCTTAGAATATAAAAGAAGACCTATCATCAGTAGGTGCTACTTTTGAAAAGCATAAAAAGGTGATGGAAATGAGAAAACCCGCATTACCAATATCTAAAAAACTGGACTGTCGTAGTATTTTTATTCTTTAGCACTTCGTAACATTTATTGTGATATATTATCATATCTTGATTATGATGGTCCGTAAATGAACTTAATGATGTACGCCAATTGCTTTTCGGCTTTCATAAAGTCCGAGTCCAGTTTGAACCGGCTTCAAGTCGACAATCATGAACAAGGAATTCGGAACATGATCGCTCGTTCCATATTTAACTCATCCAATGAAACAATTTAAAAATTCAAACTGTCACTATGAATGACCCTGATTATACAAGATTTATTTTGATACAATAGATGTCTTTCAACCTAATAAATACGTGAATGAGTTCGAAGACAAAATGTCTTGATGAAATCTTTAATTGATAATCATCATGGATCACCTAATAGTGATTAGATACGTACAGTAATAAAATTTTAAATAATATATAAGAAAACAAAAATAAGTTTCTACTTCATGTTTCAAAAATGCATCTTGTAATTGCACGTTTTATTCAATGACGAAAACAGTTCATCAGAATATTGAGAAACTCAACATACAATTTTGTTATGTACGTTGTACATGATTGCTATAGAATCAGATGCGCGTGTTTATTGATTTTTTCCGAAGCAGACAAACTCGTCAGAATATTAGCGTCGCGTCGTCTCGATTTTTTTAAACTTTTATATAGAACTGTGAAATGAAATGTTTTGATATTTATATGAATATATATACAAAGCTTTTTTAAGACGCGTGAGTCTCGCTTGACACAGCCACATACTGGTACTAGAACTTTTAGATATCTACACTTCAAGATTGTATCTAAACCTCATGTTTTAATACTAATAAAATATAGAAACATAAACACTTAAACCTTTGGCCTAGTCTAAGTTTTAAAAGATTATGATTAGCTATAAGTTTCTCTTTCAAGTGAGGTATCTAAGAAGGCACACTGCAATCTACTTTGACGAGACATTTTCGTAATCGGATAACTTCTATTCCACAAAAACCAAGGAGCCAGTCATACGTATTTAGTTAAAACTATCTTGCTTGAATGTTACAATACTACAATCGATGGTTGCAGGATTAGGACGAACAATAACTTCGATTTAGTAATAGGTATCTCAGAAACGAACTTGGTTTACAAATCTATATCATTATCAAAATATATAGGCTAATATATATTATCTATATAAATAAAAATAAAATGCCGCATGTATGTACTCGCATCACTTGAGAACGGCTGGACCGATTGAGCAAAATTTTTTTTGTTGTCTTCAGAAATTTTAGGAGAAGGTTTGTATGTAAAATTTTTTTTGAAAAATCCTCCCCCAAAGGGGATTGCGGGGGCGTTAACAATGAATAATTCCCGTTTGTAAACTATAGCTCCAATAGTTTAAGAATAATTATATAATTTCGAAGCCAAAATTGTGGCAGAACAACGTCTGCGGGGTCCACTAGTATAACATAAAATCATTCTAGTTATATTATATGGTTTAAGTTGATTATTTATAAATTAATAACAAGGTTTTCTTTTTCAGAAACTACCGTATCCCAAGTCGGTTGCTTTCATCGTCACAAATGAATTTTGCGAAAGATTCTCTTACTATGGAATGCGAGGTACGTAACTATGTATTAACAACTAGCATTAACGTACTTGCGGGAATTCCCTTCGTGGCGGAAATGGTCGCGCGAACGTAGATACGTAATCTACGATTGTGCATCGTCCTCGTGGATTGAACGGAATATTTTCCTGGACAAAAATAAATGTATCCTATACCACACTCCAATCGATACCTCTGAGCCAAAAAATCCGTCGAAACGTTTATCTATTTTGACATGAAACACAAATACACACATCAAATTTTTGTAGGATACTTTCAAAAGCAGTGGAGATAATATCTTTTACATAGATAAACGAAAAAGCATCACCATATTTGTAATTTTACTGAGCGCTTTTCATAATCTCTTGGCACATATGTAGAGCCCTTCCATTGCCATCTTTCCGATTAATTCAATTGAAATTTAATTACAAAACTGTTTATCTCTTTGCCAAAGCACATATTCTTACCGATATTGGTGACAGAAAACTGGGTTGAAAAATTAATTCATTTTTGTAACTTTCCATTTTAAATAATACGCAGAAGAATATAATGAATTAAAAAGAAAACTAAAATGCATTTATATGGTAGTACATATTATAACCTCATAAAATCCTTAATGCTGATATAAATAGTTTAAATATAATAATAACTAGCTGATGCCAGCGACTTCGTTCGCGTAGGCTTCACCTTAAGCTGAGCTTCTGAGAAAGCTTTCTTCATATGATATATTAAATTCAAAGTGGCGAAATAATCAAACTATTTTAGTTACATATCAAACTGTTATTGACATCTGATAGTTCGAAAAAGTTCGACGCGAGTCAGTTTGCATTGCAATTTGTTGATATGGTGCCTTTAAATGATAATAACTTCTCTTTCCGAAAACCGATTTTGATGAAACAAAGCATAGGCTTTGATGTTGCCCCGGGCTTTGCTTAATATATTTGTGAGAAATTGCATGAAAATAGGTTCAGTATCTTCGGAGATTAGCCCGTACAAACAGACAGAGAAACAAAAAAATTAAAAATAATCTGGGTTTGTTCTATTTCTCTCCCGTTATCGTTTACAAACAGTAAACGTCAAAACAAACAACAATACTCGTACATGTTAAAAAGTAGTTTGAAACTAAATAAACACCGCTTGAAAATATTCAGATTCCTGAAAAATATCGAGTTCGAGAGTTAAGTAATAAAACAAAAGTTGTTTGTTTCATGAAATAAAGTTGTGCTAGTAATTCAAACTGGGAGGGTATTTTTGCGGGCAGGTTTTGTAATTAACTTCAATTGAATTAATCGGAAAGATGGCAATGTTAATGGCTTTACGTGCCAAGAGATTATGAGCTATTGACCTAATCATTAGGTCCTAATGGTAGCTCAGTAATTGTATTACAAATATGGTAATTTTTTTTTTCTATGTAAAAGATACATGATTGCTCCATTTTCATCGATAATGATACGTTTGGTTATTTATGACTTATGATGATAATTTTAAATAATTTGCTGAAAATTTAATCAATCTTACAGCAACACGTAAGAACCTACTAAACGACTCGAATTTAATGTATAATCATTTGTAAATCATTATCATTGGGAAGGAAGGAAAATCTATGAATACAATTATACACGAAGGTTGAAAAAAATATGGATTTACTGACAAATGAGAGAGAGAGAGAGAGAAAACATTTATTCACTGCCACACATAACAATACATCATTATTCATACACCAAACAGGGGTTTTTTTATTTTGATTAACTAACAGCGAAAAGGCAATAGACTCAACATATTGTGGTAAACATTTTTAACAATATTTACCACGTTAGTTTTCAGCCTTTTCCTTAAGAGTCACGTCACGGAATGTCAGACATTCATCGAACGATGTGACTTTTACCTTTATATTATTGTTGATAATGTAACTTGTAAGGTGTCTCGATCTATGTTTCAATGTTTACCTATAAGATTATTATATTTGCACGCAACCAAGCTTTCGCCGGCGGTTTTTCGAAACGATATAACTTGGGAACCTTCAAGAAACGAGCCTACTCTTACCTTAAAGGCCGGCATCGCATCCTCAAAACCTCTGGTGTTGCGGATGTCCATAGGCGGCGGTAGTCGCTTACCATCAGGGGACACGCCTGTTCGCTAATATAAGTTATATTACGTTTTGAGAGCCACAATGTGTCGCTGAGGCAGTGTGTTTAAGTTAAAGAATAGCTTTACAGTTCCTATATGAAAAATGGTATACTCTAAGCAAAATATCGCCGCGGCCGTTGAGGACAGCCTCAAATAGTTAAAGAACAGGGAAGAAATCGCCGCCAAGCGATAAGGTCGCCCTTTGTATAATTAATTTTAAGTTTAGTTAAATAAGATGTTTTTTGAGTATGTATTTTTGTGTAATAAAGCATTTCATTCATTTAATCATTCATATTTTATTAACTCAGTTTTTTTTAGATTACACAGAGTTTTCATTCCTTCAGTTCATCCGCATGGGCGAAGTCGCGGGCTAAATCTAGTATGTAATAAAAGCCGATATCCACAATGGTCACATAATAATTATTGTTTTCTACTTACTAAAACTTGTTCATAAGTTTTATTCGTGCGGTTATTAAGGAAGTTACAATAACAAAGATCAGTATTTTATTTTTCTATGACAATTTATAGGTAATAAATACATAGGCTACAATATATCGTAGACTTCAGTTCATTATACATAACATATTACATATATGTAGTATACTATTACTGATTGAAAATCATGTATCAAAAAAGTTATGAATATGAAAGGATGGGATAATGGAAGAGGCAGACCAAAACAATGATGGATGATGGGTTTGAGAGGTGTGACTGAATATATAATGAGTGAAAGAAGAGAATGGAGATAGTGCCCAAATAAAAAAGGACCACGACAGAAGGAAAAACAAGTATTATATTTTATTGAAAAACAGTTTTAATCCTCACTTTTAAATTATCGAAAAATTATAGTTATCCCCAATATCTTCTCCAGTGCAGTTATAATTATATAGTTTATTAATCCCTCAATGGATGCCGAAAGATTATAAAATAGGAATTAAATATATAATTAGTAAAATTCCTGTTTTTTATTATATTCTTGATTTTAGATTATTCTTTCTAAAATGAAACGAGTGTGAGTGGTGACCGCCTCTTGGCTTGAAGTAATAATGAAATGAAAACAGTCATATATTCCCATTCTAACATAACTTAAACATTACGTAGCTATCATAGGGTAAAGTGGTGCGGTGCACCCCGAAGCTGAGAGGACCGCCTTCAGGGCTTTGGAAATAGAGGCAGCAACTCTCGAAGTTTTCTAGCGTCTCACAAGCATTTTATTTTTTCGAGATGTTATATCATTTATAACAACAGAAGCTTTGCAAATCAGTTGCTGCGATTTTTCTCATATTCACCGGGGTACTTCTCCACCTATATAACTAATCAGAGGGCCTAGGACGGACGACTTGCAAAAAAGGATACGTACCGGCATACGAATGGTATGCAATTTCAACAGAATTTTCATAAAACTGAGAGATTGACGATCCAAATAAATAATTTTTCGCAAGTTTTTAAGTATTGCCAGGAGGAATTACAAAAATTTAACGCCGAAAATTGGGAGAAACGAAAGAACAACTTCGTATTCTAACTTAAAAAATACTGATCCAGCTACTTCCTCATCAACCCTAATTACGACCATAGTAATATCAAACGAAAGATCATATAGAAACTAATTGCTAACAACGGTTCGATCATCGGATCCAAAAGATTTTTGTAATAGTAAAATGTATGATCCATCAGCCGAAACTTCGGATTTTGGTTTTGGTAATAGACGTGCCCTCTGACGTATAGCGCCGTAGGTAGTCGAAATAATAATAATCATTATTTTTCATCATATATCATAGGTTTAAGGATTCGATACCGCATTACCTTATACCGCATTATCCTTATGAATATCATTATTATTGTTACGTTTTTTTATGTCGCATATAAGAATTAAAATTCTACCAAAAAATCTATTATTGTTTAATAAAACCATTTGTCTCGTCACGAATTCCTCTTTTGGAATTCAAAAAAAAAGCTTGTTCATTAATATGGCTTCTATCTGTCGAAAGAGCAATGAGTTAATGTTTTTTTTGTCATTTCAGCTATCCTTTCGCTGTATTTACGTGACAAATTAGGATACAGCGACAATGGGGCGACTGTGGTATACCACACATTCACAATGTTTGCATATTTCTTCCCTCTGATCGGAGCTATGATTGCTGACAGTTGGCTGGGAAGGTTCAGGTAATTTTAACACAAGCTTGAGATCAGACAAATCAGCATATATACCAAGTTTATCTGGCTACCCAGGAGAAAAGGCAATTTAAGAACAAATAGAGGTTTTTTTATATATGTATATCTACTATATACAGTGAAACCTTTTTAACTGGGGTTTCAAGGGGACTAGGTTTTTTATTACCTATTGAGGCTTTTTATTTACCCAGTTTTACAAATAGGTAGGTTTAATATTACTGTTGTCTTATTTGTCCCCTACAAATGTCATCATCATGTATCATTCAGAGGGGTCGAAAGTTTCAATAGTATGACATAGTAAGTAAATATCGAATAAACTATGAAATCAAATCTCAGTTAAAAATCTCAATCCTTCAATGCATAAGTGTCGGGAACTCATAGTAATTATCAATCATCTAAATATCCAGGTTCAACTTAACCAGGTTTCACTATATTGCAGTTTGTGTAATAACCAAAGTTTATTCAGGATCTGATGACCTTGCATGGAAGTAAGCTTGACGTATACATGAAACTAATATACACTTTTGAAAATTTTCATACATGGAAAATTTGCATTTCAGCTTTATGTTGAAGGCTAGCCTATACCTTAATTATAATATCCAAGTACTTTATACAAGTCTTAGTGGGTTTTCTCCAATATTCAAATTTAGCGACGTTCGCCTTCACCCGATTTGATATAATTAAGGACCGGTTCTTCTTAGGACCGATAAATAGGTACTAAAAGATTACAAGTAAGAAATCTTGTACGACTAGGTAGTCAACTTTCTAAAGTAAATACTAACTAAGCATTTACATTTAACTGAGCAATGAAATAAATTATTTGTTAATAAAATGCATTTGCAATATTTGTTTTAAGTTAGATATCTTTTCAGTCACATAATTTTGTTTAATAATAAGTCACAAGTTTTTGAATCGAATAAATTAAAATTTAAATATCAAGTTAAAAATGCACTCAAGTCTTCTGCGCCGTCTTGCGCGCAGTCTAATATATAATGTAATTATTTGTCATGTTCTTTTTTTTTTTATGTATTATTATTATTATTTTTTATGTTTTTGTTATGTATCAAATTTGTAAGAGCCAATTTGAAACGTATGTAACCATGTAGTGCGGTCGCATCTAAGGAGGACAATAAAACTCGACACCTGTAATCCGGCACATCTTCATTAAGATTATATTGTCTTCTGTAGCGATGGCCAAATTATAAATAAAATAAAAAAAATAATAATATGCTGAACCTGACTATCTAAGAACTTTGGATGAAATGGGAGGAATGTAGGAAAATGTTTTAGGACTATCAAATAACAGATCCAGTGGTAATCGAATCTGCAACTCTTGAGTGCAAGTTCATATCAACAATTATATTTTTCAATTAGTACCTATACGATAAACTCGCATGGAGTATTTCAAAGGGACGCGTACTTCGTTGTTATAATCTATTTTTTATTGTTCATTTTTGAACACATTTGTGCTTTTTTTTAAAGAATAACTAGTTTCTTGGTAGCCCTTCTCGGTAGATACAACATTCCGATCAAATAAAAAGAATACATGTAAAAGTGTTCTTGCTTAAATTTGTATATAAGTCAGCCATTGTACGATCTGGAACGTCAGAAGAGACCTTAACTAATTTGATTTTCTTCTCCACAGAACGATATTCTACTTGTCCCTTGTGTATTCAGCGGGGAGCGTACTTATATCACTTACAGCTATGCCTCCATTGAGTTTACCACAAATGTGAGTTAACCGTAACATTTTAATTTGTTCATACATTTGTATTTGCATTATTAACGTATAATTAGATACATGTAACAACTCTACCTGCACTTTGTCTAGGTTTTATTGTGTTTTTTATATAACTTAAGTTATAGCTGCATGATATATGTATTTTTTATGGGAATTGCGATTTAATGAGTAATAATTCAGTAGAGGTATTTTAAATAAATAACAAAGCAGTGATGAAATAGCTCTATGTTGATGCATGAAGGGAGTAGTTAAAGTAATAATGTAATGATTGCGCGATTTAGTTCACCACTGAACCGGTGAGAACCACTGATGTCTAAAGACGAATGGATTGCAGCACCATGCACTTTAAAGTATAAGCTAATGCTAAGTAAAGTAATCTTTATAATAGAACTAGGGGATCCGACAGACGTTATCCTGCCAGAATGTTCTCTTCTAAAATAAAATAAAATATTTCTAGATTAAATGCTATTTTCCCACTTCTATAGACATTTGTTTTGGCAAATATTACAAAAAATCTATGAGCGTGCATGCCATGAGTAATCGATTTTGGAGTTCCGAACCTAATTTATATAAAAATAAATTTTCTCTATATTTTTTCTACTAGATATAGAGGAGATATGTTATTTTATTTTCAGGGAAATCACAATTTTAGCGCTCTTACTAATAGCTTTCGGAACAGGAGGTATAAAACCCTGTGTATCCGCCTTCGGAGGAGACCAGTTCAAGTTGCCGGAACAGCAGAGGTATCTGGGATACTTCTTCTCGTTATTCTACTTTTCAATCAACGCGGGAAGTCTAATATCGACTTTCCTTACCCCAATTTTGAGAGCCGACGTACACTGTTTCGGAGACCAGGACTGTTACTCGCTAGCCTTCGGAGTACCTGGCGTACTTATGATTGTATCTATTGGTGAGTTTGAAACTCGCATTGTCTGGATCCCAATCCACTAAGCCCACTTGAATTTCATGTTGCACTATGACCAAAATAAATAACGTCTTTCTTAATTAACACACACAATGTAACAGTAATCGCCCTTTCAAAAACAAGACTATAAAAGACCAACTTCGGAAGCTATCGTAAAAAATGCCAGTACTCTGATGTTATGCTCAATGATGTGGGATGTTTAAATATATCCACGGGTCCCAAGAACAACATCGTATCTGTGAAATCATTTATTTGCAGATACGATTTTGTTCTTGGGACCCGTCTATATGTTTATGTTTATATCACAAGCATATTGAATAAATATTGATTGTTAAATATAATAGTTATAGGTATATAGAATAATCTATAAGGTAAAATACAATAGGAATTATCCTTGCGTTTAATGCAATCGTTTGCATCATTTGAGCAATAAATACAATGTCTTCGATAAAGTTAAGATCATAAAAGATAATATTGTTATTTTATGCTTGACCTTCTAGAAATGGGGTCAATAAGATCACTTTAATCTTTTATCATTGTCAAAGTATCCACTTTAGATAAAAGAAGTAAGAATGAGGAACGTTGGTTAACTACTTATTGCTAGTTCCCTTCAACTTCATCGCAGGTTATAGGAAGGCTTTTCCTCTTAAATTAGGAAAGCTTGGCTCTGTGGTCGAAGAAAGCCTATTTATCTTTTATTGGTTCTTTAGTTGGGATTACTTAAGCCATAAAATATATGGTACAAAGACTATTCAAAGCTGACTTAGATCATTTATACCCGCTAAGGCTTTGAACTAACTTTGAACCTAAATTGGAAAGCGGACCAATGAAGTTTTGTTGTGGAGAGCAGTTTTTTTATAAAATTTTTGAAAATTATAAAATATACCTGGGATCTATTGGTCAACAAATAGTAAAAGTGAGTGCTCTACTTATTGCCGTAGATAAAGAATGGCAGAGACTATTAACATGTCTAGGTGGAATGTGAACTTTATTAAGAGCAAGTGGTGGAAATATGGATATTTTTTTAACTACTGTTGTGCTTACCTCTGTACATATTTTATACTGTTGATAACTTCCGCTACAATCAATGTTAAAAATAAAAGGTTTTTCCTCTATTGCTCTACACGGGTCATTTTGTTGTTAATTATTTTTGAAAGCTTACTTAGCTACCTGAAAATATCAATGAGTAAAATTCCATGTACCAAACACATCGTTCTGACATCGTGAAATGGATTTCATACATATATGTTGTTTCTCACGCAGAATACATAACGATAAAACACTTTCCTTTCAGCTTTCTTCGTGGCCGGAAAGAGACTGTATATAATTAAACAGCCAGCTGGAAATATTCTTGGGAAGGTTTTTACTTGCATTGGAGTAAGTATTTATTCTAATAGAATTGCTAATAGCTATAATTCCATAAATTTTCTTAACAAAAACTAAATTAAATTTTCTTATAACCTAAACCTTATAAGCCTTGACATCTTTTAAAATGAGACTAGACCTTCTCACTATGCATCTTACGGTATTGTATAAATACAGCGTTATAAATTAAGTAAAGAAATAAACCAATATAAAAGTATTTGTAAAACATTATTTTACAGTGCGAAATTCTGTTTTTTGGCAAAGCAGAACTTGTTGGTTTTATATTTTGTGGTTATTCGACTTCTGTTGATGTCTCGCTCCACTGTGTCTAGCATTGAAGTTGACCTATCAACTCAAGTTACTATACGGCCTTAATTCTTCGACAATTAATACCTATCTAATATTCTAGGTTCATATAAATTCTTTGATATAATACTAGATAATTCCAGTAGCAAGAAAATATCTAAATATACAAATTCTAATTAAGTTTAATAGCCAATTGGGTTGCCAATAACATGTCTCTTGTTGGTTAATAATATAGGCATATAGTATATAAGTGACAGCAGATAAACGGTACAAAATAGGGCTTTCTTCGTGTTTCTTAAATCACCCTGTAACTCGTGTTCTTCTTGACTGGAGTAACACAACAGCTTTTATAGTTCCAAACTTGAACTCTGTGTAAATATGTAGAAGCAGATTTAGAGAAAACTGTTTGTTAATGGAACATAATGACCTACTTGTCTTCGATTTTATAAAATATGTTATTGTTATTAGGTTAGAAACATACTCAAACGTTACTTAAATAAGATTAATTTCCAGCACGCTGTAGTTAAGTCAGTGAAGAGTAGAGACAAGAGAGAACATTGGCTGGACCACGCCGATGACAAGTACGACACGAACCTTATAGAAGACATCAAGTCTATGTTAAGAGTTCTAGTGCTGTTCATACCACTGCCAGTCTTTTGGGCTTTGTTCGATCAGCAAGTGAGTAATTTTGATTATTCAGTCTCGTAAGTTAGCACCAATGGCATGGTTAATAATGTCAGAAACTTAGGCTTGATTTTGGTCACGGAATAGACAAAAAAGCCTTTTTTATCTGTTCTGTGGTTTTGGTCAATAACATTGATCTTTCATTGGTCTCATCACAACCAAGAACCATAATAGCTTTTTTTTAAATTTATAAATAATAAGTTTAATTTGAAGGAGATTTTCCATGATGCTCTTGGTGACCTGGAAGAGACGGTTTGAGAATAGTGTGTTGTAGCTTTGATCAAAAACAGTTTATACTTTTAATTTACTTTATTTATATGTGAGTTATGATTGTTCCAAATAACTAAAATAATGTAAAAAAAAACAAATTAAAACATGTTCAACTAATTAATTATTTTAATAGTCTTTCATTTTTCGTGCAAACAGCTTTTAATCAAGAAATTTAGCAATGCTTTTAAAGGAAAAGTTAATGTAATTTTACAAAATCAATATCATATTTTTGAAGTTTATCCAGTGTATCTTACTGATAGTACTATCAGTTATATGTTACAAAAAAGTAGTTAATATTTTTTTATTTGTAGGGTTCCAGGTGGACCTTCCAAGCCGATAGGATGGAACAACAAATTGGTAGTTGGACTTTGAAGGCTGATCAGATGCAAGTTCTCAACCCCTTGTTAATCTTAGTCTTTATTCCACTCTTCGAAGTTGTAAGTACTCTATCAGATCATTTAAAATGTTTCTAAACAAAACCACTTTTCTTAACTTCCTTCGTATGATATCCACATTCCGAAGAACACCGCTTCCATACCTGACTTTCTCAGAGAATGAGCTGATACAATTAATTCCGTGATACCTTAGGGGTGGATCTACCAGATTTGATATTAGAGCTGTTTCTAATTGCATATTATAAGTATCCGTCCACTCTATATAGACCACAGCAGAGGGGTAGAAATTAGATAGATAACGTCACTGCTAAACTGTAAACCGTAAGTTGTAATATCCTAATTATTTTTTTTTAGGCTATATATCCTTTTTTGACGTGGTGCAAATTAGTAAGGAAGCCATTGCATAAAATGATTTGGGGTGGAATATTGGCGGCATTGGCATTCGTGATATCCGGGATCGTGGAACTTAATCTTGTGGTAAGATTATTTTCATTCTGTAAAACTTTTGAATTTAAAAATAAATATATCTTGTATAAATATAATAAAAAATATATTGTCTATTACAATTTCAACGATATTATTACAATTTACTTTCTAAAAATTGATTGTTTTATAATAATAATTGTTAAATTTTAGCCAACCTATGGAACTCCAGTGGCTCCAGGGCTAGCACAGTTGAGGGTATACAACGGATTTAATTGTAACTTTACGTTAAATCTTCCAATCCACAATAATACGGACAATCTTAATAATACGGAAAATTTCATAGTCGGACCTCTCGGCGTATTCGAAAAGCTAGATATTGAGGCAAAAGATTTCGTTGAATTACCATACTCTCTCAGTGGACAGGCAAATAGCGCTTGCGCTAATAAATTATATAATGGCAACTTTCTATTGTTGGAGAATACTGCTAACTCATTTTTCATAACCAATGGAACCGTTCAAAATTTTACTGATAATAATGATAAGGCAATAGATGGTGTAAGTGTAAGGTAAGTCACTTTAAGTATAAATTTAATTAATGTTGGGAATTTAAAAAATAATATCTTAAAATGTAAACAGCACAACGATAAAAGTGTTCTTAAGGGATCTAAGTATAAAACTATATTCAAATTATAAATGTTAAAGTTCGTCTCTTACAGTTTTACTCTTACACGATTCTGTGGAATAATACTTTTCATACAGATCATTCCAAAATTTAAACATTTCACGTTCAGGGTTAGAATTAATTAATTTGTTCTTTTTTCCAAATAGAAAAATATTATCATTATCTTTAGTCATAGGTAACCATGTCACATTTAGATTCTTGAGCGTAGGTTGGCCATATTTGGCAAAATTGGCCCAAATCTCTGCGATGTTTGTAATGAATATTCTGTCTCGATTGTGCAAATCTTGTTTAAGTTTTACGTAACGTTCCCAAAGCGGGTCACATTTAAGGATGTAACAAATTTCATCACCTTGTGCAGCTCCTTTTATTTTTTTATTCGCACCAGCGACAGCAGTAGCTTTTGCAGCATTAAAATTTCCGACATAGTTAAATTTATAGACGAACATATTTCTCCCGGTCATATTTAAGTTAACTTGTATAAATTTATATATTGAATACTTGTGAAGATCAGATACATAATTTAAGAGGCCTTGTAATGATTCGTGGCTTATATCCTGCTTAAAATATTTTTTTCTTATCAAGTTACCAATTTCCCTATATTTTTGAGTTCCAAACTTATGTGTGCACAGATTTGAAAATGGTACCATATATTTGAAACTTTTGAATAATTCAATGTATTGAGGATTATGAATAAAGGGTAAAACTTCAGTTATACTTTCTTGACTTGCAAATCCTATCATAATAGGTAAATCCTTAAGATGTTGAAAGTTTTTACTGATTTGCATTTGTTCCACTTCTATTTGGCGTATTGGCATAAATGGGATCAAAGGCCTTTGTGTGTTGACTATATTTTTGCTGCTGTATATTTTAGCAGTATGTGTTATTAATTCATTTGGTGATGCAGTCATTAAATTTCTTCCTCCTGTCGCTTGTATAGCTTTTTCCAACTTATTCCTCTCGAAAGTAGCATTGCCTTGAAACAACGAAGGAGAAAATAAAGCTCCACTTTGAAGAATCACTTTAGAGAACAGGTTTCGATATTTGGTCATCATTACCATTGATATAAATGTGGTAGCTGAACCACAACCCATAACTGTTACTCTATTCTTGTCCCCACCAAATTTATCAATATTTTTTTTAACCCATTTTAATCCCATCACTATATCTTTCAAGCCCATATTCGTGTGGTGGTCTGTATCATTCAATTTTAAAAACCCAAAAACTGATATTCTATGTGTTAATGTTACTAAAATGACATCGTTATCTATCAAAAAGTCACCTCCATGAATGTGACTGAATCCTGAAGTAAAAGCATATCCATGTATCCACACTATTACTGCTTTGGATTTACGTAATCCAAACTTTGGCAAATATGGTGTATAAATATTTAAATGAAGGCAGTCTTCAAAGCCATATATTCCATGTTTGTGGACGATATGTCCTTGAGCGCAAGCTCCGTGATATTCGGTCGTTGCATCGAAAGGCTGGTTCCATTTTTTCAAAGCAACAGGATTTTTAAACCTTAATTTTCCAATAGGAGCTTGTGCATATGGAACTCCATAAAATGCGTAAAAGACTCTTCCATTAAACACCGATGTTTCTGTCGTACCAAATATTGTGCCATGTCTTATTTTTATTTCAATTTTACAATAAGTTGATGAAAAAGCTTGATATAAAATTAACACTAATAGGACTAACATATTTGAAGTTATGATTTTTGAAGTAAAAACCAATCGCCGAATGTTTATGCAAGCAGCTCACAGTGTGTAGGATTAAATGATTTGAAGCGAAACTATCAAGATTTTCTTTTCAGGTTTTTGTCCAATATAAATGATATTGTGCCAATCAGAATATATAATAATCAGAAGAACAGGACTATGTTGAATCTTTCAAGTGACGATACAACCCAAAAGTCCATTAATAAAGGCACCTACGATGTCATAATTAACGAAGAAATAGTTTTGAAAGATTTTTCGTTTAATTCTGGCGCCGTCTATACCATCAATGTTTATGAAGACGCGGGAAATTATGTACGTATTGTTCTATAATAAAATGTTTATAACTTTATAAGTCGATATTGACATTTATATTTATAAATATATAAAGTAAGTAACAAGTCAATCAATAATTTCAAAGTTTGGTTTTTAGGTTTTCTACTACTAACTAAATTAAAGTACATACATACTATATTCAGTGAGTTGCGGAACTTCGTTAGCACGATTCAGAATTTTTGACATCATATTGATTGTAAACACAGATTATATAGTCCGTTCAAAGATTTTCTTAATAGAAGCACTCTCTTATATTTTCCCTTATGCGAAATTAGATAATGTCATATCGACTCATACCTAACTTTATTTAAATATTTCAGCTGGCCAAAGCGGTAACAATTACGCCACCAAACAGTATACACATCCTCTGGCTAATTCCTCAGTACGTGATAATGACAATGGGTGAAGTGATGTTCTCGGTTACAGGCCTTGAGTTTTCTTTCACTCAAGCACCAGCAAGTATGAAATCTGTACTGCAATCTGTGTGGTTGCTCACCGTCGCCTTTGGGAACTTGATCGTTGTGCTTATCGTTGAAGGGAACTTTTTGGATGCTCAGGTTTGTTTATTAATCGTATATTCTAATTAGTCTTTTTCACATTCTACCCTTCAAATATCGGTAAAGAGTATATTTCCAAAATATGTACCTTGATGTATATAAATTCTCAGATTACATACAATGTTTTCGTTTATTAAGAACAAACATAAGCACGGTATGATTAGAGTAGATTTTTTTTGTAAGTAATTATCATTCATTTCATGCAGTCATCTATTCAACAGTAAGAGCAAATGAGATAGCATACTTATATTTGATTTATTTTTCAGTGGAAGGAATTCTTTTTGTTCGCGGGCCTGATGTTAGTGGACATGTTTATTTTTACGGCCATGGCCTTCAGATACAAGTACGTTGACATCAAATCCAGTACTGAACAACTGCCTGTAGAAGAGATAAGACTGCCCGAGAAACAGAAATAACTAAGAATATTGTTAGTCATACGAATAAACTTATTTTTAAAATTGGCACACTTATTTTATTTATCGACAGCTTTTGATAAACGAAAAACAGCAAATTTTTCAAATGAAATTAAATTATTTAATACGTGAGATCTAAACATTCTAAACAGGGCGTAACGTGTGTACCTACTGTTAACAGACATCGATTTTATTGAATTTCACATACCGTAGTTTAAAATATAGGAATACAATTACCGCGGCATACTGAATCGATAATCAAAATTGATGGTTTCTCAAAATCTTTTCATCTTTCATTTTACATATATTAATGATAGAACAGCAATATTTTTGATAAGCGTTTCGTCCATACTAGGTAACTATTTAAAAAAAATGGAACTAGCAACACGCCCCGGCTTCGCACGGATGCTATGTACATGTACTAAGCACAAAAACCTATGTTACTCGTATAGATAAATGTATATTACATTTTAATTAAACCTTTAATAGAATTGAGCTATGCAAATAATTTCTATTTCACGGTTAGGTCTAGTTGCATTGTTGGGACAGATTATCTCACAATAGACGTCATTTCCAGATTCGTTGCAATATTGCTGTCTACAGAAATAACGTGTGGTTGTATGCTGTTCATTTTCTCACTTTAGGTATATTAGGAATTAATGATTTTTGACTAAATCAACAGGATTTGAGTTAAAATTGCATATAAGTATTTTTATTGTATTCATTCTCAAAAAAAATACACAGAGACTAAATAAGGTGTAGGTACTGAAACATTTTAATAAACTCAAAAAATCAATAATTTGTATACCTCGAACCTATGGTTATTGCTAATGTTTTCTGCCTGTGTAGGTTATATCAATCCTATTAAAAGTCGAAATACACTCGAAGAAATTACCAATGACCTAAATACCTTTTAGACTTTTTAGACAGCACTTTTAGACCTTATTAGTGTTTACATACTACGTGAAATCTTAAGCTATTTAACGCTGAAGGTTAGAGTACCTACCGTATATAAATCTACCAAAATATTAAACGTCAGACGTACAGAGTGCAAATTATATGTACAAACCCATAATTTTCACTCTGCAATATACTCAAGCCGTTAACCTCTATCATCTTACACAAAATCTTCAGAGACTGAAATTTCTCTGTCATAGTTTATGGAATAACTAGGTATAGGAGGAGAAAGATAAATAGTTAATGAAATCGCTTTGAAGTCTAGTTACCAACTAATTTTACGCATAGAAATAGGGACGTTTTAGTACCTAAATAAAAAAGAGAGTTTCATGAAAATCGCATCAGTGATTTAAAAAGATTACGTATTACACAATACTTTCAAATTTATATTTTTATAATATCGATGATACTATAGGATAACATTATGTAAAAAAATATATATAAATGCAAAATTTAAAAAATATCGAAAAAATATTTATTGTGTACACAGTAGAGTTGTACAATCTGGTTTAGTTAAATGGCGTGAACGCATTAGACAATTGGTTTTGGATAATTTGTGTGTTATTCCCATAGATCCAGACGAGTGTTTCGGTCGTGTGACGTCGGTTAACCCTCCGTGTTACAAGCGAATGGGCTCCCCATTATGGTCCCAAAACTTCTAAAATATTTATTATTTAAAATATATATATTTTGATGTAAAATATCATATTCTACAACTTACTAATTAAGAAAGTGTTATTTATTAAATTAAGTAATAATTTGGACAAAAACTAGTAATTCTTAAGTAAGTATAAACTTATTATACATACATACATGTATTATATTTTAGCTTATAGGACTGAAGCGAATAACAATTATAATGCGCAAAAGCATATGTTTCCTCAAATACGGAAACATAAAAATACAGTTATAATATTTGTAAATTATGGGAAAGCATGTAATGTTTGAGAACCGGTTAGAGTGCGCAATGAATCGCTCGTGTCTGGCAGCGACTTGTTAATAATTGCGTATAATAAATGCTTAAATACAACAAACAGACAGGCAAATACGGGTAGGGGCGCACACAATAGTCCTTTTTGGTTTCTGAGTACCGACATCATTGAGAAACGTGATCATTTTCAAGATGTCTCATCTTATTTATTTGATGTGGTTTTTAAATGTTTTTTTTACTAGAAAATATGTGTTTTTTTCTAGAAAAAACAATGGTTTCGATAGTTAGTGACAACAGTCTAGGATGGATCATAATCGTTCTTTAATAGGTGCCTATTCACATTTGCCCTGAAAATACCCAGATTATGGAATACTTGTTCCATTGTTGACTTTCTTGCTTTATTGTACGCGTAAAACGTCACGTGCTTTGATGAAGTTATAAGACTTGATGGATAGCAGGTTAGAATCCGGTTGGGTTCCAAACGTTTGATCACTTTGGGTATTAAATGGGTGGGAGGAATATATAAATTCCGATCGGGTAACCAATCACCATTCATAGATGGAAAAACCGTGAAGTGCACATTTAGCGTTTCGGTCTGTGGATTTTCGAATACTTGACCAAATGTAGAGATACCATTACATTTCAGTTCCCTCTAGGCTGTACTGCCATTTTTTAAGGAAGTATCATTGCAGGAGTCCTTGACAACAGAACGAGACAGAGCGATGTCACATTATGTAGGATAATAAAACTGAAATAATACTGATCTGGTGACCGAATTTTTCTGTGTTCCCAGTACTGATCTTAGAGATTGTGGCAACCTTCATGACTAAAAATAAATAAAAAAGAGTTTCCGTTTTATTCGATTATTACGTAAACCTGAAATATACAGCCAAAAAAGTGTTCAATATTTAGGTATTAAAGCAATGTTATAATGTTAGAAGTGTATATTCAACAAAGACTTTATAAGCATCCGTAAAAACGAACGAACCTCAGTGTTTGTATGTGGTGCAGGACAATTGTATACGGTCATAAAAGCAGTTTTGACGAAGGCGTCGGTACATGTTCCGGGCACTTGGCGAAGCGCGTGTTGGCCGCGTGGCGTTTGTCCCCGCCACGCTCCACTTTTCGCTCACAGAACCCAGCTGCACCACGTGCTTCCATAGATAATCTCTGCCGAGCATATGCAGCCAAATAAATAAATTAACTTGAGCCAATATGAGCCCGCGGTTTTCTGGTAAGCTCCGCGGCTCTTTAATCTCATGAGAAAATTAAATTGCTTGTAGTTCAATTTTAAGCCTGGTTCGGTTTTGGAATTTAATTACTCTCGCTCTTGCGTAGATTTTTTAGCTGAATTGACTTTGGATATAATCAGACAAGCGTGAAGCATACTTGATGCCTCAGCTACGGGACATAAATCAATGTTGTGCTGTCAATCTATGATTTACTTCAAGCCTTTGTAAATACAAAGACTGAGACCGAAACGCGCAATATGCACATCACGGTCTTTTCATCTATGTGGTACGTTACCCGGTCGGAATTTCGATATTCCTGCCACCCGTTTAGTGCCCGAAGTGACTGGACTTGGGGAAGACATGCTTATATAAAATTATAAACATGTCATCTCGGTGGATTCGAAACCAGCGACCCATCGGTGCAAGGTACATAGGTGTTCTACCAAACGCGCCAACGAGCCCGTCAAACGAATCAAAACGAAAAACGAGCATTTGATGAGAATGATGGTTTAATCATAATAGTACATAATATTATGTAGATTTTAAATATAAACTCATGTTATAAAAATATGTTGTGTATATTAGAATGAGCGTTCTTGTTTTATTACATCATATTATAATTTAGCTCTTGGGTGTATAATTTTGTATGAAAATTACTCAATCTAGTTAGCTTCACTTAACTATATAATTTAAAATCGTAACAAATTCGCGAAAAGCAACCGTTAGGGTCACGAAACGGTTCAGGGCGTGTCGTGTCACGCGGAAGTCACGTGTCACGACATTGGCAGGCCTGGCTCGCCATCCTTGTAGGTCACATCTCCCTCGCCGCGACAAATCAATTACAGGGGCGAGTGGGGACGTACTTCCGAATACGAATTAGCACCAAATTATACTACATGAAATTACTTGTTTGTACTTATAGGGCGACTCCATAATTTATAGGCACGATTGCATGGCTTGTTATGTTTAATGACAGTTAATTTTCGTAAAAGTTCACACGATTTTTTAACGATGGAGATTTGTTTTATACACAGATAAGGAGACTGAGTTAAGTAACTACCTACTTATGTTTTTCGGTTTTGCACAAGAACAATTATATACGTATGTAGAATAGTTTTAATTTGTGACCATGATATTTTCACCAGAAAATATTTCTATTTTCCCATATGTTCTGTAGTGTTTACAAAACAGACCAAAGAGACTTCTTCGGTCTATTATTATTTTTATATTATTAAAAAAAATATAACCCAAGCTCTGCATGTCCGTACTTATGTTTTATGACACTAAATAAATTAATGCAAAATATTTAATGAAGATAATTTTTAGTCATTTAATTACACGGACGGGTTCGTTGGCGCGTTCGGTAAAATACTTGCCGTGCGCATAGGTGGGTCGTGGGTTCGAATCCCACCAGGACAACATATCTATAGTTTTCTGTAAGTATGTTTTCCCTACGTCTGGTAACTTCGGGCATTGAACGAGTGGGAGGAATATGGAATTTCCGATCGGGTAACGACTAACGAACTACCATTCACAGATGGAAAAACTGTGAAGTGCAGTTTCGGTTTCAGTCAATGAATTTCCGAATGGTCGATTTAAAAAGTATGTCGATAGCGCATCGTTGACAGATGTTCTGTGGCTGAGGTTTTACCTATCATCAAGTGAACCTCATGCTAGTCTGTCGATGTCTAAGATAAAAAAAATATATTTAAAACATGACATTTCTATTATTTTTTCAGTCATTTAATACGGGTAATTTAATTTCGAGTTCTTCTACCGAGCCTTATGCTTGGGAAGGTGGGGTATGACGGGTTACTTAATGTTTGAAGTCCAATAAAACTAACAATTTTGTTATTTTCTAGGATTTTTATTTGATTAATTATCTTTGGTACTCAGTATTTGACAATCTACACGTATTAGGAACTCTTGTTTGATAATTATATTTAAAAAAAAGCAACGGTATATATGGAAACGAAGAAGTCCTTACCTGCTGGCATGATTGTTGACACATAGGAATAACTTTACACCGTTTCTGTGCTAGTGATATTTAGGCAATAAACATGAATCAAGTGAAGAATAAAAATACGAAGATACCTATATGATTTTTGTAATTAAGTAATAAATCACACCGGCTGTGTAAGCAGTCTGATAAGTCAGTTATCTTGGCATATAAAGCCGCTACCCCGTCTTGCCACCACCCCGTCAACGCTCTCCCTAAGTCTGGTGAAAACAACTTGTATTTGCCAAAAAATCCACAGGCTCTTGAAACTTGAAAGCGAGGCGTGCGTTTTATGGCTGTCAGAAACACTCCGCCAATAGGCAGAGCGGGGTTGGTGGGTCTCAAATGAATAGCGGATCGATGCTGCCTCCCTCCGATTTGAGGTCTAGACAACACAGCAAAACGCTTACAAAGAGAACAAGGAACTTATAAATATGTATAATAAAAATATCCTCATCATATCGATAGATACCACCTCCGTAAGTTATGTTAAAGAACAAAAAAGGTGTTTTACATTATAAATTATACGGTGTGTTTTCGTTTATTTTGTGTACGCAATAAAACAATTTAACATTCCAGATGATAGATGTATTAAATTGTGTTATTATAAATGAATATACTTCATCAATAGTACAAGTGTTGTCCTTTATGTTGATTTAAACAGACTTTTTATTAAGTATGCGTATACATATTATATTGGCTTCTTAATGTATTTTAAACGATCACCAATGAATTATGTTACAGAAATAATTTACTTTATGGGAGTTAAAATACTAGAGAGTATATTATAGGAAATATTACTATTTTTATAAAATTATTTCCATACCTCCCTACTCAATCGATTTACAATAAGTTAAGTAATTTTCCGAGGGAATGGTATATTTATAAAATAATAATACCTATCATAAAACTAACATAAAAAGAGACGGCCGCGGCGCCTATTTTGACGGGCTCGTTAGCGCGTTTGGTAGAACACCCACTTTGCGCTCCGATGGGTCGCGGGTTCGAATCCCGCCGGGACGATATATTTATAATTTTCTGTATGCATGTCTTCCTCACGTCTGGTCACTTTGGGCATTAAATGCTTAGGAGGAATATCGAAATTCGGCATAGATAACATAAATGGAAAAACCGTGAAGAGCATGTTGCGCGTTTCGGTCTCAGTCTATGGATTTTGGACTGCTGGAAGAAAACAGTAGGTCGACAGCGCATCATTGACTCATGTTCTGTGGCTGAAATATCACCTACCATAAAGTGAATCTCATGCGGATTTCGCTCCAATTTAAAGCATATGCAGGGCTTCGCTAGCAGTGAAAGTACTCGAAATGGGAACCGATGGCCAAGTGTTTAGAAAAATATAATAGAATTCTTAACGCGGCCTCTTGCACCGTATAAGCCAATTCGCGGTAAAAGAACCAGATGAACGTATCTACAAAAAAACCCAAATTCTTTATACGTAACTAAATACCTAATTCATAACTTTTTTACATCTTTAATATTATGTCAATGTAGGTACCGATATATTATTTTTATTCTTCAATTGTACTATACTATACCTATGTATTAAAAAGCTGGTAAAAGGATTACATACTACTTTGGGTCTCCAATGTAACAAAATGAAATTGGTGTAAATTAATAGATTGAGACATAACAGTCCTTCGCTGAAAATTCTGTTAGTTTTGACCATTGACATAGTATTAAATGTTGATCGAAGGTTTTGACAATCTGAGAGCCGAGTTATTAGAGTTTTAAGTAGTAAACGTAAGGTTATGTTACAATCTTCAACTGCCAGCTGATTACTGAAGTGAAAAAGACAAATATTTCGTGGAGAATGTTTGAAAAGTCATATGAACATCAATGACTTGTTGTCATGGGTTTTCAAGTTAACAATTTCACATTTTTTAGCGTAGAGAAATCTGTGATCAATGATATTTGTAGTTGTCAATTCATGATGTTTGGTCGTCCGTAAAAGGGCAAATAAAAGTCTGTAGTGGTCGTTGAAAATGAAAAACAATCGGGAAAGCACTCAAAAGACTCAAAACGTATCGGAAAACACGAAACGAATTAGCACAGAGCAAACAACTGTCATCGACAGACTAAAATAAAGGACAATTTATATTTTATTTTATAACATATCTGTAATCTGTAATTATATGCAATATATATTGTATTTAAAGTGCATCTAATTACGTTTGAGTTAATGAGGTTTTCTTTTTGTAATTGGGAAATCGATTAAATTAATCGAGAATCTCAGGAAAACTATCTTTCACATATTTCTCCGCTCCCAGATTGAGAATTGAGCTGATTTTTGATGTTATAAGATAAAAAATATGACAATTTTTTTAGATCATATCGCAGCTTATTACATTTGGGCTCACAATTGTCCATCTCCTTTTAAGCGGTGGATTCTCACAGTATATCTAAGATTCCTGTAAAATTGAGAAAATGTAGATACGTTTAAATAAAATACTGTATACCGGATTAAAACGCGATTTATTATTTAAATTATTTATCCCGACGTTTCGGATGCTTTTCAGCAACCGTGGTCGCGGGAGACTGGTCGTGGAACGTCGGGATAAATAATTTAAACAATAAATCGCGTTTTAATCCGGTATACAGTATTTTATTTAAATGAAATTGAAATTGTTTTTTTTTAGTTGTAGTTACACACAACACAATAACAATATATGGCTTGTGGTAATATTAGAATTTGGGACATTGCACTTTTCCCTTGCGGTTTTTTTAAAACTTTTATGAGCTATATCATCGAAAAAGTATTTTGAAATAAAGTTTTAGTCTGTGGCCCACTTGAATCAGAGGGCCTCATGCGACCGTATTGACTGGCATTGTTAGCATAGCTAGTCTACGCCACTGGTATTTATGTAACCTAAACTTTTGAAAAACTTACAACTTAAAATTTCATGTTGGTCTGAGTACTTTACCCTCGATATTTTCGGTAATTATGCAGTTTGGTTACTTTTCCGAAAACCGATGGTAATTTTTTTTTTGCTCCATGCAGTTGTTGATTGTACCATAATAAGTAATATTCCATCGGGGGAGGCTGACATTCCCCATAAACTCCATGAGTTATGGGTCTTAAAGCTCTCTTAAATTTTCGCGAAAAATTCGAATATTTCGATGTTCACGTTAGGGAGGGGTGAAAAGGGGTGTGCACCCACATACACAGGTCTTGAAGTTCTAGGTTAGGTTATATTGGTATGGTGACCACCGCGTACGAGTCGAGCGAGCGTAGCGAGTGGTGCCGCGGCAGCGGCCGACGAGTTCCAGAACTGAATTCTTCTTATTTTACTTGGCTTAATAAAACAAATTATTAACTCACGTTGGTAATTGTTTTATTGTTTTTTATTTTTTTTTAATATCAGCCTCCCCCGATGGAATAACACTTATTATGATCAATAGCGGGAAGTCCATACAAGCCCAAAAGCCCGGGTTGCCGACTTTAACGAAATACGGGTTTATATATTATAACTTATATAATTACGTTAAGAAATTATTATTTTTCTTTTGTATGGTTGCATTAATAGGACAAAAAGGGCTTTTGGCCTTGTATGGTGGTCCCGCTACTGATCATAATACAATCAACAAATGCATAGAGCAACAAAAAAAAACCCATCGTTTTTCGGACTATTTCGGATATTTTCGTTGTTCCAACACTGTGTGGCTTTCAATTCAAATCAATAATTTGCCAAAGGATTTTCATATTTTAGAGATAAGAAATACATACTTAGTTACATATGGGTCTACGGCGTGGCCGCGGCGTAGTAAATTGGTGGAATTAAATAATAATTAATTAAATACTCTTTTTTTATCTTTTAATCAAATGAAATAATATCCGACATTACGAGTATATTTCTAGATATACAATAATTATCAACACTTCCATACCATTCCCACAAATCATTCATTTCTAATGCGTTAATAAATGTTTTTCAACCATCTGATATCCCTGTCGGTAGTGACCTAATCAAGGAATAATTTTTCATTTCGTAAAACATAACTCTTAGCACTCGAGCGGCGCTGCTGTGGTGCTAAGGTCTTTTGTAAATGTTTATTTACGATGTGCGATAGGATATTTCTGTTAGAAAGGTGTCAGAGGCGAGCAAATAAACTTCAAACTTGTATCTCCAACTTATTTAATCTTACACAATAAAATGTCACAATATCCATTCACATTAAAAGCCTCGAGTACAAAGGAATAACATATATGTAAAATAGTCAACTTATTTCTCGTTTTAAAGATATTGACATTATCCCTAAATCCGCTAACAATTATAGTTAGTTCTGGCCGTAATTATTCTACTTTAAAGATCAATCTAATAAATGATCCAGATTACTATTGAAATCATAATGAAGTTTATTTGTTTTTCACTTTACCAATAAAAAAGGATACTTACGCAAATGAGAATTGTTTTATAAAATTCTTCGCTCAACTTTATGTACCTAATTAAAGATTTAGAATCTTCGAATCCTAGATCGGCAAGTTTATATTATAGCAATACTATTCAGCTATGAACATAGGTATAAAATAATTATTTAGTCAACATAGATGTGCAGTTTCTCAATAACCGCAGTTACAGTAAAGTAGTAGTAAAATTAACAATAATAGTTTTACAAATTATTACAGATACACGTTGCAAATCCATACCTAATTGATGCCTATAAGGCAAAGGTACCTTGTAGGCTTGTATAGCCTAAGGGAGAAGACATAAAAGCTGTTACTAATATTTTCTGTGATCGAATTACCTGATTAAAAAAATTGTTAAATTATATTTTTTCTAATAAGTAGATAGATTTGGCGTAAAATGCACTTCATTGTTGTCACAAGAAAATCTTATTTTATGACAGCTGAAATATTCAGGCTTACAATTTTCCGAGAAAATCGATTTAAGCCCAACCCCTCACGCCTCTACTGTCACAAACTCCGCCCAAGTTTTGGGATTGATAACTGTACAGCATATATTTCTTTCCATTACAAATTAAGCCTTATAACAATATCACTAAGACACAATCTCCAATTGCGAGGCAATGACTGCTCCCCAACCGGGGTTGAGGCTCCCTCAAAATAGCCACCCTCTGCGGTATAAAATTAATTTCTTACTTTGTTCTATATCAGTCGCCTTTCGTATCGACAGCGGCAAGTGTTGTTGCTGAAATGTCGGGAACTCGTACGCAGGTTGCGGACTCATCAACGTCACCACCATTAAAGTGAATTATCTACTAATATACCTTTGAAATGAAAAATTTGTGCACAGACTATAATAATTTTGTGTTTTTATAGTGAAAATCGTCGGCTTGATTATTCGGGGCTGAAGTTCGCGTACGTCGACGGCTCAGACGACGAAGGTCCGTCGATCACGTCTGAGCTGCCTTCTTGTGTTTATGCTGCGGCTAGGGGTCGTCTTCAGTTACCACTGGCTGCCTACGTACATCAACACACACGACAGCTTCATACAGGTAAACTTTGTTTGTATATAACTTAGCCGTTTTCTTAGAAAAATATAGCTATGACATAAACATTTTATATTAAATAGGTCTCAGCAGGATTTTTTCCAACTTAGATACTCGACATTCATCGTTATTATTATATTATATTATAAATAGATAGATGTTAACTATTGTTTTACATATTTTTTCCTTTGTTTATATATTCGTGATAATGTTAAGGAATGAATAAAGCACAAAAATCAAGTGGAATGGATATAAAGAAAACCGTTTTAAATTTTTCACTATAACTTTCTAAGTACCGATATGGAATATCCTTATATTATCTTCTAAGGTATTTCTTATGTCTTAAACATTGATACACAAAAACCACTTATTTTATTCTTTAAAATATTATAATTTTGTAACGTCCAATATTAAAAGAAATAAATAACTATACCGCATATACATATTATTTTGTAATAAGTATTTACATATTACTTTTTGACAATAAATAAAATTAAAGTTATTTAGTTCCATGGAGTTATTTTTATTTTGCTTGCGAATATCATTACTTTTCGGGTATTTTATTTTAAAACGACATAATACGCTTGGCCTTTTTTTAATCTGGGGGTTTTCAAATCAAATCTCGTCGATCAAACGTTTGGTTGATCGAAGAGATTTGTAAGGAACTATGTACATTGGCGTAGCTAGGGATTCTGTCTAGGGGAGCCGTCTAGCTGTACTAACCACAGTCATTTAATGCGAGATTTAATACTGTCGAGGCTGGGCAAATAAGTTTCTAGGGTGGGCATCCATCCCACCCTTGCCCCCCCCCTAGCTACGCTTGTGCATTTAGGGTTTTTGTATATCAATGCATTTGAAAGATTTTTGTGCACGGGTAATAAATTCAAAAAAATTCAAAATTCAAAAATCATTTATTCATTTAGGTAACACAATGTACACTTATGAACGTCAATAAAAAATACATATTAAATGCTTCTAGTTTTACATTTACTGCCAGTTCTCAAATCAAGGGCGTAGAGCGGACGAGAAGAACTGGCAAGAAACTCGCCGCCACTCTTTTTTAATCGCCAAGTTTTTGTTTTACAAATGTTTTGTAAGGAGCTGCAACCATTACACCATGTAAAGACTTCAAAATTATATCTCGATTAAGATCTTCTCGCCTTTTATTTAATAGCTAATAAAAAGGATACATTTAAAAGTGAATATTATATTCCAAGACGGTCTCCTGGACACATCAATGGAGCCAGAGTATCAGTGCGGAGGATCTCCGTACCGAGTCCAGCGAGCTGCTGCAAACGTTCGCGAACGACGGAGAATGCTGAGGTCCGGACCCAATGGGTATCTTTACAATAACACTCATATAAGTCAAACGTTTTTTGTACATAGAATTGATTCTTTATTTTTTAATTCAAATAAATTCTAAAAATTGCTTTAATTCTTTAAAATATTATTAATTATACATTATTTTTTTAATTTAACTTATTATATAAAATAAATGATATTAAATGTCTCCCCGCAACTCAGTCCACAATATTCAACTCTTCATCTAATCAACGAAAGACTTACGTCCGGTTTCGGAGAGCTAGGCTAATCAATCTATTGGTCCACTGACAGAGCAGAGCAGAGACTGCGCCGGCATCCTCTATAGATGCTTTAGAAAATTTCACCTATAGATAAGCGATATATTAATAATCTTAAATATACGTATGTAATTGATCTTTTGATTTTAAATTAAGTCAAAAAGTGGTGGTTTTAGAGAAACAAGCATTATAAGCTCGTAATTCTCTAACCTTCTTTGAGTGGTTCTCTAGCGAATTAATTTGTGCGTGGCTAATATTGACTTTTACATTGGTCCGGAATCTTTACTAAAATGTTTTGTGGTGTTGTGTCTTTAGCAGTATAAACTCGGCGTTCGACGAGCTGCGGGTCCACGTGCCCACGTTCCCGTACGAGAAGAGGCTGAGCAAGATCGACACGTTGCGGTTAGCAATAGCTTATATTGCGCTTTTGAGAGAAGTAAGCATTTTCTCTGTAAATACATAATATGTTTTTTATGAAATCACTGAATAAGCTGTTGCTTAACACTCAACCGTTTTCTTTGAATAACTTAACATGAAGCATAATTTAGGTCAGTGGTCGGTAACAAATATCCACGGAAGTTGCAATAATATGTATTTTCATTTAAAATAAACTATTTTTTTAATTATGAAATTTAGTGCTACTTATTTAGTGTAATAAAAGTTTACTAAACAAGCCGAATTGGCTCCCAATTTTTTTTAAAATTGTAATGTTTATATTTGGCTCTTTGGCTAATAAGTTTGCCGACCAATTTAGGTAATTAAAGCAAATTTATTTTATTCCAATAATAATAATCTGTTTACCGACGGTATCGAATTATTATTATTTTTATTTGGATATTATATTAACTTCTTTTTATTAGGTTCTCGACGCTGATTACGATCCCTTAACCTATGTGGAAAAATGCCTTAGGGGTGAGATCAAAGCGGACCGTGCCCATTGGAACACAAGTGGTAAGTTTTATTAAGCTCGATTACAATAATAACAATTCATTTATTTAGGCTAAAACCCCACACAATTGTAGCTAAATTTCAAATGCAAAAATAACAATTTATATTAAAACTGAAAAAAAGGTCTATTTTTATATTGACCTTTTTTTCAAACGTTTCTTCTATTCAATAAAATACAATATTTGAAATTAAGTAAAATTTCTACATTGCTACACTGACTACTGAAGTGAGAACCGCGCCAGAATTTCTGCATTAGACGATTAAATATTAGAAACAACCACCAAAATACTATTACTGGAACGCCTAATCCTATCCCAGAATGATGCTATCCTCACACAGATTATCGCATAAAATCAGGAACCAACGTCCGCAAACATGCATCACGCGCTGCAATACCTTATCAGTTTTATTAAGATTCTATATGCATCATTGTACTGAACTCATAATAGGTTTATATAACTTTTTATATAGTGAATAGATGTAGCATAGGCTAAGGACCGAAATGTATGTACCTTGATTCGCGAGGAGCTTTCAGTCTGACTAACCGCGGAACACTGAAACGATAATCAAAACTTGAGGCCTTCTTAAAATGTTTCTGTCTTTCATTTTACCTTCGTAATGAAAGCGTTAGATATACTTGTAAGTGTGTACTTTGAGGTGTCTCAATGTTGATTAGCTTTCAAGAATTCGGCCAACAGTCACTCAAATAACAAAAGTATTAATTATCTCGCCTCAACGGTGAAGAAAACATCCAGAATGTTCTATAATACCAGACCGCTCTGTCGTGGGCTATCCTCTATACTTCACTCCATTTTTTCCCTATGACCTTTCGCATCTGCAATGACAGTCCATCACCAAGTCTGTTCATTACGTCTACACTTTTGTTTTTCTTGGGGATTCCAGTCAAGGGCTTGTCTTGACAGAGCCAGGGTCACTTCGGAGTGTGTGACCAATCCATTGTCACTTGAGGCACTTGATCAAATACCTAGTCAAAGGAACTACTATTTCTATGAAACGCAATTAAACAATGCAGAACTGATGCTGAATATAACAAAATGATTACCTACCATCAGGTAATCCACCTGCTCAGTTGTTCGCTGTTATAAACAAAATAGGTACTATTAATAGTACGGTCTGCATCGATGAAAACGTACTTACCTAAATGTAACCACAGTTCCATTATATTTAAAGAAGTATCATTGAAAGAAAATTTATATAGATAATTCCACAACCAAGTGTTACTGTGTGATATATTGAGTGTATATGTTTCAGATTTGACCGCAAGGTTATCTTGGATCAATTGGGAGAACCTAGGAGTGAATCCCCAACGAAGAAGCGTCCTAACATCACTCGCTCTTAGCTCGGAAAATTTACAATATCCACACAATTGATTGGCATAAACTGTTAAATTTTCTCTTCAGTTATAGTCTTGATATTTTTAAGTATATTGTCAACTCAACATGTTCTACCAACTAAATGTAAAATTGGTTAATATATTATGTAGCCATTCCACAATTACCTACTACTAAATTAATATGGTTTGTTCAAGGTTTGGATGTCTTGAATAAATCTAAATCAGTGTATAAAATAAATACTCATCAACCAATTTCTAATAGAGCGAGGCACATACAGTGTTACAGAGCAAACGCAAACTATTGATAATATCCAAAAAAGTTTTAGATTAAAGTTTCAGTTTTTGAGAAGGCCGTCATACTGGATCACCCTACTTGGACGCTGTTAAACAATACAGTGTCAACCCACAAAATGACAAAAAATTAAATGTTGATACCAATCGCTTCCTTATGAGCTGGACTACATATTTGAAAAAAGATATATATCATTTAAATCCTTTTAATAGCAAAAATATTGAAAAAATTAACGGGCACGAAAACATAGAATGTTTAAAATATTTAACAATATACCTACATTTAATTTAATAATAATAATTGCAAAAATATATATTATTTCTGTTATTTTTTAAAAGAAATTTTATAAAACTTGATTAAAACTTCAAACTCAATTTTCACAAAATGGCAACCATGTGGGTTGACACTGTATTGGTTAACAGCGTCCATTTTTTATCGGTGGAAGCGCTGGACCTAGGTCATCTCGAATTTTTTAAATGGAAATGCTCTGTAACTCTACTTGAGGCAACTTGTATAGTCCAAACCACGAAAAAATATTAAGGTACTTTATATCTTTTTTAATTTGTAGATTTCTGTTTAAAACGTTACTTCGGTAGTGGTTCAAACAATCCATACACAAAAGATAATAATATGAAATCTGTCTTTGTATCTTTACTTTCTATACAACAATGCATAATTTCTATAACTCTGTTGTGTTTACTGATTTATAAGTATTTATTTGAAAATTATAAAGTAATATATTGTTTAATTAAAAATTAGTTATATTATGTAAATTACGTAGATGTAGTAGGTTAGCCAATACATAAAGTTCATACATTACACTATATTAATATTGTCTTCCAAATACATTAATATGTTGTAGTACGGAATATTTTTGTCAGAAATAAGTAGATACATAGGTACCTACTTATTCCAATAATTAAGCATTAAAATAACCGTATAATCAATTTGTACGAGATGTTTCTCAAATGTGTATGAAATATTTGCTTTCTATAATTTATAATCAAACAAATACGAACACACATCATCTGATTTATATTTTAATCAAAAGATTAAAATTCGATTGTTCCCTGTCTTATTTAACTGCTTAAGGCTACTGAATCGAGGACTGAAACTGATATAAACCAAATACTTTTAATGAACCTATGATATCAAAACGGAACAAATACGAGACCTTAGATTAATAATAATTGGTCTCCGCGCGCTACGACTAGATACCGCGCTATAAAGAAAAAGCAGGTTCCTGAATGTGGCAACTCAATATTGTAGTGTGTGTAAAACACTGAGATTCGTTATATTATTTTACTTTGACGATTTATACAATACTTACTGATGGTATGTGATGCCAGTATCTTTCTTGTAGTATTATTTTTATAGTTTGACTGGCAAACCGCCATTTTGCTCCGGCGGTACGCCGAATACGGCGTAGTATTTGTTGACGTATTTTTAAAGCCACCAACGGTATCTAGTCGTAGCGCGCAGAGACCAATTAATTATTATTATTAATCTATGTACGAGACCTTGTTTGATCGATACTATAATAATTAATTAAACACTTGATATTTTGGTCATTGTATTAGCGACCATTGTTCAGGATTATTACCATTATAGTTATGTATGTGCGCATGCATGTATGTATGTTATTAGCACCTACCAAGTTCATTACCTACCTCCAGTCTCACGAACACAAGCGATATCCTCAGATATCCGTAGTGCAGCCAGGGCAGGATTTAGGGGAAGACATTCGAGGCTACTGCTCTGGGGCCACCACTTTAGAGAATTTGGGAAAAACTTTCAAATTCCGACGAGTAAATACTAGTACCTAAACATATTTTCCTTTGAAAATTTCATTCGCCATTTTACCTTCTACCTACCAACTGTACTTTGTAGAAACATGATTATATTGTTCATAAAAAAATTGTTCATTTAGAAAATAATTTGGGGCCCCAGGGCCTCCACACGTCTAAATCCGCCCCTGAGTGCAGCAGTTACGCTCCTCGAAATTTGATTTTTTTAATAAACATTGTTGATATTTTAAAGTGATTATTTTTTATACATTAAAAAAATTGTCGTAGTACCTATATCGAAATGAATGATTATTCCCTAGTTATGAGTAACATTTTGAAATGTAGAATGTAGTAATGTAGCTTCTAGACTGAATTAATGGTTATGGTTCGTTAGAAAAATCACTTCCATATGTAGATACCTAAAATTGTATCCTTAAAAAATGTTATCTCAATAAGTACTAGTCGCGATCGTGCAATATTAGCTAAGTTAGGTACTGTATAAAGTAGTAATTTATGAAGAAGCGTAATTATTTTATATTACTATTACTTTAGTCATGCATATTATTACAAAGATGTCTTTAAATAAAAATACTTAGCGATATCATACATGTTTTATTTTCAGTATATTATTATTAAATATCACGCTGAGATCATAAAGTGTCGTAAATAATTATAAAAAATAAAGTTCTAACAAAACAAGATTTTTCACTACATACCTACATAATATTATAATGTACCTATATCATAATATAGATTACTTAGACAACATAATGTAATTTTTGGACGAAAAGTGAATACTGCCATCTATATATCTGCTTGCAGGTACCGTAAGCAACAGAGGGTCTGTTGCTTACGGTACTATACATAGTTTCAGAATAGATTTATTTAAACTTGGTATTATTATTGAGGCCTAGAGAATACTGTAAAGACTTGTCTAATATAAAACATTAACATTAAAAGGAAGAAGTTGACGTCTCTCAATTAACACGAATAATAATAATATTTGGACGCTGTTAAGCAATACAGTGTCAACCCACAAAATTATAAAAAAATAAATTTTGATACCAATCGCTTCCTTATGAGCTGAACTACCTATTTCAAAAGAGATATATATCATTTAAATCGTCTTAATAGCAAAAATATTGAAAAAACTAACGGGCACGAAAACCTAAAATGTTTAAAATATTTAACAATAATGCACTAAAATCAATTACTTTGATTGCTACCAAGAAAACAATATATACATTTAATTTAATAATAATAATTACATAAAAATATATTATTTCTGTTATTTTTTAAAAGAAATTTTATAAAATCTGATTAAAATTTCAAACTCAATTTTCTCAAAATGGCAACCGTGTGGGTTGACACTGTATTGGTTAACAGCGTCCAATTATACATAAATAGCGGACCCCACGGTGACTTGCCAGAACATAGGCTTAAAAAGAACTTATTTAAAAATCCTGAAATCCTATCACAGTGCCTACCTACCGGGTCTAATTGTGAATATAAACTAGAGTTTAACAAAACACACAAAAAAATTCATCAAAATCGGTTCAGCGGTTTAGGAGTTCAGTGACATACTCGTACCTACATACATAATAATTATAATTAACTAGTGGACCCCGCAGACGTTGTTCTGCCACAATTTTGGCTTCGAAATTATATAATTAAGGGTTTTTCAAAAAAATTTTTACATAAAAATTTTTTTTACATATAAATGTATTTATTTTTTACATAATTATGTATACTTACAAATGTTTATTCTCCTAAAAATTCTGAAGACAACAAAAAAAAATTTTGCTCAATCGGTCCAGCCGTTCTCAAGTGATGCGAGTACATACATGCGGCATTTTATTTTTATTTATATAGATTATATATATAAATATAAGTTACAAAAAATATACAATACAAATTATATAATGGCAGTGTGATAACACCAAATTGTCAATTCTAAACCCTGTAACTTATACTTACGGTTATAATGCAATTTCATATAGCTTAAATCTAAGATTCACTAATAAACCTAGGAAGAGTTTATGGAGCAGATTATTACTATACTACCTGTCATACATTTAGATATTGAAAAAAATCAATAGCATATAAGCAGGATTACTCAAAAGCAAAACACGGCAAGCAGGAGAGTAATAGTTTGGGAGAACAGCTTCACATTCACTTTGTAGCGTATATACCAATTATATATGACAGCATTACAGTAGTCCATCTAGGTTAGCTAGCATATAGATAGGTACACAACACAGTCCCCAAACGAAATGATTATTTTAAATTTTCTATAATCTAGGTCCTAGAAAATTACGGCCAGTCTTCTAATTCACTTTTAATAGTATGCCATGTAAGGCCACTGCCTATAGGAGTATGTTTGGAAGGAAACAGTACATGTCTCATAAACGTCCTACCTTGTGTTAACCCAAGGAAGTTCCTCCAGTTTTTTCTTCGTCCAAAGTTGTATGGATTTCGAAAATTACTACTCTTTTTCTTCATTGCCATATTTATATGAGACTCCACACTAGTTTCACCTCTGCTTATGTTTTTACCATGCATTATGACTAGAGTACCCAATGCAAAGAGTACAGAAACACATGTTACAGCCATAAATATAACAGCTTTTCGTTTCCAAGGATCAGCCGATATTAGCTGAGCATCAGTAATTAATGGTGTGGGTAAAATATGTTCACGGGGGAAGTTTATGGAGTCATATTCAGGAATATCTTTAACAGGAACCAGCACACCACTCTTATTCAATCTCAAGGGATGTCCAATCAAATCTGGCTCATCTTTTAATGGAACAGCAGCTAAAACAATATTTTTAATATTAGAAACCATTTTTATTCTACATATTCAGAGGTAAATCATGCTCTGTAGCACTGTAGTGCAACATATTATACTCCAGGTTTATTCAAAACTGTACTTGTTTTCACTATTAAGTTGCTAAGTTACTGAATTGAGAATGATAGGTTGAACCAGGGAAAGTCAGGCATAGGTTATCCATCCCTAGAAGTATCTGCAAACTATATAGCATGCAATAACTAGTTTTGTTGCCACATGTAAGAACCAAAAACAAAAGAATGTGTTCTGTTACTAAATTATTATTATAATCTATTAAAATTTATTTAAACAAAACCCACCAGCATCATATACCCAAAGAACCTGATAACCAATATCAATTCCAAATACAATCACAAATAAAACGCCAACCACCATATATGCCATATAAAGGAAGAAGTATCTGGCATTAAAATATCCCACACAATTATTCAGCCATGGACAATGGTGGTCCATGGCAAGTATACACCTATCACAAACAGAACAGTGGTGAGTCCGTGGTGGTTTTGGTGTTATGCACTTCTTACATATACTAGCTGCTTCTATCAGCATTGTACCCTGAAAAAGGAAAAAAATTGCTAGTTTAGTAAACATTGTTAAACCATAAACTAACTATTGAGGTTCTTATTTAGTAATTTCACTACATATTATTTTAAAAAATTGACGAAGGTAGTGTTTGGTTGATATAATATATCAATATGATCTTAAATTTTTATTAATATACATTTATTAGTAATAAGCAATATTTATAAGTTTAAATAACAAAATAGTTTTAAATACACACATGAGGAGGATATCCTGGAGGTGTAAAAACGCCCATGTAATAGTGGAACACTATATTAAGCAGAAGCCAATTGCCAAAAATGACTAAAAATACTGTAAAGTAGGGGTTGCGTTGCCACCAGTATGGCAAGCCAATCCAGTATGCCACTGCAACAACAGTTGTTGTGAGTACTGTCACACAAAACACAAATACCTAGAAAAAAAAAAATTGCTCTAAAAAGTATCTTGTCTGCTTTCAATATAGCACATAATAACAACATATAGTCATAAACACTGAACCAGTTATTTATTTTTCTTATCATAAACCTTCTTCATAGGCTTTATTAAACAATATTATATTACATTATTTGAAACCATCATTTATTTAAACATGATTTCTTCAATTATTTTAATATAAATATTTATAATAACCTTTCCTAAACACCCAGCAAAGTTATCAACAATCCAGAATAAAGGCTCTAGTAAGCAATCTATGGCATAGTTGCGACTCATATGAGCATTATAAGAGAGAGACTGAAAAGTTAATATTGCCTGTGCAAGCTTCCATGTTAAATATTCTCTGAAAAAGTTTTCAGTATAGAGGTTAATGGATATTTTTTGTTTTTAAAAATTAACCTTCAAGCGGTAACTCAGCATCACAAATATTTTGTTATCAAGTTTTATTTTATTTAAACACTATCCTAACCATTTATTTTTTTGTAATTTCAAATGCCTAAGTTTCTCTAATACATCATTATGGTTATGCTCGACCGCTTGAAGATTAAAGCTACTTTATAGAAGACTTAACATACTTGGCTCCTTGATACAATTCTTTCCACTTGAAACGGCAATGAATTGTCACCATTATAAAGCTTTCTTTTTACCTAGTTAAAGTTTCCTGATTAGAAAAATATGGAACAATTATCTAAATACTTCTGTAATTGATGGAACTGGTAAGGATTGATTTAGTTAACCACTAATGAAGTCTGAGCTCAGATGTATAATAAATTATTAATATGAATAACTACAACAAGTGGTTATATACTCATCAAAACAGATCTCTATCACAATTCACAATGAATCTAAAACAGACAATCTAGGATGTAGCATTTTATTAAGTTCTGCTGAACATTAAGTGATAAAATTATTATTTAGCGCCAGGACACAATCTAAGTTTTAGAGAACATTATTATTCTACAAAAGTACATAGGTACTGAGCCCCCATCGAAAAACAAATTTATTTAAAAAAAATCTAGTCTAATATACAAAGTATGTATCTGTGTTTAAAAATTAAATTTATACTATTTATTTTACTATTGAAATTGGCGTTTAAAATTTGGAATCTTGACAGTTGACTGACTTGCAGTGTGACCGTTTTCAAAAAATGGTGAACTACTAAAACTACAAGGTGCCACTTGCCAGTACTAAATAATAACAAAACACAATAATATTCTGAATTATCTATACATATAATAAAATAGTAAGATCGAAATTACGCTTTAAATATTTTTTTTATATTTTTACCAGAAATTAAAAGGGGTGATAAAAGAAGGGTAGCAGAATGCATAAATGCAATTTTTAAGATTCTTATACTATATAATAGTATATTTACTATTACTTTATTATAGTATATTTACTAAAATAAAAATAAAAAGTAGAAGAGGGAAAATTTAATTTAAATACTTATTATCAGTTACTTTTTTTAATGTTACCAATAATTATTACCAATATTATGTCCGCAGCTTGTGGAAGCCACTGGTGGCCTAATGTGTGTAAGCGTTTATTTTAGTAGATCACAGATTGGTAATATGTACTACGGCCTTCAACCGAGTGCGCTCGAATTACCTGTTGCTTGCTGTATACATACGAGTAGGTATCCAAGTAAATTCAAACTTACATCCCCAGCCTTGGTGAGCACTCTAATTTTACTATATAAAATAATTATATTTTATTTTTTATTTCTTATATATTTACATGCATAAAAAAGTTTGAGATTTATTTATTTCTTTATTATTACCATTATGTTTTAGTTACATTTCTTTTACATCATAATTTTATTTATTATGTATTTTAGTGCCACAATTATTTATATTATTTTACTCCTAAATCACAAATGTCAGTTCAGCTCCAAATGTCACACAATGGGGTCACTGAAAATCAGTGTTGTGCTTATTAAAATATGAGCACAACTGTAACTGAGTAGACTCCAGTTTTGGAAGACCAGTGCCACACAGCTCATTTAGTTATTAAGATTTTGGTTTTGTATTTAAGTTTAAGCTATCTTACAATTGTTTTCATTTACTTATTTTTTGTATGTGTGGTAAAGTTTTCTTCCAAAATAAATTAATTTTCATTTCATTTCATTTCAAGTGCGCCCCATTCCCGTGTTGTTGCGGCTTTGTATCGCTCATTCGTCTATTGTTTTCTCTGTCTCATTCTAGGTATTGATATGTATTGAGAAAATTGGGAAGAATACAAATGATTAAGTGAAAAATAGTGCCCGAAAATAAAACTTGGCTTAAAGATCTCACCCAGGCCATACAATAGATATTAATTATAATAATAATGATCTTTATTGACACATCGGCATCTGCCACAGAGTATATTTCTGTTCTACTGAGTATGGCTCCTTCGTACGTAGTATCCCTTACTAGTCTGTGGCCATGCAATTATGTTGTGTATTGTGTTGATATATATGTATGTGTCTCTGAGTATTTTAGGTTCACGATTATTGATTGCGTGTTTATTATAATATTTATATTAACTAGCTTCATTTTGAGACAACATACCTTATGGAATTGCGATTTCGTTTTCTAAGAAAGAAAAATGTGCCTAACAGGCTTTTGAAATATGATTAATCTTCATTGAAATAAATTTGTTTATAAAATTTCTGAATATTAGACAGTTGAAGCGCTTTTGGTTATTTCATAATTTTATTACATGTAATAGCTTATCAGAATTTAGTTTAATCGTGAAGTGCTTAATTCGTGTCGGCAAGTGTTGGTAAAAACCTCTTAAATCTTCACCATGGACGATGACGGAGATGATAAAGATGACACTAAAAGGTGAGTGAAAATTTACTCATGTTCTGAGAAGATAACATAATATTACCTTATTATTTTTATCAGATTTGTTAGTTATAATTATATCATTAGTTCATATTTGGTACTTAACCTAAATTGTTATATTATTTATGTATGTTATCCTAATTTCAGTGAATTCAAAAGAAATCGTAAAACCTCATAAATAGTCTACTTAGAATTATTAACATAGGGCCTCTTATCACTTGCAAAAATTAGCTAATAAATATATAATCATACATCAGATAGTGTTCTTAAAAAGTATTCCATGAGTTCAATGATTGTTTTTTTTGAAAACAGGGTTTTTATGAAATAATAAATTAGCTTAGATTTGGACGATTATTCAGAATATTTTCTCTATTAGAATTCAATAGATTACAGTGGTGACAAGGATGTTACATTTTAAATGATAAAAATCTTGTCATCAGTAGTGGCTAAATCCTTGAAGCAATGGAAATTAGCAGATACTGTGATTTAGTTATTTTTATTTCATAAACAATTTTTAATAATTTTGAGTCATTTAATAATTACATTATGGAATTCTATAATTGCTCTGTGGTTACACCCACATTAAACCCACATGTGGGTTCCCTTACAATAACCAGTAAATGTTGAGCTCAATATTGTGTGGCAGCATATAATATGTAGCAGAGCCCAAGCTACAGATCTACTTATGCAATATTAATGTAATATGTATTTATTCAATTGAGCCATTGAGGCTATGGAAAATTACTCGTATTGTAATCTATCATCATAGTTTTGCATGTTACTTGCAGTAACGGACCAAAACATAAATTATGGTTTTCAGTATAAAAAGGTCCAAGTGTTTCTTTGGTTAGATAACTGTAATGATATACAGTTCAAATTTCTATGTTATAAAATATTTATTTTAAAATAACAAATATTTTTTAGTTAAAGTATTTATTTATTTATTTAACTCTTTATTAATAACCTTAGACTATAATACAAACATAAAATAACTTAAAAAACTAATCTTAATTAAGGCATTAAAGGCGGCCTTATTGCTTATTAGCAATTTCTTCCAGGCAACCCATCCAGATAAGGGATAAAGCGAAAGAGAAAAATAATAATAATAGAAGAGTACAGTTTAAATAATATAAAAAGTACTGTTTATTAAATCAATTTCTGCTCAGAAAATTTATTTTAACACAACAGATAATACAATACAATTATTGACTATTAACTATTAACTACAGACTACCAACAAAGCAGTTTTCAATTTAGAGATATTATTACTACACTACTATATCAGAGATCCCTATAGTGTAAGCCTATAGACTACTTGTACAATTTCATTGATAGCATATTCAATTAATATAACCAATTAAATTATTATGAAGATTTTTTTTTTTTAATTTATTTGTTTATTTGTAGAGAAATTGAATAAATATTCGTCTTTCTATTAGTGAATAGAAAGCTTCAGTATTCTGATTGACATAAGATATTTTATTTAATTAACATTGAGTTTCAAAATTTAGATATTCTTAAAAAATTGCTTGATATGAGGCTTTATTGATATTGCTCTTCAATTTATTTAATAATATAACTTTTTAGGCTGCTCTAGGGGCTTTTATTTTGGCAGGTAACACTGCTAGTTTATAATAAAATGTATCCCCAAATTTTATATTCTTTAGGAGGACCCGTAATTTAAGCGAGAAAAAACGCAGAGACCAGTTTAATATGCTTGTAAATGAGCTTGGAACAATGGTGTCTTCAAGTAACAGAAAGATGGATAAATCATCTGTACTCAAATCAACCATTTCGTTTTTGAAGAATCATAATGGTAATATTTATTTCTTTTTTAACAGACTTGGAAATTGTGTGTTTTTCCTAATTATATACAGGACTACATCAAAATTGCACCAAAAATCTAAGAGGTAAATCGGGAAAATATTAAAGTGTTTTGTCTCGAATGTTGATCTAAATATTTTTTTAGATTATGAAAGGTAACAATCAGTGTAATCATCAATGAACCACGAGATTTTTAGCATTTCATCTTTTTGACGATATATGTAGGTATCATTATTATAGACGCGTTATTTTTCGCTTTTTGACAACAATTAGCCAGTTTCTGAGCATGTTTTTTCTACACTTATATATAGTGCACCATAGCACAGTTGTTAGTGTGACTCCTTTGGTTGGTATGAGTCGCAGATTAGATTCTCGTTTGATGTGACAAGTTTATCCCTATCCCATAGACAAACATGGTCCCAAAAAACTTTGACAAATTCTCGATATCTACTACTGGGGTCTTACGGCCGGCCAGTCACTTAATCGATTTAGAGTATCCTGCCATTAGATTGAATGAACAACACATCTTCCTTCCTCCACCGTATCATCTAACGTCAGGTGGTCCTTAAAATATATATCTAACATTCATGCAAGTTATTTATTTTCTTAGTTGGAACATTGCTGTTACCTGTTACTGGGGTTGCAATATATTCTATATAACACCTGCCTGGCCTGATCTTTGCTATTAATTAAAGTTACATATATACACTGTACTGATGAAAAGTTTTTGATCATAATATGTTAAATTTTGTGAATGAAAATACATTACTTTATTATTACTATAGTACTAATGTATCCTGAAATCGGCTCCAACAGCCATGTAACTACTCGAAAAGTTGTGATATTAAGTTACATGTGTATATATTAATTTAATACGAAATTAAGTTAAATATTATTTTCCACACAAAATTTTAAATTAAAATGTTTGTTTTGTTAAGGGTATGTTCAGATGGCAAGATTTTGATGCGCGTTTTGTCTGGACATCCTGGTATTTACTTACAACCGAACACATGAGCGCGCATTAATGAGTTCGGAATCCTATAATTTTTTTTGCAGCGGCCTAATTAAATAATTTAGATTCATTGTCTCTTAGATGTATGATAATATAGTGTCGCAAACGAGTAGTCGCAACGCGCGTTAGCGCTTGTCATCTGCCGGCCTAGCATGACCGCCACGAGATATCTCGCGGACGTGAGAAGACAAACTAAGATGTAAGATATCTTGACATCGACAATTTTGATAGAAAAGATATCTCGATCGACAAATATCTATTTTTGATATTGATAGTCGAATTTTAAGTGTATGAAAGAAATAAAGAGATAATCGATTAAAACATGAGAAAACGGTCGACAAAATTTTGTCGCGGTTGTCGTGCTAAGCCGACTGAACTCTTAAAATCTGATCGCGCGTTGACGCGCGTTAATACGCGTTGAATGTGAACTACTGCTAAATCATCGTATAGCATTAACTCGCTAGTGTACGTGGGTTATCTGTATAAGCACGAAAAAATTCTAAGGCGTAATTTTGAAATTTTCAATTTCAAACGACGACTATCTTTTTAAACTGACACTAACGCGCTTGGCGAGTCCTTGCTTGTCTGAGGCAGCAAAATATAAAGAAAGCGTGTTTATTGCATTTCTTCGCTACTGATGAGTTAATCAATATGTTTGTTAAGATTTTAATTGAATTTCGTATAAATAACTATTTTGAGAATGTGATCGAATTTTGAATAGTACTGTATATTATATTTTATAATTATATAGGTATATTGGGCTAATAAACGTGCCTCGTGGTCTCAATTAAATATTTAATAAAATCGGTATAGGTATTTGAGGAATCGTTGCTAATGAAAGCTTTTCTCTAAATCGCTATCTTTAAATTCGCATTGAATATCTATCAAAACGGCTATTATTATAAATTACCCTAAACAGATGAAGGCAATGATTAAATTTAGTTTTGCTTACATACCACCGAGCACCGTTTATAGAAGAATAAGCCGTGCCAATTTATCTCGATTCGTAATATGAATTTTCAAATCCTTCGAGCATGAGCTAAGAATATATTATACAAATCGGTCGGCATGTATATTTATTATATAAAGTACCCTTTTGCCGTAAACTGATTCACACGTGACATCTTTGTGACCAAGGTTATATTTTAATATTCTGTTTCTTCAAGGTCGTTATCACATGAAACATGTCTGTAAAAATCTTTGTTTTTTTTTTTATAGAAATAACAGTTAAATCGCGAGCTCATGATGTTCAAGAAGATTGGAAGCCGGCATTTTTGTCAAATGAGGAATTTACATATCTGATGTTAGAAGCATTGGAAGGATTTGTTATGGTATTCTCAACAACTGGGCGTATCTACTATGTTTCCGAAGGAATCAGTTCATTACTTGGACACACTCCGGTAAATAGTTAAAATTTATGTAAATTATGTAAATGATGTATGATTAAAAGAATATATATGTATACGTATATTTGTTTGGTGTTTTTAGTTGTAAATTATTTAATTTTTCAGAGTGATGTTTTGAACAAAACAATAATTGATTTGACATTTGAAAACGACCGACAGAGCCTGTATAATCTTTTACAAAATCCAGGCACACCAGTTGACCCTAATGAAGATACAAAAACTGGTTGGTATTTGATTATGTGTAACGGATATTGAATATGTGTAGCCTTTATGTTAGAGAGCCTTTATATTATTTAGATGCACATATATGTATAGCTGTGATTCTTTAGCTACTTTTTTTGTTGTTTATCTGTGATCATTTAGCTGCTTTTTTATGTGTTGTATTGAAATATAGAGTATATTTTATTATAAGAGATGCGCGATGTAAAAAGCGAAGCGATTGTTTAACATTAACCATTTATTATGATGCTAACGATACTTCTATAACGCGAGTGTAATTTAATGAGAATTCTATATATTTTATGTTATTGAATAAGCAAAAGACGTGAAATCGGTGTTATATTTAAATCAATGTGGTAAACTAAGGAATTCCGAGAAAGCCTTGAGCCTCGGTATGAATAAGAAATGACACTCGAAACGGACCTAAACAACAGCCCATAAGCATCATTTGAATAGAAAATGCAAGTGAGTTAGATGTAATAAACAAAATATGTTACATACATAACAGCGATGGAAAGCTCTGTTATGTATGTAACATGCACTGACAGACTGCAAAAGTCTAAAAATCGATGCATTGTCACGTGTCTTGTAGGTATAATACGAGCTATGCGCCAGTGAATGTAACATTGCGAATGAATCCGAAATTTTAACGATTATATTTATCGATGATATTTATTTATAGATATCGACAGACGAGCATGAGTTGACTTGATGGTAGGTGATACCACATCCACAGAACATCAATCAATAATGCGCTGTCGACCTACTTTTTACTTCGAGCATTCGGAAATCCATATCACAATGGAATTTTCCATCTATGAACGGTGGTTCATTACCCGGTCGGAATTTCGATATTCCTCTCACCCGATCAATGCCCTAAGTTACCAGACGTGCTTACAGAAAATTATATGGTGCCGGTGGGATTCGAACCCACGACGCATCGATGCACACGGCAGGTGTTCTACCGAACGCGCCAACGAGTTAAAATTATATTATTTAATATCACTGATTACTATTATTTTCGTGAGTGTTCGTTATAATGTTTTCGCAATCGTTTATTTGCTGTCGCATGTTGCTTTATTACACTGTAAGCTTTATTTTAATTGTATTCTTGCTTGGCCTATGTTTTTATGTTTCGCTGCCATTTGAATGCTATGAAGTATACTTCCCAGTTGAATACTTTATATAATGTAACCAAATGTATAACCAAACTTTTTGTAATGCTAAACTGTTTGTTCCCGCCTTCGATATAGCGCGAATATTTGCGCTAAATAACTCATAAGGGGGAACTTGTCCAAATCTTTAGCCTACCAACCATAAGGACTCAATATCTAGCGCGTTGTGAAAATAATAAATTCAAAAATCATTTATTCATTTAGGTAACACAATGTACACTTATGGACGTCAATAAAAAATACATATTCAATGCTTATTATTTTACATTTACTGCCAGTTCTTAAATCAAGAACGTAGAACGGACGAGAAGAACTGGCAATAAACTCGCCGCCACTCTTTTTGATCGCCAAGTTTTTGCTTTACAAATGTTTTGTAAGGAGCTTCAAAACCACATTCGACCCTCGACATCTCTACTATTAACACACTGCCTTTAGAGCAATTGGTAATTTCGGCCAAGCATGATGAATTATTATACTGGAAGTATTGGGTTCGAATGCCGGGAAAAACAAGAATAAGAGAAGTTTCGTTCTGACAGAAGCAGAAATGTGTATGCGCAATGGCTCACTTACACGAACAAGTTGACGGTAGATGTGTAACTTTATCTCTTTATCAATTAGAACCAGCTAGTGTCAATTGAGGGCAACAAGTATACTTTAACCGAGAGATAATTGATCAATAAGAAAGTTTTATTATCATTTTCGAACTTTATTATCATATCGTGGCGGTGATCAGATATCATCGCGTGAGCTCATTTGCCCGCTAACTTATAAAAATATATGCATTGTGCCATATTTTTCTATATTTATGTATATTCAGCTATTTTGTTTGTTATTAATATTTTTACACATATTTTGGTACCTATACAATATACATATGTCAAAAGATGAGGTTCCAAGACACAGTCTGTGGACTGTGACTGTACTTTTTAAATTATGCTTGTAATTATGTTCACATCTTTAAAAAAAATATATGCCTTATGGCGTATATTTTATCATTACATTTAGGTAGGTATATCTTGTTTTAATTAATAAACATGGATGGACAAGGGCCGTGATAGTGTTTTAAAAAGTATGACGTCAGCAGTGCTGTCTATTTTCTAGCGCTAGTTCCGTATGCATCTTGCTCCTTTGTTTGAAAATAAATTCAAGAGGTCCGATCGCTCGGTCCGACGGCTCGAACAAGACTGAACTACGAACAATATTCGTTTAAAAATTACTTATCTTTGCCCCAAACCTTTACTATTACTATTATATATTAAATTAAAACTAGGTACAATATTTTTTTTTAGAAAAATAGTAAAATTAACATAGTGATTAGACTTTATGAATCTGGTGTGAGTGGTAGAGTCGGGAGTGGTAGATCTAGGTGAACGTACCTCGATCAGATCGGGGACGTTTTTCAAAAGGGCCTGGTTAAAAGTACTCGAAACCGTCGAGTGTGTGTATTGATAAAAGTGGAAGAAGCGAAAATGGTATGAAAGGATCGGAGCATATGGTATGCCTAGGCCTAGGCCTTTGCCGGCGTAGGCAAAGGCCTACCTCTATGGGAAATAGGCGTGATGGACATATGTATGTATGTAATTCAACGATCACGTGTTGTTGATAATCTTGTCATTAGGGATCGTGCGTGAAATGTAGAGGCAGCACTACTGTCGGAGTGAGCGCTCTCTGGTGTTTCATTGGTGAACATAGTGGGATCAAAACAAATATTTAATAACATTAAAAAAAGTTTTAACAATGGAAAAAATTATAAAATATGGATTTCAACCTGTAGTCAATAATATAATACATGGCATATATTTTATTTATAATTATTAAAAAGTAAATCACATATGTTTACGTTAAATACATGATCCCATAGATTAATAATTGGTCGCGCGCTACCCGCGGAGACCAATTATTAATCTATGACATGATCCCAACTGTTTTGGATACTTGCCACTAGTTGGCGTAAATGTCTAGACGCACGATCCCTTTTGCGGCTGTTAACGTTTCATCGCCGATATATATTTAATAATTATATATGCCACAAGTCGGTGACCCATTCCCACTTCGAGTGTAACAGTATTATATTTGAGTAATGTGTAGTGAATACAACGGTATCTCTAATGTTGCAGATAATGAAATAAAGTTTAAATGCCATTTGCGACGGGGTACCTTGGATTTTCGGGATGAGATTACGTATGAGCTGGTTGAGTTTAATGGCCATTTCCGTGAGTATTATTTATGATTAAATAAATAATTTTATATTTATCATTAAAATCATTCAAGCCTAGATTGACGAACGTTTACTATAAATCAAATTGTCAACACCGTGCTAACGTTTTGAAATTATCATAATGACTGAAATTTCCAGGTTCAAATTTGAAACAGGTTGAAGGCGATGACTTGTATCAGATGGACCCCGATTCCAGGTAAAATATAACTGTATTTTATTAAATTATTTTTTATTACTTTTATGATTAGATGTCAGGAAGAGTCATTTTCAGTTTAAATTGGGACTACTCAAACGCCACCTTTTTGTTATTATTCTTCCAATAAAAAAAAAGTAAGTTTATGTTTAAGTTAATAAAACACGAATAAAATGACATTTTCTAGAAATGATTCCTAGTTTAAAAAAATAGTATTACTATTCGACGATAGATGTCAGGAAGAGTCATTTTTCGTGTAAGTTGATAAAACACGAATAATATGACATGGTATTATTACTCGCCGATAGATGTCAGGAAAAGTAATTTTTCTTTTAAGTTGATAAAACACGAATAAAATGACATTTTCTAGAAATGATTCCTAGCTAGATCGATTTTACGCCCCCGAAACCCCCCGTATACTAAATTTCATGAAAATCGTTGGAGCCGATTCCGAGATTCCAATTATATATAGATATACAAGAATTGCTCGTTTAAAGGTATAAGATAATAGATTTAAAATGTCAAAGGATTCATTTGATGTCCCCACATAGTATTTATTGTTATTGCCATTGTATGAGCTTGTAATTTCCCCATATCTTCCTAAATAAATATAATTATTAATTACCATGTGAAAGTGTTGCTTGTGTCATGAAAAAGCAACGTCTGTAGAGTATGTCATTTAAATAGGATAAAATTGCATAAGAGGTCATAGAATGAACCTTGTTTGCTATTCAATTATGATTTTTGTGTCTTCAGGCTCCTATTTGTATGCACGGCAAGACTATATACGCCACAGCTTATTCGAGACGTGTCCCTGTTAGACTCCAACCGCAGTGAATTTACGTCGCGCCACAGTTTGGAATGGAAATTCCTCTTTTTGGATCATCGCGCTCCGCCTATTATTGGCTATTTACCTTTTGAAGTTCTGGGCACTTCTGGATATGATTACTATCACTTTGATGACTTGGAGAATGTGGTCACCTGTCACGAAGCATGTAAGTATTGGGATATTATCATTTATAATATTTTCCAGACACATTTCTGTTCGGCGTAAATCCTAATTTCATAGTCGTTTTTCATACAACTACTTCAGATATTATAATAAAACTAAAACGCTAAGCTACTAACTAGATCTTTCGTAGCAGCTGTTAAAAAAGTATATATTTTTTTACACCATCAGAAAGTAGATATTTCAAAGAACAAAAATCCCCCAAACTTTTTGAAAAAAGCTGATATTTTGACGTCAGAATTTTCGATTGAAAATTAGGGTGCTTTTTTGATATTAAGTTAAAATAAGGCGAAAAAATAAATATTTTAAATCAAATAAATTACAGTGTATTTGGGACATAATAAGGTAAGTTTTCACCAAATTTCGTAGTTTCGTTTTTTGTAAAAGATAAAAATAAAAAACCAAAAACTTGGTTTTGAATTTTTCACATAAATTTTGAGGTTATGTGAAAAAAGTGTAAATTCAAAAGTTGTAGATCTTTTTATTACCTACAACTTTGCAATTTGACTTTTTTCCATAGGACTTGTAGTTTTGCCGGAAAACGAGATAAACCGTTTTTACCCTTAAACCCCCCCCCCACTTCCACTTCCCGAACTCGGATCGACCGTAATTTATTTTTCCTTTCATTTTGATCATATTCCCCTCCTTTTCTAATGGGTTTCATCCTACTGTAATTTTTTTTGGTTTCAAAAATTATCGACACTGGTCTAAAGGTACCAATATTGTTTTTAATAAAAGGGGTTACTAGCTAGTTTTCGAGGTACACTCACCAAAAAATCATGTGTAATCAGTAAGTATTCACCTATAAATAATTTAAATTAAAATTGTATATAGGTTGGAACGGTATTGCAAACTGATACTATTTGAGACCCCTAGTATATCATGCTATAGACATATTTCGCCAAGTCCGTGAAGTCCCGGGTTCGATTCCCAGGTATATGGTAAAGTGATTAGACGATGATTGTCGGTGTGATACACCGGGTGAGGTTGAATCCTACATTCCCAATTCCCATTTCCAATCTAACAGAGGTACCAGTGCGCAAACGCATTCATCTCGAAGAAAAGAAAGGTCCAAGCATACTTCAAAAAATAACTCTTTCTTGAAGCAATTCTTTATCTCTTTTTTACAGCTTTTATTTTCCATCCTTTTCTTGAAGCGAGACTTTATCGTTTTTTTTTTAATTTCAGTGATGCAGAAAGGGGAATTGACATCGTGTTACTACAGATTCCTGACGAAGGGTCAGCAGTGGATCTGGCTCCAGACTCGGTTCTACATTACCTACCACCAGTGGAATTCTAAACCCGAGTTCGTTATGTGCACGCATCGAGTTGTGAGGTATGATTTTATTATTCTCATATAAACATTTTGCAAACATCTATACAAAACATGGATGATACTTATCATCCATTACACAAGTCATAAGGTGTCCTAGTGTGGGGTGTGTTATATATAATTAGACCTATTTGTGTTTTATTAGGCGAGTACCACACATTTACATAAAATATTTTTGTACCGAATGAAAACGCGATTTATTAATTATATTATTTATCCAGACATTTCCAACGCTTTTCACCAATCGAGATCTCGCTTGAGTTTGTCGAGAATAATTAATAAATCAAATTTTATTTAAATACTAGCGACCCGCCCCGGCTTCGCACGGGTCTAATATAGGGTTGTATGTATTTTTTAATGCCACATTATAAAAAATAAAAACAAAAAATTTCGTCCAAAAATTAAAAAAAAAATTATAAGGGTGAACAACCCTTATCACTTTGGGGTATGAAAAATAGATAGTAGCCGATTCTCAGACCTACTGAATACGCATATAAAATTTTGCTATTATGGGATATAATCGTACGGAGGAGTACGGTAACTAACATTGTGACATGGAAATTTTATATATTAGATAATTAGATTATAACTTTCGAACGATGGGGGTTTGCACCTTTCCCTTAATAGTTTTGTAGCGACAGCGCGCAACAAGCACTCGCTGGCTGTTAAAATTAAAATCAAATTTTCAAATTGCGTTCTAATAATTTTCTCATAAAATAATAGAATTTATATTTTTGAATTCTTACGGCCTTATTCATAAACGTATTATAAGCTTGATATATTCGTTGAAAATATGTTTTGTTTCTTTCGTTCTGTAGTCTTTTTATATTCGATAGAGCGAGACAAAACATATTTTAACTATAACAAGCTTATAATACGTTTATTAACAAGTTTGTTGGTATAAATATCATTAAGTCCAATCATCTCCACTCCATCATTAAGAGCTACCACCTACAGCTACTAATGTCTTCACACGTGTTTTATCGAACGACGAATTGTTACAGCTATGCCGATATACAGAAGAGTATGAAACAAGAAAACCCGGAGTCCGAAGTGGCCGAGTGCTCGGACGCGAATCATTCCGAGATAAAGGAAAATTCTGAGGACGCCATGACGTCAATGTCGCCCTCATACACTTCCGAAGCAAGCGATGCATACGGACACTGCTACAATTCAAGAGTAACTATCACTGCTTTTCCCTGTCCTGAGTAAAGGGATTGATCTCCTGCAATATCTTATACACGAGATCTATCCCTTATTCCTACTACAACTTTTCTTATTTTTACCGTGAAGTGCACATTTCGATTTTCGATTTCAGTCTATGGATTTTCAAATGCTCGAAGTAAAAAGTAGGTCGACAACGCATTTGACTGATGTTCTGTGGCTGAAGGATCACCTACAGTATCAAGTAATCCTTAAGCTCGTCTATCGATATCTGACATAAAAAAAATTAAGTCTTTTTAAAGTTTTTGTATATTTTTTTTTAATGAAATGAAATACATTTATTGGGGACGGCAAAAAAGTAAGTACAAGTACATCAATAACAATACAACTTAACAATATAAATTAACAATTAATAAATATAGGAAGAAGTGCCGCCACGAAAATTCTAAATTCTTCACCATCAGCCGCCCTTTTATTATTGCAAAAGAATGTTCCTGTATGCAATCATAAGTTTATATTTAGCCGCATTAGCTGCAATGATATTATAAAAACATTTAAACAACTCAAATTAAAAAAAACTAAAGATCTTTGGGGTGTATCTGTATTCGTTTTACAATCAGTAATCGATGTTATCAGTTCAGAGTTAGCTATAATATTTAATGAATGTATAGATTGTGGAGTCTTTCCAGACCAGATGAAACTAAGTAAAATCACACCGTTGTTCAAAACGGGCAGCACTTCTGACCCCACAAATTTTAGACCCGTATCTGTGCTGCCTGCATTGAGTAAAATTTTTGAAAAATTGATTCTTGATCAATTAATGATACATTTCAATAATAATAAACTTATGCATAGCCAACAGTATGGTTTTACAAAAGGTCGCTCCACAGCCGATGCTGGTATTAAATTAATTTCCGAGATTTTAAATGCGTGGGAAAATGCTCATGATGCCATTGGAGTTTTTTGCGATTTATCAAAGGCTTTTGACTGTGTCCATCACGAAATCCTTATCAAAAAACTTCAACACTATGGCATTGGCGAAAAAGCGCTAAAACTAATGGATTCATACCTGAGCGGTAGAATTCAAAAGGTAAATATAAATGGAACAACCTCAATGGGATCGTCTGTTACTATGGGTGTACCGCAAGGCTCCATACTTGGACCTTTCTTATTCCTCATCTATATAAATGACCTACCATTTCTTGTAAAAGAGCTTCACGAGATAGTACTGTTTGCTGATGACACTTCGCTTTTATTTAAAGTGAAACGACGAGATCCATTACTTGAGAATGTAAACAGTGCCATCTCCAGTGTAGTTCACTGGTTTAATACAAATAATCTTAAGCTAAACGAAAAGAAGACAAAATGTATTAAATTTGTAACTACAAATGTAAAAAGTAGCAATGGTCAAATAATAATTAAAAATGAGGAAATAGACTTTGTTGATAATACAGTGTTCTTGGGAATTACTTTAGATAGTAAACTCCAGTGGGGCCCACACATAGAAGGTCTTTCGAATAGGCTAAGTTCTGCAGCGTTCGCAGTGAAAAAGATACGTGATCTTACTGACGAGAATACAGCAAAGCTCGTTTATTTCAGCTATTTTCATAGTATTATGTCATATGGTGTTATTTTGTGGGGTAATGCAGCTGATATTAAATCGATATTTGTAGTGCAAAAGCGGGCTATAAGAGCGATCTGCGGATTATCCCCACGGGAGTCAGTTCGAAGCAAGTTTAAAGAATTAAATATTTTGACTTTGGCAAGTCAATACATTTATGAGAATATTTTATATGTGCGGAAAAATATAGATATCTTTCAAAAGAATAGTAGCTTCCACAATTATAGTACTCGTAATAAAGACAAAATTAGTGCACCAACCACAAGGCTGCATAAAACGAGTAATTCTTTCCAAGGCAATTGTATACGTTTTTTCAACAAAATCCCTAGTGAGATACAAGTGTTGTCAATAAATAAATTTAAATCGTACGTTAAAGTAAAACTACTTGCTAAGGCCTATTATAACATAAATGAATATTTAAACGATCCTAGTGCTTGGATATGATTTGCTCCAGTATAGAGGTAACGCGACTGAATCTCTCGGCTGCAATTCCAGACTCGGGGGCGATCGTCAACATCCACGACCTTTTTAATGTAAAGTGGGAGCAAACCGTGATCCATGTAGTACTAATTTATTTCAGAATAATTAATATTATTATTGTTTTCTTATGTAGCCAAGTTCACATTTCAAGGATCGTCATGCTCGCTTAAATGTCATTGCTTGTGGCGGCGTCCATGCGTCGGGTTGTCTCTCTCCCTAAAATATGGCGAGGGGGTCGATGGCTGGCCATGCGTCATACTCGTGAACGGGTGCTACTTGTGGTGACTGGTCGAACTTGAATTCGTGTATGCGGTGATATTAGTTATTTCGTCTATGTATTTGCGTGTTGTTCCCACGAGAATGTAAGTGAGTGCTCCTACTTCACCATACATTCTGCTGATAGAGGACAAATCTTTGTTTTTATTTATTTTTATTTTTTTCGTTTATATATACTCGTATATTTTTTCGATTATTATAGTTAATTACTTAAAGATGTCATGTGGAACATGGTGTAATGGTTGCAGCTCCTTACAAAACATTTGTAAAACAAAAACTTGGCGATTAAAAAAGAGTGGCGGCGAGTTTCTTGCCAGTTCTTCTCGTCCGCTCTACGCCCTTGATTTGTGAACTGGCAGTAAATGTAAAACTAGAAGCATTTAATATGTATTTTTTATTGACGTTCATAAGTGTACATTGTGTTACCTAAATGAATAAATGATTTTTGAATTTGAATTTGAATTTGAAAAGGGGAGGTACTCAGCATATGTCAGAGCAAAAGGTGTGGCGTGTAAAAAGGGTCCAGCTAGTTGTTTTAAATTGCATATAATTAGAACTTTACAATTATTTCGTTTTCGTATAACGTATATTATTTTAACAAGAGAAGAATGCGAACGACCGTTAGTTTTCGTTTTTGACGTAATGTATGTTGAAACTGGTGTGAGTGGGAGAGTCGGGAGTGGTCGACCTAGGCGAACGTACCTCGATCAGATCGGGGACGTTCTGCAAAAGGGCCAGGTCAAAAGTACTCGTAACCGTCGAGTGTGTATGAAAGCATTGATGAAAGTAGAAGAAGCGAAAGTGGTATGTAAGGATCGGAGCATATGGAATTCCGTGATCTCTGCCTACCCCAATGGGAAAGAGGCGTGATATATATGTATGTATGTATGTTGAAATGACACTTGCTGTCAGGTATATGTATTCGAAATTGTCATTGTCAATTATGGCCGCGGCAAGCTCTGACGCTGATTTTCAGTAGTCCCCCAGTGTGACAGAAGACAGTAGTGGAAGATCGTAAAAAATGCAATATAATAATAAAAAAAGCAATATAAAGTAATTCAATTTGGACACCTGGAACTAAATATTTTTTGTGTGCAATCTCTCTCTCTCTGTATCTCTCTCAATAAAGTATTTACTTATTTACAGCCGGCATCAGCGAGCAGTACTACCGGGACATGCACGTTAATCGGCACGGCCAATACGGCCAGCACCTCTTGGTCTAGAGCTTCCAACGCACGCTATTCGGGAGGCTACGAGAACAGCATGGCGTCCGCCGACTCTAGGTCGTCGCAAAGATCCAGCTCACGGGACGTAAGTTTGAATCGTTTTTAAACAGGTCGAATATTACTAGAATTCCAAGGACGAACGTATTGCGAGAAAGTATCGTCAATATTCCATTTGCAATAGGATATAGGGGGCGTCCATAAATTACGTGAGGTGTTTTTTTTAATTTTCTGTAACTCCCTCCCCCCTAGAGAGATGTCGTGAGATTTTATTCAACCCCCTCCCCCAGCCCCTAATCTCACGTGAGATTTTTCAAAATGTGGGTTTCTTACGTGGATTGTTATTGAAAAAGAAAGAAAAAATTACATGTACAATCTGTTCCTAAATGCTGGACACTTGCCTATTTACAACTGATAATAATCAAAAAGCAGTTGAGTTGAGAAATTAGAGCTAAGCCAACAAATTGAATATCACCTCTATGCTCATACACACTGCGTAAGCAGCGATGATCGGTTCCATAAACATAAATATTAGGACTGGCTGAATAAAAGCATTTACATCCCCTGCAAAACGCCTTACTTCAGCCTGGCTAGCATGAGCATCAAGAGATATCTCGTGGACGAGTGAAGACGAACTAAGATATAAGATATCGAGATATATCTCGACATCGACAACTTTAATAGACAAGACATCTCGATCGACAAATATATCTACTTTTGACATTAGAAGTCGAGTTCTAAGTGTCATGTTAGGCCCGGAAGACATAAAGAGATAATCGATTAAAACACGAAAAAACGGTCTATATTTTTTGTCGTGTTTGTCTTTCTAGGCCGGCTGACCGTAAATAATATGTTTTTGTGCAATGAGTAATCCAATATAAGCAATTTTCATGACAATAAAGTTCATATTGAACAAAATACTAAAAAACGCCTTTACTAAGGTTTTTCCCGAATAAAAGACACTATCTTTAGAATTTAACTTATGAATCAAATTACCAAAATTTGACAATAAAAATTGTAATTCACAGAGCAAAGAAGTCCCGTCTCGTATGGAGGACGTCCGTCCTATGACTGACTCCGAGTTTAACCCCAACCGGGTGATGATGTTCCAACAGCCACCCAAGGTCGTTGAACCGACCATAGTACCACAACACGGCATGGGCACACAGTACCTAGAGCCCGCACCCTACGTGGGCACTGTGAGTGTGCCCGGAGTGCTGCCCATCCTGCCCTCGCTGCCCGTAATCGTCTCTTCCGACCAGGCACAGATGCAGGTGGGATTACTGACTCTAGAAACCACTTATTAATATACGTTTGGCATAATTTTAGCAAAATAATATTTTATTATAGATATTCTATTTCACGAAGTCCGCTTGGCTATGAATATTATCAGAGTTGAGTTTATAGTTTTTAGCTGTCAGTTGTACACTTTGAGTGTGCGTAATCTCGCGCACGCTAAACATTACGCACACTACACTAAAATAATGTACGCATCGACGGGGTCATTGGCGCGTTCGGTAGAACCGTGCGCATCGATGAGACACGGGTCGTGGGTTCGAATCCCATTGGGATCACTTGTTTATAATTTTCTGTAAACATGCCTTCCCTAAGTCTGGTAACTTCGAGGATTGAACGGGTGGGAGGAAAATAATTCCGCCCGGGTAACCAACCACGGTTCATAGATGGAAAAACTATGAAGTGCATATTGCGAGATTCAGTTTCAGCCAATTTCAGAAGTAAAAAAATAGGTCGACAGCGCATCACTGACTGATGTTCTGTGGCTGAGGTTTCACCTACCATCAAGTGAACCTCATGCTCGTCTGTCGATATCTAACATAAAAAAGTATGTAATGCACACTTGACAAGATTCATAGCCAAACTTCGTGAAATAGAATTTCAATACTAGTTTTTACATCTTAATGCGCCACCTGGTAGCGGTAGTCATGTTTTCAGCACATATAACATTATATACCGGGAGATTTTTACATATAAATCGGCGAATGTGATATTTTTTACCTAACTGACAGGACACTGACGTATTCGTAGCGAAGACAGGCGTTCGCGTAGTTACCGTACTAGGGTCTGAATGGACTTGATTTTCATTTTGCCTGTCGATAAAAAAGTTTGAATAAATAGTGAGTGATTGCTTTCTTCTGTTCTTAAAGTCGGCTGCATATGTTAGGAGTCTTAACCTTGACGCTACTAATTGATAGCGATTTTTTGTTAAAATCTCTGAATGCCGTATGTTCATATCTTTATATATATAATTCTTCTGTGAGTGTGTATGTCACTGAACTTCTCTCAAACGACTGGACCGATTTTGATGAAATTTTTTGTGTGTGTTCAAGGGGATCTGGGAATGGTTTAGATTCACAAAAAAGTTTGAAATTTTCAAATTAAAGACGTGTAGACAGGACAACGTCTGTCGGGTCCGCTAGTTTATAAACAAATCTCGATATGGTCTGGAATAATCTACACTCAAAGCCAAAGTCGTAATACAGTGTATGTTGCCAGTATTTATGTATAAGACATAAGCTATATCTGCTCTGCTGAAAGCCTACCACTTCTCAGTCAACTTCTTTCAACATCTTGAGAATAACAGTAGATTCTCAGGTCTTGGAATCACTCCGTCCAAGTGTCCACGCGTTTGATTTCGCGTCTACGACGTATTTAGTGTATTTTTTGCCATGGTAAGTCGAATATGTAAGAAATTATGATAATTTATATTAGAAATGCGATAACAAACTATTTTTATCGTTTTTTTTTGTCATTCTGTAGTGCTATTTTCTAAGCAAACCGATATTTAGCTCGACGCTGCGGCAGCAGCAAGTTTTAGATATTCTCACGAAGTCCGTTTGTAATCTTGAGAGTGCTCAGTTACCGAGATACTAAACCCACGCACACTAAAACAATGTATATGTGCACGCCTGACAACATACATGTCCATACGGACTTCGTGAGATAGAATACCTATTCTATACCATTATATATTCCTTAACCTTTTGACCGCCAATGTCGGCTATGCTCGACAAACCCAAACGTACCCTCGACGCCGAAGTCGGCTATGATCGACAGCAAGACAGAAAACAGCTTGCAGAAAAATACAAAATAAACCTATTAAATCATTACTTTACTGTGTTTTATTAATACATCTTAAAAACTGAATCCCCAATCATTATTGTACAAAGCAAAGAAAATTTCAGTTATTCAAATATTTGATGATAAAAAACAACATAATTAATGTCGATTTTCAGGCTCGGCGTACAGGGCACGGAGATGCCGTTTTGACATGGCGGTCAAAATTTTAACTTGCTCATGCAATACTAGCGCCGCGATAATTACCCAAAGTTATAAATTTTGATAATATCAAAGCTTCTCAATGAGATTCAAGTCTATTTGGCCGTCGAGCATAGACATGAATAGTTACTTTAGAGAACAGCATAACAGTAAACTCAAATATTCGTTTTCAAAAAGTCATATAGATTTTTGATATCATCACAATAGTATATTAACTTCATCACTTTATTCACGTTTGAAGTATTCTTTATTTATGTACATACCTATTAAAAATTGTAACAATTTTATGTTTTAGGTTTTTTTTTATTTATTTAGGAAAGAGGGAGACAAAGGGAGAAAACGTTTATTTACTGTTAAGAAACGACGGGTTCCTATTTAGTATAATAGTTGACGGAGAACATTATTGACATCAATTATCCGCAAACGCAATGACAAAGGTTAATCGTATTATTCATTTTATATGCCAAAAGAAACACCATAATAATTCCATCCCGTAGTTTGCTTTATAAGCTATTTAACTAGATGACTTCATTTTCAGAATACGATGATGCAACATATCTTGTTGCTTCATAACCGACGTACTAAATGCGGTTCGCACATCTCATCAAAAATTTCCAGCAGAACGTCAAGTTCTACGTCACCTTTATTCGTTAAAGGTATTTTTAGTCGCTGATATTATAACTGTTAATTACATGGTTTTAGTGGTAGTTTTTAAAGTAACACAGGTTTTATTTCACACTTATTCCATGCTTAGCACGTGCAATATCTTAAGTAACTGGTTGTAATATATAATCGCTTAACCCATCGCTAAGGCGATCTGTTAAAGAGAGCTGTGTAAGTGGCCGAGATTTAGGACGTACACAGGTATGAAATTACTAAAATATTAATTAAAATTTATGGATTTTATTCTTTTTGGTAATACCTAACCGTGCTCTCTGAACGTTTTTGTTTTCTTTTGCAGGAAGTTCTGTTGACAGATAACAACGGAACATGGCATTTTTTATGTATCACAACTAAAATAATGATGAAGATTTCAGATATGTGTGTGGTCAATGTTGACTCATGAGTAGTTCTAGTAGATTGTTCAGCTGAAAGAGAATACCCCTTCTGTTTTTTTCGTTACGGGTAGATGTTTACTCACTTCGTACTACTGTTGCTTTGTACGAGGTGCTGATTGCTGAACAACTTAAAATTATATTTAATTGATAATTATAAAATATAATGATTTAAATAAAAGATCGAGTACATGCTGTGGCGACAGATTGTGTACTGTTTTTAGTTTCATTACAGGTGTTTGACTGAAATTTTTGCAATGATAAATTCTATGATACTCATTTCACAATTGGAACGAGTTTTTGTAACTCGACGATGCTTGAATGATTTTTGAACTTGTATGTTTAATAAAAGCTTGAAGTACCCTGTTTGCCTTAAAATTATGAACTTTAGAAAACCGGCTTACTGGTTGATTTTCGGCGTATCTTATGTCAAGACGATTCTAGGGTTGTGATAGGAAACTGACAGCGAAGGTAGCTCTCTTGGATAAACTAGGTATTCGAAGTAGTAGTTGTGTGGTCTGTATCAAGTTTTTGAATTAGCTGATGTACGAAAAGAGGAATTTTTACGGCGTTGAGGAATCTTAATGGTATCATGAATTTTCTAATGATAACGAAAAGTATATTCATGAATTAGGAATATTATTGTATACAATAAAAAATAAAGCAATGCAAAATATAAGATTCCGATGTTGCAACATTTGATTAATTATATATTGTAATTATTTAACCTTATCGTTTTTTTTTGGTGCAAGTAAATCAATGTCACTTAATATTTTAATAATTATTAAAAACTAAATCGTAGTTTCATTTATTTAAACCTAACCGGAGTATTTATTATAACAAAGATACAGGTTCGCCCTTTTGCTGAAAACATGGAAGTATAATAGGTTTTTAAGATACTTTTATGGCTTATTTCCGGGGCTTTACCATTATCTCTAAGAGCAGTATTATTGCCGCCTTACTTTACGAGCAAACGTAACAGCGCGATACGTTTTGCATTTTAAAGAGCTCGCATTTTTTAAGAGAGAGAGTATTCGAGCTGCCAGATGATCTGATGATAAGTAAGTCCAATAGGCATTTGCAACACCAATTATTTTGCCGGTGCTCTGCCGGCCTTTAAAATATATAGCTCTGTCTCGTTTTATCGTTAGATTGTAATAATATTGCTTTAAGCAGTGGCGGTAAATCCCCTGCACATTATCGACCATTTCAGCATAAGCAGGTGGTCTATAATGATTTGTTTTGTGTTTGCGTATTTAAGTTGTTACAATGGGTTTTTTTGCAACTGCATACTTACTTTTACCTTTTCTCTACCTACACTAATTTGATTGATCAAAGATGAGTTCTTATATTCGCATCTTTGGTTTATATTATAAAAATGTGTTCAATATTGGTATTGTTATAATATGGCATTGGTTCGAATTACTTATTCGTCCATGCCAATATTAAAACAATAGAGCCCGTTGTAATAGTGAAGTATTTGGTTATGATGATGCGAGCTAGTGGCCGTGGCAGGAGCAGTTGCAGAGAAAACACGAAGAGTTGCAGCAGATGATAGTGCGACAGCAAGAGGAGCTGCGATTGGTCAAGGAACAGCTACTTTTGGCCAGGCTTGGAATGCTGCAGCCGCTTATCAACGTGAGTTAAAATACCTTTTAATTGTGCCTTTAAATTCCTTTGATGATAAAAAAAATCTCATTTATAACTATTATTAGTGATGGCTTTGAGGTTGGAGGGAGAAGAAGGAAACAATAAATATTTACTAATTAATTTATTACCTTTTCACTACTAATATTGTGTGGCAGTTTCACATATATTTTTCGCCAATTGGGGCTCTCACTGAACGTAAAGAAGTATGACGTCATAACCCTCTAGCTAGCGCATATAGTTTTACAAATATATTTATCATTGATTTGGCATTTATTTTTTGTTATTATCTTTGAAAAGATTTATTAACAATATTTTATCATTAAACGTTAGTTTTTCAGTTTCTCAAAATATTCTGAGTGTCCCATCTTAATATCTTGTCTATATTTAAAACGGTTAAGGAATTGAATCCCGTAGGAAACACATGATTTAATTATTTTTTTTGGTAAATACATTTTTGCACAATGTTTTTCCCTACCTCTGGTCACGTTGGGTGGGAAAACTATCGAAATTCTGTCAATTGAGCTTCACGCTGTCGACATGTAACGTAAATGTAACTTAATAGAATACTTTTCTCCAGGTTCCAAACCCCTACGGCCCAGAGAACGACCAACAAAACCAGCGGTTACCCGACCAAATTATGTACGAAGAGTCAAACAGTCGTGGCAATGTCCCCTATCCACCACATCAACAACCGCATCCTGGACATCAACCCCATCAAAACCAACAACCTCACCACAGTAAGTAACAAGACAACAAGACAAGACAAAAGTTCTTAGAAGATTACATCATCTACCACGAAATTTTGAAATGATAAAATGCTGCTGATGTCTCCGATATATGTATAATAGACATTCGCTCCAATGATACTTGATTGATTTTCTGTTACTACTTATTAATTAACTGAAATTTAAAGTTGATGCCAAAAAATGTTTATATGGTAACCCGTAACGATTAGGCAGCTAATAATTTTATGGTTATATATGGCAAAGTTTAATTTCATAATTACGGATATGAACCAAGAGCTCCTAATTAATAAAAAATATGCAATTTATGTTTCCTTAAAGCACAACAAAGTTACGTACTTGATGTATGGTGGTGCAGTCTTAGGACCGGTTCTGTTAACGGATGTCCGTAGGTAGATTCCAGGCAGCAGTTAAAATATATATGCCACAATACCTACAGACGTCCGTTGGTTGAATACAGAAACCGGGTACTAGTTATTTAAGTAGTCATATATACTTAGTTTTATATAATGATGTCTTTATTATCTTTTAGTTTTCATTCAAAACGGCTGTGCAGTTTAATGTCTATTATATTTAAATGAAAGTTTAATCCGAATTTTGTTCTCTTTAACAATTTTACTTAATTTTTTTTATTATGATTTGTATACATTATTTATCGATAAGAGTGTTTAAAAAACGTGACGGTTACAAATATAAATATATTTATTAAGATTCTACTCTATTATTATAGATTTTACAAACTAACCCTTACATTTACCTTATACTTGGCATCCGTAAGTAAGAAACAGTTGCTAATGTAAGTATTATCAAAGAAAATAGATGTACATAGAAGAACAGGCCTTATATTATAGGCGCGCTGGGCACAGTCTCTCTGGGGTAAGAGTAGTTCTTACCCCAGCCACCGCGGCACTGCTAGTATCCGTGTGAACGCACACTCTGACGCTGGAGTCATAGCGCGCACTCTCTCGCACCCAGTCGCTTTGAGAGCGTTATTGCCGTTCGCTCGTAAGAGCAAGCGAGACAACGCAAGGGGAGGAGTCAGCGGACTGGTATATGTGTGTGTCACACCTATACATAGCCGCGCGCTCTACAGTTCAAAAATAGAACTATTTTTTCTGTGCCAAAAGTTTGTATGTTATTTCTATATATATCTATTTTCTTTGATATTATGGAAACGCATCTCTAACGAGAGCGGGGGAGATATGGCAATATTATTTGTTTACGTAAATTAGTTTACGGAAATCGTAACTTTTCTGTCATTTATAATTCTCAATATACCTACATCAATAGAACGCAGATAGATTGAAACATTCTTAACTCTATTATATAAAATGGCACAGTTATTATTTTTTGATTTCTCAAATAATATTTGTCTACGTACGCATTTTAGGGAATCATGTTAATTTATATTTTAGGTGACGAATTCATACGATGATATCGTTACATTTATTTACATTATTATAATAATATCTAGATGTTGTGACACTTTAAATGTGGATATTCTTTAAGTTAAGGAATTCGTTATATTATTTTGTATGCATGTTTTAAGGACCTAATAGAGTAAATTATTGTATTATTAATATAACATACATTTAAATGTAGAGCAGTTATATTAACATCTGCACTTAGTTTATAAGCATTTTTATTGTTGTTTCTGGAGGTCACATTTTTCAATACATCATTCATACATATTTTTATGAAGATTTAGTGCACAAAACCACTCTGGCAATATTATTTAAAAAAAATATAAATACCATGACATCTTTTCTCGAAATAAATAAAATGATGGTCGTTGTTTTTCTTTATTTATATAATAAAATTAAATTGAAAAGGATACAAATAAACTTAGCCACTTTTGTGGGTCCGATAAATTAATGGCCTAAATTCTACCGACTTTATTTTGAAATCGCATGGTTAAATGAATTATCAACTTACTATTGTGTACATTTCTTTTTTATGTATACATGTATATTTATACAATATAGACGTTAGTATAATCCATAACTAGTTAACCTAAGCTCAGCTTATATCTTTGTTATAGTAAAACTATTCCATTATAATCGTATTCTCGCTTTTGCTTAGGCGTATATGTAATAAATAATAATAGTAAAAGTACTTTTTTAAATATGTATGTCAAAGAAAAAAAACTCGTTTTTCTAACACCACTTTATCACCGAAAATTAAAGAAGAAACAAACAATGGATTTCTGAATATATAGCAAAAAATTGTCTTACTTAACAAGTGAAACCCTGATGTTAATATTAACATAAGGTCTCAGACAACTTGTCACGAGTATCGTATACTATTTTATAGCACGTGTGACATAAACTCACAATTTACGCACTCTTTCCGGTGTGAAAATGGCCTATTTAGGTCACGGAAAAGCGTGCGTAAAATTCGGGTTTAGGTCACACAGTACTATAAAATATTGTTGATGATAAAAGATACAGAAAAATAATTGGCTTTTGTAAGTTTTAAAATGTCAGCTTTATTTTTTTTTATTCTATGTTACTTTATATTGAATTGAATTCATAATATATTAAAATTAAAAAATTTGGGTGGGTATTAATAATGTATTTTTAGATATTATTATTTTCATATATTTTGCGGTCCCGTCACTCCAGACCTTCTTTATCTGGTTATATGGAAGCTTAAGATTGTGTATTCAGGGTGGTATGATATTCCAATAGATTTGCTTGTAAATGAGTGGGTTAGACATGGGTAACTCTGCAAAATTTCCCGCGCCACCTCAGCAACTCAGGCGCAGTATTGTGCGTCGGCTCCTTGAGTCAACTCAAAATTGGACGCGCAAAGCGAGCAGTGAAACCTCCGAAACGCACGCAACGCCACGCTCATAGTTCACTCAGTGACCGACACATTATGAATGTGTGAGCTGACTCACCCTGCGCAGTGAAGCGCGCCGGCGCAATTGCGCCGCGCAGCGCAGTGTTACCCATGTCTAGAGTGGGTTTTCTTAAAAAAAAAAACTTTACGACTGAATGCTAGGTTGTGAGGGTTTCATTTGTTTAAGCGGTAGGGTATTTGAAATTCGAATAAAAACTTGAATTTCAATTTGAAATTTAAGTTTTTATTGTTATTTGTATTCTGATCTATTTTTATTGTTATATGTATCATTGTACGTAAGTATAACACTAGTTTACAAAATTTAACTTTTTGTCTGTTGCCGTGAATTTTGTGGGTGATTTTGTTTACTTATGACATGGTCTTTTCAAATATACCCTCAGAAAATTTTGTGCAGCTCGAATATTTTTGGTTTCGACGTTCATCATTTATGCTGATTTATTCGTTAATAATGTGGGTGTTTCAGTGTGTAAAGATTAATTTCATAAGTTTTTGCGACATGACTGGTTCAAGCAGAAGTTCTTTAAACTACCAACATTATTTTTGCTATATATGTGGAGAATATGTGCTAAAAAATATAGAAAAGGTGTATCAGAGTGCGATAAAAACTCCTATTTTTTCTACTTTGGGATGTCGCTGGATAAAAATTACAAGTCTTCGGCTCCTGATTGTGTTTGTAAATAGGGTGTTGAATATTTAAGATTATGGAAAGGCAGAAAAAAAGGTAGTTTTAAATTTAGAACTCCAACCATTTGGGTAGAACCACGAAATCATCTGAATGACTGTTACTTATGGTTTGGTAAGTGGGCAGCAATATTTAGTCTAAAACTAACTAGTAGCTCGTAATAGAATTATTTTGCCGCCACTACATATTCAAATGAGGATCATGAAACAGTTTTTTAATGCACTCGATAAAAATGGGATCTACTTTTCCTACATTTGCCACAAATTTTCTCAGCTCACTATGAAAAAGATTAAAGCCAGTATTTTTGAGAGATCCTATATCATACAACTTCCAAAGATACTGAATTTATAAATTCTATGAGTAATATAAGCTTGAATTAAGAGCATGGACAGCTTTCGTATCGATGATGCAGAACTTTCTCAGAAATAGAAAGTCAGAAAATTAAAACTGAACTTTTCAGAAAATTATACTGTCTTCTACAGACCTGCTTTTACAAATAAAAACTCTGAGATGCAATATGAGCATTAAATTCCTCCGTAGTCATCTAGACAGGTTTTAAAAAAAAAATAGGAGACATGAGCGAAGAGCAGGGAGAGCGTATGCATCAAGATTTACGCGTCATAGAGGAGAGTTATCAGAGTTTTTTTGGATGTCTGACTAATGCTGGTGCCTTATACGTTATTTCCCCAAGTCCATAAGAGAAGAGCTTTAAAGCGAAGTTTTTTGGAACTCAACGATTGTTTAAGTTATTTAATAAGAATTTTTCTTAGTAAATACTTATAATTTTCATTTTTAACCGTAACTACCCGAAACTCATAAACTAGAGCTGATAAAAAAAAACTACTTATATATTTGTAACTAGCATATCATAAGTAGTCGACAACAGCAAAAATTGTATCGGCAACAGATACACTGTAAACTAGTGTAATTTGTACTTGGCCCTATAAATGAATACTTAAAAACAAATTGGTAAATACACTTAAAACAAAATAAATGATTGCTCATTTATTTCGAGCTTGCTTAAAAACAATAAAGATTTTTTCGAAATAAAATACGGCCGATCCAGTTTTTGATCATCGTGACTGTTTTTTATGTGTTTTAATAAATTTACTTAGAGATATGTATTATTCATCGGGTCTTGTACATTTCATTTGTCATTATAAGTGTAAATTGGTGTTGTCTTATTCTGTAGTAAAACTGTTTATGCATTGTACGAATATTAAAATAGTTGAGGCGTATAAGTATGGATATATATGTTTTCCCTTTTTATACTTTTTTTTGTTTTTGTTGAGTGTCGTTATTAGTTTATTACTATTGAATTGTTCTTAATATTTATGTTAATAGTTTAATTTTATATTTATAAAAAATGTTAATCATTTAATAATATATTAGTTAATTGTGGTCGATTTATTTTTTTAATATTAATCACTATCGGCCTTATTCATAAACGTATTATAAGCCTGATATAGTTAAAATATAATAATAATAATAATCTTTATTAAATATGTTTTGTCTCACTCTATCGAATATAAAAAGACTACATCACGAAAGAAACAAAACATATTTTAACTATATCAAGCTTATAATACGTTTATGAATAAGGCCGTATATCTTTAAAGGTGCAATTAATCATGAACTTATTTTATAATTTTATTAAAATATTAATATTTATGTGCTTATAATTTGTTTAATGAAGCTATGCCAAATAAGTGACCATTGATATTGTTTTATTTTACTCTGTTGTGGTTATTTGTAAATATATTGTAGAAATCATATAATTCATGTATACAGTGAAACAACAATAGCAGTTAAGCTAAAATAATAATATAAGTAGTCGTTTACATTACAGAAGTCAGAAAGCATTCATAAAATAATAAAGTACAATTTATTAATATGATATCAGTACAAAGCTTTTATCAATTAACAAAGGTGATTGCACTGACATGAAATATTTAATACAATATTTCTTTGGTTCAAAATTACTCACGAAGTAATTTCGAATAAAAATAAATGTTGCTACTATTTCTTATTTTAAGCGTAAATTTACGATTAAAACAATTGAATAAGTGTGTATTGCGCTTCATAGTTTAGTTATGGACCAGAATACGTAATTAGTTCTCATAAATCGAGTAATAGTAGCAAACATTATTTTTATTCAAAAGTCACTAAGTGAGTTTTAATTCGAACCAACGATTTGTTCCTTGCTTCGTCTGCCACCCCTAAAGAGGATGTCGAAGGGAAAAAATATTATAGGTAATTAAAATAAACACGGAATCTAATAAAAATGGTGATGTGTCATATAAGGGTTGTCTATTTTTAGACATCACCTAAGCATAACACATTTCCATATATGTGTATGACTTCTATAATGCAAAAAAGACTTTCTCCTCAATGTGATTATTTAAAATATATATATTTTAATAAGTAGCTTCCATTTTTGTGATGGGCCTTGTATTTTTACATTCGCTTTAATAATTTTCAATTCATTCATTTTGTATATGTTGAGTAGGTACATATACAAATTAGATAACAGACATTTTATTCCGAGGCGCAAGTGTGAACTACTTGCGAGAAAGTTTTCGTATCATCAGTCATTTGTATCCAGTTACAACTACATAATAGTACTCGAAACCGACAAGCGTGTGCATTGATGAAAGTGGAAGAAGCGAAAGTGTTATGTTAGGATCTTAGCATATGGAATTCCGTGATCTCTGCCTACCCCAATGGCACAGAGGCGTGATATATTATATACATATGTACATTGTACATTTATGATAGATTGCTGATATGACAACTTGATCATTCTTGGAGCCTTAGATAAAGATTTTCGTGAACTGAACTACTTATAATAATTAAATTATTTCGGTACATTTGTAACTTTTGCCAGTGTAAAAATACGAGGTTAGGATTGGAGAACGGGTTACCATCCAGTAAGATACAGGGTAACCAGAAATGGAGAAGTATGTAGTTATATTGTAGCCTATAGCTATATAATCCAAACTCTTGATGTAATGTGATAAATGGAATGAAATAATAAATAATGGAATTCAATTTTTTTATTTATCACTTATCAACAATTTTTTTACAATAATACCTAACTATACTATTTAATTACTAATAAACAATCACGCTTAATATCTAAATATACTATTTTTCTTCAAACACTGGAAATATTTTCTCCTTAAGTCATTTGTTGACCTTTGCCCATTCGCCAGTAATGGCCCTGAAGATTCATCAGTTCTGTATGAGTACCACGTTCAACTATTTTACCTAGGGACCAAATTGAAAGTTTAGTTAATTGATGATAATTTTTTTGTCTACCTCAATATATTAAATGCTTGCATAATTATGTATTATATCGTCAGTGGAAAGGAAAAACTGCTAAAGCGCCAATTTGTAAATCGAGAAATATAAAATATATTTCATTTGCTGAGGTAGATAGAACATATTTTTAAAGTGATTTTTAAATTTTTAATAAATAAATAAACTAGATGAAAAAATTTAAACCTCATTTCCCACAAGTATCATTTTGGCGCTTTAGCAGTTTTGTTTGTTTTATAACAACTGCAATTTGCAAGGATTGCTTTTTATCGAACTGATATTCCTAACAAATGACAATTAATTTCTGCTAATAATCATTTACGATTATTGAAGTGTCAGATATTTAGGAAGACCGTCTGACGCTTCAGTAATCATAAATCGATGCTTTTATTTATTGTCAAGTGTTGCGCATTATGCTTATGTATTTTAGATTCAAAATACTTATACAGTCATATTGTAGACCTGTGCGTATTTATATACGCATGTATGTCCGCAATTTTGACGCATACATTATCAAAACAATTCTTTATAGCAACGTAATTTCCTTCATCTTGTAAAATTATTTACCTTTATCTACCACGCATATCAAGTCGGCGTCTTTGATAGTTGACAATCGATGTGCGATGGTTATACAGGTTCGACCCTTCGCTGCTTTCTCTAAAGCCTCGGATACCGCCTGGGTGAAAAAGAAAAGCATTAAGTATAGTTTTCTACTGATAGGAGAAAAAAACTAATTTTGAACGAAAGGACAGGCTCGATTTTAATTAATTGCTACTTTTTTCGATCGATTCCTTGAGAATTTTAATATTCCTCCCATGTCCTGTTTACAGAAAATTATTGAAAACATGTCGTCTCGCCGGGGTTCGAACCCACTCACAAAACCGACAAATATTTAAAAAAAAGGAAATTAGTTCATCCGGCTACTGCAATTTTTTTAGAATTAACCACCCCACTTATATTCGCATAAAAAATCATTTTAATTCTCTTTCTTACATAATAAACTGCAATAATTTGACAGACTATAAGTGCGGCCGTATGTTATAAGTAATTAATTTATTTTAAGGTAGGTATTATATTGACGGGCTCGTTGGTGCGTTTGGTAAAATACCTGCCGTGCGTATCGATGGGTCGTGAGTTCAAAACCGGAACGACATGATAATTTTCTGTAAGCATGTCTTCCCCACGTTTGGTAAACCGTGAAGTGCATATTGCGTTTCGGTTTCAGTCTATGGATTTCTGAATGCTCGAAGTAAAAAGTAGGTCGACAGCGCATTGACTGATGTTCTGTGGCTGAGGTATCAACTACAATAAAGTGAACCTCATGCTCGTTTGTCGATATCTAACATGAAAAAAATATATATTTAAAATTACCCGTTCACTATTAGCGTCTAAGGCTGAGGTAGCCTCGTCAAGCAGAAGTAGCCGCGGCGATCTAATGAGAGCCCTGGCTATACATATTCGCTGCTTCTGTCCACCAGATAGCTGGGCACCACTGGCGCCAAGATTTGTATCATAACCCTAAGTAGGAAATAAATTATGACTTTCATCATTTGTACGTAATAATATATGTATTATATACACAAATCTAACCGTGTCCCAATAACGACAGATATTCGCAGGTAGGTAGTAGGTACTATTGCAACGGTGTCTGAACGATTGAAGTCTAACAGAATTAATGATAATAACATTTTTGCGTTTATTTGTTTTTTACGCTTATCTTCGAAATTGCTGAACTGAGTTTCATCACTAATAAACAGGTAGATTAATTAAGATTAAGATCTTGAACAAGCGTCGAAATCGAATGTCGCGACAATGACGAAAACTTTTCCTCCCGACATGTCGGGAGGAAAAGTTTTCGTCATTTAATATGCGTGCGTATGAAGTCGCGGCACCAGAGGGGTGGGCACGAACAAGTATCGAAAGAGTATTCGTATCATCGAACTGACATTTGTATGAAATTTCAAATTATTTTTCATACAACTGACAGTTTGACGATTCGAATACTTGTAAGATAATAATTGAACAAATTTTGGTTAAAACATACCTTAGGTAATGTAACAACGAAATTATGTATATTAGCAGCTTTAGCGGCTGCAATAATTTCGTGCATGGTAACTTTGTGGTTGTTGTCACCGTACGCGATATTTTCAGCGATGGTTCGGTCGAAGAGTACTGGCTCCTGTTGCACCACTCCAAGCTGTCGCCTCAAGCGCGGCAGAGTTAGAGACGAGTGGATATCCCGGCCGTCCAGCTCCTGAATTTCAATTTTTTATTTAATTTCATAATTGATCTTTTAAATCTATTAAAGTATAGGTATGTTAAAGAAAGTGGGTGAGTCCAATTGGGACATGGGGCAGAACGAATTCTGTGTCTGTTTCACTGATTATATTTTTCTTTACAGGCAAGTAAGTGCTGATTTTCTTTAAATCTTGTTTCCCTGGGTTTTTAACCCAGAGCTGAGGCTCGGATACGGTTAAAAACTAAGTAAAAAATGTAATTAGTACAATACCTAAAGAGTATGAACTCTTATACCTAGAGACTATGAACTCTATATGAGTATTGAAACAAGTTATCTTCAGTATTATTCCTTCAAACAATCAAATGAATTATCTCAGTGGACAATATATTATTATCAGAAAAGTGAAGTTAAAATAAACATTAATAATACTGACCAGAATAACCAGATACCTAGAGTTATTATAGAGCCAGTCGTTAATTAAACAAATGTTTGATTATTTGAGAACACTAGCTTATACATTGTATTTCGATTTTTTTTTGTGGAATAGGTAAACGGGCTGTTGGATCATCTGTTGGTGAGTGATTACCGGTGCCCATAAACATCTACAATACAAGAGGACTTGCAGATGCATTGTCGGCTTTTAAGAAATTAGTAGGCTCTTTTTTTTGAAGGTCCCTAAATCTTCTTCTTCTTTTCCGTTCTACGCCCTTGATTTGAGAACTGTAAAATGTGCCCGTGCCGCGTTAAATGTAAAATTAGAAGCATTTTTACTGACGTTCATAAGTGTACATTGAATTTGAATCAGTTCGGAAATACCGCTGGCGAAGCAGACAATCGAGGTAATGAGGATGAAATGTTGAACTCAAGTGCACTGTTGAACACAACATCCTCATACTGAACTCAGTCGCAGCATCCGATGGTGGAATTAAACGGCAGGAATTAATCCAAACAATTCCCAGAACACTACCCATGTTATATGTTAGAAGATACAGTAATCCATAAAATGAGTATGTCTACATTTTGATTCATTATTATTATTATTTTAAAAAAATAACCATTAAAGTATTAAATAAAAGGATATCTATTATGAGGTTAATTTATGCACATTTAAGGTTTATTTCCATGTTCTAAATAAAATTAAGTGTAAATAATTCAAGTATTATGCAACTACGCAGCCTGTGCTTTTTCTTTTTGTATTCTTATTTCACGTTCTCGCAGTCTCCTCTCTCTTTCAAACTCTTTCATTCTGATAATATAGTCTTCTTTTTCACAATTCAAATACGTATGTTTTTCATGAGCACATCGGTACAAAAGTGGCATATTTTTATATCTACAGACTTGGTATTCTAATAGACAATGAGCACAGTAATCTCGATATTTCGGAGGAATCTTAGCTGATATTAGATGATCTTCTTGTGCACAAACTTCTCTTGTTGCCCTAGAAAATTTAAAGCCATCTTTTGCGCCAAATGTTGGTTTATCGTTCATTTTGAGATCAAGATGTCGGGTCGACCATGTTCCCATTATTTGTCCCATTATAAGTTATGTGTTTTGTAGCAATATTAGTTTAGTTTTGTTTCGATATTATAAATAATTATCAGAATATTATTGATATTACGTAAATAAGATGTTTATGTGACATATAATGACATAATATTGTCATGATATAAAGCAAGATCAATAGAAAAAGTATGTATATTTCAATAAACTGTAAATTTTCCTTTATTTTCCATATGTTAATTTAACATAATGATGTGATGCAAAGTTTTGTAATAAAATATAATATTATAAAGAGGAAGGATTTGTTTGTTACGATCACAAACTTCTGACCGACCGATTTTAATACTTTTGCGTTTTGTACATCTACATTGAACCCATGCGAAGCCGGGGCGTGATACTAGTATAAAAATAAAAATAAAAGGTATGTGTGTACTTATGTATACGCGTTAGAAGTTATACTTCTTTGGCGTCTGAAGAAAAATTTTAAAAAACAAAACTGCAGTAAATATCGAAGCAAAATTTTAAAATCAATCAAATTCTATTCTGTAGCCAACTTCATCATGTCGTTTTTTTGGGACATCGTGCGCGCGCAGGTCGTCTGTAGCCAACTTCATCATGTTAATTTTGCGCGCGCATCTTAAAATTTCACTCTCATCATTTTTTCATAACGCGCCTAAAGAAGTATAACTTCAATAATTAATTACACTATAGCAGTATTGTATACCTACTATGTCACGGCAATACTTTAAATTAAGTCTCAGTGTTGATTAGTGTTTTTGTATTCGACCTTCCATGATAATGGAAAATATATTAAGAGCAAATTAACCATTTAATTAATGATTTTTATACATTTCCTAGATAAGTAAACTTACAATCGTTCCAGTGTCGGGATCGTAGAACCGCTGAAACAGCTGCAGTATAGTTGACTTGCCGCAGCCCGACGACCCCACCAAGGCAACAGTCTTGCCGGCCTCAACTTTTAGATCTATTCCTCTCAGTATCCGTTGTTGCGGTCGAGTAGGATAGCTGAATTCGACTTCTTTTATACAGAAATTGCCTGTAGCAGTCTATAAGACAAAACAAAAAAATATATTTTTAACCATAAAAGTGTATAATGTTAAAATAAAATAACTTGTACCGGATTAAAAGGCGATTTAGCATAATGTAGAAAAAACACATTGGAGAGAGACTAAGACTTTTCTATGTATAATATTATGTAAACATTACCCAATCCTTCCTATCCTTTAAGCCAGGTTTTGTTTGAACTTTTGGTTCTCTGTTGATTACTGATAGAATTCTTGCCCCGCATGCTCTGGCAGAGTTGAAACTTGGTGCGTATACAAGAGACTGGCCCAACATATATGCGCCATACATTATAGCTTCATTGACCCTATTTAAAAATAATTATCATCAATATCTCTTCTAAGAAAACATAATATAAGTACTAGGTACATAATTTCAACATTTATAAAGGAAACATTATTTAGTGTGCTGATGTTAGGTTAAAACACGATTTACTTGCGTGAATGTATTCGTATCATCTGTGTTTTATTTGATTCCTCAAACAACTGACAGATTTATAAGAATATCTACTTTCTCGCAAGTTGTTAATGCTTGTACCTGTGGCTGGAAATATAAAAGTTAATGCAACTGTTTTTTTAGATTTATAGATATTTTGATATATGTATATATTGATGATATTTGATAAACCACCATGATACCTCAGCCACAGGACAAAAATTAGTGATGCGTTGTTGGCGGTACTTTACGTCTTAATGTATGCATTGACTGAAACTGAAACGAACATTCTTTATTTCAAGACTTCTCCGCCTGAAAAGATTGCTCGTTCTCTCATCCATTAAACCGAAGTAGCCAGTTGTCATCAAATTATAAGCAAAAGATAGACTCGGCAAAATTTACGCGATGAAGCAGGTGCGCAACCACAATCCCTTCAAAAGGTCTGGTCATTTTCATTATGATATAAAGGATAATTGAGACCAGTGCAATAGCGTAGAGTTGTACTCGTAAGGTACTCCATTTGTGTAAAGATATAAGTGGAATTAGCTATTAGCTGAATATTTTCCTCTTCTTCTCAATTAATATTAGAAATGAGAAAGTATTCTTATCAAAAATTGTATATGTCCCAAAATAGTAGGATAGAAGAGTGCATAGTCCATATACTCTTTTTAGGAGTTAATTTTGCACTTACAGCAACACAATATTGTATGGCAATCCTTCGTAGGCGACGAGTATCGTACCATACACAGTGGCCGAACAATACGACATGAAGGGGACGTATACCCCCAAACCGAGCACTAAGCCTCTCCATCTAGTCTTGGCGGCAACAGCAACACATGAATCAAATAGCGCTTCTTGGAACTTCTTAAGAAAAACCTTTTCAATTCCTGAAAACCAAAAACAATACTATAAATTTTTATTTTGTTATTATTTTAAATATAGATGAATAATAAGAATCTATGATCTCATTTATTTTTACTTATAGGTAAAATAAACTGTAGAATATAATTAATATTCTAATCTATACTAATATTACAAATAGAAATGATTTGTTTGTTACGATTTAACTCAAAAACTACTCGACCGATTTAAAAAAATATTTATATAGAAGCGTAGCTTTCTATTTGTGAAAGCAATTGTGTATAGTACATTACACCCATGCGAAGCCGGGTGGATCGCTAGTACCAGATAAAATAATAATAATACCATATAGTATACATCATTAATTTAAGTTTTCGCATATATCAGTTATAATCAAATTAAGGTTATTAATTATTTTAAATACAAGAAACACAATTTAGTACTATATATTATACTTAATATAGTATACTAGCGACCCGCCCCGGCTTCGCACGGGTCTTGATTTTTTGACAAAAAAAGCAGTGGTTGTATGATTTTTTTAATGCCACATTATAAAAAAATAAAAACAAAAAATTTCGTCCAAAAATTAAAAAAAAAAATTAGGGGTGGACCTCCCTTAACATTTAGGGGGATGAAAAATAGATGTTGATCGAATATCCACCCTGGCCGATATGCACGCTAAGGATCACGAAAATCGGTCGAGCCGTTTCGGAGGAGTTCGGTCCCGCACATCGTGACACGAGAATTTTATATATTAGATATAAGTCGCATAAACTTTTTGATAACTACGAGTATTCATCGAAGTGTTCGCCGATATATTAAAAATATTTAAAGGAAGATTTCATAAAAAAATACTTAATTTTAGGTATTGTGATTGTAGGGATAAGCCACAGGGTGATCTGTGGGATAAGCAGTCTGTAGTAGTAAGAACGAAGAGCCTGCTTATAATTACCGCTGAGTTATGACTAGTGTTGCCAGGTCCGATTTGTTTTCAGTCGGTACATGAGGTCAAGAAACACAACACTAGTTATGACCATTAATATTAACTCATAAATTTTATTTTACCTAAACTCTGAACTGTTTTAATGCTGACAACAGCTTCAGTTGCGATCGATGTAGCAGTCTCTATGGCATCTCGTTCGTCAGATTGCGATTTTTGCGACACTCTACCTTCTAGCCAAATACTACCAACCATCTGTGAAGTTAATATAAAAATATGTATATATATATAATATAAAGCAGCATCTTAGAGTAGACAGATCATGAAGAAGGATTATTTTAATGTATAATTTAAGTAAATAATTCGTCATTAAAAAGGTAGTTTATTTTATCGTTCTATTGTCGTTTAGTATTTAAAAAGATTCAGATATAAAAGGAGAATACCATTAAATATTTATCAAATTGCATCAATCAATATAGTATAATGAGAAAATATCATAACTTACCAGCGGCAAGAAAGCCGTGCCGACTAAAGTAAGTTTCCAGTTATAGCACACGGCCATAATGAACCCAACTACTACAGAACTTGTCCCTTGAATAATGAGACCAATTCTGAGTCCTGTAGCACCTTGCACCTCAGCCGCATCTCCACTTAGTCTGGCACAAAGAGCACCCACCGTATTCTTCTCTCTATCGAAGAAACCGATGTCCTGTTAAGTCCGGGAAAGGAGCTAAATTAGTTCTGCTTTCAAGAAACCCTCGATTTAATAATATTGTACAATTAATCGGAAAAATTAATGGGATTCAAACGCAATTTATTAATTATAATTTATTATTTATACAAAGGTTTCATCAATACTTTAAATATATTGCATATTATACATACTATAGTTAAAAAATATTTTGTATGTTCCGATTATACTCATACATTTTTAAATAATTTTATATAAAAGCCTTCGATCAACAATACACTATGTCAATGATAAAAGCCAAATTATTAATAACTTTTGTTGATATTATTTAGTTAATTATTATAAAACTTTAAGAAAATAGCCCTTAGGATATGTCTTCTGTCCGGGTGTACAGTATGATAAGAAGTAGACAAATTCATAAAATGTGGCACAACATACTTGTCTAAGTAATGCTTCAAAGTATTGACATCTAAGTCGTGTCGTCATTTTAAGTCCAGCGTTAGTGAATGTCGCACTCTGCAAACACATGGACAGACCAGCTACTGCTGCAACCACGATGAACATTCCCGAGTAAAGATCTGCCAGGTATATTATCTCATCGCGATTTGTCAAAATGAATATCTGCAAAAAATTGGATTCTTTTTTTAAACTGTTATGATGATGATGTCGTTCGGTTGTAAAAAGGTGATGCCTTTTAAATATTTTATTTTAGTATATTACGATTTACGAGATAGGCAGCTGCATTCTATGAAATAATTGTGACCAGCTATTATATATATGTATTTCATGACAAAAAAGACATAGATTGACTGTGTTTGAAAGGTGTGACTGATGATATGGCGAGTGAAAGGAGAGAATGGAAAAATAAAACATAATGCGCCTGCCCCAAATAAAAAATAAAAAAAGGGAACAGGACAGGAAGAAGAAGATAGTATTTTAAACAAAGGTATGAAAAAATAATGTTTTTACTTACCCCAGCTGTGTATCCGAACAATAAAGCAAAGACAGGAAAACATGTGCCTTGAGCGAACGCAGCTATCGATCCAATAACAATATATGGCCACTCAGGACCATTTAATTTCAGTATTTGCCAATCACTAATGGGTTTTATTTCCTAAAAAAACAATTCACAATAGAGGTAGGTACATGATTGAATATATTTTTGATTTTTTTTAAAATATAGTATCTCAAACCTCGTCATCGTCTTTTTTATCCTCTTCCTCAGATTCAAAATCATTGTTGTAAATGAAGTTTTGCAAACCAGTAGACATGACAGAAGATATTGATCCACGAGGTGTCATCCAATCATGAGATTCTGAAATATACATTCCTGAGTATACTCGCATACACTTTATTTTATTTACGACAATACCAGTTTCATCATTTCAAATTCTTCGTAACATTTTCATAGATGTTTTAACTTTCCGATTAGCCCTAATGAATATAAATCGTTTCAATTGTTCGTTTTATTTATATAAGAAAAACTCTATCTTTCTACTTATACAAAATTATATAATACGTACAATATTTAATTAAACCAATAAAGCTAAATATAAAAAAAAATACAATACATTTCAAAGATTAAAGCGAAGGTTTAGTTTACTAAATAAAGGGATATAACTAAACAAGGTCTTAAACGAACAAGGGGGCGTGTCATCTCATGAGAATCTCTTGTTACCTCTCTTCGTTGAGTGATGTCTGACGATTCTTTTAGTAGATCTTCTATTTACATCAAGTCTTGGAGCTAATGAAACCTCTTTGCCATCACCTTCTACAACTTCCTCTTCGGGTAAGGTTTCGATAACTTCAGGCTCTTTATTATCATTGCCTGTTGTGACAAGCTTGTAGTAAAAACCTGTAAATAAAATTCCTAGTAGTAATAGTAAATTCACTTTTCCTAAAATACTTTCTTGGGTGAATTACTAGCATTATTACTATTTTATTTATCTATGTATTATGTATTTCATGTTTTGTCTACGACACAGTTGTCAAGTTTAAATATACATACAAAAGTATCTTTATCTATACTCATATTATAAAGAGAAAAGATTTGTTTGTTTGTTTGTTAGAAACCACCATCTTCACCGAGTAACATAGGCTATATTTATTTCCAGAAATAATTAGGGTTCCCTACTAAAACTTGAATAGTGTAACCCAAGGTGTAAAAAAGATTGTAGAGAGTAATATCTCGATCTACTGAACCGATTTTAAAAATACTTTCACCAATAGAAAGATACTTTATCAGCGAATAACATAGGCTATATTTTTTTGTATATTGCACCCGTGCGAAGCCGGGACATGTTACTATTTCATGTATAATTTTGCAAGTACTTTTGAATGGTATATTGTTTGGTTTATTGGATATTGTTTGGATTTTGGATTGGTTATCGTAAAAAGCCACCACCAATTCCGAATGTTGCTTCTACCGAGACTACTACTACTCTTTCAAAAGTCATAATAAAGTGCATTTTCATTATTTAACATTTTTATTAGTATTACGGTTAAATAATATAGATATTTAAGATAAAAGTCCAATATGATCAAAACTGACCTTTTGCCTTCATGAGTTCTTCATGTGTACCTTGTTCTACAATACTTCCTTGATCCATGTAAATAATTCGGTCTGCATTAACAATAGTTGATAGTCTGTAAATGTCATTTAAAAGTTACACAAATTAAGTATTATTTTTATTAATAAAATATTTCTTTTTATCACATCCACACACCTGTGAGATACCATCAACGTGGTTCTTCCAACACTGGCTCGATCAAGCGCTGCTTGAACCTGCCTCTCCGAATGTGGATCCAAAGCAGAAGTAGCTTCGTCTAAAAGCAAAATAGCTGGCTCTCTCAAAAGTGAGCGGGCAATAGCTATGCGTTGCTTCTGTCCACCTGATAATGAGGCGCCTCTTTCTCCTATAAGAGTATCGTAACCCTAAAGAACAGACGACACTAAATTTACTTTTGCGTTCTTTACATGAACATTTGAATTCTATCAAAGCAACACTCACATTTGATAGATGTGAAATAAAATCATGAGCATATGCCATTTCTGCTACTCTTTGGACTTCCTCTCGAGTGGCTTCCGGACAACCAATTGCGATATTTTCATAAATCGTACCTCGGAACAAAACTGGTTCCTGACCCACCACCCCTATAATCAATCATTTAATTAATTATACGTTATGAATGCCTTTGTTTTATTATTATATACACTAAAAAAGTAAGTTATTTGATACTCTACCTAAGGAAGATCTTAACCAGCCCAAATTAAGGTTTCTGACGTTTTTGCCATCAATTTTAACAACACCAAGGTGTGGATCATACAGCCTTTGTAGGAGTTGCAGTATTGTAGATTTACCACAACCAGAAGACCCAACCAGTGCCACACATTCCCCAGCTTTAATGTGTATAGAGAATCCTTGGAGAATTTTAACGTTTGGTCTGGCTGGGTAACTAAAATGTATGTCTTCTAAAGATATGTCTCCTATAACTCGTCTGGGGGATAATCCTCCTTCAGCCAAGCTGTCAATAACCGGCTCCCTATCTAGTAATTTGAACACACTGCCGGCTGCTCCCCGTGCTGATGAAAATATCTCCAAATGAGGGACACAAAGAGTAATAGACTGTGTTGCCATATATACTGAGAAAAGTATCTGAAAGACAATGTAAAATTTTAAAATAAGTTTTGATATTATTATTTCAATATCAAATGAACATAATATCATATTCGCTCGATACACGACGATAATATTGTCTTAATCTTAATTAACACCAATAGTAGTTTGCTGTAGCATATAAAAAACGACATTGGATCTAAATTAACTAGATACTCACATTAAACACTATACCGACTAAATATTTTCTTTCATCAGTGGGTTTATCCGAGTCGATAAGAATCAACCGTGTTCCGTAGGTCAGACCTATTGCGTTCAGTGAGTACGTTAATACCCAGTTGAAACCCGTACCGAGGCCTGTGTAAAGGCCACGCTTACGGCCATATTTTTCAGCTGGCTCCAATAGTCGACGGTACCTGAATTATTTAAATCTTTTAGATACCAAAATCTCATTATTTGAGTAAATTAACATGTAATAATCGCCGATTTCTCGAACGCTAATCAACATTGAGGTGTACTTAAAAGTATATCTAACCCTTTCATTATAAAGGTAAAATGAAAGACAGAAAGATTTTAAGAAGCCCTCAAATTTTGATTATCGTTTCAGTATTCCGCGGAAGTCACTTAAATATCAAACCTTTCAACTTCTTTGCTTTCTCCTCCAAAAGCAATAATAGTCCTTACTGACTTCAATACTTCTTCGGCTTGCTTTCCAGCTTGACTGTATGAACCCATTTCTCGTGCTGAAGATCGCGTTTGGTACTTAAAATAATAAATAATATTAATGGTTTATGGTTCTTTATTTTATCAAAAAGGATTTGCTTTTCGAGAAAACATAATTTATAATTAACATTAATAAACAATAACATAGGTAGATAATCCAAAAAACTCATAGACATCACACTTTTAGAACTTAAAAATAGGCGATAAAAATAAAGGTTGGGTATCGATAAGGATATTTTTATTCAAAGCACAAGATTAGAAACAAGTATTTTTTAAATAATAATATACAAATCAATATACAGTTAATATAAAAATTAACGTAAGGAAATAAAAATAAAAATTAAAGTGCTTCTCAAATGCTCTCTGTATAAAAAAGTTGAATAAACTAATGTTACTCGAAATGTATTATTTTGATCGAAAATCACAGTTTAGAACTGTTTAGCAGCCCACAGGTAATATTAACTGTACTTTTTATTCTCTTATTAATATATTTTTTTATCAGACTCAGTCTACTTTCACGATATATAAAGAAATACCAAATTATATGACACGTTTTTATCTTTATTCTGGGGCGGAAATGAGCCTTATCGATACCCTTTCTTTATTTGAATTGAAAAAAATCTAAATTATTATGTAATGTAGTGATGTCTTAAAACATTATATTGTTAAAACATCTGTTCATCCATACACATTTATAATAGATACTTACGTTCGATAGTATTATAGAGGCCATAATTGAGAATGGTACGACAGAAACGCAGGCGAGAGTTAGTTCCCAACCTTGAGGGAAAGCCTGGCAAAGACAAATTATAGCTGTACCCACAAGGTTAGCCACGATTCCGAGTTTATCTCCCATACCCTCCTTCAGTTTCATCATATTTCTGAAATTTTAATGAATACGAATAATTTTCAAAGTCTTTTACAAACACCATTTTCAGACTTTTACTAAACTAAAACTAGGTTCGAAAAGATAATTCTAATCAGAATATACAGGATTTTTAATTGCACATATTTGGATATATGAAATTAGAAAGATTCGTTTCACGTTGGATAACCATTCATATCGAGCGAATATATTTAGGAGAGTATTACTATATACCTATCTCATATTTAATATTCAAAAAATATATATAAATTATTAATATCTAAGCGAACTTACTCAGACATTTTAGAAGCCAAATTAAATTCGGTATCAGTATCAAACCATGTCATATCCTGACGCAGCACTGCTTGAAGAAAGATAAGTCGGATTCGAGTAATCTAGAAAAAAGCCATAATTATTACTAAATACATTAGGTTCACATATATGGATGTATACAACACAATCAATCTACTTTTATTCATTTTCGTTTAAAGCATGACGCTTATAACTACGAGGCAAGGTCGTCAATTAAAACAAATTGTAATGTTTCCAGTTGCGCAATAACTGTATCTAAGCATCTGTGTATAATATAATAAGACTGTATGAGTGAAGTATATTCGAAAATCACTAGCAATGTCCAAAACCCCTTCGTTCAGAAACATAAAGTTTTGGGGTGAATGCGAAGTGTGTACAAAGAGTAGATACGTTTTAAGGCAACGTTTCAAGTGAAAATTCCTGTAATATCTCTGTGGAGCGTCTGACTGTTTTCTGACTTGTAGATTTACGTAATTATTACGTATATTATACATGTTTATAGCGAACTCTGTGCGAAACAAAAATACTTCAGTTGCCCTTGTAAATGTCAACGCTGCTATTTTTTGATGATCCAAAAAAACACTATACAGTAGTGTATTCGGTATTTTAAAATACTATGATAAATTACTGTAATAAAAAAATCAATAACATCGATACCTGTCTTAAAGCACTCCAGCTTATTAAGGCAACGGATACTAAGCAGAGTATGAGTGAAATAAAGATGGATACAAATAAACCGATCGCCATTGCTTTGCCATCTTCCACCAGAGCTATCATGTTCTCTTCATGTGACGCGTTATTCCTGAAAAAAAACGATTTTTTCTACAACATATAGCTATATATTATTATATGGCTATAAGGTCTTGCAGTAAGTTCAAGAAAGATTGAGTTAAACAAGTTTTATTAAACTCAAAAGAGGTCATTTGATCGCTCTGGTAGGTTTGTGTTAAATAAATCCCATCTGTTATGTAATATAAAAGTTTTGCAAAACATTAAATTCACCTATTATATATTGGCTATGAATTGGCCACAGACACACATACACACACTACATCCCAAGTCAATCCCCAAAGAAAAAAAGCTTTCCAAAAACGAAAGCGTGGTCGTCCTTAACAGACTTGGGGATGGACGGTCATTGCAGAGGCGAAAGTCGTTGAGAAAACTTGGAGCGATATAAAGAGTGAATACTCTTGAACTACTACTCTTGAAGCTATCTCAAACAAGATAGAGCGGGCTGGAATACTCTACATGCCTAGATAGAACCTTAAGTGAAATATATATAGGACAACTGGTATAAATATAATGTTTCGACGACGCCAAGGCTGCCGTCTTAATAAAGAATTTTACAAAATATGAATTTTCCTTTTTTTTTAATTTAAATTTAAAAATAAGTGCGTACAATTCGCAATACACGTTATTTTAAATAAATCTAAATACAATTTCTTAAAAAATATTAAATTCAACTGTATTTTTTAATAAAAAATACTTTTACCGTGCTTTACCAGAAACCGCAATTTTGCAAGTACTGCGTTTACCCGTACGACGGCAAAAGGGGCGATATAGACTACTTTGTAGTTTGTGTATCATAGAGCTAAACCTAGTGTTAGATAGAGCGGCTGACACTTATGTGTACGTTTAACGGTAAAAGTAATCCCCTGTACTCTGTAAAGTTAAATTAGGAAGACATTTAAACACGGAAGTGTACCTAAAAAGACTATCAAGTCTTCTATAGAACAGACAACTTTTACTGAATTTAATTTGAGAAGATTACTCTTTTATTAGACGATAATGTTATATATATGATAACAGACTCTCGTATGAAGGGTTTGTATTATCCTTTATTATTTGGGGTATAAGCGCAGCATCCCTCTGCACGAAGCATAAATCTCTTAGATTGTTATATCATTCCGAATGCTCGAAGTAAAAATTAGGTCGACAGCGCATCATTGACTGATGTTCTGTGGCTGACGTATCACCTACCATCAAGTGAACCTCATGCTTATCTGTAGATATCTGACATAAAAATAAACATTAATTAACTATTAATTATTTTCCAAAGTCTAATCAAACCCGTGAATTGACTGGAAATGATTCACGGAACCACTAAACCAAAAAATCTGTAATACTTCTAATCGGTAGACTTCATTCAATTCACACGTTATATACACTGTAGGATATAGTTATCTCGTCTATGTTTATAGAGTTTTATATGAGTAATATTTACTTGGTTTATTGCAATTTTATCATTTCCTAAGTGTAAGCATATTTAATATTTTACGTAAAATAGCATTGAGTCGCTCGCAGTGCATTGACTGCTGTAGGTATCAACATTTACCCACGAGTACGTTAAGTACTCCAAATAAAACAAAAGTAAAGTATACATTTGCATTAATTTGTTTGTTTGTTTAAAAAACATCTAGATTGAACATTAGATATACAAATATTAAAGCATTACAGTGCTACTGTAAAAAAAGGCTCTCGTGGGACACGAGCCTGCACATTTCCGTGACTCTTTCACTGATCAATTGATTAACATTTATCATTACATACGCTACGCCCAACCGAACTCTTTTTTTTCATATCCCAGAAATTCAAATTCATGTCAGGATCTAAAATATCAATATATTTTTTCTTATATCACCGAAGTATACATGAAAATTTGTCAAACAATAAATTCAATTACACATACACAAGCTCTATATTCTTCGTCAGTACATATCGTCCGCGTCGGTTAAATAGAAAAATTGTGTTATTAAAAAGAACACAATTTGTAATCTTTTTCATTTTATTAAAATTCATGTTTCCTTTTAAGCTTTTTATTTACATGTAAATGTTATATATCATTTTGAAGGTATTTACATGAATATTAAAACGTACTGGTTATTTTTATTATTTATTACCGCTTATTTTTAGTAATGACCTTACTTTCCGAAAATTTTGAAAAATGTCTATTTTCTATTTAATCGACGATATTTGGATAAAGTCTTCGCCAAAAAAATATTTGTATGTCTTACAATCTCCGGCCTCCTCCAAACAACGATGTCAGAGGTAAATAGCTGGACAACTGATCTTGTTGTGCTGTTCTTTCTACGAATGCTGTGCTCAGTTCACCAAATTGTGCCAGATTGTAACACACGCCTCCACCGCTTAGTAGACCTAACAGCACGCCGACGATTGTAGCTGTTAATTCGTACCATTTTGCGTATCGAAACTGTTAACAAATTAAAACCGAATTAAACTCAAAATTCACAATAATTATGAGTTTTAAAACTTTAATACTGACCAAATAATTTAAGATAATAGACAAGGAAAAGATGTATTGCTCATTATTAGAAATAAAGGACAGTTATGAGTATTACACGTGAAATACAGATTACAGATAACTGTACAATTTACAAAACTTACAATTTTAAAGTAGGAAACCGTTGGAACTTCTTCGGTCTTCGTCTCTTTTCTGTAAAAAGGAAATATATTGTATGGTCCAATATCAAACATGTATTTATTTATAGTATCTAAATAATAAGCATACCAAAAAATATAATTACACACGTCTGCGAACACAGAAAATATCGGTCGCCGACACACATATCTATGAAAATTATACCTATAATATATATCTACCCAGATTAATTAAATTCATACATGTAAAGGAGATTTCTTCATTCAGGTATATATCCAACCATAGAACAGAAGAAGTAAGCTGTTCTGTGTATATACGAATACATAAAAAGGTATATGGGGGATCACAAATTAGAAAATATTAGTTTTTGTTACAATTTATAATTATTATACCTACTACCAATTTATTATCATATTGAATTTATTTTGTAAAATTGAAAACTACTAGACATTTTTTATGGACTATCGCAAATGCTCCTTAAGAGCCTAAAACTTTATAAACGATTTTGATGTCGATGTATGCTGCATTTCCATACAAAGAAGCTAAACTAAAAATACAAATAATCATTATAAAGGTTATATTACGCTCAAACTCATCTCAGAAATGCCACGTTGCCTTAGCAGTTTAGGTTATAATACCAATGACTTCTGCCTTTTATACACTTGTATATGATAATTTTTATTTAATATATCTTAAAAAAATCTCATTTAATATAAAGTATTTAACCCAACGGGTTCTAAAACCTTATTAGGGGAATTGCAGCAAAATAAAATAGGCGATAGTTCCCTAAGTTGAACCTGAACTGAGTAAAAGTGTAATTGAATAAAGATACCAAATAATATAAGGTAATCGCAAAATAATATTATTCTGAAACCAATTACACAAAATAGAAATGTACAGTGTTGGCAGTCGATAATTTTATTGTCTATACATATAATAAAAGAGTAGGATCGAAATTACGCTTCACTAAATATTTTTACCAGAAATTAAAAGGGGTGATAAAAGAAGGGTAGCAGAATGCATAAATGCAATTTTTAAGATTCTTGTCTGTCTGTCTGTCTGTCTGTCCGTCTGTCTGTCTGTCTGTCTGTTTGTTCACGCTAATCTCCGAAGATACTGAACGGATTTTCATGCAATTTACACAAATATATTAAGTAAAGCCCGGGGCAACATATAGGCTTTGTTTTATCGAAATCGGTTTTCAGAAAGAAAAGTTATCATCATTTAAAAATAATTTTAAAGGCACCATATCACCAAATTGCAATGCAAACTGACTCGCGTTGAACTTTTTCGAATTGTCAGATGTCAATCACAGTTTGATATGTAAATGAAACACTTTGATTATTTCGCCATTACCGATATATGTAATCGTAGAATAGTGGATATGCAGGCCCATTGCTTAACTTAGATGTGAGTTCGAATCTGAAGTTGAACGGAAATATTTTTTTTTGTATTTATTTTTTTAAAGAACTATATTATAAAAATAGAAAATGTATTATTGAAATATTATATGAAAAGGTATTTCTTATGAGATCGTTTATTTCACCTTTTCATCCATCCTTTCTCTACAGAATTACGATTATTCGACATTGTTTTTATTGCTTCTTAAGGACTGTCTCGTATCTTAGAGGTTTCCGCATTTAGCACCGGAAACCCGAGTAGGTATCCCGGGAAAAGGGAATTTAAAAAAAATGTCTCAAAATGAAAATGATCAATTAAATGAAATAAATATCGAGGTGGATACAGTATCTTCACCACTAATTAAATTTATAAAAAAAATAAGTAAATTTCTTTAAAGTCGTGTCGATAATATGATGCAAAAGCAACCGTCAATGACTAATTTGATAGCTCTTTCCCAAAAGAAATCACCAAGTACAGAGGATGGAGGATATGTCATTTGAAGAAAGCTTGCTCAAAAGCGAACCCCACGCGAACGAAGTCGCGGGCATCAGCTAGTTGTTAAATAAAACTGAAAACCGATAGAATTATTTTGAATATCCGTTCACTTTGTAATGACATGAAAATTATTTTTATAAAAACCAACCGCTTTTAATGTCGTATATAATAATAATAAATATAATAAAAGAGAGTCTGAGAGCGTTGAGTCAAAAAAGTTTCATTATAACTACTTAATATCATTTACGAGGAGATGTTTATTTAGGCCTAGGTATGTTGACGTTGATGTTCAAAGTGTTTAATCCTACTAGAATATAATCCTATAATCATGTTATCGCAATATCACTCAATTTATCTTAGTTTATTGTCATTTAAGAATGGCCATTGTAATCTCAAATTGCAAATATTTTTTTAATTACCGGGTCCGATTCACATATAAGAGACAATACTACTCGAGTTACGCCTATGATATAGCATAATCATTATATTATTGATTTGAAAAATATGCATTTTTCACAATATTACACATTACCTAATAAAACTTTGAACTGCAATAATTGTTATAAGCGATTTTAAACACGACCTAACACTGTGATTTTGAACCAATATGACTTACTAGCTGATGCCAGCGACTTCGTTCGTGTGGGCTTCATATTAAGCTGAGCTTTTGAGCAAGGTTTCTTCATATGTATATATACATTTCTTTATATTGATATCCTCTATTCCACGAATACATATTGAAAGCGGTGAAATAATCAAACTATTTAATTTCCATATCAGTGTTATTGACATCTGATAATTCGAAAAAGTTCGACGCGAGTCAGTTTATTGTAATTTGTCGAAATGGTGCCTTTAAAATAATATTTAAATGATGAACTTTTCTTTCCGAGAACCGATTTCGATGAAACAAAGCCTATATATTGCCCGGTAAATTGCATGAAAATTTGAGATTAGCCCGTACAAACAGACAAACAGACAGAGAAAAAAAATAAAAAAATATGCTTTTGTTGCATGACAATGACAATGATTTTAGCTTTTTTTTTCTATGTACAAACATTTGACCTCTACAGTTTTATTATAAGTATATATAGATGTAGGAAACTTCGAAAACAATTGAGTATGCATGGCATGTACTTTCAAGATCTCTAATAAGTATTATAATACTAAGCCTATACTTTTTGAGTTCGAAATTAATAATGACCCAAACAAATAGTACAAAATATTTCGATGGACTTACACTTCTACTGCTTATTTTAAAAAATACAGCAGTAGAAGTGTAAAATGATTGGAAATGATTGATTGAAAGATCAGCATAATTCTTTTCATTTAAAATATTTAGCGATTTACTGCATTTTTATAATAATATATTTTCAAAGGATGGCAGACACATATTAATTTTTTTTTTATTTTTTTTTTAGAGAGCAAGTTTATCGAATGTGATAGAGTATAAGAAACAGCGAATATTTCAGCGAAGTTGGAACTCATAATTGAAATTTGTACTATATTCTGAGATCGCTAATATTTTGGCAGATCAAATATAAATCTAAAAAAAAGTTCACATTCAAGGAAAACTAATAGTGAAGATTACTCTGAAAGATATTAGTATGTATATAGTAAACTTTCAGCTGAGTTCTTATACCTGCACCTGAACGAAATATAAATTCAGACCAAGACTTACATACTTAGACATAAGGTAAAATCTATTACTTGAGTTTTAATTGGATTATTTTTAATCCATAACAATGAGTTTATTCAACTATAATGCAAACGTTTATACGTTATATTTTTTAAACTCTATTGCCTACATCAAAGCATATCAATTTGATTTTATTCCTATCACATAATCCTTTTGAGACGGACACGTGTACTTTACTATATGAAATATTTCAAAAAAAAATAAAATTCAATAGTCCAGGCGCGATAATATGCACTTTAAGTATAATTGGTAAGTGAAGAGTTGTGAGGATAGATAGATAGATAATTAGCAAATTATAATTTACGCGATTCCCATTACTCTCCCGGAAGGGTCGACTACAGAAGAAGATATAATTAAAATTGCAATGGAAACTTTTGGGGCATTATCTTCTGACACCAGAATCAGAATAAAAGACCAATCTTAATGCGTGTTTAACTAGGCCTCTTCGAGCGAATTAACCGAATTGTTCAGAAAACTAATGTTCAGTTGTATAAACACTTGTACAAATATTAGGAATATTAATAGGACTTGAAATTCACAGTTTTTTTAGTATTATGTATATCATATAAAATTGAAAAAAATTAAATGGCTGTTGTATTAAAAAAATAGCTGATATATATTTTATTAACTTGCATAAGCTAAAAACTAAAATCGCATAGCACATCTCATAATAATTAACGTAATGTAATATATATATGAATATTGTTAAAATATCTAAATAAAAAAAACTTACTCTGACTTTTTTTTCTTGTATCCCATTTTAGAAATAACGTTACAAATTTTTTTTCATGAAGACGCTGGAGAATAAAATGAGCGAGGTGTTGACGCTCGAACGCCGACGTCAGGCCTCGACGGACGCCGAATGCTTATTTACTACCAAGAAATTAGCTTTGCCTCTTCTATATAACACCGCCACGATGTCATATAATCTATATGCTAATATATAGGCAATAACAATCATCTCATTCACACTTATTAGTTTATAACGATGGCTATCTATTCCGTGTTTGGATTGCTATAATTTTAGTAATGTTTGTAGTATATTTTTTGTATATCAAAATGTATAGTCCTGAAATAGTAATTTGTTCCAGTAACCAACTTTTGAGCGCATTTAATACCACTAAAACAAGTCACAAAAGATCATGAAAAATATAAAGGTAACAAAATTCTCCTGCTGTCCGTATTAGTTGTGAGTCCAACCCTGTTCCCGGGATGGTATCACTATCTCTAGCAGTATTAATCCCACATTACTTTGCAAGAGAACGTGACCGCGTAATACAACGTATATACATACACACGCAAAACGCCCCGGCTTCGCACAGGTAACATGTGGATGTACTATACAAAAAATAGTCTATGTTACTCGCTGATAATGTAGCTTTCTATTGGTAAAATATTTTTAATCGGTCCAGTAGTTTTTGACAAATATACAGTTTTTCCTCTTAATAATATTACTAGCGACCCGCCCCGGCTCCGCACGGGTAGTAGAGCATAGTATGCCTAGGTACATGTTTTGTTTGTCGTACGATTGCAATCGATCGCATTAAAAAAATTGCGATAACTCCTAAGATATTCATTAATTTATATGGTGTAAGACATTGTAATAATATGCATGAAACGCTTAAGGTAACTAACGTATTTAAATTGATAAGGATTAATAATGTAACCGTCTAGATAGCATTCCAATTACCGTATTATATGTGACCATTTTTTTAGAAGATATAATGTGTATAGCTAGCCTTAAAAGATATATGTGATCCCGGACTTTTTTGTAGATCTATAAAAGAGAAATATCCCACCATGCATTATTTTGTTATATCTCAAAGGGATTAGGTTAGGAAAGGTTAGTTGTTATATCTCAAAGGGCGCTTCTTATTTACATATATCATCACACCCTGGATTAGGGCAGAAACAGCAGTGTTTTCGTTGAAAGCATTGATATTTTCCGACACTTTCAACAATTGTCGTTATATTTCAACCAATTAACACAAAACCTTGACAAATTATATCTATTCATAAACCTTCTTCATGAATCACTCTATATATATTATTATTTTTTATTTAATTTATTTTAACATCAAACAGTCATGTACAAACATATAAATATTAGTTAAAACCTCATGAAAATCCGTTCAGTAAATTTGAGTTTACCGCGAACAGTCAAATAGACAGACAGACGCGGCGGAGGACTTTGTTTTATAATATTTGGTGATTAATGCGTATGTTATTTCAAAATTTCAGTATAATTATTAAGAAACCTAAATGTATTAATTGTGAACGAAATTACAGTTAGACCAAATCTGTCATCCCACAGGTAACTGTAGGTTTTATTCTCTTTTAACTCAGATTAAATAAAAAAGGCAGATGGAGCACACCGACCATGCGAGTGAGACCACGAAAGCAAATACAAAATCAAAAGAAAATACAAACTCGCGACAGTGAAGAGTCATATTGTTAATACATCATAAATGATTCATTATTATATGCTAAAAAAATGCCGTCTTGTGTTTTTAAACATTGTTAAAGTTGTTCCCAAAAAAAAGAAGATGGAATATGATTTCACAGGTCTTTCAATTATTGGACTGGTTTTATTATTTATTTACCTGAAAAAATTGCGGTTTTCTTGGAATAAAAAACCTCAACAATAATACGTCGGTGTTGCAAGTTTTCATCGAAATATTTTTCTCTTCAATTAGGAAAACAACCTAGGCATTAGTGACGCTAACTGCTTAATGTAGGGACGTGTGTGCAAAATGTTGTTCTAAGTAAGCTAACTTTGGAAACTTATAAGTATATAAACAAACATAAAACATTTATTTAGTTATTTATCTATCCAAATACTACTTTAATAAGAAATAATATATCAAAAGTACAGGGAGTTTTTTCTATTTCTGGTATCATTACACGCACACAAATGCACGTGTCCCTACAGTGCCGCTGGCCGCTGCTAGTTGTCACGCAAAAATAAAATTATATTCGGCGACATACTATTTGTTGCGATGGAGTCATCTACCATTTTTAATTATTCTGAATCTTTTAATAATATTTTCTAATTTCTTACCAGGTACTTACACAGAAAACATCAAATCGTATGACAATTTTTTTTTCGTTATTCTGGTGCGGAAATGAGCTCTTATCGATACCCTTCTTTTAATTAAATATCATAGGAGCCAGTCTTACGAAACTGTATTGATAGTATATATAATATGTAATTGATTGCCCATTTTCATCGCTGTACATTATCAAAAACATATTCTGTCAATTATTTTAACCATTCAATTGATGTGTGTTGTCGTTAGTGTTACATCTATAGGATCACGACACAATATTGCTCCAGTACAATACCTATTTAGATTTATGTATTATATTAAATAGGTAACTTATCTAAGGACACATGTAAGGGGGCGTCCATAAATTACGTGAGGTGTTTTTTTAAATTTTCTGTATGGTGAGATGTAGTGAGATTTTATTCAACCCCCCTAGGCTGTTCTCTGTGAAACCACAGAGAACAGCCTAGTCATTGATAAAAATATAGAAATCGAAATTCAAATTGAAAAACTCAATTCCATCAAAATGTCCATTGGTCCTGTAAGAGTAATTGCGAAGGTTGTTTAAACGAAAAAGCCTTGAGTACATTTTATTATAAGCAATAGCGTCAATGAGATCTTGTTTATTTCCTAAACGAAATGCTACACGCCGCATGCTTGTGGCTCAATTTATGAACTGATTTATATATAATTTTTATATAGTGTATATATTTTGAACAATTGAAGACTCTGTCATGGATTTTATATGATCATTACTATCAGAAATTCCACTTGTTAGCTATCTAGCTAGGCATGATAAATAGATAAAGTGCATAAAGCCTTTCTATGCAATTATTATATCTATCGGTTTATCTATGATTCATATATATCCTACGTCTTTATCGCAATTTAAGCGATTCGATAGATTTAACCTTTCCCATTTCTTATGGATTAGGTATCTTATAATTTAATAACAATAATTTTGGATGAGATCTAATTTATCTTCCACGCATGGGTTTCGAATCGATTGATTATATACATATCTCTACCAACCAAATACGAAAAGAAAGAAAGCGTTTGTCGTTAAGTGATCGTAATGTTCGTTTGAACAAAAAAATTAATAATTAATAGAAAAATAAATAATATTATAAAACATTATAAATCTGCATTCATTAACCATAATTAATAATCATATTATTTATAAATTTGTACAGCTCTATTTGCTGATATATGCAATAGAAAACGTCCCAAATCTATATATACATACATACATCTATATACATACATATAATAAAAGAGTAGGATCGAAATTATGCTTCACTAAATATTTTTACCAGAAATTAAGAGGGGTGATAAAAGAAGGGTAGTAGAATGCATAAATGCAATTTTTAAGTTTCTTGTCTGTCTGTCTGTCCTTCTGTCTGTCTGTTTGTTCACGCTAATCTCCGAAGATACTGAACCGATTATCATGCAATTTATTATCGTCGTTTAAATATTATTTTAAAGGCACAATTTCACCAAATTGCAATGCAAACTGACTCGCGTTGAACTTTTTCGAATTGTCAGATGTCAATCACAGTTTGATATGTAAATGAAATAGTTTGATTATTTCGCCATTTTCGATATGTATTTGTAGAATAGTGGATATGCAGTCCAACTACGTAACTCCAGATGCGAGTTCAAAACTTCACTGAAAGAATTTTTTTTTGTATATTTTTTTTAAAGTACTATATTATACCTGCAAACACAGGATATTATTCGGTCGCCTTATTATAACAATATAAAATGTATTGTTGAGGTATTATATTTATGTATAAAAATTTTTTATGAGATCTTTCATTTCACCTTTTCATCAATCAAATTAGATCGCAAAAGAAACTGTCAATGACTACTCTAATAGCTTTTTCCCTCAAGAAATCATCAAGTACAGAGGATGTAGGATATATCATATGAAGAAAGCTTGCTCAAAAGCTATCATAAGCTGATATGATAAAGCCCACGCGAACGAAGTCGCGGGCATCAGCTAGTCTATAATAAGCATTTATTTCGTATTCAAATTTAATGTAGGCCTTGCAGGTTACAAATAAACATAATAATAGCATATAATGCATTTTCATAATCAAAATAATGTAGAGACGTGCAGATTATTTCGTTCGACAGGTCAACAAACCTTTTTGCAAAACTGCGGAATAAGCTATTGAATTTGAAAATGATGATTAAGATTCAGGCCATCGGAGATATTTATAATAATAAATCCAAATTTAAAATATAATAAAAATAAAGCCTTTATTGCACTAATCTCAGCCCGTGTCAAATTCCGCCTAGGTTTTTTTTTATGTCAGATATCGACAGCATGAGGTTCACTTGATGGTGGGTGACACCCCAGCCACAGATTATTATCAGTCAATGATGCGCTGTCGACCCAATTTTTACATCGAGCATTCGGAAATCGAAACGCGCAATATGCACTTCACGGCATTTCCATCTATGAACGGTGGTTCGTTACCCGGTTGGAATTTATATTTTATGTTCCTCCCACCCGATCAATGCCTGAAGTTACCAGACGTGGGGAAAAAATGTTAACAGAAAATTATAAGCATGTGCTCCCGGTGGGATTCGATCCCGTCAAAAATTTTTAAGTAAACAATTTTTCCTTTGATATTCTTTTTCGTTTACCTTTAATTTACCTACTGCACATTGTACAAACATGATTATATCGTTAACATAAAATAATTTAGGGCCATGGGGCCTCCACTCCTTAATTGCCCCAAGGCATTCATACCTCTAAATTCGGCCCTGACTAATTTACATGCTATCTTACATTTTTAAAAGTTTTTTATCTAGTCGTGCTTGCATCGCAAATAGCCTCTCCCAGCTTCTCCCAACCTTTCCTATACCATGCTTTCCTCCACCATGTTTTTCCCACTGCGCTGTGACACCTCCACCACCCATCTTCTCTTTGGTTGTCCAATACTTCTCACCATGTAGACTGGAATATATTCTGTCCCGATTTTGGGCCATTTGTCTACTTGTTATCACTGTTATCCTATGGACGTGACCATCCCAGTTCTATTAAAACTAAATATTAAGTATATGCTGTATATATGTATATTGCACTAGCGATCCACCCCGGCTTCGCACGGGTGCAATGTAGATGAACTATACACAAAAAATAGCCTATTTTACTCGATAATAATGTAGTAAACGAGAAAGTGCGTGCTCCTATTTCACCATGCCTACTGCTGATAGAGGACAAATCTTTGTTTTTTATTTTAATTACTTAAAGATGTCTTGTGGAACATGGTGTAATGGTTGCAGCTCCTTACAAAAAAATTGTAAAACAAAAAACTTGGCGATTAAAAAGACGCCCTTGATTTGAGAGCTGGAAGTAAATGTAAAATTAGAAGTATTTTTTTATTGACGTTCATAAGTGTACATTATTATGTTACCTAAACGAATAAACGATTTTGAATTGAATTGAATTGAATAATTATTGGTGAAATAATTTTTAAAATCGGTCGAGTAGTTTTTGAGTTAAATCGAAACAAACAAACAAACGCATATTTCCTCTTTAGTATAGATAATCACGCATGCAACAGCACAGAGAAGCTCCCGTTTCTTACACAGCAATATAGCTTATTCAGCAAAAATATATTCGCAGTATAGATAAAATAATGTACTATTATTAGTATTATACATTAAACATTTTAAAATAAAACTTTATTTTCTATAACATAGGTAATATATACTTATTTGCCAGGCTCGTTGGCGCGTGGATTCGAATGCCACCGAGACGAAATGGTTATATAATTTTCTGTAAGCATGTCTTCCCCACGTCTAGTAACTTCGGGCATTAGTGGGAGAATAAAGAAATTCCGACCGGGTAATGAACCACAGTTCATAGATGGAAACACATGAAGTGCTTATTGCGCGTTTTGGTTTCAGTCTATGGATTTCCGAATGCTCGAAGTAAAATCTAGGTCGACAGCCCATCATTAACTGATGTTCTGTGGCAGGGGTATCACCAAGTGAACCTCATGCTCGTCTGTCGATATCTAACAAAAAAATATATCATAACAGCAAAGCATATCCACCTCTACAGTAGTTTACTACGATTTATCTTCAGCAATGAATTTTCATAGATGGAAAAACCGTGAAGTGCATATTGCGCGTTTCGGTTTCAGTCTATGGATTTCCGAATGCTCGAAGTAAAAATTAGGTCGACAGCGCATCATTGACTGATGTTCTGTGGCTGAGGTATCACCTACCATCAAGTGAACCTCATGCTCGTCTGTCGATATCTGACATAAAAAAAAAAAACACTCGGGGAGCTCTTACAGAATGAGTGACAACGATTAATAATTAGGTACTATTGTCTCCTTCTAGATGTACTACTTAATGATGGGTAAACCGCTATTATGTAGAGACACAGTCAGGTACGTACAGATATTCTCACACGGTTGTGTTTGCTCATCATTTGTTTTTTTGAGGTTAGTCTTTATAAAATAAGTAAGTGAAATCAACCCGTTTTCCATTAAATTCTAACGTCATTTCGAACATGAGAGCTAAAGCTAAAGTAATTTGAACGACCGTCAGGTCTTTTTGGGGCTCACGGGATCGCTTAACAGGCAACCGTGGTCCGGCGCTATGATATCCACCTTCACAGGCTTCCTGCATACACCAGTTTTTGTTATCAACCTTACGTGCCACTGCACGAACTTCAAACATCCACCAATTTCTCAAACTCTGATCGATAGGTGCTCCATAAATTGAAAGCATTTAACCACCTGGGAATCGAACCCGGGACGCATGAGTTAACGGACGATTTTATCAATTAATATTCAATTAAAAATAGGATAATTCAACGGGGTAAATATGACAGATGGTAGGTAGGCGTAAGAGTAACTCATACTCCGTTTTTCGATGTGTATGAGTTACGTGACGTACTCCAGCCGGGCTAGCATGACCGCCACGAGATATGTCGCGGACGAGAGAAGACAAACTAAGATGTTAGATATCTCGATATAATATATCTTGACATCGACAATTTTGACAGAAAATATATCTCGGTCGACAAATATATCTATTTTTTATATAAAAAGTCGAGTTTTAAGTGTAATTGTCATGTTAGACCCGAAAGAAATAAAGCGATAGTCGATTGAAACACGAGAAAACGGTAGACAAAATTTTGTCGCGCTTGTCATGCTAGCCCGGCAGGAGTAGGTACTAATAAAATATGTCTACATTATATTTAATGATTTAAAAAAAAAATTAATACTTTTTAATAGAGGTGGCAAACGGAACTCATAATTTTACAATGATCTGAACATACACACATAACTGAACTTACAACACATAATTTTACAATGGTCTTTATCATGACATTTACATTATGTTTATTGAGCTACAATTAACCATCTGCTTTTATCTGCTTTTATTGCGCACACATTATTTAAGATATCCACTGATAATGTACAAAACTACGTTCTTAACCGAATAATGAGTTATAGTGATTCTGATAAGAAAATAAATCAGATTTAAATAAAATACTGTATACCGGATTAAAACGCGATTTATTATTTATATTGTTTAAATTATTTATCCCGACGTTTCGGATGCTTTTCAGCAACCGTGGTTGCGGGAGACTGCTCAAAATCGCGTTTTAATCCGGTATACAGTATTTTATTTAAATGTGTGATACTCGCGTTAATAAAAGACAATATTAAATAAATCAGAGTTAAAAAATATATTCTTCAGCGATTTCCATCAATGCTTAGTAAACCAATAGTTACATCGTCAATTCGTCATCATCAGTTTCAAATTCATTATGATATTTGGACACTGATGCTGTGTCAACCCACATGGATGCCATTTTGAGAAAATTGAGTTTGAAGTTTTAATTCGATTTTAGTAAATTTCTTTTAAAAAATAACAGAAATAATAGATTTTGTTGTAATTATTATTAGTAAACTAAATGAATATCGTTTTGTTTTGCTAGCAGTCAAAGTAATAGAATTTAATGCATTATTGTTAAATATTCTAAACAAGTTAGGATTTCGCGCCCACTAGTTTTCTCAATATTTTTGCTGTTAAAACGATTCAAATATGTATCCCTTTTAAGATATACTAAGATTAAATATATACTCCAGCTCATAAGAAAGCGATTGGTATCAAAATTTACATTTTTGTCATTTTGTGGGTTGACACTGTATTGTTTAACAGCGTCCATTTTAAAGATTAAGGCAACGCCTCGTCAACTGGAATTCTACTAACATTTCACTCCTAACCTTGGTTTTTAATTCTTTCTGTCGGTAAAAATAATGTATTTCTTCTTTACCTATACGATTGGAGTTTCCTTTTCCCTTCTATCTTTCTATGTGCTTCATATATTTTAATTCACTAAAACTTCTATAAAACCAAACAAATGTACCTGAAATTCGATAAAAGTTTTGCAATTACTAATTTTTAAGATGTAATCGATTCTGTAGATTTTTAACTATCTATGATATAATTAATGCATTTATGTTCTATCTATTAAAAAATTCAATCTTATAATTAGAGTTCAAGGTAGAGTTCTTTTCATAAAAGAAGTCCTTTTTAGGTGTCGCTAGTGTCTATGGAGTTAAAAATACTTTCATAAAAAATATTGTAGTTCTAACATTATCCGTGGGACTTCTTTCTTGAAACGTACTCTATATAAGTACGTCTTGTATAATCATATGCTATGCCTAGACAAAAACTGTGACTTACATTGGCTTTGTTATAAATTGCTATTACAATTTGTACAGGCGCAATATATTATTTGTCTTGAATTGCACTTCTGATACTGTGGTAGATCAGGCAGGGGCGGATTTCCCTTTATGCCGAGTAGGCCAGAACTAGGTTCTGTGGCAAATTTGGGGGTGTCAGAACTCTTTGAACTTATACTTTAACTTTTAGAAACCTTTGTGAAAAGCCTTGGAGGTATTCTAATATTTCTTATATATATGTAATCCAATTCTTCGTTCTTTACTTGATACTTGAGGAGGTCGGAAATTTTCCATAGGCCAAGGGCGGCAGATTTCAAATCTGCCCTGAAATCTGGGATTATACCGTCATTTCAAACGCGATACATGACAGAGCTATACTTACACGATGTTTCGCGCTGTCAAGTTCTCTGCTAAAACCCAAGACCTTTCTATCGTAAGAAATATTGTTTTTGTAGTGGTAAGGATTTTTTGACCTGTCGATGCATTATATGGCAGTGTTAGGTGGAAAGTACCCATCTGAAATTGTTAAGTCTATGAGATCTAGGCACCTCACTACACATAACGTCAATTAGTGACGTATTTTCGAACAATGTAATCTGGTTTACAATAATATTTTTTATTAAAGAAAAATGCATTGGGTTACTTTTGCCCAATATGAGAAGTTCTTAAGCCAGTATAGTCTACGATATTTCGTTGAAAAACTTTAGACCAGGAAGTACAATGAAGATATTGCTGCTAGGACTGCAGCCTATGCTGTCTGGGAAATAAGACAAATAACTCATATAGAGACGACTGGAATATAGTATATTTTAGTATTTCCGTAGTATAATGGCTAATTCCATGTTTACTATATTATGGAAAAATTTATATACGAGTAGATATATATGGAATTTTTATACGGGATAAGGATCTGACCGACAACTGACATTGATACTATATTTATTTCACAAAATGAGCATTTTTTTAAAGCACGGTCACGTCACAGTAAATTTTCTCTAATATCTACATTTCGAGTGTACACTGTACAGTAATATCTATAGACTTTTATAGTATTAAATGGGATAAGCTTGATTTGCCTACTCTATACTCTATCACATTCGCTGCGATACAGGGCTGAAAGTAATACTCCTACTCCTAGTAGCCTTAAGTAGTAGTTTTATTCTGCGAGCAAAATAGAGTGAAAAGTTCGCGATGAATGCCAATATTGGCTTTTTACCTATTAATTAACTCGTGAAAAGTTTATATATCCAAGGCTTTTTGACCTACTAACTAGGGGTACATTGACAAAAATGTTTGGCGCAGCGAGCGTCTTAAAGAAGTTCAAATTTATTTTATAGGACAAGTACATATACGTTTTTGTAATGAAATCCCTGAAAACCTGATTATATCATTTGTGGCAGCTTTAAATATCAACGATTCAAAAATATTTGTAAAGTTTACTTAAAAAAAGATGAATTTTAATTTTAATAATAAGCAATTTGAATTTGAATCTACGCTTCACGTCTTTCCATCTACTGGTAAATGGTAATTCGTTACCTTGTCGGAATATTATGTGTTCGTCTTCTTTTCCAAACCTCCGATTCTAATGTTTAAGTTTATTATTAGTATATATTTATTGATATTACGGTTTGGAAATATAAGTAAGTTATATTTTCAGACCACAATCTTCATCATTGGATGTATTGCACAGCTTTAAAAGCACCTATTTTAAAAAAGATAGTTGTTTTTTTTTCATATATTTGAATACTAATTCATAATATATGTATATCATTTAGTTATGGTATATAACTGTGATATGTTTAGTGTGAAAATATTGAAAACTAACTGCTATGTATTTGAAAATTATTCAGAATTTATTTTTCAAAAACGTGATATTCAAATAAAAAATGCTTTAGGTACCAGATTGAAATGCTTTTTTATTTGGATTGGAGCATATGGAATTCCGTGATCTCTGCCTACATTGCCACCTAATGGGAAAGAGGCGTGATGTGCGAGTATGTATATATGTATATATTTTTTATCCCAAAATTATTCAGTAGAAAATACAGTAGAATCTATCTAATCCGGCACTATTAAAAACCAGAGGGTGCTGGATTATTGAAATGTTCGGATTACTGGATTGCATTGAAAAATTCATCTTCTATACGTATAATAATTTATGTATATATTATATATGTATATCTAATATATAAAATTCTCGTGTCACAGTTTTCGTTGCCATACTCCTCCGAAACGGCTTAACCGATTTTGATGAAATTTTTTGTGCTTATCCGGTATCTATGAGAATCGGCCAACATCTATTTTTCATCCCCCTAAATGTTAGGGGTAGTCCACCCCTAATTTTTTTTTTTAATTTTTGGACGAAATTTTTTGTTTTTATTTTTTTATAATGTGGTATTAAAAAATACATACAACCCCTGCTTTTTTTGACAAAAAATCTTGATCCGTGCGAAGCCGGGGCGGGTTGCTAGTATATATACATATAATAAAAGAGTAGGATCGAAATTATATATATATATATATATATATATATATACATATAATAAAAGAGTAGGATCGAAATTACGCTTCACTAAATATTTTTCCGAGAAATTAAGAGGGGTCATAAAAGAAGGGTAGCAGACTGCATAAATGCAATTTTTAAGATTCTTGTCTGTCTGTCTGTCGTTCTGTCTGTCTGTCTGTCTATCTGTCTGTCGTTCTATCTGTCTGTTTGTTCACGCTAATCTCCGAAGATACTGAACCGATTATCATGCAATTTACACAAATATATTAAGTAAAGCCCGGGGCAACATATAGGCTTCTTTTCATCGAAATCGGTTCTCGGAAAGAAAAGTTATCATATAAATATTATTTTAAAGGTACATTTTCACCAAATTGCAATGCAAATTGACTCGCGTTGAACTTTTTCGAATTGTCAGATGTCAATCACAGTTTGATATGTAAATGAAATAGTTTGATTATTTCGCGATTTTCAATATGTATTCGTAGAATAGTGGATATGCGGTCCCACTGCGTAACTCCAGATGCGAGTTCGAAACTTCACTGAAAGAAATATTTCTTTGTATTTTTTTTGAAAGTACTATATTATAACACACAATAGAAATTGACGTATTATATTTATGTATAAAGTATTTTTTATGAGATCTTTCATTTCGCCTTTTCATCAATCAAATTAGATCGTAGAAGAAACTGTCAATGACTACTCTAATAGCTCTTTCCCTCAATAAATCATCAAGTAAAGAGGATGTAGGGTATATCATATGAAGAAAGCTTGCTCAAAAGCTCAGCTTATGATAAAGCCCACGCGAACGAAGTCGCGGGCATCAGCTAGTAATAAATAAAATAAAGCAATTCATAAACGGAACACGTTTAGAACATGAGCACAAATATACATTATATTTGTTTTTAATAGTGCCGGATTACTGAGTGTCTACTTTATCTATTATTATAAAATAAGAAATATGTATGTGATACTAGTATTACCAAAAGATTATAGGTATTATTTAACAATTAAACGAAATATTGTTATTTGACCATAAATTGGTAAATTGTTGTATCGACATCAAAAATATTGCGGTTGAATTATGTTTTTACTCAGACGAAGCCGCGACACCTACTTATAAATAAAACATGTCAGAATATATAATCTATAATTCCCAGTTTTCTCAGCTCACTGCGTAGAAAATATTAAACTTGATATCCAACAATCTAGTTGAACGCGAATGTTTAAATATTGATAAGTACATATCCGCAACTGAACTCAAATGACGCAAAATGAGCCCAGAAAAACTTCACCAATGTATCGACGTGGACGATCAGTGAAAGCAGACTGATGTTCTACTATGTTGTGTAGGTACAGCGGGTACTCAGAACGGGTCCTTTGATAAGAAACTAACGTCGTATAGTACACTCGCTGTAATATAGATAGCTAGAGAAAATGTATCGAGTTTTTGCTTGGACTCTTATTCGTAGAGAATTTAATTAATATGTTATTGATTTGATTGTAATTGATCTGATTCTTGAGTGTATTGCATACAAAATATGCTTTGATAATTGCAAGAATAATGAAATAATCAGTGATTTTTTTCTTCATAATAAGAAATCTCAATCAAAACCGTATTAAATTTAGTGGGGGTTTTTAAATATATTTACCTGCAATTTAATTTAATTAGTAGATACTTTAATCAGATTTCACTCGTGTACGTGCATATAGTCAGGGGCATGCATGAATATAATATACATATAATAAGGCATACATATACCACGCCTTTAAGCCTTAAAGATTAATAAAAAAAGGAATATTTCATTGTATTTTATCTTTATGAAGAAGATTTTTTCTTGTCTTCTTCCGAAACCCTTTGTTTTCCCAAATCAAAACTTAATAAATAAGGGCGAGACAATTTACGAGTATATGTATATATGTGCTGAGCCTAATAAAAAAAGTAATAACTCTATATTATTGGTTATCACGTCATATAAAATCAAATCAAATCAAATCAAAAGTTTTTTATTTCAAATAGGCCTTTGCAGGCTCTTATGAAACGTCTAGTTGCAGAAAAGCAAAAAGTTACTTATCGATTCTTATTGCTTTTCCTAAATAATAAACCATAAAGATGTTTGGCATAACTTAATTACTTTTGCACCTAATAAATCTAGATTTATATTGCAAATCTAACATAAACCTTAAACACACTACAAAAATTACGTAAACGCTTCAACAAAATGCATAGTCATATTACTAACTATTTCCTAGACAACTTTCAATTGAGCTTAGTATTACGTTCGTATTAGAGGGACAATATGGTATGAGCGCGGTAGTGGGCTGGAGCGGGCTGCGTCGTTATCAGTCGTGCAAGAGTCTAATCACTTTCATTGCAACCCCGTGAAAGAGGTCGCAGCGCGCTATCACGCAAGCTCGCTGGCCGGTCGCGTCGGCACGCAGTCGGTACCGCGCAGTAAGTGCGCGCAGGCGTGCGCTTACTCTGCGCACGTTTTGCGCTTAAAGCGAGTTCGACACCCGGCAGTTGCCGGGAATGGAGGCCTGCTGCGCGATCACAGCTGCCGAGGACCTTGTGGGTGACCAGGTATGATAGTGACTCTCGTGATCAGTGCTATTAATTTTTAGCAAGGGCAGAACTACGTGTGATAGTTTCTGGCTGTGTGGACCGACTAACAGTGTCTTCTACTTTATAAATACGGTGACTACGTCTACACGTGCGTATATGTAACACAATCAAAACTTTTAACACAAAATTTTATACATTTGTAAAGAATCTATGAAAACACGAAATACTTTTGGCCCCTATTAAAAAAAACTGCGGCTATTTGTTGCTTTTACTTATCATATGCCCAGTTTAAAATACTTGTTTTATTTGAATGTAATACAAAATTACTTTTCCGAAAATTAAAACGAAATACAATACCAAAAATGTCAAAATCTTCTTCAGAAAATTGTTAAAAATATTGTAGAAGTGTAGAATATATACGCAACTTTATCTGAAAAATGGTGGTGTTGAGACTTATCTGGCACCAAAATTTTCCGCCACAAATACAACTTAAATGTAGATTATTTTATTATCATAATAAACAATTCTCCAAACAAACATATTACATAAACACAATTTATTTATGAATGAAACATTCAACCACTATTTTGACATTAAACATTCCACAATATTAAAATCCTGGCTGAGTTATTTTCGACCTCACGGCCGCTTCATAATTGTATTTAAATAAAATACAAAGAAACAGCACGAGAAAAGATCTTCGAACGATTAATTTGAATATTAATTAAAATTGTATTCTTGATAGAATATTATAATCAAACATTACTTTTCAATATTACGTACTATATATGTAGATTTGAGTTAATAGCATGTTTATATTTTGGGTAAATGATCGGAACGAGTATTAGAAATTATTTGTACTATAACTTAGGCTAATATGTAAGATCGGTAATAATTATTGAGAATGAAGCGTGCGGGTTCAAAAGACATCAACGCCCGCCTCCCGACGGAGGAACGACAACGCACTAACCTACTGGAAAATTATATTAACTTGTGAATTTGAACAATAATTAAATATAGATAAATAAATAAAAGAAACATAGATAAATAAAAGAGGAAGCTTGTTTGTGTATATATAAATATAAACTAAATTGTGTCTACAAGTTAGCAATTATGGTTTTAAGAGCAAGTGCGTCTTTATATTACACAACTATAATATTTATGGAAAACGATTAAATTGTTTAATATTATATGATATTATGAGTTAATTGTTAAAATATTATTTGCGATGTATTTTTATTGTCTAATTGAGATTAAATTAAATTAAAAACGCTTAACTATATGTCAAGTATAATATATTTTTCTATTAAATTATTAATTAGAAACATTATACATAAGTTATTTTCAAGAACTTCCCGTTATTTAGAAGTGAAAAGTATAAGTAATTTTTTTTTTCACTTTTTTATTTTCACAACAAAACAATTCTAGTTATATTTAAATTTTTATCTATAATTAATTGAAACATTTTTTGGCAAAGTAATTTGAATAATATCCTTGATATTAGTTCAAATTGGTAGGTTATATTAAATATATATATTAAATAATTATAAAAAATCACGCCCTGAAGTCGTTGAATATTTATAAATTCTGGAGACAGTAGACATTGAATCTCTACTAACTAATTATTACTAACTACATTTTCACTTTTTTGCATTAACTACGATACTTACTCGTACAATAATATGGTTCGTTCCGAAATTTAAACAGCACTTACTTTTTCAATTGGTTCAAATAGGTAAATCCAAGTTATCGGCATTAACCATTAACATAATGAAAGAGGAATGCTCTTCACTTGAATGAGCCTTTTATTCTTCATACTTTATAAAATTCTTAGACTTCTATGTTTGCTTAATATCATTAGAAAATAATTCTTCTTTTAAGGTGGCTTTAAGCTTAACGGAGGTACGCTTTTGAAAATTGTCTAAGGTAATCGCGTTAGTTATATCATAATTTTAACTGCTAACCACTTCGGATCTTGCTCTCTAGCTTGCTAGCTTGTACTCGTATAAGACGATATACGCCAAACATAGGGAATACGAAGACATGTAAGACTAGGCAGATACGGAACCCACAATCCATGGATACGGCTTATTCATAAACGTATATAAGCATTAAAATATATACATACATACATACATATACATCACCCCTCTTTCCCATTGGGGTAGGTAGAGATCACGGAATTCCATATGCTCCGATCCTTCCATACCACTTTCGCTTCTTCTACTTTCATCAATGCTAAAAAATATATATTTTGTTTATTTCTTTCTGTAGTATTTTTATATTCGATAGAGAGAGACAAAATATATTTTTAAATATACTATAAACTATAAAGCTTATAATACGTTTATGAATAAGGACATTAGTATATATTTACACTACACACGTTGTTTAGTCTATTTCAGTAAAAATAATTCTGTATTTGCAGTTAGAGCTCTGCTTCATTGAGACACCATAGCCAAGTCACCGGGTACGTATCCAAGCAGTTAATATTAAAATGGCAGATACTTGGCTAGGGTTTGGTTAACGTTACTAAACCCTAGCCAAGTATCTTATTTTTTTTTCTTATTTCAATATTAACTGCTTGGATATGTAACCGGTGACGTCACCGTCTGAAGGAAATAATGATGTTTTGCGATCCGTATTCCTATATCGAGCTTTTTCCACAACTATCTATTGAATTCTGCTTTAATTTGAGGTACGTCGTGATATGAGTTCAGGGCAAGATTTTCAGCAGATGCATATAGTAAATAAAACGCACCGTTTTGGTGCTATAAATATCGCGATATTACATATGATAATGTTAACTTATGAATATAAAGTAAATATATTCACTGCTGTATATTGACGATTTATGACGTCAAAGTTTTGGTAGTACGAAATATATTTTTTATTTTTCATTGATAATTCACGAAATTTCATTGTCTTATTTCATGTTTACATTTGACTAATATTGTATTATTCTATTATTTTAAGTAGGTATGTGATGTGATAATTGATTTAATGTAATTGGTGTTATAATCGTTTTAATTGAATAAATAATAGTTTATTCAATAAATAAATCTTTCGGGTTTATTTATGTTAGATATCGAGAGACGAGCATGAGGTTCACTTGATGGTAGGCTCACCTCAGCCACAGAACACGCGCAATATGCACTTCACGGTTTCTCCATCTATGAACGGTGGTTCGTTACCCGATCCGAATCTCGATATTCCTCCCATCCGTACCCGAATTAACCAGACGTGGGGAAGACATGCTTACAGAAAATTATAATCATTTCGTCCCGGTCGGATTCAAACCCACGACCCATCGATGCGAACGGCAGGTGTTCTACCTAACGCGCCAACGAGCCCGACAAAACTTGCCATTCTATGGCGGGAAGGAAAAATTATTCAATAATTTCAAATGTGTTTTAGATTGTCCCTGGCGGCGGCCGTTGGGGCGCTCCACACGGTCTGCTGGATACCTGGTTTCAGATGCAGGTCAGTGGGATTGCCCATAAATATGTATTTATATAAAATCACACCACTATGCGGAACCGTCACCAGGCACGGAAAGAAACATGGCAGTGACTGCTATACCTACAAAAACGAACATCAGCGCCCAAGTGCGGATCCACCGTTGTGGGCACAATGGGCATACCCACAACCCTAATGGACTTGTGACATCACACTTTCACGGTCTATTGAGATCGATAGGCTGATGATACTGTATCGATCATGTTGATCATTCTTCGACTCACACTAGGTCGATTTTCGGGTGGCTGTGACCACAACCTTTTTTGAGGGCGGGAACCGCACCTGTCAGTATCGGCAAAATATTCTCGCCGACAGTTACTGACGCTCTGTGCAAGAGACGGTGTTGGTGGAACGGTCTAGTGAACAGTAGACTCCTTTAGAGAGCTCCAAGATAGGAGCCAACTTATTTCTGAAAGGCTGGTAAAGCACCTTTAAAACTTAACTTGTTTTTAACTTTCATCACCGCACCTCGCGACAAAACTCTAAGTTCCACCCGTACTATCTTGCTGACTGAAATTCAAACACGTTATTGTAAAATGAGTTATCACCAGCATCATATTATTATTATCACTTCTCGCAGTCCTTCACTCTCACATGAGCTACTGAAAATCTGTGCATGGGTCTTGTCTTAACAGATACTAAGTAGTTTTCCCTTTCGAGGATCATCTATCTATCTGTTTAGTTTGCATTATTATCTGATGTTTTTATATGTATATGTATGGTGTTCTAGAGTGGATCCAGCTTTCATGTAATGAGAGCCATATAGTCAAGATTTAGTCAGGACAGGCATAATAAATTGTAATAAAATAGTCATTATTATGCATGTGTATTTGTTTGCCTTCATACACTTAGTAGCTTTCTATTGGTAAGGATTTTTTTTAAATCGGTCCGAGTAAAAACAAACAAACAAATCTTTATATGTAATATTTGTATAGATAAACTTATTCATGAGATTAAAAAATATATCGTAGGTGAACCTCAATTCAGACCAGGGGGACATGACCCCATTCGTTGAATCTTGATGAAGATGACTTGAATGAATATTTTCTATTCTGTTCTACACATAAGACAAAATAATTACCTTAAATTTTACATCGGCATCTATAAAAGTTGGAGTTAGACATTTAATAAGTGTAACATATATTAGCATAATGTAATACTGCTTAGTTATATTCAACACATTCCGAAGCAAATCTGACGAGGTACACTTACGGAATGAAAATGTACCTAATAAATAGTTTTCTCACATAACATATTTAAATAATTCAATAATTTATACAATTATAGGCTTTATTGCGTTGAGTTGAATATTTTGGCGAATGGATATGTTGTATACCAATAACTATAATATAATAATGTTATCACATGCATTTTATTATATAATTTGTATTTTCTTTAGTTACGTTTAATAAAAGGCTGTTTACTTCAATATATTAATATAAATATTAATAGAATTCGATAAATATATTTCTAATACCTATAAACATTTTAAAGTTTAAATTTTAGAAAACTTAATTAGCGTTTTAAATATTCATGATACAAATTCTTAATGCATTCCATCTTTATTGTTACAAAAAATTATTTCTATCAAGTTTTCGCTCAGAAATCTATTTGATTTAACTTTGTGTAACATACTACCTATAAGATTTTTTACTTTTTTGTAGATTTTAATGGGCGATAGTTGATTTACGTCATATAATGTATTATTATTTATTATTTGTACGAGTAAACTTTAACAGCAATATTCTAAAATGTCTTTAATAACCCGATAATTACATATTTAAATAAAATAACGAATCCCAGATTGAAAGTAATTTATTTAAATACGCTAAAATAACACGAATTCTATTGTAGTAGATGATAATTATTATGCGATGCGATAGTGTAACACTCGATATTTCGATTTAGGATCTAATATACCTTTAGCACTAAATGAACAATCACATATACATAGATAAAAGTCTTAATATCTAAACTTCTACATAATTGGATAAAATCAATATAAAGTTCATACATACAAAGCTTATGCAATTGTTGATATTAGTTAACTAATTTTCCACTTGAAATGATATCCATTAAGCTCATTAGTAGATAAAATATAGAACAAATTGTGTGGGCACAATTTACACGGTTCGTAAATGCAAGGATTGTGAGAGGGCAGCCACCGTATCGTACATGGGAATAGGTTCGATCAACCGATTCCCGCTTAACAATTTAAAAATCGAACTTTCTTCGTGCCTTTTCATCCACAGATAACAGAACATTTTAGTACCTTTTAGAATTGTTTTTTTTTTTCATTACAATGTTAAGCGTGATTATTTGTTTCGCTTGTAACTACAACTCGTACATAATAACATAAAAAAGACGTTTCTAACTAAAAATTCCAAGTATAAATCAATTTTTTTAAACTCACGTCAACAAAACGCTTAACACTGCATGTGCTTAATATTTTACTTCCGAAACGCTATTTTGTAATTTGAATACTGATAGCTACATGAATCATTTTCGTAACAAAATGATTATTTATTGATTTGATAAAGCAAGAAGACCTTGTATGAGTTAAAAAAGTAGTTTCTGTTATCAACAGACACGCGAGGGGTTGCGTATACGCATCGCTGCTTCCCACTTATAACATGACGTGTGTTGTTTAATCAATTTTAATAATTATAATTGTATAACGAGGTATAATGAGAAACTCTGAATAGGAACTTTTGCTAATTTCGTGGAAATTTATTTGTTTTATTAAGAACAACGATACATTTTTATTTTAAATTCGGAAATTGTTTGGAAGATGTTTTTTTATATCTATACTGACGTTCAATAAAAACAAACCACTTAAAAAAAACGAAGAGCTACAACACTTAATTAATCGCTTCAACAATTAGAGAGAACATATTATTGTTTATTATTAATCCTTACTTTTATTATTTAAGTATTAGAATCTCAAACGCACTTGCCAAATATTATATTATAATCAATACTGAATTTTATTCCAGATTACGTCATAATAACTATGTCTTAATAATGTTGTGATAATATTATTAACTAATTTTGCTAAATATAATAGTGTAGAAAAAAAATCTGACATTGTGGTATAACATATGTTCATAACGGCTTTGAACGACAATGAGCACGAACAACTTGTGAAAAAGTATTCGTATCGTCGAGCTGTCATTTGTATGAAATTTCCATAGAGCAACACGGTCCACCGGCGAACCGGAGTCGAATTTCAAATGATTTCTCATACAACTGACAGATGGACGATACGAATACTTTCTCGATAGTCGTTCGTGCTCACCCCTCTGACAGATGTACGATTCGAATACTTTTTCGAAAGTCGTTCGTGCTCACCCCCCAGATTCTTACTATGCTTTTGCTTGCCAAATATTTGCCCAGATTTAATTGCACTAATTCGATACCTAGAGTTGGATTAACCTGTACATGATAGTCAGTATGTACTCAACCATTGGAGCGCGTACAGGAAGTCACAATTTTGTATATATTAGAAGCAGTGTTCATTCACGTGCGGCCCCTTTAATATTACACGCGGTATTCAAATCGTTCATTATATATCTTTTTAAACTTTAATTTTTGCTAATTTCAACTATTAGGCGTGCTAATTTATACATATTGTGGTTTTTATCGTTCAATTAGAACATAGGTTTCTCAACTATTTTTATTCCCGCGGAAATGCCAAAATTTTAAGCAAAGCTTTGAGACTCCTTTACTATAAAATTATATGAATTAACTTTTAAACCTCCACTAGACAGGTGTTATATTTTGATCCCCTCACGAGTCGCGGGTCACAACTGTAATTTTGAGAAACGTCGAATTAAAGATAAACCCTTTTCACATCACACTTACTTGCCTATAAAGATATTATGTACTTGCAACGCGCCCCGGCTTCACACGGGTGCAATGAAGATGTACTATAGACAAAAATTAGCCTATGTTACTCGTTGATAATGTTGCTTTCTATTGGTGAAAGAATTTTTAAAATCGGTCCTGTAGTTTTTGAGTTTATTCATAACATACAAAAATACAAATCTTTTCTCTTTATAACTATAGATTTAATCCACTTTGTACTAGGGAACACGGGACTTCACTTACATATGTATTACGAATATAATATGATAAGCTAGTCAACTAGATACATATAATTGTGAGTCAATCTGAGAAGCTCTCATTCGTGTAAAATGATATTAAACGCGCCATTAGAGCAGCGCGAACTGTAACGTGGTCTATTGTTCTTGTATTTAGGGCTACCTTATATTTAATATTTTACTAGCAGTCCCGACAGAGTCCTGTTCAGGACGTTGTTTACAAAAAAACAAAAAATCCTCGAACACAAAACATTTCATCAAAATCGGTCCAGCGGTTTAGGAGTTGAGTAACATACATGGGAAGCGTATAATATGAAGATAGCCTTTTAAATAAAATACTGTATACCGGATTAAAACGCGATTTATTATTTATATTGTTTAAATTATTTATCCCAGTCTCCCGCGACCACGGTTGCTGAAAAGCATCCGAAACGTCGGGATAAATAATTTAAATAATAAATCGCGTTTTAATCCGGTATACAGTATTTTATTTAAATGTGTGATACTCGCGTTAATAAAAGACAATATTATGAAGATAGCCGATAGGATTTTCTATATACATACGTATTTAAAACTTTTGATCCCAATTTATCATCCGTAGTAGGTATTGAGTGAATTTTCAAATAATCGTAGTGATAGCCTACATTAATCAGAAACTTGATTTTTCTAATCATCATTAAAAAATAAAATAAATGGAGTACTAGCTAATATTTTAGCTTTCTATTATCATAATAACATTATTAACTGAACTAAAAAGTTTAAAGTTTGCTTTACGCTCCAGGGTCTCAATTCAATTCATTCTTATTACCAAAAGATTAAAAACAATTAGGAATTTAACGGGTAATATAAAATGCAAATTTGTGTAAATTATTATATAATTATTCGTGTAAATTACAATATTGTATAATTTTTATATATGAGTCGTTTTGGCGCGGTTTTTTGAATAAGTATTTATTATTTTAAATTTATTTATAATTTATTTATTATTTAAAGTAATAAATTAAAATTATGATTTCAGTAATCACGGCTTCGACTCGCATGCATTAATAAACTTTTCACACTCCAATAGATTTATTAAGTTGCGTAAGCGCCGATGTAAATAGGATTCATAATATAAAGAGGGGTCGAAGGTAGGGGGGGGGATGAAGGCAATAGTGACAGGATTCACGGTTCAACTGCCAAATACAATGATCGTGCTCAATACGTGATCGATTATGCTTTTATAGCAATGTATACGATCATGTGGTATAATGTAGGGAACGTTGGAACCAAAATCGTAAAATGTTTGTTATTGTGTATTCAAAAGCCATAACTGATTTAATCACCGGCTGAAAACTGACAATATTCAATCACTTATGGTAATTCAGAATCACTTAGGAACATATGTTGTAGAGGTGTACTTTTTTATTTACTCATATATCAAAACTTAGTTTTGTATACATTTATGTACGGTCGGCGTAAGGAATTAAATTAGCACTCTAATGCACGTTTCTATCAACATAACCTAGTATCGTACCTCAGTAAGAATCCCATAGGGTAAGCTACCGTATAAATCGAACAATTATTATCATATATTTTAGCATTTAGGTGGTGAAAGTTAGTAAAAATCATAGCAATGTCTAAATAAAGGTGTGTAAATACTGAGGATTTAGGGATTTTGCTTAAAATTATAGCTAAAAATATTTGTATGATCCACAGGTTTGAGTCTGTGTAATTTACATTTTTATAAAGATCATCACGTCGGCAAATAAGAATTTATTGAATATTTCAATAAATATTTTTAAAAAATAAGCTCCTACATATTTGACCAATATTATCAATTTGTCTGTAGCAAGATATAGTTTTAAAAACTAATATTACATTAATGTCAACTGATAATAAAAATTGCTAATGTAAAATATCAGTTGCGGTATTTAAAGGATTTATTACTTGAAGCACTTGCCAATATCGGTAAGCTTATCATAAGTAAACTTAAACTCGTTATTTGGAATATAATATATGAAATCGTTGTACAAACTGGAATATATTTAATTTTGACTTATTATTGTACATTTAATGTACTGCGTATTATTATATATACACTTATAAAAGAAGTGATTTAGGTAGGTACATGGTTAAATATAGAAGAAATTCGATACATTCCCTTGGAGGGGTTAAAGTAGAGGAAATTTACAATCTATTTTGGTATCCCGGCTGATAACCGTTTGTTTTTTCATTTCACAAAAAATACTACCTATCTTAAAACATTATCTTTTTAAATCTTAAAAAATAACATTAAATTTCATCTTTTGGATTTGGAATCGTAAAAGATCTAAAAAAATCTTTGAAATGTTACGTTATTGTAAATTAACATGGCGGGGGCACTGCCGTGCCCCCAGATTTAAATGTAGGTGTAAAATATATCGCACAAATTACTAAAATAAAACTATGTATCTAAAATGGTATCAATATCATATTTACAGAAAACTTAAATTTAGCAAAATTAATGTCCAAAAGCAAATCCTAGGCAAAACTAGATTTTTGTAAACGTTATAATTTTTTATTGAAACGAAATAAAATTTGGTGTAATTTGCATAGAATTAATTTATTAAGAAAAACATAAAGTCACAAATCGTGCTCAAAATTAGAACTCTAGTTTCTAACAAAGGCAATAAGTCTATTCCGCATTTCGGTTTTAGTGTCACGAGAGGTTAAAGTTTATTTTATGTATTGCCCTGCGTTTACATGTACATAATATATACATATACCCTTATCTGAACTCTTCAATGTTTAATGTGCTGTTAGCTGGGTGAAAAAAGCTTCTTCATATATCGCTAAAGATAAAAGACTCGAGGTGTCAAGCCACCAGGGCAGAATTTAGAGGTCTGAATGCCTTTGCGCAAAAAAAGGAGCGGATGCGAATAAATTTCCATTTTTTTTTTAATATTTAAGAAAAATAACAAACATGATTTGTTCAAAGTGCAGAAGGTATATCAAAGGAAAAGTTGTTTACTAGTGTTAACGCGTCTTTTGAAAGATTTTTATTCCGAAGTGTTTATTGTAGCCCAGAATGCCCTCCCCTAAATTGCTGGCCAGAAAATTAGCTTATTAAACTTTATAAAGGATGTATTTATGTTACTATTTTCTTGATGTTTATTTTTGATTAGGAAATGTATTTTAAGTTGGGAATGTAATGTGAATCATAATTTTAACTTGTAAGTCTGTGCACTGAGCTTTATAGCAAATTAGGTATAATTTATTCTCAGTAAGTGATTTTTTGTAATTCTTTTGAGATAAATAAATTCTTAAACCGTATTTAAATTAAAATGTATAGAACTTTATAAAGGGTTAGAAGACGAAATGTACGAGTAAGCTTCAAAAATCAAAAATATAATATTATTCTACGAAAGGAAACCTTATTTAAACAGTATCGTATCCAAACTCCCTCAGAATTTTATAGCTTTAGACTGATAAACATTAAGATGATTTATGTATGTAACAGATTCTGAAGTCGGAAATAATTTTAAGAACTCTACATAATTGCCTACTAACGAGAAGTCATTTCTTTCATTATTGCTGTTTTCATCTTTATTAACTCAGTCGTTAAAAAAACAATAAATAGATATAACCTCTCAAAACAACTAACGACGTATTTAAATTTTATGGCTTTACCTTATTTTATACGTTATGGATCGAATGTTAGCTTAGTAGTAATCATAATGCCTCTGTAAATTTGAAAATGCGTCCGAAGTAAAATATAGATTGATACTGTAGCAGAATACATAAAAACAAATGTTAAGATTTTTGTATTTTTGTCTGTTTATTCGTGCTAATCTCCGAAAATACTGCACCGATTTTCATATTTTCTCAAATATGTAGATTCAGCAAAGTATAGGCTTTGTTCGCATACAAACAAATTCAACATACTCGCGTCAGTCGACTCTCGATAATTAATATGACACTGTTTAAGTTGAATCTCTCGATAATTTAATATATTTTCTCGGTCTCTTGAAAAATACTCGATAAATTGAATAAAATCAATATTAATTGGTCCCTTTGTTTATTTTAAATTGAAGGAATAGAATTTTGACCGACGACATTCAATTTCCACCTATTTAAAGTCGAGCTTCCCTACTCTCTATAATTAAAGTTAGAGTTATTTCCATGCACAGGCCTGTAATTTGTGAACGTACGAACCTGTCGATTCATTACATTAATGAGATATAAGTAGCAGTCGTCTTCTTTCTACAAAAGTTTGGAATAAAAAATCATGTATTCAAACCAAACTTGTTTATTTGAATTTTTTTCCTCCCTCCCTCTTAGTTATTTTAACCCTTGGTAATTTGAAAACCTCAGGTCCCTTGAGTTTCAAATTATCAAGAGTCGATTGTTATTTAAAAAAAATTCTTTCTAATATAGAACCAAAAAATATAAACTAAAATAGTAAATAGTAAAAAAAATAGTAAATTTAAAAAAAAATGGCCGTTTGCGCGTTTAGTAGAGGCCGAGTAACGAACCACCGTTCATAGATGGTAAAACCGTGAAATGCACATTGCGCGTTTCGGTCTCAGTTTATGTACTACATAGTAAGTAGATCTACAGCACATAATCGACAGATTTTCTGTGGCTGAGGTATCACTTATCATCATGTGAACCTCATGCTCGTCTGTCGATATCTAACATAAAAAACCTTTGTTGAGTTGTGAAGTAAAAGTGAATTCCCGAGAACCCTAGAGGGGCATGGGGTAGACTCAATTATGTGTTTCACTGATCATTTTTCTTTACAGGCAAGTAGGTAATTAGTCTTCTGTCTCTGTCTGACCGAAACATTTTTTATTTCTTGATTCCCAGGGATTCGAACCCAGGACGTCCGGTGCTAAACGCATCGCGCTTAACACTGAGCCACGAAGGCGATCTGAGTTATGAAGTAATATCTTTTTAATCACCAGATTATCCGTAGTATTGAATCTATTTATGTAACTGTATCACAAAAAAAATGTCATCCAAGTTTGTTGAAATTGTTTTCACACTGAAAATTAGTTAAGTAGCCATAATAAAAACTGAATAAAGTTATGTAAAAGAATTATCAACTTTATTTGTACTATGTTACACATTATATACCTTATTTCGACACTGCTAAGAGACCACTGCTTTTGTTCAACCCACACTTTTCTATTATAAAATAATTACAAGCGATGTGTACCTTTTTGTAATTAATTCGTTCACCATAAAATGCTTAAGCTGAGAAAATGTAGGTTAGGGCGACGCGACCCCAAATCTTGGAATACATCGGTGCAAGCGAGACAACACGATATGACCTAGAGTAACAGGTTGGGAATCCGGAAGGTACCAACAAACCGGCTCCACGCTGCATTTTTCCATTCAATGGAAAGCTCTGCCTTTGCGAACCGTTCGCTGAGATTATTTTGGGAATTTGTGATTTTTCGCTCGTAAAACACAACTCTTGTCACATGTCTTTTATTTATACATTTATCTCATATTTAAATAGGTTTTGAATTGTGTTCAGATAGTTTGAACTACCGGTTACCACTGAGTTATTTGTTTATAATCAACTTTCTTCACCATGAGCTCTTCAGATAATTTTTTACTATAATCGCATTTTTTGGACATACATCTGAAATGCTATTTTTCCAAGGGCTACGCATCCGATTTGCGCAATGCGAGACTTCTTAATACAAACGGTAGCTTTCTACCCTGCGGCGTTGTTCATACATTCCGACTGGTAGCTCAGTACATTGTATATTGTTACCCATCAAATTATTTGCCATATACAGTAAATGTTTAAATCGCAGCCAACACGAAATCGGAGGAAGACAGATAAGTAATAAATTTATTTCCGTTAAAAAAACTGTCTTCATCAAATTGAGAAAGAAATACAGCTATACTCAATCAACCGATTGACGAGTTTAAGATTAAACAGTGCCGAAAAATAAGTTTGCATTTTGCGACCGATTATATTTTTATTAATATAAATGAACACGTGAACTTGTTCCAGTTTAAAAATATTAACTTAATCTGGACCATAAATGTGAAAGTGCATTTGTTTATTTGTCAATATCTCACAACAAAACAGAGCAACGGGTCATCATGCTGTTTTGCTGAAGACTACTTTTAAACCCGGAAAAATATTTTCCTAATAAGAATGATTGGTACATGATAACATATATTGCCTGCCTATTTCCCTTTTTATGCCTACAATTATTATTATTGATTACATTGTCTAACAAATCGACACCAATAATGGATACTTCGCTAACTTCAAAAGCATATTTTACGACAAATGCAGCTTTAAAGATAAATTAAGATAACTTTTTTATTATCTTTCATAATTTATAAGTTAGCACAATAGGTATAACTTAACATATAATTTATATACTTATCACACTTATTCTTTGAAATGCCTCTGGCATAAAATATGCTTTTTCAAGTTAGCGTATTGTTCCTTGCTTGTATCAACGATATTAATTTTTAACATCTTTAAGAAATATACAGAAAATAATTATAAAATTGTTTTCTTATCATTCATGTAGGCGCTCTATATTCTGTAACCTTTTAGTCCCATTTTTCTATTTTAAAACATTGTTGTATATTTTCTTAACAGGAAGTGTTAGAAATTGTATTCCTTATTAATACTTACGGGCCTTTTATATCTTCGTTGTCCTAGTTAAACGTATCATGGACTCACCAATACCTTTACGATTATTTGCATTTCTTATCTTATTGACACATTCAAACGACTTATCGGTCGACAAGTCTTGAACACCATAGTCACAACCATAACTTAGACTTCGTGATATCTATAAAATACTCCGAAAATTAATAATAATTTTTCATAACTGTATTTATTTGAGGTATAAGGCGTATAATTTGGAACAAAGGACATTGGCGAAGTTTTGGCCGACGCGACGCGACGCCTTGTGGTTAAATTTTTTAACCTCATTGAATTAGGTAGATTAATAGATACATAATATGTCGATCAGACAGTTTATCTTGTTATATTTTATTAAGGATTGCAAACCAGCAAGTAATGTAGCAGGATTCAGAATAATTTTAGCCCCTACAGGATCCCGTAACAGTCTGCGAAACCGCATAAAAAATAAAAATCCTCAAGCATAAGACTAATGCATTATGCCTGCCTTGTTATTATAATACCCACAAATGTATAGACAGAAAGAGTTTTTTCAGTCGATAGCTATATATTATGTATTTCTAAAGAAGTAGATTGGAAGATAGGATCATTGACATGATTTGTTCTTATATATAATAGAAATATATAAGGTTCCAATTGATTGATTCTTAAAAATAATTAAATGAAAAATAAACTTAAATAGAATGTAGATGCTAGAGAATGAATTACTTCATAATATCATAATTTCAATTGATGGATTAAAATGATTTTAAAAGCGGTAGTCACTTACCATCAGCGGACACGCCTGTCCGTTTGCCTCTAAAATAAAAAGAAAACCTTTACTATAGATGTTTTGTTTAATTTATATTACATATTTTAATAATACAATAATACAGTAGGTATATGAAATGGTTCATGTTACAAAAAGTGACTATCGAATTTAAATTTTTTCTTCCGGTTGGTAAATATGACATTCCGAATCGGTGGTGTATATGTATATATTGATGATGATACTCGTATAATACGATTGAAAAGTGCAGTACCTACTAATTTTAGCTAATTTGAATAATATTTTTTGTTGTAGAGTTTGAAACTAGCTTCATATACATATAATTCATCCTTAGGAATATGGAATTGCATTTATCTCAGATATATATTAAATATTTAGTTTTAGTTAAGTACTACAATGTACGAATTACGAACGTTTTTGGATTATTTTTTTTAATTCCATCAAGAAAACTATAAGCTGCGGGTTCCCGCTGGAATCCGCTGGTTTGAAGTCAAGGTCAAGTCTCGGGATTTAAAACAATTCTGGAATTTCTTCTTGAAATTCTTATACATATCGTTGTACTAAATGTACATAATAAATATTAAATAACGGGATTCATTTCTTCGACAAATACTCCTCAAATATTCATAGAATGATCGGTAAGTTTTACCACATTCCGATTAAAATCATGATATTAGTATGTATGTCTCATAGATATAAATTCTTTGCTTTTAACACGTTTAACATAGTTACCTTTAGCCTATAGGCAGTTCTGTTTTGTTAAACAAAACACACCGTTAGGTAGCACGAGTCGCGAGAGGCCGTAGGACAAGAGCGAGGGGGTGGGGGGGGGGGCGGTCACCTGCGCAAGCGTCGACGAAAGTGATCTGCGTTGTAGACTTTGCAACATACAGAAATGTCATTGCGCATATATTCTGTTTATTGTTTTTATTTTGACATATGATTAGAAAAGAGATAAGAGTTAATAAGTAAAGTATAATTTTCTTACATAAATAATTACTTAATCGAAGTATATTTATAAACCTGCAGGATATACATATTATGTAGGATAGATACGATACGTTATCAAACATGTCTCTCTCTAAATGACTATTTCTGGAACATATATACTCGTAATACAAAAACACTAGAATCTACTGTTGTCGTTTTGCTCACAAGTTTCTTCTGGGATAAATTTTCCCTTTCCAAGTACGCTTTTATAATAATCGCATGAATTTATACATTTAACAAAATCGGAAGTAAATGAGGTTAATACTCGTCACTATAACTTGTTTTTTATTCCATGTCATATCTACGTGTTGAAATGTCTGCGTAGCGATCAGATATTGGTCATGCAGACCGCAGACCGCACACAGCAGGTTAACGCGTTCGATAAACACTCGATCGTAATGCCATTCAACCAACTAAAGCCTTATTAGATACCGTCACACAAACAAACGCTTGCGGCCAATAACTTAACCGATACGGACACTTTTCCCAAAAGCCTTAGCATTGTGCAATTGTTGTCTCTAAGTGTTTGTGTCAGTGAAGCGATAACAGAATATATGTTGATGGCATTTTAAAACCATGAACACAGAGACAGTGCCTTTTATTTCATGTAAAAGTGACTTGATCACTTTGTAAAAGTAACATGAGGCAATCTAAAATTAAAGCTTTCTTTTCAGCTTTACATTTTATGTTTGATTTCAAAAACGAATTGTTCAACAACGTACTCTGAGATAAACATACGCAATAACATTTTATTAGGTAACCTAAGGACTAATTTATGGAGAAGTTTCAGTATCGGATCAATTTAACAAAGTTATTTAAGCGATCGGCTTAAGATAATATTAGCATAAAATATAAGTAAATTACGAGTTACGCTGTATGTAATGATGCAGTGATAGCGTATTGTATAACCAGGGTCATTCAGAGTCCAAAATATGAAATCGAAGTGCTTTGCTTATAATAAAGGCCTACCTGTTGAGCAATGCTTCTTTATATTTAACTATGACAAGTGCTTTTCCTCTTTAAGAGGTCCAGCGAATAAAAGCCCTGTGCTAAATTCATTTAATCAGAGAAGCACAGGGTCGGACTTAGGGGAGAGCAGCGAGGCCCCCACAATAGAGTCTATGGAAAAAATATATTTCAAGTTCCGCCGAGTGAATCTTTTTTTCGCTGTTTTTCCTTTACTTTTTTGTACTTTGAACAAATATGATTATATTCTTCTTAAAAAAATGTTCATTTTATTTGGAAATTACTTTGGGGCCTCGACACCTCTAAATCCGGCCCTGAATAAATTTAGTTCATCTGCCTAGTTTCATCGAAAGGTAGGTGCTATTTATTTAATTAAACTCGTCCTACAAAAGTATACACTTGTGAAATAAGGTTCTGTCAATAATAAAAATAAACAAAATAAGATATTATAATAATACAAGCGGAGCCGACAGACGTTGTCCTGTCTTAACTATGAATATGGATTTAATAGAAATAATTCAATATGGTGGTTAAGTATTCTTAAATTATCAAATTTTTCGCGCAATTTTCTTTCATAAGAACCTTCTCCAAAACACAACAAAAAGAATTAGCGAAATCGGTCCAGCTGTTCACGCGTGATGCCGTGACCACGAGAAATAGGGATTCATTTTTATATTTAGAAGATATATTTTTTTTTAAATTAATACATTATATGCCTATAATTATGTATTGTATTGTTTATGGAAGTAAGGCCCGGTGCCTAGGTTCTGACCGTTGCTGAGTGTCAAGTAGGAGCGAACGGCGGTGTCGTGACAACGGCGGGAATGCACGCAGAGTAGGAGTGGGCGTTAATTAATCAAGCAGCTTTTTTAGCAGCTTTACTAATTTTAACGAATTAGCTGCTTTTCGTTTATCGCAAAAGCCGTTAAATATATTAACTGTTTCATTCAACGATTTTCGAACGCAACGCGCGGATTAGCTCAACGAACATTCAATGCGTAGTCGCTAACTGCAAACCAGCTAATAAAATAAGCTGCTTTTTTAACAGGTTATCAGTTTGTAATTAGCAGTTTCATTTCGTTTACACAAAAACCGTGAACGACCCACCTCTAACGCAGAGTTCGGTGGCAGAGCGTGGCTCAGTGCGGCCCGAGTGCCTGACGCCGTGCCGGGTCAAACATTCTAATGTATGACGCAATGCTCAGCGAACTGGATTTGCACTCGTCTTATTGACGCTGTATGTTAATCGACTTTTGGACAATTCCTTCTTAACCTTTCAATTTCAATAAGCTCACGAGTTATATTTGTAAGCGAAATATTTGTCTCCTTTTATTTTTAGTGAGAGTTAGGTATAAATTGTTATTCAAATAAAAAAACTACTTTTATATTTAAATATGTAAATCAATAATTTCAAAAGTGAAAATGTATAGATTTAGAAGCTCCGGTGATTTATTAGCCGTGTTGACTTTTTTGTTTAATGTCAAAACCTAGGATTGGCGCTAGCGTTCCTATATTTTTCCTAGAAATTGATATAGATCCATTAAACTTTGTAAAAGATGCAATTGTCCTATAAGCTCACATAAGAGATATATAATTATTAATTATTAAAAATATAACAATAGGAAAAAATAATGCATAAAATCGTCAAGCATTCGATCTACAGAAAATGTAACTAAATACGAAAGTTCAATGCTAAAGTGGCCTAGTTAGCTTTGAGATCCCGCACAGAACTTGCTCGAACTTACAAATTCCTTCAAGATATTCTTTGTTCTTTTTAATTTAGTTTATCACTAAACCTCAAAGTATTAAAATGAAAAAATAATAAATATTTTGCCAGTTCTTCACTTTAGAAACAAGCTTTCGGGTCTACGGTTGTAGCTTAAGAATTGAGGATTTTAATTGATTTTAAAGGTACCCCAAATAGTATCTAAATATCGTTTATCAATGAACCAAACAGAGGATCCAAACTATGCAAATCAACAGAATTTGTATGAATATAATTAAAACTTTGCTAGGTCAGGTCCTTAAAAATGTGATTTTGAATAAAAGACAAGGGGGCCCATGTCATTCTTGTATTTAGACAAAGCCTTACGCCGCGAGTACAACATGACTTCAACAAATTAAAACTCTACATTTTTTTTCTACGTAATAAGGTCACGGTACTTTATCCTCAATTTGTCTTTTAATTGATGAGTACAAGATATTTCTGTCATGAAATCCAAGCGAACTTCACTTAGGTACCCTGTAATAACAGATTGATCTTATTTTTGCACATATACTGTATATGAGCTAAAGAAATCGATGCCGACTCAAAAATATTTCAATGAATCGCGAGATGTTGAATCGGTGACGTTTGCGATGCGCTTGCGACACGACAGCGCGCAGACTGCTTGGCGCGTCATTTTTTCACCTAAACCTATTTTTCTGTTCACAAACCTCGGATTCATGGACGTGTAGGCGTTTGCTCAGGCGGAAACTGTTGACTTTCTTTTTTATGGCCTCTCAGAACGTAATAAATTTGATGAGAGTACTTGTCAGACTTCTAATAAGTTAAGAATTTATATTTTAAAAAGTCGGTCATTGATATTATGTTTCTGAACTTCTAGATATATTTTCGTTTCAAACAAGAAATAAACACATTTTAACTGTGATATCATTATATAATACAGTAGTGAAATATTTTTTAAAGATTTACCATCATTATTATAAAATCGCGCTATCTAGAATATTTCGACACAACGCCAGTTTAAAAAAGAAAACAAATACTTATATAAATAAGACATTTTATGGACTTTATATTACTATATCTTTGCATATTTTAAAATGACAAAACATAACAAAATAATATTTTTGGTGGTGACTCATGTATGGTAAATTACGTAATAACCAGTTCAAGTTTAATTTAATAATAGATGTGGCTAGATACTATGTGAGTCATTATTATAACTATATAAAATATGTTATTTATTAATTACATATTTATATGAAAAAATGAAAATGAAAAATTATTTATTATTAACCAATAAGTTTTACCAAAAAGGTTGACCGTTGTTGGGACATCCTTTTAAGTAAATTTATACCTGTGCCAGGATGTCCCATGTCCTATGTTATAAATCCTTAGTTACCATAGATTAAGATTTTCTACATATTTTTAAGAGTTTTAATGATAATTTATTTGATTATTTATATAATAATCAAAGGATAATTTTAATAAATTATGTAAAGAGCTACAAATTATCCGCAGTAAAATTAACGAAAGGAATTTTTATGTTAAAACATAAATAAGTTATTTTAATTACTATTGAAAGAGATTCAAGCTATTTCTGACATTGGATTGCCGCTGTCTTGATATAATTCCAGCTTGCAAGTGATATTGCCGATACATATATTCTTTAGTCATCGCCTGAGCCGAAAACATGGCTCTACTTCTTTGAAATATCTCATTTTTCGGACCCCAAGTCGGATCCAATTGAAACAGTCGGGGTAATTGATATGTATAAGCAGCGTATAATGTCTTCGTAATAAATATTACTAACAATACTCCGAGTATTATAAACACGGCATATGAGCCGTATATAAATTGAGTAGTAGTCCTTAAATAATGATTCAGTTCTACACAAAATGCACATCCCAATACAATACTAGATATAAACCAAGCTATTTTCACATAAATCTGCTGTTTAACTCCCAACATAAAGTGCACATCTTCAGAAAATCTTTGGACTCCATACCAATTCAAAAATACGAGACATTCGACCATACTCGTGAATGTCATAAATATCACTACATGGCGTCTGAAACTCACTGCCATTATGTTAATTCCAAAATAATTAAAAAATGGAATAGTTATTAGGAATATCAACACTGATCCACAAAAACAAGCAAGTCCAGGGTATTTGGCGACTTTGTCATTTCTTGTTGCGACTACGTCCAATAGATTGTAAAATACAATAATATTTGTGCACAAACCCAACACAGAGTAGCAACTGAAGGTAAGAATTAAGTAAAAAGATTTTCTTTCATACTGGTACAGCAATCTCGGCACTTTTTCAAAAAGGAAAGAGATATGCGCTTTCATAATCGTTTCCGGTTTCTCATCGAACTCGAAAGCATAAGGACACGTCATCATGGCTGTTGTAATAATCGTCAGAATAGTAAAGAGTGTGCAAATAACCACACAAATAACAGTATTCGATAGACAAGGCGTTCGGAAAGGAGAATTTGCAGATAGGTTTAATGTGACTCCCGAACCGATTCCCAAATTATAAACAACACGTTGTATTACGTTAGATATTCTGATTTTATTTACAAAATCCTTGAAATCAAAATCCAAAGCTTCTGTGAATTTCATGATGATGCCTTTTTGTAATAAAGATCCCGTAAATAATACGATGAACGCAAGTATAGGGTAGGTCGCTAAAAAGTAAACGACCCATTTCAATGATTTTTCTCTTTTGAAGCAACTTAGATACATGACAGTACAAATTGTCGCCGATGCTAAGCATACCTTCCAGGCTATATCTGCCCTTTTATCTAATTTTATTAAATAATATCTCCAATACTGATATTCTGGAAAACTTGTATAAAGGTCTTCGCAATATGATGCTCCTTTACGTCTCTTTATACAGTTTTTATTTATAGTGTAATTTGTTAGAATAATATTACATTGATTATTACTCCACGGACCACATGTATAGTATGGTACAGGGTTTTCAAAACTGATTAATAAATAGTGAACAAGAAAAGTTGTAACAATATGATTGTAGATCAGAACAATTACTTGCCATAGTTCGAGTACATATCCAATGTGAGACACGCAAGGACTAATCTTCCAGACGTCGATACAGTCGCGATTTGTAAACTGACTGATAACTGTTTCCATATATAGAAGTGGAATCCCGAGGAAAATATAGGTTAATGTAAAAAATATAATACACCCAATCACACCTTCAGAAAAAGCTACGTTTGGAATGGTACTTATGTTCGTAATACCGATACATTGGCATAATAAAATCATTATATTCAATATCTTAGCGCGCTGGATCTCTTCTTCCATTTCTCAGATATATTTAACTCTTGGAATTTTTTTGTGACGGGAAATAATTGAGTAGTGGCCATCGCGATTTACAAGATTTGAGTGATCCTCCTCTATTATAACGTCCAATAATGTTCAGTACGCATAAACTATTTAGAATTTATAGAGATCATAATTAAAAATAGTTAATAAAACAAACAATCACTTTTTGTTTTACAATGCCACCATAATCTAGTTTGCCGTTTGGCTTGTCAGTTGTCCAAATTCCAATATCTACAAAAATATGCATCTTTTATTTACCTTAATATTATTATCGGTAAATATTATCTAATCAATGTTTCTGCAACGTACCAAAAGATAAGTCGAAAAGTATGCTTGGTATTTTGCGAACCTTGCCTTTATTTGCTAACCCAATTTAGATTTAGTTTAATTATATTTTTAAATATCACAAAATTTTACCAGGGATCGAAAATTGTGTTCAACAAGTTTTATCACGTAAAATATGTTTTGTACTATTTAGCTTATGATTGGCTATATTATTTATATATGATGCTATATTCTGGTTGGTTTGTGAATGCAACGCCTTTATCAGTTTATCGTTTATGTGAAACGATACGTTTACAACTGATATACGCACATTGCTAATGTCACGTTATATTTTCCCACTGTAGGTACATATATTTCTAAGTAATTTCACTTTCCGCAGTATATTTGTTGTCAGTATATTCGGTCCATTCAATCTTCAGTCTATTTTAAAAACGCTGAGAATTAATTATTTAAATGTAACCTTCAGTAACAATAGTTTTTCATTTGGGCGTCAAGTAAATCTTCAGAAAGTAGGTACATTTAGAAGTTCCGATTCACTTTATATTAGATTGTTTTCGATATTGACTTCATCAATTAAAACTAGCATACATACAAAAAAAATACACTTGAATTGAGAAGCTCTTCTTTTTTTGAAGTCGATTAAAAAGCAAACACAATATGTTTTCTTAAAATTTCGTCTATTCCTGCAAATCGTCAATTGCTGTAGATGTTCTAACAGCAGCGTTTAGTTACCACCTGTTTCTTAGTAAATTCTTTTACAATAACAGATATTATATTCTTTTTTTTGTGATATCATAACGAATATTTCCGTGGCATACTAATATTTGTGTATCATAATATATTCCTTATAAGTAAAGTCGCTTCGTTATCACAGAGAGTATCTTGAATAAACATTACGGTTCATACAAGTCCAGCTATTGATTTTGACTGATTATGTAGAAGTACATTTGAACTGATATTTAATTCTGAAACATTCAAGGACATAATGTAAATACAAAAAGTTTTTGAAGAAATAGTTGCGTTATTTGGTTAAGTAGCATAATGAATGAGGTTATTCTAGAAAAGAGTATATAAGCAGAAAATGTGATCGAATGTTGATGCAGTTCGTAATCGTCATAATAAACGCATTGTTATATTTCTAAACCTTGTTAAAGCGTTTGACACTGTCTGTATAATGTATATATTCTATTTATATTTTATATTCTGTTATAGTTTATATTTTGTTTATATTTCCTACGCAAATTAAAAATGAATGGAGTATGAGTAATAATATATAATAATAGTAATAGTAATATTGGATCTAAGGGAAAAATTGCGTCAACATGAAATAAATTGAAAGAAAAGAAGGATTTTATGTTGTATAGTTTGCCTATTCAAATCAAAATCTGTTCTTGAGAACGGTTAAAATGACAAAAGTGTTTCTATAGAGAAAAAAATGGTTTGACAAGTCTAAAAACTAGATTCACGTCTTGATATACGGGCCTAAAACAATAAAAATTTATATGTTAGTTATAAATTGTTACAGTACGTACTCAATGTCGCTAAGTCTCATGTAAAGTAACAAACATAAAATCGCTGTCTTATTTAGCTTTTTATACTTATCGATGACAAATCACCGACTATGCAAATATTTTATTCATTTAAAATATGGAATTATTAAGTAACTGATATTAATGAGTAGTAACTGAGGAGTGAAATAACGATAATCCAAACAGAATATCGAAATCGTGACCTAAGCCTGGCTCCTGGAAAGTAAACTTTGATGCTGGTTCTTATAGTTTAATTTATGCTAAACCATGGTATAACTAGCATTTCGCTATCAATAATGCTGTCCTACTCTAGCGCTGGAGGCGTGATTCGCCATTTCAAATAGAATTGCACAGCGTAACCAACTGAAATATAGCCGTCTCGGTCTTTCTTTTTAGCGACCCTTGACCTAATGGATCGATTTTAGTGAATGTGACCAGCTCGTTTTGTAAATCTATTAATTATGTGGAGTAGCAACATCCTAATGGCCAATATTGGCACGAGCCGTTGGTGACCATCGACATCTGCTACTCATGATTTTGAATGCATGACGTAAACTCTATTTTTATTTTTTAAATAGTTCGTCTATTATTGTATATATTATATTATTCTTATATACTGCCTATTTCGTGATAATAAATATGAGATACCATACCAACTCGTAAATGCAAATATTAATGTTTACTATTTGACTTAATCTTTAAATTGTTTATTCGAAAATTCCTGGTACAAATTGATCTATAATTCAATACCAAAAGATAGTAAATCATTATTGAGCCCATCTCTACTAAAAAGTAAATTTAACATACCTACACTTACCGATATTATCAGCGGTGAATGACATAGATTATTTTACTTTACACTCATTCAGATTGTCGTTTCTCCTTTTCCTTTGTCTCGCCAAGTAAAGTCATTACGAAAGGAAATCGTTAACTATTTCTCAAAACGTTTATAGGAGTCCACACAGCAGCAGGCAAACTTTATCATTCAGCGTAGGTGTAATATATCTTGGTAGATGAAAAGTTTATCTCAGCTACTCATGGCGTCGCTAAGATTTCCGAAGGAAAATATTATTTACAGCATCGAATGTTATTGTTGTATAAAATATTTATTGAAATTTTCTCATTTCGTTATATGTAATAGGCGTGAACAAGAATACACATTTCTGGGTAAACTAACACAATATTTTAAATAAAATTGGCCGGTAAAATATTTAAAAATGTCTACATACACACGATACATAAAATTAATCTTCTAATGTTTGAAAGCTAATAGAGACATTTCAATTAAACGCCTGAATATAAGGGCATGTTCTGACTAATTTAGCGTTAATCAACCAAAGTTTATAAAGTAATACAATCTCATTTTATTTTAGCTAAGACTAATAACTCACAAAATCTTCACCTATCTACGTTTGCGTGTGTGTCCTTTTTATGACACGCAACAGTTTTCATTGTCATATTTTAGATATTTTCTTACGGACATGTACTTAAATACAATAAATTCTAGTAAAGTTTTTGTATCTAAAACCCAGCTAGCGTCCAAGAAACTTGGTATATTAGCCAAAGTGCGGTAAATATTAATTTAGGTCGATACAGATTCCTAACCTCTATCAAGCTCGTGGAGTTCTGCAGTCATCTTTGGGCCGCTGATGCCAAATGCTACTCCTAGATTCAATTGAAGACGTGCCAAACGAGTCATTAGGGACTCTGTGATAGTGGAATCTAGCCCGTTGTGATTTCACCGTTTCATCTTGGATATTCCACCAAATCCCACCTCTCGTTTCGCTATTTCGTTTTTAATCAAAACAGCATAGGAGTAAACTTCCAGCTACTATCTTCCCGGATCATTATAATTTGGATTTATTTTAAGTGAATGAATAGGTCGGAACCTTAGAACACATCACCACTTACCACTAGGTGGGATAGTGGTCAAACGCCTGTCTATCATTCGTAAAAAAATATTAAAGAAAACTAAATGTTTTGTAAACAAGTCTTCAAAAATCGAATTACGGACGATTAAATCAAAATTAAATCAAATTAAGAGATACATCAAAATATAAGAAAGAATTATAGTCTTAAGGCCTAGAGAAAAGTCCATATCGATGGCATATGTAACTCCTAGTGCCGGATTTACCAGCAGGCTCAGTAGCCTTCAGCCTAGAGCAGCAAATTTGGAGACTGATTTATTTTAGGTATCTTATAGAAATCAAGTCTAAAAGTAAGACTTACAGAGAGAAGTGTAGAAGACAATTCTATCAATGTATTTTAGATAATTTTGGAACACATTTATAAGGCGGAATTTTTTTAACAGCATACCTATACGCTAGAAATGTGTAAATCCGCCACTGATATCTCCTAAGGCCCACAGTAACCATATAAGTTAAATTAATATGATAATATTAATTAAACATATTAGGTTATTTGCGAAGCAATTTACCCCAGTTTAGTAATAATATTTAACCACATAAAAATAATGATTGTACTCGTAACTCGATCGAACAGTGCTTTTTTCAATCAACTAACATCAAATGTACATTTCTTCTTTGCGAAGCCGGAGCGATTCTTATTTTGATACACTTTTCCTAATCACATCCTTATTTTTTGCAACTTTACGATGTATTAAACGACGAATTCAAAGCCGGCATTGAACAGTAACCGCTAACACTGGTAGTCAACTTTTTACGCGCCATAACAATGACATACGATTATTGCGTATCGTTGAAACTCAGCGTTTAAATCGATTGCCTTTCATAAATTCATGTGGAAGCAATTATATAGCAAGTTTCAACGACCAATAAAAACCGAATCACATAAAATATATATGTATTATTTTCTCAGGTTTAGTCATTTTGCTATATATTGCATATAGATGTCGGGACGCGAAATGATTATTTATATTTTATTCTTTAAAAGAGACATATTATAGTCGATTATTCATCATAGGATAATTGTTCTAATAGTTATGAACATCTTCAGTACCAGAAGGCTCTCTTCTTACGGACATTAGCATTTCGTAAATGTCACTGTTTAATTAACTGGCTTCACACAATGGTTCTCCGAACTCCGAAGTAGAGTTCCTGAATTTTCAGATATTGAGGTATACCACCACATATGGACTTAGTAATTGGTTAAAAATATATGATGGCACTAATAATTTAAGCTAAATTATTAATTATGAAATAAATATTAAGAGTATATGAGGACATGATAATTTCACTCCTTGGTTACTTTTATCTATTTATTCAGTTTATAATAAAATCTGTTAAGTAAGATTCCTCGATCTTATTTTATTTAGATATTATGTATATCTACAATAGAATGTAGGTCTATTTTCTGATCTTAATCTTTTTTAATCTTATCAGACGACATTAGAGGTCCAATCAAATTTCTTTAAGTTCTGTGAGCAGTGAGACGTTATTTAAACATCATAACATAATCATTCCAAAAATAGTACAAAAAATATTGTATCTCCTGAAGTTATTCTTCAACAAAATAAGAAGTATAATATGACCCATTGTCAATTCAACGAACACTGACTGTATCTTTCTGATGACAAATGATCTTAAATCTCCGAGTAACTTTGAACGACGTTAGTACCAAGATGCCACACGGACATCTGCTGCGGCATGACTACATTGCTACATTTGTTAGCTTGTTAAGAAAACCTGTCACTGTGTCGCAGCATTGTATAATGCTATAGCTATTTTTGCTGATTTATTAGTAACATTTCTAAGTGCAGGGTTAAGCCGATTTAGATCGCGCCGATAGAAATAAGAACGCACATGATGCAAATTCAAATAATGGTATATGTTCACGCATACAAAGAAATTCCAAAACATCGGATAGAATTATGACTAATTTAAAAAGGCATATAAATAAAAAATTATCTGCAATATTTACAAAAACGATGTTTTTATAAAAGTTCTTGGACCACATCCATGACTTAGTAATTTGCACGTTGCATTAAACAACGCTGGTCCGGGTTCGATTTTTGGTAAACAAGATAAAAAAATCGGTCGGTTAGAGTACAGAATTCTGATAACCTACTTGCCTATGAAGCAGATCAATTAATCAGACACAGAAATCTAAAACTTTTACGTGGAAAACAAAGAAGATAACAGTACTGCAAGTTAAATAAATATTTTGCACGTGTTGTAATGAGTGAAACTACGTTCAGATCGATTGTGGACTGTGGTCCGAGCGCATAGAAAGTGGAAGCTACGACGCCCGCGGCTACAGAATACACCTGGAGCTGGCCTTAGGTAATCGCGGTCAAGTGATCATATAACAATATAATAATAATCCTAAATTATTTTAATTCAAAAACAAAATCTGTATTTTCAAAGCACAACACTTGTAATATAGTATGAGATAGATCATGTTTCAGATCTTGAACATATTTACGAAAGAACAACTTTTAGTTAAAAATACATAATTAGTCAACAATAACAAAAGTTCAATTTATTGCTAAATTATAAGTTAATAATGTGACATTTCTAGTAATTGTATGCATACATAGATAAACGATGTCCCTAAAGAGGTTTCACGCTAAAGCGTACATTAATAAATAACAAAATTATATACATAGCGGTAATTTAATTTAGGATTATAAGATGCCCTAGCATAAAGACTAGCGAGAAAGTATTCGTATCGTGAATCTCCCAGTTGCAATGTCTCGCAAGTAGCTCGTGCTAAGCTATCAGATTATAAAAAGAACTAAAAAATATATCGCTTTGATATATCATTTTTATAAGAAAGCTATAATTTTGGAATGTTCAGCCAAAATGTCTATGTTTGTTGAAAGCGTAACAATAGTACGAGTGATCAGTGTAAGTAGCGATCGATGAAAGAATATTATCTTCCAATCAATCTCCCCACCTGCACATAACAGCAGTAAATCTTCATTATTATTGTTTTTTTCCAATTTACTGTTAGGCGGGCCATTCACTGTTGTCTCTTCCCGCGGTTTGGCGTCGTCTCTACATTTTAATGGTTATCGAAATGCCATAAACAATCATTTGAACATACTTTATTTTATTGCTAATTTTCAAATACATGCGTTAAAAAGAAGATAATATAACTAATGTAATAAATTATCGATTTTATTAATATTGACATGAATATAAACGTCTTATTCATCTCCCTCTCTTTAATTTGGGGTTAGCCCTATCGAATTATATATGTTGTATACCAACTCTACCGTTAATTTTCTATATTCTATATATTTCTATATAGGTACATGTCGCGATGTTAATTCTTGTTAGTCGTTCACTAACCGTTTATATTATATTATTAATAAAATATTAAATTAAAAGTAAGAACTCAATCCTCTCTGTTCGAATATAAATTTCCCAGGCGCCATGTTTTTTGTTCCATTATATACTATTTTTCACTCTTCCTTGTATCTATATCCAAATCAAAGACCAAAGACGGTAAAGCAAATATAAAAATATCAACTTTAAGCATTTACATATTATGTCACTAACTTTAAGCTTTTATTTTATTTTATCAAGCTATTATAAATAATTGACTTTCTACAATAGTCGTTATTTACACTAATAAAAAATGGATATTGATTCTCTGACTCACTCGATGCTTATCCAAAGCCTGCGGCCGTAAATCTAATTACAAGTTTCGATTAATCATTAATTTCATAGATACTAATAAAAAGCTTAATGGTACACAAGAGCGCGTACTGTAATATCTCAGATTAAATTTTCTTATTTAATCTGAGTTTAATATAATATATTTAAACTATAAATATTTTTTTTGAAAAAAACTATCTATATATATATATATCATTTTCCTAGCTTAAATGCAGTACCGATTTTTATAAAATTTTGTATAGTGATAGTTTGAAAGTTAGGACATTGACAAATTTTATTCTGCGATACATCGCAAATTATCCATGCTGTCCTAGCCACAACCAAATCTAAAACAAACTAATATTTTCTCCTACGAGTTTACTCTCTAGATATATTCTATCGATACACTGTTACTATCCATCAAACTGGTTGTAACATAGACTAAACGTCATTAAATGTGACCGAAAAGGATTTAGTCTGCTCTCAATATGGAGTGTTTAAGTCGGGTAAAAGTGTACGGAGCTCTCTGAGTTTCTGACTTGTACGTCACACAAACTTCAGATGTGTAAAAGTATAAACACATGGCGATCGTACTATGATATGGTATGTACCCGCTTTATGGTCAACAAATTAATTGATTCAAGTTCCCCTCTTCTCTGCGTTTTAGAACGCGTTCAACTTGTTTTAAGAGTGACTTAAATAGCAAGTACCTATGTTACACAACTTTCAAGAAAATGGGAGTTGTTTATACGACCCCCACTTCAGTCTTGAAATAGGTGTATATTATATTTTGCTGTTTTACTGAATTAATTCACTCCTGTTTGCCAACATCGAAATTATCGCCTTTTTTTCGTTTCGAAAAAAGTAATGCCTCGAAAAGTATATTCTATATATTGGTAATATATTCACCATATATTATAAAACCATACATAAGACAACCAAAAAAATATTCTGATTAGCTTTGAAATAGTGTTATTGGTTAAAAAATCGATTGGGAAATAGTATATTTCCTATTAATTACGTAGCATAAACAAAATAACCTTTGGAAATATAAAATTTGGAAATTCTCGTTGACAATCTTTATAATTTAGTACACTTAAGTTTTATAAATCTCAAGCTTCTAACAGCTTTGTTACACAACACATAAGCGACGAAATGTTCTCATTGTTATAAGATACGATGTGACAGTGGTTTTTTAATTAATTTTAAGTAAAGCCATATTAATTAGAATATTTGAAATGTGTGTTATTACAAAGTAATTTAATAGCAATGATTTGCGCAAATATTTTACGCCTATAAATAGCGTAGTGATGTCACTCTAATATTATAAGTACGAATAGCCAGGGCCAGATTTAGGGGAAAGAGACTTTGGAAAAAAAATCTTTCAAATTCCGACGAATAGGTAAACACTAGTAAACAACTCTTCCTTTGATTTTTTTTTCGCCGTTTTACCTTTAGGTGTACTTTATACAAGCATGATTATATTGTCATTAAATATTTAAAAAAAATGATAATTTAATTTGGACAATAATTTAGGGCCAATCCGCACCTCCAATCTGGCCCTGCAAACAGGGTGAATTTTTTTAACTACGGTGAGTCTATCATAAAGAATATATTCCAAACGCCTTTCCCTACATAACAAATTTTGCGAAAGTGTTTAGAAAAAAATAAAGCTAATAAAAGTTCTATTCTCTAAAATTTCCGTTGAAATAATTACGTGTGCTTTTATACGGGCGATTATGTTTGTGTGCGATTATACCGCATAAGTAATGGTGCGTGGGCGGCTCGTTTTCCCGCGACCCCGACAGTTATATCAATATATGAAGACTGACGACTCTAGAATTGATGTTATACTCGTTTATCCGCATATTATACCTGATAATAATACAGTAATTCTCAAATAAACGTATAGTTTTACTAGCTCGTAAATATTCTCCCTTGGTATGTTAGTTATCCGCTAACACTAAATTCTCTCTATAAAATATGTAATTTATTTTCAATATTACTTATTTCCAAATATATTACTACATGTAATAAGAGACGAGAGTTATTTCATTTATGTTTAGCAATCGATGTTAATAGAATTAAAGCTAAGAAATGATAATATAAAGATAGCTTTACCTTCTGCGCTGGACAAACTCTTCTATAAAAAACAAAAAAAATATATTAGGTATAATTTAATCAAGTGGTGGTAAGTTGTATTGTACCGTAGAAGAACGGATTCCTTGACGCGTTTTGTAGTAGGTACACCTTGTGTTCCGATGGGCCGCGGGTTTGAATCACCGGGATAAGATTTAAAAAAATATTTGTAAAGTTGTCTGAAGAAACCAGGGATTACGTGAAATCCCTAGAGATACCATGAAATCTCCGAAGATGCTGAATACTCTCATATTACACATACCTACAGTCTCTTACCTCTTTTTACTGAAAAAATCTAGTGATATGATATAATATTGACATATTTTCAATAATATATCATATCACTGATTTCCGTTATTTTATGGTATCCGAATCCACGTAATCCCTGTTTTCTTCATTTGCCTGCGACATGAAGAAAACACACCATTAATTTTATTTTAGATTTAGTTAAGAGAACGAAAGTAGCAAGATTTAAGTGTTCTACGCTACTAAAGAGTACTAGCTAGTGTCAAGTGCCAACCGTATCTATTGGAATACGGGCAGAAAGAAGCTTTAGGTTAGTAAACTTACTCCGCTAGCTCAGTGATCAATAATATGAGTCTCCTCTTCCATAATTAATGAGTGGCCACCGAATCGAGAGTCTTCCACGGGATTCTACTCCAAATTCTGCCAGTTAGATCACACTTTAATGTACTTTTAAATCCCCTAAAACATATAGTATCTTATGTATTGATATACTGATCTGATGTTCAGCTCAGTTTCTATCGATATTGCTTAGGACTAATACAAACTGTTTATCTGTATGTTTGGAGCAGTTTTGACGGGCTCGTTGACGCGTTTGGTCCAACACCTACCTACCGAGGGGTATTGCCGGGACGATTTTTTATAATTTTCTATAAGCATGTCTTCCCCGCGTCTTGTCACTTAAGGCATTAAACATTCATAGATGGAAAAAGCGTGAAGCATTGGCGTATCTATGGATTTCCGAACGCTCGAACTAAAAAGTAGATCGACAGCGCATCATTGATGCTCTGTGGGCTGTGGCTGAGGCCTGAGACCTACCATCAAGTGAACCTCATGCTCGTATGTCGATATCTAAGTTTTTAAGTTAAAATTGTGTGTCATTTCGTAATTTTTAAAAATAGATTAAACTAATACAAGTATTTAATTTTAATATTTGTAGCAACATTGACATTGAATAGTCTCACATCGGAGACAGTCCGTTAGTTTAGGTGGTGACATCACCACATAAACACGTTAATACTAAATTTGCCAGAGTATCTACCTTTACATTTATTTTGTTTTAATCTATTAAATAAAGCTTAAGATCATCATAGAGTTATACATATCAAATAATTTAAGAAAAACAAGATAAAGAATCCCTTTCATATGGAATGTATAAATCGTCAAGTCCACTTTTTATATACCTCAGTATTTTAATATTATTTTTATGATAAATTTTATGATCTAAACTTTCACAATACATTTAACCAAAGCTCTGAGCATAACCTAATTGAGTATAGTCCTAATTACTATAGGGTACTTCCCGTTAACGAATCATGAAAGGCATGAAAAAATGTCATGTAGCCCAAGTAAAGGAAAATATCCAAACGCCGTAAACTAAACTAAAAGTTTCTACCATGGACATCATTGACATACTCGTAGTATGAAATGTTGATTGAAGATTGACATAGTATTAAATGTTGATCGAAGGTTTCTACGGTACTCTCGGTGTGCGAGTCTGACTCGCACTTATCCAATTTTGTTTTCCTCAGAGATGCTTAAACTAAATTTTTTTCACTTTTCCGTAATATTATGTTTAAAAACAATTTGATTGAAAACTTGTCCCGACAATAACGATTATCCAATTTAGTGCAGTCCTCCGGAAGTTATGCGCGTGCATATGAACATGTCGGCGATTCAATTTTAGGGGCCGTCCATTAATCACGTGAGGCTCAAACGGGGGGGGAGGGGGTACGGAAAACATCACGAAACATCACGAGGGGGGAGGGGGGGTCTCGTTAGACATCACGTGTATTAATTTTATTTATTTTTTGTCAAAAAGCGCTATATTTTATGAACCGAAATTTTGAACGGCGCGAAAATTTATTAATTAATTATTTATTCAATAATTTTATTGCAAATACATAAAAATGTTTTTCGAATCAAAACGCCATTTGTTAAATATTTTTTTCCAGTCAAAAATAGCCTTTACATTGACTTCCAAAAAAATACACGTGATCCAGGGGGTGGGGGGGGGAGTGGTCCCAAACCTCACCAAATATCATCAGGGGGGAGGGGGGGATCAAAAAATGAGAAAAACGACCTCACGTGATTAATGGACGGCCCCTTATACAAACAGACACGTCAATTCTACTCTTTTATTATGTATCGATGGGTAGGTAACCTATATGTCGTAACCGACATTTTTAGCGAAAATGAATTAAATGTACAGTTCCATTCAGATTGTCATTCTGTTTTATATATGTATAGATGAAGATAAGCAGCTTTCAATTTATTAAAATACATTGTTTTCTTCCGCGCATAATATTGATATTTATGAACGAGTCGCTGCTCAGATACATCCAGGTACCGGCGTATAATTTACGAGTCATGTTAATTAGGTATCAATGGCTGCGGTCCGTTAGCGCTCATTCATAAGAGTCGACGGTCAGATAAAGTTATGGGCCATATAACAGAGTTAAAAGAAAATCACTGAGTAAGTAAACTTCATATTAACAAGGTGTTTATCAAGTATACTCACTTGTCAATTTACAAAAGAATTAATTGTCACTCGTATAAAATAAATAGATAAGTTAATAGTACCTAGTATTTTTACCAAAACTCAAAAAACATTCGAGTGATGTGTTTGTTTTCGCTGAGTGAGTCGCTAGCGAATCTAGACGGCTACGCGTAGATACTTGTCTCCGTAATATTTTAATCATAGTCATCTCGAATTGTAATCAGTTACATAATTATATCAATTATTTTATATCGTTACGTGGTTTATTTGGAAGAGTTTGGAGACTAATACAACCATCTTAATAAGTTTTATGTCAATATTAAAAAGTTATATATAGTTATTCATATATGTATGCATAATTCTTTGTTATAATATAATGTAATTTAAATTACTTAGTAAATATTTTAACATCGCCGAAGGTATTAGAATTATGTCAGGTACATTAGAATCGAGCTAAATTGTCATAGGTCACACGATATGTATAATACAAATTGAAACAGAAGTCGTGACCAGTATTCCATTGTTGGCTCTACCGAGACTCGCGTACTTGTCCAGCTATTTATACTCATGTACGTCACCCGGTGGAATTAGGCCTCATTTTTGTGTACTTATTACTTAAAATATATATAAATTTTATATACATATACATCACGCCTCTTTCCCATTGGGGTAGGCAGAGATCACGGAATTCCATATGCTCCGATCCTTACATACCACTTTCGCTTCTTCTACTTTCATCAATGCTATAAATTTTATATAACTATACATATTAATAAATAAAGCAAATAAATGCCCGTATTGATGACTAGCTGCTAACAATCAGAATGTAGCCGTATCCAGAGGCGGATTTACAAATTTCTGGGTAATAAGTTGTTAAAATGTTGCCGCCCCAGTCTCAATAAATGTGAGTTACTAAATTTTCTTAAATACAATGATAGAGATTGTAGTTTACACTTCTCTCTCTAAATCTTACTTTTAGACTATTTTTTGTAAGATACAGAAATTAGTCTAAAAGTTAGAAAGATACTTTTAGAGTTGTTTTCTATAAGACAGCTAAAAGAAAAACAATTTTTCCACAAATTTGCCGCCCCAAAAATCTGCCACCCTAGGCTGAAGCCTACTCAGCCTGCTGGTAAATCCGCCACTGGCCATATCCAAAACAGGTTATATAATTCTGAGTTTTGACTCTTCTAGGGTGACTGCCTTATGATAGCGACCATAATATTAATACGTTATTCAACGGCATTTGTTAACATCATAGTTTGATATTGATGTGAAATGAATTTAACATGCTTAAGCACAAGCTTATGTGGAAAATCTTGATTCAGTGATTACCGTTGAGGTTTACGGTTAAAGACATTTAATCTTCAAAAAAATCACATTAAATCACTTACAGAGAAAAAACAATTTTAACTTAATAAAACTAGCGCAGCGAATTGACAGCATATTTATATTATTTATTTCAGTGAACGTTTAAGTAGGTAGTTTGAAAAAAGTCAACAATAAGTATTGCTTAAGGCTTATACCATAGTGATTTAAATTATGTAAGCAGAATATATGTTTTATATATTTACATTGAATGTATGAACGTGTGTAATGTGTATGTTGTTTTATTAGTTTAAGTGCAGCACGCGTATCAAAAGCTTGGTAGAAGTTGACTTATTAAAAGTATACTGTAATTCTACACAATTCCTTATAATTTCATGAGCAAAATGCGGAATTACGATTACAGAAATTTGTGATAAGAAAATCCAATTCATTATACTAATAATTAGACATACTTTACAGAGACCTTATCATGACCCAAGTTCCTTTTTAGTGGAGTAAAAAATGCACAACTCCTTCTAATGACGAAATCGTGAGCAGCATGGTTACTTACTGCTCGTGATATGATCTCGACAATATTTCCGGCGATGCGTGGGCGCCGCAGTTTCCTAACCCGAAAAATGTTTGAAAAAGCCACTTTGCACGCGCACTTTACTTCCTCTTGACATTAGGTCATTAGTCAGCTTGGTTCAAATTTAACATTTGATGGAGCATGCTCACGGGTGCGGCTTCTGTTATACACAATATAAGAGATTGTGAAACATTGGACCCCTTTTTGCATTTCTTGTATGTAGTAGAAATTGGGCTTAATCCACAATAATCCTATCAAAATTGATGTATGTAAACTTATCTATGAATGAATGAATGAGTGAGCTTTATTTATTCCATTACACTTTTCTTATTTTTATAATTTTTGAGGCTAGTATACAAATAGAGCTAAAATAACTATAATTGTTTGTGAATATTAGTGAACAATTAAAATATACGATAATATCATTTTAAAAAACTATTTTTTTTAACTTATCTATAGGTACTTATATTCTATAGAGGTAATGTTTGTGAGTTTGTGAGGTTGTAGGGGTAATCTCTGGATTTACTAAACCGATTTTAATTTGTGTATCTGCATTGTACCCGTGCAAAACCGGGTACGTGTTGCTAGTTAGTTTATAAACTATAAGTTGTTAACTGTGCTTGGTTACATTTTCTTCATATGTTTGTAATTATAAAAGTATTGTAATAGTAAAGTATAATTATTTTTGTGCTTTTGCTCTAAAGCAAAGTGGCCTCTTGTAGTAGTTTAATTTCGATCGATAATTCTTTATCTGAATTTTGAAATATGAGCTAAGTAGTTCAAGTTTGTTCAAAATGATTACAGTTCGTGAATTTGGTAGAGATGAAGTCATTGCAGATAAAGTGTATGAAATAAATATGCCATCAAAAACATAAATTGTAAAAAAGGCCAAGTCTTGCAACTCAGTTCTTCTATCGTAAAAAGTTGTGAGATCCATATAGGTAATACCAAGTCGGTCAAATTATTCAGTCTCTACTGAAGACTCCTTCTGTCTTAAGTAATTACATAATAAGCTAACCTAACAATATCTTATAGTGATCATATTATCAATATCAATTTTAAAAATCTTTGATGTTTAAAATAAATAGATTGGCTCGGCTATCGCATGAAATCACAATGTATCTTTTTTATTTTATTAAAAACATAATGTATCTCACAAGTAATACATATTATATTAAATTAGATTGTTTAGTGCGATTGCCAAGTCAATCTTTTTATTTTAAACATCAAAGATTTTTAATATTGGCATTGATATGATCACTATAAGATATTGTTAGGTTAGCTTATTATGTAATTACTTAAGACAGAAGGATCCTTCAGTAGAGACTGAATAAATTGACCGACTTGGTATTACCTATATGGATCTCACAACTTTTTACGATAGAAGAACTGAGTTGCAAGACTTGGCCTTTTTTACAATTTATGTTTTTGATGGCATCTCATTTCTTTTTGTAGATAGTCCTTTTCTTAGTTTATATGGATAAGAATTAATACAAGGCTATGGATAACAGTCTGATTTTGATCGGCATTTTTATCAACTTTTTAATGTAAAAAAGTAGTTATAGTGACATAACTACAATAGTTGGACATATTATGGTCTCGTTAAGTTTTTTGTAGATTTTGATATGTTCTATAATATTGTAGGCGTTTTTTTTGTTCTATCATCATTGATACATTCCGCAGCACATGCGATGAAAGACATTTTATGGCTAATTTTTTTTACACCTTGGGTTGTTTTTAGTAGGGATTTCTAAGGATCTCTATTTTTTTCTAGTAATAATAATGTATACTCAGTGATAATGTAGCTTTCTTACGGTAAAAGAATTTTTAAAATCGGTCCAGTAGTTTTTAAGTTATTCATTACATACAAAAATACAAAAAAAAATTGTATATCTAGAAAACTGGACCGAAATTTCAAAATATTGTAGTTTTTCCTTGATTTATAGACTAAACACTAATTGTATTCTAAATTTCAAGTTTCTATGTCTGCTAGAAGTGCCTTAGAGTTTTGATGATCGGTCAGTCAGTGAGTGAGTGACAAATTATCAAATTTTGACTAGTTATAATTCTTAAACTACTGGTTCAAACAGAATGATATTTGAAATATACCGAGATTATACAATGCCTACTTAGTGACTGAAAATTCAGGATTCTAGTTTTATCCACAACGAAGTTATAAGGGGTCGAAAATGGCCCTTCGAGAAAAGTATAGTACGGCCGTGCCGCTTTTTGCTCGACTTGGCGGGGGCACTACCGTGCCCCCAGATATTATAATGTGTCTATTCATTATATTTCTGTACCTATAAAAATCTAAACAATCACGCTCATCAGTTCTGTACTTCGATCAACAATATACTAGATATCGGGTCGACGCAAAAAATCCGTGCCGGTAAATATCGGCTCACTTGAAATGTGAGAGTCTATTTTGTTTAGTTCTCTTCAAGCACGGCCAATATTAAGACGTTTCACAATGACACAGTTTGTCTTCAAAAATTGCGAAAATAATTCCCGAAAAAACAATTTTACGGATGGAGTCTTATTTTTGGTTAGTACATATAAAATAAGATATATTTTAAGCTTTCAAACTAACAAAAAATTGAAAATTTGAACAAAATTATCTGTTTTAAATGAACGCTACAAATGTTTGGCCAAGGTTGGCCAACACATGCGCTAACTATTGTGTAACAGAATAGTGGATGCATGGAGTAGATTAGTACTAAAATAATTCTTACTATCTAAGGATAAGCATCCGTAGTAATATTATAAATGCGAAAGTGATTTTTTTTGTTTGTTACGGTTTCACGCTAAAACGGAAAAGAAAATATTCCAATCTGTATATATTCGGAACATTTTGCGGATATTATTATTTAACATACGAATTACTATTTATATAAAACATTATATTATTGTTTATCAAATATATTATAGTTTTTGTACCCTACTAGATACATGATAATTTACACATTGGTGTTTCATAAACTATACTAATAATACCAAAGTCTTCGAAGTTAGTCAAGTGTGTATGTATAATACATAGATATGTATATATATATATTTTGGTAACTAATAAAATCATATTTCAACTTCACTCTTTTCTTTGTTCCCATTGAGCAGTGTCATTTTTTCAAAATTTGACAAGGAACGAGGCTTAAATAATCGGTACACTTTTTTCGTGAATTTTGTATGCGACCTGAAGTCTATTTAATACTATGTCAATGGTTCTGTACCTCTATTATAATATCTCGGTTCACCTACGTTTGGCGTATGAAAACTGCGAACGCACGAAGGCACGAAGGCTTTCAATTTGTATAATATGTGTATCTTAAGATGTATTCAAATGACTTTGAACTCTCTATGTAAACGGCCTCCGTTCATTTTCCTCAAAAGCACGTTTCGTTTGGCTCAATGTTTGAGACACCATTCATTGAGACAAGTAACGGGTAAATAGTAATCTCGACTCGGGACGCCATTCAAAAGAGTCGGTACAGTCAATAAGAAAATTCAATTCAATAATTTCCTTTTGCTATTTTTATACTTATTTCTAAAATGAGATTCTCACTCTGCAATAATGTAAAAATAAGGTTTTATAGATTTATATATATAATAAATTACGTATGTATATTAATGACAATTTTAATGATTTTGTCGGTGAGTATACACTAAAACAATATTAGGTACTTATGAATAAGAATGTGCGTGCAGACATTTCAATGCATATGTGTGAGTATTAAATAACTAGTTTCATGGGCCAATGTATTTGCCGTGTATACGACATAGTATAATTATATATGTGTGCAGGAGTCGCGTGCGGCGCATTCCTTTGCGCAGTTATTCATATAGTAAAAAACTCATTCTAAATTTCCGTAATATTTCGGTAGTTTAGTTTTTGTGTGGTTTTTTTTTCAAGATATTAATTGTTAATATGTTTTTAAATGTAACCAACATTTTAATATGTCACAATTTCTTTCGAATTATTATTACTGTTAGTGACCATCATGAAAACGATCTAATAAGAAACACTGCGATGTATGAAAAGTATGTAAGAAAATAACATTATTGTAATTTGTAGTCAACGAAGCCGTAGAAGGCTGAAAAGCGTCGAGCATCGGAATAAAAATCCGAAATTAGGAGCCCAAATCAGAAGCTACCCTTAGTTGTCATTTGACCACGCCAAGATCATATTTGTAACGCCAGTAGTAATCCTCAAAAATTAACCCGAAACTTGCTATGTTAATTAAATTCACCTGAGTATTAGGTAGTTATAATTCGTCGTGATAATATATTAATTATATACAGGAACAGTATGTATCAAAATTCTGGGCTATCTAATTTGTTCCTATCTTTTATATAAATTATGAATGCGCTGTCGAACTATTTTTTACTCGAGTACCGAGTATATTGAACCAACGTAAATACACCATCGGCAAATTGTCTTATTAAACCTTATACAATGCACAAAAATGGCCCAAAACAATCTGATAATTTTAAGATTACATCAATACGTGCGTCGGTGTCAAACTACATATTATTATAACAATTAACAAGTTTTTATAATTTCGGTGCATCCTAAGTCAACTGATGCTTCAATAAGTAGTAGTACTAATAGATTTGAAGGATAATGATCTACATTTTAATAATTGTTTTTTTAACAATGATTGAAAGCTCTTGCTTTGGTATACAATAATTTTATGATTTTTGTTTTTAAAATGAGATTTTAAATAAAATATGTTTTTTTTTATTTTTATTTTAACACTAAGATTAAGGTAAAACCTTAATTTATTTGATGACTTAAATATACTTAGGAGGTATCGATTTGTATTAGTATTTTGGTACCGTGTTTACTGTCACAAACGGTACTTGCTCGGTTTTAATTTTATTTTAATATTTCGTACTACCCCTAAAAACTCTAACAAATGTTTCTATGACTTCATTAGCTTCAGTAGAAACTCAGAACACTAAAAATGAACCTGTTAAAGTTATCGAGTCACACGACCCCGAGTCATACCACATACCTATCCAAGATCATTGTTACCGTCTAAATATTATTTCTACCACGATTTTGTGTAGGTATATCAGCTATTTCGACCAAAAGGTGTTTGATACATCTGCATTTGAATGTAAGGAAAATTATATCGCTAAATAATAGCGAATAATTATTATAATACGAAAAGTCGAAACATGAATTGAGGAAAGATGATAGATAATAATTAGTTAAAATTTTAATAGGTGTAAGTTAAAAGTAAACCTGATAGCACATTACATTTTGCATACCTCATTCTCTTTCAATCACCAAGGACTCTTGCAATGATACTGTTTTATTTTTTAAGTATTTTCTAAGAACCCTGATAATATAAATTACATGCAAAGTGCGCGCGCAGATATTGATGTCATTTCACCCCCGCCCTAACGACCGCCCAAAGCTGTGATTGGAGCAAACTAAGGAAATAAATAATATACATATATACTCGTAGTTATATATACAGGTCGGCTGGGTTGTTCACGCTAGACTATGCATGTAGTTTACATGAGGTCATGAAACTACTTTCAAAACTGTGTTAGCGAATTATAATTTCCAATGAGCTTCCGTAAACCCGAATAATGGTTATTGTTTAAATGGACATTTAATAGAATTTAGTTTTTTGCTTTAGTCAGATTCTAAAAACTATACCTTCGTCTTAATCGAAATAGGACTCTGTACATGTTAATCAATTTTAAATATTATGATAAATGATTTCATAATCTATAAAAATATATCAAAAAGAGGAAAGATTTGTATTTTTGTGTTATGGATAAACTCAAAAACTACTGGGCCGATTTTAAAAATTCTATCACCAGCTACATTATTAGCGAGTAACATAGGCCATTTTTTGTGTATAGTACATCTACATTGCACCCGTGTGAAGCCGGGGCACGTTGCTAGTTGGTTAAACTGAAATTCGGAGCTAAAAGGTTTATAATTTAATTCCATTCAATATTTTGTTTATTTTACCGAACATGTTTTCTCCACGTCTGGTAACTTTGGGCATTGATCGGGTGGGAGGAATATCGAAATTCCGACCGGGTAACGAACCACCATTCATAGACGGAAAAACCGTGAAGTGTACATTGTGCGTTTCGGTTTCAGTATATGGATTTCCGAATGCTCGAAGTAAAGCGCATCATTGACTGATGTTCTGTGGCTGAGGTATCACCTACCATCAAGTGAACCTCATGCTCGTCTGTCGATATCTGACATAAAAAAAATATATATATAAATATACATACAAATAGATAGATAGTATAGAGAACATGTTGGTAGTCTTACCTTCTTACGCTAAGCAGCGATATTTTTTCAGGCAAACCATAAATGCCCACAACATAATAAAATAAGTAGAGCCAATAAGTAAGTAATAATTAAATACTAAGTACAATTTTACTTGGTTCTGGAAGGAAGTAAATAGAACTACGTATACATAACGTATGTTATTTTGTCTGGAAGCTTCTGATGTTAAAACGGAATATCAACAATTTATATTCTACTTGCAAATATTGTGAGAGTTGAAAAACAATATTGTAAATTTAAAGTGGGTTTCTGTTTCGATAACATTCATTCTGACTCATCTTATTAAATCAAAATAACACATTAATTTTATTTTACGATAAAAAATACATTTGACACAACCAAACGTTTTAGGCATTATTCCTTTCCCCTTTACCGTATAAATGTATATTCATATTTTATTTTTAAATATTTTGAATATAATTTATGCTTTGACATATTATTATTTAATCTTTAACCAATCTATCAAGGAATGATACGACTTTTCCACCTAACAGGGGTTCATAATACGGTCATAATTTAGATATGCCTCCTAGCCGCTTTACTACCGAAGTGATATTGAATGGAATTAAATTATTAACCTAGCTCCGAATTGCAGTATAACTAACTAGCAACGTGCCCCGGCTTCACACGGGTGCAATGTAGATGTACTATACACAAAAAATAGCCTATGTTACTCGCTGATAATGTAGCTGTCTATTGGTGATAGACTTTTTAAAATCGGTCGAGTAGTTTTTGAGTTTATCCATAACATACAAAAATACAAAAATTCAAAAATACAAATCTTTCCTCTTTATAATATTAAGTATAGATTATGACATCATTTATCATAATAAAACTGATTAACTTGTACAGAGTCCTATTTCGATTAAGCCGAACATAGGGCAAAAATTGTTTACAGAATATTATAATAATTTTGAATCCATGACTCATCAGATCGTAAGTAACGTATTATATATCTAATACACCAACGAGCCTGCCATAATTTTGTCGTTATGTTGATATGCTGTCGTTTTTTAATAAAACTTCATTTTTTTTATATTGATATTTCTCTCCTTTTTTCTTATATCCACTCCATCTCAAGTATTTAAACTTGTGCACAAGCTACTTTGTTACCTGAGTCGGAGACATCAACTTGTACCGGTGGGTTTTATGTAGCTACGTAATAAATATGTTTAATTTAATAAAACAGCTAATTATGATGCATCTTTTTGATGAATACAGAGCTTTGATAGATAATAAAATGCCAGTTAACTTCATTAAACACAAAGTGACAAGAAAAGCACCGAATTTGTTGATACCACATTATGACGTACATATATCCATGTTACCTATCTCCAATTCCGAAACATGGTCAACCCCATACTGCTTTACGATCTTTCTCTATAAAAACTGAATATCGGAAAACGTTCCTTATTAACTCAAGATTGAAATTATTTTTCTTTGGCATCAGTAGCTACCCTCTGATCGAGTATCGAGTCCATTCAATTTACGCCTGACAATTTATGCCTTTTATTATTACAGACTGCTATAAAACTGACGCCTCGGTTATTACAAACAGACGCTACTGAAAGTGTAAAGAACAATATTCTTATTCAAAATATTTTATGACAAAACATTTAAAATTATAAATGGAAATTCTATATAAATACGAAATATATTAAATATAAAATAATAACCTATAACCTATTAATATAAGTATGTATTATCTACTAATTATTTAGTTAATCAACAAGGACATGTATTAAATTATATAACTCTGCAAAATAACAATGGATGAAAACATAAATAAATAATACATTTTATACAGAATCTACTAAGTTACATTTATTTAAAATATATAAATAAATATATAAATTTAATACGTAGGTACATAATTAACTCATCATAACTAAAACGAGATTGTATCACAACAAAATAAAAGTTTTATTTAAAAGAAAGATAGGGCAATAACCTACTCATTCGTGTCTTTTTCATATGTATACTCCATGCAAAGAAATAAAAAGTATAAGTAGTTACTAGCAGCTATTTATCGTTCGGGTCAGTCGCCATTTCACATAACCCGAGTGATAAATACTTAAAGGGATTTTTGACATTCTGTTCATCGTTCGTACTTGCAATAGCAAGTAAATTTCAAAATACGGGTTTTCTATGTTATTATAGATATCGACAGACTAGCGTGAGGCTCACTTGATGGTGAGTTACACCTCAGCCAACAACGTTGGGGTATCCGTATTGAAACCGAAACGCAAAACGGTGTTTCCGTCAAAATTCCTTCCACCCGTTTAAGGCCCGAACTGATCTCAGTCAAAACTATTTACATAAAATTATAAACATGTCGTCAACGAGATTCGTACCCGCGACCCATCGGAACGCTAGGTAGGTACAACTCTAGTATTTTTCAAACTGAGGGTCACAACCCCTAGGGTGGGTAGGAAGGAAGCCTTACTCGAGGGGTTGCAGCCAAACGAAAAAAGGTAAGAGTTTTTCTAAAGAGCTTGTAGAATGTAGGTCTAATGTGGTAGCTACTTATTGTTTTAATTTTCATCAATATAGAACCCAAAAGAAAATAAATTACAATCGTAGTCTTTCAAATCAATAACATTTTGTCAACACAACGCGCCAACGAGTCCGTCAAATGTATGTTTGTGGTTGGCTTCAGTCTTTGACAATTCAAAGTAAGTGCTTGAAGCATTGACATATATTGTTGATCGAAGGCTTGAAGTGAAAATAAACCAGATCGATAATCCGTCATTCATACATTTTCTGTGCCTAAGGTACCTCAAGCTCCCTTTTCAACAAAACTCACTTTCACTCACTCATTCCGATTTTTTTTACAATAGGAATGAAGCCAAGACATCATGGTTATAACATAATTATTACCACTAACCCAAATAAATTCCCGAGTCCCCTAGTGCAGTGTTTCTTGCACTAAACGCATGTAAAGAAAAGTGCAAGAAACAATCAATCAAGCCTTCTGTGCCTACTCGGCTGATTTTTCTAATCTATTTCCCCGGGATTTAAACTCAGAACTTCCGGTTCCATATACGGCTGAGCCACGGAGACGGTCGCCACCGCTAATACACAATACACGATGTTTTGAGGAACACAATATTTATTAAATAATAATATTTTTCACCCTAAAGTCGAAAAGTTAACTAGCTAGAGTCCGTCGCATAGATATTAGATAAACACTGACAAGCACACGAGGTCGTCGACTTTCTACTCCATGATTGACAGAAATAAATGTAACACTTGGTTATTATATCATAATTATTAAATAACACTAGGCATCTCGCTTGACATTTTCTATTTATTTATTAATTGACACACCAACAGAATTTGCGATAATTGTTTAAATTAAAACAAAAAACACACTAACATATTATATACAGAAAAAAAAATAGGTGCAATAATGAGATCGAAAATGTACCTACACAAAATCCTCTATTTTTGCTTCTGCTTTGCGTATAAAAATAAATGCATAACTAAAATCCTAAATATAATTAATATAGATAACGCTGTCAATTAATTATTATGGGCGAGTTCTGTATTAAGTCTAAAAAAAAAAATTAAATTAAACTCCGGTCAAAGCTTTTAATTACTTTATGTGAAAAGAACGCGCCAAGTTACGGCTTTATAAATCGAAAATAATAACTGGAAAAGTATATTTTGTTCGCAAAAGATATACTTACATATTTGTTATAAGATAAATCATTGCCATAAGCCATTGTGTCGAAAACGGTTCAGTTTAGAATTTAGATGCTAGATTTAAAGCGGCTATATCCTCTGTAATTAACATGTATGCAATAACTTATTAGATATTATAAGGTTATAATAAAACGAGATATAATTTACAGATTTCATTGGAAAATATTTTTTTATGTATCTTTTATGCTATCCTTACTGATGTCTACTGTTATAAATACGTATATGTGTTCCTTAGTTTGTCCTTCTTGCATGCAAAGACGAAGAATCATATTGATTTAATGTTTGCATAGAGAGTTTTGAGGTGGGACAATGATATACGCCACTGTTTATCTTAGGAAAATTTTCAAATATTATTTCCATGCGCGCAAACAATGAATAAATATGTTTTCGTTGTAGTAATGTTTAGTTGGTATAAGTACCTATACTATACTATGTAGGTACGATACTATTACTCTTATGCTATTATTTCTACGAGACTAAACAATGACTTCAAAATCTATCTGTAAAAGCGAATATTACTTTAACCATTATTTTAATTGTATTTATCTACAAAAAAAGCTTAACAGAAGGGATGTCAATAACCCGAGTAATTCCCGCTGTTAATCGAGTTATTTTTATGTTAGATGTCGACAGATGAGCATGAGTTTCACTTGATGGTAGGTGATACCTCAGCCACAGAACATCAGTTAATGATGCGCTTTCGACCTACTTTTTACTTCGAGTATACGGAAGTCCATAGACTGAAACCGAAACGCGCAGTGTGCACTTCACGGTTTTTCCATCTATGAGTATCGCTAATAATTGAATTTCTGAGTCCCCTAGTAGCGCACACATTTCTGTGTCTGTATCACTGATCACGTTTTGTTTGCAGACAAGAAGTTGATCAGTATTTTGTTCTCTGCCCGAACGAAACTTCTTAATAAAAACCTAATATTCTTCAGGGGAAAATACCCTATCTTATTGAGATCCCGAATCCATTTCACTTTTAAAATATTTAACATTATTATAATAACAACTAAGTACTTTACAAATGTTATATCTTAATAGTTCCTTGATATATCTCTTGAATATATGGATTACCCGATGGTCAGTAGTCACCGGAGTTATGCATTTCGCAGACATAGACAAAAGTTTCATCCAGGATTTCCAGACATCTACTCGTATGTAGTAAAAGTTTGAGGTAAATCGCGGTGACCAATAATACCAGTATTATCTGAACAAATCTACTTATAACTTATCATCAAAACTTAATTATTATCAAAAATATACTTACATGAAAAAAAATATGTTATTTTTACAAAATTGTATTTTATGTTATCAATATCAATAACCACATAAGTGAAAGAGAACAAATAAATGATTTAGCCTATACTGGTTGTTAAGTTGGAAACATCCGATTGTATTTTACGGAAAACCTTCGAAGAAGGCCTTCCATATTAAATCTACCGCTAGAAAAAAGTAACAAAGGTTGTCAATTGATAAGCGAGTGAAATCGGAGACGGCACAGAGCGTGCCACAATCCATTACAAGCGGACTGCCGGCGAAATGGGGAGTCTCGTCCATTAGCTAATTAACGGGCAGTTTGAACCCCCTTCTTCAGATTGTTACCATAGCACGTCTACACTCGATAATTGGCTTTGATAAAATACGCTTTGAAATCTCAAAAAGTATAAAAAGAGGGTCTTCCTACTATTTTACTAACAATACCTAATTTAAATAAAATATTCTTGACCTTGATTATATTTATAATTCGCATATTTCTATTCGCGGTATAAGAACCAGATGAACGTATCTACAAATCCCAAAAATAGTTTCGCTTCACACGTAACAAAATAACTTTTAACTTTTTAAAACCACTTATATTATGCCAATACACCGATATGTTTTTTTTATTCGTAAATTGTTTTCTATCTGTATTAAAAAAGCTGGTAATATTTTACGTGGCGGATTATCACAATATTTCTAAGCCTCCTGTAAAATTGAGAAAATTTAGATATTTCCATCTGACTCTTACACCGCGAATTAATAGAAGATAAATTTTAATCATTTTCCAAATATTACGGTGTATTATTCAATTTAAGGTGTGCATTTGATCCGAAAAACAATAAACACTTACGATACTTAAAATACGACAATGAAGCTTAAAACAACAGTTAAGATCATTCATTAGGTATACAAGGTGGGCCATAATGTATGGCCCTATTAGAAAGTGCCATAGATTTTACAAATTGCGTTGAATACCAATTCAGTTTGCTATTTGCTAGGCAAACAGAATTGTATAAGTAAATGATCAATGAATTTTTCATTGCTCAAATGTATGTATTAGGATCGGAAGACATGTGGTTACGGCAGGGTGGAGCAGAAGGCGGAAACTACAAGAGCTAGTTGACTGAGGAAGTCATTCTGATGGAGGTCAGTCGTCTAATGTCGCAATTTGGAGATTCACACTAGCCCTCTTCTAAAATTAAGCATGGAAAATGACATAAAATTACTCAGTCGCCTATCATCGTAACTTACTGAAATGACTATTTGCAACGCATTTTTCTTTAAGATGTGCAAGTATAGCCTTGTCAAAGTCGATCATGGTTATGATTCAACTATCAGTTGATATAATTTTAAAATAAATCAGTTGCAAATCACACCCTTGCACTCCACAATGCGTTTTACCGCAAATGGATGCCATCAAATTAAAAAGTTTAACGTACCCCTAGTTTGTATCATCACTATCTAATGAAGTAATGTTGGGGCAAACACCACGGCCCGCGTGGCGCACACGCGACCCTGCTCAAATTATTTTATTATTATAATAAAACGAAGTCAAATGTGTCAGTACGCGTGCTAGTTGATCCCCGTGACAAAGCGAGGTTAATGTGTGCTTCCCATGTATGTTATAATTAACCCAGACCTCACGTGAATTCATAACCAACATTTTTTGGATATGGTAATAAATTTAGTTCACAACTATTTAGTATTTTCAGAACAGCGACGTTTTTTACAGTAATTCATACTCCAGTTACAAACTATATTACCGGCTACATAACCTATAGTTAGCAACGAAACGTATTTCCACTAAATATTCCCTACTAAATGACAGTCTTGCAATTGTAAGTAATAGGAAAGTCATAACAGTTAATTTTATAAAACGACTGTCTACGTGCATTACCTAAAACAGCTCAGCGAGCTCAATAAACATTATGGCCACCTTCATTAATAGCTCGCCTGGCAAACGGTCACTACCCACCTATACCCCATCGGTCTTCCTCCCCCAGACCAGGTGTAAAACTGCCCGGTCACGGAAAGACAGACATGCAATGCGGCTAATATGTTTTTATTATTAAAGTCCATCGGATCCCTCGGCACGTGGGGATGAACATGAATATTCATGCGGTGATTTGTTCATGGTGTCCGACTATACTTGATATTTTTGTATTTTTATTGTTTTGAAAGTCAAAAACAGGGATTTGATAATGGAACGAGATAATTTTGGTATTTTTTTTTAAAGTTTTTTTTTAATAAAGCTAGTCGCAACCAGTCTTCAATTGTTCAGCTCAATTGCGCATTAAATTTTCGCAATCGTATGGGATTGGGATCGAATTAACCGAATTTAACCAATCGTCACTGATCACGAACCTACATACATACATATATGTAAGTTTTATCTACTGATTTTCTTACTATATTTCTTAATAAGAAAAGAGTGGATATTTCACAATATGTTTCTAGATCTCCCGCTATCTAATTTCTCAATACCTATACAATTTAAGATATTCACACATCTCAACTGTTTCCAAAAAAGTACAATTTCTATATTCCGAGTACACCAACCTTAGTCGCATCGATACACTGAACAGTACTATATATTAATATTATTGCACATTTATTATATTTTATAATATCTCACGTATATATGCACATTTATCTTCAATATTGTTTCTTTATATTTACGATAACGAGCATATAATTAAGTATTTAATTTAGTTTTTTTTTAATGATTCTTTTTTTCTTTACTTTTTAAATTCTCTTTTGTGTTTACTGGCACACAAACAGTTACTCAGGCAGATGCTGAAAATCAGCGCTGTAGCCAGTACTGGTCTACAGCACAAGCTGAGCATCGGCCTTTTCTTTCGCCACACAGCATATTTCGCCACACAATTCCTTCCGAATATTATAAACAACGTTTCACTTGCTGACAGCTTTGTGCTACATATTTCCATCATTCGTGAGTCAAGAATTTTATTTATTGTCATGTGGCTTCTCTGTAAAATTGTCCGTAAGCACAGTGAAACACATGACTAATCGAGGATGTGTTGCGTCAACTTGTCCCACTCTGAATATTTCAAAATTATCTTTGTGTGTTATCTTTAGGTACTTCCTTGCCTATGAGCAAATGTCGCTAGATTATATTATCCATGTAATTTAAATCAGCCGGGCTAGCATGACCGCCACGAGATATATCTCGCGCGAGAGAAGACAAACTAAGATGTTAAATATCTCGATATATTATATCTCGACATCGACAATTTTGATAGAAAAGATATCTCCATCGACAAATGTATCTATTTTTGATATTAAAAGTCGAGTTTTAAGTGTAATTGTCATGTTAGACCCGAAAGAAATAAAGCGATAGTCGATTGAAACACGAGAAAACGGTAGACAAAATTTTGTCGCAGGCTTACCAAAAATCCATATTGGATACAAAGGTGAAAAAGAAATCTTAAATTGTAGGTTTCAGGTATTCAAAACTGTCGCAATATATTCTATAGAGAATAAATAGTCATATCCTAAAAGTTAATTTGAATCCGAGTTAAGTCACAAATTCTTATTTAAGATAATTTTATTGTCTTTTATAAACGCGTGTATGAATGAAATACTTTATACCGGATTAGAACGCCATTTATTATTTATCCTGACATTTCGGATGCTATTCGCCCATGACCACGGTTGCTGAATAAAATGGTCGGCATATTTTATTTAAATGTGTGATACTCGCGTTTATAAACGACAATATTTGTGACGTAACTCGGGTTTTTATTATTTGACGTTCCTATCTACCTACCTATTTTGTGTTACCTAAATGACTTTCATTTTGAATTTATTATTTTTACTTAATTATATTTATTTAAAAGGGCTTAATATGTTAACAATTTATCACATCAAACGTAGCTGAGTTAATGCAAAAGTTTTGAATATGCACCAAATTAGATTCAAGATAAGTATGCTCTTATTTTATTTTTTTCGGTTTTAATTTCAAAAATATCTCCATAACTACATTATATAGATAATGCAGTTAAAATTATAAAGTCTATAAACGTATATAATTTACTAGCGATCTGCCCCGGTTCTCACTGATGTGTAATGTAGTATATCTAAAAAATAATAGCCTATGTTACTCGCTGATAATGTACCTTTCTATTTATGAAATATTTTTTAAAATCAGTTGAGCAGTTTTTCAGTTAAATCGTAACAAACAAACAAAAAAATTGTGTGTGTGTACCAGAGTACACAGGTAAGAAGTGAAACTTCTTTACGACATATCATTTTTGTACTATTTGCAACTTCACGAAAATGGGGTAGATAAGGCTTAAGCCTTAAGAAAAAAGATTTTATCACTTTCAAATTATTATATTGTTGTTATTATTATAATATATTACATTATATTCTTTACGTCACTATACTAAACTTTGATAAAAAAAGCAACATGGCGCGTAACCGAAAAACGTGACGATACTTACAAAATTTCTCCCATACGTCGATAAAGAAGTTTCACTTCAAAAATCAAATGTTTCCTCTTCATAATATTAGTATAGAAGTACAGATAATATTGCAAAATAATTGTTGGCATGCATTTAACTGAAACGCTAACTGACGCTCGGGGAAGGCTTGCTATGCCACGATTCGAAACATTCCGTGAGCCTCGTTACTAGCATTGACTCAGTGACTCTAGGAACTATTCACAAACTTCTAATAATAACTGTTACCTACTCTTAATTACCTAAGAATATCTTTTGACCTCTGACCAGTTAATAAAAGGCGTTTAAAATTTAACTGAAATTAATAATTGTCGATGTTCACATCCATGCTTGATGTTTTACAGTCTGTAATGAATTTGATATATAGAATTGTCAGTATTTTAAATATAATACTGTTATAATTTTGTTTTAGTGTTGAGTAGGTTTTTAGTCCTTGTTATGTATTATATTTTCCGATCGCTCTATTGTGCTTAGCTTTTGCTATTTTCCCCTTACAATAATACGTAAGTATATACGTTAATTAAAATAGAGATTTATTTTTCATTTCATTTACGAGTATGTTAAATGCCAAAATCTAAACGATATATTCATTTTCGCAACTCTTGTATTTCGATATTACTAATAATTAATAAAAATATAAACTTTCTATGAGTATTTTAAAATATTTTGATAATGTGTTTACTTAGGTGTAATAAAATACTTGAATGTAAACTTCGTTTTCAACCACCCTTGTGAACATTTACGTAAAATGATGGGAAAAGCAAACTACCTATATTACGTCTCCTATTTCTCTGATGGACACCCCGACCCGAACTGTGTCGTGGGACTTACGTTGAAATTATGTTATTAATTTGACATGTTTGTTTACTTACGCATTCATTTAGTGTATGAAGTTAAATAAACTGTGGCGAATAACTTTCATACATTTATTGTATTAATTATTTATTTACTAAATTCACAATACATTTGAACATAAATATAATGAAACAAAAGAAAGTAGCGTGAAAATGGCGACCTTATCACTAAGCAGTGATCTCTCCCAGGCAGCCAATTGTGTGAAAGAACAAAAAGCTAAATTAAGGAAGTGACACAAAGTTATACACAACAAAATCATCGAAAATAATCAAAAAAGACCTTATTTACTAAATTATTACACAAAATATTAAAATAATAAGATAAAAACACAGTTATTCTTGTCTACACAGAATCAAAAGGAGATAAAATTATTACGAACGAGTTTCTTAAACGAAGTGATTGTGTGCTTTGTATGATAGAATTGAAAAAGCTGTATATTAGCTATCGCTACTTAGTATACTTATGTTTGATATTTATAAGACTATAAAAGTATGCCTAATTGTAAAAATTAAATAATGTAACTATGACCCCACCGGAGCCGGTGGGCGGCGTTGCTACTATTGATCGTCCGCCCAAGCCGCCCAAAGACTCATGGCTACCATGGCTCGACGCCAATGTGTGCCTTCTGTCTATAAAATGTTATTGCTTTTATTTATAGTCGTCATAAGCTTTAAGAGCAGTGTAATAAAATACCTATTGGCTAGTTCTACACATTTGTTATAATATTTTTTAAACCTATTTATATAAACCTTTCTTGAAATATTTTAGTTCATAAACTGATTGAATCTTGGTAAATAGATGCAATAAAAACGTTATTTTAGTGAATCGCAATCAATGATATAGCAACCAAAGAAACCATCACAAAGGCCTCGATCATTAATCGTAAAGATTACAATCAAGTTTTCTCTACAAAATGAGGCTTTCACATAGGCAACTACATTTCGACGTCATACGTACTCTGCGATTATTAAATTATAAATTTAATGTGGTGAATTATGGCCTTACCTACATCAGAGGAAAACTAATGTTTGATGAGTGAATTTCGTTAGCAAAATGAACTATATGACTTTGTAATAAGCGACAAATGGATGTTTACAATTGTACATAGTCAATGTTGTATGTACTAAAGAATGAACTGGCGTGGGTGTTCAGTTGAATTATGGAAATGGAGCGTCGGCACGGGCCAACGTAGTGTTCAAACAATGCCATAACGGGATGGTACGGCAATTTTATTCCATAAGAATACCATACATATTAAAAGATGAATGTGTTTTAATTGAATAGAGATGAACAGACACCAATATCATTATGGGCCGTCAATCGCGCTAAAAAGTTTAATTATACATTATGGCAGAAATCAGTAAATGATAATCATGTCACGAATAACGTTTAATCAAAACTCTATATATGAGTCTAACCACGAAATACTGAAACGATGATCAAATTTGAGAGCTTCTCAAAATGTATCTATCTTTCATTTTAAGTTTTTTGAATAGCAATACTTTTAAGTACAATTAAATGTTGATTAACTTTTGAGTATTCGGGAATAATTATTGTTATTTACATACAACTTTAATACTATTCAGTTTGAGATATTTTACTATTTGAATGCATGACATCAGATTTAATTAACAGATCTGACCATATTTAGTACCAATACTTGGTTTAAGATCTTTAGGTATTTCTCTAAAATTACAAAAAAAACACTTACGAGAAATAAACTTAATAACTATATCATAATAAAATATTGTAAAACAAAAGCGGGTAAAAGGAAATAAAACATACGAGTGACAATCATATTGTGATGATTACAAAAACTGCTAAGTGCTTCTGTACATGAATATATTTTATTTTCTTTGATAATTGAGGGCTTCTTAAAATGTTTCTGTCTTTCATTTTACCTTCGTAATGAAAGGGTTAGAGATACTTTTAAGTACACCTCAATGTTGATCAGCGTTCGAGAATTCGGCCATGAGACAGTCATTTATTTATTTATTTATTCAGTAGAACGGCAAAACCAATTACACTACTAAAATTACAATGTAAAAATAAAATTTGAATAAAACATAGAAAAAAAAATAACATTAATAATTTTATTTAACCACATTCATTCCGATCTTTCACAAAACATCAAACATACTGATAATAGTTCTTCCCATCCAGCCGCAAATAAATCGCATTCGGGGTATTCATTCGAGGGCGTTGAGTGCCGTGAGAGTTCGAGTCATCGTCAGGAATCATTGACATAGTATTGTTGATCGAAGTCAGGAATATAAAATAATTAGATGAAAACAATCGAACGAAAGCTGTTATTGTTCCATATCACTTAGGCTTTATATATCAGCGGCGGATCGCAATAGTTGCCAGTCATAAAAGCAAGAGAAAATTGCTTCCGTACATTGCAAGCTGTCACGCGAACTTGCTGTGATTGGTAGAAAAATGTAGAAATAGAATCAGAAACTTGGAAAGCTTTTATTCGTTTTACTTTATATACAATCATTATACTTTAACACTTTGATCATAGACTGTTATTAAGCCGTTATAAATGAATTAAAAGAGATAGAAAGGGGCAATGGATGTTGTGATAGTTGATAATATTCTTATCAAAATTTTTATTTATCACGTCAGACAAACTAGTTTTAATTTCGAACCAAAATCGTGACAGCAATGCTTTTGATTATATATTAATCACAAGAGTCGCTAAGCTATCTATAAAACTATATAATATCTTATAACAAGTCGTTGCGTCATATTTGTTATCTTGTAATTAGCCAATAACAGTAATCATTAAAATATTTTTTTTATAAATATGTATATTTCAATTTATGTTTCATCCAATGAATTGAAACTCATACCAATATTATCTAATTATAATAATAGATTTTCCACGCTAAATAAACTAAGTGAGATAAACGATAAAATCCTGAAAAATAACGATTTATCGATATAATCTTATTACGAATATTATTAATTACACTTTTGTTGTTTGTGTAAAAATATACATACAATATTATATATTATATAGTAAGTTAAAAGTGATAAACTGTATAGTATTGGGTAACATATGTAGGTGTAAGCTACTTACTACTATTGACTTCTTCTCAAGTAAGCTAACTCACAGCAGTTACAGTTCAAACCTAGTACCTATATATGACAGCGGTGTGTGTGCTTCATATCAATGATATATTATATCATTAATATGTAATCTATAGTTCATCGTTACAATAATAGGACATCCACTGCTTTACATAGATCTCCACCAAACACTTCTAGTACGGCCGATCACTTGCTGCCTGAATCCATCCTGTCTCCCTGGCCCCTACGTCATGTCTTCTTCGTACTGTCTATCTAATAGGAGGCCGTTCTACGCTTCGTCGCCCGATTCGTGGTGGATTTCAAGATCCTTTCTTGTTATGCCCAAAAGACTTGTTTTTCACAAACACTTACGAACTTTTATTTTTCTGAATCGTCTCCATAATATTATTAGTAAAATAGCGGATGTCGTATCTCAGCGACTATGGCATTCATCTATTTAGCTGAAAGGATATCCTTTGGCATCATCAGAGATCTAGAGTTAGAGTTTTATGGAATGTCATCTTACTATGAGTATGTATCTTTCGGAGGGTTTTTGCGGTCGATCCTTACAGCGGTGATGCGGTTCTTATAGTGCTTAGATCCAACTGAATGAATGTTTTCTAATAATCTGCTGTTTATATCTTCCACCAAAACAGAATCTTCTACACAATAGATTTTTAACTCGAGTTGAAAGTTTTCGGGTTTTTTTTGTTTTGAGCCATTGACATAGTATTAAAATATGTTGATCGAAGTTTTAAGCATAAAATTGTCGCAGTGTAGACTGAGAACTTTCGAACTCAATCCTATCACATCCCACCGTAGTTTTTCTAATTCGTCAATATTTTCGTCTGTTCTCTGATTAGAGAATATGCATGCATTGACATATTAATGTCAATAACCTATCCTAAGATTGAAAATCGGTACTTATTTAAGTGATTTCGATAAGAAAGCAAATTATATAATGGCAAAGCCAACATTTGTATGTTATCTCGGAAATAAACAAATATTTACTTTGTTAAACTGACCAACACAAAGTAAAATATTTTACGGTCGATCTATTTATCCAAGTATTAAGTATTAAGTATTTATCTATTTATTATATTGACTGTTATGGTTGTATTAACTACACAGTAGCCTAAACAGTTTTAAATGTTATTTTTTGTCTATCTACGCACACATTATATGAAGTCTACTGGACCGATTCCTATAAAAAAAACAAAAAAAACAAAAAAGAAACGTACCGAGAAAAGCTCAACGATGCACAAAATTAGACTGAATAAAATTATAGGTTTTGGTGAACTGAATGAAAATTCGGTAAGATTGTATTTACTATGTCTAAATATATTATGTATTTCAATACTTTCTAAAGCATAGTTAATTTAGTTTCTTGTTAGGGCAGAAAATAACTACCTACTTCTGCAGTTACACTCTGTCTCATTATTATCTATCCTAATTATTACTGACATAAACATTCACGCTCGTTTAAATAAACCAGTTAAATCTATTTGACTCTACAAAATACAAGTCCCAGTTTATAATCTTTGGAAACTGACCATGTTTTTACGAGGATTTAGGGTTAATTTTACTTTGTGTCATTAATTTGGCTATTCAATTCGAGTTTGTAAAAGGTAAAAGTTTAAAGTTTTAAGTTTAATAAAAGTTTAGTCGCGATATAGTAACCAGAGTTAATCTGTCAGTGTGAGAAATAATTTTAAATTGCATACAACTAATAGATTGACGATACTTTCTCGCCAGTTGTTCGTGCTAGGGCCTCAGATCTTAAAATTAATTTGTCGTCCGCTATCAGGGCAACTCTGTTCGATCTATAACACGGTTTAATCTACGCTGCAATTGCCTAAGCTCGTCTAGCCGCGCTTGAGGAGAAGCTGGCGCAATCGATCCGCAAAGGTCATGGAAGGAATTTGCGCAGTCCGGTGCTTGCGACACTCCGAGCTCCGTACCAAAGAGGTTCCATTCGGCACCAAAGGGTTATTCGACTTACGGCTGCAGGTTGCACTGATATTTTGTATCGGTATTTCTGTACTTACTATACTCGATCGATTGATTATGTGATTACGATATTGTTGGTTGGAAAGTAAATCAACTCCCAACTCACTCCGCCTTAGATAGAATAAAATTATCATCCGTATTATAATATGCTTAATCCAAACTTTGATATGTTTGAGTCCCTAAATTATGTGGAATGCTCTGAAACTGCCTCCGAGGCTTATTGGTGCCCGATTTAGTATAGTCCCTGGTTCGAGGCCCGTGGAAGAAATGCAGAAGAGTGCAGGTTTTTAAGCTTAAGTGACGATTGTTATTATTAATTATAGAACAAACTATTGTATGCTCTAACCTGTTGACTGGAAATGGTCCTAGGCTTTTAAATCATAAAACCCTCATAAATAAGACCAATAACTCATGCTCTTTAAAACCATCTTTGGAAATTTTCACTATACTGATAATAATAAATAAATAATTATAAGGACAATGAACTCAAACACTTATCTGAATACTACGTGAATAAAACACGTCTTATCTGTATTTAAATAATTCGTCAACGGATTAAAATCACCAAAAAATAAATGAAGTCGATGCATAAAAAGTTCAAAGTTAACTATAATCTCTGAACATTGGTAGAATGATGATAATACGAGCACGTCACCTGCGAGGCTTGCGTGGGTCTCGGGTCCATTGTATGCTAATGGTAAGCTCGATCTGTCCGCGGAGAAATTGGAAATAGCATGTTTGCTATTTCATAGTGGCGTCATACCACTATCATCTATCGCTTTTTCTTATATTCGATATATCGACAGACGCGAGACTCATTTGATGGTAGCTGCCGCCTGAGCCACAGACTAATTAAGTCAAACCAAAATGCGCAATATACATATGTATTTATAAACGGTAGTGCGTTACCCAGTTGAAATATTGATAATCCTCCATCCGCTTTATGTCCAAAGTGAGTAAGAAAAATACATATATACTTATTAAAAATTTAAACATATCATCCTGTCTGGATTAGCCGCGCGACGCATCGAAACGACTATTGGAACTATCCCGCGACCGAATAAAAAACTGTTTTCGGAGGTACTATTTAACACTCCAACAAGTCCGTCTAATTAGTTCCCTGCCTTAATTATTAAGTTTATATGTGTAATGCGTTTAATTTTCGATGAACGAATAATGCCTAATACAATTTTATCAAAGTCTACTATTTATAGCGATGATTTAAGTGGCATCAACTGATAAACGGAGAACTGGATAAAATATTATAAATCTTAATAAGTTTAAAAATCGAGATTTAATCAAAAGAAATAGAAAAAACTCCTACTAGAAGGACTTAGCTATACTATATTTTCACACGAATTGTTGTGTAATTATAACATAAATACATATGATGCACAAACATAAAATGATAAAACATCGGTATCAATAATAAAGCGAAGTAAATCTCCTTCGTTGCTAGTGGTTACAAAAACATTAATATATACAACATAAGTAATGAAAAATAAAATCAATCATGTATGATAAATAATAAAATTAACAACAAAGTTAAAGACAGCTTACAACAGATTTTCAATCGAAACAATATCTCTCTTAACGATCACTACCAGCAGATTTTACTCAAAAGCCGAAGCAATGTCTGTTTGAAATACACTGCCCCGTGGGATTGGTCTTTGTGATCAAAGGATTTGCATAATAAATTTCTTGTGGTATTTCTTAGAATAAATCACGCAGTAATGTAGGAAAGTTTACATTTGAATGAGATTTTCATAATGCTTATAGATTAGGTATTGTGTAAAAATATTGGTATTTAATGTGTTTTGTTATTGTTTTCAGACTTCAGAGCTGGAATCGCTTCTTTGCAAGCAAGAGGGCGTCTCACTAGCGCCCGCCCACATGGATCTCTTCGATGGTGGAACCTCTTCGCGTGACGATGCCTTTCTTCGTCCGGCTCTGTGGGAAGACATTGCCTCCTCTATACGGAATATTGACCCTGAGAATGCCAACATGCTCGCGCCTCTGGGCGCTACTCACGTCAAGCTCGAAACAGACGAAGCGTTGCTTGAAGAATGCTCTACTCCACTTCTTAGTCCGTTGGAAATCAAGACGGAGAGGCTTGGTGCGCCGCCGACGTACGCGCATCCTCAACCTGTTCAGCATCACCCACAACAGCAGCCGGCGACGTCCTTCTCAAAATACCCACCTTCGCGGCTCGTGTATATGTCTCCTCTAACGCCACCTGGATCCGACCAGGGTAGTCCGGGCAACTCTATGCAGGTATTAGTATAGCCAAATATCTCGAGCACTGTGTGAATGAGAGGGAATCCGCTTTTTGCCTCTAACCTCTCTTTCACCCAGTGTTCAAGATTTGTTGGGTACTCATCGATTATTCATGACTGCTGAATAACACCAATTTACACTATAATATTATTGGGGATTTCATCAGTAGTAACTACTAATCAATCGTTCAGGCTTTGCGTGTGCTAGCGATAAAGCGACAGATGGTACCATCTATGCTACGCGAGTGTAATATAATATTTTTTTTGTATACTGAATTTAGCAACATGACGAAACCAAAAACAGGTCATCGGATAAAATATTAATGTAAAACAAATCAATACGGGTATGTAAGCGAGTCTCCATAAATTTTATTCGTGCTACTTAAACTCAATTTGTTTATTAAATGCAAGCTAAATTTGCAAAATAACAAAAGGTCCACCGCACTCTCATGTCATCAAAATCCACTTTTATTCAACAACAGCCGGCCTAGCATGACAACCGCGACAAAATTTTGTCGACCGTTTTCTCGTGTTTTACTCGATTATCTCTTTATTTCTTCCGGGTCTAACATGACAGTTACACTTAAAACTCGACTTTTAATATCAAAAATAGATATATTTGTCAATCGAGATATCTTTTCTATCAAAATTGTCGATGTCGAGATAGAATATATGGAGATATCTTACATCTTACTTTGTCTTCTCTCGTCCGCGACATATCTCGTGGCGGTCATGCTAGCCCGGCAGTTCATGATATTACCCATATTTAGGGCCGGTCTCACCGCTTGCTGATAAAGTCCCGAATAGCTTATTCGGAACTTATCTGCAAGATAAACTACAAATTTCGGTTTCACAAGTCTTGAATAGAAATATCTGGCAGATAAAGTTGCTGGTAACTTAACAGCCGATTCAAGTGGATGTTAAAGTTTTTAACTGGAAGATAACATATAAATGGAGGGAATAGAAATAGTTTTGGAATATTTTTCAGTATAATAAATTCTACTAGAATTTTCAAATTAACCAGTGTAGACTGTAGTCACGAGATAGATTTATTTGAATTTTTATTTGATGTACGTTTCGAATAATTTGCCGTAGACCAAATTATTTTGAATCACTCACCGATAAAGATTTTAGAATTCAATTCCTTACCAAAATGACTGTTTATAATATTCTACAATTAATAGAAAGTGATATAAAGATTACAACTGATTGGTAAGTAAAGTATTAGATATATGACATTTCAATTATCTTTATTATTTTTTGTCTAGATTGCACCCGTGCGAATCCGGGCGGATCCCTAGTAGTTAATCAATATTAACAAATTGAATATTTAAGGAAAACCTGTTAAAATAAAGAAAGTTCTTATTACAATATGTCATTTATTTTCCAAGTGAAAAATCTATACTATATTGTACTACTGTGCACTACTTACAGAATCCTGATACAAAAGTTTATGACTAAATACTAAAATTTGCACAAAAAATAAAACACTGTAAGTTTGACTCTCGAACTTATGATTTTTTTTTCACTTTTGTCCCTAATTCTTATTTAATAACTCTATTTTGAGAAGATGTTGTTTTTGTAATTCGTGTAGGTATAATATCCTTGTTATTTCTTTTAACTTGAGGTGTTTGTAATTGCGATATATTGACCCAGATGATGCTTTAAATACCGTCCCAAGATCCTTCCAGGCTTTTTCTTTACCAAGTCACAGTCGCATCACGTTTTTTTGCGTCTGTAAGCGTTACTAGATCCGTTTCATCTTAACTAAAATTAAAGCTTCTTTCACGCTTATGTTTTTCCATTTCAAATAAACATAAAATAACAATATAGTCAATAATTCGAACAAGTCAGATTCCTTGTCACAAATGACATCTGCGTTTCCATTTGACGTAAATACATTTGGTACACAAACTTGTAAGTTGTAATCATACTAATATTTATTATTTATATTACATACACTGTCTATTATCATCATAATATAATAAAATCATATTTGAGAACACTAAAAAAGTAAACGTATCTCATTTTAAATAAAAAAAAATATACAATTTAAGTTTTCAAAATAGATTTTAAATAGCAATAATTTGTCGTATCGAAACGTAAAAATGCGATGTTGCCGTTCCGTCAAATAATAAGTGGCGGATAAATTTATTTGCCAGTTAATTTATCTATTAGTTAGATGGTGAAACAAAAAAAATATATCAGCAACCTTTAACTGTGAGATAGTGTTAAATGGCAAATAACTAACTGAAACTTTATTTAGAACCGGTGAGACTGGCCCTTAGAATAGCAAAAGTATAATTTGTGTAATATTATTAGACACATTGACACACTTGGTGAAATTTAATCTACGAACTGTATAATTAAATACTATGGTGTATAGCGTTATAAATAAAAGAACAATTGTTTTTCTTTAATGAAGAATCTTTTAACAGATTAAAATGAAGCTCTACATTTATATCACTTTATACATATATGTATATATAGTAGTTGTAGAGCTTAAGTGGGCATTACACTTTCAGAACTGAACAAATTATATTCAAACTTTAATAATTTACAAATATATCTTGATTTACTTAACGTAGTTCACGTTTTCAATATTTTACTTAGCAAAGTTGCTGTGAATGAGAATGGTATCTGTCTTAAATACAATATATTATTTCAAAGAAAGATTTCATTCAGATAATAATCGATTAATGAACATAGTTTTGATATCAGTTATGAGTTTTATAATATCTCTTATATGGGACGTAATTTTTCCAATGATATATCAATGTTATATATAAGACGTATTGGTTAAGTCATGAACAAGTGGTCATACACACACACTCACACACATAATCACTTACACGAAAAATGAACTAATATGTACTATGAAAGTAAACGAATTATTTTAAGTCATATTTATATAATTAGTACTTGAAATCGGCACACAATATTGTATTGTACAGTGGTGATTGATGTTACAGTGTGGGCCAAGGCGCACGCCGCCACCGCCCTACCACCCACCGCCGATGCTGCGAGCACCACTCGGGCCGCAACACCAAACACATCCACAACATCATCCTATGGTAATAAAGATTACTCATCTATATATATAAAAGAGATTTCCACCTATATAGTCACTCATCACGATATCTCTGGAACCATAAGGCGTAGCGACTTGAAATATGGTAGGAATATTCCTTTCGCCGAGTAGAGGTCAGCTAAGAACGGATTTTACGAAATTCAACCCACAAGGGGGGTTGCGGGGGCAATTGCTAGTCTTTACTAAAGTATTTAACGCTTATTCATCAGAGATGTGCGAGGTAATGGTGCATGAAGATATATCCAACAACAGGATAACGTCATATTCTTTGCTTCGCATAAAGCAACTGTGGTGGAAAAGTGCTAGAGGGACTTGGCATTTGTTTTTACAAAAAAAAGCAGAGATGTACGATAAGAAATTGAAAGATTGTTGCGCGCACTCTCTACGTGTCTCACAATTTAGTTGGAAACTATTTCACAGCGACGCGATGCATAGTATCCTCCTCCACCTAGCGACCTCTCTCATATCTAGTGGAAAACCAGCTTAATAGTAACTTAATTATAGCGTGATGTTAACAAAATTATATTTACCTGGCAAAATATCTGTCTAGTTGTGATAGACTTAAATGTCCTGGAACTAACTGAGAATAGGGAAATTAAAAGCAGAGAAGATTACAGAAATTCCCTTGGAATCATGGATTCCGTGCTGTCAGCGTACGATACGTTACTTTTTATTTTATTAGAAGTAGGAGGCAGAATAGAAGGAAATTTATGTTAAAGTTTCTTTTATCTAATTACAGCCTATGCCACAAATGCAAATGGCCCCACAACCGCCAGTGCCTATGGGTCACGTACCTATGCCTCATTCGAGACTTGCGCCACCGCTACACTCTGTTAAATATAACAGGCGGAACAACCCTGAGTTAGAAAAGAGAAGAGTTCATCATTGCGACTTCCTCGGTAATACATTACTTTCAGGAAATTATTCAACTCTGTTGTCGTAATGCATATAATAAATAAGTTAAATCCAGTAATACGTGCTTATATATAACTTATATAACTACGTAGTCATATAAGTATATATGATTCATATAATTACATTAAGGGCATTATTTTTTCGTCGGGAAAGTCGGGAAGTCTTAACTCTTGTAATATAACTATTAACGATATTAACTTTAAATATTTCATTTAGTTGATGAAAAACTTTTATTGAAAACTGAATATTAAATGTCATTCACTTTATATTTATTGTTATTTTGCTTTAGGTTAAAAAAATTTAAGTGTTATATTTGTTTAAAAAATAATTTAAAAGAAAACATTGTTCTTAATCATCTCAATACATTTCAGGTTGCTCGAAAGTGTACACAAAAAGCTCGCACCTCAAAGCTCATCAAAGGATTCATACAGGTAATTAAAATCTGTTGTACCGATATATTATTTTTAAGCAGATCTTACATTAAAACATGCACTGCGAAGTGAATTGCAAAGCGATATGATATATTTAGGCTGTATTAAAGGCGTCAGCAAAATGATTCTATGACAAGCGTAATATCGCTATCAAAGCTATCATTATGCTCGTTAGCTTAACTTTAATGCAATGCGAAATATAACCGAACTAAAAAACCCAGTTATATGGTAGACCAATGCTCAATTCTGGTTTAAATAATCCACTATTCCAATGTAACAGGAGAAAAGCCTTATACTTGCCAATGGCCGGAGTGCGAATGGAGATTCGCTCGTTCAGATGAGCTCACTCGACACTACCGCAAGCATACAGGAGCAAAGCCCTTCAAATGCACCGTTTGTGAGCGATCCTTCGCCAGATCCGATCATCTCGCACTACACATGAAGCGACACTTGCCGAAATCATCTAAATGACACGCGAGAAGAGGCGCGGAGCAACCGCCTGCGCCTCAAATCTCTCAGGTAAAAAATATAAAAAATAATCTCCGTTAAAATATCCGTTAAATGTAAAAAATATTGACTTAAAAACTCCATTATATTTTATATATTACGGTTAGATCGGTTTTTAATATGAAACATGTCTAAATTTTTAATCAAATACGTGATCAAATATATGAAAATAAATTAAATTAAAATCCCCTTCAAAATATAAATGTAGGATAAGCAACATGATAGAAAACATATAAATATCTTAATGGCCATTTTTTTTATTTCAGGAGGAATGTAGTGAAAATATATTTCTGGAATGTGAACTAGACTCAAGTCTGATGGACACGTTTTACAGCGTGCTGTGACCCGCTGATATACAAGAGTATTAACTATGAACTGCAACATTACGTACATAAGCTAGCGGTACTACTCCCTGCTAACTACTCCTTCAATACAAATTATATTGTAATAATCCGTGAAGTCAAAAGAAAAGTTCTTATATGTACGTTCTCACTGTAAAAAATATCATTTACCAAGGAAATTGCTTTACATATCTACATACCTAATCAATATTGTGAGAACAGTTAAAGTCATGTTTTAAACATCTTATATTATGTCTTAGGTAAGTAATTTTTAGATATTATGTATATTAAAGATATAAAAATTTAGCGATACGCAGCGGTTTGTGCATTGTTGCATCATTATTTTTGAATATACGACAAAAAATAGATATTTTAAGTATATTGTTTATGATAAAAGACCAAAAAATAAATATTGTCATTAAAAAAATCCTGTAAGTTTTTCTTTGTTATTATAACAAAACTAAACATATTCACAATCGATTTATTGCTTTCTGTGAATTAGTTCTACTTTAATCTATTTTACTGAATTTATATGAATTAATATTGTTAATTGTGTCGGAATTCTTGCTAGGCGCCTTGTACTTAATAGTTGGATCTAATCCAATGCATCCTTTTCATATATTTTCAATGAATTTAACAGACATGTTTACTATTAATTTTATACTAGTACCTGCAAGAATTTTACGTAGATCTTGTAAAATGTATTTGTGGTAATAAATAGAATAACCGACAGACTATGTCACCCCATCACTGCTTAAGAATTATATGTACTTATTATATTATGTAAATATTCTAAAATATATTAGATGTTTTGGATATTTAAACAACGTAATTAAGGGTATTTGCTCACTGCATCGGCAATGATGTCGCAATCGCTCCGTAGCGTATTTGTAGTATTTCTTAGGTATGTCTAATTTATTGAGTTTGTTTCGTATATAAGAGAATTTTGAATATCCAAGATATTATCGCTATCGATAAGTAATAGTAATAAGTATGAACTAGCATGTACTTAGTCGTATATTTCAATTGTACAGATAGGTGATTCCGAATATAACGACCTGTGTATTTTAATTTAAATCATCAGATAACCAAGATAAAGATGATGAATGATGAAAATGAAGAAGTGATGAAGAAGAAAAAATGACGAGTGTTTTTACAGTGTAATAAAAGAAAAAGATATCGTCTGCTTTATGTATAACTTAAGTTACAATACATTGTTCACGACACATTAGAATTATAGATTTACGCGGCTATAACTAATGTTCTTATGCTCGCTTTATAAGCAAATAAAATACGCAAACCAATATAATATGTTATATGGTGAGAAGAAAAGTTATTACGTCTGTAAAAAACGTTAATATTCTTTTGACCTTTTCACAATAATGAATCTCCAGGTCGTGATATTCGTACTCCCCATAAGAACTTTCTAGTCTCGATTTAATACAGATTTTTATATTCACCCAGAAACTATATTTTAATATTATAGCTATCTCGAGTTAATAATAAGTGAAACTATTCCTGTTACAATCACTTGAATTCTATTTATACCTTTATGCGCACTTTTAGATTAAAATGTAAACACCTATAGAAGACAACCTTATTGTATCCGTCCAGCAAACATTATTGTGAATGTATTTTTTATTATGACTATGTCAACTGATATGGAAAATTAGCCTTTCTTGTAGTTCAGTGCCTTTAAGAATGCCTTCTCCGTTTGTAGTCTAAATAAGTGCCTTCATATAATCAATATTATGCTTAGATATTGATATCCTTGACAGGAATGAAAATAATTGATTGTTAACACTATTTCATTTGAATAGGATCGGTTTTATAATTATACGACTAGGTGCCTTAAAATACGTGTATTATAAACACAATATGACAGGTGCACATTATAACTAGACACAATTACTAATATACTCGCATCACAACTAACACAAGTGCCTACAACTAAATGTGTGCTGACAGCAGGGAAGGATTCCTGAGGGCCTAGCACGAACAACTTGCGAAAAAGTATACGTATCGTTGAGCTGACATTTATATGAAATTTCAAATGATTTCTCATACAACTGACAGATCGACGATTCGAATATTTTCTCGATAGTCATTCGTGCTAGGACCTCCGATCCCAACAATTTACTTTTGACTATTAAGTATTCATATGATGTATCTTATATCATCCGAAACCAAAAGCTATATAAGACAGATAGAAACATCGGAAAAATGTCTCAAATTCCGACGTGTAAACACTAGCAGATATTAATTTTTCGCTGCTTTTACTTACAAGTATTTGTACAAATATGATTATATTGATCTTAAATATTAAAAAAAAGGTTAATTTAGAAAATAATTTGGGTCCTGGCCTCCTCTCTGTTGTTGCTCCGAGAGGACCAGACCTCTAAATTCGGCCCTGAATACAATAGTCCCCTGTCCGCATAGCATCACCAAGCCATCGCCAAGAGATATCTCACCGAACAGTGACGACAAACTAAGATATCTCTCTACTTTTGATTTTAGAAGTCGAGTTTTAAGTGTGTCATGTTAGACCTGGAAGATATAACAATATAAAATCGATTAAAGCACGAGAAAACGGTCGACAAAATTTTGTCGTAGTTGTCATGCTTGGCCGGCAGATCCCTTTCCTAATCATCTCTTATGACTAACAAATAAGAATGATATATACAATAAGTATGCTTCCATTCATCATTAAACATACTCTATACTGCAATATTTTAAAAGTTTTTGATTTAGAAATCCGATGTCCGATTTTCTAACCTGAATAATTCATAGACATTCTTATACCTATTCCTTTTATTGGAACAATCTGACTGAAATTGTAAGCGATCTTTTGTCTTGCCAATCTCTCTTGCATTTAGTTTATAATATAATTATATAAGATCGATATATCTTAGGTAATGTTAAGAGTTTGTTTTTGCCATAAATTGTTATATTTAACGGAATTTCATCTAAGCGGTAGGTTATAGAAATCTTTTCACAAAGCTATTAGTAAGTATCGTGGAGTCTGATAATAATAAACAATTCTATATATATTATAACTCAAAGCTTTCCATAGTTATTCTCACTTTCAAAGTTTATAATAATTGTTTTATAAAAACCAATTTCACACATTCACAGAACTTACTTATTACTTTAGTATACCTAATATATAACTTATAGTATTTCACGGCAAACTATTCAATGACATTGTGAACTCAAAATTGTACCATAATCGTTTATAGTCTTCTTAGATACTGAAAATTATAAATTTAGATACTTCCTACAACTAGAGAATATTTATAAAAGAATATAAGTACATAGATGCAAAAACAGGATATATCACTATTTAGTTAGTAACAACTTAACCCATTAGCTACCATAATCCCCAATTGGGACCTTTTCAAAATTATCAAATGTTTTGAAGACAAAACATAATTTGAATATAATCATACTGCTACAGAACATACTATATCTAAAAAGATGGTAGTTAATGAGTTCATATTCTTTTATAAATTCCACAATGTGAATAAAACAATAAAGTTCTAAAAGTTATAACTACATATTAACAATACCATAATGTTTGGTAAATCCAGGCTCTTAAAGCAGTACCATCCCATTTTACGAAGGAACGTGAGGTCGTGTATAGCTTTGATTCGTTCTATCGTCACGGATGCCCACTACAAAATTGCTCTAAGAGATGGCAGTACGGCGATTGAACTTGGTTTGATACATTGCCACGCGCCTTGATTATTTTAAACATGACAATATAACGTACCGTAAAACATTTGAAAGACTAGTTAATAAAGCTTGGCGCTTTGAAATAGAAAATACTTGTTCAACGCTGTGTAAATATGTTTGCCATAACTATCAGGAAATGCCATATTATGTAGAAACATAACTATTGTTCTTGTGTTAAATTAATGTTGAGATAACATTACGATAGAACACTCGAAATCAATCAAAATCGAGTGTAATTGTTTTAACTGGTTTGAGAAATTTTATCTTAAGTGCAAACCAAGTATTAGGTTACGCCATTGTTGTCTCTATCTTGATATTTATTTGCAAGAATAATATTAACATTTTCTTTGTTTATTTACCTGTATATATATATCTAAATGTAAGCCAATCGTTCTGTATAAATTGGATGTAGGTACCTCATTTTTATACAGTTCTGAATCAGTTTGAATAGGTATATAATATTTTTCGTACCTTAATTAGTTTTTGTTCAAAATTATGTTTTTCTTAAAAAAGATTATGGTTGATTTTATATTTTTAATTTTAGTTAATTTTATTTTATAAAACCTAGTTATGTATTTTGACTAAGTCACAAAATAATTTATTACCAATGACATGTTTTAAATTATTTTTATATATTTTGTGTAGTTAAGTAATTGTAAAGAGTTGATTATATTTTAGCTAAGTAGAGGTATTCTAATGTTATATCTACTGTTCATGATCGAGGCTTCGGGTGTACATATTTACAATATAAAAACGTATAAGCTAGCCGATTAAACAAGTTTCAGGCACTAAAATATTTCATTGGGTAACATCTTACGTCTCGTTTAAATCAATGAAATTCGAAAAGAATTTAATTTTAACTAACCAAATTATTAGACTAAAACTTTTTTTTTCTAGAAGGTCATAAATAATAAGTGCCATAAAATTAGCACATGAAAAATGTTGGCGCTTTTGCGCATCTATTATCAAATACAACATATTGTTTAAATATGGAGAAACATAAAATGACACTAGACCAAGAAATTGCGAAATTAATTTTCGAATAGACTTCATTATTATCATGCGTTTTTTAGGAGATTTCGTTAGTTGAATGTAATGTAAGGTTCTCTTGATATGCGAACGTAAAACAGCTGTGGAACCCCAATGATGGACTATGATTCCGACTTTTAGCAACGAGCACGTACTAAATCGGAAATACAAATTTTGTAAGCGATGATCGTTATCTCTCCTTCCCTTTCGAATTTCAGTTCTTTTCCTCACTTCCAGACATAGGGAATGCGTTTATGAAAATACAGAACCATGTAAAAACTGACGGTAATCTCAGTAGAGAACCATCGAAACTGGGTGTTCTCTTAGGTACCTTTATTCATTTTTACCAGTGATTTTTGGTATTGTGTATCATCACCATTCAAGTTGCTAATATTTTTTGAGTTTATGTTTTGAATGTGTTGAAATCCCACTGCGGAACGGACCCCGAAACGAACTCGTATCAGTAAATTGAATAGAGGTACCTCCGAAAACCAAAAGACTTAAGTAAATTAAAAATATTTGGACACAAACTCATCTTATTTTCAAATGAAAAAAAATATTAAAGATCAATGTCAAAAAAAACAACTATTTAGAAGCTAAAATCGAACATAAGAGAAGTTGTTCTCTAGAGCTATTACTGGCTGATGAGGAAGTTGCGTCTAAGTACATTATATTAAGTTTCATTATACAAAATGATTTCAGAATAAACTACGATAGTTACCTAGATAGTTATAAAATAAAATGCCATTTTACATACCCAATGTAAATAATTCATATAAATAATTAAGATTTTACTAAACTTACGTATTATTTTATGATGCAAGAAAAAAATTAAATCGGTCTGTATAGATAGATAACATAATATATTTAAGGGACTTCATTTTTAAAACAACTCTTAATTTTAAATATATGTAAAACAACATTGTAAAATATAATGTAACTGCAACTACACAATACAAATTAAATATAGTCACTTAAATTACTCTGGTATTATTATTTTCTCCATCAGGCTACCAAAACACTTATTCGAGTAGGTACCTACTACTATGCCCTATGGTTCAATATGTTGTACTCCTATTCAAAGATATTAAGGTCGACGCTAGAGCTTTATATTACCACCAAATACCAATGTATATCATGAACTTCGTTCTGCGGGTTATTATTTTTATAAAAAATCCAGAATGTTTAGTCAAGTATGAAAAAGTCAGTCCGGTGGTGTCCCCGCGCTCACAAGCTCCCGTGAAAACGAGTAGCCGCCGAAGTAGCCTGGAAAGGAGGGAGGCGATTTGCTGGAGATGGAAGAGGGACACGTCCGCATGCTCAATCAGTCCCGTCTATCCCCGGAATAAAAGCGTCGAGGCTCTCCAGGCGGAGGTTTCGGGCGATATATTATGATGGAAATAGTTTGCATGATTTAAACAATTGGGCAGGGGCGGATTTGCCTATAGGTCGAGTAAGCCAGGGCCTAGGGCGGCAAAATTTCGGGGGCGGTAGAACTCGGTGAACTTTGGTCGTTTCGGTGAAGTTTCGGTTCGGAAACTCACAATTAAAAACGGTATGCATCATCATTCTATAATTTATAGAGTTTCCTTATATTTAACTTTAATTTAATTCTTATATGTCATTCAATTGTTCGTGATCTAGTTGAGTAGGGGGCGGCAATGTTACATAGGCCTAGGACGGCCAGCGTTTCAAACCCGCCCCTGCAGTTCGGATTGCTATTTCTCGACTACCAAGGCAATCTTGAAACCGCTGTCCCTCGATAATTCCAAAGCCCTATCTGTCGTTATTGCTTTAAAATATAGATAATTAATAACAATTTATAATGATTAGGTATTCATCTCAAAAATAAAGTATAACACATTCATTAAGTACTGATATATTTCTTCTATTTCAAGTCAAAAAATACAATAAATGCCAGTTTAGCTGCTAATCACCCGTAACACATAGCTATCCTATGTCACTTATGTGCTAAATGAAAAACGGTATGAATGGTAATACTTTGCTCAAATAGACGACCGTTATCACACACTTTATATAAGGTGCGTTATTCGAACCGCCCTCATTTTAGGAGGAAATTCTAGAGACATGTGGACTACTGGATAGTTTTGAAAATATTTAATAATAATTTAGTGAATTTTGACTGCAGTTCAAAATGACCAATAAGCTATGGTGGTTGTCTATATCCTCAGTGCTTGTGGTAGCTGCAGCAATTACCACGTTTAAAGACGATTTTGATGATGACGACAATCAGATCAATGACGTCACAGGCGATAGAAAAGGAAAAATATGTAAGTAAACACAAACACTACTAATAAGTTTCAGTGATATACTGCTTATCCTTAACTAATAATAGGTATAATTAGCTGGCGAAAAACTTTAGACATTTTTAGAAAGTTGTGTACTTTTTATATCCCGAACACAGTGACAAAGTTTATTCTCTGAAAATTATTTAAGTGAAAAATCAGAATTTTGCCAATAATAAATTATTATCGCAACATGATATACGAGTATGTATTGTATTGTATATATTACTAGCTGACCCGGCAAACGTTGTATTGCCATGTAAATAATTTCTAAAAAGTTGGTGATAAAAAAGTAAAAATTTAGGGTTGTATGTATTTTTTAATGCCACATTATAAAAAAATAAAAACAAAAAATTCCGTCCAAAAATTAAGAAAAAAAATTTTAAGGGTGAACAACCCTTATCACTTAGGGGTATGAAAAATAGATAGTAGCCGATTCTCAGACTTACTGAATATGCATAAAAAATTTCATAAGAATCGGTCGAGCCGTTTCGGAGGAGTATGGGAACGCACATTGTGACACGAGAATTTTATATATTAGATTATCTGGATGATACAATTTTTTTAAACATCTATATTTAATTTACAGTGTTTCCATTTATAAGTATTGTTCGTTTTGCCAATACCGACTGCTCAAGTACGAATACTATGAATGGAACGTGCCTAGCCCGGCGCGAGTGCAACAATCTCAACGGCACCATTACTGGCATTTGCGCAGCGCGGCGAGGTAGATGCTGTGTAGGTCAGTGTACTTAATATCACATATTTAAAGTACAACTAAAGTGTGTATGGGTAACTAAAGACATTGTTATTGCTTAGCGGTAGTTTTACTAATAACTTATCATAGGTACTGTAGCGAACGAGTACCTAACATCAAATATGAGTGTTGAACGAAGCGTTTGGACTCGCTCATGTATCCAACCTTTTGTTAGTATCCTACGTTAGTCTGACACCTATATTTTTTTGCAATAGTCAGGTACTAATTTAATTACTGTGGTGCATATATTATACATGAATGTAGGGTTGCCTAAACGCTGTATTAATTTTAATTAATTATACATGAACATAATACATATTTTATAAAAAAAATACTTATTTTTTTTAGTATCGCGAAGTTGCGGAAGTAATACAAATGTGAACAATACCTATTTCACAAGTCCTGGCTACCCCGCAGCTTTTGCAGGCGGTCAAACGTGCAATATTATCGTAAACCGTTGCAATAATATGATATGCCAGGTAACCCGACAGTTATTATTTTATTCTTAGTATCAATAGATTATTGATACCGGATTTTGATCTTACCATACGCTATTCGAAATCGAACAATCAAAAATGGAACATTAATATTATTGGTTGTCTCAAATGTTCCGATCTTTCTTATATGATGGTAATGGAACACATTTAAAAAAAATGTAAACAAAAGTGAAAAAAAGGCTGGGTATAACATAAAGAATGGCGAAGAATAGAGATTTTGTAAATGAAGAGTAGGGCTTATCACAGATGGATATATGAAGCTAACGAAAGGGCAGACACCCACTGGAGACAGGCTCCTTATAATTGTGGTGTAAATCTTTGTGAAGTATCATATTTATCCCCTATACCTGAAACGTCAAGCGGTGACGGGTGTTGATAAGCCTTTGATTATGCGTTCTTATTAGTTTCATGCAAAAGCTTTCTTGAATTTTATACTTCAGTATCCTTTTCCTAGCAGATGCTCATTATTTTATTATTGCTAACTACAAACTTATCCTAATTATAATTCCAGCTTCGTATAGACTTCTTAGACTTCGTACTTGCCCAACCAAACGGAGACGGTGTTTGTAACACAGACTCGCTCACAATAACCGGTGGTAACACAGAGGTACCAGTGCTATGTGGTGACAACACTGGGCAGACCATCTTCGTGGACTTCAATGGAAATGCGGCTATCACAATCACGATCGCAGCAACACTGGCCACTACATTCGGAAGACGATGGAATATTAGACTCACACAGCTTGGTTGCGATTGTCCAGGATTGGGTACATATTCCTTAATTTTTTATTAACATAACAGTATTTCCGATCTGATATTTTCGAAAATAGAGTCTATTAATTATTTAGCTGGCAAGTCTTTAAGCAAGATTCAAGCACTTACATATCTATTCCTATAGGTAGTGTGTATGAAAAGTCTACCATCAATATCATGTTTTCTGTGACTTTCAGCGCCGAACGGTTGTCTTCAATATTACACGGGCAGTTCAGGCACAATTAATAGCTTCAATTACGGCTCTGCCAGTAACGCAGCACTTAGTGCTTCCTTAGTATCAGGGACTCGACAAATAGCCAATACCAATTACGGTATTTGTATTAGAATGGAAGCTGGCTTTTGCGGTATACAGTATTCTCAGGTAAATATTTACATTTAAATGAAATCGATTTTTAATGTTTTCTTTCATTTTAAGAAAACAACGGCGGATTACTTGAGCTCTGTAATTTCTAAACAGGGACAGCCTAAGCCTTGTCTCTAAGCAGTATTATTGCAGCATTACCTACTTTACGAGACCGTGACGTGACGACTGACGTATATGTAATACGTACGTGTCACATTACATATGTAAAGCTTTGTCTCTTTTTATCGTCAAGAAAGCATTCTTTACAAAGAATTGCTATCGCAATAAAACTGTTTTAAGAGAAGGCGATACGGCCCAGGAAAATCTTCCCTCAAAATATGATTCAAACGTTAAATACGTTATTTTGCTTAAAAATGCTAATCATTTTTCAGTTATACGTGTTTTTAACTCTTATCGTATATGTTCTATTTCAGTCTGGAAATGATCCTTTCTCGTTTACGATAACTGGTGACGTAGAAGGAGCAGACAACACAGTTCTTGGGACTCCTGTGGGCGCAGTGAATGGTCTCGCATGTACTACAGACTTTATAGTCATACCTAACCCTATAACCACGTCTACCAGCATACCGGTCGGTTCTGACCGCTTCTGTGGTCTGGGTTTCGTACCAGTTACAAGTAAGTTTAATGTCACAAAAACAATCTATGAATTTACTTCGTAAGGGGCCTCGATATCTATAGGTATAAATAGTATAAAGGAAATAATAGGTGTCAGTGACCTAAGTATTGAGGTTACGCTGTCATCAAAAAAATAATCAAAGGTCGACAAACATACAAACACACTTTCACATTTATACATATCACGATCACTTACTTCTATCTATGGAATCAAAGAAATAACGATCCAATGTTGGTTAGTTACGAATCGTGAGGTTCCACTCATCAAGAAATACAATACCTAAGGTTTAGGACTTCTGTAAGGGTTTATTTATACTTTGATGAATGTATTTTGATGTTTTTTACATACATTTTTAGACCCTAGTAATAGAGGCACAGTAAGCTAACCTTCCTTGTAAGTGTATCAACAAGTGTACCAAATAATTAAAAATATTTTTTCAGCAACACTGAAACCGTTCGTCTTATACGTCGTTACGAACGCCAACGAAGGAGCTGTAGCCAACTCACCACCGGATATCGCTAACAGGGGTTTTTCGCTAGCATACTCACAGGTCGCATGTTAAATCGCTCATGTAATACGGTAACTGCTCATGCAATACGACAACTGCTCATGCAATACGTCAACTCTATGCCGCTTTGCGAGAACACAGCAAAATGTGTTTACAAGTTTTAATAAGTTACTGTATCTTCGCAACTGGAATAGATTTAGGTAAATCCTTCTAGAATATTCGATCAAGAAATAAATTATCCCCGATTGTTCAATATGGCTCGTCTTACTGAATACACATACAATTTAAAATCATTGAACTTTAAGACTTAAATTTTATTTTTAGTTATACATTATTTAATTAAGACCATTTTGAAAAGGAAATTATAATCGAAACGCTTTCAATGATTTTTCCTTATTTAATTGCTTTGTATTAACATTTTAAAGTAATATTAATAAGATTGTAATTTCCTTTTTGACTTTAATGTGTTAATAATAAATCGATATTATTTATTAAGTCTTTTATTTCTCACTTGTACACTACATAAAATAATACTGTACTAATTGTACTACTTTAATTACTAAAACTAAAATGGTATAGTACGACCAAAAGTGAATGTGCTTTTTGTGTTGATTATGAACAAATCAAAAGTAACATATGTATATGACGATGTGCAGTTAGATATGTATATCTGAAAGATATATACAAAAAATTATTAGGGTCAAGGAAAGCAAGGCATTCGCCATGACTGCCAACGCCATATACAATATTTTATTATTTTCAAAAAATAGGTACTTTATGATGTGATGAAGTCTGTATTTTTACATAGTTCTCTCACTGCAAGAACACACAAAATTAACTTCCTTCAAGCCAAAAATTCAAACAATACAAACTATAGTAAAAAAAATAGTAAAATAACACGGCACTCGACAAACTCAACAACAAGAAACATTCTTTAGAAAATATCAAAAACGTAATGACATCAAAACTGTAACACATTTTTTTTATATTATAGTATCTCTATTTTTTTTAAACATGAGTAAAAAGTTATAAATAACATTTTGTAATTTCTTTTTTTGTATTTACGGCATGAAAAGGCACTCTGATTGTAAGACTTGAAACAAATGAACTTAATATAATTATTATGATGTCATACTATTTAATTAAATATCTGACTGCCCTAATGGACCATGGGGCAGACATTTTTGTGTCTGTTTCACTGATAATTTTTCTTTATAGTAAACATTCATTGTTTCCCCAGGATTCAAATCCAGAACCTCTGGTCCTAAACACAATGTACATACCAATGAGCCACAGGAGAGGTTAGCAATTATGAATGCATATTTCCTCATACGTTTCCCGATTCGAAAACAGATAAAAAATGGAGTTGTCATGAAGTTTATCAATTTATAAATTTCATAAAGATCTGTTAGCACAAACATATCGATGAGTCCTATATATATGGACCAATCTAACAATTTGGTTATTTTGACTTTTTACTGGTAAACGCATCCTACTGATATAATTAATCATGTAAGCTATTAAAAGAAAGTAAATTTGGCTTAGAAACTGTATTTTTTATCACAGTATAACAGCCTATGTAGAAGGAATTTCTGTGTCTGTAAATTTCAAATTAAAAAAACCTTCAGAGTATCTCTTGTAAAATTATGTTATTGCATTTTAGCCCTTATTCATAGGCCCCATCGATATCCAAAATAATTCTGGGCCCAAGGGTAGTTCGTTTTCCCCCCCAATACTTCAACTACTCTGACTCTTGATTATTTTGGCCCAAACACGAGTCAGACTCGTGATTGGATCTCATCAGTGCCTCATCTAGAGGTGGGTCGTTGATTGTTTTCTTGTTAACGAAATGAAACTGTTAATTACAAACTGAAAACCTGTTAAAAAAGCAGCTAATTCAATTAACTGGTTTGCAGTAATGTCAACAGATTTTACGTAGCAATTATTATTTAATAAATAAATTAGCAGTTAATATATTCAACAGGTTTTGCGTTAAATAAAAAAGCTGCTTCGGATGATGTTAGCGGCTACGCGTTGAATTTTCGTTGAGGTAATCCGCGCGATGCGTTCGAAAATCGTTGAATTTAACAGTTAATATATTTAACAGCTTTTGCGGTAAAAGAAAAGCAGCTAATTCGTTAACATTAGAAAAGCGGCTTAAAAAAGCTGCTTGTTGAATTAACGCCCACTCCTAGCCTCATCATGGCCGAGCATCAGTTTCAGTCTGTTTTGCGCGAGGTGACGCCTACTGCCTGGGACCAAGCTTCGTCGAAAATGCACGGTAAAGGGTAAAAGATATGGCACGGGATAGGGTAAAAGGTAATCTGTTCAGGAAAACATCGAGCTACCTGACATAGATTATTTATAATGATCATACTATTTAACTTTTTATCAAAAAAAAATCATAAAAGTATTAAGGAGCATTGCGTCATTTGAAATGTATATGTAGTAAACTATGTAGGTAATTTTACTATAATATGAACTTCAAATAAAACAATGCCGACACGTACTCATATTATGAAAATGAAAATAGATTATGTCTTTAATGAGATAAACAGAGTTATTTTAATACATTTTAACAAATCGCAAGAACTGCATATATCGCAAGCTAAAGCAACACATCTTGCACAAATATAACTAATTAACAGGAATAGACATTTTAAAATAGTACAACTTCATTCAATGCCTAATTACGTTCGCATACTAATAAAAACAAAAATCAGATGCTGAATCAAGAACGAGAATTATGTTCATGTAAATCAAAAGATAACTATATATTATCCACATAATTCCCCAAATTTATAACAAGACTATTTCAACTGTCCCTGAAGAGGAATTACTCTCCCTTTGGTGGTTTCCAAGTGATTTTTCATACTATCAAACCAACTTCCAATTTTAGTATTGTTTCTGAGGTCTTGGAAAGCGCGACATCCTTCAATGCTACATAATACTCCAAATACACTGATATCTGCCAAGTTTGGTCGCTCTCCACCAAGGAATACGGTGCCTTTCTTCTGTATAGCCTTCATCCAATCATTTGCGGCGTCATATAAAGATTGACGTTCGTCATCTTTTATATTGTGCCTGAAACAAGTCAAGAACGTCTAGGGTTCAATACAGTACTCCAATGATGCTATAAGGTCGTTGACGGTTTTTGTGTTAACGAAATGAAACTGTTAATTACAAACTGATAACCTGATAAAAAAGCAGCTAATTTTATTAACTGGTTTGCAGTAATGTCAACAGATTTTACATAGCAATTATTAGTTAACAAATAAATTAACAGTTAATAAATTCAACAGGTTTTGCGTTAAATAAAAAGCTGCTTCGGATGATGTTAGCGACTACGCGTTGAATGTTCGTTGAGCTAATCCGCGCGTTGCGTTCGAAAATTGTTGATTTTAACCCTTAATATATTTAACGTCTTTTGCGGTAAACGAAAAGCAGCTGATTCGTTAACATTAGAAAAGCAGCTTTTTTAAGCTGCGTTGAATTCACCCACTCCTACTATAAGGTTCTATTTTTTAATCAGTTGAATAGAACCCTTGCAGGATGGATTGGGAAGCAATTGTATTTCAATAATTAGTACACATTATATTGATTCATACCATCTTACCTTTTTTTTAACCTCTTAGCGATGATCCACATCGCGGCTGCCCCACCATAGACCATGAGAGCTACTTCCCAGCTTGGGAAGGAATCTCGCCAGCCGCCCACATCCTCAAACCATTTAAATGTCTCTATGGCTTCTCCAGTTGTACGATATACATTTGGAGATAATGTATGAACAAGCACAGTGTCTGCCCATTTCCGCCAATCACGTTCTTCCCTGAATTCAATACCTTTGTATTATTGTATGCCAGACTCATTTACCTATGTCCTTAGAGTTTACTTAGTTTAAAAATGGGTGGAAGAAAAAACTCCCATTAATAGATGACATAGCCGTGAAGTGCAGATTTCATTTCAATGAGTAATTATTTTAAAAAGTTTGTATTTTGGAATAGCATAAACAATTTGTATTCTATTGAAAACTAAATTACTAACATTGTCATATAAAAATGATTATCGTATTATATAAACGTACTAAACTATAACATCGACACTGGTACAGATTTTACATGAATTAAAAATTTTAAGCAATAACAGTTGCGCCTAAGGCTCGGAAACCGGTTATTTACTATAGGAACTTAACCGAAATAATAAAGATTTTTGTTAATATTCTTATGTTTTAGTTATATTTACTGAAAAAAATAATGTGGTTAGTTTAGTGTATATTACTCTTTTAAACTAATATCACGGTATCTCAGTCAGACACGTATTTTAGAAAATAAAAATTGACCAGTTCCGAGCCCTGGTTGCGCCTATATAAGGGACAATGGCCGGTAACAGGTAAAATGGACTTAGGGTCTCATACCAAATTCACTATATTCAATCATATAATCGTAAAACATGCATTGGACTAAAATATCCTACCTTATAAGGTACGTCTCATATCAAATGGAAAAGTGACGTTGCGCTCGCTCAACGAAATGAGAACAAAGAAAGAAGTGAAGTTTTACAAAAATTCCAAAGAGATTAGGGATAAAGAACACTTTATTTTTCATCAAATATATTTTTCCTAAAGTTGAATACCAAATATTAGAAGTTGAGTCAAGTTAAGAACACTAACTTGAACTGTATAGGTACCTACTACAATAGTGGAAAAATTAAAGTTGTATAACAAAAAAACAAAATTTGCTTTTTCAGTCATAAAATTATAGGTGAAACTTGTTTTATAATTTTGAACAAAAAAAAGTTCAAGCAACAGGAAATCGTAATGAATACTGTCAAGAATTTTTTTTGTTCTTCATTTTGGTCCACAAACTTGATACTTTTTATTTTCAAATTAACCTCTTTAATATGGATCTTATAGGTTGTTTATCCAGCTTTAAACTGGTTTTTTATCCTTTTTTTCTACTAGTGTATTTAATCAATACAAAAATATTCATTTTCATACTATTCAGATTTGATTTTTAGTTTGTTCTATTTTTCGTAATTCTTGTAAAATATAAATTCTGGAACAATTCCAAAGATCTTTTTAAAATCTCTGTCTTCTCCCTGATTATTCCAGGAGAACAAAATTGTCTGAGTATTCTTTGTTTTCCATATGTGTAACAACCATGGAGTTCCCCATAGCTGCAACTATGCTATGCATGTACCCAGTGGCGGGACTACCATACAAGCCCAAACGCCTGTTTTGCCTTATTAATGCTATAATAAAGAAATATAATAATGTCATTAGTCATATATAACTTATACGACTACGTAAATATATAAGATATTTAAATATATAAACACATATTATGTTAAAATCGGCAAGATGGGCTTTTGGGCTTGTATGGTAGTCCCGCCACTGCATGTAGCGGCCACTTACATTTCAATTATTCTTTGTTTCTCACTTGTTGCAGTATTTTGCATGACAAAATATTTATTGGTGATATCAGTTACATCTTTCCCAGAATCATTCATGTACCGAGTTGCTGGATAATACTTGATAATGTCCTGCAATCGTACTGTCTTATCTCTCAGGTATGTTTCCAGGACAGATATAATTGCAGTACTATCAAGTAGTTGCTGAAAAATGATATTATGTATTAATTTTATTTCATTGCTATCTTAGGCTACAAACAGGGATTGGGAAAGCTCCAAATATAAATAAAACGTATTTTTTTAACTATGAACTTGGAATTATGGGACCAAAATTAGAACCAATTCGAAGGACTGACAATAGCTTTGTCATTAAATTCACAAAATAAAACAGATAAAAAACTATTCAATAATTCATACTTGTTATCAATAATACTGCATTAATGTCATATTGAATATCTTTTTGTTAGGTATATTATTAATTTAATATAGATGCAGATATATGTAGGAACTTTAAGTTTTAATCATAAAAGCAGTGAGAATAATATTGCACTAATAACTCTCTCGCATATTGCGCATTTCAGTTTCAGTCTATTTATTTCCAAATGGTCGAAGTAAAAAGTAGGTTGACAGCGCATCATTGATTGATGTTCTGTGGCTGAGGTATCACCAACCATCAAGTGAACCTCATGCTTGTCTGTCAAAATCTAACATAAAAAGAAAAATTCTATAGGCATCCACTATGGAGCCATTGCAAATATTTTTCAGTTTATAGCATTAGCACAAAAATAAACATAATAATTGATTTTGCAATATGCATTTCATTAACTTATGATTTTTCTATTTGCTTCTTTCTTAAATTACTTTGATTAACATGAATTAAAAATAATTTGAGTGCAAAGGTTTAGTATTTAAATTCAATTTTAAAATAAATAAGGTAGTTTTAAATAGAATGCACATACCTGGAATCCATTTTCAACCTTAGCCAACAGAATAGGAACTTTTTTGTAACCTGACCATTTGATTGCTTGTCTGAGAACAGCATCTACTTCAACAACCTCATAGCTGATGCCCTTTGCATCTAGATATGTCCTTACTTTGCAGCAAAAAGGGCATGTTCTGTATTGGAAGAGAACAAGCTGCAAATTACTAATATCTGCCTCATTCACCACCTGTAGTAATTTTGTTATTCTCCATTAGAAGTAAGCCTAGTTTTTAATACCAATTAAATACAAAAAGTAGAGATCATCATTAGTTTATACATGAAAATTAATATGAGCCACTATTTTTAATATAATTACATACATGAAGCAGACAAATGTTAACAACTATCCTAAAATACTAGATGACTACAATGCTAGCCATAATGCTTTGCAGCAGCATATCAGTAACACCAATTTCAGCATTTTTTAAATCTTTTGGTCTAAAAAAGGTTAAGAGGGTTTCGACAAAACCTAAGTAATTTGCTAAAGTTTATTTACACAAAATAAATTTCAAGTCGGCCGAGCAGTTGCTTAGATCTGCTAACAAACATAAACGCGATTTGAATCACTCCATTTCAGTATTTTTCATAATACCTAACATTTTGAACTCATGACCATTAAAATATTATAATGTTAAAACTACATACCTTGTAATGAGCTCTATACTCGGGAGCTTCCTTTAAAAAAGCATACTCGTCAGATTCTATCACACTGTTTCTTTTTTTGACATTTACTTTGTAATGTGTATAACCTCCATATCCTGCGCCAATCAATATACCAACGCTGGCGCTAACTAATGTTAACTTTGTAGCTGATTTAGGAAGCTTGGCTTTGCTTGAATAAAGAACTTTAGAAATTTTTGCATTTTCTATGAGAGATGGAAGAATCACTTTACGAAAAATCGCAAATGTAGGCCGCCACATTATGTTTCTGATTGTGATTGCATCTACTATTGATTACTGTTTAATATCTCAGTTCATATACGCAGAAAATATGGAAAAACCGCGTTATTTAGCACTGAATATCGAGAGGACAAACTTTTTCTAGAACTAAGAACAATAATTAGCATTCAGCTAAAGCTAATTATTTCGATTTACGTCTTAGTTCTTACGATCAATCTATAGAAATTATAATGACAAATGACAATTGACAATCAACATTATACGTCAACCTGACATTTTATATTTCTTTTCTTTCTGACATAGATAATATTAATATGTTTTACTCAGATTAAAATACTAGGTAGGTACATAGAGTCAACACCATTAGTCATGCTCGATAGCCGGCTCACTGATTTGGCCCCCCTTTTTTTGATTTTCGGATTTTTTTTATTTTTAATTATTTGTTCGTCGTTTGTTCGTCTTTTATTTATTTATAATTAATTAAACAAATGATTCGACACAGCTGTGATTCGACAAATTTACCATATTTTTTAGTATCTTAATTATTATCAGTAAAATAATAATTTAATATTATGGTGATGGTTTGCTTATTTAGATATAAAATAATTAATAATTGGGAATTTAATTGTTTTAATGATCGAACAAACTCCTTGCACCTTAGGAATTATTGCTCGAGCCGCACCACTTACTATTTTACGCTCCATTATCAATCTGATTTTATCAAAATATAACAATACGGACGGAGCTGACACGTTTAGATATAGACTTCGCCGTAAGATTTGAGTCGTGGCGCGGACTCTAAAATAACATTTTTTATTTAATATTCTGCGTCTGGTAAATTTGCAGCCAGTCCTTTACCGTGTCCGGTCACCCCTTCTCTAGTATAAAAAGGAACAGCACATATTTTGCTAAAATTAGATGATATAAAATGATTTTTTATACTTTTTCAACATTAATATAAGAGGCCGGAAAGCCTATAAAAGAGCTATGCATGATATATTTTTACTGCAACATTATTAACCTTTTGACCGCCATGTAAAAACGGCATCTCCGTCATTGACATAGTATTAAATAGACTTCAGGTCGCATACAAAATTCACGAAAAAAGTAGTATCCCGATTATTTAAGCCACGCCTCTTGTCAAATTTTGAAAAAATGACACTGCTCAATGGGAACGAAATATGATTTTATAAGTTACCAAAATATATATATATTATCTATATTATACATACACACTTGACCGAATTTGAAGACTGGTATTAATATTAGGTTATGAACTTGGTAGTTGTAAATTATTATTTATCTAATGGGGTATAAAATAATATATCAACACGAAGGGTAATCTATAATATATTTGATAAACAACAATATAATGTTTTTTATTAATATTAATTCGTATGTTAAATAATAATATCCGCAAAAAATTCTGAATATACAGATTGAAAACTTTTCTTTTCCGTTTTAGCGTGAAAGCGTAACAAACAACAAAACTCACTTTCGCATTTATAATATTAGGAAAGAAGTTAGGATAGTAAGGATTATTTCAGTACAAATCTACTCCATGCATCCACTATTCTGTCACACATAAGTTTGCGCATGTGTTGGCCAATCTTGGCCAAACATTTGTAGCGTTGGTTTAATACAGATAATTTTGTTCAAATTGAATTATTTTTTGAATTATTTGTTAGTTTTAAAGCTTAAAATATATCTTATTTTATATGTATTACCGAAAGTAAGACTCCGTCCGTCACATTGTTTTTTCGGGCATTTTTTTTCAACTTTTGAAGACACATTGCGTCACTGTGAGACGTGTGAACGTTGGCGGTGCTTGAACAAAATAGACTCCCACATTTCAAGTGAGCCGCAATTTACCGGCACGGATTTTTTGCGTCGACCCGATATCTAGTGTATTGTTGATCGAAGATCTCCGTACCCTGTACGCCGACACTGAAAATCGACATTAATTATGTTGTTTTTTATCAACAAATATTTGAATAACTAAAATGAAATTTTCTTTGCTTTGTACAATAAAGTAATGATTGGAGATTCAGTTTTTAAGATGTATTAATAAAACACAGTAAAGTAATAATTTGATAGGTTCATTTTGTATTTTTCTGTGAGCTGTCAATCCGACGTCGGCGTCGAGGGCACGTTTGCGTTTGTCGAACATTGGCGGTCAAAAGGTTAAATTTTAGTGTAATGTTCGATTATCTGCCTATTCACCCCGTTTTACGGTAACAATTTCTTTTTCTGTTCTGTGCACACAAGCGCAGCGTGACATAAGCAAGACAAGACTATTTACAATTATATTATTATCTGTAGCTCTTACTAGTCTTTGACTGTCTTTTGTGATTTGTCTGGTCGTTGTACATTGCTCTAAATGTCTGTGTCGTATGTCTGATACGTTATAATTTTTTTGGGAGTTAGTAATGTTTTGCAATAAGTTGCGTTAATTTGCAACAAAAACAAAGCTATAGAATTTGTGTTATTGTTCTGAACTAAATTAATTCTGTTTGGCGTTAGAAGAAAGGTTGGTAGGCTAGACAATGTCGCATCGTGATTTACGTTATTGGCGCGTTGATGGTGTGCGTTGCTTTTATATCGGACATTATCTGGAGTTATAAAATCGTTTATTGTGTATAGGCGAGTGGTTATGCTCCAAAAATGCCGTCGACCTCGCGGTCGCGGGGCTCAGGGCGCGCAGGTGATAGCGCGCCACGGACGCAGCTCATAGCGCCCATGTCGGAGCGGCAACAACTGGCTCTTGTGATGCAGTTATCATCGCAAGATGCCCCGCCCGGTAAACAATTATTTTTTTTTATTTAAGAGGTCATTTGTAACCATCTGCAACTGAGTTCCCGCCAATTTCATATTCAGCCGCTCCGACCCCTGCTGAAGAACGGAAACGAACCAGACAACAGCGAAATGAACGTGGAGAGACTCCTCTTCATGTTGCAGCTATAAGAGGAGATCATGAACAAGTTAAAAAAATACTCGATCAAGGACAAGATCCTGATGTGACAGATTTTGCGGGTATGCATTTTGTAAAAATAAATAGTGCCTATATTAACTTCAACATTATCACAATCTCCAACTCTCTCAACTTGGAGAAATTGAGTAATACAATTAGGTAATATTCCACTTTAATACAACGCATAGATCCGAGATCACTTATCTATCTCAATAAAATGGACATCAACAAAGTAAAGCCAATTAATATTAAAACTATAAATAACAACAATATATATTTTTTATATATTGTATAAAACAAAGTCGTGTTAGTTACACCATTTATAACTCAAGAACAGCTGTACCAATTTTAATGATATCGTATTTGTTGGATTTGTATAATAGCATAACTATTAAAATATCGGAAAAATTCAGGAGTAAATATATTCAGATATTCAGGAACTCTAGCATCTTCCGCAATTGATAGCTCACGTCACGCATGCTTATAGCTTTCTGTAATGAGTGATGTCTACTACAATTATATAACATAAGTGGGAAAATAGCATAATATTCAAATCTAGAAATATTATTTATTTATTTTTGTAGCCACCATTCTGATAGGGCAAAGTCGGTCGGGTCCACTAGTATTGTATATATACAGTAGAATCTGACTAATCCGGCACTATTAAAAACCAAAGGGTGTCAGATTATTGGAATGTTCAGATAACTGGATTCTATTCTATAAAGAAGAAAGATCTGTTGGTTAGTTTGTTACGATTTTACTCAAAAATTACTTAACTGATTTTAAAAATTATTTCACCAATAGGAAGCTACTTTATCAGCGAGTAACATAGGCTTTTTTGTGTATATTAAATCTACATTGCACCAGTGCAAAGCCATTAAAAAAATTAAATTATTATTAAATTTTCGGGATTGCTAGTAATAAAAATAATAAATAAAATAAAGCATTTCATAAAGAGAATACAGTATATTTGAGTTCATGTTCTACACATTTTTTGTAACTGTAACATATCTCATATAATTACATAGTTTTAAAATAATCCTTAACCCTATAATGCGCAAAACAAGAAAACATTATTTCACTTCTATCATAAAAAAATGTTCGTTTTAATAACATGTAGATACAAGATTTTTTCTTTCCAATTTTGAGTACATATTTTCAACATTACTCGTTAAAGGCTTAATCGGCGTCTCTTGTTGTGCAACTTATATGGGGGAGGCACAGGCAGAGGCTACCAAATTATTGGACATGTCGGTCTATTGAAGTGCCGGATTATTGAGATTCTAGTAAACATATATATAAAAAAACAGTAGAATCAAAATATATGCAATATACAAAAATATACATTCAATAATTTTACCAGTAATGGAAGATACTGAACTGATTTTTATGTAGCTCTTAAGATTGAGCTTAGTCTCGGGCAATAGCTTGTTTAGAAGCTCAGCTTAAGATGAGCTAGTGTATTAAATGGTTTTTTTTCAATAAATTTAAAATGAGCATAAAAATATTATATTGTATTATTACAGATATAAAAGTAATTGTTACATTTTCATTGAAATAATTCTAATGAAATTGTTACCAATATAGCTTGAACACTAAGGTACTTTACATCCCAGGAAAGACCATCCAATTTTTTCTTGTGATCAAAGCTGTTCTTCCATCTTCTCTTCTCTCGAATCCTAATATTATTATTTTATTGCATTATGAACAATTAGGTTTTTTTTTAATTCTATTTAAAATATTAAGAAAATAAAGTAAAATTGCAATGTCAATAAGTGTAGTGCAGTCAGAAATCCTGGTAAGTTTTGTTATTTTACTCAATGGATAATCTAGTGTCAGTATTGCAACCCAACCAACCCAATTTATATTATGTTAAATACAACAATTAACATAATTGTATTGTTGTTTGTCATAATATGATTGTTTTATTGACTTTTAACACCTTCTTATTTTAGGCCACTGTATGAGAAATAAGGTTGAGCCAAAGTAATATCTCACTGACATTCATATAATATATGTTGGACTTAAGAGCATTTTATATATGTATTTAAAGCTAAGTATTCATAACTATGGATTTCCACGGGTTTCCATGAACCACTGAAAACTGAATCATGGCATAGGCAATAAAGTTATTGCTTCTATTTCCTATTATTCACTGCATTATTTTTCATGTTATAGCATTACTTTGTTTTTCAGTTATTACTTAGAAAAAAATTACCAATTTTTTACACTCACCAATGCTTGTTTTAATCAAAACCATCCCACTTTCAGCACATTAAGTGGACGCTGTTCAGCAATACAGTGTCAACCCAAAAATGTTAATACATTTTTATAATTGATACCAATTGCTTCCTTGTGAGCTGGAGTACATATTTCAAAACAGATATATATCATTTAAATTGTTTTAATAGCAAAAACATCCTAACATGTTTAGAATATTTAACAATAATGCACAAACTTTTATTATTTTGATTGCTACCAAGAAAAACGATATACATTTAATGTAAAAAACAATAATTACGAAAAAGTATTATTTCTGTTACTTTTTAAAAGAAATTTAATAAATTAAAACTTTTTTATCAAAATGGTACTGTATTGCTTAAAAGCGTCCAAGTGTGATATGACCTCCATAATGGAATACATCTTTTTTAAGGATTAAGATAATTAATTTTATAAATTATGGAAAAATCTAAATATAAAATGAAATGTACGATATTCATCTTTTTTCTGCTACATAATTAAACTACTTAAAATACCTATCAACTGCTATAATTTCCAGTGTTTATCTGGTGGAACTAAGAGATACATATTGTGTGACTAATTTTTTCATAGATTTCTATGGAAATAGGGTTATCATTTTTATAATTTACGGGTTTCACTATGCAACTAATTAATTAATTATAATGGGTATTTCGGCATCTTTGTAACTACTATCACAATAGAGAGTATAAAAACTAAGCATTTGTTACTTACTCTAGTAGTAAATATCAACCAAATTTACTGATGGTTTATAAAAGTTTAACCACAATACTTTAATTACTAATAATTACTAGCCTCACAGTTGTTGTTATACCAATTTTAGTAATTATAATTTTGTGCTTGGGAGATATTTAAGAAAATTTGATATCAGGAGTCTTTTAGATGCTTAAATAATGTTGTCTTTCTTCAAGTTTCTATTTTAAAATCATATAAAACAATTAATTGTCTCCTGTTGGTGTCCTTATGATTTTATATATCAGTTGTTACTTTAGAGGCATATCATACAATATATCAATTTTAACAAAATTGATGAGAAAAAATAAATTGCATTTTTATGGAGATTTTTGTTTGGTATAAGTATTTTTTATAACTTACTCCAACTATAAATGACAAGACTCCTGGATTTTTATTGTAAATGTTGTTTTAATATAATCTATCCTGATGCGCAAGCAACTGAAGTCATATCACACATCATATCAATAATTTTAATGAGTATATTTATATTAACCTCGTAAGTCCTGTGTGTTTTTAGAGCACTTAAAAAGCATATTAATACAGTACTTCCAATTGAGACTGTAAAGCGAGTATCAAAACTTGTAAAGGTGACCTAGTTGTTTGTGTAAAGTTTGTTTTATATAACACCTTATGAAATACTAGAATTAATTTGTACTTTATAAGGTACAGTACAAAAGGTAAAGTACGCTAGGACTTACAAGGTTAAAATGCTCTAACAGCTAAAATAATATAAGATTTATTTTATTAAGGATTCTTATTCACAGTTGTCCTTATTTTTAGATGTTCATTTAATTTTTTTTTCTCTTAAAAATAATGTAAGCCTAATAAAGGAACAATAGTAAAGATTATATTCCAATTCATTTTTAGTAGCTTATTAGCTTTATGTAGTGCATTAAAGTAAAACATTTTCATATATCAATATATATATATATATCTATGGTTGATTGATATTTGAATTATAATTTATATTACATTTCTTTGAGGCTTCTTGGTCATTATTCATTTTTTGCTTCTCTAATATTGTTTTGTTTGTTTCTTTTTCTTCCCTAATTTAAGGTTGGACCCCTTTACATGAAGCTTGTAGTTATGGTTGGTTACAAGTTGTAGTTGTTCTGGTAAACAGTGGGGCTAATGTCAATGCAAAGGGTTTAGATGATGACACTCCACTTCATGATGCTGCTACATCAGGCAACCTAAAGATGGTCAAGTTTCTTATTGAACATGGTGCAGAGCCTTTTGTTAAGAACACAAAAGGAAAAGCCCCATCAGACTATGCAGCTCCACATATTTATGAATATTTGCACTCTCTCAAAGGTAAGTCTGTTTTTTTTTTATTTATTATTTCATTAATCATCATCACTAGCTACTTTTTTTATTTACGAGACATATTATATTTCTTATAATGCAGCTCTTTTTTGTCTAGTTTAGATTAAACATCGTCCTTCACCCATTATATCCCTGAATATGTCGATTAGACAAGCTACATTTTATATTTGTTCACATGTTTTACAAAAAAAACCTACCATGAAGCAGTTGGTGAAGAAAAATATTTACTAGTACTTTTAAAAAAGGAGCTGTTTCACTACTTAATCATAAACTGCCTGCTATATTCGTTTCTTATATAAAAATAGGCTTTTAACAATTTCATAATTGTTTTATAAAGTGTGTAAGCAGGTGTAATCCATTAATTATTATCAAGCAGTGAAAAGAATGCAAAATATGTCTTGTTAAGTTCTAGTTTCTCTATATCAACATGATTATAATGTTGTTGTATTATATATATTATTTTGCTTTTGTGGAATTCATGGGAACCTGTTTTCACTTTCACACATAGAAATCATGTGGCTCAAAAATGGTGATAACTTGAATGAATGGCTCAAGTAAGTATTTGCAGTTTGATTCTGATGAAAGCTAGTAGGTTTGACATTGCAATTGCCAGCTGTGTGCTAACCTAAGCTGAAACCATTAGACAATAATGGTTTGGTTCAGACTTCAGAGTAATTCCTTGCTAGCAAGTTTTTCTCTCTTTAGTCAAACCTTATCTTCAGTTTCAATGACAAAACCATATTGATAATTTATAAACTATTATTAGTATTTTAGTTTTCACTCCACACTTAATTTATAGTTCTAATAGAACTGATAGCAATAATTTTTTTCCATGAAAATATTTAATTATTCATACTTCCATTAGGGACCATCCATAAAGTACGTCACTCGTTAAGGGGATCGACGAATAGTGACAAGGGGAGGGGGGGCCTTAGTTTCGTGACGTCTTATTTCAAAATCTACATCTAAGTGTTAAAATACCAAATTATGAATATATTATGGCTCCTCTTCACATTGGGCCAATGCAGGCGAATAAAGGCAATGACGCAAGTGTAGAGGGCTTAATTAATGTCTGTAATCGGCGTTATTTGTACGTATTCGGCGCTGTGTCGGTACATCAAAGGAATTCTTGCCCATTATGGCGTGCCCGTCCACACAATCGCCGATTACTCAGTACGTAGTTGTCTCGGATACAGTACAGACATATTTTTGGCGATATAGAAATAATGGTTGCGAAGAGACTTTTAGGTTCATAGAACTATACCAAAAATAGATATGCATTTGGAATCCCAAAATAAATGATATTATTATTATTATATTCTTTATTGATGAACATTCTCACAATTACACTTTTTTATATAAAACTAGCGACCCGCCCCGGCTTCGCACATGTCTAGATTTTTTGACACAAAAAAGCAGGGGTTGGTAATAGAAGAGTTTAAATATAGGGTTGTATGTATTTTTTAATACCACATTATAAAAAAATAAAAACAAAAAAATTCGTGCAAAAATTAAAAAAAAAAATTAAGGGTGAACAACCCTTATCACTTAGGGGTATGAAAAATAGATAGTAGCCGATTCTCAGACCTACTGAATATGCATATAAAATTTGGTAAAAAAAGCCGTCTCGGAAGAGTACCTACGGTAACTAACATTGTGACATGGAAATTTTATATATAAGATAATAATATTTTTAAAAAAAGTATAAACTTGGGCATACCACCGGCAATAAGGCCATAATCAGCCCAGGCTACCGGTGGGGGGGAGGCAGAGAAAGGAACCTTCTCACTGAGAAGTTCTCACAATACGAGCCATGTCCAGTAGTACTGCCTTCTGCATCTTATTATTATTATTACATAAGCACCTCAAAAATAAATATAAGTAAACTATTAATTAGTAATAACGTATTTACTGTACTAAATATTAAATAAGTGTATGTAGATAATGTTAATGTGTCATTTATTTAAAACCCTAAATGATTAGGTATATACGCAGAGTAAAAATATTGCCGCAGCCGAGATCACCTCGGTATTCATTTTCGATAGACGTCATATCACAACAGTAGACAGACAGTTAATGAACGTTCACGATAGTGTGGAGGGTTGCCCGATCATGGCGGCGATCTTGGACGATAATTTGATAGGCCATCATGGCTCATTGTGAAGAGGAGCCTTTAGGTTTAAATTATTATGTTGTATGTATGTAGTGTCAAGCGCTACCCGCCTCCCGCCTGAAATCTGTAAATGATGTTGCTGTTTTAATTTAATAATTTCTATATGTAGTTGCAAAATATGTGACGTCACACTAGAGAGAGTTCACAAATCTGTGACAAGGGCGGAGGAGGGGTAACTAAAATCACGAAATTAGTGTGACGTACTTTATGGATTACACCTTATGGTAGGCACAACTGAAAGAAATACATATATTCATTCAAACACTTGTAATGAAAAATACTAGTAGGTACGAGTATATAGAAAAGAGTAGAGTCCAGTGCTGCCAGCTGTGTCTTGTCAAAATAATGTTTCCAAAACTAAACTAAATGCGAGTGCGTCCTCGACCAAATTAATAATTATTTATGATTCGGCGACAAGCACGAACGAACTCGAACAAGAACGAATCCATCCGATTGAATGAGCGTGTAAACGAGACGCTTTGCTCGTTTGTGTGATGCTATGCTTTGGTGTCATGGATCAGTGCGAGAGAGGATTATTCGTCTGAGAGTTGCACTCACTGCCTACGAATAAAATTTTTCGTTAGCCAACGTTGCGTCAGTATCAAGGTGTTTTCATGTAAGAAATTTCGCAAATTCCGCAAAATCACCTGAAGGCATGGACCTAAAAAAAGAGCGGACGGACACCACCTCTCATTACAATAACTGAATCACCCCTAGGAAGTCAGCTCGCTAATACAAACCAACCGGCACGCACACATTCACACCATAGGAAGCCGATCGCTCGCCATTACGCTCCAAACCGCCTGCGCGTGATGTTATATGAAGAAAAATAAATGATGCCGTTCTACATGGTGAAAAGTTGTAGAAACCATAATGGTTCCATTAATTAAAGAAAGTCAGGGAATCACATTTCATAAGTAAGCAAGTAATTTATTCACCATAATTCTCGTTTATACTTCAATATAATTTAGCAAAACGCAACCAAACAGTGTTGTCAGTAATTTAAATTTGCAAATTACCTTAAACATAGGAGTTAATTTATTTTTTTCTTAATGTACTTAGTACCGTGTCAATTTATTATAAATAATGATATTTTTTCATTACAAATATTTATAGATTGACCGAATATTTTTTAAACTTTAATTATAATATAGATCAAAATTTATTTATTAGGAGATCAATATAAAAAGGCACACTTGATAAAAAAACATCAATTGTCAAAAAAAGACAAATATCTAAAGAAGATCAAATATTATTAAGGTATACCAAATTGTAATAAGTATAAATAAAAGTTAAAAAATAATTATCATGTTGTCAATTCAATTGAATTGCAAATATCAATTGAATGCAGTTCATTTAAATTATAAATGAACTGCATTCATCAACAACTGCAATCAAGATCAACTAATACAAACGCAATCATGAATATTATGGAGGGTAGAGACCAGGAGGAATTTCTCTGTATATTAGAAGTGTCCCATAAAGTCATGTGAAATAAAGGTGGCGCTGCTGTAAGCTAATGACTGCATTAGAAAGAAAGCGCCTAAAACTGTTAGAGTAGGACAGAATGAAACGAAGAAAGATATATATCCGGTCCGTAACGACTTTCAAAAATTTTGTTGTAAAGTATAGTAATTTTATACATTGATTAAATATATAACAATAATTTTAAAAATTTCAGAATTCTTTTGAATAATGACGTTTTCAATTGCATACTCATTTACTTTATTTTTATAAATTACTCTATTCAGTACGACTACTTCTGTACTTTACTGTTTCCGTTTGGCATACTTCACTTCATTAATAATCGCCAATTTTGAAAGTAAAGCTCCATATCAGATATTCCTCCTTGTCTCTACCCTTCATAATGAATATAAAGATTAAACAAAACATACATCATTTAATTTTAAAAGTGTTCATTTATATAAAATCAATTAGATTTTAGAGTATTACGTTGCCTTTTTGTTATTTATAATAAAATTCGAGTTCCGAGGGTGGTGACCTTAAAATTGGGTATTTTTTTTCCATCTGGCAATAATTTAGACACTCACACATAGTTCGCCGCCGCCATTGTGGTGCTACAAATGTTTCTTAGCGACGTTCTGTCTGCTCTTTTTTTTAGGTCCATGCCTGAAGGAGTTAAAAATCACCTAAAAGGTTACAAAAGTATTTATGATACCTGATTTAAAAACCAGGGCTTTGCTTGAAAGTAGGGTGCCCTTGTATGACCGGGAAAAACTTGCAAGTATGAAAGTATTAGCTATTCGGGTGCGTTTAGAGTTGAAATTGAAAATACTTGCATAGAAAAACGAACCGTAATTTCATACAAATAATGAGCACAATCGTATTTGCAAAAAATACTTTAAATTATAAAATACTTGCCTAGGAAAACCAAACGTAATTATTTACAAATAAGGAGCACAATCCTATGCAAGTATTTTCTTGCAAATACGATTGTTGCTTCTTATCTTTTAGGTAGTAGGGATCGTTTTCCTATGCAAGTATTTTTTTACTATAGCGCGAGCGCATTCGGAGCTCGAAAGTATTATTAAACCTGGTTTTCGACCCTGGTATTTTTACGGACTCATACTTGGAAGCCTGGTATCAAATTTTGCCAGTATATCTCATCGCTAATGGCTAGGGACGAATAACGTCTGCGCATGCGCGTGAGGTTGGCGTCGCCGCGTTACTATAGTTACGCCTCTCACCCCGAACTTTGTTTAAGAGTTTAAGACCCAAAAATGTGTATTCAAGATCAAATTCAACTTATGCTCCGCGTATTATATTGAAGACGAAAAATTAGTATACCCCTCAGTGCTCACAATCTGAAGCCAGGCAGCTATCGTACCAAGGGCGTAAAATTATAGTATATGGATCAATTTATCGTATACGTCAGAGTAATTGAGCTAGTCGCGTACAGATGGCGCTCAGTCGCTCAAAATCGTACATACTGAAGTGCTAACGAAAAAATCGATATTAATTCTTATTAATAGTTCGATATAATGAATAAAAACTAAGCGTACAAACTGACGTCCCAACGAAAATAAGTAGATTTGCTTCGCTGATTGGCGGACAATAACAACTAATGAAAGGATTGCGACATGAAGCGGCAACATATGTTCTTCAAAAAGAAACAAAAATTGTAGTATTTTTTGCATGCAAGTTCTAAGTAGTCTTGGTAGAGGTGGGTCGTTGACGGTTTTTGTGTTAACGAAATGAATGAAACTGCTAATTACAAACTGATAACCTGTTTAAAAGTAGCTAATTTTATTAGCTGGTTTGCAGTTAGCGACTACGCATTGAATGTTCGTTAAGCTAATCAGCGCGTTGCGTTAGATAATCGTTGAATGAAACAGTTAATATATTTAGCGGCTTTTGTACTAAACGAAAAGCAGCTAATTCGTTAAACTTAGAAAAGCAGCTAAAAAAGCTGCTTTTTGAATTAACGCCAACTCCTAAAAACTAGTATGTGTACCAACAAGTTGGTACATTTGACATCCCTGAAAACTAGAAACACTGACGTTTGCTTGCTGACGATAAAACGTTCCGTAACACGTAATAAGTTTAGCTTTGTGTAATAATGATGCTTAAATCTTGCGCCCTTATTCATTTAAAGCGTATAAGCTTGAAATAGTTAAAGTATTTCTTTTTTCGCTCTAAAATCATTCAGTATTTAATAGAGCGAGACAAAATATAATTTAACTATTTCAAGCTTTTACAATGATAATAAATAAGACCGTTGAACTATAACGTTATAAATTATAAACTTAAAAAAATAAAGAGTATTTAGATATTTTGAACATTATTTCGACCATTACCCCAAAAAAAGAAAACCGCCAATAGTTTAAAACTTGCTATAATATTCATTATTCTCTATTGAGTCTTGGATAATGCAGTAGACAAACATTTGGCAGTAGGAAGAGTAGGCATTACGTTATAACTTAATTATAAAGACTATTTACATTTCATTTTGTATATACAAATGTAAAAAAAGTTTAATATATTAGAATGTGTGATTGAGGTATTTTTTTTAATAAAACGTCATATCATTAGTACTTGCCTGAAAAGGAACGTATTGGGGCGTGTTGCTCAAATTGTCGGCCTCGTCTGTCGTTATGGCCGCTTAGTAACGTCAACTTCGTGGTGGTGGATTTTTAAGACTGATTAGGCAAATTTGATGGAGATTATTGTCTACGGCCGGCGATAACTAACCAAAGTGTCCGCCAACGTGAAATGCAAAGGAGAGCGCTCTCGCACAACAAAGGGGAGTCGATATTTTCGGTCATAATAGTGTCAAGTTTTAGAAGTATTATGTGCACGCTGCATACTTAACTTTATATTGCTGAGTTGTGTAAACTTTTAATAACAATAACTTACCTGACGTAATAATAAAGTTACTTTCAGACGCAAATGTACCTAATTCATGCGACATAGTTTCTTCCATTGCTTTCAGTAAATTAATTGTGTGATTTTTACTCTTACAATGGAATCCGCAAGCTCATAATTACGTCCTGCCACTAAGTTATGATTTACGAACAACTAATCGTATTAAGGATCATTACAAAGACTATTCATTATTATCAAATAGAAAATATGAGAAGTTTTTATCAAGCTAAATCAAATTTAATATAATTATAACCTATAATAGCTATTTATTTGTGGTGATGCAGAAAATTTCGTTATGGCATAACAGTGTATGTTATAAATCAGGTTATTGATAATTATTACTGTGGTAAGTAAATTCATTAAATGCAAAATTTCGAATGCTACTGTTCTTATCTATGATTATTGCTGGTAAATTTAGTCTAAATTTCTTTAAAATGATTTAAGTTAAATGTCCCTCATAAACATTTGCCATAACTAAGATGTAACTTATGATATAAAGTAGTATTATAACCTACAACCTTTTTATAGCAAGGTATTTAGCATGTATTCTATGTTGTTTGTTCAAAGATATAATAATTAAGATAATGTGACTCTTTAGTCACAGTTTTTATCTTTCTTTATAAAAAGTTATCATTGTTTGTTAATTTTTAAATATATTTTTTGAAGTCATATTTGTTACAGGATGATGAATCAGATTAACCATGTTTATTTATGACTCCAAACTGGGGATGAAGTTTATATATTTTTTGTTGTTTGAGTAAATTCTTTTAAAAAAAGTACAATTTACAAAAAGTATTCCTGTTTCTTCTTTCTGCTCTGTAACAATTGTGTTACCCATGTGGATTATATTGATAAAGGTTTTTTGAGGATACTGAAAAACTTATTAACATAAAACTGGTTAGCATATAAAACTCATCAATTTTTTTATACTTATACATGTATTTAGATAGCATTAATTAAAGTACCTATGAATATTGATGAAGTATATTTTAACACGAGTTGGCTTCTTTTAAAGCACCTTTAAAATCACATATAACTTCTTCAAATATCCTTCCATATAATACTGTGCCATCCTAATTTCAAGACAATATCCTGCATGTTGATTCAGTTGAGTTTATTTCAGTAGTGTTATATTTGTTATAAGTGTATATTTTTCTTAGGTCCTGCGCTGTGAATGTTAGTAATTTTTGATATGTAACTGCTTGCTAGAAGAACTACTGGTGTTATACCTGTATATCTAGGCCAGTACAGCATTGACGGCCTGTCACAAAGTAAACTACCACATTGGAATAAATGATAAAAGTAATCTTTAGCCATTATTTTAACTCAGTACTTCAATAAAAGAAAAGAACCTTATGTTATGATGGAAGATGAATCCTTCTGCCTCTTACATATTTCCCTTAATCTGACCAGCTTGCGCATTGGACATATTACATACATCATCATCATTAAATGAGAAAAGTGATAAGTGCATATTTCTATTTTCAATTTTGGTCTATGGTTATCTATATGCTTTAAGTAAAAAGTAGCTTAGCCACACTTCATTGGTTGATGTCGTATAATATAGGTATCATTAGACATGATTTTTTTTAACCAAAAAAATGTAATGTTATGTTCAAAGTTACAAGTCATGCAACATTAAATTTAATTGTTTGTCTGATCTTGATAAAATAATTTCTAAGAAATTGCTTTTACTGATCAAACATTTTGAATTATGATGTGATATTCTGGCTGGTAAATATTTAAACCATTAGGTGACATAATTCTGTTGTATGGTAGTAATTAATATATGTCAAATTATTATCAAGTAAAAGAAACAGATTTGTTACCAATAATTATTAATTTATTGACGATAATGATTTGTGGTAATAAATCACTTTCCTCCAAGTGATTGTACTTTGAACTATTCATGCCACAGATAATAACGCGAGAGCTGCTCATATCGGAAGAACAAGGGATGACAGCACCAAGAAAAGTGGCAATGCAAGTACAAATAGTGAAGGCAATAAAAGAACCAACATGGAGAGCCTAGCACAGGGTGAATTTGATGGAAAAGAGGCCACCCCACAAGATAAAGGAGGAAATACTGAAGTCAAAGATGGTAAAATACTTACTATACTCTTACATAATATATATTTTGATAAATTATGAATGAATTGAGTAAACATTTTAGGGTAATAATTACAATTATTCTATTCTAGTCGAAGGGATAAATATACAGTGTACATTTTTTACAACAAAATTTGTTTGATTTACCTTAAAAGCCATACATTGATATACATACTCTTTAGCACAGCAGCTATTCACTATTATGAAGAAATGTGTTTGCGTAAACATGTTTAAAGTTCCATAACTTCTAAGGTGTATACCTCTTTGCTTTTGTTATTGATAATTGCCTTGAATACATGCACTCTTGGATTGCATAGTCTCTAGGAAATGATAGACTCTAAATACACTAGGACCTATCATACTTTCTGTCGTAAAAAAACTTTCATGGCCAATATAAGTGTTACGTGTTGACGAAAAATATTGTACATAACATGTAATTGAAAAGGGAGAAAAGTAATAATGAAAGACATTTTGGACTATGTAAAATTGATGCAACGTGACAAAAAGAAACTATTATAAAAAAAATGTCATGCAAAATTAACAGACTACATGTATTGAGAATAAATTAATTATCTTTTGTGCCAAATACATATTAAAATTATTGTATCTAAATTTAGATTGTTTTCCTTTTTGAACTCCATACATCAATGACTCCTCTATAATGATAAAACATGCCTTTGAGTTTCGTTATAAAGAGTGTATGTATTTATTGTCATGGCCAATATTTTGAAAATAAATATTATGAATAAAATTTAAAATGCATGATCATAGGTACATGGGTGTGGTTTGACTATACTGGGTTCATATAATGAAATCCCGAGACCCCTAGTGCGGCATGGGGTAGACTCATTTCTGTGTTTGTTTCACTGATAATTTTTCTTTAAAGGCAGGGCTCAGAAGGCTGTTCACCCTTCTGAGCCCTGCCTGACAGAATTTTTTTTTTTTTAAATCTTGTTTCCCCAGGATTCAAACCGAAATAAAAATTAAAATGCATAATCATAGGCACATGTGTGTGTTTTAACAATACTGGGTATATAGGTTTAAGTAATTTTCCTTTTAGATGGCTCCCAGTTGAGTAGTGGCGTGGTGTCATCCACCCAGGATGACACTAATTTAAACAGGAAGAGATCTTATGATGATAATCAAGAGGCTGACTCACCAGAGGATGATGTTTCTAAGCGGAAGAAAAAGAAAGAAATTGACGACAAGGAGCCGATGGCAAAACCCGCGCCTGTCGCCAGGGCGGGAACTGGACGGTAATTTTACTACCTATAGAGAAGCCTTCTTAACAGGGACTGATTACCGGTTAATTTACTATGGGAGTTATACCAGTATAATAAAGGTTTTTGTTAATATTCTTTCGTTTTTATTCATATTTACTGAAAAAAAAATACTGTGGTAAGTTTAGTGTGTATTACTCTTTAAAACTAACATCATGGTATCTCAGTCAGACACGTATTTTGGAAAATAAAAATTAACCGGTTTCAGTCCCTGCTTCTTAATATGTAGCTTTTGACAGTTGTATTTCAAAAATATAAACATTGTCATAGTGGACTGCCTCCGTGGCTCAGTGGTAAGGGCAACGCGTTTAGCACCGAAGATCCTGGGTTCGAATTAACAACATTAAAAAAAAAAGAAATGGATATAGATGGAATACTCTCATTTTAAGATACTTAGGTGTATGTGCATTTTCTCACTAATATTATTAACAGAATACTTACTGGCAGCAAACCTCCGGGGCCGGCGAGTAAGACGGGAGCATCGCCGATCAACAAAGGCGGCGCATCGCCGAATGTACACAAAGGCGTCGCCACATCGTCCACCGGAAAAGTCCAGGCATCTGGGAAAGGAAACCTAGGGACTAAGGTACATTTCAAAATACAATTTACTCTACACTATGTTATATTGAATATTTCTAACCAATATTATAAGTGAGTCGTATATAATCAAAGGCGGCTATCTGACTTATGGCTGATTGTTGGCAATTTTAAGAAGAAAACGTTTTTCTCCTTAATTTTTATATTAGGTATCATTCATTGCATGTTTAAGGTATCTACGAATATTAACAATTAAAGATAAAACCAAATATATAAAAAAACATAACAGTCTAAACGACAAGAACTTATTTTATTTTGGTAGATTGTCGGACCAAAAATGTCAGATAGGCGCCTTTGATTCTATACGACTCAAGTAATTCAATGCCTTCAGAACAATAACTCGTTACTTAATATTGTCTTTTATAATGATAATGCTCAAGACATCTTTTCTTTCAGGGTAAATCAGGATCAGGTAAAGGATCTGGATTGCAAGGCAGCAAGCAAGACCGAAGGAGTCCAGTGGCCAGTCCAAAGTCTAGTCAAAGCAAGGATGATGGTGACTCTGAAGATCAGAAGCCTCCAGAAGCCACAGGTCCGAAGGTTCCACCATTGAAGATTGTTATACCTGGTGGAGCGGGAGGCTCGGGCAATAGAAATGAACAGGAAGAAGGTGGGCTATTTTTTTAAAATAAATTTCAAATTTATCTTTAGATAAACTTATCTGACTTGTTGTTGATCAATATTTAATAGTGGGGGGGGATTAGTGTATTAAATGAAATGCATCAAGTATGATAATATTGGATGACAAGAGTTTGATTTAGCACCGTCATAATATATTTATTTGTAACTTAGAGCAAATATAAAACAACAACCATTAACTATAGGTATTCTTAGTTAGTTAGTTGTCCTTTAGTTCAATGTTTCTTAACCTCGGACGAGTATATGTATGGGGATCCCCAATTTCATCTATCAACCATTTAGCGGCCTTCTCCATAAACGTATTATAAGCTTGATATATTTAAAATATGTTTTGTTTTTTCTTTCTGTAGTTTTTTTATATGCGATAGAGCGAGACAAAACGTATTTTAACTATATGAAGCTTACGTTTATGAATAAGGTCGTAAAGTTGTTAACATTTTTTAAGTGTTTTAACATAAAAAGCTGTTAAATAACCGTTAATAACGAAGAATGCAATTTTAACCAAACGGTTAAAATCGTTAATAACTGGCTTCGCATATATAGCCACGATAGCTAAAATCTATACTATAATATTATAAAGAGGAAAGAATTGTATTTTTGTATGTTATGAATAAACTCAAAAACTACTGGACCGATTTTGAAAATTCTTTCACCAATAGAAAGCTACATTATCAGCGAGTAACATGTTTGTGTATAGTACATCTACATTGCACCCGTGTGAACCCGGAGCGCGTTGCTAGTACAATATAAATACCATTAGAACCTCTCACAAACATTTGATTATTACTACTAGGGGGTACGGGCCAGCGAGGCGGTGGTAAAGGTCGTGGGAACGCGTCGACCCTGCCTTACGTGTTACCGTGCACGGCGGACACGGGACAGACATCAGACAGCTCTGATGGGAACTCTGACGACAAGCGCGGAGGGGAGGGGGGCAAGGTGAGAGGGTCGCGGGTTCATTGTCTTGTACTTTTTAAAATGTTAAAAAAAAAACGAATGAAAAATAACTAGTGTCTAGTGATAGTGGTAGTGTTAAACTACCACTGGTGTCTAGTTCGACACTAGTGGTAGTTTAAGTTAAATAACAAAAAATATAATTATTACGATGGAACACTAAATTTCTACTAGATATCCCAATTTGTGCGAAATATTTAATCTTATGGAAATATTGATTTTGAGAAAATATATACAGTTATTATGTATAAGATTATAAATAAAAACATAATTTTTAATTTCAAAGAACAAGAAATACAAGACCACAATACCTATCTCAAAGCGTTTAAATTGTTGTTGTATTTGTTAATTATATACTAAACCCAGAAAATAACATCAATTCTTTTTTTTTCGATAATACTATAGAATAGCATGGTTTGTTTAATTACTAATAGCAGTTTGATATATTCCTTTATTAACAATACTAATGTCTACCACTGGTGGCCGATACTTCCAAATTATAATGACAAGTCTATCGCTGTTAAGAATGTAATCTATACATATCAAACGAACTAAATAATCGAAAAAAGTAAAAGTAAAAGAACATTTGATAAAACTTAAATAGGTAGTAGGTGATAAAGTGCACTTCCCTTACGGTACGTTTATGTGGAGTTTGTATTATAGGGCGGGCAAAGAGTTCTACGTTCGCATAGAACGAACGACGGCGAGAAAGATAAAGGGAGAACTTCTCCACAAACTGGCTCAGAGAACCGATCAGGCTCTGGATCTAACCAAGCTTTGAGTTCAAATAAAAGTCCTCCCAACTCAGTAAGTAGTTATTCAATGTTAGCTAGAAGCAACAACAGAGCGAAGGTATCACATATTCAATTATTATCGATGTTTATCCCTTTATTTTTTTAATTTTCATTATGTGTACCAACGAGCGCTTTCAAATCCCAACCTCCCCTTTGTCTATCTTCGCATTTTATTATTTGTGCATGTCGAATATATGTACTCATTTTATTTTTGTCTTTCTCCTAAATGTTGAAATTGAAGTTTATTGTTAAATGTCTTTTATTTTTACTTAAATGCTAAGTTGATTTCTACTGGTTTTAGAAACGGAGATGTCGGTTAGGCGAAGGCCACAGTAAATCAAATGTAAAGAGTTTTCAGGGACTGGATGATCATGCTTCGTCAACATCATCTGGGGGCACAGGTGGGAGGAATGAGTCAGGTAATTATGATGTAAACGCTTTACACGAACGTCACCACGACGTAGGTACCATAGAACAGCTGGTTTATATTTAATACAATTGTATTGTCCAATTTGGCTTTTATGCATAACTTAGGTATTTCAGAACTTTTCTCACATTAACTTATTAACAATAATTAACAAATATACTGTTAAACATTAGTATTTGACAATCTAAGTGTATAGGAACGCTGTTGAACTGATGAGCTCTGACTTTGTTGTTATTATTTAATTTACCATAATAAAATGTCCATTGTCACCAATGATGTGTTTTCTGTTGGGCAGTTGATATTATGTGGATACTAATTGAGACTACAAATGTATTGCTTTATGTTTAACATCGTGTTTGTAATTGATATATGCACGCACATATGCGAAGACGGACCAGGAAGCAGAGGCCGGCGCTATCATTCTCCTTTAAAGTCTCCCAAGAGCACACGACAATCTTGTAATTCATTATTATATAATATTTCTCTGTTCTTCTATTATTTATTTTCTTTGAAAATGTTCAGTAGCTAAAAATGATTATTTTGTTTTATTAACTTTGTACCACATCTAACAAAATTGTTAGATTTGATGCAATCGATAATGATTTACATCTTCTGTAAAGATTTCTTTAGCTATTTTACATTGTTTTTTTCCTATATAATCTGTTGAGATAGAATGTCATATTATTACTAATGAGGGCTACCATTTTGGCGATTTCCAGAAGCCGTTACTCTTGTTGTTCGAAATCTGTGTGTATAACATTATTTATCTCTTGAGTCCCTTGCAAATTATGTAGATATTTTATATTTAAATTATTATTGTGACTTTAACATGTGTTACCGAACAAAGGAAAATAGTTTAGTCCTTCAACATAAATAAAATGTTTAAGGTAAAAATGATATAAAAGTCTGTGTTGAAAAGCCTTGTCCATATAAAAAGCTAAATAACCACACAAAACTTGTTTGGATTTTGCTCTGCCCCCCCAACAATTGAAGAGAAATGAAACATTATTGGTAATTTTTACTCAAAATTATTCTGAAGTTTCATTAGAAAGCTGGTAGCCCTAATTAGCTTGTTTATATTATATTATTGTATATTTAATATGAACTGTATTGATATGTGCACGCACATATGAAGACGGACTTGGGGGCAGAGGTCGCCGGAATCCTCACTTAAAGTCAACAAAGAAAAGAGGAGACTCTTGTAATTTTTATTAACATAATATTTTCTGTACTTCTGCTGTTTCTTTCTGTTATGTGTGTCATAAGGCAGAAATTCAATGTTTCATTTAAATAATTACTATTTCTCAATGGATTTGGTCATATCTTCACTCTATGCATGTCCTTGAGGAACTTAAATGTAATCATCAATAGCTACCGAGCCCTGCAAGGTTTGCCACCTTCAATATGTGTATAATGACATTGCTACAGACAGTTTAATGGTGTAATTTGAACTCTTCTGTACAACTAACATTTCCCTGGGCTTCAGTCTGCCTATACTTTCATCGATTTACCATTTTACCTTATACACGGCTACATCAAAAGAGGGCAAAACATTTTAGTAAATGTATTCAATTTTTTTTAATAAATTTATAACTTAGTATAACTTTCCAAAAATCGTAGAAATATATCATATCATGATGTTACTTAAAGTTTATGTTTGACTATTTTAAGGTAAGATTTTGAATTTTTAAGGTATAATTTAATGCAAAAAATTCGAAATCCAGCAAGAGTAATAACGCCATCCTTAGTTTCAGTGACTCATTTTTGATGTAATCCTGTAGATATTAAATTGAATATATAAGTATATAAATGGTTAAAATACGCATTAAGTGATGCTTTATAAAGAAATGGTAAATCGGTGATATATGTGTACCTCTGCCCTTGATTCATTCAGTATTGAATGACCCCCGCTTCAGCAGGCTTGTTGGATTCATTCGAGTTGTGTGTAATGTCATTACACCATTCAATTCGTATGTATCGGGGCGCGGGAGCTTTCTATCATTATGTTCGTTCTAAATGTTTTAGTGAATGCTCTTTCTGTTATTGGTGTTTTATCTTTCTTTATTGGTGTTGTTGTGGTTCGTTTGGAGGCCGAGTATCTGTACGTTGTCTGTATGTATACAGCTGTCCCTGGTCCATCCGTCGAGTTGCATCCGAGGAAGAGGAAGATCAAAGCCTCGAGAGAGAACCATTCGCGAGAAACAGTGAAGAGCGAACACTCTGAGAATGCGATCGTTGCCCATAATATCACGCATTCAAACCCTTACCAGATGTATATACACAAGAGAAAACAGGTGTGTATATGTATCTATATAAACTACTAGCAAAACGGGTGTATTATAAATAAAAAAAAACCTATATTACTCGCTGATAATATAGCTTTCTATTGGTGAAAGAATTTTTAAAATCAGTGGAGATGTTTTTAACTTTATTCGTTACATACAAAAATACATTTCTTTCCTCTTTATAATATTATTAAGTATAGATTTTATTTTAGTGCGAAATACATGTTTGATAAATTTTTTTTCTACAATATGAATATGGATCTTATTTACAGATTGAACGTCGACAGAAAGGGTTATTCCCTGTTAAACCGAAACCACCAAAGGATTTCAACAAATACTTGATGAATCGGTGTACATATACACTTCAGAATAATGTGAATCCAGAGCCACAAGTTGAAATACCTATCACTCTTCCACAACAAATGGTCACCGAGTTCATGTCACAAGAACGGGAGAGGTTGGTTTATTTATTTCAATTAACTTCCAAGCCTAATTAAGTTTAAAGATCTAAAGTACATACATACATAGTTGCAGAGTACTGTAAATCAGTGTTGTAGCATTATTTCTTTGCAACATATGCCTGATATTTGACATGCCCTTGCTCATTATGTTTTATATGCAGTTATTTAATATTAAATCTAATATTTTTTTCTATTGTTGTCCTGTTAAATTATAATTGAAATAAAAAATAAATAAATTAATATATTATATCTGAGACATAATTATATTTTCTATTCTGTTTTGTATAGAACACGGTTAAGGATACAGCACCAAGTAGAAAAGGAGAAATTGGTTCTAGCTGTAGAACAAGAAATATTGAGAGTGCATGGCCGCGCCGAACGCGCTGTAGCCAATCAGGTACAACTTTACATATTTTTTACGTTGGTCAGTAACCACAAAAAATGCCAGTAATTCATGGATTCATGTCTCAAATTATACAAAGTTTTGAAATCTTAATACTCAATACTATAACAGGTACTGGGGTGACTTTTGGTAATAAAGGAAACAGTCTCTTTTCCTGTTTGTTTTTATAGTCACATAGATAATCGGTATTCGTTCTAGACATGGGTAACTCAGGGAAATTCCTTGCGTTTACTCAGTAACTCAGGCGCAGTGTACTGCGTCAGCTCTTTGAGTTAACTCAGAATTGCGCTATGATGCATCAAAGTGGGGCATGCGAAGTGAGCAGCGAAACTTCCGAAACGCACACCACGCCACGCTCATAGTTCACTCAGACCCTGTAACTGTCAAAATTCTATAGAGAAAAAATTGTTTAACAAGTCTCAAAACTAGATACAAAACTGAAACACGTCTTGGAATATGGGCCTCAGTGAGATCCTGAGTCGTGCGCCAAAATATTTTGAATGTGTGAGTTGACTCACCCGGCGCAGGGAAGTGTGTTGACGCAATTGCGCAGTATTACACATGTCTATTCGTACATTTTGTTGATTAAGTTGAATGTAAAACAGTTGTAAGAATTATTTTTCTAATTTAAAACTATTTTTGATCGTAATGTTCCTTAAATAATTGGTGAGGTATTGTTACAGGCTCTTCCGTTTTCTGTGTGCACGATACTACGTGACAAGGAGGTTTACAACGTGCTAGCGCCGGACCAGGAAGAGAAACGGAACGCGCAGCGATCGCGCTGCAACGGGAGACAGATCAACTCGTGGCTGCAGGAGGTCGATGATAAGTGGGAGAAGATCAAGGTTCGATGAATATTACATACAACTAGTAGATAAGTGTAAATTTAAAAAAAAATAATTAGATTTTAAGAAAGAGTTCTTTATTAGAGACTAGCAAAACGCCCCGGCTTCGCACGGGTGCAATGTAGATGAAAAAAAAGCAAAGCCTATGTTACTCGCTGATAATATAGCTTTCTATTGGTGAAAGAATTTTTGAAATCGGTCCAGTAGTTTTTAAGATTATTCGATACATACAAAAATATAAAAATACATATTTTTCGTCTTTATAATATTAGTATAGAAGTATAGATAAAACGGATAGCAGTTTGGCCGGATATCGGATATTCGGCCAAACTTGAAGCCGGATAGCCGAACATAGCCGTTTGGTGCATCACAAGAAATTTCCAAAATCTATCTTTCAGCAACCTGCAGCTACACTGCTGTAATGAAAAGCTTTTCCAACAAATAAGATTAAAATCGGTGCAGCTATTCTGGAGTTATAACTAACACGACTTTGTTTTATATTTATATGGGTGAAAATGGAAAGTGGTGGTTTTGCTTTTATACCCCGTTATTAACTTTATTGTATGCGTAACAGGAAGGCATGTTGCGGCGGCAACACACGGAGGCAGAGACACTGCACGCGGTACAGATGATGGGATGGGAGTGGAAGCTGAAGGAGCTCGGGCTTTGCGATCACAAGAACACGCCCAAAATCGATCCCACACACGTACCACAGATACACGTGTCAAATTTTGATTTGCCCGCTTGAGTTTTATGTTGATATTGCCTGAGTTCATGTAAGGCCAGCACGTTCGCGTGCCGGTGTAAATACTCTAAATTTTCCATTTCAAGATCTACCATTTTTATAACACCAATTGGTAATACGAATCAAGCGGAGCTACTAAATTGGATTTTGTCTAAATTCGATTGTATTTCTCGACCGCAGTCGAGCTTTCCTAGGGTATCTCTTGCGAATTCATATCAGTGTCGAGCGACTCTCATACGTTTTCATTTAGTTTGACCTTATTATCATAGAGTCGTGCGCTACTGGTGTGATTTTCAATTCTATAAAGTTTCATTCTGAATGTATTGTATCGGACAGAACGCCTTGAGATGTCCTCAACTATCCCTTGTGATATCGCGGAAACACCTTTTGCGCGATATGTTCAGCATGGATTATTAGTTTTGTTCTTTTAATATAATCTAATAATATTGATTATAATTTCAATAATCAATGTTATCGTGTTGTTAATTTTAAACTTTTAAAAACAATTAATGATAAAACTACGAGTTTATCGTTCATTGTTTTTAACTTACTTTAATTCTCAAATAAATTAACTAAATTAATGTCTCCTATTCCTACTATGTATTAGTTAAAAACTGTATAAACATAACTATAATTTTCATAGAATCAGAACATTTTTTTTGACATTATACCAAAAAGAAATATGAATGAGTGGGAAAAGTCTGATAGATGAAGATGAACTTAACTAATTTTGTGATTTTATTAATTATAGTTTTTGTACCTTGCTCTTTTTAAATGTTTGATATCGTTGGACAAACATGAGTCCCACTCGATGGTAGATAATACCTCAGCCACTGGACATCAGTAAATGATGCGCTTCCGACCTACTTTTTACTTCGAGCATTTGGATATTCATAAACTGAAATCTAAACGAACAGTAATTCGTTATACGGTTGGAATTTCAATATTTCTAACACCCGTTTAGTGCCCCAAGTGACCATACTTAGGGAAAACATTTTTACAGAAAATATTTACAGAAATTATAAGCACGTCAGGGTCACCTTAGGGTCTAAACACTATTGGTTTCGATGGCTACAAGCCTATACCGAAACCAGCCAACGACTTATAATATATATATCAAAAAAATGTACTCATCTTCATAATTTCATAACCAAAGTAATAATTACACATTCAATCACATGTTCGTTGGCGTGGTGTTGGAATCGTACGACCAAATCGAAAACCAATCAATATTAGGGTCAACTTAAAAATATTATTGTTACTTTAGCAGTAATGCTAAATATGAAAGATAGAAGATGAGAAGAAGATCTTGATTTGATACCAAGCATTCTTTCGGTATCGCAATGTTCTTAATTTTATCAGATCTCCTTAGTTTTAAGCGATAAGTAATTATGATTATGTTTTATTTCTATGATTTATATCAAGTTAAGTTAAAAATAATTTTATGCAGAATAGGGAATATGCATGTGATTCCACTGAGGGTGAAACATTTTTTTTTTAATAAATTATTACTTCAGAATAACGCTTACACTATGTTTTTTACAATTTCAGTTTTGCGCAAGAAATTAATTTCTAAAAAGTGCAAATAAACTGTGGGAACCTCAAATATTTGAAAAGCAACGCTATTGGTCAGAGCGAATATGACGTAAATGTCTATGCCAGTTAATGTGGTAGGACGTAGTTATTAGGTGATTCTGCTTGACGTCATAGTCTATTAACAAAGCCCGCGAATTTGGTGGGCGTTTTAAATTCTCGTATCGTTTGGCAATTTGACTACTTTGTTTTTAAATACTTCCAGTAATTTTTTTGGCGTTGAATATTTCTTTTCTATTATATAAAAATGTAAGCTAGCGAATAAAAATATAAAATTACATGCATATTCCCTATTATGTGAAGATGCTTCCTTATGAGAGAAAATGATTCGGCGTTTTTATTCAGCTATTACAATTTCAAAAGCTTGTTGTTATCTTATAGTATTTCAAAAACTTGATCTTTATATTATAATTTGCTTTGAATAAATAAGAAGTCTTATAAATATTTATAAAGACATTTACTTTTAATGTTTTGTGAATTTTTACATAGGTATCTATATATAAATCGATCTGTTTTGATTTTGAAAACAGTAATTATTATTAAGAATATTTTTTCTGTGATTTAATTAATGTATGTATTGATAAGAAAAATGAAGCCTTTCCCATTAGCTACATACATGTTATGTTGCCAGATTTATTATTTTGAAACAACATAGTTCTTGAAAATTATGGCGTGCTTGAAAGGAAGTAATGTAATACCTATGCGTTTTTAAATAACATATTCTAATAATAACTACTCACTACTGGTTTTTGCTACCATGGAAGTGTGAGAGTCAGTTGCTTCCCTTTCAAGTGCGCTTTTTTTCGACTATATCTACTCTTAATTTTGAATAAAATTATAAACAAAACTGTGTATTTTTAATCATATTTTCTGTCACTTAAAACTCCGAATATTTATTAAATGTGACATTATATGTCCGAAAACATCCAATAAAAAAGCAATACTATATACAGGAAACCGAGAGAGGAATTGAGATACATGAGACTGGATGAAGTGGTATAGATATAAATAATACATAAAAAAATGTAACAGTTACATAACTGGAGAGTATGAGTAGAGAGTTACTTTATTTCGTATATAGGTTATGTATGTAATATATGTAATGTAGACTGCAGATTACCTAATATGAAATGATCATCGACACACAATCTAAGGAATTGCGAGTGCAGCAACACGACCTTTTAGGTCTCTACTCTCTGAAAGTACCCACCAAGGACTTTATATATATAACATATAAAGTCCTTGCCAAATACTTATTAAATGTGACATTATATGTCCGAAAACATCCAATAAAAAAGCAATACTATATACAGGAAACCGAGAGAGGAATGAGATACATGAGACTGGATGAAGTGGTATAGATATAAATAATACATAAAAAAAATGTAACAGTTACATAACTGGAGAGTATGAGTAGAGAGTTACTTTATTTCGTATATAGGTTATGTGGTATGTAATATATTAGGTATGTAATGTAGACTGCAGATTACCTAATATGAAATGATCATCGACACACAATCTAAGGAATTGCGAGTGCAGCAACACGACCTTTTAGGTCTCTACTCTCTGAAAGTACCCACGTATTTGATCGCTATACCTACCTACCCCTCATATTATCAACATCAGAAGAAACACCATTGTGCTGTTTTTGTCTCATAATTTCATAAAATTGAGTTCTTGACAGTTTTCGGAAAAGTATTTAAATATGTGTAAATGTTCATTTTATGCCTTCCACGATCATCCTTTTCTTAAAATAAGCGATAGTTAATTTTTAAAAAATATTTTATTTTCATTAATTTGAATTTCGCGCGAAAATTGCCGGTCACGTGACATTTTAGGCGATGATGTCACATTTTATATAACGCTCATTGAATACAAAACTGCCACAAGTCAAACTACACTTTTTTACAAAAGGGCTTATGTTTACGTTTTTTGTTCTGTCATAAGCTCTTCTGTAAAAAAGTGTAGTTTGACTTGTGGCAGTTTTGTATTCAATGAGCGATAAGCAAAACGAGCTATGAAATATTAATTATTATACAACGCTCTAAGCGCATTTGAGAGGAAATTTTAAAAATATTTTTAATAATAGTATTAAAATACTAAGGACAGAGATGGAAGGATAAGGAGGAGGCCTTTACCCGACAAGGGATCCAATTCTCAAGACATTAAAAAATATATATATATATTAGGGTGGCCCAAAAAAACCGACTATTATTTTTTTTAGTCTCGACTGATAAAATGTTAGTTTTTGATGTTTTAAGAACCCTCTCTAAAAAACAGCTCAAAAAAAAATTTTTAAAAGGTCGCTCCAAATTTTTTAAAATTTCACAAATCATCGAAAATCGATTTTTTTTATTTTTAATTTTTTTTCTCGTTACGGTATAATTTTATAGAAAAAAAAAATAAGTTTCTGAAAGTTTCAGTTCAAAATTTAAATTTTGAAAGGTCGCTCATAATTTTTTTCTTTAATTAGTCATATCACCGACTTAAACTGTTGGGGTCTTTTTGGTTTGTAAACATCTTAACTTACGCAGCAAGGGTCAAATCTCAACCAAACTGATTTCTAAGACCAGCTTGGGATTCGAACCCACGCCTGGTAAATTGATTAAAAAATTTAAAAAAATATATTTTTTCTATATTGTGCTTGATTTCCAGTTGATCTCGTGATGTATTTTTATCGATTATTGTACTAACTAAAGAAAAAAAAATGCATGGATTTTTAATTTCAATACTAAACGGTCGCTCGAAAAAATCTAAACTATAAAAAAATAAATTGAAAAAAATTATGAGCGACCTTTCAAAATTTAAATTATTAACTGAAATTTTCAGAATCTCATTCTTTTTTAATCTATTAAATTATACCGTAACCGGAAAAAAAATTTTGAAAAAAAAAATCGATTTTTGACGAATTATGAAATTTTAAAAAATTTGGAGCGACCTCTTAAAAATTTTTTTTTGAGCTGTCCTTTGGAGAGGGCTCTTAAAACATCAAAAACTAACATTTTTTCACTCGAGACTCAAAAAAAAAATAGTCGGTTTTTTTGGGCCACCCTAATATATATATATACTGTATACTAAGAAATTTGCATTTAAATGAAATAACTAACATCAGATTTTGTAAATGAGATTGGAAATAAATAAGGCTTTTATTATTTCAGGCGTCTAGAAACAGAAATAGAAAAGTCCATGGGGTGAAATTTTACATGAACCGAAAAAATTACTTTATACTGGATTTAACCTACTGTAGCTACAAAGAAAGTTATTAAAAATAAGAACAATAATTGCCCATTGCTTTCATAAAAAGCTGGGACATTTAAATGTACAACAATTCGAAATAAATTAAAATTACTGGTAGACTTATCTATTTTTGTTACGAAATGGTCGACGTAACTAATTTTGTTTGTGACTGAAATGGATATAACCAAGTTTGTTAGTAACATACTAGCCAGGGATGTATTTAGAAAATTAATAATAGTTATATTTTGAATTAGACAATTTATTTATTTATTGGAATTTATTTATAATAATGGATGCGTAGATAGATATAACCTATTTGTCAGAACAGGATTGGTCTAGGTAACAAGGTAGGTACGGGGCCACTATTTAAATAATGAGTATGTAGGTAAAAACTACATTTAATTGGTATAATAAGTAGCCTTTGTCCTTCCACAGAGTTCAAGCTATATCTATACCAAATTTTATCAAAATCGGCTTAGCAGTTTAGCTGTGAAAGCTAAACACTTAAATTTTTGCATTTACAATATCAGATTTTATTATAGATGTGTTTATTTGAGCTTAAGTAAACAATTGAAATAGAAAATAAAAACGGACAGAATTTCGAAAACCTATTAGCGCAATGCAATAGATATGATGCGGCCCTGGATAATCACGTTACAAAGCGGTCTTTCTTTGTAGCATTTGCCTTCCAGTTTTCTGGTTGTGCACATCACTTTTTTGCTATATTTTGTGGCACTTGATAAGGCTGTATATCCATCTCGATATTTTAACCCAAATTGTATCGAAATTCAGTGAAAGTCCAATTAAAATTAATAAAAAACTGAGCTCAATGCAACTCCAGAAACGTAAGAGCGACCATTAAAAACAAAGCTTTCTATTGGCTGAAATGGACTTAACCACATTTGACAGTTACATATAAGGACTTGCCCCATTTTGTTACTCAACTGAGATTTGAATTTAAATTATCTATTGGATACAGCTTTGTTTGTTTCTTATTTCATTTGAAATACTAGGTACTTAATCTGAGTGAAATACGAATATTCATGGTAGTTGACTGTGTTGCCACAAAAATATCAAAAAATTACCTCCTGTGACTTAACCATTTTTGTTTCTAGACGCCTGATTTATTATTATTATTAAAATACTTGGAAAATTTACAACATACAAGACGTGTGCCGTGTCAATGTGTGGAAATACCTACAACCGTTAAATGTACTGAACATCCATTTATCCACGTACTTAAATGTTTAAACGTCGAAAGCAGTGGATAAAGTTAGCATTAAATTGTTTTGTTAGAGGATTTTAACATATATAAGAACTATTACTGCAAAAAATAAATAATTCAATAGGATTGTGTCATATCTAACTGTCAATTATCAAAACAAACCGTAGCAAGTTTAAGGATTCATATTGATATAGATTTTTACAAATTTGCAAGAATTTTCTGTTAAAACTCATACTATACTTAATAAGAAACTATTAAAATATCTAGATTGTGTTGTTATTGCATGAGCAATAATTACTGTAGTAGTCAGTAATGATAAATGGAAATTAAAAATACACTATTTATTATGATTCATGTGTTTTATTTGGTACTGATATGGACAAATTTGTTTCAAAAAGCCACTAATTCAGACAATAAGTCTTCTATGTATTTAGCCAAATCTTCAATCTTGAAAATACTTGGCAATAAATATGTTTGTAATATCATCAATTGGATAATTTATTATTATTACAGTATCACCATTAAAAATCTTATCAGGAAATGCTGCTATCATAGGATACTCCTCACATATGAACAGGCAGACATACAGATTTTCAGTATTAAATCTGGAGCTCAAGTAATAAGAGCGCTGTTTTGTCTTCATAACCATGTTAATGTTTCAGAATTTAGCATTTCTACAATTTTTTTATTCATTTCTATGTTATAAAGTATATAATCTCCGTCTTGTCAGGTATGTAAGGAATTATTACTGTTTCCTGTACCCTTTTTTAAATTAATATGCACTTCAGAGTACTAGTGCGGAGTGCCCGTACTTTTGATTTTTTCCAATAACATTCAGTGGCAGTGCAACTTGGCTCCTCACTTGTATGAGTCCACATTTAAAAAGCCGCTGCATGTTTGCAGCATCATTGTGAAGATCTAAAATTAAAAAAAACACTTCGTATGTAAGTAAGCATTTCTTCAATCTTATAACTATTTACACTTTTATAGCCTAAAAATTATTAATATTATCGATAATTATTATTAAATGGTGTATTACTTTGTTTATTCATGTACTTACATGGAAGTTTTTGTTTTCCATAACTCTGCAGAACTTAGGATAACACTAAGAAATTTGCGACTATAAATTCACTACAATTATATTTTGGATATATTTGCACTATCAGATTTTATATATCCTGGCTCCATTTAGTGAAACTTTTCACAAGTTAGCTTCAATAAAAACAATAAAATAACACGATATTAATTATCAGACGTTTTGTTTACATGTGAAATGGCATCATTGTCATTATCATTGATCATACGATGTTCAATCATGGCCGCCCCCGTTTCATTTCTTTTGGTCGACAGATAAAAAATCGCAAATATATTTTGCAAAAATAAATTTATTTAAAATTTTATTTAATGCAAAAATCATATTGAATAATTATCCTTAACATACTATAAACTACCATATCCAGTAGATTACATATTTTATTGTTATACCTGTCAAGTAGCCAATAAAATGTCTCCCACAGAACTCCGTAAGCTTTATGTTTCAAAAGTTATAGGTACTAGTCCAATTTAGCCTATGTACGGGCCATACTATTTGCTAACGCCATCTATCAAAAACAAGAACTACTAACACATGTGCTTACTAACTATAAGTTCTACGCCATCTGTTAGAAAATTGGAGAGATAATATCAATGCTCACAGACCAGAAAAAAGGTTTTATAGAATTTTCGTAGTATATAGACACAGATCACCCCCAATAGATTGATAATCTCACTAAAATTGCGTTGATTCTAAATCGCCAAGGTCGGAAGGGGGACGAAGGGCGGGAAGGAAAGCAGCTACGCCGCTATTGGCTACTTCAAGGTTACAGCGATAACTGAGGGATGTCCATAGACGATATCGATGTTTTCTGAATATCGATGTATTGACTTTCTCGTACGAATCTGTTAGGGCCGATCGATTCGTCTCGAAGAGACGCTTCTTTCAAGCCCAAACTTGGGGGGGTTGGGTGCAGGAAGTGGCAAATGGGTATTACGGGGGTGAGGCATAGGGGAAGGATATGGGTCGACACAGACTTTACTATAAAATATTAAAAAAAATATATTTAAACTGAATTTAATTGCCGACACGCTCTTGACCGAAAATTCACTCCTGATTGAATGAATTATTTGAAATTTACGAATTTATAAAGATAGTTTAAAAAGAACACTCTTGGCCAAAAATAAGTGAATAATATCACCCTTAGCCGTTTTAAATTTAGTATGGAAATAATTAGAAATTTTTAAAATGAAATTAAATAAGGTTTAATGCTTCGATTTTTTTTATTTTTATGGCTATTAATAGGGAATTAAATGAAGATTTTAATGAATAAACAATATTTTGAGATTATCGTATATTTTTGTTGTGAGAGACTACCAACTTAAATGTTGTTTTTTTACTATATTCTCAATCGGTTAACTGGTTTTATTTAAGAAAATATGAAAAAATTTGAAAATATTATAAACTGACAGAATTATTCACTTTATTAGGGTGTATTTTTATTTTTTCGAAATTTTGAAAATCGTAGAAAGTAAGTAATTGTACCAGTTATGGTTGACCTATGACGCAACGACGTTATGTTTTGAAGTATAAAACGTTGGACATTTCTATTTAATTATCGATACAGGCCTTGTCACATCACTAATCTTTACACGTGACCTTGGCAAAGAAAGAGAAAAGTAATAATACGGTAATGCGAGAAAGAGACGTATATACGCGCGAGTGACTACGTGACTAATACCGTCCAGTATAAGTTGATCTCCGAGAAAATAAAATGAATTCAGTGAAATGAGTAAAATTAAAATGAATTTAACATACAGGTGGAATGTAATCCCATCTTTTTTGAAATTTAATGTCTTGCTATTTTTGCCACACCATTTGACAGAACAGTAAGACATTTTTAAAGATTTTTATACAGGAAGTACGCCACGTGTTTGCGGTTCCAATAACTGGGCAGAACTAAACATGGAAATTTTAAATTTTGTGTTATTAAATACAATTGTTTTGGCAGTCGGCGGCCCTGTAAACGGTATCTGGTAAGTAATCTGTGTATATAGAAAACATATCTATAAATCTAGCCTATTCTGTGGACCAGTGTTGCCCTTGGATTTTTCGCTAGATCTAGTGCAATTCTAGGGTCTCTAGCGCTTTTTTTCACATTACTACACGCAAAAAAATATCTAGTGAAATCTGGCACTAGACTATATAGCAGTTAGCAACCAAGATGAATTGCGCAAAATAAAAAATAATAAAGCAAGACAGCTACTATACTATAATACCTGAAAAAGCGAGACGAAACAAGAAACTGATCAGCAACATTTTGGTCGGGAAATACCCAAATGAAATCGACTCGCTACTTTTATTTCTCTTTGGTTTTAATCATCCGTCACACTATCAATAATATTAATCCGCAATTCATCTTGGTTGCTAACTTATATCTAGTTTTACGCCAGATTCCACATAAAAAACGGCGAGACCCTTTAATTGCTAGCGACAAATCCACTAAAACGGCAACACTGACAGATGGACCATTCGAATACATTTTCGATACCTAGTTGTTCGTGCTAGGTCCTCTGACATTATAAATAATTCTACACGTCTTAAGACAAAAAAATGTCACAGCTATTATTTATTAGCTGTAATTGAAAATAATTTTAATACTTTAAAAAAAATACCGAACTATAAAAAAACAAAATAAATTGAATAAAAAACAACAATTATTTTACATAAATAAGTTGATTTTTAAATACAAGGCTAATTACTATGCTCGTAATCCATGTATATTGCTAGTCCTAAGCCTGGTTTCAACTAAAGTGACCGAACACGTTACTAAGCATAATATGTAAATCCGAGATATGCCTCCCAATGGAAAAAGAGGCGTGAAATAGGTTTGTAAAAAAAACTGAAAATTATTTTTCGTATCAGTTGTAAATAGAAGCCCGTAATATTAATCTATAGATAATTATTTTAATTATAGTATATGAAAAAGCTAGTATAAATATAAAATCTATACGTTATTTTGAATAATTTAAAAAAATGTACAATGTTCTGTAGGCAGAAATAAGATGTGAGTATGGAAACACTGAAAGCCGTTCCCGCCTTGCAACTTTAGACTCGGCAGTCGGCATTGTGCTGTTCGCATTTCCAACTTGAAGACGTACACGTGCAAGGTAGTTTGTGCCGGGAATTTTGTATGTGCTTGGGCCTAGTGCTTGGTCGCAATGGACAGGTACGTAAATAAGACAATTTATTGATTAAAATATTATATTATTTATTGCTTCTACAATCTATATAATGAAATTCTTTAAATTTCACTCTTTTACTAAATACTTTAAGATGTAGGTAGTTTATCGATTCGGTTACTTTGAATTTTGACTATAATCCACAGGGATTTATGATGACGTGGAAATATGGCCCCATAGCGAATATTATCCTATTTAAATTCTTAAATGCGAATTTTGATTTCTTTTGTCTCGAGATATACGACAGATCGTTCTAAATTATTATTTTGTATACCTACATGCATGCAACAAGCGAATTTGAATTACAATTTAATCTTACACAGGAATTACTCAATAATTTAACTTTTATTATGACTTCACAATTATCAGATTGAATAATTCTACAATAACTGATCTATATCTATGCTATATTATATATATTATCAATATAAAACAGTCGTGTTAGTTACACCATTTATTAGTTAAGAACGGTAGCACCGATTTTAATAATATCTTATTTGTTGGATTCGTCTATGTCTCAAATAACAGAATTTATTTGTCAATTGAAAATCAAGAGAATAAGTCTTAAATAACAACGTGTCTGTGCTTCCTAGCTATTTTGATTATCATTAAATGACTGTTTAAGTTTATATTTAAAACTATTAATAACTTGACACCACGTATTGAATACTTTATCCATTAAATTTAATAATCAATGGTTTTAAGAACTTGTAAACATAACTGTTGATTCAATATCAGAAACATTCTGCATATTAAAAAAATATTGTAGGTACATAGTTAAAAATACTTGTTACATTTAAAAAAGCTAGGTGCACATATGAAACTGAGTATATTAACAATTAAGTATTATAAAGTCAATGTGCCAGTAGGTCGTGTTATATAAGTTGACGCTCACCTCAGTTTGCGTAAGAACGTATTTGTAAGCAATACTCTAGAGTCGACTCTGACGCTGACGTAACATAACTTGCGTTTGACTTTAATTGTAAAGGTCCAAAATTAGATCGTGGCACAAACCGACGACAATATGAAAACATGGCTTCATTCTTCCATATTTTTAAGTTTCAATCAACAACTTATGTCACATTCAAGGTTGTGCTTATATAATAATGATTATTGTAATTGAGATTATATAATTTAGAATGAATCAGTTTTATTTGCTAACTAACTAGTTAACTACTTCTCGTATTTCGAATCATTTATATCATATTTAGTTTACTTATGTTTCAATTTTAATCTGTCAAGGACCGTGACCGCCTTCAAGGTTCCGAAGTGACAAATAAACAAATACGTAAATCATGTTTTATAAAAGTAAAACAGAATGTAATCGATACTTGTATTCGAGCCATTTCTCCCGGGCGATAAAGACAGCGTTTAAACGTAATAATAAAGTTTGCTATGATTATGATCGTTTGTTTGGCAGAGTGGTTTAGACTCACCGATATTTTTCTTATTAGATGATTCTCAGTTAATGTTTAATCAAATATTTTAATGACTTTTTCTTATAATTATTGCATCGCATCGTGCTATTGCATCGTGTCGGCATACTGTCTCGAGACTTTAAACATTGACTGAATCAATTAATAGGCGAAATGGAAGATGTCATACTGAAAAAATAACGTTTTAATTACCTTTATATCTGTTCATGGCTCAAGGAAGATGCATATATATATATTAATAAAGTTAAATAAGCGATTCGGAGAATAGCGATTGCTGTAATAATAATGTTTGGATTGTTTTAGGTCATGTAAATACGCCTTTTGTTCGAAATGCTTTTATTTCATGTGGAACCCAGTAACATGCCAGTGTGGCCGCACAATATGTATTAGGTGAGACTTTAATAATTTATTTTTATAAGGAAATTCTCGAGTCGATGACTAACTACCCCTATTTCAATATACTAATTGAATATGTGATAGTAAGTAAGTATCACTATTCACTATTTAGCGGATCGACTCAGTAAGAGACGTTATCGCACACATTCCTTTTATGATAGTGTTGGTGATCTACCTCCGAAAAATTATTTTCATGAAGAATCCCCTACCTGATGTAAAGGAAACCAATTACATTTCGACCGCGATGTGTCAGGGCAGTTTCTCTATAAATCCTACGAACTTGTATGTTAACCGTTTCAACATATAACCCATATTTTCGAAGCGAGAATCACTACAAGTAATAAATACAATAAGTCATGCAATTAGAGTCAAAACGTTATTGGTTAAGTTTCACTTCCATGCAGTGGCGGATTTACACATTTTCGGGGTATAGGCTGTTAAAATTTGCCGCCCTAGCCTCTACAATAGACAGTTTCTAAATTTTCTAAAATACAATGTTAGGGAAGAGGGAAAGTCATCGAAATTATACATTGTAGACTTCTCTCCGTAAGAACCGTCTTACTTTTAGACTTTTCTCTGTAAGTTACAGAAAACTGTCTTACATTTTGATTTCTGTAAGATAAAAATTTCGATCAACCAAATTTGCCGCCCCTAAAATCTGCCGCTTTTTTTTTTTTTTTTTTTTTTTTTCTCACCCGGAGTATCTCTCTGCTAGTCAGAAAGCCGGGCGAGTAATACCCACTAAACCCCTCTTGACCCTCAGGGCCGCCGTTATGAGGTTTCTGGGATCGCAGAGCATGCTGCCAAAAACCCCAAAATCTGCCGCCCTAGGCTCAGCCTGCTGGTAAATCCACCACTGCTTCCATGTTTCGGTGTCCGAATGTCCTTGTGATTGGTCTCCATGCTATAAAATAGGCTTTACTGTATTAACCTCTGGTGTGCGTTGTATTTACATCATTTTTACAGATGCACTCACAACTCTAATTGCAGCTGCAAATCTGCTTCACAATTGAACACTGCTAACAACGGGCCCTTCGTGATTAACAAAACGATCCAAAACATTACGCAGCAGTACATAGATATTGTCCTTACACCGTAAGTATTGGTTACTTTATTTCCTTCTTAGGTCCGTTCAGATTCTCCAACTGTATCAAATATAGATAAATATTTTGGTGTAATAATATTTTATATAAGATTAATTTGCAATAGTATATAAAAATATGTAAACAATAATATAAAATTATTGTTTCTTTGAATTTAGAAAGAATTTCTTTGAATTAGATAGAATTTTACATTCCTACATGAGTGTATGAAGGTTATCAAAGCCACGGGTAAATGAGAAATGTGACAGGTTTAGTAATACTTCAAATTCATAAAAAAATAATTTTATGTATAAATTTATAGGATGATGGGCTTTAAGGCCAGCAAACCTGAGGAAAAGATAAAACTGAATTTTGAAGGTAAGCGCTGCTCAGCTTTTACTGTTCGTATTTCGATATTATAATATGTGTTTTTTTACATCCTCGCAAACGTATTTTAATTTAGTAAACAATGCAATAAAAATTTAATACATTTTTATTAATGGCTTCTGAATTTTATAGATACTTTTGAAAGAAGTTAAAATTATTGGGAATATTTGTCTCTATCTTGTCACTCTACACTGCCTATTGTAGTTCTTTATGAGGTCGAATTTTAAATCGGTACAGGAAACAAACCAGTGATGTTAGAATTTACCCAAGACGCGATTTTAAAGAATTTTTTGTACCATATCAGCTTAAATTACTATGCAATCACTGAAGTCATTTCGAGGATTTCTGGTCACGAAAAATTATGTTAGTTTGTGATTTATCCTACGATGAGTATTCTGTATCTGTAACTCCCTGTATCTCATTTCGCTCTCAATCAGTAAAATAGATTAAGTATTAGAAAAAAATAAACGCTCCAATTTTACAAGTCTGTTTCTATACAATGTGATTATGTAAGAACTGTTATAACATGGAGAGCGTTAAGTCGAAGGTCATAACGCGGTGTAAGAATCAGATGACGTATCTACATTTTCTCCAATTTACAGGAGAGCAAAAATAATGTTACAATCCGCCACTTAAAATTTTAACAGCTTTTTAATACATATAGTACCTATACGATTGACGAATAAAAAAATATATCAGTATATTAGCATACTATTAGATATATATAAAAAAAATGTTAAGAATTATTTAGTTACGTAGAGTAGAAAAATTATTTTTGATTTTGTGTTCTTATACCGCGATAATTTTGTCGTTTTACTCAATTTATCACGAGCGACTGTCGAAAAAGTATTCGAATCGGTCATCTGTCAGTTCTATGAGAAATGATTTGTTTCATACAAATGAGAGTTCGACGATACGAATACTTTTTCGCAAGTTGTTCGTGCTAGGCCCTCTGAGCGGGCATGTTGAAAATGTTGTCTAGATTATCTCAGGTACTACTGTTATAAAGTTATTGAATTTGGGGAAGGGGAAGGATTTAGGAGAGAGAATCCGGGGCTTCAGCCCCGAGGCCTCCACAAAAGAGGGACATACATAATAAGGAATTCCGAAAAAAATCTTTCAAATTCCGACGACTTTTCATTTGATATTTTTTTCGCTGTTTTACCTTTACCTACTGTAAAATAATCTACTTGGTTTCACAATAAATTATGCATTGAAAAACTCTATTGCAAAAATTGTTCATTTAATTTGGAAAATTTATGGCCCCCACTCCTTTGTTGCCCCAAGGGCTCCGAACCTCTAAATCCTGGATGGTACGAAATCCAAGGTTCACGGTCGGACTTGGAGTCAGGTTAAGATTCCAAATCGGATTTTCTCAGTTGTAGGAAGAACTGCATAAAACAAATATTCATAAGATAGATTATGATTACTCTGTACTTATGAAAATTCAATTGTATCTCTACTAATTTCTAAATTTATGTTTAAATAATTTTTATTATTTTTAGTGAATCAATTTCAACAATTCAAGAGGCGTCGTGAAAGAAAAGTAATTAGTATTGCCATTGGCGTATATAATAAAAAGGTAAATCAAAATAATTAATAAAATAGAATTAATAATTTAATTGTTAAATTAACCCGTTTTCAGGCAAGTTCCTTTTCTTCCCACCCATTTCCACCATCCACATCCGCTTTTCCTTCCAGTTTAAAGAATTAATTTTACAACTAAGGGTTTCCAATTATTTATATTGTTTAAATTATTTACGGGGGAATTAGTCACGGGGAGAAAGAAAGATGACGCCCGTGACCACGGTTGCCGGGGGGTGAGCACGAACAAGTATCGAAAGAGTATTCGTATCGTCGAACTGTCATTTGTATGAAATTTCAAATAATTTTTTATACAACTGACAGTTGGACGAATCGAATACTTTGTCGATAGTCGTTCGTGCTAGGCCCCCTGGAAAGCTTCCGAAACACGTCGGGATAAATAATTTAAACAATATAAATAAAAAATTCGCGTTTTAATGCGGTATACAGTAGTTTATTTAAATGTGTGATACTCGCGTAATAAAAGACAATATTAACTCAAAAACTACAGGACCGATTTTAAAAATTCTTTCACCAATAGAAAGCTACATTATTACCGAGTAACATAGGATATTTCTATGTAATATTTTTTTTGCCGGGCGCGTTGTTAGTAATCATTATGAGGGTTGTTGTCTCGTCCTCAGTGATGAGAGGATGAATAGTGTTCGATATTAGATAAGTTGTAAAATTTATAAACAAACTAATATTGTAAATGTATTTTTATTTTAATATTTCTGACTATCGAGGTATCTCACAATCTATAGTTATTTATTTTATGGTTTTCCCTACAAGTAGTTACTTATAAAATGAATAATCAGTTAAAGAACATTTAATATTGTTATTGATTAATTATTTAAGTACACTGACATATGTATATGTATAAAATATACTTATTAAGGTAAATAATATATTTGTTTATTTTGTATGCGTTTTACTGGTATACATATTTATCACTTATTTGGTTGCAATACAGATTAATTTTGCTTGAAACAAATTATTATCAGTTTACAAAGCTTCAGATGATACAGCTTCTGATATACTCGTAGGTAACAAGTGCACAGAAAATATTGTTCCCTTATATAATATAGTATTTAATAATGCGTAATACTTTAACAATATCAAATCCATTGTTCGCTAATTAAGAAAATGATAATAAATCAAATATACATAATGTTATTATTTATTGACGTATTTGTTTATTTAAAAGCTGGACTAAGATAAGTATTTTCGTGTAAGGAAGGATTGGCCCTTATTTGGTGCTGAACGAAACGTGGAGACTTGTAATTAGGACTTTCAAACAATTGGTCAATTGTTAATAAACAATTTAAGTAGTTCATAAAGCATATATTTTTCATTTAAAAGTAACTGACTTAGTACTTATGTCTGATAGCAGTATGTGATTACACCTTTGCATAATTTGCCATACATCCCAACAGATTTATTGACTTGATATCCAAATATTCAGTCAATCAGGCTATGTATAAAAAAAAAATATTACGTTTTTAATCACCTCATGAATGAATTCCCGAGAAATAGTGGGGCATGGGGGAGACACATTTCTTTGTCTGTTTCATCATTATTTTTTTCTAACATAATTTTTTGAGAAGCAAATTACCTATTTTCGTTATACTTTAGCACGCGCCCCGGCTTCACACGGGTGCTGTGTAGACTATTACCGAAAAAATATCCTAGGTATGTAACTCACTGATGATGTAGCTTCTTTCTATGGGTGAAAGGTTTAAAATCGGTTCAGTAGATCCAGAGATTACCCCGTACAAACTCACAAACATTAACTCATCTCCATAATCTTGAAACCCTTCTATTTGGTCAGATGTGATTTATCTCAGTTTTCAAAGAATTTAAGTTAAAAGTAAAGTATGTTCTAAATCTATAAAAAATCGGATAAATAAGATGATTAAAAATCGCTTTATAATCCGATAAAACTTATTGTTATTTAATGTTTGATACTCGAGTATCATGTTCTCAATGTCATCGATTTTCAAACAAAAGCTGAAATAGCACTCTCATCGTCAAGCTTTATAACTATTACAGTTTTAATATACTTATGTACTATTTTTACGGTAAAATACATAACATATTATCTTCCTAATATTAATTAAATATTTATACATGCTCTATTCCTTTCACTCCTGTTTTCCTGCTTGCCTGGTAGAAACTGCTTTAAGCATTACATTATTTATTAGTTAGTACCTTTAAATGTTCGCTTTAATAAAAGAGAATATTACTTATTTTAAAGTTATGTACATACCGCCTTTATGGGTTCAAGTCTCGGGGAAATAAATAAAAAAATATTTCTATCGACCAGAGCACAGACTGATCACCTGCTTGCCTTTACAGTAATATTTGTGAAATAGACACAGAAATGTGTCTGTCTTATACTCAACTATGGAACTCGGGAATTCAATTCATATTCATTCTTTTTTTTTTAATAATAGAGAAATACTGCGTTGAAGCCCGAGGAGTTGCCGCCGTGGCTACAGGCGAGTGACATACAGTGCACCATATGCATGGATACATTCATGGAGCCGATAACTACGCCATGCGGTCACATGTTTTGCAAACTGTGCCTCGAACGTTTCCTGTATTACTCAAATTCATGTCCGCTCTGTGTGGCTCGCCTGAACCATTTTGATGCATCTAAAGTAAGAATTTTTTAATGTCAACAACACAGTTAGTTATAAACAATTTATTATGTATTTGTTATTTGACTTGAACTATATTAGGTACAAACGAAAAGTTATTACACTTTTCTAACATACATCTATAATGACTTGTGGAAAAAATACGCTGAAATAAGCGGATTTTTTTGACTTAATAATGGTAACCCATTTTGTTACAAATAACCAAAGTACTTAAATATATTCCAAGGAACGCGCGTCACGGTGTCTCACGCACGTAGGTACTGTGAATAATCTGCTCCGAAGCAGAATATTTGACGCTGCGGTAGTATAACTTTAGCATAATTTATGGTAATCCCAGAGATACATTTGACAAAATTAACATCTCTCGCAGCTGCACTACGACCAATACTTCGATGTGTCTTGGTAAAATACATCTATATCAAAAGACCAAGACCTAGAATTAATAAATTACTTTTTTCTTAACCGTTTAAATATAAAAAGCTCTTTTTAACTACATATGTATATATATGTCATTGTATAAGGAAGGAGCCAGAGGTGGATTTACCAGCAGGCTGAGTAGGCTTGAGCCTAGGGCGGCACATTTTAGGGGCCAATTTAATTTTTACATGTCTTATGGAAATAAAAAATAAAATCTTTCCAACGTTGTTATGATGTCATTCAACGAAATATGAAACTTGTATATTCTATAGCACCCAGTTTACCGCCGAACTAGTAATCGGACTCTAAATAAACAATTGTAGACGGGGGGGGGGGGGGGGCAAGGTAGTTAAAAGCCTACTCGTTGGAAATGTGTAAATCCTTTACCAACTTAACGTGCCAGACAGACTCGTGCGTATCATACACGATATGCAGTTTTCATCAATAGATAGAATAATTCGAGAGGAAGGTTTAGACGTATAGTTCGAAATTGATCTGTGTTTATTTGTTGAAATATGACGACTGTTCAAGATGTAGAAAGAATTCAAGCCGAATGGAATTAATATTAATATTCGCTCCACACTGTCATCACACTTTACATCAATAATTCAATTTAAACGGTCTTCATCTGACATCTGACGTGTAAAAATAAATTTTAGATATACACCTTTCTTGTACACTTTTAGTGTTTGTGTGCAGATTGTCGCCACATACCCACTACTATAAATTGTTTTTATTTAAATTCCTACCCAGAGGTTTGCCTGGTACAGATCGCATTATGCGATAAGGCCGACCGTATGTTGTGCAAAGATTGAATTTTTATTTGTGTAACCTAGTTTTAAGCACTTTATTTAATTTATCTATCTATATACGTATACATATATTATATATGGGAATGGGTTAAGAAACGCTTTAGCCATTTAATATGCTAGAATTTGTCCGCACAAATTAGATTAAAGGTTTTTTTAAATAACAATAATTTTTTTTAGGTCAACGAAACTTATTATATGGGTTCGTTGCTAAGATATGTTAATAAATACAAACCACCCAGGAAACAAGAGATGTTTGTTCCTATCATATCTATCGAATGCTGCGTCTATCCAAAGTGAGTATTAATAGGTACCTACCTACCTCATACTTATAACAAACTAGTCGTCCCCGCCGGCCCGCTTCGCTGAGCGAATTGTAAAGGATAGACGAATATGAACTATCCACATAAATTTGAAAAAAAATGGTAAAGGGTTGATGGAATTCAAAAAATGAATAGCCTAAAACCTTCTACAATTAAAACCGCGTCGAATGGTCATGGTATCATGCCGATCGGTCCAGTAGTCTTCAAGTTTATCGATAACAAAGAAAAAAAAGTTGCTTATATATATATATAGAAGATTGCATAAAGTATATAGCCGATTTGCAAACTGCTCGTAAACAATACGATATCTTTTATATTAAATACTTACTGCAATACAAATCTTAAAATAGACAATTGACCATTAAACCTCTTTTAAATTCCAACTGATTAAGTACTAGTCCGAAACGAGTTATTCTTATTGCTTTTTAGTATTTCGGTTTTGAATAAACTGCTTTAATTGTGGTCTGATTTTTAATCATGATTACGATATTAATTGTCATACTTTTCAGATTTGTTTTCAAGTCGAAACTAAATTTGAAAAGGTCCAGAGCTTTTTTTAGATTTTCCCGGTTGTCCGGTGTTTATTTTATTTTTAAGTGTCTTAAGGAAATCAAAAATAATTCTGTTGAACTTGAAATGATGTCATTCAACGAAATATCAAACTTGTATATCCTATAGCAAAACACCCAGCTCGCCGCCCCGAACCAGTAATCGAACTCTATATATTATATTAAGATTAGACAATTGTAGACGGGGGGGAGTGAGGGGTATTTAATAGCCTACACTTGGAAATGTGTAATTCCGCCACTGGTAACAGCCATGTTAACATTAAACGTATATATGTAGATCTGTATCTATTTGGGGCTTGCGATTGCATCCCAAATTTTAAAAAAGAAATAAGCGTGATATTTCACTCGTCCCCCCTCCATAGGTAGGTACAGTTAAGTCGTGGTCTTACTTTATCTAAATGCAATATTTTTTACAAAATCGATACGAAGTTCGAGGTACAATGAGAAGTTATTGAAAAATATTATGATGCTTAGTTTGTCTAGTCCAGAGTTCCCCAAACTTGTCATGTTTTTCCGTGTTGGGTAGACCTCCTACTTACCTGATATTGATTTCCTGTAAATTTCTAACTGTAGTGAAGTTTAGTGTTAAAAACTTCAAGTAAAAACACATGTTAATTTATACATTTATTAATTTAAATTAAAACTACTCAAAATAAAATTTTGTATCTGTTATGTAAAATATTTTATAAACATATAGGTAGGTACTTTTATAAATAATGTATATGTTTTGATATTATAAGATAGTATGATGTATGTAAATAGGTACTATCAGTGTATGTGTTGAGATCCACTATCGTGGACCCCCATTTTCATTTCATGGGACCCCCAATTTTTTTTTCGCTGACGTAGACCCCTTGCAGGTTGTCATAGACCCCTAGGGGTCGATATAGACCACTTTGGGAATCACTGGTCTAGTCGTTAATTCAGAACAGTTTATTTTAATAACATAAAACCCTTATTTTATAATATATACAATAATTATTTTATAATAATTCTTGTATCTTGTCTCCAGTGTACCAACCGTTTTGATATTGGAAGATTCTATTTTTCTCTTAAACCTTTTGGCGTCACCAAAGAAACTCCTCGGCATTGTCACCATTATAGATGGCGAGGAACCATTAGATGTTGGAACCGTGAGTAATTTTACTATTTATTTTTGCTTAGATTTATTTACATGTATGTGGAGGAAGGATGGTGTCCTCTTCCTCTAACCTAAAGGGAGGATTCTCGACCAGTCGAACCACTGACTGGCCGGCCCTAAGGCCCCAGTGGTTGATGTCGAGATGTTGTATATATACTCAGCGCTCGGAAACATTTATATAGCACGATTCAGGATTAGACGTCTTCGTATTGATTCTTGTAGCTGGTCATAGATGTCGCTGCACATACATTGACATGACTTAGGCTTCAGCGCAGGATACAAATCGGATCGAAGCGGTGCATTGTAAAAACATTTGGTAAAATAGATATTCATGACATGCATGATTTGCGATATCACGATGAGCTCGTAAATCTTTAGTGACAATTTCTACAAATTGTACTTTTGCTTACCAGATTGTCGAAATCCGGGACGTTGTTCTTTTGGAGTGTGGTGTGAATCTCTTAACTGTGATAGGCACAGACAGATTCAAGATATTGAACCGCTATAAGGCTGACCTTGAAGGCTCAAGGTAAGGTATAATATGGCCTATAGACAAGTACAGATCTGCGAGTACCTACACTTATTTGTTTGGACGGAAACGGAGTAATAATCCACATGATCAATTGGACGCTGTTAAGCAATACAGTGTCAACCCACAAAATTATAAAAATGTAAATATTTATGCCAATAAAGATATATTTGATTTAAATCGTTTTAACTAACAGTTTAAAAACTAGTGGGCACGAAACCCTAACAAGTTTAGAATATTTAACTACAAAATTTGTAATAATAATAATTACAAAAAAATCTATTATTTCTGTTACTTCTGAAAATAAGTTTAATAAAACCTAATTAAAACTAAATTTTCTCAAAATGGCAACCGTGTGGGTTGATGCTGTATTGCTTAACAGCGTCCAATTAGCCCTCGATCATGTATAGCGAAAAATAGATACTATTTTTATATTTTCAAACAAATGCTGAAATACCACTATCTCCCTTTTCCAGCATTGTTACTATTACCTACATTGTATATTAAGTTATTTATTTTTAATGTGCACGTGTATTTACTCATACTATTAATTGAATATTTATATCATTCTACACCACTTCCTGCTTTCTCTATTTATCTCAGGAATCAATTCAATCTCTCCAGAGTTCCTGAAAATTTTTATATGAGCACTTGTATACTTTCATTTCCGCCTTAGTATACTTTCCGTTTTTTTTTGTCCAATGTATTTGTAGGTTTAATATTGTCTTTTATTAACGCGAGTATCACACATTTAAATAAAATACTGTATCTATACCGGATTAAAAACGCAACCGTGGTGGACAGGCTGTCTCCCCGCGACCACGGTTGCTGAAAAGCATCCGAAACGTCGAAATTTAAACAATATAAATAATAAATCGCGTTTTAATCCGGTATACAGTATTTTATTTAAATTTGTACGTTTGTTTTATAATTAGAAAAAGTGCATATATCACTAAGTTTAAAATATCTCTAGATATTGTTGATGTATGTAAATTAATAAATATTCCTAACTAACATAACAATTAATTTTACATCGTTTCTTTTAGCTTTTTGTTAGGACACATACAAAAGTTCTATGATACCTGCATACCGTATAACAGCACTGGAAGTGAGTATGATCCCGCTGATGTAATAGCTATGCAAAAATATAGAAGAGTATTGACCATGGCAAAAATGGTCTTTATTCGTGCGAAACGGTGGTACGCGACATTGGACACCATAATGCAAGCCAACATATGCTCAATACTTGATATACCTAACCTAGAATTGTTTTATGTAAAGCAAACTTTGAATTGTGTCAACCGATCTAAACAACAAGGACCAGATTGGCTATGGAATTTGATAACTGTTCTCCCAGTGAACGACAAACATAAAGTGAGTGTATTTTTATACATACTAGAGCTCGTATTATTTGATATGTGTGATAACCGGTTCCGTGAGATCTGAAACTTCAAATCCGGATAGTTCGGATATCCATTTAGTTCGGGTACCCGAGTAGTTAGTAGCCGAATAGTCCATGCAGTCCAAAACATGTCAAAATGTCTAACGTAATTGACCACATTATTCGCAGCATATCTTGAATATATTGTCTCAAGCTTTCGTATATACTTTTACTTAGATACCTAACTGCTAAGATTAAATAGTGTAACTTTTTTACAAGCTTTAATGTACTTGCTATGTATGTATGAAACCAGTATGTTTGTTGAGGTGTACAATCTGGTATCTGAATACTCGAACTATTTGAAGAGTTCGGGTAGTTCAGATATTTAGGTACTCGGGTACTCGAACTGTTCGGACGGCCGGGTTTGAAGTGTCGAATGAGTCGGGTCCGAGTAGTCCGGGTAGTCCGAACAGGCGAAAAAGTGGTAGCTCTAATATATACTAATATTATACAGAGGAAAGATTTGTTTGTTACGATTTAACACAAAAATTATTCGACCGATTTTAAAACTTCTTTCACCAATAGAAAGCTACACTATTATTATTTTTTATCTTCATTGCACCCGTGCGAAGCCGAAAGTGCGCTAGTATAATTATATATTAAACTGTGTTTAGATATAAATTTTCATCAGCTCTTTCAAGATTAATCATCATCAATAAATTTATTTTATTTTATTTCGATCTACAATTTATTTTATTCAAGTACAGGAGCAATAACGCCATCTCTCAAAACAGTACTATTGCGGTGATCGAGACAAGGTTATACAAAATGTATCGCGCTCTCGCTTCCTCTAATGGCAATAATACGGCTCTCAGAGTACAGCCTCTGATAGCTTACAAAATGTTTGTCTTGGTTATTGTAATATTTCTCGACTCCCATTATTGAAGATTGAATAAAATCCCGTGGTTGGTGGAATAAGAAATCTCCTTTTAGATTTTTAAAAATTCCTCATCAATTGAATGTTCACATGAGAAAGCCTCCTTAGACTTATCACTGATTATTCTTTTACAGACTATGCTGCTAAAAAGTGAGGATATCGAATTACGTCTGCACAATATTTACAGTACATTAATATATTGTTGCAACCATGTCTAATTAATATTATTTGCTTTAATTAATTTATTATAAGTTATTTGGTTAAGTTAAATCATTGTATATTTATTAATTTTTTTTTTGGAAACATAAAAAATATTTGTAATGAAACTTGCTTTTTACTGCTCTGAACTCAACATACATCTAAATTCCTATGCAGGGTGAACGGATTTTGAACACACATTCTACAACCCTTTCGGAATGATACTCTAAAATCCAATATGAGAATATACAATTGAATAATTTATCATTTGATGTTAACAAAATAATATTCATCAACAGACATTTGAATCAAGAACAAATGTTTATAAATTCCCGTGTCTCATATTCAGCCATGATGCCTCATTTCTGTGTCTGTATCAATGATCATGTATCTTTACAGGCAAGGAGGTGATCAGCCTTCTGTACCCTACCTGATCAAAAGTTTTTTAACTTGTTTCCCTGGGATTCGAACCCACAACCTCTGGTGCTTAAAGCGTCGCGCTTACCATTGAGCCTCAGAGGCAGACACAAATTACTATAAAAGGTTTAAAGTAATTTAACTGAAATACTACTACAACCATTATCACTATATTTCTATAAAATAACATAAAAAGCATGTAAATATTGATTTAAAACTTAATTTTACACAAGAGGGAGTTTTCTTATAAAGTAGCGATGCCACATAACTGCAGTGAATGCAGATAACATATACCAGGTAATTAGATAGGACATGTGTTCATTTCTTAGATTGACTCGTGTTTGATTGGGCAATGGCCAACCTTCTGGGGGCTCTGGATTGCCCCTGGCATCGAGCCAGACAGGGGCACAGCCTAAGTATGCACTCATCTGATGCAAATCTCTAAAAAAAGAGAATAAATAAGAATTAAGGACTAGAAGTTTTATTCAATAAATGATTACCTACAATTCATCGCTTAAGTTCTAATACCGTGAAAGTCAACATTTGAACAAATAATGTTACTCATGTCATTCTATAGGGAATTGCAAGACTCATTGTTTATCCAATCAAATCAAAGTTCTTTAATACACATATTGAATAAATTTAACTCTTAACAGTTGTTAGATGCAAATGAAACAATTATTTTTGCTCTCCTGAAAAGTTACATATTTTGACATCCGCATTGTTAGAACTTAAGTGACAAATTGTTAACTGAGCAATCAAGTAGAAAATAGGATTGATGCCTTTCTAGACTATTTTATATTATGACCACCAAAAGAGTTGAGTAAAGAGTTCTTGTTACATTTACAATCCATTTGATTATCATTTAATAGTTATAATTCTACCTAATTGTGATTCATGAAGTATTGTATTCTCAAATTACAAAATACATTGCTAATAATGAAATGTACAAAATATAATTCTTACCTATAAAACCATGACCCTTTCACAGGATTATTTTTCGGCATAAACGGGCCTCTATTTTCTGTCAGTCTGACAGTTCCAGTTAATTCTACCTCTCCTGTAATCATTGATGCTTTGCGCTTCTCTTTTGGACGTAAATGTTGTGGTATCCAACCTCGGTTAATTAAAATAACCTCACTGTTCACAGATAACATTTTATAATTATTGTTGAGTAACAAGAGAAATTAATTCATAATGAAAAACATCTTACCCAGATTCAGATAGTTTAAATGGTGTAATCACTAGCCACCCTTGATTTTTTTTAGGATCAGATACAAGTGATCCAGTTCTAGGTAAATGTTCATTTTCAACTAATGATCTTGGTCCAATTAATATCTCTTTGTCATGTTGAAACTCTCCCTTCACTCTTACAGACCGATACTCCATTTTCTCAAGTTCACTGAAACTAAAATTTAAATAAATATATTATATGCTAAGTCTATTTAAGGATGTAAGGTTTATACTTACTCAGAGGGCATGTCTATAGCGGGGGCATTGGTTTTAGCTTGCATTCTGTCTATGAGTTCTAGTTTCCATTGCAATCGATACACTTGCCAGCAACCCAACGCAAAGGAACCAGCTGGTATAGCCTAGGTAAGAACGTAATTTTGATGGGTTTTATGGAATATCAAAACAACATTGTTACGAAATGAAAATATAGTATGCAATCATACCATCAACATCCATTTAATTGCTTCACCGGGCTCCTTATCCTTAACCTTCTGAAGCCTTATAGATTGGCCAGGAGTAAATTTAGTGTTAGATCTCACTATGTTCACTGAAAATTTACTTGCATTTGCACCACGTATAAAAGTTCTACCCAGTTTACGTAAACCTAACATTTTGATTTATTTATTTTGTTTTAAGAAGATTTACCATTAAAATGACAAAGAAGTTAATGAAAATAATAAAAGATCTAATAGCGTAAATACACAGAAATATTACTATTTAATATGTTAGTATAACCATTTCAGTTTAATGATACTGTAAACTGTTTAGTGTTTGCGCTCACTGCTCTGTGATAAACACTAGAGCTGTAGCAAACCGTATGTATTCGTTACTGAGTAACGGGTACGCCATCTAGTACCGAGTAACGAAACGTTACTCACGAATACTTTTCGTTACTCGCATGTTTCGTATCATGGTTACATACGCTGTTTCAATGACGCAATGTAACTTCAAATATTCAAAACAAAGTTTTCTTTAACAGAGTATGCAGTAAAAAAAAGTATATACTTGTGAAAAGGTGTTTTCATAAAATTTTGCCACTAAAATTTCATAAATTTTATGTAATAAACGAAAGTGAAAGTTTTAGTTTCTCATGAAATTCTAAAATTATTTCACTGTAACTTAATTTTCAAACAATATTTAAATAATTTAAACTAGTTCTGTAAATTTGTTTCTCTAGCATAACATAGCATGTTATGAGGTATTAGGAGTAACGAGTAACGATACGATAGTAACGAGTACTGAATGTATAGTAACGAATACATACGGGTACGTTTTTTTTTCGTTACTTTTACACCTCTAATAAACACAGACTAGTAAGGGATACTACGTAGTGATAAAGGTGTGACTAATATATTCGTATTAGGTATAGGTAATAGGTATACGTCAGAAGTTCGATATTAGGCAATATGAATGTTCTCATATTAAGCTATCCAATAATACCCAGTCAAATAATAGTCAGCGACGTACCTATTATACGCCGCGCAGAATAGGCAATATGAATGTTCTCATATTAGGATATCCAATAATACCCAGTCAAATAATAGTCAGCGACGTACCTATTAAACGCCGCGGAGAATAGATACGCGAAGTCATAGTGCGACGTTGCCATACTTCTCATCGAATCGCTCGCTCGTTGCTATGCATCGATCGTTATTCCATGAGTTGTATAGTATACACGTCGCGTTTTGGATTTAAGCTTCGTGGATAAGCAAAGCGACAGCAAGCAATAAATATCGATTAAATATTAAAAATTGTAATATGAATATGCAATGGTATTATGGTACGGATAATAGGGAATTATGCCTATTATTTTAAAAGGTTCATTTAGTCGTGTTTATGTTCAAATTGCGCTTACGTCACAAAAAGACATAAAAAATTAAAAAATATATATTTTTTTCATTTTTTATGTTATTTTTATGGTACGGAGAAAAGGGAATTATGCCTATTATTTTAAAATGTTCATTTAGACGTGTTTATATTCAAATTGCGCGTACGTCGCAAAAAACATAAAATTAAATATATATTATTATTTTTTTGTAAAAAAGTATGAAAAAGCCCCTTGTACATCCAATATATTTTGTAGTTTGTAAGTAATTTGTATTTCTTTGTTCTTTTTTTTATTGTGTACAATCAAGTTTTTTATTATTATACTCTATATTCATAAAAAATCTCATAATGAAACTATTTTATATAAAAAAAATATATTAATATATATATTTTTTTAATTATTATTATTATTATTTAAATAATAATAAGGCTAATTTAATCACCCCATGTCTCGTTAATAATTAATTATTATTATGATGATTTTTATATCAATGATATGCGCTATCATTATAAATAACGGTCAACCGTAATACGCAATATTCAAATATTGCATATTATTTGAACTCTTGACTGTTATACTATTATTTGACTATTACCCAGTAATAGGCATGCTATCCTATTAATTTGCGTATTGCGTATTTTTTGATCTCTTGACTGTTATACTATTATTTGACTATTACCCAGTAATAGGTATGATATCCTATTATTTGTAAAGCGTTATATTCGATAATAGGATTACGTACATTTGACACTAATATAACACCTCTACTCTGTGATCCATATAAATGTACTCTATGCTGTGATCCACAGCTGTGCGCTCGTCAGTGTCAGACGTCAATAGTTTGCGTCGGTTCGACAGACTACAAGCAGAGTTGATAACAGCTGATAAATGATATTCTTAGGGTATGTTCCGATATGCACTGCGACCATTGTACAGTGTACGTCAATTCAGTATACTGTGAAGCCGTTCCTTTATAGCCAGTTATACTGGTTGCTATTTAAAACGGAGCACATTTTTTGACGCAGCATTCAAATAAGTGTATTAAAGTTTTCTAGTACATTAAATAAAACTGTTTTGGAGTACTGTCAAATTAAAATTTCCTGCGTAACTTTCAGCTCGTATTGAACATTTTCAACACAGTCTAATAAGATTTTCTGATTAAACTGTAGCTATTGTTTATAAGATGTTAGGCACTCGAGTGGTTTTGACTAGTCACGTGATCAAAGTACTGCATGTACCTTACCTCGAAAACGCCAGTGCTCACAGTAGAATATGGCGGTGATTTATGACGTCATATATTTCCCTAGGGTACTGCGGCAGTATACTGGCAGTCCATAACTGAACGACTTTTTCTACAGTGATAGCACTGTGCAGTGCTCGCAGTGCATATCGGAACATACCCTTAGTCTCTTAGAACTGGCTACAAGCGTCAAACACAGTGTTGCCGTTTTGTATATGGAAATAGATTTTAAATATGAAAATGCTCAAAATGTGCTAGATCACACTTTAAAATAATAAAAAAATGCGAAATGCTAAGTCTTGTTTACATGATTCATAAATGAATATAATTTTAAGTAGGTAGTTAAATAATATTGTCTTTTATTAACGCGAGTATCACACATTTAAATAAAATACTGTATACCGGATTAAAACGCGATTTATTATTTATATTGTTTAAATTATTTATCCCGACGTTTCGGATGCTTTTCAGCAACCGCGACCACGGTTGCCAATTTAAACAATATAAATAATAAATCGCGTTTTAATCCGGTATACAGTATTTTATTTAAATATAGGTAGTTAAATTTAAAAATACAATGCTATATTTAAGTTAATTTAATCAATTCGGTGAATCAAATAATATTTGTAAATCATCGATATCGGCTTCGTTTTGTGCTTGTGATGTTGATGGGCTATCTTCAAAATTAATAGTCATTGGCATCAGTGGCGTGTCTAGGGTTTCAATAAAGGGCAAGCGGCTAGCCCAAAAAAAGACTCCCAAAAAATGCACTAAATGTTATTTTTCATTTTACTTTACTTTTTTATGGCGACCTACCCAACTACAAAGCTTTCTTGTAATTCACTTGCTGATTTTCACAAAATACACAGTAGACTACTACTAGACAGATTGAGATTGAGAATTATCCACAAGTTGTGCGTTGGTTTTGGTGAAGTAATTAGCTTTACTTTTTCTTGAAATAGTAACGCTAATTACTTCACCAAAACCAACGATTTTACTTTGTCTTGCTCCTTTTAAAGTTCCACACACTTCAAATCCTCAAACGGAACACATTTCACTTCGTCATTACTCAGTATCAATATTTATTATAATCTGTTTTCATGTTTTATATTTCTTTATTATTAAAAAAACAATATATATTTTGTAACTTAGATTTAAATAAATATTACATGTAAACGTGTTTTCAGAACATGGAAGAGACTAGCCTCCCACAACACAGGGTATCCTAGTGTGGGGACTAGTATCCATAATTTATGTAAACTATTATTTTTAGTAATTAAATAAATTTCAATTCAATTTCAATTTCATATACCAGAGCTGCTAGGTCCCGTATGGGGCTGCCGTTGAGACTTGACTGGTGCTCTTACCGGTAAATAAAGTAACCGGGGGCACTCAGTCGATCTTCTTCAGAGACCAGAGCGATATCAATCGCTGATCTCTGATGATCTTCTTCCGATAGACAGCCTTTCCCTTGAGGTTGTCAATTTATCAAAATAGGTTTAATTTAAACAACATAACTAGTCTTGGAGGAGAAAAATGTGAAGATTATTGTAACAGCAAAACACTTAGGAGTATTAAGCCAGTAAGATTAGTCATGATAGAATAATGGAAAAACAAAGTAACTATCTAATGAAGCGATTTGGTAATAACTAAGCTGAGCTAGTAGTAAGATAAAATATAATTGTGTATTGACTTCTTGCTAAGACCAGGAAATCTAAACTGCTGATGACAAATTGAAGACTGCCAAAGTGGGGGATGCAATTAATAAACAAATGGAATAATATCACATTTAATGATATGTCCGTTTCATTACATGATCACAATAATTTTATTTTAACATCGTATACACCTATATAATGCATATACATAAGCTAGAGCGGAGATTAATGAGTTCGAATGGTAGAATTTTCTTCAAATTGCAAGGTTTATTATTACGATTGTTAATAAATATTATGTTTATATAACAATTGTGGACCGGCACACTATAAGTATATATCTTTCATATGGAATTCAGGTATTTATTGTAACTCCAGCTTACTTGTCATGAGCATTACGCGCGGTCTATAGCTTATGTATATTCTAAGTTTTATATCTAATAATATAGAGTAGAATATAATGTTCAAATTAATGTATCAAATTAATTATTAAGTGAATGTGAAGAGGTAATGTATGCATTTTTAAATAAACAAACATTCTTTAAAATTATAATTTTAAAACATTATTTAGAATAAAGCAATCTATGTATTTCATAATTGAACTGTCGAATAACAAACATAATTGCTTATGACAGTTCAAACTAGTGTTAATAGAATACTAATTTATTGAAGAATTTATTTCTCTATTTCTTAATAATCAGAGAGGAATATCTTGGACTAAATACATCGATATACATACATATAATAGAATATCATAGAATATCTAGAAGCAGGTTTTATATACTATTTTAATAATGATAGGATATATTATTACATCTAAATAATACAACAGATATTACATTAAGCTTTTAATTTAATATGTTTACTGTAAACACTACACCCAGTTCTTAAACGCAAATAATCTATACACGTTCACCCTGATAATAAATTACATAGAAAGCAATATTGTAATAATACCACCTACTAAAGATAACAATTGGAAATGGCTATTTAAGACTCAATCTATTTAGGCATCTAAAGACAAGATGTGCGTTGTATAAAGTACGAAAATTATATATTAGCAGAACTAATAGGATTACATAACCAACTTAATTCTATCCAAGAATTAATAACACACCACGTACCACGTGTCTAACTCTATAACGAACAACACACAAAATAATATCTTAAATGTAGATAATAATATAACAGTAATATCTTAACCAACTTTTATAAACTTGATTATATCCATTAGAGTTCGCTCTAATCCAATTTCATTGGACTTTAATTTTCCCTTCGTATTTAAACATCTGTAGCAATCGCTTTTCTGTAACAGTCAGGTGTTTTGTGACTTCAGCTTTTATTTGATTGTAGTAACAGAACTATTTGGACATTTCTATAAATATCCTAGAATAATAACAAGAATCAACCATCTAGTCACCTTGCCAGCTACATTGTGCATCAAGAGATTTATAATTTGTATAATATAATAATATTGTATCTACGTTTAATAACAACAAAATTACATCAAATACTGTGTAATTATTATAAGGTATTAGACATTAAATATTAAGTTATTATTCCATACATTCATACATGGCTAGTTGTGTATCTTAAATAAAGTTCTACTTTAAAGTAATATAAAAGCAATATTTGGTGTTTAAGAAAGCACAAAAAATAACTAAAATAAAAACGAAACAAAGGTTGAACAAAGTAGCACTATTATAAGTGGTATATTTTGCCTTTCATAATTCTGTCGAAATAAACTCACATAAATATATCCAATAACAAAAAAAATATCTAATCATAATAAATATAAATATCTCCTAACTAAATGGAATATCTATGTCGTCAGCGGAAAGGCAAAACTGCTAAAGCGCCAATTTGTAAATAGAGAAATACATAGGTAGCTAGAAAATGTTAATTTTAACAACTTTATTATTTTTAAGTAAATAAATCATGAGAAAAATATAAAAGATATGATTTGTTTTTAAAAAAGAGACGTTAAAACTTATTTTCCACAAATTTCAGTTGGCAGTGCTTGATCAGCTTTGCCTTTCAACAGTCGATATGTAATTGGAATGCACTTTCAGCAATAGAGTGTTTGAAAAGACAAACTAATGTTCTTAGTTTTATTAAATGTTCAGAACGGAAAAAATTACAAAAAAATATCTACAACAATCATAAAATATTTAATATGTATGTTCGCCTCACATACCTACATGAATATAATGTATTGATAGGACGGCTTAAATTAAGTAGCTTTATTAAATTCGTAATAAGTCATTAAGGTTCGAATAAATTATTATATTGACATACTAAGTATCACGCTCGTGTGTCAGTATATAGAATAATTTCAAGTAATTCCAATACTAAAATCATCGTTAGACAAAAATGCAAAAAAATGCTAAAAACGGCAGTTCATAAAAATCGAAACAAAAAGTACCAACTCGAGCCGACATACACCATTGGCTTTAATTATAAAATAAATGTCTGACGGTGAAACAAATTAGGGTTTGTTCTTAAAGAGATCATCTACAACAGAGGGGTCTGCGAGGGTCGAAGTATCACCAATATCGGTGTCTCCGATAGCGATCTTCCTCAATATTCTCCTCATTATTTTACCGGATCTAGTTTTTGGGAGACCTGAAGCGAATTGTATGATATCTGGAGCAGCGAATGCCCCGATCCTGTTCCGGACATGCTTCTTGAGCGTGTCAGTGAAAGCCGGGTCGTGTTGGACGCCTTCATTGAGAATGACGAAACAGTGAAGGGACTCGCCTTTTTGTGGGTGTGGTCGGGATACCACAGCAGCTTCAGACACCCGAGGGTCTTCTGCGAGAACGCTTTCCACTTCAGCCGTGGACATGAGGTGCCCGGAGACGTTGAGCATGTCGTCGATACGTCCCGTCACCCATAAAAACCCATCCTCGTCACGCCTTGCGCCTGGAAAAAAAATATTATTGTTGATTGGTTCATTATTGATTAATATACCTAAATAAATGCATTTTTTATGGTGTGGAGATGAAAGGAATTTATATAATACTAGCGATCCGCCCCGGCTTCGCACGGGTGCAATGTAGATGGTCAAAAATTCTAAGCTATCCTATCTCTTAAGTTGGACCAGACTGCTCACGGTGTGCCAATTTAATTTAAAATCGGTTAAGTAGTTTAGGAGTCCATCGCGGACAAACATCGTGACAGGAGATTTATATATATTATTACGATACATTGTGTAACCTATTCATAGAAATGATTTTTTTTATTTTTTTTTATTAATGAGCTTTATTTATTCCATTACACTTATTATTATTTTTATAATTTTTGGTGTTATTAGTGAGGTAAGTATGCAAATAGAGCTAAAATAACTATTGTTAGTGAATATTAGTGAACAATTATATAAAATTAGAATGTACGATAATGTTATTTTAAAAGAAAAAACTATTTAAAAAAAAACTATTAAGTGTAAGGACCGGACCGCATGTAGCGGTGAAAGCCTCCTCCAAATCTTTCCATTTATCCCTGTGTCTGGCGACCCTGGACCAGAGATTGCCTCCTACTTTGGCTAGGTCATCACTCCTATAAATGATCTATCCATCATAGAAATGATTATCTATATATATAAAAGAGATTTCCACCTATATAGTCACTCATCACGATATCTCTGGAACCATAAGGCGTAGCGACTTGAAATATGGTAGGAATATTCCTTTCGCCGAGTAGAGGTCAGCTAAGAACGGATTTTACGAAATTCAACCCACAAGGGGGGTTGCGGGGGCAATTGCTAGTTAAGAATAAACACAGTATTCACTCAACATTTTGTTTTATTAATTTGCCTGGTCCCATTTACATTCAGCGTAATATGAGCCTTTCTGCCGTTCTTCTTTATCATTCGTCATCTGATCAGTGACACTCCTCAGTCAGATTTACATAGTTAATCCAACATTGTAATACATACATAATTAATAAAAAATATCACATTGTAACATAATTAATAAATAATAATGATAAATATATCGAGTCCAATACATACCATCCCCGGTACAGTAATACCCAGGAAACTTCGAAAAATAGACTTTTTCATAGCGCTCATGATCACCGAAGAGTGTTCGCATTATGCCTGGCCACGGGCGAGAGAACACCAAGTAGCCTTCGCCTGGACCTTCGATGACTTTGCCATTCTCATCCAGAATGTTTGGCTCCACACCGAAGAATGGAAAACCCTGGAAAAAATATCAGAGGTCAAAAAAGATTTGAAATAATGAAAGCGTTATGAAGCCTCAGCCAGTCCCGAATGTATAACTTTATCAATTACCCTTTTATTAAACAAGTGCTTAAATTGCAATTATCTTGGTCAGGTTTGCTAAAAACTTACGACCTTATTCATAAACGTATTATAAGCTATAAATATGTTTTGTCTCGCTCTATTGAATATAAAAAGACTACAGAACGAAAGAAACAAAACATATTTTAACTATATCAAGCTTATAATACGTTTATAAGAGTGTAATACATATATAATATCCATAAACACGAAATCAATTAAAGAACTCTTTATCAAAAGTCACTTACGGCAGCACCTGGCTTCATAGGCGTCGCTCCAGGTAAGCTTGTGAGGACGTGTCCCCCGGTCTCGGTTTGCCAGAAGGTGTCAACGATGGAACAACGCCCGCTGCCCACGAGGTTGTAGTACCAGTACCACGCCTCAGGGTTTATGGGTTCACCCACGCTTCCCAATACCCGTAGGGAATCCATATTATGTCTAGAAATATATTTATCACTGATTCCTCTTTAAAGAAAAATAATGCGCCGTCGATCTATTTGTTATATTTTTATTTGGAACATTCGGAATCTGCATTTCATCTGCATTTAAATTCAAAATCATTTATTCATTTAGGTAACATAATGTACACTTATGAACGTCAATAAAAAAATACATATTAAATAAAAATACTTCTAATTTTACATTTACTGCCAGTTCTCAAATCAAGGGCGTAGAACGGACGAGAACTGGCAATAAACTCGCCGCCACTCTTTTTTTTTCATTGATTTGTCAAATAACAGTTATTTATTTTTGCCTAGGAACGCCTCAACCCTTTTAACGCTCTAAGTGGTTAGAGATAGTGAGGAATATGTTTATAGAAACTTAAATCTAGCAGAAATCGAATAAACCAAGACCCGTTAAAACATGCCGAATTTTCCTCTCTTTCTAAGATACTTAGCATTGGTAGAAACACAATTTAACTAACTCTTCCAAGCAACTACAATATAGACATGGGTAGCTCAGCGAAATTCCCTGCGCCAACTCAGCAACTCAGGCGCAGTGTAATGCGTCGGCTCCTTGAGTCAACTCAAAATTGCGCTACGACGCAACAAAATTGGACGCGCAAAGCGAGCAGTGAAACCTCCGAAACGCACGCAACGCCACGCTCATAGTTCACTCAGTGAGTGAAGTACTGCGCCGTGCGCCAACACATTATGAATGTGTGAGCTGACTCACCCTGCGCACTGAAGCGTGCCGGCGCAATTGCGCGGCGCAGCGCAGTGTTACCCATGTCTACTACAATAGAACAATTTTCTCACTTGGATACATATTCCTCGCCGAACTTCATGAGCGACCTTATAGCTGTGGGTGCGGTGTACATCTGATTCACCTTGTACTTCTGCACTATTTCCCAATAACGATCCTTGTCCGGGTAGAACGGAGTACCTTCGAACTGATTAATTACTTTATTTTATACACGGTCATTTCTGAGGCTCAGTCCATGATTTAGGCATTATCAGCGGATAATGTATACACAAAATTACACCTTTTCCCCTTAAGAGTAAGTAGAAACTACAGCTTTTCTCTTGCTACGATCTTGGCACACCTATCGCTTCTACTTTCATTAGCGTTTTCATGCGCACTCGATTTTGGAAGCTTTAGACCTACTCTCATTTATGTATAATGTACTGTTAATGTGAAATTTCTCTTATATAACCAAATTTTTAACAATCTATGTACATATAATAAAAGAGTAGAATCGAAATTACGCTTCACTTAATATTTTTACCAGAAATTAAGAGGGGTGATAAAAGAAGGGTAGCAGAATGCATAAATGCAATTTTTAAGATTCTTGTTATTAAATATAACAAAGCGGCATCATAAATTAATTAAATACGAAATAAAATTGTGAAGTTTGCAAAAAAATATATTATAAATATTTTTGAGTGATAATTCTGAAAATGAGGAACTACTAATACTTATGCAAACTCATTATAAATTCAAGTATCTACCTATATTATTTTGCGTGATAAGAAATCGCGTGTAACTGTGAGATGCCAGCTCTCTTGACACAATTAGATGCCTAGTTGAACTTCAGAGATAAGTTATGTCGCTAAGAAATGATAACGATCATATAGAAGGTCATAACGACAGAATAGAACATTTTGAAACAAATTGGTAACTAGTTACATTTTGAAAATTGCCGACAAACAATTTATTATTCAATGAATATATTATATTTATAATCAGGTGTATATGTATTCTACCAGACAAGACTAGCTAGATCACATGAATTCTAATATTGTCTTTTATTAACGCGAGTATCACACATTGAAATAAAATACTGTATACCGGATTAAAACGCGATTTATTATTTATATTGTTTAAATACACATGAATTCTGCCGTTATAAATAAAGACGGTATTTTTTCGAATCATAGTGTCTCCATAATATTATTTAGAATCAGAAAAAAGGACAACAACTTAACTAGTTTATTTCGCTGTTTCAAATTTTACGTAGAAATGACATTTTCTTGTGTATGCGGTAAAATTGTTCCCAATCAGGCGACGTCTTGTGAATATATAAAAATAATTCTTCCTCACCATAATAGACGTAGCACCGTTGGCCAAAGGTGCATAAACGACATAGGTGTGTCCGGTAATCCAGCCGACATCAGCAGTGCACCAGTAGATGTCAGACTCCCGGTAATCGAACACATATCTGAAGGTAGTCGTCGCGTATAGCAAGTACCCCGCGGTAGTATGCAGAACTCCCTTTGGCTTGCCCGTTGAACCACTGCAACGAGAGTTTGAGTTTTGAGTTGTTCTATCTGTGATTGGTAGACATACACTATAATATGTCTGTCTCTTGCCTACTAATGGAACAAGAATTTGCTTTTTTAAAGGTGGCAAAACCGTATCTTTGTTGAGATTTGATCATTTTATCTGAGTCAGTCCAAAGATACGAATTAGTGAATCGCTTCATTTGAAACATTTGCATCAGTGACTCTCGCGTAACACGACTTAACGAACGCACGAATCGCTATATCATTCGCGTCAGCAAGCTACGCGTGCCGATTGAGTGAGATCGAGTTCGAGATGCAACTGATTCAAATGATGTATTTTATTTGTGTTATGGATTCGAATCAGTTGAACAATTGAATGACTCAATGAGTCGTTTCAGTAAAGAGGTACACACCTCTATTATGCAGTGATTATTATGTAACAATAAGTAACTAGTTACCTTGGTCTTAGATAACGTTTTTGTTACCTTATGAATTTATGTCACAGATGTTGAAATTGAAATTCATAATGCCTCATGTATCTACTCTTAAGATTTACTAAACTCTTAGACTTTAGACTCCATAAAAAAATATCCCCAATTATCTCCCTGGTCTTTCCATCGTCGTCGTAAACCTAAGACCCTCCAAATAACTCAATAATTCCCTTGTTCTAGAAATTAAATTCCCTTCTCAAAGAAGACATGATGATTTCATTTTTTTTTTCAAAATTCGTCTTTTTAAGGAAATAGGAATATACCTATATACCTATCATATTAATTGTATCACTTGTCTCTTTCGTTCATTATTCAGTTCAGTGTCTCAGCTTTAATCTAAGTTTTCATACTAATGAGCATAATTTAACTTTTGATTATTATAAATTTTGATCACATTTATATATCCCCATATTATCCTAAAGCTTGAAAGTTGGACATTAAGTACATTCATTCTTCCCTGCAAATAATATCGCATTCAAAATATAGTACAATTAAGTATGGAACAGAATAACTTACCTGGTGTATAGCATAAAAAGAGGATCCTCTGCGTTCATCCATTCGGGAGTACAATGATTCGATTGATCTTGTATGAGGTCATCCCACCACACGTCTATATCTTCGTTCCACTTATACTGAAAAATATGAATATTACAATAAGTAAAAACGGGTTGCAACTCAGGATTTATCAAAAACTAAATTCACTTTCACAACTAAACACACAACCCAAAAAAAAGTAAAAACTTAGGTATAATTTTATTTTAGAACATTTAATATAGAAAACAAGTTGTGTATTTCCAAGACCACGAGACCACTTCTGTGTCTGTCTCTCGGCTCTTTACAGGCAAGTGTGTGACCTGACTTCTGTGCGCTTGTATATTGTTTCCCTGGGATTCGAACTGCGATGGTAAACTGTCTTATAACAGTAATTAGTAATAACCACAACAATAATGTCGGTACAGATAATATACGTATTTATATAAAATAAATGCTAAGCGTTACCAAGAAGACATCGTTTAATAAAAATCTGAAAATTGATAATTGTGGTGTGTCCGCGGCTTTTTTCGTATGGATGTGTGAATAATAACATAATAGTCCATATGTAATATTTGACAATACTTTGCTTGGCATACCAAGTAACTTATAAGTTAACGAGACGTATGTAGGTAACTCACCAAAGTTTTGATATCGTCAAGTTTTCCGCACGGTGTGGCTTTCGACAGATGTGATACAACAACGCACATGTCCACTGTATGGCCATGCTTTGTCTTCGCTTTCTCGAGCGCTTCGTCACAAGTCTTCTTCAATACAAGCAGTTTCTCTCCACGCCAGGCACCATCCGATGTCACGAGAACCTTCGCCTTACAATCTGACATTCGTTCGGCCAGTGAATCCGATGAAAATCCTGCGAACTTAAATACGCATCGAATAAAAACAGAGAATAAAGGCCAAGGCCAATAATTATATTATATGCGATAATTAATATATTATGACTTTGGTACAAAGAGTGAAACAATGTTTAATATAAGCCTTCTCTGATATGTTTATTATAATTATATGTTTATACTAGTGGACCCCGCAGACGTTGTTCTGCCACAATTTTGGCTTCGAAATTATATAATAATTAAAAATTAATTAAAAAAACATTGTCCAGCGGACAAAATTGTGAATCTAAACCATTCCCAGATCCCCTTGAACACACACAAAAAATTTCATCAAAATCGGTCCAGTCGTTTGAGAGAAGTTCAGTGACATACACACTCACAGAAGAATTATATATATAAAGATAAATATTAATTCGCTATGCGCTATATAGTAGCTTTGAACGAGGCAGATCAATGCCATCGATCGGTAAAGTTACATTTTTGATATTATCACTTCCGACTGATTATCTACTTCAGGGATGTCCAAGGAACCCTAGCTAATAAAAATGACTAAATAGATTAAGGGGTAAAAAATATTTACAATTTACATAAAATCGAACAAAAAACGCAATTTTTCGAAATGTTGTTATTCAAACAATACTACATAAAGGAATAGGAAACAATAACGATTTTGCCTGCGGCCCGCGGGCCATTACCTTGGACAGCTCTGATCTACTTTGAAACAAAGAAGTAGGTATCCTACCAATTACTATCAAGTGAGCCTCTGGCGATATCTGACATAGTATCGACTATCGATGGCTTGATATTCATAACCATTGGCTGATGCCAATAAGGGATAGCCGACATTGGCAAAATCCCTTCTTTATATATTAAAGTCCTTGGGCAAAATAGACTTATTTTTTTTTACTTTTCTTTCTTACTATTTGGCTTTTTTTCAGTGTCATTTGGTCTAAGTTTCATGAATCTACAAAAAACATTTTGTCGCTCATATTATATATCATTTTTTACGTATATTTTAAAAATTCTGTATTGGCCGTTGGCCATCGATATGTATATAAAATGTATGGGCATGAGATAAGAAAGAGATATTATGTAAGTTACATTTTTTAAGTCAGATCGTACGGCTCCCTTGGTCGGATAACAATTCAATCAGCCAAGAAGTTTAATAAAAGAAGAAAAATACTCATTTTAATACACGTTACACAAAAAAAAACTATACCTAATAACGATTAAATTACAAAAACCCCAACACTCAGCAATCTAGGACGTCCGCCGTGTCTTTTACTGACATTCACAAACGTGTACCCGGCGGGACTCGAACGCGACCCATTGGAACGTACGGCAACGAGCCAATCGAATGCACCAACATAGTTGTTGAATATACCGACCAACGTAACTATTTATTTTACGATTAAGGTCAAAATACACTGCGCATAATTTTGCAGTTAAATTCATATACGTCGACTTGTTATTAATTTAACGACTAAACACATTGACATAGTATTTGTTGATCGAAGACTAAACAGAACGATTATATATCGGCAATCTTGCCACTATAATATAATAATTTAACACTATGTCAATGTACATACATTGTACATATATATGTAGACTCTTAACAAAATTGTATAGAGATGTAGGCTATTATGAGAATCGTCCAAAGTCGTAAATCTGGGTAAGGCTAAGTTTTCTCGGGAAGGTTCTGTACCACGGCCTCTAAGGCAAGACGTGACTCAGGTTTGAATATTATTTATTTATTTAACACTTTTTTTTAAATCTTAACCTATAGAATTAATCTAAAAACAGAAAGTACAGTAAAGCGGCCTTATTGCTCAAAGCAATTTCTTCCAGGCAATTATCTATTAAAGAATCTTGTTTCAGTACTATTTTTTTTTTCCTCTATACTAAGTTATTTATTATTTCTCAAGACTGAACTTCGACTGATATGGGCCTAATGGTAATATTATTGCTTTCTTATTTTACGAGAGAACGTGACAGCACGATACATTTTGTATAGTTGTGTCTGGTTCTGTCATCAAGGACTCCAGCACAGGGATTGAAACCGTTTAATTTTCATTTTCCAAAATACATGTCTGACTGAGATATTAGCTTTAAAGAGTAATACTCACTAAGCTTACCACACTATTTTTTTCAGTAAATATGACTAAAAACCAAAAAAAATTAACAGAAACCTTTATTATTTCGGATAAACTCCCATAGTAAATTAACCGGTATTCAGTCCCTGCTCCAGCAGTAATAGGTCAGGCCCCAGATTGTGCTAGTTTTAGATACATACCACTACAGAATGAATAGCCCCAATCCTAGCACACGCAAGCATGCAGACAACAGTCTCCAAGATCATGGGCATATAGATCGACACCCTGTCGCCTTTTCGCACGCCTCGCGATCGCAACCCATTCGCGAACTGACATACTAGGTCTTTGAGCTTCCTGTATGTTATGCGGCTGTAGTCTTCGGGATGGTTTCCTTCCCTGTAGCAAAATATGCACCGTAAGCTCCTACATACAAAAAAAGAGTAGAATCGACGACATTGATCATTAAATATACTTATTTACCAGAAATTAAGAAACGGTGATAAAAGAAGTTTAGCTGAAGAAATAAAAAAATTACTTGTTTATCTGACTATTTGTTCACGCTAATCTCCGAAGATACCTACTGAACCGCTTTTCATGCAATTTTCATAAGCAGATTAAGCAAAGTCCAGAGGTTGCTCTGGACTTTGCTTCTGTATAGGCTTTGTTCATAACATATAAAATATTTCGTATGAGATAGTTCACGCCTTTTTGTCAATCAATTCCTTTTTTTTTCACTAATGATTACAATGATTCGACAGTGCTTTTATTGCGTAGGAAAGGAACGTCTGATCGGTCGGTGGTATTCGCTTTGAAATTAGCACCGCAGTCCCTGTTAAGAATCCCGGGAATCATGGTTTTATCAAAATTAAAATAATCGTTGAATCGGATATAGAAATATACCTACATATTATATCGGTACAGTTACTACCCCAATAAGAGACTCGGCTCTCGTAAATTGTTCTTACTTGAGCCTCTGACCGTCATACATTGTCACGCGTCTCAGAAACCTGATAGGGAATACGGTTGAGCACTAATGTATAATTATTATTAATTATATTATATAGAATACGGTTACACAAAATTTCATCATGATTGGTTGAGGCGTTGACGGTATATTTTGGGAAGGCACTGAAAAATTGCAAAGACTGAAACTGAAATGAGAAATCAGCATCTGCCTTCCAGCAGTCATCGATGTTTCGCGTACTCGGACAAAACGTTGCTAAAACCTTCCCCTCCATAATGAGAACTTGTAAGGATTGGAATTCTCTGGCAGCCTCCATATTCTCGACTAAATACAATCTGGGATTTTCCAAGTCAACTATGAATAGCTAAATCATGCTCCATCCTAGACTGCGTTGTCATATACCATCAAGTTAAACGCAGTCAATTGAGTGTTCCCAAATCAGACTGCCTGCCTTTCTTTAAAGACTTACTACCTTCAAAGTGAAGTTCATTCGTTCAATCTCTCAAATCTTTCCTTTCAGGGTCGATAAGGTGGCAAAAACAGGGTTGCGGATTGAAAGTACAGATTGAAGTACACTGGCATTAGATCAGAGAAGCAACCGTCAATGACTACTCTAATCAATCACCCTTTCCCTCAAGAAAATACGTGTCCAAACTCAGAGGGTAGCGACTAGCGGATATCTGATATGAAGTTCAGTAGGGTTATTCACGATCATTCGAAATCATTCCGCCCGGAAAGCTACGCTCTGAGCTCTCCCACTGAAGTGTTTCGTATCCTATTGGATATGAAAATGGTATTCTCAATTTCTATAGGATTGAGCATCGGCATTCTTCGGGAGTTTCCGATTAAAATCTTAGTATAAAATGGTAGAAAGCTTAATATATCGGTACGGAAAGTTTTCGAATGATCGTGAATAACCCTACTGCTTAAGATTTACGTGAACGTGATCGAGGGCATCAGTCATTATGAATAATTAAACATCTGGTTATATAATTATAGTAGTAATTATTCATATAAATAAAATGAACTAGTAATTACACTTCTTTCCTGAAAAAGTTAATCTATATTTTATTTATTAAGGAAAACAAACATCAATTAAAATACAAATATTTACATATAAATTATTATCCATAAGAAGTCAAAACAGTTTTCACAATAAGGTCAATATAAATTACAACGTTAATTTGGATTCACAACTGTATATACAATTTAAACAACTATAATGTAACTAATGCTATTGTAGAAGAAGGTGTGATCTTCCTCTAACCAAATGGGAGAATCCTCCACCGGTCGTATCAGTGAATTGCCGGCCCTAAGGCACCAGTGGTTGATGACAATGTCCAGGTGTTGTATATATAGTGTCAGCGCTCGGGAACACTTCGATAGCGCGATTCAGGATGACGCCGCACTAATATATCCACTCAAACGTCCGAATTTGAGAAGTGTTAATGTTTTATACCATTTTTTAATACAGAACAATCTAATGTAACTTGAAATCAGATACAGAACAATCTATAAAACTTTTCAAAGATTTTTGTTTAAAGAGGCTGCTATAGTCGCCAAAATCGTTAATTTTCGATTATTTAATACTATAATATACAAAATAATACAAAAATCTCTAGTTAACACAGATACCCAAGCCCGAAGACAACTAAACTTGAATACGTTGGTATGTTAGAGGTCATAAGTACATAGTTACTGGTTACTATCAATGTCGTGTTTGAAATGACCTTACTAATTAGGTTATTTATGGTGTGTACTATTCATTATTAATATTCGAGCAAAGTATGGTTATGCATCTACTATAGTCGTTACCTTACATTGAAGGTATATTATTTTTGTCTGATAAAACAATTCTAGATCGACACTTCAGTATAATATATCTATATATACTTTAGGTATATAACTTTTTTTTACTGACAGTGAGTAGGTATGTTATATAGGTATGTATATAACTTTTTTTTACTGACAATGAGTAGGACTTCTATGTACATTTTAGCAAGTCATTCTAAGTTTAACAGAATGACTAAGATAACTTGTGATCTAAATGGTGTCGTTTGATTAAATAATTTAGTAATAGAATAGAAAAACACTTTAAACTTCTTCCGCACGTTCAAGGTAAACTCCAAGTCTAAGGAAAGTCACCGCAAAATTGCTAGCGGACTAATGACATGATATGCAAAATTATTTTAACTTTAGTGCTGGAAATAACTAGTGAATAAAGAATAACAAGTTATAAAGTAAAAAGATAGAAGTCATAATACGACGCAGGAAAATCAGGAAAACTATAAATAACACAAAGATAAGATATTTACAATGGATAAATGTAAGAGAGAGAAACTATAGATAATGCAAAAATATCTTAATTATAATATAAGAGTCAATTGTCTGATGTAACTTGAAATAACTTATCTAACTTTAAAAACCAGGGAGTCTTCAGTAACCCTGGCAATTTTCCAACACTGGTAGCCTTATGCAATATACCTAAGGTTGTAAAATTGCTTCAGTTTTATACGAATAGGTTAGTAGTTTCTCTCAAACCGTGCAATTCTTCACGCAATTTTAATTAAAAACAAAAAACGAATTTATATTATGGCCGTTAAAACGAAATGCATAGGTATGGGTTATTAAATAACATTAAATAAAAGTATTATACTTACTAATAGACTTATTTTTAAAAAAATATTCAGGAATAATATCTAATATCTTATACATTATATTATACTTTCACGTGCACCCGCCGGAAAGGCCACTGTATATATTATGTAGGTTCAATGTTACGTGCAATATGTGCATGATAGATTGTTAAAGAAACACACTCGATTGTATGTGAATACAGAGCAATAATATGTTTTAACATAAATTACCTACGTTGCTCTTCGTAATACTTGAGCTCGGTATAGTTCAGGGGTCAAATGAATTTGATAAATATTAATTTAAATGAGTATATTATCAAACTGGAGTAAACATACCATTACTGACTAATGGTATTGTTATGATACTACCATCTACATTAATCAAAAATTATTTTAGGCAATCTTAGACAAGTTTTTTGACCTTCGTGTGAGCCGTGAAAACTGTCCGCACATACCTATCAACATCGCGGTTTCTCTATTCTGCTATAAAAAATGGTTTCTAGGTAATGGTTCCTCATTTCTAAAAAAGAAATATCACTCAGTGCTCAAGCAGTTAGGGATGTACCACTACAGCCCTAGCATATAATATAAGGCGTATTACATAACTATCTCATACTGCACTAGGGTCTGGCTTCATATGTATTAAACCTTCCGGACAGAGATAATAAATGGTATGTTTATTTTTAAGCATAATATAAATTACCTGAATGTAATTGGGTGATACACCTAACCTAAACATATTATAGGATTATTTTATTATTAAAACAGATATTCTTCTGCAGGTCGGTGAGCCGCGGATATATGGGCTCCATTGAAAACAACGGACTATATTGTTATTAATTTATTAAGTCAATTCAATTCAGTATTACAGTACGACTAAGGAAGGTTGAAACGTACAATAGGCGTTTGTAGTATTAGAAACTGTGCTACAGACACAAAAAGGAAATGATGGTCATGTCCGCCTTTTGGTGATCGCTTAGCACGAAACCGGCACTATGCTATCCACCTTCACAGGCTTCCACATCCACCAGTTTTTGTAATCAACCTTACGTGCCGCTTACACAGGCTTCAAACATCCACTAATTCCTCTAACTCTGATCGATAAGTGCGCCAGTGCTACAAACACCAGCGCCCACTCCCTTTTACACACTTTTTTTTTTTAATTATAGTTACAAATAAAATAAAATTAATTTTGTTTTATAATCGAACAATACATTATTGCGGAAGTGAAAAATGATACTATTACAAAAAAAATATATATGACCGAAGATATTATAACGTGTGACTGTGTTTTATTTAAAAAATGAAAATACCTTACAGAGGAATAGTGAGGATTTCAAAAAGTTTTCGCCATTTTTTTTTTAATTTTTTCTTCAATTATTGTGTTCAATAATTTTTTATAAAAAAATATATTGTAACGCCTATTTTCCCACAACCGTGGTGAAACCCCTTCAATAGGCATGAAGTGATAGCCCAGGGTCATACAAACTCACGGTCCGCAACCAGATTAAATAATAATTTAAAGGAGTTTAAAATGAAGGTAAGAGTTTTTGTAAAGGAATCGATTCAAGTAACTAAAATGACTGCAAAAAATTGGCAACACTATGTTACTAAATAAAAAAAGCTATCAATTATAATCATCGCTTGATGTTCTTCTTTAATTAAATATTTAATTTTAGTGCTAGTGCTAAGAGTAATAAAAATTCGTAAAAAATAATAAGAAATAAAGCTGAATAATGAAGGCAACTCAAAATGAAAACTTCGCTAAAAGCCATCAAACATTTCTTTTTGTAAATAAATGCAAATTAGTTGTATGACATAATCTTTGGGAACAGGAAAGTCAGTGGGTAAATTATTTGCTTAACTGTGGAAAATCAATAATTCGCGCGCCGTCTCAGTGAACTATATTCGCTCAGCTGTCTATTGATTTTGGAAAATTGGGATTAACTAGCTAAACAGACTCACCAATAGTATGCGATCTTATCTCCATGGCCCTTTTCTACGTTCCTGTCTAGCAAATTCACGCAAATATTGGTCACAGCGCCTTCCATCCATTTAACAAAAATGTCGCCCTTCGTTAAATCGAAATTGTAAGAGACGAATTTGCCGGGTTGGTACGGCGTCTGCCAATAGAATTCCTTGGCTATTTCTGACCAAAACTCTTCTGGGTTATCGAGTGATTTTTTGTGCATTTCTTTATATTTTTCGAATGAAGGCAATCTAGATTTTCTGACTACATGAGCCGAAGGTTGATAAACGCGCGACATAGCGAATGAGCTTGCTTATCGCGCGGTGAACGATACCTATCTACCGTGCTATTCAAACGGCGCTCTCGCGTCTACTGAATGAATTTCAGTTACCACTGTCCGTGCAAAAACGACGATTGCGTATAGAGTGACGCATGCATGAGGCGCGCGTGCGCGTTCAATAACTGCTGCGAATTCTGCCGTGGATTGATCATGACGGACCTTGGAACAGCGACCTCTTTTTAACCAAAATACTGAAATAAAAAGGATTAGATACAGACTCTTATACTTTCTTGCATAACAGCAGTTAGGCGTTTGTGAAAGCCACTAGATGCTCGAAAGTTTCGCTTTTAGTTACGTATAAGCAATTATATCCTAGCGGTGATGCGGTATCATTTAATTCAACTTCAAAATGCTTTAACACTTAGTAAATTTTCAAGATTCGGATCAGAATTAAAACAATTATAAATGCTGTATTTTACAAGGTCGCGTTTAGTAATCTATTGCTAAACTGTTAGATCTTATAGTTAAGTCAGTCAGTAAAACTAATGAAAAAAAATTTCAATTCGGTTTAATAGTTTCGGAATTCAACATTTCGTTATCCTTTACATTAAGCAGTAGGTAATTAAATAAAATTACTTATATAGTTATTAAAAACTGTTTAATCATTTTATAAGAATTACAATACCTATTAAAGATCTTTACGGGGACTACCTACCAGCAGATTTGGGTACATTATATTTCAGAGAGTTTTCTGCGTACACCTAAACTGACACACATGTTCGAACACACGGGCTCGTTGGGTAATACACATTTCGTTTCAGTCGAAATCCATGTTATCCTACATAAACCAGGGAGGGATCGAAATTCCATCTAACTAACCACGTGCACGTGTGACTGCACATTGCTGTCCTGTAGCAGGTCTACCAACAAGCAAGTCTCAGATTCGTCTCGGCTGTGTCTCCCGTCATTTCAAAATACGAACTCAGACGGAGAGTATAATACGAATTTACTTTTTCATTCTATTATCGTAGGTACGAGCTTATCCAAAGTAGGCATACTATAGAAGATAATATTAGCGTTCATCGTTCATTTTCAATTCATCCACTTCGCTAGGCGAAATACGAGCTCTCAGATTTTTCCCGAATTACTCGACACTCATGGTTATAATTTGGCCAATTAACTCAATATCCTATATAATATGTTATTGTGATGTATAAACAACACTACTGTAAAGTTTCATCAAAATCCGTTCAGTAGTTTTTGCGTGAGAGTATCAAACATTCATTCATAGTATATCCTCAAACTTTCACATTTATAATACAGCTCAACAAAAATTATATTTTTTTAGTTACCCTGGATGTCTCAGCGGATTTCTATAATTTCAAGTACGCAGTTCACGAATATATTCATGAAAGTACTGAATTGGCTCTGGTTTTTATGATTACATGATATTGATGTAAACATAATATAAAAAAAAATATTAGCGCCACGTCCCGGCTTCGCACAGATGCAATGTACGATATAGGTACTATACACTGTTAATGTGACTTTCTATTGGTGAAAGAATTTTTATAATCGTTCCCGTAGTTTTTGAATTTATTCGTTACAAACTTACCTCTTAATAATATTAGTGTAGATTTGTCGACTTCTCGAAACACAAGCGTTGGTTTCTGGATTAATTTGGTTTCTACGCATAAAAGACACAAAAAGTTATGACTAATTCTGAAAGTAAAGCTTGGAGGGGATTGGTATTGATTGAAGATTTTTTTTTAAACTAAGCGCTAAATTACAGAGCACTTGTGCAAATTTTGGAGAGCTTCAAGATTTTAGAAGAATGTGTAATATGCGTGATTTAAATCGACACATTTTTTAAAGTAGGTAACCTGCCGGCCTAGCATGACCGCCACGAGAAATGTCGCGGACGAGAGAAGACAAACTAAGATGTAAGATTTCTCGATATAATATTATATCTCGATATCGACAATTTTGATAGAAAAGATATCTAGATCAACAAATGTATCTATTTTTGATATTAAAAGTCGAGTTTTAAGTGTAATTGTCATGTTAGACCCGGAAGAAATAAAGAGATAATCGATTTATACACGAGAAAACGGTCGATAAAATTTTGTCGCGGTTGTCATGCTAGGGCGGCTGCCGTAGCGGATTTACCAGTAGGCTGAGTAACCTTGAGCAAAGGGCAATTTTAGGCGAGGCAATTTTGGCGGCAAATTTTCTATTTAGATGTCTCATAAACGTTAATGTAAAATAGAGTCTATAAGAGCACTTCTATATATTTTTTTCCACTCTTTTAAAAAATGACAAAAAATTTTAATTCCGTATACCTACTGGGAAAATAGTTAAAAGTAGAATCGTTCTATTTATTATTGAACAATTAAAAACCTCAGCAGGGTAATCTGAAACGTTTCTATTTTGTTTCTATAAGTGTGTAAATTAAAACTTTCAATCTGAGGCAAACATCCTACAATTATTAATTACCTAAATATTATATTGATTGGACTTTACATAATTATAAAAAAAGATGTAGAAAGTGCTACAATTATTTTAAAAGCAGCTACTAGCTTGTTCAATTTATTTTGTTACCATAGACCAAAAATAACCCTAATGTTTTGATTTTATTAAAAATATCGACAATTTGACCATTTAAGCTTTTTTAAAATTTGGAACTGTGTTGACCTCTATTAGCAGCAATATATTTTTTATTATCATTGAAAAACATTTTATTGAGAAAATAAGATTTTTTTTTTGGGACAGTAACAAAAAGGGAATCATTGGTAACAAAATAAAAAATATAAAGTTGTGTCTATAATGCGCATTAATAGGCGACAGTTGTTATAAAAAGTACGTTATTTAATGTAGGTTTATTAAGCGTAGAAAAGTAATTTCCATGCTGAATTAATACAAGTTCTTAATGAAAATACAACATAACACGTTATAACTGAATCAACATTATAATAACACTAATTAACGTTTCCACTCTGTTTATAGTATATATTACTTCTCTATTTCTTGGTATCTTCTTTATTACATCTCGCTCTCTATTTTTACACATTCTCTGTCTCTGACTTCAATGATGCTTCTAAAACTTCATTTTTGACTTTAATTTTTAATAAATCAGTTTCCAATTTCTTCTTTTCTTCTATTAACCTATTCTGCAGCGTGTCAACTTTTTTTCTAAAAGTTTCATTAGCTGTTTCTAGCTGCTTGATATGACTTTGAATTCTATCAAAATCTTTTTTTATTTTTTTTAAACGTTTTTGAAAATATGCTGACTTTGTCGAATTTAATAATTTAGGAATAGATATTTCAGTCAACATTCCTGTGAATATACCTTCCGAAGTCAATGATGCCCCAGATGTCTTCCCAGATGAGATAGTGACTACAGCCGCTGTTGAACTTGTGCTCCCTTTACTTGCTATTTCCTTAGCTTTTTTTTTATTCTTTTTATCTCTCCACTTTTGTCTTTGTATTTGTTTTTCTGTTTCTGTCATTTCTGATATCTTTTTATATTTATATTTTGATTTAATTCTTTTTAAATTCTTCTTTCTTATTTCTTCTAATTTTTCTGGGTTTTGCTTTAACCTTTCTCTATAACGTTTCATTTTTTCTGCCGGAGTGAGTGGCATTTTCTTGCACTGTCAAATATAAACAGAACCGTATAATTCCTTTTTTGTTACTAATCTTTTTCCTCTTACGTTGCCTTAACAAAGTAACAAAAGAATTGGTAACAATTCCGCTGCTACTTTTTTAAACATTTATAATTAAATGGTTATTGTTAATGTAACATTTCCTTTTATTCAGTTATATTGGAATAAAGGTTTTTACTACCTTAAAATGAAATAACATATATTAAATATTGTCTACTTACCAAGAATCAAGGGTAACAAATGCGGGAATAAAATGCGTGACAAAAATTTTGAACGTCTACACTACACGCTGTACCGCCGCTAAATGACTGTTTATTCAAAATGGTGGCACGAAATGAAACGTAACGAGTTTCCATATCGAAATAACGATAATAAATTAGTATAATTTTGCTGAAACACCCAATTGATAACAAAAAGGGAAATTTGTTTGAGGAACTATTACTGGGAAAAGTTTAATTTTTTTTTATATATTTATATGTAGGTATAATATTTACTCAAAAATATTAATATATCAAGGGCAACAAAACCACTGTTGACCAGTGTAATATTAGTAGGATTTAACTGAATCTCCATTTATTATATTATTTACGTCATTTATAAGGGCGGTTTGGATATTTATTGTTGAATCATAATCATATCGTATGCATAACGATTCAATTAGCACTGACGGTGCTTCAGATAACCCCACTTAATCAACCAGAAAATAATTCTTACCTCTATAATAAAACAACATAATATATTGAAATCATTTAACACTTATAAACATAAACTCACTTATATACGTAATAAACAATGGCGGATTTACCAGCAGGCTGAGTAGGCTTGAGCCGAGTGCGGCAGATTTTAGGGGCGGCAAATTTGGGGACAAATTTTTACGTGTCTTATGGAAATCAAAAAGAATTCTGTAGATTTCGATTTTATGATGTCATTCAACGAAATATCAAACTTGTATATCCTATAGCAGAACACGCAGTTGCCGTGTACTTATACTTGTAAAAAGTTAGTTAACAGCCTACACCCTGGAAATTTGTAAATCCGCCACTGGTAATAAATATCATTATTTTGGAATCCTTTATCGTTGCGGTCGAGTCTTTAATATAAACACAAATGCCGCGTAAAAATTAAAACTACTTATCTACTATGTACAATAGAATTTCACTAGAATATATAATTTATAATCTCTTTGTGCTACGTACGATCAATCTTAACAATAACGATAACAATTAAGACAAGGGTTCATGGTTTTAATATAAGTATGTATATGTTACGGCTAATAGCCGAAGTGCGGCTACACTAGGTGCTAGTTTTACCCGGCTACAACTAGGTGCAGCCAGCCACATGCGGTTAAACTTAGGTATATCCTACTTATCTTCGCTTACAACTAGATTTAGCCTTTATTATAGCGGCTAAAACTAGGTGCAGCCACACAACGACGAGTGCCAGAACCGATTCTTAATCTCCGTTTTAGAGTCTTCTCCTCGCTCGCTCTAGGATGCACCTAAGTTTAACCACCGGTGTGTGGCTGCACCTAGTTGTAGCCGGGTAAAACTAGGTGTAGCCGCACTTCGGTTATTAGCCGTAACATATAAAAACAGGCAGTTACATTAATTCACGTCTTTACAACACTAATCTGTCTTTTTACGAGCATATTGTTATATAAGTTCATGGATATAGAAATAAATATATCGCACTGATGGATGAAGTATATTAAAATTGTGCACTAAGGAAGGGGGGGATAACAGAGAGAGGGGATTGATGGTATACAAAACCACTATTTACACTACAGTTCAAGTTCTTATCGCCTCTATTTAGTATTATATTTCACATATGGAAAGCAAATATAAAAACGGATCAAGGGAGTTCATCAATTTCAAAAAAAGTTTTATTAAAATCACTAGTAATAAAAGTTACTGCTTTTTAACTCTTTGCCTTCCTATATTTCTTTTAATAATTTAAGATGTTAATATTTGTTTTATATATGGTAGATATACATTACCCTCCAATTATCCATTATTTATCTCTGACGCAATTTTTTTTGAAGGCTTTACTGTCGAGAGAAGTAATGTGTTATGATATTAGAAAAAAAAAACGACTATTATATTCTTTCTCAGTTCTCACTGATGAAATAATGTTACATAAGAATATAAGTAAAAAACTGTTTTCTTAATTCATAAGAATGGGTCACTATCAAATTTAAGAACATACATAGAAATTTACATATTAAAAAAATATATAATTATTATAATTAAAATAGCGTCTACTATCAATAGAAATAAGTCAAAATACCAGTGTCTATAGTTTTCTACTTGCATACTCAGACGGAATAGTTAATACCTACGAAGATATTGCAATTATCTAGTGGGTTTTATTAGTATTTTGTTTATATAAAACAGCACCCAAAACCTTCTCCGCAGTAAATTAAGTTACTACTTCATAATAAATCAGCGTTTATCTCCGTAATAAAAAATGAGTCACTTGTTTAAAATTAGCATCCAAACCATAAGGAGTAAATAAAGATAAGGTAATTGAAGAAAATATCTAGTGCGTAAAGTTTTGTACACTAAATACAATATTAGAAAGCTTTATCTTATTACCAATTAAAGTTTGCTCAAAACTAAACAACGTCGAATATTTACCTTCCTTGTTTGCACTCTACGTAATGTATTAGAATTAATATTCATAATGGCGTCAACACTTCTCGTTTTATCTAATCCGTAATCATTAGAATTTTTTTAAACAATTCTCAACATTTGAGTTCGATAGTTTTTAATTCGGAAATCCCCATAGAAATCACTCGCGTTCGTATCACAGGAGCGTTTATAATACTTTGCTTCGGTATAACCGATACTTGCCCCACTTTAACTATGTGGCCAAAGAAATTAATTTCCGACGCCTCATCTTTCTTCCGTATCGTTTCCAGAAGATAACACTACAGTAGACTATGGCCGCTATGGCTAAGAATATAAGGGCCCTGTTGCTGTAGCTAGGTTGCTGGTCGTGGTCCGAGTGGAGTTTAGTTGGGGCGACCCCAGCCCCGCGCCACGCCCGGGGCGCTGGTTCCGTACCCTCAGTCTCTGGTGCACCTGTGAGAACTTATTTTTGTATTTTTCTCATACTTTGTATTTTCCGCTTTGACTTTTGAACACTTTTAGAGTAAAAAATGCACAAAGAAGGAGACAATCGGCTAGTTTCGACTTTGTAGAGCAGAGATATGCTACTTAGTGATTTCGTGACGCTTGATGGTCCTCTTCAATAGTTAGTAGAGCTTCTATCGCAAAGAATTGGTTTTACTCTTTTTAAAACCAATTTTTTTAAATGTTAGATATCGACAGACGAGCATGAGGTTCACTTGATGGTAGGTGATACATCAGCCACAAAACATCAATCAATGATGCGCTGTCGACCTACTTTTCACTTCGAGTATTCGGAAATCTATAGACTGAAATCGAATTGCGCAATATGCACTTCACGGTTTTCCATCTATGAACGTTGTTTCGATACCCGGTCGGAATTTCGATATTCCTCCCACCCGATCAATGCCCGAAGTTACCAGACGTGGGGAAAACATGCTTATTGAAAATTATAAACATGTCTCGGTGGGACTCGAATCCACGACCCATCGATACGCACGGCAGGTGTTCTACCGAACGCGCCAACGAGCCCGTCAGACAGTATATAGTTACACGTACCTATGCTACGAGGGTCGGTGGGGTGATGTCGGGGCGCCAGTGTTCGCGCGGCTGGCGGTGCGTGCACGGGTTGAGGCGCGAGCGGCGCCCCGGGCCCGCACTCGGGGAGCGCCCGGGGCCCACTACCATCCGGCGACAGCACGCGCGAGTAAGCGTGAAGACGACCGCCCTCCGAACGCTTCGGTAACTCTGATCACAAACCGAATTAACACATTTTTTTTTTATTAATGATAGGCAGGCGTTTGACCACAATCCCACCTGATGGTAAGTGATGATGTGATCTAAGGTAGAGCATGCCGACCTAGAAAAAGCCTATTCACCCGCGCCTTAAAAAGATCCAAATTATAGTGATCCGGGAAAACGAGAGAGTTCCACTCCTTTGCAGTTTTGATTAAAAAGGAAGAAGAGAAACTAGAGGTGCGAAGTGGTGGAATATCTACGATAAGGTAAGGATAAGGGTGATATCCAGATCTAGATGTACGGAGGTGGAATTGGGATGGAGAAACTAAGTCACTAAACCAGTGGCGTGCCTAGGGTTTGAATGCAGGGAAGCCCAAAAACTGGACCCCTAAAAAATTTGACAATTTTTTATATTTTATCTTACCTTTTTTGTGGTGAACTCCCAAGCCTTGTTGTATTAATAAACGATTTTAATAAAACACACAGAAGGTATTACTACTAGACAAAAAAATACACATTTAAGCTCTATTTCAATTTATGATTGAAATAGTGAATGAGGCTACTGAAGGAATTATGTTATTTAGAATTTTATTTGATAAATAACTAGGTGCCGATTTGCCACTTTGTTGATGTTGCATATTATGTTGTTCTAAAACAATGTCATACTTTGAAAGTAATGAAACCAATTCCAAAAAATTACCCCTGTTAAATGAATTTTTACATTCATCGTGGCCTCTAAATGACAATTGTTGTTGAGCTAGGTGACACAATATCTACTAACCTTCGAAAAATACTGCGATTATGGTCAACACGGGAGTTATGATTAGTAATTTCAATTAATAGCTGACGATATGAAGATTATGCTGAGATAATGAAGTTTCAATTCGTTTTTTACCAAAATTACAAAAATAAATTACAGAATTCAAATGTTTTTGAGAATTCTGATGTTTTTTAAAGCTCCAGATAAATTAATTAAAACGTAATAACCAGATGTATTCAAAACGTTTTTGTCATAAGAAAAAAATATGCAACACCAACAATATAGTTTATTTGTATCTGAACAACCAACAATCCATTTATTATAAACTGACCTGAAATTCCCTTTATGACCTTTAATCGTTTGTGAAATACACAAGTTGGGCGTTGGTTTTGACGAAGTAAGTAGCTTTAATATTTGTTGAAATGTAAAAGATTTTACTTTATCTTGCTGCTTTAAAACTTGCACACACATCAAATCCTCACACGGAACACATTCCACTACGTTATTACTCATAATAAATAATAATAAAAACAAAACAAAACTAAAATGCACCGCGTACGTTATCACTCACTCAACTAAAGCAAAAAACAATCATAACAAACTTGAAATAACACTCAACTCTTTCAATTTGGCACTAACTTCACACCGAAAGCCTGGGTTACGTTCTCCATAGAATCGCTAGATTTGTTTATATAATTTTATAGCTTTTTATCTTGAGTTTTGTATGAAAAATTTGTCAGAAAGGCATTCCAAATCCACAAGCCAATATGCCAGAAAGAGAAAGAAAACGACCGAACACGACGACGCGACGAGTTGAAGCGAAACGTTTCCGCTTGAGCTCGTCGCAATTCGCAAGATATGTAGTATCGCGTGATGCATATTGAATATTGTGGGAGTCGATTCAACGCTTCTCGTAAGATGGCGCAAATATAAATATAATTTCGATATAGTTGTGCATAAAATTATTAATTCAAATATTTTTTTGTTTCAATTGATATGTTATATAATTACGATAAGGGCATTCTTTTTTTCTTTCAATTGTTGAATTAATAGGGCAAGCCGGGCTTTTGGGCTTGTATGGTAGGCCCGCCACTGCACTAAACCTACCAGAGCGGTCAAATGACCGCTATTGATACTAATAAAAATTGTTAAATTTCATTTTTCTTGAACTCGCTGCACGACTTTTACTACAATATACATATAGTCATATAACATTTATTTTTCATATTAGCTTTTCATAGTTCAATAAAAATTAAAACCTGGAATTTAACTATTTTTATTAAAGTCTCGAAAGCTGTCATTTGACAGCTCTGGTAGGTTTAGTGTTAACAATTATTTCAACCGTAAGGAGAATCTGTGTGGTTTTCTGATATGTATTCTAGATACATTATGTTGATTCACAAACATATCGATACTGCCTATGTAAGTTGTAAACACCAACAAGGTGTTTTACGTTAGTTTATTGTCTGTTTTCATTAATATTTTGGTATTTTAAAACTTTATTCGTCTTATATACCTATATGTAAAGTATGTAATAAAATAAAATAAATTGAACGAAAAATAAATTATAACAGACGGTAGTTTAGGTAACGCAACTTTTTTATTTAATTTTGTCACAGTCATTTTAACAACGATTAATTCGAAATAATCTTATAAAGCCGATTAGCTATATACTCGTATAGCAATATACGAAGAGAAGGTTAAATACAAATCTATTAAGTTTGTAATTATTTCTTTACTCATGTACTATACTTTGTATAGGAAGGCATTTTCTTGCTATTCTACCTAATGTAAACGCCTATCTGTCAGATGCCTATTGTTAATGATTAGCGCATAATAATAATAATAATTAATGGAATTCTGACTAGAAGACTAGTAAAATCAACTTTACAGTTAAGGATCTTTTACCAAAACAAAATATCCCATCGATACCTCCTACGTATATCAGATAATAAAATAATAAAAACAAGCATCACAATGAGAGCTTCTAAAGTTTGTTACATTATTATAAGCGGTATAAAAGTAGTAATAGGTAACAGGACCAAACCAAAATAACTTTATTTACATCGTTAGTTTGTCAATGTGTTTTATTTAATAAACTTATTTGGCGTGAGTTATACCTGAGGGTATTATATGGACGTCGCGATGGTTGGAGGCGACTTCCTTCAGTGAAGATGGTACGTGACCGCCGAGCGCGTATTGGAGAGCGGCCAATAGCAGCCAGTGGCAAGGCCGGCTAGAACCGCTCTCTAAGCAGGACGAGTCACCGTACACCACCAGACGACCGGCCTATTGGGTCGTGGGGACAGTTTCATACTTAGATGGGCCAGCAGTGGCGTAGCTATCATAGAGCAAGCATTACACTAGGGCCCCGAAGCTGAAAGAGGCAGCTCCTTGATAAGGCTCGGGCTAAATTTCTTCAGCAAGTTCGGGAAGCGGCTGCGATGTTTTTTATCTTTTTTTTATGTCAGATATCGACAGACGAGCATGAGGTTCACTTGATGGTAGGTGGTACCTCATAGAACATCAGTCAACGATGCGCTGTCGACTTAATTTTTACTTCGAGCATTCGGAAATACATAGACTGAAACCGAAACGCGCAATGTGCACTTCACGGTTTATCTATGCACGGGGCCCTAGCTACACCACTGTCTAGAGGCCTTAGCACGAACAACTTACGACAAAGTATTCAAATAGTCCATTGTCAATTATTTGAGAAGTCAGATGAAACTATACAACCGACTGACGTAATACGAATACTTAGTCGCAAATTGCCTCAGCGCTTTCATAAGTTAGGATTTACAGGCACATACGTTGATAGAAAAGAAAATTAATATTAAAATAACACTATTATAATATAATGGTCCTTCAAGCCAGATGAGCCGGATATTTTAATTTTATTTATTTTTTTTATTTAGCTATAAAACTAATTTTTAAAATGGTGCATGTCTTTCAAATATTACTGACAGATAGTCTGTAATTTTTCAAAGATATTTTGAAAACCACCACAAGGCGTACATTTTCCTCTTTTATTTTCTATATCCTGCTCCTATACTATATTATTAGGTGGTATTTGTAAGGACAATAATATTATAATAATTAAAATCCAATTATTCTTAATACAAAAGCCATCTTAAAAATATTATAAAACTTTATTTGATATAAAAATTGATAATGCGTAACTGACCTTCGGCAGCTTATCTATGGTATCATTAGTGTAGTCTTTGGTTTCCCCATCCGTCTGCAGTAGTCCAAGTATCGGAACATCCACCGTCGCTACGTTACCCCCTCCACTTGCCTTGCCTCCAGACATTATCTAAACCAATTAGAAACAACAATGCTTTTCTGAACATTACATAAAAATCACAAAACCTAAATCATTTAAATGTAAATATAAACAACATCATATAAATATGTTTAACATTAGAATTACTAAAATTTCTGGCAATATAGGTATATAATATTTATAGATATACTAGCGACCCGCCCCGGCTTCGCACGGGTCAAGATTTTTTGACAAAAAAAGCAGGGGTTGTATGTATTTTTTAATGCCACATTATAAAAAAATAAAAACAAAAAATTTCGTCCAAAAATTAAAAAAAAAATTTAGGGGTGGACTACCCCTAACATTTAGGGGGATGAAAAATAGATGTTGGCCGATTCTCATAGATACCGGATAAGCACAAAAAATTTCATCAAAATCGGTCAAGCCGTTTCGGAGGAGTATGGCAACGAAAACTGTGACACGAGAATTTTATATATTAGATAATACATATACATCGGAAACAGAGAGGGGTGGAAGATAAATTCGACCGTTAATTATTGCATTAATTAATAACAAAATAACACAAGATCTAGGCAATTGTACCATGATGAAAACACTTTTCTTCTAAAGGGAATTATATTTTTTGTGTCAAAATAGTTTTCTACACTGCCAGATCGTCTTGATCAATCCATTTTTATAAATATTTTAATATTATTTTTTGTCAGCAAATTAAAGGTTTTTGTTCTTTACACTTTTTCGTGGTTATATAACATAATCCTGTACTCACAATTAATTATAATTTTAAACTTTAGCCTCCAATATTGGAAAATTTTATAATAACATTTTTTGGAAAAAATAATCAAATAAGTTTTCATAAAATTTTAAATTATTTCAATCTTCCGAGTTGTAATTATTAGACCAACTAAAATATATTATTTAAACTTCATATCTAGTAAACGCAATTCAATTAAAGCAAAAATTAAGTAATTCAGTAGTGTCTGAGTCAAACGCTATAAACCGCCCATCTATAAGTCTACCGAAATCTAGTTAATAATTTTCCACGTCTAATATCTGCTGGCGGGGTAAGTGAATTCCCGAGTCCTCTAATTGGGCAAGGAGCAGACATATATCTGTGTCTGTTTCACTGATCATTTTTCTTTACATAATATCGACAGACGAGCATGAGTTTCACTTGATGGTAGGTGATATCTCATCCACAGGGGGGTTAGAACGCAAGTCGCAAAACGATTCGACTGATCGTCTCGCTTCATTGTGATTGGTGTAGAGAGTCTCTAGAGAGTGTCTACACCAATCACAATGAAGCGAGACGATCAGTCGAATCGTTTTGCGTCTTGCGTTCTAACCCCGCAGAACATCAGTCAATGATGCGCTGTCGACTTACTTTTAATTTCGAGCATTCGGAAATCCATATACTGAAACCAAAACGCGCAATGTGCACTTCACGGTTTTTCCATCTATGAACGAAATAATTCCTCCCACCCGATCAATGCCCAAGTTACCAGACGTGGGGAAGACATGCTTACAGAAAATTATAAGCATGTGCTCCCGGTGGGATTCGAACCCACGACTCATCGATTCGCACGAACGCGCCAACGAGCCCGTCGACCTACATACCTGCTGTCCCTGGTCAACCAAGTGAGCGTTGACGAGCACACCGTGTTCGGGAAAGCTGTGTATGTGCGTGCCACTCGCGTAGTACATCGAGTGCCCCCCCAGTGTGAACGTGCCCTCGAACACGCGGTCTCCTAGCGCCACCTACATACAATCACTGTACGATTTAACAATATGAATGATATTGTCTTTTATTAACGCGAGTATCACACATTTAAATAAAATACTGTATACCGGATTAAAACGCGATTTATTATTTATATTGTTTAAATTATTATTTATCCCGACGTTTCGGATGCTTTTCAGCAACCGTGGTCGCGGGGAGACAGAAATAATTTAAACAATATAAATAATAAATCGCGTTTTAATCCGGTATACAGTATTTTATTTAAAAATATGAATGATTTTAACAATAATTACATTTAACCCTTGGCATGTAGGGTCTGTCAGACCCAGGCCAACGCGTAATCTGTTGTAGTTAATTCAAATTTATATTTTGTGCCTAACCGCTCTCAATAGCTGACCATTACTAACCGCGGGACGTCCTCCTATATATAAGTTTGTTAATTTCTTATATGAGTTTTATTATTAGTATTAGTTTACCCTTTGAATATACTTATCATAGCAATAAATCGCCAAATCTAAAAAGATATATAGAAAATCCCAAGTCGAAAAAATCGGGTCTGACATACCCACCAGGCATAGCATGTAACTTTTAGTCACCAGACATGCCGAGGGTTCAAGCATTTTTTGAGAATTTTTTACTTGGTTTAGTTATTTTCAATAAAAACTTACCTGGAAAATACTCAGTAAGTCATTTAAGGCAGGTACATTTGATCCACCAGTCTCAGGAATCCACCTATAACAAAAGATTAAGTATAATGATAACTCACAAAAATCGACCCAAAAATCTCCAAATCAAATGGCACTCCTGGGAAATAATGTTTTTCGTTAATAATTATGTTTTTATTAATACAAATATATAAATTTAAGCAAAATAACTTATACGGTCAACTTTTCACTAATAAATTCCACGTCTGATTATCGATTAATAAGGTAATTATTAGTGATTTAACATTTAAGCCCACAATTTTTTGAAAAATAACTATAGCATAGATGGAAAAACCATAAGAAAAGTGGATATTACGCAATTCGATTGCGATTAGGTCGATAGCGCATGATTGACAGATGTTCTGTGGCTGAGATATCACCTACCATCAATTTGAGCCTCATACTCGTCTATCGATATCTAGCATAAAAAAAAACTAACCATTGCCTAGTGTTCTCATCGTAGAACTTGACGTGTCGCAATAGTGACGCATTGTACCAGTCCGCAAACACGATAAGCGACAGTCCAGTATCAACGGATTTCTTCAGTGCTGCCATCTCTTCGGGGAAGTATTCGTCTTCCGGATCCACCAATAGAAGAGCACCGTATAGCGACGTATTGATACACGTCAGAGGCGTACCTGACCACAAAGGTTATGAAAAATGGTAGCGCTCTTTTAACTTTTCCGATGCCTTACTGCAGCTAAATTATTCCTATACTAGCAAAACGCCCCGGCTTCGCACGGGTGCATTGTTGCAAAGTTTCATGATAACAGGTTGAGTAGTTTTGGCGTTAAAGCGTAATAAACAAACTTACATTCACATTTATAATCTATATATCGCTCATTGAATACAAAACTGCCACAAGTCAAACTACACTTTTTTACAGAAGAGCTTATGAAAGAACAAAAAACGTAAACATAAGCCCTTTTGTAAAAAACTGGAGTTTGACTTGTGGCGATATATAAAAGAGATTTCCACCTATATAGTCACTCATCACGATATCTCTGGAACCATAAGGCGTAGCGACTTGAAATATGGTAGGAATATTCCTTTCGCCGAGTAGAGGTCAACTAAGAACGGATTTTACGAAATTCAACCCACAAGGGGGGTTGCGGGGGCAATTGCTAGTATTATATATAGCTAGAAGGGATTAAAAAAAAATAAGTTTCCTCTAATTACAACTGGCAGATAACTATACCCGTTTTACTGAGGGCCTAGCACGAACGACTATAGAAAAAGTATTCGAATCGTCCATCTGTCAGTTGCATGAGAACTCATTTGAAATTTCATACAAATGACAGCTCGACGATACGAATACATTTTCGCAAGTTGTTCGTGTTAGGCCCTCTAATCATTTTTCTTTACTCATTATCTAATTTTTTTGTCGACAGCGCATCATTGACTGATGTTCTGTGGCTGAGGTATCACCTACCATCAAGTGAACCTCATGCTCGTCTGTCGATATCGAACATAAAAAAAAGCCAACATACCCATAACCTCAACATAGTAGCCATGCTCTCGCAGCCGTCGGTACATGTCCCGGAAGTTGGTGTGGATGTGGTCCGCGTGCCAGTCCAGGGGGTCGTGCTTGGCCCGGAGGTCGTCCCGGGGGAAGTAGCCCCCCGGGTAGCGGAGACTGTGGAACTGATCCCATAGCAGACGTCGGGAACGGACCGGCACTGGTATCACGCGTGCACTATATAAAAAGATATGTCCTCAAACTTGCGCGAAAATTAACACATTAACACAGGCCTAGCATGACAACCGCGACAAAATTTTGTCGACTGTTTTCTCGTGTTTTAATCGATTTTCAGTTGAAATTGCATACAAATGAATAGATCGGTCGAATACTTCTTCGTAAGATATTCCTACTCGGGGTTTTTTTCATGTTAGACATCGACAGAAGAGTATGAGTTTGACTTGATGGTAGGTGATACCTCAGCCACAGAATATCAGTCAATGGTGCGCGTCGACCTATATTTTACTTCGAGCATTCGGAAATCCATAGACTGAAACCGAAACGCGCAATATGCACTCCACAGCTCCATCTAAAAACGGTGGTTCGTTACCCGGTCGGAATTTTCGATATTTCTCCCATCCGATCAATGCCCGAAATTACCAGACGTGTAGAATACATACTAAAAGAAAATTATAAACACGTCGTCCCAGTGGGATTCAAACCGAACAGAAGAAATAAGTAGAAATGCAATGTGTCATAATTTGTACCGGAGCAACTGTCGACAAATTCACACAAATGAATGGAGTATTTAACACTACACACAGTTACAATTTTTTTTCAATTCGTTTGTTTTTATTTAACTCAAAACTAGCTAAATCACACTGGTCCTACAATTGATAATATATCTTGGCGATAACGGTTACTTTGGCTTAGCGCACAAAGTACATACGTTTTGTAATATTAAAACAAACTAATGTATAATTATTAATAACTAAACTAAACTTTATGTGAAAGAGATAAGGTTGATTTTGTCTGACTGTGATCGATTTAGCGGCACCGTGCTAAATTGTGACTCGCATGCCCCGCCTACTTTGCACTTCCACTTATTTTTCCTGTTCTGTATAATTACATTATCATAGATGGAAAAGCCGTGAAGTGCATATTGCGCGTTTCGGTTTCAGTCTATGGATTTCCGAATGCTCGAAGTAAAAATTGGGTCGACAGCGCATCTGACTGATGTTCTGTGGCTGGGGTGTCACCTAACATCAAGTGAACCTCATGCTCGTCTGTCGATATCTGACATAAAAAAATAAAAAAATAAAAAACATACCGTATGGGCAGCATGAGCGTTGTATTTCTCGTCTTTTGCCGAAACGTCTCATCAAAGCTCTCAATAGTAATATTCACGTGACCCTAAAATAACACATTAACAATGTCAAAAATTGAGCCATATCCTTTTAAAGGCTTTGAAGGTTTTCAACTTTACTAATGACTAGCAAAGCGCCCTAACTTCACACGGGTGCAATGTAGATATTATACACAAAACATAGCCTATGTTACTCGCTGATAATATAGCAGTAGTTTTCGAGTTTACTCATAATATACAAAAATACAAAATTTCACAAATACAAATCTTTCCTCTTTACAATATTAGTATAGATATAGATTATTTATTAGGGGTGTGACTGATGATATAACAAGTAAAATAAGAGAGTGGAGAAGAAAACATAGTGCGATCACTCAAAATAAAAATATGAAACGGCAGAAAGGAGGATTACAAGAAAATATATTTTTAATATTAAAAAGTATACATTTATACTTGTTTCTTTACTTATTTTTATCCGCACTTTTTTTATAAATACGTATACAGGTGAATTTCCAGAAATAAATTCAGTATAAGCCTCCAAACATCAGCTTTTTTGCAAAAAAATTACCTGAACTTTGGGCGTTCATAATGTACTCATAAATTGTGAAAGTAAATAATTTGTATGATAGAAACCTTGCAAATGTAATGGAGATTCTAAATTACAAAAAAATATTCCACAAACTTATTTTCACAGCATTTCCTAGAACAAGTTTTATGAAATTTCCGCACACAATTTTTCGTCCAATGTTATCGCGTTCTCACTCACTCGTTAGCGGTAGAGGTATGCGCTGCATGAAACAAAAAGCTTTTCAACCATGCTCGCGTTGACGATAGACGAACCGGGAAGGGCCCTCTTAAAAAGGCGTTAAGAAAGTTTAAAACCCATCAACCCATTTTCATGCAACATATCTCACCTCGACAACCCCGTCATAATCAGCACCAGTCTCCAAGACATTGAACCGAAGAGCCAACCAGCCCGAATATGGCCAGATGATGTCGATATGCTCTACTGTGATCGACAGTATGAGGCCATTTGGTAAGTGAGGATGCCACAACACTTGTTTCTGAAATATAAATCGTCATTTAACACCTCCAACAAAAATAAAGTGACTGATGGTTAGACAGCGTTATCGCGGGGGCACGAATCATTTGTAGATTATGTAAAAAGAGTGGACAAACTACATAAAGTCATTTGAGAGTACATTGGGACTTTTTACAGCGTTTCTGCATCAATTCATATCCTTTCAGTGAAAAGGCCAAGGAGGTTTAATACCAATATGAGGAGGCCATAAAATTAACATATCTAAGAGAATAAACCAAGTTAATCTGAAAAATTGTCTAAGTCGACATTTCAGTATTTTATTAATTCTAAAATACGTTTATAGATATTTTTTGAATAGACCACTACTGGCACAAATAAATACTCTCAGAGGGCGCGTAAAACTAGGTATTACATACTAATTGTCTATTCTAGACAGATATTCTTGGACATGTTCGTTCGTGCCCTCGCGATAACGACGTCTACTGATGGTACTCTCACCAATATCGTTTTTTGCCATAAAATTTATGCCGCCTTTTGACAGCGTTGTTATCTTATTTGAATACAGAAACGGGCTTAAGTTACTGTTGATCTTAACTTTCATATTTAGGAATGCCATCAACAAACGTAACGGTTTTTGTGGTAACGAAATGAAACTGTTAATTACAAACTGATAATCTGTTTAAAAAACAGTTAATTAATTCAACTGGTTTTGCGCTAAATAAACAAGCTGCCTCGGATGATACCCTAATCCTCGCGTTGCATTCGAAACTCGTTGAATGAAACAGTTAATTTCGGTAAATGCAAAGCAGCTAATTCTAAAAGCTTTTTAAAAAGCTGCTTGGTGATTTAACGCTGACTCCTAGTGTCTAGCAAACGTGCCTAACATGTTAAAAGCCACATACGTCGTACGGTTTCAAATATTGCCCGACACGTTGATTTATCCAAAGGACTAATAAAGTTATGAAATATTGATAAAATTCTCAAAATTTCCTACCTTTTTCGATTTAACTTACCACATTTCCCGCTACTCCCAGGCCGTTGATGATGGTAACGTTAGCGATAGTCGGCTGAGCGCTATAGTATAATGGTTGAGTGCAATATGGCCACATGTACTGGCATTCTGTGAGGTCTACGTAGGGGGGGCTGAGACTCGCTTGCGGTTCGTATTCTCTCAAGAACTGAAACAGGATTCATATTCCGTGAGTGTTATATATATGTAATGGTAACATTAATATTATTAATCTATGGTGTGCTTGGTGGCAACACCAGATAGAATCAGTATATAAAAATGAATAAAGATGGCCTAACAGAGGTTTTGACTTTTATTTAAAAATACATATAAAACAGTGAGTATACAGTTAAATATAATATTAAACTGACAAGGAGACGGCAAGGGTATTCAAATCGAGATGAGAGTAAATAGGGCTTTTAATGGGCTTCAACAAATGACACTATGTAAATAAGTGTATGTATATATTTTCTCTACGTTCGTTGGTCACAGTAAGAATTCTTTAACTACTAGAGTGTTTTGACCGATACGACCTGACTACCCTAGCATTTACAATTTGCGTGAAAGTTCATATCGTTAATCTATCACTGTACGAAAAATTTACATTACGAATACCATCTCGCAAGTTGTCCGCTTGCACCTACATATGGTAACACCTTAAAAGCATAGTAACAGTTACGACTCCTCTGCGGGTGCTGAAAAGCTGTCTTGGTCATTTAACATGGCACTTGACTCCACTGGTCACTACCAGCGGGTTCGCTGGCTTTCCTGTACTATAGAAATGAAGTTAAGATATTTTGAAACGGAAAATTGATTGAATAAATACCTGATAAGCGCTGATAAGGTCCAATTTCCCGTGGCCCTGTTCGAACATGTTAGGTCCTTGCAGCCGCCTCGCCGTGATACACAGGGCTTGCTTTACAGACGCTGGCGTGAGGTTTTGGCGAGGCACCCCGCTAGCTAATAACGCAATGGCGCCAGCCACCACTGGAGATGCCACCGATGTACCTATTAAATAATATAGACCACTAGTGGACCCCGCAGACGTTGTTCTGCAACAACTTTGGCTTCGAAAATGCCCATTTACCCACTATAATTGTCTCATATGTCACTGATTTGCAGTGGACATCTGTTATTCCAAAAAAGCTAAGTATGCATGACGTGAGCAGTCAAGATGGCGGAGTCTAGAAAACGTTTGTATGGGAAATAGAAAAGGGCTGTTTTAGGGTTTTCCCGGAAATTATTAAATTTTTCTCGCCTTTTAAACCTTCCCTAGACCTCCACGAACATTTCAAGACTAAGATAAGATAAATCCGTTCAGCCGTTGTCGAGTTTTAGTGAGACTAACGAACAGCAATTCATTTTTATATATATAGAAGATATAGAGATAGATTAACCCTCGGCATGCCTGGTGACTAAAAGTTACATGCTATACCTGGTCTGTCAGACCCGATTTTTCGACTTGGTTTTTTCTATATCAAAACACAATAAAGCATTAAATAATGTTCTTAAATTATCATAGAAAAATTTAAATGGAGGTCTAAATTATAAAAAAAATAAAATCGTGATTTCTCAAGAACTACTTCTTTGTGTTGGGACACTCTCGTTGCCGATGCTCGTTCTATGCCCTTTATTTGAGAGCTGGCGATAAATGTAAAATTAGAAGCATTTAATATGTATTTTTTACTGACGTTCATAAGTGTACATTGTGTTACCTAAATAAATAAATGATTTTGAATTTGATGTACGACATGATTGACTGATGTACTGCCACCGAGGTAGCTAAGTCCAAGGGAACCTCACGCTTGTCTATAGTGTACGCGCAAGTGCTAGTCTCCTCCTGCGGTATGTGAGCGGCAGGGCGGGGGATATTTACACACGTCCAGTGTTGCCAACTCAGTGGATTTTCCACTAGATCTGGTGGTTTAGACCTCCCATTTAGCGGATAAATTTTGGTTTTAGTGGCTAGTGGATTTTCTAGTGGTTTAGATTTTTCCAGTTAGTGGTAAGGTCATCGACATAGTATTAAATAGACTTCAGGTCGCATACAAAATTCACGAAAAAATTGTCCCGATTATTTAAGCCACGTTCCTTGTCAAATTTTGAAAAAATGACACTGATCAATGGGAACAAAGAAAAGAGTGAAGTCTATATAAGTATATATATATATATATATATATATATAAATCCCGCTACACTTTTGGCAACCTTTCATTTTGCAACCTTCTGGCAACCACCACTTCTAATAGACTTAAAGCAATATTAATCATGTATATTAACGTATCAACAACTATAATACCTAGTGTGTAACTTTAAATTCACCTTGTTGCAATATCCTAGAATATACTAATTTACCAGTATCAATATTCTTCGCAGTACTTTTGACAACCAAACCACATTGGTATACTTACTCCATCCGCGTATATTGAAGTATATTATTCATCATTCCACTAGAGATAAGACTACCGTTTACTTGGAAATAAATTGGAACTCTGTATATTGTTTGTATACTGAATCCACTCCCTCGTACGTCGGACAACCTCCCATTAGCGTGTACTTCTGGCGCCTTGATATACAGAACATTATATTGATGTTCATTTACTGACAAAAGTGGCTACCTTTCATAAGTCTAATTGATGTGGTAACCTTGTACACTGTACAGTCAGATATCAAAATTATTAAAATAATACATTATGTGTTATAATTGTTATTTAGGAGAAACAGATAAATTACTCTGAAATATCTATTTAGTAATAATATTAATTTTGTTCTCATCATACTTAAAGTGTACAGACTTTATACTAAAATTATTTTCAACATTTGACTATTCAGTAAAACATAACTGAAAGGGAGAAATTAAAAAGTATGGGGTCTACTTAGAATAGTGAAAGAGAGTTTCCATCAGATCAAATAACCATAAAACTGAAACAAAAACTAACAACATAAAGGAAATTATATTCCAAGTAGCTTTTTAGAAAATATCTTGGTAAGACGCCTCTTACTTCAGCACCAAATATATTTAGGTTAGATAAATAGAGTTTTGCAAGATTAGGAATCGTTTTCGGAGGAGCCATTTGTGAAGAGATTTTTGATTTTTTATAGGAGACAGCTTGGATTTTTTTTTAAACTTATCATATCTAAATAGCATACTATAATAAAAATTAATATAATAATTGTCTGCGTTCATAAGTGTTTCATATTTTAAAAGTAATAAGAAAATCTGAAATTATTGTTTAAAGCTTTAATGAGAAAAAAATAAAGAGACTTTTTGGAAAGAAGCAAAGATTTAAATGAAAACTTCAGTTTTTTTTACTACATAAAATAATAAACATGTATCAAACCATTCTATGACTGAATTAGATTCTTGATTTTCGCTATTAATACAGTAAATAAAGCCGTTTTTTTGGTCAACCTCGCACTTAATTTCCGATCCAATTTTTTTTTTTTAGATTAAGGGTCACTTACTGACCATAAAAACATAAAATGCTGACAGATCCAGGTGGAGCTTCGATCGCAATCTTGAAGTAAAGTTTTTGGCCGATATCTCGGAAACTATGCACTTTAGGGCAAAAGTTATCGAGACCATTATTGTAGAGAATAATGCATCGCATCTTTTGTTTCCTCTAAACTTTTTCGTAAAACTTATCGTTTACGATTTATGGCCCATTTAATGAACTGGTTTTTATATTTTGGTCAATAACTCTTAAAATATTTGATTAATCAATAAAATGCATCTGTTCAATTTTAAAGATCACTTTATTCTCTACAATTTTTGTTAAAAACTTTTTTTTCTAATGCCCATTCTTTTTGAGTTATAGAACGTTTAATGTTGGAATGCCCGTGTACTCGGAGGTGTAAAACTGGCATTTAAATAAAAGTATGTACACTCAGTCACTCAAGTTATATTTTTTATATCAAGACTACCCGCGCCTTTGCTCACGTTATTTAAGCCTACGTGTCAATCCAAGGCCTTCTTCTTCATTCAACTCTAAAATGCGTTCAGTAATTGGACGCTGTTAAGCAATACAGTGTCAACCCACAAAATGATAAAAATGTAAATTTTTATACAAATCGCTTCCTTATGAGCTGAAGTACATATTTCATAAAAAAATATATATATAAAACTAGCGGGCACGAAACCCTAAAATGTTTAAAATATTCAACAATAATGCACTAAATTCTATTACTTTAATTGCTCCAAAGAAAAACAATAGTATATAAAAATTTAGTCTAATAATTATAATTACAAAAAAAAACTATTATTTCTGTTATTTTTTAAAAGAAATTTATTAAAACCTAATTAAAACTTCAAACTCAATTTTCTCAAAATGGCAACCATGTGGGTTGACACTGTATTGCTTAACAGCGTCCAATTTTAACTATCTTCTCCGGGGCTAGTTTCTCAAATTGCAATTCACAACACCACGATCGCTTTAATAACGAGCCGGCAACGTTTGGTGTCCAAATCATCGGTATGGTAAAAGCCAAATATACGGCGCCGAGCCGGCAACGTTTGGTGTCCAAATTATCGGTATAGTAAAAGGCAAATATACAGCGTTGTGTATACAGACCCTCTGGCGGCAGAACCCGGAATCATATTATACTTTTCCAAACAATTCGGAGGGAATTTGGTGTCCATCTCAAAAATTGATATAGTACCCCTAACACCATCTACCGTTGACTGGTGATAAAAATATTGCAAAACTAAGTGGCGTCCGTATAACGGTCGCCAAATGTCGGTGGTCGCCACTTTAAATGCATTTTTGTGTTCATTGGATGCCAAAAGTGTTGCGGGATGAATATATATATATATATATAAATATATATATATATAAATATATATATATATATATATATATATATATATAATATATAATTATTATACACATCTATGTATTATACACACTTGACTAACTTCGAAGACTTTGGTATTATTAGTATAGTTTATGAAACACCAATGTGTAAATTATCATGTATCTAGTAGGGTACAAAAACTATAATATATTTGATAAACAATAATATTATAATGTTTTATATAAATAGTAATTCGTATGTTAAATAATAATATCCGCAAAATGTTCCGAATATATACAGATTGGAATATTTTCTTTTCCGTTTTAGCGTGAAAGCGTAACAAACAAAAAAAATCACTTTCGCATTTATAATATTACTAAGGATGCTTATCCTTAGATAGTAAGAATTATGGTAGTACTAATCTACTCCATGCATCCACTATTCTGTTACACAATAGTTTGCGCATGTGTTGGCTAACCTTGGCCAAACATTTGTAGCGTTCATTTAAAACAGATAATTTTGTTAAAATTTTCAATTATTTGTTAGTTTGAAAGCTTAAAATATATCTTATTTTATATGTACTAACCAAAAATAAGACTCCGTCCGTAAAATTGTTTTTTCGGGAATTATTTTCGCAATTTTTGAAGACAAACTGTATCATTGTGAAACGTCTTAACATTGGCCGTGCTTGAAGAGAACTAAACAAAATAGACTCTCACATTTCAAGTGAGCCGATATTTACCGGCACGGATTTTTTGCGTCGACCCGATATCTAGTATATTGTTGATCGAAGGGTAAGGTGCAATATTCAACCACTAGTACGATTTACATGAATACTCTAGTTAGGAAAGAATATTTTAAAGAAAACTATCTTTTCGGATTTTTCGCAGACTTATTTGGATTTTTGGTTGCAGATATTTCGAATTCTTTATAGCTATCATCACGGGAGGGACTAAGGTTTTAGATGTCTCATAGGCATTATATGGACGCTGTTAAGTAATACAGTGTCAACCCACAAAATGATAAAAATGTAAATTTTGATACCAATCGCTGGAGTACATTTTTCAAAAGAGATATATATAATTTAAATCGTTTAAATAGCAAAAATATTGAAAAAACTAGCGGCCATGAAACCTTAAAATGCTTAAAATATTTGACAGTAATGCACTAAATTCTATTATTTTGATTGCTACCAAGAAAACCGATATATATTTAGTGTAATAATAATAATTGCAAAAAAATCTATTGTAACTGCCGTGGCTCTGGACAGTATTGCCGTTTAAAGAAACTAAAATGCGCTTATCTTACCCTTATCAAAAATACGCTATATCTTGCTAATATCCGGCTTCTAAAATGCACTAGTTTCTGCTAAACGATTTGTAAATATGTATAAAAATAGGTAGGTTGGGTATATTTATAAAATAAAGACGTTTTCATATATTCTGATTTAAAATTAAGTTGTTTTTTATCAATTAAATTAATAATTTCTACAACATTTATACTGTCATCATCACCCCAGATGTTGATAATGAGCCTACACAACCTACTGTCCCTTCTTCCTCAGTAGCACCTCTATTTAAAATTTTCACTTTTCATTTATTTTAACGTTTCACTTTCCACGAAACAAAACAAAAAGCACTACGTCGAAACTCCAAAGGAAGAAAAACCAGTTCTTCTCGGTTAGTTACGCTAAGATAATATTAAAGCGAGACATATATATATAATACCATAATGATAAAAGGACATGAAACAAAAAACGCAACATTTTGGTCGGGAAATATGAAATATCCAAATGAAATCAACTCGCTACTTTCATTTCTCAATAGTTTTAGGCGTCCGAAAAACTATCAAAATAATGGTGCGGTGCAGTTATGAGAAAAAAGAGCTAGAGACTCTACAATTGCACTAGGTCTAGCGAAAAATCCACTAAATCGGCAACACTGGCTCTGGATTAGTGGTTTTCTGGTGGATCAGGATGCCACATTTGGTGGATTCGTAAAAATAAAGTTGGCAACACTGCACACGTCACGCTGACTCAGTCTGCCGTCGACCGCCGCGACGGTTACACGACTTATTTGTTCGCGCCAGTTTATTCCAAACACACATGGGTTAAATATCCTAAGATGGGTCCGCCAATACCACGACAAGTGAAAAATGTTATTTAGAAAATGTAATTCGAGTTTGCAAACATCGGAAATTACAAAATTTTCATCTTCACGGAAACCTGAATACTTATTGAAAAATGTTAATTTGTTTTAAAAACTGTTTTGTACCATTAATAATAAAATTTAATTAACACTTTTAACTGTGTGTTTTGCTTAGCCCGGAAATAGAAAATATAATTTTATAATTTACCCGTAACATTAATTAAGACAGTTTCTAACATAGTTATCCGGAGATTTATCTGTTCTCATATGTCTCGGGCGTGTCTTGAAAATACGCGCCCTCCCCCGTCTCACCGCTCACATACCTCAGGCGGAGACTAGCACTTCCGCGCAGACTATAGTAAATTTATCTTTTTACCACTAAGCGAACGACATCCACCGCTGACGCTGGAACCACGAACTGCACTTCCATAAGTTACTATATCCGGCTTCATACGACCATAACCCTGCAAATAAATATTATAACTTATATATTTTGAATGAAATTTGCTGGAATAATATTTAGAACAATCAAGTAAACGTACAATAAATTCAAATTCAGCTGCCGGGTAAATTCACTTGTGAAATGTAATTACAGTATTCTTTTGATGAACATCTACACGACTGATACAATATTTCACTTCATGTATCGGCATTTTCGTGGTAAATGTTGAATTTCTTTGACAACATCACTGTGACTCGAACAAACAGAGACTGATCGCTCATCTGGTGTACTTTTTAGGTACTTTTAACAATGAAATAAACGTACAATAGAATATTTGATTTATAAAAGGGCTAATTATTTAAATATAATAATAATAATATACAGCGAACATCTTTATTAGTACAATTTTTCTGCGCGTGCGTGACTGGACTCTTCGAAAACCATTGGAACTAATATTTATAATATTATATAAATATTATTATTAAAGTCACACCTTGAATTTTCTTCTTACCGGTTTACGGACGTCATAATATAAAAAGAGTTATCCCAACAGCCGGTATAGCATGACGGCCACGAAATATCTCGCAGACGAGAGAAGACAAACTAAGATGTAAGATATCTCGATATATTATATCTCGACATCGACAATTCTGATAGAAAAGATATCTCGATCGACAAATATATCTATTTTTGATATTAAAAGTCGAGTTTTAAGTGTAATTGTCATGTTAGACCCGGAAGAAGTAAAGAGATAATCGATTAAAACACTAGAAAACGATCGATTTTTTTTTGTGGCGGCTGTCATGCTAGGCCGGCTGAAGGGATATTCAATTATTTTGTTTTTCTTTTTATATTTATGTAAACTTTACTAGCATAAAAAGACTCACATGTGGCAGTTCCCACGTGGTCATCCCTCGCGATGAGAACTTTGCTATCCGGTCATCGAACCCAATACCCCCAACTCCAATAACATCCATCTGATCCGCCGGGTTGTTGAGGGTACCGTATAGTGGACCATCATTCCCGATAGCTGACACCATTATAACCTGTCAAAACATCAAATTCTCTGTATCTGCCTAACCCAATAGGAAATAAATTTTTTTCATGGGCAAATCATCATTGATACGTGTATGGTATCAATGATGATTTCCAGAGGGGGGATGAGAGGTCAAAAGCAGGAACTGAATACCGGTTAATTTACTATGGGAGTGATACCGGTATAATAAAGGTTTTTGTTAATATTCTTTGGTTTTTATTCATATTTACTGAAAAAAAATTACTGTGTTAAGTTTAGTGTGCATTACTCTTTAAAACTAATATCATGGTATCTCAGTCAGACAGGTATTTTGGAAAATAAAAATTAACCGGTTTCAGTCCCTGGTCCCAAGAGTAAAAACGTGATCTACCGCCTAAAACCCTACGGTGGCCGTCTTCGATGCTGCTTCGTACTCTCTCAGTGAATATCCCACCCGGGACGAGATGTTTATAATTTTCTGTAAGCATGTTTTCCCCACGTCTGGTAACTTCGGGCATAGATCGGGTGAGAGGAATATCTAAATTCCGACCGGGTAAGGAACCACCGTTCATAGATGGAAAACATTGCGCGTTTCGGTTTCAGTCTATGGATCTTCGAAGACTTGAAGTAAAAAGTAGGTCGACAGCGCATCATTGATTGATGTTCTGTGGCTGAGGTATCACCTACCATCAAGTGAACCTCATGCTCGTCTGTCGATATCTAACATAAAAAAAATATCACATCACAATGATAACATTACTATGATGAACAATATATATACCTTATTAGCAGTAAGTTCCCATACTTTATCTACAAATGGGTGATCCATAAAATCAGGTCCCCCAATACTTAAATTTAGGACATCGATTTTCTTCATTATGGCATAATTGAATGCATCCAAAAACCAAGATGTATAGGAGACCTAAAATGTAAGTGTGAAATATAATTTTTGGAACGAATAAAACAAACATTAGTTAGGAAATTAACATTTTTTGCTAAAACAATTTAGCTTCTATTCCAAATGGATTTTTTTTATCGTAAGACGCATGAATTTTAATCGAAAACTTATGCCTTGATCTATGTATATATATCGGATATGCGGCGGAAAGGTTGTAGTCATTTAAGTCCCATTTACATTATGCCATTTTCTTGTAAAAACAAGAGCAATAATTGAATGTAATAATGGAAGCCCAATGATTGACATCCAAGAATTGTAAGCAACTATTTATAATACATGCGGATATCATGTACTTTATCGTAATACGTATATGTTTACGTAATCACATATATGATTTATATAATTTATATAATTAAGTTCAGGCCATTATTATTTTTCATTTTATTTTTGCATTAATAGGGCAAGCCGAGCTTATGGGCTTGTATGGTGGTCCCGCCACTGGTTGAAAACCAAACTTGTATAACGGATGTTTGATGTTGTTAAGACCAAGCAAGAAACTTGCATCGTGTTTGGTCCTATAAAGATAATTTCGTAATCAAAAATGAAGCCCATACGATAGACGTTAAGAGCATGGGCTTGAGAGTTAATAATATAACAATAATATCGTGTATTTATTTGTTCCAATGATCTGGTTGACCTTAACAGTTCTCTTCGAGAGGCTGTTTGGTAAAAATATCTAGATATAAACCTGCCATTCATCTACGTATTTTAAACGTTCTCCTCTCTATATTTAACTACGTATTTTATGTTTGTATGTCAAATCACTGCATATAATATATATTAGCAATCCGCCCAGGCTTCGAACGGGTGCAATAATTGGAGTATCCAACACAAAAGTAATTTTTCAATTCGAACCAGTTGTTCCCGAGATTAGCGCGTTCATACAAACTTTTCAGCTTTATAATAGTATATATAAATATATATAGATTATATTATATAGTATAGATATAGATTATATGTTATTAAAACTCCGCAACTGAAAAATTAATGGATCATAGGTATGGCATCTTTATTGTCATATTATCAAAAAACATATTTATTCAGACCGTACAAATATTATTACAAAATCAATGGCTGGAACTAGCATTCTTGACAAGACTCACCTGGTTGTCAGTAAATACGCGAAATATATGTAATTCGGCATCAGGAGCGAAGCCAAGGCAATCAGCCCTAGAGGCTATCACGCCAGCTACAAATGTCCCATGCCCTAGTGCATCGTCCAGAGTCTTCTCACCAGTCCAATCTGTCCGCTCACGAATTCGGCCAAAATGTGGGTGATTGCGGGATAACCCAGTATCAAATACTGCCACTTTTATTCCTTCTCCTGCAGGTAAAATTCAAGGTAAACAAGTTTAAGACAAACAGCAAAAATACGATAGAGTTATCCAAACACATTTTAACTACCTGAGGTTTATAATGTAAGACCCCTAATGATACCTTATGTTACGCTTCAATATATTTTGGCTCTGTTCAAAAATTCAATTTAGAAAAAAATAGGTATTAATAGTTTTAATTAAGCAACTGTGAGTGTAGCTGTCTTATCACTTGATTTTATAATTATAGGTACCTACTATAAAAAAATACAGTCAAAATGACAGCAACAGTAAATATCAGTAGGATATATTATGTTTTTAGCAATAATGTATGTATATACAAACATATTAGGCATATGCCTTTAGCGCTTTCTAGACTTCCATAATAGAAAAAACTAATATTGATCCATTGTTGATGTTGCCATAGAAAACACCTAGAATCAATTTACATACTATGTTTATGACACTAACTGTTTATGCGTATTTTTGTGAACACACAAGCACTAAAGGTTTGCTGTTTCTATCACTATAAGATTAAAATACCCCTTAGATAGCCTCCAGATAATCCAACATAGAATGTCTGTTCATTATAACTTTCATTTAATGAAGGCTATTGTACTAATTCTAATCAAACATACGCAACATAACTCATTTTTCTAATCTAGCTTTTACTGACGCAATTGTCAATATTGTTCAGTATTTGAAAATCAAAGTTTTGACAAACTAATAAAAATAAATAAAGAAAACATCTTCCCTATAAAACCTACCTGTTACTCCAAGGGACCACAGCACATCTGCCTTAAGAACAGAGGTGATCTGCCTAGGCACTGTTCTCAAGAGTTTCCGGGATGAATATCCATCATTCTTTAAGATAAATAGAAACAGTTTAATTACTTAGTGGTATAAAACTTCCAATTTATGCAAGATGACGGCTATCTTTTACTCAGTTATGTTTATGTAAGCATCTAAAAATTTCATCAGTAATGGAAAAATGATTGAGAAAAATTATATTGGTGTACATTTTATTCCATGTGCATTCTCATACTTTGATAGGTTTGTTTGAACCAAACTTCCATGACTCAATCAAGGAAGTAGTTGTACCCAAACTGACAATATAATACTATACAGATACAGTATAAATATAAGTATATTTTTAAGCAAGTATACAAGGAGCTATCTCAAACCCTTAAATAGGTAACTAGGAAACATTTAAAAAGAAACATTGTATTATTCGTGACTGTGAAAATAAACCAGCAGACAAACATCAAAACATTTAAGCAAAAAGTAAAAACTCAGTGTTTTTTTCATTATTAGAGATAAAATTTATAGTGGATGTGCCAAACTCTATTCATTTGTATACTATACCAGGGAAAATAACACTTTCTCTAATATTGATTTTCTTTTTGCTGGTCTTGTCCGTTTCCAAATACCCACTTCTATCGAATACTTTAGATATTATGTATATTGTTATTTTCATTTAAGAAATAATAATACATTCACAATTTCACATGTTGTAAATAGCAATTGTGAAGTATTCTTATTGTTTTTATTTTGTGTATAAGTCTCTGTTTTTTTCCAACTTACTTCCTGTGGTTTTCTAGAGTGTAACGAGCGCACTTGGTGGGCATTGTTTCTCCATCCTTTAGATTGACAATTTAGTGTTTCACACTCATCCTACATTAAGATTATTCGATATTATAATACATATGTAGGTTATAGTAAAGTACCATGCAAGTTTACATAATACAAAATATAATTATGAGTACCTCGTTAATATATTTTATAGTTCGTTGTACTAGACGCTGTTCTGTGACACGTCGAATTGCTGGATGATCTTCTAATGCATCAAGGGCTACCACTTCGTCATCATTCAATACAACTACTTCAAAATCACTCGGAAAGTCTTTAATAGGATTTTGTCGATGCAAAATAGTCCAATTTTTTATCTAAAACAATTTAGTTAACATTCCATTTGAAATGTTAATTATACTAAGAAAACAATTTAAAAATGAAAAGATGTTGCATTTCAAATTTTAGGGTTTGCTAATACATTTATGTAATAATGAGCAAAGACATTTTTATATTAGTCGCATTTGCAATGTATGAAAAATAAACATTCGCTTTAGCTAAAAGCTGATATAGCTACTGAATACAGCCAGAGACCTCACAGTTAACTGATATGAATGCTTCAACTAACATAGGTCTTGAATTTTTTTCATTTTTAAATAAAATCTACCACTGTTCAATATTATAATGCAAATTCATATCAGTCAATCAGGTTGCCTAATCATGCCACATCTCCAAATTGTGCTGCTTAATATTTAGGTAAATTCTATTTACATTGCTTATCAAACAGTGATATGACATTAAAAAAAAGAAAATAATAAGTATTTTCATATAGATTATTGTAATAAGATCTAAGTAGAAAGAGCAAAGGAATGGGGCAGACTTACACCAGCATTTTTTAATGCAGCTGCAACATAATTTTCCCTTGAAGCTTTTGAGTAATAGCCGGTGAATGTTACTATATGCTCACTTCGTACCACATCTGTAGTGAACTGGTACTCTACATGTTTTGAAGATGTGGAATTACACAAACTACTTCCATCTTTATCTGCCTTGATAAATACCACCGAATTCGTCCATCCCAACAAAAGTATCCACATTAAATGGGTCAAACCCATGTCTTATAAAGTGTCCAATCTTCTCACATTATTTTTTGATATGCTGATGTGCGAATAATCACTGTTCACTTCAACAGTATACGATCCTTATGTGGGCAATAAAATATTTCTCATGATTATAATGGCAGCATTACAAAATAAGTAAATGTAAATAATTAACTTCAATTAAATACCTGTAATAGCAAACTGTCTACTACAATTTGCCGTGTGTTACTGTAATATTGAGTTATGCCGCATATTATCATAAATCATAATAATTATATTACGGTAAAAGTTTAATCATGATAAATGTATATAAACAGTTTTAATCAATAAAAAACATTAGAGATGAAACCATTAAAAATTCAATTTATAAAATTGAACTAAGAAGGAACAAATGCCGACCAGTGTTGCCAACTTTATTTTTACGAATCCACCAAATGTGGCATCCTGATCCACCAGAAAACCACTAATCCAGAGCCAGTGTTGCCGATTTAGTGGATTTTTCGCTAGACCTAGTGCAATTGTAGAGTCTCTAGCTCTTTTTTCTCATAACTGCACCGCACCATTATTTTGATAGTTTTTCGGACGCCTAAAACTATTGAGAAATGAAAGTAGCGAGTTGATTTCATTTGGATATTTCATATTTCCCGACCAAAATGTTGCGTTTTTTGTTTCATGTCCTTTTATCATTATGGTATTATATATATATGTCTCGCTTTAATATTATCTTAGCGTAACTAACCGAGAAGAACTGGTTTTTCTTCCTTTGGAGTTTCGACGTAGTGCTTTTTGTTTTGTTTCGTGGAAAGTGAAACGTTAAAATAAATGAAAAGTGAAAATTTTAAATAGAGGTGCTACTGAGGAAGAAGGGACAGTAGGTTGTGTAGGCTCATTATCAACATCTGGGGTGATGATGACAGTATAAATGTTGTAGAAATTATTAATTTAATTGATAAAAAACAACTTAATTTTAAATCAGAATATATGAAAACGTCTTTATTTTATAAATATACCCAACCTACCTATTTTTATACATATTTACAAATCGTTTAGCAGAAACTAGTGCATTTTAGAAGCCGGATATTAGCAAGATATAGCGTATTTTTGATAAGGGTAAGATAAGCGCATTTTAGTTTCTTTAAACGGCAATACTGTCCAGAGCCACGGCAGTTACAATAGATTTTTTTGCAATTATTATTATTACACTAAATATATATCGGTTTTCTTGGTAGCAATCAAAATAATAGAATTTAGTGCATTACTGTCAAATATTTTAAGCATTTTAAGGTTTCATGGCCGCTAGTTTTTTCAATATTTTTGCTATTTAAACGATTTAAATTATATATATCTCTTTTGAAAAATGTACTCCAGCGATTGGTATCAAAATTTACATTTTTATCATTTTGTGGGTTGACACTGTATTACTTAACAGCGTCCATATAATGCCTATGAGACATCTAAAACCTTAGTCCCTCCCGTGATGATAGCTATAAAGAATTCGAAATATCTGCAACCAAAAATCCAAATAAGTCTGCGAAAAATCCGAAAAGATAGTTTTCTTTAAAATATTCTTTCCTAACTAGAGTATTCATGTAAATCGTACTAGTGGTTGAATATTGCACCTTACCCTTCGATCAACAATATACTAGATATCGGGTCGACGCAAAAAATCCGTGCCGGTAAATATCGGCTCACTTGAAATGTGAGAGTCTATTTTGTTTAGTTCTCTTCAAGCACGGCCAATGTTAAGACGTTTCACAATGATACAGTTTGTCTTCAAAAATTGCGAAAATAATTCCCGAAAAAACAATTTTACGGACGGAGTCTTATTTTTGGTTAGTACATATAAAATAAGATATATTTTAAGCTTTCAAACTAACAAATAATTGAAAATTTTAACAAAATTATCTGTTTTAAATGAACGCTACAAATGTTTGGCCAAGGTTAGCCAACACATGCGCAAACTATTGTGTAACAGAATAGTGGATGCATGGAGTAGATTAGTACTACCATAATTCTTACTATCTAAGGATAAGCATCCTTAGTAATATTATAAATGCGAAAGTGATTTTTTTTGTTTGTTACGCTTTCACGCTAAAACGGAAAAGAAAATATTCCAATCTGTATATATTCGGAACATTTTGCGGATATTATTATTTAACATACGAATTACTATTTATATAAAACATTATAATATTATTGTTTATCAAATATATTATAGTTTTTGTACCCTACTAGATACATGATAATTTACACATTGGTGTTTCATAAACTATACTAATAATACCAAAGTCTTCGAAGTTAGTCAAGTGTGTATAATACATAGATGTGTATAATAATTATATATTATATATATATATATATATATATATATATATATTTATATATATATATATTTATATATATATATATATATTCATCCCGCAACACTTTTGGCATCCAATGAACACAAAAATGCATTTAAAGTGGCGACCACCGACATTTGGCGACCGTTATACGGACGCCACTTAGTTTTGCAATATTTTTATCACCAGTCAACGGTAGATGGTGTTAGGGGTACTATATCAATTTTTGAGATGGACACCAAATTCCCTCCGAATTGTTTGGAAAAGTATAATATGATTCCGGGTTCTGCCGCCAGAGGGTCTGTATACACAACGCTGTATATTTGCCTTTTACTATACCGATAATTTGGACACCAAACGTTGCCGGCTCGGCGCCGTATATTTGGCTTTTACCATACCGATGATTTGGACACCAAACGTTGCCGGCTCGTTATTAAAGCGATCGTGGTGTTGTGAATTGCAATTTGAGAAACTAGCCCCGGAGAAGATAGTTAAAATTGGACGCTGTTAAGCAATACAGTGTCAACCCACATGGTTGCCATTTTGAGAAAATTGAGTTTGAAGTTTTAATTAGGTTTTAATAAATTTCTTTTAAAAAATAACAGAAATAATAGTTTTTTTTTGTAATTATAATTATTAGACTAAATTTTTATATACTATTGTTTTTCTTTGGAGCAATTAAAGTAATAGAATTTAGTGCATTATTGTTGAATATTTTAAACATTTTAGGGTTTCGTGCCCGCTAGTTTTATATATATATTTTTTTATGAAATATGTACTTCAGCTCATAAGGAAGCGATTTGTATAAAAATTTACATTTTTATCATTTTGTGGGTTGACACTGTATTGCTTAACAGCGTCCAATTACTGAACGCATTTTAGAGTTGAATGAAGAAGAAGGCCTTGGATTGACACGTAGGCTTAAATAACGTGAGCAAAGGCGCGGGTAGTCTTGATATAAAAAATATAACTTGAGTGACTGAGTGTACATACTTTTATTTAAATGCCAGTTTTACACCTCCGAGTACACGGGCATTCCAACATTAAACGTTCTATAACTCAAAAAGAATGGGCATTAGAAAAAAAAGTTTTTAACAAAAATTGTAGAGAATAAAGTGATCTTTAAAATTGAACAGATGCATTTTATTGATTAATCAAATATTTTAAGAGTTATTGACCAAAATATAAAAACCAGTTCATTAAATGGGCCATAAATCGTAAACGATAAGTTTTACGAAAAAGTTTAGAGGAAACAAAAGATGCGATGCATTATTCTCTACAATAATGGTCTCGATAACTTTTGCCCTAAAGTGCATAGTTTCCGAGATATCGGCCAAAAACTTTACTTCAAGATTGCGATCGAAGCTCCACCTGGATCTGTCAGCATTTTATGTTTTTATGGTCAGTAAGTGACCCTTAATCTAAAAAAAAAAAATTGGATCGGAAATTAAGTGCGAGGTTGACCAAAAAAACGGCTTTATTTACTGTATTAATAGCGAAAATCAAGAATCTAATTCAGTCATAGAATGGTTTGATACATGTTTATTATTTTATGTAGTAAAAAAAACTGAAGTTTTCATTTAAATCTTTGCTTCTTTCCAAAAAGTCTCTTTATTTTTTTCTCATTAAAGCTTTAAACAATAATTTCAGATTTTCTTATTACTTTTAAAATATGAAACACTTATGAACGCAGACAATTATTATATTAATTTTTATTATAGTATGCTATTTAGATATGATAAGTTTAAAAAAAAATCCAAGCTGTCTCCTATAAAAAATCAAAAATCTCTTCACAAATGGCTCCTCCGAAAACGATTCCTAATCTTGCAAAACTCTATTTATCTAACCTAAATATATTTGGTGCTGAAGTAAGAGGCGTCTTACCAAGATATTTTCTAAAAAGCTACTTGGAATATAATTTCCTTTATGTTGTTAGTTTTTGTTTCAGTTTTATGGTTATTTGATCTGATGGAAACTCTCTTTCACTATTCTAAGTAGACCCCATACTTTTTAATTTCTCCCTTTCAGTTATGTTTTACTGAATAGTCAAATGTTGAAAATAATTTTAGTATAAAGTCTGTACACTTTAAGTATGATGAGAACAAAATTAATATTATTACTAAATAGATATTTCAGAGTAATTTATCTGTTTCTCCTAAATAACAATTATAACACATAATGTATTATTTTAATAATTTTGATATCTGACTGTACAGTGTACAAGGTTACCACATCAATTAGACTTATGAAAGGTAGCCACTTTTGTCAGTAAATGAACATCAATATAATGTTCTGTATATCAAGGCGCCAGAAGTACACGCTAATGGGAGGTTGTCCGACGTACGAGGGAGTGGATTCAGTATACAAACAATATACAGAGTTCCAATTTATTTCCAAGTAAACGGTAGTCTTATCTCTAGTGGAATGATGAATAATATACTTCAATATACGCGGATGGAGTAAGTATACCAATGTGGTTTGGTTGTCAAAAGTACTGCGAAGAATATTGATACTGGTAAATTAGTATATTCTAGGATATTGCAACAAGGTGAATTTAAAGTTACACACTAGGTATTATAGTTGTTGATACGTTAATATACATGATTAATATTGCTTTAAGTCTATTAGAAGTGGTGGTTGCCAGAAGGTTGCAAAATGAAAGGTTGCCAAAAGTGTAGCGGGATTTATATATATATATATATATATATATACTTATATAGACTTCACTCTTTTCTTTGTTCCCATTGATCAGTGTCATTTTTTCAAAATTTGACAAGGAACGTGGCTTAAATAATCGGGACAATTTTTTCGTGAATTTTGTATGCGACCTGAAGTCTATTTAATACTATGTCGATGACCTTACCACTAACTGGAAAAATCTAAACCACTAGAAAATCCACTAGCCACTAAAACCAAAATTTATCCGCTAAATGGGAGGTCTAAACCACCAGATCTAGTGGAAAATCCACTGAGTTGGCAACACTGATGCCGACCCGCGAACGGTCACTGTCAACTGTCAAGTGTCAATTTTCAAGTTTCATATAATATATGACACTTGAAAATCATATTAATATGATATAGGGATGTCAATAACACAGACATCTTTTATAAGATATATTTTTTTATGGGCTGGTAACGAGACCTTTAATCTCTGATTACTTAATTTTATGATTACTAAATACTTAATTTAAAGAGCCTTTAATCCATTGCAAGACGTCTATGGTACGTTTGGTAGAACATCTGCCGTGCGCATCGATCGTGGCCTCGTGGATTCGAATCCCACTGGGATGACATCTTTATAATTTTCTGTAAGCATGTCTTACCACGGTAACTTCGGGTATTGAACGAGTGGGAGGAATATCGAATTTCCAACCGAGTAACGAACGATCGTTCAAAGATGGAAAAACCGTGAAGTGCTCATTGCACGTTTCAGTTTCAGTCTATGGATTTCCGAAAAAATATGTCGACGCGCATAATTTCTGTGGCTGAGGTATCACCTACAATCTAGTGAACTTCATGCTCGTATGTCGATATCTAAAATAAAAAAAGAATAATACAAAGACAGATATTTAATAATTCCAACAAAAATAAACACGCAATACAAGGCAGTAAGATTTAAATCAAAACAAATAAATTTTACCTGGGTACCTGAGGTTACCATTCAAAACATAACAGTGCTTGGAAAGTTTCCGTTATCAAGAAAATCACTAAAATGTATAAATATGAGATAAAAACTTTTTCTAAAAACTTAGTTAAAAACAAAAATATCATTAATGTCATAAACAGAGGATAGAGTATGACATTATTTTTTTTTGTAATAAACACCAAATCGTTATATCATTATGGTCTTCAAATTTATATTACTTTTATAATTTTTGTGATAACTTAAATTATATTTTTATTACAATGGCCTACAGCTTAAGTCAGAGATTTCCGCCATCTCCTTCATATTTCAGATTGTTAGATCCTGGATCATATCAAAATACAAATAGCCCAATAATCGAAAGCAACAAAGCACCCTTTCTTTCAAATTCCGAAAGAAAAATTCAATCTGGTGCCAAAATATGGACTCATAAAATATATTCAAGCGATATTAAGCCTCACATTCCAAATTGTACAGCAATGAGCTCAAAAATACCAAGGTTTTCATATGAAACTACTAATAGCCTTTCTACTATTGAAGAGTTTTTATGTCAGTGCAATGTGCCAAATGTTTGTGACTGTGAAAATGATGATAAGAGTAGCCAAGAAGTATTATGCCAAGGAAAGGTTCGACGAACATTATACATAGGTCCACCACCAAGGTCAAATCGCGGAAATGGTCTTTCTGCACCATCAAAAAAGGATAAAGGATTTGTTGTTTTATCAGATGGCTCAAGCAAACGCGTGTTTGTCAAAGACAAGAAAGAATGCCCACCGTTTTATAATATTAACGTCAATGCATCTACAGATTTCTATAGGGGTTGCAAGTGGAGTCATAGAACTGCTAAAATATCAAAGATATCTGATGAGACACCCGGACCAGCACATTATACTTTGGAGCGTGAACCAAACATAGCTGATATTTGTTCTGAAAAAGTACGATTTTCTAAACGGAAAACATCCAAACAACTACGTTTTATAGAAATGGTCCAACGAAGAAACATTCTGGACAATTTACCTGGACCGAGTACTTATAGTCCTAAATTGGTTAAGGGTACTAATTTAAAATTTTTGGGATCAAAGAAGCCACGTTTCACTAATTCAAAATTAAATAAAGAGCCTGGACCTGCTGATCATACGATTAAACGTGACTTCGATTTACCTCAAATGCCATCAAAATTATGTCAAGCGCCGTTACCAGAACAAGCACCGTTCGGATCGAAGGCAATTCGTCTAAAACCTCGTAAAGATGACGGGCCAAGTCCAGCAAGCTACAATCCCGCGTACAACCCGTGTCAATTTATTCGTTGTATAAAAGCCCCATTTCTAAAATCAACTAACAGATTTAAAGAAGTTTTATGTGATTCTGATGATGATTTTGATCAAGTTAATGAATTAAAAAATGGTTTAAAAGAAAAGAAAAATGGAAAAATTGTCCCTACGTGGCAATTTAAATCTCAAACAGTGAGAATGAATCCCCTTAAAAAAGATCCATTAACTTCAGTGTGCACTGATATTCAGCCTACGATAAAAGTAAAAAGACTCCTAGAGTTACAACAATTAGCTCCGTTCTTTTCATCTGAAGCACGATTTCAACCTTGGTATAATTGGATACCAGTTCATGCAAAAGTAAAAACCCCTGGACCGTCTTACTACAATCCAAATAAAATTAAGTGTTACCCTGCTGTTCATCGTGGACCACTATCAAGAGCACCAAGATTTCGATCCCTTCAGTTAGAATGTCCTGCGCCTAATGAGTATAATGTTGTAAATGGTATTGAAGCTGTTTTAAATACTCATAATGAGCGCTTAAAAAGCAATTTGAAAAAAAGGCACAAATTTCATTGGGAACCTCCTAATACATCTAAAAAACTAGATAATGATGAAAAAGAAATGCTTCTCCTTCGTCAATCTATAGCATTATTGGACACCGTTGATTTTTTCGATAATACTGCTTTAAAATTAGAAAATAATCTACACCATTGTAGTAATCGAAGCAGATCAAAAATCCTGCGATGCTTTGTGTCGAGGTGAAATAATCACCTGAGTACTCCCTGCTAAAATTGATACATTAATCAAACCTTATGTAAAAGCTTAAACCTTAAGGCACATACTCCAATGCGCACAGGACTCTTCTTAAATGTATACACAGCATAATCCTGCCACAGCATAGTTCGTAGCGATTGCATCAATAAGGTATTATTAACAAGTAATAATTGTGTATGATGTTAGACTCGAATAATTTTGTTTACTCCTTCGTAAATAATTAATTCAAAACAATATTTTCTGACAGTAGGTTAAATAAATCTGTAAAATTTTTAGATTATTTAATTTTTCTCTGTTTTATTATATTTTTGTCTACACTTGCAATTCCGTTACAAGGTCGTTATTACAAGTAAACTGCCATAGCGCAAACTTTTAAAACTTTTCTTAAATAAATATTTCAAAAATCAACTCTCATATACGTTTCTTCTAATTCTATGACAGACCATCGCTCGTAAATGATGTTATTTTCAACTTTTTAATTTTCTCAATTTAGTTTATTACTAGCGACCCGACCCGGCTTCGCACGGGTCTAGATTTTTTGACAAAAAAAAGCAGGGGTTAATAATAGAAGAGTTAAAATATTGGGTTGTATGTATTTATTAATGCCACATTATAAAAAAAAAAAAAATCTTCCAAAAAAATATATTTTTTTTAACTCTTATCACTTAGGGGTATGAAAATTAGATAGTAGCCGATTCTCAGACCTACTGAATACGCATATAAAATTTGGTAAATATCGGTAAAGCCGTTTCGGAGGAGTAAGGTAACTAACATTGTGACATGGAAATTTTATATATTAGAAGAATAAGAAGATTAATCGAGTTAAATTCATAAACGTCGTTGACGGATTCAAAACGCTGAAAGGAAATCAACGGTTGATTCAACGCTCATCGCTAGCAGACAGTGACTTCCCGAACGCATCTAATGTTTAGGTAGATATCGTGAATTGGGGTGAATAGTCAATAGAATTCGCGGGGTGAATAGAAAAAAACCGTTATTTTTTAAATGCATTAACTGTTCGGATTCAACTACAAACGTATGTATAATTTTCGTAAATTTCAACATTTCTTTTATTACGGAATTACAAAAAATGCGTGATAACGGCATTATAATAAAAGAAAAACGTTGTCAAAGTGAAAGCTTACCAGTCACTGTTTGGAGTGCTATAAAAAATTTAGTTTTGTGGGTAAATAAGAAGGTTTTTGGTTAAGAAGTGCCCTTCATTTCATGTATAACAACCTCTCATTTCATTAATCACAAAGTTAATTCGATGTATAGGTATTTTTATAATAATTTTTACAATTAAGTAAGTCAGGTCATATTTGCAGGTTTTTTTGGGTGAAGAGAAACGCAATGTGGGGTAAATGGAAACAAGGTATGGGGTGGATGGAAATGTACTATGTACGAATAGAAACAAGTGAGGGGTGTATAGAAAAGTTGTTTCTAGGGCTGCCCCTAAGCTGTTTTATGTATTTATTCGGAAAGTCTTTTTTATTTCCTATCTATATTAATTTGTATATTTGTAGGTTTAGACTTTAGACCATGAATATATAAACCTGAGCCCGGTATAAATCGTTGTATCGAATATATGGCAAGTTAAAAATTATAACTGCAATTCAAGAATATCTAACTACCAATTGTTATCCATCAAATATTAAGCTAAGCAGTGACGGCGTAAGACCTAAATTTTATGTGGGCAAGATTCATTTTGCGGGGCCCTCTGCTAGCGCAAAAAATTACTTTTTTGGCAATTTTTTTTTAAGTAATGCATAAATTTTCGGGGCGCGAGGCCCCCTGGGTCGCGAGGCCGTAGGCGGTGGCCCACGTCGCCCACGCCTTACGCCGCCACTGAAGCTAAGTATCCCGAACGCGTAATGAATCATTCAAAATATGCAGATTCTATTATAATAAAATCACCAGTGTACAGTATCCAAACGTATATTTCCATCTTCAATACAGATTTGACTTCTCGGACATGAATATATTCAACTACCAACACGTGTACAATTTCTTAAAATATCGATATTCACTTTGTATAGACGTTAATACATCACGAGATTACGAACAGTATAACTAGGACTTTACTGGAGCACGACTGTAGACAGAATGCCCGTTTTCTAATAATTTTGCTTAACAGCTAGACATTAGACGATACTTTCTCAATATTGAGTGATTGAAAGGAACGAATGACATGAGTGAACACGTGATGAGTGAACTGTCGAATGACTGATATTACTTCCACAATAATAACAATTGAACATCTGAATTAAATACACTTTAAAGTATCGACACAATATGTAAACTCATTATAATTAATATAAATTATTTCTATTTTTAATACTAAATTTGATTACAATATACAATTTTGCCTTTTAAATTAACAAATCACAACACTCGGCCATCCACAAGCGTGCTATCTCCGGAGCACGCAAAATCACAACACTCATTGAGCACGTTTTATCAAAATCAAAAGTTTTTTATTTGAAATAGGCCTTTGCAGGCTCTTATGAAACGTCTAGTTGCACGGTTCCAAAAAGAGGGTCTCATGGAGAAGAACCGGCAAGAAACTCCATGGATACTCTTTTCAATAATGGTTTAGCTTACATAGACTCGGTTACAATAGTAAGAATCGGCTGAAAAGTTTATATAATGCAAGGTATACAGAGATTCTATACAATGCAAAAGAAATCTTATACAATTTACCATCTTATCCTCTATTATTACAGTGAAATCTAGATAAGTATCTACTAATGGTTAAATACATTTATTTCTCTCAAAAAAGAATACATTTTCACAAACACGAGAAACAAAAATAATTAAATAACTTCTTTTTTTTTTTAACTCGGAAACTAGAACATACAAACGCTATCAGTATTATCAATACACAATTAATATTCACAATTTCAATCTCAAAGATACATTGTTACATAAAATTATTTATTATTTTAACATAGAAAGTTAGTCGATACTTCAAAAATGGCTTATAATACATTACTTGGAATACATTATTTATTAATAATGACATTATAATATGATAAATAAATAATTTTACAGTACTACTTATAGCTACATTAAACATTCGAGCATTTCTATTTATGCATTTGTAATCGCGCAATGGGCGTATTAAAGATCTTCCGACTTGAAGGTACCAATTGATTCTTAATTAAACTAGATGGCGCAACATGCGCCGACACATTTATTATCTTATGCATTTACAGTTTGTAACGGGCTTTTTTTTTATTTTTAGAGCCAGATTTAGTTTAGTTTTACATTATTGCTTAGGTATATGTCAAAGTCTTCAAAGACCTCATCTTATCTAACCTGTTTGAGTTTTGTTTGGTTTTAATAACTTGATTATTGAACCTAAACATTCTGATATTTCATATGGTGAAAATTACTTAACATTTTGATTATTACTGAGAAAAATCTTTAAATACACTGACCATAACTGTAATCCTAGCCATAACGATTCGCAACGGAGTTATGGTATACATATTTTTTTTGTTTACTATTAATCTATTAAAACAAAAATAAAATGCATTGAGCAACAAAATATTGACCCCACATATTTGATCTTGATTTGAGGCTTAAACTTTACTGTTTCATGTGCATTCAACACTTCTTCAACTTAATTGTATATTTTTTTATTACCATATGGTTTTAAATAAATCTATCGCATTTTAATAAGCAAATGTTCGTCAAGTGTATGAATCAAAACAGGAACTTTCAATATAATTTTCTGTTTCTTGCGCAACCCCTTAGAAACTGAATTGATTTTTGGTGTGTCAAACCAATAATTTGGAACAAATTTTCAATCTAACATTTTAATGATTCATTTAAGAATTGACAAATTCTGTTAAAGAAACAAAGCTCGCACATAATTTTCCCATAGACTTAAAATTACCAAAGTGTACAAAATTACAAAAATTTCATAAATAAAAATTCAGGCTTCGACAAAACCTTAGTAAATTGCAAAATATTATTTAGACACATTCTTCGTTTAATCGCTCCATGGAATCTCCAGTAAGCTACTTTGTTTTTATTAAATGTGATTGAAATTCAGGAAACCAATATTGACTTCTTATTTTATCAATATTTTACGCGAAAGTCTAAATAATAATTATCAATGAAGTTGAATATTTCGAATAACCAATTATCATGGCCAATTCATTATAATATGTGTAACTCTTGTTCACATATTTGTTTTCTCAATAGAGTTGACTAACCAACAAAACTCCTGACTCTAATTTATGTACTAGCTATTACTATTAATGCAGACACAAATAAAATACTTTTCTATCACTAATTTTATAACAGTAAAATATTATGTAAATGATTAGTTTGTGGTAGAAAAGGTTTTTTTTTAAATCCTTTCTTGACTATCACTAGGTCTTGTTCGACCGTATTTAATAACTATTCGTCTAAAATTTTCGTTTGATAAGCTAGTATAAATGGTAAATCCTTGTGAATTGTATTCAAGTCAGTAAATAAATATTAGTCACAGATAATTGAATATTACGATCGCTACTAAAATTATGAGTGCTTTTACTTTAGACATTAATTGTAAAATATTTTATTTTTATCTAATTCTGAATCGTTTAAAAGGATTTTTTTTTCTTAAACAATTTATATAGGAAATTAATGTCTCTATTAATTATCTTAAAAACTTTTGTCAATTCGTTTGTACTATTAATTTCATGCACATGAAGAGAGGTTTCTGATACAGTCATAAAGGTTATGACTTATTCTATCAAATTTACTACATTTAATAATTGGCTTTAGGCAATAATATTTATATATATACCAACATTCCTGATAACTGAAACTCGTAGAATAATGTATTGACTTGCTATGATAACAGAACCAGTCCTTAAATTGAGTTTTCTAAAATAATTAGTATTTATACTAGAATTATATCTAATCTGATAGAATTGCTGAGAAGCTAAATGTTAACAAATCTTTTGGTTCGCTAAATTAAAGATCTTTTGCTCCATTACCTATTGAACTATAAATAATTCCATAAATGTAGTCAACTACCTTTCCATAGTAATATTCCCTTAAAATTTACCAAATGTTCATCAGCCGCAAATGGCCCTTTTTTTTTTTCTTTTGATGCCAATCTTTCCCAGATAAATAAATCGTAGATACCATAGTTTTGTTGTATACCACTTAACGCTGCTATCATTTTTAGCATCCAGTAGTATCCAGCCTTCCAATATTCTCTTAGTTACAGCTGGTACATCTTCTGTCCCACTAGATAAAGGTCTGCGTCCTGCGCTTACTTAACTTCCGGGGTGAACCGGTCTTTTCTTCTCTGGTTGGCTGAAATATATATTTTCACACGCTTTATATCATTTTATAGTAACTTAGAGCACTGTAAGTAAACTTTATACCATCTGCTTTAATCTTGAAACTAATTTCAAAAATTCAAATATTTCTATTCATTCAATACATGTCTTAAACTGTATATCTTCTATACATATAATAAAAGAGTAGGATCGAAATTACGCTTCACTAAATATTTTTACCAGAAATTAAGAGGGGTGATAAAAGAAGGGTAGCAGAATGCATAAATGCAATTTTTAAGATTCTTGTCTGTCTGTCTGTCTGTCTGTCTGTCTGTCTGTCTGTCTGTCTGTTTGTTCACGCTAATTTCCGAAGATACTGAACCGATTTTAATGCAATTTACACAAATATATTAAGGAAAGCCCGGGGCAACATATAGGCTTTGTTTCATCGAAATCGGTTATCGGAAAGAAAAGTTATCATCATTTAAATATTATTTTAAAGGCACCATATCACCAAATTTCAATGCAAACTGACTCGCGTTGAACTTTTTCGAATTGTCAGATGTCAATCACAGTCTGATATGTAAATGAAATAGTTTGATTATTTCGCCATTTTCAATATGTATTCGTAGAATAGTGGATAGAATAGTGGATATGCAGTCCTATAGCGTAGCTTTCGATGCGAGTTCGAATCTGAAGTTGAAATGAAAGAAATATTTTTTTGTATTTATTTATTTATTTTTTGAAAGAACTATATTATAACAAAAATAGAAAACGTATTATTGAAATATTATATGAAAAAGGATTTCTTATGAGATCATTTATTTCATCTTTTCATCAGTCCTTTCTCTTAAACAGAATTACGATTATTCGACATTGCTTTTTTGCTTCCGTATCTTAAGAGGTTTCCGCATTAAGCACCGGAAACCCGAGCAAGAATCCCGGGAATTTTAAAAAAATGTCCGAAAATGAAAATGACCAATTAAATGAACGCACGCATCTATTTAAGACAGAAAATGCATTGAATCCAATCTTCGATTGAACTATGATTAGTAGAAAAAAGACACATATCTGGATTTTGGTCACGTAAAATTTAATTAATATGAATCTCCCTAAAGTCAGGTTAATTATTTCAACTATTGAATTTCAAATAATCCTTCGAACCCCAATCTCAACCACCATACCATTAAACATGTCGATAACATGATGCAAAAGAAACCGTCAATGGCTAATTTGATAGCTCTTTCCCAAAAGAAATCACCAAGTACAGAGGGTGGAGGAGGATATGTCATTTGAAGAAAGCTTGCTCAAAAGCTCAGCTTAAAGTGAACCCCACGCGAACGAAGTCGCGGGCATCAGCTAGTATTATACTATTATGTTATTCATATAAAAACATGTATCTAGATAATTAATGTCGCACATTAAGAAAAACTAATAGCAGCAATTTTATATTATTACTACTACACTTTGATTGACAATTGCACACCTACATGACTATAATCATACACTTAAGTATCTGATACTTATAAACTTTGTCATGGCAACTATGACACACTTAAATAGATGTTACAGCACAACTACATAGCTATGCATGCATGCACCTGCATGGTTGTTAATAACTTAAGGATATTCATGGCTATTTCATTATGTTTATACGGCTATTCTATCACAACTACATATATGACTATTGCAGCACGCCACCATGGCTATTCCGTCACAACTATATGGCTTTTGCAGCAAACCTACATGTCTGTCCTATCACAACTATGTGACTATTGCAGCACAACTACATGGCTGATAAAATTATAATACGTCTACATGGCTATAATTTATCATTACTGAACTTTACAGCATACCTACATAGCTGATCATAATAGCACACCTACATAGCTATTATATCATTATTGATATCAACACCACACATGGCTGATAATAAAAGCACACCTACCCGGCTATTGTGTCATTACTGATCTCTAAGGCACACCTACATGGCTGACTATAATAGCACATCTACATAGCTATTGTATCATAACTGATATCAACACCACACACGGCTGATAATAAAAGCACACCTACACTGCTATTGTGTCATTTCTGGTCTCTACAGCACACCTACATGGCTGATCATAATAGCATATCTACATCGCTATTGTGTCATTACTGATATCTACAGCACACATACACGGCTGATCATAATAGCACACCTACATGGCTATTGCTTCATTACTGATCTCTTCAGCACACCTACATGGCTGATCATAATAGCACACCTACATGGCTATTGTATCATCAGTGACCTTTACAGCACACCTACATGGCTGATCATAATAGCACACCTACATGGCTATTGGGTCATTACTGATATCTTCAGCACACCTACATGGCTGATCATAATAGCACACCTACATGGCTATTGTATCATCAGTGACTTTCACAGCACACCTACATGGCTGATAATAGCACACCTACATGGCTATTGTGTCATTACTGATCTCCACAGCACACATACATGGCTGATCATAATAGCACACCTACATGGCTATTGTATCTTTACTGATCTCTACAGTACACCTATATGGCTGATCTCGACAGCACACATACATGGCTGATCTCAATAGCACACATACATGGCTGATCTCTACAGCACACATACATGGCTGATCACTACAGCACACATACATGGCTGATATCTACAGCACACATCCATGGCTGATCTCTACAGCACACATACATGGCTGATATCTACAGCACACATACATGGCTGATATCTACAGCACACATACATGGCTGATCACTACAGCACACATACATGGCTGATATCTACAGCACACATACATGGCTGATATAGCTCACTTTCATGACTAATATATCTAGCATGACCATAAATACTGTTACATAAAATCTATTCTTTTTTCTTTTCAACTCAATTATTTTAAATTGTTATTATGTTAAAAACTTATTTCGATTTCCCACCATTTCACATACTTTTTTTTTTTATTCATATCAACTTACAATATGGAATGTCGAAAATATAATGGACGAAGTGGGTATCGAGTCGTTGCGTCCGCGTCGGTCATATTCAAGACACTTGAAAAGTTTAGTATCAGCTGTATGTTTGTATATCGTACTATCGACAGGTATACTAAGAAGGGAAGATAGCACATACAAGTTCTAAGTAGCCAAAACTCTACTAGGAAACAAAAATCTTATTGCGAGAAATGAAAATTCCTGTTGTCGCATATTTATAACAAAAATAAAACCTGAAGCTGAGTTCTTATCATCGATATACAGGACATGTTCAAAATCAATCCCTACAATTAAGAGTGGATCGATCAAACGCCTTCTGTCCCGATACACAGAAGAAAGTCAATTAAATATCTTCTATACTGATGAAAAAATTCTCACGATTGAAGAGCACTACAATAAGTGGTTGAAAAGGTATACATGGTCATCATATTTTTCTAAAAATGTACTGTGTACTTTCCACCTGCTTACTGATCAGTTCAAAACCTGGTTATTTTTAGAGAATATAGTCTGCTCTAAACGACACGTCGACATTAAGTATCTTAAGAAATCTCTGGGGCATAATGGCTTAATTTCCCATGTGTTTATGCATAAATCCAAATTCAACGCCAAGAGTGGCGAATTCGAGTATAATAATTTTCTAATACTTCGATAAATATAAGTTTTAATAAAATTACTACTTCACAAAAAATGCATTTTCATTTGTAACAGAACTTATGGCTGGACCAGGTTACTTAGATCTAGTCAAATTTACACATTTTTTTTTTTGTCCATATTACTCAAATTTGTACTTACTAAAATGTCCTTTGACGTGGCTCGTGGGTCGTTACACTTCTGATTTATAATAAAATCACCAGTGTACAGTATCCAAACGTATATTTCCATCTTCAATACAGATTTGACTTCTCGGACATGAATATATTCAACTACCAACACGTGTACAATTTCTCAAAATATCGATATTCACTTTGTATAGACGTTAATACATCACGAGATTACGAACAGTATAACTAGGACTTTACTGGAGCACGACTGTAGACAGAATGCCCGTTTTCTAATAATTTTGCTTAACAGCTAGACATTAGACGATACTTTCTCAATATTGAGTGATTGAAAGGAACGAATGACATGAGTGAACACGTGATGAGTGAACTGTCGAATGACTGATATTACTTCCACAATAATAACAATTGAACATCTGAATTAAATACACTTTAAAGTATCGACACAATATGTAAACTCATTATAATTAATATAAATTATTTCTATTTTTAATACTAAATTTGATTACAATATACAATTTTGCCTTTTAAATTAACAAATCACAACACTATTGTGATGGCTGGAACAGCAAATGGGGAACTATAAGTTTCTAATATAACTACATAAACATGCACTCATGCTATTTTTCATCATCATATCGGATAAATTCCATAACATATTTGATTACCCAAGCTTGTCAATGTACCCAAGCGTTTATTTCTAATGACTCCTTTACCGTTTCTCGTCACCCCGAATCTCGGATGATTAGAAACAACCCACATTTTGCCAAAATATAACTTAATCATTATAATAATTGAGTTAATTATTATTCAAAATGATAAAAGAAAGCTCGATTCACAAACTTTACTAACATTCCATACCTAAAAAAATGATTCATCACTACGAAAATCGAGTCAAGAAGTCAATATCGTTTCTATCCACCCCAATCCACAATACCTAGTTATAGGTACTTGACATTTACATAGAATTAATATGTCAATAATGTCATCTAAATTCTGTTCTCATATGACTGATGACACATAAGTGACATAAGTACCTACATCGCACAGAGTGACAAAATTGAAAATAGCCAATAGGTACCTACTACCTATTGATTTTATTAAAAAATAAAAACGTAATACGAGTGTTGTGATCTTGTAAACCCTACCAAAATATTTTTACCTCATTTGGCCCACTTAACAAATTATTCTACTGTGAATTGTTTAAATAGTTTGTACTAAATGATGTCAAGATTACCAACAGTGCATTTTACAAAAAACTCTGGTGCTAAACATACTGGCACAGTTATATTTTTTCATGGTTCAGGTAAGGACTTTCAGATTTCTAATTCCCCAATATAAAAATCCCGATTGTTGCGTGACTGTCGTGGCCAGCACTTTAATAATTAATAACTATTGCAAAAAGTTGAGTGCCTTCAATTTCAGATTAAATAATAAAAGGTATTTTATCTGAGGCACCAGTCTTCAAATAAACAGCAATCAGTAATGGCAGTTGGTTGAAAATCTATTTTTTTAAACTACTCAAAATATAATAGTTCTAGAAGATATAAAAATACAAGTTCTTGATATGTTGTATAGATTTTTAATATTTTTACTGATACAGTTACTGAAAGCAATATAGCAGTTGTTGTTCTCTTAAACTCTGTGTTAAACAAATAAAACAACAATAACCCTAATAAGAAATATTTTATCATCAAAAGTATTTAAAAGTGATAAGAACTTTAGATGTCATTTATAATGTATTTTTTTTTATATACAAGTAACTACTGAAAGTCAATCTCATAAAATTATTATTTCTATTGTGAAACTAAAGTACAGCAAGACCAGACTAGCAATTTAAAATATAGTGGGAGAGCTGGAGATTTAAATAAGCTACTTTTTATTCTGTATTTTTTTTTAATTTATTCATTTAGGTAACATAATGCACACTTATGAATGTTAATAAAAAAAATTAAATGCTTCTCATTTTAAATTCACTGGCAGTTCTCAAATCAAGTGCATAGAAAGGACAAGAAGAACTGGCAATAAACTCTTCGGTCTTTTTATTCGTCAATTTTTTTTGTAAAGAGCTGCAACCATAGCAACATCCTCCACATGACATATTGAAGTAATTAATTATAATAATACAAAATAAACATATAAAAAACGGAGGTTTGTCAGCTAACAGCTGTAGGCATGGTGAAATAGGATCACACTCTTACATTATATTGTACAACTACACATATTCGAAATAACAAATATCACCGCATACATAAATTCAAGTCCGACCAGTCATCATAAGTAGCACTCGTTCTTGAGAATGATTCATGGCCAGCCATCATATATTGATCTAACTTAAAGAGAAAAATTAACAGTAAGAATGTATCCAAAACTCAGATGGTGAATGATTGACATACTTTACAGAGATACATGTTAGAATATGGAATATTATTGTTTAACTTTGACAGCATTTGTTTTGATTATGATATCATTAAAGTATCACTTACATACAGAATAAAAAAACTGGTAAATATGTCACAGATTCAAATTAAATGAATATTTTAAAATATTCTAGTAATTTTAAATTTTTCAGGTGGCACTGGCGATCTAATGAAGCAATGGGTGGACTTGTTACATAAAAACTTTTCATTTTCACAAATAAAGGTTATGTATCCAACTGCACCGTTACAACTATACACACCAGCTGGTGGGCAAATGAGCAATGTGTGGTTTGACCGTATGGATGTTAGCCCAAATGTTCCTGAAGTATCTAAGTCCTTATCACAGATAGAATATGATGTCAGACATCTTATTAATAAGGAAATAAAATCTGGAATTCCTGCTAATAGAATAATTGTAGGTAGGAGTCAATTTATTTTTGCTATGATCCTAAAATTGCAGTTTTTATTATCTTTTTATATTATATGTGAATTGTACCTGGAAGCAGTGATATAGCATGAGTCAATAAACTCCGTTAATGATTTGGTTTGATGCTACTGCTTTGAACATACATTTTAAATTCTAAAGCCATCTGTAAAACTGTAGTTGCATTACTCTAGTCTCTAGAGCTTGGCTCCCTTAGCCTACTTGCTATCCTTTTGTTTTATGAATATATATATATTGTTAAAGGTGGTTTTTCAATGGGTGGTGCACTAGCACTTCATACAGCATATCGATGGGAGACCAATTTAGCAGCAGTATTTGCTTTTAGTTCTTTCTTGAATGATAATTCTGTTGTATATGAAGAACTTAAAAACAAAGAAAAAGGTATGGTGGTAAATCATCTTATTTTTTTAATAACTTGATCTGCCAGTTTATTATTGTTGAACATTAATCATAATTTTATTTAGTTTTGTGTTTTAGGAATCCTTAAACTTTTAAGTTTTATATAAAAATTCATATACCCATGTCCAACCATTAACAATGAAAATGTTACAGTTGGTCCATACCATTTTACTTCGATAATACGGAAATCCATAGACTGAGACCGAGACATGCAATGTGAACTTAACTTTTTTTCTATGTATGAATGGTGGTTATTTGGTCATTACTTGGTCGGTATTTCGATATTTCGACTGGGTAATGTTTTCGTTAATGCCCAAGGTGATCAGACGTGGGGAAGACATGCTTACAAAAAATAATAAACATGTCGTGCCGACGGGATTCAAACCCGCGACCCATCGGACCGTAAGGTTGGTGGCCCAATTTGTACCATATTATATTTATTGTTTGTTTTTTTTATTTCAGTGCCTCCTCTACTTCAAATTCATGGCAATACTGATGATTTAGTTGATTTATCGTGGGGTGAAACTACATTTAAACAATTAAAGGCACTTGGGGTTCAAGGGGAATTTCACACCATGGATAGACTTGGACATTCTCTCAATAAAAGAGGTTTAATGTTGATACAGTCATGGATTCAGAAGTACCTACCAGAAATCTGAGTTATTGTTAATAATAAAATGGCTTATTGAAATGCAAATTTAGTGTTGTTTAATATATCATTATTGGATTACTGTTAAAATTGTTTTCATTTAACAAGCTGTAATACTCAGGTTGAACACAATTTTATTATCTGACTAGTAAACTTGTACCACTAGCAATAGCTAATGTTAAAAATTCCATAATTCACAGTTGCTCTACTGAGTGAATTATACATAATATTATTATTATTATTGTATACAGTATACAGCTAATATTACAAGTTGATGATAGAAATGAGGAAAATTAGAAAATAGTAAAGCCTAACCTTAAATTAATGTCTTTGGCCATCATAGATAAAAACTGTCATTGTTTCTAAATTAAAAAATAACTTGCCAAACTGTATAGTTGTTATAATTTTGATAGGAGTAATAATTTTATCTAATTCTGATTAGTTTGCGGCACCATTTGCATATTTAGGAATTAAATGCAATGGGTCCAAAAAAGGCAGCTAAAGATACCAATGACGAGAACTATTGGCGCACTTGCATTGAAGAAGCGCCGTTAGATGATGAAACATGGAAAGTGAAAGTTATAATAATAGAAGCAGCTGGTAGTGACCAAGATCGGCTTTATTTGAATAAATTCGAAGTATTCGCCGCTGAAGAAAGACGGTTTGTTATAAAAAATATCTGCAAAACGGAGACTATATTTATGGTTAATCAACTTGGCGGTGAAAAAAAAGTAAAAGATGATAATCTTCGAGTATTTGAAGAAGGTCAAGCTTTTCTTAAAGACAAAAGAGATATCCCACCGGATATATTAGCTCTGATTGTAAAAAAATTGATTCTTAAGATGAAAGACGAGTATCTCTTTATTAAGCGTCAGAAATTGGAAGTAAGAGAAGGAATGCGAAGGGAATCTACTACAATGATCAGTAAAGCAGAGGTAAGGGGAACAGTTATTGTTAAGCCTCAACAACCAGTTGAAGAACCGCCAGAAGCACCTAAAGGTAAAGGTAAAAAGGGAGAGCAGGAACTTTCAGAAGTACGCGAACTTGATGAAGGAAAAAAATATAATACTTTACTTCGGGTTAGAGGAGAAGAATGGAGAGATAAAGTTTACGTTGATGATTTTCCTACTGATGGGCCTAATATTTATGTTGCTCTCACAGGTTTTGTAGAACCTTATCTTACAGAGAGTCTTATTAAAATTGGAATACCTTTAACAGCTGTAGTCCAAATTCGAATCAACCCGACTGAAGTTAGGGTACCATCAAGCTTATTTCGAGCGACAAAACGTGGGCAAAGTCAAACTGACGTTTTAATAGAAAAGTCACTTAAATTTTGGGAAGATTTGCAGCAATTAAGAATACAAAAAAAGTCTGCGGATTATTTCAAAGATACGGCATTCATTGTTTATTCTCCGCCTTACTGGAATACAGAAAACTTGTCAGGTGAACCAGAAAAAATATACGATGAATTATGTTACCTTATGTATGACATACAAGATTTGACAAGACAACATGTTCATTATTTAGAAAATTTAGATATTGTTTGTGTCCCTGAAGATGAGAATGATAAACGGTTTAGTAATGTTTATTGTCAATTAGTGGAAGATATTCCGTTAGAATGTGTTACATTGTATTCAATTTTAGACAACATTTTACAAACAGTATGTAAAAGCGAACACTTCGATGAAGATACCAGTCAGACTTCATTAGCGACTGCAATGACTTTAAATCAACCTCAAGAAAGTCCTAGAGATTATACTAAGGTTGAAAAATCTGAAAACTTAGTAAATGAGGCGTTCAAAGCGTTATGTACGACCGATTCGAAAAATATTTTTTACCGTATTAGCTATGGAGAAGAATATGAAAATTACAAAAATCCTCCAATAATCAATTTCGGTGACATTGTGAAATATAAAACATTTCATCTTGGAAATTTGAACTTAGATAACTTAGTAAGATGTATGTTACTTGGAATGCCTACTAATAATCTATGGATTAACTACGGTTATCAAAGTGGTGATTTAGAAGCAAAGATACAATTTCATGTAAATATTCTCCTGTCATGTTTCGATAGAAAAGATGTGGAAACTGCCGAATTGAATAGATTACTTCATATTTTAGCCTGCCGAAAGTTATTTAATAATAGGAGTTCTTTAAAAAAACTTCATTTGCCGTTAAGTACAATAACAGATTTTAAAAAAGTATATCTTAAACGTAGTATACTAGCTGAGCCTCTTCCAAAATGTCCCTCTTTTTGTCGCGAATGGAGTTCCACAACGCCATCTTTTCCATCCATTATTAAAAGTAATGAGGATAATATAATAGCCAATGAAACTGATGAAGAAACATATCGCATAAAATGTCTCTTTGAATGTCCTGATATAAGTGAACTAATATCAGCTGCTGAAATAGCTAATCAAAAGCCTATTAACCACATTATTGATGAATTTGAATACTTTGAAGATTTTACTGGGACGTGTGCATTTCAAAGAATAGCCGAAGCTTTTTATAAGTTTAATTGTGTAGATTATAAATACTGTGAAGTGACAGACTGTTTTGTAATGATGTTCTTTAATAGTCATGATCCCGATGGAATATCACGTGAAGAGTGGCGTTGTCACCTTCCAACCCCTTTATGTTTACAAGACTTTTTTGACTTTGTTCTTGAAGAACAATACGATTGGATCCAAAATGAGGAAAAACTTTATGATGAGCAGGTAGCCTTAAAATCAGAGTCGGTATCCAAAGTTTTAGATGGTGATATGGCAACAAAATCTTGCGTTGAAAATACAGAGATTCATATGGAGCTCCTAATGGAGGGATCACTAAAACACAAGGAATTAATTGAAGCCCAGGACCTTGAACCAGAAGATTCGGAAATACCAGTTTCTGAAACTGCAAAAACTACAAAGCCTTCTGAATCTGATATGGAGTCTAAAAGTAGTAAAAAAGGTAAATCACCAACAGTATCCACTCCAAAACCATTAAAACAAAGTTTTCATACTACGGAATCAACTACGTCTGAAGAAATTAAAAAGAAACCTTTTTCTGGATACGACTTGGGTGATAGAAGGGTTGAATTATTTGGAAAAGATTCAATATTTTTCTCTAAAGATGGTACACGTGTTCTAACTTCTTACTCCTTGATGATACCAAGAAATCAAGAAAACATAAGCTTAAATATAAGTCCAGGTAATGGTAACAATGAATTCTGGATGCACAAGGCTTTAGGAGATTCTGTAAAATTAGAAACAATAGATACTTGTGAGTCATTTAGAGTTGTTACCAAAAACAATTTAATTATTTACGTTAAAAAACAAACATATGAACTACCACTACCTACGTTGACAACCATTTCAGTTGACATAACTAAAAACAAAGAAAGTACAGTCAAATCACCAAATGTATCTTCTAAATTAAGTAATACCCTACCTCAGTATTTCGAAACTAAATCTTTCTATTCTCTTTTTGTTACGTGGCCCAATGGACTTATAACGGAAACTATTCATGAAAATAATTCACATAAAGTGTCACACATTAAACAATATTATGCAGCTTTAACACCAAACCTTAATGAAGAAATGAGGTGCATAAGTCTAAACGGAGAAGTTCTTATTTTTAAAATACGAGGGAATGTTGAAGTGTTACGGCCTGATGGATCCTATATTAATATAAACAAATATGCAAAACGTCTTATCAGCACTGATGTAGACGATGTCATAAGTGAAGCTAGCTCTGATAAAAATAAAAAAGGTAAAGGTAAAGATAAAGGCAAAGATAAACCAAGTAAAGCATCATCTAAATCTTCAAAAAATGTTATAATTGACGATGACGTATCTGAAAGTAAGCCACCAGAGTATGAATTAGTAATTGAAGAATTTGAAACCATAAACGCAAACGGCTTAAAAGAGAATTGGGTTCATGATAATTCATATATTATTGAAAAATTACTTATTCGAACAGCAACAGATTATTGTCTTGGCGAAGTGTTTTCAAGACGGATGGATGGAACGAATATTTTGTTAAATAAGGATGGAATTCAAATTGTCACTTTCTCAAACGGTACTCGTATTATCACGAAATATTTTATCGAGGATGAAATATATCCTGAGTGGAACGAAGAAGAATTACATAATTTTGCATTGATTGATTCTGATACTGCAGATATCGATACCATAAAATCAAATGATTCACAGAAATCACAGAAAAATGTTAATGTGGAACAAGAGGATTACAATAGTAGTATTGCTAGTGGTATTTCAAAAAACGAAGATGATGATGAAAAGTATGATAAAAAATCCCGCACTGACGGCTATATATCTGTTCTAATTTTGTATATAATTGAACATCCAAACTTTACTACAGTAACTATTAACAAGGCTGATGGAAATGTAACTATAGATTCTCCACATGAAACCAGTGTTACAGTTTGCAATAACAACAATATCGAAATGTCTCTTGATAAAACTACAAACGCTGAGTTTAATGGTGAAAATTTACATATAAATTATGAGGCATGCATCTATTGTCAATCTAAAACTACGTGTACAGTTAAAATTAAATGTGAGGAGATGTGTAGTGTAACTCAAATCCACCGACACTGGTTAAAAATGGAAGATTCATTTTGTAAGAAAATTGTTGTAAATTATGAAGGAAATATTAGTGTTTGTAATGATGTAAGTTCTGAAGAAATTATTACTACAGATGAAACGGCTGAAAATAGGGAATCAGTCCAAGTACACCAAAATTCCATTACTGCTAAATCTGAAAGCTCATTTTTATCTCATGGGAAGTGTAGAGAGATGTATAAAGTGAAAAATATGAGGTTCTTTGTGCTAAAACGGTAAGTTATACTGGGTGAAATTGTTTCTATGCATCCTTATAATCAAATATTATGATACTGAATTAGAACTAAAATTAAATAATTTTTTTTTTTTTTTATTAGATGTATGCAAATCTAGTAAGTAGGTACTATTACAATATGCTATTGTTGCAAATAAACAAATAAATAATAAAATACTATAATAAATAAATAATCAAATATCAAAATCATAATATACCATAATAAATACTTTCTTTTAAATATTTTTAACGTATATAACTTTCTATTATTTACGGTCAGTCCTTTAAATCAGAGAAATGACTATTTTATTATAATAAATGTTTTTTTTAGGGATTTGACATGTTCTGAATTATTACATAGATCATTGATTGATGAATACAAGCAAGCTTGCCGATGGCAACCTTGGTGCTCCATTAATCGTTATAATACTTTCGGTGATCACCGAAGCATTTTATCAATTTTAACTCCTGTCCACCTAACTGAGACTGAGGTTCGTTCTTATTATAATTTCATTTTTATGAAAACTGAAAAGTTATTTCTAATTTTCAAATTAATATCTTTTCTCGAACAGAAATGGCTAATGGAATCTAAATTAGCTGATAAGCCTAAATTTCTCACCTATAAGGATCTAAAAAAAGATAGCGGTAAAGGGTTCTATCATTGGATGCGTCCATACGGAAGATTTGAACCGAAGCCTAAGCGACCAAACAATGTACTGCCTAATAGACTCCCTCGCGCTTATATATTTAGGTGAGAAATTAATTATTTTGCCGTGTTTAAAAACAGTTAATTAATATTATTTTTATGTTGTTCATTTTTCAGAGTGGTAGAGCAGCAATGGAATGAAAGTGAAAGAGAAGAACTGAAGGGTGGTAAAGAACTTCTGTATGCAATACTGAAATATCGCCATATAATAGAAACTGACAGTGAAACTATTCTAAACATTCCTATAATTGATTTACGGACAGAAGACGAGAGACGTACGGACAGTATAATACAAGCTATCGCTCATAGGTTAGTAGATATGATAAAATCAACAAGAGACGTTCTCGAGAAATCTTAGTGGGCCAATGAATCTCAACAGTCCTATAATTTGTACAGTTCAGTTTTCTGGGGAAAATGATTGCTGAGCAGTAGTTTTAAAGTAAAGTAGGATTTAAATTATGTTTAAAAAGTTCCGAGAGCCTAGTATAATAGTTTCATTAAGTAGAAGTTGATATTAGTAATCAATTCTGAAAACAAGTAAGAAAGAGGCATTGAAATTAATGACGTGTTGCCAGAACATACGAAGAGTTAAAGGTTAAACTGGCAGAAGATGTCCAAAGTAGAGTGAAGGTGACTATAACTACGAAACCGCTAGCACCTCGTGAGGAAATGTCTATTGAAGGGGAATTTGATGATGGTAAATATTATTTAAGAGCTTTTGTAATGTACACTGAATATCACGGAACCGGATGTCTTCTGTCGCGGTGGTATCTTAATTAAGGTAGCAAAAAGGCTGCATATCCACCAGAGATGTGTGATAAAAAGGTACCGGTAAAAAGGTAAGCGCAGCTCTGGTGGAACTAGGCATCTCCTCGCGTTCGCCGGGGTCCCGGAGTAAATACGAAAGTTATCCCGTGGGCCCCAAGATAGCGAGACCTGAGAATCTAGAGGGATTTAGTGGGTATTACTCACCCGGCTCTTTGGCTAGAGAGACAGACCGGGTGAGGTTGAGTCCCACACTTCCCCCGCATAATATCTCGCGGGGGCAAGATCAGTGCGCAAACGCATTCCCCTGGAATAAAAAAGGCATCTCCTCGCGGAGGTCCGCTGCTACATATCCTCGCATCGCCTAGTACTTCTCTGGTGGAAAATCATACTAAATGCTGTAATGAAAATGTGTAAAAGATAGGTAAGACCATAGAGTCGTCTGGAATACATACCTATTATTGATATGTCCAGCCGGCCTAGCATGACCATCACGAGATAACACTAAGACAAACTAAAATATAAAATATCTAGATATATCTCGACATCGACAACTTTGATAGAAATATATCTCAATCGACTAATATGTCTACATTTGACATTTGAAAGAAATAAAGCGATAATTGATTAAAACACGAGAAAACGGTCGACGAAATTTTGTCGTGGTCGTCATGCTAGGCTGGCTGAATGCTAAAACTATTATAATAATTAAAAATATTGAATGTAGGGGAGACGACAGAGGAATTTAAGTCATCAGAAGAAGAATCAAGCTTGATACAAGAAGTGGCGGTGGTAGAGGATATGACCTCCAACCTCAAGCGTTATTGGCGACGACGCGCTGAGGAGTACAAAGAGGAACAGTTTTATCAGTTTGTAATACACAATAATAATAGATTAGACGATCTTATCTACGTTCATTAGATTTGGTCTTAGTTGGACGCTGTTAAGCAATACAGTGTCAAACTACAAAATGATAAAAAACTAAATTTTGATACCAATCGCTTCCTTACGAGCTGGAGTACATATTTCAAAAGATATAAATATTATTTAAATCGTTTTAATAGTAAAATATTGAAAAAAATAGTGGGCACAAAATCCTAACATATTTAGAATATTTAAGAATAATGCACTAAATTCTATTTAGTGTTATAATAATAATTACAAAAAAATCTATTATATCTTTTTTTTTTTAAGAAATTTAATAAAACTTCAAATTAAATTTTCTCAAAATGGCAACCATGTGGATTGACACTGTATTGCTTAACAGCGTCCAGTTATCAATAGCTTTGTATTTTTTTGTGTTCCTAAATAAACCTTAATACAATTTTTCTTCTTTCAATGTTAAGTAAGAAGGCGTCTTCTGCCAAAAAAAACTCATTTTGGTATATATTTTTACAAGACTATGATACAAATACGATTTTCTGTAGTTTTTAACATAGTAGCACAATTTACAAATGAAGTTACAGAATATGAAAGTAGGTAATATTTATTTTTATTAATACAGTGTTGTTCGAAATAGCTTCAACAAGGAAGCGTAAATTAGTAAAACCATTTGTGAATTTAGAACTATCTCAGTCCTCTTCTCTTCGATAGATATCTTCTCCGCGAAGGCAGTGTTCCTCCATACTTCCGTAACGTGCTTGGTGGTGCAATCTGGTGGGAAATGAACAATGCGGCTGACGAAGCTGCCTCGGTAGCTGAACGAAGGAAGATGAAGTGCGCTTGCCCTGATGAAGAGAAAACACCGACAGATCTAACACCCTTTATGTAATTTGTATGCTTAATAAATAATGGAACTCCTAATGTTTTATTATATCTTTATATATATAATTCTTCTGTGAGTGTGTATGTCACTGAACTTTTCTCAAACGACTGGACCGATTTTGATGAAATTTTTTGTGTGTGTTCAAGGGGATCTGGGAATGGTTTAGATTCACAATTTTGTCCGCTGGACAATGTTTTTTTAATTAATTTTTAATTATTATATAATTTCGAAGCCAAAATTGTGGCAGAACAACGTCTGCGGGGTCCACTAGTTATACCTATATTAATAGCGTTTGTGGCTGTTTTTTAATAAGATAGGTACTATTTATATCTATAGAGAAGATAAAGCGTTAAGTAATCACCGCCCCTCATAAACACAACCTCTGAGGGCCTAGCACGAACAATTTGCGAAAAAGTAATCGTATCGTCGAGCTGTCATTTGTATGAAATTTTAAATGATTTCTCATACAACTGACAGATGGACGATTCGAATACTTTGTCGATAGTCGTCCGTGCTAGGCCCTCAGGTGTCGCAACCTATGATATTATTGCGAGCTATGGGGGTTCGGGATAAATAAATGCCGCTCTTATTCACTGAGGATTTATTTATGAATATAACACAAAATAAAATAAATAAAAATGATTAATCAAAATTACACTACAAGAGAAATTATTAAACTAAAAAAAACACTTCAATTACACCGCACACCAAACACTGAGTCTGATACCTACTCTACGCCGTACTAGCTCTCGAACTATCGCGCTCGAAACTTGTATATCGCAGAAGTTAATGCTTTATGAACTTTTACTATGTGCAGTGGCGTAGCATAGGTCACTAGCATCCGGTGTACCTAATTTGCCGCCCCCTTATTTTTGAAATTGATTAGGTATATAAAACTTGGGGCATGGTAAAAATGGTACTCTTATTGAATAGCACGAACCTAAAGAGAAACTCTGTCATTACGGTGAAGTACTAACAACAACAAAAAATTAACGAAAAAAAGAAGTTGAAGCTGAAATGTCGCCCCCGCCAAAATGCCCGAGACGGACCGCACCAAAAAATTATGTCATGTCATACCGGTACTTTCGAAATTTATATTCTAAAGCCCATGATCTATATCTATAAATAGGTATAATAAAAATGTAGAGGTCGAATGTCTGTAAAATTATGCTGAAAACCGAGTCAGGAGGATGTATGAAGGGAAATAGAACAAACACAGTGTTTTTTGTTTCTCTGTTTGTACGGGCTATCTCCGAAGATACTGAACCGATTTTCATCGAAGTCATCATTTAAAGATTATTTTAAAGGCACCATATCAAAAAATTACAAAGCAAACTGACTCGCGTCGGACTTTTTCGAATTATCGGACCGGAGTTCGCCGGTGGCCCGTGTTGCTCTATGGAATTATCAGATGTCAATAACAGTTTGAAACGTCATGAAATAGTTTGATTATTTCTCCGCTTTCAATATGTAGGTACCTATTCGTGGAATAATGGATATGAATACCTATATCATATGAAGAAACCTTGCTCAAAAGACAGCCCACGCGAAAGAAGTCGCGGGTGAGGCCCGACTTCTCTTCTTCTTTCGCCAGTTTAGAATGGGTAGGTACCTATATCTAATGAAGGGTACCTACCAAGTACTTTGAACACTGCAAAGTAATGCAACTACAGACAAAACCTTACTTAAATGCAAACTCAATTTTCTGTTAACTAATATGACAGTACCTAGGTAGGTAGATTATCATAACGTAATAATTTCTCTACATTGTATGATATTTTAGATAAATAACATTGTAGCAAGAGTTCTCAGAATATGATATAAACTATTAGATTCACAAATAATGCCTAAGTAGGTAGGTACCTCGTACATATTAAGGCAGTGACGTATTTATGCTCGGCTTAACCATATTTCCTTGTAAGTAGGTAATATCTTTTCCTACCTCGTTCATCTTATTACAAAACTAAAGTGTGATAGTTAACGCATACTCACAACCAATCTATACTAATCTTATAAAGAGGTAAAGTTGGTGAGGTTGTATGGGGTTAATCTCTGGATCTACTGAACCGATTTTAAAAATTCTTTCACCGATTGAAGCTACTAACATAGCCATTTTAACCGGCTTCAAAAAAGGAGGAGGTTCTCAATTCGTCTGTATGTTTTTTTGTAAGTTTGTTACGCGGTAACTCCGCAATGTACGCATGTGCGTGTGTGTGTGTGTGCATGGATTTGGATGATCCTTTTTTTGTTTGGTAGTAGTTTTTTTAGTCGGTAGTAACCAAGAAGGACAGTTTAATCCTGCTTTTGCAACAAACTTTCGAACGGTACGGAGCGGCAGCGGTTGGCTGGCACCGACTTAAAAAATAAGCGTTAATAAATATTAAATATTTATTTTATCAGTAACAATGATGTTAATATTATATTTTCTTAACGCGAGTAGGTATCACACATTTAAATAAGATACCTACTGTAAAACGCGATTTATTACTTAGGTATATTGCTTAAATTATTTATCCCGACGCTTCGGATGCTTTTCAGCATTCGTGGTCACGGGCAGACAGAAAGATGACAGCTGTCTGATTTTTGAATTTAGAATGCAATGCGAGAGGAGTGTGGGATCCGGCTCTTGCTAACTAATCAGGGGCCTCAGGCATTCAACAGCTTAAGGTGACACTAGTCGAAATTTTTTCCATAGAAATTTCGGGGGGGTATTACTCCACTATTTAGCACCGTACATGCAAAGTTAAACATGATATCGTTTTATCTCATTTTTAATTTTGTCTGTACGGAAACAGAATGGTAAAATAAAAAACCATTAAAAAGTTACGAGCTACCAAAGATTCGTTTTTATTGCCATTTTTTAACACAACTTTGGGCTTAAATTAGTAATAAAAGAAGTATCTCAAAACAAAGTCAGTACCGACAAAGCACGATTATCGAATAATACAATAACTTTTATTTGTAATTGATTTATGCAGTGGTTTATTCATAAAACTCGATTTTCCAAAGGCTTTTTCGTATTTTTTTAGACGCCCCTTTTACTATGAATTATCGTGCATCTCACTTAGGTAATAATGACTGCCCCGGTGCGGTGCGGGAGAACAGCATGCTTTTTGGCCTCGCCCACCAGTGAGTTCGAGCCCTCGACTTGTGCAACCTTAAAGCGAGCACCCAATTTAAAATCATAGCTTATCAACCATTGATAGACACAAAAAAGGTTTCAATGTTATCAACTTGACACGATTTCATTACCATTGGATTAGTCCAAGGGTTAGCCCTTTAGTCTATTTTAGTCAGGGTACACAACTCCAATAAAATTTGTGGCTCGTGTACGAAAAACAAGAATTTTGAGATAGGTATTTATAGGAAAAACGAAGTTGCGCTCAATTGAGGTAACTACCCCGAATGACTCTACATTTTAACAGATTATCTTATCACGTAGGTACCTACTAGCGACCTACCCCGGCTTGGCACGGGTAGTACCTATTATTCCTACATGTCTTATCTGTCGTAGGGTCACATTCGCGCGCTTTAAATTTTTGCGATAGCTCCTAAGATATTCAATTAAATTATACCTACCTATGTCGTGAAAGATTATAATAATGTGCATGAAGTGCTTGAGCTAACTATCGTATTAAAATTGATAAGGAATACTGTATCCGTGTATCTAGCTTTCCAATTAACGTATTGTACGTGAACATATTTTTAGAAGATAGAATGGGTAGGATAGTAAGATATCTTGAAAAAGATAGATATATCTATAAAATAGAAATATCCCACCATACATTGTTTTGTTACCTATATCTAAAAGGGATTAAGTAGCATTTTCGATGAAAGCTCCCAGGTGGCTTGACCTTTTCCGACAATTAGGTCATTAACGTTATATTTAACCAATTTACACAAAACCTTGACAAATTAAACACCTAAACTTCCTCATGAATCACTCTATCTATTCTTTCTACGGAAGAAAATCCATTCTGTAGTTTTTTCAGTTTAGGTAGGTAGGTACCCTGAGATAATCAGATATCTTAATAGTTAGTAGGTATACGTCATTACGTACATTTATGTTGCTGTCATTTGCGTTTTCTCAACCAATTTAAATATACCTAAGTTATCATTTTTGCAATCTGACAAATCAACAGCTGATTTCGCGATAAAATCTCATCATCTGCCATAAATTGGTTGCAGCCGATTGGTGTCTACCTAGAGCGGTGTGGCCTCGTACGTCAATTATTTATATATGGACTGTGGAATAAATGGCGGAAGGGGCATTAACATGATGATGTTTATAGACGCAAGTATGTTTATTTTGACAACAAAATTTAAATTTATTTCTACAACATACATCAGTATATCAACTATATATAAAAAATATATATTAGGCGTTATTTGTAACCAAACGAATTGTCTTTTTAACATTTTGCATAATAATATTACCCAACGAAGGCGAATTAAATTAGTGTGTCGTCTTTCCCCACCGCTTTTGTCGCTGCAATATTGAGCCAGTGGCGTACTTGCAAGCGAGGCGAGCCCAGTGATTGGTTCGTGCAACAGCCAATGTCGATGCTGTCTGTATATCGGCCCTAAGAACGAAAGGGATCGCACTGATTCCCATTTCCAGGGCAGTCCAGCCCGGGCTCTTGCTAAGGATTGTGTCGTCGACTCGATTTGCGCCAGTCGTCACTTGTTTGTCAACAAATGTTTAGGATATAAGTGAGTGCATGTGCAATTTATTCGGATATCGCGTTTGTGCCATTTAACTAGACAGCCGTCATTTCATGTGAGTTGTTAGCTCGTAATCTACTTATTGTTTATACGACGAGATAAGAGATGGCGTTAGCTATACGTTTTCATAAGTCGGTCGATGGTGTCATTGAACTTGAGGTATTAGCTGTTATTACGCGATCCGGCATAGTGCATACGGTGTGTGGCGACTTGTGATCGCGACCTTTATCAATGTGCACACACTGTTAGATATTCCGCTATTATTGTTTTGTTGACATGCAAAGAAATAATAAGTCTAAAGATTTTATGTCATAAAAGTAACTTGATCTACCTCTTCATGTTTCTTGTAATATTACTCGACAGATGTATCAGACACCTATAAGAACTCAATACAAACATAAAAATTCTAAGTAAGTACCTACATGTCCCACGGTGAACTTGCATTCAAATTAAAACCTTTATCGGTCTTCAATAAGAGAAATATTATTATAGTAGGTACCTAATTGCTTTTCCAATATTATTTTCATACGTCACTTTCAAATACGCTCGGGTATTAAGAGCTAAGACAGCTTACGCTGATAAATCCGTCAGCACATTTTTATATTCTTTTTTTCAAATATATTTATTTAATTATTTGTTACCCATACTGAAAGTCCCATCCGGAGAAACAAAAGTGTTCATATCCAGATAAAATAACCATGAAGTACACAGATTGCCTACACCTTATGGGTAGAGTAAATACTAAATACTCTACCCATCGATTTCTTCCATAGTCTACTATCTAGGCATAGGTATATTCTTTCAGGTTCCACGTACATGCTCTAAAGTATAAACTCTTCTTGTTATATTATGACTTTCATCCTTCATCACTCCCCCATACCACGCTAATCTAGTAGAAATAAAAAAAAGTTGGCAGAATGTGATCGTTCATGATGTCGTAGTTTGAACATAAAATAATAACCGGAAGTCGATATCTAACATAAACAATTATAAAAAATCAGTCGTAAAGCCCAATACTACAATTACTAGGTAATTCCTTGAAAGATAAATATCTTATAAGAATTCATTGTTCTTATTAAGAGTGTAAAAGTAGTAATTCACATTAGGTACCTACCTAAGAAGGGTACACCGCATCGGCACAACTCCACTTGCGCTTTCATTCGCGACAGCTTATGAATTACAAAACTAAGCCTTACTCAATTTGATATGGCTTATGTGTGAATTTGTATTCACAAGATAATCTGTTGCATTGCATTGTGATTGCTAGGTTCAATTGATGATAGGTTACCTCAGCCATAGAACATCAGTCAATGATGCGCTGTCGACCTAATTTTTACTTCGAGCATTCGGAATACCATATTCTGAAACCGAAACGCGCAATATGCACTTCACGGTTTTTCCATCTATGAACGGTGGTTCGTTACTCGGTCGGAATTTCGATATTCATCCCACCCGATCAATGCCCGAAGTTACCAGACGTGGGGAAAACATGCTTACAGAAAATTATAAACATGTCGTCCCAGTGGGATTCGAACACACGATCCGTCGATACACACGGCAGGTGTTCACCGAACGCTCCAACGAGCCCGTCAAAACGCGATGCACCAAACGACCGTGTTCTGGCGAATACCGTGTATCCGGCCGAAGAGTTACCTACCCGTTTCTTCTCTAGTTATTACTAAACCTTTTTTTTGGTGATCACGATTATTGATTGAATAATGATTTTTGAATGAACTGAACTGATTCTGTTTAATTTCTAAACAGAATCAGTTCATATAAATAAATAGGTCACACACATTAAATCATTATTAATTTAAAAATTATAGTATGTTTATTTTAATTTAGGAAATTAACTAATAAAGGAAATAATACCTATAGCATAAGTATATTCTTATGCTTGATTTTGATGTTCCCTAGGTAGGTACATAACTACATATGGCTTCTAGGAATCGTGCTATTGCCGTAATATTTTTTCCGACAGTTTAGTCATCTAGGCTTAAACTAGCCGTATATTATGAACTGAAAAATGCTATTATCCTGTCAAATATTATCATTATGATAATGATCATATAGGTACGTAGGTATTTCTTACACTGCTGATTAGTTTTGCCATAATCTCAAAATGTATCCCTTTCTATCATCATAGGTATCATGTATGAAATTTGGACAGTTTTTGGTATTTTTTTGTCTTCGGATAATGTTGTCTCCCAAAAAATGTCTACCGGTGGGATTCGAACCCACGACCCATCGATGCGCAGCTGTTCTACCGAACTCGCCAACGAGCCCCTCAATTAATTATTATAGCACCCACCCAATTAAGGAAATCAATATAGATTGTTAACTTTCTGCTGAATTATGTTATTTATTTTTTATATCTTTTTTTGTAATTCAAATGTTATTTTTTTTAATTTTAATGAACATTTTTTGAGTGAAAGTCTTAAATTGTTTTTCGTCAGTAAAATTTCACATTGCGGGCCTTTTTGTCAGCAAATACACCAATTACATAAGAAATATCTGTGGGCACGGTAGTGACCCTTCCAAGTCGGGCAAGAAGCGGCGCGGTATCCTTTTCTCGAAGTAGTTCGGGCCATTTTCGACCTATAACTGTCCAGTGTCCAACAATTTAATTTTCAATCGACAGAGTAGCAGGTTACTATATAGTAGATATATAGGTAGGTACGTAGGGCACAAAGCGTAAAGCACAGTATGGAGGGTATGCGGACGGGAGGCAGGAGACTCCAGACATCCCCCCCCCCCCCAAATCCCATCGCATCCGCCCTAACGCCGGCACTGCATCACGCTATAATTAATAAGGATCACAATAAAAACATTAGAGTTGTCTATTATTAATTCCATTAAGAAACAAGAATCTTTATTTTTATGAAACTTCTTTGTTACAAAATACAAAAGGCATTTTCAATAAAAGGTAAGTGTATTATAAAAATTCATAAAACATTAAAAAACCTCTTTTCACCGGTTTGAAAAAAGAAAGCCCAGAACTAATTCTATTATCTAAATTATTGATTTCAGTAGTTTTTATGACTCATATCTCATATGACATAATTAACGAATATCTAAACAATAAAACCATTAATATAAAAACTGAATTGTTATCTGTATAACAAACAGTTCTTTGAATAAATTATCTTTAGATGGTACGCGGCCACCTTAACTTTAAGTGAAAAAAAAACCTGTGAAACCTTTTATCCTTTTATCCTAGTAGGTAGAGAATTTATTAAATTTTTGTAATATACAATTTAAATTGGCTGAAATTGAAAAATAAGCATATTATTTGTAAATTACTAAAACTTGTCAAAAAACCGCTTTGCCCGGGTAGATCACCCAAAGCGGCTATGGGGGTAAGGGCAAAGTGGCCAGCCCGAAAGAGGTTCACAAGAGATGTATTATTTTGTTGATATGTGCTTACCAAAATAAAAATGCCATTATAATATTAAAAAAAAATCATATCCTGTGACTTGTTGTCAGTCTTTGCATAAGATAATTATCTTAACAAGATACGTTTTTTTTAACTACTCAACCGATTTTAAAAATTCTTTCACCGATAGAAAGCTATATTATCAGCGAGTAACATAGGCTTTGCTTTTTTTCATCTTCATTGCACCCGTGCGAAGCCGGGGCGTTTAACAAATCGGTCCTGTTTATTCATAACATACAAAAATACAAAAATTCAAAAATAAATATCTTTCCTTTTTATAATATCAGTACCTATAGATAATATAAAATGTAACAAAACAACACTTAGGTAATTTGTTAGTACCTACGGCATTAAACATGTTAATTACGAAATAATTTCAAAGAAACATTGGGGTCACATAATTAATTGACCTGAACTTGGTCATTTGATTTAAGTATTTTTTGTATTACTTCCGTTTACCAGTGGTGCTTTTTAAGTTTGGCGATCTGGGATAAAAAAAAATGCTCTCCCATTAAGGAAATATTAACAAAATCTTTGAAATAATAAAAAAAAGACATACATTTTTTAAATAGGTACTTACTAAATAAATTCTTAACGATATACTTCGATCCACATTTAATACTAATATGTCAATGCCGATACCTTTGATTATTTATATAATCAAAGGCCGATACGCATCAACAAAAATTGAGTGACAAAAATTATTCTGTCGGCCATTGACATATTGCTCTCGAATAATTATAGATATTAGTGTCGAACTGATAAAATAAAAAAAACTATTTAAATGGCAATTTTACATTTTACATTGGACACCCGTAAGCTTAAAAAAATAGTCCATCTAGTTAAAATATTAAAAAAAATTGACACCCACATTCTTATTATATTGACCACTTTGTATTTTTTGTCATACGATCCGTAACTTCCTGCTGACGCTCGACTCACGACGGTCGCGTAATTAATTAAAATACACGTATTATTTTTTATTTTCTCCTACTCTAAAGTACCTTCAGTTTGCGAATGCATTTTATTACATTCACAGTGATCTATTTTTCGTATTGTATTGGTGCAACTGCCTCCTAGAGTCCCGAATCTCGGGGAAACAAGATAAAAGAAAGTGATTTGGACAGGGAACAGAAGATATCTCATCTTCTTGTCTATAAATAAAAATGATCAGTGAAATAGTCTATATAGACTGTCTTTTCCCCATCAACCCATGCCTTCGGTACTTGCGATAAAATATGTCATTCACTACTAACCAGGGACTAAAACCTGGTATTTTTCAAAATACGTGTCTGACTGAGATACCATGATATTAGTTTTAAAACTCACTAAGCTTACCAAAGTAATTTCTCAGTAAATATGAATAAAAACGAAAGAATATCAACAAAAACCTTTATTATACCGATATAACTCCCATAGTAAATTAACCGGTATTCAGTCCCTGCTACTAACTATAAAGTATAAACTAACAACAATAAAAACTCTATTTAATCATAGTTTTTTAAGATTAACGTATAAATTAGATAAAATAATAATAACCTTTTTGACAATAGATAATTTTGACGCGCTCTTTGGCGAACACCTGTCCTACGCATCGATGGGTCGTGGGTTCTAATCCCACCGGGACGACATGTTTATAATTTTCTCTAAACATATCGTCCCTACGTCTGGTAACTCCGGGCATTGAACGGGGGGGATGAATACCGAAATTACAACCGGGTTCGTTACCCGTTTACCACCGTTCATAGATGGAAAAACCGTGAAGCATATTGCGCGTTTCGGTTTCAGTCTATGGATATCCGAATGCTCGAAGTAAAGAGTAGGTCGACAGGGTATCATTGACTGATGTTCTGTGGCTGGGGTATTACCTACCATCAAGTAAACCTCAAGGTCGTCTGTCGATAGGTATCTAACACAAAAAATAATTTTATACACTTTGGTACTTAGTTTTATCGCATACTAGTGGACCCCGCAGACCTTGTTCTGCGAAAATATTGGATTCGAAATTATACAATTATTCTTAGATTGGAATATGCCCATTTGCCTACCGCTGTATGTGAAAAAAGATTTTCCCGCTTTTCTGTTGAAATTTTTCCTGAATTTGCTATAAACATCACGGAGCCCGAGACCTTTCCAACGAATGCAAAACCGTGGAAATCGGTTCGTGCGTTCTGGAGTTATAGCGTCAGGAAGGAAAACCCGACTTATTTTTATATAGTAGAGAATAGAATAAACCAGTCATCAGTCCAGTGTCCACATTATTTAAGTAGCAGTTGTAAGGTTGGCATTTGTTGCACCTAACCAGTTAAATTGTTGACTAGATTTATTGCTATTTGAAACCTTATCTACAGAACCCTGACTTATACCTACGTTTAACTTAATTAAAATGGTCATAGTATAGCACCGTTAATAACTGATATTGATTTATGGGCCCTATTCATACCCTTTCTTAATAATATTCTAGACAATAAAAGGATTAAGGGGTTTTAAAAAGGGTGTAAAGAATATAAAAGCGAGGTATGCGAAATTAAATTTTTTATATCTCAAGAGTTAGGTACTCTTAGCCATAGATGAAATGAAATGTATTATTATTTAACATCCAATTAAAAAACACAACAATATTTGACTACTTAATTCTAATTACAATTTTTAAAATATGTGCGTACTTATTACTGTAAGTATGAGGGTGTCAAATAGGGTCTCCAATAACTTATAGTATGGATTAGGGATGATGTATGCTCTCCTTCTAACCTGAAGAGAAGACCCTTGGTCAGGTAAACTGCTGATTACCCCTACCCTACCTATGATTTATTTTGGTAAGTTGCATTTAGGTATATGACAACACATATTTGTATTTCTTTTTTTTTACGTTTTTTTAGAAAAGTCGGGAGTAGGTGACCTCGGCGAACGTTCCTCGATCAGATCGGGGTCGTTCTTCATAAGGGGCAGATCAGGTGTGCATTGATGAAAGTGGAAGTAACGAAAGTGGTATGCTAGGATCGGAGCATATGGAATTCCGTGATCTCTGACTACCCCAATGGGAAAGAGGCGTGATGTATAATGTATGTATTTATATTTAATATCGCGAAGCAGATTTCGTGTCGCTTTCATATAATTTTACACTCCAAAGAACTAAAGAAATACGATAGATGTTGGCTAAATAATGTCAGGATTCAGAACCAGAATGTAATAATTCGTACCCTTAGAGCTTTGTATGACGAAGGGCGCATGGATACTGTTTATTGATTTTATTCTCGGATGTGGTAAGTGGTTACGACGCGACGCGATGCAGAGATATCTTCCTATAGGTACCTACGGATGGAGACGATATAAATATTCCTAGAGAAATGTTATAAGTATTTATTTGGGTAAACATAACAAGAATCAATCATAAAGACGTAGACAAATAACGCCTTATATACTAATAATCCTTAAAGATATATATAAGATACTGTGAATAGAGTGCTAGATTGTTTCTAAAAAACATGTAGGTAATTGAAAATTTGAATAATGATTATTTGAAGTAATTTATAGTTATTGTCTATACACTAGACCGATATGCACTTGTTATTTGTCCAATAGGTTTTAAAAGATTACAGTACCGATTAATAAAATTAAAGGAATACAAATAATCACATGTTCGTTTGATTCTGTACTATGTTCGCAATTCTTATAGGTAGGTACCTATATAGTTTATTTTATTAATTAAAAATAAAGACTTCCTATGTTACTGTTAAAAAGTCATCTCTTGACAATAAATCACTTAGCAATAATAGGTCTATTATGTATTTAATACGAACACTGTACAATTGGTATATTATTTGTAACACTATTTATATTTTATGTACAAAAATTACTAAGGTTATAGTTGTTTACAACCTAAGTAATTTGCAATTTTAGACTACAAATTCATAAAACATTGATATGATAAACGCCAAACACAGTAAACAGTGACAACATTTATTCTCTTTCTTGTAATTTTTCGAAAGTCCGATAATATCACAAACAAACATTCGAATAAAATTAACACTGAGGCGACCTAAGATAATCCGTTGTTTTTTATTAAAACACATTACGAAATATGTACTTGTTCAAATTATTATCTCGTCGGCATCAAACGAGTGACTGACATACTTAAAGTAACGTCAAACTGGAACTGTTAAATAAATTATAAAACGCAACGCCCAACGGTAGCAATTCAGATGTACAAAAACGAATACATTTTGTCTTAAATAATGTATTTCTACCTCGCTCTTTACGTTACAACGCAGAGTGTGGAGTATAAAACATGATTTTTTTTAACCTATTTAAATCAACACTCAGATCAGTACACGGCTTACACCCTAGTCTCCAATGTAATATTTAATTATTAAAAAATAAGAGTTTTCTAGTCACAACCGTTTTTGGTGAAAGACGAGCCTTCCAGCTTCCTCACAGACATTCCTGCGGCGTTGCCATCTTCGTTAAGAAATGACAGCGCGACGTTGCCAAATCACCCTAAAGCTAGTAGATGTTAGCCGGGACATAATAGGTCCTTTACCTGCTCTACTATTGTTACCTTGAGAAGGATAATATTTGGAATACCATTCGAACTCGTTCGAAAGAGAAAACTTTGTTTATGATTGACTAACAGGATTTGGTTATCAGAATATTGATTATTGTCCAGGGATTCAGAAGGTGACTACAGATCAAATTCACACTAATTGTTATAAGCTTTGATTATTTATAATAATCTAAGGTTATAAGGTACCTACTCGAAGACTGGAATTAGTGCAATAACCTTAAAAACAATTCAACGGAATTCTTGACATTCCGTTTAACAAATTAGTAAAATATCATTGACTTATATGTAGTATACATATAAGTCAATGTAAAATATATAAAAAAACAATTGATGATAAAACTCTTAAGGAAATAAAACTTTCTGTTATGATAATATTGTCTTTTATTATCGCGAGTATCACACATTGAAATAAAATACTGTATACCGGATTAAAACGCGATTTATTATTTATATTGTTTAAATTATTTATCCCGACGTTTCGGATGCTTTTCAGCAACCGTACCTGTCTCCCCGCGACCACGGTTGCTGAAAAGCATCCGAAACGTCGGGATAAATAATTTAAACAATATAAATAATAAATCGCGTTTTAATCCGGTATACAGTATTTTATTTCAATTTCTGTTATGATGCTATTCGATCGAGAGAAAATATTGTTTAAAAAATATTATTCAGAAGTTACTTTAAATATATTAGTCAAATATTTATATTTATTTGTTGTAGGTATCTGGTATCATATTATCTGTGAAGAGGGTCTTTCTTATCTTTTCTTAGAAGAACTGCGGTCCATTAGGTAGGTATATTGTTAAAGAAAACGCGTGCAACTATCATCGATTCTTAGAAACTTAGTTATGTCATTTAAAACTACATATTTATTTATTTATTTACACTTCATTTTACAATACATTTAAACAAATACATACAGAAACAAACAAAACATTGTAGCGTGAAAAAGGCGGCCTTATCACTAAGCAGTTATTTCTTCCAGGCAACCATTTCCGTGAAAGAACAAAATTCCAAATTTGGAAGTGACACAGAGTGAAACACAACAATACATAAATATAGCCATTGTTGCGATGTCCAAATACGTATAAGAAAAATAATTATGATTATTTTTACTTGAATTTTAACTCGTTCTTTAATTAATTTAGGGATGTTATTCTCTGTGCCTAAATATAAAAGTGGATAAGCTTCGATAAATATAAAAAACCCGTAGCTCCACTTCGTTGGGCGAAATAGCCCTCAGATAGTCGGATTTTTTCCGACTTACAAGTCACTCGTCGTTATAATTGGGCCAATTAACTCAATATCGTTATAAATTAGCCTATATATTATTCTGATGTATATACAATAATACTGTAAAGTTTAATCAAAATCCGTTTATTAGTTATTGAGTGAAAGAGTAACATACATCCTAACAAACGACATTTACAAATATAATAAATAATACATATTATTGATAAGATATGGAAGTACCTTTTTTTTTATTAACGAGGGGAAATGCAGGTTACGCACCCACTGCGTCGGGGTAGTGCAAGGACGCAGGGAGTGTGGGACTCACCCTACCAGTCTGCCTGTATGAGCCCTCTGCTCCAGGCAGCTGGGTCATTGGGAGCTACCCACTAAAACCCCTCACCCCTCAATCCGCCATAATGGGACCCACAGGATAGCGATAGCATACTACCGCGAGCCCCGGCGGTCAGGCTATACGGCCCCCTCCTCGTCCCGCTTGTGCATCCTTCCCATGCTCAACATGGGAGGAGTCCGCGGGACCCACCACGGCACGGGGGTTTGCCGGTCTTGAAGACCGGCAAACCCCCGAAGCACCACTGCGACTCCGGCGCCACCTCTAGCGCATGGCATTCCTTCGCGTACACCTCACGCAGAAGGAAGCCACGGAGCCGCTCTCCTCTCGGGCCGTTTCACAGTCTTAGACCGAAGGTACGGCCCAAACCTTCCACCAGCCTTGAAGGCCGGTCATCCTACGTGCCGAAGCACCACTGAAGCCCGAAGGGCTCCCCTCTAAGACGCCAGGCGCCCTGTCACTTCCAACGCCCCCTCTTAAGAAATACTCCACTCGGTCCAATTGCTTCGCCAGGGTGCTGGATTGCACCCCGACTACTAGGCCCCCCCGCCACGACAAGGCTTGGATCCATGGGGGGGTAGATATGGAAGTACCTACTTTTCCTTACATTTTGTTCGTAAACCATAAATTCTAAGCGTAAGTAAAATGGTTAACGATTTACTTAATATTATGTACTTAATGACGGTTAATTTTATATTAATTACACTAGATGCAACAAAATAAAAATCATTATTCACTGGGTTTACAGTAGGTATGAGATTATACCTAATTGTTACCTTAAAATTGTTACATCACGTCATCAGATTTAGTAGTGAAAGGCATCTGTTGATTTTATTTAAATTTATTATTTTTACTTTAGAATAATTAGTATTGTATGGTGACCCCGGTGTGAAAGCTTCCGTCCGCCGTATATTTATAAGGACAGTCGATCCTGCCGGCCTAGCATGACAAGCGAGACAAAATTTTGTCTACCGTTTTCTCGTGTTTCAATCGACTATCGCTTTATTTCTTTCGGGTCTAACAAGATAATGACACTTAAAACTCGACTTTTAATATCAAAAATAGATACATTTGTCGATCGAGATATCTTTTCTATCAAAATTGTCGATGTCGAGATATAATATATCGAGATATTTAACATCTTAGTTTGTCTTCTCTCGCGCGAGATATATCTCGTGGCGGTCATGCTAGCCCGGCTGGGCTCGGTCATGCTAAGAATGCATGCAGTAAGGTGATCAGACATATAAATTCATCACCGTAGGGGGGTGATGTAGCGAATAAATACTTCGCCGTATAAACCTCTTTGGTTAAGTCGTTTATTAGACGAATAGTTTTGGACGATTTTTAATTTTTTTTTAAATACACCAAATATATAAACCCACATTGACACATCACATAAAATATTGTAGAGATGAATACTTCGACCAACATTAATACTATATCAATGGATGAATATTACTGGAGGAAGTATTAAAAATGGACAAGCTATACAATGGTTTTGACGGGCTCGTTAGCGCGTTCGGTGTAACACCTGCTGCGCGCATCGATAGTTCCGGTCGTGGGTTCGAATCCCACCGGAACGACATATTTACAATTTTCTTTAAGCTTGTTTTCCCCACGTCTGGTAACTTCGGGCATTGATCGGGTGAGAGGAATATCTAAATTCCGACCGGGTATCGAACCACCGTTCATGGATAAAAAAACCGTGAAATGCATATTGCGCATTTCGGTTTCAGTCTATGGATTTCCGAATGCTTGAAGTGGGCATTAGGTCGACAGCGCATCATTGACTGATGTTCTGTGGCTGAGGTATAACCTACCGTGAACCTCATACTCGTCTGTCGATATCTGACATAAAAAAATAGTTTCATTTATATACCTACAATAAAATGGAAACCAATACACACGCAAATCGCAATTGTACATTAGAAAACATATTTTTTGCAACGATTGGAATGTCTATAGAACTGCTAATGTGTCATCAGTGTCAATTACTGATGACACATTAGAATAGAATCCTTCACCGAGTGTTTTTTTTTGAAACACTTTTCATAGTTGTCAAAGTGTATGGTCAACATGAATACGATACCTACAACAGGGTGTCTACTATTTACACTTATTATTAAAGTCATAAAACATTTCGGGTATTAACGCTCTAATTAATGAGTTTTCTTGAAAAAAAAAATGTTAAATTAAATGAATGAAACGTTTATGGACACGAAATCTATGAGTTTGCAAAATAGTTTTTCACGCTCCTGTAAAGTTCATGTTTTAGGTTCTCCAAGGTAGTATGATTAGGGTGGTACTAGAGAGAGTACTCGATTTGAATATGGAGTATAGGTCCCAAAATTGAAACCTTGTGGTCAGTGGCGTAGCATGGGGGGGGGGGGGGGTCGCCCCGGGCGGCACTTTGGCGGGGGCGGCATTTCACAGGTAACGGTAAAAAATCAACATCAACGTTTTTTTTTTTAATTTTTATTACAACATCACCGTAATAACAGAGTTTCTCTTTAGGTTAGTGTTATTCAATAAGAGACCCATTTTTTTAAAATCAATTGCAAAAATAAAGGGGCGGCTAATTTAGGATCCGCACCGCACCATTTTGCCCTATGATAGCTACGCCACTGTTTCTAACCTTTCTACTTCTAACTAAATAATAATATAAAGTAATAGGATGTCTCTAACTCGAACGTATTTTTTTAGTTAAATAACTTCTAAAATAAAATCATTCTAAAACATTTAGCAGATATTTTAAATGTTTGAAACGGAAAACAGACAGGTCAACAGAAAAATAAAACACGACATGAACCTATGTAGAAAAAAATAGCTTAGTCAATGAGTTCTTCTAGTCCAAACAAATGGATCAAAGATCTTATTGTCTTATCAAATGACTGAATAGCTCAGTCCCAAGGAAGGTACGTGCTATGCTTGACAATTCCAACGAGGTATTGGCGGCCGTAATAATCTACGACCACCAGCCAAATAAAATAATTTGCAGGTCTCCTTTCGAATCAATGAGCAAAAGATTCCGATGTTTATGTAGGAGGCCTCTGTCCTATAGTGAAGCTAAGAAGAATGTGTATTTCATGCTACATTCATTCATAGTCTTGTCCCGGATAATACAAAAATGTTTATTGACAAACGTCTTTTACGCAACGAAACAAACTATACCGTAATCCATAACCTATATTGTGTATAAAAATCTCGAGTCACAATATTTCGCACTCCTCCGAAATGGCTCGACAGATTTTTATGAAATTTTTGTGTATAGGTGTTTGGTAAATATGAGAATAAGTTGTAAAGTTTATTTTATACCGCTAGGCTATTAATCTATTATCCAGTTTTTTTAACAAACATTTGATTTGTTTGAGTCTCAATTTCTTAATTTGTATAATAGTCGTTACTATATCATACACAAATACTGTTACTCGCTGAAAATGTAGCTTTCTATTAGTGAAAGAATTTTGTAAAATCAATCGAGTAGTTCTTTGAGTTAAATCAACAAACAAACAAATGTTTCCTCTTTATAATATTAGTATAGATGAAAGTGATGTAGGTATAACAATGTTATTGATTTTGATGGTTTATAAAAATATTTAAATTGGAGACGCGTTTAATTTCGAATTGATCTTGACTTAAAAGTTATTATATGAGCAAATGGGATTTAGCAGCAATGGAATGGAACTCCCGAAATGTTATCAGGCCATAAACAGGTCGATATCAAAACAGAGGAGTTTCAAAGTCATGTAATCTCGGTCAATGTCCTCGTTTTATAACGAGCATAACTTATCAGTTTTACGTAACACTTGGGTGAGAAGGGTCGGTGTGCCGAGCGAGGGTCGCAGCCACCCTACGATCGATTCAGCCACTCTGTAGGTAGGTACGTATCCCAGGCCCCAGCAACGGCGTGACTACTATTTGATGAAAATTAAAGCACGCTTATATATTCTAGACTAGATTATGCATCTTCAGCCGGCCTAGCATGACAACCGCGACAAAATTTTGTCGACCGTTTTCTCGTGTTTTCATCGATTATCTCTTTATTTATTCCGGGTCTAACATGACAATTACACTTAAAACTCGACTTTTAATATCAAAATTAGACATATTTGTCGATCCAGATATATTTTCTATCAAAATTGTCGATGTCGAGATAATATAATATATCGAGATATCTTACATCTTAGTTTGTCTTCTCTCGTCCGCGACATATCTCGTGGCGGTCATGCTAGGCCGGCTGCGTGTTTTTATTTGTCAGATATAAAGTTAAGTAATATTAAATGTCAATTCTATTTTTATATCCAAGCATTCGGGGCTACTTCCCGTCGAATAATTATATGCACACTAATTATCGTATCTTAAGATAACTATTAACCATTATTAATTATTAATTGCTTATTGTTGTTGTTTTTAATCTTTACGATGCAAATGTAAGGTTCATCGGCCGGTGAACTCAACACCCACGCGCCAATAAGCGAGACAGACTATACTTAAGCCTATGAAGAAAAGAGACAAAACATACAAAGCGTATGAAGTAAGGATTTGACAAAATCTGTGAAACATGAATTTGTATTGTGTGGATTGTGTATAAAACAAACCACTCGTAATTTCTATGGTTTTTCTTTTTTGTCTCTATGGCAATTCCCATAATCCGATTAAAGAATAATTTTATCGATACCCTGTGATGACCAATCACGTGAAAATTAAAAGTTTTGAAACGACTACGATATAACAGATAAGTAGATTCATTTTCATTTCAAAATATAAATTTTAATGAAGTTAATAGGTATTATTTAAAATAATATTATAATATTTTGTTATTTTTAATAGGTATTTTATTGTAATATTATTTTCGGGGTGCGCTAACCTAATACTTAAGTTTATTTGTAAGTATTGTACTGCATTATACCACTAATATTATGTAAAGTGGATCTATAAGTCCGCGGCATAACGATGTCAATATAAAATGAAGCTATGATTTAGGAGATAGTGTTGATAGCTCTTAAAAGCATTTTTGAATTAGTTCTTGTTTCATCGATTACCTCTGTAAAAAATAAACTAATCTGCCATTGAATTAGTGTAGATACATGTACATTGTACCTAAATAATATAGCATATCTAAAACTATCACATATCTAAGTACCTACCTACTGATTTATTTAGAACACACAACAAATAATGCTATCCTTGTAAAATCAATCTGAGTAGGTACCTACAACACAATAGGTCTGTAACTTTAGCTATTTTATTATCATTTTGTGATAGATATTATCATTTGCTTGAGATATTAACTATGATTTGAAAAAAAATGCAAAATGTTCGCTGTTTGTTGTTACTGTGGCCGAGTTAATTATTTATTTATTGCCATTGATTTTTCAACCAATGGTTTCCTAGATATTTTGGCTGGTGCAAATGCTGGTGCGATGTTCATTTATTGTTTGATGTTACTGAATAATTGTAAAAAAACTGGCCAAGTGCCAGTCGAACTCGCGCACAGAAGGTTCCGTACAAACTTTTAGAAAATAGTATAAGGCATAGTACTTAAGTAATTCACAACTGAGATCGCTCAGTTTAGTTCGCCGCTCCTAAACGAACTAGTTCGCTCTTCTAGTTCGTCAACTCCTAGCTCAAATCAGTGAAACAGCAAAATCTCCGTATGAATATTAGTAATAAAAATATCCTTTATTATTTTTAGTAATTTTTATATTTTTATTTAGTTTTGAAAATTATCAACAATAACTTATACGGACGACATTAGTTCGGTTAACGCCACTGCCGCTCATTCGGTCACGAACTTACGAACTATAAAGTTCCCTCATGAACTAGTTCGCGTAGTTTATCTCTGGGAGTGCTCTAACAAACTAGTTCGTTGGCGAACTACTATACACAATAGGTGTTACCTACACGACTTACTATAAAAGAAAACTACAAATTTACGGTTTTCGATTTTTTTTCCTTTAATTGTGCTACATGACATTGCTTCATGCCAAATTTCGGGTGCACTTCCGAAAAGTAGATACCGAATTTTGTCATGTTTGGCACGGACATTCCATTTGACTATCTAAGAGTCGCCTCAAAAGGATTTTTGGCGACACGCAATATTTTTTGAAATACCTATATTAGAGATGCGCCGAGTACTAGTTTTACCGAGTAACCGAGTACCGAGTATAACTCGGTTTTAAGTTTATGAAACCGAGTACTCGGCCGATTTACTCGGTTCAGTAGGTTAGGAACATGCTATTTTTAGAATCCATTAGAAGAACTGAAGCTTTGTACAGTTCCAATAGCAGTGACGAAAATGAATTGAACCTTAACATATTAAGACCTTCATAAGACGCTCATGGAGTTTTTTGGAGTTGCTACGACGAACTAGCTTCTACCAAGCCACCGCAACGTGAAGATCCAAAAAGTCCCATCGCTCTAGAACTTGATCGATACGTCAATGAAAGTTTGTTACCACGAGACCAGAGTCCATTCGAATGGTGGGCAAGACACAAAACACGATATACACTCTTGGCATATTTAGCAAGAGTGTTTCTAAGTGCGCCCGCAAGCACTGTGTATAGCGAAAGATAATTTTCCGAGGCAGGTAATGTTTATGAGAAGAAGAGGAATAGACTGTTACCGGAACGGGCAGACAGCTTAGTATTCCTGCACCATAACTTGCCTTTGTTAAATTACAAATACTAATTATTGTCTTTTTACTATTGAATAAATGTGTCCATTAATAGAAGTAGAATATTATATTAGCTGAATGGGCAGAATTTCTTGAATTTCTGTGTGATTACTTGCGATTAGTATATTAAACAACTGATTATATTTTTATGATTAAATAAATGCTCACTTATACTTGAAATTTTGTTTTCACTACTAAGCCTCTCTAAGCCCCTTGTTCAACTCAAACACTTTATATTTACCGAGTAGTCGTTAATTGTACAGAGTTACTCGGCCGAGTACGAGTATTGAAAATAACGCCGAGTTCGCCGAGTACCGAGTAATAAACGAGTACTCGGCGCATCTCTAACCTATATAAAAAAAATGAGTAGGTACGCTGGGTAAATCTGTCTAACCAGGGCTCAAAAGTGGTCCATTTTTTTTAATACTTGGCTTCATAAAACAAATAAATTAACCGGTTTTCAGTCCTTGCAACAGGGGCATTCCATCCCGTGTAATTAAAAATTTACCTTCCATTAGAGCTTCGCCATATTTAGGAAAAAGACCCCCACCCCATCAAGGGTAAGCTACGCCCCTGATCACAGGTAACCTACAGTCACTTTGCAAACGCTAATTTGCACAACACATCCATAGGAACCATCTATATCTATACTAATATTATAAAGAGAAAAGATTTGTATTTTTCATTTTTTGTATTTTTGTATGTTATGAACAAACTCAAAAACTACTGGACCGATTTTGAAAATTCTTTCACCAATAGAATGCTACATTATCAGTGATGTTTTGTATAGCACATCTACATTGCACCCGTGTGAAGCCGGGGCGCGTTGCTAGTTACAGTATAAAATGTTTAGATAACTGGTAACCTATTATTTAATATCATTGTTAACTTTGAATAACATTGAATAATATTTCACTAATAATTATTATCCGGTTGAACTAATTAAGGTTCCTATATTAAATATTAATTAATAACTACTCTTAAGACTGCTGAATTTTTTTTACAGATGTGCATAGAATAGTTACATTTTACGTTTTTGTAATCTAATCGGAATCTTTTTATTAAGCTTCTTCTATGCCTGCCCATAACATAATTATTTATCCTTTCCATATGTTCCATATTGAGCGATGAAAGAGGAACTTTTGAATAACATTCATTTGTTCCTTCAAATAATTACACTACGGCCAATATTATGTGAACGTCTTTTATAAAATGTGCATAAATGCACATTTCGTTGGTAATTATTCTAAGCTATAATGGTAAGGATAATTAGATTTGTTTTTTTTTTTAAATTATAAAAATAGAACCAAGGGGTGACATCTATTTGCATTGAAAAGAAATTGCAATGAGGTTAGGGAATTAAATTCATTGTAGTTAGAAAACGCGATTATAGATGGCGCTTTAATAAAAACGGTATCCCATAAATTTGATTTCGGTATAATAGAAGTACACACTATTATCGAAAGATGGCAGTTAAATTTATATCAATTTAATTTTTGAGAACAATAATTATTTCAATCAATTTAAGAATAAAAAATCAATTAAGGGTCATAGTAAGTACCTACATGGTATATTAAAAAATTCTTCGAGTGTTAATTTAATTTTAATTTATATTAAATATTTTTTTTTAAATATAAAATAAATGCATACATTCGTAAAATCGGTAAATCGGTTTAATAGTGAAAAGTTTAATATAATTCAGTATTCATGCTCATTTTTTTTAAATATTTATCACGTTATGCTAAAATTAATATCTGTTCAATAAAAGCAAATTGAAACCTAATTTGAAAGTTATTTGTTGATCTTTTTATTAAATTTGTATCGCCATCTCTAGTAGGAATCAGTAAAAACTAGAAAACAAAGAGTATATAATCACATCGTTGTACTGGATTATGCAAAATTAATGGATGATAAGAGATAGCGTTACCTCAAGAATTTTTAGAAAAAATAAATTACTAACCGTATCCTGGGAAAATAGCCAAGTGAAGATTTTGTTAGCACTAGAACACCGCTTATGGGAATAAAAATATTTACTTTAACGTGAGTCACGTGACTAAGAAAACATATAGGTAATTTTATACACATTTATCTCTCCTTAGCGTGACTGATTTATGTTTACGAAATTGTCACTTGTTTTGACCCCTTTATAATATGTAACTCTCGTATGCAAAGTGCAAACGCCATATAGGTATCATTTAAAAAATCATTTTTTTATGTAAGATAGGTAGGTGTTGTTAGTTTTTAATCTACCTACTTTACAATTAAATCATAAAATATATGGGTTTGTATTACAATATTAAATTGTTCACATAGAGTATTATCTACAGCTAAGTTACGAGGGTTGTACGCCCTTTTTGATACCTTCATCCCTTTCTCAGATAAATTTTATATTGTTATTATCCCCACATGGAATGAAATCAGTCTAAGCTAGGTTGGGAGGAATAGTTTTACTTGTGAAATGTAGGTATGCCATTTAAGATTTTGACAACAGCTTTAGTAGGTATTGTGTACTTTTTATTATAATATATGTAATAATAATGATTTATTTTAAATCAGAATTTTAATATTGTGGAATTTTCTACAATTAACCAAACTTATTTTTTACACCTTAATTACTAAAACCACGCAATCAGTTAAAGAGAAGAATAAAAAAGGTATGCTGCGGGGCGATGTGTGACGACGTGGAGAGCTAATATTTTATATTATGTTCCGTTTCAATTTATTATCCTATGAAGAGTAGGACAGCAATAGCAGTAATAATAATACCGCAGAAACGCTAATTTCGTTCCTAGCGCCCTTTCGTGCCGTTCTTAGCAACCGGTTTTGTTTGTGGAACGGTCATAAAGCGAGTCCACCAATGGCAGCCGACTATTGGCAGCGGGCGTATCATTGGCGATGGGTAAGGAGAGCGTTAGACCACGCGGGGTGAGGAAGTTGAGTGCGGGGAGAGGGTAGCAGCGCGCGCAGTTACCTCAGTTGTGTTTCACCATTCGAAAAGGAGGTTATTGTTGCAATGAGACGGACACTGCACTGTCGATAAAGTGTGTTTGTATGTCGTTTTCGTCGATAATAAGTGTTGTGTTTACTTTCACCCGTGCGAATGTCTCAATCCTTACCTTTTTTGTTTGTTTTTAATTTTATAACTGCCGCATGGGTCGGCGATTACGTTTCAGTTAACCCCTTATTTTGAAACGATGGAACGTTGTTCTTATGGTTTTTACACCAAAAGGTATTTTATGTTACTTTTTACTTTATCTTTAGCGAATGGTTGTGGTTGAGTGCGTCACGTGTGGGTTATTGTAGTAAATTTTATTTTTGGGTTGATTCTTGCGTATTTATTTCTCATTTATGTCAAATGTTAATTTTTGAGGGTAGAAAATAATTTAGATTTTATATAAATATAATATATTATACGGTTTTTATTATACTATTTTTCGTTTGTATATAATAAAAGCATCGTCCATTATTTGAGGGAGTTGGTATTATTATTGCAACGCTTCGGGGAAACGCCGACAATGTGGGGCTCTCGCGCCCGAGGGTCGGATAGCGAGGGGGGAGGGTTCCGTCTGTCTGCACACATGCAGAACCGGTTCTCTTTCCAACTCCCCTAGTGCGCTTTATATACCTCTCTCTTATGCCACACGTGTTCGCATAACACCCTCTCTTTCGCACATTTCATTATTTTTTGCTTCCCCTTGTGAAATAAAGCCAGACGAACCGTTTTTATTTGGGTTCTTTCCCTAAATAGGTGTATAACCTTTTCCTTATTGTAGTCTTGGTAAGTATAACGAAGACGATAAAAAATGTATGGATATATCATAGTACCTACCTAGTAACATGTGTTAAAATAACAAATGGCTTAAATTTTGTCACTAATATTTTTAATTATCATTATGATGAATACTGCATGAGCCAAGCTGTATAAAATTTTGTTTATATTTTACTGTTTACAAATAATTATTGATTCATTTAAGTACCCATAATTTAAAAACTTAATTTATAATTTCAAAAATACTTAATCAGTAATTTAAACGAATTATTGCCGTCGTAATTTTAGAATAATAATAAATCATGAGATCTCATCAAATATTACACATAAATAATGAAATCAATTAAAGATCGAAAACAAGTAACGATTTTTCTTACGCATCACTATAGCTAGGTATTCACTATTCTGTAGTTTAAAAAAATCTGACTTTGACATTGATGGACGATTATTAATTATTTCAATTTTTATTGATTTCGGAAAGTTGTTTGGTAATTGGAGTTTCACTAAAATTTTCAAATTGCATTTGAATTAATGCGACAATACACAGTTTGATTTAAATAGTCAAGTAGTACATTATTCTTGGCATAATTTGTACAAAAATCAGCTATTGGGGGTTTGTTTTTATTCATTAGAACTTGTGAACCAAGGAGTGTGATAATCAATAATGTACATAAAAATATATGTGAAGAAGATTTTTATACCGGACTTTTAACCATAGATAAAATAACAGTTATTATTTCTTCTCTTAAGGGAATTGAATAATGGCTAATATTTACAGGTATATTGTGTTGTGACTAATGTCGGACACACGAGTTTCTTGTCAGAATAAATCTTTCTTTCTTTTTCATATTCTCTAAAAAACATTTTTTTTCTAGATCTGAAATATTGGACAATATTCAGAAGAAGAAAGATCAAGATAAAGATCAACCACAAAGTCCTAATTTTCAGCAGCAACAGTTATCCAAACCACCTGAAAAACAAGTTCATACTCCTGAAACGCCAAGTGCAAGTTTAGTGCCCCAGCATGTCCCCACACAGCTCCTTTCTCCAACACAAGGCTCAGGTTCATCTACTCAGCCAAAAGAAGACTCTAAAGACAAAACATTGAAAGTCACAAATTCAACTACAATAACATTAATAGAGAATAATAGTATTAATGGTGATAAGGATAAGGATAACTTTCCAAAAAACTATTTTACTTTGGAACCTAAAAATGACAAGAAAGATGACCTTACTAAAAATAGCATTACAATAACAAGGACAGTACCAAAACAGTCTCCTGGGTCAGGACAGGCAGATAAGACAAAAGGTGCAACGAAAACTGCAAAAAGGCCTTTGCAGTACTTGGAGACTTTGGCACAGAAGGCTGGTATCACTACTGAAGATAAATACGAAGCGGCCAATACTTTATTGGCTTTAGATAAACAGAATAATACTTTCCGAAGACCGGAATTGAAGCAACCCAAGTCTGAACCTGAGACTCACTCACAGGCTGAAGATTACAGATATAGAAATCAAAAGGAGGATGATGATAAATTACAGGTAGGGATTTTATTTATTTATATTGTAAATTTGAGAATAAAAACGTTTTATTGTTAGATTTTCTAAGGAGTGATGTACCCTCTCCTTGTCCAATATGCTTATAATTTTGAGTCTGTTCTGGTGAAGCCACACGTGAAGTACATAAAACATTACTTTCTGAATTACTGTGTCCTTTCAAGTATAAGCAGCAATTTTAGATGCATTCAAATTCCAAACATCAGGCATCCAATAACAGTATATGCTTAAGGGTGTTTACCTCTAGACCTGAATTGTTCAGGCAATCTACTTAAGGCATCTGCTTTGCCAATTAACATTCCTTGTGCTTAATTGTGTTATCATATCTACTTTGTGATAGTGATGTGATGTATATGTATGTATGTATAACTACTTAATTTGTGGCTGTAATTTGATCTGGTATTGTTGGATTGAATATACATACTATGTGATCTGTAACTATACAAAATTTATGACCAGATAGAAAATTACGAAACTTAGTTTTCTTTTAATTGGAGGATGGATGCAATCCATTCTGATCAGTTGTATGGCCTAAAAAGTGATGCAAAAACACATTTTTTTATTGTTAAATCGGAATTTCATTAAGTTTACTCAACAATGCTTGTAGTCTCTTATTTCAAGCCCATAATTGCTACATCATCAAGCAAACAAGCTACCCGTTCCATTTTTGTAAGCGCAGATATAGTATATTATTATAACATTAATATCTAACACTTTTATTACGTACTCAGGTATTGAATAACATATTATTTTGTAGATACAACAGCAGATAATTCAGCAGCAGCAGCAACAGCAGCAGTTGCAGCAGCTGCAGCAACAGCAGTTACAGCAGTTACAGCAGCAACAAATCCAGCAGTTGCAACAACAGGCCCTTCAAAGGCAACATCAGGCTATACAGCAGCATCTTAAAAATCAGCAGGATCAGCAAGAATTGGTAAGTCTAATAACATTATTAAATATTAAACTGTTGCTGCAACACTGATCTAAGGATAAATGATATTTTTCGATAATATACAACGCTGTTACTTCCCATTCTTTATACAAACATAATATGCCAGAATAATGACATTGCAACCAAACTTGAAGCTGCTTTAAGTTCTTAAAGTGCCAGAAATACTTTTAAGACTTTTTTTTTATTTATATATCTACTTCATGCTTTCTTTATTTCATCTATTGTTCATATTTTTGCTCTAATTATCACATCCTTATATCATATGTCATGCCTGCAATGTTTCTTATCAGTATCTTTATATTTTTTTTAAGGCTAAAGCTTTAAGTTAAAGAAAAAATAACAAACGACGCCAATTTAGAAAAAATATGGTAGTTATTAAACTTATATACTAGAATTGATTGGCACACACAGGCTTCACAGAACTAAACTGACTATGTCATGTAGTGCCTGCATTTAAATTATTGTTTTTATTATAAATGTTTGAGTTGGCCAATAGCTTAAATTTTTTTTAAATAAATAAACAAAGTTAGTTACTGTTAGTTACACCATTTATAACTCAAGAACCGCTGCACAAATTTTAATGATGTCTTGTTTGTTGGATTCGTCTTCTTCCGCGATTGACAGCTCAAGTTACGCACGCTTATATCTTATTTGTAATAGCAATACGCCCCGGCTTCGCACGGGTGCAATGTAGATGTACTATACAATAACTTTAAAATCGGTTCAGTAGATCCAGAGATTACCCCATACAACCTCACAAACTTTACCTCTTTTTAATATAAATATAGATATATTATTACAGTATTAATCCTTCTCACGGAATTACAACCGTGCGAAGCCGTAGCGGGCTGCGAGTTCTTTAATATTGTAGAACTTTTTTTATTCTATCATCAATCGTTTCAGCGCATGCTATGAAAGCCATTTTAAGACAAAAAAATTACACCTTGGGTTACATTATTCAAGTTTTAGTAGGGAACCCTATTTATTTCTGGAATTAAATATAGTTTAGTGAAGATGTAGCTTTCTAACGGTGAAAAAATCGGTCGAGTAGTTTTTGAGTTATATCGTAAAAAACAAATCTTTCCTCTTTATAATATTAGTATAGATATTGATGTCCACTGCAAATTAGGGACACTAGACATTATAGAATAGAAGTGCGAAAATAACTAATATTTAAATCGAAGGCGGTGCGAAGTTTGCCGGTATATGGTAAGATTGATAGCAACATCAAGTCAGCTATCGATCTTACGACTAAATACAAGTTAGTCGTAAGATTGATAACTAACTACATTGTTATGATAACATTGTAACCCTAATATGAGATTATGTTAGCTTAAGGGCTATGTGTTAGGATGCATAAGTTCAGAGTTACTGCTATCGTCTACGTATCGTATCGTATACGACAATTAGCTATATTAATACTTTTTAAATACTCACTTGTAACTTAACCCTCACTTTAATCACTATTCAGTCATGTTTGGTTTTTTTCTGGTATTAGCTTTTTATTTTGTGATGCCTTAGTGTAAAATATACCTATTATTGTATAAATTTTAGTGCACCAAATTGAGATATTAATTAATAACATAATATTTAGAATGTTGACCCTAAATGTATATTCCCTTAATATTTTTGTTATCCGTCGCTTACGACTCCTTGTCACTTTAAAAATCTGGTCTTGCACTTCATTTTGTAGATAAGCGAGCTAAAACGATTTTTTTTAATAAAATAAACTCGAGATCATTTAAAAAAATGCCTAATTATATTAACTACCTAATTAAAGAAGAATTGATTTAATCAGTGGAGAAGAAAATTATCTCAAGTTAACGATTTATTTCCTAAACGCAATAATAAAAAAGTTAAATTAGGAATTAACAAACATTTTTTTAATACGGTTTAAGTACACATTCCATATTATACGTATATATATATAACAATTCATTCAGGAACGCCGGGATCTTAAGTATAACTACCCTCAATTTGTTTTTTTTATAGAAATACTGAAGAGAAACGTTTTTTTGTCCGTACCTTATTAGTAGGCAAATTCAATGACGAAATAATATGCGTCTAATCACATTGTTTCTCTTTACATTTACAAATTTTCAAATACAATACTGAGATGGTTTTAAAATAAGCCAAAAATGGTCCTTTGTATATGGTATTAGCTAGTTTTCTGTAAGTGAAATCAGTTTTTTAGAAATTAATCAATAGTTGAGGTAACAACCTTTCAGTAGAGAGTAGATGAGTAACAACTCAGCTGCGTACAATACCTGGTGCATTGTATACAGGTGATTATTTTTGATCGGCTTACATATAACACAGTAAGCTAGCTAGTGTGATCTACACTTATAGACTACTAACGCGTCAGTAATGAGTAATGCTTGAATGTTCAACGTGATCGTATATTATTAGAGGTCCGAAGCGTCGTGTGCCCGACGCGACGCCAGCATCATACGAAACTAAGTTGGTAAGGCGATCATGCACGAACGCGGAAATGGCCATTTTAAGTTAAGATTCAACATTTATCACCACCGCGCGGCACAGGCTCTACTCTTAGTAGCTTTAACGATTCATTCAATAGATTGACATATCCAATAATCCGGCACCCTCCGCCCGCGTGTCCCCATATAAATTGTACAAAAACAGACCTCAATTAAGGATTTTTTTAAAACTATGTAATAAGTAAATTGTGAGATACGTAACAGTTATAATAAAAACTTGTAGAAAATGAACATGTAACATGAACATTTATGAAATGCTTTAATTTATTTATTATGAGTTTTTCTATACAACCCAGTAATGCGAACATTCCAATAATCCGGCACTATCTGGTTTTTAATAGTGCCGGATTAGTGAGGGTCTACTGTATATATACTTGTCGCTTTTTATAGCTCTTTGATTGACAGAAATAGAGAATTCAACCAGCTATACTGTGCAAGTGCATGTTAAGGACAGGACCCTTTTTACCTAATTTGTCTTTCAATAAATCTAATCAATATTAGTTTAAGGATCTTAATCATTATTGGAAGATATTTTGCCGTCTAATACTAGGAAATTGATACCTTTCTTGTATTAGCTTTAAGTTATTCATAACTAACTTTATGCTTGATTTTATAAATAGTGAAGCTCCTATGGAATATGCCTTATAACCATTATTTTGTAATACTAAAACAACAAAAAAAATCTACATATTACTCGCTCAAACCGTTGTTAAATTTCATTAACTTAACTTTAAAAAAATCTAAATTTCTAAACAATTAATAATTTCGTATTATTTATAAAAACCTTTCATTTGACATATCACTAAGGAATTTGAAAATATTTAATTTTCTAGTTTATCCTCAAAAATAACCTTATATTGGGATTGCCTTTACTTTCGCTGTGACTACCAAAGTTAGATTTTATTTCATTAGATGTAATCAATAGAAACTGTAAAATACGCCCGAGAATTATGTTTATGTTCTAATCTCAGACCTCAACAAGTCCGCAGGTAATTTAAGTAGACCGGATATTACTGCGGACCCCTGTTTCCCTTAACGTTCTTTGAAGTGAAACTTTAGGCCTCATTAAGGGCAGGTATAGATAAAGAGAGCGCGGTACGGCAATGCAAAGTTGTTAACTGACAATTCTTCGCGATAATATTTTCTTCAAAAAATAAAAAAAATAGGTAATTACAGTCCTTTAATCGTTAACGGTGCGGCGTGAAAATAATACAATTAATACATTGAAATATCTAGGTTTGCATCTAGATTCTAGATAGTCGGCTTACATAGAAGGTACCTACATATTGCAAAAAAATAATTCCTAAAAAAAAATAACGTCTCCTACGAGTGCAGTTCAACCAATCGTTAAATACACTATATATACAATTCTTTAATCAAATTGCATAAATAAAAGGAGCCCTGTACGATGATTTGGGGCGGAGTTATACAAAAAGTCCATCCAGTTTCAAGTAGGTACAGTTCGATTTTCGAAATTCGATTTTTTTTACCCTTAGGTAAGAAAAATCGTTTTTCTCTGTAAGTGATTGAATGTAAATCTTTTGAGAAATAAATGTCTTCAACCGTAATCTGATCATGATGAATGATGAACATTTGATCTATTAAATTTAAAGATTTATATATGGTAATTTTTGCTGTTTACCAAAATGAGGTCACTTTACTATCCACGAATAATATATACACTTCCGACAACTTTCGCTGAAAAAATTGATGAAATACACAAAATAAATGTTCACCTGGTTAGCAAACAGTTCTATTGCGGGATATGTACCTATGTGTTAAAAAATATTTTTATTTTAGATTTGATCCCTGACATTCTCGATCAACTATCGTGAATTGATTTGTGGGGTTGTAGTTCTTGAGTCGTCCGGTTTATTAGTTTCAGTCTACCCCTGACCACGCTCGCTGTTAATCATTTGAAACGTCCGCGTCCGGATGAAAAATATATTAAATCGATTTTAGTTTTTTTTTCATTTTTTTCATTTCAAATTAATGTCTAGGTGTTGATACTTTTTCATTGTTGTGAAGTTTTTATTCAAATAGTGAATTAGCTGCGATTGCGTACTGAATTTTGTGTAGGTATAATCACCGAAAAAGATGCGTGGTAAATCGTAAATTTGGTATCTAGGTAAACAGATGTTACTTTTATTTTGTTACCTCGCGCTCGTAAACATCCGAATTTACAAACAAGCGCCACTTTGGTATTTTATAATAAAGTATCGGCAAGAAAGCATATGGTACGATATGTGAAATCAAGCTTAAAAGATACGTCATCTCTCTTTCTCTCAAGAAATATTCCTAAGTTAGAGCGAGAAAATACACTATGTCTTAGATTTAACACGCAATGTATGACCTTGTCGTCGCGTTTAGGACGCCCGGATTAGGTTTCCACCATAACATGGCATTTACATAACGAAATTTGGCATCGATATTTTTTTTAGAATATTAGCCTGCTATAAACTCCCCTAAATCTACGGGAGCTCCCCACGGTTTAATCCAACGTACGTTATATACCGTCCTCTGTGGGGATGTAAGCCATAAGTAAACCTCTGGTAAATTATTATTTCTTTGAAAAAAGGGCTTCTACTAACACCCTAGTTAATTGTAAAAACGAAGGGCAAAAATTAACCGTACCGGGTCTAAAAGCAAATTAAAGATTTCTTGAATTAAAACGTCTGAATGCACAATTAAAAGACCCAATCTTTACTTCGAGCATTCGGAAAATCCATAGACTGAACCGAAATTCGCAATATTCACAATATTCACGCTTCACGCTTTTTCCATCTATGAACGGTGGTTCGTTACCCGGTCGGAATTCCGATATTCCTCCCACCCGATCAATGACCGAAGTTACTAGACGTAGGGAAGACATGCTTACAGATAATTATAAACATGTCCTCCCGGTGGGGTTCGAACCCATGACCCATCGATGCGCACGGCAGGTGTCCTACCGAACGCGCCAACGAGCCCGTCAATTTCTTATTACCTTATAAATTGTCTCGTATATAGTTTGAGACCTTGGCATCCAAGTGATTCAGCTGAGACGTTATTCAGATTTAACATGATATGATATTACTTCCGAGTATAGCCTCAGAATAGTTCCAAAGATTCCGATTGTACCTTCACCGAAAAATTATTTAACTAAATGTTGTTCAAACCAGTTTTCTTTGAAGGCCGTATCAGAAGGTTTTTGAGAGGGAACACAAAACGGGACTGAATGTTTTAATTTTATAGCAAAATTGCTGTTACTTTTTTGATGATCTAAATAAATTATAGTAACAATATGATATTTATTAAAGTAGCAGCTTTTTAACCAGAAAATAACCGTACGAAATTGTAAGTCGAAGTTTTTGATAAAAAGTTATATTCTCTACTAGCTACTGCCCGCGACTTCGTCTGCATAGAATTAGTACAACGGGTAGCTTATTTTTTAACTGAGCTGTTTCTTCATCAATCTCCGCTTAATGGCGCTCCACTCAAGTCAATCTTACTTAACTTTGTCTTTTACAAAACAAAAAAAAATGGACGTTGATAAGCAATACATAGTTACATAGTTGCCATTCTGAGAAAATTGTGTTTGATGTTTTAATTAGGTTTTATTAAATTTCTTTTAAAAATAACAGAAATTATAGATTTTATCAATATCGATTTTCTTGGTAGCAATCAAAGAAATAAAATTTAGTGACATTAAATATTCTTAAAAAGTTAGGATTTCGTGCCCTCGATTTTTTTCAATATTTTTGCTATTAAAACGATTGAAATGAATTATTACTCTTTTGAAAAATGTTTTCCACTCATAAGAAAGCGATTGGTATCAAAATGTACATTTTTATTATTATGTGCGTTGACACTGTATTGCTTAATAGCGTCCAAATATTGTATTAGTTATTGACGCAGATATCCTTGAATTGCATAACTTCAAGAATTGATGTTATATAATTGAGGGTAGCGTGGCTACCCTCTCAATAACTCATTAGTAACTAATAATAAGGTAAAATGAAATAAATAACTTACTATAATATAATAAATAGATATTGTCTTAAACTGTACATTTATAGTATAAATAAAACACTACAAACGTGTATCATCATAAATATGCTACTGTTAGAACGGTAAATTTCCTCCGCGGCTCAGTGTTAAGGAGCGAAGTATGGGAAAATAAGATTGAAATAAAAATGTTTACTACTTACCTATAGAAAAACGATCAGTGAAAAACATACAAAGATGTGTCGGCTCCATTCGGGAATCGGGTAATCACTTAGAACAGTAAAAATACTCAAAAACTAGCGTAATTAATTAATTATTCCTTATTATAATACTGCGATATTGATATTAATATGAGTTGTATTACATTAAGTGGCAATGACAAGTTTTTATTTCGATCATAAATATATGAGTGTTGTAAATAAATGGTTTCGCCGCTTTACTTGATAAAATAAATTATGAGAAGTAACATGACATTTTGTGGGAGAAAATAGGCACTGAACCTGTTTATATTTTTCCGGTCAGTTTATATTGTTAACCCTTCTTGTACACACCTCTGCTCCCAACCGAGAAATACTTATGTAGTCCAACGGCTCCATCGATTTTTGAAAATATTTGCTCGATTTCAAAACTTAAATTTTCAAAATACAGATGAAATAAAAAAAAAACTAAGGTGTGTTAAATGCACGGAAACGAGTGAAATCGTGAAAAAAGATCTTTTTTTACAAAAAAAAACATAATTCCGTTAATTTTATAGATAATTAGCTTCTGCCCGCGACTTCGTCTGCGTAGAATGAGTACTACGGGTAGCTTATTTTTTAACCAAGCTGTTTTTTCATCAATCTCCGCTTAACACGTTGACTGCCGTGTCACCCGTATTCGGGTGACAGCAAAAGTTCTCATCAGGCCACGTCACCCGTATTCGGGTGACAGTAAAGTTCTCATCGGGCCATTTCCCCCTTACTTCCGTGACTCCTTCCAAAGGATTTCCGAACATGCATCTTACAGTGGCACAGGTGGCCTGACGGTGATTTCGCTGTAAACCCGCGTGGCAGTCAACGTATTAATGACACTCCACTCAAATCAATCTTATCGTAATATTTCTTAAACTATTCGACCAATTACTTAGTGTAAAAGACAAAGTTCATCTATATTAAATACTGGTAGCGAAAAATTTATCAGTGTTGATAAGAATTAGCTAAATACTCTAAAATGTGCATTTAAAACAATTATCCGATTTCAATACATTTATTGGTCATAGTTTAGGGTATATTGGCTTCACATAAAATGCTGTCGCGGACTATTATTTAGAACTGTTTAAGACAATCACTCTCATCATACATTATATTCTTGTAACTCCAATGGTCTAGACAGCGCACGCCAAGATAGCTATCATAAGGCGGGAATTTTTCCGACTTACTTTATACTTATCGTAATATTATGTCCATATTACGTTTCATCAAAATCTGTTTGGTAGTTTTGCGTGAAAGAGTAACCAAACATACATCCATCCATCCTCACAAACTTTCGCATTTGTAATATTAGTAAGATAGTAAGATCAGTAAAATTAGTAAGATTATTAAAATTTTCAGTCACATAATATGGTAGTTTCATAAAAAATAGTGCAATATTGGGTGTTTAAGAAAAGGTATTTATTCCCGGGTCCCGTACCTCAAGTAGACCCTTCACACTATAACTGAGGGGGGGGGAAGTTGGGATATAGGGTCTATTTAGCTCCAAAATTGGCGTTAAGGGCGCGGTAAGGGACACCAAGTGTACATTTGGTTCCCATTTTATCAATGTCGAGAGAATGAAAGTGTAGGGAAATCTGATTGATGATTTTTATGTACAACATACATGAATTTGCTTTCAATTTAGACCTAATTTCGACAAAGGATTTCTAGAAAATATACCCTTTGAGGAGGATATACTTAGGTATATCGTTTTTCTTTTTTCCATATTATTTCGTTTTTTATTATAGAAAGATAAATGGGCATTTTGTGAACGGCTTTAATTTAACCCTTTTATAGCGATTTTCTGAAAGACCGATCGAATTGCATGGCGTTACAAAAACATATCAATCTTTGACTGTGTTTATTATTCACAGATGCAGAAACAGTTTCAACAGCAGCAGCAGCACCAACAACAACATCAGCAGCAGCAACAACAACAGCAGCAGCAGCAGCAGATGCAACAGCAGCCGCAGCAGTCGAAGCCTGAAATTCAACAATTGCCTCAACCACAACAAGATTTGCAGCAGCAGAAATTTGTTCAGGTATGACATATTGTATTGATAAGTATTTCAACCGTTTTCTTTATAGTCGCTCTGTAAAGTGGTTTTTTTTTATTAATTTTTATAATTAATCATAATGGTTAAATGCGGGGCTTTAGGAGGGGTTTCGATCCGTAGAAATCTTTCAGCAATCATTTATCTGTGCTTTTCTTTCTAATACGTAACCTTAGCTCACGTTAACTTATATCTTTAACTAGCAACGCGCCCCGGCTTCACACGGGTGCAATGTTGATGTACTATACACAAAACAGCCGATGTTACTCGCTGATAGTGTAGCTTTCTATTGGTGAAAAAAATCGGTCCAGTAGTTTCTGAGTTTATTCATAACATACAAAAATACAAACCTTTCCTCTTTCTAATATTACTATAGAAGTAAAGGTGACGCATCGTGGAAATCAGCTAGGGATATAGAAAATTAAACACGACCATCTTCCGAATGCTACACTTTGTTCCAGGTGGTAAACAACCAGTCTCTACATACCCAGCAGTTCAACGTTCCCGGTATAGGCGAGATTAACCTCAGCTTCCTCGCGTCGCCACAGAACCTCCTGTTCGATAAGAACCAGAAGAGCGGCATGAGCGGCGAGATAAAGTCTCAAACAGTATGCAGATTGACTTATATTTACGTATAGAATTGGTGTAATTAAGAATTCTTGTAAATGCCTAAAAATAACCTAAGTCAGTGGTCGGCAAAAGCCGCATGTGGCTCTTGGGCTCTTTAAGTGCGGCTCTGGCACAAATATTCACGGAAGGCGCAATAATATTTTCATTTAAAAAAAAAACTTATATTTTAAGTATGAAATTTAGTTTTATTTAGTGAAATTCTTATTTAGTGTAATAAAAGTTTATTAAACAAGCGGATTTGGCACCCATTTTTTTTTTAAATTGTTATAATGTTCATACTTAGGGATACGCAAAATTTCAAAAGTATCGATACTTTACTCGATACCAGTATCGTATCAAAAGTATCGATACCAACAAAGTATCGAAACAAAAGTATCGATACCTCAAGGTATCGAGTACTTTTTAACACATTTATAAAAACTTTATGGAGTTTTAATAATATAATATAAACATATATAATATGGAGGTATTTTTAAATACATCTATATTATAGATAAATTACACCCAAATACAGAACAAATTACTGTGCTCATCACACAATATTTGTCCTGGGTGGGAAACGAACCCACGACCTCCGGCTTTGCAGTCAAGGTCACTAAATACTAATCCCCGAATCATGTATAAGGTTTAGTAGTGATGTGACAAATATTTTGTTCAAAATATCGATTGACAATTTTTCCCTTTCTTTATCAGAGATGGGGAGAAAGTTTTAATGTTAAGCTGATATTCCTTCAATGGTTAGAAAGGCAGTTTATTAATCAAAATTTCGAATTACGTCGTCCTAGATTTAAGTAAAGTGTACTATTGACTACTAAAAGTCAGCTTTACGATCGTCGCTAGAGAATATTCGCATTCATGGCTGAGTGGTATGACTATTGCGGTTAGCGTAGAGGTTCGAATCCTGAGATTTAAAATAGAAAATAAATGTTACAGTCGGGTAAGGCACTTCACTGCTTGCCTTTCTAGAAAAATGATCAGCTAAAAATATATGGAAATATGAATTTAAGCCTTAATTTGTGAATTTGTATTCACACAGATAACAGAAGGACAAAATCAGCAACAAATAAGTATGTCGCAGCACGATTCTAATCAGCAACATCATCAGACAGTCACCGTTGTCACATCTATGCCAAGCAGCATGGGGACTCATCAGGTTTTTATGATTTTAGTATTCATGCATATTAGTGAGGTGCCGGATTCGTTGAAAATTAATAAGGTAAAAGATCCGCAAAAAAGTAACCGATCTTTCTTCTCCTTCGAATATCCGCGGCTATGGATATCCGGCACATCACTTATACATACATAATATATAGATAATAATATGTACTAACAAAAATGTCTCTAATATAATCTCTACACACGATCTTTGGAGAAATGAACTACATACATCGACAGCTATCTTCGGAAGGATGAGCCATTTTAAAGTTTTGATTTTACTAGTAAATTATGTAGGTCACTTTACTTTAGCCTTACAAATAATATAAAATTGCGACTCAGTAATGATACTGAGTCGATATGATTATGAAATCATATCCGATTTGTTGTAGAACCACCGTAGGGATAGGTCGATATATCGGGGTCGCATCTGGGCTGAGCAGAGATCATGATATCAATCAATCAAAATCAAAAGTTTTTTATTTCAAATAGGCCTTTGCAGGCTCTTATGAAACGTCTAGTTGCACGGTTCCAAAAAGTGGGTCTCATGGAGAAGAACCGGCAAGAAACTCCATGGACACTCTTTTCAACAATGATTTAGCGTACAAAGACTCGGTTACAATAGTAATAATCGGCTGAGAAGTTTATATAATTCAAGGTATACAGAGATTCTATACAATGCAAAAGAAAATTGAGTTTTTACTATAAGTGTAAAATGAGATACACACACTTGCACAGCGCAAGTTGCCAGGGAAGCCGCACATGCAGAGATGAATTAGCGCCATACATCTTTATCGTCAACATAGTCTTGGATTTTATAATACGCTTTTTTAATTAGGATTCCTTTGATGACGTTTTTGAACTTTTTATTCGTAAGATCAGTTACACACTTCGGTAGCCTGTTGTAGAATCTGACACAATTCCCAAGAAAAGATTTATTCGATTTTGTTAATCTATATTTTAGGACTACTATTTTATGCTTATTCCTGGTATTCATAGAATGAATATCACTTTTGACAGTGAATTGATGCAAATTTTTACGAACAAACGTGATATTCTCTAGAATGTAAAGGGAAGGCAACGTGAGTATATTAATTTCTTTAAATAATTCTCTCAGAGACTCGCGGGGGCCAAGATTATAAATTGCACGAATTGCCCTTTTCTGGAGAATGAATATGGCATCTACGTCAGCCGCTGCGCCCCACAGTAGAATACCATAGGACATTATGCTATGAAAATAAGCAAAATATACAAGCCTAGCTGTAGCAACGTCAGTAAGCTGTCTTATTTTTCTGACTGCATAAGCTGCAGAACTTAGTTTACCTGATAATGCTGCGATGTGAGCATTGTAATTTACTGTCAATGGTTATGCCCAGGAAAACGGTTTCAGTGATGACTTCAAGTTTGTCACCATCGAGAGTTACGTTAAGCCCTACTGGGGTGACATTAGGCAGCGAGAATTTGATACATTTAGTTTTAGCAGAATTGAGGAGTAAATTATTCGCGGCAAACCATTTCGATAGAGTTACTAAGCTATCATTGACGTTTACTGGACTGGAATCTTTCCTATTGATTTTAAAAACGAGGGAAGTGTCATCAGCAAATAAGATAATTTCCGATATCTCAGACATCATATGCGGGAGATCATTAATATAAACAAGGAACAAAAAGGGACCCAATATGGAACCCTGCGGCACGCCCATTTTCACTATTGATCCAGATGATCTCGAACCACTAATTTCTACTTTTTGCTGTCTGTCTGAAAGATAGGAAAGGACAAGCGCGAGAGCTTTACCACGAATACCATAGTGGCTCAACTTACAAATGAGAGTATCGTGGTCAACGCAGTCAAACGCCTTGGATAGGTCGCAGAAAATGCCTCGAGTCCTCCCAGGCGTTTAAGATTTGGGTAATCAATCTTGCACTTGCGTCAGTAGTAGACCTACCCTTTGTAAAGCCGAACTGACGGTCATGTAATATGTTGTTAATATTAAAGTGTTTTAGCATCTGATCTAGGATGATTCTTTCGAAGATTTTACTGAAAGCTAGAAGAATTGAGATGGGTCTATAGTGTGAAGGGTTCTTCTTACAACCTGATTTAAAGATGGGAATAACTTTGCTGTGTTTCATCAAGTCAGGGAAGACACCGTTGTCGATACAGAGGTTAAATATTTCACTAAGTATGGGGGCGACATACTCTATAATGGATTCAATGATTTTAACAGAAAAGCCCCATAAATCCTCTGTGTTCTTAAGATTTAGAGTCTTAAATGATCTTTCCTATCTTATCCTAGCAACACGAAATTAAATATGTGTTAGCTAGGTGAACACTAGAAACTTCATTTTCACAGTTGGGTAGTGGGTTACTGACCTTGACTGAAATATATTGAAGTATTCATGTGGAAATTAAGAGTTTTCATTATTTAATCTTAACCTTCTAGACCATCAGCCAGTCCACTGCATACAATTTTTTTTATATACATCATAGTCAGACGTTTGACCGCGATCTCACCTTTTTTTTTTTTTTTTTTTTACTTGGGGAAATCCGTTTCCAGACCCCCGCGCCGGGGCGGTTTATAATGACGCGGGGAGTGTGGGGGTCGAGGCCGGGAAGTGCAATGGCCCCCATACCCACTAAAACCCCAAGGCCCCTGCACGTCGCTTAAATGACAGCGCGGATTCCAGCGAGGCCTTAAACCCCGCGACTGTCAAGCGAGTGTCTTATTAGACTCGTCTTGGCCACTTACAGGATTTGCCGCCACTATTCGAAACAATAGCGCAGTCAAGTCCTGGGCGCGTCACAATTAATGGCGAGTGTCGGCTTTTACTATACTTGCCAAGTATATGTACACATATATCGGCTCGCATGACGTATAGTGCTGCCAAGGATCTCGCGTAAGTCTCTGTGGAAAGCGTTCGTACTCAACAGAGGACTTTTAACCGGTATTGCTGCTTGCCACATATAGCGCAGTATATGCTTCATCTACGCAGCTACCTCGTCCTCTGGAAATCTATCTGGTACCGGGCATTAAGGTGGGCGTTGCGCGTACTGACGACGCCGCCTACCTGGCCTCTTGCGGCGGAGATTATCGGCCCCGGGAGCAATCTCCCGGGCCCTCTCCGCTTCCTCTTTTTTGGAAAGTACGGCTTCGCAGAACGCTTTGAGAGCGTTCCAATGGTCGTCACATTTCGCTTCCACCGCTTTTTTAACAAGCGCCGGGAGTGAGAGGTCATCGCCCATAACAAGTGTTAGGGCCGTTCTCTCATGCTCCCACGCAGGGCAGTCTTCTACAGTGTGCAACACCGTGTCCTCAGCAAAACCGCAGTGATGGCACGCGGGCGTCATTTCTCTGCGGGCGATTCGGTGCAGATATCTACCGAAGCAACCGTGCCCAGTGAGTATCTGCACAAGCCTGAATGATAGTGACCCCCACGGCCGTTCGACCCAATTTTTTAATACAGGGCGAATAGCCGCCACCGTCCGATGACCAGCTCGGTTGTTTCCGAGCTCCTCACCCCACAGTCGAAGGATCTCCGCGCGACCTTCTTCCCTCCATCTGTTAACAAGCTCCAGGGGTGGGTTGTTATCCTGAGCCCTACAGTCCGCTCTTCTCCAGTAGATGTCGGCAAGCGCTGTAGCTTCTAAGTGCCAGGGTGCGGTTCCAGCGATAGCGCACGCTGCCTCGTATGAGACAGTGCGGTACGCTCTCGCAACCCTAATCGCCATAACACGCTGCGACCGTCTGAGCATGGTGCGATTTAAGCCTATTCACCCTGGCCTTAAAGTAATCCAATTTATAGAAGTCAGCAGGGAGTTCCATTTTGTCGCAGTTTTAATTAAAAATGATGATGTGAAGCGAACTGTACAGATTCGGGGATTATCCACAACAAATGGATGGAGTCCTACCTTATGTTCTAATATGTACCCACGGATTCCGAGGTATGACGTGTCATCTGGCCATCTGATTTGCGTTTCCGTGAGGAACTAAAGATGCGGCCTCTCAGTCTCAATGGTGGTGGCGAGAGATTTGAGTACAAACCTCGAATATTGGAGATGTGCACTTGGAAAGAGAGGAAGTGCTGCCGCTGTACAAACTTTTTTCATAATAATTAATTTTGAAGGTGTGAATAGGCTTAGAAGAGGATAGCAGTTGGTCGCGGCATTGCGTGTGGAACTACTCATTTCCTCAAGTACCTCGGTGAAGGCTCTCTGGCCTGGAGACTGCGAGGCGCACGGAACCCCCTGGATATCCTCAAGTACCTTGGTGAAGGCTCTCTGGCTTGGAGACTGCGGGGCGCATGGAACCCCCTGGATATCCTCAAGTACCTCGGTGAAGGCTCTCTGGCTTGGAGACTGCGGGGCGCTCGGAACCCCCTGGATATCCTCAAGTACCTCGGTGAAGGCTCTCTGGCTTGGAGACTGCGGGGCGCATGGAACCCCCTGGATATCCTCAAGTACCTCGGTGAAGGCTCTCTGGCTTGGAGACTGCGGGGCGCTCGGAACCCCCTGGATATCCTCAAGTACCTCGGTGAAGGCTCTCTGGCTTGGAGACTGCGGGGCGCATGGAACCCCCTGGATATCCTCAAGTACCTTGGTGAAGGCTCTCTGGCTTGGAGACTGCGGGGCGCACGGAACTCCCTGGATATCCTCAAGTACCTTGGTGAAGGCTCTCTGGCTTGGAGACTGCGGGGCGCACGGAATCCCCTGGATATCCTCAAGTACCTCGGTGAAGGCTCTCTGGCTTGGAGACTGCGGGGCGCATGGAACCCCCTGGATATCCTCAAGTACCTTGGTGAAGGCTCTCTGGCTTGGAGACTGCGGGGCGCACGGAACCCCCTGGATATCCTCAAGTACCTTGGTGAAGGCTCTCTGGCTTGGAGACTGCGGGGCGCATGGAACCGCCTGGATATCCTCAAGTACCTTGGTGAAGGCTCTCTGGCTTGGAGTCTGCGGGGCGCACGGAACCCCCTGGATATCCTCAAGTACCTTGGTGAAGGCTCTCTGGCTTGGAGACTGCGGGGCGCACGGAACCCCCTGGATATCCTCAAGTACCTTGGTGAAGGCTCTCTGGCTTGGAGACTGCGGGGCGCATGGAACCGCCTGGATATCCTCAAGTACCTTGGTGAAGGCTCTCTGGCTTGGAGTCTGCGGGGCGCACGGAACCCCCTGGATATCCTCAAGTACCTTGGTGAAGGCTCTCTGGCTTGGAGACTGCGGGGCGCATGGAACCCCCTGGATATCCTCAAGTACCTTGGTGAAGGCTCTCTGGCTTGGAGACTGCGGGGCGCATGGAACTCCCTGGATATCCTCAAGTACCTTGGTGAAGGCTCTCTGGCTTGGAGACTGCGGGGCGCACGGAACCCCCTGGATATCCTCAAGTACCTTGGTGAAGGCTCTCTGGCTTGGAGACTGCGGGGCGCATGGAACCCCCTGGATATCCTCAAGTACCTTGGTGAAGGCTCTCTGGCTTGGAGACTGCGGGGCGCACGGAACCCCCTGGATATCCTCAAGTACCTTGGTGAAGGCTCTCTGGCTTGGAGACTGCGGGGCGCATGGAACCGCCTGGATATCCTCAAGTACCTTGGTGAAGGCTCTCTGGCTTGGAGTCTTCAGGGCGCACGGAACCCCCTGGATATCCTCAAGTACCTTGGTGAAGGCTCTCTGGCTTGGAGACTGCGGGGCGCATGGAACCCCCTGGATATCCTCAAGTACCTTGATGAAGGCTCTCTGGCTTGGAGACTGCGGGGCGCACGGAACCCCCTGGATCATCCTCAAGTACCTCGGTGAAGGCTCTCTGGCTTGGAGACTGCGGGGCGCATGGGACCCCCTGGATATCCTCAAGTACCTTGGTGAAGGCTCTCTGGCTTGGAGACTGCGGGGCGCACGGAACCTCCTGGATATCCTCAAGTACCTTGGTGAAGGCTCTCTGGCTTGGAGACTGCGGGGCGCACGGAACCGCCTGGATATCCTCAAGTACCTTGGTGAAGGCTCTCTGGCTTGGAGTCTGCAGGGCGCACGGAACCCCCTGGATATCCTCAAGTACCTTGGTGAAGGCTCTCTGGCTTGGAGACTGCGGGGTGCATGGAACCCCCTAGCTATCCCAAAGTACCTTGGTGAAAGCTCTCTAGCTTAGAGACTGCGGGGCGCACGGAACCCTCTGGATATCCTCAAGTACCTCGGTGAAGGCTCTCTGGCTTGGAGACTGCGTGGCGCATGGAACCCCCTGGATATCTTCAAGTACCTTGGTGCAGGCTCTCTGACTTGGAGACTGCGGGGTGCATGGAAACCCCCTGGATATCCTAAAGTACCTTGGTGAAGGCTCTCTAGCTTAGAGACTGCGGGGCGCACGGAACCCCCTGGATATCCTCAAGTACCTTGGTGAAGGCTCTCTGGCTTAGAGACTGCGGGGCGCACGGAACCCCCTGGATCTCCTCAAGTACCCTGGTGAAGGCTCTCTGGCTTAGAGACTGCGGGGCGCACGGAACCCCCTGGATATCCTCAAGTACCTTGGTGAAGGCTCTCTGGCTTAGAGACTGAGGGGCGCACGGAACCCCCGTGTTATCCTCAAGTACCTCGGTGAAGGCTCTCTGGCTTGGAGACTGCGGGGCGCATGGAACCCCCTGGATATCCTCAAGTACCTTGGTGAAGGCTCTCTGGCTTGGAGACTGCGGGGTGCATGGAACCCCTTGGATATCCTAAAGTACCTTGGTGAAGGCTCTCTAGCTTAGAGACTGCGGGGCGCACGGAACCCCCTGGATATCCTCAAGTACCTTGGTGATGGCTCTCTGGCTTAGAGACTGCGGGGCGCACGGAACCCCCTGGATATCCTTAAGTACCCTGGTGAAGGCTCTCTGGCTTGGAGCCTGCGTGGCGCACGGAACCCCCTTGATATCCTAAAGTACCTTGGTGAAAGCTTTCTTAATTGAGGTCTGTTTTTGTGCAATTTATATGAGCGCGGGAAGAAAGCGCGGGTGCCGGATTACTGGACGTGTCGGTCTATTGAAATTCTAGTGTAATTGGAACCGCAGAAATAGTTGCTAAGTATATGATGCTATTAATAAGTAAATAAGATACATTTATTGACACCAGTATTTTACAAAAACATTCACATCAATCATTCTGAGTAAAGTACTTTGAGATACTGTGATTGTAAACAAACCACAGAAACCAAAGATCAACAGGACGGGGTGCTTAATAAACCGACATTTGTGTCGAAAAGGTGAAAACCAAAATAATAATTATAATAGAAGAAAACCTTAAGCAATCTGATATATCTATGTATTTGAAAAGTTACGGTTATTGGAGACCCAAAAAAAATTGACAAGTGGACTTTGCACTTTATCAATCGATATTAATTAAGTGTATTACGTTTTGGGGAGGAGAAAGCAAAACTTTGTTATCAATCAACAGGGAGGCTTGGCCTCAGCGAGTGATCCTCTAGGTGTTATCTTTTCTGCAATATAATATCACAATAGGGAATATGCATGCATTTTTTTTATATTTTTTATCGACTTGTTACATCATTTTACCCTAATAAAAATATAAATACTCTTGGCAATGTCCAAATTATTTTTTAAACTTACTTTGAAAACATCGATAAAATTTGATCTGTTTAAACGCGGCCATATTTCGCGGGCTTTGGATGACATCACATTACACGCTCAGTGACGCATAGAGTGAGGTAACTATGGTACCAGTGTTTGACGCCATCTTCGATGTCGATGGACGCCATAGATAAATCCATGTCGATAAATGACAGAATGTGTAAGGTGACGTCACGTTTTGTTTCGACCAATGGTGATGCGTTTTGCAAACTTGAATTTCGCTCCCTTATTTTACACATTTTAATTAAATTTTTTTGCAATTAAACACGAACTAAATAAGAAAATAATTGTTTAGGAATAATATCTGGGCCATAAGGATTCAAGGGAAAAAATATTAAGTAAATTTAAACAACATGCATATTCCCTAATAGGGAATATTATGCATGTTGTTTAGTTGTAAGAATGTTATAAAGAATCATCTCCAACATATTATGCGAAGACACTGAAAATATATTAATTTAATAATTTTTGTTATTATTAACATACTATAATTTTAGTAAGTAAAAATATGACTAAGCTATAATAATCTATAATACTTTTATTTACTGTCGTTTTAAATTATTTAGATTATTAATTTTATTAGTTTAAGTTCTTCTTGCCTGAAACACTGGGTAACCTAGTTCAGACGCCTATTATGTAAGTTATATCTGCTAATATTGTAATAATTTTATTGATTTTGTAAGCTAATTTGTAAATTTTATAGTTATTTTTTACATAGTCATATAGATTATATGTATGTAAAGAAAACTATTTCACGCATAATAATGTATTATACAAACGCTTTTCTAAAGTTTGTTTCTGCCGTATCATCGACAAAGCTGACGATAACACGACTGATACAAGGAATATTTAAAAAAAAAGATATTAATCTTAATATATAAAATTCTCGTGTCACAGTTTTCGTTGCCATACTCCTCCGAAACGGCTTGACCGATTTTGATGAAATTTTTTGTGCTTATCCGGTATCTATGAGAATCGGCCAACATCTATTTTTCATCCCCCTAAATGTTAAGGGTAATCCACCCCTAATTTTTTTTTTAATTTTTGGACGAAATTTTTTGTTTTTTTTTTTATAATGTGGCATTAAAAAATACATACAAACCGAAATTTTTACTTTTTTATCACCAACCCCTGCTTTTTAGAAATTATTTACATGGCAAAACAACGATTGCCGGGTCAGCTAGTCTATATATATAAAAGAAAGTTGTGTTAGTTACACCGTTTATAACTCAAGAACGGCTGTACCGATTTTAACGATATATTATTTGTTGGATTCCTCTATGTCCGGAATAAGACATAATTTTAAGCTTTCAAACTAACAAATAATTGAGAATTTGAACAAAATTATCTGTTTTAAATGAACGCTACAAATGTTTGGCCAAGGTTGGCCAACACATCCGCAAACTATTGTGTAACAGAATAGTGGATGCATGGAGTAGATTAGTACTAAAATAATTCTTACTATCTAAGGATAAGCATCCTTAGTAATATTATAAATGCGAAAGTGATTTTTTTTTGTTTGTTACGCTTTCACGCTAAAACGGAAAAGAAAATATTCCAATCTGTATATATTCGGAACATTTTGCGGATATTATTATTTAACATACGAATTACTATTTATATAAAACATTATATTATTGTTTATCAAATATATTATAGTTTTTGTACCCTACTAGATACATGATAATTTACACATTGGTGTTTCATAAACTATACTAATAATACCAAAGTCTTCGAAGTTAGTCAAGTGTGTATGTATAATACATAGATATGTATATATATATATAATTTTTGGTAACTAATAAAATCATATTTCGACTTCACTCTTTTCTTTGTTCCCATTGATCAGTGTAATTTTTTCAAAATTTGACAAGGAACGTGGCTTAAATAATCGGGACACTTTTTTCGTGAATTTTGTATGCGACCTGAAGTCTATTTAATACTATGTCAATGACTGCAAATCAGTGACATATTAGACAATTATAGTGGGTAAATGGGCATATTCAAATTTAAGAATAAATATATAATTTCGAAGCCAAAATTGTGGCAGAACAACGTCTGCGGGGTCCACTAGTATTTTAATAAAGGCGGTATTGTGAAAACGAAGCCGAGTTTGCGGCTAAAATGTTGGGATTTTCTTACCACCTACCTACACTACAACCACGCGAAGTGGTTGCTCATAACTCGATGCACACTTTAGCCCGTCTAGCATGACCATCAAGAGATATCTCGCGGACGAGTGAAGTCAAACTAAGATATGAGATATCTCGATATATCTCACATCGACAACTTTGATATACAAGATATCTCGATCGACAAATATCTCTACTTTTGACATTAGAAGTCGAGTTTTAAGTGTAATTTTAGACCCGGCAGATGTAAAGAGATAATCGATTAAAACACGAGAAAACGGTCGACAAAATTTCGTCGTGGCTGTCATGTTAGGCCGGCTAATATAAACCAACTTTGATGTTTAAGGAATTCAACAAATAATTAAATTAGAAGTAATATCAATTAATTATTACTTAATTGGCTATGGGTCAAAAATATATAAAATACCAGACCTTTTTATATTAATTGTTGTTTGGCAACCTTTCGGATAAGAATAAGCTTTTCTCAAGGGTTCCCGAGTATTATCATTTGTGAACATTGTCGACGAGAACTGATAATTATTATACTGCCATTGCGTCCCAGACGTTACTTGAAGAATTCAATATTTGTCAGTTTACTTCTCTTGTTTATTTATGTGTTGATATCTTTAAGAATACGAATATTAACAATATTGATAAATGGTCAAAAGTTATCGATGATTGATTATGACAAAGTTAAATCGAGTTGTTTTCTATAATATGCTATGGATCAAAAGTCGTTCATACTTATACTTACACAGTGCCGTGCGACATATTCAATATATTTTTGACTAGAATTGTAAGTGTCTTTGTCTTAACACCCTAGATAGTAGTATGTACCACCTTCCCACGTAATACCTGTGTAGTTCCTTTGACAATGAATTATTAACCCTTAAATTCATAATGTAGGATGCAGACTACATAATATTGATGACTGCCTTTTCCATTAAAACAGAAAAAAAGTCATCTGTCACCAACAGTTTTTTTAAGTAAAAATACAAAAAAAAACATGTATTTAAGGGTTAAAAATCCACCCGGGCAACGAACCACTGTTCAAAGTTACAAAGAAAGCATTAAGTGCTAATGATTCTGAGTATCGTCTTAAGAGGATATGTTGAGAAAAATGCGGTTTTTCTATTACGTGTAACTTGTTCAGGCTGTGGACTATTGATATGAAATTTTGGAATTTGTTTTTTGACTATATTTCGCAGTGTCGCTCAAAAGGAAAACATGTTTCAATTAAATTTTCTCGATAGAAAATAAATGTGAAGATATGTCTATTTTTACACTTTTTTGGATCCCAAGGCATAACGGCAAAGAGTTATTTAATTTAATTTATTTTAAAGGGTGTAGAATAAATGTCTTTAAGATTCGTCAAAACCGGTTTTTAATCAAATAAAGTATTATAAAGTTATGAAATGAATTAGTTTTGGCACATACGTTGTTTTATTCCGAGCGCGTTCAAGCTACAGCTATCTCTTTTTTTTTACATGTCTCAAGTAAATATTTCAATCTCGCTCGCTCACATTCAATAGAGCGATTTGTCGGCCTGCGAGCCTCATCGACATAGGCCCTTAAGTCTTTAAGCTTCAGAATGCTCGAAATAAAAAAAATTGACGTCACATCTTTGATTGATATCCTATGGTTGAGTTACAACATGTGACCTTAACCGTAGTTTCTTTTAAATTTTTCAATATCTGGTATAATTATAATATTACCTCTTATATGCCCCAGGGATTCTTATCTTCCATTAGTAGGTTTACAGTAATATCCAACCTTGCCTGAATTATCAGTTTGTTCTAGCATAGAAAATAGTTGATAGTTTGAAGGTTTTTATTACGATATTGATTCCGCCTAGTAAGATTATCTTCACAACCAACCGTGAAACAAATGACAGAAAAACAGAATTTGAAATACAAACCCTAACAATATCACATGAAATTAATCCTGTGAGTTTACAAAACACAATAACATGACAGTCAGCAGCTAATGCGATAAATAGTAAATAGCTCAGCAGTAAGTTTCTTATTACTGTGAAAGAGTTTCGCGATAAAATATATTCTGCGAGAGCCATTCTGATTCGAACCATTATCGCGAACGGACTAGTCATCCTGTTTATAATCGGTCGAAGTTTCATATAGAAACGTATTAAATTACTTAAATCCATAAATTTCAAAGCTGCCCGTTGCCAACTTCCGCCAACTTCCGCCAACTTCCGACACTTGCTTTCTGAATCGTGTTACATCTGTTGCAAAATGTTTCAATTTACATTGCTTTCAGCACCCGATCATTATGAAAAGGTTGGATTTATAATTGTTTAAATATTTTTAAACATAGTTTCAATTCATTGAACCTCGGTAAAGAAAAACAAAAATTTTTTTTTAATAATTTAAAAAAATTATCATATATTTCAAATAATACTATTAATTTTATAATTTAATTCCTATATTTTCACCGAAATACATGCGTGCATGCATGCATGTGATATCCAAAGAAATAGGTTTTTTAAGTTATTAATTTTCAAAGAGGGGAAACGGAAATATATTTACGAAATATGTATATTTGCTTGTGTTAGGTGCAGCAACAGCAAGCAGCAGCCGGCACCATTCAACAGCAAGCGGGTGCAAATATATCCACTATGGGGCCGCTGCAAAGCCTGCCTAACACGCAGCATCCACAGCAGTTAAGGTAAGTTTAGCATAAAAAAATATTATTCAATTAATCCTTGAAAGAAATGTATTCAGATATTTTTTGCTAAAATTAATTGTTTTCGTTAAGAATTGTAGAGAATATACAATTATGCCGTGTTACAATAGTGTGTGAATATTTATTATTTCTATCGTATTGTAGTGTAGCATAAAAATTGGTTTTAAACTAGGACTAAGCAGTAGCAATTTCCTTTAGGCAATATTATCGTTCAGCAAACATTGTTACCATATTAGTATGATTTTACATTTTATAAATGTTTAATATAGGAATTCAAGGTATTTCTCACACAGTGAATCCATCCATTTCATAGTTGTTTCGAATAGGTGTAAAGGAGTCGTGAGTTATAAACTCTTCATTGCAGCGCGGATTGGAGTCACGGTCGCGTGCAGGTGATACAGCAACCTCTGCAGAATAGCACATACTTACAGCAGCTGTATAATACTCAGGGACTGATGTTGCCAGGCAATATCGCGCTGCATCCGCAGATCAACTCGCAGCAGATCCAGGTGCGTTTAAATATCTGAGGGCCGAGTACGAACAATTTGGCGTAATTTAAAAAGAGTGGCAGCGAGTTTATTGCCAGTTGGACGCTGTTAAGCAATACAGTGTCAACCCACAAAATTTTTTTTTTTTAATGTTCATACCAATGCTTCCTTATAAGCCTGAGTACATATTTCAAAAGAGATTTATCATTTAAATCGTTTTAATAGCAAAAATATCGAAAAAACTAGCGTGCACGAAACCCTAAAATGTTTAAATATTTAACAATCTCTCTCTCTTTGGCCCTTAAATCATTGACTGATTATTTAAAAATTGGAGTGACCTCTCCAAAGACATTGCATCGTCTGGGACGAAATTATGGAAACATGAGGCTGTATTTAACAATAATGCACTAAATTCTATTATTTTGATTGCTACCTTAAAAGACAATATATATTTAATGTAATAATTATAATTACAAAAAAAATCTATTACTTCTGTTATTTTTTAAAAGGAATTTCATAAAACCTAATTGAAAACTTCAAACTCAATTTTCTCGAAATAGCAACCGTGTGGCTTGACACTGTATTGCTTAACAGCGTCCAGTTCTCGTCCGTTCTACGCCCTTGATTTGAGAACTGGCAGTAAATCTAGAATTAGAAGCATTTAATATGTATTTTTTTTATTGACGTTCATAAGTGTACATTATGTTACCTAAATGAATAAATGATTTTGAATTTTTTGAATTTTGGGAGAGAGTGTGCGTAACGACAAACAGTACGTTGTACAAGAATTCAGTTTAATTTGCATACAAATGACAGATTGACGATACGAATTACGGATACTCCCTCGTAATTTCGTGCTAGAGCTTCTGTTTGAATAATTCTCTACAAAGGTTGCCTGTACTAGTGATATGATACTTATAGTCACGGTTTATGAAAAAAAATCATAACTTATTAAAATAAATCCTAATTTATAGTGAGGGTCTGTCCCAAAAATATTTAACAAAATGTAATGCCTAGGACTGACCGTGCAAAAGTAGTACTGAACATAATATTGTGATAAAAATGTTCAATAATAAATATTTAATTGAATTGAAATTTATCTTTTTTTGCAAACTTTATATCCTATTTATTAATCTTTATAAAATCTACGCATTTAAAAAAATATATTAAAAACTTCAAATTTAAACCAAATAAGACAATTTATTTGTAGCTAAACTTTATTTAAGTATTTTTATTTTGATCATTTTATACCTAATTAAACTTTTTAAAGAAAATATTAATAGTATCTACAATATTTAGTAATTGTAAACGATTGTAGCAATGAAAATAACCTGGTTTATAATAATATACAAGCTAATTAATTGTTAAATTAAATTCAGAAACATATCTTTCCTTTTAAATTCCTTAATAGTCGTAGATATAATATAAATACATGTGTTTCTTCGTCTGAGGTTGGTGTGAAAAGGAAAACCTACCGTTCCTGTGCTAACAAGAAAGTTTCTTGGCGTTTGTTCGAAACCTTATCCTAGCCATTATGTAATTAAATGGAAGACGGGCTTGTTTGACGGGCTCGTTAGCGCGTTCGCTAAAACACCTGCCAGGCGCATCGATGGGTCGTGGGTTCGAATCCTACCGGGACAACATGTTTATAATTTTCTGTAAACATGTTTTCCCCACGTCTAGTAACTTCAGGCATATATCGAGTGATCGGGAAAATATATTTTTTGTTATTCTTAAATTTTTAATCAATCTCATCAACATAAAAAAAATATAATTGTATTTTTAAATAAAGACATATTATGTACGTTTGAAACCCGGGTCGGAAATTCGATATTCCTCAGAACCAATTTAATGTGGCCAGACCTAGGAAAAATGTGTTTATCGAAAATTCTAACCCTAATGATAGAGTATCAATAAACAATTGCCTCCGTCTTCCCGAGTACGTACGGCCTTAGACAGTATCGATTTTATAAATAACGTGTGGTCAATTATAAGGGTTCCATGTCTATTAGGTTATCGCTGCAGGCAAACCTTTTCAAAGCAACCAGCTGGCGCCGCACATGCTCACTGCGCAGGGGAAACAAGTACTACAGGGGCCGACCAGTAAGTATTTATTGACAATATTATCTCTTAACATTAAAATTGTGTCATTTGAGCAGGTTCTTTAATGATAGGACGTTTTTTTTTTAATTATATCGACCCTTTATTTTCACGCAATTATCTTTAAATTACGGTAACTTTTCTTTCCGATACAATACAAAGTACAGAAGAATCTCCACTAATCCGGCATTTCAATAGATCGATACGTCCAATAATCCGGCATCCTTTGCCCACGTCTTCTCTATATAAATTGCACTAAAACAGATTTAAATTAACAGTTATTTTAAAACTTGTGACATATTATATTACAGTTATAAAATACACGTGTAGAACATGAACACAAATACATTGTATTACCTTTATGAAATGCTTCATTTCATTTATTATGAAATTTTATATACAATCCAGTAATCCGAACATTCCAATAATCCGGCACCCTCTGGTTTTTAATAGTGCCGGATTAGTGAGAGTTTACTGTATATACATATGTTGTCGCAGGCTAAAGTAAATTTACCCGTAAAAACTGCATGAAAGTCCTTTCAGTAGTTTCGGAGAGTAGCGCGAACAGAGTCAGAAAACAATGTTAAAAATATCTTTATTACATTTTTCGCCCCTTTCAATCTTTGGAATATACCTACATTAAATGTACTGAGTTGTTGATTCAACTGTTTTATGATATGTATATTGTATAGATATTAAACTGAGTTGACACGTAATAAAAAATGTCACAAAAGCTTTTTCTTTAAAATTTGGAAAGCTAGGAAATAACTTGAAGTTAACACAATGCCGTTGTTGCGAGCCTCGTCATATTTCTTATATTCAGTACTCACATACGGTATTACTCGATAGTTTTACTCGAAGTCGAGTAAAAATCAACGTGTGGACCGCAATACTCACAGCTCGGAGGCTCGCACCGAGCCGGCTCGATGGAATTAAATGAAAGTAATTTCCTTCGAACCTACTCGAAGCGAGCCATCAATCTTGACTCGAACGTGTGTACGTGATTGCGAGTGGCGCGAGTCGAGCGTCAGTCCGACATTGTTAATCGTCGTGAAAACGCTTGTAGAATAAAAAAAATGTATTTACAAGTTTATTCCAAAGGTGTTATAGAAGAATTTATTTAGGAACTGCGAGACTTGCTAAATGTAGCCACCGTCTCCTTTGTTGAACAGACATGTTTTGGCTCGAACGGTTCGGTGAATACTGAACGGTGCGCGTCACTCGATAGATTAATGCTGAATGTGTGGACGAAAGCCCATGCCATGGTTTTTACTCGACATGATAGCTCGATCGAGCAAAACCGTATGTGAGTACGGAGCTTTATGTGCAAAACTCGATCGAAGTAAAGAACTGCTGCACTATTGAGTTTTATAGTGAATTTTTCAGGTCTTACGACATTCCCGGACCAAGGTTTATTGATTTTTAACAATAAATTATTGTATTTATTTCGAGTCAAGTGTTTTATGTTTATATGTGAATGTTAGTGTGTTTAGCGATGGATGGATAGCACTTTCAAATATCAAAGGAGTTAAAGTACAGTTACCGGCACGAGTCGTGAGCACACTTTTCACTGGTCGATATGACGTTAACCACGCTGACGTGGAGCGTGATTGGTTCGGCAGTCGATGCTCGTCGTCTATTGGGTCCGCGCGTTTCATTCGACTATGCAATTACACTTGAGTGCAATTTTAGTGACAATTTTTAATTAGTGTATTTTTGTTATTTTTATTACCAATTTGATTGAAATTTAAAAAACAAAATATGCAGAGCAGAAAGAATTCGATATTAAATAGACAATCCCGACCAATGATCTACTGAGTGTTTTGTTACATGAAATAAATAGATATTACGAAAAACCTGATGGACCTTTATAAACAAACTGCAGGTGCGACTAATATCATTTAAACAATTATTTAATGTAATTTTCAATTACCGATTGAAATAACAAAGGTGCCAAATAATTTTACCCGACAGTGTACTTACGCTGAATCAATCCCCACCACGGTTCATCTGTGCTGACGACTCGTGCCGCTATCTGTACTTTCTATTAGGACCATTAAAGGATTTTGTCTGTTGTAAAACACCTTTATATTTGTCTATACTTACGTATATAATGATATTGTCAACTTATTAGTGATTTTGAACGTGCTATTATTTTAAATTAGCATTATATATTTATTTTTACCCTAGTTCTTAAAAGCTACCCGTGAAAACTGCATGCGAATCCTTTCAGTAGTTTCCGACAGTAACGTGAACAAACAGACGGACAATTTTGTAAAAAAAGTTATTTTTGTAATCTGTTACTATTCTTTTATTTCAATCTGGAAAATATATTAAATGTTGTTATGTATTTGTGCTGAGTCCCTACTGTTGTGTATGTATAGATGTTAATAACTTAGTTGACATATAATTGACTTTCTCTTTAAAATTTGGAAGTCCATTTATTTAGTATAATTAGTTAGCTAGGAAATAATATGTAAGTGTGTATCAAAAAACTACGATACAAATATTTATTGTAGTAGGTATAACTATGTACACCATAGTACCTAAAAAGCCTTCAAGGAGAAGCCTTATCTTAATAAGTGAAACTTATTAGATGTTGAGAAAACATTATACATATACGTATCTATGTTAATAACAAGACATTACACAAGCAAGTTCTTTTTTTTCTGGATTTGACCCTTTTCTGGGTAAGATATCCTATTTTCTAAATAGTAGAACGTTTACAAACTATACATTAAGACATACATATTTCCTAATTGAACGTTGTATACAGCAGCAATGTATGTATACTCTGTATTTAGTAACAAATCATAATTCAGTCTCGAGCATCATACGTTTTCGAGTGATACGGGCAGTGTTGTGGGTAGAAAAAAATAAATGAGACGGTAGTAATAGGTTAAGTGGAAATTCCGAACATAAAAGATGGTGGTTCTTAACCAAAGCCCAAGGCGAAATGTCAATTCTCACTAATACTAGTGTGTGTGTGTACCCGCGAACATGGCGCATGCAACTGCGCTGTTAAATCCGAAAAATAGACGAAACCCCGGTAAGAACTCCTTAAATTAAGTGCATACAAAACTCCTTTACATCAATAGTTCCTAGTACACACACAGCTAGGTAACGTGGTTTTTTGAAGTAAGAAGGGAGCACGCGTAATTACGCGCCATTGTAGTGAAGAGTTTTGATACTGCAAGTTTTACAGTTAAGAAATATTAGGCTGTGTAGTTAGTTTAGTGATGTCGTGCCTTGTCATATTGCTTATGTCCAAAACTATCGATCGAAGTAAAGAACTGCTACACTATTGAGTTTTACAGTTAATTTTTCAGGTCTTGCGACATTCCCGGACCAAGGTTAATCGAATTTTAACAATAAATTGTTGTATTAGTTTCGAGTCCAGTGTTGTTATGTTTATATGTGAATGTCAGTGTCGTTCATGATCGATGGAGATTTTATTTCATTTCGGTTCGATAGCACTTTCAAATATCGAAGGAGTCTATTTTTATATCACGTTCACTAAAGGAGTTTCAGTGACGCAAGACTCTTAATATTAGTCTATATATTATGTACCTACTTCTTATATAACGATATTTTACTTACCGTGTTAGTAATAGATTTTGAACGTGCTATTTTTTTGGATTGACTTTCTATAGTTAATTTGGGGCTGGGTATTAAGATTTTTTAATTAGAATGCGGTTTTGATATATTTTAATTTTATCTCTTGTTACCGCTTCTTTATTTTTCGTATCATACAAATATATAATTTTACATCGTATCGTTCGTACTTAATTTGATTGAATTCTTATAAATGGAAGTAGTATACGTTAGCCTATTTCATATAATTGTGGTAATCTACTAGTTTTCAATTTTATTTCTAAGCTTCAAGTTTAAGTGTTATTTCTATTTCAAGTAATGTTCTTAAAAATATTTGAAATATGTTCATTTTGCGTAGGGTTTCCATTTTACTCGCTGCTTTAAAAATAACTTGCATTTGCGTAATCATTGTATAGTAGGTACTTGCATGTTGGAAGTTATGAATCATCTGCCTTTATGAGAATATATCTTCATTCTAATCTATCATTTGCAAATATTACGATATATCGTTGGTTCAAAGTTAAAACTCACAAGTGTAATCTGAATAATAATAAAATTTGCTACTATTGCTTATTTTAAGCGTACATCTACGGTTACATTACTTAGTGCGTATTGAGCTTCATAGTTTTGTTATGGACCACAAATCACAATACGCAATAAGCAAGAGTGATAAAAAAATTATTTTTAAGCAAAAAACAAAAACCGACTTCAAAACTATAACTAAAAAGTAAAAAATAATATTTTAATTACTTCAAAGCACCGACTTCAAAAATAACTGTTAAAAAATAATGCTTTGAAGTAATTAAAATATTATTTTTTACTTTTTAGTTATAGTTTTGAAGTCGGTTTTTGTTTTTTGCTTAAAAATAATTTTTTTTCAAAATTTTTGTAGGAAGTGTATTTTTTAAGTTCATTAAACCATACATAATAATTTAGTAGACCTACCACTAAACGTGCTGCTCAAATGAGACAGCGCCGTGAAAGGAACTACAAACCATAACATCATCCACGTATAAGATTTTTTTTGTTATTGTTGATTTTCTAAAAAAGCACCAAACCAATTTCGATAAAAAGCCACCTCTGAAATATCCCCTACCAAACAAAAAAAGAATCATCCAAATCCATCCATAACTTACGGAGTTATCGCGTAACAAACATACAAAAAAAAAAAAAAGCAACATACAGACGAATTGAGAACCTCCTCCTTTTTTGAAGTCGGTTAAAAATAGTTTTATTCAAAATGACACTTAGTGAGTTTTACCTTTGAACCGACGATATATAGTATAACTATGTATACATAAAATATGAAAAAGGACTAGAGCATGGATGTAACATTGCATTCTTTTGGTTTAAATTATAATATTAAAGAACTCTTACTATTTTCGAATGCAGAATGTTACAATATATTATTTTTGACCAGCTTCATTCCCTGGATACACCACGATACCGACCATCCCCACTACGCAGAACCAGACGTTCGTGTTCAGTCCTTTGGGAGTAATCAACTCGCAGCCGGGCATACTTCCTGCACATTCTCAAGCTTCGGGCCTCAATCAACAACAGAAACCTGGCGACATACATAAGGTGATTTTCATATATTTTTATTTTCTTTTTTATTTTTCAGAGAGACCTTTTTGACGTTCAACACCGTGTTCCTGAATGTTTTGTGTTTATATGGTCATTTGTTATCAATAAATTGTAGTGGGTAGTGCTATTATCCAAAGGTGTTACTTTATACATTGTTGCTGTAAGTGATTTACAAGATGCGAATGTTTGGACCTGAATTACTCCAATACTTCGACTAAATTCTTTCTGTAAAAATTATGAGCGATCTGTGTAATTAATATTGGATTGTTTTTATTCTTTTTATTATCTATATATATAAAAGAGATTCCCACCTATATAGTCACTCATCACGATATCTCTGGAACCATAAGGCGTAGCGACTTGAAATATGGTAGGAATATTCCTTTCGCCGAGCAGAGGTCAGCTAAGAACGGATTTTACGAAATTCAACCCACAAGGGGGGTTGCGGGGGCAATTGCTAGTATTATATAATATTATCACAATTTTTACTAAATCGACGAAAGAATTTCATAGCTCACTGGATAGGTACCTCATCAGGATACTTCAGTCAATGAAGTCAATGATGTGCTGTCGATCTATGTATATATTATTTTCTACTGTCAACATGCATAGGGCGATTTTCTTATAAAAAACTGATAAATGTATCAAACTTGGTGGAATTCGAACCTACGACCCGTCTGAGTGAATGGTAAGTGTACTTCTTAATGCATTAGTGAGCTGATAAAAACAAATAATCCGGCAAAACAACTAGCCTACTACTTTCAGCCGAAAGTTTTCAGTTATGACAGCCTTCCTAAAACATATCTATACTAATATTATAGAGGAAAGATTTGTTTTATGTTTGTTTGTTAAGGTTAAACTCAAAAACTACTTAACCAATACAGAGCTACTTCATCAGCGAGTAACATTTGCTATTTTTTATATATTTAAATATAGTTGTAAATAGTTCATTATTGTATGAAATTGTCTTTGAGGGGCTTTGAAAGGTTTAGAAGCCAAAAAAATTCCCTGATGTTGTACACGGGAGTGCTCACTTCACCTCTTTTTTGTAATTATATACGGATACACAAGGGTTACTGTCGAGAACGAAATTACACAAATATTCTGTCCTTACCGGAAATATACGTTATAGATATGACTGGGCATATAACGAATGTACAGGTACCGTACATTTAAATTAATTTAACTTTTCAAATGATTAAAACCAGGTAGGTATTTGTCCAGAAGTGCGACGTTTTGAATGTTTCACAGCAAGTGGGGTCACGGGCAGACGAGATCAATAAAACTCGTACTAAATACTAATATTATAATTACTGTGAAAGTAACTAATTTTTAAATAAAATAGGAACTATGAACGTCAATAGGTGTACATTGTGTTACCTAAATTAATAGATTATTTTTGAATTTAATTGAATTCAATATGGCAACTTTGTGACATTTCAAATATTAGACAACTGTCATCTTTCTGTCTCCCCGCGATCACGGTTGCTGAAAAGCATCCGAAACGCCGGGATAAATAATTTAAACAATATAATTAATAAATCGCGTTTTAATCCGGTATACAGTATTTTATTTATGTGTGATACTCGCGTTAATAAAAGACAACTCATTTTTGTTGTTCTGTTTTCAAGGCTATGTCACTGAACCTGTTTTAATGAAATGTTGTACAGAGGAAGCTTATTATGAGTAAATAACATAGTTCAACGATATTTTGATGTGGTACACACTATATATTCTTACTGCACTATATGTCTATTCGTATTCTTCTCCGAGGTTTAAGCTGTCTTTATAAATTTCTTCAAAATCTATTCAGCTACTTAGATGCATAACAGGGGCTGATTAGGACGGTTAGAATGAATGTTATGAACTAATAATATAACTGTTTGAATAGGTAATGTGTGGGGGTAAAATAACAGCGGGTAAAGTGAACGCAGGCAACCCGCAGACTGTGCAAGCGCAATGCTTGCAGCTTTCCCAGCCTGTACTCGGGCAGCAATCGCAAGCGCAAATCATTAGCCCATTGCAGGTCGGTTGATGCAATATACTGTGGGTTGGTTATATTTGATGCGAGAATCGAAAATGTTGGAAAACGCATGAATAATGTTTTTTTTTAAATTTATTTCAGTAAGATTTTCGAAAAACACGAGAAAGCCCGATTTCCATTCGAATTTCGATACTTGATTTATTATTTATATTAAACCTTAATTACCGAAAGTATTAATAGTATGTGATTTTGGATACATTTTGCTGCAAAGTTTAATCAATTTAGATTTAACTGTATTATTAGATGTCTTTTTTGTCTTTCTAAAACGATGTGTCTGCATTCATAATCGATAATAAAGGTTTAACTAGCATGAGATCAACTACTAACCGTGGTTTTTGCTACTAACCATGAAATCTTGGAACTTTATCTCTCTGTAAACACTTATGTGTGGGTTATAAGTGACGCCTCAATTTAAGAGAAGATTATTATTCTACATATGTATGTATATGAAAAAGATATACCCTATAAGTAATGTGATTAATCAATACTTTTATGTGAATGGCTGTTGCAATTGAATGCCCGATGCGAATTTTTAAAACTGCCATGCGAAGTGTGCTATTGCTCTCCGTCTAGTATCTTTGATATTTCAGCATTAATATTATATTTAAAAAGTATGTCACATGATTAAAATGTTTATGAACAAACTTCTTTATGAATGCGGCATCACGTTGAAGGAAACCCTTCGGAAAAGTTGGATGTCAGTGTAAATATTTTCTATTTTGTTAATACAGTAATTACCCTTTACGTGACCTCGCACAGAGCGATTTCGTTATAACGCGGTTTTTAAAATTCGCGCTTATTAAACTTGCTTTACGCAAACTCTTGGTACTTTAACGCGTGTGGCATTATTGCATTAACCAATAGTAATTCGCTGGGTAAACATAAACTATAGCTGTTTTAAATAATAATTTCCCACATTTTGCCATTATTCTGAAAAATATTGCTTGTTCAGTGTATCGAAAAAAAATAGTTTACCGCAGTTTATGGTTTTCGCTTTGGAGTATGTTAGAGCTTTTTATCGAGTTTACTATTCTATTACAATAATATCTGATATAACCACATTTCTGTAAAATAAATATAATAAGCTTTTACTAAAATATTATATTTTGTATCTTATTGTTAAGTAAATGAAGAGAAGTATGCTATATTGAAACATTTTAAAAATAACAAATACCATATATTTAACCGTCACATAATATTATATGTAACTAATATACATACGGTGCCCGTGACCACGAAAAATCTTAAATTAATCAAAAACCTAGCAAATAAACATTAATTATGCTCTTTGGAGTTTTACTACATTCTCAAAGCATACTATTATTGCCACCCATATCGAGACAACGTGACACCACTATACATCCAATATAGCTTTGTCTCTTTTTATCATCAAGGAAACCTGCAATAAAATTTCTTTAAGAGAAGACCTCTCCATAGGTACGGCTCCAGAATGCCATAATAACAATAACAGTGACGTCATCGTAGCTTAAGATTATCCACATCGTTTTAGACGATATTATGACATCAAAAAGTTTCGTGGCCACTACCTTAGCTATTACTCTGTAGGTAATGCATGTGATATAGGTACTATCTAACATATAATATGATTAAAAATAACGGTAACATTCTACACTGGTAAACGGTGGTAACTAAAGCGCATATAGCTAAATAGGGAGACAATTGGCTAGTTTGGCTACGGAAATATCGGAAAAAATCAGAAAAGAAAAATTTGCAGAATATGAATTTTAAAACTAATTACGTTCGGAACTCCGCCATCTTCACGTCACGCATACTTTTAGCCTTTCTGTAATAATTGATCTTCACGCAAATCAGTGACATATTAGACATTATATAATCGAAGTGATAGCCTATTCAAATCTAGATATATTTGAATATTTTTAAAATCAACATTCTGGCGGGACAATTAGTACCTACACTATTAACTAACAAGTCTGTCGAATCCACTAGTATAGGAGTAAATATAAAGGGCATAATTAATATGTTGTCCTATTCGCAGGCCGGTGGACAAATGCAGTTTGCGCCTTGGCAGATATCGGGTGCTATCCCGCAAGTATGGGCCGGTGGTTTGCAAGCGGGCGCCTTGCCGGCCGGCGGGCTGTTAGCCCCGAATCCGATCTTCATACGGGGCTCCCAACAGGACGCCCCGCCATCTATGTTCATACAACATTCGCCCCAGAACAATGTGCAGCATGCCAGTTAGTATTAGTGTTAATGGACCTTTTAAACTTGTCGTGATTCACATTATCGTTTAGGTTATTGAAATGGGATCGAGATTGAATCGATTTTTTCAACTCGATTCACAAAAATCTTATTTATGTTTACAGAGCAAATTTAAATAAACATTTCGTGGTCATCTTATACATATATATTAATGTATCGAACAATGTTATATTGCTTGCGACTTTGCTATGCTAAATATATACTTTGCGCGAATTTTGATGTCATTGCTGTGCGATTTGTGTGACGATTTCCCTATATAAATAGACTTTGAGTATTATAACATTGTATTTTAGATGTAAGTGTGGCATCGGCTACAGTGAGTACGACAAAACCCCGTGCGTCGTCCGACGGGATTTCAAAAGGACCCCGTCCGCTATCGAACATACTGCCTTCGGGTGGGATAAGACCGGCGTCGAGTGTATCTACACAAACTAGTGCTAATCAAGCTCAAAATGCGGTAAGCTTTTTTAGACATGTGACATGACATACACACAAATTGTATTACATAATTTTTCAATTATTCATTCATTTACCTAGGCAAAGCAGCGAGGCAAGCCGGGTATACGGTCTCCCGCACCCGCTGCCAAGCAAGACGCGGCCAATCAGACCAACAAGATGCAGCATCAGACACAACAGCCGAAACAACAGTATGTGCCATTAATTTCTTTAGAAAGATATAATTTAAGGGGGTCTGGTCGTATTTATGATATATATATAAGCAATAGTATGATATAGGTTTTAAGGATGGTAACTAATCAATCAGTCTAAATAACTGCAATAAAACATCTTGATGGTGCAATTTGTATAGTTGAAAGTAACGTTAACAGTCAGGCAAACGTAAAAAAAGACTTGGTTGCATCCTCGTAATAACGAAAATAAACGAGAGCAACAGTGTTCCTGTATTTTTGAAAGTGGATTTAAAATCGGTTTTTGATACATTTTTCACATGTTGGTGGTGGCTCGGTGAAGAGTAAATAATAAAGTTTTTAGGTTTCATTCAGAACTTATGATTAAAATAGGTTACTGGTTATGCACTCTAGCGGTCAGATGTCTCAAATATCGAACTCCGAAAAACAGCCTCACAGCAAGAATATGCAACAACAACAGATGTTGCAACAACAGGCCATACAGGTATGTACAAACAACATATTATGTTTTTCTTAGAAAATGCAAATTGAATTTTAGTACAATAAATTTACTAAAGTCACAAAAAATACATAAACAAAATCATATATTATGTTATTGAAAATCAAACCGTCACTGAACGCAAACTGGTGATTTTTAACTATCAAGGCCATCTTGTGAGAGTATTGTTCGTCTTCAAAATGCAAAGACACAACTTCAAAAGGTCAACTTTATGACACTAGATGGCGCGAGTATCGCTATGTCATTATTAGAACACGTTATGAGAACTTTAAACGGGGTTTCGTAAAAACACATTTTTCCTTTAGTGCCACTTTGGCAAGATGTAATATATTTACGAATACAAAATCGAAACATCTAAAAAAACTATTTATTTCTTTAGCAACAACAGCAGCAGCAGCAGCAACAACAACAACAGCAGCAGCAGCAACAACAGCAGCAGCAGCAACAACAACAGTTGCTTCAGCAGCAGCAAAATCAACAATTAGTCCAACATTATCAGCAGCAAGGTAAATTACTGTAATACCTATATATTGAATGTATTATAGAATTACGATTATTGATTCTCAATTACAATAGGTCTAGAGAGAAATTAAGCGATTATAGAACTTCTTCCCAGAAAATGAATAAAACGATTCAATATCCACTAGAATACTAGATCATTGTATCTCATCCATTTTTATGTATGTAAAGTAAAATGCCTTGGAGCTTCTGCACAAATAAATTATAATAATAATTGTATATTTATACGTTTAAACTTTCAAGGCACATATAGTTGTTAGAGAAACCGCGGTTAGTGACCCCCGAGCTCGAGAAACGATCTTTTAGAATCTAGATATATGATATCCAGAGTGGTCTATATCAACTTTTAGGGTTCTACAGATAAACACTACAGTTAGTTGATAGCAAAAAATTAACATAAGATGTTCAGTGGGGTCTAAATCAGAGCCAGAGAACCCCTTTACAAGAGGAAATAGTTAATGTCGCTTTTAAAACATAGAGCAACCAAAGGCAGTCTACAGTAAAAGAAAAGCTTAAGCTATGTGTCATGATTATTATTATTTAATATTTTATAGGATTAGTTTCTAATACCAAAGATGTATTGTTATGTACACAGAAGTACAGGCCTTATAAGCGCGCTGGGCACGGTTTCTCTGGGGTAAGAGTAGTTCTTACCCCAGCCACCGCGGCGCTGCTAGTATCCGTGTGAACGCACACTCTGACGCTCGATCATAGCGCGTACTCTCTCCCACCCAGCCGCTTTTAGAGCGATATTGCAGTATGTGTGTGTCACACCGATACATTGCTGCGCGCTCTACAGGTCTAAAGTAGAACTATTTTTTTCTGTGCCAAAAGTTTGAATGGGCCTGTGCTTCTATGTACATTGTACATAGATAGATAGATAAAACATTTATTCACAAACACAGTACAACATGTCAACAGCTTAAACTAACTATAACTAAATTTATGCTAGTACAGTCAAGTCGCAATGTGCACTGCGGAACAGGAACTGGCTCAGCATATGCTGTGACACTTTCATGCCACAACGCTGTTAATTCTGCCAGTCCCCTTCTATATAATTTGCTATTACTAAGTAACGAGTATGTAAATGCAGGAAATTGAAAGCTTCACCGCGAAATAGACTCTGAAATTGAGTGATTCTGTAGATACCACTGTCGGAGCGATATTACATTATTCTTTGTGCAAATTTACTTTTATTCTCTATCGTCAAGAAGCATTTGAGATTATCAATGGTGATACTAGTTTCTCATTTTGTATTAGGAATGCTTGGGCTGCAACAGAGCACATTGCCGGTTGGATCTGTGTCGCAAACGCTGCCAATGGCCGGTTTGCCACAAATATCTATGGTTCAACAGATTCATCCGGTAAGTAGGACCATAAACTGTAAGTAAGTAAAAAAAAAGTAAGATGTAGATATTTTAGTTTACATTTGGCGAAAGTGTTTTATTTTTGTTTTATTCTGCACATTATACTTTTTTTTTAATATTGATGTTTGTTTTTCACGGAATTACGGATCTAAGACTTTAGTTTTAAACAAACATTAATATCGTTCCCTAACTGTAATCTTTAAATAAATTAGGACTTTTATCTTTAAAAAAACAGTTTTATCTGATGTTAATGATATGGGAATTGCTTTTCAATGCCCGGTTCCTGAACTCAACTGATGGATGTCTTATGTCCGTAAACTATCAAAATTCATATCAATATTGTGTAGAAAAATGTATAAGTTTTCGGGACAGCCCTTTAACCTAAGTTGCCATGGTAACTCATCACATCAGTATAATGCTAACTCGTATAGCATATTAGAATCATTTATACGAATAAGTATACAGGGCGGTAAAACCGCTTTAAATCCACAGGATATACTATCGCTTATATTATTTTAAATATTTTATATACATATGTTTTAATTTTTTTTATGTTGAATTATGTTTATGTTTTTTTTGTTTATTTTGAATAGTTGGGAGGTATGGGTCAGCAAGGGACACTAGTTAGTCAATTAAATACTAGTCAACCAACGCAGAACGCACCCCTCACACAAGTACAGACTCTACAACAGCCTCAGGTAATAAACATTTGCAAACAGCAGTACACTAATCGTGCACTCTGAGCCCATAATGCACGAATTTGTTTTTGTATATACATATGTATAAGCAAAAAAGAGGTTTTTATTTTAATCAACTCGGATTCTTTGCGCAAACCAGACATTTTATCGGTTATTATTTTAAATTATGGTTTGTACTAGAATCTCATCAACTTACTCTTTCATTTATTACTGTTTTAAGTTTAGAGAAAAACCAATATCCGTTAAATAAACATGATTCGGGTGAGGTTCGAAACCTTCTTGCACTTTTATTATTTATTACATTTTACGTCATAATACGAGTAGATAATTTGTGAAATTTTACCTATAATGGCTCAAAATAATCAGCCTATTAAAGTTACACATATGAATAAGTAGTTGGATGATGGATGATAATGAAACTGTTCCCTTTCAATGTAGGTAGTATTACTATACCAGGTGAAAAAATAAGGAATTATACCCCTTATAATCTACCCAAAACATACATCAATTTAAATTTTCGCCAAAAAATCAAGTGCCGTTAATTATTTAGCTTTGATGGTCAGGAATGTATTACTTTTTTTCTGTATTTTGACACATTTTTCGATTTTTTGCCGTAAAATGTCTGGTTTTATAAAATCCCGAAACGCTATATTTATATCCTTTTATTTGTCACATATCCCGATCCCTTTTTTATTTAATTTTTCGCTTTATAACCTTTTCAGAATCTTGTCGGAGGCGGTCTCTTACAAACCTCGGTGGGGATGGCTGTCCCACAACCTTCCTCACTCACCTCACAGATGCATACAGTTAGTTATTAAATGATTTTCTTCAAGCTTTCCTTTAATCGAATCACTCAATATTTCACTCATAAAACAAGTACATAATCATTGATATACTAAACTCAAGGAAACACATGTTTTTTTTGTTTTAAATAATCTGTACTGGCGGTAAGTAATACACATCGAGTTAAAGACGCTACAAAGCCGATAATAACCCCATTTATTTTGGGCTTTGGAGCGTAAATAATACTGTGAGATAGAGACAGTGCTCTATGAAGATTGTCTCCCTCTTTCACTGGATGTGCATTATTTAGTGTCGGTTACTGTAAGTGATATAGCAATAAGTATCCAATTAAGTGAGTTCTTTGGTTAGTTTATTGCTAAACTACGTACAATTAAAAAACAACTATCTGTTAATCAGTCCGTAATTCACCCAATGGCAACAGAATATGTAATACACATTTCAAGATTAGATTTACATATAATAAGCATAAATATTATATAATGCCATGTTTATTTTTACACTAGAATGAAAATGATGACGTTGAACAGGCAAGAGAACATTGCTGAACAATTTGCAGTGCAGATTCAGATTTTCGCGTAATAATGGAGCCATTGATTTTGTGCACCGACCTTTCCCGCGTAAATACTGGATACATTACATCAAAGAATATAGATTTACAGAAGCACAGGCACATACTAACTTTTGGCACAGGTCAAAGTATTTCTGCTTTTGACCTGTAGAGCGAGCGGCAATGTATCGGTGTGACACACACATCTAAGCAGTCCGCTGACTCCTCCCCTCGCGATGTCTCGCTTGCTCTTACGAGCGAACGGCAATAAAGCTCTTTCGCAGTCTTAGATATAGGACCCGAAGTACCCAGAGCATTGCCAAGCATGTGAGAGCGAGCGAGAACGCACCATTACCCCAAACACGGAAAGCCGCTTTTCCGTGCTTGGGGTAATAAGTGTGAGAGAGTACGCACTATAGCGCATGCGTCAGAGTGTGCGTTCACACGGATACTAGCATCGCCGCGGTGGCTGGGGTGAGAACTACTCTTACCCCAGAGAAACCGTGCCTAGTGCAGCTATAAGGCCTATGCTTCTATGTAAATCTATGTTCTTTGATAACATGTAATATCCTTGATTGAATATGTATTTGCCATATTTTGAATTTATACAATACATACAAAAACATTAGTAGCAAATCTTGAGATTATTTTCACCTGTACTACCAAATGAAAATGGCTAAAGCACATACTCAATATGTCAATGCCTTTTTTAAATTAATTGCAGTAAAACTGTTGACATATAATTTAGGGATAACCTGTATTTGTAAACAAGTAAAACACATATGACGCTATTTTATTTAAAAGTACTATTTTGACTCAATTTTACACCTCAGAAATAACATTTTTTAAATTATTTTTTTCAGTTAAAATAAATATACCTAGTAATTTATTTTAACTGAAAAAAATAAAGATATCTAGCAAATGTTTATCCTTCTCATAGAATTCAAGTAGGAGTCCCAAGTTTTTATAAATCATAGAATCATACTGAAACGGTTATCAAATTTGAGAGCAAATTAAACTTGTATTAATTACATGCCTTAATGTTGAGTAGCGTTTGAGTAGCAAGTCTTTCTTATTTCTTCAAATGAAAGTGTTACTCAAAGTCGAACTCAGAGCGAGCAAGTCAAAACTCGAAAGTGTTCCTAGGTGTCATCGAACAGTCTGAGCACGCCGCAGATAACTATCCAAGCGCCAGGCGTCGGGCTGATAACGGCCCCAGTACAGGGCTCCGTGTTGCCCATACAGTCGCAAATTGTTTCCCAACCGAAAGCCGACGATAAGGTGCAGATGACAACTTCGGTACGTTTCTTTTTATGTTAGACTAGCAACACACCCCGACTTCACATGGACGCAATGTATATTATACACAAAAAATAGCATTTTTTTTAAGAAATGTATCGTTTTTGCACTTGATTGAAATTCTATTGCGGCCTTGTTGCAAAGTATTATTTGCGCCTTCGGCCTTTAAAGTGCATAGGCTCACTTTGTTGTATTTTTAAAAATAGGGACAACTTTTATATTGTTGTTGCCAATTTACAAATAATATAATTATAAGTACTACAGTATTGGTATTGGCATGTAAACAAAATATGCTCATTCTTCAATCTCCATTAAATTAATAGCTGTAGTTTGGTAATAAAAAGAAAATTATACATGTATTTAATAATACCATCTATATAGGTCTATTTTGAGCTTTAGTTAAACCAAAATATGCTGTCGTCGTCACGTAACGTAAAGAGAGAGACAGATATAGATATAGACTCTTAGTCGATTTCTTAACTTGTTGTTTAAGTACATTTACATTGGAATTAAAAATATTAAGTCCAGATGGAAACCCTGGAAGGTCGCAGTGGTGACTAGAACCAAGATTTGGGCCATGAATGGTAGATTGCGTTTATCAAGGACGAAGTTAGACGCTCTGGACGTATAAAGCCTAATAGTTTTTACCATTGAATGACTGAATTAATATTGAATTGTATATAGACGGGGCTGCAACAACTTTCGTCGCACGTCACAACAACAGACACCAGCATCGAGCTCGCGTGCACGTCGAGTGCGCCCGCACAGAGTGACGTCACCGTGTCTACAACAGTCTCCACGGCCAGTAAGTCGACGAATTGCATTTCCGACTCCCCTAGTATGGGGATGGTACATTTCTGTCTGTTTCAATGAAAATTTCTTTTTAGCATTCTGTGGTAGGTTTCTGTGTCCTGTGAAAATGTTTTATTATTGATTCGGACACGGAGGTGGCTAGAAAAGATTAAGATATATATTTTGTTTAAATAAATTTTATGTTTTTTGTGCTTATGAAGATAAGTATTGAATATGTCTGGTCAGCATAAAACGATTCAAGTGATAACATGCTTAAGCCTTTAGATAGTTGATGTTGACGTCTGTGAGTGCAATAATAGTAAAGGTATTTTTAATAGTTTACATTAGAAATATTTTCTGGGGATTTTCATAGGATGACTTCCAAACGTCATTTAACGCCCTTCAAATCTGGCTAGGGAAAGCGAACAGATCATCTACGTGCCTATAAAAAGATCAGTAATATATTCAATTATACAAGCTACTACGAATGGTAGCTTCTAGTTTCTCTTAGAAATTCTAAAATAGGGAATATGTATGTGATTCCATTGAGGGTCAAACATTTTTTTTAATAAACTTCATTACTTCGGAATTACGCTTCCAACAATATTTTTTATTACAATTTCCGTAAATTAATTTTTAAAAAGTGCAAATAAACTGTAGGAAATTCAAATATTTGAAGAGCCACGCCGTTGGTCAGAACAAACATGCCAGCAACTGTTAATGCTACCGAGTGCGTAGTTATCAGGTAGTATTAGGGTATTTAGTTTCTGCTTGACGTTATAGTCTATTAAAACCCCGAGAATTGGGCGTTTTAAATGCCCGTATCGGTTGACAATTTTTAACTTTTTTTTTAAATACTTGAAAAGCTACCGAATAAAAATTTAAAAAAATACATGTATAAACAATTCAGTAAAGTGTTATCTATTTTTTCAGATTCGTCACCAAACACTTCGAATAGCTTGAAGCGCAGTCGAATTTCGTCTGAATGCCTGTCCGCGGCCAGTACTGCGGTAACCACCTCCGCCACGCCTACTCTGACATCCACCACATCGGTGTCGAGCAGTGCGCATCAGAGCCATGTGGTCACAACTCAGGTAGTTATTTTTTGTGAAAGCTGATTCAATGGTCCGTATTTAGTAGAACCAGCTTCTGCATATGACCCTTATGACACAACAACATAGTGATATCTTCATAATGTGATTTTTATGGAATAAAGGCCTGTCGGATCGCATGAAGATAAATTATTACCGCCACCTTAAGACATCAGTAAAACCGGAGGATTTGCATTGCCAGAAAGCTCTTTGGAGAACTTTGTTCTTATTATTACTTCGTAACAGGTGTCGACATCTGCTTCGTCGAAGGCGACGTCTTCAGCGATGACGTCATCCGCCAGCACTTCTGTGTCGGCCAGCAGTTCCAGCACCATGTTCAAAAGCACCCAGGGTACACCCAGGACCATCAGCTCGCAGCAAGGTGATATATTTTTAGTTTTCATAGTGAATCACACATGTCACATAACATATCGTCGGCTTAATTATCAAACTTCGTATCTCCATTTGGTCAAACTTTACAGGAGGAGCAAAAAACTACAGGCAGGTCAAACATTCCGTGGACATACGTAGTTCTATTTTTTGTAAATACCAAAAAACTAAAAACAATTTGTAGATACGAGTGATTCCATCTTATTCGTTACGGTATTTTACACAAGATGGCATCAAAAAACAAAAATCGGAAATTTTGGAGTTACGAAGTTTGGTAATTAGGCCAGCGATATATTTATACTATTTTTACTTATATGTACTTGGAAAGCGTTATCTCGCAATATGCATTTCACGGTTGTTGCTTCAAAGAACGGTGATTCGTTACCCAGTCAGGCATTCGATATTTTTCCCATCCTCTTTATGCCCCAAGTGACCAGACGTAGGGAAAAATATGTTACAGAAAGTTACATGAAACCCGCAATCTATCGGGAACACAAGGTAGGTACTATACAGCGCACCAACGAGCCGATATTAATGCAAAATTGAGTGAGTAATAACCTTTTATTACTTCACTAGACAATACTCATAATTCGCTTATTTCGAACGAATACGAAATTTCTCAACTGTTTGAAATACTAAGAGCAGAATACGGTAGTCAAAGTTGAGAGCTTTTTAAAATATTCCTATCTCTCACATAATGTATATCAATAAAAAGGACAGCAATACTTTTAGGTAAATCTTAATTTTGAATAGAGTATTCGGCCATTAATATTTCTATTTAAATGAGATTAAGATTTAATTGCTGCTTCTCCCTACCCTCTTCCATTTTGAGATCGGCGCAGTATTTATTATTTTTTTGTTCTCTTTGACTCGTTTTAGTCTAGGCACCCATCAAACACATCATTCTTAACAATTTTTACAATCAATCCATCATTTCCTTCTTTCTTCTTCATATTTTTTTGTACTTTTCATCCCTCCCTTTGTACCCATTCCAAGCACACAGGTTACCATTCAATTATTCATTTACTGGCACTTTTCTCCGACATTCATTTTTATAATAATTTCTAAGCTTAATTAATGTTATCACTCCATATACCCATCTTAGCTACATGAAAATCATCCATCAGATTACTTGCCCACCATTTAGAAACATACATTGAGATGGAGTCACTCCATACATCCATCTTAGCGACATGCAAATCATCCATTAGATAACTCGCCCACCATTTAAAAACATACATTGAGATGGAGTCACTCCATACATCCATCTTAGCTACACGCAAATCATCCATTAGATAACTCGCCCACCATTTAGAAACATACATTGAAATGGAGTCATTCCATACATCCATCTTAGCTACATGCAAAACATCCATTAGATTACTTGCCCACCATTTAGAAACATACATTGAAATGGAGTCACTCCATACATCCACCTTAGCTACACGCAAATCATCCATTAGATAACTCGCCCACCATTTAGAAACATACATTGAAATGGAGTCACTCCATACATCCATCTTAGCTACACGCAAAACATCCATTAGATTACTTGCCCACCATTTAGAAACATACATTGAGATGGATGTTGTCAGTGTAATAGATTTAATAGCTAATTTAATAGCTAATATATATTTTTTTACTTACAGATAAAGGATTACCAAAAGCAATGGTGAAGCCCAATATATTGACTCACGTGATTGAAGGTTACGTGATACAGGAGGCCGCCGAGCCTTTCGCAGTAAGTATTAAACACTAGAGCTAAGAATGAAGTGCAATTATGCAATGAAATAAAAATTAAAACTTTATGCAAGAAAATTACAAAGTAAAAAGGGATATAAAGGCGGCCTTATTACCATCAGTAATTTCTTCCATGATATTAGTTCTTATAGATTAAAATTATGGCTTTTTTGACTTTGTACATAGTGTAGCTGGAGTTGAACAGCTTGTTTGTAAAGTTCAAGTGTACTACAGGCAGCTATCCGGACTTATTCATAGACGTGTTATAGCTTGAAAGAGTTAAAGTATGTTTTGTCTCGCTCTGTCGAATACTAAATTACTCAAGAACGAAAGAAACAAACATAGGCTTTTACTATTCAAAGCTTTTTACCATGTTTATCAATAAGGCTCTTCATCTTTATATAATTTGTATGCGGCGGTTCAATGTTGGCTATACAGAAATATACTTCCTATAACTTATTAAAAATGAGGTACTTATGCAAAATAAACAAAAAACATTAAATATATTTTCTACACAACAGATTTGGTTGCCCATATATTGACTTATGAATGTTTATAAGTGAATATTAAACAATATTTTATTATTGAAATATAAGGAATCATCGATATAGATAAAAGTGTACGATTAAATAGTGAAAATAAACTATTTTGGTTAAGGTGAACCGGCCGCTGCGTGAATGGGGCAACACCGACAAAGATCAAGATAAAGAGAACAAGATACCCTCCGACGAACCTGCGCGTGAGTTATAATTATATAAGTGAAATACACATATATTTATTAAAAAAAAATACAAGTGCTTGTGAATTTTTAGTTACCACTGGTTCGGAATGTTGTGAGTTTATATACCGCGAACTTGTTGATACATCCGCCTACTTCATAATTTCTTCCATATAACCAAATATATGGAAAACCGTGAAGTGCATATTGCGTGTTCTGTCTTAAGGCGGTCGCACTTTGGATGCGTTTTGTACGAATTCTACTCGTACGATTACGCACGAACGATCCCAACTCTCCGAGTACTACTGTGCCTCGCACACTGAATGCGAACTAGGCGTTCGTACGTCAAATTCGATATGGATATTGAAAAAGTATATAGTCTGGTCTTGCGAAAATAACTGTATTTAGTTCAAGTTGATTGTAGCTAAAATATAATCAAATATATCTTTATTCATGCGCTGATAACCATTAAATTGCGATGTTACCGGTTACGTTTCACAGTTATTACTGGCATTTCAATGGAAAAAAACTGAAACAGGGTGTGCGTGCAATTCGTACGTTCAATAACGTACGTTTATGTACGATACAAATTCGTGTCCGATTTGCGACCGCACTTAGTATATGGATTTCCGAATGCTCGGAGTAAACAATATAAAAAGTAATTTCTTTATCAGAAAATAATTCTGTGGAAATCTGACATCATGGATACGAAAAACCTGCCAGCGAACAAGCCTCACACTTGAAGACTTAAATTTTAAAAAATTCGTACTGAATAAAATGTGCAGGCTATTTATGTTGTACCTTGATCTGTCATTCCCTCTTTGCATTAATGTATACAGACGCAAATCGCACAGTTTAACCTCGTGTTTAAAGCATAAATCACCATATATACGTACGTTAGCATAACTTGTGTGTATGTAATGGGGACAGGGGACAGGCTGAAAATCAGCACTTAGACTTTCAACACATGCGGAGAGTTCTACCCATTTTCGCATAAACTAGTTCATGGAATTCGTGTTTTGTATTTCTTTCTGTGTTTCGTTTTTCTTTAAAAGGGCTTTATATACATTTTTTTAGAACAGACGTAAGTACGAATCCAGTTTACGGACATATTTGTGAAAGCTTTTTTTCGAGTATAATTTTTTAAATAAGAATAATTTTGACGTTTGGCTTTAATACTTGATTTGCCAATGCCAATACGAAATATTCAAGGTATTTATTATTTAATGTATCCACAAAAGAATATCACTCAGAGAATATGCGAGTAAAAATAAATAGTTTATAAATTATAATTGTGTCTTATTACACTACTAAGTTTAAATTACTCTGAATGTTTATTTTATTTATTGCCAGAAAAATTTACAAGTTAGTCAAGTAATAATACTACGAAGTTTCTAAAAACTTTAGCACAGTTATTCCAACACGGTACGAACCTCGAATATAATCCTGTGAAGTCTACGAATGGAAACGAGACGGAAGTACATTAATTGCCATTGGAAAAATGAAGTAGAAAGTATAGGAAGAGTAGGGAGGAGGATGATACCTCTTTTAAATGGCTTTTCTCGATGTTTCTAACGTTTTACAGAAATAAACTCGCATCTGGAATATGATTTTATTTTGAGAAAGTGTTTGTCTTTACTGCAAGGAGAAATAAAGAATTCTACAATCCTATTCCCCACTGATCAAATGTATTTACAAGCAGTTTTTACTGCTTTACTTTTATACTTTATTCCGAGACTAGTAACAGGGCCCGTTCGCACGAATGCAATGAATTTATTTATATAGGTGTAATGTTTTCAGGTAAGAAGCAGAAGTCGGAGAACAATACTAGTCTGCCCCGCATCAGTTCTAGCAACGAGTCGAGCGCCCCGAGCACCAGCCAAGCCAGTGCCAAGGCGGACCCGCCCAGTTCGGAGGCCGCCGACACCATGGTTGTCGATGACGACTCCGCCCAACTACTCAATGCGCAGAAATGGACTGTGAGTTTATTTTATTACAGAACAGACAACTGGGCCCGTGGGCTACCATCAGCAAATCACATAGATGAACATAGAAGCACAGGCCTTATAGGTTTCTCTGGGGTAAGAGTAGTTCTCACCCCAGCCGCCGCGGCGCTGCTAGTATCCGTGTGAACGCACACTCTGACTTCATAGCGCGCACTCTCTAGCATCCAGCCGCTTGTAGAGCGGTATTGCCGTTCGCTCGTAAGAGCAAGCGAGACAACGCGAGGGGAGGAGTCCGCAGGCACACTCTGACGTCATAGCGCGCACTCTCTAGCATCCAGCCGCTTTGAGAGCATTATTGCCGTTCGCTCGTAAGAGCAAGCGAGACAACGCAAGGGGAGGAGTCCGCAGGCACACTCTGACGTCATAGCGCGCACTCTCTAGCATCCAGCCGCTTTTAGAGCATTATTGCCGTTCGCTCGTAAGAGCAAGCGAGACAACGCATGGGGAGGAGTCCGCAGGCACACTCTGACGTCATAGCGCGCACTCTCTAGCATCCAGCCGCTTTGAGAGCGTTATTGCCGTTCGCTCGTAAGAGCAAGCGAGACAACGCAAGGGGAGGAGTCCGCGGACTACTAGATGTGTGTGTCACACCGATACATTGCCGCGCGCTCTACATTTCAAAAATAGAACTACTTTTTCTGTGCCGAAAGTTTGTATCGGCTTATGCTTCTATGTACAATGTACATATATGTTTATTGCGCAAGAACACGCAATAATTTCTAGTGGCCGATGATTGAGTGATATAATATTCTCCAGGTGGTTGAGGTGTGCGAATTCATCCGCAACATACCAGGCTGCGCTGGCTACGCGGACGACTTCCTCATGCAGGAGGTGGACGGTGAAGCCCTGCTGCTGATCAAGCCGGAACACCTGGTGATGGCGCTCTCGATGAAGCTGGGTCCAGCACTCAAGATTGTCGCCTGCATCGACTCGCTACGACCCGAGAGCGAGCAGGCATCCGCCGACAACAACGAATGAGGTACGCTTATGTCGAATAACCTTTCGTCAGTGGAAGAGCCGCCAGCCGGTACTTCATAATATAATTCTCGGAATTCGACAGGACGGACATTCTCGGTAGGACATCTGCCGTGCGCATCTATGGGTCGTGGGTTCGAATTCCACGGAGACGGCAGTTTATAATTTTCTGTGTCTTCCCCACGTCTGGTAACTTCGGGCATTGATCGGGTGGGAGGAATATCTAAATTCCGACCGGGTAACGAACCACCGTTCATAGATGCTAAAACCGTAAAGTGTTCGTTTCGGTTTCAGTCTATGGATTTTCAAGATTTGGAATGCTCGAAGTAAAAAGTAGGTAGACAGCGAATCATTGACTGATATTCTGTGGCTCATGTATCACCTACCATCAAGTGAACCTCATGCTCGTCTATCGTTATCTGAAATAAAAAAAAAGATAAGGTGTCTCCAATCTTATTATATAGACTATATTTAAACTTATTATTAATAAGTTCACCATTTTAAAGGGAATCTTTTTTTTTTCAGATTGGTTTTAAGGCCCGCAAGCGTAATGCCGCGGGCCTTCGTCTCCGAGAGACACTGACCACTGTTTAATTGCAATTTTGGATATTAATATTATTTCTTTATAATTAAAAAATAATCATAGAAATAATTGTCTAAATACGTTCCCATACATTTACTATGAATCGCAATAAAGAAAATTGTTTTTAAGAATAAAATTTCACTGAAATATTTATAGATACCTTACTCTATTCTTATAGTATTATACACATAGGAATAAAGAGCAATATATCAAAAACTTGCTACTAACTGCCTACAGAACAACTACAAGAAAATTTAAAGGAATTTCTTTAAAAAATCCGGAAATTCGCATTAAGACACGTGCAAAAGCTTTTTTTTAAATAAATACGAACATAAAAAATGATTTGATTTGAATGTGTACGGCTTTCTTGTTAAATCTTTTTAAACTTTAGCACTCGTCTTAATATGAATGTATCTCGCGACATTGATTGTGTAATAATAAATAAGTTGGAGATCTACACATCAGTTAATTACTGATGATAAACTCAAGCGCGAACGACTTGCGCAAGAACATTGGCAACGTAAAATGACAATTAGTATGCAGTTTTATGTAATTACTCTTTTAACTGACCGAAATTTTCATAAGTAGATTCAGTTTTGGAACAAAATAACGGTTAGTTCATCAAAATCGGACGTTTGAAAAAAAAAAACAAACAATTAATTTAATCGTCATTTAAAGATAATTACGTGCTCAGCGGACATTAGCTAGTAATAGTATGAGAACGTGTTTAGGCGGTTTTTTTTAAAGATTTCTCAAAATTTGATGACGTAAATATCTCACGTAGTTATCCCTATATACTAAGAGGGATAATAATCATGGGAGTCATTATGTTTTCTCAAAGCCACTATGAGGGATATATTTTGTATTAAAAGAATACAAACGCATTATTTGGCTCTTGCACACGTTGTACAATACAACGATCTTAATCTAGTTCTATATTTCCTTATAAGGCAAACGTCTATAAGCTAATTGAGTATAGTGTAATTAGCTTAAGTAGTTTTATTACCAAGTATATAAGATAGGTTAATTGGAAATATAGGAGTATTTTACGGTCGTTTACATTTTGTAGACTACATATAAGCTATTAGTTAATTTTGTTCACAAGTGTGTAAGAGCCAAGCGAAAGATGCTTTGTAACGCTTACAATTAATCCTTGGCGTGAAATTTTGTACGTTTTTTTATAAATCATTGTTTTTTTGTGATAGTTTGATAAGAATAAAGCGCGTTGTCGAAATGATTGATACTCAAAGTAGATAAATATTTTCTACGGACGTTTAAGTATAAAAAAAGGCAAAAGCTTCATACTGTTTGCAGTTTTGGTTCAGACAATCTACCGCACCGCGTTTTAAGATTTCGTATCTGCACCTTCACTGGACATAAGTCGTATGCTCCGCCTACTTAGTATTAAGCGTATTATAATTCGCTTTTTTTAATTGTGCTCGCTTGTTTATTCCTTAACTGTACTTTAATTTAAGTTTACATAACGACGTAAGTTACGACGATGGTGTTTTGCGATGATAGCGGTTGTAAGCATGAAATATAGCGTTTTATTGTTGTCGCAACATTAGCAGACCGTGGCTTTAAATAGTGGGTACAGTTCTCAAAACCAATAAGTATGATATTTTAGTTCAATTTTCAAAGTTTATATTATTGCGACTAAATGCGTACAGAATACAACTAAAAAATTACAGAAATTTCTTAGAAATTCCACCCCCAAGGGTTAAATAAGGAGTGGATCTTCCAATATCTATTCGAATTAAGACGCGTGGAAAAGCTTTTTTTAAATAAATAACAAACAAAAAATTATTTGATTTGAATGTGTACGACTTTTTTATTAAATCATAGTTTTGAACAACATTACCTAAGATACACAAATAATATCGCCGTAGTTATTAGTTTTGTAAATATTCATTGTATATCTTAGGTATTTTTGTCCCTAATGTTGAATAACTTAAAATGCAACACTTATTGGGTTTTACAGTGTACCCCGGATAGATACATCTTTGAGTTAGAACCATAGAGGAAATTTTAATGACGGCCATATTGAAAGCGTACATTTTGAACGTAAATCTTTGCGTGCTTTAACACATCGCTTAGCTGGCTAAATCGTTGTAACTTATAGGCGTGGCAAAACTTTAGCTTTCTTTAATTATATATCGGACGTCTCTTGTTTACTAAAAAAACCATAACTATTTTTGTGTATAATGAAAATTGTCAGAAGATTGTATTGTTATCCATAGTATGTATATGAACCATCCTCAGATAAAGCGCTGATATTTCCATCAAATATTTTGATACAGATTTTGTGTAGAATAACAATCAAAAATTTTAGTATGGTGGAAAATCAGCCACAAATAGTCTAAGGATCGATAAGGCTTATTTTTTGCATTTAATATCATTGGATCATTTGGTTTCAATTGCCGTTATCACTTACCTAATCGGGATTAGTCGTAGGACACGTACTTCAGTGAGATTACACGAATATTTTACGATCTCACTTTAAAATTTCAATGTATGTGATGACTGCAAATACTGTAATTTGATCTAATGCTCCATATGAGTATTTGATATTTTTTTTAATATACCAAATGAAAAAAAAATGTATATTGTAAATAAGGTTTGTCATAGTTAAAAATTTGTGTAAATCGAGCTTCAAGGGCCGTGCCGACATCTCTTAAAGCAATACTATTGCCGGAGACCTTCACCACAGAACGAGGCAGAGCTATCCATGATTTATCGCGCTGTCGCGTTCCTAACTATAACACTAAACTCTTAGAGATCGTGGTATAGCCCCAGTAAGCTATTTAGATTTTTTTGTATATAGTATGGGGGGGTTCTAGACTTGACCATAAGATATCTAATCACCGTCGCCCATAGATATATGACATCTGCAACACCTTGTCAACTTTATGTTGGCACTTCTATCGGATTATTAGTACCCATTCGGCCCAGTTGATTTGGGCAAAATTAACCCTTGACTCACCCTTTAAGGGTTCATTTTCATTTGATCAACTGGTGCGAGTATTAGGAACTAATAACACGAGTGCCATCATGAAGTAAGCAAATCCGAAGACTACGCTGATTGTGAAATAGAGGGAAAACTTTTGTTCGTCGTGAGAGGAGACGGGCGCAAAATGTCCACCTCATTCGCACAGCGGTACATACAATCGACGTACTTTAGTTAATTTATCTGATGTCTGAATGATTAATATATTATCAGTCGGAGGACATAGACCCATCGTCAGTCACGGCTGACTTCCTTTGCTTTACTAAGAACCAAAAAGTCGAACATCACCTTGTACGCTCGAGTTTTTGAAACAACGCTGAACAGAGAGCCTAGCACGAACAACTTGCAATATAGTATTCGAAATGAAATTTGTATGACATATCAAATGATTTCTCATACAACTGACAGATGTACGATTCGAATACTTTTTCGATAGTCGTTCGTGCTAGGATTTGTATCCAAACTGCACACTTGGGACTTTTTGCGAAATAATAAAATTCTTTTTTTTAATGTATTTTTACGTGACACGTTTATGACGTGACACGTCGGCAACTTGTGTGAACGTAGAGCGTTAGTCCAATTCAGTTATCCGAAATATATATGGCGTTTCACTTTGCCATTATTTTGGGTTTACTTAAAATTAGGTGGTATGTATTGTAATCGGTGTTGGGTTCGTATAGTTTTTGATGTATATATACGTAATGGCAAGTGCAATTTATTAGTGTGCATTTCCTTTTCTCTCCCCTTGTCGTATTTGTTAGGTATTTAAAAATTTGTTTTCCCAAATGAAACATTACTATTATTATCTATGGTGCTACTTAGTTATTATTTACATCGTCTTATTATTGACACTTATATTTTTCATACAGCTTATGTTTAGTTTATAAATTGTAAATTTTGATTTTTCTCTAGTGTAATTCTTGAAAAGCATTATTTTAAGGGTACAAATTGAAAATGTAATCTACTATTCTGTATATATTTAGTTATAATTTGTGTTAAATACCAAAAACAGGTCAGTATGATAGTTTATCATATTATTTAAGCTGAAAATAAAATTGAATGTTTGTTTCGGCCGAGAAGCGTCTCGAAAACGTGTAATTTTGTGTTATCTAGAATTTAACAATACTAATCACTGTCATAGATCTTACGTGACCAGTTCATTAATTAGTTAATTTATCAAGAATTTACCTTTTTCAGATTTTTTTTAAAAATCCTTTATGCATTGACTGTAGTAGATGTTAGTAAATGTCAGTTATTTAATTATTCCTTATCATTGTAAATGTCTCTTCGTGTAGTTATTAAGCGAACAGATACTGAGGAATAAATCACATATTAATATTGATCACGATTTGTATACGACATTACACATAATATTTCTGTACCAGTTAATTCATGTTTTTTTTTTCGAATTGTGTGGAGAAATACATTGAGCTATGACGAAAGTTAAGTTTGGAATTAGCAATGTATAAATTGTGCACTTATGTTATAAAATGGAGAATAACTCATGTATTTCAGAAACAAATACATTTATAATTTATACAACGATGTAATTTGTATTGTATAGCGTCTTGTCAAAATTTGTTATAAGACTTGATTAAGTTTGTACTTTGAAAGGACTTTGTCCACCCTGTTGCTCAATGAGAACAGAAGCTGATTTTTTCTCACCTATAATAAAAACATTAAACGGAATGAGACTGATTTTTGTTTTATTTTTGGTAAAACTAAGACCTAATGTCCACGAAGGCGTAGCTTCATAGCCGCTTCAAAATACGCCAAGCAGCTTGACAGAGTTTTATAATAATACTAGCTGACCCGGCAAACGTTGTTTTGCCATGTAAATAATTTCTAAAAAGCACGGGTTGGTAATAGAAGAGTGAAAATATAGGGTTATATGTATTTTTAATGCCACATAATAAAACAATAAAACATCCAAAAAAATATCACTTAGGGGTTTGAAAGATGATAGTAGCCGATCCTCAGACCTACTGAATATGCATAAAAAAATTCATAAGAATCGGTCGAGCCAGTTCGGAGGAGTATGGGAACGAACATTGTGAGACGAGAATTTTATATATCAGCCGGGCTAGCATGACAAGCGCGACAAAATTTTGTCTACCGTTTTCTCGTGTTTTAATCGACTATCGCTTTATTTCTTTCGGGTCTAACATGACAATTACACTTAAAACTCGACTTTTAATATCAAAAATAGATACATTTGTCGATCGAGATATCTTTTCTATCAAAATTGTCGATGTCGAGATATAATATATCGAGATATTTAACATCTTAGTTTGTCTTCTCTCGCGCGAGATATATCTCGTGGCGGTCATGCTAGCCCGGCAGATGTAAGCTATAAGCACCAAGTGTATAGTGACGAATACGTCACTCCTCACACGACACTCAGTCCGTGGCCAGTAAGCTTAACTTCCACATCGCAGTCCTATTAAAAGCTACAGGTTTTATTCCTATCGCTCATACATACAGAAGCATTTAAGAATTATACAAAAGGGTCGTATATAAAATGAAAATAATGTGAACTTTAGTAATTTAATAACACTGTAGACATAAATAAGACTTAAGGTAATGCATTGGAGGTGTTGAGCGCGTCCGCTATGCCACAGAACCTTAGTTCAACTACGCGCTAAACTACATGTAGTTGGTTCAATTCGTTGAACTACACGTAGGTACTTCCGACATAAGCCAAAAAGCGATATCTCAAACGTTGAGATAACATACACATAAAGACTGGTATTAGCCTTCAGTAGTGATGTAACGAATATAAATTTTTAAGTTTTCGCGAATAAGAGTGTGAATATTCAGTTATGAAACTTAGGGCCACTTATTTATATATTTGAGTTGTCTGATAATTGAAAAGAGTGTCCATGGAGTTTCTTGCCGGTTCTTCTCCATGAGACCCACTTTTTGGAACCGTGCAACTAGACGTTTCATAAGAGCCTGCAAAGGCCTATTTGAAATAAAAAACTTTTGATTTTGATTTTTGATTTTGATTGATGTTAGTAAACATCAGTAAGGTAATCGCTAGTGATATATGAACTGATTTTACGCTTTGCAATGCTGAACATTTTTGTTTCATTTTGTAATAGAAAGATTTTAGTGGCAAGTTTAGGTAAAGTTACAAAAATAAATTCTCATAAAAATGATTAGGTAACTAGTTTTTTTTGAGATACCGCTTTTGGCTTATATCGGCAGTGTAGCTAGGTGAACTACGTTTGTTGTATGCGTAAATAATGATTTATTCTACAGAGTGCTACGCATAGGTGGGGAAGAATCCTTCCGATCGCAAGTTGTCTTCGTAGCGGTAGGGCGCCGGGCGGTTCACTGCATCATACGCTTTCACTTCCTTGTTACGCGGTGCTTGCTTCTCCACTGGCCTTAACTTGGGACCTTCTAGAATTTTCTAGACAGATTTCAATATATTAATACTATGTTTAGTAGTAATATCTTTACACCCAGGATGTCAGATGGATGGGATAGAACTACGGTCCCGATTCAAATATACCTGTCTGATAGAAACAAAAACTTTCAAACGACTGCAAAGGTTTCTTTAATATAAAAGCATACCACGTCAATTAAGATACCCCGATCATCACCTTAAGGTTTATGACAACCCCATTAGATTTATAACTCATCACTCATTTGAGTAGATACACAGAACAGAAAAAGATTATTAATTAATTCGTGTACCTACCTACCTACGTGGGTGTATTTTATTATTTAAAAATTGATGTTGCGCTATATCACTCGCTCCCATATTTAATCTTTATAGCTGCTAGTAGAGGATATTTACTTATGAACTTACTGCTCTCATTTATCGGCGTACTCTAATAAAATCACCAAACAGAGCACTTTCTTCTGATTTAATTATTATTAATAAACTTTAGGAATAAAAACTAAATGTTATCATACAGCATGTTTAGATCAGGGGCACAGATCATGATCAGGGGTAATGTAAGTGATAGGTAAAATCTGTTAGATAGTGCATAAAGTATAATTTTTCAACCTGGGTGTTTTTAGGCCGCCTAGGAGAGCCTTGAAACGTATATATCATATAATCTATTAATAAAAATATTATAATTATGTAATAGTGAAGGAGTCGCAAGCCTCTTTATTTTTTGGCATTATCGCGACGTAAAAATGAATGAGTAACAAAGGCATACTTTTACGTTAATTTTGAAAATTCAAAACAATACCTTCGGCTGCTCGGTGTTGTCAGTAGGTCGGCTAGCTGGCAGCGGCCGGATCATCATACGTGTCTTCACTAATGGCGAACTAGGGCCCTTGAACGATATCCAATATATCGACTGGCCGTTGTGTTCGTCAGATGGAGAATACTTGCCGTTCAAATTGCTGTAAACACATTCGTGTTTAAGATCTCTACTAACGATGAGCTACACATTTGGCGATTTAATTACTAAAATACTGTATACCGGATTAAAACGCGATTTATTATTTATATTGTTTAAATTATTTATCCCGACGTTTCGGATGCTTTACAGCATTGTGTTACCTAAATTAATAGATTATTTTTTAATTTAATTGAATTAAATATGGCAACTTTGTGACATTTCAAATATCAGACAACTGTCATCTTTCTGTCTTCCCGCGACCACGGTTGCTGTACAATATCTATGGACAATAGTAACTAAATCTATATACTGATATATTAAATCTGTTCATAAAACATGATAGGCTGTGAGCGTGTGCGTGTGTGATCTAACAGCAGCATCGCCCATTAATATTCACGACAGATCGTCACTAATGATCAGTGGCGGATAATATATACATTTCCAAGGTGTAGGCTATTCACTACCCTAACCCCGTCTACAATTTGAATTGGTGTAAATAAAGAATTTTTATTATTTTTTTATTATTAATTGTCTATACTTAAATTAATATATAGAATCCGATTAGGTTCGGGCGGCGAACTGGGTGTGTTTTGCTATAGGATATACAAATTTGATATTTCGTTGAATGACATCATAAAAACGTTCTATAGAATTCTTTTTGATTTCCGTAAGACTCATAAAAATAAAATTGGTCCCCAAATTTGCCGCCCTAGGCTCAAGCCTACCCAGCCTGCTGGTAAATCCGCCGCTGCTAATGATTGAGAAAAACTAAGGACAATGATGGAAATAAGAGAGCGGTGCGGGCCAAAGAGTAGGTAACTCACGAGGTAATCAAATTGGGTATCGGAGTTCCACGGTCATGCCGACAATAATAATCTATATATAATATATATCTATAATCTATATATATAAAAGAAAATTGTGTTAGTTACACCGTTTATAACTCATGAACGGCTGCACCGATTTTAACGATATCTTATTTGTTGGATTCCTCTATATCCCGAATAACAGAATAGCTATTAAAATATCGGAAAAATTCAAGAAAAAAATATTTGCAATAAATAATTTTAAAATAAATTAGCCTCAGAACTCCGCCATCTTGACAGCTCACGTCATGCATGGTTAGCTTTTTTGGAATAACAGATGTCCACATCAGTGACATATTAGACAATTATATGTATAAATAATTGTATAATTTCGAAGCCAACATAGTGGCAGTTAATTAATAAATGCTCTACCATTAATAGAACAAGACTATTATATTATAATTAGTCCACTCACCGTAGTCTAATCATTAAACTGAGATAGGCTTGTTGGTGAGATAGTTAGCACACTTACCGATGTGTCGCGGGTTTTAATCCTGCCGTGATGACATTTTATTATTTTCTGTAAATTCCTATGTATTTTACCTACGTCTCTTTAGGCGTTAAGGGGGCAGGGAGGAGGACAAATTAAACCCGTCCGACCGGTTAACACTATAGGTAGGGGAATGCGGGGCTGTAAGTGCCGATTTTGACAAATCCCTAAATAAATCGGAAAATATGAATGCTACCTTTAATAGTTCTAGTCTATCTGAGGTTAAATTTATTCTAGATTTATAATATATATACAGTTTTAGTGGTTTTTTAATAGTTTTATTTAGAGAATTAAATTTATAAGCAGCGGACGCAAGGCACAACCAACCCCTCGCTGGGGCAAGTTGTGCCGCAGCTGAGGTTGGTTGTGCCGTTTGTAATGTTTGGCCTTTTACACGGATTTTGGAAAAAAATCCGTAACATTCGTTAGCTGATATTAATTATTTAATAACATCAACATTTTATAAGCTTTAGTAGTTTATTTACTAAACATCATTGAAGAAAACAACAACCTGTTATTCTTCTAACTGTTTGATACTGAAATTATCTTCTAAATTAATATTTTTTAATTAATTTTAATGTAAATGAGATCTGTTAGACAGAGTTATTAAAACTATTTTCCAGCCCAAGAAGGTAGAATGCTTGGACACTAAATTGCATACCAGTGTGTGACACACTGGTATGCAAGTTGTCTTACTTCTTCAGGTAGAAGTTCGAATGAGATAGATGGGCTTTTTCAGATATGAAGTCATGTCAATGACGTCTCTTGTTCCTCATTAAATATCAGTCTTGATTTTTATCAAACCATAGGAGTGAGTCCACTCTTTATTATCTTGACAGCCCTTTGTAAAAATCCTGGGAAGTGGTTCGCCCTTGTGTTTTTCTCTTGTATATTCTCATACTATCAAATGAAACAATATAGGTTATTAAAGGTTAGCTGGGGGTTGTTTGTACCGCGGCACAATTGACCCCGATTGAACGGCACTTTTTACCCCGTTTCAAATAATATGTTAACTTTTTAACATATGCCAAAAAAAACAGCCTGTATAAGGCGTTAAAATTGCATAAATTATTATTTTTGGATAAATTATAAACACATTAGTAAAATTCCCATATTCGTAACGCCAAAAATGCTTACTTGAGACCAAAAAGTATACAAGACAAAATATTTACTCACTCGATGCTGGAGGATCATAACATACACTTCCACTGAGTCCGCCTCTCTGGCGCAACTAAAATGACCGCCGCACATGCGCTATAGTACCAGAGCGACGGACATAATACGAACATATAGCTATCTCTTTTTGTTTTTTAGTTATTTGCATCGGAACAACTTACCCCCGGCACTTTCAGCCCCGCCTTCCCCTACATAGATGGATAAACTGTGAAGTGCATGTTGCGCGCTCCGCTTTCAGTTTATAGATTTCCGAGTTCTTGAAGTAAAATCTAGGTCAACAGCAGTCCCTGCTAAAAGCCCGGTTTGCCGGGTTTAACGTAATTTATGTTTATACATGTACTATATAATTACGTTACGCGTATTACTATTTTTCTTTTAATGTTTGTATAAATAGGGTATTTTTACCTTTTGCTCTATTTATTCTGTTATGTAGGTCCTTATATATTTAGAATGCATAAAGTTCTTAAATAAATAAAATTAGTATTTATGGCTTTTGGGCTTGTATGGTGGTCCCGCCACTGGTCAATAGCGAATCATTAACTAATGTATTGTGCCTGATCACTTACCATTACCTGAGCCTAAGCTACATATTTTGTCTGTCTAATAATTAATCTAAAAAAAAACCTGCCTTTGGGAAATAATAAATACTTTAATCAACTTAGCATCGAATACCTTTTATCACACTCCTTGTACCACCAAGCACCACCGTGTTCGACGGCGCACGCTCCGTCTTTCCATTCGTCATTGTCTACGTCGGGAGTGGAAAATTTTTGACCGGCGTGATAGGACAGAGAATCACCTGTTACATAGGCTTCCGTTGAGGTGGTTATTTACTATTTCTGCGTAGAGGAAAAGCTAGCATATGGTAGACCAATGAATTTGAAAATATCCTTACATAATACCTGCGTGAAATGGTCAAATACTAATGCAGTCAAAATTAATGAGATAACTTGAAATTTTACTGCGAAAGTAATACGAGACTCGTATAATTTTCATTTTGTAGGTATGAATCAAATAACCATGCCACTCTGCGCCACTTCGCGCCACTCCAAAGGTTATTGATTTTATCATAGATGATAAAACAACAGATACACTATCGTAACTTATAGAATTATACTAACCAGCGTTTCCTCTGTAAGTGCCTAATGTGCTGATTCTATAACCCTCATACTCTGGTCCAACCGTGAACACGGAGAAGGAAGCCGAAGTTTCCTGTCCCGACTGCGATTCCATTTCAATCCTCAATTCGTAGAGCTTCTGATTGGTGAGGTAGTTCAGTTTTTCGAGACCAAGCCAAAACTCTCCCGCCAAATTACCAAAACCGTGCTTATAATCTGACCAGCCTTTGTAGAAGTCTTGGGAGCCATCGAAACGATTTTGAATGACCTAAAAAGTGAACTTAGTAAACACTTTATACTAATATCATTTAAGCTCTCTCATAGTAGGTAGTCGTACTGCCATAGAAATTAGGATTAATAATTAGACTAGCTTTTTTTCCTATTTTTAAAATGTAGGTACATATTGTGAAATGCTAAAGAGCCTTTACAAATGTTAAATATTAAATAAAAGCAGTTAGAATTTACCGCAATTATTAAAATCACAAAGGCTCAATACACTAAAGCTGTTTTGAAAACAAACTATCTACCTATATAAACATTACACAAACCGTCCAACCTCCTCCAGCACTACTGAGGTCGCAAAGAACATAGAATGCCTCCATATCATCTGGTCTAATTTTATAGATACCCGACACGTTGAAGCCCTGCATTTGAATCTCTTGACAATCTGTTGGATATCTTTCTGTTCGATCAACTCGACCTATCCTAGAAATGGAAGAAAAAAAAAATGTCGTATTTATTTCTCTTTCTAGAGAAAACGATTGGTGATTTAATCTAAGATTAGTAAATATTCTTCAATATCAATTAAACCTAAAGGAATCTGTCCACTACACCGTGAATGACCGTGATATTAACGTATTTATTGGGAAGACTCCTTTAGACATTGAGGACCACAGATGTTACTTACTTGCATTCATATTTCCTTGATTTCTGTTCTTGTAATGCTCTTCTGAATTCCGAAACTAATCCAACGGCCTCGAGAGAAACACTGACATCAGGCCTGTCGTTAAATTATTGTATTAGATGAATATTAAAATATGTACATTAAAAAAATCAGCAAAATATTTCTATATAATACTAACGACGCGCCCCGGCTTCGCACGGATAGTAGAGCATATTATGCCTACAATCTACATGTTTAGTTCAATAAGATTTGTAAAATTATGTATAAATTTTTGTGCAATAAAGTATTCATTAATTCATGTTTTGTCTGTCGTAGGGTCACATCAGGGGGCCTAGCACGAACGCCTTTCGACAAAGTATTCGAATCGTCAAACTGTCAGTTTTATGAACAATCAATTTGAATACTCTTTCGATACTTGTTCGTGCTCACCCCTCTGCTGATGCATCTACTATGTGGATTATCGCATCAAGCAAGTCTCGTCCGCGTCGCGCGGTATAACTTATAAGATATTGATTTAAATTATATGGTATACAGTGCCAGACAAAATATGTAGGCATAATACGCTCTACAACCCATGCGAAGCCGGAGCGGGTCGCTAGTATTATATACCTATACACAGTGAGAAGCTATTTAGACAGTTCTTTATGAATAATATCTCTTACAATATAAAAGCATATTTTGTTGTTAAAGAAATTCAACCTTCTGCGCTTTTATTTCTCTATGCACCAAGGTTTTAGTTACCGCCGAGCTACGCTTCTACTGAATAATCACTAAACTATACCATAACCTACCCAACATTGGCTCTATTATGCAGGGGCAGCAAAGTTTCGGGAGAGAAGAACTCTGTGAACTTATACTTCAACGTTTAGAAACTCACAAATAAAAACGGTATGCTCCAGAATCTCACAACACTGATTGAACTAACTTTATCGTAATATACAGACTCACCTTACATTTTACTTTAATTTCATTCTTATATTATATCATTCAATTCTCTAGTTGAGTAGGCAATGTTACAAAAGCCTAGGGCGTTTCAAATCCGCCCCTCCTAATATGCCTCATTCATGAAAGATGCACATTGCATATATCCATGCACTGTTTCCTTGCAGTTACTCATAATATTTATCTATTACTAACCTGACTACTGGACGAGCGTTTTGTCGGGTTTTCACTTCAGATATAATTGCGGCTATAGACTCGACACTAGCCATTATATTCTTCATGTGGCTCTCCAAAAACGACAGTCGGCTATCCAAAGATGTGTCCAGTTGATACTCCGTTCCCTCAACTAAATAAAATAAATTTATAAATTATAAAGTATTTTCTCAGGGAGCGAATTAAATTGGTTCTAAAAAATACAAGAATTGTAAATGGAGCAATTGTTGTATTTTTTATTCACGGTCTGGATATCAATCACGGGGAATAAGAGTGGTCTAGGATACTTCCTTTAGTTTATAAAACATATTACTTATTTCTTCAGAGAAAGGAATATGAAATATTCACATAATATGTATATCTTCACCAGATTGTGATCTAATTTATAATGTTTGAGCGACATATAAAGTGACGATGGGTTCAAAGTGGAGCAAAGCTATTCGGGACCGACATTAATATAGAATTGTAAACCCTGCCTCCTTGGGTCCTGCACCATAATTATACAAAATTATTACCCTTGGCTGTATCACTTGCACGTGGATATTTTTCTATAATATTTTTTATTTCACTCAGATCTTTTTTAATTTTTTCCAATTCTGGCTCCAACTTCTCAGAATATCCTGAACTTTGAATTGCTTTAAATATCTCAGTTAAGTATTTAAGAATACTATTTGTTTTTTCGTGAACTTCTATATCCAATCTGTTTAATCTGAAGTCTATGCTGTCTACCTTTTTGAGGTATTTTTCGCTAGATGTAATTGATTCCATGAGTTTATCTATTACTACTTCATTGTCGGACATCGTAGGTGACTGAGGAATGCGCGTAAAATTATTGTGTCGTTTAGAAGACATCATAGCGTCAGTCAATTCATTTTCATATTCGTTTTTCCATAAAGATTTGTCTCCGTAGTCATTTTTTCGCTTTCCGTGCTTTTCACTGTTAATTTTACACATTAAATGTGAACATAATATGATAAAAAGATATATTCTGGTCATTTTGAGATGTAGCCACTGAGTTCGATGAGTGAAGACTGCCACATTATAATGAATATATTACGACCCAATAATGGTTGACAAATATTGAGGTGACCAAACAAAAACACCTTTACAATAATTATAAATATCTTCTACATGAGTCTTTTACAGTGTGTGAATAGCACGGATTTTTCTCATAATTGTTTCTCAAGATGTTATTACACAAATTTAAAACATAACTACGACGTTGTCCGCGTTAAATACCTACTGTGAAATTTTATTCACATATTTTAAATAATCAAAGGTATGTAATTTAAAAAATACACCCATTAAGTAATTCCTAAAAGTCACGAAAAATTATCTTTTGAAATATTATCTACAATGATATTAAAACGGATTAGCACTAATAAGTGTATTTAGCAGATATTATTTGAGACGCATAGGTTCGAATATGAATGATATAATTACGTTTGAGGGCATCGGAGGCTACTGGTAAAGAGACCACCTACTTGCCAGCACTAAGCTTTTTTGAACCGGCATTATTTACTCAAATGCGCAAACGATTTTGTCCCTCAGACATAGTCACCCTACAAATTGCATTCGACCGATAAATCGAGTCCGCAATAAGGTTCAGACGATCCAAAATTTATTTATTTAAATTACGACTCACCCTATTGCATTCGAAATTATACGTATATGATTCACAAGCATCTCAATCCCGACCTACCTTCGATCCTCATTGACTCTACAAACCCACGTAACAAAAGGGGTATTTAAAGTCACGTTCTCAACTTTCTGCGCGTCACAATTCGAATAAATGATAAAAAAACGTGCTTTTTTTAACATTAAGTTAAGATCGTATGGAGAAAGCAACATTAGCATATCTTAAAATACTTTTCACTAGTCTACTCCTGTCTACTTCTGTCACTAGTATTCTCGCCGTTCAGGCATCTTTTTCTGTGGTATTAGTTCTGTGGCTGTGAATATTTCATAAGCAGAATTTTATTATTATTAAATCGCCTCTCCCCACCCTCGTCTCGGAGGGCTCATGCTAACGTAGGTAAACATTGGTCCCCAGTGGCGGATTTACACAAATCTGGCGTATAGGCTGTTTAAATGTTGCCGCCCCTTGTTCCTAAATTTTCAATGATAGGGATTGTCTTTTACATTTCTCTCTATAAGTCTTACTTTTTGACTATTATCTGTAAGATACAGAAAACTATCATACTTTTAGAGTTTATTTCTATAAGATAGCTAAAATTTCTCCAAATTTGCCGCCCCAAAAATCTGCCGCCCTAGGCTGAAGCCTACTCAGCCTGCTGGTAAATCCATCACTGTTGGTCCCTGTATTTTATGTGTTCTGTCGGCCTAGAATGACAACCGCGACATAATTTTGTCGACGGTTTTCTCGTGTTTTAATCGATCATCTCTTTATTTCTTCCGAGTCTTACATGACAATAATTACACTTAAAACTCGACTTTTAATATCAAAAATAGATATATTTTTCGATCGAGATATCTTTTCTATCATACTTGTCGATGTCGAGATATAATATATCGAGATATTTTACATCTTAGTTTGTCTTCTCTCGTCCGCGAGATATCTCGTGGTGGTCATGCTAGGCCGGCTGGTTATTTTATTGATTCATGAACAACAGTTATCAAGTCTAGAAATTGTTGGTTCAAAGGTTTTAATTAATTAATTTAGAATAAAAATAAATTTATCTGTTATTGTCTATTTTCAACGTAAATCTACGATAAGAACCAATTACTAAGTGTGTATTGCGCTTCATAGTATTGTTATGGACACGCAATTAGTGCTTTGTTCTTGCAGAAAATTTACTTAAGAGAAGCAACAGTAGTGATAAATATTTTATTCCAAATTAAACTTAGTGAGATTTACTTCTGAACCAATGCAATAAGGAATTAATAGCTATAAAGGTTTCCCGGTTGGAATTTCAGTATTCCTCGGTACTCCTACCCGTTTCACACCCAAAGTGACTAGATTAAACATCATGTTTACAGAAAATCAGAACCATGTCAAACTCGACCAGATTAGAACATAGATTTATTAGATTTGGATTAGAACCGACGAAGACCCAAACCTTTGAGAGTCTAGGCTGAACAACTTGCGAGACAGTAGGTACCTACTCATCGTCAATCGGTCATATGTACCTATACAATTTCAAATAATTTTCCTTAAACGTTGTTGTTTGTCAGAACCATTGACATTGTTGATCGAAGGTCAGAACATAAGGTAACCTTACCTACCGACGGTAGTATGTACTACACAACGCACCAACTGGCCGGTGATAATACTTTTTAATATCTTGAATACAAAAACAAGGTGTTAAGGCTGCGCATCCACCAGAGATGTACGAGATAGCGAGGCGATGCGCGAGAAAAAAATCTATCAATAGGATTACTTCATTTTCCTAGTCTGGACTAGCGTAGCTCTCAGAATAGCAAATATGTATGCGAGGAATGTGCGACAACCAGCACGGTGTGACTCATGTTCTCCCACCACCACTCCACACCCATCACCCACTTCTAAAAAGAGTTGGCTCCTAGCTCAGCTTTGATGGAAACCATCACAGCGATTCACAGCATGTCTTCACATTTTCGCACCGCCTATCTACCCCGACCGTGACCAGTGACGTAGGACGTAGGACATCGGGGAAAATTATGCATTGCACCAGGGCCCTGAAGCTGAGAAAGAAGCCTGAGCCTGTTCACAAGTATTTTATTTTATCAAGATATTAAATACTATTAGAGGTATGGAGGCTTCGGGGCAACAAAGGAGGTCCCAAATTATTTTCCAAATAATAGTTTTAATATTTAAAAACAATATATACATTTACGAAGTACGAAGTTACGAAGTACAGTAAGTAAGAGGAAAATAGCGAAAAAAAATATCAAAGGAAAAATTGTTTACTAGTGTTTACTCGATGGAATTTGAAAAATTTGTTTTCCGAGGGCTCTATTACCTCTTTTGTGGAGGCCCGGGGCTGTTGCCCCGGAATCCGTCCCCTAAATCCGACCCTGAATACTATTATACTATAATCATTTATATCAATAAAAGCGTCAAACTTTCTTGATTAATAATAATAAATTTTGTGCAGTCGCTGAAGAAATTTAGCCGAGAAGATTGCAATTTTTTTTGTCTAAGTATCGACGCCCTTGTCCATCTAGCTACGCCACTGCGACCATCTCTGGTGGAAAACCAACCTAATGGAAATTTACATTACCGACAATACAGTCGGACCACGACCTCGGTGCTTATTGATTTTAGTGTAGCAACGCAAGATGGAGGGTGAATAGATTACATCTTAAACATGATTACGTCATAATTTTATCATCCCAACCGTGTTTCTATTATTTTTAAAAAAGTATGTTTTGATATTAGGGTTATATTGCTCACATTCTGTTCATCATCATTCATCAATTAAAATATGTATAATAATATTGTCTTTTATTAACGCGAGTATCACACATTTAAATAAAATACTGTATACCGGATTAAAACGCGATTTATTATTTAAATTATTTATCCCGACGTTGCTGAAAAGCATCCGAAACGTCGGGATAAATAATTTAAATAATAAATCGCGTTTTAATCCGGTATACAGTATTTTATTTAAATATGTATAATATCTGTCAACATTAAAAAGGTGAAATATTACCGGATTGTCATTCATTAACGCGAAACTATTTTAAATTTTAAAACACCTATTTTTCGCATAGTCAATGTTGAGAACTACGTAGTTTTTTTATATGATCAAAGCTACGGATAAACCCTATACCTAAAATACAGGAATGATGAAAGTCGTCGTTCTATATACCTACTGTTAACTTTGTCAGCACATTCTTCAAAAAATATCAAAAATACTTTTTTTTAATTATAACAGAATATACTAAACTAAATTGTTAATCCTAATCCTATACGTATTAAACTTCAGCCAAATCAATCATGTCTATTTAGACATCTAAATATACAAAATATATCCACACTATCATGTTAATATGTTAATTCTGTATCTATGATTTTTGATAAACATTGTTTTGTGAGTAGGTACCTATATCATAATATATGTATTATAAAATCTTTTGGAAGAAAACAAATTAAACTTGCACATAAATAACTTCTATGTAAAACTTATAATGCTAATATTTTTTTATAAGCAGACACGATATGAATTATTTAGTAACAGAAAAATTTAACGCAACCTCAAAGAATTTTAAAGGACAGACTGACTACTTACGTCATATTTATCTAAGCTACATATATAAAACGTCCATCTCTGCGAATATTATATTTCGAATGTTCGAAGTACAATGGCGTAGCTACTAGCTAGGTGGACAATGGCCCCCGTGAATAAGATACAAATCGCTATATCTCTCTTTCCAAAGCCCAAAGGGCGGTCTCAGCTTTGGGGCCCTAGTGCACTGCACCACTTTATGATAGCTACACCACTGGCGAAGTATCGTATTGATATAACATATTATGTAGATATGATTAACCCTCTGAGGGCCATCTGGGTGTAGCCACCCATTGCCACCATTAAACTGTTGAGTTCAGGAAAGTTACGCTCTCACCACGTAAATTAGGGGAATTTAATAATCTAGGTACCCAATACGCGCGAAGATATCCCAGGCGGCCTCTGGATTTCGTACTAATCGAAACACCCAGGGTGGAAATGCACTTTTTCACAAAGCCATGAAAACAAGTTCCACTATCTTCTAGTTGGGAGTTTCTACATTGCAAATCACTATTTATATCTGATTCTATGTAGGTACCTATCGCAATTATCAAAAGAAGAATCGTTAAAAATGTCCGAAGGTCCTACAGTAGGCCAGCAGGCAGTTTTTCGGAGTTATTGTGAATTTCTTCGGACAGTTTTTTTCACAATAAGAATATTGACTGCAACTTTGGATATTCTTATTCCTTAGGCTCTAACGATTCAATTTCACTGCTTGTGAGTTGAAATATTTTGTTTGAAACGGGTGATAGAAGCCTAAGAAGTTGTGGGTTGCTGTACACCCAGGGTGGACCGGTACAGAATGCAAGAAAATGGTGGCCCTCAGCGGGTTACAAAGAACAAGAGACTGGAAAATATACATGTTATTTGGGAAAATGAAAACGATACATATACATAGGATATTTTTCTCTTACCTCGCATCGTCGGTATATGCTGTAGTTTATCGGTAACGGAATGTTTTAGCCTTTCCAAATCGAGCTTCAAAGATCTGAGTGTCTCCCCCATCAAGTCTCCCGGTGACTTCTTAACGACTCTGAGAATCTCTGCAAGGTACTTCAGAATACTGTTGGTTCGGTCATGTAACGTCGCATCCAAATGACTGATCTTCTTTTCTACAGTTTCCACCATCTTAAGATACCTTTCGCTAGCCATGAGTGTGTCCACAAATTTTTCAACAACCATTTCCCCTTTCAAAGATCGCCCTGTGGTGGTCGGTCTATGAGACTCATTGTATTGGGTAACCACATATTTGAGAGTATCGTCGCTGCCAAATTTTTCTTTGTAATTATTTCCTTTAGTCAAAGATGAACAAAATAATGTGAAGAATAGAAAATTTCGAAACATTATTCAATCAATGAGCACACCTGTTAAGTACAACAAATTGCAGTTCAATGAGTGTGCAGTGTGATCTGATATATACTTGGATAACTTGATACAAAACTTATTTTAAAACATTTGTCTGTAAGAGCAAAGACACCCTCATTGTTGGGCATTTTAAAAACAAATAATATTTCTGTCTTTATGGATGAATGTTTATGCAAGTACTTAATACATTTACACTCAGCTCTTAAACACATAGTGAAAGATGGAAAAGAGAATACCTTAATTAAAAAATACAGAAAACCTGCTTAACTGGGATCTCAAGCGATCTAAGTAGATGTATTTAGGTATTACTAATAGAGACAGTGCCGGTGTTACGGGGGGGGCGCGATGGGGAGACGGCCTCCCCTGCTGCAAACCCTGTTCTACGCCCTGCGATCTATCGATTGAGAATAAAATCGCTGATTAATTAGATTTTCAGAATAGAATAGAATTTACAGAGGGTCTCGTTAAGACGCGTAGAAATGCCGTCAGTGCACATGATTTTTCTCCTTAATTTAAATAGTAGGTATTTTAGTAAAATAAAATCTGTAGATACACAACTGTGTGTAATTCGCGTAACGAACTCGTTACGCGAATTACCACAATCATCATCCAATAAAAACTTTAAAAATTGATCAGCGGCTATGAGTGGATTAAACTTTTTTTCAACATTTTATACATTTGTTTTTACTTGTTTATCGTACAAACCCTTTGATAGTAGGTTGTAATAAGCCAAGCTAGTACGTAAGTTTTTAAATAAGAGGCTGTTATACAGGCTGTTGAACTATTGAAATGGTCACCTGTTGGATTTGGATATACCTTCGGGTGATGAAGGTGTAGGCAGTAACAGCGGAGCCGTCATATACCTACAAGATGGGTTCGGTGCTGATGTACGAACTGAAACACGAGTGAGGTCAAATGACATAGCGCAGTTGACTAATTTTCCCCCCAAGGATCCAAGCCTTGAGGTGGTGGTGGGGGGCTCAGTAGGTGGGGTGCAAGCCAGCACCCTGGTGAAGCCAAAAGAACCGAGAGGGGCCGCTTTCAGTCTCCCACTTTCTTAAGAGGGGACGTCGGATTGTCGTCTTTTGACAAGAGCCCTTGAGTCTCAGTGGTGCTTTGGCACGTGGGATGGGCGGCTTCCTTCTGAAAACTTGACTCACATATTTGACCAACAATAGGTACACAATATGTTTGAAAAATATGTAACTGATCTTGGCAAAATAATTGGGTAATAAAAGTAATACCTAGTCCATCAAGTAAAAATATGATTTAACCATTGGAAATGCTTTTTAAACATAAACAGATTCCTTCCCCTTATATATTCATCTTCAAATGAGCCCAATACTCAGATTAATCTTATTTAATCTGAGACCCAATTTTTGTATATCAGAATTTCATTCAAAATATTGTTCTTTGTAATTTTCCAATTCAAAAATTATTCAATCTTTTCTAACTTAACATTTTATTGATCAGGTACGTCAAGAAATAAATGTAGCTCAAAATTTTCCTTTGCACTATGAAATAACAATCAAAATGTGCCTACTTCAGAAGTAACTACACATTTGATAATCACTCAGAATAAATACTAATGGTCAAATAATTTCACAGTCTGCTTTTGAATGTGTTATAGATAAGTTTTATTAGAATTAACATCGATATAGATACGGCATATGAATATGATTGATCAACCAGCCACAATTCAATTATACTTTAGCACAGTACAACAATAATTGCAAGTGGTTGTCTCTTGTTTTATTATTTGCACTAAATGTGAACCTGTCAACAGACTTTTAAACAATTATACCATTTGGGGGCAGTTTGTCAATAAACACAACATCTATTTTCTCAATACTTTATTTTATAAGATGTACATTAAATGCATAACAGTCTTGGCACATTAACAACATAAAAAAGGGATAGTTACCACACAAACTAGGAACCAAAGACATAATATTATGTTTTTGCTTTAAATAAATGTACAGACAACCATTTAAAAGTATTTACTGACACTGAAAATCATACTTTGTCACTAAATTTTACAGCATTTAGTTAATAAATATTATATTTATAATAAACTAACTAAAAATTTATTATCACTCACATTAATCATAATGAGTAAACTCAATGTGAGTGTAAAAAATGATCAAAAAAAATACAGTACTTTTTTTAAAAAATAGATAAAATACAGAATAAAAGACATATATGAATACAAAAACATATTATATACTATGTATATTATTAGCCTACATCATGCATTAAAAATGTCTTAAGACAGACAAACTCGAAATCTACAACTTGTATAACAAAAGAAATTACATCTGACTAGTGGATGTTCCCTACATATAGACACTGAGTAAAGTAGTGGATGTTCCCTAAATATAGACACTGAATAAAGAAGTGAATATTCCCTACATATAGACACTGAGTAAAGTAGTGGATGTTCCCTAAATATAGACACTGAATAAAGTAGTGAATATTCCCTACATATAGACACTGAGTAAAGTAGTGGATGTTCCCTAAATATAAACACTGAATAAAGTAGTGAATATTCCCTACATATAGACACTGAGTAAAGTAGTGGATGTTCCCTAAATATAAACACTGAATAAAGTAGTGAATATTCCCTACATATAGACACTGAGTAAAGTAGTGGATGTTCCCTAAATATAGACACTGAATAAAGTAGTGAATATTCCCTACATATAGACACTGAGTAAAGTAGTGGATGTTCCCTAAATATAGACACTGAATAAAGAAGTGAATATTCCCTACATATAGACACTGAGTAAAGTAGTGGATGTTCCCTAAATATAGACACTGAATAAAGTAGTGAATATTCCCTACATATAGACACTGAGTAAAGTAGTGGATGTTCCCTAAATATAGACACTGAATAAAGAAGTGAATATTCCCTACATATAGACACTGAGTAAAGTAGTGGATGTTCCCTAAATATAGACACTGAATAAAGTAGTGAATATTCCCTACATATAGACACTGAGTAAAGTAGTGGATGTTCCCTAAATATAAACACTGAATAAAGAAGTGAATATTCCCTACATATAGACACTGAGTAAAGTAGTGGATGTTCCCTAAATATAGACACTGAATAAAGTAGTGAATATTCCCTACATATAGACACTGAGTAAAGTAGTGGATGTTCCCTAAATATAAACACTGAATAAAGTAGTGAATATTCCCTACATATAGACACTGAGTAAAGTAGTGGATGTTCCCTAAATATAGACACTGAATAAAGTAGTGAATATTCCCTACATATAGACACTGAGTAAAGTAGTGGATGTTCCCTAAATATAGACACTGAGTAAAGTAGTGGATGTTCCCTAAATATAGACACTGAGTAAAGTAGTGGATGTTCCCTAAATATAGACACTGAGTAAAGTAGTGAATGTTCCCTAAATATAGACACTGAGTAAAAAGTCCATAAAACAGTACATAATAGTGCTTAGGAGCACAATTACAACTGTAAACTATAGCCCTTTCATTTAATAAAACACACCACAGCTGGTTACTTTTTTGTTACTGATTCCTTCAAAAAATTGGTCTAGTTGGTTAGCCAGGTCCTTTGTTTCAGATATTTTCACTGCCAAATCACTAATAATAAAACCTTAGCCTCAATGATTTAATATCTGATCTGTTGATCACAAAAGCTGTTTTTTTTTTATCAGTATTTCTTACATGTAATAAAGAAATTACATTACATTTTTTTTCTTTAATAAAACACAACACAGCTGGTTAACTTTTTGTTGCTTTGTTCAGTAAAATTCTTCAAAACTTGGTCTAGTTGGTTAGCCAAGTCCTTCGCTTCAGATATTTTCATTGCCAAATCGCTAATCATATAGGCGCCCATCTTAGCCTCAATGAAATTGTCTTTGATATCTATGTTGATCACATAAGCTTTTTGCTTTTTTTCAGAATTTCTTAACGTAAACCAATCAATCACTATATTAAAAATGCGCAGTTCACAAGTTATAATAATATTAAATTTATCTGAAGCTGCTTGAAATTTTTCTGGATATAGTTTCACATGGCTGTTCCTCATAAGCATACCCAGAACACCAGATTTTTGGTAAAATTCTTCGTTTGTCACGGTTAAGTCGTTCAATATATCTCTGTAGGTCACAGTTCCAAACTCATATGTGGGCGCCTGGGATGGTGTAACTCCAGGAAGTCTTATTTTATCTCCAGTGCCGAAAGATTTTACACTTAGGCCTCGTTTGGCAAGCATTACATGTGCTTCCATACTGCGATTCATATTCGATGAACATACAACAGCAAAAGACATCTCCATTTTTTCTATTGTTCCACGTTCAATTGTATAACAGGTAAAATAGGGCGGATCTTTTCAGACCGACGTTAATCTATTTTATACTTTGCCAGAATTTTCCTTGAACAACACGTACTTTATTTCTTAACAACGTTACCGGTAAACTAATCATTATATACTGATATTGAGAGTTGTTACAACCGTTACAACCGAATCATGCCCACTGCAGTCTGGACTACAAAAAATCTAATCAATAATATACATCAAACAAGTTGACAGCTGACACTTACTTTTTTTTTTCGATCTCAAGACAGTCTGAAGTTTTTTGACTACATCGCCTTTACTTTCTCTGTGAGTTGAGACAACCGTAGACAAAAGTTTTGTATTAATTTTACTCTTCGAGACCCGTTCATTTCGAGTATGCTGCCGTCGATCGTTATTATGTCCTTGTAACGGTACTGCAGACAAAAATATCTTTTAAAAAATAGAGAAAAGTAAAGTAATTTTATATTTTTGCAGCTTTATTTTCTGTCTGAACATTCGAAAAATATTGTTTTAACCTTCAAGTGGTCGCGCGTAACCGAAAAGACGTCCGGACGAAATTTAGAGATTTGAAATAACAAATAAATAAATAATCATTTACTTTTTATAGTTATATTTCGGTCAGGATAGTATTAAAATAAAAGAAATACATATTTACGAAATATTTGTGATGAAAAAAATCGAAGATTCATAGAAATCATTTAAATAAAATACTTTATACCAGATTAAAACGCGATTTATTATTAATACCGGTTTCGAATTCTTTTCAGCAACCGAGCTCATCGAAGTCACTCATTTCTAGCTGATTCTCCAAAAATCGTGTTATTTACGCAAAAAATTTGTGCCACACCTTATTAATGAAAAATCATCTATATCATCTATAATCATGAAATTTTGTAGCAGTGTAAAAAAAAAATCGTCACGTTTTTCGGTTACGCGCCATGTTGCTTTTTTATCAAAGTTTAGTATAGTGCCGTAAAGAATTTAATGTAATATTAAGAACAATGATAAAATAGATTACTTATTAGTTTCACTTCTTACCTGTGTACTCTTGGTACACACACACAATTTTTTTTTTTTTTTTAGAAAGAAGAAGTTATGCAACTTCCTGGTCGTCGACGATTCGGGCCACTCTACGTTGAATAAAAAGGTAGGTCATATGGAAGGAGCTGAACTGGCGAGCTAATGTTGCAGGCGATGGACAGTAATGAAGCATTGCTTGGCCTTACTGAGCACATCAAGTTTCTTACAGGCTAATTTAGCCTTCCCTTCTAAGTGACCACGGAACTGAACGTGGCTCGATATCTCAACGTCAAGGATTATTTTCGATACTGGCTGAGGCAGTCAGCGAAGTGTTCTCAAATGAGGAGACATGACAAGGGTGACAGAGGTGATATTAAACGCGCAATCTTGTATCTTCTTGCGTAAATTGCATTAAGTTCAGTCGGTCTTAGTGACTTTAGCTATTATAGACTTGACTTCAGACATAAGTTTGTTACGGCACTCGTCAACTGGAACTCTCGGAACGTGGAGTGTTAGTGCAAGCGGAGTATGAGGCACCTCCAGTGCTATCGTCTGCATATCAATGAATATCACTAATTTGAAGCATATTATTGATATGCAGAACAACCAGAAATGAAGACTCTGATAGACTTGTGGATTGCAAGCATTGACAGATTTGGTGTCCAAGCATGTACCGTCGACATCGACCTTGATGCTCCGATTTGCCAGAAAACTGATAATCCAGTTGCATCATTTCTCAGTTAGTTAGTCGGTCAGGTAAACTAGAATATCATCGGCTGAGAGATCTCGACAGAAACTGTACTGGTGGTCTCTAATCAGCTGGTGCTCCTCCAGGTACCACAGGAGCTGGCAGTTAATAATTAACTCCATTACTTTTGAAAACAAGGAGGTAATCACTATAGGTCTGTAGTTGGACAGATCTGAGTGGTCACCTTTTTTAGGTATCAGGTGCACCAAAGCATGAGTTTGATATGACACCCGACGAGTAAGAGTGTCGAAAAAGACCTATTAGGAGCGGTGCCAACTCTGGAACACATGTCCACAGCACGACATGTCTCCAATTCCTTCCCTTCTGCCTAACGGCATGCAGGGAGGCAAGCCTCACCCCCGGCATGGAGCTATCGCACCACAGGATGGTTAGTGGTGGTTTTCCTTGATAATTTAGAGTCAAATTTGACGCAAAAAGACAGTCTTGCAGCCTCGCAAGAGCATTGGCTTTCTCTGATAGCACTATCGCTTTTGGCGCGATGCCGTTTGGCAGAATAGACCAAAGGCTGCGATTTGTCATCAAAGAATACTGCACAGAACGAAATGAAAATTTCCATACCCTGGAGCACCACATCTGCTACAGAGTTGGCAACGACGTAGTAATTTCAAAAAAAAGTAATCACTCGTACAAGTCCTTCATTTCCGGTACCGTATTTGGTTACGGTAAATCACGGTAATGAAGGTAGCGATAATGAGTTTTGTAGAATTTTGTATCATTTTTTTGTTTTCTTTCGTTTTTATATAAATACTAAATGTCTATATAGAACATGGAAGGGACTAGTTACCCACAACACAGGGTATCCTAGACTAGGATGGGGACTAGTAATCGCTATTTACTGTAAAACTATTGGTTTGAAATAAATTTAATTTAATTTTTAATTACAAATAATCATCATCGATGCTTGTGATGCTATCAAAGACGGTAGCAAAAGTGGGAATTGTACTGATTTTATTCCTACTGAGGATATGTTAATAAGAAATTAAATTCATTATTATTATTAATATTCTTAAATTCTAGATTTCTAGGATTGACATAGTTTCTAAAGATGAAACTAATATTGAGGAATTGATAAAATTTGCATTATACTGACTGTCAATATTGATTATACAATAGTCTGTGGTGTTAATATTAAATATGTCAAAACTCTGTTACACAGAACAACATGTTTACTAATAAATATTTAAATAATCATGATAAGGGAATAGGTACATATAAGATAGGTTAAATTTTAATCACATGTATGTATTTAGTAATCTGTGAATAACATTATAAGGTTCGGTTATTTCGTCATCCATGATTGCATAACTACTTGTTGCAACTAGCAACACGGTCACATTATTTTTAAATGTGAATTGTAAACATGTTCAAGGTATTTTAAAATGTATATATGTGTTTTTATGTTACATATGCTTTATTTGATGTTCAATTCATGTCCTTTTTTATTCTAAGTCGAGTTTATTTATTTTGCTTGCCAGGGTCTTGTAGGTCTAGTTACAGGAGGTGCCTCAGGGTTGGGAAGGGCAACAGCTGAGCACTTGGTGAAGCATGGTGGGCGTATTGTTATTTGTGACCTGCCTTCTAGCTCAGGAGCTGATGTCGCAAAACATTTAGGAAATGATGCTGCATTTGTACCAGTTGATGTAAGATTTTTTTAAATAATATTGATGTCATTTATAAATATATTCTTTAAATCATTTTATGCTGGAGATAGTAATTATTTTCCAATTATACAATATGGGAGATAATGCTTTTCAATAATAATATAAACCATATGTCTGTACTTGTTTTTAAATTTAGTTTAGTTGTAGTTTAATAACATAATTTTAATTCTATTAGGCAAGATTTGTGTGTTACGTGGGGCCACGGAAGATCAGTGTTGCAACACGTCTGTGTTGGAACACATGCTGGGTGGCTCCCTTTTTAGATACCACACATACATTTTTATTTTATTTTTGTTTAATTTTGTTTTCAATTTCTTGTTATTTGTGTGTGTATTTTAAATAAATGCATGCACAGAGTGCATGTAAGACACACTTTCTTTTTTATGTTATTTCAATGTTGTTATGTTACTAAACAATTAATGATTATATATAACAACTTGAAATGTTACTGAAAATGTATTATTTTGAATGAAAATCACATTTCCCTAAAATTTAGCATCCCACAGGTAATATTAACTATACTTTTTATTTTTTTATAAGTATATTTTCTTAACAAGCACACAGTCTACTTTTTACGATATATAAAGAAAACATTAAATTATATTTACACATATATTTTTTTCATTATTCTGGGGCGAAATTGAGGCCATATTGATACCCTTCCTTTGCCACCTCTAAAATTCGCCACCCTTATCTTAAGCTTGCTGGTAAACTTGTTACTGTATTTCACTAAAACTTAGTAATACAGCCACTGGCGTAGCATGGGGCAGGTAACTGTAAAAAATTGACTTTCTTCAATGTTTTTTATCCTCAATTTTTTGTACTACTAATTACTTCAACGTAATGACTGAGTTTCTATTTAAGTAAGTGTTATTCAATAAGAGAACCCTTTGTACCATGCCCATTTTTTTAAATCAATTCAGTTGTTTCAAATCAATTGCAAAAATAAGGGGGCGGCAAATTTGAGATCAGCACCGGGTGTTAGTGACCTATGCTATGCCACTGAATACAGCTAGAATTATTTCATTGTATGCTGTATAGGTTACATCAGAACAGGATGTAAAAACAGCACTACAGACAACAGTTGACAAGTTTGGAAGATTAGATGTGGCGGTCAACTGTGCAGGCATTGCCACTGCTTCCAGAGTATACAACTTTAAAAAGGAACAGCCATTTAATTTGAAATCTTTTCAAAAAACGATTGAGGTTTGTCAAAAATCTTTATTTCTTATATTTCAGATGTAAATAAATGCTTTTTTTGTTATCTGTTTTTAACTACAAACTGGAACAATTAAAATGATTTTGAATCTGATCAGTTACAGTAGTAAACTAATATGTTATCTTTTATTTTTTCTTTAGAACAAATTAGTTCAACATGGAAGGTTATTAATGCACTGCTTTTCTTTTAAAGGTGAATTTGGTTGGGACATTTAATGTTATCCGTTTTGTTGCTGGACTTATTGGCAAGAATACTCCAAATGCAGATGGTCAGAGAGGAGTTATTATAAACACTGCCAGTATAGCTGCCTTTGATGGTCAGGTATATATTATCCAACTACCACATATTCTCTTAGTAGTTATTTCTTATGGAGGTTTTTATAAGTATTTTAAAAAGAGCAAGTAGCTGATCTTATGGTAAATTAACCATTGACATCTACAAAAACAAGGGATCTCAGTTTGCTTTTTTTTACACAAATTAGGAATATATTTTAAAATCGGTTCACGCACCCAACCAATCAAAATTATTCAATTTTTACTATTTACTTTTTTTTAATTATTCAATTGCAAAACCTTAAATATCTCCATAAAAAATAAAGTACACTTACACCACTTTCAAAGAAAATGGCTCATATGTCAATGGTTATTGGTAATACCTCTAGTCTTTGTTGAAGTTATTGATTTTTGTAAAAGTACTTAAGATTACGATCTATATTACATTAAGGTCGGCATTACATTCTACCTGAAAAGCGTTTGTTTCGTGCGAAGTAGAGTGTTAGATTAATTATTTAAGATATTGTAAATGAATTTGTAATTATTACCACATTTCATTTCATTTTATTATAAGAAATAGCGAAATTCGTGAGCGTTGTGGAGTAAAAGACGATGTAGTGACGAGAATTGAGAAAGGTATTGTTTAGTTGGTTTGGGCACGTAGAAAGGATAGATGAAAGTACAGAAACGAAAATGATTTATGAATCTGGTGTGAGTCGGGAGTGGTCGGGCCTATCGGGGACGTTCTTCAAAAAGGCCAGGTCAAAATTACTCGTAACCGACGAGTGTGTATGAAAGCAATGATGAATTAGAAGCGAATGAAATTCCGTGATCTCTGCCTAACCCACTGAGAAAGAGGCGTGATGTATATGTATTATGTATGTATGTACCACATTTCTAGTAAATAATTTCAAACTGGTTTCATTTGTTTACTAGCTCATTACAAATTTCAGATTGGTCAAGCTGCATATTCTGCGTCAAAGGCTGGGATTGTGGGTATGACCCTGCCGATAGCCAGGGATCTCGCCAACCAGGGTATACGAGTAGTTACTATTGCACCTGGTATGCATAATGCAACATTTTATTATTTGAAGTTAAATTACGTCAAAGTTTGTTATGTTAGACCATTTAGTAATTAGTTTTTGACGGGCTCGTTGGCGCGTTCGGTAGAACACCTGCCGTGCGCATCGATGGGTCGTGGGTTCGAATCCCACTGGGAGCACATGCTTATAATTTTCTGTAAGCATGTTTTCCCCACGTCTGGTAACTTCGGGCATTGATCGGGTGGGAGGAATATCTAAATTCCGACCGGGTAACGAACCGCCGTTCATAGATGGAAAAGCCGTGAAGTGCATATTGCGCGTTTCGGTTTCAGTCTATGGATTTCCGAATGCTCGAAGTAAAAATTAGGTCGACAGCGCATCATTGACTGATGTTCTGTGGCTGAGGTATCACCTACCATCAAGTGAACCTCATGCTCATCTGTCGATATCTGACATAAAAAAAAAAAAAAAAAAAAAGTTAAATCGAATTCCAATAGTTTAAAGTTATAAAGCTATTTGTAATCGATAATGATATTGCCTTTAATTAATATCGTTTTAAAACTAACTTTTATCTAAATTTAGTCATCATAGGAAAAAAGGAAAGACATTTTGTGTCTGTTTCCTGATATTTTTTTTTTATTCATTCAAATGAGGTATATCAGATGCTAAACATAACGCGCATAACGGTCAGTAACTGAGGCAGTCAAATTAGATATCTTTAGGTAGCATACATACATATATAAACATCACACCTCTTTCCCATTCGGGTAAGTAGAGATCACTTAATTACATATGCTCCTATCTTTGTATACCACTTTCGCTTCTTCCACTTTCATCAATACACACTGGCCCTATTGAACGACCCGATCTGATCGAGGTACTTTCGCCTTTTTTTTACTGAGGGGAAAACCAGTTTACGCACCGGCTGCGTCGGGGTAGTGCAAGGACGCAGGGAGTGTGGGACTCACCCTACCAGTCTGCCTGTAGGAGCCCTCTGATTAAGGTTGCACAAGTCGCGGGCTCGAACTCATTGGTGGGCGTTGCCAAAAAGCATGCTATTCTCTCGCACCGCACCGGGGCAATCATTATTAAAGTGAGATGCACGATAATTCATAGTGAAAGGGGCGTCTAAAAAAATACGAAAAAGCCTTTGGAAAATCGAGTTTTATGAATAAACCACTGCATAAATCAATTACAAATAAGAGTTATTGTATTATTCGATAATCGTGCTTTGTCGGTACCGACTTTGTTTTGAAAATTTGATACTTCTTTTATTACTAATTTAAGCCCAAAGTTGTGTTTAAAAATGGCAATAAAAACGAATCTTTGGTAGCTCGCAACTTTTTAATGGTTTTTTATTTTACCATTCTGTTTCCGTACAGACAAAATTAATAATGAGACAAAAAGATATTATGTTTAACTTTGCATGTACGGTGCTAAATAGTGGAGTAATACCCCCCCGAAATTTCTATGGAAAAAATGTCGACTAGTGCCACCTTAATGTCATATATATCATCTATTATTTTTACTTTTTTATCACCAACCTTTTTTTGTCAAAAAATCTAGATCCGTGCAAAGCCGGGGCGGGTGGCTAGTATATTATATAATTAAAGGCATTATTATTTTTATGATTGCATAAATAGGGCATGCCGAGCTTTTGGGCTATACAAGCCCCGCTATAGGGTACAAATAAAAATGTAAGATGTCTTTAATTTTTTACAGGTTTATTCAGGACGCCATTGATGGAGAGTTTGCCGGAACCGGCTATTAAGAAGTTGGAGTCGTCAGTGCCGTTCCCGTCCCGACTGGGCCATCCAGAGGAATTCGCAATACTAGTACAGAGCATTATACAGAACCCGATGCTTAACGGAGAGACCATACGACTCGATGGATCCTTAAGAATGCAGCCATAGTAATTGTAAGTGAAGTTATATGTTTTTAAAATTAGATTTTTGAATAAATTTCTTGTAATAAATAATTAGTTTTTATTTCCCTTAATTATTTCTAAAGCATTGTCCACTTGAGCATACTCGGGCGATTGAGCGGCACATTTGGCCTTGATGCCGGCTGTACACTCACGCCGAGACACCCCGAGAGCGAGTATGTACATGATGCTCTCGTCTGGTATTGGTTAAGGGCCTATGTCGATGAGGCTCGCAGGCCGATAAATCGCTCTATTGAATGTGAGCGAGCGAGATTGAAATAATTACTTGAGACATGTAAAAAAAAGAGATAGCTGTAGCTTGAACGGGCTCGGAATAAAACAACGTATGTGCCAAAATTAATTCATTTCATAACTTTACAATACTTTATTTGATTAAAAAACGGTTTTGAGCAATCTTAAAGACATTAATTATTCTACATCCTTTAGAATAAATTAAATGAAATAACTCTTTGCCGTTATGCCTTGGGATCCAAAAAAGTGTAAAAATAGACATAACTTCAATTTTTTTTTCTATCGAGAAAATTTCATTGAAACATGTTTTCCTTTTGAGCGACACTGCAAAGTATAGTCAAAAAACAAATTCCAAAATTTCATATCAATAATCCACAGCCTGAACAAGTTACACGTAATAGAAAAACCGCATTTTTATCAACAAATCCTCTTAATTGTCGGTTTTTTGCGCCCGAGTCAAAGGATCCCGTTGAGTCTCGCGAGGAAAACGAGAGCGAGCATGTTCACACTCGTTCAGTTAAATGCCCGCTAGACATAGGTAACTCAGCGAAATTCCCCGCGCCAACTCAGCAACTCTGGCGCAGTGTAGTGCGTCGGCTCCTTGAGTCAACTCAAAATTGCGCCACGACGCAACAAAATGGCACGCGCAAAGCGAGCAGTGAAACCTCCGAAACGCACGCAACGCAACGCTCATAGTTCACTCAGTGAGTGAGCTGAATGTGTGAGCTGACTCCCTGCGCAGTGAAGCGTGCCAACGCAATTGCGCAGTGTTACTCAAAACTCATGTCTATTGCCCGCTGAATGTGTTCGTGTGAAGACGTGTTTCACTTTGTGTTCTAAAGAGCGTTAATTACAGTTTTTGGAGTACTATCATATGAAACCGGTGTTTTAGGACTCAAAGCATGTAAAACACAAGGACAAGCAATTTATCCAGGATACTTGGGTGCGAGTGCTTTGAAATTTCTATAGAAGAGATAAAAAAAGAGATTCGGCTAGGCTAAATAAAATATAGATTATTGCATCTGAATCAGTTTATAAGCAGATATGGTACGCATTCGATTTTATGGACTTAAATTCATTTAAAATTATAATAGCTCATAGTCACAGCACAAAGACAATCAGCAGTAGCAATTTTTACGTCCATTACTGCGGGTATCTTCAGTACAAATAAATAAACGAGTGTGTACAGCCGGCATTAAACTGGTCCTAGATTTTTTTATTATAGTTTTACAACATTAGAAAATTTTCATTTCGGTACATTGCCGTCATGTGAATACAATTACAAAGTACGAGTATGGATGAAATAAAAATCAATTTAAACGAAAATATTATTTATTTCTACAATAACGGTCGCCGGCGGCCACTGCCGCTGACGACGCGTCGTGCGTCTCACAATATTTATTAAACACCATGAAAATAAATACACTGAATGCTCGGGCGACATCATTTACCGCAACATATATGTATCTAAGTGGACATCTAAATATAGATCTCGTGTTTGCTGTTCAAAACTTAACGATACCTCACAACAGAATTCATATAAAGAATTAGCAATAACAATAACTTTCATTTTAAAATGTACAAAAGACGTCAATATGGTAATGCCTCGATTAAACTGCGGCGACGATTACTCCCTTGTTAACTGAACTCGCAACGGTACCGATATGTATAACTTGATGCCTTAAGTCTATACATTATAATTATTTCTATTAGTGCAGTGATGAATGAACAACGGCAATATGTAAATTCAGCGGGTGATGTTTGTAGTGATGTATATTATATTCAGTTAACAAAGGAGCAGGCTTACAACGGCCGGCGTATTGACGGAACCTATATATGTGGTGTACTTATTTCTTACATAATACAATTACATATGTAATTAATTACAAAGGTCAACGACCGTGATGCGAGGGAGGAGTCCCGTTCTGGGAAAGAAGAAATTACATCCACAATGTACATCCAACTGTCTCTTTCATCTGCTAAGTTTATAAACGGCAAATGTCATATTATAGTAATTGTATTCTGTCAGCCCAATTACATATTATAACAGTTAATTGAATTCTCTGTTTACCTCGTCCTATCTATATGTACAATGATCATATACAGGGGTAGCTCATAGTAGATTTCTAAAGGAAATATTTATTTTTATATCGAGGAATAGCTGAAAGAACGTGACGAGACGAGAGATTTGTGATTATCTACTTCAACAATTCTTACAGATTAGTAGTAATTATTTAGACATCTACACAGTTCACCATGTATATACGGCTCGCGAAACAGAGTACATTAGGTGCAACAGAAGAAAATCACTTAGGTACTTAAAATTTATAGCTATTATGAACCCTCCAGGCTTAGGCCTGTCGATTCGCTCAAATTCACGTCGTCCACATTAAACTTAATCGAAAATACTATACACAAACTAAAGTAAACAACATCGACTGAGATTAAAACTAACTTATCGTTAATGAACAACAAAGTGGTTAACTTACTACAAATTGTAACACGTCTGTTGACGTATTTATTACGTTAAGATTAGTGTTATTTTGGAATGTGTGACGCGTCCGTTGCGCTCGGCCATCGAGTGGATGTGATGTTAAAGACGTTCCGGTCGACTCATATGGGACCTTAGCGGGTGCTTCGTCCTAATTAGAGCGCGATTTTAAAATCAATATTTTATATAATTATTGAAATTCAACAGCACTTACTAGTTTTATAGTCCTCATCAATTTAAAGTCCCTTTCACTTCAGTTTTCTGTTCTGTTTAGTCCATTTAATCACTCGCACTGGCAAATCACACTCTCATCAGGACGAAATCTAATTTGTACGTAGACAACTAAATCTTTGAAATACCATATACAGTCAACCTTAAAGAAACGAGGCCTACGGACACTAAATTTAGAGCATAAGATTCGAACAGTAACTCAATTACACAGCTAATTTGAATCGTATATAATAGGCACAGGTATTTATGCGTGCTTTATGTGTTGAGTTACTGTACTGAGTTGTTATGTATGTGTACTGTGATCGAATTAAGAGCGCGTGCCCGCTGCGGCAGGTGACGGTGAGGTCGGGTCACCAACAGCGAACGAATCTGAGCGAAAAAAACAGACCCCCCCCCTCTAACTCCTCCTCCCATCTCATGCAAATCGCGTGACGAACCGTACCACACCATATCAGAGGACCTAGCACGAACAACTCGCAAGAAAGTATTAGTAGAGAATTTTTTTGAAATTGCATACGACAAATTTGCGATGCGAATACTTTCTCGCAAGTCGTTCGTGCTAGACGCTCAGGCCGCATTGCGAGTTTACCAACGCCTATTTGGTATGTATTTATTTCCTCACTTATCTCCGAAACGAACTCAAAATGTACAAGTGTCAAGAAACACTTATCGTATTACTCGACGTTATAAAACACTTAACATTTATTCATATGTTACTTACAGAAACACTAGGTACATTACGCTGAATTTTACAATCTATCTTAGACGTAAGTAGTAGTTTAACATTATAAGCATAAACTATTTATTATCTATAGCATTTGATTAAATATTAAAATCATAGTAATCGAATTATAGTAAAGCAGGTGAAATAAAGTGGCGACCGGATCGTTTTTTAACGCTCAGTTTCTATATTCAACTCACAGTTCATAGATAGGTTATAGCGACCTAAGAAGAACCGTAAGGCGAGTAGAGGAACTGGGCATGAGTTAGAATGAACACTGGCATACTAACAGCTGTTACTGTCTACACCTTGAACCAAGTCAAAACGTAACTATAGGGCGCACTAGAAGCTTGTCGACGATACAACGTACCCTGTACATTATTCAACTAATGGCACAAACTAGGAGTGGGCGTTAATTCAACAAGAAGCTTTTTTAAACCGCTTTTCTAATGTTAACGAATTAGCTGCTTTTCGTTTACCGAAAAAGCCGTTAAATATATTAACTGTTTCATTCAACTATTTTCGAACGCAACGCGCGGATTCGCTCAACGAACATTCAACTCGCTAACATCATCCGAATCAGCTTGTTTATTTAACGCAAAACCAGTTGAATTTATTAACTGTTAATAAAATTAGCTGCTTTTTAACAGGTTATCAGTTTGTAATTAACAGTTTCATTTCGTTAACATAAAAACCGTCAACGACCCACCTCTAGCACAAACCACTGACGCGAACTGATGACCACAATATTCCAATTATACATAACACAAAGAACGGTATACAATTAAAATATTATAAGATACTTAATAACCTATATACAATTAAATACTGGAGTTATAAAAGTTAAAATAATCTGATATATAGAACGCATACTGAATGTATTATTCGATGTGTTATAGTGAATATTTTAAAATTATTCTAACAAACAATTCAGGGGCATAAAATATGTAAAACTAATATGTGATATAAAGCGAATGCTTTATATATAAATATGTATAATTAAAATACTGCAAAAATGGTAACGCGTGCCTCGGGGCACAAAACTAATGCAAATAAAGGTGTTGGGTTCGAGTGTAAGCGCGTCGAGGTCCCTGCAAAGGGTTAGCGTTCGTGGACAGAAAACAATATGTCGTTGCGTCATTATTACAGAAAGACCCACAGCCTACAATGTACCTAACTATATCATACCATCACAGATCAGCTTTGCCTTCAATAACAAGCATCTAAAAGTGTGAAACTTCGATTTAATTCAACAAACCCCGTTACATGTAAAATAATCAATAATTAAACTATTTTATTCAATATGGATTTAATATCTAAGCAAAACAATACACAGCTTCAAAAGTCCGGTAATATATGTACAATGGGGTTTAAAATTTGTTGCACCAATTTCATTGTTGATAAAAAATATTCTATTTGAATAATACGAGGGAGCTCAATCAATATAATGTTATAATAAGAATATAAACCGCGGCAACGTTTTGAGGAACATCGTTTTATTTGAATTTATTATCTCTATTTGGCTAAAATAATGCGCTTTTCTATAGACGGACATCTGAATCAGTGTGCCAATGAATGTCATCGAATAATATGAATGAATTTATTTAACAATTGACGGGATACCGATAGATTTGACTATTAAATTTTATTTCACTGGACGGTATATAGACAAACACGGTGCAAACTTTCCTAACTATATAAATACAAAGCTTAGGTAAGAGCCACGAGAAAAAGATAATAAAAAAGATTTACTCATAATAACGTCTATAGTGTACTTCTCTTGTTGATGCGGTGTACCATAGACATGCACTTGGTGCGATAATTATTAAAAAAAACTAAAATTTACATAACGACTTTTAAATAAAAACCGTCAATCACATTATTATTATTATCTTACATCATCAACTGTGGTCCAATTTGCCTTTCTGCCAGCTTTAACACCCCTTTAGCTGTAATTAGGAGGCATTCCGGGCCACTAGACTCTGACGATGAACTATTACAAAAATAAAACGCTTTCAAATTAAATTTGTAACGCACGTAGTATGTACATAATATATTATATAGGACAGATATCACACAAATGATAACGGTTTATTTATAATTAAAATATTTTTCCACTTTAAAAGTTGACCATAATTTTTGATTACATTACGCTATGTTAGAAAAATACGAAATAATGTACTTTCAGTTAACATATTATATATGTTAATAAAGAACAATATGCTTTATAAAAATACATTGTCTCCTCGGCCGCAGGCCATTTGACGCTAGTACCCATTTATATTTAAAAATCTATGATTTTTAAGGCTTGTATGTTGAGAAATATTTTACATAATTACAATAAAAGTAGCATAAATCACTGTTATGTGCTATTTTAATATTTACAAAGGTATAATTACATATTCATTTGTACTGGTACGGCCGATAATTTTATAATAATATATATATTTATACAACATTTAGATTAGATTTTAAAACATTATCTTGAACAAATGTAAAATTTTAAACACGATCTGAATAATTATTTCTTATTATTATACCATATAGTGATAATACATAGAGATTTTTTTTATTTTAAAATATAAACTCTTAATAATCTGAAATATATTCAGCCAAATAACTACATTAGACACATTATTATCAACACGAAACACCGTTCAACAACTCTTCCCATCATCTAGAACACGTGAAGACACCGTTCAGTGTGTCCTATTCTTAAAGAGAACAATTACATGTGTATTTTATGATAATGTTTGTATAATAATTAATAATAAGTAACGTGAAAAGTAACCAGGTGGGCGGGAAGCCTACCACGGTTAGGTTAAGCGCTAAATCTAACATATACACATCACACAACTAACATATAATGGTTCATCAATTTTCGTTTAAAATCACAGACGTTTTCCTAAAATATGTATAGTAATATTTCCCCTTCACTACGCACCGGAATTACGACAAGCTAATATAAAATCGGCACTAACACGATAATTTTGATATAGCGATATATATATACTGTTCAATAAATAAATCATAGCTGTTATTCGCATATTATGTTACAGAGAGTTAGGCAGATAAATAATTTGTATAATCTGTATTGGGACTAGGCGCGCGCGGCGACTCCGGCCGGCGCTCGGCACAATAACTTACATGTTTAATCACACACCAAGGTAAGTCTAAATTAATAAAAAGTAATATTTTGTTGTAGCTTCTTCGTTCTCTTCTTGAGGATTCTCGACCACACTGATGATCTGATCCTCAACACCGGCGTTTCAAGACCTGGAAGTAACATCAGCATCGTGAACATTTTAATGGTATAACCTTAACTGGACGCTGTTAAGCAATACAGTGCCAACCCACAAAATTATAAAAATGTAAATTTTGATACCCTTATGTGCTGGAGTACGTATTTCAAGAGATGTATATAATTTAAATCGTTTTAATAGCAAAAATATTGAAAAAACTAGTGGGCACGAAACCCTAACGGGCTTAGAATTTTTAAGCATTTCATTATATTACTTTGATTGCTACCAAAAGAAACAATATACATTTAGTGTAATAACAATAATTACAAAAAAATCTATTATTTCTGTTATTTTTTAAAAGAAATTTAATAAAACTTAATTAAAAATTAAAAATTCTCAAAATGGAAACCATGTGGATTGACACTGTATTGCTTATCACCATCCAACTGGTAACAGAATGAATAAAATGTTATTTTAGGTTATCATGAGAGAAACGTTCTGTTAAGAGTTATTGCTTTCAGTTTGAGAACAAGTCCAGTCACCAGCCGAATATTGATGATCAATATCGATCTACCATTTTCACACCAGTTAATTTCGTCCGCTTCAAGCGTTTGTACGTGTTTAATTTGTTACAGTGCTGTGTAGAACGTTTGAGCCGCATTTCATGAACCAAGAATTAATATTTGTATAGTTAGTGCCATTTGGTGAGAGTGCCATATTAAATACAGTGCAAAAGGTGCTGTCTCGAAGGACAAAGTATTCAATGCTTACTATATAGGAGAATGCGGCTCAATCGTGTCGTTTGGCAGGAATCCGCACCTGACAAACAGAGTCATGAGAATCAAAAGTTAAACTTTAACATTTTGATGTAAAATATCAAACTAGAGCCGAAACTTAACATAATGAAAATCGTAATAGTTATTGCTTGTTTGTTGCATAATTTGAATTATAGATGTCATCCATATAACAATGAAATGTCGATCTCCATTCGCTAAACTCGATTTACAGTGGGCTACGACCACAATACAACTTTAAGGCTTCATTCCAAGTGAAGGGTCGAGAGATCAAGTATTACTACAACGTGGTTTACTCACTTGCCTGATTGATTAAGTTAAAAGATTTGGAACAAACTATATTTATTTATTATGAACGATTCAGGCAAAGCTTACATGATAAGATATTAAATAGGCCGTCTATCAACAAATCATAGATCTGACCCGCCTTAATAGAAAATATTGATGGATAAATCGAACGTTCGCTGTCTCATACACCGAGGCCTTCCTTTGGCCGTAAAACTATTCGATAACGCGATGTGACTTTGTTAAAGGCCTCAGCTTTATCGATAGTAACAACATAAGCTAAAAATAAATGAACATTGACACAAATTCGAGCAATTACTTCGTTGAGGACCAAAATGAATTCTCGTCAGGGTTAAAAATGCAACTTTAACATTTGAATGGTTACGTATGCAAATTTAATATGCAAAAGATTGAAACAGCTGTATTCAGAGCGAGGCCTAAGTATACAGATCGGTTCGTCCCACTAATCTAATTTATCGTATTCTTCGCGTACAAGCTGACGCGACCTACTTAGCGAATGAATTTACGTTATTCACTACATAGATATGAAAATATAAAACGAAATAAGTTCCATTCATTATAGTTCTTTTTTTCATAAGTTTCTGAATAAATAGTATTATGATAGAGCAGATACAGATATTATTTATATTTTATAATAGTTACTTATATTATTTTATGTAATCACTTACTTAATAGACTAATTTTGAAACTAGATGGTTAGTGATATTATTAATTATTTAAACATCTACCAATGCGTATGACTTATACTACGAGATATTATGGTCATGAAAAATAATATTCAAAAATGATTACGAAAATAAAGTTACGTCACTAGTATTGTGAATTAAAATTACGTTTAAGCATATGGATATTTAAGTATAATTTTGCACTTCACAGTGGTGTAATTTTTAACATATTAATTACCGTTATGGAACATTATACTGGACCAAATATCATTGTATTTATTCCAATCGTATTTTAATATTATGCCTGTCGAAATTTAGTCAGTGAATTTTCAGACCTAAACAATAATATTTAAATTATAAATGATAGGGAGTTATATTGAAATTGAAATGCAAAATTATAAAATAAAACTAAAATAATAAAGTTGCCAGCGTCTAGTCCCTTAGAGCTTTATCAAATAACAGTATTAGTTAATTCTTTATAAAATTAATTGTGCAATCAAATATACCTATATATATATAATTTTAAAAAAATCCTCATTTGGAACTTATTACATCTTGAGACGATATTGAGGTAATGCAACATTGAAGAAAATAATAAAACAAGTTGTTTTCCAAAAGTAATTAATTTAGAAAATTTTAGATGGAAATTTAGAGTGTTACCGCGGAATACTGAAACGATAATCAAAATTTGAGGACTTCTTAAAATGTTTCTGTCGTTCATTTTACCTTCGGAATGAAACTTGGAAACTGGCAACTCTATAGAATATTATGTAAATATATAATAGATGAATATATTAAATAAAATGAAGAGATACATATAGCTATAAGAATATTATAGATAGGTAACGTACAATCGGTCTAGAGTCGATGTGTGCTCAGCATTCCGGTTAAGCATTTCACCTCCGTTTGGCCTAGAATAAGACATATTACTGCATATCTCAACGATAATATTGCTTACCTGAGACCTACATTTACGCATTGTCATAAGCAACAGGTATATTCGACACTAAATTTGCTTGCGTAATTATATTTTAATTTAAACAGTATATGACGAATTAATTTTTGATTTTTGCTATTTCATAATTGAATTTAAGTTCAGAAATGCCGATTGAACAAATAATATATACATATATGCTAGTTCAATTTATATCGCCTTTTCACTTTATATACTTCATATATAATTATAAATTACTTTACATAATGTAATATAAATATAGGAAGATGTTTTTAAAAGATAAATAAGAGATATACATATAACCTAATTTTTTGAATGTACTTTTCTAACCCATTTTTCAGCAAATGTTTCAACAAATTATTATTATCAGCGTTTCTTACAGTATAGTCAAAATTAAGAATGTTTGTCTCAAAAGTTTCATAATAATATGTAAACGGTTTTCACTTCATAAATAAACCTTAAAATAACATTCTAGTATAAAATATCTTACTTCGAGGTCATAATTGCTCGATAGCGTAAACTTTGAGGCATATTTTAATAATAACCAACCTAGGCAGAGCTTCTGAATACATGGTATGAAATATAATTATTTAATAAACAACATTCCAAACTATTCGAGAAAGCTCTATCAAAGAAGGAATTACTGGTGTCTACAATCTTCTTTTTATTAACACTAGATTGCCCAAAGTCATTTTGACTGCTTTTCAATACCGTTTAAATAAAAAAGTATTCATATTTATTATGATACAATTTATTAGCTGTTTTTTTTTTGCTTTTAACAGTTTAAATCAACTTCTTCCCCTCTGTAAATACGATATGTATTTGGTATACCTACATTGCCTGAAATTTCAGTATTTCTACCGGCCTAGCATGACCGCCACGAGATGTCTCGCGGACGAGAGAAGACAAACTAAGATGTAAGATATCTCGATATATTATATCTCGACATCGACAATTCTGATAGAAAAGATATCTCGATCGACAAATATATCTATTTTTGATATAAAAAGCCGAGTTTTAAGTGTAATTGTCATGTTAGACCCGGAAGAAATAAAGCGATAATCGATTAAAACACGAGAAAACGGTCGAAAAAAATTTTGACGCGGTTGTCATGCTAGGCTAGTGTTAAGAGATGAAACGCTTGATGTTTTCTTCTAACTTCTTGACTAAAGATCTGATTGGAAAAGTGAGAATGTCTTACTTGCGCTTGGCGTGAAGCATCTCCATAAGCAGAGTCTGTGTTGGTGCCTGCCCGGCGCAATGTCGCTGGTACAGGTGTTCCTCCCCTCGTGCTGCTAGAGCGTGGATTTCAGGCACCACCATCACTAATTTGCCGAATTTATCCTGAAAATAACCATTTAAGATTATTACTATTGGATTTAGTTGATAGATACGTTGGATCCACTGTAGTATAGTACTTAATTCTTAACGAAACTGTTCTGAATCACGGCTGTGCCATCTCTGCTGGTTGGAGTTGACACAGTGATTCATAGAAGTTCTAAGTTTTAATATTTATGTATCATTTATACTAGTAACATAGATTTTAAGTTTTATTTTCTACTAACGTTTGCGAGTCTTTGTACCTTTGGATTAAATTATAATTATTATTAAATGTAATACCTAAGAAGTAGAGGTTGTCTATGCTGAATCAGGCGATTTGAAAAGACGAAATGTACGCATAAAGTCATTATTTAGTAACCATTATTGGAACAGTATTACAAGAAACCGTTTAAAATAAAATAAGCTCCGATTATTTATTATTGAGAACCAAGCATATAAGAATTCTGCGTTTTACTGAAGGATATTATGTTATATCATTAATTAAAAGTTTTTATTTGGATTATTTGATATCTTTAAGGTTTTTTTAAATATTAACTGCTAAACTACAATCGGCGTAATACCTCACAATTTCGTTACTCATCGTATATATTATTCGTAAATATTTTTATTTTCAATTTAGTTTGTAATATATAAATATGGTAATTTTAAAAAGGGGAAAATGGTCCCCTAATAGCCTTGTGTATACATAAATTTATAATTGTACTTGTTTTTAAAATAAAGCAATAGTTTATTTTCGGTTTCTCGTATTTCGGCTCAGATCAATATATTAATAGAAGCGCTACATTCACTCTGAGTTAAATATGTAAATTTAAAGATAAAATGAAAACCTGATTAAAGCTTTGTATTGTATATTACGATATAACAAATCAGTTTCGTGATAGTATCGATATCAACTCAATAAATAATTATGTATGCATGTTGTGCGTGTATTATTATAATAGCAATTGTATTGTGACTATATATAATTTTTGAATACGTAAACAATCGCGAACTCCAACTGTTTCATATACAATATAGTTATAAGATAAATTCAATTAAGTATTAATTTTATAGATAATTTTACAAACTTATCAGCTGATCGCACAATTTCTTACGCGAGACTTTATTTATCACAATGTTTACATGTAGTTTAACTGGTTACTTCTCAATGTTTTGTTTGAACTTTACAATCGATTGGCCAAGTGAGATGGACGTGTTTTAATGAATGTACTGACGTCATCCTATTCATAACACGTAATCAGTCAAGAGTCGAAAATCTATAAGAGACCTAGTGATTTTATCTTCGGTATTGTCGTAGTGTTATTGCTATGACGTTAGTAGTTGGTAGAGGTCGTTGACGGTTTTTGTGTTAACGAAATGAAACTGCTAATTACAAACTGATAACCTGTTAAAAAGCAGCTAATTTTATTAACAGTTAATAACACACAAGCTGCTTCGGTTGATGTTAGCGACTACGCGTTGGATGTTTGTTGAGCTAATTCGAAAATCGTTGAGTGAAACAGTTAATATATTTAACGGCTTTTTCGGTAAACGAAAAGCAGCTAATTCGTTAACATTAGAAAAGCGGCTTAAAAAAGTTCCTTGTAGTAGTCTTACCTGTATCGTGGGATAGCAGGTGAGCGTGTAGTCCAGGAGAGCCGCTTGGACTGTCTGGTAGCCGTCGCGGACGCATTTCACGTTAACGATACCCCTCACGTCTGAAACCCCAAGAGAAATCTTCAAACAAATACAACGTCAATACGTCTGTAACGATAACGCAAAATACACATAAATCGAATCATTCGCTAAAATGCATGAACACAGAACAAAAAAAAAATCCAAATACACAAAGGAATAGAAACAATACTGACCAGGGTTTAGAAGCAGTAAGAATTTGACGCAAATGTAGTCTGGCACGTCGAACTTGAGCTCGGCGAGTTTGTTCTGGAGTTCGTTGAAGTGATCGGCGAGTGAGGGCACGCCCAGCAGGCCCAAGCATAGGAGATCGAACTTCTGGCCATTGTGAAGCGTCGTCTCGTCAGGGAGACCATTGTGCATCCGCTGGTGGAGGTGATCTAGCACCAGCATGTCTGACCATGAATGCTGTAGCAACTTCATTTGATCATCGACCTGCAAACAAGGATAAGCGCGATGCTAAACGGGTAATCTCCCTACTTCGACATCAATGTTTTAACATTCAAGCGAAGAGGTTTCGGGAACAGAGCGGTCGTAGCGCTACATATAATGAACAATACACGTATTAGAATACACATTCGCAATTTGTCAGAGACCCGCCCTGTTCACCGGAAGTTTTTAAAGGGGGATAACGAACACTCGGGGATCGGAAAATGGCATGTAACGAGAGTACACGTGTGACGCAATGAGTGCTTCACTCATTCAAACTGAACTCGGAGCGTGAAATATATTAGCAATTCCTATGTTATCTAAACCTGAACGTATGACAGACGCGAACGACTACACGGTGACCTACATTTTGTACTTGCTTTTGTGTAGAGGGCTATTATGTAGGTACGAACGAGTAAACTTGCCGTTTACGAAACGACGCAACTAAATTTTAGAACTCGCAAGTTATTGCAACACTGCACCGCTTACTCAATGACTATCAAGATCAGGTCATCGAGACCCGTCATTAAAATCTGTTATAACATCTAGAGTGACTGATTTCTTGATTATTCAACTCTATCTTTAATCTTTGCGCCTGTTTGAGCGTTTTGCAAACCCGTGTTACGAGTTGTTTTAACATTAGCTAACTCTATATTAGACGATTATAAGCTGAATAAATTTATTATAATAAATTGAAGGTTTGGGATTTTGTGTTTTGTCCGTACTCAGTAACTCATGATCTGGGCCAATGTCGCGTCGTCAGCCCAGTGCCAGATACCATACGAGTACGTCAATTTAAATAGAATAATATGCCTTCGTCAAGCTCGGCACGATTTTTTAAATTGTGACTAGAATATTACATAATATCGAAAAACAGTTTTTGTGTAATTGCGTGATTGTTTTTTGTTAAATCTGAACAAGTTTTTCGAAGAAAACAGATATTAAATGTGCACATTTAGCAAACGTTCATAATAAGTATATTATTGCTTTGTATTTTATAAAGAGTATGTAGAGCGTATAATTTGCCAGGCTCATTGTTATTATGAGCGGTTTTGAAACCGAGGCTTGGCTAATATCTTTACAGAATGTGGCACGATGTAATAGAAAGGCGAAATACCAAATTGCACGACATAGACCGTGTAAATAATATATTTATTTTGCAAATCTCCAAGGAAACAAAGTCTCATACGGGCTTTTACTTATTCCTTTATGGTGTTCATTAAACATTGACGCGATAAGACGTCATTGCGTGATCGAACTCATTGCGGTATGCGTCTAAAGTCTAAACTAATCGTGACTCGTTAGATGTTACGTAAGAGAAAGCAACGAAAGGCCGTTTAACTAGTTACGTCTCGGTTACCAGTGGTTACGAGCGCGGTAAAAAGTGCTTTCTCGCGGCAACTCGGCCACGGGCACTGTGTCAAGTGCGCCGACGAAAGTGCAACGTTGCCGCATCGCACGCCATACCGTTACATCATTTCCGTCTGGAGAAAGCATGGGTCATCAACATCGATCTTGCCCGCGATCTTGTAATTGTCATAGTACGCATCTCTGAGCAAATTGATAGTTTTGAAACTCTATCGCGGCTTTACACATTCAAATATTAAAGAATAATCTTCATTTCCGTAAACACGCTTTTAACGCAGTTGAGATTCGTGTCGTATGTACGTTGTCGTCCTAATTCTGAGAATGGATCGTAAATGAGCAGCGTCATTTAGCACAAATGAAAATTGCTAGTTGCAAAGTTGAGGCCGTCGGTGGGAGTGAGAAGAGATGAAGTGTGCGGTTCGGCAACGTCGCGTGTCCACGTGACTAGTTACGGCTCTTGCGTAAGCGTACGGCAACCACGGAACAAGAGCAGCAAGCTTGAGCTCCTCCGCTGGCTGTTTCTGATTGATTGAACTCGTGCGACACGCACAATTGATCACTGGACGCACAATAATTTGTATTCATGAACGATGTTCAGGTTAGATTCTTTCGGAATATCAATATTTTAGCAACGGAAACTACTGCATTTATGGACCAAACCGCTATTATGTCAATACAGAAACAGGTTTAGACTAAACGGGAGCGGTTTATATAAAGCCAGTGAGCAATGTAATTAGGGACGTTATTGTAGAATCGTAAAGCGACGGCAGCGGTTGGCGGCGTGTTCGTCGTGGGAACTTGACCCAGTTGAGGCGAGTCGCGGGCGGCGCAGTATCGATTGCCAACGGCACCGCACCACTCTATGCGTCACACGAGCACTTACACTACCATACCTCATCTCCCAATAAAGAATATTATGAAAACCATTCGCATTGCTTCTTCTCGAAAACTATCAAAATAAAAAGAAAATATCGCAAATCAGCATCACAACATTCGCAAGCATTATGGTGTACACCGGGTTGTGGGGTGACGGGATTCGGGATAGGATTACTATACTTATCTTAAAATTCACCTTTAAATACTTAAAGAACACGGTGTTTCTCGCCCAATCCACTTGCGAGAACAGATTTTGATCCAGAACTTTGCACATTAGCTCGAAGAGATCGACTTCACACTGATTGTATGTTTGGCTCTGTAAGAGGCCGAAAAGAGAGTTCTGCCATTCTCTGTCGTCGATGGTCTGGACGAATTCTCGGATCATGGGTGAAACACGGAGTGTTTCGGTGCTAGTAGCCTCGGCGGTGCTAGATGGGGTGGCGGCATTTGTGGCTGAGGTGTCGAAGGCGAAGGCGTCCGGCGAAGCAGAGTGTGGCGAATGGGCATCCCATTTGTCATGTGTAGGCGGCGGCGGGACTTGCTGCGCTTGTGGTTGCGCTGCCAACAGCGCCGGGCCCGGCGATGACTCCGGAGAAGACGTCAGCGACGAAACTTGTGGTATTTGAATTTCCTGCTTCACGGGAACTGATGCGTAAGGCGAGCTGAATCCAAGAACGAGTCCGCCATCTCCCAGTGAGCCACGAAGAGTTTGAACAGCGATCTGCCTCTGTCTCATCATTTGTAATTTGCGGGCACGATCACGTTTGTACATGGGTCCAAACTTATTGCGACCGCCACGCATGCGGTCGGCTCGCACGGCTGTAATAGAAAAAAAAAATATTTGTTAAAAACAATAAAATCTTTTAAATCAAAAAATAAAGACACGAAGCAGTAAAGATTTTGTCTAGTTATATTAATTACTAAAATTCTTGTTATTCTAAATCATCCAGTATACACTTTTAGGTGGAACTAACTAAACCTATATTATAGTGTTATTTTTGTTTATGTTAAACAGTCAACATAGTTTATGAATTTGTTTACGATTATAAAGTTATAATAAACTAACTAAAAAGAACAAGTTACCATTCTGAAGTGCTCTATTAAATAATAACTATTGGGCACAGCATGATTCTCGAACAACTGTTAAATCTTGAAACTGATGACTATATTTTAATTTTTAAGAATAATTTATGAGTAAAATCCTAATAAATTAAGTTTTTATACTATATCTTGATTATTATAATATTATTTAATAAGATTTATCGTAGAATAATATTAACATATCAGTCGATTTGTACTGTTTTTGTAAGATTAATAATATCGAATTCGAAATAATTTCAATTGTAAATGAAGATATAGGATTTGCGAAACCCTATTTGGTTTCAGAAATGTTTATGTATTTCTGATAAAAATTAAATATATTCTTGCTGTTTCGTCTCAATAAAAATGTATTTGAAAAATATGTTCAAAAGTATCATCTAATATTATATTAACTCTTATTGACCATAATTTTGCGAAGCATCATAAAAATTAATGGACACGCCTATAGCCTGATGTTTAGTTTAGCAATAATTGTTACTTAGAATCATCCAAATCTGGATAGAATATATGAAATATTAACACGTTTACTTCATTCTTACGTCGTCATAAAAAAATTAGATACCGTCACATTTGGTACTATTTCTTATCAGTATGACGCAGATAAGAGTTACTTTATTTTGAGAGCTCAAGTAAATTTAGGTAATATGCGTCGTATAAAGGTTTCTGTTGCGATCATTCAAAAGATACAAAGTAAATTTAGTCATACAACATTCTAGACCTACTCTGTATAAGAAATTGTTGCACCGCTCCCTAAGGAACTGATCATAGACGTATTATACGATAAAATTTTAATAAAATTCCTGATATTTAGGACAGCAGCCCCATAATGCACGCAGTCTACGGTTCTTTACTGATTTGGCAACATTCCAAAATATCAAGCAGCCGCTTCACACGATATCAGCAATTTATGCCTGTTCCGATTCTTTGAGAGGTAAAGTCTAAAAGGGTGCCTCTAGAATGAGAACAGGGATATTCATATTATTATAGTGTACAAAATAAGACACGCATCTGTTTCAAATTAATACGCTCCACATAGTTGTATTTACCGGATACACAGCGAACGGGTTGCACAGGGAATTATGACGAAATTAAGTTTGCGCTCTTCTCCCCTTAGTTGAAATAATTTCTAGAAACCAGATACATTGAACGTTTACGAGTTCTTTGTTACTATGTTATAAGCTGATATAGGTCAATAACTACCTATATGTGCCGATTTAGAACGATATTACTTTAAAACTAGAAATTGTCCATCATCAAAATTATTATACAAAAAAAATCCTAAGTCCCATGTTTTCTTAACTCCATAAATAATAAATATATAAATCTTCATTCAACACACTATAAATCCAAAACTCAGACACGATAAGGAAGGTAAAAGACAAGTTATCGATACGGTTACAAACTGTAAATAAATAAGTCTGAACCTGGAACGGAAGGGGGCTTTCAGTGAGAAGCCGACTCGCCCAACCTACGAGTTAAAAATAACAACCAGTTTTTATTGTAGCCAACGCACCTCTGTGCGAGGAGGACAAAGTTATAGGGCATTTCAAAGGATCAAAGTGAGATGCCGAGCGTAACGGATTTGAACGTTGTTGTGTGCAATTCCACCAGTTTCGTGTTGCAGTCTGTTTCATGAAAGAATTTATGTACTTACCTACAACCGCAGAACTCGGTTAGGAATGTTTAAGCGTTTTAATCCTGCATTTTAAGAGGTGATTTAAGAAATAATCTAGTCTTCAGAGCTGTCAGAATATTACTACCTTAACTCTAACTTGCAATACTTGTCAGGAAGTTAGGAGGCCTCCAAGGGTAGAAGAACTTCATACAAAAACTGCATTTATTCAGCAGAACATTTGTGACTATATCAAAGTAAACAATAAATGCGTTACGTCGATAGAATCGTCTACACATTAAACGAAACTGGTTTACATGGTCGTCCCTTGACACAATTTGATTAAACTGGTTTTAATACTTTTCTTCCTCTTATCAGTATGAAAAAATACATCCTTGTCAATATTGTTATAATGTTTTAGCCTACTTTTGTAAGTTCACTACTAGTTTATTGACGTAATATTGAATAACAGGGATAGCTACTTCTCAGATCAAAAGATCGAAAATATCTTTTATCTAAGGATTTTTAAAATTGCGACTAGACTGAATGATAAGATTGATGTTTAACCATAAGGAAACTACATAACTACTGTTAATAAGATTTTTTGAAGTTAATTATGCCGAGACGCCCTCATATTAATTTAATTTTTTTTTATCTTAATCTTACTCTTGTATTTAATGTACATTTTATAATTAACTGTTGTTCTCATACCTTTATTGAAATATTTGTGATAGAGAAACCAGTTCCTTCTCAAACTTGTAATTATTGCATAAATATTAAAAAGAAAAAGTATTATACCGTGTTTTTAAATGTAAAGCTCCAATGTAAAGGTATGCAGAAAAAAATACTCTGGAGGAATTAAGTTTACGATGATATGGTGTTTAAAAATCGAAAATTTATTTGGATAGAGTCGGAATAAAATTATATGTCATCATTATTTATACGAGTATATTATACCTTTCGTGACTACTACGAGTTCTTTTGTGTCATGGTTTTGCGGTGTACTTACTATGCCCTATTATAGCCCATACCAGTTAGTTATTGTGTATGGAGCAATATTTCAAGAGCTCTACAAATTGTTACAACCTAACATTATGTCGTATTTCAGTAATCATCGTTCGTCGTTACCATATAATGATTTCCTCAACTCTACTTTCAAATATGTCACTAATAGTACATCACTACATATTATAAAAGTCCTCTGCCGCGTCTGTCTGTTAAACTCAAAAACTTCTGAATGGATTTTCATTCGATTTGTATGGATTTAACCAATAGTTAGAGTGATTCATGATGAAGTTTTAGGTATATAATTTGTCACTTTTGTGTAAATTGGTTGAAATATAACGATAATTAATTAATGGAAGTATCGGAAAATGTCAAGCCGCCTGGAAGCTTTCATCGAAAACGCTGCCTTATCATTGAGATACAAAACAATATATAATGGTAAGATATTCCTCTTTTATAAATCTACAAAAAATTCTGCAATGCCATTTATCTATCTTCTAATGACAGCTATAGTAGCCATTCTATCTTCTAAAAAAATGGTGACGTACAATGAGGTAATTTGAAAGCTATTTATACAGAAACAGTATTAATCCTTATCAACTTAAAAACGTTAGTTAGCTGAAGCATTTCATGCACATTATTATAATCTTTTACACCATATAAATTAAAGGAATATCTTAGGAGTAATCGCAAAAATTTAACGCGCGCGAATGCGACCCTACGTCAGATAAGACATGTAGACAATACGCTCTACTACCCGTGCGAAGCCGGGACGCTTCGCTAGTATAAGAATATTGCAAAGACGTAACTTTGAAAAAATAATATAAACCGAATTTAATGATTTCAGTAATAGAAAGGTATAGATTTTAGTTCCTACTTATGTTTGTAAATAATTTCGGATGTAGAAGCACTGATATTGACAGTTTTCTACATGTGAGAGTTTCTCCGGCCAAGTATCTGGATTATTGAATATAATGTGCATAAAAATAATTGACTTATAAGGAATATTAAGGGGTTTTTTCTACCTGGTAAGCAATTATAACTTACAATAAAAATATTCATAACAAGATCTAAAAACAATAAACGACTCTATTTAACTTAACTAGCCTTACATTTGCATGTACTTGCGTACTATAACTTTATTTGATTTTAAAAATAATAATTTTGTCAAGTTATTAATAAAAGTGCATCTTCTGAGAGTGTGCCATTACGGAGAGGTAATGAAAACAAGCCATCGAAACAATAAGAGGTCCGAAATAAATCAATAGAGGGGCCAGGTTTATTACAGATCATTTTATAGCTGAATTAAAAGGGTCGATTATACAATTTTATTCACTTACTCGCTACACGTTCATTTACTCCAAAAACATGATAGTGTGCGCAAGATCGATAACATTACCAGTAAATGTAGAGTGTATAGCGCGCACCTATAAAAATGAGACTCCAGTTAAAACTTTGGTTATACTTATTTGAATTATCCGAAGCTAAGCTCAAATGAAATCACTGTCTAGTGGTTTTGCAAATAGAGGTTTTTGGTTCGGAATAATCTTCATATTTAAATATAGAGCCTCGAAAATCTTTAATAGACACTGGAGCAGAGGTGATCACGGTGCGTAAATATTGTCTGGGATTGATGGCGGAAGGTTTAGAGATTAGCCTATCGACTCCCGCGTCACTATTTGCGGGGTATCTTTGGAAAAAATATTATTACCGGGGCAAAGCCGGATCGGGTATTTTTTTATAAAACTATTCTTTTTAACCGTATATTATAGGAAGAACAAACAATTTATCGTTATTCATGACTAATACCATAAGCAGATTTGCGGTTTTCATTCACTAAATATTAATGCGACTATTTTCAGTAATCCCTAAACAGAACCAGTATATATATAGCAATCAGAAATATTGCTAATAGGATTTAAAATAAACATAATAGAAAACAACATGATCATTTGGTCATTAGTCAAATATATACCAGTGGCAGCCGGCAGTTGGTAACTTAAAATACCAGTTAGAATAACGTAATGTGAATTCTTACTGAATAAGAAACACCGATGTAGGATTTATGAATATTTTCTAAGAATTACTGCATTTAATAACATATCTCTATTATAATGAGTTAGCGATAGTAGCTGATAATGCTGGAAACGAGGTCAGGCACTTATTACACGACCTAACTAGATCAAGGTCAAGGTCATTTTTACAAATCAAGAACACACAAATCTGTGACAAACAACCGGTGAACAAAAATAGCTACAAACGAATGTGTGTTCACCTTGCATTCTGAGGCTATTTGCACGTTTAAGATGGGTCAAGGTTCGCCCTAGCGACACGCAACGATAGATCAAACTGCAGCGACCTTAAAATTACGCAGGCTACAATTGGTACATCACAAGATTCGAATCAGTGATTAGAGCTATTTGAAACGAAGATACGACCTTGCAATATGCATCTGGGTCGTCAAACGAAGGAATCGTGTCAACGAGATAAAAAAATGTGTTCCGAAAGGACGGGAAGAGGTGGGGAACGTTCCTTGTACCGACGAGTCGGTGAAACTTGGTCAAGGCTGACAGCGCCCCCCGCTCATCGCCTCGTTAGCTACGACCGATTCCGAAACCTACCGAACACCTCCGAACGCCCGCGCGTACTTTATCGCGCCTAGATCGCACTAGTGTGATCGTTACACAAGAAAACCGAGATAAATCATCACCCGCTGATCTGCCCAACTATGTCAAGATCTTTTCCACTTAGAAGATGTGATTACAATATCTTTGAAACAGTTTTCAATCTCAAAATTCAATCGATATTTTGTTAACCACGGTACTCATACAATATATTCCGTTACCATTTATGCATTGTTATTATTGAACTTTAGAGATACCATGACTTATGTCATAAAAAAGGTTTGTCATCACTTCACATTTTGAACCGTTTCAGTCATGACAGTCCATAGTTATTCCATAAACCTATTTATTATATGTTTGTTATACTGTTTTTTGGGTCGCATCAAGCGCCCCCTACAATTGCCGTAATAATAAGACAGGTAATACCTAAAAAATAGAAAGGCCCGGTGTACGAGGCCGCTCTGTCGAAACGCTCAATTCAGGTCAAGGCAGCGCGCCGAAATAGTCGGCTGGCGCGCGCGTTTTTATTGTGATCTAACATCTGTCGCGAGCCATAAACGCCTCACAACGCGCACTACTAGCTGAATCTTGTCGACCATTCAAATCGAGTCTAGATTAAAACTTATCGAATTGGAAAATCTATAAGATCCTAATAAGAAGGATTAAACGTAATATAAGAAATTCTCATCGCTACGGTAAGCATAGTTTCCAAGAAGAGTTATTGTACTAATACTATATACGCAGTAAACGTATCCATATGCGTGGTGTAACAAAATTGCGCAATTAAATATTGAAATCTATAAAACCATACATTGAATAGAACATCGCATCAGCCTGAATACTGATTACGTTTTGACTGCCGCTGAGTGGAACAAGCTCGACGCTGCGGCGTTGATTACGTAAGGTGGTGTGAACACAGCGAACAGCAATTTGTGTTACAACCATTATTTGAACATCTCAGTCCTCGGATATGCTTTTGTGGTCACGTACGGGAATATTTCAACTATTAAACACCGTTTCTTTACTGAAATAACTTGGTATAGTCCTCAATATCTATACACATTACCTCGAAGAATGAAAGGAGTGAGTGTACCATTAGTACAATTTTATTTAGTAAATTGTAGGGGAGGGTAAGATTTCCAAAGAGTCGCATTGTTTGGCAATAATAATTAGACGATACTAAGCGAATTCAATACGCGTAGTCTTGAAGCTGTAACCTGATACGTGTTCAGGTCACATTTGGGTAGTCCATTGCGACAGGTCGAGCGAGGCGTCTTGTGAAATGGCGCTTGCGCAGCGCACCCCACTGAACGGTCGATTGTGTCGAAATGCACGACACAGTCGCTTGAGTATGCCCAACTTCAATCGACTACCCTCGTTTTGAACTAAAAACGATCACAATTATATGTTTCAAAGCCTAAGCTGACGTAATGATATGAGGGAATGGAATACAAAATTATACGTGTGAACTTTTAAAAAACGAAAGTGTGGGAAGAACAACTATTTCTCAACGCGGAAGCACCGACTTTCATGGACTCTACAATATATGGTAGTCTTTACTTAGTTCATTAAAATGTTATGTACTGTTTCTAAATTTTTCATAAATAGAAACAAATAACAGTACGACAGCAAATGAATTACACAAGGCTGCTTGCAGGTCGCCCGGCCGCGGCGGTGTGAACCTCTCGCAACAGCCGCTATTCGGGTCACCAACCGATTTGTGAGAATTGTGTCATCATACACATGTTTCTGTAGTACTACAAAGCTACCCGAAAACTTTATTACAATAAATTTACATTGTATAATGTAGCGATACATCAAATATCGAGACTTCAAAAACAATGTGCATTGTTACAGATTCCGAGCAAAAACAATCAGAATATGCAGTGTGATTTAATCAAAAATTATGATAAATGTTTAAAAAGTACATATTGTGGAGATAATATTGGAATAATATAACACATTTTTTAAATAAATGAGACTTCAAGTCAAAAGGGACGTCATTTATTATACATGAGCGTGGGAATTGAATCCATAAGAGCTATTTACCATTCAATAAGATTTGCGTATGTATTTTTTATCCAATTGAATATTTTTGATGTCGATGATCCAAAGAAGTGTTTATATCGGAAAAGAGCCCACAATTAATTTCGTAAAGACGTAGTAAATTATAGAAATACACGTGACATTATTACTGTCCGGCGAAAATAAATTTTATATATTAGAAAATGCTATTCCTATGACATTAAGTATGAAAATAGATAATAGTAAACGTTGTTGTTTTTTAGTAATTGTCGTAATTTATATCGTAAGACAGTCAAAAATAATGAATAATAAAAATGTAAAACGTCATAACCAAATAATGTAGAGTCGGTTTTTTCAAACTGATAACTAAATTTCGTCTATATGTATTATGCGTACACATTTAAATGTAAGTAATAGATGTTGCAAACATCTCAGCATCTGGCGAAACTAGCAGTGGCGAGTGGCTCACGCACACTAATAACCTCATGTTGCGTACATAAACGCACAAGTAGGCAGCGCGCGCGCCGCATCGCGGCCCCGCTTGCAAGTAGGTCAGGGCGCTATGCGGCCGCGCGCGTTTTAAATTTAGAATGATCTGCGCTTCAAACTCCGCCCCATTCGATCACCTAACTACAAATTAAAGACTGCCTTTAAAGTAACAACTAAAAAAATTCACGTAACTTGAAAGAAAATATATGAATGGAATTGTAACATTTTACTTTAAATATTTTTATGATTATAGCTAAGAAAATAACGATAATATTAACTGAAAGCGCGCCTTAAATTTAACTGAAATGAAATATGTTTTTAAAAGATCCTTTGCCAATGTTTTATAAGAACGAGTCACATTCATCCAACATTAGATCCTGGTAGTATCTGTATCTGGTATCCTGGATCCTCGTAACATGACGAATGAGCAATTAAAATCAAAATTGAAACGATGGTGTCATTTTGTGACTTTATACATTTATGAATATCGTCAAAGAGCTAAAAGTTATACAAGTGTCCTGACGCATGATATTCAGCAAACCGTATCGAATCCGTGAAGAATAGTACTCACTGTATGCCAATGAAATTTGGCATAAAATAAAGCATTCACGTGCCTTTAAAATTACATTTATAACTCACGAAAGATTTGAAATCAAATAAGGACATGAGAAATCTATACATATAATAAAAGAGTAGGATCGAAATTACGCTTCACTAAATATTTTTACCAAAAATTAAGAGGGGTGATAAAAGAAGGGTAGCAGAATGCATAAATGCAATTTTTAAGATTCTTGTATTATATAATTTAGCATAGTTCTAATTTCAAATTTCAGTCCAAATCATATGATATCGAAACAACAAAACTAATTAGAAACAACTACGTAACATTCACTTTAAGTTTTAATTAGTTTAATTTTATTGTTTATTTAAATTTCGATTTACGAAACTTTTGTAATACATACTATGACACAGCCTCTCAGTTTTTATAATACATACTATGCACTTTTATTTAAATATAATATATTTGAGTTCAATTCAACAATTCAAGGTATTAAGTTTACAAGTAATTTATTTTCAATAGACGAGCGATTACAACAAATCGAAAATATAAAACTTAATATTGTCTTTTATTAACGCGAGTATCACACATTAAATACGATAACTTTTAATAAAATTAAATCGTTTCAAAATAAAGCGTTTTAATCCGGTAAAAGTTACTTTATTTGAATAAAAATCTTACTTCAACTATCTTATTAGGTAACTTTTAGCAATAGTAGATTGGCGTTGACTTATTGCCAAATTGTTTTGAGCAACGAGTTAAGCCAGAGCTTGCAGTGACACAGAAAGTCGACGCAACTTATTCTAATCCTTCGTAAAGTCATCATATTATGATATATATTTTTTGGTCTATTTTCATGTTATCGAATATTGTTTTATCTAATTTACGATATGATCGACGTAGATAATAACAAAAAAATTGGGTGAAGGTCGCACATTATTCGCCTTACTTCACGACAAATAACAGTCATGTCTTTGATTGATGAAATAGGCCGTCGTTTTACTAAGTGGTAAACATATTATATCTGAAAACAAACATAGTGAAAAAATAAATCTAAACGTACCTTCTAATTTCATTCCAACGTCCAGACATTTTTGGAAACGGCAGAAGGGGCATCGTTTCCTCTGGGTTTTATCAATGTGACATGCACGTTCCGCCACGCATGTGTACACCTTCTTGTTCTGTACGGTCCTCTTGAAAAAGCCCTTGCAAGATTCACAAGTGAGCAGCCCGTAATGGTATCCACTAACTTTGTCCCCACATACAGGACAAAGTTCCTCTATCACATCTTTTGTGTCAGTTTGATCACACACAGTTCCTGCTGCGGGTATGTACGCTCCGGTTTCTCCTCCTGCACCTGTAGGGAACAGATATGAAGCGTCCAAATTAGCGTAGGCAAACGGTTGTGGGTCTGAGGTGCACTGATAGGCAGCCCCTTGGGGCACGTATTGTTGTGAGGCTCCTGATGGTCCACCTGAGCCCGAACCTTCGGGGCCCGGACTAAGATCGAATGGGGACATGTTGAGGGACATGAGGCCTGACTGCTGGTCCATCGTCATGCTCGGCCGCACTTAGCGGCTGCTTATTACAAATCCCTACGACGGCGTTCAACCGAAACAACGTTCACACAGTCACTGAGTTCACTGGCGGTCTGACCACAACACTATCTGCCGCTGGCGGGCTGCACCTGTTCAAGCACTATGGTAAGAGGCACGTAAATCCAGCACATTTTGTTCTATAAGAATTCGGCTTAAAAACTGCAGGCGCCGGGCGCCGTGCTCTGTGTAACTATCGCAACGAAAATTATTATAAGAGTTTGTTGACGGCGCGCGTTATTACGATCGCGTCAAGTATTGTTATCGCGGCGACACACGTGCCGTTCAAGAGACGTCCCGCGATCGACTGGCGACCGGCCGGCGACAACGGTCGCGCGTGCCGGCGCCTCCCGCATGCGCGCCCCGCCGCTACCCGCGAAGCCCCGCCCGCTCGCACAATGGAAAACGATTAGGAGCCCATGTAATAAGTGAAAGTGAGTCGGTGACCCACTTTCCCGCGATCCAGGTCTATGTTAGTGCGCGTTCGCGCGGTTGCGCCACAGCGCTGGCGAGGCACGGCGCGGGGGGCGGCCCACTGACCCAGTTGCGCACAGTGCCGCAGCAGGGCAGGGTTGCCGCGAACAACGAGCTTATGTTTACGTTCGCACAGCATCGCCTCTTGTCTAATGAGCATCCGTTCTATCTACGTAAGAAGCAGAAACGTTATCAGTCACTTCAGCGGGCTCAACGTTCGGATGCCGATGACAATTTTTATCAAAAATTTTCAATAAAAAAAATAAGACGAGATCTTGTGTTCTGTCTTTTTGGTCCTATCGAATAACTGACCTACATAAGTTGGTTTATAGTCTAAACGTAAAGAATATTATTATGTAAACGTCCTTAAATCAAAATGTTTAGAAGTTCGATTAGTAAAAGCAAAGCATTCGCAACTTTTTTGGAGAACTATTTTATTTTCAGAATAGTAATTATTTCAAAAGTATTTATAAAAATACGCTGATATACTTAAAGAGCACAGTTAGAGTCACGTTTTAATTAGTTCTCTTTTGTAATCTTAAGACTTGAAACTATAAAAGAACCATTAAATAATAGAATAAAGACAAATGAAGTCAGAATATACGCGTCATGCGTCAGTTGAAAGAATAATTATTATTTAGCTAATTCTTACTTAGAACTGTTAAATGTGCTTCTTACAAAAAATATATGTAGTCTTAGGATCCACTATACATAAAGTTAATTTTAGAAACCCTGGCCCTAATCAGACCTGTTCAAAAAATATGAAGCCAAATCCCGTTCAGTCATAGACAATTTTGTCTAGTATTTTATTATTTCTTCCATTAAGTTAAAAATTATGTAGATAGATAAATAGAATATGTAATAATACGACACATGAAACTTGTTTAAATAATTACATTATTAAATTTTAGTATTGATATATTAATAATAGTTAATTTAAAATAATTCCTTTCTCAATATTATAATATTATTAGGTCCAAGGATCGAATACGTTAGATATACGACACTCAAGTGTTAAAAACTTACTGTTACTTAAAGCGAAAAGCAAGGAAAACTAACGTTTGGGCTTCTTCAATGTAATAAGAGTACCAAAACCAAAATATTTAATTTACAATACAATCAAGAAACATTAGTTTTACTATTAGTTATTCTTAGCAAAGTAAATTAAAGATCTTGACCTGAATTTGGTTAAAATCAGTCAACAGGTCACGAACAAGTGACTGTCTGTGACAGCCTTGTACTTACTCAGCGTGCAACGATAGCCGACGTATTATCTTCTACTGGGGCTGTACCACGATCTCTAAGAGCAGTATTATTGCCGTCTTACTTTACGAGAGAGTGTGACAACTCGATACAATTTGCATAGATCTGTCTCTTTCTATCGTTAAGGACTCCTACTATAATAGTACATAAATAAGCACGTGAATAGCATCCAGATAGATGCGCGAATATGGATAGGTATATTACTATGAGAGATTGCATCATGGGTAATCTTGTTAAATTCCATCGGTCCTTATTTCAACCATACTTTACTCAGACAAGTTCCAATAAAATACCAAACTGGTTTATATAACTGGTCAATAAATGGTAGGTTATCTTTCAGTTTTGATGCATAAAATGGCGTTGGGATAGGCTATCGAAAATGAATTCTGCTGAGATCCAGCCATAAACGCATTTTAATATTCAGCGTGCTTTCGATATTAATATTAAATGTTCATGCAATATTCGTCATCCGTTGAAAGAAGCAACTGTATTATAACAATACACAACAAAGTGTACACAGGAAAGCACATATTGCGTACAATACGACGTAATGAGTCAATAAGTTTCGATTTCATAATCAAGACCTGAATACCGGATGAAAAAGCGACAGTTGTGGTGGGTACACAAAGTGTGTCATTTTCGCTATCGTGCAGACGCCGCGACCTCCTACGAAAGTAAGAGTGGTCGCAGACTCACGCGCAACTTTGCTTTCTTCGCATGCGCGCACCTGACGTCATGCTTTCTCCGCCAGTGACGTGCGCTGATGTAACTATTGTAATCCGCCACTGTGTAATAGACGCGCCGTCATCGATTGTACTATCGTTGCACGATTTCAAATACATAACGCGGAAACACGCGCTTGCTTATTAAATTATTCATTGAATCCTACTGCGTCCGTGATTCATGTTTTAAAACATTTCATTTGATAAGTTTTGCCTCATGTGAGATCGAATGATCGAAGTCAACTAAAGGATACGAGAAATTAAAATTTCAGTATCAGTTCGTAGAGCCTCATTAGAGGGTAAAGTTTAGTTAAAAAAAAAGGTATATTGTCTTTTATATGTATAAGTATTTGCATAAATGACTAGCATGAACACCGTAGGTACTACAACGCGCGCCGTAACACCTTATACCAATATTATTTTCTATTGTTTTGAATTTTCCTACCATGAGATCATAATAGCAAACGAATTGCCATACTCAAACATTATTGTTTTAATAGCAGTTTTGGTACATAAATAGTTATTTAAATTCGTACCATGAAGCCAGATTGACTATTACTTAATTTTAATTTAATCTTAAAAAGTCATAGGTAAATACGAAACGAATTTATCATTTGAACGGGTGAAAGGAATATCGAAATTCCGACCGGTTAACGAACAATCCTTCTCTTCCATCCCTGCACAGGGAAGATGACTCGTTGGGCCATGCCGCGAAAGAGAAAGCCGATCTCCTGGGCTCTCTTTTCGCGTCCAACTCGACCCTGGATGATCAAGGAAAGCAACCACCGGCTATCTTGCGGTGTGATACCAACATGCCGGAGGTTAAATTCCGGCAAAGTGCAGTGCGTAAAGCACTTCTTTCCTTGGACATTCATAAGTCGAGTGGGCCCGATGGCATCCCTCCGATCGTGTTGCGGACATGTGCTCCAGAGTTGGCACCGGTTCTAACGCGTCTTTTTCGGCATTCATACTCATCAGGCGTCGTCCCGAACTCTTGGAAGACTGCTTTGGTGCATCCGATCCCTAAAAAAGGCGACCGCTCTGATCCGTCCAACTACAGACCTATAGCGATTACCTCCTTGTTCTCCAAAGTAATGGAGTCCATTATTAACTGCCAGCTCCTGCGGTACCTAGAGGAACATCAGCTAATCAGCGACCGCCAATACGGTTTCCGTCGGGGTCGCTCAGCCGGTGATCTTTTGGTTTACCTGACCCACCGATGGGCGGAGGCAGTTGAGAGCAAGGGGGAGGCGTTGGCAGCTAGTTTGGACATAGCGAAGGCCTTTGATCGGGTGTGGCACAAGGCGCTTCTTTCGAAGCTCCCTTCCTATGGGCTTCCCGAGAAATTATGCAATTGGGTCACCAGCTTCCTGTCAGATTGGAGCATCAAGGTCGTTGTCGACGGTGCATGTTCGGACTCCAAATCTGTCAATGCTGCTGTTCCACAAGGCTGTGTGCTATCTCCCACTCTGTTTCTTCTGCATATCAATGATATGCTGCAGATTAGTGGCATTCATTGCTATGCGGACGACAGCACAGGAGATGCCTCATACTCTGGCCGTGCCAACATTTCTCGGGAAAACGTCGACGAGTGCCGAAACAGACTTGTGTCTGAAGTCGAGTCTTTGTTAACAAAAGTCTCGGATTGGGGCCGACTAAACTTAGTCCAATTCAACCCCAAGAAGACACAAGTCTGCGCGTTTACCGCTAAAAATCACCATTCGTCGTATCTCCTCATTTCGAGAGTACTCCCCTGACTGCCGCAGCTAGTATTGGAATACTTGGTGTGGACATATCGAGCGACGTTCAGTTTCGGGGTCATCTGGAAGGGAAGGCCAAATTGGCCTCTAAAAAGCTTGGTGTGCTCAATAAGGCGAAGCAATACTTCATGCCGGCCCATCGCCTGCAACTTTATAAGGCGCAAATTCGGCCACACATGGAGTATTGTTCTCACCTTTGGGCGGGGGCTCCCCAGTACCAGCTCCTTCCATTTGACCGCATCCAACGTAGAGCGGCTCGAATCGTCGATGATCAGGCTCTTTCCGATCGGCTCGACACTTTGGCGCTGCGTAGAGATGTAGGCTCGCTCTGCATCTTCTATCGCATTTATCACGGGGAATGCTCGGAGGAATTGTTCGGTTTAATCCCGGCCGCTGAATTTCGCCATCGGACATCGCGTCAAAAATATCACGCATACCATCTTGATGTCTGGAAGTCCACAACTGCGCGATTCCTGAGACACTTCTTACCTCGCACAACCACTCTGTGGAATCAGCTTTCGCCGGCGGTTTTTCCGAACCGATACGACTTGGAAACCTTCAAGAAGCGAGCCTACATCTTTCTTAAAGGCCGGCAACGCACCCGCAGGCCCTCTGGTGTTGCGGATGTCTATGGGCGGCGGTGATCACTTACCATCACGTGAGCCGCCTGCCCGTTTGCCCCCTATACTATATAAAAAAAAAAAACAATCGTTCATAGATGAAAAAACCGTGAAGTGCATATTGCGCGTTTCGGTTTCAGTCTTTGGATTTCCGAATGCTCAAAGTAAAAAGTCTTCGTCTATCACATTCAAGTGAACCTCATAGTCATCTGTCGATATCTAACATAAAAAAATGCTTCGCCACTGTGATGATATGAGTCCTAATAAAAAGGCCTAGAAGATTTACAAACTTATTTGCTAATTTGATGTAATCTCTTAATATATATCATTATATGTATAACTGCAGAAGTGTATACGTATCTGTATGCTTACAAGTATGTACATGATATGCATTTCACTCCTTTTCATCGCTCATCAAGTAACATTGGCGATATTACGCAACATGGCCAATAAAAGGAAATGGACGTCTATCCACTTTAGCCCTAACAACTCGAAATTAAATTAAAAGTAGCCGTAGTTACTAACTAAGCTGTACTTGATATTGACCTTCTGACGAAGGTGTCATGTTGATATTCTTCTAATGGGGAATAGATGAAACTGGAAATCCTAAATTTGTTTCGACGAAACAAAAAAAAAAAAAAAAAAAAAAAAAAATATTTTTTTCTAAATCCAAATTAAAGACTCTTTCATTAAAAGTTGCGGTAGGGCATTCCTTAATGAGCACGGGGGCTCGTATTATGGAGCTCCCGTCTGCATTGGGAGGGGAGAAGGCCGATGCGCTGGCCGACAAATTGAGAGGGGTGTTGTCGGACATTGCCGACATCGAACGGCCGGTGAAATTGGCGGACTTGAGAGTGCTGGGTCTTGATGACTCAGCCACGGTGGAGGAGGTGGTGGCTGCGATCGCCGCTAAGGGAGGATGCGAGCCCGGCGCGCTGAAAACGGGCTCGATTCATAGGGAGGAGGAAAGCTTCGGGACACTGTTTGTTAAGTGTCCCGTCGCCGCGGCAAAAAGGGTGGTAGCTGGCAGGCTTTTGGTCGGGTGGAGCTCGGTGCAGGTTGTCGCGTTGGAGGATAAGCCCCTGCGGTGTTTCCGCTGTATGGGGCTCAAACACACAGGGGCGAAGTGCCCCTCGAACGTGGACCGCACCGGACTTTGTTTCCGGTGCGGAATGGAGGGCCATCGCATCGCGACTTGCACGGCGGCCGCACATTGCGCGGTCTGTAGGGACGCCGGTAGACCGGCGGGACATGTCATGGGGGGGAAGGAATGCCGACCCCCAGCGATCAAGTCGAAGAAGGGCGCGCGCAAGACCGCGGGGCCAACCGGTTCAGTCCGGGAGGCCCAGAAGGATAACACAATGTCGGAGTAATGGTTAGGTCCCTCAAATTTTTGCAAGGGAATATCAACCACTCCGTCGCGGCTCAGGATCTTTTCCTCCAGGCCATGGCGGAGTGGGAAGTCGACATTGCGGTCGCTGCGGAGCCGTATTTCGTGGCTCCGCAGCCACACTGGGCGGGGGACGTAGGTGGTGTTGTTGCCGTCACCGTTCGTCCCGGCGGCTTGCCGCTGGCGGTTAAGGAGAGGGGGGACGGGTTTGTTGTGGTCGAGCGGGAGGGGTGGACGGTGATCGGCGTCTACTTCTCCCCCAATAGACCGAGGGTGGAGTTCGAGGGCTTCCTTGACGGCCTCGGCCAGGCGGCGCGTCGTGCGCTGCCATCGCCGATTGTTGTCATGGGGGACCTCAATGCCCGGTCAAGGGCATGGGGGGACGCGAGGGCAAATCGTAGGGGCGAGTGGCTGGAAGAGTGGTTGGTGGAGGTAGGGCTCGTTCCAGCAAATGTAGGAAGCGTCCCGACGTGTGTGCGACCGCAGGGCGAATCGAGGGTAGACATTACGCTCGTCTTGCCTGCGGCCGCACGGATGGTAAGAAATTGGAGGGTGGAGGATGCGGAGACCTTGTCGGACCACATGTACATTAGGTTTGAGGTCTCCGCATCCGGGAGGGCGCAGGACGTGTCGAGGTGTGCCCTGCGCCACTTCCCGAGATGGGCAATCGGTCGCCTCGATCGCGATCTGGCGGAGGAGGCGGCCATCGTGCACGCGTGGTGCTCGTCCGGCACAAGTACGGGGAGTGTCGACGAGGGGGCTGCCAGAATAAGAGCGGCGTTGGTCGGCGTGTGCGATGCGGCGATGCCAAGAGTGGTGGGGCGCCGCAAAGCGAGAAGGGCCACTTACTGGTGGAGTGCGGAGATCGCGGACTTGCGGTCCGTCAGCGACGTCGCACGGAGGGAGTACCGCCGCTATCGTCGTAGGAGGCGGCGGGACCCCGAAGAGGAGGAGGTGCTGCGGGCTGCTTACGCGGAGCGCAAGAAGGCGCTCCAGGCCGCCATTAGCAAGGCCAAGGAGAGCGCGAGGGAGGCGATCCTGGAGGGCCTCAACAGAGACCCATGGGGACGGCCGTTTAAAGCGGCCCGGAGGAAGCTCCAGACAGCGGGGCCCCCGCTGACGGAGACTCTACAGCCGGACTTCGTCGGTGGGGTCATGAGGCAGCTGTTCCCGGTGGCTGCGCCCTTGGAAGTCCCGAGGATGGCTCCTCTAGTGGTGGAAGAGGGAGGAGAAATACCTCCCCCAATTTCTGATGGAGAAATGGAGGTTGTGAAAGACCGCCTCAAGACGAGGTGGAAGGCGCCAGGCCCAGATGGGGTGCCCGGAAAAGTGCTGGCGATAGCGCTGGAGCACATGGAGGAGGAGCTGCGGGGACTGTTCGACCAGTGTTTGGTGGAAGAGCGGTTCCCGGAACTATGGAAGGAGGGCCGTGTTTGCCTCCTTCCTAAGGCAGGTCGTCCCCCCGACTCACCTTCGGCTTACCGGCCGATAGTCCTTTTGGATGAGGTCGGTAAAACGTTCGAGAAGGTGGTGAGTCGGAGGATTGTTAGACATTTGGAGGAGGGGGGCCCGGGATTGTCAGAGTCCCAGTATGGCTTCAGGGCCGGTAGATCGACCATTGACGCGATATTGGCCCTGAAAGCCCATACGGAGGAGGTGGTCGAGAGAGGAAGGAAGGCATTGGCGGTATCACTTGATATCGCCAATGCATTTAATAGCTTGCCATTCGCAGTTATCGAGGAGGCGCTGCGGGCGCATGAGACGCCGCTGTATTTAAGGCGGCTCGTGGCCGATTATCTTTCAGAGAGGGTCGTCGGCTACGTGGACGCAACGGGTGGCCTTGTTCGTCGTCGCCTGGAGTGCGGGGTCCCGCAAGGTTCGGTGTTGGGTCCCCTCCTGTGGAACATCAGCTACGACTGGGTGCTCAGGGGCGCGCTTCTTCGCGGATTGCGCGTCCTCTGTTTCGCCGACGACACTCTGGTCGTAGCCCAGGGGGGGACATTTGGGGAGGTGTCAAGTCTGGCCTCGGTGGGGGCCACTCTAGTGGTGGATAGGATTAGGGCCCTCGGACTGGAGGTAGCCCTGACGAAGACGGAGGCCGTACTTTTCCACGGTCCGAGGGGGGGGGCTCCAACGGGGTCTGTTATCAGTGTGGACGGAGTTGTCGTGAGGGTGAGTCCCAGTATGCGTTATCTGGGGCTCATTCTGGATGGAAGATGGGGGTTTGGGGCGCATTTTAGGGCGCTGGAGCCGAGATTGGTCTCGGTGGCTGGCGCGTTGGGGCGTCTTCTCCCAAATTTAGGTGGGCCGGACCAGGGGGCCCGTAAGTTGTACTGTGGCGTGGTTAGGAGTATGGCGTTGTACGGGGCGCCGGTTTGGGTGGACGCGCTTTCGCGCGACAATAGGAGGCTACTGCGCAGGCCGCAGAGGATCATTGCGGCGAGGGCGACAAGGTGTTATAAAACGGTGTCGTTCACTGCGGCCTGTGCTTTGGCGGGTACTCCGCCCTGGGAGTGGGAGGCGGAAATCCTGGCCTCCGCCTATCGCTTCCGGGTGGAGAGGAGAAGGGAGGGCGAGATCGCGACTGCGGAGGAGCTGAGGGCGGTTCGCAGAAGGGTGGAGGAGGCGGTGATGGACCGCTGGAAGAGAGATCTGGAGGAGCCGCAAGCGGGCCATAGGCTGGCGGAAGCGATTCGCCCTATCCTTAGGGAGTGGGTCTCGCGTAAAAAGGGGGGGTTAACTTACAGGGTTGTGCAGGTGCTGACCGGACATGGTTGCTTCGGTCGGTACCTGCATAAGATAGCGAGGAGGGAGCAGTCGCCAGTGTGTCAGGAGTGTGATGAGGGCGTAGAAGACACGGCCCATCACACTCTGGCGGTCTGCTCAAGGTGGGCAAGTCAAAGGCACGACCTAACATCTGTGGTCGGTGCCGACTTGAGTCTCCCAGTACTGATGGGGGAGATGGTACGGAGTTCCGAGGCGTGGAACGCGGTGGTCTCCTTCTGCGAACGAGTAATGTTGCAGAAGGAGATCGCCGAAAGGAGAAGGGAGTGCGCCGCTCCAGCGGGCACCATTAGAGCGAGGAGGAGAGGGGAGCGTAGGAGAAGGTTCGCCCATCTCCTTCGCTCTCCGTAATGTGTCCATTGTAGGACACGAGTAGTGCCATCGTGGCAAATCGCCGAGGTCGCGGTAGTTTACAACGTTATCCCGCGGCCTCAACACGGCGAAAAGAGGGGCCAGAGGGGGTTTAGTGGGTCGGGTCACCAGGCTGTCTGGCTAGCAGACAGTCGCGAGTGATTCAACCCCACACTCTCCCGGCAGTTTCAAAAGAGCCCCGCCGGTGAGGTAAGGTTTGTTGAAACTTCCCCCTCTATAAAAAAAAAAAAAAAAAAGGGCATTCCTTAATGAAATATATTAAAACAACTCTAGTACATAAAAATGCGATTGGGGTACCTTTAAATACGAAAGTTCGAAATTATACTTTTCTTAAACACTAATGGCCTTATTCATAATCGTATTATATGCTAACGCCAACGAGCCCGTCAAAGCCCGGTTATTTAGTTTCTTGGGAAACCCTTTGAATGTGTTTGTATATTTTGGTGCACTGAAGAACTGTACAATATATACAATATTGTTTTTTGTGTGGTTATTCATTAATAATAAATATTATAATTTAGTTCTCACATCAAATTATTTCCTATTACCATTTCGTTACGAGCGCCGGATATAAACGTCATCCAATCGATCAACTTCGTGTACTAGTGCCGGCAATAGACGACGCCAGCGTGATACCGTTTGACCACCGTCCACGTAGCGTTGAAAAACGTAAGTACCGACGCAAGATATGCACACTTTGCTACTGCTGTTCCACGCTGGCGTTACTCCGATGGATCGGCGTTTGGTGCCATTGGTGCTTCAGCGGAGCGGATTGGCTTAACGAAATTAATTTTAAAACATACAATTCAAAGTGACTCGCACATCCAACGCCCAGTAGGGACGGCAGACAACGGGGCATACAAGGAAACCTATATTAAATCTGTTAAATACCGTTAGCATTACACAAAACGTAGGTAGGAATTGATTTATACCTATACATATACCTACATATTAGAAATATACGGAACGAATTATAAAGTTGTCGCACGCACTACCACTTTGTGGGACCAGCTCTCACCGGCGGTTTTTCCGTATCGATACGACTTGGGAACCTTCAAGAAACGAGCATATTCTCATCTTAAACGCCGGCAACGCATCCTCAAGACCCCTGGTGTTGCGGATGTCTATGGGCGGCGGTAGTCGCTTACCATCAGGTGAGCCGCCTGCCCGTTTGGCTCCTCTAATATAAAAAAAAAATATATAGGTATATATAACATGTAATTACTACTGTTAAGACCAAGTTGTGGGTAGCGTTTCAAAATGGCAGTCCATATTAATAGGTAAAAGTCCAGACAACAAACACGTTTCATACTGTATTGTTTTTTAAAGTGACCTATGTCGCGGGGCCTTCAGGGATCTCCTGTAAATAAGTCTTAATAAATTGGATTGACTTTCTTTTTTGTATTTTCAATTCTTGAATTGGATTGGAAAAGGTCAAACTGCAGCGCACCGCTATTTTCTATGAATTTTATATAGTCATGCACTACGATTTGCGATATAATATTTATAAGAACCATGTCAATTTCTTTTGGTATTATTCAATAACTAAACGAAATAGCCATATTCCTTCAATCAATTTAAAGTTCGAAAAACAAAATTAGTACATACACATGTTATCTATTCTAGAGGTTCGTAGGTTCATTCGCAGAGAAAATTTGACCTGTTTTCCCGGAAAAGTAAATCGATGTCCTTTTCAATCCTCCTAAGATTTATCCATATTCAATCATGATTACGTTAGACGCATTATTATTAGTATGGAAATTTTGGGTCTAAGTATCGATGTTATACAATCAGATCTTATTTAAAAAAAATCATGTCATCGACACAATAATACTTTAATTATATAATAAGTTAGTTATAATACATTAGCAAATAATGATCCCGTTACCCATCGAATGAAAAGTACTCTACTCTGTGCTAATGAGAGCGTAAATTTTATAGATTTTGCAGTTAAAACTAATAATAAATACATCCAGGATTATGGAATCTTATTTTCCGTGTCGACTGATAAAAAAATAACTAACATAGTATATATAACATAAAATAATACATTTTTTAATAATAATCAGGAGGCGCACCGCGTGTATAATGTACCTTTTCGATACGACGCAACTAACAAGGTCAAAGGATGAAAAAAGTTAGTAAAATTGCTCTCTGGGCTCCCCGTTTATCTTCAATAGAGCTTACATATCTATACCTACAACAATCGATGTATTCATAAAGTGAATACATACAAACGGCAATAACAGCGATTTAGTAACGGAAGCTCTTAATTAGCAACCGACATACTTAATCAATATCTATCTTGTTGTATAAATAATAAATAAGATAATATATAAATCGAAAGTAAAAATACGTGATGCAAGTAAATAAAAGTATCGTAGTCAAATTACATAATATATTATTATAAATAAAATCTTCTCATAGTTATTTGAAACAATGTATATAACACAATTTAGGCACATAACGTAATTAGATAGTCTGTGACATAAGATTTTAAGAATAATTATAAAATTCCTGCATTATGTTCAAGAGAATAAATGATTGCGTGATACCGCATCGATGCCAGTGGGTAGGGGTGTTGCGTGAGTATACTGAATATTTAAGTCAAGTGCAAGCGGTTACTGGGTCAGCGGCGGCTAATTCACCCTCGTGTTATTATCCCATAAAAATATAATGAATACACTAACTAGGTTACCTACATTAGTTAGTCATCATAGCTTCCGTAGATGGTTTCGTTTTATTCCTACTGATGACATTTTCTTACATTATTTTAATTATTTATCATGTCAAAGAAATGTCATCAACCATAGCCGCTGAAAATCAGCGCCAAACCATTGAATAATGATGTGGCAAATGCTGAGTGGCTGTTTTTTATTCACATATTTAATTATTAATATTTCATTTTGTTTTGTTTTATTTTATTATTATTTTGATTTTTTCAGTTATTTTTAGGTTATGTTAGTTTAGTTGTTTAGGACAACTGTAGTAATTTATTTTTTGTAGTGGCTAAATAAAACAATATTCATAGCACGAGCAGACAGAATTCAAATTTCCACCATTATCACTTGACTAGAACTCTACTAATGTGCGCCGATACATTTTCTTCCACGTAAGCCTCATCTATATATATAAAAGAGATTTCCACCTATATAGTCACTCATCACGATATCTCTGGAACCATAAGGCGTAGCGACTTGAAATATGGTAGGAATATTCCTTTCGCCAAGTAGAGGTCAGCTAAGAACGGATTTTACGAAATTCAACCCACAAGGAGGGTTGCGGGGGCAATTGCTAGTACGAGTATATAATTGATTGCCAGCAGTGATTTTTCCGAATCGATACGCCTTGGTTACTTTCAAGAAGGCCGACGACACACGCGACTCTTGATGCGAAATGCATAATTATTCCCCAAAAATAAATCACCTACAAGATGTTATTTATGCAACTGAATGAAATTAAACCCAAACCATAAATATAATTTTATTTCGCAGTCATAAAATTATGTACGAATTTTTCAGTCAATAGTCTTGAATTATTCTACATATATCGAACTGTTCTACTTAAAGTTAATTTAAAATAGTCACAAAGACAATAAAAGGAGGTTGTCTGGTTTCAGCGAAGCTAAGGCCTCACATACACGCTCAAACAAATGTTTGAGAGATTATGTTATAATAACTATAACTTGAAGCAGTGGTTCATACACTAACAAACCTTGCATCTAAATTCATAGTAAAATCATGTTCTTGCTGTGTAAAGAACATGTTCAGATTGCAGATAACGCTACAGTTATCTGCAATCTGAACATGTTCGTACAGAATTATTCGACATTGCATTTGTATCGTACGGTTGAGGCATAGGTACCATCATGAACTTAGTGCTCGTGTCTCGATATCCTGATATTAAAAGGAAACTTATCAACTTTGATACTTATCGATTAACTAGTAAAGTCATTAATCCGAGGCACTAGCATGAACTGATTGCCAGTAAGTGTCAGTCAGTGGTATGGGAAATCATTTGAAATTGCAAACAAGTGACAAATTGACGATACGAAACTTTCTCGCAAGTTTTTTTATTAAAGTTATGTATCGACAGACGAGCATGAGGTTCACGTGATACCCCAGCCACAGAACATCAGTCACTGATGCGCCGTCGACCTACTTTTTACTTCGAGCATTCGGAAATTCATAGACTGAAACCGAAACACGCATTTCACGGTTTTTCCATCTATAAACGGTTGTTCGTGTTTGGGGTAACACTGCTATGTTTCGTTTAAGTAGCTACATGTGCGAAGGCCTAACTGGAAATAGGCACTGAAAAATATTACGAAATGGTGATTGACAAGCGAGCATAAATCAAATCAGTTGCTATCCGACTTCACCTACTTTGGTACACAAAGGCGTCGGTATAATGTGCTCCAGTATAGCAGATGCTTGGAATAACAAAGTAGTGTTGCCCAACTCAATAGTTCTGCCGACCTGATTCCAAGATACGACGATTTCACTTGTCCTCATAATATCTTTCTTAACAGATTAATGTACGTACTGAATGATAGAACAAACAATTTGACGCTTTAGGCTTTTACAGGGACTTAAAAAAATACATACTAGATATTATGTAGGTACGTCTCAACTCAACTGCACAAGTTGCCTTTTAACATCGAGAAAAGTTACAAAATTTAAAGGCGCATTTTAAAATAGTCACAATAAAAAGAAAATGGACTTTGAAGGAATATAATGTTAGTATGTTCTTTCCCAATGATATAATAAAAGAGAGAGAAATTAGATGAGAAGAAAGAGTTCACAACAATAAGAAGCCAAAGAAAGTAAAACTTAAGAATTAAAGCTAAATTGTAATAAACAAGAATAATATCTTTTATATTGCGATTTTTTTAAATTTTCCTTTGTTTGAAGAAAATTAATGAGAATTAATATGACTGCAAAGCCCAAGATTGCTAAATGTGTCGACATTTAGCAACGTAATATTGTCTTTTATTAACGCGAGTATCACACATTTAAATAAAATACTGTATACCGGATTAAAACGCGATTTATTATTTAAATTATTTATCCCGACGTTTCGGATGCTTTTCAGCAACCGTGGTCGCAGTCTCCCGCGACCACGGTTGCTGAAAAGCATCCGAAACGTCGGGATAAATAATTTAAATAATAAATCGCGTTTTAATCCGGTATAGAGTATTTTATTTAAATTTAGCAACGTGCTCGTTCGTAGCAATATGTATATACTATATACGTATTAGCTTCTGTCTGCGGCTTTGTCTACGTAGCCTATTTTATATCCGAGCTGTTTTTTCATCAATTCCCTTAATATTGCCTTTTATTAAGGCGAGTTTTACACAAATATACTTTTTACTTGATAAAAACGCGATTTATTATTTATCCCGACGTTTTAGTCTGCCAGTGTAAAGAACTCGAAATGTTTGCTGAAAAGACTTCGAAACGTCCGCGTCGGGATAAATAATTAATTAATAAATCGCGTTTTAAAACAGCAAACGTTATTTTATTTAAATCAATGTCCTTACTATATAAATATTCTAACCGCGGCTACATATCTACCAGGGATGTTACGGAGCTTCGATTTCGGTTCCGAAAAGTCGGAACTTCCGATTGATTTTGCACCTCCGATTCCGATTTCGGTTCCGATAGATTTAAATCGGAGGTTATAATAAGAGGTCGAAGCACATCGGCGGCAGTGGCCGCGGTCAGTGCCATTTTATTTAATTAAATTCTGTTTAAAAATTAAGAAAATTAGTTTATTTTTATATATCACACCCAGGAAGGTGTATACTTTTTTGAACTGTATTAATGAAACTGATGAATAATGTTTGTAATTTTATTTTATTACACAATTCTCTTTTGTGTCTGCCTCCGATTCCGGTTTCAGTTCCGATTCCGGTTCCGATAAACCAAATTTAAAAACTCCGATTCCGAATTCGGTTCCGGTAAAACCACTTCCGTAACATCCCTAATATCTACTACATATTTAACTCCAGATGGTTAGTTTAGATAGTTTTGTTGTTACAGTATGCAAAGTTCCTTAAAATATAGGTCTAAAATGCAGAAACATTATTTATTTCTTATGAAAACTCTTCACACTCTTAATGGATTATTTCCGTGATAAAAAATATTTATCCTGTCCTTCCCCGGGACTCAAACTATCTCCACCGGCGTAGCATAGGGGGGTGGAGTAGGGTGCGGGCGGCAGTATGGCGGGGGCGGCATTACACAGGTAACGGTAAAAAAATAAACTTCCTTCAATGCTTTTTATTCGTATTTTTTTTGTTGTTGTTAGTACTTCACCATAATGATAGAGTTTCTCGGTAAGTGTTATTCAATAATAGTATAACCATGCCCCAATTTGTTTATGATCAATTGCAACCCCCTTAGGGTGGCGAATTTGAGATCCCACCGGATGCTAGTGACCTATGCAACGCCACTGACTATCTCCATACCAAGTTTCATCTAAATCGGTTTAACGGTTAATGATCGTGAAGAGGTAACAGACAGATAGAATTATTTTCGCATTTTTATTAGTAGGGATAATATCTGGATTGCATAATAGGAAACAATTATAGAAGTATAGTAGATATAGTAAGTAGAGAACTTACAGCTCCTTAGATAGAATCCCACGACGCAGATAAGAAAGCTCATTTCGATATTCCGTTCAATACCCGAAGTTACCAGACATGGGGAAAACATGTTTACAGAAAATTATAAACATCTAGTCCTGGTGGGATTCGAACCCACGACCCATCGGAGCCAACGGCAACTACTGGCGACAAATGGTTTCAAATGTGCGAGGCAGAAAATTCCAAAGATAGCAAACAAAGATATCATTTTAATGGTTAGAAACTGTTTTAGGTCGTATTATGTATAAAAGTAATTATGAGTTAGTACTTCAGTAAAAAGACAAGAATACAGAACAAACATGTGACTAGTTCGGTGAAGCGGTAATAATTCAATTTCTGTTACCAGTTATCCTTTCGTTATTAATTTCTTTATAGGAGCAACACATGCGAACAATTTCATTAAAACGACGTGTTATTGTAAACAGTTTCTTAGAATATGTTTGCTGTCTTAGAATACTTTCTGGCATCTAGATAAAGCTTCAACTAATACTGTAACTAGTTATGTCCGAATACGCGGATATCTGCGGATGCGGAGAAGAAAAATCCATATGCGATACATTCGTTTTAGGGATATAATACCTTATTAATTATTATGAATAAAAATAATATATTATTTTTGTATTTCTAAAATAAAATATATGACACCTTTATATTTCAAATTATGTATTTAAATAAATGTATTAAAGGTCACGCGTATCGAGAGTAAATCTCGAAGAAGAAAGTTAAGCGTAAATACCGACACCAAATATCCGTAATCAGATCCGTATACGCGGATATACATCTTTAACGATCCGCCACATCACTAAGTTTAACATATGACAGTATAGCATTATCTGAATAATTTTATATATTGTAGTAAACGAACCAGATGAACGTATCTACAAAGAAATCAAAAACAGTTTTTCTCAGTGGCATAGCATAGGTCACTAGCACCCGGTGCGGATCCATAATTTGCCGCCCCCTTATTTTTGAAATTGATTATATAAAATTTTGGCCATGGTAAATAGTACTCTTATTAAATAGCACAAACCTAAAGAGAAACTCTGTTATTACGGTGATGTACGTAGTAACAAAAAATTAAATAAAAAACGTTGAAGGAAGTCATTTTTTTACCGTTGCCTGTGAAATGCTGCCGCCGTCAAAGTGCCGCCCAGGGCGGACCGCACCCTCCCCCCCCATGCTACGCCACTGGTTTTTCTACATAAGTACCTAAATAATTCTTAACTTTATTATAAACTAGCAACGCGCCCCGGCTTCACATGGGTGCAATGTAGATGTACCATACACAAAACATAGCCTATGTTACTCGCTGATAATGTAGCTTTCTATTGGTGAAAGAAGTTTCAAAATCCGTCCAGTAGTTTTTGAGTTTATTCATAACATACAAAAATACAAATCTTTCCTCTTTATAATATTAGTATTTATTAGGTATAGATCTCTAATAGTGTGACAATATACTGATCAAAATTTTTATTTCTCAATTATATAATTTATGATTTATCTGTATTAAAATGGTAAAGTAGCTGGTAAAATTTTAAGTGGCGAATTGTCACAGTATTTTTGCTCTCTTGTAAAATTGAGAAAATACAGATACGTCTGACTCTTACACCGCAATATTCGAAGACAGTTTATAAAAAATGGCCAACTTACTCTTTAAGATCATTTATATAAATAAAATATAAAAACAACAACAAACCTAATCTTACATAACATATCAGAGTAACTTACTTCTATAATTTATTTAGGTAGGAATCTCTCCAGTCTCCACCGTAACATTTGCTGTATGAACTACGTAAGTAGGTACTTTTGACAGAGAAAAGACTGTTCACTTTGTCAAGTGCCTTTATATAGCCCGTTTAAATTAGACCACTAACCAACCCAATGTATTTTTGCACTTGAGCATATTGATCATCTGTACTATATTCTATATATCATAATATGTATTTATATGAAGAGGAAAGATTTGTATTTTTGTATGTGTGTAACCGACCGCTTTCAAAAATTATACCACCATAAGATTGCTACATTATCCCTGAGTAACATGGCTTCCTACTAAAACTTCGATAATGTAACCCAAGGTGTAAAAAAATTGCCATAAAAAATGTCTTCGTCGCATTCGCTGAGGAAACTATTGATGATAGAACAACAAAAAATCTACAATATTAAAGAATATAAGAGATAAGGCGGGTTTTTTCGTAATTCAAACCCTAAGGGGGTGAAATAGGGGATAAAAGTTTCTATAGAAATTCGTCATTTTTAAAATTAAATCCTTAAAAATTGGTATTTGAACTTTCGGTTAAAGTTAAGAAAGACTTATTTTAGTATTTCTCGAAATTCTACCGTTAAGGGTATAAAATAGGGGATAATAATAATAATAATAATAATCTTTATTAATTACTGCAATATTTACATAAAATAATTTAAACCCAGACTCCTGAAATATGATAGTTAAGTGAAATGTTAAAATGTTAAATGAAAGTCGTCATTGCTTTTAAGTCGACATCTTTTTTTTCCTCCAGAAATTAATAAAAAAATGGAACTTAGCCGCACGCGCCATTTCCCGGATAATATAAAAAACATGATGAGGCGGGCCAACTCATTCAATGAGTATATCTTATCGTGACATACAATGAAACCTAAGGACGGACATAAGGTACTTTCCAAAGATTGATTTTGACTACTTACAGTTATAAAAGAAATCTACGCGAACAAAGTCGCGGGCAACAGCTAGTTGTACACATATTTTTAACATAACGTGGTTTTTTGAACTAAAGTTTAGACAAGATTTAGGAAGGAAAAGACCAATCTATCGCCTTGACTAGATTTTCATCGAACTGAAATCCCCGTTTTATTAAATACTAGCAACGCGCTCCGGCTTCACACGGGTGCAATGTAGATGTACGATACAGAAAAAAAATAGCCTATGTTACTCGCTGATAATGTAGCTTTCTATTGGTGAAATATTTTTTAAAATCAGTCCAGTGGTTTCTGAGTTTATTCATAACATACAAAAATACAAAAATTCAAAAATACAAATCTTTCCACTTTATACTCGTAATATTAAGTATAGACTATAGATGGTTCTCATAGCAACAAGGTTCTTTTCTCTTAAGCTTACGTTGATATTTCGTGGGTCCGGCAACTTCAAAAACACCATTACTGCTAGGGTTAATTTTAACTTAAGTAAAATCTCGTCATGTGATATTTTGATGAATTTTAATGATCGTGTACTTTCAAAAATATGGAAAGTGAAACTTTATATCTGTCGCTTAAGTTCAAATTCATGTTTAATCAAAATGCTTTATATTTTAAGAACAGCTGTCGTTTTAATATTGTCTTTCATTAACGCGAGTATCACACATTAAATAAAATACTTTATAACGGATTAAAACGCGATTTCTTATTTATGCCGACGTTTCGGATTCTTTTCAGCAACCGTGGTCACGGATCGCTGTCGTTTTTTTTACATGATTCACCTTTTCCTTAGAATTTTCTTTGAGGCCGTATCGTGGCCAACGGACAGAGCTAGGCAGGTATATCTAATATATAAAATTCTCGTGTCACGGAGTTCGAACTTGAACTCCTCCGAAACGGCTCGACCGATTCTCATGAAATTTTGTGTGCATATTGGGTATGAGAATCGGACAACATCTATTTTTCATCCCCCTAAATGTTAAGGGTAATCCACACCTAATTTTTTTTTTTTAATTTTTGGACGAAATTTTTGTTTTTATTTTTTTATAATGTGGCATTAAAAAATACATAGGTACAACCCTAAATTTTATACTTTTCTATCACAAACCCCTGCTTTTTTTGTCAAAAAATCTAGACCTGTGCGAAGCCGGGACGGGTCGCTAGTTAAATTATATAACTCTTAATGGCTGTAATTAAAATTATTAAAAGCAGTGAATGTCAGCAAAAGGAATGAAGCACTTTGGAGTAAATTTTAATCCAGGTCACATCCAACTGCTCTTAATTATGGAGATGCGTAAAGCTTTGGGAAATAGGATGGCTTATATAATATAACTAGCAACGCCCCGGCTTCACACTGGTGCAATGCAGATGTACTATACACAAAACATAGCCTATGTTACTCGCTGATAATGTAGCTTTCTATTGGTGAAATCGGTCCAGTAGTTTTTGAGTTTATTCATAACTTACAAAAATACAAATATTTCCTCTTTATAATATTAAGTATAAGTATAGAAGTATAGATTGGACAAATAATAAATAGATTTCAATATAACACGAATATAAAAAAGAGTGAAATTATTATTTACTGTAGGTAAAAGTAATACAGCGATAAAAAAGTATCAATGGAAAAGTTCTTTAGCTAAACTCGGCCCTACAAAATCAGATATTAAAAAAACATATATTTTTTCTGAAATTCCGGTTTATGGCTTGTCCATGCGAAAGTGGAATGTGGATCATAGCACAAAGACGATCTGCAATTTACATCGATGATCCATACTGATAACAGGCGATGTAGTGAGTGGGGCGGGCAGTAATGACATATGTTTATTCTTATGCATTTCCTCGCTATCTTAATTATCTTTAAATACTAGCGACCCGCCCCGGCTTCGCACGAGTCAAGATCTTTTGACAAAAAAATCAGGGGTTGTATGTATTTTTAATGCCACATTATAAAAAAATAAAAACAAAAAATTTCGTCCAAAAATTAAAAAAAAAAAATTTGGGGTGGACTACCCCTAACATTTAGGGGAATGAAAAATAGAATTTGGCCGATTCTCAGACCTACTGAATACGCATATAAAATTTTGTAAAAATCGGTCAAGCCGTTTCGGAGGAGTATGGCAACGAAACCTGTGACATGAGAATTTTATTTTATATTTTAGTGGAAACAACCAAATAATCCTTACGTATTGAAATCATACAAACATAGTATTTAACAACAAATATTTTCGAATATTTGAATTTGATGAAATATAAAATAGACAAGTTTCAACTTTCAAACAAAGGAAACGTTTTCATTTTATAATCATCGAATTACACGAAAAGTTAAATCTTAATTATTTCACTTTAATTGAAACTTAGCAATGCTTCTATGATTTAGTTAATTATGTCTATAACTTGTACATGAAAAGGATAAAGCTTCGGGTGTTTTGAAACCTTGTATAACCCTGTAAATAATTGGAATCTGGAATTACAAAGGTTATTACAAAATGCAGTCGAAAAATACAATATTATTAGTTCTAACAAACAATTCATTCTAACAGAGTAATAGAAACGGTAAGGCAATGAATACCAACGATCAATAAGCAGGTTAATTACTAACTAACTTATTGACATTTTGTCGATCATTTAGCAGGTAGTGTAGTAAAATGAAAAGAAATTTATTTTACAATCATCTAACAAGTACGGTTCCGTTGCAATCTATTGTGATATAAATTACCAAAAATAAACACGAAGTCATTTTGAATACTTCGCTTGTCATAAAACAAATATTTTTTATTGTTAAAGATAAAAGAAAGGCGCTGCTGTATAACATTGTAGTTTTATAACAAAGTATAATATTATACTAGTTCAGTTAAATTGTAATTAAGCAATACTGTTTTTTTAAAGAATTCAATTTTATATCATACTAGCAACGCGCCCTGGCTTCACACGGGTGCAATGTAGATGTACTATACACACTATGTTACTCGCGGATAATGTAGCTTTTATATTGGCGAAAGAATTTTTAAAATCTTTTCACTAGTTTTTGAGTTTATTCAAAGAATACAAAAATACAAATCTTTCCTCTTAATAATATTAGTATAGATAGATAGATAGAAGTATAGACTGATATTTTAACGTCATACTATACAAACGTTTATTAATTAAATATAATATTATACTTATACTAGTGACCCGCCCCGGCTTCGCACGTGTCTAGATTTTTTGACAAAAAAGCAGGGGTTGGTAATAGAAGAGTGAAAATTTAGGGTTGTATGTATTTTTTAATGCCACATCATAATAAAATAAAAACAAAAAATTTCGCCCAAAAATTAAAAAAAAAATAGGGGTGGATTACCCTTAACATTTAGGGGGATGAAAAATAGATGTTGTCCGATTCTCAGACCTACTGAATACGCATATAAAATTTGGTAAGAATCGGTCGAGCCGTTTCGGAGGAGTATGGCAACGAAAACTGTGACACGAGAATTTTATATATTAGATTTATACGTAATAAACGTTAAGAGTAAGTTGAAACATTTGTTTTGAATTCCTGAATCCAGTTAATAAATAATCATATTATTAGTAAATCAAGTCATCGTTCTTTCTTGGTTTCTAAACATGCTGAAATAGAATATGTAATATTCAGCGGATATTTAGATTTATATTTTATCAGATAACAAAGGATTGTTCGGAAAGTGGGTCGTTAGCACAAGCCATCTTTACACAAACTGACTATCTGAATAAATAAAGAGAATTTAAGGCATACTATACACGTAGAAACGCTTACTTCGCGCTCATATTCTGCTTGTATGATGTAATATGCTTGAAGCGAAATTCTGTGCAAGAGCGGTTATGATGCATTCGAATAATAATATAAAATAATTTATGTAACACATACATACAATTAAAGAGTGAATGAAAAACTAATTCTTTTATAAAAATAAACTAATGAATTACTAATGAAATATTTAAAAAATAAATTATATACAATATACATAGGTACTATAATATAAATTAATTTTCGGAAACGTTAGTGTGATGTCAAATGGGACTCCGCTCAGTGAAAGCTGTGGCAATGATGTACCTATACAGAACTGTTTTTTAATTCCTGGAGCTATCTTAATAATTATAAGTTTTAATCAAAAAGAAATATAAAACATAAAGAGCAGTGATACACAATAATAATATAAGTTTATTTATGTCCACAATATAAACATCGACTGAAAATAGTAAAAATAAAAGTCATCTACGCAAACAGAAAATTGCGAACGACTGTTTAAAGTGATGCTACGTGGACAGTGTGCCTAAGCTACAAAAACTGCTGAATTATGGATTTAGATGCTGTTTTCATAAGCATTTATTGTTAATTCATCATTTTTTCTGAAAGGTTTACGTGTGTTAAGTAAGCGGTTGACATACATAGCAGGGGTAGCTCAATATATAACCCAGTTTAGTCAATATATAATACGATTTTTAGTGGTAAAGCCCTTAAATTTCCAACCTTTTTATTGTATATTTTATCCTGTAACACACTGAACAGCTGGGACAGCAGCCGAATACGGCTCAATTAGTAGAACGGTTGTAATTATCGACGATTTTTTGGTATGCATATAACACAACATATTCATTAAAACATACAATAGTGAAAAGGGGTGTAAATACTCTTGGTGAATGTCGTGAAATGTGAATATCGGAGTTTCCAAAGCACTAGGATCTTAAACAGGAAGCATTTTATAGGAAGTGCGCAGGCGGAAGAACAAGATGTCCGCGTCATTGGGATTTCAAATAAACCTACCGGCCTTATGCGAAAAGGGATTATAATAACGTATAAATTTGCCTCTATAAGCTTTAGCCTCGAAAACATCTGACCTCGAACTTCAGGGAAAAATATAATAATAATGTACTTATTCAAATCCAATGATGCGTACTACGCGGCGTAGAAAGAATTGGATTCTTAGTAACCTAAAGAAATCATAAATAATCTTTCAAATTATTTATTCTTTTTCAGGTTAGTAACATATTCTTGAACGTAAAAAAATTATGCATGCAATACTCCAGTTTCGTAACCCAATTTACTTTTGAAACAAAGAACATTTTGAATATTGTTTTTAAACAATATAATTCTGTGCCTTATAAATATAGGTTTTTATTACTTCAAATCTTACTTGAAATACCCAATTTAAATAATGAATATTACGGGCATAGTTATAATATTAGTGGAAATATTTTTTTGGTATTATAAATAGAACATATACCAAAACGTACTAAAATGATAACAAAACAAACAAAACAAATTCCGAAATACTCATGGCTGTTGATGATTTACAACGTAAGTGAATGTTGTATCGATATAAACAGTTAAAGGAACTAAATCTAATTTATTGTTTTATATCCGATAATAGTTATAAATCATCAAAATTGAATTATTCCTCACATGTATAGATTATGGCATGGAGCTTATAGTAAGTATCAACTTAAACGAGTTAAAAATAGAAAAAAAGATCTCCTTATTAAATGCATTTAATAAAGGCTTTGAGTAGGTAAGTATAATGTAGTGATAGTTACACAGATCGACAAGGCAAGAATGTATTTCGCCGTGAGCGTTCGTTCTGGAAGGCCCCAAGGTTAACTGGTGGTGTTCACGGAACAAGTAACAACTGTCTCCGCAGACACTTTTCTCGTTTTACTCTTATTTGCACTCGTTCAACGGCTCCGTTTCGTTAACTACCTATAAGTCGATCAAGGAAATATTTTAACCAGTGTTGGATTTCGCATTATTATACTATTTGTACTATTATTTCATTTTTTTTTTGTTAGATATCGATAGACGAGCATGAGGTTCACTTGATGGTAGACGATACCTCAGCCACAGAACATCAATCAATGATGCGCTGTCGACCTAATTTTTACTTCGAGCATTCGTAAATCCATAGACTGAAACCGAAACGCGTAATATGCACTTTGAACGGTGGTTCGTTACCCGGTCGGAATTTAGATATTCCTGCCACCCGATCAATGCGAAATGCGAAAACATGCTTACAGAAACTTATAAGCATGTGCTCCCGGTGGGATTCGAACCCACGACCCATCGATGCGCACGGCAGGTGTTCAACCGAACGCGCCAACGAGCCCGTCGTTCATGATGTGTATGTAGTATCGTAATGCACTGGCATTACAATATACTGATATTACCATAACTATACTGTGCGCTAAATGCGCAATTTTCTTCCACGCACTGCGTTTTTGTGGAATTAATTGTCGATAACCGAACCGATAGCACATGGGAACCTTCAAAAAGAGAGTCGATTCCTACCTTAAAGGCCGACAACGCATCTGCAAGTCCTCTGGTGTTGCGGATGTTTATTATGTAAGCTGCAGGCTCGTTATACAATGAAAAAAAACCTCAGGTTGATCGACCTGTAGCCTGTTCGGTCATTTTGCTTTTTAATATTTACTTTATAATAAGGAATTCAGTATGCATAGCAAGATCGATCACGCAACGAAAAGCCATGAAGAGTTCTCCACGTAATGTTATACTATCCTTTATCGGTTAGTTTTTATAGACAACTAGCAACGCGCCCCGGCTTCACACGGGTGCATTGTAGATGTTCTATACACAAAACATAGCCTATGTTACTCGCTGATAAGGTAGCTTTCTATTGGTGAAAGAATTCATCAAAATCATCAAAATCGGTCCAGTAGTTTTTGAGTTTATTCATAATATACAAAAATACAAATCTTTCTTCTTTATAATATTAGTATAGATCACTACATAGTATAAAACAAAGTCGCTTTCTCTGTCCCTTTGTATGCTTAAATCTTTGAAACTACGCAACGGATTTTGATGCGGTTTTTTTAAATAGATAGAGTGATTGAAGAGGAAGGTTTATATGTATAATAATAACAGTTTTTCTGTAGTGTATTTAGTATCAGCATTGCACCGGTGCGAAGCCGGGACGGGTCGCTAGTATAGAAATATAGATAAAGTTTTGAGGTTCTGAATCCAGCCCTGAGCATCGTTAATCAATCTGACATTGGTGTGTATATAATATGTATAAAGTTTAAAAATGTACGAACTACCTTTACCACAACTGAGGTTGTGGACAATATCTTGAGCGCACAAGATCTGGGTATGAGCACGATCATTGTTTTTCTTGATTACTCTAGAGCTTTTGATACTATAAATATACCACTGTTATTATCAAAGATGTCATACTATGGATTTAGCAGGGATACAGTATCTTGGTTCAATAGTTACCTGAGTAGGCGTACACAGACAGTCGTAGTCCGTAAAGAAGTTGGTACCACAGTATATTCTAACCAAAGTAGTGTAACTAGAGGAGTACCACAGGGCTCCATTTTGGGTCCTCTGCTTTTTATTTTGTACAGTGCTGACATCATAAATGAAATAAAGTATAGTCGATACCATATGTATGCTGATGATTTGCAGCTTTACACTTGTTTTAATCCCATGCGTACTGTTGAAGCCATTAGTCAGCTGAATTTGGACCTGGCAAGTATTTCAAAATGGTCTGAGCATAACGCCTTGGTGCTCAATCCATCTAAGACTAAATTCATGGTTTTAGGAACACCAAATCAAATAGAAAAAGTGGATCTATACACTCTAGATATAAAAATTCAAAGTCAGCCTATCGAACGTGTTTCTGAAGCCCGAAATCTTGGAATAATCTTTGACGAACACCTTAGATTTGAAAAATACATTTGCACAACTATTTCAAGCTGCTTCTACCGATTGAAGCTCTTGTACCGTATAAGAAACTATATTACCACATCCCTACGTTTAAGGTTGTGCGAAGCACTAATACTCTCGAAATTTAATTTTGGAGATACAATGTACGGTGCAAGATTGCTCTCGAGAACTAAGAATGCTATACAGCGAGTTCAGAATGCCTGCGCTCGCTTCTGTTGGGATATACCACCAAGAGCTCGTGTAACTCCATACCTCATAAAGTCCAAATCACTCAACATGGACGGTCGCAGGCGTTTGCACTTTGCTGCCATGCTCTTTGATGTGGTGATGTCGAAGGTTCCAAGATACCTCTACAGCAAGTTTTCATGGGTGGATGGAGAAAAAAGCTCGCACTTCACAAGAGCCTCCACATATATGATGTCAGTGCCAAAATTTCATACAACTGCCTTTAGGGGCAGTTTTATATACAACGCAACTAAGTGTTGGAACAACCTTCCACCACCTCTACGTCAGCCAATGACAAAAGAAATTTTCAAAAATAAATATAAGGAAATACTACTAAAAGAATTTATAGGAGAAGCTTAGTTGCGTTGTATACATTATATCACTGTGAACACCACACATCAAATATACATACACACACACACACAACATGCACACTCACAACTACACATACAGTCACTGCAGACACACTTTACTGGTTTAATTTTGGGCAAATTATGTTTTTTCTTTATTTTTATTTTTTATCTAATGTTTTTAATAATAATTGTTATGTCATAGGAAATAGGTTAAGTTTTACTGTAGCTTTTGTCATTTTTGGCTGATGCCTCAACATTGGTGAGGTTCTGAAAACCAGCGCTATGCCAATAGTATTGACATAGCACAAGCTGAGTAACCTCACCATTTAGGTAGCTGGCAAACAATTTTTTTCTTTTTTATGTTTTACTGATTTTATATTTTTATTTCTTCTCATTGTTTGTTTGTTTTGTGCTTAATAAATCTATTCTTATTCTTATTCTTTAGGAAAGAACTATTTTGGTAATACACTTTGCATTTTAAAGATTCTCAATGGTTTTACACATTATGGAAGTATGTGGTATGTTAAATAAACTACCAACTAATAACTAATTCTATATGCTACAATATGACAACTATTTAGAGTATCGTTATTTAATATTCACAAACATTACAGGAGAGCACATCCGATTTAGGTGTTATTCTTGATTCTATGATTTTTGTAACTATGGCTAAATTAATGTGTATTTTTACTGCTGAGAGTAATCTACATTAAAATAATATGATGTATAAAAAATAAACAAAGGTAGGTAGGTACCTTTTTTACGACTTACGATCAATTTGTAGCAGGGGTCGAAATATATGTATATGTAGGTATACAAAATAATTATAGTAAAGAAGAAAAACCGCATTGCAAAATGTGTATGTCGTAACCTTCAATACTATTGACTCGTTCCGATAGAGATAAATAGTGCAAATAATGCTTATGATAGCACTTACGGCCAGGCCTATTCCGCTGGCGAATGTTTATGCGTCCTATGAATATTATGTCATAATAGACAGCTAAATCTGATCCTGGGCCAAATTAGCATAATTTTTCCCCTAACTTGAAAGTTGAATGTTCAAAACAAATTATGGAAGGTAACTTCGAATTAAGCTAAGACAGAGAAGAAAAGGGCCAGAGAAAATATTGGCATTGAAGCTGTCTGGGGCTAGTGGCCAGTGGCCACAGAGCTAATGGGGCTAGTCGTAATCAGCTTTCAAACCATCCTTGCCCACGTGCTACGGGAGGCCTTCCGGCGCTATCGTATACATAAAAAAACTATAACTTTTGAGGAATTCTAAGGGAATTAAGCAGGTTGTATGCTATTTGCCTGAATTCTTTATAACATATTATTATGAATGAATGAATGAATGAATACTTTATTGCACAAAAATTTATACATAATTTTTACAAATCTTATTGAACTAAACTTAAAATTAATTGTGCAAGGGGCGACCTTATCGCCTAACGGCGATTTCTTCCAGGTAACCCTGACATTTGAGAAGAAATTGATTGTAAAAATGGATAGAGAATAATAACATCAATACTAAAAATTAACAGAAATAACATAAAATACAATAAAGTCAAAACAACAAATACATATACAATACATTATTCACAAATACATAGTCCAGATACATCACAAGAAAGCAAGAAATATAAAAAAAAAAAAAAAAGAAAAGCAAAATAAAATTTAAATATTCACACACTTTGAAGGAAATGATTTTTAACAGATTTTTTAAACGCATTATAAGTTTGTGCTTGTCTGATCACAGAAGGTAATGAATTCCATAATCTCACAGCCTGTACAGTAAAGGAACAGTCATAAAAAATAGTAGAGTGGATAGGCATATTAAGAGTAAGGTTAGTAGTGGAGCGAAGATCGAGTTCATGAGAAGACCCCATGAAAATGAATCTTTTCTTTAAGTAAGAAGGAGTGCGTGGATCGAAGAGAATAGAGTATAAAAGACAGAGAATATGAGTATTTCGACGAAGTCGGATTGGTAGCCATTTGAGTTTTGAGCGATATTCTGAAACATGGTCATATTTACGTAGGCCAAATATGAACCTTATTGAAAAATTTTGAAGTCTCTCTAATTTATTTAATTGCTCCTCAGTTAGGTCTAAATAGCTTGCATCCGCGTAATCAAGAATAGATAAAAGCAAGGACTCTGCCAGCAAGATCTTTGTAGGAATGGGTAAAAAATTCTGTAAGCGTCTCAACATTGCTGCAACACCATATATCTTTCTACTAACTTCTTTTACTTGAACACTCCAAGATAAAGTTGAATCAAAGTACAGACCAAGACTTTTAACTGACTTACTGTATGGAACACGGACACCATCGATCAATATAGGAGGTAAATTATCCCATGCCACTCTAGACACAAGGTAAGAACTGCCTATTATAATTGCTTGGGTTTTAATTGGATTAATTTTTAATCCATATGATTGAGCCCAATCGACAATCACACGAAGATCGGAGTTTATACGTTCAACACCTTGGTTGAGATCCTCTAGTGTGGTCTGTGTGTAGATTTGAAGGTCGTCAGCGTAGAGATGGTAGAGAGAAGAGAATTTAGAAGAAATAGAATTTATAAAAACAGCAAAGAGAAGAGGTGACAAGACGCCGCCCTGGGGTACGCCTGCAGTAACATCACACCAGGAAGAAAAAGCTTCATCCACACGCACGCACTGTTGTCGTCCGCGTAAATAGTTACGAAACCATCCTATCACATCAGGAGATATATTAAGCGAATGCAGCTGAGCTAACAATATATCAAAATCGACTGTGTTGAAAGCATTGGAGAAGTCAACGAGAGTGAGAATTGTTAGCTGCTTACCATCCATTCCCATTCGAATATCATCTGTAACCTTGACCAGAGCGGTGACCGTGCTATGACCAGCCCGGAAACCGGATTGGAAGGGATCGAGTAAGGAGTTTTTATTAAGAAAGAAGCACAGTTGTTTATGTACAAGACGCTCTAAAATTTTAGAAAGAAATGGTAGGATAGAAATAGGACGATAGTCGGAATAGGCAATAGGATTACTTTTCTTAGGAAGTGGAATTACGTATGCCTTCTTCCAAATTTGAGGAAACTGGCCGGATGTGATGGAAAAGTTAAAAATGTGTGCTAGAATAGGAATAATGATATCGAGGATAGGGATAATCATAGCACGGCCAATGCTATCGCAGCCCAGAGCATTCGAGGAGATGGATAATATGTTCTGCCTAATATCACTGTCTGTGAAAGGAGTGAAAGTAAAAGAAGAATAATCAGGTGTCGGTAAAGAAGAAAGAAAATTAAGAGTATCAGTCTTTTTAACTGAATCGAAATTAACTGTTGTGCGAGAGAAATGCTGATTAAGTAGATCGAGGTTAGTATTAGAAGAAACTGTGTTATGTTGAGATTTACCGACACCAAGTGATTTTAGAAATTTCCAAGTCTTAGGTGTATTGCCATCCTCAACAGATTGGTGGAAATACCGTCGTTGTGCATCTCTGCACCTCATATTACAGTGATTACGAATATTCCTATAAATCTCTCGATTAGTGTCCGAGTTACTTTGTTTAAATTTGAATTTTGCAATATTTTTTTTATGCATTATAGATTTTAACTCATCTGTGAGCCAAGGCGCGGGAGCGTGTTTCATTTTTATACCTCTAATAGGCGCATGTTTATCATATAACTCAGTTATAATTGCGTTAAATATATTAACTTTTGAGTTCATTGTGTCAGCTGTTAACACCGGAGACCAATCTATACTCCGCGCATCATCGCATAAATCTTTGACATCCATTCCACCAAAGTTCCGCTGAAGCAAGATCTTATGCTTTTTTTTGGGAGGACGAATCAAGTATGAAAGAAAAATAAGGTCGTGAAAGGAGAAAGCATCAGCTGAGAGCTGCCCATGTTTAACAACGTGATCAAGAGAAGAAACGATAATAAGGTCAAGTAGAGAAGGAGTGGAGCCTGGAAAAAAGTGAGTTGCATTAAGAGGAAGGATATTTAAATTACAGGATGAAATTATAGATTTAAGCTTATCACTTCGAGAATCATTTTTTAGTAGGCATGTGTTGAAATCCCCCATGATTATTGTGTGTTGATATAAAGGACATAAATCTTCAAGAATGTTTTCAATAGTAGAGAAATAGTTTATAATTAATGACGGGCTGTAAAATACGCCTAAAAGTAGCTTTGAATTAGATATTATTACTTCCAGCAAAAGATGTTCGGCAGCATCTGCTAGCGGTGGTTGAGGAGATGCATTCACAATCGAGAATGGAATATTGGAACGTAAGTAAATAGCAACCCCTCCACCAACACGCCCTATGCGATCATTTCGTATGAGAATGAAACCTGGTATGGAGTAGCAAGATGAGGAAAGACAAGGTTTGAGCCAAGATTCGGAAACAAGTATAGCATGGACAGAATTCGAAGTAAAAGATGCAAGCATATCTGTGAAGTGAGCCGGAATACTCTGAGCGTTAATGTGTACAATATTAAAGTTTTTAGTAACATCAGAAAAGGAAGAAGTAAGCATACTATTAAGGGACAAAAGTTCTACACTATCATTACCACTATGATCAGAATTATTTATACTAATAGATGATAAAAAATCATTACTATCAGTTATAGACGTAATTTTGATTTAAAAAAAAAAATAAATAAATAATATAATTAAAAATCTAGACAGTCTTATGTATGTATCAATAAACTATTCAAACAATACTCTATTTTACTATACCCGCCAGCTACATTCAAAATATTATAAAATAAATTAACACTGTAAAAAAAAAACCATAAACAAATTAAATAACAAAAGAGAAAAAAAAAAAAAAAAGAAACATAAGAATAACAATTTTATGAACAAATCCTTGACCAGTGACAGTCGAAGGATGACATTATATTATACTAGTTTTGACAACTTAAACCTCAAAACTAATTGTAATAGAAATAATGCAAAGTAGCAAAGTACCTAACTATTTAATTTTATTATATAAAAAAAAAAACTAATTATGATTAACTTGAAGTACTCAGCATTAATTTAAATTGACCTTTGATAAAAACAATTTTTTTGACAATTTACTAAAATGTTCAAATGACATGACATTTGTATATTGACAATTGACATGACAGCCAAACATTTACATATTAAAACCTACATAAGTACCTACATTAAAACAACGAAAAATATAAAATATATTATTCAGAAGTCAGAACTTTTCTAAGATTAATAAACAAGGTACTTAGACAATCAACCTTAACTTATATTTAATTGAGGTATACCGGATATCAAGTTCAAACAATACACGACCATAAAACGAAACAGTAAAGTGTAATTTACAAAACAGCTTGAGCAGAGCAATATCAGATACTTATCTCAAAGAAATTACTTTTGTTTTAAATTTCTCTTTGGTCGACTAGTAGTTACACCCTTGGTCGCATCAGCTGCACCAGGAAGTTCACTTTGAGCATGTACTCTATTCACGTTGTCAACAGGGATAGCGTTAAGGTCGTCCAGATATTTCGCCTGGTGCCGAGTACCATCAGAAGCAAGGACAGTGATAGTTCCTTCGCGTGTCCAACATCTTGAAACACCGAATCTTCTCCTAGCCTCCATGAATGTCTCATGACGAGTTTTTGTGAGAAATTCAGATATGGTAATGCCTGTGTTTTTAAGAGAGGTCTTGGAATACCATACTTGATCTCTTGTGGCAACTTTATAAAACTTCACAGCAATAGGCCGGGATTTATCCTTGGAATACTGGCCCATACGATGGCATCGGCTAAAACAGTCTGAATTAATATTAGAGATTTTCATGTTATCAGAGAGTACTTTGGACAAAATAGCACTAGTATCTTCTCTCTTCTCTTCCCTGATACCATGAATAAGAAGCATCTTCCTGCGAGACTGAGTTTCCTGTTGGTCATACAGTTTATAAAACAGTTCCATCTGTGCATGAAGGGCCTTCAATGACGATGTTACAAATGATCTGAACAACATAAATTCTGAATTGATACTGGTGGAAGCCGTGGCAGATTGATTGGATTGTAGATCCTTTTCAAAAGAAGCCATTCTCATGTTGAAAGTTTCAGTTATTTCCAAAACACTCTGCTTAAGTGACTCCATTATGGTGTTGTGATGTGATAGACAAAAACACTGTGTTGATTGAATGTGAAAACTTAAGGATTTAATAGCTGGTAGGTAATAGTGTAATTATTGCATTAGTTTAGACTTAAAAAAACGTTTTAACACTAAAATAATCAATTAAAATTCGAGAGCAATAAAATTTGGTATTGACAGTTACACATCTACCCACGAAGTATTATCTATGTGATGAAGATATGTCATGATGTTTATGAGACTATAGAAGTAAAAGAGTCTTGTTTTTATGTTAGTTATCGACAGACGAGCCTGAGGCTCATTTGGTGATAGGTTAGGATTCCTCAGTCACTGACTCTCTGTTTGATATATCAATAATGCCTTGACAATCTGTTTTTACTCTCAGAATTCGGAAATCTATACACTAAAACGAAACGTAATTGGCACTTCACGATTTTTCCATCTATGAACGGTGGTTCGTTACCCATTTCTCATCACTATTTAATGTTTGAAATGACCAGACCTTTACATAAAAAATATACATGTGATCCCGGCGGGATTCGAACACGCAACACAAGACAAGTATACTATTTAACGCGCGAATGAGACCGTCTAAAACGAATACCACGAAATATATTAGAAATAGATTATTTCACAGTCCTAACGCCAAGACTCTATACTCAACTCTCAGGACCATAGACAAATTGCCAAAGTTGTAGTCCTAAATCCCCTCGCATGGGCCATGGGATAGACACGTATCTGTAGTTGTTTGATTAATGATTTTTCTTGCCACAAGTAGGTGATTAGCACTCTGCTTTGCCTTTTTGATTTTTTTTAATATTGTTTCCCTGGGCTTAGGACCGTGAAGCTCAAGTGCTAAACGCAACTGACGCTCTGAAATTCATTGATTTATTACTTGCTTATCTTTTGTCTTATCTTACACTGTATTTACAAAAGTGAAAAACGAAGGTCAAATGAAGCTATACCTACTATTTTTGACTAACAAAAATCTGGCTGTAGGAATTTATCCACTCTCATCCAACACAGCGAAGAGGCTTTTGTCTAAGCTTATATGATATGATAAAAAATATGTCAAATTTTCTAATAAATAAGCATATTTCAATAGCATGTGGAACATGACAGAGATGATGATGCCAGTCGAAATAGATATTTATGAATGTTCTTATGATTTCATTGAAATTATGCAATATACATAAATTACGTGACTAATTATTCATGATCAAATTTTACTTAATAGTCATTAAAGTACGAGTAAGAAGTAAAGCCATCGTGTTTATTTCATTCGTTTACAGTACATTGTACCAGTTAATATTTTAAAAATATATATAGTCGAGTTCGTAGTAAATGGTACAAGTTGTATTTAAGTGGGCCCAACCCGTCTTACTTTCCATACAAAAGCTCGTACGTGATTATGGCGATGTAACCGATTTTTATTTGAAACTTTTGAACTAATAGGTATCTCGTGCACTATATCTAGGTTTCTATCGAAACAAAATCTCAAAATTTTCAGAAATAAATTCAGTATAAGCCTCCAAAAATCAACTTTTTTGCAAAAAAATTACCTGAACTTTGGGCGTTCATAATGTACTCATAAATTGTGAAAGTAAATATTTTGTTATGATAGAAACCTTGCAAATATAATGGAGATTCTAAATTACAAAAAAATATTTTATAAACTTGTAAAGACTACTGAAAAACACGTATTTCCTAGAACAGTTTTTATGAAATTTCCGCACACTATTTTTCGTTCAATGTTATCGCGTTCTCACTCACTCGTTAGCGGTAGAGGTATGCGCTGCGTGAAACAAAAAGCTTTTCAACCATGCTCGCGTTGACGATAGTCGAACCGGGAAGGGCCCTCTTAAGTCTTAGGACAACAATCAATAGTGTGCTGTTTGTGCGAAGTAAGCCCACTTATAAATTTAATTCAAACATTCAGAAATTCATACATTTAAGTCCAACGCGCAATTTACGCTTCACAACTTTTCCAGCTATGAACGGTGGCCGTAAGCGTTACCCGGTCGGATTTTCGATATTTCTCCTATCCAAATATTTTTCGATGTAATCAGATATGGAGATCAACAATTGCGTACGACAAACACACCCAGCGGGTATTAAAGACAACACCTATTTATGGTAATTATCCAATGCACCAAGTGCCTGTTAAAATGCAAAAAGCATTGATTTATTACTTGTTTTGTACCGTGTTTACAAAAGTGCAAATTGCGCAATACCGTTATGAATTTTTGATTTCATATACTGCGCCTACTCATACCATTACCAATGACAACGAACAAATGTTTAAGCGTTGAACGCAATCGTGTGGAGCGGCATGCATTTACATAAATCCATCAGAAGCGATACGCATAACTTGGTACTGGCACATTAAGCATAATTAGGCGTTGACCCACTTTTTTTATCAACCTCGAGGTGAGGTGCCCCGCGAGCGACGCAGGCGCATGCACACAAACACATCGACGAATTTGGAAACAATTCATACACTCCATATTTCATTTAGCACGTAATGTATAGCTTCCACTGAAGTTTAGTTGTAAACTAAACTTTGTAATTGTATATCATTAGTAATACATTACATTACTTTTTGATAAATTTAATATGTATTTGTATTTATTATTTACTGATTTTACGGACTTTAGGAAGCTACGTGTGAAAATGTAGATGTTTCGGCTGTGATGATGATCAGTATCAAATTAAATATATTTCTTAATCGTTATTTTCAAAGTAAACTCTAACAATTATTACTATGATTACTAAAGTAAACGCATGCGAGTATTATTTTGTCCTCCACAAATTCGGATTACCAAATACAATTATTTAATTATACTTATCCTCCGAATTCTACTAACAAGCTAATTCTGTTTTAACCGGAGTGTAAGTTTGCATTAAAAAAAAAATAGTAACGTTGATGGCCTAAGTACGTGTCTTTTGTCATATCTCGAAAGTAGAGAACTGTTGTGAAACTCTTGATAGGTTACAGAGTAAATTTATTCAACGAAATACAGAACAGAATATAAATCGAGGATTTTAGGTTTATAATTCCGAGGACGATATCTCGGAGTTATTATTCTAGGCAACTGAATAATATTTTTAAATGAGAACCATTTTCGCAACACAATGTATTTATGTGCATGCATCAAGAAATTGCACAATTGGATATAAACTTTGTAAGTGTTGAGTATATCATTTCAAAATTAATATAACGAATATAAAGCGATCATATCTTATCAAGTTTGTATATTGTTTGGATTCAGAAATATTGTGTATAATATTAGTATAATAATATACACAATGTAAACGGTATTTCTCACATACGTGTAAATAAGTGAAGCCTTGGCCTGGTTACCACGATTTTAGCAGTGTTACAAAATACTGATGAGGTGGCGCCCGCACCGACAACGCATACGCTTTGCAACGATGATTTGTTCATCGCACATTACATAATTAAAATGGTTTGAGTTTATATTTATTTAACTGTTGAACATAGCTTTTAATATAACTCATGTTTTTGTCTTTTGATTTTGAAGTGGAAGTCGCAGTCTGTGTAATTGTATAGGTACACAGTAACAACAGTGCCATAGTTATTGAATAACTATCCTTATTTCACGAGTGTTTCTATATTCAGAATTTAGATCAATACCAAATGAAACTTCTTCTAATTTCTGATTCATAGCACCATTTGAATATTAAGAGTTTGTTTTGATTTTACGCACGTTCTATTGGTATACAATATAAATAATTGGGCCAAACGATTTCAACATTGATATCAAATTTCAAATTCGTCATATACAGGATGAATATATCAACTGGATATCGATGACCAAACTTTAATTATAGGGAACAGTGTAAAATGCTTAAGCGTAGCCCAAGATGTTGATCCTTATGTTGTGTCAGTTGTACTATCAGACATATATACATAAATATTTTCTTCTTTTTATATTAACGGAATCGCTAGGTTCTGAATCTGAATTCAAGTCTAGTTTTAACTAAAATTCTTTTGAGCATTCATTTTACCTTCGTGTTTAGCCATCCGCGATCAGCCGAAAAATTCACCTATTAATGTTAGCTGAATCATTCGAATTAAAATCTGTTGATCTTTTACATTTGAGATCCTTCAATAATTGGAAACTACATTTATTTTCTTATCGTTCGTATTATTTTACGTGCTCCAGTTTTAGAAAATTTGCATTTTAATCAAATTTAATTGAAACTAGGTTAACAATTACTAAGGTATCATTTGTAATGAATAATACAATTTACTTTCCTCTTTTGGTGATGTAGTAATAAACATTTAAAATTAAACATGTAAACATGGTTTGAAAGAAATTTAAGGTTTTTCAAAGCGTAATTTACCAAGCCCTCAGATTAAATAAAAAAAGGGAGTTTAATCTGAGACCAAGCCATCCTTTGTGAAAGTGAATGACACGAAAATTGGCACAACTTTTATCGAGCCCCAAGCATTTGAAGGTTGCATATAATCGCGACACAATAACCCGCTAATTATATTTAAATGCTTGTATGATAATAAATATATAATTATCTTTGAATGGCCTACATTCTTGCATTACCGGTAGGTAGATACTACTTATATTCAATAGTGAAAATCAGACTGAATATATGACTAGAAGACAAGGAAACAATTCCCCTTCCTTGTTCATTCCGTACCAGACGTGAATAGGTTGATAAGTCGATCGACTTGCATATATTTTTTTAAAATCATAATAGGTTTAATAACTAATAACAACTGATTAATTTATACGATGTACTAGGGTAGTTCTAGCAGTTCAATGTTTATTCACCCTATAAATTAAGAAATTCTAATGACTATTATGATTAAAAAAAAATATATTCATGTCGTCTTATCAATCTATTGTCGCCGTACGGTACGGAATTGTAAAGCTACTTTCTCCTACATATAATTATGTAGATGTTAATGAAAATATTGGAGCCCTTGAAATTATCTTAGGATTAGAACCCCCCTGAGTTCTGATCGTTGAGTTTAGTCTCTACTTTATTTCAATAGATTTTGATAAATCGTAGTTAACATAAATATTGTGAAAAGTAGTGTTAATGTGAGATTGACTAATTATTCGTATATATATTTTTGAATTCAATTTTTTTTTTTAATATTTTACTTTATTTTAGGATTGCCTTTTGAAATTTGTTACACTATTTTAAAAATATAAAAAATAATACCTATTTTTGCTTTAAAAACATTTCTTTTTTCTTTTTTAAATTCAAATGTAGGTTAAAAATATGTTAGAATTATTATATAACCACAATTGAACGAAACACTAAATAGATATAGGACATCATTTGATGACTTATTTACGTAATTAAAACCTGAAACATGTTTCAACAAACTCGTCTGAAATCTCAGAGAAATCAAATCAAAAATTTGAAGACTCAAACACTATGAATATGGTGGTTTTGTATATGAGAATATACGCTCAAAGCTAGCGTTTGAATCAAACGGAGATTAACTCATAATGACGTGATTTTCACATTGATCGGTGCTAGATACAAGGATTACTTGTAATCTGTTCATTCTGTATATAATATATATACGGAAGATATCATAAACTATATCGAATACTGTAAAGTGTAAATATCATGTCTATGCTGATGATGTGCATTGATTCAATTTAAAACTTCACTTAACCTTAATTCATTGAATCAATACATATCAATAGAAACGATTATCAAGGAGTGAAATAAGAAAAGTAGGACATCTCATATGACACTTATTTAGGTTATTGTTTAGACAAATATGTATTAGGAATTTGAAGCAATAACAATATATGTAATCTGAATGCATACTTATTATAGAGTTTTTGGAGAGTGATCAATATAAGCCGCCGCCTAAGAAGTAATGTTTAAATTATTATTCGTATTGTGTTACACTAGTTATAACTAGTGGTAGGGTACTAAATTATAATTATTATAACTTAGTGTACCCTACACTGAAACTGGTATTTCAAGCAGTTTTGCAAAATGTTCTGGATTTATATTTATTAAATTGCGGAAAATTGGGTTAGTTAATATTTTGAGGAACACGTTAACTTTTTTGAATTGGTTTCAGAGGCCCTAACGACTATCGAGAAAGTATTCGAATCGTCAATCTGTCAGAGGGCCAAGCACGAACAACTTGCGAAAAACTATTCGTATCGTCGAGCTGTCATTTGTCGATAATCGATTGGAGCCTAGCACGAACGACTATCGAAAAAGTATTCGAACCGTCCATAATTATGACAGTTGTGTCAGAAATCATTTTCAATTTCATACAAATGACAATTTGACGATACGAATACTTTTTTGATGGTTGTTCGTGAGTTGTTCGTGCTAACCTCTCAGTTGTATGAGAAATGATTTGAAATTTCATACAAATGACAGCTCGACGATACGAAAATTTTTACGCAAGTTGTTCATGCTAGGGCCTATTACCGAACAAAAAAATATGAAAATTCGGCTGACGTATCGTACATTTTCATAGAAAAAAATATCGTCTAAGGTCTCTTGGTCTCATTACCTATATAAAGCTAACTTGATCTGTTATTTATCCTCATATCATGGTTACCGAAAATATTACTGTCACCGAAATGCATGCGATTAGAATCATCAATTTGCCTGTTGCATTTTGCAAAGCATATGAAAACAGGCGTTGCCGCATATCAAATGTGGAAATTATACAGTTGCCTATTAATTTAGATTGGAGGAAGAGCACACCTTCCATTCTCAACGATTCATTTTCGATTCGATTGATGTTCAGATATTACAGGAAATAAACATTGGTGAAGATGCTAATGTAGTATGTACAAGGATCGGAGCATATGGAATGCCCACCCCAATGGGAAAGAGGCGTGATGTAAGTATGTATGTATGTAAACATTGACGAGGGACCATGGCCCTTTCTTTTAAATCTGTAATAATATTGTCGTTAACAATAAATATGTACATGCATCAACAAAATAATTACTTAATTAATTAATTAATTTATGAGTTTTTGTAAGATTTTGACCGATTTCTTATGGCGTTGTTGATTATTGCTGAGACGTCGAGGATCTTCTTCGTTCTTAATCTGTTATTTATTCGATATGATGAAAATTCATGACCGCCAGGTGGTCTAGCACGAACAACTTGCGAAAAAGTATTCGTATCGTCAAGCTGTCATTTGTATGAAAATTCAAATGATTTCTCATACAACTGACAGATTGACGATTCGAATACTTTCACGATAGTCGTTCATGCTAGGCCCTCATCACCGAAAATATAATATATTATTAACAAAAAAGTACCTATAATATATACTACAACGAATACATATCAAGTATTTTCTGGCGTTGTAGTCGTGTGCTTTTTGTTTTGAAATATATTTTTTAATTCGGCTAAACGGCACGATTAGCGTTAATTAGGACGTCAAATAACGAGAACTCTTTATTTGTGACCTTTATTTATGATTACATCAAAAAAACGTTAAAATGTATGCAATGGATTTGTGATGATTATTCTATACTTTGAAACTCATTCCCCTATAGAAATATTAAATATCTAAAATGAAAAAATTACATAGCCACTTTCGTCTTCTAAAAATAAGTGTATAAAAATAATAACACTTGAGATACTAGTCTGCTGAAAATGTATGTTTGTACATAATATTATGTTTTATGTATGTGCGATTCAAACCCTATTTTGGCCATTAAAGGTATAAACCTTTTTGGATCTATACATAATGTCGATACTTGCTAAATATCAAGATATTCGGAAAATTCACAAAAATTTTAAATATTTTTGTTTTCTTAAGAACCAGTGATATTTATTGATTAAGGGAGACTTTGCCCTTGATATTTTCAAAAAGTCAAAAAAAAAATTATTACGGGTTTTTAATCTACATGTAAGTAGAATTAAATCTGTCGAAGCGTTTCCCGGATTTCGAACGTTTACGATATTTTAAACGCGTTTGAAGTTGATACCGTCAGCGCGCTCTACCCGTCTCAGCGGGGCGCCCGGCTAGCTGGGTTCCTGCAAGTCTTAGGGCGTCTGGTATACAGAGCCTTTAATGCGTAGAAACCTTTGAGTAGGGTCCCTACTTTGTCCTCATTCGATTTTGCAACGGTTATTTCAGTCTGGCTTCGGCATTGAAAGCGAAACCATCGTAGCGTGTGTGTTTTTTGTTTTCCGTTATTTTCAAGTAATTTATGTAAAATTTGTGCGCAATATGCCTCGAAAGGGTACAAAAGATCAACCGAAACAGTACGGGCCCAAAAGATAGCATCCCCCCCCTTATCGCTGGGAATTTAAAAAGAGCAAGTCGTTCACAAGCACGTCAGCGCAGAAAATTTTACAAAGTGGCAAATTGGGAAGTTATGAACTAAGTATTGATTCAGTGTACTGCTTTTTGAACTTCGTATTAGTTTTAACTTTTTATCCGCTAACGTTTTGTGTAAAGAGTGCAACAATAAAATGATTTGGATGCGTGTGCCCAAAGATATTCATTGCGGTGCAGATGTGGTCAATATTGGCACGGAATTAGCTGTGATTATCTTCAACGAGGGTGAGGAATCATTGTTAATTGCCATGGATCTCATGGGCGTCCAGATTGGCACATTCGCCGAAAGCTGGATCCATTCACGAGACAAAGCAAGGATCGAGCGCGCGGAGAAGCAGTTGACCGATGCAGCGAAAAAGGCCCGGATTGAGCAGCGGGAGATGTTAGCGGCTCAACATGAGAGGCTAGTAGAAGAGGAGGGATGCCTCTATGGACCAGGCATTGCCGATTAGCGGTAATTATAAACACATTTGTGTAAACACATAACAAAACTTTAAAAGCGTTTTTCTCGAAAACACGTTTTTAAAAATGGCTGACATTCTACTGACTGCTGTAATTAACATATCGACCTGAAGTTTTGAGAGCATACTCAGAAAATATGTCTTCACGGAATGACGGATCGTTTTTTCGATAGATACATTTTTGCATTTATTATTTATCTTTTTATGCGAAAAAAAACGCGAAAATTCGATTTTTTCTTTTTAATTGCCGCCATTTTTCGAAATTTGTACTAAACGAAAAACCCATCCGTCATTCCATGGCCAAAGGGTCACACAATGATAATATGCTTTGAATTTGTGTTTCAGATCAACAAAGAGGGGGCAGTGATGTCAGCCGTTTACCTCCCGCGATTTGAGGACTTGTTTTCGCGGAGCTGCAACGGCCGCCATTTTGGTTTTTTTTTTTCAAAAAAAAATGTTTTTAACGTTCTGTATATCATGAATAAAGGCAAGAAAAAAACCGCACTCAAAAAGCTTTACTCGTTTCCTTAAAAAAAAAAAAATGTAAACACCTGAAATATGGCACTCCAAGGACAAAGTCTCCCTTAAACAAAAATCCCTTAAGGAGTTCATGAGTTCAAGCAGTCCCGTAGTGTAATACAATAATTTGTTTTAGTGTTTGAACCTTCCTAAATGTCTATGAAGATGTAATATTAGGCAAATATTTAGTGAGTGAAATACGATTTAAATAAAAAATAAGCGCCTAATTTTCGGGCCTGCCAGTCAAGTATTGCTCAAGTCGGCAAGGTCATACTGTGATTGAGAAACGCGCTAGCCTCAGAATAATGTAGATAATCTAATATAACGTACATTTAATTTAATAAGTTAAGAATAGCTTCTATTTCGTTGAGAATTGTGCAAGTACACTGTATAAATTAAGGAAAACGAAATTATTTAGTGGAAAAACTATAAATTAGGTCTTTTTTTTTTAAATTAATCTGTGTTCATATCGAAATAAATATTGACACGTTGCAAAATAAAGACGAAAGATAATAATCTATACTAATATTATAAAGAGGAAAGATTTGTTTGTTTGTTTTATACGATTTAAATCAAAAACTACTCGACCGATTTAAAAAAAATCCGTGCGAAGCCGGGTCGCGATACTAGTCTTCTATACTCTCGTTATATACACATTATATGACATACCTACTCATACCTAATGCATCACTTGGGACTCAATATCGATTAACCACCAACAGATGTGATGTACCTACACTACACCTACACTTTCCTAAAATTTGTGTTTTCTTAACAATTTTATAAAACGAAAATGTTGCAATAGACGATATCTTTGTCTACCCATTGTCGAGTACAAAAGAGATATTTTTCACGCCGCTTCTCGAGCGATGTCGCGAAACACATTCATTGGTAGTCATATTGCAACACATCCACTGTCCCACTTACCAAGATAAATTGAAATTCAATTTCGCCAAAGGGCAACACGTATAAACTGGCTGAATGCTAAGTAATGTCACAGCTGAGATGATGGATGCAGTAACTCAAGTAATACTGTTAGTTATCCAGGGTGTAAGAGACACTGTCTTCCATGCTTGTTGCAAACCATGGTTGAAAGCGATGCTTTCATTCTCCGATGTCGTGATGTCGCAGAAGGAAAGCTCCGAGCGCGACAGGGAGGGGGAGAAAACCGCCGTGGGGCCCGCGCGTGCTAGATTTATAATGGTCACCGTGGGGTTTCGCCGCCCACAAGGTGGCGGGTATCACTAATGATTTCCCCACTGGAAAAAATGGTGCAACGGACACGTCATCATCGACCAGCACACAATTGTCTGTGTTGACATTGATATTTATCTGTCATCCCTTAAAGCGATATGATTGCAGGAGTCCAGAGGGGCACGAACAAGTATCGAAAGAGTATTCGTATCGTCGAGCTTTCATTTGTATGAAATTTCAAATGATTTCTCATGCATCTGACAGGTGGACGATTCGATTTCTTTGTCGATAGTCTTTCGTGCTAGGCCCCCTGAACATACATTTAGATGTAGTTCTAGTAAGCTGTTGCTAATTAAGTAATTTATCCTTGCTAGATAAATAATTTATCTAGCAAGGATTTAAGTTTTAGATTATTAAGACTCCCCTAGACAGACTGATGCGCAGTTTTTTTTACGTTTGAGTTACTACTTGACTATAATTGCATGTACATTGACGTGCTTTATGACGTATTTAGACGTATCATGTGATAAGTATATTTGTAAAATAATTAAAAGCGACTACATGTTACATTACATGCTGAAATAAAATGAACAAGGTGACATTTCAGTGTTTCTAAACAAGGAGAATATTAAAAATGTATTTTAAAAGTTTTGAAAACACAATCTAAAAAAAGTAGTAACCATTACAGCATACACGCTCAAGTTTTTTGCGTAACCGGTATCGGTTTTCGAAAGATTAGATAGAGTTACGTTATTACATAACTAAGTATTGAACATGAAGGGATATTAATTATATGTTTTAAATACTATTTAAGGCACAAATATAAACAAAAAAAATGTATTCATGGTTGTTACGCATTGCTTTTTAATTTTTGATGTTTAGTAAGTTGTCGTAGCTTTTTCTAATTAACAAAGTAATAATATAAACTTTATGAAAAATAAAAAATATATATTCATCTTATTACTTTTCAGATTTATTTTCAAGTCCGTTTCATTTTTCATAATTCCTGCAAAAAATAAATTTTCTGAAAAATCCAGAAAATTTTAAAAATTCTCTGACTTTTCCCTGACTATTCCAGGAGAAAAAAATCCCCTGAGTTTTCCCGGTTATCCCTGTTTTCCATATGCGTAACAACCATGGTATTAACTAGTAGGCTCTCTTAGTATGGAAGTCCGGACTTTCAGATTTATATTGTAGCAATTTTTGGTTAATAAAGATTTATTTTATTTATAGAAAAACATTACTTTGTATTCAAACAACGAATAATTATTGCTTAAAAACCTAATAATTACAATCTAATAACAATGAATCAGCTTGAGCGGCTAAAAGTAAATTATCTTGAAGCTTTCTGTTTGCAGTATCGACTCATTGCACAAGAGACAAAAAGTAAAAGAAACGCGGCAACCCATATTAAACTTACTTCAGTGCGCGTACGATACATATAACACAATGACATCATTAACAACTGTTTTTAGATAGATAAACCACTTACTTGCAGCTAACATGTGTATATAACAAAGGAAGCTAACAAAAACACCTACATATAATTTTTATAACTATTGCGCCGCTACGCTGTTAGTAACTGGGGGAGGATGTGCGCCAATTGTTTATGAATTGCGAAATGAAAAATAAATATTAGCTTAACCCATATAAATACATGATTATAAATTTCGTAATTTAAGCAAACTAAACTATTGATCACATTGTTCTGCTGGATTCATTTTTAGGCTTTGCCAAAAATAGCTCCAATCATACTGTATCTTTCAACAGAACGAAGTAAAGACGACAATGTATATGTTTCCAATAGTCTGATTGGTCAGCCAGTCGGTCGATATGTTACAAGTAAAATATCTTTTGCCAGTAGAGTTTACTTGTTAATTAACTTGTACCTAAAAGCTTTCTCAATAAGGTGTACGAGCATAGCAGATGACAGACGTGCGTCGCATTATTCCTTCAAACACATTTTGTGTGACCTGTTCTTGTGGAAATAACAAGGATATTTTGAGCGTCGTCCGCGTCGGCCTTTTTGTGCGTCGTCGTCGTGCTATCCTTCATATAATTTTTAAGGTTCTTTTTTCACAGACTAAAAAGTACGTCACGGACAATCTGTCGTTTGTGTTAACCCTTACTACACACGGCCTACGGCACATCATACCTACGTAGGCGATTTTTACGGGCTCGTTGGCGCGGTAGAACACCTGCCGTGCGCATTGATGGGTCTTGGGTTCGAACCGGGATGACATTTTTATAATTTTCTGTAAACATGTTTTCCCCACGTTGGTAACTTCGAGCATTGATCGGGTAGGAGTGGTGGGTGGTAACGAACCACCTTTCATAGGTGGAAAAACCGTGAAGTGCATATTGCGCGTTTCGGTTTCAGTCTATGAATTTCCGAACGCTCTAAGTAAAAATTACGTCGGCATCGCATCATCGAATGATGTTCTGTGGCTGAGGTATCACCTACCATCAGGAGAACCTCATGCTCCTTTGTCGACATAAAAAAAAATGAATCACAAATTTAGCCTTAAAATAATACTTAAAAAGCGTGTAAGAGATGTGTCAAAGTAAGATGTGAAATGGAAATGATGTCATAATTAATTCTTATTGGTAGAACGAATCTGTCATCATTCGCTGAATGTGAGCACATAATTAATGTTACACCTAGAAGCAGGGATGTTACGGAGCTTCGATTTCGGTTCCGAAAAGTCGGAACTTCCGATTGATTTTGCACCTCCGATACCGATTTCGGTTCCGATAGATTTAAATCGGATGTTATAATCGGAGGTCGAAGCACATCGGCGGCAGTGGCCGCGGTCAGTGCCATTTTATTTAATTAACTTCTGTTTAAAAATTAAGAAAATTAGTTTATTTTTATATATCACACCCTGGAAGGTGTATACTTTTTTGAACTGTATTAATGAAACTGATGAATAATGTTTGTAATTTTATTTTATTACACAATTCTCTTTTGTGTCTGCCTCCGATTCCGGTTCCGATAAACCAAATTTAAAATCTCCGATTCCGAATTCGGTTCCGGTAAAACCACTTCCGTAACATCCCTACCTAAAAGTTATCAAGGCACTGATTGTAGCAAACAAATAGAACCAATTTGTTATGTAGGACACTGGATCGTGGCAGGCAAATATATTGCAAATCTATTCTATGCTTTAGTTGCTTAACATACGGTTGAAAGTCCTCTGAGTTAGATTTGCCTTTATTATACTAGGCTGCACTGAAAATAATATAATATTTTAGATGTTTTTAGAAAAATGAACCTAACCCCAAATATTTATTAGAGCTAATATTGCTGATATTAGAAATAAATTCTTAAAGCCTCAATGATACATGTTACGAAATATCGGGATAACGTACGATTTGATTTGATTTTTTATACTAAGAGCTTTCGTAAATTCATATATTAAAGCCGAAACGCGGCATAGGCATATCCGTATGTGAACGGTGATTTGTTAATCGGTGGGAACTTTAAAGCTCCCCCGTTTATGTTCAGACACTGCGTAACATGTGTACAGAAACTTATAGATGTTTTTTGTGTTATAGGTATATCGACAGACAAGCATATGGTTCACTTAATGGTAGGTGATACATAGAACATCAGTCAATGATGCGCTGTTGACCTACTTTTTACTTCTAGCATTCGAAAATTCATAAATATGACCCATCGGAAACGAACCTGCGACAAATCGGAAATCAAGATAGATCCACTATTAAATGTACCTAGCAAGGAGGCCGTCTTTCCTTGAATATTCTAGAAAACATGTTTTCTGGAATTACTCTCTGGTTAATTTAGGTTGAAACTTTTTTTTTATTTATATCAATAAAGTAAATTAATAATGGGCAGTGAACTTTCACTTATCCATTCATCGCTTAACTATTAGTTCACATTAGATAAATAAATTACTCTCTGAACTAAAAATAGCCCACAAGCCATGAACTACCCTATTTAAAACGCTTCAACGTTTCCCATAAAGAAGGTACGGATTAAGGAATCCCAAGAACAGGATTTCTTAGAAATCGATCATCGATCAACAAAAATGTTCAGAGGTATCTAGCTCTGAACATTTATGTTATGTACAAACGATGAATTCGAACATTCATGGCATGAGAATACTCTAAAACAAAAGTCGAATATTTCAGTGCCAACTAAGGTATGCCGGGCGAAACCTGTACAATTTTATTAATAGACTCTATTTTGTAAAACACTGCACGAATTGCGACAGCTGGACTTGTTAGGTACTTCTCGGAAACACAAAACAGTTTCAAATGTTTTCTCCTATAGTTTTAGCTTTATTGAGTCAACTGCAATCTCTCGGGACCTTGGTACAGAGTGAGGGAAGTGGGAACGCGGGGAGGGCAGCATGGTCGCGGATGACGCGCGCCCTACTGACACACTGACACACTTACCCACTGACAGTGGTACTGCTTTTGGTGCGACGAGGCCGCTTAGTACGTATGATATTATGTATCGATTAGCGCCCTAACGTCAGATTCGACAAAATACCGAATGAACTGTGCGTGAAACTATATACCTTGATAGACTTATCCCTCGCGACGCGACAGCATCATGCAAATGCGTTGTAATGATGCAGGGGAAGTGTAGCATCAATCAATATGGCCATGCACTGAGTTTTTAGGTTAAATGACAATTTAAAATATACATTTATTTATTAGTTAATATTGGTTTTACTAAAATTTAATTAGTTAAAAAGGATAAGTTTCTCGATTTATTTCGAACTAGCAAAACGCCCCGGCTTCGCACGGGTGCATTGGAGATAAAAAAAGCAAAGCCTATGTTACTCGCCGATAATAATGTAGCTTTCTATTGGAGAATTTTTGAAATCGGTACATTAGTTTTTAAGTTTATTCGTTACATACAAAAATACAAAAAATACAAATCTTTCCTCTTTATAATATTAGTATAGATACCTAGATTACGTTTTGTTCTAGCCAACAATAAAATTTAATATTTCTTAATATGATAAAGCCTGATCTAGCAACTATTTAATGATTCATTTATTTTAACCTTCGTAGAGATTTTTAAACTAACAGTATATAGAAAAGACACCGCTATTTAAACTGATATATTTGAGCAAAACTAAAAGATCAATGACAAGATATTCGTACGTAATTACACTGCATTACATGTCACAAACATTTCATCAGCTCCAAATTTTCCATAAAATAGAGTAACGATTTCAAACCTCAAAACATCCTAATATGAGTTTTTGATTTACTTAAAACTATCAGTACGCCTTGAATAGGTACACAATGTTAAGACACCTGTTGCATCACAATTCACAGTCATGACGTTTAAAATACTCGTAGAAGGCAATTCTGTGCTAATTAGAGGCAATCCGAATTGCTAGAATGTTATCAACTCAAAAAATTACAAAGTTACAACGAACACGAATGTACGCATTCTAAAGTTTTTTTAAAGTAATTGCCGAAATATTTTTATGTCAAGGTTTAACGTGTTGCGCAGAGACGAAAGGAAAAATCTGCATCGCCATTCCAACCTTGCCGAATATTTAGCTACTAATTAAATTCGACAAAAATAATCGCATCTCAATAAAGTCACGCTTTTACTGCAAGCAATTTTACATACAGGTACCTGGTACATTCAACGTCAATCTGCTCTTTGTGTGAAATTTTAACAGAATTCTCACTGAAAACGAATAACATATGAATATTTTCTCGCAAGTTGTTCATGCTAGACTCTCTGATCCCCACTGTGATATATAAAATCGATAAATATTGTATGAGAATATTTTTGATTAATAACTAACGACATTTTGACAAATTACTCAATGGCTCTGCCTCTGTGACCTCTTCATATTAATAACAATGAAATTAAAAAAGATAATATTAATTAATGACGGACTCGTTGGCGCGTTCGGTAGAACACCTGCCGTGCGCATCGATGGGTCGTGGGTTCGAATCCCACCGGGAACACATGTTTATAATTTTCTGTAAGCATGTTTTCCCCACGTCTGTTAACTTCGGGCATTGATCGGGTGGGAGGAATATCTAAATTCCGACCGGTGAACGAACCACCGTTCATAGATGGAAAAACCGTGAAGTGCACATTGCGCGTTTCGGTGTCAGTCTATGGATTTCCGAATGCTCGAAGTAAAAATTAGGTCGACAGCGCATCATTGACTGATGTTCTGTGGCTGGGGTATCACCTACCATCAAGTGAACCTCATGCTCGTCTGTCGAATCTGACATAAAAAAAAAAAAAAAAATCAGAATCACGCAATGAATGACACCACATTGTAGAATCTTATCATAACATCCGGTATCATACAGTGTATTTTTTCAATATGTTTGGCATTGAATTATGGCGTAATATTATCAATCAACGCGGCTATCTTTTGGGATCACGAGGAAATTACTTTTGAGGATACGGGTAGAGACATTGACCGCAGTAATTTACTTTCATGATTTCCACTGAAGTGAGTGATCTTGATTGTATTACAAGCTTCAATCATTTGAATTTTGTCCTTAAACGGCTCATAATAATATTTAGTGACAAAGAAAATCGCAGACACCACGACGAAGAGGGTGTGAAAGTTAACAGATACCGATGAGTCACGTTTACAACAGGGGTTTGCAGTACATAAATAAGACTCTGTGTGGAAAACTTAGATCATGTTAAAAGAAATAGGGCAAGCTTAATTAAGAATATAGGAATTAGTGGCATTACGTGTCTTTGCCATAATATCTACGGGAATTGAAATCTCAATAGTTTTCTGTATTCTAGTGATTACTATATGAGATTACCATTCTAGTCATTCTCCAGCCGGCCTAGCATGACAACCACGAGAAAATTTTGTCGACCGTTTTCTCGTGTTTTAATCGATTATCTATTTATGTCTTACATGACAATTCACTTAAAACTCGACTTCTAATGTCAAAAGTAGTGATATTTGTCGATCGAGATATCTTGTCTATCAAAGTTGTCGATTTCGAGATATAATATATCGAGATATCTTTTATCTTAGTTTGTCTTCACTCGTCCGCGAGATAACTATTGATGGTCATGCTAGGCGGGCTGACCAACAAATATCTCTTTTCGAACATAAATTCATCAAAAATAACAGGTGCTGTTTTTTCCCTTGAAAGATGGATTACATTACAATACTCAAATCATTGACAATAATATAAGTTCAAGATGACTGTTAAAACCGATATCAACCGTTTACGAACATTTAAAAACGTCATATTTCCTAAAAATATCTATCAACCGTATTTTTGGCGTGCAAATACCATAAACAATACCAAAATATCGTTATACTTGGTTGGTTCCTACCGAGAAGAAACTGCAAGAGACATGATTTAAAAGTAAAAAGTTTAGTTGCGATTACGTATGCCATGTCGCGTTCACAGCTTGTTAAATAAAACAAGGTGTCGGTAAAACTGTCGCTGATGCAAGCATCGATCCATTTTCAAGAACGAAATGACCTCGACACAATTATATTTCTGCTGAACAGTATCTGCATTTTCCTTATATAGAATGTCAACAGAGACTGCTGTACTTTATCAATTAATTATTGCCTTTAATGATTGAACAAACAAACGATTTTTTTGATTTTAGCGATTTTCAGATTACTTGCTTTACATAATTGTATTTGTGTGATTAATAGAAAATTACTAATGACATTTCTTAGAGGCGGCAGCACGAAACATTATATTAGTACAAGAATAATTATAATAACATAGAAATATACACAAAAACTGTTAAATAGAAACAAGTGCCGCCACGAAAAAGGGAGACTAATAAGGTTTGTATTTAAATTAAGTATCTTATTTTGGATCACAATTAAATAAATATAGACATAGTTCTGTAAGCTGTTAGTAAATTATAAATTAAATATATAATTATTGATTTAAAATGTAGCAATTACAATTATATAATATCCTTTCTAAGTAAAACACTTAATGCAATATGATAAGCCAGTTTTAGTTTCGGCGTTTTTTGTTAAGTACTTTCTGTTAAGTTGAATGAAATTGAACATTATTAGATACACTTTTTACTGAATAACATTATCAAATTAAAAAATGACGTAAATTTTAATTACGAATCTAAACAAAGGAAAAAAACAAAGTATTTAAATCTATCAAGGTCCGATGCTATCTCGCTTTCCCATTGTAAACTAGAATTTCCTTTAAGGACTTCCCTTGCATTCTAACAAGACTGTGTCAAGGGTGAATACATTTTACTTATTCTGAACACTATTACGGCAAACGATTACCGTTTCATCGATCGTCGTAATCATTCAATTATTTAAACAGAAAATGAAAGAATCCTTGGAAAGCGCAGTATTGGCCGATTCAGCTGTTGAATATTACAGATGATGACCGTTTTATCGATCACTGTAATCATTCTATTATTTAAACAGAAAATGAAAGAATGCTTAGCGGTTTCGGTCGATCCTGCTGTTGATTGTTGCCTAGTTTTGTGTTAAAAGTACTCGAAACCGACGAGTGTGTATGAAGGCATTGATGAAAGTGGAAGAAGCGAAAGCGAAGGATTTGAGCATATGAAATTCGATAATTTCGGCTTTCGGATTTCGGTTTCTCTGTTCAAAAATATATTCTTTATTAAAATGTATTTAGCACGAGTATGTAGTTTTTTTTCAAATTAGAGGTCGTCTCCTACATTCTCTGCATTTATTCGTTACCCATAATTAGACTATGTAAAAAGAGTGAACAAACTACATAAAGTCTTTGCAGATAACCTAACCTATATCTACATTGGAACTTTTTTCAGCGTTTCTGCATCGATTTATATCCTTTCAGTAACAAGGCCAAGGAGGGTTATTAACAAAAGGAAAAGACCAATGAATTAACATCTCTAAGAGAATAAACCAGGTCAAACTGAAAAATTGTCAAAACGACAAGTTAATATTTTATTAATTTTTAAATATTTTTTTGAATAGAACACCTCTGTCAACATTTTGAATAGAACAGCGCTACTGGCACAAATAAAAACTCTCAGAGGACGCGTAAAACTAGGTTTTACATTCTAATTCACTATTCTAGATAGATATTCTTTGACATTTTCATTCGTGCCCTTGCGATAACGAAATCTACTCATAGCCCACCTTGGCAGAATCTGCAAAACCAATGCATATGCACTGGTCTTTTACTTTGGGTTGTAAACTATACTTTATAATAAAATAATGGTTTTTCCAATATATACTGTGTTATGTAAAACGATACACTAATTTGGTTAAATTACTGAACTATTTTTTGCATATCATTAATCATAAAATTTGCTTTGAAAATAACCAAAAATGTCGGTAATCCTACTTTCATGTGGTTTTTAGTCAGGACTAAAATAATTTGGATATAAATAAGTGTACAGAACTGCCTAGAGTTTATATCTTAGTTTCTAAAGTTTTTTATATGTTAAAATATATATACATATTTATTAATATTGGCTATTGATGGATGATTATTGAACTATTAGTATTTTATTTAACTATCAGTCATAAACATTAAAAACGACAAAGTAAGACACAAAAAGGAAAGAGATAAATAATATATTCTATTTTTATTACTTTATTCGAAAACTGGTAACACGCCAAAAAAAACTAGTAGCCTATTTTACTCGCTGATAAAGTATCTTTCTATTGGTGAAACAATTTTTAAAATCGGTCGAGTAGCTTTTGTGTTAAATCGTAACAAACAAACAAATATTTCCTTTTTATAATATCAGTAATAATAATTATAAAAAGAGTGTCCATGGAGTTTCTTGCCGGTTCTTCTCCATGAGACCCACTTTTTGGAACCGTGCAACTAGACGTTTCATAAGAGCCTGCAAAGGCCTATTTGAAATAAAGAACTTTTGATTTTGATTGATTTTGAGTATATGTTCACTATATTAATAAAGTCGTAAAAACCTCCTTTAATATCAAATCTTCTAAAACGCGACGATACTATTTTTTAAACCGACAATTTACTTCATATGTATAGGTTTGATGCGTACGAACAAGAAGCTTCTAGTGCGTAATATAGGCCAAGTTCATGAAAGTGGGTCAGGGGATTACGAACGGGACTCGCCACCTAATGGTCAGTCCTGGACGGATATTTCTGTAACTTGTTTCGTAACCACACTGTGTTTGTATTGGAACCGGTAACTAGAAACAACATTTAATAGAGTTCTTTATAAATAGATTTCAATATTAGACGTTAAACTTGAAGAGAATACGCGCTGGATCTTATTAAACGGTTTTATTTAGCTAATTTGACATTTGTCATTGACTACTCGCACTAAATCGCTGCTACCAATGCTGAATAGGTATATTTAGAATATAAATTAGAGGCTACCTGCCTGTACTAAAGGGACATTTGAAAGATCGAAATCGTAACGTAACTTCCCTCTTGTGAATTCAGACGTCAAATACTAAAAGGAATATTGACACATATATTTGAATTTGACGAGGACAATAATTTAACCAAGAGTTTTTACGTTCGAACCCCCAGTGGAGAAGAAAAAATGTGCCATTCTGTCAAGGCTCAAAATCAATCATGATTTGCTAGATATTTATTAAATGCATTCTTTTAAGTAAGTACCTAATGGATTCAAATAACTATTAAACCTAATCAACTGACATGACATAATATTTGGGGAAGATAATATATAACTTTCGTAGATTTTTCTTTAAATAATCCGCTGTTGTAAGTATCTATAGTCTAACTCATAAGAGTTGACTGATATTTGGTAGCAACTTGAACCCCGGGGAAGGCCGAAGGACAAAGGCTTATCACGGCATGCATTCACGACGTTGTTATTCTTATTACAAATTGTTATTTGTGACAAACGTGAGCTCTAGATAGTATGTTATGTTTTCTTTAATAAATCTGTTGGTGTAAAACATTTATGTCCTAGTTGAGACACAATGTAATTTCGTAACAGCGTCTTAATCGCATTGTTTCAGCAACAACTAGAACAGAGCGTAATTGGCATTTCCTATAAAGTAGGTCAAGCGTGTCAAGATCAAGTGAAAAATAGGTCACAGGAACATTCGTTCTCCCTTGACACAGGAGGATGGGTAACGGGAGGGGCTGATTCAGTGCCATTGCCCCCTCAACCAACCCCCATAACGACATCAGATACAATTCATTAATTATTCCGTAAACTTTCTGAATTACAGAATTCGAAAAATTAAAATTTCGTATGAACATAAAATATCAAACTGAATGCATGCAACCGCGATCAAGTAGATGTGTGTGTATTACATCAAGTGGCGTAAAACACTAACGCACACTAATGAATTAGCAGTAATAACGAGTAAGTTATTTATTAGGTATTCCACATGAGAGCGGAAAGTGTGTCAAGTTCAAATAATCCAGGGCAGAGGATAAGAGAAGTGCAGTTGACACGATTAATATGTAGGTCATACAAATATTACGTCATTTAGTGCGATCATTGGAAATACTTGTATATTATAACAAGACTATTTTAGTTGTTGCACTGTAAACACGATACAACCTTCACGAAACAGCTACAGTGCGTCACATAAAACGCTTGATGAATAAAATAGCTCCTTTTTGTGAAGACATAATTAATTGTTTTATTTTTCATATTATATATTATAGAAGGTATTGACAGATGAGGGTGAGGTTCATGAGATTATCAGATGATACCTCAGCCACAAGATACCAAACAGTGATGTGCTATCGACCTATTATTTATTTAGAGCATTCGAATATCCTTAGACTGAAACTAAAACGCGCAATACAAATATTTTCACGGCTTTTTCTAAATCCCATCCGTTAAATGCTCGAAAAGGGCATAGGTAGGGTAAAGTAAGATTACAGATAATTATAAGCGTGTCAAACTTGGCGGGATTCGAACCCGCGGCACATCGAAACTCAAAACCACACAACACAGCAACGACCGTCTTCATTTTGTTTTTTTTTTATTCAACGTTTACTGTCCCGATTCCATAACACCTCATAAAAAGTGAATTCCCGAGTCCTCGAATTCATGTCCGAGTGGGCCATGGGGCAGACCTATTTCTGAGTGTTTCACTGATCATTTATCTTTACAGGCAAGTAGGTGATCAGCCTTCTGTGCCTGACAGAAACAATTTTTTTTTTGTTTCCAGGTATTCGAACCCAGGAACTCCGGCGCTAAACGCATCGCGCTTACCACGGAGGCGTTCCATAACACCTCATAAACACTGTAAAATATGCAGTTTACACAGATTTCACAAGAGCAGTCACGTCTTGTTACTCGTGTCTGAGTTCTTACATATACTCGTATATACACCACATAATCATTGACGTTTGAGTTTATTGCAACGTGGTTCGCAAGAAAACGCCTACATCAACATTTACGAAGAGTTTAATTGCTTTCATATAATTCAATTGAATTTATTATGAGGTCACCTCTAAACTCGTCAATTGGATTAGTGGGTTATATAAATATAGAATACTCGTGCAAAATATTGTAAAATTGCGATATGAAAATTACTGAGCACTTAATTTTAATTGTGCAGGGTAAGTTATAGTTCAGACTCAAGATTTGCAATTAAATGTAATATTAAATCACTAGGTATATAGATATTTATGTATTAAATGGCTTATGTAGCTTTAAATTAAAAATAAACAAACATACAGATATTAAAATATTTCTTATCTTTTTAACCGACTTCAAAAAAGGAGGTTCTCAATTCGACTGTATGTTGTTTTTTTTGTTTTGAAGTCGGTTTTTGTTTTATTTTTTAAATAATTGCTTCGTAAATATTGAATACGCTCTATATAAAATATCATTATATCGAAACCGCTTTCCTGGCCTGGTAGTTCGATAACTCGGAGGTTCTATTCTCATTGGAGACAAAAAAAAAATTGTTCTTCTTCTTCATCGTTCCCTTACTAATGAGGATCGCAACCTTATGTAAGCTGTCTCCGTTTACTTCTGTCCTACGCCAGTTCAATAGATCGTTGTAGAGTTTCTCCTGTTGCCTCTACTCATTTTTAGACCATCGTGTTGGAATTCTGCCCCTGGGGCGCTTTCATATTGCATATTTTGTAACAATTAAGAAATTATAGCCCCTGTATTATTTTAACACTGTAACTATGGCCGTACATATTGGTTATAGCGTTTACTAATCATATCATTGGATTTTACTTGAAACGAGTTGCACGTTTAAGACTGCATAAGTAGTCATACTAATTGACCTCAGCTAGATATACGCCGCCTTACAATAGAGAGTTCAATTTTAACCGGTTACTTTACATGTTTATGAATTGTATGAAACCGCACTCTCAAACATTACACAGTAATATTTGTGGATTGTATGAAACCGCAAAGCAAAGCTACTAAAAATATTGTGTGTACGAGTCTTATTGGTATCTCACTTAAGAGTGAGATAGATGGATAAGCGTGTGTTATGAAAAGATTTACTGAGAGGTCGGATCCGACCGAGCGAATAAGTAGGCGAAGGTTAGCCGCCATTGTGGTTGGCTTGTAATGACGTTACACTACAGATAAGCTTATATTATCGTCGGTAGCTAATAGTAGAATCACTTTTGTTTTAGAAAAAAAATATCTGTGAAAAATCTTTATATTTCTATAAAAAAAAATATTATTGCCATTGTATTGACACAAAATGCGTGCGGAAAAATATATTTGAAAATCTTCAAACGCGCTGAACGTACGGATAATTTATATGAAATGTTTTTAAAATTTTATATTTTGAAATGGCATACCTATTAAACATTAATTTAACCTTATAAAATACAAGAATCTAATATTTATTTCTATGTGCGAAAAGCAGTGGTAATAAAAAAAAACTTCATTTGTTATTTTACCGAAACGTCTTAAAGAAAATATTTACAAACATAATATAAAGAGGTGTGATATACTATGTATATAAAACTTTTAGTCGTAGGTAAAACGCTATTCGGGCGAAATTCCCAAATATAAAAACTGTCTCCATTTTTCTATACCTAATATAACTCTACCCTTATCACCATAGATCAAAATTCATGTTATAGGTACACCAAATTGCAAATTAGATAACTAGACCAACGAAAAAAAGGTATTTTACCCTCGACGTTAGACAGTTCATTACTTTTTTACACTCAATAATGTAATCGATATCTGCCTCGCGTGTAAGTAAGTAGAACAGAGCATCATTAAGAATTAACAAAAATAGAGAATTTTTGTAACTGGAAAAATTAAATTTTCTCCACTTCAGATTACAAAAAACGATATACTGTTGAATTGCACATTATAATTAAGTGTTTAGTTCACATCACTTAGTGATTTTCTCAAATGGGTCATTTTTAATAACATTTAATTACTGGATTACTGGCCTAGTCGCTCAGGCGTAAACCGTTGTACGATTTCATGTATCTAATACTCAATAGTTTAATATACATATTATGTATATTATACATGTAAAAAATAAAGTTTATTCGTTGATTTGTTCATTGAGTGGAAAAATCTAAACTCATTTAGCGTTTTCAAATTTGTAACAAGCAACAGAATAAAATTCACGTAGAATCACTACGTAACGTTATATTTATTAGAAGGATGATTATAAGAGATCGTAGTACAGCCCTTGACATGTACGGAAACTGTCTATTTGTAATCAATTTACTCGAAGAGTATTTTACTTACGAGTCAAAATCAAAGGAGACGAAAGTAATGTTCATAATAAGTCGATTGAACTGCTGCTACTTATGTATGTGTAACGAAGCACTTCACAGTGCGTTTTGTAACGTTTGATGATGAACTGAAATGAAACTACAACTTGAAATATAACCAAACTCACAGGCACTGCCAGGATGTCAGGGGGTTCATTAATCTGTCACCCTACTGCGCGCACAATTAATCCTGAATTTATTTTCACCTTGTAATATATAAGTCGTTATAAAGTCGGTTTATATGTGACTCTATAACTTCTATGAAACGGTGAAATTACAAGATATAAATCATTCCAGTGTCCTACTCGACATTAAACCACCGGGGCTTAAAATCAGTAAGCTAAATGGTTCAGACTGGACCGCCTCCCCCCAATTTTATTCCACATTCAACAGGCATTTGACTAAGATCAGCCCTTGATATAAATAATTCGTGGACACGCCCGAGGCGAGATGCCAAGTCATATCCATATTTAGATGACACATATACGTGCTATAGTGATCCGAAAGTACAATGAACGCATCGTATGCATTTGCAATTGAATGCTAATTGCATTTATAATCGTCACCTTGTCACAATTAAATATCAATATGAGCGCACACTGTCAATGCTATTGAATCCTGTTTATCATATAATAATAACATGTCCCTAAAATATGTATATAACAAGAGACCTCTTAAACAAGCTAATCATAGAGACCTACCAGCGTTCACAGATGGTAAATCATATCGCAGGCGCAGTATAGGGCTCCTGTTAATCCTGATTCTAACTAATGTTATAAATGTGGAAGTGCTTTTGTTAATCTTTTACGGAGAAAGTCAACACGGGTCAATGCGATAGATGTAGAGTGAGTTAAGTGGATGTCCTTGCCCCCCAGTGGGGCTTGGGGCAGAGAGATACACAAGACTTGTAAAATTCTCGTGTCACAGTTTTTGTTGCCATACTCCTCCGAAACGGCTCGACCGATTCTTACCAAATTTTATATGCGTATTCAGTAGGTCTGAGAATCGGCTACTATCTATTTTTCATACCCATAAGTGAGTGATAAGGGTTGTTCACCCTTAAAAATTTATTTTTTATTTTTTGGATGGTTTTTTTTGTTTTTATTTTTTTTATTATGTGGCATTAAAAAATACATACAACCCCTGCTTTTTTTGTCAAAAAATCTAGACCCGTGCGAAGCCGGGGCGGGTCGCTAGTCTTAATATATAAAATTCTCGTGTCACAGTTTTCGTTGCCATACTCCTCCGAAACGGCTCGACCGATTCTTACCAAATTTTATATGCGTATTCAGTAGGTCTGAGAATCGGACAACATCTATTTTTCATCCCCCTAAATGTTAAGGGTAATCCACCCCTAAATTTTTTTTTTAAATTTATGGATGATTTTTTTTGTTTTTATTTTTTTATAATGTGGCCTTAAAAAATACATACAACCCCTGCTTTTTTGTCAAAAAATCTTGACCCGTGCAAAGCCGGGGCGGGTCGCTAGTAATAGCTCGTTGGCGCGTTCGGTAGAACACCTGCCGTGCGCATCGATGGGTCGTGGGTTCGATTCCCACCGGGAGCACATGCTTATAATTTTCTGTAAGCATGTTTTTCCCACGTCTGGTAACTTCGGGCATTGATCGGGTGGGAGGAATATCTAAATTCCGACCGGGTAACGAACCACCGTTCGTAGATGGAAAAACCGTGAAGTGCATATTGCGCGTTTCGGTTTCAGTCTATGGATTTCCGAATGCTCGAAGTAAAAATTAGGTCGACAGCGCATCATTGACTGATGTTCTGTGGCTGAGGTATCATCTACCATCAAGTGAACCTCATGCTCGTCTGTCGATATCTGACATAAAAAAAAAAAAAAAAAAAAAAAAAATATATATAAGCTTAAGTTCTTCAGCCAAGAAAGCTGTTATCATCGCAGCCTATATATTTATAGAGAACTAGTTGAAGCTCGCGACTTGGTTAGCCTGGGATTCATCTTAAGTTGAACTTCGCAAGCTATTTAAATGACAATAACTTTTCTTCACAACATCCGTGAAACAAAGTTTTGAAGTTGCCTCAGATTCAGCTCAATCTATGTGTCAAATCTACTTGAAAATCAGTTCAGTATCTTCGGAGATTGGCATGACCAAACAGACTGACAGACAGACCAAACCGTTCATAATTATTTTTTTGTACCCCTTCTTTAATCGTAACCTCTCCACTTCTGGTAAAATTTTTCAACGTACATAATTTCTGGGTCTACTATTTATTATTTATAAAGATAAACCGGCGGTGCATTATGAAAATTAACATTAAATTAATAACATTTTGGAAACTAAAATAATATTTTTTCTATACAATAGCCCATTTTGTTCTATGCTTAAATGATATTTAGGTATATGTAAATATGAAGAAATCTCTATACTTCTATAGAGATTTCTTCTCTGAATCTCTGAATCTTGTACAAGATCTACAATAGGACCTATTATAATGAGGAAAATGTATATGTTTGTATGATATCGGTAATCTAACTACTCAGTCATTATTTAAAATCTTTCAGTAATGGAAATCTACATTATTCGTGCCGGAAATTGGATATAAATTATGTAGAGCGCTATCAGGGTTTTTATAGTGCATTATTATATGTGAAAGCATACCCAGTGTATGTTGCCTAATTTGATGGTAGGCGATACCTCAGCTATAGAACATCAATCAATGAGGCGCTGTCGACCTACTTTTTACTCCAAGCATTCGGAAATCCATATACTGAAACCGAAACGCGAAATATGCACTTCACGGTTTTTCCATCTATGAACGGTGGTTCGTTAACCGGTCGGAATTTCGATATTCCTCTCAACCGATCAATGATCGATTGAGATACGAGATGTGGGGTAGACAATTATCATAACAGAAAACATTAAACATGTCGTCCCGGTGGTATTCGAACCCACGACCTATCTGCATCGGTACGGCAGGTCTTCTACCGAACGCGCAAACGATCGATTTGATAGGGAGACGTTGGGGGAACAATTTTAAGTTGCCTCTTATTTAAGTAAGGTATATCCAAATAAATTAAGCCTTTGTGTATATTTTTTTATAAAAGGTGTTTTGTCTAAGAAATTTTAAAAAGATTATTTGCATTAAACAAAAAATATACCTATATAGATACATTTGTAAGGATTAAACCTAGATAAGAATTGCGTTTTACAGCATTACACTTGTTCGTGTAGCGTTATATTGTAGCACTCTATAGGTTTCAATTTGGGCGGAATCATTAGTTACATAACAATTATGATACCGTTAATTTAACAAGAAAAATAAAAGCTATCAGTCGCTCTCTTACTGATGCCTTACTTGGTGTTGAGATATTTTAATTTTCCTGACATATAACTTTTGAGTGCCTTGAAACGTAAGGCCATTCACGCAACAACAAACTTCGAACAAACATACAACATACCTACATAGAATATTACTCTGTACGGCTGACCACACAACCACTTGGCCTTAAACGCAACGCTAAATGGTTTTACTGCTAAAGTCGATGTACAAGCCTGCATTTACATAACCGAAGCTCGAGATAAGTATACACGCAAGCGTCATTGGATAACGACATCAGTAACAGGTCGTTCGACAGCCACGGTTAACTGAGTAAGTTATAACACTGAATTTGTAGTTGTTTTCCTCGACCCAGTCTGCTTGTGAGCCATCTAAGGAGACCTATCGAGAGCAGGGCCATCCAGCAATTAAGGAGACATTGTTGAGCCATTTTTAATTTAATATTATATTTTTTAGCCCTTGAATCAATCTCTCGAGTAACGTAAACCGGGGAGAGGGAGACATGCGATTAATAGGGCAATTACGTGATTTTAATTAGAACATTCTGGAAGCTTCTGTTTTTGATTTTTATTAGATATTTAAGTTTTCTTATTTAAATAGAGAGTGTTTAACTAAATGAATTACCTGAAAAACGACTTGCTATACATTACATACAAGTATAGGGCCGATTTCACATTCATCTTACCGTTATATTGTTTAGAGGTAACATTTTAATATTTTCCTACGCCTAATTAGTCTAACATCAATTTTTTACTCGTTTCAAAAATGCTGTTGATAATAATACCAGCCGTTTAAAAACTTTGCTACTTCTTTTTTTGCGTCGCTTCGATCAGTCACTCCGACCATTTTTCTGCCATTCGGTCATAGTACAACACTTCAAATATTGACATAATCATGTTTTATTATATATCCAATATATGCAACATCTAGGCATAAGTGTTGATTGTTTATTAACTGTTCCTTAATACAGAAAAAGTTAGGGACGATTTTGGCCGAATAATTCAAGATTTATAAATTCTAAGTGCATGAATAATAATTCAAATAAACCAAATCTACAGCAGGTATCGTTCATTGCGACACTCCGAATCGAATTAATTACCTCGCAACCGAGCGTAGTATTAAAAAACGGTTTGCGCAAGAGTCGATCCACACCTTGACACAGATAGTGCTCAAACTGTCGTTTTGAATACACAAAACCGGACGCTGCCTTCACTATTTTAAAACTCTAAAAATATTAAGTGTTTTAAACATAGAAAAATAATTTAAGCCACAAATTATATAGTATTACCAACACGAACATCTAAATATTGTAATAATTAAAAAAAATTAAATCGTAGAAAAATTATTAAGCACACATTTTTTGTATCAGAAAGTTTCATAATAATAAAAAAAAAACTATTACGTATGTCGAAACGCTACGCTTAAAGATTAGGTAATTTAAATCGGACTCAATTTTTTGAATGAAAATATTTAATAAAGTTGTTAATATTTTGACGTGAACGGGGGCCCAGGGCTGGGTTTAGAGGTGGAACGATAGAGTGGAGGCCCCAAATTATTTTCATGTTAACAATATAATCATGTTTTACAAAATACAGTAGGTAAAGGTAAAACGGCGAAACAAAATATCGAAGAAAAAGTTGTTTACTACTCGTCGGAGTATGAATATTTTTTTCCGAAGTCTCTATTGTGGAGGCCCCGGCGGCAGGTGGTGCACTATTGTGGAAATTTATTATTCAATCAAGCTCAAATCCCTGAACGGGTATGTATAGTATTTAAAACTCCTCCTCTATACTGTGGTATAGCCCAAACGCCCGGCTTGCTGTATTATTGCAACCATAAAAAGAAAAATAATAATAGCCGTAATTACAAAGTTATATACATATAAATATACATATGTACATACATATTACATATACATCACGCCTCTTTCCCATTGGGGTAGGCAGAGATCACGGAATGCCTTATGCCCCGATCCTTACATACCACTTTCGCTTCTTCTACTTTCGTCAATGCTTTCATACCACAGGTGATCTGTGCTTAATACACACTCGTCGGTTACGAGTACTTTTGACCTGGCCCTTTTGCAGAACATCCCCGATCTGATCAAGGTACGTTCGCTTAAGTCGATCACTCCCGACTCTCCCACTCACACCAGTTTCATAAATCTTTTTCATTTCCCTACTTTCATCCATCCTTTCTACATGCCTAAACCACCTCAACATACCTTTCTCAATTCTCATCACTACATCGTCTATAAAAAAATATAAAAAATTATTATATTTTTTTTTATTTTAAATAAGATATATAAATATAACTTATGTAATTACGTTAAAGCGGCTTTTGGACTTTTGATCTAGTATGGTGCTCCTGCCACTGATTATATATACAGCTAATATAGCATATACCGCGGAATACTGAAACGATAATCAAAATTTGAGGGCTTCTCAAAATGTTTCTGTCTTTCATTTTACCTTCGTAATGAAAGAGTTAGAGATACTTTTAAGTACACCTCAATGTCGGCCGATAATCCTGTATTCTCGTGGACTATCGCGTTCTTGCCAGGCAACATAACGGCCTCAAACTCGTTAAAAATTAAAAAAAAATCAAGAGATGAATGATGAATGTGGATGAATGAATAAGGGGCAAATTGACATAATGTGATCGTCGAAAACTTGAGGCAAATATAGTATTAATACGAATATAGGTCAAATCAGTAGGGGAGTTATGAATATCGCGAGGTCACAATTAGTATCAATAGAATCAATTTATAAAGTTATAACAAAATTTTATTATAAACTATAATTCGATTTTATTATAAGTATAGTAGAGTTACTTCATAGGTGGAAAAACAGTGAAGTGTATGCGTTTCGATTTCAGTCTATCGATTTCCGAATGCCCGAATTAATAAGGCGACAGCGCATCATTGACTGATGTTCTGTAGCTGTCAGTCATGTCACCTCATGCTCGTCTGTCGATGTCTAGCATTAAAAAAAAAGATGTATTCATCACGTAGGCAAAATTCTCTCTCAAAACGTGTTGAGGACGTTTTAATTTAAAAGCCTCAGATTATTTTGTTGAACAGCTAGTCTTCTCAAACTAGAAGGCCTACCAAAACCCCACGAGTCTCTGATTACGAAATATCAAGGACACCTCCACAGTAGTGGGAAGCCTTACGAGTCATTACGTCGGCGTCGTCGGTAGCTGACAAAGTTGATTACGTTTACATAGCTTGAACATTTTTCACGTCAACGTATATGGTTGCTAGTATAAAACATGCCAATTAACTGCTTAATATATTATTGTATTTCCTAGAATATCGACATGATGAGTTTTGTAACAACGAAGAAGAGAAAAATATGTAGGTACATATTTATTGATAACAATAAAACATTTTCAAAGAAAATCTTCGCCGATAATTAGCTGTTGCTTAATAAGATAAATAATTAACGACGTTGCTATGGTGATATTAACGGATATCCGTTCGGTAATTAGACACCCTGTGTTTGATTTATCTCTAGTCTCGTCGATGCTCCTGGCTTTACATATAAATCGCTATAAAAAATTATGTTTAAAACCGGAACCAATCTCAAGTAATGTTGAAGGTGTAAGGTGTAAGAGGAGATAGCTAATATGTTATTTTATAGATTGAACAAGGTATCTTGGGTATAGAGCTAAAACGAAATAAGTACGAAACATAACTTAAAAAGTTTAGGGACAAAATTATTGTATATATGTACCACTAGCAATTGCCCCCGCAACCCCCCTTGTGGGTTGAATTTCGTAAAATCCGTTCTTAGCTGACCTCTACTCGGCGAAAGGAATATTCCTACCATATTTCAAGTTGCTACGCCTTATGGTTCCAGAGATATCGTGATGAGTATCTATATAGGTGGGAATCTCTTTTATATATATAGATGAAAATATCACACCACAAATACTAATATAATACGGCGATATAAGTTTAAAAGAAACATGAACTCCTGTCTCGTAACGTAAGTGTTCTAGCAATTTTTAAATTTATTATTTCAATATATGTATAGGGCTTTTGGATAACTATATACAGAGGCTCTACCACGAAAAATTATCGAGATGATTATATAGCGTAGTTTATCAAAGTGGGCGAAATCGCCTCTTTGGGGCCTTCAGGGTTCGGTAAAAGGCCCAGATTAATTGTTGGTCATCGAAGCGGTCTGGGAAGCTTGTGTCAGAATTTTCAACCCATTCGTTAGTGACCCCTACGGGCTTTGAGCACGCTATCACACGCTAGCACTAAGATAAACTATTCTATATAGTACCTGGGTATCAGCTGAACCTACAGAAAATACACGACCTATTCAAATATACAGTTTTTTTCGTTTGCATAAAACTCTATCTAGAGTCTACAACGTCTATCATTTAGAATTCATTGTGAGGAATACAAAAAAAAGGTATTTTGTCCGAGTCATAATTAACGATACTGATATCGGTTGTCGAAACAGACAGATATGTGTAACAATTGTCGGTACATAAATGTATTTTCCTAACAGCCAATATTTACATTATTATATTGAGATGAGCCCAATTAGCGATAATGTAAGTACATAATATTGTATTCATTATCCGAACTTTTTTCCCTTTATATATATTATATACACACATACATATACAGTATACACGCCTCTTTCCCATTGGTGTAGGCAGACATCACGGAATTCCATATGCTCCAATCCTTACATACCACTTTCGCGTCTTCTTTTTGGTTTTGAGTATGTATTTGTTCCTATTTAATATTGCTTTGATATACGTATAATTGAAGTCTCTAAGTACACATGTGTAGATGCAGACTGAAAGAGTTGTAGTAATCAAAACATGTATAATAATATATGTATATTGTACGTACGTGGATTTGGTACAATAATACGATTAAAAGTATAATTTATTGTTAGTTGCCGTATTACTCGTTTCGGCTTTGTGTACGCAAGCTGAGAGCGTTGGAATGTAAAATCGAAAACAATATTTGTATATGTCACAGCCGCCTTTAAATGATGATGTGCGCCATGACTGACGCCTTTCAGTGAATTAAATATTCCTATTTAAGTATGAAAGTACAAAGTATGTTGTCAAGCGAACTCAACTACTGCGATACGTGTATGTGATACATTTTACAGTTTAGACTCCAGTGTTTAAAGTCGGTTTTTACTTGTTATAGCTCATGTGTATTCCAAGCTTAATGTTAGTCGGCAAAACAAAAGTTTTCTAAACTTTGCAAAAAAAAGTATTTAACAAATAAAAAACATGAAGTAATTATCGGAAAGTTGGAGGAACTGACGAGAAATTCGATAATTACTCTTTTCAATACCGGAATTACTTATACGAAAACACCACAATATATGTACGAACAACAATGAATACAAGAAATAAAAGTGTTCAAATAAATTCGAATGCTAGGAATCAAGAACAACTAAAATAAATCTTGTTATTAAGTGAGGGTTATATTTATATTTTCGATATATTCACTAATAGTACAATATAGTTTTAATATACCTTCAATAGCAAACTTGAAATTAAACTGGCATAGATCATCAATTTTTTTAGTTTAGTATACTTACTTCAAGTAGTAACTTCAGATTAATATGTGAATACAAAGTATAGGTTACACCAACACTAAAATGCACTATTAACCATTCAAAACTCGATTTCAACCTTTTTTACCTATATGGTATGCATTTAACAGACGAAACTGCTATATTTAAATATAACTTATTATTGTAGGTTCCTACTACACATAGGCATTTAAAAAAAAAGCAATTTACCCACTCATATTGGTGACAAAGAGAACATGTTAATCAAGGACACATTAACATTTGCTTTTTAATTCTTTTTCAATGCCTTCGGAATACTTACTCTGGATAAGGGATTACAGTTGAATCTGCTATTCTTAGTTTTACGAGACACCGAGACGATTGTTACTAACAGTTTTAGAAAGCTTTACACATGAAATATGTATGCTCATGTAAGCTGTATGTCGCATGCTGCACATCGGGGTAGATATAATGAGAACTTGAAATGTAAGGACTACGTCATACGGATTAATGTCATTGGACCGTCCCAAGGCGAAGATATTTTAATGCAATAACGTGCTATTTATTTATGCAGTTGCCCTCAATTTAAGTGTAACTACAACAAACGAATCATATGTATAAGGGGTTACCATTATCGTTATGAAATTGACAATGGCGTCAATTTTGTCGCTGGGAAAAAATAGAAGACTTTCATATCGGAGGCAAAAACTCACCAGGCTAGCGAAATATGTATGTATTGTCATCGACAAAGCTAAATAAAATTATTTTTAACTAGGATATTTCGTTCTTTTTTTAAAATGTATTGCTTGGTGTAAGTATATAATAAAAGTAATCAGCTGTTAGTGGCTTATCAAAGACCATAGACAATGCAGTAATGTTAACTCTATTAGCGGGAATATAAAACGGGGACACGAATATAGTTTCCTAGTCTTTAAAAAAATGCTTTTTGAGGATAGCAGTTCTAGATTTCTATGACTGATCCTTATTATCACTCAGAGAAATTTAAAAAAAAATTACCATCCCACCAAAAACAATTTCATGTAAAGTAATATCAATACGAGTAACTATATATTGCTTGCACTGTAAAATGTTACCAATCTTATGGAGAGCTAAGATCCTAGCTCTACACGCCCAAACATACTATCATGCTACTAGCTTTCCACGGAAGGCGCAATAATATTACCATTAAAAAAAATAAGTATGTAATTTAGTTTTATTTAGTGTACTACTTATTTAGTGTAATAAAAGTTTACTAAACAAGCTGTTTTGGCTCCCAATTATTTTTTAAATTGTTGTAATGTTCATATTTGACTCTTTGGCTAATAAGTCAGTCGACCACTGATTTCGGGTATTATTAACGCGAGGAGATTTTGCAACGGGTACCGATACGCGATTCTATGATGCTATAAAAATTATCAACGGCATTTTCAACGGAGCCCTTTAAAATACCTGACCGGTAAGTGACTTTTAATAATTTTAAATTTATCGTGTCAGTTGTTTTCTGTCAAATCTGAATACATCATAATAACAATCAAATATTTCCATATTTGAAATTCCACATAGCCAATATTCTGTTAAAACTAGTATGTCGTAATTATTTGTTTCTATATTTCTATGAAGTGAGTGTAATTTCGTGCGTATTCCGCGAGTATTTCGATAATAAATATATTATTTATTTAAAAAATGATTAAAGAAGAATAAATGTTAACTGGATGCGGTTACGCAATAATACCAAATATACTTACATCCATTTTTTTCTATATTAAAATTTGTTCAAATAAAAAGCAATTGATAATTTATTAAATCTATAACATGACAAAAAACAATAGTAAAGAAGAGGGTAGATCAAGACTGTGACAAAAAAATTGTACAGCGCAGTGAGATGTATAGTGCGCGTCAGGGGTATTAAACAATTTACTTTTTTGTTTGTTAATTATTCTTATTGAGTAAACACACAAACATAAGTAAACACTTATAGAAAAGGATAGTAACATTATTAAACCAGCCCCCTAGCCTAGCATCACCATCAACATATATCTCGCGGACGTCTTCTTTTGACATTAGAAGTCGAGTTTTAAGTGTGTCATGTTAGACCGGGAAGACGCAGAGATAATCGAGAAAAGGGTCGACAAAATTTTGTCGTGGCCTCATCCAGAACTTTTTATTTGCAATGCTACCGTAATTTATTCCATGCCGAAGGTTGTCAATACCGGTGATACAAATGCGCTCGAGAATGTAGTGATAAGGAACCGGTTATTATTTACGTTCCTTTGTGCTGAAGTAGACAGCAGTTCGCGTCGTAGAAATAGATGTCACCACAGAACAGAAGAAGCAAACTATAACTTCAGTACTATTATAGTGAATATCCCATACAAATTTTAAAAATATACTTCATTTAAATTTTGTTTTGACACACCTGTGTCATAACTAGTCCGGACCTTAACTGAGATTAAGAAATTTTCTAAAAATAGTTTCAATGACTTTCCTAGGACATTTTTATGCGCTATTACAATAAACTGCCAGTTGACATTTTAAACCTACCTATACATGGGTTTAAAATATAAGTTTAGGAAAGGCTTACTAGTGTTGAGGAAACCAGGATAAAAAACCATGGGAAGTACCTAAATGTAAAAATAAATCGAGCTTTATGTACTACTTATTACTTGTACACCTGTTCATAAGGCTAAGGACTCACTAAGCGGTTTTCTCCCGCGCCCGCCGCGGTGGCGGAATGGAGTTTTATTTTCAAAACTCACGAGACCGGAGTATTGTGCGGTCCCGCAGCCGTCGCGGTTGCGATTATCGCCCGCAAACTTGGCGGTTGATTATCGTAATACACACCCCTCCAACCCCTCCCCCCTGCTGCCCACTGCAATCGCCCGCCAACCGATCGCAGAGCGCGCGGGTGCAACCCGCCGCGGCTGCGGGACCGCGACCCGCGCGCGCCGGTACAAGATAGCCGCCGGTGCAGCGGGACCCGCAAACAATCGCACCCGCCGCGGGCGTAAAACGCTTCGTGAAATGTGCTTTAATTTTTTACATAAATATCTGTATTCTACAAAGGCTGCGGGCCCGCAAACGCGGCGGGCGCGGGTGAAAACCGCTTCGTGAGTCCTTAGCCTAAAACTTCTTTCTTTAACAATTCATTTACTGTGCAAGCTGTTAACCTGTGGAATTCTCTTCCCACTGAAATCAGAAAGGCCCAAACTCTTCAATCTTTCAAAACTATGCTCTTTAAGTATTATTTATCACTGTGAAAAATTTATTACTTTTTTCTTGTACCTATTCACTAATTATCTATTATATGCTTATGTTAAAACTATATGTATACCACCTACTGTTAGCTTATCATCTAAATTTATCTCAGTTTAGCCAGTACAGGTTGCCTGGAAGAAATCGCTTTTAAGCGATAAGGCCGCCTATTGCTTTTTATATTATTTATATTCATATTATATCTGTTTTTTTGTGGTGTGCAATAAAGTTATATTTCATTTAATTTCATTACTTATTGGATTAACACTACGTATTACTCATATTAACGTGTACAGATATGTATAAATTTAAAAAAAGACTAACCCAGAAGTTTCTTGCGCCATTTCTTATACAGGAAGGATGCCCTTACTAAATAGTGGTAGATTCATTTTGCTATAAATACGTTGTATCAACATACAATATAGAATTAATCGATGTTTATCGTATATTCAGATCTTAATTCATCACAGTAATTCCATCAGTAACGATTTAGACGGCGCTCAAAGACGTAACATGTAACTACTGCATGAAGTTATATCTATTGAACATTTAAATGAAATAAAATTTATCGATTCGAAGGATACATGAGTGCTTTTCAACAAGCGTGATCACGCAATGCAGACTGAAAGGTTACAGTCCGATTGGAATTTACACAAACATGCCGTACTAGCGCCATCTATTTCTACGGAGTTGATACTTGCTGTGAATTTCTATATTATGACAATAATACCAAAAACAGTGACAATTTTAATATGTTTGACTTGGGATTTAATTTGGTAAAAGTTTTTTCATTTAAATGTGTGACACTCGCGTATATAAAATATAATTTTATTCTACACAATATTTAAGTCATAAAATATATGCTTTAGTGTTACATAACGCGTTATTTACTTTATGTCGTGAGTGTTTATTCGGAGTAAGATACTCGTGGACATTGTATGCGATTGCTATTCTGACGCTAAGTGGGTTAGTAGGTCAGAGACGAGGTTACTGATAGTAAAGAACAGTCATTTCCCAAAGTGTATTATTGTTTTAAGTTCGCTTCTTTAAACGACGCGCGAGTTTGTGTGTTTGATAGTACGCCCGACTTGAATTTTGATGGGTCGGGGTTTGAAACCCGCCGAAGTAATATATATTCTTAGTTTGCTGTAAACATGTTTTATCTAGTGGTTACATTAGACATTTAACTGTTGGAAGGTATATCGAAATTCAGACCGGGTAATGATAGATGGAAAACTGGAATTCGGTTCAAGCATACACAGCGCCATAGATGAAACCGTAACGCGCAATATGCACTTCACGGTTTTTTCATTTATGAACGATGTTTCGCTTCCAGGTGGAATTTCGATATTCCTCCCACCCGACCAATGCCCGAAGTTACCAGACGTGGGGAATTCATGCTTACTGAAAATTGTAAACATGTCGTCCCGGTTCGAACCCACGACCCATCGGTGCGCACGGCAGGTATTCTACCGAACGCGCAAACGACTCTGTCAAAAGATATCTAAAGAAAACCTATTATTATTTCGATATAATGTAAAATTATTTTGGTTTACATTACGCTTTTAGCTACAACATTTTCAAAACGTTTATAAATTTGAATATTAATAGACTGTTTATGGAACATTTTCTGTTGAAGTATCATTAGCGAAAAGTGGTGAAGGAGTTTAATACTGATATTTTCAGTACAATCGCTTTTCTAAGAATACAAATTGGGTATTATTATAGTATAAGTCCCTATGCAAAAATACATTTGTACGAATACAATGTTTTCAGAATTCTAAAGGCACATTTATGTTGAAAGCCATTTTATCAATAACAGATGATACACAGAATGTCCGAAAATATATAGTAAAACATTAAAAGGCTTTAAAAATACTAAAGTTTTCGATTGCTATTTTTATATGAGAACTTATAGCAATTTACGAAAATAGGAAAATAATAAGGACACAGAAACAGAAAATAGTAACATGTTTGATTTATTGTCTAAATTATGTGAATATTATCTGTTATTTGTTTTATATATTTTCTTTGTAAAACTGCTGATGCGGGGCACACTGAAAACTGGCGGTCCGTCGAAAATAAAATTTGTTGACGGAGAATATTAGACATGTGTAACACTTTGCTGCGCCTCGCAACTGTGCCGGCACGTTTAACTGCGCAGGGTGAGTCAGCTTACACACTCACTGAGTGAACTATGAGCATGGCATTGCGTGCGTTTCGGAGGTTTCACTGCTCACTTTGCGCGTCCCATTTTGTTGCGTCGTGGCGCAATTTTGAGTTGACTCAAGGAGCCGACGCACTACACTGCGCCTGAGTTACTGAGTTGGCGCGGGGAATTTCGCTGAGTTACCCATGTCTAGAGAATATGCTAAGTGTTCCGCATGTCTAGTAAATTTTTTTTATAAAGTAAAAAAAAAAGATATTTTTTAAGAGTATGTATTAACACAAACTAGAATAATAAGGAAGCAGGATAAAAAGGTACAAGTAGTATAAGGTATTTTCCCCGCGTGAATTTATGTGATGCTATAAAATATATCTTATCCAATTAGACCATAGCAATATCATAAAGTTTTTCTTAACAGCATGAATAGTGTAGCGACACCTGCAATAATTCACACCGAACTTAACAGATGGCAAATAAAATTGCAACTAGGTCAGGTAGACTACTCGGTGCTAGGAAAGTCGGTCGCAAAGTTCACAACTCTCATAATTATATACTATTAAAGCTCTATTTTAAATATTATATGAGAACAAGTAATACATCGCCATTGACGAAGAGGTGTGCAAGCAAGAACATCGGAAAACACCCGTTTCATAGTGTAGTATTTACGTTATCAAATGTATATATACATATTTTAAATAAGCATTTTCTTACCAAAGAAGAAGCTATGCATGTCCGTTTAAAGTATTAAAGCGGGCGGAAGTAATAAATGAAAAAGCTGTGATATATAGAATACGGATTGCGCGATTCTGTTTCAATCTATGGATGTGTGGATCAAGTAAGTCTGTCAATATCTCACACAAAACTAATTACTACATCACAGTCGCAGTTGTTTCGGGAACATAACAAGTGCTATCGCCAATTCGAGTGTTCGAGAGTTTCGAGTACCTACAGTAAAGACCCAGTGCCTTAGATTATCTTTATTCATATATGTATTTATTATTCTGTACGCAAATATGCCTCTAAACTCCTCTTAAACCACTGGACCGATTTTGGTGATTTATTTTGTGCGCTGCGATAGGGCTCCAGGAATATTTTTAAAATTTTTGTAACCAAAATGTCAAGACCTTACGTTTTAACATAAACTAATTAATTTACATTTACTGCGCAACACTGAACTTATAGGATTTTAAGTTCAAACAAAACGCCAGGCACCCTCCATTCCGTATCAATATTCAGAAAAATAACAATAATAATATTATGGTTAATAAAGTAATAAAAAAAACTACAATCCTATGGTTCGCATGTGTCGCACCTCTAAAAAAATTAATAAATAAAATAAAATTTTAATATTAAATTTAAAATCTCCGCTCCTCTGTCGTGTGCGCTGTCCAAAATGTTGTCATTTTTTATGTATTATGTTATTTCTTTTTATTAGATGTTTGTGTTGTATACTTATATATTCAATTTGTAAGAGCCAACTAAAAATCTAATGTAATCATGTAATGAGTTCGCAATTGAGGACAGACTCGACACCTTTGTTCCAGGAACCTCAATTACGATGATATTATTATCTTCTGTGGCGATGGCCAAATTATAAAACAAAGTTCGGGAAGGACAACGCCTATTGGGTAGTGTATATCGACGGTTTAAAGGTAATGTTGTAAAGAGACATTTTGATCGAAAATGACTTATGAATGCCATCCTTCTTAAAATTTTCTGCTCTTTCGAATTCACTCTCATGGATCTACGACGATTTTTTTGTTACTTATGCCCAAACAAAAAACTACGATTTCGAAGTGCCCTTTAAAGTTAGTGAACTTTAAACTGGTCTCCTGAACAATTTGGTTTTTGTCGGTTCACGCCTCTTTCCCACTGGGGTAGGCAGAGATCACGGAATTCCATATGCCCCGATCTTTACATACCACTTTCGCTTCTTCTACTTTACCGTTCGTGTATCGTCGGTACCTTTTAACCGTCGATATATATACCTAAGCCTAAAAAAAGTTTTAACAACTTCGTGACACCACTCATGTTAGTTATCCACCGATTAGCAGTCTGCCCAGGTTTCAAACTTCCACCACAATTTTATGTTATTCACCCTTCCGGGTTTCAAACATCCCTCAAAGTTCTCAAACATTGATCACCATTTATTATAACTCTTTTAAAAGCGAATAACACCTAGTGACCAACCCGGGAAAACCTCTATCATTTTAGTAAGTTACTACCGAATCCGCAAACAAATTTCGACTTTATACTATTTAAACTTATATATAATACATATTATGTAATACATAGCAATTCTTCATTATCGTTTTTCACATAGTGTTATTGTAAACAATCCAAAACCAATAAAATAGTAGCTTTTACGCTAAACTGATACCTTCTATATAAAATAATCGTCACATTGTAAGGAACAATAGTTAATAATTCATATCAATTATACGATAAACTTTCTTTTATTCAAATCCGCAGTTTTTTAAAATATTAATAAAACCTTATTCTCCCACGCTATCCATCTTTAATTCATGGTGAGAACTGTTATACTCCAGCATATATTGTCCCTTACAAACCGATAACACAGGGGTTACATAAGTGTCAATAACCGTACGTATTGTATAATATTTATAAATAGAGAACTATATATAACTAGATGTACCGTTTTGTTGTCAACTAATGTACAATCGAGCTCAAAAATAGCAACTTGAATGCAAATTAATGAGTCGATTTGCGATAACGTTCATTTATATTTTAGCGGATAATATGAAAATAAAGAAGAACAAAAAACTCATATCATTAATATATACTTCCTAATTATTAGATTGAAGTTTTTTTTTTGTAAGGCCGATTAATTCATACATAAGTTTTAAAGATCTTTATTCTCATTAGTACTTAAAATATACAGTTCCGTTATGATATTTAATAAAATATAAATACATTTGATTTGAATACAAATGCTGCAAATATAGTGCACATTTGAATGATGAGTTTCTAACTAAATATTATGCCCTTTCAAGTTCTTAAATAATAATATTCTAAGTTTATTGAGAAATTGGAAGCTTTCTTATAGCATAACAACACTTTGTCAATTATACAATAACATTATTGTTATTTATTTAATACGTTGTATTGGTTATAAATATAAAAATAAACACATACATTTTTACGAGTTTCGCTTCTTTAAATATGGAATACTAGCGACACACCCTGGCTTCGCTCGTCAGTAATTTATATTTATAAAGCGCTATTTATTGTAAAACTAACATCTATGAGTATCGGTCTAAGTATTAAATCTGATTTGTAGAATATTATTATATTTCGCAAATAACATTTAAAGATGTTTACTTGATGTCAACATTAGGACGTATTATTCCAACGCGTACTCGAAGACGGCTTTTTGAAGAACTACAATATTAGTAAAATAATTAAAAGAGAACTAATTACGATCTCGTTGTTTTCAAAACCGAGCCTATATTTTTTAAAGGCCGGTAACGCATCTGAGACTCTAAGTCGCAGATGTCCATGAGCGGTGGTAATGACTTACCATCAGATAAGAAACCTGCTCGGTTATCTGCTCTGTAATAAAAAAAAAGAAAACACTGCTTTGCGATTGAGAAATCGTTACATTTCCGTGAGACGTCAGACAATGGTTTTTAATTGTCAATACTCAATGTGTAGCTTTTAAACGTACTATATTGTTAGTTAACTTGCATGAGCAAGGGTCAGGGGTAAACTATAATGAGTCGCTTAGTGTTTACTACTGCGACCGTGCACTTGCTGCTTCTTGAACGAGTTATTTAATAGCGTATTTACTTTAGTGAAATAACTTTTACCTGTTTATAATATGACTAGTGGACCCCGCAGACGTTGTTCTGCCACAAAAAACGTTTGTATGGGAAATAGAAAAGGGCTGTTTATAGGGTAAAATTAAAAATTAATTAAAAAAACATTGTCCAGCGGACAAAATTGTGAATCTAAACCATTCCCAGATCCCCTTGAACACACACAAAAAATTTCATCAAAATCGGTCCAGCCGTTTGAGAGAAGTTCAGTGACATACACACTCACAGAAGAATTATATATATAAAGATTAGCATTATTCAAGTGCTTTTCAGTAAGCGTGGTCACCGGCAGACTGAAAGCTGACAGCTGTCTCGATTGAAATTTCACGATGTACATTTTTTTTATGTTAGATATCGACAGACGAACATGAGTTTCAATTGATGGTAGGTTATATCTCAGCCACAGTACATCAGTCAGTGATGCGCAACGTCTAATGCGATAAGGTAAGTAAACCTTCATTTTAATTCGAGCATAAGAAATTCATAGACTGAAACCGTACATGCAATATGCATTTCACAGTTTTACAATCTATAAATTGTGGTTCGTTACCCGGTCGGAATTTCGATATTCCTCCCACCCGTTCAATGCCTGAAGTTACGAGACAAGGAAGACATGCTTACAGAAAATTATAAACATGTCGTCCCGGTGGGATTCGAAGCCACGACCCATCGGTGCGCACGGCAGGTTCAACCAAACGCGCCCGTCAGAAGAGTTATGTTTTAAATCTATATAAATAAAAATGAATTGTTGTTCGTTAGTCTGATTAAAACTCGAGAACGGCTGAACGGATTTATCTTATCTTAGTCTTGAAATGTTCGTGGAGGTCTAGGGAAGGTTTAAAAGGCGAGAAAAAATCGAATAATTTCCGGGAAAACCCTAAAAACAGCCCTTTTCTATTTCCCATACAAATGTTTTCTAGAGTCAATTTAATTATATAATTTCGAAGCCAAAATTGTGGCAGAACAACGTCTGCGGGGTCCACTAGTATTTAATAAGAACTTCTTATTAAGCAGGTAACAATAGCCGATTAGTGATTATTCATAACTATTTTTCGTTGCACGTTGCATTCATGCATGTACTAAAAACACAGAGTTGTTTGGTTATTCGACTATTTCCTGTTTGGTTTATGTTTTGATAATAAAAACTGTGTCATAATTAAAATATAGATTCCAGTTGGCTCTTTGGTAAAATCAAGTAAGTTTATAGACATACATTGATACCTTGTATGTCGGAGACGGACTTTGATATGGTTTTTCCAATGACGGCATTAGAACAAGTACCTAGTTATTATTTTTACAACTACAAGTAGTTTTCGAAAAATGCACTATACCTATATCAGACATACTATCGTCATGTTTCGTCGGTTTGGTAATGTTGATACTTGGAACCTAAATAATAGATTGTACGACAGGGGAGCAACATATTTTTGCGACGAGGGTGCTATTTTGAATCTACAGTGGACTGAGGATTCCATGCTTATATTTTAGGTGCAATCCTGATTGCAGCAAAGATATCAAACACATTTTCAGCAAACTGTTAAACTGTCAAAAATTCTCCATAATGAAAAAAACATTAAGAGGCTCTTTAAGACACAAATATTGAGTATATTTAAAAGAAATTGTTTGTTACATTAACGATGTAATACCTACCTAAATTCGAAACACTTGTGGGACTTTGAAAATTTGTTGTCACATTTTACGGACATTCATTGTTGTTGTCTATAGTACGCGCATTGTTATAAGAAACGTGTGAAGACTTATTTTGGTCACACCGGGGATATCGCTTGTTGCTTTTTGATAAGATAGACGTAAAACGATCATAGGTAAACATATTATAGAAATGTGACCTGCGTATTTTTTTCTAATACATAATATTATTCAGATGGTAGTAATGGCCAGATTCAAATAGAATAATTGCCTGGCCTACTTCCCAAAATACGCAGAACGTTTACGCAATAGCAGATCATTATGGCTGAGCCCAAAGGCAGAACTAGTCAATCACCAATCTGCAAAATATCAAAGCTAGAGAGCTTCGTATCTGCAACTTGAATGCAGAACATTTCTGACGCGCACGTGCAGTTTTGTTGAACGTAATAAAGAATGTTACTAAATTCAAATACACAACTCATAATTTTAAAAAAGGGCTAAACGAATTAACGGTTAATATGTGTAAAAAATAAAAAATAATATTCTAACATGAAATGCTGACTTTTTCCCTCAATAATGCCAAACGTGCTCAGTGTAACTCATTCGTACAGTACAATTTGTGTGCCATAAATTTAATTCTGAGAATTCAAGCTTATAAAAGACGGACAAAACGAATTTATTATTTCACACGGCTCGTTCTATCATATGGTCCGGGAGCCAGCAACAGATTTTCATGACCAAGTTCCTCTCAAGCGGTAATTAGTAAAATGCATCAGAGTATAGTATTATGAAGCCTCGTGAACGTCAGCTGGCGCTCGGGTGGGGGGATGAGTGGTTGTAGCCTCCTTCCTTAAGTGGAGCAGCTGACGGGTTTTCCACCAAGATACAGCCAGCTGACCTATATATTTATCCACAGTTACATATAAGCTATCATCAGGTAAATTTTTGTTTGAGAGGAAATCACGGAAAATAAATTTTTTTTTTCATGTTCGAGACACCAGCTGACGTATAATACACTATGTTGTAAGCAGCTGATTATTTTTTTTCGTTGAGATATTGGATTAGCTACAATTTGACAAATTTTTAGCTGAGAGGAAATGAATGAATGTTTTTTTTTTTCCTTCGTGCGTTGGACCGCTCATCCCCCCACCCGAGCGCCAGCTGACGTTCACGAGGCTTTATAATACTATACTCTGATGCGTCTGACGAATTATCTCTCGAGAGGAAATAATTAACCAAATTTGCACCTGGCTCCCGGACTAATAGTTTTTACTTTTTAGTAGTTACCGCGTAAAGCAAATGCGGCGTTGCCACACCGTACCGACCGAGCGTACGAGCAGCTAGCAGGTAGTCTACCATAGTCTCTACAATGCACAATGTAATAATTATTAATTATTATACAACCACTTGTCTGTTTTGAATAAAAGGCATTCGTATTGCTTATGGCCTCATGTCCCAAAACCTGTTTGATTCATATTAATTCCAAACGGAGTCCAATTCGAAATTACCTTTCATGTAGTCTCAAAATAATATTTGAAAGGTAAATTGCCTAATGGATTATTCATCTCTTTTTGTCACCTGTTATTCGGAAGTTATTTATATTACTAGGTTTATGACTAGGCATTCATGGGTGATACATACATTATTAATATGTAGTGTTTTTTATTCATTAATTAGAATATTATGAATTTTATGTGTTCATGAACAATATTATTTAATTAATATTAGACCGTCAATATACGTACCGTGTGAAGGATCCACATATGCAACTTTCAGCTCCATTTCTATATTATTCTCCAAGGGCTTGACTTCCGTTAGAGTAATATTATATTGTGTTGGATTTTCTAATTCGATGTCGATCTTCATCTGGCTCGTAGAGGCAACCAAACCCTGCGTTACACTCATTTTTGGAGAATGTTCGTGCATCATTTACAAATAGTCGAGCGAAACAACTACAAGCTGTTCGCAAAATACAAAAAATACCATCTAGGCGTAAAAGAAAAATGTTTTATCTTTTAATGAGTTCACAAAAACCAATGATTCCATATAAAACACAAATGTAGGTCTCTAGGCCACTTCACTTACACTTTAATATTCCGACATAACTCGGACTCAATAGAAATACTGTACTCATGACTGACATTGAAATATGTCGGTAAAGGGCAGTGGGAAACTAACCCAATTTAAGAAAAGTATGTCACGGCCTATTTTCCCAAAATTCTAATTAAAAAGTTAATGATTGGAAATGTATATTCTAAATAATTTTTTTACAGCGATTATATCCAGAAAAATGGTTAAAATAATTATAAAAGAACTTTTAGTGAAAACATTCGTTGCTTCAGTTCAATTTAATAAAATTTCTGCTAAAATTCATGAATATAGCACAAAATGACTACATTTGCTTATGAATACGTTGCGTTGTGTAATAAATGACCGTTTCTATTGCACAATCTTTTCACAAGGGCTTTGAATGTAGGTCAATCTGTATGAGTATGATTGCAGACATTTCAGTTCCAATTTATTTAAATGTAACGAATTAAAACAATGATATTGTGGTTATTATATTGTGAGGAAATAAAAAGGAATATCAAGAGATAGCCTATTTATAATATACAAAATAATATTTAACAAAAATATATTACATATTTATACAACCTCTGTGTTTAAGCGCCATCTATACCCACTTTGAATGAATTGCATCCATAATACACCAGTTTGTATTTTTTATTAAAGATTACAGATGTCGCTCTATTGTAAACATTCGTGGGCGTCGCGTCAGCTGTGTTAATTAGTCCAATTTCAAATGGTCAATGGAACCAGAGTACATTTTTGTGCTTGTGACCTTAACAGATTAAAGTCCAGCAGAGTATCAAAAAAATCGAGTTCCCTGAGCATGCACATTAACTCTATATTTCCTGATGATTTTCGAAAATAGTTTACAGGAAGTCGAACGTGCGGCCATCGCATTACGAGTCCGAACTCATACCACTGTTTGCCAAACATGCTAATAAATAACATAAATGGCTTACCTATATGGTGCGAGAGTCGCGTTTAAATTTCTATTTTCTAAGTATTTTTACGCCAAGCCCTGTTTAATATGACAATTTGAGCGAAATCTGTGATTACGAGTAGGCCCTCTTGTGAGTTAATTTGAGTCATTTGGTATTAAATTATATAATATTTAAACAAATATACAGATCGGGCCACCATTTATAATCTTCAAGCTATTGGTAAAGTATTTTATAACATCATCGTACAGAATGAGAACTATCGGTAATCGAATGTACCATGGGCGGCGACCGAATAACTGCGATTTATTAAATCATCGGTATTTGAAGTTTCTTTAGAATAGTTTCTAAAATTATGCATGTTTGTAACTAAGAAGCAAAGCGAGAAAATTCGTGTTGAGTTCAGTGTCCAGAGGCTATAATTAAAAAAACGTTACGATTGGACAGGAGATGGAGACTGATCATCTACTAGTCTGTTTAGAATCATGATCAATGATACAGTGATGTGTCTCCCTCGTCCCTTTTGAGGAAATCGGAACTCAGTAATTCAAAAGTTAACCAATCATAATAATTTACATAAACATCAAAATATATAGAAATGACATGTCATAATCATTATTAAAAAATAAGTTATGATTAGGAAATTACAGTTAACAGTAACAGTTACTCTATATTTATAATTTTTCGGATTGCCTTTTTGTATTAAAACAACAACTCTTTCTCGAAACCTCTATACTTGAATAACTGGTACTATAACCGCTATTAATAAATTAAGGTAATTCTTATATTATACAATTCTTAATTAATGATCAAGGCAGTAAATAAAAACAAGCATGTACAAAATAAAAAGAGTATAATTTTTCCATAACCTAAAACTTCATAAATATCATAATAATTAGAAGAGTTATTTGTGCTTGCAATTGGGCATAACTTTTAATAGTTTATAAAGAGAATTTACATCAAAAGATCAAGATTATTCTGGAGTTTTCGATGTCTCCAACGTCTACTTAAGCATTTGATTGCTTGGCGGCTGTGAGAATTTCTCTGGAAATAATAAGTCGTTGGATCTGCGATGTGCCTTCATAGATCTGGTATATTTTCGCATCACGCATAAGTTTCTCGACAGGATATTCAGTGTTAAAACCGTTGCCTCCGAATATCTGAACTGCGTCCGAAGCCGCCTTGTTGGCGACCTCTGATGCGAAGCACTTAGCCACTGAGGCCATCAAAGTGTTCTTTTGACCTGAAAAAGAATGTTAATATTGAGCAGGACACCAAGACTCAACAATGGCGAAGGGCGAAAATTTTCAAAATGTATGACGTTCCAAAAAAAAACATGTTGCCAAATGTTCATACCATCTACACAGTTTTTAGTTTGTTAGTAGATTAGGTATTGGCCTCCTTGCCACTGCTCTTCAAATAAAGTAGTCGTGTGGAATTCATTAATAACTGGACAAGGGCTGTAGCGCCTTACAGTCTGTTTTTCCTTAGATGTCTTTACAAGTAAACAAACGAAGAAAACGAAAAAAAAACTCTATACGAAGACCATGTTTTATATACCATATATAAGTAAAACATACTTTTAGTTGGTTTTAAACTTAATACTACTTCGAGTTACTATTTAAACACTTAATTAAAAAAAAAACAGAAAATAAAATAAAGCATAAATTTGACAATCTGACATTTCAACTTTTATTCTTTATGGATGTAGTAGAGATGTAGTCAAAGAATTTATAAGCGGTGAATGAATGAACGATAAATCATTTAGCAATATAAAATTACTCAACTTATCGATAATAATTCTTAATTGATTATTTTATTAAGTTACTAATTTAAGCTAAATTAGTATATTTTATTAAATACTTATAAAATTGGTATGTTCGATTACAACTTAAATGTTGACTCATTTTTATTAAAAATTATAAATATTTAATGAAATCGTTTTCACAGGTTTATAGATACGATCGCTCATTAATTTCTTCTACATTTTACAACTCTATACTCTACTATCTGTGGTTCCACCATATTTGTTTACTTTACAAGATAAGACATCTAAGGAAAAACGGACTGTAGATAGATAGATACCAATGGGTACTACCCACTATCTACAACAGACATTAGAGTTGTAAAATGTAGAAGAAATTAATGAGCGATCGTATCTATAAACCTGTGAAAACGATTTCGATTCGATTCGATTTAGTACTAACTAACCATGGTCAACCATCCAAGCTGCCTTCTGCCAGGCCAGTCTGGAGGACTCCACGCCAATAGCCATGTCAGCGAGCATGAACGCCACAGCTTGATGGCTGGCGATCGGTACGCCGAACGTTTTTCGCTCCAGAGAGTACTTTGTGGCTTCGTAGAGCGCTCGGGCCGCGAGACCCGTGGCACCAGATGCGACCTGCATTATGTATGGAGTTATTAAAGCTTTCATTTCACAAATATGTATTATATTTAAAGGCCATTGTCTATGGACGTTGAATTCACTTTCCACAAATCAGGGGTACTGCAATTGTCTATGGATGTTGAATTCACTTTCCACAAATCAGGGGTACCTACTGCAATTGTCTATGGACGTCAAAAACTCTTTAAACGCATCAGATGAGCCGTCATTTGCCCCCTTTATGTATGGAGTTATTAAAGCTTTCATTTCACAAATATGTATTTAAAGGCAGTTGTCTATGGACGTTGAAATCACTTTCCACAAATCAGGGGTACTGCAATTGTCTATGGACGTTGAATTCACTTTCCACAAATCAGGGGTACTGCAATAATTGTCTATGGACGTCAAAATCACTTTAAACGCATCAGATGAGCCGTCATTTGCCCCCTTTATGTATGGAGTTATTAAAGCTTTCATTTCACAAATATGTATTTAAAGGCAGTTGTATATGGACGTTGAAATCACTTTCCACAAATCAGGGGTACTGCAATTGTCTATGGACGTTGAATTCACTTTCCACAAATCAGGGGTACCTACTGCAATTGTCTATGGACGTCAAAATCTCTTTAAACGCATCAGATGAGCCGTCATTTGCCCCCATTATGTATGGAGTTATTAAAGCTTTCATTTCACAAATATGTATTATATTTAAAGGCCATTGTCTATGGACGTTGAAATCACTTTCCCCAAATCAGCGGTACTGCAATAATTGTCTATGTACGTCAAAATCACTTTAAACGCATCAGATGAGCCGTCTTTTGCCCCCTTTATGTATGGAGTTATTAAAGCTTTCATTTCACAAGATATGTATGGGCAGTTGTCTATGGACGTTGAATTCACTATCCACAAATCAGGGGTACTGCAATTGTCATTTGCCCCCTCGTGAATGAATGCGTGTGATTTGTACATGGCACCTGCCTGGCGTATCTTTAAAATAGATAATAATGTGAACTCCATACCTATCTGTTAATAATATGGGATATCTATAATAAAAATATTAACAAAAATCACATAATTAATTATTATACTATTAATTATCGTCATATTACCAATAGCAAGCAACAGCAATTAGCATGCAAAGACTCAAGAAATTTGCACGCTTATGAAATTTATGCGATCACGCATTAATTACCATCATATGTATGGGAGGTGGTCATAACTTGTGAGCCACCTGCCCTGCCCTATTCTATAAAAAAAGGTAATCGCAAATAGAAAACCATATTATAAAACACGTCTTAGTAGGATATTTTGGTTACCAATTTTATGAATTTTCATAATCGTACGTATATAAGCTTAAAATAGTATGTTTTGTCTCACTCTTTCGAGTACTAAATGACTTAGAAACGAAAGAAACAAAACATATTTTAACTATATCAAAGCTTATAGTACACGTTTATGAATAAGACCGTTATTGGCTTCAACTCTTGCCGGCCCAGCATGACAACCACGACAAAATTTTGTCGACCACTGTCTAGTGTTTTAATCGATTATCTTCTATCTTTGTCTTTCGAGTCAACAATGACACTTACACTTAAAACTCGACATCTAATGTCAAAAGTAGAGATATTTGTCGATCGAGATATCTTATATCTTAGTTTGTATTAACTCGTCTTCGAGATATCTCTTGATGGTCATGCTAGGCGGGCTAAAGCAGGGACTGAAACCGGTTAATTTTTATTTTGCAAAATATGTGTCTGAACATGATATTAGTTTTAAAGAGTAATACACACTAAACTTACCACAGTAATTTTTATATGAATAAAAACGAAAGAATATTAACAAAAACCTTTATTATACCGGTATAACTCCCATAGTAAATTAACCGGTATTCAGTCCCTGGGCTGAAGTAATTAGGTATCACATACCGGTGGGCGGGTCTTGTCGAACGCTCCCATAGCGATTTTGAAGCCCTGGCCTTCTCCGAGCAAAACGTTTTCTTTGGGGATGCGTACATCCTCAAACGAGATGCCGCGAGTATCTGATGCGCGTTGGCCCATGTTTTGTTCCTGAACATTATATTCGTGTTAATGCGGATTTGTCTTTAAAAATGGCAAAACTACAGTAAAATAAGTCCTATTTTATAGGTTATAAAAGAGATTATTACAGTTACAAGAAAAAATATTTATAATTGTGTCGCCTCGACTGTCTTCATAGCAAAATGTACTACTTCAAATTTTATGTGGCGCTCGTTTTTTCTCGATTTATTTGGGTCTTAAATAATCATAAAAAAAACCATCAAATGTCATAATATTAATACTCGCTAGTACAAATTATGCTTCGAGCTTCATACGCCTCGCCTCATTTGAAGTGGGACATTGTACCTACTGGCTCAGAGTGAAAAAGAGGCTACTCTTACAAACTCTTTTGAAGTCCTGTACCTACTACCCAACACTACTGTGCCATGCCCTACTAGTTTCGGTTTCAGTCTATGGATTACCGAATGCTCGTAGTAATAATAGCACGACAGCGCATCATTGACTGATGTTCTGTGACCGGGGTATCACCTACCATCAAGTGAACCTCATGCTCGTCTGTCGATGTCTAACATTAAAAAGAAAACCTTGTGCAGATATCTTGACATACCTTACGCCCCGGGTTCACTCCGGGCCAGTCCCTCTCTACAATGAAGCCGGTGAAAGCCTTACTCGACGGGCATTTGGGGTCGGGGTTGGTTCTGGCCAACACGAAGTACCTTCAAAATTACATAAATTAATTTAATAGGTTTTTCCAATTGAGATAGGCAGAGAAAATCCTTTCAAAATTCATTTATACGATCCGCGCCACTTCACACGGATGCAATGAGAAAAACAAATAGCCTATGTTACTCGCTGATAAAGTAGCTTTCTATTGGTGAAAGAATTTTTAAAAGCAATTGAGTAGTTTTTGAGTTAAATCGTAACAAAAAAGCAAACAAAACTTTTAGATTTAGAAATTTAGATTAAACGATCATTTGTTTCTCTGTATCACATCCTACAAGACTTCAACAAAAGAGTAACAAAAGAGTTTTTAATAGAATCCTTATAGACAGTGGCGGGACCACCATACAAGTCCAAAAGCCCGGCTTTTATAGAGATGTATTACGGTAAATATGCGTACCGGTGTCCATTTTTACCTATCGTGAAGTAGTTGGCCGGAATGACATGAAATTTTAAGAAAGAAATAGAAAAATAAATTTATTAAGCACAATATAATATTATCAATAAATATAAAATATATTTTACATGCCGTCTTAAATGATGAACCATATCTAACCATATAGATTCTTATTATAGAATATCAATTAATTTCTCAAACAACTGACTCACTTTTTCAGCTTTTCACTCCATCTATCGGTCAGTTGACAAACTATTTAGAATTGTCTTTGACCTACCAAGACAAAGTTCTAAATAAGTAATAATTTAAGTACCATAAAAATATAAATAAATTTGACACAATTTCTTGTCTTAATAATTATTATTTATTATTTAGAACATAGTTAAGCATTTTTTTACAGTCTTAACTATCAGTGAAATAATAATTTTAGATTTTCCTGAATATTTTTAAACCTTTATTACCATAGCTATAGAAATTAGTTTGTCAGCCAGTCACTGCGTGGCGCTACTTTGCTTTATATATTTGACAGACCATAGAGTTGTCTTAAGTATACAGAACACTCTTTGCATTGAGGATACGAACACTCTTCAAGGTAATCGGGCCTCTGAATGGTTTCATCATTCCGGTAAGGACAATATACTACCGTACGTGTCGTATGGAAGCTGCTGGCAATGGTTTTTTCAAACTGAAGCGAGCGCCCATTCGTACCACTAACACTGGAGTAGTGAATGTGTTGCTTAGATTCCTATCTATCCTATCTATATTTAGATCCGATATAATTTAAACTCCCGGCAACACATTCACTACTCCAGTATTAGGGGTACCTATAGGGGACGATGACCAATAGAACTGACACAGAATTGTGCCCGTTTGGCCCAATACCAATATGGGCTCACTACTACTAGAATCTATTATGTTAGTAGATAGTAGATACTTAGAAACTAGTCTAGTATACAAGTACAATATTTTTTCAAACTGGTACAAAAACTCACGAAAGTCTATGCGTACACTAGTCGTACGGATGTAGTCTAGTGTGCGTACGACTAGTGTACGCACAGTGTCTCATGATAGGCGATGATAGGTCATCTGCTAGTTGCTAGTCTTTAAGTTGCTGTTCTGACTGCCCCGTACCCGGCTAACAGAGATCCTGTTTAGGAAGTAATAATTTACCAGTTGGCTACACCTCCGTTGGTGATCCACATCTTCTGACCGTTGAGGATCCACTCATCACCTTGCTTCACGGCTTTTGTTTTAATTCCAGCTACGTCGGAGCCAGCACCGGGTTCAGTTACACAGTATGCCTGGCAAAATGTATATTAAAATTTAAAATAACTTTAGTAGGTATAGACTATTAGGGAGAGGGAGAAATGCGATATCTATTGACTGTAAACAAACAATAACATATAATAAACATAAGAAACTCGTGTAACAATGTTTGTAGTCGTACCCCTCCGAAACAGATTTTAAATTATTTTTTATATATATTTGGTAGGTAAATTTTACTTCTTACCGCTAGGTGATTAGGGTGTATTATTCATAATATTTTTATATTTTTTAGACAATTTTTTTCTAATATCTCCAAATTTAATATAACATCCTAACGTATAAGACTCATCTCGTCATCAACCACTGGGACCTTAGGGCCGGCCAGTCAGTAATTCGACTGGTCGAGGATTCTCCCTTTAGGTTGGAGGAAGAGTACACCTTCCTATCTCTACAAATGTAAAAGTGACTCTACATATCGCGGTGTAAGAGTCAGATGGACGTATCTACATTTTCTCAATTTTACAGGAGAGCAAGAATACTGTGAGTATCCGCCACTTAAAATTTTACCAGCTTTTTAATACAGATAGTATACAATTGAATAATAAAATTTTTATATCAGTGTATTGAAATACTATTAGAGGTTTAAAAAAGTTAAGAATTATTTAGATAAGTATGAAGAAAAACTATTTTTTATTTTTTTGTAGATACGTTCATCTGTTTCTTATAACGCGATATAAAGTGACAAATCACGATCACAGACAAATCTTAGAGGGCTTCTGTTTTTACTTTTTTTTAATGGTGACAGAGATAACCTGATCTGTAGAGAAGTACAGACTGATATTTTTCCATGGTATATCCTAGTTATCGTTTATACTTACGGCAACTAGTGGCTCTTCTACCAATCTGCCCAAGTACTTCTTTTGCTGTTCCTTATTACCGGCGATAATAACAGGTGTTTGCTGAAAATCAGAAGTAATAAATCCAAAATTCTTAAAATACTTAATTAAGTAATATATATAATAATAAAGTATTAAAAACCATTAAGCAGCATACATGCTTTAGCAATATATTAAACTATTCTACAGCGAAATTACAACAAATCATCGAATTATTTAGTGAATTATTACAAAATTTGTTACATTTAATATTAATTTTCGATTTTATTGGCCGATTTTTCAACGGACTCTGAGAATAAGTTTGAATATTTGAAAGATTTTATTTGTAAAATCTAAATTCAATTTCAAAAAGAAATCAGCCTTTGAAGCTAGTTATAAAGTATATAACTAACTTCAAAGGCCCCAAATCCAACAAAAATATAAATTCAAAAGATAACACGAAATACAAACAAAGAGGTCCACAAATACATAATATGATAAACCCAATAACCCAAAAATATGGTCAAGAATGTTAGATAAGCGGCCACCACCGTCACCGAAAGGTATTTTCTTTATCAACCTATATCATTTTTGTTTGAATTCTAAATAACATTTATTTTTCTTAAAAAATTTGGAACATTGCAAAAGTATCGAATTTTGAACTAATTAACATAAAAATATACCTTAAAAACGTCACAAATGGTAGGTAATCTGGACCTAAAAGTTTCTTTATGAAGAATAAAAGCAGAATTATTGTATATTAATAGTTTTAGTCTGGAATTAATAGCATGCAACTAGTTTATTTTATTTCCTATCAACTCTATCGTATTTTCATTAACTCACACCAAGACCACTCGCTTCCAGAGCCGTTGCTATACCAGTACAACCGAACGCAAATTCTTCCCCAATCAAACAACCATCAAAGACTCCCATGTTCATGCCACCTGTGAAAGTTGGGTTATAAAGTCGTATGACAGCTAAAGCATGTTTCTCCGAGATTTGACATGGGCATGAGTATGATTCGAAGATATAGTTACTTACGTTAGGAACCATCGATACGACTTGTTAGCGCTCCTACGAGAAACCTAATCTTTAAAATGATCCCGGCTCTTTTGTCTAAAGTAACCTCTTAGAGCTTAGAACTCCTTAGGCCTCAAAATAAATGAAGTGACAATTCCGTTTGCTATGTATAAAAGAGACATACTTAAAGAGTGAATATGCATTATATGTATACGAATCGTCCATTTACACTTATACAATTGTTATTTGTATAAGTAATAATATAGAGTAAACATTTGTCACAAGCATCATGTCTCCTTACGTTAAGTTGAACGAGTACCTATGAGATGACTTTGTGATTAGAAGTTAATATAAACTGGAGCTATGTAGAGTTATGTGTGCTCAATATGAGGACTACATAACTTAATTTGTTCATTGATTAGAGAACAGAAAAGGGCAAAATATCCATATCCCAAAACATTATACATCACACGTTATTCAACTTCGATCTTCTTTATCTTTAATACTAACAAAATAGCCATACACTGGATTCAACTTTCAAAGTAGATTATTTGCAGAGAATATAAAATATTTCGACAATTTAATAATATATTGTCTTAAAATTATTCACTAATAATTATTTATTATACTATACCAGAAATGGACGAAAAGAAAATGTAGATAACAATAAATGTGCAAATCATTAAATTATTTCCACAAAAACGTTAATTAACAATTACTATAAAGCTAGATAATACAACTGTGCAAACGCCAAGGTCAGTTAATTCATTTTATTGATGCTTGTTCTCAATGAATAAATTATAGTACCTGGATGTCCGAGCTTTGCTCGGTATTTTTTTTTTATAAATTGTGTTTTTTGGAAAATTTAAGTACGAATTACATAGTAATAAAATCAAGTCTAACCTCAAAGCAAACACTCATTGACTTCGTGTTACTTAACAACGCCATCTGCTGGAATAGCTTTAGTGTTGTAGTGTCGTTAAAGCAATTAAAAAAAAATAGTATTAATATTCGCCGATAGATGTCAGGAAGAGTCATTTTCAGTTTAAATTGGGACTACTCAAACGCCACCTTTTTGTTATTATTCTTCCAATAAAAAAAAGTAAGTTTATGTTTAAGTTGATAAAACACGAATAAAATGACATTTTCTAGAAATGATTCCTAGCTAGATCGATTTTTCGCCCCCGAAACCCCCCGTATACTAAATTTCATGAAAATCGTTGGAGCCGATTCCGAGATTCCAATTATATATATATATATACAAGAATTGCTCGTTTAAAGGTATAAGATTAACCATTAAAAAAGAGACAAATTAATAATAATAAGCTGGAATAACATTGTAGGAGGTTGGTAAAGATAAATGTCTACCATCCTGCTACTATAGGATCAACTCAACGCACGGTAATGGAACTTTTCTTAAACATAGAAACGATAAGTGTAAGAATAATACTACTAGAGGAACTGCAAAAACTACGCAACATAATATTACATTGGGATAAGTCAATTTATCTACTCCTAAGTATTCTAACAACACTGATTGACCGCACTGACCTGCCATCTAAATTTTCGGTTAAACCGATCCTTCAGGCTGAAAATAAATTTAAATTTACAATCTTCTAATATAAACATTTTGTCCTGAGGACGATAATATTAAACTTGAACATTTAGCTGAGTAAAACTTAATAATGAATAACATACAAATAATCTGATCAATAGACCAAATAAAAACAATAACAAAACAACTTATAAAAAAAGTTATTAACTTGTCCATCAATCACTATATTTATCGTTGACAAAATTTATGAATAATAATTATGGTAACTCAATACCTTAACTCCGCCTGCAATTTTGTTTAATGTTATATTTTGCTTCTTAAATTAGATAACGACATTGATAATTTTGTTATATTAAAAAATATTTTTTTTTAGTGACATGAAATTTGTTCTTTATATTGTATTCAAAAGAATGAGTAATATTGTGGCTTCCTTTAAGTTAGATATGCAATAAATACTAATATTAAGTTAAGAATTATGTATAGCTCATTGGTATGGTAAATATACAATCATGATAATCTGACTTGTTGACTAATTGTCTTTGTCCGTAATCGCAGAATGAGACAGAGCTACACAAACTGTATCGCTGTTTCATTTCTCGTAAAGTAAGACGACAATAATACTGCTTTTAGAGAGCGCGGCGCCTTAAAGTATGAAACAGTCGAGTGTTTATAGAAAATATTATTGATCGTTAATCCAGAAAAGGGTGTTAGTTCTGTAATAATTATTAATAAGGTAAGTAAATTAGATTTGTTATCAGTTTCTTATCGAATAGCTGGCGGAAATATGTTTAGTATCGAATAAATGAAATACTCGTACATCACATTTAAAAGCATTACGTTTCACACAGTTACCCAAATCGAATACATAGGTACATTGGTATTTCAAGTAAATATATAATGTCGTAGAGAAATTATGATACCAGCCAGGGCTTTCGACAAATCTCTAGCGATGCTATGAAATCACGTTAGATGTCGAATATGCTTCCGTATTCTGTCTTTTTAATATATAATCTAGTAATTGGACTAAATACACTTATATTCTTTGATAGGTACGCCGTCTTACCAAAATCTATTTAGTGAATCTTCCAAAAAACGAACACCAGAGAGTGAGACAATCATGCGTTTGTCTCGCTCCCATGAGTGTCGAATTGGAGCCAAGGATGTTTTAGAGATAGTAGTGTAGTAATATTTTGTCATATCACTAGAATTTTTATAGTTAAATAATGGATTAGAGAAGGATATTCGACAAAAATTCGTGATTTCCTCATATACCTAGGTATTTCCCGAAATACCTGGATATCTTCATTTCTATAATCTGCGTAAAACCACGCACGTAAAAAATTACACTCACTCCTAAATTTGTTCCGCCGACGGCTGTGCCGATGCCGCTACAACCAAATGAAAATTCCTCACCGATGAGACATTCTTCAAAAACTCCCAAATTTCCCACACCCCCTGTAATTTTGCTTACTGTTACATCGTAGCATAATCGAGGGTAATGAATAAAAATATATATATATGTAATATTTTCAATATAGAGGACCTGTCGGTACGATGGAGTATGAAACCAGCACTGGATACGATAGAAATGACACCCAAAAAGAGCTTTCACTCCAACAATATTTCAACGTGTTTGTGTATTAAATTTTAACTACAGTTTGCACTAGAAGTATACTAAAACACATGTATATATTACTGTTTTTAAAATAGAAAAAACATCTGAAGAAATTATTACATTAAAAATTATATGAAAAAAAAACAAAAGTTATAACAGTTCAAAAGATATTATTTTTCCCCGAATTGGTTTTGAGAGAAATAATTGCGCAGTGTGCTTTTTTTGTATGATATTTTATGTACTGTGTATATAAAATATTACTACATACGTTAATTATTTGGATTTACATATATTTAGTTTTAATTAGAAAAGTTTATGTAGTCTTATTTAATTATAATAAGAGCATCATATTATGTTGTTACGACGAATAAAATTTATTACTGTTATTGTCTCTCTCTCTCTCTAATTCTTATTAAGACATACATTATGTATGTATATCTAAATAATAAGTCAAAACATTGAATAATGAATATAACCAAAATATTGTTTGTCGTAACAAGCACGATACTTTTTTAAGTCATTGTTAAATAGTTCTTATTTCAAAGTTTTTTTTTATACCAACACCAAAGATCCAAAATATGTATCGTGTTTTAAAATTTGGAAAAAATTAAAAACAGAAAAAAAAGTAAAGAAGGGTAAATGATAAATAATAAAGCAGTTATTGAAAGCGGTTACAATATGAAAATTGCCATTTAGTCTTGTTAGAATAGAGCAACATTTTATTGTTAAAACAGGACATGTTAGTTATAAGTGAAGATTTGTTATTTATTATTGCTATTATTTGTAGTGTCTGTGTTGATTTTTTAATTGACTGATCTCTGGCTCAAAGTGTACCTTTCAAGAATCACCGATGCGCAACGTTCTACTCCAAGTCCAAGAAAAAATGTCCTTGTGAATATAATATGAACACTGATGAAAATTTTAATATTGAAATAGCTGTGTTGAGCTTACAAAATTGCAAGTAAACATATAGTTTGAGTTCCCGTTCGATATTCACACATACGAGTAAATAAATAAAATAAAAAAAATAACGTATACTGTACACCCGAATCGAATACATAATTTTTTGTGCTACCAGTAAAAAAAAGTGCAACCCCCCGCCAATATTTGACTCACTCCTAAATTAGTTCCGCCGACGGCTAGCGCGATGCCGGTACAACCAAATGAAAATTCCTCACCGACGAGACACTCTTCAAAAACTCCCATTTGGTATACACCCCCTGTAATTTCGCTTGCTGTCATATATTTATCGATCGAAACTGCATATCACCATTTTAGAAAGGTTAAATAGAAAAGATGTCGGTGTATGATGAGAACCGCATGCTTTCCGCAGAAATATCACTCAAAAACATTAAAAGAGCTTGTATGCTCACTCCAACTTCAGTGATGTACAATGAGGCCATCAATCCTGAGCAGCCGTAAGCTACTTCTTCACAAACAATACAACTCTCCATCACACCTAAGCCTAATCCTCCTGAAAAGTAGAAAAAAAACCCGTCGAGATTTAAAATTAGAACGCTGACAAAAATCCGAAAAAACAAAGACCGATAAAAATCGCCCGGTCGTTGAACTCGAGTGAATAAACAACACAACTTTGAAGGACACTTAAGGTAAGTGTATTTTTTAACTACTATTATTATATTGTTTATTATAATATATTATAGGTAGTGAATCTCTCGAAATCTAGAGCGGACATATATATGTGTTCATTTCACTGATCATTTTTCATTAAAAGCATAAAACAATTTTGTTTTGTTTCCACGGTATTCGATCTGTGGATCTCTGGTGTTAAAAGCAACGCGCGTGTCACTGAGTCACTGAGATGGTAAAATAAAAATATAGATGCCTTTGTTTAAATAAAATTTAAAAGGAAAAACCTTGGAATTTATTTCTATCATAATAATTTTATTTAATCACGTTGGAAAAATCTATGCACGTTTTGAGGTGACCCTATTAATAATTATTATACAAAAAATTTGCTATTTGCTATTTATAATCGCGGCATAAGCTTGAAATAGTTGTACTCTGTTTTTTATTCATTCTAAACTATTTTTGTATTCGATAGAGCGAGACAAAACATACTTTAACTATTCCGTAAGATAAAATCCGCTTCTAATTATTCTACTAAAAATACAGAGATTAACAGCGCTATATAAGCAGAGGAGAATTTTAGATTGCAATCGTACATTGAACTCGCTATTACATAAAGTATATGGGCTAGTTTTATCTATACATTTACTTAAGAGAAAATATCGTTTAAATATTATTTTAAAGGCACAATTTCACCTAATTGTTATGCAAACTGACACGCGTTGAACTTTTTCGAATTGTCAGATGTCAATCACAGTTTGATATGTAAATGAAATGCCATCAAAAACATAAATTGTAAAAAAAGCCAAGTCTTGCAACTCAGTTCTCTCGTAAAAAGTTGTGAGATCCATATAATACCAAGTCGGTCAATTTATTCAGTCTCTACTGAAGGATCCTTCTGTCTTAAGTTATTACGTAATTAGGTAACCTAACATCTTATAGTGTTCATATCAATACCAATATTAAAAATCTTTGATGTTTTAAATAAATAGATTGACTCGTGAATGCCGAGGAAACAATATATAAAACAATAAGACGGGCAGGGCACAAAAGACTAATCAGCTACGTGTAGTAAAGTAATTTTCAGGGATACAAACACAGATATGTCGCCCTATGCTCACTATGGAACTCGGGAATTAACTTTTCTTGTTTTATGCTCATTCGATTATTAATCTTCATCTTCAATGTATTCATCAGGAGGCATAATATGTATAATAGTGGATTAAATGCCAAATCTCTATGCCAGAAACTCATTAAACACCTATTTCTAATCTTCCATCGGATTATCGTTCTTACTACATATTTTCATAATATAATGATATCGTGTATCATTCAAATAACCTTTGAATTTCTTTCGTTTGTCTAATGGTTACTTAATAGCCTAATAATAATAATGATGAATTTATATTACTTTTTTAAATGTGACGTAAGACGTGTAATTATGAAACGGTATTTATTAGGAACAAAAACTAACGAAAAGTAAATATTATGTAATGCTTTGGTAAGTCTAGGTAGAGTCTAGGTAGAGTCTATAATGTGTGAAGATTCGTAGCGAGGAATGTGTGAAACGAACTATTTCTTACAGTAAAAGAACAGTAAATAACTTGATACATATAAAATACTATTGTCGTCTCGAATATAATACTCGATACATATAAAATATAATACATATACATATTGTAAATCACACTAAATAATACCATAAAACATATGGATTCCTTTTCATTTCGTTTAAAACCGTATGGATGCTTCCCTTATCGCTATGCCATACCGCTAACTCTTAAAGCTGGCTCATTGCAGGAACCTGACGACATATTATCTCGTAAAGTTAGGTTGTAATAAAATTGCTCTGAGATATTGTGGTACGAGCTGTATGCAATTTTATGTCACTTTCTCATAAATCATTAAAAAGTTCATAAATTTTAAATAAACTTAGTAAAAAAGATACAAATGATGACCCATACTAATATTTTAATGCGAATGGCGCTCTACATTTTTTTTATACCAGTAATTAATTCTGATGGGTCAACATCTATAAGGCTGGATATCATTACCGCAATGTTCAGGAATGTGTCCATTCATCAAGCCTAATTCCCAGGCCTTCTTCACAATGGGCCACGGGTACTCCCCACTCTTGTCATACTGAGCGGCTACAGGGATGATCTCTTCCTTGGTGAATTTCCGGGCTAATTCTTGAAGCGCCTTTTGGTCATCGGACAATTCTGTAATAAAGGTAAATTTTGTCGAGTCATAGACAAAAGAGCGATATATTATATAGGTTAGCTCCAGTTCTAGATAACGTGAGAAAGAGACAGATAGAAGAACATCATGCATTATCTAACTCAAGGAGTAGGACAGGAGGATAATTGTATTTAATTTAATAATGATTCATTATCTATACTAATATTAGAACGCGATAAAGTTTGTAGGGGGTAATTTCTGAATCTACTGAGCCGATTTTAAAAATTATTTCACCAATAGAAAGCTACATTATCAGCGATTTTTGTATAGTACCTACATATATCTATATTGCACCCGTGCGAAGCCGGGGCGTGTTGCTAGTAATTGATAATTTAAATACTATTACAGTAACATATTAGTGTATTTTATAATATTGATATTTAAATAGATTTTATTACTATGTCAAATTTTAAATGCTATAAATATGCTGTTACAGATATGTATCAATTCCATATTATTTCTCTTCAGCATGTTATTAAGAACCATATGACTATGGGGTATGGCATAAATAAAATTTATTTGTAACAAAACTGACAAAGAAAGCCCAGCTATCTAATAGCATTATGATAAAATAATGATAAAGATTGTGAAACTTTTCTACGCGCTATCTATATAATGATGATAATATGACTATGTGTTGACCTAAAATAATCAGATATTCAAAAATATCAAATTTAAACACATGTTCACATAGCTACAGATATTATTATACATATAACGACCTATCCGCAGAACAACGTCGGATTTTTTATAATACCAAGTCTGAAAAATGACCTATATATAATAATTTACGAATAGAATCAAAATATTAGAAACGCATAATGTTTTTCGAAGATAGCAGTCGAATGTTTCTTTTCTCCAAAGAATATGGTCAAGTGTAAAGTACAGATTATACAGAAGTAACTTTAGGTTAGTTCGATATAAACAGCAATATAGTCCATATAATATTTGGGAAGGCTATCTTAAACATAATGGAACTAAATGCTAATATTAAAATGTATAAAATTCATATTTTAATAAGAATAAGCTACCCATTCACAATGAAAGTGGATTGTATTAAAATCTGGAAGTAAACATATCTTTTAATATTATAATACTTTGAAATGCACGTTTTTATAATAGTAAATATGATATAAAACGAAAATAAAATAAATATTTCAAGGGTAATTACTACAGCAATGAAATTAAGTCTTCTTATAGTGTGTAAAACTGGCATTAATACAAATTATAACTGTTAAATTTTATTACAAACTAGCAATTGCCCCCGCAACCCCCCTTGTGGGTTGAATTTCGTAAAATCCGTTCTTAGCTGACCTCTGCTCGGCGAAAGGAATATTCCTACCATATTTCAAGTCGCTACGCCATATGGTTCCAGAGATATCGTGATGAGTGACTATATAGGTGGAAATCTCTTTTATATATATAGATAGATGAGAGAGTAATTCTGTGTTTTACTTTATGCAACAAAGTGTACATGCTGTATGTAGGTACATACAATATAACATAATAAACTATATATCTATCTATAGATAAGAAAATACCAAAGTATTATTAGTAATTGTGATACTTAATTTTTATTTTTATCGACTTTGCCCTCAAATACCGGTATAAGATGTAACAACTAAATATGTATTATCTTATTTTGACACTGATAACTGATTAGTTATAAGTATATAATACTAGCGACCCGCCCCGGCTTCGCACGGGTCAAGATTTTTTGACAAAAAAAGCAGGGGTTGTATGTATTTTTTAATGCCACATTATAAAAAAATAAAAACAAAAAAATTCGTCCAAAAATTAAAAAAAAAATTTAGGGGTGGACTACAATGAATGATAAATAGATGAAAAATAGATGTTGGCCGATTCTCATAGATACCTGATAAGCACAAAAAATTTCATCAAAATCGGTCAAGCCGTTTCGGAGGAGTATGGCAACGAAAACTGTGACACGAGAATTTTATATATTAGATTATTGTATAATTTTTTTTTCACATTTTCAACATTCACATTATCTATAAAATGACAGTAGTTAATACAAATGCGTGAACCAATTTTGGAGTTTGATAAGACGCTTTAGCTTGAACCAATAAGAGTCTTGTTACATATAACATGAGACAATTATTGGTGAATAAGAAACAATATTAACTTAAAGTTAGGGCTAAAGTTTGCTATGCTTATTATGTAGTTTTTATGTATAGAAAAACAACGAATAATAATGATAGTTTTAATATGCTATGTAGCAAAGACTGACTGTGTATCTTTTTCAAGTTACCTACATAATTGATTTTATTTAACTTAACAAAATTAAAATGTGGGTAATACATAACAGTAGTTATCTTACCAAAACATAGCCCAGTAGTCGGAATAGAGTTGGCATGCGATGCGCTTGGTAGTGATGTGGACAAAGTGCGGTAAATAGGCCTCGTTGCACGTACAATCTGTAAATAAATTATTTATTTCACACTGATTTTTTAAAAAAAATAAAATCGCTTCATGTTACATTTAATAGCTTCTTCACATTCAGCGAATGCCATCACAATTTGCACTAGCTAAAATATTTTTGATACCTGGATGTTTGTAGTTTAAGTTGTTTCTTAACATTTGGCTTCCAGCAGTGTACGCAAATAGAAGCATTGCAACGCAAGCCTTCTATATTCAAAATTAATATGTAAGGATCTGTTATAAACTTTTAAATAAAGGCATTTTCAGAAAATGTATGTTGCTAGTTTGAACTACATCTCACAGAACTTTCTTGCTGACAACAGCTTTAGATGTAACAATTGCGTTGCTGTTTACAGTTATAAATAAAAGTCGCAAAAAATAAGTTTCATTATCATAGTAATATTGCAATAATGTTAAGTGATGTCAAATATATTTATCAATCAGATTAATTTTTGATTGGTGAAATTCTATGGTACGCTAGCAAAATAAAGTTAAAAGATACTGAGTTACTTATTGTCCTTCTTAATGTGTAGTATTTAGCAATTGTAGTTCACACAAGAGCTAGCTATTTTAAGTCACAAATGGAGCATCCTACTGAATTTATGAAAGCCAACCTATTTTTGTTATTTACTTTATTTATAAATTTTGTAACAATCTGAATTTCCTGGAGTAAGCCTGTGCAAGTTGGTTACTTTAATTTCAAATAATACACTTTATTGGATAACTAATTATTAGAATGATAATAACTTTTATAATCTTATCTTCTACTGGAAATCTAATAATAACCCGATCAGTTTATCGCTTTTTTCAACAACACTTAGGTTTATCGTGGGTCGCTGAAGACCCGACGCATGTTACAAAGTGTAATTTGCAATGAAAAAATCTGATAAAATTCCAGAATATTCTTGAGTACTTCTGCTTTAAAGGTCTACTAAAAAGATTGCAAAAAAATAATAATAAATATATTATTTTTTGTAGTAAACACACCCATCCGCCGAAAATGTAGGCTTTCATTTAAAAAATCATAACTGTCGAAATAATGGAGATATTGGATAAAACCAAATTACATATTAAAGTTTAAGAATGATATTTTAATGGAAAAAATTATGAACTCGATAGAAATAAAAGAAATGCTTAAGTTTGTCGTGCCAACTAGAGCAATTTCCGAAGGTGGAATTTTGTAGATTCAATAAATACTCCAATATATAAAAAAAATATTTATTGAAAAATCATCGAAATTATTTAAAAAGTTACAATTAATGATTTCGCCTTAAAATTAAAGGTTTTATTAACACAATCAATGCTTGCAGCAAGAAAATCTGATCAGATTCCTGAAAAACTTCTTCAGGTTCATCCACTCCTCTAAGAACTCTAGTTAGTTGACAGTATTCGCGATGAGACATAGCATAACGAATGAAAAATCAATAAATGCGTCTTAAAAATGTATACATACATACATACATACATATACATCGCGCCTCTTTCCCACTGGGGTAGGCAGAGATCACGGAATTCCATATGCTCCGATCCTTACATACCACTTTCGCTTCTTCTACTTTCATCAATGCTTTCAAAATGCTTTCAAAATCTTTCGGAAATGTTTATAAATTTTATAAAAAACAAAAAACTTCTCTTGGCAGTTAAAATAGTTTTGTACGACGTTAGGTTTATCGTGGGGCGCTCACGACCCAACACGAACTTTGTTTGTTCACTACGCAGTACTAATCAAAACTAAAGGTATGCGATTCAGCACGTAGGTTTCTAGTGTTCTAAAGTTTTTTTACAGTAGGGATCTTTATTTCTTCCCCACTCGGTTTCTGAGAACCTGAACAAAAGAAAAATGGACTGGGTCTCCAGCGACCCAGGATAAACGAATCGGGATAATAATAATTCTAGAATTGACTACATTCCTTTGATTTCTCAAAGAACCTACCAGCAATATAAAACATACAAGCATAAGCAAGCATAAATAGTTATTATAGTCTGTAATATCTAATCTACAGAATCTGAAGACTGAAACCCATTTGAAAAATTATTCCATCAATAATATGAATTTTGGTTAACTAGAAAACCTAAAAACACTTCAAAAAAAAAATGTCTTATAAGGACAGAAATACATATATTTTAAAGGCAGTAAATACAATACTAGTTACTTTAAAATCTCAGAAGAGTATTATTATATTAGAATTTAAAATATATAAAATTTAGTTTATTTACCTATTTACCTTCCTAAAAACAATATACGATTTCTTATAAAACTGTATTAAATAATATTGTCTGAAAGCCAAATACTATTATTATTACTATAATTACATTAAATTTCCACACTGAACTTTGGACTTTGTATCGAGGGCTATGGATGCGTAAACAGTGAGAGTATTTGTAAAACGATCAATTAAGTTCGTTCCTAGGAATACTAATTGAAGTAATTAAATAACTTAAATGACACGTAACAAAAAACATTTTTTTTTTTTGCATAAATCGTTGGAAATTCTTGTGTTGTGAAATGGAAAAGTTTTTAAAAACTCACCTGACTTAAAGGATTCATTATGAAAGAATTTGAACCAGTTTATCAACTCCGACTAGAATTGTGAAATAATTTTTTATTTAAAACTTTTTATAGCAAATCTGCTTATCTACCAGCCACGTCTGAAAAGAATAAAGTAATATGTTCTACTACCACATCTAATACACAACTTCAATTTTATATTATGGGGAAATAAAAAGATATTATCAGTGTTGCCAGCTGGGTATTGTCAAAAGTTACCTAAAATGGATAAAGGTATGAATTTAACCACAGAACAGAAGTTATTTTTCCCTGTTCTGTGAATTTAACCTTTATTTTATTTTTATTGGTTGTATTTATTTACAAAAATATGGATAATTTAGTTATGTTTAATAATGTTTCCAAAACCATTAAAACTAAATGCGAGTTTGTCCCGGATCGAATGATTGATGATTCGGAGACAAGCACGAACGAATCCATCCGATTGAATGAGTGAGTACTCAGTAGAGCTGTAACAAACCGTATGTATTCGTTACTGAGCATAGAGCAACACGGGCCACCGGCGAACCGGAGGGGAGTAGCCATAGCGTTCGTTACCGATACCAAACTGTCTGTCATTTTTTGCGGGGGGAAATCTGCACTATGTGTGCGTACTCAAATTCGCACACAAAAGCAATCGTCTGTCACTACGAAACTCACACCGTGACAATTAAAAAATACACTAACAATTTCACACACACATTTAAACATTCCGTGTCATAACAGTATAATTAAATGGCGCAACTACATTGACAAGTCCTTTTAGCCGTAGTTGCAACAACTGTCGATACGCAGTATCGATAATTTCAAGAACTGGGTTAGGGAAATTAGGTTTATAAGCGATACAAAGGACTTAATTTATTACGTACTACAATAATACAAAATGAACTTGTCGGGTAATGCGCACGTAGCAGTTCACGGAGAGTGGACCATGAGTTGGTACATAATAAAATGTTTAAATAAAATACTGTATACCGGATTAAAACGCGATGACGTCATCTTTCAGTCTCCCGCGACCACGGTTGCTGAAAAGCATCCGAAACGTCGGGATAAATAATTTAAACAATATAAATAATAAATCGCGTTTTAATCCGGTATACAGTATTTTATTTAAATTTGTGATACTCGCGTTAATAAAAGACAATATTATAATAAAATGTTCGAAATAATTTGAAAAATACATCGTTATTATATATATTTCATGTATCCCTTAAAGGAGATGGAAACGATTACATAAAACTTTGGGCCCCCAATGTTACAATATGAAATAGGGAATATGCATGTTGTTTAAATTTACTTGATATTTTTTCCCTTGAATCCTTATGGCCCAGATATTATGCCTAAACAATTATTTTCTTATTTAGTTCGTGTTTAATTGCAAAAAATATTAATTAAAATGTGTAAAATAAGGGAGAGAAATTCAAGTTTGCAAAACGCATCACCATTGGTCGAAACAAAACGTGACGTCACCTTACACATTCTGTCATTTATCGGCAGCGATTTATCAATGGCGTCCATTGACATCGAAGATGGCGTCAAACACTGGTTACCATAGTTACCTCACTCTATCCGTCACTGAGCGTGTAATGTGATATCATCCAAAGCCCGCGAAATATGGCCGCGTTTAAACAGATCAAATTTTATCGATGTTTTCAAAGTAATTTTAAAAAATAATTTTGACATTGCCAAGAGTATTTATATTTTTTATTAGGGTAAAATGATGTAACAAGTCGATAAAAAATATAAAAAAAATGCATGCATATTCCCTATTGATGTGAATTAATAGATTGAGACTTAACAGTCCTTCGATGAAAATTCTATTAGTTTTGACAATCTGAGAGCCGAGTTATTAGAGTTTTAAGTAGTAAAAGTAAGGTTATGTTACAATCAATAACTGACATAAATATATCATAAATCTGTGATCAATGATATTTGTAGTTGTCAAATCGTAACAATTCCTAAATGACGACAATCGGGAAAGCACTCAGACTCAAAACGTAGAAAACACGAAACGAATTAGCACAGAGTAAACAACTGTTATGCGGCATGCCAACGACAGACTAAAATAAAAGATCGATTTTAATCGATAAAAAATCGATAATTATGTATATTAATTTTCTTTAATTAATAATTTATATTTTATTTAATAACATAACTGTAATTATATGCAATATATTGTATTTAAAGTGCATTTAATTACTTTTGAGTTAATTACCTTGTCCAAAGGTTTTTTTTGGGATTGTGTAATCGATTCAATTAATCGAGAATCTCAGGAAAACTATATTTCTCATATTTCTCCTCTCCCAGATTGAGAATTGAGCTGATTTTTTATATTATAAGATTAAAAATATGTCATTTTTCTAGATCATATCGCAATTATTAAATTTGGGCCCACAATATTCCATATCCTTTGGATTTTTAGAAAATAAAAAAAACATTATGGTTGAAGTTGACACTAAGTTATTTTAATAAATGTGCTAACGCGCGTAAGTATTATATTATATTTTAACAATATAACTATATTATCACAATATAATATTTGAATCAGAAAATTTAATCTCAAAACTGTCTCTGTATAGAAGACTCCTTTGCCATTTTTTTTCGATAACTTAAAACAATCCGACAACAACACTATCGCTCGGTGACAGCGACTTCTCGGAAATAAACTCGGATCAGTCGCTCGACAGATCCGTGTATTGTATGAGGGCTCATACAATACGCGGATCTGTCGAGCGACTGTGTTGGTAAAAAAATCCGAAACAACACGACCGATAATATTGTAATTTTTTAAGTTTTAAAGAAGTAAATAGTAATAATATGATTAAAAAATACCTACATATGAAAGGTAACGCTATCTTTTTGTAAATTTGACGTGGCAGATATTTTTTGGCAACAAGAAACACAAACAATTCGGCATTTTTTTAGGAGGTCGATTCAGTCGCGCATCTGGATTTAGTCTAGTGAAAAGTGCGACTACAACTAGTTTTATTGTACGCATAGGACCATTTGGACTTGTACTTTGACAGAGGGGAACGCCTGCGTATGGCTACTCCCCTCCGGTTCGCCGGTGGCCCGTGTTGCTCTATGTTACTGAGTAACGGGTACGCCATCTAGTACCGAGTAACGAAACATTACTCACGAATACTTTTCGTTACTCGCATGTTTCGTATCATGGTTACATACGCTGTTTCAATGACGCAATGTAACTTCAAATATTCAAAACAAAGTTTTCTTTAACAGAGTAGGTAGTAAAAAAAAAGTACTATATACTTGTGAAAAAGTGTTTTCATAAAATTTTGCCACTAAAATTTCATAAATTTTATGTAATAGTATGAAATAAACGAAAGTGAAAGTTTTAGTCTCTCATGAAATTCTAAAATTATTTCACTGTAACTTAATTTTCAAACAATTAATTAAATCGCACGCCCGCGCGCAACTTAAACTAGTTCTGAAAATTTGTTTCTCTAGCATAACATAGCATGTTATGAGGTATTAGGAGTAACGAGTAACGATACGATAGTAACGAGTACTGAATGTATAGTAACAAATACATACGGGTACGGTTTTTTTTCGTTACTTTTACACCTCTAGTACTCAGTACTGAGTAGTGTTGCCAGGTCCGATTTGTTTTCAGTCGGTACATGAGGTCAAGAAAATCGGGATTTAGGGTTGCAGATCGGGACAAACAAAAAAACAAGGTGTTTTTAAATTAGGGTTTAATTTATTGCATTCTATATTAATAGTGCAAGTTTAGTTTTATATTATCTATATCAAATATGTCTTTATTCTAAAACAAATAGTCAGTCTTGCTTGCTGTACTAGTGAAAATTAAAAAAATAAAGTCGTATTTAAAGTGTACTTAAAGTATTTATATTATTTTTTATTAAAATTATATTTTTCATTGGACTTTGCCGCCTTTAAAATGGCCTTGTTTTTTAAAGCATATTTATAAAATTCATTACAAGTCATACTGAAGTTAGTTTTTATCCATTACATTACGCTCTCTCGTTCATGCAATGCGAAGTGACGTGAAGCTGATGCCATTTTGAATTTGAAATAGTGACGTGATGAGTAAAAAATTAAAAACTACGCACATACCTACTTAAAATTTTTTTATGATTTTCTTTTTCACTTTTTGATTTATCGGGACATTTGGCGTCCCGATTAGGTATAAATCGGGACGCGTCCCCAGACCCTTGAAAATCGGGACGTCCCGCGCAAATCGGGACACCTGGCAACACTAGTACTGAGTAAACGCCGCGCATTGGTCGTTTGTGTAATGCCATAATTTGGTTTTATGGATACAATCTCAGTGCGAGAGAGAAATACCTACTTATTTTTAGTTAAGTTTTTCGTTAGCCAAGTTGTTTCAAGGTGGTTTTATGTAAGAAATTAAAAAACAAATTCTAAAAATTCCGCAATATCACCGAAAACTAACCTTCGAGTCGAGTTGTATCAAGTGACTAGCCCCGCCCACCAACTTAACCGTAAAATAGACAAAATTCTAAAGGCTCCTCTTCACATTGAGCCATGATGGCCTATCAAATTATCGTCCAAGATCGCCGCCATGATCGGGCAACCCTCCACACTATCGTGAACGTTCATTAACTGTCTGTCTACTGTTGTGATATGACGTCTATCGAAAATGAATACCGAGGTGATCTCGGCTGCGGCAATATTTTTACTCTGCGTATATAATCATTTAGGGTTTTAAATAAATGACACATTAACATTATCTACCTACACTTATTTAATATTTAGTACAGTACCTACGTTATTACTTAATAGTTTACTTATATTTATTTTTGAGGTGCTTATGTAATAATAATAATAATAATAAGATGCAGAAGGCAGTACTACTGGACATGGCTTGTATTGTGAGAACTTCTCACTGAGAAGGTTCCTTTCTCTGCCTCCCCCCCACCGGTAGCCTGGGCTGATTATGGCCTTATTGCCGGTGGTATGCCCAAGTTTATACTTTTTTTAAAAATATTATTATTTTATATATAAAATTTCCATGAAACAATGTTAGTTACCGTAGGTACTCTTCCGAGACGGCTTTTTTTACCAAATTTTATATGCATATTCAGTAGGTCTGAGAATCGGCTACTATCTATTTTTCATACCTATAAGTGATAAGGGTTGTTCACCCTTAATTTTTTTTTTTTAATTTTTGGACGAATTTTTTTGTTTTTATTTTTTTATAATGTGGTATTAAAAAATACATACAACCCTATATTTAAACTCTTCTATTACCAACCCCTGCTTTTTTGTGTTAAAAAAATCTAGACACGAGCGAAGCCGGGGCGGGTCGCTAGTTTTATATAAAAAAGTGTAATTGTGAGAATGTTCATCAATAAAGAGTATAATAATAATAATATCATTTATTTTGGGATTCCAAATGCATATCTATTTTTGGTATAGTTCTATGAACCTAAAAGTCTCTTCGCAACCATTATTTCTATATCGCCAAAAATATGTCTGTACTGTATCCGAGACAACTACGTACTGAGTTTCAGTTATATAGAATGTACTCTGTGAAATTACCTAAAACGTAGGAGTTAAATTATTTTTATCTTAATGTACTTAGCACCGTGTCAATTTATTATAATATTATAAATAAATATATTTTTTCATTAAATATATTTACCAAAAATATTTATAGGTTGGTCGAAAATTTTTTAAACTTTAATTATAGTATAGATCAAATTGTATTTATTAGGAGATCAATATTAAAAGGCACACTTGATATAAAAACCATCAATTATCAAAAAAGACAAATATCCAAATAAGAAGATCAAATATTATTTAAAGGTATACCAAATTTTATTGAGTATAAATAAAAGTTAAAAAATAATTAACATGTTACCTTGAGCTTGAATGCAGTTCATTTATAAATAATACAAACGCAATAATGAATATAAAGATTAAACAAAAAATACATCATTTATTTTAAAAGTGCTCATTTATATAAAATCAATTTGATTTTAGAGTATTACGTTGCCTTTTTGTTATTTATAATAAAATCCAAGTTCCGAGGTCACCACAACTTAAAATTGGGTATTTTTTTTCCATCTGGCAATAATTTAGACACTCACACATAGTTCGCCGCCGCCATTGTGGTGCTTCAAATATTTCTTAGCGACGTTCTGTCCGGTCTTTTTTTTAGGTCCATGTATGTAACTCACAGACGATTAATCCTTTGAGGTTCAACTTTTAAAAACAAGTATTTCTCACACGCACTGATATTGTATCCATAACACATAATATAATGGATTGATTCGTTCTTGTTCGAGTTCGTTCGTGCATGTCGCCGAATCATTTATCATTCCGTCGGGGACGCACTCACATTTGGTTTGTTTTAGAAACAGTATTAAAACATTACTAAATTATCCTATATTTCTGTAAGTAAATACAACCAACAAAAAAATAAACAAAGGTTACTTTTCATACTAAAAGGTTACTTTTTTAACCTTTTTAGGTAACTTTTGACAAGACACAGCTGGCAACACTGGTGGTCAGAGCGCTGATGGCGGCTGTAAAACATCGAAAGTTGAAACTTGAAAGCGAGAAACGTTATCAGGCAGATTTAATTAAAAAATATAACTGTTTTTTTAAAATGTTAAGAGTATACGCCCACTAACAAAATTCGAGTCTGTCCGATAAAATATAAAATTTTGTTAGAAAGTGTTTGTGGTACTTCATCCAGATTCTAGTAAAGCAGCAATATGATTAGATAAAGGGCGTGAATAATATTAAATATTTGTGATCAGATCTGCAATGTAGTTATGTGTGTCAGTATTTTGAATTTGATAGTGAACGTTTGCGACTTCGTCTGTAGGACGATTAAGCGATAGTGTACGGGTCGGTATGTGGCACGACTGCATATTCAGCCTGTGTTATGAATGAGGAGGCTCTATTGGCGCGGGCTTCCGAGGAGCGGGAGCGTATCTTCCAGAGATATGAGCGGGGTAGAGATAATCTCGTCGGTCAAATAGACCCTTGGGAGGATCCAGAGTTCGAGGACTACCATAAAACTGACAGGTGTGTTCCTAATTATTTTTTTTTTACATCTCGTGAGTCACAGCCGAGGGGCTGAATGAGTATTTATTAAACCCAGTTATTTATTTTAATTAGTACATTGGAAAGAATATTAGAAAATAGAGATGTATTATAATTTTAGATTTATTACCCAAAAGTGCATCTAAAATGAAAGCTAAAAATTATCCTTTTTTATATATTATATTTTATTGTTGTGCCAAAATTTTGAGGAATCATAACATCATAAATTCTCAACCATCATATCCTCACTTTCATAATTTTCTTTTTTATAAATATGTTTTTATCATTTCTTGCTCTGCGAATAGTAATTAATTTGTTTTGCTATGTTATGCTAAATATTTATTTATCCTGAGATCCTTAAATATAAGACCAGAGTTAATATGACATCCATATGCCTTGTTCACTCTGGTCTTAACCTAATAAATTAACTAAACTATTGGTTCTATGTCAGACTTAGTTTTATTTGAGTTATGTTTATTCTTATAAGAATTTTTTTTACTTAAATTGTTTTACTTGTGTGAAATTAAATTATAATTGACTTTTGTGCACTCTGAAATGACACTACAGCACAAGAACTATTTGACATGATAAAAATATCTGATCTAGATTAGGTCTAAAATGTGTGCAACCGAATCTGCTCTTTTGTGTGTTTAGAGTATGGTGACTATTGCTTACTGCTGATAAATATGATATAATACATGACTCATGTTCCCTATGACCATAATTTGATAACATGCAAAAATTATATCATATGAAGCTGACTATGACCACACCTGTAATAAACATGTTAGTCTTTAGCCATCTAAAAGTTTTTCAGTAAACAAAGGTCAAGTGATAAAGTAACATGGAGCTGTCACATTTTCCCACAACAATTGCAGTGCCACATCTAGCATATGAGTTGTATAGAATCAAAGGTGGCTATCTGACTTATGGCTGATTGTTAGCAATTTAAAAAAGAAAACGTTTTTCTCCTTTGTTTTTGTATTAGGTATCATTCATTGCATGTTTAAGGTATCTATTAATATTAACAATTAAAGATAAAACCAAATATATAAAAAAACATTACAGTCTAAACGACAAAAACTTATTATTCTTTTGTAGATTGTCGGACCAATAATGTCAGATAGCCACTTTTGATCCTATACGACTCATATATTACAATGTCATTACATTACATTACACTTGCCAGCCTAGGATACATGTACTCTCAATTGTTTAGAACAACACCACATATAATGTCCTTCTAATTAAAACACAGTACTGCTCTTTAGAACTCTCTTTTATCTTAATGGTTTTAAGAGCATATATTTTATTTTTAAATTGCACTTATATCATTTTCTGTTTGTCAGGTAAAAAATCTGTTGTATAACATGTGGATAAGGCATTGCATGTTAAGTAGAAAAACTAGTTTTGAGGTATGCAAAGAGAAAGTATGATACTTTCTTGGACATATGGCTTACAAAATTGAATTGACACTTTCATTACTCTGCTCAGTAGTATTTTATTATCAATGATTAGATATGTTAGTAATAAATCCCTAAAAGGAAAATGCTTCTATTATGCATAATTAAGAAAAAATAATGAAATATGAACTTACAATTACTGAAAAACAAAAAAATAATGATTAACATAAATATTATATATAAGAAGGTTTTAAGGTTAACTGCTACTGCTACTATAATTTAACTATGTGCAAGAAATTTCAACTAAATATTATATAATTACTCAGAGCTTTCCATAAAAAAATACCTTCCAATTGTAACACACTAATGATTGGTATAAATATATCGGTATATATTGTTACTTGCAAACAGTTTGTTTGGTGCAGTACCTATATTATATGTATAGGGAACATATTTTTAATTATATATTTTTATGTCAGATGGACAGATTAGTTGAGACTAAATGTTGATTCTCAACCACAGAATATCAATCATTGTTGTATGTTCTGGAATAGGTCAAAGTTTTTAATTACTGGTATAATAAGTGGCATATTTACACATTTCTGGCATGTAGGCTATTAAAATGTTGCCACCATAGCTTACTTATATAGTCTACTATATAAGTGTGAGTTTCTAAATTTTCTAAAATATGTACAATGATATAGATTGTATTCTACACTTCTCTCTGTAAATCTTACTTTTAGATTGACTTTGATTTCTATTAAATCAGTCCCCAAATGTGCCGCCCCTAAGATCTGCCACCCTAGGCTGAAGCCTACTTAGTCTGGTGGTAAATCCACCACTAGGTATTATATATTTAATTTTTATTATAATTATGTTATTTACTGAGTTGTTAAGCTAAAACTATGTTACTGTCTTACTATAGTAGTGGGAATTTTAATACAGTAACTGATTCATCATACTTTAAGCTCTGCGATTTATTTGCAACATTGCGATGTAATATAAAGAAAAGCATGTTTTGGTTTTGTTTTATGTTAGATATTGACAGGTGAACATGAGGTTCACTTGATGGTAGGTGATACCTTAGCCACAGAACATCAGTCAATGATGCGCTGTCAACCTGCTTTTTACATTCGGAAATCCATAGACTGACACCGAAACGCGCAATGTGCACTTCATGGTTTGTCCATGTATGATTTCTTAAACAAAAACTTAAGAAAATAAGATTTGCACTTTCACTGATGTCTGCAGTATTGTAGTGTTGGTGTCTTGTAACACACATGTAGACTATCACACTAATATGGACATTGCTTCCTCATATTTTCTACACCAAGCATGATCTTTATTTTTGAAACATGCTTCAATCTACAACTATGGCAAATTGCATCAGTAGAGTGATTGTTTTATCACAACATACATTTTTAATAAATACATATAATTAGTATTGAATGCCCGATCCCACTAGTGGGGCATATGGCAGACACATTTCTGTCGGTTTTCCTGATCATTTTTTGTTACAGGCAAGCAGGTGATAAATGTCAACACGCATTTCACTGCCACAAAGGCTGCTTTATAAAAATTATATGGATACTATAATATAATTTATCATAGTTGTGTTGGCTTATAAAGAGATTCATAGTATATGTCTTATGTTTCATTAGTGTGACATGGTAAAATAGGAATTATTTACAGGGGTTGGCTTTTGTCACTTTAGACCTAATGAGAAAATCTTCATGCAAAAAATAATGTGTATGTTGTTTTTTTCCATGAAAGAATCAAACATGTTTCACATTTATAGTATGATATTTCAGATAAGAATTATTTTAAATAAATTGTTTTTCTTCAGATATGGATTCATCCACGATGAACGTTTGCCGCAAAAAACGGCGCCACAAAAAGTCAACGTTGAAGTCGAAAGGGAGAAAAAATGGGTTAAGATGCTTGGCTCCTGGGAATTGCCAGCTACTAAAGAAAAGTTACATAGAAGAATATACAAAGGCATTCCAAATTCATTAAGGATTAAGATATGGTGTAAACTCTTAGATGTTAATCGAATAAAACTAGACAACCCTGGAAAGTATCAGGAGATGCTGAAATTAGCCAAGATATGGTCTACAGATGTCAGGCAAATAGACTCAGATGTGAACAGACAGTTCCGTGAACATCAGTTTTATAGAGAAAGATATTCTGAAAAACAGTGTTCTCTGTTTAATGTTTTATGTGCTTATAGCATGTACAACTCTGAAGTAGGTTACTGTCAAGGCATGTCAGGATTAGCTGGTGTTCTACTGATGTATATGGATGAAGAAGATGCGTTCTGGGCATTAGCAATTTTACTGTCAGATAAAAAGTATTGTATGCATGGATTGTACATTGAAGGGTTTCCGAAACTAACAAGGTTTTTGGAGCATCATGATAAGATACTCACAAAGTTTATGCCTAAGCTAAAATTCCACTTTGATAAGTATGGATTAGATGCCATTTTATACTCTCTGAAATGGTATTTTGTTTGTTTTGTTGAACGTGTACCGTTCAGTTTATGTTTGCGAGTTTGGGATATTTATTTGCTTGATGGAGAGCGTGTCATAACAGCTATGGCTTATACAATTCTCAAGCTACACAAAAAGGCCATTATGAAATTGAATGATATGGATCTTATTGTTAATTACATACAGGTAAATTACATTAGATTATTATGAACTTAGCCTAAAATGTAACATACTGTAAAATATCTATCACTATCTATTAATTCAGTTATATGGTATAATTACATATATTGAGTGCTTTATTGTATTATTTTAGAATAAAATTTGTTCTAATATGTCATATATTTTATGATAATGTTCTGAACAACACCCACACACCTATGAAAATGGCACATTTGATTGTTGCTCTCTAATAAGTATACCCATAATAATAATATCCCAATGAAATATATCCATATAACATCCAACAAAATATAAACCCAATATATCAACGATCATACAATTCCTAAGGCATGCTTTTTGTCTATGGCGATTTTTCCGAACCTATTTAACTTGGGAAAGCAGAAACTAGCATATTCTTATTTAAAGGTCAGCAACGCATCCTCAAGATCCGCAGGTGTTGTGCATGTCTAGGAATCTTACCATTGGTGGTGAACTGCCTGTCCGTTAATATAAAAAAGTGTGTTTGACTCTTTTTTGTTTTTATAGGTCAAGCTGCATAAAGACTTTGGTTATGAAGATGATATAGTGATATATAATTTAGAACGCTCAATGGAAGAGTTGAAGCGAGCCAAACTAGATCACCCTGGTCCACCACCACCGAATGAGTTGCCCAAACGACAACTAGGATTGTTCATAGAACCAGATAAGAAGTCTAAGATTGGGCAGCGAGCTGAGAATTTTTCTGATGCCGAAAAGAATGCTAGGGCCACTGTGATATTAAGGTAAATAATTTATATTTAAATAAATGAGAGTAATAACTTTTTAAATTGTTTAACCTATGATGATATTGATGAACAGATTTTTGTTAACATTTCTTCTAAAACAGCAGAAGTGCTGCAGTTTTCCTGAGGTCAAAATATCATCAAACTATTTTATTTGCTGCAAACTCTAAACATTGGATTGAATAATTGTGTTGCAATGAAGGGATATAAATGACTTTTGTACCTTCTCAATGATTTATTTTGTAAATTATTAAACCAAGATTCTTGACTAGTGATTAAGTCCTTGTTTTTTTGAATTTAGATTTGTGTATAATTTGTATATGAATTTAGAATTTGCTTGGGTACAATATACACTTTACAGTTAAATTTTTCTGTTGCTTTATGAATAGTATGTCATGTTGAGCATTTTGACTTTTGAGAACAAGAAAAATATTTAAGTTTCTTAATGAATGTGGAAGTTTCAATATAATCCAGGGCTACATCTTAATATTGTAACAACAAAAGCAAGGCAATATATTATATAACTCCCATAAACAACCTCTAGAATGAAAGTTGCACATAGAGGAAGACATTCAGCTAGATTCGACTTCATAGAGCGTTGTCTTTGTCACTCAGACATTTTGTTAGAGAGCAAAATGTCCATATTACAGTATGTAATTGCATTTTCAGACGTGAAAAAGCGGCGATAGAGCTCCAGGATCTTAGAGTATCACAGAGCGACACCGTTTCAGGTAATTTGGAAGCGTCTCTACCTCCATCGAGAGCATCCTCCGATGAATCCCTAGGCTCAGACCAATTCACACATCTCTAAAACTTATCACACTATGATGACACACTTAAAAGTATACTGTTTGATTGCTGGTTCCCAGGTAGAGGCGTAAAGTAAATTAAAGTTTAGACGCACTGAAAACGTTATTTTTTTTATTGTTCATCATATTACGTTTAAGTTTGATAATAAGAGAGTAATTGACTTTATTGTATAAATAAGTTCAAAATATTACACTGTTTAACATAAAATATATCCGTTCATGCGTCAGGTATTACTGTGACTTTTTTAATAAATTAAGGATACAAGTTATAAAATAGTCTTAATCAATTATAATAAATAATAATTTATAGATATCTAATAACAAACATACTAAGGTTGTTAGGCATTTAACAGTAGCGACATACTTTTCTGTTCAGCAAATTATTGACCTAAATATTTTCTACGTTTTTTCATTATTATTGAAAATAATCTAAAATATATACTGTGAATCTCACTGTTTATTAAATTTTTAAACGTTTTCTACATTCATTGGTAACTTGCTTACGTTTAGTAAGTCAGTCAGTAAGTGTGTCATCATTGTTGGATATATACGCTTATACTTTTGTAGACAGGAGTAGATTTGCGTGATCATTTTTAATTACGTTACTTAGGATGCATGTTTTCAAGTTATTTATTAATATTTTGTTAGTTATTCAATACTATATAAATTAGTATTCTCGTTTACAGATTTCTGTATAGTAGTAGTGTATTTTCAGTAGTACTTATCGCATTCTTACTATATTAAATTTTTTAGTCGTAACAATGTGTGATCAGCCTCGAAGTACAAATAAGCTCTTATAAATGCATTTATCTGGTATTAGATAGGATTGGCAGTAAGTAATTCACTAGTACCTGTTGGTGCTAACATGTGAACGACGAATTTAAATTAAGCCTGAAATCTGTTTTGATACCGCCGCTGTATTCGTTTAGTTTTATGAACTAAATGTGCAAAAAATCATTACGATTTTGTCCAAGAGATTAAAAGGCCATATTTACACTACCCATCGATATAGAGTGAAGACAAAACTGATACAAAATTAGGTACTCACGATTTATACAATACGTTTAAAGCTTAGCACCGACAAATGCGACAAAATTTTGTCGACCGTTTTCTCGTGGTTTAATCGATTATCTCTTTATTTCTTCCGGGTCTAACATGACACTTACACATAAAACTCGACTTCTAATGTCAAATGTAGACATATTTGTCGGTCGAGATATCTTTTCTATCAAAATTGTCGATGTCGAGATATATCTTATATTTTAGTTTGTCTTTACTGGTCCGCGAGATATCTCGCGATGGTCATGCTAGGCCGCCAGTACGTTTAAAGAAAAGCATACAGATTAGTGAAAATTTAGATGTCACAATTATTTATTTTCCAATATTCTTTATCACTCCGTACTTCTTCAACTTATTTCATATAGTATATTCTTTTGATTAAAAGTAAAGGGCGCTTGACACGATTTTCCATTTCACATTAATCCGGGTCAAGAGCTGAAGCCACTTAAAGTTTATTCCATAAAGTAAGAAAATGTGCCACTGAAGAGCAGGGTTTAAATGATTTACTAAAGAATTTCTGCTATATCTTGGCCTCTTATCACTCTCGCGAAATATATTACGACTCTTATTTTTTCATGTTCTCGTTGAAATAATAGAGTTTTTATACAAATAATGATTAGGGAAATAGAGAATTCTTTACATATTTACTATATGTACTCTGTGCTAAGTAATAGTTAATTTTTACTTATATACATTCTGTAATAAAAAAAGTTATTTTTAACAAAAATGTTCGGATCTCTTCTTTACAATATAGTCAATGAATAATTATATGGTCTTATGCATAAACGTATAAGAAGCTTGTAATTGTTTAAGTATGTTTTGTTTCTTATTCAAAAGTCATGTAGTATTCCATAGAGTGAGACAAAACACTTACTCACAAGCTTATATATCACGTATTATATATTATGATAAAGGCCGAGAGTCTTCAACGATGTGGTTCACGAATTGAGCGTTTTCTGATTTAACACACAAATGAAATTTTTTCGTTGATTCATATAGAGATGAATACGTTGAAAGAGGTTTTAGTATTGAATGATTTTTGTCATCTGACACGATTGTTTTTTTGTTTTAGAAATTTGATAAAAATATTTTGTCATTTAATTATACAGAAGGTGTCCGAATAAATAGTAATGAGCGCGTTCTCACTCCACTCACCGCCATGATATGCGATTTTTGTACCTTTTGAACAATGATTTTTGTATTAATATTTCGTTGGTTCAGAAGTAAAACTCACTAGGTGACATTTTTAATAAAAATAATTTTTGCTACTATAACCTATATACTATAATCATTTTAAGAGTAAACCTACGGTTAGATCGAAGAACTAATTACGTATTCTGGTCTAAACTATGAAGCGCAATACACACTTATTAATTTGTTCTTATCGTAAATGTGCGCTTAAAATAAGGATTAATAGCAACATTTATTTTTATTCAAAATGTCATTTAGTGAGTTCTACTTTTGAACCAATGATTTCTTGAGTCTTACAAGTGATAAGTTACATCGACATAGATTTTTTTCTCAATTCGTAATAATAACACAATTTTTAGCAAATCACATACATTCGCGCTATAAAAACGGTTGCATTTCAATGATTTTATGGTGTCAATGTATTCGTTTTGCTTACAATTTGCACTCATTTAGAAATTAATCCAAACCTTTGTACGAAAAAACAACATTACTCGACAACTATATGAAATATCGTAACGTTCATGCGTGTATTCGTGTTCCAAGAGCTTTCCGCTTATTACTATTTTATGGACACTTTCGGCCTTAGTCAGAAAACTATTATAAGATTGATATAGTTAAAATATGTTTTGTCTCGCTCTATCGAATATAAAAAGACTATAGAACGAAAGAAACAAAACATATTTTAACTATATCCAGCTTATAATACGTTTATGAATAAGGCCGTCTGTATATAAAACTTGTGTTTAGATATAAGTATATTTAATATTTTCAAGAGCCATTAGATGAAAATAAAATTAGTATTTCCAAGTATTTTGATAGAAAAATATGCAGCATAGATAGATATTTTAAGTACTATTTACTCTTTTGCATGTAAATATTTTTTATATTAATTCCATTTATTCAACTCTAGTTTAGCAGATAAAATGATATTTCATGATTATTGTGTATGTTAATGTAATTGTATAGTTTTAAAAATATCGTGAAATATTTGACTATTCACGAATCACACGATAAGGCTCTAGCATGCACGACTTGCTAGAAAGTATTCGTTTAGTGAATAATCAATCTATCAGTGGTATGAGGAACTAGCGGATCCGGTAGACACCGGAATATAAGTTTTAATAAAAAAAAAAATATCTCTAGATAATTGAAAATACTACTTTATTTTCCCACATCTATTCTATAATGTTTATGTCACTGATACGCAGTGGACAACAATTATTACAAATAAGCTATAAGCATGCGTGACGTGAGCTGTCAATTATTGCGGAAGATGGCGGAATTCCGAACCTAATTTATCTTAAATAAAAATTGTATAATTTTTTTTCGCGACATAGATGAACCCAACAAATAAGATATCATTAAAATCAGTGTAGCCGTTCTTGAGTTATAAATGGTGTAACTAACACGACATTGTTTTATATAGATAGATTATTTGAAATTGCATACAACTGACAGATCGACGATACAAATACTCTCACGCAAGTCGTTCGTACTTCTGTCTCTTATGTCGTGTATGATCTTTGTTTGCTTGCCGATATTGTTTTGTTTTTGTTTCACTTATACAACACTTTGGTTTAAATTACATCATTTAATTGTACTTTGATATGCACTAGCATGGTTTGGGTGATACGGAGGTGGGTTTATGTCATGATTAACAATTGTTTTACTAATTATAAGTGTCCCTCAGTGGTCATACTAACAAATATTGGACTAACATCACTGAAGCTATTTTACTTGAGTGTTCAAATTCGGTTCCTTCTTTCGTACGCGCACGTTTTCAAGTCTCGTTGCAATCTGTTCTGCATGTAAAAATCTCTGCTCTATATATATATTATTATTCTATTGTTAGTATTTTACATAAACCCACCCTTATCATCGTGTTTCTCTTGTACTGTATTGCATTTTAATCGATTTTAGTTTTAAGAAATCTCAATATTTAACATTGAAACTACCCATTTAAAGTTGAAGTTCTTGAAATAAAATATTAACAGTGTTCTGTGCGATTTCATTACCTTTACGACGGGGAGAAAGTTAATAAAAATGAAATGCATTTAAATTTTGAATTGTAGTTGTACCCCCGGCGTTTTGAAGTACACCATTGGTGACACGTGGTACGTTATTGCAATATTTTTCATCTTAGTAGATCCGCAAATAACTGTCGCTTCATTAGATTTTTCGTTAAAACAGATTAGGTACACTTAAAGGTGATTTCAAACGGCAAAAGTTGTCTATTTACAGATGTTAAATGTGACGCAGTTCCTCTCCGTACTTCCCAAGCCTCAATGAGCATTGTCCTGGACTCTCCCACCCATAGCCCTGTTCTGCCATCCTGTTATCGCAGCAATCCTCCAAGTTATTTAATAAAAAAGGAAAAGAAATTTACCAAACATAATTTGTAAATGAATACGTAAATATATATTTAATTGATATCGAGCAGAGATTTTTTCTTATTTTAAGTGATTGCATGTGAGCTTCAAGCACAGTTTGTTGCTTAAAATTGTGCGTGTGCTACGAAAGCTTAGGTAAGTTTTTGTTTTGCATGTTTGTTTGCATTGTCATTATGCTTTAGTTACAGTACGAATATACGTTACTTTCCTGCGCAGTATGCTTCGAAATTCACTTAGACTTGTATCTGAATTTTAAAGTTGTGGTCAGTTTAAGCGCGAGAAAAAGAATCTTACGCGAATTAAAATGTATAAATTGGATCGATAGTGCATAATTGACTAATGTTCTGTCGCTGAAGTATCGTCTACCATCAAGTGAACCTCACGCTCGTCTTTTAATACCTAACTTAAAAAAAACATTTGATCGTTTTAGTCGATCGTATTCAGTTTGAGCTCAACTTCAGCTCAAGCTCAGCTTATAACTTAGTTAACACGTATAATGTACTGTAACTATATAGATGCCATGGTGTAGGAACGTGAGTGGTGTTTACAGAGCATAGTGGGTTGGCCGGCGTCCGTTGTGAGGATTCCGTATCGGTTCTCGGTTCGCATCGCTCTCTGGCGGACACGAGCGTGACTAGTACTGCGGACTTGAGTGTGTTCTCAAGTGGCCGATCGCATGCGCCTGACAACTCGCTAGATACGCACAGCAACATCAGCGACGACGCCACTGGGTCAGATGGGTGAGATTTTTTATGTAGTGCTAGATTAGTCTCACTAGACCTGTGCACCAAAGCGGACGTACATTGCCTGATAGATGACTAGAGTAAATAATGTAAGCGCACGCGCATATGGCGGAGCGCAGCGCAGGGCATTTCACTGCCGGAGTATTAATGTATCAGTATTGTTGATATAAAATTAATTGGCACTGTAAAAAATAATCCCCTAGAAAATAGGACCTTAGATCTTATTTAAATTGTCACAAAGACGATAATAATTTGGCAGTGAAGGGCCAAAAGCGCAGTTTCTCAAAGTGTAATTGAGACTTCAATGGGGAATTAAAAGGTATTTTTTATAAAGGTAAATCCCTTTGGTCCATTAACTATCATATCAATCATGAAGGCCTCTAGTGTCCACAAGATGGCGATATTATCACTATGAAAATATGTCAGTTATATATATCACTTTGAGAAACTACTATAAAGCAATCCTTTACTTTTAGAATACTGTTTACGGCGTAATTGTAATTTTTTTTCTTTAAATGGCTTAAATGTCTTAGACTAGGCTTTAAGATTCTGCGTCCTTGCACTAACCCGACGCAGCGGGTGCATAAACTGCATTTCACCTCGGTAAAAAAAAATGCTTGTAAGATTAAAAGGCAATAATTAACTGTCTGCTACTGCGGATTATTTAGCTTGCTTGAGTCTGCTGATAGGTACTATAGCCGAGACTGGCTACTATTGTATTCAGTCATGAAAGTCGGAATAAAACGCTATTTTTTATATTCCTATATAATTTTTCTTATTACTAATGGCCGTCACTCGCTCTGTGTTTGATGATAGTTCGTTTATCTATCAGTTAAAATATGACATATTAAAATATGAATCCTATCCCAAGCCTTTATTAACCCACAGTCAAATATCATATAATTAACTGTTTACGCGTGGCCTTGTTCCTTTGTGTGTATAGAACAGAAATACTATGCATTATTTAACCATTCATGTGAATTAATTATAATAAATTCTTATTATGTTGTTGGCTATTATCCAAGTACAACAAATGAGGTTTATTTGTCTTATAACTATAGCAGATATGCAGGCTAAATTTTTTTGCGATAATTTGACTAACAAAGTTTCGTTAAGTGATAAGCAGGGCAGGATTTAGAGGTCATAGCGGCCTTGGGGCAAAGGAATGGAGGCTCCCTGGCCCCAGATTATTTACCAATTAAAATGAACATTTTTTTAAAATATTTTAATCATGTTTGTACAAAGTACAGTAGGTAAAGGTAAAACAGTTAAAAATATATATTAAAAGAATAGTTGTTTACTAGTTCACTCGTCGGAATTTGAAAGATTTTTTCCAAGTCTCTTTTGTGGGCCCCTCTTTTGTGGGCTCCTCTTTTATGGAGGCCCCGGGGCCGAATACCCTCTCCTAAATCCGGCCCTGCTAATAAGGTGAATTTTTATTAAGCCTAAGCAACTACAACAACATGCGAAAAAGTATTAATATCGTGAATATATCAGTTATTAGTATTAGAAATCTATTAAAATTGCATAGAAATAACAGATTGACGATAAGAATAATCTCTCGCAAGTTGTCCCTGCTTGGACCTTAGATGTGGTAGATTCGATCAAAGAAATTATGTAAGTCTTTCGGTCGTTTCGACTCCGCTTTGGTGGATAGTTCGTGCAATTATAGATGACACAATGACACTTTAGTTGTTAATGACGTACTACAGTAAAGTTCGTTATTTAATTCTTAGCAAAGTACATAATAACCCAATTCACTTACGAATCAAAATTAGAATTAAAAATTAAAAATACTAATGATTATTTTCCCAATTTGCAGTATCTAATATGTATAATTGTGTAATTATAGATTTTTGAATGTCAAAGTGTCACAGTCTTGTTTTACACACTTAATTTTCATTATTTCTGTGTTAATTTGGTATGGAGTGTTTAACATATTTGTTACTACTTATCACTCGTTTAGTGACATTTGGTTTACTTGATAATATTAATATTAAGCAACTTTTATATTGGGAGTTTGTTAGAGATAACAATATTATATAGTACTAAAACAAATTCCAGTTAAGTCGAACGAACTGTTAAATATACATATATTTGTATCTTTTATCGAAAAGAAACAAATATACTTATTACCTTTTTTATGATATATTTACAATACTGCAGTTTGCGGCTCTATGAAGCTTCTGGTTACGTACTTGGCTTCAGTTAGCAGTAATCTTAGTAAATGCCCTGTAGTAATTAATATTGTAGTACTTAATTATCTAATTTCTATGGTGATTAGTTTATTGCACCGCACCAATATTATATACATGTATAGCAATGCACGTGTTACTTACAAAATTATTATAATAAACTAAAAACACTGGTTTGTAAAAAGTAGCACTATACTTCTTTTTGATGGTATTAAGGTAATATTACCGTCTCGTTAGCACCGGAAGTTCCGGGTTCGAATTTCAAATTTAAAAAAAAGATGTTTCGGTCAGTCAGGGCATAGAAGGCTGATCATCTACTTGCCTGTGAAGATAAGATAAATGTTCAGTGAAATGGATACAAATGTGTCTATTCCACGCCCCATGAGGAATTTGAGAATTCACTACTTTATAGCGGTGATTTTAAAAAAATGAATGCGCTTAAGGTGGGGTCAAAAGGATCGGTACAAAGCGGTTCGATGGCAGAGTTGGCGGTCGAACTCAAAGACAACAATATCTTAGCGTCTGAACGACCAGTGGGATTATCCACCGAGTGGATAGGGGAGGTGGGTCACCATCACCCCGCAACCATCAAACAGTATAACGACTGACACCTGATTATCGTCCTATACATAATCATGCCCATATTTCTTAAGCTTTATTTTCAGATAAACATGAAAGACAAGACATACAATAAGTAAGGAAGTAAATAATTGTCGTAATGTATAACATGTACACTCGTAAAATTTATTTTAAAGTTCGAGTATCGTTATTTACACATCAACTTAAAACCAGTAAATGAGACTTCTACAGTATAGAGATTGTTGTGTATTTTAGACTTATTTTCACTATTGCAAGAGCAATTTTACAAGGCGGGTTTAAGACCTTACATTATATAATAATGGAATTATAGAACTACACGAACTGTGTATTACCGTTTTCTATGTAACCAATAACCATATTGTTATTACTTTATTCTAAACAAGAGTCCAGCGTCTCTACATTGACTGTAAATCGGGTTTTTAAAAATAGAGACACTGATAATATTATACTGTGCCTTCACTGACCATTAGCCAACTCATTTAGAACGCAGCTATCTAGGCAATGAAGTCATAATAAATTTTGAATTTATTGATTTTAAAAACACGCTAAAACTATCTATTAGAGTGTTATTTAAAACAACAATTTAGCAATCGTTGTTAAGGATAATGTTTGGTGCGGATTGTGTTTTAAGAAATAAAATTTATTTACAATTATTTCATATTTATACTTAACTTGATACGAATATAGTACCTAAACACAGTTTATTATGCCTACATTGACTTTGAACATTATAGAAGCTAATAAAGCTTGGCGTTCTGACTTTTTATTACAAGTTTTAGTACAATTGCGTTGCTGTCACCTATACTTATAATATACATTTGCCGTTCGTTTGCATTGCCTCGATGTTTTGCACTAGTACGCTAAGAAACTAATCACGGTTCTTTGGTTATTTTATATGTTAAACTGTCTACAGATCCGGTATATGCGGCTTGAGTATCCAAAGAGCGATGTCTACGCCGAGGCAAACCGTCCATTCGACTCCGAGAGGCAGCCCCCATCCATCCGTGTCACCAACGTCAGAAGACGTTGTTCGCATTCACGTCACTTACGGTCCTCTCGCTGCTAGTCCGTCGCACTTGCAGCCCGTAAGCCCATCCAAATACAAGGCCTACTCAGATATACATAAGCCAACCTCTCTAGGTTTCTACGCTTCTAATGGATCTACCAATATACCGGCCGAGAACAGAATACGAATTCAAGTGCCATCGGAGGAATTGTTGACGCCTATCGTTGATTCTGGACGTATTATATCACCACGGTACATCGAATCTCATTTGGGAATATATGATATTAAATAGATATAGCATGCTTCGTAGGGATAAGTTTAAAATGAAACCTTAATTACTAGCAACAAAAACATACAAAAGATATTTTAGAAGATTATTATTATAGTTTTATTAGCGAAAGTATCGCTGTGAATGCTATACTTTCTTATGTTAGTTGCATGCAACGTTTTTTTGTCCAACACTATAAAAATATATTACGCGAATTTTATTGCGAAAATACAATACTCTGTGTTGATTCATTCCATGTTTTGAGTGAAAAAAAAATAATATTTTTTTAATTATACTACTTAGTCCCTAAATACTGATTAAATTTAATCATCGAGAAACAATCACTCCAATATACAGAATCTCATTTACTTTCTTTTTTTTTTAAATGGGCAATTCATAATTCCTTCTAAAACATGCCCATTAGGTACATATTTTCAAAGAATAGGTTGTTACATGTTTGCTGCCCTTGCCTCTACAATTTTCTAAAATACAATAGAATGTAAGAATTTTGTCTCTATGTCTTCAGCAAGATGCTATTAGACTCTGTAAGATATCAGAAAACTGTCTTACAGAAAACTTATTGATTTACATATAACAGTTAAGAGAAAAAAATCGGCCTACTCAGCCTGCTGGTAAATCTGCCACTGGTTGAATCCATGACATACATTAATATATACTAATTGACGAGTAGAGATGATTTGTGCATAGGATGATATCAATGAAATAGACAATTTTATAAGACAAAGACACCTCTTACCGACGAGTAATATGGCTATATTGGCTTTATGACGATGGTGCGAAATTGTTGTTATCTAATATCGAAGGCCCTCCGCAGACATCCACATAATTTGAGCTTCCGGTGCTATAACTCAATGCAAAGAGTATTATGTTCGCGGTGGCCCAAAAGCGTAACGTTTGTTGTATAATAGTTCAAGAGTTATCGTTCATTATTGAGGCGTTCTAGTAAATAATTATACTAACTTACAGTGAGAAATGCAATAATATCAGTCTAACTGTTAATGTAGGAGGTATATAATATGTTACCATTCATAAAGTATGTGAAATAGAATGCTTTTAGAAGTTGGAGTGTACATATTTAGTGCTTGTGTGAGTTTACTATACACAGATAACTTGACCACTCGACATCTAGATATTTTAATATAATAGCCACTTCGAGTATGTAGTTTTAGTCGAAATTTATTACTGGGTGTAAACGTAGCTTCTAATTTTGAGGCCTAAGGCCGATAAAATGCTCAGGCGCTATATTTTGAATAGGGACATTTGAGCATTAATATCCATGTCTTTATGATTTGATTGATTTTTCATAACAACTTAATACGTTACTTGGCAATATATGTATTTATGCAAATGTGTAAAGGCTCTACGGATAATAATTTATAACCTGTAATGTACCAAAGGTAAAACCCCTATAGTATGTGGTCAGTGGTGTAGCTACGTGGATAATAGTTCTATGGAAAAAATCGATGATGACGCTACGAAAGCTCCGCTGATCCAATTCGCTAAGGACGCACTTAACCAAATAATGCTAAAAAAGTGGTACATCCTTACGCTTGTGTTGACTCTTAGTTCTGTTATTAATGTTCTTTTAGTATCTAAAAATAATAGGTTTTTGAGCAGGCTCGAAGTTTTCTGGCTTCGAGAGCACACTGCTCCCCTTTTTCCAATGCCTAGGGGATTCTCCACCTAGCCCTATGATAACTATGCCACTACATGTGGTAGGAAATTGTACTATATGTACGCCTAATATTATGTGTATTAAAGAATACAAAAGAAGTAATACGTGACGGTGTCTACATGCTAGTGTTTTACAACGTACGATATAATTGGTTTGGTTTATTCATATTTTTGCTTGTCCACAGTGGTGGGACCACCATACATGCCCAAAAGCCCGACTTGCCCTGTTAATGAAACCATAAAAAGAATAATAATATCCTTAACGTTATTATATAAGTCATATATTATGTTCCATATATGATTACGTAATTATATTTAAAGTTATACAATATATAAACACGTATTACGTTGAAACCGGCAGAGCGGACTTTTGGGCTTGTATGGTGGTGGTAATATTTCATATTACTGTACGTCATTCGTTATGAGGCTCTAAGAAAATATTAAAATACACGATAGATACAAATTTACAAAGAATTGAAGATGAATATTTATGTATATTTATTTGGATTCATGAAGAAATAATGTATATGTTAATAATAAATTATAAAATTCACCCCTATTGTTAATATATTAAGACTTTCTTAAAATTATATTAGTCCAGACTCTCTTATAGTAAATACTTATTCGATTAGCTTATTTTGAAATCCATATGAATTCATACATATGCATAGAAGGCTGAGAAACATGCATATTTAATATTTATATAGGCTACATTTTGTGAATGATCTCTGTGAGTGACTATTGTAGCTCATTAGCATGCGGCATTCGCAATATTGATTTAGGCATGGCTAGAATTCCGCTGTTCAAACGGCCTAGAGATTTTATTTTCTAGTTTCTTTACATATGAACGTAAACCTTAGTTCAAGCATAAATTTCACGTACATAATTATATTATTTTATTACTTTACATTGCCCACTTAACGTTTTTAACCTTGGGTAACATTGAATAACATTAAATTTAAAGAAACGTCCAGATTACGTTCGAATAAATTAAGGCGCCATAAAATTGTATAGCTCTATATTTTTCTAACAATTAATTTTATTTTAAAGCCAAAAGTGGTTGCCTATAAATTGATCGACGTAATATATTTCAGAATTAATATATTAATAATTTCCCCATTTATATAATAGTCCATGTACAACTTGTTGTTTTTAATATATATTTGAATTATATTGCAAACAACAGTTTTTGGCTTGAGTTCGTTGTATGAACAAATTATTGATCAGTATCCGAAACATTTCATTATTCTGTGAAACGTGTTGTGCTTCCATCAGATGTTAAAAGTATTCCATGTAGAATTTAATCATACTTTTTGGGCGTTTTCATAGACCGCTCGTCATATATATAATTGTATACAGAGTTCATATATGTATGCCTATCCTAAAAGTAGGTTTATTTCCGGGTAATGTGCGCGAATATTTAACTAAAGAACGTGAGCATATATTTAAACGCGTGGTCATGGACATTCCAACTCAGACAAAACAGTACTCGTGACCACGTTTGCTATAATGTCTTCGTTAGGTAATAAATATTGATCAAAACGCGTTTGAATACGTTGAAAGTATTCTTCCAGATTTTAATAAAATTTAACAAGTTTTAGTAACAAAAAGGCCTATTGTTCAAATGTGAGAATTATTTGATAAAAACTCTACATTGCAAGTTACTATAAGTTAATTTGTAATAAGCGATATAAGAGTTTATTGGGGTATATATCAAGATATTTTTATTCAAAAATTTGTGCATTCCTTTGAAGAATTTGTTTTCAATTTAGTTTCAATAGATTTTCCAATACTGTTGGAAACTCTCCTTACGTTCATTTGAAATTATCTGTCGATGATAGAGTTGCAAAGCAATAATTGTACGGTTCTAATCAAAATCCGCTTTAGTGAGACAAAACACAGTGCTGTTATAATATGAATAAATTTTCTATATATATTATAATGTTGTGCAGTTTCTTATAGTCGTTGTTTAACAGTTTTGAAGTTGTTAATAGAATTCGAAATAGAACTAAGAACTTTTCTCCTTCAATCATAGTGAGTGAAAGAAAATTAAGTGTTCAATGATAATAAAAATAAGAATTAGTTGCTGTTTAGGCTGGTTACTCTTCATAAATATGATTGATAATGCTAGTGAAACATGTGTGCAGTCAACCAACTTCTCAACCTGATATAAGTACAGAAAACAGTATTTCGTCTACTATGATTATTTTGTTAGACGCATACGAACCATAGTTCGAATATAGTTACGTAATTACTTAGAAATAATCCAAGAAGTACACGCTGCATATTTTATTATAAGAATATGCAATAAGAGAATATAACCAGCTATAATATGTAATATACATAATGCAACGTTCTCTAAATCTCTTAACACTTAAAGGACGGGATTTACGTTTTTGCGTGAATTTTTAGTATGCTGCATCAGGGTTTTCTTTTATGAACATTATTAATTTTTCTTGATATTATTAGGTATAGCACTATGTTGACTCAACGGCGTAGTTTTGATTTTAGGAAATATTTCTAAATAATTATATAACCGTAAAAATGACAATGCTGGAAACTAGGAAAGACACAGCAGATTCGGCCCATCCGTTAAGTGTTAAGGACTGTCGTAATGTATTTGAGATAAAATGGTTCGGCAACTTTCAAAATAGGGTTAAACCTGCGTCATGAATTAAAATTTGGGGCTCTCCCACAATCAATGAGAGCGATATTATTGCGGAACTCCTTTATAGAAATACTGTAGCGTACTGTCACTTCCTCTCGTAAATTATGGCGGCAATAATATTGCTCGGAGAGATTGTGGTACAGGCCTAGCTCCTCGAATGCATAAAATATAAAGATAAAAAAGAAATTTGATTCAAAACATTTAATAGGTCTCAAGAACCTGTGCATGTCAATACTCAATTTAATATATAAAATTTGCTTTAGTTATATGAAAAATGTTTTTAAATGATATCGGAACCTTGTGGTTTATATATTTATCTCCTTGTGTTCAGTGATAAGAGTTCGCATAAATATCTTTCGACCTTATTCGATATTACTATTCGCACTTTTGTATGTGTTGTATAATACGTGATGTTTGGGAAGAAAATGTATTTTGTATGATGAAGTGCAATATCGGTGTGAAAATATAGGTTGAGAGAGGTGTTATCAGGCTAGCCACTATAACGAAGTGCATGTACATTGTACAATGTACATATTATTTTGTGTTTACAGTAACCGTTTTAATTTTAACAATATTAGTTCTAATTAAAACGGTTAGTAATAAATAATATCATCAATAAATATTACTATTTTTAGGTAACTCTATTGTTTAATGTTTTAAAGCCACTCAAACACTGTTCTTTTAGGGTTTTCTACCAATGTAAAAGGAACCGGTATAGATACATTTCTTATGACAAATTATACTGATACTTCAGGCCCTTATGATAGATATCTACTTAATAATATTATATATATTAAATTTTAGACTAATTTAAATCCGACTAACTTAAACCCCGGTACTTTATGTGAGTGGATTTATTAATATCAAATTACAAGCAACCTTTTATACAATAGCTTTTATTGAATATTACTTTCAAGGATTAGATAATGTTATATTAATTACACCTGTTCCTTTTCCACGGGTCCTACGTATACTAGTACAATTGCAAAATCGCAACTTTACAGGAGAGTGATTCAAAGATTTTAAAGCTTGAAACATTGACATATCTAAACAAAAATATATGAAAATTTGATATGTAATGGAATTGAATAAATCAAAGAACATAGATTTACATAGAAGCACAGGCCCTAACTTTTGGGATCGAAAAAGTAATTTCTTTTGACCTGTAGAGCGCGCGGCAATGTATCGGTGTGACACACGCATCTAAGCAGTCCGTTGACTCCTCACGTTGTCTCGCTTGCTCTTACGTGCGAACGGCAATAATGCTCTAAAAGCGGCTGGGTGCGATAGCGTGCGCGCTATGACGTCAGCGTGTTCGTTCACACGGATACTAGCAGCGTTGCGGTGGCTGGGGTGAGAACTACTCTTACCCCAGAGAAACCGTACCAAGCGCGCCTATAAGGCCTGTGCTTCTATGTGCTTTGGTATTTCATATCAAAACTTTATAGATTTTTGTTTAATTATGTCAAAGTTACAAGCTTAAGAATGTATGAAAGGAAAGTTGTGATTTTACAAATGTAAATACGTATAGGTACATATGTACCTATACATTTGTACCTATACGTAGGACCCGTCGACTTGTCTTGTACACTCTATGTTACTTTTGGACCTGTGTTCATACCGGTGTGGAATGTATCATATTTAATAAGATTGTCAGCGAGCTTTCATGGAAGTGTAGCCAGCGTAGACATTGTTTAAAATAAAATATAATTTCGCCGTTGTTGTTTTATTTGTGAAGAGTTTCTATTTTCAGTGAATCAGTAATCAGTATTTATCAAATAAGTCAATTCAATTCCCATTGGAGGCTTAAAATAGTAGCATAAGTGCTCTGTTCTTGATTTGCAGAGAATTGAGAATGAAGACCAGAGAACAATTTGCGATAAGGTATTCGTATCGTCAAAGCTTTTTGAGGGCCTAGCACGAACAACTTGCGAAAAAGTATCCGTATCGTAGAGCTGTCATTTGTATGAAATTTCCAAGGACTTTATATGTTATATATATAAAGTCCTTGGAAATTTCAAATAATTTCTCATACAACTGACTGATGGACGATTCGAATACTTTTTCGATAGTCGTTCGTGCTAGACCCTCAGTTCTATGAGAAATTATATAAAATTGCATACAAATGAGAAGTTGACGATATTAATACTTTCTCACAAGTAAAGACATTTACACGATGCAAATTTCTTGCCTGTTGCATACGATTAAATTGATAACAAAATAACGTTTTTGATCTGTCATACAAGTTTTGTTTCAATACTTTTCTTAGTGTAAACATCACACTAAGAAAACAGTTGTTACAATACTTGGACGTCAATTATTGCTATTTTATGTACAAGAAAAGGGCATCATGTAAATGGACCTAAATTCGTGCAAGGCTCTTAGGTATACGCACAGAACAGAAGATTCCCTGTTCTGAGGGTATACGCAACTTCAACTGGTTTCTCATAAGACTGACAGTTTGACGATATTACATTCTCGCATGATGATCATGCCCTTTGTTAAGAGAAGAGGCTTTCATATAATTATAGGGATAAGTTTCAGATTTTTTTTACAGTTGAAGCCTAGGTGCAAAATAAAACAAACCGTTTCATAAAAGCTTTGTATTTGAAAAATACAATTCGCCTTATACAATTCGTTAAAATCTATTAAATCATTTATGCTTATAAATTTTTTATTCAAAATTAACTGATGGCATCTTCATATTGACCTGATTTATAAATAATATTTTTTCGTACAATTTAGATCTTAGGAACTTCAATATTAAAACATAAATAATAATACTTAATAACCACTTTTGCATATCTAGTCATTATACAACATTATAAAAAACCTCAATATTCAAGGCACAACACGTCGGATCTTCAGAAATGTTGTTATGGAGCAGTACGTAAGTAACCAGGATATTGAGTGGAGCAGATAGCTGATAAATACACGTGATTGTATACTAATAGAGAAGCGAGTGACACACGACAACAACAAAAAATATTATGTATGTTTATTCGCATTTCGATTGGGTTTTAACACAATCGTTTATTACTACTCTATTATAGGCAGTGGCGTAGCTATCATGTGGCAGGGCCCTGAAGCTAAGAGGGCCCCCTGGGCTTTGAAAAGGGGGAGGCAGCTCCTAGATCTTTACTATTATTATAAAGAGGAAAGATTTGTTTGTTACTGTTAACTGTTATTGCGATTTTCTCTGCACCGGGGCCTTTGTCCACCTAGTTACGCCACTGATTATAGGAGTCCTTGATAATAGAGTGAGACTTTACGCGCTGTTGCGTTATCGTAAAGTAAGTTTGCAATATTGCTCTGAGAGGTTGTGGTATGGACCCCAGTAGATGTATTGATCTATTGTTCCAAGCTGAATCGAAGTTTAACCTTTCGTAGTTAGATGATGTTTATGGTGTTAAATTGATACGAATTGATAAGGCCACACCTGATATGTAGTAAGATTCCACAAATTGTCACATTTAAAATATGTACTACAGTATAGCGATCGGATTATAAAACATTCAATAATACTAAATCATTGACATAGTCAATGTACTAAATGCAATAATTATGTATTATTATAATCCATATTTCGTTTACGTTTAACAATTTGTTGTTCATTCAAAAATAAATATTTAAAACTGATATGATTACACAATTTTTGAAATTGTAATAATTGTTCGATATTATAGATGTATAAATATTACATTGTCGGCTTTATCGCTATCAGTTTCAATTATCGAATTATTCATTATCATATCTTTAAATATGTATAGATCTTTAAATCCTATAATATCGACCAAAAATCACATGAAATTGGTGATAAAGCAATTACAAAATGTTGGGTAACTTTTAAAGAATATCAGTAACCAATTTGCAGTTAAAAATGCATATATTTTTGAACCATTAAATTGGCTCCTAATCCTATTCTCTTTTCAAACAATACATTTCTTTCGCCTTCCCTTAAACGTAGATAAACTGCATCGTAACTTAATAAAAGCAGGCAATAGCTTATAATTAGTTCCAGATATTGAACTACAAATCCTCTAGTGTAGCGTAAATAAAAATCAGCTCAGCAAATTCATACTACATTGTACATATGTTTCGGAATGCTTTTCAATTGTTTATGTATGTACGTTCATTATACTTATATAACACGCAGATCCTCATGTCACTTTAAAATTCTTTCTTACTCTATGTTCCCTGCGCCTAAAGAAAACTTTGGGCAACAGAGTAGCTTACATAGAGGCCGTTTAACGCTAAAAAGAGTTCTATTAAATTTTATAAAAGTAATAGCACCACTGATCATAGCGTCAACAGCCTCGTCTTTATACTTTGTTTATTCCCTAATTAAGATTAGTAAATAATTTACTCACTATCACAATAAAAAATTACTCTAATTGATTAAGAAAAAGTGCGTAATATTATTTTCACGCACTATCGCTTATTATACCTATGATAGCGGTTTTCGTACCGAATATCAGCGCAAACAGGCCGAATAAGAGCACCAGAACATTCTTCCAGATGAGATATTTGTATGGGCCAAAGCCTATATCCCAGTAAGTAATAACCTCAATGAAGGCTGGAGCTATTAATCCGAGTAGGGAGAAGCAGAAAGCACCAATGACTCCCATAAGCGGTCCAATGGATGGTACCGCAACAGCGAGGAGCACGCACAGTGTCACCATAATTGTACGCGTAACGTAGTCTGCAAAGTCCGGTCGCTTTGTGAACTTGTCCTTGATAGCGGTCCACATTATTTCGATGCACACGAAGAATTGCAGTCCAAAAGTGCAGTAAACAGCGATTGCAATACTCACTTTGACGACTTGGGCAAGTCTGAAAATATTAATTTATTAATAAACTAATTAATTAGATTAGATAACAAAAAAATCATGCGAAAATATCTATTTACATTTCATAAGCTTTCGGGTCATCTGGGTGCGGTTCCAAGTTGAGAGTAATGGAGTCCAAAACGTCTTCACCGAAACGCAGGTATCCGAGGAATCCAAGAAGGATATAGACCAGGGTAACTCCGGACATTCCTTTGTTTAACACACCACAGTAGCCGAGCAGTGACCGCGGAGTTCTCATTGAGTTTTCTAGAGGCATTACGACGCCGATCGCTTCCATGGCGAATATCGTAAGAGAAAAGAACTCAGGCCATTGTGCCGGCGGTTTAATGAGTGCCACTTTGCCCACGTTAAGGTCGCCGGTGCCAACTAAGAAGTAAAAGGTGATTCCGAGACCCAAACCCATGAATAAGTTGGCGATCATGGACACAGGAGCGAGGTACTTTAGGTTTTTTATCCACACCATAAATATAAGTGGTATCAGCAGGATTATTATGATAATACGGATTGATAGAACGTTATTTTCATCCTTCACGTAGTGCAGTACAACCTGAAAGAAAATAGTCAATTGAATAAGTAACTTTCTAGATTAAAAATTTAGAATATAAATAATAATTTAAATTATCTGTTATACCTGTAATATATTCTTAGCTATGATAACAGTATACACGGAGCAAGTGCCGAAATACGTCATGAAGAGGCTGACTAGAATAAATATTCTGTAAGAGAATTATTTGTAGTTAGTAAAAAACCAAGGCTCTACGGCAAACATACAAGGTGAATCAAAAGGTTAAATTATATAGAACTAGCAATTGCCCCTGCAAGCCCTCTTGTGGGTTGAATTTCGTAAAATCCGTTCTTAGCTGACCTCTACTCGGCGAAAGGAATATTCCTACCATATTTCAAGTCCCTACGCCTTATGGTTCCAGAGATATCGTGATGAGTGACTATATAGGTGGAAATCTCTTTTATATATATATAGAATTGTTACTGTAATTTATCAATAACATATATGTAATAAAACTAGAAGTCAAATGTCTGTACATAGAAAAACAATTCTAAAAACCGAAACAAAGCCAGATTTTTTTTTTTTTTGTGCCTCTGTCTATCTGTTTGTACGGGCTAATCTCCGAAGATACTGAACCGATTTTCATGCACTTAAATATATAAAATATATAAAGCAAAGCCCGGCATATAGGCTTTGTTTCATCTAAATCGGTTGTCGGAGAGAAAGTTATCATCATTTTAAGATATTATATTAATTTTATATTTATTTTCACTTTCAATATGTATTCGTGGAATCCACAATAAATGCTAACATACACACACTATTGTATTTTTTTGTGTAAGAGGTTCACATGATGGTAGGTGGATACCTCAGCCACAGAACATCAGTCAATGATACGCAGTTGACCTACATTATTCTAGCATTTGGAAATCTATAGACTGAGACCGAAACTTGCAATGCAGTTCACGGTTTTTCCGTTTCTATGAAAGGTGGTCGGAATTTTGACCAGATTTGGGAAAGATATATTTATAGAAAATTATACACATTTCTTCCCGGTGGGATTCGAACCCGAAACCCATTGGAGCTCACGGTTGCGCCAACGACCCCTCAAACATATAATATAAAGAAATTAAAAGTAATTTTAGGTTTGCCACCGGTATTAAATCTTTGTTTGTCGTGGCTAATCTCAGAAACGGCTAAACCGATTTTGTCCGGTCTTTCAATGGAAGGTAGAGCACTTTTAAGAGAGTCATGTTTTATTATAGGAATTAAGGTAAAAACCTTATCCCTTTCGGAGTTAATATATTCCTTCGGGATAGCATACATGCATTTTTATGTTTAACTTTTCGTATAGAAACTGACATTTATGTAAAAAAATAATAAATTTTATACTATAATATCATGACGGAATTTAAACAGAAGATTAATAAATTTATGGCATTGTTTCAATACCGAATTTTAAGTTATCCAATATATGTTCATCCATTTTTTTTCTGTTGAACACTTTATAAGTGTTATACGTATATAAACAATATTTTTCATTTAATAAGTATGGCGAACCTTAAGAAGTATAGAATTTACCTGAATGAATAAGCCCATCTCTTGCCCCATTCCGGTCCATTCAGAAGAGCAGATTCTGCTACTTCTGGGAAGCTCATAGCGGGCCTTTTTGTCTTCTTGTAAAGAATATGGGCGCATTTTATCTGTGAATAAGAGCTTTTTTTCATTAAATTGCATATAAGGCTTATACATAAAATATAATAGGTACTGTAAAATTACATCATGACCGAGTATAGGCATACAAAATGCAAATAATAATCAAATTAGATTTAGTTATATGGTTCGATTATCTTGTTTATCATATCCATGTCTTCGCTAAAATGCTTCCAAAACTCATTAATCAGGAATATAAAATATCATGTCACAAGTGTTTATTTCTTACCTGTTCTGTTCATTTTAATATAATCGCAAAATGCTATACCATAAAGATAAATAAGAAATCGCAAAGCAATAATTCGCAAACAAGAAACACATTTATAATACAATCGCGCGCCAGAAATAAATGAAAAGTAGGTAAATAAAACACTTGTATCCGTTAAAACATTTAAGTGTTTTTATATGTATTCGTAAATATTATTTGTAGGAATCTATACTAGAGCTATAGCTCTATAGAGTTTACATCCGATCTGAGTCGTATGGAGCTGTTATTGTGGAAATTTTTATTAAGTCACGTTCAAAGCTTACATATCTATTTGTAATCTCTACACCCTTTGCTCTGGGCGGTGCAGCCTTCAGATGGTTCGCGGGTTTGAATTCTACCTAAATAGACTGGTTTATAATCTTTTGTGACTTAAGCCGATTTTCCTTTATGATTGTATTCTATTCTGTTTCAAACAAACACATTATTTACGGTGGTCGTACGACTAGCATTAAATGAACAGAAGAATATCGAAGTTATTTTCAGAATCAACCACCGTTTAAAGATGTCTATGGATTTCAAAACATTGAACAAAAATAGCTCGATTATCAATAGACCCACCTCACTCATCATTCGATACTTCACATAAAACACACACTGAAAAAAAATGTAGGTTATATTGATAAATGACTGTTTCTTTACTTACAAGTACGTACGCGCAGTGTGTGCAGACTACTGCCACTAGGACCGTGAAGAAAATTCCTGATATCAGTCCAGCTGACTTGAAGGCTTTCGGCATAGCTAGGATACCAGTTCCTAGCGATGCTTTGAGCAGATGTGTGAGTGTGTCCATGTTACTGGAAAGAGATTTAAGTTATACAGTAGACTCTCACTAATCCGGAGATTAAAAAAATAAAAAAATAATAATTAAAAAACCCAGATAGTGCCCGATCATTGGAATGTTCGGATAACTATATCGTATAGGAAAATTCATAATAAATTCATAGAAAAATAAAGCATTTTATTAAGAGAATAACAACGTTTTTGTGTTCATGTTCTAGGTACACGTGTATTGTATAACTGTAACATATCTCCCAATTAACTAATTATATAGTTTTAACATAATCCCTAATTGAGTTCTGTTTTAGTGTTTTTTATATTGGGGAGACGCGGGCGGAGGGTGCCGGGTTATTAGATTTTTTAGGTTTTGTCAAACTATTATAGTTTTCAATTTTACTTATTGTATTTCCCCTGTATATAGTATTAGTTATTGTATTTACGGTTTAATAATAATTTATATTCTCTTAAGATTTACATAATCACTTACAGAGAAAATTAATTTTAAAACGTTACAAACATTCGATTAGCATGCATAGTAAAACAACAAATAAAGCAAATATGTAGGTAGATATAAAAATAAAAATAAGCGCAAAAAATTTAAGTGACGAATGATTGGGAGCGTTATGAGTTATGATGGTATGACTGTGTGTGTTTGAGCGATAAAGCATGTGTCATAGTGAAAGATGCTAATATTCAGATATATTTTTTTAAGTAGTAATATTATTCCTAATTTGTTTACCTTTATAAAATAGTATAACTGTGTACAACCATTAGGTATATAAGGTGTGTTTATATATTATAATGTATATGTATTAAAATGTATATAGTTCTCATTTAAATAAAAGTTTAAAATGAATTATATTTTATATGATCTATTCATTATATGTAATGTGATGTGTTGTGTAGATATAAAAAATGCGTTGTGGTCAAAAGGTTAGAAACGTGAAATATATTAAAAATATATATATAAAAAAAATATATAGGTAAAAAAAATATAGTATTTCCCGTGAAGGGTAAGGGACGCCAGGGTGTCTTCCCTGGTTAAACGCTACTATTCATATACATTATACATACATATAAATTAAATATTCTACGCAAAATCTTTATATATATAATTCTTCTGTGAGTGTGTATGTCACTGAACTTCTCTCAAACGACTGGACCGATTTTCATGAAATTTTTTGTGTGTGTTCAAGGGGATCTGGGAATGGTTTAGATTCACAAAAAAGTTTGAAATTTTCAAATTAAAGACGTGTAGACAGGACAACGTCTGTCGGGTCCGCTAGTGTATCTATATAAAACATGTTTAAACTGTAGATTTGACCACTCTAACTTTCTGAAATTGATAAAAAAAGGTTACCTCCTACAAAATTATATTTTTAATAATTTTATGTTTCGATTTGTTCACGCTAATTTCCAAAACTACAAAATTGCTTTTCATACAGTTTTCACAGGTACATTTAGATGTCAGAAAGAATATGTTTCATTGAAATCAGGTGGTGGGTAGAAAGGTTATCGTAATTGAAAATGCAAGCAATAGCTGGCACTTACTATAATATTTATACTTAAGAGGAAGACTTGAGGCGGTCTACTTGTAATCGCCATAAATAATTTTAAGGAAAAACTATGTATGAAATATGAAACATCTACGTATATTATGAGGAAAATCATTTAATTCCTGCGCAAAATTAAGCTTATTAATTACGTATTGAGTGTTACGTGCGAATACTATTTCTCAAACGTTTTCTTTATTTATGTGTAGGTACTAGGGATGTTACGGAGCTTCGATTCCGGTTCCGAAAAGTCGGAACTTCCGATTGATTTTGCACCTCCGATTCCGATTTCGGTTCCGATAAATTTCAATCGGAGGTTATAATCGGAGGTAGAAGCACAGCGGCGGCGGCGACAACGATCAGTGCCATTTGATTTAATTTACTACAGTTTAAAATTTAAGTCAATTCGTTTATTTTTATTTTCAACAACTAGGAAGGTGTTTCATTTTTTGAACTGATATGAATGAAACTGATTTATTTTATTACACATCTCTTTTTTGCTTCTGCCTCCGGTTCTGGTTCCAGTTCCGATTCCGGTTCCGGTTCCGATTTCGGTTCCGACAAACCAAATTTAAAAACTCCGATTCCGAATTCGGTTCCGATAAAACCACTTCCGTTACATCCCTAGTAGGTACCTACAACGTAACAAGATTGACTCAAAGTCTCAATACGCATTTATCAAAACTTTTAAAGAATCCAAACACCATTCGCATATCACTACATAGTACATAGTATAAAACAAAGTCGCTTTCTCTGTCCCTTTGTATGCTTAAATCTTTGAAACTACGCAACGGATTTTGATGCGGTTTTTTTAAATATTATATATAGAGTGATTGAAGAGGAAGGTTTATATGTATAATAATAACAGTTTTTCTGTAGTGTATTTAGTATCAGCATTGCACCGGTGCGAAGCCGGGGCGGGTCGCTAGTACAAAATATTTATAAGTAAGTAGCATAGTAGAAATACAAGAGGGATACATGCTAGACTATATGATATGTATAGTTTAGTTAATAGTTCATTAAAAATTTGCATGCTTGGCAATAAACCAAAAATACTTGGCGTAAAAGGATCCAACGTTTTTGGCTAATAAATCCATATTATATACCTACAATATCTCTATTTTCGTAAATAAAGAAAATATTGTCTTTTATTAACGCGATTTATTATTTATATACAAAATTAATATAAAAATAAGAAAAAATATATACTTACGAAGTGGGATTCTCCAATTGTCTGTCTGAGAATGGATCGTATTCACCCGATTCCGCATCTTTTGATAATGCATATCTAAAAGCAAAAATATCCATTTAGTAATAAACTCTCAACTCTCTATACCTACAGTACCTACATTTTATAATATTTTCAAGTTGTACCTACATATCCAAAGATCCTTGATCCAATCTATACGTTACTTATATTATAAAGAAGAAAGATTTGTATTTTTATATGTTATGAATAAACTTATAAAACTACTGGACCGATTTTGAAAAATCTTTCGCCAATAGAAAGCTACATTATCGGCGAGTAACATAGTGTGTATAGTAGATCTACATTGCGCCCGGATGAAGCCGGGGCCGTGTTGCTAGTATTCAATAAATATATTGTACCTTCTACTACTTTAGGAAGGGTGAGAGCACAAGTGGCGGGACCACCATACAAGCCCAAATGCCTGTTTTGCCTTATTAATGCATTAAAAACTTATACGATAACTTATATATAATAATTACGATTACGTAATTATATAAGTTATATAAATATATAAACACGTATTATGTTAAAATCGGCAAGACGGGCTTTTGGGCTTGTATGGTAGTCCCGCCACTGGGTGAGAGGTTTATCAACATTAAGTCGAGGTAATGAACCACCGTTCGTATATGGAATAACCGTAGTGTTTTCTATATTTTCATTATCAGTATTTCCACATTAAAATAAATATCACCTTATTGTCAGGCGTTCTGACTCGAAGCAGCAGCGTATTACTGTTCACTGTTATTAAGGCTTGAAGGTCACTGTCACTAGTGAGACAGGAGTGTTATTCACTCAAGTAATTATTATAAGTGGCTGGACCATTATACAAGCCTAAAAGCCCGGCTTAACCTATTAATTTATTCAAAATCGAAAAATAATTATGCCCGTAACGTAGTTATATCAGTCATATATAATTTATATGATTACGTAATATAATAAGTTTTATATATAAACCCGTAATACGTTAAAGTCGGCAAACCAGGCTTTTGGGTTGAAAGCAGGTTCTGCCCCTGATTATGCATGCATTGTTTCAGTATAAACATTGGATTACAATATAAATGTTTTGAAAAGTAGCATTGTAGCTTCTGTATGCGTGTGTGCTTTTGATTTTCCTGTTAAGATTTTCAACATTTTTATTTTGGAATATCAAAATAACGATAACTATCACATATTTATCAAATGTACATTGATAGTTGATTTTTATCAACGTAACATTTCTAGCTGATCCGGTACCTTATCAGAACACATTCATATGGCGTTATATTTAACTAATAATTATAAGCTAATTTTTTGCTTAACTGGCCTTTGTTATAACTTTTTTTTATTTTTCTATTTATCTTTCCCTATATTAAGTGATACTAATTCATGCTAGTGTCCGACAATAGCCTTTTAGCACTCAAAACGCCAAAATTCTGTTCTCGTGTTCTGTAAAATTTGTTTTACCATCAAGTCGTACTCATATTACCGGTAGTAAAAAATATATTACATAATCATAAGATAAGGTACATGCAATAAACTTATGGTTAGGGGTAGAGAGGCCATACTAAATACTTTATTATACCATGAAGCCCATCAAAGTTACACCAGTTTAGATCCGTACCGCAACTAAGTATATTTACTATATATTAGAATTAGAATTCAGCGTTTTTAGTATAGGTTATAATATGTAGGTCATGAAAAAAACACTGGATTTTACGAACTACAAGTTTAATAGTATTTTTGCTAGCAGCATAGACATGACAACATTTAAAAGTACCTAATAATTTAATGACGTTTCTTATTATTTTTATTTTTTAAGCAAATTTTTTAAAGTTTGTTCTTTTTCAAGTATTTTAGTCTTTATTAATCAATTAAGGTTAAAGTAAAATCCAACAATTTTAAAACGTTGTAAACAATAATTAACTTTCTTTTTTAATTTTACTTAATGAAATAAAAATAACATACAACTCAGCCGAAATTCTTGTCTGTTAAAGGTCCAAGTATATTTACGTGTTATTGATTTTGAGCCGTTTTTATAACCGAATTAATTGCTAGTATTTCAAAATGAAACCTTAAGGAAATTGGATTAGATGGTCTTAACTCTTAATCGCTCGGTAGTCGGAACTGATGGGTTTATAAACTAGATCAGGGATTCCCAGGGTGGTAAATATCGACCCTTAGGGGTCGTTATCGATTTCCCAGTCGTCGACATAAACGAAAACTGATTTTGAGGGTCAACGAGGTCAAAAATCGACCCCTATTAATTAACACAAATATTTTTAACGTAATTTGTATTAATAATTATTAAATACATTTGATATTTTGTGTCTATTTATTTTGTTAAATTTTGATGAGAGATTGATGTCAAATTTACTCACTTAGCCATACGTAGTTTTTGAATCTGGTAGCATACTACCAGATTCTCCACCACCACACATGGTAATACCACCATGGAGTCTCCATACCACATATATGGTATCCATAGGTAAAGAGTTAAGAGATAAGATTTTTAAAGTAATTTGAGGGTCTGAGGTATCAGTTCAGTTTGGAAAAGGGGTCTCTTGTCCTAAATAGTTTGGGAATCCCTGATCTAGATTACTTACTTATTCTCTTTTTATTATAGTTAGTAAATATGTATATAACTTACTTTTTCGCTTCCATTTCTTTGCTCTTTTCACTTTGAGGCAGAAAAGTCTCCATCTCCTGAGCTGGTGGTACACCGTTGGAATCCTGAATATAATAAACAATTCTTCAGAAAATGTTGAACGCCTCCGAGGCGCAGTAAGGCGTGTTATATTTAGATAGATCGATCGAACAGGGCACAGAAAATTGATTACTTACATGCTTGTATTGAAAAATGATGAGTGAAACACACACAATTTATCCTGATATCAAATTTCATCAAAGCCGATCCATCCGACTCATTAAAATGTAACAGAATTTTTCATTGAATATGGACAATTTTAAGTAAAGCTTACCATTTTTAATGATTATCCGATTTTTCAATAAGTTACAAATTGGCCAGGATATCTGAAACAAAAAAGAAAGTGACGTGAACATTTTTTACAATGAAACACGATTCATATAACAGTTACTCCTAACAAATTCCTTTTCCATAGTGAATTCCCGAGTGGGGCACGGGGCAGTTCATTTTTCCGGGTCTGTTTAACAGTTAACTGATCATATTTCTGTACATTCTGCCCTGTCCGACTGAAATATTTTTTTTTAAATCTTTTTTCCCCGGGATTCGACTCCAGAACCTCCGGTGCATCGCACTTATCACTGAGCCACTGAGTTTTTTCCATATGGTACATTATTAATACCATAACTGATGCGTAAAGAATCCTTGGATTCAGTTGAAAATTACAGTATTAAAAAATTTTGATGATGCTACAAATATGTCGGCTCATTTGAAGTAAGTAAAATTTACGGAATACCAAGAGCATACCAATGCTTTATTTCGATCCGTGATCGAGAGTTTCTACTTCATTCCTTAAGAATACATATATTTTAAGATAATACTAGGTAATAACTACACGTTACACACACTTAAAATAATAGTACACATACTTGTGCTTTTAAAACTATAATAGCACTTATAATTAGCAATTAACAGAAATATCTACTACTAATGAAGATATACAGTTTGTACGTTTTCTTTGTTTAACTACAATCTCTTATACCATTCAAATAATTTAATTATTCTTTCTCTAATACAAATCTACCATTGATTTAAATAAACTTGCCTTGAGGCAACAAAGGAATGGAGTGGAGTAGTAGAGCCTCTTATTTTTCAAATAAAATAATTATTTTTTAATATTTAAGAACAATATAATCATGCTTGTACATAGTACACAGGTAAAACAGTGAAAAAAATATATAACATCGCTAGAAATACCTTAATGGACGAGACTATTTAATTTTAGTATATAATGTAATTGAATTTTATCTAGTGAATAATATCTCGTTGAAAAATCCTCTTGATAGATCAACTTTACCAAACCAAATATTAAATTAACTTATACTTAATCGATATGACATTCAAAGTTACTGCTCTGCCGGCCTAGCATAACCGCCACGAGATATCTCGCGGACGAGAGAAGACAAACTAAGATGTAACATATCTCGATATATTATATCTCGACATCGACAATTTTAATAGAAAATATCTCGATCACAAATATATCTATTTTTGATATTAAAAGTCGAGTTTTAAGTGTAATTGTCATGTTAGACCCAGAAGAAATAAAGATATAATCGATTAAAACACGAGGAAACGGTCGACAAAATTTTGTCGCGGTTGTCATGCTAGGCCGGCTGCATTTGCTAAAGTGTAATATCAAATATATAACGGCTCTAATCATCAACACCAAAGTCGTGATGTAAAATAAAATACCTTCTGTGCAAATATTTGCAAGGATATTTAATGTTACGTAACCGACTTCAAAATTGACTTAAACCTTGTAGTGAGATATCTTGGTTACTTTAAAATTTCCGTATTTAATTTATTTGTGTTCCAGAAGTTACCCGCTGCCATGATGCCCACAAGACTTTTTCAAAAATATCAAATATTTTCAAGACAAAACAGAATTTGAATATACGAGTATATACTGCTACACAACCTTTATGCATATATATCTCAAAAAAAAAGTATTGGAATTTAAGGGGTTAATACACGAGCGACGTGTTATTTTAACCAATTCTAGTACTTATTAATATTTCAACGTTCTTAATATCTTTAAAAAATTTAATTGTGAAGGCTAAAATGGTTTTTCACATTCACCTCTTTGATATGATACCTACTGTACCAAGATTTAATTAGCAATGCATTGGGCACCATTTTATTTCGAAAATATACATAATTCAGTTACTTCACATGATGTACATTTTTAAGAAACAAATCATGGTAATTTACAAATATTGTAGGTTAAAGTCGCACGCAATTTTTATTTACAAAAGACGCTAGTAAGTAAAGTTGTATCAATTCATAATAATACTATAATTATAACTTACTTACACTTTACACTTTGTGTTATCAGCTGATGATTTATTTATGTTGTCAAGTCGTAAGTATGACGTATGAAAGTGTTTGTTTATCATAATAATAAGCTCATATGATTGCAATATTGTATTATATAAAAAATATATACTCTACTTACGTATGTTATGTTATATGAAGCGGTAAGACCGCGGAGTTAGCATTATCGCGAAAATAATACGGAATTACCTTAATCCGATCTATCTAAACTGCGCGTGCGCGCTGACCTCTCTTTTGCCGCCAGCCTCAAATTCAACGTATTCCGACATACAATTGAACATATTAGAACTTACGAAATACTTAAATAAATATTTTTTTTATTATGCCACAATATATCTTATAAGGAGTCGTTTATCGTGACTAACAAGTTATTGATCTCAATAGTGAAATCTTACATGCGATATAGTCGAAAATGCTCCTTTTACCACATAATTACAAATAGTGTTTATGAACTGGATACATAATATAATTATTTATTTGAATTTCAAATCACGCAAATAAACAATTCACGACCAAAAAGATACGTAGAATATGTTAATTCCCGAACGTAATATTTAAAACATTATTTTGATCAAAAATAACATACAATTTAATATATTTTATGCTGTTTTCAACCGTTATTACTTTGCAATATTTATTTTGGGAAGAGGTAAGCAGCATTGTATCGTTAATGTTAATTTGTATTCCTTTGCAGTTATTTTGTCTTTGGAGGAATGAAGTACCTGCGCTTATTTCTATAACAATGTTAATTCTCAGTAGTGCTATCGTATTGCTTACGAAAGTGATGTTATTAGTTTTAAATACGTATAAATTGATAAATTTTTATTGTATCTAACGGCTTACCTATACATCTTGGTACGTAATTTTTTTTAAGTTTCTACCAAAATAAACAAAAGAAAACCTCAGTTTTTTTTGGTTTTATTATATACTATTTACATATTAGAGAGCAGGGCCGAATTTAGAGGAAGGCATAAACAAAATAGAGCCCTACAATCTATTGTAGGGTTCTATTTTGTAACTTCGGAAAAAAATCTTTCGAATTCCGACGAATAAACACTAGTAAACAACAATTCCTTTGATTTTTTTTTGTAGTTTACCTTTACCTACTGAACTTTGTACAAACATCATTATATTTCTTAAATATAAAAAAATAATCATTTCATTTGAAATATAATTTGGGGCTCCTCCACTCCTTTGTTGCTCCAAGGACTCCAAACCTCTAAATCCATCCCTGGTAGGTCTATAACCTAAATCGAACGCAGCGAACGGAACGAAAGAACTACCGAAAAAACTACAAACATTTTCGATTCTATTTACAATTATTATTACGATCATAGATTTGTCAAACAAAATACATAATGTCTTATTGCGAACAACGCGATCGAACATCGGATTCGTAATAGGAAAATGTACGATCCGTCAGCCGAAACTTCGTTTTTTTTTTGGTAATAGGCATCCTGAGAAAGAGTAGTATCTGCATTTTGCTAAGTGACGCGGAAACTAGGAATAATTGTAATTTCATGCCACTACTGTGGCAATAATTCTAATTATCACCACCTAAATATGCTGGGTTATGGTAGAAATAATTTTAATAAATAAATGCATCTACATACATCATTCTTACAGTAGAAATCTAGATCAGATGTCTACACGTGTCATATAACAAATGCAAAGTTGACGCGTCGATTTCACCTCGATTGGCCGTAATGTTTTGTTATTCAAAACACTAGTTACCCGATAACTGTGATCGTATCCGATAGTATATCCATTAGTTGGCGCCGGCACGGCACAAGGAAAAACCTTGTAAATATCGATGGCTAACAAGCAAAGTAGATAAGAGACATTTTTGGCAAAATAGACTTATTCTCTTTCGTTTGGCCATTCTTTCCTTTTTATTATTTGAGTGTTTAACCCAAAAATATTTCGCAAAAAGTACACATATTCTTGCTACATGAAAATTCCGATTTACAGCTTGATAGCATGAAAGGAAGCTTTATCGTTCCCGATTACGATTTATATAAGACCGTCTTAAACATAGATAAACCTAATGGCATAGTAACCATTAAATAAAAAATGATGGTAATGGAAATGCGCTCAAGTCAACAGTAGATCTGAACTGCCAGCGGTCTGACACGTGTCAACTGCGCTGGCGCACATTAGGCCACCAATGGCCGCCACAGATATATCATGTAACATTTTTATATGACACCGCCGCGGCACACTGAGCGCTCGAGTCGAGCTGTCTCCGAGACAAAAGCTGCAAAAGGCTGACACTCCCTCGAGTCTCGTGCAAATGGCCACAGTCGCCGATTTCTTCCCGCCCCATATGTAATTAGAGGCTTCGCCAGAATCATCTATTTGCAGCCACGGGTCGCTTAGTGTGCGGCAGCGCTAAATCGGGTTACGTAACTTAGCTAAGGAGTTAAGAGCTTTGCATAAATAAATAAATAAATAAACCATTTATCACATTTTGGAAGCCTCTTACTATCGACTAATAAATCAAATGGTACTATAACTATATTCCTTTTAGTGACGAATTTTTTTCTACTTAAGTGTAGTATCATGACTAATTCTTGATTATAAATATACTGAGTATTTGCAGAAAGATGGCAAGAAAGTATATAATCCTTAGAAGTTAGCCTGCTACTAAACGAATTCTTATATCATTTATAATTCTCACAGAAACAACTAACTTCCGAACTATATTAATCTAGAAAAGTTATTCAAATATGTATATAATGAATAATAAAAATGTATAAGAATAGGTCAAATTCTAGTCGATTGCAAGAGAAATTACAATAGAAAAAGTCTTTTCCGTCTATTGTAAATCAAACCGTTCCGATTCAATTACTTTTTACACTAAACGTAACCCGTATATAGCATTATTCGCCTAGTGGCCAATTACGAAAAAGAGTCAGAAAAACAAACTTTCGACACAAAATAGTAAAAGATTTGGACAATAAAGTTATACAACTTCTCTAGTTTTCGTGCTAACAAATAACTGTTAAAATTCTATTGTACCTGATATGGCATTGATTTTTTCTGACATTGTTGTATAGGATCCATTACGTATATTTTACAAGCCTGATTAAAAAAATTCTCGCTACTATTGCGAGCATGGTGATAATTTTTTGTTTGACAAAGCTAATGTTAACTCAACTCGACGCTTATAGACACCTACACCATGTATGTAGGTTGCGTTGGCGGCCTTTTAAATTTTGTATTTTAGATAGTATTGGTTTTAAATCTAAGTAATCAAGAATCAGATATATATTAGTATTATTATCGATATAATCATTGCCACATGATAAGAGCGACCTTTAAGTTCTGTAATCTGTTCTGTTCATGAATTATTTACGCTTTGCGTTGAGGTTTAACTTAGTACTTAAGGTATTTACAAAAAAAAACATTAAAGAGAGATTCCTTCGACTTCTATTGGAATAACGATCTATTGGAATTCGATTAAAATAATTATAATCACGGATTATGAACATGTTACGTTCATTATACAAATAGGGTGTATTGTAAGGGTTATCATAGGCGAAGAGGATGCGATTAAGTGCTGATAAAACAATAATATGTGATAGATAAGAGCGTGGCAAACATAAATAGGTCTTTGAAAACTGCACGATTGTAGAGCATGCAACGACACAACGGCGAGCGAAATAAGTACAGTAGAATATCAGTAATCCGGCACTTCACTAGACCGACACGTCCAATAATCCGGCACCCTCCACCCGCGCCTCACTCGCCCCTTACTCCGCCACGCAGTATTTTTAAGCTAGTTGCACAAAAATAGACCTCAATTAGGGATTTTTTAAAAACTGTAAAATAAGTTAAATGCTTTATTTTATTTTTTTAATGCCATCCTCAGATTTTCATTAGTGCCAGATTAGTGGGAGTCTACTGTATATTGAGGGTTGAGTGCTAAAATACGTATAAATAATCAATTTCGTGATATTTTGACAACTCCGCCGTCTTTGTCACATTGGTCATATGTGTGACCTCCCCTCCCAAGTGTGACGTCACATATTTTGCAATTTTACGGGTAGAGTTGAAAATATTTTTAAGTTTTTCGTTAATCGTTCAAGTTTGGCAATTTAATACTTAGATGTCTAAGATTTTGAAATGTGACGTCACGAAAATAAGGACCCCTCCCGCCCCTTATCCCACAATATTACACTTCGTGGATCCTCTCCACCCCTTAACGTGAATTTTATGGATGGTTCCTAGGACAGGCACAGACATTCGTTATTTTTCGACAAATCTTTCCTGCGACATACATACATACATATACATCACGCCTCTTTCCCATTGGGGTAGGCAGAGATCCCGGAATTCCATATGCTCCGATCCTTACATACCACTTTCGGTTCTTCTACTTTCATCAATGCTTTCATACACACTCGTCGATTACGAGTACTTTTGACCTGGCCCTTTTGCAGAACGGGTCTATCGCCTAGGTCGACCACTCCCGACTCTCCCACTCACACCAGTTTCATAAATCTTTTTCGTTTCCCTACTTACATCCATCCTTTCTACATGACCAAACCACCTAAACATACCTTTCTCAATTCTTGCGACAGTATAAAATTATCTTGAAGTTTCTTGAATTAAAATAATGAGTCACAAAGTTCTATGATAACTTCATTTAAATTAACTTAGATAAAGTAATGTCAACTGCATGACACGGAATAAATACTTGTAAATAAGAATTTTAAATGCAAACAGTAAATAGATTATAATTATGTCCGATATGCTGAGCATTTGTTTAAATGTTTCGTGTTTATCGTACCTTTAAAAAAAACTGTTAAATTATACAGTAAAGCCACAATATTATTAAAAATCATTCTTAATTTTTTATTTAAACAGTCTAAAACCTAAATACACGATAATTTGTGATAGTTTTTGATATTACAATACAATACAGAAAAGTAACTTCGTATTAACCGAATGGAAACTTAAATTATGTTTGAAAAATGCAAATACCGAATGTAGTCTCTGAATTTCAGTGAGCTCAAAGTAAAAATTAAATAGGTCAACAACATCATTAGTTCTTTTGAGGTTCACTTCACATCAAGTTTCATGCTCGTCGGTCTATACCTCTCATTAAAATAAAAGGTTCTCCGTTGGAAAAGAAACTAAGCAAATAATTGCCATAAAGAAATATGTTATTTACCGGATTAAATGATTAATTTCATCAAAACTGTTTGACGCAAAATCATAAATTATGTTCCGAGTCCCCATGGGGTAGACACATTTTTGTGTCTGTTTCACTGATGTCTTGTCCGACCGAAACGATTATTTTTAATATTGTCTATCGAACCTGGGACTGCCCGTGCGCGTTCTTACCACTGGAGGTGGTCAACATAATGGCACATCAGAAGACCGCAAATACTAGTGTAATTTTACTTTTGTGATATGCAAGTTCTTATAGACCCGAAAGAGATTCATGATAGTGAAAACCACATCAAAATTCATTGCAAAATTTAGATGACCTTAACCTTCAAACAGGCAGGCAGACAGACTTCAATTTATACAAATTCTATACATAATGATTTAACGTTACACAATTTTATTTAAATCAACAGTCTCGAGGTCAATAGTGTTTTACAATTAGGGATATTATGAAGGTGGTTATATCGGAACCGAATTGTGAATCGGAGTTTTTTGGAATGTCGGTACCAGAATCGGAGCCGAACCGAAATAAGAGTGGGTAAAAATAGCAAACATTATTCATCAGTTTCATTCATATCAGTTCAAAAAATAAAACACCTTCATGGGTGTTGTAAATAAAAATAAACGAGTTTTCTCAAATTTTAAATCGGTAGTAAATTAAATGAAATGGCGCTGACTGCCGCCGTCGCCGCTGCTTTGCTTCGACCTCTGGTTAAAATTTATCGGAACAAAATCAATCGAAAGTTCGAACCTTTCGGAACCGCAGTCGAAGCCCCTTAGAATCACTGTTTAAAATGACTATTGATTACGTCAAATGGCTAATAATAATAATTGAGTATTGTTGACGTATACGTTGAAAATCTTTATAAAAAATTAAAAATTTGGGGTTCTTGGTAGATATTTTTTGATAAAAAGTACAAATATTTTTTTTTCAAAAAATATACAGTTAAATCTGGTCAGGGTCACACTATAATCACCTAGCGGTTTGAAATATATGTACTTTTCCCCTCAGATTAAATATTTTTTATTTAATCTGAGCTTTTCGACCTATCCTCATGCCTACCAAATATACCACCGTTCATAGATGGAAAAACCGTGAAGTGTTTATTGCGCATTTCAGTTTCAGGCTTTCCGAATGCTCGAAGTAAAATGTAGGTCGACAGCGCATCATTGACTGATGTTCTGTGGCTGGGATATCACCTACCATCAAGTGAACCTCATGCTCGTCTGTGGATCTAACATAAAAAAATATATATATATACATAATCATTTTCATTAAAATCGGTTGAGCCGTTACGGAGGATAGCGATCACAAACACCATGATCACCTTTTTATTCAAATGATAACCTCAGAATATCAGATATAATTTAATGTCTTAAATACAGAATAGACGATCAAAAAGATAAATACACAATAGTCGGCTTTAGAAGCGATTTCTTCCATAAAAGAACTAATTCCATTATAAGAATATTCAGTATTCTTATCAAGTTAGTTAGAATCTATATACTATATTCATATAGTATATAAATTAAGTATTGAATAAATATTTAATAATTATCTTCTTGCCTTATCGCTTGATTATGATAGGTATATAAATTACCACATAAAGATATAATGGAAAAGAAATGTGTCTGATATTTAGTTACGGATATTATGAGCAATACGCAGATACGAGATCACTGAGGGCCTAGCACGAACAACTATCGAAAAATTAAAGTCCTCTGCCTGGTCTGTCTGTCTGTTCGGGATAAACTCAAAAAAAAGGTTTATGTGTACTTATGTACACGCGTTAGAAGTTATACTTCTTTGAAGTCTGACAAAAAAAAAACTGCAGAAGAAAAATGTTAAAATCAATCAAATTCTATTCTGTAGCCAACTTCATCATGTCGTATTTTTCGGTCATCGTGCGCGCGCAGGTCATCTGTAGCCAACTTCATTATGTCGTTTTTTTGGGACATCTTGCGCGCGCAGGTCATGAATTCACTCTCATCCAAACGCGCTAAAAGAAGTATAACTTCAAAAACTACTGCACGGATGCACTGCATAAATAGATAGAGGGGTATTTCATAAATAGATAGAGGGATTCATGAGAAAAGCTTTGACGGGGCTTTAATTGTATGGATTACAATTCAATACAATAAAATTGGTAATAATACGATATTATTACTAATATAGGTACATTAGTTATCTCCTCAACATTCTGATAAAAGACTTTCAATATTTCGATAGAGGGTGCTTATCAATTGTATAAATATTTATATATTGACCTTTAGCTTAACTGTAGCTTAATTTTACAAGGTAATTGGCCTTATTGATTAAATAAGTAAATATTGTTTAGACTATTAGATAACATTTAATACCACCATTTCTAATTGTTTCTATCGATTGAAGATTATTTATCATTATTTATCTTTCTGTGCCCTGCCCGATCGAAACAATGATTTTTAAATATTGTTTCCCCAGGATTCGAACCTAGGACCTCCTGGGCCACGGAGGCTGTCTTATAAATTATATAATACTTTATTTACATTATCATTTTATTTAATATTATGTCAATGTTTATTTATTTTTACGTCACTACAGCTACCTCATTTGGAATAAATAGGATGGCAGTTGACATGTGTGCTAAATAAATAAATAAAATATCGTGAATACAATATACAGGGAACAGAGGACATAACATTTAAAGCTTATTAAATGCGGGTACAATAATGAAGGTCCGATTAACTGCGCTCTACTTTGATAATAATCGAATGATACAAGAACGGATCATCGAATTAAGTTCATGAGATTAACTAATCTTTACTTCCTCATTATTACATTAATAACTTCTTGGACAATTTAGTTTGGTTAGTTCTAATTCTATATCAGAATATGTAGTTAAAATTATTGATGTATGTATGTAGGTGTACCGCTCGAAATTCGCGTTGGTCGCGTAAGCGGAGTCTCAGGATTAATTCATACTTCATTCACATGATATATTCGTATATATTATGTCAAGTTTTGTTTGTGATGATGTTGTAAATTATTATTTTTTATTTTAAAAATTTCATCCTAAAAAAATCTGTATTACTTTTCAACTTAATTTTTTGACTTTCGATAGTTTGAACTCGTTAATTTGAATTTGCCGATAATTTAAATAAAATCAATATTAATCGGTAATTTGAAGTGGAAGGACTAGTATCTTGCCCTACGATGTTCAATAATTTGAAGTGGGGATTCCCTACTCTATAATTTTTCTAGCACATATGTCATTTGTGTACAAACAATTTGTACAGACCTGTCGATTATTTTCGACGAAAGTTACGGACTTCTTTCCAAACGAACATTTGTAAATATAACCTACAAATGTTTGGAATCATAAATTACGAATTTTTAACTAACTCTTGTTTTATTGATTTGTCCTCCCTCTTGTTTACTTAAACTCTTGTTAATTTGAACCTTTGGTAATTTGTAATTTTCATCTGATCCGTTGAGTTTCATATAATCGAGAAAAGCCTGTATTCATTTCAAATAATATCTGATCCAAAACCGCGTAACTCGAGGATCAGTTTTCACTTATATATGTTTGTCCGCTGCTGTATTACGTACATATAGCTGCCATGATAGTGATGGTAATGAATTACAATCACTCAAAAAGTGCATGTTAAGTATAACAGTGTTTACTTTATGTACGATCATAAGTAATTCGGTCTTTAGTAAAGTTGAGATATAACTACAACGAGTGATAAGCCAATTATGTTCTGCCGGCCTAGTAATACCGCCACGAGATGTCTCGCGGACGAGAGAAGACAAACTAAGATGTAACATATGGAGATATATTATATCTCGACATCGACAATTTTGATAGAAAAGATATCTCGATTGACAAATATATCTATTTTTAATATTAAAAGTCGAGTTTTAAGTGTAATTGTCATGTTAGACCCGGAAGAAATAAAGAGATAATAATCGATTAAAATGTCACGAGAAAACGGTCGACAAAATTTTGTCGTGGTTGTCATGCTAGTCCGACTGGCGTCATAAGGATTAACTCGATTCTGACATATATTTTTTCGAAATATAATTATCTATATACTTAAAAAAATACTATTATTATTCTTACTAATTTTCATTTTCCATTTCAAACATAACATAGAAACGTCCTTTTCCCTTATGATGGTAGTATTGTTTTCCGTAAATATAATAATTTATACTTTTATTTATTCTGTAATTTCGCGCTGTTAAATGAAGCGCAGGAAGAAATATATCGTATGTTGCTACGTATAATATATTATTAAGTACATAATATAGTTATAAAAGTGTAGTGTACTATAACAATTGAAGATCGTTTACATTATTCAAACAATTACGTGTTTGTTAGTTACGGTCATTTAAGTCTATAGTGAAGTAGGTTAAACTTAAAATATGCATAATTGAACAATATGCAGTCACAAAAATAAAATAAATAATTTATATTATATGTAATATATTTAATACTTATAATACTTATATGATGATATTATAATACATAGTAATGATTTATGAATTTTTGATAAAGTATTATTTATTAGTATTGTGATAAATAATTATTTATTATTGTATCGATCATCAGTGGCGGCGTAAGACCTTAATTTGATGTGGGCAAGATTCATTTTGCGGGGCCCTCTGCCAAAAGATGGTTTTTTTTTTGGAAAAAAATTTTTTTGGCGCATTCGCGGCTTTTAAGTAAGTCATTCATCAAATTTTCGAGGCGCGAGACCCCCTGGGTCGCGAGGCCGTAGGCGGTGGCCCACGTCGCCCACGCCTTACGCCGCCACTGTCGATCATACTATGTCAATGGTCGCGGTCGCATCATGTTGTGGAAAACTTTGGTAAGTTAAGTATAACAACAATTATTTAGAAATAAACTACAGATCAAACACTGTTACGAGTTACGACAGAGATAAAAGTATAATAATATTGTTCAAGTATTTAAGTGGTAGGTATATATTTAAATTCCTGTTAACTCTAACGAAACCGCTGTGCCTTATATTTTATTACCTTGAATAATAAAGAAATAACGATAGACGGTTTAATCGCGATGTTTATGCGTAATTCGTTTCGGCGTTTCATGCAGCTGTAAGTGTAGTTTGACGTGAATAAGCGTCATAGACACGCAGACAAGTTTCAGCTAGGGATGTCAACTGTTTATCTAAAACTAGTGGACCCCGCAGACGTTGTTCTGCAACAATTTTGGCTTCGAAATTATATAATTATTCTTAAATTTGAATATGCCTATTTACCCACTATAATTGTCTAATATGTCACTGATTCGCAGTGGACATCTGTTATTTCAAAAAGCTAAGAATGCATGACATGAGCTGTCAAGATGGCGGAGTTTCGAATCTAATTTATTTTATAATTAATTTTATGCAAATATTTTTTTTCTGATTTTTTCCAATATTTTAATAGCCTATATCTTATTCTCGACATAGAGGAATCCAACAAAAAGATATCGTTAAAATCGGTGCAGGCGTTCTTGAGTTATAAGTAGTGTAGCTAACACAACTTTCTTTTATATATTATATAGATTAAGTATTTCTCGAAACCATGAAAACTACTAGTAGTAGACATGTTTACAGAAAATTATAAACGTGTCGTCTCGGCGGGATTAGAACCCGCGATCTATAGGAGCGTATGGTAGGTGTTCTGAAACGCGCCAACGAGCCTGTCGAAATAAATTCAGGTATGAACCTGTAGTCGTATACCTAATAGATTTTTTTGATTAAAAAGTGATATTAAAATATGAAAAAGACAAAAAATAAAAAAAGCTCAGTTTTTTTTTAATAAAGCTGAGTATCAAACAATTCAACCTAATAGTGTCCAGAGAGACTTTGGGGCAACGCTATATTAAGTATATAGTGCCTCTAGCAACCCTAGTTGCAGTTATTGAATAAAATCATTGACATAGTATTAAAATTGATCGAAGAATAAAACACTGAAATATTGTTTGTATTTTCGCAATATGCTTTATACTGACACTGACCCTAAATTAAACGTCACTTATTAATTTTATTTTAATATATTTACGTTGATAGATACATACACAAACATACAATTAAAAGAAAAATAAAACGAACTATAACTATTATACAAAAAAAAACTATAACTATTTAGAAAAAGGTTTAAAGATAATTTTTATTATGATAAATGATCTTTTTTAAATCGAGTTTGACGTCTGTTAGTTTTAAAAGAAATGCTAATAATTGCTGTACCTTAAGGGCCTATGTCGATGAGGCTCGCAGGCCGACAAATCGCTCTATTGAATGTGAGCGAGCGAGATTGAAATATTTAGTTGAGGCATGTAAAAAAAAGAGATAGCTGTAGCTTGAACGCGCTCGGAATAAAACAACGTATGTGCCAAAACTAATTCTTTTCATAACTTTACAATACTTTATAGTTTATTTGATTAAAAAACGGTTTTGAGGAATCTTAAAGACATTCATTCTACACCCTTTAAAATAAATTAAATTAAATAACTCTTTGCCGTTATGCCTTGGGATCCAAAAAAGTGTAAAAATAGACATAACTTCACATTTATTTCATTGAAACATGTTTTCCTTTTGAGCGACACTGCGAAATATAGTCAAAAAACAGATTCCAAAATTTCATATCAATAATCCACAGCCTGAACAAGTTACACGTAATAGAAAAACCGCATTTTTCTCAACATATCCTCTTAAAAACTATTATTTAATTGTAAAGTCACTTTAACTTTATGGTAAATCAGTCCCTATACTTTTATCATGAACACAAATATTATCAACCTAAAGCGTTTCTATGTATTCGCTAAATAACCTATGTTGCTAATATTAAAACACGTCGTTTTACATATTAACCAACTGAAAGACAATATTTAAACAAGAATAAACTATTGTATGTCAATACTACCAACGCGGATACTTCGCATCAATCTAATATACTCATATATCGCGATAGGACGTTTAACCATTAACAAAATTTGCTCCCAGACAACTAATTTAAACATGTCAATATTGAGCCACTCATCTTATCAGCGACCCAGTAAAAAGATCAAACAACTCTTGTTTAATATCACACTTCATAAGATCCGTTTTGTTTAATATACGAGTATAATACTAGTGATGTGCCGAATCGTTAAAAATGTATATACGTGGATGCGGATCCAAATACGGATATTTGGTGTAAAGATCCACGGATATGGATACGGTATACGGATCTTTCTTCTCCTTCGGATATCCACGGATACGGATATCCGGCACATAACTTTATAAAACATATAGAAGCTTATTTAAATTCACTTTAATAATACACAAAAAGTAGACCTACGTTTTAACCTATATTTTTCATTATCTTAGTTTCAGCGCCTTGCCTTTTGGTTTTAAAGTATTACAAGTTAAGAATTTTCTGGGGATATAGTGATAAAATATTTTTATTTTTTAATGTTCGATATCAACTGCAGACGAGCTTGATGGTAGGTGATACCTCAGCCACAGAACATCAGCCAATGATGCGCTGTAGACCTACTTTTACTTCGAGCATTCGGATTCGGATTAAGTATAAGTTTGCTAGCATTTTTTAAACTTAATTTCATAATTCAAAACACAATCCATCAAAGTTTGGGAAACGTTCGTATACCCTTATATGATATATATTCGTAGTTAATAATAACATGTAATGATGAATTAAATAATATGATATAAATTGCATACAATTCATTATTAGTTATTACTCTATCTATGATATAAATACATAGAGTTATAAATTTTTCGTTATCGTGAACTAATTAAATTACCTAGCGTACCTGACCTATCTTAAAGTGATAGACAAATTGATAAAGTGATCCACCTTAATGCGTCAGAGCAAGTTCCACAACCCTAAAACAAACGAAGGTCTATGACCGATAATAATGATTACAACGTAGGATTTATTTGCAGACTCACTAGAATGAAAGAACTGGGATATTTCCCGGATGTACCGGTGTTTCCAGCAGTGTTGTTGCTGAAAAATTAAGAGTTGCCGTATTCCAATTATAAAATTGATGTTTTTTTAGGGAAAACTGATCAAAATTGTACAAAATGTTTATTTCGAAGGTTTAAACTTTAAATTAAAAAAAATATAGTAACTTTCAGTGATAGATCGTATATATACGGCAATTGCCGTATCAAGAACAACGCTGGACTTCCCGGAGACATTTAGTAGGAAAATATTTAATACAATAAATATAGTAATATCTATTTATCTATTTATTTATTCAGGTATAAAATCCATAGTGCATACTAAAAGATTTAAATGTAAAAAGTGATAAGTATAGAAATATGAAAAAAAGACAAAAAAAAATTAAACCAAGTTGACGTAATTTAGGTACTTGACGTTCCGAACCCATAAAAATAATAAATTCTGATGTCATCATAATAATAAAGATATATTATTGAAAAACTAACAATCTGTACGTAAAATGCATTACAAGATTACTATATTTTATGATCAAGCGACTGGAGCAATTTTTATCATAGCTTTTTGCCAAGTCAAACTACACCACTCCGTCTCAAAATCAAGTAATGTAATACGAAACCTAATTGTTTTAATATACCACCTAAGTGTGCCCGCAATATGGTTTCAACAGCGTTCATATTAAATCGGATACTCTGCAGGTGTCAACAGAAAATAGTGATAAGAGGAATACAAATAGAGGATTCCCAGGGAATTTATGAAGTAATAATAATAATAATCTTTATTCTGAACTTAAACATTTTTATCATAAAACTTATGATCGGCCCTGACCTCCCAGCTAGGGTATACCTGTGTTAGGGAAGTCAGTTCCTTCCCACATTTGACAATACTAACATTAAGGTTAAGGCAGATCTTAAAATTTACAAAACAAAAATAAAAGCTAAGGTTATACAGGGCTACTTGTTATAATATATTACATATAATTAATACATTAATATTATATTAAGGAACTCTACAAGTTACATTATATTACTAATACAATATCGCTCGAGTATATCTTTGACTACAATGATCATCAAACAAATAACTTTTCCGTCTCTTCATAGTCATAGTGCCTTAGCCAGTCTTTAGTCGCTTTTTTAAAAAGGTAAGTACTAAGATTTCTTACTTTTATTTTGCTGCTAATAATGTTATAGAGTTTGGGTGCATTGCAGTTATAGGTTTTTTGCGCAAATTTCTTTTTGATAAGAGGGATTGGACAGTATATCTATTTTTTTAAATAATAAAATACTACTATTTGGAGTTAATTTTTATTTTGACTTTTAATAACTGATCTCAAAAACATCGGACGTATAAATGGAAATTTAGTAAAAATCTAAACATATAATCTTGAACGAAAATCTAAAATAAACTGAAGATTTTAAAATCGGACGAAGCGGCATTTTTTTGAAACAATCCCCTTATCGTATCGTATCGTAATTCAAGGACCCGATACACGGCAACTTGAACCATATATTAAATTGGTTTTAACTAATGAGTTTTATTTAATTTATGTGTAAACCTGACCGTAATTTTTTATTACAATTTCTCCTGATCAGCACACCCCATGGGAACTGTTTATTGGGGTAAAGGTTTCTATCCGCGCAACCCAGTTACATATTACATATATATATCCATACCAAATTGCTTCCAACCGGTTAACTGGTATAGCCATGACAACGTGACAGACATACCAACAGACAAAATTACTTTCGCTTTGATTATAAAAATATAGCAGCTATCGTAAATTAATAAACTTATTAAATTAAACGCAAGCTGCTATTTTAGTAACGTACCGTCCTTACTTAAAAAAAATATATTGGTAACAGTTTCACTATAAAATAATATTCAACTATCTTAAAACCGCAATGTAATCATTAAAATTGTAATATCACTTATCAGTATAGTAAAGTGACATTAAAAAAATCTAACTTACCTATTAGGTACGCACGCGTATAATTTTATTTTATTATAAACACCAAGCTACCACTTATTGTGAAGAAGATAATACAAAGTTAATTATATTATATATTATAGTATGTAAATTACTCGTGAAATACTAAAGTTGACATTTAATTGTTATGTTGTGATCATTTCAAAACGGAATTCATTAATATAGGCCAGTATTTTACCTACTTATTTGTCGGCTTTCCCATATAAAGGTCAAGTGAAAAAAGTGAAATGTGAATATCTCTGGTTGGCGGGAGTTTCGCAAGAATTTAGGCCATAATTAAACACAGTCATTAACAGTCTAGCAGATAACATCTCTAACGGCACAGGCAGAACGCATTATTAATTAATTATTATTTTAACACTATCTGGTCCAAAACTTAAATTCAAGTCTTAATTTTAATAAATAAATATGTCAAGTGTCAAAAAAAAATATCAGGAAAATTATGAAGCGCGCTATAACTTGGACTACCTATTATCGCAGTATAATAATTTCCTACATCAATTCTTACACACTACACACTGATCCATATGTAAAAATCAAGAATGCCTCCTCTGAACAATTAAAAGTTTGCGACACCGCGCCAGTAACTGCTAAACTAGGTAACTATTTTTTAATTCATAATCCTTGACATAAACACATACCTTATTCCTCTGGATCAGGTCTGGCAGCTTCTGCGGAATTCACTAAACAGATTTAAGGTTATGATATGAACGGTACACTAAGACACGTGTTTTTAAAAATAGCGAGGACCGCGCGACCTATACGTACGTTGGTTAAAATCGGAATGAGCATTCAGCATTGAGCGATATGGTAGTACGGTGTGAGTCGAGCGCGTATGCAGGGCGATACGCAAAGCGACTACTCGAGTAAGTAAGTCCAATTGTTGCGTCATAAATGAGTAGGTTGAATGGTAGGGAGCGACTCTGAACAAGACTGCGAGCGAGCCGAGGCGATATTTCAATGCGATCTTTCCCAGTCCTGCGTTCCTCTAAAGAATGATAGCCTCAGATAACGTTCTTATTACAGATCGATTTCCTTATGTGAATCGCGAATCGCCACGTAAGTATTATCATTTTGGCGGACAATGCGCAGGCGCTAAATGTTTTAGAAAGCACTTCTTAATACAGCGTCATTATGATGTTGCAAATCTATGTAGTGTTAATTCATTTTTATAAATATCGTCACTTTACTTCTTTACGAATAGGTATATCCGTTTAAAGCACTAGATTAATTATTTTATATTCATGGTTAGTTCAGGTCAAAGTAGATCTAACTAGAGGTAGTTATTAATTTTGTTGACGTGTCGTTGTTATGGTAATGGGTAATTTAAAGAATATTATGTATGCCATCAAAAACATAAATTGTAAAAAAAGCCAAGTCTTGCAATGCAGTTCTTCTATCGTAAAAAGTTGTGAGATCCATAATATAATACCAAGTCGGTCAATTTATTCAGTCTATACTGAAGGATCCTTCTGGTGATCATATCAATACCAATATTAAAAATCTTTGATGTTTAAAATAAATAGATTGACTCGGCTATCGCATGAGATAAGAACTTATTATAAAGTTGGATAAAATTAGGACTTAAAAGTTTTAATACTTTTATACTGGATCAGAAAAAAATAAACTTGTGTTATATTCGAACCTAATTTTGCCATAAATATTGCATTATACATAATATAAATGCCACCTGTGCACGCATTAAAACTAGCCGAGCCGTATTCAGTATTTCCTTCCACATTTAATAAATATTGTGATTTAGATCACAAAACCTTCATTATAATAATTTTTCACAAGATATTATTTTTAAAAATTCAGCGGTTCCAGAGATAACCCCATACAAACACACGCTATGTCCTTATATATTAATTGTAATATACAGGGGTTAAGATTTTATTATTCGACCTATTTTGTTGAATATCACATATATTCTCAATGGCATATTATTTCCTAAAATTAATCTATTTGATCGTATCATTGAATTATTTATTAATAAGATAAGGCATATGCTATTGAAGTGTATATCATACTGTATACATTTACTAATTACAAAAAACCGGACAAGTACCTGTCAGAAGAACGTGGACCGAGTACCGTTATATGTAATATAATTATAGCATGGTTTAATCAAACATAATATTCACTGCTGACAGTCATAATTACTTCTAGGGTCAATGACCTGTAATTTTGGAGGTATACTTGGAAATACTTATAGAAAATTTGGAGATTTCTGTATTTTTTTCTTTTTTTTTACGTAAGAGTTTTTTTTTACTCAACGCATCTAAGACCCTTGAGTCACGGATGTCCATGGGCGGTGGTGATTACTTACCATCAGGTAACCCACCTGCTCAGTTGTCCGCTCTGAAATAAAAAAAAAAAAAAAAAGTCGTCTGTCCGTTACTTACATATACTACATATACTTCTATATATTACATATATGAAAATCTAGTATCATGGTGTTTGTGGTCGCTATCCTCCGTAACGGCTCAACTGATTTTAATGAAAATGATTATGTATATATCATCTTTTTTATGTTAGATCGACAGAGGAGCATGAGGTTCACTTGATGGTAGGTTATCACTTCAGTCACAGTACATCAGTCAATGATGCGCTGTCGACCTGTTTTTTTATTTTTTACTTTGAGCATTCGGAAATCCATAGCCTGAAATCGAAACGCGCAATGTGCACTTCACGGTTTTTCCATTTATGAACGGTGGTTCGTTACCCGGAAATTCGATATTCCTCCCACCCGATCAATGCCTGAAGTTACCAGACGTGGGGAAAACTTACAGAAAATTATAAACATGTTGTCCCGGTGGGATTCGAACCCACGACTCACCGATGCGCACGGCAGGTGTTCTACCGATCGCGCCAACGAGCCCGTGGATTCATATTCAGTATTCCCTTTCCATTAGTTGAGCCTTTAGCTGTTTTGCCCCCTATATAATTTGCTTTTATTATAATTGCTCCAAATAATATAAGGCGAGAATTCAATCTATTAATAAGGACTATTTACTATAAGTTTCGCTTTCGAATCATTGTTTAGAAATCGTTTTTATAAAATGGTATGGTATGTGATTATCGCCGCCTATGGACATCCGCAACGCATTGAGGATGCGTTGTCGGCCTTAGCCAATCTGCCAGGAAATGTTTTGGTTGGAGTAACAGAAACACTGATACTTAAGGCATATTCAGCGAGACAACACGTGACGATCCAAAAAATAATAAATATTAAATTATTGTTAGTTTTATGAAGATGTGTTTAAAATTATAGAAATTAGGATGGACGGAAGAGTATGAACGATCCTATAGTTCAAGGAATTGCGACATATGCACGTTCTTTGGATAATAAGTCCATAATATTATAGATTTTTTTAATGTTAACTATCGACAGACGAGCATGAGGTTCATTTTATGGAAGGTGATACCTCAGCCACTGAACACCAGTTAATGATGCGCTGTCGACCTAGTTTTTACTTCGAGCATTCGGAAATCCATGATGACATGATGAAGTTGGCTACAGAATAGAATTTGATTGATTTTAACATTTTGCTTCGATATTTACTGCAGTTTTGTTTTTTAATATTTTTCTTCAGACGCCAAAGAAGTATAACTTCTAACGCGTATACATAAGTACACACATACCTTTTTTTATCTGTATTTAGCTTTAGGAAAGGGATTACTGACTGAGAATTTTGTCGTAGCGTAGCGAGCTGCGACCGTGTTATTCAGTCCATGTGTTATAATAATGGCATATTATTTAAAATAATAATATTTACATGTAAGTTGGTATACATATGTTCATTTGTCTCATTTGGCACAGCATAAACTAGGCCGTTTAAAATAGATTTCGTGAATAGGTGATATTCAATTTGTTTATATAATTTCAGAATATTGTCATAGCTTTTTTATAGAATTTAGCAAGTGTTTACCTTCTTAGGTTATCTGATGGTAAGTGATTTATATAAAGTTACCTTACTACATATATGCCACCCATGGACAAGCGTAACTCTGTAGGGCCTTTAAAAAATGCATAGATTTGTGAAGGTTCCTTGGTTATATCGATTTAGAAAAGCTGGCTTCTAATAGTGGTTCTACGACTCATAAAATGTCTGGAATTGCGTGGTTGTGCATTACCGGACATCGAGATGAGTGCGTGGTTTCTGACGTTATATTTGATATCGTGATTCGTGAGAGCTAGGATGACTTGACATTTTTCCTAAATAAAAAAGCGTAGTTACTATTAAGAGTTGAGTGTCAACACCACTACTCAACCCCGATAGCCGTGGCGCCTTTGTAGCGTATCAAAATGTTGGTAGGAATAAGTGTAACTTTTCCTTATATCCTTGATATTTCTCGAATTTCCAATAATGTTTTGCGCGTAATAAACTCGTATCGCGCATTTCTGACAAACAATAAGATATTACATGTTTGTTCCAGACTACGCCGTGGGACTTGATTCGACTCTAGTTGGAACTTATGTTATTTTGTCGAGTCTCATGTTTCATTAGTCATTAAAAAAGAAAATGTTCACTTAATTTACTCTTTTTTGACATTACTTACCTTACTTACCAGTGATTATTTTATTTTGTAGTAAAATGTTATAATACCGATTAATTTCAGTTTCATTCAAATACACGACAGCTTAGGATCTGAACTCTACATTTGTTTTGTTTGGGTAATTAATTTTTAGTGCCCTATAAATTTTCTTTTCTAAAAAACAGTATTCCGCTGAAAATTTGTGGACTTGCTATTTAGACATTTAACAGACTGTTATCGATTTTTGAGGTATGAAACTATTTTTTTTTTGTTATATGAATTCCGAACTGCTAATATTTCCCACCGCTTTAAATAACCTTATAGTACCTACATAATCTACGTATTCGGTATGACGCGATCATATACAATTGTGTCAAAAAATAATAATAGAATAGGAAGTATTTTAGAATTTTTGACACTGATTTTACGAGTAATTTAGTTTTTTATCACTTTACTAGCGACCCGCCCCGGTGTAGATTTTTTTGACAAAAAAGCAGGGGTTGTATGTATTTTTAATGCCACATAATAAAAAAATAAAAACAAAAAAAATCATCCAAAAATAAAAATAAAAAAATTAATGGTGAACAACCCTTATCACTTAGGGGTATGAAAAATAGATAGTAGCCGATTCTCAGACCTACTACTGTCGAGCCGTTTCGGAGGAGTATGGCAACGAAAACTGTGACACGAGAATTTTATATATTAGATATATCGACGTTTTTTAAGCGGTAATAATACGACTAACGTGAATTTATATAAAATATGATTAGAATAAAGCTCATTGAATACATTCATTAAGCTTTGTAATGCAAATTGATCGGGATGATGAAATGTAGGTAATATTAGGCGCACCCTGACGACACAAAGTCTACACGGCCGGCTGACGCAATCAATACTTTGGTTACAGGAAGGTTTATTTTAGAAATACGCGAAAGTGTTTACATATTTTTGTTACGGTATATCACGGAGAGTTCGAAAGAGAAATTTTTTTTTCTTATTTTTTTTTAAATTTAAGTAAACTGACAATTAGTTCGTTTTCCATAGATTAAAGGAAGATGAAGCTTTTTTTATACAAGAGACAAATGAGTAAGTGGTTCAACTTATAGTAAGTGGTTATCTACGCCCATGCGTTTATTGAGAATAATTTTTGAAACTAGCCTATTCGTCTTCAAGGTTTCCCCAATGGCCTTAACTGCATACTGCTATAAATGACTATTGTTGACTAATTATAAAAAGGAATTTCTTCTAAAATATTACTAAGCAAGTGCCCAGGAACTTTCTATATAACTGGTGAGTGGCGTTATTTACTCAATGTATACTCAAGGTCGTGAAGGAAAAAGATATTGCATTAATGCATGTTTAATGCGACCGCATTGCTTTTGAATTTATAATACCATCTTCCATTTCTAAAAGAGGAACAATCGATTCTTTTTACGGTAATGTATGAAGTAGGTTCCGAATCTAAAGGTATATCTTTATATATATATAATTCTTCTGTGAGTGTGTATGTCACTGAACTTCTCTCAAACGACTGGACCGATTTTGATGAAATTTTTTGTGTGTGTTCAAGGGGATCTGGGAATGGTTTAGATTCACAAAAAAGTTTGAAATTTTCAAATTAAAGACGTGTAGACAGGACAACGTCTGTCGGGTCCGCTAGTATATATATATACTAGGAATGACCCTCTACGTCCGTTTGGGGGTATTTTAACTTCACCGATTCAAACATTTATTCCACATGTAACATTAAATTATTATAATATATAAAAATCCTAGACATGTGGAACGTGATCAAACTCAGCATATGGTAGCAAATGGCGTAAGCCAACAGAATGACAACTGGACAATTTCAAAAAACAAAAAAAAAACTCCAGTCTCCCGCGACCACGGTTGCTGAAAAGCATCCGAAACGTCGGGATAAATAATTTAAACAATATAAATAATAAATCGCGTTTTAATCCGGTATACAGTTTTTTATTTAAAAAAAAAACTGATTTTAATACAAACCCATCTCCTAATTGGATTTCAAGTATCTTTATTTATTAATTAAGACTACATTATAATTAATTACATGAAAAATAAAGATCTAAGAATGCAAAATTATTAATAAATTTTGTCCTAAACAAAAATTATAATAAATAGATTGTTAGGTTATTAGTTTAAGAGTGAATAATTATACAATACATATCTAGCCAGCCAAAACAAAGATGCCAAAAGATTTTGTATTTATATTTCACAGTAAAAAAAAATAGTTAATTAAATTATTTTTTTTTGTTATTTAATCATCAGAAAAACATATATAGCTTATAATTATATTGAGTTAGTGAAATATAGGGTGTAATTAAGTAAGTAGAAAAGGTCCAAAAACAGATAATAATCGAAGTCTCCGCGGACGAAGTCGCGGGAAGAAGCTAGTAGCTAGTCTTACATAAAATCAAAGTTGAAGACAATTTTATTTCGCTATTTATTTTTGATTTTCCAGGCATTTTAGCACTTGATCAGGCGTCCGGCTGGTATTATTCTAACTCAGGTGTTTTTAAATTCCGCGCCTTTCACTATCACACAAGTGAATTAAAAAAAAAAAGGATTGTAAGGATTGTGATTTCTTAATACTCTAACTTTAATAAAGAGAGTATTAAAAACTTTTTTAGAAACACAGCAATTTAATACATACTCGTAAGTGGGTGAAGGGGGCATGATACAATTTGTAAATTATCAAGAAAATGGGCAAAACCGTGTTGTTACATATTTTTTAGACAATTATTAACTTTCTTGATTGTTTATTTAACTAAATTTCACAAAAAATATAATTATATATTGTTACGGAGACACAAAATACCTTCACTCATCGTAAAAACAGAAGTTTAAAAAAATGTTACATAGACTCTTCATCCACTCATGTCTTCAATTATTACAGTCAACGGAATTTATTTCGTTCACGCAATACAAACTTTAAGAGGTCTAGGCGAGTGTGTGTGTGTGTAAAAATTAATATTGAAGGATTCTTAATTCAACATTACGTATTCAGTGAAAAAAAAAATTAATGCCCTACTGTTCTAGATTATTGTATTATTGGCCGTGCCAATCAGGGTGTTTTCTTGGTATTATTGATATACCCCTCGTTAATTTGCTTACTAAATGATATTTAATAATAAACAACGTTGACCTTTATAACATCTTGATACGCTAAATAACACTTTGTCCTGCATTGTTCTGAGGACTGTATCGCCTCTATATTATAATGTTAACAGATAAACGTATCAAGAATAGGGAATTGTTTCATAACAAAAACATATTTTGAAAGGAACATTAAACCATTGTTGTTTCTATAGCATTAATCCTGAATTCGAATTCATGCCTATTGATCACTCAATATGAAACATTTATGAGTAGCTGACCTAATAATCTATTTAACCAACGGACAGATCTAGATTTTACAGGTTCATCGAAATAATTGCTTAATGGTCTCGTTGGCGTGTTGGGTACCTACTCACCGTTCCGATGGGTAGTGGGTTCGAATCTCCCTGCAGCTGGGACGACATGCTTATAATTTTCATTAAACATGTTACACCTATGTCATTACGAGTATTAAACGGTTAAGGAATATTGAAAACCTAGTTCACCGTTCAAAGATGGAGAAACTGAAGTTAATGAGCATTTCGGTTTCAGATAATAGATTTCAGAATTGTTGAATTAAAAGGTAGGTCGATGGCGCATGATTGTCTGCTGTTCTATGTCTGAAGTATCACCTTCTATCAAGTGTCTATATTAATATTATAAAGTGGAAAGATTTGTTTATTTGTTACGATTTAACTCAAAAACTACTCGACCGATTTTTAAAATTCTTTTACCAATAGAAAGCTACATCGCATGCTTTCATTAATTGTTTCTTTTTTTTGTGGTAACTTTGAAATGAATTTACTCTTTTAAAAAAATTTGAAAAATATATTTTTAAACAACGAGCTCCAATAAAATGCTTAAAAACGAGTAAGAACGTCGTTTTGCATACTGAAGCGTCTTAAGAAGTCAAATAAGTCAGACCTTATTAAAATATGAAAAGCGGAATGAGATAAAAACACACAAAGAAGATATCTAAATCTGGTACCCAGTAGTCCGTCGTTAGATGAAGAGAATAACCTAAAATATGACAATATCAGTTTTGTTATCTATACATATAATAAAACTGTAGAGGTCAAATGTCTGTTCATAGAAAAAAATCTAACAACCGTCAGGGGGATGTAAGAAGTGAAATAGAACAAGCTCAGATTTTGTAATTTTTTTGTTTCTCTGTCTGTTTGTACGGGCTAATCTCCGAAGATACTGAATCGATTTTCATGCAACATGCAAAGCCCGGGGCAACATATAGGCTTTGTTTCATCGAAATCGGTTGTCGGAAAGAAAAGTTATCATCATTTAAATATTAATTTAAAGGCATCATATCAACAAATTGCAATGCAAACTGACCCGCGTCGAACTTTTTCGAATTATCAGATGTCAATAACAGTTTGATATGGAGATGAAATAGTTTGATTATTTCGCCGCTTTCAATATGTATTCGTGGAATAGTGGATATGAATATATCATATGAAGAAATCTTGCTCAAAAGCTCAGCTTAAGATGAAGCCCACGCGAACGAAGTCGCTGGCATCAGCTAGTAATATAATAAAAAATATAACGGATTAAAATTTTCGAATTGAATTCCTACTAATATTATAAATGTAAAAGCTTGTGAGGATGTTTGTTACTCTTCCACACGAAAACTACTTAACTGATTTGATAAAACTTTACAGTATTAGGTATTGTTTAATGTATCAGAATGACATATAAGCAATATGTTATAACGATATAGAGTTAATTGACAAACTTATAACGATAAGTGTCAAGTAAATCGGAAAGAATACTGATATCAGTAAGGTTATTCACGATCATTCGAAAACATTCCGTTCCGATATTACAAGATTTCGTACCGATATATCAAACTTTCTATCATTTTATACTAAGATTCTAATCGGAAACTCCCGAAGAATGCCGATGCTCAATCCTATGGGAATTGTGAATACCATTTTCATATCCTGTAAATACGAAAAAACTTTCAGTGGGAGAGCGTAGCTTTCCGGGCGGATCGATTTCGAATGATCGTGAATAGCCCTACTGAGAGTTATTTCGCCCAGCAAAGTGCCTTAAATATCGATTAAAACCCCCTAAACCTTTGTTGTACACTCTGGCTTGAGAGGTAATTTCCAAATATGAATTAAATAAAAATAAATTCAAGTAGTATAAAATAGCTGTTGTATTTATGTAGGTGTTTTTTACACATACATTAATTAAAGACTTAATGATAATAGTGATGATAAAAATGAAATTCGAGGTTCAAGGCTCAATATACATTGTATAGAATCGAGCGATTTTTCGTAAATTACTTAAAAGATAAATGTAAAACCCCCTGGAGATTTTGATTCCCTCTAATTTTGGGGTGAAAACATCCAAATTGAATCTGCTATCTTCGCAATTCAATTCTATAATGTCTGTCATTGATTTGCAGTGGACATCAATTATTATTATTATTATAAAAAGCTATAATAGTGTGTGGCGTGCGCTGTCCATTGTGAAAGATGGCGGAGTACCGAAAAAATATTTTAAACTAAATTTTATGCATATATTATTATTAGGAAACTCTCTACCTTGGGGTCCTGGATAAATAATTCAGAAAGTGTTTTGTAAATTTACGCGTCCGAGGTCTGTACTGAAACCGGTCAGATATTCCAGTTTTCAAGACCCGACACATACCAATACTGCAGAACCAAAAAAATAAATTTGAATTATTCAGTGTATCTTATCGAGCATTTTCCAGTAATTTTGTAACCAGTTATATCCGTCGGTTACGAACAACCAAAAATAAATAATTGCAAGTCATGATTGACTTGCGCGTGCGCTTAACACGTTTAATTCTTATTTTAAGTTGCGCCTGCGACATTGTTCACTACACATGTGGCCTACCAAATAAATGAAAATTTTCCACGATACATTCAAAGACACAATTACAATGCAAACTCGTGTAAATTTTTGAACGTCTAGACTCATAGCAATTTTGTCTCTTACATAAAGATATCTTAAATGGCGATCTTGAACATTGTTACCCAAATTGGTATACATCGACCCCTAGGGTTACACACACTCTTATATACCTATACGAGTATGTATATATACCAGTAGGTATAGTATTAAAACTATAATACACAATTGCTTTTAAGAACTTCAATAAAAAGATTAAGGTAGAGTCAAGACGAGGTTTACACAAAATCGAAAAACAGGACTATGGAGGAGAAGGAGGTATGCAATGAATAAAAGGCAATATATCTCTTGTTCTTTTTAATCATAGAACTCTATATTCCTCTTTGCGCAATTTTACTGTCTTTTTATGTTAGATATCGATAGATGAGCATGAGGTTCACTTTATGGTAGGTCCCCCCAGCCACAGAATACCAATCAATGATGCACTGTCGACCTACTTTTTACTTCGATCATTCGGAAATCCGTAGACAGAAATCGAAACGCGCAATGTGCACTTCACGTTTTTTCCATCTATGAACGGTGGTTCGTTACCCGGTCGGAATTTTGATGTTCCTTCCACCCGATCGATCCCGGTGGGATTCGAACCCACAACCCAGCGGAGCGCACGGTAGTTGTTCTCCCAAACGCGCCAACGAGCCCCACCAAGACTGCTTTAACTTTAAGCGACTCTGTCTCCCCTTATCCATCCATCCAGCTACCATCCACCTATAACCTGTATTAATCGATTATCTCTATATCTTCCGGGTCTAACATGACACACTTAAAACTCGACTTCTAATGTCAAAAATGTCAAAAGTAGAGATATTTGTCGATCGAGATATCATGTTGTTGATGTCGAGATATAATAGTTTGTCTTCATTTGTCCGCGTGATATCTCTTGATAGTCATGCTAGGCGGGCTGATGCTAATTGGCATAATTATAGTTCGTGTCATGTCTTTTTCCGTTTCTGATACATTCATAGAACGGTCTTGGGTCATACGGTGTAGTGAGTAGACTTCTTTAACTTAAAATAATTTAAAAATATACAATTCGATACCTTAAGTGGGCCCAACCCGTCTTACTTTCCATACAAAAGCTCTTACGTGATTATGGCGATGTAACCGATTTTTCTTTGAAACTTTTGAACTAATAGGTATCTCGTGCACTATATCTAGGTTTCTATCGAAACAAAATCTCAAAATTTTCAGAAATAAATTCAGTATAAGCCTCCAAAAATCAGCTTTTTTGCAAAAAAAATACCTGAACTTTGGACGTTCATAATGTGCTCATAAATTGTGAAAGTAAATATTTTGTTATGATAGAAACCTTGCAAATATAATGGAGATTCTAAATTACAAAAAAATATTTCATAAACTTGTAAAGACTACTGAAAAACACGTATTTCCTAGAACAAGTTTTATGAAATTTCCGCACACTATTTTTCGTTCAATGTTATCGCGTTCTCACTCAGTCGTTAGCGGTAGAGGTATGCGCTGCATGAAACAAAAAGCTTTTCAACCATGCTCGCGTTGACGATAGTCGAACCGGGAAGGGCCCTCTTAATTCGCAAACCTGCCAAATCCACTTTCGGTAAATTTTTGAAAAACGGATAACTACAAAAAATGCTCTAGTACTTAAATGAAAAAGTATAAAATATTGTACACTACTATAAACAACAGTTAATTATATTATCTACCACCAGGATATTCCATTATTTTCTATTTAGTCAACGTTTTATGTCTCCTCTGTTAACTTTACTCAAATAGAGTTAGCTGGTTTGCGAATTAAGGTTTAGATCTCAGATTGATTTTTTATTTAATCTGAGGTTTAGATATTGAGAATATAAAAAAAATAATCCCGAAATATTCAATGTACAGACATATGAAATTTTAAATGAAATGTATTAAAATAAATATTTCAAGATTTACACAAAAACATACGTACGGATATGATAAAATATGAAATATTATAACTGAATAAAAAGAGAAAATAAATAACAAGTTTATTAAGAGATGTGTGACAGTAGTATCTTGAAAAATGAGTCAGCACAGTTTTTGTTGTGTTATCTATCGATAACTCAACATTGGTTTTCAGTGACAAAAAAGGTTTAGTGTATATTCATGCTTATTTAAATGTTATCGTTATAATCGCATACTCATCTACGCCAGTATCAAAATAGATAAGGTGATCGTTTTATGTGTTCTTAAAATATCTTGCAGTAAAAGATAATAAAAATGATTATTAAACTTTGATAGCGTTTTTGATCTCATTGACAGCAATGAGATCAAAAATAAATATCATTTAAAGTCAAAAAGAAGAATCAAGACTATGATGCGTCTAAAAACCTCTTCTAATGTTATTTCTTGTATGTATTAAGCAAAAATATTCAGAAATTTTCATAAAAATAAAAAAACTTTTTGTTTCCATTAAAAAGTAATATGTATTGTAATATTAAGAAATCTAAGTTACAGATAATTCACAGGTTACATTTACATTTTTTAATGTTACACAGGCAGGAATTGTTCATACAAGCATAAAGTCTTGCTACGCGAAAAATAGGTGAAAAAAATGGTGATATACGTTGGAGTTTAGCGATTTCCTATCTACGTCTTTTTTTATATAATATGTATTGTATGTATATCGGTTATGCTACAAAAACCTCACGTTTTTGAAAACGTCTGCCTTTATTTCGTGATGCACCCTCTAGTGTAGGTAACCTAGATTTAAAAAATTGTCACGAATATGTGCGTCATCTAGCGGTATTTCAGGGAATTTACAAACGTCTGTGATTCAGTAGTCAGTACTGATGCCAGTTAGTAGGACGATTCATAGATGGCTGTTATTGCATACCCGTCTTATTGGCGTAATCTAATATATAAAATTCTCGTATCACAGTTTTCGTTGCCATACTCCTCCGAAACGGCTTGACCGATTTTAACCAAATTTTATATTTTTCATCCCCCTAAATGTTAGGGGTAGTCCACCCCTAATTTTTTTTTTTTATTTTTTGTTTTTTTTTTTTTTTTATAATGTGGCATTAAAAAATACATACAACCCCTGCTTTTTTTGTCAAAAAATCTTGACCCGTGCGAAGCCGGGGCGGGTCGCTAGTATAATATACGTCTTCCACACAAATTACACAAATCTGTGGTTGACTGCCATTACCCGCCTTTACTTTTATTACATACCACCTATACAAAACATTTTTATTGATTTCAAATACTACGAAACTATAAAACTTGAGGGAGTTGGAGTATTACTGAACTACAGTCAGCTGCTGCAACAGCAACAACTTGGAAGAGGTCATGAAAAAAACTTCACTCTCAACTCAAGATATTTACAATATCGATGAGACCGGCATTAGGTACCTCTGTCCAGAAAACTGAAAAGATCCTGGCTCCAAAGGGCAACAAAGGGTCTGTAATTTCTTGGGATAAAGGGAAAAGTGCTGTAGGGTGTGCTGCCGGCCTAGCATGACCGCCACGAGATATGTCGCGGACGAGAGAAGACAAACTAAGATGTAAGATATCTCGATATATTTATATCTCGACATCGACAATTTAAATAGAAAAGATATCTCTATTGAGAAATATATCTATTTTTAATATTAAAAGTCGAGTTTTAAGTGTAATTGTCATGTTAGACCCGGAAGAAATAAAGAGATAATCGATTAAAACACGAGAAAACGGTCGACAAAATTTTGACGCGGTTGTCATGCTAGGTCGGCTGATCAGTTTCTTTGCATGATGTGTCACGAAAAAGGAAAACAAAGATAATTTTGATAATTTGAGGGTTTAGACTTTAGACATTCACGATAATTCTGTAAATGCGTTTAAACTTAGGCTTTCTATTTTTTTAAATAATAATTCAAATTAAATTTGTTTTTTTTTAATATACATTTTTCATTTTTAAATGTAGAAGTAGTTTTATGTTTTAGATTTATATAGGTAATTAACTATCGCACGGCTTCGCACGGCTCTAGATTTTTTGACAAAAAAAAGCAGGGGTTGGTAATAGAAGTGTGAAAATATCAAGGACTTTATATAAAGTCCTTGGAAAATATAGGGTTGTATGTATTTTTTAATGCCACATTATAAAAAAATAAAAACAAAAAATTACGACCAACAAAAAAAAAAAATTAAGGATGAACAACCCTTATCACTTAGGGGTATGAAAAATAGATAGTAGCCGATTCTCAGACCTACTTTATATATTACTATACAAACACCGTCACAATTTTTTCATGTTTGATAGCCTGTAAGTACAAACGCAATTACAATTTTCAAGTATGTAGATAGAAGGTATAATGTATTTATAGTGGAACTAGCTTCTGCTTGCGACTTCGTCTGTGTAGAATTAGTACTAAGGGTAACTTATATTTTTTTAACCGAGCTGTTTTTTCATCAATCTCCTCTTAATGACGCTCCACTCAAATCAATCTTATATTTATATATATATTTTTTAGATTTCAATAAAATACTGTATACCGGATTAAAACGCGATTTATTATTTATAATTTAGGTCATCTTTCTGTCTCCCCGCGACCACGGTTGCTGAAAAGCATCCGAAACGTCCGTCGGGATAAATAATTTAAACAATATAAATAATAAATCGCGTTTTAATCCGGTATACAGTATTTTATTTAAAAGTGATACTCGCGTTAATAAAAGACAATATTTTTTTAGATTATTCGTCCGAATTACTCAGTGTAAAACACAAAGTTCATAAATTGTACATAATATGTGTGTAATACACAACATCTTTATAAATTGTAGCCTATGTGTTGTTCTGATGTATAAGCTATATTACTAGATGGGCCCATGAGGCGTGCACGGGCTTATTGTTTATAAAAAGAAAAGCGTGATCACGTCAGTTTAAAAATAAATTTAAATTCGTTTAAACGAGATCAATATTACCAATTCAATTAAAATTTTATTTATTATAATCTGAATTCAATTATTGCTTTTGTACGTACAATAAAATTGCATCATATAATTGGGCCTTAATTTTAAATTTTAGTCAGTTGAATGTTAAAATTTATTACTGGAATCTTCGATCAACTTTAATACTATGTCAATGACTGGAATAAATCATAATTTAGATACCTCTTAGCTATTCTTAGTTCAGATTAGTTCAGTGAGAGAAGTGTAGATCACTGAATGAAAACTAATACACAGCTCCTATGTAAAACTAACTAATATTCACACATATTACCATAGAAACAGTGTTGTTAGGTATCAATAAAAAAATCAGTATGTAATTATTAAAAAAAATATTTGTCTTAAAGGATTTTTTCAAACAGACAAAAGACTAGTCTACGAACGACTAGTCTATCCCTATTTGGTAATATCGTCGGATGTGAAAATTGATTACAATTGATTTGGTACGGTATTTGACTTTTAACGTAGTACTTACGAAAAACATAAGACTAATTTATTACCGTGTTTTATTTTTAGAAAAGGGTCTTTATAAAAATGATTAGTAAAATAAAAAGAAAATGGCTGAAAAGTCATAATGCATTCGACAATTTTAATAGGGATAGGCGAGTTGTTTGTATGAATTGGACGAATTATGGGTGTAGATCATAGTATTATAAACGTACACGGTACAATAAAATTCATTTTCCAGCCCGTCATAAAGCGAAGGTTAAGATTTTCAAAATAATTCCACAAAACGTGACAAACCTAAAGATTTAAACGATTCCATTTTCAAACTTAGTTGTCCACTGACAAATAAAATAATTATCAATAGATTCTTTCACTAGTATCTTCGATCAACAATATAGATGTCAATGACTAGTATCTAATTATTAAAAAATAACCTCAACCATTGCTATTGCTAGGCCAACCCGTCGTTAGGTACTCGTAATGTGATACCCATCCCGCTACGTGGGATGTCCACGTGCGAGACATTACCCACCCTTCAGATCGCCTAGGAAACCGCCAGGTTTATTGATTAATGGAAAATTTCAGCTCACAAGAAGGGGTAGTTAATGAACGTGGGCGTTCTTAGAATGTACAAGAATATCTTTATCAACATGGAAAATTCTCCTGACATAAAATTATATTACGAATTTAAACAGAGCTCGCATGCTGCTTATAGCTTATTTAATGGAACGTGCAACCGTAAGATGATGTTCTTAAAAGGTACGTATTATTATAGATAACGAGGAAATGCCACTAACCATCGGGTAAGCAGTAATTGAAACCTGTCGTCGATATAGTATTGTGACAGTAAATAATGTAGTTTCCTCTTTCACAGTCTCAGTTGCAGCAGGAATCGCAGATATGTTCGTATGTATTGGAATTTATGTATGGTTTTATACACTCCGCCCGGGCGGACATTTCACCTCAGACCCGCATACAGTGTCTTCGCCGGCGAAGGCGAGGACCCTTGTTCCGCGCATCCCTCACACGGGTGAGCTACCGTCCAGCCCTTCAGGCTCCATCCCCTCCTACTGCAGCCCAAGCCGAGGTACGTGTCTCGCAGGAGACGCCCTTAGGCGTGTCGTAGCAAAACCCCAAATTTCAAGGCTGAGCCACAGTGCTCGCCAATCTTGTCCGCGTTGAGCTGCCGAGGCCACTAGGGCCAGCAGTGAGATACCATACAAAAAAAAAAAGTTTTATACAGTTTTTCTGTTCACGGTATTCAGTTTATGCAAATGCTTATGCAAAATATGTTGATGTCGCTCTATCGATAAACCATTTATTCAAAGTTCATCAAGCCGTATGAACGTCGCATATTGTTAATGATATTCTAACATGAAAATATGTCACTACTCACTATTGCACTATATATTTATAAGATCCATACATACTTTTTGCTATTAATTAAAGTTTACTATATTATTTTTTAATCCTTTTCTATATATGCGGATTGTCGATAAATAACTTTATTATCAAATGAATACTTAGTTTAGGAGGTACATATTTCCTGGCGTCTATTATGTGATCGTGACTTATGCCTGTAATATTATTAGAAAAAAAGTTTATATTTTTAATTTTTTTTTATTTGAGCGTAGCACACATAAAATTTAAAAATCTACATAGGAGATCCTACTAAGAACAGTAAAAATTATTGTTTTCCAAAATCGTGAAACATTGACTAGAAGCAGCACTTTGGACGTCTTGCCTTCCTTTTCTTGGGGACGACAGTCTTACAGGTCCTACACGGTCCACAACAAGGAATGTCTTGGTCCTCACACTGAATCTCTTTGCAGGAGTGAGTTGCAGGCTTCGCTTTGGCGGGGGCTCTCGGAGTTACCAATTCTACCTGTAAATTTTTACCGCATTTCTCAATAAATATCACCTGTTTATTTTAATATGCATACTTTATCGTTTATGGCTTTGCAGATATGGGGCTGTTCAAGTAGTACATTATTAGAATTCCCCCCCCCCTCTCCCGACCTAAAAATACATACATCTAGCAGAATTATAATAATATTATTGCTGTAGGTAATGTAGTGTCTACCTCAATATTTCCCGTGCGGTTCGGCTCATCAGTTTGCTTCCCAATTTTCAGGATAAAGACATCTTTATCTGGATGTAGTACTTTCTGCGCTTGCACACCCTTAGGGGCGTCTTGCGGTGTGACGTTGCACACATTGCACATGTTCCCGTGTGCCTCCGCCTTGCTGTAGACCACCTCAGAGTTCAAGGCGGTCCGATTGGTCATAGCTTCGCATATGTCATCAGGAATCTGAGAACAATTTGAGACGTAGTTAGCCCACGTTGCAATTACTAAGGCCACCGCTTTGTGGGAAAAATTGTAATAGATTTCATATGAACATTATATAATTAATGCAACGGTTATTAAGTTTATTTTCATTTATATAGCATAAAGGTAGGTTCAAATCCTAAAATGCCTTTTATCTGTTTGTTACGTGATTTGGGTGACTGAATAACTAATCTATTAATGAATATTCTATAATTTATCACTAGATTCGGGAAAAACAATGCAGAAAATTAATATTAAAGTAAATCTATACATAGGAAAATAGCATATTATTCAAATCTATAAAAACATTTTGAAGCCAACATTCTGGCAGAAAATACCTGCCGTGTCCGCTAGTTTTGAATAAAATACAATGATAAAATTATAGAATAAAATTGCAATTTTTTTCTCTACACCAGAGCTCTTCTCCACCTAGCTACGCTACTGTCGTCAATATATTTGCAAATATCATTTTCACATTAACATTTAAGATGTAGCAATACTGTTATACTCTTAGGGGTTATTATGTCAGATAGCGACAGACGAGCATGAGGTTCACTTGATGGTAGGTGATACCTCAGCCACAGAACATCAGTCAATGATGCGCTGTCGACCTAATTTTTACTTCGAGCATTCGGAAATCCATAGACTGAAACCGAAATGCGCAATATACACTTCACGGCTTTTCCATCTATGAACGGTGGTTCGTTACCCGGTCGGAATTTAGATATTCCTCCCCCCCGATCAATGCCCGAAGTTACCAGACGTGGGGAAAACATGCTTACAGAAAATTATACGCATGTGCTCCCGGTGGGATTCGAACCCACGACTCATCGATGCGCACGGCAGGTGTTCTACCGAACGCGCCAACGAGCCCGTCGATAACGTATTACGTATTTTTAAGGCTCACCTGTAACTTGCACAGACTGATATTTTCTAGCTATCGAAAGATAGATAATTGAGCACAATTATTTTTTCTTCAGATATCTGCTTTTTGGTTTTAGGCTAAGATCGAATAAAAGTGTAAGTGTAATTCAATTAAGGTTTAAAGGTATTTTATTAGATTTTTCTGCTTATCCGGTATGTAAATGAATATTCGTGGAATTAAAAAAGCAGATAACAATTACTAATCCGAGTACATATAACATATTTGAATTCTTTTGAAATTGAAACGAACACTTCTTAGAATACCTTTCGTGTACTTATTGCTTTATTTTCACTCACTGTCATTCAATACCCCACGTGTTGCATTTTTATTACATATATGTATTAGTTATCCGTATCCAATTCGCATATATCCGAGGGAGAAGAAATATCCTTATCCGTTTCCGTTACATTTTTGGCGTATTTACCTTATTAATTTATTAATTTACTGTTGAAATTGTATAATATGTAAGTGATTAGGTAGCAATGAAAAACTATTTATTATTTAACTCTACTCAGGTTATTTTTTTATATTTAATTGTATTTTAGTTAATAAACAAGTTGGTGCCAATTGCGGTAACCTTGCTAGCCGGTTATGCGAATGAGGTTCTTTCATAAAAGAATACTGGCGCAAATTCATGCAATAAATTATACCCTTTTAATTAAACCTTTTGCAACTTTCTATCGTCAGTAATCTCAGTTGTACCAAGTTGTGTGTTGTTGTGAAAAGATGAGACAGCCAGTAGGTAACTCCTTTTATATTTGCGGATAGCGAGCGAGCAGTTCACCAGAACATGAAAACTAGACAGAGAGTGGAGGATGCGATGCCTACCTTGAAGATGGAAGTATTTTCTTGAAAGCTATCGTCTTATAAAATATTCTACTTTATTTCGTCATACTTGGGTATCCCCATTCAAGATATTTGTGTGACAAATAAAACTAAATGTATTTCTAATTGTTTAACCTTCTGACGACTAGGCCTTTCTCGTCATAACGGATTGCGCTCTTACACCATATGCAGGGTTTAGCTAGAAAGGGAACTTCAGATGCTTGGCTATCTGAAGTTCCCATTTCGGGTTCGTATAGATTTTAGAAAATATAATTCTTAAAGTGCCTCCCACTACTCGATGACAAGTAGGCGTCTTCTATTTGTAAAACTCACCTGAAAGTTTAGCCTATTTGCTCCAGCACCCGTTTCTCCTGGAAGACCACAAGTCTCCGAGCAGACAGATTCATTATCCTCGCAGGTACACTGATTTTGAAGCTTTAATTGCGAAGGAGTGAGCTTTGGTGGTTTCGACGTACTTTTTGGAACTCGGATTTTTACCTGCATCATAAAAAAATTATGATAAGATTTATAATTGTTAATATCAGCAAACATTAAGATGAGAGGCGAACAATTTGCTTCTATAAGGAAGACGAAGACAGGAACAAATGATATGGTTGGTTAAAATTAAAGTGCGACTGTCTTTATTGTATCATCTGCCTGCCTAGCATGACTATCACGAGATATCTCGCGGACGAGTGAACACAAACTAAGATATCTTGATACATTATATCTCGAAATCGACAACTTTGATAGACAAGATATCTCGATCGACAAATATTTCTACTATTGACATTAGAAGTCCAGTTTTATGTGTGTCATGTTAGACCCGGAAGGCAAAGAGATATACATAATCGATTAAAACACGAGAAAACGGTCGACAAAATTTTATCGTGGTTGTCATGCTAGGCCGGCTGCTTTGTCCCTAAGGCATTAATATTATTTACTTATACTTATTTTAGCCACCGGATATTTTGAACCGTATATTTTATTTAGTCATCATTTATTTATTTAGTCATAAAAAGTGCTCTTGCCATTGTCAGAAGGCTATAGGACAGAAATTCCTTTTGTTTTAATAACAATATTTAAAGTCTATAATAATTAATTTTGTATAAAAATAAGCTGGTAGTCGGTAAAGCGTGATTTTTACTAGAACCATAGAAATGTTCATCTAAGAACAATTAATTTCTCGATCTCTATAAACTTCATTTCTATAAATATTACAATAAAAGAAAAAAAAAACGAAAAAGATTTATGAAACTGGTCTGAGTGGTAGAGTCAGGAGTGGTCGACCTAGGCGAACGTAGTTCGATCAGATCGGGGACGTTCTTCAAAAGGGCCAGGTCAAAAGTACTCGTAACCGTTGAGTGTGTATGAAAGCATTGATGAAAGTAGAAGAAGCGAAAGTGGTATGTAAGGATCGGAGCATATGGAATTCCGTGATCTCTGCCTACCCCAATGGGACAGAGGCGTGATGTATATGTATGTATGTATGTATAAATATTTACAAGCATTTTTCTGTTAATACTTTGAAACGTCTTTAGCAATGTTTACCTCATTGCCGTTAAATATGGCACCGATTTCTTCATATGGTTTACGGGTTGTAGGTCCACCTCCAGATTTTCCCATTATGAAAAAATTAAAAATCCGTAATTTTTACTATAAATTTTGAGTTTGGCTTTGAAAAGCCATGACAAGTTGCCTAATCGGGTGTTGACAGTCTTCTATGTCAACGTATAAAGAGGATTAATGTAGCTGAGCATTTTATAAAGATCAGTACATACGAGCGAAAATACAATATAATATATGGTATTACCATTGACATAGTATATTGTTGATCGAAGGGTATTACCAATAAGGCTGTTTTTCCACCAGAGATGTGCTGTGCAAAGCTACGGATCAAACCCACCCATAGAATCGCTTATTTTTCGCTTATGTTTCGTTGTATTGTACAATTTTCGTGATCATTAGTTTAGTTAACATTTTATAATATTTTTTTTCTCGTCCACACTTTAAGAAGCTTCAATGTTGTAGAGAGTTGCGTCGAGAGTTTTATGTAGGTCCTTAACTTTTATACTGCTATAATCCATTTTGTAAAACGTGTTACCTACTGAATAAAAAAATCTGGTAATGATATAAGTCAAACTGCCGCCAACTTATTAAGACAAGAGAATTTATATAAGAAAATGTTTATTTTTAAGTATTTATTATTTAAAATATACTAGTACTGATTTACACTATTTTATTATAACTTAATAGATTTATTGCGCGTTACCCTTAAGTAACTTTATTTTTTCTTTTTCTTAGCTTTCGCGCAGCAGCATGGTTCAGGTTCTGGATCACACTGGGTCTCTCTGGTGTCGATTCGACCCAAGGCCTTCTTCTCTGGGCCTTTGGGCGTCACCAACTCGAGTTCCATTTTGCAACGACGGTCGCCATTGGGACCAACTTTAGCTACCTTTTAAAGAGATAATGAGCGATATTTTAGCTGCCTAAATATCGTAATTGGCATAAATTTACTATTACATACGTATATATGTTAATACGTATGGTAAAATATCGTGCAGCAACAGGTGAGACAATATGTCAGTGGCGGATTTACACATTTTTGGCATAAAAACCCGCCCTACGTTCCTAAATTTTCTAAAATACAATGATAGGAATTGTCTTGTAGGTACACTTCTCTCAGCAAGTCTAACATTTAGACTATTCTTGTCTTTTATTAACGCGAGTATCACACATTTAAATAAAATTCTGTATACCGGATTAAAACGCGATTTATTATTTATATTGTTTAAATTATTTATCCCGACGTTTGACAGTCTCCCCGCGACCACGGTTGCTGTAAAGCATCCGAAACGTCGGGATAAATAATTTAAACAATATAAATAATAAATCGCGTTTTAATCCGGTATACAGTATTTTATTTAAATTTAGACTATTCTCTGTAAGGTACAGAAGACTGTCTTAAAAGTAAGAAAAGTATGACTTGATTTCTATACGATAGCTAAAAGAAAAAAAATCTATCCTCAAAATTCCTGCCCCTAAAATCTGCCGCCCTAGGCTGAAGCCTACTCAGCCTGCTGATAAATCCGCCACTGCAATTTGTTATTTCTTAAGTAAAATACAACTTATCTTAGCTTGTCCTACGCAGAATAGTTATTTGTTCAATTTGTTTGCTATCATGATTTACTGGACCAACTAATTGATTACTAACCATTAGCGCACCACCTATGTATATATCGTCTGCTTTAAGTAAATATTTTATTCGTTAAAGTTTCAGTTCATCGTATAACCTATGTATACTTATTGTACTTACTTTAAGAACAAATACGTCTTTCCTTGGATGTAATACAGCTTGCGCTGCGCCGGGGCTTGGGACATTTGCGGGCATAAGATTACAAACCCAAGGACATGGGCCTGAATTGCTTTTACCAGACTTATCTGCCAGTTTTACCTTACCATGCACTTGAGTGCCCTTTGAATCTATTTTTGCTGCCATTATTCCTCTTTAAATTTTTAATATGAAAATCGAAAATTTTAGTTATTTACTCTGAATTTAATCTAATTAACAGACATCTGCGTTTTGAAATTGTCATTCGTGATAGTGACATTTTTTGTTAAAATAGAAAGTGGTAATTGACAAGCTACGCACAACAACTATCTTTTAAGTTCCTATAGGGTTTTCTATGATTTTTCCTTTTATAGGATTTTTCTAATATCACAATGAACAATTATTTTCGTCTATAGATAGATAATTATACGAGGATTATTCATATAAACAAGATTATATTATTACAGGACTCCTTATTGCATTGAATATAAAATTTGGTAAAGGTAGAATTTGCGGTATGTTTCTCCGTAGGCGTGCCACAATATTGTGTAGAAAATTGCTATAAAGTAAGTAGCAATTTTCTACACAATATTGTGGCACGCCTACGGAAAAACTTTATATTATCCGGATCACATCTTAATATATATAAATCTTCTGTCACGATGTTTGTCCGCGATGGACTCCTAAACTACTTAACCGATTTTAAATTAAATTGGCACTTAGAATTTTTGACCATCTACATTGCACCCGAGCGAAGCCGGGGCGGATCGCTAGTTCAAAATAAAAACTTACATAATTATTCAGGTTCTAACTTTTTAAAGCACAAAAAGTATCTCAGAGGATAGTTATAGCTTTTATCATAATCGGCCCCAAAAACTGCGTATTTTTCGCTATTGCGACGCTATATCGACTTGGATCGGATATCTCTGTTTAATGGAAGAAATTACTCTGTAAATACTTATCGATAGAATGTTTTGAATTTCCTTTAAATTTATAAGAATACCTACTTACATGCAATTTTAGTGTCTGAGAGCTGGCTCAAACCTTGTCTTCCTTCAACTTCCTACTCTTTACCCGGTTTTCAGCTTGTGCGCAATGACCGTACCGGCAGAGTTGGCGGCGGTGTTGCAATATATCTTCGTGAACGATTCTCATATTCTGTAATAAGTGTATCTCCTCAGCCACCCCCCGGCGATGCTGCAGAACATCTTGTACTTGAAGTCAGCATATCACACTCTAAAGTACTTTTGGGTGTGTTTTACAGTCCGTCGTTGGGCGTTGATTATTTTAGTTCATTCGAATCTATTCTTGATTGTCTTACTCCATTATACGAGCATGTGATCATAATGGGAGATTTCAATACTTGCATGTATAAGGTTAATCATCGCAGCAGGAAGCTCCAATCAATAATTGACTCCTTCAACTTGCAGCTGCTTCCATTAAATACTACTCATAATTTACCAAACTGTGAATCATCGTTACTTGATCTAATCATTGTATCAAAAAGTATCCTTGTACATAAGCATGGTCAGTTCACTTCAGTGCCTTTTTCATATCACGATCTGCTTTTTTTGTCATATAAAGTTCGTTTACCTAAATTAAAACCTCAAATAGTTTGGCTACGTAATTTCAATAACCTTGACATGGATCGTCTCAACTATGATGCCAGCAATATCGATTGGACTGTCATATATAATACTGACTCCATTGATAGCAAAATCAGTTTATTCAACTCCATCATATTACAGCTTTATGACATGCATGCGCCTCTTAGACCTGTTAAAAAGAAACATCTCCCCGCTCCTTGGCTCACTGATGAAATTAGAACATTAATAAATGCAAAAACTCGAGCATTAACAAAATACAAAATTAGCAAATCTAGTTCCGATCGAGATAAATATAAAAGTATACGAAACCGATGCAACAGAATATGTAGAGATGCTCAACAACGTCACATTTTTAAGTCAGTCGATAATCCCGATCCTGCTAAAGTTTGGAAATTTTTAAAGTCTCTTGGTGTTGGGAAACAGCAACAAACGGGTCTTCCTGCTTCTATTGACGTCGATTCACTTAACAGGCATTTTTCAAGCTCTCCTGTCCTTCTTGATCTTAATACTAAGCTAACTACACTAAATACTCTCTCTAATTTCAAGAAACTAGCTCCTGAACCTTTCTTTTTCGTACCTTTTACTGAAAGTGATGTCAAGATTAACTTACTTTCTATTTCTTCAAGAGCCGTTGGTAGCGACTGTGTAAGCCGAAGCATGATTGTGCCAATTATTGACATTCTTCTTCCTATAATAACACACATCCTAAATTTTTCAATTACATCTAATACTTTCCCTGAAACATGGAAAGAAGCTCACTTGATTCCTTTACCAAAAATTTCAAATCCTCTGACTTCTCGCGACTATCGTCCAATATCTATACTCCCTTTCCTTTCTAAATTACTAGAACGCTTAGTCCACAAACAACTTAGTTACTTCCTTCATAGATACTGTCTTCTTAACCCCGTACAGTCAGGTTTTCGTCCTGGACACAGCTCTGTTACTGCTTTGGTTAAAGTTACGGACGATATTCGTTTTGCTATGGATAACCAACAGCTTACTATCTTAACACTACTTGACTTTAGTAATGCATTTAATTCTGTCGATTTTGACATCTTAGTGAAATCATTATCTTCTCTCAATATATCACCTGAGGCAGAGAATTGGTTTCGAAGCTATTTGGTAGGGCGTCGGCAGCGTATTAAAGTTGCCGATAAAGAATCGTCCTGGGCAGATATTGTTGCCGGTGTTCCACAGGGCGGTGTCCTTTCTCCCTTACTTTTTTCGATTTTTATAAATTCTATCACTAGCAATCTAACTTCTTCTTTCCACTTATATGCTGATGATGTTCAAATTTATAAACATTCTACATTATCTGATTTAAATTCTACAGTTCATAATCTTAATAAGGATCTTGCTACCATGTGTGAGTGGTGTAAGAATTATGGGCTAATGATAAATCCAGGAAAAACGCAGGCAATAATCCTAGGTAGGCAACATCTGATTTCTAAAATTGACTGGGATGCTCTGCCTAGACCTCGTGTCAATGATGTTTTAATTCCTTTCAGTAGTAACGTCAAAAATCTAGGCTTACATATGGATTCAACTTTATCTTGGCAGACCCAACTGAACGAATTAAGTAGAAAAGTTTTCTCCGCACATGGATCTTTGCGCCGGTTGCGTAATCTTCTCCCAGTGCCTAGTAAAATATGTCTTGCACAGACTTGCTTACTCTCCATTCTTGACTATGCAGACATTTGCTATCCCGACCTTACCGAGGCTCAGCTAGATAAACTTGAACGCCTGCAAAATGTATGTATTCGCTTTATTTTTAGTCTACGTAAATACGATCATATCTCCTTCTTCCGAAAAAAACTCAACTGGCTTCCTATACGTCTACGTCGCAATTCCCACATTCTGCACCTTCTTTATTCCATTCTTTTTCATCCAAATACTCCTTCTTACCTTAAAGACAGATTTGAGCTACTAGGGTCTCAGCATGAGCTCTCGTTGCGCTCTGCTGCAAAGCATGTACTGCATGTTCCTTTACATAAATCTGATAGCTATCACTCTTCCTTCACCATTACTGCCATCACTCTTTGGAATCAATTGCCGCTAACTATCCGTCAAGCACAATCGTTAGCCATTTTTAAAAATCTACTTAAAAACTATTATCTATCCTCTATATGATATCAAGTATTGTATCCTTCAACATTATTCTAATATCAGGAATGTAAACTATTGCCACTTTTTATTTATGTATTCTTTGTCACTTTTATATATTTAACTATTTTTTACTATAAGTATCTATATGAAATTAGTTTGTATATAGTATATATGTGTTTATGTATATTTTGACACTGTCTTGCCCTTTTAATTTATTATTTCTCTTTTATTCATATAACAAATGGTTGCCTGGAAGAGATCACTATATAGTGATAAGGCCGCCATTTGCACCATATTATATCTGTATTTTGTATTTAAGTTATATATTGTTAATGTGGTGTCAAAAAAGTGTTATAAATAAATAAATAAATAAATAAATACTTAGCATTTCATCAAAATCGATCCAGCGATTTAAAAGGAGTTCAGTGGCTCTCCAAACTCAATCATTGCGATGCATGTTGTATGGGAAGGCTGCTGTCTAGCTGGAAGTAGGCGTCTTATTCGATGAGTACAGCCGGCCTAGCATGACAACCGCGACAAAATCTTGTCGACCGTTTTCTCGTGTTTTAGTCGATTATCGCTCTATTTCTTTCGGGTCTAACATGACACACTTAAAACTCGACTTTTAATATCAAAAATAGATAAATTTGTCGATCGAGATATCTTTTCTATCAAAATTGTCGATGTCGAGATATAATATATAGAGATATCTTACACCTTAGTTTGTCTTCTCTCGTCCGCGACATATCTCGTGGCCCTATGTTCGACTGTTCGATATTATTTTGACGTCTTACGACTTACATCACACACATGCATCTCTGTTTCTGAATAAAGCTGGTGTTTTAAAAACGACAACTCGGAGACAGCTTTATTTACATAGATTTTTGCATGATGTGAACTAATATCGTGTACCATATTATCTTTATGTTAATTTAAAGTGGACTCGCAGTCAAGAGTTATACAAATCGAGGTATTTCTCGTACGTATGCCTGATTCGGCTGAGAACGGCAGCGTCGCGTTGGTGATCGTATGAACTTGGTATACATTTTTTAATTTTATCTGCTGTTGCTCTATTATCGTCATTTTTTGGTGTATTAGCTGCAACATATTTCTAACTTTGGCTATGGACGGTAGAATTAAGGAGAACCTCCTTATATGGGGATTTAGCTGAAAAATTTCTTTGCTTGTATCTAAATTACAGTTCAAAATCCCACCAGCACGGCGCTAGTCTAACAAGAGGATTGATATAATAATTATGAAGTAAAAAAATATAGAGAGAGTGAAGTAGGTATGCTGACTTATGTATATAATTGAAAAAAAAACACTCTCAGCAGAGAGATAGGTACTGATGTTAATTGATGCATTTAAACAATACAGTTTTTTTTAAACTTTAAACGTGATAAAGAAGTCGACGGAAGATAAGTTCGTATCATATACATATTAAAAATTCAAAATAGAGGTAAAGATTTCAGATATCTGGTAGATGCAAATGGTTTTATAGTCTATTTTTAGGGAAACAGAAAACTCTGAATTTTTCATACTCATATCATAACAGTTTATTTAAATCCTTTTCTTAGTTTTCGCATATTAAGAACTCGTATGAAGACAAGCATGCAAATCAGCTTATTGTTGAATACAATGTGTCGATCATGTAGCGATCATTCTTTTTTCAGAAAACGCTATTATCATTTCCAGATGTCACTTATCCCTCGTTTCGATTATCTCGATAGTATATTCAGTACCTGCAGTATAGTACCTACATATCTATATATGTATGTATGTAGTTCAGATAACTGTAGTTACTGTACTGGGTACTGTAGTATTGACTGGGAACAGACGACATGGTATTACAGCTAGTTTGAAATTGCTACCAATGATTTTCTTTAAATAAAATCTACATATTTATAAATAAAGTTTTAGCTCGTCTATCTATTTAGACGCCGACAATTCTATCACGACTAAGAGCAAAGTAAACTTTGGGCGCTTTCAAACGCGCATTTTGAGAACCAGGGAGTTCTATTGAAGAGTACACATGCAAGTGTGCGCTCCTGATAAGCCGCGCGTCTAACGCGCGTTCTCGTACATATTTTCGATCGAATGCTCCTTGTGCAGGCGTTCAATTCTGAACAGCTGTTTGTACATTTAATCGCGCGTTTTTGTCTAGAGTGGCCGCACTAACGACAATGGAGATCGACCATTTTGATACTGAAATAGTCATGCTAAGCGCAATTGTAGTCAACCAACGCACTCTCAACGAATCGCCGAGACCTTAATGCTTACTAGCTTTTATACAAATGAAGTCGTAAGTCAGACTTTTAGATACTACTTTTTTTTGAAGCCTTGGAGATTACTAATAACTCCCTGAATTTTGAATTTTATGGTTCAAACATTTTATCATGTATACACAATATATTAATATTTATTTATATATTCATTATATTTTAAACATAGAAAAAATTCCATGCAGTAGTTTTTTTTAAGTATCCCAAAAATCGTGGCCCCTTAATAGAGATTATCTAAGATGTGTAAACATTTTTTATTGATCTGAATCTGTCAAGTCGAGCTATGCTTCTTGTGTCGAAGGATTAAATAAAACTGAACATTGGTTTGCAGAACTGTATTTAATAATATGTATATGATGTTATGCAGTCTATTAAATGCAACAAGATGAACAATTACTTCTGCAGCACCTGGGGGGTTTACAGGGGGCTACAGAGCAACATTTTCTTGGTGGACATGGAGGTGGAAAAGCGCAGCAACCGGGCATGCTACGACATTTCACCACAGGACATGTCTTTACTCGATTGCAACATGGAGAAGTACGTTTCTTATGTGATTTTATTTTTGGTTGACTTTTAGTTCTACGCGGGCGCCTACGCCCAATTGGGCATGGTTTCAAGCAAGGTGAACTGCTGCATGGTAATTTGCAACAGGGTGGAGTGCATGGTTTTTTACATGGTGGAGGTGGGAATGGAGAGCAAGATGTACAGGGCTTTCCACAACAACTAGTTTTGCAGCATTTCTTACATGGTAGCGGTCGACAAGGCTGGCCACAAGGTTTCTTCTTGCAGCATTTAGGTTTGCATGGTGAGGGTTTGCAGACTATTAATTTACACTTTGACGGCCGACAGGGTCCTGGAAATGTACATGGTATTGGGCAAGTTGACCCACATGGAGGTGGTCGAGACGGCGGTGGAGTCCACTCGAGAAGAAGTTCATTTTTAGCTAAAGGTGCACCTGTTATTTTCCGTATAACCAATTCGAACACACCTCTACGAGCATTGGTAACTGTTGTTACCTTTACAGGAGCATGTTCCTCTGCAGACGCAGCTATAATACATTTTGGCCCTTGACACGGATCCTTACCATGTACTGGGCAGGGTTCTTTTGGTCCTATTTTAATGTGTGATACGGTTGCCATCATCTCACCTTTCGTCACGGCTACACCTGGACAGGGCTTTTCAGGTTTATCGTCTTTAATTGTAACTGATTTAGAAGTACCTGTTGATGTATTTGCGCCCAGTTTTCGTTTTGTCTGAGATGAACAAGTACTTTGATCTTTTAATCGGCCCTTGGTATCGGTACTTTTACATGCTGCAGACGGTGGTTGACCTGTTTTACACAACTTAGTTTTGGAACCTTTTCCTCCCATCCCCTTTTCGGGTTCTTTTTTCCTTCCAAAAAAGTAAATTTCTGAGTAATGCATGCCATCAGCTGCGTATCGATTGCTTTCCCGGAGTGGTAAAGTTGACATAGTGCAAGTAGAACAGTTATCAGAATTCATTTCAAATGTGTTAATATTGCTTCGAACTTGAAAACATTTATTTATAAGCGCTGTAGCTTGAGTTCCTGAAGTTTTGTGGGGACAATAATCATCAAAAAGAGTCATGTATACTATGGTTTCTTTTGCGCCAAATAAACTCTTTTGCTCTGAATATTCATTTAAATTAATACTGCTGTTAAGTGATTTGTTTGTGTAAAATCTATGAATTTTCTGACCACTTGCGCTAACCTGCGATCTTAAAGAAGGATAATATTCCAAATAGTTTTCTGCACGATTTTCGTACAATAACTTCATTTTAGCAGATATCTTGAGTGATTTTAAAATTCCAACTTCACACGAGGATAACGTTGACATATTATACAGCCTTCTAGTAATATTGTAATGGTTTGAGGGAAGGTCCACATTGCTTTTTGTTACTAAATTATTTTTTGGTTCATCGGCCATTTTTTGGTAGAACAGCAAGCTCGACAGGACACCTACGATAATTTGTGCATTTTATTTTTGTTTTTAAATTGTTTTATTGTTACTTAATTATAATATATCATCAAATGAGAACAAAATAGAGCTATAAACAAATTTATTTTATAAAATGACTAATACAAAAATATAAAAAAAATATTGTTAAATATATAAAATTAACATTGTCTTCTACAACAGTTGGAACATGTCGGTATACATTGGGCAGTTCGCGTATCTTTAACTGGAACCACTTTATCATGAGTCTCTATCGGTGTAATAAATTGATATTCCAATTTAGATTTTCGCCCAGGCATCTCCACCACTTTACCTATACGTATTTTTATGACTTGTTTAGGAAAATCGTATACAGCTCCCGGGTAGTTTTCAGCTGTTGGAGGTACTAAATGGCCCGGTTCATCCCTAGCTAAGTCGCCGACGCCATCAGATGTAAAATTAAAATATGCTCGTTGTTTGTGTCCATTGCCACAAGAGTCCGTAGGTACTTGAAAAATGACTTTGTTTCCCGTCGGGCAGCAATCTGCACAATGTGCTATATATCAGCGTACAAATAATACATAGAAAATTTAATTACAATATATTTTGTTTTGAATGATTCTTGATATAAAACATAAACAATAAGAAATTACTAAAAAAAATATAGTCATAAATCAAGAAAGAAAACAACCTAATAGAAAATACAGTCAAGACGGTTTAAATGTTTAATGCTTTTTCTTTGTCTTTTGTTTCTTGATCCTTCTGACACCACATTCACAGTCAAGATCGGATTGTATTCTAGTATTTTGTTTTGTTACAGGTGGTTTTTTATCCTCAGCCTTTGGAGTGACCAATTCTAATTCCAATCTACACTTTCTGTCGCCTTGAAGTGCAGTTTTTGCTACTTTAAGCACAAAGACGTCTTTGTTTGGGAGTTCTTGTTGATTATCTCCTCGTGCCAATGCTGCTTGTTGGCCGTGTTTAGAAGATTGAAGGCATCCTTCTGTTGTACATGTAAATTGTGTGTCAGCGGGTCGTGCTCCATGACAACACACATCTTCACTTGGGAGTGCCAAACTTATTTGGTTTTTACCACATGGAGGTTCACAAGGCCCACCATCAGAAGACTTTTTACTATAAGGGCATTGCATCGCACAATGCGTTTGGCTAATTTTCTTGATGATAGATGCACTAGCCGGAACCTTGATCTTAAGTTCATTTCCACCCAGATTCGTGCCTATTTCCTCAAATTGTTTAGTGCGACCTGGTCATTAACAAATTGATTTCTTCTAAGCAATAGTTAAAATTAATTTTTAAATTGACCTATCTTCCTATGCTTTACCTGAACATTTGATGCCTAATCTATTTAACATTACTAAAGAAATTATTTATAACATTGTATATAGACCTTTTTTTAAAAAAATTAAAATGGTTGAAATTTCTTATTACTATTATTATTTAATTGTTTTATCAACTACAAAACAATGTCTCACCTTTGGGTACATGTAAGCAGTATTGGTCAGTGTTCCGACAGACCATTTTTTGTTTTTCAGGTGGTTTTGGACCCGAACAATAACAAGGATCATCAGGGTCTTCACAAGGCATACTGTTGTAAGGATCACGAGCTGCAATATTTTAATTAATGTTAATATACCTCGTATAAAAAAAATAAAAAATAGTATTTATTACACCACTTATTATTCTATCAAATACTATACTCAAGACCGGCATAAAATATTTGCATTTAATAATAAAATCTAGTACTTCTACTCATATGACATAAAAACCAGAACAATTATACTCTTACATAGAAAAGTAAAGATCAATTTATCTTACAATCCATCCCCTTTTTAAGATACAGATAAAGCGTAAGCTTATGTTATTGAATATACCTAGTGGATGCCTATTATTTTTAATTTTTTTTCACTTGATGGTAGGTGACACCCCAGCCACAGAACATCAGTCAATGATGCTGTCGACCCAACTTTTACCTCGAGCATTCGGAAATCCATAGACTGAAACCGAAACGCGCAATATGCACTTCACGGCTTTTCCATCTATGATATTATAGAAGAAGGATGATTTGACTTAATACCAGGTGGGCAAACAGCGCCGCCGCTGCCAGTGCAAGTGTGTCCACCAGAGCCCCCTGCCCCACCATGCCCTCGAGCAGCACCACACACGCAAGGATCTTCCGTCGTCTGAAAATCCTTCTTCGGTGCGCAGGATCTATCTACAACACCCGAACTTCCTCTAGATTTACCACCCAGATTAGGAGCCCCACCACTTGCTCCTTGAAATGAAGTAATGATCAGTTTTCCAAAACATGAAATACGTAAAAACATAACGATCTCCCCAGTCTCTTCTCCGTCCGGTCCGACGAATCGAAATGAGTCTTTGAGCGCTTGGTAGCTGACACTTGTTGGATCATCCAAAAAATTCTTTCTAGTTTCAACGAATTCTTTTGTCATATCTATCGTACATTCGCCCATTATTATCTTAGTTGGTAGACAACCACATGGCAGAGATTTGTACACTGATACCTTCACGGGAAATTTGCTCATAGCTGCACTGATGTCACTTTCTTTGAGGGAGAAAAGGCAAGATTTTCCTGTGTTAAAGGGTTTCACGAAAGGACCGCCACTCTTAGCGATCCCCACACCAGGATCATCATCACATATCTCCAATGGTTCAACCGCATTGCACTCAATGTTAACGCATGTTCTAAAATCTTTGTCGGAAAAACAAGGGCTTTTAACAAAAACTATTTTATCAATTAGGACTTCCAGAAGGAAGAGACTATCATCGTTTTTAGACATGGTTAATATTTAAGGGATGGGAGTTTTATTTTTATAGGATTTTTAATTTTATAACATGCTTTTTAATTTTGATGCTAACAAAAGAATCAATGTGTCATAGTAACTTCTTTATGGTCTCAATAATAATTCTTTCTAAAAATCAATAAGGTTCTTGTTTAAAGCTTGTGCTTTGATGATTGTCCAGCGTATTTATATACCTAATATATTTTTTCTCAAAGGACTTGGTCGCTGAAACTGTTGAATATTACATGAAAGTTTATTCTATGACGTAAGTGGCCAAGGAGAGTAGGTACTAAATGGAATATTAATGCACAGGAAATGGCTAGGTATACGTTTTCTCGTGCTTAAAGTATGTCCAGAGAGCGTCACTACTTTATTTATAAAAGGTATTGCTTTGCATATATTTGTACTAACTAAAACATAAGTTCCGAACGTTGTATTTTGTTATTTATTTCGATATTAGTATATTATTTTATGTCAATACTGAGAATAAATATTAATATGATAATTATTATCGACACACGGAACTAAGAAATAGTGATTACTTTCAACAAGTTAACAGATAATAATTCTATGAGCATTTAAATAAAATACTGTATACCGGATTAAAACGCGATTTATTATTTATATTGTTTAAATTATTTATCCCGACGTTTCGGATGCTTTACAGCAACCCGCGACCACGGTGACTGTAAAGCATCCGGATACGTACCGGATTAAAACGCGATTTATTATTTATATTGTTTAAATTATTTATTCCGTCGTTTCGGATGCTTTACAGCAACCCGCGACCACGGTTTTAATCCGGTATACAGTATTTTATTTAAATGTGTGATACTCGCGTTAATAAAAGACAATATTCTATGAGCATTTGTTTATTTGTTATTTATTAATTAATATTCTTTAACTTTTAACTATCTAGTATCTACCCCTATTTTGAACACGTAACCATCTACCCCTGGTCAGTGAGACAATTGGGATATAATGCTATCCAAAAAAAAAAAACGACGAAAAAGGGCGAAAATTAAAATGAAAAATGATTTCTTTAGAGTTTTTAATTTATATAAAAACTAGCAACATGCCCCGGCTTCGCACGGGTGCAATGTCGATGTACTATACACAAAACAATAGCCTATGTTACTTTCTAATTATGAAATAATCGTAACAAACAAACAAAAATCTCTCCTCTTTATAATATTAGTTTAGATTATAAACACTTATAAAATCTGCATTATTAATGAAATAAAAACGATCCTAATGAGCCCAAGTGTGGTACTACAGATGGCGAGGAGAAGGTGGATTTGTGTTAGACTAAGGGTAGGTAGTTAAGGGTTAAAGGTTAAGGGGTACCCCGTGGCTTATTGCACGTTGCGTGTACATAGAACCTAGAACTCTCGATACGAATTTCAGGGAAACTAGATAAAATCTGGAACCCTAGGAATACGCATATAAAATTTGGTAAAGCCGTTTCGGAGGAGTACGATAACTAACATTGTGACATGGAAATCTATCTTATCTATCTTCTATCTATCTATATATATAAAAGAGATTCCCACCTATATAGTCACTCATCACGATATCTCTGGAACCATAAGGCGTAGCGACTTGAAATATGGTAGGAATATTCCTTTCGCCGAGTAGAGGTCAGCTAAGAACGGATTTTACGAAATTCAACCCACAAGGGGGGTTGCGGGGGCAATTGCTAGTTTTATATATAAGATAAAGTGTAAAGTGCAAGTGAACACAATGACACATATTAGTAGTGTAATAAGACAATGTTTTAAGGACACTAGAGGGTGCAGTTAAATTAAGGAAAATAGCCTGCTAAAATAGAACTGTTTATTAGCGTCTGTTGGCTAAATTACGGTAGTTTTAGAAAGAAAATATCTTTACCATTGAATAAAAATCTTTAGTGTACCTTTCCCCTTCTGTCAGTACTTATTCAAAGATACGATATACAGATTTAAAAATGAAATCATAAATCTATCGTGTTGAAGATGATACGCATTTAAATGCAAATCCGTTCGTATTCCATAAATTATATTATCACAAACTAAGGGTGCTTATTGACGAAAGCTAATATAATAATAATATTTGTGAAACATGATGCTCTTCCGAAAACTCTCTACTGAAAAGAGGAATAATACACTTTTTTTGCAAATGCAAATTAGGCAGTTCATCTTTCTTACAATGTGTAGGAAACGAACGCGAGGTACTTTTAAACATAGACTAAGGGTTAGGAGAATTAGGAGCAGAATACAGTAGCTTTCCAAGCAATATCAATTCTCTTCAATCCAAACTAGCAGAACAGTCAAAGCAGAATAGCACAGTGAAGTAAAATGGGGATTTAGAGTGGGTCTTTAGGGGCCGTTCCCATTGATGAGGAGCGGAGCGAAGACGAGTGGTTGTAGCACAAGTCTCAGGGTAAATATGCTTTGAACAACTCCAAATCCCGCTAAAACTAATATCCTTCAACACCCTCTGCTGGTTGCACAGGTAAAAGACCAGACGACAAAACCCTACGATAGAAATAAAAGGAAATAAGAACACTTGTGAAGAAGTCTCAGAAACGAATCACGTAATCGTAATTCATGAGGATTTTTTCACGGCTAATGTAGTCGGCTGCAATGAAGGTCATAAAAGGGTAATAATATTACCATTTGAGACTGTTTCCAATGCGCATTGGAAATGGTCTGAAAACATCCAAAATTAAAATGAAAAACTTTTGGTACGTAACTGTTCGATTTAAAGATATTATGTGTACTCAAAACTTAATTTTTTTTTATTTTTATGTCAGATATCGACAGACGAGCATGAGGTTCACTTGATGGTAGGTGATACCTCAGCCACAGAACATCAGTCAACGATGCGCTGTCGATCTAATTTTTACTTCGAGCATTCGGAAAACTTCTTAAATAGGTATTATGAATTCTTGAAACCCCTACAGGCGCATGAGATATCCGTGACTTTTCATTGTGAGGTGATCAGTATTTTACGCCCTGTCCGATCGAAAAATATATGTATTTAAATTGTTTTTCTGGAATACGAACTCGAGACCTGGAATGCCAAACACAACGCGCATACCACTGCGACGAAGCTGGTAAAAAGGATTATATTCTGGTTCTTTTTATGGGAACAACTGACGGTGATCTTCATAGTGAATCCCGACGTTGCAGGAGGTCTTGTTAGATAAATCTATTCAGACGGGTAAATTATCGACGCTACCTTTAGTCCAAGAGCCCACTGCAAGATTTCTACCCGAATCGGACTTATGAATTTTTTCGTCAAGATTTTTTGGTCAATGTCATAGGTGGCAGCCCTATTTTTTCATGATAAGGAAGGTTCAAGCTACAATTTAAGAAGAATAATCGTAAGTTCGATGCCCGGGTCTAAACCGGAAAACTACGAAAATGGGACAGGGTGGGGGGTGGCAACCTGGTATTTCTTTAAAGCACTCAACCTCCCCTATCAATAGAAAATCTAATCCTAAAAAAATACCGGAAGTGGCCTTATCACCCCTTCGGTCAAGATACAGGGTTTATCATGTTTGGCATCACCACTACATTCGCCATCGAATCGTATATAATTTGTCCGTAAGTCCGATACGGGTAGAAATCTTTAAGGCCGGCAACGCATCTGCAAGTCTTCTGGTGTTGCAATGTCTATGGGCGGCGGTGATCACTTACCATTACGTAAGCCACCTGCCCGTTTGCCCCCTTTGCAACTTTTTTTTTCTTTGTTATCGAAAAACCACTGGACCGATCGGCATGATACCATGACCATTCGACGCGGAATTAATTGTAGAAGGTTTTAGGCTATTCATTTTTTGAATTCCATCAACCCTTTACCATTTTTTTTTTAATTTATGTGCATAGTTCATATTCGTCTATGCTTTACAATTCGCCCAGCGAAGCGGGCGGGCGGGGACGGCTAGTAATATTATAAAGAGGAAAGATTTGTATGTTTGGATTTTTGTATGTTATGAAAGCTACATCATCAGCGAGTAACATTGGCTTTTTGTATCTACATTGCACCCGCGTGAAGCCGGGGTGCGTTGCTAGTTCTATATAAAAAAGAAGTGGGCTCTCCTACTATTTGAATATTATGCGTAGGTATTATTATATAAACAGAGGTGCGCGAATCGAACGGCGCACGGCGTGTGCAAATAATTCTAGAACATTCCATAACCTTCACCCCACGTCATCCCGAGATAACGCGCAGATGCATATCTGCAATGCGTCATTCGTTCAGCGCATGTCCATCGGTGTCGATACAAAGCCCGGGGATGCAGGTGTAGCTATAAATAAATGTAAAGTAATAAATTCAACTACCCCTTACTCCCACCACCCACCTCCAGTCTGAAGGGGGTACGCGTTGCATGAAACTGCGTCATTGCACAGAGCGCATGTCATAAATGCATTGATTTATCGCAAGGACTAACTACATAATATCTAGATGTGGGTGGCAGCGGGATTCTAGAACCAATATCATTCGAAAACGAATTCATATCGATACGATCTCGTGTCGATGGTACTATGAAGTTAATGTTAGAGTTTTTTGCCCACTTTCTGTTCTTTCAGTACCAAGTAGAATAAACAGTAGTGTGTTGGAGTGAAAACGCGCCTCGTGTGTTTTTTTCATTGATAAATTACCATAATATTATAGGAAATCTCCTATCGGTGAAAGATTTTTTAAAATCGGTCGAGTAGTTTTTGAGTTAAATTGTAACAAACAAATTTTTCCTTTTTATAATAAATAAAAAGCCTTTTATTTCCTTAATATACAAAATAAAACTTAATCTAATCTTATATCTAACGTTAATAATTTGATCTACATATATATTATTTTTTTACTGAATATAATAATAATGTATTTTTTTATTATATTATTATTAATTATTGATTATAACTATTAAGGACCTCTTAATAGAGTGAAGGCCTCCTCCATGTCTCTCCACTGTTCTCTATCAATAGCTTTTTTCTTCCAATGTTCTCCAGCAATGTGTTTAATTTCCTTTTCCCATTGTTCTGCTGGTCGTCCCCTTTTCCTTTTCCCTGTTAGACCCTTCCTTTTTATAATATTTACTTTTATAAATATGAGACTAGCCATCCGTCCCGGCTACGTCCGGGTGCAATGACGTTAAAAGAAAAAAAATAAAAAAATCATATAATACGAGTACATATGTTACTCGCTGATTATGTAGCTTTCTATTGGTAAAAGAATGTTTAAAATCGGTCGATAAGTTTTTGAGTTAAATCGTAAAAAACAAACAAATCTTCCCTATTAATAATATAAGTATAGATAGATGAGTCTCCTGTGCCATGCCCGACAAAGTTAAAACTTGTTGGAATCGAACCGGAACCTGCATCGCTAAAAGCGATGCGAATGCCACTGCACCATGAAAGTGGTCATAGTCAAGTATACATTTTATATTGTTATAATTGCGAAAATCAAAACCGTTCTTTTTGAAATTCGGTAGAGAGCTTATCTTATTCACATAGGTACATACATATATACATTATACATATATTATTTGGAAAATTCCACAGCTGCAACCCGGTTTGAATGAATTATGTATAAGAAGTTTGAATTTCCAGTAAACAATTTATGACGCAGTTATTAAATATATTTTCAAGAGTATGTAAATCAAAAAATATATATATTTTATGTTGGATATAGACAGGCGAGCATGAGGTTCATTTGATGGTATATCAGTCAATGATGCGCAGTAGACCGACTTTTTTACTTCAAGCATTCGAAAATCCATAGACGAAGACCAAAACGCGCAATGTGCACTTCACGGTTTTTCGAACGAACGAACCACCGTTTCATTACCCGGTCGAAATTTCGATATTCTTCCCACCCGTTCAATGCCCGAAGTGACCAGACGTAGAAAATATACATATAAACACGTCGTGCACTCAAGTCAATCTTATCGTGATATTTATTAACTATTCGTACAAAATATTATTAAGTATAAAAGACAAAGATCATACTGATAGCATTTCAATATTTAATGTAAATACTGAAAGCGACTAATGTATTAATTTTAAGGAGAATTAGGGCCAGTCTCACCGGTTCTAAATAAAGTTTCAGTTAGTTATTTGCCATTTAACACTATCTCACAGTTAAAGGTTGCTGATATATTTTTTTTGTTTCACCATCTAACTCATAGATAAATTAACTGGCAAATAAATTTATCCGCCACTTATTATTTGACGGATCGGCAACATCGCATTTTTACGTTTCGATACGACGAGCAAATTATTGCTATTTAAAATCTATTTTGAAAACTTAAATTGTATATTATTTTTTATTTAAAATGAGATATGTTTACTTTTTTAGTGTTCTCAAATATGATTTTATTATATTATGATGATAATAGACAGTGTATGTAATATAAATAATAAATATTAGTATGATTAGAAGTTTGTGTTCCAAATGTATTTACGTCAAATGGAAACGTAGATGTCATTTGTGACAAGGAATCTGACTTGTTCGGATTATTGACTAATCCATTAATTTTCAACGATTGTGATAGACTATATTGTTTTTTTATGTTTATTTTAAATGGAAAAACATAAGCGTGAAAGAAGCTTTAATTTTACTCAAGATGAAGCGGATCTAGTAACGCTTGCAGACGCAAAAAAAACATATAATTGAAAATAAAAAAGTGATGCGACTGTGATTTGGTTAAGTAAAGAAAATGCCTGGAAGGAGTGAATGCATCATCTGGGTCAATATATCACAATCACAAACACCTCAAGTTAAAATATGAGGCTGTTAAAAGAGATATGTAACAAGGATGTTATGCACGAATTAGAAGAACAACATCTTCTCAAAATAGAGTTACTAAATAAGAATTTGGGACAAAAGTGAAAAAAAATCATAAGTTCGGGAGTCAAACTTACAGTGTTTTATTTTTTGTGCAAATTTTAGTATTTAGTCATAAATTTTTTTATCAGGATTCTGTAAGTAGTGCACAGTAGTACAATATAATATAGATTTTTCACTTTGAAAATAAATGACATATTGTAATAAGAACTTTCTTTATTTTAACAGGTTTTCCTTAAATATTCAATTTGTTAATATTGATTAACTACTAGGGATCCGCCCGGATTCGCACGGGTGCAATCTAAAAAAAAAATAATAAAGATAATTGAAATGTCATATTATATCTAATACTTTACTTACCAATCAGTTGTAATCTTTATATCACTTTCTATTAATTGTAGAATATTATAAACAGCCATTTTGGTAAGGAATTGAATTCTAAAATCTTTATCGGCGAGTGATTCAAAATAATTTGGTCTACGGCAATTATTCGAATTCATCAAATAAAAATTCAAATAAATCCATCTCGTGACTACAGTCTACACTGGTTAATTTGAAAATGCTAGTAGAATTTATTGTACTGAAAAATATTCCAAAACTATTTCTATTCCCGCTATTTATATGTTATCTTCCAGTTAAAAACTTTAACATCCACTTGAATCGGCTGTTAAGTTACCAGCAACTTTATCTGCCAGATATTTCTATTCAAGACTTGTGAAACCGAAATTTGTAGTTTATCTTGCAGATAAGTTCCGAATAGGCTATTCGGGACTTTATCAGCAAGCGGTGAGACCGGCCCTTAGCTTAATACTTTAAAATCTGAAGAGCAAAAAAGTATCCAATTTAAATGTATTTATGGCTCTTTATTTGGGATATATTGACTTCCAAATAAAATGCTTTCCTGGACTTTTATTTAGAACTGTTCAAGAAAAAACAATCCCACTATAAATTATCTTCGTGTAACTGTTTAAGCAGTAGGTACACGTCAATATCTAGCTCACAGATAGCAGACATTTTTCCGACTTACTTAATACTTATTGTAAAACTAGCTGATGCCCGCGACTTCGTTCGCGTGGTGATCACTTTATGCTGAACTTTTGAGCAAGCTTTCTTCATATTATATATCCTCCATCCTCTGTACTTGGTGATTTCTTTTCGGAAAGAGCTATCAGAGTAGTCATTGACGGTTGCTTTTGCATCATATTATCGACATGTTTAATGGTGGTTAAGGTTGGGGTTCAAATGATGATTTGAAATTCAAAAGAAATACCATAGTAATTGAAAAAATGAACCTGACTTTAAAGAAACTTTAGGGAGATGCATATCAATCAAATTTTACGTCACCAAAATGCAGATATGTGTCTTTTTTCCACTAATCAGAGTTCAGTCGAAGATTGGAATCAATGCATTTTCCGTCTTAATTATATGCACGAAATTTAAATAAAATACTGTATACCGGATTAAAACGCGTTTTAATCCGGTATACAGTATTTTATTTAAATGTGTGATACTCGCGTTAATAAAAGACAATATTATATGCACGAAAATTGTACGGGGGTTTGAAAATACTTGCGACACATGGAAAAAACGCCAAGAAAATGTCTAAATACGAATAAAATGAAGGTATGGAGATGTGCAAGGTAAAATGAATGAAAAAAATAGTATGGCAATGTTGGCCAATTACTTATTTTTTTATAAATTTAATTAGTGTGGAAGATACTATATCCACCTCGATATTTATTTCATTTAATTGATCACTTTTAATTTCAGATATTTTTGTTTAATTCCCTTGGAAAGGAAAGGATTGATGAAAATGCGAAATAAACGATCTCATAAGAAATACATTTTTTATATAATAGAATAGTTCACTAATACATTTTCTATTCTCAATATTAGTTCTTTTAAAAATATAAAAAAAAAATACAAAAAAACATTTCCCTTAGGGATGATTCGAACTCGCATCTGAAGTTAAATAGTACGACCGTATATCCACTATGCCACGAACACATATCGAAAACGGCGAAATTATCAAACTATTTCATTTAAATATCAGACTGTGATTGACATCTGACAATTCGAAAAAGTTCAACGCGAGTCAGTTTGCATTGAAATTTCGTGATATGGTGCCTTTAAAATAATATTTAAATGATGATAACTTTTCTTTCCGATAACCGATTTCGATAAAACAAAGCCTCTATGTTGCCCCGGGCTTTCCTTAATATATTTGTGTAAATTGCATGATAATCGGTTCAGTATCTTCGGAGATTAGCGTGAACAAACAGACAGACAGACAGACAGACGGACAGACAGACAGACAGACAAGAATCTTAAAAATTGCATTTATGCATTCTGCTACCCTTCTTTTATCACCCCTCTTAATTTCTGGTAAAAATATTTAGTGAAGCGTAATTTCGATTCTACTCTTTTATTATATGTATAGATTATAGCCAAATTACACAAAATATTTATAAATTGTGATAAAATGATGAATAAGCTATATTATTGGAAAGTTTCATCGAAATCAGTTTCGTAGTTTTTGCATGAAAAAGTTACAAACATCCATTTACTAATCCATGCATCCATCCTCATAAACTTTCGCATTTATAATATTAGTAGGAAATACATACATTTATTGTATCAGTACTTATAAATATGAATATTTTAATCTATACAATTTACCATTTCATGTAAATGGCTATGTTTTAGACTGAATAGTGTGAACCCTGATTGTAACGTCAAGTCTCCACTGCTAGTCTCTGTAGCACAATAATGTACGCGTGATGGGATATGAGTTCGATTCAGATGGAATCTGATATGTTGATGATGTTCAGCAATTGTGTTTTACTCCATTTCTGGAAAATTCTGAGCATTCATTCAACCGGATTGAACACACATCTCATCATACGCACATTATTGTGCTAAAGAGCTCGTCCTCTAAATGTGGCCAAGATCCTTTGTCACGTAAAAACCAAGGCTTTTAAAGAAATATAAAGGTTTTAGGGAAGAACTTTGTTATGATACAGATAAGGGACTGTGCTGCGATCTTCAACAGTGTTATCAATCAGTCTTTATTTACCAGAGAACGGGACAGCGTGTTGCACTTTATATAGATCTGGCTTGCTCTATCCTCAAGCACATTGCAGGAGCAATAATACTGCAGATATGGTGGTAAAGCCTAAGTCTGTGTCACTCTATTAGGCATGTTAAGCGCCTGCACCAGACCAAAAATGGTTTATACTGTTAGCTGTTATATTGATGATAGATGTAATAAAATGTAATTTATTTTAGTAATTTTATTTAGAAAATTTTCTCATTATGCAAGGATATTTAACAGGAGGATAATTTTTGTAGTACCAATTACATGCTTCGTTCTTGAAAGGACGACCAAGCCTGAAATTAACAGAACCGATAAGTATCATGGTTAAAAATGTTAGTTTCGCGAGTGGTGAATGAGCAGAGATATATTAAAGACCCTGAAGGCAGCCTAATCTTGTGTAGAGAATGAATTTTAACCAATATAGTGGCATCTTGAATCTGAGCATATAATCAGTACGATAATCCCATCAAAAAGCAATGGCAAACTGACAAGGTTTAAGGTCTTAAGGTTAAATTTTTCAAATTTGTTAATGTTACGAGTAACTACGGTTCAAATCGCTTAAAAGACTAACAAACATCTATGAAATGACATATAGGTATAAGCAGCACCATACTCATTCATCATGGCACTTATTTCTTGAGGAGATAGAGTAGCAGAAACATCTGGATAATATTTCCACCTCTTTTGAGAAGAAGCTTGTTCTAATCGTATTACAGGGGATATTACATCAGAAATCTTCGTCTTTTTGCAATCTAGGCAAAGAGGATTTTGCTGTGGATAAGAAATGACGTTAGTAAAGTTATATTAATTGATCGGACCAAATGAGGATTAAGACTCTCAAGCTACAATTGTAGATAAAAAAAACTAAGTCGCAACTGTATTGCAGCATTTTATATTCATACCTAAGTACCTAATCGTTTACGTAGGGGCTGCTTAATATTCGGACATCTTTCACCCAACGTTCAAGGATTGCAACAATGAAAAATAATATTTGTGATTTAAATTGAGTGAACATTGAAATTGAGCATCAACCTTCGAAGTGTTCTCAGTTTGTTTGGAAGCGTCACATGCATTCAGACGCCGATACTTAACGCAGTCCAAATCATACTGATATGACCTGGGGAAGACATCTTGACGGGCTATTTGGAAGACATGCAAAGATTTTTATTTGGTTTACATAAGTAAAATAAATTAGTCTTTTTGGTGAGTATTAAATTAATTATAATTAATATAAGTTTAGGCATTTTTTTTATCAAGCGACGATCTTATAGTGCAGTTGTAGTATATGTATGTACAATTATTTTAAATCTTAAGTTATAACAATTTTTCTTCTTCTTCTTAAGGTTATTAAGTACGAGTTATTACTTTTATTTTACAGGAAATATATATTGTAACGTACTAGGTAAAACTTTTTCCGTAGTCATTCCATAGTTATAATAAGCATCATGTAAGGTATACGCATTTGCACCAGGCTTGTCGACCCAAAATGCTTTGTCTTTTTGAACCATCTGATCGATGACAGTGTCAGGAAGCTCATCTATTGTTGGTCTTCGGGAATAAAAGTATTGGTTTTTAGTTTATAATTAAATAACCCCATCTCTTTTTTATAGCAACATCTAAATATCTATATTTAAATAAAATATTATTTCTTCTATATTTATATTGTAAGATAAGTCTTATTAATATAATTAGAGTTTTTATCCGCAACTGTTACGTTCATAATTATTTTTGATAAAATGTGTAACTTTATCTAATAATATAATAATAATGTTCATATATTGCAATACATTCATCTTAAGGTGTGAGAAATAAAGCTGCGGGCAGTTTTCATCTGGTAACGCCTTACTGAAAAATAGTCAAGAAACCCAGGTGAAGAAGAATCCGAGTACCTACCTTCTCAGGTAAGTGCGTAGGTAAGTACTTTACTGCTTTTCTTTTTCCAATTTAAACAATTGGTAAAAACGGTTTCAACAATTCATTAATAATGTATTCAACTATGACGTAGGTACATGATTTTATTATAGACTGTTTTTCCTGTAAGTGTGAATTACGAAAACCAAACGATAAGTTTGCTGCTCTTTCATAGCCTTTGGTGGTTTCATACATACCTAAGTACACACCTATACGAGTACTGTATACATAATTTGAGTTTCACATCGTCACTTGTCGATTTTTTTTGGTCTAAGGCAGGGTTGTCTAATCTAAATGGGATCTTGGGCCAATAAAAATGACTAAATAGATTGGGAGGCCGCAAAATATTTACAATTTACAAAAATCGAAAAAATATGTAAAACGCAAAATTTCTAAATTTTGTAATTTACAAATACAAAAAGAAATAAGAAACAAAAAGAGGGTTACATAAATCCAAGCGGGCCTAGATTTGGACAGCCCTGGGTATGACTACTAATAAAGAGGGAATTTTGGATTAAATCTTATAATAATGTATGACACACCTTGGTGGCACTTCGACCAAAGCTCTTGTTAATGGTTGAAGGAATTTTCCTACAGTTTGTTGAGTTAAGACCGGAGGTCTGCCTGGTGTTAAACTTTCGTCTGTTTTTACTGTTAGAGATACGTCGTCGATTGCATATCTGAAAAAAAGCAATGTTACTTTTTATCGCCTACCGAATAGTGTTCGTAGCTTTTTGTCTAGTATTATTCCCTATGTACAAAGAAAATTGGTCTTTTGATTACTTTTTAGGATGATAACCCGTGAATTTTGAAACATTGCTTTGAGGATCTAAAGGATGGCGTGCCGATTCCATTTTATTTTGTTTGAATAATTTTATATTTTATTTTAAAGCAATGACTAATATATATTATAAGAAACTATTCAAGTAGTATCATTTTGTTGACAAGGTTATTTGACACAAAATAACAAAATCTGTTTCTAGAAGATTTTAAGTTAGACATTTAATATGGGTTAAGGGTTAGGGTCCACAATCAGTTTCTTTTTGACTTCTGTGGACTCTGTTTTTCATTTTAACGGTAAAGTATTAAAATTAAACGGTTGCTTTCGACATTTATTCCTTAGGTACAACAGAGAATCGATGTTTATATTAAAATTTATGAGTGATTTTTTATGGAAATTGACCGGGTCCGATTTCCAATTTATGCATTCAATTTTATCATTGTCTTGTGTGAGTCATTTTTCGTTATTATAAAATCGAATCGAACGGAATTGTTTCTTAAAACCTAGTCTTTTAGTTATACTTCGCAATATTGATCTATCTTCATACAGTTGCCGTATATTTAAATGCTTTGTGCCAGTGCCGGTGCTTAGAGGACAAGTTTCCACTTCTGATATCGAGTATGACGACTGACTTTTGAATAAACTAACAACAAGTATTTTTAATTATGTATATAATATAATACGGTTTAAGAATTTTATTATCTCAAAAGAATTACAAAAATTCACTTACTGAGACTAACTTATGCATATTGTGATATTAAGCGCAGTGTACAGACTTACGTTAATATTATTGTTTCACATATATATATAACATTCACAACCTAAATTAATACACTTCCAAATCACTAATATATAATGGTAATTATTTTCCTTGGAAAATTAAGTTACAATAGTTTAAGTAAGATTATACGTACTCTGTGGGTCACAATGCGAATGCGAACTGTCATTAATTAGTTCGTAAATGCTAATGTCAAAAGTAGTTGTGAAATGTGACATTGTGAAGTAAAAGCAAAGCGAGTTGCTTACTGAGTTTATGGTGCACTTATAAAATTTTGTTGTGACTCAGTATAGTTGATAGAAAACTATTTTAAATATAATGTCTAGAAATATAGTTTTCGAGGGTTGGTTAACGAAATCGCCACCTTCGAGAAGAATTTTTAAAACTGTAAGTAAACAAACAATTTTTTTGTCTGAAGTTTGTGACATTAAAGTGGTATCTTCTATGAATATAACACCAACAGCGATCGCTTTAAATAATGTTTGTAATATCAGATTATTATTTATTTGTTATATATTTATTGTTTAACTCATAAGGAATATGTTCAATTTATTTTCCGTTCAGAAATGGCGGAGAAGATGGTTTGCCTTGCGACAGTCTGGTGAACTACCTGGGCAATATTTTCTGGATTATTATTCTGATCGAAATCGAAGACGTCTAAAGGGTTCTATAAATCTAGATCTTTGTGAACAGGTAAGGAAACCGCGTTTAATTCATTTATATTATCTATTACACTTCTATTCAGAATAAACAAATAACTTTAAGGAAAATATATATAAAATAAATAAGGTCGATTGAAGTTAGGTACTACTTATTACTTTTTGATATTAACATAATAAGTACATTTGTTTCATAGTCAATACTGTAATATAAAAATATAAATAAGCCTTTACATTTAATATCCTTATTCAACTCATCGTTGTAGTCCCGCTCTCTTATTACCGATGAGGAATCTCAATTGGTTTTTTAATGTTTTTTTTTGTATAATTTCTGAATTCGATACATTCACTGTTATTATAATATAGATCACATTAAATGTTGAGTCTTGAGTTAATCTGATAAACAGCAGTGTTTATACACCACAACAATTATCAGTTTGCTTATTTACTTATTCTTAGAAAATAATTCCATAGATTGCAATAAAATATCCCTATTTATTTATAAAAAATGTCAAATCTCTATAGGATTTCTTGTTAATTTAATTTTTAAATAATTAAAACACTTTAAATATTGATTAATTGGTTTATATAAGTCAGTAGCATTTCTTTCCTCATCTGGAATGATTCAGATGGATAGTACTAGTCATGTTCCTATGTCCTTTTTATGGGTTATGCTTTCTCAATACCTAATTTATAATATTATACAGTAAGTATTCATTTATATCTATCAGGTATATGATTAAGATTTTTATTTCTTAAACTACTGAAAAATTTATTATTATATTTATTAAAATATATAAAAACAATTTTGTAATGTTTGTTAAAAACAAGCATTGAAAATGTGGGTTGAAACAAATTTATACTGATGTCTTGTGAGAGACAACAACATAATTTATTTACATTTGCTGTGACAATGTGTTGCTTTGGTAATTAACAAAATGTTTGTAATTTGAGCTAAAAAGGAATTCATATCTAAAAATAATTACCATATCATTTTATAAAAAATGAGCAAGAACTTTTACTGTTTTTTTATGTTAAAAAAAATAACCTGAATGCAGTAATGTTAATTTATAATACAGATATGTATTGCCCAATGATATTACTGTCTAAAGGACTACATATTTCAATTAAATCATAACATTTTTTTATATCAATATTATACCTATACATGTAGATATATTCACATGAAGTCTGCCTTTAAGTCGAATCTAATTGCATTAGATAGCATATATTGCATAGCATAGAGGCATCAATAACAATACCTACTGGAAATGTGAGAATATCTAAATATTAAATTTCTTTACTATCCACAGCACTGATATTCTAATGTAGTTGTGGTTTATAAGCTGGAGAAATTAAATTCATGTTAGATAAAATAACATTAATAAACAATTACTCCTAATACACTTAACAATTAGTCAAGTAGATCTCATCTTAGGATAGAGAATCATAAATATAATATATTTTGGTATGTTAAAGAGTCAGTGTTTGTACCAACTACATCCTTATATATTTATTATAGTGACTCTTATGAAGCTTTATTGGAGGTTATGTAAAACTCTGATATTACATTTAATACATAGTCTCCCGGTTTTCAAAATTGAATTTATCGTTGAAGCTTGGGCTGATTTTTAATTGTTAAATATTTTTTAAAGAATGACTTATTTTAAATTAAAGGCAGTTAATGGTATATAACAGCAAAACAGTAAAAAATTAATTGAAAACAGATAATGATTTAGATGTGAGCCATTCATTACACAAATTGATTAACTCCACCACTGACTTATTTGTTATATATACATACTATTAGCGGGAAGCTACGTGTTTTTATGCTTTCTAAAATATTTATTTAAATTTCAATATATTTTTACACTGAAAAATAATTTTTATATAGTAAAGGAATTTTTTAGAAAACTCACATTATTTAATTTCACATTTTGTTTTTTTGTAGTGAGTAACATTTGTACTTTTCATCATTATTATTATCATTATTTAGAATGTCTGGTTTCCCTAGCAATTAGTGATATTATAGGTTGATGCTGGATTGCACATGACCCGGAACAGTACTGGCACATTGGATCCTCGAATGCGTGGCTCAGTGTTTTCAATACAAACACAATCTAGGACTTACCATTTGGAAGCAGACTGTGAGGCTGAAATGGAGAAGTGGGTTGATGCAATCTGCCGTGTCTGTGGTCTTAGGGCCACAAGCACACTTCCAGAATCGGCTGATAGAAGTATGTCCTTATTTTTATGATGTCATATATTTTATGCTATGTCTTGCGCTGCATCAGTGCAATTAAATTGATATCTTGTGAGTGACTGAATTAATCTGGTATGACAGTCTTTTGCTTTGTAGGATTCTATTCCTATTGGTATGGTTGTATATGAGATGAATAATTTATAATTTTTGAAAGGATTTTTTTATAATTTGGTGATTATTATCAGAATTAAGTAATTAATTATAACTTTTGAAATTCCTGATGTTTAAGAGTAAAATTATTTAAATATTTTGTTTTGCTATATGATTTTGAAGCTGATAATATTTTTAAAGGTATGCAAAGCGAATGCAACTTTTTAAAAGTTTGCTATTTATTGGGTTTAAAAATATTTACTGAGCATTCTATATTGTTTTTGAGGAAAACTAACCAGTTTTAAATTTAACCCTTATTGTAACAACAATTTCAGATGAAGTTGTACATAGGCTATTTAATGGATTGATCAGAATGTATAAGTTAAATTATTATTTTATTATTTCAAATAACTGAAAGCTAATTTGCATAAATAACGAAACGAAACAGTAATAACGAACAATAAGACATAGATTATGAAATGGCAAAGCAATTTTATTATGTATTTTTATGTTTGATAGTTTATTAAAGGTTTCGACGAGCCGTTGTCTCGTTGTCTTGCTCGATGTATTGCGGGTTCGAAGCCTGGTCAAGATAAGTAGTGTCTATACAATAGTTTGTGGTTTTCATCTGAATTTTCTTCCCATCTAGAATACGATCCCTGAATCTCGATGAAAATCTATTATTTCTTGATGGTAAATATTCATCATGTATCATTGTTCTAGAATAAATTTTCTTTATAAACAGTAGCTCTTCTTACGTAGTAGAAGTTATATATAATAATAATTATCTCATGAAACAGAAGTGAAGCTGTCACTAAGTAAAATGATATACTGTTCACTTTTTTGTGAAAAGTATATTAACTCACGTAACTACATCGATTCGAGTTCGAGATCATTCTCGAACCTCATCTCGTGGTAATAATACAGCCTGTATCGAATGCCCGGGATTCTAGCTAGCTACCGCCTACACTCCCTCATCCCCTTCTGTCTAGGGCTCAGCCACCCGCCATGCGCATCTAGACGGATCACGGAGCCTAGGAAAACCATTCTCCCTCAGACAGTCTTGTTAGCTAGACGTGTCGAGTGTTAATCAGTGAATAAGCTCTTTGTTAAAATCATTCTATTAATTCAGATAATTTAAAATTTCTTGTGCTCTGTGTTAGACATTACGTTTTTACATTATTTGAATTTCGAAATTATGCTGATGTTATACCCTTGTGGGTGATTATCAAATTAATTCCTATCATTTATTTGAAACTTCCTGTCTGATTAGACTCTATCAAATCTAATATTTAAATTTTCCCCTATTCTATAAATTTTAAGTGCGGTTTGTGGAAGATAATCGAGTCGTCTCCAGGAGTGGTAAGTTTAGGTGTAAAGCTTAGTTGACTCTTTGTTCTATCTCTATATTCTGATTGTGTGTTTGCGTGTCTGCAAATTCTGTTTTAATTTCTGTGTAATTGCGTTGTGTCGTCTTTTGTGCATCTGTGTAATTTGAATGTTAATATTTCGGTATAAATGCCGGTAGCGCAGGGAGAGGTAGTGGTGTGAGGGTCTGAACCCCACCCCCACCCTCCTCTCCCAGACTTGCCGCACTGCGTGGGAATCTGTATAGGGGAGGGGGTGGCATCTACGTCTCGCGACTCCTAGTTACCTTTATGACGCATAGTGATTTTAAAAAATGGTTTAAAGGCGAACGCGAAATTCTGCTAATATTATTTCATTTGGAAATATTTCGTGCTAGCGACATTCTGTAGGGTCCAGCAAATGAAAAAGAAATACAATTTATTTTATAGGTACATACCAAATGAGCACAATGACGGTAATGAACGAACAGTACGAATTCGCGGAAGGTACTGGACCCTATATACCGATATCTGAATGCATAACAGGAGTCCGTGCGGCGGTATTATATTTTATTTTTTTGATTTTGATTTTTATTATATGAGCTGGTATCCACTTCGTCAAGATAATAAGTGCTTGTAACGGGCGTTGGGTGTAAGTTTCTTTTTGTTTATGAGAAATTTTAACAGATAAGACGTTTATTCAGAAACACATTTGATTCGTTGTTTAATTATAAACCTTTGCAAATAGTTTACTCCGGTCAAAATGTGGATACTAGCTCTAAATCTTCCTAGTAGTTTTGCTTTATTACCCATGTAATATTTGAATTGCGATGTTCTTCTTTTAGAGTGAATGTTCTTATCTAAGGCGGTTGCTTTTAGCGAATTATAACACTTCATATACATTTAATAGCGAACAGATTTAGTCACTCAAAAATACATACATAACTTTAATAACTTTTAAATTAACTCTTTGTGCCATGGTGGCACTCTCAGAGTGCCACCTGTTTTGGAACCATTTTTTGAGCAATTTCGGAAGAATTTAAAAATATTTTTGGTGTTTCCGCATCAGTCATATATTCATAAATGAGAATTGATGTGCAATAATTTAAAATCATGGATGATTTTGTTCAAACCTTAACAAATCGCAATTGTTCTAGAAAAAAAATCATTATTTCCGGAAGTTTTCGAAGTACACATTTTTCATTACGTGGGATTAGCTCAAAATTTTGTACTCGGGGGTTTTTGGGGCTCAAATTTTCGAAATTTAAGATGGCGGACTAAAAATGCAAAAACCGTTTGATGAAAGCGAAATTTGGTACCCAGGGGTTTTCAGGGTCGCTGATTACAAATCTTCAATCAAAATTCGGAAATTCAAAATCCGCAAAAAATAAAAAAAAATATCCGCCATTTTGAATTTGAATTTTTGAGGGCGGAATCGTAATAAGACATCCCAAAAACCTCCGAGTACTAAATATCAAGCCGATTGGACTAAAAGAAAAATGCGTGACACAAAGGGTTAACCTAATGACATTTTTGCAACAAGACACTAAGCTATTCTGCTATAAAGCAACTGCCTTGGTTAAACAAATAGTATATTAGACAAATTGCTTAGTTGATACTTTTAATACTGCTGTGTGTAAATAGTATGCTTCTGTAGTCTTTTCATGTATGTTTTAATTTTTATCCTTATGTTTATTTTAATTTGCTTTTAGGATTCCCAAAGTTCTTTCACCTTCGATCCTAATAATATAGTTATTGGAGCTAAGTCAACTTTCGAAGAAGTGTCTGAAAAAGGTCAACAAATATATTTAAGTCATCCCCAAATACGTATCAATAACGTTGACTTATCTGAAAACGAATCTAATTTAAGCGACGAGGAATGCAAATCACTTAACACTAGCCAATCTAATATAGGTATGTATTAGTGGATGATTTTCACGATGCAAGTGATTGCAAAGTTACATCAAGACTACGTCTATCGATTTCCTATAGGAACATTTTTATGCAAATTAAAATCACCAAGATTTTAATTTGCATAAAAAGTGAGGTAGTTGGCAAATATAGCTGGCGTTGTACTTAGGTCGCATTAGCATCCCAACCACTGCCGTGTGTAGACGTTTAGGCACTTATGATATTTCCATAAATTTAAATTAGAATAGAAAATAATAATTTCTAATTAGTATCTTTTTTAATTGCATTTTACTTTTAAAACATTAGAAAAGCTTTTTTTTTAATTATTTAAATTTTAAATCGGGAAATAGTTCATGTCTAATAAATACTTTATTTTATTTATGTCTCGAGGGGATATATACTTGTTCAATATTCTGATGCATTCGTAATAAAACCGAATATCGAGCCACGTTTTTTTACAGGATTTTGACTTAGTTTATATTGCATTATATTATATTAACATAAAAATAAAATTTACTGAATCATACGCTCGTTTAACCCTTTAAAGTATAGTGGTAACTCACGTTACCTCCTCGATTTTTTGAATTTTTCCAATTTATTTACATTTCAACTTATTACATTCGATTTTTTTTTTAAAATACCGATTTTTTCCGGAATAAATCATTTTCCAAGAATCTAACTAAAGGAATAACTTGAAATTTAGTTTGAGTGGATTTTTGGCGTGACTGATTATTATGAATCCGATGTCAAATTCAAGATGGCGAATCGATAATACAAAAAAGTTGTTTAATAACGGTAATAGTTGGTACCAAAAAGTTTTTGGGCGTCGCGATCGTGAATATTCTTACGAATCAGAGAGTCGAAAAACTTCTTGACTACAAAATTCCTAGCTGATCGAATGTAAAGAAAAACGTATGCTTCAAAGGGTTAAGATATTTTATTTTAACCCTTAACCACTGACGTACGTATGTGGTACGTCATCCAAACGGTTTTTCGTTTAAACTGTATTTTGCGCGGGAACTAACTAAAAAAGCAAGTTCCTATTGTAAGAGAATATTTTTGTACTGATTTTTAAAAAATGTCTATAAAAATTACATTACCTCAAAGGCAAATATTTTTATGAATATTATAACTACTTTTTTTATAATCCCTATTTCATTTAAATACTCGTATACAAACGCATTACAATAATCACTAGAATTACACCCTATTAATGCATCAGAACGTCTTCAAAATTATGTACGTATGACATACGTACGTCAGTGTTAGTGTAACAAAATGACACGTCAGTGGTTAAGGGTTAATCTACGTTTTAAATATTTTAGTTAACTAGGTAGAAGTCTTTATGATAAATCGCGAGTAAAATCGGTATTCTATTATTATATTAAATTAATTTTGTATTTTATTATATTTAACCGAATTCCTTTATATTCCAGAGAATTGGACTCTTGCTAGATCCTACGTGAGGCCTAGTCCGAACGATGAGAATAAATCAGATATGAGAGCGTCTGGCAGCCGGAATAAGACGGACAGGTTGCAGGTGAAGCCGTCGAGTAGTTTCAACCAGGCCGAGAGAGCAAAACCTCAGGGAAGCCCTAGAAAACGCAACGTGTCCGAAGAAGGTAGGATATTTCGACTGGCGTATTCATAGGCCTAAGCATGAACTTGCTAAAAATTGCAGTTGCTTCGATCTGTCAGTTGTGTGAGAAATTAGTTGCTATTGCATACATAAATATTTTAGATTGGGTGAGGTTTTCATTGCACTTAGGTTTAAATAAGTCAACGCATTGACATAGTAGTAAATGGAAACCATATCATTAAAAAAGTGGCATATGTAATACAAACGTAGATACATAAATATATGATTATGAACTAATTAATGAATCATTAAAATAGATCATTTATTTTTTATTTTTGATTTTTGATTATGTGCAAGTATGGGATACAAGATACTTATTATGGCGGTTTATATGTATTAACAGAATATATAAATTTGAATAAATACTGTTTCTAAATAATAAATAATGCTTTTATATCACAGAACAATTTTGATTGTTGATTGTTCCTCTTTTAGTTCGGACAGATTTGAGCGCGCCCGAAGCCCATTGAATACTATGTCAATGAATCAACAGTATTATATTTAGGGACAAGTTAAATATATTTATAGAAAAATCAGACACTGACGATCATGCATGGGCCTAAATTTGGGATTTAATTCTAGTTAACTATATTTTTATTAATAATTATTTTTTTAAATTCTTTAATACATACATACATACATATACATCACGCCTCTTTCCCATTGGGGTAGGCAGAGATCACGGAATTCCATATGCTCCGATCCTTACATACCACTTTCGCTTCTTCTACTTTCATCAATGCTTTCATACACACTATTAATTATTAATTCTTTAATGATTAAAAAAATATATATTTAATAAATATTTGTTTGATTTCAGGACCTCCCGTGCCGCCGAGACCGCCGAAGACAGTCGGATTTACCGCAGAGAGTAGAGATTCGTTTCAGGGACCTAAGTTTCAAGAGCCTGAGCGCGACAGATCTGTAAGACGTGTTTTGTAATGTACGCGATTTTAGGGGACATGTTATTGCACTTTCACATTTATTTGGTCCTAGCACGAACGACTTGTGAAAAATATACGTATCGACAATCTTATTTGTATGAGAATGTTGGGTTCTAGGCAAAAACATACAATAATATAGTGGTTATTTTGACTACCCTCATGATACATTTGAAGGAGAGTGAATATAGAAGAGCAGTATGTAGAGCACAATAAAAATAAGTTTTTTCTCAATTCAACATATAATACATTTGAAATTGTATACAAATGACATATTGACCTTGCGAATACTTTCTCGCAAGTTGTTCGTGTTAGGGCCTGTGTTGGTTTACTCCCGAAAGGTTCTAGTTCAGAATTAATCGAGTACGATTCGAACTAAACAATTCGTTCATGAACACTACCAAAAGATACCATCGCGCTGTACCTTAAAACTAAACAAATGTCGATCGAACTTCTCGATTTTTTAAGCACATTGCTAAATTGAGTCGTAGTATCATAATTTAACGTTAAAACACTCGATGATGTATCCAAAACGAATTCAAATTGAATTTGGGGAGTAAGCCGTCTAGGGGCGATGGTCAATACTAAATTGATTGCAATTCCATTTGTAATGGATGTTATTATATTAATAATATATAATCTGTAACATGACCATATAATAATAAAAAAAACAAAATGGCGGCCATCCTATCAGATGGGGGGATAGACACCCATATGTGGGTGTTTTTGTAGATGATATTAGGTAAATTAATGCCCTTAAATTATCACAAGGCCAGGTCATGATCAGACATCATGATACTGTATATACTTGGACTTACCTCTTTGTATAAATATGATAAAATGATTAACCAACCATAAATGACACTATTTCACATTAGGTTTGATATTTGAAAGTTAATTGTTACTTGAATTTCGGCCGTTAGTTTTGTCCATTCGACAAACTGGTTGAAGTATTTATCCTCTCGTCAGTGGAAGAATCGCCACACAGTTATTAATAGGCGCCAAAATCTCTATGGATCTAATCCTATCTTGTTCCAACCTATTGGAATTCGTTCTAATAAGAACGATATCCAATATAACCGCTGAAAGTCAACTGATATGTCGTCATATTCAAGATGGCGGCCGTCCACATGTAAGAGGATATACAGTAGGGCCTCGATAATCCGAACACTGTATACCTTGTTTAAATCTATGGAGCGTTCGGATTACGATATGTAGATATATTGAAAAGTATTTTTGTAAGTGAAGTTATATAGTATAGGTATATAAGTCAGATTATTTGTTATACCTATTTAACTTAAATGTTATAATACATTTAAGAAAAATCTAGTATGATACCTACTTTGGCGTGTGATATTAATTCACTGGGGTGATAGCGTCTTGCGAGATTGCGCGACCGACAGGGGAGGAGTCGTTCGGTTTATAAAGGTGTTCGGATAATCGAGGCCCTATTGTATATCTTTCTATCGTTGCGTAATGAACAGAGGAATTAAGCGCAAATCGGAATTCAGTGTGGCTGCGGCGAGTAATACATCACATTCTAACGATTGAGCGAAAAAAGCTTCATTTATTTACTTCAATATTCCAGCCGCCATTCCCCTGGCTTCGGTCGTCCCGAAGAATGTCTCAATCAACTTCTCGATCGGGCGTACTTCGACCAAGAACGGTCACAGAAGAAGATTGTTGCCTCACGCATGTAAGACACAGTGTAAATATCTTTCACTAACATATCTAACACGTTTTTTTGCGTGATGCCACGTACTGTCCTAGATATAAGTACTAACAAAACTAATATTGATATATTATGTGCTATAATCGTAGACGCGTGGTTATAGTTTGGGCGAGCGATAAAGCGAGATCATGGTTGTTACGCATCTGGAAAACAGGGAAAATCGAGAATACTTAGGACTTTGTTCTCCTGGAATAATCAGGGAAAAGCCAGGGAAATTTATTTTTACAAGAATCACGAGTCCATGGATTTTCTTTTATCCTTTAATTTATTTCACTAGTGTAGTATACAATTCAAGTTATTGTTTTCCAACTTGCCTCAACTTCTGATGTTTGATATTCAGTTATGATTCAGTTATGATTCAGTTATGATACTTGATGAAAAATAAAGTGTTCTATATCCCTAATCTCTCTGGAATTTTGGTTGAATATGTGTGGAAAAGTCCAGAAATTTCTGAATCAGTAATGCGTAACAACCATGATTTTTTAGTAAGTATCCATCAAGATCTGCTAAAACCATCTTGTTTTTATCGGTAATATAATGCAAATTGAAGGATGTGGTTGTTATGGGATATTTATTGCTCTTGTATCGTTTAAAATAATATTTATGGCTTCCACTATGAAGAGTTTACAGGAAGTTTAAGTATCCTATACTGTTGTAAATAGACTTGCACCGTTCACGCTATTACTGTTATTGCACTAAGCTTACTTAATATATATTATGAGACTGGTAAAATCTCAATCGAGGAGCAAAATTCCTTTCAAGTTCCTTAGAAAAAAAGACTGATTTTTGTACATAACAGAGAAAAAATCTCTCAAGCATGTTATATATTAAACTGTACATATATGAGAAGAGACGACGTTTGACCATTTTGTCATATAAAAATTGTTGACGACAAAAGGCACGTTGCGTCGCGCAATTGCAATGTGGAATTAGTTTTAATATTCAACTATTGGTCGTGTTTTGATTAAGGTATTATGTTTTTCAGTCTTTACAGCAGTACTGTAACCTTTCGACTATCCCGCCGGTCGTCGATCGCGCTTTAAAGCCGCGTATCACCAGCACTAGTGTTTGTCACGTGAACCACGTTGGAGCTCAGGTATGAGTCTTTATACTAGCAAAATATTAAGCTTGAAATACCAGGAAATAATAAAAAAAAACTAGCCGAAAGTCGACTTTCAAAAGGACTGACTTTCGCTAGACGAGAGCTTAAAGTACCAATAAAACTGATTAAAAAACTCGAGTGCTTAAAGTAACCAATAAAACTGGTTAAAAACTACCTGAAAGTCGACTTAAAGCGCAAGACGAGAGCTTAAAGTACCAATAAAACTGGACTTAAGTCGACGTTTTGGAAGTTCGGGCCACTTTAGGCTATAAAACTAGCCTAAAAATTGCATTAAAACTGCAAGAACGAAGGTAAACATCAGATTAAAATTACCATAATTCGACTTTTGCCGATGCGAGCTAAATCAATTTAAAATTACAATGTTATAAACCATTTATACAACTAAATAAGTATAAATGATAAAACTCACGTCATGTGAATTGTGGGCATAAGGGCTCCTACACACTAGCGTTTGTCTCGCGTAGGCGTTCGATGAATATATGCGCGTGTAGACGCCGCGACAACGCGACACGTGAGTAGCGTTATCGCCACGTCTCCTCTGGGGCACTTGAGTACGCTAGCGTCGCGGGTGCATTACAGTGGCGTCATGTACAATCCTGTTAACATCCGATCTCTCCCCGCCACCAGCGCCTCTGTGCACCCGTTGATTGTGTCGATTCCGAACGCTTCACGTTCATTCGTAGTCAAGCGTCTGTAAGTAAAAAAGTACATTTGACGTCGAAATGTTTATTTCACGCCATACAAGAACGTCCATATGAGACATTTTCCTGAATGTGTACAGCGATCGCACTTTAAAAAAAAAAAAAAACATAATAATACCGAAACTGCAACGAAATTGTGTGACGTCTGCAACGCGCAAGCGCGACGCGTAGGTTACGTTGTTGCGGCGTCTGCGCTGCGCATACGTTCATCGAACGCTTACGCTGAATCGCTAGTGTGCAAGGCCAATCCCTTACTCCTTAACGCAACTTAACTCTAGTTTCAACTTAGACTAGTGTTAAGTCTGGCTCAAAACCACAGAACAGGAAAAATAAGTGAAAGTGCAAAGTAGGCGGGGTACGCGTGTCACAATTTAGCACGGTGCCGCTAAATCGATCACAGTCAGACAAAATCAACCTTATCTCTTTCACATAAAGATTAGTTCAGTAATTAATTATATTATAATATATTAGTTTGCTTTAATATTACAAAACGTCGTATGTACTTTGTGCGCTAAACCAAAGTAACCGTTATCGCAAAGCACTAAGATATATTATCAATTGTAGGACTAGTGTAATTTATCTAGTTTTGAGTTAAATAAAAACAACGAATAGAAAAAAAATTGTAACTGTAGTGTTAAATACTCCATTCATTTGTGTGAATTTGACGACAGTCGATACGGTACAAATTATGACATATTGCACTTCTACTTACTTCTGTTCTGTGCTCTGGATATGGATACCAAGTGGTATGAAATACTACCTATTCTCATACCTACCAAATATACATAAAAAAAAATCATAAAATCGTTTCGGAGGAGAGCGTTTACAAATACTGATACCCAACTAAATCTATATATACTTAAGATAAAATTTGTTTTTGTACATTTCAGACGAATGTGTCTTTCCCACCTGAGCCACTCACGAGCCGACCTGCGCGGTCAACCGATGTGTTGCAGTACTTGGATCTCGATCTGAGCTCGAAAAATGATGAGGTACGACACGTAACATTATTTAAATAATCGCTTGAAATTTATTTGGTATAAGTTTTGATGAGCAACAAATAGGCAATTAATTGGATTGCCATGAAAATTTGCGTCATGCGTCTAAGACATTTGATTCGCGGATGTCCGTTGAAAGTGGTAATTACGTACCATCACTTAACACAAACAATGAAATGCATTTATATACGTCAGTGATGTCAATTTATACAACTGACAGATTGATATACATTGAGATACATCGGGGACTGAAACCCGTTAATTTTTATTTTCCAAAATACTTGTCTGACTGAGATACCATGATATTCGTTTTAAAGAGTAATACACGCTAAACTTTATATAATAAAAATAAAAGTAAATATGAATAAAAACGAAAGAATATTAACAAAAACCTTTATTATACCGGTATAACTCCCATAGTAAATTAACCGGTTTCAGTCCCTGTTTGACAATACGAATACTTTATGGCGAGTTGTTTAGGTTTCAGCTGGTTATACGCTCTCTGATAAAAAATGAAATAATTCCACGATAACTATAAAATATGTTCAAAAGCTAAAGGCCTAAAAATTAAAAAAAATATATTTTTACAACTCTAGAGGGCGTTGTCCGATTATCGTAGTTGAGGTTTTTGGCAATATTAAGGTGTTACATCAGCGCCATCTCTTTAACTTGGATTGTAACAGTACTAAAATTCATTCTCTTAGAGCCATCTACTGAAGCTTCTAAATTATATGAGACTAGCTGATGCCAGCGACTTCGTTCGCGTGGGTTTCATTTAAAGCTGAACTTTTGAACAAGATTTCTTCATTTGATATACTCATATCCACTATTACACATATTATCATACATTCATATTGATTATACGAAAAAGTTTGACGTGAGTCAGTTTACATTGCAATTTGTTGATATGGTGCCTTTAAACAAATTGATGATGATGAACTTTTCTTTCCGACAACCGATTTCGTTGAAACAAGCCTATATGTTGCCCCGGGCTTTGTTTAATATATTTGCGGTTCAGTATCTTCGGAGATTAGCCCGTACAAACAGACAAACACAGAGAAACAAAAAAAAACTGGGTTTGTTCTATTTCCCTTCTTACATCCGCCTGACTCGATTTTTAGCATTTTTTTCTATGTACAGACATTTGACCTCTACAGTTTTATTATATGTATAGATTGTTAAGATTTGCTGTGAGAAAGCGTCACTCATTATCGGAGTAGCTAATCTAAGGATCTTATATAACAGTGGAAACAAAAAGAACTTTCAATATATAATATGTTTTTATTTATGATGAATGAATTCAAAAGCGTTGTTGCCAAACATAAAAATTATACGATACATAAGACTAACCACTTACCTGATATTATATAGTATTTATTATTTTTAAATGATTTTCTAAATATCAAAATACCTTTTTTATTTTAAAAAGTATTTTGGTACTGTATAACATCTCCAAGTTAATGCTATTTATGACAGTGAATAATCAAACCATTGTTATTGCGAATAAAACTAAAATAATTCAAATTAAAAGAAAAAAAATCTATATTTCATAAAAAAAAAATTCAGTGATAATTATTACCATGAGTTATAACATAGTTTGACATAGTGCCTTTGAGTACTTTATGGTATGTATAAATCTATTAACTGATTGTGACTAACATATGGTGGATGGGTTCGGTCAGTTTTCAGATTCATTCCGTCGGCTTTTATAGCTAGTTTTTACGCAGCAATTGTTTCTTCATTTTTAAAACTACATCAATGTTTATTGCTTGATCTTAGAGCCAGTCACTTTCCAATTACGCATAGTCTGAGTTCCGGCCCTTAACTATCGGAGACCCGTAATTATCTAAACAAAGAATCCCTTAAAAAAAAATTATTTGATGTTTCATACTACTGCCGGCCTAGTATGACAACCACGTCAAAAATTTGTCGACCGTTTTCTTGTGTTTTAATCGATTATCTCTTTGTCTTCCGGGTCTAACAGGACACTTATACATATAAAACTCGAATTCTAATGTCAAAAGTTGAGATAGTTGAAATCTTGTCTATCAAAGTTGTCGATATTTTATATCTTAGTTTGTCTTCACTTGTCTGCGAGATATCTATTGATGGTCATGCTAGGCGAGCTGAGCAACTATTAAGTCCATCTTTTTGGTAAATTATAGTAACTATTAGCGGATGAAATCGATATTTAGAACATTTTCATGGCAAAATACTCAAAAATCATTTTGCAAAATTCGGGGTTAAATTATTATTATAATTTCTTTGACTAAATCACGTTCTAGCTCTAAGACTGTACATAGGCACACATGCCGTAAAGGGAACAATTTCACCTATTCATTCGCTCTAAGAAACATCAAAAAAAAGACTTCTCAACCAGTGGCGGGATTACCACACAAGCTCAAAAGCCCGGCTTGACTACTTTAACTTAATACGTGTTTACTGTTTATATATCGTCGCTTTAATTATCAAACTTCGTATCTCCATTTGGTCAAACTTTACAGGAGGAGGAATAAACTACAAACAGCTCAAACATTCCGTGGATATACGTAATTTTATTTTTTTGTAAATACCAAAAAACTAAAAACAATTAGTAGATACGATAAGTGATTCCATCGTATTCGTTACGGTATTTTACACAAGATGGCATCAAAAAACAAAAATCGGAAGTTTTGGAGTTACGAAGTTTGATTTTTAGGCCAGAGATATATTACTTATTTAATTACGTAATCATAAAAAGTATATATCAGTCATAACTGGTATAATTACGTGAAGGGCATTATTATATTTCTGTTTTGTGCTTACATTATCAGGGCAAGCCGAGCTTTTGGGTTTCTATGGTGGTCCCACCACTGTTCTCAACATTATTATTGGATAACATCGGTGTATACTTCTAGGGACAAGATGGCGCGCGCGCTTCGAGAACTTTCAACGCCGAGCCGCGGGCCGATTACAAAACGGTTGATTTCGTCAGGACGGAAGCGTTCAATATCACCCGTCAGGACGCCGAGGCTTCTCGGAGTGTGCAACAATGATTAAACCCCATATACGCAAAAGTATACAAGAAATGTATAAACAAGAACGATATGTTTATACGTTAATATGTATACTATTTCGTATATTGCGCATTGCGTCAGTTGTGGATGGCATTTACTAATTGGACAATTTTAGGTGTAAGTGTGAATAGATATGACTAAGAATTATTATAATATTGTAAGACAAGACGATGTTTCATCGACAACCATGAAATCCTTATCTTCCGAAATAATAGTTAGTACTAATGTATTTAATATTTAATGTGTTTCTAATTTTTAGATATTACGTAAGATATGGCGCTATGATTTCTATAAGAAATAATGTTAATTTGTATTCCTAACAGAATTCGAATACGCAACTATTCTCAAATAAATACTTTTGAACTAAGATACGACAGGCAAAAAGAATAATAAATAATAACTTGGGGACATATTGGGGTACATATCACGTTTTTAAGGGGTTGATGGTTGGGCTTGGTAAAAGAGGAAATTTGTTATATGAAGTGGTAACAACGAAAATCTAATAAATATTTGAGCCAAAACTATGTAGCATGACATGTTCGGTCGTTATTTTAATTTTCTATTTGATATTCTTCCGTTTCCTCTTACGGTTGGCTGTAACGAATTTATTACAACAAAACAGTTTTAATCTAATGAAGCTTTAAGTAGTAGTTTTATAGGTTTTAGATGTATTCATTTATATTGAAGTAACATTATTTTTTTAATTTTCGTGAACTGGCCTACGAAAATTGACAATTTTTTAACCGAATATCGTAAATTTTGACGAATACAGCAGGCGTGTCATGACAGAAAATATTAGAACGCGTTATACAATAAAAATTTTGACTTAAAAATATGTCATGATAATACGCCATTAAACATGATTAAATGCTACTTGGAGCGTGTTCGGAAATGAACTGACTATACTATCAGTACTGACGCTGGTTTTACTGGTAATTGCGCGTCCTATTTTACTGATAGTGCTGCCACCACTGTTAAATCCGAACGCATCTTTCAGTACTTTCAGTGTAGTGGTGGCCATTACATACGGAATGCCGATTATTTCATTACTACGACACTCCATACCTCTTGCGTTAATGCAAGACGCTTATTATTTAAAAATATTTTTTTTTAATTTTTTTTATGAAGAATAAGTAAACATTTGACCGCAATCCTGCCTGATGGTAAGCGCGGATGCGATCTAAATGGGAGCATGCTTACTTAGAAGAAGCCTATTCACTCTGGCTTTGAAGACGTCAAGATTGTAAGAATCGGGAAAGACAGACCCAGGTAGAGAGTTCCATTGCTTTTTAAACTAATTATATAATAAATTTTAAACTAATCGAGCAGGAATCCAACTTTAATCAAACCGAATACAGCACGGGGCGGCCATATACAATACTGACTTTGCACTACTTCGGTGCTGACAGTCTCGACAGCCGGAAGTCAGGACTCCATAGGACCAATTTCCAACATAATGGTCATACGTTTCAGTTGTAACAGCCATGCTGGCATAGATGGAAAAACCGTGAAGTGCATATTGCGCGTTTCGGTTTCAGTCTCTTCCGAATGCTCGAAGTAAAAATTAGGTAGACAGCGCATCATTGACTGATGTTCTGTGGCTGAGGTATCACCTACCATCAAGTGAACCTCATGCTCGTCTGTCGATAACTGACATAAAAAAAGGTATGTGTGTACTTATGTACACGCGTTAGAAGTTATACTTCTTTGGCGTCTGAAGAAAATTTTTTAACAACAAAACTGCAGTAAATATCGAAGAAAAATGTTAAAATCAATCAAATTCTATTCTGTAGCCAACTTCACATCGTGCGCGCGCAGGTCATCAATTCACTCTCATCCAAACGCGCCAAAAGAAGTATAAAGACTTAATGAGCGGTTAAGCAGACAACTTCATACTGTTAATTTTGTGCGCGCATCTTAAAATTTCACTCTCATAATTTTTTCATAACGCGCCAAAAGAAGTATAACTTCAAAAAAAAAGAGTATTTTAGAACGGTCATCTAGTACTGACAGTACTGTCAGCTCATTTCCGAACACGCTCTTGATATGATAAAATAGAACTTGAAATAGCACAAATGTCGTTCAAAGAAGATAAAGTAAAAATAGATTCGTGTTGACGAAACCGAACTTCCGGTTAAGTTATGAGTAGAAATAATAACCTAGGAGCATTTGTAACACGGACCAATTTTGGTTCTCATCTAATAAAGATACGAAACTAAGTGAGATTTACACACTCGTTGTTTCTTAGTAATATTATTCCTTTTTTTAAATATATATATGATCGCATTTTTGATTGTGCTTCTTATAAAATATATACTGTATATTAATATGTTATTACTTATTATGATCATAGGTTTTGTATTCGTTATCATAAAATAACGTCGATAGGAATATTTTTATACATATGAGATCTTGAGTTTCGAAAAACATATTTTAAATTATTACTTCTACTAAATAGATTTTGTAATATTTTCTATAAATGAACATTTTCATCTTTAGATAAATTTATATGACAGCAACAGTGAGATTCTTAATAGTTATTGACAAAAGTTAGTGAGAGGTAAGGGCCTTTTTAATCAGACCCGAGGATACAGGGACGCTTGCATGTTATCATCTAGCTACGATAATGGGAAGAAAATTGAACGATTGTTATTTATGGAATAGTTGTTTATACTTAGTATGCATTCTTATTCAAATGTCATGGCAAATTTCAGTCAAAAAATCTTATATCAATACTAAAAAATAATGTGTGTAAAGAGATTTAATTTAATATGCAATGGTTGGAACGAATGGTCATCGATGGATGTAAAAATAACTGATATCGAATATTCTCGATGTTTATATACGATTATAAGTTTTTTAAAAACCTGTGTGCGTGACATTTGATAAGAAATGGGTTGTTTGTGCCTTGTCTTAGTGAGATATTAAAAAAAAAATGAACTATGAAAGATAATAGTTCAATTTGATTTCCGCTATCGAGCGACATGCTACACTATTAGACATCATTTGTAACTAAAATAATGTTATTTATACGTTTGATGAAAGGGTTTTATGAGAGGTTGGCTTCATTATTTTCGTATTTTTTCCTGAATTAAAAAAATAATTTGCAAAAAAAATTGTATATTAAATATAGTATTGCATTGCGGTATCGGATAATTATTATTTTCGAAGCTTTTTTTTCACGCGCAACGGTGCTGTAATAATCATACAACTCTTTTACAGTAGTATTATTGCCTTGTTACTTACGAGAGAAGGTGACAGCGCGATATATCGTGTATAGCTGTCTTGCTCTATCGTCGATGATAATCGTGCAGTAATATTGCTTAAGGAGATGATGGTAAAGCTTTTGTTCATATAAATATTTTAAACTTTTTATGCGACGCGAAGAAAGCTTTTCGTTTTATATAACTATATATAAAGTTTTAAATTGTCTTTTAAAGCATTTTGCATCTCGACTATTTCATTATTTTTTCATTCACTGTTCGTTTTTAACTTTGTATAAAAATTTTAAACGTTTTCATCGTAATAGCCTCGTTTTAACATGACTGAATAGGAATTTTAATATTTTATATTTCGCTATACTAATCATTTCATTTTTCAATAAAAATATATATTATATATGTATGTATTATGCGATAAGTTTAACATAATTAAAAAAAGTCCTAACCAAATCAAAAGTCATGCATTGCTGAGCAGCTTAATATAATATGGCTCAATAATTATCCATAAGAATGACTATTAAGAGGCTATTTTATCTAAAAAGATATTACATCCACTTCATCGTCGATTCAGAGGGTTGATTATACTCGGAGACTAAGAAGAGACCAATGGTTAAGCACTAATAGACAAAAACATCACATAACATAGCTTTTGGACTAATGCTTTATTATTTTTTTAAGTTGCCCCCTACCTAAATCGCTACAGAGTATTATAATCGGTGTGTAGTCCAATTATTCTTAAATAGTAATTATTTAGTGCGTAATCTCTAATATAAAATGAGTATTATTAATATCGTTTAAATACTAGTAATAATATGTAAATATGGTTGATATTTTGTAATAAAATTCCAAACTTAAAAAAAAATGTTAGGTGTTAGAAATGATACGCACAATTAGTTATACCGCGATAGTGATACGAAAAAAACTAAGTTGAAAGTATTAAAATTACAATATCATGCAGTTATTTTAGATCTATTTACATATTTTCTATTTAGCAAAGATATTAGTAGGTGCTGATTTTTTTTCAGTTTCGTCGTCAGTAATTATTTTGAATTTATTCCGAATGGACTAGTTGGTATCCATTTACTTCCATAATTCAGATATTTTAATTATAATTTTTAGTAAAATATAACAACGACTTGTATATAGCATTTATTTAAATATGTATTTTTCTTTATATTCAACGTTTTATAGATTTTGTTACTTATTCGAATGTGTATTATGCGCATTTAAAAAAAATATAATTTATGTCTTTAGTTATGAACTAAAATATTATACCTGCACATTCATTTTGTAGCTTTACGTAGCCAAATATATTTAATTTGGGTTATATTAATTTAGAAATATTTTATCATTTTATTGTGTATTTTTTTTGTAAATATTGTTTGTAATTCTTCTATTTTAGGCTTTAATAATTGAAATTTTTGTTTTCTTATCATTTATTTTGTGGTAACCATTTTTTAAATTATTTTTATGTGTATGAAATCAATAAATAAGATTGAAATATTTTTATTTTTTTTCTTTTCTTTTTTTGCTCTATTTATTTTATTTTTTATTAGGTTTTTATATTTATAGCACATATTATGTGAGTCTGAAATGTTAAAATGTACAAGTATAAAAATCGAGGTTGTTTTACGTTGTGATTTTTGATTGAACTTGTGCCAAAAAAGATTTGTTTCGCGTAACTTATGTTTTTTGATATCGATTTACTTTGAACCTTACAATAATTCACTATAACGTGTTGAGTGATATTCATTTATTTTATCAATATTATCTTATTTTAGTAACGAGTTAGTCTGTTACAACTAGTAATTATTCGTTGTTGATTCGTTTCACATGTTACATGTAAATATTGATGGTTAAATAAGGTATTCATCTTTTTCTAAAAAAAAACAAAAATTTAAAAAAGAATTAGAACAGTAGAGTAGTTAAATAATAAGATTTTTTTAACTACTACCGCCATTTTGTGTGATTGAATAGAAATGGTAGTTATTGATTACTCTAGATCATTAGTGAGATAATTAGGAACGAGGTAAGTATATAAATATATACTTAGATTAATGTATACGGTTCCTTGTGTTACATCAGTAAACACAAAATTGTCTTAAATTGAGGATTATTTTTCGAGTCTTACATAATACGTAGGACCTCTTTAAGTCGAACCTCGGTAAGTCGAAAAACTCCAGAACTCGAAAAAATGTTTTGTTCATATCCCTCCATTACTCGAAATCTCAACCCTCTATAGGTCGAAAGAATCAGTAAGTCCCTACAAATCATTTCAGTACTTATGTATTTTCTCTCCATAACTCGAAAAAATAAATTGGTCCTCTGCATCTCGAACATAACAATGTTTGATTTTACGACCTTTACAACTAGTCGGATATTCCCTTACACAATCCGCCCAAGTCGAAATCCTTCATAAGTCGAAAACTCAACTCTAATGTTTTGGCTTTTCCCTTAAAGTTCGACTTACAAGCCCGCTCTACATTAGGCCGCGAATCTCGGATCGATTCTTTGCGGTTAAACACGCTGCGAAGAATCTCGTAACTCCCCACTAGCAGTAATTTATGTCAATTTGAAAGAAAAAGTGAAGTTCGATTGCGCTTCGCGGTCCAAAAAACCGACAAAAGTCGGGGAACATAGCGCGAAACTGCGAAGAATATGCGAAACGGCTCCACACTTAACGATCGCGCCCTGTCGCAGCTTTCGCGCATTAGTCTAGAGCGGGCTACAGAGGTCTACTATATACTCGTATAACCTTACATATACTCAACCTGTTTTAGTTTTTCCAAAACAATCATTTAAAAAACGTGTCTTATAAGTTTTTGGGAATTCTATGTATGATGTAACCATGGATTAGACCATCTTTGTAATCGCCGTAGCTGGTTGACCATGCCGTTCGTCCTTTGAAGGGTTTTAACTCATTTTCCTTTCAAAGGTAGATCACCGATGCTTAACCAGTTACCTCCAGGTGTTACGAAAAGTAGGTTAAGGATTTAATTCGGAGTTGATTCTATAGTTATAAAATTAATATGGAGCATTTCATGTGCTTTACAATTAGATAAGTAGGTACCTGCTCCGCCGAGGCGAGTATGATAATTGGTAAACAATACGTCACTTTTATGCTCGCTTATAAATGATTCTTAATTAATTGAACCGTCAGTGGATAAGAGCTTCTGATATACTCTTCGGCCTCGAGGAGCGACCTCTAGTATCAATTGAACGGCTAAAAGTGTCGTGCGAGGTGTTAAGATTATTTAAATTGATGTATTATTATAATACACTAATACTAAAAACATCGGATTTGGGTTCGATTAGGTACTTGTAATCGATAGTTAAGGATTTGTTAGTTGGTGTGGTAACGCGCGCGTCCACCTCAAACATTTTTCATATCTTAATTCCGACGCTCGTCCGGAACTATTGCGACGCTTGTTAAATACATGGACCGATTGATGACCGAAAAGACGAAATTCCTAACATGAGTGATACCCACGTATTCAAACAAAAGGGACAAAAGCGTTTACCTCGCGCCATTGTTTTGCCACCGTTTCCTATGATGCTTGTATTATGGATACAGGCATGTAGGTGTCTACAGTGACAAGTTAGTAGTAAATTTAATTTAGGGACTAATAATAATTGAGGCCATGAGAGCCAGAGCGGTCTAACTAGTTAAACAAAAGTTTCAACAGTAAGGAAAAAAGTTCAAATCATTTTAACTTTTATGAAAAATAATATTTTTAATTTGCACTAATCTTGCCATTTTGGCGCTATGACTACTACGCGCGTTTACAGTTGTTTTAAGTACTGAAAAATTTACAGTTAGGCCGCTCCGGTCTCATTGCCTCAATTATTGTAAGGGCTCGTCTGTAATAGGCATAACATCATGGTGTAAATGTACATACGAAGGTTAGATTTAGTCTTTAAGCAATGTAGTATATATATACATACATATATATTATATATAACATGTAGCAATCCTCTCTACATTGCATCATTTTATAGATAACAGACAATGGTGCAATAATGTTCTTGTTTATTATTTATAAAGTGATACTTAATAGGGACTGGAAAAATAGTTTTAAGATCGATACGCACAAATAGTATAATTAATAAATTGGACTAATAATCCACATTGTAAGAGTAAAATTAAGATTCCCATACGGAATATAGTCCCTGTTTTATTTTCAGTTAATGGATGTCCGTAAGTAAATTGTGTAAATGTATTTATATAATTACAAGTGGGTACATCCGTTAACCGAAAAAATAAAAAAATTATATTAGGTTTTGAAGCTCAATATTAAAGTTTATTGTGTTGGTTTTGAAGTAAATTTGTTATTGTTAAAGGTATAATTAGTATATTATAATAACCGTTTATTTGTTATTGGTTTGAGCACGTAAAGGATGGGTAAAAGTAGGGAAATAAGAAAGATGTATGAAGCTGGTGTGAGTGGAAGAGTCGGAACCTAGGCGAACGTACCTCGAACAAATCGGGGACGTTCTTCAAAACCGATGAGCATGTATGAAAGCTTTGATGAAAGTGGAAGAAACGAAGGTGGTATGCAAGGATCGTAGGATTTGGAATTTCGTGAACTCTACCCCGCGAAAGAGGCGTGATGTATATGTACATATGTATAATTACCGAGGTTTTTTTGTTACTATGGCGGTAGTAGACATACTTTACAATAGTTATATAATATTTACAGCCCTGAGATATTTTTTTCGTTGTAGAATAGATAGTTTTTTTTTGGTAGGTGATAGAATATTCTTTTTTTTTTAATTTTATAGTTTTCGATGGGCATATTAGAGCTTATTTATAGTTTGCAATCAAGATGCGATGCCGTTAGAGATGCATTGCGTAGATTTTATCACTGATTTGTGTTCATTTGGTAGATAGACATTCGAGTATTCTTAATTATTAGTTAAATTAATATGTACAGAGTTACCCTTCACCAGTTTGATAACAGACCACTCTGTTTATTCTACGTATAAATAAATCATTTTGATAAGTGACAAGTTATCGGAGACGATATATATGATATATTTGAAATATATGTTATTTTTCAATTTGATTGGTTGAACATGTACTCAGTATACGTACTTTCGGACTTGTGATAAATATAATTGCGTTCCAGCGATGAGCTTAATTGCCATAATGGAAAATCTTCAATGTCAAAGGCCGTCGAAGTTGATAAAATTGATTGAAAGTGGCCACAGCGAGAGTGTATGTTATTGTTAAACTTTAATTCGAATCTTAATAAGTTTCTACGAATAATCTCAATATTTTACACCCCACACAAGTTCTTTTTAAATGTTTTATCGGTTTATTTGGAAATTGAATAGCTAACCAAACAATTTACTGTTAAAGTATGTATGTTTTAAACCCATAGATCTGTAACAAACAGGGCCTAACACGAACAACTTGCGAAAAAGTATTCGTATCGTCGAGCTGTAATTTGTATGAAATTTCAAATGATTTCTCAAACAACTGACAGATACAGTACGATTCGAAAACTTTTTATTAATCGATAGTCTTTCGTGCTAGGCCCTCAGGTATTTTTCTTTAGTTTGGTTATCTAATCAGTTTCAATAGAGTAAGGAAAAGAGACAAGACAGGCAAGAACACCTGCCACTGACGAGCGTCTTGTATCTTATGTCGGGTCCTGTATCCAACTGTGACCACACTAACACTGTTTATAGTTTCACACGTCAGTGTATAGCTTCTGAGATATCATAACATTGATATGGCAACTAATTTGAATATCGCTGGCCTAATTATCAAACTTCGTAACTCCAAAACTTCCAATTTTTGTTTTTAGATGCCATCTTGTGTAAAATACCGTAACGAATACGATGGAATCACTCGTATCTTGTAATTGTTTTTAGATTTTTGGTATTCACAAAAAATAAAACTACCTATGTCCACGGAATGTTTGACCTGTTTGTAGTTTTTTTCTCCTCCTGTAAAGTTTGACCAAATGGAGATACGAAGTTTGATAATTAAGCCGACGATATAGGAACCATATAGTTCTAGAAGAGTCCGTGTCGAGGCGGATTAAGAATACATTCCTCGACCCCATGTCGGGAAACCAGGGTGTCGTAAGAGGCGACTAAAACCGACGGTGGTAGGGCTCCGTTCGCCCGTCTGGCTGACTACCACCCCCCCAGTAAAAGCCAGGCGCTCGCTGGGCTAAAAAGGGGGCGCCAGTCTTCATTCTTCCCTTTCCTCTTCCCTTCTTCCTTTATACTTCCCTTCTTCAACCTCTTCTTCTCTGTCTTTATACTTTCCTCTCCTGTATTCCTATCGCTCTCTTCTATCTGGTTTAATTAATATTTTAATCAATCTAAATGTGTAGGATTTTGTGTGTAGTATGTATTCAATTTTCGAAATCTAAATGTTTTAGTGATAGGCAAAGTCCGATGTTGGCATAAAACTACGGTATGGGAATATGTGAAGAGCGGTTTTCGAGGGATGAGCTACTATAACAGGCCTATTTGACATCCCGGGCAGTGGACTTTATAATTCATAAGTCAGCGTTATTAATTAAATGTAATCCAGTGTCATACATATACTAATCTTATAGCTGTAAACGACAGTGGTACATAGCGCAATTATTGACAACATACCGATTTTTTTTATGCCAATAATTGCTTATCTATGTATTACTGTCGTCTTAGTTTTAAATGATTAAAACATCATTTCATAATTTCATCGAGCATGCAAATTATTGTGCTGATATTATTTCACTATAATTTTAAGATATTGATTTACATATAAGATATTGATATTGAAAGCCTACTAGCTAAGAATATATTCCAAAGATTAATATAAGTAAACCATATTTAATCACTATTCTTAATGGGTGTCTATTTAATCATAGTAATAAGTAAGCTGAATTATACTGTATCGGAAATTGGCTTTCGATCCAAGAATGTTTTAACAGCTGGCGGCTACCGGCCGATTCGAATGTACTGATGATAAACAGTTAAATTCAGCTATAATCGAACATTTTACGAGCACTGCTCATTATAATCTGAATGTTAGATGTTATAATTAATGTTTTAGCCCGCTCTGCATTTAATCTTTACATATTGTTTAAAGATCGCCGTCTTTTCTTTGGATAAAAATTAATATGTTTTCTGAAAAATTGTTTTATAATTTTTATATAAGTTTTAAGATTATATTGTGTTAAGATGATTACTTTCTCTGTTTTAATATGCGGGATTTAATGTGTAATCTGTGTGTAATAAAAAAAATAAAAAAATGGCCTTTCGTTTTAATTTAGTTCAAGCTCGTTTTCGTTATGAGCTTCGAAAGTGAGGCGTTGGTTGATATTTACTATGCATATGACTTTAGAGTCAGTTACAGGTGTGTAGGCAGAGTGAAAAATATCATACTTCTACTTAATTATTTATGAAAGAACATCACCGCCTGAAGAGAACTGGGTGAGTATCATCCGTCAAATATTTCTTCCGATTTTTCCAAATCATGAAATATGCTTGATATTAAAAAAAAATTGCTGTGTGGTAATTTTATTTCAACCCTGTATTATTAAATTAAGTGACAGAACTGGTTAATTGGTATTACTGATCGTATACCTGAACCTGATCGAATTACAGCGAGCAAGTTTCTTTAAAGGTCGGCAACGCATCTGTTTCTGGTGATGCGGGTGTCTATGGGCGGTTGTGATTACTAACCATCACGTGAGCTACCTGCCTGTTTACTCCCTATACAATATTTTTTTTGCAACAACAGAGGACTTCGAGATGTATTGCCTTTCTATATCTTTCATTACTTACAACATTGTGACAGAATATTTAAAGCCATACATTTCTCATGTTTCCCTGCTTATATATAAGTATTTAGGAAGTAATTGTATTTTTAAGAAACAAAATAAAAAGGTAGTAAAACAAAGTACCTGTACCAAGTTGTAGAAATTGTTGAATTATTTTTAGCCTAAGCATTATGAGCAGTGGCGTAGCTATCATATGGCAAAGTGATGCAATGCACCAGGGCCCTGAAGCTGAGAGGGCCCCCTGGGCTTTAGAAAGAGGGGAGGCAGCTCCTTGATCTATACCTAGTAATATTATAAAGAGGAAAGATTTGTTTGTTACGATTTAACTGTTATTGCGATATTATTTTCTCTCTGCACCGGGGCCCTTGTCCACCTAGTTACGCCACTGCATATGAGCCTTTTTTTTATTGTGGTGACAATGTGTTAACACACCCCCGACTTTTCGCCTTTACGGGATCCCTGGGTTCGCAGAGCATATCTCCCTCCATATGAGCCTGCACATACGGGTACTGCATATGAGCCTCCAGATACACCTACACATGAATAATTTATAAAAGTATATTATGTTAAATATTTTATTCGAATAATATACATAAAAAAATATTGTTTACAATGAATATATTAAATAACTACTTAATACTTGTACCTAAAATTTACCAAGGGCAAAAACACTGCGTTATTTGGGCGGAGTTTGCTACGTTTTTCATTTCGCTATCGCCGCTCAGAATATGCTCGTATTATAAATATTCGCGCTATAAGACCCAGGAATATCCTTAGTCTACCAACCATAAGGACTCAATGATCTAGACATACAAAGAAAGAAAGCTAGATAGACTAGCTTATGTTTTAGTGACAAACACTCAGAAAAAAAGTGTTGTGAATAGAACCAAATTTCGGTCGAATTTTGTATTTTCACTGAATGTTCGGCCGAACGTCGTATTCGTTTCAAACCACATTCGGCCCATCACTATTTTAAACACATTTTATTATTATTTTTTATCTCATCGTTAGAATAAAAGCAAATAAAAAGGTTTCTTTTTACCTTCTTCAACATTTTCTTCTCTGTCTTTATAATTTCCTCTTATTTATTCCTTCCACTCTCTTTTTTATTTTAATTAATATTTAAATGTGTAGATGTGTATTCAAATAGGTAACGAAATTTAAATGTTTTAGTTATTTACAAAGTCCGATGTCGACATAAAACTACGGTATGGCTATGTGTGAAGTGCGGTATTCGAGGGATGAGCTACTATAACAGGCCTATTTGACATCTCGGGCAGTGGACTTTATAATTCATAAGTCAGCGTTATTAATTAAATGTAATCCAGTGTTATTTTACTAATATTTTAGTTGTAAACGACAGTGGTACATAGCGCTCTTATTGATAAGATACCGATTTTGTTTTACGCTAATAATTACTTATCTGAAATGAAATCAAAGATTTTTATTGGGCTTCCACAAAAGATATTATGAATAAGAATAAGAAAATAAAGGCTTAAACTATTAAAGCTAAAAATATATTTAAAATAAATATATATTTATAAACTAAACAACAACAGTTGTGTGGTCGATGAAAAGGGTAGTCAGCTGATAGACACAGCGCTGGTTTTCAGTCACCCCTTTATGACTATTTGAGCATCTATACTACTCAACTTAATTAACTTATAATATAAAGGTATTTTTTTAAATTACATTCATATTGTTCTAAAACACAATATAGCAAATAATATGAGTCAAAAGTGTTTTTTTCCTTCTCCCTCCGCAACTAAGTCACGATTTGATAAGTATATTATAAGACTAGCAACGTGCTCCGGCTTCATACGGATGAAATGTAGATGTACTATACACAAAAAATATGCCTATGTTACTCGCTGACAATACAGCTTTCTATTGGTGAAAGATTTTTTAAAGTCGGTCCAGTAGTTTTTGAGTTTATTCATCACATACAAAAATACAAATCTTTCCTCTTTATAATATTAGTATATACCACCAATATGTACTTGTCTAGATTAGTTAAGTTTGTAACATTTTTTTTTTTTTTGGTACAATAAAGAATAATAAGCAATTAGTATAGAAGTACTTATTGCATTACATCTAAAACTGTGAGTCGTTTTTAATTGCCTCAACGGTGGTGGTACTTCAAAATTATTCCAGTACTTAGTTGCCCAGTAGAAGCTCCTTCTACATGCCTGCATGTGATGCCTTCATGAAAACAGTGTGAAGAAAGGCTCTGGTCTTGTATTGGGTGTTGACATCCCCAATAATAACTTAAGACGCAGTTCAACATTAAGATGCTTTCTTATTCGATACAGTCGTTAATCGGTAAAAGCTATAGTTGTACCAATATATTTTTCAATTTTCATCCATTGTAATTCGCTTACTCTTCCTATATATTTTATAACCTGCACTAATATGTTTCAATAAAAATTTTTGTATGCTATTCACAAAATCGGCACTATCTATGTATTACTGTCGTCTTAGTATTAATCATTAAAGGTGGATTATACTGTATGGTCAGTAGGAAATTAATTTTCGATCCAAGAAAGTATTGATGTTATAGTTAAATTCACCTATATTACTATTTGTAAGTCAGCTTTATAAATGAAATGTAATCCAGCGTCACACATATACTAATCTTTTAGTTGTAAACGACAATGGTATATAGCGCTCTTATTGACATCGATGTTAATAATTCCTTATCCATGTATTACTATCGTCTATCGTCTATCTAAAGCTGAATTATATTGTATGGGAAACTGACTGTCGATCCAAGTATGTGGTGTTTTACAGCTCGCGGCAACCGGGCGATTCGAAATTACTCATGAGTTTCAGTTTAATTCAGCTATATTATCGAATATTTAGGAGCACAGCCGGCCTAGCATGACAAGCGCGACAAAATTTTGTCGACCGTTTTCTCGTGTTTTAATCGAATATCGCTTTATTTCTTTCGGGTCTAACAGGACAATTACACTTAAAATTCGACTTTTAATATCAAAAATAGATATATTTGTCGAACGAGAGATATTTTCTATCAAAATTGTCGATGTCGATATATCGAGATATCTTACATCTTAGTTTGTCTTCTCTCGTCCGCGACATATCTCGTGGCGGTCATGCTAGCCCGGCAGCTCATTGTAATCTAAACCTCTTATTCATACACGTGTTATATAAGCTTGATATAGGTAGTTAAAATATGTCCTGTTTCTTTCGTTCTGTAGTCTTTTTATATTCGATAGAGCGAGACAAAACATATTTTTTAAAATATAACAAGCTTATAAAACGTTTATAAATAAGGCCGTAAGTGTTTAATGTTCTAACTTCTAATGAGACCGCTATTACCACCACATATTATTCAAAGATAGCCGTCTTTTTTATATAATTAAATCTGTTTTCTGAAAAATTGTTTTATAATGTTACAAAACTGTACATTATTATTGTACTTACATTTTAAAAACTATTTATATTTTCAACGTAGATTGTAATTTGTTTTATAATAAAATAAATGAGTGTGCATAGACCAGCCGTGTATTTTGTTCGTCTTCCTTCTAAACAGGTCCTTCTGAAGCCGTGAAAAATATGGTTGTGCAAACTAAGAGCAATAAACGGAGAGAGGAGAAGAGGTTTGCGTCCTCCATTTTGTAGCGTCAGTTTACAGCCAGAACCGTATCTGCAATTAGCGACCTATTTAGATTTTTAAAACATTTTTTATACAAATAAGCCTTTTTTTTAAGGAGGGGTATGCATTTGCGCACTGGGTACCCCCCCGCGAGATGTTATACGGGGGGAGTGTAGGACTCGTCATATGAATATATCCTAACATGTTTTAATAGCAGGCAATATTTAGGGCGAAACGTAGATTTATGAACACGAAAGCTTCATATGACATAATATACAGATAAAAAACTTAACGCAGCTTAATTTCTCGTTGCATGGAGGAGAGCGCATGGTTGACGGTGAGCTTCTAAGACAAGTACGGTCGTGCCGAACTTATCATCATGCAAGAGGTTGCAGTGCGCCTACTTTGCTGTAATTGGACGCTGACGGTAAGGATTTAGTTACTTTTGCTTGCCTCGTCCGTAAATGTGTGGTAGTTGTGAGATTGTTAAGTTATAATGATTAGATTCGTTGGCCTGTGTTATTTCTCGCAGAGCCTTCTTAACTTCCGATACTAGAAACGCGATGACAAGATTACGTTGTAGCTCGTAAACAATGTGAAGAGAATCTTTTCGTGTCTTTATTATCTAAATTTTTATGAGAGTGAACTTCACGTTTTGTCGTGTTCCAACGAATAAGCTTACGTCGCGGTTGTTCATTGGTGATGGAAAAGTGAAGGTAGCTCACATATGTCAGAAAACTTGAATATATCCCTTGAAGCATGAATGGGTCATCCCACGCTTAGAGCTTCAAGGTGCACTACTACCAGCTCATCTTGTCTCTTCCAATTTGGAAAATTATCGCCTCACACCATCAATATTATTCATTAGGAGTTATTCGCTCTACATTTTAGACTGGCTGAAAAGCGACGCACACTCCTTGAAGTCTCGTGAATCCCATCGGAAGGGAGGAACTACAGACGTTAATCGAGCGCTAGTACTCCAAGAGGAACATAAACCTTCCACACGTCCTCATAAAGCGTCTCAGTCGCATCATAAAGTAGCCGTAGCAGACAATCAAGACCCACCTCATGTTTTCACTACGTCATGGTAATATTAATAACGACACCGATGAGTTAAAACAGTTATCCAGATCATATAAGGGTGAGGATCATATACCCCTCTAAGGGGTGAGCACGAACAAGTATCGAAAGAGTATTCGTATCGTCGAACTATCATTTGTATGAAACTTCAAATGATTTTTCATACAACTGACAGTTTGACGATTCGAATACTTTGTCGATAGTCGTTCGTGCTAGGGCGGGCCCCAATTCATAGTTAACACTGGTAAGTGTAACAGCAAGTGTTCATTTTCATTCGATGATTACACTGCATGCTTTGCTAAAAAGGGGGTATAGCTGATTATGTTTAGTTGTTAGCTAAGAATATATTTAATTTTATTTTGAAAGATGAGCCGAGAAGAAATATACGTTCGGTGGAGGTACACATTGTTCGTCACAGTCAACTTGAAAGTCTCAAGAAAGAAATCGACTGTCTTCGCAAAGGACAATCGCTGTCAAATCAAAGCCGCTTCACGAGTACGTTGACAAGAGGGTTAGAAGAAAAATCTTGCTGTTGGAGAAGTTGTAATAATCATGAAACTATTTGAGCAGACATGACGGGATCCAGGTCGCCGATATGTATACCTTCCCTGGCGTACGAAAACGTGCGAGATATTAGTATTATTATTAAAAAACATAATGTTTTGTACAAAGATTATTAACTTATTTTATATTATATTTTTCTATGACTGTACTTTGTTTTACAATAATAAATGAGTTCGCAAGAACGAGCCGTGTCATTCAGTCACACAGGACTGTTTTTTCTAGTCTGTGTTCGGTACTAAAAGTAATAAAAAATGCCTTTATTTCTTAAAACCTCGTTTTCGTTATGAGCTTCGAAAGTGAAGTTGATATGTTGGTATTTACTGTGAATACGACTTTAGTGTCAATTACAGAGGTGTTGTAGGCAGAGTGAAACATGAATTATCTGTGCATATCATATTTGTAGTTATTTCTTTATGAAAGAGGATCACCGCATGAACAGGACTGGGTGAGTAAGTATCATCCGTCAAATATTTCATGAAACAAGCTTGAAATTAAAGATTTTTGCTGAATGTTATTTTTATTACACTCCTATATTATTAAAAAAAGAAACAGTACTCGTGACTTGCTATGACTGATCGTATTTTTTTCCTTCCAGCGAGCAAATGCAACACCAGAGGGCTTCCAGATATATTGAATTTCAACATTTTTTCTAAATATTTTATGCCATAGATTTCTCATGTTTCCCTGCTTCTATGTATTTAGGAAGTACAGTAGTATCTCACTTAGCCGGCACGCTCTGTGCGCGCCTCCTTCGTCCCTTCGTGCGCCACGGCGTATGCGCACCGTATTTGTAAACAAGTTGCATAAAAAGAGACCTTAACTAAGGATTATAAAAAAAAAAACGTCTAGAACATGAACATAAAGTATTCACTTTATGAAATATATTTTATTTTCTATATATTCCAATAATCCATAGATAATAAAATAATGTTTTTTTTTTCCCTCTGGTTTTTAATAGTGCCGGATTAGTGAGATTCTACTGTAATTGTATTTTTAAGAAATAAAGTGACAATGTACAAAAATACAGTAAAACAAAGTATCTTTACCAAATTGTTGCATTATGTTAAGTATAAATTACCTTATAGATATAACATGAAGGAATATTTTATTAATGTATAAAAAATAATAATGTTAAATAGTTTTATTCTAATAATATGACAAACAAATAAATGCTGTTCTTTATTGATATTGATACACTTTGATGTGTCATATTAGCCATATAGATTTTAACTATTTAAACACATTTTATCTCATATCTAGAACAAATGCAAATAAAAAATGTTTTTCTTCACTTATGTTTCCCTTATTCAACCTTCTTCTTTGTTTTTATACGGTCCTCTCCTTTATTCCTTCCACTCTCTTCTTTCTATTTTAATTAATATTTAAATATTTTATTTAAATGTGTGGTTGTGAATTCAAATAGGTAACGAAATTTAAATGTTTTAGTTATTTACAAAGTCCGATGTCGACATAAAACTACGGTATGGCTATGTGTGAAGTGCGGCATTCGAGGGATGAGCTACTATAACAGGCCTATTTGACATCTCGGGCAGTGGACTTTATAATTCATAAGTCAGCGTTATTAATCAAATGTAACCCAGTGTCATACATATACTAATCTTATAGCTGTAAACGACAGTGGTACATAGCGCTCTTATTGACAACATACCGATTTTGATTTATGCCAATAATTGCTTATCTATGTATTACTGTCGTCTTAGTATTAATCATTAAAGCTGAATTATACTGTATGGGAAACTGACTGTCGATCCAAGAATGTGGTGTTTAACAGCTCGCGGCAACTCAGTTTAATTCAGCTATATTATCGAACATTTTACGAGCACAGCTCATTGTAATCTAAGAGTTTAATGTAATACTGTAGATTATATATTATTGTACTTACATTTTAACACTATTTTCATTTATCAACGTAGATTGTATTTTGTTTTACAATAAAATAAATGAGTTTGCATAGACTGTTTGTTTGTATACATAGTCAGGTTCTTCTGAAGCCTCGTGCAAACTACGAGCAATTAAAGCAGAGAGGAGAAGAGGTTCCCGTCCCAGTGCCAGGTAGGGGCAGGGCCTCAGGTAAGTAGCCCTTCAGGTATTTTTGTAACGCCACCGCTGCCATAACCCACATATACAGCTCGAATCAGTTGTCTGCTAAAATGCGAGCGGATGGAGCCCACGCGCCAGTTCTACAGCCACACTGTTCTACACCATTTCCGCAATTACCATTTTTTTTAACAGTTTTAAAATAAACGTAGTCATATGAATATAATACTACCATATTTTAATAGTATTTCACCTATTAAATATTTAGGGTTGAAACGTATGAACACAAATGCTGTATATACAGAAAAAAACGTAACGCAGCTTCATTTCTCGTTGCATGGTGGAGCGTGTGAGGTTGTCAGCGACGTTGTAAGCAACGGTCCGCATTCCCGTCGACGTGGTGAGCTTCGAAGACAAGTACGGTCGTGCCGAACTCATCATCATGCAAGAAGTTGCTAGTGGGCGTTACCATAATTGGAAGCTGACGGTAAGTATTTAGTTACTTTTGCTTGCTTCGTCCGTAAATGTGTGAAAGTTGTGAGATTGTTAAATTATAATGATTACATTCGTTCGCCTGGATTATTTCCCGCAGAGCCTTCTTAACTTTTGACACTGTTACGAACGCGGCGACAACATTACGCTGTAAACAATTAGATTAAAGAGTCTTTCCGTGTCTTTATAATCTAAATTTTTATGAGAGTGAATTTCACATTTTCTCGTGTTTAAATAAAATACTGTATACCGGATTAAAACGCGATTTATTATTTAAATTATTTATCCCGATTTCGACCAACCGAAAATCCTTGCAAAAGAAAGTAGATTCTTTCCCAGACTAGTACGTGAGGCTATTGAAATTAAAAAACATCCTAACTTCAATAGAGAAGATGGTTTGAGACTTTCTAACACCTGGGATCCAGTAATTAAAAATCTAAAGCCCCAAATCAAACATACTAAAAAACAAGAGGACACCGTTAGTCAATATTGTCATAATATAGAAAATTACAGTAAATATCAACTCCGTAGGAATAGATGGCGTTAATATCAATGTTAATATGTAATGATTGTAAAACAAAAACTTGGCGATTAAAAAGAGTGGCGGCGAGTTTCTTGCCAGTTCTTCTCGTACGCTCTACGCCCTTGATTTGTGAACTGGTAGTAAATGTAAAATTAGAAGCATTTAATATTAGTAATATTAGTAATTTAATAGGTATTATTTTTATTCACGTTCATAGGTGTACATTGTGTTACCTAAATTAATAGATTATATTTTTTTTTAATTTAATTGAATTAAATATGGCAACTTTGTGACATTTCAAATATAAGACAACTGTCATCTTTCAGTCTCCCGCGACCACGGTTGCTGAAAAGCATCCGAAACGTCGGGATAAATAATTTAAATAATAAATCGCGTTTTAATCCGGTATACAGTATTTTATTTAAATGTGTGATACTCGCGTTAATAAAAGACAATATTATTTTCTCGTGTTCCCGCGAATCAGCTTAAGTCGCGGTTGTTCATTGGTGATGGAAACGTGAAGTTAGCTCTCATATGTAGGAAAGCTTGAGTAGCTTCCTTGAAGCTCACATTCATTCCATGATTAGATCTTCAAGGTGCACTACTACCAGCTCGTCTTGTATTATAAAATTTGGAAATTTGTCGATTCACTCCATCAATACGTTTGATTTGGAGTAATTTGCTCTACGTTTTAGACCGGCTGCGAAGCGACACACATTCCTTGAAGACTCTTGAATCCCATCGGGTGGGAAGGATTACAGAAGTTACGTGTGTTAATCGAGCTCCATTACTCCAAGAGGTATATAAACTTCCGTACGTCCTCATAAATCATCTCAGTCGCATCATAAAGTAGCCTCATGCTTTCACTTCATGTTAATATATAATATCATAATGACACTGATGAGTTAAAACAGTTATCCAGATCATATTAGCGTCAGTTCATAGTTAACATTGATAAACGCAACAGCAAGTGTTCATTTTCATGCGATGATTACACGGCATGCCTTGCTAAAAAGGGGTCATCGGTTATATTTAGTTTTTTTTTATGTTAGATATCGACAGCCTCGCATGAGGTTCACTAGATGGTAGGTGATACCTTAGCCTACTTAACTTTTTATTTTGAGCATTCGGAAATCCGTATCCGAAACGCGCGATGTGCACTTCACAGTTTTTCCATCTATTAACGGTGGTTTGTCATTCAGTCTGAATTTAGACATAACTCCCATCCATTTATTGCTCGATGTGACCAGACATGGGGAAGACATGCTTACAGAAAATTATAAACATGTTGTCCCGGTGGGATTCGAAACCGCGATCCATCGGTTCTACCAAACGCGTCAACGAGCCCCAAAAGTCCATCCGAGCGGAGATAAAAGTCAGAGTCACCATGAACGTCTCAAGAAAAAAATCGATTGTCTATGCAAAGCCGCTTCACGACCGCCCCCCTGCTCTGAGGTGTCTTCCAAGGTTCTTTGCCCATAGAAGAACGCCACGCAAAATCCTTCCAAGAAACAGAATCGAAGATATTATATTCCATCACTATAAAGGACTTTGCTGCAAGCAAAAAGATAGTTTGGAAATACATACTGCCAGTAGCTCCATTTATGAGTGGAAGTCTGGAAGTGACTGTTGCGGTATACAGACTGCATTTCAGGCGAACCTCTCAACTGATAAAGTACTACTCGGCAAAGCCGAGGTCCTTATTAACTCTCGACCGCCAAAGCCAATCCTGTTACCGGAATAGCGAAGGGATTCTGACCTTTTTATTTTCTCATCCTCACAGGTATGGCATTCCCTGTAGAGCTGCGACCAATTGCGTTGGATGGAAGAAGGATCTTCGTGTCACTGAACATTTCTGGCTGAGATCGATTTTACTGGCTGATCTTCCGAGCTTAGCAGTACGTCAACAACAGGGTTAGAAGAAAAGTCTTGCAAGTTGGAGAAGTCGTAATAATCACGGAAAACTATTTGAGCAGTGGGTCTAGCACGAATGATTATCGAAAAAGTATTCGAATCATCCATCTGTCAGTTGTATGAGAAATCATTTGAAATTTCATTAAATATAAAATGACAGCTCGACGATACTAATAGATTTTCGCAAGTTTTTCGTGCTAGGCCTTCAGAGATGACAATGAGGTCCAGGTTAGCATATGTAAATATATCTCCCCTGGTGTACTAAAACGTGCAAGATAGTTGTATTATTTAAAAAGGGGCGGAATGTACATAATGTTTTGTACATCATAAAACTTTTTAGTTATAAGCTATTTTTATATGAATTTTTCTATGTAGATTGTATTTGTTTTTAATTAATAAAAATGAGTTCCCAAGAATAAGCCGTGTCATTCGGTCCTATAATCTTCTTAAAACTTGAAGTTTATTTTATGTCATATAAGATGATTACATTCTCTATTTTGATATTCGAGATTTAATGTGTATTTTATGAATAATAAGAAAATGATCTTTTATTTTCATTTCTAGCTTCAAAGCGAGGCGTTGATATGTTGGTATTTACTGTAAATACGACTTTAGAGTCAATTACAGAGGTGTTGTAGGCAGTGAAACATGAATTGTCTGTGCATGTCACACTTCTACCTATTGATTTATGAAAGAGGATCACCGCCTGAACAGGACTGTGGATCTTCCATGAAATATTTCTGCCTATTTTTCCACATTATGATTCTAGATATTAAAGATTGATATTGAATGTTATTTTTATTCTACTCCTGTATTATTAAAAAAGAAACATTACCCGTGACTTGGTATGACTGATCGTATTTTTTTGCTTCCAGTGAGCAAATACAACACCAGAAGGCTTCCCGATGTATTGCCTTTCTATATCGATGCATTACTTACAACATTGTACTTGACTGACAATTAAGCCATATTTCTCATGTTTCTCTGCTTATATATGTATTTAGGAAGTAATTGTATTTTAAGAAATAACAAAATAAAAGGATACAAGATTGTTTTATTTTTAGCCTAAGAATTAAATTAGCCTACATATATATGAATGAATATTTTAATAATATTAAAATATATTATATTAAATATTTTATTGTAATAATATGATAAATAAAAAATGCTGTTCTTTATTGATACACTTTGACAATAACTTTATTCATTTTAAGGGTTTTAAACACATTTTATAATTATATTTTATCATATCTTTAGAAGTAATGTTGGTATAAAAATAAATTTAAGTAAATTTATTAGTTTTAATATTGAAATACATTTTCAATTGTGCACTTTATTTTATATTACTAATTTTATTATATTAAATTGATTATAATTTTAATATTTTGTTTTACGAATTGTATGATTTAAAAGGTTTTTATTGTTTTTCCAATGGTAATCGTATGTTTAATATAATTACATTTTTTTGTATTTTTATTCTCTAAGGACGCTACATGTTAACTGCGTATAAAATATGTTACTTCTTTGTTCGTTAATAATTATATGTGAATTAACGAAAGAAAGTCTTTTCCTAAAAACCCCTTCCTACTAATAGTATTTTTCTTAAAAGTATTTTTCCTATGGCGATACTAGAGATACTTTAACAATAATATTATTTTTTAACTTAGAATTACGTATATTAGATCAGCGTGTGGTCTACGATGGAGGACAATGATTTAAGAAGAGCACATTTTTCTTTCTAAAATACTCGTAGTCAGTTCAATATTTATGAATACGGGATCATTTTACAAGTGAAAAAATTTCTTGCGACTCCGTGTGGACCATGGTAAAATGTTATAGGAAAGACATAGTAAAACGTTTAAAACTTAAATTTCATTTTATTATTGTAGTTTAGGACCTAGAAAAACGCCTTTTTTATTTTGCTCTCGACACCCTTAGTATGACCTCGTGATCACCCCGCTCAGTCCCCTAGGTCTCGACCCAAACTTTGAAAAACACTACTAGATCATACCTTGTGGGGAAGACAGACTCCGATAGAGAATTCCAGTCCTTAGTTGTTCTCATTTAGAATAACGAAGAGAATTGTTTTGGGCGGATTTTGGGCGGATTGTCTCCCCCACGTCTTGGAGTCATTTAATAAAATTAATGGTAATAAACATAAAACGATCATAAATAATACTCTTAAAAATGTGGTAAGTAATTTAGTAGCGGATTCCTGAAAGCGGATTTAGTTCCTAATTCATTGCACAAACTGTGAGCCTGAGCTTGCATTGACGTTAATTTAGTCGTGTCTATTCCTATTGACTGTTTCAATAGTAAGGCCGGATTTTCCATTAGCGAATTAGAGCCTAAATACTATTTTACATTTACTCTTTAGACGAAACTGGCACTATTGCAGTGATGTAGCATAGTTAATTAGCACCCGGTGTGGTTCCCAAATTCGCCATCCCCTTATTTTTGCTATTGATTATAAAAAAATGGGGCTCTTATTGAATAACACTAATATAAAGAGAAAATCTGTTATTACGGTAATGTGGTAACAAAAAAATTAAAAAAAAAAAACGTTGAAGGACGTTGATTTTTTTACCGTTACCTGTGAAATGCCGCCCACTCCAAAGTGCCGCCCGGGACACCGCACCCTCCGACCCCCATGCTACGCCACTGCAAGATTGCCTACTAGATTTGTAATGAGTATTAAATGCGATTACTGTTTGGCTTTTGTACCAGAATAAATCGGGGTATCTGATAGTACTACACGTACGCTTGACGAAACCTTTTTCAGAAGAGTTGATGATTTTAGGAAAAAGATTCAAGCTCATAGCGAGGAGTTCGGAATCAAAGAGAATTTGATAATGAGAATACAATATTGTGACAATTATCGGACCTATATCATTCAAGCGTGTAACCAAAACAAATAAGTACCATAAAAATGCCTTTTTAATATTGTCTTTTAACGCGAATATCACACATTTAAATTAATAATTTAAACAATATAAATAATAATTCGCATTTTAATCCGGTATAAGTATTTTATTTGAATACCTTTTTTTATTATTCAAAGGTTTATAAGTTTCACATTTGCATAAATGGCCAGATATACATCAATGTTTAGTGAATTGTTCACAATACCGCCACAAATAGTGCCTAGTTTTAGTTAATGAAACATTGTTAATGATCTTAATAGACAACGTGCGAATGCGAAGCGACTTGATTGCTAATATTGGATAGTAGCGACATCTGCAGTCAACATAAAGAATATAAATTATTTACTTTTAAAATTATTAAATATAAAAAATATTTGTTGAGTAAACAATTGTACCTTTAGCTGCCCTATAACCTGATATACAATTTAAAATTTACAAAGTTTTGTGATAGTTAAAGTGAACATGTGGAGGAAGGGAGGTGTGGTCTTCCTCCAACCTAAAGGGAGGATCCTCGACCAGTCGAACCACTGACTGGCCGGCCCTAAGGCCCCAGTGGTTGATGTCGAGATGTTGTATATATACTTAGCGCTTACAGAAACTTTTGATAGCGCGATTCAGGAATAGACGTCTTTTTGTATTGATTCTTGTAGCGGATTATAGATGTCGCTACAAACATTACATTTATATAATACTAGCGACCCGCCCCGGCTTCGCACGGATCTAGATGTTTTTTAAAAAAAGCAGGGGTTGGTGATAAAAAAGTAAAAATTTATTTTTTATAATGCCACATTATAAAAAAATAAAAACAAAAATTTCGTCCAAAAATTAAAAAAATAATTAAGGGTGAACAACCCTCATCACTTAGGGGTATGAAAAATAGATAGTAGCCGATTCTCAGACCTACTGAATACGCATATAAAATTTGGTAAAAATCGGTAAAGCCGTTTCGGAGGAGTACGGTAACTAACATGGTGACATGGAAATATTATATACTAGACTAGATTATAAAGAGAAAATATTAATTGTTTGTTTGTTTGTTACTATTAAATAATGTTGTCGATTGTCCTTTAAGGCTCTTGCTTTGAAGTAGCTTACGGAGTTATCGCGTAACAAACACACAAAAAAAGAAAAAACAACATACAGGCGAACTGAGAAGATCCTCATTTTTGTGAAATCGGTTAAAAATACGTAGAAACGACTACACCGCAACACCATCCTGCCAACTAACTAGGAGTTATAGATTGTTTGTGAGTAGTGATAGAAAATGTCCACAAATAAAAGCATAGCGGAGCCACATCTCATCTAGTCAATAATATATCATACTTATATGTATATACAAAAAAAATTGCCTATAATATTAATCGGTTACGGTTACACTTAACATCGGTTCAGTAGATCCAAAGATTACCTCCTACAAACTCACAAACTTTACCTCTATAGATATACTCGTAATCTATCTATATATAATATATAAGAACGCCTGCACCGATTTTAACGATATCTTATTTGTTGGATTCCTCTATGTCGGGAATAAGATATAGGCTATTAAAATATTGGAAAAAATCAGGAAAAAAATATATGCATAAAATTAATTATAAAATATTAAATTAGATTCGAAACTCCGCCATCTTGACAGCTCACGTCATGCATTCTTAGCTTTTTTGAAATAACAGATGTCTACTGCAAATCAGTACCATATTAGACAATTATAGTGGGTAAATGGGCATATTCAAATTTAAGAATAATTATATAATTTTGAAGCCAAAATTGTGGCAGAACAACGTCTGCGGGGTCCACTAGTGTGTTATATATGTTAGTTGATTAAAAACAGCGTAGTTATAGTAAACAGTTATATGTAATGGGTTCAATAAAAACAATCCATTAGAGTGATTTGAAGTAGTGAGACCTTAGAAGTTATATCACATTGCTCTTGAATTGTTTACAAAGAAAGTAGGGATGTTACGGAGGTGGTTTTATCGGAACCGAATTCGGAATCGGAGTTTTTAAATTTGGTTTGTCGGAACCAGAATCAGAATCGGAGGCAGAACCGAAAAGAGAGATATGGTAAAATAAAATTACAAACATTATTCCTCAGTTTCATTCATATCAGTTCAAAAAATAAAACACCTTAGTGAGTGTTGAAAATAAAAATAAACAAATTTTCTTACATTTTCTAAATTAAATCAAATAGCGCTAATCGCAATCACCCGCGCCGCCGCGGTTACTGTGCTCGACCTCCGATTACAACCTCCGATTCAAATTTATCGGAACCGAAATCGGAATCGAAGGTGCAAAATCAATCGAAAGTTCCGACTTTTCGGAACCGGAATCGAAGCTCCGTAACATCTCTGAAAGAAAGAGGGCTCGATAGGCTCTGGCGTATTGAGTAGAACCTTTTACTTTGTGTTCCGATCCGTAACCGGATTCGAACCACACCTGAGGGGTGAGCACGAACAAGTATCGAAAGAGTATTCGTATCGTCGAACTGTCATTTGTATGAAATTTCAAATGATTTTTCATACAACTGACAGTTCGACGATACGAATACTCTTTCGATACTTGTTCGTGCTCACCCCTCTGGTCCGAATGTTTATAATTTTCTGTATATGTGATTTTTCTAACGTCTTTCCACTTCCGACAGGTGATGAACCACCGTTCATAAGTATAAAAACTGAGAAGTGTATATTGCTGAATGCTCGAAAAAAAAGTAGGTCGATAACGCATCTCTGATTGAAACTTGTGGTTGACGTATCTGTTGATGTTTAATCTATATCTATACTAATATTATAAAGAGGGAAGATTTGTATGTTTGTTACGATTTAAATCAAAAACTACTAGACCGATCTTAAATTATTTCACCGTTAGAAAGCTACATCATCACCGAGTAACATAGGTTATATTTATTTCCAGAAATAATTAGGGATCCCTACTAAAACTTGAATAAAGTAACCCAAGGTGTAAAAAAAGGTAGAGTGGATCTCTGGATCTACTGAATCGATTTTAAAAATTATTTCACCAATAGATTATTGATATTATTATTATTCACCGAAACTACATTTTGTGTATAGTATACTCGTATGTTCGATCAATGTAGTACAGTTTTAAGTAGGTAGGAATCAGTTGCCACTATCATTGATTCTTCCTACCCTCAACTCTGTCGCGGATCGAGCTGCCAAAGCTACGTGGCCCCCTCCACTCGCACGCCCGCCCCCGCACGGGCCTCGCGGCTCGCCACGCAGTCTGCGTCAGACGAACCGTAGGTGAAGGTGCTGTGAACTTCGTACTCGAAACTTTAAAATCTCAAATATAAAAACGTAAAAACTAAAACATTTATACGTCCGTGACGTGAAGCACAAAATCTGGGATATCTGGGCCCCGCATCGTATACTGAGGTGCAAGAGTCAAGCAGAGACAGGAGGAGGATCAAGGTTAGTGGTATTGATTCTTAACTTTTTAGCTAGCACTGATCAGCGCCCCTTTACCGACAAAATTAAAATACAGTCCACTATATAATATTGAACATTTCACCAGCGAAAGTGGTTTTATACCACAGTATATCTATTGAACATTGCACCCGTGCGAAGTCGGACATGTTACTAGTATAAATATAACCCACGTTTCGCTGTCGACCACTCGAATTTCGCTATTGTTTGGCCTAACGGCTTAACTTTCTCTACGACACAAGACAAGAAGGGTTTACTCCGAAACCTTTCGCATCTAATCACTTAGTTATAGCTTTCTATCAGACTAAAGCTTAAACCAGCAGAGCTCTGAAATTGAAGTTGTGCTCGTATATTTTGATGTGCCAATATCTACGCCGCGCCGTTTAAACCTTCCTGAAATTTGTTGATCAGTTAAATAATGGAACATAGAATGTTTTTATTAAAATTCTAATTAATACTGATATTCAGAAGTTAGAGCTTCCAATTCTAATATCGTATTTTTTTCTCACAGTGGCGTAGCATAGGTAACAAGCGCATTCCGTCGCTCCCTTATTTTTGCAATAGATTCTAAAAAAATAGGGCATGGTAAAAAAGGTAATCTTATTGAATAACACTGTCAAGTACTAACAACAACAAAAAATTCGAAAAAAAAACGTTGAAGGAAGTAAATTTTTTCTTCCGACCGCCGCCGCTACGCCACTGTTTTGTCATGTTTTTACAACTAAATTGAATATCAACGTAGCACCTTGGCGCTTCTCAGCGCAACTCAATTAAAATTTGAATACGATTAAGGTATATCCTGCACCTTTCCACTCTATCTGCACCTATAAGGTTCCATGAATACAAAGTTGGAACGGAGCTTAAATTGGTAATTAGATTAAATTATTTCAATAAAACACTTTAAACTGGATTAAAACGCGATTTATTATTTATATTATTTATGCCGACGTTTTGGACGTTAGACAATATTGCCATAATACAGAAAATTAGAGTAAATATCAACTCCATAGGAATAGATGGCGTTAATATGGCAATTTTGTGACATTTCAAATCAGACAGCTGTCACCTTTCAGTCTGCCCGTGACTACGGTTGCTGAAAAGCATCCGAAACGTCGGCAGAAATAATATAAATAATAAATTCGGTATAAGGTATTTTATTTAAATGTGTGATACTCGCATTAATAAAAGACAATATTAAGTAATAAAAATTTATTATAAAAAACCAAAATTATACGTACAACCATTACGAAGTGAAAAAATATAAGTTATTATTTACAGTACAGTTAAACTCTGTAGCTTGAGACACTCGAAACGTTTAAATATCAAACTTTAAATACAAAAGTGGCACTATGCCAAGTTTTAATGTTTTCCAATAAAACTTCATTGTAATTTGAATTTATTCAGAGTACTTTAAAATTCTAATGGTCTAATTGTTAAGTTAGTATTTATTTAGTTATGAGAGTATTTTATAATATTGATCACAAGCCGCTACAATGTCAATGACATCAAATGGGCCATATTGAAAAAAATTAATACTTTTTGCATAATGTAATTTTTTTTTGCAAGTTCATGTAAACATTAACTGTATATTGTATAATAAGCCATTTCCAATTTATTAAATTATCAATGTTGATCTGTCAGATAATTAATTTCATAATAAGTTAATCTACATAGTTGGAAATGCACGTTTTATCAAGGGTTTTATAAGGTCACTCAACTTACCCTAACGTAGTCTGTGGTAATTTGTGTCAATTTTGCTTTTATTCCACATTCTCTTTACGCCACCCAAAAAAGGTGTTTGTTGATTTACTAAATTACATGAAGTCACGCGATTTCATCTTTATATCTATTTATATACGTATATGAATAGTTCAAAACGACAGTTAGGTAACTAGACTACGTGTGTATGTATTTTAGGGTGACGATGACACAATTGATCAATATTGGTATTGCTTAAAATCTATATGCATAAACCAAGGTGGATAGTATTGTAGTTATTATTAATGAACCGTAGTTATATCTACCACGGACTTATAATTATTCATTTGTAGGCGTTGTTTATGTCGCCTTACGAAATTACTGTAACGATTTTAAGTCAATAAATATATCTATGTAAGGGCTGTTATTTCATGCCATTTAATACGTCAATGTTTCAAGCATAAAATGTAATTTATGGCAGAATTCAATTTCAGCATTTGTCGAGTTGGATCAGTGTAGGTAATAATAGATACAGAAAAGTTTATATCCCATGCCAGACTAGAATATATATACATACTAGCCGTCCCCGCCCGCCCGCTTCGCTGGGCGAATTGTAAAGGATAGACGAATATGAACTATCCACATGGTAAAGGGTTGATGGAATTCAAAAAATGAATAGCCTAAAACCTTCTACAATTAATTCCGCGTCGAAAGCTCATGGTATCATGCCGATCGGTCCAGTAGTTTTTAAGTTTATCGATAACAAAGAAAAAAAAAAGTTGCTTATATATATATAGATATATTCGCTAAAAATATCAGTTACCACATATAGGCCGTTATCCATCGATATGTAAATTCACTATCACTATTACGTTTCACAATAATAAGAATCCTTAAACATTTATTCCATATATTAAATTAAATTATTATACTATATTAGCCCCTAGTGGGAAATGGGTCTTATTTCTTTGTCTGTTTCACTGATGCCCTACCTGATCGATTTTTTTTTAATCTTGTTTCTCCGGGATTCGAACCCAGGACCTCCGGAGATAAAATAATTGCGCTAACCACTGAGACTGATAAACATCTATGTGGATAGATAAATATCTATGTTCCAACAAATTTAGACGAAGTAAGATATTATCTATTTTTTCATTTGAAATTGTGTATACTTAATCGGTGTATTAACGTGTTTTTTTGATAGCCTCAGTAGATGGTATTGCTGTCGTATTTGTTAACAGCCGAATCAACAGCTAGATCGTTATCATAAATAAATTAATTAACAAATGTCACTACAGATTTATATCTCACCGAACCTACCTATAAAACCAGTGAAAATACCAAGGGTTTTGCGAAATCCCTAGGGTTAGGACGATATCACGGTAGTATTCCGCATTTTTACTCATAAATCTAGCGGAAGGCGGATTAGAGAAGAGCAGGAATCCCTAATGATTTGGCGAAATTCCTACTACATTTTCGTTCCTACCGAACTTATTCGATGACTAATAATAATAATAAATATATTTATTCTCTCTTCACAAAGGTTACCTTAGAACTAAACATAACCATAGTAAAACTAGAACCTAACCTTGTGAGAGACTGGTGCCTGATGTAGGTTTTTAGAAAAAACCTGTATTACAGGTCACCAGGGCTCCACCCGCAGCTAGCACGTATGCATGTTTTAAAAAACCTTAACTTAAACTTAAAATACATCTTAAAGCGAAACATAAAAGTGATTGCAAAATTAATTACGGGTCTAAAGTGTAGCTACATATTATAAAAGAGGTGAATATATTGTAAATGTGTATTTCATCAACGTGTACGAGTATGTATATAGTGAATCAAATGTATTCAAGTGTTAGTGAGATAATGAGTATACAGTATGAAGTTGTGTTAGCGTGTGTTGCGACTCAAAAAAGTCAACTAAGCATGGAATGCTAGAGAAGCAATCTGATGGTAAAAACATAATAATAGAAAGAGAAACAAAATTGAATGAAAGAATGACGAAAATATCCAATTTATGCTTTATTAGCATTCACAGTAAAGGAGTGATAAAATCATTTAATAGTATTGTACTGGTAATTGGTAACAAAAACGCTAGCCCAATGTTTATATCACCATATGAAGCTGAATATTATTACGATAATGAATCTTATCGCAAATATCAGCAGCCAAAGAGACTCAGAGAGATTATATAAGCTTTTATTGACTATGTTACTTCAATGCTAAGTCAAGTAAATACAGTCTAGTGCTATCTACAATAATAGGGAGGCACCGCTAATTGACGTCATTATACACCAACCTTTGAAAGGGCGTATAAATTAACCTTAATGATATAATCTTTTGTTTCCAAACTCTTTGTTCCATGAATTACTGGGCAATTCCGGTCTATTGTGTCATTCGCACTTTGGAATAACACTGTTTTTGGAAATCACTACCTAGTACTTTAATATTATGTCAAGATAACCAGACGAAGGAAAAATATACGCTACTGTGTCAGCGTTCACGATTGCTTTTCAACTAGAAGCCCAATTTTACTCTATAAACAGCGAACAACTAATAAACCAACCAAACAAAGTTAAGGGTTTCTGAAAAACAGCATAGAGCATTGATGGTAGCTGCTACATCAGTCACAGGATCATATTATGCCCATTGCGGAAAAATTAAAATATTCGTAGATTGGGCTGAATAGAGCGCTGTATGGATAATGATGTCAAACTTGTCACTGAGATATGCAAAGCGAAGCATAAACAAAGCAAACAACTGTGTTATATTATTATATTGTTTCGAAAAAAAAGAATGTTTAAATAAAATACTTTATAACGGATTAAAATGCGATTTATTATTTATATTATTTAGGGCAGGTTCTGCCCGTGATCACGGTTGCTGAAAAGCATCCGAAACGGAGGGATAAATAATATAGATATTGTAATAAATGGAGTTTTAATCCGGTATAAAGTATTTTATATAAACGTGTGATACTCGCGTTAATAAAATAAAATATTAAAAAAAGACTATTCATTGAGAATACTCTTATATAATATATATATAATTTATCCCTGCGCGTTACGATTCTAGAGTTTCAGTTACTTTAGTATTTATTTATTTATTTATTATACAGTAATAGTAGACATTACATATTCGTTTTATGACAATAATCGTCGTTTTTTTCTATAAAATAAAATAAAGGATCTAATAAATAAGTAAGAAAACTAAAATCTCAAAAAATACCCCTATTTTTAGGCCGTTTCAAAACTGGTACAATCTCCTGAAAATCTGTTTTCAAGCCTTTTTAGGACTGGTTAAAGTCTGTGAACATTCTAGAAGGTGTAGGACAAGGAGTCCGATGTGCAACTTGATATACGACATGGACAGAACACTGTGTAGTACCTAGAGTCTTCCAGAAGGTATTCGCGTTTATTCCAGAACCTTAGAGGTACTTCTGCGGTCTCTATATAAGCGGGAGTTACCACTCTTGTTCCTTGCACCCCTCACCCGATTGTAATACAGTCCTGCTCTTCAGGCTCCATCCCTTCCTACGGTGGCGTGAGCCGAGGTACGTGTCTCACAGGATACGCTCTAAGGCATCGTAGTAAAACCCCATCAAGGCCAGTTCGCGTTAAACTCTGAAGGGCAGAAAACAGCGAGATTCCATACAAAAAATATGGCGAGTTATTTTTGGAAAACAATACCAAGAGAGTAACTGGGAGAGGTAAGAGTTTCGAGTGCGATACGGAGCTGTTAACTTTTAGTGTACTGTGTGTCATCGTAGTGTATAGAGGCAGTGTATTGTGTATTATTATTAGTTAATTTAATTATTCTTGTGTTTTATAAATAAATAAATAAATTTAAAGGTTGCGGCATTTTCTATTCCCGAACCCCCACAGCTCGCAACAATATGTAAATAGTTTTAATCACTTTAAAACTTTTAACAAGTGGATTGCATCATGTACTGTGGCTCATTAAAATACCACTTAAAGCACAGAAATAATAATTTGTTTTCTTTTATTAAATATTATCGTAAGCCGTGTCTTAAAAAGATACTAAGCAAGAAGGTACCAAACATTATTTTCCTATATCTGTGTGGAAAAAAGTCGCGTATTTACGATTTAAGAATACATGTCAGCTCCTTTGAGTATGGGAATAGTTTTAATGACTAGGCTGCATCTTATCTCGACCTCCGGCGTGGGGTGACAGCGCGCATGTGCCATAGAATTTTATGTAACCACGATCCGAATTGGAGTGCGTTCCATGGACTAACGTCCGTTAGGAAAGTTTACTCATTCATCTTTACCCTAAAAGCGGGGAGAGGGGTGCCGCTGCGCTACTCAGTTATATAACCCTGCTGGAGGGCGCCGCCAATTCTTAGTCAGGCGGCTCAGGCGACGGACCTGCTCTGCCACCCTCTCGTGGCTGACGTGTTTTCAGTTACGACCCTCGCACCGGAAGCGTAACGCCGCAACCGCGCCGCGTCCGCGTACTCTTAATAAATTTCGTAAATATTTTTTTCCCATCATCGCAATAACTTCCCGCTGTAAACTTCACCTCCACACCAGCGAAGGCGGTAAGTTAAACTTTTCTTGCCGCGTGCTTTTCAGGATAGTTATATAATATTGAGTTTTCTGTTATTTTGTTTCTGCTGTGCGATATTTAAATTGTTTATATGTATTTATATTGGTTTACTAATGTTATTGAATATATATTTTATTTATCGTGAATTTAATTATTGTGCAATAATATTCATCGATTTAGGATACTCGTATATACATATTTTTATTATCTATTTTCATTCGTATTAAATTATTTAAATAAGTTTTTACGCGATATTTCTTGTTGTAATATAATAGCGTGGAACCGAGATAAAATTTCTGAGCGTAAGACAGATACAAACGGAAGGCAATTTTCTGAGATCACAGGTGCTTTAAGACAAGAGTATCGTCGAGAAAGTGAAGTAAATAAGTCTGTGGGCGGTAATAGCCTGTCTCTTAACGGCACTTAAATAGAGTAAGGTTTCAACATTAAAATTTAAATCTATGCGTTACATATTTAAAACTTTCTCGAAAAAACACGCATAGACTACATAGTCAAAAAAATCCAAATGATACAATAACATTTTTTTAGAAACATATAATTTGTTAGTACATTTTGTAAATATCAAGTTTATGTTATAACTTATATCAATTTTAAATAATTATATTTTAAGCGGATAAAATAAATGAAATTAATCGTAAAAAATCGTTTTCATTTTTATTGATTAAGCACGTTTTTGTAGATTAGAAAATTGGGTGCGTGTAATTTTGCCGGGCGGAGTTAAGGCGGATAGAATGAAACTAATTAACATACCCAATTTACTTAGTAAAACTCAAGGTTTGACACGCTTACTGATTTCTTAGAAATTATTTCGACTATATTTTATAACGACCAATAAATCTAAACGTGTTTAATGGCATTTAATTTGTATTGCGTAAAACAGTAAATTAATTTAGATTAAATCTATTCTTACTCGAACGTTGTCAGCAACAGCGAAATATTTCATAAATCTATCTTTCTCAAAAAACAATTCGTCAGATTATGATGAAACTTTGGTAAATTTTTTTGTATACTGTTATTTGTCCGCAAAAATAATATTTTTTACTTAATATGGCATTGCAACGCATGCCGGCTACAACTCGTAGGATTTAAAATAGAATGTTAAAAACTATGTATAATTCAATTATGTTACGGATTGTCAGCAATTTTGTTTTAAAATTAACAACTGAATTGTTTCAAATGTCGATATTAAAATCAGTATTTACTTTGTTCTCTGTATATCATGCGGTTAAGAGAGGAACATATCGCTTATAAAATAACATTCCAAAACGCTTTGTAACAAATGACACGGAGGAATATTTGATATTTTTTTATTCCAATTAAAATTTTCAAGTGTTCTACTCCGCGATACTACAAACAAAGGCCTTACCGTCCTGTTTTTCTAAGATGCCTTGATAGTACTTGTGTAAGGGTAAATTTAACTCTTAAGACTTTATATTAAAAGTGAAACGCTATTAGAACGCATGAAAGATACATTATATTTCAGCGGAAATATGTACCAATAAATAATCTTACGCGTTTTATATAAAATTGACTGAAAACAATGAGATTTTTTTTTCTTTTGTTATCTCCAATTCCACAATTATAATCACTTTTTCTCTTATAATGTTTTTGAGACTACTTAAGAAGTACCTAAATAATAATAAGATTGCCATGCTTTTTTAAATATTTAATTAATAATTTGATAAAATGCTTATATATCATTTATATACGAACGGTTATTTAACGTAGCCCGTTCCAGCACGTAACTTCTAATACAAAAGCCTTGTTATTGTTCCCGATTTCTGGTAATGGTACATTCGTGATTAATGTTTTGTAGGAATGGGAAAAATCCATTCATTTTGAAAAGGGATATAATAAATTAACCGTGCCAGAAATAAAAATCAGGTCCGTGATATTTACGCGTGGATAATATAAATGTAATATTTCTTAGCAAATTTAATATTTTTTGGTTTGACTGAAATTAATATGTTTATATAATGAACGTGAATAATGCAGAAATTGACGGGCTCGTTGGCGCGTTCGAACACCTACCGTGCGCTCCGATGGGTCGCAGGTTCGAATCCCGCTAGGAATGCTCGAAGTAAAAAGTAGGTCGACAGCGCATCATTGACTGATGTTCTGTAGTGAGATATTACCTACCATCAAGTTAAACTCATGCTCATCTATCTGACTAATATAAACAAAATTAAGCTACGTGTATAGGTTGAAACTGTCTTCAGTAGTACTTCGCTTTTAGCACTAGGTATTCGGGGTTTAATTTCTTGTCAATTATGTACTATATTATAAAAACAATAATTTAATCGGACAGGGCACAGAAGGCCGCCGTGCTTCACTACTTGACACGTATTGGTGATATAATTCAAGGAACATGCAATAATTTTGCAGTGAAATTTCACAATTCTTATATTCCTGAAATGGGGTAACATACAAAATGCTAATTACACTAAATCGGTGTAACCTCATTTTTATTGACATTCGGAAGTCGTTTTCGAACGTACAAAGGACGTTTTTCGAGATTTCTTTTGTAAAGCAGAATGACGTGGGAAGTTTTTACACTCCATCAGCAATACTGGTGTAATGTTCGGGGATTTCAAATTTGAACACAGTCGCTTAGTAAGTCTTGCAGATCATGGACCGAATTTACTTCGCTCTATTGCTGGCACTTTGAACTTTTTCTCGGGGTTTCCATCACTTTGCTATTCACTTAGCTGACTATTTTTAATCGCTAATGCATTTCTTACATTCGTGAATGGACTTAATGATTCTATAATTGAGTGACTAGCATTTCTGCAACTATGGGGTGGCCATAACGTCCGTCATGAGCTTGGTATTATGGCTACAATCGTAAGTTCCGAATATTCAAGATGATTTTCTTTTACACGCAAGTGTAGGGCGATATCTACGATTTAGCTACGAGCGCAGTTCGTAGCATCTGGCATAGCTCTCACATACATTATGCTTTTTCCTAGCATTACTATAATTGTCTTGACGATTATATTAAAAATATATCTAGAATATATTTCTAATATTACGTTACCTATGTATATGTAGATATTTTAAAATTTAATCAAATAATATTCGAATTTAAAACATTTCTAATTATTATTAAACTTTTTATTATATTATGTTTTCACGAGGGAGTAAATTCTAAACAACTTTTTTCTGTTTTTAAAATAACATTTAGTCTCTTTTAATCATGGTTTTCTACATAATAATTTTTCAATTCAATAAAAACATGATCGCATTTTGAGTACTTATACAATTAAAAATATATTGTATTCGAAAATACAGTATTCATTTTGATATTTCCTTGTGCCTACAATCATTTTCGAACATCAACACAAATTGACTTTTTGCTCAATCTGTTGATCGATTTTCGCTATTATTATGGAACGATACCTCTTATCGGAACGGTAACAAAGATTGATCACATCAATTTCAGACGTTCACTTTGGGGGTCAACTTCTTTTTATCCTCAAGAATTTAAGGTCTGCCGACTTCGCGTTTATTTGAGAAGGGTCGTAAAAAGATAGCTTTGATAAGGCAGCATAAAGACGTTTGGTAACAGCTTGTTGTTCTTTTTTTTCAGTTTTAAAGGAGATATTAGAAATACCAATTCATTTCATAACAAGCTTGTTTCCACGCTTTAACTATTTTTTTTTAAAGTTCCAGGTTTTTGAAGGTCTAAAATATTGCTAACGCATGTTATTTCGACTTTCATGTTTTCCCATGAAAGTCGGAACAATCCTACCTACCCGTGGTGAAGAATTCTAACAAATCGGTACTTACCGGTCCCTTTTATATATTTGACCCAATACCTAATCTACTAACAAACTAAAAACAGATACATTTCGCTTTACTTTGGGTATTCCTCGCACTATATGAAAGTTCGAAACTTGAAATTGAAAGTTGAAAAGCAGCTGAGTGTTTTTTTATTTTATTTTAAATAATTTGAATTTTACCCTATAATTTTAAAGAATATTATCACTTAGCAATTGATAATGAATTTATTTAATATATAAAATAGTAGAATGAATACAACGCATAAAATATAAGAGGTAGAAAACTTCACATACAATCAACTCACCCGACTTTAATTATAATCCCATGAATAATTTAGGAGTGCATAAGTAATAGGACAAACAAACATACTTACATTGATTTTTATTAATATAAAAGATTGATTTTATATGAGATTATAAAGAATAACTTTAGGCATTGATCGGGTGGAAATTCCGACCGGGTAACGAACCACCGTTCATAGATGGAAAAACCGTGAAGTGCATATTGCGCGTTTCGGTTTCAGTCTATGGATTTCCGAATGCTCGAATTATAAAATTAGGTCGACAGCACATCGTTGACTGATGTTCTGTGACTGAGGTATCTCCTTCCATCAAGTGATTGTTTGACTTGCTCGTCTGTCGATATCTTATCATTATAAAAAAAACACCAATATATTGTATAATTAATGATACTCAGTTAAAAAATATACATAGAATGTGTTTGTGTTAAATATCGTTAGACGAATGCGAGACGCATTTGATCACTGTTCTGTGCATTTGATGGCATAAGTCATCATTACATCACGACTTTTTCCTATTGAGATGGGCAGAGATCACGGAATTCTATAATATGCTCCTATCCGTGCATAGAACTTTCGCTTCTTCCATTCAAGTCATCAGTGCTTTCATACACGCTCGTCGGTTTCGAGTACTTTTGACCTGGCCCTTTTGAAGAACGTTCCCGATTTGATCGAGGTCATTAATGTTGAAGCTTTTATATTTCTACTTATTCTATACAATATAATATAATAATATAAATATATATAATGATATATATTATGAATACATAGATCATTAATTACCAGAGTCTAGCACGAACTATCGAAAAAGTATTCGTATGATTAAGCTGTTATTTGTATGAAATTTCAAATGATTTCTCATACAACTGACAGATGGACGATTCGAATACACTCTCGATAGTCGTTCGTGCGAGGCCCTCAGGACGGAATTTCGAATCCATCTCTGCGTTCTAATACCCAACTTGTGGAATATCTTGTTTCTGATAATAAATATAAACATGTTATCTCTAGAAATATTCGAAGCCACGACTAATGAGTATCTCTGTTTTACGCGTGTCGTTTTGAATTAGACAGTCGGCGTTCGAATCCTGAACAAGATCAAATACGGCACTGCTTATTTATTTGAGTATTTAACAACGGATACACTTACACATACATAGATTATCTTATCTTAACAATACAGCAAGTCTGTGCTCCTTCAATTACAGAAGACTACAGCGTTAATTAAGTTACCGTGTAAGTACGTATTATATAAATACAGTTCATGATCTGAAACTACATAAGGGAAATTACAAAATAGGGAATTATAATAATTTAGGGTAAACTCCACTGAATAGATTAGATCAGATCAGAATAAAAAGTTAACTTTAATTGAATTTAATATACAATTTTTTTATGTTAGATATCGACAGACGAGCATGCGGTTCACTTGATGGTAGGTCTTCAGCCACAGAACATCAGTCAATGATGCGCTGTCGACCTACTTTTTACTTCGAGCATACGGAAATCCATATACTGAAACCGAAACGCGCAATATGCACTTCACGATTTTTCCATCTATGAACGATGGTTCGTTACCCGCCTACTACACACCCGATAAATGCTTGAAGTTACCAGACGTGGGGACAACATGCTTACAGAAAATAATAAACATGTTCTCCCAGTAGGATTCGAACCCACGACTCATCGATGCGCACGGCCGTCAGAGTTCATTTCAATTCAAAAAACAATTTCAGTTATTGCCTCTTCTTTCTAAAACGTACTACAAATGAATACAATATATTTAATAAGAATTCCTCCCATAATTATTCACTAAAAAGCCATTCATTTTTTTCATCAAAATGTTACATCACAAACTTCCAGTCTCATTATAGTTATAAAATAATAATCAAATTGCAACAGTATACAAAAAATACACATCGAGATCCTACTAGGCTGATACTTTTAGATATAAAGTGACTTATCTTTTTTTACAATTACTTGGTTTTCTATAAATAATGTTTTCCATGATTTTTTCAGCACAATTATTTTATTTAATATGTGATTCAAATGGTTTATAAATAAGTATCGCGAGTCGGTCGACTAAACACTAAGGGGAAGCTTACACTAACAGTGTCACTGAAGGGTCAGCGAACGCTCAGTAGGGCCGATTCTTTCACTCAAATGGGTAATTCTCGCGTTTCGTGCAAATTGAAAGAATTTGCGAGAAAAAAATAGAATTTATTTTTTTCAGTGCCATTGCATAGCTACTTGAAAAATAAACTAGCTATTTGAGTATTATTAAATTATACCTAAAATTGGCAAAAAATGGGCTTTAAAATTTTTTCGTAGATATGGTAATGAGGAAAGAAATTTGGTAATGATATGAGGGACAATGGTAATGAGAAAATACTATTGGTAATGAGAATGTAAATAAAAAATGTAATTAAAATTCGTTTTTCTTTTAATAACAATTATATAAGTACTTCAATTGAGTTTTATTCACTTAATAGTTTTATTCAAAAGTAATTTCACAATCAATCGTGTAACAAAAAACTTTCAAAATACTTTAAAAGATATGGAATCCTACGTAATAGTCAATACTCATAATCAAACTCTACATTATTAATTACTAAAACTCTCACAAGTTCTGTTCAAGCATCTTTCATTATAGACGTCACAGCATAAATCTATTCTATCGCCATCAGCAATAAAGCACATATTTTAAATGGCTCCTTATGAATCTAGAACAGAAATCAGAATTAAAACACAATTTTTGTACCAATTCAACTTACAGTATTTTAGTTGTGAAATCTATAACTTCCTACTGACACAGAAAAAAAAATTGCTGACGAGATAAGTACCTAAATTCCTGTCAAAACAATGGCACGCAAGCCATTGGTTCGTCATCACTCATCTAGAATAAGTAAAATCTGTTGTTACATTAATCTTCATTACCATCATTTTATGATCATTACCATTTTTCAAATAGCTGATGGTAAATCATGGTAATGAAAGTAATGGTAATGATATTCTAGCAGTTTTTTAAAAATACTCCGTAAATAACTGTAAAATGTTAAGCATTAAGATCATAAACTACATAAACTCGAAGGTTATTATGTTAACATTCACCATATATCAAAACAAAAATTACTCTTTATCTCAAAATAGCACTAATGGTCATGAAAAAAAAACTTACCACGCATAATATTCTCACCTTCATCGTTCTTTATCAACAAACTGCAAGATGCTAGACCCGGTCTCTGTTCACTGGTCGACTGGGCGAGGATCACGCAAAGGGGTAAGGGGTAAGGAACATCGCTAGCGCGTCCGAACAGGATAATTTTTTTATTTCAAGTTTAGTTGACGGTAATGATTATTTTTTTTGGTCAAACTTACTTCATTACATCAAATGTAAATTACAAATAAAAACGATTTTTTATTTTCATTTTTTTATTGCTTTATAGTTATTCTATACAAACCAAAAAAAATAATACACAATAATACACCAATTTTTTAAGTTATTTGCTTACAACTACCAAAAACCGATTTCTGACCAGTGTTGGTAATGATATTTAGGCATATATTTTATTTATATCTTTTTTTCAAAGTACCTGACATTATTCTTTTCCAGTGGCAGATATACATATGCAACATACCTAGAATATAAAAAATATTTGGTGACTTAGGCTTACTTAGTTTAGCTTTTATTCTTACTGACACGTGTTTTGCACGAAACGGTAGAAATACCCAAATACACTTTAAGTGGCTAACAAAGCCTCTCACTCTTAATTTATTACAATATTCAAATTCATATCATTCCACTTTACAGGACTTCGTACTTTAGGAGATTTCCGATTGTTTTGAAAATTAGAAATAGCTTGGCGATGGCCTTTACTTAGAGAAAAATACTGTTATTTTTAAAATATTTTATCAGATTTTTTATTGAAAATGTTACGATGTTTTTATAACAGAGCGGGGAACTGAGCAGGCGGATATCGTTATTTTTGTAAGGGTTTTGTTTACGGGTTTGATTCCCGCCGGCTTATGTTTGTTTATAGAGATTATCACTTGTGTTGGTAAAATGAATATCAAAATCAAACTGGTAAACAAACAAAACAACAACAGCCTTACTAGTGATGTGCCGGTTATCCATATCCGTATTCGCGGGTGTCCGAGGGAAAAGAAAGTTCCGTATCCGTTACTTTTTTGGCGGATCTTTTACCTTATTATTTTACAATACATAGATGAAATTATATATACAGGTGATAAGGTAGATTTCATTGGAAAAGCTATTGAATTCCATTCGAATTATTTTGTATTTCTGAAAATCAAATATTTGGCACCTTTGTATTTCATACTAAATAAATATATTCAAGGTCACGCGCATCAACACCGATTGAGTAAGTAAGATCCGTATCCATGGACCTTGACAGCAAATTTCCGTATTCGGATCCGTATCCTCAGATACATATATATTTTTAACGATCCGGCACATCACTAGTTCTTAGATAGAAGTACGTGTACATCGGCAACGTTTTGGTTTCAATCAAAGACTTTATAGTTATACTAGCGACCCGCCCCGGCTTCGCACGGCTCTACATTTTTTGACAAAAAGCAGGGCTTGTATGTATTTTTTAATGCCACATAATAAAAAAATCGTCAAAAATAAACAAATAAAAATTTAAGGGTGAACAACCCTTATCACTTTGGGGTATGAAAAAGGGGTAGATAGTAGCCGATTCTCAGACCTACTGAATACGCATATAAAATTTGGTAAGAATCGGTCGAGCCGTTTCGGAGGATTATGGCAACGAAAACTGTGACACGAGAATTTTATATATTAGATATACTATATAAAGTCCTTGGTTTCAATAGATTTTCTTGACACTGACACTGAATGCTCGACGTGAAATATGTACATAGGTTGACATAAATAATTTATTGATGTTGTATGGCTGACGTAAGAGTTAATGTTTTGACATTATTTTTAAGGGTGGAACGTCGAATCAACAGTACTAGACATTGACATAGTATTAAGTTGATCGAAGGTACTAGATAACAAAGTTTAATAACCCTGTAGTAATATAGATTTTCGCCGAAATTATGTTAATTATTTGTTCTGGGAAATATAAAACGTTATTTACTAAAATAGCACATTAAAGAAACATTATTTGATCCATTGTATAAAAGCGTAGTGATTTCTTTCCAGTATTAATTTGCAACATGATACACCATTCACATACGTTCATACGATATTTTATATGATTATAGGTGAAAATACAGAGTACAAAAAACATTATTTTTCATTGTGACATGATTTTGTAGCAACTTTTAATATGAGATGCATTTATTACAATATTATAATTATGTCCATTGGGTACTCTAATGTTCTGAATAAATTTAAATATAATTTAACAAGTAACTTGTCACTAGTAGTGACAAGTGGTGCAATGTAGATGTACTATACACAAAAAATGCTTATGTTACTCGCTGATAATGTAGCTTTCTATTAGTGAAAGAATTTTTAAAATTGGTCCAGTAGTTTTTGAGTTAAATCGTTACAAACAAACATATAAAAAATTTGTATTAATATTAGTTATTTAATAAATGCAATATTTTCCTGTGTAATTTTCGCTTTGAGCATTTATGTAGAGTTTCTATATCCAACGTATAGATATCTTTCCTAATATCCCCAGATATTAAAGTTGAACTAACATAGTGGAAGCCTTCGTTAATAGGTTATTAAGCCACCAACCACCTCGATATTTAGCAAACTGGAAAAAGGAATAAAAATATTATTCGAATCCTCTTTCGCAATTATAAAACCAGCGACGAAATGGAGTGTTATTGTACTTCGTATTCAGCAAGTCCATATCGATATTATTAACCCATTTCTTTTATCTGTTTACGTTTATAAGTCTCGATATTGCTTTTATCTCCTATGAAAAATTGAGTTGTCTTCCTCCTCACCAAATATATTGAACTATTGTACATATAAATAAAATATGTCAAATATACAAAGGCAATTCATCATTGTGTTTTTTGACTTCGTAAAGGAAACTAGATAATCAGGTTTCTTCTGAGCTGGGCAAGATTGAAGAATGTTTTATTCTTGCTCGAAAACATGTAATCAGCTCTCTTATATAATTTGTAAATTATTTAATTATTGGTAAGTTTTCATTTTGCGAAGATTTTCTTCTTGATTGCATAAAAATGGGTTTGAAAACGAGATCTCTGGTGCTAAACGCAAATCTTTTATCATTGAGAACACAGTAGCAGCTACAACGTGCGTAACATTGAGCTACGTAGTCATTAGCAACGCGCGTAACATTGAGAATTGGAGGTGGTATCAACACACTGGTACATGGAGGTGATGTCAAAGTGCGTACCATTAAGCCACGGAGGTAGTGGTAAAGCGTGTATCATTGAGACACGGAGGCAGTAGCAAGCACGTACCCTTGAGCCACGGAGGTGGTGTCAACGCGCGTACCATTAAGCCACGGAGGTAGTGGCAAAGCGCGTATCATTGAGCCACGGAGGCGGTGGCAATGCGCGTACCATTGAGCCACGGGGCGGTCATTATTAATAATAATAATAGTAATTTTAATTTTAAAAAAAACTTAATTGAAAATATAATAAGAATTCGATAATTTTTCGAAAAGTATGAAAAACAGTTTATACTTTTATGGAGTATATGCCATAAAACATTGTAAACATTTATAATTTCCTAATATTTGATGGACTGGGTAATCGCAGTTCCGAGTCTCATTAACGACTTGAAAATAACTTCTTCAGACCGACAGAGCTTACTGAACAAGTAACTTACTAACCCATAAGGAAAAACATCGATCAAAACACATTCAAAAGGGCAGAATACAAGAATCCCCATTGATGTGAGTCACGAATATAGGAAGTGTATCCCTTGCTCTGGCCACTATTTATGGCCTCGAGTGGGACAAACTTCTAACACTATACTTTCATTACGGTAAAAGTTTCACTGTGTTATCACCCACGCGGCATAATAACGTGACTCTGGAGGCCTTATACTAAGTTATTCTAATTAACTCTCAAAATAATATTTCATTTATTGTTACTGCCTTTTTCTAGCTTTTTCTCTGGAAATGCATGTATACCATGATATATTGAACAATAGAAAAAAAAATATCAATAACAAAAAGAATAAAGACAATTAGAAATAACAGAAGTTACTAATGCAATAATTTGTGATTTCTGAATTGGAACATCACTCAGTATATGTTTAAGCAAAATGCGACCTCAGTAATGATTTTCAATAGCGCCCGGGGAGGGCTGGTGCGCTGATATTAGGGTTTTTTTTAAATAAATGAAAAAAAAATGAATTCTAAACTTACAAATAACAGGGCATACACTAACTATGGAATGAATTACCGCAATCTATGGTTACAAACCTCGTTGGTTTTAAAAAGCAGCCTATAAATTTTTGAAAGGCCGACAACGCATCTGAGACTTTTAAGCTGCGGATGTCCATGGGTGCTGGTGATTACTTACTACAGGTAACCCACTTGCTCGGTTGTCCGCTCTATTATAAAAAAAAAAACTGCCAAACACAACATTATATTACCTGTCTATTAATCTTAACATTTTATTACTAATTAGCATGTTTATCTATAATGCATTTTTATGAAATAATGCATGGTTTATCTGCTAAAATCTGAAGCTTAGCGTGACACTCCTATTATTGTTAATGATGGTACTTTATTATATCTAGACACAAACTCACATTCCGTCCGTCACAACGACATCACTAGTCCATCATTGAAAATCAGGGCTGGGACATGTTACGTCCTAGATAATATTGAGTTATGGGCTTTTTGCATATTGTCGGTGGAAAACATAACTGCTAAAGAGCCAATTTGTATATAGAGAAATACATAATAATCATTTCACTTCATTTACAGAGGTAGATAAAACATACTTTTATCAACGTTATTATTTTTAAATAAAAAAATCAGATGAAGAATATAAGTGACATGATTTAAAAAAAATAACCTTTAAACATAATTCCACAAGTATCATTTTGGCGTTTTAGCAGCTTTGCTTTTCGAATAGAAATATTTTTTTTTATACCGTAAGCAAAATTTAATTATATTGTCTTGCAAATAAATATTTTTCTTCTTCTATTAATTATTTATTTGATATATTCGTACAACAGTTGAAGAAAATAGTTTTTAAAAGAATTTCTTGGTTGAAGTTGCTTTAAAAAAGTCGACAATTCAAAAGCTCTTGTAAAAGTTTACTTGAATAAATTTGTATTTGAATTTAAACCGGAGATCTTGGATCCGATTCTCGAGGGAAAAACATACATCGATTGCGTTCGTATTGGATTGCATACACAGCAAGTTGTCATTGACAACCTTGATCATTATATTATTAGTGGGCAACACAAGTTTGAGTCAAACCAAATTAAAATTACTTTGAATAGGAATCATATTTAATTTGAAGTACATTAGTAAAATCTTCTATGTAATTTGTTTATTGATAAAAATTAAGGTGTTTTTTCGTTTTATCATTATTTTAAGCAGAAGTGTTTAAATCGACCGTTTTCTCGTGTTTGAATTGATTATATTTATATTTATGTCTTCCGGGTCTAACATTACATTTACACTTTAAACTCGTATTCTTAATCTTTTTTACACGCTTTATATTTTAATATAAAAATCTCCTACGTATACCTATAATTTGTAATTGTTATTCTAGTAATATTTTGTTTAGCTCCTACTTCACTTTCTTCATGTCACGAATCTGTGAAAGATTTGCCATATTTGCCGAATATTTAACACTTTTTAATCCTCAAATCCATTATGTATCAGTAAACGCCAATAAGTTCGCTTGCATCATTAATTATACAATATTTAAAAGCAAAACCGTCAACTGCGTAAAGCGACTTTAATCCATGGGAATAATTATTAGCGCAACAAACTCAAACACAGAATCATTGACTTAATACTACGTCAGTGCTGAGAATGGATAAAACTAATTAGCTTATACAAAAAAAGTCCAGACAGCTTCAAGTCGATTTCGATTCACCAGAGACGGTGCCGTAACTAGGTATATTTTTTAAGATTCCGGTGGGAATTTAAAGACTTAGATATTCGTTTAGGTTTATTCAAAACTAGCAACGCGGCCCGGCTTCACACGGGTGCAATGTAGATTTAATATACACAAAACATAGCCTATGTTACTCGCTGATAATGTAGCTTCCTATTGTTGAAAGAATTTTCAAAATCGGTCCAGTAGTTTTTGAGTTTATTCATAACATACAAAAATATAAAAATTCAAAAATACAAATCTTTCCTCTTTATAATATTAGTATAGATGAAGTTATTTCGTTAAATTTCCAATTTTCATATTTTTTCACTAAGTTCTTATATTATATACTTATTCGTATATAGTATTGTAACAATTTGTCGAGGTGAACTTTAAACAGGTTATTTTGAGAAAATAGATTGTGAAAGTTGCACAGACTGGCGGATGATAAGGTCCTGTTTTTCACCAGATTAGATTACAACTTAAGAAAACTAGTCTACATAGTTAAATAACGCGTATCGGTTGTTTTGGCCCTGTAATGTGGAAGGCGAACTGATCCTCCTTACCATCTAAAAACCAGTCACCTAGCAATTATACTAAATACTTCAAAATTTGCATTTTGATTGCGTCAAAGTTTTTTTTCACTGATCCTTTTTTTGTTTATTTTTCTTTACAGACAAGTATGTGATCAGCCTTTTATGGCCTTTTTTTACTCTTGTTTCCTCAGGATTCGAACCCAGAACCTCCGGTGCCTTAAAAATCGCGCTTACCAATGAGTCACTGACGTGGAACCTCTACTAAATCGAAATTTTAATTGCTAGATTTTGCTCTATTGAGGTCTTCGATCATGATTGAGTTGCACCAAAATGCAACTGCGGAATGAACTGCGTCATAACTGACAATCTGAACGGCTGTATACACAAAATATACGCCGATAATCTATCCCAATACTCCACGAATGCAACTCAATACCTACATGTGACCGCTAGCGAGTTTGGTAATAAAATATTATATTAAATATTCTAGAAGCAAGCAATAACTCTATATTTTCGGATATAAACTGAAGCACTTATATATACCAGCTCTCAAAGGGAGGATTTTATATCATAATGTTTTTCTATTAATAAATTTGCATTACTCAAATTATTTCCGTACTTATTTTACAAGGTAAAGTAGTCATAAATAAAAGAAGGTTATAAATTCACATCAGGTTTTACCTACGCTTATTTTTTAACCGAGAAAAGCTTATAAGGTAGGTAAATACTTACTCAATTTACAATAAATATGAGAGTAACACACTCCTACGAGGTGTTTTCTAATGCGGTTATAACATATGCGTACAAAAGGAAATATTGCGAGTAAGATTTTACTTTTCTTTGGTATTTGAAATTCGATGAAGACCTCTTGAGTGATATAAATATAAATATTTCGTCTTAAATACACTATTATTGTCTATAAGTGGATAAGTTGTGAAACGCAGATTTACAAATGATCTATGGATTTCAAAATATTTAAAGTCAACTATAGGTCCTCAGCACATCAACGCTGTATCTTTTATAGCAGATCCTTTATTATCAATTGAGCCCCAAGTTCGCCACTCAATATTTGACATATTTTTAGATTTTAAAGATTAATACATTGAAAACACATTTTACATATTTTTTTGTATACAAATTTTATTTGCTTGAAAAGTTACTACCTTAACCGTATACTGATGTAGGTTGACCGTTTGACGTATTTTAGACGAAGGAATAATATAACATACTCGTATATTCGCCACTAAATTTGATAAAGAATACCACTCAGGAGCAATTAATTCGGTAAATAATAGAAAGTTATATATACTATGTCAATGTATTACAATTGGCATACAATGTTTTTTTCTTTTTTCGATTTTTTTAAATTGGTTCAGTAGATCCAGAGATTACCCCCTACAACCTCACATACTCACAAACTTTATAATATTAGTATAGAAGATAAAATAATATAGTTTGAGTTACTTCAATTTTTTTGTCCTTTTTTCAACTTTATGAATCAACGTTCTAGGAGTATTTACAAGGCTTCAGCGACTTAAGGTTGCACAAGTCGCGGGCTCGAACTCACTGGTGGGCGTCGCCAAAAAGCATGCTATTCTCCCGCACCGCACCGGGGCAGTCATTATTAAGTGAGATGCACGATAATTCATAGTAAAAGGGGCGTCTAAAAAAATACGAAAAAGCCTTTGGAATATCGAGTTTTATGAAAAAACCACTGCATAAATCAATTACAAATAAAAGTTATTGTATTCTTCGATAACCGTGCTTTGTTTGTAGCGACTTTGTTTTGAAAATTTGATACTTCTTTTATTACTAATTTAAGCCCAAAGTTGTGTTAAAAAATGGCAATAAAAACGAATCTTTGGTAGCTCGTCACTTTTTAATGGTTTTTTTATTTTACCATTCTGTTTCTGCACAGACAAAATTAATAATGAGACAAAACGATATCATGTATAACTTTGCATATACGGTGCTAAATAGTGGAGTAATACCCCCCCGAAATTTCTATGGAAAAAATGTCGACTAGTGTCACCTTAAGGATCGATGTTTTGTTATCTCTTCTAATATCAAAAAGAAGCTCGCTCATCACTCGTGCTATAATAAAAACCTTTATAGCGGCTCCAAGTAGTAGGTATAGCATCGTGGATTTTTATGGATCTACAAAGTAATATTATTGTAAAACTCCACCGTTTAATCAGCAATATATTGCCTATAAAACGCCCTAGGCACTTTATACCTTTAACATTATTAAAATTTCGAACTTAAAAATTAACGTTATCTTCAAAAAAATAAGGCTTGTTTTTAGAATATTGATCCTATAGATTCAACATTTTCTTCAACAATTAACGTATAACTAATACTGAAAGATAAGTCTTACTTTGTGATAGACACATCAACCATAGGACAGTAATTAAAAACGCGCAGTCTGCCTCTTTTTTGCTTTGAACATTGAAAAATCCATAGACTGAAACAAATATGCGTATTCTTCACTTGAAGGCATTTCTATCCATAGAGTAGTAAAATGTGGTAAATGTGCATGAATGCTTGACGCACAGAAAAACTCATATTTACAGGAAATTATAAAGGTTTTACAACCTGCGCTTCTCGGAGTATCGTGTCAACGCGCTAATGAACTCTTCAGTATTATATAAGTATAGAATAAATGTGAATTCCCGAGGACTCCAGTAAAATATGGGGCTGTTCTTTAAAATCTTATTTCCCTGGGATGCGATTATAGTACTTATAGTCCGCAAAGCCGAAACTACTAAACACTTAACTGAAGAATACTAGCGTTTATTTTTATATTTCTTTTATTTATAAAAGTAATGTAAATATAAGAATTGATTATAAATGAAATTGACAGATTTTTTTGTTGGCGTCAATTGTAGTAATTTCCGACCAATCTCCGTTCATAAACATTTAGCTTTTGTAGAATACGTTTCAATTGACGCACAAGGTTTTAATCTGATTATTACTTTTCTTCATTTGAGTAAACAAAATAAATCTTCGAAACAGACCTGGATACTGTTCCGTCCTATCAGCTTGCAATTTAGTAAAAAAGGAAAAGCAGACAATGAGCATGACTAAGAATTGACATTTCGCACCCGTAGAATAGAATATTTGGAATATTGATAGTACTGGTTGTTTATTGTATATTATTATTAGCTAATTAATTCGTTACACTTTAGTCTTATTTATCCTATCTTATATTTCCTTATAGTCTCGAGCCTAAATATAACCCTTGCAACCACGCCTCTAAGCAATAAAATATTGGCAGAAAAACAGCGTCGCAACTCCGGCTGTAAAATTATGAGTCAGTAACCCCTCTCAGGATAAATACCGATAATAAAAATCTTTAGTTTAATGTTACTGTATTAGTATTTGTTATGTTTGTTTTGTGTCCTTCAGAAATAAATGTCTACATATTCTATTCTATAATTGAAGTGGCTTAATCCGAAATTTTTGGTTTTTGAAATATATACAATATTTGGCATATATTAAAATTACATTGACCAGGGAATATACTTTTTTACATTTGTATGTAATGAAATTTTAACAGACAGTTGATGGTGGCCTCAGCCAAATGCCATCAATAATTGAGTTAATTTTGTATGGAATACAGGAATTCGGTATTCGTCCCACCCGTTTAATTCCCGAAGTTAGGATATGTAAGGAAAACAATAAACATGTTTATAATATCATATTTACATGTCACCTCAGCGGTATGTATACCCGCGAACTATCGAAACGCAAGATAGGTACTAACCAACGCGCCAACGGCCTGTCTTATATGTTTTCATGGAAATCGTAGCCAATGAGATTTGAGTGAATATCTCTTAATGTTTATGCCGATGTAACAGATAAGAAATGGTTCTTGTAACATTCAGAACATTATGATAAGGCTTAATTTATTATTTTATACTTATTGGTAAAGTTTTTGTAAGTTAGATATAACTCTATGTACCTATAACATTATTTAAACATAATATAATGTTGGCTTCAAAAATCAAAAAAGAATTCTAGATAAAATGCTATTTTCTCACTTACTGCACAGGACATCAATTATTACAAACAATCTATAAGTGTGCGTGCCAAAAGATATTAATCAATATTTATTATACGGAATATTAATTCTGTAAGACGTATTATTCTTATCAAAAAGTGTCATATCAGTATTTACAGTATTTAAAGGTCGGCAACGTACCTGCATCACCTCTGGTGTTGCGGATGGACGGCAGTGATCACTAACCATCACATCATTTGATTATACATTGAATTCGCTATACATAATGCAACCTTAATGAGAATCTTATCAAATCTTAATGTCATTATAAGCGCTTTCAGAATTAGCGGATTTATATCCCATATCTTAAGCGTTTGTATGATAAGCGTCATAAAATAGCGTTTATGAGCGGTGATGCCTTTCTTTGTAATTATATAAGGGAATTCAGAACATAAAGTGAATTCCTGAGTCTCCTAGTGGGGCATGGGGTAGACCCATTTCTGTGTCTGTTTCACTGATTATTTTCCCCGGGATTAGAACCAAGGACCACCGGTGCTAAACGCATCGCGCTTACTATTGAGCCAGGAAGGCGGTCAATTCAGAACATACCGACAATTATTTATTTAGATACAAAGGTTATTACGTACATATTATTTAGGGGAGATTCTCGCTTCGGAAGCCAAGACGCATTTTTGTAAGAAGTCAGTGAAGTACCTAGATAAATAATGTTGAGTTGCTTTTGTGAAAAATGATAAGTTTTAAGCTTGAGCCAAAGTGTCACAGGTTCGATAACTGATGGGTCTGATACTTAGTAATATGATTCCTCGCGACATTAGTTGCTGCATTGCTGGTGAGGAGTACTATTTGCCGTCACTTTTATTCTTATGAAATTCTTGTTTTTTTATGAAATAAAATGTATATCTATCTATCTAATTATTCCTAACGTCTGGCCACTATGGACCTGGCTCTCTAGCCACTGGCGCATTAAACGAGTAGGAGGAAAATCAATAATCAGTCCGCGAATGAACTTTCATAGACGGAAAAGCCGTGAAGTGCAGAATATAGTGATGTATTTTCATATGGCTGAAATAAAAATAAAATAATAATTAAAAACATCGTTAATGCCAATAGTATTCACATAGCACAAGCTGAGTAACCTCACCATTTAGGTAGCTAGCAAACAAATTTTTCTTGTTTTTATATTTAACTGATTTTGTATTTTTTTTCTTATTGTTTGTTTGTTTTGTACCTAATAAAATTCTTATTCTTAACTAGCTGATGCCCAGCGACTTCGTTCGCATAGGCTTCACGTAAATAGTAAAGTGGCGAAATAATCAAACTATTTCATTTCCATATCAAACTGTTATAGACATCTGATAATTCGAAAATGTTAGACGCGAGTCAGTTTGCATTGCAATTTGTTGATATGGTGCCTTTAAAATAATATTTAAATGATGATAACTTTTCTTTCCGACAACCGATTTTGATGAAACAAAGCCTATATGTTGCCCCGGGTTAATATATGGTTAATATATTTTTGAAAACTTGCCCGTACAAACAGAGAAACAGACAAACAGACAGAGAAACAAAAAAATTAAAAAAAATCTGGCATTGTTCTATTTCTCTTTTTACACCCCCCTGACTCGATTTTTAGCATTTTTTTTCTATGTACAGAAATTTGACCTCTACAGTTTTATTATATGTATATAGACGGGTACAATTTCTAAATTCAATTACGAAAGGCCGTGTCTTCTTGAGGAGTATATAGTGAGTGTCCGAGTCCCCTAGTGGGCATGTGTCCCAAGCGAAAGATTTTTTAAAATCTCGTTTCCCCGGGATTCGAACCCAGACCCTCCAGCGCTTATCGCAATGCGTATGCCGTCGAAGATTATCAAAAAAGATATTGCATCAATCTCATGCTAATAATCTGTAAGATAGTATTCAGACTCAACAATAATCCATACGTTCAACCAAATCTATATATATATCTTCTATACATATAATAAAAGAGTAGGATCGAAATTACGCTTCACTAAATATTTTTACCAGAAATTAAGAGGGGTGATAAAAGAAGGGTAGCAGAATACATAAATGCAATTTTTAAGATTCTTGTCTGTCTGTCTGTCTGTCTGTCTGTCTGTCTGTTTGTTCACGCTAATCTCCGAAGATACTGAACCGATTTTAATGCAATTTACACAAATATATTAAGGAAAGCCCGGGGCAACATATAGGCTTTGTTTCATCGAAAACGGTTATCGGAAAGAAAAGTTATCATCATTTAAATATTATTTTAAAGGCACCATATCACCAAATTTCAATGCAAACTGACTCGCGTTGAACTTTTTCGAATTGTCAGATGTCAATCACAGTCTGATATGTAAATGAAATAGTTTGATTATTTCGCCATTTTCAATATGTATTCGTAGAATAGTGGATATGCAGTCCTATAGCGTAGCTTTTGATGCGAGTTCGAATCTGAAGTTGAAATGAAAGAAATATTTTTTTGTATTTATTTATTTATTTTTTGAAAGAACTATATTATAACAAAAATAGAAAACGTATTATTGAAATATTATATGAAAAAGGATTTCTTATGAGATCATTTATTTCATCTTTTCATCAATCCTTTCTCTTAAACAGAATTACGATTATTCGACATTGCTTATGAGGTTTCCGCATTTAGCACCGGAAACCCGGGCAGGAATCCCGGGAATTTTAAAAAAATGTCCGAAAATGAAAATGACCAATTAAATGAACGCACGCATCTATTTAAGACAGAAAATGCATTGAATCCAATCTTCGATTGAACTATGATTAGTAGAAAAAAGACACATATCTGGATTTTGGTCACGTAAAATTTAATTAATATGAATCTCCCTAAAGTCAGGTTAATTATTTCAACTATTGAATTTCAAATAATCCTTCGAACCCCAATCTCAACCACCATTAAACATGTCGATAACATGATGCAAAAGAAACCGTCAATGGCTAATTTGATAGCTCTTTCCCAAAATAAATCCCAAGTACAGAGGGTGGAGGAGGATATGTCATTTGAAGAAAGCTTGCTCAAAAGTTCAGCTTAAAGTGAACCCCACGCGAACGAAGTCGCGGGCATCAGCTAGTATTAAATATAAACCCAAAATATATTGTATTTTATACTATAGAAAAATAATTCGAAGACTCTACTCAGGATATCCACCAATTTAAATACTATGGGGTAATGTGCTCTGAGCATTAGTGTCATTATTAGGCATTAGCCATTGTAATTAATAACGAGCTCGTACCTATGTACAATGTGCAATGATGGGTCGTGGGTTTGAATCCCGCCGGGACGACATTATAATTTTCTATTAAACGAGTATGTCGAAATTTACGAACCACTGATCATAGATGCAAAAACCGTGTAGTGCATATTTTATAGTTTAATAATAAGTATAACATTTTGTATGTATTCATCAAAACTACTTATATATAGGTAAAAACATATTATATAACGGAGTTTATCATTACAAGGTAACTAAAACCAAGGCAAGGAGTATTTATTGCTCCTTGAACTTAACTAAATAAAGAGACGACGGATTAACTAGTTGGCCTTTAGCTCGACAGCTCTCCACTTTATCAGAACTTTAATATAGTTCAATATTGAACGATTTTCAATTTAACAGAAATAGTATCTTCGCCACTTTCCAGTTAGTGAATAAAACCAGACAGCTATTCAAAAATTGAAATGAACTTTGAAATATTGTAGGATGTTTTGATTTGATCGCTGCTTTGCTGGGATGAATAGGTCGGGAATAAAAAAATGTATGTACCAAAATTTCAACTAAATCATTTTGAATGATTTAAATCTTGATGAATGATTATGAGGTCAAGAATGTAAAGTATTATATAGCGTGTCTGGTCATGACCTAGCGATAATTAAAGGATATTTTTACCTTATTTCATTGAACACCCACTTGTGAGGATTTTCACGACCTTCTGTTCGGGTGGTCGCCATTTTCATCTAGACTAATATTATAAAGAGGAAAGATTTGTATTTTTGAATTTTTGATGTTATGAATAAACTCAAAAACTACTGGACCGATTTTGAAAATTCTTTCACCAATAGAAAGCTACATTATCTAGGCTATGGTTTTGTCTATAGTACATCTACATTGCACCCGTGTGAAGCCGGGGCGCGTTGCTAGTTTATTAATATTTTTCTAGATGACTGCCAAAAGATTTCGATTTCTCTGGACTTAAAGGTCCTTAAAAATATTATTTGAAATGTATTTATAATACCACCTACTTAGTTAAGAAGAAAATTGTCTAAATTTTGTATTAAAAAATGTAATAAGATATTTTTTATGCTTTTATTTAGGTTAAATTGAGTGTATTTTTTTTTTTACATACTTCAAAAACGAGAACTTCCATTTATTGAGTCATGTCATTATTTACAAAATGACATCAAAAGCATAGCTCTGAGTTATTGTTATTTGAATATGACCCTTACGCAAGTGTTCCCAAAGTTTCTGTCGCTACATGCTATTGAACAGGGTTGTCGCAATGGCTTGATTTTGGCCTTTTTACTAAAACCTTGTGAAATCTTGACAAAGATTTCGCATAACCTTCCTCCAAAACTGGGGGAGTCAAACGTTCCTTCTATCATCTTCTCATCTATCTGTTAGTTATTTACTCTCAGTTTTTAACGTACCTATCTGTTCCTTCTCAGATCCATTTGCTTTTTGTAGATGCCCTACACTCTACAGTATACAATATCGATGCACCAATATCGTGTATTAAATTATTGGCTAAATTCTTAAAAAAACATTGTTTATAATTAAGATTGAATAAATAAATTAGAATAAAAATTATGCTTAATATATTCCGATAACTCACTTTTATTATGAAAAGAAGTTGAATTATGATTAAATTGCCTCAAACTTGCTTTTAAATCGCCTCTGATGAATTGATTTGTTCATAAAAGTGAGCCGAGATGGAGCTTATCGATTAAGCTGTGAGATTTTAGAACTTTATTTCTGGTTTCCGCTTGACATCAAATACTTTTGGCGGTTGCTGAAGTTCACTGTCGATAACTTAAATACTATCGTACTAGAAAAAGAAAAATATATTCTTGCTTTTCAGACGTAATTAGCTATTTTAGTTTGTATAATCACTTAGGGAGGCATTTTGACGGGCTCGTTGGCGCGTTCGGTAGAACAACTGCCGTGCGCTTCGATGGGTCGTGGGTTCGAATCCCACCGGGAGCACATGCTTATAATTTTCTGTAAGCATGTTTTCCCCACGCCTGGTAACTTGCATTGATCGGGTGGGAGGAATATCTAAATTCCGACCGGGTAACGAACCACCGTTCAGAGATGGAAAAACCGTGAAGTGCATATTGCGCGTTTCGGTTTCCGAATGCTTGAAGTAAAAATTAGGTCGACAGCGCATCATTGACTGATGTTCTGTGGCTGGGGTATCACCTACCATCAAGTGAACCTCATGCTCGTGTGTCGATATCCGACATAAAAAAAAACTTAAAGCAGTTTCACTGCAGGAGTATGTATATGTATATGAATGAAAGCTAAGAAAGTAAAAAAACGTGGTAAGCAAGGATAGTATTGTAGCATTTGGAACTCCAAGACCTCTGGCTAGCCCAACTCTACTAGCACAATTACTCCTCTAGTGGCACAAGGGGCAGAGACATTTTATTTTTATGTTTGTTTTACTGACTTTTACAAAACTTTACTGTTTGTTTCACAAAAACTTTTTTTTATATTTCGGCCCCACTACTCAAATCCAAGACTTCCCGAGCTAAATGCAACGTGCCACTGAAGTTAGGTATTCATTTTTGGGTTAATCTCAGCTATATAAGATTTTACCTGACTTCATTTATATTCATCTGCAGTAAACTTGGGAGTATCACAAGAATTTAAACGAATCCCTTTCCTACCGTGTGCCTGTATTTTTTTTTTGGAAATATTTATAAAAGTCCAAGTAGCAATGACTTCAAAATATAAGGGCTATTAGATTTTTTTTTTAATATAACTTACAGAGACATTCCAAGAACTAATAGAATCTCAAACCTGAAGAAGCAAAGCAAAGTGACCGAAATTAAGTGAAAACAATTTCAGTGACTATTGAAATAGTTCCAATAACACTTCGATGCAATAACACGTCTTTTATAAATCACAATAATTTTAATATCGTAAATTATCAGGAAACTTATTTTTGTTTGATCATAAATGTAGTGGTAATTATAAGTATAACCATTTGTTGTAAGATACAATTTGAAAAATATCCACAACCGTGCGTTTTCTTAGAAATTTTCTGCCTCGCACACTTACTCTATGGAACCAGTTGTCGCCAGCGGTATTTCCGAACCGATACGACTTGGAAACCTTCAAAAAAAGAGCCTACTCATTTCTAAAAGGCCGGCAACGCAGCTGCAAGTCCTCTGGTGTTGCAGATGTCCATCGGCGCCGGTGATCACTTACCATCAGGTGAACCGACTGCCCGTTTGCCCCCTATTCCATAAAAAAAATCCTTATATTTTTTATTTTTTTATTGACATATATTTTTAATCATAGAATTCTATGCTTGAACCGAAAACAGGTCTTGTCTCGAGCCATGTTATTAGGCTATCGGTAAAGATAGAGTCAGCGTTACTTAAACCACAGTCACCCCTCCGAAGCCGTAATCGAGGGGCGAGTTACCCCACTCTGCACGACTAATGTGGCCATTTGTATGCAACTCTGTTTGTTTTCGTGATCCTTCGTAATATACCCGAGTCCTGCTCTGAAGAGTCGCTACAGATAAAGATTTTTAATTAACAAAATCTCCAGAGGAAAGCTTGTTCTGCACAACTATTCATAATTCACACCTTTTTATTACTAATACTTATTTCTTGAAATCCCTACATTATGTCTGTATTGACTTTCTCACAGTCAATAGTACTGAGTCAATAATAATATTAAGTGTTTCTAAATCTTTTATTCTAAATACACACATAACACCTCAAATTAAATAAAAAAAGATTATTTAATCTGAGCATAACACAACTATTATTTTTACTAGACCTAACAAACAAACGAGGGTAAAACATTACTCGTTACGATTAAAATTTTGTAATGATCATAAATAAGGCAATGTCGGGTATTATTGCTCATTTCTTAATCTACATTATTAGAATAATATTAAATTACTGTAATACTTTGTCTCATTCAGCCATCACGTGTCAGTCCTATTAGTATTTTGGCGAGATTTTTATGAATTTTACTTAAAACTTTTATCATTATTATCATTTTAGGATATTAAATTAATATTTTCTTGGCTCTCGGAAATTTTTAATGTATCTATAAAAAACCAAACTAAGTGATATTAAAATAATTAACGAATTATAGTAAACATTTCAATATTTTGTAATAAAAAAAAATAACCGGCAATTATAATACTCGCTATCATAAAAGGACGTATTAAATATTTACGTAATTTCAAGAACAGGACATTTAAAACACAAAATAAAACTGATATATTTCAGAAATACTGTAATATTTATAAATTTAAATATCGTAAGTAGGTACGATGGGTCGCATGTTCGAATCCCATTCGATATTATTGTAATTTTCCGTAATTCCCTTTTCCCTACGTTTGATCACTTCAGGCATTACAGTTGGGAGAATTATCGAAATTCTAGATCGAATTTCAAATTCCATTGTTCATAGATGAACCACAGAACAGCAGCAGCAGCATATTGTGTTTTTCAGTCTATGGATTTCTGTAAAAATCTTGAATATAAAGTTGTTGACAGAGCATTAATGATTGATATATGAAGTTGCTCCTATCCTTATCGATCTGCCAATCCATCGATAAAAATGCGAAATCCAATTTTTAGCAGTATTTTCTAACTTCAGCATGTTTCAACTGAATTATCTTGTCGCACTTGGTAACAGAGTTCCAAATTGCGGTTACAATCATGTCAAAAGTTTTCCCTTGGTAGAATTGATATTTGCAGTGGTTAAAATTTTCAGAAGACACTTTGAATTTAAATAGACAGCTTATCGAGAAGACGAGTTCTTAGCGGGATTATCTTTGGCATAGAGCTTAATGTTTTAATGTGTTATAACAATGTCATGTCTAAATGACGAAAATTAGATGTTATTCCTCAGCCTGTAATAGTTTTTGTATTAGTAATGATGTGCCTATCTTTAGGTTAGATATGAAAGTAGTGGATAGTATACACAATTAGTAATCAATTTGATAGCTTTCTTTAAGCCATTTTATACATTTCTCAGAAAGAACCGTGCCCTAGGTTTTGAGCTTGAAACATACATACAGTTCACGTGTAATAAAAAGCGTGTAATAACTCTAAAAAATCGCTGTTATATAAATGATCGCTGAACGATATGGCCTAAATTGGGGCACGGTTCTTTCGAATTCATTTAATTTGAATACCTAAATTTAAATTCTCGACAGGTATAATTTTAAATAGGTATTCAAATATTCCTTAAGTAATAGTTTATGTAGTATTTTGATTACAAAAGAAGACAACTAAGTGAATCTAGCAAGTTAACTGTTAAAACCAATATTTTGAAATATAGCCCTCAATTTTATCATTAAAGATAATGTTGGCACTTTCAATAAGCTAAACAGTAAACACACAAGCAAGAACACCTGCTTCGTTAATAATTTACAGAAAAAAGTCTAAACTTTCTGCCACAAGGGTGTTATTGCGTGTAATGCTCTGTGATGATGCGGAAAAAAGTACTTGATTTGACTGTACCTAACTTTGACATATTACAGAAGTTACTGACGTTAGAGTTATATAAATAACTCAAGTAGAATCGATCATGGGGGGAATAAGTGGGGTAAAAATGTTAACAGAATGGTTACCTTAGAGCAGAAATATAAGCGCTGAGATGACGAACTGAGGAAATAATCGGGGAACTTGGTATCAAATAGCATATAAAAGGAGGCCAGGGTTTTTTAAGAATAAACTGCTACATAATGTGTAACTTTATGTTTGAATAACAGCCGGCCTAGCATGACGGCCACGAGATATCTCGCGCACGAGTGAAGACAAACTAAGATGTAAGATATCTCGATATATTATATCTCGACATCGACAATTTTGATAGAAAAGATATCTCGATCGACAAATATATCTATTCTTGATATTAAAAGCCGAGTTTTAAGTGTAATTGTCATGTTAGACCCGGAAGAAATTAAGAGATAATCGATTAAAACACGAGAAAACGGTCGACAAAATTTTGTCGCGGTTGTCATGCTAGGCCGCATAATATGGAATATGACTCAGTAGCGCGTGTCGAATGCCAACATTTCTCGTATGGAGGCGATTGCCGGCTTGCTCCGTTGGATATCACGTCATTGCTTTTCAATAAAATACAGCACGATGATGCGATTGAAGTTGTACGTTATAATACGAATGAAATCCCTTTGTTATAAGATACATAACAAAGGGATTTCATACTAAAACCGTATATTTCGCAATTATTAATGTGTCAGTCAATTTCAATTTCATCATTTCTGGAAACTTGGTGCCGATTTATGGAGAGTATAACCAATTTTCGTGTGAAAATACATAATTGCAATAACCTGGAACACTATTTTATTCGGTTGCAGGCAATAACTGACATGATTCTAACCCCAGTTGTTCTTCATATGGTGTAATAAAATTTCAGGTTGGATGCAAATAGAAAAATAGAAAATACAACGTGTTTCTATTTCAAAGGAGAATATTTTAAATTTTTTTCAGATAAATAAGTATGCATATTTGTTCCAGGCATATCACGCATTTGATATATGTTTATAAATGCCAATTGTATTTAGATTGTATGGCAGTTATCAATTCACGATGTATGTATATTTTTGGGAAGTATTCTATGTTACGTTTGTTTTTACCTCTCTACCCAATTCTAAAGATACTGAATTATTGGAAATTGAATATCTGAAATGAATTTAAGTATTTGGATAGTTCGCCGGTTCGGAAGAGATAAAGTTTGTGCTGGATAAAATTCAACGAGGCATTATCACGTCGAACTAAATAAGTTCGCGGAATAAGACTTGTCGGTTGAAGTTTTCATTACAATTCGTTTTATTTTCTCACTGTGTTTGCATAATAAGTTTTATTTAAGTCTGTAGAAAACGGAAATTGAAGCGAAGAAAGCATTGTTCGCAAAAAAATCATTCCAATAAATTTTAGTTTCTCCGTCGCATACCCAAAGTGGTCTCTATTGACCCCCAGGGGTTTGTAGACGTTACAACTTACACTATGATCATAACCACTAAGCTGGGCCCCAAGCACGCACGACTATCGAGAAACTATTCAAATTGTCGATCTGTCACTTGTATGTAATCTATACTTATTTTATCTATATACCTATATAACAAAGTCGTGCTAGTTGCACCATATTATTTTATTACTCAAAAATGACTGTAACGCTTTTAATGATATCTTATTTGTTGGATTCGTCTATACGGGATGTATTATTTTCATTAACAGAATAACTATTAAAATACCCTATTACTCCGCGATTGACAGCTCACGTCACATATGATTATATATGTAGTTTATTTGTAATAGATGATGTGCACTGAAAATGTGTGATATACTAGACATTATCTAATATATAAAATTCTCGTGTCACAGTTTTCGTTGCCATACTCCTCCGAAACTGCTCGACCGATTCTTACCAAATTTTATATGCGTATTCAGTAGGTCTGAGAATCGGCTACTATGTATTATTTTTTTTAATTTAAAAAAAAAAAAATTGTTTTTATTTTTTTTATAATGTGGCATTAAAAAATACACACAACCCCTGCTTTTTTTGTCAAAAAATCTTGACCCGTGCGAAGCCGGGGCGGGTCGCTAGTAAAATATAACATTTTCAAATATGAACAACACAATCAACTACCTACATTCTGTCAGTTTACACAAATATTAATATATTTGTGTTAATTTGTATGCAATGTGCCCGGGGCAACATATAAGCTTTATTTCATCGAAATCGGTTGTCGGAATGAAAAGTTATCATCATTTAAAGATTATTTTAAAGGCACCATATCAACAAATTGCAATGCAAACGGACTCGCGTCGAACTTTTTCGAATTATCAGATGTCAATAACAGTTTGATATGGAGATGAAATAGTTTGATTATTCGCGGCTTTCAATATGTATTCGTGGAATAGTGGATATGAATATACGATATGAAGAAACCTTGCTCAAAAGCTCAGCTTAAGATGAAGCACACGCGAACGAAGTCGCGGGCGTCAGCTAGTTTCAAATAATTTCTCGCACAACTGACAGATCGACTGTTCGAATTCTTTCTCGCAAGTCCTTCGTGCTAGATCCTAGCATGAACGACTTCGAGTCTCGTCATAGAAACTAAAATGTCGATACCGGTGATTGTAAAGGTAACTGACACTAGCATTTTCCTTTGTGATAAATCGCCATGTTGAAAAATGTGCACGGTATTTTCCCTTACAATTTCATACATTTACATTAGTTTAACTGGCAGCAGTGTCGATCAGTTTCATACAAGAAACTGAAATGTGTTTGAACTTGCCACACGACACGAACAAAGGATATAACAGAAAGCAAGCAGCAGCTGAAAAGCTTTTCTATCGCACCTCTAGCTACAATAAAAATGAACAAACATCTTTATGTTTGTATCTGCGTTACATCCATCTTCTATATCTATATACAGGGTGGAAAAAATCAATGGGCCCTGGAGGAAAACCACTTTAAATCCTTAAGATATATTATTTTACTTAAAGGAACCATTCCTTTATTTTTAAAAAGAAGTAAAACTGCATTCAAAGATTTTCTAAAATTAGCTTGTCTCACCCGAAAAACGAAAGAGCTAAAAATTCAAAATTTAAACTTTCGATATTTTATTCCACTAATCGATAGAATCAATGTTTAGGATAAATTCTCTCTAGTAGAGATTTGGTCTAAGAAATAAAAAAGATCATGAAATTTAACATTATTTTATTTTATCATCAGTTCTGATGCGAAGAATACGTAAACTGACAGATATTTTTTACCTATCTAGCTAAATATTGATACTCGAACAATTTAAAAAAATATATGCAAAAATTAATTTTAAAATAAATTAGGTTCGGAACTCCGCCATCTTGACAGCTCACGTCATGCATGCTTGGCTTTTTTGGAATTACAGATGTCTACTGCAAATCAGTGACATATTAGACATTATATAAAAAAGCAAATGGGTAAATCTAAGAATAACTGTATTCAAAGCCAACATTGTGGCAGAACAACGTCTGCCGGGTCCACTAGTGTACATACTCGTATAAAACAAATTCGTGCTAGTTACACCATTTATAACTCAAGAACGGTCGCACTGATTTCAATGATCTCTTATTTATTGGATTCATCTATATCCCGAATAACAGAATAAAAAAACAGGAAAGATAATTTAGGAAATTAATTTTAAAATAAATTAGGTTTTGAACTTCGCTGGAAAATGTTCCGCAAATGACAGCTTCGTCACGCACGCGTTTAGTTTTTTTGTAATACCTAATTAATTGAAAAATTAATTAGGTATTTTTTTTTTGAAGCCAACATTCTGGCAGGGCATAAATACTGTGACATCAACTAATTAGTTTTAAATTACATATTTAAATGAAATAAAATTTTTCAAATGTTAGAGCATATTTTAAGCGTTTATCAAAAACCAAGAATTTTCAATTAGATCCTTTCAATTCTATATATATGATATTTTAAAGCACCTGCAATATTTATAAGGAAAAGGATGTTAGTAACTGTAGGGATGGATGCCCACAAAAGAATACTGAATACAGTTTTCAGTAAAAGGACCTAGACAGGATGAAATATGATTAGTACCGGAACTGAATAAGATACTAAAGGAAAAGATTCATATACAGAGCTTTATAATTTGGATCTTTTCATAGCAAGTGAAGGCTTCGTCTAGGTCGAACGTTCCCAAACTTTTTTCTCTTATAGACGCTTTAGCCCTGCTTTTCACTTTTATACATATAAACCCCATTGGTAAACTTGTATTAGATTATTTCAAAGTATATTAGACGGTTAGTATAGTCTTTTTCATTTAAAAAGATTTAAATTACGAAATGTATACAAGTATTATTGTGATATTGGGGTCAATAAAGACTTTACTTTACCACTTTGGGTATCATATGTCTAGTTTATTTTACTATACCTTAGATCACATTACAATTTAGGTACTATCATACTGTGGAAATATAGGTAGATAGTTTAAACGTAGTGTCATTCATATAAAACCCAAAAATAAGCCTTTCCCCAATCATTCTACTTTGAACTCTTTCTGGAAAATTTGGCACGTTCAATAATATTTCAAAGGCGCGTTGCATTTAATAGCGGAAGTCTCGGGTTCGAACCTCGGGGAAACAACATATAAATCATCGCTTAATGATGCACACAAAATGTTGCTTTAGTCAACGGTTACCAAAAATATCTTCTCATTGTCCAATCAAAGATTCTGTGCCGTTGAATATAAATGCTATCAACTTTGGTACAATACAACATACAGCATTTTCAAATATATTTTACATATTATCTAGTACCATCTCTAAGCGATTATCATAGTTATTTATTGATTTATTGCTTGTTCTTTTCTTCCTTACTTTATTACTAGTAAATTGGTAGTATTAGTTTAATGTAATTGAGACTAATGTAATAATGAAACCTATTTTATTTTATCTTATATAAATGTAATCTTAGTTGAATATTTTATTTTCTGTATTTTGGCTCAATATTTTATAAATTCGTACTTGGTATTGTATTAACTTTTAATCACTAAATTTAATATTTTGTATGGTATTGTATTAGGTGTATTTGAATTGGTGTAAATTAAAAATTTAAATTTTTAATTTTTTGAATAGTTAAAATATGACTCTTCGTTATTTTTATAATATACAGAACTCAGAGTTACGTGCTTTCTTTACCATAATTCTAATAGCATAAACGTAGATCACTTTGAATAAGTTCGATCGATACCTATTCTTGAACGACAAAGCTCCAAGTCAACCTTTGTATTCAGCTATCTAAGACGCTTCATAACCGTATTGGAGATATAATCCCACTTTTGATATAGCAACGTATGCTATAACGAACGTTCAACGAACATCTTTCAATGTCAGTTAGACCATGAAGTGGATCTTAACGATCTGAAATCTAACCAAGTGCGAAAATTACATCGAAGCGTTACTTTGTTGTTCGTGATCGAAGCTGGCGGCGTAGCTTCAAGTTATTAAGAGGATACACAAGGGCCGTATTTCCATACAAACGTATTCCCCTGTTTCCTCCCTGGATAATGCCAGTAGAGAAATATATTTTTTTCCAATAATCTATGGCCATTATTTGCATGTCCTTATGTTTTCCTTTTTTTCATAAATTAATAATTAAAAGAGTTATGAACCTTTAAAAACCTAAAAAAATTGCCAGATTTTACGCTGTGATCAAACATCCAGAAAACAAATTTAACTTGATTAAATAAAAAAAGAAAAACATAGGAACACGGCCAAAGCCTTTCTTTAATTTTTGATGAAAAAAGTAGTTAAATCGGTCAAGTTTTGGAGAAGGAATCAGGGGACTACGAAACGTTGATTTTACGTACTTTTGATAGGTATTTTCGGTCCAAGCTGCAGTTGTCTCTTTCGGGTCTTAGCTCGGTTGTTCGGGCACTGCGCGACAGCAATAGATTTTACAAATAGATATTATTCAATTCTCTCGCCCTTAGTGTTTCCTCTTAATCAGTGGCGTTACTAGCTTTTTCAGATGCCCAATGCCAAAAAAATCGAGGGCCCCCCTTTACCTATTATGAAAACGAAGTTAGGCAGTAGATACTATCTGTAAGCTGGGTTGGATAATAAGTTAATTAAATATTTTTTTTTATTTTCAAGTTGTAGTTACATACAGCACAACGAGAATATAGGACCTGTGATAATATTTGAATTAAGGACATAGCACTTTTCCTTGGGGTTTTTTTAAAAGTATTTTTTAAGTCCTCCTCGATAAAAAATGTATGTATGGTCTGTGGCCCGCCATATTGGCTGCATTGGCATAGCTACGCCACTGTTAGTAGATACATGTTTATCAGAAGTTATTTCATCATGTTATTAAAAACGCGAATGTTTTTGGTTTTTTTTTATATTTTCTCATTATTATGGGACTCTCAGTCTGAAGTTTTTAATGAAAAAAAAATATTGAGTCGATGAAAAGGTCAAGGCCTCATTTGATGTTTTGGTTATTGGCTAACCACAACTTTGATATTTTGCCTTAACTAAAAGTATACAGTTAAAGAATACAAGTAAAATTATTAAAATTATAATAATATTTTCATATTATAATATAAAATAAACAACGAAATGTTGATGCTTATAATAATAATTTATGTTATACTAGCAATCCGCCTCGGCTTCGCACGGGTGCAATGTATCAGATCATGATACTGAAATCGGGCGAGTAGTTTTATATGGATAATTTTTCAATTCGAACCAGTAGTTCCTGAGATTAGCGCGTTAAAACAAACAAACTCTTCAGCTGTATAATATTATTAGTATAGATTAAGAGATTTAGTCTACATTGCACCCGTGTGAAGCCGGGGCGCATTGCTAGTACTTTATACTTTAAAATGTATTTGTAGATTGTAATAAATTAAAAAAAATGACGATTTAAAAGTTTCGAGTTCGTATTCAACGAACACTTATTCATTTTCCCAAAGAACCGTACTGTAAGCGCATGTATAGCCCTTCATTCATAATGTTAACTACGGTGTCTATAGTACGAGCTATTGTTCAGGCAAATGATAATAACCGTCTCCCTTTACAAGCGACTAAACATCAAAAAAGGTTTTGTTGAGTGACTACACTTCCTTAGTCTAGATTTTTTAGTAGAAATCAAAGGTTCCAAATGTGATCAACAGGTTATTTCTAATAACGAGACTATTAAAAGCTTCTTTAGTTCGATTTGACGAACCAGCTACCGAACTATTGCTCTTTTAATTCGATTATGGTTACCGTGTCTAGACTATATTTGTCTAAAAGTTCCTGTCCTTACAGTCCTTACTTTTCAATACCCACTCGACCACGCCTCACGAAGTATTATGATTTAAAAATTAAATGATAAAATTAATGAAGAGAGAAAGACAAAAATATTTCAAGAACAACAGTTGACTGTCAATTCGCCAAATTTTAGTGTAGATTGGCTTAAGAACTAAATATGTAGTTATAGTATATACAGTAAACAACTATTTTAATCCGTTTTATTCAGACAAAAAGAGCTGGGGCAAATAAATAGATACATTTTTTTTCTGTCTAAAACTACTGTGATCTAACCAAAAGAGGCCAATAAACATTTCTACATATTACTAGTGACATTTAAAACATTGTCTTATAACTATATCATCGATGGCATTAATAACTGCGAATGGCTCTTGATTGCTTACTAAATACAACTAATGTTTTTTGTTATAAAAATTATAAACTTAATTTATGTACGTACTTTTAGGTAATTGTTATTTTTTTTTTACAATTATTATTAACGTGTACATAATAATTTGGTTTTTTTTGTCTCTCCTGAAAAGTCTCTCGACTTCACATTCGCGGTAACGAATACCGATCGACTATATGTCAGCGTTCATTTTACACTTTCTTCTCAATTTTCATAATAGTTTTTGCGCAAGGATTAATAAATACTTATAATGTGTCTTCCGTCGGAGCCTTCTCACTAGTCCAGTGGGATCGAGCTGGGTGGACTCGACATTCACATTATGAAAAAGAAATGGTGAATAAAGTTAAATACTTTATACCGAATTAAAATGCGATTTATTATTTTTGCCGACGTTTCGGATGCAGACTGCCAGTGACCACGGTTGCTAAAAAGCATCCGAAACGTCCATCCGATCCGTCCGAGTCCGAGAATAAAATACAAAATTAAGTACTGGTGAGCTTTGGCGTTCTTTTTTCTATGTTGCCAATTTGATCCTTGTAAATGTCGACATTGCGTACGTACCAGAGGGGTGAGCACGAACAAGTATCGAAAGAGTATTCGTATCGTCGAACTGTCATTTTATGAAATTGCAAATGATTTTTCATACAACTGACATTTTGACGATTCGAATACTTTGTCGATAGTCGTTCGTGCTAGGCCCACAGAGAGCATTAAAAGACCTCCTACTACTCCTACCTAAAACTTGATTTACGAAAATTTGTATCATTTTTTGGCTTCAGAACTGGATGCCAAAAGGTTTCAATTCTTCAGATTTTATATATATAATTATTAGTTTATTTTCTACTGAAAGGGATGAGCTCTTTCCAATTAGATAACAAAATATATAGTAATCCAATAACGAGTTTATTTTCCCGTTACCGTTATGAAACTCCAAAAAAATCTTAATAAAACCTAAAGCAAGTCTGTTGGTTCTGAGTATTTACGAAATTGCCTTCTTATTTATATGTTTACCCAGCTTTTTGCTGTGACATTTACGAGTGGTTGCGAGTTATGGATTGTTTTTACCGCGAACTAACTTATACAACTAGAACAGCTTTGTGACGGCTTGAACATTTTCTAATATTGGTTTTAAAATAGTCACAGTAGAGACAATCAATACATCTCTACTTTTTTATGTCAGACTACTTCGAGCTTGGACTTTTTACTTCGAGCATTCGGAAATTAATATTCATATGCACTTCACGGATTTTCCATCTATGAACGGTGGTTCGTTATCCGGTCGGAATTTAGATATTCCTCCCACCCGATCAATGCCAAAGTATAATAGGTAGGAGGCACTAGGCAGTAGGAGAAAACAAGGTATTAAAGTATCTAATGATCTTATTGATTATATAGATTTATTTGTACTATACATTTTAGATGGTCGTCGTGAAAGAGGCGTATCGATCGTAAATCATATAGAACTCAATCGAATTAGTACAAAATTTTAAAGCGTTTTTTTTTTTAATTTTGAAGATTGATTACGTTTATGATCATATGCCGTCTATCTTAAACCTTTTTGCATTGTGTCGTATTTATGCAACAATATTTTCCGTGCCCCTACTGCCCCTGTCGCAGAAATACGACACGGGCGGTTCGTGTCATGGTTTTTTGTTCTATTTTCGTCCTATGAACTGCGTTATACAACTAAAATGATTATTCAATAGTTCGTAGTCAGGCACTAGGGGCACGGCAATTGATATTTAATTATTTAGCCAAGCGCTTAAAAGGTTAAAAGGCCTTAATCTAAAATTAGTCTCAAATGAACTAAAATAAAACCATTTAAATAATATACTTTATAATGGATTAAAACGCGGTTTATTATTTATGGCGACGTTTCGGATGCTTTTTAGTAGTCTGCCGCGACCACGGTTGCTGAAAAGCATCCGAAACGTCTGCATAAATAATATAAATAATAAACCGCGTTTAAATCTATATACATATATAAAAGAAAGTTGTGTTAGTTACACCATTTATAACTCAAGAACGGCTGCACCGATTTTATCGATATCTTATTTGTTGGATTCCTCTGTCCCGAATAAAAAAAAATATACGCAAAAAATAATTTTAAAATAAATTAGGTTCAAAACTCCACCATCTTGACAGCTCACGTCATGCATACTTAGCTTTTTTGGAATAACAGATGTCCACTGCAAATCAGTGACATATCAGACAATTATATAAAAAAGTGGGCAAATGGGCATATTCAAACCTAAGAATAATTGTATAATTTCGAAGACAACATTGTGGCAGAACAACGTCTGCGGGGTCCATTAGTCCGTTATAAAGTATATTATTTAAATGTGTGATAGTCGCGTTAATAAAAGACAATATTAAAATAAAACCAAGTTCAAAATGATATATACAAGGTTATTGCTGACATTATCTATGGGCGCGATGTTAAAGAATATATAATCGTATCATATGTTATAATCAATAAAATATAATATGTATGTGGCTTTATAATAAGCACTTATTGTTTTCAAGTCTCATTTTTTATTTATATTGGTGAGAACATACATTTTGGTCAGAAGGTCAAAATAAATAAGGGACCATCCATAAAGTACGTCACACGTTAAAGGGGCGGGGGAGGAGATCGACAAAGTGTGACACTGTGTGACAAGGGGTTTCGTGACGTCACATTTCAAAATCATCGCAGACATTTAAGTGATAAAATTCCAAATTTGAACAATTAACGAAAAACTTAAAAATTATATTTTCAACTCTACCCGTATTAATAGGTATATGTAAATAATATTGTCTTTTATTAACGCGAGTATCACACATTTAAATAAAATACTGTATACGGAATTAAAACGCGATTTATTATTTATTTATTTATTTATTAAGCCTCTATAAGACATGACAAAAGAACGAAATTACAATTTAAAGAAAAAATAATAAAAAATAACATGTTCTTCTTAATCATCATGACCCCTCTCGGGTATAGGCCTCTTCCAATTTCCGCCATTTCTCTCGGTCTGATGCCACCTCTTTCCAGCCTCCACTCGTCACTTTTTTAAGATCATCGACCCAACGATCCACTGGTCATCCTCAACCGTGCTTTTCAGCAACCGTGGGCGCGGGGATAGAGAGGAAACGTCGGGATAAATAATTTAAGCAATATAAATAATATATCGCGTTTTAATCCGGTATACAGTATTTTATTTAAAGGTATATGTAAAATTGCAAAATATGTGACGTCACACTAGGGAGGGGAAGCTCTCACAAATGTGACCAACAAGGACGGGGTAGTGGTCAAAAAATCACGAAATTAGTGTGACGTACTTTATGGATTAACCCTAATGTGTTTCTCCGATTGTTTTCCTTACCCCCGAAGAGTAATTTAAATAATATACTATAATGATTTCAATAACTTAAATCTGCATATATGCTAATGCTCGGATTGAATACTTACCATCTATTCGTATCTCCATTCCGATGGAGCCTAAAAGGGGATTAAGATAACAATATTTATCAATTTATCGGATCTTTTTAGTTTAGCAAACGGAGTTTTTCATACAAAGCAAAATATTACTTCCACTGTAGTAGATAGGTCTAGGATTTAGTCGTAGCGCGCGGAGACCAATTATTATTATTAAACTAAGCTGAGTCAATATTTTTGGGAAACAGCATGACGCATAGTAGCAGTAGTATATTAAGTAGTATTTATATACTACCTATATTATATATGCAGATATTTTGCATCATGCTTGCTTTCGTGCTAAGCAAAACATGCTTTCAAATTTCAAATTCAAATTCAAAAATCATTTATTCATTTAGGTAACACAATGTACACTTATGAACGTCAATAAAAAATACATATTAAATGCTTCTAATTTTACATTTACCGCCAGTTCTCAAATCAAGGGCGTAGAGCGGACGAGAAGAACTGGCAAGAAACTCGCCGCCACTCTTTTTAATCGCCAAGTTTTTGTTTTACAAATGTTTTGTAAGGAGCTGCTTTGATTAATTATTAACGATAATATTTCAATTTAATCATCTTTTGTATACCTTGAATGAACTTTAGCATTTAACGTGTAAATAAATTTATATCTAACATATATGGTTAAATTGAAGCATTGAAAATTAATTACAGGCTCGATCAAGGACATAGTGCTACCAATAGCACTTTGAATGAACAAGGTTATCGGTAAAGTTCATTCAATGTCTATACTTTGCTTATCCGAAAAATCTTTTAATCCACTTTATATTACCACTTCAAGCTATCCAGGAGAGGTAAATACTTTACATAATGAATACGTTTTATTTTCATCGTGTCTGATAATAATCAAGAAGTAGAATTACTCCAAGTTCGTTAATTATACTGAGCTATTAATGTTATATACATTAATAGCTCAGTATTATTAATATCTATATATATATAAATATATTTCTCTACTGGCATTATCCAGGGAGGAAACAGGGGAATACGTTTGTATGTAAATACGGCCCTTGTGTTTTCTCTTACGATCCGTACCCTCGGATATTACCAAATATCCGTATTCGGATCCGTATCCGCACATTTTTAACGATCCGACACATCACTAGTATATACATACGTAAGCGACAATGAATGCTACAATGTTTCTAGTACTTCTGCCAAATAGTTCCTGTGCCAACTTTCACATTTAGTATTATAGAATTTTATTGAAGATTTTAGGTATGTTAAATATTTTCTAAGACAGATGAGATTTCAAAGATACCAATTCATATTTAAGTATTATATCCATAGCCCTGAAATTCGTGCTCATTCAAAATGACAATTATTCAGTAGAATAATTAAATAAATATTACTTCAATTTATCCATATTACATACTTTTATTAAAAATATTTTCATTTCGGCACTGAATTCAAATATATTATATGTAGGTATATAAAACGTAAATATCCAAAATTATTCATTATACTCTGACTTTTGGTTAATCTCATACATATGAAGTCGTTTTATATGAATAAAATCATTAATAACTGATTTGTATGTCAAATTATAGCAATAGTAAATAACTATAGTATGTTTTATTATAATCTATACATACATATAATAAAAAAATCAGTATATTGAAAATTTATACCAGAAAGGTTAAAATACCTATAAAATCATTTTGAACGTATTTGTTTATCTGTCTGTTTGTTCACGCTAATCCCAAAATTGACTTCTCACTTCTAAATATTAAACTTAGTCTGGGGTAACATCAAGACTTTGTTTCGAAATCGAAGATTGGGAACAAAACTTATCTTCATATAAATAGCTTGCTTAGAAGCTCAGCTTAGGGTGACGATCACGCGAAGGAAGTCGCAGTCGCTCAAGCTAGTTATTAATAATTCTACAAATTCGTCTCATACTATTGAGTACTTTAAAAGTATATCTTACTAGCTACGCTCACACGGGTACATACATACATATACATCACGCCTCTTACGCATGGTAGGCAGAGATAACGGAATTCTATATGCTCCGATCCTGACTTTCGCTTCTTCCACTTTCATCAATGCTTTCATACACACTCATCGGTTTCGAGTACTTTTGACGTGGCCCTTTTGAAGAACGTCCCCGATCTGATCGAGGTACGTTGGCCTAGGACTTAGATCGACCACTCGCGACTCTACCACTCACACTAGTATCATAAATATTTTTCGTTTCCCTCCTTTCATCCATCCCTCTACGTGCCCAAACAAACTCAACCCCTTCACATGGGTGCGATATACTATACACATAAAAACGCCATATACTGGTAGATGTAGATAATTCATCTGTACGTGTATGCCTTTTAAGCCGCGCTGGACCGATTTTGACGAACTTTTTTATGAGTGTTGAGTTGAACAAATTCATTCCTGGATGGTTTAGATTCACATTTGATAGGTGGCGTTGCCAAATATACGGAAATATATTCCGAGAACTAGCATGAAGATGGGCTGACTGGAATGTTTACTTGGAATATCTCTCTCATAGATATGAGATCTCAATATAACTTCTCTTGTAACCCATCTGAGTTTCATAGCCGACGACGTAAGTTTCTTAACGATAGCGTTAAAAGTGAAACGTTTGAGGAGATAAGAAGTATAGCTTATCTAGGATTCGATCATGGGTTATCAGCTGTCAAACTGTCATAAGTCTCTTCATTTTTTCCATCGATTTCTAACTTTTTTTTCTATAGAATAAGCAATCTGTTAGCTTAACTTACAGTACATATCCGACGAAACGGTTTTAACGACTAAAAAATTTGCTCAATGAGGCTCTAGATATTAATATCAATCATCTATCCATATATCAATTGCCTATCCACTTGTGGTCTTTATTCAAACAAGGGGTGTGCGCAGTCAAAAGAAAACATTTGTGGCGTATCGGTCACTTCTCAGAGGTCACACAGTCCTAATATCATTGTGATACTCTGTATTAATTTTATTTTTGTTAGTACGAGTACATAGAATGATGTTTAGAAAATGCCAACCAAAAATTTAAAAAAAAAAAAGTAAATGGCAACATCATGACAATAATAACATTATAAGACATTGGCGTCTGTCATGTAGAGACTGACACCCTTTTTCAACCTTAGAGAAAAAATAATTGTTCTTCCCAGAGATTTTGTATATGTTTTTTTACAAAAAAGGTGTAAACAATTGTGTATACCCCAAGGACTTTATAGTTGTTATATATATAAAGTCCTTGGTATAGCCTCTTTCGACATTAAATTTACCTAACATAACGTGCAGAATTCTCATTAGACTATCCCATTATACATGGCCCTTATGCATTAATTGCTTGGTGAATTGCTAACCCCTACAATTTACTGGCAACTACGATCGCGTTTTTTCTGATTTGCGTTATCTATATACATATATATATGTATATATATAAAAGAAAGTTGTGTTAGTTACACCGTTTATAACTCAAGAACGGCTGTACCGATTTTGACGATATCTTATTTGTTGGATTCCTCTATGTCCGGAATAAGATATAGGCTATTAAAATATTGAAAAAAAAACAGGAAAAAAATATATACATAAAATTAATTATAAAATAAATTAGAAATTAGTTTCGGAACTCCGCCATCTTGACAGCTCACGTCATGCATTCTTAGCTTTTTTGGAATAACAGATGTCCACTGCAAATCAGTGACATATTAGACAATTATAGTGGGTAAATAAATAAATAAAAAGGCATATTCAAATTTAAGAATAATTATATAATTTCGAAGCCAAAATTGTGGCAGAACAACGTCTGCGGGGTCCACTAGCTTGTATTAATAACAAATAAGCTTTGATATATTTGTCAATGCAAATAAACAATGTGACGTATAACATATGCACGTCAATTAATTGAATACAGGAATTCGGCGTTACCCATCCGTTATACTATCCATCAAGTCATCCATCATTCAGTATACCTCGATTCAGAACAAAATTGTATTTCTACCAAAAATTAACATTGCCGAATCTATTAAGCCTCAGTACCTACTAAAAATAAAAAGTGCAAATAAATAATAACACATTGTCCTTTAGTGGGGCAGATCCATTTCTGTGTCTGTTTCTTTATATTTTTCTTTACATGCGAGTAGCTGATCAGCCTTCTGTGTCCGAAACATTATTTTTTTATCTTGTTTACCCGGGATTCGAACCCAAGATCTCCGGTGCCAAACGCAGCGCGTTTACCATTGAGCCATGGAGACGGTCAACTACTACAAAACATAACTAATAAAATAAAGACCTCAGCAAAGTAGAATTCAAGAATTTCGAAACTTTTCAACCGAATGGCGAGATTTTGTTAAAACATTCCGTTATCACACGCTTGCAGCATCTGCACTGCGACAAGCATGTACTTACCCCGTGTGCTCAACTAATAATTACACTTGTTACTGTTACTTTAATAGTATTCCTTTGCCAAGCTATTTTGGTAACTTCTAAAAAAATTACTCTTTCAAATTACTCAACAAGAATAGGAACATAACTATTTAAAATCCTTACACAATATATGTTTACGTTAAAAAAATTTAAGTAATGTGTGGCAGCTTAACAAGGCGATTCAACATATGCTATCCTGCCGTGAGTTCAACACAACGCTGACATTCTGATAAATAATAACCAATTATGAATACAATGAATACTTGCAGACATAAACAGCTTTTGAAAAATTAAAAGAAACGCTGTCTCCTTCATTAAATATTTTAACGAATGATAATTTAAATATGCCACGAGTTATACTGTTCTGAGTAGGTCCTGAAAGAACTTGCTCGTTCGTTATGATAACTTGGCCAGCGGGTAGTCGCTCGCTATTTAAATAAATGACACTCAACACTGAAAACAGCGAGCGTATTTTGCAAAACCAACTGTCCAATGCACTTTACTATTTGCTCAAAACAGTTGTTGTGAATTTCACTGTAGAGAGAAACATACTGGCGTTTGTTTTCGTTATCGCTCGATTCCGCTTCTTCAGACTCAAGTAGCAACGGCAAATTTTACGATCTAAGCATCCTTTAATCACTGGCGCATTATAAGACTGAAGCAGGCTGTTTTCCTCGTGACCACACTTTTTTTTACTCTCTCTCACACACTTCACACCTTTCACATTTTCTTGATTTTTTTTTATTTTTCTCGTATATAGTTTTACGCACGAGCGTTGGTTGGGTTGGTTTGAGCACGTAGAAAAGATGTATGAAGCTGGTGTGAGTGGAAGAGTCAGGAGTGTTAACAACACATAAAAGATGTCTATTTTAATAATCTGTTTTGACGTTTTCGATAATATATGTTAATTCGGTAAAATATTTTATTTCAATGTTAAAAATTTACAATCTCTATTGGCTTTATACCAACAATATTTTACCATTAAATTATTCGTAATTAAGTCTCTGGACTCATAAAAGACGCTTACCATGCGCTATTCTTACCTGTACTTTTTTAACAATATTATTCTGAAGCGACGTACAGCAGCTAATAGATTTTGGAGCTGGTGACATTTTCGGCTATTTGATATCATTGCGCTACCTCTTTCTACCAACTTTATCGATCAACCTTGCCCTTATTCTGTTAAACCGAGAAAGTAATTGAGATGGCAATTACCAGATCCCCGTGATGTCTTTACCCAACAACATATGCCTATATAACCTTGTATCTTATTCATAGTTGGGTTCATGTAAAATAATTTATGTATAGTATGATTTTCGGAATTATTATATACAATATTGTGATACTTTTATCTTAAAAACTAGAATACTCATAGTAAGCGTGATTTCGAAATCACAAAACAATTTTTCTAGTGCAAAAGAGTTATTTTCATTTAAAGTAAATTACTCATTAGCCATAGAACACCTTGTATTGGCTAGATTGCTGTAGACTAGAACAATATGATGTTTGAAATACTGACAATTCTATATTTTAAATTCATACAGCCAGTTCTGGAAAATACATCAAGCATGGAGGTGAACATCAACAATTGATGTACCATAAAGTTCTTGCAACATGTATAGAACGGGCATGTGGTGATTTGATATTAAACAAGACCTGATAGACCTAAACTACTGTAATCGGTGAATTTATAATCAGAATTAAATATTCATGTAAGATAGTCGTTGAAATTATAATCTTGTAAGCTTTATTACAAAAACTAGAAAGACTCAATCTACGACCGTGATTTTAAAAAATACAATAAACCGTTAAATTGTTATGAAAAATCATAAATATTTTCTTGTAAATGAAATGTCTCTTGTATAGGATTTATGATCTATCTGCATAACAATCGTCTACTCAAAGTCCAAATGACAGCGCCACGGGAATTCTACAAACGCGACTGCTGAGATATTGTCTGCCTTGAACCGCCACTCTGTGGAACTGCTATGCTGCTATTCTGTATTTATGAATCAATACGACTAATATATAGTACCTTGAAAATGATATATATACATACATATACATCACGCCTCTTTCCCATTGGGGTAGACAGAGATCACGGAATTCCATATGCTCCGATCCTTACATACCACTTTCGCTTCGTCTACTTTCATCATTGCTTTCATACACACTCGACGGTTACGAGTACTTTTGATCTGGCCCTTTTGCAGAACGTCCCCGATCTGATCGAGGTTCGTTGAAAATGATTCTAAGAGAATTAATTCCTAAAAGGCAAACAGTGATCCTGCAATCCCTCACATGTTTCTAATACCCGACCCGTGGTCACCGGTTCTCACTTACTTAACGTGCTACTTATTAAACATTATTATAGTACTTAAAAGATTGACTGAACAAACCCAGGATCGATTCGAGCAAATAGGTACAAATTAGTCCCCAGCCAAGCATAATGCCATTAATAAAGTGGTAATAAATTGCCAACACGCAACACTTTTATTCAAAAAACACGCTTCGAATTAAATCGCCCCTTTCATGTTTGTATTTTTATTTGTGAACAAACCTCTTGTAGTTGTGTGTTTACTCACACCAATGGACAGTATTGTATTGTGGGTTACGAATACTTGCTACACGCGTTATCTAAAGAATAATACTTTTCTAGCGGTCATACATAGTCTAGTGCAGAGTTCCCCAAACTTTTTTGTGTCGTAGACCCCTTGCCATGTTTTTCCGTGTTGGCTACTTACCTGATATTGATTTCCTGTAAATTTCTAACTGTAGTGAAGTTTAGTGTTAAAAACTTAAGGTAAAAACACATGTTAATTTATACATTTATTCATTGAATTTAAATTAAAACTACTCAAAATAAAATTTTGTATCTGTTATGTAAAATATACGTAACATTAAATAAACATAAAATAAACTATAAATAAAATAACATAAGCAATAATCAATATTTTTACTTCATAGGTACTTTTATAAATAATTTATATGTTTTGATATTATAAGATAGTCTGAGATATGTAAAAAGGTACTATCAGTGTATGTGTTGAGATCCACTATCGTGGACCCCCATTTTCATTTCATGGACCCCCAAAATTTTTTTTCGCTGACGTAGATCCCTTGCAGGTTGTCATAGACCCCAAGGGGATATAGACTACTTTGGGAATCACTGGTCTAGTGTAATCAAATCGAATATTCAAACCTTTGTTCAATCTCCCTGAACGGTAACACATTATCGAATAATAATCAATTACTATTTTATAAATAAAGAAATTATTGTAATTAATAAATACCTGAGGCCTTTAAGCAAGCATGAAACGAAACTGACGAAGCGAAAGTTTAAGAAGGTGTGTGAATTAAAAATGTTATTGAACTCTTATCACATTCGGTAGCTTGTAGTTCGGAATAATGTACATGCTAAAGGGGGAGCAAGAGGTACCTACAATGTTATTAAGTGAATTCTCTATAAAAACCCTTAGAGAGGCATGGGACAGAGAAAATCTTTATTAACGTAAATTAATTCAGTCACCTTTACTAATAAGTGTTTTCGCTGTTAGTTACCTCCGGTCATGATGAAAAATTTATATTGTGCGTTTGATTTCTGTCTGCAGATTTCCAATTATTTTATGTCAGATATCGACAGATGAGCATGAGGTTCACTTGTTGGTAGGTGATACCTCAGCCACAGAGCATCAGTTAATGATGCGCTGTCGACCTAATTTTTACTCCGAACATTCGGAAATCCATAGAATGAAACCGAAACGCGCAATATGCAATTCACGGTTTTTCCATCTATTTCCATCTACGCACGGCAAGTGTTCTACCGATCGCGCCAACAAGCCAATCACAATGCCGAAATGCCGAAGTAAAACTAATCCCGGAAGCATTTGGATGCTCCATATCAGCGTTACCACTATGCTGAATAATAAAGAAAAATATAAATAAATATTTTTCAACCCAAGCAGATGTAACATCAGTGAATAGCAGAATAGTGATCTGAATTCTCTGGCTTGATGAAATGGTAATGAATTACCTTGATGTATTACATTCAGTAAAAATGTGACATGTACCTACATGTGGGATTCGCTCTTTTCATGAACAAGTAACTACCGTATTCTAAGAGCCATTTAATTTCACTCACCTCGACCCAGTGAAAATATCATTTTATTTTATTTACGAATGACGTGATGGATTACAGAGTTGATAGTTATTTGCCTTTCTGGCCTTTAACGAGTCTGTTTGTTTGCAGCTTCGCTTGATCAAAAAAAAATAGTTTTGTCTTATATATGTATAAATAGTGACCTGGTTTTTCTAGAGATCCGATTTTCAATCAAATGACATCAAAACCAACGCTGTTATCTTGAAGGAGTATAGACGACATATACATATATGTTAAACATACTCGTATACATATGTAGATATAATTCGCATTTATAAGAGTTCTCAGTGACAACTTCTTTGATGATTGTAAAAATATTTTAGCAACCTTTTCTCGCAAATTCCAATCACAAATAACCTCAATTTGAAAGCTTAAAGTGGCAATTACTCGTGAATTTATATTTTTCCACGACATTGAGTAAAGAGCAGGGGTGAACTAAGGGCATTGTGGATTTGAATAAAAGTTTACTTAAGTATAGCTACTGTGATAGCGTGAGAGTTCAAAGAAAATTATAGTTAGCCCATAATAGGTTAAATAAATAAAAAACAGTGGAATTCTACCAAAAGATTATTCATTGGTGAAATGCTTTTGGTGGTTTTAATAGAAATTAAATTATTCTATCAATATTTGAGGATTTGATTTGGACTAACGAGTCAAAAGTGAATTCCCGAGTCAAAAGTGAAGTCTGCCACATGCCCCAATAGTGGACTATTGGGGCATGGAGCAGACCCATTTTTGTGTCTATTTCACTGATAATTTTTCTTTGATCGCGTGCGATGTATCGCGTTTACCACTAAGCCACGGGGGCGGTCAAACGAGTCAAATGAAATAAAATTTGCTTTAAATACGGGGGTAAGACAATCTTCATACGGTCTATGAAATACGGAAATTTTAGATGCCAATTATAGTATCTGTGGTATACCATATACGCGATGGATTGCACATCCATTTGTTCGAATTTTGGGGAAAACAATATAAGTGAGAGAATGACACCTACTTGCTTAAAAATAATGAGTGAAACAGACGCAGAAATATATCTGCCCCATCCGGAATTCACTTAATTATTAGTATGTATAATTAAATAATATATGTAACAGTTTACTCTATATATTTTTGAATTTCCTATATATGTTACCGTAACATGAGATACAGTGCTTCTTTTTGCACAGTTTGTCTATTTGACGAAATGAGTTTTGGATATACTGTGTAATGTTGACCTTTTTAGATAAGCAACGGTACGCGACTAAATTGGTGTTCGTTGCTCTGAATATTTTGGAGAAAAAAGGTTTAATTATAAAAAAATGGTTTTATGAGATCATGAATAAATTTAATATATGCATGCACATTATACGGCTAGCTTTAAATCATACAATACATTTTGATGTTACATTAATTATGGAAATCAGAGCAAAAAATTATGAATAGTAAATATTATTAAGTACCAATGTATTCAGCTTTCCTTCTTTACGTATTTTTATGTCAGATATCGAAGGACGATCATGAGGTTCACTTGATGGTAGGTGATATCACAGCCATAGAACATCAGTCAATGATGTGCTGTCGATTTTACTTGGCATTTGGAAATACAAACTAAAACCGAAACAAGCAATGTTCACGCGCGTTTTTCCACCTATGAATGGTGGTTCCTTACCTGACCAGAATTTTTGAAATTCCTCCCAATAATTTGATGTCTGAAGAAGAAGACTTGCTTTGCCAAGGAGAATTATAAACAGGTCTTCCTGGATTCCTGAATTCAAACCCGCGACCCAATTCAAACCCGCGACCCAATTCAAGGTCTACCAACAAGCCCGTCAAAATATAATAGGAAATACCAAATTTTTAAGGTATTTTTGCATTCGTTTTGGTTTTATGTATTGTTTCATAGAAATATTAACGATGATATACAACCTAATTTTTCATATTTATTTTTCACCTAATCTTACCCGGAGGAATTCACTGATTTGAATTTAGTGATAACGCCACCCTTGAATTTTCTTTATTCAAGGTATTGTAGATAGTCATAAAACGAGTGAAGATGAAACGAAAAAGTGTCCATTAAATCATTGTAGGCGACGCTTTGTTAAGGGGTAGCGGGAGGTGGATTCACACCCGGCTTTGTCGTTTATATGTTAATTCAAGGTTTTATTGTTTCTGTGACGTCAACGTGTAGAGTTCCGTACAGCGCGGCGGCAGACTGCGCGAGGAATTCAGGAGAAATAACTTTCCGGATTTTGTGGCATAGCTCCAAACAAGATTCAGAATAAGATTTACACAGAGAGCGTCGAAGTATTACGAAAACATCGACTATGAAGTTTTTTTTTTTGCTCCCTTGATAGTAAGCGATTATTGTAATCCATAGACAGATGTCACATAAAGGTCTTGAACATAGTTTTTTTAGTTGACGTATAGGTTGCATAGTTGACACATATGTTGCATAAAGTTGACGTTTAAAATAAGACTTGTTTCATTTCTTGAATGTTCATTTCTACGACCAAGTTGGTTTGCAAAACCGTCAGTGATGGCTGATCTCAATGCCTTAGGAATCATGCAATTGTGAATTGTCAAACAGGTGAGGGTAACATTACTTGTTTTAAAGCCATATTTGATGGTGAAAATCAGAGGCCGGGATTAAGTAAAATAGTTCCTAAGTACAATGCCCATGATAATCACGATTGAAGATGCCAATGCTTCAACATGACTATGGACAGTGGCGGATTTACACAGTTTCGGCGTATAGGATATCAAAATTTTGCCGGCCTAGCCTCTATAAATGTAAGTTCCTAAAATTTCTAATATAAAATGATAGGAATTGTCTTGTAAGTACAATTCTCAGTAAGTCTTACTTTTAGACTATACTCTGTAGACTGTAAGGTACATAAGTCTGTCCTAAAAGTAAGAAAAGTAAGATTTGATTTCTATTAGATAGCTAAAAGTATCCTCAAATTTGCCGCCCCTAAAATCTAGCGCCCTAGGCTGAAGCCTACTCAGCCTGCTGGTAGATCCGCCACTGACTGGATTGCATGGGATCAAGCCGTTCAGAAAGAACCTGGTGTATAAACTTATTTGATCAAAGGTTGAACTAATAGCACATGGAAGTTGTATCTTATTTTCTGAAAAAAATTAATGAATCATACACGGTAATATCGGGTTATTACATGTACCAGTCTAATGGACTTATGCTCACTAAAAGCTTGTATCTGGAGTAATTAAAAGAGTAAAGCGTGGTATTAAAGTGCCATTTGTATATTGTTCACCTTAGGAGTTTGAGTTACTTGTAATTACGTTTTATTACCTCATCAAGTACATTGTGTGTTACTTGGTTTTCATATTCAAACTTCATTTCAATAAGTACATATTTTTATTATTACATACGTTAATTCTCTCTTGCAGAGGGACAACTGTTCTATAGTACCTTCTTAGTTACAATATCAAACTTTCAGCAGAAGTTAGTGCTAGCATATTTGACGCGTATTTTCACTGGTTTTATAGGTAGGTTCGGTAAGATATAAATCTGTAGTGACATATGTTACTTAATTTTAATTTATTTATGACAAGAATCTTAAAAATTGCATTTATGCATTCTGCTACCCTTCTTTTATCACCCCTCTTAATTTCTGGTAAAAATATTTAGTGAAGCGTAATTTCGATCCTACTCTTTTATTATATGTATAGATTATATTCCGATGTTATTTATTTATTTACTCGTTATCTCAAAATATTTACGGTATATGGTATATTCATAAATAAACAAAGTCAAAGGTGGCCTTATCAATAGATACCGCAATTATTACTCATTGGTTTAAAGATAATATGCGAACCGAACAACAAGGAGTTAAACAAAACGCAAGAAAAAATGTAATATACTAATAAAAAGTACAAATTCCTACATAACTGCTGATAATTACATAAAAATATTTCTCTCTCTACATACATACATATACCTACATCACGCCTCTTTGGGGTAGGCAGATATCACGGGATTCCATATGCTTCGATCCTTACATACACCTTTCGCTTCTTCCACTTTCATCAATGCTTTCACATACACTACAGTGTCACTCGAAACCGACGTTTCGCGTGACACTGACCTGGCCTTTTTGAAGAACGTTCCCGATCTGATCGACTTACGTTACGTCGACCATTCCCTACTCTACCACTCATGCCAATTTCATCAATCTTTTTCGTTTCCCTACTTTCAACCATCCTTTTTACGTATCCAAAACAACTAAACATACCTTTCTAAATTTTCGTCACTACGTCACGTCACTCGTATTTTACTCCACAACGCTCTCTCTACTTAATGTTATAAGAGTGACAATCTTTATACACGGGTAAGACATACTTTATCCCAAGTAAGTATAACCGCGTGTTAAGTATAATGTACATAAAGTTCTATCCGTACCTTCATACTTTCATATGGAAATAGAATGACAATATTCTAAAGGTCACAAGAATATTATATCACAATATTATAAACGAGACCACATTACAAACTAGTTTGTTCCACATACTCCATTTACACAAGATTGAGTGATATGGGCTCGTATATGAAGCACTATCGTATGTAATTTACGTAATATTATTAATTACCCACTATTAGAGGCTATGTTAGGCATCTTAATGCCTTTAGCGAGCACGGTATTCTAAGGAACTCCTTGGCAACTATTCGATAATGTAATATGGTTGAGTGGTATACATAAAATATATATGTTTTGGAAATATATTTTTAAACTAGCTGATGCCAGCGACTTCGTTCTTGTGGGTTTCATCTTAAGCTAAGCTTTTGAGCAAGGTTTCTTCATGTGATATATTAATATCCACTATTCCACGAATACATATTGAAAGTGGCGAAATAAATACCAAACTGTTATTGACATCTGATAGTTCGATGCAAGTCAGTCTGCATTGCAATTTGTTGATATGGTGCCTTTAAAATAATATTTAAATGATGATAACTTTTCTTTCCGACAACCGATTTCGATGAAACAAAGCCTTTATGTTGCCCCGGGATTTGCTTAATATATAATTATATGTATAAATTGCATGAAAATCGGTTCAGCCCGAACAAACAGACAAACAGGCAGAGAAACAAAATATTTTAAAAAAACTGGGTAACTTGTTCTGTTTCTCTTCTTACATCCCCCTGACTCGGTTTTTATCATTTTATTTTCTATGTACAGACATTTGACCTCTACAGTTTTATTATATGTACATATGTAACGATACAGACAAAATCGATACCCAATAATATTACGTTCATGAAAATGACAAAGTTCTTTTAATATTATACTGAAATTGCATTAAGTCACCAATAGTTACTGGATATTCCATTTGCAAACGGAGTGACAATTGCTCTTTGTGTGGAACACACAATAGATGAATATAACGACGATGTAGAATCAGGTCAATAACAAAGCTGAAAGCAGGGAGATAGCATATGGAGTATTAATTAATATGTGCTGCTTGAGGAGACGTTTCGGTCCACTTGGACCGTATTATATACGTGGGTCATTATACGATGCGTTCGATTGCTTGTCTTTATATAATGTATTCGATCTTGCACTTGTCATATTTAACCTAAAGATTATAATGTCAAACTCCAGGAAAACACTGAATATCCATATAACTAGCTAGTTAGTAGCTTTCTTACTGCATCTGAGTTGTATCATTTCATGAGATTTTTAAGCCAATCATCTTATTTATATGGATGTTTGTAAATGGTTGGTTTCTACTTTATGTAGCTTTAAGTTTACTAACGGTCACGATTTTGTCAAAATCGGTTCAGCGATTTATTCGTGAAAACGTATCATGTAGACTTGCTTAAAGTCGTCACCAGAAGCCCAATCCTCTGAGTATACCAAAAGGTACATACATACATGTACAGTATTGAGCATTAGAACTCAAGAATCCCGTTCTGGGTACCAATATCTCAGAAATATTATTGCAGGAATCCTAATTCCTAGACTAGATATAGCTATACTCGTATTGTCCTTCCTCTAAAGTAAAATACTAGGTCCGTATTTCTAAGACATTACTCAATTGACATCCTCGAGAACTATCAGAATGTCTAATTTCTATAGAGAAATGGTTTGACAATTATTAAAACTACACTCAAACCTGAGTTACGTCTTCGAGTACGGACCTAAGTCCCGAACGAAAACTTATCCGAACTCATGACTTAATACATCACCTGAGTTTGGAAGCTGCTCTTCATGTTTTGAAGGGGAGCTATATTAAAAAGTTATAGCTAAAATCTCAACGCACTGAGTGATTGACTTAATTAAAACCTGCTAGCGTAAATTTAACACGTTAATACTTCATACCAACATGCTTCGTTAGGGATTATTGCATCCACGACGTAAACTGAATATTAAATGGTGGATACGGATAATCACATTTCATCTTCATTAAATCTGTTATTACAAATGTTACACAATGTAAAACTATAAACAAATGTTGCATATTTATCCGCTTTGCTCTTTCACATGTAAAAGTCGATTTACAAACTGGCTTTTGTCGCTCTATTTCGATTAGATGAAATACCTTTTGAAATCCACTTGTTAATGCAGTATTATACTCACACATACACAGCAACACAAACGCACACACAAACACACACTCAATAGTTTATTTTTCGTATACGTCATAGAAAGCATTCAAACTCGTGTTTTATACAAACTTCATATGCTTTTGGCATAAGACGTTTTTTCTGTCGAATGTTGGCTTCAAAAATATCAATAAATGTCCTAGAACCCTATCGCAGCGAATTCTAAACTCTGGGTTTTGAAACGCAAAAAAAAATCAACAGTCTGTCCTACGGCTTAGATGATAAACACACCTTTAGAAGAATTTTTCCCTGTTCTGTGAGAATTATTGTTAAATTTCGTCCTATAACGAGAAGATTTTACCTGCACATAACGGAAAAGGTGTAAAAAAAAGTGTCAAAATGCTTTTCTATGAAATCTTATATTTCCTCCCTCTGAACTAAATATTATATTTTATACTTACTCTGTGAAAAGCAAAAACTTCGGTCGTGATCCATATTATTTATGGTCCCCTGAAGAGTTATGATAAAAAAATAATTTTGGTGTGAGCTATCTTGCCAAGCTTTTGAAAGCTGAAATTTCCTTTGATCAATTTTATCAACCATGTTGCACAACTAGTTTATACGTATGTAAAAAATATATATTCACTATTTCAGAACTGGTTCAAAATGTTTATTTGTGTTTGTTTTTTACGATTTAACTCAAAAACTACACGACCGATTTTAAAAATTCTTTCACCAATAGAAATCTATATTATTTTTGTATAGCGAGTAACATAGGCTATATTTATTTTTGTCATCTACTTAGCACTCGTGCGAAGCCGGGTTGGATCGCTAGAATTTGATATAGATGAACTTTGAACTTGACACTAAGTGATTTGCACAATTAGTTTTAAAAATACCACGGCTTAAGATTTACTTGAGTGGAGTGCAATTAAGTGGAGATTGATGAAAAAACAGCTCAGTCAAAAAATAAGCTACCCGTAGTACTAATTCTACGTAGACGAAGTCGCGGATCGAAGCTAGTACTACTATTAATCGACTAATTCCATATAATACGTTTGTTACTTGTACTTATTTTCTTATAGTTTGCTTCATATTATTTTACAAAATATGGATTTTATCTCCTTTACTGTTTTCTCAGTTAAATAACACTATTCAAGTTTTAATAGTTTTAACTGGCGGAGGTTTGCAGTCGCCTTGTTCTCGCTTGTCTTTTCGGTCACACAATAGACGTAAGTCTGCCAACTCCGGAACCGCAGTTCATTTGAGATTTATTCATTAGATCCAAATTATAGACTTTATTTACAAGCAGAACGACGCTTTTCTCAGTAACAGCGATATTTCTTACGAAGAAAATAACTTGTAGAGATTTAGGGGAAGTGAAAATTGTTATGATAGCGACTTAACATAAATCAAAATAGATTTATACTGTGAATGTATTACTAGTGAATGAAAAATTATAATATAAGTATATTTTATTCCTACGAAATATTTTATTTATATTTCAGTTATTTAACCGAAAGAAATGTAATATTACTTTCAGTCTTAGCTTTAAGATATAAGAATAAATTTTAAATGAAATGTAAACGAAAGGTTTTTTTTTTGTAACTTCCACATATTCAAAATGTAATTAAAATTCATAAATAAGCTAAAAATTACACATTAAACACAAAATAACAACAACTGTGGCTACACAAACGATTGGTGACTCAGCTTTTGCTGATAAACATAGAACTGATTTTCAGTCACTCCCTTGTGACTGTTGGAGCATCTACAGGTATTTACGAGTATATACAAATTGCACGAAAACATAACACGTTAAAGAACTAGAACAATATAAATTACTCAGTTATGATTCTTACCAATTTTATTCAGTACTAAAATGGTTAAGCCCATAAAATATATCTTTGAAAGCCAACAGCTATAGATATAATATATACATATATTAATTAGAACAAATTACGAACTAGAATAATAACGCCTTAGATTTATGACTTCTGTCTGCGTTAACATCAGCGCAAATGTTAATTAGTTTGAAACGTTCGTATAACGTAGCCTTAATATAAACGATACTTAACCGCACATAAATTAGGTAGATATTAAAAACTTTGAAATGAAAATGATAGGTTCAAGTTCTACCGACTACAGCCTCTTTTTGTTACCCCTTACACTTACCGTGGACAAAGAAGCAATTTATAGCGAAGTGGTTGGGTTGAACTGGAGTGCTCACAGCGCAAACTCCATATTTCCAACAATTATCTACTATTACATTAATCTATATTCTAATATATAAAATTCTCGTGTCACAGTTTTCGTTGCCATACTCCTCCGAAACGGCTTGACCGATTCTCATGAAATTTTGTGTGCATATTGGGTAGGTCTGAGAATCGGACAACATCTATTTTTCATCCCCCTAAATGTTAAGGGTAATCCACCCCTAAACTTTCTTTTTTAATTTTTGGACGATTTTTTTTGTTTTTATTTTTTTATAATGTGGCATTAAAAAATACATACAACCCCAGCTTTTTTTGTCAAAAAATCTTGACCCGTGCGAAGCCGGGGCGGGTCGCTAGTACTTATATAAACAGTTTTATTTTATTTGGTTGTTATTTTAGTTATATAACGCTATCTATTAGCATTTCCGAGATACCTATCAGGAGGAAACCGGATTCTATTAACGACTTTGTTTTCTGCAATTACCGGAGGGTGTAATTTTCCCGCACCGTTTTATTTTCTGGACGGTGTTATGAATCGAATGAGATTTATTATTTTTCTTAAATAACAAGTAAGGTTACCATACTGTACTAGCTGTCTCAAAAAATATTATGTTCTGTGCCCTATAATGTGAGGGTTTAATCTTTGATGTGGTAATTTTTGATCCTGTCTGCAGTGTGCCTTCCTTATAAGGACCAAAATGACAGTCTTTTTTTTTATAGTATAAACATCAATCGAGCTGGAATAACAGCAGCATTATGTCAATATAAGGAAGGTGATTATTGAAAGATTTAGCCATTCGATGCCTTTAAAGAGGGTTTAGCCATAAGAGGATGTTATTCGGGCGGGTTGTAGCAAAATTTTCTGAAGCATACATTAAAAAAAATGTTTCCGCCGACGATCGCAATAAAATTATCAAACGCAAGGCCCAGAGAACGTTACATAGCTCGGTATTTTTTATAAAGGAATGCAAAAGGCTTGGTAATCACCAGAATAGTAGGTATTTGCAACACAAGAGACTATGCTAATATGAAGCCTTGGTACATGATTTAATAACATACGTTACTCCGACCATTGAACGGATATGGAAATTCGTCAAACGTGAAAAACTCGTGGAACGGAAATTGCAGATTACGGATTCAATCTTAGGATTTCCAAATATTCTAAGTAAAAATAAAATATGTAGATGGTGGTAGAAGATGGTTTAAAGGTATACAAGTAATTATATCGATATCTAAAATAAAGAAAAAAGGTCTGCATGTCTGAAAATTTATTACTCAAACGTTTAAACAGCTTTTTAAGGATGTATTTTAACGGCTTTTTAGATAGACAGACATTTTGACCTTAGTCAACTGGATTTTTTATCCTTATCTCTTTTCTCCAGTTCACACACGGGTGAATTCGCGGCCAAAAGATAGTTCTAGGTACAGCTACAATATGGTACAGCTATAGAGTAGTAGACATTAAATACAATTTGATTAAAGTGACGCCGGGAAAGTTGGTTCAGTTTTCCTTTTTGCTTTAACTTTTAAGTAACTGTGGCTACAGCAAATTGTTTATAAACTACGAGCGGGAATTTAGTTTAGTAAGAATGGCGCCATTGTATAACTACAATACTGTATTCAGCTATTACTGAAGCGTGTTTACTGGCTTTTTTGAATTTATCTTGGTGTTCCTGGTACATCACTGGAACTGTTTCCAGATTTTCACAGTAGTTTGTACTTATTTATTTTACAGAATTTATTTACTAGATAATATAATCGTTGATTGTATACCAGTAATTGTATTGGTAGCAGAAAAATTGTATATATTTGATACATATTCTATATTAAAACTGAAGAAAAAGATCATCGATTTTCCTACTAATATTAAAGAAAAATTTGAACCGCTTCGTTATAAAGCTGTTACTGCATCGACTGAATGAATCATTTATTCATATCTTTCGATGAACTCGTTAGCGAGTTTAGTAACCTGTGGTTGAATAACCATTTCGATGGGTCGCTTTTTGCTATTCCACCGCTTTTGACATGTTCTTAATTTTCTGTCTTTCATGTCGATTCAGGCATTAAATGACGATTTGAGGTTAATCTTAATTTCCACTGAGTTACGAACGTTCACCACTTTTCATAGCCGAAAACCGTGATTCAGTCTATGGATATATCCGACTCGTAGTAAAAATAAAATGTGACGCCGAACTCTTCTCTGTGGATAACGAACATAAAAAACCGTTTTATAAAGTTATAGACAAAATGAATAAAGTTGAAATAAACTTATACCTAAAATTGTCAAAATACACAGTAAAAAAAATCTTTATAAATGATATTCGGAGCGCAAATGTTCAACTTTCAACCCCAACTTTATGGCTCGTTTTTAAAAAAATAATCGTATAAAACATCTGAGAAGGGTAGCTTGTTAAAACTGAAATTTTTAACGACGTTCAACATGTAAGTATTCAAGCATTGCGAAGGTTGTGTTGTAGTATTATATAATAGTAACGAGAGAAATTTTTCCTCGTTTCAGATATTAAAAGAAAAATCGCGTTCCACATAAAATAGTCGTATGTACTTTCACTTAGTGTGATGGAGTGTGTACGTGCTCTCTATCCTGGAAGATAGAACAAGAAAAGGTAAAATGACTTTGTATTCTACACAGCTAGATTCACTCCGATTTCATTGCATCCCTAATTGGATTCCAATAGCATTGTCTTTTAGTCACGTGAGTATAAGAAAGAAAGGATTTTTATTCCATTGTCTTAATGTCTTAAAATGTTTAAGAAAATTGAATAAAAGTAAATGGGTAGCTTCCTTTTCTATTCGCCCAGCGATGTTAAAATAATTATTAATATACGTCATTGTCTTTGAACATATTTCTCTATTTCCTTTAACCAATTTTGTAGATTTTATAATATTGTAATTTAATTAGAGGAGATTAAGGCATGAGGGGTGGCGGGCAATTCGAGGTAGCGACTTCATATGTCGAGACAACTAATTAATCAGGATCCCGTTCATACATGACGATGCGCCACCATAATATCAATCAGTTAGCACAAATTCAAAAATTCAAAAAAATCATTTATTCATTTAGGTAACACAATGTACACTTATGAACGTCAATAAAAAATACATATTAAATGCTTCTAATATTACATTTACTGCCAGTTCACAAATCAAGGGCGTAGAGCGGACGAGAAGAACTGGCAAGAAACTCGCCGCCACTCTTTTTAATCGCCAAGTTTTTGTTTTACAAATGTTTTATAAGGGGCTGCAACCATTACACCATGTTCCACATGACATCACACAATTAACTATAATTATCAAAAAAAAAAAAAAAATTATATAAATGAAAAAATAAAAAAAAATAAAACAAAGATTTGTCCTCTATCAGTTGACAATGACTGTTTATACAAACAGTGCGATTTATTATTTAATTACAAAAAAACTAATTATTATCATATATCTTCGTGATTTTGTACTTCACTTGATTCATGTTTATTGCCTAAATATCACAAGCACCATACGGAGTAAAGTTATTCCTATGTGTCAATAATTATTGCAGCAGGTAAGGACTTCTTTGCTTCCATATAATATATTCCTTTATATTTTTTTTAAATAATTTGGTAAAATTCGTTAGGCGTACGGGGGCAAGATGGGTTATGGGTAAAATTTATATTATACTAGACATGGTGAGTCTTTGGCGTACCCGGTTAGGGGCGAGATGGTGAGTTAGGACTTTACGCATATTTTCATGTTTTTTTAATTAAGTTACCAAAGAAGAGTTCCTAATGCGTGTTGATAATTAAATACTGATAACCATAGATAATTATCAAAGAAAAAATCTTAGAAAAGAATAAGACTGTTTAAGTTTAAGTTTTAGTGGATTTTAAACATTAAGTATCCCGTCATGCCTAACTTTCCTCTACTTAGTATAAAGCAAAATATGCACGTAGTAAGTAATATAGTGATGTTTCGAGTATTTAAATGCAAATAATTGAAGCGTTCCTATTAGCTAAAGTCTGCATATTTAATTAATATTTTAGTCTTAATTGTAATTTGAAAGCAAATTTCAAACTTGCTTTGTCGACAGTACCGAGACGTCTTCCTTTAAATACATAATAGGACCTCTAAATGATAATTTAAACCTACAGATTTTGCTCAATTATATTTAACGGTCCTGTGTTTATTAAATTGGTTTATAAAGCTTGGAAATGATGATATCAAACAAAAACATATTTTGCATTGTGGAGGAACGCAGGTGTACTCTTCCTTAAATCTAAAGGGAGGATTTTCGACGGGCTCGTTGGCGCGTTCGGTAGAACACCTGCCGTGCGCATCGATGGGTCGTGGGTTCGAATCCCACCGGGAGCACATGCTTATAATTTTCTGTAAGCATGTTTTCCCCACGTCTGGTAACTTCGGACATTGATCGGGTGGGAGGAATATCTAAATTCCGACCGGGTAACGAACCACCGTTCATAGATGGAAAAACCGTGAAGTGCATATTGCGCGTTTCGGTTTCAGTCTATGGATTTCCGAATGCTCGAAGTAAAAATTAGGTCGACAGCGCATCATTGACTGATGTTCTGTGGCTGAGGTATCACCTACCATCAAGTGAACCTCATGCTCGTCTGTCGATATCTGACATAAAAAAAAAGGATCCTCGACCAGTCGAACTACTGACAATGGAAATATCAAGTTGAAATATCAAATACACAGGTCTGCAATCCCTTGCAGCAATGAAAAATCAAACTTCTAAATCGACGCAATCAAAAGATACGGCCTTTTATGCTCCGCATATTTCAACACGCGCAAGGGAATCAAAACCTATAGGGTATTTCATGAATGGGGTAAAATCATGAAATTTGGCATGTAGCAGAAGTAAAGGAATAAATCTGAAAACCGTAAATTGGTAGTTCTTTTTATTGGGAAGACCTTTACTAAAAGTTTGTACGGAACTCTCGGTATGCGAGTTCGACTCCTGGCCAATTTTAAATGCTAATTGGAAAATACAACATAAATAATAAATCGCATTTTAATCCGGTATACAGTATTTTATTGAAATGTTATCTTCTATTCAAATATTTTCAAGATATATCAAATGGGCTCAATATATGGGGTGGCATTGTTTTAACTCAACTCAGAAGCATGCATAAATCATTTTTCAACCAATTTGCATACCTATGCATGTAAATTTCAGTTTAATTAAATATCATTTTGTTAAATATAATATATATTGATAGAGAGATAAATCTACAGATAGATAGCTATCTAAATATATGTATTGTAAAACTTGGTGACGACCTAATTGTAAATAAATAACTATCTAAATAAAATCCGCCATTTGATATCACCTTGACATATGCCTCGAGTCATTTAGGCTGCAGATGTTTAAAATAGAAATACCCGAAATGGATATTTTTTATCTGGTTATACAATATAACCAGATAAATATTATTGACCCGGATTTCTAATTACGGTACCCGGTAAATCTATATATATAAAAGAGATTTCCACCTATATAGTCACTCATCACGATATCTCTGGAACCATAAGGCGTAGCGACTTGAAATATGGTAGGAATATTCCTTTCGCCGAGTAGAGGTCAGCTAAGAACGGATTTTACGAAATTCGACCCACAAGGGGTTTGCGGGGGCAATTGCTAGTTATCTATATATGTAATAAAACTGTAGAGGTCGATGTCTGTACATAGAAAAAAAAGCTAAAAACCGAGTCATTGTAAGAAGAGAAATAGAACAATCTCGACTATTTTCAATTTTTTTGTTTCTCTGTCTGTTTATACGGGCTAATGTCCGAAACTGGCTGACCGATTTACATGAAATTTTGCATGGTGGTACCTTATAACCCCGGTCAACATCTTTTCATACCGGAAACTTAAATAGTTCCGAACATATAGGCTTTGTTTCATCGAAATCGGTTGTCGAAAAGAAAAATTATTATCATTTATGCAGCCCATGCCAACGAAGTCGAGGGCATCAGCTAGTATCTACTAAAACCAACAAGTCTCATATTATTAAGTAAAGTAAAAAGACTAATTTAGATAAGAATAAACGGGAGACTTAGTCACGTATTCTGACTACGTATGAGGAAAATGGAGACATATTTTCTTATGTCACAACAAATATTTCATACCCACTCAAGTTATTAAGTTATCATTCGACCTTGATATCGTTACTTTGGAAATTCATAATGGTACTTGGTCAAAATAAAGATTAAGGTGAACCAAATTCTCTTAGATTTTAAAAAAATTAAAACAACGACCTTTTAACAAAACACTGGCCATATAATAAATGCAAAGATAATAAAGATTAAGGTGAACCAAATTCTTTTAGATTTAAAAAAAAATATTAAAGCAACTACCTTCAACAAAACACTGGGCCATATAATAAATGCAAAGATGCATCAAAAAAAGCTCAATTCCTATAAACTATAAAGTTACTCTTTTACCTATAAATTCACTCGCCTTCTATTCGACTCACTAGATGGTATATGATATCTCAGCCAAAGGACATCGATCAATGATATGTTGTCGAGCTATTTTTTACTTCGATCATTCGGAAATCCATTGCCTGAAACCGAAGCCTGGAATATGCACTTCACTGTTTTCCACCTACGAACGGTGCACGGTGGTTCGTTAAAGTCAATCCCCGAGTCCTTAGTGGGGCATGGGGCAGTCCCATTTCTGTGTCTGTTTCACTGATCATTTTTATTTACAGGCAAGTAGATGAACATACTTCCATGTTCTGTCCGACCGACACATTTTTTTAAAATCTTGTAACCATGGTATTCGAACCCAGGACATCCAGTGCTAGACGCATCGCTTACCAGTGAGCTACAGAGGCGATACGTGGTTTGTTCCCCGGTTGGAATTTCGTTAATCCTCCCACTCGTTTAGTGCCCAAAGTGACCGTAGACGTAAGAAATACATGTTTATAGAAAATTATACTATCCCGGCGTGCTAACTTGTTTGTGCTAAAATAATATTGTTTATTTATTCACCCGCATAGATTAGTGACGAAGTAATATAATATATTTCTAGCAGAAAGTTTTATGGGACCATCTATTTCGAGAGTTACCTCAACTGAATAAAACAATATCACTAATCATCAGCCCGACTAGCACGACCATCAAGAGATATCTCGCTGACAAGTAAAGACAAATTTAGATATCGAGATATATTATCGACTTTCAAAGACGAGATATCTCAGTCGACAAATATCTCTGAATTTAGAAGTCGAGTTTTAAGTGTGTCATGTTAGGAAGACATAAAGAGATAATCGATTAAAACACGAGAAAATAGTTGACAAAATTTTGTCGTTATTGTCATGGTAGGCAGGCAATGTCCCACTTCTGTGTAAAATAATGATAAATCGAAAAACACCTTAATTATTTAAATAAAATACTGTTTACCGGATTAAAACGCGATTTATTATTTATATTATTTAAATTATTTATCCCGACGTTAATTTAAACAATATAAATAATAAATCGCGTTTTAATCCGGTAAACAGTATTTTATTTAAATGTGTGACACTCGCGTTAATAAAAGACAATATTATGTACACCTTATATTACACTAGTTTACACGGTTTTCATACCCCAGCTGAAAGTTGTTAATTTATTATTTATTTGGGTTGTATTATCCAGAAAAAATAATAAAAAAATTCTGTCACGTCTGGTTTAAGAAATATTTATATACTTAACTGGATAACATAATGTTGCTATTAATTTTTAAAAGATATAAATTTGGTTCATTTTTTCCTTCTTTTTATATTTATTTGAATCAGTTTATCTTATAATGGATCAACAGTAATCCCCTAACATGTTTTCATCCCAAAATCCTTGATATTGTTCTTCAAAAACCTTTTAATCTTGGTACACTCGTTCCCCTTGTTCGTCACTCATACTTCCTAAGTTTTCAGGGAAATAACTCAGAGCAAATGCAAAAAATTAATATTTAATAACATTTTTACTATAGCTTTTTAAAATTTTCCAATAAATCCGTAATAATTTCTTTGTAATTTTCACTTTTCAATTCATCATCACTTTCATTGTCACTTAGTATATTTAAACTCGAATTACCGGGACAAACTGGATGTGGTAGATCTTTTGAATGCAAAATGGGCTTGGTAACAGATGGAATTTAGGTAAATATAATACTCGCCTTATTTTTTTTATTATATATTAATATATTTGTAACACAATAGTAACAATCATTTTCATGATTACTAGGTTATCTCCACCGCATTTGTGAACCAAATGGAAGGTGAACGTTTTCTCCTGATGACCATTGGAGTAAGACGATTCTACAGCTTTTTCAAAACACATGAGGGCCCACTTTTTATCATGGTTTCCAACAGAAAATCCAAAATGATGAAGATATGCACTTTTTAATGAATCTACAACGGGTCTTCTCTTTTTTGAAAATATAAACTGTCCACAAACATAATAAAATCAATTAGAACTTTGTTTAGACTTACTACTCGACATTTTAAATTAATTCGAAACAAGATAATTGTCGTTTGAAGCGAACGAATAAACAATAAACTGTCGTCAGCACGTTGGGTAGTTGAAAAAAAAACATTTGACTGTAGGTAGAAATTGAGACGTGATATAATTTTTCTGCTAATACTTTTAGGATAAAGGAAGGTAGGTAAACATATTTATATACATTTCTTTCAGGGTATAAAAAAAATCTTAAATTTTGTAAACTAGTGTTATTATTAACAAACAAATTACATAGAAGGACTTACTAACGTACATGTACTTAAAATTAAATATGATACCTATTCAAAATAACTTTAATACTTCAAGAACTTCACTTCAGCTTCTTTGGAGTTGCTTTTGAGATGACAATGTTAAGTCGCTTGACAATACATAATACGAAATGAAAGTTCTGGACTAATATATTTCGTAAGTTCATAAAGTCTGGAAGACAAAGGCATACATTTTATAATAACCAATACTACCTCTTCTAATAATTTAAATTAATATAACGGGCTCGTTGGCACGTTCGGTAGAACACCTGCCGTGCGCATCAATGGGACGTGGGTTCGAATCCCACCGGGACGACATGTTTATAATTTTCTGCAAGCATGTTTTCCCCACATGTTTAACTTCGGGCATTGATCGGATGCGAGGAAAATCTAAATTCCGGAAACGAACCACCGTTCATCGATGGAAAAACCTTGAAGCGCACAATGCACATTGCGCGTTCCGGTTTGTCTATGGATTTCCGAATGCTCGAATTAAAAAGTAGGTCGACAGCGCATCATAGACTGATGTTCTGTGGCTGAGGTCTCACCTACCATCAAGTGAACCTCATGCTCGTCTGTCGATATCTAACATAAATTTTTTTTTTGATATGGTCAATCAATATTTTCTAAAATTTTATTATTTTCCACAGGTAGACAGTAGCGGCTTTGGTGTAATATGTAATACGTCACAACATAGTGACGTATTAGCACCGTATCAACCACCCGAGAAAAACATCCAAGAAACAGCAAAATGGGCAAGAAAAACTCAAAACTAAAGCAAGACACGATTGACCGTCTCACCAACGCCACCTACTGTGAGTAATATTTTTAATTTTAATATATAATTAAATTTAAACAAAATCTGTATCGCAATAACAAGAGTAACACACAAAATAAACAGACAGTCAGACATTTAAGAAAGGTGACTATGAAAAATGAAGTCAAAGATAACGCTTATGTAAAGCCTACATACAGGTTTTTGTACCACAACGTAACAAAATAAGTAGATTACTTGACATATTTTAATTAATATTACAAAAAAGTGTATTTATCTTGAGCATATAGGGTAAAAGCCGGGTACTTACTTCTCTGTGGTCTCTCGGCCTCAGTGGGCAAAATATAAAAACTTAATACTATTTAATAATTTTGATTAGTACTTAATAGAGGATCTCAGAAGTAATAAAGACTGATTATTTTAATGTACCTATATAATTTTTATTATAATTTTTTTGTCTAAACATCATAGTGAAGCGTATCCCTCGCATTAGTAAAGTATCATTGCATCGAAGAATTTTTGTGTTACTATCCGCCACAGTAGGCACCTATCCCTTTTAAAAAAGGTCAAATAAAACTGGATTTACTCAAAACCAATAGTAATTATGTTTACAAAAATAGCCTATTTTAGTTTCAGTTTTCAGTTTCATTCTTCTTTAATTTTATTCATATTTCAGTAAGTATCTATTTTTTAATAATAAAGCGTTTTTGAAAAGTGGGGCAATTATCCGGATTTTAAACTATGGTATTGCAATGAAAATGACGTTATGAAAACTTTATTAAAATTAGGCTACGCCACAACCACACTTCATTTACAATTTTGTTTGATAATTCTAACCACAGCAACCCTATTTCGGTATAGCGGATAGTGGACATGTATGTACAAAATATATTCCACATTATCCTTCATAGCCGAAAATGAATACCACTATAGCTGCTCTAAAAAGACTTTATTTTTAATATTGTCTTTTATTAACGCGAGTATCACACATTTAAATAAAATACTGTATACCGGATTAAAACGCGATTTATTATTTATATTGTTTAAATTATTTATCCCGACGTTTCGGATGCTTTTCAGCAACCGTGGTCGCGGGAGACGGTTGCTGAAAAGCATCCGAAACGTCCTGTCTCCCGCGACCACGGTTGCTGAAAAGCATCCGAAACGTCGGGATAAATAATTTAAACAATATAAATAATAAATCGCGTTTTAATCCGGTATACAGTATTTTACTTTAATTTTATCTTAAATGTACAACCTTGTGTGTACAACAATTCATAATAATAAACAGAATCAGTATAAATTATTATAATTAATTTTTAAACACCATTTTAGTCATTCTGCTGATTGACAGTTAATTAAGGCACATCAATGTTCAAGAAAATAATTAAGGAAATTTATTGGCGGACGCCGAAAAAAATGATTTACTTATTAAATAAAAATTTCATTTGCGCCGGCTGTGGTTCTGAACTCTATTTAAAAAGATAATAAAAATAATAGTACGTTTTTGAAATTATTATTATTACAATTATTATAGTCGTGTTTCTTGGTAGCAATCAATGTTATAGGATTTAGTGCGTTTTTGTTAATAATTGTAATGTTTAGGGTTTCGTGACATTTGTTGTTTCAATATTTTATAAAATTTTATAAAATCTCATAAGGAAGCGATTGATATATTTTTAAAAAAAATTGTGTTTGACACTGTATTCTACTTACTTATCAGCATAAATTTTTCATTGATACAATCTTTATTTTTCACTTGTGAATAAGTAAGAGGACAAACGACTTGCGAGAAAATATCTTCAATATTCTCTGAAACAAATCATCACTTTTGCCTGTTAAGATCCTGGCTTTACGCGATTTTAATTTGACATTGAAACAGTTTACTATTTGGCTAACGGAAGCAATAATGGCGGCGGTACATCTATTCATGAATTCTTGCGTGCTAAAGGACAATGCAATAAACGCCACACCTTTAGCAAACTGGCTTTGACACTCATAAATCTTATAGCATCAATTGCTTGTTTTGGCTTGCCTATTAGTTCTTACTTTGATTTTTTTGGATAAATAGTTTGGTGGCGTAGCTGGCAACCTTGGATAATGTTCCGAGTATTCATGGTTTCAATTTTCGCCGAAGACGTTTATAATTTTCTACAACAACATGTTCCCCTTTCCGTACATTCGTATAGAGGGTAAAACCGTGAAGTGAATATTGAAGTGAAAAAATAGGTCGGCAGGGCATCATTGACTGATGTCCTATGCCTGAGGCATCATCTATCACGTGTGAGTCTCACGCTCGTCACTCGATGTCTAATATCACACAATTCATTTTTTGCTTGTATTAAAATACTAGACGACCCGACAGACGTTGTGTTTGTGTTGTGTCAATATTGGTTTCAAAAATAAAAGAAATACTCCTAGATTTTAACATGTATTTTCCTTCTATTCTATAATGTCTAGTATGCCACTGATTTGCAATGGACATAAATTATTACAAATAAGCTATAAGCGCGCATGATGTGAGCTGTCAGTTGCAGAAATGGCGGAGTTCGAATAATTCGGCTAATTTGTTTGAAAATTTAATTTACTGTATATTTTTTTTATATTATTTATTCTACTTTTCGGGATGGAGAGGTATCCAACAAATATGTGATCAGTACTATCGCTGCTGCACTTGAGTTACTATTTAAAATATATATATTATACAGAAACACAACCCACAGCTCTTTTAACTTAATACCAACATTATTTTGAACATGACACCCCTTTACATTCTATTAGCTTCTGACTGCCATTAAGTCGCATTTAGCGCCGGATGTTCCTTCTTTATATCACAGGGAAACAAAATTAAAATAAAAAAACAACTTATATATAACTTACTATATAAAACTTAAAAGTGAAATCAGATCATAATAATATCAGAAAAACTTTTACCGCTAATTCCTGAAGGACTGAAAAATTATTTTTTAAATCTATGTAAAACTGTATATAAAAAATATACGGATATTGACTCTATTGCAGTCACCAAAATATTAAAAACCTAGTTTTAATAAGTATATTACTTTTTAAATTGACTAAACATTAAACTTTGTACATTTAAGGCTAAGTTGATTCATTATTTATTATTCATTTTTATGTATTTATTTTTGGTTTGTAACTGTAACATTTTTTATAAATAATATTACTATAACAGTATATTATTGTTTTCAAAATATATCATTACCATCAGAATTCCCCTTTCGATTAATTATGTCAATCTCGTATATATCACAGATTTTGATTCAGCCAAGAGCAATTTAAACTGTAATCACCTTGATGGATAGAATCATGTGTGAATTCAAATATTGCTAGCGGTTTTAAAGCAAATATGTAAAATGAAACAGGAGTTAAATGGTTCATCTAAATATATGTATAATTAACAGTTATATTATGATCTAAGCTAAGTTTCATTATTTTGTAAAAATTACTTTAATTTTTAGGTAAGTTTATAATGTGATTTATTTTATTTTAATAAATAATCAATGATATGTTTAACGAAACAGAACATACACATAGTTATAGGATATAAGAATTAAGGAGTCTTTTGGTGTCTCTAGGAAGGGATTCGAAGTACTATCTTAAACACTGATTTAAAAAGTTTGAAAAGTAATGTAAAAATATAAGAGCGATAGGGAGTGTGATGTGGACAGATAATGATTGGCGGACGATGAAGACGTTTTCACAAAAGTTATAAGTAAAATATAAAAAAGAAAATATTTTAAAAAAACATATAACATAATATTATACATATCATATTTTTCTACTACTACACTCCTTTCTAAAAAGGAAAGACTGTATATAGAAAATTCCCTAAGACTTAAAGTTCGCTTATTATATACGTATATAATAAGCGAAATAAATAGCTAAAACAAAAAAAAATTAGGTACGTTTATTATTTAATTACTTACCTAACTTGGTTTTGGACTGCTATCCGGCTTCCCGAGGAATATTTATTTTATTTATTGTCCCATAATAAATCATCAATTCGATATTTAAAAGTACAACCACGTGATTTATACACTTTCTGCCTTGTACATAATTATGTTATACTAGTGGACCTCGCAGACGTTGTTATGCCACAATTTTGGCTTCGAAATTATATAATTATGCTTAAATTTGAATATGCCCATAATTGTCCATAATTGTCTAATATGTCACTGATTTGCAGTGGACATCTGTTATTCCAAAAAAGCTATAGTTCCGAATCTAATTTATTTTATATATTTTTTTCCTGATTTTTTCCAATATTTTAATAGCTTATATCTTATTCTGGACATAGAGGAATCCAACAAATAAGATATCGTTAAAATCAGTACAGCCGTTCTTCAGTTATAAACGGTGTAACTAACACAACTTTCTTTTATATATATAGATAAAGATTATGATAAAAAGTTAGAAAAGGCAACGAATAATAGACAAAAAATAACGCTTGTTTTTAATTCACGCGTAAACGTAACTACCCAGAGTAGTGTACGTCTACGTATAGTCAATCTAAAGAAAAAATAATTCCGCCCATAATATGAATTATATAATATCATTGTACAATGTATTCAAACAAAAACAATAAAATTATAATATTTCAATTAAAACCTTAGCAAACAGGCAATTCAATCAACAAACACAATCACCGTTTTGTATCAAAATCACATAACATCGGATGACAATGGTTATTAGATTACATAATTACAATTTACTGCTCTGTAAACGCTGTAAATATGAGTTAATTTTGTACTCCCGGGCCTCGAAGCTTAATAATTGGTAAGTGGTAAAGTTAGCTTTATAGCTAAATTAGGCGGAAAACTTTCTGGTATGGCGCCTTGTGGACTAGAACTTATCCCGGGGGCGTATATATGAGCTTCATAAAAGTGTTGGTGTTCATACAACTATATAACGATACAGAATAACATTATACAAGTACTAAAACTCTTTAAGACCACGTACTGTCAATAAGAAAATATTTCAATTACTTTTTTATTAATAAAATATTTTTTGTTTCAAATAATTATATTTTTAGCGTTTTACGTATTCAGTATTTCAATTGTTTTTGTTGTAAAAGAATAATGACTACCATTAAAATATATTTTAATTAACGAATCTATACTGAAAACTGTCAGAAACATTCAGAACTTCACATCGGAAAATTTACCGACTGACTTTATTTCTCATATTTACCATTGCGCAAAAACATTATTATTTGTTAAAATAAACATCTAGCAACAAATAACATCATTTTTTATGTTTTATAGTTTGGTAGCTGAAGGTGAACGGCTACCGAGATGTTTATTGAAAGACGGAAGACTTGTAACTGATATTTTATTTACAATTTTGAGCCTATATATACTAACAAACCTTACTTATTCTAAAATATTTTAAAAATATAAATTCAATTATTTTGTCAGAGAATATTTCGAACGTAAGTAATATGAAAATTTGAATATTTGCTTTTATTAAACAGCCAACGAGCTCTTGTTGCGCGCTGTCGCATGGCTGTCGCTACAATAGGTTATGTATTTTTAATAATAGTATAAAGTAATTCATAAGTTTAAGAATAAAATAATAATTATATAAAAACAGAAATTTAACATCTAGAAAATGCATAACTACTAATATGCACTAATATAAATATTGCATTTTCTGACGTTGTATAAAACCCTGCATGGAGTACAATTAATACATACAAATATTTAGGTAATCGCTCTCAAGCCAATGTTCCGTCCCACTGCAAAGCTTTTTATGCTTGAGCAACGCCAACAATTCTGAATCACGCTATTAAAGTTTCTTCGGCTACTGAATAAAAATACAATATTTCAACATGAATTCGAAATGCTAATCTCCATATGATGTTCCGATCTTAAGTCCGCAAAATAGTATTAAGACATTTGAAAAAGCTTCTTCCGGTCCGGAACATCAACTCCTATTAGACAATCCTCGCTGAACGAAGTCACGTTGGAATTCACATCGGAAAATTTAAACTTGACCGCCTTTATTACTCATATTAACCATTGTGCAAAAACATTATTACCTATCTGTTAAAATAATCATCTAACAACGAATAACTCAGACTACGATGTAACCCAGGTTTTACGCAGGCGTAGACTCTTACTACGCGTACCACTCATCAGAGTGAAGCGTCGTAGGGGCTACGCCTCTACAGTCCAAGCCAAGGTCATAACCCCTGTGGAAGATTTTTGTCTTATCACAGCCAGCAGCAGCAGGAAGTTCACAACTTCTTTCAGAAATACTAAACTATATGTTTTGTAACAACGATGAAATTTGTTATTTACAAAAAGTGTTCTCCCTTCAAAAGAAATAGATACGATTTTGTTAGAGGTTGTAAAGTCGTTAAAAATAAGCTAGGTCTAGAATAAGTCAAATCCCGAGTCCCCTATTCTAGCATGGGGTAGACCGATTTCTGTGTTTGTTTCACTGAGCCTACTGTGCCCTGCCTGACTGAAATATTATTTTATTTCTTGTTTCTCCGAGGTTCGAACCCAGAACCTCCAGTGCTATTTAGCACTGCATTGCATTGCGCTAAAACTAAGACAGCCATGGAAGCGGCCTAGAATAACCTAGACTTATTTTGTAATAGAAAATCCTGTAAAAAAAACTTTATACATTATTACCGCTTCCGTTTTTCTCGAATCGTATTCAAAGTTTATCCAATTGAGCTGGCAGCTTAACGATGTATCGTTGGATTATTAGTTTATCAGATGAACCTTATACGATTGTTCAGTAGTTAACAGATTCACAGTAATTAACATAGTGTAAATTCCCATGCAGTACGCTTCATTAATTAAATATTCTTCTGTATAAGCAAGACGGATAACGAATTCATAGATGGAAAACGGTCAAGTTCATATCGCGCATTCCGGTTTCAATCTATGAATTTCCGAATGCTCGAAGTAAAAAGTAGGTCGACAACTGTTCTGTGGTTGAGGTATCAGCTACCATCAAGTGAATCTCTTGCTCGTCAGTCGATATCTAATGAAAAAAGTGTCGTAATTTCCTTGAAAAACAGTCTGTTTAGTGATGCAAACCAAATGACAGACAATGTATATATTCCAGTGAGGTAATGTAAGGTCATTGTAACCCTTTTTCACTGAACTGTATCCCCCTCTATCCCCACAGAAGGGGCAAAAGCGAAACAGTTTATTCCAATATTGCTTTACCTATTATTATGTATGAGACAGTCCATTGGACTTTTCTCTATTCAAAAACTTTTCATTGTTATTCATACAACTTGTTTGCTAATGGAGTTGTTTTATGTACAGTAACTTTAAAACAATGTTAGAACAATAGTGGTTTATAAATTAAATGACAGCAGATACCAAACGCTTTCAAACTGTTAGGAGTCGAGAATTTGTTTTAAGTTCAACAGAATATAATTTTCATATACCTTGACATAATATTAAAATATTTACTTCGGGTCGCATACAAAAAGTGTAAGTAGTAAAAAGTGTATAGGCGTGATTATTTAAATCACGCCTCATGTAAAATTTTGGAAAAGTGACATTGAGCAATGAGAAGAAAGAAAAGAGTGAAGTCGAAATATGATTTTGAAAATTACTATAATATATACCTAGATGCAATTTGGCACTATAATTATTGAATTAACCTCATACGTATTGAGTATTAATAGAATAATAATCAACATAAAGCTATTAAGGGAAAGGGAAAGGGATCCCTTCTGAAAACCAGTGATACAGTTAGTAAATATTTGTTGATTTTGGTCCTTTACTGTATTACGGAATCTATAACCTTATTTTACGAGTAGTTTAATCCATAATTGTATTTCAAATGTCGAATAAATAATCTCGTATGTGCAATCACTTTATTTAGAGTCCTTGGTTAAAAGAAACCTTAAAAGCCAAAACTAATTGTTTCTTCAATATTGATGTGACAAATTACTTTATCGCGCACTAGTAGGGCGGCCATTAAAACTATCAGTGTCATAGCCATGACTGTCAATTAGCTTATTCAAAATACAATGATTATTTTAATGTTTTCATTAAAACAGTATTGGGTCAAGCATTTCTTTTGTAATTCGCTTTAGACAAAAGTTAATTGTTAGGCGCAAGGAATATTTTCTCAATTGAAGTAAAGAAGTAATTAACGCTAAGGTCAAGACGGATGATAAATGATGTACTGACGTCTTTTGTTTTCATGTCGCCTATTCAGAGTGCATTACATAATACCTCATCGTGAAACGCTTTCTGAATGAGCTATTTGAGGAAAGCGGTGACTTTTAAAACCACAATAAACAAGGTTGCTTATTTATATTATATTTTGTTTTAATATTTAAATCACTAAATTATCATTTATTTATTAATTATGTTACGATTCTAAATTAAAGTATACCTACTTTTAAGGCCAAATTACCTTTATAAATTCTACGAAATGAATTGTTTTATTTATATTTATATTATTTAGTTTTATTCTTTTACATAGCAGTAGCATTTTGAATTGTACTCGTATTACTGTGCTTCCCGTTCGAGATTGTCGCCCGCACTTCAATATGTCCTCGATTTAAGGGGCAGGGTAAGGCGAAAGACCTTGCTAGTGTAGGCGGAGCGAGCGATTTCTCCCCGCGCAAGCATGCTACCCCCTCATCAAAAGATCGCGACTTTACTGCGCGGCCGCGGCGGCGCGGGCGAATAATGAACTAGCTTGCTCCGCGCCGTCGCGGTCCGGTCGGCACAGAATAACGATAACAGTAGGATCAACGTAATATCTTTACATATTATAAAAATATTGATAGGTGTTTTGTTAATATGTAATTAATAATTATGTAACCGATAATAATAAATTTACTAATACTTATTATAAATGCTAAAGTTTGAGTGGTAGTGTATGTTTGAATCCACGTACTTCTTAAAAAAATTAGTATTTACTATTTAGGACCTGGGCTACATAGACATAGAAGAATGAAACTAACTAGAATAAGACTACTTTTCATCAGACATCAACACATTCTGACCTTTCTTTTTATTTAAATTATTTTGGAGTTGAGATAAAAAGTATTTGTAGGCCCAATTTTAATAAATATTCCTTATTATCGGATACATGCAAATAAAGTCGAGTGAAATAGTTAACAATATATCTATTAGATATAAAAGAAAGTCGTGTTAGTTACACCATTTATAACTCAAGAACGGCTGCACCGATTTTAGTGAAATTTTATTTGTTGGATTCGTCTATCTTCTGAATAACAGAATAACTATTAAAATATTGAAAAAAATTAGGTAAAAATAGATGCAGTAAATTAACTTTAAAATAAATTAGGTTCGGACCTCCGCCATCTTTCACAATGCTTATTTAATTATCATATTATTTCTTTATTTATATTATTATTTCTTATTATAATTGATGTCTACTGCAAATCTATATAATAAAAAATGAAATATATTTTATATTATTCTTATATATTGTTAGAGCGCCTCCGTGGCTCAGTGGTAAGCGCGATGCGTTTAGCACCGGAGGTCCTGGGTTCGAATCCCGGGGAAACAAGATTTAAAAAAAAATGGTTTCGGTCGGGCAGGGCACAGAAGGCTGATCACCTACTTACCTATAAAGATAAATGATCAGTGAAACAGACACAGAAATGGATCTGCCCCATGCCCCATTAGGGGACTCGCGAATTTACTTTTTATATATTGTTGTATTTGATGGGTTCGTTGGCGCGTTCTGTAGAACACCTGCCGTGCGCATCGATGGGTCGTGGGTTCGAATCCCACCGGGACGACTTGCTTATAATTTTCTATAATCATGTCTTTCCCACGTCTGGTAACTTCGGGCATTGATCGGGTGGGAGAAATTTCGACCGGGTAACGAACCACCATTCATAGATGGAAAAACCGCGTATTGCGCGTTCCGTTTTTATTTTATAGATTTCCGAATGCTCGAAGTTATAATTTGGTCGACAGCGCAACATTGACTGACGTTCTGTGGCTGAGGTATCACCTAACATCCAGTGACCTTCATGCTCGTCTGTCGATATGTGACATAAAAAAGAATTCACAGATAAAAGAATTTGTTTGTCTTATTTTGTAATAAAACTCCTCCGAAACGGCTTGACCAATTTTTATGAAATTTTGGGTGTATATTCAGTAGGTCTGAAATAGGGCGTATATTTTATACATACATGTTTCATAGTGTAAGGGTGAAACATGTATGTGTAAAAGTGTCAAGGGTGGTCCACCCCAAAAAATATTTTTTATTGCTGGTCAAAAAAAATTTTTTTATGTAATTTGGAATGGAACCCTAAATTTTCACTTTTCACATTTTTTGGAGTTGAGATAAAAAGTATTTGTAGGCCCAATTATAATAAATATTCCTTATTATCGGATACATGCAAATAAAGTCGAGTGAAATAGTTAACAATATATCTATTAGATATAAAAGAAAGTCGTGTTAGTTACACCATTTATAACTCAAGAACGGCTGCACCGATTTTAGTGAAATTTTATTTGTTGGATTCATCTATCTTCTGAATAACAGAATAACTATTAAAATATTTAAAAAAATTAGGTAAAAATAGATGCAGTAAATTAACTTTAAAATAAATTAGGTTCGGACCTCCGCCATCTTTCACAATGCTTATTTAATTATCATATTATTTCTTTATTTATATTATTATTTCTTATTATAATTGATGTCTACTGCAAATCTATATAATAAAAAATGAAATATATTTTATATTATTCTTATATATTGTTAGAGCGCCTCCGTGGCTCAGTGGTAAGCGCGATGCGTTTAGCACCGGAGGTCCTGGGTTCGAATCCCGGGGAAACAAGATTTTAAAAAAAATGGTTTCGGTCGGGCAGGGCACAGAAGGCTGATCACCTACTTACCTATAAAGATAAATGATCAGTGAAACAGACACAGAAATGGATCTGCCCCATGCCCCATTAGGGGACTCGCGAATTTACTTTTTATATATTGTTGTATTTGATGGGTTCGTTGGCGCGTTCTGTAGAACACCTGCCGTGCGCATCGATGGGTCGTGGGTTCGAATCCCACCGAGACGACTTGCTTATAATTTTCTATAACCACGTCTGGTAACTTCGGGCATTGATCGGGTGGGAGAAATTTCGACCGGGTAACGAACCACCATTCATAGATGGAAAAACCGCGTATTGCGCGTTTCGGTTTTATTTTATAGATTTCCGAATGCTCGAAGTAATAATTTGGTCGACAGCGCAACATTGACTGAATTTTGAAGTTTTGAAAAAAAAACTTTTTTTTATGTAATTTGGAATGGAACCCTAAATTTTCACCATTCTTTAATTGAAACCCCTATTCTTTAATTGAGATTGTATGAACATTTTTGCATGAACAATATCCAAATAATACTGACATTATATCAGTATCTACATTGTATCCGTGCAAAGCCGGGGTGGGTCGCTAGTAATAATATAAAAGTTTTACGTGCCTACTTGTTTTGTACTTTTTATACTGTAATGTGCGACTAGGTAATTCCCTACATACCTAAATAAATTTGTTTGTAAGTTTACTAGTTTAGTAGGTATGGCGTAAGTACTAAGTACCTACTAAACTCAGACGACTGGATCGGGGATTTCAATAGTTTTTGGTGGGGTTGGTAGAGGGGCCCAAGGGTATAACAAGCGCCGCTTATCGTTAAAAATATATAAAAAAATAAAATAAAAATATTAAAAAATTCTTAGTCTTATTCATAAAAATTTTTTTTATGCTGTTAAGTTGTCGTTCTGGAGAATCCTATGTATGTATGTTAGGCTATGGGTTACGTGTAACGTTTGCCAATTTCACCTAATTGTTAAGTACTAAAGCAAAATGATTGTTTTGCGATCGCAGTGGCACGCGACGGAACCAAGTTCAAATCCCAGCTGAAGCAATATCATGTATGTTTATTTTATTTAATTTTAACATAATTTTAATATATTTTTTTAAATCTTGTATGTGTTCATACAAGTTTTGACGATTAATAATATTTTAAAGTTTCTTCTAAACTAACATTTATTAATTTATTTTTTTTGAAATTATAGTAGGGATTCTTTGTTATAGCCTAACGAAACGTCCTTTAAAAAACCGACCCACTGAAAAGCTTAATTTTTTTTTAAATACTTACGCCACCCCTATCTCGTCTCTATTCCTACCGCGTAAAGCAAATTTCTGCCAAAAACTAATTAATACCTAGTAAAAAGATAAGAAAATTAATAAATATCTGGGTAAGTATTTACTTTAGTTTTTGAAATCGGTGACAAACCAACAAACATAAATCAACTAATACTTTAAATTCACGCTCAAATAACAAGTTAGCCGTAGCCTCCTGGTAGCGTTCTCGTCCATCGATCCCATGGAACCGGGTTCGAGACCCAGCAACTCTCTTTTTTTTTAAAAATATCACAATTTTGCTTAAAATTATTTAATATTTTTACGCTTTTTATGTAAAATTATTATGTTTTTTTCATAATCTTACGCCATATTATGTAATTTTTCATTATTTTATCGATTTGTCCCTCTCTCTCTTTCTCTTAGAGGGCTCTGTGCTAGGCTCGTTGTCAGTTAGAAACCGAAAATTCTATGGCACCGGGTTCGAGAACCGGCAACCCTCATTTTTTAACAAATTATCACAATGTTGCATAAAATTATTTAATTTTTTTATGTATGTAAGTATAAATGTAAAATTTTCAGACTTTTTTATCATCCTCACTCGGATGAAATTAGTCATAACAACACACAAAACAGGCATTGTCTGCAGCGGTTCCAACTATCAAAATTTTGTTTTCCCATTCGTATTGTGATTGTAGATGTCAACCGGGAAATATGTATATCGTTGACGTCGAATAATACTCGCTCGTCTGACAATGTTGAGTCAAACCACGCGTATTTTAATTTTTATCATTTTGTAAATTTTTTTGAAAGTTCGTGATTTTTGTCGTGTATACGTCCAATTCTGTCGATGGTTGCTCAAAAAATACGCGTCCGTTATACCTGAACCTTCGTGAACCTTCTACAGACCCTTTTCGGTTTCTAACGGACAACGAGCCTAGCACAGAGCCCTCTAAGAGAAAGAGAGAGAGGGACAAATCGATAAAATAATGAAAAATTACATAATATGGCGTAAGATTATGAAAAAAACATAATAATTTTACATAAAAAGCGTAAAAATATTAAATAATTTTAAGCAAAATTGTGATATTTTTAAAAAAAAGAGAGTTGCTGGGTTTCGAACCCGGTACCATGGGATCGATGGACGAGAACGCTACCACGAGGCTACGGCTAACTTGTGATTTGAGTGTGAATTTAAAGTATTAGTTGATTTATGTTTGTTGGTTTGTCACCGATTTCAAAAAACTAAAGTAAATACTTACCCAGATATTTATTAATTTTCTTATCTTTTTACTAGGTATTAATTAGTTTTTGGCAGAAATTTGCTTTACGCGGTAGGAATAGAGACGAGATAGGGGTGGCGTAAGTATTTAAAAAAAAATTAAGCTTTTCAGTGGGTCGGTTTTTTAAAGGACGTTTCGTTAGGCTATAACAAAGAATCCCTACTATAATTTCAAAAAAAATAAATTAATAAATGTTAGTTTAGAAGAAACTTTAAAATATTATTAATCATCAAAACTTGTATGAACACATACAAGATTTAAAAAAATATATTAAAATTATGTTAAAATTAAATAAAATAAACATACATGATATTGCTTCAGCTGGGATTTGAACTTGGTTCCGTCGCGTGCCACTGCGATCGCAAAACAATCATTTTGCTTTAGTACTTAACAATTAGGTGAAATTGGCAAACGTTACACGTAAGTCGTAACTAGGGAACACAATCCCGAGCATATTTTTCAATCCCGGGATTACGGGATTTCTGATGCGTAATCCCGGGATCCCGGGGCTATCCCGGGATTAGACTATGTGGTTTTTAATTGGGCGCTAATGAAAAAAAATGTGTAATTTCTTAACAAAAAAAATAGTAGTAAGAAAATAAAATAGACCAAAACATAAAAACTATACTTTTGTAAGAAATCAAAATAACAACACAAAAAATCTATTTAGAATTTTAAAATACATAAAATAAAATCGTAGAAATATCAAATCATGTTTGACTTCCAAGCCTGCTTCATAGTTTATATACAATATTATGATATGAGGTGATCGGATGATTCCCCTGATGGCCCGTTGGGTAATGCCTAAAGAGTATCATATTGAAGTATTCCGAGATGGAAAGTCCCTTCTAAGTTCTACGACAAACACATTATTAGGGCTGTAGGTACCTATGTAGTACGTACATATATGTATATCGTACAGTGTATCTAAGGATTGTTTTTGTTGTAATGCAATAATTAATGTTATTAATACATATAATCTAGGCAAGGTTATTGAGAAAACCTAGATAAGAAATGCAAAATAAACCTGTTTGTGTCAATCCCGAAAATCCCGGGATTAGCCACGTACAGTCCCGGGATTTACGGGACCAGAAAACGGCCGGGATCCCGGGATTCGGGATCCCGGGATTGTGATCCCTAGTCGTAACCCATAGCCTAACATAATATCATACATAGGATTCTACAGAACGACAACTTAACAGCATAAATTTTTTTTTTATGAATAAGACAGAATTTTTTAATATTTTTATTTTATTTTTTTATATATTTTTAACGATAAGCGGCGCTTGTTATACCCTTGGGCCCCTCTACCAACCCCACCAAAAACTATTGAAATCCCCGATCCAGTCGTCTGAGTTTAGTAGGTACTTAGTACTTACGCCATACCTACTAAACTAGTAAACTTACAAACAAATTTATTTAGGTATGTAGGGAATTACCTAGTCGCACATTACAGTATAAAAAGTACAAAACAAGTAGGCACGTAAAACTTTTATATTATTACTAGCGACCCACCCCGGCTTTGCACGGATACAATGTAGATACTGATATGATGTCAGTATTATTTGGATATTGTTCATGCAAAAATGTTCATACAATCTCAATTAAAGAATAGGGGTTTCAATTAAAGAATGGTGAAAATTTAGGGTTCCATTCCAAATTACATAAAAAAAAGTTTTTTTTTCAAAACTTCAAAATTCAGTCAATGTTGCGCTGTCGACCAAATTATTACTTCGAGCATTCGGAAATCTATAAAATAAAACCGAAACGCGCAATACGCGGTTTTTCCATCTATGAATGGTGGTTCGTTACCCGGTCGAAATTTCTCCCACCCGATCAATGCCCGAAGCTACCAGACGTGGGAAAGACATGATTATAGAAAATTATAAACAAGTCGTCCCGGTGGGATTCGAACCCACGACCCATCGATGCGCACGGCAGGTGTTCTACAGAACGCGCCAACGAACCCATCAAATACAACAATATATAAAAAGTAAATTCGCGAGTCCCCTAATGGGGCATGGGGCAGATCCATTTCTGTGTCTGTTTCACTGATCATTTATCTTTATAGGTAAGTAGGTGATCAGCCTTCTGTGCCCTGCCCGACCGAAACACTTTTTTTTGTAAATCTTGTTTCCCCGGGATTCGAACCCAGGACCTCCGGTACTAAACGCATCGCGCTTACCACTGAGCCACGGAGGCGCTCTAACAATATATAAGAATAATATAAAATATATTTCATTTTTTATTATATAGATTTGCAGTAGACATCAATTATAATAAGAAATAATAATATAAATAAAGAAATAATATGATAATTAAATAAGCATTGTGAAAGATGGCGGAGGTCCGAACCTAATTTATTTTAATGTTTATTTACTGTATCTATTTTTAGTTGAATTTTTTTCAATATTTTAATAGTTATTCAGAAGATAGACGAATCCAACAAATAAAATTTCACTAAAATCGGTGCAGCCGTTCTTGAGTTATAAATGGTGTAACTAACACGATTTTCTTTTATATCTAATAGATATATTGTTAACTATTTCACTCGACTTTATTTGCATGTATCCGATAATAAGGAATATTTATTTAAATTGGGCCTACAAATACTTTTTATCTCAACTCCAAAAAATGTGAAAAGTGAAAATTTAGGGTTCCATTCCAAATTACATAAAAAAAAAATTTTTTTTGACCAGCAATAAAAAATATTTTTTGGGGTGGACCACCCTTGACACTTTTACACATACATGTTTCACCCTTACACTATGAAACATGTATGTATAAAATATACGCCCTATTTCAGACCTACTGAATATACACCCAAAATTTCATAAAAATTGGTCAAGCCGTTTCGGAGGAGTTTTATTACAAAATAAGACAAACAAATTCTTTTATCTGTGAATTCTTTTTTATGTCACATATCGACAGACGAGCATGAAGGTCACTGGATGTTAGGTGATACCTCAGCCACAGAACGTCAGTCAATGTTGCGCTGTCGACCAAATTATAACTTCGAGCATTCGGAAATCTATAAAATGAACGGAAACGCGCAATACGCGGTTTTTCCATCTATGAATGGTGGTTCGTTACCCGGTCGAAATTTCGATATTTCTCCCACCCGATCAATGCCCGAAGTTACCAGACGTGGGAAAGACATGATTATAGAAAATTATATATCGTCCCGATGGGATTCGAACCCACGACCCATCGATGCGCACGGCAGGTGTTCTACAGAAAGAGCCAACGAGCCCGACAAATACAACAATATATAAAAAGTGAATTCGCGAATCCCCTAATGGGGCATGGGGCAGACCCATTTTTGTGTATGTTTCACTGATCATTTGTCTTTATAGGTAAGTAGGTGATCAGCCTTCTGTGCCTTACCTGACCGAAAGACTTTTTTTAAATCTTGTTTCCCCGGGATTCGAACCCAGGACCTCCGGTGCTAAACGAATCGCGCTTACCACTGAACCACGGAGGCGGTCTAACAATATATAAGAATAATATAAATAATGTTTATAACATAGTTATTTCTCTTATAATTTTTTTATAAAATGCTAAGACGTATGCATGGTAATATATTTTGGCGGCAAGACCACGAATAATCCACCCTATTTTCTTGGCATGCTATTTTTACAAAAAATACGAAATACTTTAGACCACTATATTTTTAATTTCAGCCAGAATGTTCTTCAAAAAATTTATAACTAGATTTGAATATGCTATATTTTCACTTCTATTATTCTATTATATATCATAAATTATTACAAATAAGCTATAATAAGCTTGCGCGGCGTGAACTGAGTATGAATTGAGAAAATGAAGTTCTGACATAATTTATTTTAAAATTAATTTTATGCATATATTTTTATCCTGGATTATTCCAATATTTTAATAGTTATTCTGTTATTCGGGACATAAATGAACCCAACAAATAAGATATCATTAAAATCGGTACAGACGGTCTTGAGTTAATGATAAGACTTTGTTTTATGTATGTCTCGATACTAGAAAATGCTGAATATATGATAGGTTGTACGAAGCGGCACAGGTCCGTCGTCCAGTAAAGCCTGAGCGGCACTGATTCACGCCCACCAGTACGTCCCTCTCACCGCGCAAGAGCCCCGCAATTGCTTGAAAGTAAAAGTCGTATGCGCCAAAAGTATTTTTTCTAATTATATAGAATACCGTTCAAGTAATTCATAATTTTTTCTGGCGAAAATGTTGCCCGTACTTTGTTATATTTTACATATAAATATCAAGCCAATAAGTCATATGGCTTCAGAGGAGAAGGCAAATATATGTTAAAATCAAGGTATTTTAGATATTTTTTTTCATCGAATAAAATATAAGTATTCAAAAAACTGTCATGGCGCTTCGGTTCTTAATGAAATGGAGAATAAGGTGTAAAAATATAAGAATCCTAGGTTTCATATTAGAACAGCAGTATGGTCTCAAAAATGCCGGAAATGTTGATTTTTTTGAGAGACAAGCCTTAAATACACTAAATATCTAACATTTTTCATTATACAAATGAAATGCGTATGCGAGAAAAGTGCAGTGATGAAGTTTTCAACTTCCCGGAACCACCTTTTGAAGCAGACGAGAATGAAACGTTAAAATAGCTTCTGTTTCATTTTTTGTAGTATTAATGTAAATGCTGTAAACCATTGGTTGCCGTTCAATAGCCAAATACGAATGTATAGTATCAATAGCAATTACACATTGTGCGAGACCAATACTCTTTTATAAAAAGTTATTGGCATCAAATTATGTGTATATTTGTTTGTTTAAATGTACTATTTATAAGGTATACCTTTGTAATAATTAATAAATAGCGAAAAGGCAGCCGACAGGAAATAAGCAAAAAAAGCCTTTATCGTACAATATGACTGTTTTTTAAACGGTTACCGAGATTTGTGGCTACCGAGCCAGACTAGATTTGTTGATATTTTTTGTTTGGTTTTGAAATTCTCACGTCCGTCGTTCTCACCATTTTTTACATAATTATAGACAGCTGATTCACTACTATCCCACCTGATGGCGAGCGATGATACTGTCAAGGACAGTTACTGTTGCTCTTATTTCTACCGACAACGCATACGATAATTCATATGTGACTGGTACAAACCTATGCAAGGATCGGAGCATATGGAATTCGATGATCTCTACCCACCCCAATGGGAAAGAGGTGTGATGTATATGTACTCGTATATACCTCTAATACTTATGCAAATTCTAACCATGTAAGAACAGTTTTTGAGTACAAAATATCAAATTTGTAACACTTTTATAAACTAATGTTATACAAACTACGCAATATATTTAAACGCTCACACGCGAACTGAAAATTTATAAAGTTATAACCCTGTTATAGCAATAACAGTAAAACTTGACTTTGTTCCCTTTTTATAATACTCGTATTTTCTCCAAAGCAGAGAGATATTTTGTAGTATGCACAATAAGAAGAAAATGTGTATATACTTTAAACTTTTAAGAATACGATTCCACTGAAACATTTGCTAATAAAAATGCTGAGATAAGTTTCACTTCAAATTAAAAAATCAAACGCCACACTATTCAAAGGTAACCAAATGCGTTTCTTGAATATGTAGTCTTACCAATAAATATGTATATTGCAAAAATGTTAGGTCATAGTATTTTTTGTTATTATGCTCTAAAGCAGGGGTCGGCAACCTTTTGCTATAGCAGGGCCACATATGTTGCCAGAGTATCAGTGCGGGCCGCACTTATTTTTATATTTATATGTTCGGGTATGTATTTTTAATATTTGAAATAAAACGCATATATATTAATACAATCATGTCTATTTTAATTGAATTACTATACTAACATAAAAGTAAGAACTAGTGAGATTTTTGCGGCTGCATTTGACTTGCAAGTTTTTTAACGTCTGCTTTCATTTTAGTAGTAGACACGCGTAGAATCGCGTCCAAATGTTCATCCGTTAACCGCGAACAATTCTTATTTTTGCGGTAGTTGAGAATTGAAAAAGTCTGCTCACACAAATATGTACTACCAAACATAGTTATTATCTGCTGAGCAAACTTTTTCAATTCTTTGAAGTTTTCAGAACTCAAACCTCCGTAGAACAGTATCAAGTCAGTGCTTTCCTTAAATGCCGTTTTAAGTGTGCTATTACTTTGCAAATCTACTATGTTCATTTGCAAATTGCTTGGTACCTCACTAATATCAATTGCAAAAGGGTTTTGGAATATTTCCAGGTTAAGGGAGCTCTTTTTAAAGTCGGTGAATCGATTTACAAACTCAGTTTGTAGTTGTGTTAACACGTTTCTCATTGTAATATTTTGCCACACAAAATTATCTCCAGCTTCTTCCACGGCTTTCTTGCAATTAGGAAAATGGTCAAGCTTTTTTTCATCAATATGCTCGATAAACAGTTTCAGTTTCATCTCAAATGACTTAACATCTGAATACATATCGCAAATCAATTTATTTTTTCCCTGCAAGCGTTTGTTGAGCTGATTCAGTTCCTTAGTCAAATCAGTCAAAAAACCAAGATCGATAATCCACTGTTTGTTAGTAAGCTCTTCGACTGGCTTTCCTTTCATCTCCATGAAGTTGCCAATTTCTTTCCTCAAATCAAAAAACCGTTCCAAAACGGCACCTCGACTGAGCCACCTCACTTCACAGTAGTAAACCACGTCACCATGATCAGCTTCCAGATCTTCCAAAAACTTTTGGAACTGACGGTGTGTCAGCCCATTTCTTCTTATAAAATTAACAGTGGATGTTACAGTATCCATTATTTCTTTCCAGGATATAACCTTGGAGCACAATGCCTCTTGATGGACAATACAGTGAAAAATCAATGGCACAGTAGATCCAGAATCTTTCACTTTGCTGATGATTCTCCCAACAACACCTTTGTTTTGACCGCTCATGTTCTTGCCTCCATCGGTAGTGACACTTGTTAACTTTTCCCAGCTTAACTGCAATGAATCCAGAGCTTGTTCCACATGGTGAAATAAATCTTCTCCCGTAGTTGTACCTTTCAAACTGCACATTTTCACAAGCTCTTCGTAAACAGTAAAGTTTTCGTCAATGCCGCGTACAAATATGAGTAGCTGTGCTGTATCCGACACGTCCGTACTTTCATCCATCGCTAAAGAGAAGCAGTCAAAAGACTGCGCCTTATCCCTGAGTTGTTCACACAAATTAGCACCCAAGTCTTCAGTACGTCGGGTGCAAGTTCTCGCAGAGAGACTAAGACTTTCAAACATTTTTTTTTGCTCTGGGCATATTTCTTCTGCGATAGCTAAGACACACTCTTTTACTAATTCACTATCGGTAAACGGACGTCCACTTTTTGCTAGAATCTCTGCTACCCTGTAACTGGCACGAACATTCGATTCGCTGTTGTCTGCCACAACCTTAAATATGTTTTGTTGATTTTGTAATGACGATTTCAAAGTGGAAATTTTCCTTTGTCGTATTTCTCCTTCAAGACAGTCAAATTTAGCTTTGTGCTCAGTGTCGTAATGTCGCTTCAGGTTATATTCCTTTACTACAGAAATACTCTTTTGACAAATCAAGCATAACGGTTTTCCTTTAAACTCGATAAAAAAGTATAATTCTGTCCATAATTTGTTAAAAACTCTTTTTTCTTCTTCTATCTTCCTTTTTCTTGAAGCCATGTTTATATAAATATTCTGTAACAATAATGAAAAAAATTAAATTCGTTGTAAAATTATATGTTCCAGTTAGCACCTACAAATTCAACTCCACATTCAAAAAATAATTAAAACATGACATACTCGTAACTGACTTCATGTCATGTAACTACTATCCACGTCCTTATAACATTTACCCATCAATCTGAAGGTTCACATAAACAATCAGTAAATAAAATAATACAAATTGCTCGCGAGTGCATACAACGTACTTACCTCATACGTCGTGCGTGAGAAGCTATCATCGAAGGGAAGAAAGGTGAAACGAAACGCGTAGCCAGCAACCAGATGAGACGTGAGTTTCCGGCGAATTTCCACAACCGAATGAGTAGACATGTGTAACACTGCGCTGCGCCGCGCAATTGCGCCGGCGCGCTTCACTGCGCAGGGTGAGTCAGCTCACACATTCATAATGTGTCGGCGCACGGCGCAGTACCCACTCACTGAGTGAACTATGAGCGTGGCGTTGCGTGCGTTTCGGAGGTTTCACTGCTCGCTTTGCGCTTCCCATTTTGTTGCGCCGTGGCGCAATTTTGAGTTGACTCAAGGAGCCGAAGCACTGTACTGCGCCTGAGTTGCTGAGTTGGCGTGGGAAATTTCGCTGAGTTACCCATGTCTAATGGGTAACACTGCGCTGCGCCGCGCAATTGCGTCGGCACGCTTCACTGCGCAGGGTGAGTCAGCTCACACATTCATAATGTGTTGGCGCACGGCGCAGTACCTCGCTCACTGAGTGAACTATGAGCGTGGCGTTGCGTGCGTTTCGGAGGTTTCACTGCTCACTTTGCGCGTCCCATTTTGTTGCGTCGTGGCGCAATTTTGAGTTGACTCAAGGAGCCAACTCATTACACTGCGCCTGAGTTGCTGAGTTGGCGCGGGGAATTTCGCTGAGTTACCCATGTCTACGAATGAGGCGATAGCTGCGCGCGGCTGTGATTTTAACTAAAGTCGGTCGCTTTGAATTTTTTCGCCGCCGCACACCTGCGTCTAATCAAACACTGCCGCCGCCTATTGTCTCAAAGGAGCCGCCCGCCACCGACGGCCAGGTGCAGCGTATAAACGCAAAAAAAATTGCCAAGAATTGAATAAGTACAGCAAATATTTATTTTCGGTAGAAACAATACATAACATAACAGTTCTTAAAAAATGAAATAGGTACATTTTTATCACCCCGCGTGGGAGCGAGCTTTCAAGAATACTCTCATGGCCCAGCAGCATGGCCGTATAAATTCTAGTGATTCTAGTAATATGGCCTATTGCTTTGGTATTTTTTTCTTAAGGACCTGAGGCTTGCGGGCCGCAACGAGATAGAGCACGGGCCGCATGCGGCCCGCGGGCCGCCGGTTGCCGACCCCTGCTCTAAAGCATTATACATGTAAGCAAGGTTCGTTTTATATTTATATTTACTTTTAATTTCAAGTCAGTAAAGCTGATATTATTTAATCATATTATTTTCTCCCATTCTTGTACATAGTAATCCATCCAAGTGCCATCTTGATTTTATCATCATACTTACCAACAAAAAATTATTACAACTTTTGCTCATAATCAATTTGTATAAATGAATACTAAATTTCATTAAACTTGAATCAATATTAGATAGAAATTTACGTTAAAAACTAAGCAATGTAGAACGTAGTTTCATTTAATCTATGAATTTAATCGTCAATTTTATTGGAACTTCGCCAAACTCTATGTACGAAAAGGTTGAGAGGGAGGATGCCGGATATCCACTTTCTTCTTGCCAAAATCAACTTAAGAATAACAATTTTAACATTTTCTCTAATTCACAATGACGACATTGGACAGGAAATTAAGAAAACAATGACAATGGTATATTCGACGGGCTCTTTGGCTTTCCCTCATGTCTGTCGATTTCTAACATAAAAAAATACTTAATAACAATATTATGAGTTAAAAAAAAATAATAAATCGTCTTTTCAATAAAACCTACTTAAAATTATAACTATGAATCAATGAGGTTAAAATTACAGAAAGGATTTCAACATAATTTGATATACACAAGCCATATTCTGAATAAGTTTCATAAGACGATTTTATACCAGGCAATATCAAGAACCTCCCACGCAAGTAAATCTGGGCAAAAGCTATTTTGTATACAAAATGTTCCAAGATTCATAACGTTATTGATATATTCAATAATATTATCGCGACAATTCGTTTTAGAGTAGAAGAGGTTTTTTTTTTGTGAAATTATGCAATTTTACAAATTATTTGAATCCTCAATCATACTAACTTTAAAACATCGAGTGATATTTTCACGCGTCAGATTTTCAACAATAATGTTGAAGTTCTTTTTTTCCTCCTTCACTTTTCTTCAGCGCAATATTTTTGTTTTCTTTGTTTCTTCCACTCTGCAACACATTTTTTTTATTACAGAAGTAAATAATCACCACCACCTATAGACATCCGTGACTCGAACATCCTAGATGCGTCTTCAGGCAATAAAAAAATAAAGGCTCGTTTTTTAAAACTAACGAAGTCGTAATCAATTGGAAACACTGAAGGCGGTAATTATTTTAATCATCGTTTCATCATACAATTTCTTCTTCTTCCTGCCAAGTTTCCTTCTTTTTTAATTAGTGTCAGCGAAGTATGTTATCTTTTCTCATTCTCTTCTTTCACTCGCCATATCATCAGTCACACCTCTCAAACATATCATTATTCACACAATGTATCAGTGTCGAATGTTCAATTTACGAAAGAAAAATTATAGTACAACTCAGTCGTTCTGATTTTAAATGTATTCTAATCTGACGGGGAAAACCGCATACAATCTTAATCACTTTCGTTTTCTAGAGGCGATTTGCACTCATTTGGCTCTCATGTCACGTACCAATGTGATTGTCACGTAATGTAGAGTTGGTGTTGTATATCGGAAATGCTATAATCATACCTACTGTCTAACTATCATTTTCACGTTACTGTTTAAACTGTCCGTTGACAGGTGATTGACTTTTTATATATTATCCAAGATATATGTATGTCAAATGGCCCGATGAGTGATAGTGAACGATTGTGATACTACCCCAGGATCAGATATTCTGGATTCAATTTCATTTGAGTATGATAAGCGTAAATTTAGACAATTTGTATTCGAAACTAATGAACTTAAATATAAGGTGTATATAAGAAGTTTAAAAAAACCAAAGGTATTAGAATAACATTATTAAAACTTTGACGTTTAAAAAGTTAACTGGCCAGTTTCATGCCGGTTATTTCTCGGTACATGTAAAATTAATAAGTATCTACATACTTTATTGTCTTTTATTAACGCGAGTATCACACATTTAAATAAAATACTGTATACCGGATTAAAACGCGATTTATTATTTATATTGTTTAAATTATTTATCCCGACGTTTCGGATGCTTTTCAGCAACCGTGGTCGCGGGAGACTGCAAGATGACAGTTGTCTTATATTTGAAATATGGCAACTTTGTGACATTTCAAATATAAGACAACTGTCATCTTTCAGTCTCCCGCGACCACGGTTGCTGAAAAGCATCCGAAACGTCGGGATAAATAATTTAAATAATAAATCGCGTTTTAATCCGGTATACAGTATTTTATTTAAATCTACATACTTAGCTATTTAGATTTTTTTGGAGTCATAGTAAGTGTTACAGTATCACAATTGCCAGTAACAAATATCATTATGACGATTACGACTTTTAAGTTACTGAAACAACGCAATATACTGCCTAAATACAAGTCTTTAACACATATGATTCTTCTGATTGTACTAGTTTTAATCCTCCCCATATATCATTAGATCTAACTGTACTAGTGTCATATATAACCTACATCAGACCGAATACCTCTATCAAATTTTATCTGAGCGCTAAGTGTATATAGAACACCTCGACATCAACCACTGGGGTCTTAGGGCTGGCCAGTCAGTGGTTCGACTGGTCGAGGATCCTCGCTTTACGTTGGAGGAAGACACCTTTCTCTTCATTGCATTGATGACCGACGTGATTTGCACCTTCCACACTAATAACGAGCATAATCTCGCTTAAAGCCCGGCAACACACCCGCAAATCTAATGATTTTACAGGCGCTTAAGGACAGTTGTGATAACACCTCTCGGAGGCTCGTCTGCCTCCTTGTAATAGGTACCTATACAATTACAACTTTATATGACACGATACCTTGTAAAGGTATGTCACTAACACTATACCTCATATCACAATGTCATATTGTAATGGCAATCAAGACGTCAATAATAAAGAGGGAGATTATTCCGAGGAGAAATATTCTATTTTTCCGCTTCTTGTTTGTGCTGAGTTGGCATCATTCTTATTCATAAGAAAAGGCGAAATAAATAGATATTTTTGTCATGTAAGGGTGAGCATACATTAATGCGAAGCGGAGTAAGATCCGTTGATAGTTCAATACTGTGCACTGTTGGAAATGGACCCTAATTGTCGGCAACCAAGTAATTTGTTCAATTTTTGTACTTAAATGCTTCAATTAACTTTAATTAACTTGAAAATGGATACGAAAAGCGTCTCTTTTCGGATCGTAATTGCTAGATATTTTAATTAATTTTCTGTCATATGATATAGATTATCTGTGGCATAAAATGACATTTGATATAATATTATATAATAAATTGCCAAAAATTCCATCAGTCCATAACATTGGACTTTAAAATAGGTTTTATTTAGGTTATATATAAGAATTTAAAATAGGTTTTATATGTATTTCCAGCGACTGAACTGAGGCCGAAATGCAAACAACTTGCCACGTATTGTTCGTATGAGTTTTTGGTTTTGGACTAATAATATGGGTGTGACCCGAAATGAACGCTATTATTATTTTCAATTTCCTCCAAAGATTCCTCCGTGTACTGAAGCGGGCTACAGTGACAACTGTTTCACATTTTGAGAGCGGATCAAGTCTCAAACTCATTTAGATGAATAATGGGATTATTCTAGAGCAGTATTATCATTAATTATAGCTATGCTTCTCGCTTTTATCTGAACCATTAACATTTCTCATGGACCTTATCTGTAATTTGTCGTATAGGTACCTTTTTGTCGGCTCCTTCGGTCTGGGCTTAAAAAATTAGATAATATTATAACTATTTTTAGGATTATTTTTATGTAAGTAAGGTAATTTCGGTATCTACAATAATTATATCTAATATAGATAATTCTCGTGTCACAATGTTCGTTCCCATACTCCTCCGAAACGGCTCGACCGATTCTTATGATATTTTTTATGCATATTCAGTAAGTCTGAGAATCGGCTACTATCTATCTTTCAAACCCCTAAGTCATAATTTTTTTTATTTTTTATTATGTGGCATTAAAAATACATAGAACCCTATATTTTGACTCTTTTATTACCATCCCCTGCTTATTTTTATCAAAGAATCTAGACCCGTGCGAAGCCGGGGCGGGTCGCTAGTATATATATATATAATTGCAGATTAAATATATTAAATAAATGTGCTTTATTGTAGGTTTCATAAAAAGGTTCATTATCATTTTTAAGCGACCACACAGCTGTTGCCACCTAATATGAATATACGAATTAATAATAATCTTTTTAAACTGTTATTTTACATACACTCCTGATATAGTTAAAATATTCTGTACGATAAACATATAAATAATATAACATAGAATATATATAGATATGTGTAGAAGTTAAATAAATATCTTTTATTTGTTATCTAATAAAAAGAGTGTAACGCCTAATGAATAATGCTTACTGACGCGCTTAATGTCAAGAGATCGTAATAAAAAGTTATCATAAAAAGTCTTGAATATAGAAAAACTAAACGCTCATTATGGTGGCGTTTTGCTCCAGAATTTATCTCCAAGAAACTAGTTGTTCGAAAATAAAAGTTTAGCTTATTTTCATTGCGTTTTATATAAACTATTGAAGTAATTTTAATTTTACTCGTCTTTTGCCTAGAGTGAATTCCCAGTCCCTAGAGACTAGAGAGGCAAAGCAGGCACATTTTTAACTGATCTTTTCATTTATATGCAAGAAAAAAAATCTATTTTTCTTATCTCTATTTCATTTGTTTTAATATATTTTTTTATTTGTTAAGAAGGCGATCATTCCTACACACCCAACCCGAGTAAAAACTGCTGAGCCCCTAAAATCTCATAAGAATTTGTATAAATCACATATCGATAGACGAGAATGAAAACCCAACAAGATCAGTCAAAATGCGCTGACTTATTTTTACGAAAAATATATGTGTTTCATTATCTGTACAGAAATCTGATATTTCCCTATAAGTGTAATGTCGGACCCAACCTGGATCGAATCTGTGATAAATGATAATAAGTTAATATGAAGTGCCACGGATTTTTTTTTAAAAGACTTCAAAAAAGGAGAAGGTTCTCAATTCGACTGTATGTTGCTTTTTTTTTGTATGTTTGTTACGCGATAACTCCGCATGTTATGGGATGCATTTTTTGTTTGGTAGGGCATATTTAAGAGGTGGTCCCATATAATTTTAATTGAATTTGGTTTGGTTTGTGGTTCCTTTCACGACGCTGTCTCATTTGAGCAGCAGGTTTAGTGGTAGGTCTACTAAATTATTATGTAAAGATTAATGACCTTAAAAAACACTTCGTACAAAAATTTTAAAATAAAATTATTTAATATAATCAAAAAACAAAAACCAAATTCAAAACTACAACTGTAGTTGTAGACTTCAAAATAACTGTTAATAAATAATGCTTTGAAGTAATTTAAATATTATTTTTTACTTTTTAGTGTAAGTTTGTACATACTAAATGTAGTTGTAGTTTTGAAGTCGGTTTTTGTTTTTTTTTAAATAAATGAATAGGAAGGCGTTTGCCCGCTATCACATCTGGTGGAAAGTGCTGATGTGGGCTACGGTGGTGAATCACCTACGTATGATATATCTACTCTCAGTTATATATACACAATTCAACGTGTAATAATTTATATTCAAACTTATTATGATGCGACTGACAAAAGGCTGGGTGGAGTTTCAGAACAAAAGCCTTTTAACACAGTTTCTTAGCGTTCAGTCGTGATTATCTTTTAACTCTGACAGGTGAATTTCAAATGAAATGCTAAGCTCTTTATATTTAATTCCCCGATAAAGTCTGAAAATATATTAATTGAATCGGTATTTTTAGAACAACACCTATTCTTAGAGCTTACCTACTCTATCTTCTTATCTTATCTTAATCCATTCTTAGAATAAAATTTATTATCAGAGTTAGACCTATTATTCTAAGAGTAAAGTTCATATCTTATTATTCCAAGTTTATCCTGCTCATATCTTATTATTCCAGGCATATAAATATAGCTCCTTATGTTAATAAAATCAATCGCAAGATAATGAAAATGCCATGATTAACGCCTGTAGCTATGTAACTAATTGTCAAGAGCTAAAAATCTCAAATATTAGTTATTTTGTTATAAAATAATATTATTACTCGCTGATAATGTAGCTTTCTATTGGTGAAAGAATTTTTTAAAATCAGTCAAGTAGTTTTTGAGTTAAAGCGTAACAAACAAACAATTTTTTTTTTTATAATATTACTATCCAAATTTTTTTCCCTCCGTAAAAAATGATTTTTTAACAAAAATAATAATCCTATGTCCTTTCCAATCCAGTAAGTAATCTCCACTGCCCGAAACATCTGCAACACTGGAGCGCTTGCAAGTGTTTTACCAATCTTTAAGAAATGAATAGGCTCGATTCTTGAAGCTTATCGTGTAACTATCGGTTCTGAAAAATCGCAGGTGACTGGTTCCATAGAGTGGTTGTCTATTATATAACAGTCTAAGCTCTGTCTTCTATATATATATATATATATATATATATATATATATATATATATACATATAATAAAAGAGTAGGATCGAAATTACGCTTCACTAAATATTTTTACCAGAAATTAAGAGGGGTGATAAAAGAAAGGTAGCAGAATGCATAAATGCAATTTTTAAGATTCTTTCTCTGTCTGTCTGTCTGTCCGTCTGTCTGTCTGTCTGTCTGTTTGTTCACGCTAATCTCCGAAGATACTGAACCGATTATCGTGCAATTTACACAAATATATTAAGGAAAGCCCGGGGCAACATATAGGCTTTGTTTTATCGAAATCGGTTATCGGAAAGAAAAGTTAGTCATTTAAATATTATTTTAAAGGCACCGTATCACCAAATTTCAATGCAAACTGACTCGCGTTGAACTTTTTCGAATTGTCAGATGTCAATCACAGTCTGATATGTAAATGAAATAGTTTGATTATTTCGCCATTTCCAATATATGTATTCGTAGAATAGTGGATATGCAGTCCCATAGCGTAGCTTCTGATGCGAGTTCGAATCTGAAGTTGTAATGGAAGAATTTTTTTTTTGTATTTCTTTATTTATTTTTTGAAAGAACTATATTATAACAAAAATATTGTTGATCGAAGACAAAAATAGAAAATGTATTATTGAAATATTATATGAAAAAGTATTTCTTATGAGATCATTTATTTCACATTTTCATCAATCCTTTCTCTTAAACAGAATTACGATTATTCGACATTGCTTTTTTGCTTCCGTATCTTAGAGGTTTCCGCATTTAGCACCGGAAACCCGGGCAGGAATCCCGGGAATTTAAAAAAAATGTCCGAAAATGAAAATGACCAATTAAATGAACGCACGCATCTATTTAAGACAGAAAATGCATTGAATCCAATCTTCGATTAAACTCTGATAAGTAGAAAAAAGACACATATCTGGATTTTGGTCACGTAAAATTTCATTAATATGAATCTCCCTAAAGTTTCTTTAAAGTCAGGTTAATTATTTCAACTATTTAATTTCAAATCATCCTTCGAACCCCAATCTCAACCACCATTAAACATGTCGATAACATGATGCAAAAGCAACCGTCAATGTAGACATGGGTAACTCAGCGAAATTCCCTGCGCCAACCCAGCAACTCAGGCGCAGTGTAGTGTGTCAGCTCCTTGAGTCAACTCAAAATTGCGCCATGACGCAGTAAAAATGGTACGCGCAAAGCGAGCAGTGAAACCTCCGAAAAGCACGCAACCCCACGCTCATAGTTCACTCAGTGAGTGGGTACTGCGCCGTGCGCCGACACATTATGAATGTGTGAGCTGACTCACCCTGCGCATTGAAGCGTGCCGGCGCAATTGCGCGGCGCAGCGCAGTGTTACCCATGTCTACGTCAATGACTAATTTGATAGCTCTTTCCCAAAAGAAATCACCAAGTACAGAGGGTAGAGGAGGATATGTCATTTGAAGAAAGCTTGCTCAAAAGCTCAGCTTAAAGTGAACCCCACGCGAACGAAGTCGCGGGCATCAGCTAGTATTATATATAAGTCTATGGATTTCCGAGTGCTCGAAGTAAATAGTAGGTCGACAGTGCATCATTGACTGATATTCTGTGACTAGGGTATTAGCTACCATAAAGTGAACCTCATGCTCGTCTGTCGATATCTAACATTAAAAGTAACATCTGCATGACGCCTACAATACAATATTTTTGGCCTATTTGCATTGTTTTTAATATTGTCCCCGTATTTACTTTCTGTGTGCAAAACAAAATCTCAATATATTTATATGTTTTTGGCAGAAAATATATCATAAAATTCCCTTCATCCTTTATAATTTGAGTTACAAGTTTAAACCGTTTATTTCACTAATCTTGGCTTCCAGAGTAAGAAGTACTTCGAAACATTTCATTCATAAAAATAAAATAAAGTTCTCAAATTCTAACAAAGCGAAGTTGTGAGCCGTCAAAAATTTACTGCCTTTACGAAACGTTGTCTCTTATTTACTGAGCTTAGTATAGCATCGTGTCAAAGATGGAATGTGTTATAATAAATCTCGTTGCCTTAACCTGATAAATCTTGCAACAGCATACATTTTATGACGTCCTTGAATTCTGAGATTCTTTCATTCGGTAGTAGAGAACGACGAATTTGCCAATCTGGGTTGAGTTTTCGGCAGACTGCCAATGCATGAGTGCAGTTTCGATTTTAAATGGTTTTTTTACGCAAAGAGGTATGTTATGTGTTTGACCTCTTCGTGTGTCTGACTATACACTATTTTAGAAAAGAAGAACATATAGTATGTTAAGTATTCGCAATGCTGCAATCGTCTTTGTTGAGCTTCTTCAGACTATTTCACAGTTATATTAAACGGCGCCTAAGTTTAATTGGAAATAATACTAATAATTGGGTGTGATATTGACCAAGTTTTTAAACTGTACAACTTTTTTTTAACATCATCAACTGTACAATTTAACATCATGAGCGCATAACAAGAAAGCAAATTGCTTATACACTTATTGTGAATAGTAAATTTCTAGAAGTACTAATATTTTTTATCTTAATTCAGTATTGAACTCCTGACAAAAGTTTGTTTAAATATTATAACCGCATTCATCCAATTAAGTGGTCTTAATATTTTATGAATTTATAATTAGGTACCTATGAGATAAACAAATATAGTATTAAAATACATACACATAAAGTTATTATGTAAATGCTTTACGCCGAGGAGATTGTATATAATTATTCGTTTAGAAATTACCAAATTATAGTTTGATTACGCGTACTATGATCCATTAAAGTCGACATTAATGTGAATAGTCTTGAAGATTGGGGCTCGCTCGCCATCTCACGTTACACAACGATATGCTTCCATTACGATTAACAATTTAATATCGCAACTATTCGTACGAGAAAGGAGTTTTTCGAGCCCGGTCACTCTTCGGGTGTACCTTTCACGACTACTTTCAGAAGTGACGTAACACCACCTCGGATCAACCATTCCCCATTAGGTTACAAACAAAATAATTGCATTACATTATAATTTTATTACAAAAAAATAAAAAGCTATTTATAATACATAAACATAACAGTCGCAATACTTCGTCGGAATAACATTAACACTGTGCACTAATAACAAGTAATGATGAATGGTGGACGTAACTTCTAAGAACGTACGTCTAAGAAGCTCGAGTTCGGCGGTGATGACTATGTACAGAGTCCGACCACGAACTTCTGGTGGTAGATCAAGATTGATGGAAAATAAAGCCGAAGAGTGTCAATTTCGCTCAGCAGCATAATTCTATCGTACCACCTTATGTTATCGCCAGTTTTGATTTAGTGAAGGGGTCCAGCGACATGGCCGGGAGGTCCGTACTGTGCGCTCGTGACACCATGTCCAGCAGAAGCGCCCTCATCACCGGCGCTCGCTTCGAAGTCCCCGGCGATCTCAGCGCCATGGCCAGATGCGCCGCCTTCTAATCCTGCACCACCGCCGATGGCGCCGAAATCACCACCACCGATTGAACCACCGCTCAGAGAACCACCGCCAATAGCGCCACCTCCAAGTGAACCACCACCGATACCACCACCGATAGCACCACCAATAGCGCCATCGGACTCCTTCTGGGTTTGGTACTTGATGAAGTAAACCTCTGGTTTTGAAGGCTGAGTAGGGGCTGGGGTCGGAATGATGATGTCTTGCTGCTCTTCGGGTTTCTTAACAAGAACGTAGACGAGGGTCTTTTCTTCATTCTGGGGCTGAACGGGGATGATGGGAGCTACTGGGGCTGGTGGGGTCGGGGCCTTGATGAAGATGATCTTGTAGTGCTTTTGTGGGGGAGCAACTGGTGTGATGCGAGGAATTCTCTGTTCTTGGGGTTCTGGTGGAGGAACGTGCACGTAGATGTGCTTTTGGACTAGAGGAGCACCAGAGTAACCCCCTGCGTATCCACCACCGAAACCGGCATCACCACCGAATCCTCCTGAGACTCCACCGCCAATGTTACCGCTGCTGTAGCTGCCGGCTCCCAGCCCACCGCTTGAGAAACCACCGCTTGAGTGTCCGCCAGAGAAGCCTCCAAAATCAACGCTAGAATGGCCTCCAGACGAAACCCTTATTCCTCCGAGCGATGGTGCGCCATAGCTTCCTGAAGGAGCTGAATGCCTTGCGGGAGCTGGGTAGTTGTAACCGAGGGGAGCCTCAGGGCGTCCATAAGCAAGTGCCACACAGGCAAGAATCTGCAACAAGTACTTATATTAACATACGAAATAATATTTACAAAAAAACAAACAGGAGTCGATTGTGCTATAAATAAAATTTAATTTGGACTTTTACTTTCAAAACTCATAAAAAATGTTAATAACATTTAAATTAATAGCTAAGCTATTGAATTTATTAGTATCATATCACTTAGCTCTGTGGATATTGCTATATCTGCAAGTTTTATACAATATCCACTGGTCTTTCTAACAGAGATGATATCAAAACAATCAGATGAGCTCGATAAGATGACGTAACGAAGTTGGCTACCACGCGGTAAACAATTTGAAATGGATCGATTATGTAACATAAGTATTTAGTATTTGGGTCAGAATCGCACCGTTACATGTATCACCATATACGGAATATAAATGAACTCTTTATTTCCGTCAGTTTTATGCTCAAATGAAAATCGTATGCATTCTTAAGCTGATGCAATTTTCCGTGATTTACAATTTGGCAGTCTATTTTTTAAATTATTATTTGAGCTGAGATTAGTTTCGGAAAAACCGTTTATACAAACTATAGACGTTTCTTTGATTCAATTGTGAAATTATCATGATGAAGATTATCAAAGGAGCAAGGGATGATTAAAATAATAAATTATCAGACTAAAGGAACTTTGAAATCTTTCAATAAATCCAGTCCACATCCACCATTTGGCACAGTACTATCACTTTTTAACACTCATCACTATTCACTTCACTGAAATCGCTTAAACTATAAAAAAAGAATAAAAGAATATTGGTTAAAAAAATCGCTTGTGCCAAATAGAAGAGTGTTATAGGTTCACTCGCTATCCACCAGGTTAACTTACCACAAAAGCGCGCATCTTGTGCGTGGGTAAACTAGATCAGCTGTTAGAGGACTATATAGATGCTAGAACGTTATACCACTATGAACAACCACTTGAGATGTTCCTGGCTGTGTAGGCTCTTGATAACTGATGACATTCGCCACACCGACCCGCTCTTAAATACCAATGTGCTCATCTCGTCAGAACACTCCATCCCTACGGACATTTCACTGAGTAACTTGCAACTATCGTCATTATTTAACAACCACGGTCCTTTCTTTTCAACGAGGTGGCGCGAGCGCATTCGATGTGCTGATTTAGTATCCACCGCTCGCATTCTCAACACATTCTCGATATCGATTTTCGTTACGGCTGATATTTGCTTGAATGCATTCACTATAAGTTATGAAATATTATATTTAAAAAAAACTCTTATCATGTTCAATCGTGAATGTCTATGTCCTTTACCTTCAACGTAGATTAGAAGTTTTTTCGCGGGTCCAGTTTTTGCAATACGCAGTTCATATTTTGTCATTATTGTTGCGGAATATGCAACGTAAATCCTATGACACTGACACATTGTGTCATAATTATTTGAAATCATAACTTTATTATAATTTGCAAGAGGCTTCACTTTCACAGAAAATTTGTTTTTCTTTATCCTTGCTGTTATCATCAATCCTGATCCTCAATTTTGTGGTGAAAGAAACGTTAACCAATAATTCCATTTAATAGAAGGAAAACCGTGAAGTGTGTATTGCGCGTTTCGGTTTCAGTCTATGGATTTCAGAATGCTCGTAGTATGTACTTTTGATCGACAGCGCATCATTGACTGATGTTCTGTGGCTGAGTAACACCAAGTGCAAAATCACATGCTTGTCTGGTGATATCTAACATAAACAAATATAACAATTGCAATTATATTTTTAGCATGTATTTAAAGAAGGTATTAAATATATGGTATGGTAGTTATGACCGGCATTATATAGGAATTGTACTTAAAACGTATTATGATACGGCTTAAGTTATTGTGTCTTTGTTTGTCATTTAGTATACAAGCAAAAACATACTGAAACTTTTCTAAGCTCACGCCACGTTTATTTCAGGCTATTATTGATTAAATTTGACTTTGTTAGTTTCCATACACGCATGAATAACTCGCGTCTTGGAGGTAAACTACGTCATAATATTATTATATATATTCTGTTAAAAAATATTCACAAGAATGATACAATTTTCCTTAATATAAAGTATGCATTAGGAACTAATTAATAAAACAGAATCCCTTTACAAAACTCAAAATATTTTATTATTATACTAGCAATTGATACGCCCGTGATCGCAGCGTGATGTTATATAGCCTAAAGCCTTCCTCGATAATTGAACTATCCAACACAAAAATAATTTTTCAATTCGAACCAGTAGTTCCTGAGATTAGCGCGTTCAAACAAACAAACTCTTCAGCTTTATAATATTACTAGCCGTCCCCGCCCGCCCGCTTCGCTAGGCGAATTGTAAAGGATAGACGAATATGAACTATCCACATAAATTTGAAAAAAAAATGGTAAAGGGTTGATGGAATTCAAAAAATGAATAGCCTAAAACCTTCTACAATTAATTCCGCGTCGAATGGTCATGGTATCATGCCGATCGGTCCAGTAGTTTTCAAGTTTATCGATAACAAAGAAAAAAAAAGTTGCTTATATATATATATAGATTAGTAAAATTAGTATATTAGTATAGATTTAAAATTTGCACTAATTTTCACTAAAATAGTCCCAAAAATGTCCACTCTACCGTCTCATACAGAAACTTTAATCACACATTAATTTCATGTCTGAGTGCGATCGTATGTTTAGGTTGTGTTACCTCAACAAACTTAGTGACAATGCCCATAAGCAGACAAAAATGAACTAAGTTGTTATTATAACTTGGACATGACAATACCATTAACAAGTTCAGTTGTGCTCGAACCTCCGAGGCTTCATATTAATACATATATTCGCACTCATATTTTTTGAACAGAAAAAGACTTTTAATCCTTTTTTGATGCATATAATTTGCTTCATTTGCAATTATTGCGTTTTAGTCCAGATAATGATCATGAGGTCACCAAATTCCTATAGTTCACGTCATACTAAAATACGATAATCCACTGACAGCGTATTATATACTGTAAAATTACTTGTTGTGTTTTTCAAGTTTTACGAAAATGATTTAATAGTCTTCGTACTAAGAACCCAAAATTTTACAATTACAAATATATAACTTTTAATAAAAAGAACTATCTTGTTTTTGAAAATAAAATACATCACTTAGATTATAAAAAAGTGTACATTATTTTGTGTTGTGTTTTGTGCAAAAATTGTAACAAACAATTGAATGAGTGAATGGGCTCATTTATTTGCTAGTGGACATTTTGTTAATAAATTAGGTGTAGGTCACTCCGAATATATACGGTGAGTCAATTCTGGTTAGTGCTCTAGTCTATTAGCTGAGTGCCTTATTGATTGACAGTGAATTTGTAAAGCGGGCTTATATTATTTAAATGCTGTTTAATTATAGCGAAATAGTTTGACGCCATGTTGATCGAAGTTTGACGCTCTTAGGTGCGTTGGGTACATTCGTCGTACGTTGGTCGGTGGTTACTTTTCGATGGGTCTCGGGTTTGAATTATACCGAAAAATTTTCATCTGTAAAGATCTTCCCTACGTTCGGTCACTTTGAACATCAAACTGATGAGAGGATTTGCGAAATTCTGACCTAGTTACAAACCACCATTTAAAGTTGGAAAAAGCGTAAAGTGCATATTGCGTGTTTCGGTTCCCGAATGCTCGTAGAAAAAATTGGTCGATAACGCAACATTGACTGATTTTCTGTGGCTGCGGTATCGACTACTAGCAAGTGAACCTAATGCTCGTCTCGATAAAAAAAAATCACAAGAAACGTCGCCAAATCCACCAAAAATCTCCAAGGAAAAGCAAATCTTAACTTTAAACGATTTCTGCTAAGGAAATTATGTTTTAATACATTTTAAACACTTTGGAGATATTTCGGTCATAGTTCAAGTGGCGACAGTTACAAATTCTTAAAATTGAGCATGCTATTGTAAACAGCCGCTTTCGCAGTTCATTTTATATAAAGTTATGTCCCATTAACCAACGACAAATAAAAATATTTCAAAGAATTAGAGTGAAAAGAAAAATGAGGAAAGTGATACCTGAAATTGAACATACGGCCTTATTCATAAACATAATATTATAAGCTTGATATAGTTTAAGTATGTTTGGTTTCTTTCGTTCTGTAGTTTTTTTTTATATTCGATAGAGCGAGACAATATTTATGTTAATATAAACTGTCGTGGTCTTTTACAGTACTTTATAAGAATGATGACGTTTCACATTTATTCAGCGTCACCCAAGGGCATGAATAATAAAAATACCGCTTCCTATTCCAGTTAATATTTCTATTCAGTCTACGATTAAAAATTTTAAGACTAGGAAATTTCCTAATTCATGAAAATATTTAAAATCAAAAAGTTATTTCATCATCATCACCTCTTAGGTAAGAGAATCCTTTTAATTATTCGAAACAATAAGCGCTTACGAAAAAAGCAATTAGCAAAATGATAAAATCTTGCATAAATATTATTCTAGAGGTATTTATTCTCTAGTATTACTTTTACGTTTTGAAATAATATGACAAAACTTTGAGGATCATTAAATTATACATTACTATTGTATTATCTATTAAAACAAAGAATTATTATACTTTAGATACATACATATTTAAATAAAAATAGATATATTTTTTAGAACAATTAAAGCGCACTAACCGTGATTTTCTTCTTTTTTTTATTTTCTTTTGTAAATACATTGTGAGGAGCTGTCTCCCAATTGTTGTTAAGGGGCCCACTGAAAATCAGTGCTGTGACGTTAATGCGTCACAGCGTATGCTGAGTGGAGCTCCTATTTGACATCCTGGCAGTACATATATATGCACATAATATTTAAATTTATTTAAGTTATAATTAGCATTAAATAGTTATAAAAATATTAATGTTCTGTAAATTGGGTGTTAAATAAATACATTTCATTTCATTTCAAGATATAAAGTGAAGAGTCCCAAGTCTTTTATGGCCCGGCCGGACATATTTAAGGCCCATTTTAACGATACAAGCTACATGCCTGTTGTATACAATTAATTGAAGCAATAAATGACTTGCATGATCTATACAATATGTTACATTCTTGATCTATCTTTCAAGTTTTGTTTCAATACCTTTCTTGGTGTAATATGAGCGTGTAAACAGTTGCTTACAATTTGTGTATGTCAGTTATTGCTCTTGTACCTACAAGAAAATGGGAACATGTAAATTTGCCGTTATTTCTGTGTCTGTTTCATCTATACTAATATTATAAAGAGGAAAGATTTGTTGTTCGTTGGAGCTTAACTCAAAAACTACTCGACCTATTTTTTTTTTGTATAGTACATCTACATTGCGCCCGTGCGAAGCCGGGGCGGATTACTAGTCAATGATATAAATGAAATACCTACAGTCTACTTTATATTGTTTCCATGGAGCGATATAGATCAAACTGAAGTAACATAATCTCTTATATCAAAAGAAAAAGTTGTTCCTTACATAAAGATCTGGTCACCAATTTTATTTTGAATTGAAATGCAATGAAAGTTTTTTTTAAATCTCAGATGTCGACAGACGAACTTGAGACTCAGGTAATTGGTTCTACCTCAGCTGTAAATAGTAATAATAGCCATACAATGACGGCTTTTATTTATTTTAGCTCAAGCTCATACCATACACTCTTTAAGAAATTAATAAAATTTTGTAATGTGTATTAGGATTATGATTATGGAGGTTATAACCTCCGTGGTCCTGGGTTGGTTGGGTCCTGGGTTCGATTTCCAAGGAAATAAGATTTAAAAATAAATATTTCGGTAGGGCTGAACACATATTTGTCTGTTAAGAAAAATGATCAGTGAAACTGACAGAAATATGTCTGCCCCATGCCCCACTAGAAGACTCGGGAATTCATAAATAACAGCCGAAGAGATTTCGCTGATTATTCATCCGACTGAATTCAATATTAATATAAATAGGTAAAGGTAAGAGAAGCAAAAATTCTCACTAATAAAATAAATAGCAGTCTTCTGCCAAGTGAGGTCAAAGGCACTCATCATTTAGCACATTAATCATAATACTATATTGTATATTGTATAACCTTGTTCGACTATCTAATAAATATGAACTCTATATTTTACGATCGCCTCGCATAAATTGCGTAAATATTTCAAGGTGGATAAATTAATTTTATAACGAAGGTCTATTTTTTATACAAATACTTTTACACGATTTATTGTGTATCTTTGAAATTAAGATGAAGTTTTAATCGTACTATCGTCTTTCTACTCATGTATTGATTAAAAGTAGAAAGTGACTTTCCGGTTCTTATATACAATACATTTTATCACTACATAGTATAAAACAAAGTCGCTTTCTCTGTCCCTTTGTATGCTTAAATCTTTGAAACTACGCAACGGATTTTGATGCGGTTTTTTTAAATAGATAGTGATTGAAGAGGAAGGTTTATATGTTTAAATAAAATACTGTATACCGGATTAAAACGGTCAACTGAAAAGTCATCTTTCAGTCTCCCGCGACCACGGTTGCTGAAAAGCATCCGAAACGTCGGGATAAATAATTTAAATAATAAATCGCGTTTTAATCCGGTATACAGTATTTTATTTAAATGTGTGATACTCGCGTTAATAAAAGACAATATTATAAGGTTTATATGTATAATAATAACAGTTTTTCTGTAGTGTATTTAGTATCAGCATTGCACCGGTGCGAAGCCGGGGCGGGTCGCTAGTTTTTAAATAAATTACATTATTATAGGGGACAAACGGGCAGGTAGCTCTCGTATGGTAAGTGGTCACTGCCACCCATAGATATCCGCAACACCAGAGGAAGCAAGGAAGATGTAGGTTCGTTTCTTAAAGGTTTTTAAGTCGCATCAGTTTGGAAAAACCACCGGTGACAGCTGGTTCCATAGAGTGGTTATGCGCGGCAGGAAGTGTCTTAGCAATCGCGCAGTTGTGGATTAAATACATTGAGATAGGGTTTACTTTTGATCGACTTTGAAGGGGTCAAATAGCGGTTGGAAATATGGAGGCTTGTTATTTTTGAAGTAAGTTTTATAAATAAATATGTATTTTTTCTTTATAGTAAAAAATAGAAATTACATATTTACGTCCTTCAGGGGATAAAATAGTGGGGAATGTTCTGATATCCTCGCGGACGAAGTCACAGTTATTAGATTACATCAATTGCGATAGTCGTGTTCTAACAGCCGTGCTAAGAAATATTCATTAGTTCTGTCTCTTCCTAAAGTCGCATATCAAACACCTATTGAATTCAGTTTGTAATTCATCTATTTATATATTTTACTCTTTAAAAGGATAAACCTTTTCTCTCCCTATTTGCTTGCAACGGACTTGCCCTTGAAGAGGACGGAAAGTGTGTTCTTCCTTCAACCTTAAAGAAGGATTCTCGACCAGTTTATCCACTAACTGGCCGGCCGTAAGACCCAGTTATTAATTTAGGTGTTGTACAAACATATGTACATACATATGTATGTATTCTCAGCGCTCGGAGAAACTGATACCGCGATTCAGAATTGAAATCTTCGTCGAAGGCGCAGATTGTAGATATCACTACACCATCATCTTACATATTTTACTCTTTTTCTTTGAGGACTAGCCATCCATAAGTCGTTGTCTTTAATTGTAGTAAGTTAAATGGACATTATTATAACCACTTTCTTTTACCAAGTTATATGAAAACAAGCATTAAAAACTTTACCAATCTGAAATTTTCTATTTAATGTCATATGTGAAGGATCCGTATTAACTTTTAGCCGTGAAGACGAATTTCGCCGGAAATCCCTAATGTAATTAAACATTTTACAGCTCTGCGCCGAACGCATACATTAAATAAATAAGTGTTCAACATATTTATGTACAGTATTTTACAAGCGATTTCAACTTTTGTATGTACGACCATCAACATACATATTCTGTAACCAATGCATGTAGGTACTTATATAGAGGGTACCTACATAAATAAAACCAGTGTTGAGTAATCTAGCCTGTGTTTCACTACAAAGTATTACGCTATTTCGATGATTAATTTTTTATCTACCATTTGAAATTTGATGTATATCTTTCAATATCATTATGTTTCATTTTCATTTCATCAAGGAATTGTTTTAACAGAAATAAAACTCTATTCCAAATGATTCCCTTTTGTTTTTAAGCCAGGGACTGAATACCGGTTAATTTACTATGGGAGTTATACCGGTATAATAAAGGTTTTTGTTAATATTCTTTCGTTTTTATTCATATTTACTGAAAAAAATTACTGTGGTAAGTTTAGTGTATTACTCTTTAAAACGTATATCATGGTATCTCAGTAAGACACGTATTTTGAAAAATAAAAATTAAAAAGTTTCAGTGCCTGATTTAAGCTCATTTCATTTGGTAGAGTCATGCTACGACATCATAATTTTTTAACAACCTATTTTATTTATACTTTTTACATAAGATTACGAAAATAGAGATTATGCTAAGAATTCATAATGATAGCTGAATTTAAACACTTGTTTTTTTATGAAAGATATCGACAAACGAGCATGAGATTCATTTAATGGTAGGTGATAGCTCAGCCAAACAACATCAGTCAATGATGTTCTGTGGCTTTTTACTTCGAGCATTCGGGAATCCATAGACTGAAACCGAAACGCGCAATGTGCACTTTACGGTGTTTCTATATAGACGAACGGTGGTTCGTTACCCGGTCGGAATTTCGATATTCCTCCCACCCGTTCAATGATCGAAGTTACCCGATGTGGGAAAGACCTGCTTGGAGAAAACTATAAACAAGTTGTCCCGGTGGGGTCCAACTATAAACATTCGAACCCACAAACCAGCGGAGCGCATGACAGGTGTTCTACTAATCGCGCCAACGAGCCCATCAAAACACACATAACTCTCTTCTTCTTTTCCTAATGATGACTTAAACTACTATTATGATATAACCCCTACTTAATAACACAACCATAATGGAAAAGGTGTCCTGCTTGCAAAGTTCCAGTTGAAGGCTGTGACATTGAAACCTGAGGCCATAATACAATAAAGCTTTCTTTCTACAAAGTCGGTCGGTCGAAGGTACCGATGGTTAATTATTAACAAAGATGATAGCTAAACAAACGATAGCTTTTAAGGGTTGTTAAGATTTCTTCAAGTTGCCGGCAACTTGTTATTACTACTTATCTACGCTCGAGAAATAAGTGGACTTAGATACAAGTGTTAAGCTTTCAGCTTTCAGAAAAACTTCAAGAGTTCTTGTCAAAGAAATGGTAGTGCTTTTCTTTATTGCATTGTTTTGATACTATGTAATATAAATATATAATATTGAATGCCGTCGGGGCTCAGTGGCACGCATTTTGTGTTTAGCATTAGACGTTACGAGTTCAAGTCCCGGGGAATCCAATTCAAAAACTTGTAATCGCAAATACTAAGTAACACAAAGTAATGATTGCAAGAGGGAGGCCAAAAAAAATGGATTGACTGTGTGAAGAATTATATGTGTTTGAAATGTGTAACTGATGATATGGCGAGTGAAAGGAGAGAATGGAAAAAAAAACATACTTTGCCGACCCCAAATAAAAAAAGGGAACAGGGCAGGAAGAAGAAGAAGAACTCAAAAACTACTGGGCCGATTTCAAAAATTCTTTCACGAATAGAAAACTACATTATCAGCGAGTAACATAGGCTAACCTACTATCTTTTGTGTATAGTACATCTACATTGAAAAAACGATTTGTTGTTTTAAAACGATATTAATGTAGCACGATGGAAGTAGACTGGAGAGTGTAATATAATCTGATTGTTTACCCATTACCGGAGTACTTAAAGCTGGAACGCTGGAACTTTCAAAGAAATTTGATGGATATTGAAAAATCTTAAGTAAAAGTTAAGTGAATTGCATCAAACGCCCCGAGAATCTTTATCGAGTCAATACGATATAATTTCACATTTTAACTTAACACTAATACTTAAAACTACTTAAATATCTAATGTTTAGGTAGGAACAAAATGATCTAAATTACTTAACTTAATATTTAAAAAAGATTTCGTAACGAATAAACTCAAAAACTACTGGACTTATTTTAAAAATTCTTTTACCAATAGAAAGCTACAGTAGCAGCGAGTAACGTAGGCATATTTTGTATATAATACAACTACATTGCATCCATGTGAAGCCGGGGCGCGTTGCTAGTATAAATATTACTTCAAACATCGCTGACTAGTCGCGAATGTCCATAAACAGTGATGATTACTTAACATCAGGTACCGACTCGTTTTCATTAATTTTTGAATTTACAATAATCAATAATTTTATTTTGAAACTTTAGAATGTGATCGGTGGCATGGTTTTAAAAGTGCCAATATCAACATTAATTATTATCAGTGACGAGTTAAAATAATGAACTAGGAATCTAATCTAATATATAAAATTCTCGTGTCACAGTTTTCGTTGCCATACTCCTCCGAAACGGCTTGACCGATTTTGACGAAATTTTTTGTGCTTATCCGGTATCTATGAGAATCGGCCAACATCTATTTTTCATCCCCCTAAATGTTAGGGGTAGTCCACCATTAAATTTTTATTTTTATTTTTTAGACAAAAATTTTAATTTCTATTTTTTTATGATACAACATACAAAAATACATACAATCCTCAATTTTCACTCTTCTATTACCAACCCCTGCTTTTTTTATCAAAGAATCTAGACCCGTGCGAAGCCGGGGCGGGTCGCTAGTATATAATAATATTTCCATTTCACAATGTTAGTTACCGTACTCCTCCGAAACGGCTTTACCGATTTTTACCAAATTTTATATGCGTATTCAGTAGGTCTGAGAATCGGCTACTATCTAATTTTCATACCCCTAAGTGATAAGGGTTGTTCACCTTTAATTTTTTTTTTCTTTTGGACGTAATTTTTTGTTTTTAATTTTTTATAATGTGGCATTAAAAATACATACAACCCTAAATTTTCACTCTTCTTTTACCAACCCCTGCTTTTTAGAAATTATTTACATGGCAAATTTTTGGTCAGCTAATATCAATATAAGAATAATTTTGACCAGATTAAAATGCGATTTATTGTTAATATTATTTATCACGACGCGGACTGAAATTCGCCGCTCGCTGTAGTGGATACTTGTTGTAATTTTGTTTGATACTCGCGTTAATAAAATATAATATTAAGAATTATTCTATTTTTCTTCTCGTATTACCACTTTCTTCTATGAGATAATAAAACGCTACCTAATCTCAGGAAGTGCTGACTTGTAAATGCCATCCTATTTATAAATAATCAAAAAATGTTTTCTTTAAATATTCCTAAGCTTTCTTTTGTGAATTTGCCAAAAAGGGCATAAGGTTCGCCCATGAGCAGAACCATAAAGAAACATCATTTCTTCATCATTTTACAGTTAAAATCAATCTATATGTAAAATCAAGTTTGGTAACAATGGAACTTAACTTTACTAACTTAGATGGCGCTATGTGCGAAGCATTTAAGTAGTTTGTAACTTTAATTACCGAGTAGATTACTCGATTCTATCGTCGTCTAAGGTCTTAGAAATAATTACAGAAGGTGAGTTGACAATTTTCTTGGCCTGATGCTAAAAGTGGAAAATTACGCTTATATATTTTACATTTTATTAAATAATGAAAGGTATTTATAATATTTTTTTGTGTTAAAAATACGTTATCGCTTTATCGATATATGTACTTCTATGTAAAGGCTTTGAGAAATAAAATATTATGTGATAACTATTTTTATATTAGATATCAATATACGAGCATGAGGTTCACTTAGTAGTAGCCACAGAACATCAGTCAATGATGCGTTGTCAACCTACTTTTTACTTCGAGCATTCGGAAATCCATAGACTGAGACCGAACACGCAATGTGCACGTAACGGATTTTACATACATGATACCTTACCCGGTCGGAATTTCGATTGTCCTCCCACCCGTTGAAAGCCCGAAGTGACCAGGGGGGTGAGCACGAACAAGTATCGAAAGAGTATTCGTATCGTCGAACTGTCATTTGTATGAAATTTTTCATACCTCTGACAGTTTGACGATTCGATTACTTTATCGATAGTCGTTCGTGCTAGGCCCCCAGACGTGGGGAAGACATACTTATAGAAAATTATAAACATGTTATTCCGGCGGGATTCGAACTCACATGGGTGCGCAAGGAAGGTGTTCTACCAAACTCGCTAACGAGCCTATCAAATTAATAGAGATCCCATTAAATTCAGAGTATTAAATTGATTTTTTTAGAATACTTCAGATATTTTTAAAGGTGTTTTTCGAAGATTAATAAAACATTATAGTAATAAATATAAGGAAGACATATTAAAAGAAAATGATAAAAATTTGTAATTACGATTTCAACAAAACTGTGGGTGGCACTTACAAACAATAACCAGCAATAAAAACACCATTAAAACTTTGTGCTATTAAGAGACATAGTTCTGTAAGTTACTGCATAAATTTTTTATAATTACCTCGTAAAGCGGTAACTTTTCAACATTATTATTAACAGTTACCAACCGAATCCTTTATCTATACAAATATTATAAAGAGGGAATATTTGTTTGTTGAAGTTATACTTCTTTTGGCGCGTTTGGATGAGAGTGAATTCATGACCTGCGCGCGCAAGATGTCCCAAAAAAAACGACATGATGAAGTTGGCTACAGAATAGAATTTGAATGATTTTAACATTTTTCTTCGAAATTTACTGCAGTTTTGTTTTTTAAAAATTTTCTTCAGACGCCAAAGAAGTATAACTTCTAACGCGTGTACATAAGTACACACATACCTTTTTTTTTGTTTGTTTGTTTATTACGATTTTAATAACTACTCGACCGATTTTAAAAATTCTTTCACCAATAGAACGGTCTAACTCTTCGTCAGTCTTAGCCAGTGGTGGATTTGCAAGCAAGCTAAGCCTAGTAGGCTTAAGCCATTTTTTTGTAAGTCTCATGGAAATCAAAAAGATCCAGATATCGTGGCGATGACTTCTATATTCTATAGCAAAACACCCAGTTCGCCGCTCCGAACCAGTAATAAGCCTCTTGGGAAAAGAAAATTACGAAGCAACGGCGGCAAAAATTTAACAGCCTATACCTTGGGAATGTGAAAATCCGCCACTAATCTTAGGTTATTTTCTCAACTAGAGAGAGGTTATTGACATTTTTCGTGGCAATATAATTAAAAAGATTTGTTTTTCATTAAATAACAGGTAGAAAAAAAAGGAATCTTAAATAATTTTTAAAAATAGAATTATCTCTTATTTAATCTAGGTTTAACTTTATTGAAAAATCTACATAAAACTGCAACGTCTTCATAATTATACGAAATCTCACCACGCGAGCCCCACTCTATTGATCGGGTTTATATGTATTTATCTTCTCAAAATGATACCTTTCAACATTGACATACGTCAATACCTTTCAGTGTGAAGCACATTACAAATAAAATGTATGTAGAGAGCTCTTCCATTTCGACACAACACTGAATACTGTTATTGTACTGTATGAGTTTTCAAACTCAATATATGGTTTTCCAGTAATGGGCATAGTGCGATACCTTATGATATACTAGCGATCTGCCCAGCTAGGCACGGGTGCAATGGAGATGTACTATATACAAAAAACATAGCCTATGTAACTGATAATGTAGCTTTCTATGTAGGTATTTCTTCACTATAAAGTTTTTGAGTTAAATTGTCATAAACAAAAAATCTTTTCTCTTTATAATATTAGTATAGATGACCTTAGAACCTTAAAGCTATTATTATAAAATACTAGCAACGCGCCCCGGCTTCACACGGGTGCAATGTAGATGTACTATACATAAAACATAAAGCCTATATTACTCGCTGATAATGTAGCTTTCTATTGGTGAAATAATTTTCAAAATCGGTCCAGTAGTTTTTGAGTTTATTCATAACATCCAAAAATACAAAAATTCAAAAATACAAATCTTTCCTCTTTATAATATTATAGTAAATAGTAATATAGATATAGTTTAATTTCATATGAATATAGTCGTAAATAATTCAACCATTGTAAATCAATTACAAATAGAATCACAATCTACCGTCTTCAGGGTTTCCAACAGTTTACAACCTTTTTGGTTTCGAGAAAAAAGCCTATAATTTTTTGAAAGGCTGACAACGCATCTATGACCATTGAGTCATGGATGTCCATGGGTGGTGGTTACCTACCATAAAGTGACCCGTCAGTTGTCCGCTCCGTAATAAAATAATAACACAGACTTCATGACCAAATAGGTACATACGTATATATTATGTCATCTGAAATATTCTTCTTTTTTTTATATAAAACACAAAAGGGATAGAAATCGATAAGATTCCAGTGCCACCTACGCTATATCTATCCCAATTACGTTCATCTATTTGTCTACTACAATTATGGCAGAACATTTGGTACGGTCAACAAATAAGTCCAACAGATACAAAACAAAACTGAAACTAAAACGGTAAAAGTAAAGGTAATTTTCGTTACATTTGGTTGATAAGATAAATACAAAGGCGACGAACTGCTTAAAACTATGAGTTTAAAAACAAGACTAAGTAATAACAGTCAATGAAAAAAAATGACAATATAGGTATTATTATAATTTTCAGATGTATATTTAATGATATTATTATTTCAATAGACAAAATGGCGTAATAATTTATATATACAAACTTTTATGTTCACTCTACAAAACTATAAAGGTGCCCTTCGTCGTATTAGCAGTGTAATTCTTCGTAATGTTGCCATTCTGTATTCGGTTTGCGACTAGATGTGCGTGACTTCATCTAACAGATGGTAGGCTTCTACATAAAGCAATTTTGACTTTAATCCGCTTAAGATAGACCGTAGGTAGCGCGGGTAAAAGCTAAGAACTATATAATGTATAGCTAAGCATTATAATGTAATTTGACAAGTTTGTCTTCAAAACACATTAAAATCTTTAGGGGTATAAATATGTAATCATTTTAGCACAAAACGCTTCTACCTTATCTATATATATATAAGCAACTTTTTTTTTCTTTGTTATCGATACACTTGAAAACTACTGGATCGATCGGCATGATACCATGACCATTCGACGCGGAATTAATTGTAGAAGGTTTAAGGCTATTCATTTTTTGAATTCCATCAACCCTTTACCATTTTTTTTCAAATTTATGTGGATAGTTCATATTCGTCTATCCTTTACAATTCGCCTAGCGAAGCGGGCGGGCGGGGACGGCTAGTATAACATATTTAAAACATAAATTATGAAATGGCCTTTTTATTTTAGATATCCACAGACGAGCAATAGGTTCACTTGATGGTAGGTCAGGTCGAGGTCGAGCGTTTGAAAATCCATAGACTGAAACCGAAACGTGAAATATGCACTTCACGGTTTTTCCGGTAATTCGTTACCGAGTCGGAATTTCGATATTGACTGAACAGCGTTCGTGAATGGAAATACCATAAAGAGCATATTGTACGTATGATTTAATTCTATGGATTGACGAGGGGTGGAAGTAAAAAATTAGCCAACAGCGCATCGTTGACTGATGTACCGTGCACGAATAACTTGCGAAAAAGTATTCGTATCGTGGAGCTGTCATTTGTATGAAATTTCAAATCATTTCTCATACAACTGACAGTTTGACGATTCGAATACTTTCTCGATAGTCGTTCGTGCTAGGCCCTAGGTATTTAACCGTACAATACTGATACTATAATCAAAATTTTCAAAATGTACCTTTCATTTAACGTATGTTAATGACAGGGACTTTAAGTATACATTAATGTTGAATAGCGTTTGAATATTCGGTTCTATGAGTAATTTCAAATAGTAATAATATAGTACTCACTCGCCAACTCAATCATTTACCAATCAGAATCATTATGTTAAAGCACAGCATCAATTAAAATCTCAATTTGGCAGTATAATGTACATCACCAATATAATTAAAGTTTTAATGACATTTCTGATATATATTCATTAGATAACTAGCTAGTGTCCGCGTCTTCGTTCACGTGGACTTAATCTGAACTTCTAAGCTAGCATTTAAATGAAGATAACTTTTCTTCCCGTGTTGTGTCGAAATGGAAGAGCTCTCTGCATACCTACATTTTATTTGTAATGTGCTTCACACTGAAAGGTATTGACGTATGTCAATGTTGAAAGGTATCATTTTGAGAAGATAAATATAAACCCGATCAATAGTGTGGGGCTCGCGTGGTGAGATTTCGTATTATTATGACGTTTATTGTATTTAGATGAAACAAAGTTTTGAAGTTGCCCCAAACTAAGTTCCATCTATTTTTTTTAATTTCATTATTTCAAGCTAATCAAATCAGTATCTTCTGAAATAAGCGTGGGTTCACTTGATGGTAGGTGATATCTCATTCACAGAACACCAGTCAATAAGGCGATGTCGACCTAGGTACTTTTTACTTCGAGCTTTCGGAAATCCATAGACTCAAAACGAAACGCACAATATGCGCACTACACGGTTTTTCCATCTATGAACGGTGGTTCGTTACCCCGTCGGAATTCCGATATTCTTCCCACCCGTTTAATGTCTGAAGTTACCAGACGTGACCTGGGTAGAATATGTTTACAGATATAAACATGTTGTCCCGGTGGGATTTGAACCCAGGACCCATCGATGCGCACGGCGGGTGTTCTACCGAACGCGCCAACGAGCCCGTCAAAGCGCTATTAAAATCCTTCGCAATAGCTATTAAAATGGTTTTGGCCGAAAAGTGGTGTCGCAAATCTATTGAGGTGTAAAGTAAATCGCCTTACAAAACGGCCGGCACTTATTGAGACTCGTGAGATGAATCGTAATTGACGAATTTATGCCTTAGGTAACCAACTTAGAAACCTTTAGAAATACATTGAATAAAATGTATAATATACTTAACTGGGACAATAGCGCCGGCTTTTGAGTGTGCTAAGAAAAAACACAAACCATACATACCTATATAAAAGTGTCTTGTGTAACAGATTTTTAAAATTCATTTTATTTATTAAAATAGAAAAGCTACTAAAGCCTACCGCTTTAGTAGCGTCTTTGCCTCGAAGCAACTGGGAAAGTCTGCCCGCTAAAATACCTCTTTTAATTTCTAATATTGTCAGACGAGTGAGAATCTCTTTTTTCTAGGGTTCATACCAAAAACGAAACCCTTATAGGATCACTTCGTTTCCGGCTGTCTGTCAATACCCTATTTTCATAAATTAATAGGCAGTTGTTTGCCCACCACCCCACTTAATGGTAATTGGTGATGCGGTCAAGGTGGTAAATCACAACTGCCTAGAAGGTGCCTGTTAACTTTTTTTTTATGTCAGATATCGACAGATGAGCATGAGGTTCACTTGATGGTAGGTGATACCTCAGCCGCAGAACATCAGTCAATGATGCGCTGTCGACCTAATTTTTACTTCGAGCATTCGGAAATCCATAGACTGAAACCGAAACGCGCAATATGCACTTCACGGTTTTTCCATCTATCAACGGTGGTTATCGGGTCGGAATTTAGATATTTCTCCCACCCGATCAATGCCCAAAGCTACCAGACGTGAGGAAAACATGCTTATTGAAAATTATAAGCATGTGCTCCTGGTGGGATTCAAACACACGACCCATCGATGCGCACGGCAGGTGTTATTATTATACCGAACGCGCCAACGAGCCCGTCAAATAGTTTTACAATTATCTACTACTTTAGTTTTGAAGAGGCGCAAGTTATATCGTTCGGGAGAGACAGACGCAGGTAAGGAGTGCCAATCCTTAGCGGTTCGTATAATGAAAGAGGAGGTGAAACAAGAACTAGGTAAGAATAGTAATAGACCGGGAGATGGTGACACAAAATATTAGGTCATTTGTACCAGTATGGCGGTTCTTCAGGGGTCTAATTACGTAAAGACAAAAAGGAAAATGATGGTCATAGCGCTGGCACCGGCCGGCGGCCCAATCGCGTGGGCGTTAATCGAACGCTTCGGATAAATAACAAAAAAATATAATAAAAATAAATGTCGACCTATATTGAAAATGAAACTCCTATAATCAGTTTTAAGAGCAACTTAAAACTTAAGTTTTTTTTTTAATTTTTTCCTTTTCTCCAAAGGGGGTCTAATCTTTAGATCAGAACATTATTGTACTCTATCTAATAAAGGCTTATTACATCCACTAGTTTACATAATATGTATATCTTTATACTTTGTACGTGTCACTGAACTCCTTCTAAACCGCTCGACCAAAATATGATGATTTTTTTATATGTGCAGTGTGCACCTCCACCCTGGATGTTTTAGATTCAAAATAATATTTTATTTTTATTTTTGTTCAAGGACACATTCTGTAGGATCTGCTAGTATTCATATATTATATGTACATTAAACTTATTTTAAGAACAGCAACATATCTTTGTATAGATCTGATATTATGCAAAGAGTGAAAGTGATTTTACTTGAACCGTAACAAGTGTGAATATTGTAACTTTATCCGCATCAGATACTCGTATGCCTATCAGAACTTAACCTGTATACAGGTTGGGAAAGAAAAAAATACATTTACGTTGTTAGAAAAATAGCATAGTTTATGAGCTTTAAAAACATGTCCACCGAAAACTAATGGATTATATTCAAAAATAACAAAAATAATTAATTATCTCCCTCTAAACTAAGTTTATCTATCGATATACGACGAGCACTTGTAGTTCAATAATAATTATAATTCTATGGCTCGCACATTAAGAAGGTTCCTCTCTTTGCCTACACCAAATGTTTTTTTATAAGAAACTAAATTTCGTTGATATAAGTGCGACAAATTTAAGTATTTTGTTATTTTTATACCACTTTTAACATGTTAACAGCGGCATTGATTTATCTGTACTTTCATTATAGGGCATTATAGACTTTGTACTAAAACTATTACTGTAGCTGCACCCGACCTATTGAGCCCCGTAACGTTTTATAGAACTAAAATTATTGTTTGACTCATACTAGTATATAATATAAATTATAGATTTATGTTTGTATCATATTAAAAAAATTATTTGATTGATCTAAATTTATGATTTTCTTCGACGCAACGCATGTGAGACACTTACAAGGTGACTTAGATCCCGTTTCGCATTGAACGTGTTAAGTGTTTTGTTAAACATAATATGATGTTACAAAAACAGCGATCCGTCATGTATCAAGGGGTCGTCTTACCGCTCAACACAAAGCAAATAATGTGCTAATCAGATAAAAAAAAATTAATGTAGTAATGAGTTAGGACCGGTTATGGATATTCAGTGAGCGTACTCTACTCGCCTTGTGTTGTGGCATGGCGTTCATCACTCGTCTTTAATATAACGAAAAACCTAAATACAAATAAATACTCCATAAATGCAGTACTTATTACTCCCACATTAAATCAGTGTTGGGGCTTATGCTGAGCCCCAACGTATGCTGAGTGGTATTCCGTTTTTGGGGGCACCACTCAATTTAAATTAGTTATTTTTTAAATTATTTATTAGTATAATAATCTTGATCAACTTTAGTATTAAGTTATTTTTTGTATTAGCTTCAGTGGTGTTTTTCAAAATTAATGATCTATCTATCCACATTTCTATCAAAGCAAATCGAGGTTCTCTGCGGTACAATCAGCATTAGAATTCAATAATTATTCCAGATTAAGTAATTATTTTAAATTTTATTTGACGACTAGCGGACCCGACAGATGTTGGCCTGCCAGAATTATTATTTCTATTTTCCCACTTCTACCGTATGGATATTTTGTAGTTTACATCAATTATTATTACAAATAGGCTATTATAAGTGTGCGTGACGTGAGCTGTCAATTGGGAAACATGGCGTAGTTCTGAGCCTCATTTATTTAAAACTAATTTTCAATTGTTTTTTCCTGATATTCGGGACATAGTCGAATACGAAAAATATGATTTCAATAAAGAAAAGGCACTACCCATCGATGCGCACGGCAGGTGTTCTACCGAACGCGCCAACGAGCCTGTCAAAATACTCTCCTGTTTAAAAAATTGATAATATTATTGTATTTGCACTTTATTCGTCGGGCTCATTACAATAATTATAATTATTATCCAAGTAATAATAATATTTTTCAAACATATGATATTATTATCATCGTAATTATCATAATTTAAAATTAATATATGTCAAACCATTTTCATGACCACCATGGCTCAGTAGTAAGCGCGATGCGTGTACCACCGGAGGTCATGGTTCAAATCCTGGGGAAACAAAATTTAAAAACAAATGTTTCGGTCAGATTGGACACAGATTGTTGATCACCTACCTGCCATTGTATAATCATATATCGAAATGGGATTTAAAATGAAAGCAGAGCAAAATGCTTAACTTTTAAGATATATTTTTTAACTGTTATGAGCAAGCATTTGGCCTCTGTTTCCTGATGGAGAGTGATAATGCGGCCTAAGATGGAACACGCTTGCTCATTAAAAACCTATGCACACTTGCTTTGAAGCGACCCAGATTAAAACTCGGCGGGAAAATGGCCGCCGGCAGGGAATTCCGTTCCTTACAGGTCCTTATAATACCTTTATAGCGAATCGTTTTGTACGGCTGTGAAGGATGTCGATTACGTAATGGAGACCTCAAATCAAAAGTAAAAAAATCAAAATAGGCCTTTGCAGGCTCTTATGAAACGTCTAGTTGCACGGTTCCAAAAAGTGGGTGCATGGAGAAGAACCGGCAAGAAACTCCATGGACACTCTTTTCAATAATGGTTTAGCTTACAAAGACTCGGTTACAATAGTAATAATCGGCTGAGAAGTTTATATAATGCAAGGTATACAGAGATTCTATATAATGCAAAAGAAAATTGAGTTTTTACTATAAGTGTAACACACACTTGCACAGCGCAAGTTGCCAGGGAAGCCGCACATGCAGAGATGAATTAGCGACATGCATCTTTATCGTCAACATAGTCTTGGATTTTATAATACGCTAACCGGTGTCTGGTCGTTCGGTTGTAAAAAGATGACGCCGGTATAATTTGGTGCAGTTCTTCGAAGCACTCCCAGAAATACACTCTGTAAAGGACCGACAGACTAGCAACAGATCGTCGATGGTCTAAGCTCTGTAACTTTGCAGAAACGAGATATGCCATAAGTGAGGAGTTACCTATTTTTTAAATCAAATATGAAGAAGAGTATTTGACCCAATTGATAATGGTATTGTTACTTAGTTACAAAACAAAAATAAAGGATCCTATCCCTATTGGAGCATTCGGAAACCAATTGACTGAAACTGAAAAGCAATATGCACTAAAAGGTTTTTCCAAAATGAGGGTCTGATATCCAGGCCAAAATTAAATTTTCCTCCCACCCGTTTATTGCTCGTAGTGACCGGATGTAGGAAAAATTGTTTACAGAAATATGTCATTCCCGGTGAAATTTATACCCAAAGGAAAATAATAGGTACAAAAATACACTTAGGCGAAGGTTATAACTATTATACATATAATAAAACAGACATAATGAGGGACATTAAAATAAGGGTATAAGAATACATAAAAAGCTTATTTAATATTTTTGTTTATCTATTTGCTAATCTCTTTTTTTATGTTAGACTAGCGACCCGCCCCGGCTTCGCACCGGTGCAATGCTGATACTAAATACACTACAGAAAAACTGTTATTATTATACATATAAACCTTCCTCTTCAATCACTCTATCTATTTTGAAAAACCGCATCAAAATCCGTTGCATAGTTTCAAAGATTTAAGCATACAAAGGGACAGAGAAAGCGACTTTGTTTTATACTATGTAGTGATATCGATATAAGGTTCTCTTGATTGTAGATATTATTTTATTCCCCAGCCACAGAACATCAGTCAATGATACGTTGTCGACCTAATTTTTACCTCGAGCATTCGAAAATCCATAGACTGAAACCGAAACGAGCAATATGCACTTTACAGTTTTTCCATCTCGCGGTGGTTCGAAATTTCGATATTCCTCCCACCCGTTCAATTCCCGAAGTTACCAGTCGTGGAGAAGACATACTTACAGAAAATTATAGCCCCTCCAAACTCTGAAAGAATATTTAAACTAAGTCTAGAGAAACATATAGTATTCCAGTCGAGAAGGAAAGTTATCGGCATTTAAATATAATTTCATTTAAAAGGAAATCGCGGACACAGATAGTAGATTCAATTATGTATTTAAATAGATCATGGACCAGAGCCATTATAACTAGAACCTCCAATTATCACTAAGCCAAGTATTTGAATCCCAACAATTCTATGAAATAAATGCACGCTAAAATGTGCACTGCCAGTAACAAAAATGAAATTGGTCCGCATACAAAATGCAGCCAAAACTAAATGGGATTAGTGTGTGGTCGGAAGAGAGTGAAAGTGGATTGACCACTGCGGCGAATTTTTGGCCTAGAACACTGCATAACGCCATTCACCCAGAGTATAGATAAGAGAGGCCTTATGTTTTAAAATAACTAGTTGTGCCCTGCAGTTTCACTCATGTTAAATCAATAATCACTCGACGTGAGAACAATAAAGGGTAAAAAAAAAGAGTTCATATATAAATTTATTCAAATAGACTTTTACGTTTACTTTTGATTTGTCTTTTTATTCAAGCTACTATTACTTCGAAATAATTTTTAAAAACCAAAATGATACAAATTTCTAATACATCCCACCTTTAAAGACGAACTGTTTCTAAACTATTTACTAATTAATTGTTTTATTTAATTAACACAGTCTAAATATACGATAATTCTAATCAGCTTGATATTACGATAAAAAAAATACTGAACGAATCTGATAAATCATGGTTTCAAGTTCATTTATCCTAATACAAGTGTAAAACACGGCAACTTTAATTCCTAAGTTGAGTTGTATAAATTAGATCACCTGTTGGTAGAGTTGTTAAAAACTCTACAATCAAAACTTAATAAAACTGTTTAAACAAAATTTTCACCTGTCAGTCGTTCCGTGAATAAATAATTAGTTAAATATTTGGCAAGTATATGGAATTGTGAAACAGACCTAAAAAACATCTAACGAAATAACAACCATCATCGTTCAATTGTCGGTATTTTGTGGTTTGACCCCATTCCATTTCCTCTTTATATTCGAAAATCAATCATTATTCTTTCCACGGCTTTGATTTACATCAATGTATTGCAAATTTCCTGTTGCGATGACTACATATCATGTATGTTCGGGTTTATGAATACGTAACTTTTCACATTGATTACTTTTCAATATAGAGCCTTATTGGCCAGTGTTTGGCGGAGCAATCGGCGAGTCAGGTAGCGAGAGATAGTTTATTTGTATGCCGGATTGTAGTCTTATATAATTACAATACTAATAATAATTTTTATTTAAAAATAAGTAAATTCCCGAGACCACTAGTGGGGGATGGGGTAGACTCGTGTATGGTTCACTGAATTTTTTTCTTTACTGGCAAGTAGGTGATCAACCTTCTCTGCCCTGCCTGATCGAAACAATTTTTTTTAAATCTTGTTTCCCTGGGAATCAAACCCAGGACCTCCATTGCTAAACGCATCGCACATACCAATTAGCCACGGAGGCAGATTTTTTATTTAATGATGCAAAACAATTATAGCTGTAACATTTCAAATACAAAAATAACGATTTATGCTAAAACTGAAAAAAGGTCAATCTATATATATAAAAGAGATTCCCACCTATATAGTCACTCATCACGATATCTCTGGAACCATAAGGCGTAGCGACTTGAAATATGGTAGGAATATTCCTTTCGCCGAGTAGAGGTCAGCTAAGAACGGATTTTACGAAATTCAACCCACAAGGGGGGTTGCGGGGGCAATTGCTAGTATAAAATAAAAACAAATTATTATACTCGTATATGCATGTGTAATAATTGATTAATTAGCAAATATCTTTTTTTGATCTCAAATAAAATTGTTTCCTCTGCTGACTGAAGCTGAAACACCATTTTAAACACCAAACACATCATGTCATATTCAATATTATTTAGTTTCAAGGTAAAAAAGGTAAGCGTTCTCCAAAAGATTATTTTCCGATATCAGAGGCCATAGCCCGAAAGACTGTTGTATATTGAATGTTCTATGAGTAATTATTAAAAGAAACTGCATACAAATGACAGATCAACCATACGAATACTTTCTTGTAAGTTGTTTATTTTTTGTTTTTTAAACTTTATACTTCGATCAACAATATACACTATGTCAATGACTTCATACATCTAGAAAGAAATATCAAAAGTAATTAAATGTTCTCAAACTAAACAAATCTATTTTGAAGGGCTCTCGCGCAATGCCGCAAAAAATCGCCGAAGCGCTCACGGAATGGGATGACGTGGGCGTTTTGGCTTAAATCTTTTATACTTTAGCCTCGAGCCTTTGGATATTCAGACTGAGCTTTCAGCTACTTCTTAGCGAAACGCCTCTCACTATTTGTCAAAAGAAACGTATAGAGCCTTAATCTTGGTTTTAGTGTTGCAGTGCTTATAACACAAAAGAATCGGCAGCTTCATCCATTATTAAAAATATGCTCCTAAATGTACATACATTTCCCGTCGGATTAAACTTAGCCGCATTTCGAATATTTATTACCTTTACTCAAAAATTTATTCGATTTACCTAGCGATTTTTTAACTCATACCGCTATGTTATCACAGGTCATATCAATCTTCATAAACTGTAGTTACAAAAGATTTATCATAGTAACTTTTAATAAAAGGAAGTATTCACAACTTGTGATCTTATATTTTAATAATAAATGCCGATTTCAGCCTAAATTATGATTAAGCGGAGCCCGCTACCTTTATGATATGGATAAAATGTATTTTCTGACGTAGGTGCTTGATCGATGGGTTGTATAAAATAACTACATAAGAAATTCACGATTAGATATCATATTTTGACTATCCTAGAGATAGGTGGACCACTACTCGTACACTCCTCTTTGTGTATTCATTCTAGGAGAACGATTTTAAAGTAAACCTTTACTCAGGCTGGATTGGTTCAGTCTGGAGGCCTTGGGGCAACAAAGAAGCGAAGACAGAAGGCCCCGAATAATATGAATATTTAATATTTAAGAATAATACCTATAATCATGTTTGTATAAAGTACAGTAGGTAAAAATAAAACAGAGTAAACGCTAGTTTTTATTCGTCGAAATTTGAAAGATTATTTTCGATAAGAAATCTCTATAGTGTAGAGTGTCCCTTTTTGAGTAGACCCCAGGGTTGCGGGTCCCCTCTGCTCTGACTTTACTAACAATTAGACCAGTATTTATACACAATTAAGTAGGAGCGGGCCGTCCATACTAGCCCAAACGAAGCCCGTCGTCAAAGGATTGCGTCGACTTAGAAGTTTGATTTAACTGCTGCGAGGGATTGCCGATCTGACTATTTGATTTTAATTTCTACATACTGGATACCTCCATGCGTTTTTGAGAAAAAAGGTCTTAACAGACAGACGGACGGACAGACGGACAATGAAGTGATATTATAAGGGTTTAAAAAGTAAAAAGGATATAAAAATTAAAAATATTTTATTTTTAAATTAATTATCTGACTTAGTAAAATTTAGCATTAAATATACAACTCTTGTTTTGCATTAAGATTTTATCCACCACTTTTATCCTTTATTAATGTAGGTTAATGTGTTATAAACGGACGGTTACTAAGACATGTTTCCGAGATAATAATAATAAAAATTATTTATTGCACACAAAACAAAAGAAATAAAATATATTATAGATATTAAAGTGAATACTAGAGATGAAATTACTTTAACAGGTTTTGAAACCAGACCGCCTCACAGAACAGGCGCTGGTACGTACGAGAAATACTTGCAAGTACTCGTATGTTAAAAGTATTTCTACAGACTTGATAAAACCGAAACCAGTTGGGACATCGCGCCGTCCGAGTCCCCGTATCCTTACAAAGTATTAGGAACTTATTCTTTTTTTTTTTTCGAGAGGTCACTTCTTTTTGGCACATATGGCCTTTTAAAACTAACCGGACTTTTTTGGGCGAGCGCTGAAGCGCTCGCCGTGTGGGAACTTATCCGAATATACTCGTACGTATGGAAATATTACTACTAACTATTTTTCTTCGTACTCGTGTATTTGATGTATGTCTCTAATATTAAATTAATTATTACAGTTTTGTTTATTTTGTCAGTTGAGATGATTGTTACTGACTGACCCTGATCTAATGAAAGATTTTTGTATGATTGTTGAAATTATGGTAATTTAATATATATTTTTTGGGTAAACTATTAATTATCGTGTAAATAAATAAAACTGTCAATTCTGTTTGTTATCTTAAAGAAAAATGTATTTAAGCAGATAGGCCTAAGTCTGTGTTGAAAAGCAATACGAAAAAATATTTTAATCTTAATAAAGCACTTAATTTTATAGGATGGTGCCAACTAAATACAAACTTTAGCAATACCAAATACTTGCAAGTTGTGAAACAATCTGGTTTTCGATTATAGTATTTTTATACTCGTACTTGAAAGCTCTGGTATTGAATTCAAAATAAATCTCATTCCTAGTTTATTATGCCCGTTTTTAGCAATGCCTACACAACGCCCTAAGTAAAATTTTCGTAGCGTAAGGTACCCCTTAAATCATTTTTAAATTAAATTTTAATTAAAAAAAACTTTTACCTGATTAAAGCGCATCGAATTTATATCATTTATATGATGTGTGATACTCGCGGTAATAAAAAACAATAATATTTTCAAAAACTAAATAAGTGTTGATTATGGCATCATTTGACATAAAAAAACCTATAGTTTAGGCTTTAAATTTCAGTAAATTCGCTTGGAATTTCAATAAATTCGCTTAAAATAATTGCTGTTAAAAGTATAATAATTAACTTGTTATACGGAAGAGGCTTCATAAATATAGAAGATTGTAATTAAAATAATTACAAATCGGAATGTTACAACTCACAAACATTTCGAAATCTTTGAACAAGTTAAATAATTGATGTACTGATCATCATGACCGTGACTCGATTTTACGTTTTATTAAGTAATCATCTATGAATATTTCTTAGGTAATTAAGTAGGTGCATTGGTAATGGGGACTGGGCAGACATTTTTTATGTTTTAATAGGCAGTTTCACCACAATCTACGTACCTAATGGAAAGTGATAATAAAGGTTAAGGTCTTACTGTTCGAGGAAATCTTTTTGTACATGCAAAATGACTAGTCAATCCATATGGAGACAGAGATTTTTCATACGCATGGTGACTAGTCAATGCCTATTTATCCACGCCTATCTAGACACAGACTGTTTTAGATGCAAATTGACTAGTCAATGCCTGAAAATACATGCAAATTCAATGTCATTTTTATGACTTGTCAAAGCACGCCTGGTTTAATATATTTTTTACAAACAAATTGACTAGTCAATGCCTCTCTGGACAAACACTTTTTAGACGTATAATGAATTATTTACATCTAAAATGTGTCCTATATTTTTACTTCTTGTTACACTCTACTTAATTCTTATTATTTTCCGCTCTATCCTTTCCATGCGGTTGCTTGGAAGAGATAGCTAAATAGCTATAAAGCCGCCGTTTGTCCACTTTCTTTTTTATTTAATTTTGTGTTGTATATTTTGTGTGACACTAAAGAATATTCTGTCTATCTATCTTATCAATGTTATCTGGGTAGAAGCTTTTATAAATAATCTCAAATGGAGATAAAACCTTGTATATGCCTAAATATACATATATAAGTTAAAAAGCTAATCTTCAGAAAATGTAAAGGTTGTAACCACTCATTGTCAAATTTATTTCCAAACACATCATATTATTCTTTGAACTCAATTATTTATTACTCATATAGTTTTTGATTTAGTTAAAACTATCTCCATTCTCCGCGCAGTTGCCCCAATACTAGGCAAAATAATTAAACTTGAATCTAGAGATAATCATTACATTCAAGTAATTAACGATTTAAAGATAAAAACTAATTACTTAACAGAAATGCTCTAAAAACTCCTGAAAAGAACCAGAGAGATTATCAGCGAACTATGTATGATTAGAAAACTATTTCTTCAGTTAATTTTAAAAACTTTATACTATGTTTAATTAAATTTAGTTCTAGCAAGCCAAGCAAAGCTTTTTCGATATTCCAGGGCAATCAACTTGCACCGTAGATGGCCACCGCGGGGTTTAGTCAGTAGGCTTGTGCCTTTTTGACTCCTTGTAGTCCGACATAACCCGTCGCCGTCCTCAAGGTGGCAGCAGTGGCGGATTTACAAGCAGGCTGAGTAGGCCTGAGGGCGGCAGTTTTTAGGGGCGGCAAAATTGGGGACCAATTTTATTTTTACGTGTCTCATGGAAATCAAAAAGAAATCTGTAGAACGTTTTTTTTTTGTCATTCTACAAAATATCAAACTTGACTTGCATATCCTATAGCAAAACACCCAGTTCGCCGCCCCGATCCAGTAATCGGACTCTATATATTATATTAATTTAATAATAGACAATTGTAGACGGGGGTGGGGGGGGGGGGGGGGTCGGTAGCCTACACCTTGGAAATGTGTAAATCCGCCACTGGGTGGCAGGTATCATCGATGATGTCCCTACCAAAGGTGTAGCTGGGGGGGCAAGGGTGAGCAATGCCCACCCTAGAAACATTTTTGCCCACCCTCGACAGTATTAAAATCTCGCATTAAATGACTGTGGTTAGTACAGATGGACGGCTGCCCTCTAGACAAAATCTAGAGGCTACGCCAATGGTCCGCACTAGAAAAAAGCCAAGTAACGTTTTTGAGAATAAAATTTTGATTAGAGAATTACCTACGGTACACAAACCAAATTGGTTGAACTACTTATTTATTTATTTATAAAATAACAATCAATACGGTCATAGATTTAGTTTTAGTTATGAAATTCTAGTTATTATTGCGAACTTACGTCGACGTAAGTTGGCAATAATACTGTCGACAGAACGCGATGTATCGTGTGTAGCGACTTGCGCTCGTTTTAATACAATATTATGTTCTTGTCTTCAAGGACGCCTGCAATAATATTACTTTAAGTGATGCTGGTAAGGACCCTTTGCCTGCATATTTGAGGGAGTTTACCAACTTCAGGCGAGATGCCTCCGAGCCCGGTAAAAACACTTCAATTCGCCAACTTAACTTTTGTTTAAGCACCGGCTCTGGAGATTCAATATTGAATCTAAAATTCACAACAGCTTGTGACATTCTGTTGGAAATTAAATTTAACTCTGTATAGGTAGGTATATAGGTATAACATGATTCAATTTAGAATTTATCTAGGTTACTGTTAAAATTGAATATTAACGGCCTTATTCATAAAGGTATTATGAGGAGAGATGAAGGGCATGTATCTAAAAAAGTTTTAAATATGAAAGTGGATGGGTATAGGGGAAGAGGGAGGCCAAAAAAGACATGGATTGACTGTGTGAAGAATGATATGTGTTTGAAAGGTGTGACTGATGATATGGTGAGTGAAAGGAGAGAATGGAAAAAGAAAACATACTGCGCCGACCCCAAATAAAAAAAAAAAGGGAACAGGGCAGGAAGAAGAAGAAGATTCATAAAGGTATTATAAGCTTGATATAGTTAAAATATGTTTTGTTTCTTTCGTTCTGTAGTCTTTTTATATTCGATAGAGCGAGACAAAACGTATTTTTAAGTATATCAAGCTTATAATACTTTTATGAATCAGGCCGTAAGAATTTAAAGAGCTTTGGACAAGTCCCTTATCTATATTTGAGTGTATTACCTATAGCCATTGTCATAGTATGAAACTAATAATATTTATTTGTTTGAAATTCAAATTACAGACAAGATAATCTCGTACCCTTTATATTTTTTTTTGTTTTTTTTTTAATGAAACAGGGGCAAACTGGCTGTCGGCTCACCTGAAGGTAACTAATCACGGCCGCTCATAGACATGTGCAACAGGGCTTGCAGGTGCGTTGCCGGCCTTTGAGAAATGATTAGCCTGTTATTTTGAACGTCCCTTAGTCGCAGTGCCGGTGTTAGGGAGGCGTGCGATAGAGCGACGGCCCAGGGCGCCAAATTTGAGGGGACCGTCGAGGTCTGAAGTCTCCTGCCTCTCGTCATGGATACGCCCTGCGCTCTACGCATATCGTAACCTGACTACTCTGTCGATTGAAAATGAAACCGCTGGAAAATTAGATATATCTAAAATTAATCACAAAATTAACGTTAAATATTGATTTCCTAAAGTGGGCGCCACAATATTCTTGCCCGGGGCGTCAGTGGCCCTAACACCGGCACTGCTTAGTCGTATCGGTGCGGAAATACCGCTAGCGACAACTGATTCTACAGAGTAACGGCTTTATTCATAAACGTATTATAAGCTTTATATAGTTAAAATATGTTTTGTCTCTATCGAATATAAAAAGACTACAGAACGAAAAAAACAAGACATATTTTAACTATATCTAGCTTATAATACGTTTATGTATAAGGCCGTAAGGGTGCGAGGCGGACAAACTTAAAAATTACGTAATAAAGATTGTTGGTATCTATCATATGGTGCAGGAGTCGAACTTACTACCGTACTCTGGTAATAATCAATCAACGAATCGATGAATCAACGTATCAGAGGACGTAGCGCTATCTCAACTCTCAAGCAATATTAATTATTGACGAAATAACGAGACAAAGTATCGCGTTATCAGATTCTCTCGTAATGTAAGGTGACAATACTACTGCTCTTAGAGATCGTGGTACGACCACTGGTCAATGTTACAGCAACCCCGTTCGTAGAATATATTTCGTAAACTTAGATTACCTTTCACTGAAACCCAAATGCTCATCTAACGCGAATGAATTATATAATTATTCGCATTACTGGATGTTACTAACTGCATTTGTTGCAGTTGTCAAATAATAATGGATAGCACAATGAAATACCCATTCTAAATCATCTATATGTCCCAAATACTAGCACGAATAATCTTATGCGTTCAGTTCCATAGAAATTGGCAAACAGGTGAAGAATAAAATCCGCTATTTTTTAGAAGTGTACGTACAAAAATATCCTCAAATAAATACGTGCATTGATTATTATTATTAAGGGTGATTGCTGAGGCACGCGACTAAATTATGCTACATTATTAATTCATAGACATACAATCACTAGACTTACAAAAAAAACTTGTACTAGTTTTTTTATATATTTTTTTTAATGTCAGCTATCGAGCATGAGGTTCACTTGATGGTAGGGAATACCCCAGCCACAGAACATCAGTCGATGATGCGCTATCGACCTCATTTTAATATCGAGCATTCGGAAATCCATAGACTGAAACCGAAACGCTCAATATGTACTTCACGGTTTTTCCATCTATGAACGGTGGTTTGTTACCCGGTCGGAATTTCGATATTACTCCCACCAGTTCAATGCCCGAAATTACCAGAAGACATGCTTACAGAAAATTATAAACATGTCGTCCCGGTGAGATTCGAACCCACGACCCATCGATGCGCACGGCAGGTGTTCTACCAAACGCGCCAACGAGCCTGTCAAACATTAAAGTCAAAAAGTTATGATATTATTTTATTTCTGTTAATTGTCTAATTTTAAAAGGAGACAGAATCTTTGCACTTAATAGCCCAACTATATAAACGTACATATACATATATTATTTGTTACTAAGATTTTATTCTCAACCATATATGAGGTCAACGATAATTGCTGTAGATCATAAATCCCGTTTCCAATCTAATAGAGTGATGTAATGAAATTTTTACGGTTTTCTATAGGGCTTCGGAAGCTATAGCAAAGTACGAATGGGCACTTTTACTTCTCAACTTTCCCACGCATAACATAAACTTGCAATGGCCGCCCGTAGTCAAATAATTTCAGCTAGCATAGATTTTGCCTTCGACTTCGTCCTTAAATATGCTTCCTGAAGACTGGTTTTTAAATAAACCAAAAACAAACTGAATAAACATTAAGCTATTTCTTCTAAGTCTCATAATTGAAACTATTTGAAACAGTTACACATTATGTATTTATAATATACGAGTATAATGTGTAACATAATTAAGCTACTAATTATATATAATTAGTAGCTACTAATTAAGCTTAATTCATAGATAATTTAATTTTAATTAAAAAAATCGGTAGGTAATATATTAATATTTAAGACAAAGGCGCATGGCGCATTCTACGGGGTTAAAAACAATGGTTAAAATCAAATAAAATAAAAAATAATCACTATATATTATTAGTTTGTGTTTTACATTGTTATTATTAATCTAATATTGTTATTTCTGAATTAATAAAATATACTTCAATTTCTTATCGAGAAAATATTATATATTTTGATCACCATAATATCAGACATTGGGATGAAGTGCTCCCCAGACGGCATTTTTCAAAAGGAAAATTCCATTGACAGTATATTTTATGTAGCCGATGTGCAATTTATAACTACTTACTTAATATTTGCTAACATTTACCCCAACATCACCGGGGAATTCAAAAAATATGACTTCATGATGTATGAAAAGTATTTCTGTAAATTGTATATTTTCTTAAAAGGAAGCAGAAATAGGACGTCAGAGATGAACAATCAACAATGATGCGCTGTCGACCCATTTATACTTCGAGCAATCGGAAATTAAAGACGTTAAACGGAACTATACCATCTATGACCGACGGTTCGTCCTCGGATGGAATTGTCAAATTAAGTAAGAACATTTTACAGCAATATAAGTACATTATTATGAACTTATGTTGCTGTGGAGACGAAGGCTTGATATCTCATAGACTCAATTTAGAACCAGCAAGACCTTGATGACTTAGGATACTCTGTCTTCCATCGTTCTAAGTCGAATTCTCACTTTTATTGGGACATGTGTCCGTTTTGTAATATGTCCTGGGAGATGGATCGAAAGACGCGTCAATCACGGTCACTCTGTCAAGAGTATAGCGACGGAGAAGAAGAAGAAACACTGTAACATATTTATTTTACAGGTTTATTAGGTAAAAACAACCGACATTGATCATAATAATAATAAAATCTTTATTCAACACATACAAAACACAGCATACAGGAAAAGTAACAATTATCAATCATCTACTAAAATAATCAATTAAAATATGATACAAACATCATCTTCACCTAAATATTTGAGTAAAAGCTGTGTGCGTAAAATAGGATGCCACTCAGGGTACTTGTGACGTAATGCCACGGAAATGATTTTCAGTAGCTCCCATTTCGACGCTTGACTTTACGTTATTTATCCTAAGAAAACAATGAATAAATAACAACTCTTAACTGTCAATTATTAATTTGATAAAATTGTTAACTAATTAGTAATTGTAGCTGTTGATTATATTTCCGAATGCTCGAAGTAAAAATTAGGTCGACAGCGCATCATTGACTGATGTTCTGTGGCTGGGGTACCTACCATCCATCCTACCATCAAGTGAACCTCATGCTCGTCTGTCGATATCTGATATAAAAAAAAATATATATTTCTTAATATTTTTTATCTATGAATCTCCATACAGTATCAATTGGACTGCAAAAAAAGCACTATCGATTCTAAACTACGTTCAAAAGCTTTTAAAATGACAGTCGTTCAGTTGCATATGTAAAAGGCTTTTACGATTTTATTCACACGTTCTGTGGCTGAAAATAGCTAAATAGGTCTCAGAATCCAGAATAATTAATTGTTACTTATGCGATATGCCATTGATGCAATTTATATTTCAAGAGTTTTCTCTCAGTTTTTAATGATGGCTTTAGGAATATTAATATTTGTATTTTCTGTAAATCGATAAGAATATTCACTTTGAACTCTCGAAAAATATATTTTATTAATAATACTGAATAGGCGAATTTTCTTCATTATTCCGTGCAAAACCGGGTCGAGCAGCTAGTATAATATAAATAAATACAATCCAATCTTAATTCTAATTATTATGGAGCGGAAATTAATCCACAAATATACGTACATTATTTACATATAATACATATCGCGTTGTATAATTTACACGCAAAAGCCTCATGAACTATGGATTAATTAGTTTATATGTAATATATCAAATCATATAATAAAACATATATGTCCATATTAGCAATGTTTTTAATTAATAAATTGAATAACTCGTCATTCCAAAAGCCGTCGAAAACGTTTTATAATAAAATCCATTAAAAGCTTTGCAAATATTTTCATCAATTAAGAATGCAGTAAAAGTCTGTGCTAGGGCCAAATATACGAGTATTGTATAGCATCAATAATCCGAATATATTGATATTGGTGATTTTAAAAATGAAGTTTGCCTATAGTTATTGAAAGTATTTTTTATGCTTTATTTATAAAAATGTAAAGGCAATGTATGTATGTATGTTTATAGGAAGACACTATTGAAATCAATTTCATTAAACTAAATCTCTACTTAATAAACCGTGAATGTAAGTTTGTTTGTTACGCTATCACGCCGAAACTACTCAACTAATTATCATGAAACTTTGTACACATATATTTAAAGGTCTCCGGCCGTCCACAAGGTTTGTTCTGGAGGCTAAAGATTCCAGAACGAAAGCGTTGGAACCAAAAACGTACAGTGTTCTTTTACAGTGGTGTACGGCACACATCATTAATCCTTCGAGCTGTTTCTGCAGTGCTGGTGCCACGGTGGAACTCGTATTCAAAAATAATGCGATATTTTAAGTTTTCCATATTGTGCACAGAAGGCGAAGGTATCAAAGCAAAATTAAATGGTGCAAAAACAAATGAATTATCTCATTCTAAACACAAATAGACAAGCTTTAAATTGATGTTTTGAATTTGGAATTCCTAACCTAACGCGGGATTTTTGTGATCAAAGTGGCCGGTTCTATAAAACGCCAATTTCATAGGTAAGGACCTAATACTAGTACGTTATGCAACCGCGATTTAAAACCAATTAGGTGTTCCTATCAGCATGATATAATTTCTTATACAAACCGTTTCGAAGGTTAAGCTGCCTCAATCATTGACATTAATTATAGACAATCATGGATTTTCATATATATTCATTGTAGCTTTAATAGTTTTATCAAGGGTATTCACAACATAATTGCCCGCTAATTCACTAAAATGGATACATTCGGGTATTATCAGTTTAGTTGGTATATATAGAAATCAATATATTATATCATTTAACTCTTCTATATGCCTAAATGACCTCGAAACAAAATATCAAGTCTACTTTTTGAATTCAGGAAGAAACCAACATAATTTCGCATTTAATATAATATTTTACATAGTGGGGATGTGTTAGATAATTTGGTAAAAAAAAAAAGATAAATTGTCAGAATGACAGTACTTTAATTTAGTGGAATAAGAAAAGTTAACCCGAATAGTGCTCTACGACCGTAGAATGGTAACAAACATCAAAGCAAACAGTTATGATAACTCATAGCCAGTGGGACTCGGATCTTTATCATAGGTAGGTATAACTAACTAGTGGAACTCCATTTTTAAATGTGGCTTGTGTATCAAGTACACTCATAACTGAAACACTCATACTTTATTATACGTATTTGCACCATGAAATCGCTGGCGAATAAGTTTTGAAAAAAAAATATTTTGTTGATTTGGTTTGGGCATGTAGAGAGGATAGTTAAAAGAAGGGAAACGAAGAGGATTTATGAATCTGATGTAAGCTGAAGAGTCGGGAGTTGTCGGTTAGGCGAATGTACATCGATCAGATCGGGGACGTTCTTCATAAGTCAAAAGTACTCAAAGAAAACGAGCGTGTATGACAGCCTCAAGACTGTGGATGATGGGAAAGTAGTATGCTAGGAACGGAGCATATGTAATTCCGTGATATCTGCCTACTCCAATCACAATAATGCGTATGTGTTGCCGACCTGTAAGAAATATCCATAATTAATTTATTTTTCACTAGCCTGCATAAGTGCATAGCCCATTCGATCTCAACATATGAAGATGCCTCAGTCATTTTTAAAACTCCCTGATATCTTTCCGTATTCTCGTACAAAACATTTTCACAAATTACTTTCGAAGCCAGGAAAACAAACTGAGAAAATATACGAAAGGATTACTAACGTTGTCCCGTATTTTAGAAGGGTTTAGATCCAGTCCAAGCTTTGTTGCCGACAGTCGAGTAAAATTTATTTGCTTTATTTCACGCAGAAAAATCCGTATTCGCTTTCAATGATTTTCGTAAAATTCGAAAATCAACCGCCTGTACGCAATTCGCAACAATAACAAGTGAAACGGGAAAGATAAATAAGGTTGGCTTGTGTTAACAACTAAAGTTATTTATCAAGATTACCGCCCTCTACGCTTCTCGTGAATTAGAGAGCATCGTCCACCCTAAGTTGATCCAAAATTATTCGGTTTGTACGTAACTATTTACGTATGTAAGCGGCAAACTTAGAATCTAGAGATCTATTGAATATCTCTAGCGAGACAGGTAAGTTTATAATGTTTAGTTATATTAAATAATGAACATACAATTCATCTAATTTTTCGCCATTTTTCTATCGTGGATTATTTGAATAAAATATATGATTTAATTATATATTAATGTATAAGTATATTATGTAAGATATATTAATGTAATTTAATTGTTTCATTCGCAATCATTGACATTATATTGATGATCGAAGTTCGCAATTAATAAGACAGACTATTTTACACACGTTATGATGTCCTTTTGTTATACCACAAAGAAGCTGCACACGGCAAATGTAATTCGATTGAAAATGGAACGGGAAATGGCGTATTACTCTACTGAGAATAACGTTCTGCAAGGAAAACATAATAAAAATTACTGAGTAACAAAGTTCTATGAACGAGAACATTTGAAGTGCTTCAAGTAACTAGAGAATTAATTTCAACTAGTTTTATATGGCAGGTATAATACTATAATATAACAGTTTAGAGGTAAAACTATTTCTTTAAAAAAAACATTCGAACTGTGTTTCGGCGATCTCATTGGCGGGCACCGACTCAGCGATCCGCTTGGTCACAGGTTCAAAGTTGTGTCATGTCTTGATTCAAACGCATTCATTGAAATATTTCTAATATATAAAATTCTCGTGTCACAGTTTTCGTTGCCATACTCCTCCGAAACGGCTTGACCGATTTTGATGAAATTTTTTGTGCTTATCCGGTATCTATGAGAATCGGCGAACATCTATTTTTCATCCCCCTAAATGTTAGGGGTAGTCCACCCCTAAATTTTTTTTTTAATTTTTGGACGAAATTTTTTGTTTTTATTTTTTTATAATGTGGCATTAAAAATACATACAACCCCTGTTTTTTTTTTCCAAAAAATCTTGACCCGTGCGAAGCCGGGGCGGGTCGCTAGTAATAGTATAAAATTCAACGTCGCTATTTTTTCGCAAGCTCAATAATTTTTATACACAAACTGATAAAAACTATTAATAAACAACAATTGTATTTTTATATTATTATAAAACAGTTTGCGTTTTAACAATCCAATAAACGAAAACAGTCAAAGGTACTTTTATATTTTTTAATGGAAGTTCTTCCGCAATTTTTAGTATTGAATTGGACCTCGGAAGCTTTTACAGCGGATTAAGAGAAAATGGCCATTGATGGTTTGAAATGCTTTTAAAATAAATACAATCGATGTTATATAGGACAGAAAGTGGAATTTAATAAAGTTTTTATTTCTTTCAATAATTTATCTGTATGGTAGATCTTTTATTTTATTAAATTTGTAAGAGAGCATTATATATATGTCTGTCTGTCTGTATATAAGTCTAATTTTTGTTAAAATTTCCTATATGTCATTATAGTACATTTTATTTATTTATTATAGGTATATTGTATGTATTATATTATTTATCATTCTTATTATTGTGGTCGACCTATGCGAACCAGACAGATCGGAGACGTTCTTCAAAAGGAGCCGGTGGACGAGTATGAAAGCATTGATGAAAGTGGAAGAAGCGAAAGTGGTATGCAAGGATCGGAGCATATGGAATTCCGCGATCTCTGCCTACACCAATGGGAAAGAGGCGTTATGTATTTATTATATAATAATATATTATTCTATACTCCCATCTCCTTTTCATGTTTTTCTTGCACTGTCCCCATCTTTCTTTCAAGTCTGGAAGAAATTGCCACCTATTGTACCTCTTATTCCTGTAACTGTTTTATATATTTACTTATTTTATATGCAATAAAAAATAAACAGTTAATTACTTTTTATTAATCAGAACACAACACGGGCTCATTGGCGCGTTCGGTAGAACACCTGCCATGCGCATCGATGGGTCGTGAGTTCGACACGACATATTTATTTCTGTAAGCATGTCTTCCCCAGGTCTGGTAATGTCAGTGGTTAGGAGTAATATAAAAATTCCGAGTTCTGACCGGATAACGAACCACCGTTCATAATATGTATGTAAAAAACTATTTTATATCCTACTAGCAACACGCCACGGCTTCGTATGGATGCAATGCAGTTGTACTATACACAAAATACTACCTATTTTATATGCTGATAATGTAACTATTGGTGAAATAATTATTAAAATCGGTCTAGTACTTTTTGACTTTATTCGTTACAAACAAAACTACAAATCTTCTTTACTTAACTTTATTTTTTTTACACCTTGGATTACATTATTGAAGTTAAATCAGGGATCCTAATTTTTTTCTAGTAATTAATATAGCCTTTGTTACTCAGGTATAATGTAGCATTCTAATGGTGAAATAATTTTTAAAATAAGTCCAGTAGTTTTTGAGTTTATTCGTTACAAACATACAAAAATACAAATCCTTTTTTTTTATACATTAGTGTAGACTGCGCTCTGTTAAGGTAACCACAACAAGTTAGTCTATTACATGAATAAATGCAGTGCGCTCAGACACTTTTGCTAATGGATAAATACATTTAAACGTGACTTAAGGGCCTATGTCGATGAGGCTCGCAGGCCGACAAATCGCTCTATTGAAGGTGAGCGAGCGAGATTGAAATATTTACTTGAGACATGTACAAAAAAGAGATAGCTGTAGCTTGAACGCGCTCGGAATAAAACAACGTATGTGCCAAAACTAATTCATTTCATAACTTTACAATACTTTATTTGATTAAAAAACGGTTTTGAGCAATCTTAAAGACATTTATTCTGCATCCTTTAAAATAAATTAAATTAAATAACTCTTTGCCGTTATGCCTTGGGAGCCAAAAAAGTGTAAAAATAGACATAACTTCACATTTTTTTTCTATCGAGAAAATTTCATTGAAACATGTTTTCCTTTTGAGCGACACTGCGAAATATAGTCAAAAAACAAATTCCAAAATTTCATATCAATAATCCACAGCCTGAACAAGTTACACGTAATAGAAAAACCGCATTTTTCTCAACATATCCTCTTAAATATGGTGTGGCGTATGGCGTAACCAGTGTTATAGTAATAATACACTTTCAAATATATTTCATGCGTTAATTATTTATAAGAAAGCGAAAGTAATCGCTGCCGATTTCCAATTTAAATTAACAACTTTGCATCAGGATATTTACTCTTACTCACTTTTTATATTTATTTATTAAGAAGAACAAACAGCAATTTTGAAATAAATTCATAGAAATCATGATATTATATAGAATATAGATACTTAAGCTCAAACCGTTTTCACAATTACATCAATACAATTTTAAATTATGAATCTCTATCGTTACCGATATGCAATGTTAATGACCATTATGTTCTTACCGCCATGTCTTTTTTTTTGTTATATTATATCGACAGACGAGCATGAGCACTTAATGGTAGATAACTCAGCCACATAACATCAATGATGCGCCGTCGACCTACTTATTGCTTCGAGCATTCGGAAATCCATAGACTAAAACCAAAACGCGCAATATGCACTTAACGGTTTTGCCATCTATGAACTGTGGTTCGTTGCCCGGTCGGAATTTTCAATATTCATCCCACCCGATCAATACCCTAAATTACAAGACATGCTTAAAGAAAATTATAAACATGTCGTCCCGATGGGTTTCGAACCCACGACCCTTCGATGCTCACGGCAGGTGTTCTACCGAACGCGCCAACGAGCCCGTCTTAAGCCGTAAGCCTAGTTCGGACTATGTACGTTAGTATTTAGTCGAGCAGAAAGTAATTCAGTACCTAAAAATTAAAATGGCTACTAGCCAAAAAGTCGTACTATACCTACGTACCTACATTATATAGTACACACGTGAGCGATGTTTTCGATGGAAAGATGAACAGTAATGTACATAGGTTACATAATATTATATAGTTCTTTTCACTTTCCAAGCAGGTGCTGAAAATCAGCACCACGCTATGAAGCAGTAATGTGGCAAATGCTGAGAAATTTTCAGCCATTCCTTTTTGTTTATTTTCATATTATTTTTTAATTAATTTATTTAATTTTTAATAAGTGTTTTTTGTGTGTCGCTTAATATATCTTCCGTTCATTAATTCATTAATATGATTGAACAAATAACCTGATTTAGTATGAGTCCTGACTAATGGCCATTAGTAGAGAAGGTGGTAAGCTCCCACACTCCCCCCGTATACTCCCACGTGGGGGGTAGTCAGTGTGCGAATGCACTCCCCTCTTATCAAAAAGAGGTGGTAATTGAACCCTTTTTATTCGTGTAACACTAGTATTTAAGTGCAAGCATTATGTTAAACCACTTTAAACAAGTCGGTTATCCTTATTAAATGGAAGCTTTAACTTGTTTTAGAAGAGATTATGTTAAACGTTTAAACGCTTAACTGCATATTGATCTTTTTGTTGTATTATGTGAAAATTGTTTTCAGAAACTCTCAAGTAGGATAGGTATATTAGATAGAGATTATAGAAGATTGCAATATATTAAATAATCTTATCTTTTCTTAACTTTTATATATTTACTTGGCTCCCATATATCTTTAGTTTATATTAATAGTAAGTAATATATAAAACAAAGTTGTGTTAGTTACACCATTTATACCTCAAAAACGGCTACACCGATTTTAATGATACCTTATTTGTTGGATTCGTCTATGTACCGAATAACAGAATAACTATTAAAATATTCAGGAAAAACATATGCAAAGAATTAACTCAGCTCAGTCAGCTCACTTCACGCCCCCTTATAACATTTTGTAATGTATCTTCTGATAATATATTTAAGTAAAGTGGAAAAATAGCATATTCAAATTCAGAAATATTTATTTTAATATTTGAAGCCAACATTCTGGTAGGACAACGTCGGGTCCGCTAGTTAAACATTATTATATGTATTTCTGGTAGGTGTTTACTAATTTAAACCCCAGCACCTGTTTAAACCCCAGTAGGTTTGCTGTGCTATTCTTAATGACTTTTGGGTTTGGATTTGTTAAATGTTATTTAAATTAAATAAAAGTAAAATATGACGATTGACCCCTTGACATTTAACCTTTTTTTACAAGGACAAAAAAGGTACAATGCCAATATTCCATTTTTGAAATGAATAATGGTAGCTGGGGAATTGAGCATTTGATAAAGACTTGAAAAACGTACCTACGAGGTTAATTTTTAGGAGTTATCATTTTATATTCTATTTTTAAAGTAGACGCTAACAATTAGAAAGAACATAAAAAACAATAGAAAAGTCAAAATTCCTAAGCATCTAAAACAACAGACAACAGCCTATATTCGTCAATAACCCAATCACGACACGAATGATTGGAGTTATCCAATCGTTTTGATCGGGATGTCGTTCGAAAGGACTCTCAATTCACTTGGATGCGTCTGCAGTTCACGGTTGGTGATACAGCGCAATTGGCTTAGTATCGACAAACGTATGTATGTCAGTTTAAAACGTTTTACTGAGATTTTTAACGTATAAGATTCATTTTAGCTGATATTTATTTTTATTTTTAATCACAATACACATACAAAAAAGTGTTAGTTCGATATTGTTATACAAAAACCTGTGTAATACCAAGGGAATCCTAGAAAAAAGTACACAAAACAAGTAATAACTAAAATATTATGCACAGAAGCCGATCACCCACTCACCTCCATGGTAAATTGGTTTGTGATGATATTTATTTTCTCTCAAAGAAATTCGTTATTCACTTTCAAAAGAAATATTTCTCTTGCAATAAAACTAAAACAAAAGTATATTTTAACAAAATAATGTCAAGCCATTAAATTGAAACACATATTATATACTAGCTGATGCCCGCGACTTCGTTCGCGTGGGGTTCACTTTAAGCTGAGCTTTTGAGCAAGCTTTCTTCAAATGACATATCCTCCTCCACCCTCTGTACTTGGTGATTTCTTTTGGGAAAGAGCTATCAAATTAGCCATTGACGGTTTCTTTTGCATCATGTTATCGACATGTTTAATGGTGGTTGAGATTGGGGTTCGAAGGATTATTTGAAATTCAATAGTTGAAATAATTAACCTGACTTTAGAGAGATTCATATTAATTAAATTTTACGTGACCAAAATCCAGATATGTGTCTTTTTTCTACTAATCATAGTTCAATCGAAGATTGGATTCAATGCATTTTCTGTCTTATAAATAGATGCGTGCGTTCATTTAATTGGTCATTTTCATTTTCGGACATTTTTTTAAAATTCCCGGGATTCCTGCCCGGGTTTCCGGTGCTAAATGCGGAAACCTCTTAAGATACGGAAGCAAAAAAGCAATGTCGAATAATCGTAATTCTGTTTAAGAGAAAGGATTGATGAAAAGATGAAATAAATGATCTCATAAGAAATCCTTTTTCATATAATATTTCAATAATACGTTTTCTATTTTTGTTATAATATAGTTCTTTCAAATAATAAATAAATAAATACAAAAAAATATTTCTTTCATTTCAACTTCAGATTCGAACTCGCATCAAAAGCTACGCTATAGGACTGCATATCCACTATTCTATCCACTATTCTACGAATACATATTGAAAACGGCGAAATAATCAAACTATTTCATTTACATATCAGACTGTGATTGACATCTGACAATTCGAAAAAGTTCAACGCGAGTCAGTTTGCATTGAAATTTGGTGATATGGTGCCTTTAAAATAATATTTAAATGATGATAACTTTTCTTTCCGATAACCGATTTCGATGAAAGAAAGCCTATATGTTGCCCCGGGCTTTCCTTAATTTAGTGAAGCGTAATTTCGATCCTACTCTTTTATTATATGTATAGATATGTAGTATATGTTTATATTTTACTCATTTAAATTTTCAACTAACTAAATCAGAAGCTTTGCGTTTCATTGCGTTGATTATTACTTCTCTTAAAAAAAATTACAAACCCAATAGAATACATAATCAAATGGTGCTTTTGACTATCCTACCTTTATAGTGTGGGCTAATTGTATACAAAACATGTTTCTAGTCATCTTATAAAACTCAGTCATACATTGCGTTTAATTTTAAGGGGGTGAAATTGTTATTTGAAGTTCAAGGCCCAATCCACTCCACAGCCTTTTATCTTATTCGATAATAAGTAATTATACACGAGCCTTGACCCAAACAAGTAAAGTATTGAAACGATCCACTGGTTCTTTTATAAGAGTGGAGGGCTAAGTACTTAACAGAATTACCATATTATTATTATTAGACTGATGTATACCACCTCGCTACCCGTCTACTCATCTCTGGCATATAATTTTAAATGTAGTCTTTTTTGTGAGGATTTTGTATGTCTTAAAGCACCATACCTATTTTAAGTCTGTTATAGTTCTTATTACATTATTATTTTCACTATTGTACTGGCGTGCTGGTTATTACAAACAATAACATTAGGCCATCCAAAAAGTACATTAGAACTAGTCTGGATTTTTTGGATATACATACATAGAGTCTGTTTGTATGTATATCCAAAAATAGCAATAAATCACGGACGAGATTAATTATTGGTATCATAAATAAATACAATTTTAACTCATGAACGTTTCTCATTCAAATGTGCTGGTCAAATAAACAATGTACAATTTGCATATTGTTTAACATGCCGGCTACGGTATCATGTATACAGTTTGTAAGCGAAGGACTTGGTAATCCGCTTATGTGGAATCATTGACATAGTATTAAATCGATGTGTGAAGTATACACTGACACTGGCGTCTTACATATTCATGCGACTTCCTCTGGCACTGATGGGGTCAGTTGCCAAAAACAATAGGTTCTTTTGGTATTTTTGTACTATTTACCGTAGAGATACAAGATAGAGAAATGGCGGATAAACAAAAGTCTAACTAGATGTTAGTCTAATTTTTAATTTATTAAACAAAATTAATGCTTCAATACGCTATGATAATGATTAATCAATTTATTTCTAAATTTAACAAACTTAGCAATTTCGTTGCTTTTCAATTTCGTGACGGTTCTGTTATGATCAACAATTATAAAAGGATCTAACTTTTGTTTAGTGTTTATATCAATATGCCCCTTTGCTTCGTTTACGAAATAAATAGTGGGTATATTTAGATTGGCATCGTTAATATTCTCCTGTGGGAACACGATATAAACGATCAAGGGTTTACTGTCATTAGCTTTGTTAATATTTATGTTAGGCGGCGCCGCAACTATTAAAATTTTGTAATCATCGACTGGTTGCTTGAGAATTGGAATATTGATAAAAGTATCCGGCCATGCAGTTATGTTATGAAGTTCCTTCAAGGGCCTTTTAGGCGGAAATAGAATTTTCGCTATTTGATTTGTACACCCTGCTCCGAGGATACCAACATTGGAGAAAATAGCTTGGGTGATAGCATCCTGTTTTCGTCGTGGTGACTCTTGAGGTACCTTCGCGAAGAGAGCGCCAAATGTCTTCGGCCGGGTTTCTTCTTTAATTAACATCGGGCTAAAATTCACGCTAAATCCGTTGTAAATTGGTAAAGTTTGTACTGCGTTGAGCACGAAAAAAAGCAATATTATGTTCTGAAAAATACAAAAATAAATATTTTCATTTCAAAATAGCTATTTTTAATACATTTAATAATACCTATACAATATCATGTGACTCCCTCTGTTATTTTTCACATATAGATTGAAAAACTGCTGCATAGATTTTGATAAAATCTAGTTTGAAAATAATGCACACTGAATAATGATATATGTGAATATTTACGTCATAATCTTATTGATTTCATCACTACATAGGTAGTATAAAACAAAGTCGCTTTCTCTGTCCCTTTGTATGCTTAAATCTTTGAAACTACGCAACGGATTTTGATGCGGTTTTTTTAAATAGATAGAGTGATTGAAGAGGAAGGTTTATATGTATAATAATAACAGTTTTTCTGTAGTGTATTTAGTATCAGCATTGCACCGGTGCGAAGCCGGGGCGGGTCGCTAGTATATTATAAATCACTTTAATTACATGCCATCATCAGATGCAAACATATTGTTAAGCAAATAATCAGCCCATTTCATATTTATAAAAAGGTCCCTATTTAAAGTATGTTAAATTGTAACACGGCCCGGCTTCGCACGGGTGCAGTGTAGATGTACTAAACACAAAAATATAAATAATAACTATTGCCTATGTTACTCGCTGATAATGTAGCTTTCTATTGGTGAAAGATTTTTTAAAATCGGTCCAGTAGTTTTTGAGTTAAATCATAATAAACAAATCGTTCCTATTTATAATATTAGTATAGATATTAGGTATTAAATACATCTTACAGTTCCTTCCTGATGTATACACATATTGTCATCGCCACCAAGACACCGTTGTGACTGAGGCGACTGGGAAACTAACAATTGTTTATTAAACACAAAATTACCACGGATGTTTTATAGATTTGCCTTCGCGGAAAATAATCATTATTGTTTTAAACTTCCGGAACTCTTGGCTAAAATTAAAAAATATATTATATTTTTGGCTTTATTTTATAGCTAATATAATGTATGACTGTCAACAGCAGGTGGATCGTGTGAGACAAAAAAAATCGTCAGTCTAATCTTAAAGTCATAAAAATTGATATTGATATTTCGGATTTTATTTGGCTTAGTTAACCGTGGTCATTATAAATAATATTTTGTTATCATTATAAATGAATATTATGTATTCACTATACATAACCACAATAAAATTAAATATTTTTTTACATAGGTATTTCATAGATGGAAAAACCGTGAAGTGCACATTGCGCGTTGCACATAATATATATAAAAAAGGATGCAACATGAATTTTCAAAGAAAGCTTTAATTACCTTGTTGACTCAGAAAAAAAGTATGGATGGATGGAAAATTATATACATCGAGATCTTCTTAAAACGTTCTGGAATAACGTTCATAATTAACTGGGTAAAGACCCTGCTAGAATCTCAAATTCTTGTACATTTAATGAGTTAATAAAATGAGAGATCGTCATGAATTTCATTAATATGTACAATACGTCCGATCGGGTCGCCTGTTCAGAAATATCTTCTTCAACTTTGAAACGCCTTATTAAATAAATACGCAATTCATTACCAGTTTAAATTCATTCTTATTGCCTTACATAAATCTCATCGCATAGATGTCGAAACAAAAGCTGTCTCCAAACTAAATTTAATCTGCGTTATCTTTAAGATAGATTTCAAACAGTTACTATCTCCTTCATAATTATAATAGCAACTGCTCGGGAATTTAATTGTCTTCGAACTATTGATTAATGCTTGATAAACGTTGATAATTAAACGCGAACATTCTAAACTTAATAAAGTAAATCATTGAGTATTAAGTTCACTGAATTTCTCGTAACTTGTTCAGTTATGTATTTGTTTTATAACCATTAAAAGTTATTTTTGAACAGTTGAGACTGAATATTAAAAAGCTCAATAAATAAACATTTTCTTGAAATTGAGTTTAACTTGCAATTTTCTTGCAATGGAAAAATGAAACCTTAATTAATTGGTAATTTTTGTATTTATCAGATAGTATAAAGAAAAAAGTGAATGCCCGAGTCCCCTAGTGGGGCATGGGGCAGACCAATTTCAGTGTCTGTTTCACTGATCATTTTTCTTTACAGGCAAGTAGGTGATCAACCTTCTGTGCCCTGCCTAACCGAAAAAACTTTTGTATTTCTTGTTTCCCCGGGATTCGAACCCAGGACCTCTGGTGCTATACGCATCGCGCTTACCACCAAGCCATGGAGGCGCTTATAGATAGTATAGCACTTATTTAATTCAATAAGGTGAAATATAGGTGTTTCCCTACCCTGCGTCGAAATATAAAAATCTGTTAACATCTCGTATTGTGTTCTCTACATTTACTCATTTCGGACATTAAACGGGTGGGAGGAATCTAACACTTCCAGTGGTCCATCCCACCGTTCATAGCTTGTGCGGGCCCCAATGCAAAAAAAATTATGACCCTTTCATGGGCGTAGCTTAACCTAGATAGGCCCTGTATCATACTAACTGCGGCGAAGCCATAACGGAAGGTAAATTTTCGCTTACACGTTTCCGGGCCCTTGTAGCTATGGGGGCCCGTATCTTTGATTGAAAATTATGACCCCTTTCATGGGCGTAGCTAGCATAGCATGACAACCGCGACAAAAGTTTGTCGACCGTTTTCTCGTGTTATAATCGATTATCTCTTTTTTTGTTACGGGTCTAACATGACAATTACACTTAAAACTCGACTGTTAATATTAAAAATAGATATATTTGTCGATGTCGAGATATAATATATCGTGATATCTTACATCTTAGTTTGTCTTCTCTCGTTTTTTTTTTAGTTACATACAAGACAATGACAAAATAGGGCCTGTGGTAATATTAGAAGATTTTTTACGCTTCGCTACTGGACACCATGAAATACTCAACGCATTTCGTTTTCAGTCTATAGGTTGCCAGAATATCTAAGTAAAAAATGGTTTACTATAATAATTTACTATTGATTAATGTTCTGTGGCTGTCCTTCAATGAAGAGAGCCTCTAGAACTTGCCAAATCGACTTAACGTTGGCTTATTCAAAGCGTACAGTAGGTATAATATTTTTATTCATTACCGTTTCGTTGTTGAGATGACCGATTTTCGCATTGCAAAGGATTATACTCTGCCATTGTTCTAGTAAAATTAAAAATTACTGAGTGGGAAAATAAAAAGCTTTGTGGCGTTGCGAGCTCGTTAGCAGAAATGGCGGTAAGCACAATATTTTTAATGTTATCACTTCATTAACTTTGTTTGTCATTTACAGGATCAGTAGTACCAATATGCAAAAAAATTAAAGCATCAATGTTTTAACACCCTTGTGTATTTGCTATGTGAGATGCGACAGGTGATACTTGGATACATGGCATAAGTTCATGAACGTTGCTTTGACTTTATACTATTGTTTATTATGTTTATAACAAAGACTCTTCACGCCGTCTGTCCCTCTGTACGATTAGATATTTTAAACTACGATTAAAAAGGAAGGTTTCTACTATATAGTACTTTAATATTGTTTTGTGTTAATTTGTTGAAATATGCCGATTATTCTTCAATATCCGAGATTAAAGCAATACACAATAATATGTCGCCGACAAAAATTTCTGACTTGTAATGAGTAAAACCGCCAACTAACCCGCCGAGGCGGTCAAAAAGTTTCCAATATAGCTTAGATTGGCGGCTTTGGTGTGTATTGCGTTTAATAATAATATTGACAATTTACCTATATATTTACCTATATAGCATTATAATATTAAATAATTATACAATTTATTATAATATTAGTCACTCCACGCTGACACCACGTTAATATCTACATTGTACCCGTGCGAAGCTGGGTATACTATAAATTCAACCATCATTATTTACAGTTTGCTTAGGATTAGTTTAAAATAGCACGTGTAGTATTCCAACTGTACCAAGTAATCTGTACTCTGCTTTGACTTTAATCAAAATCCCTTTGAATAGTTTACGAAATAAATTGGAAACTGAATTCAATCTGGACGAAATTCGGGAAAATCGGGATGAGTTCGGAATTCAAATAAAAACGTTCAACGTGTTTTTAATAGATTAAAATGACACGACCTTTTCAACAATAATGAATAATGTGTAAAATTTTTGGAATGTACCTAATATGCCGAAATAACATTATTTATGTAGAATTATATTTATTATTAGTGGACCCCGCAGACGTTGATCTGCCACAATTTTGGCAATTAAATTGGCTCTAGAAAACGTTTGTATGGGAAATAGAAAAGGGCTCTTTTTAGGTTTTTCCCGGAAATTATTCGATTTTTTCTTGCCTTTTAAACCTTCCCTAGACCTCCACGAACATTTCAAGACTAAGATAAGATAAATCCGTTCAGCCGTTCTCGAGTTTTAGTGAGACTAACGAACAGCAATTTTTTTTTATATATATAGATGATTACGTCTACCTTGTTTATTTAAAATGTTTGTATAAGTTAATTCGCTTGTAAAACTATTAGTTACCGTATTGTATGCACTAGGCTAGGTGAATGTCGAGGCTATCCTTGACCATATAGATTACCTAGTTCCAACTGACTAGATATTAAAGGACTTGTTTTTTTTTTTAAAAAAATTTACCAAAATAAAGATAACATAAAATATATAATAAATAAGTAAGTTAGCAGCATATTATATTCAACTCCAGAACAGGGTCTTCTCTATTTTTTAGGGTCGACGCAATACGTTTTCTTCTTTTACTCGTCATCTCATCATTCCTCAAACACATGATTTATCACACAATTAATCCATCTTTTTTTAACCTCCCTTATACCATATATTACTATCATATTCCCTTTTTACATAATCATGCTTTTCATTCCTCCTCATTACTTGTTTTAGAACAATGAAGTAGAACGAATTATTCAATCAAATCAAATCAAATCAAAAACACTTTATTGAACACCACACGTGAAAATAATGAAAATATACAAAAAGTCAAAGTGAGTAGCATACAAAAGGCGGCCTTATCGCTGAGAAGCGATCTCTTCCAGGCAACCAGAGAAATTAAAATATTAAATAAACATAACATAGATTAGGGTAGTGCTCTAAAAAGAAAACATACAAATAAGAAACGAGATAAAGTACAAGAGATAAGAAACAAGTCATAATATTGTTGATTCGAATTTCATATTCGTACACGTATATTACAAGACTTAGCTTCATCCTTAGATGACTCTTCCTAGCGTTTTGCAGAAAGCTTTACAGTAAAACGACGATCAACTATTGCCTCATTTTTTCTATTTAAATAATATAATATCTTTGCCAATGTTTTTTTTAATATAAATAATTACAATATAAAAGTGTCATTTCAAATGTAATGTTATAAAAACCTGGGAATAAGTTAACTTAGGCCGCGCTCGATGTTTTAATATCCATATATTTTGTGGGGAAATTGTATCAAGTAAATCGACCGTGTTTCCATTTTCGTTTCCCACGAATTGTAACAGAATATCCGCTGTACATAGCTATGTTGTGACGTTTAGAATTCTGAATTTATGGTTACACTGAGGACATAAATATTTCAGGGTTACCTCTTTTATTATTACTTTTTAGGATACGAAGCCGAATATAAAAATATTTCATTTTCCTTGAGGTTATTTTCTTTGCAAGGAAATTTATCGTAAAAAATGGTTATAAGCCCGCTTATGCACAAGATTGTTTTATGAGTAGCCGAGCAAGAAATAATACGTGGGAAAATATATTTTTAATTATAAAAGTATGAATATATAATATAGATAGAAGGATGATTTAAAAAAGTATTATATAATGTAATAAAGTAACAAATATAGTAATTGATAGCGATGGTGAGCTATTATCAATACTTTGTATAAATAAGGGCAAGACTTAGTTTGAATGTTTTTCTATACTTACTTAATATTATAAAGAAGAATTAATTATAAGAAAGATTTTATTTTTTATTATTTTGTATGTTATGAATTAACTCAAATACTACTACTACTTTCGCCAATAGAAGGCTATCACTAATAATAATTAATCAGCGAGTAACATAGTGTGTATAGTACATCTACATTGCATCCGTGTGAAGCCGGGACGTTTTGCTAGTGTAAGATATAGACAAACAAGCGTGAAGCACAACATCAACAATAAGTCATTAAAAAAAAGGTGTGTCGACATTTTTTTTAAACCATAGACTGAAAATTAAAGGCGTAATTTCACGGTTTTTCAATCGAAGATCGGTTGTATGTTACGAATTATTGTAACTCAAAAATATATAATAGTAACCTACTTGACGAAGTAATTCGATATTACTTCAACCTGTGACTTGTGTTTAAGGAACAAAGAAATAGAAATAGTTTATATTTTAAATAGAACATAACCCACAACCCGTAATAAACAAATCAGACCGTAAGATTAATACAAAACTCAAAAATACCGTCTACACTATAACAATGGTTTGGATGCTACAAATAGCACACAGCTCTACGTACCTATATTATATTTCCATACAAAGGAATTTATTTACAAAATATTATTAATATTCACTGTTTTTAATTAGTAATTTTGTGTTAGGTACTCCTAGGAGTAGGTACCTTATGGTGAAAATTAGGGTAATACTTATTTTATTTAGACTCGCAAATTACAATACAACTTCGTATGAGAAATTTAAATTTAATACAAATCAGATTGACGATACCGAATACTTTCTCTCAAGTTGTTAGAACTTGGGCATCTAAATGTGTATGGAAATGGTGACGTCTAATACCTGTTTGATGTCAAAATAAAAAAAATATCTGTAGATCCCAACTGTTCTTAATAATCTGTGGTAGTAGTCTAGTATGCCACCGGTTGGCCTTTAGCGCACCGGATGTAGGCTTTATCCGTTCAAATCGGAACTGTCGGACGCACGGATATGAATCACAGTGCTGATTTGCGCGATAATAAGAAAAAAGAAATCTTTATTTAAATCCAAGCTTTTACAATTAACCCATTTGTGTATTTGACCCAGAATTCAGACTTTATGTAAACTGTTTTTCAGGAACATGTGCCTTTCAAGTTTACTAAACAAGAAAATAATAGAAAAGTGATAGATTTTTTTAAAATAAAATAACTTTTAGCGAATTAAAACGCGCTTTCCAGCTAACGTGGTCACTGAAAGGTAACAATTATCTGATAATTGATTGATTGAATAAAAATAATAAATCGCGTTGCGATTAGCTCCTGAGTTACACAGAGAAAGAATGAAAACAAAATTGATTCGCTCGGGTATGCGTATTCTGACGCATCACCTAATTGTCTGTAAAGAAAAATGATCAATGAAAATACACAGAAATATATATTTAGAGTCTTGGGAACTCAGGCCACACAGTTATATAGACTATACTTCAGTAAACTGTGTGTCGTCAAAGAAAGTTGTGTTAGTAACACCATTTATAACTCAAGAACGGCTGCACCGATTTTAATGATATCTTATTTGTTGGATTACTGTATATCCCGAATAACAGAATAGCTATTAAAATATCGGAAACATCCAAGAAAAAATATTTATATGCAAAAATTTATTTTAAAAAAATTAGGTTCGGAACTCCGCCATTTTTCGCAATGGTCAGCTCACGTCACGCACAGAGCTTTTTTGGAATAACAGATGTCCACTGCAAATCAGTGATATATTATTACATATTATATATAAAAGTGGGCAAATGGGCATATTCAAATTTAAGAATAATTTTATAATTTCGAAGACAACATTATGGCAGAACAACGTCTGTCGGGTATAACAATAAAAGACAGAGTTAAAGTATGTACAAATTATTAAGACCCCAAATATTTAAGACTACCCAAAATTGTAATTTTATTTTAATTTTTCTTATTTTAGTGACTTATTTATGTTTTTAATAAGAATAAATTATTTAAACCGAATACACTATTAGCTACCGAATATAACACGAAATATTAAATGATAACATCGAATATTTAAAAGAATGCGAACGTAGAAATACATTGTTACATAATATTATATTCTGCGTAAGTTATCACGACATCGGTTTGTAATATGTTACTCAATATTATGTCTTGCGAAGAAAGTTGATATATTATAACACTCACCGAACAAGCGAGAATATTATAGCTGAATGACTAAAACTTATATCTATACACATATTATAAAGAGGAAAGATTTGTTTGTTTGTTACGATTTAACGCAAAAACTACTCAATCGATTTTAATAATTATTTCGCCAACAGAAAGCTACATTATCAGCGAGTATTTTTTTATATAGTACATCTACATTATACCCGTGCGAAGCTGGGTCGGATCGCTAGTATTACATATACATATTATCACTGTTTATATAAATCATATTATAAAAGTTATGTATATAGTAGTATATAGTAGTATCTTTTTTAGAGCAGTTGAAATTACTGCAATAAAGTTATACAGTAGAACTTCTGTACGTCGAATTTCAAAGGAGACGCTATAAAATTCGAGTCATAGAGTTTAGACTTATGAAGGATTTCGACTAAGATGGATTGTATAAGGAAATACTCCAGTACTAATTAATTATTTGGACCGAAATCTGGAGTAATGGAAGTTTCGGGCTTGAAGGGAAGGGTACAATACATTCTAGTTTTTAAGGTTTTCTACTTATTGAGATTCGTATTTTTTTTAGGTTAGATATCGACAGACGAGCATAAGGTTCACTTGATGATAGATGATACTTCAGCCTCATATGAGAACCGTAAATGACCTCAATATATTGGCATCGATGCAGTGCAATATCATATCTAGCGTACCCGGTATTATTCAAAACCGACAGTATCATATCAGCTTCCCTCAATTAATTCATACACGTAAGGAGACACTGGATACGTTCGAAGCGTAACTAAGTTTGCATCTTGTTTTCCTTCACGTAGAATAAATCGTGATAATATTTTTTTACCCATTACCTAAGTTCGTATAATCGACTGCCTTCTGAATGTAATCCCGCGTCACTCAATCATTATACTCACGACAATTTACAACACCAACATTGTTATTGGCACGTACACTTTGCATTCTGATGGGTCGTGGGTTCGAATCAAGCCACAATTTTTATAATTTTTTGTGATCATGTTTTCCTTTCATCTAGTCCAGGGCAGGATTTAGAGGTGTGGAAACCTTGGGGCTACAATGGAGTGGAGACCCTGGACCCAAATTATTTGACAAAATATATTTTTTTTAATATTTAAGAACAGTATAAACATATACAAAGTACAGTAGGTAAACAGCGAAAAAAATATCAATGGAAATGTTGTTTATTCGTCGGAATTTGAAAGATTTGTTTTCCGAAGTCTCTATTGTGGGGGCTCCCCTCTTTTGTAGAGGCAATTACCCTGAATGCCCTACCCTTAATACAGTCCGATGTAATATGTCAGTGAAGACGGAGTGACTGATGAATCACTCAGGCAGCTACAGAGTGAAGCAGAAAAAATAGCAACAACTATTCAAATGTATAAACTTTCCAAGCAGGCACGTATTCAAAAGAAACTTTCACAAATTCAAATTTATTACTATTACATAATCGTCTTAAAATTAATTATCTAAGTATTATAATTTTATATTAACAGCCTCTTACATTTCTATAATTATATTTTACGACTATTTGGCCACACTCAGAAACGCTAATTTAACTTAATTATTCAATATCTATATTTCTTTCCAAAACATTCAATTAAGAGGATAAATAAACTTTATTCATACATTAAATTGATTACGTTTCTGTGAATGACCGTTAATCATTCAGTTTAAAGTTCATAAATTTTTACGCATCTTAAATATTGACATTACGTTACATACCAACAAGCTCGTTTCAGTCTATGGATTCCCGAATGCTCGAAGTAAAAAGTAGGTCGACAGTGCATCATTGACTGATGTTCTGTGGCTGAGGTATCACCTACCATCAAGTGAACCTCATGCTCGTTTGTCGATATCTAACATAAAAAACTGTACGCAGTAACAAAATAAGAGAGACACAAGCAAATTATTTATACTATGAATCTGAAATGCATGGTTAGTGTAGAGATTTATGTGTCCATTATATGTACTGTGGACTATTTCTTCAACTAAGATAACGTGGTATTAAAATTGTTAGAATTATTTTCTTTTCACTTTCACCTTTTTAAACGTTTTTTTTATTACTACCTACTACTCTAAAAAAGCAAACGTTAGGTATATATGAGTTCATGACTGAAAGTAACGTGAAAAATCACTCACATTCAATGTACATTAATCATAGCGAATTTTCACATTAAACTAACTTTAGTAGGTACTTAGCGTAGTAAGTAAATGTTTGATATTCACTAAGAAATTATCGGGATTAATTCCTCTTGAACTCCTCTTGAACAAGGAGTACAACCATTTACCATACACTGGGTATTGAACCAGGATATACTTGCGAAGTAGAATGAATATTTCGTCGTGGTATCTCCACAACCCTCTCGATTTGTTCAGTACTTGAAGACGGATTTCCTCTGTACTTAACGAAAACTACCTCATGTTCAGAAAGTTTTGGAGACGTAGGAACAATTGCTTGAGTCTCTTCGGGTTTTTTAACTAAGACATATATGAGAGTCTTCTCTTCCTTCTCACTTAGGTTATAGCTTGATTGCAAAATAGCCTTATTCTTAGTTTCTTGAGCTGGAAGTTTAATAAAAAGAATCCTGTAGGTTTTTTTCGGCTGTGATGGAACAGGCTGGAGGCGTTCCTCTATGTCTGGTGGTGGTACGTGAAAGTAAATATGCTTTGTAATTACTGGCACTGTACCTACTTGATTGGACATTACACTTCGTTGTTCATTTAGAGGTTTTTCGGGAAGTCTTTGGTAATTTTCTACTCGGGTAATCGGCGTATAGATTGGTAACGATGAGGGTTTATTTTGCACACTGAGACCATTGTTTTGCATATTAGTAATAACTTCCGTATTTTGGAAATAATTATTGGTTTGTAAAGTTGAATAGGTATTGTCTAATACATTTCCGTTCAATGTCGATGTTTCACTTGATTGTAAATGAAGTGGAGGTACATTATTTTGTATGTTGAATGATGCCTGACTGTTTTGCACAACATTTTCTTTAGTACCGCTGTGTGATATTATATTATTATCGGGACGATTGAAATGACTCTCAAAGTGAACATTACTTTGATATTGTGGAGTATTCTTATTTAGAGTGGTGTATGAAACCGTTTTATGATACCCTTGATCCACGCGATTTCCTGTTAGAATATCGGGAACGGCAATTGGTCTATTCGGTAGTTCAAAGATGATAGCTGGTTTCGAATAATCGTAGCCTCTCGGAGCACAGTCAACAACCGTTTCGATGGTCACTACCTATAATACAAAGCAGTATTTAACACAATTTATAGATAAACAATATAAAAAAATATAGAAACTCATATGTAAATAAAATACTGTATACCGGATTAAAACGCGATTTATTATTTATATTGTTTAAATTATTTATCCCGACGTTTTGGATACTTTTCAGCAACCGTGGTCGCGGGGAGACAGAAAGATGACAGTTGTTTGAAAAGCATCCGAAACGTCGGGATAAATAATTTAAACAATATAAATAATAAATCGCGTTTTAATCCGGTATACAGTATTTTATTTAAATGTGTGATACTCTCGTTAATAAAAGACAATATTAGAAACTCATAATCAATACTAACCAGTAAAACGAATTTAGAAGATAGCCGAGCCATAATAGAGTCGGGACAGAAATGGGCAGATGCGCTGAACGATAAGGCTTTATATAAAGCTTTTGCCCATAACGTTATAAAAAGGTTTGATAGATTAGCATAAACCGAATATTAGATATTCGAAACACACTTCCGCTTTTTATAAATTTATTTGAATAATTATATCGATCAGCATATCAAAACTTTTTGACGACCTTTGCGACTATGGTATGCGTATGACGTTTAACATAGAATTTGGATATTTATGAAAAAAAATGGATAGATACCATTGAGAAGAGCACAGAAAACTGATCTTATTAGTATTAACTCCAATGATCTCCCCTTTGTCTGTTTAATAGATCACTCATAACAATGATAAGAAATATATCTACCTTTGCCCTACAAAGAATAAATAAATTTGCTTTTTTTAACTCATTTAACAGTAGATTTATTTCAAATTGAATCGTGACTGAGTTACACTGACCTGATAAAAATGGGATATTTTCCAGGACAATATAAATTTAAAAGTGTTTATCTGTTTTTAATGCATAAATCAAATGCAACGGATTGATTTGATTTATTGCAGAGGGATTGTTTATAGCTGTCTCTACCGTATTAAATTATTCCAGTGAAACGTGGACGTAATCGTGTGCTACTTTATATGCAGATTAAACCCATAGGCATTGATAATTTTGATTAACTATTAAAAAAATCGGGGTAGATTTTCGAATTAAAACTGTGATGAGTGGTTAATGTGGAAATCGTCAAAAAAATTTAAAGTCTAAAGTAAATAATATTTGTAGTTTTTTGATTCAATTATTTAAATTAATCAACTTCTTAGTACTTATGTACAAGTAAATACTAAATATGGAATTAAGAGTAGTATCACATTTTATTTACAAGGAAAAACCTTCAAGTTACAATTTCTCTCAGATACACAAGTGATGTAATAAACTCAAGAGATTAATCAAACACGCTTAGCAATAACTCTGTAAAGTTATATTTAGTGGTATACGTCTTAGTCAAGTTATTTCGCTCTGGGGTTGCGGTTTATCCAACATAATATGTATGTGTATATTTAAGCAAATCACATTTTCCTGAAATACCTACTTACGATTTCTCCAAAGTTAAACACATTCTTAGATAAACCTCATTACTCTCAGAGAACAAAAGTTTAAAATTCAATTAATGCTTTATGTAGGTATATTGTCGTTCTTAAAATATATTTCGTCTGCCACAGATTGAGTATTTTTGAAATACTAGTATTATCTGGACTGCTATCCCACCTGATGATAAGAGGTGATGCAGTCAGGTCACAAGTGTCTAGAAGGTGCCTATATACTCTCCTTGAATAGACCCAAGTTATATTCGGGGAAGACAGACGCAGGGAGTGTTCCAGCATATAAGCATCATATAAGCACAAAATAATATCAACATACTTATAAGCACAAATATTATAATGTCAACCAAATATGGATTGAAACCCACCGCGTGCTGGATGTCCGAAGGTTAAAAGGAGATGGGGAATTACATTGTGAAGTTCCGGCAACTTGTTCTGGCTAGCGCCTGAGACTTTTTTACGAGTTAGTAACTAAGAGAAATGGTGACAACACTATACGTTATGTATAGCTCTGTCTCATTCTGTCATCAAAGACTGCAATAATACTGCTTTTGGCGAAGGCGTTACGGCCCGAGTAACTACCATTAAAATATAAGCAAAAGTTCATCAGTAGATACTCCTTTATACGTTAAATATATATAAAGACATACATACATATGTATATAATTAATTAATAATTGCTTGTTTCAGTTACGGAGAAAGAGATACGGCTATGGTAAGTTTTTGAGATAAATTATTATTAAACTTTTTGTGGTCTTATAAATGATTACAGAACTACGAAATGCCACCTTACTCGTATATTATAATATATGGACTGTGCTATGTATATCACACGATTAGAAAAAGATCATGAATTGCCTGTATGTTCTGAAAATATGTAAAATTGCATGTCACCTTTCTTTTTTTCCAAATTCATCGAAGTAAATAATCGTATATCTTTTTATGGGAATAATTTTACTAGAAAATATAAACCTTAAAATAGATAGACTAGGGTGCATTTTTTTTAGAGCAACGGTTGAATTTCCAGTTCATTATCTATCTAGCTAGATAAGAGGGGAAGGGAATTTAGGCCTCCAATTTCTCACTCATCCAATCAGCCAGACCACTGTCAAAGACAGACCTGGCGCTTTCAATATCTCTCTATCATTTGCATGTTATTGGTACAAGATACATCAAATAAACGTTCAACCTTCAATACGAATCCAACTACACAAAGATATATCAAAGAAACGCGTTTATTTTACAACGCGATTATTATAAAAATCTCAAGTTGAATACCACAGTTATAATACTTAGGTATTTTAAACATTTTTATTATGAATAACTTGGAAAAAATCATAATTAGTTTTTAATAAATAGGCTTTTATACATTTTCAGGCATAAAGGATTCCTAAAGGACTGCCCCAACGGTCTTCTGACGGAGCAGGTGCGTTTTATTCTTTACCTTAGTAATAGAGTAGGGTAGTGTAAGAAGACGCTCTTTTGAAACAGTCGCCCATAAAAAAAAACATATTTTCAAAATCCAGTTTAAATATACCTATTTTTTTTTGACAAAAATCACATTTGCTTTAGGTTGATTTGTGGCAAAACCTAAGAAATTATAAATCCCCGCTCTTAAACGGCCCACTGGGTAAGTTGGCGCAGGAAATGTGTGCGTTATTAAAGACAACGCATTTAAATATGCCAAATCCTTCTACTGCATTACTCGTCCTTAGACATGGGTGATAACAGGTCAAACATGATATCTGTTATATCTGTTACAGTTACTTAATAATAACAGATGTAAATATCTGTTATTAAATAACAGTCTGTTATTTATAAACTAAAGGAATTACAGATAATACGATAAAATTAAGGAGTGACTATTCAACATGATTTCCTTCCTGTAAAATGTCCAATTATATTTTGTTGGATAATAAATACTAGGTGCATCTCGTTTTAGCACGCGACAACCATAGATGTTTAACTGAGACAGGTAACAATCACAGTTGTTTTGTAACGGCTTGGCTGTTACTAGTATTTGTTGAACTGTTGCTATTTAGTATTGAATGATATTTTCAATAACAGAATCGCAGGAGCAACTGTTATCTGTTATCTTTGAATACCTGTGATTTATATCTGTTAAGATAAATTCGCCTCACTCCTACTCGTCCTACAATTGAGCATTCTATCCTATGACTCCTTCGATTAAGTTTCTCTGGATGGTATTTTTTGACAATTATGGGATTTACTTTTCCTTCTGATACCCACAAAAACATTTCTTTTTTTATTATTTTGTTAAAAGTAACCTTATTATGTTTAAATAAAATACTGTATACCGGATTAAAACGCGATTTATTGTTTAAATTATTTATCCCGACGTTTCGGATGCTTTTCAGCAACCGTGGTCGCGGGAGACTGACTGAGACGAGCAGTCTCCCGCGACCACGGTTGCTGAAAAGCATCCGAAACGTCGGGATAAATAATTTAAACAATAAATCGCGTTTTAATCCGGTATACAGTATTTTATTTAAATGTGTGATACTCGCGTTAATAAAAGACAATATAACCTTATTATGTTCTAGGGCTTCATCAAAATCTACAAGCAATTCTTCCCTCAAGGTGATCCGAGTAAATTTGCCTCGCTCGTGTTTCGAGTTTTCGACGAAAACAACGTAAGTTTACAAATGCATATACAATATACATATTATATTATGTACTTTCTTTCGTCTCATGAGTATGGCTGAAAGGTTATCAATACTATCGGAGTCCACGAAGTCCACACGGTACGCAACGATGAGTGAATTCTGTAAGCCGTGTTCGTTGGCTGATTGATACACCACCATGGGTCACGGGTTCGAATCCCGCCGGGACGATATAATTATAATATTCTATCAGCATCTCTTACCTATGTCTGATCACTTTGGGTATTAAACGTGTGTGTGGAACCGACCGGGTAACGAACCACCGATCATAATTGGAAAAACCGTGAAGTGCGGATTGCACGTTTCGGTCATAGTCTATGGCTATCACAACTTTTCTCTATTTAAGAATTAATTAATGAAAATCGTATTTATCTTCCGTAGTTAATAAGCGGAATAAAATTCAACGAAATGATACAATGACGAATAGCTTTTGGCCTACATATTGCCATCAATTAACTTGTATTAGGTAACAGCACTGCAGTGACAAATATTCATAAGCTAGTGTCATCAACATCGACAAGTTTCCAATTTTGAAGATACTCGAAATTAAAACTGAATAATATTTTTAGATAGCGCTGTTTTTATATGCTTTAATATTAAGGGAAAAATAAACGTATATCACTCATAAGTTATTAGATTAAAAGGGGACATCCAAGTATTACATACGCACTAAATGAGGACAGGGGAGCTCTTTTGTTTATTTTTGGTATGGGGGGTATTGATGATAATTACGTCAGCAATTATTATTTATTTCCTTTAATAATTACAAAATTTTGCTCATGTAATACTTGAACATAAACAACATTAAGAATGTAACAAATAAAAAAAATATCATCCCTCTTCATGGTTGGGGTAAGCTCCTAGCAGCTAATACAGCTGTGATTTACCATCCTGACCGCCCAACCACTTACCGTAGTGTTAATGTTGAAACAACTGCTGATATTTAAATAAATACATTACCCATACCCTTACAATCTTGATAATTTACTCCGTATAATTGGGACCGTATAATGAAACATAATATTGTTCTTTTATGTGTTCCCACCAGAAGGAAAGAAATAGCTTCCATTCCGAATAATAATTAATTGGAAACTGGGCATACTGACAATACTTCTGAATAATTGTTATCTCTAGACCTTAACTTGTACCTGCCATATTTTATACTTATGTATAATAGGGTGGGCCAAAAAAAACTTTTAAAAAATTATTTTGTGATAGAAATTGTAAATGTCATCCTCAACTATTTGAGGTTGGACTTTAACCTCGAATAACTTTTAAACGAGTCAACTTAGCGAAACCTTTCTTGTAGATCATCAAATTTCCTACAAGAATATCTATTTATTTTTACTAGACATTCATCACAACAAGTCACCTCTTAATATTAAGGGCTGAAACTTTACCAGAATTTTTTTTCGTTATCTTGAACGATATTTTAGTAGTGGGCCACTACTTTTTTCTTAGCCACTACTAGTGGCTAAGAAAAAAAAATTAAAAGTTTTTTTTGGCCCACCCTAATGTATAATAATGAATGAATGAGTGAAAAATACTTTATTGTAGGTACACTAGAAATTAAAAACAGAATGAAGAATGGCAAACATTTTGTACATACTTACTTATTTATAGAAAGTTTTTTGAAAGGAATTTGACGTCAATCTTCCCGAAAATCTTAGAGCTACATTTTTAATTTTCGTGCAAAAATTTTATCAATATACATATAAGATCAAAGTATACGTTAGACGGAAATAGTTTCATAGTATAATCTAAATATGGTAATATTATAGATATTGTTTTTATTTAGGATGTGAGTTCTCACACACCAAAATATTTTAGTAAAAAATCTACTTTTATTCCAGGATGGTTCAATAGAGTTTGAAGAATTCATACGAGCTTTATCGGTGACTTCGAGAGGGAACTTGGACGAAAAATTGCATTGTAAGTTACATACTTTCTATTTACAAAAAAATAATTTACTTCTGAAAGCCACTTCAAAAAAATTATAAGACTCTCAGCGAATCATTGTAGATTGAATAGTATAATATAATACTAGCTGACCCGGCAAACGTTGATTTGCCCTGTAAATAATTTCTAAAAAGCAGGGATTGGTGATAAAAAAGTAAAAATTTAGGGCTGTATGTATTTTTAAAAATAAAAACAAAAAAAATCGTCCAAAAATAAAAAAATAAAATTTAAGGGTGAACAACCCTTATTACTTAGGGGTATGAAAAATAGATAGTAGCCGATTCTTAGACCTACTGAATACGCATATAAAATTTGGTAAAAATCGGTAAAGCCGTTTCGGAGGAGTACGGTACATTGTGACATTATACTCGTATATTAGATTTACTCACCATAACGAATCCAGTACAATATCATATCCTTAAACAATGCTTCCTTTGAGATTATACGAAGGAATAAGGAGAATATATTATAGTGTACTTACTCTCTCATATTTACACGAAAATATAACCAACATTTCTATGTTATAAAATTTTCAGGGGCTTTTCGCTTGTATGACGTGGATAACGACGGCTATATAACACGGGATGAAATGTACAACATAGTGGATGCTATTTACCAGATGGTTGTACGTATTCATTTTTATACACTTATGATAAGTTCTAAACCAAAAAGCGTAAGGCAAATTAATTTTGGGTAATAAATACTTATTACATTGATTTTATGTTAGCAGTATCATACGATTTATTGTAAATACATTATAACCAGTCTATTTTTCACAATATATTGGAGTTTTGTATAGAAGTTAAGTTAGTTATCAAAAGAGACTTTCATGACTATTATTATTAGATATTTTATGTACAGAGAGTATAGGGGTTCGGGCTATCCTGGCTGTTGATTAGATAATCTACTAAGTTGGCTAGACTTTGATATTTTCGACATTCGGACCAGAATCCATCGCGTTTTAGTAAATCGTTTATAACGAAAATCTTTACAAATAACTCGAATCTGTATTCAAACACACCTGTTTGTTCCACTGAGACATTATTAAATACTTACTAAACATTTAGAATTCACTTACCTACGTTTGCAATAACTTGAAATTGTATATTTCAGGGCCAGACACCACAACCAGAAGATGAGAACACTCCACAGAAACGCGTTGATAAAATCTTCGATCAGATGGATAAGAACCATGACGACCGTCTGACTCTGGAAGAGTTTCGTGAGGGCAGTAAGGCTGACCCTCGCATTGTCCAGGCGCTCTCCCTCGGGGGAGATTAATCGACAATCATTCTCTCGCCGGATTTCTCATTTAGTTAAAGAGTAACCGTAATGCCGCCACCCTGTTGCACAAGCCTATTATTTTTTTTAGATTTGTTCTTATTTAATTTATGTTGGGAAATTGCAAGGACTAGCACCTGTTTCAGATTATATCGCTACGAAGATTTTCGACAAAAATTACTACAGTAACTACAATGTGACAACAGATTGTTTGTTATAAAAATTAATTCGTGGGCGTTTATTGTTTCGTTTTGGAGACATATACTAAAATAAATGCTGTAAAATTTCTGACCCAAGAAAATAATATCTTGTTTGTATACCCTATGGTGCTAGCCATAAGTTCAACCCTATCTCTTCACTTTATGAAGTAACGCAAAATAGACCAGTAAAAATGAAAGTAAAGTCGAAAAATGTAATGTTGTAATGTTGGCTGAAAATTGTGTTTAAGTATTGCATTCATGAATATCGTTTTAAATATGCTATCAACGACAATACATCATCCGATGTACCGTCATGGAACAGTTCATTTATTAAGAATGTTTAATGGTTCAAAGATTCAATCTACATAATTACAGTGCAGATTTGAATCCCTGAGAAATAAATATAAAATCAGTTGTGCAGTTTCACAAGTCTTGGCTCACAATAATTTATTCATTATTATGCTATTGATCTGTTACGACAAACTACGGTTAATAATTTGCGGTCAAATATGGGCACGTAGCCAAGAATGAATCGCTCATCTCTTTTATATCCTCACGAGGCACGAATATTTTATTTCAGTTGGAAGGCCGAACTAATACAACCTTCCTACAAACGAAGCAATTTCTTAAAACTCTCTAATTAATTAATTATTATTTTGATATAATAAATGTCATTTTAAAAATCGTTATTTTACATTTCAAAGACCAGATGCGATTATATTGTTTATTTAATTAACCTTAAAAAATGGATGTTTGCAACAGCTGGTATTTCAAACGAAAAAGGCAGGCTAACTTTTGTGAAAATACTTGTTCTTTAATTTAAATTTGTGTAATAACGTGTATTTCTACTCATATTTTCTATAGATATCTATCGTGGCTTATAATATCAAACATTGATTGAAAGTGGAAGAAGCAAAAGTGGTATGGTATGCAAGGGATTTTCGGCAACATCAGTAAAGTGATTCTAAAACTGGAAGAGATTCCCTGACTGCGTTATAATAAAGTGAAGAGATACGACGCGATCAGATTTATTTCTAGCAGATTTAATACATGTGGCGTATACCTACGTAATATCCGTGCGAGAGATTCATTCTCAAGAAACTGAAAAAAAAACAACCGAAATCAACTTTCATTCGACATTTTTATTTTATTTGCTTCAGTCCCACAGTCTCAAAATACGTATTTTTTATGTATAAAACAAACAAAACATTTTTGTATAATATGATAAATTTAACATTCCATGACAGCGTTGCACATCATCTTAAGGTTTATAATAATCTTCCGCGAAAAGGAAATACAATCAGCATCCGTAAACATAATTTCTAGTACATTTCAAACATATTCATTTAAAAAAAGTATTCATATTTTGGCAATATTTACCTAACTTAAAAAAATCCTTTCAACAATTATTAAGATTTAATTCATAATTATTGTAATTTAATTAAATATTAATGTTAGATTAATGTCACAACGTGTCCACCTATTTGTTAAAAATATATCTGTTTTGTCAGATTATTTGAAAATAGATTTGCAATAGGTGTTTTAATAATACATAATATTACACATTGTGTACTTATAGCACTTAGGAGTAGAAGGTGTATCAGATAAAAAATCAATTGTTTGATTGAAACCAGATGACAAAGTCTATAGATCCTCGATTTTAACTGAAACGCCTTGTGCAAGTTACTACACTCATGGTTTATGCCAGTGGCGAGACCACTATACAAGCCCGGATTCCCCTTTTAATGGAACCATAAAATGAAAAATAATAATACCTTAACGTAATTAGATATAGGTACAAGTCATATATAACTTATATAATTACGTTAATGCGGCTTTTGGGCTTCTATGGTGTTCCCGCCACTAGTTCATACTACAAGGGCGGTACAGATACTAAATGTAATTGAATAGAGAACTAAAGCTTACTTGTTTAAAAAAATAAAAATTATCTTAACATAAATTCTCAGTACCACCCTTGTGAATAGCTGAAACTAATTTCAATTAGGATTAATAATTATGTTCAGTTACAATAATCTATTCACCGTTTTATTCAATATTTTTCAATACAATCTATTAAAATATTGCTGTTGTTGTTGAAAAGGTTATTAGGTTTTTAAGAGTTAAGCCCCATTTCAGACTATCGATGTAATTCCTATAAAAAAAATATTCTTAAAAGTATAAACTGTTTTGGCATCCTTCATACGTTTGGGTTTTTACAAACCCATAGAAAACTTTCTAAAGATATAATGAATTCGCATAAAAACATAAAAACCCAACAGGAACTTTTACAAAAAAAAAACATTTAATCCCATAAAAATATTAATGAAAAAATTTGAATAATTATGACACAGCTTGATTATAATTGGAATAAGGAAAAACATGTTATGGTTGTGGTTAAAGTGAAGCTGGAAATAAACTCATTATTAAAAATAACATTTAAATATTAAACTTAAACTCCAATGTCATTTTTTGTATCCAGAAATGTTCAAATTAAAAAAAAAACTATTGCATTTAATAACAATTATAATTACAGAAAATTCAGTCCCTTCTTTAATCATGTGCAAGGTGTGTGGCTCAGAAGGGAAAACGTCGTATACACATCTTGTAAGCAATTGGCCTCCAAGGCCTGGCAGACAAGGATTGAGGGACATCCAGGCTCCATGCGATTAGCATTCGGGCACACTATAACATCCTAGATTGCTCTCATGAAATTAATACGGAGTTAGGTTAGGTTATCATCTGGTATTTGAAACCATGATGCAGCTTATCTCTTTAAATGCTAACAATAACTATGAGTAATATACTCCACTAATACAAATATAACTTAAAATTTACGAACTTCAGGGGCGAGTCAATTTTGTAACTTGAGATAAATTAGAAGGCCTTATGGTGCGTTTTAACGAAGTAGATTCTTAGAGTAGGTTTTAACCGTTGCAGGCTGTGCATTATGTTAAGTAAAAGTCTGCATTTTGTACCAGAAAAATTGCCTAGAGTAGCGCTATGAATAACGCTACTCTAACTGCGTAAGATCGAAAATATGCGAATATGATGGTCAAACTTAAACTTCATAAACATGTAAATCCATCCATTACTCCATTTTTCAATGGAGAACTGTTGATGATACATTTTTTGGTAAAACAATTAAGTCATACTGTAATAAAAAAAAAATCATACACAGCAACTAATTAAGAACGGAACTGTTTAGCACCGGAGATACTGCGTTCGAATCTCGGGAAAATAAAGAAAAAAAACAAGCCTGTAAAGACACAGACACAGAAATGTGTCCACCAGGGGTCACGGTACACACTTTACAGATTCACTTAAATACAAGTGTATATATTTACAGATTCACTTAAATACAAGTGCATAGTAAGTGAGGCGATTGCCTAAGAAACCAGAAATAGATTTATTCTCAGAGAAATATGTTCATAACATCAAGTAACGTAGACAGTATACACGATGTCATTTTTTTGCTGCTACCATATGGCCATCAACATAATAGTATGTACAAGATTGCACCGATTCAGCTACCAACTTCCGCACTGTCTCAGACACAGCTTGTCTGTATTGCATTACATTTAGTGTTAATTCAGGATTGCCCAAATGGACAAGACATAATATTGGCAATGTTAATTTTCTTCAGTATGTAGTGAGTAGGATCTATATAAAATCAAAACTCGTTCGATAAGTAGATAGAATAGTTCTCAATGTGTCTAATATTATACAGGCACATACCTACATTCCAGTACTTACTGTTTCTATCTCAACATTTGACGTAAATAAAACCATTCTTCAATTCGTATGTGGATGATCTATTTCACCGCTTGTTGGTAAAGTGCCTGATATTTTGTTCAACGGAACTTGATATAAATTGAATGTTTGTCCAACAACTTGTGAACATAAGGCAGTTTATAAGCGAGTGTTGAAATAGTTCTTTGGTGTTTATTTTATTTATAGGAAATTTTCAACAGCAAATGGCAGCGAACTGAATATTATAAATTAAGATTGTATCGTGTTTAAAAAAATATACGCATAATTATAACAATCATACTAAAAAAGAAACCATGAAATTGTAAAACCATTTTTTTCTATATTTAAATCTAAATTTTGCCAATTAAGAATAGATTTTGACTTAAATGAGCATAAAACTAAAGCGCCAATGTTTGTGATTGGATTAATAAATGTAAAACGCAACTTACGTATTGGGAATAATATATGTTTAAGGCCAACCCCAATATTAACACCAAAAAATTATACCACCATCAGCATGAAAAACGTAGTTTGGATTCAAATATGGTAAAGGATTAAACTATTGTACGGCCGCACTCTGATATCGTAATGTGTCGCATTTTCTTGTATAACTTTACGAAGAGAAGAGTACTTTAATAGATTCCTGTCAAATATATTCACTCACATAATCCGTTTGTATGAAAAATATGAATAAGATTAGTATCTAAGTGAATATGGCTACTTGCGTTCAGTTCGCTGCCTTATTTAGAAAGTTTTTAATACTTAGTAACTCTGTGTGTATATAGTATTAAATTACTTGCCTACTTTACCTACTACTTAAAATATTCACTTTTAATATATAAATTATTATTATTATTATTAAAGAAGTTGATATGGTATTGCTGTTTCATTTTCCAAATATTTCCTAATGTTATTTTTCGCGAGGCATTTTGAATGATAAGTTTATCAGTCGAATTACATTATAAATACACTAGGTGAGATGTTTCTGAAACTGATATATAGAAATTTTGGTAACGTTTAGCATTTAAAACCAATATATCCATATCACCATCGCATCGATCTCGACTCACCACTGTTTCTTAACTAAGGTTATAATCTATCAATGAACTCTATTATATTGTACTAGCGATCTGCCCGGCTTCACACGGGTGCAATGTAGATGTAGGGGAAGCCCGGGCAAGACGCATATGTTAAGGAAAAGTGTTAAATATAACTACAATCCGATAATAAATAGAACTGTTTTATACTTTTATTTGGTACTATGTTTAATAATCTTTAAAAAATAATATTTAAAATTATAAAACTTAATCAATTTCTATATTAATTATGAGCATTAACAAAAAGTTTCAATTATCCGTTTTGCCCGACCCCCCCCGGGCAAAAAGGACATGTTGATATAGTTTAGAATAGTCTTCACATTCATCACAGAAGTAGCTGCCAACTCCTATATAAGGTGTGCCGTCTTCATGCGCCTAATTTTTGCACTGATTTCCTCCCGAAGTCAAATTCACGTGTCTTTGCAAAGTTGTAAACGAAATTCCAAACTTCTTTGCGGTCAGATTGATTGTCCATCATCTTTTACAGTGCTTACTTCTCTGTTTAATGATTTACTCTTGTGTTTATAATTTAACACCATCTAAAACAAAGTAGGTATATATCTGTTACTTAAGACTCAAATCAGGCAAAACGGATACCTATTCATTTTGCCCATATCCGTTTTGCCCAAAACTTTAAAATTAGTAACAAGTCAAGGCGTGAATTGTTATTAGTACGTAAATCAAAAGTAACAATCACAATGTATACTTAACTAAACATATAATTGAATAAATAAAACTTATTCATAGATAACTGGTTGGTTATACAAAAAGTTGGTATACAAACCTTCACAAAAATCGTAAGAAAACTATGAAAATGTTTTTTTTTAATCTCCTCAACAGATGCACTCGCGCAATGTTTTGGTTAAACTGTCATGGCATAGCCGGCCACATGGGTCATGACTTGAGAAATTAAAAATAACTCCATATATAATAGATTTTTGGAAAAATCGATTATTCTTCTTACCCACACTATGCTTGTTGCCCGGGCTTCCCCTAGGTACTATACACAAAAATATGTAATATCCTATGTTAAAGTAGCTTTTTATTGGTTTATTTTGTAGAATCGGTCGAGTAGTTTTTGAATTATATCGTAACAAACAAACAAAAAAATCTTTCCTCTTTATAAAATTATTATATTGTACGGATGTGATTCATCTAAAACCGCTGGTCAAACATTGAAATATATGAGCAGGTGCGATAGTTATTATAAATAAAATACCAATAGTAGATTAATAAATTTAATTATAAATAAGTTGTAAAATACATACGGATTATAATCACCATTTAAAAATATTTCTTATCATAATGTCTTAAGATAAGTATTACTCGTAAATCATATAAACTATCCAAATGTATTATTATTTTTGTATTTTTGTCCGTTTATTCCACGATAATCTTTAAATGCTTGTACCAAAGTTTTTGTTGTACGAGGTTTTTCAGTCTCAATTCATTGAAAATTATAGAAAATGATAGGTAATACCTATAATGAAGTATATTTTATAGAAAGTGATACCGAAAGGGGACTAGAAATACGTGATTATATATAGGTAGGTACTTGTTTAACATTCATAACACCAAGAACTGGTTACTACAATTTCAATTTCAGATCGTAAAAGTTTATAATATGTATATCAGACATTTACAACAAAATACACAATCAGATGAAAGGTCAACGAAACGAAACTTAGTCCAATTAAGGTGGTTCGTTTTCCATACAAAAAGTCATGATTATTAACGAAGTCAGTTTAGAGTTTCGATACTTAATCTTAATAAATCGTTCACGTTGTTATATGCATGATTTATGTATAAAATAACATTATTTTATTAACTCCGCGCAAAGAACTCCCGGAAAGTAAATAGTTGCACAAATATTTAGGATCGAAACTCTAAACTGACTTCATTAATAATTATTAATGAAGTCAGTTTAGAGTTAATCATGACTTTTTGTATGGAAAACGAACCACCTTAAATCCTAAGAACAGTTTACCACTAAAACGACACGATTTGACGTATCTCCTCGTTTCAAGAACACTTCCTTGTTTGCCACTGGTAGTATATATACTTAGAATCAATATATCGAGCGACGTTGGAAGAAATTACAATATTAGCCCCTAAGTTTGTGCTTAGAAGAGACCGTACGGCCCAACGCCTGCAACATTATAAGGCGCAAACACATGAAGTGGCGGATTTACACATAGGCTATTACATTTTTAATAAAGCCACATAGAGCCCTAGCCTCTATGTGACTTCCTACATTTTCTAAAATACAATGATAGAGATTGTCTTCTACACTTCTCTCTGTTGGTCTTTCTTTTAGACTATTCCCACGAAAATGTAAGTGCGTGCTCCTATTTCACCATGCCTACTGCTGGTAGACTGCTGAGGACAATTCTTTGTTTTTTATTTAATTTTTTCGTTTATATATATATATTTTTAATTATTATAGTTAATTACTTAAAGATGTCATGAGGAACATGGTGTAATGGTTGCAGCTCCTTACAAAAAAATTGTAAAACAAAAAACTTGGCGATTAAAGAGTGGCGGCGAGTTTATTGCCATTTCTTCGCGTCCGTTCTACGCCCTTGATTTGAGAAGTGGCAGTATATGTAAAATTAGAAGCATTTAATAATATGTATTTTTTTATTGACGTTCATAAGTGTACATTTTGTAACCTAAATAAACAAATGATTTTGAATTTGAATTTCTATAAAATATCTAAAATTCATTCCCCAAATGTGCCGCCCCTTAAACCTGCCGCCCTAGGCCTACTCAGCCTGCTGGTAAATCCGCCACTGCACACATAGACTCAAGTCTGGGCAGACTCTCCGTAGTACCCGCTTCTTTCATTTAATCTGCATTAGACGTAATTAAGACTTAGGCACCTAGAAATAGGCCTATTTTTACCTTAAAAGCTGGCATTGCATCCTCAAGACCTCTGTTGTTGAGGAGCTGTTGCCACCTGTCCGTTAACATCTCTTAATTAATAATAAACACTGTTTCGTTTAAATACATTTTCATCTTTATTTAGTTCGCTGGCGATGCAATAAATGGGCTGCATTGCCTTAATAGTGTGTTTAAAAAACTATTCAAATTCAAATTTATTATTCACTAGTGGGAAAAGTAAGGATAATGAAAAATCTGGATGATAAATGAGGACGAGGAAGATAGCTTCGGCAACGTTTTTTTTATTTTTTCCTCTCTTAACAACACGATTTTGAAATACGCGTAAAAATAGGCGTTTTTTTTTTGGAAAATCACGCGCGAATTAAGAATATTGAGATTACGAGTAATGTTAAGCATGCCTTTCATTATTCAATTTACCCACAAAATCCCTACAACGATTCAATTTTATTCATCGTTTTGTGTTAAAAATAAAAGGATCACTTTTTTCTCTTAAATCCTGATAAGTCATAAACTAAAAATCTCGGAATTTTTTAACATGTTTATCGCGCCCAGCGTTTTTGTAACATTTTTAACAAAGACATTTTTTATTTTATTTCCTTATTTTTTCCACTAATGTAGATATTAAATTACTTAAGGAGAAAGAAAAGGTTTCAAAGGTTCAACGAAGCGGTTTACTGATTTAGAAGGGACGGACTATGAAAATTATTTTCAGTAATATTATGCGTTTTTTGCATTCCATTGCTTCTTCTTTTCCCTGCTCTGTTCCCTTTTTTTAAAACTATTCATACTTTTTGCTATTAGATTTGACTTTCTCTTACAGCCGGAGGCCTGCCTGACGCTAACCCTCCTTGGGAATTATTTTTGTCCACTAGCACAGGTTATTCTTTGCACGTGGTCATCGATGTCCTATGTCGTATTTTAAGACACCCTGGATAATTCACAATTTCGTGATCACTAGGTATTATCGATCAAAGTGTAAATTGTATAAATTAAGTGACCTACCAAGGTCTTAATAAAAAACTAGTTGACTGTAATAATAAATGCCGAAAGATACAAACGCATTACAGGTGATAAGTCAAATCGCATAATGCCACACTTCTTATAGTATAAAAGATTAAATACAATAATATAATAATTATGAATGCTGTAAGGCGCAATCAGAAAAGTGACATAAGGATCATTATATTATATATGAGTCGTATAGAATCAAAGGCGGCTATCTGATTTATGGCTGATTGTTAGAAATTTAAAAAAGAAAACGTTTTTCTCCTTTGTTTTTGTATTAGGTATCATTAATTGCATGTTTAAGGTATCTATTAATATTAACAATTAAAGATAAAACCAAATATATAAAAAAACCTAACAGTCTAAACGACAGGAACTTATTTTTTTTTGTAGATTGCCGGACCAAAAATGTCAGACTTTGATTCTATACGACTCATATATCAATCAATATATTAGACATCATCAGCTCTATGTTACGAGTATACAACATAGGCCTATAATAGGAATAGATTCCATACATTTTCTTATCCATAAATAATTTCAACAAAAATAAAACATTTGCATTGCACTGTCAGTAAATAACATATAAAACATGGTAAATTAAATTTTATCATTGAATCATACAGCCCACAAACGACTTTTAATAAAACAACAATTCAAACATACATTCTACAAAATACCAAATAGATTACGGTATGGTACGGTGGTACGCTACAGAACTAGGAACATAATAAATAATTAAAAATATGAACAAAAATAAAAAAAAACATTGATGAGCCTTATTTAGGCTGGACATTGCCTTAAATATTCAGAATCAAAATATATGACAGTGACTGTCATGTCATCTCTAAACATTCGACTCACATCAGGCGATAAGCTAAGCAAGTGAGCCAGTCTCGAATGATCCACTCCATATTCCGTGCCACCAATTGCATGCCTTATAAGATGAGTAGCTGCATTCATATCTTTCGGTTTACTCTTTAAACTCTCCTTCCTATGTGATAGTAGCTCATTTATATCACCCAATTGTATATTCTTCCTTGGTAACTTAAGAGGATTAAAAAAAACTTTTCCCTTCATATGTTCACCGACCAATTTCACAGACTCCAGCGGCGTCATCATGTCCCAAATACCATCAGATGCAATAATTAAAAATTTATCTTTTGGGGTCAGTCGGTGATAGAATACATCTGGTTTGGCCGTTAAGTATGGTGGTGTGTGGTAATGAGCTGGGATTGCTCTGTTGCCAAATGATGTAACAGCAAGCTTTCCTATTACATCAGCCGGCCATTTATATCTGAAGTCACCTAAACTTCTCAATGGTGCCAATTCCCCTAAGAGTCTATCCCTTCTGATAATTGTATTTCTCTCATTCTCTGGATGTTCATTCCATATTCTTTTAAGTTCGTTAAGATTTTCTGAGTTATGTTCTTTGGTGATCTTCTTAGATAGGAACTCATTTTCTTCAGTCATTGTTCCTAGTACAGCATTGCAATCACCAACATTAGCAACATATAAATGTGGACCATCAATGTATGCAACGCATGCCACAGCTCCAGACAATGCCACGGTTAGAGTTTTATGATTTATTACTCCATTAGTCTTGTATGGTTCTAATACTTCTCTTGATAAATCATTATCCAAATGTAGTATACTTTTCTCTAAGCATGTTTGGACATTTACATCTTCTTGCTGACGTAACTTTAAAAGATTCAAATACTTATGGAAACTGTCTTCATAGATTAACTTAAGGTCTTGGACAATGTCAGCCTGTAAATTTAATTTCATATTATTTTACTTTTCAACTTTGTTAAGCTGAAAGTTATCAAAATCAATAATATAATTAGTATTTTCAACTGCCTTACCTTGTCGTTAAATGTTTCAATTAAATTTTCTGTAGCCTCTTGCCTTTGAATACTTTCCAAAAGATTTGTAGGCAAGAGACTTGCTGCGATGTATTTAAAAAGACGTTTGGCAATAACTTGCGCGCAGGCAGGACCTCCATGACCATCAAATACCCCCATCAATAAACCTGTAATCACAAGTATTTTAATTAGTTTAAGTTAATGTCACAATTAATTTCATTTTATCCTTCATAGGTACCAATAAAGTACACTTAAAGAATGTCGCAGACAAAAGATAATTGTTTACAATTGTACATATGTATATAGTACACATAGATTAAGGTAAAATACAAAATAAACTATTTCCTATAAGGCACACTTGTTAATGGTAATACAACCTTAAATGTATAATGTAACTTATCAAATATTTGATATTATTCTTCAACTACGAAAAACTATGTCGGTCAAGGAAATTTTGACCCCTAGTTTTAATTACAATGCTACAATTTTTTTTGCAATATTCTTGATGTAAACCCAACAAAAGAACCTAAAAGAATGTAAAAAGATAATTCATCAAATGACTTAGCAACCAGTTCTTTCATTTTAAGAATATGTATATTGTACTTGAACATTTTGCAAGTTTATTTAAAAATTTATGCATTCAAAAAACATAACTACCTGGTGTTAATTTACACTGTGCTTCACTTCTAGTGTCTTCAATAGGATCATTTGAAGCTAACTGGTTAGAGTCATAGGACTTTATCACACCATAAGTGAACTCTTTATTAAATTCATTTTTGCGTAGAGTTATTGTAACCTAGAACATTTAATAAGAATTAATATTTTTGGAAATATTATAATGGTTTATCACAAAGCAATACTTTGAATTTTTGGCAAATGTTCTACAAAATATCTTTAAAATTTCAGTTTTAACACCACTTTTAAAATATATTGAAATATTGAAAACCCAAATTCCGAAACATATATGATTTATAGGTAAGAGTTAGATAAAAGAAATAATAATTGAAATAAACTGCTGTTTGAAAAAAAAAGAAAGAATTGCATTTCATTATCAGAAGAATACTGATATTCTAACATTTTACTAACAAGACGGTAAGTACCAGTTATAATAAACTACCAATCCAAGCTTTTTGAAGACAGCATGCACTCATCATCTTTGAAAAAATAAAAAATATGTACAAGTACGACTTATTACAAGATGACTTAGTGATACTTAGAAGAAAACATATCAACCAGGTAATTACAAAAATATAAGATGAAATGACCCACTTCTAAGATAATATAAATTGAACATACTTCTTGTGGTGATGGTAAAACTGTGTCTCCATCCTTATGTGTTTGCCTCCGATATTGAAAACTGCGAAAACATCGAATCGGACCCTTGGAAATCCACTCATGTCTAGCATTGTGACACCGATTATATGAATCACATAGTGTTTGTCGTAAACCTCGATCTAACTTCATACATCCATTAATAACAACACTAATATTTGAATGATTCATAATTATTATCATTCCCTGGATCACCCGGCCATGTTATGCAATCAAAGTTTAAATTAATTTTGAAAAAAATCTTACTGGTTAAGATAGAAGTAATAATTATCCACTAATTTACACATATATAATAGGTATTCATAAAATAGTTTTTAATAAACCAAATGTGACATTAATAAAAATAGGTTTTATACGCAAAAAGAATAAACAGGTACATATACAGGTACACAAATATTATGATTATTTACTATATAGATTATATTTCTACATACTACTCTTGTATAGGCTGTTACTGGAAAAGTACTATCACAGATAAAAATACTGGCAATCACAGACTAATGGCGGAAACATACTATCAAAATGCGACGCCACGCCACGGCATCACACGCGATAACATCTAGTCAAACCTCGGAAAAAGAATCAAGATTCTTGGTCCGAGTTAAACTAGAACAGAATTGCCATTCATTCATCCGAAAATATGAATGATATCTCACAATCTTGGAGAAAATTTCTATAAAGGGTATTCACCGTGTTGTATGTTGGCACAATTCGCATCGCGGCGTTTTAATTGAATACGAGTAGCAAGCTTACTCAAATGTTGCCTAAAAGTAGAATCAAATCATATTATCATCATTTAGGATACACAATGTACACTTTTGAACTTAAATGAAAAAAAATAAATACGGTCAAAATTGTATTTTGTTACCGAGAAAGATATTTTATGATTGTTAGAAGATATTAAAGATTTTTCATTGATTTTATTAATAAAGGTACAATACTCTTTTTTTATTTTAAAGAAAGCTGACTAAGTATGTCTGTAAGTATGTAAAACAAGATCCTACTATTTTTTTTTAAAATGACTGATTAAGATATAAAGTGAATTCCCGTGTAATATTGGGGTATGTGCAAGCTCATTTCTGTGTCTGTTTTACTGATATTTTTTACGATATTGTCTGAACATTCGAAAATATTGTTTAAAAATAATTATTTACGAAGGCGCAAACAAAACATTGTAGTTTATTTATGTATCCATAACTGCAATACTAGTTATTTCATCGAAATCATTAAAATAAAATACTTTATATCAGATTAAAACGCGATTTATTTTTTATCCCGACTTTTCTGATGCTTTTCAGTAACCGTAGTCATCGAAATCACTCATTTATGTATCAATATCATCACTCAATTCTGTGTGACTAGAATAATTTTCAGCACCCACTGAAATAATAGTTCATTTTAGTTTTTTTCATGTTCAAAGGATGCCGTTAGCTTATAATATAACAAATTACTTTCGCCCCTGTGTAGCAATACAAATATGTCTATACGTACGTTAGTAGTAAATAACAAACCAATAGAAACAAAAACTCAAGCAAAACAAAATCACAACAATATTAACAACGAATTCGAAATAAGGCAGCGGCCAGCGTTGCTATCCGTAGAAACCGGACGACGCTTGAGGAGCGGTATGAGGAAGCAGGGCGGGAGGTAACGGTAATCTTGTAATGAATGGTAAGTAGCAGGGACTGAAACCGGTTAATATTTATTTTCCAAAATACATACGTGTCTGACTGAGATACCAGGATACTAGTTTTAAAGAGTAATACATATTAAACTTACCCCAGTGATTTTTTTCAGCAAATATGAATAAAAACGAAAGAATATTAATAAAAACCTTTATTATACCGGTATAACTCCCATAGTAAATTAACCGGTATTCTGTCCTTGGTAAGTAGAGCCTTTTTTGTGGAAGTAAGCATAGATAACGGTTGCGTTCAACAATATTTCAGTAAATAGCTGCTACAGTAAATTAATTGAATAGATGTTGTAAAAAAATAAAATGTTAAGTAATAATTTAAAAAAATAATGGCTTGAAGAATTTATATTTATAACCTTAATAATATACGGTAAATTACACTGTAGGTCTAATAAATAACTATACTAACTATTGTCTTTGGTTAGTAATACAGAAAATTGAAAGAGAACGCATGCGCAATGCGCATGTCGTATAAGTATTCGGTCGTTTCTGGTTCACTGTTGCCGACAACGCAGTAATAATTTTTTCCCAATCTCTCATTTTCGCCAGTGATATAACGTTATTAACAAAATGCCTAACCAAGTATTGATTATAGAACCACAAAATGAGCTGAAATTTAAAGGTAAGTTGATTATTTTTTACAGCGCCGCGATTACAGCAGCCGCATTGGAACTTGAGCAACATAGGTCATGTTAACTGCTGACAAATGGAGTTTCTATTTCAAGATATCGGCATTTTGTCAGGGTGCGGTTTTGACATATTTTCCTGATTTATACTGCAATTGTATGGAAAATTGCGTTTATAAACGTTCATTTCTTCTTGTAATTTACGAAAAACATTGTGACTGTCGCAATTGTTATATATGACGGTCGTCGATTAATTGATTAGCTAGCTCCATCTTCGTGCTAGTAACTTACAGTAAATACATTTAGAAATTATTTTAATTCATGTACATATATATACTACATGGGTAATTCTTATAATAGCATAGCTATTGCAATATTTTAAATGTAAGTTGAAAGTGATGCACAGAATCTCATGTTATTTAAATCCACTCATATTAACTTTGTTATATACCTTAAGTGCATATTTAAATGACACAGCACAAGAAACATTAAGTACATTCAATTTGTAACCTACAACTATATACTTCTTCTCACCTTTCTAAACTTCACAAAATTTATAATTGTCCAAAATAATGTTAATGAGTGAATGAATTAAAAAATAATTTAAAAGTTAAGCTTATGAGATAAGTGTTTTTGATTATGAAATACAATTTAGATTTCCATTAACTTATAATATACTCTGTAAAAATATAGGTATAAAAACAAATTTATCTATTTATTTTTTATTATTATTTAAAATCTAACAATATCAATCAATGTGAGTAAGATATAAATTAAGTAGCCAACTTCAATTATGAAATAACAGTTACCCTGTTATATAATATTGATATAAATAATTGTAAAAGAGTGTACATTGTAAAAAAAGTAGCAGCATAGGACATACCTTAAAATACTTCATTTGACTGACAATGTTGTATTTGTATCCCCCAAACTCTTCTCAAGTAATATTAGTGGAGGCTTTGGTTTTTTTAAGTCAAACGCAACAAAACAATATTTTATAAACATCTGTAATTTGATAAGTTTAATTGTAAACAATAAAAAATATAATTAAAAGTATGTGTTTTCACATTATAATATAGCAGGTTTCCACAACAAAGGGTGTATCGCAATTTAGCATTCTATTGGCAATGAGCAAAAACAATTTAAAAAATTAATATTTCTCCGGTATTCATTATATTATTTTTTATACAATTGTAAAACTATTTTTCACCATAGCAATTTTAAATATATGGTTTGATAGAGCTTCGAACACTGAACAATACTGCATTAAAAAGTCATTTTAGCCAAAATGGTTTTAACGTCCTTAGTTGCGGAAACCATTGATATGTAACAAGGGAATCTTTTTAAGAATATAATGCGAATCTTCCTATATTTCAAATTAAATATAAATCCAAGAGTTTTCACTATTACAGTAGATATTTCAGGGCTGTTCGATGAAGACACCAGTACTCGCATGCGATTGACAAATCCAACAAATAATACTGTTCTGTTCAAAATTAAAACTACAGCACCAAAAAAGTACTATGTGCGTCCCAATTCTGGTGCCCTCGCACCTAACTCCAAAGTGGAGATCACAAGTGAGTAGAAATATGTCATAAATACTTTTTTTTTTCAAACTAAAATTTAAAATACAATCCTCTGAAATTTGAATAGACTATGAAAACAACTTATTGTCTTGATTATATATTTTGTTAATTTTTTTTAGTTATTCCCCAACATTTCTATGTGGACCCTAATGAGACACATAAACATAAGTTCATGGTGCAGAGTGTTATTGCTCCGGAAGGGAAGACTAACATTGACCAAGTGGTAAGTTATAAGGGTATAAGTTTTAATTTATACAAGCTTAAATTGTTCTTATTGATAATCTTATTGCTTAGCTTTTATTTACATAATTTAGGTGCAATTTTTCAATATCAGGTATATTTATACTACATAACTGTCAAATGTCAATTTACTAAACAGTTTTTATTTGTTATTTACAAAAAAAGGTCAGCTAATAGAATCATTAGCTCTTTGCAAATTTGTTAACTTTGACGAGCTCATTGTCGCGTTCGGTAGAATACCTGCCGTGAGCATCGATTGGTGGTGGGTTCGAATCCCACTGGGACATGTTTATAATTTTCTAAAGTAAAAAAAAATGGTTTGAAACAAATTTTGAGCTATAACTTCGGACTTGAATTGATTACTAGCAATTGATAATCACTTGTTTTCAGTGGAAGGAAATACACCCAAATCAGCTGATGGATTATAAACTGCGCTGTGTCTTTGAAACCCCACGAGAAGCCAATCCCAATGTATGTAAATTTAAATTACAAAACCTTGATAAATTAGTTCTATTATATTATATTTGTATGTATCGTTTATGAATCTATAATATATTGTATATCATATTATGATAACTAATATAATGTTGAGATAGGTAAGCTAGTTTCCTCATAAATTATGAAGCTTTAATGTTTTACTGTCAACATGTTTAAACGTTTTACATTTAGTGCTATCAATAAGTTAAATTATTTTATTGTTAGTATATTTTTATTTTGTGATCAGTTTTGCTGAATAAAATAAATAAATTTGACGTCAGGACGCGGGTGACACTGCTGCACAGAATGAGGTGACTAAAAAGCGTGTAGCTGTCGCTGACGAAGCAAAAGCTTCAAATGTATCTCAAGTGACGTCATCAAAGGTACGGTAATAGGTTATTGCTAAACTATTTATTTTTCTTGAGCAGAGTTCCATATTATTGCATTTCGACACCTCCTGCGTATGTTATCGTAAGCCACAAAAATTATATTTTTGTTTTTTTTTTATATAAATCATCTTATCTATATATATATATATATACATATAATAAAACTGTAGAGGTCAAATGTCTGTACATAGAAAAAAATGCTAAAAACCGAGTCAGGGGGATGTGATGCAAACTGACTCGAGTCGAACTTTTTCGAATTATCAGATGTCAATAACAGTTTGATATGTAAATTAAATAGTTTAGTAGCTTGCTCAAAAACTCAGCTTAAGATGAAGCCCACGCGAACGGAGTCGCTGGTATCAGCTAGTATTGTAATAAGTTCGTATCGTATTATCAATGTCAGCCTTGAAAATATTATTTTCTTCATTCTTGCAAAAATGCATTTCATAGCATTTCACTCCGATTTTCGTTGTGCTAATTATGGTACATTACAAGATTGTACATGTAAAAATTCACATGTACAGGAGATCCTGTAAATGTGAATTTTTACATATGATAGGTACTCTACGTTGGAGGAGTCGATTTATTAATTGATTTATATCCGTAATCTGTTGTGACTAATATTGTTTATTGACATTTTTTTTATATTGCGTTATTTTATGCACTTTGAGTCCTTGAATACGCCGTTATCTTACACGGAGAGGCCAAAGGTGTGGCGTATTCAAATTGAGATGAATTTTTGCGTATATTTCGACTTATCAAGTTCTAAAAAGTACCTCTCAGCCAATATATAAAAAGCAGTTAAAATAAAGTCCTATTACAAATCGTAATTGCAGAATTTACAACTTTTTGATAATTGACACTTATAAAATACTAACGACCTTCCCCTGCTTTTCACGGATGCATTAAAACTTGCGATCAGTTAAATTAGCAAAGTTATACATTATGTTATACATAAATCTAAATGATGTTTCAAAGAACTTCTGAAATAACATTGCTCTTGTGAAAACTCTATACTTAGAAATGTTTTATTTGATTTGAATTTCCCACACTCCTTTAAGAAGCATTATCTGTTCTCTTCTATTCATTAGCAACCGTGTAAGATACCGGGCCTATCATACGGATATCTAGTGATTTCTAATATGAGAGAATAGAAGATGTCGTTAGTCGCAGGATTGCCTTTCGCCTTTTTCTATTCATTCATAACATGGTTAGAAGAAAAAAACAGCTACTAACTCTCATTATAAATAGTTTGGAACTCTGCTTCAAGTATTGCCAGTTATCTTTTGTTTGAGCTTTTTTTTTTATTTAACCCGTTATCATTTTTAACATTATAACCAAAAGTTTTAACCAAAATTACCATAATAATAAAAATTATGTGAAAATTTGTTTAAACACTATCAAATATCAAAAATTGCCTATTTACCAGTTTAATAATAAACATAAATTATCGGCTATAAATTATTTCATTTCTATGAATTCTATACGATATAACACCAGTGAATTAATATGCCCCATTTAAATCAATTCCGATCATTGCTGGAAGTTTCATTAGTGATACGGCTATTCAACCATTTGAGTTATAGATACGCGCCGTCTAGCATTGACAAGTGTAGGTAGTTATTCTTAATTTGTGAATACAACATGATAAATCAGTACAGTGACAGGTGTCGTAAAATGCAAACGCAATTATTGCATCCTGTCCCATTCTGGCACGTTATTACAATGCTTACAGGATGATATAGTTCAGGCAACGATCGTCCAGGAAAGCGGAGGGAAGAAGGAAGAAGGTCCCGCTGAATCATTAAGCATGATCACGGTATCAGGATTTTATAAACTTATTTTGGGCGCGTCCATACGATGCCGCTGTTTCCATACAAATGAAATGTTTGCGTAATTTTTCGGCGTAAATATTATACGATATAATTAAACGATGACGTGTGTAGAACATTTCCAGAATATAGCTACTATACTAACAGCGCGATTTCTATACAGAGGCCCGAGTACGAACAACTTGCGAGAAAAATATTCGCATAGTCAATCTGTTATTTGAATGATATTTCAATTGATTTATAATGAAACGATTTATGGCTGCACCGTTTGCACGCGCTCCTACAGACTGAATATTATAAAAGTATAATATTCATTGAGCAATATAAAGGCGCAAATTGCGCAATGCGAACTTAAAACCCGCTAATTGCTCTGATTTTCCGAATCCACGGAGTTTTCGAGGCCACTAGTTTTTAATATCTTACTACCGCTACTTACTCGATGGTGAAGGTAGTCATTTCGGTAGACGAATTGTATTAAATATCACATTTTAATTTCGCTTCGCCCCTTAAACGATAATCGAATATCTCATTTTTACGTTATGACACTCGATTAATTTCATTTCCTAGCAATAAATCCTTTTTAAGTAATTATTTCGAAAATGAAACGAAAACTGCTATTTACATGCCATTACGTAAAATAAATATACTTTTTTGTTCACCTTTGGTACATCAATGAGTACACTCATTAACGGAAATAATTAAAATATATAACAAAGCTTTTAATAACAAGAATGTTCGATGATTGGACTGTTGATTATCATCGGTTTTACAAATACATCTTTCAATTATATTTGTTTTATGCATTATTTATTTTATTTGCATTTTGATGTTAGTCGTCTATGACGTAATGTGTGTTGTATGTTTAAATATCTTTCGTTGCAGGTTTCTAAGTCTGAAAACGTCGAGAGTGATTTGCAAAAGGCGACGAATGAAGTGATTCATTTAAGGGAGGAGGAAAGTAAATTAAGACATGAAAATTTGCGATTAAAAGTAAGTATTCAATTCACGAGTAACTACTTTTCATAGCTTTTTGATTTGTAAGAGTAAGATCCACCTATAAAATTGCTATAATATGTCACGTGTGTTGATTATAAATGACTAACGTAGACATGGGTAACTCAGCGAAATTTCCTGCGCCAACTCAGCAACTCAGGCGCAGTGTAGTGTGTCGACTCCTTGAGTCAACTCAAAATTGCGCCACAACGCAGTAAAAATGGGACGCGCAAAGCGAGCAGTGAAACCTCCGAAACGCACGCAACTCCACGCTCATAGTTCACTCAGTGAGTGGGTACTGCGCCGTGCGCCAACACATTATGAATGTGTGAGCTGACTCACCCTGCGCAGTGAAGCGTGCCGGCGCAATTGCGCGGCGCAGCGCAGTGTTACCCATGTCTAGACTAACGAAACATCGGACTACAATTGTGATTATAGAACAATTATTTCAACGGAACGCTCAAATATTTATTGTTATAATTGGTATTTTAGTCCAATATCTTGTCAAACAACCGTAATATACTTTTTCTTATTATAGCTAAAACTGAATTGATTCACGCTATCGCTTTCCATTAGTGTATGAATGATGTATTATACATAATCTTAGTGTGCTATTTAAAATTGGAAAAAAAAATTGAAATTGTTTGATAAGTGGTATGATGAAACAACTGCTCATTTGTGCAATATTGTGTTTTGAATACGTCTATAAAGCCATCACGTGAGCCGTCTGCCCGTTTGCCCCCTAAACTATAAAAAAAAAAAAAAAGCTTTTAATTTGAGAAATACACTTTGATTACTGCAGGACAGTATTATACCGAATTTTCAGTTGTAGGTAATATAGATATACAATATTTGAAATCATGTCAAAGGCCATTTTTTTCAAATACAAATCATGCACTAGCTCTGATGAATAAAGCTTAAGTAAAAAACACGTCTCGTTCAAAGAAAGTAGACCTGACCTTTACCTAAGAGGCATTGAACTTATTTTATTTTTACCTAAAGCAATATATACTCACAAATGTCTTAGAATATACGAAACGCTAATGGAATTAAATATTAATCGCTATTGATTCCATAGTAAGGGCAGGTATAATCTTGAGTAGTGTTTCTCTATTAAACTTGTTCATGCTTAAATCTAATTTTAAAAGTGGTCAGTAATTTTTTTCATCTGACGGCCTAGCAGTACGAACAACTATTGAAAAAGTATTCGTATCGTCGAGCTGTCATTTGTATGAAATTTCAAATGATTTCTCATCAAACTGACAGTTTGATGATTCGAATACTTTATCGATAGTCGTTAGTGCCCTCTGTAGTAATATGAAATTTTGACAGTTCTCTAGTACATATTCCGACTTAGGTCGCGTCATGAAATGACTAGTTATCTATTATTTTAATGCTATGCGAATGTCTACCCTTGGCGAACCAGCCTTTAATTTCGATAACATTAACCATTAATCTCCATAACTCTATTACAGATTTGAGGTTAACAATACTTTTATTCTATATTAAGGGCAAACCGTATACACATTAATTGACTATAAAAAAATTATATCATTGCTAAGCGAATTGTTTTGAAAATGTGAAATAAATAGTCTTCATAAGTTTGTAAGAAAGAGAAAAGCAAATTTAAATTTTGTAATATAAATTAGGCATATAGTGCGTGTGTTTACCTAAAACATCATATAATGTTGTGTATTATACAATATTACGTTGAAGCTTTTCATTTTTCAATTTAAAATTTCCTTTTAAATGTGTCTACGTACTACACAAACATTAACTCAAGTTTATCTGTCAGAAAAGCTACTCACATGAAATTAAAAAGTCTTGCACCAAGATTAATAAGAAAATATGTTTGATATAATTATGGCTACTTGCGATTAGATGTCTTTGAAATACAATATTTGCGATGGTATTAATGGTGGCATAGTACACTAACCGATGGTATATAATGCACAGAGCTAAAGAGGGAGACATCAGCAAGTTTAGTGTGCGTTGTCTCTGTCACTCAGTACATTATGTGACACAGTGACGTCAGTCGTTCGTAGAGCGCCATGCGTGTCGCCCGATCGACGTTGATTGCGCTCTAAGTAGCTGAACCCGCCAGTTTTTTCGCTCTTGAGCTGTGTGCATAATTTACCTTATATTACTGTAATTATGTATATATGATTTTTTAAAGAGTTTATAAATAAACTCGTAAATCCTGTTTTTTTTAAAGATGTGTAGTTCTAAACCTTATGTAATTTAAAAAGTACAAAATAAAAGAAGTACTTCAGACTAATCCGATCGTCCGTCGAATCACAGGCCCATACAAACTTTTGGCGCAGTAAAAGTAGTTCTATTTTTGACCTGCACTATCAATATTAATGTATCAGTGCGACACACACATCTAAGCAGTCCGCAGACTCCTCCCCTCGCGTTATCTCGCTTGCTCTTACGAGCGAACGGCAATAACGCTCTAAAAGCGGCTGGGTGCGAGAGAGTGCGCGCTATGACTCCAACATCAGAGTGTGCGTTCACACGGATACTAGCAGCGCTGCGGTGGCTGGGGTAAGAACTACTCTTACCCCAGAGAAACCGTGCCAAGAGCGCCTATAAGGCCTGTGGTTCTTTGTACATCTATGTTCTTTGGTTGTACCTACTAAATTTGGTACTTCAGGTTTTTATAGTTTCAAAAAACATTTCACAGTTTATGCCGTTTCCATTGTCAGGTCTGAAATACTAGTTTTGACTTCTCATCTATTACTAAAAATTAACGTTCAAGCTAATATAACGCGTTTTAAATACGGATTATTACTTAATTATAGGAGGAGGTTCTTCGTCTGCACCAGCAGGTGGGGGGTGAGCACACGGGCATCCGTGGGGGCCACTCCTACGGGCCCGAGAAGAAGGAACAACTGTCGGCCATGCCGTGGCTCGGGATCGCCGTCGCCATGGCGCTCCTTGGCATAATTATCGGCAAGTTCTTCATGTGAATAATGGCCCCCCAACCACCCCGCGGCATTTTAACCCCCCTCACAGACACGCCCCCATATCGCACTCAAGGCAGCTTCGATCTTGACATAGCAGACTTCACCATCGGTGCCGCATTTATTGAACTGATAAGGCGTTATTTATATTCGATATTCTGTTTCTATATATGCGTAATTCTTATTATTATCGTCGCGTAAGTGTTTTAGTAGAACGCTGTGTGTTGGATTCGTATGCGTATGATGGTATTGGTTCGCGGTAGAGTTGCAAGTATTGTTGTTTTCGGAACAGTACTGTGTTGTGCGGTGTGGTGGGCTTGTCGGTGAAGAGGATATTTTGGCAAAGAATTTTCGTAAATCTAGTTATTATTTTACTAATGACATTTTTAATTTAAATATTTGATTTCGTGTTTGTTTGGTTACTGCCCGCGTCCGCGTCTATGATGTAATGAATATAATTTGTTATCATTCCTCTGATTGACAGCTACATACTATATTACATAGTTCCGGAAGTTTAAACATCCTCTATATTTTACATTATTATATTTGTAATAATTTTCCTTTTTTTAATGATATATAGAGTATAGTTTTACTAGGATTCTGTTTATAATCGCTGAAGCCTAGCCGCGGGGCGTTTTAGAACGTAACATAAACATGATAAACTGATAAAGTACTTGACATTAGCTATAATAATTATTCATGGTTTATAATATTGTTTCAATTAAAATAATTATTGTAATAATTTTCTTTTAATTTTTTTTCAATTTTGTTTTTTTTTCTCGTTGATCATACGCCGTCGGTCTATCTTAATGATATGTCTCATACGCAAGCTGCATTGATTTTTTTACTCGTATGGAGAAAAAACCTAAAAAAAAACAAGGCAACTTTTAATATAGGCCGTGTCGGTGTAAACTATGAGTTAAAAAAGACCTCTTTAAACGCAGTATCTATAATAAGAATTTACTAAAAAATAGTGATAAAAGTCAGTGTTTCAATTGTCAGCAATACTACTTTTTACCGCATAGTGCCTAGAGCAGTATGACATTGCTTAGACCTTACTACAATATTACAGCTGTATTTTTTAACAGTAAAGTGACAATATTGAGTCTAGAGTAGGTTCCGTTGCCGCTTTTATTAATAACTGTAATGAATTAATGACAAGGCCATCTGCGAATATTTATGCGTATTTATAAGAGTTGCTATCGTTTGATATTCAAATAAAATATGTAACCATTTCATACAATTTTCAATTGTCGTTTCATGATGAAGAAATGTATTATTTCCAAAGTGACGCTAGTTGGAATATTATTAAGCTAGTTGAGACTCAATGTGATACATAATATAATCTAAAATGTTAAAGTCATACGCTTGACTTGCAGCTTAACGTACTTGCAATAATAGTACTTAGTTATCAAATTGTATTTTGGTTACATATAAACCACGAATTGACGGACTCATTGGTGCGTTCCGTTGGACACCTGCCGTGCGCATTAATGGGTCGTGGATTCGAATCTCACCGGGACGACATGTTTATAATTTTCTGTAAGCATGTCTTCCTCGCGTCTGGTAACTTCGAGCATTGAACGGGTGGAAGGAATATCTAAATTCCGACCGGGTAACCAACCACTGTTCATAGATTGAAAACCGTGAAGTATATGCACGCGCAATATGTTGCGCGTTTCGGTTTCAGTCTATGGATTTCTGAATGCTCGAAGTATAAAGTAAGTCGACAGCGCATCATCGACTGATGTTCTGTAGCTGAGGTATCACCTACCATCAAGTGAACCTCATGCTCGTCTGTCGATATCTAACATAAAAAAACGAATAATAGAACTGCGTATGTTTCTATTATATGAGTATATCGACCGTTTTTAATCATGAAATGAGATAGCAACTTATTTTGACGGCTTTCATTATTACACCTCGACTGCATATGCACGATATTGTACAAGCATTCTGTATGACCTTAGCATCTGATGTAAATGGGTTTCGGATTTTACCCTTTAATAAAATAAAATCAATTAAATAGAATAATATGCGTTTAATAATCAAACGATTGCGACATTAAAATAATAATATAGATATTCTATATCACGAAGTCCGTTTGGTTATGAATGTTGCCGGGCGTGCACATATACATTGTTTCAGTGTGCGTAATCGTGTGGCACCGTTCAGTGACCATAACGCACACTAAAACAATGTAGATATATGCATGTGCACGCCTGACAACATTCATAGTCAAACGGACTTCGTGAGATATAATATCTATAGCATGTTACTTACCAGGTAATGATAACGTGGACGTAGGAAATAGTTCATAATATTGTCCTTGACCACCGTTCTAGATTACTGGTTCAAGGACCCTTATGCGATCTGTGTAGATTAAAATGTTTTAAACAATAATGAACTAGCCAATAATCAAATGTCTATTTTATGGGCTTCAGTATGTTTTTACAACGAATACGATACTAATGTACAAGTGGTATTTTTAAATTATGATTTGAGAGTGAAGGAGATGGCAGGCTTGGAGCAATTGTAGCTTGTTATAATGGAATGTATGTTACTGGAAAACGATCGGCATGAACTAAAATGTCGGTCATGGGTAAAATTTTTGAATATTATAAAGTAGAGGATACTTCAGGCAATAATTAACGATACTGCTTAACTCTTTTTAATAAATGTGTCAAATTAATAAGGTTAGGAACACCAGATTTCGCCAATAATACGTTTTATTGGCGGTAATACGTACTAGCCTTGGAAATGAGCGCATTATTTACTACGCCGTATGCTGTAGAATTGTAAGACTCGAAACGTCCATGAAAACAAAACGGGCGGGGCTAGCCTTGTTAAAACGTTATTTGACTCAACAATATATTTGTTCTCGTAAATATTATTTTTTTAATAAGTTTTATTTAGTGTTTTAAAATTTTCGAAATTATTTTAATTAATCATTCCTCGCGACCAGTGCGTCATTTAAATAAATAAACTGGTGGTGGGAGGCGTATAATTTGAAACTATTATAATACTTAAATGTCTACGATGCCACAAGCCATAACGCTACATATAGTAGATTTGTGTCAGTATATATAGAAATATTTTAAATCGCATTTTGTCGTCTTCGTTTTGTAACTTTAAATGCGGTGTTCATCGATGTTCGACTCTACGAACGTACTATATTATACGAGTATGTATAGTATTTAATCATTCACTGCCTGTACAAACAGTTCCGTAACAGCTCATTTCGGTAATTATAAAGCTATACATAGTGAGTTTAGTGAGCACTTAGATAATGTTATTGCTGTACAAACACATGACATTTATTTGCATACTAAGTTTTTGAATATTTTACTCTATTGGTGTAACGGTGATAATTTAGTTTAAAACTTAAAATTATTCAAGTATATTCAAGTATTATATTTAAAGAAGCGATGTTCAAGTCTCTATGTATTAGTAAAAGTTTTTACTTAACATAATTATAGTTTGTGCCTAGACGTGTAATGCATAACTGCGCATATATTAAAAAAGTAATTGCAATTTTTGATCCGTGAGTAATTGTTATTTTATTTAATATGACTCGAAAGTGTATATTTTTCACCCTTCCTAATTAGAAATATGTACGAAAGCTAATTTACGTGTATTTTTGTCTATACATTCGGCTGTTATAAACAATTTAATGCGATTTGTAAAAAAAATCAAAAGACTTGTAAGCGCCGTTATGCAATACAAGAAATATACATCAGTCGTATACCTTTTATATGTGATTCTAAAATACTGGAGTAACACAGCTTGTGAAAGAACATGTTGGATTTTAAGGGTGAGTTTATTGTGATTGCAAATTCAAGTAATCAAGTCATAAAATCTTAGATTTATTTAAGTAAATAGAATAATATTTAAATTGAAAATTTTCCGTGTGGTATTGTTATTATATTATGCTATATTGTATCGTTTTCTGAATAAAAGACTTATGATTATTTTACATTACTATTCCTAATCCTCTCTGGTACCAAAACAATGCTCAAGTCTTCAAGTGATAGAAACAACGGGTGGAATCACGATTTATATATTCTTATGTCATTTCGAGTGTTCAGCAATTACGGTCATCGACGGATTGGATGGTTAGTTATTTAATATTGACAGCTTTAAAAGGACTAATTTCATAACAAATAACATAGAGCTAGCCTGAGGTAGACTCACCTATGTGCAACTAAAGAAATGAAATATATTTTTAGTTCATCCTATTCAATCCTAACACTACTTAAGCATAAATTATTAAAATTTGATTTCTTAATAAATTGTGCTTAGCACTACGTGTTTGTGTAGTGAAGTTTCGATAGAAATGTCACGACACTTGGTATTCTCTTCAAGGTACACATGCTCATAAAATATCATGTTTGTGCTTAAAATTATAATGTTCGTCAAACTGACACATTTGCTGTTGTTAAGCATACTTTTTTAAAGCATGCTCTATCTATCTCAAGTGTTCCAGTTCAGGTAGTGAAAAATGGAAAACTATGTGGCCCTCTCCACAGAATTGAATAAAACCCGTGCCGCAGGTAGCATGCCCAAAAATAGCAATAACTAATTTACTGCACCCATGATTTTATTCAATTCTGTGGAGAGGGTCACTTGGTTTTCTATTTTTCACTATTTGCACTGGAACCAGCCAGATAACTGAATTCCCAAGTCCCCTAATGGGGCATAGGGCGGACCCATTCCTGTATCGGTTTTACTAATATTTTTTTCTTTACAGGCAAGAGTCTACTACCAGGGCACAGAAGGATGATCACCTGATCATCTTTCTGTGCCCTGCCTGACAGATACATTTTTTTAAAATCTTGTTTCCCCGGGATTCGAACCCAGGAATATGAACATGTGTAATTGTATCCTTATGTTTGACGAGCGGTGGAGAACACGCTCGCGTCACGCGAGTTTGTAGCGCAGCGATATTCTGTTGCTGTGCATCTGCTGCGCGTGATTAAAAACGAAACAAAATCTGTATTCATTTGACGTTTCTAATGACAGCTGTCTACGATCAACTTGTACTTTGTAGTTTTAGTTACGCTCAGCATAAGTTGTCTGTTTCTTGTTTTTGTTGGCATAAAAATGAGTTTCCAACTTGCCTTGAGGACTTTATCCCTCTCAGCTGAAGTAGACGAGAGGCAACATCCACGACTTTGAAAAAGTATAAAAGACGATCTGTTTTAAACGAACAAATGTTTGTTAAAACATATTGTCTCCATATGATTGAATGGTTTTATTTTTCGAAAACAACGGGTTCGATTCCAGGCAAATTTTAAAAAATTCAATGATTCAGTTTTAATTGTCATGAAAATCAGCCATGAGTGACTCGATAGTCCTCTTAGTTTTGAATTTGGCCATGAACGCACACTAGAAAAATTCACCTGAATGTATGATAGAATAAGTATTTATAAATACATAAGTAAACATCGTTATCGCGAGGGCACGAACGAATATGCCAAAGAATATCTATCTAGAATAGACTTGGTATGTAATAATACCTAGTTTCACGCGTTCTCTGAGTTTTTATTTGTACCAGTAATGTAATATTTTAAAAAGATCTACATACGTATTTTAGGCTTATCGATTTTGACAATTTTTCTGATTGACCTGGTTTATTCCCTTAAAGATTTTAATTCATGACCTCCTCATATTGGTATTAAACCTCCTTGGCCTTGTTACTGAAAGGTCCCAATGTAGATATAGGTTAGGTACTCTCAAACGACTTTATATAGTTTGTCCACTCTGTCTACATATCTACAAATGATTCCTGCCCCCGCGATAACGATGTCTATACTTAAGTAATAAACATACTCTTTTCTTGCTTAAAGTTTTATTAATATTTTCAAGTGTCACAGCAATACAGCACTGCATCATCTGATTTTGATGCTGCCTCAGCCATCAAAAAAATGCTGATATATTTTAAAGAAAATAATGGTTAATTATAATATTATTATTGATAACAGTATCTACATCTACCACGTCCACTGCGACGCCGATTCCTTTGAAAATTGGTGCTGTAACCTCTTGATTACTGCAATAAAGAAAATGAATATGTAATAGATTTTCTTTTTTACTTCATAATTTTTACTTAAATAACACAAAATTTACCTTTCCTTTATTAGTCCAGTCATTATTGACATTCGAAATCGAAAATTTAATTATAATTCCAAAAGTTTTCAAACTTCGGTCAAGTGAATGGTACATTGGGACGACAATAAATCTCATTTTGCAACCTTGTCCGCAGTCCGGAACATTGTTAAAATTGCAATTAAATTAATTTTTGCTGTATGGTCGTGAAAAAAATTCCAAAAGTTCTGCAAACTTGGGGAAGTTTTCGATCATATTTCATATCACGTATTAAATTTGCAACCAATCTAAGTGTACGGAACATTTTTTGTTATTGAAAATTAATGTTTTTTTTTATATATTAACTTCCATGACTCCTAAAGGTGTAACCTCAATAAAGTATTCAGTGGCGGGACCACCATAAAACCCCAAAAGCTTCATAGTCTTCACATCTACAACAGTTCAAGTGTGAAAATATATGAGTATGTAACTGTAACAGCTAAAATAATTTCAAAGAAATAGATATAGCAGACAACTTCTATAATACTTTTTTCCCAGACGAGTGAAGGACAAGTTTTAATAATTAAAACGTTTCATGCATATTGAATAATTACAGCTGATATAAATTACAAGGTGAATTTTCTAATAATAGTTTTTCAGAAATAGACTTCTTTCGGTTTAATTTACTATATATACTTACATAATGTTATTTTGTGCTGTGAAATCATTTTTTTTTTTTATAATATAGGGGGCAAACGAGCCTGCGGCTCACCTGATGGAAAGTGAACACCGCCGCCCATGAACATCTGCAACATCAGAGGACTTGCAGTTGCGTTGCCGGCCTTTAAAGAAGAAATAGGTTCTCTTCTTGAAGGTCCCCAACTCCCCATGTCGTACCGGTTCGGAAAAATCGCTGGCGACAACTCATTCCACAATACCGTATTGCGTGGAAGAAAATTGCGCATAAAGCGCTCAGTGCTAGACTTCCAAGCGTCAAGATGGTACGGGTGAAACTTGGAGTTTTGTCGCGAGGTGCGGTGGTGAAAGTTAGCGGCTGGGATTAATCCGAACAATTCCTCTGAGCACTCACCATGATAGATACGATAAAAGATGCAGAGTGATCCGACATCCCTACGTAGCGCATATAGCTCTACTTGATTTGCAGACCATATATAGGAATCATGCGAGGCGCCACCAAACTAAGAATTTATGCTGGTAATTTGTAGGTTATGGTCACATATCTGGAAACATTAAGTAAATTATAATATTGATATTTCAGAGAAACATCACCTAAAAACCTAACCAAACCTGGAGATTAAAAAAATGTTTAGTTAAGCAAATATAATGAGTAAATACCCACCTAACCAGATATAAGTAATAATGATTTACCATCTGAACATTTAAGGAGTGATATCCTTTTCTATTAGAATACAGATGTTCATTCATTTTGAACTGGCCTTACCATTTCGATGTGGGTGCAATCCTTTGATATCCTATATCATATCCTTAATAAACATATTACATTTTGTTTGATTTAAAAATTCTTGAAAATGTTCACATACTCTAATTTGTGATCTTTCGTGTGATGTATTCGGGAAATCAAATCCATTGATGACTAATGATAGTGAGAGCATCAACAACCTCTCCGATGCAGGTGTTGAGTTACACCTAGAATTCTTTGGTAAGACCCTGAAAAAAGGCAATAAATAATGAGACAAAAATTCGTTTAATAATTAATTGATTCAGTGATACCAAATATCATAATACCTTTATTTCTATAAGGTTCATCAAAAATCTCCTTAGAGGATTGAGTCACCTGCAATAATTCATCTATATAAGTATGTATTATTAAACAGAGAAAAAAGAACTATTCTAACATGAAATATTGTCATTATAATATTTCAAGAATGTTAATAAACATAAAAATTGTGTGGTATATTATTATGAATAACTTGAATGAAATTTTGTAAGTATTAAACTCACCAAGTAATATAGCGGAATCATCTGTGGTATTAGTGAGACTCTCTAGAATCTAGATGTTCACAAATGTCATTATTATGCCAAATAAATGAGTTGTGTGTAGCTCCACCGTATGACGCATCTATATTTATAATATTGCAATTTGCATTACATTTCTAAAATAGATTACAAACAGTAAATATATCATTTTACAATGTGTGAGTAATATGAGTGAAAGTGTTTCCTATTAAAAAAAACACTTCGTTTTCCTGTGGCCTCACAACTGCTGCATGGGTACAGTCAATATACCAGGAATACCATACTTTTCATAAAAACTGAAATATAAAATTCCAACTCAATAAACAATTACTAATGCAATATCATTTAATCTATTCTGAAGCATATCACACTTATCATAGTATGATGTGCTTCACTTAATTATCAAGTAAAACAACACCTCTCTTTTATAAAATTTCTTTAGTTTCTGTTCTGAGAATTTTATGTAAGCACTTACAGCCTATAGCTTATAAGTGCCTCAGTTCCTTGTTTGAGGCACTTTGGCGGTTGGTTGTGCCATAGAGCCATCCATATTTAGCCCCACTGCTCCATGGTAATCCCTCTCCCATAAATGTAAGTTCCGTAAGAATCTATAAGCACATGTACTTAATAATATGGATATTTATAATAAATATTTTACATGCTGTAAAAATACCTACCAATAAATGAATCGTCTACATAATAAGGACTTAAATATTGAGTTCTTATAAGAAATGTGATAAAATTGGAATCCTATAATAATATAACTCACCTTGAAATTGGGATCAATCCTTCTGGCATTTTTTGTGAGGTATAATTGGGATTATCTCTTCGCATAGATTTTTTTAAATAAAGTTCGACTAAGGCGATCATTTAGAACAAACTTCATCGGGAATTTGCTTATTTAAAAAATATTGTCAAAGCCGAAGTCGTTCTTTAGCTCTTTTCTGATTTTCATCGTGTAATTCTTCTTCGTACACAAAAAAACGTGCATTTTAGAATAAAAATAAATAATGTTTATCTTAAGACTTAAACGAAAGCTAAAAACTAAAAAGTGAGGTTATTGTTACGAGTTACGATCACAATCACAATAATGTCAATTGTCAAATAACGAAAAAGTAAACGTCAAGTGTCAAAGAACTAATAAAGGCCTGCAAAAGTTTATAAATATAAAACATATACCTAATGTCCTTGGGCCTGCACTCCCCGTACTATTGTCCAGTCCTCTCTTGGTGTCCTCGGTAATTTAGGGGACATTTTGTATGGGGTACTTTACGTCCTTTGTATGCTTGATTCGATACAATTTATAAGAGATATATATCGATGGACAAAAAATACTCGAGGGACAGTACCTCGTCTGTGCAGGCCTTAAGTTTAACGAAAGGCAAAATGTCTAGAATCGCGAACTTCGGATCGATCGTCGGATCCGAAACAGTAAAGTTCCGTCAACAGAAACTTCATATTTTGATTTTGGTTATAGTAAATAGACCTCCTGGCATCACATCTACGTTTTCCAATAATAATTATTGTTGCCGGGCACGATATTATCTTCTTTGACGTTGCATTCCCTTCGTTTAGTGTATGACTAAACGAAGGGAATGCATTTTAAAAGACTTTCTGTCAAACAAATCGAAACTAGAAAAAAGCGAAAACGAGTGTTGGCTAGCCATATCATAGATAAAACTTGAAATTTACATCTATGTTGGCTATATCTATGGAACTAAATGATCTGCGCTATCAATGGAATCTAACGTTATCGCCAATGGAATCTAACATAATTTACATTGGCTTCGTTAACGACAGACTACGTGACATTTTTTTACGTAAGATATCGACAGATGAGCATGAGGTTCACTTGAAGGTAGATGATACCTCAGCCACAGAATATTAGTCAATGCCACAATGCGCTGTCGACCTACTTTTTACTTCGAGCATTCGGAAATCCATAAACTGAAATCGAAACGCACAATGTGCACTTCACGGTTTTTGCATCTACGAACCCGGTCGGAATTATATTATTCTTATATTCCTCCCACCCGATCAATGCCTTCGGGCCTTATCAGACGTAGGAAAACATGCTTACAGAAAATTATAAACATGTCGTTGTGGATGAAGGTCAGGAATAGACGTCTTTGTATTGATTCTTGTAGCGGATTATAGATGTCGCTACATCGTCCTGGTGGGATTCGAACCCACGACCCATCGATGCGCACGACAGTTGTTCTCTAGCATGTCATGCCATTTTCGTATTTATCTACTAGCGACTTCTCTAATGAAATGTTACTTAATACTTTTTCTGAAGCTTCTGTGCCCTGCCCGACCGAAACAATTGTTTGAAATCATGTTTCCTCGCGTTTTTTTAAGCGGGAACTTCGGACGCACAAGCATTGCGATTACCACGGAGCCGATTAATCGGAGAACATCCTTTCTTATTGAAGCTAATTGTCCAAAAAGGAGTAAATAAAAAAAATATTATTGAAAATGCACATTATATTCATTTAATTAGTTTAAACCAAATATGATAAAATCTTGCACAATAATTAAACTATCTAAGACTAAAATGCAGGCATTACAATTTAAAATTTTGCTTATTTTTGCACCATTTTACTTATTTTTGCACCATAGTAAGGATACATATGAAATCCAAAACATAAAATTTATAATACATAAAAAACTTTGTGAACAATACATAATATACACGGTCGATGTCAAAGAATATAAAAAACCTAGGGCGGTACTTTGCTTCTGCTTTCTTCACGTGCAGCGACATTCCGGCGGCACCCTGTTTCGCCTGTCGGGGATGTCGTGGTCGCACCCTATTAACATAGAGCGGTCGCTACTAGCGACCTCTAGCGATCGGTGGCGGCGCTTTGCGGGTATAGTGTACGCGCGAGTGCTATAGTGTACGCGCAAGTGCTAGTCTCCTCCTGCGGTATGTGAGCGGCAGGGCGGGGGATATTTACACACGTCAAGCTGACTCAGTCGGCCGTCGACCACCGCGACGGTTACACGACTTATTTGTTCCTGTCAGTTTATTCCAAACACACATGAGTTAAATATCCTATGATGGGTCCGCCAATACCACGACAAGTGAAAAATATTATTTAGAAAATGAAATTCGAGTCTGCAAACATCTGAAATTACAAAATTTTCATCTTCACGGAAAGCTGAATACTTATTGAGAAATGTTAATTTGTTTTTAAAACTGTTTTGTACCATTAATAATAAAATTTAATTAACACTTTTATCTGTGTGTTTTGCTTAGCCCGGAAATAGAAAATATAATTTTATAATTTAACCGTAACATTATTTAAGTAAGTTTCTAATATAGTTATCCGGAGATTTATCTGTTCTCATATGTCTCGTGCGTGTCTTGAAAATACGCGCCCTCCCCCGTCTCACCGCTCACATACCTCAGGCGGAGACTAGCACTTCCGCGCGGACTATAGTCTCCTCCTGCGGTATGTGAGCGGTAGGGCGGGGGATATTTACACACGTCAAACTCACGACTTATTTGTTCGCGTCAGTTTATTACAAACACACATGACTTAAATATCCTAAGATGGGTCCGCCAATACCACGACAAGTGAAAAATGTTATTAAGATAATGAAATTCGAGTCTGCAAACATCGGAAATTGCATAATTTTCATCTCCATGGAAACCTAAAGAAATAAAAAAGACAGTTTGACGATTTTGATATGGGAGTAATACGAAAAAAAAATCATCAGTATTAAATATTTTAATTTACTTATTGAAATGTTAATTTGTTTTTAAAACTGTTTATAATATAATAAAATCATAAATAATAAAATTAAATTAACACTTTTAACTGTGTGTTTATTTTCGTTTAGCCCGGAAATAGAAAATATAATATTATAATTTACCCATTACATTAATTAAGCCATGGTTATTTAGTAGTTAGTTAGTTTCTAATATAGTTATCCGGAGATTTATCTGTTCTCAAACATCTCGTGCGTGTCTTGAAAATACGCGCCGCTCACATACCTCAGGCGGGGACCAGCACTTCCGCGCGGACTATAGCACAACACTAGCGCGCCAAAAAATTTATAATTCCGGTTCATATACATACATACGAGATGTATTTCCATAGATTAGCAAAGATGTTATGTTATGTAAAAAGATGTTATTCATTTGTATATATCAACAATTTGCTATCTTCCTATCGACATCTGAATTAAATGCAATCACGTACCTATAGGTATAATCAAATAATTTAATTTAAATGTAAAATATGGATTAACATTGGGATTTGTAAATTAATTATATTTATAAAATAAGGAAATTATATCAATTTTCTGGCTAAATTTTAGTCTTAGATATTAACATCAATTCTAATTAATATGATAAATAATTTGTGATTATAATTATTTATGATATCTACAACATATAAGCTCCGATAGAATATCTTTAAACATTAATATACAAAAATAAACATGGCCTACGTTCTCAACTATAAACAATGGCTGATGCTAAACCAGAAACCTAATTAATTAAATACTGTGCATCATTGAGATCATTTTGAAAGTAATCCTAATCGAAACATTTAATACTTATTATTATGCTATTGTTTATTAATTAATAGTAATACGCGCAAAGAAACAAGTGTATTCAAATTGTATGTTACTGGTTTATCTATTTAGGAATTTACTACGGATTCTAGAGGAAGCATTAGCTGTACCTATCCTAAGCTGGACACATGGAGGACACATAGCAAAAAAAGTTTATCTTGAAACAACACTAGGGCCAAACCTTGTTTGTCGTTTAACTTCAATAATATACCGAGAAAATAAGTCAAGTGGTGACTATCTCGACGGGTCCAAAGAACAAAATCGTATCTGTGAAATCTTTTATTTGCAGATACGATTTTGTTCTTGGGACCCGTCGATCTATATACAGGATAAGGCAGACTATAGGTAAGGTCAGCATATATTATACAAGACAGTATTACACTTAGAACTGAACACTTACAAAGCATTTACATTATACATTTATCTACAGAAAGTGACACATTAAGAGATTCGTTTTTAAACTAGTAAGTAAATCAATTTATTATAGGACACATAAATACATCCATTAGACTATCTTAAACAACTAATGCAATACTATAAATAAATACCTTTAATAATATACAATTAATATAAAAATTAAACAAAACATTGCATAAATGGCAAATAATAAAATTTAAAATAATTGGAAGGAATAGCCTAGAATCTAGATAGATTAAAAAAGGATAGCTTATTCAGTAACTGATTCTTTTGTTTTTACTATTTTTGCAGATTTGTCTAACACATGATCTACTAAATGTCAAGTCACATCTATTAAGTAATCCATTATGATATATTCAAGACTGGATTAAACGGCGGCCATACGGGCCTCTACAATAGAGACTTCGGAAAACACACTTTTCCTTTGATATTTTTATTCGCTGTTTTACCTTCACCTACTGTACTTTGTACGAACATGATTATATTGTTCTTAAGTATTAAAAAATTTTTCATTTTATTTGGAAAGTACTTTTGGGCCATCCTTGTTGTCCCAAGGCCTCCAGCCGGCCTAGCATGACAACCGCGACAAAATTTTGTCGACCGTTTTCTCGTGTTTTAATTATCTCTCTGTCTTCCGGGTCTAACATGACAAATATACTTAACGGCAGACCTCCAAATCCGGCCCTGTATATAATCTAATATACTCATATTATGAAAATCAGCGATCCTATGTTCTGAAGTATTTAATTATATTATCAAATCCTTTTATAGTGGGTTCTTTATAGAACATTAAGGTGTTCTATTACTTAGACCTATAGGGATGTCGAACCTATTTTCTTTAAGGTAACAGTAGACAACTATAAGTCCAGAGCTTTGTAGGCCAAATTTACAACTTCTAATAAGGTATACTATATATAGAATAAGTAAGTACATTCAATAAATCATAATAATAGTGTACAGTATAAAAAATAAAATGCATCACATTAATGTCAATAATTAAGCATTAAATAATTTTTACAGCCATAATTATAAATATCTTAACTATAGGATATTGCAGTTTACATTGTAAGGAAAAAAGAAATTATGTAATATGACTAACTGTATTACTAATCTATGAATAAATAATGTTTTTGGTCACTATTAAGAGTGCCCGAGACTAGTAGTTATTATTAATAATTCCATCAAGAAATTGCATAATAATCGTAGATATTACTCAAGTGATTAATTTACAAGTGCTAAACATTATTATTTATGTGTGATTATTATAGAGATTAAGTAAAAATTATGATTTCTCGACACTTATAAGCACTATGTCAATCTATTAATTATGTAATAAATATATTGAATAATATTACACATTACATCAAAAATAATATTTAAAAAAAAACAAAATGATACTATAAAGGTTCCGTTTTTGGTTCGGAGTACGGAACCCTAATTAACAATGAATATAAGTACCAAAATAAATGTTATTGAAAATTGGTATACAGTAAAAATAGGTAGTGAGTTTGGTATCAGAATTAAAAAGTTAAAACTGTAGATAATTTTAAACAGACAAATGTTTTATTTTTTTACGGTAACGTCTTGCGATTTTAATGTACGAGTAGGTATTATAAGTTCTCGCATTACTCCACGTTTTAATATGTAGTAAATTTACTATTTCATAAATAACGTCGACATAAAAATATGGTATCAGTATTCTAGCCATAAACATAGAGAAAAATATTACATACTTAGAATTGAATGGTACTGCATAATCTTATATCTCTTCCATAAATAACAAGTATATTTAGATTATTGAAAGTACGAGTCCATGCTACTCCTACGACAGACATTTACATTACAACACGGAAGGGTTATTAGGCGAAATAAGTACAAAGCATATTAAACATAGGCCTGAATCCTATTACTAACGATTCGATTTGATAAATAAATAATTAATAATTTCATGATAAATTTTACTGAATCAAAATTCTAGTGTCTATTGGTCTATATCAATCTTAGTCGTCTTTTCTCCAAAAGTTGGTTCGTCTTTTAAGAAGGTACCTGAACGGCCCATACCCGAAATTTCCAACGGAGAGTCAGATTCTTTGGTTGTTGTCTTTTTCGTTGTTACCTTTTTAATAAGTTTCGTCTGTGAGATATCTTTTACTATTTTCGTGACCATCTTTGCTGAACTCGATTTGGTAGCATTCATCAAAGAACCTGGAACACTTCGTATTTGTGTAGTAATTTTAAGTTTTGGGGATGCCGAATTTTGATTCTGTGTTGAGGTCATGGGCACACGTCGTTTATTATTCCCTTGGTCTCGGAGTTCGTAACGATTGGGTACTGAGTACTGATTAGAATACACTGGTATCTTCGTTTTAACGTTAAAGTTGAGCATTGCGGATGCGACGTGTCTCGTCGATCTCACTGCTGTAAAGAAATTTATATTCGTTCCATTGACATAAACGGTGCAAATGTCTCTCACTAAGTCTAATTTTGAATTGAGATTTTGTTAATATTGCGTAATTAAAGAGTAAATCCACAATATGAACAAATCACTAAATTTGTTTTGTGCTCCATAACAAAATTATCAAGGTCTTTGCGTACTTTGTTAGCTCAATAAGGACAATGCTTTACTCTTAAAATAAGGAGTAAGAAGAAATCATTTTTAACTCAAATGACACTTAGTTGGCCGAATTCTCGAACGCTAATCAACATTGAGGTGTACTTAAAAGTGTCTCTAACCCTTTCATTACGAAGGTAAAATGAAAGACAGAAACATTTTAAGAAGCCCTCAAATTTTGATTATCGTTTCAGTATTCCGCAGAGTGAGTTTTACCTTTAAACTGACGAAATATTATTATTTTAGATTAGATAACTTACTATCATAAATTCATGTTTTAACGAGAGGTTTAGGCCTTGGGTTGATAGATGAGTTAGACACTTCTTTTTTTATACGAATCATGTAGCATTACTATGGATTTTCTTGCAATATATTATTATTGCATAAATTACCTTGAAAGGTCATATAACTGTCGTCTGCAGTTTATATTAGTCGTAATAATGGATTATGTGTGTTTGCAAACATTAGCTGGGAAACTTGACATTCTAAAGAAATTGCTAAAATTGCTGATAATTTAATTTACTTTTACTAAATCTAGTGAAATAGATAAAATCAGTTTCTAATACTCGCTTAGTTTTAAAGCCAAGTATATTTAACGCTAACGTGACTGTTGCGTTGATGTAATTAATACAATGTATAGTACCCTAATTTTCCAAACATTTTTTAAACAAGCGTTTGCAAACAGACGAATTATAAAATGATCCCTCGACATAGCTATAGAAATCATACAGAATACCTTTTCTCAGAAAGAAGTAAAAGTATACTTACATTCGACAGATCCTCTACAAGTATGTTTCGCCTTAGTGTAAGTTGCATATTTATTACTGGTCTGTGATTCACTGAGTGAATCTGTTGAGGGTTCAGCAGTTCTGGGCCTAGAAGACGTTGCAAGGCTGTCTTGTGACATCGCTTTAGATTCTTTAGCTTTGAAATTAGTCTTTAAATTCCTGTTAAGGACTGGACTGGAATTACGTGAAGATTCACTAGATGACACAATTTTGTTCATGAACTTTTTCGGTGTTAACTTTTTTTCATCTTTACACGGTCTCGGCTCCAGATATCGAGGTTTTGTATTTCCAAAGGGATGCGGTCGGCTCACAGATTTAGTGCCGCGGTCCTGCGACAGATTTGTTTTTGTTTGATTGTACTTAGCGCGTTCTTCTTGTGCCTTAGTTGTCCGAACTTTAGGTGGGACTGTTTTCACATTTTTCTTGTCTCGAAGTTCCACGTTGCTCTTGAGCTTATCGGGGCCAACGATCGCGGAAGGCTTAGCTTTGTATGGAACGAATGAATTACGAACTTGTTCCATATCGAGACTTCGCGTTGCGTTCGAATTAATGTGGAATTTGTCTGGTTTGCTGTGTAACACGCTTCTACTCTTTCTATCTTGTAGAGGTGATGACGTGATTGGAACGACTTGAGGGCCAAACATGATACAACCGAGTTCTCGAAGTCTCTTTCTTAAGTCAGAAGGCAAATCTTTAAATGCTTGAGTTCCAACAACACGAGGAGCGGCTCGCACCAAAGTTCCTTCACACTGTAAACGCCAACTGCCCGCGTGTGTGTACAGAAGATTATTAGGATCAGGAATCTTTGTTTGAGTGCCGTTCGATATCAAATCTGGTTTGGAATATTGTTGATTCCTTATTTCTCTTAGAAGGTTTGACAGAAAGGCGTACGCTCGGCAGGTTTCATCAGGTGGAGCCCATTCTATAGCCGCTGTTAAACAGTCATCTAATGCCTGTTTAGCCGATTGGTGAGTATCGTTCGGAACCGTTGCTATCATTTCGAGCACACATATGAGTCTGGGAGCAGCAAAATGCGCAGCGGCATTAACTAATCGTCTACACATCCGTGCCACTATCTCTGCCCATCTACTGTTTTGCAATGACGCAACTGAAAGATGCCAAATAATCACATACTATAAGACTAGCCAATTCATAAGTTCTTATACATGTTAATACCATAATAATAAAATATGAAAACTTAATAAGATAATTGATAATATTATACTCAAAGGAGCATTGGATATATTACGTGATTACTGCTATTTTAGTCTATTGCACGTGCGATAAAAGAGATAATCAGTCCAATATTCACCTGTAATACCGCATCCATACACTGTATCGATAAGATTATCCGTTGTCAAATTGACAATATGCTCCTGATAGCATTTATCTAGTAATTCTTTAGGAAGAGTAGCAAATGCTTTAGTAGGCCAAACTTTTGAGAAATATTTCGTAATCCATCTTAGGCATTTACGGTACAAATCGTCTAATCCATAAACGGAAGACAAAGGAAAGCATTCTAGGACACCCGCAGTACAAACTTGGCATGGCTGTAATATAAATAACATTGGGTCATGGCGGCGCTAAAGATAGAATGTAAAATTAAAAATTCAATAGCCCAAAAATATTTTAAAATTTAAATTTCAACGAATTTTTTTTAGTTTTTTCGGTAATATTAATAAAACATGATGGTGGTATGATACATACCCTATGAAAGTGATGACAATATTTAGCCTTAAGTGTGAACATGATGGCTTCCTTAAGTCCTTCAAGGCTCAGCATATCTGCTATGGTGGCCAACTCCACGATGCTTATAGAGTCCGGTATGGTTGACAATCCAGAATAAATATGGCACAGGGCGAAATGAACAACGTTGAACGAGAACCTGAAATGATTAAAAGTAAGTATGGTTACGGCAGTTAGCCATTTTGAAAATATAGACTCAAAATAGCAGACTTGTAATAATCATAATCTTGTATTTTCTTATGCAACCTTATTAAGTAAAACTACATTTTTACAAGGTTTTTATGTACTTACGGTGGGAGAATTATGACATTTCCAGCGCTTTCAACCCATCCTCCACTTAATATACCAGCAAAGTACTGACACCTAAAACAAAGATATATATAATATCGCAAATTACAATTTAGTTTTTTGGTCACGTTATTGTTTTTTTTATAGAATAGGTGGCAAATGGGCTAGTTTGCCCACCTAGCCCAGGTTCACCTGATGGTAGGTTATTACCGCTGCCCATAGATATCTGCAACACCAGGAGGCGTGCATTGACTTACCTTGAAGACAAAATGCATTTATGTGCCTTTATTCGCTTTCCTGAAACTTCTACAATGACATCCGGTGCTATTTCTTCTAAAAACATTCGCAATAAGTCTTGTCCTAGGCGAGATTGACAATTTCCAATCAGACTAGATGTTTGGCTAGTCTCTTCTGTGGTGCTATTCTCTGTAAAATAAAATGTGGAATATTCCTGTAAATTGTTCGTTATACGTACATGGTAAGAAAAGTAATAATGATTTGACTTACCAACAACTGAGCGACACATACTGCTTTGGACGCTGCTTAGTTCTGAGACGTCTGAAACATGATCATCCGTTTCGCTCGGGCTTGGAGCTATACCAGATCTAAAAGGTGACCGAGTCCTTGCAGATAAAGATCCAGGCATACTTTTGCTGAATTCGTTCTTCAAGTGTGGAAAAAGTCTGTTTAAACTCAAAGCATTTTCAGAATGGAAGGAACTAAGTACCTCTATCGATCGAGAGGCCATTGTCTGATTTTGCTTTCCCCAATTATTGTCTGGAATAGATCTCGTCATCCTAACATCGATGATATCTTTCTCATTTTGAACATGAACCGATATATCAGATTGTGGCATGGGTTTATCCAAATCAGACAATTTTACAAAAAGATCGCCAGAAGATTTGTGAGTCATTTCTTCATGAATAACTGTAATCGTATTCGGTTTTTTGTTTTCATTGCTTGCACTCCGTGATGATTTCTTATCTTTCGATAAATCTTTTTGATCAGTTTCACCGATATTAGACTTATTTATTTTATTCGGTATGCCAATGATTTCAGTGATACTTATATTGGGATCATTACACAAAGATTCAATTTCTTCGAAAACTGCTGTATTGTCGATACTTCTTTCACATATTTTAGTCGTAGCCATCTGGTTATTTTCGGTTGATTTTTTTGTACTATTACACTGTTTTAAAGCACATTTATCGGACTGTTTTTTTACATTTAATGAAGATGATAACCTTGTAGGCATTTCTTTTACAGGACCCTTATCGCCCAAATCAATGTACATGGAAAATATATTCTTTTTTTCATGCAAACTCTCTGATTCATTCATTTTATTCAGTGGTAATGGGTCAGGTAAATCTGATAGGTCTATATAAAACTGATGACTTGATTTTTCACTGCTGTCTGAGTCAACGGAACCTCGGCTTTTGTTATTACTGTCATGTCGATTTCTATGCTCATTTTTTATCCCTTCGCAAGCCTTATCACCTGGTCTTTTAGCATGAAAAAATTTTGCATTCTTGTCTGTTTCTGATTTCGGTGTAGAAGACATATCAACAATCCAAGTGGATGGGATAACATCACTTTCATTATAAAGTTGGGAACTATTATCAATCTTATGAGTGTTTTCTATTTCATGACTATCATGACCTTCATATGATCGAATTTTTGATAATGTACCTTCCGAAATTGTTGAAGATGACTCATCACAACGCGACATTTTTATGTTGGTATGATCATCCCTTGAAATATTTAAAGTGTCTTTATTAATTTCTTCAGCTTCGTATGACTTTACAGATCCCATATTTACAGACAAAATGGAGTTATGTGGTGTTGAAACAACGTAAATTGTACTTGCATAAGATAAAGCATCATTATCACTCGTTTTTTCAGTCCCTTTTTTATGTATTTCTTGGTGGTCATTTGTATGTGTTGGAACAGCCGTTTCGAATGCATTACTACATAAAGAATCTTCTGTGATTGGTGTCATTTCAAAGATCGTTGGTGATAAATCTTTATTGATAGGTTGTTCCAAAGAATCCTCATTATCATTACTTTCAGACCAATCGCTTGGGCTAATGTCCAACTTATGAGCTGTGGTACAGGGCAACGGTTGCGTCGCAACTATTGAAGAGTTATTTCCAGTACCTTTATTCAGAACGTGCTCTTTAACAGTATCTTCTTCATCTACTAAACTCGACGCATCTATAAAACAAGAAGTGGGTTTCACTTCTTCATTTTCAGCACATTTTAAAGCTGGCTTACAAGGATTTACTTGTTTGAAATATAACTGTTCATTAAATAGCCGCTCATTGTTTAAGAACTTCCCACAAATTTCTTTCTCTGATCCTTTGGGAGGAAAAATGGATTCCCATGACCCAGTCTCTGATGAAACAGAGGATGATTCAAGTATAACAATTTCTTCATTTTGTCGTTGCTTTTCTTGCTTAGATGATTTTGGACATGTTGCATCCTTGATTTTAATTTGTTTATATTTATCGATTTCTTCATCTCTACTTAAAGCAGTTAGGCTTCTTGAAGATGTGTCTGTGTTAGAATCAAGTTGTCTCAATTGCAAACAATGATCAGAATCTACATAAGAATGGTATGTGCCATCAACAGAAGTATTAGCATCGTCTGTTCCAGATTCATGTAAAGCACTTTCTGTTAATGAAACATCTGTTGTTGTTACGTCTTTATGACTGCTCAGGCTCTCCAACATTCCAGTGTTTTCCAAACCAGAATCAGATGACGTAAAAATATTATTCATTTTGGTGAAATCTTCCCCAACATTTATCTGAGGAAAAAATTCTGTTGAACCCAAACCTGGGGAAAAATTTAATGCAGCCGACAAATAATCCGAGGACGAACTGGGATCGTCTGTTATTAAACTATCTGGTGAACAAGCCGAGTTAAATGTGCGTTCTATTTTAGTTCCACTATTTATTCTCTTGACAGTTTGCTCAGATTTATCGATTGAATCCAATACTTGATTGAAATTTATTTCAAGTTTAGATGAAGTTATATTTTCTTGACAAATTTTGACGTCACTTATATCGTCAATTCGATTATTATTAATAGTATCACAACTAAAGGAATGTTTAACTGTTTTGGATGTATGACTAGAAATAAGTGAAAGTGTAGTTGGTTTAACGTGTGGTACTTGTTTAATAGTAGATGAATCTTTATCTTGAGTTTTAATTATAGAATGAAATGCATCAGATAAAGCATCCTGTTCACTTAGTTCCTGTTCCAATAAATTACCCTCTATTGGTACAAGGGCATAATATTCTTTTGTGAGTTCTGTATTTGGACTTGTACCATTAATTTTAAGTACGTTTCTTTCCACAAACGGACTAACACATTTAGGTGTTAAGAATACTTCAGCATCTTCTTCTTTTGTGTTACTTCTTTTAGTCTTTTCTGTGCTTAAAAATACAAAGTTGCTTTTCAAATATTTTATTATTTCCCTTTCTTGATTTTTAATATCACACTCTGTGTAAGCATCACTGAAACAAAGACATTTTATAACCCTTACTTTTAACAATTATTAAATAAATAAAAAGCAAGAAATTTTTCTTTTATATTTAATATAAAATATTTTCAAAATTAATAGGATAGCGGAGAGATATATTTTTAGTTCACCTTATAAATGAGTAAATTTCATCAAAGGTATGTCGTTCTAAGTTGACATGCAAAATTGTTTCAAGCTTATGATAAAATTTATGAGTGCGTGCTTTTAATATACAAGAATGGGTTAGTATTTTTAGCTTTCCACAAACCACTTCAAGGTCTGAATATATAGATTCATCAAATATTCTGCAAAAGAAAAGTAAGGTCAATAAATTATAAAATATTATAAAAACTAATGTTAAATTTAACTTTGTGTTTACTATTAAATTGCTTAAAAACTCATATTATTTTATTAAACATAAGATTTAAAAAAATTATTAAATGTCCAATATGTATACTATAAATTATATTGTTAAGATTGGTGCACTAAATAATTATGAAATGTTATAAGCCCCATACCAAATACCAAATAAAGAAGCCAAACAACTTAAAAATACATTAGTAGGAGAGCCCGTGGGAGATCGTCCTTCACCGATCTGATAACCAGATGAGACGTATTTTTTATTAAATATTTTTTATAAACAAATATGCCTATAATTGCTTGCCTATCGAAAAATGGTCATGGCTATTTTTAATTAAATTAACTTTTATCGATTTTTTTTTCATCACCTTCATACTTTTGATAACCAAATGAAATTTATTTGACTGATAGTTTTTGATACACAGAATATGCCTAGGTATGCTTGCCTACTCATTTCAGTGTATAACTACCTGGCAAGCAGGTGTAAACAGGTAAGTCAAAATAATAAAAAAAAAATTAAATAAATAAATAAATAAAATTAAAAATAAAAAAAAATTAAAAATTAAATTAAATTAATTAATTTTTTTTTTTTTTATAAAAAATAGCCATGACCACTTTTCGATAGGCAAGCAATTATAGGCATATTTGTTTATAAAAAATATTTAATAAAAAATACGTCTCATCTGGTTATCAGATCGGTGAAGGACGATCTCCCACGGGCTCTTAGACCATAGATGGTACATTCTTTAAAAAACATCCATTTCGTAAGAAATAAATTATCAGATTTATAAGTTATCACATTTTGAATTAAAATGTTTGCTAACCCCATATTTTCATTATTACAAAAACAAAACATGTTTGTTTTAATACTGTTACTATAAATATATATATAATAAATATGACAGAAAATACCTTGCAACATCTTCTTCTAGTTGTTTCTGCAAGTAGAGCTCCAACTTTGACTCTTCATCTGAAGCTGAAGATTCATTAGCCGTAACCGGCTTAAACTTCGTGTCCGGCATTAAGCATTTCTTACACTTAAATGTAATAATATATTACAATAATTATATTCAATAGCATTTCTTAATGCTGAAAGCCTGTTACTTTTTAAATGGAGTAAAGAATCTACTACAGCTACAGCTTTCAATACTGAGACAAAATTTGCTTATAAAATGATCACTTAATCGAGTAGTGTTTTTAAGGTAGCTTCTAACAATTCAATGTCAAAAAATGGAGGAGATGACGGTACTCTGAAATAACGACTGGTACGACAGACACGATTTCGTCCCACTTCGTCAATACTCGACCCCAAAGTGCAAGCGTGATGCAACGGTGCGTCCGTGACACCGTCATCCCTCGCGCACCGCACCACCGAATACCTCGCACGGCAAGTCTTCTGTTACACTCAATGCCAGCGCTGTGCTAGCGAGAATATGGGGCGACCGTGAGGAGAATGCTGAATGGAACGAGGTGACTAGCCGTCGCAACTGACGTCACAGCATAGCAAAGCTCGCGGTACGGCAGCACCCCGTTCTACTACTTTGTAAGCATGGGAAAACAAATTTTATTTTCTTGGCAAGTGGAGGCTGCAGGAGTGCTGGCCATCTACACTCTCGATTTATTCAGTTGCTTGCTATACTACGAGATTGACGTGATTGAAGTGACTGCTCTAGCTACTTTATGTGCCTACTAATATTATAATGTCTTGCATTTATATCACCTAAATATTTTTTTTGGATTCCAAATTATTGGTTTCATTTGACATAATTTCATAAAAGCAGTACACAAATCGTACAGTCCAAAATAGGACATTTCACAGGAACAGGACATACATAGGACATTTTGCTGGTTGATATAAATTAAAGAAAATATTTGTTGTCACATTTTTTTATATATAAACATTGAATTTATAAAACAAAAAGTATTAATGAAGGTTAAGATATTATTCACAATAAAAAAATGTTTTGGCTGTTTTATAAAATAGAGACAAAAATCATTACATTTTTTCATACCACTGGGTCAGTTATTCCGATGTGTATGTGAGTTTTATCTACAATAAAATATGGACTATATTGGATGGCAAGGTGAGCAAGCGGAAGAGTGTGGTTGATTTTCTCGCCCTACCCCCTCGCGTCCTTTGACTCATGCCCTAAATCCAACACAAAGCGGACCGACAGCAAGGCGAGGCGAGAAAAGATAAGTAGACACCAGCACACTGTCCTGGAATCTAGATGGGACATTAAGGCCGAAACCACGGTGGAACAAATGATTTCTCATTTACTGAGTATATGTCCCAACAATACCTGCTTTGTTGAGGAGCTTAAATATAGAGGAAACTATGCATCATTTAAAATAACGGTGCCCATTAAAAATAAAGATAATATTTATATGTCACCTACACATACACCTACCTATGCAGAGGATATGCACATTAAACCCTGGTGTGGTGGGCTTTGTGGGCAAAAAACTCCCGCACAAGACAGAATATAAAACTACAATATGTTCTATCAGAAAATATGTGGTATTTGCTCTAAATTAGATATCTGTAAAAAACAAATATTTTCTAAGAATTTTTTTATTTATTATATCACTGAAACTTTCTTAAATGGTGGTGTACATGATTCTGAAGTGTTTCCTGATAGGTATACCATTCTTAGGAAATACAACATTGACAACAGTGGCTTATTTTTATTATATTAAATTATATCAGTATTACCTTCAAGGTTGACATCACCTTGAAGGTTATACTGATATAATTTTATATAAAAAAACACCATCATAAGTACCCTGAAGCTGGGATATTTGAACTTCCATTTTACACTGTTTTCTTAACCCCTTTTTCATGTGATTGATTACAAGTACTTCTTTAATATATTACACTACAGAAGTTATACTTTTACTTACAATTTCAGGTATGATTAATACCTATCTATAGTGTCATGTTAATATTATATATTTCAATCATTAATAAAAACATCTACATTCATATCATGTTACAGCCCAAAGACATTTATAATAAATGACATCATACACAATTAGGATTTCTATTATTATTCTAGCAACATCACAATTCATTATCTTCCGCGGCGAATCAAACTTGATATTGAAACAGGATTGTTTTTTATGAGTTCCAGTGAAACAGAAATCACCTTAACATCCAATTATTAATAGTAATTGGTTAACAAATACTGCTGGAACGTTAATAAAATAGTAGGACGTCGCTTGTTTACAATAGTCATCGTATATCGTATATTTTATAAATTGTAATAAAGGTTTTATAACTTCCGTCTATTTTTAACATTAACAGATATATTTTTAAATAATTTAACTATCAAATTAAACATACCTCTGAAATATCTTGTCTAGTGTAACACTAAAGAAGTCTTGAAAGTCCATTGTATCGAACACACATCACAATTTTTTTTTAATACTTATATTCATAAAAATTAGCATTATATCATCTTATACATTAAAATTCTATTTTATTATCATTGGAAATCAAATTATTAAATCACAAGTACATTTCTCTTTGACACTCAACATAGCTTCCAATTATACAGGCTACTTAAAACTAGACTTCGTTCCGATCGATCTCTAGCGCCATGTTACTAGAGCCGGTTTGTGAAAAATATTAGGTTGATTACATACGAAAATAAAGCATAACAAAACTCCATTCGCTCAATAGACACAGCATATATAATATATTTAAATCTTACCTTTATAAGTAAGCAATAATATGTATGTCCCTCCTAAGAGTATTTTTACAAGATCCTAGTTTGTTATAGGTATGTATACCTTCTATTTTATGTTTCTTTAACTATTCAGTTAGACCTGCGCTGTTTCTGGATATTTTATTCTATTGCGCAATTGGATTCAGACATACCATACTTACATTATTTGATAAATAGTTTGGACAGGAAATTCTATGTAAGTATTAGTTTTAAATATATTATTATAAAGTTTTAAATATATTTTATAATTAACGAACGACCCACCCCAGCATCGCACGGGTAGTAGAGCATATTATGCGTAACATGTTTTATCTGTCATAGGGTCGCGCGCGTTAATTATTTTCGGTAACTCCTAAGATATTCATTTAAATTATATGGTATAATAATTTGCCTGAGATGCTTAAGCTAACTAACGTATTTAAGTTGATACAGATCTCAGATTAAGTATCTATAGCTGATGTAACACTAAAATATTAAAGCGCGATAGCAACTTACAATTTGTATGTAAAAAAGAAGGACAAAATACAGATGTTTTGTCCCCGTCGGCGTGGCCACTTATTCTTAAGTTTGGCAAAAGTGATTTATGACAAACTTCTTCGGCGCCATTTCAACATAATATGCGATTTTTGGTGTTTGTAGTGATTTAAAGTGAATGTTGATTATTTTTCAGACATATACCTACTCTGTTAATTAAGGTTTCTTAAATGTGATAACAATGGTAGGTTGTTGTGTTAAAGGCTGCAAAAGCCGAAGTAAACGAAATATAAATGGAATCACAATTCATTCGTAAGTATATGATTATCTCTTTAATTTGGCAAAATATCACAATGTAATGGTTTATGTTTTCCTATAGTCGTGTTTAATTATTTTTGGGTAACTAATGCTTATTTTTCAATATTTAAAATAAATTAAGAAAATATAACCTAAATGTTTGACAGATTCTGTGTTGCCAATTTACACTTTTTATTTTCCCAAATTTTCTTAGGTAACTAATTAATTAAATTCAAAATAAAAAATAGATAAGTAATTATTTCACAGATCTTAAGATTTAAATATCAAGTTAATAAAGAATTTTTATTTTCAGGTGGTTTTCAGTAACATTCAAAATATTACACTACTAGAACAGTCAGAATCTTCCAAAATAATATGTAATGAAACCAATATAAAACATGGGTGAAGAACATATAAAAGCAGTATTAAATCAGAAAAAATCAAATCGACTCGAAGATTGAAAAATATACAATGCGTGAATCTAAATGCATATATTATTTAAATAATTTGCCTCTTAAAAATATCATATCAAAGCTGATGTAAATAAAATTCTAGGACATTGATTAACGATAAAACATAGAAACGGATAACTCTAGTTTTTTTAAACATGTCTTAACAAAGAAATTTGTCTCCGGAAGTATTCAGAATCGCTTAGAAAGGATTTCTTTAATGTTTTTCTGCTTTTAATTTAAAGCTTAAATTCATTTTATGAGTTCACTCACGCCAAGTGACCAAGTAGAATGAAATATTTTAACAAAGTTATTCTATTTAAAGGACAAAAGACGATTACTGATTGTAAATAAATGTCTGTTAAATATGATGGTAATTTGTTTTCGTCAGAAACAAAACAGACGGCATAAAAAGTAAGGTTTAAAGAAATTTATTTTCATAAGAACCTAAAACTATATATAAATAAATAAAACACACATCAACTTATCACGCACTTAGTTTGTTATTACAAAGTGTTATGGTGCAATGTTAATTTATTATTAAAAATCTATCCGCAAATGGATTCATAATAATTATTTAAGCATTACACCTAATCACACGACAATTTTCACGTCTCATGTGCGGCCACGCCAATGTTCTATCTATAGGTACTTAATCTGAGATACAGATTAATTCTGTCTCTGTCTAGATAGATTTACAATTACCGTACGTGACTTTTTTTTTAGAAGATTTAAAGGAAATTATGGGGAAGGTTAAAGTATATAATTTGTCAAGTTTTTTTAAAATTGGTTGAAATATGACGATAGTAAAGTCATACGACAGATAAGACATGTAGGCATAATAATACACAATACTACTAGTGCAAAGCCGGTCATAATAATTAATTGGGACACTTTCTTCCTGAATTTTGTATGCGACCCGAATATATTTTATATAGTTAAAATATTTACAGCTTTTATATTTAGATTACTATAGTCCGCGCGGAAGTGCTAGTCTCCGCCTGAGGTATGTGAGCGGTGAGACGGGGGAGGGGGCGTATTTTTAAGACACGCACAAGATATTTGAGAACAGATAAATCTCCGGATAACTATGTTAGAAACTAACTAACTACTAAATAACTATGTCTTAATTAATGTAACGGGTAAATTATAATATTATATTTTCTATTTCCAGGCTAAACAAAAATAAACACACAGTTAAAAGTATTAATCAAATTTTATTATTTATGATTTTATTATATTATAAACAGTTTTAAAAACAAATTAACATATTTTGTCAATAAGTAAATTAAAATATTTAAAATTGATGTTTTTTTTTCGTATTAATCCCATGTCAAAATCGTCAATGTGTCTTTTTTATTTCTTTGGGTTTCCGTGGAAATGAAATTAGCAGACTCGAATTTCATCTAAATAACATTTTTCGCTTGTCGTGGCATTGGCAGACCCATCTTAGGATATTTAACTCATGTGTGTTTGGAATAAACTGGCGCGAACAAATAAGTCGTATAACCGTCGCGGTGGTCGACGGCAGACTGAGTCAGCTTGACGTTTGGAAATATCCCCCGCCCTGCCGCGCCCTGCCGAGGTATGCCTCAGGAGGAGTCTAGCACTTGCGCGTACACTATAATAATATTATATCTTAATATATAATAATAATCCATATCGATTAAAATTCAGTACATCACTGTTTCTAGCTTTTGACAGGTAGGGCTGTACACGTCATGAAATCGACGTATTATAAAATAATTAGGTGGTGCCTACGACATCGTTCGCGTGGGCTTCATCTGAGCTCCTAAGCAAACTATTCCCCACATGCGATTTGTTCTCAAGCTTCATAAAAATCGGTTTAGTATCTATCAACACACTATCGAATTAAATGCCGCTTCAGATTGAAGATTTTTCATCTTTGGCTTGACTTAATTTTTTTTCCACAATACGTCTTTTTTTCAATGGGGTTTAATCCTAAAACAAACTAAATCATTAACCAACAACAAAATGAAAATATATATCGTATAAAAATACCCCACATAAAGACATAATACCATGTACTGGTCACCCCAAAAATTACCAGTCAAGTAAGCAACAAGGGCCCGAACTTTAGAAAATGGTACAATCGGGCCTTTATTTTGCCCACAAGCACGTTTTACTTACATTATAACATCTCTGCCAGCACTTTTTAGGCATTATGATTACCAATAAAATCGAATAAAAACGCCACTGCTGCACACTAATTCCGGAAAACAATATGGCGGAAAGAAATTTAGTTCCAATGTTTGCCACGCGCAGACTTATCAGGCGCGCACTCTATAGTCTATAGTTGACACATTCTGTGGTCACAATCAGTCTGTGGTTGTGACAGATAATCACTAATCTTTGTCATACAGACAGTTTCGTTAATGTAATTAATCTGTGGCCATTAAACAATTTATTGAGAATTTAGTCCTAACTCCTAACTGGCTAACTCCAGCCAACTCCTAGTGCCTAGTTTCTCGCTTCCAGTTTATTCATATTTTAGTTTTTGTTAATCTATTCATAATTTTACTATCGATGCTCGTGAAATTATAGTAATAATGGAGTATAGTGTTTTTAATCTCTTTTCAATGCTTTGGATAATATGTGTAATTTGAATTAAATTCGAATACACTATTCAAGGCAGAGTAGGTTACGTTAATTGATTTTTCTTGTATTATGCCATCGAGATCCTAAAATTTGCAATAATAATGATGATGCCTAATCCCACTGATAATAATTGGGATCCTTGTATGTATACTTTTTAATATTAATAATATTTAGTCAGTTATTATACATTTGTTTAAAATTATAAATATTATTCTTAATATTTTTTTAGCGTTAACTAGATTATTGACATCATTGAAGGAAGTCCAATCGAATGGTGAAGATGTAGCATTTCTAAGTGAACTATTGCAGTCAAAGCAACTGCATGCTCTTGTCCAAGTTCATAACAAAATAGTAGCCAAAGGAAAAGATGATAAATTCTATCCATTATTATCTAATGCTATGCAAGTTACTTTAGAAGTGCTAGAAATGTTTGGTGAATTAAAAACAGTCTCAAAAGAATTTCAAGAGCTTCTGAGTTTGCTTCAAAAACCACATTTTCAGGTACTCAATAAATAGATAATTTTACTTTCAAATTGTTGTGTAATAAGTTCATGCATCCCTTTTTGTTATAAAGGTTTCACATACTTTAAATCTGTAGATTTAACTATCATTATGATCATTTTCCTCCAAGGTCTTAAATATTTTGAAGATGTTTAAGTGCCTTTACCTACTTCCTTCATAATCAAGTATTGTTATAAATTATTTAAGATTCTGATAAACTTAGCTCTTCCTAGTCCACATATTTAAAGCATATTATGTAAAAAATGTGTATGAATAAATTATGAAAAGTTAACATTACCTACAGGCAATATTATGCACACATGATGCGGTAGCCCAAAAGGATTATTATCCTCACCTGCCAGATATTCCACCTGATGCTGATGAAGATGAAGAAACAGTGAAGATTGTGCAATTAGTTAAAAGTGATGAGCCTTTGGTATGTATTCTTATAAATTACTGTTGATATGAGAAATCAAGATAATGTATACATTTTTTTCATAATATGTAGTTACACATAATGCAGATTAAAATTTGAACACACTTGAATAAGTGTGCTTAAGTTTGTTCTAAAAAAATAAAAAATTGAATTAACTCATGATTTCAGTGATTTTCACATATTTTAATTATTACTTGAATCTTGTGTTTTTATATAACAGTTACATACAATTTAAAGGTATATTTTATATAAATTAATTTATTTTTGTAAAGACAACAGTTGAATAATGACTAAGATTTATGTTAATAATAATACATTTAATTTCTCTTATTATGGTTGTAAAATTTACCTTTATTTTTATTCATTAATTATGTAAGAAGTGTTACCATTTAGAAATAGCAGCTATGCAGGCGATATAAATTTATAAGTATAATATCTAAGTTATATAAATATAAACAACAATCTTGTAGTACCTTCTACAATATATATTTTTCTTATCTTTTTATCTCATTATAATTTATATTTGATATTATATTATGTACTTGAGAAATATGAAACATGAATAGTTACTTATGTACTTAGATTATTTTATGGAGTATATACTTGCATTTAGGGCATATTTTCTTCAAAGGTTATAAGAAATCTTTGCATTGTAAACGTTTTAGATTAGATGTATTGAATCTTAATCTTTTATCAAAAGGGTGGAGCACAGAGTGCAGAACCAATTGTGGTAAGTTTTATCATTCTTTCTCGCTTACCTTCATCATTTATTTACTATTTTTACCATATTTTGTATATGTTTATAGATTTTATGGCATTTTACCTTTTTTATTGTCATTCACCCTGGACATATTTTTTTATTATTAGCTGCTATATCTAGATGTTGGCACAATTTGTATTGTGTTTTTATTTGCATCCCCTAGTGTGAAAATTTTATTTTAGTCTGTCATTTCATTATTTTTGACACAATACAGATTGGTAAATATGTAGGATATTATATTATTTAATTTGTATCACGTTATAATATGTTAACCAATTATATTTTCGAGAATGTTTGATTAAGTATCATATAAAAGCTGTCCTTTGTAATTTAAAGTGATTACACATGGCAACTTGATATAGATACAATGCGCATTTTTTGATCAAAAAGGAAGTGTGTGCAAATGCACTTTAATAAAGCGTGTTATACGCTCTGCGTAAAACCTTCTCGTTCGTCTTTTTTGTTCCGTATATAGACTTATGTATAAAGTTGTTCGACATGCCTTAGAGTCTGTTTCAAAAAAGAAGTCCCATAGATATTGATGGAATCTTATAAGAAAATATTTCAAACTCACTACCACACTAACTAAAAGTAAAGATACTTCTTTAATGAATAGGACTCTAAATAATACTATAATATATATAGTGATATTGCTTTAATTATAACTACCACACTAACTAAAAGTAAAGATACTTCTTTAATGAATAGGACTCTAGATAATACTATAATATTTATAGTGATATTGCTTTAAATATAACTACCACACTAACTAAAAGTAAAGATACTTCTTTAATGAATAGGACTCTAGATAATACTACAATATATATAGTGATATTGCTTTAATTATTCCAGATATTATTGATATAAATAAAGAACGTCAAACATATAAATATATATTTATATGCACAAAATCTATAAGTTTTGTATAATCATAACGTAGTATTTTTACGGTAATCATCATTCACTGAAAATTATACAAGAACAGAGGAATATTCACTCTACCTCTGGAATCCCCAAACCTACATCTAAGGTTACATTGGTTGCTATTTCGTAATTTAGCATGAACACAATTTTATGACAAAATATAGACTCTATAATTACATAGTTATAAAACATGAATAAACCAGTTCTAGTTCAATTAAGGAACTAAATACAATTATTTCTCCTTAATCACTTAATACGGGTGTCACGATTCCAAAAAAATATAGTTCAATTTTCTGTTAAATTTCCAGTAAAGTTCAATACTAACAGTGTCATAAGTACAATATCTAGAAATTCGAAAAATATAAAGGGTAGAGAGTATCATCTGTTAAGGGTTTTAATGGATTAGTTATTTCTGAGACTGTATTATCTCGCTCTAGGATTACATGAGTTGTATGCAACCATAGTTGCTAGAATATTAACCCCTTGTGCGCTCGAGTTAATTAGAGCGCGCTAAACAGGCCAAACTGCACAGTCCATCAATTTGAAAACTAAATGTTCTGTGTTTTTTACATATGTTTATTTTTTTGGCCATTATTTTTCAAAAAATCTGTGCCAAAATTAAATGTTTACTATCTGTGTTTCTTTCGACCAAGTCTTAATAGTATATTATGTAAATACGTAAACATATACATTATATTAAAACATACACTCCGATCAATATTGCCATATTTGAGAAGAATGTTGTTTCTGGTCAAAAGTATTTTTAAGTATTATTACAGCTTTTGTTATATTTCTATAATTTTATTTAATATTTCGATATTCCCATGTGAGTTGTGGTAAGTAACTAAATATGTGTTTGAAATTTTTTGAACTATACCGTTTGTATTCACTGATTTACCCATGAGTATTCGCAATAAAAAATGTATTTACGTAACGTATACATTGTATTATTATAAAAATAGTTTAAGAAACGTAACAAAGGGTTGAACACAATTGGTTACTACAACTTACGTGGGACGTTAAGATTTGTTCTTTTAAGTTAGGTTTATGAAAATGTTTGCTACATTTCAGGGTGCAACAATAAAAACGGACGAAGACACGGGTAAAATAGTGATAGCTCGCGTGATGCACGGCGGGGCGGCTGATCGATCCGGCCTCATTCACGCTGGGGACGAGGTCATCGAAGTGAATAGCATAAGTGTTGAGAACAAAACCCCTGCTGATGTACTCGATATTTTAGTAAGTATTTATTTTTTGTTATACTTTATAGCAGGTCTTATATAGAGAAATGTTTGTTTAAATCGAACTTGCGGATAAAACGGAATAATTGCTGTTTTGCTCGAAAGATATTTTGTTGGTTTTGGCTCAATAATTAGGGCACTTACTAACGAGGTACCGCCACTGATGTTATAGTCATTACCGCGTCCCCTAGGGCCTGGGGCTATTTTTTACTGGCAAGTAGGTAACCCTAAGTTTTCTTTAAACCTTATTACGAATCCCAGACCCGCGATGCTAAACACTAGCGCCCACCACTGAGCCGCGGAGGCGGCTACTGATGTCATCTAATATATAAAATTTCCATGTCACAATGTTAGTTACCGTACTCCTCCGAAAGGGCTTTACCGATTTTTACCAAATTTTATATGCGTATTCAGTAGGTCTGAGAATTGAGACGATTTTTTTTGTTTTTTTTTATAATGTGGCATTTTAAAATACATACAACCCTAAATTTTTACTTTTTTATCACCAACCCCTGCTTATTTTGTCAAAAAAACTAGACCCGTGCGAAGCCGGGGCGGGTTGCAAGTAAATATATATATTTTAAGCCTCAAGTGTGAATGTTAAACGTTCAAGACTTCAACATTCACATTCAACTTTTCTTTATGGCAAAAAATATTATTTCTTAAAATACTAATAGTGGCTAGATTTTATTTTTTATTGGTTGGCCTTTTGAGTCATATAATTTTAATAAAACAAAAATATACCCTTACCTAGGAGAAATCCAGTCTATAGTAGTCGTAGTAGTCTCCAGCTCGACACCGCGGCAGCAAACAATTAAATAATATAAAAATAACTTTTTTCGTATAATCACTAACACTGGAATTATTCAAAGTTGATTGTTTTTTTTTAATAATAAAACGGTTTTTGTATTCGCTAAATAAAATTGGCAAGACGTTACCGTCGCTTTCAATTAAATTGAATTCAAATTACAAGAAGTTAGAAAATTGCATAAATAGCCTCATGATTGCCAGTTATTAAAAAGGAAACATAACAAAATATATAGAAAGGGAAAGCAAACATACGAGTAATATGTGAAGGGCGTTGATAGACATGAGTTCGACACATTAACGTAACTTATAACGGATAATAACATAATATGTTTAATGTTTATACAACATAACGAATATCATAAAATATTTATCGAGTCAAAGCCTGGAATAGCACCCGAGAAAAAAAACGTAAACATCGCAAACGGAACATCCGATTGATATTCGCTACCTCTCTCTCTAATTATATTTTCTTTAACTGGTATAAAAGAGATGAAGCTATTATAATATGGCGTATCTTTAGAAAATCAAATCAAAATTGTTGAATAATTAATAGCGTCAGTTTGTACACTAATATAATTGGAAAACAGATATCGATACCAACACTGTATATCGGTTATATAACCGTTAGTGAAAAAAAACGAAAACGCCCATTTCGAGGCGTTGATATTCAGGTATACTAACAGGAACTTGTTTTTCAGCAAAATTCTGAAGGGACAATAACATTTAAACTAGTGCCTTCATTCGGCAAAGGGGGCTGCCGAGAGTCCAAAGTGAGAGTGCGAGCATTATTTAATTATAACTCTGATGAAGATCCATACATTCCTTGCAAGGAGGCCGGACTTAACTTCAAGAAGGGCGATATTTTGCATATTGTTTCACAAGACGATGCTTACTGGTAAGTAATCCGGGTTTATACTAAGCAAATTAAAAATGTTATGCGTTTACCTATGAAACTGCCGTTTTTTATGAAATAAGTTAAAGTCGTATTTATTTCTATTAATCAAAGTATTGTATTTTATTAATGCGAGTATCACGTTTAAATAAAATAACATTATACCGGATTATAACGCGAGTTATTATTTATCCCGACGTTCGAGTGCTTTTCAGCAAACGTGGTCACAGACTGACTGAGAGGTGACATCTGTCTGATTTGAAAATTCACAAAGTTGCCATATAATCAAAACCTATAGGGTACTTCCCGTTGACCTAAAATTATGATATTGTACATGAAGCAATTTCATGTAGCACAGGTAAAGGAAAAAACCCGAAATCTATAAATAGTTTTTTTTTGGGAAATTTTTTATTTAAATAAAAAAAAATACGTAACCCTCAGTGCGCGAGTTTCACTCGCACATGGCTAGATTTTTTAGCATGTTTGAATGGGGTTTTGAGATTTTTAATTTCTGGATCCCAGGTGTTAGAAAGATTCAAACCACCTTCTCTATTGTAGTTAGGGAGTTTTTTAATTTCAATAGCCTCGCGTATTTGTTTGGAAGATAATCTACTTTCTCTTGCAAGGATTTTCGGTTGGTCAAAACGTATTTAGTGGTTTGACTTATCTGAGGATCACATACTGCTGACTTAGAGTGACATTTGACTTCCAATCCTGTCTGTTACACCGTGTACATATTATGGTAGGTAGGCTGATTGACGTTGTGCTGTTTGTGACTTATTCCTGTTTTTGTAATGGTGACTTTTTGTCAAGGAGTGCTGCAACAAATGATACATTTTGAGAAAAGAATTCAATGTTTTTCTCATAAAATTAATTTGAAATTAGAATTCTTAGCTAAACAAAAATAATTTTGATTTTAAATGACCAGTTGGTACCTGCAGAACGGCAATTTCATTGGTATATAAAGACCTATTAATAAACAAGTAATAACGCCATCTATGATCGCTTTAACGCAGCCTCGCCGACATATTCAAGTGAAGACAAACTGTTTCAAAAAAATATTCACAGTAGCAAAAACTAATAAAAACTGTATTTCTCCACGACTCATCAATAATACAGAACAGTATAATCTCTCTGTATAAATTCTAAACATTACAAAAAAATACTATGTTTTTTAAAGGTGGCAAGCTCGCCGAGAAGGTGACAGAGTCATGAGAGCGGGTTTGATACCTTCCAGGGCTTTGCAGGAAGGTCGTATCATTCACGAGAGACAGTCAGATCCCCAGACTTTGGATGGTAAGTGTAATATAACTATTATACAATAGATGTGGGTCGTTGACGGTTTTTGTGTTAACGAAATGAAAATGTTAATTACAAACTGATAACCTGTTAAAAAAGCAGCTAATTTTATTAACAGTTAATAAATTCAACTGGATTTTCATTTAATAAACAAGCTGCTTCGGATGATGATAGCCACTACGCGTTGAATGTTCGTTGAGCTAATCCTTTCGCTCCTAATCGCTTTGTCGCAAATCGTTGAATGAAACAGTTAATATATTTAACGGCTTTTTCGGTAAACGAAAAGCAGCTAATTCGTTAACATTAGAAAAACGGCTGAAAAAAGCAGCTTGTTGAATTAACGCCCAGTCCTATTATACAATATAACCATTGTAAAGATCAGGGATGTTACGGAGCTAAGAATTCGGTTCCGAAAGTTCAGAACTTCCGATTGATTTTGCACCTTCAATTCTGAATCGGTTCCAGTAAAGGGTATAGGAATTAGGCAGGTTAAGTATAGAGAATGTGTCCCCAGAGCGAAATGTAATGAATATCATTTTCTTAGGTACGTTACTCATTTACATTACTATGTAGTTCTTGACTGCTTATCTCTTACTGTCATTGAGTAACCTTGATATCACAGAACAGAAGAAGTAAGTAGAAGTGCGATGTGTCATAATTTGTACCGGATCGAGTGTCGCCAAATTCACACAAATGAATGGAGTATTTAATACTGCACACAGTTGCAATTTTTCTTCGATTGGTTGTTTTTATTTAACTCAAAACTACATAAATCACACTGGTCCTACAATTGATAATATATCTTAGTACTTCGCGATAACGGTTACTTTGTAATATTGAAACAAACTAATAAATAATTCCTCTACTCGATAATAGATGTCGTTATTCTTCTTGCACGCAATAATGATTTTAATCATCACTTCAAAAAGTTGAAAACTGTGTCATTATTTGTCATAAATTTAATAATTTCGTCATTTCCGGCTAGTGTCGGACACGTTTAAAAACATTATCGATATTTGATACATTATTTTTGTTTACGATTTAAGTACTATGTTGTATGATTATCATTTGTGGTGTAATTATACCGTAGTATAGCGCCGTTTTAAACTGGTGTTAAACCAAAAAATAAGGTATTTTATTTTTGATACAATTTTTATTTATTTTTTCAAATCAATATGTAGATCTGCCTTTGCGAGAAGGAAGAACAAACCACACACATTCGAATTTATAATATAAGTTAGGGTTAGAATGAATTGAAAAAGTACTTGTAGGTATTATATTCTTTTTTAATTATCAGTTCTGTGTTACTAACAGTCTGAATCATAAATCACATTTGTAACAGCAGAAATCACTTAACTACTCACCATACTTCAAATCGCATTTATTACCGTACAAGCACGAGCAAATAAATATTTCCTATAGTTTTATTTTTCGTAGTAGATATGATATATAAAAACATATTAAAATCTTTTAATTTTTTTAGAAATTCAAATGTATTTTAACAACGTGAGTGAATAAAAACACGATTGCTAGTTAAGAAGCTATATTAATATTCTATTTTATTAACGCGAGTATCACACATTTAAATAAAATACTTTATAACGGTTTAAAATGCGATTCATTATTTATAAATATTATTTATCCCGAGGTTTTTTCAGCAAATGTGGTCACGGGCAGACTGAAAGATGACAGTTGTCTGATGAAATATCACAAAGTTGCCATATTAACGCTATCTATTCCTACGGAGTTAATAGAGATGACATCTCTATATCGTGGCAATATTGACTTGCCATGTTCCCTTGTTTTTTAGTATGTTTGACTTGGGGTTTTAGATTTTTAATTATCGGATCCCATGTGTTGGAAAGTTTCAAACCATCTTCTCTGTTGAAGTTAAGGTGTTTTACTTACTTACTAGTCTGGGAAACGGTCTACTTTCTCTTGCAAGGAAGATAAAGTAGACTTTTCTTTTTTCTTCAAAATTTTCGGTCAATCCGTTGGTTAATTTCAATTCGAAGGAAGGACAAACAAAAAATAAAAACACTTTCGATTTTTTTAATAATTTATTAATTAAAGTATTTAAGACTGCGATTTAACTATCGTGCTATTAAAAATAAAAATGATAAATTTTAATATTATATAAAGTTATTACTGACACGTTGTATATCGATAAAAACATTCGACCTAACACATCACTACTAAGTGAGTAGCGATAGAACATTCGAGAATAGCGTTGACACCTGATATGACAAACGATCTAAACTGAATTTTATATGAAAGGTATAAAGATGATTTTAGCTTTTTTTTTCTATTAAATTTATGGTCAATTGAAATTTTAAGATTTATTGAAAAAATATATAAATTTGTACTAAGTGATGGTAAGAAACACCTCCGTTACTAAGACTTTTCCTTCTGCTATCGTTCTTATACTCTAAAATATAACAGTACGGCATAGTTACGAAAAAAAAAAATTTTATGACACGACCGACTCAACGCAGTGTTATGACACGACTGTGATGGGTTAAGGGAAATATCACTCAATAGTGACACGCATACCACGCCTACTTCGCAATTCTACTTATTTTTCCCTGTTCTGTGCTTGATATATTACCTGAAACCAGCAAGTTTTTTAAACTCTTCTTTCTCTAAAACTAATAGAGCTAGGAATGTGATTCAAAAGCCTGAAAGTGGTCACTGTCAGAACTCACAAATAATAGCAAAGAATTTTTTTCTTTTAAATAATATATTAATTATTAGCAAATTAATTAAGATAAATATACTCTATAGTTTGGTAGTAATCACATTCTATCTATTAGTGTCTCAATTAGTGTCGTAGTCCATTGGATGTAATTTACTACTGTTCAAAAATTAAGAAAATTCGTTTATTACACGCTGTTTTATTAGCTTCACCTGTATATATAATATGTTTGTAGGACAATGTTTGTTATTTTATTATACATCTCCCTTTTGCCTCTACGTCCGATACCGGTTCCGACAAACCAAATTTAAAAACTCCGATTCCGAATTCGGTTCCGATAAAACTGCCTCCGTAACATCCCTAGTATAGACCAAATATTTTGTAATACTAGAAAATTGAGAATGAGAAATCCCTTGCATTTTCAAGGTAAACCAGCATTGTGTTCACCCAGCGATCCTAATTCGGACTGCAGTCCAAAAACACCGTGTTCACCGACACCGAACGCGACCGCCTTATTGCCTTGTAAATCTATGCCTAAAGTGAAGAAAATCATCTATGATATTAAAGAGAACGATGATTTCGACCGGGAAATGATACCCACTTACGAGGAAGTGGCGCGATTGTACCCGAGACCAGGGTTTGTGAGACCGATTGTTCTCGTTGGAGCCCCTGGTGTGGGCAGAAATGAACTAAGGAGGAGACTCATCGCCACTGATCCTGAGAAATATGTGACGCCTATACCATGTAAGTATTATTTTTTACTTCATTCTTTGATGTTTGAATACATACCACTGCTAACAGGGAACAGCCAGATTGTTTGAAAAAAAAAACCGCCCATATTTTTTATGTTAAAAACGTACTAGAACATTCTCGATTATATTCGGGTGTGAACAATTATAGAAGCATAACATACAACGTACTAGACGAAGCTTAGAACTTGACGAAAGAGCGAGACAAAGATAGCAATAATACATAAGCATGCAGGGTACTTTAAAGGCCGAATTCTGAATCAAGATTATTGTTAATCAAAATTGAGTTTAACTTAAAGTATTGCCGTCATCAACGTATATGACACAAGCATTTTGAGTAGCTCTCAATTTTGATTACCATTTCAATATTCCGCCGTAAGTGATTTACAGCCTAAACGCTGATATTTATAAACTCTTGATTTTGTTAAATGTTCGTGTAAAGAGTAAATACTTTATATTTATTAATTATTTATTTGCAAATAAAGGACACTTCTCACTAAGCTTAGCAATGTGTTTAAATATAAATAACCTTATCTAAAGACGTGTGCATTTAAGGAATTTTATTTGTCTTTCGCATATTATGTCAAATTTACTGCTTTGCCCATTTATATGCTTGCATCCTTGCGATTTACATACATATGTGTCATTGCTGTGAATATTTAATTTTGATTCTAAAGCAACCGTTGCGATCGTATTAAAAATAATTTGGTATTAATGATTATGTAAAGCCATTATAATTACTATCCCTTCGGCGTGGTGTTTCAGTGGTCGACGTGTAGGCTTGTAAGCGCTCTAAAAGGCTCTACCACAATTTCTCAGAGCAGTATTATTGCAGGCGACCTTGGTGATAGAAATAGCCTATTCAAAATGTTTCGTGCTGTCACCATCTCTATTAAAATCAAAGTCAGCAATTATACTGCTCTAAAGGTGCGTACAGACTAGTATTCTGTCTTTCATTGCATGTTCGCTGCAAGCTTGGACGCGTAGCGCGCTTTAACGCGAACATATTGCGCGCTCCTTTGTGTTCGTTCAATATCCGACAAATCACGTATCGCTCCGCGCGCGTATGTAATACTCGTAGCTAAGGACTGAAACCGGTTAATTATTACATTCCAAAATACGTGTCTGACTGAGATACTATGATATTAGTTTTAAAGAGTAATACACACTAAAGGGATTTTTTTCAGTAAATATGAATAAAAACGAAAGAATATTAACAAAAACCATTACTATGCAGGTATAACTCCCATAGTAAATTAACCGGTATTCAGTCCCTGTTCGTAGCGTGCGCGTGCAATACATCCAAACTATGAGAAATTGTTACAAAGTGATTACGTGACCTTTCATGATACATTGCAGCAACGAGTACGGCAATTATTTCATTGCATGTTACGTTGCACCCGTATGTACGCACCATAAGGGCCTGGCCACAGCTTCTGGCGGTGTGGAGCGCGGCGCGGCAAGAGGGGCTGCGAGAGGCGCGGTTTGCGGTGGTATGCCACAGCTCGACCAGTTGCGACCGCGGCGGCTCAATGCGCGATAAAAACAAAATTATTTGTTTCGGTCGCGCGATGCTAAATGCGTCCACCACTGCCGCCGCGCGCGCCGCTCTGAGCTGTGGCCGCCTCGATACTCCCGAGTGCATTTGTTTCACTCGCACGCCGCGCAGGCCGCCGCCACCGCCGCCGCGCGGCTAGCCACCGCGCCCCAGGTCGCATCGCAATGCGCGTCGCCGATAGCTGTGGCATACTTCATACAATTTGCTCAATTTGTTTTTGCCGCTCGCCGCTTTGCGCGCCGCAAACCGCGCCGTAGGTGACTGTGGCCAAGGGGTAAGTGATATTGGTATAGCCCCTGCTCTCATCATTTTAAGAATTCAGTATCTACTCGTATCGCGCACTCCTGACAAAAACAAGATCGGAGCAGTCACATTTAGTTCCAGACTTCGCCGTGAGACTTGAGTGGTGGCGCCACCTTTCTTACTCAGTATTTAAATTGTCATTTTCTTTATCCTAAAGAAGCGAATTGTACCTGTATTGATTAATAAAAATTGTTCCACTGCTTTTGCGAAATTTATTTATATTGCATTGCGTTGCGTTTTTTTATTTCACTGTAAAGTGTGATAATATATTATGTTTACATTTGGTTTCATTTTTTTACTGATATCTGCAATAAGAAAGGTCTTGGAGATGCGTTTAATGCGATTGTAATGTCATCACATCCCCACTCATCTTGAGTATGTTTTTTACAAGAAAGGAAGAAACTTACTTATCTTAACGAATATGCGTACATTTTATCTGATATCTAATTGACAGATGAAGCCCTTGTGAACGATAATGCGAGCAATTAAATATGTTAAATAACATAACATACTCAATATGTTACATTTTGTTTGAATATAATATATAAGACAAAGGATTACTATAGCATGTATGAGTGCTATTTATTTTATTATTCAGCGATTTTTGACAATAAAATGCGAAAGATAAATAAATCTTTAATATACACGATGGTTTACTAGCTATATTTGACATTGCAAATGATTTTTGATTTTAAAAGATCGGGAACGCCTTTAAAAACGCCATGCGCCAGAACGCCTGCATGCTTCTGTATTACTTTATTTACATTTATATGATACTAGCAACGCGCCCCGGCTTCACACGGGTGCAATGTAGCCTATGTTACTCGCTGATAATGTAGCGATCTATTGGTGAAAGAATTTTCAAAATAGGTCCAGTAGTTTTTGAGTTTATTCATAACATACAAAAATTCAAAAATACAAATCTTTCCTCTTTATAATATTAAGTATCGATACTTATGTGTTGATGCTGTTCTGGAGTGAACTATAATTATAATAGGTGATCTTAAATGATGTGATGTGTTCTTAAAATATTTATAGTTAGATAATTGCATTTTTAGAAAATATTTAGACACACCGATACATAAGCAGGAATTTGAACACAAATCCATACTTACCAATGCACGCATCTTCTCCCTTTCTCACGCACACACATGCACATTTGTCCGCAACATAGAAATAAACACACATACGCACGAACGTACACACACTACCCAATAAGAATTTTATTTAAATAATAACAGTAATATGCATTAAAGACCCATACAAACAGTATTAGTATTTAGTATGTTGGTGTTCGTAAATAACTGCAATTATATTAATTATATAATTTTCCTTTTTGTTTTTTTTATTTATTGTTAGGCTTAGTTGTTGTAAATTGTTCTGTCTTAATCTAGTTTGTATTAATGTTGATGCGCCTGAAGTTGCCAGAAACAGAGAGAAATGAAAATTTGGTGGAGGAATCCCCGCGTATATACTAAATAAACTTTATTAAAAAACAAAAACATCATATTTGTTATATTTGTCGGATATTGAGGTGGATTTGCATTCACGTGTTCGTATTCGCTGTTCTCCAATATATCTTCCATACCACTCAGTGATCTCAAGAGCACGGGCACTTTCTCAAGAGCAGCTCCAGCTTGAATGAAATACCAACACACAACTGACTGATACTTGACATTGAAAACTTACATTTGATAACTCAAACGTCATGCCAACACATAACTGACTGATACTTGACATTGACAACTTACATTTGATAACTCAAACGTCATGCCAACACACAACTGACTGATATTTGACATTGACAACTTACATTTGATAACTCAAACGTCATGCCAACACACAAATGACTGATATTTGACATTGACAACATACATATATTGATAACGCAAAAGTCATGCCAACACATAACTGACTGACATTGACAATTTACATTTGATAACTCAAACGTCGTGCCACAGTCTCTGCCTAATTATATTTTAATTTTATATAAAAAAGCTCTCTTAGTATACTAACCTCACTTATAAACTTAAATATAAAAAGAATCAATGTGTAATGGATTATGGTTTTTTTTAAACATTGATGAGTTAAATACAGTCTGACCGAGAGGAGCGTTGGTGATCATAGGTTCTTCTAAAACCTATTTCAGGCACCAGTCTCTCAAACGTTAGATCAATCCATACCCGATAAACAGTCGGGAAAATCATGCTCACTTTGTTCTATTGTAGACTCTTTTCCCTCTTTTCCACTATAACCTCCACTAGTTACCTAATTATAAAATTAATCAACATCAAATATGTATTATACAGCTGGTTCTTACTTAGAAATATTTAACTTTAGTATAACGTAGTAAAACCCCGGGGGTCAAGCACCATTAATACCAATTTAAGTATCATAAGAGTTTAAACAGACAAACAAAGATTAGTTTTATGTTAGATGTCAACAGAGGACATCATCACTTGATTACTATCAGATACCTCAGCTACAGGATTAATGATGCGCTGTTGACTTTTTTTTAACTTGCATTTAGAAATGCATAGAGTGAAATCCAAAAGATCAATATACCTTATACATGGTGAGTTTTTCAAGTTTTTCATATGTCATTTCCCAAAAAATTCGTTCCTTATTAGCGACACTATCGACTGGTGTAATAATACAGTATGTATGTGTTTTTTTTAAACCAACGCGACGGGTTCTATTCATGGCTAAGAATATTGATTTTTCAAAAATCTAATGATGCAGTTATATGTTCATCAAAATCGGCCTCGAGACTCCTTTGAGTACTTTTAGCTATTCCTCATAGTTTCAGATTTGGTAATGGACGACCACTTGAAAAATTCATCTGTATATATACATATAAATCGTTCAAAGGTAAAATTCACTAAATGTATTTTGAATAAAAATTTTGTCTGTTATTGCTTATTAATTAAGCGTACATCTATGATAAAAACAAAATACTAATTGCGTATTGCGCTTCATAGTTTTGTTATGGACCACAATACGCAATTAGTGCTTTGTTCTTGCAGTAGGTAACTTACGCTTAAAATAGGCTATAGTTGTAAAAAATATTTTTATTAAATATGACAAATGAGTTTTACTTTTGAACCGACGAAATATAAAGTAAAATTTAAATGTTCGCGGTAGTTTCCGTGCACTACTGCGCATGCACTACGACGCATCTCGATGTCCTAGGTAATACGTCATAAGCGCAGTCAGTATTATTGATTTTGCAATTGCACTCTAGACTAGAATCCGCCGACCTCGAAGACGGACGTCTGATTTAGTTGTTTTTTTTATTTTTTTTTAAATAGATATTAATTTACTTGATTTTCTACAAAAGTTTTATACTTGACAAAAGTTTGATACATTTTATACTTGAGTCAGTGGAAAAAAAGTGATTTTTTAAATAATTTTTGTAGTAGGCATATGATTTTCTTTTAATATCGCGTTCGGTAGTGTCATCTACGAGGAATAAAATGTAAGTCATACCTTTATTCATTGACATAGTATTCCTACATTATATTTATTAATGTTTTTTGGCTGCATATTTGTCAGTTGTCCTTTTTCATTTTGTGATCTATAGTTTAAACACTTTGTCGTTGTTTAGGAATATATCCGTTTATGTTCAAATTTTAAAAAATATGAATTTATAAGGTGGGATCGATAAATTTTAGCGCCTTTTGAATTGATACAATATGAGTGGCAACGATAGCACAGGATAGTTTTTGGTTATACTTGTAGATACAGACATTCATATAAGACTATTGAATCTGTTGAATTTTGCTGACATATAAAACTACGTCGTAAGTAATATACAAAATGGCGGAACTAGGTGCATTTAAAATGGCGGAAGATAGGGAACGTTGCTTCTGCGCATTGGGACTGTCTTAAAATGGCGGTTGTAAAATAACACCTTGGTAGCTTTATTAGTTTTTAAACTAGCCAAACGCGACCTAGACGAGAATTTGTAAAGATACTGTAAACAAAATCATATATGATTATTGAATCTAGAATATTGCTTTCATATAAAAACTGCGTCGTAAGTACTATACAAAATGGCGGAAGATAGGGCATTTCGCTTCTGCGCATTGGGACTGTTTTAAAATGGTGGTGGTTGTTAAATAATACCTTGGTAGGTTTAAAGATTTTGGACTAGTCAAACGTGACCTAGACGAGAATTTGTAGAGATATGTATACAAATTCATATATTATTATTGAATCTCTAGAATATTGCTTTTATATAAAAACTGCGTCGTAAGTACTATACAAAATGGCGGAACTCGGTGCATTTCACCCGATTCGTTTAATGATTTGATTCGATTTGGTCGCTGGAGACCCAATCTATTTTTCTTTAGTTCGGGTTCTCAGAAACCGAGTGGAGAAGAAATACCTATACCTACTCTAAAAAAACTTTAGAAAACTAGGAGCCTACGTGCTGAATCGCATACCTTTAGTTTTGATTGTTACTGCGTACCGAACAAACAAAGTGCGCGTTAGGTCGTGAGCGACCCACGATAAGCCAAACGTCGTAAGAAACCATGTTAACTGCCAAGGTAAGTTTTTTGACTTTTAATAAAATTTATAAAAAAATCCGAAAGATTATGCATTTTTAAGAGTCGTTTATTGATTTTTTATCTGTTATAGCATGTCTCATCGTGAATCCTGTCAACTAATTAGAGTTCATCGTCCACGTAATGAAAATCTGAATTACTTGAAAGAAAGCGAAGGAGAAATTGATTAAATACATGAAGAGACTGAATCATCGGACTACAGCTGTTCGGATGGTAGCTAAAATGAAACCGCTAGAGGAGTGGATGAACCTGAAGAAGAAAACTTTGCAGGAATCTGATCAGATTTTCTTGCTGCGAGCATTGTTTGTGCTAATTAAATTAAATTTAAGGCAAAATCATTAATTGTAACTTTTTAAATAATGTTGATGATTTTTCAATAAATATATTTTTTATATATTGGAGTATTTATGGAATCTACAAAATTCCGTCTTCGAAAATTGCTCTAGTTGGCACGACAAACTTAAGCATTTCTTTTATATCTATCGAGTTCATGATTTTTTCCGTTAAAATATCATTCTTAAACTTTAAAGTTATGATTTTTTTAATGAAAGCAAGCGTTTTCGGGGGATGGGTGCGTTTACGACAAAAAATAATATATATATTAATATTTTTTGCATACTTCTTCATAGGCCCTTAACGTAGAAGTACTCAAAAATATTAAGGAATTTCTTCAGATTATTTCATTGCAAATTACGCTTTGTAACATGCGTTGGGTCTTCAGCAACCCACGATAAACCTAAGTGTTGTCGAAAAAAGCGATAAACTGATCGGGTTAAAATGGCGGAAGATAGAGCATTTCGCTTCTGCGCATTGGGACTGTCTTAAAATGGTGGTGGTTGTTAAATAATACCTTGGTAGGTTTAAAGATTTTGGACTAGTCAAACGTGACCTAGACGAGAATTTGTAGAGATATGTATACAAATTCATATAGTATTATTGAATCTCTAGAATATTGCTTCCATATCATAACTGCGTCGTAAGTAATATACAAAATGGCGGAACTCGGTGCATTTAAAATGGCGGATGATAGGGAACGTCGCTTCTGCGCATTGGGACTGTCTTAAAATGGCGGTTGTAAAATAACACCTTGGTAGCTTTATTAGTTTATAAACTACTCAAGCCAGACGAGAATTTGTAAAGATACTGTAAACAAAATCATATATGATTATTGAATCTCTAGAATATTGCTTTCATATAAAAACTGCGTCGTAAGTACTCTACAAAATGGCGGAACTCTGTGAAGATAGGGAACGTCGCTTCTGCGCATTGGGACTGTCTTAAAATGGCAGTGGTTGTAAAATAATACCTTGTTAGTTTTATTAGTCTTTAAAGTAGCCAAAGTCGACGTAGACGAGGATTTGTAAAGATACTGTATACAGATTCATATATGATTATTAAATCTCTAGAATATTGCTTTCATATAAAAACTGCGTCGTAAAAACTATACAAAATGGCGGAACCCATTTTGCTTCTGCGCATTGGGGCAGTCTTAAATTGGTGGTGGTTGTTCAATAATACCTTACTTGGTAGGTTTAATAGTTTTTGGACTAGACATAGGAATTTGTGATATGAATAAAGACCTTTCGAGATGTTTCTTGTCATAAGGGAACGACAATTATTACTTCGTACTATGCTTTACAATAAAAACGGAATCTTAATAACAAAAAATAAAGTTTTTGGTATAAATATACTTATTGTTACTTGTTAATATAATAAGACCAGTAATTTTAGTATTAGTAAAAGCAGCAGCTATCTTAATAAACTCCGTTAAAGTCATATAAAGTTTGTATTTAGTAATATTATGTAGTAATATTTTGAAGACTATTTAAAGGGTAGAGAGAACTTATGCGTAGTACGGTGTTATTCATAAACATAGTATAAGCTGATATAGTTTAAAAAATATGCTTTGTCTCGCTTTATCGAATATTAAGACTACAGAACGAAAGAAACAAAACATACCTTAACTATATCAAGCTTATAATACGTTTTTGAATAAGACCGTAACGGCCTTATTCATAAACGATAGAGCGAGAGAGGCCTTATTAATAATTCGATAGAGCGAGACAAAACATATTTTCATCAGGTTTATGATACCGTAAGTCTAGCAAAATGTCGGTAAAATCGTCACTATTGATTTATGGCCCCGGTAGCAAAACCAGTAATGCAGATAGGTACATCTTCGCGCATGCACTTTAGTTCTTCTGTCTAGGTGTCCTAGGGATTTTAATTCGCAATGCAGTTGCGTCCTTCAGACGCGTCGGTTGTGAATTTTGTTTTTTGATTTTGTCAATTCAGTTTCAATTTTTTTCAAGCTTTGTTTCATTTATGTAGTCTTAAATGTGTTAATATATCAAGAATATTGCTGTATATCTATTATAAGGTATGTGGAGCTCATATTTATTACGATGTTAGATATTATAGCTATATACATATACAATGTATATTATAATGTGAAGGGCTCGTTGGTACAAAGGTTGAACGGCTGCGGGTTCGATTCTCGCCAGTTCGCATAAACCTGTCGGGTAAGTTCGTGTATTAAACGGGTGAGAGGAATATCGAAATTCCGTCCGGGTTACGAACCATATATGGAAAAGCTGTGTTGCAAATTGCGCGTTTTGGTTTCAGTTTGGTTTTTTTTTATAGAATAGGAATACGTGAGTTGACTGTTGACTTATACAACAAAAATAGTAAAGCAGCCGACTTATATCTTACTATCATACTTACGCTGTGGCTCAGTGGGATGCGCGTTGCGTTTGGCAATGGAGTTGGAGCCCCGGGGAGAACATGGTTTTGGTCTGGTAGGGCGTAGCAGATTGATCACCAACTTGCAGGGCCGGATTTAGGGGAGGACATTCGGGGCCCCTAATAGAGACTTACCGAAGAGTGAACACTAGTAAAGAACTTTTCGTTTGACTTTTTTTTTCCTACTGTACTTTATATAAACGCGATTATATTGTTCTTAAATATAAAAAAAAAAAAAATATTTGGAAAATAATTTGGGACCAGGGGGCCTCTACTCCTTTGTTGTCCCAAGGCTTTCAGACCTCAAAGTCCGGCCCTGCCTACTTGCCGGTAAATTAAACATGTACATATAAGAACCATTTTTCATTTAAATTGTCATTCTTTGAGAGCGATATAGCGCAGAACGGATGTAGGTAGTTAGGTGATATAGGGCTCGGTTAATTGGTAAATCGTTGCTAGGTCTCATCTCTATACACACAGAGATATAGTTCAGCTTCGTCCGGGCTCGCGCATGCGTTTTTCTTTGTCACGCGTAGGTGTCCTAGGTTGTCACGTAGACCTGTATTGATTAATAGCTTGGGTCTGACTATATCGCCGCCCTACCCAGCTCGCGCATGCGTTTTTATTTGTCACGCGTAGGCGACCTAGGTTGTCACGTAGACCTGTATTGATTGATAGCTTTGGTCTGACTATCGCGGCCCTACCCGGGTCGCGCATGCTCTTCGGGAAACCAATGGTCAGCTAGCTCCAGGCTATTTGGTACAATACCATCCTTAATTCGTGGAATGTTAACTCGTTTAGAGCTTGCTCGCGTCAGAAGGGTCGTAATTTTAACGGGGGAAATATCCTATATACATACATATGTGTTATTCTTTGATCGACATTGAACCTTGTAAAATAAAAAAATATTCTCGGGATAAAAAGTTAAATATTAATTCTGGGTATGGCTCATAACAATATAATCAATTTAGCCCTTTTATTTTTTTTTGTATTATTAACAATGCGTCTCGTATAGTCTTTTATTAATGCAAGTATAATAAATACCTAATAAATCGCGTTTTAATCCGGTTTGATTTTTCTGTTTGATCCTCCTAGGAATAGTTAGTTTTGGTCCCATCTAATATATAAAATTCTCGTGTCACAGTTTTCGTTGCCATACTCCTCCGAAACGGCTTGACAGATTCTCATGAAATTTTGTGTGCATATTGGGTAGGTCTGAGAATCGGACAACATCTATTTTTCATCCCCATAAATGTTAAGGGTAATCCACCCCTAATTTTTTTTTTAATTTTTGGGCGAATTTTTTATTTTATTTTTTATAATGTGGCATTAAAAAATACATACAACCCCTGCTTTTTTTGTCAAAAAATCTAGACACGTGCGAAGCCGGGCGGGTCGCTAGTACATTATAAATTTTTATTAGATTTGTTTAGCTAATTAACGTTGTGATTATTTGAAATTTTATATTGTGCGTCATGCATTTGAAAGGACGTGGGGTGGCGTTGCATTGATTTTAATTAGTACAGCTAAGTCCGGGCTGCGCATGCTCTTAACATCCTAGGTTATTTAGGTCTTAGGAAATTGCAGTTCATTGTGCAATAGTGCTTTTCGATCATATTTATGTCTAAAGACATTTTAGACTTAAGTGTTCAGTTTGAGTGCATTGTATTGAGATATCTATATTGAGTTTAATAAAAGATATTTGTTTTGGTACTAAATTAAGAGCGTACTGCGCAATAGTGTTTATTGATAATATTTTGAGTGGAACATATTACGTCTTTGATTCTAAATCGGCATAGCACTTTTTAAGGTACTTTTATTTTGGTGGTTAAAAGTTCTTCTTTCAAATCTAAAATCACTTTGTTTTTCATTAAGGTGCTCTATAAATCATGTACTAATAATACTTACTCAGTTATAGTTATATCTTAGTCTAGCTTTGTCTAGGCTCGCGCATGCTCTTTCAGCGTTACGTGTAGGCGTCCTGAGGACTTGTTGTCACGTGGTCTTATTGATTTATGATGGCTCAGATCTCATTTCATTACTGCTCTATCCGCTATGCGCATTAAAAGTTGTCTTAGGTTTCGGATACTTTGTCATATTTATGTATATGTAGGTACATATAATAGATAACTTGAAAAATTTAAGGATTTCTTCAACAACGCCTTTTTTGTGTCGCATACTGCGTCGCAAATGCAAAGAGCGTGGGTGGCGTTATATTGATTGTAAATTGCGCGCTAGACCCAGACTGCGCATGTCCTTTAGCGTCCTAGGTACCTGTTCAGGGTTCCTGGTTTCAGTTGTAATTGTGCAGTAGAGCTATTCGGTCGTGTTCATACATCTCCTTATCTCGGACATTCCTGTATTATATTTCTTTATTGTAGATTTAAATAGTTTTGAGTCATTGTAATTATAATTCGTGACAATATTTTTTATTCTTTACTTGAAGTGGAAAACATTACTGCCAAATTTAAAACGTAAATCGATATTGTGTTTTTTACGATATTGCGTTTTTAACTTAAAGCTGTTTATTTGTGGTGTTAATTATGCGTCATTTTCAAGGACAACCCATTTTCCACCTATGACCACGATTACGCATGCGCACTAGGTATCCAATCTAGACGCCCTAGGGTTCATAGAGACCTGCGCACTTAATTCCAGTATTGATTTATGTCTTCAGTCGGTTCGTCCTTTACTTTGCTCTTTGCGCAATGAACATTTAGTGCAATTTATATAACAGCTATTGAATTTTCACTGCAAATGGAAGCCTGCTTTATGTTTAAGAATAAGGTAAGTGGAAATATAATACTATGTCAATGGTTTGCAATGACATCATGTTGGTATTTTTACATACTATTGAAGTTATAAAATTATGAATATATTTTATGTAGTAGTAATATTGACATAGGATTTCACTTGAAGTTTTTGCTTTTTTAAATTAAAATTATTGATGGGGATTGTATTATATTTTAGACTTGATATATTTTTTTAGTTACTTTTTTTGTGCGAATACTGAAAAAATCAATCCGAGCCACTGTCACAGTCACAAAGTATTATCTATTAAAGGTTTTCCAATTTTGAAATTCTTACGTTTAACTAAAGATAATTTCTTTTCATTAGATTTTTGGTGTTTTTTTCATTTTAACTAGGAAATGTACCTTTGTGGTACTATGTATGGGTTACGCCCTTGAAATAATACGCAGTCTGCGCAGTTGCGTCGTCCATCACGAAGGAGTATTGATTTTCTCTTTCTAGATGCTTTCAAGGTCACTGTTTTATGCTTGACGCCACAAGTATATTTTGCGTCGTTTATCAAAAGGAGTATTGATTTTCTCTTCGTAGAAGCTTGAAAGGTCACCGGTTTTATGAAATTTTATTCTGTGCCTCATGCATCTGAAAGGTGTGTGGCGTTGCATTGATTTTAATTAGTACAACTATACCCGGGCTGCGCATGCCCTTTATCGTCCTAGGTACCTATTTAGGTTTCCTTAAGATATAGCAATTAATTGTGCAAAAATGCTTTTGGATCATATTTATATACATAGTTATATTGCGTTTGAGTGTATTATATTGAGATAAATAATATATTGAATTTAATAAAATATACTTGTTTTTGGATCTGGCTTAAGATTATAATTATAATATTTTATTTTGACTGGAAAATTTTACATTTTTTGATGCTAAGTAGGCATGACACTTTTAAGGTACTTTTATTTTGGTGGTTAAAAGTTCATCTTTCAAATCTAAAATCAATTATGGTTATATCTTAGTCTAGCTTTGTCTAGACTCGCGCATGCTCTTTCAGCGTTATGTGTAGGCGTCCTGAGGACTTGTTGTCACGTGGTCTTATTGATTTATGATGGCTCAGATCTTATTTTATTACTTTTTTAAATTATTAAAAGTTGTAGTCTTAGGTTTCGGATACTTTGTCATATTTACGTATGTACAATGTACATATAATAGTTAACTTGCAATATATCTTCAACAATGCCGTTTTTTGTGTCGCATATTGCGGCGCAAATGCAAAGGGCGTGGGTGGCCATATTGATTGTAAATTGCGCGCTAGACCTAGACCGCGCATGTCCTTTAGCGTCCTAGGTACCTGTTCAGGGTTCCTGGTTTCAGTTGTAATTGTGCAGTAGAGCTGTTCGGTCGTGTTCATACATCTCCTTATCTCGGATATTCCTATATAATATTTCTTTATTGTGCATTGTGTTAATTAATGTAGATTTTAATAATTGGTATAGGCTGTTTATTTGTGGTGTTAATTTTGCGTCGTATTCAAGGTCCGCTGGCCATAATTTCGCATGCGTACTAGGTTGAAATCTAGACGCCCTAGAGTTCATAGAGACCTGCGCACTTAGTTCCGGTATTGATTTATGCCTTCGGTCTTTTTTTTCTTTACCTTGCTCTTTGCGCAATGAACATTTAGTGTAGCTGGTACGCCACGTTTTGAATTTTCATTACGAATGAAACCCTGCTTTGTGTTAAAGAATAAGGTAAGTGGAAATATTTATTAAGAAGCTATAATATAGTTTGGCTTCTTAGTTACTTAACCTGTCATTTTTATATTCGGTGGTTTTGCAATTAAGACATGTAGGTATTTTTCTTTATATTGAAATTTTAAAATTATGCATAATATATTTTTATTAGTAATATTGAAAAGAGGTTTCACTAAACATATTTTTATTTTTCTAATAAATTAAAAAAAATAGACAATTTGCATTTTAATTGCATGTTTTCCAATTTTGATATTCTCACGTATAACCAGTTACATAATTTCTTTTTAGATTTTTACCTTCAAATTTACAATTTCTGACATTTTAACTATGAACATGAATAACGTACCTTTGTGGTATACTGTATGGGTTACGCCCTTGAAATAATACGCAGTCTGCGCAGTTGCGTCGTCCATCACGGAGGAGTATTGATTTTCATTTTCTAGATGCGTTCAAGGTTACCGTTTTTATGCGCGACGCCACAAGTATAGGTATTTTGCGTCGTTTATATAAAAGGATATGGATTTTTCTTTGAGTAGATGTTTTCAAGGTCACTGTTTAATGAACGACACAAGTACATATATTTTGCGTTCTAAAGAGGTATGAATTTGCTTTCAAGATCACTGTTTTTATTAATTTTTATTCTGTGCGTCATGCATCTCAAAGATGTGGGGGTGGCGTTGCATTGATTTGAATTAGTACAGCTAAGCCCTTTAGCGTCCTAGGATTAGGATCCTACAATAAATTTAGATCCTAAATAGGTTTAGGTCTTAAAATATAGCAACTCATTGTGCAATAATGCTTTTCGGTCGTATTTATGTCTTTATTTAGACTTAAGTGTTGCGTTTGAATGCACTGTATTGAGATAATTATACTGAGTTTAATAAAAGGCACTATTTGCGCGCAATAGTGTTTCATGATAATTTATTTTGAGTGGATAATATTACCTCTTAGATTTCTAAGTAAGCATGGCACTTTTTAAGGTATTTTTATTTTGGTGGTTAAAATTACTTTGGTGTGTTCAGGTGTTCAATAGATCACTTTTAAAAAAAAATATTTTATTTTATTTTACAAATTTTACGAAAACTTACAGCTAAACAGAAAAAAAAGTTAAACAGAAAATATGCAGAAAGCCAGAATATATACTTAGTTATGGTTATCTTGTAGTCTAGCTTTGTCTAGGCTCTTTCTTTCAGCATTAGTTTTAGGCGTCCTGAGGACTTGTTGACACGCGGGCATTAATTTTATCACAGCTCTGCCCATAATGCTCACATTAACTTTCAGTAAATCCGTATTCAAAGAGATGTAGAATTTCAATAAATTTTGTGCATTGACGTTTCTCAACAGCTGCGCAGTTGAAATCGGCTTCTTCTCCTCTTGTCCATCCTATCCTAGCGACTTATTATTAAGCTGGGTTGTAATAGTTCTGCACCATTTATATAGTTTTTTTTTTATAACAGGCATGGAATTCAGTTATTCTATGTATAGTCTGGGAATATCGAAGCGTAGTAGTCTTAGGTTTCGGATGCTTTATCATATTTGCATTTAATAATTAACTTGAAATATTAAATTTTTTCAACAATGCCTTTTTTGTAACGTATATTGCATCGCAAATGCAAAGGGCGTGGGTGGCCATCTTGATTGTAAATTGCGCGCTAGACCTAGACCGCGCATGTCCTTTAGCGTCCTAGGTACCTGTTTAGGGTTCCTGGTTTCAGTTGCAATTGTGCAATAGAGCTATTCGGTTGTGTTCATATATCTCCTTATTTAGACTCAGACATTACTATACTTCTATTACTACTATACTTCTTTATTGTACCTTGTGTTAATAATTGCTATAAGCCATTATCTCGGATTGGATTTAAATAGTGTTGAGTCATTGTAATTATAATTCGGGACAATATTATTTTACTTGAAGTGGAAAGGATTATTTCCAAATTTAAAATGTAAATAGATATTGTGTATTACGAAATTGCGTTTTAACTTAAATATTGTGGTGTTAATTTTGCATCGGTTTCAAGAAAAGCCCCTTTTGCATCTCCGGCCATAATTACGCATGCGCACTAGGTTGTAAATCTAGACGCCCTAGGGTTCCTACAGACCTGCGCACTTAGTTCCAGTATTGATTAACGGCTTCAGTCGGTTTGTCCCATACCTTGCTATTTGCCTATTGAATATTTAGTGCATTTGTTATACCTTGTATTGATTATTCGCTGCAAATGGAAGCCTGCTTTGTTTTGAGAATAAGGTAAGTGGAAATATTTGTTAAGAAGCGATATAGTTTAGCTTCTTAGTTACTTATTCAGTTATTTTTATATTAGGTGGTTTTGAAATTAAGTCATCTTGGTATTTTATATAATATCGATCCGATCTACTTTTGCAATGTTACAAAGTATGATCTTATTGAACCCTATCAAAGGTTTTCCAATTTTGATATTCTTTCATTTAACCAGTTAGACAATTTATTTTTATTAGTTTCGGTGTTTTTTTAATGTAATGTAACTGCTATAAAATTTCATATATAACTTACGATTTACCAGCAATGTCTGACATTTTAACTATACAAATTAATAAGGTAATAGGTTACGAACTTGAAATAGTACGCAGTCTGCGCGATTGCGTCGTTTATCACGGAGGAGTATTGATTTTCTTTTTCTAGATGCTTTCAAGATCACTGTTTTTATGAACCACGCGATGCCACAAGTATTTTTTGCATTGTCTATCTAAAGGGGTGATTTTCTCTTAGTAGAAGCTTTCAAGGTTACTGTTTTTATGAAATTTGATTCTGTGCGTTATGCATCTGAAAAGAGTGGGGGTGGCGTTGCATTGATTTAAACTAGTACAGCTATGACCCGGCTGCGAATGCCCTTTAGCATATAGTCCGACTCGCACTTGGCCTGATTTTTTTAAGTCTAGCTTTGTCAAGGCTCGCGCATTCTCTCAGCGTTACGTGTAGGTGTCCTGAGGACTTATTGCCAACAATGCCGTTTTTGTGTCGCATATTGAATCGCAAATACAAAGGGCGTGGGTGGCTCATATTGATTTTAAATTGCAAAGCTAGACCCAGACTGCGCATGTCCTTTAGCGTCCTAGGTACTTGTTCAGGGTTCCTGGTTTCAGTTGTAATTGCGCAATAGAGCTGTTCGGTCGTGTTCATAGTATATCTCCTTGGAATTCAGTTATTCAATTAAGTTGCCGTTTTAGGCTTCGGATACTTTGTCATATTTATGTATATGTGCATATAATAGTTAATTTGCAATATATCTAATTCAACAATACCGTTTTTTGTGTCGCATAAGGTATCGCAAATGCAAAGGGCGTTGGTGGCTCATATTGATTTTAAATTGCAAAGCTAGATCCAGACTGCGCATGTCCTTTAGCGTCCTAGGTACCTCTTCAGGGTTTCTAGTTTCAGTTAAAATTGTGCAATAGAGCTATTCGGTCGTGTTCATATATCTCCTCATTTAGACTCAGACATTACTATAAAATACTTCATTATTATACATTGTATTAATAAAGTTAAAAATAAAGTTTAAAAATTGATATCTCGGATCAGTTTTAAATAGTGTAGAGTCATTGTAAGTCGTTATGCCTTCAGTCGGTTTGCTCTTTACCTTCCTCTTTGTGCAATGAAAATTAAGTGCAGTTGCTATACCAGTTATTGATTTTTCACTGCAAATGGAAGCCTGCTTTGTGTTAAATAGTAAGGTAAGTGGAAATATTAGTTAAAAAGTGATAATATACTTAGTTACTGAATCCAGCATTATCTCTGCGCAATGGTGTCGTCTATCACAAAGGAGTATTGATTTTCTTTTTCTAGATTCTTTTATGGTCACCGTTTTTATGAACGACGCCAAAGATTTATTTTTTCACTGCTTTTATTTCATCAAGATTTGATTCTGTGTGTCATGCATCTGAAAGGTGTGGGGGTGGCGTTGCATTGATTTGAATTAGTACAGCTATATCCGGGCTGCGCATGCCCTTTAGCATCTGAGTCTGATTCGCACTTGGCCTGTTTATTAAGTCTAGCTTTATCTAGGCTCGCGCATGCTCTTTAAGCATTACGTGTAGGCGTCCTGCGGACTTGTTCTCAAGCGGGCTTATTGATTTATGATGGCCCGGATCTATTTTTATCACTTCTCTTACCCGCGTTGCGTATTATCTTTCAGTATCTTAACCGGTATTCGGAGAGACAGTTGCGTAATTGAAATAGGCATCTTCTTCTCTTAGGCATCCTAGCTACTAATAACCAAGATGGGCTGTTTTAACTAACTTTGCACCTGTATGAAACCGGCATGGAATTCAGTTATTCAATTTAGTATTTATATGAACATTAATATTTAATTTGGAATATTAAAAGATTTCTTAAACAACGCCGTTTTTTGTGTCGCATATTGCACCGCAAATGCAAAGGTCGTGGGTGGCTCATATTGATTTTAAATTGCAAAGCTAGACCTAGACTGCGCATGTCCTTTAGCGTCCTAGGTACTTGTTCAGGGTTCCTGGTTCCAGTTGTAATTGTGCAATAGAGCTATTCGGTCGTGTTCATATATCTCGTTATTTAGACTCAGACATTACTATAAAATACTTCTTTATTGTACATTGTGTTAATAAAGGTATAGTTTAATAAAGCGTGTAAAAATTGATATCTCGGATCAGTTTTAAATAGTGAAGAGTCGTTTAAGTCGTTATGCCTTCGGTCGGTTTGACCTTTATCTTCCTCTTTGTGCAATGAAAATTTAGTGCAGTTGCTATACCAGTTATTGATTTTTCACTGCAAATGGAAGCCTGCTTTGTGTTAAATAGTAAGGTAAGTGGAAATATTAGTTAAAAAGTGATAATATACTTTTGCTACTTTGTTACTTAATCCGGCATTCTCTCTGCGCAACAGTGTCGTCTATCACGAAGGAAAATTGATTTTCTTTTTCTTGATTCTTTTAAGGCCACCGTGTTTATGAACGACGCAAAGGTTTATTTTTTCACTGCTTTTATTTCATCAAGATTTGATTCTGTGCGTAATACATCTGAAAGGTGTTAATAAAGGTAGAGTTTAAAAATTTATATCTAGGATCAGTTTTAATTAGTGTAGAGTCATTGTAAGTCGTTATGACTTCGGTCGGTTATTCCTTTATCTTGACCTTTGTGCAATGAAAATTTAGTGCAGTTGGTATACCACGGATTGATTTTTCACTGCAAATGGAAGCCTGTTTTGTGTTAAATAATAAGGTAAATGAAGAGGACATATGTGTTTTTCTAGATTCTTTTAAGGCCACTGTTTTTTATGAACAACGCCAAAGATTTATTTTTTCACTGCTTTTATTTCATCAAGATTTGATTCTGTGCGTAATGCATCTGAATGGTGAGGGGTGGCGTTGCATTGATTTGAATAAGTTCAGCTATATCCGGGCTGCGCATGCCCTTTAGTATCCAAGACCGACTCGCACTTGGCCTTTTTTTTAAGTCTAGCTTTGTCTAGGCTCGCGCATGCTCTTTCAGCGTTACGTGTAGGCGTCCCGAGGACTTGTTGTCACGTGGTCTTATTGATTTATGATGGCTCCGATCTAATTTTATCACTGCTCTTACCCGCGTTGCGCATTAACTTTCAGTAACTTGACTGGTATTCAGAGAGATTTCGTAATTCAATTCATTTTGTGCAGTGACGACGAATAAAAGATTTCTTCAACAACGACATTTTTTGTGTCGCATATTGCATCGCAAATGCAAAGGGCGTGGGTGGCTCATATTGATTTTAAATTGCAAAGCTAGATCCAGACTGCGCATGTCCTTAAGCGTTCTAGGTACCTCTTCAGGGTTCCTGGTTTCAGTTGTAATTGTGCAATAGAGCTATTCGGTCGTGTTCATATATCTCGTTATTTAGACTCAGACATTACTATAAAATACTTCTTTATTGTTGTATACCCGCGTTGCGTATTACTTTCAGTATCTTAAACGGTATTCAGAGATTTAGTATTTCAATTCATTTTATGCAATGCCGTTCCTCGACAGTTGCGCAGTTGAGATAAGCTACTTCTTTCCGTAGGCACCCTATTTACTTATTACCAATATTATAGAATTTCTTCAACAACGCCATTTTTGTGTCGCATATTGCATCGCAAATGCAGAGGGCGTGGGTGGCGTTATATTGATTGTAAATTGCGAATCTAGACCCAGACCGCGCATGTCCTTTAGCGTCCTAGGTACCTGTTCAGGGTTCCTGGTTTCAGTTGCAATTGTGCAATAGAGCTATTCGGTCGTGTTCATATATTTCCTTATTTAGACTCAGACATTACTATAAAATACTTCTTTATTGTACATTGTGTTAATAATGGTTGAGTTTAAAAAAATTATATAATACATTATCTCGGATCAGATTTAAATAGTGTTGAGTTACTGTAAGACGTTATGCCTTCGGTTGGTTTGTGCTTTATCTTGTTCTTTGTGCAATGAAAATTGAGTGCAGTTGGTATACCAGGTATTGATTTTTCACTGCAAATGAAGCCTGCTTTGTGTTAAAGAATAAGGTAAATGGAAATATTTGGTTAAAATTGATATACTAGCTTCTTAGTTACTTAATCTTGCATTTTTAAATGTAATTTCATTTTGGAATGACGATTTTATTCTGTGCGTCATGCATCTGAATGGTGTGGGGGTGGCGTTGCATTGATTTAAACTAGTACAGCTATGCCCGGGCTGCGCATGCCCTTTAGCATCTGAGTTCGACTCGCACTTGGCCTGTTTTTTTAAGTCTAGCTTTGTCTAGGCTCGCGCATGCTCTTTCAACGTTATGTCTCAGTGTTTCAGCGTCCTGAGGACTTGTTGTCACGTGGTCTTATTGATTTATTATAGCTCAGATCTAATTCTATCACTAGTCTTACCCGCGTTGCGTATTACTTTAAGTATCTTAAACGGTATTTAGAGATTTAGTATTTCAATTCATTTTATGCAATGCCGTTCCTCGACAGTTGCGCAGTTGAGATAAGCTACTTCTTTCCGTAGGCACCTACCCTATTTACATATTACCAATATTAAAGAATTTCTTCAACAACGCCGTTTTTTGTGTCGTAAATTGCATCGCAAATGCAAAGGCCGTGGGTGGCGTTATATTGATTGTAAATTGCGAAGCTAGACTTAGACCGCGCATGTCCTTTAGCGCCCTAGGTACCTGTTCAGGGTTCCTGGTTTCAGTTGTAATTGTGCAGTAGAGCTATTCGGTCGTGTTCATATATTTCCTTATTTAGACTCAGACATTAATATAAAATACTTCTTTATTGTACATTGCGTTGATAAAGGTAGAGTTTAAAAATGTATATCTCGGATCAGTTTTAAATAGTGTAGATTCACTGTAAGTCGTTATGCCTTCGTTCGGCTTGTCCTTTATCTTGATCTTTGTGCAATGAAAATTTAGTGCAGTTGGTATACCACGGATTGATTTTTCACTGCAAATGGAAGCCTGTTTTGTGTTAAATAATAAGGTAAATGAAGAGGACATATGTGTCTTTCTAGATTCTTTTAAGGCCACTGTTTTTTATGAACAACGCCAAAGATTTATTTTTTCACTGCTTTTATTTCATCAAGATTTGATTCTGTGCGTAATGCATCTGAATGGTGAGGGGTGGCGTTGCATTGATTTGAATAAGTACAGCTATATCCGGGCTGCGCATGCCCTTTAGTATCCAGACCGACTCGCACTTGGCCTTTTTTTTAAGTCTAGCTTTGTCTAGGCTCGCGCATGCTCTTTCAGCGTTACGTGTAGGCGTCCCGAGGACTTGTTGTCACGTGGTCTTATTGATTTATGATGGCTCCGATCTAATTTTATCACTGCTCTTACCCGCGTTGCGCATTAACTTTCAGTATCTTAACCGGTATTCAGACATTTGATATTTCAATTAATTTTGTGCAATGACGTTCCTCGACAGTTGCGCAGTTGAGATAAGCTACTTCTTTCCGTAGGCACCCTATTTACTTATTACCAATATTATAGAATTTCTTCAACAACGCCATTTTTGTGTCGCATATTGCATCGCAAATGCAGACGGCGTGGGTGGCGTTATATTGATTGTAAATTGCGAATCTAGACCCAGACCGCGCATGTCCTTTAGCGTCCTAGGTACCTGTTCAGGGTTCCTGGTTTCAGTTGCAATTGTGCAATAGAGCTATTCGGTCGTGTTCATATATTTCCTTATTTAGACTCAGACATTACTATAAAATACTTCTTTATTGTACATTGTGTTAATAATGGTTGAGTTTAAAAAATTGATATAATACATTATCTCGGATCAGATTTAAATAGTGTTGAGTTACTGTAAGACGTTATGCCTTCGGTTGGTTTGTGCTTTATCTTGTTCTTTGTGCAATGAAAATTGAGTGCAGTTGGTATACCAGGTATTGATTTTTCACTGCAAATGAAGCCTGCTTTGTGTTAAAGAATAAGGTAAATGGAAATATTTGGTTAAAATTGATATACTAGCTTCTTAGTTACTTAATCTTGCATTTTTAAATGTAATTTCATTTTGGAATGACGATTTTATTCTGTGCGTCATGCATCTGAATGGTGTGGGGGTGGCTTTGCATTGATTTAAACTAGTACAGCTATGCCCGGGCTGCGCATGCCCTTTAGCATCTGAGTTCGACTCGCACTTGACCTGTTTTTTTAAGTCTAGCTTTGTCTAGGCTCGCGCATGCTCTTTCAACGTTATGTGTAGGCGTCCTGAGGACTTGTTGTCACGTGGTCTTATTGATTTATTATAGCTCAGATCTAATTCTATCACTAGTCTTACCCGCGTTGCGTATTAACTTTCAGTATCTTAACCGGTATTCAGAGATTTAGTATTTCAATTCTTTTTATGCAATGCCGTTCCTCGACAGTTGCGCAGTTGAGATAAGCTACTTCTTCCCGTAGGCATCCACCCTATTTACATATTACCAATATTAAAGAATTTCTTCAACAACGCCGTTTTTTGTGTCGCATATTGCATCGCAAATGCAAAGAGCGTGGGTGGCGTTATATTGATTGTAAATTGCGAAGCTAGACCCAGACCGCGCATGTCCTTTAGCGTCCTAGGTACCTGTTCAGGGTTCCTGGTTTCAGTTGTAATTGTGCAGTAGAACTATTCGGTCGTGTTCACATATCTCGTTATTTAGACTCAGACATTACTATAAAATACTTCTTTATTGTACATTGCGTTAATAAAGGTAGAGTTTAAAAATTTATATCTCGGATCAGTTTTAAATAGTGTAGAGTCATTGTAAGTCGTTATGCCTTCGGTCGGTTTCTCCTTTATCTTGATCTTTGTGCAATGAAAATTTAGTGCAGTTGGTATACCACGGATTGATTTTTCACTGCAAATGGAAGCCTGTTTTGTGTAAAATAATAAGGTAAATGGAGTGGAAATATGTGTTTTTCTAGATTCTTTTAAGGCCACTGTTTTTTATGAACAACGCCAAAGATTTATTTTTTCACTGCTTTTATTTCATCAAGATTTGATTCTGTGCGTAATGCATCTGAATGGTGAGGGGTGGCGTTGCATTGATTTGAATAAGTACAGCTATATCCGGGCTGCGCATGCCCTTTAGTATCCAAGACCGACTCGCACTTGGCCTTTTTTTTAAGTCTAGCTTTGTCTAGGCTCGCGCATGCTCTTTCAGCGTTACGTGTAGGCGTCCCGAGGACTTGTTGTCACGTGGTCTTATTGATTTATGATGGCTCCGATCTAATTTTATCACTGCTCTTACCCGCGTTGCGCATTAACTTTCAGTATCTTAACCGGTATTCAGACATTTGATATTTCAATTAATTTTGTGCAATGACGTTCCTCGACAGTTGCGCAGTTGAGATAAGCTACTTCTTTCCGTAGGCACCCTATTTACTTATTACCAATATTATAGAATTTCTTCAACAACGCCATTTTTGTGTCGCATATTGCATCGCAAATGCAGACGGCGTGGGTGGCGTTATATTGATTGTAAATTGCGAATCTAGACCCAGACCGCGCATGTCCTTTAGCGTCCTAGGTACCTGTTCAGGGTTCCTGGTTTCAGTTGCAATTGTGCAATAGAGCTATTCGGTCGTGTTCATATATTTCCTTATTTAGACTCAGACATTACTATAAAATACTTCTTTATTGTACATTGTGTTAATAATGGTTGAGTTTAAAAAATTGATATAATACATTATCTCGGATCAGATTTAAATAGTGTTGAGTTACTGTAAGACGTTATGCCTTCGGTTGGTTTGTGCTTTATCTTGTTCTTTGTGCAATGAAAATTGAGTGCAGTTGGTATACCAGGTATTGATTTTTCACTGCAAATGAAGCCTGCTTTGTGTTAAAGAATAAGGTAAATGGAAATATTTGGTTAAAATTGATATACTAGCTTCTTAGTTACTTAATCTTGCATTTTTAAATGTAATTTCATTTTGGAATGACGATTTTATTCTGTGCGTCATGCATCTGAATGGTGTGGGGGTGGCGTTGCATTGATTTAAACTAGTACAGCTATGCCCGGGCTGCGCATGCCCTTTAGCATCTGAGTTCGACTCGCACTTGACCTGTTTTTTTAAGTCTAGCTTTGTCTAGGCTCGCGCATGCTCTTTCAACGTTATGTGTAGGCGTCCTGAGGACTTGTTGTCACGTGGTCTTATTGATTTATTATAGCTCAGATCTAATTCTATCACTAGTCTTACCCGCGTTGCGTATTAACTTTCAGTATCTTAACCGGTATTCAGAGATTTAGTATTTCAATTCTTTTTATGCAATGCCGTTCCTCGACAGTTGCGCAGTTGAGATAAGCTACTTCTTCCCGTAGGCATCCACCCTATTTACATATTACCAATATTAAAGAAATTCTTCAACAACGCCGTTTTTTGTGTCGCATATTGCATCGCAAATGCAAAGAGCGTGGGTGGCGTTATATTGATTGTAAATTGCGAAGCTAGACCCAGACCGCGCATGTCCTTTAGCGTCCTAGGTACCTGTTCAGGGTTCCTGGTTTCAGTTGTAATTGTGCAGTAGAACTATTCGGTCGTGTTCACATATCTCGTTATTTAGACTCAGACATTACTATAAAATACTTCTTTATTGTACATTGCGTTAATAAAGGTAGAGTTTAAAAATTTATATCTCGGATCAGTTTTAAATAGTGTAGAGTCATTGTAAGTCGTTATGCCTTCGGTCGGTTTCTCCTTTATCTTGATCTTTGTGCAATGAAAATTTAGTGCAGTTGGTATACCACGGATTGATTTTTCACTGCAAATGGAAGCCTGTTTTGTGTAAAATAATAAGGTAAATGGAGTGGAAATATGTGTTTTTCTAGATTCTTTTAAGGCCACCGTTTTTATGAACGACGCCAAAGATTTATTTTTTCACTGCTTTTATTTCATCAAGATTTGATTCTGTGCGTAATGCATCTGAAAGGTGTGGGGGTGGCGTTGCATTGATTTGAATCAGTACAGCTATGTATATCCGGGCTGCGCATGCCCTTTAGCATCCGAGTCCGACTCGCACTTGGCCTGTTTTTTTTAAGTCTAGCTTTGTCTAGGCTCGCGCATGCTCTCTCAGCATTATGTGTAGGCGTCCTGAGATCTTGTTGTCACGTGGTCTTATTGATTTATGATGGCTCGGATCTTATTTTATCTTTCAGTAACTTGACTGGTATTCAAAGAGATTTCGTATTTCAATTTATTTTGTGCAATGACGACGATTAAAAGATTTCTTCAACAACGCCATTTTTTGTGTCGCATATTGCATCGCAAATGCAAAGGGCGTGGGTGGCTCATATTGATTTTAAATTGCAAAGCTAGATCCAGACTGCGCATGTCCTTAAGCGTCCTAGGTACTTCGTCAGGGTTCCTGGTTTCAGTTGTAATTGTGCAATAGAGCTATTCGGTCGTGTTCATATATCTCGTTATTTAGACTCAGACATTACTATAAAATACTTCTTTATTGTACATTGCGTTAATAAAGGTAGAGTTTAAAAATTTATATCTCGGATCAGTTTTAAATAGTGTAGAGTCATTGTAAGTCGTTATGCCTTCGGTCGGTTTCTCCTTTATCTTGATCTTTGTGCAATGAAAATTTAGTGCAGTTGGTGTACCACGGATTGATTTTTCACTGTAAATGGAAGCCTGTTTTGTGTTAAATAATAAGGTAAATGGAGTGGAAATATGTGTTTTTCTAGATTCTTTTAAGGCCACCTATTTTATGAACGACGCCATAGATTTATTTTTTCACTGCTTTTATTTCATCAAGAATTGATTCTGTGCGTAATACATCTGAAAGGTGAGGGGTGGCGTTGCATTGATTTGAATAAGTACAGCTATATCCGGGCTGCGCATGCCCTTTAGTATCCAAGACCGACTCGCACTTGGCCTTTTTTTAAGACTAGCTTTGTCTAGGCTCGCGCATGCTCTTTCAGCGTTACGTGTAGGCGTCCTGACGACTTGTTGTCACGTGGTCTTATTGATTTATGATGGCTCCGATCTAATTTTATCACTGCTCTTACCCGTGTTGCGCATTGACTTTCAGTATCTTAACCTTTATTCAGAGATTTAGTATTTCAATTAATTTTGTGACATGACGTTCCTCGACAGCTGCGCTGTTGAGAAAGGTTACTTCTTCCAGTAGCCACCAAATCTACTTATTACCAATATTATAGAATTTCTTCAACAACGCCATTTTTGTGTCGCATATTGCATCGCAAATGCAGAGGGCGTGGGTGGCGTTATATTGATTGTAAATTGCGAATCTAGACCCAGACTGCGCATGTCCTTCAGCGTCCTAGGTACCTGTTCAGGGTTCCTGGTTTCAGTTGCAATTGTGCAATAGAGCTATTCGGTTGTGTTCATATATTTCCTTATTTAGACTCAGACATTACTATAAAATACTTATTTATTGTACATTGTGTTAATAATGGTAGAGTTTAAAAATTGATATAATACATTATCTCGGATCAGATTTAAATAGTGTTGAGTTACTGTAAGACTTTATGCCTTCGGTTGGTTTGTGCTTTATCTTATTCTTTGTGCAATGAAAATTGAGTGCAGTTGGTATACCAGGTATTGATTTATAACTGCAAATGAAGCCTGCTTTATGTTAAAGAATAAGGTAAATGGAAATATTTGGTTAAAATTGATATACTTTCGCTTCTTAGTTACTTAATCTTGCGTTTTTAAATGTAATTTCATTTTGGAATGACGATTTTATTCTGTGCGTCATGCATCTGAATGGTGTGGGGGTAGCGTTGCATTGATTAAAACTAGTACAGCTATGCCCAGGCTGCGCATGCCCTTTAGCATCCGAGTCCGACTGCACTTGGCCTGTTTTTTTTAAGGCTAGCTTTGTCTAGGCTTGCGCATGCTCTTTCAACGTTATGTGTAGGCGTCCTGAGGACTTGTTGACACGTGGTCTTATTGATTTATTATAGCTCAGATCTAATTCTATCACTAGTCTTACCCGCGTTGCGTATTAACTTTCAGTATCTTAACCTTTATTCAGAGAGATTTCGTATTTCAATTCATTTTGTGACATGACGTTCCTCGACAGCTGCGCAGTTGAGAAAGGTTACTTCTTCCAGTAGCCACCATATCTACTTATTACCAATATTAAAGAATTTCTTCAACAACGCCATTTTTGTGTCGCATATTGCATCGCAAATGCAGAGGGCGTGGGTGGCGTTATATTGATTGTCAATTGCGAAGCTAGACCCAGACTGCGCATGTCCTTTAGCGTCCTAGGTACCTGTTTAGGGTTCCTGGTTTCAGTTGTAATTGTGCAATAGAGCTATTCGGTCGTGTTCATATATCTCGTGATTTAGACTCAGACATTACTATAAAATACTTCTTTATTGTACATTGCGTTAATAAAGGTAGAGTTTAAAAATTTATATCTAGGATCAGTTTTAAATAGTGTAGAGTCATTGTAAGGCGTTATGCCTTCGATCGGTTTCTCCTTTATCTTGATCTATGTGCAATGAAAATTTAGTGCAGTTGGTATACCACGGATTGATTTTTCACTGCAAATGGAAGCCTGTTTTGTGTTAAATAATAAGGTAAATGGAGTGGAAATATGTGTTTTTCTAGATTCTTTTAAGGCCACCGTTTTTATGAACGACGCCAAAGATTTATTTTTTCACTGCTTTTATTTCATCAAGATTTTGTGCGTAATACATCTGAAAGGTGAGGGGTGGCGTTGCATTGATTTGAATAAGTACAGCTATATCCGGGCTGCGCATGCCCTGTAGTATCCAAGACCGACTCGCACTTGGCCTTTTTTTAACTCTAGCTTTGTCTAGGCTCGCGCATGCTCTTTCAGCGTTACGTGTAGGCGTCCTGAGGACTTGTTGTCACGTGGTCTTATTGATTTATGATGGCTCGGATCTTATTTTATCACTGCTCTTACCCGCGTTGCGCATTAACTTTCAGTAACATGACTGGTATTCAGAGAGATTTTGTATTTCAATTCATTTTGTGCGATGACGACGATTAAAAGATTTCTTCAACAACGCCATTTTTTGTGTCGCATATTGCATCGCAAATGCAAAGGGCGTGGGTGGCTCATATTGATTTTAAATTGCAAAGCTAGATCCAGACTGCGCATGTCCTTAAGCGTCCTAGGTACCTCTTCAGGGTTCCTGGTTTCAGTTGTAATTGTGCAATAGAGCTATTCGGTCGTGTTCATATATCTCGTGATTTAGACTCAGACATTACTATAAAATACTTCTTTATTGTACATTGCGTTAATAAAGGTAGAGTTTAAAAATTGAAATAAAACATTAACTCGGATCAGATAAATAGTGTTGAGTCATTGTAAATCGTAATGCCTTCGGTCGGTTTGTGCTTCATCTTGTTCTTTGTGCAATGAAAATTTAGTGCATTTGGTATACCCGGTATTGATTTTTCACTTCACAATATTTGGTTAAAATTTATATACTTTAGCTTCTAAGTTACATAATCTGGCATTTTTATATTATCATTTTGGAATGACATCAAAATACTCTCTTGAAATAATATTCTGGCTGCGCAATAGTGTCGTCTATCAGGAAGGAGTATTGATTTTCTTTTTCTAGAGTTTTTTAAGGACACCGTTCTTATGAAGGACGCCAAAAATCACTGCTTTTATTTCATCTAGATTTGATTCTGTGCGTCATGCATCTGAAAGGTGTGGGGGTGGCGTTGCATTGATTTGAATTAGTGCAGCTTTGCCCGGACTGCGCATGCCCTTTAGCATCCGAGTCCGACTCGGCCTGTTTTTTTTTAAGTCTAGCTTTGTCTAGGCTCGCGCATGCTCTTTCAACGTTATGTGTAGGCGTCCTGAGGACTTGTTGTCACGTGGTCTTATTGATTTATTATAGCTCAGATCTAATTCTATCACTAGTCTTACCCGCGTTGCGTATTACTTTCAGTATCTTAAACGGTATTCAGAGATTTTGTATTTCAATTAATTTTGTGCAATGACGCATCTCGACAGTTGTGCAGTTGAGATAAGCTACTTCTTTCCGTAGGCACCCACCCTATTTACATATTACCAATATTAAAGAATTTCTTCAACAACGCCGTTTTTTGTGTCGTATATTGCATCGCAAATGCAAAAGGCGTGGGTGGCGTTATATTGATTGTAAATTGCGAAGCTAGACCCAGACCGCGCATGTCCTTTAGCGTCCTAGGTACCTGTTTAAGAGTTCCTGGTTTCAGTTGCAATTGTGCACTAAAGCTATTCGGTCGTGTTCATATATTTCCTTATTTAGACTCAGACATTAATATAAAATACTTATTTATTGTACATTGTGTTAATAAAGGTAGAGTTTAAAAATTGATATAAGACATTATCTCGGATCAGCTTTAAATAGTGTTGAGTCATTATAAGTCGTTATGCCTTCGGTCGGTTTGTGCTTTATCTTGTTCTTAGTGCAATGAAAATATTGCGCAGTTGGTGTACCAGGTATTGATATCTCACTGCAAATGGAAGCCTGCTTTATGTTTAAGAATAAGGTAAATCTAAATATTTGGTTAAAAATGATATACTTTAGCTTCTTAGTTACTTAATCTGGCATTTTTATATTTTCATTTTGGAATGACGTCAAAATACTCTCTTGAAATAATATTCTGGCTGCGCAATAGTGTCGTCTATCAGGAAGGAGTATTGATTTTTTTTTATTTGACATCGTTCTTATGAAGGACGCCAAAGATCAGTGCTTTTTTTCATCAAGATTTGATTCTGTGCGTCATGCATCTGAAAGGTGTGGGGATGGCGTTGCATTGATTTGAATTAGTATAGCTATGCCCGGGCTACGCATGCCCTTTAGCATCCGAGTCCGACTGCACTTGGCCTGTTTTTGTTAAGTCTAGCTTTGTCTAGGCTCGCGCATGCTCTTTCAGCGTTATGTGTAGGCGTCCTGAGGACTTGTTGTCACGTGGTCTTATTGATTTATTATAGCTCAGATCTAATTCTATCACTAGTCTTACCCGCGTTGCGCATTAACTTTCAGTATCTTAACCGGTATTCAGAGATTTAGTATTTCAATTAATTTTTTGACATGACGTTACTTCTTCCCGTAGCCATCATATCTACTTATTACCAATATTAAAGAATTTCTTCAACAACGCCTTTTTTGTGTCGTATATTGCATCGCAAATGCAGAGGGCGTTGGTGGCGTTATATTGATTGTAAATTGCGAAGCTAGACCCAGACCGCGCATGTCCTTTAGCGTCCTAGGTACCTCTTCAGGGTACCTGGTTTCAGTTGCAATTGTGCAGTAGAGCTCGGTCGTGTTGATATATGTATGTCCTTATCTCAGACATTACTCTATAATACTTATTGTACATTGTGTTAATAAAGGTAGAGTTTAATAATTATTGGTATAAGCCATTATCTCGGATTAGATTTAAATAGTGTTGAGTCATTGTAATTATAATTTGTGACATAATTTTTTACTGTTTACTTGAAGTGGACATTATTATTGCTAAATTTAAAATCGATATTGTGTTTTTTTATGAAATTGCGTTTTAACTTATAGCTGTTTATTTGTGGTGTTTATTTTGCGTCATTTTCAAGGGCAACCCGTTTTGCACCTCTGGCCACGATTACGCATGCGCACTAGGTATCCAATCTAGACGCCCTAGGGTTCATAGAGACCTGCGCACTTAGTTCCAGTATTGATTTATACCTTCAGTTGGTTTGTCCTTTACCTTGCTCTTTGCGCAATGAACATTTAGTGCAGTTGGTTACCAGGTATTGAATTTTCACTGCAAATGGCAACCTATTTTGTGAGGTTGGTGAAGATATTTTTCAAGAAGTGATACAGTTTAGCTAGATACTGACTTAATATGTCATTTTTGTATTCGGGTGGTTTAGCAATGACGTGTTGGTGTTTTTACATTGATACTATGGAAGTTTTAAAATTATGAATATGTTTTTGTAGTGGTAATATTGAAAAGAGATTCAGGTGAAGTTTTTCTTTTTTTAATTATTTTTGATATTGGGGAAATCTTTACAAGTTGTCACTGATCTGATCAAACTAGTATACTGAAGTGTATTTTATACTTTATACATTTTTTTGTTAGGGTTTTGTCCATATACTAGAAAAATAGTCCTATCATTTCTATGAAGTGTATTTTATACTTTATACATTTTTTTGTTAGGGTTTTGTCCATATACTAGAAAAATAGTCCTATCATTTCTATCCGATTCACCTTTCTAATGTCACAAAGTATTATTAAAACCTATTAAAGGTTTAATATTGTCTTTTATTAATGCGAGTATCGCTCCCCGCGACCACGGTTGCTGAAAAGCATCCGAAACGTCGGGATAAATAATTTAAACAATATAAATAATAAATTGCGTTTTAATCCGGTATACAGTTTTTTATTTAAATATTAAAGGTTGAAAATTAGTATTAAAATTTTGAAATCCTTACGTTAAACAATTTCTTTTCGTTAGATTTTTAGTCCTTTTGAATATAACTGCTATAAAATTTCATATATTGATTACGTTTTACCTTAAAATTTGCAATGCCTGACATTTTTTTCTGAAAATTAGTGAAAATTAGTAAGGTACCTTAGTGGTGCAATGTATGGGTTACGCCCTTGAAATAATACGCAGTCTGCGCAGTTGCGTCGTCCATCACGGAGGAGTATTGATTTTCTCTTTCAAGATGCTTTCAAGGTCACTGTTTTATGAACGACACCACATGTATATTTCGCGTCGTCTAGGTATCTAAAGACGTATTGATTTTCTCTTAGTAGATGCTTTCAAGGTCACTGTTTTATGAACGACACCACATGTATATTTCGCGTCGTCTAGGTATCTAAAGACGTATTGATTTTCTCTTAGTAGATGCTTTCAAGGTCGCCGTTTTTATTCCCGTCCTTCAAAAATATTAGTATTTTGATAGAAACTTGACTGTTGAGCTTGAGCTGTTTGTAAGGGTGCAAACAAGCGGATATTTTAATTTTAAATATTCCATAATATTATAAAAGGAACGATTTGTTGGTTTGTTACGATTTAACTCTAAAACTGACCGATTTTAAAAATTATTTCATCAATACAACGCTATATTATCAGTGAATCTACATATACAATGCCATTTGTTAATAGCACATTTATATTGCACCCGTGCGAAGCCGGGGCGGATCGATCCATAAAAAGCATGATATTTAAAAGTTGTCTAACATATCTACTTCTACATCTGTGATTAACAAGCAATATGGCGCAACTGAATCGATAAAACCTAACGGGCATGCGTATTCAGGGCTTTCAGTAAACCTGTTGCGCCATAATTTGACTCGGCTCCACCCACTACGTCTATCTCTAGATCCATCGGTATTCTGCAGTCTTCTAGGAACAATAGCACGTTAACTGCGCACTTCATTTAATTTCTGTTTTTTTTTTAAATTTCCTTTTCATTTGTCCCAGATACCTCCAGACCGCAGAAGCCGAGTGAGGAGAATGGTAAAGAGTACGTTTTCGTCACGCGTGAGAAGATGGAGCAAGACATCTCCGAGGGGAAATTCATAGAGCATGGCGAATATAAAGGCAACTTGTACGGGACATCGGCGGAGAGTGTTGAAACTATTGTAAATTCAGGTAGGTTTTGAACACAAATATTTTACTTTGATACCAGAATCGGTGTAGATAACTATCTAATAATAATTATCGATAATAATCGATTAGAAATTTGGAGCCTTGAGTTGTAACTGCTGCTGTTAGGAAGCACATATGGTGTTTACCAGTAAGAAATTATTTTAAATAAATTAAATGATAATGTTATATCTTTAATTTACTAACGCGAATATAACACATTTAAATAAAATACTGTCTACCGGATTAAAACGCGATTTATTATTTGGTAACTTTGTGACTTTTCAAAATCAGACAGCTGTCATCTTTCAGCCTGGCCCGTGACCACGGTTGCTGAAAAATATCTCAAACGTCAGGACAAATAATTTAAACAATATACATAATAATCGAGTATTAATCCGGTATACAGTATTTTATTTAAACGTTATATCTATCAGCTTTTTCTGAGAGCAATAAATGAATTCCCCAGCTCGTGTGTGTGTCCTAAGTCCACACTGGCAAGCACTGAAGATGCTTCGTACTCCCCGCCTGCGTCCCTACATTGTTTTTGTCAAACCCCCGTCCTTCGAGCGTCTTGTACAAACGAGGACGAAAGCCAGTGCACGGTCTACATTTGATAAAGAGAGCTCCAGGGCTTTTACGGTAAGTTTTCAATTCTCTTAGTGTGAGTTACTTGGAGAAAATATATTTCTCTGAATGTTTCGTTGATCGTTTTTGTTAATGGTCAGTTTTTCTTATTTTTAATCTTGTTTTCACGGATTTCAAACTCAGGATTTCGACCTAGCGTGTAGCACTGAGCCATACCATGGAGGCGGTGAAGTGATGATTTACTTCTTTTTTTTTTGTAAGAACGTACGTAATCACCGTCACCCATGGATATGACATGACATGGTCTTATCAGCTCAGCAGTAATTCATCATTCTTGATGTGTTACAGTTACAGTGAATATTTACTGAGAAATTTCTGTGGCAATATCGACCATGGGAAGCATTAAAACGCTATTATGGATTAAGGGCGGTCGCACATTGGATACGAATTTGTATCGTACGTAAACGTACGTTATTCGACGTACGACTTGAACGCGCACACTGGTTCTTTTTGCCTCCGTTGAAATGCCAGTAGTGACTGAACCGTAACTATTGACATCGCTATTTTATGGTTAACTGCTTATGAATAAATATACATTTGATTATATTTATTTTAGCCACAATCAACTTTAACTAGATACAGTAACTCTCGCAACACCAGATTATAGAATTTTTTCTATATCGATATCGAATTTAACGTACGAACGTCTAAAAACTCCGAGCAAGTTGGGACTGATTTCGTATATCACAACTATACGCGCGTACATGCACAATTAGTTCACATAGAGTGTGCCAGGCACAGTAGTACTTGGAGAGTTGGGATCGTTCGTGCGTATTCGTACGTATTCGTACGAGTAGAGTTCTCACAAAAACGCATCCACAGTGCGACCGCCCTTAGGTTCTCATAAAAAATTCACGAGAAAAGCGTCCCAGATTCCACATATGTATTGAAACATACATACATGTTTATGATTATGAACTAAACTTAACATTGTTATTCATGTATTTATTATTTTAATTATTGTTTCTCGTTTCCTTCGATTGTTCCTCTTTTAGTTTGAACAAAGCGCGTGGATCCGAAGTCCATTTAATAATAATATGTTAATGATAGGTAGTGACTAATTCACAGACTCGCTTTATCCACTCCCAATCTCATGGAGGCTAACCGAAAAATAACCAAACTGTTATATCCACAACGTATTTATCATCTTAACGTCTTATTTAAACAAATTGTCCATACAACAGGAAGAAGAATTCCACGACATCATACGTTCGTCAACACGCATCAACTTCCTTTATGGCTACATGTTTGATGAGGAGATAGTGAACGAAGATCTCGCAGCTGCACTTTCTCAGCTCCTCAAGGCGTCGTGGAGGGCCCAGTCAGAACCGCTTTGGGTCCCGGCTTCTTGGGTCCAATAGAATTTGGACATTTAGTCCAAATTTATAGGTATTTCTGATGAACATTATATTTAGCTTTTTATATTTAGTTTAGTGACGAAACAGTTGTTGATTAGTTTTTGCGGTTTGGGATAGCCAATCGATTTGAGTGCGAATAATTATGAACGTTAATTTTTACATAGCGATTGAGCAATTTAAAAATATTTTTGTAGTGCTTCACGGTTTTTTTGAATTAACGTAATTTGCGTAATTTTGTGAATTATCATGATCGGCCTTCTATTGGCTATCTTCAACCAGAATTTTATCCTATAAGTAACGCCATAGACGTCATTTAAGTAACAGATTTAACTTCATATAATTTTAACATTTCTTAATATAACGTGTTATGCCTATTGTTATAGTTCAACATATTATAATAGTTGACTTACCCTAATAGTAATAGTGTAACTCCTGTCCTATTGTAATTGCTCAAATAGGCTAACATTTTGGTCATTAGAACGACGTAATTAAGCCGGTTATACGCATTTCATTTCGTACTTATTCGTTAGCAACGATAAAAAAAAAATAATAATAATAAAATAATAATAAATCTAATTTTGCGGCAAAATACCAAACCAAAGATAGATTTAGTCATTTAAATAATTTGATCTCATTTTACTTTGTGAAATCAAGAACAATATAAGTTTTTTTTAGAATTTTTAGCGTTTAACATAATTTGCGTTTCATACATATAAGATCGAATATTTTTTTGCATACTTAGTGCCATAAATAAACGACAAAGAACTAGATTTAAGGTTAACAAAGCTACTGAAATTCTAAATAACTTAGAATATGTAGTCCTTCGTCGATCCGGAGATACTACACTTTTAACTATGCAGAGTCCTATCGTAGCGACTCTTAGAAATATTTACTCGCAAACTCACCCTCGTATAATATTAGATTCGTCCAATTTTGGATTCTCTTTACATTTCTCAACTGGCTATTTCCTCGCGTATCACTTCTGTTTCAATAATGCTACACTACTATATAAATAGTTGTGATTTTCAGCACCTTCTACAAGTGATTATGTAATAACAAATTAGAACCAGATGACAATATGAATTATTAAATTTATAATATATACCAATAATAACTATTATTTATCGTTCCGCGTATTAAATTTATTAAGAAGTATGTAGGTTATATTTGCGCTTAACGTAACATCGCTTACTGATTGATTGAATTTATTACTTATTATTAGGGTGCTAGTGTTTAGATACTCGAAAACGACATTAAAGTTAGGTTATGCAACGTGACGTCAATATGTTTGAATAGATGATAGACTATAGAATTATTTTAATAATTTAATATATTTCTTTATTTATTATATTCATATATTATCGTACAGTGCGAATTTCTAGTAGCTATAATGATATCGTTCATTATTCTGGTTGAATTTCTTTAAGGTTTTAGTCTTAGTACGAATAGGGTAAATATGCTAAGTAATATCGCCTTTATATACTTAAACGCGTTCGTTGTATATTAATATTAAATCAGTGTTTGTATTATATTGATCTTAAAACACCATAATATGATTATAGAGTAATTTAACCTGGACAAGATTTGCTATGTCCGGTTTTAGAATCCAAACCGATATTTAAAAAAAAAAGAATCGTGTTAGATGATAAGTTTTACTTTTTATTACGAATAAATAATACATTAATTTAAGCACTAATTAAAATTGTTCAAAATTTAATTAGATTTATTGACGAAATTATTAGAAATAATTCTTGTATGGCGTAGGTGATTAATTCTTACTTAACCCTTTGTGCCATGGTGGCACTAAAAGAGTGCAACCATATTCACTGGAAAAATGTGTGGCACAAAGGGTTGAAAGCCATTTTGAGAAAAAAATATATATATATTGATGAGTACCTGATATTTTATCTTTTTAAAGTATATGTGGGAAAAAAAGAAAGTACTATTACTAAAATATGACAACAGTCAATAAGCTTCTACATATTCGGGACAATGAGTCTAATCCAATGCGGAGCAGAATATTAGCGAATTGAAAAACGCATAAGATAAAATGAAGAATTGAAATATATGTACCTACCTAGAATTGATGTCTATAAATATTGAAATTCCTGACCCCTTATAGAACTTCCTTACATATACGACAGTAAGCGTTCGTCTGTCATTTCGTTAACGTAATTTTATGATCTCATCTCTTAATTTTTTCGTAAATTGTTAAATGTACTTCAAGCGACGTTTTTAAAACAAATATTTGAAATTGTTTCAATGACCCAAAGAGTCCTTATAAGTTTCATCTTTTCAAAATTGTTGACATTCTGCCTAGAACACCAAGATAAAGAGTATAATGTTTTGATTATCCAACAAATCGGTCCGGCCATTTTGGATTCCTTAAGTAATAATATATTTTCGAGGGAGAGAGGGATGGAGTTAGAGGCAGAAATAGAGAGGGAGAGAGAGAGAGGAAGATTAGTTATCTATTCACTGTCATAATACTTATAAAACTTTTTTTTTACAAAATAGAGAATAAAAAAGATGATCCTCGATCGGCATCATTTATATCCAGTAAATATTTATCGTTCGATGCACTATAACTAAAACTTTATTTTAAATTTTTTTTTTTTTAAATTTGGAGTTCGCCTTACATATGTTGTGAAACGATTAACAGTATAAAAGGACATAACTTCTGTGACGAAGTCTCACATTAATACCTCATCACGCTGATTTTCAGCTAATTTTGAGCCTAATAGTTACGCTATGGTGTTGATGAACGGAGCCTCCAGGCTATACAAGTCCCGATTTTTACAAAAATCTTAAAAACATTTGGGCTTCAACGTAGCACAAATTTTTATCCTGTCAAGCCTTTTCTCCACCACTAGACGAATACTATGAGAATAAACATGAAAGCTACGCTATGCCGAAATGTTATTGTCTGAAACAAAGATCCTATCTCTATTTCATCTCCATACCTCAACTAAATCTCTAACCCTCATTTCTTTTGCGGCGATTGAGTAACACCAAAATATACATCCAAACTATCGCGTTTAATATTCTATACGATAAGTAGGTATATTTAATCGTCCATCGTGTAGTTTTTAGGAAAAATTAAATATGGTTCAGTTGGACATGCATATAGAGCGTTCTGTAGCTTGGTTTTGTGGTCGATTCGAAGAGAAGGTTAAATAGGCAGAATTTTATTGTGATAATTTTCTTGATTAGGTCTTTTGACGTTTTATGTAGTTTTACTCGAAAATTTATTAGTATTTATAAGGAAGAATCATTTCACATGAAATTGAGTACAAATTTTAATTTTAAAGATAAGAATAATATCAATTATTATTGAATTCCCTTAAAATTGAATTGGCAGGACTCCGCAAGGCTTGCAACGAATTTTCCAATTTATTTTCCTTATATAAATGTTTACTGAAATTTAAGACTATGCAAAATTTCATATCTATCCGTTGAGTCTTTTAAGCAATACAATAGTTACTGATTAATTTCATATTAAGAGCCGCGCATTTTCCGGAATTTAAAATAGCCTGTGTGATAGTCATCTTGTACATAAATTATCCCCCCGAAAATCAAATCAACTAATGGGCCCTCTTAATATAAGTAGCGATTGTGCGATGCGATAAGACAATATAACATTATTGGGTCAACATTTTTTAAAGTGAAGTGTCAAATGGGAAAAATTTGGGTCAATAACTGAACTTTTTAGGGGTAAACGGGGTCGATAATAATTGAAATAAACCTGTCTTGCTGTACATGGTTATGTAAATTTAATTTTGACTTTATTTATGGCCTATTTATTTAAGCAATAGACCATAAAGATTCTTACAGAATTATATCTAAAACTAAATATATTTTTATTTTGATGAAAATTTGGGGACTTTGGGTCAGTAAAATATTATTAAAAAAAAAGAAATTAAGATCCGATGTGTCATTGTATTTTCTTTTTATATATTAATCCTTGCCTTTTGCATTCTATTAGAAAATTATTAATTATCTTGTCATAAGTATTTTATTAGGCTTTGTGTCATAATGCATTAATTATTATTAATAAGGGATAACTATTTCTAAGATGTAAAATATAAAATGTCAATGCGTACCTACTTGCGATTTAAAGGTGAGATATGCCGTAAGAAAACGGCATAAGTTTAATATAATTCTTAAAGTTACAATGTCCGATGTTTAAGTAATTATTATTAATAATCTTCTAATTGCATAATCCGAATCTAATAAAATTGACGTCTACAAAATATTCCTAGAGTAAGTTTTACTATCATATAATATTTATCATATTTTTTTTTATAATAGAAATAGTCTCTCTTCTTTAACAAATTTTAACCAATTTCATATATTTTATTCTATTAAACATGTTGTTAACATCACCAAATATATTTGTGTATCTATGCAATAAAATACGATGTAATTAATTGTAGGTTTGTTTTGAGTTTTGAGTATTATGTGTATTTTTTAATAATATAATAATCTTAATAGATAAGTTGTCATGAATCTGCACCGTATCCGATTAATTAGGGACGGTGCTGTCATGCTCTATCATGTCTTACCTTCCCACATTTTCATACTATAGTTTTTCCAGTGGTAGTGCCATGCTGTATACCTTAGGTTGCAGCCGAATGGGCCGGCACGTCCGGGGAGGAACCACGCTTTCACTTAATACCAATGTAAAGTAAACAGCTCTGCTGTTATCTTGCATTCGGTCTGTGAGAGTTCCGGAGGCCCAACTTCCTTTCCTTGTCCTTTCCTTTCCCTTTCTTTGTCCTTTCTTTTCATTAATCATCCTGTCCTCATCTTTACCCTTTACTGAATCTTATCACCTTCCAATCCTTTTACTTTCCCCTTTTTCTTCATCCCATTCGCAATACATACAATACAATTTTTTTATAAAATACTTGTAGAATTTGATGTTTTAAATTTTGAATATTATAGTGTTTTTGAGTAATATAATAATCTTAATAGAGAAGTTGTTATGAATCTGCACCGTATCAGATTAATTAGGGACGTCGCTGTCATGCTCTCTCATATTTTAACTTCCCACATTTTCATACAATAGTTTTTCCAGTGGTAGTGCCATGCTGTATACCTTAGGTTGCAGCCGAATGGGCCGGCACGTCCGGGGAGGAACCACGCTTTCACTTAATACCGATGTAAAGTAAACAGCTCTGCTGTTATCTTGCATTCGGTCTGTGAGAGTTCCGGAGGCCCAACTTCCTTTCCTTGTCCTATCCTTTTCTTTTCCTCATCCTTTCCTTTTTCTTTCCTTCCATTCATCATTCTGTCCTCAGTTTTCCCTTTACTGAATCTTATCACCTTACTTTCCCTTTTTTCTCCATCTCAATCGCAATACATACAATAATTTTTTTTATAAAATACTTGTAGAATTTGATATTTTACATTTTGAGTATTATAGTGTTTTTGAGTAATATAATAATCTTAATAGATAAGTTGTCATGAATCTGCACCGTATCCGATTTAGGGACGGTGCTGTCATGCTCTCTCATGTCTTACCTTCCCACATTTTCATACTATAGTTTTTCCAGTGGTAGTGCCATACTGTATACCTTAGGTTGCAGCCGAATGGGCCGGCACGTCCGGGGAGGAACCACGCTTTCACTTAATACCGATGTAAAGTAAACAGCTTTGCTGTTATCTTGCATTCGGTCTGTGAGAGTTCCGGAGGCCCAACTTCCTTTCCTTGTCCTATCCTTTTCCTTTCCTCATCTTTTCCTTTTCCTTTCCTTCCATTCATCATTCTGTCCTCTGTTTTCCCTTTACTGAATCTTATCACCTTACTTTCCCTTTTTTCTCCATCTCAATCGCAATACATACAATAAATTTTTTTATAAAATACTTGTAGAATTTGATATTTTACATTTTGAGTATTATAGTGTTTTTGAGTAATATAATAATCTTAATAGATAAGTTGTCATGAATCTGCACCGTATCCGATTAATTAGGGACGGTGCTGTCATGCTCTCTCATGTCTTACCTTCCCACATTTTCATACTATAGTTTTTCCAGTGGTAGTGCCATGCTGTATACCTTAGGTTGCAGCCGAATGGGCCGGCACGTCCGGGGAGGAACCACGCTTTCACTTAATACCGATGTAAAGTAAACAGCTTTGCTGTTATCTTGCATTCGGTCTGTGAGAGTTCCGGAGGCCCAACTTCCTTTCCTTGTCCTATCCTTTTCCTTTCCTCATCCTTTCCTTTTCCTTTCCTTCCATTCATCATCCTGTCCTCTGTTTTCCCTTTACTGAATCTTATCACCTTACTTTCCCTTTTTTCTCCATCTCAATCGCAATACATACAATAATTTTTTTTATAAAATACTTGTAGAATTTGATATTTTACATTTTGAGTATTATAGTGTTTTTGAGTAATATAATAATCTAAATAGATAAGTTGTCATGAATCTGCACCGTATCCGATTTAGGGACGGTGCTGTCATGCTCTCTCATGTCTTACCTTCCCACATTTTCATACTATAGTTTTTCCAGTGGTAGTGCCATGCTGTATACCTTAGGTTGCAGCCGAATGGGCCGGCACGTCCGGGGAGGAACCACGCTTTCACTTAATACCGATGTAAAGTAAACAACTCTGCTGTTATCTTGCATTCGGTCTGTGAGAGTTCCGGAGGCCCAATTTCCTTTTCTTGTCCTTTTTCTTTCCTAGTCCTTCATTCTTTGCCCTTCTTTTCCCTGTACTGAATCATATCACCTACCTTTCATTATACTTTTCACCCTTTATCGTCTTCATCTCACTCGCAACACATTCGTGATTTTACAACTATCACATTTGGCGGAATTGTTGGTGCGACTAGTATACACTTGCGTCGAATCTAATATAAGATAAAGTTTGGTTATTATTGAAGCTTATAAGTTTATTTTTGCAGTTTTTATTGAAACGTAATGTTTCAATACTTATTCAGAATTAAAATAACACCATTAGATTATAAGTGCTACATACTATTGTAGTTAGTAGTAATAAGTACATATATCTTTATTATGATATTCTAAGGTTTTGCATAGATTACAGGCAAAGAAATGCCTTATGTTATCGTTATTTATTAAACAAGTTGTTAAAGGCCTGTTGGCATTTTCCATCATTTAACCTCTCGCTTGTCTATTCTCATCTAACCTAAAAATAGAAATTGATTTTTATTCTAGCTTATAAATTTTATTTGCAAATTTGATATGGAATGTCCTGTTCCATCAGTCATTATAAAGCTAACTAAATAGATATTATATAAACGTATATTCCTGTGGCTAGTTATAAGTGGATATAAAACATATTAAATCGGTGTTTATTGAATATTACAGGCAAATAAAATGCCGTTAAATTTGAAATATATATAACCATTTTATAATAATATAGTATAAGTTGTCAAAAACCCCCTATTGTAAGCTTAAGATTGTATTAAACGTGAAGATATATACTCGTAGTAATTATATTTATGGAAAAATTCTAATCAAACTTAAATTTTGTCTAATCTTTTAAATTAAACTTTGTCAGCAATAGTTTAAACAATTCTAACAGCCATTTTAGTGCAATTTCTAGTGACTTATTTGAAGAAAAATAATATTAGCTCAGTATTTACTTTTGCCCATTAATGACTATGCTGATTCCTTTTTTTTCAAATTTAAAAATAGAGCAAATTAATATACTTGCGAACTCCTAAATTTTGTTTATTAATGTACGGAAGCCACTTCAGCTTCGCACCCCCTTGCATTTGTCATTGGCCATCGCCTGAATGCTCACTTACTTTCCCTATTATATTGTTATTATATCTTGTTTCGTCCTATAAATCCGTTGTATCTTGTGTTCTTGAGGTCTCGCAATATTTTGTTCTATAGATAATTTATCATTAACTATGCCAGCCCATTCCTGAAACTGCTATATATTAATATATAAACTAAACATTACATATTAAATGTCAACATTGCAATAGATGAATGATAATAATGAAAGACTAATATCAAGACTTTGAGCCTGTGTAATCGATGCAGGGAGAGAATTCCACAGTCAGACAGCTTTAGCAGCAAAGGAAGCATTCCTTAGCAGCTATTCAATCTAGTTGTCCAATTAGAAAGGCTCTATCTTGATTCCTTCAGGAATCTAGTAAAGTCGCACTATCTTAGTCTTTAATTATCATGCATCTATTGCATTCTAGTCATTTAATGTCAGCGTGTTTAGTATATATCTTATATATAAAATTCTCGTGTCACAATGTTAGTCTGCATACTCCTCCGAAACGGCTTGACCGATTCCTCTGAAATTTGGTAAGCATATTGGGTAGGTCTGAGAATCGGCTAACATCTATTTTTCATCCCCCTAAATCTTATATATAAAATTCTCGTGTCACAATGTTAGTCTGCATACTCCTCCGAAACGGCTTGACCGATTCCTCTGAAATTTGGTAAGCATATTGGGTAGGTCTGAGAATCGGCTAACATCTATTTTTCATCCCCCTAAATGTTAAGGGTAATCCACCCCTAATTATTTTTTTTTAATTTTTGGACGAAATTTTTTGTTTTTATTTTTTTATAATGTGGCATTAAAAAATACATAAAACCCTACATTTTTACTTTTCTATCACCAACCCCTGCTTTTTAGAAATTATTTACATGGCAAATCAACGTTTGCCGGGTCAGCTAGTTATATATAAATATTATGCTTTATTGATTTGTTTATGCCTAAAATCATAGGCCTACCTAACTATATGTTTTTTCTTCTGATTTATAGTTTGCTAAGAAATCGCTGCCTAGCGATAAGGCCACCAATATGTACTTCTCTATATTATTTATGCTTGTAACACTTTTAATTTGTTTGTACAATAAATAATAATATTGAATAATATGGTAAATGTTATATTATAGTGTGTCACGAAATTAGTCTTTTTTGAAATCGGTATATTTTTATTATAATCGTCTTTGTCGTTGTAATCGTAATCGTATAATATATTCTGATTTTCCTATAAATATAGCTTAGCAGTGTCTCTGGTGATATAGCCTAATATTCATTTTCGACGAGTGTCGTGTAACGTATACATAGATCTTAATAACTTCGTTTTTCTCTTCGCGTTTATTGTCAATCAATAGGAAGACATCTTAGAAAAGTTCTTTGTATCTAAATTTTCTTGCTAGTATTTTGACCGTACCCTGTCAATACATCCTAAGTGTTTTGATGACAATTTTACAGGAGAACAGTTTTTAACTGAGTGCTTTTAATATACAAGTTGTAATTATAAACTGAAAATCCAAGTTCATAAATTTATAGAAATATACTTAAGCGAATAATAACAAAGTTTGAGTAGTCACATCAAATAGTATGTTAATTATAATAATGTTAGAATGTATTGGCAGAATACGTTCGATATGTTATCTCTACTTGTATTTGACACTTCAAGTTACCTCGTACTGTAAGTAAAGTAACCCCATGTATGGTAGAAACATTTCCGGGGCATTTATAATCGTCAATATAATTGTTTTAATCTCTCTCTTAGGGAGAGTATTGAATATTTGATCCAACAACTTCCAGAAAGTCATTGTACTTAGTACATTTTGAAGCTAACGGAGCTAGCCATTAGGTGATTTACGCGAATGAGTATAGTATTGTAGTTTTTATAAGATTAGTGATAAAAGGTCATGGAGGTTAGGAGGTGTAGCTGCGTATAAAATAAAATCGTCTTAATCGATATTATAGAATAGAACTCGATCTCGATCAACCTTACGATGGTATTACTATAAGATAGATTTTAAGAATCCTTTATTGATACTCGTTTTCATAAAGTGACAGAAGTTTTATCCGAAGCGTAATAGTGAGTCGAAAGACCCTTAAAATTATAACCGTGTATTGTAAGAATTAATGTTAAACAGATGACGTGATATCTGGCGTAATATATATAACCGATGTAAATATTATTGAAACTAGCGATCTCAGCAAGTGGTCTGCTTCTAATAGTGACATTAATCGTAGGCTATTTTTTAATTAATGTTCTAAATAATTTTGATTTTGCTTTGATGATGCTTTAATTGAACTTTTATTGGTTACTTTATTTCTCCTCTGAAGTTAGGTTTAATTTGTAAACTATTTCACAATTATTAAAGCTTTCGGTTAATTGAAAACCCTTCTTTGTTGTTTATGATGTACTTGTTTACCACCGATGAAGAGAATTAAAGGGTAGCTAAGATGCTAAGTACTAGCTTCTGTCCGCGACATCCTCTGCGTAGAATTCGTCTCTGCTTAAATATTTTTTTTACCCTCTGTAAAAAAGTTATCTATGTTCTTTTTAATACCTCTAAGAATATTCATGATGATCGGTTGAGTAGTTTTGGCGTGAAAACGTAACAAACAAACTTACATTTATACTATTAGTAGGGATTTGTCATGTTTTGATAGTTTTAAGCTGCTGTTGTTTTTCGTAATTTTCATTCGATGATTTACGTACAGCGATGTTAATTAGGTGAAGTATTTAAACTCCAGCTATTTTATGTTATTGGAGCTTTGATTTGGTATTCCAGAATTATTCGATCAATTTTCGTCTGAAGTAAAAACTTTTTGCCGTCAATAATATTGTGAGGCGGTGAACGCTCCAGCTTTTCCATTCAAGTTGTTGTAAGCCTTTTCTTTTTCTATTCTGTTCCGGTAACTATTATTTAATTTCATACATTAGTACATTATCTAGGTATTTTATATTTAAGTTTTTTTTTATAATTTCTTTAAATATTATTCACATATCATATTTTTCTAAGTCAAACATGATTTTTTATTTTTACTATTACTTTTATTACCATTGATTAGCGTCTTATTTTTTTTTATATGTAGGTATATAGATAGTATGAAGCAGGCCAGTTATTTTCGTACAATAGTATAGAAGGCGGAATAAATAAGAAAAGTACTAGTCGTAATATACGTCACGTAATATAGTTTGTTACGATTTGCGTTAAATCGTTATTCGGTAGTTTGCGCAAAGACAACAACTTAAATTATAATTATTGGTGTATAGATGTTAATTCGAATAAAAGTTAACTTCTTGCAGTGTATAAGTGTGGTAAAATCGTTTATATAATATGTAGTATCGTAGACTTTGTTACGATTTGCGTTAAATCGTTATTCGGTAGTTTGCGCAAAGACAACAACATAAATTATAATTATTGGTGTACAGATGTTAATTCGAATAACATTTAACTTCTTGCAGTGTATAAGTGTGGTAAAATCGTTTATATAATAAATAATGTGTGTAATCTTCGTGTATTATGAACGGTCGTGTCCCGCGTTACTTCTACCTAGAGTTTAATGTAGAACTAGATTATAAGAAATCCAATAATTATCAAATATATTGAATTAGTTAAGGGAATTGGGATATTACATCCACATGCTATAGTTGTTTAGATTAGCTCACTGTATAAGTTATTCATTGGTTTTATTTGTATTTACTTTGCTTTAGATGTAGTCACAACGTGTTTCGATGCTCTTAAGTCTCTTAAAGACCAGAATAATTAAAATAATAGTTCACGTTAATAAGGTGCAATAAACTAAGGAATATATTATTAATGTTGTATACAAATTTAATAAGTTAGTGGGAGAACTCGTCCAGGTTCGAATGGGGCAGTACCACCCTCACATCGAATTCGACTTTGGTGCAACTAGTACGAGTTGCACTTTAGTTAGAAGGATGTGGGTACCGTAACACACAGGATACAAGAGGCGAACAACTTAGTCCTCAATAGTAGCACACGCGTGTGACCAAGCTTAGACAGAACTGAGGTCCTGCTTACGCTTGTTACATATTTCTGCTTAAATACACTTTTTTAGTGGCTTATGATAGAAAAAAAAACGTAAACGATAAGCCCGTCGGTAAAAAAGTGTAGTTTTGATAGACCGTAGTCTCGTGTGCTACTCAATTTTTTTTTTCCGCCTTCTTGATCGTAATTTAAAACTTCAGCAAATTCTGAATCAATATACTATTATTCGGGACGACCTGCATACATCTTATAAAATAACAGATATACGCAAGAGATTTTGTTTGATTTGTATATTATGTTTCTATAACAAATATCGTGATTCTGCCGAGATGAAGCGTAAACCACCGTAGTACCACCCTCACATCTAATTCGACTGTGGTGCAACTAGTTCGAGTTGCACTTTAGTAAGAAGGATGTGGGTGCCGTAACACACAGGATTCAAGAGGCGAACAACTTAGTCCTCAAGAGTAGCACACGCGTGTGAACAAGCTTAGACAGAACTGAGGTCCTGTTTACGCTTGTTAGATATTGCTGCTTCAATACACTTTTTTAGGGGCTTATGAAAGAAAAAAAAAATGTAAACGATAAGCCCGTCGGTAAAAAAGTGTAGTTTTGATAGACCGTAGTCTCGTGTGCTACTCAATTTTTTTTTCCGCCTTCTTGATCGTAATTTAAAACTTCAGCAAATTCTGAATCAATATACTATTATTCGGGACGACCTGCATACATCTTATAAAATAACAGATATAGGCAAGAGATTTTGTTTGATTTGTATATTATGTTTCTATAACAAATATCGTGATTCTGCCGAGATGAAGCGTAAACCACCGTAGTACCACCCTCACATCTAATTCGACTGTGGTGCAACTAGTTCGAGTTGCACTTTAGTAAGAAGGATGTGGGTGCCGTAACACACAGGATTCAAGAGGCGAACAACTTAGTCCTTAAGAGTAGCACACGCGTGTGAACAAGCTTAGACAGAACTGAGGTCCAGTTTGCGCTTGTTAGATATTGCTGCTTCAATACACTTTTTTAGGGGCTTATGAAAGAAAAAAAAAACGTAAACGATAAGCCCGTCGGTAAAAAAGTGTAGTTTTGATAGACCGTAGTCTCGTGTGCTACTCAAATTTTTTTTTCCGCCTTCTTGATCGTAATTTAAAACTTCAGCAAATTCTGAATTAATATACTCTTATTCGGGACGACCCGCTTACGTCTTATAAAATAACAGATATACGCAAGAGATTTTGATTGATTCCTATATTATGTTTCTATAACAAATATCTTGATTCTGCCGAGATGATGCGCTAGTAAAAAAATAACACAAAAATCAATTAACACATTAAAATAAATTCTATCCTTTTAAATCTTATTCTACAGACGATTCCAAAACTGTATGTCGTAAAATTAAATAAGCCGTAACCGTATGTCGTGTAAAGTTGTGAATTATCTACATCATGTTATCATCTATATTGACAACGCAAGCTAGTGGGAGAACTCGTCCAGGTTCGAACGGGGCAGTACCACCCTCATATCTAATTCTACTGTGGTGCAACTAGTACGAGTTGCACTTAAGTAAGAAGGATGTGGGTGCCGTAACACACAGGACACAAGAGGCGAACAACTTAGTCCTCAAGAGTAGCACACGCGTGTGAACAAGCTTAGACAGAACTGAGGTCCTGTTTACGCTTGTTAGATATTGCTGCTTCAATACACTTTTTTAGGGGCTTATGAAAGAAAAAAAAAAAACGTAAACGATAAGCCCGTCGGTAAAAAAGTGTAGTTTTGATAGACCGTAATCTCGTGTGCTACTCAATTTTTTTTTCTGCCTTCTTGATCGTAATTTAAAACTTCAGCAAATTCTGAATTAATATACTCTTATTCGGGACGACCTGCTTACATCTTATAAAATAACAGATATACGCAAGAGATTTTGATTGATTCCTATATTATGTTTCTATAACAAATATCTTGATTCTGCCGAGATGATGCGCTAGTAAAAAAATAACACGAAAATCAATAAACACATTAAAATAAATTCTATCCTTTTAAATCTTATTCTACAGACGATTCTTAAACTGTATGTCGTAAAATAAAATAAGCCGTAAGTAACCGTATGTCGTGTAAAGTTGTGAATTATCAACATCATGTTATCATCTATATTGACAACTCAAGCTAGTGGGAGAACTCGTCCAGGTTCGAACGGGGCAGTACCACCCTCACATCTTATTCTACTGTGGTGCAACTAGTACGAGTTGCACTTTAGGTAGAAGGATGTGGGTGCCGTAACACACAGGACACAAGAGGCGAACAACTTAGTCCTCAAGAGTGCACACGCGTGTGAACAAGCTTAGACAGAACTGAGGTCCTGTTTACACTTGTTAGATATTGCTGCTTCAATACACTTTTTTAGGGGCTTATGAAAGAAAAAAAAAACGTAAACGATAAGCCCGTCGGTAAAAAAGTGTAGTTTTGATAGACCGTAGTCTCTCTCGTGTGCTACTCAATTTTTTTTTCCGCCTTCTTGATCGTAATTTAAAATTTCAGCAAATTCTGAATCAATATAATATTATTCGGGACGACCTGCATACATCTTATAAAATAACAGATATACGCAAGAGATTTTGTTTGATTTGTATATTATGTTTCTATAACAAATATCGTGATTCTGCCGAGATGAAGCGTAAACCACCGTAGTACCACCCTCACAACTAATTCGACTGTGGTGCAACTAGTTCGAGTTGCACTTTAGTAAGAAGGATGTGGGTGCCGTAACACACAGGATTCAAGAGGCGAACAACTTAGTCCTTAAGAGTAGCACACGCGTGTGAACAAGCTTAGACAGAACTGAGGTCCAGTTTGCGCTTGTTAGATATTGCTGCTTCAATACACTTTTTTAGGGGCTTATGAAAGAAAAAAAAACGTAAACGATAAGCCCGTCGGTAAAAAAGTGTAGTTTTGATAGACCGTAGTCTCGTGTGCTACTCAAATTTTTTTTTCCGCCTTCTTGATCGTAATTTAAAACTTCAGCAAATTCTGAATTAATATACTCTTATTCGGGACGACCCGCTTACGTCTTATAAAATAACAGATATACGCAAGAGATTTTGATTGATTCCTATATTATGTTTCTATAACAAATATCTTCTTGATTCTGCCGAGATGATGCGCTAGTAAAAAAATAACACAAAAATCAATTAACACATTAAAATAAATTCTATCCTTTTAAATCTTATTCTACAGACGATTCCAAAACTGTATGTCGTAAAATTAAATAAGCCGTAACCGTATGTCGTGTAAAGTTGTGAATTATCTACATCATGTTATCATCTATATTGACAACGCAAGCTAGTGGGAGAACTCGTCCAGGTTCGAACGGGGCAGTACCACCCTCACATCTAATTCTACTGTGGTGCAACTAGTACGAGTTGCACTTAAGTAAGAAGGATGTGGGTGCCGTAACACACAGGACACAAGAGGCGAACAACTTAGTCCTCAAGAGTAGCACACGCGTGTGAACAAGCTTAGACAGAACTGAGGTCCTGTTTACGCTTGTTAGATATTGCTGCTTCAATACACTTTTTTAGGGGCTTATGAAAGAAAAAAAAAACGTAAACGATAAGCCCGTCGGTAAAAAAGTGTAGTTTTGATAGACCGTAATCTCGTGTGCTACTCAATTTTTTTTTTCCGCCTTCTTGATCGTAATTTAAAACATCAGCAAATTCTGAATTAATATACTCTTATTCGGGACGACCTGCTTACATCTTATAAAATAACAGATATACGCAAGAGATTTTGATTGATTCCTATATTATGTTTCTATAACAAATATCTTGATTCTGCCGAGATGATGCGCTAGTAAAAAAATAACACGAAAATCAATAAACACATTAAAATAAATTCTATCCTTTTAAATCTTATTCTACAGACGATTCTTAAACTGTATGTCGTAAAATTAAATAAGCCGTAACCGTATGTCGTGTAAAGTTGTGAATTATCAACATCATGTTATCATCTATATTGACAACGCAAGCTAGCGGGAGAACTCGTCCAGGTTCGAACGGGGCAGTACCACCCTCACATCTTATTCTACTGTGGTGCAACTAGTACGAGTTGCAGTTTAGTTAGAAGGATGTGGGTGCCGTAACACACAGGACACAAGAGGCAAACAACTTAGTCCTCAAGAGTAGCACACGCGTGTGAACAAGCTTAGACAGAACTGAGGTCCAGTTTACGCTTGTTAGATATTGCTACTTCAATACACTTTTTTAGGGGCTTATGAAAGAAAAAAAAAACGTAAACGATAAGCCCGTCGGTAAAAAAGTGTAGTTTTGATAGACCGTAGTCTCGTGTGCTACTCAAATTTGTTTTTCCGCCTTCTTGATCGTAATTTAAAACTTATTCAGCAAATTCTGAATTAATATACTCTTATTCGGGACGACCTGCTTACGTCTTATAAAATAACAGATATACGCAAGAGATTTTGATTGATTCCTATATTATGTTTCTATAACAAATATCTTGATTCTGCCGAGATGATGCGCTAGTAAAAAAATAACACGAAAATCAATTAACACATTAAAATAAATTCTATCCTTTTAAATCTTATTCTAAAGACGATTCTTAAACTGTATGTCGTAAAATTAAATAAGCCGTAACCGTATGTCGTGTAAAGTTGTGAATTATCAACATCATGTTATCATCTATATTGACAACGCAAGCTAGCGGGAGAACTCGTCCAGGTTCGAACGGGGCAGTACCACCCTCACATCTTATTCTACTGTGGTGCAACTAGTACGAGTTGCAGTTTAGTTAGAAGGATGTGGGTGCCGTAACACACAGGACACAAGAGGCAAACAACTTAGTCCTCAAGAGTAGCACACGCGTGTGAACAAGCTTAGACAGAACTGAGGTCCAGTTTACGCTTGTTAGATATTGCTACTTCAATACACTTTTTTAGGGGCTTATGAAAGAAAAAAAAAACGTAAACGATAAGCCCGTCGGTAAAAAAGTGTAGTTTTGATAGACCGTAGTCTCGTGTGCTACTCAAATTTGTTTTTCCGCCTTCTTGATCGTAATTTAAAACTTCATTCAGCAAATTCTGAATTAATATACTCTTATTCGGGACGACCTGCTTACGTCTTATAAAATAACAGATATACGCAAGAGATTTTGATTGATTCCTATATTATGTTTCTATAACAAATATCTTGATTCTGCCGAGATGATGCGCTAGTAAAAAAATAACACGAAAATCAATTAACACATTAAAATAAATTCTATCCTTTTAAATCTTATTCTACAGACGATTCCAAAACTGTATGTCGTAAAATAAAATAAGCCGTAACCGTATGTCGTGTAAAGTTGTGAATTATCAACATCATGTTATCATCTATATTGACAACTCAAGCTAGTGGGAGAACTCGTCCAGGTTCGAACGGGGCAGTACCACCCTCACATCTTATTCTACTGTGGTGCAACTAGTACGAGTTGCACTTTAGTTAGAAGGATGTGGGTGCCGTAACACACAGGACACAAGAGGCAAACAACTTAGTCCTCAAGAGTAGCACACGCGTGTGAACAAGCTTAGACAGAACTGAGGTCCTGTTTACGCTTGTTAGATATTGCTGCTTCAATACACTTTTTTAGGGGCTTATGAAAGAAAAAAAAAACGTAAACGATAAGCCCGTCGGTAAAAAAGTGTAGTTTTGATAGACCGTAGTCTCGTGTGCTACTCAATTTTTTTTTTCCGCCTTCTTGATCGTAATTTAAAACTTCAGCAAATTCTGAATCAATATACTATTATTCGGGACGACCTGCATCTTATAAAATAACAGATATACGCAAAAGATTTTGTTTCATTTGTATATTATGTTTCTATAACAAATATCGTGATTCTGCCGAGATGAAGCGTAAACCACCGTAGTACCACCCTCACATCTTATTCGACTGTGGTGCAACTAGTTCGAGTTGCATTTTAGTAAGAAGGATGTGGGTGCCGTAACACACAGGATTCAAGAGGTGAACAACTTAGTCCTCAAGAGTAGCACACGCGTGTGAACAAGCTTAGACAGAACTGAGGTCCAGTTTACGCTTGTTAGATATTGCTGCTTCAATACACTTTTTTAGGGGCTTATGAAAGAAAAAAAAAACGTAAACGATAAGCCCGTCGGTAAAAAAGTGTAGTTTTGATAGACTGACTGTAGTCTCGTGTGCTACTCAATTTTTTTTTTCCGCCTTCTTGATCGTAATTTAAAACTTCGGCAAATTCTGAATCAATATACTCTTATTCGGGACGACCCGCTTACGTCTTATAAAATAACAGATATACGCAAGAGATTTTGATTGATTCCTATATTATGTTTCTATAACAAATATCTTGATTCTGCCGAGATGATGCGCTAGTAAAAAAATAACACGAAAATCAATAAACACATTAAAATAAATTCTATCCTTTTAAATCTTATTCTACAGACGATTCCAAAACTGTATGTCGTAAAATAAAATAAGCCGTAACCGTATGTCGTGTAAAGTTGTGAATTATCAACATCATGTTATCATCTATATTGACAACTCAAGCTAGTGGGAGAACTCGTCCAGGTTCGAACGGGGCAGTACCACCCTCACATCTTATTCTACTGTGGTGCAACTAGTACGAGTTGCACTTTAGTTAGAAGGATGTGGGTGCCGTAACACACAGGACACAAGAGGCAAACAACTTAGTCCTCAAGAGTAGCACACGCGTGTGAACAAGCTTAGACAGAACTGAGGTCCTGTTTACGCTTGTTAGATATTGCTGCTTCAATACACTTTTTTAGGGGCTTATGAAAGAAAAAAAAAACGTAAACGATAAGCCCGTCGGTAAAAAAGTGTAGTTTTGATAGACCGTAGTCTCGTGTGCTACTCAATTTTTTTTTTCCGCCTTCTTGATCGTAATTTAAAACTTCAGCAAATTCTGAATCAATATACTATTATTCGGGACGACCTGCATCTTATAAAATAACAGATATACGCAAAAGATTTTGTTTCATTTGTATATTATGTTTCTATAACAAATATCGTGATTCTGCCGAGATGAAGCGTAAACCACCGTAGTACCACCCTCACATCTAATTCGACTGTGGTGCAACTAGTTCGAGTTGCATTTTAGTAAGAAGGATGTGGGTGCCGTAACACACAGGATTCAAGAGGTGAACAACTTAGTCCTCAAGAGTAGCACACGCGTGTGAACAAGCTTAGACAGAACTGAGGTCCAGTTTACGCTTGTTAGATATTGCTGCTTCAATACACTTTTTTAGGGGCTTATGAAAAAAAAAAAAAACGTAAACGATAAGCCCGTCGGTAAAAAAGTGTAGTTTTGATAGACCGTAGTCTCGTGTGCTACTCAAATTTTTTTTTCCGCCTTTTTGATCGTAATTTAAAACTTCAGCAAATTCTGAATTAATATACTCTTATTCGGGACGACCCGCTTACGTCTTATAAAATAACAGATATACGCAAGAGATTTTGATTGATTCCTATATTATGTTTCTATAACAAATATCTTGATTCTGCCGAGATGATGCGCTAGTAAAAAAATAACACGAAAATCAATAAACACATTAAAATAAATTCTATCCTTTTAAATCTTATTCTACAGACGATTCCAAAACTGTATGTCGTAAAATTAAATAAGCCGTAACCGTATGTCGTGTAAAGTTGTGAATTATCAACATCATGTTATCATCTATATTGACAATGCAAGCTAGTGGGAGAACTCGTCCAGGTTCGAACGGGGCAGTACCACCCTCACATCTTATTCTACTGTGGTGCAACTAGTACGAGTTGCACTTTAGTTAGAAGGATGTGGGTGCCGTAACACACAGGACACAAGAGGCAAACAACTTAGTCCTCAAGAGTAGCACACGCGTGTGAACAAGCTTAGACAGAACTGAGGTCCTGTTTACGCTTGTTAGATATTGCTGCTTCAATACACTTTTTTAGGGGCTTATGAAAGAAAAAAAAAACGTAAACGATAAGCCCGTCGGTAAAAAAGTGTAGTTTTGATAGACCGTAGTCTCGTGTGCTACTCAATTTTTTTTTCCGCCTTCTTGATCGTAATTTAAAACTTCAGCAAATTCTGAATCAATATACTATTATTCGGGACGACCTGCATACATCTTATAAAATAACAGATATACGCAAGAGATTTTGTTTCATTTGTATAATATGTTTCTATAACAAATATCGTGATTCTGCCGAGATGAAGCGTAAACCACCGTAGTACCACCCTCACATCTAATTCGACTGTGGTGCAACTAGTTCGAGTTGCACTTTAGTAAGAAGGATGTGGGTGCCGTAACACACAGGATTCAAGAGGCGAACAACTTAGTCCTCAAGAGTAGCACACACGTGTGAACAAGCTTAGACAGAACTGAGGTCCAGTTTACGCTTGTTAGATATTGCTGCTTCAATACACTTTTTTAGGGGCTTATGAAAGAAAAAAAAAACGTAAACGATAAGCCCGTCGGTAAAAAAGTGTAGTTTTGATAGACCGTAGTCTCGTGTGCTACTCAAATTTTTTTTTCCGCCTTCTTGATCGTAATTTAAAACTTCAGCAAATTCTGAATTAATATACTCTTATTCGGGACGACCTGCTTACGTCTTATAAAATAACAGATATACGCAAGAGATTTTGATTGATTCCTATATTATGTTTCTATAACAAATATCTTGATTCTGTCGATATGATGCGCTAGTAAAAAAATAACTCGAAAATCAATTAACACATTAAAATAAATTCTATCCTTTTAAATCTTATTCTACAGACGATTCCAAAACTGTATGTCGTAAAATTAAATAAGCCGTAACCGTATGTCGTGTAAAGTTGTGAATTATCTACATCATGTTATCATCTATATTGACAACGCAAGCTAGTGGGAGAACTCGTCCAGGTTCGAACGGGGCAGTACCACCCTCACATCTTATTCTACTGTGGTGCAACTAGTACGAGTTGCACTTTAGTTAGAAGGATGTGGGTGCCGTAATACACAGGACACAAGAGGCGAACAACTTAGTCCTCAAGAGTAGCACACGCGTGTGAACAAGCTTAGACAGAACTGAGGTCCTGTTTACGCTTTTTACATATTTCTGCTTCAATACACTTTTTTAGTGGCTTATGATAGAAAAAAAAACGTAAACGATAAGCCCGTCGGTAAAAAAGTGTAGTTTTGATAGACCGTAGTCTCGTGTGCTACTCAAATTTTTTTATCCGTCTTCTTGATCGTAATTTAAAACTTCAGCAAATATTCAAGACGACCTGCTTACATCTTATAAAATAACAGATATACGCAAGAGATTTTGATTGATTTGTAATTTATGTTTCTATAACAAATATCTTGAATCTGCCGAGATGAAGCGCTAGTAAAAAAATAGCACGCAAATCTATTAACACCATAAAAATAAATTCTTTCCTTTTAAATCTTATTCTATAGACGATTTCAAAACTGTATGTCGTAAAATTAAATAAGCCGTAACCGTATGTCGTGTAAAGTTGTGCATTATCAACATCATGTTATAATTGTGATATTACAAATAGTTAAGTAAAATATTAATCATCTATATTGACAACGCAAGCTAGTGGGAGAACTCGTCCAGGTTCGAACGGGGCAGTACCACCCTCACATCTTATTCGACTTTGGTGCAACTAGTACGAGTTGCACTTTAGTTAGAAGGATGTGGGTGCCGTTACACACAGGACACAAGAGGCGAACAACTTAGTCCTCAAGAGTAGCACACGCGTGTGACCAAGCTTAGACAAAACTGCGGTCCAGTTTACGCTTGTTACATAATATGTCCACGGTCTGCAGATTCTGCTTAAGATCAGGCCTGTAGATCGTAGGTTCGTCTGCTGCTCACATACATATATAATATTTTCTGTCTCTATTTTGTAAACTGCTTGTCGTGTAGGTGTTAATTCTTAGTGATGTAATAATAAATGTGTAATAAATGTCAGAAGTAATTATTGTAAGAAATCGAAAGATATATGTAGTTTTAGGGAATCATGCACTTTGTGTGGGGTCTTAGGTTAAGTGCGATTAAGCTGAATTTATAAGTATCTCTTTGCTTCATTTCCTGCTGTTATGTATAGGAAGGAATCTTAATAAGTTCTTCAAGTTATTGCAAGTGGTATGTTCCGATACTTGTCGGAAATGTAGTTAATATATTTAAAAAAAAATAATTTGTTAATACATATATTTAAAAAAAATTAATACTTAATATATTTAAAAAAAAATGATTTAACATGTTAGTTGGAAATATCGACGCCGATTTTTAGGAAGAAGAGGGGCTATCCCCCCTCCAAAAAACAAATTAAAATATAATTTTTGTACCTTTGCGTTATTAAGTAGCACCCACGCAACCTCAAAAGCTTTTAAATTTATGATATTCGCGTATTAAACATTTAAATTAATTTAAATATCTCATATGTGTTAAGTTATGTTGTATATTTTCTACGAGTCTCGGAACATAATTTTATCTGCTTTATCATCCATGCTAGACACATCGTGCCTTTGCTGACAAGTGACGTCTTAGGCGATTCTACATAAGCGTAAATGTTTTAGATATAAGGATTAGTCTTAATCCAAATATGTTATGGTTACAGATTCTGAAGAAATAATTAGAAATGCTTCTTATCTGACACATGTGCAACATGTGATTGTCGTGTCAGTCTTGGTTTATATAAGTTGGTTTTCATTATGTAGCATTGCTGTTATTTTCGGCATACTTTATCGTAGTCTTATTAATTCTTACGCAGTATTTAGCCAATAGTACGCTTAGTCTTAGTCGGTTTATGCTTGATAATGTTTTTTGATGCATTGTAGTCACTAGTAGTAAGAAAAGTATAGGATAAGGAGAATATATGCGCGTTTTAATTAATTAATCTTATTGTCGATGTGAACTTGATGTACGTAAATTAGGAATAGGGATTCCTTGATTTATGTTAAATATATATATTTTTTAAAATTGGACATCAAACAGCACCTATAGATCTTAAGTAAGTGTCTATGGTTCGTAATGAGCCCTTATGATAGTTTAGAATTAAAATTCAAGTATATTATTCGTATTCCGTATAAGTGTAGTGTTAATGTATTCGATGTAAAAAAATATATATGAATATTTTGTAGTCGTCAACTTTCAATTAATTAATATAACTTATAAAATTACCTTTATGTTAATTCTGTTTATTATAATAGCTACGACCTTAGGTTAAGCAGTTTGTGTCTGTATTCATTTTTAGTGTATTCGTAATATTTTTGTATTTTATCAGATAGCGTAGCTATTATACGTCCCTTGCTTTGTGATGTTATTATAATTAAGAAATTATCATTAATTTTTACGGCGAGATAGTTGCAGTTGCGGGACCACCATACAAGCCCAAAAGCCCGTCTTGGCGATTTTAACATATTACGTGTTTATAAATTTATATAACTTATATAATTAGGTAATCGTATAAGTTATATATGGCTAATGACATTATTATATTTCTTTTTAATACATTAATTAAGAAAAACAGCGTTTGGGCTTGTATGGTGGTCCCGCCACTTGATAGTACATAAACTATTTCCAAACCAATGTGTAACGTAATGGCCCACAATTATTGTCTCTTACGCGAAGTGACAAGTTTGATTTTTATATTAGATATTAGCTGTAAACCAAATACTCATACTCATCCTCAGTTTAACCACCGAATTTCATGTGAAGTCAGTAATCGTAACCATTAAAGACTTCACCCCAGGGGCCTGAACACGAATGATTTTCGAGAAGGTATTCGTCATGTTTGGGCCTCTCTTGTATTGCGGCGCGTACGCATGTTAAACCGTATAGATATTCTATCTCACGTCATGCGTATGTGCATATATGTATACATTGTTTTAGTGTTTTATTCTAAAACTGCAAAAAAAGCCGTGTGTTTAGGTATCGATATTTCAACACCCAATTTTGGATGTCTTTTAGTTTAAGTATCACGTAAAAAATGCCGGTAAGATTTTGATTGAATTACAGTATTGATTCCCCTGAGATTACGGCAGCGATCAGTAACTCAGTTACACACACTAAAACAATCTATACACTCCCGCTCAAAAGTATGGCTTCACCCATCGAAATTTTCAACCTTGGTATAAGTTTGATATCTCAGTGGAAAAGGGTCCATACCCGTGGAAACCAAAGGAACCCATACTTTTGAGCGGGAGTGAACGCCTGACAACATTCATAGTCAAACGGACTTTGTGAGATAGAAAATCAATACTGTAATTCCATCAAAATCTTACCGGCATTTTTATTTGATACTTAAAGAGAGCGAAAATTGGGTGTAGAATTATCGATACCATGTGCTTTTTTACAGTTTTAGAATAGCATAGAAAGTGAAAGGGTATCTAATGCAGGCAAGGCGTATTTCCTTAAAACAAAATTACTTCGCCTCTATAATAGAGACGGTGCTAACTTTGTGAAGGAATTGTGATAACCTAACGCCGTCATTAGCCTGCTCTACCAGGGAAAGTAATCCGCCCACACAAATGCTAAGTGGATTCCCTTTAATCCGCGTGCAAGGCGAGGGAAACAAATCTTTCTTTTTCCTATCTCACAGTCGAGAACTTTAATAACTTCATTTGTCCTCTTTCTAATGTATATATTTTCAATACTGATTCTGTTATTTAAATATTTACTCACTGCTTTTCTGACTCCTTTTACTTGATATACTTAATTGATTCTTGACTTGAGATTTTCATTAACCTGTTTTGCAGATATAATAAATATCCGCACTGTTATGCATAAAGCACCGTTTTATCTAAATCAACTATGATTTTATTTATTTAAATTCATAAAGAACTTTATTAACTATACATTTTGCTCTATCCACATTCTTCACAACGGTTCGATAGTTCGATATTATAAAATGACAATTCGTTATGGAAGATAAAACACAATTTAACTTACATACAATTAAACGATTTCACCTCCCTCTTAGGACAGGGATTTTTAAAGGTATAACTTAATAACATTGTTATCTACAGCTTTCATCATATATGACTACGCAATATAGTCACTTGATAGCTATTTTCTCCTTGATGTTGTATAAGTTATATGTATTTGAATTATCATATAATATTATATTTTTTTTTATTTTAGCTACAGTAGTGATGTATAATTTCGGTATGTTCTTATAGCCATTCAGTTAGAAACGACTTAAAGTTATTACTTTGTTGCGTTTTATATCATCTAGTACTCGTAGCAATTATAAATTATTATATCATTTTAATGAAACCGATCAATTACTTCGGGTGACAATGAGTCATATTAAGAAGGACAAAATTTAAAGATCCAACACTGCAGCTGACGTTAGTCAAGGCATTGCCGGATCAAGGGAATACTCAGATTTTAACGAATATAGCCAGGACAGCATTGGTGCTGACCCGCAACCCTGGAATACAACTAATCTACAGCAATGGGGTAGCCCCAACCTCGTCCTGTGCCCACTATACTGGACTTGATAGTCATGAAATGATACTGTATGATAACAAAAAAACAATTATGACGATCGGTGACTAAGCATAAAATGGGTTCTTTGAAATCACTTTTTTTCGGTTCAGTAATATAGTAAAACGTTATCCAAATTTTATCTTTTCTCTATTTCTTGATGTTATCGTAACTTATTATAATCGGTGTTCTTTCTCTTAAGCGTAAGTTACTGTTTAGATTACAGCTGGCTTCTCACTATGGCATATACTTAAATGTATTACACGAGTATTATTTCGATTTAGATATAGTAACGCGGTGTCCTAGGTCAGCGACGAACGCGACGCGGTAAGCGCGACGAGTGCGATCAAACCAATGGCACCCCTTACGCGGAGTCCTAACTGGGCGACGAACGTGATGCCGTTGGTTTGATCGCACTTGTCGCGCTTACCGCGTCAGTTCATCGCGCTTACCGCGTCGCGTTCGTCGCGCTTACCGCGTCGCGTTCGTCGCGTTTACCGCGTCGCGTTCGTCGCGCTTACCGCGTCGCGATTACCGCGTCGCGTTCGTCGCTGACCTAGGACACCGCGTAAGTAGAGTTTTGGGCGGTGTCAATTTTGATTTTTCTCGTGATAATATTATAAGTTACATCTCTTATTGAACTCGCTACTGGACATATCCGTCGTCGGTGACGTACTGTATAATGTAGAGTTCATTAATTGCACATCACATGTACGAATCCTTGAACGTATATTATAATCAAGAGATCTTCGTAAGTTAATCCAATGTTACCACCTAATTATAAAGAGTTATCGTTCTCTACTCTTACTAGTGATAAGCTTCAATCTGGTCTAATTGTTTTATGGTATCGTGATTTACCCGTGCAAGTTTTATTACGGAGCTACCTTACGCTATTGCATCTTGTTTGAAGGATGTTTCTTTGCACAAATCTTATTTGCTCCGTTAGGTTATTAAGTCTCGTTATTATAAAATATGGATTTATTAGCTGTTAGTTGTATTACTTTTAAAATTCACTGTTAGGCCTAAATTATAAGATGCTTATGTTTTGGCAACTGTGTCTCCAATTTTGTTAAAATTTATGAATATGAATTTATGTTCCGCTTTTTCTCTGTCACTATCCATAGTAGTGCTTCTATTATAATAACTATTTATTTAACTAAGTAACAATATATTTTGTCTAAAATCACGCTATATTTTGAGATACATCTGTTTATTCCTTCAGTGGTATGTAGTCGTTTAATGTGTAGGCATTATTATAAAGGTCTGGTTCTTGAAGAAAAGCGCTCAAATGGTTTGGTGAAAAATTATATCTTTCCGGACATATTGAAATGTATTTATGTATTTTAGTCTTCTTGTGATACCTATTGAAACTCGAATAACCTATTTTTACTATTCAAAACATCTACCTTCACTCTCATTGAATACCTTTTTAGTCTTTGGCATAAAAAAGTGTAAAATCAAAATTAGTGTTTACTAAATGTGCTATTGTAATTTCTGTTCAGGCTTATGTCTTTCATATCTTATATGCAGTGAAGGATTGAGAAAGGTCTAACTTCCTTTTAAAAAGAGGAGGGGAAATGGAAAAGAAAGTAACATCGAATGATAACGCTGAACTTCATAGGCCTGAGCAGAAAATTGTGTTTACTGTACTCTGAATAAACAAAATAATAACAATGAATTGTTTTTATTTATATCCTTATATTCCTATTACAAAATACAATAATAATTTAAATTAATGTATGAACTAGTAACACACCCCGGCTTCGTACTGGTCCAATGTATGTAAATATTTGTGTATACAAATACACAAAAAATTATCGGTCCACTAGTTTTTGAGTTAAATCGTAACAAATAAATCTTTCCTCTTTATAGTATTAGTATTGAATATAGATGAATACTTGTATACTTTGATAGCGATAGACAAGTTTGAGTACCTGATGGTACATGATACCTAAGCCACAGAACATCGGTCAATAATGCGCTATCAAACTATTTTTAACCTCGAGCATTCGGAAATCTATAGACCGAAACCGTAATGCAATATACATACATATATTTACTTCACATATTCGTCTTTGAATGGTGAATCGTATTCACGGAATTTCGATATTCCTCCCACTTTGGATATTCATAATGCCCGAAGTGTCTAGACGTAGGGAAGATATCATGTTTACAAAAAATAACATGTCCCGGTAAATGTTCTACCCAAAATCACCCTATCAAAATATAATTAAACAGATTTCCACTGTATTTAAAACTAAGTGTTATTGTTAGTTAAAACACGCTTTCGATAGCGTTCTAGAATACGAACCTTGAGCCTCATTGGTGTTTTAATGGGTTAGGGTCAATACAAGTTATTATAGTTAAGAGCTTTGAAAATGTCGTTGTTACAACTAACAAGCCCTGAACTGTCTTATTACGAGGCTTCAGAACCATTATAAAGAGTTGGTGGATGAGATACTTCATTCGTCTTTACATAAAATTCTCTTAAGTACACAAGTAAATGTAATAGGGACTTCCTATTACTTAAATAACTAGACTAGGTAGGTATACACACGATATTTATGTATATCAGGTGGATAGGCGTATTGACATTTTAATACAACTGCAACGTTCCGTGCTTTGTTATGGAACGAGAATATATTTTTTTTGTAATAACTCAATTTAATATTATCATTTGAATAAGTAATGTTGGTGTCTGTGGTAAAACTATGCTATAATACCCTACTCTCTATCTCAAAATAGAATAAGGCGAGAAAGTTTTAATAAAACATAAAATACATATTATACGCCAAAACGAGAGATAACTCGGCCTGGAAAAGCGTCCCTCACTAAGTCCATAGTGTCGCGCGCTGTGTGCCGTAACGCCGTCTTGTTGAAACCAGATGTGCTCCAGCCCCAATGTGTGTATGTGAACAAGCCAGAGACTCTCGCAGCTCTAAAAGAAAACATTCATCAAGAAATAAGGAACATATCGCAGGAAGTATTACGGCAAGTTATGCAAAATGTCATAAATAGGGCTCAAATGTGCATCAACTCTGGAGGTCACCATTTAAAAGACATCATCTTTAAATCCTAATGGAACGAAATTTAATGGCACAAATAGACATTTAAAAAAACCTAAATCTAGTTTTCTAATTTAGAAAAAATGTTATAGCTGAACCAAATAGGGTCTTTACTTTTGCGCCACCCAGTATAACACAGCTCAACAAAAATCAATACTTTTTGTTGCCCTGGATGTCTCAGCGGGTTTCTATAATTTCAAGTACGTAGTTAACGAATATATTCGTGAAAGTATTGTATTGGCTCTGGTTTTTATGGTATTTATGTATTTATAATATTTAAAAGAAAAATATTATATTACTAGCAACACATCTCGGCTTCACAAGGATGCAGTGTAGACACTATACACAAAAATAGCCTACATTACTCACTGATAATGTAGCTTTCTATTGGTGAATTTTTTTTTATGATCTGTCCATTAGTTTTTGAGTTTATTCGTTACTAACATACATTTTTTTCCTCTGTATAGATTTGTCGACTCCTCGAAACACGAGTTTAGTTTTTTGGTTTTGTGGGATCGTTTCATGATAGTAGACTACTGCTACCTGGACTAATTTTAAGCTTTCTGCCGGCCTAGCATGACCGCCACGAGATATGTCGCGGACGAGAGAAGACAAACTAAGATGATAGATATCTCGATATAATAATATATCTCGACATCGACAATTTTGATAGAAAAGATATCTCGATCGACAAATATATCTATTTTTGATATTAAAAGTCGAGTTCTAAGTGTAATTGTCATGTTAGACCCGAAAGAAATAAAGAGATACCTAATCGATTAAAACACGAGAAAACGGTCGACATCATTTTGTCGCGGTTGTCATGCTAGGCCAGCTGAACTAACATGACACTTAAAACTCGACTTCCAATGTCAAAAGTAGATATTAGTCGATATATCTTATATCTTAGTTTGTTTTCACTCGTCCGCGAGATATCTTTTGATGGTCATGCTAGGCGGGCTGGTCCATTGATTGACACAGGGATTTTCCAAGAAACAAAAAATACCAATGAAAAATTTATAAAAGATGTTTCTCCGAAGTGTAACATTATAGTTATATTTTTCAATAAAGAATTGCTTTTTTATTTTCTCATTTTTTTGCAATTTATAGTGTAACTAGCGACCCGCCCCGGCTGCGCACGGGTGCAGTGCTGATACTAAATACACTACAGAAAAACTGTGAACGTTGTATATAAAAACATACCGGCCGGTACCGCCGCAAACGCTACGTCCCGCAATTTTTAAATCTGTAAATCAGGGCTCGGATCCGGTTAATTTTTATTTTCCAAAATACGTGTCTGACTGAGATACCGTGATATTAGTTGTAAAGAGTAATACACACTAAACTAACCCACACCAATTTTTTTAGTAAATATAACTAAAAACATAAGTATATTAACAAAAACCTTTATTATTTCGGTTAAGATCCCATAGTCAATTAACCGGTTTCCGAGCCTTGTCTGTAATATCTTCGAAAAATCATATTCTGTAAAGGGCCATATAGATCTATATTAAATCAACAATGTATTTAAGATATTTAATTGGATAAGGATATTTTTCGTTAAAAGTAAATGACAAAAAAATGTTATTGTGGGATATCCATAAGAGGTAGACATATACCATCGCGGAGTTTTCTGTAGACCTTTTCAATGTGTACAAAACTTAGTTCATTATTTTGATAAATCTCTTAGGGTTCAGACTGCGTTTGCAATATAAGCGGAAAAATGTAATTATTTACGACATCACATTAGAAACCTCAAAAATAACAGTATTTCTCCACTATTTCCATTATACATATAAACCTTCCTCTTCAATCATTCTATCTATTAAAAAAAACCGCATCAAAATCCGTTGCGTAGTTTTAAAAATTTAAGCATACATAGGGACAGAGAAAGCGACTTTGTTTTATACTACCTATATGTGAGAGAATAAGAATTATAAAAAAAATCAGAGCTAATATGACAAAAGAATTTATAGTTTCATAAATTGTTGGTGTATATTTACTCAAAATTATTAATACATATCAAGGGCAACAAAGCCACTAGAACTGTGAACAGTGTAATCGATGTTATAGATTAAATACAATATATAACAGCGCCATCTATCTCCTTATTAGTAATTTACCTACTATGTACACCAGAAAAGTTATTAACTAACAGCTGCAAGTATACACAATACTCTTTGGTAGCGCCTAGCGGTCTATGAGTTTCAGATAACAATTTATAGATGTCGCTATTTTAAAAAATTAGAAAGACTACGAGTGAAGCTGATAATATAGATAATAATTATTTTTCATTTGGTACTTCCTTTTAAGTATTTCGGTATTTTTTTCTTTAATATAATATATTTTTGTACAGAAACTTTTTTTCTATCACAAGTCTATGGGTTGATACCTTGAATAAATAAATATAATATTATAATCGTTAGATAGTAGGTCTATCTTTTATTATTTTGGAATTTGATTATTCAAAATAATATTTAGTAAAAAGAAAATAATTAATACAAAATAATTGGTAGGACCCTCGGGTCCTCTTCTCGAAGAATAACAGAATTCCGTTTGAGTATAAATTCATTGCTTATGCATGGTAAGTCTCTTAAATTCATATTTTGCATTTCAGTTTGTTTGGAATTTCAAAATGTTGGCAGTCCATTATTCCTTAATATTCTGTGAACTAATCACACTCGTCTGTCGACATCAAAGATATATCTGACATAAAAAAGATTTATACATCTAATTATTATCATTATTAGGTAATATCGGCGAACGAATAAAACGTAATATTTAATACAGAAACCATTTATGATTGGCTCTTCATCCGATTTAAAAATATTTAATAATTTAATATTTTTTTCTTTTTAACTGTGTTTACTTTTTGATGAATAGCTCCCAGTGCCATGTAATCTTCGTTCCCTCCATATTGCTAATTGATTTCTCTTTAAAATATGATTAAACTTTTATGTCTTCTCAGAAAGAAAGTTGTTATATAGGTTTTTTAATACTTAAGCGTTTTCTTTTCAGCTTCTTTTAAGATATTATTTAAACTTTTTTAATGACATTTACAAAAATATTATTCTATGCAATTTCATTGATAATAAATCAAGACATCGGATTTTGTTATCAAAATGAATTTAACTTAGAAGATAAACTCTATTTAAAAGCAGAAGAATTAGTTTATCTTGTCGCTAAAGAAAATACAAATACAAGACCCAGTGGTGGGATAAGTCGGAAGTTGAGGCAAAAGATAACATTATCTACCTTGGCACCTTCAGAATTAGAGGATAATATTAAGACAGGTAAGGCTTTAAAAACCTCAGATTAAATATTTTTTTTTATTTAATCTGAGTTAAAAACTATAAAAGTATTTATTAAATCTCACTATCAGTAAAAATGCCTACAAATGTCTTGGCATGTCCTTCCTATTTGTATACACAAAAAAAAAATGTTTATGTATGCGACATTTCTGTATTTCGGCTTCCATCACACCTGTTTGATGGCCTCGGTGATGGTAGATGGTAGTAGAGATCGTAGTAGGACGACATGTTTACAAATTACGTTAAAACTCTGGTCCGGGCTGTGCGTGCTAGATTTTTATCTATGCCTTGATATGCTATCGCTTATCTACCTCTAAATTAGCTTAGGTGTTTTTTAAAGTGGAATTTTGCATCTACCGAAAAGAGACGGGCAATTTTAAACAATAAAGTTCGTTCATAACCGCGAATGTTTGGCTCTTGATCAAGATTAATTAATACAATGTTTTTTGCTATAAAATTTATAAGTTTTTTATGTTAGATATCGAAGACGAGCAAGAGGTTCACTTGATGGTAGGTGATATCCCAGCCACAGAACATCAGTCAATGATGCGCATCCATAGACTGAAACCGAAACGCGCAATATCCACTTCACGATTTATCCAACTACGAACGGTGGCTACCCGGCCGGAATTTCGATATTCCTCCCACCCGATCAATGCTCGAAGTTACCATACGTGGGGAAGACATGTTTACAGAAAATTATGTTGTCCCGCCAAAGAGCCCGTCTACTTATAAACTTAAGTTTTATAGCAATAAAACAATAAGAAACTTACAGGATTGGCAACAGAAAGTGATAGTATTAATGCTTTTTAACATTAATTTAATAGTTATTAACGTGTAGGTACATTATAATTTAATCGGTTTTTTGTTTATCCTGAAAAGTGGCCCGACATCTCATTCGCGGTGATTATTGCCTATCGACGATATAAATATGTACCTACCTATTATTTTGCAGATTATACCAACGAAGATCAATTAAAGCGTCACAAGGTGTGGAGTCGTTGGGGAAAATGGGGGCATTGTTCCGTTACATGTGGCGACGGAATAATATCCAGGCGTCGCGTATGTGTCGCAGGCCGATGTGCCCCGGGAGAAATCGAAGAGCAGCACCGACCTTGCAGCAGGACGGCGTGCAACGGCTCTAATGTGACCGAAACTTTTGACCTGGAATAGAAAAATTGTATAATAAAATAAATATTTTTTAAGATTTTTATTCTACTGTTGTTGTTCTTAATGTTAGAGAAATTCGATTAGAATATTAATCTGGAACCATTGAAAAAACCAAAAAGAAAAATAAATATGCCTAATATGACTCTGTCGTTTTAAAATCAAGGTAATATTTTTATGATAGTTACACGTTTAAACTTTCAAGGCATCCCCCATAGGGAGGCTTTTTTCTGAGATGAATCGAATGTCGAACGCACATACTCGTACATACAATATACATAAATGTACATCACGCCTCTTTCCTATTGCGGCAGGTAGAGATAACGGAATTCCATATAGTCCGATCCTTACATAACACTTTCGCTTCTTCCACTTTCATCAATGTAGAACGCAGATGTGCAAATAATGCCCACGTTCACCATACAATCTTTTTAATTTTAGAGAATACCTAAACCATATTAAGTGATATTTCAACCTGTAAGGTTTATTTAGCACCCTATTTGGATTGTAAGAAATGAAATTATATTAATGACCCTAATTATAACATATTATTTCAAATACAAAAGAATCAGTTGGGCAAATAACAGATAGGTACCGTCAAATTTAGAAGTCGTATGCTGATCGGACTTTTATTTATTTTATACTAGCCATCCGTCCCCGCCCGCTTTGCTGGGCGAATTGTAAAGGATAGACGAATATGAACTATCCACATTTTGAAAAAAAATGGTAAAGGGTTGATGGAATTTAAAAAATGAATAGCCTAAAACCTTCTACAATTAATTCCGCGTCGAATGGTCATGGTATCATGCCGATCGGTCCAGTAGTTTTCAAGTTTATCGATAACAAAGAAAAAAAAAGTTGCTTATTTATGTATATATATAGATTATTGAAGTTATACTTCTTTTGGCGCGATGGAGAAAAATGATGAGAGTGAATTTTTACGATGCGCGCGCACACCGACACCTGAATTCTACATCGTGAAGTTAGTTCTAGGTGGCATGAAAATCGATAATTATGTTCAAGTTGTATATTCTAGTATTTTTATATTTAGAACACGTGTTTCGTAACAGTACAATTAAACAGTGTGAATAAATAAATATTATTTTGGTGTTTTTATTTTAATATTTATCGTTAATCACTACTGCATTTTGGCCATATTTTTTATAAGCCAAAGAAGTATAACTTCTAACGCGTGTACATAAGTACACACACTCTTTTTTTGTCTATACATAAATTTCACGTTTCTTTTGTATAAGGGAAGGTAGAGTTCATGGATTTTCATATGCATACGTACCACTTCCTCTTTTTTATTATATTACTCAAACTCTTACAACGCTTCTGAAATCTAAAGCTGAGTATTGACAAATTAATAAACTTGTCAATACTCAGCTTTAGATCGTGTAGTCGCATAGATCACGTTGTTCTTTTAGAAGACCTTAGGGTCTGAATATGTGGATGAAAACGGAGGGTTTTCATTTTAAGGGTACTAACTGCCATCTGTGATGTCCCGTGAGCGATCTATCTGCATAAATTATATTTATTCGTAGTTTCTTACCCGTAATTAATATGTAATTTATTAATTTACCCTCTACTGTAATAGAGCACACTATATATTCAATATTCGACATCCATAACGATATTTTCGGTGTTGAGATGGTTTCCCGAGTTTACTTTACATTGATTACTAGTGTTAACGAGGTGACTATTCATTTTGTATTTTTAAAACACGTCTTCTCTCTATTGAGTACTAAATGAATGAGTACTAGATGAAGCTAATATATGTATAATAATAATAATAATAATAATAAACATTTATTTCAGACATTAATATCCATATTTGTTAGTATGTTAGTTACAATTATTCTTATTATATGTTAGTATGATTAGTATTATACATCATTGTTACATCTTTACAATCCAATGGCCATCTCCATCCATCTCTTTAATAGGAAGGAGTCTGGCCTGTTAGCCACCGCCTTTAGAATACTGTTAGGACTGGCTTTAAGACGTTGCAGTATTGACGCTGCCTTTTTACGCATGATGGCAGCAAAACCGTCAGTGCGAGCCTCCGCAAACATCCCGGAAGCACTACAGCGCCGTGGCAGTCCTAGCAGCATTCTAAAGGCGTTGTTGTACAGTACACGTAGAGCGTTGTAAGTACCGCGGGTGTAGGTGACCCACAGACTGCTCGAGTAAAAAGACTGACAGAATGCTTTGAACAACACTATCTTTACATCTGCAGTGCACCGAGCAAACCTGCGGGTCAACATGTTGCTCCTAACCGACAACGCCCTACGTTCTCTCTCAATGTCTGCATCATCCTTTAAATCACACGTCAGGATGTGACCTAGATATTTGAAAGAGTTAACTCTTTCCAAAGCCTCCCCATTGAGATATACCGGTGGCACATGGCGTGGTGTCTGTTTAGTTGCATTAAAAACAAGTATTTTGCTTTTGGTAGGATTGTACCTCAAGCCATGCGTCCCCGCGTATCTCTCACAGATAGCCAGTAACTTTCTCAATCCACTGATCGAGGGACTAAGCAGCACAGCGTCATCTGCATAATTAAGATTGTTGAAACAAGTTTCATCAATAAAACAACCAACGTGTGTACTACTTAGCTCCTCGATCAGCCGATTTATATACAAGTTAAAAAGCAGAGGAGAGCTTAGACCGCCCTGTCTTACGCCACAGTCCATTTTATACCTATCAGATAAAACACCAGCCCATCTCACCTGATTCTTTTGATTTGAGTACCAGTAACGTAATAGTTGTGAATACTCTGCCGGCATCCCAGTACTCCGCAGCTTATCCCACAAGATATCATAGTTTACCAAATCAAAAGCTCTGGACAAGTCAAGAAAACACGCATACACCGGTGTCCCTCTCGCAGTGTAATACCTAACCGCATGCTTCAGACTGAGAATGGCACTCTCAGTTGATAGGTGTGATCTAAACCCAAACTGTGCATCGTGAATCCTAACATGATTACTAAGGTATTCATTTAGCAAGCTATCGAGGACTTTAGCTGCCGTGGTCGCAAGGGAGATGGGCCTATAGTTTTGAACGTTAGATGTATCAGCCGTTTTGTTTTTTACAATAGGTACAACTATGGTATGCATGAGTGATTCTGGTAGGTACGAATGGCCCAAACACAAAGTGTAGAACAGAGAGAGAATACGTGGTAAATGAGCCCCCGCATATTTGAAATGTTCGATGCTGAGCCCATCATGACCTGGAGACTTTCCCCGTTGCATTCCTTCTATAATCGTTGCCACCTTTTTCGCACTAATCTTTACATTACATCCAGTCGTAATAGGCTCATCATCACTTGACCCTCTGCTTACAACATTTATCTGAGATCGTATAGTGAAATTCTCCCTAAAAGTCTCAGCAATCTGCTTTGGATCATGAACGCCATCTACACTCAAAGGAAGACTCGGCCTGACGTTCATGTTATTTGTATTTTTCCAAAAGCTTTTAAAATTCTTGAATGAGTGATCGGATGCGAGGCGATCCATTTTAATTTGTTCTTGCCTATTCTGGCACCACTTTAACTTTGCTTTAAAACGCCTCCTCGCCACCGACATCTCATCAAATACCTGGCCATTCAACGGCCGCCCAGCTAATGTCCAAACTTGAAACGTAAGCCGAGCCTCCCTATGCAATTCTGACACATACTTATTCCAGCCCATCAAATGACGCTTTTTCTTACATTTTACATTATATGTATCTATAGCTGCCCGAGATAAAGAATTTATAATATCAAGATATAACTTATCAAGAACTGAGTGATGTTCTTTATTGTTACAAAATTTATCACAGCATTCACTCAACTCCCTTGGAAAATCTAAAAGTCTAAGTCTAGAATCACAAAGCTCACTATATTTTTTAATTTGCTGTGGCTGCCTAGTACCCCAGATCACACGGTTCAAAGTGCTATAATATGGGGGCTCAATAACTTTCGGTTTTATTTTATATAAGTTACAATCGACAACTAGCGGATAATGATCAGACCAAAACACGTCATATAGCACCTTTACATTAGTTACTGTGTTTCGCGCCGATTCTGTGACAATGCAATGATCTAACCATCTATTACAGCTATGCGCCTCACTTAAAAATGTATAGGTACTACTAGCACATATATCTAAATCTACACAAGTCCAATTGAAATCAACACAAAAATCTAACATGACATTACAGAATAAAGAGTTGGGGTGGGCATTAAAGTCACCTAAAATATAGAAAGCCTCAACTCCTTTATTCTCCTCTGTTTCGATTATAGATTGAATAGCACCAAGACACATATTAAACTCCGACAGATTATCATAAGAGTTTGTTGGCATATAAACACTGAATATCACTACTGATCTACCAAGACCCACTTTTATATTAACAGCACAGACTCTGTCACTCTCACACTCCAACACTGATACAGACTCAAAAACTGACTTACGCCATAGCAGAGCCACCCCACCGTAGGGTCTCCCAGTCAAAAGGCCCGCCGATGTGTCGATTGCTGAGGTACCAGTACATCCGAAGCTATCATCGATGGTGTTAAGTAGCGGTATCTCGTGCGGCAATAACCATGTTTCCTGCAGGGCTACGACATCAGCTGAATGACAAAGTGCTCTTACTCCCTCAATAGATCTTTTTATTGATTTGCAGTTAAAACTGACAATTTTACTGTTAGATTGAGTATCAATATCCATAATCTTATAATATATTATATATATCAAATATCACACACCTATATATCTGCTTTATTTTCACGTTGTTTATAATTCACAAAAAGCCTAAATGAAATATCAGAAGGCCACAACTTATCATTCATAAAAACGTTTAATTTGCTTTTCTTCACAAATAGCTTATAGGAGCAGTAATCTCGGTTATTTTTCATCTTAATTTTAAATAAATCGACCCTTTCTTGAGTTTTTTCGTAGAGATAACTAGCTATGTCTTTTTCATGTACATCCGTGTGAACATTAGAAATAAACAGGGGCACCATGGGGTCTGCCGCGATAAACTTAGCTGCCTCTCCTGACTGACTGACTATAGCACTACCTTTTTGAGTAATAAATTGATTCCTAAGCCGCTTCCTTTGGCCTTCAATCCATTTCTTACTCTTGGTCGGCTTTTTCCATTCACCCTCTCGCGTAAGAACTTCAGAAAACGTTGGACGTCGCTGCGTGGAAGAATTATTACATAGCGAACTTTGTTTATCAAAATCAGCTGTTGAAATAGAATCGCAGACGCGCGTATCGGTCATTGCATGACTAATACCTGGCATAGCCGCTTGCACCGTCGTCGTGTCTATCCGAGGCAGTGAGCAATCTCCTGTCGTTTCATTCGCACTTCGTGCATTATTGCATTCGCGCCCTTGCGGTTGGATGTCCTCACTCACACTCATTATATTAGTGAAGGATGAATGAGCGGGATGGCCAGATTCAGGACGCGATTTGCTAACTCGAGACAGTTGCTGGCTGGGTTCATTAACCTGGGCGATAGGTGACGTAATATTCATATCTGGCGAATTCATCGATTCACAATCAGACAAATTAAAATTATTACACGTTCCTCCTCTCTTCGTATTCACGTTTCTTTGTTGATCAGGAGAAACAGTATATTTACCCAGATCTTCGACTTGTTTTTTCATTTCATCCTTAGTTACATACTGACTTTGAATTGTTTGTAACGACTTTTCCAAGAACACAAGTTTTTTAAGTAACGTTGTAACGTCAATATGATCAAACGTCACAGGCGGGAGTTTCTCCAATTTTTTTGCCACAAACAACGGGATTTCCTCTGGATCGGTTTCCTTCATCACACAAATAATATCCTCAATATTTCTTTGTGTTTTACCCTGGCGTTGTCTATTTTTTGGCCGTTTCCGCAAAGACTCAAAAAGTAGGGATTTCGCCAATTCAATATCCTTTGATGAAAATGCACTTTCACATATTTGTTTTAGACTATTTTCGTCCATAACATCGATTTTATTTTGCACAAAAGCTAGCACTTCGCAAATCACAATGTTACAATTCGCACACTTTAGTCTATTAGACTCCATTGTCACAATGCGGTCATTGACCGACATGCGCTACCTTTCACGGTCAAGATCGGACTGTGATATTGTATATTGTGTATATTGTATATGGACTAAAAATAAATTACATATTCAACATGGTCCCTTGTTCTTTTCTAATATCCTAAGCTTATGGGCGTAGGCGCATGCCCAATCGCATTGCCTTTACACAATGAGGATCCGTAACGTTTTTAGTTGAGAATGCAGATTTAAAGAGCTAAGAAATCCTTAACATACAGTGCAAACATTTTTGTTTTACGATAATAATTGACGAAGTTATGACCAAATTACTAGCGAAGTTCACTGAGTGGCCTCCGCGGTTGCTATGACGTCACTGTGACGGTCGCCGCCTGTAAGCCGTATGGCGCGCAGTATTTTCTTAGGTTAATTGTGACTAAAACATTAAGTTTGTGTCCGATTTGTGTTTAATTCACCTTTAAACTATGTGTAAATATTGTATAGTTCTGAAATGTACAAGCACTTCTATTAAAACGCCAGAAAAACTACTTTTTAACGTGCCGAAAAACCCAAAACTTCGTAAAAATGGTATTCCGTTCTAAGAAGATATGAAAAAACTCTACCCTCTGCCCAGGCTACAAGACATTGGTGTGAAGATAGTTTTGATTTACGTACCTACATAACTATAACTATTATTTAATTGATTTGTAAATAAGTTGATACCTGCTATTACGTGTAGTGTGCCTAAGTATTATCTTATTTTAAGCCTGCTGTATTAATAAAAACCAATAAAAACGTAACTACTAAATTTTTCTGAGTTTTGTGGATAAAACTACGTTGGTCAAAATAAATGACACAGGGACGTACTCGAGTAAAAAGCAAAGAGTGAATAACAATATTTTATAAGCATTTAATATATATTTCAGTTGGAAGAAGATAAAATTACGTAAACTTTAAGTTGCTTGGAAGGAAGCTTAATGAAGATTGAATGACAAGTCTCAAAAAATTAAATTGACAGAAGTGTACATAAAGAACAAAATATTATATATTTTTTGCTTGATATTGAAGTCACCTACCTAAATATATGTATACTGAACGAAATATTTGTAAAAATGGAAAAAAAAACAACCATTGCAAACAATATTAAGGTTTCTGTCATAGATCAGCAAGTGAAGGGAACCATACACTAAATAAAGCGCAAGTAGGTTAAAAAGCCATCCACGAAATAATCTACATATGAATGAACGAAAACATCATTCGTTTTACGTATCAAGATTCTATAATAACTTTATTCATAAGTTCTGAATACGTCCCTGTACCTATGCACTTACATTCATTATTTCTTACACCTACATACGTCCACTTAGACCTAAATATTACTAATAAGTACCTACGTTCGTAAATAATAAGCAGCACCCTTACCTATGAGGTTTCCAACCACGGATTTCAGCGCTAGTGAACTTAGAAATCATTCTAGGTAGTCAAATACCATGAAAGAATCGACTTTTGGAAGGTTATCTGATTGAGCTTGCACAAAACCAGCGTCTAATTTATTAGTACTGATATTATTTATGTATGTTTTATACTTAAAATATCACAAAATTACATTCTAACAGCTTCGTTAAATCGAGAAGTAAGAGCGCCGGTACTAGGCTGCGCTCTGTTCCGTCACAGTGACGTCACACGCTCCCGCGTACATTTACTTTTCGCGGCAGGAACGGCACACGTTTATCATTTAATATCTTCATAAGTAATGGTCCGATTTTGATAATTCAAAAAGATATATCATTCTTATGTCATAAAGAATAACGTGGATACTAATTTCATTGGATTTTCTATAACGTTACTGATCCTCATTGCAAGTAATGTAATATAAATTTAGTCTGTGAAAAGATATTTTATTAATTCTGTTTTGCAATCACTTTTGTATTATTTTTATTAGAAACTAGCGATCCGACCCGGCTTCTCACTGGTGCTATATACTATGTATACACTATATACTATGTATACACTATATACTATGTATACACAAAAAAATGCTTAAATTGGTGAAATAATTTTTAAAAGTAGTTTTTGAGTTAAATCGTAACAAAAAAACAAATCTTTTCTCTCTATAATATTAGTATAGATAGACAGAAGAGGCTCAATAGATGATAAGTAATGTCCTCACCAAAAATAAAATACGAACGTGTCAGCGCGCCATGGAGAGGAGTATATTGGGAATAAAGCTTATTGACAAATAAAAAAGTAATAAAAAAAGACATATAACAAAAGTGATAGACGCAGAACAACACGCACAGCGCTAGTGGAAATGGGCGGGACACGTAGCACGCATTTCTGATGGAAGGTGGTCAAGACAGAAAAGAGGAAGAGGCAGGCCCAAGGATCGTTGGATCGACGACATCCAGGGAACTGTAGGAAAGGACTGGATGAGGCTAGCTAAACAGAGAGATAGATGGAGACAGTTGGAGGAGGCCTATACCCAAAATGGGGCCATGAATTAATTTTAAAAAGTTAAATATATAATTTACTAAACCTGTATTATTCATGGATTAAATAAAGGCTTAATTATTATTATTATTAATGTCCTCAGTGATACACTGTTGAGTATCGACCTACTTTTAAAGCATTTGGAAGTCTAAACTGAAAACGAAATCTATACTGCACAGCTTTGCCACCGATGGAACAGCCTTTTATTGCACACAAAAATCAACTTAAACAAAATATAGAATAATTAGCGTTAGATATATGTACAGAAGGCGGTCTTATAGCTATGATGGCTATTTCTTGCAGACAACATGTGGTGGAGGAAATGCTGTATAAAAAAAAACAATAAGATAATGCAAAACAACTAAATTCATGTCGAACGTAATTGCACTATCTTATGTACTATTTGTAACTAAAAAAATCATGTTTTCAAAATCGTATACTAGACTAAATAAAGGCAAAAAACGCTTGGATTAAAATGTAGGCTATACCAGGCACGGTCAGTTCAAAAAGTCTATGTTTGTTTATACTGACCATTTTTACTGGGAAACAGATGTGCACTGTTTTGCTGATATTACAGTGAAACCTAACAGGAATCAAAACACACAATTCTATGAAATTTCAGACCATTAAAATTGAACGACCGTCTCATATTTTGCCATTGTTGTAGGGATTGTGAGAGTGTATAGCCATTTATTACTTTTCAAAAATGAAATTTCCTCTTTCAATTGTAATGTACGTATTTACGCTAGAGAGTTTCTCATTAGAAAGTAAGTATATATTGATATTAAATCAATACCGTGACTTAAGTGACTTAAGTTTGGATATGTGTTTCTTTGTCTAATTGTTTAGACAAAAAAAACATTCAAATGAAAAAACCTTTCAACGTTTTAAACCGCCATACATTTTTTACCGCCACATGTTTTTTTCTTGTACTGAATAACACCTACAACATTTTAACCGAAGTTTTGATACAAATTGGCAATTAATAATAACTCTAAACGTTATCTCAGCTATATGTCTGTTTTACAGCGACAAAAGAGGCCCCAAAGGAAGTCACTTCTCAAAACATATCGTATAAGATGTCCTTGAATGACTATCAGCCTACGCCGACCCCATGGGATCCGAAGCGTGATATGAAATCACTATGGGTTTACCGTCCCCCCTCTCTGGTAACTTTAATTGATTATTATAGTTCGAACTAATAAAAAAAATAATCTTCTATACTAATATTATAAAGAGGGAAGATATTATGTTTGTTTGTTACGATTTAACTCAAAAACTGTTCGACCGATTTTAAAAATTCTTTCACCGTTAGAAAGCTACATCTTCACCGAGTAATTAGGATAACCTACTAAAACTTGAATAATATAAGCCAAGGTGTAAAAAAAGGTTCTAGGGAGTAATCTCTGGATCTTTTGAACCGATTTTAAAAATTCTTTCACCAATAGAACGCTACATTATTTTTTGTTAATACATCTACATTACACCCGCGCGAAGCCGAAGCATATTACTTTTTTTTTTTTTTTTATTTAATAACTAGCACTTACCAAGTAAGTACTAAGAGCACATGCAATCTAGCCTATCACTTAAGGCTAATGAACAGTTTATTTCTATCCTAAATTAACTAGAAAATATATTTTTACTAAGATAGTGTCCTTTAACACTTTTCTTATTGTCTCTATCATGGGGGGACACATATTTATTGTGTTCCTTGCAAAGCACTACACTTTTTCACTGTCACTATACACTATCTCGAAGGGTTTTGTCCTTTTAAGCCTTCGCACTAGGTCTGTGTGGTCAAGGAGCTGGATGGCCTCGACATTCACGTGATGGTGAAGCCTCTTCTGGTGGGCTTCGGCAGTTTTTTTAATTATGGATGCGACAAACTCCACCTTCAGATTTCGGTGGATATCGTCATTCCTTATGTACCAAGGGGCACTTATAATTTCCCTCAGTACCTTGTTTTGGAAAGTTTGTATCATTTTAATATTACTTTGTTTGGCACAACCCCACAATTGAATGCCATATGTCCATACTGGCATCAGGACCTGTTTATAAATTAATAATTTGTTTTGTACTGACACTGGTGAGTTTCTACTCAAGAGCCAGTACAACTTTTTGAATCGAATCTCTAATTCGTCTCTTTTTTTCTTGACATGAGCTTTCCAGCGTAGCTTCGCATCAAGAGTAATACCCAGGTATTTTGCTGTGTTCTCATAGGGAATTTGTTGAGAATCGACAAATATCGGATAATATTCTTCTTTTTTATTAGTAAAATTGACGTGTATGGATTTCGATTCATTTAATTTAATTCGCCACTTTTATTTTTATTTATTCTAAATTTTTGACGATGGAGCCAGGAGCGTGCTTGTACTACAAATGTATTATGAATATATTGTTTACGTATTATCTATATCATTAAAAATATGATAGCCGAGTTCGAGTCCTTAGTATACAAAACTGTTTTCGTCAGGCAGGGCATAGAAACTGTTCCTACTTGTCTGTAAATAAAAGTGATCAGTGAAATAGGCACGGAAATTTGTCCGCCTTGTGCCTCACTTTGTTTCACTCGAGGAGGAAATTATGAGATACATATCTACATATGCATCACGCCTCTTTCCCACTGGGGTAGGCAGAGATCACGGCATTCCATATGCTCCGATCCTTACATACCACTTTCGCTTCTTCTACTATAATTATGAGATATTTACGATAATTTCTTGTATTTTAAAGCAGTCTCAAGGCGTAGACGAAGATGTTCGCACAGCAATATTCAGGGTGCCACACTTGCTCACCAGACTAGCCAAGCCTTTTAGCTACGGTGTTGATCCTTATTTTAGCAAGGTAATAATTTTTTAAAAAATAACTTTCACCGGATTAAAAAGCAAAAAAACGTACTAACAATTCTTTTTTATATAAAATATTTTGAATAATAATCTGAAAAATATATCAATCTATAATATCTGCTATGTATGGAATTTAGATATCCATGCGGCAGAGGAGGATTAGATTTTTTTATGTATATAAAGTTTCTATAGAACATTGATCAAGGCCAATTACCATATAGTTTTTTTTAACATTGAACCAAGATAGCTTCGTCATTAATCATAATTTTTTGATCTTGTAACATTTTTTTATTTTAGGATAACTTCGAGCCATTTGAAAGACGAAGTAGACCAGTGACTCTTATAGCATTTAGAAAAAACGGTTTAATTCCACGAAGGAGTGTGAGTATAATATAAAGTTTAATTTAATGGTGTGGAGTTAGCGAAGCTCCCGTGGGGTAACTAAATTGGCATTGTGTTTGTGAGTAGACCTCAGCAACTGCTGGCCAATTTGTTTTTTTTGTCTCTAAATAAACTTAGCAAATTACTTAATACCATTTTTTTCTTTTTTTTTTCTTTTATGTTAGATATCGACAGACGAGCATGAGGTTCACTTGATGGTAGGTGATACCACAGCCACAGAACATCAGTCAATGATGCGCTGTCGACCTAATTTTACTTCGAGCATTCGGAAATCCATAGACTGAAACCGAAACGCGCAATATACAGCAACTGCTGGCCAATTTGTTTTTTTTGTCTCTAAATAAACTTAGCAAATTACTTAACACCATTTTTTTCTTTTTTTTTTCTTTTATGTTAGATATCGACAGACGAGCATGAGGTTCACTTGATGGTAGGTGATACCACAGCCACAGAACATCAGTCAATGATGCGCTGTCGACCTAATTTTACTTCGAGCATTCGGAAATCCATAGACTGAAACCGAAACGCGCAATATACAGCAACTGCTGGCCAATTTGTTTTTTTTTGTCTCTAAATAAACTTAGCAAATTACTTTATACCATTTTTTTTCTTTTTTTTTTCTTTTATGTTAGATATCGACAGACGAGCATGAGGTTCACTTGATGGTAGGTGATACCACAGCCACAGAACATCAGTCAATGATGCGCTGTCGACCTAATTTTACTTCGAGCATTCGGAAATCCATAGACTGAAACCGAAACGCGCAATATACACTTGACGGTTTTTCCATCTATGAAGGTGGTTCGTTACTTGGTCGGAATTTCGATATACCTTCCACCCGTTCAATGCCCGAAGCTACCAGACGTGGTGAAGACATGCTTACAGAAAATTATATACATGTCGTCCCGGTGGGATTCCAACCCACGACCTATCGATGCGCACGGCAGGTGTTCTACTGAACGCGCCAACGAGCCCGTTAAAATAGTTTCTCCCAAGTTATCAGTGCTTGTGTGCTTTTTTGGAGTGTTTTTTCAATCCATTTATAGTCTAATAGCTTACGTGATTGTAATCGCTAATTTTATGATTTTCTTAAATCTTTCAAACGAGGAATAGATAATAATAATTAAAATATTTAGGTATCCTAAAAAAAGTGACTATTGACTTCCTATCATCTGCAGGTGCGTCAAAGTGAGTCAGCGGAAATCGCTGAACTGCAGTCACCGTTCAATGAAATTGGAAATCTGTGGCAAGATGAACCTGGTGTTTTCAATTTGTAAAATAATGTTAAGTAATAAGAACATTAAAAAATTAATATATTCAACCATTGCTTTATTGAGAGTGTTGAGTTCGGGGTAGGGTTGTAGAAAGGCCGGTGAGATAAACTTCGATATAAGTAAAATACTACTATAATTCCAGTCACAAGTTTCCACGCGACCGATCGCTTCCCGTATTCGCCCCGAGACTAACGAATCGGCCGTTACATCATTACTTATACTAATTGTGTTACAGCACACATGCAACTGTGTCCCCACAAGAGGTTTAAAAAATTATCTCCTTGTTGTTGTAATATTATTATATGTATCGGGCGTAAATGTTAGCAACCGTGAGTATAGGGTTCGAGACACGGGTCTGACATATTATTTCCATATAAATCAATATATAATACTTGGAGCAGGAACGACTGGGAGGAGTATCGTAATACTACACTTAGATGGAACAGCCGTAATGTTTTGTTTGTGGACTTCGGTTTCAAAGATCAGTAAAAGAGGTTTGAATAAAATATTCGTGAAGACCATCATCAAATTATGATTTAATCTATATATATAAAAGAGATTTCCACCTATATAGTCACTCATCACGATATCTCTGGAACCATAAGGCGTAGCGACTTGAAATATGGTAGGAATATTCCTTTCGCCGAGTAGAGGTCAGCTAAGAACGGATTTTACGAAATTCAACCCACAAGGGGCGTTGCGGGGGCAATTGCTATTTATATCAATACAGTAACTTGGAGTTTTCAGGCGTCGTGTCCTCATCAGTCATTCCATAGGCTTTTGCTAGATTGATTTTGGTTTAAACTGAGGTATTAAACTTTTACACATTGGAAGACATTCTGTATTCCAATTAGTAAATGTCCTAATGAAAAATAAGTATTTGACTTCCTAAACGGGAGCATGCATCAATTCGCACGGCGAGGTCTGGAACTAAACGTGGCAGCCCCGTAACCTTGTTATTTGTCAGAAATGCGCGATACGAGTTCATTACGCTTAAAAAAATATTGGGAAGTCAAGAAATATCGAGTTGATGGGATGTAAGGTAAAGTTAAACTTCTTTAACAATATTTTAATACCGACAGAGGCGTCGCGACTTGAGTGGTGGCGTTGACTCTGGTTAGGAAAACCGCATACACTCTCGCTTTGATGACTACGATATCGTAAGATCACGAAGAAAAGGAACACGAAAGAGGATGCGTACCATTCATAACGCATGAATATAAGAACCGTCGATAATGTATGGATGGAATCCAACCGCTGGAGATTGGTGAATTGATTTTAGTTTAAATAAAACATGTCATACTTATTCTATACAAATCTGACAATTGACAGCTATTGTCAATAACAGGTTTCGAGTTGAGTTGCGTCTTGTACACAATATGTACATGGGTTTAAGCTGCGAACACAGAAAACATGTTTCTTTTGTATACCCCTCGTGTTCAATGAAAAGTAATCTTAAATTACTGTCTCAAAGTATATTTTAAAAAAAAAGCAACGTCAAATTAGATATGAATACGACAAGACGTCATGATAGACAACAACCAAAATGATAAATAAAATGTTTTTATATGTATTTCAATAGAAGCAGATTTTATTTAAACATAAAAAAATGTGAGTATTGGTTTTATTAACTATACATATCGACGGTATTCTAGCAACACCTTACATTTTTCCCATATATCATATTTGAGCCATTTATTAGTGAGCAAAGTATTATTACGGATACACAAAAGTTAAAATATTCGGTCACCGGATGTTATAGTAAAAATTTGGTTTTAGACATGAATTAATCAACTTGGATTTGTAGCATATAAATCTGGGAGCATACTTTTCTTACCAAGATGTAGAATTTGTGGCTTCAAGGTTTATAGGTAGAGTTATTTGTTGTTATAAAAATGGTATAGTCGAGGGCACTTAGCTGGTGTGAGATTCATAATGTTATATTTTACGATGTTTAAGCATTTTATGATTGTTATTAAAGATAGTAGTTTTAAAATATAATTAAACAAAAAAAGTGGAAAGAAATGTGAATTTATTGCTTTATCACTCGCATTTCCAGTTCCAGTTCTTAAAATAAAGAATCTTTTATTTTATTTTTCTAAAAAAGTTTTTTTTAAATGTATTTAGGTATAACTAACTTATTTAAATAAAATACTGTATACCGGAAAAAACGCGATTTAATGTTTAAATTATTTATCCCGACGTTTCGGATGCTTTTCAGCAACCGTGGTCGCGGGAGACTATTAATAAAAGACAATATTATAACTAACTTATTTTTACAAAAAAAATATGTTAGATATCGACAGACGATAATGAGGTTCACTTGATGCTACCTCAGCCACAGAACATCAGTCAATGATGCGCTGTCGGCCTAATTTTATTACTATGAGCATTCGGAAATGCATAGATTGAAACCGAAATACGCAATATGCACATCACGGTCTTTCCATCTAAGAAAGGTGGTTCGTTACCCGGTCGGAATTTCGATATTCCTTCCACCCGTTTAATGCTCGAAGTTATCCGACATGGGGAAGACATGCTTACAGATAATTATAAACATGTCGTCCCGGTGGGATTCGAACCCACGACTCTTTAATGCGCACGGCAGGTGTTCTACCGAACGCGCCAATTGGCCTGTCCTATAATATTTTAACATCCAACTATTCTAAATCGACACTCAACTGAAATTCGATTCAAGAACTTCCAAGATGGCGATTTTGTACGGAAAATCTCCACTCAAGACGAGATTACGTTTGAATCTAGTTTGAACTGAGCTTAACTCAAATTGCGTTCTGATCAAATGGCGTCTTGATTTCTGATCTGCGCTTGAAACTACGATAGTTTTATTGGACACGTGATTTGAGTTGCGTTCTGGCATAGAGTTGGATACTTTAAACTTAAGACAGGCCAGCTGGCCTAGCATGACAACCGCGACAAAATTTTGTCGACTGTTTTCTCGTGTTTTAAATTATATAAATCGATTATCGCTCTATTTCTTTCGGATCTAACATGAAAATTACACTTAAAACTCGACTTTAATATCAAAAATAGATATATTTGTCGATCGAGATACCTTTTCTATCAAAATTGTCGATGTCGAGATATATAATATATCGAGATATCTTACATCTTAGTTTGTCTTCTCTCGTCCGCGACATATCTCGTGGCGGTCATACTAGGCCAGCAGGTGGCCTATGATGCACAGCACAAATCGAGTATCAGCTAGGGGTTTGGCTCTACTAGATGTGAACTAGTGATTCTTGACAACCATCATCACATTGAATGTTTTTGGTAAGTTACAACTTGTATAAACGAATTTTAAGTGGTTTTGTTCTCATGCAATATTTTCCTCAGAATACTTAGGAGTTACTTAAGAGTTATTTAGGAGGTAATGGCAGCGTACTGTCGCTATACAGTTTGTTCCAGTAAGTAATTAGATTGAAGTATTTTTTTTTAAGTTTTTGGGTAGAATGTCGTCATTGCGACCATGTTTCGCCTTCCGAGCAGGGACTCAAACCAGTTAATTTTTATTTTCCAAAATACCTGTCTGACTGAGATACCATGATATTAGTTTTAACACACAATAAACTTACCACGACAATTTTTGAATAAAAACGAAAGTATATTAACAAATACCTTTATTTTACCGGTATAACTTCCATAGTAAATTAACCGGTATTCAGTCCCTGCTTCCGAGTATTGCATATCGAACACCTGAAAACTGGAAAGCCAAAAGGTTATAATTTATTATAAACGACCTCTGTTTGGGCGTAGTGGGGTACAGAACGGGTGGTGGGGTGGAGCAAGCCACCTGCGTACACACGTGGTCTACCGACACACTCGCACCGCAAACACGACAGATTAAGCCTACGCGCAGACTAGAGCCACTAGTGGCGACCACAGCATAGCCACTGGTGGCCGTCACAAGCTACGGGCGTAATATTTCATACATTTTAGGGCATCGGCGCTCTAGAGGCCGCCACCGAGCTTCTAGCCACCAGTGGCTGACACAACATGTGGGCGTGATATTTCATACATTTTAGTGGTTGAAACGCGACCACCGGTGGCCGCGTTTAGACACCGCTTCTAGTGACGACCACCGGTGGATTTAGTCTGCGCGTAGGCTTAGTATTCGTAACTTTAAACGCTATTGTTTCTACTATACCTACGTAGGTAAGGTACCATAGCAACATCTTCTAAAACTATATTTATAGAAACATAAAGTATATTCTTACGGTCGTATTCATAAACGTATAGAAAATAGTTAAATTATGTTGTTTCTTTTGTTCTAAAGTCATTTAGTGTTCGATGGAGTGAGACAAAACGTAAATAAGTAAGTATTTCAAGTTTATGATGTTTATGAATAAGACGTTTAGATTTATATAGTATACTAGAATCTGGCTTGCGTTGCCACGTCAAGTAAAATAGTTATGTTTTTTTGGGCCAGTAAATTTCACAGGCTTATACAGAGCACCCCAAAGTTTTATCATAATCGGATGAACAGTTTAGGAGTACATAGAGAACAAACATTTTTATTTATAATATACATATATTATTATTTTCAAAATATACTTAGATATAAAAGTAAGTGCCCAAAATCCCGATATTTAAAGAACATTTCGGACTTTCTTGAAAACAATGATTTTACGACAAAACTTACGAATTAGGTAGGTAAGTATTAGTTAGATAGATAGATAGATAGATGAACCATTTATTCACAAAACACAGTACAAATGCGTGACATCAGCTTATACTAACTATAACTAAAATCTATGCTAGTTCAGTCAAGTGGCAGTGTGCACTGCGGTTGCGAATAGGAACTGGCTCAGCATATGCTGTGACACTTTCATGCCACAACGCTGTTAATTCTGCCAGCCCCAAGTTAAAGGTTATTTACCAAATTTTTAAGTTAAATGCTTATTTTAAAAAAACTAGTTTTAATTATTTAATAACTATTTAACTTGGTGGATTTCCAATCTAGTCTCTTAAAAGCAAGTATTTAATACATCTGAATATAAAAATACATACAACTATTAAATTACGCAATAGGAAATTAGCAAGTTGATATTCTTTCACAATACATGTAAAACACTAAGGAGAGCATAAATAATCAAATTGTAGTTCCCATTTCCCAACGTTCACGTGCTATTGATACCAGTACAGCTTAAGCTGCGTACAGACTGGAGAAAAGTAAAATGAAATAATTTACTGTACACATTGCTGAAATGTATCATGAAAGGTAAAACACTTTGTAACAATTTCTCATAGTTTGAACGTCTTGTACGCGCGAATTGTGCATTTCACGCGCTCTCTCGCGCGGAGTGATCCGTGATGATTGTCCGTTGTCAATTTTTCGATCGAACACGAAAGGGCGCGCAATGTTTTCGTAGTAAATGCGCAGTAAGAGCATGCAGAATTTGCTGTCCAAACTGTGGTAATGTATCATGCAATTTAACAGAACTTCCAAAGTCTGGATGCCATGCGCGCACGCACCGTACACACTACGCGCACGAACAGAGGCCAGAGCATTTCAACTTGTTCGCGCCGCGATCTGCCATTTGTCGGTTTCTTCACCGAACACAAAGGGTTATGTGCAACGGAACGTGGACGGGTTGTGTATGTCTGTATCTCGGCAGCCATGCCGGGAACAGATACGAATAGGTACATACTCGGTACGTGCGTGCGCTGAAATGCTCCTTTCATGTTACATTGCATGTCACGTTACAGCAGTCTGTACCCACCATAACGAATCCAGGTTTGCAGCGAACATGCAATGAAAGGCAGAATGATACGTTTCACCAGTCTGTAGACTCCTTTACACAGTCGGGAAGCTTCACCCTTCATTAAGAAACTAATTATCTTCGTCAATTAGCAAGACGTTCGATGCAGATATTAATTCACTTTGTTCAATTCCATCTTCTGTATTAAACTGTACTCGGTGAATTCGTTGACGCGTTGGTTAGTACACTGCATTTCGATAGGTCACGTGTTCGAATCCCGCTGGGATGTTCATAATTTTTGGGTAAACATATTTTCCCCATGTCTGGCCACTGGCTTTATAGGGTTGGGGATGTATCGAAATTCAAACCAGATAATGAATTATAGTTCATATTATACATAGAAAAATCATGTAGAGTATATTGCGCGATCCGGTTTCAGTCTATAGATTGCCGAATACTTGAAGTAAAACATAGGTTGACAGCGTATTATTGACTGGTATCCTGTGGCTAACGCATCACCTATCAAGTTTTATTTAATATCAAATCAATCTAATTATCATTAATTCATTAAGGTAACACAATGTACACTTATGAATGTCAATAAAAAAAATTAATAATTCTAAAACATTGACTGCTAGTTCTCAAATCAAAGACGACAAGAACTGGCAATAAACTGAAAATAAGGAATAGTGGGCCTCACGCTCGTTATTCGATATCTATCTATATAAATAACTAACAACACGCCTCTGCGTCACACGGGTACAATGTAGATGTACTATATACACTATGTTACTCGTTGATAATGTAGCTTTCTATTACCGAAAGAATTTTTAAAATTGGTCCAGTTGTTTTTGAATTTATTCAATCTAAAAATACAAATCTTTCCTCTTTATTATATTAGTTTATATATATTATTTATCTATATAAAGAAAATCAATATATGTATGTCTGTCCTCTATGCAATCCGAAACTATTCATCCATTTATTATGAAACTTTAGTGAGCTCTTTTTTAAGTTTATGTAGCATTACAACGCACGCCGTTACAGCTAGTATAACAGAAAATCTAAAAGCATTTAGTGTTCGTGCGTCTTCATTAAGTAGATTAATGGCACATTATATTATTTAACATACTTTTTGTACAGCAGTGTCACTATATTCGGTCGGGAAACACCGTATTATCGAAATATGAATTTATTTAACGTAAATAATTTAGTGGGTGGATACGTTTGTGTTTTAGTTAGTTTTCAGCAAATTGCAAAATGTAATGGTATGGGATAGTGGGCATCTAAACATCTCACAAAATCGAAAATATTTATGTGAATTTTAAGAAATGAATATTGAATATCGTGATGTTAAATCGAACGAAGCTCAGTGAGGTATCGTGCTATTGCCTAAAATTATTTTATTAACTTATTAAATATTCTTTAGAGATATTACCTACCATGTGTAGGCTGAACTGAATTCGAAATAAGGAATAGTAAAAAATGGAAAATTTTAAATATCCATACGATAATATTATTTAATATTTACGCTTTTATAGGCGAATATTGATAAAAACATTTTGCTTATGTGTGTTATGTGTTTTTTCCTCAAAATACACTTACACCATACGTTGCTTTCTATCAGTGACTCAATCTATATTCTATCATATCCATTATCCATGTTTATACTATAGAAACTATAAAAACACATACGTTAACATACATTTTCTTTGACTTAGAACTTGGACCTTAAATAATACCGAGCTTTGATTTCAAATTCAAAAATAATTTATTAATTTTGGTAACACAATGTACACTTATGAACGTCAATAAAAAATACATATTCAATGCTTCTAATTAATACTGCATGAACGATTAGTTAATACTGCATTTTTTTTTAAATATTAACAAATTTTAATCCAAGAGTTTTAGGAAAAAGCATTAGACAGTTGCGTTCCGATAGGTTGCGGGTTCGAAACTCATCGGGTTTGTGTTTATATTATAATCTATTTATCAATTCCTTTTCGATAAACTGAAAAGCCGTGAAATGCGTTTCTGTTCAAGTCTCGTCTCGAAGTGAAAATAAAATTGGTTCTTAGCACATTATTGATTGACGTCTTACGGCAGAGGTATTATGTATTATGGTCGTCTAGTAATTATTGTTGTTATATAAAAGAAGGTACACCTTCCGAGGCTTCTAATATCAGAAAATTAATATTAAACATATTATCAATTGAGTACGGGATATATTTTATCAAAGGTGAAGAAATGGAGTTTTTATTATTCTTATTTATTTAAAATCTGTAATCTTACTTTAAAAATAAAATAATTGTTTAATTTCTATATTTTTAAGTTATTATATATTTTAATGTAGTATATCATTCCTGATTCTAGGTTTTGTTTTCGTTCGCCGCTGACATTCAGTTACTGAGTTGTTCGTTAGATCATGTTTCTTATTCTTTTGAAATACAAATATCACAAACAATTTATCAATGAATAACCTGTTTCCTTTCTTTGTTTGTTTATTGGTTCTAAGAAATGCCTCTGCTCTTTATACTATACTTGAAATAGTGGAGTCAATTTAAGTTTTTACCGAAAAGACCTGAGACACACTTCTGATGTTGATGATAGATATTTCAGTTTATATAAGTTTTTGTATAATAAGTGGAGGTGAGAAGGAAAGAAATTCGCGAGGTCTTTCATGAGGTCATAGGAGGTATTATTTAGTAGTTAAAAATAATCTTCTTGTGATCAATCAAATAGTAAAGTTTGCCTTAGAATTTACTTGCCTAAGAGTCTCAAAAAATAAACTTATTACTTTACGTATTTACAGTTACTAAGACAACATAATATCGTTATTATTATTATGTTATCATGATTACTATTAAGATTAATACAAAGCGGAAATTAAAGTTTAAACATTAAATAATATATCCACTATTGTATCAGTTGATTATCTTTTTATACTCATTTTGTACGTATTTTAAAGAGAAGTTTGAAACTATTGTAGTAGGTTTATATCCTGGTTGTATAAAGGCGATAAAGATGTTTATTAGATAGCGCTATAAATCCCTCTTTAAAATTTGAGAGGTTTATCGTTATCAAATCATACAAATGAAATCAACTCAATCAATATGTCATTTTTCATGGTTTTTTAACATAGTCCTATAGTCGACATTTATTTACCTATATATAATAATTCAATAATCAATTATTTATGTTGTTTGGTTATGTAATATGTTGCATATGTAACATGTGAACATTTTAATGAAATTGAAATATGAATAATGTATTTTTGTTTTTTGATTGGCTTCAAGTTTCAGTAGCTCTGTTAGCTGTAAATATGCTCATTCTTGAAAAATGAATCACTCGCGTAAAGTATTACCTTTGATATATAGTCGGAAATATATACTACCAGAGAAAAGTTACCCAACATTCCTCTTTATTAATTCCCAGGTCTCCTTGTGAGGCGTGGACAATGGCAACGGACGCAAAAAATTGTGTCCGTTTTACTAATAATTTTTCTTTACAGGTAAGCATGATCAGTCTTCGTTGCCTTTCCCGATTGAAACAATTTTGTTTAATCCTGTTTCCTCGGGATTCGAACCTGAAAACGTAATTGCTAAACTTAACATTTACAACACAAGTTGTGAAACCTCTTTGGAAAATAATGGAAATACTTTTCAGTTTCAAGTATTTTAATAACAAGTCATATCGTGTTGACAATCCAAAGACAAAATATAGATAAACAGTTACCTATCTATGAGTGTTTCATACATATAGACAAAGACCGGAAGGTCGAATGAAGATTTTCGACGAAGCGAGATAAATGCAAAACTTCACAATTCCTTAGTTATGCAAATGAGTAAATGAGATACATTATCCGTACACTAAGTATCCTATTTGTAATTCAAGACTCTTCACAATGTGTTCGATAAATATCTGTTTCTTACTCGTCTTTCATACGTTGTATTGCTGATGCCCTACAAAAACGTCTGCCATTGTTACATTTAAGTAAATTTCCATTGCATTTTGACGTCTTTACAATATGGGATAAGCTCTGCAAGTCAGTTTGACAATGGTAACCCTTTTCATTTGTGATTCCCGATATCTTCCACTGGGATAGAGCAGTTATTTTTGTTTAATTCACCGTTTTTAGGTTTAGTAGTGACTAGTAAGCAGTGTGTTGTATCCTACCTGACCTAAATATTTAATGTTTTCCTGGATTTTTTACCCGGAACTTCCAATGTGTGAAGTGGAAGTGGTATTAATTAGTAGGTTTTATTAAATTAAGCATCCTCAAAACTGACATAGTTTGGAATGAATACCTCAAAAAGGGCTATATCTATTAAAAGAGATTAAATATCATACTGAGACTAAATCTCTATGTAGGTAGAGTCAATTTTCGAATTTTCTTCAATACCTTGTTGTAAGGAATAGTATCGGAATAATAACTTTTAAAGTTATTATTACGGTAACTCATTTATGTGTCTTTTTCAACACCTCCGTCCAATATGTCAATAATGACGCACAAAAAATATACGTTCACATGTGTAATAATAGATTGGTGCTTAGATAAGGCCAGAGAAAGGCGTAAAATCGCAGCGTTTACCTGCCTCGGAATCGCGGCTTGTAAACTGTTGAATAGCATAACTGAGGCTTTGTTTATTGTTGACAGGTAAGTGCAGGGTCGTGGAAGGTTGCGTTTGCGCAGCGCTGTGTTATTTTTATTAAGACCGACCGCCGCCGTTCGGCCGGGTAACGAGTTATAACCTCACCGACTCAGTTGGTCCGCTGTCGGCATCCAATGTGATCGTGTGTGTCGTTAACACCTCAACATAATGAGTAGCGGGAGACGAAAGCTTTCTTTCTTGGGCTTCGCGCCACAGGTATGTTTTTATTCGCTAAATTTTTTTCATTGCTCGATATTTATTATTTAAATTCATAAATATTATATTATTTGAAAATTATGACGATGTGTAACATAAAATAATGGTGTTGAATTTTATGTTGATTTTTTTGTGCCTGTGTACTCATACGCCGAGTTCCCGTATTCAATTTAAATGTAGGGTGATTTAGCCGGTTTTCGTCCACTTAGTGGACTTGCCAGCTTATGGGCTTAAAACTAATATGTTCTACTGGCCCAACTCTAACAAACCGAATTTTTATTGAAAGCTGATATAGTCTATTTTAGGCTTACATTAAGTAGCAAATAATTATAATTAACGTTTTTTTTATATAAAATGTTTTAGTCAAAAGTTCCGATTTCGTTAGTTTTCGTCCAAAAATGTTAGTTTTCGACCTTGTGTAGGCTAGTTTCCGTCCACGGTATATAAAGCATATCCATTGCACATTTTCTTATACATACATTTCTAATTATCACGGATCTCTGCAAGAGCTTTTTTAAGGCATCCTCAGAGTATCATGGTGCCTTTTTCTAGTTTTTTAGACGACGCCGTCATCTATAAAAATGGGATTTATTAAAAATTAAAATAATAAAATAGGTCCAAACAATATACGCGATTACGTACATCATAAGTGGGTTATATCGCGTATATTCTACACGTATGTAGAAAAAAAGCTAAACGAAAAGTAACATAACGCTGTTTGTGATGGACGGAAACTAAATACTTAACCAGTATTAGTTTTCGTCCACTCATGGACGGAAACTAAAGCAATTTTCAACGTATTTTTTATTTTTCGTCCACAATATTTGAATATATATTTATACTTGCAATACTGCTATATTAGTGGACGGTAACTAAATATCAAACTAACTAACCATCAAAGATCATTCCATAATGATTTCAACAGAATTTTTTCGCATTCCTTATTTTAAACGACTAATCAAACTTTACTTGTATTTTTGTGTTTTCGTCCACGCGGACGAGAACTGAATATTTTGCGAAATAGGTACTTCAGTTTTTGTCCGCCTCGATTTTTAAAGTAATTCTTTAAATGAGTACGAAACACACATTTTAATATGTTCTTTATGTCTTTACTAAGTCATTAATACCCAAAACATAAGAAATACATGCTAAAACAATAAAAAAAACTGGCTGCAAAGTTAAGTCGTACCACTATTTTTTTTACATTTACGATGACATGTTTGTAGCTCGGAAACAAGCCTCAGATAGATGTAGCTTTTGTTCGAGTCTCAACTACTTAATAAATATTTTGTTTTAATAGACATGCAGATTTGACTTTAGGGTCCGTAACGAGACCAAATTTGCGTGGTTGACTATTTTTATAATGTTATTCTACGTAAATGTTTTACAAGATCCGCGTTAGTGGACGAAAACAGGACCTGGACGGGAAACCGGCTAAATTACCCTATATTTAATAAGCAAAAAGTGTACGGTTTCAATTAACGGTGTTTTGTTAATCTTTCTACGAACACTTGTCAGCTGAATGTAGAAACCGGACATAAGTGTGACTGTATCAAATCATAGACCAAGGGTATTAACGATAAAATCTATAATATTTTATCTTTTAAAGATAAGAATTTTCTATAATATACACTATCGTTATTGAAGTTTCAATTTACGTTCGAGAAACAATATAGTTGGGGATCAATTTACTTTACGACTGATTGAACCTGTTTTCATTCTTAGAGCATGTATAGATTAATGGCTGAGCTAAATTAACAGTAAAAGTCACAAAAAATCTAGTAATTAATGTAGACATTGTGGTTTAAGGACTGGCCGAAAATCAGCGCTGAAAACCTTGGTTTGTCGGAGTATACTGAGTCTTTTATCACAGCTCCTAATTTCAGTTATAAATAAGTGTTTTATATATATTATTCTTATTATTATAATCCATGTGCAATTCATTCATTCAGTGATATTTACATTCTAATATCATTATATTTCTTGCCGAGGTGTAGTAGCGAATCATTATCACAAGTCATCTATACATATAATAAAAGAGTAGGATCGAAATTACGCTTCACTAAATATTTTTACCAGAAATTAAAAGGGGTGATAAAAGAAGGGTAGCAGAATGCATAAATGCAATTTTTAAGATTCTTGTCTGTCTGTCTGTCCGTCTGTCTGTCTGTCTGTCTGTCTGTCTGTTTGTTCACGCTAATCTCCGAAGATACTGAACGGATTTTCATGCAATTTACACAAATATATTAAGTAAAGCCCGGGGCAACATATAGGCTTTGTTTTATCGAAATCGGTTCTCAGAAAGAAAAGTTATCATAATTTAAAAATAATTTTAAAGGCACCATATCACCAAATTGCAATGCAAACTGACTCGCGTTGAACTTTTTCGAATTGTCAGATGTCAATCACAGTTTGATATGTAAATGAAATACTTTGATTATTTCGCCATTTCCGATATATGTAATCGTAGAATAGTGGATATGCAGGCCCACTGCGTAACTTAGATGCGAGTTCGAATCTGAAGTTGAACGGAAATATTTTTTTTTTGTATTTATTTTTTTATTTTTTTAAAGAACTATATTATAAAAATAGAAAATGTATTATTGAAATATTATATGAAAAGGTATTTCTTATGAGATCGTTTATTTCACCTTTTCATCCATCCTTTCTCTACAGAATTACGATTATTCGACATTGTTTTTATTGCTTCTTAAGGACTGTCTTCGTATCTTAGAGGTTTCCGCATTTATCACCGGAAACCCGAGTAGGAATCCCGGGAAAAGGGAATTTAAAAAAAAATTCTCAAAATGGAAATGATCAATTAAATGAAATAAATATCGAGGTGGATACAGTATCTTCACCACTAATTAAATTTATAAAAAAAATAAGTAAATTTCTTTAAAGTCAGGTTCATTTTTTCAACAATGGTATTTCTGTTGAATTTCAAATCATACTTCGAACCCCAATCTCAACCACCATTAAACGTGTCGATAATATGATGCAAAAGCAACCGTAAATGACTAATTTGATAGCTATTTCCCAAAAGAAATCACCAAGTACAGAGGATGGAGGATATGTCATTTGAAGAAAGCTTGCTCAAAAGCGAACCCCACGCGAACGAAGTCGCGGGCATCAGCTAGTTATAATATAATAAACAGGTGCTGCGTTCAAACTATAAGTCATTATGCTTCATATCGTCGGCTAGCAAACACTATAAGTCGAAATTTGGCGGTTGGTACCGACATATTTTGAAGCTCATTGGATGTAGTTTTTAAGCGCGCTTCGATCCATCTATCACATTTACGGCCGAATTCGCTAATCAACATTGAGGTGTACTTAAAAGTATATCTAACCCTTTTTAAGAAACATTTTAAGAAGCCCTCATATTTTGATTATCGTTTCAGTATTCCGCGGTTAAAGATTTGAACCAATCAGGAACCGTTATTCAAAAAATTGCAATACCGCATAAATACCTTATAACACAGCTTAGTCACCTGAAACATCGCTAGTCTAATATAAAAAGGTATTTCCAACCGTTGATAAACTGGGAAAATTAACAGTGCTAATCAGAGGTCACAAATAAGAAATCAGTAAACATACCTACTTAAAGATTATTACTTATTGACGGGCTCGTTGGCGCGTTCGGTAGAACACCTGCCGTTCGCATCGATGGGTCGTGGGTTCGAATCCCACCCGGGACAACATGTTTATAGTTTTCTGTAAACATGTTTTCTCCACGTCTGGTAACTTCGGGCATTGATCGGGTGGGAGGAATATCGAAATTCCGACCGGGTAACGAACCACCGTTCATAGATGGAAAAACCGTGAAGTGCACATTGCGCGTTTCGGTTTCAGTCTATGGATTTCCGAATGCTCGAAGTAAAAATTAGGTCGACAGCGCATCATTGACTGATGTTCTGTGGCTGAGGTATCACCTACCATCAAGTGAACCTCATGCTCGTCTGTCGATATCTGACATAAAAAAAAAAAAAAAAAAGATAAAAAAGAAACAGTTTTTCCGTCCCTTGTAAAGTAGATAAAAATTACTTACGCGGTGTCGTTTGCTGTATAACGTCAGTGACGGCAGGATATAATGACCCTAGCACAATCGACTTGCCATAATGTATTCGTATCGTCAATCTGTAATTTCTCATACAAAATTACATATTATTTTGACGCCTCTCTCGTAAGTTGCTGTAACAAAAATCATTTAATTTCATAGTTTATGTTAAAATTCAATGAGTATTTTCGAAGTTTTTATAAAGCTATCGATTTAAGAATAAAGAGAAAATCAGAAAGATTCAGAACAATAAAACATATTGAAACGAGAGTAATTTATCTAATAAAACTCATCCTAATTTTAATTTTTCAATGTAGAGTCGTACAGAGGGGTGAGCACGAACAAGTATCGAAAAAGTATTCGTATCGTCGAACTGTCATTTGTATGAAATTTCTAATTATTTCTCATACAACTGAAAGATGGACGATTGGAATACTTTCTCGATAGTCGTTCGTGCTAGGCCCTCAGTTCTAATATTATAAAATACATGATTCGTCACGTGTTCTGCTATTGGATAATACCATAAGAATTAGGATATACTTATTATATTATCATATAAGTATATGCCAATTAAAAACGTTTCATTACGACCGCGACAGTGAAAATAGAAACGCAAGGATAAATGTATTTTACCTCCATACTTCACATTCCATATTAAATATATACACATATAATATAATGAGTATCAAAATAAATCAATCGAGCAGTAAAGGAATAATGGAAGAAATCAGTGTAATGCACGGGAATATTATTTTAAAGTTAAATTATTACAAGAACTAAGAGAAGAAAATTCAGAGTTTGTGAAATTTATTTTTTCTTTAAGATAAGCTGTAGTAAATTATTGGACCCACACTTCGTTCCTTCATTACTATCTAACCTTAATAATATGGTTTTTACGTATACCGTGTCCGCGTTCACTAAAACCTTGGTTAGAATCTGTCCTGAATACTATAACACCGCCAAGAGCCCATCTAAGTTAAGGTGAGAATAATTTAGTCAATATTCGCTTGACATGTCCTTGATCGGAACTCGAACGGAATTCGTATATCTTTTTTTTTATGTCAGATATCTACAGACGAGCATGAGGTTCACTTGATGATAGGTGATACCTCAGCCACAGAACATCAGTCAATGATGCGCTGTCGACCTAATTTATACTTCGAGCATTTGGAAATCCATAGACTAAAACCGAAACTTGCAATGTTCACTTCACGGTTTTTCCATCTATGAACGCTGGTTCGTGATATTCCTACCATCCGATCAATGCCCGAAGTTACCAGACGTGGGGAAAACATGCTTACAGAAAATTATATACATGTCATCCCGGTGGGATTCGAACCCACGACCCATCGATGTGCACGGCAGGTGTTCTACCGAACGCGACAACGAGCCCGTCATATATCTATTCATCCAAGATGACATCCGGACATCGGCTCTTTTGAATGAAACATATTCTTCTTCCCGCCCTTATTCTATTGTATGTACTATCGGTCGGCACAAAATTTCCTTTCTAATTTCTATTAGCCATGAGTACTTACACCTTTCATCAATCTTCATGCCTTCAGAACCACAGGCATTGCAGTGGGCGTTGATATACAAATTGCACCTTTTGGTTTCAGTCTATGGAATTCCGAATGCGAATAAAATAGGTCGCACTGGTCGATTGGTTCATTGATGATGATCTAAGGTATCACGACGACGAGAGATGAGCCTCATTCAAAGAAATAAAATGAGAGAGATTGTCTTTAACTTCGAGTTCCTTTGACACAATTAATAAAAATTAATTAAATAGATTTCAAAAAGCGCTTTTTTAGCTTCACAATTCAAGAACCACGATTAATTTGGTTCTAAATTCTAAATATTAATATTTGTAAATGAAGTTGTCAAAAACATTGCTTACGTGAAGTTCTTGTGCTATAATAATATTGCTCTTAAATGTATACAATATACATACATATTTTATGTAAAACCTGCTATTTATAGTCAAACAAGCGACCCGCCCCGGCTTCGCACGGGTCTAGATTTTTTGACAAAAAAAGGCAGGGGTTGGTAATAGAACAGTGAAAATTTAGGGTTGTATGTATTTTTAATGCCACATTATAAAAAAATAAAAACAATAAATTACGTAAAAAAATTTAAAAAAAAAATTTTTGGGTGAACAACCCTTATCACTTAGGGGTATAAAAATAGTGAAAAGAAAAGTTGGTAATAGAAGAGTGAAAATATAGGGTTGTATGTATTTTTAATGCCACATTATAAAAAAATAAAAACAAAAAAATTCGTCCATAAAAAAAAAATTAAGGGTGAACTCTAATGACTTAGGGGTATGAAAAATAGATAGTAGCCGTTTCTCCGACCTACTTAATACGCATATAAAATTTGGTAAAAATCGGTAAAGCCGTTTCGGAGGAGTACGGTAACTAACATTGTGACATGGAAATTTTATAAATTCGATAATCCCCAATAATAAATTAAAGGTTTTCATTATGGGAATTTTTAGTCTGATATAAAAAATTAACCGACCTACTCAGGAGTACGAGGATCTTTGTAAACACGTATTTAATTTCATAACGGATTTTTAATATTGAATCGAAGCAATGGGTGCATTCGATTGTAAGGCCTGTGTAATGCTGACTTGAGTTTTAAAATGAGATTTTTGGTTGACTGCTTTAAATCATTGAATTTGCGTTAATTTAATCACAAAATATAAACATTATTTATTTTTTTATGAAGAATAAGTAAGCATATGACCGCAATCCTGCCTGATGGTAAGCGCGGATGCGATCTAAATGGGAGCATGCTTATTGCTTAGAAGAAGCCTATTCACTCTGGCTTTGAAGATATCAAGATTGTAGGAATCGGGAAAGACAGACCCAGGTAGTGAATTCCATTCCTTGTATAAGAATATTAAAAAGAAAAATGAATTATAAGTGTTATTGGTGTGAAAGATCTTTTGCTGCGCTAAAACTGAAGTATCGCTAGAGTCTATCACCAAACAAAGAAACCCGTGTCCTCAAAATTTATAAAAGAAACGATAGATTGATTGTGTAAATAATGATATCGTCAGTGGAAGTGCAAAACTACTAAACCGCCAAAATAATTATTGTGTTGAGGTTTATCATTTTTTCTTTACAGGCAAGTAGGTGATGAGCCTTCTGTGCCCTGCCTGACCGAAACAATTTTTTTTGATCTTGTTTTCCCGGGATTCGAACCCAGGACCTCCGGTGTGAAATGTGATCGCCCAATGTTCCACTTAGTGCTTTAGGAATTTACTTCTTATTAAATTAGCATAAAATATCTCCGTTTTATATGAATACTAGCAAAACGCCCCGGCTTCGCACGGGTGCAAATAGATGAAAAAAAAGCAAAGCCTATGTTACTCGCTGATAATATAGCTTTCTAGTAGTTATAGTAACATAACTACAATAGTTAGACATATGGTCTCGCGAAGTTTTTTGTAGATATTTATATGTTCTATAATATTGTAAAACTTTATTTTGTTCTATCATCAATACTTTTCGCAGCGCATGCGACGAACAACATTTTTTGGCAATTTTTTTTACACCTCGGGTTGGTTTTAGTAGGAAATTCTAAGGATCTCTATTTTTTTCTAGTAATAAATATAGCCTATGTTACTCAGCGATCTCCCCCAAGCCGACTGGTCCTCGTGGGGGAAAAAGACCACAACCCTCCAACAATAAGCAACAACAACAATAAATATAACTATAACAATAACAACAAAAATGATAAACACAAAATATATATCGCAGCCCTCAATGTACTTACACTGAAAAATGAAGAAAATCTTATTGAACTAATATATGCGTTAAAACACATTAAATGGGACATTATTGGCCTGAGTGAAGTGAGAAGAATGGGTGAAAATATCATATCTTTCCCAGATTACCTATTTTACCATATAGGCGAGACTCCAGGCCTGCATGGTGTCGGATTCATTGTTAAAAAACATATAACAAACTACGTGGAAGGATTTATAGGCATTTCAGAACGTATTGCGATGTTGAATTTGAAATTACCTGGATATAAAAATCCTTGGTCTATACTACAAATTTACTCCCCAACCGAACAATCTGATATAGAAACAATAAACACATTCTACCTTGATTTAAACAATGCGATCCAAGAGCATGGTCATAAAAACCTTATATTAATGGGAGACTGGAATGGTCAAATTGGGAATAGACGTCCAGGAGAAGAAAAGATACTAGGACCATTCACATACAGCAACAAAACTAGAAGTAGAAATGGAGAACATATCACGAACTTTGCACTAGAAAACAACCTAACCATCTTAAATACTATGTTCATGAAAAGCAAGAAAAACATGTGGACTTGGATCTCACCGGACGGTAAAACAAAAAACCAAATTGATTTTATAATGACCAACAGAAACACCTACTTCACTAACTTTTCCGTAATCAACAAATTGAACTTTAACACTAATCATAGACTAATTAGAACAGAACTGGTAGCAGATCAACCAAAAAATTCTAGACCAAGACGAGACCTAGGAAATGTAAAGCTCGGGAAACATCAGTTAGAACAAATAACTATCGCCCTAAGGGACAAATTCACAGATTTTCAATCTAACACAAAGGATTTAGGAACGCAAGAAAAGTACAACTGGATAGAAAATACCATAAAAACCCAAATACACCTTATTTCAAATACCAAAAATGAACCAAAAAATTGGTTAACAACAAATACCACAAAACTACTAGAAGTGAGGAATGAGTTAATTAGTGCTAAAGATACACAAGACAGAAGAAAACATTTAACAAAGATTAGTAAAGAAATTAAAGATAGCATGAGAAAAGATAGGAAACAAAGCAGAATGGAAATCTTAGAAAGGTATATAAGTAAAACGGGTGGAGTCAAAAAAGCATTTAAAGAATTGAAGAATTCAATGGATTGGATTGTCAAAGTGAAAAAGGACAGTGGAAAATTTAATCACCGCAGAGCAGACATACTGGGAATAGCAACATCTTATTACAAGGAACTGTACAAAAGTAACGAAACAGGAAGTGGAATCGATCTGGCGGGTACCGCTAACATTCCTAGCATTCTTCAAGCTGAAGTCGAGAAAGCTATAGTTACCCAAAGGGTGGATAAAACACCGGGTCCCGATGGCATAAGCAACGAACTCCTAAGACACCACAAGGAAATATTAATACCTGTCCTTACAGATATGTTTAACAATATCTTAAACACTGAAATAATACCTCAGCAATGGACAGAGTCTAATATTATCCTGTTGTATAAGAAAGGAGATAAACACGAAATTGGAAACTATCGCCCTATCAGTCTTATGTCAAACATCTACAAAATCTTCGCTAAGATTATTTTAAAACGTATTGAAAGAACACTAGACGAACATCAACCCATAGAGCAAGCTGGTTTTCGCAAAGACTACTCTGTAATTGACCATATCCATGTAGTTCGTCAAGTTTTAGAGAAGTACAATGAATACCAGCTTATATATTATATTGCATTTGTGGACTACAGCAAAGCATTTGACTCTTTAGTACACAAAAACATATGGGAAGCATTAGCGGAACAAGGGATCGAGCATAAATACATTAGGATAATAAAAAACGTATACAGTCACAGTACAGCCAGAATTCAGCTAGAAAAGAAAGGGCATCCATTCAAAGTAGAAAAAGGTGTTAGACAGGGAGACCCCCTATCTCCAAAACTATTTTCAGCTGTTCTGGAATCAATTTTCAGGCAAATTAATTGGGAAAATTTCGGGATCAATGTAGATGGTGAATTATTGACTCATCTGAGATTCGCCGATGACATAGTGTTATTCGCTAAAACATCTGAAGAGATCAATACTATGATAGAAGATCTTGCGATAGAAAGTGAGAAAGTAGGGCTGCAACTTAACCCAGAGAAGACTAAAGTGATGACAAATGGAAAGAAAGAAATGATACTTCTAAGAAACACCGAAATTAATTACACTGATGATTACATCTATCTAGGACAGCTCATAACTCAAAAAGAACCTATGCGCGAGGAAGTAAATAGAAGAATCACGAACAGCTGGAGAAGATACTGGAGCTTGAGAGAGGTTATGAAAGACAAAAACCTTCATATTAATATCAAAAGCAAACTGTTTAACACCTGCATTCTTCCCGTCCTTATGTATGGCTGCCAATCATGGACTTTAACTCATGAAATGACAAGAAAACTCGCAACTTGCCAATACGCTATGGAGAGGAGTATGCTGAATGTCAAGAGATCAGATAGACTAAAAAACCGTGTCATCAGGAACAAAACAAGAGTCATAGATGTAAAATTGAAAATTAAAAGACTTAAATGGAGATGGTCAGGTCACATGATAAGAGGACATGATAAATGGAGTAAAAAAGTGACAAGGTGGTATCCGAGGGAAGGTAAAAGGAAAAGAGGTAGACCGCAGAAAAGATGGGATGATGATATTAGAGAAGTGGCAGGAGTAATGTGGAACAGAGTGGCTCAAGAGAGACGAGAATGGAAACGGTTGGAGGAGGCCTTTGCCGATTGGCAAACAGATCTACAAAAAGTAAATAAATTGCAACTACTAGAATAAGTTATTTTGTTTTTTAAATTTCATGTTTGTTAAAGAATAATGTTATTAGGCTAAGTTGATCTGAATAAAGGGCTATATTATTATTATTATTATTATTATTATATTACTCAGCGATAATGTAGCTTTCTATTGGTGAAAGAATTTTTGAAATCGGTCCAGTAGTTTTTAAGTTTATTCAATACATACAAAAATACAAAAATACAAATCTTTCCTCTTTATAATATTAGTATAGAAGTATAGATTAGAGGTTTTCTTTAAATATGTGTACATATAAGTAGGATACATTCCATACAATGTCTTAGATCCTTATAAGATCGAGGTCAGAGAACTGGTGCACCTTCACAATTAATTAGCTTATTGACCTATATTATTACGTCAATTTACACTTATACCTCATTCAATACAAACGGACAAATAGCTGTAAACAAAGTTAAGAAAAATACTTTTACATTATCAATTTTCAAGAGTGTCGTGTTGCTATGTATATTCATTATGACAAAATATTTAAATCTGTAAGTATAGTTATAATATATTTTATATTAAGTAGGTTTAGGTTTACCCGTACATTAATGAGAATTTAGATTTTGAACCTAATTTGGTTTTTTCTAATTTTTCTTTGTCAGGCATTTAAATAACCACTATAACTTACTTTTCTCCGCAATATTTAGAGAAATTCGAAAGATTCTAATGATGTGCCTGTTATGTATGATGAAAAATAAGTTTATGTTATAATTTATGTTATTTTTATTTGTGTCTTTTTTATTATCCAACGTGTTTTGTATTTTTTAAAAACTATTATATATCAATTTTTGCGCCCACTCTTTTTCTCTTTGCTTTTTGTACTTTCAATTCAATTATGTTGTCAAAAAATTATTGTGTAATTATAGAGCAATAAATAACAAAATATGGCTATTTTGAAAAACCTAGATTGATACAACCAGTTTTGCATACCAGTTGATCAATGAGGTAAGCCTGCTCTTAATATAACCTCTATACACACCTCAAAAAGTAATTCAGTATTCGTCATATTGCCATGATCTACAAAGCTCCAGCTTCCAAAACAATATCCCAACACCAATTGCTACCATTCATACACGATTGCCCTTCTTAAATAAAAGCAATAATACAATCGAACAGTCTAATCAATGGCAATTATTTATAAATAGCTTGTGTATTGAAACATAACAGCCGTGACACGCCTCACAGAGAGGAAACTATTTTTAAATCAAATCTTACGTTGATATTATACTCCATCAATAAGCTCTAATAAAGCTTGATACAAATTTAATACGAAATCTTCAGTGTCTGAGTTACAATGTTTTTATGTGAACTCTTAAGATTTTTGTTTTTGTTTTTTCAACAATTAAATTTTTAATGTGTCCCTTTCATTACTGTAATATTCACTATTCTATTAAACCCTGGAATTGCTTCTTTTAATTAAAAAACAGTTCAATCTCTTCCTGTTTATCATTTGAGATTGATTACAACCCGCCTAGCATGACCAGAATGCCCGAAGTAAAAATTAGGTCGACAGCGCTTGACTGATGTTCTGTGGCTGGGGTATCACCTACCATCAAGTGAACCTCATGCTCGTCTGTCGATATCTAACATAAAAAAAAATGACCAGAGATATCTCGCGGACGAGTGAAGACAAACTATGATATATTATATCTCGAGATCGACAATTTTGATAGACAAGATATCTCGATCAACAAATATCTATTAGAAGTCGAGTTTTAAGTGTAAGTGTCATGTTAGACCCGGAAGACAAAGAGATAATCGATTAAAACACGAGAAAATGTTCGTCAAAATTTTGTCGTGGTTGTTATCAATAGTTTTGTTGATTGTTCTTTAAGGCTCTATCTTTGAAGTATGTAATTAAAAATATTATTTTTACTTTTTAGTTTAAGTTTTTATCTATAGTTTTGAAGTCGTTTTTTTTTTCGATTTTGTTAGAAGGTGAGGATGATCGCGTAACAAACATACATACTGTTAATGTTTCAGAAAGTCCTCATCTAAAACTTTTGCTGAAAGGAACCACAAACCAATACATTATCTGTGTATATATTTTTGATTTTGTTGATTTTCCAAAAAAAGCTAAAAAATTATGTGGGACCTTTGAAATATGACCAAAACATAACAAAAAAATAATTATCAAAATCCATGCAATTGCGTAACAAACATACAAAAAACATATAGTTGAATTGAGAACGTACTCCTTTTTTTGAAGTCCGTTAAAATGACTTTCAATCAAGGACTGAGTAACCGATTGATATGGGCTACCTTTTTGAAACGGTACCCATATGAAATTTGTCATAACGATACCGATTCAATTCAATACCTTTATTTCGGTATGCTTTTAAAACGGTTTAATAGGTTAAATATCGGTAGCGAAATTCCAAACGAAACGAAATTCCAAAGAAAACCTAAATCTATATGTTTAGGTTTCTCACTATCTATAAACATTAAAATTTAAAACGTTGCATGCGAAGTAGTATATAAATAAGCGCGGGAAATCTCTTTCTTGATGTAACGATAATAAAAACGCGTTCAAACTCTGTCTCACTAATTCAAGTCGCAACTTGTCTGGGGCCACGATAGGTTCAAGGTTGGTCATTTAGGCTACCGAAATATAAAAGGGTTAAATAAAGGTACCATTTAAAAAGGTTGATATTTCGATATCGTATTTTATACCGGTATTATTCCGGTGAATTATAAAGGTTACGGTACCCCATTCAGTATTTGCTTTCAATTGGTTTTAAAATTTCCGCGACATACGTTTGTGTCCTCACTTTTGCATTTGGCATCTTTGCTAGGGGGTTTTTTTAAAGCATTTTTGGACATTTCAACACAGTACAATATAAACAGTGATTAAGATTACACGATTCTACATTTTTTCGTTCAAAAAAATTAGGCTTCTTTAACTAAAAAGCATTACAGCCTTTGTAAAATTAACAACATTCTTAAATACGAGTATATTTACATAAGAGTATTATCTGTAGTCGTGACTTATATTTGCCATTACAGTAAGGCCATCGAGTTAAGTGACTTTATATACCCCTACTTACTATCGACCGTGGCCGTGATTGCCCGTGAGTGGTAATTTCTGTCCCCAAGCGCATGTGTTAGCCAAAATTTTCGGTTTATTTTTATACCCTGTCGTTATTCTTTTCCACAATGGGGAATTAATCCATGGACGTTGTCGTACCAAAACAAAGATATCTATACTTCTATACTAATATTATAAAGAGGAAAGATTTGTTTGTTTGTCACGATTTAAATCAAAAACTACTCGACCGATTTTAAAAATTATTTCACCAAAAGAAAGCTACATTATCAGTTACATAGGATTTTTGTTGTGTATTTACATTGCACCCGTGCGAAGCCGGGGCGAATCGCTAGTTTTGAATATATTACCAAAATGTTTTTGTCATTCTGGTTAAAAATAGCATTCGAACAAAGGTTCTTGTAGTCAGATTACGGTAATCTTAATAATATGCGCCCCGTACAAATAATTAAGGACACGTTTAATTTTAAAACCCATTTTATGATTCTTATCAAATGAAGGCAAAAGTATGTATTAAACACACTTCCACTCGGCAATAAAAATAATCCGTGCGGTACTTTTTAGCATTCTGGCGCGTGAGTGACACAGTTTAATATGACACTGGTCAAACAAAATAATATATTCAACCAAAACAGTCTTATCACACTTTCCGACTGTATATTTTTTAATGACAGATTTGTTCTTAGTCATAGTTAGAGACGGTCGTTAAATTTAATTTGCAATTACACATACAAGTCGGCACCTAAACATATATACAATAAAAATTAAGAAACATGATCATGATGAAATTTTATTTAACGTCTCTTGAGTACTCTACTGCAGTTTTGACGGGCTCGTTGGCGCGTTTGGTAGAACACCGTGCCGTGCGATCCGATGGGTCTTGGGTTCGAATCCTACCGGGACAAAATGTTTATAATTTTCACTAAGCATGTCTTCCCGAGGATGGTTCCATGGGAGGAATATCGCAATTCCGACCGTATAACGAACCACTGTTCATAGATGAAAAAACCGTGAAGTGCACATTGCGCGATTCGGTTTCAATCTATAGATTTCCGAATGCTCGAATTAAAAAGTAGTTCGACGGCGTGTCATTGACTGATGTTTTGACTTGACCTACCATCAAGTGAACCTCTTGCTAGTCTGTCGATATCTAACATAAAAAAAAACCAATATATTATAGTTTTAAGAAATAAACCTATAAATTTATAAGATGTTTAAGTCGCGGATGTTCATGGGCAGTTGTGATGACTTACAAACACCCACCTGTTCGGTTGTCCGCTTGTAATAAAAAATACTAGCAGCGAAACCCGGCGTTGCTCGGGTTAAAATACATCGCATGTTTAATGGTATAAGAAATATTAAAGGATCCATTTTCTAAAGTAGATAAATATTGTATTTTTATCTTAAATAATAAGACACTTATTCGACCATTTAATATACGATGTAAAGTATCTTCAAGTTGTAGGCATCTTGGAAGTTGCTAGACCATTTTAGAAATTTTTAGAGTTTTCTAGATCATTGAGAATCAATTTCATCGATTGCACACATTTTGGAACTTTCTAGATCTTTCCAGACGCTTTCTAAAACATTCTAAATCGATTACAACAATTGAAACCATTTTAAAACTTTCTAGATTATTTCAGAAATTTTTAGAATTTTCTAGATCATTTCGGATCAATTTTAGCGATTGCACACATTCTGGAACTTTTTAGATCATTTCCGAGATTTTCAGAATTTTACAGAAGATTACATTAGTTAGAAAAGGACAGATATATATTATTCCACATTTTTGCCACCCACAACCACCCACTTCCACCCACCCCGACCAAACTCCCTTATGCACACCTAGAGACCAAGGGGTATTTGCCATCCCAAGGGGAAGTTGATCAAAGTAGCGTATGATAGAAAAAACCGTGGACACACGTACGAACATTTGCATTTTATATAATATACTAAGATTAGAGGCACGAACAATTTGCTTGCAAGTTGTTGATTACTTAAAACCGATGATCCTCAAATTTTTATCTATGTCCCTTTGCACAGTTTTTCAATTTTAGGTATTATAGCTTTAAACGCATTCAATACACACATTAATGAGGCTTATTCGAAACAAAATATCATGACAGTGTTTTTGTCAAAACTAGAACAAAAAGTGTTATCGTCGCGTCCTAGCAATAATATTATCTAATGTATTCGTTCGAAAATAAATGCGATAGTTACCGTGACAGCATGACTGACAGTTTAAATATATAACGGTATTCATACTCTACAGTGAATATTTTGTCGCAAATTTAATTCTTACGTGGAAATACTTGGACCAGCCGGCCTAGTATGACAAACCACGACAAAATTGTGTCGACCGTTTTCTCGTATTTTATCTCTTTGTCTTCCGGGTTTAACTTGACACACTTAAAATGTCGACTTCTAATGTCAAAAGTAGCGATATTTATCGATCGAGATATCTTGACTATTAAAGTTGTCGATGTCGAGATATAATAGTTTGTCTTTACTCGTCCGCGAGATATCTTTAGATGGTCATACTAGGCGGGCAGGAGCCTATAGAGATAAGCGATATATTCTACTGTTGTTGAGGTGTGCATGTGAGAGAATTTGTAATAGTTTGTGTTGTTAAAGCGATTAGAGTTTGATATTTTAGTTTCATAGTTTATAGGGGAATAATACAATATGGGTGTAAAATAAATTTTATTGTTTTTCAAGCGTGGTCAGTCACCTCACGGATGTTCACAGTAAATAAAAATACATTATACAATTATTATACTTTTAGTAAAAAAGCAAAATTGATACCACGCTGTTAACAATTTAGTTGATGTTAAAGTTAATTAAAAAACTCATGATTTAATTTAAATAAAATACTGTATACCGGATTAAAACGCGATTTATTATTTATATTGTTTAAAATAGTCGTCGTTAATAAAAGACAATATCATGATTTAATTTTTCGTAAATGAAACCATTCCATTTCATTAATTTACGAAAAATGAAATGCGTATTCCGATTTATGTAGAAATAACACGACGACCTTGAAAATATGGGTATTTTGAATGTCCTATTAGTAACTTGATGCCGCGTAAAGTAAAAATAATATTTGTTTATATAATTTATTTTTTTTGGGCCAGATACCGTGTGCAGATGAACTCATCAAAGTTTTATCATGATACATTATATTGATTTTAATTTTTATAGATACTTGGACAGACTGTGATGTTTGTAATGCGTTTACAAGGAGCTTGTACGATGAAAATGACAAAGGTTGCAACCATAACCCTATTACACTTACAAGGTTGTACACTTGTACCTCTGTTCAGTATGAGTCAAAGAAAGCCGTAAGTTAAATCGAGTTTTTCGGAAATGACTGGACTATAGGTATATATACGTTTTTTAACATACATATACTATATATGGGGGTAGGCAGAAAACACAGAATTCCATATGCTACGGTCCTTGCATACAAGTTTCGCAACTTCCATTTCATTATTTGATTATACTTTAAAATATTTGTCTAACAGTTCGCTACAGTTGCGTGAATAAGTCAGATCAAATATGTCTTCTTTGCGTAGTAACTAAAGTTTTAAATACCTATGTATTTGGACTAAATCCAACGTCTACGAGTCGTGAGTGTGTTGTTCGCACATATTTCGTGAATTACCGTATAATGGCACGTCAGACTATTGTTACGAAGGCGATACGCACGAATATTTTATTTGTTGAAACCGGTTTCTTGGATCCGGTTTAATCTTTACATACTTATAATAAAAGGGGAGAATCAAAATTTCTGTACATTGAAAACTTTTAGCAAGAGGACGATTAAAGAGGGCGAATAGTGTTCATAAAAATCATTTTGAACGTGTTTGTCTGTCTGTTTGTTTGTTTACACTAATCTCCTAAAATATTGAAGCCATTTTCATGTAGTTGACATATAGATTCAGCTGGGGCAACATCAAAGGAATTCGGGAAGAAAAGTTCAATTAGGAGAAAAAACATCTGTTCAATTCTTCATTCTAAAAATAACAAAAATAATATCTATCGTCTCTTGCCGCAGAGCTACTAACTTAATTAGTTAAGTAATATGCTTTAGTAACTTCATCATTAGCCGAAAATATGGTTAAGACTACTGGACTACTTGATGTTTGTAAGATATCTGTAAAATGTAGACTCACACTTATGTTACCGGCATTTAATAATGACAAACCTTTAATTAAAACTAGCGGACCCAACAGACGTTGTCTTCAAAAATAAATATAATCGGTGCGTCCGTTCTTGAGTTATAAATAGTGTAACTAACACAACTTTCTTTTATATATTACATAGATATTTAATTTTCTGCATATTTTATTCCTGATTTTTTCTGATATTTTAATATTTTTTCTGTTATTCGGGACATATACGAATACAACAAATAAGAGTTCATTAAATTAGTATAACTTACACGACTTTATTTATAGTATATACTCCTAGATATAGACTGTAATAAAACAACTGTTTTGTCGTTGACTACGATGTTACTTAAAGAAGAATCATCGTAGTCAATTACTTCATTATTGCTTGAAGATTTAAAAAAAATTAAGAATTTGGAAAATATGTGTAATCGTTTATAAATTAGTGATAAGAAGATGTAAAAAACGAAAACAAAACAATACTCAAAAGTATAAAAATGACATATTTATACAAAGGAGTTTTTAATAGACTGTTTTAACCGTTATGGTTAATACATTTTCTTAAAACTTAGGAATGGGAATACTCGAACCGAAACGGAATTACATGCCCAATATTGATGGTCGTGTCTTTGACCCATTTTATTGAACAGAGTAACTAAACAACTATTAGTTTCAATTTTGTGATCAATTATATTGACTTAAAGCTGATGCAACAGATATTTAGATCGTCCGCTAACCCATGCGTCCCGGGTTCGACTCCCAGGTTATGGTTAAGTGTTTTTCAATTTCTGGAGCGCTTATCGATCAGAGTTTGAGAAATTGGTGGATGTTTTGAATCCTGTGCAGGCGGCACGTAAGGTTGATAACAAAAGATGATGGATGTTGGAAGCCTGTGAAGGTGGATAGCATAAACGCCGGGGCCACGGTTGCGTGCTAAGAGATCCCGTGAACCCCAAAAAGCGGACAAGACGGTATTTTTTTTTGGGATGTAACAGATATTTAGACTATTTTCCCTCAGAATCAATAATTAAGGGTTAATTATGTGTGAAAAAGATATGAAGATATCAATGTTCATGATATTTATTCATATTTTCGTTCTTCGTGCAAACATGAGTGCAAAAGTAATTAAAAATTTAAAAGTTATTGGTGATATTGAAAATTAGATTGGCTTCTAGTTTTATTTTTGGAGACCACATTGTTTTTCACAAAGTTAAAAGCTAAAGCCTAGCATTAATATCCAATATATTGTGCAAAATAATTAAAAAGACGAACTGAAAGGAACGAGCGAACGAACGAAAGAACTATTTTAAAGCGGAAAATCATAATATTGTCTTTTATTAACGCGAGTATCACACATTTAAATAAAATACTGTATACCGGATTAAAACGCGATTTATTATTTATATTGTTTAAATTATTTATCCCGACGTTTCGGATGCTTTACAGCAACCGTGGTGTAAAGCATCCGAAACGTCGGGATTAATAATTTAAACAATATAAATAATAAATCGCGTGTTAATCCGGTATACAGTTTTTTATTTAAAAGCGGAAAATCATTCCTCTTTTCAATATTAGTTAAGAATTAAGTTTAATCACTGTAATTATTGTTACATATTATGTTCATGCTATAATTATGTTAAAGCGTGACAGATGTAATTTATAAAGCCTTTGAGAGGAAGCATTAGTTATTCAGTAATTATAATCTGTGATTTCTTATGACAACTCTTCCATTGTATGCGGCAAACATAGGAATTTTAATTATTATTATTTAACATGTCGGCGACTTTGTTAAGAGGATATGTTGAGAAAAATGCAGTTTTTCTATTACGTGTAACTTGTTCAGGCTGTGGATTATTGAAATGAAATTTTGGAATTTGTTTTTTTACTATATTTCGCAGTGTCGCTCAAAAGGAAAACATGTTTCAATTAAATTTTCTCGATAGAAAAAATATGTGAAGTTATGTCTATTTTTACACTTTTTTGGATCCCAAGGCATAACGGCAAAGAGTTATTTAATTTAATTTATTTTAAAGGATGTAGTATAAATGTCTTTAAGATTGCTCAAAACCGTTTTTTAATTAAATAAAGTATTGTAAAGTTATGAAATGAATTAGTTTTGGCACATACGTTGTTTTATTCCGAGCGCGTTCAAGCTACAGCTATCTCTTTTTTTTACATGTCTCAAGTAAATATTTCAATCTCGCTCGCTCACATTCTTTAGAGCGATTTGTCGGCCTGCGAGCCTCTTCGACATAGGCCCTTAAGACACCAAATTAAAAGAAAAATAAAGTCAACGTTATAGGACAATTTACAAACATTACAAAATACTAGGAACTTGTCCCGGCTTCACACGGGTGCATTAAAGATTTACTTTACAAAAAAGCCTCGCTGATAATGTAGCTATTGATGAAATAATTTTTAAAACCGATCCTGTAGTTTTTGACTTTACTCGTTACAAACATACAAATCTTTACTCTTTATAATAATAGCGTAGATGTGTAGCAGAAGTAGAAAAACTGCAACATCGGGTTTCAAAGCTGAATGATTGTGATCTCAAATTGCTATGCTCCGTTTTTGTGTTACGGGTTTAGTAATACTGGTTGATAGCATTTTACTCACACACTTTACATCACTATTAAATTTACTTCACCTCAGTGTTGCCGATTTGGCATTTTTAATGCTAAATTTGGCATTTTTTTAAAACAGTTGCCATAAAAAATTTGGCCTCAGCATATTGCATATTTTAGCATTTTTCGAATTTTATATGCCTACTTGTGATGGCAAAAAAGAAAAAATAAGAAATCGATAGTCACTACATATACTGGGAAAATATTGTCATCACTATAACTGGTGATGCCAACGACTATTGATTTTGAAGATAGCCCATCAACATTACAAGCACAAAACGAAGCCGATATGGATGATTTGCAAATATTATTTGATTTACTGAATTTAATAAATTTACTTAATTTTTCATTTATGAATCATTTAAACAAGACTTAGCAGTTGGATTTTTTTTAGCATATTAAAGTGTGATCTAGCACTTTTTTAAGTATTATCGTCGTTAAAATCTAGCATTATTTCCATATACGAAACGACAACTCTCCTTTACCAATACATTATAGAGATCAACAATAAATGTTTGAAATTTTGTTCTATTGTACCTACCATAAAAAAATCTGAAAGCAAATATATATATATTCCTTAAAAGTTATTAACGAATAAACGCAATATTGTATTGTTTATACAAAACGAAGGTTAAAGTAGGAATAAAATACATTTCAAAATGCAACAAAGACATCATTTTGTAATAATAGAGTCGCGAAACGAATTATGGAAGTGAAAACAAAAGCTTATACAGATAAGGATATACGAGTAGTTACATTTAAAATAAACGTTTTACTATGTAGCTACTCAACGTATTGTTTATTTTCAATTTGTTTTTTTTTATGTTTCCTTCATTGGTTATGTATGTTCAAATACTGTCAGAATCCATATAGGTATGGATGGTTAGAAGGAATTTATTTATTACACCAACAAAGTATACACTACAAACATATAACACAAACATACATAAATACACGCCGAGTGTCACCCCAATTATTGGCGCATACGATATTCCATAGAACAAAGCAGCTTACTTTAAACACATTAACAATCAAAACTAAAATAACATTTAATACATATAAAATTAATTAACTTTTTCTCACAAAATCATACATATAACACTCAAAGTATCATAACATTTATGTATATGTATTGAAGCTGTTGCAATTCCTAGGGTTCCGTATTCTATACCAAAAACGGAACCCTTATAGGAGTACTTCGTTGTCCGTTTGTCTGTCCGTCTGTCTGTATGTGTGTCCATCCATCTGTTAATACCCTTTTTCTCAGGAACGCGTGGAGGTATAAAGTTGAAATTAATATTAAATACTAAGGTCTGAAACCCTTTGCAGCAGTGAAATCAAATTTCTAAGTCGACGCAATCAAAAGATAGGGCCTTTTATGCTCCGTTTATGCCACATACTTTAACACGCGCAAGGGAATCAAAACCTGTACCTACTTCCTGTTAACCTAGAATCATGAAATTTAGCATGAAGCAATGTCATGTAGCACAAGTATTGGAAAAAAGCAAATAAAAAAACCGTAAACGTTTTGTTTATTGGGAAAATCTTTAAAAAAGGTTAAGAATTTGTACGGAATTGGAAAAAGTTTGTACGGAACCCTCGGTGCCCTAGCCTCATATGCATTCAGAATCATGAAATTTGGCATGAAGCAATGTCATGTAGCACAAGTATTGGAAAAAAGTAAATAAAAAAACCGTAAACGTTTTGTTTATTAGGAAAATCTTTAAAAAAGGTTAAGAATTTGTACGGAATTGGAAAAAGTTTGTACGGAACCCTCGGTGCCCTAGCCCCACTCACACTTGGCTAGATTTTACTAAAAGACTGCAGAACATTTTCATAAAAATATCGCGGTTTCCTCGCGTGTCCAATGTAAAAAAATATTCATATGCCTTGTTGTATTTATTTATGGATTTCTCGGGTAGTAAATTTTCGAAAACTTCTTGTTTTTAATCTAGCGGCCGCGGCGCTGTCGCTACTAGACAACAACTCGATTAACATAATATATATAAAAAACCCTTCGATCAACAATATAGAAAAAACCGCAATCATTTTCATTTGCTCTTTTCTTGATAGGTGATAAGTGGCCAGTATTTTTTTACATTGCGCACTTGGTCATGAGGCAAATTGATTTTATCTCTAAAACTAGGTTGTCAAATTCGATAATGACAGGTCGGACTTAAATCGTGTATGCCATGTGTATGCGGTGATATTAGTTATTTCGACTATGTGTTTGCGTGTTGTTCGCACGAGAATGCAAGTGCGTGCTCCTATTTCACCATGCCTACTGCTGATAGAGGACAAATCTTTGTTTTTTTTTCTGTTTTTTTTTTTATTATTATATTTAATTACACAAAGATGTCATGTGGAACATGGTGTAATGGTTGCAGCGCCTTACAAATATTTTATTAAAACAAAAACTTGGCGATTAAAAAGAGTGACGAAGAGTTTCTTGCCAGTTCTTCTCTTCCGTTCTACGCCCTTGATTTGAGAACTGGCGGTAAATGTAAAATTAGAAGCATTTAATATGTATTTTTTATTGACGTTCATAAGTGTACATTATGTTACCTAAATGAATAAATGATTTTGAATTTGAATTTGACTAGGTTCATGTTGTTTCATACAGAACCCGCTCAGTATGTTAGTTTTCATACAACTTTGTAACCCGCTCTCGGCGATGATGACTTAAAGCTATGACGTATTTTCCGAGCAGGTGTACTTAGTTTGTGAGGATGGATGGATGGATGGATGGATGGATGGATGGATGGATGGATGTTTGTTACTCTTTCACGCAAAAACTACCGAATGGATTTCGATGAAACTTTACAGTAAAATAGCTTATATATCAGAATAACACATAGGCTATAATTTATAAACAGTTTTTGTATATTGGCCATAATATTACGATAACTATCATGTAACTCGGAAAAAATCCTGCCTTCTAAGAGCTATATTGGCGTGCGCTGCCTTAACCGTTGGAGTTACAAGAATAAAATGTATGGTGGGATTGTTTGCTTTAAATAGTTCTAAATAAATGTCCTGGATAGCATATATCTACATTTTATGTGGAAGCCAATATACCCTAAACTATGAGCCATAAATACATTTAAATTTGATTCATTTTTTCAATTGCAATTTTTAGAGTATTTAGCTAATTCTTATCAAAATTGATACATTTATCGCTTTCAGTATTTAATATAGATGAACTTTGTCTTTTACACCAAGTAATTTGGACGAACGGTTTAAAAAATATCACGATATTATTGACTTGAGTGCAGCGTCATTAAGCGGAGATTGATGAAAAAACAGCTCGATTCAAAAATAAGCTACCCTTAGTACTAATTCTACGCAGACGAAGTCGCGGGCAGACGCTAGTATAAAATAATTTTGTGTATCATTCAGTAAAATAATCAGAAAATTTGAAGTTTATTATACAAACATTTTAAATTTAGAATTCCAATTTCAATTTGTAAGCTTCTATACATTTTTCGTTAATTTTTTACTGGAGTTTTCAAGCAAAATGCTTGCATTAGGCTTCACCGGTCTGACTTGTTATAATATTTATATCAAAAAGTATTCGCGTTGTGAGGAGGTGTGTGTGAGGAGTGGTATGAGTGAAGGTTGTAATTTTGCGAGGTTTCGTGTGTAATGTTTATGTATATACCAATGGATATACGAGTATGTACTTCTTTCAATTCTACCCTAGTAAGTTTGTATTAGATTTGGAGTATTTATTTAATTTACACGTCCGCTATGTTGTACCTATTAAATTTTTTGTTAATGTTATTAGAATGAAATAGTTGAAATTTCTTGTCAACTTAAATGCAGAACTTGAAAGTAACTCTTTTTCATGTTTAAATTGTTGAACCATTTTGATACATACATACATATGGTTAGAACCCGAGGAAAAAGAGGATTTTTTAACGTTAACGTGTAACACTGCAGGCTATCTTGCCGATTGTCATTTCTTTTTTTATGTTAGATATCGACAGACGAGCATGAGGTTCACTTGATGGTAGGTGATACTTCAGCCACAGCACATCAGTCAATGATGCGCTGTCAACTTACTTTTAACTTCGAGCATTTGGATTTCCCAGTGTTTGAGCCTGTACAAGTAAGGTAAAATCATATGCGAGAGAATCAGTGAGAGAACGCGATAAATTTCGTGTTTCGATTGCTGAATGCTCGAAATGAAATTTAAAAATACGTCTATAGATAATAAATATGTGTCACCTACCACCAAGTGAACCTCCCGTTCACGCTCATCTGTAGAATATGACAAATAAAAAAGTTGAATTGTAATGTAGCACAAAACAATGTAACCCCATCGAATTCGAGTATTGTCGTGACAAATTGTCTCAGGTTGGTTCAAAAGATTGTGTTTAAAATCATAAAAGCTACACACACATACATATGCCGCCCAAATGGCTGGCATCTGTAAACAAGTTAAGCGGCGAGCATTACGCAGACAAAAATAAAAAAAAGCAATCACGGTGGCATTAGTTTTTACATACGAATTATTATCGGATCGATCGGAAGCGGACTAACAGGTTATAGATTCAAGATACTGAAGGTGAGCGGGAAATAAGAATATAATAAATTTTATACAGTTCATCGTACTTAAAGTACTGATCACCTACTTACCTGTTAAGTAAAAATAAAGGGCAAAACTGGTAACTCTTCTTGCCGGTAAAGAAAATATCATATCAGTGAAACTTAAATAATTTAGTTAGTTAAAATCTACATATTATGTATATTAAAATCTCGTGTCACGTGTTTTTAGCCGCACTCCTCCGAAACGGCTCGACCGATTTTTATGAAATATTTTTATGTACCAACGTATAGTAGTAGGTAGAGAATTCGGTCGTTAAGTATATTTCATACCACTAGGTGATTAGGGTGTCCCAATTTGGATTTTTTTTTACAATAAATAAACTGACGGACTCATAAACTGCTTCAAACTTCAGGATTAATTTGAAATGTTTTTTTTTAATAAGTATGCAAACTTTTTAGATTTTGATTGTGACGGTTGATAAACGTGACGCAGCAGTAGACGCGGGTTTATTGGTTTGCTTCACTTCGTTCATGCGATACCCATTTTTCAAGCTTTTTCTCTTTTCCAATTTGTTTCAAATGATTCAAAATGGGTTTATCACTCACACCGAAGCCTGCAGCTAACTCCGACGTGGTGTGAGACGGATCCGCTTGCACAATTACCTTCAATTCCTCAGGTCTCCGGCCGTTCACGAGGTTTGTTCTGGAATATTTTCAGAACTAAAACGTTGGAACGTACCGTGTTTTCTTTTACAGTGGTGTCGCCGTACACATCATTAATTCTTCGAGCTGTTTCTGCAGCGCTGGTGCCACGGTGGAACACGTATTCGAAAATAATGCGATATTTTAAGTTTTCCATATTGTGCATAGAACGATGTCAAAGCAAAATGAGATGGCGCAAAAACAAATGAATTTGGAATTCCTAACCAAACGTCAACCACTAATGGCCACCTCGATAAAACACCAATTTCATAGGTCCTAATGTAAAAGACATTTTATTTAATTATCACGTAACGAAAACTTGGCAAATTCTGATGAAAACAAATCTGTTTCTATTAAAATAATGCAGTCCCGAGTCTCCTAGGGCTTGGGGCAGACACTTTTATGTTCTGCCCGAACGAAATATATTTTTTTAATTTATTTTCACCGGGCATCGAACCCCGGGCTTCCGGTGTAAAACGCAACGGGGCAGTCAAATCAGATCTATTAAACTAGTCAATGTAACGGTTATCTCATACGTGGTTCCTAACTGAATCCCTAAACCTTCTTTTTCCTAGAGGGGAACTCATAAAATCTCAATAGTAAGTTGTTAGTGAACAATAAATATTAAAATACCTCTTTGAATTATATTTCAGAAGAAATTCCAAGACTCAAGTCATTACTATTCTTGAAAAATTTTAAATTTGCCATTTTCTATAAAGAATAAATGACAACAATTCCTAAAATTAAATTAAAACTTGAGTCTGGCTGTATATCACTTCGTCCACTTATTAAAGTTTTGTAACAGTTCTATTAAATGCCGTTAAGGCTCCTGATAACGCCAACAATCTTCATAGTGTAGAAATAGCCCTCTTCATCCAGTAAAGTATAAGCGGCACAAGCACCATCCCTCCCAAATTCATTTAGGTAACAGAATGTACACTTATGAAAGTCAATAAAAAAATAGTAAATGCTTCTAATTTTACATTTACTGCCAGTTCTCAAATCAATGGCGTAAAACGGACTAGAAGAACTTGCAATAAACTCTCCGCTACTCTTTTTCTAATCGCCAAGTTTTTTGTTTTACAAAATGTTTGTTGAGCTGAAACCATTATACCATGTCCACATGATGTCTTGAAGTAATTAACTATTATAATTAAAAAAACGAAAAAAAAACAAAAATTCAGCAGTAGGCGTGGTGAAATAGGAGCACGCGCTTATATTATTGTGGGAACAACACGCAAAAACATAGTCAAAACAACTAATATCACCGCATACACGAATTCAAGTACGACCAGTCAGCACAAGTAGCACCCGTATTCAAAAATCTGTCATTGCCGCGCTTTGTTCCAGAATGAAATAGAAAATAAGGTATACAAGTATAAGAAGAAGAATCCTAGGTTTCATATTAAAACAGCTTCTAGGTCTCAAAGTTCATAGAAATTTAGAGGTAGCAACCTTAAAGGAAATTCAATTGATAAAGTACTCGACGGAGAATTTATTTAATACACCTGTACAAGGGCACTGTTTACGTGCGACGTTGTCTTGGCAGTTCCATCTATTATTACATTTACGTAACTAAGTTGATTTATCAAGGTTATTTGTGACTCAGAAATATTTTAGGAAATAAGCCTTTTAAAGGTACCATCTTTGGTACCGATAGCCGTATATAATTCTGTATCTTAAGATGTTATTTTAGATGACTTCCAGACAAAGGGGTACGCTACTCGTAGTTTTGTATATAAAATAAAATCGTGTTAGTTTATAACTCAAGAGCAGCCGATTTTAATGATAGATTATTTGTTGGATATACCTGTGTCCATAATAACAGAATAACTATTAAAATATCAGAAACATTCGGGATAAAAATATATACAGAAAATTTATTTTAAAATAAATTAGGAACTCCGATTCAGCAATTGACAGCTCACGTCACGCACGCTTATAGCTTTTTTGTAATAAACTAATAATTGATGTCCACTGCAAATCTATATAATAGACGTGGGAAAATAGCATATTCAAATATAGAATGTTTATTTTTTAATATTGTCTTTTATTAACGCGAGTATCACACATTTAAATAAAATACTGTATACCGAATTAAAACGCGATTTATTATTTAAATTATTTATCCCGACGTTTCGGATGCTTTTCAGCAACCGTGGTCGCGGGAGACTGAAAGATGACAGTTGTCTTATATTTGAAATGTCACAAAGTTGCCATATTTAATTCAATTAAATTAAAAATAATCTATTAATTTAGGTAACACAATGTACATCTATGAACGTCAATAAAAAATAATACATATCAAAAATCAATAAAAAACAAGAGGACACCGTTAGTCAATATTGTCATAATATAGAAAATTACAGTAAATATCAACTCCGTAGGAATAGATGGCGTTAATATGTAAAGATTGTAAAACAAAAACTTGGCGATTAAAAAGAGTGGCGGCGAGTTTCTTGCCAGTTCTTCTCGTCCGCTCTACGCCCTTGATTTGTGAACTGGTAGTAAATGTAAAATTAGAAGCATTTAATATTAGTAATATTAGTAATTTAATATGTATTATTTTTTATTGACGTTCATAGATGTACATTGTGTTACCTAAATTAATAGATTATTTTTAATTTAATTGAATTAAATATGGCAACTTTGTGACATTTCAAATATAAGACAACTGTCATCTTTCAGTCTCCCGCGACCACGGTTGCTGAAAAGCATCCGAAACGTCGGGATAAATAATTTAAATAATAAATCGCGTTTTAATCCGGTATACAGTATTTTATTTAAATGTTTATTTTTTATTTTTAAGCTAACATTCTGGGAGGACAAAGTCTTTCGGGTCCACTAGTTTATAAGTAAACACTGTCCAGGAAATCTTAGGGATGTGAGATGTATTTGAGTTATTATTTTTTGGATTGAAAGGATGTTCGTATGATACTTTAGCGACACTAAAATAAATATTCAATGATTCGAAAAGCGATAGACTGTATTGAAAAATGGCTTTTTCGTCTACAAACCGATCTTCGTTACTCGAACCGAATTTCAATATTCCTAACCTTGAAGATTGATACAAATGACAAACATGAATGAATCTGTGAGAATCGAACTCGCGAACCATTGAAAAGCACAATAGGTTTATACCACACCATTTAGCTAGTCAAACGCCGCCCACTGTTTTTCTGCCATTTCGTCTAATATAAAGTGATAATCTTAATATTTGTAAAAATATAGAAGTAGTCTATATTATTCAAAAATCATTATTAGTATTAAGTATTATACATATCATGTCCGTTCTCAATGCACTCTAACTATTCATCTGATTTTGATGAAACTTTTCGCTTTATTTATTTGAAGTTTTTTGTTTAACTAAGTAAAATAAAACTTGTGCTTTATCACGGACTTGTAGCAGTTGGCGCGTTCGGTCGTGGGTTCGAGTTTTCTGTAAGCATGCCTTCCCCACGTCTGGTAATTTCGGCAATTGATTGGGTGAGAGGAATATCAAAATTCCGATCGGGTAACGAACCATTGTTCATAGATGGAAAAACCGTGAAGTGCATATTGCGCGTTTCGGCTTCAGACTATGGATTTCCGAATGCTTAGTTCGACAGTGCATCATTGACTGTTGTTGCTGCATTATCACCTACCATCAAGTGAACCTCATGCTCGACTGTCGATATCTCTTAAAAAGACAAGAAACGTCTTTTAAAAAGATCCTCAAGGATCATATCATGAAAAATATTTCCAAATAAATATTTATAAAAAAAATAAATAAAAAAATAATTATATACAATATATATATATATATATATATGTAAGTATGTGTTTATATAATATGTGTAAATGTATAAATATATGTATATATATAATAAAAAAAAAGAAAAAAAATCTTTAATATACTCGTAAAACTTGTGAAATTAATCAAAAGTTTAAATCATATGTCATAAAGTTAAAAATGTAAACTAATAATACTAAAAAAAAAAAAAATCATAAGCCTAAAAATAAAGAAAATAATAATTAGTATATTATCTGTTGCACTATATAGTAACATATCCGTTGTCTGTTGGATCGAACAGAACGTGAATTTATCGACGTTGTTAAGTTGTACGTAATACAAAACTACCCACTCTCAAAATATTATTGTGTTTTAAGTTTTTAAATTGTGAAATAGCTGTGTGATGTGTTAAATTAAATGTAATTTATATATCTAAGTTTTAACTCAAGTAAGTGAACTTTGTTCTTTTTGAGTAATAAATGTATCTTAAACCCGATATCTAACATAAAAAAAATTTGGCAAAGTAATAAAAAAAGCAACAGTAAAATGAGTTGACAGTCAATATGTAAGTATGTAGTGTACATGATATTAAAATATCAGTTTGACCGTGACAAACTATTATAAATAATACTTACTTCAAAACATATTTTTAAGTTTCTTTGTGCTTTAATGGCGCTTTTAAAAGGTGAAAATGAATAAAAAGACCGTGTAATTTATGATATTTTGTCATGTTGTCCTAAAACAATCGCTGAAATAGTATATACCGCATAGTCGTCCAGGCGTAATAGCAGATTTGAATCAGTTTTGCGATGAATGCGCGGCAGTTAAGGCTTCTTCAGAACTGTTATAGTGATAGTGCATAGTATATACGAGCCCATGTTATTTAGTAAGGTAAGACCCAAAGGCAAATTTTATACAAATTTTGGTAAATATAAACTAGCATAACATTTGAGTTCCTAAAATATAGATTTAAGAACCAGGGACTGAAACCGGTTAATTTTTATTTTCCAAAATACGTGTTTGACTGAGATACCATGATATTAGTTTAAAAGAGTAATACACACTAAACTTAACACAGTAATTATTTTCAGTAATTATGAAGAATATTAACAAAAACCTTTATTACCCTTTGGTATAACTCCCATAGTAAATTAACCGGTATTCAGTCCCTGTTAAGAACTATTATGTAGTTATCTTTATGTATATAATTCTTCTGTGTGTGTATGTCACTGAACTTCTCTCAAACGACTGGACCGATTTTGATGAATTTTTTTGTGTGTGTTCAAGGGGATCTGGGAATGGTTTAGATTCACAATTTTGTCCGCTGGACAATGTTTTTTTAATTAATTTTTAATTATTATATAACGAAGCCAAAATTGTGGCAGAACAACGTCTGCGGGGTCCACTAGTGTAATATGAACTTCAAAGAATATTTTGAATTGCGTTATCCGAAACGGAGATCAATTAGCTAGTAACACGACCCCAGAACAATGTTGCAGGGAAAGCAGGATTAGAAAAATAAAACATTTGAGTTCCATTCTGCTAGATATAAAGTCTCAGTTTATACCTAAGTCTTCTTTTCCATTCCCTGTTCCCTTTTTTTATTTGGGGTCGGCGCAGTTTGTTTTAGTATGTCAGTTAATACCGAAGTATTAAGTTTATATAGATAGAAAGTTTTCAAATTATTGGCTATTAATTAATATGTTTAGTATTGAATCGTTAGCTAAAATAAATAAAATGATCTTAGCAATACAGTGACTCTTATAACTATTATTTAACGTTACTGGCATGAAGGAAAAAATACGAGAATAATATTACAAATGTGAATGTAAATTTGTTAGTTACGCTTTCACGCTGAAACTACTCAACCGATTATCATGAAACTTTGTACACATATTCCAAAAGGTATTAGAGAGGACATAGGATACTTTTTATTAAAAAATATTTAAATAAAATACTGTATACCGGATTAAAACGCAATTTATTATTTATATTGTTTAAATTATTTATCCCGACGTTTCGGATGCTTTTCAGCAACCGTGGTCGCGGGGAGACAGAAAGATGACAGTTGTCTGATATTTGAAATGTCACAAAGTTGCCATATTTAATTCAATTAAATTCAAAAATAATCTATTAATTTAGGTAACACAATTTACATCTATGAACGTCAATAAAAAATAATACATATTAAATGCTTCTAATTTTACATTTAATACCAGTTCACAAATCATGGGCGTAGAACGGACGAGAAGAACTGGCAAGAAACTCGCCGCCACTTTTTTTAATCGCCAAGTTTTTGTTTTACAATGTTTTGTTTTACAACCATTACATATTAACGACATCTATTCCTACGAAGTTGAATTAATAGATTATTTTTGAATTTAATCGAATTAAATATGGCAACTTTGTGACATTTCAAATATCAGACAACTGTCATCTTTCTGTCTCCCCGTGACCACGGTTGCTGAAAAGCATCCGAAACTTCGGGAAAAATAATTTAAACAATATAAATAATAAATCGCGTTTTAATCCGGTATACAGTATTTTATATAAATGTGTGATAGGTACTTGCGTTAATAAAAAACAATATTAAAAAATATTTTTTACGGAGGGTAATAATTTTTTTTTTAGCAACGATGCACCCGTGCGAAGCGGGGGCGTTTTGCTAGTTATATTATAATATAATACAATATTATTTATACTAAGGAAACAATACATTAATGTTTCATAATAATACCTATATCGTGCCTTGAAAAAGAAACTACCTTGCGACTAATTAATAAAATTTCCGAAGTCAACTTTGATTTAGGTAAGGTTAAGTTTTCATATGAAGAACTACATAATTATTCGACTTTTGAACTTTTAAACATTATTAATATTATCTATAACTTTCGTGGTTTTATGAATGGAAATAATTTTATCTATATATATAAAAGAGATTTCCACCTATATAGTCACTCATCACGATATCTCTGGAACCATAAGGCGTAGCGACTTGAAATATGGTAGGAATATTCCTTTCGCCGAGTAGAGGTCAGCTAAGAACGGATTTTACGAAATTCAACCCACAAGGGGGGTTGCGGGGGCAATTGCTAGTAGTAATATATAATCAATACATATATATCATGAACTATTCACATTGGAGTAGACAGAGACAGATTTCCATAATAAGTTCCGATCCTTGCATAACACTTGCTGATATAGTTGTATTTATAATAATCTAACAATATTATCGAGTGTTATAATATTGTAAAAAATATTGCTCTTATCGGCATCTATCGGCTCTACCATAAATAATATTTATTACAATTATTTTGAAAATATTGTGCATATAATATAAACATTAATCGTTTCATTTGAGGGGCTTTTTGTAACGTAGCACACAAACCTTATAAACCGGTAAAGGCCGGCAACGCACCTGCAAGTCCTCATGTTGTTGCGTATGTCTATGGGCGGTGGTGATCACTTATCACCACGTGAGCCGCCTGCCCGTTTGCCCGCTATACTATAAAAACAAAACCAGGGTAGCGGGTTCGATTTCTGCCGGGTTTTTATCCTACTATCCTATTAGGGTACTATACTAATATATCAAATTTTTGACCGGATAGCGAAACATCATACAAAGATGACGTAAAATCACAATAACTTGAATTAATATCTAGTACCTAGTATATTTATATTTAAGTTCTAGGATATGTGTATGGTAATAACATGAATTTAAATATGTTGCCTGCCTGGCTCAAATTTTTAATAACAATTGAAAATTATAGAACGAAAGTCTGAAAGGAGACTTACAATAGCGGGAAAATCCAATCCAAGAGTGAAGGAAATTACGGCTACAATCGAACGTGATAACTCAAAGGTCAAGGGCGAGCAGAAGAGCAACTATAACACAGTTTGAAACTTTCCTTTCAAACCGGAAAATGCAATGATTCGTTCATCTGAAAGCTGTCCGTATATTAAAAGCAGGGACTGAAACCGGTTAAGTTTTATTTTACAAAATACGTGTCTGACTGAGATACCATGTTATTAGTTTTAAAGAGTAATACACACTAAACTTACCACAGTTTTTTCAGAAAATATGGATAAAAAGGAAAGAATATTAACAAAAACCTTTATTATACGATATACCCATAGTAAATTAACCTGTTCAGTCCCTGATTTAAAGATTCATTTCTATGTTGTACAAGTAATTTCCGAAGTGTGCGTACATTTCAGATATCGACACACGAGCATGAGGTTCACTTGATGGTAGGTGATACCTCAGCCACAGAACATCAGTCGATGATGCGATATCGACCTAATTTTTACTTCGAGCATTCGGAAATGCATAGACTGAAACCGAAACGCGCAATATGCACTTCACGGTTCTTCCATCTACGAACGGTGGTTCGTTACCCGGTCGGAATTTCGATATTGCTCCCACCCGATAAATGCCCGTGTTAACAGACGTGGGGAAGACATGCTTACCGAAAATTACAAACATGTCGTCCCGGTGGGATCCGAACCCACGATCCATCGATGCGCACGGCAGGTGTTCTACCGAACGCGCCAACGAGCCCGTCAGAACTACTAAACTGATACAGTTCGTACGCTGTATTAAAAAATCAATGACAAATCGGTTTTCATTTAATGCTGATGAAAATAAAATAGCTATAAAGTTTTTTTATGGAACGAAAATATCTCGACGAATCGGGCTACATTTTGAACTAACTTGCCCAGGTTACTGTATTATTTTAAAACATAGATGGTCAAAGCAAGCATATAATAAAAAAAAATACTCGATCAAAAGGGATTGACTGATCCATCTCAAACTCAAAAAATATATCGAAAAGTGGTTTGGTTTATCCACTACATACGTTTCGACCAACCAAAAATCCTTGCAAAAGAAAGTAGATTCTTTCCCAGACTAGTACGTGAGGCTATTGAAATTAAAAAACATCCTAACTTCAATAGAGAAGATGGTTTGAGACTTTCCAACACCTGGGATCCAGTAATTAAAAATCTAAAGCCCCAAATCCAACATACTAAAAAACAAGAGGACACCGTTAGTCAATATTGTCATAATATAGAAAATTACAGTAAATATCAACTCCGTAGGAATAGATGGCGTTAATATGTAATTATTGTAAAACAAAAACTTGGCGATTAAAAAGAGTGGCGGCGAGTTTCTTGCCAGTTCTTCTCGTCCGCTCTACGCCCTTGATTTGTGAACTGGTAGTAAATGTAAAATTAGAAGCATTTAATATTAGTAATATTAGTAATTTAATATGTATTATTTTTTTAATGACGTTCATAGATGTACATTGTGTTACCTAAATTAATAGATTATTTTTTAATTTAATTGAATTAAATATGGCAACTTTGTGACATTTCAAATATAAGACAACTGTCATCTTTCAGTCTCCCGCGACCACGGTTGCTGAAAAGCATCCGAAACGTCGGGATAAATAATTTAAATAATAAATCGCGTTTTAATCCGGTATACAGTATTTTATTTAAATGTGTGATACTCGCGTTAATAAAAGACAATATCACATGTGGCATATATTTTTCAAACCAATAGAGCTTTGCCAGCCATATATCGCCGTCACTGTTTTTTATTTATTTATTTTACTTTGCCTAAATCCCGTGAATAAATTAAAAAAAAAACAAGTTAGGTCATTTGTTAGTTCAGCATTATACATATTATGTGTTAAGATTCGGTCCATGAAATAAAGATACATAATCTAATATATAAAATTCTCGTGTCACAGTTTTCGTTGCCATACTCCTCCGAAACGGCTCGGCCGATTCTTATGAAATTTTATATGCGTATTCAGTAGGTCTGAGAATCGGACAACATCTATTTTTCATCCCCCTAAATGTTAAGGGTAATAATTACCCCTAATTTTTTTTTAATTTTTGGACGAAATTTATTGTTTTTATTTTTTTAAAATGTGGCATTAAAAAATACATAAAATCCCTGCTTTTTTTGTCAAAAAATATAGACCCGTGCGAAGCCGGGGCGTGTCGCTAGTAAAATATATATACATATTGAGTGATTACTCAGGCGACTCAGATACCCAAAATCATAATATAAACTTTTAAAAAGGTAAAATCGGTTCGGAATCTTGCTTCTATTGAGTGGAGCTTTCAAGAAACTTGGAAGTTACTCTTTTAAAATGCAATGTGTAGTGCAAAATTTTCAGAAAATGAACAATTAGAACTGTAAACATCTCGCAAAAAAGCGTATGTATTATATATTAGTTTATCAATATAAATAATGGTACATAAACATGAATAATTTAATTTATAATAAAATAATATATAAAATCTGGGGGCACGGCAGTGCCCTCGCCAAGTCGAGCAAAAAGCGGCACGGCCGTACTATATCCTTTTCTCGAAGTAGTTCGGGCCATTTTCGACTCCCTATAACTTCGTTGAGGATAAAACTAGAAGCCTGAATTTTCAGTAACCAAGCAGGCATTGTATAAACTCGGTATATTTAATAATTTCAATAAATTTAAACCAGTAGTTTAAGAATTATAACTAGTCAAAATTACTGAAATGACTAGAAGAGATGTTGTACCGAACTACCGAGTTTAATAGTTATACAAATTATATTTCCAAAATAAGCGCGGTTGATTCGGTAAATCGTTTGTTTTATTATCGACGTCGTACAAAGTGAAATAAATGTAGCAGCCAAAGTAAAACACTGGTACATTGAAATGACACGGAGTAATTTAATCATATAATATTGTATTAAACTTCTCAATTTATTTAATTAGAAAAGTGATTTATTACGTATAGTATATGTTATAGTATCCGTAATATGGAATTACGTTGCGTCAAGTGCACATTGCTCATTTCGGTGTCAATCCATGGATTGTGTGAACCTCATGCTCGTCTATTGATATCTAACATAAAATAATATACTGAAGAGTGAAGTGGGTTTGAAGCCCTGCGCTATGCCTAATTGTTTGTGTACTCATATACTGTTTTGTCATTGTTCTGAATATTATGAATTGTACTTAATGTGTCGCAACAGTCACGACTTATTCTTTACTCATCTATGCTAATAGATAATTATAATTAAGTTAGTAATAAAATACAGTAGTTATATTTTAATGGTTAATAAAATTGTATAAGAAATAACTGTACAACAGCGTACAAAAGAAGACATTGTTAGAAAATATTCCAGTAAAAGATATTTGCAGTACTTACAAGGTAGTTCACTTTAGCGTACATCCTGGATTTAATTAACAATAAGTCTTGAAAAACCTGTTTTCTGCGAAAATGTTTTTTTTATCTACATGTTATTGTAGAGCACTGAAACGTTATTTTTCTATTCAAACTTTTGTCGTATCTAGTTTCGAAGATATTAACGAAAAGGACACTATTCATGAATTATTTTCGCCTCTTAAATATGCATGTCCGTGGCGCATTTTGTGTGAAGTGTATACTTGTAACAACAATAAACAGTATTTTTTTGATCCATGTTGGGGGAGGGCGTATAGTTATGTTCCTTGTAAGAGGTGGGGTAGGTGGTAATACAATTAAAGGTGATCTGCCGCAACAATAGGAAGCTGTCGGGGGTCGGCTATGTCTAGTAGAACAACCAATGCGCATTACAATCTACCTACCTACATTGTACCTAGCGTAGTGTTAATAGATAATAATCCATGAATGTAGCCACTAGATAGTGTCGATCTATGATTGATTCATGTAATACGGACATCAGTATGAAAGTACAGTCATCGACAGAAACATTAATTCCAGTTATGTGAGGACAATTTTTCCTGTTTAGAGGCGAGTTTTCAATTCACTCTAGCTTACTTGCGTTTAAATTAAATTATCTCCTCTCTCTAACTCTTTTCTAGCGAAATTATCTATATTGGGAAAATCAATTAATGCTATAAATGTTTTATTGTATGTGTGCCTATTGTAGTCTAGTAGGTATACAAAAGTAATGAAAAAAAATAAAAAAAATTTTGATGTATTTTTTTATTAAAATTGTTCATAAGAGAGGAAACTATAGGATATATATTAATATTTTATAGGTATACTAGTAATACGCCCCGGCTTCGGTGCAATGTAGATATAATTGCACACAAAATTATGATGCTGATAATGTAGCTTTCTATTGGTGAAATAAATTTTAAAATCGGTTGAGTAGTTTTTTAGTTAAATCGTAACAAACAAATAAATCTTTCCCCTTTACAACATTATATAGTTTAGATAAGTAAACCTACTGCGTCCGGTAATTGGGCCCATAAAGGGTACAGAAACTGATCTCCTACTAGCGTATAAATAATAATATATATAAAGAAGGTTTTAAGCAATCCAGAAATATCCATTTGTGTGTATCAGGCAGTTAAATATTAGTGGAATACTACTCAGTATCCCTTTCAATTGCAACAAACGAACATAGGTTCGTTACCCAGTCGGAATTTCGATATTTCTACCACCCGTTCAATACCCGAAGTTACCAGACGTGGTGAAGATATTCTTACAGATAATTATAATCATGTCGTCTCGTTGGGTTTCGAACCCACGACCCATCGATGCGTACGGAATGCGCCAACGAGTCCATCAATTGTATGATACAGCTTTTTAGCCACGGCTCGTATAATTCGATTTTGTTTTACATCATACAATGTACATACTAGCCAGCCGGCCTAGCATGACAAGCGCGACAAAATTTTGTCTACCGTTTTCTCGTGTTTTAATCGACTATCGCTTTATTTCTTTCGGGTCTAACATGACAATTACACTTAAAACTCGACTTTTAATATCAAAAATAGATATATTTGTCGATCGAGATATCTTTTCTATAAATTGTCGATGTCGAGATATCTTACATCTTAGTTTGTCTTCTCTCGTCCGCGATATGTCTCGTGGCGGTCATGCTAGCCCGGCAGATCGTATGTATGTTTGATGGTAGTAACTCGCCTATAAATTTCTAAAAGTAATAATTATATTATATTACTGTTAGAGTATTACTTAAGTACATACATATCACAACTGTTACTTTTAAATAATTTTATCTGATATACCTAATTTTAGCAATACATACAACAAAGTTTGCAAAACAGTCTATCGAACTAAATGAATAGTTAAAAACTTTTAAAAAGCCTCCACAGCGGCAGCGCCGTGAGATTTTAAAAAACGAGTTAAAAATATGTCATATCTCCGTAAATAGAAACGTAGTTTACAAATAAACTTCGAATATTGGTTTTTGTATGATGCAGGTAGCAAACATTTTACTTTATCATGGAGTGATTAAATGTTTTCGTGATAGACAATGTCCTAATTGAATGTGAAAACTAATATTTTCGTTACTTTACCTTTACGTTGTTAATTTTGTAAATATTTTAATATGATAATAAACAGCATATCACCTACGTTTATAGTAATCATTTGTACACAACTTGTTGAATCGACAACCGCAAAATTGACAATGTTATTGCGCCAAAAACTATAAACTATGAACATGGCGGTACTCGGTTACGTATATTCAGAAACAATAAACAAAGAAATTTAAGTGGTTTAACGTGTTAAAATACTTTAAAACTCGTGTATTACTATATATTATTTCAAAAGAAATATATGAAGTTTAAAATCTACCAAAGTAATAATATATAAATAAAACTGTTATATTCCCTAATTATACACTGGACAGTATTTGTATTGAATAGCGTGTAAGCAAAACGCGTAAGTGACGCTTATCTTGCGGCGCTTAAGACCTTCTTCGCACACAGTTTCAAACATCTTGTCTACGTAATGAATCACAAATTTTTTCTTCCACTGCAGCCGGGCTAGCATGACAAGCGCGACAAAATTTTGTCTACCGTTTTCTCGTGTTTCAATCGACTATCGCTTTATTTCTTTCGGGTCTAACATGACAATTACACTTAAAACTCGACTTTTAATATCAAAAATGATACATTTGTCGATCGAGATATCTTTTCTATCAAAATTGTCGAAGTCGAGATATAATATATTGAGATATTTAACATCTTAGTTTGTGTTCTCTCGCGCGAGAAATATCTCGTGGCGGTCATGCTAGCCCGGCAGAACTCATACTCACTCACAATGAATGGGAATTTAACATTATTATTATTATTATCAACTATTTTATGTGCCTTTGTAATTACATGCCTGAAACTTACAGGACATATCAACATTTCGTTTTTATTTATACTAAACCAACACATTCATTTACATAAATAACCACTCATATAAACACACAAATATTCACACTTCCAAGTCACTCACCTATTTATATACAAACACAATATACACACATTATCTGATGTATGTAATACGCATTTTATCAATTCATTTTTACATAATATATGACTTTAAATCAAAATACAAAACAATAGAGGAGTTATTCCTTCAACTTACATCAAGTGATAATAAGAATTATAAAATAAAATTTTACCCTTTGATATCTAAGCGTTACATTTCAGTTTTAATAATCTATATATATAAAAGAGATTCCCACCTATATAGTCACTCATCACGATATCTCTGGAACCATAAGGCGTAGCGACTTGAAATATGGTAGGAATATTCCTTTCGCCGAGTAGAGGTCAGCTAAGAACGGATTTTACGAAATTCAACCCACAAGGGGGGTTGCGGGGGCAATTGCTAGTACTAAATAAACATGTACTAAAAACATTCGGATACATAATCACTCACACAAAAATATTCACACTCCCAAGTCACTCACCTATTTATGTACAAGCATAATATACACACATTATTGTATGTAATGTGCATTTTATTAATTCATTTCTATATAGTATGTGACTTTAAATCAAATTTCTAAAATAATATATGTATATCAATCAAAGTTCATATCACACACCTTACACACTTATAGGCACATAAGTATTTATTTTTCTTAATATTGTTTTACCTTATATACACTACATATTATATACACTTCAGTGGGTTAAATCAATTCTTCTGCTACGTCAAGCCTAATTCAAATATATAATCCAGGGCCCCAAGATACAGGGTTTGCCTAGTTTGGGGCTCACTGTTTATTCAAGTAAGCTCTTAGGCATAAGCAAGCATTATTTAAATAGTAATTGTTTTATTTTTTCCTCTTTTTAGTTAATTGTATGAAAAATTTAATATTATAATTTGTTTGGTCCATCATTTTTTCTAAATTGTGTAATTGTAGTATTAGTATAATTGCCATGCCGAGGCTTTATTGTAATTTTGTAACGTTTAAATTAAATAAATAAATAAAAAATAAATAAAATAAAAAACTTTATTCCAAGTTTTGATCTGTTGATACGATACCGCTTGCAACTTTCTTTTGATCCGTCGTGGGTTCGATTACAAAACCGCGGAGAAACGCGAAAGTAATTATGTACTTGACGTTTTAATTGTAAAACCGCTGAATCCATTCTGATAAAATATTGTCTTCCGTCCGTCAGTTCACATTTAAACTTTAAAATATATATATCAAATCCACAGAAAAAAGCTGACGCACTATAACTAAGGTATTACCAACCATTAATAATTAAAACTTACGTTCACTGACGATACATACACCATTATCTAAAACTATTTTTAATTAAATAATTCAGTGCCAATTATAATAATTGATTGTTGATTAAAAATACTAGAAATTTATGTTTCAATTATAACTCTTACATCGAACGCATATGTCATACATTCGGGGATGTTACCTGAATCCTGGAAATGATGGCGCATGCGTTATGAGATGCATACGCATCCTGCTCGCAGTTCAGTCCCGTCTCGCAGAGAGTGCATAATGGATAGTTCATGGATTTTGCCTGTTGCACAGGAAGCAGCCGAAGACGAGATCCGCTTGGATGATGAGATGGATCGCGTGGTGTGGGGAGAAGGCAGCCGCCCCCAAATATTGCAGGCTACTGGGGAGCCGCTACGAGATGCCGGTGCTCCCTTGCCATACGCTCAAGGTACCGTTACATTTTAAATATCGTATTTTAAAATTATTTGGAATTATTACTTCAGGTTAATGGTTTAAATCAGAGTTTTCCAAATTATAGTGTTTTGTAGCGGCAAATTTTTTATCATTTCTTATTTCTGATTGTAATTGTTTGAATTACAAAATTTAGAACATTTCGTTTTACATTTTTTAATCGTTTTTTTGTAAATTGTAAATATTTTGGCGCCCCCCAATCTCTTTAGTATTTTTATAGAGAGCTAGAGATCCTATCTAGCTTGGACACCACTGATTTAAATAATATTAAGTAAACAACGAATGTTCCTAATTTCTTGATCATCTTTTAATTAGATTGATAGACCATTGGATCTATAAAGTTATCAAAATGCAGGCTTTTATCGCTGAGGAATGTAGAATATAGCTATATTTCCATATATTCTATATCTAAATAAACTAATGAACTAATTACTAATTAAACTATAAACTGTTGAAGACAATTAATGCAAAATAAACCTTTAAACTGTATTATTAAAATTACAGGTATTTTGATAAGCGTATAATTTAAATACATAATTAACATTTAAATGTTTATATTGAAACTGTATCTATGTAGTATTCATAATAATTAATGTGAGCAAAAGGTGTAAATTTTAATATACCTATTTCCAATTATATAGCTCTTTAATTAGCAATATTTTGAAAGAATTGTTTTAATACTAAACACTATTCAAATTTTACATGCTTTTTGGAAATAAGAGAAAATTTTAAATTTTAATTCCCTTTTCCAAATGGTAGGTTTCGAAAGCTCAATAATTGCATATTTTTACTATGTTTTGCCAGTATATCAAATGAAATGTTTTCTTGAAACAATTAAACATAATATCAAAGATGCACATTGGATAAATAGTTAGTGTTAAATAATTAAATAATTTTCATAATTCAGTTTTTGGTAAAAGCACCACTACACACACATTGCGTTCCAGTATTATGTGTGCAAAACTTGAACAAGATCGATCGAGTGAATGTGAATTCCCGAGTCCCCTAGTGAGGCATGGGACAGACTCACTTCTGTATCTGTTTTACTGATAATTTTTCTTTAAAGGCAAGTAGGTGATCAGCCTTATATACCCTGCCCGACCGAAAAAAAAAATTTTCTTGTGTCCTCAGGATTCGAACCCAGGACCTCCGGTGCTAAACGCATCGCGCTGACCACTTAGCCACGGAGGCGGTCATAAGTTTCATAAGTTTATGATAAATTATGACAACCGACTTAGAAATTGTTTCGAGAAAAACGCGATTGAAATTTTAATAATTAATCTTGGTAAAATTTACAACGAACACCTCAAGAAACCGTTTGTTGAGCTCAAGCAATAATCAAATAAAATCTTTAAAACTAATTGCCCTTAGAAATTGAAAGCAAGCAGACAGATAAATCTAATTAGCTGCCTCAATATGTCTGCGACGTGCCAGGCTGTCAAGGCCTGGTGGACTGAACTATTGAAGGCTCTATCTTTTAGAGTTTTACCCCAATCAATTTAAAAAAAATCTTTTTTCGAAACTTTTTTTTGTCTAATATTGCCAGCATGAAGTTTCCTTCATAATCAGTGAAACCTCAGCCTTAAACTATTGTTATTATATAAAAATATGCGTTGCGGGCTGCCTACCTATTTATTTAGTTCGACTATTCCGAAATTCGTAGACTGAAAGCAAATATATGTATCTATATAAATAGAATATTGGAAACATGTCAAAACTCACAGGGTTCGAATCTAAAACTAATCTGAACGTAAAACAAATCCAAACATCCTTCGATCAACAATATACTAGATATCGGGTCGACGCAAAAAATCCGTGCCGGTAAATATCGGCTCACTTGAAATGTGAGAGTCTATTTTGTTTAGTTCTCTTCAAGCACGGCCAATATTAAGACGTTTCACAATGACACAGTTTGTCTTCAAAAATTGCGAAAATAATTCCCGAAAAAACAATTTTACGGACGGAGTCTTATTTTTGGTTAGTACATATAAAATAAGATATATTTTAAGCTTTCAAACTAACAAATAATTGAAAATTTGAACAAAATTATCTGTTTTAAATGAACGCTACAAATGTTTGGCCAAGCTTGGCCAACACATGCGCTAACTATTGTGTAACAGAATAGTGGATGCATGGAGTAGATTAGTACTAAAATAATTCTTACTATCTAAGGATAAGCATCCGTAGTAATATTATAAATGCGAAAGTGATTTTTTTTGTTTGTTACGGTTTCACGCTAAAACGGAAAAGAAAATATTCCAATCTGTATATATTCGGAACATTTTGCGGATATTATTATTTAACATACGAATTACTATTTATATAAAACATTATATTATTGTTTATCAAATATATTATAGTTTTTGTACCCTACTAGATACATGATAATTTACACATTGGTGTTTCATAAACTATACTAATAATACCAAAGTCTTTGAATTTAGTCAAGTGTGTATGTATAATACATAGATATGTATATATATATATTTTGGTAACTAATAAAATCATATTTCAACTTCACTCTTTTCTTTGTTCCCATTGAGCAGTGTCATTTTTTCAAAATTTGACAAGGAACGAGGCTTAAATAATCGGTACACTTTTTTCGTGAATTTTGTATGCGACCTGAAGTCTATTTAATACTATGTCAATGCAAACATCATAGCATCAACGGTCCTATCAAACTTATAATATGTAGTAATCGATGTGGTATGTATTTTAAAATGACATTAAAAAAGAGAAATTTAGTTTCGTCTCGCTGTAACTTCGTTGTGGAAAACCTAGGTGCCTATTTTGTCAATGACCAAGAGGGCAAAAAGGGTACTTTTCTAAATTACATTAAATTTAAACAATGCGGTGTGTTATTGCCAAGTGTATACGTATTAAAGATTGTTTTATTTATATTGTTACTATACTATAAAATGTTATTAGCTAACTAACAAAGTTTAAATTTATGGTAAGAGGTTGGATAGCTGCTCTCATAGATAGTTAGTTACTGAATAAATCGAATTATTTTACATTCGATTTTACAACTTTTTACAGCAGAAGAACTGCGTCGCGAGGCTTGTACATTTTTGTTCATGTTTTTGAGGGAATCTAGTACTATCTTTATCTAGAACACACCATTTTGTAAACGTATATATTTTTTAAAATTAAGCAAAAACTTATTTATTTTTGATTCCAATTATTGAGACAAAATATAACAAGTGATTAAAAACTTAATAATTGGGACAAGAAAGTTACTTTTGACACAAAATTCCTAATATTTTACTTTAAATATCAAATTTAAATCAAGAATCTATATATTTTTCGGTTTAAACACAGTTTCGATAGACATTGTTTTGTTAGAAGATCGATAACATCCCTTCTCTCGCTTTGTAAATATAAGCAGACGCATACGTACAATGTCGTAGACACAACATTATTACTAACATGCAGTAATTGCTGTTTTTGTGTAGTATTGGAAGTATTATTCTTTTTTTACAAATGTTTACTGGTTGAATTTAATTCGCTTGTTTTTTTATGATTACTTAGAGAGTATTTAAATATTAATTTAGTTTACAATGCAGGCCTTTGGCGCCGCAGGTGGGTTTTATTTCGAGTTTAACTTCTACTTCTCTACTTCTACTCGTACTTAACGTTTAAAAAACGTTTAGTACGAGTAGAACGCGAAAGCAAGATTAAATTATTTTCTATAAAGTAAATAATCAGTATAATAAGAAAAGAAAAGTGTCGACCCGCTTCGCGTATAAATCAATCATAAGAAAATTTCCATTTTTATTCTTTAATCAAAGTTAGTTTTGAAAAAAAATATACAATTAAATTGGCTATGCAGTTTCTCTAAGATTTAATAGTAAATATAAATAATTGTTATAATAGAATGTAAAATAAGTTCCCAATTATAAACGGGATAGAAAATGAAGTGACTGAGTAAATAAAGTTGAAAAAGAGCTCGTTCATGTCACGTATGAAAATTGTCATAACTTGTTAACTTCTTTTTAAATTCCTTTCTAAATGACTTTCAAAGAAAAACAGTTGATAGGTTTTTAATTCAACTTCAAGCTTCTACTTTTCAACTTTTCAAATACGTAATATTTCCAAGGATTTTAATTTGTCATTCTATAATCCAATATTCGACCTCTTTCAAAGGCGTAAATATTAGTCTTAAAATTGGAAATAGATGAAGATAATAAGTTTATTCAAACATCAATTGATATAGCCCCAGTTTTAATAAAACTTTTTTAATTCGCCGATCACATACTTTGATTTTGAACTAAATTAAATTTGATGTAACGTAATTGAACGTATTAACGGATCTGTTATAATATCAAAGAAATGCGCACAATAGGGATGTTGACTATTTTTTGGAATTGCTTTTATTTTATAGATACATTCTTTATAAACACGAAAAAAAATCTTATAAAAAAATATTACATATTTTAATAAAAAATACATAAATAAAAATACTTGTCAAAAATTCCCGCTAAAACGCTCTACGATCTAAATCTCGCTCGTAACACATCTTTTCACTTTTCACGAATAAATTCAATAAAAATGATTTTTTTCGTGTTTGTAAGGATGTATCAATGTGTATAAATCAATTCCGAAAAATTGTCAACATCACTATTAAACAAATACATATTATGGTTTGGACTAAAAATAAAGATAGGCAGGCTTAACTTAAAACTTACATGTATTGAAATAGTGGAATAGTTTTTCTAAAATTGTGGTAAATTACGTATTTGAATAAATAGTGGAATAGTTTTTCTTTGAGAAACTGTTTACATTCAATGCCTGCCACTGCTATTCACGCTAACAATTTCTCGAGTTATTTCTATGGGTGCGTCAATTGTAAGTATTTTTACCTTCTGTCCCTTACTATGCACCTTTTGGCATCCCCTCGACACACTTGTTAAAATAATTATTTTCTCATGAAATAAAAAATACTTCATCATAATATTAAAATAAAAAATACACATATATTTTTACCCTATTGTTCGTATGAAACACAAAAAAATGAAATTAATGTCGAAAATAAATTTCTTCACTGACTCCTTTTTTTCAATTCAACCTTTCAACTAAAGTATGATTTTTCCTGTTTCGTATGCCTGAATAAATGGCGCTGAATATTGTTATATTCGTTTTGTTTATTGCAGACATCGTGAGCAGTTCAGACTTGTCACCTGCAAGTGAGCATCAATTCAGAGCGACTGAATCAGAACAACAAGTAAGTATTACCCAAATTAATAAAAATAGTTGTGACAAATACTCAAAGACTATCTAGAAGTAGTTGTAAGAGTCCTAGTGGATAAGATGTATTTCAATAATAAATAATAAAAAGCACAAAAAATTACGCACGCGTTTCCACGCGGGTATTTGCGGCACCAGCGGGTAAAATTAATATGTGAATTTAAATTAATTGTTCGTGTATTAAAATTTATGTTTTACCGTTTAATAGTAATTTATTTTCCCTCTTAAGATTTTATTATATTTTATCTATTTACAATAACATGGAAAACAAACAGCTTATAAATTACAATATAGCATAGTAGTAGATGTAAACATATTGAAGCTATTTATAGTTTTCACTTACAAAGTTTAAAAAAAAAAAGTTTTTATAAAAAGTGAGATTGGCTAAATTCAGAATCTGCTCCATTGAGCGACGTATTTTTAGTTGCATGCGCCATGTCAAAGAACGTAGCCTTGGTTAGCCAGAGAGCCTTTTTCTTTTTGTGATTTTTTCAATGGACATGTTGGTGTAGACTGTAGATATTTAGTTAAAATAAGATAGAGTCATTTTAATTAAAATGCGATTTATTATTTATATTGTTTAAATTATTTATCCCGACGTTTCGGATGCTTTTCAGCAACCGTGGTCACAGGGAGACAGAAATATGACTGTTGTCTGATTTTTGAAAATTTTGATTTAATCCGGTATACAGTATTATTTAAATGTGTAATAGTCGCATTAATAAAAGACAATACGAGGGTGAATCAAAAAATTCTTGGAATCAATATTAAATTAAATAATAATATTTTATTTTTTTACATAATCTCCCTCCAATGCAATGCATTTAGAATAACGCGTTTCTAACTTCCTTATTCCTTGTGAAAAAAAATGATTTTCTTGACTCTCGAAAAAGTCCTCTACGGCAGCTATAACCGCGTCATTATCGTGAAATTTTGTTCCACGAATTTCCTCTTTTAATTTTGGAAATAAGTGAAAATCACTTGGGGCTAAGTCCGGAGAATATGGTGGGTGGTCAAGGAGATTGAAGCCAGCACATCGGATTGCGTTGAGCGCAACTTCCAATCGATGAGCAGGAGCGTTATCTTGAAGGAACAACACGCCCAACGACAGTATTCCACGACGTTTTTCTTTAATCGCTTCACGCACTTTCGGGATTAAATTTGCATAATAGGGTCCAGTAATCGTCTGGCCTTTTGCCATGTAATCAATAAAAAGGATTCCTTCACTATCCCAGAACACAGAGGCCATAACTTTGCCAGCGGTAGGAGCAACTCGAAATTTCTTGATGGATGGAGAGGATGGTCGTTTCCAAGACATGCTTTGTCTTTTAGTTTCAGGATCAAAATGGTGGACCCACGTTTCATCCATGGTGACAAGACGACGGCAAAAATTATCCGAATCACGTTGGAACATTTCGAGATTACGCTTGGAAATTTCCAAACGTCGCTTTTTGTTTTCGTCGGTTAACATTCGTGGCACCCATCTTGCAGACACTTTTTTGAACCCCAGTGAATCAATTAAAATGGATTGAACGCTACCAAAAGATATCTTTAGGATCTCAGCTATATGTTTTATAGTCATTCTTCTGTCTTCCAAAACCAGATTCTCAACCTTTTTGACATTTTCTTCTGTAACGGAGGTTGAAGGCCGCCCAGAACGCGGGTCATCTTTAAAGCTTGATCAACCTCTTTTAAATTCAGCCACCCAGTACGCAACCGTAACATAGGGTACAGCATCACCCCCTAATGTCTGCTGAATGTCCAAAAAAATTTCCTTCGTAGACATTTTTTTCAAACTGAGATATTTTATCACCGCACGTAACTCACTTTTATCCATAATTTTGACTTTTAGCAACTCGTTGCACAAAAAAATTTATTACATGCGAACGAACTGACAAAAACAAGTGACAGTTTGCATAAATATAGTGTGATAGACACTCTTTAATTTGAATATCGAACTTGATCCAAAAAGGTTTCATATATATGCACTTCTAAGAACTTTTTGATTCACCCTGGTATTAAGATAGAGTGATCTATGCCCTACCTGACTTGAACATCTTTTTTGGGGAATTTAATTGTTTATTTTAAGTAGATATCGACAGACGAGCATTAGGTTCACTTACCACAGAACATCAGTCTTTGATGTGTTGTCGACCTAATTTGTATTTCGAGCATTCGGAAATCCATAGACTGAGACCGAAACGCGCAATGTGCACTTCACGGTTTTTCCATCTATGAACGGTGGTTCGTTACCCGGTTGAAATTCAGATTTTCCGCCCAGACGTGTTTTACCAAACGAGCCAACAAACTCGTCGAAAATTATTAGAGCCCAGCCGGCCTAGCATGACAACCGCTACAAAATTTTGTCGACCGTTTTCTCGTGTTTTAATCTTCGATCAACAATATACTAGATATCGGGTCGACGCAAAAAATCCGTGCCGGTAAATATCGGCTCACTTGAAATGTGAGAGTCTATTTTGTTTAGTTCTCTTCAAGCACGGCCAATATTAAGACGTTTCACAATGACACAGTTTGTCTTCAAAAATTGCGAAAATAATTCCCGAAAAAACAATTTTACGGACGGAGTCTTATTTTTGGTTAGTACATATAAAATAAGATATATTTTAAGCTTTCAAACTAACAAATAATTGAAAATTTGAACAAAATTGTCTGTTTTAAATGAACGCTACAAATGTTTGGCCAAGGTTGGCCAACACATGCGCTAACTATTGTGTAACAGAATAGTGGATGCATGGAGTAGATTAGTACTAAAATAATTCTTACTATCGAAGGATAAGCATCCGTAGTAATATTATAAATGCGAAAGTGATTTTTTTTGTTTGTTACGGTTTCACGCTAAAACGGAAAAGAAAATATTCCAATCTGTATGCAATATTCGGAACATTTTGCGGATATTATTATTTAACATACGAATTACTATTTATATAAAACATTATATTATTGTTTATCAAATATATTATAGTTTTTGTACCCTACTAGATACATGATAATTTACACATTGGTGTTTCATAAACTATACTAATAATACCAAAGTCTTCGAAGTTAGTCAAGTGTGTATGTATAATACATAGATATGTACGTAGATAATTTTTAAACATATCTGCAGCATAACTATCATAGATTTTTTTTTAAATATCGCTGAAAGAAAAACTGTTTTATATTAATTTATATCATTTTCTAACTATCAGTCGTCTACTACGACCCAGTTGGTAAAGTTAACCGCAATTTTAGTGTTGAATATAATAAAGCACCTTATTTACTATACAAAAATCGCAAACGCAAATAAATTCAAGGCAGAAAACACAAAAAAATAGAACTAAAGACAAAAAATCGGATATTTTAAAAAAAAACTGCAAAGTCCAATATCTTGAAAACGGTAAGGTTTGGGGTACAGTGTTACATAGTCAAATCAGTCAGGAATCATGGGAACTACAACGTCTTAAAGGATCTAGGTCGACTTACAAGGTAACCCTGTATATATATAATATATATTTTGGTAACTAATAAAATCATATTTCAACTTCACTCTTTTCTTTGTTCCCATTGAGCAGTGTCATTTTTTCAAAATTTGACAAGGAACGAGGCTTAAATAATCGGTACCTACACTTTTTTCGTGAATTTTGTATGTGACCTGAAGTCTATTTAATACTATGTCAATGGTTTTAATCGATTATCGCTCTATTTCTTTCGTGTCTAACATGACAATTGCACTTAAAAGTCGACTTTTAATATCAAAAATAGATATATTTGTCGATCGAGATATCTTACATCTTAGATTGTCTTCTCTCGTCCGCGACATATCTCGGCCACGAGACCGCCAGGTCATGCTAGGCCGGCTGAACATGTATGTAAATTCACGCTTAAGGCTCATTTTCACGATGCAAGTTTCTTGCCTGTTGCATACAATTAAATTGAAGCATAAATGACTTGCATCATGCATGGTCTAAACAACACGTAATATTCTTGATCTGTCATACAAGTTTTGTTTCAATACTTTTCTTGGTGTACACATAACATCCGTTTGAAAGCAATTGTTTACAATTCTTGTATGTCAATTATTGCTCTTGTATATACAAGAAAGTGGCATCGTGTTAATCGGCCTTCATTCTCGAGTTATTTGTGCACTAGACAATTTTACGTGCTCAGTAAAATTGTCTAGTGCCCTTTCCTAGGAATATGTCAATAAAGTGCTTTGGTATTAAGAGAATCACTTAATAGAATAATCTAATTAACAATTTCTTTACAATAGCTCGTAAGTATACAAATCCTTGAACTTCCATTGACCGCCACTGTCTCATTGGTATGCGGTTTACGTTTAGCATTGGAAGTCCTTGGTTCGTTTGCGGTAAACAAAATAACATTTTTGGATCACAGCATATCACCTACTTACTTTTTTTATGCTGTCGACAGACGAGCATGAGGTTCACTTGATGGTAGGTGATACCACACAGAACATCAGTCAATGATGCGCTGTCGGAAATCCTTAGACTGAGACCGAAACGCTCAAACGCAAGAGGTTTTTCCACTTATGAACGGTGGTTCGTTACCCGGTAGAATATTTGATATTCCTCCCTTATTTAATGCCCAAAGTGACCAGACCTGAGGAAGACATACTTATAGAAAATTATAAACCGCGCGGTGTTCTACCAAACGTGCCAACGAGCAAAATCAGTACATACTTATTGATATTTTTTTTAATAATTTGATTATAGATCAGGCAACCGAGCAGGTGGGTTACCTGATAACAAGTAATCAAAACCGCACATGGCTATCCGCGACTTTAAGGTCTCAACTCTCAGATGCGTTGTAGGCTTTTTAAAAATTTTATTCTCGTTTTTTGAAAGCAACGAATTCTTACTTATATAGAGACCGAGACATTTCTAAGATAAGCCCCAAAAGTTTTAACTTCACCTTTTCAAGTGACAAACTAAATCTTAAAATCGATACCTCCTAAATATAATGAGTCAACTTATAGTTAAGAATTTTTTCATGATAACGATTTGAAGGATGTAGAATGGATTGGATTTTAATGATAACAAAAGATTAGAAATAAATAAAAAAATATATATATTTATTTCGTTATAAAAAAAATTCGCTATAAAAATAGTTTTGCCGATTTTTGTTTTTAAATGCATTTATAGCGGTAAATATACAATTTACGTATATAAAAAAAAACCAAAATACCTTAATTTGTTAGATGACTCTATATACCTACTTAGGAGGTATCAATATGTTTACTCTGGTCTACGTCATCTCCCATGCGTCCCGGGTTCGATTCCGAGTTTGATGGTTTAGTGTTTTTCAATTTGGAGCACTTATCTATTAGAGTTTGAGAAATTGGTGGATGTTTGAATCCTGTGCAGGCGGCACGTAAGGTTGATAACAAAAACTGGTGGATGTTGGAAGCCTGTGAAGGTGGATAGCATAAAGCACTAGTGCCACGGTTGCGTGCTAAGCGATCCCGTGATCCCCTAAAAAAATGAAAAAGCTGTGCGATTTTAATATTACAATTATATTTTTGGACTTGTATCATTTAAGTATCGATTGAACAATTACTTTCAGTATTCCAATCTTTTTTGTAAATATTATCATATAAAAAATATATTAAATTATTGTCATTATAGATGGATTATCAGTTGTGTTGAAATTAGCATGCTTCTTTTATCGATCGTCCTGAAACGGTAGCCAAGGACATTGTGCTTTCATATTTACTACAAAGCAGTTTTGTGCCTGTCTCTAAACAGAACGAATCAAAGTAATTCTATAAGTTTATGTTAGCATTGCGACTCTACTCAGATTGATGATGCGATTTGTTCAGTAAGGTGTGGCGTAATACGATATTTATATACATACATAATTGTGGTTTCATTGATACATTTGATACTGTAGCTGTTTTAAAGTTTTTTAAATTACACTTATATTTCATTACGTATAATAATAATTTTGTAGTTTAGAAAATCATATATCTTTTTTTTTGCGTTTTCAAAATATTAGATGTCAGGAGGTGTGTCCGAATCTGGATCGAATGGTCTAAGAGAAGATGATCGTCACGTTCAATTCGATGGGAGTGCTGAAGAAATGAATATGGAGACTCTTGATGATGCGGGTGATGAACGCCGTGCACAAAGACACAAGTAAGTACCGAGATAAAACTTAAGATTAAGTATATGTGCTTACATATTATGTTAATTTATACCTATAGTATAGTTGTATTAGATGTGTTATTATTGCAATGAAACCCCAAATTAGATTAATCCTGAGACTTAATTACTGTTTTTACATTAAAATCTTTGTACCATTTTGTAAACAAAACAGTTCAAAGTTTTAAATGGCTCTCTAGATATTTGTATAAATAGCAATGTATTTTCTATACAAATTAAATAATTATTACGTGTAAAAGTTGGCGAGCTCATCTTTAAAATACGTTGATACGGAAGTTACCTAAGAACATCAGTCGTGGGACAAAAATAGAGTACCAACAGAATCTCGTGATATTGGCATTGTCCCGAGTTTGTTCAAATAGTCTGAAACTCTTCGTTTTTTTTTGTAGTCTAAAATCAATTAGGAGATGCGGTCGTTCTGTGCCCTTGAATATAACGGTCAGAGATATATTTTTTGAGATATGCCAGTGACGTACAGCCGCGCTTCAGATGTTACACACCAACGGTGAGTGACTTCAGCGTATGACAAAGAAAGATAAATAGAATTTATTATGTAAATAAGTGACAGAAAATAGCGGCATATTTCCGTAATAGCTTCACATAATCTGTGTTTGGTATTCAAACAATTGTTTATGCTCTGTCCCAAAATAACATTGTATATTTTTAGTCATCTAAAATTACATCCGGCCTTTCAATTAATCCATGGTTTGTATCAGCAATTCATAAACTATTAATTTAATAGGGAGTGCTGAATTTCATCCTCGCAATTTTGCGTATTCGTAATTGTTTGTTGTTAATGGTTTTCCATCCTATGGTTTCAACAAGTTCATGGAATTCGATCTTTACTAATTACGTACCTACATACATTCATAGACATAGAATTTCCTTAGATTGCTCGAGGATTTTCTATTTCGTTTTAAGATATTATTTCTTATTTTTATTTTATTTATAAATTCTCTTTATTTGGCAATAAATTGTTTACAATTGTGATACACCACTAGTGTACATTAAAAGCCTAGTGAGTACTATAATTAAACTCATCGTTTTACAAGTAAACAAAACTAATACAAAACATTTAAAATGGATATATAAAAAAAGGATAGACAATAGAGAACAATACGTGAATTATTGCGTACGTAGGTATTCCGAATTCAATTCATTCAAGTAAGAGGTATTGCTTCTTTTGTGACTTCCGGGAGATTTTTCGTAGCGGTGTTCTAAATATATTTTTTAAATATTATTCTACAGACAACTAAGTAGACCAAGATTTATTATAGCCCAGACAAATATTATTTAACAACTTTATACTGCCAATATTATTGTAATACGTTGGGCTAGAATACCATACTTGTGGGTAGACCACAACATAACTGCTGCCCCAACCTTTATGTACATGGTTATCTCTAGACGTTGTCGTCGTAGCCTTATAGACGGGGCCTCATATTTTTGGTTCCTTTGATATGGCGGTAGCTATGATATATCTATTACAACTCATTTGTTAACTTAAAATTCGTTCAACTGAGGATGAATATTTCACGTCTAAAATTATATTAAGATTATATGTAACGATACTATACTAATATATAATATACTATATGGTAAATTTTTGTTAATATATTTTTACTCCATTTTTTTCTTTGTCCTCATCGCACTAATAACTAAACTAATGTCACTTTTTCTAAACTTTTTGGCTAGATAACGAAACTTGAGGCGTTTAATAGGATATTTTGGTGCATTGCATGGCCTGAAATGGAAACGTAAGGAAGGATTTCATATCTGTTGTCAAACATTGACAACGATTGTTGATATTGGACGCAGACTGGGAATCAATCAACAAATCGAATGTAGTTTCCGATCTGACACGCTTCGGATTTAATATTGAAATAGGGCAAAGAATATAGCGTTAGTATCTCTTCAGCTCTACTTAAATGAGCAAAGCTACAATAAGGTTATTTTTAAAGAAAGAGTTGAATTAAAATATTATTTTCTCATTTGTATACGGTGAAATAATAGGCGTGTAAAAATTTTAACTGTAACGGCATTATAAAATAAGCAAAACAAATGGTTTTTGTTAAATAAATCAATTATGGCGTGGTAAATAGATTGCGCGCTTCACTGGTGATCGAAATGTTTGAACTAGGTATGTTACGGAGCTTCGATTTCGGTTCCGAAAAGTCGGAACTTCCGATTGATTTTGCACCTCTGATTACGATTTCGGTTCTGATAAATTTGAATCGACGTCGAAGCACATCGGCGGCGGTGGTCACAGTCAGCGCTAATTGATTTAATTAACTGAACTGTTTAAAATTTAAGAAAATTCTTTTATTTTTATATTTCACACCTAGGAAGGTGTTTTATTTTTTGAACTTATATAAATGAAACTGACGAATAATGTTTGTATTTTTTTTATTTACATATCTCTCATTTGTCTCTGCCTCCGATTCCGGTTCCGACAAACCAAATGTAAAAACTCCGATTCCGAATGTGGTTCCGATAAAACCACTTCCGTAACATCCCTAGTTTGAACCGTTCCGGCCACCTACCGTAGTCGCGGTTATTGCATCCGTCCTTGGGTTTAATGGTAACAGGTCAAGATCTTATCATAATAATTATATTGACAATATTCACCTACCTAACTAGGTATGGAAATTGGGTGTTGCTATTATCCAGCCAATTTCATAAATTTTGCACATAGCTTATTCATTCCCGCTGTCATTCTTAAGGCATAATTAGAATTTTGTTTTTTCAACTTATTAATTATTTTAAATACCTATATTTATTAAATATTTAATACACCTTTGCTAAGTATAACAAACTACTAACTTTACTAAATGTGTAAAAAAATAACAGGCTATTTGTAACCAGGGTTTTTATCATATTTAAATACTTAGGTATTTATGTATTAAGAAATTTAAGGAAGGGTCCAATGTATTGATAGCTTCAAAGGTTTGACTTGCAGTAAATTCAGAGCCGGAATGAATTTTCATCCGTTATTTTACATGCGTAAGTACTTACTTCACGAAATTAAGCTGCTGTCGAGATATGTACTTGAACTTAACGGTTTCAGCTCGAATTTAATGAATCTGTCAATCACTACGCAGCTACTCTTAGTTTCTGTTTGGTGTATTTAAACAAATTTTCGAAAACTAAGGATAGCTAAATCTATGTCTCTTATTCTTTCAATATCATTGTGAACTTCTTTTAATTACCCAAATAAATGCTTGAGACTGATCCATTTTTATCAATCTCGTTTACGTCTTTAAACGATTGATTTTTAGTGACGTTTCGTACTTATTTGACTAATATTTTCGTTAATCTGTGACGTTTATGATATTATACTTTTTACTATGCTCTAGCACGAAATACTTGCGAGAAATAATTTTTCTTATCTTAAACCTTTAAGGTTGCACAAGTCGCGGGCTCGAACTCACTGGTGGGCGTCGCCAAAAAGCATGCTATTCTCCCGCACCGCACCGGGGCAGTCATTATTAAGTGAGATGCACGATAATTAGTAAAAGGGGCGTCTAAAAATATACGAAAAAGCCTTTGGAAAATCGAGTTTTATGAAAAAACCACTGCATAAATCAATTACAAATAAAAGTTATTGTATTCTTCGATAATCGTGCTTTGTTTGTTTTGAAAATTTGATACTTCTTTTATTACTAATTTAAGCCCAAAGTTGTGTTAAAAAATGGCAATAAAAACGAATGTTTGGTAGCTCGTAACTTTTTAATGGTTTTTTATTTTACCATTCTGTTTCTGCACAGACAAAATTAATAATGAGACAAAACGATATCATGTATAACTTTGCATATACGGTGCTAAATAGTGGAATAATACCCCCCCGAAATTTCTATGGAAAAAATGTCGACTAGTGTCACCTTAAGAGATAGAGATGAGATTATACTTTCTCTCAAGTAGTTCAGTCCTTGAGTTCTTCAAACGTCCGCGACGTAATATGATGTACTCGGATGTGTATGTATTTACGTTTTATATTGAAGACGCGCTTTTATAAGTGGGAGTGAGTAATATATCTCTATTTTACTCATAATAATCAATATCAGAGATCGTGTTGAATTGAAGAAGAAAATAATTGTCAATTATTGTACATATATCGGATCTGCACTGCAGTATTAATAAAACGTATTCACATGATATGTAGGTATTGTTTGCTGCTATTTGGTATCGATTGAGATTCCGAGAACAACAAGTGCTCATACACTAAAGACCTGATATATTAATTATCTGCGAAGGTTTAGGTACTCCGCGATATCTTTATAGGATTATATAGAATACTCTCAACTGAACTCATATTAACTAAAATTTATATAAACGATCTTCTTAAATTCCGTAGGTGGAATATTCAAAAATCTCGGTGTGCTTTTCTTCGCGTGCTTTATTCTAATGGGTCGCGGGTTCGAATCCCGTCAGGTCTGACAATTCCTATTCACAAATTGTTTATTTGTATAACGGCACTCAAAAATTAAAGAGGTGGGTGGAATATGGAAATTTCAACCGGAAAAGCCGTGAAGTACAAATTGTTCGTTTAGGTTTCATTCTTTCGAATTCCAAATGATTGAAGTAAAAAATAGATTGATCGAAATAGACTTATATCCCCTATTTTGCCCTTAATGGTAATAAACGATATCTGATCTCAATTTTTCACATCCCAGCGGATTATTGCCTATCAACTTTGCGTACCAAAATTAGTCTGATTTTTATAAAACAGATTTACAAAACGTACCTATATTTGATTGTTTTTCGGGTTGAAATCCAATTAAAAACCGGACCGGATAATATAGGACGATGCGGATAATGATGTACGTTGCTAATTTAGTAAACAATTGTGACTGTACATTGTGGACTGCAGCCGTGGGCGATCTCCATTTACACTCCGATGTAGGATATCATTACCTTGAACATTAATTGTCTTTATATCTTATACATATAACATTTTTCGAACTTACTTGATTGTAGGTAATGCCACGGAAGATTAGTCAGTGATGCGCTGTCGACCTATTTTATTTCGAGCATTCTGAAATCTGTAGACTGAAATCAAAACTATACGTGTTTCATCTATGTGTATATGAACGGTGGTTTGTTACCAATTATAGATAATTCTCCCACGCGTTTGATATCTGAAGTGACCTAATTAGGTTTAAAAGGTACGTCATAAGAAAGTGTATATCCTAATGTGTGTCTTATGAATGGCATTTTAACACAAAAAGCAAAAACGCTAAGCAATTTATAAATTCGAATGGTCCTGAAAATTGGGCTTGAAAAATGCATCAAACTTTGTCAAACAATATAACGTCGTATTGAGTGCTTACAATCTATACTAATATTATAAAGAGGAAATAGTTTGTAACGATTTAACTCAGTGATTCCCAAAGTGGTCTATATCGACCCCTAGGGGTCTATGACAACCTGCAAGGGGTCTACGTCAGCGAAAAAAAATTTGGGGGTCCATGAAATGAAAATGGGGGTCCACGATAGTGGATCTCAACACATACACTGATAGTACCTATTTACATACATCATACTATCTTATAATATCAAAACATATACATTATTTATAAAAGTACCTATGAAGTAAAAAATGTATTACCTATATATTTTTATAAAATTGTGTAAGTTGTAGGATGTTGGTATTCGCTTTGTGGTCGCAATACATTTTGAACTTGTAAAAACCTGAGAGTCGCAGTCTCAAGTAAGTAAGTACCCTACACGGAAAAACATGGCAAGGGGTCTACGACACAAAAAAGTTTGGGGAACTCTGATTTAACTCAAAAACTACTCGACCGATTTTAAACATTATTTCACCAATAGAAAGCTACATTATCAGCGAATAACATAGGCTATTATTAGAGTTTTTTGTGTATATTACATCTACATTGGTGAACCCGGGGTGGATCACTAGTGATTTATATAGACCATGTATAGTATTTTTAACGTTGACTCTACGAGTATCACTGTGTATTAAGAAAGTCTTTTACTTAAGCATCCAGTACTCGCAAGAGTTTTACGAAAAGTGCCAACAGTTGTTTCTGTTATGTAGTTCGTGTGAATATATGTATATGATGGTATATTTACTAAGGACATATTATTAACGAAAATATTACATTTGAGTCACCTTTGTACATATCGATTACTTTTTTGCATGTTAGAGAACTAGAGCGGATTATTATATAAAATAAAACAAGTATGTAATAGGCAATTATAATAACTGAGGAGCTGGTTTTAAAGTTTAGTTGCCGAGATGGTTAACCGTACTAACGTAAGTTTACTGTTGACTCTCAGGTATATTGTTAAGTCAGTTTCCAAGATATGTAGTGAGTTAACAATGCTTTCTTAAAAATTAAAATATACATTTCTCCAAAGCTAGTTATTTTCTTTGAGATGCACTATCTTCTTATGTGTATATCCGCTCGAGAGTTCTCTATCGATTTTAATGGGATATACGGAACAGAAGTAGGCATACATATATTGTTAGATTGTACACTTAAAAAAACGCTGATAATATGTAATTAGACAAGGGCCGTGACTTTGAGTTCCACGGTGATACGATCAGTATCCACATAAAAAACAATCTGTAAAATTTGTACAAATTCAAATATCATTTATTCATATAAGTAACACAATGTCGTGAATAAAAAAATGAAAATGAACGTCAATAAAAAAATACATATTGAATGCTTATAATTTTACATTTACTGTCAGTTCTCAAATCAAGCGTAGAACGGACGAGAAGAACTCGCAATGAACTCTCCGCCACTCTTTTTAATCGCCAAGTTTTTTGTTTTACAAAATGTTTGTCAGAAGCTGCAACCATTACACCATGTTCCACGTGACATATTTTAGTAACTAACATCACCGCATATTATCGTGGGAACAACACGCAAACACATAGTCGAAGCAACTAATATCACCGCATACACGAATTCAAGTCCGACCTGTCACCACAAGTAGCACCCGTCCAAGTTAATGAAATAATATGAATTATTTATATCTGCAGTCGTCATTTACATCCGCATAAAACTCGCAAGTACTCCCTACAAGAAGGTGCCCGGGGCGGTGGGTTGTTGAGTCTGCCGGTTGGTGAACGTAGGGCGCTAACCGCCGCGAATGAGGAAGCACTACCAGAAGCCGACCAGGATGACCTTCGAAGCCATCGCAATGAAGACCCTAGAGCTTTACGTCGACACAAAATACAACCGAGAGTAAGGCTTATTGTATTTATTTATACATATGAGACAGATTTATGCCACTGAATGCTAGGTTGGAAGATATTTATCCCTTCAGCTATTGCTGAAATTAATAATGATGCACTATTGGAATCTGATAGATCTAACTGCAATTTCCATTCATCTGGATCTCGGAAAGAGTTCCAATATTTCTTCTGTTAATTTTACATTCGAAATGGCCATACATAGGAAAAATACTAATCATGTCTGATCCAGTAAGAACAGCCGGCCTAGCAGTCAAAATTTTGTCGACCGTTTTCTCGTGTTTTAATCGATTATCTCTTTATTTCTTTCGGGTCTAACATGACAATTACACTTAAAACTCGGCTTTTAATATCAAAAATAGATATACATATTTGCCGATCTAGATATCTTTTCTATCGAAATTCTCGATGTCGAGATATAATATATCGAGATGTAAGATATCTTAGTTTGTCTTCTCTCGTCCGCGACATATCTCGTGGCGGTCATGCTAGGCCCGGCTGAATACGATCCTTATCTAAGGGTTTATACTCGTACGTATATCTATACCTACGTACTAGTATCAACAACTGTTCTAACGTTTATCTCTCTCAATTACATAGAGACAGAAAACTTATTCTATTGAAAGTCTCTGTATGAGGCCATTTCACACGTGTAGGTAATATGTTTTCATTATAGTTCATGTTCGTCATTCTTTTTTTAAATATTAAGGTAGTTCGTTTTCCATACAAAAAGTCATGATTATTAACGAAGTCAGTTTAGAGTTTCGATACTTATAATCTTAATAAATCTTTCACGTTGTTATATGCATGATTTCTGTATAAAATAACATTATTTTATTAACTCCGCGCAAAGAACTCCCGGAAAGTAAATAGTTGCACAAATATTTAGTATCGAAACTCTAAACTGACTTCGTTAATAATCATGACTTTTTGTATGGAAAACGAACCACCTTAATGCATTTTTTAGGACACGTGTGTACTGTTTGGCTTTCTTAAAATATATATAACTGTTATGAAATTGTATCAGTTTAACTATAACCCTCAGCTACCCACACTTAATGCGGGTTTCTTTATTTAAAAATATTCTTTGAACGACTATAATTAATATTCTTTGAACGAAATGTATTTATATTATAAATCTAATTATCCCAGGTATCAACAGTGCATGTCAGCAGAAAAGATGGAGGCGATAAAGTTAATAACATCTTATCCGAAACCGCTTATAAGAAAATGTATGACCACAGCCCTCATTCGGTAAGAAACTAATCTGCAGGTTTTCCCATTATTATCTAAGACTTTAGGTATCCGATATAAATTCTTTTCATATCAACAGGTAGCGATATTGATAAAAATTTTAAATCACGAGATATAAGTTGTTTTATAAAATGTTTTTGAGGAAGTATTTTGACAGTACCTTTCGACATGTCTGTCATGCAGGTGTTCGTCCAACTCGACGAGTTGTTAGCCACTGTTGATGGCGACGCTGAGTGGAAAGAGACTGCCCGTTGGATCAAATATGAAGAGGATGTGGAAGAAGGATCTGCTCGTTGGGGCAAACCACACGTTGCTTCTCTATCCTTCCACTCCTTGCTAAACTTACGCCGATGTTTGGAAACGGGTGTGGTGTTATTAGACCTCGAAGAAAAAGACCTCCCTGGAGTGGCATACAGGTATTTGGCTATTTATTTGGTGACAAATTAATAACATCTAAATTTTGATAAAAATTATCAAATATAATTTTAAGGTAGGGTAAGCCATATACACTGATAATTTGCACTGACTGAAGGACAAGTAGTCATGGACATACAATAAAAAAATGATAACTTTCAGTTAATTCAATTTAGAATAATATATTTAAACAGGATTGACTTGAACTGAACGTTAAATGGTAATATTTTCTTTACATAGTTAAAATCATCAGTACAGAATATGTAATACACAATTACCCGAAACAATGTACAATAAATATAATAACTGAGGACTTTTAAATAAAATACTGTATACCGGATTAAAACGCGATTTATTATTTATATTGTTTAAATTATTTATCCCGACGTTTCGGATGCTTTTCAGCAACCCTGCCCGTGACCACGGTTGCTGAAAAGCATCCGAAACGTCGGGATAAATAATTTAAACAATATAAATAATAAATTGCGTTTTAATCCGGTATACAGTATTTTATTTAAATGTGTGATACTCGCGTTAATAAAAGACAATATTAACTGAGGACTTGAAGACTTATAGTTTTATTCATTTAGGGTGGTTGAGAGTATGGTTACGGATGGCTTAATAGAAGAAGATGATAAGCCAGTAGTGATGCGTTCACTACTGCTACGTCACAAACACGTGCATGACGAGAGATTCAGATTCTCCATCAGTGGCCGCAAACAATCATCCTACACAAGTTTACAGGTAGTTATTTTCTTGATGTACATTATATATTTAATATTATAACAAACTAGCGACCCGCCCCGGCTTCGCACGGGTCAAGATTTTTTGAAAAAAAAAAGGCAGGGGTTGTATATATTTTTAATGCCACATTATAAAAAAATAAAAACAAAAAATTTCGTCCAAAAATTAAAAAAAAAATTTAGGAGTGGACTACCCCAGAATTTCATCAAAATCGGTCAAGCCGTTTCGGAGGAGTATGGCAACGAAAACTGTGACACGAGAATTTTATATATTAGATAGGTACTTAGTAGTAAGCGCAAGAACATCCTATAAACACTATTTCTTTAAAATGGGCATGTAAAACGCCGGTCAAGCCGCTGGTAAAATTGCTTTATCTATAACATAGAAATAGGTTTCACAATTAATCTATCAGATAAAATCTTATCCTCAATTTTGCACAAGATAGAAGATATGCCTATGTTATGCCTATTTCCTTGTATTATTAAAAATGTATGTGAAAAACAGTGATAATTTTCAGCATTATCGATTTTACCGTCAGGTTTTTTATCAAAGATTATGGTGATAGGTACGGTTCGCATGGATTATATTCATATTTTGTAAGAACGAACCTTCCAAGGATATCATGACTGTTCATATTTACGATTATTTGCATCACATTTAAATATTTGTTTTGTTTAATCCGATACCTGACAAAGTCTACATGATTTAACACTTATATTTAAATAAATCGACAAAAATAATTTAGGTTTTTTATCAATAATAATAATAATCTTTATTAATTACTGCTATTTTTACATAAAACAATTTAAACCCAGACTCCTGATATAGTTAAAACTGTGTTACGTGAATCTGTGCCTTCCCAATTTTATCAGTAACTTCAGAAATGCTATAAAAATACAAAAACGGAAACACATTTCTTATTACATTTTAAACTAAAGCAATAAATTAATACAAAAATATTTTTTGTAATTATTATTGTCTATAGAAAATTACAATTTTAAAGTTGATTAAAAATATATGTAAATACAAGAAAAATAATTAAGAGAAAAAAAACATATCAAATCATTATTCAACTATTGACAATTTACCTATATATAGCATTATAATATTTATAATAGCTCTGTGGATCCATCAGAAAGGGTAACAATGATCACTTGAGCGTGTTAACAGTCGCTGTGGCTAGACGACGGTGCATTGTGCCAGCCCGGGCCGGGCGGAATGCGAATCCGATGTTCCCTCTGCTCCAACACCGGCTCCTGTCGAAGACACAGCACCCATCTTATCGTACGGAATACTCCTGTGCGCCTGACCCCTATTATTCGCACATATTTGCTCGAGTAGTGACGGTGTATTAGTTTCATTACAAATCCAAAGCGATCGAACATTCACCTGATTGAATAGAAACATGTCCGTCGTACGTTGACTGAAATTTCAATCCTAACTAAATCTAATTGGATAAGAAAAATAAAAATCTTTATTCAGCTAACTGAATTTATTTTATTTGGTACATCTAGCTATGCCCCTGGATTGTCATACTTATAGTCAACGTACGACAACATGAGTGTGCCAACATCATTTTTATCATCCAATAGAGCAGCTCATTGATTTTTGTTTCTCACTCTGCGTAAACTACGTCTTCAAAACATCCTTGACCGATTGACACGAGACGCATTTAATGTTACAGTGGTAACAGTGTGAAATGAATGTTACCATCAATCATATTGTAGATGCTTCGAAATGGTTTTTATATTTGTTAGTAATTTTTTTCAATGCACGATGATTGTAGGTTGTACATAATATTATTTTGAGTAGATGAAAATATTCTGGTTTACTTTGAAAGATTATAATCATCTTAAAGATTCAGTTTGCGTGGTTTTGGTTTAGCTTGATTTCATATATGTAGATTTGTGAGATTTCACACAGATATATTGAATATTTCATTAATTTATACGTATTTATTGTACAAATTAATGATTTTTTTTTGTCGAGAATTAAGTCAACGGTATATTTTAATTGAGATATTATAAAATATTTACAGAATTTGTCTGATCAAAGACGCCGTCAGAGTTCCCATGCGATAGTGGGAGACCGCTCAGATACACGCAAGAAATCTTCAGCAACTGGTTTAGACACACGCGAAGTAGAGTACATCGCCTCTGGCAATGTCGGTTCACAGGATGAATTGCGTCGTACTCATAATGACTCCATCATGAAAAGAATACCAGATGATGCCGAAGCTACAACGGTACTGGTCGGTGCCGTGGGTTTCTTAGACCAACCAACTATTGCCTTCGTACGACTAGCTCAAGGAATCCAAATGCCTTCGATTACTGAAGTCCCAATTCCAGTGCGTTTCATGTTTATCCTGCTCGGACCGACGACTGCCGATCTCGATTATCATGAAGTCGGTCGTTCGATTTCAACGCTGATGTCTAACCCAGCATTTCATTCTATTGCTTACAAAGCAGACGATCGCCGGGAGCTCCTCTCAGCCATTAATGAATTCTTAGATGATTCTATTGTCCTACCCCCCGGGGATTGGGAGCGCCAAGCATTACTGCCTTTTGAAGAACTGCGGGCTAAGAGTGAAATGATTCGCCGCCGAAAACAACTTGCGCTAGAAAGAAAACGCGCTGCAACTAAAGAAACAGCAGCTCCGATCGATGAGAAAAAAGCTCTATTAGTTGCTGAAATTGGGGGTCCACCGGATAAAGAACCAGACGATCCACTTTCAAAGACTGGTCGTTTATTTGGAGGTAGCTACTTAAATATTTTATTCCAGGATACATTGTACATATATATTAATTTAATATATTATATTAATATGAATTTTAATGATCCTCAGGTGTAATACGAGATATGAAAAGACGGTATCCTTATTATATTTCGGATTTCCGGGATGCGCTTAATGGACAATGTGCTGCAGCGACAATATTCATGTACTTTGCTGCACTTTCATCGGCAATTACTTTTGGAGGTTTACTTGCTGAAAAGACGTATAGAACAATCGGAATTTCTGAAACACTGGTATGCATCACGTTTAAATGTCGGAGTACAATAATCCAATTATATAATGTTAACTTTATCAATCGATAACATTGAGAGATAAAGATATAGTTTTCGCGAGATAAGGAATTGCGTGCCAGTCTATCTACTTATCGGAAAGCGATTTATGATATTGTCACGTTGTCAAATCTTTATTATCTGGTAGTAGATTGCAATTAAGAATATAATTTACCATCGAATAACATATGAATTTCTATAAAATAATTTTTGACGGGACGACATGTTTATAATTTACTGTAAGCATGTCTTCCCCTAATTTGGTACTTTGGGCATTGATCGGGTGGCAGGAATATCGAAATTCCGACCGGGCAACGAACCACCCTTCATAGATGGAAAAACCGTGCAGTGCATGTTGCGCGTTTTGGTTTCAGCCTATGAAATTCTGAATTCTCGAAGTAAAAAAGTAGGCCGACTGCACATCACTGATTGATGTTCTGTGGCTGTGGTTTCACCTACCATCAAGTGAATCTCATGCTCCATAGAATTTAGACAACTCTACTTAAGAAATCGTTTAAAAAATGGCTTGTATTTAGTATCCGAAATATTTTGCAGGTATTCACATGTGTTGGAGGGGTGTTTTTTGCTTTGGTTGCCGGACAGCCAATGATGATCACAGGCGCAACAGGTCCCCTTTTGCTACTAGACGAATCACTAGCTAATTTCTGTCATTCCTACGGTTTTGACTTCTTGGCAGCAAGGATGATTTGTGGTTTATGGATGATTGTAATTGCTATCCTTGTAGCATCTCTTGAGGGCAGTGTCGCAGTGAAGAAAATTACAAGGCAAGTATAGTCAAAGAAGATAGATTTCCTATGTTATTTGGTATAATTAATCACGTATAATAGAGGTACTTAATATGTACCTATTTGGTTAATTCATCAGTGCGGTAAAAGCGGGCAATTATACGAAAGAACACTGAGTACCTACAGTTTTTATGAAAATGTAAGAAGTGTTTACTAAGGATACGAATTTTGTTAAAACTAAAACTATATTTTATAAGAATATCTAAAATTGCTTTTATATTTATTCTTTTATTGAAATAACTAAATCGTATTGAAATCTCGTTACTTTCCAAATTAAAAGCTTAAAAATGTTTCCCTTCAGTTGTTATTTGGGCATTTCAACCCGGATTAAATACTAATACATATTATGTACAAGTAGGAAATAATTGTTAAAAGGTTTTGTTTATAATTTATAGCAATCGCACTTTATTACATTCCTTACTACGTGTTTTGTACACCTGAGTGAATTCAGTTTCCATATTACAACAAACTGTATTATTATGATAACTATACAAGTAGGTACTTGATTAACTCATTAGGTATATGAAGATTTAACCTTAAGTACTACTCGTATATTGATAACAGTATGAAAATCACTTTTTTCAGGTTCACGGAGGATATTTTCGCGTTCCTTATATCGTTAATCTTCATTTCGGAACCGATTACGAACATAATAAATTTATATCGAATGCATCCACTTGGTTACGACTATTGCGAGAAGGAGAATATCACAGTTTCTTCACCTCTTATAATGAATTCGACGAATTTAGGTAAGTCAGATTTTTCGCATATTAATTATTATTATAATACTAAATGCCACAAATATTTGTATGAACAAATAACAAAAATAAGCTCTATTCATACTCGTATATACCACACATATTTTGTTTTTCTTTATGTATTTTTCTTTCGTTTTTCTTATTGGTGGTATTTTTCTTTTAATACCTTTCCCGTATAAAATAAGCTAAATGTTAATCAAACATATATATATTTTTTTATATTAGAGGAGGCAAACGGGCAGGCGGCTCACCTGATGGTAAGTGACTACCGGATGTCCATGGGCGAACACCAGGGGTCGTTAGGATACGTTGCCGGCCTTTAAAATATAAATGTTATAAACTGGCTTCTAATCTCGGTTCTCAAAGTCAAAACTGTCATATTTTAGTGTGAATTATAATTTATTTTAACTAATAAAATATCTTGATCGAAATACAACTTTATTTTCAGGTAATGGGACTGTTATTAATACGATGCCACAATTACCGACACCGGATCGTGTACAACCACAACCAAACACCGCATTGTTCTGCACAATACTGACTCTAACCACCTTTATAATCGCTTATTATCTACGTATTTTCCGTAACGGAAAATTTTTAGGCCGCAGCGTAAGTACTTATTTCCCGCTAATGTGTCCCGCCATCTCTTAAGCCAGGGGTTCCCAAAGTTTGCGCTGCTTCACCCTGGTGCGCCGAAGGCCGTAGATGTGTGTATTTTTGTGCCTATCTACGTTTATATTAGCATTTAGCATTAGTCTCTCTACTCTATTCGACTAGATAGGGTGCCGAGATACAATATTAAACCTCTTGGTGCGCCTTAAACTCAAAAAGTTTGGGAACCCCTGTCGTAAGCAGTATTATTATAGGAGTCCTTGATGCTACATAAAATGTATCGCGCTGTCACCTTCTCTTGAAAGTAAGATAATATGTATATGATCTGTGCGAAAAACTTGCACTTTACTGTTTTATTTGGAAGACACTTACCCTTCGATGTCTCATTCCCAACTGAATTTCTCTCAGGGTCTCGGGACCCTCTCGTAAGTTTTATTAAAATCAGTTCAGAGCTTTATACATGATAACATGACATTCCAACAAACAGAGTAATGAGTATGTAGTATATTTTTTTTTGGTATTTTCTATACAGGCACGACGAGCGCTTGGTGACTTTGGTGTCCCAATTGCTATTGTATTCATGGTGGGAGTATCAGCCTTCGTACCTGTATGGACAGAAAAACTAAAGGTTCCCGACGGGTTGAGCCCCACAGCTGATCGGTCATGGCTTGTACCTCTTAACCCAGGATTAGAAACTATACCGGTATGGGCCATCGCTGCCATGGCTCTACCCGCTCTCATGGTGTACATTATCGTCTTCATGGAAACACATATTGCAGAGTAAGAAACACTTTCATAGATTTTTTGGGAACATGAGTACTCATGAGGTTCAATTTATACGTGCAATGCTTTGCGAATATTGATTTTGTACTTAGCGAATGATTCATAATTTTTATAATAAAGCTCGGCGATTGGTTTTCAAATAAAATAGTATTGCAAATTTCTAATAGGTTGATTATCGATAAGCCGGAGCGTCGCTTGAAGAAGGGCAGTGGTTTCCACATGGACATTGTGGTAATGTCATTGGTGAATGCTGTGTGCGGAATGTTCGGAGCTCCGTGGCAATGTGTGGCGACTGTGCGATCTGTCAGTCACGTCTCTGCTTTAACCGTTATGTCTACTACCCACGCGCCTGGTGATAAGCCGCATATCGTCGAAGTTAAAGGTAAATTCCAATCTACATTAATTTAAGCCTTAAAAAATCTGTGCATAGTCTTCTTGGATGCAACCTAAGTACATAATTGTATGATTCTGAACCAGCAAGTTATGATTTATAGATTTCATGTCTTTTTTACAAAATACTATACATCTGTATAGAACATAAACTAAACGGATATTTATACAATATCAAATAGTCAGAGAGAAATCTGCGCGTAAATCTTGCACTTTATTGTTTTACACTAAAGTAGTCGGAGAGAATCTATGGTTAGAAAAAATGGTGTGAATGTTTGATTTCAACTATGTACGCGTTTTCATGCAATAGTCACTGAATCCATCAAATCTGTTTCGAGCCATGCGTACAGAGGGGTAAGCACGAACAAGTATCGAAAGAGTATTCGTATCGTCGAACTGTCATTTGTATGAAATTTCCAAGGACTTTATATATATAACAGGACTGAGTACTCGCAGCCTGATAACGAGCCGAGCAGGACGTTTAGTACGGAGGAGGTGTGTCACTTTCTAATAGGGTAACCACAATATTATTGTTACGCGGGGCTTGTAATTATTATAATATTTGTAATCACAAATCGGGAACAAACCTACAGAAACCAAGATTTCAATAACATTTTGTATGCTAATAAAGGCTACTATATCACATTTATTTTATTTTTTTGGAGGTGTTCACTCTATAATAACCCCATAAAAATGCCTAAAATATAATATAAACATATCCATTATAATTATTATTAATAACAAAGCTTGGTATGAAAAATAATATATTCTCCTGTAAGTCTACCATCACTAGAATCATTTCACAATTTTAAAAAAGTCTACTTTTTTCATATTTTGTTAAATATTTCTACAACAACTTGGTTTTAGTCCAAAATAAGTATACATATAAACTCCTCAAAACGACGGTATAGTCATGAATAGACTTTTCCATTGGGGGCAGATTGCCTGTGCTTAACCGGCTAGCCTCAAGACCCTTAATTTTAAGTATGGATGATATAACAAATTCAAATAAAAGAAACTGCATTCATTGAATTTATTTTTTTCTTAAGTAATTAGATTTTGATTTTGATAGAATATTCTTAAATTGAAATATGAATTACTTAATGCCTTCACTAACTGCAACTTATGGGTTCCTCATTACATTGAACAGGATGTGGAGGGCAAAATAATTTAAGTTTTGTAAAAATAAATGCTTTAGTATCATCAAAATCTTATTTTTGATAGTATTTCTGAATCAGGAATACATTGTTCGACGGGTTGTAACGGGGCCTTACTCAGTACTCTTATCTGCTTATTTTGTGCCTGCAACAAAATAATAATATAACTTCATGAATTTTATACATTTGCTCAAAAAGTAGACTTTTCTGTGTTTTGCGTGCAGTAAGTTATATTAATATATGTAAGTAGGTAAGTGTCCATCAGCTAATAATGGGCTTACCGTAAAAACAGACGGTATTGCGGCTTTCAATAACTGTTGGGAATTAGCTGTACTAAAGTGAAGGCTACATACAACGGAGCTTTAAGTAATCTTTTATGACATCAGAACAACATTTAGCCATATTTTTTCTGGTTTTCATTCTTCGGAAAACTGTCAAAGAAATAAAAATAATAATACGTCATGGCATATGATAACACCAGGGATAACGGACCCTTTTTTTAAGTTGGTTAAACAAATTAAATGAATGGCTTTGCACCTTATTTTTTTTATTTGGTTTACATAACTACTAACAATATTACACGCTGATGATAGCAATCGTAGGTATAACAAACGGATCATAAGACACTCCGACCAACTAATCCCGAAATCCCGCATGATATGGTTACCCTATTTGTTATAAATCTAAAATTACCTTTTTTCGGCTTACCTGTAAAATATTATGCTGCAAACATCATAGAATTCACTTTTACAAAATTGTACACAACACTTTTTCAATTGTACACAACTATTTCTTCGAAGAAACCTTACTAAATTACGAAAAATAAATAAAAACAACTATTATGACATTACATCGCATAAATGCAATGACATGCCATGACACATCAGTCATCAAATGATTGATTGACATTGATTAATTTCTATCGCTTGACATGTGTTAGAAAGAGCTAAACAGCCTCCGTACTAGATATCTCGCTCGGCTCGTTTTGCCTCTGTCAATGTTGGAAGCCAAAATTGAGTCTTAATACCTATACCTTAAGATGTGTTTTTGTAATTTTAAATTTTGGCAGTGCTCAGTCCTGTTATATATATAAAGTCCTTGGAAATTTCAAATATTTTTTCATACAACTGACAGTTTGACGATTCGAATACTTTGTCGATAGTCGATCGTGCTAGGCTCCCAGTTACTACAATGCGTGACAGTTAAATTAAAAGTAACATGTAGGTGACACATTTTTTCTAATAATTGTATTTCTTTTTATTTTCAGAACAACGTCTGACTGGTCTCCTAGTTGCCATATTAGTAGGCGTGTCGGTACTAGCATCTGGCTGGCTCCGTCTTGTGCCAATGGCCGTATTGTTCGGAGTTTTCTTATATATGGGTATCTCGGCTCTTGGCGGTATACAGTTTTGGGATAGATGCATTTTGTTACTGAAACCAGTTAAACATCATCCGCAATTGCCATACGTTAGAAGAGTAAGTTGAAATTTGTAATGATGAAGCGTATTATCAGTTAACACATTGAAGAACACTCGTATTCTTTGTATATTATATTTTGTATTTGTATTATAATAAGGTTCATAATAAAATAAATATGCCTAAAAAAACGACGTGTACAGCCGCCCGCCGTATCAAAGTGTTCTATTGACGACGACCTCAGCAGTCGTGTCCTTCAATGTGTTAAGTTTTGAATATAAAAGTGGACGGGTATAGGGCAAGAGGGAGACCATAAAAACCATGGTTGATATGGCCAGTGAAAGAAGATAATGGAAAAAGAGAACATACTGCGCTGATTCCAAATAAAAAAAGGGGAACAGGGCAGAAGATGCTTAGTATCAGAGCTTGCATAATAACTTAGCTTATTTTAATAAAAATTGATATAGAATTATTGTAAAATACCTATATGACTGTCCTTGCACTATGGATGTCAATTGAAATTTATTTACTAAGATTTTCAATTAATTTAATGTTTTTTTTTTCAGGTACCCACTATGAAAATGCACCTATTCACATTGATTCAAATTGCGGGAATCATTATTCTTTACGCGGTGAAATCTTCGCGGTTCTCTCTCGCGTTGCCGTTCTTCTTAGTTATGATGGTACCTTTAAGGATGTCGCTTGTCCACATCTTCACACCACTGCAACTACGAGCGGTACGTTTAGAGGTCTTCTTAAATTTTTGTTAACTATATCTTTTAAAACATTAATTGTTTCCCTTCGGTATGATAGCGTAGATCTTTTGAACTAAACATAGTTATAAAGGTAAAATTTCTACGCTATTTTTATTTAACATTATTTATTTAATTATCATCGAAAGTGTCCATATGAAATCACCATAGAATTTAAATGACAAGTTGAAAAGTTATCCGCCACAAATAACCCCTTGAATAGTAATATTATAACTTATACTGAACCTAAGACCATCAAGACATGACACGTGGTTTTATTCGCCAACCCTAAAGGGAACCCTGTAAACAGATCTATCTAGAGTCTGGAAGCTCCGAAACGTAGGTATTTCCTATGGGGTGTTGTGTTTTCGATAACAACCGAAACTAAGTCTCCGCTAAATATAGGTACCATTTGTTTCTTTTTATTCTCAGTTTGTAATGTTTCTTTAATTATAACTAAGTTTTTTATTATGTGTAAGTCTTAAAATAAAATTTACATTGATTCATTCATTCATCATTAAGACAGCAATAATTATAACAGACAGCAGTGCAAGAATAATATGAAATGAAATGAAATATTTTATTAGCATCTTTGACTATTTTATAGTCAAAGTTTTGGCATGCAATTTTTTTGGTCATATATACATATGTATATAAAAAATATCAAAATACAATATTATTAATTACATCATTTCATCATTACCTATATAAAAATGTCATTAAAATTTAAATTCTTAAACGTTACTTATGTCCATTCCTCAGTTCATCAATATAAGCTTGAATCTATTATAGGTACATTAAATTATAAAGTACCTATATATTTAGACCTTAGACTTTTTCCTCAAGGTAATCTTTTGTTAGGTAATAGACTTTATTTATTAGGAACTTGTAAATAGTTTATTTATCCCGACACCGCCAAAAACTATTTTTAGCTAACTGACGTATTTTTAATATAATATGATTTACAGTTGGATGGAGTACAAAAGGACATAGACAAGGATGATGAGCCCGATTTCTATGAAGAAGCACCTTTGCCATGATAATATACTCTATCTAATAGTGATTCCGCGAGCCATTTTTAGAAAGCGAACACTATTTAAATCTTGATGGTACATGTGGCTGATCCTTGTTTGAATTATATCTGAATGCATGGACGTTAATGTCTTACAGGAAGGGAACATTATGATAATCAAGAGTAGAAGTGTTGAACTTAATAACAGCTGTTCGTATTGAAATAGCCAAAGCTCGTAGTGCTAAGATTAACTTAAATTTTGCTTTATTATATTTATTTTAACACTAAGATACCTGCATTATTACTTAACAGTTTAGTTGATTTTGTCACCAAATTTTACGATTTTTCGTTATATGCCATGTGTTAGGCTTGAAGAGATTTCGAATATATAATTTAAAATAATACATTTATTTAATTTAAATATATTTCTTACAGTTTGTTATCATATCACCAATGGTAGGGAAATAATGTAGTTTTCCATTTTGTGTTTTTTAAATATATTAGCTCTAGATATAGGAGCCAAAGTGTAGGTGCCAAAGAAACAGTAGATACTTAGAAAATAGATTAAGCTTCGTAAAATATAATATTTATTAATTGTTCCCCTGGGACAGTAATATTAAGAAATCGATAGTGCGGTATTAAAATTATGAGTTAATATATCTAAAATGCATAAATATTATATTTATACATATATAGTATCTTTATGTTATAAGTGTTTATTATGGCAGCTTATTATGATTATGATTAGATATACATTTTGTTCATCAAACTATAAGATTATTTAGAGAAATAGATACTATAGAGTCACTTTGGATATTATTACTATAATTGATTAATGTATATGTACCTTCATATTACCTGTGGTCAAAGTACTTAAAAATGAAACAACATTTAGAAACTATATTTCGAACTTTAGTAGATAATATTTTATTAATTCATGACATACATTCCATTTTATATTATTATACTTGATAATATGATTGCTAAATTTTTATTTATTATTTATTTGATAGTATTCATTCGATTTAATTCATATTTAAAAATTATGAAGATCAAATGTATGTGTATGGATGATATTAAATATTTGAGAAAGTTTGTATTTCTAAATTATAATATTTCATAAATGTTGTAAGTACTTTAAAAGTCGCTCAATATGTAATGATTTAAAGCTATTTTTCCCTAGTGGTATAATTTTTCATTAAGATTGAGATGGGGGGCCAACTTCGGACATATATGTCAAAATGTGCAACAATTGAGACTGCACATTACTGTAGTTTTGTTAAACAGATTGCAGTGAATATATTTTATTTTTTATTAAAAATATTCTCAAATTAACATTAAACAGAATGAGCACACCATTTATATATTTTTGTGTTTAAAAATACATCATGAAATCAGTGGCGTCGTAAGGCGTGGGCGAAGTGTGCAACCGCCTACGGCCGCGCGACCCAGGGGGCCTCGCGCCCCGAAAATTATTATGCCTTACTTAAAAGCCGCGAACGCGCCAAAAAAAATTTGCAGGCCGAGGGCCCCGCAAAATTAATCTTGCCCACATAAGAATTAGGTCTTACGCCGCCACTGCATGAAATGTGTCATTGTAGCACAAAACTTCAAAGATGGGATTTCAAAATTGATTTATAATTCCTGATGAGAGTTATGAAAATGGTGAAAATGAGATGGGTTACTTACTTTAATATTGTTGAAACTAGTACAAGGTATTCATTTGTTAAACAAATATTTATTTGGACTATACGAGTTGTAAGTATGTAGTTATAATAATACCAGTTTCTTATTTTAAGTACTAAATGTTATCGTTATTTGTCATTAAACAAATATTTGTATTGATATTAAGAATTAAACTATCTAGACAAGTGATAGCGTGTCAAGCCGAGTTAAAAAAAAGAAGTAGCTTGCAGCACCGTGTGTAATATTACCATTGGAACCATTTGGAGCAACTTTTGACACCTTCATTATTATTATGATTATACCTTTTAGGATCTAAATGGGTGCCAAGTTCTGTAGGCAATCCCGAAATTTATTTATAACAACGTATATGTATAATTTGTTGAACCTCAACATTGACTTGGCTAGTTTGTATAGTTGCCGAGATGTAACTTGGCAAGCGTCGTTAGATGCGCAGAGTTCATTTTTTAGGTCTCTTTGGTTATGTAGCGGGACGCGGGGAAGAAGCTAGCATCGTTCCGAGCGGCGATTGGTTGCTCAGTTGACACTTGTATCTCGCAGTGTGTTGACGTTCCGTTCGCTCTCCAGTACACTTCCGTGCATTAGAATTTGACCCTTTTGTTTTTTTGCGTTTTTGTTTTCATTTTCTATATAGTAATTTTTTTAACACTTAACTGTATATATTTTATTTATAACAAATAATATATTACTATCCTTTGTTTAACTTTCTTCCAAATAGACATATTTAAACATAAATTTTGGAAATAAATAAATCCAACTAATTATTCTAAAATATAAATAAAAATGTATATATCTGATAATAATAAATAAAAATAATAAAATACTATATAATTATTCAACAAGCCTTTTAAAGGTGACCATTTTTTGGCACAAAGTGTACATGCGCGAACTTACCCCCACTACGCCAAAACCTTGCCAAGTTACATCTCGGCAACTATACATACTAGCCAACTTATCATCTTTATGTTATGCGCGAGTTATTATATTGATAGGTATAGGCACCCATTTAGATCTCAATCATTTTTTCGGTGAAGTCGACAACCACACCATATCATAATATTGAACTTGGCTCCAATTTTCACATTTGTGTTTGGTGGGATTAAATGTTTATGAAGTATATATTTCTGTTTGAATAATGATTTTTACGTAAATAGCTTTGTAATGTTGTTAATAACAGATTTAAATATTAAGATTCTCTCTTCTCCATCTGTTATTGGCTTCAGTAGTGTCTTGGAACACAGCCTGTATTTTCTAAAATACCATCACTTAAGCAGTTATGTAATTAAACTTACTATAGTAACTAAAAATAATATTCACAAAGTATGCTGGTACTGCAAGATCTACAAGTATCTCAGATAATATTATAATATAATGTATGTTCGCAAACCTATTTAATAAATTGGTGTCAAATATTTTAGTTGTATCATTATTAAACGTTTCTCCTCTTTTTAAAGCAGTTTTAAAATACGATTTTAATCCCTTATAAATTAAAAAATTATAATTAAAAAAATATATATATTTTACAGATCTCTTCTTATCCTGTTTATAGTTATTTATTTTATATACCTACAATATAATTATTTGTAATATTTAGAGCCTGTGTTTTTGACAAAATAAGGAGTTCTTATAGCTTTAGTATAAATGTGTAGAAAGTGTGTGTGTTAAAGTGATTCAGATCACAACTATTCAATAAATCAAGAGTGATAATTACTGTGATTTAAACAGAATCATGATTGTTAAGTTATACCTACATATTTTTACTTTTTGTTTTATAGATATAAATATTATGTGTGTGAATGTGTGCACAGAGAAATAAGAAAAGAACTATACATACATAACATTATTATTTTATAATAATTTTAATGACAAACAAAGAACAAGTTCTTGTAGATTTAATAATCTATTAGTTCCTTCAGCTTACTTCCATGCTGTAAGCTGCTGCCAAGTGTAAACATAAGACCAAACAATGTTTGTTATTTTTAAAATTTCGCGGTACCTATGTAGGTACCTACTACCTAGTTGCCAAAGGTATTTTCTTATGATTATGACAATTGACATTAATGACAATTAACATCTGAACATAGAGAACAACTCTATGATAGAGAACCTAAAAAAGTTCTAACGTCCGCGTCGGTCGTCCACGCTACGTACCATCTCACTAATGATCCGACTGGAGTCTAGAGTCTAGCTCTAGATATTTTTCAGCATTTCAGATAATATTCAGATGAAAATAACGCTTATATTCATGGATTCAATTTTCGAAAAATAAAATCTTTAACCACAGAGTGCCCGTCTGAGATATTTTGTGAAATAATAGGCCATGTCAATAAACATCCCCTACATAGGCTTACAAATATTATAAAGAGAAAAGATTTGTATTTTTGTACCGATTTCAAAAATTATTTTACCAATAGAAAGCTATATTATTGCTGAGTATTCTAGGCTATATTAATTATTACCAGAAAAAAAGGAGATCCTTAGAATACCTACTAAAACCATCCCAAGGTGTAAATAATCCATGCGTTGCCGAAAGTATTGAACAAAAAAAGTTCTACAATATTATAGAATATATTAATATCTACAAAAAACCTTCACGAGACCATATTATGTCTAACTATTGTAGTTATGTCACTTTAACTACTTTTTTATATTTTAAAAGTTGATAGAAGTGCCGAACAAAATCAGACCATGTTATCCATACCTCTGTATAAATTATTATCCAAATAAATTCGTATTCAAGACTGTTTCAATACCTGTTGATTACTTTTTGAATTATTGAAATCGGACATTCCATTGAAAATATATTATGAAATTAAAAATGTCGTTATAAACAAAAATACACGCTGTCGCGCCGGCACGGTGTGGCTCCACGCAGCACAGCGAGCAATGCGACGAGAGGTAGTATTGTTAATTGTACTAGTTTTGTTCATTTCATACATTTTAAATTTTAAAAAATGATAAAATCAACGTTTGTCAGTAAAATTAGCTAAGGGTTATTCTAATTATGTTTTAATTATTTTACTACGAATCTCAATCTTAAATATTCTGATTTAATTTTATTTCTTAAATAAGATATAAAAACATGAATTTCAAAAATTGCTCGACCATCTTTTACAAACAATATTCTGTAGTCTTGGGTTGTACGCGTACGACGCTACTAAAATAAATGTTACTGGACGGCAGCTATTAATCGGAAATATGGCACTATTCTTACACTTTGTCTACTTCAATAAATAAATCAATAAGTTAAATTAGTCAGAGCTGAAGCATCTATCTTTTTATTTTCGGTATTGTTAAGTGTTGGTCATTAAAATACACACCCTTTGTAATAACAGATTAAATATAATCTGAGAGACAAACGCTTAAATTTTCATGTAGTTTTTATGTCATTATGTTTTACTAAAACTTTCCTTATAGTACTACTACAATATACTACTATAATATTTTTAATTTTCCAACCTATTTATTTTTATTAATTTTTGATCAACATTAATAAAATCCAGCATTTTTGTTCTATAGAGAAACCTATAAAATATTGAAAATCGGAACGTGAGTCGGTGACCGGTGTTGAGTTGTTGAAAGGGCATGGTCTATGGTCGAAGTTAAATTGTTAATCTGTGTTCCACTGTGCAAGATTAGAATTAAAAAGAGTTACACAGATTACGTAAGCAAATGTACTATGCTCATGTGCTCCCTCTGTCGGGAATCTTCAGAATTATTAATTGACGTCAAACCTACGAAACATGTCAGTTGCACATAATGGCGGAGGTTGTGTTTTTTGTAAGAGCTATTAAATCCGGTAATGTTTTTTCGAATATGTTCAAAGTCGGACGCTTGCTCTTTATTTAATTTTTTAAATACTTTTTTCTCTGGAACTTTAGTGATATTATTTAATACTATAGTGGACATATTAATAAAGTGTTATAAATATGTCGTTCCAACTATGCCAATGTACTTATTGAATTAAAGTGTCAAGACAAAGTGTCGCCAACCGGCACCGGTGCGAGGGTGGAGGCTCCCAAAATCCAGGATGGGGGCCCAGCAGGCGAAGGAACGTGGTTCAGCCAGCGGTGCTTCAATACGTTCGACTCGGAACAAGCCGCGAGTGCCCAAAGATCCCCGCATGCTTGGTTCAAATATATTCACAGAACATAGTGGTGAGTCACTACAAAGATTTAAGATCGAACCGGTATTTTTTTTGTTAGGTTTAAAAAGAAAATTCAGTCGATGTTCTTTATTATCTGTAAAAGTACACGAATTCGTAATTGTGCACGAAGTATTGAAATTAAAAAAAATAATGATCAATAAACCTAACAAAATCAAAACCAAATTTGATTCAAAATATTTAATAGCAGTTTTTTGTACAAGAATACTTTATAAATGTATAATATATAATAATGGCTTGGCCAAATGACCATATATTTACAGGCTCTGGTCTGATTTCCATTAAAATATTAGTTAGCTTGACTATTGTTTGAAACATTAATTTATGATGGAAACTCAAGTAAAACATTATTACATGTTTTGACATGTTACATTTTAAGTAGTTTAACATTCAGAGTTATTACAGATAAGAATAAATGACATGAGAACAATAATACTGTTTATTATGAAAATATTTAACACAAAATATGTATGTATATCATTTTCACATTGTAATTTAAAAATGTTGCTATCCTAAGAGAGAATACAATGAAAATATATATTAGAAACTGATGTTTCTAATATATATTACCTGATGGTAGTAATGAAAAGAGTACAGTTACATACATATTTTCAAATGCACACCTCTTTTCCATTGGCAGAGTACTGTTACTTGAATAATTCCAGCCTTGTCTATACAAATATTATAAAGAGGAAAGGTTTGATTTTTTGTTTGTTTGTTTGTTTGTATGAATTGAATAGGCTCCGAAACTACTTGGCAGATTTGAAAAATTCTTTCACCAATAGAAAGCTACATTATCGCTGAGTAACATAGGCTATATTTATTACTAGAAAAAAATAGAGATCCTTAGAATTTCCTACTAAAACCAACCCGAGGTGTAAAAAAATTTGCCAAAAAATGTTGTTCGTCGCATGCGCTGCGAAAAGTATTGATGATAGAACAAAATAAAGTTCTACAATATTATAGAACATATAAATATCTACAAAAAACTTCGAGACGAGACCATATGTCTAACTATTGTAGTTATGTTACTACTATATAACTACTTTTGTACATTTTAAAAGTTGATAGAAATGCCGATCAAAATCAGACCCTGCTATCCATACCTCTGTATTAATTCTTATCCAAATAAATTGTTTCATATTTAAGACTGTTTCAATAGCTGTTGATTACTTTTTGAAATATTGAAATCGGACATTCCATTCAAAAGATATTACGAAATTAAAAATATCAATGTAAACAAAAAATACACGCCGTCCGCTTCGCACCGCTGTGGCTCCACGCAGGGCATCGAGCAATACGGCGAGGGGTAGTACTATGTCATTTTGTTCAATTTGTGGGGTTTTGTTACGATTTAACTCAAAAACTACTCAACCGATTTTAAAAATTCTTTCACTAATAGAAAGCTACTATATTATCAGCGAGTAACATAGGCTTTGCTTTTTTTTCATCTATTTGCACCCGTGCGAAGCCGGGGCGTTTTGCTAGTTCCTTATAAACTTTAAAAAATCATTTTACCAGTAAAGTAAAAAATGAAGACAATAAGACATTAAAATATTAAAATATTTCAGTTTTACCAGTATAAGCTAAACTATAATATATAATAATACTAAAGAACAAAATAATAACTAGGAGAGTAGCACATCTAAGCTACAATACCTTAAATTCGCTTTAAGTATGTATTGAAAATATTCAATTAGATAATTCTCACACATATTCCCCTAAAATAAAAATAAACATCAGTTCAGTTTAATTAATTTTTGAAATGAAACAAAATACATTAAATCAATGTTTATATTTTATATGATAATTATATAATGGATTTTCTAAGTTACATAATATGTAGATCTATTTAAATTTAAGGTGTAATTAATATAGGCTAAAATATCCTGACATATATGATAATTTTAACACATATACTTATTAGTATAATACAAATCTTTCCTCTTTATAAAATATTATAATCTTTCATATTTATAATATTTTATAAAGTGGAAAGATTTGTCTTTTTTGTATGTTATGAATAAACTCAAAAACTACTGGACTGACTTTAAAAATTCTAATTCACCAATAGAAAGCTATATTATTAGCATGTAACATATTATTTTTTGTGTATAATATATCTGTATTGCACCCGTGTGAAGCCGAGCGCATTGCTAGTATTAAATAAAAATATTTCCACATAAAAAAATATCCAAATCATATTAGGTTATATTTTACATACAATTAACGATAAGACAGTATAAAATAAGTGTCATAGAGTTAACATTAATTGAATGTTGTTTATTGATTATTAATATGTGAAGCTTCTCTATGTGACTGTTATACTACTTAGGAATAAAAAAACCTGGTTAGTGTAAATTCTAACATGGCAACACTTGTAAAACAACACTTTTCATTCTGTTAAATATTGCTAGGCATGTATGAGACTCATATTTTGATGGTAGGTTGTAGGTAGGTGCATTGCTTGAAACTGGTTTATGCTATATGTACTTCATAATTTGTCCTAAAATTTTCATTTTTATTTTTAACCGTCGAGTGTGTATGAAAGCATTGATGAAAGTAGAAGAAGCGAAAGTGGTATGTAAGGATCGGACCATATGGAATTCCGTGATCTCTGCCTACCCCAATGGGAAAGAGGCGTGATATATATGTATATGTATGTATGTATAATTTGTCCTATATGTTTGGTGGTTCATTACTCATTTGGAATTTCGATATTTCTCCCAACTGATATATCAGTGCAGTGAACATATGCAGTGAAAATCATATTTAATTCAACCTGACAGATTTTGAACCATGTTATGTAACAAAGTAGGTGTACTAAACCAATGCATTTAGGGACCATCAAATGTATCTGATGCTTTTGTAAAATAATGTAGATAAAAACCACATATATTTTTATTTATGTTTGAATTGTTTCTTGCTATGTAACTTTGTGTGTTACATTTCCTTAGGAAACATATTATTAACCAGGGCTCAAAAACCAGTTAATTTACTATGGGAGCTTAACCAAATTAATAAAGGTTTATGTTAATATTCTTTCATTTTTAGACACATTTACTGAAAAAAATAGTGTGGTAAATTTAGTGTGTACTCTTTAAATCTAATATCATGGTATGGTATGTAAGACAAGTATTATATATATTATTAAACTTAGACATTTGAGCTTCTAATATAATATAAGCCTTTATTGCTGTTTTAACAAAAAAATTACAATACTTTTTATAATTTACAGTGGGTATATGAATTATCACTTACTAACGGTTTCACAACAACAGCTTGTCATTCAACAAAGGCCTCCTCGAAAGACTTCCAATAACTGAAAAGAGCTTCTAATAACTGCCAGATAATATTTAGAATTACCATCGGGCAGGATTGTAATATAAAATTGATAAATTATTCTTCACATTTTTTTTTGTTTAATATAATAATAATAATATTTATGTCTTGAGGTATAAACAGAATAATATGAAAGTGTGAATATAGATACTGGTGAAGCACATTTGCTTTTCTCTGGATTATATGCATTTTTTATCATCTTCTGTTGAAGGGTAGTCATATAAAAGTATCCACTGTTAGATAAACAATAAAGTTTTACACCATGTGGTGTAATTATCGTTGCCAACATTTCTTCCAGCTTGAAACAATATAGAAATTGTGAAGAGAGTAAATTATTGCAAGTCCACTTATTTTATTATGTTAAATGGCCGATGTTACACTTTCCATCATAACAGCTGCATGCTTGTTTGATTCATATAAAAAAAAGAAAAGTTAAAATGTCCTGTTGTTCAATGTCCACGAGTATGACAATTATACAAAAAGGCTGGCGATTTCTATGTATTTTTACTGCACTGCTAAATATTTTTTGCAAAGCGATTGTTTCCTATCTTACAACCTATATCACAAAGCACATTTGTATATGTTACTAACTAAAGCTATTAGTCTTTTATTTAGTCACTTTGATCATATACAGTTTAATAAGTTATGTAGTATACCAATTAAGGACATAGTAAATAATTAAAATGCGTTATAGTCCTAGATTTATTTATTGTTTATATTTTATTTTTATTTCTTAGTTACTTTATTTTTCAGTTTTCCAAAACTGAATGATTTATTACAGAAATATATAGTGATTTGTGTGTATTACATCTTTATTTTATAATCTAACTTTAATTATATGCAATTGTTTTATATATTATTGAATAATTCAATCAATTCTTTTGAAAATACTATAATATCATTATATTAACTTATCTGAAGTTTAGAAACAAGACACTATATTAAATATCATCATTGAAATAAAATACTGTATACCGGATTAAAACGCGATTTATTATTTATATTGTTTAAATTATTTATCCCGACGTTTCGGATGCTTTTCAGCAACCGTGGTCGTGGAGAGACAGTCTCTGGTATACAGTATATTATTTAAATGTGTGATACTCGCGTTAATAAAAGACAATATTGAATATCATCAGGGCATTAATTGGCATTATAAGATGAAACATAAGAATATATCCCAACAATAAAATTAAACAAAAAAATATGATATGTTTAAAAAATCATCAATAGAAATTTTAAAAAAGATAAAGCATTTTTATATCCTATATAGAATTTCAGTTCAGATTTCGGAAATCCATAGACAAAATCGAAATACGAATTATATACTTACCTAACGCTTTTACATCTATGAATGGTGGTTCGTAGCTAGGTCGCAGTTTCGATATTCGGCCTCCTCGTTCATACGTAGGAAGACATATTTACAGAAAATTATAAAACCATCCGAATGCAAAGTAGGTATTCTTCTAAAGCTGGCTTCCCACGGTCCGCAATTCTACGGATGATCACGGACAGCCGACGACCACGGACGGCAACGCACACAGACAGGGCTCTTCCAACGGCGCGTGTCGGTCTGTGTAGATCTTTTGATAGCTTCATTTCAAAATGCAAAGTGAAAGAGATTTCAAGTGATTTCGAATACTTTACTAATATCACCGACCGTGGGAAGCTAGCCGTTGGAAGAGCCCTGTCTGTGTGCGTTGCCGCCCGTGTTCGTCTGCTGTAGTCCGGGAGCCAGGTGCAAATTTGGTTAATTATTTCCTCTCGAGAGATAATTCGTCAGACGCATCAGAGTATAGTATTATAAAGCCTCGTGAACGTCAGCTGGCGCTCGGGTGGGGGGATGAGCGGTCCCACGCACGAAGGAAAAAAAATGCATTCATTCATTCAAAAATTTGTCAAATTGTAGCTAATCCAATATCTCAACGAAAAAAAATAATCAGCTGCTTACAACATAATGTATTACAACAGCTGGTGTCTCGAACATGAAAAAAAAAATATTTTCCGTGATTTCCTCTCAAACAAAAATTTACCTGATGATAGCTTATATGTAACTGTGGATAAATATATAGGTCAGCTGGCTGTATCTTGGTGGAAAACTCGTCAGCTGCTCCACTTAAGGAAGGAGGCTACAACCACTCATCCCCCCACCCGAGCGCCAGCTGACGTTCACGAGGCTTCATAATACTATACTCTGATGCATTTTACTAATTACCGCTTGAGAGGAACTTGGTCATGAAAATCTGTTGCTGGCTCCCGGACCACTGTCCGTGATCATCCGTAGAATTGCGGACCGTGGGAAGCCAGCTTTATACGCCAACGAGCCCGTCAAAACGTCAAAAAGTATATTTTATATCTTCTCATAGATATTAATGCCCTTATTGTAAGTTTAATTAATCCGCTTCCCCTTATTTTTAAGTCCGGAGCTAGTTTCATTGTTTTTAATTTTCTATATTATGTGCATACTTCTCGTATATTTTTATAAGTCGATATTTTTTTTCCTTTTTCCAGGCGCTTTTCACCTGTTTGTTGTTTCGGCTTGATGTATAAAAAATACAATAAATACATAAATCTTTTTATCATGTTAAAATGTAAAAAGTATTGTTTTGTTAAACTTTGGAATGCCTGTAGAAAAAAATGTTATATTATGTTCAAATGTAATTATTAATAACCAAATCTTAATATGTAAATGATGAAATACTAAAACATATTGGAATACAATCCTAAAGTACATGGTTAACAGCACCCTATTTAGACATTTTTCTATCTCCCCTAGACATTATGTATCTATCTTGGCTACTTCCTAGGGGATATATAGCAGGGGAGAGTTTTGTTCATTGGAATTCAAAGGTAAATGATAAAAGTATTTATAGTTAGGAATATTGTAGACGTATATATACGTATATTATAATGTATTACGAATACAAAACAACCCTCCCTTGTAGTTGTACAAATCAAAGAAGTATAAGAACAAAATTTTAATAAATTAATATTTTAGTGATTTAAAAATACCCAGGAACAGACGTGCAACATGCAGGACAAAATATGTCATAATTTTCCCGAAATTTCCTGATATAATTCCAATTATTATTTGTATGAATTTATAAACGAAATATGAAATAGTCATTTTGATGAATTTAAATTCGCTAATTGACTGATACGATAGTAAAGGGGAACAGGCCAGGCACGTTTTTTTTCAAGGATAATGTGCGATTTACACGAAACTAAGTCAATTAATTATGGTCATGAAATTTAAAGATCATTAAGTAGACGCAATGCATTAAATGAAACAATTATTTATCACCTATTTTTGAAAATCATATTAATTAGTACCACGGACATCAAAAGTACATTTTCATTAAGTTTTATGATTTAGAATATTAGAAGCAAAAACCATGTCTTATCAATCACATCTACAACTCTTTAGCGCCTTTTTGATGAAATCTTGTTCCTGCCTTTTTGATGTAAATTATTAGCTTATCGATTTACGTTCCATTTACCCAACGAATATCAGCTGATAGATATAGCCCAATATTTACGATAATATTGATAAGGCGAATGTAATAAGTTGCTGTCTTATTAGTAAGTGCTAGTTTTTACCATTCCTAGTTCGCAGATCGAAATTTTAATAAAGAGCTCAATCTCTAATAGAAACCAAGAAATATATATACATTATACAGTGTAAACTCCATGTTACATCACTCGATTTAACATCAAACTCCTTAAAACGTCGAAATAGCTCAACTTTGGTTGATTTGACTTATCCAAATTATTATACATGTAACATTACACCCACTCTAAATAACGATCACAATATGTCGGCAAAATTACAGCCGAATTTAGATAAGAACACGTTACAAAAGAACATATAAGATGTATAATATGTTCTTTTGTTTGTCTAGCCCGTATTTTCCTCAACTGTCGGCATGTTGTTACTTGTGATTACTTTGCACGTATTAACGTCAGCTACTAGACTGTCGTTAGGTTATTTTTATGCATCTATACGTTATCGTACTCTTAGTTGCTCACAAACTTTAAAAAAGGTGAACATGGCGAATAAGAGAAAATCTTGTTGTATTGACGAAAAAGTTTTAATAATGCTATAGAGTCGGGAGAACAAATGTGACGTTGGAAGTTGACGAAAGTTCGGACAAAAGTTGTTCTGGATGGAGTTTATACTGTATAAAAACATACATGTATATACGTAGTTTGGTTTACCAGTTCGTTACGTAACCCCTTGTTATAGATCTCTCAATTCCAGGCTTTCAATTGTAAAATGGTTGCTAGGAGATCTGAGTGAATTACCATCAAGTACATTTGCACACAATTGCATTCTATTAACTCATTATTTTTAATACACGCTCTCGGGTGCGTTTAAATTAGGTGGGTTCTGGCGTTTTTCTTTGATTGTGTGAGAGTGTTATAAATTAAGTGTAGACGATTTTTTGTATACAACTTAGAATATATAAATAATTTGATTTTCCAATAAATCTCGCAATAGATAAGAAGATTTTCGAAGAATTACAGCCAATCAAAGCCCTAACAAAACTCTGAACATAACGTTAGGAAAACTGGAGTGAATTCCCGAGTCCCTCAGTGGGACATGGGGCACACACATTTCTATGCCTGATTCACTGATTATATTCCTTCACCGGAAAGTTTGTGATCATCCATCTGTATCCTTACTGACAGAAATATTTTTTAAATCTTGTTTCTCCGAAATTACAACCCAGTCTTAAACGCAACGCGCTTAACACTGTCTTTCGAAAGAAGACCACCAAGAATTTTAAAAATCAATCAATTTATGAATAAAAAAAAGTTCATACTGTAGGTATGAAACAGTCGCAATTTATTCATGTCGACCTTAATGCATATCAGTAAGAACGCATTACGGCCTTGAACGCGTATATAGCAGCCATTGGAACATAACAATGAATAGTTGGATACGGACAGCCTGTCAAGCAACAATTCCTATTTGTTCTCTTTTATTGTACGCGAATAGAAATACTCTGAAATTTAAATTTATAAAATTCTTTCCTTTAACAATTATTTCAAAGTTGTAACTAGGTAGAGCTAATCTTGTATCAATTATTTATTCATGGCCTCTTTTATTACCAGCTGGGATTGAGTTCGTCGAGGGAGATTAAATTCTCGATTCTCATTTTTCTCTCAATTCTGCATTTACATATTTGTGAAGCGTTATCATTCAATGAAGATTTCTAAAGTATTAAGAGATAATTGAGTATAAAGATAAACGCTTCATCCTGAATTGAGTTTCACTGGTTTAAATTGGTTACTTAATAAACCTAAGATAGCTGTGTTTTCGTGCTCATATTTTTTATATACGTGGCATATACATAATTTAATATTGAGATATTTAATAATTATATTTCGAAATTTTCTACTTTCTCGTTTCATAAATGCATTTGAGAAATGAATGTGTTATAATAATACTTTATGAATTTTCTATGTTCATTAATTAACTATTCAGTTATATAAATATTTTTTACAAAAAACGGCTTTAGCAACTGGATTTCCTGTTAGGCATATACATTACTTGTACTATACAAAATAAGGATAGGAATGAATTAAATATATACAAAATAAGGAATATATTACACCCCCAAACGTTACATGCATAAAGGGTTAAGTATATTCAGTCCACTATTCGAAAACAGGTTTGCAATAAAAAGGCACGTCGCCTCAATCGACCTGTATTTGATACATTTCCGTTCTACTACTGTTTACGTTGCGAATTTCGAATTACTATTGAGAGCATTTTTCTGTATGTTTCATATAAAATATATCTTTTCAAATTGGAAACGTAGCAGCCGGAGTATAAAATTGCATGAGTAAAACAATGTCCTAGGTTCAAAAGTTCGAAGACTTCGCTTAATTATCTCAGTATTGTGTGAACCTATGAAAATATTAGCTTTCTTTTGGCTTTGAACACGGACGATAAGTAGGAAGATAAGTGTTGCACATATAAACTTTGTGGCGGATATGGTGCTTCGTAGCTTATTTATTTATTTATTTTACTGTAGTTAGTACTGCAACCGTACCTGAAGCAACTACAAGTAAGACAACTTTGTACGAGAGGTACATGAGGCCGGGAGCGAACCAGTTCCTTGTTCCCACGCGGACGTTCCAACCACTTTCTTTCCTGCATACCATTAATTAACTACTCGTCGTATCGGATTTGTAAGTCACACATGAGCGAGAACAATAAATTATGGAGGATAACTATCTTATACCTACCTTTTCTCGAAGCGCTTTGTCGTATTTTTGTGCCCTTATTATTTCGGTATCATCAGTGCTAAAAAGTCCTAGAATCAATTAATAGAGTACTTATTAAACATGCTTACTTTCAAATGTATAGCTATTATACTTTGTATATTATTGACATCTTAAATACCCAGATTTCGTAACTCACTAACTGACTGATGATCATCAAAACTGTTAAGAGTTCTTCTTGAAGTCAGAGAAAGCTGAAATTTGGTATGAAAGCTAGGATTAACACACAGACAACATAAAAATCTGTACATTTTGCCCCCCATCCTTTAAAATAGAGGGATGAAAGTTTGTATGAAACTTTTACCAATTTTCAAGCGAGTAACGTAAAAAAGGTGTTAAAAACCTAAAAAAAGTAAAGAAAATAAACACAATGATAAAAACTACTACAAGTATGAAATTGACAAAAAGAAATGAAATCCCACCAAAACATTTTCATGTAAAGTAGCGCCAAGACGTTACGTCTTGCTTGCACTCTAAAAAGTTATCAGATCTTAAGGCGAGCCAAACCCTACATCTTAATCAAAATGTATGGCTTGGCCGTTTCGAAAGAGTACCCTGTTCTGTTCATAAGGGTAGACACTATGCGTTAATTTTGTGCCAATAGGTCCTTGAGAAACGAAATGTCCAAGACACATTTTGACTAAGGTGTAGAAAACTTAAGAGCTTGGCTCTCCATAAAATCTCATTACTTTTTTTATTACGATGTTTGCCTCTTTGATATTTTTCGTTTTCGCTAAAATTACGACTTAGGACCTTAATTGAATGGATCAAATCGATTCGTATTGATCTAAACTTCAATCCATATCAATGTGAAACGTTTGCAAATCATATACTGAAATGCTCGCCAGCTCCCTAACTATTGTGTTCAATATAATACCGAACATTAATATTTATTGCGTTTAACTTGCTTTTCGCTCGCACTCAATGTCAAGCAGCTTTATTGAAATGCGCTATATTAAATTTTCAATATTGTGTATTTATTTCCCAGAACAAGAGAAATATTTATGGAGAAATTCAGTCGATGGAGAGTATTTTAATATAAGTTGATATTACTATCTTCTTCTTATTTCCGGTTTGAACACGTTATTGACAGAATGCTTATTGAAATAAATTGGTGTCAAATAACGAATTCCTTTAGCTCATACAATTGGATGGTGGCGTAAACTGTATGAACGTTTTTGCAGTTCAATAAATATTGAAGCAGTAGCAATTCTGACGTGGTACATATAATATCTTCGCATTAAAATTATATTCGCAGTACTTTTAACAAGAATTACAAGATTTTTATATATATCAGACATAAAACCTGTCTTAATTAAAAGCTACTTACAAGTGTAGATGTTTCGATAAAATAGCTAACGGTAAAATAGTAGACATAACGTGCATGGACATATTATTCCGATTAAAAATAAATTAATATACCAAACATTGATTATCTCTCCCGGGATGTAAGCGATTAACTATTTATGTAAGAACACACGTATCGAACGTACACATGTTTTCTGTGATTTGACCTACATATTATATTACTATGGGCTAAATATGGAACTTGTCTTACCAGTGTCTTGCTAATTTCATCGAAAAAGAAGTAGAGAATTCATTGTGAATTGGTGTTGACGGTTAATTGGAAGAATAACGATCGATTTACTTTGTTGTTTTGTTGTTCGGACGGTATCGGTATCAGTAAATAATAATTAGGTTCATTCGTATATCTTCTGTATATAATATAACTATGGATGTTTGTATATGAAATGAAATGAAATACATTTATTCGGGACGGCACAGAAGTAAGTAAAAATACATCATAAATAATACAACTTAAAATATAAACTAACAATTAATAAATATAGGAAGAAGTGCCGCCACGAAAAGGGGAGGTACTCAGCATATGTCAGAGCATAAGCTCGCTGATTTTCAGTAGTCCCCAGTGTGGCAGAAGACAGTAGTGGAAGATAGTTAAAAAAAAAATACAATATACCTAGTCATAATAAAAGCTATACATATAAACTAATTCGAATTGAAAGACCTGGATTTTTTTTATATAGAATAAAACACAATACCAAAAATCAAAATATATAACAATAAATAACTAATGAAAAACACATAAAACACATGAAGAACAGAATAGGGAACAGTGTGAGGACTAGAAGAGCTGTTTGTTTGTTATATATGAAACTGCTAAATTCAAACAGCTTTTGATCGATCACCATAAAAATTTACACGTATATTATTTTTACAATTTTTTATAACTGTCTAAAACGAAACTCGTAGTTACCGTACCGATTTGGTAATTTTTTTCACTAATAGAAAGTCATACCATGACTTAATAACATAGGCCATATTTTATTCTTCTAATAATATTATCTTTTCAATTGAACATGTTTTGCGAAGAAATCAATGTTTGGCGGCTTCTATGTGTGGTTTATTAGATTCGTGAAAGCTATGCGATGATTTACATAGCTAGACATAGCTCATAAGCCGTTCCCACAGGCGATGTTTTATTTATTTGATTTTGTATATTATAATGCTAACATAAGATATTGTCTGTCTTGTGTGTCTTTCGCGATCATAATGATCATGGCTGAGCTATGTCGTTGAACAAAGGCGGTTTCTCTACTAATGTTATATACATAGTTGAATGTGATGTTGGGTCTGCTCAATATAACGACGTATCCGTAGAATAAAGTCGAATATGATTATGATACCAAGTCGCTTTTTATGTATTTGTAAGGCAAAACTGGCCAATATAATTAACTATTATTTAAATTACAATATATTTAGTAAAATCAAAATTTTTAAAACCTCATCGTTCATGTTTTCGAAGAGAGCTGTCGAATATTGGTTCATGAAGTTAATTTCTCCAAAGAATAAGGTTAAGTGTAAAGTAGAGTGTCATGCAGAAGTAATAATGTTCTACGGACACATCAATAAGTCGTAGACTCATTAATAACAGTTTGTCCCTGACTATATGAAATAGGAAGGAATTTTTGGAGGCGCTGCAGATTTGAATGGTTTTTGTTGGAAAAACAATCGGAAAGCGCTAAACTTGTTTCGACAAACCTGTGGACGTTAAAATGCATTTATTATATATTTTTGAAAAACCCTATGAATAGGAAGTTTTAAAAACCACTGTGCTAAAATATTCAGAAATTTTATTCCACATACTAAGTGATTAATATGTCTGTTCTTTTGTGCTTAAGACCTATTTTTTAATAAATACTGCGTCGTGTGTTTCTTAGTGAAAGTTATTCTACAAAAGAGTAGATTCGACTCTTTGTTACCAACTATATCAACTACTAAAGAATATGCACAAATATTCAGAGTTGTTTTATGATAGCGACAGTTTGTCGAGGTTTTGTTTCCACTTTAAAAAAAAATAGACACCGAGACCGTACAGCAGCGAATCTCGTTGAATTTTGTTATTATGTAAATGCAACGTACTTTTTTAAAACCGTATTCATTTATGTCATTCGTTTTAGCATTAATCTGATTTCATATATTAATTATAAATAAGAAACTCAAATATAATATCGTTAAACTTTAATTTTACTATGGGTGAGGCTTATCTAATTAGTCTTATACTCATTTCTACGAAATTTAAGACTTGGAGCTATCGTAAAATTATAGCGAGTTGTTCTTGGATTATATCTGAAGTAAAGTTAGATCTTAAAATGACAGGTAGCCAAAGGTGGATACTTAATAAATTATTATTAAGGTAGATGGGGTTTCACTCCATGAACTTCAGTTCATTGCAAAAGTAGACCGTAAATAATGCAATAGATGAACATGATGAATTAATCCTACTAAACACTTACATGTAAAATAACGCGGAGACGTATAGATACTGTAAAAAAACAGTTATCAAATTTTATAGAGAGCCAAGTTCCTAGCTCTGTCCGCGCAAACCTTACCCTCTCTGTCATCATGGCGTACAGTTATCTGCATGAATACTAGTCTTAAGTTCTCTAGAAACTCTACACCTAAGTAAAATGTGTCTTCGCCATTTCGTTTGTCAAAGACCGAATGGCACAAAATGAACGCCTAGTTAGTGAATTACATCCTGTTTATAAGCCCTACGTCTACGTCACTCTTCCGAATCGGTCAAGCCATACATTTTAATTAAGATATGATATGGCAAAGAGGTGGCTTATGCCCAGCATTATACATAGGTTAATATAAGGCTAAAGGCTAATGACACAAGTATATCGGTTTATATAGATACTTAATGGAAGTAATAGCGTGAGGTTCACTTGATAGTAGAGGATACCTCAACCACAGAGTGTCAGTCGATAATGCGCTGTCGACCTAGTTTTTACTTCGAGCATTCGGAAATGACACTGCAATTATTCCATATTTGAACGGTGATTCTTTACCCGGTCGGAATTTCATCAAATTCAAATTCAAAATAATTTATTCATTTAGGTAACATAATGTACACTTCGTCACTTCGTCACAACGTCAATAAAAAAATACATATTAAATGCTTCTAATTTTACATTTACTGCCAGTTCTCAAATCAAGGGCGTAGAACGGACGAGAAGAACTGGCAATAAACTCGCCGTCACTCTTTTTAATTGCCAAGTTTTTCGTTTTACCAAATTTTTGTAAGGAGCTAACCATTACACCATGTTCCATCCTACCCGTAAAACTGAAAACTTGAAATACCATTGAATTATGTAAAATGCTGGAACTACTCTAAATATAAAAACCTACTGGTGATCTAACTTTTGATGATATTTCTGTAATTATGAAGCTAAACACGTGCAGGCCTGCGTTATATTTAGTTATTGTCGGTTCAATTTGAAGTATCGTGACGTCACGTGACTCACTGCGATCGACACAGGCACCACGGTGGCCATATGTGGCGAGGGCCATTGGCGACGTGTGCGACTTGATTTTAATTAAACTCTTACTCACAATTCGTGTAGGTAATCAATATAAAATAAGCAGGGTATTTTTTCTTGATGTTGTCAGACGTGTTTGGACGTCATTCATCTGTACGTCTATACTATAATAATATATTCTAACTAGCGACCCGCCCCGGTTTCGTACGGGTCTAGATTTTTTGACAAAAAAAAGCAGGGGTTGGTGATAAAAAAGTAAAAAATTTGGGTTGTATGTATTTTTTAATGCAACATTATAAAAAAATAAAAACAAAAAATTTCGTCCAAAAATTAAAAATAAAATTTTTAGGTGAACAACCCTTATCACTTAGGGGTATGAAAAATAGATAGTAGCCGATTCTCATACCTACTGAATACGCATATAAAATTTGGTAAAAATCGGTAAAGCCGTTTCGGAGGAGTACCTACGGTAACTAACATTGTGACATGTAAATTTTATATATTAGATATTATAAAGGGGTAAAGTTTGTGAGGTTGTACGAGGTAATTTCTATCAATCTATATATAATATATGCCATCAAAAACATAAATTGTAAAAAAAGCCAAGTCTTGCAACTCAGTTCTCTCGTAAAAAGTTGTGAGATCCATATAATACCAAGTCGGTCAATTTATTCAGTCTCTACTGAAGGATCCTTCTGTCTTAAGTTATTACGTAATTAGGTAACCTAACAACATCTTATAGTTTTTCCTTGATTTATAGACTAAACACTAATTGTATTCTAAATTTCAAGTTTCTATGTCTGCTAGTAGTGCCTTAGAGTTTTGATGATCGGTCAGTCAGTGAGTGAGTGAGTGAGTGACAAATTATCAAACTTTGACTAGTTATAATTCTTAAACTACTGGTTCAAACAGAATGATATTTGAAATATACCGAGTTTATACAATGCCTGAAAATGCCTTAGTGACTGAAAATTCAGGATTCTAGTTTTATCCACAACGAAGTTATAGGGGGTCGAAAATGGCCCGAACTACTTCGAGAAAAGGATAGTACGGCCGTGCCGCTTTTTGCTCGACTTGGCGGGGGCACTGCCGTGCCCCCAGATATATAAGCAACTTTTTTTTTCTTTGTTATCGATAAACTTGAAAACTACTGGACCGATCGGCATGATACCATGACCATTCGATGCGGAATTAATTGTAGAAGGTTTTAGGCTATTCATTTTTTGAATTCCATCAACCCTTTACCATTTTTTTTCAAATTTATGTGGATAGTTCATATTCGTCAATCCTTTACAATTCGCCCAGCAAAGCGGGCGGGCGGGGACGGCTAGTATTGTATAATAGTATGGTATTCTTTCTTGATGTTGAGTCAGACGTGTTTGGACGTCATCTATACTAATGGTGGTACTATGATATAGGGTGCAAAGTTTGTGAGTGGGCTAATCTCTGGATTTACTGAACCGATTTTACTTTCACCTATAGTAATCTACATAATCAGCGAGTGACATAGGCTGTTTTTTTGTGTACATCTATATTGAACCCATGCGAAGCCGGGGCATGTTGTTACACGAAGCTTAAGCTCTTTAGTTCTGTTTTATGTCAGCGTTAGTAAATCCTAAAGAGTTTTATTTATATTAGTAGAATATACTAAAATATTGTCAACATCCTCATTTATGAAATGACTGAGCTAAAATTCTGGGAACAACAGCTATGGATAAACTACGTTTCCACTTATTAAAAATATGACATTTACCATTTACAATTCGAGTTAAATATAATCTTACACTATTTTTTTTTAAAACACGTGTAACGTTTCTGCATCATGCGCCATGTGCTTTATTATGTCTGTTCAAGTGTCGACACTTAGATGAATAAGCAAGTTACGCCGCTTAAATATTTATTATCAAAAACAGCAGTTGTAAGTTTTTTCGAACGAAATTGATAACTTTAGTATATATATATTTTTTAAATATATATTCATGTCATAGATTAACTATATAACATGTCGGTAATACATATTTTATTTATTCGGTATCTCATGACTTATTTTCACTATATATTTAGAGAATAGTCAATACCGACATATAAACATGAGGGTCACTTGATGGTAGGTGCCCCAACCACAGAACATTGACAATCAATGATGGGCTGTCGGCCTACTTTTTAATTAAAATGATGCCCTGATGACTATGATGTCATCTACGATGATGATATATGATTATGACGTCAATTTACGGCATGGTTTTTCAAGCGATCAGTGCTGCATTACGGAGCTCGTTCAGAGTTTGTGATGGACTAGGGCCGTTTCTTTTGAGCATGTCCTAGATGTGCTCTATCGGGTTTAAGTCCGGGCTGCGAGCTGGCTACTGCAAAGTCTGAACGCCAGCCTCTTGCAGACACGCTTGCACACTCCGAGCGGCATGCGGACGTGCGTTATCTCGCTTTAAAAGAAAATCATCAAACCTAATAAAACCTGAATAGGGAATAACATGGTTCTGATTTTATAATAAAAATAAACCAAATGTTATGGCTGTTCAATGTCCATCACGTCCGTAATGCTTGCCTCTTCAAAACACATTAAGTCATCGCAAGCGTGTGGATGGCGATGCTTGATTCCAAAAATCAAGCCAAACGTTTGGAAGAGGTTTTTGCTCCAAACGGCAAGCGTGCGGACGCAGCATAAGATTCCGAGATTCCGTGCCGCTAAGTGTATAACATAAATAATATATAGTCCCACTAGACTATATATTATAATTATATTAGTTCCAGTTAAATGTTCTGTATATATTATATCGATTTTAGTAATTAATTGACTGACTCTGATTGAGATTTCGAATATGTTGTGACATGAAACGACATTTAATTCTCTACAAAAACTTTTATAGGTCTCAAAAAACTTCTTAGTAGTGTAGATAAGTTGAAAATTTCGAAGTAAACACATTTTATATCGACTCAATAGTTATGACGACTGAGGCAACATAAGTTTTCGCGAAGTTTGAAGCGCTTCGAAGCCAATTACTTAATAACTTTCGTTAGTAACAAACGTACTCCTTTGCAAACTTCTTTACTCTACTTAAATATTGATATTTTAAAAGTGTGTTACCGTTTCAAAGTTCTTAAATGTACTTTGACACATTTTTTTCTGCGTTTTATTGCTATCTTTTAGTGCTGTTCATGAATGTATCGACAGCTAAATATTTAGTTTTTCAATTTGTCATTTCGACACTCTTTTACTACGTTATAAAGCGTAATCCGGTTTTATCCTATAGGTACTTTATCCAGTCTGGATGTAAATTTTGTTTGTTGAGTGTTAACGGTTTCTAAGTAAAAGCAAATTGAATTTGCTCTTTCATTTTTAATTGACTTTAGACGTCGATCTCAATTTGCCTTCTTTTATAAATACAATTTTTAATCAGTTAGTATTTAAGTGTAAAGAAATGTTCTATGCTAGATCGGCGAAACGATAAATTGTGCTGTATACACATGATAATGGAGCTCTAGCATGAACGACTTGCGAGAAAGTAGGCATTCTTATCGTCAATCTGTCATTTAGTTACAGTACCTAATACATCGACTTACTATACTCCGAATTACGCGAAACATGAAACCTCACACCCTTTCAAAACCTCGTCGATTCGTAAAGACGAATAAAACGCGTCACACAACTTTGATAAAAAATCAATTATTTAACAATTTTGAAACACTAGACCTGATCAAATTGATTTTAATTATTATTTATCATATTTTCAAATGATAATAACCAAATTTATCAATTTGTTTTTATTATTTACCTACCCTTTGTGTGATTATGTTGTTCGTCTAGTTCATTCTCTTTTCTTTATATTCCGTTCCATATTCAATTTTTTTTAAACAGGGCTTTCATACCACTTTGTTCTTGTCACAGAACAGGGAAAAATAAGTAGAATTGCTAAGTAGGCGTGGTATGCCTGTCACTATTGAGTGATATTTTCCTTAACCCATCACAGTCGTGTCATAACACTGCGATGAGTCGGTCGTGTCATAAAATTACTTTTTTTCGTAAATATGCCGTACTGTTCTATTTTAGAGTGTAATAATGATAGCAGAAGGAAAAGTCTTAGTAACGGAGGTGTTTCTAACCATCACTTAGTACAAATTTATATATTTTTTCAATAAATCTTAAAATTTTAATTGACCATAAATTTAATAGAAAAAAACATCCTTATACCTTTCATATAAAGTTCGGTTTAGATCGTTTGTCATATCAAGTGTCAACGCTATTCTCGAATGTTCTATCGCTACTCACTTAGTAGTGATGTGTTAGGTCGAATGTTTTTATCGATATACAACGCGTCAGTAATAATTTTATAAAATATTAAAATTTATCATTTTTATTTTTAATAGCACGATAATTAAATCGCAGTCCTAAATACCTTAATTAATAAATTATTAAAAAAATCGAAAGTGTTTTTATTTCTTGTTTGCCCGTTCTTCGAGTTGAAATTAACCAACGGAATGACCGAAATTTTTGAAGAAAAACTACTTCTTTCTTGCAAGAGAAAGTAGACCCTTTCCCAGACTAGTACACGAGGCGATTAAAATTAAAAAACACCTTAACTTCAACAGAGAAGATGGTTTGAAACTTTCCAACACCTGGGATCTGATAATTAAAAATCTAAAACCCCAAGTCAAACATACTTAAAAACAAGGGAACATGGCATGTCAATATTGCCACGATATAGAGAATTACGAGTACAGTAAATACCAGTAACTCCGTTATATCCGTCCGAATAGATAGCGTTAATATGGCAACTTTGTGATATTTCATCAGACAACTGTCATAGCTTTCAGTCTGCCCGTGACCACATTTGCTGAAAAAACGTCGGGATAAATAATATTTATAAATAATGAATCGTATTTTAACCCTTATAAAGTATTTTATTTAAATGTGTGATACTCGCGTTAATAAAATAGAATATTAATATAGCTTCTTAACTAGCAATCGTGTTTTCATTAAGTGATTTATACAAATGTGATTTATGATTCAGACTATTAGTAAAACAGAACTGAAAATTAAAAAAGAATATTATACCTACAAGTACTTTTTCAATTCATTCTAAACCTAACTTATACCTTCTCGCAAAGGCGGATCTACAATTTGATTTGAAAAAATAAATAAAAATTGTATCAAAAATAAAATACCTTATTATTTGGTTTAACACCAGTTTAAAACGGCGCTATACTGCGGTATAATTTGATAATCATACAACATATCACTTAAATCGTAAACAAAAATAATGTATCAAACATCGATAATGTTTTTAAACGTGTCCTACACTAGCCGGAAATGACGAAATTATTAAATTTATGACAAATTATGACACAGTTTTCGACTTTTTGAAGTGATGATTAAAATCATTATTGCGTGCATGAAGAATAACGACATCTATTATGGAGTAGAGGAATTATTTATTAGTTTGTTTCAATATTACAAAGTAACCGTTATCGCGAAGTACTAAGATATATTATCAATTGTAGGACCAGTGTGATTTATGTAGTTTTGAGTTAAATAAAAACAACCAATCGAAAAAAAATTGCAACTGTGTGTAGTATTAAATACTCCATTCATTTGTGTGAATTTGGCGACACTCGATCCGGTACAAATTATGACACATCGCACTTCTACTTACTTCTTCTGTTCTGTGGTTCTTGTACTTTCATTAGATACTAAGTTCCGCATTCCAAGTCACGATTTGGCAGCTATTCTACACAATTGTCAAAATGTCAAGTTCTTTAAAGACAAAATAGTTTGACAATCCTGAATCAAAAAAGGAATGTATGTAAGAGCTACCGTCTTTTAGGGAACAGTTTGTTTATTTGATATTACGGTGTTTTAATAAAATTACATAATCCTAAATACAAAAAAAGATATCTAGAATTCCTAATAAGCAGTGTTACTAATTCCGATGACAATAGTGTAATCAAAGTGCTATTCATTTTTGCGCAAGTAATGCTAGCTAAAATTAGATTAACCACGCGTGTCTATTCAACCGCGCAAATGTATAGGCAGGCGGATTCAAGCAAACACAGACATATTAAAGCAAAACCTTTAATGATTTATGAGCGCTATCTCAAATATCTGTATCAAAGATACTAATAAAAAATATATACCTACTAGGGATGTTACGGAAGTTGTTTTACCGGAACCGAATTCGGAATCGGAGTTTTTAAATTTGGTTCATCGGAACCGGAATCGGAACCGAAACCGGAATCGGAGGCAGACAAAAGAGAGATGTTTAATAAAATAAAATTACAAACATTATTCATCAGTTTCTTTCATATCAGTTCAAAAAAGTAAGCACCTTCCTGGGTGTGATATATAAAAATAAACTAATTTTCTTAAATTTTAATCCGAAGTTAATTAAATCAAGTGGCGCTGACCGCGGCCACTGCCGACGATGTGCTTCGACCTCCGATTATAACCTCCGATTCAAATTTACCGAAATCGGAATCGGAGGTGCAAAATCAATCGGAAGTTCCAACTTTTCGGAACCGAAATCGAAGCTCCGTAACATCCCTAATACCTACATATTGGAATAAATGTTGTTAATCGTTTTTTGTAAAATGAAAAAAAAAACCGCCGGCAAGAGGCTGACAGTTGCCTCTAATATCCTAAAGCAAAAGGGTTTCGCGTTTTTTGCATAAATTATTCTGCCTAATTTAATGATTTCCATTAATTTCATTCATTTATATTATTAACCAAACATTCGTTCAGCAGTCGCTGAAATGAATTAATAACACAGTTATTTACGTTATTAAAGTGCATACTATTGTTCATTCGGAATGATTGTGTGTTCATTTGGGGTCATTATGAATTATTTGCAGAAGCACTACTGCAGAGTCGCCCGCTACCCCACATACCAGACCTTCCAGATGGGGAAGCTACCGCGCCAGCTCTCCCGCAACCATTGGATTCAGCTAACAGGTAAAAAAATAACTTTTTTCCTTTTAGATGTTGATAGACGAGCGTGAGAATCGGAGTAGGAGATTCGTGATTAGGAGTAGCTAGATCTAGGTTTATACCTAAATATCTCTAGGTAAATAATCATGTCGTCTCCGTTGGAAAGGGGGACGTCCATTAATTACATGAGGCGTTTAGGGGTAGCCGATAGAGCTGAATTTCACCCGATCTCACGTGGGAGAGAGGGGTGGTCTCGGCAAATATCACGTATTATTTATTTTTTCCAGTAGTCTTAAGACCACACACGAATCCCCGTGGACTGAAGTAGAACGAATAGGTATTATTTAACGTTTTTTTTTTGCATTAAGCAAGTTTTTTTATAAATAATCCAACGCAATCAGTCACAGATTAACGTAACGCTAAAAATACGCATTTTGAAAAAAATCACGTGAAATGGGGGGGAGGTTCGAGCTAAATCTCACGGCATCATACCACGGGGGAGAGAGGGTTGAAAATTCACTAAAATCGCCTCACGTAATTACTGTACGCTTCGAAACTGAAATTGCGGTCTATTGAAATGTTGGTTAGCTGTCAGCTATTGCACTAGAACGTTTGTGTACTTAAATAGTTGATTCAATTTATGTGGCTTAGGCGCATATTGCAATTCAAAATTAATTTTCTATGTTGCTGTATTTACCCTTAATTACATATGAGATTTAATTTAATACGGCAGTTAGCAATGGTTAAATCGTATTATCTTCACTATTCATACAATAACACAGGGACGTGAGGTATATCTACTCTTCAAGGTAATATAAAAGTTCAGTTATGTTGCATTTTATTTACAGTAAATTCAATATGCATCCCGTCAGTAACTCACCTTGGTTTCGACGACGTTGCAAGTGACAGTAGTTATATAACATTCGCTCTACATTTGAAGCTTGCGCTAAAAAATTGTCAGCGACTTGCGAGAAAATAATCGTATCGTCGAGCTGTCATTTGTAAGGGTCACATTAATACCGTAAGCATCTACTATGGATATTTGATAGACATTTCCATCTCTAAGTATGTAAAAAAGGAGATGGAATTTTGGATGACAGTTTGCCTTTTTGAAGTATGATTGATGCAAGTTTGATTGTATCAAGGAATTAGTTATCTTGGACGCTCAGTTATTTTCTATTTGATTTTTTTAGTATATTTTATAACCTTTTCGAGTAAAATGAGAAAGTCACGCGCATATTTAAATTTATTATATTTATAGTTTCGTTTTAATTTGTAAATTAATAACATTAATTTCTCACAACTTTCTATTAAACCGGATATCAGCGCTTGATATATATATCAGCATATATTATTAAGGCTCACATTTTGTATAGTATAGTATTCAAGATAGTAATTATTTCGTAATTAATTTATTTAAAAAAAAAACCTGATATTGAATTATGATATTTTGTCAAAGACGGATGAGATAAATTACATTTACTTATCAAAACTAATTAATCATATAATAAAAATCAGTCGCGAGTGTATCATTGATTGATCATGTGGTTAAGGTATCACCTATCATCAGGCCAACCTCGAGGTCCTTCGGTCGATATCTGACATTAAGAAAGCCATATAAAGTCTGATGTTCTGTGGCTGAGGTATCGCCTACCATAAAGTCAGCCTCACGCTCGTCTGTCCGTATCTAGCATAAAGAAAATATGTAAAGGGTGCATGCTGTTCGTTTTGTAATTTCTCTGTTTCTTTATCAGATGGACTTCAAAGGAAAACCTTTTGGCGCATCACGAAGAAGACGATCCTCAGCTGTTTGTTGCTTTATACGACTTCCAGGCGGGTGGGGAGAACCAGCTGAGTCTAAAGAAAGGTATATAATCGTCGTACAAATGTATATCGGAAACACTACGTTCATGATTACGTAAGGAAATATGTAGATAAAAATAATTACTTTTTATAACTTCTATAAATTATAATTAATTATCTGACTTATTAAAAATAAACAAATAAGCTCTTTATATATCACCATGCTGCACTCTACGTCCACATTGTCTTATTTAGTGATTTCAAAAATGAAACATCACATATAAGTAAATAGTAGGTATATAATTTTCTGTAGTACTATGTTACCTAGGATTGCCTAGGATCCTCGCCTTTTAGAAGTTACTCTCTCGTGATGCGACCCCATTTTATTATTTCTATTATTACCACATTTTCTTATTTTTATTATTGACGGGCTCGTTGGCGCGTTCGATAGAACACCTGCCGTCACCTGGACGATTGGTTTGATAGTGCTGGATTAGTGAGGTTCTGCTGTACTTTCAGAAAACTGAAGGCAAATTTCGTATAAATTATCTGATTATATATTTTAAAAAAGGTACACCGTAACTTTATCCTAAAAAGAGCTATACGTTTTGTGATTACCCTCTTTTAATCTACTTTCTTTATAAAAAGTGCTACCAGAAATAAAGTTCCAATTTTGAGAGATTGTCTAAATAACTTCCGCTCCTCATAATGATTTGAGTATGATTTTATTATTCGTTATTTTAAACATAATATTTCATTGGTATTTCGTAATGTAATTACAGTTAAGCTGTTGTTTATGTGACAAGGTTTCTCTTTATAAATGCGTATTTAAACCAGGCTTATTTACATTGTATTTGATGTACATTCCGAACTATGTTAAATTTGCCATTTAAAAGCGGGTATAAAATTCTGACTATAGTTTTGCGGTAGGACAAAATATATACAAAAAAAAAGAGAAATCAATTAGTAATATAACTGTCTACTAAGGAAATACTCTTCATGATTTATTTATTAAAAATCCTTGAGAAATCTTTGTAACGCAAACCCTTAACGTTGGTATCCAAACGCAGTTTGCAAAGCAAATGTGAAGCAATTACATTACGATCCTTTCAAAGTACATTTTCTTGCGTTCTTTGTATAGAAACTGGACAGGCTTCTAACAAAATTACTATCTGTGATTTAGTTGATATATGTATGACAATTTTATTACTCACACTGTATTTAAAATGAGAGAATAAATCTCACTATGTGTATGTCTGTATTTTACACGTGCACTTATTATACTTATCCTCTTCTCCTATCTATCTATGTATGTATGCTATGCTATTATATGTAATTTTCCCTTCGTGCCAAATATTTGAAGGTACTTAAAAGCTACCTTAAGCGTGAGTTACTCGTCTTACACCACAAACTTAAAATACAAAAACATGTATACTATTATAAAGGTTTGTTTATTTGTTATCTCCTCTTCTTCCTGCTCTGTTCCCTTTTTTGTCTGTTACCTTTTAACTCAAAAACTACTCGACCGATTTTAATCATTCTTTCGCCGTTAGAAAGCTTTATCTTCACCGAGTAACATAGATATTAAGTATTTCAAGTTCTTATTATATTTTTTTTATTTCCAAAATAAAGAAAATATAATTAGATATTCCTACTAAAACTTGAATAATGTAACCCAAGGTGTAAAAAAAAAGATTGTAGGGCGTAATTTCGAGATCTACTAAACCGATACCGATACATTATCAGCGTGTAACATAGGCTATTTTATGTGTATGGTACATCTACATTGCACCCGTGCGAAACCGGGGCATGTTACTAGTATTTAATATAAAAGTACTTACTACAAAAATACAGTACAATCTCACTAAACCGGCAGATTAAAATCCAGGCACCCTCTGGTTTAAATTATTAAAATGTTCGAATTACTGGATTGTATTGAAAAATTCATAATAAAGCATTTCATAAAAGGAATATAATAGTACTTAATTCAAAAGTACAGTACAATCTCACCAAACCGGCAGATTAAAAACCAGGCACTCTCTGATTTAAATTATTAAAATGTTCGGATTACTTGATTGTATTGAAAAATTCATAATAAAATAAAGCATAGCATAAAAGGAATACAGTATATTTGTGTTCATGTTCTACAAGTTTTTTTATAACTAAAATATCTCACAATTAGCTTATTACTTCCTCTTCTTCCTGCCCTGTTCCCTTTTTTTTGTTATTTGGGGTCGGCGCAGTATGTCCTCTTTTTCCATTCTCTCCTTTCACTCGCCATATCATCAGTGACACCTTTCAAACACATATCATTCTTCACACAGTCAATCCATGTCTTTTTTGGCCTCCCTCTTCCCCTATACCCATCCACTTTCATATTTAAAACTTTTTTTAGATACATGCCCTTCATCTCTCCTCATAACATGCCCATACCAAGCCAAACGATTACCTTTCAGTTTTTCATTCACTGGCGCTACTCTCAAACTTCCTCTTATATAGTCATTTCTTATCTTATCTAATCTTGTCACTCCACACATCCACCTCAACATTCTCATCTCAGCTACATGCAAACGTTTTTCATCCATCAGCTTACTTGCCCAACATTCAGAACCATACATCAAGACGGGTCTTATCACGGTGTTATAGATTACAATTACAATTAGCTAATTACAATTAGCTAATTACATAGTTTTTAAATAATCCTTAATCGGTGTTTGCTTTTGTATAAGGGATTGTTATATAAGGGAGGTGTGGGCGGAGGTTGCCGGATTTTTGTACGTGTTGGTCTATTGATTTGCCGGATCAGTGAGTTTCTTCTGTAATTATATCGTCAAGACAAATATACTGTTTTAGCTACAGTTCTCATCGTTATTGCAGACCCTCAATTAAAAGTAAGTTAATAAACTGGCTTAAGTATTTTAAAGTGTTTTTAAAAGCATTTTAACTCGAATAGTACGCTCTCGAGGGAAATTTATTAGAAATGGCAGGGAATTGCTTCGAGCATTTCAATCATGTTGCAAATTGACCTTATTAAACGTTTTTTTCTCTTTAGACCTATTTAGAAATGTTTTTATTCATGACTGTTTTTCAGTGCACACTTACTGAGTTTATAAGCTATATAGGTAATCTATTTCGACATTTATGGCGCAATGGATTACTAATTAATTATTGTTTGATATTATGGACGTATCATATTCATTGAAATAAGCAATATTGTAATTATATACACATTTTCATTCAAGTCGAATTGCATTATATAAGTATACTAGCTGACCCGGCAAACGTTGATTTGCCATGTAAATAATTTCTAAAAGCAGGGGTTGGTGATAAAAAAGTAAAAATTTTGGGTTGTATGTATTTTTTAATGCCACATTATAAAAGAATAAAAACATTAAATTTCGTCCAAAAAAAAAAAAAAAATTAAGGGTGAATACGTGAACCCTTATCACTTAGGGGTATGAAAAATAGATAGTAGCCGATTCTCAGACCTACTGAAAATGCATATAAAATTTGGTAAAAATCGGTAAAGCCGTTTCGGAGGAGTAGTACGGTAACTAACATTGTGACATGGACATTTTATATATTAGATTTTGTATACTAACTACAATATTGACGGGCTCGTTGGCGCGTTCGGTAGAACACCTGCCTTGCGCATCGATGGGCCGTGGGTTCGAATCCCACCGTACCACATTATAGAGTATAATTTTCTGTAAGCATGTTTTCCCCACGTCTGGTAACTTCAGGCATTGATCGGGTGGGAGGAATATCTAAATTCCGACCGGGTAACGAACCACCTTTCATGGATGGAAAAACCGTGAAGTGCATATTGCGCGTTTCGGTTTCAGTCTATGGATTTCCGAATACACGATGTAAAAATTAGGTCGACAGCGCATCATTGACCGATGTTCTGTGGCTGAGGTATCACCTACCATCGATATCTGACAGGAATTGAAATTGTCGAAACCTAAACTTGAGTACTGTGGGTATTATTCGAATAGGAGATAAAGGAGAAAGTGTAAGTATAAAATTATAATTGAAATTATCACAAAACATACTCACTATTATGCCAAATTAGTACAATATTTAAATTTTGATTTACATGTTAGACTACACGAACTACTCCTTAAACGTATTTTAATGTATATTAACTTAGTAAACTGTGATAATTACAACCGTACTTAGAATATTCGGAATTATACAACGCTAAAATGACTGACGTAGCGTTAATTTTCAAATGTACATACATTCACTTAGTAAACTGCAATATTCACAACCGTACTTCGAATATTCAGAATTATACAACGCTTAAACGACTGACGTAGCGTTAATTTTCAAAGGCACGACACTTGTACTGTCACATGTAAATATAACTCGTATAGACGTTTTACGTAAATTATGAAACGCAGAAAATATATTGATAATTTCGCCTTATTGTTAAAATAATTATGAATAACTATAAATCATATACGGGTGATAACATTTATTTTCCGAGACACTATAGAGCCAGTTGACTAACTCCGTAGTTCAATGGTAAACGCAATGCGAACAAGATTTAAAAAATGTTTTCGCGCAGGGCATAGAAGGCCTAGGTGATCGGCCTTCTATGCCTTGCTTGTAAAGAAGAAAGATGTTCAATGAAACAGACACAAAAATAGGTCTGCCCACTGCCCCACTAGGGGACTTGGGAATTCACTATATAGCCAACTAGCAATTGCCCACCTAACCCCCCTTGTGGGTTGAATTTCGTAAAATCCGTTCTTAGCTGACCTCTACTCGGCGAAAGGAATATTCCTACGATATTTCAAGTCGCTACGCCTTATGGTTCCAGAGATATCGTGATGAGTGACTATATAGGTGGGAATCTCTTTTATATATATAGATAAGTGTCAATAGTGGGAATGATTTTTTAAATATTATTTTAAGTAATATTTATTTAATCGTTATAAAATAATTATTGTATAATTCGTAATATAATTGATAAGTATCTCGATTCGAGTTCAAAATATGGTTATTAATATGATACTGTAGTCACGGTAATCGTTATATTTTAACAAATATCTAATTAATCCAAGAATGAGTTTTTATGAAAGCTTCCATAAAAATACAGTAATGTAAGGATGGTATCCTTATGCATGACTTAGACTTCCGGTGTAACCCACCAGCTTCCTTTATTTCCTATTAATTTATTCTTATGGCAATAAGAAGTAAGATGTTTTTGCTTTTTAGTACAGAGTTTAGATTTTTAGAAGTAATCTACTTCAATTTAAAAGCTTAATAACATTTTGTACGAAATGTTTTACATTAACCAATTCACGGATTTTTAAAAATTACCACATTTTTTTTTGCAATAAACGAAATGGCGAGGTCATTTTATATGGATTTAATAAGAAAGAAGTGCCTTACATTTCGATATTAAAGACTTAGGTCTTATTAATAAGCTTGAAATACTTAAATACTCGTATGTTTTGTTTCACTCTATATATGCAATACTAAATGAATTTTGAACGTAATAAGTTAGCATACAGTTAAAAAAAACAAATGTACCTATCTCGGAAAATATCAACAAGTAAGTGAAGTTAGGAAACAAAAAGGTGGAAAATTTATCGTCTACCATAAAGGTCTTTACTATTTTTAACGTAAAACTTACGGACGATTTCCGAGGTATTTTCAAAATGGCGGCTAACGCTCGTGGTTTCGGGCGACAGAAACTCGGTTTTATACTTTGGGGGCACCTCCTGACATTTTCCAATAGAACCTTAGAAGGATTTTATGCAGAGCGAATATCTAAGAACTTTTAGGCTGATTATTGCAATAATATTTTTATGCAAGAAAATATAATATTGAAATATATTGATAGAGTTGATAATAAGAGCTACCTCGATTATGAATATATATACCTACTTCGAACTTAATAAATCTTTAGAAGGCAGCCGAAACGCGCAATCTACACTCTATGCTTTATGGTTGAAAGCAGGGACTGAATACCGGTTAATTTACTATGGGAGTTATACCGGTATCATAAAGGTTTTTGTTAATATTCTTTCGTTTTTATTCATATTTACTCAAAAAAATTACTGTGGTAAGTTTAGTGTGTATTACTATTTAAAACTAACATCATGGTATCTCAGTCAAACACGTATTTTGCAAAATAAAAATTAACCGGTTTCAGTCCCTGGTTGAAAGAGAGAAGCGAAAACCTAATTTCCTTGTCACAAATTACAACACATTACGTTATCGCGGTATAAGAACTAGATGAACGTATCTACAAAAATCCCAAAAACAGATTTTCTTCATACGTAACTCAATCATACTTAATTTTTTTAACCTTTAATATTATGCCAATGTACCGATACAAATTTTTTATTCGTCAATTGTATATTATCTGTATTAAAAAGCTGGTAACATTTTAAGTGCCAGATTTTCACAGTAATTCTAAGTCTCCTGCATTTAGAAATAATTTTGATATTCGTACCACCAGCTAATCATCATATTGCATATTGCACGCGATTAACCATCTTATAAATTTATACTTATATTATAACTAGCGGACCCGACAGACGTTGTCCTGTCTACACGTCTTTAATTTGAAAATTTCAAACTTTTTTGTGAATCTAAACCATTCCCAGATCCTCTTGAACATACACAAAAAAATTCATCAAAATCGGTCCAGTCGTTTGAGAGAAGTTCAGTGACATACACACTCACAGAAGAATTATATATATAAAGATTTCCTGTGATTATAAACATGTCAGACCATACATTTTATAACTCATCAATCTGTTTCCACCATTGATTGACCTGTCGACAGGCTCCACTGATATCAGTGAAAATGTAATAGTATGTATTTTGTGAAATTTACGAAAATAGCGCGATTCAGTTGTTACACTACGTTTTGAAAAAAATACTCGCCATGTTCTACTTGTTCTACTTACTAGTAGAATAGCGACTAATATTATAATAAAACCTTTTAAAAAGATTTGTATTTTTGTGTTTTTGTATGTTATGAATAAACTCAAAAACTACTGGACCGATTTAAAACTAAAAGAAAGCTCCATTATCAGCGAGTAACATAGGTTATATTTTGTATCTCCATAGCACCCGTGTGAAGCCGGGGCGCGTTGCTAGTTAATTAATATAAATACAAGGCCATACACTTATCAGTAGATTAAACAAATAAGGTTATTCGAGTACTGCGCCAATTATGCAATGAAGTGGAACGTTGGAGTACATCAATAAGCGCAGGGGGCTTAACAATCATAACATGCCTGTTCTTGAATCTCTAAAATTTTTTTTGCAAAATATACCTAGAACATTCTAAATCACACATGTTTTAAGGTTAAGACACTGATTTTCTCAAAAGGGATGTTACAGCAAATAACAATGCAAATTGTAAGAGTTGTTTAGCTATGAATTTAGAGATATGTGTACGTTTTATTCTAAATATTCACTACGTTACTGGAGATTAGCTTTTTAACTCTTACTGCCAGTAATACTGTCTTTATAAGTTTATAAGCCAAAAAGCGTCAACTGCCGGCCTAGCATAACAGCCGCGACAAAATTTTGTCGACCGTTTTCTCGTTTTTAATCGATTATCTCTTTATTTCTTCCGGGTCTATAATGACAATTACACTTAAAACTCGACTTTTAATATCAAAAATAGATATATTTGTCGATCGAGATATGTTTTCTATCAAAATTGTCGATGTCGAGTTATAATATATCGAGATATCTTACATTTTAGTTTGTCATCTCTCGTCCGCGACATATCTCGTGGCGGTCATGCTAGGCCGGCTGAAGGGGCTTTCGAGATAATTGCTTATTTTTTAATGTCATTAGCCTGAGACACAATATTCTTAGGGGTCTTCTAATTATAAGTTTTATTTAATTTATTGGAAAATTAGCGTCCTTTGGTGATAGGATTGCAGACTGTTATAATCTGACATAAACATTTTTTTTTGTGAAGTAACTCTTTTTTTTTTGGCATACATGACATTAGTAATTTAAATTAGCACGCCGCTATCGGGGTCGCCCATGGCACTAAGTGTTAAAATATATATTCAATATATGTGTTTACCAACAGGTGAACAAGTGCGTATAATGAGCTACAACAAGAGTGGCGAATGGTGTGAAGCGCATACCTTGGCTGGCGGTGTGGGCTGGGTGCCCAGTAACTACGTAACTCCTGTCAATTCTCTGGAGAAGCACTCGTGGTACCACGGTCCGATTGCGCGCAACGCGGCCGAATATTTGCTGTCATCCGGAATCAATGGAAGCTTCCTTGTGAGTATACCCGTAAATATATTGTATTAGAAAATTCCAAAGCAATGTATGACATGAAGACGTTCTACGCAGGTTAATTCCTTCTTTGTGGACGTTTCTACGTGTACTTAGGCTTAACTTCACAGTATATTATTACTTGACCACCTTGATTTGAGCTCAGTGGTTAGAACACGGCATGGAAGACTGATATCACTAACTCGGTAAAGGAATATAGAGTGTAAAGTGATTGTGATGTGGGAAGTTGCTTTTATTAAGGAAAAAAATAATAATAAGGATAAGGTTTAGTTCACCACATATAGTATTGAAATAAAATACAAAATAAGCGTGTCCAGTTTGCAGATGAAATTGGAGTATAAAATCACACTTATCTGAAATTGAGCTACATATGAGAAACAACTTGTTTAACTCTAGACGTAGTTGTCCCGGATGCATTTATACCTACAATTAACTTTGGAATCTCGTAATACATGAGTGTTCCTCTCAACGTTAAACGTCAAAGGCATTAAAAGCAGAAGGTACAGCAGTGCTAATAGACAAGTTGCGCCAATGAACTCAAAAAGCGTTTAGAGATTGAATATTCGTTGGCCAGCTTGTTGAGAACTCCGGCATTCGCAATTTAAGGCGTCTGGCTACCCTGTAAATTTTTTTCTTGACATTTTTTATTTTATTTATATTAATAAACCCTGAACTGTTAAGAACAATTTAAGCCAAAGTACGTATTGAAAAACGCAAAATTGACCAAGTTATAGCTATTTTTCGGTAGAAAGGTTGAGTCGCTGCGGCGGACCGTGCGGGTAGATTCGTTTTTAACTCCCACGTTTTAGCTCACACAACAGTCCTATTGTGACATTTTGTACAGATTACATGTTAACTTTGTATTTCCTAGAAGAAGAGTAAGAACGAGTACAAGTACTACCTAGTATAGAGAGAATATTCGACAAGCAACATCATTGTTCAACGTCGTCGAACAGCATTCGAATATCGTCGAAATGGTCACTCAAATTGTTACCAGCACTTTCAACAATGAGTTTAAGAGTATTAATCTGATGATGAATGTGCTAAACCTAACAATCTCAGGTCGCAGCTATAGTTTCTGCACTACAGTAGACGATGAGCGCTGCACTACAGTGGACATTCGCGTTCAAAAAGGATGCTAAGGTAGCAAGAACAGCGCGAAGGGATAATCAAAAAAGGGTCCAAGACTCAATCAGCTGCTGAAGTAATCGTCTATAGCCTAGGGATCGCTGACTGAAGGTAAAACTCGTCAAAATCGCACCTTCACCTGAATAACTGAACGGTTACTTTCTTTTGCGATTATCTCGAAACTACATTTTTTGACCTGGTACCTTCGAGATCTCGGAAACTATCTTTCTGATTGCTTTCAAATTTTTTCTAAATATTCTTAGATACATTATCTACAATGTTACGTAGGATTTTTTTAATAACTTTATTAGTTTTTTTTTAATTAATTTTTTTGCTTGAAAAAAATCGGTAAAAAGTGATTTTTTTTTTCGGCTCGCCATAATTTGTCTCATAATGGTCGAAAAAAGAAACGGCTACGCTACATTGTAGCGACACTACTCACGAATAAGCTGCAATTTTTTATTTTATTTTCAGACGTGACTTGACCGGGTCACAGATGGGATAACGTTCGCGCGTATCGTGCGGAGGGCCTCCGCGGTTATGTACATAACGGCGCCATTTTTTAATATTTTGAACGGAAATTTATTAACGTTATTCTTAAAGCCCTTTCTGACGTTGTGTAAAAAAATCAAAAGATTCCGGCTCATACTTTCGAATTTATTATTATTTTTAAAATATACCCATTTTTCGACAAGCCAGGGTGGCCAGACGCCTTAAAGCGAATTTCACTAAAACTCTTAAACATCTTCAATAGTGAATAAATGGGAGTAAATCTAATATATAAAATTCTCGTGTCACAGTTTTCGTTGCCATACTCCTCCGAAACGGCTCGACCGATTTTGATGAAATTTTTTGTTCTTATCCGGTATCTATGAGAATCGGCCAACATCTATTTTTCATCCCCCTAAATGTTAGGGGTAGTCCACCCCTAAATTATTTTTTTTAATTTTTTACGATTTTTTTTGTTTTTATTTTTTTATAATGTGGCATTAAAAAATACATACAACCCCTGCTTTTTTGTCAAAAAATATTGACCCGTGCGAAGCCGGGGCGGGTCGCTAGTAATGAGTAAAAGCACAGGTGCGTTGATTCACAGCAATGTGTACTGTATTGTTTATTATGGAAAAGTGGTCTAACTTTATCAAAATATTTTGTTTATTATAACTTTTATTTAGTCTCTTTCAATTTAGATTAACATGACTGTTTAAATTATAATCCCAATCTAAATATTATAATAACCTTTATTACTAGGATTTTTTTTGAGAATTCAATTAATACGAGGGTGGATTGAAAAGTACTCGGCCTAACACAGATCCATTCAATTCTAAAAATCAAATCTATCCACATTATTTAGTTCAGTTCAGACTAGTTCATTGTGTGAAGTTCGAAACGTGTGCGATAATTAGTTGTGATTTTATAAATTTATTAACAAAGTAATTGGACATAATTTCCGCGAATGGAGCAAATCGAGCAGCGTGCCGTCATTAAGTACCTCCATAAGAAGGGGTTATCATCAAAAGCCATCCATGATGACATGGTCAGTACATAAGGCGATTGTGCTCTGTCACATTCATCCGTCAAAAAATGGATAGCAGAATTTAAGCGTGGTAGAGAGAGTGTGAAAGATGAACCCCGCTCTGGAAGGCCTTCGACGTCAACTACTGACGAAAATATTAAAAAAGTACTTGATTTAATAATGGGAGACCGCAGATTAAAAATTAGAGAGATAGCCGAGATTATAGGCATCTCTTATGAACGAACTCAAAACATCATTGTCAACGAGTTGGGTTTCCACAAGGTGTCTGCGAGGTGGGTTCCGCGACTGCTTTCAGTTGAACAAAAAAGGACGCGATTGACTATTTCACGCGACTGTTTGGAGTTATTTGAAGCCGATGCAGATGATTTTTTGAATCGTTTTGTTACTATGGACGAAACATGGGTTCATTACTGTACACCGGAAACAAAACAACAATCAAAACAGTGGAGAAGACCTGGTTCACCACCCCCTAAGAAGGCTAAGTCGATTTTGTCGGCAAATAAGGTGATGGCTTCAGTATTCTGGGACTCGAAAGGTGTGATTATGATTGATTATCTTGAAAGGGGTCAGACTATAAACTCTGATTACTACTGCACCTTACTACGTCGTTTACGAGAGGAAATAAAAGAAAAACGTCGAGGAATGCTGTCCTGTTTCATCAACATAACGCCCGTGTTCACACGTCAGTACAGTCAATGGCTGAAATTCACAACTGTGGCTTTGAACTGTTACCGCATCCGCCGTATTCACCTGATCTGGCACCATCAGACTTCTTTCTGTTCCCTAACCTAAAAAAGCACTTGGGAGGTCAAAAATTTTCGACAAACGACGAGGTCAAAGCAGCTGTAGACGCATATTTTGACTCTAAGGAAGAATCATTTTTTTTAACGGTCTAAATGCTTGGAAGGGGAGGTGGCAAAAGTGTATTGAACTTGATGGTGATTATGTAGAAAAATAAAATTTAACTGATTTAGTATGTGTTTATTTTCTTGGTTAGGCCGAGTACTTTTCAATCCACCCTCGTATGTAGGTATATTTCACAGATTATAATATAACTCTAGATAAGCATGTGGCATAAAAATAAACAAAAGTACCTAAATACGTTTTGAAATATATGTAAGAATTAAAACAATTCTGCGTGATGCGTTGTTTATTGGTTTAAAATTTAAACTTGAAAGTATATCAACCTTACTTAGTATGAAAAAGGCAGAAAAATAGAGTAGGGTTTCGTAAGGATTCCGACTTTCTCACTGAAGCGATAGTTGTTACTCCTGCCGGGCTAGCATGACCGCCACGAGATATATCTCGCGCGAGAGAAGACAAACTAAGATGTTAAATATCTCGATATATTATATCTCGACATCGACAATTTTGATAAAAAAGTTATCTAGATCGACAAATGTATCTATTTTTGATATTAAAAGTCGAGTTTTAAGTGTAATTGTCATGTTAGACCCGAAAGAAATAAAGCGATAGGCGATTAAAACACGAGAAAACGGTAGACAAAATTTTGTCGCGCTTGTCATGCTAGCCCGGCTGGTTATGGTTTAGATGCGACGCAGGTTCATTTCTCGCCGTGTCTGTCACGTTTATAATTTTTGGCATATTTTACCCTTTGTTTGGCTACTTAGATATATGTATATGGAATATAAAAATGCCTAGTTTTTTGAATGCTGCGTTTAAAACGTACTATATATTTGCGATCCGCCCCGGCTTCCCACCGGTGCAATGTAGATGTACTCGCCTATGTTACTCGCTGATAATGTAGCAGCTTTCTATTGGTGAAGGTTGAGGTGAATCCAGTAGATTTTGAGTTAAATCTTATATTTATTATATCTTCTTATATATATTATAGCTTCTAAAGCTCAAGCTTTAAGCAAGAATTTTTTTTAGTACATTTACATTGCACCCGCGTGAAGCCGAGGCAGATCGCTTGTGTATTATATAAGTTACTAGCAAAAAGCCCCGGCTTCGCACAGGTGCAATGTAGATGAAAAAAAGCGTTATAATTTTCTAAGACCTGTGACTTTTTTCCTATGCATTTTAGCGAAATAATGAAAGAGAACTTTTTTGTAGAGAATTTAATTTTCTACAAGGTATCGAAAAATTTTTCGACGATTTACAATAAACTAACAAAGAAACTATATAGATGTATTTATTCAAAAATAAAAAATAAAATCTTTATTCTGACGCAGTCTAATATATAGCCTATGTTACTCAGCGATAATGTAGCTTTCTATTGGTGAAAGAATTTTTGAAATCGGTCCAGTTGTTTTTAAGTTTATTCGATAGGTACATACAAAAATACAAACATACAAAAATATAAAAATACAAATCTTTCCTCTTTATAATATTAGTATAGATGTCTCATTGTTAGTCTTATATTGTAGTAGACTGTTAAAGCAGGTAATGTTTTTTGTAAATGAATATACATATGTAATTGCACATAGTACCAAGGAACTCGTTCAAGGGCACTTGATGTGCGGATCGATTTCGAGCGAACCGAGTACTTGACGGTGACGCAGTGTTGCCAACGTCCAACTTACATATACCTACAACAGTAGGTACAACTAACTAATTGAGGGTAGATAAGTATAACTATAGGTTTCTTTATTCGAAAGTATTAAATATATCGATACTTAACAGCCAAAAAGGTATCCACCACTCTACAAATTACAGGAAAGTAGTTTGTTTTAAATTTTGCTGAAAAGCATCCGAAACGCCGGGATAAATAATAAAACGCCTTTAATCCGGATTAATTAATAAAATATTTTATTTAAAGTTCGGAATAAACGAAAAAAATATATATATGTATGAGCGACAAAGTTGTCGTTGGTTCACGAATCTTAAACCAAATGACGCAAAAAAAGGCAAATAATAAGAAAGAGAAAGAATAACCAAAAGTAGAAAATAACTAATAGGTGAGTCTATTTTGCAAAAAATGTCGCTTATCCCCTTTTGGTTGTTAGCTATCGATATGTAGAATCCAGGAAGTATATGGAATTTCTTTCAAGATGAAATACATAAAATTTACCTTTTAAAATGCGATTGTAAATTTGTGTTTTTAGTGCTACGCTTAGGACTTGTATTGAAATTGAAAAAAAAGCATTAATTAATTTTTTGTTCTTCGTTCCTCGTTCCCCATTTTATTATATTGAATAATTAGTCGTTATTTCATTATTTCAATACTTTCTATTTAAATTCATTGAGGGGTAAAGTACCTACCTAACCTAGTTCATTCGTTCGGTTCGTAAGTTAAACATTTAGTTAACTGCATTTTTTGTCGTATCGTACTTTCCGATTGCAGTAAGGTAAATGTTTATTTTACCCCGGTGAGTTGCGCTTGGTCCATGTCCCGTAATTGCTGCGGTACCATCGACAAACCTTTACACAAACACTTTAGTGATTGGGGCCGAGCGTATCTGAGTTTTGTGAGTCAAACAAATGTTGGGAGCTCGCGATATATGGAAGTCTTAGATATGTGCTTGTTTCTTACTCTGGCGTTATCTATATCTATACTTAATATTGTAAAGAGGAAAAATTTGTTTGTTTGTTACGATTTAACACACAAACTACTAGATCGATTTTAAAAATTATTTCACCAATAGAAAGCTACGTTATTTACATACATTGCACCCTTGCGAAGCTGAGGCAGATCGCTAGTTTCCTATAGAACTTTAGTATAAAATTTATTATATTTATTTAGTATTTATCCTTTATATATTTTGGTTCGGAATTAGAATCGAAAAATGTATTACAGTATTAGAATAAATACGCTCACCCTCTCCTTTATAATGTACATACTTATTTACATAATAAGTCATGTTTAATTTTTCTATGATCTTCAGATATCTGCTAAAAGTGAAGGCAAGAGATAATATTAAATGTTGTTATAATTAGAAAATTGTCACTGCTTGTTTCCGGGAATCAATGATGTTATTATTACTAATTATACACATCCTATATACAAATTCCGAACCGTTTAATTTCATTTTACAGCGGTGATAGACATTTTAATTATCGTAAGTAGAAAAAAATTATGATTCATTTCCATAGGAATACAAGGCGAGTTCACATCATTTATTTGATATTACCTGCGGATGTATACCGGGCACTATGTAACCTAAGGAATGTAAGCTTAATTTTATTTTATATTCGATATCGACAGACGAGCACGATGCTCACTTGAAGGTAGGTCATACCCCAGCTACAGAATATTAGTCAATGATGCCCTGTCGAGTTTTCGGAATCTACTATGAGTATTCGGAAATCCTTAGGACCGTCACGCGCAATTTTTATGGTTTTTCCATCTATGAACGGTGGTTTGTTACCCGTTCGGAATTTCGATATTCCTCACACCTGTTCAATGCCCGAAGATACCAGACGTGGGGAAGACATGCTTACAGAAAATTATAAACATGTCGTCCTGGTGGGATTCGAACTCGCGACTCATCGGAAATCAAGGTTCTACCAAACACGCCAACGAGCTTTTACGCTTTAGTTTATTGTTTAATTTAACAGATTAAGAATTAAATAATCAGAATGAGGCAATCGAAATATTGAAACGCTATTTTAAAGGAGACACAACCAATGTGATATGGTCAGGTTGCTACCATAATTATTAAGAGAGTAGACAGTATGGATAATACTAAAATAATTATGTATTAATACAATACAAAGTCGAATTTAAGAAAAATGTATGTACGAGCCCTAACAACGGCACCGTGTAGTCATGCAAAGTTGAAGTGGGCGAATCCTGGATCATCCTGTTTTAATTACTTACGTGAGCTATAGTGAAATGTTCGGCATTGCTGTACCATATTGAACTCTCCCGGATAACGAATTGAGTTCAACTTCATTCGGTACACTTTTTTTTTAATCGAATTTTTTTTTAAAACGTGAGTACTGGCTGATGTGTTTTAAACTTGGTTACATTCTGGATAAAAATTGGATTTCAGTCTCGGATTCTTAACCGCATCGAATGTTCATGTAAGGTTTTATATGGCTTACGATGATGACTCGATGATTGCCGATTGATGGATTATTGCGGTATCCAAAACAATTAACAGGGGACAAGTATAAAGTACCGACGAGTGTGTATGAAAGCATTGATGAAAGTAGAAGAAGCGAAAGTGGTATGTAAGGTGGAGCATATGGAATTCCGTGATCTCTGCCTACCCCAATGGGAAAGAGGCGTGACGTATATGTATGTATGTATGTAAGTATAAATATTCTTTTAACTATTTTTTATCCTATGTCTTATCACCTGGAGCGTCAAATGGATGGAATTACCGAAATTCCGTCCAGGGAACGTAACTTACTTTATGGATTTCCGTTCTCCATCTTATACTCTTTTGAGTTTTGGCATATCCGAACGACATGTAGAGATTGAAGTTGTATAATATTGGTTGAAGTGTTAATCTTTTGAGTTTTAGCATCTCCGACCGATGTCGAAGCTCAAAAGTCGCGTAGGAAATCCTCGAATTAGCTGTGGCCATTTCAGTGATAAACCTGATAACAAGTCCGACATAATTCACAACTCCTATGAGTTGGCGAGTATCCAGGAGTAAAGAAAATAGCACTAAAAAGACCGAACTTGTGTAATTTGTTCGCCGTGTTTTCCCTTGTCATTTTGAAAAGCGGAAAGACGTTGCGTCGGCGGAAGTCGTCATTCAACTCTCGGTCTAGATTCAAACATGGGACCTACTTTTCCACCTGCACGATTATAAGACAATGTTGCCCAAACAATGAGTTTCAACTCGTCAAACGCGTATAACGTAATATTGTTGTTAGAAGGGTTTTGTGGAATTAAACGTTTATTCCTATTACAGGTTCGAGAATCCGAATCGAGTCCTGGCCAAAGAAGCATTTCTTTGAGATACGAGGGACGGGTGTATCATTACCGCATCAATGAAGACTCGGATGGAAAGGTAATAAAACAGACTTATACTTTTACTGCTGTAGTGCTGCTCTTAAGCTTGTCGAGACTAGATTTAATTCATAAATAAAGCTGGGATTGAAAGTGTATAATTTTTATATAAATTAACTTCACAGAAATCAGTTTTCAATTCAATTTTGACGTCTTTTATATAGTTTCTTAGAGAGTGATATATCAGATGTCTGACAGACCGGTGTTAGGTAGTTGTGTCCAAAATAGGAGTAGATAATTAAGGGTTAAAAATAGTTATCTCGGTGTATTTTCATTGTATAACCACATCCTTCAAATATAAATAAACTACAGACGTCTTGCCAGAATGTTGGTTTCTAAAATAAAAAATATTTCTAGCTTTGAATTTACACTACTTTCCAACTTCTATAAATATTATTTTATATAGATTTGCAGTGTGCATCAATTATTACAAGAGTCGTCAATTGGGTAAGATGGCGGAGTTCCGAACCGAATTTATTTTAAAATTAATTATTTGCATATATTTTTTTCCTGATATTTTAATATTCTGTTATTCGGGACACAGATGAATCCAACAAATAAGAGATCATTAAAATAGGTGTAACTGTTCTTGAGTTATAAATGGTGTAACTAACACAACTTTCTTTTATATATATATAAAATTATAATAAGATATCAATATAAAATACAAATAAATGAATACTCTTGTATAATACCTGACGATATGCATGATGGTCGCTGTTAAAAGAATGTGGTGATGAGGAATATCGATATTTAGTCCAAGTGTTACCATCGTCGCCCTAAAGTGCAGTGCTTTTTGCCTTCAATTAATATGGTTGTGCTCTAGGTAAAATATGAATAGGTCGACAGCACCTACAGCCGACAGGTTATTTGATACATCAAATGTACTTCGGCACAGTACACTGTGGCGAAGGAGTTATTTACTATTCACATACATGTCTTGTCTTTCAATTTTTGATGTTAAAAAATCTAATTAGCTCTTAAGAGCCTGCTCAAATTCTATAGAGGAGATGAATGCTTACCTGCACTATACAGTATGTGGACGTGTGCTTTTATAGAAGTATCATCATTGAAAAATGGCATAGGGGTATTCATGAAAATCCTAGTCAATTTCAAAGACATAATTTTATTTTTGTTTTGAAAACACGACTCAGTTTCTTTTAACAAATTTAAAAACTTGAGTTATCTTTTTCGTGGTTTTAATTACTTTCTCTAATAATTTAGAGAGGACGCGCTTTATAAATAGCTTTAAAGGCGTTATAGTTTTCCTTTTGCTTTGCCATACTTAGCAACAAATTAATTAAACCAAAATCTGAATAAACTGGACCGTTTTGTATAGTTGGATGAAATGTTTGAAGGGACTTTATAAACTACTTTTTTGGCATAGTAGCAAATGTTAGGTTTCACATAAAATCTATAGAACTAACATAGTTACCAAAACGTTAATTGCGCTATCAGTTATATAAATAAAAATCGATGTATGTTTGTCCACTACGCACTCCTAAACTATTAATCTGATTATGATTAAACTTTGGTGAGTTGTTTTGCATACGACGTAGAAAAAAACTTAATTTACATGTCTTTGCAAAGCATTACAGAGTACAACTAGTAATCAATAAAATATTGTTTAGTCTAGATTAACTCACGATAGACACAAGTTTGCGCAATCTTATGACTTAAGTAAATATTGACTCTACCCTTATAAACTGCGAATCAACGAAAAATCTCCTTAATTGCCTTACAAAGAGTATATACTCAAGTATATGGATTAGTGATGTGCCGGATCATTAAAAATGCTGATCCGCTGATATTGATCCGAATACAGATATTTGGTGTTAAGCTCCGCGGAATTTACTCAATCTCAATCAATTATATTGAATATATTTATCTATTTAGTTTTAAATATAAAGATGCCAAATATTTGATTTTAAGAAATAAAAATCTGAATAGAAGTTTTTCATTGCTAACTAATCAACTATATAATATAGAATTTCATCTACCTAGGATATCTGCAGTTACGGATACGGATATCCGGTACATCACTAATATTTATATATATACTTAGGCTTAAGTTGATACCTAGATTAGACGAAGGCAATAGGGGTTTAGTAACACGGATCGAATAAGTTACGTGAGAGCGGAGGGGAGTATCGTTGGGGTCGCGTCTGTAGTTATGAACTGTAAAGCACAACGCAGTATATTATGCGATGTTATGTCTGGACTTCAATTGCGTAACTTGAACTTGTGATTCCTGATTATCTTTCATCGGTAAACTAAACTTAAGGCCCGTTTACATGATGACATTTTCTTGTACATACAAGAGCAATAATTGAATGCAATAAATTTAAGTCGAACAATCGACTTCTGAAAAGTGTATTTGTGATATTAAAGGGTTAAAGGCCCATTTATATGATGCCATGTTCTTGAACATACAAGAGCAATAATTGACATCCAAGAATTGTAAGCAACTTTTTACACCAATAAAAGTATTGACACAATGTTACGTGTTGTTTAGACCATGCAAGTTATTTATTGCTTCAATTAAATGAAAACTTACATCGAGTAAATGGGGTTTTACACTTTATATAAGAGGAAACGATCAATAAACAAGCTCTTCCGTACCTTGAAAGTCTGATATTCAGTTGCAACACAAGATATAGTTTCAATTAGGCATGGGTAACTCAGCGAAATTCCTTGCGCTAACTCATAAACTCAGGCGCAGTCTATTGCGTCGGCTCTTTGCGTTAAGTCGCCATGATGCAACAAAATGAGACGCGCGAAGTGAGTAGCGTAACTTCCGAGACGCACGCCACGCCATGCTTATAGATCACTCAGTGAGGTCCTGCGCCGTGCGCCAACACATTTTGAACGTGTCCGTTGACTCACCCGGTGCAGTGTGGTGTGTTGACGCATTTGCGCGGCGCAGTGCAGTGTTGCACATGTCTAGTTTAAATAGTTTGATTACGTGGTTATTCATATTTTCCACCACTTTTTTATTTTTAGTATTGTTTGTAATTATAATCATAATATAAAGCTAAATGACGCTTTATGTATAAAGAAATCCGCATTTGGAAATCATTCCCTATGAAAAAAAAAGAAAGGCGTCCCTGCTTCGGATCTTTGTAACCCGACACTATGATTATATTTTATTACTACTGCGCAGTATTTTATGCGATGTTTACCTCTGAACGTTCATTTGTGTTTAATGATACTTGTGATTCTCTTATTTATCTTTTTTATTTTTTATGGGGAGAGTATCATTACACTTGATATAAGAGGAATAAACGAGCGTTAAGGGGTAGTTTTAAGTTTCAAGCAACAAAATGTTTGAATGATATCCCACCACCTATTCGAGAGTTGAATTCTTAACTCGTTCAAATTAAAAGAATACCTCTTACATTTACAAGGAATCCAACATGGAACCTAGATACTCTTGCTACCATCAGTCGTAGTATCATTAGTCATCATTTTTGTTTATTAAAATCATATATTACACAAATTCGCGTTTCTACTTAAGTTTTATTTATTATATTTTCCCTATCCTATTTTCTCTCTTAGTGCACTTTCTCCTTCATAATTAAAATCCTTGCAGCCACACCTCTCAGTAATAACTTGGCAGAATAACAGCGTCGCAGCTCCGGCTAAGATAAAATGCTGAGTCAGTAACCCCTTTCCTGAGGGTAAATACAGATATAAAAACTATATATCGTCGGCTTAATTATCAAACTTCGTATCTCCATTTGATCAAACTTTACAGGAGGAGGAAAAAACTACAAACAGGTCAAACATTCCGTGGAAATACGAAGTTTCATTTTTTGTAAATACCAAAAAATCAAAAAAACAATTAGTAGATACGAGTAATTCCATCGTTTTCATTACGGTATTTTACACAAGATGGCATCAAAAAACAAAATTCGGAAATTTTGGAGTTACGAAGTTTGATAATTAATTTATTATTGTATTTTTTATCGTGTGTTATTTTTGTATTATGTGTTTACTCTGAGAAATAAACGTTTTCTATTTCTATAATAAACGAGATACCCGTGGCCCTTGAAAGTCCGATATTAAATTACAAGACTGAAGATAAAGATTAAATAAACAATTCCTTTGATAGAAATCCTTTGCAGAGATAGTGAGCGCTTTTTTTTTTCACTGTTTTAATTTATGCAGTATAAGATATCCGCCTTCTCATTTGCCTGTGAAAAATAGAAAATAGACAGGAATTATTTATCTCTTGTTTCGATTCTCACATTATGGCATTATGATTATATTTCTGCTCTTTCCTTTGTTTTATGTTTGCGCTGCACACTTTTACGCTACTTAATGATAATTATGTCAAAAATTTAAGTTTTATTGATCATTTTGAGTAGATAATTTAATTTTTTGGTTCGCACCGACTCTTTATTTGCGTTTTATATTTCCTTAAATAAGGCAAAAAATAGATTATTGTTATCTATACCTATCTATTCTTCTATACTAATATTCAAAAGAGGAAAATAAAGATTTGTATTTTTGTATGTTATGAATAAACTCAAAAACTACTGGACCGAATTTAAAATTCTGTCACCAATAGAATGCTGCATTTTCAGCGAGTAACATATGATATTTTATGTGTAATGTGTATAGTACATCTACATTGAATCCGTGTGAAACCGGGGCGCGTTGCTAGTAACTTATAAGATGAGTAACTATTTCCAATGAAGTATATATTCAAATAAAGTTAAATTAGACCATAGGTTTTTGAATTTTTTTTTCTATCTCAGAAGTTACTTCTAATTCCAAAAAATCACATGAAAATAAATAAAGATCAAAGATAAATAATGCCCTGAGTAATGTATATCCAATTAGCACTTGCTTTTCCATTATCGGAATAATATCATTAATTGGTAGTTGCTAGAAACCTGACGCGTATTTCAGTTAATTAAGATGTTTACGTTACTGTATAGGTGCCTTCATTAGTGAGCCCGGGGCTTGATTCGCTCTAACAAAATTACAATTTTCTTTGTATGTTTTGAATGTCGTCTTAATTAAAAGGGGTTAGAGGAGTTTTGAAGGTTAATATACCTACTTTATTATAATACCAACTGATAGTTTATTGAGTAACTTATATTATATTTTATTGCGTATTCTATTATTTGCTCTAAGTGTTTTTAAATAAAAGATTTAGCCACTTTTATTTTCAAGAGCTCATAGTAGGTATACGTATTTGCTGAACACCACGTCGCCTATTTCGAGAGTTAAGTAAAATTACTAATGGGTTGTTCCCATTGATCTGAATATTGTCTTTACGGGAAAGCTTTTGTCTTTTGGTAAGTTTAACATGAATCAGTTTAGCGTATTATTTTATCATAAAGTTGTATCTGAAGTGGTGTACAGTTAGCAATAGGCCACTGTTCTGTTCTCATATAAAGTTATTGCCGGCCATCATTTAGTAACGGTAGTAATAAATAAGGGAAATAAAATAATTTAGTTTGACAAATAATATAGGGAGGTCGAACGTAATCTGCAGTACATAGTAATTTATACTCTCTTATATAACAGTGTGTCTACATAATATACGGAATGACCACGTTATCCTCTGCATTGGTTGGCTTACTAACGCTTCATTTGATGTTACCTCAGCCACATAACATCAGCCAATGATGCGTTGTCGAATACCACATGTATTCGGAAATCTACAGACTTAAACAGGAACGCGCAATAAGCATTAAACGGCTTTTCCATCCATGCGCGGTGGTTCGATATTTGTTCGGTATTCCTTTCACCCATTTAATGCCTGAAGTAACCACAAAATTATAAACATGTCAATCAGGCATCTCAACTTCCGGATCAGTATGCCAGATATACCAAGTCCTTCCATAAATCCATTCCAACACCATGCTATGTATATATCTTTATAATTTTTACATATCGAAATCATGTTGATAACGTTTAATTAGACATGATTTCCATATGTCAAAACGTCACTTATAACGGATATGTGTTGCTTTATCATAACATATTGCTATACCTATTCATACAACATAACTTATATCACAAAATCTAAACACCCTAGAACAGTGCTGTCCAAATCATAGATCTGCGGGCTGCAGGCAAAATCGTTATTGTTTCTTATTTCTTTTTAAAAATTTAGAAAAATTTGCATTTTATATTTTTTATTAGAGTTTTTGTAAATATACTTACCTTTAATATTTTTGATTTTGTCGTACAGGTGTATGTCACATCGGAATCTAAGTTTGGGACACTAGCTGAATTGGTTCATCACCATTCAGTTCTGGGAGACGGGCTTATAACCCAGCTGCTTTACCCAGCGCCGAAGCGCAACAAGCCCACTGTGTTTCCTCTCGCACCACCTGACGAATGGGAGATAGACCGTACCGATATAGTGATGAAGCACAAATTGGGAGGTGGACAGTATGGCGACGTATATGAAGCAGCTTGGAAGCGATGCAACATGACCGTAAGTGTCTTTACCGATTAATTTACGGCGTGTGCGTTTATTCATTTAGGTAACATAATGTACACTTAAGACCGGCAATAAACTTAAAAATAAAATTTAAATGCTAATTTTACATTTACTGCCAGTTTATTCGCCACGTTTTTGCTTTACAAAATGTTTTTAGATTAATTTTAAGCTTTGTGATTTCGGTTTGGAGCAAACTAAACCTTTACCAGGTCTCTTTGATATATATTAATATCATACGGGGATGAGGATCTATTTACAATAAAAAAAATATACTTCTATAATTTGTAGTCGTTGTATATCCATCCATTTCAGTATCAATGCTTGCACAATTTATTTCGAACAGGTCGCTGTTAAGACCCTAAAAGACGACACAATGGCGCTCAAGGACTTCCTAGAAGAAGCTGCCATTATGAAGGAAATGAGACACCCGAACCTGGTGCAACTGCTAGGCGTCTGCACCCGTGAGCCTCCGTTCTACATCATAACCGAGTTCATGAGTAGAGGCAACCTACTGGATTACCTTCGCACGGGCAATAGAGACCACATTGATGCTGTGGTACTCATGTACATGGCGACGCAAATCGCCTCCGGAATGAGCTACCTGGAAAGCCGCTCTTTTATACACAGGTCAGTGGTAAACACCGCCGCCCCCCTACTCAAGTAAAGCATGAAATTGAATGGAATTAAAGTAAAATATAAGGAAAGTCTGTACATACGATAAGTTACTTAAATCCATACATACCGTTATTATTTGTGAGTTTCTCAACTTTGAAGTATAAGTTCACAGAGTTCTGCTGCCCCCGAAATTTTGCCCTGGCCTACTTGGCCTATAGGCCAATCCGCCCCTGCTGGTTTTCACTATCTGATAGCCGTTATGGTATAAATACGAGAAGATAAGAAATGATAATTAGGCATTGTAAGATTAAAAAAGTCTCAATCAATTGTTAACTGCATATTATTGGAAGTAATGTGAGACCAAAATATAGGCAATGATTATTTTTTGGTTAGACTAGACCCTTAACCCTTTCTTCGCTGGGCCTGTGTTAGTGTCAAATGTTCTGCCGAAATACAACAGTGGTCAAAGAACTTACATTGTTTTGAAATAGATCTTAATAATTTAAGCCTTGTAGCACTGCAACTATTGATAATAAACTTGGTCCACTTGTTAGTGAAATATTACATAAAGTTACTTTACAGGGACCTAGCAGCCCGCAACTGCCTCGTTGGCGAAAACCATCTAGTCAAAGTCGCGGATTTCGGCTTAGCAAGACTCATGCGTGACGATACCTACACAGCACACGCTGGAGCCAAATTCCCCATCAAATGGACCGCTCCAGAAGGCTTGGCTTATAACACATTCAGCACCAAGTCCGACGTCTGGGCATTTGGCATCCTCCTATGGGAAATTGCGACGTACGGAATGTCACCCTACCCCGGAGTGGACTTGGCTGATGTTTATCATATGCTGGAGAAGGTAAATGCTTTCATTTATTACGTGTACATGCCCGGTGCTGGGAATTATGAATATTAAAACAATACATTTATTATGGTCTTTGGTTGTGAATATCGTACATTTCAGTAAAGCCAGTCTGTATAGTTCACTTACTCTTAAGCAACTGAAACGTTAGGATAGAAAAATCTATACTAATGTTATAAAGAGGAAAGGTATGTATTTTTGAATTTTTGTATGTTATGAATAAACTCAAAAACTACTGGACCGATTTTGAAAATTCTTTCACCAATAGAAAGCTACATTATCAGCGAGTAACATAGGCTATGTTTCGGGTATAGTACATCTACATTGCACAAGTGTGAAGCCGGGGCGCGTTGCTAGTAATGAATACATTGCGTTGTAATTCTCTCTCACTTCAAGAATTGTTAGAGTAGTCCTTTGTTTTATATAAATTTCGTTGAATTGCGATTTTTTATTGAGTAAATAGACTCTGATTGTAATAGTGTTGCTTATCGAATTTCGCCAATAAATTCAACACATGAAACATAGAGGAGCGTTAAATTTATAGTAATATTTTTACGTATATCGTATAGTGAATGAATCACCAGTCTTAATATACAGTCAAGCTTTTATTATTATATACAATCACTGCTCTAAATTCTGATTTCAAAACATAAAATTAAAGTCTCCTATGTGAGGAATATTTGGAAGATTTGTTTTGATAATGCCCTGTACAAAATGATAACATTCCATTTTTATAAAAAGTTGTTTTAAATCTAGATGGCAGTGTGTATCCATATTGTAAAGCGTGTTTTCTTGTCTTAGCATTATCCTTGAATCAATCAAAACAATTTCACAGTTTATAAATAGAGGATTCTTTCGAAGAAAAGCTATTTTGAACATAGTCCTTCGAGCCGGATACACAATATAGACATATTCAATATGATTATGATATGTCTTCTAAATAGCATATTAGTTTTCTTTTCATTTTAAAACATTTCCGATATAAAACAAACAATATCTTATATTGATTTTTGGAAACTGAACATATTTCTAGACCTGGAAAAAACTCAAAAACCAAAAAAATAATCAGTTAATTAATACCACGTAATAATTGTAAGCTGCAATTGAAAAATAATTAAATAATTATAATAGTTTTTGGAATTTGCAGAATTTTGAAAATAAAGTCCTAAAATGAATTTAATTTTGCGAAGTCATATTATTTATATTTAATCAACACCTTCACATTTCTACTACCCTCGGTGAATATTAAAATATGTGTCTTATACATCTTATTAAGATTCATCAACTAACTTCTAAATGACAACAGAAGAATGTCATAAGTATGTATTCATATTGAATATTAAGAATTTTATACAAAAAATAATACAAGCGATATGTTTTCGAAAACATTTAATCTCCTGGGAATAAATGAACTAAAACAAAACGTTGGTTAAACGCTGTAATAAATAAACTGAAATATAAAACAAACCAAATATGGTTCACGCGGGAAACCGCACTTAACAAGATTCTGGTTTCAAAACAACAAGTTCAACTTTTTGCATTACGTGTGAAAATTAACTTCATAGTTTATTAAACAAGGCAATGATGCAAGCGCCAAACTATAGCGAGTTACGAATACAAAACAACGCGATAACAAAATTTGCAAATGAACTAACAATACACCTTCCGAATTCTTTCGAGATTCCTAATCCGAAAATGGCCGTTGTTAAATCTTACCATAACACGACAATATTTTTGAAATAAACACACAAACTTCTGTAAACAAACATGAATAACAATTAAAAGAATTTGATACTGCATTTCGGTTGTGAAACGTTCAAATTAAATTGATATTTAAAATATAAGTTACAAATGTAATAATTAACAATGAGACGCTTCAGTGCATAGATGTTTCTTGCAAAGTGCGCACTGTGGTCTGCTAACGGCTATGCGGGAGAATATCTCAGAGGCGGACAATTCCTTGCTTAGTTTGCTGCACATAGAATATGATACGGTTTTCTTGGAGAAATCCTTTGCCGGTACGCAGGTACGCGCCCGAACCGGACCGATTTCTTGACCGGTTTCCACTGGAAAAAGATTTAAATTAATTGTAATTCACTTAAATATACAACAAAACAGTCAAATGGACTCTATGTCTTAAATATGATTAACAGAAATTGAGATGGGACGATTGAAAATGGTAACAATATATAGAATCGTTTTTAACATTTTTGTCAGTGTATTCACAATAATCTCTGAAACAACTACATGAGACTAAGCAACGTTAAACACTGTTTCATCGGCATTGCATCTCGGAAAGACAAGTTAATATAATTAGAAATTGTAGTATTAGTTTAAAAAGTAATGCTATAGAAATATATCATATAAATTTATTCTTATTGAGGAGAACTCAATGCACAATACTATGAAATTAGCCAGTAAATTCAATAGTTTGAAACCTTACCTAGCTTCGCAGATTCCGAAGTGATGACAATGCATAAGAAGGCCATCCCAGGAATATAACAATCAATATTTGGCACCTATAACAAAAACAATAATATATTATAAATCCAGGAATGATTAAGAAATTAAAACAAACTACCGCTGATTAATGTTTAAAAAAAATACTGTAAAGTGTATTTTACATAAATATGCTAAAATATATACATATTTCTAAAACTTACCGTTATGTTAGCGTAATCGGGGTGGTCGGGATCCCAGCATCCTGGATGGTCGAAAGAAAGGCAGTTGTAACACTGAATACCCTTCGCAGTAGGAGATACAAACTTCTTCGGCTTAGCTTTCTTGTGCTTTCCTAAAATTTACACTCCAAATAATATACAGAGCACTCTTAAAAGGCAGTTCAATAAATGTTTATCAATTTTTTTATGCTCTAAAAACCTCAGTAAGTTTTGCTCACCGTTAACAGCCAAAGTAAACAGTAGGAAGTAAATTATGGTGTTCTTCAGTACAGACATTATTGTATTAATTTTGTATTACTCCAATGGCACTGCTTGCTCCAAACTCAACACTTTGAATGATTAACAAACCGCAGTGTACACCGTTTATACACCGCCAAGCGATGACGCTCGCCTTCAAAAACTCGTATACATGATTTTCTTTCGTATCGTGTTTTAAATAAAATTCTAAACGATCTCGTGTTATGTCAATAACCTCAAAATAAGTTCTGTAACAATGGTCTATAAACTTCGTGTCTATAACACATTTGTTTTCAATAACTATACTATACATTTCCCTTGTTTATCTGATATATTTCTATGGTTAATCTTATATTATGTCGACATTTCTTTTAACTACGGAGGTAGTTTTTATAAAGCATTAAATTAAACATCATGTATACACATCATATTTACATACATTGAATTTGTATATTTATCATCAATGTTTGTATACAAATTATTATTATTGTTTTTGTAAGGAAAGTATGTGGCTGCGTACATTAATAGTATAGTGTACTGTTAATAATAACATTGCGATGTTACTAAAAATCTTGAGATATTGACAGTATAGACAGTACAGATTGTAAATGGCGTCGTGAATGTTCGCGCTTTTAATATTTTAAATCGTTTTTAATAAGAATTTCATATTTAATATTATACAACTTTTTCAGATCGTCATCCAAAGATGGTGCAACATGAAATAATTAAAATTATTATTGAAGAAATGCTTTTGTCTTGTTTTTTTCTTTCTTTATATTTGTTTAATCGATTTCTTTGTCTGCTCTAAATCGACACTAAACCAATCTGTCAGTATTAATGACAACTTTGCGTTAGGTGCTTTGACGTGCGTGCGACGTTTGAAAAAGTTTCTTAAGGCTAGGTGCTATCAGGAGTACTGCTTAATTTCATTACCTAGAATACGCATTTATTTGATGCTAGTTAGTGCCCGCGTCTAGGTTTTCGTCAAACTTGGTGATTCCTAGACTTGAAGCAGCTTTAGCGAGTAGTCTGTCTGTTGTAGACACGCATCATGAAACTATATCGCGTAAATACATAGACAGATTAAAATCAAATGATTTAAATCAAATCAATCTTTATTTACGAAAATGTACATGTGGTGTTACCTATTATATATATTGGATCCATGATTTTCCGCCAAGTCCTATGGCATGCAAATATTAAATTAACTAACTAATAATAATTAAATATTCAGGTTATAGTCAGGTTATGTGGACAACAACATAATTTGATGTTTTATATTCCAGGGTTACCGCATGGAATGCCCTCCGGGATGCCCAGCGGCTGTGTACGAGCTGATGCGCGGCTGTTGGCAGTGGAACGCTCCAGACCGACCGTCTTTCCGCGAGATTCATCATGCTCTCGAACACATGTTTCAAGATAACTCCATCACTGAAGGTAGGTGGATATTTTATGTTAGTGAAGTTTATATCGATGATTTTTCGATATATTTTGGGAAAATGTAAAGGTTTGTAATGTAGTTTGTAGATTTTTTTTTATGTTACATATCGACAGACTCACTTGATGGTCGGTGAAACCTCAGCCACAGAACATAACTTAATAATGCGCTGTCGATCTACAAGTAGTCTGAAACTCATAGACTGAAACCGAAACGCGCAATATGGTGTTTCGTCGAATTCAGCAAATTAGTTGCCTTTGCTGCAAATAGTCAAATACAACGTGAGTCTTTTCAACCTTCAAATTTTCAAATACCCAGTTACTATCACGATATTAGCATTTTAACTGCTATATTTCTATTAGCAGCGCTAAGCTGCTAAATACGAAAATCATTTTGAAATGCCTTCAATTTTTAGAACACAACCATGAGCCGTACTAATATGTTATAAACATCAGTTTTTTTTCTATAGATGACTCCTTTGCAGGATCCAATGACTGTTGATCTTCTTACCCTGCAATTCCATCTTATTGCTTATTATCAGATGACCCAATTTAATATGTGCCCCGTAGGGCCGTAGCCGTAGCTCAAGCGTAACTTTTTTTTATTATATAGGGGGCAAACGAGCTTGCGGCTCACCTGATAGAAAGTGAACACCGCCGCCCATGAACATCTGCAACACCAGAGGACTTGCAGATGCGTTGCCGGTCTTATTAGTAGTACTTGTAGTATACGATTCAATTTATGTCCAGAAGTGGAAAAGCAGCTACTGGAGGGATACACGGGAACCCCTCAGATGTCGCTGAAGAAAGCGGCTAGCCTGGGCGCCACGGCTACAGACCGCGGCGTACAAATGCGTCGTCCTACCAACAGGCGTGGGAAACAGGCGCCACAGCCACCGAAGCGTACTAGGTGCCTTTTTTTATGTTAGATATCGACAGACGAGCATGAGGTTCACTTGATGGTAGGTGATACCTCAGCCACAGAACATTAGTCAATGTTACACTGTCGACTTATATTTTTTGCTACGAGCATTCGGAAATCCATAGACTGAAACCGAAACGTGCAATATGCACTTCACGGTTTTTCCGTCTAAGCCCGTCCCTTTTGATCTCTCCTTCTTATTTTATTATGTTAGATATCGACAGATAAGCGTGCGGCTCACTTGGTGGTAGCTGATCAACCAATAATGCGCTATCAACCTATTTTGCTTAAAATATTTACTACTAACTGCAGTTGAAACTGAAACCCGCTATATTCACATCACTGTTTTCCATATATGAACGTTGGTTCTTTGTCCGGATTGAATTTCAATATTCCTACCAACCGTTGTATGCTCAGACGTAGGGAAACATGTTTATAGTAAATTATATATGTCATGCCATTGGGATACCTGCGACCCATTGATACCCAAGTACGTACTACCCAACACGCTAACAAACCCGTCAAAAATTATATCTTAGGCTGCTTACACATTAAAAAATGTGCTAGAGATGCTTTGAAACGACTGATTGAAAGTTGGTAGAAGTGTTTCTGTGTAGGCGTCGATGTATATTTGGATCGACTAATTTTGAGTATTTGATTGCCAAGTACCCTAGCCACGATACCGTTCTATAACTATTTTAGTAGATCATATTTTTGAGAAAAAACATGAAAAAATCGGCCTTTTTTCAAGCCGTTTTGATCAAAAGGTACATCGCTGAAAGTCGAATACAAATCTTGGACATTTGGAACGAAATGGTTTAATGTATGTACATATATATAACTATTGGATTATTTTTTCAGTTTGTTATCATCATGCAGCTCGTTCCGCGAGTCTCAGTATGCGGCGGAGGAGCAAGCTCACGACGATGGGCTGGCTTCTCTTAACGGTAAATATTAAATTATTGCTGAATATATGAAAGCATTGATGAGAGTAGAAGAAGCGAAAGTGCTATGTGAGGATCGGAGCATATGGAATTCCGTGATCTCTGCCTACCGCAATGGGAAAGAGGCGTGATGTATATGTATGTATGTATGTATGATTAATATATTGCCTCTCTTTTCCATCAGCCCATCAGACCAATGATCGCGTTATATTACGCGCGATACGTTATGACTTCTAATAAAGTAAAAGTGCGGTGAAAGTAATAAGGCATGGTGTTCCTCAAGGGTGTTTACTGGGCCTACTTGTTTTTCTACTTTATACCATTGACTTTAATTAATCTAAAGTAACTAACTACCTAAATATACTTGAGAAATTAATAAAAATACTGTATAGTAACCATTGATTAGGGTATCTGTAAAATTATTTAAATCTCATGATTCAATTGAAATGCCGTTGAAGCGGTGAATGCTGAGAAGATTTAATACAGTTCAATATTGGTTGAAGGTTAACTTATTATTTCGTATAATGCCATCAAATTTCGATACTGATCGGTATTACTTACTAAAATTAATACTTGAAATTAAATTAAAAAAGGCAACGTGACTGATTCACATTATGGGGGTGTAGCATTGACATAGTATTAAATAGACTTCAGGTCGCATACAAAATTCACGAAAAAAGTAACCTGTTATTTAAACCACGCCCCTTGTCAAATTTTGAAAAAATGACACTGCTCAATGGGAACAAAGAAAAGAGTGAAGTCGAAATATGATTTTATTTGTTACCAAAATATATATACATATCTATGTATTATACATACACACTTGACTAACTTCGAAGACTTTGGTATTATTAGTATAGTTTATGAAACACCAATGTGTAAATTATCATGTATCTAATAGGGTACAAAATAATATATCAACATGAAACGTAAACTATAATATATTTGATAAACAATAATATAATGTTTTATATAAATTGTAATTCGTATTGTTACGAGCTATAATGGTTCGGGATTAATAAACGCCGCTCTTATACACTGAGGATTTATTTATAAAAACAACACAAAAGAAAATAAATAAAATAATGAATTAATTAAAAATTACACTACTACAATTAGAGAAAAACGAAACTAAAACAAAAAACTACAATTACACTGCGCACAAAACACTGACTTTTATACTCTTCTGGCTCTTGAACTATCGCACTCGGATCTCTCGTAAATCGCAGAAGTTGATCGCTTGGTATCGCTTTCCGAACTTTTGCTATTTGATAGATACTGCCTTAAAACGGCCTGAAATCGTATGTCAGCTTGCTGAAAACGTCTCTAAGTGACTGAAATATTCCAGAAATGTTTATCGAAAATTTCCTCAGCCTGTCTCCGTAACAGTATGTTAAATAATAATATCCGCAAAATGAACATACAGATTGGAATGTTTTCTTTTCCGTTTTAGCGTGAAAGCGTAACAAACAAAAATATCACTTTCGCATTTATAATATTACTAAGGATGCTTATCCTAAGATAGTAAGGATTATTTCAGTACAAATCTACTCCATGCATCCACTATTCTGTTACACAATAGTTTGCGCATGTGTTGGCCAACCTTGGCCAAACATTTGTAGCGTTGATTTAAAACAGATAATTTTGTTCAAATTTTGAATTATTTGTTAGTTTAAAAGCTTAAAATATATCTTATTTTATATGTACTAACCAAAAATAAGACTCCGTCCGTAAAATAGTTTTTTCGGGAATTATTTTCGCAATTTTTGAAGACAAACTGCGTCATTGTGAAACGTCTTAATATTGGCCGTGCTTGAAGAGAACTAAACAAAATAGACTCTCACATTTCAAGTGAGCCGATATTTACCGGCACGGATTTTTTGCGTCGACCCGATATCTAGTATATTGTTGATCGAAGGGGTGTAGTTTGAAAAATTGTACGAATTTGTCATAATTTTTTTTTTTTTACGATAAGGTATGTAATGTATTTAACGAAAGGAAGGTGGAGATCGAGCATGAATTCTTTAACATGATCATGAGAATTTTCATGATAGATATACGGTCATCATTCCTTGTATACAAAGATCCCTCTTGCCGTCATCGGTAAAACCACGTCTGTAAATATTATACATATTTATTTAATAATATTTTACGGGAATGTTCCAAAGTATCAGCTTTTATGAAATTTGATAATAACTTCTATATATTTTATTTTATTTTTTATTAACTTATGCGCTTCGCTATTGGCTGTTGTTGCGCAAGTAATGCATAAAGTGTCATACATATTTATAATTATTATTTTATATATGCCTCATATAAGTGTTAATATAACAATAAATATAAGTTATATGTAATATATGCATCTTTTAAACTAGCATTTTTTGTCTTTGTCCGCTCGCTCAGGTGTATAGCGATAGGGTCAAACATTTTGTAAGTATACGCAAAAGGTAGAAATGATCCTGCCTTGTGATTATATCTACTTATGTATTTTATTTTATGAGATCTCTGCTGTAGAGGTCGGCTCAAAAAGATACGTTCGAAAAGAAATAGAATTATTAATTATAAATTATACTTGTATAAATATGGATTATTATCGATCTCGTTCGATCTCCGAACGCTTAGTAATAATTTTAAACAAAAATTAAAGATGCAAACGAGTAGTCATCGTCAAACTTTGTGGCTTATTTTGTTGACTTAAAACTGAATTGCTTTTTGAACGTAAGTTAGATTTGAGTCAACCTCTATGTTTTTAAATAAAATAATAATTATAAATGTTGGATTTAGTTGTTTCTTTAAATATGTCGCTATAATTTTGTCTTGAAATTATATGTGTAGACAGGATCATATGATTAATTATTGAATGAATGTTCTTTTCTGCGTATTTTATGCACAAAGTGTCAAGGTACGTACACTTTTGGCCCTCCGTGAGCTTACAGGCCATGCCATACATGTATATAATATATACAATATAATATATAAACAAATTATGTTTATATAGAACGAATGATACTTAAGATAGCTTATCAACCTTAGTCTATGTTTAAAGTTTAGTACAATGTAAAAGTAAAGACTTACGGCCTTGATATAGTATATGTTTTGTCTCGCTCTATCAAATATAAAAATACTACAGAACGAAAGAAACAAAACATATTTTTAACTATATCAAGCATAATATGTTTATGGATAAGGCTGTTAGAGTATTGTAATCTTATTGTACTTAAATAAGGTCTATGGATTGATTGCATATTATCTTGACACTTTGTACCTCTACAGGTAACTGTAGAGTTCGGAATAATTTTGCTACATACCTACATAGAGGTCGCTTGTGGTGTCTTCGTTCTTTCGCTTCTCTTTCTAGATCTGCGTGATACTTGTTTTCTGAATCTTTTATTATATTGTTTGGATGGACTCTGCGATGCTTATTTAAGGCCGATTTACACGATCTGAGGCTCTATCACGAAAGCTGCGAGAAATCTGTCAGTTGTATGAAAAATTGAGAAAGTATTCAATCTTGTTATTAGGTTTAATAATAAGTGAAAGTCGAGCACGTCTCTTTGTGTAAATTGTCCTTTTTTTCTGATTAGCCTGAACGTTGTCTATTAGCCGTAGGTACTGCTTTTTTGTATTATTTAAATAAAGACACATTATTCTCTATTATCCTTACAATTATAATTTGAATTATTTTAAAATATATTAGGGTTTACTAGAGTTATTGTGTATATTTTGTAGCTACTTTTAAAGTTTAATTATAACATTTATTTTCATTTTGTTACTGTAGATTTTATTTTATGTATTTAAAGTATATGTAAGTAAAGTAACACTATATGTTATAGAATGGTGCAACTCGATCGTCTTTTACCGTTATATCACGTTCGTTTACTAAAACTATTCAGGAAACCAATTTTAGTAATTTGTAAGGTTGAGTCAAACCATATAGATTTTGTCCCACTCTTAAGTCTCTAGTTCTCGGTGTCATAATATTTCCAGTTATCTGTTGGTATATTTTTGTAATATTTTGGGTTTAGGTGGGGGTCGTGTTGGTGGTCGCGAGGCGTCTTCGGAGGGGTCTTTGGCAGAAGCGACCCCTGATACTGATGAGTCCGCGGGCGCGGTAGGAATGAGCTTGGGAGCGGCTGAACATCGACACCGGCCGAAGCGTCGTCATCACGCCCACGCGCCTTCACATCAACATCAAGCGTCGCACGACATTCCTAAGGTGAGTGGAGGATTTATCTGTTTTAATTAAACTAATTATCTAAATTTTTAAAAATGATAATTTTAATATGTCCTTAACATTAATAATTGTGTACTATATATATACTTACAGCAGGGTGTTCAAGTAGCGGCTCTCGAAGTACAAAACGTGAAACGCGCAATTAATCGCTATGGCACGTTGCCAAAAGGCGCTCGAATCGGAGCGTATTTAGAGTCGCTTCGTCAAAGTGGTGCCCCTTGCGCACCGAGCACACCTCGCGAAAGCCAACAAGATGAAGCTAGATCGCTGTCCCCCAGAACAGCCAGAGCTCAGCCCCACATGATACGTTCGAACTCTTCGGGTGGCGTTACTGCTCCTGCGCCGGCCTCCCCCCGCGCATCCCGCGCCGCTCCTCCCTTCCGATCATTTACGAACAGCCCCGTGAAGCCGTGCCCGAGGCTAGCTGAACTAGAGTTTCCTCCGCCTCCGCCGGACCTTCCTCCACCCCCCGAAGATACGGTGCAACCACCGCCACCACCCCCACCGTTGGACTGCTGCCACGCCGGCACCGACACAATAGAAAGACTAGACACACCTTCTGAACCTACAGAAGAAAAACCAGCTAAACAAATAATGAAGGAAATGCTCGAACTTAAACTCGTCGCAGAAATCAAAGAACGAGCTGACAAGAAGAAACAAAAACTGAAAGAGTCTCCTCCGCATGAAATACTTGAAATGCATACTTCTTTCGGTGATCCCGTAACACGCTTAGTCTCCGAACTATCGGAGAGCTTAAACATGGAAGCGTTGCGTAAAGCAGACAAGAAAGAGTCGAAGCCGATTGAGGGCAAAGAAAAGGTCTCTCCAATTGATCTCAAAGCGAGTCTCAGAAAGACATCGTACAACAATAATATTGACAAAAAACTCGGCCTCGACACAAAAACGAACACAGACTTCAAGTCGCAACTCAAAAAAGTTGAGACAAACAGAGTGAACAATACTAAAGATTCAGATGAATCTGGCCGATCTATTATCGATTTTAAGTCTCGGTTGCGGAAAGTAGATAGCAATTCATCAGCTACAAACGGCCAAATGAAAAAGGTCGAGAATTCACCGGAAGATTCTAGGAAGGATATTTCGAGTAAAAGTGACGATTCGGACAAGAAGCGATCAGAGAGTGGATCCTTGGATACGAGCGGAGGTGATGAAGATGATAAACGCCGCAGTACGGGCAGTATAAGTAGCTTGAAGAAACTATGGGAGAGTAAAGAAACAGATGAGCGTTTGAGCCCTAAAATGAAACCAAAAGGTGATGAAAGTGAAGACGGATCTCCGGATGATAGGTTTGGTTTGGGCCGTAGTTGCAGTCTGCAAACTCGGCGTGACGATAAGCCAATAGTGGCTAATAAGCCGTCAATACGCGGTCGCCCGCTCGGAAAAAGCGGTATTTATGCGACCCCCTTAGCCACAAACATGGACACTGATGATGATGCCCTTGCTGCGCTACGAGTCTCTTTGGAATGTTGCACGAATGAGGTAAAATTTTATATAATTGTTTTAAATATAAATGATTTTTATAAATAGCATAAATGTTCGGTCATAAAACAACACAAGAAACGATTCGATTCCCCACTATTTCTAATAAAGTGAAATCCCCTAGTGAGGCATGGGGCAGGCTCATTTCTGTGTCTGTTTCACTGATAATTTTTCTTTACAGGCAAGTAGGTGATCAGCCTTCTGTGCCCTGCCTGACCGAAACATTTTTTTTTAAATCTTTGTTTCCTTGGGATTCGTACCCGGGACTTTCGGTGCTAAACACATCGCATTTACCACTGAGCCACGGAGGCCGTCACTATTTCTAACAAAATTAAAAAAAATCATGTAAAGAATTAAACACCATTAATACAGACACCTTTAATATAACATGACTACACTTTATATCCATTCAAATACTAAGATACAAAACTATAACTTTAACTATAATTAGCTTTAGATCACTATTAAATTGACACTGTAATTATTATTCACAATTGGACAGAGTTTCTGCTACTTAAGTGGCGTGGCGGGAACTCTGCTTTATATCGTCTTCGGCTGCCCGTTGTCGGTAAAGTTGTTCCCCTCACTAGCTAATGTCGGTGATGTTGATAATAGCGACGTCTGTTGCTACTGCGGAAAAGCGTCGAAACTTCCAAACGACAACAAACAATATCAAAATCAAAAAATCTAAAGTTTTTTATTTCAAATAGGCCTTTGCAGGCTCTTATGAAACGTCTAGTTGCACGGTTCCAAAAAGTGGGTCTCATGGAGAAGAGCCGGCAAGAAACTCCATGGACACTCTTTTCAACAATGGTTAAGCTTACAAAGACTCGGTTACAATAGTAATAATCGGCTGAGAAGTTTATATAATGCAAGGTATACAGAGATTCTTATTATTCTTCAGAATAATTTAATCTAGAAAGTTATAAAACGTTACGTAAAAGCCGGTAAGCCGGGTTCGTATGTCGGTCCCGCGACTTGACGGTGAGCTAAACGTCAGGTGCGGCGCGGTTGCGGCGGCGGCGGTCGCGGCTCGCTGTGGCGGCTGCAGACGTCGGAGCGGCTCGCGCGGCTGAGCGCGGCGTGCGCGGCGGCGGCGGGCGCGGGCCGGTGCGCGCCGCAGATGCGCGTGCAGCTGCGCGCGGCCGCCACGCGCCTCGAGGGGCAGGCGCGCGCGCTCGCCTCGCCCGCGCCGCACCACCACCACCTGGCCGACGGCGTCGAGCAGGCGCTCAGGGATCTGGCCAACATCGTGCACAGGTAGGAGGATTTTTGAAGTTATACTTCTTTAGGCGCGTTATGAAAAAATGATGAGAGTGAAATTTTAAGATGCGCGCGCATCTGTGACACAAAATTAACATGATGAAGTTGGCTACAGATGACCTGCGCGCGCACGATGTCCCAAAAAAACGACATGATGAAGTTGGCTACAGAATAGAATTTGATTGATTTAACATTTTGCTTCCCAATTTACTGCAGTTTTGTTTTTTTTAATTTTTCTTCAGACGCCAAAGAAGTTTAACTTCTAACGCGTATACATAAGTACACACATACCTTTTTTTTATAAGGCCCCAATCCTACTGGCGTTATGCGAGCGTTGGCGTTTCTCCAACGTCTGCGTAACGTCGATAATGTCACGGTTTTTCCAACTATGAACGAGGGGGTGGTTCGTTACCCGGTCGAAATTTCGATATTTCTCCCACCCGATCAATGCCCAAAGAGTGAGAAAGACATGGTTACAGAAAATTATAAACATGTCGTCCCGGTGGAATTCGAACCCACGACCCATCGATGCGCACGGCAAGTGTTCTACCGAACGCGCCAACGAGCCTGTCAAATATTTTGCTATTGGAATAAAATTGTTTTTCTCTGACTAGTTTTGGATGTAGGTCTTTAAATTAATGAATGAACGTTGAAGTCGCGTCAAGGTTGTGTTTATTGACAGCTGATATTATCGACGCTGGAGAATCGCCAACGCTCGCATAACGCCAGTGGGATAGGGACCTAAGGGCTCACTATCCCGATAAGGCTCCCTGGAGAAGACCCAGGCACATTTTACAGGATCCCGATGATCCTATCACTGTAGCCAATTGTCGGACATTTCACCTCAGACTCGCGTACAGCGCCTTCGCCGGCGAAGACGACGACCCTTGTTCTGCGCATACTTACAAAAATATATAAGCCAATGACTTATATAACTAGGGATCCGCCCCGGCTGCACAGTTCGCACGGTGGCAATGTAGAGGTACTTTACAGAATTTACAAAAATAAATATTATTAGCCAATGTTACTCGGTGAGGAATATTAAATAGTATGACAATTTGTTATTTAGTGTAAATATATATCATGATTTTAAATCTTTTTAACATATTATATATATACAATGTTTCAGATAAATAACACACCTTGTTTTTATCGGCTTGTCTACACAACGTGGTTACATCACATCATCAAACGAACTCTTATTAAAGGAAGAATCAGTTTGCGCTTGCGTTACTATTCTTTACATTTTGTATAAATATAAATGTTTACCTTTCGGAAATAAGCATCGACCAAATCTCATACTAATTGTAATAATATACCATTTACGCTCTATTTCCAATGATTAAGATTAAAATGTATCAGATTTGGTCAAATTTCTTGTTAGCAACGATCTCGTGCAAGTAATAGTATCATTCCCGCGATTTCTGTTACAATTAGTGTTTAATAAGATCTGTAGTAAGCAAATTGTTTATCAACAGAACAGTATAAAAAGTAAAAAACAAGTAGAAAATAGGAAAATGTAAAATACAAAAGAAGAGATATAATTACTATAAAAATGTAAGAGTTAAGTCTTTTCATAAAAAAGGACAACGAATGGTAGGACCATTAATGAATGAATGACACAAAATTTATTTATATTTTTTCCTCAGATGATATAATTTCATTTTCAAAGATTCAGCATTTATCATTCTGCATAATGTAAACCATTTCCTTGATAAATATCTGTTTATTTTAATTGCATTAATTTTTTTGAACATATATAATTAGTTACGAAAATAATTCAACCTAGGACAGATTGGAAATCGTGGGAACGTCAATTTTCACAAGTTTCAATAAAAATAAGAATTCGCAAATACCTCGATGCTTATCACATTTAATTTATTACTTACTCATATTTATTTAAACCAAAGAAAACACCTGTTCCATTTCGATAATTAAATTTATCCTACGATTACCAGCGAATACTCTTAGTTTAAGTGTAATATGAGGAATTTTCACTTGTTTAGTACAAAGCGGTGTTATGAATGATTTACAAAATTAAAGATTAGTACAAGATGTATGTAATTATGTACAAGTAATGTAACCGTATTTAGGGATATTTATCCGCGAAGTTATTCCTTTTTAAAGACTGAAGAATTAATTTTTGAGAAGTTGATTTTTTTGTATTTATTGCAACCGAATTATGATGGGATTATTAAAGTGTATAAGGGTATCTACCAGTGATTGAAATAAAGAAGTAAATAATGTGTTTAGAAGCGAATGGTTGTTGTGCTCATCAAGTAATTAGAAAATATTACTTTTGCAATCGAGCATAACTTTTCATACATTATCTGCTTATAGTATTTTGAGACAGCTTAGGTCTCCGTACAATAACCCTTGTTTAATTTTAATGTTCAAAACCCTTATATATTATGTAAAATAAACTAATCATAGGACACGATAGGATATTTGGGTCCGAAATCGTACTAATTTTAAGATATGCATGCAATATGTTAAACGTTATTTTTCTGTGCCAAAAAATGTCTGGGAGTGTTAAAGGGTTGCAAATACTCCCAATTATTCGATGTGGTTTTAGTAAATATATTGTGTACAGATATTAAACCATCTAGCTCGTACGCATTGTATACAGATAATTTCGAGCGAGATAGAACATGCCTTCAATTAATATGACCTCGAAGGGAACCTTTCTTGGCTTGATATTGGTCAACTATTCAATATTTTCTAAGACTTATGGTCGTCGTTTGCGAATGAAATAAATGATTGTGTGAAATTAAAGCTCGGTTAAGCGTAAAGTACTGAATTCAAGCAAGAAAGTTTTTTCGGGGCCATTTTATTCATTCCATTGTAAGTAGATTTAAGACGTCATTGATCATATTATGCTAGTGCATTTATATCCTTACTCGTACACTATTTTTTCTAGGCTTTTCACTCAGTGTTCGACACAATGCGGTAAACATTAACTATCACAGCCTGTTAAAACTTCGAAATAAATGTTATATAGTAACAAGATGGTGGAATGCAACGATCAATTTTTCTATGAAGAAGTAATTTAGTCTGTATATAAAATTCGGCGTTAAAGGTTGTGATATGAGGGGTGAGCACGAACAAGTATCGAAAGAGTATTCGTATCGTCGAACTGTCATTTGTATGAGATTTTTCATACAACTGACAGTTTGACGATTCGAATACTTTGTCGATAGTCGTTCGTGCTCACCCCTATGAAGTGATGGTTTAGCGTCTAATTGCTCCCGCGTATATTCCTCTCGCTATTCTATCTACTGCATCAATCAGCGCCATCTAGCATTTACTAGAGTTAGGTAATATGTACGGTAGGTAAGTCTTAAATTTTTCGGACCAATAGCTATTGAGTTGTTTTTTTGCGCTTACGGTTCTACCACGAGCTCTAAAAGCAGTATTACTGCAGTCTTATTTTAGGAGCTCTGTCAGGTTATGTCCTCAAGGACTTACTGAGGACCTCGCACGAACAACTTGCGAAAAAGTTTTCGTATCGTCGAGCTGTCATTTGTATGAAATTTCAAATGATTTCTCATGCAACTGTCCGTCTAGCATGACCATCAAGAGATATCTCGCGGACGAGTGAAGGCAAACTAAGATATCTCAATATATTATATCACAATTTTGATAGACAAGATATTCCTATCGACAAATCGACTTTTGACCTTAGACGTCGAGTTTAAAGCGTCAGTGTCATGTTAGACCCGCAAGACAAAGAGATAATCGATTAAAACACGAGAAAACGGACGACAAAATTTTGTCGTGGTTGTCATGCTAGTCCGGCTGATAGTTTGACGATTCGAGTAAGTACTCGATAGTCGTTCGTGCTAGGCCCTCTGCTTAGGATGTGCTGGTAAGGCCAAGGTCATAGGTGTCTGACAACGCATACATACGTGCGTTAAGACACGTCGATGGATGGCGAGACGGCCTATTCACGTCAAAATTATATATAAATTCTACTTAGTGTCACAATTTATACAATACTTTTCGGTCTCAAACGGGGTCGTGTGACCGGTGACTTGTATTTTTGAATTTGATAAGAAAATGTGACATTATTTAAGTTAGCGTACTGTGATACGGCTTATAAAACGGTATGAATATGCTCAACAGTTTTTCGTTTATTCTTTATTATTATATATTATTCAAAATTATTTAAGCTACTTTATTGAAATGCTATATAACTATTAGGTATGAAACCGTTTATATTAAAAGTTATTTAAGGGTAATGCTAGTCTTTATTATATTATTAAATGTATCTCTAGTAAGGATAATACGTAAGCATTCAGAATTAGATTTGCGTACACCACTATAATTATATGAAATCTATATGACTTTTGTATTAGCCCGAGTGTTATTTGACTTGCGGCGTTCATATGACTTCAAGTAGATATCGCTTACCGTGTATATGCCGTAGTTACGGTGTTAGTATTTAATCAAGCATTTGAGTGTAATATATGATAGGGGACTCTGAATCAGTTTGGGAGGATCCGACCGAAAGTCGAAGCTCAAGGTACGAATTTAAAGTGGGGGGAGCGCGATCGATAATTCGTAAAGCGTCTTTTATATTTATTATTCCAGTATATCGAGATGGCGAAACTAAAATGTTAAGTGAATTGATTTTTAAGTGGGATTTCCAGCTAAAAATCTAGTATCAAAAATATATGTTATAATAACTGACATAATTACTGATTATATATACAGTTAGATTCAGAATAACGGACATATAGGCCGTTACTCATCGATATGCTATCAAGAAGTTTTTAATAAACGTTTTACCTATCACTATAATGGATATCTTTGATTGGTCGAAGTAAACAAAGGCCGTGAGCGCATCTTATTAGATGTTGAATAATATTCATTTTTCGAGCCACACGCTTCAATCGATACAATATACAAAATATATTTGGGTATAAATGATAAAATCAAATTATTATACAGTCCATAGTAACCAGTATATATCGACTGCAACTTCAAAAGCAACACACCAGTGATGTTCCGATACTAGGGTTTATAATTGAAGACGCTTTACTCTAGTCTCACGCACGGGAAGAGAAACGAGATGTAGGAAGTATATTCAACTGCGTTCAGAGCGATTATTATTCACCTGTATTATGTACTCTATTTCTATTATAATATCATATATTAAGATTTGTTTCTTATAATGTATAATTCAATTTTGTGGCTATCAGTGATCAATACTCGTAAATGTAGTGTACTAATTAAATCATAATGAATCTTTGAACTTGGTAAGAAATGTAATTTTTAAAATCTTGTATACGTATTTAACCAGCAATATATTGTAAGTTCATCATATCAGTCATTATTGTTCTTTTGACTTGGTCTGTCAAGTGTTGCTTATGCGTTGTCATGCGAATCGCTACTAAGTGATTTTATAATAATCATCGTAACATTTCTTCTTAAACGATTGGACGCAAATAAGTAAACACTTGGCAGGAATTTTTAATATATTTTTTCCTAAGGTTCCCAAATGCTCTAAAACCGCCATTCCTCTGAATATTCCTTAAAAATCCTATTGTTGATTATAAGTATTCAAAACCTACAAATAAAGATTCCTGTACCATACTGAATTATAAAATAGATTATTCTGTCTTTACGTTCTAAGTGTGAGCTACTTCTGCAGTGATCTAAAACGGTTTACCTTTGCCAATAAAAGTATTTTAGGACATAGATCTCATATATAGAGGATTCAATAATGCTTGGTACAGTAAAATGTAAACTTTTGACATATTGAGTTACATTCGTTTTCTTGTAATAGTTTCTTCTAATCATTTAAAAAATATGAAATAAACTATTCCAGATAATATTCACTATTGAAGAAAAAGTAGAAAAATGGTGCCATGGTGTCAAATGCGTTGACTGATTTATATGGGATCTATGGTTTGAGATTATTTTAATGAAAGTAGTGAGATTTAAAGAATGCTCAATAAAGGCCCTTTACATGATGCCATTTTCTTGTACATACAAGGGCAATAATTGACATATAAGAATTGTAAGTAAATGTTTTCACGCGAATATTGTGTGCTCTTTACACCAAGAAAAGTATAGAAACAAAACTTGAATGACAGATCAAGAATGTTATGTGTTTAGACCATGCAAGTCATTTATTGCTTTAGTAGACAAGAAACTTGCACCGTATAAATGTACCTTAATTCAAAGGGCCCAACATAAACAACTTCCGCGGAAGTATTCGTATGGTCGTTTTATCATTTGTATGCAATCTCTCATACAACTGACAGATCTACGATATGAATAGTTTCCCTCAAATTGTTCGTGCTGGCCCTCCGCTCTGTATTTCTGAACCACCTTTGGATCGGTTGAGGCCCATAGCAAAGTGTTTAAATTCGTTTTTGATTGAATGAACAGATAATCTTATATTACAAATTCCCGTGTGAATTATAATTATCCCCACCAATAAATATTTCCCCGCTTGCTAATTGTTCCCGTTTGATCTCTCATTTCCCCTCTATGATTATAGTTAATAGAATCCAAAGATAGTTATCGATTATATGCAAAAGTCAAATGATAAAATTGTAATGGCAAATAAAAGGTTTTCTTTATGAAAATGTTGTTTTCATTTCCGACACAAATCTATCGAAATAGTATTCGTAACATCGAGCTGTCATTTGTATGAAATATCATATGATTTCTGATACAAGTGAGGCCCTAGCACGAACGACTATCGAAAAAGTATTCGAATCGTCCATCTGTCAGTTGTATGAGAAATCATTTGAAATTTCATACAAATGACAGCTCAACGATACGAATACTTTTTCGATAGCAAGCTATTGCTAGCCCCTGTGAGGGCCTACCACGAACGGCTATCGACAAAGTATTCGAATCGTCAAACTGACAGTTGCATAAGAATCATTTCAAATTTCATCCAAAATATGACAGTTCGATACGAATACTTTTTCGACAGCTGTTCGTACTGGCCCGTCAGTATATTAAATATTTTTCCCACAACTTGATTGAGGATCCGAATACTTTTTCTCTTTACTACGATAGTAACAAGTTTCTAATAGAAAATAAAACACAGGTTATTTGTATTGATTTATTGCAAATAAGAAAAAATGGTTCCAAGTACAAAAAATAGCGTAATAATGGATATTACAAAAATGTTTAGCTTGATAAATATGCAATCACACCATACATCAAAAACATCTAAACACATATACATACAGTATATCATAATTTCGATTAACAATACTTTCCATCTATATAATGGTCAGGAGATGTACCACGAGCTGTTATTATATCTACTAGAGAACATTACAGCATACATATTATAAGCTCTGTCTTCTATCGACAAGGACTTGATATGATGACTGATATATTGTGACTAATAGATGGTGGTAAGGCCCCTGAGCATCGAAAATGGCTGTCAAATGTCAATAAATGAGATCTTATTACAATTTTTATGCGTCACCAGCAGTGTTACCGCACTATCTATATATATTTAAATATCAGCACAAGTATTGGAATATACATATTTAATTTGATCAAAACTGTATTTTATTCAAAGTATTTTGAATATAATAACTAACCTACAACATCTGTGTTGCTGATCGAAGTCTCACACAAAAATATTACTTGAAAATGCTGCCAAAGGGAATGTAACGTCAAATGCGACAAGTTCTAGAAGCCGATTATTCTTAAACCTACAAAATACGAACTATAATTAATAACTTATTAAACAATTTTACATTAAATAAATAACACTTTGTGCACTCATACGCATATTTTAAATAACATTTAACTGCTTCGTCAGTAATATTAAAGTTATTAAAAGCTTTGGTTAGAGCCCTTAATTCAAGCAACTACAACTAATTTTAAGTTTGATTACGAAGAGATTCAAAGATATACATATAGGTATGAAGTACCGCGACAAAACACTTATCTCGCTATAGGTGCTGGAAGTTTAATACTAGTGAGGTCGGGAATACATCACGCACGTTTAATACAAACAATTTCGATTAAAATAGAAGACTAATTCCTTTACATTTAATTACAATAAAAAAAAAAACCTCGTAAGTCCTAGCATACTTCATAAAGTACATAAAAAAATACTAGTACTTCAGACATTTTGAATTGAAAGAAGTTTGAAAAGATAATTGAATTTATAGCACGTTAAACTACCTAATGTACTACGTGGAGTATACGAAATTAATCTGAAAAATATTTTAAAAACTGCTAAATTTAGTAGGTACAAAATATTTTTGAGTTTTTCTTCACTGTAGTATTGAGCGTATAAATAATACAAAGAAGTACATAAACGAGCAAGAACTTAACGCACTCGCTACTGGAACTTTGGAGTATCCGTCTGAAGTACCATTTGAAATCATAACATTCATTAAAACTACACCTGTTTAAAAGCAGTTGTAGCTCAATGAGACGAGGTTAAATAACATCTATGGGACCAATTAGGAAATAAGCTAAAGCGATAATCAGACAAAAATTTCTTCGCAAAATACTATAAGTTGCTGACCATACCGTACCTGTTTACCAAAGCTTATTGTGGTAGTATTTCACGTCGAAGTATCCGCGGTCCGTGAGGGAAGCTTCCGGATGAGTAGAGGTTGAGCCGGCCGGAGTCACTCCCACATTGGTCTCTGTTCGAGATGGCGGTCGCACTTCGAGAGTGGATGGCCTCTCTTGGTTTTTGTAGTCCTCGAGGACCGTGTCCGTGGTTTCTATGTCCTGGGAGTCCTCAGGGTAATCTTGCACCTCTGGTAAATCTGGTACATCAATTTGAAGTTCTGGAGTGTGAGTGGAAGAGCGGTCGCGATCGGATTGCTTAATTTCATCGGACGGAGCTCCCTGGTTGTACCTGAGATGTATTGTGCTTGTACAAAACATGTGAATGAATTATAGTGAAACTACTAGTTCTAATACAGTTAATAGCAGAAAGCAGTCGTCATTCTAACGCTAAGGTGATTGACGTTGGTACGTAATTATTATTAGGTCTAATAGAGAAAATCATGATCATTATTTTATTTAATTGTCACATTTAGTCAAACGATGGTTTAAGTATAAATATTCTATCTCACGAAATCCGTTTGGTTAAGGTCAGTACTCACATACGGTATTATTCGATAGTTTTACTCGAAGTCGAGTAAAAATCAACGTGTGGACCGCAAAACTCACAGCTCGAAGGCTCGCACCGAGCCAGCTCGATGGAATTAAATGAAAGTAATTTCCTTCGCACCTACTCGAGGCGAGCCGTCGAGCTTGACTCAAGCGTGTGTACGTGGCCGCGAGTGGCGCGAGTCGAGCGTCAGTCCGACATTGTTAATCCTCGTGAAAACCCTTGTAGAGTAAAAAATATGGATTTACGAGTTTATTCCAAAGGTGTTATAGAAGAATTTATTTAGGAACTGCGAGACTTGCTAAATGTAGCCACCGTCTCCTTTGTTGAACAGACATGTTTTGGCTCGAACGGTTCGGTAAATACTGAACGGTGCGCGTCACTCGATAGATTAATGCTGAATGTGTGGACGAAAGCCCATGCCATGGTTTTTACTCGACATGATAGCTCGATCGAGCAAAACCGTATGTGAGTACGGAGCTTTATGAATGTTGTCAAGCGTGCACCTATACATTGTTGTAGCGTGCGTAATGTGTAGCACGCGCTTCAGAGATTACACACACTCAAAAAATGTATATGTGCACGCTTAACAACATTCATAACCAAACGGACTTCGTGAGATAGAATATTTATACACCTTAACTTTAAGTACTTCTATTGTTAAACAATACTCATTCATAGTTAATATCCGCTAAAGATATGTAATGTCCACTTTGAGTTACTTTTTACATTCTGTCAAGTGTTATTTTCCGCGTAGAAACATGGCAGTGATAGTATTTTATGAAAGCGATAATATAATCAAAATATTGCATGAAAAGAGAGGTAACTAGTTAAGTATTATATACTTTATGTACTGGTATTGGCAACAAAAATGGCAAACAGAATTGAAAAAAAAAATTAAAACGTGTTATTCAATTGTGATAAATTACTGACGAGTTGGGAATTCTTTCATGTTTTATAATAAATATATAAAAAGATATTTACGATCTAATATAAATACATTTTCAAACCAAACACATGCTCAAAGGAAAACGGATTTAATTAAAAGTTTCCGCTAATTTAAAAAACGGTTCAGACGTCAAAGCAACGGTTGAAGTTCCTCTATCACTGTTCATGTTTTAACTATAGAAAGAGATAAGATATCATTATTGTACTGTGCGATACAACTTAGAATAGGATCGAAAGAGCTTCTAATTTGACATGACAGACGTCAAATAATTGCATCGCCAGCAAAAAAAAAAAGGATTTTTTTACCTTATTTTTGATAGGATTGTGAAATGTTTAATTTAGAGTTCCAATGCTTAGATAAAAAATACTGAAATAATATAGAATACCAGTGAAATGATTTTATTGTCACTGCTACTAATGGTTACGTAATCGATCCAAATTTCCTTAAAGAGTCTTTTTTTATGTCAGATATCGACAGACGAACATAAGGTTCACTTGATACCTCAGCCACAGAACATCAGTCAATGATGCGCTGTCGTCGCTTTAGCTTTAAGTATGTATGAAATGTGAAACATAATGGCGTCTTGACAGTCCTATTCTAAGTTGTAAGTTCATATATTATTAATTTTTTTACACCACCACCATCAGACACCAAAATTACATTTGAATTTAATGGACAATTCGTTACATTTATTAGAACTGGAGAAGGTTAAAACGAATAAAACTTTATTATTTATTGCGACATAATTACAATGTTTGTAATATATTATTACTAGCGACCCGCCCCGGCTTCGCACCGGTGCAATGCTGATACTAAATACACTACAGAAAAACTGTTATTATTATACATATAAACCTTCCTCTTCAATCACTCTATCTATTTAAAAAAACCGCATGAAAATCCGTTGCGTAGTTTCAAAGATTTAAGCATACAAAGGGACAGAGAAAGCGACTTTGTTTTATACTATGTAGTGATGTACACTATTTACAAATTGTTAAATCTATTAACACTACCGATGTTTTGTGTTTTTAAAGTTGGCGTGCAAATGAAAAACATACTATTTAAGGCAAATATACCCCGTCGAAAGCCTTTTTTTGGGTTTTGTATTTGACAATTTTTCAAACAAGACACTCAAATGGAATCATGGATACCGTCAACAAAAAATTTCTTTTGACATGAGTGCCTTTGGCGTAGTGCAAATGTCTGAAAATACTTTGCTTTAATATTGAAATAGCATTAAATATATAGTAAAAAGTTCAAACGTATATTTTTAAAGGCAATAAGGGCTACAAAAACGGACCATCGAACGGGGCAACAACAAGATACATGACATCGTGGATGAGTATGTACTGAAGATGCATGCAAGCCTTTTTAATTTAATATTTTAGTGAATATAATGTACAATCATATTTCTAGCATTCAGTCTGAATTTTTCTGTTTTAAAGTTCAAAGGCAAGTATGCACATGCAAAATTAGGCATAAAATAAAGTCAGAATGCACAGTGCAAGAACCCAGGAAGTACAACTGTTACGAAAAAATAATAATACCTGAAATATCTTAATCCAACATAACTGGCAACATGTATCGAAGTATTTTCTTAATAATTCCTATTGACGCATACAAAATAACATTAGCAACGAAGAACAAAGGTATTAGGTACTTAAAAATTTAAAAAAGCTATGTGAGAGAAAATAATAAAAATATGTTTAAATTAATTGAAATCAGTAAAAAAAAGCAAAACTAGGAGAAGCACAATAAAACGTGAACAAGAAATGATTCATAGATGATAATGGCCTATTCAAATACTAACCCAAAGATGTTCCCGCCGTGAATAATCTGTAACAAAAATATTAAGAATTGACCTTTGGCGGTTAACCGTTTAATGATCGACAGCACTTAAAATTAAAGCAGAAGGTCATACAGAGATTTAAAACTTATCATTGTGAAGCTGATGAAACAGTTAGAAATCCAACAGTTCCTTTAATTTTTTTGCTGACTGTACTATATTATAAAACGAAAAACTTGGCGATTAAAAAGAGTGACGGCGAGTTTATTGCCAGTTCTTCTCGTCCGTTCTACGTCCTTGATTTGAGAACTGGCAGTAAATATAAAATTAGAAGCATTTAATATGTATTTTTTTATTGACGTTCAAAGTGTACATTGTGTTATCTATGAATAATGAATGAATAAATGATTTTGAATTTGAATATCTTACATTGGCAATTCCGGAGTCGGGTTTAGCAGCGGCGTATCGTCCCACGGACGCAGCATTCGGAGTACAACGACCAGAATTGGAATAACTTCTGAAGAGAAAACAATTGTTATGTATGTTATTCGCAACGTTACGCTTAGCGCCAGAGATGACGGGTCTCGCCAGTGGCGTAGTTATCATAGGGCAAAGTGGTGCAGTGCACCAGGGCCCTGAAGCTGAGAGGGCCCCCTGGGCTTTGGTAAGAGGGGGAGGCAGCTCCTTGATCTATACTAAGTAATATTATAAAGAGGAAAGATTTGTTTGTTTGTTTGTTACGATTACGATATTTTTTTCCTCTCTGCACCGGGGCCCTTGTCCACCTGGTTACGCCACTGGGTCTCGCACTCCTCCATAATGGCTCGACCGATTATAATGATTTTATTTATTAATTTGGTATATTTCATATCGCTAGGTGATTAGGGTGTACTTATCCAGATTTTTTTTATTTTTTTTTGATTTGGCATCAAAATATACATATTATTAACCAACGAAGTGGGCAAGGATCAACTAGTATTCCATAAAAAGTTACTTTATATTGGTTCATGTAGTTCATTTTCGTAAAGATAAGTTTAGCATAAAGAAGATCATTATGCATAAATAATTTTGTTTTGCGGGTAGATTGATGTTTATGAAATATATCGAATCCACGTACTATAATAAATGAAAATGTTGAAATTTAACTTACTTAACTTCCAGTACGTTTTCAAAGAATTTCGGCGTCACCGCAAAATTGTTGCTGTGACGCATCAGCCGTGGAGTACCGAAGTACTTTTTCAGGAATCCCTCGAGTTTCGGCGACGGACTATCTATTGCAAGCTCGTCGAGGCGCTTACATTGGTCCTGTAATTTTTATTTTTACATATTATTGACATTTGTTTTTATGTGTTTGGGAGAAAAAGCGCTTGACAGCCCTTGCTAGCGCTTAGAAATGAACTTTACAACTATCGGCCGGACGCGTTTGCTAACTTCAATAATATTTACCTTCAGCGGATTCGGACTTGGCTTTATCAGTGAAATAGTATCTGCTATATACAGAGGACCCAGTACGAACAACTAGCGAAAAAGTATTCTTATCGTCGAGCTATCATTTGTATGAAATTTCAAATGATTTCTCATACAACTGACAGATGGACGATTCGAATACTTTTTCGATAGTCGTTCGTGCTAAGCACTCTGAGGGCCTATCTCGAACGACTATCGAAAAAGTATTCGAATCGTCCATCTGTCAGTTGTATGAGAAATCATTTGAAATTTCATACAAATGACAGCTCGACGATACGAATACTTTTTCGATAGATGTTCTTGCTAAACCCGCTGATCTTAAATATGCATACGCTAAGAAATATATATTAACCCAGTCCTTCGCACTGTCGTAATGTTAGGACACTTTGTTTGTTGTTATTCACATGTGATTTGTAATTTTTCTATTGTATCAATATAAATTATGTATTTGTATTATTGTGTACATGTATTTTCTATTATATATTATTTACTATTATATATACGTCGTCTGAAAAGATATTATTTATGTATATGTTTTTTTTAATTGATTGCTTTTCTTGAGAAGCATTAATCTTTATTTTATCTATATTATTAAAATAAAACCTCCTATTAAAAAGTACACGCCAACTATTCTAAGACCTTTACTCTAAAAAAATACTATAGGCTGATTCAGAATCCAGAGAATATTTATGATATTTAATTTACACGTTAATTTATTGTGCCTGCTTCTTCAGGTAAAGATCTCTTTGGGTATCATCTATCTTATTCGAGAAGATTATATCGATTTTCGAGGTCCAGCTACTTACGTGCAACATGTAGTCGAAGAGTTTTTTGCCGCAGCCTTGGTGTTGGTAATCTTCAAGTACGTAGAAATCCAAGACGCACAGCGGTTCAACTTGCCAAGACTTGCAGTTCTCGTCGAATAAATATAGGTTTTTGTGACCTATTTTCAGTATTCCAATCAGTTCACCATCTCCTCTGAAACAATAAGAAGGGCTTCGATGAATTTATTATATTTCTTGCCATGTTGGCGCGACATGTGGTGCACCAGGTTTGTTTTTCGAAGGGTAGCCGATTCACATCCCGCTAAACAAATAATCTATACATATATTTAAATACAAAGTCGTGTTAGTTACACCATTAATAACTCGAGAGCGGGTACACCGCTAATGATATCTTATTTATTGGATTCGTCTATGTCTCGAATAGAATAACTATAAAAAACATCGGAAAATAACACAAATTTTTTTTTGCAGAAAATTAATTTTAAAATAAACGAGGTTCGCAACTCCGCCATCTTCCACAATTGACAGCTCACGTCACGCACGCTTATAGCTTTTTTTAATAATTGATGTCCACTGCAAATCTATATAATAGACGTGGGAAAATAGCATATACAAATCTAGATATATTTTTTTAATTTTTGAAGCCACCTGGCCAGCCATTCTGGCAGGACAACGTCTGTCGGGTCCGCTCGTTGTTATTTCCTTGTAGTTCGAGCATCAGTCGGGTGGGAGGGAAATTGAAATTCCGCTCGTGTATCGAACCGTCTATAAATGGAAAAGCCGTGAAGTGCTCATGCATGTTTCATCTTCTCTCTTTGGATAGAACATTATCCATTAATTGTTTTCTGTGTTACCTACAAGATAGAATTACGCTCATCTGTGACCACTAAACCTAAGTCAAAGGAAATCAGTATTACGAAAATTACTATATATATATTGTAATTGAATCATACTATATGATTGAACTACTTAAATTTTTTTGATGAACTTTTTTCATAATATATGATTGAACTACTTAAATTTTTTTGATGAACTTTTTTCAGACTACCTGCCTAATAATTAACTTTAAAAGAAATAAATCATACAAATATAGCGTCAAATCGCTGCGCTAATTAAGTACAAAAAACATTGTTTTTATTTGTGTTCTATTTTATATGAAAAATAATTAATTAAATGTAGATTACAATTTCAAATATCCGGTAGTTCTCTCAGGAGTTAAATACCTATTCCATACAATTCTATTAAATTAGACATAGCGTTGACGTGTTCTATTGATATAATCTTTGTAAGGGAGTGAAAGTAATATTAAATTACGCATCAGCGAGACTTAACGCTTTGTGACAATGCTTTCTCCTCCATATTAATGCTAGGAAAACCGTTACTCAGCGTGGTATTTCAACATTCATGATTATATCATTTTATTATGTTAGGTATTCATAAAATCCAGGATTTAAATTTTCGTTCTAACAATAGGAAAATAACTATTTCTATCTTCTCAGGATCTTATATCTAACCGCAGTGGTCTCCTCTTAGAATCAGTGAATCAGTGCATTAGTCGCTGTTTCGCTGATGAGGGATCATTTGCCATCACTTTTATTGTTATTTTATATGAAATTCTTGTCTTTGTTTGCTTTACTCCCGGCTTCGCACGGGTGCAATGTAGATGGTATACCTATGTTGGTGATTTTTTTTAAAATCGGTCGAATAGTTTTTGAGTTAAATCATAACAAACAAATAAAATCTTTCCTCTTTATATGATTATTAGCATTGGTATTTTCTAAACAATATCAATCTATCTACCACCTCCTTCGACGTCAAACAGCAACGAATATAAACCGGATGTAAGACAAATAGTCGAATACTTAATCACTAGTCAACATTCAGTCAGTCCTAAACGTATTATTGTCACTTTTATTACAATAAGCAATATAATATGTATCAACATTATGTGACAAACAAGAATATTTTAAGTAGCTCTCAAGTGTGATTACCGATTCAATATTCCGTCCTTAGTTTTGAAAAAGTACAGGCAAGTGAATAAGGTCTCGGGTCACGGCTCGTATAAGATTAACCTTCAACAACGATCTGATTCCTCCATATGAGGGCCTAACACGAACAACTTGCGCATTTGTATGCAATTTTAACTTAATTCTCATACAACTGATATATATATTTAGCGCGTTTATAATTTTTCGTAAACATATTTTAGTTTCACTACTTCTGGCAATGTCGAAATAACTATTGATAAAAAATATATTTCATAAATGGAAAAACTATACGATATACGCGAAATGCGCACATTTCCGGTTCAGTCTATGGATTTCAGAATTCTCGATTCGAAATAACTATTATGTCATAAGGATTAGGTGTTAACTAAGATCAAGTGAGCCAATCAAGTCAAAGTCGCCTCTTTTTCAATACTATAAAATATATAATACCTATACTAGCGACCCGCCCCGGCTTCGCACGGGTCTAGATTTTTTGTCAAAAAAAAGCAGGGGTTGGTAATAGAAGAGTGAAAATATAGGGTTATATATTTTTAATGCCACATTATAAAAAAATTAAACCAAAAAATTTCGTCCAAAAATTAAAAATTTTTTTTTAATTGTGAACCACTTAGGGGTATGAAAAATAGATAGTAGCCGATTCTCAGACCTACTGAATACGCATATAAAATTTGGTAAAAATCGGTAAAGCCGTTTCGGAGGAGTACGGTAACTAACATTGTGACATGGAAATTTTATATATTAGAAGATTAAATAACATAATGTTCAAAGAAAAAGTCTGCTGCGCAACAGCTCTAAAGTTATCTTTATATAGATAAAGATAAGATTAATGCAATGGCAATATTGAAAAACAAAAGTTATCTGTATTTTGTAATTGTATCGGGTACATTTTTTTATATTAGATATCGACACACGAGCATGGGGTTCACTTGAAGGTAGGTGATACCTCAGCCACAGACAAAGATGCGCTATCGACTTGCTTTTTACTTCGACCGTTCGGAAATCAATAGATTGAGACCGAAACGCGCAATATGAGACCATTACCCGATCGGAATTTCAATATTTCTTGTCAAGACGTGGGGAAGACATGATTATAGACAATTATCAATATGTCATCCCGGCGGGACTTAAGCCCGCGACCCATCGGCGTGCACGGCAGGTATTCTATCGAACGCGCCAACGATCGAATATATTTTATTAAACTTTTCCTATAATGTTACGTAAGGCCCTGAGCGTATATAAGCATAAAAAATATATCCCGATTATGGTATCAACAGTAGTGTCTGTAGCTCGATAAAAACAGAGATATTTCTTGACAATTTGTTCCAAACGGTGAATCGAACGAACCTCAGCCTCAAACGTAACGCTTGTTGAGTCAGCCATAAAAAATGACTGCGCGTCACACCTCGCGGAATAAATGTGTCCGGCTTAGCAGCAGACGCGAGAAGCATTTCATACAGTAAAAGGAATTGAACTAGGAATATGCTAACGGTGCTTTACGATTATCTTTTGTTACATAAAACATATATTTTTTTACAAGAATCTTAAAAATTGCATTTATGCATTCTGCTACCCTTCTTTTATCACCCCTCTTAATTTCTGGTAATCGATCCTATTCTTTTATTATATGTATAGATAATACCTAGACCTAGGCAGAACTTCCTAGATAAATTGAATCGACAATATAAGTTTCATGAGATTGTTGTGCATTTCAGTCTTATTAGTAACAGTCACGTACAGTATAATAATATAATCTTGTATAATGTATTTTATATAAATGTTACACGTAACTGTGTCTCTATTGGCCGAATTCTCGAACGCTAATCAACATTGAGGTGTACATAAAAGTATAACTAACCTTTTCATTACGAAGGTAAAATGAAAGACAGAAACATTTTAAGAAGCCCTCAAGTTTTGATTATCGTTTCAGTATTCCGCGGTATATAAAATAATAAAAGATAAAAGTGATTATTGAAAAATCGTCCAAATCAAGCCATTTTTATATTTACACTTAAAAACTTAGTAAAGGAATATCGCATAGCAATAGTACAAATGATATTTTATAGCAAGAGTCCTAAAAGTCATTTTATTGTTTGTTACTTTTTCGCGGCTTATCAACTAAACTAATTTAGATGAAATTTGGTGCAGAGAAAGGATAAGTCTAGGCTACTTGCTACCATTATGTAATGGTTAATATCATGTTATATTCCTTTGTATGGGGATAAATGAAAAAAATACAGATTTTTTCTGTAAGTTAAATTAATTTTGTACATAATCTACAATTTTGGATGTATGTAAAACTATTGCATTTCTGCTCATTACAATATGCAGTTTTTCTGTGTTCCAGTATGTTAATCATTCGCAGTAGCTATTTTAAAAATAATAATAACAATTTTCAAAGCGATGCTCTCTAGAAAAACATATTTTATAATTTATCTCTAATGCATACATACATACATACATCACGCCTCTTTCCCATCGGGGTAGGCAGAGATCACGGAATTCCATATGGTCCGATCCATAGATACCACTTCCGATTCTTCTACTTTCATCAATGCTTTCATACACACTGGTCGGTTAATACTGGCCCTTTTGAAGAACATCCTCGGGGATGTACCGAAGTAACCTCGATCAGATCGGTCTGATCGAGGTACGTTCGCCTAGGTCGACCACTCCCGACTCACTCACTCCACTCACACCAGTTTCATAAATCTTTTTCGTTTCCCTACTTACATCCATCCTTTCTACATGCCCAAACCACCTCAACATACCTTTTTCATTCTAATGCAGCTATGCTTAAACCTTGCGGAGACTCTGAGAATACTCCAATTGGACGCTGTTAAGCAATACAGTTAATCTATTTTGAAATATGTACTCCAGCTCATAAGGAAGCGATTGGTATCAAAATTAAAATTAAAAAAAAAAAAAAATATATCATTTTGTGGGTTGACTGTATTGCTTGACAGCTTCCATTTATGCCTCCCCACATAACGAGGCACGAATACTTTTCAATAAAGTGAGTATTTTTGTATGATTTTCAATTAAAAACTAACTGTCGCTGTCGCCAAAAGGTTTGAGTATCGCTTATCTTATGCCTAAATATTGATTTATCATAGTCTAAGATGATAAAGGTACATTTTATTACTCTAAAATAACTACAGGTAATCGGCGAATGATGGAGTTAATAAATCAACACACTCGTAATCTGAATCAGTAAGGGTTTAAGGAGTTTGCCGAAAACGATAACCACTGATGAGCCGCAATGCGGTTAAGTTTATTATCTACTAGCAACACGCCCCGGCTTCGCACGTGCAATGTAGAGGTACTATAAAAAAAAACTATTGGTAAAAGAATTTTTAAAATTGGTCCAGTAGTTTTGAGTTAAATCATAACAAACAAACAAATCTAACCTATTTATAATTATAATAATGTGAATGATCTTTTGATTGTTCAAAAACAAGATCATTAAATGAACAACAAATTGTATGTCTAGAACTTATTGTACAGCAGTAGTACAGCTAAAAACAGACAGAGCTTACAATACATTCGCATTTAACAGATAAAATACCTCATAATAACCTATAGTAATAATATATTAAACCTAGATATTAAGGAAAGTTGAGGGCTTTTTATATTCTATATAGGGAGACCTCCTCCGTAGCTCAATGGTAAGTGCAATGTTTTTATCACTGGATGTCCTGGGTTCAAATCCCGGGGACACAATATTAAAAAAAATGTTTCAGCAGGGTAAAGATAAATGATCAGTGAAACAGACACAGAAATGGGTCTGCCGTGCCAAAGGGGACACGGGAATTCACTTTTTTTAATGTTAGGGACACCTCATCACTTCAAACTCACACAAGAGTTCAATAATTCAGACTCACACATCAGCTCATCAATTCAGACTCACACAAGAGTTCAATAATTCAGACTCACACATCAGCTCTTCACTTCAGAGCCCAGACTTACACAAGAGTTCAATAATTCAGACTTACACATTAGCTCATCACTTCAGACTCACACAAGAGTTTAATAATTCAGACTAACACATCAACTCATCACATCAGATTCACACAAGAGTTCAATAATTCAGACTCACACATCAGCACATCACTTCAGACTCACACAAGAGTTCAATAATTCAAACTCACACATCAGCACATCACTTCAGACTCACACAAGAGTTCAATAACACAAACTCACACATCAGCACATCACTTCAGACTCACACAAGAGTTCAATAATTCAGACTCACACAAGAGTTCAATTATTCAGACTCACACATCAGCTCATCACTTCAGACTCACACAAGAGCTCAATAATTCAAACTCACACATCAGTTCATCACTTCAGACTCACTCATCCGCTCATCACTTCAGATTCACTCATCAGCTCAATACTTCAGACTCACACATCAGCTAAATAGTCTTCATGTAGAACATTTCAATATTCCACTATCAGTATACCATTTTATGGAATCAATTGGGTGTACTACTGGGATATGATTTAAGTATAGTAAAAACATAGTTCAGTGTTTAATTAGATTGTTACTTATTATTATTATTACAACTGGCATCTCACAGAAACTCTCCAGTGCACATTAGGAGAATTCAGGTTTATTTAAACTGTCAAATAAAAAGTAAAGACTGTATACAGATAATTCACAAGCTATTAAATGCTATTTTTTATAGAATATACTTACCCATTTGCATTGGCATCTTTGAGCAGGTACAGTATTTGATCTGATGCACGAAGGCGTTCTGTGTTTGTTATCACCTTGTTGAGACCTTGTGCTGTTGCTGATTTTCCACCAACATAGTCAATTTTCTTTTTGAGACACTCCTGCATTACTCTGTTTTAACAATAATATTAAAATTTTGATTAATAATTTCTTTATAAAGTTCTTATTGAATAATTAATACACATTATCTTAGTTTTAAAAAGTAATAATATCTTGAAGATACATATTAATGATTTGTCTAAGAATAATTCTAAATAGCAATAATATGACATGAAAATTAATAGATAATTCAGTCACATTTTTTATTCAAACTGAAGGTTTTCCAGATTTTCCTCTTATAGCTTTAATATTTTTACAGCCTATATTTATAATTCCTCTATTCCTTTCTTTAGTAGTAAATCATTAAAACTATAATAGGATAGCAAGTTTGTCACTAATAACTTTTGGGGACTTTTTTAACTGACATTACTATAAGTAGGTACACTTAAGACGAGAAATACCTATGATATTTTAAAAGCAAAATATGTAATTTGTTGTTTCTACAACTTGTGACGTAAATCTTTTTAATCTATTTTATTATCTCAACAAATACTGTGTGTGCAAGATTATTTTTATGTTAAATCTTTTCAAAACTCATTATAAGTTTCTATTTTTGAGAGTTTCATAAACATATGCATGAAAGAACTGCCACTAATAGATATTGATAAAAATATTATTAGGTATTAATTTACAAGATCATTTACTTAATGGTAGAGCTCTTTACATAGTAGATATAAGTTGAATGAAAGAATATAGAAGATATATAATATCACATTTTACAAATATAAATGTGAATTTTTTAAATAGAATTGCATTCTGATGTAAAGTAATATGAAGTCAATCAATTCAAATGAAATATAACTGTTATAATACTTTTTTAGAAGTCATTCAGTTCATACTCTTCATGAATGTTTTAAAAGATCTAAATTTTTCCGCAGAATTATTATAATAAATATTAGACGACGTAATGACTTTCTCGCAGGTACCGATTCAAGGCAGAAAATGGTAAAAGCAAGTTCCGTATGAAAACTATGGACGATAATCGATATCGCATGCTCTCAAAAAAAGAGAGATAAGGATAAAGTAAAAATTGTACAATAATTACCTGACTTCTCGAACGTCCCCTTTAAATCCAGGAGGAATCAAGGAATTGTTGAGTTTCGTTATTTCATCGTGAAGAATATGATTTATGGGCATGGTCATTTTGATGTTTAGTTAATAGTTACTTATGGTGAAAAATATGATATTCTTCAAGATTTATAAAAAATCAAATTACAAAACTTTTTAATGCCAAATATTAAAGTGTAAAGTTAGAAAACTTAGATATGGAACCACTAATGATCAATTGAACCGACGTTGATCTTAATAGTAGGTAAAGTGCTCGCCAGATAAGTCTGCGCGCGACGGGTGGCGTACCAAATATTGCCAGGTATAGAAAGCAAACTCTCAACCACTATGCAACACCAAAAAAATCACCGGTATTCTGAATGTTAATTCGTATTAGGTATACAACAGAAAACAAATTTATATTTAGATATCACGTCGAATTAACTACTAAATTTGACGTGATGTAACAATTTTATTTGTAAATTTCAATTAGTTTTAGGGTGATGAATAATAATTACATACTAAAACTCAGTGAAAATATATATATTTTTAATTTGTTACATATTGTAACTGAATAACTCCTTATTTACTTGCTCCATAAGAAATATTTACATAATCTACAATTAAATAAAACAACACCAAATTTTATATATATATATTTAATGTAAATCATTTATCGAGAATATAGCAGAACTTCTAAATTTTGGATAACTATGGTCCATCAGTGGGTCAATCTTTCCATTCTATTTTCACATGTTTCTGATTCACTTGACTCGTTATTAGAAGAGTTTAAAGTTTTGCTGTCACTTGCATGATCAATTATAAATTTGTCCAGTTCTATGTCCAAAAGCCTGTCAGATTGGTCTACGATTTTTTCAACATGCTGACACACATTATCGAATTAAATGCTGCTTCAGATTGAAGATATTTCACCTGTGGCTTGATTTAAATTTTTTTCCACAATACGTCTTTTTTTTCAATGGGGTTTAAATCCTAAAACAAACTAAATAATTAACCAACAACAAAGTAAAAATATGTATCGTATAAAAATACCCCACATAAAGACATAATACCATGTACTGGTCACCCCAAAAATTACCTGTCAAGTAATAAAAAAGTTTTGAAAATGGTAAAATTGGCCCTTTATTTTGCCGTTCTGCTTCATAAGCACGTTTTACTTTCAATATAACATCTCTACCAGCACTTTTTATAACCTTAGGCATGATGATTACCAATAAAATCGAATAAAAACGCCACTGCTGCACACTAATTCCGGAAAACAATATGACGGAAAGAAATTTAGTTCCAATTTTTGCCGCGCGCAGACTTATCTGGCGAGCACTTTAGTTATCGGTTACGCCTGACGGGAGCACAGAACACACTGCACAGTACACTCAAGAGGACTAGTGTTGCCGTATAACGCGCTATACTCTTATCAAAAATGCGCTATATTAATATCTTGTGAATATCCGACTTCTAAAATGCTAAACGAATTGTAAATATAAAAAAGACGTGTGGCACTCGGAGACTGTCGCGGTAAAGCTATTGCTAAAGCTGTTTTTATTAACTAATGCAATTATAATTATTTATTTATTTTATTTATGCAGTAAGAATTTTTTTCCTTTGTTTTTTTAAGCAGGCATGAGTCACCAGATTGCGGGGCGAAGAGGGGGATTACGCATGCGCAGTTACGCCGATACAACCAATGCCACCTAGAGGCGAGTTGCTGAACTAAAGAGACAAGCGTGATATTTCAAAAAGTTATAAAAAGTTCTGCTATTGATCGATAGATGCCAAAACTAAAAAGTATCACCGCTGTGCCGGTCGGAGTGGGGGGTGTTAGGTTATTTGCGTAACGGAATTTCTGGATTTGGTCTCCACGCTCAAGGCCCGCGATAGAAGCTATGCAATAGCTTAAAATAGGTAGGTATATAAAATCTAAATAATATATAATAGTTATCGCTACTGATATAAGGAATCGCTTCGAAGCAAAAGCCGTTTGTTCATCTGGGTTCGTTACGCTAAGATAATATTAAAGCAAGACAGCTACATTGTTTTTTATGTTAGATATCGACACTCGACAGACAAGCATCAGGTTGGTGATACCTCAGCCACAGAACATCAGTCAATGATGCGCTGTCGACCTACTTTTTACTTCAAGCATTTGGAAATCCATAGACTGAGACCGGAACGCGCAATGTGCACTTCACGGTTTTTACATCTATGAACGGTTGTAATTTCGATATTCCTCCCACCCGATCAGTGCCTGAAGTTACCAGACGTAGAGAAAACATGCTTACAGAAAATTATAAACATGTGGTCCCGGTGGGATTCAAACCTACTACCCATCAATTCGCATGGCAAGTGTTCTATCGAACGTGCCAATGAGCCCGTCTGACATAATGCCTTAATGAAAAAGGTAGATGAAACAATAAATGCATCGGCAACACTTTGGTTGGGAAACACCCAAACGAAATCGGCTCGTTACTTTTATTCCTCCATGGTTTTAGGCGTCTGAAACACTATCAATAATATTAATCCGCCATTTATCTTGGTTGCTAACTAATATCTAGTTTTGCACTAGTTTTCACTAGATATTTTTTAGCGCGTAGTTATGAGAAAAAAATGCGCCGGAGACCCTAAATTGCACTAGATCTGGCGACAAATCCACTAAGCCGGCAGCACTAAAGAGGACGGGAGATATAAAAGCTAAAGATTATAGAGTCCGATGCCGATCTCACCATAGAGAAATCAGAAGTGTGACTTATTAGAAACCCGTTCACTTCGAGAATGCCGTCGTCAACAGATATGTTGTACTGTAGACAAGTATAATATAATAGAATAGAGAAAAATAAAATAGTCTTAACAACTTTTGTCTGAACATTTGAAAAATATGTTTTTAATTAATTATTTACGGATTACGAATATCATTACTTATCTTGCTTGAAAGAAAACGTATTGTAGGTGAACAATGGTGGAACATACTATTAAAACGCTACGCCATTAAGCGACGCGTCGACACTCGATGCGAATTATGCCAATATACATTATACGCCCCACGCGTTACAACACGTTTTGCCAGTGTCAAAGTTTTGTGGAAGGCGAAAGAGTATTGACGTAGCTATGGATTAACTACTACTGTATTAAAATATGAGCTCGATAAAGATTTTGAGGAATATTTAATACAGAAACAGTTGAATAACAAAAAAAAAACGTATACGATGTAGAAGACTGGATTCATTAAATAAATCTAAAGAGAATTACTTACGTTGAATATCATAACCCTTTAAAGAAAATTGCTCAATGATAGTGAGAGATAACATTCATATTTTTGGATGAATGAAACGCAATTCCAATCTAGTTTGGCTGGATGCTATCGCGTGGGGTGCGCGTGATTACGTGGCGTTTTATATAATATGTTTCTAAAAAAAACGTAAATTATGTTTTTTAAACATACTAAATGTTATGGGATAGACTCAGATTAAATATTTTATTTAATCTGAGGGGATAGATTTGTACTGACAGCGTCAGATGCCGTGGCGTGGCGTCGCGTTTTAATAGTAGTCATGCAGGCTACAATGATAAACAGTGTGGCATTTTCCAAATTATCTCGGACTTAGATATTGTAGTTTAGTAAGATTGTATTAATGATGTCTAAATGTTAAAATAAAGGAAAATCATTACACGAACACCATTTATTTGAAATAACAGTTATTACACAGAATTAATGTGATACATAATTATGATATACTGAATAAATGTAAAACAGTAGATTTTGATATGGTTTTACATTATCATTTAGAGAATTTCTTTCGGAATAATATGATGCACTTTCGTGCGACGCCGAGGTGTATCATTAATAATTTCTCATTTAGTGTCACATTATAATATATATAAAATATGTAAAACAAAATATTCAATTCATTTTTTTAAGATATTGCGACGGATATTTTAATGAAAATTTTATTATAAATGCAGTCACCTTTTTAACATTGTAAAACGATGATTAACTAGCAATATTACCGGTAGTAAAAGAGTACAAATTTTGATAGGGCGCGTTTGCTAGAATACCTACCTTGCATACGGATGGATCGGGGGTTCGTATCCCGCTGGGACCACATGTTTATAGTTTACGAACCACCCCTATGGAAAAAATCTCATAAACCTCATAAAAAGATGGACAAATGCAGACCGATTTCTCATAAATCTCATAGCCTCTGATGAGAATTTGATCTGCATTTGTCCATGTTTTTATGAGGTTTATGAGACTTTTTCCATAGGGACCGTTCATAGCTATGGATACGCCTATGGATTTCCGAATGCTCGAAGTAAAACAAAGCGAACCTCATGCTCGTCTGTCAATATCTAATGTATTTTTTTTCAACAGAATATAAAATTTATTATTTTATGTGACACTAGATGATAATGAGCTCTTCTTATGGCGCATGATTCCCTCCTTTCCTTAAACGTCCATTTTTTACGTTATTGTATGGCTAATATTTAAAATAGACACGTAGATACATCAATTGAATACCTACATCAAATACATAAAGAGAATTTGCTAATATGAACTTTTTACTTCTGATTATTATATAAGTATAGGAGTTCGATATTATATATATTATATTATACGGTTCAAAAATGAAATGACTTCAATAGTCGATATTTTATATCCTCTACACTATATTGTATCTACTAAGACAATAATTTTACTAAAATATAATAATCCAGTACTTACATAATAATAAGACTAATGGTATACTATTCGAACGCTAATCAACACTGAGACTTAAAAGTATTGCTGTCACTTTCATGAATACTTTATGTGAAAGTCGGGATGTGAAGGACATTTTAAGTAGCTCTTAACTTGGCCTCTCAAGTAGCCTTAAAAGTTTCTTAATAATGTTTTTTGTTTGTTTGTGTAAATATAATTTTGTAGAAACATAATGTCAGATATTTTATTATTATATAGGTACTGAACAATTTTGAGTTATATAGACATCAATAATATTTAGGCCCACGACCACTTAAAGTCTAACATTAAAATACTTTTGAGAATCAGAATAATTTTAATCTACGGAACAGTATATATGTCTATTCTGTGGTTTAAGCTAACAATACCAATAAATAAACCTTACTATTATGAGTACATGAATTGCAGGTTTTAAAAACAACTAAAATAATGAAGTAATTACCGAACGTGTGAAGCTGGCCTATCACGGTGCGTGACATCAAGAATGAGTCAAGATGAAATGAACGTGTTTAATAGCGCGTGCCCGCACCTTCACGAGCGCGCTCCCGCCGCGCCTTTAAAGTTACCGACATTTAGCGGATCCAACCCGCCATTACGCATCAGCCCGAGTCGCGTCGAGCTACGGCATTCACGCGGCACGAAGCGCGAGCGAACGTGGTGCGACTCGTGATATCACGCGCCGTGAGTAGCCGGCTTTATACCCAACAATGACAGTGACTTTGAAGTTTGACAATGACTTTGAAATACATATATCATAATTCATATTGTGAAATGTGAAGGTATACCGTATAAGCACTGATTATTTATAATAACTCTAATACATAATATGTAATTAATTTATAATAATAAGTACAAGAGTTTTATATAAATATGCCATGAAATGTTCAGAAATTAGACACAGTCTGAATCTATGCTGAAAAAGTAACAGAATTGTCTTTATATTTAAAATATAATTCTGGATATTGCTATTTCTTAGTTTAAGTACAACTGAACACGTAAGCAATGAGAAATCATTGATTACCTATATTAAATAAATGCTAACTAAAAAATAAAGTAAACGATGTATAGGTAAATAAAAAAGGTATAGGCACTCATGTCAAAATAAGCTTCGCTTTTTGTGCTCTAATATATTGGCCGAATAATAATCAAACATTAGTAAGCACCTTAATTTTTATTGGAATTCCAATATTCGGCAATTAAGTACACAATATAAAAATATTATTCGAGGTAAATTCAGTAAAATAGCAATGGTGAGCTAACGTCAAGGGCCAGAGGGAGATATTAAAATATTATAATTAAGTACTAGTCAATTAAATAACCAATGTTTACTTAAAATAATCATAAAATTGTGATACATTAAGCAGTGGCGGATTTACCAGCCTAATAGGCCAGGCTTGAGCCTAGGGCAACATTCAGAGGTATCTTACAGATATCAAAAAGATTTTTGTCAGGCAGCTTTCTGTATCATACAGAGAGAAGTCTTCAAGACATCTTACTGATGACATTTCCTCTTTGCTTTCACTACAGTGAAAATACATTTTAGAAAATTAAGGAACTGTGTAGAGGCTAGGGTGGCAAAAATTAAACAGCAGGAAATGAGTAAATCCGTCACTGCATCAAAGAAGTTATTTATAAAAATCATAACATTAACAATGAGTATAATGAGATTGTAGCAATTATGACAATCTGATAAAAACATCAATAGCAGCATACTGAACAAAACTTATCACTTATCATTTCAAATTATTTTAGTCAAACTTTATTATTAAACATTGAACATCTATTTATTAATGTAAACATGGGTTTACTAAAACAATTAATTCACACTATGTCATGTTATTGTTGAATTATTTCTTAAAAATCAATTTTCATTTTCATTATGATAGAATAATATAGTTTGCTAATTTGACAATAATAATTAATTATTAAATCTAACATGCATTTGTTTTATACTTCAATTCTCATCAGATGCTCCTGGTTCTTAATCTATAAACATTTTATAATAATTATCTTAAATATAGTTCTGTATAACAGACTTGAATTACGCAAAAAAATTCAAATTTAGCATAGAATTAAACATCTAAGTACTTTTAAAATACATCTAACAATATTAAGACATGGTTATCTTTTACACCATTAGGTAAACAAGCATATATATTAATTGGTCATATAGGCAATTACTTTAAGCAGTATATCTGCATTCAAACAATGTTTGTAGCTTGCGGTGGCCCTAACTCTTCAAATGGATCACGTTCTTATGGTAGCGGTAAAAATGTAACAGAAACTATATTATTTTTATAAACTTATGAACTTTTAATGTGTCACTATTGGTTCGAAAATATATTGCTGTCCACTTCATGTCGAAGTTTTATGAAGTGCTATTGTGTGAATGAAGATCTGCTAATGAGTATCTTGTTCTGTCAGAGTTTGAATACTCCCCATAGAAGCATGAGCTTCTATACTTATACTAAACATACATTAGGACTTAGGAGTTTATGATGTTTTTCCAGTAATAGGACTTTACTTATTACATCCTAAAAGCAGGATATACGCGCTGCGGCAAGAACGTGTTCGATTTTCGAGTTATCACGAAAAGCCAATGACGCTCATAGCTTTTTAATATGACTTTTAATCGTTAAATTTGGTTTCATTAATAATACTAATAACAATTAATTACCTTCTAGGTATTTTTATATAAATCTAATTTTAATAAACATGTCGCACCTTGAAAACCAAACTGACACAAAAGGAAAAAATGGGGTTAGCGCACCACTGGTCAGTTTCCTTACTCGCCAATTTCACTAATTCACCAGTTTACTCATTAGACAGTTTCTGAATTCGCCAATTTCCTTATTTGCCAGTTTCACTTAGTTGTCAATTTCCCTATTAAGTTGGTTTCCTGGTTCGTAAGTTTTCTTGTTTGCAATTTTTTAATAAGCTTATTGAAATGAGTAGGAGCGGAAGGGTTGATAACATAAAAACTGGTGGAAGTTTGAAACCTGTGCAGAGGGCACGTAAGGCGGAAAACTAACACTAGTGGTGAGTCAAGAAGTTTGACAAAAAATCGTACCGTGGACTCCTCCCATGTTGAGCATGGGAAGGATGCACAAGCGGGACGAGGAGGGGGGCAGTTTGGCCTGACCGCCGGGTGCTCGCGGAAGAACGCTATCGAGATCCCGTGGGCCCCATTATGGCGGCTTGAGGGGTGAGGGGTTTTTTTTTTTGGTATGGTGACCACCGCGCACGAGTCGAGCGAGCGTAGCGTGCGGTGCTGCGGTAGCGGCCGACGAGTGCCAGAACCGACTCCTATTCATTTCGATTAGCTTAGTAAAAAAATTGCAAGCAAGGAAAGTAATGGGTTAGAAACATGACGAAATAGCAAAACTGAAAATCTAAACAAACTGACGAAGAAGGAAACTTGCGAACCCGGAAACTATCTTAATAGGGAAATTGTCAACCTACCGAAACTGTCTAAAGAGTAAACTGGTGAATTAGTGAAATTTATGAGTAAGGAAACTGACCAGTGGTGCGCTAACCTCATTAGTGACACTTGCGCCATTTAGCGCCATAAAGTTGGCCTTTAGATTTGAAATTTGAAGACGAATAATAATCCCACAAGATGGCGTTGATAGTTGAAAATCGTCAGGTTTCGATTAGTGATATTTGATTTTCAAGGTGGTATAACAAGGGGACACCGCACAGCAAGGGATAGATACCTATATTAATACTGTTATGGGATACAAAGTATTGGCACAATTTAGTATTATTAAGCGATTTGTATAAAACATCGAAAAATACAAGGGTTTAAAGTAGATTTTAAATGCGTAATATAGTCCATTCACATAAAAATAGAATAAATTTTACTCATGTAAATTTCTAAGTACCTACTTAATTGAATTAATTATAAGGTAAATTTAATAAATGAGGATACATTAAAAGCACAAAGTTGCTTTTTCGCATAAAACAAAAAACTTTAAGTACATAATCATTTTGTAAGTATTTTTGTAGCGACATGATTCGCATTATATTGTATGTTATCAATATATTGGCTTCCACAATGCTTTCAGCTTAGCATGTGATTAATACTAGAAGTTTAGACAAGTTGCAGCCTCGATGCTGACACAGTTTGTATGGAAATGAGATTTTTGATCACGTGAGCCGCGATAAACTTATGGAAATGCCAATCAAATTTCTCCAATAATACTTATTAATTAAATTATCACTTGTCTAAACCCTTGGGTTAGTACGTATATATTAACTGGCTACTTTCTAATTCCTACTTACGCTTCCGATTCCTCTGCCAAAATAAAGGTATTATGTGATTCAAAGGACTAGCCGTGCAAGCGTAAGTGAGTGTTTACAATACGCTTGTCTCGCAAAATAACGAGATAAAGCGCTGAAACTATAACTAATCAACGTATTTCATTGTCTGAAGTGGAACTCGAAGTAAAATTTGCAGTATTATGAATTGTCTTTGATACTGCCTCTAAATATTATGAGGAAATATGTTTAATAGCTCAAGTAAGACTGACTGATGTAATGGAGCTCTGATATAAGAGCTATCTGTGATTCAGAGTAGAATAAAACCGAATTTCACTGATATTTAATGAGGTTTCTGAAATTAATAAGATAGGGTTTAAAAATCATCTATGTTCACAGTAATTTTTGCCTTGAAAATAATTGCAATGTGCTTTGGAAATAATATTTATGCTTAAGTTGATGATGCTGAAATCAACATATAAAGATCATTTTTAGGTGTAGGTTGTCGTATAATCGGAATCCAAAGTGAGCTGCAACATCTCCATAGATGTGAGTTGATGATTACGGGTAAGGTTTTTGAACCAACTACTCCAATCGGGTATCTTAAAGAAATTGTATCATGAATCAATCCTAACATAAAAAAGAGGATATTGAACCCCAGAAAATCTAGAAAATAAATGCAATATTGAAAACTTATAAAAAGGTTGAATTTTGTTACAAGTAAAGTAAATACTTTTAAAATAGACTTACAAGTCTGTTCAGGAATTGATAATAAATAAAGATAATGTTGTCTTTATGTTTTAAAACCTCAACTTTAGGCCGTTAATTGCGGTTTGCCTGAGAGTTTTCGATAAGTTATTCTTCACAACTAATTGTTACTTTAAATTTTAAGTGCAGGCCTCAAGAGAAATTTTGATTTCAGTATAGTTTATTGAATCAACCACGGGAAACTTTTAATTGAACTTTTTGTCAATTAAAATTTGTTATTACAATTAATTAATACGTCAAGATTTTTTCAAATAGGTGATAGGAGAAGTAAACACCCATCATTTGTTTCCATATTGCCATCCCCCTCTTTAAAACGCTAAAGAAATTCAAATTAATAATTAAATTGAAATTCATAATATTTTGGATTTCGGAACCCTCGAAAGTAATGAACTTTCATAACATTGATTTAAAAAATACTGTACATATAATTTACTGTAGAATTTTCAAGTTTCTAAAGCTAGTCTTTTGTCATACATTGGTCAGTCTGATTTTAAGTATTCAAAGACCCAAAAACCAACTTGCAAGAAAGTATTCGTATAGTCAAAATGTAATTTGTTTGCAACTGCAAATAGTTTCTCATACAATTGCCAGATGATGTTACTGATGAGTAGAAAGGAAAATTTTATAATTTTCAACATTCTTAGGCAACTTGAAGCTGTTTTCTTTGAAATAAACCAATATTGAAACAAATGGAGGAAATTATTTCTGCCATTACTTATCGATGGTCACTGAAAAATCGTGACGTTTTTTCCAGTAAACCAGTAAAGGATCAGTTTCTATTGCCTTGAAAGTCATCTCACTCGAGTGTAATTTATTGAAAAAGAAATTCGTCTCCGAACGATCGAGGCAGTGGCGGCGTAAGGCGTGGGCGACGTGGGCCACCGCCTACGGCCTCGCGACCCAGGGGGTCTCGCGGCCCGCAAATTTATGAATTACTTAAAAGCCACGAATGCGCCAAAAATACCTGCGCCTGGCAGAGGGCCTCGAAAAATGAATCTTGCCCACATAAAATTTAGATCTTACACCGCCACTGGATCGAGGGCTGATTTCACTAACATCGTTACCTCAGACTCATCACGTTAATATCACTCTACACCTACACTAGCCTATAGCCTAAATACACCAGACAACAATCTCTTGCATTAGCTCAACGATAATATCGCTTTATCAATTGACAGTACTCACGGTCTCGTCTTTTCTATGAAGCGTATCATCATCCCGCGTGGAATGCAATCCTATCACAACCCTATGCCACAGAGTATTAAAAGCAGTTGGGATACTTACTAACAATGAGTGTCCCCACTGCTTTGTACTCTGTGTATATGCACCCAGTTCACGTATACTAATATCAATAAATTCGTTCATTGGTTTGAATGAATTTACAATGCTTTTAACGTTGTAAAGTTCATTGTCGTAATCAGTCTTGGTAAGTAGTCATAGCCTGTGATTTTGTCTAATCCTATATGTCAAAAGCTAAGGCACAAAATTTGCGATAGTAAGGACAGTCCCAACTAATGATTGGACGCATATACATGACGGGCGCAAGACATTAGGTATGTGCCTGCGTCATACTGCGTGTTTATTCGTGTCCCAACTATTCAATATTTTGTGCTAAAAATATTAAATCTAAAAATGGAAATTATAATAATTAAATGATATAAAAATAAATTAATGCTCCGAAATTCACAATAAAAATAAAGTAGATAACTTAACATCAAGTGAGTCACAACGGTCGTTTGCCGACGTTTGGGGCCCAAGCGCGAAAAACTAACGAGCAATTATCAGGAAATTTTCACACAACTGACAAATTATAGGAATACTTCGTCGTACGTTATCTTGTTTGGGCCCCTGATTTAAAAATACTTAAAAAAAACTATAATAGTTGCACTAATCTACTTGATGAAAAAGCCGTGATTTAAACGATATTCATGGGGTTTTCGATGATATTGACCGGAGTGTTGCTTGATTTTGGTGGTTTACGTCGAAACAAATTCTCGGCGAAGCTTAGTGCACGACGAGGACCTTCCAAATTAAGCAAATCTTCTATCTCTTCACTAGTGTCAGTTTCGGCGCTTGATCGCCGGATGTCCCTGAGGGATATGTTGGATCTAGCGTTTCCAAAGTATGCGTTTGTGCCAAGATCTGTGGAATAGGCTTTGGTTTGAAGGAGGCCAATAAAATCTGATAGGCCAGGGTTGTCAACAAAAGAGAGAGGCCTCTTAGTCTGCGCCATGACCCTAGCTCGTACGGCACTGGCGAGGCTGTCTTGTGAAGATGAATTCTCGTTCAGAACATGTTTTCCCGATGTTCCATTTTGTTTCTCTGTAATTTTAAAAATAATTAGGAAATATATAATCTTAGAAAGCAAAATTTTGAATGTGAAATCGACACCAGCAATTTACACTTCGCCAACTTGAAAAAGTATATTTACGCTAAATACAGTTTAAACACAAACTGTGATAACTTTAAAATTATTTAAGATACAGGTCTTTAAAAGTTATCACAATTTTTCTTTAGAATCCTCTGGTGTAAAATATACCTTTTCAAGTTAACGTAGTGTTAATAATATAAATCTATATTTTAAGAGATCTCTTTATATTAATATAATAATAATAAAACATTTATTTCAGACATTAATATCCATATTTGTTAGTATGATAGTTACAATTATTATTCTCATTTTATGTTAGTATGATTAGTATTATTCATCATTGTTACATCTTTACAATCCAATGGCCATCTCCATCCATCGCTTTAGTAGGAAGGAGTCTGGCCTGTTAGCCACCGCCTTTAGAATACTGGGACTGGCTTTAAGACGCTGCACTATTGACGCTGCCTTTTTACGCATGATGGCAGCAAAACCATCAGTGCGAGCCTCCGCAAACATCCCGGAAGCACTACAGCGCCGTGGCAGTCCTAGCAGCTACAGTACACGTAGAGCGTTGTAAGTACCGCGGGTGAAGGTGACCCACGGACTGCTCGAGTAAAAAGACTGACAGAATGCTTTGAACAAAACTATCTTTAAATCTGCAGTGCACCGAGCAAACCTGCGGGTCAACATGTTGCTCCTAACCGACAACGCCCTACGTTCTCTCTCAATGTCTGCATCATCCTTTAAATCACACGTCAGGATGTGACCAAGATATTTGAAAGAGTTAACTCTTTCCAAAGCCTCCCCATTGAGAAATACAGGTGGCACATGGCGTGGTGTCTGTTTAGTTGCATTAAAAACAAGTATTTTGCTTTTGGTAGGATTGTACCTCAAGCCATGCGTCCCCGCGTATCTCTCACAGATAGCCAGTAACTTTCTCAATCCACTGATCGAGGGACTAAGCAGCACAGCGTCATCTGCATAATTAAGATTGTTGAAACAGTTTTAAAGTTAAAAACATAATATCTATAGAGTATACCTTTCGGTATCGAATTCCTAGGCGAAGTTCCTACTTCGTCTATTTGGCCTTCAGATAGTGTCTCGAGGGGACGATGTTCAGGCTTGTTATTGCTTCCACCACCGCCCAAACCTGACGTCGAAGGTGTTGGATTCTGTAATATTGAAGTTATACTTCTTTAGGCGCGTTATGAAAAAATGATGAGAGTGAAATTTTAAGATGCGCGCGCATCTGTGACACATAATTAACAGTATAAAGTTGTCTGCTTAACCGCTCATTAAGTCTTTATACTTCTTTTGGCGCCTTTGGATGAGAGTGAATTGATGACCTGCGCGCGCACGATGTGAAGTTGGCTACAGAATAGAATTTGATTGATTTTAACATTTTTCTTCGATATTTACTGCAGTTTTGTTTTTAAAAAATTTTCTTCAGACGCCAAAGAATTATAACTTCTAACGCGTGTACATAAGTACACACATACCTTTTTTATTTTTAAATGCTCATCATTGATCTGCTCTACATGTTTACTTTACCGATAGTAGGCATTTTAACCAATAATACATATTTCTCAATTATCTTCTATAGCCTTGGGTTGATAGTGGCTGACTTAAAAGATTAATATTCTTGTATTTCCATTTGGTAATGTAGCTAGTTAAATTACTGAGCAATAATCCTACTTTATACGTTTTATTTAAATTGTTAGCTGTTTATAAATCTAATTTTAAGTAAGAAAGTAACAACTTACAGTATACGGATCATCATCGTCATTCACCAGCGTAGTTTCACCAATTCCATCAAGGAAGAAGGTCACCATGTTTCCTTTGCCTTTCACGTCGATGGTGCCGCGGCACCGAAGCTTGTAGCCACGCTTCGACAGGATGTCATACACCTCTTGCGTCACCTAAAGCACGTTCGCAACAGCTACTATAATAGGCAACTCAGTAATACTTGCTTTCTACTAACATTCGCTAAGTTCAGTTTCATCGTGGTACCACAATCATCGCATGGCGTCGATAAGAAACGATTGCTACATTATGTAAGTTTAGTCTCGCGTGTAAATAAGATTTAAAAATAATGAAAATAATTCTATATTCAGATATGGTATGTCTGTTGATAGATTATATTATAGCTATGATAAATATAGCAAGGTATATTTAATCTGACAAAAATTAGTTGAATATAGTAAATGGGTATAAATGAATTCGTTTATACATTTTGTAGTTAGATTAGTTTTTTTTAGGTTACGTAATACGTCGTTAAATTATAATCGTACATAGGTTTTATGAAATAATTTAGGATATTCATATTCTATCATAGTTAGTTTTATTGGAAGACAAATTTTCAAACCAGTTGTCTGATTTATCACATTCTTTATAAAAAACCTTCAAGGATACTGAATACTTTTGAAACTACTATATGTGCTTCTATACGGAATTTGCCCATTTTCAAATATCTTATTTGAAAAAAAACTTGATATTGGGTCTACAAAAGCAGATACAATTTCAAACAAATTAAGAAATCATTGAAAATGAATGACTGGAACATAAACCGATATATTTAAATTAATCTTCACCTGAATATGATCAAGAACTCCAGTAGAGTCCATGCGAGAGGCGACATTGACAGCGTTGCCCCAAATATCATACTGAGGCTTCCTAGCTCCGATCACACCCGCTACCACGGGACCGATATTGATTCCTGGAACATTATCCACTTCATGTCTTTTTTCCTTATTCTACAACTTCTCATCCACCAATAACATCATAATGTTTATTGTATAATACAGTATTTCGGTGTGATTCCGTCAATTTTTTAAATATGTAATCAAAATTGCCGCACAAAGGGTCAGACAGAATAAAAATGTTAATCGTAATGTGTTGAACGTGACATTATAGTGCAATCGCAAAAAACTACACAGAAAACCTTCGCAAGAGCAACATTCGCAAAATAATAAGAACTGTATCATCACTCGCGTCATAATGGATAAAGAACAACAGGCTTATAGACCGTTTTAGTGTTGTTTTTGCAAGCTAGCTGGTTCTTCAGTGGCTGTGCTAGCATCTTACCTATCCTGATCCTGAAGGTGTTGAAAGAATGCTCGTTGACATACTGTAGTTGTTCACGGATTCGTAATGCATAGTCGGCCATTGCTGTTACATGGCGGAAACCTCGAAGGTCACAAGTAGCTGCTGTGAGACCTATAAATTAGAAGTAACTGGTTTGATATAAAGCTGTGCACATACTATCACATATTATTATTATTAAAATATTCTCCTTTTTTAATTCCAAAATCTCCCAAATGGTTAAAATACCTATTAGATGTTTGTATTAAGAGTTAAAGGTTCAACTCAAATGCTGGTATGGAGGGTTAACACCTTTACATGCCAATGTCTATATTATGTCTGTCAAGTTCTTTTTCAGGGTGGTCATGGTGGTCGCTAAAATATTTAAAAAATATCACCTGAAGCTGCCATATATGTAGCACCGGTGCTCTTGATCTTCTCAATGTATTTGAATTGTTCTTCGGCTAGTATTTCATCGAAGTCCGCTATAATCTCATTGAGAAGCCGTAAGCACTCGACACCCTCGTTATTACCCTCGAGTTCTACATAAAATTCAGAGAAGTTCGGGATTGATGCAAACATGACACACACAGAGTCACACTGCTCATGGTACAGCTCCTGTTGAAAAAAAAAAAAAAAACAGTTGAATTAGCTTTAATTGTTCGAAATTTGAGAGATTCGATGTACATGCAGTACCTACATCCCCTGAATTACGGAAAAACTTGATATTTTGGTCCTTGGAGCTAGATTAAAGATTTAACTTGTAATGTTTATATAGAGTATAGACTTAATATAATTAACTTATATTTAAAAATAAACTTGATCTTATGAACGGCATCAAGTATCTTAATTGATTAACAAATATATATATTAATATATTAAATGCTTTCTTTTTGAAGATTAAAGGACATGACTTGACAGGATAGCACTCTCCAAACTGCTGAAGTAACAAATAACTTCCGTTCTTAGGGTGTTTATATTATAACAGTTTAAGCAACGGTACTCACGTCGAAATTTTTATCACTACATAAGAAGTGCTGGGCAACGTGTTCAGGCAAAATGTTCGCGAGTAGTTTCCTGTTGTATGCTTCGAGATGTTCCATGTCCTCCTTTTCATCTGAAAATAAGAGTTAATATCTTAAAATACGTACCGAATTTCTTACAAAATATGTCAAAATTCACCTGTAAGGTTTTTAGTAGTTTTAATGAAACATTTAAGAAAAAAAATGTACTTACGGGCAGAAACCATCTAATAAATGCAAATCGATTGGGATCTTTACCTATGTATATTGCCTAACATTATTTACTGGATACTTGATGTGACTAAATGGAAGTTGAGGTAACATATCAACAACAGATACGTACCATTAGCTTGCAGTTTCCAGATAAAATCCAATCTGTATGTGCTCTCAGTTTGCTGAGAGTGTAGGAGTAGCGCAACTAGGGCTCCAAACGCCACCACAATGTTCGTCAAATCCTGGTTCCAATCGTCAGTGCATTTGTGCCTGTGAAATTAAGGTCTTGTTTTGTAAGGACACAAATATAAAACTCTTGTAATAAATAAGTATAAGCTGAGGTAAAGTGCTACTAAAATTACCTACTATAAAGTAGGAAGTAAAATGCATATTATGAAGGATGGACTCACTGAATGTTAGAGTAATGTTGTTGGTAGTATATATACTTCCAAATGGTCACCCCGATATAGGAGGCACTTATGATGATGAGCAGAATTGTCTTGACCAGTGTGATAAGAACCTGGTGGGCAGCGCACATATACATGACAAGGAGAGTCAGTTGCAGGTAGTGCTGTAAATGAAATGAAACAAATATTTTATTTCTTGTGGGTATATAAAGTGATGTAACGATTACCTAGTTATCGCCTACTTATTAAGTTAATTGAACTGGCGCTTTGGGTAACAAGAACACTTCCACGTAATGGTAGATTTACCATATCTAAATGGGGATTTAAATTAATAAAATCTTTGGAAGGAAAAGGAGGAATTTTGACAACTTCATGCTAAAATAGGATTCTTGCGTAGCGGGATGCTTAATACGTGAAAATTAAAAGGTTATTACGCGCAGTTGAGAACAAAATAAGTATTATTGTATATGTTACTAGGTCACACATACCTCGTTAATGTTTTCTGGGCAGTCTCCATTCTCTGGGCTTGGTAGTTTCTCTGATAGCAGATGAATTCCCTGTATAAAGAAACCAATATTATTTTTATATCTGTATTCTTTCTTATTTTAAATAAATACATGGCTTCTGTGTTACTAGATACTTTATTATTATGGTTTAATTCTTACCGCGATAACCTGAATTTGCATAGTGACGGCAAAAACAACGAGGAACGACATCAACTGCGCTAGATTACGATTATTGTGGACACTTGCAGAAAGTCGTTTAAATCGCGGCATCGTGTACTGTAATTGAATAATATATTATGTTGTATATCAATGATTAACTAGAATGTAAAATGATTAATACATTTTTGACAGTTTATGAAAACCAACTAAAGAATACCATGACGCATTAAAATATATTTTTCAGCGATAATCCTTCTAATTTTTTGTAACAAAAAAAATGTATGATCGTTAGATAAAATAATGTTCGGAGGGAGAAAACTGAATAACGTTTGTAAATTGAATATCTCTTCTCGTGACTCGTGAAGTTTTTTAAAAAAATACTTTGTAATTTTAATTATAAAATAAAGAAAGGTTACCTTAAAATCGTTGCAACAAACAATGTACGTGACACTGAAAATGATGCACGCGCAGATGACCATAGCGATAGCGCCAGTCAGAGTGCTGTAAAATGAGAACAACTTTAATTTAGAAAGTCTGGATGCTTAAGAGCATGGATGTCTCATGCCCTATTTCATCAATTCCCATAAATCTCTTCCCTTAGGCTAAAGTATTTCTTAGTCTACTTTTAACTTAAAACATTACCATAGTATTTGAGTGTTTCATCTAATGGTTGATGAAACCGTCAAGGGTATCTTAAATTACAATAGAAGTTATATAACGTTTAAAGATCGATAGTAAAAATATAATTTTAAACGACACACGTAGAATACCTTTAAGAGACAATGATATACATATAAACAGCAAATATACTTACGCTTTAAATGCAAGGAACTGCACAATAACCACAGCGATGTATATAAAAATTGAGCAGAGGAAATATATTTTCAGCATTCTGTCAGGTTCAGCAATGTACTGGAAAAAAAACGACGTGATAAAAAACATACACTGTTATTCACGCTTAACTTATTACACGCTTATAAGTTCTCAAATTTTTAACCTCCAAAAGTAATTTGCTAGAAATTCAAAGCATTTACCAAAAGATACTGTATAAAGTTTGATATATCTTTGGAAATATATAAAAAGTAATCTTTGGACATTATAAAACGCCTAATCTATTTTAAGATATTGAACAGATATGGTCATTATATAAATAAGGATTAGAATTCCCTCCCTGCGTCTGTCTTTCCTGAACAACTTTAAAGATAAGCTCAACAAGCAGCTTCTAGGCTGTTGTGATTTACCACCCTAACCGCATCACCATTTACCATCCAGGTGGGATGGACGTTTCAAATGCTTTTTAGCAAGCGTGGTCACGGGCAGACTTATAATACGTATAATATATTGAATAAGTCGCATTTTAAAAGTTATTTTATTTAAATGTGTTTTATCACGATTATTATTACTATTCCAGAACCTCCAAAGAAATGTTTGTATGATTTATATTTTGCTGTTTTATAATATATTTTTTTTCGGTTTCCGTTTTAACTTTATTTTATTACACTTTTTATCCGTGTTTTATTTTATTACTCCGCGAACCAAATATACTTGTAGCAATAATTCGAAATTATTGCAATCCCCTTTCATTGCCGCTCTGACCAGTCTACGCTACAGCAGAATAATTTATCAAATAAAAATACATTTTAAATTATTCCGTTTGCTATGTATCGCCTTATAATTACGTATGTATGGTTCTTTTAGCATAATGTAACCCTGAATCGACTCCTAATTCATAGATATTGAACATTTTAGCGTTAACCCTTATAATCCCATTAAATAATTACCATCAATAAATTATTTAACGCGTTTTCTCACATAAAAAAGGAATAGTATGGTGGTTAAGTTTTACTATAGTAATGTGTAAGTATAGGGGAAGAGGGAGGCCAAAAATAACATGGATTGACTGTGTGTACAATAGGGTGGAGTGAAATGTGTTTTTTTTGATATTCACTATGGCATACCGGCAAAAGGCTGCGTGATAGGCACAAGAAGCAAAATCGAAAAGAATTTTTTGTCTAAGTTTATATTTAAAGGTGCCCCCGGTAGGACAAAATTTTGAAAAAAATCCGAAACGTGTCTAAGTTCAACAGTGTGAAACTTAATAAAAAAAATCTTTAAAATTATTTTTATTTTATTCCTGACGGCATTTTATCATTAGAAGAATCAAAATTTACAATTATTGAAACAATTATAACATGTGGTTTCAGTCTCAAGTAAGCGTTCTCGGGGGAAATGAGTGTTTATTATATTGATAGTGACTGTGATTTTTGAGATCATGGTTTTGAAACATTTGGTAAGTAAATTAGATGACTATAATGTAATTTAGTTATGATTTGTAGTAAATACGTTTAACAGATTTTAATTTATTTGTATGTTTGTGGTTCACAGTAAAAATGACTCAATTTACGACTCGTCGAATGACAAACTGTCCCGTGTTTGGCACGCCCGAAACATTATCCTCCTCTCAATTACCCACTTACTTTGAATGTAATAAATACAATATTTTAATCAAGCAAGAGTTAAAGCCTAAAGCCTAAAATCATCTAAAGAACCGACTGTTCAAGAAATCTCAGAAAATATTGCGACTCGAGTTTTAGAAATATGGCATAAATCCTCGCTTGTAACAGTCAGAAAAAAAAGAGTATTGCAAATTAGTTATTAGAGCTTACCACGAAAAATATAGAAAGTTAATGAAATCATTTAAAGGACGTCGAAGTACTGAAAACTTTAAAGAGAAAATAAAAAAAATCCCATTCCCTTTTCATGTATTTCTTGCACCGTCCCTATTTTCTTTAAGTTATTTCTGACACCAAAAGGTAGTCTGAAAGAGTTGCTACTCTAGCAATAAGACCACCTATTGTACCTTTTATTTTTGTAAATGAAGTTTCTCAATTGTATTACTTCTGTGTGAAATAAAGTTATAAATAAATAAAATTTCAAAGAAGATTCCCAAAAATTATTCGACATCAGTAGTTGCAAATGTGTAATGTAATATATGTAGCTGTCGATTGTACGTGTGAAAAAAGCAGTCGTAGGTACTTATACGAAAACAGGAAATTAATTTCTTAATAGATAAGAGGATTACAAGAAAAATTATTGTTGAGACATTGATGTAACTACAACAAAACAGATCCAGAAAATCAATAACGAAAAAAATTGGTTTTCTTTTTTGAAAATTATGAAAACGGGAACAGGACCCGTTCTCAAGTTAACGAAACATCTATTACCAGCTGCACCAGCTTTTGTGATAATTTCCTCTAACTGCATTTTCCCCTAATCAAGAACCTATTGTAGAAAATCAACTAACACAACAAAATATTGTTGAGCCGAATAAATGCGGATAAATCTCCAGAAAAAACGTGTCGATTTTATCAGGGCTAGACTGTCATCACGTCAGATGATGCCTTTTTCAATACCTAACTTGAATTTTCTACCTGATTTACTATTTTATAACATTTTTCAAATAAATATTTCATAAATATCAGTTGCATTTTTACTGCAAAATTCTTCATTTATTTTTGGTTTTTAGAGGTAGAGGGGCACCATGAACCTAAAATGATTATATATTTTTTTTATTATTACGTAAAAATAGAGGTTTTAAATTATATAAAAAATACTAGTCTGATGAATTATTAAGGAATATATATATCTTAATAAGGTTGTCAAAAATGGACGAAATTATACTTTTTTTTCAAAATTCCTTCATGCTGGGGCACCTCTAAACATTATAATACTTAAAATATATTTGACATACTTCATTTATTCATACATATGCAGCTTTTTACCACTATGCTATTACAAAAAAAAACAAAAAAAAAACCTTCATACATTTTCACTCCACCCTAGTGTGTGTACACCCACAATATGTGTTTGAGAGGTGAGACTGACGATATGGCGAGTGAAAGAAGATAATGGAAAAAGAGAACATACTGCGCCGACCCCAAATAAAAAAAGGGAACAGGGCAGGAAGAGGAAGAAGAAGAATGTGTCAGTCTATCACTTTAACTGAGTCCACAAACCAAAATACAAACAAACAATCAGTCCTATCATTGAAAAATACCTTTCGATGTAATGTCGCAGGTAAACTTTGTAAACAAAGTTCTTTTTATTACGCCACCTTGTTATAACTTGCTATAAAACGACGGAGATTCATCTAAACTTTTTAAAAGGGGATTACAGTTTCTTTCTGCTTAGAGAATAAAATCGCTAATTTAATCACAAACTTTAGTGTAGGTGCCATCAAAGTATAATTACTTACTCGGAAGAGTTCAGGTGATTTATGATAGTAAATCGTTACATATGTACAAATAAAAGATATGTACCGTATCATTACATATCTCGCTGATAATGTAGCTTTTTATTGGTGAAATAATTTTTTAAATCGGTTCAATAGATCCAGAGATTACCCCCTACAACCTCACAAACTTACAAACTTTACATCTTTATAATATTATCATAGTATAGATCGACGTGTACGTAGAACAACGTTACATCAGCCGGGCTAGCATGACCGCCACGAGATATATCTAGCGCGAGAGAAGACAAACTAAGATGTTAAATATCTCAATATATTATATCTCAATCTTGATAGAAAAGATATCTCGATCGACAAATGTATCTATTTTTGATATTAAAAGTCGAGTTTTAAGTGTAATTGTCATGTTAGACCCGAAAGAAATAAAGCGATAGTCGATTGAAACACGAGAAAACGGTAGACAAAATTTTGTCGCGCTTGTCATGCTAGGCCGGCAGCATGACGCTCTACTTTACACTTGACCTTATACTTTGGCGAAATTAACTTCATGAACCACTATACGACTTATACTCGTATATCTTCGAAAACATGATAATATGTTCTTTAAAAGTTTGATATTACTAGTAAATAATATAGGTCAGTTTAACCTTACAAATACAAAAAAGCGACTTGGTATCATAATCATATCCGACTTTGTTCTACGGATACGTCGAGATATAGAGCATCGAATGGTCAAAATAAGCGGGTATTTCCAATTGATCAATTGGGAATTGCTTATTGGATTTAGTCAGATTACGGTGACTTTAAGTTGACCTACTGTACTAATTCTGCTATTGTATTACCGTATCAGCATGAATTGTCCCAGAGCCGCAAGCTCAATTTAAAATGCACGACACTGCCAACTGCCAACTGGCCGTTTTCCAATTAACTTAGAAATCCTAGGGCGCATTCCCTTAAGTTTAAATAAGCTTGTTTTTTTAGGGTTCCATACTCAATACCAAAAACGGAATATAGAATCACTTTGTTGTCCGTCTCTCTGTCTGTCAAAACCATTTTACTAATGAACGTGTAGAGGTACCAATCTGAAATTAATATCAGATACTCAGCATTTACAATTCCTTGCATCAGTGAAAATCCAACTTCTAAGTCGACGCAATCAAAGGATACGGCCTATTATGCACCGTTTATGCCGCATATTTTGACACTTGCAAGGAAATCAAATACTATAGCATGAAGCAATGCCATGTAGCACAACTCACAAGTCAAAAAAGAACCGAAAACCATAAATTTGTAGTTATTTTTTTTTACTTAACTAAAAGTTTGTACCTACGGAACCCTCGTTGCGCGAGTCCGACTCACACTTGGCCAGCTTTATTTATATTAGAGGAAGTAAATGGACAGGCGTGTCACTTGATGTTAAGCAACTACCGCCGCCCATGGACAACACCAGAGGTTTTAAGGGTGCGTTGCCGGCCTTTAAGGTTAAAGTACACTCATTTCTTGAAGGTTACCAAGTCGTATCTGTTAATATCTTTAAGTTTCAGAGAATTTTTGTTCATATGTTAAATATTGATCAACAATACAAATGATATGTGTTTGTGAAGTGTAACTGATGAGATGCCTAGTGACCAAAAATAATGAAAATAATATATACCTATATATTCCGACGTCACTTAAAAGGGAACAGGGCAATAAAAGAAGAACTAAAACTTAATAGTAATAATATGTATTACAATTATAGAGAATGAAAAATTACTAAATGGGAATTCAATTGAGTTTTTTTGTTTTATTTTTTTATAGTGATGGTAAGAGACAAAACGAACCACCGTTCATAGATGAAAAAACCGTGAAGTGCATTGCATGTTTCCGAATGCTCGAAGTAAAAAATAGGTCGACAGCGCATCATCGACTGATGTTCTGTGGTTGAGGTATATCTAACATAAAAAAATAAGAATAAAGGGTTTCTAGCAAACTAAGGATAAGATATATCAATTAATAAATTACCTTGCTTTCCAGCTTAATATCACGGAACGTCAGCGTGAATGGATGACAGTGCTCAGCTCGTAAGCGATCTATAGACCGAGCGTCGATCGCTTTCATTAGATACTCGTTCACTTCATCTTCGGGCTTCTTATTTTCGTTGTTGACGTCCACGCCGATTCTAATATCAAAAAATGGCGTAAAGATTTAAAAAAAAAAACAAAAAGCGACCTAAAAAGATACCTACATTTAATATTTTAATTACTTCAAAGCAAGAGTCTTAAAGGACAATGGACAAATTTATTGATACTTATATATCTGTTTAATTTTAATAACAGTTATTTTTGAAGTCGGTGCCAGCCAACCGCCGCTGCTTCGTGCGCAAAGACAGGATTAAACAGTCCTTCTTGGCTGGCACCGACTCCAAAAATAACTGTTAATAAATATTGAATTGAGAACATCCTCCTTTTTGAAGTCGGTTCAAATCTACAATTTGGGCGTATCTAAAGTACCTGGAGCCCTACCGTAATTTCTTAGAGTACTCACGATGCGATCTACAACGGCAGTAGGTACGCATTTAAAAAAAGTTTTGCTTAAGGCTGTTTTGTCTCCGTTTGACTCAAGAAGATATGTAATAATAGCGCTTGGTCTAATTATTATTGACCATCTGTGGCTCAATGGTAAGTGCGTTGCGTTTAGCAGCGGAAGTTCCTTGATCGATTTCAGGGGAAATACATAAACATTGATTCGATTGGACAGGTCACAAAAGAAACCTTTTCCTTGTAAAGAAAAATGATCAATATTATGCGAACCGCTTAATTCTGTAATACTTTCCCTGCATCTGTCTTTCCCGAAAATAATAACTTGACTCTCTTCAAAGCGAGAGTAAATAGGCATCTTCTACATAGTTGACATCACGACTTAAGTACATAAGGTGGGATAGTAGTCAATCAACTGTCTATAGTTTGGTAAAAAAAGAAACAATGTCGAATGCGATATTTATCTATTGATCTCAATAAAACATAATTATTTTTCTTGATCTATTTTATTCACTCCATTAATCTGATTACTGATTGTATTATTTGGTCTGAGCCAGCTCAATATGACTGTATCAATAATAAAGCAAAGGACAATATCACCACAGAGCCTAGAATTATCCTTTGTCTGTTCTAAATATTAAAACGAAGTCTTTGTAATATTAATTCATTTAGCTAAGTTGAGAAAACTAATTTTCTATAACAGTGTCTGCCCGAAAATTTATTAATTTAAGAGAACAATCAATTTTCATAATATTCACCATCAATAGGGATGTTGACTATTTTTTGGAATTGCTTTTATTTTATAGATACATCCTTCATAAACACGGAAAAAAAATCTTATCAAAAAATATTACATATTTCAATAAAAAATACGTAAATAAAAATACTTTTCAAAGATTCCCGCTAAAACGCTCCAAACTCTCACGTGACGTCACAGACCGATAAACAATCTCGCTCGCGTCCGATCAAAGTTAGATCTTAACAAATCTTTTCACTTCTCACGAATAAATTCAATAAAAATGAATACGTCGTTTTTATTTATTTTTATTTTATAAATAATATATTTATTTTTATACTTTTTTAATTGATATCAATGATTACCAACCTTGATCTTGACTTGGAACTTCAATATTTATATATATATGACTGGAAGCTTATGTGGTGTATTGATCGACGTACTGGCACAGCATTTGTAAACGACGTATTTATTTTTATTGAATTTATTCGTGAGAAGTGAAAAGATTTGTTAAGATCTAACTTTGATCGGACGCGAGCGAGATTGTTTATCGGTCTGTGACGTCACGTGAGAGTTTGGAGCGTTTTAGCGGGAATCTTTGAAAAGTATTTTTATTTACGTATTTTTTTATTGAAATATGTAATATTTTTTGATAAGATTTTTTTTTTCCGTGTTTATAAAGGATGTATCTATAAAATAAAAGCAATTCCAAAAAATAGTCAACATCCCTATTGGCAGTTGCCAATTAAATATCAAGCGTGTTTTGTCGGCTGCAGCCAGTATAACCGCAAATTCCAATTAATTTCAATATTATTTTAATGAGAGTCAAAAATACATACAATTATGAGTCTGCAAAATGTATACATTAGTGTTATTTTAAAATGTTCTTTGATGCAATGTTATTATTTACTTATAATCTACAAAAAAAATGGTGAAAATAATTCTGTTCTATTCTATAGTACTGTATTTACGAAAAGAAATAAACAAAGTCAAATTAAAAAAGTTTTTAGTTAAAAATTAATAGAACATTAATTCAAATCTTCTCATTTTTAACTAAGTTGGAAAGTTCAGAGAATGCGGCGGCCGGGGTAATGTGCGTTGTGGAATATTAGTATTCTGTTTAATTTGTAATTTTGTATGGATCAGAAGGTATTAATTTAGTAGATAATTTATTTATCGCAGATCAAGTTATCCAATACATTGAAATTACGGGAGACGTTGCTTGCTTTTACGCACTGTTGCAAAGCCGTCCTTTTATTGAATGATCGTGTAATTTGGCGGGAGAGATGATTATAAAAAAGTTCACACATCGGAACAGGTAGTGGATTGAAACAGAACATATTGTACATGTACAGATACTCATAAATATCAATGCCAGTGGCTTGGTGGGATGTACGCCCGAATATTCAAGTAGCCCTTACATTGAGATGTGATAGTTTTTCAGGTACCAAAAATGGAACCCTTATAGGATCACTTCGTTGTCCGTTTGTTTGTCTGTTTGTCCGTCAAGACTCTTTTTTGAAGAAATGAAATTTAAATAAAATACTGTATACCGGATTAAAACGCGATTTATTATTTATATTGTTTAAATTATTTATCCCAACGTTTCGGATGCTTTTCAGCAACCGTGGTCGCGGGGAGACAACGAAATGAAATTTAAATACTCAGATCTGCAATCCCTTGCAGGTTGCAGCAGTGAAAACAGATACGGCCTTTTATCATTTATGCTTCGACATAGAATCATGAAAGGCGTGAATATTATATAGCACAAGTAAAGGAAAAAATCCGTGTAGTTTTTTTTTTTGTTATTGGGATAATCTTTACTTTACTAAAACTTTTACAAGCGGACAACCGAGCAGGTGTCACTTAATAGTAAGTATTCACCATCGTCCATGGACATCCGTGACTCAAAAGTCTTAGATGCGTAAAAAGTACACTAAGCTTAAATTAATATAATAAAGGGAACAAGGGAGGAAAGTCCCCAGTCACGTTGATTACCTTTTAAAAATTCTCCATTAAATTACTCAATTCTGTAGCTCCTAACTGTTCTTCACAAAGTACAATAACGTAAAATCACTGTGCAGAAAGGATTTAATGCTTAAGTTGTGGCTAGTGATGTGCCGGATCGTTAAAAATGTATATCCGCGGATACGGATATTTGGTGTCAAGGTCCGCAGATACGGATACGGAACTTAACTTTAAGTCAATCTGAGTCGATGCGCGTGACCTTGAATATATTTATTTATTGAGCTTAAAATATAAAGGTGACAAATTTTTGGATATAAAAAAATTAAAAATAATCTGAATGGAATTTTATAGTTTTTCATTGCTAACTCACCTAGGTATATATATATTATATAATGAAAATTAATAAGGTAAAAATTCTATAAAAGGTCTGCCACAAAGTAACGGATACGGATATGAATTTTTCTTCTCCCTCGAATATTCCCGGATACGGATATACGGCACATCACTAGTTGTGGCACATGCGAGTAACGTTAAAGGAACATTATCCTTGTTGCAAATAGGTGTATTTTGTGAGAAAAACATTTGTAATAAACAAAGCTTCATTTTCCTTGTTATTTTAGTTGCTACTTGCACAAGGATATCATTAAGCAATTGAAAGAAATGAATTCATAACAACATCGCAGCATTTAATTAACAAGTTCTCTGAGTTCATGGAAGCAATCATTTCAACAATAAAAGCATCAGACGTTTTCTGATAAGTTTTTTATCATAATTTATTAGTTACATAATATAAATTCAAGCAGACAAAGAAATATGTCAGTGCCAATTATACTTTGAATGTAAACGTATAATAAATAACACAATATACTTACACATATTTGGTTCAAAAATAAAACTCACTAAGTGACATCTACTATACTATGTCAATGCATCTACTATATAAAAATAAGTCGGGTTTTCCTTCCTGACGCTATAACTCCAGAACGCACGAACCGATTTCCACGGTTTTACATTCGTTGGAAAGGTCTCTGGCTTGAGGTTTATAGCAAAGAAAATTCAGGAAAAATTTCAACAGAAAAGCGGGAAAATCTTTTTTCTTTAAGAATAATTATATAATTTGTGGCAGAACAACGTCTGCGGGGTCCACTAGTTTTGAATAAAAATTAATTTTGCTACTACGAGTATTACTCATTGTAAGAGTAAAGTTACGGTTACGGTTAGGTTCATAACTAAACTCATAGTTTACATATACATTACATAGCGCATATTAATTTGTTCTTGTCGTAAATGTACGCTTTAAATAGTAACAACATTTATTTTTATTCAAAACTCCACTTACTGACTTTTACCTTTGAACCAACGATATAATGTATGTATGTAGATCGAATTCAGCCTCATGATCTCAGTTCTAAGTTTTAATCTCTAACTAAATATGGACGTAAAGTAACAGTTTTGCTTTTCATTGGATATGTGTGAGTCTTGGAGCTACAACTCCATTTTGCTTGCCTCAACACCAAATCTTCAATATCAAATATGTTACCACCCACAATACAATATAACATTTCGTTCCATGAACATGTATCTAGAAAAGTAAGTGATTTTACAATTCCCATCCGTGGGGATGGGGCAGACGCACATCTGTGACTGTATCACTGATCATTTATATTTACGGGCAAGTTCTATAGCGTGTTCGACTGAAACATTTTTTTCCGGGATTCGAACCCGGTATCTCCGCCATTATACTTAAGCGGAGATTTTATGACCTCGTACAATTTGTATTGTTATAAGGCACTTACTTGGATGAGTTCTTGCCCTGTTGAGAACCGTGGCCCATCACCCGCATTTCCTTTGAAATGTTGCCGCTGAGTGAGAAGTTGTGCTGAGGTTTTTTATCCTGTATATTATTGATCACAATGAATACGACCGGTTAATAAGAATTAATTTAACAGTCTGCACCAATTCAAGTGAGTCACGAGACGCTAATTTGCCATAAAAATTAAAGAAGAATATACTTCGTCAAGTCAATGAGAAAATAATATTTACAAAATGCCTATATAATATAATAATATACACGTATTTTCAGTTAATTTCAAACATTTTGTAAGACAAAAAACTTGGCAATTAAAAAGAGTGACGGAAAGTATATTGCCAGTTCTTCTCGTCCGTTCTACGCCCTTGATTTGAGAACTGGCCGTAAATGTAAAATTAGAAGCATTTAATATATATTTTTTAATGACGTTCATAAGTGTACATTGTGTTACCTAAATGAATAAATCATTTTTAAATTTTTTATCCAGAGTATATTTGAATTGAATTAAGAAATCACTATTTTGACGTCATTATATTATGTTCATCACACGTTATATGACGCCATTATACATATTATATAATAACAACGATGGGTCTTTTAAATATTTGATCAGTCCAGGGGTTAAACTTACAGTACACGATAGTACTGCTTAATGCAATTGTTATATAAAATTATTCTACTTTTGAACTTTCATTGCCAACCTTAATTTTCATTTGACGTACATATGTATTGATTGAAGAAAATAGTTCTCTCGCAGATGTTATGGTTATGTCTACGCTACGTAAAGAACGTAAACAAATGAAGGGTAAACAAAAATAAGAAAATATTTTTATAGTGCAACGTAGTATCGATGTCGTCGAAGAAATCAAAAACATTGTTAGTTCATTTTGTTTGGAAAATACGTAGATAAACAACTCCGTACTCCACATCGTTCGAGCACAAAGAGAGGCGGCTTATAACATAATACAACCATTGTGGCTTTTGTTTGCAAATATCTGATATATTTTTATTAATATTTTCTACAGCAGGTTCTAACAATACGTACCTATTCGTTTTACTTCGTTATTTCTAGAAAGTATATCATGAAATAAGTTTAAAGAAAATCAGAAAAAGGAGTTTTAAAGAAAATCATAGAGCCATTTTTAAAAATTATGAATTGGGTTTCCATAGATACAAAATATCTTGTAAACTTAATTGTTCTATTCACTTGTATTTAACGTTGTAAAAATACTATTATTATTAATAAGAATTTTGTTTTAATGTATCCCTATTAATAATATAATAAATATATGAAAGCTAAAACAAACAAACAAAAAGTCTATTCAAATGAAGTTTTATATTATAATTCTCAAAAGTATATTTAAAATCAATGCCTTTGCTTTCCGAAAAATATAAATAATACAATATAAAAGCGTAAAAACCGCAATAAAGTTTTGATTAATCATGATATTTCCTTTTAATGAATTTTCTCTGATGAACTCTTTGACGAGAAAATCAATATTGGAATACTGACATTTTGCTTTAACGTAGCGTAATTAAAAATGTCCTCCAGAGCGGTTAATTGACAATGCAGCATCACACGCTTCTGATCAAAATGTTAATTACTATATTAATTCATAAATATTACTTCAAAAATAGTTCATTGAAATATACTAACTTTAGGTTTTTACTAACTTAGAATTTTTAACTATATAGTATTTATAAAAAAAAAATATTATTATACTTAATTACTTAAAGATGTCATGTGGAACATGGTGTAATGGTTAGCTCCTTACAAAAAAATTGTAAAACGAAAAACTTGGCGATTAAAAAGAGTGACGGCGAGTTTATTGCCAGTTCTTCTCGTCCGTTCTACGCCCTTGATTTGAGAACTGGCAGTAAATGTAAAATTAGAAGCGTTTAATATGTATTTTTTATTGACGTTCATAATAAGTGTACATTATGTTACCTAAATGAATAAATGATTTTGAATTTGATTTATAATATGTACAATGAGAAGACTTCTCTAACATAGGTTTATTTCAGCTTGGTCTTACTATGTTTTTCATCAAAAATCGTAATTATGCTCATGATTATTATTATCACACTGTATACAACTAAATACATAATATGAGAATATTGAATAATAAATGAAATTCTGGTCCTTCGATAAAGATTGCTAATGTAAAATAAGGATCTTACCACACGACTGGTATCATCAGGCACGATGAGGTAGGTCTCGATGTTATGGTCCTTCAAGTAAGCATTCCTCTCACCACCGTTGCCTGGCTCCACCTTGTACTCATCACCGAGGCAATTCAGAGTCTCTTTAGTGATGTGCACACGGCTGTAAAAAGATCTTATTTAAATCTGGCGAAGGAAAAAGATTCTAGAGAAGAGAGAAAAAGTGACTGATGTTAGTTTTTTAGTTTCTATGTCTGCTTCATTGGATTTTTTAGGCAAATACGTGATCGAGTTTATTTGATGGTCGTGGAAATAACACGCTTTTCATTGGTCTGGAAAACTTGACCTGTTGAGTGCTCGAAGGAAAATCCTCGAATCTATTGCCTTGAAATTATATCGAGAGATAAATTTCAAAAAGCATTTCTTGTTTGACAGAGATAGGGCTGGATTTAGATGTCCGGAGGACTTAGGGCAACAAAAGAGTGGAGGCCCCAGGCACCAAATTATTTTCCAAAAAAAATGAAAAAAAATAATTTAAATATTTAAGTTTAGTTTCTGTACAAAGGTAAAACACCGAAAAAAAATATAAGGAAAAATTGTGTTCACTGATTTTTACTCGTATACGTACGTCGTCGTCGTGTACTAACCTATCCTAAATCCAGCCCTGGACAAAGACAATACGTACGTTTTTATTTTTTTTTTATTTTGTGTGCAATAAAGTATTTTTATTATTATTATTATTACCTTCTTATCATAGTTGGGTTATACGAGTATATACCTTTTATTTTTGCAAATATAATAATTGGGGTCTTAGAACTGACATTGGTCTCTAATTGACTGTCCAGCCCAGCATGACCTCTCATCATGAGAGATATCTCGCGGACGAGTGAAGAAATAGTTTTCGATATCAAAACTTTGACAGACACGATATCTTGAACGAAAAATATATCTTTTTTTGATATTAGACCCGGAAGACAAAGTGATAATCGATTAAAACACGAGAAAACGGGTCGACAAAATTTTGTCGTGGTTGTCATGCTAGGCCGGTTGGAAAGTATTTTATTCCCTTAAATAGCATAAAAAATATTTTAAAACAAATTTATTTTAACACTTAAAATTAAATTATTTGTTGTTTTATAATTTTATCATTGTGTTGTAATTTAAAATTGAATATAATTATTTATTGCTATCCTACCTAACATATGTTGCTATAATGTATTTACGGCATTTCTTCTATGCCACCAAGAGACAGACTGTGCCTAGTTTGGGGTCACGTCACCTCCTTAATGTATTGTACTGTTACATTGTATGTTTATATAACAATGTAAACATACAATGTAATATTAAATATAAAAATGTAAAATGTAAATGTACGTATGTATGTATATACATCACGTCTCTTTCCCATTGGCGTAGGCAGAGATCACGGAATTCCATATGCTCCGATCCTTACATACCACTTTCGCTTCTTCTACTTTCATCAATGCACACACTCGTCGGTTAAGAGTACTTTTGACTTGGCTCTTTTGCAGAACGTCCCCGATCTGATCAAGGTACGGTCGACCACTCCCGACTCTACCACTCACACCAGTTAAATATTATATAATAGAAATAAATCTTTTTCGTTTCCCTACTTTCATCCATCCTTTCTACATGCCCAAACCACCTCAACATACCTTTCTCAATTCTCGTCACTACATCGTCTTTTACTCCACAACGTTCTCGAATTTCGCCATTTCTTAATCTATCTTTCAGAGTTACACCACACATACTTCTCAAGGCTCTCATTTCCACAGCATTTATTCTACTTTCATGTTTCTTCTGCCATGTTTCATGTAAATGTAATAAATAATAATAAAGTAATTACCCCGCAACTCCACCACTCTCCATGTAGTTGGCCAGAGTAACATCATTTGACCAGACGTCGAATTGCCACTTGCGCAAGCCTAGCACCACGCAGTGTACACGGCCGGTGTGGATGCCCACGCGCATGTTTACGTTCACCGCCATCACTTCGCGGACCAGCCTGTTATTCATGATTATATGGACGCTGTTAAGCAATACAGCAATACAATGCAACCCACACGGTTGCCATTTTGAGAAAATCGAGTTTGTAGTTTTAATTAGGTTTCATTAAAGTTCTTTTAAAAAATAACATAAATAATGTTTTTTTTTGTAATTATTATTATTATACTAAATGTATCGTTTTTTTTGGTAGCAATCAAATTTATAGAATTTAGTGCATTATTGTTAAATATTCTAAACAATATTTTTGCTATTAAAACTATTTAAATGATATATTATATTACTTTTGAAATATACAGCTCATAAAGAAGCAATTGGTATAAAAATATACATTTTTATCATTTTGTGGGTTGACAATGTATTGCTTAACAGCGTCCATATATACAATTTAATTTCCGTGAATATATTGAAAGAGCAATCAAAACTGTGGGCCATTTAAAATATTTTTAATCTCATAAAATGCATTTCAGTATGAATAGAATTTTATTTAGACCCTAGTCTTGATTAGCCTGAATAAGTTGCTAGTCATTTTAACGTCTAACAACTGAATAGCCCGAAGACTCGAGCCTGATTTTCACGAATACTAAGTCGAGTACCATTTAGTTTAGAATTTGAAAATTTTGGTAATTAATGTCGTCAATATTTATATATTATGTATATATGTATATACAGTGTTTGATTTGTCCAAATAAGTCTTTGACGAATCGTAATAAATGTATCTCCGCGGATACGGATCCGAATACGGATACTGATCTTAACTTTCTTATTCAATCGGTGTCGATGCGAGTGACATTGAATATATTTATTTATTTTGTTTGAAATAAAAAGGTGCTAAAAATAATCAAATTTAATAGCTAGTTTTTCATTGCTTCATCAATATATTCAAAATTAATAAGGTAAAAAATCCGTCAAAACAGTAACGGATAATGATACGGATCTTTCTTCTCCCTCGGATATCTGCGGTTATGTCACATTACTAATATGGACACGTTGAGTTAACTATGTACTCGGTACTCGACTTAGGTATTAGCTTTTAGCGGTTGGTGGTTAGTGGTTAGTAGTTAGTAGTTAGTGGTTAGTCGTTAATGGTTAGCGGTTAGTAGTTAGTGGTTAGTGTTAAGCGGTTAATGATTAGAGGTTAGTGGTTAGGGGTTAGGGGTTAGTGATTAGAGGTTAGTGGTTAGGGGTTACGGGTTAGTGGTTAGTGGTTAGAGATTAGGGGTTAGTGGTTAGGGGTCGATGGTAAGAGGTTAGTGTTACGGTAATATTATATAGTATTGTATTTCAACTATCACAAAACTAGAAAAAACTGAAACCTCGTGAATGAAATTAAAATACTGTGGGCGTATAGCCCTGTCGCACTTATACGTAACATGTGGCTGTAGACAATTATTTCAAGGACACGGTCGAAACACAATACAAATAGATAATATTACCGTGTAAGTAGTTAGTGCAGGGTTTCCCCAAACTTTAGTTCACAGTGCACTAACAGGTTTAGTATTTTGTCTCGGCTCCCTAACTAGTCGAATATGGTACAGTGATACTAAGTAAAAAGGCAAAAATATTAAAACATCTACAATATAAGCTAAGTTTTATATAAGAAAAGCAGGAAATAAAATACATTAAACCTACGACCCCCTTAATTCGACTTACTCCCATCCACCCCGGTGACTCTGTCCCGTCAACGGGGCAGATAGGAAAAATCTCTGTCATACCAGGGCATCGCGGTGCACACTTTGTGAAAGCCTGGGTTTTTTTTTTCTTAGTTGTAAGTCTTAAATAATAAGCTTATAATAAGTCTTAACTATTGAGGTAGGTATTGGTTATATAGTTTTTGAAGTTTTCCATGTCTTACTCATCTTGAAAACCAGCCAACAACAACTGAATTAACAGTGAAGTGAAAGGCACTGTATGTGGCTTACAAGCGTCAAGACAGTTGTGTTGATCTTCGTCTGAAGACGTGAGCAGTGTTCCATGTGGTCCGAGAGGTTAGAGGTTAAAGATTAATAGTTATTAGTGGTTAGTTATTATAGTAAGTGAATTGTCATTAGTTATTTTTTATTAATTATTGGTTGTAAGTGGTTCTGGGTTAGAGTTTAGTCGAACATTTTTTAGTTGTAAGTCTTAAGTAATAAGTCTTAATTATTGAGGTAGGTATAATAGGTTATATATCTCGGAGATTCAGACGGATTTGCATCTAGGTGATCGTATTCGCTGTACACCTGGCGCGGGCGCTATCTCGAGAGCAACTCGCTTCGCTTGACATTGACAACTTACATTTGATACCTCAAATGTCATGTCATAGACTTCTTACAACATGCACTGGCAATTCCGTTTGCGTGGTCTTGCTATTCGAATAAGTCCATAATGGTCGTCTCTGACATACATAGTTTCTGAAGTTTTCCAAGTCTTACTAATCTTGCAAATCTGCCAACAACAACTGAATTCACAGTGACTCACTTCACTGTATTTGGCTTACAAGCGTCAAGACAGTTGTGTTTATCTTCATTTGAAGACGTGAGCAGTGTCCCATGAGGCCTGAGAGGCGAGAGGTTAGAAGTACGCGGTTAGAGGTTCGCGGTTAGAGGTTAAATATTAGCAGTTAGTTGTTAACGTAAGTGAATTGTCATTGGTTAATTTTAATTAATTATTAATTGTTGGTTGTGACTGGTTCTAGGTTAGAGATTAGTCGAACATTATTTGTTGTAAGTCTTAAATAATAAGTCTTAATTAATGAGGTAGGTATAGGTTATATATAGTTAAACCTGCCAACATCAACTGAATTCACAGTGAAGTGAAAGGCACTGTATTTTGCTTACAAGCATCAAAACAGTCGTGTTGGCCTGCGTCTGAAGACGTGTTCCATGGAGCCCGAGAGTTTACAGGTTAGTTATTTTTTGACAATTTACGAGTAGCCCAAGAAACCTTAAAATAGATTTACTTAGCTATTTAATACCATAATACACATACCTTACCCGTGCATATTAGGGATAAGTAGTGCACGGCAAAATGTTAATAGCCTCCATTTCAGCTACGATTTAGCCGCCAGGTCTTTGAAGTCTGGCAACGATGCACGATTCGTTATTAGTCTTGTAAAGTGTTTGTTTATTGGTCTAAGGTGTGTATGCTGCTGGTTCGAAACAGATCTGAAATCCTATACCTTAAAAGGCTTGGATTACTACTAAATAGTAGGCGATGTCCCAGTCATATTTTATCATTGCTTTACCATCAACGATGGGCAGCTGATTACTACTAAATATCAGGTGATGTCCCAGTCATAAATTATCATAGCTTTACCATCAGCAGTTGATTACTTATACTGAGCTTCAGTCGTCTCATTCGTTCATCAAAATGACCAGACGTAGAGAATGTTTGGCGAACAGAAACATATTCCGGTGGGAATCGAACCCGTGACCATGTCTGCCAGGTTCTCACCATTGCACCAACGATACTGTGAACACCATATTGGAGTCTACTTACGCGATCGCATCAATCATGTCAAGTCCCATCTCAACGCAGCACTTAGCATGGTCCTCGCGGGCTTCTGGCAAGCCCGAAACACAGTAGTAGCAGTCACCCAATAGCTTGATGCGGAGGCAGTGATGTTCAGCCGCAAGCCGGTCAAATCTAAAGAAAACCATACCTTTGAATACACTTGGCTACTTATTATTTTAATGATTGAAATGATAAAACATATAATGGAGAACTAGTCCAGTCTTTGTATACGTTTGGAAATGCATGTTCACGAGAAAAAATTAAAAAGGATATAACGTGAAAGCTAAACTTAGGATATAACTGGAAACAAATTGTCGACCAAGATTTCCTATGTGCATTTTCCGCCATCTTGAAAACATAATTAAATTCAGTATTTTTTTACAATACGAAAATTTGGATGCAATACCTTTTTTGTATATTTTTACGATCTACAATTATTAAAGTCCTTAGTATCCCTGTAGTGAGATTGAGTTTTGCTATTCTATTGTCTCGCGAAAGATATCGAAAAAATGTATTGTATCAAACTTGTAAAAAAAAAACAAGCAGATTTCTTGTTCATTTACAATCTTTTCATTCATCACGACAGGCGGCGGCAGATAATCCAGTCGGAATATTATCCGGAAATTAAACTTGCATCAAACATACAATAGGACGTGGTGCTGAAGCGATGTCACTTTTATCCTTTAGATATTTACTGTAGTAGAAGTGAGCGTTAATTCAACAAGCAGCTTTTTTAAACCGCTTTTCTAATATTAACGAATTAGCTGCGTTTACCGAAAAAGCCGTTAAATATATTAACTGTTTCAATCAACGATTTTCGAACGCAACGCGCGGATTAGCTCAACGAACATTCAACGCGTAGTCGCTAACATCATCCGAAGCAGCTTGTTTATTTAACGAAAATCAGCGATGCTGAAAATCAGCGTTGTGGCCAGCACTGGTTTACAGCACAAGCTGAGCATCGGCCTTTTCTTTCGCCACACAGCATAATATCATGTATTTAGTTTAAGTTACGATTAAAAATGTAATTTCCATATAGAATGTATTTAAGAAGTGTGGCATCGAATAAATTTTTCTTATTTCTTATTTCTTAATGCAAAACCAGTTGCATTTATTAACTGTTAATAAAATTAACGGCTTTTTTAACAGGTTATCAGTTTCATTTCGTTAACACAAAAACCGTCAACGACCCACCTCTACTGTGCAGTTAGCTTTGAGTTTGTTACTTGTGCGGTTATGCGGTGCGACACTTGATTACATAACCGCAAAACCAATTCGTAATCGACGGTGAAACAGTAATTAAGCAAAATTAATATTTGTCAAAGATTTAATTAGCCACAAAAGTAAATAATAATAACACGTTAACATTTATGAATAGTAATTCATCTATATTTGTATACTAATATTATAAAGAGGAAAAATTTGTCTGTTTGTTTGTTACGATTTAACTCAAAAACTACTCGACCGATTTTGAAAATTCTTTCACCAATAGAAAGCTACATTTTCAGCGAGTAACATAGATTATTTTATATATAGAACATCTAAATAATTGCACCCGTGAGAACCTTGGGCGTGTTGCTAGTTAAATTATACAATTATTTACGTTTACATATGTAGGTATTAACAATCGTTAGATTGCCTCTATGGGTCAATGGGTTGCGTAATCCTATGAGCACCGGAAGTCCAGAGTTCGAGACCCGGGGAACAATTAAAAAAAAACGGGCGCGCACCTCATGGTCACCTATTTGCTTGTAAAAGTCAGTGTAATATATTATGCCTCACTTGGAATGGAATTTCTCTTAAGTTATAAAATAATTACTTTATACTTCACTTAAACAACTCAACTATGGGCTTAAATAATATTAGCTGTTATTATTATATCACATAGAACTCCAAAACATTTTAATACCTTTTTTCATATTCCTTACCGTTGAAAAATTGTTTAAAGTGAATAAAACAACAATATTCCTGTGAATATCCCACGTAAAGTAATACAATTTAAAAGCTAACCAGATGGCAGTAAATCGCGGTCATAACTGAAGTTCATTTCGGCGACTAGCTTCGACTTTATGGTTTAATAAATCGGAATAAACTGGACAAAATTCAACGTTTAAGGTGTTTTAGATTGAAATTTTCTGAGTAATGTGTGCATGGTAATACTAAGTAATATTGAATTTCATTCTCGTAACCTCGTGAGCCCCGCGTACTTATACAAGTACAAACTATGCTACAGACTGCACTTACCCAAGTACAACTTTTTGTTAGCTTTATATATAAATCAAAATTGTGTTCGTTACATCATTTATAACTCAAGAAAGGCTGCACTGATTTTAGTTATATCTTATTTGTTGGATTCGTCTATGTGGCATATAACAGAATAACTATTCTATTAAAATATATAGGAAAAAAATATTTACAGAAAATTCATTTTAAAATATCACTGCTCACAGCTCACGTCACGCGCGCTTTAAGCTTTTTTGTAATATTTAAGGGATGTCCACTGCAAATCTGTATAAAAAATAGCAAAATAGCATATTCAAATCTAGATTTTTTTTGAAGCCAACATACAGACAGGATAACATAGTATATAATGTGTCTGGTTCGCTAGTACTGTAGCCTTATGCTAACTATTTTAAATATATTTAAAGGGGTGCTTAAACTTACAGTCAAAAATACAAAAAAAACATTTCAAATACTACGTAAAACCAACAACATTTTATTTCTTTAACCACCGTTCATAGATGGAAAAACCGTGAAGTGCATATTGCGCGTTTCGGTTTCAGTCTATGGATTTCCGAATGCTCGAAGTAAAAATTAGGTCGACAGCGCATCATTGACTGATGTTCTGTGGCTGAGGTATCACCTACCATCAAGTGAACCTCATGCTCGTCTGTCGATATCTGACATAAAAAAAATCATTATTTTTAGTTTATACTTGGTATAGTACATCCGGCAAATATGAATACTGCTGTTGTAAAAACATAGAGGCTCAAGTTTGGGGCCAAAAATAAGACCTTTGTCGGAAAAGGCGACTTAAGAGGGTGCGAAGGGGTCGAAGATGGTTCAAGTCCCCTTGAACCATTTTTTGCTATAGAGAAGTTGGTTCAACGTTGGGCCATTTTGTCTATAACAACCTCGCAGCAAAAGATAGTGTTTGGGGATTCCTATAATACACTGACGAAAGCCACCGCGGGAGTTTTAGTAGTTAAAAATACCTTGCTTAAATCCCCAGAAGCCGAAGTATCTTATTCGAAGGTAAAAAAGGTAGTATTGAAGTCACCACGTATAGTTAACAATTTGTAAACTCCCCATAATATTGTCTTTTATTAACGCGAGTATCACACATTTAAATAAAATACTGTATACCTGATTAAAACGCGATCTAAAACCCCAAATCAAACATACTAAAAAACAAGAGGACACCGTTAGTCAATATTGTCATAATATAGAAAATTACAGTAAATATCAACTCCGTAGGAATAGATGGCGTTAATATGGCAACTTTGTGACATTTCAAAAATCAGACAACTGTCATCTTTCTGTCTCCCCGCGACCACGGTTGCTGAAAAGCATCCCAAAACGTCGGGATAAATAATTTAAGCAATATAAATAAATCGCGTTTTAATCCGGTATACAGTATTTTATTTAATCTTCTATATATATAAAAGAGATTTCCACCTATATAGTCACTCATCACGATATCTCTGGAACCATAAGGCGTAGCGACTTGAAATATGGTAGGAATATTCCTTTCGCCGAGTAGAGGTCAGCTAAGAACGGATTTTACGAAATTCAACCCACAAGGGGGGTTGCGGGGGCAATTGCTAGTTATCTATATATATAAAAGAGATTTCCACCTATATAGTCACTCATCACGATATCTCTGGAACCATAAGGCGTAGCGACTTGAAATATGGTAGGAATATTCCTTTCGCCGAGTAGAGGTCAGCTAAGAACGGATTTTACGAAATTCAACCCACAAGGGGGGTTGCGGGGGCAATTGCTAGTCTCCCCATAAGATTTGAAATTCTATGGAATCGTGAGGAGTCGATGTGCCATTTAAACTGTTAAAGTTGGGGCGGAACTTCTAATGAGATATGAAGTTAATATGCCGGTTATGTTGGGTTATGTTGAATTTGTTCGGCTGTCTTGAATATAACCTAAACTGGCACTTTATTGAACTAAATCATAATGTCTTTAAATATTTTTGTATATGTGTGTATGTCACTGAATTCCTCCTAAACCACTGCACCGATTTTAATGAAATTTTTGTGTATGTTTGAGTGGTTTGTTATTACTTCCTGGATTGTTTATATTCATAAATAGACCTGCCGGCCTAGCATGACAACTGCGACAAAATTTTCTCGACCGTTTTCTCGTGTTTTAATCGATTATTTATTTATTTCTTCCGGGTCTAACATAAAAATTACACTTAAAACTCGACTTTTAATATCAAAAATATATATTTTTTTCGATCGCGATGTCTTTTCTATCAATATTGTCGATGTTGAGATATAATATATCGAGATATCTTACATTTTAGTTTGTCTTCTCTACAAGGTTCTAAGATTTTTATTTTATTCTTTGCAGCCAACGTTCGGGCTGGATAACGTTTATCGGGTAGGTACGCTAACATATTAAAAACTTTAGCCTGCATATAAAATAAAACCGGAGTATTTGATTTACATGTATATTAAAACGGTTTCACCGGAAGTTAGACAATGGCACCATGTTGCCAGCGTGCAAACAGTGCTGCGCTAAACATCGCGAATATTGAAATTTTGCAATCCATCTATAGCTAGTACCTCTATACTAGTCTACTAATATTATAAAGAGGAAAGATTTGTATTTTTGTTTGTTATGAATAAACTCAAATACTACTGCCAGCTTAGCATGACTGCCACGAGATATGTCGCGGACGAGAGAAGACAAACTAAGATGTAAGATATCTTGATATATTATGTCTCGACATCGACAATTTTGATAGAAAAGATATCTCGATCGACAAATATCACTATTTTTGACATTAAAAGTCGAGCTTTAAGTGTAATTGTCTTGTTATACCCGGAAGAAATAAAGAGATAAAATAGATTAAAACTCGAGAAAACGGTCGAATAAATTTTGTCGCAGTTGTCATGCTAGGCCGGCTGGATTTTAAAAATTCTTTCACCGATAGAAAGCTACATTTTCAGCGAGTAAAATAGGCTATTTTTTGTGTATAGTACATCTACATTGCACCCGTGTGAAGCCGGGGCGCGTTGCTAGTCTTTAATATTCTGATACATTATAAACACTATGAACACGCTGCACGGTTTGGTACCTACACAGTTCTTTGAAACGTACGTGAAATCTGAAACCGTACTCTCAAATTACAACTAAATATTATGTTATTTGCATGATAAGCAACTATTTTGCATTTGCATACGAGTAACGAACATGAAACATCAAACTTTGTATTCAGTGAAAACGCTCACGGCGGTTTAATTTAAACTCCGTGTGTGGCTTGTGTTCGGGGAATTTTGATAAGCTGTTGTTCCCCAAGCAGCCTCACCAGATTCACAACTTGTGGGGTTCGGGGTTTCTATGATATTAGATGGTAACTACTACTGTAAGTTTATACAGATTTTTTAAATGTTAGATATCGACGGACAGAACCGGAGACAGTCGCTGGTCCCGAAATATTACAACCTGGAGCCCTATGGATCAGAGACGGAAACTTGGAAGGCCAAAAAAAAGATGGTGTGACGACCTGAAGGTAACTGTGGGAAACCTGTGGGAGAGAAGGGCTAGGGATAGAGAAGAGTGGCGGTGTTTGGAGAAGGCTTTTACCGCGGTCCTTACATAGATTAGATTTTTTATATTACTGTTTTCTTTTTTTTTTCATAATATGTATAAAAAAAAAATATCTTACAATTAGATTAATCTCATAATGATGTATGTAAATAGTAAGGAAAAAATAAAGGCTTTTTTATTTTTTACTAGCTGACCCGGCAAACGTTGATTTGCCATGTAAATAATTTCTAAAAAGCAGGAGTTGGTGATAAAAAAGTAAACATTTAGGGTTGTATGTATTTTTTAATGCCACATTATAAAAAATAAAAACAAAAAATTTCGTACAAAATTAAAAAAAAAATTAAGGATGAACAACCCTTATCACTAGGCATATGAAAAAGAATCGGTCAAACCGTTTCGGAGGAGTATGGCAACGAAAACTGTGACACGAGAATTTTATATATATTAGATAATAAAACATACCTAACTATTGGTGTCTTTATTACTTCGATCAACAATATTATTACGAATAAGTATATCTATTCTAGAGCAATATTATTGAGATATATTATAGTTTCAAGTAAACTAATGCAATTAATAAACAATGAAAGAATAATACAAATATTGAAATTCCGTAGTGTAAACTAAATGTTATGGAAACAAAAGATAGATTATCTTCAGAGATAGTTTAGTATTATTGTTAGTTTTCAAAACAGTACTGTTTTAAATTGTCTGCAAACAAACCAATATGCAAACTATTTGTTTTCTACTCATTAAAGTTCTAGATTTTTATATAAAAATCAGATGTTTCCAATTTTAAGAAACAACAACAAGTATTAGTGTGATTTAGCTTTAGATTTTCTAATTGAATGCAATAAACATTTTATAAGTAATATTCGTTTACATTAATATTATTTTTATTTTCGACTAGCTGACCCGCCGACCTTCGTATCGTCAAAAAAAGTTGTCTAATTAGAACAAAATTTTATATTTTCTCACCTTTTAAACCTTCAAAAAATAATTTCAAAACCAAAATCAGGCAAATCGGTTCAGCTGTTTCGGAGTTTTTATGAGACTAACAAATTAGATTAAATAAATATTTTATTTTTTAGTTATATATTTAAGGTACATTTTATATATTTTTATGAGATTAAAATAATAATATTAAAATTTATTTATTCAGTATATACATAGATACATTACGTTTATGTATGCGTGTATTTAATAAATGTGTTCTTCTAAATATTATTGAAGAGACATTATATGATTATTATTATAATAGAGCAACTACTTAGTAATTATCTCTCAGTGTCTGTTTCTTATGATATAGTGAAATTCGAGAGCGTTGTGAACTAAATACTATCTAGTTACAAGAATACCGAATTATACCCAAACCAATGATGAGTTGGTTATGAGATATACATATATATACTCGTATATAGGGAGGTTGGATGAAATAAGAGAAACGGAAATGATTTCTGAATTTGGCATGAGCGGAAGAGTACCTCGTACCTAGATCGGGAATTTCTTCAAAAGGGCCAGTAGGGTTATTCTCGATCATTCGAAAAGTTAACGAACCGATATTCAAGATATATCAAGCTTTCTACCATTTTATACTAACATTCTAAACGGAAACTCCCAAAGAATACCGATGCTCAATCCTATCGGAATTGTGAATACCATTTTCATATCCGGTAGGATACGAAACACTTTCAGTGGGAGAGCGTCGCTTTCCCGGCGGAACGATTTCAAATGATCGTGGATAACTCTACAGGTCAAAAGTATTTGAAACCGACAAGCGTATATGAAAGTATTGATGAAAATGCAAGAATAGAAAGTGTTGCATACCATTCATTTCTGCTTACTCCGATGAGAAAGAGACGTGATATACATACGAGTATATCTGTTTTCTGAAGTGGTTGCAAAATAAAATACTTGAGGTAGTTAGGCCACTCTTTGTAATTTGTACGGCTGTTCTTGCTTCTTTAGCTGTGCGTTATATTGTATACATAAAGTACATATTATATGAATATACTTCATCTATTTGTGCATACCGTTGCGTTAGAATTAGAAGCGTTGTGATTGTTTTTTGTTGTTGACTAATACCATCTTGAGACAGACCCAATTCTATTGTATAACATCCCTATTTATTTATTAAATACATATCTTGTGATGTACCTAAGTTATTAGTCATTTATCAAGTATAATTTTAGAAATAGACTGCGATGAATACAAATACATGAATGAGAGCCAAAGTTTTCCAGACTGTTTTGTGAAAGAGATAAAGTTTCTTATCTATACATATAAAAGAGATTCCCACCTATATAGTCACTCATCACGATATCTCTGGAACCATAAGGCGTAGCGACTTGAAATATGGTAGGAATATTCCTTTCGCCGAGTAGAGGTCAGCTAAGAACGGATTTTACGAAATTCAACCCACAAGGGGGGTTGCGGGGGCAATTGCTAGTTAGAATATAAAGCCTTCACAAATGAAACAATCATTCTGAAATTCGGTTGGGAAATATTTGGGATTTACATATTAGCCGCGTGCGTATGCGTTGCGTATTCGAAACCCGCGCACCGGTGAGAAAAAAATGTATTTTACATCAGTGAAAAGTCATGAAGCGCACATTACGCTTCAGTCTAAAGATTTCCGAATGCAAAAAATAGGCTGACAGCGTATCATTGATTGGTGTTCGCGGGCTGAGTTTTCACCTACAAACAATCACATAACACATCTGTCGATAATACATAACATTCTGTACAGGTGGTAAAATTACATAAAATACTATGTCTGCTATGACTCGGGAATGAGGATCAGTAAAGTTATAGCAAATTCAATGAAATTAGAATCCACGTTATTCTTTATGACATAAGAATGATATATCTTTTTGAATTATCTAAATCGGACCATTACTTACGAAGATATTAAGTGATAAACGTGTGCCGTTCCTGCCGCGAAAAGTAAATGTACGCGGGAGCGTGTGACGTCACTGTGACGGAACCGAGCGCGGCCTAGTACCGGCGCTCTTACTTTTCGATTTAACGAAGCTGTTAGAATGTTATTTTGTGATATTTTAAGTATAAAACATAAATAAATAATATGAGTACTAATAAATTAGACGCTGGTTTTGTGCAAGCTCAATCAGATAACCTTCCAAAAGTGGATTCTTTCATGGTATTTGACTACCTAGAATGATTTCTAAGTTCACTAGCACTGAAATCCGTGTTTGGAAACCTCAAACGTAAGGCTGATGCTTATTATTTACGAACGTAGGTACTTATATTAGTAATATTTAGGTCTAAGTGGACGTATGTATGTGCTTATAGAATCTTGATAAACGAATGATGTTTTCGTTCATTCATATGTCGATTATTTCTTTTTAACCTACTTGCGCTTTTATTTATTTAGTGTATAGTTCCCTACACTAAATGATCTATGACAGAAACCTTAATATTGTTTGCAATGGTTTTTTTGCCATTTTCACAAATATTTCGATCAGTATATATTAAGGTAGGTGACTTCAAAGTAAAGCAAAAATATATAAAGTTTTTGTTCTTTATGTACACTTCTGTCAATTTAATTTTTTGAGACTTATCATTCAATCTTCCTTCCAAGCAACTTAAACTTTACGTAATTTTCCATATCTTCTTCCAACTGAAATATATATTAAATGCTTATAAAATATTTTATTCACTCTTTTTACTCGAGTACGTCCCTGTGTCATTTGTTTTGACTCTGGAATATTACCTACATAGAAATGGGAATAGGAAGGTACGAAGGTAGGTTTATCCACAAATCTCAGAAAAATTAAGTAGTTATGTTTTTATTAATACAGCAGGCTTAAAATAAGATAATATAAGTATTTAATTATTTATTAATTATTTATTTTTAATTATTATTATTTGTATGTAATATAAGTATTATCTTATTTTAAGCCTGCTGTATTAATAAAAACATAACTACTTAATTTTTCTGAGATTTGTGGATAAACCTACGTTCGTACCTACCTAAGTACAGTCAAGTACCTACACTACACGTAATAGTAGGTATCAACTTATTTCCATATCAACTAAATAATAGTTATAGTTATGTAGGTATGTAAATCGAAACTGTCTTCACACCAATGTCTTATAGCCTGGGCAGAGGGTAGAGTTTTATCATATGTTCTTACAACGGAATACCATTTTTAAGAAGTTTTGGATTTTTCGGCACGTTAAAAAGTAGTTTTTCTGGCGTTTTAATAGAAGTGTTTGTACATTTCGGAACTATACAATATTTACACATATTTTAAAGATGAATTAAACATAAAACGGACACAAACTTAATGTTTTAGTCACAATTAACCAAAGAAAATACTGCGCGCCATACGGCTTACAGGCGGCGACCGTCACAGTGACGTCATAGCAACCGCGGCGGCCACTCAGTGAACTTCGCTAGTAATTTGGTCATAACTTCGTCAATTATTATCGTAGAACAAAAATTTTTGCACTGTATGTTAAGGATTTCTTAGCTCTTTAAATCTGCATTCTCAACTAAAAACGTTACGGATCCTCATTCGGGAAATTTTGATTTTACTGTTTTATTATATGTACAGATAATAAATTATGCTTAAATATTATGTTATTTTATACTGAGTTAATAACTTTGCCAAAACATTACCTAAATAAACAAGTGAACTCACTTTGTATGTTTCCTCAAGCTTTTCACGAGTTGTGTGTGTATAATAATAAACAATGTTTGATAATTATTTATAATACAATATATGTACTTAAAGCGTAAGGTAATTTTCAAAAAATAGAGTTAATAATATCTTTTTGACTACATTTTTTATAATGGTGAATAGTTTTTGAATATGATTATATAATATATAATAAATGATAACATATTATGGTACTTTTTATTATATTTATCTTATTCATATTTTAATTTGTTTTTTTTTTCTACTAATATCTGTTAAAGTACTAACCGATATGAAATGAACAGATGGGTGTGCTGTACTAAATATTGATTGGTTAGGGGTGACTATATTATGTATACTCAATCTAAAAGTAGCACCGCATATCAAATTTCAAGCTTATATGATAAGTTAATGCATAAATGTTTCCTACAGAGAAATTAATTTATGACTGTATAAAAACAGTTTAGGTCTATATAGCTACTTATTGTCAAATCAATTCCTTATTTTTTATTTCACCCCGGGAAATATCATACTGCCCCATAAGGCCGAGATAAAGTACGGTATAGCCTGATTTGTGAGAGAACTAATTACTCTTTCTTACTAATTACCTTCGCCAAATACAAAATCTTCAATGACCACCTCTGGGAGCGCTGTAAGGAAGTCCCGATTGACCGCCTGATCAAGCGCCGCAAGTGGCAATGGATTGGCCACACACTTCGAAGGGATCCCGACCATATCCTGAGGCAAGCCCTTGACTGGAATCCCCAAGGGAAACGAAAGCGTGGTCGTCCTAAACAGAGCTGGCGACGGACTGTCATTGCATTGTGGGAAGACTTGGAGCGAAGTGAAGAGGGTAGCTCCAGACCGAGCGGGCTGGCGGAACACTCTGGATGGCCTCTGCCCCATTTAGGGGACATAGGACCTTAAGTCAAGTAAGTCAAGTAATTACTCTTGTTGCCTATTCTCTCTTAAACCTATCAACTATCATTAGGCAACGCTGTTACTTGCTAATACATGCGAGTTCTTCGCCATTATCAACTCCTGCCACATAACTCCACCCTGTGTAGCTAGCCTTGACTTACAAGTAACAACCCTTTCTCCCTAATTTGTCATTGTTACATGTGTCGTGCGTAGGAGACGTCAGAGCTATCTACGTGACATTTTTAATAATGAAATACTGTAGAGGTACGTTGACGGTTTTTGTGTTAACGAAATGAAACTGTTAATTACAAAATGATAACCTGTTAAAAAGCAGCTAATTTTATTAGCTGGTTGCAGTAATGTCAACAGATTTAACGTAGCAATTATTAGTTCATAAATAAATTAACAGTTAATAAATTCAACAGGTTTTGCGTTAAATAAAAAGCTGCTTCGGGTGATGTTAGCGACTACGCGTTGAATGTTCGTTGAGCTTATCCGCGCGTTGCGTTGGAAAATCGTTGAATTTAACAGTTAATATAGTTAACGGCTTTTACGATAAACGAAAAGCAGCTAATTCGTTAACATTAGAAAAGCGGCTTATAAAAGCTGCTTGTTGAATTAACGCCCACTCCTAAAATACTGTCATTGTCTTTTCTTAACCAATTAATCAAATGTATCGACACAAACCTTGCGAAGAGTTCGTTCAGCAGTCGTACCAGCTCCTCAGCGGTGCACTGGTCGGATAGCGAGGTGAAGCCGCAGATGTCCGCGAACAGGATGCTGTAAAACCATAACCCTATTAATAATAATATTTTTTTTAATAATATAATTATAATAATATATCTCTTTTTTAGGTAAAACACCCATAGATAAATAATTACAGATAAAATGATTACAGATAAAATTTTAAAGGTACACCTAGTTACGTACCTATTACTACTACGCACTAATTTACGTATTTAAGTAATGTAATAGCTAAAACTCAATCTGTTTGTAAATATTCTCAATACCGTTGCACTGTGAAGAGAAAAGGGTTGTCTTTTGCAATTTCTTGAATTTAATATATTTTTTTTCATGTTCACTTGATGGTAGGTGATACCTCAGCCACAGAACATTGCTGCGCTGTCGACCTACTTTATTTTTTTTTACTAAAACGCGCAATGTGCATTTCATAGTTTTTCCATCTATGAACGGTGGTTGGCTTTGCTACCCGGTGAAATTTAGATATTCCTCGCACCCGATCAATGCCCGAAGTTACCAGATGTGGGGAAAACATGCTTAACGACCCATCGATGCGCAAGGCAGGTTTTTTACAGAATCCGCCAACGAGCCCATCAAAAAAATAATTTTTCTTTAAACAATATTTTTTTCTCTCAAAATCTTGGGAGGAAGGATGACGTAGGCGTAGTTCCCCAGCGTAGCTGAACCACAATGACTCTGTTAAGAGAGTCCAAGAAGTAGATAATTATTTCAATGTTCATCGTAAATTGTTTGATCGTTCGGTTTGTGAGAGTTATTTTCCAAGTAAATATATATATATTTCTAACTAGTTTGGAATGTACCTGGACTTGAACAAAGGACGCCAAGACACGCGCCATACACTTTTTAATGACTAAAAATTAACAATGAATATAAATAAAGTATAGAAAGATTTTTTTTAGAAATATGTTCATCCCAAACTTCCCAGATGCTTATAAAGCAAAAAACTTGACGATTAAAAAGAGTGGCGGAGAGTTTGTTGCCAATTCTTTTCGTTCGTTCTACGCCCTTGATTTGACAACTGGCAGTATATAATTTAAAATTAGAAGCATTTAATTTTTATTATTGATGTCCATAAGTGTACACTGTGTTACCTAATTTAATAGATGATGATTTGTTTTAAATAAGCCGAAACTACTGCTATCGGTTACTTCTATTGGACACGCCTAGAGAGGATTTCTGGAGTCCCTCATAACCCCAATGAATCATTGAGGACATACCCGAATAAATATTATTATGTAAATGTAGAGTACTGTGTGAATAATTTTGTAAGGGATCTATTTCGAAAATGTTGTCATGTACAGAATATTAAGAATAGGTTTCATATGTTATTAGTCGATTTCTTTTTTATTTAACATTTTAGCAGTTTCTACTCAAAAGGTTAATAGGTACACTCCGAGTAGATAGACAAACTTAGACAAAGTCTACGAATTGCCGAAGCCCTAAAACAGAGACACATGCGCTTGACTAACACAGTTCTCACTCTTGACCCTTAATTTCATGTTTTTTTTGCATTTTTAGTTTTATTTATACATGACAGTTGACATATTTTTGTTTTTTAAGACAAAGACGCATGACATTCAGTCATCAACATTATGAGCATCCTACATTAAGAATTTAAGGGTTAAATGTATTTTTTTTATTGTTAATAAACACCGGGTAAGGTTAATAAACACCGTTTAATAATAATTGGAGGAATACAACAAGACAAATCACATATGTTTTTTTTTCAATTTTCAATAAATACGTCAGTATTATTTCATTATTATTTAGTATGATATGGCAAAATATACAATAAAATAGTTTTTGGTAAAATTAAAATTGCAAAAAAATAATAGGCAAACATTGCTATATATTGTGAGAAATGTGTCAATCCCATTCCTCACTCGAGAATTCACTTTATGATTGCGTTTGACAGAACTTCGTTGACCAGTCAAAGTACATTTGAACAAAGTGAAATTTAATGACAACTCACTACAGCAGAGAAACTGGAAACAATGCGTAATTTCGGTATATTGTTCCCACGATCATAGAAACGCCTAAATAGACATCAAAGGTAACTTTGCCAAACGGACTTTCAAATCCAAATTCAAAATCATTTATTCATTTAGGTAACACAATGTACACTTATGAACGTCAGTAAAAAATACATATTAAATGCTTATAATTTTACATTTTCCGCCAGTTCTCAAATCAAGGGCGTATAGTATTTAAGCTTATTTTTAACTTTTATATAACGTTATTGTTAATTTCGAACATTTACCACCTTTACTACTTATTGATAGAACCTCGCAAATTCTAAACTGTAATCTTAGATTAATTGACATATAAATAATCTAAGACTGTAATAGCAAAAGCCTGAGTAATAATTTCTTGTTTATCCGAAATATTTTAACATTTACCAATTCATGTGGTTAATCCTGAGATTTATCAATATACGGGCGTTTAGAGTGATATGTGTATAATATGAATATATAGCTACTGACCTGACATTCTCGTATTTCTGGATGTAGATCTTGTGGAACTGTTCCTGGCGAGGCTGGTTAGCAATATCTGCCTTCATCTCCATGGCAACGTGTCGTGGTAGTACCGACAGCAAAAGACGCTCCTGCAAATCGTCAATACATTATATTATTCTGATAATTATTTTGTGTCAACAATTTGTTAAAGGAATTACAATTGCTACATGAAGATGTATTTGATTGTATGTAGGTATCTCTAAGTAGAAAGCATTTCGTATCGTTCGTACCATTGCAAAATGGAGATGAGTAAAATATCAACAATAATGGTATCGGATTAAAGAAAACTAAAACCGACTTCAAAATTATACCTACATATAGGGTAGTATGTACAAACAAACTAAAAAGTAAAAAAAAATGATTTGAATTATATTAAAGCAAGAACCTTAAAGGACAATCGACAACATTATTGATATTTATGTATCAATTATTAACAGTTATTTTTGAAGTCGATGTCAATACACATTATATTCAATACATGTTCAATCAGATCTACAAATGAATGTTGCTATCAAATTAAACTTTTAATTATTCTAATAGGACTTAGAGATTAAATTAAACATTGAATCAAAACTGGCTGAATCGAAAATTGAAACGTATTTTAAACAAGTGATATTTGATTAACGTAAATTTCAAATCGAACTATTATTATTAAATAAATTGCTAATTATTTTAGTTAGTATTTGCCATAGTAATGTCTTTAAAAGGTTCTAGCCAATTTAAGTTTGCATTCTGATAAGTATTAAGTTGTTAAATGTCTGATCATTTATTGAGTTTATGTAATAAAAGGCTTAGTGAGTTTAATATAATAAATTCTTAAAATATTCAAACCTCCAGTCACGACATAATTAAAACGTTCGTAGCGGCCTGAAAACTAAAGATAGCGTTTCAAAATTTTTAAATATCTATTTTTATGTAAAGAGCGACGACACGAACGTGAAGCTTGGTTGCTGATACGTCAGCCACAGTACATACTACGATGGGATGTCGACCTATAATTTTATTCCGAGCATTCTGAAATCCATTGTACCCGGTCGGAATTCCGATATTCCTATGTTACGAAGACTATTAGACCCAATGACTACAATTATTATTAGTAAAAGCGTGCACACAAATCGTTGGTTCAACGATAGAACTCATTAAGTGACATATCTACATATATATGTATGTATATAAAAGAAAGTTGTGTTAGTTACACCACTTATAACTCAAGAACGCCTGCACCGATTTTAACGATATCTTATTTGTTGGATTCCTCTATGTCGGGAATAAGACATAGGCTATTAAAATATTGGAAAAATCAGGAAAAAAATATATGCATAAAATTAATTATAAATTAAATTAGATTCGAAACTCCGCCATCTTGACAGCTCACGTCATGCATTCTTAGCTTTTTTGAAATAACAGATGTCTACTGCAAATCAGTGACATATATTAGACAATTATAGTGGGTAAATGGGCATATTCTTTAAGAATAATTATATAATTTCGAAGCCAAAATTGTGGCAGAACAACGTTTGCGGGGTCCACTAGTTTTGAATAAAAATATTTTTTGCTACAAACTACTAACTTTAAGAGTAGACGGTTAGAATGAAGAACTAATTATGTAGTTTACAAGTAAACTATGAAGCGCGCTACACACTTATAAATTTGTTCATATCGTAAATGTACGCTTAAAATAAGCAAGAGTAGCAATATTTATTTTTATTCAAAATTACACTTAGTGAATTTTAACTTTGTACCAACGATATGAGGCTAACTTTGATATACATATTAAAATAATGTTGTCACGATGTAGCAATGACGCCCTTCCTACAGCAATAATACGATGTTGTTAATGAATAAAGTGGAGACAGAGTGGATTCCCGCTTAAACCTCCCATTACGGGGATATACGAGGGTATAAAGATAATAAGGCCTGACGAAATAAATTTTACATCACTTACAACGCTAGCAAACCGGATAATAACGAGACCGGTTTAAAATCTAACCATTTTCACCGGTTTTAAATTTTATGATTCCAAGAGGAAATAATATATTTTTATTTTATAAACGAGGGATTCGCTCTTCAAATAGTCATCTAATATATTGTTATCTGATGAGAAAAGTGCGGTCCTTCAGTATTCAAAACGCCGCGTATTTTAAAATTATAAAAAAAGTTCATAAAACTTCTATATAATATTTTCCAAGAATCTCCGCTCCGGGGGCATACTGAAAACCGGCGCTCCGTCGACAAAAAATTGTTGTCAGAGCATATTATGCTGAGTGTGTTTCTCTTCCACATGGCTATTGTATTTAATCTTTTATCATTATAATTTAATTTAATATGTGGAATAAATGTTTGAGTTTGAGTTTGAAAATAGTAAATTCCTTTTTTTTTAAAGTTTCATTTATCAAGAAACCCACAAAAATAAGAAATAATCTCAATTTTTATGATTTAATTTCAATAATTATTTTAATTTTGTTCCGATTGTGGATATATAATTTAAAAAAGAACATTTTGCACGTTTTGTTTTTTTAAAAAGACCAATATTTGGTGGTTTAATAAAATTTATTCAAAAATTTGTGCATATTTTCTAGTTTATTCACGCGTAGGATATCGATATTTAATATGGCGCAAAAGGTAAGAAAATGCTCAAGGCTATTTACTCTGGGATAAAAAAAAATGGCTAGGAACATTAAAAAAAAAATTGACAAAAATCTAAATACAACTTTATCCGTTTGTAAAGGTTCTGTTAATTATAATATATTCTAGACTAGAGACAGGAAAGACAGAATTTTATATTATGGATAACAAAGTGTTATACGATATTTAATAAGCAAACGAAGGGACGGAATGCTATTCCTTAGCTATTCGCCTAATAAGAAATATTTTTTTGGGTTTTAATGTGAAAACTTTCCTCCTGACTGAATCTAATAGAAATAAATTAGAATTAAAATCAGATACGCACCGATTCTTATGACCGACATACTCAAAACCGGTCTAATAATAACCGCAACCGGTTCTAAACAATTAAAGTTGTGAAGTATTATTATAAAATTATCTTATATACGACACATTTAATTTGGTACTTTTATTAAACTTTGGATCTGTTCAAATTACATTGTTCATACTACGCTATACATATAATTTTTAATGTTAGATATCGACAGACGGGCATGAGGTTCACTTGATGGTGGCAGTCAATGATGCGCTGTCGACTTACTATTTACTTCGAGCATTCGGAAATCCATAGACTGAAACCGAAACGCGCAATGTGCACTTCACGGTTTTTCCATCTATAAACGGTGGTTTGGGTGGTTCGGGTAACGGTCGGAATTTCGATATTCCACCCGATCAATACTCGAAGTTACCAGACGTAGGAAAACATGCTTACAGAAAATTAAACGTTGTCCCGGTGGGATTCGAACCCACGACCCATCGATGCTCACGGCAGGTGTTCTAACGAATGCACCAACGAGTCCGTCAAAATATAATACCATATAATATTATTATTGTTTAGTTAATGTAGGAAAGTTAAGTTTTAACACAATTAATTTTTAATAGAAAACTAGCGGTCCTGACAGAAGTTGTCCTGTCGGAATGTTAGCTTCAAAAAATAAAAAATTAAAGTATTCCTGGATCTCTATCGCAGCGTCACCTACCAAGACTACCCAGAGATCCAATGTTTTTCACATGAAAATCGGATCAGCGATTCAGGCAGAGTTCAGTGATATACAGATAAAAAGTAGAATAATAAATATTAACAAAACGAATTCAAATGCTTAATTACTACATAATATAAATAAGTAATTATGTGTTGAAGCTGAATGCGCTTATTTACAGCTCCGATACCAAATTGTCACTATGCGAATATCAATTAGATTTGCCTTTGATAAACAACATTCGGTTAGCACGCATAACGTTTTGTGAACGGTCCATAATTTGTGGTTTGGGCTTCATCAGGGCAGGAATTATGGGCTACATGTGCGGGGCCTCCACAAAAGAGGGCCCTCCCCAATAGACTCCAGAAAAAAGTCTTTCAAATTCCGACTAGTAAACACTAGTAAACCACTTTTACTTTGATATTTTTTTCATTGTTTTACATGTACCTACTGTACCACAAACAAACTAGCTAAGCCAACATTAAAGGATTTAGCACTTTCTCTATTTCTTTAAGTGGTCCAATTCCTGGTTAAACAAGTCCTATTATTCAGGATGTTTGAATGGTGTGATATTTTTTAATACATAAGTATTAGTCTTACACAATCTTTTTAATCTAATCAAGTTCGTTTTTTTTTATTTCAATAATCTCGCGTCTCATTTTAGAATGGAATCAATTCTCTCTTGTAAGAGTTTTGGATTGATTGAAACATATGTTTGACGGGCTCGTTGGCGCGTTCGGTTGAACACCTGTCGTGCGCATCGATGCGATGGGTCGTGGGTTCCAATCCCACCGGGACGACATGATTATAATTTTCTGTGAGCGTGTTTTCCCCACGTTTGGTAACTTCGGGCATTAATCGGGTGGGAGAAACGTGAAACCGTGAAGTGCATATTGCGCGTTTCGGTTTCAGTCTATGGATTTACGAATGCTCGAAGTAAAAAGTAGGTCGACAGCGCATCATTGACTGATATTCTGTGGCTGAGGTATCACCTACCATCAAGTGAACCTCATGCTTGTCTGTCGATATCTGACATAAAAAAAATATGTGTAGTAGTGTGGCTAGTCCAAAGTGTGTAAATATTTATTAGGCATTTTATTCATCCTCAATCCACGATAAAATTATGTAAAGACTAAACTAAACTATTGTGAAATTATAGTATTTTGCAAATCAGCGAGCTTTTACAAAACAACAACAAAAGGGTTGCCAACTACTTTATGAACGTAGATGAGAACATAACTATGCAAATAAGATTAAGAATAATCTGACAAACCTGTTGCTGGTTCTCACGCTGGGTGACGAGACGTGCCTCCACACAGTCGCGTGTCTCCAAGAATGCTCGACGTTGTGCCAGTTCACGAGGGTGGTGTGTCATGATGCCAGCGATGTTGCAAGCGATCAGGGTAGCCAGGTTGCAGAAAATCTGAACAAAAAAACATCTAAATGAGCGTTACGCTAATCAACATTGAGGTGTACTAAAAAGTATCTCTAACGCTTTCATTACGAAGATAAAATCAAAGAAAGAAACATTTTAAGAAGCCCTCAAGATTTGATTATCGTTTCAGTATTCCGCGGTAAATCAAATAGAATCGCATCAAAAAGTCAACCAAATCGCTGAGACGGCGGATGAAAAATTACGTCCCAAAATGAAGCAATTAATTGTTGCTTGATGTGTGTGGAACACTTGACAAACATGACTACAGACCTATTACACACTTGTCTGATGGCCATTCCAATACGAGCCCATCCATCGTCTCCTCGTGTAGTCTTTATGGGAGTGTTGCACACTTGACATACCTTACTACTATTACGTACTTGGCTGATGGCCATTCCAATACGAGCCCACCCATCGTCTCCTCGTGTAGTCTTTATGGGAGTGTTGCACACTTGACATACCTGACTACTATTACGTACTTGGATGTCGGTAGTCCTGCTCATGAGCAGCTGAGCGCCGATGTTAATAGCTCCCAACACGAGCCCACCGATTGTCGCCTCGTGTAGTCTTAGTGGGAGTGTGGCATATGTGACGTATGTGAATAATGCACATAGGCCGACGCCCACGTTCAATGACCTAGTAACAAAGAACACTGACATTGTTATTTAAGCCCTGGTAGCTTATAAATTACCTTATCACTTGTTTAATGGTGGTATATTGAAACTTTAATTAAAATCAACAGCTTTCTAGAAGCTTTTGTCCATTATATTAATATTATAAAGAGGAAAGATGTGTTTTTTTGTTACTTTTTTTTTACATCTATAAATAAAATAAAAACAAACCTCTTTATAATATTAGTATAGATATGTAATAAGGTACTCTTGTAAAGCTTAATATATTATCTTGAAATTTCGTAACATGTAAAATATTTTATATTAAAAAAGCCACATCTCCGGAGATAAATTTGTAATTGATTAAAACTTCAACATCATATACAATACCAACAACACTTCCCCTTTCACTTCGTTTATTATAATTTATTCAAAGTGACGTATCATTAATATTTTCCAAGTTGAAATTAGATAACGCCTAAGGTTGTACCCAAAAGTTACTGATTCGGAGCCCGATAACCGCTCCGTTCACCACAATGTACTGAAAACCTCCACACAAACTTACAAAACTTAGTTCGAGATATATTTATAGAGGGAATTTTGAGACACATCTACAATTAAAAAATTATATAAATAAATGTTCATAAAATACTTTAATCTATTATATTAATGTCACTATGTGTTCTTCATAATAATAAATCATTCTATAACAAGTACAATTTAGACTATAATGTTTGCTTACACTAGTAATTAAGGATGTTTGTATTAATCAATTATTATAGTCTATAACTCCCTCCAAGTGAGCACACGCAGTGAATCACAAAAACGGTTGGCTATTCCTAAGCATAGAACAACTGGATTCAAGGGAAGTTTTAAATATGCAGCCTCCAAAATATGGAATGACTTGCCTCCACCCTTACAGTTAAATCTAGCCTATATTACTTTCAAACGCAAATTAAAAGTTATTCTTCTTCAGAGGCAACTGGAAGAGTGAACCCAATAGATTATCCATGTGGCTGGGATATAAATTTCATAATGTCTTTTCTTTAATTATTATTGTTTATTTATTTTTTAATTGTATTTAAAAAAAAAATATTTATTCTATACATCTTATAAGTGAGGCGTGTACACTTCTGTTTCATGGGACAAATATTAGTTGTAGTTTTTCATTTTTATTTTGTGTGGAATTTTTTTTTTGTATGCTATTTACATTGTTTTTTTTATTTTATTTTTTATATAATTTTATAGTTAGATTAAGGTTTCTTTTACATTCATTTTTAATATAGTTGATGCTGTAGACATCAAACAAATGGCCCAGGCTGAAAATCAGCGCTGTATGGTTGTGGCACCCACACCCGCAGCACAAAAGCTGAGCCTGGACCAATTGCTCACCAAATGCAAAGTGTTATAAAAATTATTTGTTTTCTTTGTTTATTTTTATTGTATAGTACTTGCTGTTGTGTGTGCAATAAATGATTTTATTATTATTATTATACTCTATATTCATAAAAAAATCTCATAGTTACACTTTTCTTTATATAAAATAATAATATTTAAAAAAAAGTATAAAAATGGGGATCACCACCGGCAACAAGGCCATAATCAGCCCAGGCTACCGGTGGGGGGGAGGCAGAGAGTAGTACTGCCTTCTGCATCTGACCCTTGACCCAGCAACCCAGCGAGAGCTTCTTAAGGTGTTGATCGAAGCTCTTCGCTATTAGTCCGTGAGCGGAAATTACTATCGGGAGAATAATTGTTGAGTCAACATCCCACATACTGGAAATCTCGTGCGCCAAGTCCAAATATTTCGACAATTTATCTTTTTCGGCTTTCACGAGATTCTCATCATGCGGGACGGTGACATCAACAAGTAAAGCCCGGCGCGCTACTCGATCTATCAAAACAATATCAGGTTTATTAGCAGCTTATTATTATTATTATTATATTTATTAGGATGTGCGTACCTAGTTTAAAGTAAATTTAAGCAGCGTATTGGCAACTATAAAATACATTTTTTATAAAAATATATTTACTCATAGTAGTAGTAATAATAGAATTAGTAATAACATAATTGTAAGTGCGCACATTTTGTTTTATTTCATTTTACACTGTCTTGGTTGTATGGATTTATATATAAATATGAATATATGTATTATGTGGATTGTAGTTAGTTATATTTGTTTACGTTGTGGTTGTTTTTAACTTTATTTATTTTTTGTTGCTTGTGCCAGCGCGTCCCTCCAACGGAACCACTGAAAATCAGTGTTGGGGCTCTAGGCCCCAAAGTATGCTGAGTGGTCTTCCGTTTTTGGTGGCACCACTCTATTTATATTAAATAGTTTTTTCATTATTTATTTGCATAGTAATGTTTATTAGTTGTAGTATTAAGTCCTTTTTTGTAATAGCTTTAAGTGGTGTTTTCCAAAATAAATGATCTATCTATCTATCTAAAAAGTGTATATTAAAAAAGTGAGTGTGCTTTAGACCAGTGGCGTAGCATTTTCGCGGTCCGCCCCGGGCGGCACTGTGACGGGGCGGCATTTCACAGGTAACGGTAAAAATTGACTTCCTTCAACATTTTTTTTTAATTTTTTGAAACTACATCTCCGTATAACAGTTTCTTTTAAGGTTTGTGTAAGAGCCTCAATTTTTAATAGTCAATTGCAAAAATAAAGGGGTGGCAAATATGGGATCCGCACCGGGTGTTAGTTACCTACTATGGCCACTGCTTTAGATCATACCACGTAAGTAAAACTTTTTGACGGGTAACGAAACACCGTTTCTAGATGGAAAAACCGTGAAGTGCACATTGCGCGTTTTGTGCACATTTGTAAAAATCATACATTTAAATAAAATACTGTATACCGGATTAAAACGGTTGCTGTAAAGCATCCGAAACGTCGGGATAAATAATTTAAACAATATAAATAATAAATCACGTTTTAATCCGGTATACAGTATTTCATTTAAATGTGTGATACTCGCGTTAATAAAAGACAATATTAAAATCATACATTATTATCAAACATTATTATCATACATTGACGTATCAAATAAAAAAAGGAAATAAATAATAACAACTTTCGTTCGCCTTTGCCGATCATACTTTTCCCAACGCTCCCGTCACGCTTTCACCAATTTACTCCCCAAGCCCTAATGCGTTTAATTTTACTTCAATAATTGAAATAGATATTCAGTTTTCATTTCGAAGAGTACAACATGGATTATTATAAATGAGATGTTGACTAAGTGAAACTATTTTCAACGCTGCGTTGGAGTGAACAGTTTCATTACAAAGCGCACGAACGGCATTGTTTCTGACTCTGAAAGAGCTACGTCGAAACTTCTGTTAATTAAAATTTACATCATATAGGTATTACATCAAAAGACGATGTAGTGACGAGAATTGAGAAAGGTATGTTGAGGTGGTTTGGGCATGTTGAAAGGATGGATGAAAGTAGGGAAACGAAAAAGATTTATGAAAATGGTGTGAGTGGTAGAGTCGGGAGTGGTCGACCTAGGCGAACGTACCTCGATCAGATCGGGGACGTTCTGCAAAAGGGCCAGGTCAAAAGTACTCGTTACCGACGAGCGTGTATGCATTGATGAAAGTAGAAGAAGCGAAAGTGGTATGTAGGGATCGGAGCATATGGAATTCCGTGATCTCTGCCTACCCCGATGGGAAAGAGGCGTGATGTATATGTACATATGTATGTATCATATAGGTCAATTAATATATCAACAAATTTCTCGGAAGGGTCTGTTAAAATAGATACCGCTAAATTAAACATTTTCTTATGTAACATTCATTTCTCACATATTATTTTAGTTGTTCGTTTTCTTATTTTTGGGTTTCATTAAATCCAACGATAACATTATTAATATTCGTTTACAAAATTCCTTGTAAAGAAACATAACTTTATAATTTATTTATGGAAATGTTGGCAAATATTCTGTAAAATAAACCATAAATGCAATATATACCTACCTATACCTATCTACTGTCTTAGAATAATATATACTAAGACAGTAGAATCAATTGAGTTCCGTAAATTGAACAATTTTATCAGTAATGAAGAGGAGATGATTAAAGAAAGTGAACAGTATACATTAAACTCATTTTAAACTTTTTGTCTGTCTGTCTGTCTAATTATGATGTCGATAATCTCCGAAAATACTGAACTGATTTTCATGAAGATTTGACACACAGATTGAGCTTAGTATGGGGCAACATCAAAACTGTTTCATCGGATTGATTCGGAATCGGATGTCGGGAAGAATAATAAATGAAATGTAATAAAACTTTATATTAATTTAAATAGCTTCCTTAGAAGCTCAGCTTAAGATGAAGCCTACGCGATGAAAGTGTTACTATTCTAGTCTTTTAGGTGAAATTTCCTTCCACGTACAAACATTTTTCTGAACTGATACGAATTTCCAAGAAGCGAGTATACAAAAAGGCCGGTAACATACTCGCGACCAGTGGCGTATCTAGGTGGACAAGGGCCCCGGTGCAGAGTGATAAAAATGCATCAATAGTTTGCAAATTATTACTAATCAAGGATTCCTTCGCTCGGCTTCCATTGTTTTCAAATACTCATTTAAAATCTTGAAATTAATTAAAATTCGTGTTAGCAGTCTCGAATTTTTCTAGCTTCAAGAGCTGCCTCCCCCTCTTACCAAAGCCCAGGGGGCCCTCTCAGCTTCGGGGCCCTGGTGCACTGCACCACTTTGCCCTATGATAGCTACGCCACTTTCGCGACGTCTGTGGTTGCCGGTGATTACTGGCGGCCGCGGCGGTTGTCACTATTGTCACAACTAGATGCAGGCCCGTTTGAGTTACTATATTATAAAAAAATCTTACCGTAATACAGCAGTTCCACATAAAGAGCCCTCAGTGAGTAGAAACGTAGCAAGCACGATGTAGGAGATAGTCAGCAAATAGATTTCATTCATTGCTGGTCTGCTCAGGCACGCCATAAGACCTACAAAACACAATAAATTAAAATTAGCTCGATTATTTTGACAGTATTAGGGATAATTAAGGTTAATATATACCTATAAGTATTGCATATATACCTATAGGTAATAGGTATATATTAAACTAGAGATTCGCCCTTCTTTTTAATTAATAACTTTAATTTGAATGAATTAATCATTTTAATTTGAATTTATTCAGAAGATTAACTTTAAAGTTAAGTAAGGTTATGGTAGTGTAAAACCTCTGTTGCTATTATATAATATTGGTACAATTAAAATATAACCTTTAAAATTTCATTAACATAAAATGGCCATATTGAAACTTTACACTTGCATAATGCAATTTTTGTTTTAAAAGTGCGATATATTCAGTGGCGGTACCACCACACAAGCCCAAAAGCTCTAATGCTAACTAATGCAACCATAAAAAGAAAAATAATAATACCCTTAACGTAATTATATAGGTCATAAATATATAACCTATATGATTACGTAATTATATAAGTTATATGTAAACACGTATTTCGTTAAAGTCATCTAGCCGGGGTTTTGGGCTTGTATGGTGATTCCGCCACTGGATATACATACAGACATACATATTGTACGTCACGCCTGTTTCGCCATTGGGGTAGGCAGAGATCACGGAATTCCATATGCTCCGATCCTTACATACCACTTTCGCTTCTTCTACTATCATATATCACACTTTCACTTTTCTTTCAATGGATATATTATCATTAAATTCTTCATGCTTTAATTGAAAAGGCGGGCAATCTTCCATAGACCTAGGACGGCCAGCGTTACAAATCCACCCCTCAATACGAGAAGCTAGCCCATATTTCGATTTTACAATTTTCAAACAAACTACAATAAGAAGAATGTGTCCTAGAGATAGATTTAGAGGAGCAATTAACACAGCGTGATTGGCTTGAGGATTGTTATTACAGCACACTGGCTCGTGTGGAATGTATGTTTAGTACTGATGATTGTTCTACACGATGTAATAGCGATTCCATAAAGTTTCCTACTATTTCAGTACCTACCTTTGACGGTTGAAGTGAGCATTGGTTAGAGTTCAGGGATACGTTTGTACATAATACATTTTCACCATACACCTAATTTGTTACGCACTTTAACTTACACAATTTTGAAGAATTTATGTGCTTTAAAACTTTTAGGCGAACCAGTAGATAGTTGGGACACCATTATTATAATATAAATTTTTTTCAATTATATAATACAGAACGCGAGTGTGAACAATTTAAAGCTAATTTTATAAATTGTTCAGATTATTCCGAGAACTGTATGAAAATAGAAACTATTCTTTCATTCCATAAATACAGGGCCGATATGTAAGAAACATGACAAATATCTTATAGTTTGCACTAAATCAAGTCACAATAAACATAACACGAGCACACACACCCGAGTAATAAAGTTAACTGCAAGTATTAATAAATGCACAACATAGTCGTGTTTACTTTGCAATAATAATCATCCACTATACGCGTGTCAAACATTTTAAAACTAAACTTTAGAATCCCGAATTAAATGTGTTAAAGACTACAAACTCTGGGAGAACTGATATACAACGTAAGCTCGGTCCATGTCGCAAGTGTGATTAGAAACATAATTCATTTATTCATACGGATAGCAATGTTACACATAATAGCGAGCGACCTGGACTAACTTCTAGCGAGATTAACAAACCAGTTTTGGCGTTGCATGTGCAATGTGCATCCTTCGTCCCTCGCATTCCCCGCGGCTGCCCCACTAATGACCATTCTTCACACATTGACACATTTTATTTACGCAGACGATACGGAAGATGTACTATATCGCAACGTCACAAAGCTTTAGGAAACTAGGAATTACCCAGGTCACCTGAGACGCACAGGAATGATATAATCTAGTTCGATATCTAACATAAAAAAGGAGAAGGAATGCGATGAACATTTCGCCAAACCAACGAGGTGCATTATTGATGGAAGGTTCACGGAAAATTCCTTTTAAATACTCACAAGATGATCAAGGCCAAAATCAATACTTCGCATTAAAATCCGGTTACAGCACGGAATTTAAAAATATTCATGATATCCATGTATATGTTTGAAAACATGTACTTGTACAAGTATATGTTTCTGGTGCTTTCATCGAAGTGATTGCAGAGCTGAATTCTTAATATCGCGTGATATACTTGAAATTAAATCTAGTGCAGAGTTCTGTTCAAATCTCTAACGGTCTTATTCATCCAGCGAGACAAAACATATTTTAACTATATCAAAGCTTGATATAGTTAAAATATGTTTTGTCTCGCTGGATAGAATATAAAAAGACTAAAGAACGAAAGAAACAAAACATATTTTAACTATATCAAGCTTATAATACGTTTATGAATAAGGCCGTAACACTTCAGAAATATAATATTTTCCCTTTTCTAAATGCTCTCAATTTGACCACATAAGACGCGCTTTCGCATACGTGTTCGACGATTTATATACATATGTACTTGTATAACGCGCACAATTATAAAATAAATCGTCAGCGAGGCGAGCTCACTGTGGGAATTTATTTACATATTGAGGGAATTATGTTGAGTCTAGCGCAATTAGAGTTAATCTATATATAAAATATTAAAATAATAACGTAATTAAATTAATATTCAATAATCAATCACTTAAAAAATATCTGTTTCTGTTTTATTTATTAGTATTGACAATATTATTTGAGTATTTTTAGTTATGATGAGTCATCCCTTACTACTTTGCCCACTTCACATATATAATTAAACATACTCGTACAACACGCGCTACATTACATCTTGAGCTACTAGGTGAATCTCATTCTGCCTCTTGAGCTTTTCTAAGCTTTTCATTATTAAAACATAGAAACTCAGCAGTGCTATCCAACATTAATCTATATCTATAATAATATACTTATATGTATTATAAAGAGGAAAGGTTTGTTTGTTACGATTTAACTCAAAAACTACTCGACCGATTTTAAAAATTCTTTTTTGAAATCTTGTTAGAAAGCTAAATCTTCACCGAGTAACATAATACAACTACATTACAGCCGTGCGAAGCCGGGGCATGTTACATATAAAAAAATCATACATATAATAAGAACATGAGATTTAATGAAAGTTTTCAAGTTCTAATCCAAATACTAAAAGGCATTCTTAAACAAGATGGAATTCGAAAGTACATACTTGTATAGAGTTAAACTATTACCTTAACTCTCGAAGTTTTATCTGTCATATTTAATCTTACCATCAAAGGATAGCTCTATTAAATATATGAGCATCTATTTGTTTGAAGTGGATCGTAATTGCTTCAGCTGTGTGGTGCAGCCAACTAGTAATAAAGCAGTCTTTAGGGAGTTCAGAGTCAAAGGCTTGTGGTTCACCTCAGGCCTAAGGTGCCTTTCGTTGTTTGATAATCACTCTTGTCTAAAACATAGCGAGTGCATTTTACTTGGTAATGGCATTGGGTGTAATAATAGCGCTGAGTTATAAATGTTAAGTTGCTATCTGAAACTACAGCGGGTAGGAGGAATATCGAAATACCGACCGGGTTTTTCAGATGGAAAAACCTTGAAGTGCACATTGCGCAGTTCAGTTTCTGTCTATGGATTTATGAAAGCTTGAAGTAAAACGTAGGCTGACGGCGCATTATTGACACATGTTCTGTGGCTGAAGTATCACCAAGTGAACCTAATACTCGTCTGTCGATATCTAACATAAAAAAAGCGACAGATAAATATTTAGCACTATGAATGAAGGGTAGCTATAAACTCTTAAGAGTATTGTTCTCGTTTAAATAAAATACTGTATACCGGATTAAAACGCGATTTATTATTTATATTGTTTAAATTATTTATCCCGACGTTTCGGATGCTTTTCAGCAACCGTGGTCGCGGGGAGACAGAACTGAAAAGCATCCGAAACGTCGGGATAAATAATTTAAACAATATAAATAATAAATCGCGTGTTAATCCGGTATACAGTATTTTATTTAAAAGTGTGATACTCGCGTTAATAAAAGACAATATTATTTAGTATTGTTCTCGTCCAATATTTTGTGTGTAAATTCATGCTTAATGTTTTAATATTGTATAATTAGATGTTTTAGGTGGAGTTGAATTTATTTTAGAAATTATTTTTGGCACTTCTCGGTATAAACGGACACAGGTACCTACGTACTTTAAAAATTGGACAATTCAAAGGTGCTTATAGAAGTTTAATTGAAGAAAATTGTATTTGACTTTGACTTTAATCAAATTAGAAAGTTCCTGACGGTTTGTTAAATTCGTTTCATAAAGCGCTACCTTGATAATATATCCTGCAAAGGAGAGTCATCAAAGATTTTTATGGGAAGGCAAATGTCATCGAGTGGAAGACGAGAAAAATTGCTTCGCCCATGGGCATGGTGGATTGAATTCTCGAGTCCCCTAGTGGGGCATGGGGCGGATCCATTTCTTTTTAAATTGTTTCCCCGGGATTCGAACCGAGGACCGCCACCGTGGCTCAGTGGTCAGTGCGATACGTTTAGCACCGAAGGTCTTGGGTTCGAATTGGTAAGGGGAACATAAGGCGTTTCGACGAACGGAGAGCCGAACTAAATTTCCAGAATTTTATATTAGAGGAGGCAAACGGAAAGGCGTGACCTGATGGTAAGTGACTACTGCCTCCTATGGACATCCGCAACGCCAGAGATCTTGAGGATACGTTGCCGGATTGAATACTTAGGAATGTTTTTTTTTATGATAGATATCGACAGCCGAGCATGAGATTCACTTGATGGAAGGTGATGCCACAGAACATTAGTTAATGACGCGCTGTCGACCTATTTTTTTTACTTCAAGCATTCCGAAATTCATAGACTGAAACCGAAACGCGCAATGTGCACTTCACGGTTTTTCCATCTATTAACGGTGGTTCGTTACCCGGTCGGAATTTCGATATTCCTCCCACCCGATCAATGCTTGAAGTTACCAGAGTGGGAAAAACATGCTTACAGAAAATTATAAACATATCGTCTCGGTGGGATTCGAACCCACGACCCATCGATGCGTAAGGCAGGTGTTCTACCGAATGCGCCAACGAGGCCGTCAAAAGCCCGTTCTATGCAGCCTTATCCAATTAAGAATCCGTAATCGACATTTTCTAAATCTATCACAAAACATTAATGTTCTTTTCAATTTTAAAATAATTTATCTACAATGTTTAACATTAGTTTTATCTCGACGTAACTTGTTTTAAAAATTGCATTTTATATAACCACAATAATTATTATCGCCCGCGACGTTACCTTTGAAAGCTCTAGAAAATGTAAAAAATGAATTTTGAAAAATATTTTTCTATATTATTTAAATTACTTTATAACATAGTAATAGTTTAATGTCTATTAAGACGTAGTTTTAATTTAAAATTAAGATTTTTTAATTATCTCCTATTCAGAATAATTAAGATTTCTTAACAGATGTCGTCTTTTCGACTTAAAAACAAAAACGAAGCGATAAAGACAAGGGTTTCTTTTGTTTTTTAAATTCTACATGGTTTATCTGATTATCTCCATAATTATTTAAAAAATCCTACTTTCTCTTCCAAATTCAAATATGATAATTAACTTCGTACTGGTATTTATTTTCTTAATGTAGGTATAAATCTATAAGCGTATATCTCAATTAGTGAATTTACTATTATTTTATCAATATAATACTATTATTAACTAAAGAGATAGTTAATCATTCCCTGATATCTTGGTAGGATTGTTTATTTATTCGGAAAACAAACAGTACAATAAGATTTGAGTGATAAGTTATAATATTAAATCTAAATACTATTAAGATGTTTTCGCATATTATAATCTATAGTTACATATAAATCTCGGCAAAGCATTTTGAGTATAAAATATGGGTTATTATGACAGGTGGAGAGTCGTATTAAAACCAGATTTTTATATTTATTCTTACAGGAATACTATGGGTCTACTAAACTATGTATATAGATTACAATGTACAAAGTACAAAGGTGCAAAAACATTTTGAATATATATTTTATTTCCTTCAAAATAAATTATTATGAGAACAGCATAATTAACTTTTGATATTTAAATTCGGCTTTCCGGGGAATATAATGGAATCAGTGTCTATGACGTTTTAGTGAATTGCTGTAAAACATATAAGGCCATTGAATTATAAAGCTGAACCCCAATGTGTAAGTTATATACTTTTAATATAACATAAGGCTTGATCACATAATACTGCAATGTCGTAATGTAAAATATTATAGGTGAGTAATGAAAGACATCTATACTAATATAATAAATAGCTAAAGTTTTTTATGTTTGTTTATAGAAAGTAATCTCAGTAACTACTGAACCGATTTTGAAAATTCTTTTACCAGTCGAAAGCTACAATATTCCTCATTCATACGCAACATATAAAAATGAATGACTTTGCTATCAAGGATGTTTTATTTAGATATTTTCAGCGAATTGGCCATGGGTCAACTAGTATAATATAAAAAACAAGATGCCATCAAAAACATAAATTGTAAAAAAAGCCAAGTCTTACAACTCAGTTCTCTCGTAAAAAGTTGTGAGATCCATATAATACCAAGTCGGTCAATTTATTCAGTCTCTACTGAAGGATCCTTCTGTCTTAAGTTATTACGTAATTAGGTAACCTAACAACATCTTATAGTGATCATATCAATACCAATATTAAAAATCTTTGATGTTTTACTCGGCTATCGCATGAAAACACAATGTATCTTTTTTATTTTATTAAAAACACAATGTCTATCACAAGTAACACATATTATATTAAATTAGATAGTTAAGTGCGATTGCCAAGTCAACCTTTTTATTTTAAACATCAAAGCTTTTTAATATTGGTATTGATATGATCACTATAAGACGTTGTTAGGTTACCTAATTACGTAATAACTTAAGACAGAAGGATCCTTCAGTAGAGACTGAATAAATTGACCGACTTGGTATTATATGGATCTCACAACTTTTTACGAGAGAACTGAGTTGTAAGACTTGGCTTTTTTTACAATTTATGTTTTTGATGGCATCTCATTTCTTTTTGTAGATATTCCTTTTCTTAGTTTATTTGGATAAGAATTAATATAAAGCTATGGATAACAGTCTGATTTTGATCGGCATTTTTATTAACTTTTTAATGTAAAAAAGTAGTTATAGTGACATAACTACAATAGTTGGACATATGGTCTCGTGAATTTTTTTGTAGATTTTGATATGTTCTATAATATTGTGAAACGTTTTTTTGTTCTAGCATCAATACTTTCCGCAGCACATGCGATGAAAGACATTTTATGGCTAATTTTTTTACACCTTGGGTTGTATTTAGTAGGGATTTCTAAGGATCTCTATTTTTTTCTAGTAATAAATACCCTAAGTTACTCAGTGATAATGTAGCTTTCTAACGGTAAAAGAATTTTAAAAATCGGTCCAGTAGTTTTTAAGTTATTCATTAAATACAGAAATACAAAAAAAAATTGTATATCTAGAAAACTGGACCGAAATTTCAAAATATTGTAGTTTTTCCTTGATTTATAGACTAAACACTAATTGTATTCTAAATTTCAAGTTTCTATGTCTGCTAGAAGTGCCTTAGAGTTTTGATGATCGGTCAGTCAGTGAGTGAGTGAGTGAGTGACAAATTATCAAACTTTGACTAGTTATAATTCTTAAACTACTGGTTCAAACAGAACGATATTTGAAATATACTGAGTTTATACAATGCCTGCTTAGTGACTGAACACTTCAGGATTCTAGTTTTATCCACAACGAAGTTATAGGGGGTCGAAAATGGCCCGAACTACTTCGAGAAAAGGATAGTACGGCCGTGCCGCTTTTTGCTCGACTTGGCGGGGGCACTGCCGTGCCCCCAGATCTTATTCTTACTTATTGATTTCATCAAACCTGGTTTTTTTGTTTTCAATATGCCATAGAACGACTTTCAAAACTGTTATTATACAAAGTATGTAAATTCACAATTTCCCGAGTTGAGCATGGGGTAGACAAATGTCTGAGTCTGTTTCATTCATAATTTTTCTTTCAAGGAGACCTTCTGTGTCCTGATAGAACCATTCATTTTTTTAATCTACATTCCCGGGATTCGAACCTCAGTTGCTAAACGAAACACGTATACCACTGAGCCACAGAAACTATTTGAAGCACGTTGCAAAAATAATTAAAACAGGATAATTTTATTTTCCGACTTAAAAAAAAACAAAATATCGTCGAAAATTATCTTTTACTGAATGAGACTTCACACCTCAATTCATTACTTCTCTTTTCATCTTATTACCGGGAAAAGTATACGCTTTGAGTAACACTTCTATAATAACACCACCTATAATCCATTTAAATAACAAGCTCGTAAATACGAACATTTTGTTGGAAAAAGCTCATTAAATTATGGTATATTTTTATCAGGTAGATGAAATCGGAGTATTTCAACTCTGATTCAACAATGCTTTCGTCAGGCCATTATGTAAAACTATGCTTTGTTAGCTCTTATTATTGTTAGTATGAATGACGTAATATATGCCCTGCACTCTTGTCTTTTAATGCACATATTCTCTTTTTCTTTTCTCTTCTTTCACTCGACATATCAATCACAATTAATCAACCCCTATCATTCTTCACACAATCAAGCCATATTTTTGGTCTTTCTCTTCCCTTATACTCTTCTCATATTAGTTATTTCATTTATGAGTTTGCATTTTATTCCCATGATAATTTAAGTGCGTGCTTCTATTTCTCCTGCCTAATGCTGATAGAGGATAAATATTTGTTTTATACGTTTATTTTTTATTATTATAATTAATGACTTCAAGATGTTATGTGGAGCACATTGTAATCGTTACAGCTCCTTACAAACATTTTGTAAATCTAGGCGATTAAAAAGAGCGGCGGAGAGTTTATTGCTTGATTTGAGAACTGGTAGGAAATGTAAAATTAGAAGAATTTTTTTTTATTGACGTTCATAAGTGTACTCGTACATTGTATTGTCTAAATGAATAAATGATAATTTGATTTGATTTGATTCACTTTCATTTACTTAACTTTCTAGACACATCCTTTTCATCCCTCTTTATACATGCTCATACTAAGCCTAAGCCAGTATCAGACTACATTTTAGGAGTTAGGGAGTTTTTTTTTATTTAAGTAATGATTTTTCTAATATTATTTTTCATAATTATATCACTCTTCACCCAACTGGTAGCCTGAAAGTCATTACTGCTTTTATGTAAATTATTATGTTATTGAAGAGAGAGTAAATACATGATCATATTATACGAATCTGTGTTTTAAATTTCGAATAACTAAAATATTCTTATTTTCATTGGCGTAAAGTAACCGTACCTTCGATCAACAATAATACTATGTCAATGAACCATACGGTGGATAAATTTAGTTATCATTTTGAGAAAATAGACTTACATGCGTAAACTAGAGCAGCAACTCCAAACAGCACCACGTTAATGAGATGAGCTACCCGTTCCTTCTCGAAGTATGCGCGTGACTCTTGCTGTATGTTCAGCCTCATGTCTGTAGCGTTCATTGGTATCAGGCTTTGCCTAAAAAATAGTCATCATTAATTTAGTCATATTACATATATTTTTATTATTTATCAATAAAAACAGAAACGCTAAAAAAAACATGTCAACACACGTGGTCAAGTTAATAAGTTAAGCTTGAGGGGTTTACAACGAATCAAAAATGTTCATATTTAATGGAAGTTTGGATGTTCCGCACCGAAACGGGTGAAGTAATTTCGTTTTTCCAAACACAATATACCCTGGATACACAAGATTTACAAGTACATTTTATGCGTTTTATGCATGCAGGCTTAGCCCCAGTGAAAAGCTAGTATCTTTTTTGTAGGAGACGCATTTGTATGTTTTCCCTACGTCAACAACTACGAGCTTTATTAAACGGGTGGGAGGAATATACAATAGAACCGTTCGAATAACGAACCGTCGCGGTCGTTCGTAGGTGAAAAATCGCTTTGAACCGCTTTGCCGATAAATAAACTGGCTTTAGATAAAAATAGTTTGACGATGCATTATTATTCAATACCACATTACCACCAAATTCAACCACAAAAACTTGTTAAAAAGTATTCGTACCGTTATTATTAATGAGGTCTGAGACGTACGCTCGCTAATAAAAAAAATACTTTGACAGTTCGACTGTCACATGTTTTTCTTTTGTACTCTTTTCGAATGATGAACCAATGACGATGCTATCATAGAGCAAGGTGTTGCAAGGCACCGTGGTCACATAGCTAGTTTTTGAACTGAAGCTGAAGATTGAACTAGCTTCAAAGCTAGGCTAGGCTAGAAGCGAAACTGCGTATGTGGATTAGTGGATTCAATTATACAGCAGAGCCACAGTTTTTTTATTTAAACAGTCTAAATACACGATAATTTGAGTTTTGATATTACGATATATATAATACAGAAAAGGGTTAATTTTTATTTAGAACAATATTTATTTTAAGATAGCGTTGATGGCTCAATTCTTTCCAATATATCGTTTAGTAACAGTTTATTTTTAAAGGTGCGATAAATTAAATAAGAAATACAGATATCAGTAATAGCGAAGAGTTGAATATTTTCAAAAATCTTTTTAAAACTGTTATGAGCAAGTGTTTGGCCACTGTTTCACCTGATGGAAAGTGATAACGCAGCCTAAGATGGAACATGCTTACTCATTAAAAACCTATGTGCACTTGCTTTGAAGCGGCCCAGATTATAACAGGCAGGGAGTTCCATTTCTTACAGGTCTTTATAATAAAAGATGATGTGAATCTTACCGGTCAAGTTCAACGATGGTGTCATTTGTAAGTTTCGATAGATAACGCACTGCGCCCGTTATGAAGTTTTGTGCATACATCAGGGCGCGTACTTGCACCGCCACAAAACTTACGGCCAAGCTGAGTAGTAGTCCGAGTAAAGTCGTCATATTGGTCTGGTTCATCCGTAGGAAGTAACGCTGATAAAGCATTTCCACCTGTTTGAAATCGAAGTATTATTAACTGTTTCCTTTATATTTTTGCAATGTTTGCTAGGATAATTCTACAATTGAGAGAGAGAGAGAGAAAACATTTATTCACTGTCACACATAATTATGAATACACAACACGGAGTAAATTTTTTTTTTGTGAGCAACTGACAGCGAAAAGACAATTGGACTAATATTGTATTTTATTATCATGTAGTATTATGAGTATCACACACAAATAAAATAACTTTCAATGGAATAACACGCATCCCGACGTATCGAATGAATTTCAGCAGAGGGTCACGGGCAGGCTGCACACCACCATCTATTTCTACGGAGCTGATAATTGATGTAATTTTCTATATTACGGCAATATTGGCTCACAATACTTACAAAGTATCTTTACGTGATCACATTAGCTGCCAAGCATTTGAAATTGGTTAAGTAATATAATTAATAAATCGCATTAAAAGTTAATAAATTGGACTATTCTCAAATAGTACTGGGGGCAAAAACATAAAGATTAAATTGTTTTTTGTTTTAAGTAAAATGACGAGATTTGTTTGCCTTATCGGACTAAGGCAACTTACTATACATTTCTTAAACCCTCGTTCTAGTAGGAGTATCTTACTCGTTTGACGGTTTTACAGTGACAATTATAAATCATACTTTATATATGGAATAATGAATATTAATATGAGGTTGCTAATAATCGTATGGTGTATAAAGGATTTCTTTTAATTCCTGTATATAATTACTATTGTAAATAGGAAAAAAAATATACGTTTCTTAGCTACCATACTTTAAAACTTACTCATTCGATTCGATCGATTACATCAAAACCAATAATTAATATAATATACCTAAATCTATTTATATGAACCTATAATAGCTTTTAAATTTTTTGAGGTAAACCCGCGACCCTTTAAAAAACAAAAAATACCGATGGCTATGGATTAAGGAAAAAATTCCAACCCAAATAGACTGAGTATGGTATGCTTCTAAAGTGGTATAACTGTGCTGCTGAAATACATGTTTATGGATTGTAATAATTCTTGTCTCTTGCTTATTCCGAGAGTAGTTTTAAAATTTACAAATTCTCCAGGACCCAAGTTTTGCATAACGGTGTTCAAGTTATCACCGAGTCTCGCTGCAAACTTTATACTTCCACGAATGAGGATCACAGAATCGTTCAACTTTCTTTTGCAATTAATTTATAAGTCCCCCCTGACGCTTATAAACTTCGATACTGAAGAGTGTTCACTTAAAGTTTATAAAAGTACCAGCAAATGGAAATGAAATTTATAACGTGTGGGAACACTTATAATATTGTTAAACACAATATTATCAAAAGTTAAAATAGACTAAACTTATTATAATATTATATGTATATGTATGTATATAATTTGACGGGCTCGTTGGTGCATTTTGTACGTTTGCGGTCCTTAAGGTTGTGGGTTTCAATCCCGGCGGGACGACACGCTTATAATTTTTTCTAAGCATATCTTCCCCACTGGTCACTTCGAGCATTAAACGAGTGGAAGAAATATCGAAATTCTGAACGGGTAACGTACCAGCTTTCATAGATGTAAAAACCGTGAAGTGCATATTGCGTGATTCGGTCTCAGTCTATGGATTTCCGTATGCTTAAAGAAAAAATAGGTCGACAGCGCATCATTGAATTGATGTTCTGTGGCTGAGGTGTGGCTGATCTTCCATCTAGTGGGCCTCATACTCGCCTGTCAATATCTAACATTAATAAAAAAATACGTTCAGAAGTTGCATATTGCAGCTAAGTAGAAAGCCAAGTTTTAACTACGCTTTGTCACACAAATACAATTTGATGAAAGTGTGTGAAAAGTTCTACTCCAGGCATCAATATATACCTATACTAGCGAACCGCCCCGGCTTCGCACGGTTCTAGATTTTTTGACAAAAAAAGCAGGGGTTGGTAATAGAAGAGTGAAAATTTAGGGTTGTATGTATTGTTTAATGCCACATTATAAAAATCTAAAAACAAAAAATTTCGTACAAAAATAAAAAAAAAATTTAAGGATGAACAACCCTTATCACTGAGGGACGTATGAAAAATAGATAGTAGCCGATTCTCAGATCTACCGAATACGCATATAAAATTTAGTAAAAATCGGTAAAGCCGTTTCAGAGGAGTACGGTAACTAACATTGTGACATGGAAATTTTATATATTAGATTATTCACAGTCAACCTATTTTTACTATCCGATATCCTGAAACTGAAGCCGAAATACAATCTTGACTTCACGGTATCGATACGCTCATGCTCGAAGAAGCCAGTCAAAGGAAGGGGTTGTTTATAAAAATTCCACATCCGCTGAGATACGATCCCGCGACCTAGTAACTCAAGGCAGTTCTACCCAGTGTGCAAAGAATTCTGTGAAATCTTAAACAACATTCAACAGCTGACGTTTTAAGAATCAGTTTATTTTTCGTTTATATTTTCAGATATTTTCTACTTCATCTTAACCGAAATGAAATTGTAAATTAATTTTCTCTGAATGAATTCCCGGTTATTTCACAATTTTTACGTGAAAGTCTTTTGAAATGTTCACGCAGAAAACCAATTATGATATTTGAATTTCGACCTTTTCGTTATGTTTAAATATTCTCGGGTATTTTGTAACTTTGAAGTTTGAAAGCGACCGCAACGTAATGTAATTATAATATTTACTATAGGTATCATGATATATATGTGTGTATAGTGTGTGCATTGATGAAAGTAGAAGAAGAGAAAGTGGTATGTAAGGATCGGAGCATATGGAATTCCGTGATCTCTGCCTACGCCAATGGGAAAGAGGCGGGATGTATATTATGTATGTATGTATGTATCATGATATGATCTAGGTACATATTATACTTATATTAATATAAAGAGGTAAAGTTTGTGAGTTTGTGATGTTGTAGGGGTAATCTCTCTGTAGGATCTAAACTAAACTGAACCGATTTTAAAAATTATTTCACCAATAGAAATCTACATTCTGAGGGAGTAACATATTTTTGTGTATAGTACTTCTACATTGCATCCGTGCGAAGACGAGGCGTGTTGCTAGTGTTAAATATATGAGTATTTAAATTATTTATGTTATAGTCTTAATAAAAGTTCTAAATTTATTTCGCTATCGGACGTCGCGTCAAATATTCCACGCGTACCGTCTCGATGTCCACAACTACGCGATTCTTAAGATAATTTCTACCTCACTCAACCACTCTGTGGAACCAGCTGTCGCCGGCGGTGTTTTCGAACCGATACGACTTGGGAACCTTCAAGAAACGAGCCTACACTTTCCTTAATGGTCGGAAACGGGCGACGGTGGTCACTTTAACAGTGGCGTAGCTATCATAGGGCAAAGTGGTGCTGTGCACCAGGGCCCCGAAGCTTAGAGGGCCCTTTGGGCTTTGGAAAGAGGGGGAAGCTAGAAAAATTCGAGGCTGCTCACAACTATTAATTTCAAGATTTCAAATGAGTATTTGAAAACAATGGAAGCCGAGCGATGGAATCCTTGATAAGTATCCGCACCGGCGTATCTAGGTAGATACGCCACTGGTCACTTACCATCACGAGAGCCACCTACCCATTTGCCCCCCATTCTCTAAACTAAATTCATTATAAGCAATGGTTACTCCGAAATAATAATTATAAATAGATATTTCATTTTTATTTAAAAACCTATTGGTAAGCTTGAAGATAATACTCTGAAATAAAGAAGGAAGTACTCGTAAAAAATAAACCTACCGTCGACGTATATAAATCACGATTACGGCATTATACTGGAAAGGAGAGTGCTTAAAGGCTTGATTTGGTGCATTGATGTATACAGTTCAGTTCAAGTACTATGTAGCTCGCACATTTCTTTTCACATCTCAAGCACAAGTATTCCCGAGGTGGAAACTGTACTCCTACACATACGTCCGTTGAATACTGATTTAATACCCCCTTATCGCTAGAAAAAGCTCTATAAGCTGCTTCTCTTCTAAGATGATGAAGTCCCTTATCAACGACCAACACAAGGAAAGCACCAGCTAATTAATTATTTAATTTCTATTCTATCTAACTCATCCATAGACAGAATTAGTTTGATTGGGTGTACAGTGGCACAGCACACAGCAGCACAGTGTTGCTTACAAAACTTCCTTCAAATCACCAGCTTTCTGATGCATTATAGCAGATCTTCGTTAACACATGTTCGGTCAAAAAGCTGAGTATATCATTATCCGAATAAGTAACATTAAATTCAATAGCATTGAATCTGAAGCGCCTACACAAAAATATATACGCGTAGTAAGAGCCGGAACAAATATGTATCAGAGGGCCTAGCACGAACGACTATCGACAAAGTATTCGAATCGTCAAACTGTCAGTTGTATGAGAAATGATTTGAGATTTCATACAAATGACAGTTCGACGATACGAATACTTTTTCGATAGTTGTTCGTGCTAGCCCCTCAGAAGTACAGAATCAAAACGAGTATATTTACCGTAAAAATGTCTTCAATCAGTGTCATATCTCGTTCACTCTTCGTTTCAAGATTTTTTTCTTGGCTACCAAAACCAGTATTAGAATGGTCAGTTGGAAGGGTACGCAAATTATGGAAATTTTATGCAAGGCAAATGCATTCTTTTATCACAGAAGAGTACCTTAACTTCTAGCAACAACGCTGTCTATTTGACCAGATTTAAACGGGGACCGGCTCGTCAACAATAAATATAAAATATATATTTCAGTTGAATATATAATATTTTATATTATTTTCAGTACAACTAAGGTATTTAAATAAAATACTGTATACCGGATTAAAACGCGATTTATTGTTTAAATTATTTATCCCGACGTTTCGGATGCTTTTCAGCAACCGTGGTCGCGGGAGACTGAAAGATGATAAATAAAGGCCTTAATTTTGCTCCTGCGCCGCGAAAAATACCCTGTGAAGAAATAGTCAGCTACGTTGAGGAATGTATCCATAAGAACACGATTCCTAAAGACGATGCGGAGGCAATCCGGCAAGATATTTCGTGCATATTACGAACTAGCAAGCCGCCAAAACCTAACATCTCTCGTGCGGAATCAATGGCTCTAAAACAACTACGGGCCAATAAAGATATCATAGTACTCCGAGCGGACAAGGGAAACGCGACGGTCGTGATGGATACGTCAGATTATGAACACAAAATGTCCCAGATCCTTGCAGATGTTTCCACCTACAAGAAAGTTGAAAAAGACCCAACAAACAAGGTAATAAAAAAGACATCTGAATTGATCAATAAACACAAAAAGACACTTAATCTTGACAGTAAATTCCTCACACCTGCATGTGCAAAGCCTCCAAAAATGTATGGGTTACCTAAAATTCACAAAATAAACACACCTTTAAGACCTATAGTGAGCCAGATCGACACACCCACACATAAACTAGCTCAACACATGGCTAAAGTACTTTCTCCCCTCAGAGGGAACAGTAGTGCTCATGTTAAAGACTCATACCATTTTGTTGAAACTATTAAAGATCTCAAACTCTCCAACAATGAAACCATGGTAAGCTTTGACATTGAGTCTCTTTTTACTAATATTCCTGTATCGGACTGTCTAAATATTGTTAAGAAAAGGTTATCAGAACACAACATGTCACCAGAATATGCAGATATTTTAGAACATTGTTTAACATCTGGCTACCTAATGTGGAATAGTGAATTCTATATACAGGTTGATGGGGTGGCTATGGGCTCTCCAGTCTCCCCTGTTGTCGCTGACATTTTCATGGAGGACTTCGAAGAAAGAGCCCTGGCCACAAGCCCGGTTAAACCGAGGCTTTACAAGCGATATGTAGACGATACCTTTACTATTCTGCCCACGGAACACATATCTGTATTTCTAGACCACCTTAACTCCATACATAGTAACATTAAATTCACTATGGAGAAGGAGAATAATAACACACTGGCCTTTCTAGACATTTTAGTGGTTCGGGGAGGGGATGGTACACTTGGCCATACTGTGTTTAGAAAAATAACCCATACTGATAAGTACCTCAATGGTGATTCCCACCACCACCCTTGCCAACTCTCTTCTGTCGGTGTATGTTTGTTTCAGAGAGCCCACCGCCTCTGTGATGCTGCCCACCTCAACGGGGAACTGCAGCATGTTAAGCAAGTACTCCGTGACAACAAGCTGCGGGTGCCTCCACAGCATCACAGAAACAGGAATAAACCACAAACAGTACAACGTCAACCAGCCTACCTGCCTTATGTGAAGGGTGTTACAGACAGGATTGGAAGAATCTTAAAACGAGCTTCTATTAATACAGTTTTCAAGCCACACAAGAAGATTCAACAGTTCTTGAGACCAATAAAAAGTAATATTCCTTTGCAAGATTCAGGTGTATATAAACTGGATTGTGACTGTGGTTTATCCTACATTGGGCAAACTAAACGTAGCATTTCAAACCGACTTAAGGAACACATTGCGGATATCAAAAACAGACGTCACTCTAAATCAGCAGTATGTGAACACACTCTGGATAAACCAAACCATTACATACGTTTCGACCAACCAAAAATCCTTGCTAAAGAAAGTAGATTCTTTCCCAGACTAGTACGTGAGGCTATTGAAATTAAAAAACATCCTAACTTCAATAGAGAAGATGGTTTGAGACTTTCCAACACCTGGGATCCAGTTATTAAAAATCTAAAGCCCCAAATCAAACATACTAAAAAACAAGAGGACACCGTTAGTCAATATTGTCATAATATAGAAAATTACAGTAAATATCAACTCCGTAGGAATAGATGGCGTTAATATGTAATAATTGTAAAACAAAAACTTGGCGATTAAAAAGAGTGGCGGCGAGTTTCTTGCCAGTTCTTCTCGTCCGCTCTACGCCCTTGATTTGTGAACTGGTAGTAAATGTAAAATTAGAAGCATTTAATATTAGTAATATTAGTAATTTAATATGTATTATTTTTTATTGACGTTCATAGATGTACATTGTGTTACCTAAATTAATAGATTATTTTTTAATTTAATTGAATTAAATATGGCAACTTTGTGACATTTCAAATATAAGACAACTGTCATCTTTCAGTCTCCCGCGACCACGGTTGCTGAAAAGCATCCGAAACGTCGGGATAAATAATTTAAACAATAAATCGCGTTTTAATCCGGTATACAGTATTTTATTTAAATGTGTGATACTCGCGTTAATAAAAGACAAAACTAAGGTATTGTACTAAATGTTATCTCTTCCTGACATCAGATAAAATTGCAGCAAAAATTTATTAAGCTATCCACTAATACAATATCTTATATCTTTAAACGAGCAATTCTTGTCTATATATAATTGGGATCTCGGAATCGACTCCAACGATTTTCATGAAATTTAGTATACGGGGGGTTTCGGGGGCGATAAATCGATCTAGCTAGGAATCATTTCTAGAAAATGTCATTTTGTGTTTTATCAACTTAAACGAAAAATGACTCTTCTGACATCTATCGGCAAATAATAATCATTGTGTAATGTACCTACATGAAATATGTATATTATTAGAACAGTTAATGTAAGAATACGTGATGTTTTGTGTATGTAAATATTTAAAAACGCATAAATATTTGTATTTCAGGTTCTCAAATCGATGTGAATCTATAGATTCTGTATTAATAAAAAATGTAATATAAGTTAAACGCCGCACTCATGCTGTTAAAGTCATGTTATATTTAACGTGTTTTATCTCTTTCATTACTTCAGTTTAGAAGCGACTGTTATTATGCAGTAGAGTGCGGCGGTTATTGAAATTAGGTCAATACGGATCCCTAGCACATGCGATAAATGCAACTGGTATTCATTATTGTACAATATATTTAATACTAGTGGACCCCGCAGACGTTGTTCTGCCACAATTTTGGCTTCGAAATTATATAATTATTCTTAAATTTGAATATGCCCATTTACCCACTATAATTGTCTCATATGTCAGTGATTTGCAGTAGACATCTGTTATTCCAAAAAAGCTAAGAATGCATGACGTGAGCTGTCAAAATGGCGGTTTTTCGAATCTAATTTATTTTATAAATCATTTTATGCATATATTTTTTACCTGATTTTTTCCAATATTTTAATAGCCTATATCTTATTCCCGACATAGAGGAATCCAACAAATAAGATATCGTTAAAATCGGTACAGCCGTTCTTGAGTTATAAATGGTAACACAACTTTCTTTTATATATATAGATAGATTTATCGTGAATTACTTACGTTCAGGTTCTCAAATCGATGTGAAAGACAAAGGGTCCGAACCGGTCCCGGACATTTATCGATGCAATCTTCGCAGCAATTATTTTCTTCATCCTCGTCTTCCTCGGCCGGACCACCGCCAGCCTCCCCACCAGGGTCTACGAAAGGATAATAAGGTGAGTTCCAATTTTAAGCTATTAGCAGATATTCATCATCAAGATCTCATACATGCGCTTATCTTTACTGACTCGCTAGCATAGCTAGAAAAAGCTACAGTATCTATATGAATGGCGTAGATGTTGCAAAATATCCAACGTGAATGATTACGCTGTGTGTGGCCCGAACTGGTTAGTTTAAGTAGAATTGAGAAAAGTATATATACAAGCGACTCAACATACCTGGATCAAACAAAGTCAACCTTAATAAAAAATAAAAAATATTTCAATATCTATCCGAATCCGCTCAACATTCTTTGGAATGTTCAGCGGATGCATACTGCAGTCAGGGGCTGATTTTCCTATAGATAGGCCGAGTAGCCTAGGGCGGCAAAATTTAGGGGGTGGCAGACTTCGGTGAACTTATATTTCAACGTTTAGAAACTTGCAGATAAAAACGGTATGCATCAGTATCTAATAACACTGATTGATGTATCTTTATCACATACAGACATTCCTTTTTTTGTCGCTGAGCGACTATGTCGGTCTATAAGTTCTCCATATTATTACTATATTATTACAGCATTACAATTACTACGTCTAAATTTAATTAATTAACTTCGAGGCTATTCTGTAAAGTGTTCTAGTATCCGACGACATGGGGAATGCTAGAACACTGTTACAAGCCCCTACATTAGAACTATATATATACTCAATATTAAATTTCTTGCGATATTCCAATTTTACTTAAATATAATTTTATCTTATTCTTTGTGTTTAAGTTGAGTAGAGGGCGAAAATCTTTCATAGTATTAGGTTTTAAATCCGCCCCTAACTGAGGTTCTCTATCATCTGAATTCATTTGATCCAGGTCAGTTGGGTACAGCCTTGATAAATGTGTCCACACATCGTTGAAGCACACCATGAAGCAACTGGACCATCATATAATGGGATATTCTCCTGAAATTCAAACAAAGAAAAAGCAATACTTCCGTCCATGTTCGTTAAAAAATTGAAGCAAAAATTCATTTTCTATTTGAAAAAGTCGTATACACAGAAAAATCAGATACTTTTAGAAAATAAAAAAAGCTTTGGAACAATGGGTGTTCCAAAGCTGGAGACAAAAGTCCGATTCAACTGAAATTCCAGTCAATTCTATAGCTTTTCAAAAGAAATATTGAATTGTTTTGCCCGGGAGATTTTACAAGCTTTTATTTAGCATGAACTGCCTCCATGTCTGTCTGTCTGTAATCAAAACTTTTAAGTAAAATTTACATCCACTTCCGGTGATCCATTGATATATGGTATGCAAGAAAAATGTAATTTTATGTTATTGAATTGTTTTGATGATGACATTGATATTGGCCATTTGATTTAAATAATAAAATAATTATGTAAGCATGTTTTCCACACGTCTGGTAACGTCGGGCATTGATCGGGTGGGAGGAATATCGAAATTCCAATCAGGTAACGAACCACCGTTCATAGATGGAAAAACCGTGAAATGCACTTTGCGCGTTTCGGTTTGTCTATGGATTTCCGAATGCTCGAAGTAAAATGTAGGTCGACAGCGCATCATTGACTGATGTTCTGTGGCTGAGGTATCACCTACCATCAAGTGAACATCATGCTCGTCTGACGATATCTAAAAAAAATTCAATCCCGTTGAATTTTTACTCCTTTGATTTATCTTGATAAGATCTAGTGACCTTCTAGAAGTTTGTTCTTCCACACCAGAGCTCAGCATCACCATCACCGCTACTACAGATTAACTATGTCCATACAAACAAACAAGCATATTAGTAGATAACACTAGTATGTCATTATAAAGGTAATGATAGTACTTATATACTACAAGAAGGTGTTAAAACAATATATTAAATTAAAGTTAAAACTATATCAAAGAATTTTTGTAGGAATATTTTATTTTACATCTGAGATATGTACCTAATTTTTTGCTGCGGAACATAGTGGGGTATCGGGCAGACTAATTTATGTGACTGTTGCACTGATTTTTTTTATTTATCGGAAAAGAGGGCATAGGCTTTTTATGCTTTGCCCGACCGAACATGTTTTTTTAAAATCTTTTTCACATGAAATTCGAACTCGCGTCCTCCGCCGCTAAATACATTGCGGCTACTACTGAGCCACGAAGGCGGTCAAAATTGTAAGTTATACAAATGTATTTTTATCCTCCTAAATAAATCATTCATCCTAAGTCAGTCATTTTTCAGTAAGAATAAAGATATGTTTCGGTTTTAGGTCGGTCGATAATTTCATGATTCAACATTGTGTTGTAAGAATATCTTGATATTGTGCTTGACAGAGATAGTTAGGTAATTGACTATATTTGAAGATAATGCCTATTTGAAAAATGTAACGATACTGTATCAGTTTTGAACAAATGTTAAAAATCCAGAGTATGTCTCGTAGTAGATAGGGTTTTAAGCAAGTTTAGTTTACGTAGATTTTTGTATCCTTAAATTTAAAAAAATGTTTGACTCTCATTGGAATCACATGTATATTCCGTATTCTCTACTATTAATATTAAGATACACCCCAAAACATAAACGACTAGCTACTTCTTAGCGCTGAAATGTAGACGACAGTAAAACGTGGTCATAAAATATTTTATTCGGTTCGTAACTGAGTTATCATTGGAACTGGCGTCGGGATTATACAGGGTGGGAACACTTTACGAGATACCCATATGTGACAATGCGAGTTATAGTTGAATATTGAAAATTATTAAGGGGTTAGGGCTTCTTGTAGAGGAAAAATAAGACTCCTGTTTCGTTTTGTTTTAGATATGTTTCATTAGATACTGGAAAATGTTTTGCCACATGAACGATCCATATTTGTAGTAATTACCCAAAAAAACATCGAAAATATTAAAAACAAGCAATATGGATCGTTCGTATGGCAAAACATTTAAAAGTATTTCATAAAACATATTTAAAGAAAAAAAACACAAAAAAAAATTGTTGCCACTACAAGTAGGCTTAACCCCTTAAGTACGTTATTATTCGCGTGCAAAACGCATATACGGTTTATTATTATAACTACGATAATAATTATAACTTTCCTGACATACAACTGTCTGTGAGAAATATCCCGGCGGGATTCAAACCTAGGTAGCGAAAGCAAGGTAGGTACATACCGCGCTAACGATCCCTTTATAAATCTATTGAAATGCCGGATATTTTGATAATTAACGCATAACCTTAAATAAATCAGCATAGCAACATTGGATACTTGTCGGTAAAAGCTTCTAACAGACAACGTTGCCATGGTAACTTATTTACGAGCATCCAGTTAAATAAAGAAAAAGGGCGTAAGAGTCGGCAATATGTCGTTGAAAAGATTTACGTTACTCAATTAGGTTGTTAACTCGATCTGGCTGTTCGAAGAGCATGTCGTTTGCTTCTGTAATGTTTATTTGGGTGCTATTTTCGGTTAACAGCCCTTACCTTACCTTACTTTTCCGTAATAGGATCCCGTTTGCCGAATACTTTTTCATTGCACTAGTAAGTAGCAGTGAATTTGTCTGCCTTTATCGTATGAAATAATAATGATAAAGTACCTACTGTAATTAATTAATGTGTTTGTGTGTATGCAAGAGAAAACTTTAAACCGACAGAAGGAGAAATAGCTAATACTAATTTTTACTATAAAATTTATAAAATTAAAAAATTAAAATTAAAAAATAAATAAAATAAAACTATACTTCGGTCGAAAAAGGAGGCCGCTCTGTATAAATAGTACGCGATTTTCAGCGACCTTCTTATTTGACACTTAGATCTTTCACTAATAATATTCACGGTTCTTTTAATAATATTCACGCATGTAAACAGTTGCTTACAATTCTTGATGTCAATTATTACTCTTAAATAATTGCATTCAATTATTGATCTTGTATGTATGTACAAGTGCCAGTCAGTCGCTAATTTCAAGTTGCGTATCATATTCAAGTAGTCATTCGATTGAGCGCTGAATATTCCTAAACAACAATCTATTGGTATCGATACAATGTAATTAGATAGCAGTGACAATGTTTATTTATCGGTCAGTTTCATTGGTCGGTAAACAACGGAACGCGGTGTAAGTTGTTTATTTGGGATCGTGTTGAACGATGGAAGTCGATGGAAATAGAAGATTATAGCGATACACGTAGCATAGATACTAACCATTCTCGTACACCTGGGGTACCATTGTGCCCCCAACGCCAACTTTGGAGCTAAATTTGAAACTATTATGGCCGTATTTCATAAACGTATTATAAGCTTCATATACTTAAAATATGTCTTGTCTCGCTATCGAATATAAACAGACTACAGAACGAAAGAAACAAATCATACTTTTACTAGGTATATCAAGCTTATACTACGTCTATGAGTAAGACCCGGACGGAATGCGATCCGAGAATAAAATACTTTTTTTTAACACCCAATATTGCATTATTTATCCCTGAAAAATTTACTTACGTACCTATAAAATTAATGGAGAACTTATGTTTTTTTTTCGTAAAAATGACAATTTTTCACGGTAAATTCGTTTCCATGCAATTTTCACAACCTCAATGTTTGGTTTTTAATTATTTTTTTTAAATCGAGCAAGAAGTCTGCTCATAGCAAGCGTTCAAAAATCGATGGGCAACGCTGGACCACGTGTGTATTTCTCGATTGGGAGCAGAGGTACGTACGAGAAGGGTTAAGTGAATAATATACCGTAGTTATATATTTTATGATGATAATATGAGGAATAAAATATTTTAATGTCTTCGTACGCTTTATATTCTTACGTTCGTACGGTACGTTAATATAAATGAAGGAAAATGTTCGGACAAGTGTTACCATGATTCACGCACGTTCTGTATAAACTTTTTGTGTCATAACTACAAATTAACGATTTCCCAAAGTTAAATGGGAAGTCCTTTGCTTCGGTTTGAAAAAATATACGGCATAAATAAACAGTTCGAAGGGACCTAATCTCGTGTAATATTACTTGATATTTTCACAAATTCTTAAAAGAAAGGGTACCTATATATAGATGGGAAAATATAGACGGACAACGAATGAGAACGTTTTTCCTTTTGTGGCACATGGTATTGGTATTGCATATTATTATGAAAATTAAATACATCATCTTCAAATGATTTCAGAGGTTTCAGAAATTTGAGAGAGTAAAATAAATATTGAGAGCATACAATAAATAGAAAATATCATTTGTTTATAAATCTCTTTGTTACCACAGAGAATATATTATTTTGGTTCTAAAACAATTTCTTTGAAATTTTGACTTGTTTCAACACCATCTTTTGATGAATCGTTTCACGGTATTTGCGACTTCATTGTTAAACGTTTTTTTCATGAGCTGGAATTATTCGCTGTACTTCGCTCTGTATCTGAAGATATAGTTTGGATTACAACAAATACCCTAACAAATACATATTCAATCAAGTTGAATTTATTCAATTTAAATATTTTTGATAAAATGTTCAACATTTTATGGTAGATATATGTTTTCATTATTTGTTTTAAAAAAAGCTATAACTAATGTAAAAATAGCAATTTATGAATTGGCTATGCAAATATGAATTGAGTGCGTAACAACGGCGACCAGCCTAACAAAATATGGTCATGGCTGCCCAATATGTAACATAATTTTTAAAAGGAATTCCAATCTCGGGAGAAGAAAAATTCTTTACAGACCTAAGTATATAATATTATATTAATGTTAATTTATCTTTCTTTACCAAGCCCCAAAATGGAATTCAGGTCAGTTATTGGTAACATTTAGTACGAGTAAAAAACCCTCAACGTATTTTAAGATATAAGATACGGAATAATTAAAACTCATTATTATAGTTTTCACGAAATCCCGCAATTCCCTTTTCGTTCATTAATCTAATAATAATTTCATATTTTAGAAATTGGAGTGGTTTATTTAATATTAATTTACATCCGAGAAAAAAAATGACCTATTTTAAAATAATGTCCAGAAATATCAAGACAGATAGATAGTTTATTTTGTAGTAACATCACTTTAATGTATTATAAATCTTCTTAAAAATTAAAATAAATTTAAACTCATATTAAAGGTGGAAGCCCACCTAGCATGACCGTTAGGAGATATCTCACGGACGAGTGAAGATAAACTAAGATAAGATATCTCGATATATTATATCTCGACATGGACAACTTTGATAGACAAGATATCTCATTAGATTGACATTAGAAGTCGTAAGAGTAATTGTCATTTTAGACCCGGAAGACATGAAGAGATAATAATCGATTAAAACACGAGAAAACGGTCGACAAAATTTTGTCGTGGTTGTCATGCTCGGCCGGCTGAACCAGAAATTAACCAAATAAATTTACAGGTGTTCAACGTAAGCCTAAGTACAGATAGTCAGTGGTTCTGGAACAAGCAACGGAAAAAAACTCACCTCACGTTTGTCTGTGAAAACAAAACCAGGAAAAACAAATAATATGTCATGTTTTTTCATGCAAAATAATTAACAGACAATTTTTATTCGATAAGCATAATATTTAGAGATGAATTATATATCGAAGAATCGCCCTTCATAATATATAATATGGTCTTAAGTTTTGGTTAAGGAGGCGAATAGGTGAATTTTCGGTAATACTCGAGCGTGGCAGTTTAAGATATGAGAGATTCATTAGACCTAATAGAACAACCTTGTAAAGTATTTAGCTCTATATGTAGTGACGCGCGCCTAGGATAGACGATCAGATTAGTAAAAAAAAATCGATAGTCTGAAATACTCGAGCGCGTCAGATTAAGATATTGGGGGTTGATTTTAGTGTTTTAAGACTAAATTTAACTAATCTGACGATAAGTCCTTGACGCCGCCGAGTTATAGGGTCGCGAACTTGTAAAAAAAAAACGTTAATCCGGCATTCTCGAGCGCGATTTTTTTATTTTTTATTTTGAAGAATATAATCTAAAACTTACTAAAAATACAAAATCTGCCGGTTTCCGCATGACCGGAAGTGTGGAGGAGCCATTTCGTCTTCCGAAAAACGCGTTGCGGCATATAAGTCGCGAACGATACATTTTACAAAAAAAAAGTTTAAATAAACAATAAAGGTAATTTTATTTTACACAAAAAAGGTCTCTTTACATTTTTGTCCAAAGTTAAAACTTTTTGACTAGAAGCATCATAAAAACTCAAACTCCCGGTTTTTTGAGTATGTCTCGAAAACTGAGGGTGTTAAAAAAATTGATACGAAATAACGATGATTAAATTATGTGACTTTTATTATATCTCAATTTTTTTTTCTAAAGATTCTCGACAATTTCGTGGACTCGGAAAAAGTTACGCGTATCTGTATACAAAAGTATTATTAACATGTACAGTTTCATGTATGTATATTAATTCAATAGCCTGTTGATCCTCAAATTGTTTTTTGGACGTACCGTAAGCAAAACTAAGTGAAGAATTGAAGCAAAAAAGAGGAATTTGCCATAAACATGTAATACAGACTGAGCGCTTCGTGGGAATATGCTGTCCTACCAGTATTTTTCCTTAATTATTTCGCAACATTGATGGTGAGGAAAGAAGTGATGTGGATGAGGAGCCACAATATGAGAGTTCCAGTAAAGAAGAAGAAGATGAATTGTATTGAGCAAAAATGTAAAGGTCATACATAACAATACAATTATAATACAATTTTTATATCATTTCATTTTTTTATACAATAAATAATACAATTCGTACTACATTTCATCTACATTTACGTTGGTTGTATCTATCGCTATATATATATTATTGTCATTCTTAAATTCCCCGTTTTATCAAGGAGAAAGAAAGGAAGAGAAGGAAAAGAAACCTTTTTCGGTCAGATTAAGAGAACCCACCAACATTTTTGTCAGATTAAGAAAATATGCTTTCAGGATACCGAGATAAACCTTCCCTATAAAAATCTGACGCGCTCGAGTATTTCAAAAATACTTTTTTTTTTTGCATTTTCAAAAATTCATCGTAACTTATCGTCACGTTTTTAAAGGGAGCTTCCTTGGGGCCTACGTAACACCCCTTCCGAAAATCTGACGCGCTCGAGTAATTTTTTTTTTTTTGCATTTTTGACTACTTTATATGCCTACCCCCACCACGCAAACCGGCAGATTAGTATACCGCTGTTATCAGAGGTACTTGGGGCATACGTAGTATGAATATCTGACGCGCTCGAGAATGCCCAAGTAACTGTTTTTTTTAACATTTTTGAAAAACCGTACACGCCAAACCCACCGCTAAAATGGTTTTAACCATACGAACTTTTCTTTTCGAAATTATTTTATCTTTCGATTTTGATAGGTCTCGACGGCGCCGTTGAATTACGCCATTTAGCTACCTCGCCTCCCTAGCTATTTGAATCGCGAGGAAACAAAACTTTAAAAAAATATAAACATACAGCAGACTGATCACATAATAGTGTAACAGTCACAGAAATGTGTCTATTTCATTCTAACGTCATATTATACCCTATGTCCTTACTAAAGCTCCAATCAGAATCACTTATGATAATCAGCTGTTTTCCAAACCATTGAAAATGTTACGTAGGTAGGTACTATAGTACATATTTACGCTTGAGCGAATAAACTGATAGCTAAATATTATGCCTAGCGTGAATTAAGAATAAAAATATGAACAACTTATTTGAAATACATATAATTAATATAAAAACAAAACAAAAGACAACTATTGCTATTTCATAAAAATACTATTCCAAAAAAAATTAAGATAAAATAAATATTGCAAAAAAAAGTTTTTCAATAGGGCGATGATATTTTTGAGCTCTCAAATCAGATCTTTGTTGAGCATGGCTGAATATCAATAACGTTTTCCATGAATTGTATTTCAGACTTTAATCCGGTCAAGTCGCATAGCATTCGCCTTCGCATAGCAAACTTTGAATGGACTTTCAGAGCCGTAAAACTCTATTGACATTGCTTGTGTTGCAGTTTATTTTCATAACACTTCATTCGTTACAATATTTCAGACCGATATTTCATAGAATAACAAACCGTACGTAGGTAGTATAAACGTACGGTTTAGATCTACTCTATTGAAAAACCAGAATGAATACTTTATACGTAAATTATCCAACTGATTTGCCATTGAGCCGGAAATTAGTGTTATTATGGTACGCCTCTATTGTGGTAAAAAGAGAATCGAATATTGTGGCGCTTATCACACCTTCAAAGCACAGTATGCTTTCCTACTACAAGTCGGTAACGTATACAATAATAAATAAAATGAAGTGTTTTCCTTTTTTTCTGTCCCATTAAAAAGATTTAGGTTAGTCTAGGTCTAGCATTATCTATGGATCGACATTCAACATTTGTTGATATTAAGGCGTTACGCATCACTACTTGTAGGTTATGATCGCACGCGTGAACCGCGATCACGACGAAAAACGTTAATACGATTCGGTGCTATTTCAGAGTCAAAGAACTCGTCGTTGTGTCGTTTCAGTGAGAAGTTAAATGTCATGATTTCATAAAAGTGATTTAAGTATAATATTATTTTGTTTTTTCATTGATAATCCACGATGGTTTTGATAAAGTAGTTTGAGTATGTATTAGAATATTTTTGTAAAAATATTAAAACTTTTTCGAAAGGACACTAGTGTTTTTGTCACAATGACCTTAAAAGACTTTATAATATTATGTTAAAAGTTCAACCTTTTAAGCTACAAGCTTTTATATTTTAACAATAGCTATAACTATGCGGTAACTAATGTAGAAATTGCGATTCAAGAACAAGCTACACAATCAGTGGCGCTGTGCAAATCTGAATTGATTGCCTAACGAAGAATATGGATATAAAAAAACGGAATAATAAAACTAATTATAGTTCCGTTTCTAGTTTTAACGAAATGCCGCCTTTTCTTTTTCCTTTAGGAATCCATCTATAAATCTATACATCCCAATTAATTACTATTTAAGAAGCTGAAGTGGTTTATGTTTTATTAATATTTGGGTTATCTTTTACGCCAATTAGCTCTTTTATGGGACAGAAATATTTAATATTTATGGCTTTAAAAGTGTTTTTTTTTATAATTCTTCCAAGTGATTGTATTCCTGATAGCTTCTCGAGTAAAAATTTAAAAAGGACGACAAATGGAATAACAACACTAAAATCTATTAGTATATTTCGAGTACTAACTTTAAATTAAAGACTTTCTTAAAAAAAAAAATATTGCCTTTTATTAACGCGAGTATCATACATTTAAGTACCGTCGAATGTGGCATCTTTACCCTGCGTGAGCATTTTTACCTAGGCATACCCTATTCTAGTTGATGCAATTTTAGACGAATTGGTAGAATTTATAATCTAGGAACTTTGATAATTATCAACTTCAACTTTGAGATATAACCTGGGTATGCCTAGGTAAAGATGCTCACGCAGGGTAAAGATGCCGGTACCTTAATTAAAACGCAATTTATTATTTAAATTATTTATGCCGACATTTCGGATGCTTTTTAGCGACCGTGGTCACGGCAGACTTTTATTTAAAAATAAAACAAACTGAACATTTATTACATTAGTGGAACCACCTAAACCGGAAACCAATGGAAAACAGAGATAGCGTTTACAGTAAGACTAATCGCTGATATTCAGTGGTTCCGGTGGAGATGCGCGCTGAAAAAAGCAACGGAATTATAAATTATATCAATAACAAAAAAAATACCTCATGCTTATCTGTGAAAAAAAAAACAAAAACAAATAAACTGTTATATTTTTCATGCATAATAATTAACAGACAATTTTTATTCGATAAGCATAATATTTAGAGATTAAACTTATACCAAAGAATAGCCCTTTCGTTTACCCGGCACTGGTTTAGAATCGCCGGGAAACAAAGCTTTAAAAAAAATATACGGTCGGTTTGACTGCAGAAGCTGTATACAGCAGACATATTACCCACTTCTGTATGAATATAAGAAATATGCAGGCTTGATGAATGTTGGCTTCAAAAATAAAAATAAATTTCTATACCTGCCGTGCGCATTGATGGGTCGTGGGTTCGAATCCCACCGGGACGACTGGTATATAATTTTCTGTAATCATGTTTTCCCCACGTCTGGTAATTTCGAGCATTGATTGAGTGGTAGGAATATCTTGATTCCAACCGGGTAACGAATCACAGTTCATAGATGGAAAACCGTCATAACACACACACGGCACATTGCGCGTTTCGGTTTCAGTCTATGGATTTCCGAATGCTCGAAGTAAAAAGTAGGTCGACAGCGCATCATTGATTGATGTTATGTGACGGGAGTATCACCTACCATCAAGTGTACCTCATGCTCGTCTGTCAATATCTTACATAAAAAAAATGAATACCTAAGCTATTTTCCCACTTCACCAAGCGTGGAATATGGCGGAGTTCCGAATCTATTTTTAAATATTTTTTTCCTTGAATATTTCCGATATTTTAATATGTTATTCGGGACATAAACGAATCCAATAAAGAAGATATCATTAAGATCGGTGCAGCCGTTCTTGATTTATAAATGGTGTAAATAACACGACCTTTTTTTATATAATGTATACATTAGTAAACAGACACAGAAGTGTTTCATCCTAACGTCCTATTATAATACCCCATGACTTTACTTAAGCTCCAATCAGCTGTTTTTTAAACCAAATGTTATTTACTATTATTATTTACGCTTGAGCAAATAACCAAGTAAATATTATGCCTAGCGCGAATTAAGAAATACATACAATTAAAATAAAAAAACAAAACAAAACACAACACATCTAATAATTGATATAAAAAAATTCTAAAAAATATAAATTAAATTATTTTTTCGCTTTAGCGCCGTCGATGACATTTTCGAGCTCCCAAATCAGGTCTTTGTTAAGCATTATTCAGACATAACGTCTTCTATGTATTGTCTTTCAGACTATTTCGGTCAAATCGTTTAGCAAAGCTGCGCCTTCCAATCTTTGGATGGATTTTCACAGCCACAAGACACTATTCGCATTGCTTGTGTAATATAAGTTCGTAACACCTCATTCGTAAAAAAATTTCAGACTGATCTTCAATAGAATATTAAACCTTACAGAGTATAAACGTAGGGTTTGGGAACATTCTGTTGAAAACCAGGGTGAAAACTATAAATCATCGAACTGATTTGCCATTGACCGGAATTAAATGCTATTTAATTTCGCGGGCTTCTGTTGTGGTAAAAAATAATATTCTGAAACTAGACGTAAAGTATACAACAAAAAATTTTATAATACGTTTTTTTTTGTCCCATTAAAAACTAGAAAGAGTTAACTCGTATTCGAAACAACATGAGTTAACGAGTTAGTTACTATCGATCGGCATTACTTGATATATTATTGTTTTAGATAATCGTAACATTACCAACAAATCACAACGTTAGAATTCTCAACCTAAACCTTAAACGTTTCAGTTACAAAACATTGTAGTAATTAAACTTAATAACATTAAGTTGTATCCTACGATCGCCTTTGCGTACTTTACTTCCTAAGTATATAAGTCAATTTTTGCTTTAATTAAAGTTAGTCGTACTTATTTTTAATCCAGTAAAGTTTTTTTTGTAATTATTCTCAGCTGCCAGCGTTACTCTTGTGCTAACTTTTTTTTTAATTATACAAACTGTCAGCGTACAATATGGTTTGAGATTTGTTTCTTAATTGATGCAGCTTATATTAATAGTTAATTCGACAACTATTACTATCAACTAGACTGAAATTATTTTTTTTATGAACCGAGTTAGTGATACGAAGTTTGTTTCATATTAAGCAGCCATGAAAATATTTTATTATGCAATCATATCAGATTTTCACAGCGTTGATTGCACATACAGTTATAAAAACGCAATTTTTATATTAGTTACTGCAAAGCTATTGTTAAAACATCAAAAATGAAAGCATGGTGCAGAAAAGATCGAAAAAATAATATTTAAATTCAATAAATTCAACTTAGTTGAAAATATTATAATATTAGGATATTTGTTATACAAAAGAGTATGTGGCTATTGTGTAAGTTTTACATAAAAAATAACAAGGTAAATATTTAAAAAAACTCTGCTCTCATTCTTAAAAAAATCTATATACGAATGATAATATCCTTATGCGCGTGAAGAACGGAATGGGTTGACACGTCGCTTTCGTTAAATAATAATAATTAAGGCGACACTCGCGTTCAAAGCGTATACGATTTGAGTGTATTGTTTTATTAATAAATTCCACGAATATCGATCGTGTCTCATGATTATCTGGGAGTACATCAATGTCGATATGTTGAGATAAACGACGAAACATGACTGTGCTGTTCCTCGATGAGATGCCAAGTATTTAAACTTTGGCTTCTGTTTTAACCTATTATATCCACATAACCCATATAACGTTTAGCCTATCATTCCATAGGGAAAATACTTCTTCAAAATATTTTACTGCTTTGCTGTGCTTCGTTTCGATTTGGTGCTTGTGTGTGTGTGTGTGTAGCTATGTGAGTATTAGGCAAACTAATTAAAAACTAAACTACTGCATTTTTTAGAAAACGCATAAAAACAAACATGGTTTGAGCTATATCTGTTAAGAAATACAGGAAGTATGTGATATATCTTTTTCTAAGTAAAATTATTTCCTTCGACTCAAACCGCTACAATCTTCACATGGATAATGAGATCCTGCCGGCCTAGCATGACAACCGCGACAAAATTTTGTCGACCGTTTTCTCGTGTTTTAATCGATTATCTGTATGAAAACTCGACATTTAATATAAAACATAGATATATTTGTCGATCGAGATATATTTTCTATGAAAATTGTCGATGTCGATATATAATTATCGAGATATCTAACATCTTAGTTTGTCTTCTCTCGTCCGCGAGATATCTCGTGGCGGTCATGTTAGGCCGGCTGGTCATATTACCAATTAAATAATATTAATTGATTGATAGACTTTTGACGGTCTCGTTAGCCCATTGGGAAGAACATCTACCTTGTGCTCATAGTAGGTACCCATAGGGGTAGTTGGTTCGAATTCAACCGGGGTGATATCTTTATAATTTTCAGTTCACTTCTGTTATTAAACAGGAGTAATTTCGAAATTGCAACCGTGTAGTGAACCACTAGAAATACCACACATTGTGCGTTTCTGTTTCAGTCTGTGGATTTCAGAATGTCCGAATTAAAAAAAAAAACAGGCGGAATCGCATGTGAACTCGCTCTCGTCTGATGGTATTTTACAAAAAATAAAAAAACATAGCTAATAATATCTTATATTAACGCGAGTATCACACATTAAACGCGATTTCCTATTTATAAATAACAAATCGGTTTTTAATCCGTTATAAAGTGTTTTATTTAAAAAACATAGCTGTTATTTATCATGCTGCTCATGCACATCAAAACCGATAAACTTCCGAAAAGGAAAAACCGAATTTCGTCATGTTTGGCACAGACATTCCATTTGAAGTATAAAAGAGATAGTTAAAAGTATTTTTGACGACTCGCAATAAATTTCGATTTTCTTTTTGAGTTAGCAGTGTAGATAGTATATACAACGACGAAATTGGAGTTTCCCTTTTCAAAACTACACCCGACCGATCTCCTAAGAAACGAAATGTGAATCCAGAATCCAGATTTCCCTCTTTTGATTAATCTTAGATCCACATCGTCGTTTACAAAGTATCACCTTCCAAGATTACCCCTTAATTAGCAATTCCTTTTTCCTTCGTGAACCTACCAATGAATTCATATTTTAGAAGGTGGAGTGGTTTATATAATATTAATGTTTGGGTTATCTTTAGAAGTCACTTAGCTCTTTTATGGGACAGAACTATATTTGTTATGAATTTAAAAGTGTTTTTTTTTTTATAATCTTTCAAGTCATAGTACATATATCTGATGTTTCCCGAAAAAAATGCGTGACAGCCTATGTTATTACTGTCCTGTGATATCACGATCGATAGATAGTTTATTTTTGAGTAACACCACTTAAAACTATTATAAAAAGATTTTCTTAAAAAATAAACTCAAATTCAGATTAACGATGTGAGCACCTGAACCAGAAACCATCTGAATAAATGTACAAGCGTTTAACGTAAGGCTAAGTACAAATAGTCAGTGGTTCCGGTGGAGGTGCGCGCTGGAACAAGTAATAGAAATATAAGAAACAGAAAAAAACACACCTCACACTTGTCTGTGAAAAAAGGCACTACAAAATACCGCATAAATAAACTATCACATATTTTCATGCATAATAATAATTAATTAACACACCAAACCCTTATTATTTAGATAAGCATAATATTTAGAGATTCAAATTCAAAATAATTTGTTCATTTAGGTAGCATAATGTACACTTATGAACGTCAATAAAAAAATACATATTAAATGCTTCTAATTTTACATTTACTACTAGTTCTCAAATTAAGGTCGTAGAACGGACGAGAAGAACTGGCAATAAACTCGCCGTCACTCTTTTTAATCGCCAAGCTTTTCGTTTTACAAAATTTTTGTAAGGAGCTAACCATTACACCATGTTCCACATGACATCTTTAAGTAATTATGTAATTATGATGAATCGTATATCGAAGAATTGCCGTTGCAAGACTTAAAAAAAGTATTTCGATCGTGCTGACACAAAGTCGTAGACAGCAGACTGATCACCTACGTTTCTTTAAATATAAAAGATTAGTAGAAGATTAACAGACACAGAATTGTGCCTCTTTGATCCTAACATGATATTACAATATCCTATGACCTTACTAAAGTTCCAATCAGAATCACTTATGCAAATCAACTGTTTTCCAAGCCAGTGAAATTGTTACTTACTATTATTTACGCTTGAACGAATTACCTGATAGCTAAATATTATGCCTAGCGTGAATTAAGAATAACTTATTTGACATACACACAATTATACTAAAAACAAAACACATCACAACCAATAAATAATTGCTGTTACACAAACTATTCATTTAAAAATATATGAATAAAATATACATTGCAATATATTAAACTATTTTTTCACTAAAGCAGGGACTGAAACCGGTTAATTTTTATTTTCCAAAATACGTCTCTGACTGAGATAGCATAATGTATAATTTAAAGAGTAATACACACTATACTTACCACACTAATTTTTTCAGTAAATATGACTAAAAACGAAAGAATAAACCTTTATTATTTCGGTTAAATTCCCATATAAAATTAACCGGCATTCAGTCCCTGCATTAAAGCGCCGTCGATAACATTTTCAAGCTTCCAAATCAGGTCTTACTTAAGGCTGGTTTTAGTCTTACGCCGACTGCACGCGCACCGTCAGCGCTGATGGCCGAGATATATGAACTTCTAGGAAGCGTTTTTGAATTACGCGTAGCTATCAGCGCTGACCACCGTGCGCGCTGAGGCTGGTTTTAGTCTTACGCCGATGGCACGCGCACCGTCAGCGCTGATGGCCGAGATATATGAACTTCTAGGAAGCGTTTTTGAATTACGCGTAGCTATCAGCGCTGACCACCGTGCGCGCTGAGGCTGGTTTTAGTCTTACGCCGATGGCACGCGCACCGTCAGCGCTGATGGCCGAGATATATGAACTTCTAGGAAGCGTTTTTGAATTACGCGTAGCTATCAGCGCGCACGGTGGTCAGCGCTGATAGCTACGCGGTCGTACGCGTCGCGCGTCGGCCCGCGTAGCTGTCGGCGCTGACGATCGCACGAGCGCCTCTGCTTTCAGTGAGCGTTTTAGTGTCGAGCGGAGCGAACGTCGTCAGCGCATTTTGGTCGTCGTCTGTACAGTAAGGCGGTCAGCATGAAACTAAATCGAGCCACGCTGAGCCTCAGCGCTGACAAACTACGCGCTGAGCTATGAGCGCTGACTGTGAACGTGAGACTAAAATCAGCCTGATAGCTACGCGGTCGTACGCGTCGCGCGTCGGCCCGCGTAGCTGTCGGCGCTGACGATCGCACGAGCGCCTCTGCTTTCAGTGAGCGTTCTAGTGTCGAGCGGAGCGGACGTCGTCAGCGCATTTTGGTCGTCGTCTGTACAGTAAGGCGGTCAGCATGATACTAAAACGAGCCACGCTGAGCCTCAGCGCTGACAAACTACGCGCTGAGCTATGAGCGCTGACGGTCAGCGTGACACTAAAATCAGCCTCAAATGAGCCACGCTGACAAACTACGCGCTGAGCTATGAGCGCTGACTGTGAGCGTGAGACTAAAATCAGCCTAAGCATTATTCAGCCATAATCTTTTCCATGCATTATTCCGGAAAAATCGCCCAGCAAAGCTCCACCTCCCAATCTCTGGATGTATTTCAAAACCGCAAGGCTATTCACAGTGCTTGTGCAGTGTATTTTCAAAACTCCTCATCCGTAAAAAAAATTCAGACTGATCTTCATAAGAATAATAAACCTTACATATTATAACCGTAAGATTTAGGTATATACTTTTGAAAACCAGAGTGAATAATTTGCCATTGTACCGGCAATAAATGCTAATTAATTTCGTGCGCCGCGGCCGCTGTTGTGGTGAAAAGACAAATGAATCTGAAACTGTGGCGCTTATCACACCTTCTCAGTCGCAGTGTATAGTATTTCCTAGTCGCAGTGTGTAGTATTTCCTACTACAAGTTGGTAACATATACAATACAAAATAAAAGAAAGGGTTTTGTGTTTCTTTTCTGTCCCATAAAAAGAGTGATCTATTTTAAGATTGACATTACTTATTCCAACAAATCATGTTGGAATTGAGAAATCTAATAACCCTTATCATTTCAATTACAAAACTTAATAAAATTAAGTTGTATACTACGATCGCTTATACATAATTTATTTCCTAAGAATATAAGTCAATGTTTGCTTTAAGTTAGCATAGTTTCTTTTAATACAATAAAGTTATTTTTTAATATTCCTAGTATCGGTAGACGGTATCGAACCGTCAAACGAGCGGTGTCGATCTAGTTTTATTAATTCGAATTCTGAAATCCGCAGACTGAACAACAAACGCACAATATGCACAGACTGTTTTTACGTCAATGAACGATGGAATATCGAAATTGCAACACAATAGCGAATGGTTGCGATTTTGATATTTCTCCCGTTTTTAATAGCAGTCGTGACCTGACGTAGGAAAAACATGTATACAGAAAATTATAAACATGTCGTTCTGGTAGATGTCAAACCAGCTCCATAGGAGCGCAAGGTGAACCTTCCCAAGGCGCCAACGAGTCCGTCAAAAATGTATCTATAAATCTGGGGGCACGGCAGTGCCCCCGCCAAGTCGAGCAAAAAGCGGCACGGCCGTACTATCTTTTCTCGAAGTAGTTCAGGCCATTTTCGACCCCCTATAACTTCGTTGTGGATAAAACTAGAATCCTGAATTTTCAGTCACTAAGCAGGCATTGTATAAACTCGGTATATATCAAATATCATTCTGTTTGAACCAGTAGTTTAAGAATTATAACTAGTCAAAGTTTGATAATTTGTCACTCACTCACTCACTCACTGACTGACCGATCATCAAAACTCTAAGGCACTTCTAGCAGACATAGAAACTTGAAATTTAGAATACAATTAGTGTTTAGTCTATAAATCAAGGAAAAACTACAATATTTTGAAATTTCGGTCCAGTTTTATAGATATACAATTTTTTTTTGTATTTCTGTATGTAATGAATAACTTAAAAACTACTGGACCGATTTTAAAAATTCTTTTACCGTTAGAAAGCTACATTATCACTGAGTAACTTAGGGTATTTATTAAGGATGTTACGGAAGTGGTTTTACCGGAACCGAATTCGGAATCGGAGTTTTTAAATTTGGTTTATCGGAACCGGAATCGGAACCGAAACCGGAATCGGATGCAGACACAAAAGGGAGATGTGCAATAAAATAAAATTACAAACATTATTCATCAGTTTCATTCATATCAGTTTAAAAAAGTAAACACTTCTCGGGTGTGATATATAAAAATAAACTAATTTTCTTCAATTTTAAACAAAAGTTAATTAAATCAAATGGCGCTGACCGCAGCCAACGCCGCCAATGTGGTTCGACCTCCGATTATAAACTCCGATTCAAATTTATCGGAACCGAAATCGGAATCGGAGGTGCAAAATCAATCGGAAGTTCCGACCTTTCGGAACCGAAATCGAAGCTCCGTAACATCCCTGGTATTTATTACTAGAAAAAATAGAGATCCTTAGAAATCCCTACTAAAAACAACCCAAGGTGTAAAAAAATTAGCCATAAAATGTCTTTCATCGCATGTGCTGCGGAAAGTATTGATGCTAGAACAAAAAATCGTTCCACAATATTATAGAACATATCAAAATCTACAAAAATAATCGAGAGACCATATGTCCAACTATTGTAGTTATGTCACTATAACTACTTTTTTACATTAAAAAGTTAATAAAAATGCCGATCAAAATCAGACTGTTATCCATAGCTTTATATTAATTCTTATCCAAATAAACTAAGAAAAGGAATATCTACAAAAAGAAATGAGATGCCATCAAAAACATAAATTGTAAAAAAAGCCAAGTCTTGCAACTCAGTTCTCTCGTAAAAAGTTGTGAGATCCATATAATACCAAGTCGGTCAATTTATTCAGTCTCTACTGAAGGATCCTTCTGTCTTAAGTTATTACGTAATTAGGTAACCTAACAACATCTTATAGTGATCATATTATCAATACCAATATTAAAAAGCTTTGATGTTTAAAATAAAAAGGTTGACTTGGCAATCGCACTAAACTATCTAATTTAATATAATATGTGTTACTTGTGATACACATTGTGTTTTTAATAAAATTAAAAAGATACATTGTGTTTTCATGCGATAGCCGAGTCAATCTATTTATTTAAAACATCAAATATTTTTAATATTGGTATTGATATGATCACTATAAGATGTTGTTAGGTTACCTAATTACGTAATAACTTAAGACAGAAGGATCCTTCAGTAGAGACTGAATAAATTGACCGACTTGGTATTATATGGATCTCACAACTTTTTACGAGAGAACTGAGTTGCAAGACTTGGCTTTTTTTACAATTTATGTTTTTGATGGCATATTATTTTGTGGGGTTAAATGACCAGGATATTATCATTATCCATGTGAAGGTAGAGTGCATTATTATTTTTGACTAACTGTTGCCCGCGACTTCGTCCGCGTCATTTATTTGGATATGGATTTATAATAATGTTATGTTGATAAAACTCTTTGGCAAATAATTGGCCATAATGCATTAATTTGACCAAGTTTGATTACCATAAAAGGGTTATAATGACTCAATCTTAAAAGATAGACATATACTATCCCGGACATTTTTTTAGATCATTTAAAGAGGAATAATTCTTTGATACATACTTTTTGGGTAACTTGAACCGTTTACGCAGCGCACGCAACGGAAGCCCTCAAATATGGATAATTTTGCCTGTTTTTGCAACATTTTTCGATCGATTCGATCAAATCGAACAAACATACACTTCAGCTTTATAATATTAAGAATAGATAATAAAATGTTTGTTTCTCCTAAGGATTAAATGACAACGTGGTCTAAGATGGGGTACGCTGATCTATGAGTAAATTAACTTTTTTAAGTTTGCCTAGAATCTAGATCATACTGTAGGAAAGACAGAAGCCGGAGTAGAATTATATTCCTTACTTGTTCGCATTACAAAAATTCAAGATATGGGCGTTTTCGTTTATTAACGGTTATATATACGTATAAACGATTATGTAACCGATATACGGTTTTCATATCGATATCGAAAACCGTTTTCAGATATCGATATAAATTAGTAAGGTTTGCAAACGTTAACATGATAATATGGAAATACTAAAAACGAACTCAAAATTGTCTTTCACTCCACCTATTAATCGCCTGACCAGTTGGTCAGGCGATTGATAGGTGGATAGGTGGTTAAATAGTTATTTAGAATTGGCTTTGTTACTGTAAATAAATTTGAATTTATTCAAAAACAATTTTTAAAAAAAATAATATTAATCATATTTTTAGTGTCTTAATTATTATCAGTAAAATAATAATTTTAGATATTTTTTGATAATATTTTAACCGTGGCAAACTTTGCTTAAATGTCAAAGAAACTAAACCTTATTCATATCCTCGTAAGATACGACATATTCGCTTAACACCAGTGACCAGTTTTTTACACCAGTACACTAATATATTATTAGAAAGAGAGGTAGCGAATATGGAAGTATTATATCGTTTGCGTTTTGTTCGTTATGGTGGTTTTTGAGTTTTAATATAACTTATTGTCATGTTTTCGCGCGCTAATTATGGTTTTGACAACTTTTCGTGATAACGGTTATGCTAATAAGTATATCGATATGGTATGGTATGTAACACATAACCGTTATAAGTTACGTTTTGATATATCGAACTCATGTCTAAATTAAAAATTGTTTTGTGCGAATTTTAGGGATGACAATAACGTAAAAATGAGTCTAGTCGATCGATTATAGAATGGTTTGGGAATAGTTTGAAAATATCTTCAGCGCACTTTCCGTAATAAATTCCTGGCAATCCTACGGTAGCAACAGCTTCGTGCATCGTCAATTAGCCTTTTTGCCCGATTCTCCACTGAACCCAATATAGAGAGGAATGTATTTGTAGCCAATAATATGTAAGCAAATTATATGTAACTTACCTTCCCCGAGTAGTGGCTGTATTTCGACATCAGGTTTGCCCGTGGGGCACAGGGGCAGATTCGCCGACGATGTTTGGGGGGCGCCCTCCGTCTCCACCTGACAACAAATCCTTATGTTTAGTAATTATAATCGGCTTGTATGTATCTGAAATGAAATATACAAAAGCTATACAATATCCTGTGAACGAAAATTGTAGAATCATATCATAATATTTATCAAGAGCTTTTTTGCTAAACTCTCGATTACATAGTCTTTATTTCTCACTAGCAAGACGTACTGGCATGTAGATGATAAAAAACAAGAAAAATAGCTTAGAATTTTTAAAATCGGTTCAGTAGGTCCAGAGATTACCCCTTATAACCACACAAACTCACAAACGTTACCACTTTATAGTAATAGTATAGATTTTAATAAAATAAAAAATATGGACTTATCAAGCAGTGATTTGTATACATTTTTTTTTTGTATTTTTGTAATTTTAAGATTATATTGTATTTTGGTGATTTTTTGAATAAAACATTTCTATTCTATTCATATACCCAAGGTGTAGGCTATTGACTACCTACTACTAGGCTAAATACGTTCTACTGACTTATTTTTATTTCTATAACACGTAAAAATAAAATTGGTCCCCAAATTTGCCGTCCCTAAAATCTAGGCTCAAGTCTACTCAGCCTGCTGGTAAATCCGCCACTGCAACCAATTGATTGTTTAATTCCGCAAATTACAGAGGCCGATAAACTGCAAGCTGGAGGCTTAATACTCGATACGAAAGTACATTTTGAAAGCTGAAGTATCGTACATTTTCCTAGTGTAGCCTCTATGTATAGGTATACATAGAGGCTTTCCGCTACAGACTTATAGTTTTAGACGGGCTTATTGGCGCGTTCGGTAGAACACCTGCCGTGTGCATCAATAGGTCGTGGGTACGAATCCCACCGGGAGCACATGCTTATAATTTTCTATAAGCATGTTTTCCCCACGTCTGGTAACTTCAGGCATTGATTGAGAGGAACCACCGTTCATAGATGGAAAAACCGTGAAGTGCATATTGCGCTTGGTTTCTGTCTATGGATTTCCGAATTCTCGAAGTAAAAATTAGGTCGACAGCGCATCATTGACTGATGTTCTGTGGCTGAGGTAGCACCTAACATCAAGTGAACTTCATCTGACAAACAAAAAAAAACATGCGGCCCATACACTCAATAGTTTTTTAATAGTTTTTTTAATAATATTATCGTATATTTTAATTTTATATAATTGTTCACTAATATTCACTAACAATAGTTATTTTAGCTCTATTTGTATACAAACTAAGCAAAGTGTAATGGAATAAATAAAGCTCATTCATTCATTCATTCACCTATACATAGAGTAGTTCAAAGTACGAGCTTGAGCGAGCGTTGAGATGAGCTCAAACGTTACGATCACATATTTATATTTTTCTTCTTCTTCGGGATATCGAAGTTGAACCTAAATAAATAAAATATTAAGTTAAACGGTGAATGTGCACTTGCACATTGATTTTTAAATTGATAATTTCTATTTAAGTTTCCAAAGAGCTAAATCATGTTTTTAGTTTCCCTCGGGATAAAGCCCAGGATTTACGGTTATAAAAGAAATGTATTTGAACCACGGAAGTATAAGATAGTGAAAAGGAGGAATGAACGAGAGATCACTTACTTTTTTCATACCAATACATTTTATTTTAATCTTTAGAATATTTTTACGGTTTTTCCGAATCGATACGACTTGGAAACTTTCAAAATACAAGCTTATTCTTTACTTAAAGATCTGCAAGCCCTTTTTGCTAATTTCTATGAGTGGCCATACCACCTGTCCATTTACTCCTATCTACTACATATATAAAAATAAGTCGGGTTTTCCTTCCTGACGCTATAACTCCAGAACGCACGAACCGATTTCCACGGTTTTGCATTCGTTGGAAAGGTCTCCGTGATGTTTATAGCAGAGAAAATTCAGGAAAAATTTCAACAGAAAAGCGGGAAAATATTTTTTCTTTAAGAATAATTATATAATTTCGAAGCCAAAATTGTGGCAGAACAACGTCTGCGGGGTCGACTAGTTCTATATATATTTTTTTTTAAATCCACACAATATTAATTTGTATAGAAAATATTGTCAACAAAATAATAAATAGCAAGTTTGATATAAATCTAACAATACTCACTTTTCTTCGTACTCGAAGCCAGGTTTCGCTTCTTGCCGACATTGAAATTCCGTGCTCTTAAGCAATACAAGAAGAAATCTTAATATCATTGTAAACTACGTTTTTCATAGCAAATATAAAAATAGCATTATGACAATAACAATATATTTCAATGGCCCTTTTGTTTGCCGATAATTCTCCCTAACATAAACCAAAACATTTCAATTTTCATTTGCTGTCGCGACATTAAGATTGACGTACTGAATCTGACAGAATAATGTGTGTTCAATGCATTGACATAGTATTAAATAGACTTCAGGTCGCATACAAAATTCACGAAAAAAGTAACCTGTTATTTAAACCACGCCCCTTGTCAAATTTTGAAAAAATGACACTGCTCAATGGGAACAAAGAAAAGAGTGAAGTCGAAATATGATTTTATTTGTTACCAAAATATATATACATATCTATGTATTATACATACACACTTGACTAACTTCGAAGACTGGTATTATTAGTATAGTTTATGAAACACCAATGTGTAAATTATCATTTGATAAACAATAATATAATGTTTTATATAAATTGTAATTCGTATTGTTACGAGCTATAATGGTTCGGGATTAATAAACGCCGCTCTTATACAGTGAGGATTTATTTATAAAAACAACACCAAAGAAAATAAATAAAATAATGCATTAATTAAAAATTACACTACTACAATTAGAGAAAAACGAAACTAAAACAAAAAACTACAATTACACTGCGCACAAAACACTGACTCTTATACTCTTCTGGCTCTTGAACTATCGCACTAGGATCTCTCGTAAATCGCAGAAGTTGATCGCTTGGTATCGCTTTCCGAACTTTTGCTATTTGATAGATACTGCCTTAAAACGGCCTGAAATCGTATGTCAGCTTGCTGAAAACGTCTCTAAGTGACTGAAATATACCAGAAATGTTTCTCGAACTTTCTTCAGCCTGTCTCCGTAACAGTATGTTAAATAATAATATCCGCAAAATGAACATACAGATTGGAATGTTTTCTTTTCCGTTTTAGCGTGAAAGCGTAACAAACAAAAATATCACTTTCGCATTTATAATATTACTAAGGATGCTTATCCTAAGATAGTAAGGATTATTTCAGTACAAATCTACTCCATGCATCCACTATTCTGTTACACAATAGTTTGCGTATGTGTTGGCCAACCTTGGCCAAACATTTGTAGCGTTGATTTAAAACAGATAATTTTGTTCAAATTTTGAATTATTTGTTAGTTTAAAAGCTTAAAATATATCTTATTTTATATGTACTAACCAAAAATAAGACTCCGTCCGTAAAATAGTTTTTTCGGGAATTATTTTCGCAATTTTTGAAGACAAACTGCGTCATTGTGAAACGTCTTAATATTGGCCGAGCTTGAAGAGAACTAAACAAAATAGACTCTCACATTTCAAGTGAGCCGCTATTTACCGGCACGGATTTTTTGCGTCGACCCGATATCTAGTATATTGTTGATCGAAGGTTCAATGTCTTTTCAAAGATCAAATCAATACGAAGTAAAAAAGGTGGAATAGGAAGTTGACATTATTGTATATACTTAAACCCACAGAACAGAAGAAGTAAGCTTAAACCGATTCTTCGGATATGAAATAACTTTTTGTATGTAATGTACGTATATAATTATTCTTAAAGAAAAAAGATGTAATTAGAAGATACACATGATGATTTCATACATTTTATATTGATAGAAAGGGCGTGGAAACCATACTGAGCGATTCGGTTTCAGTGGTTGACATAAAACTATTATCGTCTAATATATAAAATTTCCATGTCACAATGTTAGTTACCGTACTCCTCCGAAACGGCTTTACCGATTCTTACCAAATTTTATATGCGTATTCAGTAGGTCTGAGAATCGACTACTATCTCATATCATACCCCTACGTGATAAGGGTTGTTCACTCTTAATTTGTTTTTTTTAATTTTTGGACGAAATTTTTTGTTTTTTTTTTCTAATGTGGCATTAAAAAATGCATAAAACCCTATATTTTCACTCTTCAATTACCAACCCCTGCTTTTTTTGTCAAAAAAGCTAGACCCGTGTGAAGCCGGGGCGGGTCGCTAGTTTTATTTATATAATAACCTCAGATTAAATAAAAAACTGAGGTAATAACAATTCTTCTATATGTATACTTGTGTATTTCACTCAACTCTTCCTAAACCACTGGACCGATTATTTTTTGTGTTTGGTTTATATTCACAATTAGACCCGCTAGGTAGTGCTGCGATAAGATTTTATGGTGGGCGGCGGTCACCTTCTGCAAGCGCATCATTCTGCAGAAGGAAACTTCTGAACAAGAGTAGGGGAAGGTCGTTGTAGACCCTCTGAGGGTGGAGAAACGAGAGGTGATATGCACATCTTCTCTGCCCTCCTCATAACGTCCGTCCTCAACAGCAAATACCGCCGGGACGCCTCGAAATATGCTCTGCAAACCTAAGGATCCAGTAAAGGCGGAAAAGAGGGCCGTGGTGTTTAAGCGAGTAGCCGTAAACTGATCTTTTGTCTCCGAGAAAGTTGAGCCAACTGGTTTAAACCTCGTAAATACGTTGGAGCAGACGCGACGGAACCCACGGACTGACGGATACTCCCCACGCCTACGAACCATGACTATTTTTATTTTTTGAAGGCTTAGTCTGTTCTAACGAATATTTTTGGAACGCTACGCAGCACCACCTGTCGGGCCCAATTGAATCTAAGCCATCCAAGGATATACTCAAAAAAATTATCGACATCAGTCCAGCGGTTTAGGAGGAGTTCACTAGCTGAGCGCCAGCGTCTTCGTTCGCGTGGGCTTCATTTTAAGCTGAGCTTTTGAGCAAGGTTTCTTCATTATTCATATCTACTATTCCACGAATACATATTGAAAACTGTTATTTACATCTGATTAACTATTAGTTCGACGTGAGTCAGTTTGTATTGCACTTTGTTGACTGTTTTAACTTTTCATTCCGACAACCGATTTCGATGAAACAAAGCCTATATGTTGACCCGAGCTATGCTTAATATATTTGTGTAAATTGCATGGTATGATACTCTTCGGAGATTAGCCCGTACCAACAGACAATGAAACAAAAAAATTTAAAAAATCTGGGTTTGATCTATTTCTCTTCTTACATCCCCCTCACTCGGTTTTTAGCATTTTTTTTCTATGTACAAAGATTTGACCTCTACAATTTTATTATATGTATAGAAGATAGCATTTACAATTGGAAATTATTCAGTGATATACAATAGCTATGTTGGAGACTGGAGTTCCAGCGTGGCACAATTTCTCGTTCCTGCCAGTTTAATAGCAAAATTGATTCAATATTCGAGACCGGTTCCACTGTGATACTACCGCATTGTTCGCGAACATATATTCCGAGAGCTAGTTAACAAATTAAATTATACTAGCAACCCGCCCCGGCTTCGCACGGATGCAATGCTGATACTAAATACACTGCAGAAAAACTGTTATTACTATACATATAAACCTTCCTCTTCAATCACTCTATCTATTAAAAAAAACCACATCAAAATCCGTTGCGTAGTTTTAAAGATTTAAGCATACAAAGGGACAGAGAAAGCGACTTTGTTTTATACTATGTAGTGATGATGGTTGATTATAACAGTTATCTTTTTCACCTTAGGTGCATGCTATGATTGCCTTTAATTTTTTATTACATTTAAAACTTATTGGTTCTTAGAAAACATGTATACATACTCGATATGCCTGTAACATCACACATGTATACATGTTTAGTATGTTACATGCTGATTAGTTTTAATATAAGGTTTACTAATTATAAAAAAAGTTCTAAATTGATAATGGGAACCATCACAGTAATAATCATCTACCTAGTTTTTATTGTTCTTACCTTCATTTTTTTTAATATATCTATTAATTATCGACGGCTTAGTGATAGGTTTTGAATACCTTTCAGTATGCCATCGAACTATGCCAGTATGATCGTAAAAAAACAGTAAGATGCCGAAATGATTCAGTAGCTCTTGGACTATTTGCTACCTCAAACTGCATATTCGGAATCGATGTAGGCTTCATAGCCTATATTTTCTATTTATACCATAAATAATCTATAAAGTATATGTAAATGTTCACTTGGAACGAAGTAGGTACCTACTAATCTTCAAGGAATAGTTTTCGTGAATATCTTTCAGGAAAGCTAAGGAAAATGGGATGGAATTTTCACTGTTTCCTAATTCACCAATTAAAAACCTCAATGTACCTCATTAATAAAGTTCCGAGCTGAGAAATATTTTATTTTAAATATTTTTAACTAGCGCTCCGACCCAGCTTCGCACGGGTGCAATTTACTGTAGATATACTATACAAAAAAATATAAACTATGTTAATCGCTGATAATGTAGCTTTCTATTGGTTAAATAATGTTTTAAAATTGGTTGAGTAGTTTTTGAGTTAAATTGTAACAAACAAAAAAATCTCTCCTCTTTATAATATTGGTATAGATAAGATAGATAGCGTTGTTATAACAAAATTGATATCCATAATTACAAGCCTTCAACTGGAATTAAAAAGAGTGTCATAAACTAATTGGATATATGCCCTACTTCCTGGAATGTAAACTTTTTCACATTTACCAATACCTTGATGAAACAAAACACAGCTACGAACACATTTTTCAGGTAGAGACCTGACTCAGTTTATGAGAACATAATGCTTTTTCAGTTGGATCACTCAGGGGATTGAATGATGTAATTCAAATGGATACACGGAAAAGTACGCAAATTAGAGATATACGAGTATAATATATGAGGAATATCTTAGACCTTCCCTTTTTAACCGACTTCAAAAAAAGGAGGAGGTTCTCAATTCGTCTGTATGTTGGTTTTTTTTTGTAGGTTTTTTACGCGATAACTCCGCAAGTTATTGATGGATTTGGATGATTCTTTTTTTGTTTGGTAGGGGATATTTCAAAGGTGGTCCCATATATTATCGAAATTGGTGTCAAAAAAAATCAACAAAAACAAAAATATACTTGTACGTAGATGATGTTTTGGTTTGTGGTTCCTTTCACGGCGCTGTCAAATTTGAGCTTAAACAATGCACTTCCTACAAAAAATTATAAATAAAATTATTTTTAAACAAAAAACAAATAACTGTTAATAAATAATGCTTTGAAGTAATTAAAATATTATTTTTTACCTTTTAGTGCAAGTTTGTAGTTTTGAAGTCGGTTTTTGTTTAAAAATAATTTTACATCTAGAAATTACGAGTATTTAATTACTGTTTTAAGTTTTACAGTTCCGAAATTAGTTTTATTTACATTTACAATGACACTTAGATGTCTAAGATTTTGAAATGTGACTTCACGACACTTAGGACCCCTCCCACCCCTTGTCACACAATGTCACACTTTGTCGATCCCCCTTTCACGTGTGACGTACTTTATGGATGGTCACAAAGCATCCGAAACGGAATAAATATATAATATTCTTAAATATTAAATCACGTTTTAATCCGGTATAAAGTATTTTATTTAAATTTCTATCTGTTTCACTAATTATGTTTTTCTGTATCCCTATAATCCCTATCCAACCGAAACAATTTTATGTTTTTCGCGATTTGTACCCGGGACCTTGTCAACCCAACATACCACTAAGCCAATAGGTATACGATGATTATATAAGGGTTCCGTAATATAGAATGTACAGAACCATAAATATAAGTAGGTACATAGTGGCTTTATTCAAAAAATACGTGGGAATCCATCGGGTCCTTTATCTGTTACGTTTACGTAGCCCTATAATATGGTAACTATTTGCCTTTCCTAAAGGATTGGGTCGCCTTTCGTGATGTATTGGCTATGGGACTCTCGGGATTAACATAATGTGGGTACCTTTGGTATTCACTTCAATTTCCGTAGACATAATGTTGTTATTCATGTGATATAATGCATTGACATCTATACAGGGTGTTTCGTAGGTAATCACATTAACTTTAGATTATTTGCAAAATTTCACGTAATTACAATGAGCCGTTTGGCCACAGGAATTATTTTTCACTTTTAAAAATTATAACACCATGTTTGTTCTTAGACGCTTTCATTGATAATTTTTACGCGTTACCTTGTAATTTCGTAATACGATAGTGTGCGAAAAGGAAAAAAGATCTATTCGTTCTCTTGAAGTATAAACAAAGCGCGGCGCGGCACAGTAAAGATGTAAAATGTTGTGACTATTTTTACTTTAATTATTTTGTATCTGGTTTCTAAGTTATTTAGTTACAAGATTATAACTCAAGAACCGCTTCATCGATTTTAATGATATCTTATTTGTTGGATTCATATACTTACGTCCCGAAAAATAGAAAAATATTTGAAAAATTCAGAAAAAAAAAATTATGAAGAAATTTAACTAAAATAAATCAAGGTCGGAACTCCGCTTTATTATTAACTAAAAGTACATTTCAATTACAACAATTATTATTGTAAAAAATAAAAATGAAAGAATCTTGAAAATTCCAAACAATTTATTTTCTTGTCCAAAACCAATAGGCCAGATAGAAACGGTTTTAATTTATTTGTTTAGTATAGTAATATTTTGATAAATAAAAATGTAAGTATGTTTTATATAAATTACAAGTTTGATACATATTAACATACTCTTATACATAGTAATCAATAAACAAACCTAAAAAAATGCGATATTCTCCATTTCGTAAGTCAGACAAAGAGATTAAATATGAATACAATAATTGAATCTTTACAAACAAATTCAACAAAAACAATTCTCAATAACTACTATAATAACAACTAGTGGACCCCGCAGACGTTGTTCTGCCACAATTTTGGCTTCGAAATTATATAATTATTCTTAAAGAAAAAAATTTTTCCCGCTTTTCTGTTGAAAATTTTCCTGAATTTTCTTGCTATAAACCTCACGGAGCCCGAGACCTTTCCAACGAATGCAAAACCGTGGAAATCGGTTCGTGCGTTCTGGAGTTATAGCGTCAGGAAGGAAAACCCGACTTATTTTTATATAGTAGAGATATTGATAAAATGTAAGAATACAATTTAATTAATACGAAACTAAACGAAAACTTAAACAAGACTTAATTGAAAGATGAGTTTCTTTTGTTTGTTTTTCAACTTAAACAGATGGATCTATATTTACGAGAAAAGTGAACGAAAATGGCCCGAACTACTTTGAGAAAAGGATAAGGCCGTGCCGCTTGTTGCTCGACTTGGCGGGGGTACTGCCGTGCCCCCAGATTTAATTCAATGTGAAACTTGAAATGAATTCTGTTAAAACTTTAGCAATTTTTTACGGATTCCAACACGTGATTCAGGTTTTTAAATAATAGTATATTTCACATAACCAGTGGCGTAGTGGTGGACAAGGGCCCCGGTGCAGAGAGAAAAAAAATATCGCAATAACAGTTAACAGTAACAAACAAATCTTTCCTTTCTATAATATTAGTATTGATCAAGGAGCTGCCTCCCCCTCTTACCAAATCCCAGGGGGCCCTTTCAGCTTCAGGGCCCTGGTGCACTGCACCACTTTGCCATATGATAGCTACGCCACTGCACATAACTTGCGATCGCTGTGATAGTACGCTGTAGATGTACCTACTAATAAAAAAGTAACATATAATGTTACTTGCTGATATTGTAGCTTTTTATTTGTGAAATAATTTAAATTTGGTCGAGTATTTTTTGAGTTAAATCGTATCAGACAAACAAACAAACAGATCTTTCCTCTTTATAATTTTAGTATAAATGATAACAGGATGTTTTATGAATTTGCTTGGCCTTGGCAACCTAACGTATGAGTGGCAAGCTGTGTGGCTCAACTGTGTTTCATTCAAACTACGTCGGCCTACCGTAGAAAAGGAAGGAGCAGCGTTTCCCAAAGTGGGCGATAACGCCCCTTTGTGGGCGCTGCAGTTGTAAAGGGGGGCGTTGTGCAGAGGCTTGAGGGGTAATTTGTAATTTCATCTATCTAGGAGGACTCTTAGACACCGACTGAGCTCTCGACTCTCGAATTCAACTTGTGAACATCAACTACTATTAATTAAGAGATTGCTCAAACTCGGCTCGATATTTCTCTCCGCGAAGTTCATATATCTGTCCTGTTTTATTCAATAAATAAAAAAAATCATGTCAATCGGTCGGGTTATAGTAAAAGTCTCGTTTAGACTGAATGTTTAATCTCCGCTAATATAGCTCACAATAATTTATTAATTTAATTTGAAGTTATAGTGGTTTTTAAGTAGGTGAAAAAAAAATTCTCAAAGTGTAGTAGACAAGTAAGTAGTTGACAAAATAAGTTTGGGAACCCCTGGTCTAGACAACTGACTAGACTGAGTAACAAACGACCCGGGTGAAAAATGCACTGAACAAGAATCCTCGCAATCCTCATTTTTATTTATTGCATGACCAAATACTGTATTAATATAAAACCAGGCTGAATAATATAATGATGATTCTGACGGGCTCGATGGCGCGTTCGACCTGCCGTGCGCATCGATGGGTCGTGGGTTCGAATCCCACCGGACAACATGTTTATAATTTTATGTAAGAATGTTTCCCCATGACATGACACACTTAAAACTCGACTTCTAATGTCTAAAATAGAGATATTTGTCGATCGAGATATCTTGTCTATCAAAGTTGTCGATGTCGAGATATCTTATATCTTAGTTTGTCCATTGTTAACAATATGTGGAATAGTGACAAATAACTTATAATTCGGTGTATCCATCATCACCGAATCATTATTTCTATGATAGATCATAGACTGTCGTGTGAAAGCGTTTTAGGAATGTACCTACTGTTAGTTGTTAGTTATGTATAGCCAGTATCCAATATTTAACTAAGTTTACAAAGCCACACGTCTAGTGATCGGCTGATAAAGCTGTAGACACACTTATCCTCTTTATTTTATATGACATGGAAAATGGGTCAAGTAACTATGATTCTCTAAGTGAAAATATAAAAAGACAGTCTAAGTTAAAGGGCTCCATTTAGGTTGTCTAAATTATACAATATAGAACTGACAAGGAGTTTCATGTTATGACCAATAGGTACAATAGAACTAAAATCGTAAAAAAATCAGAACCGTCGTAGTTCTACGATCACGACGAAATAATGACATGCACCGTAATACTATCCCCGTCTAACCAGTAGGAGTGGGCGTTAATTTAACAAGCAGCTTTTTTAGCCGCTTTTCTAATGTTAACGAATTAGCTGCTTTTCGTTTACCACAAAAGCCGCTAAATATATTAACTGTTTCATTCAACGATTTTCGAACGCAACGTGCGGATTAGCTAAACGAACATTCAATGCGTAGTCGCTAACTGCAAACCAGCTAATAAAATTAGCTGCTTTTTTAACAGGTTATCAGTTTGTGATTAGCAGTTTCATTTCGTTAACACAAAAACCGTGAACGACCCACCTCTAGTAACCAGTAGCATTACATTGGCAAGTAATCTCCCATCACACGTTAATCGCCAAAACTCTAGTGAATACAAACCTTTAGTGTAACTGAACAGTATAGTTTGTAAGGTCCGAGGTGCTGACTTCCGACCCTACGGCTAATTGAATGAGTTGTGTTTGCTATTTGACTTGCCAGCAGTTTGATTGTTCGACACTAAGTATTTGCTTGATCTTCCTCCCATTGAATTTCTTTTATTCCCATTCGTAACTAGATTAAATTGAAACCGAGATCAAATACATGTTTCTTTTGAATTATGTTTGTTCGATTCAATAGATATTTTCATCCGAATACTATAAATAATATCCAACGTTTATACTCTGGGCAAATATTGTTATTGTATTTCATCTTTTAATCATCATGCCCACCGTAGGGACTCGAGTCTCCTGTTTGATATTTCCACTATTAACGATTCGGCTTCATTCATATTAATGACTGGCCTTAAGGTTTCAGAATGATTTCATAGAAAAAAAAAAACAAAATATAGAGCGTATTTTTATGTCTTATTTTCTAGTAGTATTTTGGCAATAGTAATGCTCCAATATATAGGCGGCCCCTGATCTGTTTAGATAAGAATAAATAAAATATATAATAATTTATTTATGATTTTCAGACTGATTAATCACATTGCCACCTATCTGCTCCGATACGCAACTCAATCAACCATAATTAATCAATGACTGCAGCAGCCGCCGCGGTAGATGGCGTTCCAGTACTTTTAACTTAATTTAAAAAAAATATGTATAATTTATTATTCTATGTAATTTTGTTTCTATTGTGTATCATTTAAAAATTATCATTGTTAATCTTTTGATGATTCATTCTTTTTCTACGCGAAAGAGACTACGCTTTAACAGTAGGTACCTACCCTTAAAATTTATTTTTATTTATTTATCTTATATTTAAGTTACAGTAGATACTTTAAATTACTATATTCTGTTTTCTTTAATTAAACATCAAAATGTCGTGTAAGAAAACTGCACACAGGCATCTAGCCTACATCCGAGGGCCTAGCACGAACAACTTACGAAAAACTATTCGTATTATCGTATCTGAAATTTGTATGAAATTTCAAATGATTTTTCTTATAACTGACAGATGGACGATTCAAATACTTTTTCGATATTCGTTCGTGCTAGGCCCTCTGGTTACATCAACTAAATCGAAATATGTACCTATAGATTAAGTAATCATAAGTATCATGATTGAATAGGAGAATGTTGAAATTTAATTCCTTCCCAAAAGCCTTCCTTTCTGTATATTGATGTTATTGAAAAAGTTTATCAAAGATCTAGTCTAGTGTTTTAGTTTGAGAAAATAATTTTAATGAAGTTTAAAATAAGGATTTAAAATATTTTTATTAAAACTTAACTTAAGTAGCAGATATGTACTTAAATATTAATAGCAATTTAGGATTGAGAATGATTAAAAATAATCTATTCTAATACTATTTCATAAATATTTGCAGGTCAATATTGTGGCTTTTTTATGTTAGATTTGTCAGAAGTTGTAAGCATTTTCGAGCTCAACAGACAAGAAATAGACCAGAGCGAACGGATAGACAGATAGACAGACGGATGATAATGATAGTCAGCTGTTGAATACCAAAAAGGATAATTAATTATTAACGGAACCCTAATCAGCGCGACTAAATATAATAGCTAAGGCTTCTATTCAATTCTCAATTAACTTTGTTTACGAAGGTCGATTATACTGAAATAATGTGGGAAATTATTGGAGCAATTCATTTCCAAGTCTTGAAACAACTTCCAAAGTAATATAATCTTATACAGTGGTATTATGATAATTTATTATATGTATAGTTATATGAAGAGCGCTTTTTTTTGCACGTCTGTCAAAACAGCTTTTCCATCTATGGACATTTATTCAGCAATAATTCTCTCATTTATTAAATAAATAATATTATGTTAATTATATACGAAAGGTATTTTTACCATTGTACTAATAAGAATGTATGTAAATGTAAAGAACCTATACGTATATGTAAGTAGTAAGGAAAAAAGTTTTTTTATTTTATTTTATTTAATAATAAGAATATGATTTGTATAGTTTAAAGTAAAGATCACACTGATATTAGTAAATTTGATATGCTCAGTGGCGCGTTGTTTATTTGGTCACCGGTTCGAATTCTGTACTCATGTTGGGCATTTAGCGGGTAGATGATATATAGAAATTATAGCCGAGTAACGTTCATAGACGGTGCATATTTAATGATTTCGTTATGATGATCGAAGCCGTAAAATAAGACTAAAGGGCGGTACTTATGTTTCGCGCGTTTCGGTATAGTCAAAAAATAGATAAGCAGCGCATCATGTATCTGCTATAGAAATGTATATTGTATAAGTTGATTTAGCTAAGGGGAGCAAGACCAGCTTATACTTTTTCCTTTCAATTATTATTTGTTTTTTTGTTGAAACTGTAAGACTGAATAACATTTCATATTTATGTAAGAAATGTAATTTTGTTTTGTGTAAAATTTGATATGTAGCTGATCTGTATGTGGTCGTCAAAGACCTTGATGTTATAACTATAAGGCGACCTTAAATAAACAAATAAAAAAAAACTGCCACTGCAATTTTTTTATAGCAAAAGTCTCGAAACTAATTAAAACTAACTAATTCCGTAGTTTTGTTAAAATAAACTTGTTTGGTGCATCGAATAACAACAAGTATTACCTAAAGTTTTGAACAAAAACCCAATCAATTTAACTTTTTTACTCGTACCATGTAACATTGTTATTTTCAGTCAATAGCCTAGATGACTTTAGTATAAATTATTCTTGAAGTTTCAAAAGAAGGAAAACATTGCGCCAATTCTAAATAAAAGAAAACAAGGCAGGAAGGAGCGGATTGTTTTTCCCCCATTCCGGGAAGGATTCCGGGAAAACATCCCAACTTTCCTATGGAAATAAAGAAACTGTCCATTGCTACTGTCCGCAATGTAGGTATGACAGATGCGGTCTAAGGATGGGGCTTAGATATTTGAATAATAAATAGAAATAACTGATTTAGATATATTTAACCTCGCGGTCGGTAGGTAGTATAATCGTTTCGTCTTTTTAGATTGTGTCAGGTGTAGGATTAAAAATTAAAAATCGTAGATAGAAAAGCCGTGAAGTGCATATGCGTTTCGGTTCCACTCTATGGATTTCCGAATGTTCAAACTAAAAAATTAGGTCGACAGCGCATCATTGACATCTGTGGCTGGAGTATCACCTACCATCAAGTTAACCTCATGCTCGTCTGTCGATATCTAACATAAAAAAAATAGTTTTATAATATGCTATAAAATATTTCAATTCAATATTTGATACCTTCTCAAAAGGAATATCTTACGTAACTCTATACTTATTTCGTGAGTTGCACTTACTTATTTGTTCATCTCGGTAGCGACACTATTTTAAACTCGTCTGACGTACTTTGAATCCCTCATTGCGCTCAGGAATTTATTTAAGAATCCCTCGCTTCACTCTGGATTCAAAAAACACTCTCGCCTTAAAAATAGTGATTTGCTCCCTTGGTAAACAATCTACTATTTCAACCCCAATAGTACCAATATATTTTCTCTGAACACTTTTTGGTACATAGAAACTAGGGATGTTACGGAGCTTCGATTCCGGTTCCGAAAGGTCGGAACTTTCGATTGATTTTGCACCTCCGATTCCGATTTCGGTTCCGATAAATTTCAATCGGAGGTTATAATCGGAGGTCGAAGCACAGCGGCAGCGGCGGCCGCGATCAGCGCCATTTGATTTAATTTACTACGGTATAAAATTTAAGTCAATTCGTTTATTTTTATTTTCAACAACTAGGAAGGTGTTTCATTTTTTGAACTGATATAAATGAAACTGATTTATTTTATTACACATCTCTCTTTTGCTTCTGCCTCCGATTCTGGTTCCGGTTCCGATTTCGGTTCCGACAAACCAAATTTAAAAACTCCGATTCCGAATTCGGTTCCGATAAAACCACTTCCGTTACATCCCTAATAGAAAGATTGGTATTTCATCTTCAGCTTATTCCGAGTTGGTTTGTCTTTTCTCTTGATTTTCAAATACTGAACAGACTTTGTATTTGTTTTTATTACGGAGCATACAACCGATCATATGGTTAGTAATCACTATCACCCATGGACATCCGCGTCTAAAGAGTCTCAGTAGCGTAATTGGCTTTTTACATTTATAAGCTTATTTTTTTGAAACCAACGAGGTCGTAATTATTTAGAAACAGTGAAGCCGGGAATTTATTCCACAACTTTGTTGTACATGGTATGAAGTCACGCGTAATTCTTACAGTGCCTGACTTCCATACATCAAAGTGATGCGGATGAAATAATTAGTAACAAGAGTTGAGGCTTTCGAATTGTTCGTTCAAATGTATCATGATATCTGTTGTAATGTACCGCGCCGACTTCGAAAGCTGGGATTTCAACAATGTGAACCTCACTGAACCGAAATTCCGATTTGATAACTAACGTCAATAGATGAAAATTTGTTCAATGCACATTGCACATTTCGGCTTCAGTCTACTAATTTATCGAATACGCAAAGTTAAAATACAATAGATTGTTTAACTTTGATGGACGTGTTTCAAATAATCCCTCATACAACTGACAAATTGCCAATACGAATACTTGGCAGATTGACGTTCGTGCTAGGGCCTCTGGTAAATTGACTTCACAAACATTTTCTCGCGAGTCGTTCATACTTTCTCTGGCAGATTGACGTCACGAATACTTTCTCGCGAGTCGTTCCAGCTAGGGCCTCTGACAGATTGACGATTCGAATATATTGCGCAAGTCTATCTTGCTAGGGTCTCTGGCAGATTGATGATACGAATACTTTCTCGCAAGTCGTTTGTGCTAAGGCCTCTGACATCCTAATAAAGCTTTGAATTTCGAACATCAATAGTAGGTTTACCTTATGGTTTACCTATTTTTAAAACCATTGACATATATTGTTGATCGAAGATAAAATCATTTTAAAAATGACTGCTTAAACTCTGTTAAAGTGTAGCACTTTGAAGTTACACTGCTTTCATAATCTGAGCTATTAGAAGTTCCAAAGCGCATTAAAGTCCATGCAACCAGCTAAAGTTATAAGTATGCCTCAACGAAATGTTTTTGTCAAACAAGAAGTGTTAGTGTCAACAAGTTCAGGGAATTAATACTACATTTTATAAACAAAGTGAGAATAAAAAGAAAATGATGTAATCTGTACTATAATATAATATTATAAAGAGGTAAAGTTGTGAATTTGTGAGGTTATAGAGGTAATCACTAAAATTTGTTATAAATTGTGTTCGTCCTAGTTATTTATTTTAATCTGTAAATCAAATCAATTAGGTATGACATTAATATTAAATTAGGTATGACATGACATTAAATTAATTTTTATTTTTTTTTATATACTATAAATGTTTTAATTTGTAACTGTTTATTTGTATTTATATATTTTTAAACTTTTTTTTTTTTTTGACATGGAAATTTTATTATAATTATTTTAATTAGTGGATAAATTGATTTATATTGTTAAATTGAAATGCATGTTTTGGTAATCTTATCTACTTATCTAACGCATTGAATAAATAAATAAATAAATAAAGCTCTGGATCTACTGAACCGATTTTAAAATTTCTTTCACCAATAGAAAGCTACATTATCAGCGAGTAAAATAGGTTTTTTTGTATATAGTAGCTACATCGACATTGCACTCGTGCGTGCCGAAGCACGTTGCTATATTAAAAAAAACATTTACCGGATTAAAACGGATTTATTATTTAAATTATCCAAGTTTCGAATGCTTTCCAGCAAACTTGTCACGGGCAGACTGAAAGGTGACAGCTGCCCCGGCGGGCCACAAACGATACCTTTATTTCATATTACTATTTCAAGGGCCGTCATAAAAATATAAAAACAAACCGCAAGGAAAAAGTGCAATATCCTTAAGTTTAATATTACCACACGCCCTATATTTTCATTGTGTTGTGTGAAACAACAACTTGACAATTACAATTTCAGTTTTGATTAATTTATTATACAACCCAGCTCTATTGCGGTTAACCAACTTTTCGTCCAATGCTCGACAGCAGGGACTGAAACCGGTTAATTTTTATTTTCCAAAATACGTGTCTGACTGAGATACCATGATATTAGTTTTAAAGAGTACACACTAAACTTACCACAGTAATTTTTCAGTTTACTGTTTACTACTTACAGTTTACATAATATTTATATGACTAAAAACCTTAAAAACGAAAGAATATTAACAAAAACTTTTATTATACCGGTTAAACTCCCATAGTAAAATAACCGGTGTTCAGTCCCTGCTCGACAGTCCACGTTCGTCTTCATCCGATCATATTTTTTTGGATTGGGACCCGAAAGGCAAGTTACGCCACTGAGCACAAATTATTCGACAATGACGTTATTATTTTAAAATAATAACCCAAACCCCGAACCTTTTTTGTCGCAAATTTATTAGGTTTACCATTGTTTAATACTATGTCAATGGTTAAGGCATTCGAGTTGATTGAGTAACTGATAAATTCACACTGTGGGCTTAGTACCCAAATTTTACTCGCCATTTCTTCACTTGATGTAGGGATTTGGCAGGGGCTGTGCCCTTGGCATTTTACCTTTAAAACAAAAACGGTCCGCATGCCCTACGGCATTCTTACTATACTCCAAGGAAACAAAGGCAAAACAAATAAACTTCACGAACTGTTCATCCATTATATTACAATGTAAATTATGTAGCTGTTTATTTAATATCTAAATATCTAAAGTATTTTTTTCGCTACCATTATAGAAGTTTATTGGTCTAGGCCTGTCGGCCCTAGCATGACAACTACGACAACATTTTATCAATCGTTATCTCGTATTTTAATCGATTATCTCTTTATGTCTTCCATTTAAAACTCGACTTCTAATGTCAAAAATAGAGATATTTGTGGATCGAGATATCTTGCTTTTCAAAGTTGTCGATATCGAGATATGATAATAATAATACATCCAGTTATTATCTTCATTCGTCCGCGAGATACATATATCTCTTGATGGTCATGATAGGCGGGCTGGTCACTGCGAACTTAAAGAAGTCCGAAGTAATGAATCACAGTTCTTAGATGGAAAAACGTTGAAGTGCATATTGCGCCTTACGATTCTTGTCTAACGATTTCTGAAAGCTAAAAGTGATATTTCGAGTCGCCTAGTGGGGCATGGGGCAGACCCTTTTCTGTGTCTTTTTCACTGATAATTTTTCTTTATTGGGATGTAGGTGATCAGCACAATGTTTTAAAAATCTTGTTTCCCCAGGAATCGAACTCAGGACCTCCAATGCTATTAATCATCGCATACCACTTAGCCACTGAGGCGAATAAGGCCTATATCTAAGGTACCTATTAACCTTTAAACCGCTTGGCTAAATATCAATTGCCGTACTTCTAACGCCCGTCTACGAACTATTGAATAATAATAATAATTGAAGTGAAATGCGTATGAGAGACATTTTGTAAGTATCGTCACGTTTTTCGGTTACGCGCCATGTTGCTTTTTTATCAAAGTTTAGTATAGTGACGTAAAGAATATAATGTAATCTATCTATATATATATAAGCAACTTTTTTTTTCTTTGTTATCGATAAACTTGAAAACTACTTGAAACTACCATGACCATTCGACGCGGAATTAATTGTAGAAGGTTTTAGGCTATTCATTTTTTGAATTCCATCAACCCTTGTAATCAAAATGTAATCAAAATGGAACCTGTTCTGACTGGACCTTGACTATAATATAACCCCTGACTTGAAAGCTCAGTCGCGTTAAAATCTATACTTTTATATCTATATATATGTATACTAATATTATAAAGAGTAGATTTTTTGTTTGTTTGTTACAATTGAACTCAAAAACTACTCGATCGATTTTAAAAATTCTTACACCAATAGAAAGCTACATTATCAGCGAGTAACACAGTATTTTTGTATATAGTACATCTCCATTGCACCCGTGCCAACCCGTATAACTTCTTAATGTATTCAAGTCAACTAGATACATTACAAATCAAATTAACTAGGTAAGTAAGCAAGTCGCTTGCACTTAACAGAAATGCTTGTTCTAACTCACTAAGGGACACCCACGTTAGTTGAGTTTGTACTTTTATTCCAATAGAAATTGGAACAAAAGTCGTGTGGAAATATATAAGTATTTTCGTAAGTAAAATATAGTCCTAATTTGGCTTACATAAAAATTCGCCATACTTATTACGAAATATTATTCTCTTTACTCGAAAAAATCTCAATGTCCCAATTACGAACATATTTGAAGCGAAAACCATAACCCTCTATTGGGGCATGGGGCAGACACATTTCTGTGTCTGTTTAATAATGTTTCTTAACAGTGAATATAAATAGTTGATCTGACTTCTGGGCCCTGCCTAACCAAGAAAATATCTTTAAAAAATCTTATTGGAAAACTCTATGGATTTCCGAATGCTCGAAGTAGATCGACTGCGCATCATTGACTTATGTTCTGATGTACCTACCATCAAGTGAACCTCATACTCGTCTGTCGATAACAAACATAAAGAAAATACACCTTTAAATGATATCCGTAAATATTCTTGTTCGAAGCTTTCAAATAAGTAAAGAAACAAGCAAAATGGTAATTTCAAATGTCGACCAGAGTGGATGGCTTGGTCGCCGGTGCTAATAATTTCGACTTCAATTACAGCTTAAGCAATCTTCAAACAAACTATTTGAATATTAAAATGGATTATAAGATTTAATTTTCATACAAAACCCGACGAATAGAAGTAGACACTATATTCGATATTAAGCCTTTATGAAATTATATATTATGAAATAAATAAAGAAAAGAAAATTAAGATTTTTCTTTAATTCTTTTTTAGATTTTGTATGCAACTAGCTGTTTAGTGTACTACTTCAACTTTGTGCCAATTGAATGGATGTTTAGGTCATTTTCCCGCCCTTAAGTGAAAAATAAAGCTCTGAAATCATTGTGTCCTTAAACAAACTTAAATAATCACAATTCTTTTATACGATATCGAAATGGGCTACAGCCTCGAGGCTCCCACAAAAGAGGGGCAGGAATAGAGACTTCGGAAAAAATATTTTCAGTTCCGACCAGTAAACAACTTATCCTTTGATTATTTTGTTCCATGTTTTAAGAACCACTCACACATCTACTGAAGTTTATACAAACATTAGTATATTATTCTTAAATATTAAAAAAAATATTTATTTTATTTGGAAAATAAATTTGAGGCCAGCCCACTCCTTTTCTCCAATATTGAATAGGAAAGATTTGTTTTTTGTTTACTATAATTTAACTCAAAAACTTTTTTTTGTGTATAGCACTTCTACATTGCCCCCGTGCGAAACCGGGGTGTGTAACTCTTTCATTGGTATCGGATCGAATATGTTAAAACCAAGGACTTTATATATAACAAAGTCTATATAAAACTTATTAAATGACATAATACAAGATCGTTATAGAATTACAACACTTTGAATTTGATTTTGGAACGTTTTTAAAAGATATAGAACCTTCGATCAACATTTAATACTATGTCAATGTATAGAACACTCGCTTCGCAATATTTCTACCGACATCCGTTTTAAAAAACTGAAAACAAATAATGAAATATCGCTTCGTAAAATCGTTTCCTAACGTAGAGATTTCGTCACACTGAATCAAAAGTCGTAGCACACGTTTTTTTGAATAAAAGCGTGTGAGAGAATTCATAGCTGCATTTCTTTTCCTTTGCACTGCATTTCACTTTAATCTCCAAATGTATTGATACCACAAAAAAGTAACGAACTTTTCGATACGTAAAATATTCAAAGACACGAATCTACTCCAGGTTAATACTTTTAAGTGAAATTTTGATGGATGAGCGTGAGGTTCAATACGGTAGATTTTATTACGAGGGCCCAGAACAACTGTAATACGCGAACACTTCCGTTTTTGGTACGAATTCCGTACCAAAAACGGAACCCTTATATATTACTAGCGACCCGCCCCGGCTTCGCACGGGTCTAGATTTTTTGACAAAAAAGGAGGGGTTGTATTTATTTTTGAATGCCACATTATAAAAAAATAAAAACAAAAAATTTCGTCCAAAAATTAAAAAAAAAAAAATTTGGGGTGGATTACTCTTAACATTTAGGGGGATGAAAAATAGATGTTGGCCGATTCTCATAGATACCGGATAAGCACAAAAAATTTCATCAAAATCGGTCAAGCCGTTTCGGAGGAGTATGGCAACGAAAACTGTGACACGAGAATTTTATATATTAGATTTCGTCGTTCACCTGTCTGTCTATCTGGAAATTTGTAGTTTTATTTTATTGGGACAATCTTTACTTAACTAAAAGTTTGTAATGAACCATCGGTGCGCGAATCCGTTTCGCACTTGGCCAGAATTTTTGTAAACGAATGGTGTTCATTTCCCAGACGTTTATGTCATGTAAGCCGCTTCATACGTAATCTATACGTATACATATAATAAAATAGAAGTTTTGGGAGTTGAACATAACAGTAGGATATTATAATATTATTGGTTTTTACTAACGTGTCCCAACTTGTCGAGTGCTTTTCATAAAGCATGGTCACGCGCAAAAAAAGATTAATAATATTTTTTTAAATATTAAAAAGTCTGCTCACGCTTATCTCTGAAAATGCCGAATTGATTTTCATACGTTCACAGACGGATTAAGCTCTACCCTGAAACAACATTAAAATTTTGTTTCATCATAATCCGACGTCGGGAAGTAAAGTTACCGTAAGATGATGTACATACATATATATATATAAATATACGACTTTTTCCCTTTGGGGGTAGGCAAAGATCCCGGATTCCAATTAGCTTCGACACACACCACTTTCATATATGGTCGTTTTCACTTTTCATACCCTTTTGAAGAACGGCCTAGCACGAACGAATATCGAAAAAGTTTTCGAATCGTCCATCTGTCAGTTGTTTGAGAAATCATTTGAAATTTCATACAATTGACAGCTCGACGATACGAATACGTTTTCGCAAGTTGTTCGTGCTAGGCTCTCTGTTCGGGACTACATCGTGGCCAGTATTAATATCATTTCAGATCATGGCTTTCAAAATTAGGTTTAATTTTACTTTTATTTTATGTAATATTTTTATTAAAAACGTAAAGTATGGTCGCTCATGGACACACCCCGTAAAAATGAGAAATACTGGTTTAAAATGATTTGCATTTCAGAGCGAATATTTAAGAAATTCTATATAGTTTGTAACGACGTTATTTATATCCATTTACGTTTAATTTAGACAAGAGTTTAATTTTTAATGACATTCATAGGTGTACATTGTGTTACTTAAATAACCTAAAACTAAAAACCTTAAAATATATACAATAAAACCTAAAATATATTAATAAAAGGGGTCCCTTTAGGCAAGGTTCCGAAGATACTGGCAGCGTTCCCCCTTTGAATGGCAAGACTAATTCTTTGTCCGAGGTAGCTGCCAGCTCTTCGGTCTCCTGTGATGTCGACTAACCTTTTTGCTATTTCCTTAAAAAGCTTTATGGCGCTAGGACCCCACGGACCAAGGGTCTCGACACCGAATGGGACAAAATCATATTCGGAGCCTAGACCCCTGTATTTGCAAGTTTTAGCTTTTTCAGCCGCTTCACAAGCCGCACCAACTCTGTTATTGGTTCCATGTAGATGGGAAGGGGCCAAAGTGTCTGAACAAGTTGCATCCCATACCAGCACCCGGCCCATCTTCCATGGAATCAAACTCATACCGTCCGGTCTCTTGCCATCGTCTCTTGCAATACCAGTCGGCTCAAGTAGACTTGGCACGTTGACGGTGGCAAGGGACCTGCGTATGATATCGTTAAGTGCGGCATGTCTCGAGAAGCGGCCTGCACTTTTTAGGCATGACAGTCCGTGATGTCCTAGCTTATCGACATCACTGCCGCAGGGACATTTATGTGGAATGCAGACCGGAACCCCAAGCCGTAGACAGGCTGCGATTCGGAGCGTGTCTGGCTCTAGAAATGTTCCTGTATTTGAAGAAGGATACGCATGAAGCCAGTAGCCGGCCTCATGTGCACCCACGGCCAAAAGTCTAGCACGCGCCGAACCTGTACTACAGCTCAAAAGATTTTCATAAGACAATTTACAGTTTATGTCATCCCAGCTCCTCTGTGAATTTGGAGAAACTGGAAAATTTTGACCTGGGCATGCAATTAAGAAAGCGTTTCTAGCTTCTTCCAAACCAGCAATCTCAAAGTTTGAAGGGGATTCCCTTAAAATTTTACTTATGAGATTTGCTGAACTATGGACAGAAGATAGGAAGGCTGGTAAAGCGACACTGGAAATTTTGCGAATCCCTAAACCACCATATTTAATATATCTTATTTTAATATAGCAAGGTAACATATACGGTTACCGTATTTCAACTGATATTTCAGTAGGTATTCTTATGAAACGCTAACCACGGAATGGTGTTCGCTGATTCACAAATATCATACAAACGAAAGTAACCGATTTTAATAAAAACATGATATAGAGATATCTTGAACCATAGGGATGATATTAAGCTACTCTTCGTCCCAAAACAACATCCTCTTTGATGTAGAAAAGTGTTTTAACGTAAAACCTATATAATAATAAATGTTAATAAATGATACCTAATAATAACCGTAATAAATCTTTATATTATTAATAGCAACAAGCTCCGACTTCGCACGGGTGCAAAGTAGATACACAAGTACTATACACAAAAATTAAATTTTGCTCGTTGATAATGTAGCTTCCTTTTGATGAGATAATTTTTGAAATCAATCGAGTAGTTATTGAGTTAAATCGTAACAAACAAACAAATCTTTTGTCTTTATAATATTAGTATAGATATAGATAAACGCTTAATTTCCTCTATGTAGATGAATTTCAATAGTCAGTAGACCTTCGCTAACAGTCTCTGTGGAATGCTCAAAAAATTTAGGCAATTTGTCGCCTTTGAACTCGAATGTACGAGACACAAAAGCGACATTTATTTCACATTTTCTACACTCCCGGCACTAATATAATTGTCGGGATATTGAGTTAGCCACGCACGGCGCAAAAAGTGTCCAAGCCATAAAACCAGAGAACTGGTATTCCTGGGAAATGTGATGGATATTGGCTATTAAATTTTAGAATCCCGTTACTGAACGACTTGTATTGAGTTTTAAGTAGTACAATATTATAATTGGACAATGATTATACCAAAATTTTTATTAGCCTAAAATTTAGTCATCTGAATTATTGTTTAATGAATGAATACTCAAACGCTTTTTAAAATGGAGGTTTATTTAAAAGAAGTGCTATCATATTAATTACCGTAAGACAAGATTTTCAGTAGCAACTTTAATTTAACATAACTTTGCTTTGTATGTCAATATTCCGCCGTTCATAGACGCAAAAGATTGCGTGTTAGCTTCAGTCTATAATTATTTGAAAAAAAAAAAAAACTGTATGTCCTATGACTGAAGTAGGCATAATAACTATAAAATAAACGATGTGATAAGTAAAATATACTCACAGACGTTGGACTTTTCTTGGTGCGGCTAGACGAGAAGTGTTCAATCACTTCCCAGTTGGACTTCTTCGGAGTTTGATGTTCACCTGGTGAGGAGGTGGCTCGAGGGACAGCTCTCGGAGTGGACCTCCCGGAATCATCGGCCCGCACGGAAGTACCGGCGGAACGGAGGGAGGCACATCGCCGGCCGCGCAACGCGTCCTAGATACACGAATAAATATTATTATATTGATATTATATGCCGTAATTCTTTGTTTTTAACAGGCATAGTTCTTAAATTCACCTTGCATTTTAAAAATAGAACTTCATACCAAGATTGAAATTATTTTGGATTTTACATTATTTTCGGATGGTTTTGGTTACGGTTAGATATTGCAATGTAAATGTGTAATACCATAATAAATGACTATTAAACCTATCATAACACTACTCATTCAAACTCCGCCCTTATCTAAAATTATTAGAAACTTTTATAGAGGATTCAGTTACGGTTACGGATAGATTTTTATATCGGATATCTGATAGTTTTGGATACGGTTTCGGGGCTCCATAATATCCCTTTTACGAATAATCACCTTTTTTCCCTGTGAGTGAGTGTTGCCTCGGCTACTAATTAGTCGTTTTGCAAAATTGTATTCGCTAGCACAAAAACTAAGTTCCAGTGTAACTAGGGTTACCATATCTCAGGATTTGTCCTGAGATTTCAGGATTTTTGGACTCTTCTCAGGATTGCGGCTGGATTTTGCAAATCCCAGGAAATGTCAGGAATAGAATTTTTAATAAAGCACAGCTTACATTCCAATAAAAAGTTAAATAATCTTCCTTTGGTAATAATTGCACAATTAAAATCAATACTTATTAAGAAGATCCGCAGTAAAGAAAATATTACTACGTTTTATAAATTGTTAAGTAGGTACGTCTGAGAGAAAATTCTGAAACTGTAAAAAAATCTCAGGATTTTTCAATGGAAATCAGGCCTTTCCTCCGGACTTTTAATTTTTTCATCTGGTAACCCTAAGTGTAACACGCCTCCCCTCATAATTATATTTGATAGAACTGCGCGACAGCGTTACTTTTCTGAATAAGCTGTGTTTTCCTATGGAATCCACTCACAACAAAAAACCAAAGATCTTTATAGACAAGTTTACACATGCATACTATTTATTATATTATACTAGTGCTTAGTAATAAAATTATGTATAAAAGTATTATATTTATTGACTAGATTATTGAACTAGCTGCTAGTTGGACTAAGTATAACTCCTCTTTACAGTCCCATCTCTCTACCTACCTACCTACACTCATCACTTTTTTCTACAGAGATGCTATAACTGAAAATGTTATATTGTTATAGAATAAACTAAAAAAGAATTATCCAATTTGATGAAGACGTGCGCGTGCATAGGATAAAATTTGGCGATTCATTTTTTAAAGTATGTAAGTAGCTATGTCATTTCACGTTTGTCAAAACATTTTAGAGGTATAATTTAATGAATCATTAAAGTATTTATTTTTTATTTATAAATTCTCTTTATTTGGCAATAATTTTTTTACAATTGTGATACACCACTAGTGTACATTAAAAGCCTAGTGAGGCTAGGCTTTTAATCATTAAAGTAAACGAGTGCTTTAAATCATTCATATAACAACAACAAGCAACCTAAATACTAGAATTCAAACAAAAGTTTTACGAAGATCTATTCAAATGCTATTTTAAAGAAATCCTATTAAAGTCCTCGAATGGACTTACAAGAAAGCTTTCAAGAACATCTGTCCGTTCGACAGAGGCTATAGCCGGTTAGTATCGCAAAACAAAAATGTATCTCGCTGCAAAGTAACATAATGCATATCATTTCCTCCGGATAACGTCGCAAAGTCTTTTAGCAAACGATCACTTTGCCCATTGTGAACCATGCCTACATTAAATCCTTGTCCAAGAAATATTTCTGTCATTCTTTTAACGTATATCATACGTATGTATGTCATTATATAATTTTATTTATATGTGTGTTGCAAATACACTTTGATATAAATAAAACACAAACGTAATACATACACACGTAACTCTTTGAATTTTGTGATATACACATTTTTTAAATAAAATAATTCAATAATTAATGTTAAGATTTAGACGGAGGTAACACATTTAGGTACTGAAAATATTAGTGTACTTGAGTGGAAGAGCAATTAGATGATTTATTGATTATTTATTTCATTTTTTGATCAAAAATAAATAAAGAGATCGATATGTAGATATTGATTTTGGAATGTAAACGCATTATTATTATTTTATGTATTTAAAGATTAAAAAATAATTTAATATCGTAGTTACATATTCCTTATATTATTATTATAATATATTCCTTGGAAGGTAATGCAGCCTAACTGGAATCGATATTAGTATCAAATGGTAGTCAAAATCTGCTTAGTATCTATTGATATATCGATAATAAAATCGGTCGAGTAGTTTTATATGGATAATTTTCCCCGTTTTTGCAACATTTTTCACTGATGCTTCGCTCCTATTGGTCGCAGCGTGATGTTATATAGCCTAAAGCCTTCCTCGATATTTTTTCAATTCGAACCAGTAGTTCCTGAGATTAGCGCGTTCAAACAAACAAACTCTTCAGCTTTATAATATTAGTATTGATTACAGGAATCCTTACTATTAGAAAAAGATAGAGCTATACACGGTGATTCATGCTGTCGCGGCCTCTCTTAAAGTAAGGTAACGCCCGCGCCAGTGCTCTGAGATATCGTGGTACAACTCCAATATTAGCAATTCGTTGGGGGTTAATGTGCCTTTTTATTGAAAGAAACTAGTTTCGTGGCTAAATTGCTTTTCAAGCATAATATAAAATGCAATATTTAAAAGTGAAGCTTAATAAATAAAATATAAATCCTTCGCTGAGGTGAGGCCGTTTTAACATTTTAGTCGAATATAATAAATATTTTATGAATTTCAAGCGTGAAACATATATTCGCTCAAAATGATAACGCACTAACCTTGGCCTCTTATATTTTATGAAAACATTTTGTAGAGTTGCCAGTTTACAGTCAAAACGTTCGAGTTTTACCAAGTTGGAAATAGCGAAATTACTTCATAATTATTACTTTAAATAGTATAAAATATTCCGCTGTAATGTACACGAAAAAACAGGTCAAGATCAAGCTAGGTTTACGTAGTGAGGGTCAAGTAATGTACATAATTGATCATGAGATTTCAGTAGTATTTCATTTAATTTTTATTGCTTTTAATTAAGCTTGCGTTGAAAAAAAAAATCAAAATTTTATGATGGTTGAGTAAAATGTATTAATTAATGAACATTGCATATAAAGTGCAATTTGCTACAGTTTAAATTTCATTTATATGACAATTACCGTTGCAAAAATACTCCCAAATAGATATATTTTTAAAAGAGAAACAATTAAAAATCTAAATTCTAAAGTTATGTGTGACGTGTGTACTTATGTACACGCGTTAGAAGTTATACTTCTCTGGCGTCTGAAGAAAAATTTTAAAAACAAAACTGCAGTAAATATCGAAGAAAAATGTTAAAATCAATTAAATTCTATTCTGTAGCCAACTTCATCATGTCGTTTTTTTGGGATGAATTCACTCTCATCCAAACTCGCCAAAAGAAGTATAACTTCAATTATGAAAATGAATACATATATATGTGACTTGAAACGGAATTCCAAATACTATTATACCTATACATAGAATAGAGGAAGTAAGGTGTTCTCTTCCTCCAACCTAAAAGAAGGATCCTCGACCAGTCTAAGAAACAGTACCTTATGGCCAGTCATAGTTTTGCTGGCCGTAAAGCCCTCGTGTTTGATGTCGAGCCGCAGGGCTCGGGAACAGGTTAATTTACTATGGGAGCTTAACCGAAATAAAGGTTTTTGTTAATATTCTTTTGTTTTTAATTATATTTACAGAAAAAATTAGTGTGGTTTGTCAAGTGTGTATTATTACTCTTAAAAACTAATATCATGGTATCTCAGTCAGACACGTATTTTGGAAAATAAAAATTTACCGGTTCCGAGCCCTGTGTCGACGTATATCTATAGGAACTAAAATTATAAAGAGCCAAGATTTGTTTGTTACGTTTTAACTCAAAAACTACTCGATCGAATTAAAAAAATACCGTTATAAAGCAACATCCTCACCTAGTAACATAGGCTATATTTATTTCTAGAAATAATTAGAAATCCCTACTAAAACTTGAATTATCTAACCCAAGGTGTAAAAAAAAGGTTGTAGGCATTAATCTCTGGATCTACTGAACCGATTTTCAAAATTCTTTCACCAATAGAAAGCTACGTTATCAGCGAGTAACAATTATTTTTGTGTATAGTACTCGTACATCTATATTGCACCCGTGCGAAGCCGGGGCATGTGACTAGTTATATATAGTCATCGCTCAGAGAAACTTGATAGCGTGATTCGGGATTCCTACCTGTTAAAAGCTATACGTAAGATTTTCCTTACCTTTACAAAAAATATAATTACCTATGTCCCAGAGTGATTCGCACCCTCTACTCATCGGACCGCGCTATCCCAAACCATTCATGCTTTGGAGTCTTAATAATTTCTTTGGAGTTTTAATACACTTTTTTTTATTAGTTGACATCCCTATGTTTAATTTATATCGTTTTGATATACGTTTAGTATAAAAAACTCTCATTTTACATTCAAACTATTATGTTCGGGTTACAACAGAATTGATATGTAGGAATCATTTACGTCAAAATTTATGCACATAAATATTTTTGACGTATCTCGCAAATAAATCTGATGTAGACATCCTGTATTTTCAGTAACTAAATCAATGAATTAGTCATTCCTTTGTGTATTATATTTACAATTTATTTAAGAAAAAAAAGATTTTTTTCGAAATAACTGAAAAAAAAATTGGTTTAGTATATAAAACTTGGAGTAGAACGCGGCACATCTTAAGATCTTCAGTTCCCTCTCGCCATCATGAATTAGTCTTGCCTAATTTGGACCGCTTGTGGCGAATTTATGTGACAAATATTTCCGTGCCCCTACCGCATTACAACACATATTCTCTTAATATGTGTAATTGTCCTATGAATTGCGTGGTACAACTAAAACGATTATTCAATATTTCGTAGTTGGGCGCTAGGGGCACGGCAATTAATATTTAGCCAAGCGATAAAAAGGTTAACTAAAACTAAGTATGTATGCCGAAGTAAAAAGTAGGTCGACAGCGTATCATTGATTGATGTTCTGTGGCTGAGGTGACCTACCATCAAGTGAACCTCATGCTCGTCTGTCGATATCTGACATAAAAAATTCATATAATTACTTTATGGGCATTATTTTTTTTATCTTTTTATTAATATACTATTATAATATACTATCTCAATCTTTACTTCTACCCATCATTGACTATGCTGATTCCGGTTTTTCAAATTTAACTGTTGAGCAAATTAACAAACTTGAGCGACTTCAAAATGCTATTAAAATATTTCCTTCAATACTCTTGTAAAGTTGCACTATCTTAGTCTTTAATTGTTTTTCTATTGAATTGTTGACTTGTTATAATGTAGTACTTAGTTTATCTATATATATAAAAGAGATTCCCACCTATATATTGACTCATCACGATATCTCTGGAGTAGCGACTTGAAATATGGTAGGAATATTCCTTTCGCCGAGTAGAGGTCAGCTAAGAACGGATTTTACGAAATTCAACCCACAAGGGGGGTTGCGGGGGCAATTGCTAGTAGGTATATAATTTTGTTTTGTTTTCTTTTCAATTGTTTGTGCCTAAAATCGCAGGTCTACCTAACTAATATATGATTTTGTCCTATTTATGGTTTGCCTGGAAGAACTTATGTCATCAATATGTACTTCTCCAGATTAGTTATGTTTGTTATATTGTTTATTTTTTTGGTACAATGAAGAATATTGAATTGAATTGAATTGAATACTATTGTACTACGATACAATCATACCTCAGCGTGGTCAAGGTACGAATGCAGTTGTTTAACGCACTTTGATTGATTGTGTGTTTACCCAGACTAAAATAGTTAAGTCCATTAATTACATAAACAGCAGTAACCGCTGTAGTTAATCACAGACTAAACTCTGTATAATCAATTTTTCAATATTTCGCTATAATTAACTCTATTAAATTCTGTTGTATGTATTCTCTTTCTGATCGTCTAATTTGTCAACATTTTTACTTTATTTTAAGTCAATTTGTATTATCTATACAAAACAAAATGTCAAATGGTAGGTACTATTAATTATTATTAGAAATGCATTTATCCTATTATATTATGTTGTTGAGAAATATTGAGTAGACATACATAAGTTAATATGTTGTAAATTGTTTTTTTTTCTTAATTACGTGTACTAAGTCTAGAACGAAATCTAACTAAATCTTGAGTCAAACCAAAACAATAAAAAAAATTATGTTTGTATCGATTAAAATAAATAAAAATATATCTTCTACCGACTACATTAATTAGCTCAAAATCAACGAATCCCTTCAGTCGCTGGCATCAAACTGAGTTAACCCAACGTAGAATTTCAATTTTGTGCGCTTTATTCGCAATTTTCTTCAAGGAACAACCTCATTGTGGAATCATTTGTCGCAATTTTCCTCCCCGCTTCAAGTCGTAGCGTTTAAGGTACGTCAATAAAAAATCTACCTACCGGCTTAATATAAAGACCGGGTCGTTCACTTTGCATCGCTTGCCCCCTTTTACTAATAAATCATCCTATCAGAGATTTAAAATCTTATATATCTTTGGTTCAAATTAGGGATTCGGTAGTGGTTTTAACTGAACCGAATTCGGAATCGGAGTATTTAAATTAGGTTTGTCGGAACCGGAACCGGAATCGGAAGCAGAGGCAAAAGAGATTATTCATCAATTTCATTCATATCAGTTCAAAAAAAATAACACCTTCCTGAGTGTTTTAAATAAAAATAAACGAATTTTCTTAAATTTTATACAGTAGTAAATTAAATCAAATAGTGCAGACCGCGGCCACCGCCTCTGCGCTTCGACTTCAGATTATAACCTCCGATTCTAATTTATCGGAACCGAAATCGGAATCGAAGGTGCTAAATCGATCGGAAATTCCGACCTTTCGGAACCGAAACCGAAGCTCCGTAACATCCCTGGTTCAAATGTAAAACTCACTAAGTGTAATTTTGATTAAAAATATTTGTTGTCTAATAATTATTGCTTATTTTAAGCGTACATCTACGATAAGAACAAAGTATTATTACGTACTAGCAATTGCCCCCGCAACCCCCCTTGTGGGTTGAATTTCGTAAAATCCGTTCTTAGCTGACCTCTACTCGGCGAAAGGAATATTCCTACCATATTTCAAGTTGCTACGCCTTATGGTTCCAGAGATATCGTGATGAGTGACTATATAGGTGGAAATCTCTTTTATATATATAGATTGCGCTTCGTAGTTTTGTTATGGACCATAATAAGCAATTAGTGCTTTGTTCTTGCCGTCTTAAGATATAATAATAATAGACAACATTATTTTTATTCAAAATTACACTTAGTGTGCAATGTAGATGTACTATAAACAAAACATAGGCTATATTACTCGCTGATAATTCAAATCATCAATAATTTATTCATTAAGGTAACATAATGTACACTTATGAACTTCAATAAAAATAAATGCTTCTAATTTTACATTTACTGCCAGTTTTCAAATAAAGGGCATAGAACGAACGAGAAGAACTGGCATTAAATCCTCCGCCACGCACTTACATTATCGTGTGAACAACACGCAAACGCAGTCGAAATAACTAATATCACCGCATACACGAAATCAAGTCATGTTCACGAGTACGACACATGGCCAGCCATCGCCCCCCTCGCCATATTTTAGGGACGGATTACCCAAAGCATGGACGCTTGAATGTAGCTATCATTGGTGAAATCATTTTTAAAATCGGTCCAGTAGAAATTAAGTTTATTCGTTTATATACAAAAATCCAAAAACAAATCTTTCCTCTTTATAATATTAGTACCTATAGATATACTGCCAGCGCAAATTTATTCGTAAATCCAGACTAGAAAATGCTGCATTTTCATTTCAAGGTTATACCAGCGTATGATCGATTATATTTATTTATTCCCACTCCTTGAATACTCGAATTAGGCAGGAAAAAATGTTTATAAGAAAACACATCATTGAGGTTTATGTGTAGGTCATAATATGTTGTTTTAATAACGAGAATCAAAATCAGATGCCAAAGCACTAACAACTTCGAGAAAGTATTCGATTTTCGTATCGACAATCTGTCATTTGTATGCAATTTCAAACAGTTTTGCCAGTTTAGTACAATTGTACTAATTTTACCTTACATAAATCTAGTACTTTTTTTCAGTTTTTTAACAACAGTTTTTATTTTTTATTAATATCTGTATTTTCGTTTTTTTTCATTGGCACTTCAGTTCGTTCGATTTTAAGGGACTTGAGCACTATCTGTATGCGACTAGCTGAAAATCTGGCAACCCTGTTTAGTACTATTATTCCGCTGCGATAACAAACGATGGGTTACTCTGGCAACACTGATTTCAAATGATCTCTCATACAACTGACTTGGCAATACGAATTTGCAAATTATTCATGCTCGATCCTCAGTTTAGGTTGATTATGCAGTAAAAGCGACCAAAACTAAGTCCAAACCGTGACAGAGATTTCTAAGTACACTGCAGTCGTGTTATTCTCTAATCAAATAACTTCCTGCTCAACGAGTTCTATTTTAGTATGGACACTAAGTTTGCCCAAGCAATTATCCGAAGTGCAGTAGTTTGACAGTTCATATATGAAGAACGCTATTTGCTAAGGGAAATGTCAAATGCTTTAATTCGATCGAAGTCAAACTCGTTCAAATCAAATAGAGGAGACTTCGATCATTTAATATTTTGTCAATGGGAGGATAGCATACCTACTTTCAGTGGCGGATTTACCAGCAGGCTGAGTAGCAGTGATGGGCGTAACCAGTTACAAATGTAATCTAATTAATAATTGAATTACAAAATAATTTAATTACAATGTAACCTAATTACATAGTATTCAATTACAATGTAATTAGAATTACTTTGGATGTGCAATGTAATCAGTTACAATGTATTTAGTTACAAAATAATTTGGTTAAAATGTAACCTAATTACATAGTATTCAGTTACATTGTAATTTTAACTTTGAATATGGAATATATTTTCTTGCTATATTCCTTTCCCTTATATATATACTACATTACCACTCACTGCTAATTGTCTACATCTCGGGGTTCCGGCATGGTGTTGGATACAGTCGTATAGGGGATGTCTCCAAACCACCGGGAAAAATTTGAAACCTCGAGGACGTCGAATGTGTCAGGTGTGGATCCTACGGTTCTCGGAGGGGGTTGCCGTTTACGGGATAATGGAGGTAAATAGGAAGTAAACAATTACCAAGCCTGAGAAGTTTCCCCCCCTACCTACCAAAATCTAACTTATAGGGGGGCAAATGTGGTTTCGGGTATTTGCCGGAGGATTTGGGATGGCAAGGTGATAGGGTTGTATTGTTCGAAGTATGAAAGGAGGAAAACCGGTCAGAGAGATAGAGGGTTGTGGAAGCATACGATGGGTGCCCGACGGCTCTCGAAACGGTGAGACTTTTGTTGGAGGAATGCCATTGAGGGGGGCGAATAATTACCAAATTCCCACACTTTCGGTAGTTTTGCACCACAAAAGTCACTTTCTCTGGAATCTGAGGAAAATATGGATTTTTTTATTTTATTACTGCGTTTGTGTAGGAGAGCTTCATGGCGGTTGGTGAGAGTAAATTCAGGTCGAAGGTCGGAGTGAAGAAAAAAGATTTCAACAGCCTACCGAAATGGTTGTACTTGGAGGTAGATGTTTGAACAAACTTTGAAGAAGTGATTGACGTGAATCGTTGGAGTGATCACCTTGAATGATTATTAACGGGTGTGTTTTTTTTCAAAATGGTCGAAAAAAAAGATGGCCGCCATATAATTTCAATATTGCTGTTTTCGAAGCGATTGGGCTGAAAATTAGCGTGGCCCCATTAATTGACCCGGCTAACAGATCTGCATACTCAGAAATCAGTTTTGACCTCTGGTTTCCATTTTCCATACAAATTAAAGTTCATCAGTTCGTGGAAACTGTTGTAGTCAGGGTATGGGTGTCGAAGTGAGAAATGATGAGGAACTTCCATGGATGAAGTTTTTTTTTGTTTTAAAAAAAATCGCAGATGTATTGGACCCTTTCCATACTAGGGAAGCGAAGCGAGCACTGCTAGCGCACAAGCGATCGGGCGTAAATGCACTAGCCACGTTCCGAATACTCGAAGGTAAAAGTAGGTCGACAGCGCATCATTGACTGATGTTCTTTGGCTTAGGTATCACATTCCATCAAAGTGAACCTCATGCTCGTATGTCGATATCTAGCATTAAAAAAAACTAATAAAATATTGTCAAATTTTTTGACAAATGATTAAAAAATATTGTATACTAATTAATGTAATTTCATTTTCGTATTTGTCAAAAATTAAATTAATAAGGCATTTTTTGTAAAGTGCAGATGTCTTATTACTAATATAAATGTTTAATTACATTATAACAGGTTACATAAGTAATCTGTTAAAATGTAATTAGATTAAGTTGTAATTGAATTACAATGTAATTAACTACATTAGGTACTCATTGTAATTAGTTACTTTAGTAATCTGTTACAAAGTATTTCAATTACTAATTACAATGTAACTGTAATTTGTAATTGTTAATCTAATTACTTTTTGCCCATCACTGCTGAGTAGGCTTCAGCCTAGGGCGGCAGATTTTAGGGGCGGCAAAGAGGATACTTTTAGCTATCTTATAGAAATCAAGTCTTACTTTTCTTACTTTTAAGACAGTTTTCTGTACCTTACAGAGTATAGTCTAAAAGTAAGACTTACTGAGAAGTGTACTTACAAGACAATTCCTATCATTGTATTTAAGATAGGAACTTACATTTGTATAGGCTAGGGCGGCAAAATTTTCATAGCCTATACGTCGAAAATGTGTAAATCTGCCACTGCCTACTTTTATTGATGGGGGCGTTGCTACTGCCGTATCAGTCGTATCAATTATACGGGGCCCCCTATCTACAGGGGCCCCGAATCCGTGTTAGCGAAAATTCACCTTCCATTAGGGCTTTGCAACAGTAAGGAAGAAGGGCCCCACTGAATTTTGATATAAGGCCCATCAAGGGAGCACCCTTGTTCATAGCGTAGACATAGGACTAGAGAAACTAAAATAGTTTCTAAATCTAATTAATATAGGTTGCTTGGGTTTGCTGGGCATCATAGACCCTTAGAATGTTGAATGATTTTTTAGGTTTCAAATTTCTAAGAACACTGAAAAAGAGTATCTTTCTATCTTTTATAAGTGCTTTTCTAGAAAATTTGTATAGTATTACCTATAATAATGACCGCCTCTGTGGCTCAGTGCTAAGCGCGATGCGTTTAGCACCGGATGTCCTGGGTTCGAATCCCTGGTAAACGCGATGTTTGTTACGATTTAACTCAAAAACTACTCAATCGATATTAAAAATTCTCTCACGAATAGAAAGCTACATTATGAGCGAGTAACAGAGCCTCTGTTATTTATTATTTGTATACTACATCTATGTACATTGCACCCGAGCGAAGCCGAGGCATTTTGCTAGTTATTTATAAGGCAAGGCTTGTAATTAGTATTGTCTTCGTTATTAGTTGTTAAAGCTTGTGAAATTTAAGTAAAAAGTCCACTATAATTGAATATTTTTAACTGAATAACGAAAAATGCAACATAGAATAGCGTGTGTGTGAAAGCTGGTGTGATTTATATAATCAATCAAAACACAGGGCCATCGGATTTCCAACTATCCGGCTTGACTGATTGGTAACGTTTCTGAAATAATGGATGTGTTAGGATTTTGATATTTCAAATTTCAATTCAATATTTTCAGTTTATTAGGTCAATTTCATAAAAGTATGAATCGAGGCTTTTGATCATAGCTACATATTTCTGGACTAGTGGGGTATGGAGCAGACATATTTCCGTGTCTACAAAAAAAGGAGGCAAACTTATACGATTTTATAAATAAACAAGCGATCCTCCCGACTTCGCATGGTTGCAATGCAGATGTACTGTAGGGAAAATATGAGCCTGATCATATTGGTGAAATAATTAAAATCGGTCGAGTAGTTTTTGAGTTAAATCAAAAAAAAACCTAGAACAGAGATTGAAAGTCCTCATCAAAAACTATTGCTGAAAGGATCCAAACTACAATGTTATCACTTATCTTTGTTTTTGTAGATTTTCTCAAAAAGCTGCCAATCAATTTCGATAAAATTGAGAACTTCCTTTTTCTTTGAAGTCTATTTTTTTAATTACAAAATGATTTATTTTGTTTGAAAACTTACCATACTGTGACCGCTGCGGCTGCGCAGGCTTAGCCGCATCTTCCAGTCACGCCTGGAGGCGTGGCCCTCCGTACTGAACGACCTCTTCATTGGCTGCGACATATTGCCAATTTTTTTACACACAAATTGTTCTCATAATGCGTCCCTATCGCGATATATATAGTTTCTATACACTGATTCTAATACTAACACTGATAGACTTACATATTATTACACTAGAAACATATATTTACTGAGAAAATAAACTACACGCTAAAGTTGGGGATGAAACCTGAAGAGAGATTGGAGAGAATCTGAAACAAAGAAAGAATTTAATTAGTCTTTTCCTGTAAATTATGTAATATTTATAAGAAAATTAAACATTCAAGGAATTCTACTCGTAACAACATATTCTAATTTTTAATAATTAAATTTTGTACCATACTTATAACCTCTTTTTGGTTTATAATAGTCGGTAATTATGAAAACATGTCTCTTTAAAATTAAGTAATTTTATGATTTTAGCATGATACAATTCAGACGATGAATACGTGGGAACATTATCGATAAAATATTTTACCTACTGTAAAGACACACTGATTGTAAAATCTCTATGTATTGTCAAATACAGGAGTTATACGTATATCAATACATAGATGAGAAAATCGACGATTGAATATTGTTCGTGATTGAAACATGATCCTTTTTTATTCAGTTGTATTATGTTTCTGACTCTTGACGAGAGCACAATATACGTGACAAACTTATTATGATATTTCTTAAGAGATATTTATCCTTTGCGATTCCCCTATTTCTCCCTTCCATTTAGAATACTGTATGATGTCGAAAAGCCCAAGATTCATGGCTCTCTATTAATAAATGTTAACAACATTTCTAATATAACAGGCGATTATTTGATATGATACTAGCGATACGCCCCGGCTTCGCACGAGTGCTATTTAGATGTATTATACAAAAACAATAGCCTATGTTACTCGATGATAATGTGGCCTTCTATTGGTGAAAGAATTTTTAGAATCGGTCGAGTAGTTTTTGAATTAAATCGTAAAAAAACAAATAAATCTTTCCTCTTTATAATATTAAGTATAATATTTTTTTATATCACTGCAAAGGAAAATATTATTACTACGAATCATATATTTCCCTGAAATATGAAGGCTATTTCATTACACACAATTTGCTTAAGGTAAATGTAGTTTCCGTACATTAGTTAACGATGTAAGTGACTGATTATCCCACTTTTGATGGATTGCAATAATTAATACTACATCGATGCATCAGTTTTGGCAGTTTATATCATATTAATTCAATTATGTTCTCATAATCATTTATGTCGTCCAGACTGAAAGAAAGAAAAATATGTATTACAAAAACTTATAAAATACACTAACAATCACAGAAAAAAAACGCGCGAATGAGCCCGTCAAAATATGTATGATATCAGTGTCATCTCACGAATCTTTTTGCCGTGTTTTGTATGTTAAATTGATGTGTAATCTACAGAATGTGATTAAATTTCGTACATTTATGAAAACCTTATTATTTACGAGTATTGTAATGATTTTCGTATTATTTTCGCTCGAATATGCCTCTATTAGACAGTAATTTATATTTACCCATATACCTGACATACATAGATTTATTGGCTGATTCTTAATATATAAAGGAAAGTCTTTAATATTTTAACTGTAGTAGATAGCTTTTAAAAATTAGTTATAAGTGAAGTAAATATATAACCTCGTTCATATTTTAGCAAGAAACGGGGAAGCAAGGCGTTCCTCAGCATGAAAATAATAGGTAGTGGTGTGAAAATTTTAACAAGTCTCTTTCAGTCTAGCTTTAATAATATTTTATTAGAACAACAGTGTTAATTGCATTCCTTAAAATAGCACACATAATAAAAATTTCCGCTGTAGGTATGCGGTAATTGAAATTGAAAGAATCTCAAAATATAACTTTAATTTTACGTTTCTAATGAAAGGGAAAACAATACTTTTAACACGTTGAGGACGGTACAGATTTTGATTTGTCGAACCCAAGGACGGCAGTAAAAATCATATTACCTATACGATACGAAATATTCGTTTGTTTGTTTGTTGCGATTTAACTCAAAAACTATTCAACCGATTTAAATTATTTCATTAATAGAAAGCTACATTATCAGCGAGTAACATAGGCTATATTTTTTGTATATAGTACAACTACATTGCACCTGTGCGAAGCCGGGGTGGGTCGCTTGTGTCTTATATGGCGGCGCATTGCATACAATGCTGTGTAGCGAAACTTCAGACGTAAAAGTGCAGTTTCCTTTAAGTAAATCGAAAAGGGTAACAACATTTTGCCGATTTTGCCAAGGTGAACCAACACTATGTCTAACGTAAAATGTTATAAAAAACCCTCAAAGCAAATAAAATGTAAATACAATAAGTCTTTTATTAACGCGAGTATCACACATTTAGATAAAATACTGTATACCGGATTAAAACGCGATTTATTGTTTAAATTATTTATCCCGACGTTTCGGATGCTTTTCAGCAACCGTGGTCGCGGGAGACTAAACTACTATTTAAACAATAAATCGCGTTTTAATCCGGTATACAGTATTTTATTTAAATACAATAAGTCTTTAATATTCTACCTGTAAAAATAAGTTTTTCAATTTTTCAGTAAAAATGTTATATTTAACCCATTGACATAGTACCTATATTGTTGATCGAAGATTTAACCACATTAAGTAATTTTCATCTAACAAAACCATCTTATAAGACTATAGCTAATATAAGCCACCAGTCTTACCACCAGTAGGGCTATCCACGATCATTCGAAATTGATCCGCCCGGAAAGCTACGCTCTCCCACTGAAAGTTGTTTCGTATTTACCGGATATGAAAATGGTATTCACAATTCCTATAGGATTGAGCATCGGCATTCTTCGGGAGGTTCCGATTAGAATCTTAGTATAAAATTATAGAAAGCTAGATATATCGGTACGAAATCTTGTAATATCGGAACGGAAAGTTTTCGAATGATCGTGAATATCCTACAGATGAACCATTCGTGTGTGAACCACCGGTAGTACACGCCATCCTCAACGTGTTAAACACACCTCAATACTGACTGGGGTTTGAGATGACTTCATTGCATTTATTAAATGCTATAGCGAAAATAACTCGAGAAGTAACAATTCTTGACCGATCATGTTGACATTAGGTCTTTATCTAGGTCAAGTAGGGAGATGAGTGATGATTTGAAAGGCTCAAGAGTCTTCCGTGAATACAAACGTACTCGTATCAAGGAAGTAAAGGTGGCTTAATAACCCTCTGTTTTAAAAATCGATTCCAATCGAATATATAAAGTACTAGCAACACGCCTCGGCTTCACACGGGTGCAATGTAGTTGTACTATACACACTACTTATGTTACTCGTTGATAATAATGTAGCTTTCTATTGGCGAAAGAATTTTTAAAATCGGTTAAGTAGTTTTTAAGTTTGTTCATGACATAGAAAAGTCCAATAATATAAATCGTTCCTCTTTATTATATGTATTAGTAAGTATTAATTATAGATGAAAATAGCTAATACTGGTAAACCATCGCAGTAATGAGATATGAATAATTAACTTCATAATTATATTCTTTGTTGTCTTAAGACCCGTATGAATCCATTAGATCGGTCTATTTACTAGGCAACTCAGAAATTTTGCTAAGAAAAGTTTTTATGTATGAGGCCTTGACCAATTATATTTAATCTTTTTAAAAAACATGATTATTTAAAAGTAAAAATTTCGATCATTCGAATTTCGAATTTCCCTCCACATTAATTTGAGAGATAAATTGATTTATCGTATCTCATTGAAAAATGTGTCTGCGTCGGGAACATTTTCGTGCGATGATTTACGGTTTTTGACTTCAAAAAGCATTTATGGATGAGGGACCTTCTAAAGCAACCATCTACTCTGCCGAAGGACATGTTTTTAAATTCTGTGTAATGTTGTCCTCCTTCTACCAAGCCGGCTACCGAAGCAATATAATATTCATAGATAGAAAAGTTCAGTCTATGGATTTTCCATCATTGACTTATGTCTACTGTTAAGGCCTATTTACAGGATGCCATTTTTTGTACATACAAGAACAATAATTGAATGCAGTAATGGAGGCGCAATAGTTGATATCCAAAAATTGTAAAGCTTGAAATCTCCTATAGATTGGTGTAAATAACTCGTTTTTACAAAATATTTCAGATAATTAATCGATTTTCCCTGTAAGGGGGTGATATAGTATAAAAAGTAAATTCAATCATCTTTGATATCTTACGGTTCAGAATCTTATTTTTATATTATGATTACAAATGTACGGTCGGAGGATCTTAAATAATATAAGGATTCGTGAAGATTGAATGAATATTAAATTTAAAGAGCATATTTGACCTTTATACACTGAGAACTCAGCTCATTCTAAGCGAAAGCCTTCTCGATTTAAACAAAATTGGGTACAAAGCTGTCTTAATCCAAATAAGAGATTCATTTGCGAGAGGCGTAAAAGCATTTTGCGTTACTTCATTTCAGTGCGAGGCAATTTGCATTGAGTTTCCGGCTGAAACTTGGTTTACAAAATTCACCATATACTTTTATACGCAATGTTAATTATTAACGTGAAGTGTTCATTATGTATTCGTCAATAATATTGGAGCGTTGATGGAGGTAGGGATCATTAATATTTAATTTTTATATCGGATGTATTTAAGCACAAGCTTTACTGGTACTTTTTGCCAAGGGAACAATGATACGCTGTTGATCGATTCATTTTTAATTCGAATGTATGGAATGGATAATTCAACCTTCCCATTTTTTCTGTCTTTGAATGGAAGTTTATTACGAAAGGTTTCGTTAATTTTCCCACATGTTTAGTGGTAAAATAAGGCATATAAACATATTTGTATATAGAAACACTAGCTGCACAACCGGACTTCACATGGCTATACCTAGTAATAAAGAAAAAGTAACCAAATCATTTTTTGTCAAGAAAGTTGAAAACCGACCTATTTTTATATCTGCCAAATATATTAGACATAAAAAATCATAAGAATCGGTCGAGTGGTTTCGGAGTACGATCACAAATACAAATACGAGATATTTATATATATAATATATAGATGTACACAAATAAACATGACAGGTGTATCTGTGGATATATGGCTATGAGTATAACCGTTGGATACAAGGTTCTGTAACTATTTTTCAAACAATCGAGGCGTAGCGAACATCTTTGTATTTTATGAAACAATATCACAAACTAAGCGAACTTGCCAGCCATCTCGTAGTTTCTCACGTAAATAAAAATCTTTATAATGTTTTCTATACCAATATTATAAAGAGGATAGATTTATTTGTTTGTTACGATATCTATGAAAAGCTACTCGAGCGATTTTAAAAACTCTTTCACCAATAGAAAGCTATATATTATCTAGCTATATTATGTTGGCTAGGAAAAATTGATTATGACGGCACTGAAAAATTAATAAGATAACTGATAGAAGAAAAAAACTCACCATACACACATAATACTCACAAAAAAAAAGACCGGATTTCAGTAAAGCGTTTTTGGCAACTCATTTATGAGGTTTATATTTACATACAAACATAGATTTATATTTTTATTATCTTTTCTTTTTTTCTTAATTATATTCTTAGCTGTAAGTTAATGTTAAGGGGTTAAAGTTGATGTTCTTGGTTTTATTATTGTATAAGTTTTTTTTTCTTTCTTTGTTATTGTTATTTAAGTTACAACGCATGCCACCTGTACTCTCTTATATGGGAAGGAACTGGCCTCCTTAACACAGGAACTCCCTAGCTAGGAGGCCAGAGCCTCACTTTATTAAGATGAATTGTAAACATAAAAGTGGTGAAATAAATAAATTATTATTATTATTATCAGCGTGTTATATAGGCTTTTTTACATTGCATTCGTGCGAAGCCAGGGTCTGTTAATAGTCAATATAAAAGATATAACTTATTGATATAGGTATAGTATGTCATTAAAAACACGACAATAAGGGCCGGTCTCACCGCTTGCTGATAAAGTCCCGAATAGCCTATTCGGAACTTATCTGCAAGATAAACTACAAATTTCGGTTTCACAAGTCTTGAATAGAAATATCTGGCAGATAAAGTTGCTGGTAACTTAACAGCCGATTCAAGTGGATGTTAGTTTTTAACTGGAAGATAACATATAAATGGCGGGAATAGAAATAGTTTTGGAATATTTTTCAGTATAATAAATTCTACTAGCATTTCCAAATTAACCAGTGTAGACTGTAGTCACGAGATGAATTTATATGAATTTTTATTTGATGAATTCGAATAATTGCCGTAGACCAAATTATTTTGAATCACTCGCCGATAAAGATTTTAGAATTCAATTCCTTACCAAAATGGCTGTTTATAATATTCTACAATTAATAGAAAGTGATATAAAGATTACAACTGATTGGTAAGTAAAGTATTAGATATATGACATTTCAATTATCTTTATTATTTTTTGTCTAGATTGCACCCGTGCGAAGCCGGGCGGTTCCCTAGTAGTTAATCAATATTAACAAATTGAATATTTAAGGAAAACCTGTTAAAATAAAGAAAGTTCTTATTACAATATGTCATTTATTTTCCAAGTGAAAAATCAATACTATATTGTACTACTGTGCACTACTTACAGAATCCTGATAAAAAAGTTTATGACTGTATGAGTTTATGATTAGTATTTAACTAAAATTTGCACAAAAAATAAAACACTGTAAGTTTGACTCCCGAACTTATGATTTTTTTTTCACTTTTGTCCCAAATTCTTATTTAATAACTCTATTTTGAGAAGATGTTGTTTTTCTAATTCGTGTATAATATCCTTGTTATCTCTTTTAACACCCTCATATTTTAACTTGAGGTGTTTGTAATTGCGATATATTGACCCAGATGATGTTTTAAATACCGTTCCAAGATCCTTCCAGTTTTTCTTTACTTTACCAAGTCACAGTCGCATCACGTTTTTTTGCGTCTGCAAGCGTTACTAGATCCGTTTCATCTTAACTAAAATTAAAGCTTCTTTCACGCTTATGTTTTTCTATTTCAAATAAATATAAAATAACAATATAGTCAATAAGCCGAACAAGTCAGATTCCTTGTCACAAATGACATCTGCGTTTCCATTTGACGTAAATACATTTGGTACACAAACTTGTAATCATACTAATATTTATTATTTATATTACATACACTGTCTATTATCATCATAATATATTAAATCATATTTGAGAACACTAAAAAAGTAAACGTATCTCATTTTAAATAAAAAATAATATACAATTTAAGTTTTCAAAATAGATTTTAAATAGCAATAATTTGCTCGTCGTATCGAAACGTAAAAATGCGATGTTGCCGTTCCGTCAAATAATAAGTGGCGGATAAATTTATTTGCCAGTTAATTTATCTATGAGTTAGATGGTGAAACAAAAAAAATATATCAGCAACCTTTAACTGTGAGATAGTGTTAAATGGCAAATAACTAACTGAATTTGCCAGTTAATTTATCTATGAGTTAGATGGTGAAACAAAAAAAATATATCAGCAACCTTTAACTGTGAGATAGTGTTAAATGGCAAATAACTAACTGAAACTTTATTCAGAACCGGTGAGACTGGCCCTTAGACGAGTAACGCTGTCAGTAGTTATTAAAATAATGACTAAAGTATTTTTTTAAATATGGTTTCCAAAAAATCTAAATAATAAATTAAATCACGATAACAGTATCACTGTAATTAAACGAAAAGGTCTATTTTTTAGAAATACTATTTGTTTACTTTTTACCTCCACAAATGGCCTATTTGCTAGTGATTTTTTGCATTTATTGTTTATAGGTATTTTAGAAGAATGTAAGTAATTCAAAAAAGGAAACAGGGCAGGAAGGAATAAGTGATTAAAAAAGTATATATATTTTTGCCTAAAATCTATATCCAGAATTTGCAAACATAAAATCGTTAGTACCAGGATATTTAACAAAAAATATACACTTAATTCAATTCTTTATCATTTCATAGATCTTTTTAACACATCTCTAAAACGTACTCTTGGGCAAATATTATCAAAAAGAAGTAAGTGTTTTTTGACAATATTTACTTAATAGCTTAGTTTAGTTTAATTATGCATTTTTTACTAAAAAAATATTTTCAAAGAAAATGTTATTCAATAATGTTCTTACAACACGCATGACGTAAACATACATTTTTTTATATGTACTTTTTGAGAAATATTTTGTTATTAATAGTAGTGCTTATAATATGTATATTATATGACTGTTTGATGCCAAAATATATGAAAACAAAATAATGTTGTTTGTGCAGTAAGTGCCACTATATTGTAAAGTCACTTGTCTTTGATTTAAATAACTATAATCATATTTTTGTATTGAAATATCGTTAGAAAATTAACTCCTTCGATCACGTTCCTCGCGCCGTGCGAACTACCCGCAATTTCAAACTAGGATTCAGAGCTTTAGTCACCTAACTCATTGGATAACTAAGGTTGTAACTTGACGAACGGTTACTCTCTTGAATACAAATGGTCTCCACCGCTTTCTAATCCAATTAATTTGTTATCTAATTTAACCTTATCGAGAATAATTTATTGAATAAAATACTGGTACTTTATTGCTTAATATTAGTTTTTATTTAAGCGAGTATCACAAAATAAAATACTTTATACTAGTAGTAGTATAAAATGCCAATCTGCCCGTGACCACGGTTGCTGAAAAGCACTCGAAACTTCCGCGCCAGTATAAATAATAATACATACATACATCACGCCTCTTTCCCATTGGGGTAGGCAGAGATCACGGAATTCCATATGCTCCGATCATTACATCCTTACATACCACTTTCGCTTCTTCCACTTTCATCAATGCTTTCATACACACTCGTCGGTTTCGAGTAATTTTGACCTGGCCCTTTTGAAGAACGTCCCTGGTGGCCTAGCACGAACGACTATCGACAAAGTATTCGAATCGTCTAACTGTCAGTTGTATGAAAAATTATTTGAAATTTCATACAAATGACAGTTCGACGATACGAATACTCTTTCGATACTTGTTCGTGCTCACCCCCCTGATCTGATCGAGTTCACCTAGTTCGACCACTCCCGACTCTACCACTCACACCAGTTTCAGGTTATCCGGTATAAAGTATTTTAATTACTTATATTAGTTTATATTGCAGACCAGTTACGAAAAATATCCGAAAAGCAGTGGTTCGCTTTCAATATTACTAAATATTCGAAGTCAACCAAAAAAAGTTCATCGATGCATTATTATTTTATATTCTGTGACTGAACCAACAATTAAAAGCCTCCCGGTTGAATGAATCCGATATTTTAATAGTTATTCTGTTATTCAGAATATAACATATAGAGGAATCCAACAATGATAGCTTTCAGAAGAGCTTTTCTTATATTAGATATCGACAGACGAGCATGAGGCTAACTTGATGTTAGGTAATACCTCAGCCACAGATGTCAATGATGCGCTGTCATCCTACTTTTTACTTAGCATCCAGACACCCATAGACTGAAACCGAAACGCGCAATACGCGGTTATTTCATCTATGAACGGTGGTTCGTTACCCGGTCGGAATTTCAACATTCCTCCCACCCGCTCAATGCCCAAAGCTACCAGACGTGGGGAAGACAGAAAATTATAATCATGTTGTTATGCAGGTGTTCTTCCAAACGCGTCAAATATTTTATATCTTTGCGTATAGTAATGATTTATCAGACACAAATTTTAAATCTAATATATTTAGATCTTTATCGAAATAAAAAAAATATGACAGTCACTAGTTGAGTGTAAAATTGTTAATAAATGATGCAGAACTTAAAATTTGATAGGTATTAGTGATTTATGAATTTTTATTGTAGCCCAGTATAATTAACAAGAGGAGTAATCGCGAGTGTAATCACTGTTACCTACCTAATGTTAATATTGGCGCAGAGTTCTGAATGCCTAAAAACAGCGGCCTTGAAAAGGTCAAAGGGTCAAAAAGTCTTTAACGTGGAATGTCAAACCAAATCTTGCAAAAAAGATAAATATTTATCGCCGATGATTTACAAATTTCGATAAGAATCGGTCATTATTTAGAAGATAAACAATCAATAACCATTTTGATGTTATCATCAAGTATCTATCTTGTAAATTACCAAAACTATTAGATAAGATATGTCTGATAAGTGAATGATAAGCTGAAGATAACAGGTATCACCTGAATTAAGGTAATTTTCATTCTTGTATAGTTGATAATGTTTTAATACATTTTGATCATTGCTACGCGATCTAAAAATCTTAAATAAAATCTTCTAATATATACAATTTCCATGTCACAATGTTAGTTACCGTACTCCTCCGAAACGGCTTTACCGATTTTTACCAAATTTTATATGCGTATTCAGTAGGTCTGAGAATCGGCTACTAACTATTTTTCATACCCCTAAGTGATAAAAGTTGATAAGAGTCACCCTTAAATTTTTTATTTTTATTTTTGGACGAAATTTTTTTTTTTATTTTTTTATAATGTGGTATTAAAAAATACAAACAACCCAAAATTTTTACTTTTTTATCACCAACCCCTGCTTTTTAGAAATTATTTACATGGCAAATCAAAGTTTTCCGGGTCAGCTAGTATAACAATAAAATAATAACATAGTATTGATAGAAGAAAATATGAAAATGAAATTTTAGAATTTGCAATTAAGGTCTCTTCATTATTAATTTATTAGCTATTACGAAGATATAATATGTCATTAGCTTTCAACTTTAAGTTCAAACAGACGCTATTTACGATAAAATGCTTGGAACTAGTTATGCCAAAATATACCAAATTATTTCGTCATGATTCTGAAAAAAATTAAGACTTTTGTTTGAGTTGTGATGATTTTTCTCTTCAACTTCAATTTCAAAACTTCACAAATTTTTTGATATATTTTGGCAAAACTATGAAAAGTTGTTTCAATCTTATAACAAGTGTCTCAGGATGTATTCAAAATTAGGATTCCTTAATCCTTAGGCTTCTTTCGCAGCCTGCTATAATGAATGATTAGATAATTGATTAACCTAGATAAATTTTTTACTGATAGTCGAGCGATAGGCTAAATTGATGGTAGGTTAGCCACAAAACATCAATCAGTGATGCGCTGTCGACCTACTTTTACTTGAAACATTTAATAATCTCTAGATTGAAGCCGAAGCACGCAATTCACTTCACGGATTATCTATCTTTCAATAGTCGTTCATTCACGGTCGAAATTTCTATTTTCCTCTTTGTTGAAATATCCGAAGTGAACGGAAGATCTGGCGGAGTTCGATTCCGCGACCCATTCGAGTGTAAGCCAACGTCCCTTAATTTTCCATACAATAGTTTATGAGTACATAGATTGAATATTATGTAGGATACTAAATTTTCTAATTAAAAGTTGCCATGGTAACTATTTACATTCAAACAAGAGAAAAATGCACCAGCACCATCCTATCTGTCCCAACGCGACTTTTATTTTCCTATTTTTGTGAAATAGTGTAGTATCATATCATTTCTTAGGTAGTTTTTTTTATGACAAAAATATTAAAAGTGTTACGTATAAATATTTAGTAGAGAAGTATATAGTGACCTCAAACCTATCCAGAAATATTTTTCCATCCAGACGTTTAAAACATAGTGACTAAACATAGGAAAAACTTGTTAACTAAAAACGATACATTTTGAAAAACTCAAAATAATTCAATAACGATAGGTTTTAACAGAAAATTTTGGGAATACAAAAATTGCATATTTAAAACTCAAATGCAATGGAATGTTTTCAGATTTTCTTTTATTTTTTGGAGTATTTTTTCGAATTTCACGAGTGAATTTTTTTTTACGAATGAAACGTTGCCGTATGAAAAAGATTTCATTTTACCGAAAAAAAAAGCAGTTGGAATTAGAAGCAGCAAATATTAATACCCAATGCGCCAACACCTAAGAGCTTGTGGCGCTTTATGATAATTCCAAATTCAAATCTAGCAAAATTTGAATGTATCTAGCTTAGATTAATAATAATTGGTCTCCGCGCGCTACGACTAGATACCGCGCTATAAAGAAAAATAGGTTCCTGAATGCGGCAACTCAATATTGTAGTGTGTGTAAAACACTGAGATTCGTTATATTATTTTACTGTGAAATTTATGACGATTTATACAATACGTCCAGAACAGAAGAAGGGTACATACGACGTTTTGTAAAATTAAAGTTATCTAGTTAAGTTTATTCTTATAAAAAACTCATTCGATTTTTGAGATTTCCATCCATTTAAAAGTTTCAAACGTGAATTATTTCGACAAAGTTAAACAGCACACGTCCAAAACAGAAACTGTAATTATAGCCTGATGTCTGTTTACTTAGTGACCAAGCTGAAAGCACCGATGTTTTCCATTCAGAAATTCATTGGTACATTGAATACTTTAATTAAAATGAATACGGTTGTTGGAAACGTGATATTAAACCATAATCTCTCAAGGGGAAATCATATTTGAATTTTATGCTAACTAATATAACTATAAAACCTCATGAATAAACTAAAAGATATGTATATTGTCAATTTTTTTAAAGTATTAGCTATAGTTCAGTAACTGCATAAATTTTTTGAAGTGCTAATAAGTTTTAAAAGACACAGTATGAGCTTTGAACTTGAGCAGAAGGGAACAATCTGAATATGTATGTAGGACATTTTAATTCACCACATCACGATTTTAGCAGTTCCGGCGCTCTAAGTGGAATCGCCAAGTATTTGGCTCACAAAATTGTGCAAATAGGAAAAATACTAAGTAATTACTATTACAATTAGTTTATTAAGTACCGATTTTTACACAATCGAGTATATTTTCAAGTTTCTGTATCATGTGAAATATATGTTTATCTATATTGTTGCCCGTCCTTTGTCAAATTTTACAATGTAAGTGTTAAGTCAATAATTCAGGGGAGAAGCCAAAATGAGGTCAAAATCAATATATCGTATGAAAAAAATCATTGAATAAAATGTAAGTAATCAAAACACTGTCATGGCACTTTGGTACATAACGAAATGAAATATAAGGTATAAAGAATCCAAGGTTTCATATTAGAACAGCAGTAGGCTCTCAATGTTCCCAGAAATATCGACTTTTTCGAGATATGATCCTCAAAGTGTATACTTTTGACTATAATGAAATATAGAGAGTTGAAAGGAAATATATGAAAGAATAGAAGGAAGCAAACTGGACATATCAAACAAAATGCCTCGAGAAAAGAGACTCGAGTGCCGATACTTTTTATATCAACTTTCAAGTATGTCAGCCTAGTACGCAAGTATCTATCGATAAAAGCTATTTCCACTCAATAGTTCTGCTTGATTTTTATTTTTCTCCTGCTCTTGCTAGTTATTATCGTCTTTTATAGGAATATTACTTTTTTATGTTTGATATCGACTTAATAATCGAAAAGAATAATGCCCTTCACCTCACTACCCTACTCCTATACTCACAATCCCTTTCTTTATCGTTTCATAGATATTTTTAATACAAAACTTAATTATTGTCCAGAACTTACTCTTGGGCAAATATTGTCTTTTTGACTTTATTGCTTTTTGACAATATTTTCTTAGTAGTGTAGTAATAATGTACATAATATTGTCTTTTATTAACGCGAGTATCACACATTTAAATAAAATACTGTATACCGGATTAAAACGCGATTTATTGTTTAAATTATTTATCCCGACGTTTCGGATGCTTTTCAGCAACCGTGGTCGCGGGAGAGAGGAGTCTCCCGCGACCACGGTTGCTGAAAAGCATCCGAAACGTCGGGATAAATAATTTAAACAATAAATCGCGTTTTAATCCGGTATACAGTATTTTAGTAATAATGTAGTTTAAATTAATAATACAATTTTTTCTAGTTTTTTGTTTCCAAAAAAAATATGTTATTATTTTCTCAAAACTATAAAAAAGTTAACCCGCCACTGAGTGACAACTAGAAAACGTAAACGACTAACGACAAAATTATTACGTCAAGAGATTTATATAAAACAGACCTGAAGCACTATGGAAGGAACTTACGTTGAAGGAGAAAGGTATTATTTAAGTAAAACATCTTCCTCGAGACATTTTTCAGTTAATATTCTTCTTGAAAGAACTTCATAACCTTGTTTACAGCGTCGTACCACAAACGTGGTTATAATCAAAGAGAATATTTTGATTAAGCATAAAATATTTTTAATATTATAGCCGAAATATTAAATTATGTTTTAAAATGATAATATCATCTCTACGTTTAGCAAACATTTTATGTGTTATACAATTTTATTTTCAAGGAACGAGCTTTATGAGCAGATAATGAGGTACTAAATCAAGGGTGATTATTTTAAAAAATATATAATTAGGTATATTTCATTTTATTATTATTTGTACTTATTTTTATTACCATAACTTTAACACTTTTCTAATAACCTTATAATAATATTCCTAATTTTTAAAACGGAAAATTTTAATAAAATTTTCACGGATTTTAAAATAAATGTATTCTTTTTTTAATGGATAGACAGTTTTTTAGTAAAATCCCGAATAGATTGCAATATAGTCGGTTCAACCATTTCGGAGTTATGTTACTACAGAAAAATACACACAAAGACGCACTACTTTTCTTCTTTTCTTTGAGAAAAAATAAAATAAATAGGTATGTGTGTACTTATGTACACGCGTTAGAAGTTATACTTCTTTGGCGTCTGAAGAAAAATTTTAAAAAACAAAACTGCAGTAAATTTCGAAGAAAAATGTTAAAATCAATCAAATTCTATTCTGTAGCCAACTTCATCATGTCGTTTTTTTAGGACATCGTGCGCGCGCAGTTCATGAATTCACTCTCATCCAAACGCGCCAAAAGAAGTATAACTTCAAAAATCCTGCCATCTAAAATCTATTTCGACGTGCTGTGCATTAGATAGATAGATATCAAGTTTATTTGCAATCTTAAACACATAAAACAAACAAAAAAACGGAAGATGCAATCATTTAACAATTATGTAAATAATAATAAGTGATGGGAAATAACCCTCATCAGCTAAGCGGCGACTAATGTCGTTACACTGATTTTCAGTGGAGACCCTGGCTGTAAGGACTTACGGACTTATAAATAAAAGTTATATTAAGTTTACGAAAATTATAATAATAATAAAACAAAAATAAATAAGGAATAATAAATATATAATAGTGTAAGAACAAGAACAAGAATTAAGTTTTTTGTGAGTAATGCGCTCTGATATTAGAAAAGTAGGTTGTACTCTTGCTTGATTATTAAAAGTAATTTAAAGTTTTTTAATTTATTAGCCGCTAGAATTACACGAAGTAGATATATTAGAGATAGGAGTGTAATGTATTAAGTAGAAATTTTCAAAAACCACTAATAATAATAAAAGAAGTCTGCGTAGACGAAGTCGCGGGTTGAAGCTAGTACATATTAGAATAGAAGTTAACTTGTAATATAACCTCGTTGGAGCTACAAAATGCAAAAGGTTAAATTCTTTCACTATGTTAGTAAAAGTCTATTATTATTTCTTTTAAATACAGTAAAACACGTTTGTGATTTAAACTAGAAGAAAAACTTAATTATTCTTAATAAAGAGGTACATTTGTATTGTATTTACTCAGCTTTACTGTAAATTCTTTTTACTGGCTTTTCATCGACGTAGACAAAACGTAGGTGAAAAGGATTTTACACAAACAAAGGTTTTTCAAAACCTACACGTTTTTCTTTACAGAGGTAAACACATTATTTATTAAATTTCTCTTTCATCGCTGTTTTTATTTTCCATACGTTTATTTATCTATATATATAAAAATGAATTGCTGTTCGTTAGTCTCACTAAAACTCGAGACCGGCTGAACGGACTTATCTTATCTTCGTCTTGAAATGTTCATGGAGGTCTAGGGAAGCTTTAAAAGGCGAGAAAAAATCGAATAATTTCCGGGAAAACCCTAAAAACAGCCCTTTTCTATTTCCCATACAAACGTTTTCTAGAGTCAATTTAATTATATAATTTCGAAGCCAAAATTGTGGCAGAACAACGTCTGCGGGGTCCACTATCTATACATATAATAAAAGAGTAGGATCGAAATTACGCTTCACTAAATATTTTTACCAGAAATTAAAAGGGGTGATAAAAGAAGGGCAGCAGAATGCATAAATGCAATTTTTAAGATTCTTGTCTGTCTGTCTGTCTGTCTGTCCGTCTGTCTGTCTGTCTGTCTGTTTGTTCACGCTAATCTCCGAAGATACTGAACGGATTTTCATGCAATTTACACAAATATATTAAGTAAAGCCCGGGGCAACATATAGGCTTTGTTTTATCGAAATCGGTTCTCAGAAAGAAAAGTTATCATCATTTAAAAATAATTTTAAAGGCACCATATCACCAAATTGCAATGCAAAATGACTCGCGTTGAACTTTTTCGAATTGTCAGATGTCAATCACAGTTTGATATGTAAATGAAATACTTTGATTATTTCGCCATTTCCGATATATGTAATCGTAGAATAGTGGATATGCAGGCCCATTGCGTAACTTAGATGCGAGTTCGAATCTGAAGTTGAACGGAAATATTTTTTTTTTTGTATTTATTTTTTTATTTTTTTAAAGAACTATATTATAAAAAATAGAAAATGTATTATTGAAATATTATATGAAAAGATATTTCTTATGAGATCGTTTATTTCACCTTTTCATCCATCCTTTCTCTACAGAATTACAATTATTCGACATTGTTTTTATTGCTTCTTAAGGACTGTCTTCGTATCTTAGAGGTTTCCGCATTTAGCACAGGAAACCCGAGTAGGAATCCCGGGAAAAGGGAATTTAATAAAATGTCTCAAAATGAAAATGATCAATTAAATGAAATAAATATCGAGGTGGATACAGTATCTTCACCACTAATTAAATTTATAAAAAAAATAAGTAAATTTCTTTAAAGTCAGGTTAATTTTTTCAACAATGGTATTTCTATTGAATTTCAAATCATACTTCGAACCCCAATCTCAACCACCATTAAACGTGTCGATAATATGATGCAAAAGCAACCGTCAATGACTAATTTGATAGCTCATTCCCAAAAGAAATCACCAAGTACAGAGGATGGAGGATATGTCATTTGAAGAAAGCTTGCTCAAAAGCGAACCCCACGCGAACGAAGTCGCGGGCATCAGCTAGTCTTAAATAATAATAGTTAATTTACTGTATGATGCAGGCAAAAGTTCCATGCAGGCATATGATTTTTTTATATTTAAACGAAATCAAATACTAGCCGACCTAGCAAACCACGACAAAATTTTGTCGCCCGGTTTCTCGTGTTTTAATCGATTATCTCTTTGTCTTCCGGGTCTAACATTATACTTAAAACTCGACTTCTAATGTCCAAAGTAGAGATTATTGTCGATCGAGATATCTGGTCTATCATAATTGACGATGTCGAGATATCTTATATCGTCTTCACTCGTCTGCGTCATGCTAGGCGGGCAGTTAATCATAACTTGTTATGTCTTCAGGAATACTTAATGACATCGCGAAAAACACGCACCCAAAACATTTATTTATATTTTTTATATTAGATAGACGAGACAGTGTTCGTTGAACGTGAGGATAACGCGATGCTTGGCATTATCACAGCCACATAAAACATGTCAATAATGCGCTGTCGATCTATATTTTACTTCGAGCATTTTGAAATATATCTACTGAAACATGCGAAACTGAATTTAGTCTTCATGATTTTGCCACCTATGAAATATAGGTCTATATGGAAGGAAAATATGTTTAAACATAGTTTATAATCATGTAGTTACAATGGGAAACGACGATCCACAGGATCACAAGGTATCTAGCCCACCGTGATAACGAAATTCCCGGATAAACTGCGAATATTGCTGAAAGGAAATTTCGGGTTTGTGGGATTTTTTATATTATCTAACAGGCAGAGGCGGGACCGCCAAACAAGCCCAAATGCCCGGCTTGCTCTATTAATACAACCATAAAAATAAAAATAATAATGCCCTCAATTTAATTATATAAGTCATACATAACTTGTATGATTATGTAATTATATAGGTTATATATAAATATGTATTACGTTAAAGTCGCCAAGCCGGGTAGGCCTTGTATGGTGGTCCCGCCACTGCTAACAGGAATAAAACTCATGATCATGCTATTATTATTATTGGCGATGAATACGTTGGTACTGGGTTCGAGGATTGAAAGAATATTAAATCGGAAAATACGTGTAATCGTTTTAAGATCAGTGGCAAGAAGACAAACCAAAAATCTAAACAAAGAACTACTATAATAAAAAGTATAAAAATGACATTATGTAAAATTACTCCAGTTATAACGGCGACAACCATAGCTGATTCAATGAACAAGGCAAGGGTATGTCAGAATTTGATTCTATAGAGCATCTAAATGGTACAGAAGCTTATCACCAACGCTATGACGAAGGATGACAGGTGAGGTCGGCTGGAATCGTAACTTATTGAACTTGACCGGACTAATGAAAGACCGTGTAATTACTGGAATATTTGATGGAAGGTTTAAATACAAGATTTAATGGAATTCTTAAACATATCCGGCATGAAGTACCAACAAGTATAATACAAGATCTATAACTTTTATAATTATTTTATTTAAAATCCACTTAAACCTATTTATTAAGGTTTATGATTCCTGCTGATTGCGAGAACTGTAAGAATTCGAAATTTAAAAACAATTATAAATATTTTTTTTAATTTTGATGCTTAGTGTCACAACCTCAGTCACAACGATTTATAACCATTTTTTTTTCGTTCATATTGTGGCAAGCACATATATAATACATACTAGAAAACAGTTGGCAACGGTTAGAGACGTAACATAGTTCGATAAACCGTTACTTCCTTTATCTAAGGTCCCTGAGGTGTATCAGTTCGGAAACTAGTTAACAAGTACTTCCGTAGAATAGTTATATGCATCTGAAAATCTCCTGCGTATAATTTTTGAAGTCTAAGCTAATATAACGATTGTGAATGATATGTTGATATTTAATATTGTCTTTTATTAACGCGAGTATCACACATTTAAATAAAAAAATAAAAAAACAAAAACTTGGCGATTAAAAAGAGTGGCGGCGAGTTTCTTGCCAGTTCTTCTCGTCCGCTCTACGCCCTTGATTTGTGAACTGGTAGTAAATGTAAAATTAGAAGCATTTAATATTAGTAATATTAGTAATTTAATATGTATTATTTTTTATTCACGTTCATAGGTGTACATTGTGTTACCTAAATTAATAGATTATTTTTTAATTTAATTGAATTAAATATGGCAACTTTGTGACATTTCAAATACCAGACAACTGTCATCTTTCTGTCTCCCCGCGACCACGGTTGCTGTAAAGCATCCGAAACGTCGGGATAAATAATTTAAACAATATAAATAATAAATCGCGTTTTAATCCGGTATACAGTATTTTATTTAAATGTTGATATTTAATTTTTTACATAAGGTAAAATATATTGTGTAATAAAACAGGATCATCAATTATAATAGGTTTAATAAGCATATATTTTAATCTATACTAATATTATAAGGAGGAAAGGATTTGTTTGTTTGTTACGATTTAACTCAAAAACAACTCAAACGAATTTAAATTTTTTTCATCAATGGAAAGCTACATTATCAGCGAGTAATATAGGCTATTTTATTGTGTATCGTACATCTACATTGCACACGTGTGGAGCCGGGATGGATCGCTAGTCTTATAAATAAACAAGTGTGTGTGCTTAAGGACACATTCATTGTAAAAAACATTGTGATTTATTGCGTGTAAGTAATACTCTCAAACATTTCTTACTTGTTGCGCACTGATAAACGTCAGCACCAAACTGCACATAATGTCAGTCTGTTGCTGACATTATTTCTTTAGTAGTACGTGGCAATAGTTTTTACTTATTGGGATATGTGTTGTTTGCGACTGTGCTTTACGACGATCTACCGGCCTAGCATTACCGCCACGAGATATGTCGCGGATGAGAGAAGACAAACTAAGATGTAAGATATCTCGATATATTATACATCGACTTCGATAATTTTGATAGAAAAGATATCTCGATCGACAAATATATCTGTTTTTGATATTAAAAGTCGAGTTTTAATTGTAATTGTCATGTTAGACCCGTAGAGCGATAATCGATTAAAACATGAGAAAACGGCCGACAAAATTTTGTCGCGGTTGTCATGCTAGGCAGGCAGGCGACGACTGTAGTTGAGTTGAGAAGATAATTGTCTTTTTATGTTAGAAATCGACAGACGAGCATGAGGTTCACTTGATGGTTGAGTACTCCAGCCACAGAACATCATTCCATGATGCGCTGCCGACTTACTTTTTACTTAGAGTATTCGGAAATCCATAGACTGAAACCGAAACGCTTTTGCGCTTCACGGTTTTTCCATCTATAAATCATTTCTCCAAGGAATAAGGTCGAGTGTAGTGATTATGCAGAAGTGACTGTGCTACGGTTAGATCGATATCAGCAACCATGCATATATTCCCCATATACTCGGCATATATTTCGTTGTTTTTTGTTGATGGAGCTAAGAATACACTATTTTTTTACTTGTTTGTATTTTTTTACTAGTTTTAATTTCCTATATCACGTAAAATAGAACTTTATGATAAAACTAGTAACACGGACGGGCTCGTTGGCGCGTTCGGTAGAACACCTGCCGTGCGCATCGATGGGTCGTGGGTTCGAATCCCACCGGGAGCACATGCTTATAATTTTCTGTAAACATGTTTTCCCCACGTCTAGTAACTTCGGACATTAATCGGGTGGGAGGAATATCTAAATTCCGACCGGGTAACGAACCACCGTTCATAGATGGAAAAACCGTGAAGTGCATATTACGCGTTTCGGTTTCAGTCTATGGATTTCCGAATGCTCGAAGTAAAAATTAGGTCGACAGCGCATCGTTGACTGATGTTCTGTGGCTGAGGTATCACCTACCATCAAGTGAACGTCATGCTCGTCTGTCGATATCTGACATAAAAAAAAAAAAAAACACGCCCCAGCTTCACACGGGTGCAATACAGATGTACTATACAAACATAGCCGGTGTTACTCGGTGATACCATTATCACAAATTATAAGCTACATAGCTTTCTATTGGCGAAATAATTTTTAAAATCGGTCCAGTAGTTTTTGAGTTAAATCGTAACAAACATTTACGTCACTAATGGGGAAGAGAGAAGTGGCAACAAAAAATAAGTCAAGTCCTGGATTTTGTTCATAATTTGGTTGGTCGTACTTTTATGGGTGTTGAATAAATGTGCGTCATATTATTTTTTTTAGTTTAGTTACCAATTTAAGCGAAATTTTAATAATACAGTTAACACGTCAAATGGGGTGAACAAAAAATAAATAGTGCAATTTGAGAATATTACTTAATTAACATTAAAAATCAGATTTCCTCTAACTTCGCATATTTTTTTTTATACCAATAAATAGATATAACTGTAATTGAACCCGTGGAAACCCGTGAATCTTGGAAACTAGTATTAATAGAAGTAGTCATTGATCCACTCCATGCAATTTTGACAATTGTCCTGTACTCTACCCAACGTAAACGGTATTAGTAAATACAAACACTGTTTAGTTAGGACTGCTTTTGAGCAGTTTGCAAATTGAGTGTTTCTACCTATATGAGGTCACACCATCAAAACCTATTCTATACTAGCAACACGCCCCGGCTTCACACGGGTGCAATTTAGATTCACTATATATAAAAACTATGTTACTAGTTGATAATCTAGCTTTCTCTTGGTGAAAGAATTTTCAAAATCGGTCCAGTAGATTTTGAGTTTATTCATAACATACAAAAATACAAATCTTTCCTCTTTATAATATACTAGCGACCCGCCCCGGCCTCGCACGGGTGCAATGCTGATACTAAATACACTACAGAAAATCTGTTTTTATTATACATATAAACCTTCCTCTTCAATCACTCTATCTATTAAAAAAAACCGCATCAAAATACGTTGCGTAGTTTTAAAGATTTAATCATACAAAGGGACAGAGAAAGCGACTTTATTTTATACTAGTGGACCCTGCAGACGTTTTTCTGCCACAATTTTGGCTTCGAAATTATATAATTAAATTGACTCTAGAAAACGTTTGTATGGGAAATAGAAAAGGGCTGTTTTTAGGGTTTTCCCGGAAATTATTAGATTTTTTCTCGCCTTTTAAACCTTCCCTAGACCTCCACGAACATTTCAAGACTAAGATAAGATAAATCCGTTTAGTCGTTCTCGAGTTTTAATCAGACTAACGAACAACAATTCATTTTTATTTATATAGATAGACTATGTAGTGAAGTATAAATATAGATTCAAATACAAATATAACTTTACAAGTACTTTGATTTTTTAAAGTTGCCAATGTTAAATAATGGTTCAGAATATTGAGAAGAGCCGGCAAGAAATCGATAGTTAATACTCATTTAAATGATGCAAGTTTCTTGCCTGTTGCATACAATTAGATTGAAGCAATAAAGGACTTGAATGGTCTGAAAAACACGTTACATTCTTGATCTGTTATATAATTTTTATTAATGTTATTAATTTTGTTTCAATACTTTTCTTAATGTAAACAGCACATAATACTTATCCGGATGTAAAAAGTTGCTTACAATACTTGTTTCTCAATTATTCTTGTATGTACCTACAAGTAAATGGCATCATGTAAATGGGCCTTAACTTTTTTAGAGAACAAAATTATACAAATATGTTTAGAATGGAACTATCATAACAGTGGAAGTGTTCCACGAAGCTTCATTTGAGATAATCTATCTATTCTTATATTATACAGAGGAAAGATTCGTTTCTTTGTTATGGTGCAACTTAAAAACTACTTGTCCGATTTTTTTGGTATAATATTGCACCCGTGCGAAGCCGGGCAGATCCCTAGTGTGATATATTATAGTCTATTCATTAACACAGTAACCCAAACTAAAGATTTTCTGATCACGGCGCACTAGCGTCATAGCTAGTCGAATAGAGTACAAGGATAAGTAAATAGCCACAGAAATTAATAAATCCATCATATAAGCTGATAATGTTTTGAGAAATAGGAAATAATATACGATAGCCCTACGTGCAGTGGCGTAGCTATCATATGGCAAAGTGGTGCAGTGCACCAGGGCCCCGAAGCTAAGAGGGCCCCCTGGGCTTTGGAAAGAGCTCGAGCGGGAGCTGTTACTATTGCGATATTTTTTACTTCTCTGCACCGGGGCCCTTGTCCACCTAGTTACGCCACTGCCTACGTGGCCCTTCTTTACTATCTAAGGGCTAACAATGAGGCCAGGTTTTACTTTGGGAACCCTAGAATTAACAGTCTTAGTCTTATTCTGTTTTTTTTAACTGGTACCTGGTAATTTAGATTTTTTTATGTTAGATATCGACGGAGATTCACTTTTTTTTTTTTTATAATATAGGGGGCAAACGAGCCTGCGGCTCACCTGATGGAAAGTGAACACCGCCGCCCATGAACATCTGCAACACCAGAGGACTTGCAGATGCGTTGCCGGCCTTTAAGGTAGGAATAGGCTCTCTTCTTAATAACTTCTTCTTCTTACTTAATGGTAGATGATACCCCAGCCACACTCATCAATGATGCGCTGTCGACTTATATTTTACTTCGAGCATTCGGATTCCATTTCCATATCCAATTCATATTTCATCTATTTCCATTTCCAATTTCCATAGACGGAGACCGAAAAGTTACCCGTTCGGAATGTCGATATACCCTTGATCTATCTACGCTTTATTTATCACTTATATAATGAGGATCCGTAACGTTTTTAGTTGAGAATGCAGATTTAATGAGCTAAGAAATCCTTAACATACAGTGCAAAAATTTTTGTTCTACGATAATAATTGACGAAGTTATGACCAAATTACTAGCGAAGTTCAATGAGTGTCCGCCGCGGTTGCTATGACGTCACTGTGACGGTCGCCGCCTGTTAGGCGTATGGCGCGCAGTATTTTCTTTGGTTAATTGTCACTAAAACATTAAGTTTGTGTCCGATTTTTGTTTAATTCACCTTTAAACTATGTGTAAGTATTGTATAGGTCCGAAATGTACAAACACTTCTATTAAAACACCAGAAAAACTACTTTTTAACGTGCCGAAAAACCCAAAACTTCGTAAAAATGGTATTCTGTTGTAAGAAGATATGATAAAACTCTACCCTCTGCCCAGGCTACAAGACATTGGTGTGAAGATAGTTTCTATTTACGTACCTACATAACTATATCTATTATTTAGTTGATTTGGAAATAAGTTGATACCTACTATTACGTGTAGTGTACCTAAGTATTATCTTATTTTAATCCTGCTGTTTTAATCAAAACCAATAAAAACGTAACTACTTAATTTTTCTGAGTTTTGTGGATTGACCTACGTTCGTACCTAGTACCTACCTATTCCCATTTCTAGTAGGTAATATTCCAGAGTCAAAACAAATGACACAGGGACGTACTCGGGTAAAGCAAAGAGTGAATAACAATATTTTATAAGTATTTAATATTTATTTCAGTTGGAAGAAGATATGGAAAATTAGGTAAAGTTTAAGTTGCTTGTAAAGAAGCTTAAACTGAAGATTGAATGATAAGTTTCAAAAAATTAAATTGACAGAAGTGTACATAAAGAACAAAATATCATATATTTTTTGCTTTATATTGAAGTCATCTACCTAAATATATACTGAACGAAATATTTGTAAAAATGGCAAAAAAACAACCATTGCAAACAATATTTAGGTTTCTGTCATAGATCAGCTAGTGTAGGGAACCATACACTAAATAAAGCGCAAGTAGGTTAAAAGCGACCCACGAAATAATCTACATATGAATGAACGAAAACATCATTCGTTTATCAAGATTCTACATATAAGCACTTTATTCTAAGTTCTGAATACGTCCCTGTACCTATACACTTACATTAATTATTATTTCTTACACCTACATACGTCTACTTAGACCTAAATATTACTAATAAGTACCTACGTTCGTAAATAATAAGCAGTACCCTTACCTTTGAGATTTCCAACCACTTATTTCAGCGCTAGTGAACTTAGAAATCATTCCAGGTAGTCAAATACCATGAAAGAATCCACTTTTGGAAGGTTATCTGATTGAGCTTGCACAAAACCAGCGTCTAATTTATTAGTACTAATATTATTTATGTATGTTTTATACTTAAAATATCACAAAATTACATTCTAACAGCTTCGTTAAATCGAGAAGTAAGAGCGCCGGTACTAGGCCGCGCTCGGTTCCGTCACAGTGACGTCACACGCTCCCGCGTACATTTACTTTTCGCGGCAGGAACGGCACATGTTTATCACTTAATATCTTCGTAAGTAATGGTCCGATTTGGATAATTCAAATTATCCAAATCGGACCATTACTTACGACTAATTTCATTGAATTTGCTATAACGTTACTGATCCTCATTTTTAACAATTTTATCTTCCGATCTGTTTGTTTGTCTTTACTAATATTATATATAGAAAAGGTTTGTTTGTTACGATTTAAGTCAAAAACTACTGGATTTACTGGAAAATTCAATTAGCGAGTAACATAGTATTTTTGTATAGTACGTCTACACAGCAACCGTGCGAAGCCGGGGCGTGCTACGAGTTCATATAATCGAAGCCACTGAAGTCTGGAGCAACATAAGCTTTGTTTCAATGAAATAATTTATTAATTCAAGCAGGTAATCCACGTGCTCGGGTGTACGCTCTAAATTAAAAAAAATAATGATGTCGAAAAGAAATTGACATTTAAAGGTTATTGCGTGCGAACAAAGCCGCTGGCTCGAACTAGTGGGTAATTGATAAATATCAAATTTACGAAAATAATTGTATCCATCACGGTTTATGCTGAGTCATGCTATCCTAATATTTAATTTAAATTCGAATTCGAAAACTGATAACAAACTGTGATACAAACTAAATTTAACAATATTGAAAATGTGATGAGATTAATTACTGAACTATAATGTTTCATTTTATGCATACACAATGCAATTTTGCATCAAAAATTGATTTTGAATTTTTCAACATCGACAATTTTGATAGAAAAGATATCTCGATCGACAAATACATCTATTTTTGATATTAAAAGTCGAGTTTTAAGTGTAATTGTCATGTAAGACCTGAAAGAAATAAAGAGATAATCCATTAAAACACGAGAAAACGGTCGACAAAATTTTGTCGCGGTTGTCATGCTAGGCCGGTTGTAAAGTCAGAATGTACATTAAAGTATACAAGTTCCGGAACTCTCGAAGGTAAAAATTAATATAGGTCAGGAGAATATTATATTTCATTTTGATTTGACTAAAGTATCTCCTGCCAGTAACTCTTTTGTCGAAATATGCCATATAAACCTCCACAAATTCACAGTGAGAGCGTAAATATAAGTCCCAAGTCCCTACAGTGTTATTGAAAACTTATAAAAGATATCAGGGCCATTGAAAACCTTACAAAAGGTGTCATGTCGGAAATATAATTCGTGCCCGCATCCCTTTTACACTCTCGAATTGTGAACGTATCATATCTATCGATTATTGCATCGAGAAGTCAGAATAGGGATGTGTGAATAGTAATAGAAACTCGTTTGCGATAGATAATCTATACATATAATACAACAGAAGAATCGACTGTAGTAATGTAGTATTTATATACCAAAAATTAAAGAACGGGTAATTTTATATTGTCTGTCTGTCAGTTTGTTCAAGCTAATCTCCAAAAGTACCAAACTAATTGTCATGATTTTTCGGTTAGGTAGATTGAATTTAATCTTCAACAACATAAAAGCATTGTTTCATTAATATCCGATATTAGTGTGCAAACGAACTCGCAGGTACAATTTATATTATAAATAATTGGATTTTTCGATGTATAGGTGGGTCAAAGTAAAGTGGTTATTCTTTATAACAGTGATGGGCAAAAAGTAATTAGATTAACAATTACAAATTACAGTTACATTGTAATTAGTAATTGAAATACTTTGTAACAGATTACTAAAGTAACTGATTACAATGAGTACCTAATGTAATTAATTACATTGTAATTCAATTACAAGTTAATCTAATTACATTTTAACAGATTTCTTATGTAACCTGTTATAATGTAATTAAACATATTTTATATTAGTAATAAGACATCTGCACTTTACAAAAAATGCCTTATTAATTTAATTTTTGACAAATACGAAAATGAAATACATTAATTAGTATACAATATTTTTTAATCATCTGTCAATAAATGTATAATTTTACAATATTTTATTAGTTTTTTTTAATGCTAGATATCGACATACGAGCATGAGGTTCACTTTGATGGAAGGTGATACCTAAGCCAAAGAACATCAGTCAATGATGCGCTGTCGACCTACTTTTACCTTCGAGTATTCGGAACGTGGCTAGTGCATTTACGCCCGATCGCTTGTGCGCTAGCAGTGCTCGCTTCGCTTCCCTAGTATGGAAAGGGTCCAATACATCTGCGATTTTTTTTAAAACAAAAAAAAACTTCATCCATGGAAGTTCCTCATCATTTCTCACTTCGACACCCATACCCTGACTACAACGGTTTCCACGAACTGATGAACTTTCATTTGTATAGAAAATGGAAACCAGAGGTCAAAACTGATTTCTGAGTATGCAGATCTGTTAGCCGGGTCAATTAATGGGTCCACGCTAATTTTCAGCCCAATCTCTTCAACGTCTCACGATTCACGTCAGTCACTTCTTCAAAGTTTGTTCAAACATCTACCTCCAAGTATTACCATTTCGGTAGGCTGTTGAAATCTTTTTTCTTCACTCCGACCTTCGAACTGAATTTACTCTCACCAACCGCCATGAAGCTCTCCTACACAACCGAGTAATAAAATAAAAAAATCCATCTTTTCCTCAGATTCCAGAGAAAGTGACTTTTGTGGGGCAAAACTACCGAAAGTGTGGGAATTTGGTAATTATTCGCCCCCCTCAATGGCATTCCTCCAACAAAAGTCTCACCGTTTTCGAGAGCCGTCGGGCACCCATCGTATGCTTCCACAACCCTCTATCTCTCTGACCGGTTTTCCTCCTTTCAGACTTGGAACAATACAACCCTACCACATTTGCCCCCCTATAAGTCAGATTTTGGTAGGTAGGGCGGCAAACTTCTCAGGCTTGGTAATTGTTTACTTCCTATTATCCCGTAAATGGCAACCCCCTCCGAGAACCGTAGGACCCACACCTGACACATTCGACGTCCTCGAGGTTTCAAATTTTTCCCGGTGGTTTGGAGACACTGTATCTAACACCATGCCGGAACCCCGAGATGTAGACAATTAGCAGTGAGTGGTAATGTAGTTATATATACATATATAAGGGAAAGGAATATAGCAAGAAAATATATTCCATATTCAAAGTTACAATGTAACTGAATACTATGTAATTAGGTTACATTTTAACCAAATTATTTTGTAACTAAATACATTGTAACTGATTACATTGCACATAAAAGTAATTCTAATTACATTGTAATTGAATACTATGTAATTAGGTTACATTGTAATTAAATTATTTTGTAATTCAATTATTAATTAGATTACATTTGTAACTAGTTACGCCCATCACTGCTTTATAAATATAGTTCACTGCTTGTAACAGGTTTTAAAGCGGTTTTTACTAAGTGTTATTAGCGCGTAATAGGACAACAAAAATAGATAGAAAAAGTATAAAATATTATTATTTCGAAGATTAAAATCTTGATATTTTTAAATAACTAAGGTAGATTTCGCCTCCGTGTATCAATGGTATGCGCGATGCATTTAGCACCGGAGGTCCTAGGTTCGAATCCCGATGCAACAAGATTTAAAAAAATATTTTCGGTCGGGCAGTGCACATAACGATGGCTCCTACGTATAGGGGCGAAACTGCCGCTTAAGCCTTTTTCCAATTATTAGTGCATTGAGTTCTTTGTATCCTATTCTATGACATTCACAAACAAAAATTTAATTTTTTTTAATAGATACAAAATAAAATTTTAGGCACATAGGCGTATGTACACAAATCGGTCGCGTACAAAACCTGATCAAACCTTTGGTTGATTTACGGCGTCGTGTGATCGCGTCGGGGGCACGATGAGAGGGCGAATGTACCGTTTCAGTCCTTTTACTCCGTGTTCGAAGTATTTGTTGCGCTCGCGCGACTGTAGCGTAAGTTAATTTATTGGTTAAATAGTTTTAACGAAAATCACACCAAAAAAAGTATGCAGTTTACGCTCAAAAAATTATAAATAATAAAAATTATAAATTATAAATCAAAGTAACAGTACCATGATGATTTAGGTTTCAAAACTGAGAATCAAAACGAAAATAATATAACGGTATGTCCAGGTAAGACAATATTAATTTATTATACCTTTTAATATTATGTTGCACTAGTAAAGTAATCACTATTAAGTTATTGTAAAATATTTATATTATAACTGTAAGTTTACTCAAAACCTCGTATAAAGGCGAAACATCACATTTGCCTTTTTACGTGTGTCGGTTATTAGTAAATCGTATTCGCCTTTTTTGTAGACATGTCATATTTTGTACCAAATGAAAACTAATTAAGATTTTTTTTATATCATTACGCATAGAAGTATACATTTGTATACTATGACAGTTCCTTTATTAGTTAATTATTACTATTGACTTAATAACATCCGATGGCGTAAGTGCAGGCAGGCTGTTTGTACCCTTGTAAATAGGCTGAAAGTCATTTAAGCCTTTTTACGTTGAACAATAAAACTGAAATCGTAAGAAACCAACAAAGTAAAAAGACGAATGTGCATAATCTCGAAATATATAAAAAATACATAAAATGTATGTACATATGTATAAAAACCACCATACGTTAACACTAACTGCAAAATTACATAAAAATCGAATCAGTAGTTTAAAAGATATGACCCAAAATATAGTTCTGGCAACTTCAAACCGCTCTCCTGTAAAATTCACTTTTTTCACTTAGGCCTGTATACGTAGGAGCCATCGATAAGGCTGATCACCTACTTGCCTGTAAAAGAATAATTATCAGTGAAACAGACACAGAAATGTGTCTTCCCTATGCCCCACTAGGGGACTCAACTTTTACTTACAATAGAAACTTCTTCTGTGTACTGTGTTTATTGATCGAAATATCTTAACATAATGAATATATGAGTCGAATAGAATCAAAGGCGGCTATCTGACATTTTTGGTACAGCAATCTACCAAAATAAAATAAGCTCTTGTCGTTTAGACTGTTATATGTTTTTTGTATATATTTGGTTTCATCATTATTATTAATTGATAATATTATATTAATAGATACCTTAAACATGCAATGAATGATACCTAATACAAAAATAAAGGAGAAAAACGTTTTCTTTTTTAAATTGCTAACAATCAGCCATAAGTCAGATAGCCGCCTTAGATTCTATACGACTCATATATGTATTTATATGTTCCGGTTAGAATCGAACTCGAACCCATGGCTATAGAAACCAGCACAAAAGAATCCTACCTCAGTATGTCAAATAATATATATAAATCGTGTCTCATTCAAGTGTGATTACAGATTGAAATCGTTACGCATGCGATTACGAAGGTTCCGGGTTGAAACAAAATTTCTCTTGCTACCCTCTGGCAAGATACTCAGATCAATAGCAGACGCAATGCAGCCTCACCAAACATATTTCTCCAAACTATTTAGATTGCATGTGCACATAATATCGTATTCCGTGTTACTCGGAAGATATAGTTATCATACGAATGGATAACAGAAAATACATAGAAGTAGTCTCGTAACGTCTCGGCTACACGTAGCATCTGCATAAGGTGCGTGTAAATACTGAGTGTAATATAGTATCTTTATCTATACTAATATTATAAAGAGGGAAGATTTGTTTGTAGAATCGTAACAAAGAATTGTTACGATTTCACTCAATAACTACTAGAACGAATTTAAAAATTCTTTCACCTATAGATTTTTTTGTGTATAGTACATCTATATTGCAACCGTGCGAAGCCGAGATATGTTACTAGTATAATATAAAACATGTCGCAGTACCACGTCATACTTCGTATATACAAAAAAAACATCATTAATAATCTAAATATAAAAAAAAATTAAATCATTTTCTGTTTCGATCAATAATACTCATTTTTATCTTATACATAAATTATATTATTAATAATGAACACTAAAAATTACTAAATTATTAAAGTTTTACGAAATATGGGGGCACGGCAGTGCCCCGCCAAGTCGAGCAACAAGTGACACGGCCGGCCGTACCATCCTTTTCTCGAAGTAGTTCAGGCCATTTTCGACACTCCTATAACTTCGTTGTGGATAAAACTAGAAGCCTAAATTTACAGTAACCAACAATGTTTTTTTAATGTTTTAAAGAAATAGATATTTTATAATGTCGTAATATTAAGCAATAAGATACATACTTCTTAATTTTAAAATTGTATAATTTTGAAAATATAATATTTGGTCGTTTGATGTAAAATTAAGAAATAGATGACGATATAACTTGCCGCGAAACGGAATGGAAGCGATTTTTTGTAGCGAAATTGCATATAATATAATGAGTTTTATAACTATTGTGTAAGATACAAACTAGATAAGAGGCAAAAAAGAGGCGCGATCTCTTACAGGGAATTCTCGCGCATTCTCGAGAATTTAAAGTACAATATCATGTACCGTAGCTAAATACTATATTATGAAATTTCGCTACACAATTTTCTTCCATTCCATTCCGCGGCAACTTCAATTGGTCCCTACGATTATTATTATTATAATTACGATTTATTATGATAGATAAAAAATTCACCCTTTGATTCTAAATTAATATCATTGCAAAATCCTCTATTAAAAGTTTAATGCGAACAAAATCGCCGAGATCAACCAGTCCTTCGTTAGTTTCGATCAAAGCGAGTGATAGAGACGAGTTCAAAATCAAGTTATCGATTCGTGTAGAAAGAGTTGATGTCAAGCGTAATACGTTATCGAATTATCGTTCACCGATTCCCGGCCGACACTCAGTTTTTATTACATTATAGATGCTTTTCAATACATATTTCATCGGTTTACGTAACCAACACAAACATACATTCTGAGAATGAAGTATTCATTTTACGTCGAGTTTCTCGAACAAGATGAATTATTGTTATATTCTGAAATAATTCGTACATATACATACATACGTTTGACGCACGCAAATATTTGCATGAAATGCTGATAGAGTAGTAAAAACAAAAGTAGGTAATACTCACCTGATAGAAAGTGAACACAGTTCAGTGCATCACTGGTTCTGCAGATACATGACCTTTTCGTAATAGAAGATACAAGGTCACAGAAAAGGCAAGGCACAGAAAAATCACTGTCTATCAATGTTATTACGTAATTTACAATGTCTGTTCTCAATAATGAACACCCCTTCAATCAATTGTCACAGCAGCAAGCGTTAACAGTGAACCGATTACCCCCACAAAGTAAGCAAATAGATGTGTGTGTATAGTATTAAGGGGAAGTATGTACATCACGATACTATAATATATATAAATCAAATTCTTATGGAAGGATAAACTAAGAAAAATTCACAGAAAATTGGATAATTTCAGGAAACTTAATAGAAGAAAAAAGATCTTTACACATTTTGACAGAGTGATTTTCAGTTAGTAGTACTATAAAAGAGAGATTTTCTGCATAAGTATAGCCGTGCGAAGCCGGATCGGTCGGCTAGTTCTATATATATATTTTACATAATTTATTTCAATATCATCTCTATCACTTAGTGTTTAGTCGCCTAACAAGCCTAATCTACATTATGGTCCAATTGTTGAGTTGTGTTAAATTAGTATTGTTATCCATTGTTATCTATTACAAAGGCTACGTCCTCGTTAAACCTCACTACCACACGTTGATTAAATATTCCAGCCACTAACAATAATCACGCAATACCTAGCTATCACACATCGTTATTTTTATAACTTAACATTGTTTCTAATATAAGGCTTTAAGTTGGCTTGTTTTGTTATCCAACCAAACCTCTCATTTACAAAACACTTGAATTCAAAAACTATATCAAATGCGTTTACCATTAAACTATTGTTTCTCTTGTGTGTTTAGGACATAATACATATTCATACATACACTCCAAATAATTTTCTTAAATCTGACACGATCATTAGTGCACTATACTTAACAATTTAACAATTTTGTAAAACGAAAAACTTGGCGATTAAAAAGAGTGGTGGTGAGTTTATTGCCAGTTCTTCTCGACCGTTCTACGTGCTTGATTTGAGAACTGGCAGTAAATGTAAAATTAGAAGCATTTAATATGTATTTTTTTATTGACGTTCATAACCTAATGTGTTAACCTAACGTTACCTAAATGAATAAATGATTTTGAATTTGAATTATATTGTTTTTAATTCACCCGTCCTGATACACAAGGTACAAAGCATAAATGTATCTCTCATTTGTTGATTAAGCATTTCACATGCCTTTGTTATATCATGCGGGAATACTAGCTTTAATTTAAATTGTAACAAATGGCAAACGAGCATGCATTAAATAGTTTTGCAGTGATTACGTAGGCTCGTTTATAATCACTAAACGAATGTCTATAATGGTCGGAAAACTTCGCCTTAATAGTTCAACCCATGCTGAGAGATATCCCCGTTTATGTCTTCCGGTAGCAAAATATTAGATTTACCGTTATTATTTGAAGTGTGCTAAGTGTAAGTATAATATGGATACAGTATCTGTATGTATTCATTAATCTCTATATCATACATATTATAAGTGAATTAAAACAATGTCGGCTAGATAGCCGATGTAGATACATTTAATACATATTTTGATAAAATGAAAATAATGATAATATATTCTTCTCAATTATAAACATATATACGTACACATAAATATACAACACGCCCCGGCTTCATATGGGTGCAATGTAGATGTACTATGCACTAAGAAATATTTTTTTAAAATCGGTCCAGTAGTTTACGAGTTTATTCATAGCTTACAAAATTATAAATCTTTCCTCTTTATAATGTTAGTATAGATTACACGCCTCTTTCACAATAGGGTAGGATGTAGGTGGAATTCCATATCACGCTTCATTCTTATGCCAATAAAATCCAGGATTATATTATAACAACAATAGTAAGGCCGTTTGATCGAAAGAAACAATTTTGACCACATTGAAATAGCCACCTTTGATCTTATGCGACTCAAATGTGAGTTCTTTGGTATGTTTATTTGTCATTCCTTCTCGAAAAAACGAGACGAAGTATTGAATTTATTTATTTGCATAGGATTAAGGATAAGAGTGTTATAGGCTTCTTACTGTCCCAGAAAAGTATTACCGTACATACTTATAACGCAAACATTTTATATAATTAAACACCTTAGAGTACTGTTTTTTTTTTATATTTAACACCAATTAGTCTAGTATCACCACATCCCAATCATTAATTTACTAAGGGATTCTATCGATATAGACACCTAGGTAAAGGTCATTTTGAGAAAGACCCGATAGTCACTTACAATGCTATTACTGACTCTTTAAAACCAAGCACGAACAAATTGAGAAAGCATTCGTATGGTTTTTTCATTTGTATGCAGTTTTAACTATTATACCAACTCAACTGACAAGTTACTCGCGTTCTAAAATTGATCCTGAATATTCGAAATATAAATTAATATGATATTGGCTAAGTATTTACTTTCAATTTGGTTGAAATTACTACGGTCATGTTTGTAGTGTAAGTTCCCATGTTTAACAAAACTAATGATTTGATTACTTTCTATGGAATGGTCTTACAAAGCCCTCTTAGATTCTACGTTTCATATAACGGTGATGCAAATCTCTTAAGGTAATCTGATAACGAACCCAATAATGATAGAGCGATAATAATTAGCAAGTATCATAGGTATATGTAGATAGCAGACACTGTGTCCAAGCTAAATTCCACCGTTTCATCGCGATATTACGTTTGAGCGGCCTTACGGACGAAAATTTTGACTATTTCCTGAAAATTTCATGTATTTAATACACAACAGATGTTTAGCTCAAACGTTTTAGTGGAAAACCTTCATAAACGGCAAATATTTAGGATTTAATTATTTTAGCGATAACGTTGAATTGTAAATAGCGTTTATTTTTATAATTTAAATTAAAAAATAGCGATAAAGGATTTATTTTCTTGCAGTCATTCCCATTAATATTTGTAAAATGTATAAATACATTATATGATATATAGACTTTGTGTGTGATATATAGACTGTGTTAATATAGACTTGTTAAAGAGACAAAGAGCCAAATTGACGTATAAGTAGTTAAATTTTTAATAATTTCATATCGATGTCATATACGCCGCTAACTACTGTATCTCATAAAAGAATCTTTTTAATCAACAATAATTGGGACTGTACATTCAAACATTTAATAATTTATTATAGACTATTATATACCTACGTCATGTGCTCATTAGAAAGCGTCTAAAATTATACATACCTGTATTTTTCTAAATAAATTAAAACATACTCTGTAGGCTTTTGTAGACTTTGGTTGTATAATAATAATTCGAATTCAAATCTCATTTAGGTAACACAATGTACACGTATAAACGTCAATAATTTTTTTTTTAAATGCTTCTAATACTACTGTCAGTTCTCATACGTAGGTATATATTGGGGCTATACATTTAGAAGAACAATATTTTTCTAATTGATGAACTTATTCAATGATACCGAGCCGAATAATACCGTGGAAGCTAAAATTACAAAATAATATTTGAACAGTTAATTTTTGTAAGCACTTATTAAGAAGGGTATTTTCTCAAAAGGGAACGTTTTTGTATGGAAACTTGCCAACTTATAGGAAAATTTAATTGATTTAAAAATAAATAAGGATTTTTTTTTTCAGATTGATACTCTATCTATCCTATTAAAAAATAACTCATGGAAAATCTCCCGCTAATAATGCGTAAATTGAAATTTTCGACGAATAAATAGGACTAAGTAACCTGTTCGGAGCTTTAAAAAGGTGTCAGCATGCTCAATGTATAATTTTTAATACTTTTTATTCAGCCTGTCAAAGTCCATTACAGGGCATAAAATTATCTGGTGTGCCGTATTACTGTCGTGGTCAGATCCGTCCTACCGTCTATGCATTGTATCCAGCCTAACGCCGCTTTAAGCTTACAATATTATGAGCAATATCGGCGGCCTTGGTTTCATAATAGTTACTTAATATTTATGAAAGTCAAGAAATTACACCGACATCCAACGCAACCCCATGACGATAGTCTGTTCTTTTTCTCACAATCGTTCTTTGTCGTATCCGAAACCAACTCAAAGCAACTAAACACCCACCCATATTTATAGTAGCGCAAATCGCAGACCACACCGCAGTGGTTGAATGTAAACGATGTTCCACTCCGTTACCATTTTCCTGTGTAATATTACAAAGCATACAAAAACTCGTAATTAACAGAATTCCCAGAGACCGCGGGCTAAATTGCCGTTTGTAACTAAGTTTAATGGTGGCCGGCGGACATAGGCACTGACACGACGAAAACTCATATTATCGAGAACAAAGAATTAAAAACGTTTAAAAACCTGCACGACTGAAAGAACATGAAACTCGCCTTTCTATAAACCATCCAGAGATCTACATGTAGCTGTCTAACATGGTTGATTAGGTGATATAAATAACGTTATTTTTGCTATAGGTTGCAAATCCTGTCCGGCCTTGTAACACCCACTTATATGTATGTATGTATGTAGTTCCCACGCATAGAAAACTATCAAGAGTGAAAAGGAGTAGCGCGTTGAGGGATCCGTACGGTATTTATATTTTTCAATTTCCGTGGATATTATTGATTAACAATAAACAATTAACAATTATTAACAATACCTTTTTTATTGAATTTAATTTTTTTTTAGTTTATTATATTATATTAATTTTTAGTTTAAGAAGAGTCTATCAAGTAGGTACATTCTAAAGTCAACTTAGTTTCTTTCATTTTTCTCATAGTAAATGTCTAAAATTCAAATTTTTTCATTAAGGAGTAAATTATATATCGGCCTCTCAAGCTTCTTACACATATGAAACACCCAAAACATAACTTATTATGTGGTGAAACACACCAAAATACTCCTGGCTAAGAATATTGATTATTCAAAAATCCAATGATGCAGTTTTAGTTTTTATCAAAATCGTCTTCGAGACTCCTATGAGTACTTTTTGCTATTCCTCATAGTTTCCGATTTGGCCCAATCAACTTCAAAAATTCAACCTGTTTATCCCCAATAGCCTCCATTATCATTTCAAGGTAGTGGTCATAGCTTGAATCAAGTAAAAATAGCCTTGTCTAAGCCTATTATATTTTTGTCAACATTGATATGCTGGAGTTCAGCCAAATGGAAGTAACGACTCCAGCCGAGGTCACTGGAATAATGTCCTCGGGTCACGCACTGAATTGCCCGAATAAGAATAATGGAAATCTTACTCTATTGATACACAAATAACCACGGGAGTTTAACATAGATGAAGATTAGCTACTTCATATCAGTTTCTAGGTTAACGGGCTCGTTGGCGCGTGGTAGAACACCTGCCGTGCACATCGATGGGTCGTGAGTTCGAATCCCACCGGGACAACATGTTTATAATTTTCTGTAAACATGTTTTTCCCACGTCTGGTAACTTCAGGCATTGATCGGTGAGAGGATCATAAATCATAGATGAAAAAACAGTGAAGAGCACATTGCGCGTTTCGGTTCGCTCGAAGTAAAAAGTAGGTCGATAGGGCAGCATTGTATGACATTTTGTGGCTGGGTATCACCTACCATCAAGTTAACCTCATGCTCGTCTGTCTATATCTAACACTAGCGATCCACCCCGGCTTCGCACAGGTGCAATGTATAATTATATACAAAAAATAACCTACGCTACTTGCTGAAAATATAGCTTTAAATTGGTGAAGGAATTTTTTAATTCGGTCGAGTAGTCTCTGAAATAATTCGTAACAAAAAAAAATACAGGCTTATTGAAAATGTCACCACTGTCAATGTTAAGGACATGAATGTTCTGAAATGCAAATCGACGAAGTTACAGGATAAATGTAATAACATTTACATAGAATTAGTAGCGTGTGCAGTGATTTCTGTGCAATTGCAAGTTCTAATTGAATCCACTAAACAAAATGTCATGAGTAGATTAGTTGTAAGGTTCAGCTGCCATCGGAATGTATTTGTAATCCCACAAGCTCACAGTATAATTGCGTTTGGAAATACTAACAGAAATTTATATCAGAATCAATAGTTTCCAACTTGTTACATAACTAAATAAGGATCTGAGTAGAATAAGGGACTGGAGATTGTACAACTTAAGTAAATACTTAAGTTAATTTTCAGAATTCAGGGCTCATATTTTGCTCTTGTGCGTGCTACGCCAGTTACCCACGTAGACGGCCATTTTACGTGTTCGACGTACGGGAAAAACATAGAAGCATTCAAAATTAATTAGAATTTTAATAAAAATTGTTTATAAATAAACAATAAGTTCTTCACTTACAATTATATCGTTGTTGAACATCCTTTTAAGTAGATTTGTGCCAGGATATCCCACTCTTCCATTAATGTTGTTTTTATTACATTACTTAAATAATAATATTTAACCTAAAATTAAATAAAAAAAAGAAAAAGTGACATTGTTTATATGCGCGTGTGTGTACACACTAACATACACTCATACATGTACATTTGTATTCATACACTCATACATGTATATTAGAATTTGTATAAAGAACTTGTCATTTATTCAATTTGAAATTTATTCGAATGCTTCTAGTTCATTCGATAGACCCAGATTAATATTACGTTTGGTTTTTAATTTCAGATCAGCAAGTCAGCCGGAGTCATGGAAACGGAAGACGAACTTTTCAAAGGATGCCTTTGGCAATAATGATTATTGTTTGAATTTTTTCTGACTTATTGTTGAAATGTCATTAAATATATAGTAGATCAAAAACTTTAAAATGAAGAGGTCCCCATTTCGGTATATTATATTATTTTTTTAACACATGAGTCTCAATCAGAGGGCCTAGCACGAACAACTCTCGAAAAAGTATTCGTATCGTCAAGCTGTCATTTGTATGAAATTTCAAATGATTTCTGCTTTGAGACTTGTCAACCAATTTTTCTTCATTTTGAGTCGAGTTGAGTCGTAAAATAAGGTCTTAAGAAAGGATTTCTCTAATTTTTATGTGTAAAGAGATTTGAATCTTAAGTTTTTTAATTTACTATCATAAAGGTCATTCTACGACGTAGTCGAGACTTAACATACGAGTAAGCTGTCGTAAACATTCTATCAGACAAGCTCCATCTATACCTTCCTTCAAAACTCTCTTATATAAACATTACATTGCTATTTCCTACCCTACTTCTTAACTATCCTTTTCTGTTCATTTCGTTTAAGTTTAAAATCCATAAATATAATAAGTAGTACTACCTGCACGAATACTCTCCATTTCTTTTTATTGTTTAGGGTTGCCTGGAAGATATCGCTGAGATCGATAAAGCCGCCAAGGGTACTGTTTACATTTAAGTTATTTCTAAAAAAAATATTATTGTTGTTTACAAGTGCAGGCAAGTTTTTGTCTTTCGGAAGTACCTAAAATCTGAGTTAGAAATACGAAGTTAAAAAAGTTTCGGATAAAAAAGTAAAAAAAAAAAATTTAGAAGAGAAAAGGACCCTTAATTTTTTTATCTAACACTAATCGTTCTCGAGATATCGAATTAAACACGTTTTCAGCGAGAACCCCGCAAATTAAAATTGATGCTCAGAATAGATATCGAACTCTAACAATCCCCAAACTATATAATTTAATGTTTATTCATTTCACAATTTGACTGGACTATAAATAATTTAGGAAATTTATTAGAATGTCAAAGATTGTCAAAGGTTGTCTTTATTAATTCAAATTAGTTCTCAACAAACCAACAGAAAGGGATGCACATGTACCGGAAAACGATATAACTGAATGTTAAACGATTGTTCAAATACATATATTGCCGGCCACACGTCAAAACGCTTTTCCATACCAAATATATGGCCGGGCCATTACTGAAAAATTGCATAGACTGGCCGGGCACTATGTTGCAGCCATATATTGCAACAGCTTAAAACGTTCTGTCAACAGAATCGTTACTACTGCATCTCTGTTTTATATTCAACCTTATTTTTAAACAATAATCTGTCTATACATGTACTATTATCTGTAGCTATGTTTTGTATTGAAATCTGATATCGACAGAGCGACTATTTTCAATTTACTACGAGTGTCAAATCCATCAACAGAGTGTCATAAACACGCAGTGTTTTACTTCAAACCTTTGATGTCTATGAGGGTGGTATGATATTTCTCCCAAATTAATGTAGGCATATCAAAACTAGTGGCGATTGATCCTTCAAATCATCGAAGTCTTTATTTACTTTGAGAAGACTCATTGTGATGTATCATTATTGATTAATCTTACAGAGTTCGTAGGTTTTATAAAATTAAAATTATATTTTATAAACACTATTACATGTTTAAATCTATACATTATTATAATATATAAAACATTATAATATAAATTTATAAATATAAGGAGAATGAGAGAGAGAAGATCCATATCCACCATAACCATAAGATATAAAATGAAGACAACAGAATATTACATTATAATATTTTTGTCTGTCCGTCTGTTTGTTCACGCTATTCTCCGAACTACTGAGCTGATACTCATGCAGTTCCACGGGGGGATTAATTTAAGTCTTGAGCAATATTTAGGCTTTGTTTCATCGAAATGGGATGTCGGGAATGTTATAATCATAAAAATATAATTTCAAATTTGTATAATATTAACATCTATCTATAAACGTCAATTTTCATATACATCTATCCCACGCGAACGAAGTCGCAGGCATCAACTAGTATTAGAATAAAAACAATGCACTTGCAAGTCAGACAGTAGTCAGTAGTATTAATGACGTCGTCAAAATACGAATTTCTCTGGATAATATAAGCTATTTTGACGGGCACGTTAGCGCGTTCGTTAAAACAACTGCTTTGCGCATTGATGGGTCGTGAGTTCAAATCCCACCGGGACGACATGTTTATAATTTTCTGTAAGCATGCTTTCCCCGCGTCTGGTAACTTCGGACATTGATCGGGTGGAAGGAATATCGTAATTCCGACCGGGTAACGAACCACCGTTCATAGATGGAAAAACCGTGAAGTGCATATTGCGCTTGGTTTCTGTCTTTGGATTTCCGAATGCTCGAAGTAAAAATTAGGTCGACAGCGCGTCATTGACTGATGTACTGTGGCTGAGGTATCACCTACCATCAAGTGAACCTCATTCTCGTCTGTCGATATCTAACATGGAAAAAAAATATTCAGATAAACAAGACTAGTACTGTACCAGATATTAATTTTATTTAAGGCTTATCTCCATTTACAAAGCTCCGTGCTATAGAAATAGCTTGTAAGACAAGGCTAATAAACTGCTTCATAGGAAACTTTTCTTGTTAATTTGCTATCTTATTAATAAAATTTTAATGATCAAGAGAAGGGGATATATTTAATAATAATATAATTTATTTAACGCACACATAAAACACAGCATATTTCGAACTAGCAACACGACCACGGCTTCGCACAGGAGCAATATAGACAAAAAAATAGCCTAGTTACTCGCTGATAATGTAATTTTTAAAATCAGTTGAGTAGGGTTTGAATTGAATCATTAAATAAATCTCTATAATATTACCATGGTTATTTCGGGAATTTTACGAGCATGAAACTCACTTGATACTTTAGGACATCAATCAATGATGCGCTGTCAGCATTTTTCAATTTCGATTTCGTATTCGAAAATCCGTATACGAAGTATCCGTGAACGGTGGATAATAACTGTAGACGGCAAAAAAAAGAAATTCTAATTTTTCCAAAAGCACGAGTAAAAATTAAGTCAACAGCACATCATTGATTGTTGTCCTATGGCAGATGTATTTTCTGCCTTCTAGAACACCCGCTCGTCTGTCAATGACAACAACATAACCGAGAAGTTTGCTATAGATCGCACACAGATCTCATAGCCTCTTATGTCTAATTTTATTTGAAAATTTCATAAAAAAACCAATAACATTGTATCGGGAAATATCGCCTACGCATAGGGGTAAATCGATAAAACTGAGCCTCCATCACCTTGACACCTATTTTACCTCAAGATCCACACCATAATTATCTGTCTATATTTAGATATACTGACTGACGCACAACAATAACGTGTCTTGGTATAATGAGCAATGATCAGTGTCATATCTAAGACTAGCAACGCACCCCGGCTTCACACGGGTGCAATGTAGATGTACTATACACAAAACACAGCCTACGAGTATGTTACTCGCTGATAATGTAGCTTTCTATTGGTGAAAGAATTTTCAAAATCGGTCCAGTAGTTTTTAAGTTTATTCATAACATACAAACATTCAAAAATACAAATCTTTCCTGTTTATAATATTAGTATAGATATATGTATCTAAGTAAGTAAGTAACATGTGCCGGCCTAGTGTGACAACCACGACAAAAATTTGTTGACCGTTATCTCGTGTTTTAATCGATTATCTCTTTATTTCTTCCGGGTCTAACATGACAATTACACTTAAAACTCGACTTCTAATATCAAAATATGAGATATTTGTCGAGATATAATATATCGAGATATCTTATATCTTAGTTTGTCTTCACTCGTCCGCGAGATATCTCTTGATGGTCATGCTAGGCAGCAAAGGCAAGAGAAAATCTACTAATATTATAAATGTGAAAGTTTGTTAGGATGTATGGATTGATGGATGTTTGTTACTCTTTCACGCAAAAACTACTGAACGGATTTTGATGAAACTTTATAGTATTATTGATTATAAGTCAGAATAACATATAGGCTATAATTCATAATGCTGATCAGTTAATTGGCTAAATTATAAGGATGAGTGTCAAGTAAGTCAAAAAATGTGTGTACTGTGTAATGTGTGAGTGTGGCATGAACAATATTTTCTGCCCGTCCGAAAATATTAGTTTTATTTTTTATGCCGGGGTTCGAATCCGAGACCTTACATCGGCCACCACAATATAATATTATACTTTGTATAATATTTATTCGTAGAATCATATTTGAATTGTCCCCATTCCCGTCATCAACCCTGACTCTAAGATAAACGTAATAGTCAAAATAAGGGGTTGTTTTCCTTAACTCCGTGGGGGGTACAAGAATGAGTTTCGGCAAGTTTCGCTTAATCGATCTATCATGATGAAAAGTTATTTTCGTTATACGTCGTACGACACATTTGTCACCATAGTAACCGTTAATAAAATGTAAGGTGCTTGTAGACGTGATATAAGTTTTTATAATATAAATTATAAAAATACCATTTATGATATGTATACATTGCGTGTTTTTGAAATAGGAATAGGCTCTTAAAGTCGCCATGTCCTATTAGTTCGAAACAATCGCTAGCGCCAACTGATTCAACAATGAGGTTGTATGTGGAAGAAAATTGCGCGTAAATCGCACAGTGTTATTCAACTGTACACACATTAGTGAATACCCAAGATTGGATTCAATTCTCTCTCTCTATCTAACAAGAAATCTGCGATAAAAGCTGTGGAAGATTTACTTGAAGTCCAATAGAAATCGAACCTATGGCGTCTTGATTATTACAAACAAACAAAAGAAACAAATATCTTTATTCAAGCTCCACATATTATGATACCATATTACGTAGAGAATAGAGGTGGTGGTGGTTATTATCTTTAAAGCAGATTATAAAGAGCAGATGTATTCCATTGTTCCTCACTATACCGTTTTAAAATACGAGAATTTTATTTCAAAATAAAAGCAGTATTCGTATAATATCTCTTTGCAATATATAATTGGTTATTATCGCTTTACAGGCAGTTCTTGTGTAGATCTGTGCTCATTAATTTACAAACATTGTGATATATAGTCATTCAGACAACATATTATAATATGGAATAAAGATGTTGAAAATTTGGGGTGACTTTTTTATGCCAAATCAAGATAAATAGAAAAAAAATAGTCAAAAATTGAAAAAAAAGTCTTTTAAGGTACACTATCACTAATACTAATCATCTAGCGGTATGAAATATTCTTAATGACTTATTCTTAACCTATCAAAAATTCAAAAAAAACATAATAATCGGTCTAGCCGTTTCGGAGGAATGCGACCACAAACACTGTGACACGACATTTTGATATATAAGTATGTACATTGTACATATACATTATACATATATAGAAAATTATACCAACTATATGGATTATAATAGGGAATATATTAGGTATATATTGTCAGTATATTAAAGATACCTACTAAACATATGTATTTGTAAGGTTTTCCCTGTGAAATATATGTATGTAAGTATATAACCACGTGACCACGGTTTCTGAAAAGCATGCGAAATGTCGGCATAAATAATATATCGCATTGTAAGCCGTTATAAAGTATTTTATTTAAATGTGTGATACTCGCGTTGATAAAATACAAATTATGTGCACCAACTTGCGTGATAGTTTTCGTATCATCGATCTGTCATTTGTATGCAATTTCAATTAATTTCTCATACAACTTGTTCGTGATAAAAACACGTAATTGACAAGACTTTTATTCAACGAACTAGCGCTTTACACGAACTCAATCGACTTTGAGATGACCTCTACATATACATACATTTAGTTATGAAATGCATTGACATAGTATTAAATGTTGATCGAAGATGAAATGTCACTCGTTAATACCTTTTTTTATTTTAGATATCGACAGACGAGCATGAGGGTAACTTGATGGTAGGTGATACCTCAACCACAGAACATCTTCAATGATGCACTGTCGACCTACTTTTTATTTCGGGCACTTGAAAATCTATAATTATCAGTGACCGAAACGCGCAATAAGCACTTCACGGTTTCTCCGCTTAAGAATGGTGGTTCGTTACCCGGTCGGAATTTAGATTTTCCTCCCACCGGATTTATACCCGAAGTGACTAGACGTGAGAAAGACATGCTAATAGAAAATTATGAACATATCGCCCCGATGGGATTCCAACTCGCGACCCTTCGGATCGCAAGGTAGGTGTTTTATCAATCGCGCCAACAAGCCCTTTAAATCTCTGATACCAAAAGTGATTTATATCAACCCCCAGGGGTATGCAACGATTGCATTACCCTCTTTAAAAAAACTACAAAGATATATTGTATACTCTTTCTTAGTGAGTTCTTTCTATACCAGCTGTCTAATATAATATGTACATTTTAGAGCTGTAGCAAACCGTATGTATTCGTTACTGAGTAACGGGTACGCCATCTAGTACCGAGTAACGAAACGTTACTCACGAATACTTTTCGTTACTCGCATGTTTCGTATCATGGTTACATACACTGTTTCAATGACGCAATGTAACTTCAAATATTCAAAACAAAAGTTTTCTTTAACAGACAACAGAGTATGCAGTAAAAAAAAGTATATACTTATGAAAAAGTGTTTTCATAAAATTTTGCCACTAAAATTTCATAAATTTTATGTAATAGTATGAAATAAACGAAAGTGAAAGTTTTAGTCTCATGAAATTCTAAAATTATTTCACTGTAACTTAATTTTCAAACAATTAATTAAATCGCACGCTTGCGCGCGCAACTTAAACTAGTTCTGTAAATTTGTTTCTCTAGCATAACATAGCATGTGATGAGGTATTAGGAGTAACGAGTAACGATACGATAGTAACGAGTACTGAATGTATAGTAACGAATACATACGGGTACGTTTTTTTTTCGTTACTTTTACACCTCTAGTACATTTGATCTAAGTGAATTTGCAATAAATGAATGGTTAAGTGAGAAAAAGGATAAAGGAGTCTACAAGATAACAAAGTTTTGGGACCTTTAAAGTAGTTGATCTAAAGGCCCATTTACACGATGCAAGTTTCTTGCCTGTTGGTAACAATTAAACTGTAAGACTAATGACCTGCATAGTCTAAACCACAGACTTCTTCTGTTCTGTGATCGAAACACGTAACATTCTTGATATGTCATACCTACAAGTTTTGTTTCAATATTTTTCTTGGTGTAAAGAGGATATAATATCCGCGTATAAACAGTTGCTTACAATTATTGTTTGTCAATTATGATTTAAATAAAATACTGTATACCGGATTAAAACGCGATTTATTATTTATATTGTTTAAATTATTTATCCAGACGTTTCGGATGCTTTTCAGCAACCGTGGTCGCGGGGAGACAGAAACGTCGGGATAAATAATTTAAACAATATAAATAATAAATCGCGTTTTAATCCGGTATACAGTATTTTATTTAAATGTGTGATACTCGCGTTAATAAAAGTCAATATTATGTCAATTATGATTTTATATTAATATATTCAATTATTGCTCTTGTATGTACAAGAAAATAGCTGCATGTAAATGGGCCTTAAAAGAGTTTTACCTATGACATTTCAAATGTATAGTGAATCCACAGATTGTATTAGCAATCCGACAGTCATGTCACATGTGCGGATTTATGCATAAACCTTTGTTCGAAACTGACAGTTGGCACTTGCGGCCTCAGCTTGCGGGTCTTGATCTCAATAAGGCTTTGGTGCCATTTGTAATCCCGAATTGCCTTGACGTTACTCTAGCGGACTATAATTCTGTCAAAACTTGTTACTGACTGTTACTTCCTGTGTTGTCTGATTGTTTTTCTTTATGTACTTAATAGGTATTCCAGGTTCTGTCTTTCTGAACTAAACATGTTTTTAATACGGAATATGTACATATCGTCGGCTTACGCAGATACGAGTGATATATATAAACATGTATATATATATTATATATATACGTACGTCATATTATTACGTAATTAGGTATTTAATTTATACATAACTTATATAATTACGTTTTAGCCGGTAAATCGGCAAACCGGACTTTTGGGCTTGTATGGTAGTCCCGCCACTGCCAATATCGAACCTCAAAAATGTCTTATCGTAGTTCAATTCAGAAACTTCCACAGAAGTTAATTTACAAAATATCTCGAATACAAATACAGTTACAAAATTTAATTATCGATACGCATTTCTGTTATAATATTTTGTTTTTATAACAATAGACTACATTGCTAAACAAACTTAAAGATAAGTTTGAAACATGAAACTTAAACACAGATTCAATTCGGAAGTTTAGAATCATAACATCGTTTATCAGAATTACTCTGAAGTTCAAACGGTACGCTTAATGAAATTATTTATTATTAGCTGATCCGGCAAACTTCGTATCGTTAATTTTTATATATATTTATTAATAATTATTTTTTTAAATTTTCTCACCTTCCGTGGACTTCTACAAAGTTGAGGCAAATCGGTTCAGCCGTTCTCGACTTTTTCTGAGACTAACAAACATCAATACATTTTTATATGTACATATATGAAGATAAGCTTCCTTCCAATTAGCTACTAATTTACTACAAAAAGAAATGTTTTTTTTATAAATACCATAATCGATTCCTTTCACGAAAGTGATAACCAGCAAAGTTAGTATTATATAATATTAAAGTTTTCAATTGTACTGTCCATTTTGGTCTATCTTTATCTTTAGGCACATATTTTATTTTATAGTTTAATAAATAAAACACTAAAATTCATTAAAAAAAAACATTATTAAGAAATTAATTTATATTTTAATCACAGTAAAAATATGAGATTGTTGAGTACCGCTAAGAATTCTGCGTGGGATTAAAATAATCTTTTGGCCTAGAGTAAGTTTATCAATCACTCGAAAAAGATCTTGTCAGAGATTTAATAATACAGGTAATTTCTAATAAAAGTAAATTCGTAGACATTACTGAACGCGACGTGATTTATCGATAATAATTAATCATGTTTCTTTTTATTTGACTAAATAAATTCTAAACAAAAGTATATAATTGCCACAACGGCTACAATCAATTCAAGTGTGACGATAGCAGAAATCTTTGTTACGAAAACATATTATTACAAAGATGATTAAAAAAAAGTTAACTAAGTAAAAATAAATAATCTTTTATAGTAAAAAAACACTCATTTTACTGCTTATTTAAATCTATTTAAAAGTAAATGCAAATTTTAAAAAAATAGAATTATGCCGTATTAGCAAATTTCGCAAAAATTTATATAAAAGCTTTTGTGGCAGCTACAATATAAAATATACATTACATGATACTTATATTACCCATATTTTAGTAAATAAGTAGATCTACTTATAAACAGTTATACAGTTCACTTTATTTCCACATGAATACAACCTCTAAGCTCACGCTGATAAAGCCTTTTCTTTCATATTTATTTCCAAATACTAAAATAGCGAACTGAAGTAAATGTTTTCAAAATAAAAATGTTACCATGAACTGTATCTGTTTTATTAAATAAGATTATTAGGTACGCTCTACGAATAAACAAACTCCCTCTGTCGTTTTGTATGTTATATAAATATTATGTAATTGGCCTAAGTATGCTATAGAAGAACCTATGAAAATATTGTATTTTGGAACTTTTCACTGGTTCATTCAACCATTTTTTTTAAATTTGTAAAAATCTTATTTCAAAACCTTATTACATAATGAACCCCCAATATAACACAGTAAAATAAGTGAATGTATCAGGGCTGAAACTAACATTATTACCTTGTATAGATGACATCGTCTAAATGACTGGGCAAAGCTAGGCTTTTAGAATTTAAAAAAGCTGCCTCACTGAAGTCTATTTTTGAATATTATTCAATAATAACTGAAGTCAGTACTTCAAAAGTAATTTAAATTATTGGAGAAAATTAGCACAATATGTTTCCGTGAAGTGATCTCATCCATATACTTCCGTTTCGTTATTACTTTATCTCAATTTCGTAGACGTCTACGCGTTATACCGTAGTGCTACGAATATTTTACAGACCTTGGTCGTAGCCGTTATAGAAAGCTGCCTCAAAAGGCTACAAATATCCCCCAACTACAGGTCAGGGTTAAGGTGGGTCTTATATTTAAATTATTATTTCTATACTAATGCTTAAATACCCGTGATTTATAAAATAATAATGAAATACGCTTTATTGTATTGTTCATATTATTATATTAAAGTATGTGTTCAAATACAATATGGACCGGTATATCGTTCAGTTCATGATAAGAAATGAACCAAAATTGTTTATTTTTAAAACCGTTATTACAAGATCAATCAAATAAGAAAATTGTTGTTTTTAAATAAAAACAATAAACTACTGAATGTTCTTTATCAACAATTTTAAAATAAGTCATAATACTATGATCACTATATGATAGATAGGGCGATTGCCCAGATGACCAAATTTGGGGGAAACAAAGATTGTAGTCTCCAGCCTCCTGCTGCATACCCTCAATACGGATATCGTAACCTGGCTACTCCGTTCATTGAAATCGCGGGACAATTATATTTTTCTAATTTCATTTGTGTATTTGCTGACAATAAACCCCGAAAATAAAAGAGAATTATATAGAAAAAAATTAAAAAATTATTCAAAAATCAACAAAATATTCAATCAAAATAAAAAGGTTTAAAAATATTATAAAAGTGCATGGATAAGGCAAATTTAATAAAACATTTCAGAAAAAATATATATTATATTGTCTTTTATATTCGATATACCGATTCAACCCGTTTTTGTGTGTAAAAAATATGTTATTAAAAAAATAATTGCCGATATTGATTTCCTTAAGTGGGCGCAAACAATATCTATTGTATATATAAAAATAAGTCGGGTTTTCCTTCCTGACGCTATAACTCCAGAACGCACGAACCGATTTCCACGACAAATTCAGGAAAAATTTCAACAGAAAAGCGGGAAAATCTTTTTTCTTTAAGAATAATTATATAATTTCGAAGCCAAAATTGTGGCAGAACAACGTCTGCGGGGTCCACTAGTTGTATATATTTTAAAGTATATTTATTCACAAAAGTGGAAGAAGCGAAAGTGGCATATGGAATTCCGTGATCTCTAACTTCCCCAAATGGGAAATAGGCGTAATGTAATGGCGTAATATGTATGTTTGGAAATATTATAAAAGAGTGGATAAATTAGTCAGTTATCTAACCTATATTATCTATAGTACATTATGTCCACAACTTTGTGCAGTCTTATTTGAGTTTTAAAATTTACCGTCAATTTTTTATTATATTTTTTAATAAATAAGTTTAACAAGGGTAGCATTAGCTTGGTTTTGAAATAAGTAGGTAGTATATAATTTTGCAGCTATTGTATAAATTTAAAATGTAAGCTATATTTAAAAAAAAAATATATTTTTTTATTTAATAAGAAAATTTTAACCCTACCTAATATTGAATGAAATACGTATATAAAATAAAAAATGTCGTTTAAATGTGTGTAACGCCATAAATAAAAATGTCTGAGTTAAGAAAAAAATTTTGTGCAACAGGTAGCCCGGAGTTCTTTTATAAATTTTTAAAATTCGCGTATATTTATTGAGTAAAATATTTTTTAAATTCTTTATTCTTAGTTATTTATGTATGTACGTGAATTGAATTAAAAAAAAAACAAAAATATGTCTAACTTTTAACAACTAAAGATCTTCTGGAATTCAAACATAATAAATTTAACGGTCCTAAAAATCAAGGATAACACAAATATACAAATAAATCAAAATAAATTTCGCTAGTAGGCCTATATATTTAACTTTAAATTAAATGCTAGGCCTAGACCTGTTATAAAAAAGTCAAATTCACGGCAGTGCATTTTCTCAGAGGAATTTTGGAGCACTGCATTTAATAAGTAATATATTTTTTATCAAAACATGATTAAATTTCGATTCAAACGCAGAATGAAAACCGCAATAACACCAAATAAAATCAAACACACACTAAAATATTTAATTAAAAAACTTAATAAAAAAGTAACGTAAAAAAATCAAAAGAAAAACTTTCGAAAGTGACTGAAATAAATCAATCTAAAAATAATTCAAAACGCCAGCATAAAATAAAAATAAAAAAAAAACCGAACAGGAAAAAACATTAGTCTTACCTTAGAAGCAGGAATCGGTAAACACGGAACCGCGAACCGTCAACTTTGAGCAACGCTAGCACACGTCTGCTCTGGACGACGGGGAAACGCGATTGGCAAATGGCAGATGAAGTAATGGCTGCCTGTGCCCCATTCCCAAACACGGGAGATGTGTTGCTTTGCGCATGATCCGTAAGCCTTACAGGTATCATAGACGACAGACTTTATTTTGCGATCGAGTCCGCCGCTCTCAAAAAGTCTATGGGGCTTGCAAAAATTCTGTGGCGGATAGTTTACAGACTCAAAGCAGACATTTACGCACATTTTTTCGGCGGAATTGTAGGGGCGTGCACGCTACGGACCTCATCGACTATCAGTAGCGAGTGCAACAACCGACTGAATTGTGCCGTCTGCGTTGGCGCAAGTTGAAGCATACGTTCGATTTCCTCGCGCTCATTTTGTGTGCCGCGATCAGCTGTGGGAATAACATGGATATTTAGTGCGTCGTGTGCGTGCCTGCATATAATTCTTAAAGTTCTATTTTAGCAAAATAAATGTGCCTCACCGACAATCTGTCGTCTATAATACCCCTTACACAGGACGATAGGGAAAATGACGCATAACAAACAAAAAAAACTATAAATTTTCCATTTGTTATTTACCACATTTAAAATTATTATAATAAGATACGGGGTATCGAATAAATCAAATGTGTTTACGAAGTAACTATTATTAGGTATGTTATGACACCGTACGAGTATATCTTCTTGACCTTAAACTTGGTAGCTGCTGGAAAGATATTATAAACAATTTGAAGACATCTCCGTTAGAAAAGTAGTTAACCAGATCATTTATATAATATTATAATTCCAGTCAATTAGTATTTTAAAAAAAATCTATCGTACACTACTCAAGTTCGCTTCTCTGTACTAAACGAACTTTTACATCAACTACCTACTCTGTTTAAAATTATATACGAAATATTTACAATTATCGAAAAACAAGAATTTTGAATTAGGTAATTTTAATTCTAATGGTGTAATATATATATATATATATGTTTCTTTTTATATATTTCTTCATATTAGTTATCAACAACTTCATATTAGATAATTCAGCCATAGCAGATCAACGATGCGTTGTTGATCTATATTTTCCTCTCGCATTTGGACCTTCATCATGACTTTACCCGGACGATGTCTCGATATTTATAACAATCGTTAAGTAATGTGGTAAATGGTTTGTTATCACATTTTAATTACTGTTTAACCGTTTTGATATTTCTATTATTATATTAATTATATGTTTACATTGATAACGAACGACAGCATTTGATTAATTGGTTTTTGATACAAACAAAATGCGCAGTGTATTTTACTCGATCGATTTAACATATTATGAAGAAGATTTGACGATGTAACGTGACTCTGTATGAAATTCTATTAATGAATAATTAAAAATATTCTCACTATCAGTGTCTGATTATAATAAGCATTTAGCCACATTACAAAACTTAAAGACATTGAATAGTCCTTATTTCATATGCATTGACTGTAATGATAACTTGATACATACATGTAATATGTAACATGTAAGTGATGTAACATACTGATATCAAGATGGGATAATAACATATACATTGTGCAGTCTTCGTCTGAGATATTATTGTAAAGGTCATGGATTGATATTGAAATAAACAAGATGGCGTTTTCCACTGTAGGTACTTTGCGACCAAAATTTACATTGGCTTACGTGCACTTTGCAACGCGCACATTTGACGCATTTTCAACATTTGGAATATGTTTAGAGAAAAAAACTCATTAATTCAAAATCCGACGATACCAATTCAGGTCAATTGAAGCTGTCAAAACTGATTTGGAACGAAATGGAAGAAACAATAAAGATACTTGAGATTTTATAATTCCTTAGAGAAGAAGTTCTACTAGAATTAATTATATTCTCGTTGTCTTAAATCGACTAATCCTTACGCGTAATATTAATCTAATGTCACTTTTTGAGAATAATATACCTGTTCTTAAAGACGTCAATGATTAATCCAAATCTACTCTATTCAAGGGCTTTATATATATAAAGTCCTTGACTCTATTCCACAACTGTATCCTGTCACATTGGGGAACAACTGAAAATCAATTTAAAAATTTCACAGAACAGAAGAAGTATTTCCTGTTCTGTGAAAAAATTACTGAAAATCATATTATTGCATATTAAAGAGTACCTCCATTGTTCGTAGCAGCACTTGTTTATATCACTTTTTAAATTGAATTGAATTTTATTTTCTAGATATTTTTTTATATTTAATGTTATTTATTGCTATCCTAAATAAATAAAATCCATTTCATTTAATACTATTATAAATTAATAAGAAATATTGTATAGGTCTTGTTTAAAGTTTTAACCCTTTTAGTTATGCATTTTTCATCTGTACACTTTTTTCATTAAAATTGGTACTTGGGGGTTTCAGGGTTATAGATAGATAGATAGATAGATAGATAGAACATTTATTTTGAAAAACACCACTGAAGCTAATACAAAAAAGAGCTTAATACTAAAGTTGAACAACATTATTATAAAAATAAATAATTGAAAAAAAATAACTTTAATTTAAATAAAGTGGTGCCCCCAAAAACGGAATACCACTCAGTATACGTTGGGGCTCAGTATAAGCCCCAACACTGATTTTCAGTGGTTCCGGTGGAGGGGCGCGCTGGCACAAGCAACAAAAAATAGAATAAAAGGTTTTAACAAATACAGCTACTTACAATCTATATTCATATAAATTAATACATAACATCCAGGACAATAATTATAAAATAGAACAAATTGTGCATACTTAAAATTATTTCTAATCCTAGTATTACTAGAAGGTACTATGACTATTTTTTTTTTATTTGTTATACAATATTTTATACCATTTATATATACGCTATATATATATATTTATATATTTTTATATACGCTGAAAAAAAAAAAAATTTCTTTCATTACTACATAATTATAATAACATGCACATTCTGACATATTGATTTTTACAAACTTTCCTAAATTATTTTCTAGTGTAAGCAAAGAAAAAAGTAAAAGTAAAAGTACTTGAAATCATATGTAAGGTACAGTATCATTCGTATGAAGTACATTATGATATTGCTATAATAGATTAATAGATAGATAATTATTTTACTGTTTTATCAATACTTATTCAACAATTTAATAATGTTACCTACACCAAATAATTCTAAACAATCAAACAGTGCTACAAAAATTATACTATTCTAACTATTATTATTGTTTTATGTGAGAAGTACATTTATATTGTAAGAAGCAAATGATATTTTATTGGGGAGGGTTTCCGAATATTCTACTTATATCCTCAACACTGAGTAATCTGTGCTTTCCAGAGGAGGGGGTTTGGCGAGCAAAAATGTAACCATTGCGAGTCCAAACATATCGCCAACCTTTACGCTTCCCCTCTTGTCGGGCTTGGTGAAATAAATTTCTATTAGAGCGAGTAAGACGTTCGTTGATATAAATCTCTGTGGAATTTGCAACGATATTACCACCAGAAGCGCGTTTACTGCGAGCCGATTGCAGCAAGTCGTTCCGCAACTCCCGTCGAGCTAGACGGATAACCACAGGACGGGGTCGAGGTGGTTGCCCTGCTTCAGAATGTTCTACTCGTCGGCCCTTTCTTTCGGCAAACACAATTTCTCGATCGGCAACAGTTATCCCTAAATTTTGACCCAGCGTAGTCGCCACGTTAGTTAAATCTTCATTATCACTTTCGCTGATACCAGATATAACTAAGTCATTCCGGTAACTATGTTGTTCATAAGCATTTAGTTCAGTGTCTACGTATGTACAGATCGCACCAAAATCGACTCCTAAATCAGACGTCTTTGTTTCAAGCATTTTTAAACGCTCTTCGGTGTTTTTTTCTAAAGTAGAGATTCGATCTTCTACATCATCAAAACGCTTATTTAAATTTGACAATGTATTTGTGAGTTGAGATAACTCCTGCCGAAATAGCGCCATCTCTTGGGATACCTTCAACAACTCAGTGTGAACTAATTTTATGTCTTTTAGTAATACGCCTCTATCTTGATCTTCCAACGGTTGGTCTACTGGTGAACTTCCACAACTATTAGAGCTCACTGTTGGCAATTTATTTGGTGAGATTTGGTTTGACTTGCAACCCTTACACAGCCAGCGCGCAGGTGCCTTGGAATTTGGTTTAACACAAACAGCACACTGTCGGTGGCAGTTTGAATCACATTTAGTGCACTTGATAGCTTCAGTCGAAACAAATTTACCACAAGTAATACACTTCTTTGACATTTTTAGTAGATTTAATTTCAATGAAGAAGTTTAAGTTTGTTATTCGACGTTAGATGGCGTTTTGTAAAGTCATATAATAGAAATAGTCTGTTTTTTAAATCAAGATAACTTTATTTTTTTTTATGTATATCAATAATAAAATTATTGAATAAATGTTCACCTGATTTTTGTGAAGTCACTAGATAACACTGGTTAAATTTATATTTGAAGGTAGATTTTGGATTATCAATGTCGATACACTGGGAACGTTAACAAGTCACAACAAAATCTTCTTTTTCAGCGTTATTTGCGAGATACTTTTAATAGATAATATTTAAGAAAGTTCTTCGGTAACACTCATTCACTTTTCACTACTTTTTAATGAAATTACACTTGTGGCTGTATTTAAATAAGCAAAAAAATTACTCAGCTTAACTGTCACCTGTGCGAGCAGCGCCGTCCTCCTGACTGATTACGAATCCAAAATGGCGGGTTTAATATGGCGGACGTAAAATTCCAAATACTTCTTCTAAAACTTTGTACTCAGGTGTTTTCGGAGTCGCTGATTACGAATCTGGCATTAGATTTTCAAAATTCAAAATGGCGGATCCAATGTGGTGGACATGAAATTCCAAATACTTATTAATTCTTTTAAAACTTTGTACTCAGGGGTTTTCGGCGTCGCTGATCACGAATCAGGAAATCTTGATCCACAATCACGGAATTTATTCAAAATGGTGGCTCTGATACAGTGGGCGTTTTATATATATATATTTTTCTACTCAATATTTTGACTGAATTTAGTCACTTGGGAACCACAGATTTTAAATTTGCAGTCCTAAATTATTTTGGTTGCAGAATGATCTCAAATTAACTGAAATATTGATTTCTAATTTGAAGGAGTGTTCCTGATAAAGTAGGATTTTATATTATTGAAATTTTTATTGTTCCATTGCCCAGTTGGTGTGACTACATCGGATCCACTATTTTTAATTTTCAAAATATGATCTCATATTCATGATGAGCGATTAAAAAAGCCCTTAGAACCGTATTTTAAGAGACATTTGTTCAATATTAGAGTTCTAAGGTAATTTTTTAAAAGGTGGCCGTAGCGGTCCCACTGTATCTGAAAGGGTGAAAACCGATATTTACAATATACCTAATTATTTAAATTTTCATGATTAAGACGGACTCGTTGGCGCGTTGACTAAAACTTGCCTTATATACTCTTCCATTTTACGTGTTCATCCCTATGGCAGGCCTTCGTGTATGAAATAGGACCCACCTGTTTCATGTATAAAGTGGCCTGTCTGAATATCTGATGAAATTATCACCGTTCTTAAATAGAAAAGTCAATTACATGGTTGCGGGTTTATTCGATGGAGTTCTGAAAAATTGATGTCCGTGTATGAGTCCGTCATTACCTATCACAAACATCTGATATGAAATATCTATATTGATCCTACTATATAGAAACCTATATTAGCAGCAAGTAACATTAGCTATTTTTACACGCTTTATATTATTTTATATAAAATATATCAACATTGCACCCGTGCATAACCGAGGCGTGTTACCAAGAAAATTTGATACCTTAGAAAGAAAAGGTTTCGTTTTTTCCCAATTTTGTATACGAGCGATATCGCGGGTGTACCCTAGTATAATAAATACAAAAGTACTTTCGATAGTCCATTACAGAACACAGGAGTTAATGTAGTTCCATAACTGTTCATGCGAATTGCAGTTAACAAGCAACAGATAGAAATGTTTGTGCAACGAAACGGAAAATGGTCGGTAATTGGACCCATACATAGTAAATTAAAAGGTATATATTTAATGGACTTATAACATATACTCGTACATAGACATTTGAATTATACACGAATGTCATTTGCTTGTTCTTTAATTTAAAACAGAATAGATTAGTGAGAGATGCCGTTCTGGGTCTTGCGTCTTTTGTTTAACTTTTTTTAATATTACATATAGTCATTATCATAGATGTTACTAAAATGGACAGGTAACATTTAAGTTGAAACAGATGGAGAAAACGCTTGACCAAAGGACCCCAAGGGAACACAAAAGAAAAAGGGTGAGATCAAGAAAAATATGGATAGATATCCTTAGCCGCACTCGGTTTCAGCCGGAAAGCCATACAAAGTGAAGTATGGAAGAAAATATGCCTACGCCAAAGACGCGACTATTATAAAAAATCATTATATTTCTTTTATTTTATCGATAGACATGCGTGAGGCTTAGTGGTGAGTTTAGAATACCTACCATCAAGCCTCATTTCAGTCATAGAACTTCGCGAACAGATGCGCTGTTACTCCAAGCTTTCGAAAACCCTTAGACTTAAACCGAAATGCGTAATATGCACTTAATGTTTTTACCATCTACGTGGTATTTCGATAATATTGGTGTTTCAGATGACTATGGTCGGTAATCTCTTGCCACCGGGTGAGCCGACAGTAATTTTGCCTCTATAAAATACTCCCACCTCTCCAAAGTAACCGGACGTAGCTTCCTACTGCTGATAGAGGACAAACCTTTGTTTTTTACACATTTATTTTTTATTATTGTAATTAATTTCTTCAAGATGTCATGTGGAACATGGAGTAATGGTTGCAGCTCCTTACAAACATTTTATAAAACAAAAGCTTGGCGATTAAAAAGAGTAGCGGAGAGTCTATTGCCAGTTCTTCTCGTCCGTTCTACGACCTTGATTTGAGAACTGGCAGTACCTAAATGTAAAATTAGATGCATTTTATTGTCGTTCATAAGTGTATATTGTGTTACCCAAATGAATAAATGATAATTTGAAAATGAATGAACACATGTTTATTTCTTATCTCCAAGTAAATGGTGAAGGTTAAAAAGTTTACTTGCGAGAAAATATTAATATTATCTTTGTCTGTCACTTATATGCAATTTCAAACAGTTTCTCATACAACTGACAGATTGACGATACAAACTCACAAGTTATTCGTGCTCCGGCTTTCGAACGAATTGGACTTCTCGTAGCAGCAAGAAACGGTACGTCGATTCGTAGCGCTACAGCGAGAATGCCTGTTTCATAGAAATAAATTCACTCAGGCAAATTCAGTGCTTAACAAAATTACTACTTAAACAAAATGTATGTACCTACTGTGATTAAATGAAACCTTAATCGTTCAACATCAAATTAAATATATTCATGAAAAGGTTAAAAAATAAATAAAATTCTTTCTTTTTTTTTTGAAATAAAATGATTTACATATTTTTTTCCACATAGTGGATTGTAGAATAAATTATCGCCAGCAATTTTTCCGAACCGATACGACTTGGAAATCTTCAAAAAGAGCTGGCCTACCTAAAAGGCCGGCAACGCATAAGCAAATACTCTGGTGTTACTACATAAAACTAAATCGCCTGAAATAAGTAATCCTGTAAATAAGAAGAATTATCACTGATACAATGAATTATTTAAAACGATCAAATAAACCAAAACTACACAAGAGTGTATTATAGCGTAAAGCTTTTTTGTATTATTATTGACTAAAAACACGTCTATGTGAAGGGTGAAAATTTTCATGCGGCGAACATATTTCTGTAGCCGTTTCACTCGTCATTTCTCTGAATAAAGCGTTATTTTAAAGCATATTTTTTCTGAAATTCGAACGTGGAAGCAGTGGTGCTAAACGCAATATGCATATAAGTGAGTCATTCGGTATATTCTAATTGTATTATGGGTATTTTAAAACACTGTAAATAAAAAATGATAAAGTTTTTTACAGTCGGGTTGTTATCGGTTGTTTATTTATCTTTCAAGAGCATAACAAAAAAATAGTAAAAAAAGAAGTCAACATTAAAAAAGTACAGGCCCTTTGGAGACTCAAAAAAAGAAGCTGTCCCCTGGTTGACACGATTCCACCCTCCTTGATGATCTGAAAACAAAAATCCCGGTTATTTCTTTAATAGTAGGGATGTAGTTTTCGTTTTTAAAAATCCTGAAGTTGAAAACTTGAGGGAAAATAATTACTCTTTTTTTCATGGCTGCCATTTTTTTGCAAATCGCTCTCGTCAAACGAAAACTACCTAACTACTATATAAGAAATAACCAAGATTTTTGTTTCCAGATCATCAACCAGGGGGCAGCTTCTTTTTTTGACTCTCTACTTGTAGGACTGTACTTTTTTCAAATTTGACTTCTTTTGTTTTTACTAAAAAAAACAAATAAACCCCCGATGGTAAAAATCTCTACCGTTTTTTAATAACAGCGTTTTATTAAGCACATAAAGCCCTCTAGACTAGAATACTGCCTTAAGGATTATATTAGGATACTAGCTGATGCCCGCGACTTCGTTCGCGTGGGGTTCACTTTAAGCTGAGCTTTTCAGCAAGCTTTCTTCAAATGACATATCTTCCTCCAACCTCTGTACTTGGTGATTTCTTTTGGGAAAGAGCTATCAAATTAGTCATTGACGGTTGCTTTTGCATCATGTTATCGACATGTTTAATGGTGGTTGAGATTGGGGTTCGAAGGATGATTTGATATTCAATAGTTGAAATAATTAACCTGACTTTAAAGAAACATTAGGGAAATTCATATTAATTAAATTTTACGTGACCAAAATCCAGATATGTGTCTTTTTTCTACTAATCAGAGTTCAATCGAAGTTTGGATGCGTGCGTTCATTTAATTGGTTATTTTCATTTTCGGACATTTTTTTAAATTCCCGGGATTCCTGCCCGGGTTTCCGGTGCTAAATGCTGAAACCTCTAAGATACGGAAGCAAAAAAGCAATGTCGAATAATCGTAATTCTGTTTAAGAGAAAGGATTGATGAAAAGGTGAAATAAATGATCTCATAAGAAACACTTTTTCATATATTATTTCAATAATACATTTTCTATTTTTGTTATAAATCAAAATATGAAAATATAATATAGAATATAACAGAATATAAAAATATGTTCTTTCAAAAAATAAATACAAAAAAATATTTCTTTCATTTCAACTTCAGATTTTCTATTTTTGTTATAAATCAAAATATGAAAATATAATATAGAATATAACAGAATATAAAAATATGTTCTTTCAAAAAATAAATACAAAAAAATATTTCTTTCATTTCAACTTCAGATTCGAACTCGCATCAAAAGCTACGCTATGGGACTGCAAATCCACTATTCTATCCACTATTCTACGAATACATATTGGCAATGGCGAAATAATCAAACTATTTCATTTACATATCAGACTGTGATTGACATCTGACAATTCGAAAAAGTTCAACGCGAGTCAGTTTGCATTGAAATTTGGTGATATGGTGCCTTTAAAATAATATTTAAATTATGATAACTTTTCTTTCCGATAACCGATTTCGATGAAACAAAGCCTATATGTTGCCTATATGGGCTTTCCTTAATATATTTGTGTAAATTGCATTAAAATCGGTTCAGTATCTTCGGAGATTAGCGTGAACAAACAGACAGACAGACAGACAGACAAGAATCTTAAAAATTGCATTTATGCATTCTGCTACCCTTCTTTTATCACCCCTCTTAATTTCTGGTAAAAATATTTAGTGAAGCGTAATTTCGATCCTACTCTTTTATTATATGTAATAACTAGCTGATGCCCGCGACTTCGTTCGCGTAGGGTTCACTTTAAGCTGAGCTTTTGAGCAAGCTTTCTTCAAATGACATATCCTCCTCCACCCTCTGTACTTGGTGATTTCTTCTGGGAAAGAGCTATCAAATTAGTCATTGACGGTTGCTTGTGCATCATGTTATCGACATGTTTAATGGTGGTTGAGATTGAGGTTCGAAGGATGATTTGAAATTCAATAGTTGAAATAATTAACCTGACTTTAAAGAAACTTTAGGGAGATTCATATTAATTAAATTTTACGTGACCAAAATCCAGATATGTGTCTTTTTTCTACTTATCAGAGTTCAATCGAAGATTGGATTCAATGCATTTTCTGTCTTAAATAGATGCGTGCGTTCATTTAATTGGTCATTTTCATTTTCGGACATTTTTTTTAAATTCCCGGGTTTCCTGCCCGGGTTTCCGGTGCTAAATGCGGAAACCTCTAAGATACGGAAGCAAAAAAGCAATGTCGAATAATCGTAATTCTATTGATGAAAATGTGAAATAAATGATCTCATAAGAAATACTTTTTCATATAATATTTCAATAATACATTTTCTATTTTTGTTATAATATAGTTCTTTCAAAAAATAAATAAAGAAACACAAAAAAAAAAAATCTTTCATTTCAACTTCAGATTCGAACTCGCAACAGAAGCTACGCTATGAGACTGCATATCCACTATTCTACGAATACATATATTGGAAATGGCGAAATAATCAAACTATTTCATTTACATATCAGACTGTGATTGACATCTGACAATTCGAAAAAGTTCAACGCGAGTCAGTTTGTATTGAAATTTGGTGATATGGTGCCTTTAAAATAATATTTAAATGATGATAACTTTTCTTTCCGATAACCGATTTCGATGAAACAAAGCCTATATGTTGCCCCGGGCTTTCCTTAATATATTTGTGTAAATTGCATTAAAATCGGTTCAGTATCTTCGGAGATTAGCGTGAACAAACAGACAGACAGACCGACAGACAGACAGACAGACAGACAAGAATCTTAAAAATTGCATTTATGCATTCTGCTACCCTTCTTTTATCACCCCTATTAATTTCTGGTAAAAATATTTAGTGAAGCGTAATTTCGATCCTACTCTTTTATTATATGTATAGATATAGATATAGATGACGGGCTCGTTGTAGTATTTGTTCTTTTTGATTATTTAACGGGAGGAAATCGAAATTTCCGACTTGTAACAAACCGTGAAGTTACGTTTTATTCACCTACTAGCGACCCGCCCCGGCTTCGCACCGGTGCAATGCTGATACTAAATACACTACAGAAAAACTGTTATTATTATACATATAAACCTTCCTCTTCAATCACTCTATCTATTTAAAAAAACCGCATCAAAATCCGTTGCGTAGTTTCAAAGATTTAAGCATACAAAGGGACACTCGAATAGGAAATCTTCGTCTGGTGCTCGCGCGGATGCGCGAGCATCGGACGGAACCCAGATGACGATTAGACGTTTGCTGGGGACAGCGGGGTCGCGCCCTATAACAATAGGGCGGTCTATTTAGCGTGAGGCGCAGTTATAGCGCCAACGCCATAACATAACACCAGAACGGTGTACATTGCATGTTTCGGTCTCAGTCTATGGAGTTCCGAATGCTCGAAGAGTAAATCGAGAGCGCATCATTGACTGATGTTCTGACCTCATGCTCGTATGTCGATATCTAACATAAAAAATATCTGAAACTGCAGAAAAGGGATAAATTAATTATTTCTCTTTGTACTCAGTATTCCCTCTGCAAATGGGCAATTTATGTTAAAGCCTGCAACGATAGATATTAAACTCATAAAGCATCACAATTGTTGCACAATCTGCACTCATTTTGCACTTTCACGGTCAACTTAGGACGAACGTGGGCTGACCATGACCTCGAGATAATGCGCAGCAATTCTTAAAATTTTCCTTTATTTCGTCTTTAGGAATACTGAATAACAATAAGGGGCACCTGTTTTGAACGATAAAAGATTTTATTTAGCTTCATCGATGAAAAAACCGTGAAGTGCATATTGCGCGTTTCGGTTTCAGTCTATGAATTTCCGAAATCTCGTAGTAAAAATGGCAGCGCATCATTGCCTGATGTTCTGTGGCTGAAGTATCACCCACCATCAAGTGAACCTCATGCTCATCTGGCGATATCAAACATAAAAAAACTGAGTAAATAAAAAGCCTTTATACGTTATAAAAAATCTAGGTCCTTTGAGATCCCAGTTAAACAGGTTACACTGTATTAATTAAATTAGGTCGGTTAAAGCAGATACGACGCTGACACGGCAAATTGAATTGATCCATCAATTTTAACTCAACTTCCGATACTAAGTGCATCCTCATTCTGTTTAACTTGCATCTATTAAATTTTGCTTTCGAAAGATGTATAAGTGAATACCCATCGTAGGGCATAAGGATTAAGGTTACTGTAGTGCTGTAGTACTGGAGTTTCTTGCCAGTTCTTCTCGTCCGCTCTACGCCCTTGATTTGTGAACTGGTAGTAAATGTAAAATTAGAAGAATTTTATATGTATTATTTTTTATTGACGTTCATAGATGTACATTGTGTTACCTAAATTAATAGATTATTTTTTAATTTAATTGAATTAAATATGGCAACTTTGTGACATTTCAAATATAAGACAACTGTCATCTTTCAGTCTCCCGCGACCACGGTTGCTGAAAAGCATCCGAAACGTCGGGATAAATAATTTAAACAATATAAATAATAAATCGCGTTTTAATCCGGTATACAGTATTTTATTTAAATGTGTGATACTCGCGTTAATAAAAGACAATATTATGTGAATAAATGATTTTTGAATTTTGTAGGATACATTTTTGGAACACTTTAAATCCTATCAAAGACACACGAAGGGAGCCTAAATTACTTTTCTAAGTATCTGCTAATGACACTCCATAATATTGTGATAAAAATATATTAGACACTTTAACTACGCGGTGTTTCAACGCAGCTTTACGTAGTCACGAGAATAATCTGTGCCATTTCCTAGGTAATATACATATATCATTTCGTTGGTTCAAAAGTAAAACTCACTAAATGACATAATATATATAAAAATGAATTGCTGTTCGTTAGTCTCACTATAACTCGAGAACGACTCGAATAATTTCCGGGAAAACCCTAAAAACAGCCCTTTTCTATTTCCCATACAAACGTTTTCTAGAGTCAATTTAACTATATAATTTCGAAGCCAAAATTGTGGCAGAATAACGTCTGCGGGGCCACTAGTTATTAATAAAAATTACATTTGCTACTATTACTCATTTAAAGAGTAAATCTATGATTAAAATGGAGAAATAATTATGTAGTCTGGTCTATAACTAAAAGAAGCGCAATACACGCTAATTAATTTGTTCTTATCGTTAATGTACGCTTAAAACTTCGATTAAATCTATGTCAATGGCTTAAAATAAGCAAGAGTAGCAACATTTATTTTTATTCAAACACTTAGTGAGTTTTACCTTTGAACCAACGATTTATCAAATCTAGAAGCCATGTCGAGATTTGCAATGTTAAGATAAAAAAGAGATTTCCACCTATATAGTCACTCATCACGATATCTCTGGAACCATAAGGCGTAGCGACTTGAAATATGGTAGGAATATTCCTTTCGCCGAGTAGAGGTCAGCTAAGAACGGATTTTACGAAATTCAACCCACAAGGGGGGTTGCGGGGGCAATTGCTAGTGTTAAGATAATTTTATCTGGCTTGCACAACAAACATAACAGGTTTATCATACAAAAATGAACAAACGGGCCACCTCCATCATCAAAAGTCATCATCCTCAAACGATGACCGTCTGAATTTCTAAAAGGATTGATGCAAAGCCTTTATAAACCAAATACTTAATAAACCTTTTTTTTTTTAATAATAGTAAAATTGATTGATTGATTAACTTAATATTAACTAATACTTTTTGTTAAATTACTGACCACAAAAAAGATAATGAATATATTATGGCAACTTTGTGAAAATTCATCAAACATCTGTCTGTCACCTTTCAGTCTCCCCGTGTCCACGGTGCTAGAAAGCATTCGAAACGTCGGGATAAATAATAAATCGAGTTTTAATCACCTAAAAGTCATTTTATTTAAATGTGTGATATTCGTGTTAATAAAAGATAATATTGTAAGCATTTTATTCCAGTGGGAATCGAATTGATTCATCAGAATGTAAGGTAGGTATGTTGTATACGAGCCAAGAAGTCCTTCAAAATATGGTAACTAACTTTACGGGCGAATCCAAGGCGAATATTATGTTATCGGAAAATTTTCCTAACATGCTATATGAAAACTACGTTAAAACGCTGCAAAATTTGAACGTCATAACTGTGTAATAAAAAATAGTGAAAAGCTAACTTTTTAAATCGTAATATACATTAGGAATTCCAGTAATGTTACCGTAATTAATTCAAGTTCTATTTGTCTGCTGCAAAAAACAACCGTAAACAATAAGTGAACAATACAATTGAAAATTGTTGAACCAGTTGATTAAATGAATTGAAAAATGTTTTTCCGCCCATATTCTCGGCTGAGTAGAAGGCGTACATTAATACTTAAACTGATACTACTTCAATACCGGGGTATTTGTTAGGAAGTACTTTATAATTTTTCCTACTCAATAATTTAAATCACAGGTGTAAAAGATGATCAAAGATACACGGTTATCACATTTTGACGGGCTTGTTGGTGCGTTCGGTAGAACACCTGCCGTGCGCATCGATAGGTCGTGGGTTCGAATTCCACCGGGACGACATGTTTATAATTTTATGTAAGCATGTTTTTTGTAAGATGGAAACCGTGAAGTGCACATTGCGCGTTTCGGTTTCATTCTATGGATTACCGAAAGCTCGAAGTAAAAAGTAGGTCGACAGCGCATCATTACCTGATGTTCTGAGGCTGACGTATCACCTACCATCAAGTGAGCCTCATCCTCATCTGTCAATATGTAACATAAAAAATTTTTTACTTCGAATATTCGGAAATTACTCTTTTCTGGCGACTTGTTCATATATTAATGGACGCTAGAAAAGCCGTAATACTTTTTAATCAGCTATGCTGGTGCATAAAGTAAACCTTCAGTTTCTTCATACTGACCATATACTGAGACAAGCAGTGGCGAGACCACCATACATAAGCCTAAAAGCCCGGCTTGCCTACTTTACGTTATACGTGTTTATATATTAAAAAAAAAAAAAATAATAAACTTATATAATTTTGTAATCATATAAGTTATGTATGACTTATATTTACAATAATTACGTTAAGGGCATTATATATTTCGTTTTATGGTTGCCGTAAATAGGGTAGTTTTTTTTTATTAGTTTTTTAAAAATAATATTATCGTATATTTTAAATTTATATAATTGTTCACAAATTTTCACTAACAATAGTTATTTTAGCTCTATTTGTATACTAGCCTCTATAATTATAAAAAATAAGCAAAGTGTAATGGAATAAATAAAGCTCATTCATTCATTCATTCATTCATTCATGGTGGTCTCGCAACTGCTCCCTCATCTCATCATCTCCTCATTCATTCATTCATGGTGGTCACCCTCTACTCCATTAAGGGGATATAGGACCTAAAGGCCGAATTCTCGAACGCTAATCAGCATTGAGGTGTACTTAAATAGCTCTCACTCTTTCATTATAAAGGTAAAATGAAAGACAGAAATATTTTAGGAAGCCCTCAAGTTTTGATTATATATCATTTCAGTATTCCGCGGTTAGTCAAGTAAATATTAACGCGAGTATCACACATTTAAATAAAAAAAATTATAACGCACAGAGCATACAACCTAGGACTTTAGACTTTAGAAATTTATAGGCTCGTTTATAGTTTCTTTTTATATGTTTATAGGTAAAAACAGTGTAGACTAACAAACTTTTTCAATATGCTAAATTATTTATAGCACTTGCAACGTCGCGTTAACAGGCAAATAAAAACAGAAACGCTATTACTAGCGCCTATCAAACATTTTATGTTTGAAAAGTGAATATTTTTTAACAATTTTTGGGGATTGAAAAGATAAATATAGTATAGTATAGTATAGTATAGTATAGTATAGTATAGTATAGTATAGTATAGTATAGTATAGTATAGTATAGTATAGTATAGTATAGTATAGTATAGTATAGTATAGTATAGTATAGTATAGTATAGTATAGTATTTAAATGGTTATTGTTTTTATTAAAAATCATTTAAAGATTTTATTCATTAAGTATAATAGATACATAATAATAATAATAATCTTTATTCTGAACTTAAACATTTTTATCATAAAACCAATGATCGGCCCTGACCTCCCAGCTAGGGTATACCTGTGTTAGGGAAGTCAGTTCCTTCCCACATTTGACAATACTAACATTATTTTAAAATTTACAAAACAAAAATAAAAGCTAATACATTAATATTATATTAAGGAACTCTACATATATCTAAAATCTCGTGTCACAGTGTTGGTCACACTCCTCCGAAACGGCTCTACCGATTTTTATGATTCTTTTTATGTAAGTATATTTGGTAGATATGAGAATAGGTCGTAAAGTATATTTCATACCACCATGTGTTTAGAGGATTATCCAGATTTTTTTCTATTTTTTTTTTTACAAAAAATTGATTGGTCTCATTTTCTTTATAAGTATAGCTGTGCGAAGCCGGGTCGGGTAGCTAGCTACAAGTATAATAATAAATAATAATAATAAAGCCATTTAATCTGATAATAAGAGTATACAATTTTAACAATTATAAGAGTGCATGCAAATTAAAAAAAGTGTTAAAGCATATCTAAATAGATAGACATTATTACGAACGAAACACACACACAGAAATTTCAGTGTGCCCCTTGATAAAGGTTTGGTCTTAGTGTGAATTTGAAATTTTCAGTCAATCTTGAAGTCTTCCCATCTGATGCTCTGTCTTCCTCTACTCCTTTTTCCATCTCTTGTGTACCACTCTTTTCCTGTTCTACTCCACTTTTTTTCGTACCCCTGATAGTATGTCCAGCCCAACGCTATTTTTGTTTGACAGAAGTTTTGTTTTTGCTCGGTCGATATTTTGTATGTGTCACGTTTATTGCGGCCCGTCAGACTCTTTTCCATTGCCCTCTGACATACCGCGAGTTTTTCTCATAGGCATTGACATTGATCGAAGCTCATATCGAAGATTTTGTGAGTGCCTACGTCTCGCACCCATATCTCGAGCATGACAGTATACATGTAATAAAGGTATTTCTTTTCAATGACATGCTTAATTCTTTTGACTATCAATATCAGTATAATAAAATAATAATAATTTTGTAACATTTTTTTAAATTCTATAATATATGTTGTAAGAATTTTATGGTATGGTATGGTATCTAGCCATCAAATTAGGAATTCTATGGCTTATTAAATATTACATAATATCCAGTGAATCCTCTTAATTAATTTTAGATTCACTTTGTTTTTCGACTAACTATTTATTCTGCTCACTGTTCGCTCACTCTAAACTGCATTACATACTTTATGTCAGGTATTCCCAAACTTTTTTAATTCACGGCGCACGAACTGGTTAAGTATTTAAACAAAATAACTTTTATTGGATTAAAATGCAATTTATTATTTATCCTGATAGATCGTGGTCAACGTTTGCTGTCAGATTTGAATTTTCACGAAGTTGCCATACAAACGGCATTTGTTCCTACGGAGTTTATAATTGCTATAACTTACTATATTATGGCAATATTGACTAACAGTGTCCTTTGTCGTAGTACGTTTAGTAAGTACGTTTGACTTGGAGTTCTAGATTTTCAATTCTCCATTGAAGTTTGGGTGTTGTTTTATGGTTCCGTACTTCCGTACCAAAAATGATCCGCCCCGGCTTCGCACAAATGTAGTTGAAAAAAAATATGTTACTATGTTACGCCTATGTTACTCGCTGATAATGTGGCTCTCTATTGGTGAAAGAATTTTTAAAATCATTCCAGTAGTTTTTGAGTTAAAACCTAACAAACATAGAAACATATAAACAAATCTTTCCTCTTTATAATATGAGTATAGATATTATGAAATGATTATCTACCTCCTAAGTCACATACATATAGTAAACCTCTTAAAATTAATGGAAAATCATTTTACATAACAATGTATCAGGTTTTCTATTTGTTAAACGAACACAAATGCCAGATTTGTCAAAACAAAAGGAAAACAAAGTCGCATATTATGGGCTCATCGGTAATAACAAAAACCTCTGAAGCGTGAATAAAATCTACAACTGAATAATGCTTTCATATCACAGCTTGAAATGTTAACAAGCCGAACAAGTTATCACTACATTACTTCTTATGTTAGCGCAAAATGTAATGATAACTCCACTATTCTAATACACGGAGCAATGAACTTGTCATAAAAAAATGTTATCGCATCGAATCCGGTTGTTATACTTAACCTTAATGGAGGTTGTTTCACAACCAAGGCTGCGATTGGTGAGACAAATTTATGTTAGTAAAGAAAACAAACAAAAACTATGAAAGATGAAACTCGGAACAAGCGCTGAATAGAAAGAAAAAGTTTGTTTATAAGTACAAAATATGGAACAACTGTGATGCTTTCTCAAAATAAAACGTATTATAAAATAATATTCCAACTACCGTGGAATTTATACTCAACTAGACCCGTTGTATGGGTTGCAAAGTTAAGTAAATAAAGCCTTCGCGCGCGTATGCAGAACAACTCTTCAAAGTTTCATCATAATTGAATGAATAGTTTAGGTGTGCATAGAGAACAAACATACTTCGATTTAAATATATAGATTACTAGCTTCTACCCGCGACTTTGTATGCATATAATTAATACTACGAGTAGCTTATTTTTTATCGGAGAATTTATGCAATTCAAATATAATAATTTCTGAAATAATAATAATAATTCTGATATAATAAAAGAGTAGAATCGAAAAGAAAGCTCTTTTCCGAAAAGAAATCACCAAGTACAGAGGATGGAGGATATATAATATGAAGAAAGCTTGCTCAAAAGTTCAGCATAAAGTGATCCCCATCAGCTAGTCAGCAATAAAAACGTTAGCTAACTTCCCACTTACAATATCTCTAAATATAGACAGATTTTGATACAGTTTTCTTTGTATTTAAATAATTTGTTATGGAAGGTCAAGTTCAAATAAAGGTCGGCAACGCACCTGCAAGCCCTCGGGTGCCCATTTGCCCTCTGTTTCATATAAATAAATTTAAATAATTTTCTTGGCTTGTGGAAAAAATCAATTTTTTCTAACCGATTCACTGATGTTTGCTTATGCTAGTTACGCTTACATAATGATTACATGTGACTATTGTATTGTAGTCTATATTATTATATACATCTTTATATATATAATTCTTCTGTGAGTGTGTATGTCACTGAACTTCTCTCAAACGACTGGACCGATTTTGATGAAATTTTTTGTGTGTGTTCAAGGGGATCTGGGAATGGTTTAGATTCACAATTTTGTCCGCTGGACAATGTTTTTTTAATTAATTTTTAATTATTATATAATTTCGAAGCCAAAATTGTGGCAGAACAACGTCTGCGGGGTCCACTAGTATTATATAATAATCTTATAATTATAGTAATAATTAATTTTAATCGTCGTTTTCGCCAACTCTGTATGGCGAAGAAGCGAGTAAAGCTACGTAAAACATAGTTTTTTTTTTTATAATTAGTAGTTTTATTGTATTTTCTTTGTATATATCCTTCATATTTTTAATACTTTTTGTTTCTATTGTATGACTATGGTTTATACCTGAATAAATAAATAAATATTATTATTATATACCAGCGGACCCGACAAAAGTCCTGCCAGAATGTTGGCTTCAAAAATAAAACAATATTTCTAGATTTTAATATGCTATATTTCCACTTCTATTATATGTATTCATACTTCATAGATTACGTGCGTAACGTGGGCTCTCAATTGCGGAAGACGGAGTTCCGAACCGAATTTATTCTAAACTGATATTTTTTTCATGTATTCATTTTATTGATATTTTAGTATTTATTCTGTTATTCGGGACATAGACGAATCCAACAAATAGATATCATTAAAATCGGTGCAGCTCTTCTTGAGTTATAAATGGTGTAACTAACACGACTTTGTTTTTTTAGTATAGTATACGAGTATCTATCGAGGATATAGAGCTAAAACATTTATTGCAAATAGTATTTTTTACTAACAATGGTTGGTTAAGCTAGGTTAGGTTAAAATTACCGCTTTAGGGGAACGTTTCTACGTGGGAAACCGGTTCTGGAGGCCTATTACCAAAACAAAATACGAAGTTTCGGCTGACGGATCGTACATTTTACTATTATGAATCCGATGATCGACACGTCTTTCGCAATAGGACATTATGTCTTTCGTTTGACATTACTATGATTGTAAGAATAATCGTAAATATAATTAAAAATGTTTTCTTAATAAGTTAAAATACGAAGTTGTTTGTTCTTTCGTTTCCATCCGTTCGTTGCGTTCGTTTTTCGTAATAAGCCTACTGTAGTCGTACCGTTTTAACACGGCACCCATTCAGACGACTGTGTTAATGGTCTTTCATACAGTGTTAATAAACAGTGCCTGCTATAAGGGAAGTAACTAAACTATTAAAATAACCGCTTTACCGGGCACAGTGAGGGCCAGAAGGAGGAGAGAGCGCAGGAGAAGATATGCTCGTCTCCTGAGTCCTGACGCTCCCGTAACTCGAACCTGTTGGTGTGGCAAATCGCCGGGGTCCCGGATTGAATAAGAAAGTTATCTCGCGGGCCCCAAGACGGCGAGACCTGAGGGTCTAGAGGGGTTTAGTGGGTATTGCTCACCCGGCACCGAGTCTCACACTCCTCCCGCATAATATATCGCGGGGGGTACCGTAATACTCGAAAAAAAAAAGGTTAGGTTAAAATTGACCGAGTTGACGGTGGTAAAAGTTTGAAATGAACGATTATTTGAATAAAATACGTTATAACAGATAAAAACGCGATTTATTATTTATGCCGACGTTTCGGATGCTTTTCAGCTTCTGACCGCAGTCTATCCGCGACCACGGTTGCTGAGAAGCATCCGAAACGTCGGCATAAATAATAAATCGCGTATTTTATTTCAATGTGTGATATTCGCGTTAATAAAAGACAATATTATGAACGATTATCATATACAGACATTTCGGACTTTCATCATTAAGAGTCGTATCTTAGGACTTACGAGTATATTAATTATAATTATCAAATATTTAAAACCTTTTAGAACAATAATCTAATATATAAAATTCTCGTGTCGCGGTGTTTGTGGTTAAACTCCTCCGAAACGGCTTTCCCGATTCTCATGAAATTTTGTGTGCATATTGGGTAGGTCTGAGAATCGGACAACATCTATTTTTCATCCCCCTAAATGTTAAGGGTAATCCACCCCTAATTTTTTTTTTTAATTTTTGGACTAAATTTTTTGTTTTTATTTTTTTATAATGTAGTATTTAAAAATACATACAACCCTATATTTTCACTCTTCTATTACCAACCCCTGCTTTTTAGAAATTATTAATATGGCAAATCAACGTTTGCAGGGTCAGCTCGTAACATATAAAAATCTAATTTTTGGATCGTGTGAACGACTGGAGATTTCATCAAAATGATGCAAATGTTATCGCTCGACACCAATTAATGTTATCACTCATTGCTATCTAAATCTTGAACTAAAACGAATTCAGATAAGACTACACTATCTTTGTCTTAACTCTACTACCGTTATTGTATCGGAGCATTTGTTACTAATTCCGACCGGGTAAAGAACCACCGTTCATAGATGGAAAAACCGTGAAGTGAATATTGCGCGTTTCGGTTTCAGTCTATGGATTTCCGAATACTCGAAATAAAAAATAGGTCGACAGGCACCATTGACTGATGTCTGTGGCTGAGGTATCACCTACCATCAAGTGAATCTCAAGCTCGTCTGTCGATATTAAAAAATAAAAGTTAATCGTGGCAATACATTCATGTTATGACTGCCTTGATAAAAAAAAGTTTCCCTAATCCCTAGGGAACATAGGGCAGGTACATTTAGGTGTCTATTTCATTAACCAAAAAGATAGTTGTCCGCGTGCTAAGCCGCGGCGGTTCGCTAGTTTAACCAACATAATTGAATGCTTTTTCACCTCAAAGTACTCCTTAAAATCTCTAAATTAAATAATACCTTCAGTTAAGCTATTAGTTAATAAAATAACAATATGTATTTAGCCTCAGATCTTATTTTATAGGGTACTAGCCGTCCCCGCCCGCCCGCTTTGCTGGGCGAATTGTAAAGGATAGACGAATATGAACTATCCACATAAATTTGAAAAAAAAAATGGTAAAGGGTTGATGGAATTCAAAAAATGAATAGCCTAAAACCTTCTACAATTAATTCGAATGGTCATGGTATCATGCCGATCGGTCCAGTAGTTTTCAAGTTTATCGATAACAAAGAAAAAAAAAGTTGCTTATATATATATATAGATTTCCGATAATATTTTATTGTCTTCAATACTGAGTGTACTTTTGAAAATTCGAATAACAATGAACGTAAGTCTAGACGCTTACGTAAATGAAATTTAAATTTCAACCCACGAAAGATCTCACCAGAGTAGAGGAAGCGTATAGAAGTTATTATGTGATGGAAGTGAAGTTTATGAAAATTTTAATTGACTGCAGTTAGTGACGTGAATGAATATTCACCGTAAAGCGCGAGAGAGGTAGAATAATTGCCCGTCAGAATAAAGAGTCTGGTTTCGATTGATTTACAACACGTCAATGTAAATGATATGTCAATCAACATTCATTGAGACTGAGTACGAATTAACGTTGAAATCTGATAAACGATTTGGGTTGTTTTTTGTTTGGGATTTTGTTGATATTTTTGATGTCAAGCCATATGGTTACAACGTATCTACAGTGTACATATAAATCACTTATATTAAACAAAAGCTTTTTGATTTTACCTTTCTTCTTAATTATTAAAACAAAAATTTAAAAATAAAACCTACTGGAAGAAGTAACACACATATTTTATATGATGCCTCGAATAGACGCATAAAATAAACCATAGGACTGTGCAGAAATGTCGCTATTTATACTGGGTGTATTTTTTCAACATTATGAATTATTTATGAATGATTTCATGATATGATCAAAGAAAAAATTCCCTAACCACCATCGAAAAACAAAAATCTATAATATAATTTACAGTATCTTATCTATATCTATACTTCTATACTAATACTATTAAGAGGAAAGATTTGTATTTTTGTATGTTATGAATAAACTCAAAAACTGCTGGACCGATTTTAAAAATTCTTTCACCAATAGAAAGCTACATTATCAGCGAGTAACATAGGTTATATTTTGTAACTCTGTACATTGAGTCAAAAGAAGGGTAGCAGAATACGTAACTTTTTCGGTCCGTGATTTCAAGCATCATGCATGGGAAAGTTGGATTTAATTGAACTCCATTTGGTAGAAAAAAACCATTTTGGAGACATAGAATGTAACTAGATATGCATCACCTGAACTGGAGCCTAGAAAGTCAGGTTCATTTGATCAATCACGGTCTATCTGACATTAAACAGATATCTTTCCACTTATCTTACTACTTACGTACCTATCTGCATACACGAAAGTGTTGGCTTTTAGCATGTCGCTAATGTCTAATCTAATCGCTCTTTCGCTTAAGACATCACTTATCCAAGCAGACAGGGAAGCGGATATCCAGTGGCCGGACCACCATACAAGTCCAAAAGCCCGACTTTCCGGCTTTAACGTAATACGTATTTATTTATAACTTATATATTTATAAGTTATAAAAAAAGCTATGTGTGTACTTATGTACACGCGTTAGAAGTTATACTTCTTTGGCGTCTGAAGTTTACTACTGGCGTTTTAAAAAACAAAACTGCAGTAAATATCGAAGAAAAATGTTAAAATCAATCAAATTCTATTCTGTAGCCAACTTCATCATGTCGTTTTTTGGGACATCGTGCGCGCGCAGGGCATGAATTCACTCTCATCCAAACGCGCCAAAAGAAGTATAACTTCAATAAATACGTATCATTAAATATATCAATTAATTACGTAATCATATAAGTTATATGATTTATAAAATGACATTAATGGCATTATTATTTTTCAGTTTATGTTTGCAATAATAGGGCAAGCCGGGCTTTTCTGCTTGTATGGTGGTACCGCCACTGCGGATATCCCATATGAAGAAAGGTAGCTCAGAAGGTCTGATAAAGGTTAAATCCAAACAAAACCGCGGGTATCAGCTAGTATATCATAAGCTCATTGAATCACAAACATATAATATCACAGAATATGTGACCTTCATTATTATTTTACCCTGTATCATGTTGTTTCGATATTTAAATTCTGGAACCTTCAAATTATTACTAAAAGTACATCAAAATGTTCCTTGTTTTCGTGAGTCTCGCGTCATTCGCCTTGCGTTGCGACCACGACAAATTTTTGTCGACCGTTCTTTCGTTTTTTAATCGATTTTCTCTTTATGTCTTCCGGGTCTAACATGACACTTACACTTAAAACTCAACTTCTAATGTCATAAGTAGAGATATTTGTCGATTGAATTAAAAAAATATATTGAAATAAATGAATTTTTTTTTAACTCTGAAGTTTTCTTTCAAAGTTATACTAGTAACACGCCCCGGCTTCTGTGCAATGTAGATGTACTATAAACTACTCGTACTATTACTCGCTGGTAATGTAGCTTTATATTGGTGAAAGTAAAATCGGTCCAGTAGTTTTAAAGTTAAATCGTAACAAACAAACAAATATTTCATCTTAATAATATTAGTATAGAAGAGTTAGAGATTGGTGCTGCAGTTAACAGATACATAAGCGATTTCAATAAGATATTGTATTGTATCTTCTGTGTATTCACGTCACGTGACACGGGGTTGAAGAGTCTAGCGAAACGTATGTCGAAACTGCCCCCGATAGCAACATACAACGTTATCTATGTCATATTGTAGAGGGCAATTATAGGTGATCCAGCAGATATTAGTTCCTTATCTCTTTAATTAAAAAAAAATTCCAAAGACAACCTTTTTCAATACATGTATCTTTAGTTCAAAGGTAAAACTCACTTTTCTTTCTTTTTTTATGTTAGATATCGACAGACGAGCATGAGGTTCACTTGATGGTAGGTGATACCTCAGCCACAGAACATCAGTCAATGCGCTTTCGACCTACTGTATTACTTCGAGCATTCGGAAATCCATAGACTGAAACCGAAGCGCGCAATGTGCACTTCACGGTTTTTCCATCTATGAACGATGGTTCGTTACCCGGTCGGAATTTCGATATTCCTCCCACCCGACCAATGCCCGAAGTTACCAGACGTGGGGAAAACATATTTACAGAAAATTATAAACATGTGGTCCCAAATTCGAACCCACGACCCATCGATGCGCACGGTAGGTGTTCTACCGAACGCGCCAACGAGCCCGTCATTTCACTAAGTGTAATTTGAATAAAAATAAATTATTATATTATTATTATATATATATTATTGCTTATTTTAATCTTACATACTACGATAAGTACCAATTACTAAGTGCGTATTGCGCTTTATAGTTATGTTATGGACCACAATACGCAATTAATGATTTGTTATTGAAGTAGGTTTACACTTAAAATAAACAATAGTAGTAAAGAATAGTTTTATTCAAAACTAGTGGACCCCGCAGACGTTGTTCTGCCACAATTTTGGCTTCGAAATTATATAATTATTCTTAAATTTGAATATGCCCATTTACCCACTATAATTGTCTCATATGTCACTGATTTGCAGTAGACATCTGTTATTCCAAAAAAGCTAAGAATGCATGACGTGAGCTGTCAAGATGGCGGAGTTTCGAATCTAATTTATTTTATAATTAATTTTATGCATATATTTTTTTCCTGATTTTTCCAATATTTTAATAGCCTATATCTTATTCCCGACATAGAGGAATCCAACAAATAAGATGTCGTTAAAATCGGTACAGCCGTTCTTGAGTTATAAATGGTGTAACTAACACAACTTTCTTTTATATATATAGATGACACATGTGTTTTACTTTTGAACCGACGATATATTTAATTTTGAAAGCTAGAAAATAAAACCATTAAAATAAAAACAAAAGACATAAATACATATTTCTTTAAATCATACCTTTCTTTCTCGTCATAATATTATTATTTCAACGCTATTTGTTTGAGACTGCATAATATAGTGAGCCAATTACTTCAAGCAGTGCGAGAATTCTCTAGGAATCCTGAGATACGGGAATGTCTTACATATATCAGCTGCACAAATGTCTATTCGTTATCCGATATTTTAAGATAACAGCTTCTAATTAATCTTAAATAAGAGCAAACCTGTTAATCTCACAGAATACGATTTCTCTGCTAATTACCTATATATGCTCAGCCAGAAATAATTCACTTTTGTTTAATTCCCATAGGGGAAATACGACTATCGAGAAAGTCGTATCGTCAATCTGTCAATTATACGAGAAATTATTTGAAATTTCATACAAATGACAGCTCGACGATACGAATATTCGAATCGTCAATCTGTCAGAGGGCCTAGCGCGAACAACTTGCGAAAAAGTGTTCGCTTATGATGATTGACGATGGACGATTCGAATACTTTTCCGCAAGTTAGTGCTAAGCCCGCTGTTGGTATATTACCAAAATCGAACGGATCGAAACGAAAGAACAAACAAAAATAGTTTTAAATTCCATACAAATGACATATTATACATATATGACGATACGAATAATTTCTAGCAAGTTGTTCGTGGTCAGGCCCGTGTTACCCTTCTTTTATGGTACTGTTACATGTATAGATAGATAATGATAGTAATTTTATTAATTGGGTGCCTGAGATGATTTAAAAATATCATCAATAAGTAGGGACTACTTACTCGCAATAAAATCTTACCGGAGTATGTCATTATTTTTCTTTAAATTATGTACTCTTATACTTTTTATAGTGGCGTTGCTATGCCAAAGCAGTCAATACAGCCGATACGGTCGCATGGGGCCCGCTGATTCATTGGGGCCCCCGCAGGCCACAGATAATACTTTTTATATATTATTTCAAAATACTTTTTCGAGGAAGGCCCTCATAAAGGATTTATAAATCGCAGGAAAAAACTGCAATGTCCTAAATTTTGACAGGTCCTATTTTGTCATTGTGTAACTCAAAATCAAATCAAATCAAAAGTTTTTTATTTCAAATAGGCCTTTGCAGGCTCTTATGAAACGTCTAGTTGCACGGTTCCAAAAAGTGGGTCTCATGGAGAAGAACCGGCAAGAAACTCCATGGACACTCTTTTCAACAATGGTTTAGCTTACAAAGACTCGGTTACAATAGTAATAATCGGCTGAGAAGTTTATATAATGCAAGGTATACAGAGATTCTATACAATGTAAGAGAAAATTGAGTTTTTACTACAACTTGAAAATAAAAAACAATTGCAATTTCAGTTTTAATAACCTCCTATACTACCCAGCTCTCAGGTGTCTCCTGCCAGGTAAGCAACTTTTCGTCCAACGTTGGACAGTCCACGTTCGTGTTCATACTAGGCAAAGGCCCTTCATTTTTTTGCATTGGGGCCCGAAAAGGGTAGTTATACCACGGCTTCTTAATGTGTCTCAATTTTTATATAAGACATTGTCTAGCGTCTACCCTTGGATGCTTTATTTTGTCAGATACCGACAGACGAGCATGAGATTCCCTTGTTTGTATGTGATACCTCAGCCACGATGCGCTGACGACCTAATTTTTACTCCGCCCTTTCGGAAATCCATAGACTGAACCGGAACCTGTCTGTATCCTGTACCTGGTGACCTGTGCCCTGCCCGATCGAACAATTTCTTTATCTTGTTTCCCCGGGTTCGAACACGGGGCCTCCGGAGCTAAACACAAGCGTATACCACTAAGCCACGGAGGCAGTTTAGTTCAGTTTTCAGTCAGGCAGTTTTAACGTATGGATAAATCGATCAGTCTGAATGAGAATTCCGTGATCTCTGCCTACCCCAATGGGCAAGAGGGGTGATATGTATATAATATAGTTACATTGAAGTCTATACATTTTTTTACTTTACTAATAGTCGTCGAACAAAATAGGTTTTTGTTTCTGTTTCTATCGCTATATATATGTACTATGAAGGTATTAAAAGACATGGATTGACTGTGTGAAGAATGATATGTGTTTGAAAGGTGTGACTGATGTTATGGTGAGTGAAAGGAGAGAATGGAAAAATAGAACATACTGCGCCGACCCCAAATAAAAAAAAGGGAACAGGGCAGGAAGAAGAAGAAAGTATTAATGCAAATTTTGTAACAAATCCATTTATTTCATCTTACCCAATATTAAATTTGATTCGACTTCGATTAAGACAAAATCACTTAACCTTACGTAAAAATATTTTGTAATAGTATAAAATAAGAAGTAATCATAGCCAATTAGTCATCAATGATAGTCACGCGACGGAGCGGACCTAAACCTTCATTGTAAGAAAGCTGAGATCAACGTTAACTCTTAGGAACTACCATCAGATAATATGGCTATATTATATATACATAAATATAAGTATAAGAAACTAGTGTTAGTTACACCATTTATATTTTATTTATTGGATTCGTCAATGTCCCGAATAACAGAATAACTATTAAAATACTAGGGGAAAAATGTGCAGATTATTATTTTTAAAATTAATTAGGTTCGGAACTCCGCCATCTTCCGCAATTGACAGCTCACTTCACGTCAAATCTAAATAATAGAAGCACGTGGGAAAATATCGTAATATAATATATTTTTTGAATCTTTGATGCCAACATTCTAGCCGGACATCTAGCCGGACATCATCTTTCGTCTGTTCCACTAGTTTATAATTAAATAAGTACACGTCTTAATGAAGTCTCGCTTCCTAACTAGACTAATACGGCTACGGAGGCTAGTTTCTTCCCAAACGGTGAGAAATATATGAGCTATAGATTGGAACAAGGGAGTGCTTCAAAGCTAATAGAACCATTAACTTATCTACCACACTGCCATCAATCCCTCTATGAACCTTTCATTTATCAGGCACATTCAAATTCCAGTACAAAAACAAACTGCTGAAATTCTCCCAGAAAATGAAGATTGAATGTTATTTGTTTAGTTATAACTTCAGCAATAAATGATACTTTATTTCTTAAATGATATGATATATTAAAAAATAATATCAGAACGATTTTAATCATGATAATATTACATTCTGTGGTATGCTGACATACAACATCTTCTGTATTATCTTAACAGTGTGAGTTAACCTCCATAATACAGCTAATAACACCATCTAGCAAGAGATTTAAACAATTTCCCAGCTGATACATTAAAACCACGAGGACAAATATGCTTTAGGATGAGTAGATACGACCTTCACGAGTTACACAATGATTCATAACAGGCTTAAAATACAGAAAAAATATATATATTTCGAAGTTGACCTAACTCACTGGTAATGTTTAGTGTTAAATATTAACTGATACTCACTAAAACATTAGGTTTCGTCGATGATCTTTCGTGGACTGATTGAGATCGGCCGTTTGGCAACGTTCGGTAAATATCGCCGAAAGGTAAAACACGGGTCCACCTTGTTAGAGCGAGAACGCGAGACTGATGCGCGTACTACCTGGCTCGCGAGGTGATAACACTCTGATAAGCGCTGCGTCATCACTAGGTAATAGTGACTAAAATCCTATACTGATTTTTACTGCTTGACGTGACATCGTCGCGGTCGTGATCTTACGCAGTGTCTCTTACCGTTGCTTCGTACCGATAGCCTTACGAGTACTATACTATTGTAAAGTTAATATCTATTACATATTTGTGTTCTATATTATATACGATCGAAATATTCATCGCTCCGTGCGCTTGGCTCCTTCTCTAAATAGTAGCGGTGCAACAATAAACTATCATAATCATTGTTCACTTAAATACTCAAACCGCAGTGCGGCCTTAACCTTATTGATACATTTAAATGAAAGTCCAACTGTTATGAGGATAACATCGAAAATAAACCCTAAAATATTCTAATGTATGCGGCATGCACTCATACAGATACTAAACCGTAGTTCTGCATCTGAAAATTGAGATTTCGTTTATTATTTTTTACCGACTTCAAAAAAGGAGGAGGTTTTCAATTCGTCTGTATGTTGCTTTTTTTGTATGTTTGTTACGCGATAACTCCGTAAATTAGGCATGGAATTGGATTTTTGTTTGGAAGGTTATATGGTTGTATTTCAGAGGTGGTCCCATATAAATTTTATCGAAATTGGTTTGGTACTTTTTTTTATAAATTCAACAAAAACAAAAACTTTAATATACACAGATGATGTTTTGGTTTGTAGTTCATTCCGTAAGTCACGCATGGATTTGAATGATTCTTTTTTTGTTTGATGGGGCATATTTCAGAGGTTGTCCCATATAATTTTTATCGAAATTGGTTTAGTACTTTTTTAGAAAATCAACAAAAATATACTTGTATATGAATGATGTTTTTGTTAGATGTTTCTTTCAGCAAGCTTCGCCGCTGTCTCATTTGAGCAGCACGTTTAGTGGTAGGCCTACTAAATTATTATATAAAGATTAATTAATTTAAAAAATACACTTACTACAAAAATTTAGTAATAAAATTAACTTTAAACAAAAAACAAAAACCAACTTCAAAACTATAACTACAAATAGTATGTAGAAACTTAAACTAAAAAGTAAAAAATAATATTTTAATTACTTCAAAGCAAGTAAAAGCCTTAAAAGACAATCGACAACATTATTGATATTTATATATAAAAATAAATATTTAATATTTATTATAAATTTCTTTTTTGAGTCGGTGTCAGCCAAGAAGGACAGTTTAATCCTGCTTTTGCAACAAACTTGGCGGCAGCGGTTGGCTGGCACCGACTTCAAAAATAAACGTTAATTAAAAATAAATATTTATTTATATATTATACATACTAGTGGTCCCGACAGACGTCGTCCTGTCTACACGTCTTTAATTTGAAAATTTCAAACTTTTTTGTGAATCTAAACCATTCCCAGATCCCCTTGAACACACACAAAAAATTTCATCAAAATCGGTAAAGTCGTTTGAGAGAAGTTCAGTGACATACACACTCACAGAAGAATTATATATATAAAGATAAGTATCAATAATTTTGTCGATTGTCCTTTAATGCGGTTGCTTTGAAGTAATTAAAATATTATTTTTTACTTTTTAGTTAAAGTTTGAACATATTATTTCTAGTTATATCATAGTTTTAAAGTCGATTTTTGCTTTTTGTTTAAAAATATTTTTAGTAGTTCATATAAAACTCTGATTTTAAATATGTAGTTTCGTTCAAAAACCTTAAATGTAAGAAATAATGGGTCCTATTGTATTCAAACTGGTGACTCAACATATACCTAACGTAACGATACACGATTATAAAGGATCACTGAAAATAGCCTTAATATCTTAATCCTATGATTAGATCCAGGGAAAAGTAGGCAAATGACATTGTATGATGCGACTAATTAACTGTATATATGACGAAGTTTTATAACTTTAATCAAAATTACTACATAAATGGATGTCTTGTTGAGGAGGTAATACAAGAAGACCGCATATAATAAATTATGATTCCATTTTTAAATTGCGGGAAAGAAAATGCTTCTCATATTAAATCACCTAAATATACATATACCTTACAGCCAATATATCGTTGATTCAAAAGTAAAACTCATGGACATTTTGAATAAATTTTTTTGTTACTATTACTAATTTTTAGAGTGAACCTACGGTTAGAATGTAGAATTAATTACGTATTCTGGTCCATAACTAAACTATGAAGCGCAATACACACTGATTAATTTGTTCTCATCGTAAATGTATGCTTAAAATAAGGGATAGTAGCAACATTTATTTTTACACTTAGTGAGTTTTACCTTTACCTTTTTTTAGTACCTTTGAACCAAAAAAAAAAATCCCCTCACCCCTCAAGCCGCCATAATGGGGCCCACGGGATCGCGATAGCGTACTGCCGCGAGCACCCGGCGGTCAGGCCAAACGGCCCCCTTCTTCGTCCCGCTTGTGCATCCTTCCCATGCTCAACATGGGAGGAGTCCGCGGGACGAATTTTTAGTCAAACTAGTTGACTCACCACTAGTGTTAGTTTTTCCACCTTACGTGCCGTCTGCACAGGTTTCAAACTTCCACCAATATTTATGTTATCAACCCTTCCGGGCGTCAAACAACCCTCAAGTTCTCAAACTCTGATCACCAACCATTTCCACACTTTTAAACGCGAGAAACACTTAATGACCAACCTGGGAATCGAACCCGGGACGTATGCTCTTACGGATCAATGTGCGACCGCAAGGCTACATACGCAGTTTTTACCTTTGAACCAACAATATATTGAAATATTCTAGTCTATACTAAGCTAGGCCACAAATACTTGACTTCGGCTTCTACATATAATGGAGGATATAGATTCCTATTTCATCACTTAATCAATTTCAACACTATCAAGTTTAATTTATAATTCTTTTAACAAATATTGTATTGGAAGATATTAGGTCTACTTGTGAGATCTAACTATCTTTTACACTTTCAATTTTAAATTTTACTTCATTTAACAAATATTGTATTGGAAGATATTAGGTCTAGTTGTGAGATCTCGGAATTGAAAACTTAAATGGTTTTTTTAATAGAATAAGAGGCAAATCCGCAAGAGTTTCACCTGAAGGGAAGCGGTCATCACCGCCCATAAAATTCCTTTCTCCTCTCCCTAGATTTGGCCCTCCATTATCTATACGTTTATTTGGCTTTTCGAATACCAGCACAGGGAGCTAATATTAGATAGATTTTATTTTATGTGTAAGAAATTATTATTTTTCTTTTGCATGGTGGCATAAATAGGACAAAACGGGCTTTTGGGCTTGAATGGTGGTCCCGCCATGACAACCGCGACAAAATTTTGTCGACGGTTTTCTCGTGTTTTAATCGATTATCGCTCTATTTCTTTCGGGTCTAACATGGCAATTACATTTAAAACTCGACTTTTAATATAAAAATAGATATATTTGTCGATCGAGATATCTTTTCTATCAAAATTATCGATGTCGAGATATAATATATGGAGATAATATCTTACCTTCACCTTGGTTTGTCTTCTCTCGTCCGCGACTTATCTCGTGGCGGTTATGCTAGGCCGGCAGATCGTCATAAATTGACAGATTCGTCATAAGTTAAAAGATTCAGACGCCCTAGTACGAAAAATTTTCTTGAAAGTATTCGTATTCTCAATCAATAGTCGTTTCAGAAATAAATTGAAATTGTATACAAATGACAAATAGGACACAACAAAGACAACGTTTAGGCAGGATAACGTCTATCGTTTACTATTTACAATGTATTTGTCAAAGTAAATCATTATTTTATTCTGTAAAAGTATTATGCACTGATTCCATGCCAACCCTTGAGGTAGAGAAAATCCTACTTAGAAGAAACCAATAAATTGTTCTAAAAGTACATAAATATATTACATCTGTCACAGGTTTGGTATTCCTCAGAGCATTCATTAAATATTTACTTAACATGGGTATATTAGCAAAAATATAACGAAAAAATAATAAGCAATGTATGCGTAATAAAAATATACTTAGTTGTCTTCAATGTTCTGAAACACGAGCGAGTATTTGGTGTTGGTACTTTGGCAGTTTTCAGTGAAGTTTGTATTTACTTCGTTCCGCGCTTAAAATATTTTTATTTAGTTCCGCGCTTTATTCAGTTGAAATGAAATGTTTCTTTCTTACTTTTTTAATAAAGGCCTGTCTGTCTTTTACAATGACCTAGATTTAGGTTACATCCAAAATGGTCAGTTTTTATTTATTTACACACTAATACTATAATTATTAGTTTCCTCATCTAATATATAAAATTCTCGTGTCACAGTTTTCGTTGCCATACTCCTCCGAAACGGCTTGACCGATTTTGATGAAATTTTTTGTGCTTATCCGGTATCTATGAGAATCGGCCAACATCTATTTTTCGTCCCCCTAAATGTTAGGGGTAGTCCACCCCTATATTTTTTTTTTTTAATTTTTGGACGAAATTTTTTGTTTTTATTTTTTTATGTGGCATTAAAAAATACATACAAACCTATGTTTTCACTCTTCTATTACCAACCCCTGCTTTTTTTTGTCAAAAAATCCAATGGCGGATCGCTAGTAAATATGTATATGTTAATTTCATTAAGAAGTTTATTTAAAAGACATACCTACTAATAACGATGCAGAGATGTTTTAATGAAAAAAATGATTTAAAATATGTATTTAACTATTTTGAAAATTCTTTCACCAATAGAAAGCTACGTTATCAGCGAGTAACATTTTTTATGTAAAGTACATCTACATTGCGCCCGTGTGAAGCCGGGGCGCGTTGTTATAAATATTTTGCTTGCGAGAATCTCACTCCTTTTGTTTTTAACGAAAGCAGTGAGGTTCTCGCTCGATATTGCGGATACTGTTTTAGTAGGCGCCTTTTACATAGGTACAATATTATAGAAGGCGTTTAGTTTGCTTCTCAGCGTTATAAATTCTCGTTAATAAATTATAATTAAAAGTAAATAGTGATTATACTACAATATATTAACTATATTTCTTTCAAAGGATATTTTATTAGGGAGGGTTTTTAAATACACTTTTTATATTCTCAACTTTGAATATTCTGTACTTCACAGAGGAGGAGGTTTGGCATGCAATTAATCATGTATCTATTTAACCTTCTAGCGGTTGCGCCGATTTCAAATGATAAGATTTTGTTTATATCTTCGAAAGTATTCGAATCGTCCATCTGTCAGTTGTATGAGAAATCATTTGATATTTCATACAAATGACAGCTCGACGACACTTTACGAATACTTTTTCGCAAGTTGTTCGTGATAGGTCCTCTGACAGATGGACGATTCGAATACTTTTTCGATAGTCGTTCGTGATAGGCCCCCTGGCTACAGCGCTAATTTTCAGTTACTGCTGAAGTACCAGTAAATACTAAAGGCCAGTAAACATATTGCGAATCCAAACGAAAAAAATAAGGTCTAAATACACTCATAGACACAATTAACTTTGAATTTCTTTCAATTTACAGAAATCGTAAAATTTAGACCAAATCTGATTAGAAGGTACCTTTAAAACCCCTAAGGTAATAAAAAACATAAAATTTCAACAAAATCTGTTTTTTTTTTTTTTTGCGAAATTTGCTACCTGAAACAACAAAATAGAACAATAAATAAGTCATACTTAACGTAAACAAACAGGGAGACCAAAAATATAGGTGAGCGGTTAATTGTGCGCATGAGTGTACAATATTCCTATCTTTTTGATTTCAGATTGAGTATTCTGTAATTAAAGTCACAGATTATATACAAAAAAATGGTTCGTAAAAAGCCCTACAGGTGGTGCGGGTGTTTCTTCACACAATCTATTCAATAGAAATAGAACGCTTCAGTATCTGCGGCCAATCTAATTTTAGTAGCGATTTTCAGCAACTCGAACTGGCCGCACGCAACGCCTGAATACAACTTCAAAGGTAAAATTGTTTATTAATTTTAATTGTCTATACAATTGGGTATTAACAAAACCAAAAATCGTTCATGTGTTAAGTTCCGAACTTTATAATTCTTTAGTTGGATTTTCCTTGGCAGCCTTTGTGGATTTGCGCAGTGAAAATTTGTGTCAAGTATTTTTAATCGACTTCAGAAAAGGAGGAGGTTCTCAATTCGACTGAATGTTGTTTTTTTGTTTTTGTATGTTTGTTACGCGATATATCAGCCAATTATGAATGGATTTTTATGATTCTTTTTTTGTTTTGTGTACTAATGTTATTGACTTATTGAGGCATTGACATAGTATATTGTTGATCGAAGTATTGAGGTGTACAACTAGTGTGTCAAATTATCTTGATGTAATTATGTGTTTTATACACAGTGTTATAGTTTCAATGAGTAATATTGGTACGTTTAGTATAATATCATGTTATAAAAAAGAGCAAGGAATATAGTTCATTATACGTATATTAATCTATAACCATGCATCATCATCATAGACCATGCACATTGCATGATATATATATACTATATATATTACAATAAAATATTATATTTTTATTAATTTTTAAGTAATACATTTCAAAAAGGAAAAATTTCATTGCTTTTCTTACCAAGGCTTTATTTATTCCAAGGCGATATCAGTATACGAATTATGAAAATAATTCTTATTATTATTCGGTTTTTATGAAGTCCTGTAGGTTCCAATTATTATATTCCAGGTAACCGCATGTAATAAACAGGTGATTGCGAATTTAATAATTTTCGTTTAAATAACAATTTCTATTTTTTTATATTAGATATCGACAGACGAGCGTGATGGTAGGTGATACCTCAGCCACAGAACATCAGTCAATGATGCGCTGTCGACCTAATTTTTATTTCGAGTACTGAAACCAAAACGCGCAATATGCACTTCACGGTTTTTCCATCTATGAACGGTGGTTCGTTACCCGGTCGGAATTTCGATATTTCTCCCACCCGTTCAATGGTAGAAATTACAAATCGTGGGGAAGACATGCACATTATAACACATTATTGGACATTTATATAATACTAGCCATCCACGCCGGCTTCACACGGGTGCAATGTAGATGTACTAATAAAATAGCCTATGTTAGTCGCAGATAATGTAGCTTTCTATTGGTGAAAGACTTTTTACAATCGGGAGAGAAGTTTTTGAGTTAAATCGTAACAAACAAAAAAATATTTCTTCTTTATAATTTTATTATTAGCATCGCACCCCAGCTTCATACCGATACAAATTACAATGTAGATTTACTATACACAAAAATAGCCTAATATGTTACTCGCTGATAATGTAGCTTTCTATTGGTGAAAGAATTTTTAAAATCATTCCAGTAGTTTTGGAGTTTATTCATAACATACAAAAATACAAATCTTTCCTCTTTATAATATTAGTATAGATAGATTATTTAGTGTCACTGAACTATTACCAATGCGGTGACGTTGCACTTTGACATTTGCAGCACTCTTATGTTCTGCTAAATTTAACTACAAGATATAAACTATATTATTATAACATTATGCATAATTAGTGATCGTAACATCCGACAGGTTTGATGCAAACAAAATCATATTTTATATTTTCAAAATTTAGAATGTCATGTTTTTATAATTAATTCTACGGACTCCATTTCTTTACATAATCCTACTTGTCCGGAGTTGCTTAAATTATTTTATGTCCATTCCCCTACAAAGACCTGTCTAACAGTGGAGAGATCACCATACAAGGCTTTCCCTATTAATACAACCACAAAAAATCATAATATTCTTATAAATTTTATATGTATAATTACGTAATTGTAATTGTGTACAAAGTTTCATGATAATCGGTTGAGTAGTTTTGGCGTGAAAGCGTAACAAACAAACTTACATTCACATTTATAATATGAGTAGGGGTTTATATATATTACTTTATGCCGGGCGTTTGGACTTGTATGGTGGTTGCGCCACTGCTATCTAAATCCTATCCATTCAACATGAGTTATTTAACAATAATAGAAATGCCTTTACAGATGTCAAGAATATATGAAGAAGTCGATCCAGGGTATGCTGAAGCATGCAGCGATGTCACGGTGTGTTCGAATAAGAAGGGTTTCTTCAAAAATCTCGCTGAAGAAGTCGTGTCTATCGCCGAATCTACCGGCTTTCTAGACACGTTCGAGAATATTGAAGAGAGGGGTAAAGTTGCTGCGGTTTTGGATAATGAAAAGGTAACTACATATTGTATATACTCTAAGGCATTTCCTCAGTGCCGGATTTACCAGCAGGCGGATTAAGCTTACCTCTATGCCCGTCGCCAGATTTTAGGGGCGTAGAATTTTGATTTGATTTGATTTTTGGGGACCGATTTCTTTTAGCTATTTTATAGAAATCAAGTCTAAGAGTAAGAAGGAAAGATTACGGTCTATATCTTACAGATTATCGTCTAAAAGTACGACTTACAGAAAGAAGTGTAGACAATACATATTATTGTAGGTACATATTTTAGAAAAAATTATTAACTCACATTTATAGAGGCTAGGGTGGTAAAATTTTAACAGCCTATACTTCAGAAATGTGTTAATCCGCCACTGCATTTCCTATTATATGAGGAACTAAAATTAACAGCTCGCAAGGATAACTATTGCGCACATAGCATTAATGTGGCCGCTATCGGATGGTTAAAACATAGATAAAATATTTGAAAAAATACCTTATTCGCGGTGAGAGTGGAGGCTGGAGAGGATAATTATTAAAACTACGGACATCTACTCAAACTCAATATTTTTTTAATTAATATAACATGATCATATTTTTTATGATACCTACTGCCTGCACTATTCTTATAATTACAGTAATTTCTTTGGATAATAAAAGCAATTTAATCCGGCTATTTAATCTTTGAAAACAAATGGCTATAACAAGCCACTAAATTAGATTTAAAGAGAAAAAAATCATGAAATAAATCGTCTTGGCCCAAATGATCCTCATGCGTCGTTATTCTAGTTTCCACCTGTGTAAAATACCTTATACACATACATAAATAATTATATTTAGATAGATAAAACCATTTATTCACAAACATACTACAAAGCAACATGACAACAACCTAAACTAATTAAAACTATAATTTATGCTAGTACAGTCACGTCGCAGAGTGCACTGCGGTTGCGAATGGTTAAGCATATACCCGGACACTTTCATCACTCACATACACTGTTACACAGCATATGCTTATATGTCAACTTAATAATAATAATAATAATATGATTTATTTAACACACACAAAACACAGCATATAAAAAAAAAAGATAATTATAGCTAAAAAATCTAACCTAGAATATAATAATTTACAAAATTAAGTATTTTATTCATTACATATATCAGCTGTGTGGCAGTGTGCGTCAAAAGGGATGCTGCTCAGTTTACCTGTGACAATTAGTCACAGCACTGATTTTCAGCAGCTCCCATTTGACACTTGACGTCGCGGTACTTAAAAAACTTAATGCTTCTTTCTATTTTCTAAATGGGGTAGACAGATTTCGAGTACTTTCATTCTGGCCCTTTTGAAGAACATCCAATATAGTCTAACCACCTTATGCATAAACGTATTATAAGCTTGATATAGAAATATGTTTTGTTTCTTTCGTTCAGCCGGCCTAGCATGATCATCACGAGATATCTCGCGGACGAGTAAAGACAAACTAACATATAAGATATCTAGATATATTATTATATCGATTTCGACAACTTTGATAGAAAAGATATCAACCTTCGATCATCAATGATATCAACCGACAAATATGTCTACTTTTGATATTAGAAGTCGAGTTTTATGTGTAAGTGTCGTGTTAGACCCGAAAGAAATAAAGCGATAATCGATTAAAACACGAGGAAATGGTCGACAAAATTTTGTCGCGGTTGTCTTGATAGGCTTATATATGTATATACATATATATATATATATATGTATATAACTTAACTCAATCTTATAAATACGTTTAAGAATAAGCCCTTAAGTATATAGAAAAATTAGATATTCTTATTTATGAATGGAATAACATTTAATGTATTAAGTTGTATGTTTCGAACCTTAAAGGAAGCGTGTTGAAAATATATAAACTAACAATAATATTTTTAAAAGTAAAAATTCAAATATTGTTCCATTGTTTTCAACACGCTGCTCTTTTACGAGTATTATTCTTTTACTGTCATTCAACATGACTTGTGTATTTTCTATTATATAAAATTTAATTTGATTTATAAAACTACAATCTTGTCTACTTTTATCCGTAATATCCAAACGATCAGAAAATCTGACTCCACTGAAGTGACAGAATAAGTAGGTAGGTAAAGGCCGGCAACGTATCCTCAAGACCTCTGGTGTTGCGGATGTCCATGGGCGGCGGTAGTCGCTTACCATCAGGTGACTCGCCTGTCCGTTTGCCCCCTCTAATATATAAAAAAGGTACTTTTTTAGCACACTTGGGCGAACTATAAATCTCAATTGACTGAACACGGATCTCTCAAAAGTCTGAATAGAATATTATGCAGTAAAACTTTGATTATTTATATGTCTAGATAGACAGTCGAAGCTGAAAACGCGTCAAAAAATATTGTGTCCAGCTGTTGGACACTTTATACCTTCCCCGCGCTCAGTAGAAGTCGCGACGTCGATGGATACGCTCGAGTTTGTTTGTAAAATTCTCTTGTTTACAATGACGGTTTGTGTGCTAAAAGTGTGTTAAAATTACAAAGGACGATTTAAAACAACAAAAAAAGTTAGCTATCATCGGTTAGTAACATTATTTCGTATCAGTTCCAGCAAATTAAGCCATTTAAATATTTCGAATTTAAATAATTATTTATTTCTGACATTTTATGTTTGACTCGTGTGTTGCTAGTTTATGAACCCAAAAATACCTTAAAAATATGGCCTAGTATGATATTCATTAAGATATTAGAAATAGATTTAGCGTCGACATGGGTGCCGTTTTTAACCGACTTTAAATAAAAAAGTAGTTTAATATTAATTGTTTTTTTTTTTAATTTAATTATTTATATTAAATTAAAGTAAATTAATATGAATATCTAATAAGTAAATATGTCAAGGTATGAACTCTAATTATATAATAGTTAAAACAAAAATATCTCTCTCTAAACCCCCCGTTCAGTTATTTTTTACTTTTTAGTACCTGGAAGTCGTTCTTACAATATTTTTTTTGAAGTTGTTTTAAATTTTAGGATATTGGTATGATTGTTTTAAATATGAAATCCAAGTTTATTTTGTTATTTAATTTTAGAAAAAGCCAATATACCTATATAATAATAATAAATAAAAAAATTATCTGTGATGTTGTATTTCATTATAGTTTAATGACGATAATTTTTGCCCTTCGTTCGTTTAAAAAAAAACAAAACTTTTTTTTGTTTCTGACGTGGCCTCATAGGGTATTTTTTTTAAATTATTGTCAGATAATATTGTCTTTTATTAATGCGAGTATCACACATTTAAATAAAATACTGTATACCGGAATAAACGCGATTTATTATTTATATTGTTCAAATTATTTATCCCGACGTTTTATTACGAAATAATTTGAACAATATAAATAATAAATCGCGTTTTAATCCGGTATACATTATTTTATTTAAATTATTGTCAGATGTTCAATCGAAGAAAGATGTATCATAAAAAAAAAATTATTTTTAATAGAGTTAAAACAAATGTTATGAGTTTAAATATACATAATATTATATATTCCAAGTTAAAAAACATTTTTCAAACGCATTTGCATATAAGTTATGATTTTATTTTTATCTATCCACATAAATCATAGTTTTATATATTCCAATTTTCTTCAAAATTGACCCAAAAGTTTTTAAAAAAACTAATTGGTACGTTTATATGCAAAGAATGAAAATGACTTGAGTTCCGACCTTCGTAATATTGTTATTATTGTTGTTTTATTCCAATTTATTTATTTTTTACATACTACAAATTTTTGTGAATTGAAAAAATATATACTCGACTTTGATTAATTTATTCCTATTTTGAGATGAATTTTTCCACAACTGGTAACATTATTCACGCCAACTAGGAACGCCATAATGACTTATGGCGAGTGTAAGACGTAGCTGTCACGCACACTATTATAACAGACATGGCTTGTTTGTTTTAGGTCGTTTGCAGCGCGACACTCTATCTAGACATATAAATAATCTAAGCAGTAAAAGTAGTAAATTTTAAGAATTTTATTGAGTGTTAACTCTAGCGAATCTTCTTTCAAACCCACTCGGAGTCTCGAATACCTGATATTGAATTCTACGTACTAAGCTGTTCATATTATGTGGACTTTCAATGAGAATCTCATTCTATACAACTTTGAACGGATATGCTCAACGATTCTGAAGTATTTCACAAACCAACTCGTGCGATAAATATTGAATGCCATCAAAAACATAAATTGTAAAAAAAAGCCAAGTCTTGCAACTCAGTTCTTCTATCGTAAAAAGTTGTGAGATCCATAATATAATACCAAGTCGGTCAATTTATTCAGTCTCTACTAAAGGATCCTTCTGTCTTAAGTTATTACGTAATTAGCTAACCAAACAACATCTTATAGTGATCATATCAATACCAATATTAAAAATATTTGATGTTTTAAATAAATAGATTGACTCGGCTATCGCATGAAAACACAATGTATATTTTTGATTTTATTAAAAACACAATGTGTATCACAACTAACACATATTATATTAAATTAGATTATTTAGTGCGATTGCCAAGTCAATCTATTTTTTTTAAACATCAAAGATTTTTAATATTGGCATTGATATGATCACTATAAGATATTGTTAGGTTAGCTTATTATGTAATTACTTAAGACAGAAGGATCCTTCAGTAGAGACTGAATAAATTGACCGACTTGGTATTATATTATGGATCTCACAACTTTTTACGATAGAAGAACTGAGTTGCAAGACTTGGCTTTTTTTTACAATTTATGTTTTTGATGGCATCTCATTTCTTTTTGTAGATAGTCCTTTTCTTAGTTTATTTGGATAAGAATTAATACAAAGCTATGGATAACAGTCTGATTTTGAAAAAAGTCTTTATAGTGACATAACTACAATAGTTGTACATATGGTCTCGTGAAGTTTTTTTTAGATTTTGATATGTTCTATAATATTGTAGAACGTTTTTTTGTTCTATCATCAATACTTTCCGCATCACATGCGATGAAAGACATTTTATGGCAAATTTTTTTACACCTTGGGTTGTTTTTAGTAGGGCCTCTAAGGATCTCTATTTTTTTCTAGTAATAAATACCCTATGTTACTGTGATAATGTAGCTTTCTAACGGTAAAATAATTTTTAAAATCGGTCCAGTAGTTTTTAAGTTATTCATTACATACAGAAATACAACAAAAATTTGTATATCTAGAAAACTGGACCGAAATTTCAAAATATTGTAGTTTTTCCTTGGTTTATAGACTAAACACTAATTGTATTCTAAATTTCAAGTTTCTATGTCTGCTAGAAGTGCCTTAGAGTTTTGATGATCGGTCAGTCAGTGAGTGAGTGACAAATTATCAAACTTTGACTAGTTATAATTCTTAAACTACTGGTTCAAACAGAATGATATTTGAAATATACCGAGTTTATACAATGTCTGCTTAGTGACTGAAAATTCAGGATTCTAGTTTTATCCACAACGAAGTTATAGGGGGTCGAAAATGGCCCGAACTACTTCGAGAAAAGGATAGTACGGCCGTGCCACTTTTTGCTCGACTTGGCGGGGGCACTACCGTGCCCCCAGATATTTCAATCAGATGATTCGATCTATTCAACGACATCTATAAACTTTTAAAAGGTAAAACTTTGTGATATCCTTCTCTTGTAGGGTAAGTAATCTAATATATAAAATTTCCATGTCACAATGTTAGTTACCGTACTCCTCCGAAACGGCTTTACCGATTTTTACCAAATTTTATATGCGTATTCAGTAGGTCTGAGAATCGGCTACTATCTATTTTTCATACCCCTTTAAGTGATAAGGGTTGTTCATCCTTAAATTTTTTTTTTTTATTTTTGTACGAAATTTTTTGTTTTTATTTTTTTATAATGTGGCATTAAAAATACATATGACCCTAAATTTTTACTTTTTTATCACCAAACCCTGCTTTTTAGAAATTGTTTACATGGCAAATCAACGTTTGCCGGGTCAGCTAGTTAAATTATAAATATAAGTATTTATTATTTCTATCTTTATAATATTTATTTAAGCGCAATACAAACCAAAGCCTACGACCCACCGACCTACTTGTGTTAGCAACTTTTTGAAGGTGGGTTAGTACGGCGGCGTACGTAATGCATGTTGGTGGCATGTGAGCGGGCAACATGCGCGGGCGCATTTGCCGGCGTGATTATTTTCTTATAGATTGCAGGATCGTGTCGTCGGGCAATGTCGGTTTCAGTCCCTGCACTAAATTTACCCCAGTAATTTTTTTCAGTAAATATGAATAAAAACGAAAGAATATTAACAAAAACCTTTATTATACCGGTATAAATCCCATAGTAAATTAACCGGTATTCAGTCCCTGCTATCAATACCACAGAACAGAAGAAGTAAGAATTATATAATCATTTCTGGCTAAAAATGTTGTAAAGTAGTATAAGGATTATGTATAACGTTATTAAATCGATAGCTATAACACTAACTACAGTTGCTTTCAACGTTCCAGCATCCTAAGCTAAATCAATAGGATTAGATCTTGAGGTTAGTTCTAGGAAACTGTTTGACGTCGTAGTTCACTATGGACTCAGGCTGAAACCGCGACGCAAAGTTCGTTGGACCGAGAAATTGTATTAGCTTGCAGTTCCTTAAGTATGGAGTTATATATATTATATTATATAATATATTATATATAATATAATATATATAACTCCATACTTAAGGAACTGCAAGCATACACATATACGTACGCCAGCTTATTGCATCCGAATTTCTCTTGCGTAACAAATACATATTTTAGGTTTATTTATTTGGTGTATTTGAATTGGTGTAAATAAAGAATTTTTAATTTAATTTTAATATACGTGCGACATTTTCATGGTGACCGGTCAAACGCCGTTGGAGTTTAGCAATTTTATATATATACAAACATCCATATGATATGTATGCAGGTGAATGTAATCACTGCACTCTGGTCTTTTGACAATTTTTAACATTTAAAAATGATATGTCGAATTATTTTGGTAAGGTAAATAATAAGTCAATATGATCTATATCTATACTAATATTACGAGTATAAAGAGGAAAGATTTGTTTGTTTGTTACGATTTAACTCAAAAACTACTCGACCGATTTTAAAAATCTTTCACCAATAGAAAGCTACATTATCAGCGGGTCACATAGGCTTTTGTGTATAGTACACCTACAGTGCACCCGTGCGAATGTCTTTTCCTCCCACCCGTTCAACGTACGAAGATACCAGACGTGGGGAAGACATACAGAAAATAATAAACATGAAACCCCGGCGGGATTCAACCCCACGTCCCGTCGGTGCGCATGACAGGTGTTCCACCGAACGCGCCAACGAGCCTGTCGAGAATTATAATAAAAAAACTCCCCATCGAATTCTTGCAGATCATGACTACCCTTCAAGACGTGTTCTCTCGAATCCAACCTATATATCGAGGGAAGGATGCAAGGATATCTCATGACAGACGCGTGGCCGCCCAAGCCGCACTTCTGGAAGGTGACCTCTCCAAGGCGCTAGCGCTGGCCAGCCAAGCTGTTCTTCGAGCAACGATGACAGGTAAAACCCTTTTCCACTTTACTAGTAGGTTATTTAAAGTCAATTTTATTTGCTGGCAGCTAAAAACTCAGTCGCATCACAATATTGTCATTTATTAACGCGAGTATCATGGCTGTAATACTACCTATGCGCATTACAAGATATTTTCTTCCACGTAAAAGCGTCATATTATGAATGTCGTAGTGGATTTTCCGAACCTATACGAAAGGGCCTGAGGGCCTAGTACGAAAAACTTTTTTTTTATGTTAGATATCGACAGACGAGCATGAGGTTCACTCGATGGTAGGTGATACCTTAGCTACAGAAACAGTCAATGATGCGCTATCGACCTACTTTTTACTTCGACCATTCGGAAATCCATAGACTGAAACCGAAACGCGCAATGTGCACGTCACGGTTTTTCCATATATGAACGGTGATTCGTATACGGTCGGAATTTCGATATTCCTCCCACCCGATCAATTTCCAAATTTACCAGAGGTGGGGAAAACAGTTTTACAAAAAATTATAAACATGTCACCCCGGTGGGATTCGAACCCATGACCCATGTGTTCTACTGAACGCGACAACGAGCCCGTCACAACTTGCCAGGCAGTATTTATATCGTCAACTTGTTGTGTGAAAAATTATTTGAAATTGTATAGCAATAACAGAAGGACAATGTGAATACTTTCTCGCAAATTACTCCCCTTTGGTTATTTTGAAGAAGCGAGCGTGGAGTACGCTAAATGGTCCGGGAGCCAGCAACAGATTTTCATGACTCTCAAGCGGTAATTAGTAAAATGCATCAGAGTATAGTATTATGAAGCCTCGTGAACGTCAGCTGGCGCTCGGGTGGGGGGATGAGTGGTTGTAGCCTCCTTCCTTAAGTGGAGCAGCTGACGGGTTTTCCACCAAGATACAGCCAGCTGACTATATATTTATCCACAGTTACATATAAGCTATCATCAGTTAAATTTTTGTTTGAGAGGAAATCACGGAAAATAAATTTTTTTTCATGTTCGAGACACCAGCTGACGTATAATACACTATGTTGTAAGCAGCTGATTATTTTTTTTCGTTGAGATATTGGATTAGCTACAATTTGACAAATTTTTAGCTGAGAGGAAATGAATGAATGTATTTTTTTTTTCCTTCGTGCGTGGGACCGCTCATCCCCCCACCCGAGCGCCAGCTGACGTTCACGAGGCTTTATAATACTATACTCTGATGCGTCTGACGAATTATCTCTCGAGAGGAAATAATTAACCAAATTTGCACCTGGCTCCCGGACTAAAAGGCAGTAGGTACACTCGCGACGCCTAAAGTGTCGCGATTATCGAGTGCTTTTGGGCGGGGTGATCACTTGATTCTATTAAAATATGATAAACAGATGTGTTATGAACTATTTATTTTTTAATTAGAGTATTTAAATGTATAGTATGAAACCTTAACCTGTATTAAATATATACGACATTGTTATGATTTAAAATTAAAGAAATAAGATCAGTCGGTAATGAAACCCGCGATTTGAAACGCATACAACATCACAAAATGTTTAGCCAACAAAGCGACACACTTCCGTATGATATAAGAAATGCTTTTAAACCCTATAATATTAAAGTTCAAAAGATTTTATAGTCAGTTCAATTTCATTAAAACTTCTCATTATGATGACCTTATTTCATTTAAGTATTTTTTTTAATGAACATAAAGTGAAATAAAATTAATTATTCATTTACATTAATTATATTTAATTCTACGCTTGCTATTCTAGTACATTCATTAACTTTCATCTCAGCGAGAAAATGGAAATCCAATGAAATATTTATAAGATTCATATAAAATCCTTGTACTCCTTGTCGCATGAGAAAGGCCTTCAGCGACGACACGTGAAAGGCATTTAAATAAAAAAAAAAAAGAAATGATGGTTTGAATATGAAAATGTCGCGCGAATCAACGTGGCAGAGATAAAACTGAATAAATAACTCAATTCCACAGATTAATTATTTTTATAGCTCTCAAAGCTTCGGATATTAAGACAAATACGAATTATCGATACATACGTCCTTCGTCGTTCTGGGCCCCCTAGCTACAGGGGCCCCGAAAGCGTGTAAGCGAAAATTCACCTTCTAAGGGCCCCCACTATATTTTGATACAGGGCCCATCAAGGTTAAACTACGCCACTATCCGAGGTCTAAAAATTCAGCAACGGAAGTGAAAATAAAATTATTTCTAATTAAAGTTATAACAACGCAAATTTTCTAAATGTTACTCAAACAATACAAAAAAAATAAGAAACAATAACGATTTTGCCTGCGGCCCGCGAGCATTGCCTTGGACAGCTCTGTACTATATCGACACCTCCTACGCACAAGGTCGTATTGGTAAAATGCCTATTTATCAGTATGACAGTTTAAAGAATAAAATTAGGATAACTTTAATGTTAATTGTTTTGCCATCTCTTTGAACTCCATCTTTTTTGATTAAATAAGCTTTGCCTACATTTTTAAGATATTTTATTTTTCTATCTTTCCAATCACATTTTCGAATAGGCCTATTCCAACTAGAAGCTAGTGTGTTCTCAACAGATGAACAATCAGAAGAGTAATTACTGGAGACGTTACTTAAGTGTGGTGTACTGTTTCTGTTGTGTTCAACTACTTGGTTGTCAGTTTCAAATGAAATATATGAAAAAATATATTTCATTTGAAACTGCGAACAGACAGTGTCGAAAAAAATAAAATTTATTTAAGATTTTAATAATCATCAATACGCATATAGTCTTAAACAATATAATGACCGGAGCATTTCGTCGTAAGTACTATTAACGACCCCTGTAAGAAATAAATGAACCACGCATAAAGACGTAAGTCGAAGTACGACGCATAAAAAACGAAGCATACAGTCGTAACTAGTTTCTTACGACATTATGCGTAGCGTTTGATTTATTTTATAAATTATGTAAAAATCTTTACTGTTGCGATACTTGAAATGTAATTACATCGAATTTCGTTATAATTATCTCGACATATTGATAATATGAAAAATAGATAGTAGCCGATTCTCAGACCTACTGAATACACATATAAAATTTGGTAAAAATCGGTAAAGCCGTTTCGGAGGAGTACGGTAACTAACATTGTGACATGGACATTTTATATATAAGATAAACATGATATAACATCATAAAAAAGAATAGTAGGATTATTACGGAGTAATAGACGTTGTCCTGCCAGAATGTGCCTACCAAAATAAACAAAATAGTTCTAGACTTGAATATACTTTTTCCCACTGTTATTATATGTGAAGATTTGCAGTGGATATCAATTATTACAAAAAAAGCTATAAGCGTGCATGACGGTATCAGTTGTGGAAGATGAACCTGATTTATTTTAAAATTAATTTTCAGCTCTTTTTTTTCTGATTTTTTCGATATATCAATAGTTATTCTGTTTAAATAAAATACTATATACCGGATTAAAACGCGATTTATTATTTAAATTATTTATCCCGACGTTTCGGATGCTTTTCAGCAACCGTGGTCGCGGGAGACTGAAAGATGACAGTTGTCTTATATTTGAAATGTCACAAAGTTGCCATATTTAATTCAATTAAATTAAAAAAATATAATCTATAATATTAATTTAGGTAACACAATGTACACCTATGAACGTGAATAAAAAATAATACATATTAAATTACTAATATTACTAATATTAAATGCTTCTAATTTTACATTTACTACCAGTTCACAAATCAAGGGCGTAGAGCGTACGAGAAGAACTGGCAAGAAACTCGCCGCCACTCTTTTTAATCGCCAAGTTTTTGTTTTACAATCTTTACATATTAACGCCATCTATTCCTACGGAGTTGATATTTACTGTAATTTTCTATATTATGACAATATTGACTAACGGTGTCCTCTTGTTTTTTAGTATGTTTGATTTGGGGCTTTAGATTTTTAATTACTGGATCCCAGGTGTTAGAAAGTCTCAAACCATCTTCTCTATTAAAGTTAGGATGTTTTTTAATTTCAATAGCCTCACGTACTAGCATCCGAAACGTCGGGATAAATAATTTAAATAATAAATCGCGTTTTAATCCGGTATGCAGTATTTTATTTAAATGTGTGATACTCGCGTTAATAAAAGACAATATTAGTTATTCTGTTATTCGGGACATAGACGAATCCAACAAATAAGATATCATTGAAATCGGTGCAGCCGTTCTTAGGTTGCAAACTAACACGACTTTGTTTTATATTTAGATTTTTTTTTTTAAGTTATACTATGTATATAAAAACTTATATTTTGTAGGGTACAATTTATTTTATTTAACGCAAAATCCATAGGTGACTTAATAAATCAAGTTAGGTTGTACGACGCATAACTTAATTAAAATTGAATCAAGCACGGAAGAGGCAAAAATCAAGTAGCGTTATGCATAATAAATCGAGCCAAGGAGAAATATTTCATCACCAATAAAAATTGTCTGAACTTATCTATAATATATAAATAAAACAAATTATTATATTTAAAAACTAATCTATAGCATACTTCTTAAGCTCAAAAAATATTATACAACAACCAAGATCTTAAAACTAACCATTAAAATTAAAAATATTATAAAAATAAAACAATAACCTAGATCTTAACTAATTATAATATATATACACCAATATAATTATTATATTATATTTTCTCACCTTGTAAATCTTCCTTGGATATACAAATATTTCAAAACCCAATTAATATAGAAATAAATTTACAAATATCGGGTAATAATTTTTAGTATCACAATATGAGGGTAGTTGGTGAAAGTATTGCAATAGTCTATAATGTATACAATGAGAAATATCTTTACCACAGGAATTTAAAACAATTATAATAAAATCTATGATTCCCCTATTCGACTAGATTGGTTAGAATACTTATTGTTAGTGTTATTAATGTTATTCTTCATCGATATTTTTAATTTATTTTACGGATTTCTCGAATATTCATCAACAGATGTCTCTAATAGGTGCTTGTATCACAGTAACAGTAAGTTTTGCGCATTATATAATTATTAGAGTAAAAAAACATGAAGTTAATATTATATTAATATTCATTTTAATAGTATTAAAATGTAAATAGTATTGTAAATAGTATTGTAAATAGTATTGTAAATAATTGTAAATATGTATATTAGGATTTAGATTATGGCATAGCTAGATAGTAGAACTAGAACTTATATAATAGTCAAATAATAAATTAAACTCACAAATTTTTGACAAGCCTTGCGAGGGTCATCTCGATTCTCGCGAGGCTTAATAATTTAAAACAGAGGGGTGAGCACGAACAAGTATCGAAAGAGTATTCGTATCGTCGACTGTCATTTGTATGAAATTTCTCATACAATTGACATTTGACGATTCGAATTCGATGTCGATAGTCGTTCGTGCTAGGCCCCCAGACATGGCTTATGGCTAACTCAGCTAAATTCCTTGCGAGTTGCGGTAACTCAGGCGCAGTATACTGCTCTGCTCTGCGTTAATTCGCATCTTGCGCCATGACCCAACAAAATGGAAATAGGAAAAGGATTTTTGCAGTACAACGCATTGACATTTGACACCTCTCTTTCAAACCCTGGTCTGGGCCCTGCGCCAAGAAATTTTGAACGAGTGAATGGACTCAGCCTGCGCAGTGAAGTGAGTTGACACAATTGCGCGGCGCAGCACAGTGTTACACATGCCTAATTAAAAATTTAAATGCTTAGTTCTTCTATATTATGACGGGCTCGTTGGTGCGTTCGGTAGAACACTTACCGTGCTCATCGATGGGTCGTGGGTTCGAATCCCACCGGGAGCACATGCTTATAATTTTCTGTAAGCATGTTTTCCCCACGTCTGGTAACTTCGGGCATTGATCGGGTGGGAGGAATATCTAAAATTCCGACCGGGTAACGAACCACCGTTCATAGATGGAAAAGCCGTGAAGTGCATATTGCGCGTTTCGGTTTCAGTCTATGGATTTCCGAATGCTCGAAGTAAAAATTAGGTCGACAGCACATCATTAACTGATGTTCTGTGGCTGAGGTATCACCTACCATCAAGTGAACCTCATGCTCGTCTGTCGATATCTGACATAAAAAAAAAAAAAAAAAAAAATATGGAAATATTTTACTGCAATACAGTGCCCGGGAACATTCGAACATTGGCCAGGAATACCAGCCAGTCTATGCAATATTGCAATAATAGCCCGGCCTAGTATAATATTATTTTGGTATGCTTTTCAAGTTAGGCCGGCTACTTTACATTCGAAAATACTGAAATATTGCCAGGATAGTAATATTGTTGTTTCGTTTGTCCGAAATAAGTGCATCCCTTTCTGACGCTTTGTTGTAAAAAAGTAAAATTCCTAAATATTTCTTCAGCGATGTTGCCTTATTATGTATATCCCGTTGACGATCTCAAATCATGAGCCATGTAGTTGCAGATATATTGCAATATATGGCCCAGCCATAGATAAAATGTTTTCGAGATGACCGAGCAATTGTAGTAAATATAACTTAGAGCCATATATTACATTGTTAGCTCGTTTACAAGTTATGCTATTAACTTATTAAGAATTAACAACCCTAACACGTAATTTAAACAATAAATCGCGTTTTAATCCGGTATACAGTATTTTATACACGGGTGAAATGTAGATGTAATATACAGGGTGGAAAGAATCAATGGGCCCTGGAGGGAAACCACTTTAAATCCTTAAGATAGATTATTTTACTTAAAGGAAACATTCCTTTATTTTTAAAAAGAAACAAAACTGCATTCAAAGATTTTCTAAAATTAGCTTGTCTCACCCGGAAATCGAACCAGCTAAAATTCAAAACATTCGCTATTTTATTCCACTAATCGATAGAATCAACGTTCAGGATAAAATCTCTCTAATAAACATTGGGTCTTAGAAATAAAACAAATCATGAAATCTAACATTTATTTTATTTTATCATCAGTTCTAATACGAAGGACACGTAAACTGACAGTAAATTATTATCTAGCTAGTAGTAGTGATAGTTGATACTCGAACTATTTAAAATCAAAATATTGTTATCTAACTAATAAGTTCTTTGAAAACACTAATAGTTTAATTAATAAATTGTTCGAAAAAAGATACCTTGTTCCAGATACACTTTAGTCTTTTTTGAAATTCACTTCGTGTAACTTTCTGTAAAGTATTGTGGTGAATGCTCCTAATAACATTTTTTAGATCAACCCTTAGCTCTTCTACGGTTTCATAAGACTTTTTCTAAATAACATTTTTACATGGCCCCATAAAAAATAGTCCAGAAGCGTCAGGTCTTCTTGCAGGCCTAGATGGATAGTCCCGGTTGTACCGATCCAGGAATTGAATTTTTCGCCCTATTTGTTCGCCCTGGAATTTCTACTTGTCTTGCACAGTATTGCTGAAAAATGATGTTATTACAATAAGTTTTAATTTATTTTGGAAAAAGGTCTAATATTTCAATGTATTTTGCAGTAGATATCCTTCGAAAACATGCACCAAAACAACCAGTTAGTCCGGGAACTCTGGCTTATTTTTAATGGGGGGGATGTATAAATGTTATTTACAAAAGGCTTATAAATCCGCAAAAGAGCTAAGGGTTGAAAATGGTAGAAAATGTTATTGTTACACACCACGACATTTTGTTGATGGCTACACGAGGTGAATTTCAAAAAAGACTAAATTAAACGAATCCGGAACGAGGGAGGGACCTTTAAAAAAAACTTATTTCGAACAATTTACTATCAGTTAAATTATTAAAGTGTAACAAGTAGTAATTTTAAATAATTCAAGTATCAATGTCCTGATAGGTAATAATTTTCTTTCATGTTTAAATGTCCTTCATATTAAAACTGATGATAAAATAAAATAAATGTTAGATTTCATCATATTTTTATTTCTAAGACCCAATGTTTATGAGAGAGATTTTATCATGAACGTTGATTCTATCGATTAGTGGAAAAAAAATAGCGAATGTTTTGAATTTTTAGCTTGTTCGATTTCCCGGTGAGGCAAGCTAATTCTAGAAAATCTTTGAATGCAGTTTTGTTTCTTTTTAAAAATAAAGGAATGTTTCCTTTAAGTAAAATAATCTATCTTAAGGATTTAAAGTGGTTTCCCTCCAGGGCCCATTGATTCTTTCCACCCTGTATACAAAAAAACGGTTCAGTAGATCCAGAGATTACCCCTTACAAACTCACAAACTTTACCTCTTTATAATATTAGTATAGATTTAGCTGTCGCTACAGATGAGAAAATAATAATAAAAAGTTTCCTACAACACAGATGTGTATTTTGGTCCACCTTTATTCCGACTGCACTACTGATTACTGATTTATTTATTTCAAAGAGTCATTTAGACTCTTTAATCTTATCTATCTATCTTGAATCTGTATATAATGAAAGAGAAATAAACTTCCTCTAACAAAGAATATAAGAAAATTATTTTCGTAAAGCAATTTTGCAAGCGACTAACATGTATTTGAACTCAAAGTACGTAGGATCCACAATAAAATTTAAATCGAACTTGAATCGAACTCTTATAGAAAACAGCATAAAACTTCTAGTACGACGCGGACGTACAGACTTGCGACAAAACTGCAAAGTTGACACTATTGAAAGAGCTGAATGATACTTCTTAATCTAAAATAATAATGTGAGAAACCTCTGTTATGGATAATTACGAATACTATGAGGTATTACATATTATATACATTTGCATTGAAAGACTTCTGTTACTTTGAAAGTTCAAACCATTTTAACTGAGATATGTTTTTTTTTATGTTAGATATCGACAGAAGAGCATGAGGTTCACTTGATGGTTACCTCAGCCACAGAATATTAACAACAATAACAATATTTATTTACGATAACATGGGATTTTGTTGCGATTTCCGAAATCGTCAACGATTTTGACATACACTTTCGATTTGTCGTTACGATTGATCTAATATAACGGATCGTGAAGTTTACTCGTACCGTATTGGGGGTCCTAAAGATTCAAAATAATAAAAAAATAATAATAAATTAATAATTAAATTATTTCGATTCGAATACTTTTTCGATAGTCGTTCATGCTAGGCCCTCAGTATAGGTTGCGTCGTGAAAATCGAACAGAATTCGGAACTCTAAGGGCTTCCTCATTTGACTTCATCAGGATTCATAATCTTCTTACTTTTCAGATATCGAAGAAGTGATTGATGGCGGGGTGTCCCTCGCCCTTGCGCTCTGGATTAGGTCAGAGGTGCTCCTACAGAGTAACAAACCATTCGCTGCTCTGGAAGACCTGAAACTGGCTTTAAAAGAACGGCTTCCGGCGAAAATGCGAGCACAGTACTATTGGCGAATGGGACATTGTTATAAAGGTATCTTTAAACAGTAGCGTAGCATGAGGGGGAGAGTGCGGTCCACATCTAGCGGCACTTTGGTAGGACGGCAAAAAATCCTTCAACAATTTGTTGTCGTAAATTTCTTGTTGTTGTTATTCAGCTACAATATTATATGCATGGGTGACGCAAGACTTCTCAATAACTATTATTCAGGATTTTAAATCAATTGCAAAAATAAGAGGGTGGCAAATTTTGGATCTGCAACGGATGCTAGTGACCTATTATGCTACGCCACTGAGCAAACACTTTAGTAAAAAGTTTGTTTTATCTTTAACCCAGTAAAATCGTAAACAGCCAAGCACGAATAGCTTGCGAGAAAGTACTTACAACGTGTCATTTGTTTGACAACGACAGAATGACGATATGATGACCTGATAGAATGACATACTTTCTCGCAAGTCGTTCGTGCTAGACCTTTAGAGCTTATCGTAAAATTCGATGGGTGTTTTCTCATGACAAAATAGAAAATCCTGACCAGTATACATTGATAAAATACTATACTTCTTGGAATTCCAGAATCCCCTTGTGGGGCATAGGGCTGATATAGTGCCCTTTCACTGATAATTTTACAGGCATGTTATTGACCAGTTTTCAAATTAATATTGCTGGATGAAAAATTATTGGTCACCCTTCAAGTTTCCTTAAAGTCAAGGATAATAGTCTTGGGAAATAAAGATTTGAAGAAAAGCAACGATAGTAAAGAGAAGAGAACTTTGTTATTGCTTACAATATTTTACAATAATTTAGGTGCCAACGAACCAACTCGAGCAAAAGTGTCGTACGAGTTGGCTGGGAGATTGTTGAGCAAAGACGAAGAAGCTAAGAATAAACTCCAAAAAGATATAGATTCACTCGACTATACTAAAACAGCGCAAAAGCCTACCAATGCGACAGGTAAGCCGTTACAAATACTCGCACTTCTTTATGTTAGATATCGACAGACGAGCATGAGGTTCACTTGGGTTGTTGTACATTCGTCACAAAGTAAATTTGTCACGAAAAAAAGTATGTGTAAATTGGCCACAAATCTAATTTAAGTAGTAAATTTCCAATATATTAATTTTGATAGTTGTAAATTCGTCACATTATTTTTTCGCACGGACAGCAAAAAAAAAATTAAACACTATGCAGATTAAAAATGTTGTTTATTTTTCATATTGCTATGATAATTTTGCTATGATAATTTTAATAATTTACCTTACACCTATATAAAAATCTCACTTTTCAAGTGCCCATAACATTACAATTATAAAAAAAAACAATGGAAAGTTAATTAAGTCACAGTAATAATCACATTTTTTTAATTTAATCTAAAACCTACATAAAATCTCAGTGTTCAAGTGGCTGATGTGCCCATAACATTACAATTAAAATAAAAACAATAGAAAAATAATTACAATAATAATCACATTTTTTTAAACTAACCTAACTCCTATGTAAAATTAACAGATCTTGAGTGGCTGATTTGCTCACAACATTACAATTATTATAAGAAAAACAACAGAAATATAATTCAACCACAGTAATTATCACATTTTTTTTAATTAAACCTAACTCTCATGTAAAAATCACAGATCTTAACTGGCTGATTAACCTACAATAAAAACTATGTAAAAAAAATACTTATTTCAATAGATTGATTGGTAATTAAACGTTACAAATTTTTAAAATGCTGCATAACAGAAAGTTTTTTAAGAACTTCAGCCAGGGACATGTTATCGTAATTGTTCAAAATAGTTTTCAATTCAATGTCATATGCAATAGATCGACGTGTTCTCAACTCAGCTTCCTTTTTTAGTGTATCAAGAAACTGAAGCATTTTAGGTTTTCTTTTACCCATCTTACTGTTCAAACGTTTATGCCATGCTTCTGCTAGATTTATTGTCCTATGACGAGCCCCATGTACATTCCACATAAACTGTATACAAGTGTTCTCTAACCACTGGGCCACTGTAGCACACATGGCTAAGTGTCTTTTCTCTTCGATGTCATTCAATTGTAAGGTATGTGATTTTTTGGTCAAAGCTTAAAACTAACAACTTTGCTTGCTACCACTACTTTAAACAAAGAAATGAGGATTTGTGGCAAATTTACAATAACTTTCACCTACCTGTGACGAATTTACACATATTTTTAATGCATGTGACGAATTTACTTTAACAGTATGGCGTTTACAAAAATGTGACGAATTTACTTTGTGACGAATGTACAACAACCCGTTCACTTGATGGTAGGTGATACCTCAGCCACAGAACATCAGTCAATGTGCGCTATCGACTTACTTCTTTATGCATTTCATTTCACGTTTTTTTTCATTTATGAACTTTACCCGACTGGAAATTCGATATTCCTCCCACCCGTTTAATGCCCGAAGTTATCAGACGTGGGGAAGACATGCTTACAGAAAATCATAAATATGTCGTCCCGGTGGATTCGAACCCATGACCTACCGATACGCACGGCAGGTGTTCTACCGAACGCGTCAACTGCAACGAGCCCAAAATAAACATAATATTTCACAATTGTTATTTTTCTTGTATTCAAAGTATTGTTATTATTTATTGATTGATAAACTTAATTTTAACAGAAGTAGAAGATTATATATTTTACTTAAACTAATTACATACTAAGGGCGCGTTCCCACTATGTCGTGACGGCAGATTGTCGTGTCGTTTCTTGTGTCGTGGCTTATAAATTTAAATGGTGTTCACATATATAACGACACGATTAACTGTCGTCTACTACTTTTTTTGTGGTGACGACAGATTGTCGTGACAAGTGGGAACGACAGACACGACTAAATGGTGGCAAATCATGTGTCGTTATTCCGACTATGTATCGTGGCCACGATAAAAATATCGTCTTAACCCTTACACGTGTATTCCTTTCCCCATCTAAACACATGATGTACTCGGCAACATTGGATGTACCCAAATCTTTCTTTTCTTTGCTTGTCGTGTTCCAATGGGAACAGTTACATACGACAGTCGCTAAACGATACATTTTTTGACGACAAACAGTCGTTAGCTAGAGACGATAGTCGTCCGACGATAAATTAATCGTCACGGCATAGTGGGAACGCGCCCTAATTCGGAATTCCTAAAATATACAACGATTACGAAAATTCCATCTTCTGTTGAAAAAGGAAGCCGCTCAGCAGAAGTTGTGTCGAAGAAATCTTATTCAATACAGATTTTCAGCGACTTCCTCATTTGACACCTATTCCGATCTAATTATGATCAAACAGTCGGTTATTGAACATGCAATTAACTATTTAAATTAGAATATTATGTTTTATTTTATTTTTTATTGAATAGACAAATAACGGCGGATAGTGATTCCCGATTTCGCCGTATCCAATGTCTAAATTTATTACTAAGGGTTGAAAAAATCCCTTGTTAATTCTGCCATTGGTCCTATTGGTACTGCCCCAAATATGATATTCAACTATGAAAATATCATATATTTGCCATATAGATAGAATATACGAACTGAAGTACCATATGAAAAGCAAATTATCATATTATTATCTCATCGTAATACCGCGTCCTCATTTTCAAAGGTATACAATACATATATAATGCACAAGGATGCACTTGGTGGCGACATAATTTTAAAGCATTTTATCTAAAAGGCAGAAGTTGTTTTAAGCTTTAAATCATAGTTCATCGAAGTTGAAAATAGCGTCGTTTATGAAAAGTCCTACAAAACATTTTGATCATTGAAGCGATCTAAGGCAGTCATAGATTCACATAAACGATGACAGCGACTCCTGCACAGGAGGTTTTGAGGGGTGGTCCAAATGAGTACTGAATATAACACTTTGACGGGCTCATTGGTGCGTTCGGTAGAACACCTGCCGTGCGCACCGATGGGTCGCGTAAGCATATCTTACTCACGTCTGGTAACTTCGGACATTGATCGGGTGGGAGGAATATCGAAATTCCGACCGGGTAACGAACCACCGTTCATAGATGGAAAAGCCTTGAAGTGCACATTGCGCGTTTCGGTTTGAGCCTATGGATTTCCGAATGCTCGAAGTAAAAAGTAGTTCACCAGCGCATCATTGACTGATGTTCTGTGGCTGAGGTATCACCTATCATCAAGTTAACCTCATGCTCGTCTTTCGATATCTAACATATAAAAACACTACTACATATTATGAAACAAAGTCCTCCGCCGCGTCTGTCAGTCTAAAAAATTCATGAGGATGGTCAATCCTTATCATTTGTCAAGGTTTTGTATATATTGGTGGAAATATGTCGATAATTGTTAGAAGTGTCGGAAGAAGTCAAGCCTCTTGGGAACTATGATCGAAAACGCTGCCTAATCCCTTTGAGATATACATATCAAAACAATGCATGGTACGATATTCATCTTTTATAGATCTATATAATAATTATATCTTGTATACTCTAAAAAAGCGCTGACCTCTCCTCTTTCCGACTTAACCAATTTAAAAAGAAAAATATTGTTATTCTCCAAACCCGGGTACGACCCTAACCCTCATCGTATAATGTTATAAATGCCAAGATCGTATTTCTTTCCTTTTACAACACTTTGTACCTTGTAAAGACCATTTTTGATGATATGGAATTGGTTTATCCCATGCTAAAAGTATTTAAAAACGCCAAATGCTGAGCCATAGATGTAGTTAGGTAATTATACTAGATACCTCTCCCCTCTTATAAATCGTATAAAATATTTTTTTTATTTTATTTGTTAAGTTGAGTGTTAATTTTGTAATATATTATGGTAAGTACTTCTTCTTCCTGCCCTGTTAACTTTTTTTATTTGGGGTCGTATGTTTGTATGTGGGAGTAGTATGTTTTTTTCCCACTCTCCTTTCACTCGCCATATCATCAGTCACACCTCTCAAACACATATTCTTCACACAGTCAATCCATGTCATTTTGGCCTCCCTCTTCCCCTAAACCCATCCACTTTCATATTCAAAACTTTTGTAAAATATGGTACGTTTGATTAAAATAAAATAAATTCTTTGAAACTTTCACACGTTTCCATTGTTTATAAAGTTCGTCAAATATTATTATGTTCACCAAATGTACACACATGCATACAAACAAAAATAACAGAAAATGTGTTCAATAATTAAATTCTGAATTATCAGATATTTTTTTATAATATATTATATTAATAGCAACATGCCCCGGCTTCGCACGGGTGCAATGTAGATGTATGTACGGGTACAATAATACTAGCCTATGTTACTCGCTGATAATGTTGTAGCTTTCTATTGGTGAAATAATTTTTAAAAGCAATCCATTTTGAGATAAATCGTAACAGACAATCAAACAAATCTTTCCTCTTTATAATATTAGTATAGATATAGATGTTATTGTACCATACTATTGATTTTTGTTTCAATTATAATATTATCTAGTGGCCCTGGGTAGCAATTTACACGTGCTATATATATTATGTTATGTTTAAAAAATATATGTTTGTTCCCGTAAAATTATACATATTTATATGAATAACCAGATTTAAGCATTACCAGTGTATAGGCTGTTAAATTACCGCCCTAGCCTAGAGGCTAGGGCGTAGACAGTTAACAGTCAGATTTTCTAAAATAAGATAGAACGATTTTTTTTCTTTTTCTATCTAACAAAATGGAGGTAGTAGAAACTTTTAACGACGCAATGCATATAATTCAATATCTACTCGACGTAAGATGGCGCTAGCCACTAGTTTGTTGTTATTACCACATCATCATTCACCGTCCATATTATAGATACACAACATTATTTTATAAACTAAACTACCTTCATTTTCTTAAAATATTATACGTTTCGTGTCTACTAGTAGTTAGTTACAATTCATTCTAGATTTAAAATGCTTATTTTTGCGATTTAAATTATTTAACCGGGAAAGTTTCGTTACCGGTTCGGAAATATTGATGGCAATTGGTTCTCCGGGTGGTTGTACGAGGCAAAGAGTGTCTAAGGAATCGCACGGATTTCAAGACATCGAGATGATACATGTACAGTGTATGTACAGAGTATGTACAGTGGCGGGACCATCATACAAGCCCAAAAGCCCGGCTTTCCGATTTTAACGTGATACGTATTTATATATAACATATAGAATTACGTAATCATATTAGTTGAATATTACTTATATAATCACGTTAAGGGCATTATTATTTTTCTTTATACGGTTGCATTAATAGGACAGGCCGTGCTTGTATGGTGGTCCCGCCACTGCCTATGTATATGGGATTTTTGATACGATGTCCGATAGAAATTAGCGGCCGGAATGGGATGGGAATTTTATAAGGAAATCGCAAAACCTCAAACATTTACCTATATATTATAATTGTTTCTTAATCATTACCTTAGGGCCCGCGATGTCTTCTAACTTTCTGATATAATAATCATAACTAGTTATAGTTAAAAGGACCGCCTCAGTGGCAACGCGTTTAGTACCGGAGGTCCTAAGTTCGAATCCCGGGGAAACAAGATAAAAAATGTTTCGGTCGGGCAGGGCACAGAAGGCTGACCACCGACATGCCATAGGAAATGCCATGGGAAAAGGTCATAGATCACGTATAAATATAATCAGATACACTGAAAATACAGAGTAATAACTAAGAATATACAGTTTAGATCAGTTTAAATTAATATTTTTCCTTTATAGGTACAATGTTAACGGCCGGTGGCAAACTGAATAATCCCGCTTTATCTAATTTATTGAAAATAACTGAAGAAGAAATCAAGGTAAAGATAACAATATAAATTGCCTCTTGATCGGCTTAGTATCCTTATCAATTTCTTAAATAAGTTCTCCTGGTTAAAACCTATTTTGTAAACTCTTTATTGCACAAAAAAATAGTGTACAGAAGGCGAACTTAATGCCTCAAGAAGAATTAGTGTTTAGGCAGTGCAATAAAATGAAAAAGGAACAAAAATAAATTTTAAATTATTTTCCTGACTTAAAAAAAAACAACAAAAATGACAACTTTAGCAGGAGAATAATTAATTTAAGGCTTCTACGACCTTACTCTTCGACCTTCTTTCTGCCAGCCTAGCATGACCACCACGAGATATCTCGCGGACGAGAGAAGACAAACTAAGATGTAAGATATGGAGATATATTATATCTCGACATCGACAATTTTGATAGAAAAGATATCTCGATCGACAAATATATCTATTTTTGATATTAAAATTCGAGTTTTAAGTGTAATTGTCATTGCCGGAAGATATAAAGAGATAATCGATTAAAACACGAGAGAACAGTCGACAAAATTTTGTCGCGGTTGTCATGCTAGGCCGGCTGAAGACGTTTAGGTGCGTCGTGAATGTGTCGTAGTAAATTATTCCAAAGAGATATGGATTTATGCCTAGTTTCGTCAAAATCAAACTAGCGATACACGAAAGTTACTGATAATTCTTTTGAGTATTAGCTCTCATAGTTGATTATCCAAAAATTATGAAAATATATTGTTATTACGATTTCAGGGGCGCTTTGTAGTTGCAAATGGTCAGATAAAAACTGGAGATGTCCTTCTACGAGACAGTCCTTACGCGTCATGTCTTATATCAGATTATTACGGCTCCCATTGTTTGCATTGCTTTAAAAGGTGAGTAGAAGACAAAAGGATTGTCTTAATAGTCTTGCTTTGTTTTAATTTTTTACAAGAGAAAACAGCAGAATTTGACAACTCATTTTGTTTAAATTTTACAAAAATAAATTTTACATTTCTATGTTTAATACTCCACGTAGTAATTAAACTTTATTAAAGTGTAGTGTAATATGCGAACTTACGATATATCATATATAACTGTCCATAAATAGAAACCGACAACAAAATAGCATAAAAATAAAGTAGTATATAATTAATATATTTTTATGTTGGATATCGACAGACAAGCATGAAGTTCACTAGATGGTAAGTGATACCTCAGCCACAGAACATCAGTCAATGATGGACCTTTTACTTCGAGCATTCAGAAATCTATAGACTGGGACCGAAACGCGTAATATGCACTTACGGTTTTTCCATCTATTACGGTGAATTACCCTGTCGGAATTTCAATATTACTTCCACTCGTTTAATGCCTGAAGTGACCAGACGTGGGGAGTCTTCCCCGTTACCAGAATAAATAAACATGTCATCCCAGCGGGATTCGAACCCTGGACCCATCCATACGCAAGGCACCTTCCTTCCTTCTAACAAACGCACCTAAGAGCCCGTCCAAATAGGTATAATGTCCTAAATTTGTTGTTCTTACATCACTTACTTTCCCTCTGATCAAGTTGTTGTTTGTTGTAAGTCATTTAATTATTTGCAGACTAGAAGACCATGACAATGGAGCCCCAATTTGGTGCCCTAACTGCTCCGGGGTCGCCTTTTGTAGCGTCAAATGTCGTGATGTTGCCATTACCACCTACCATTTACATGAGTGTGAATTTCTCGACCTTTTTATAGGTAAAAATACAATGCTTTTTGAATTTCACCACTCATTATACCAATGACCATTATACCATTATACATATGTACATTTCGACGAAAATATGCTTCTGAAAGTGAGATCATTTTGTTTTATAAAGGCGTATTTTGTGAAGGCATTTCATAGGCATATTTATACTTGACATAATATAAGATTAGTTCTATTAATGAGTTGTAGATAAGTAGCAGATATTTTTCAATTATTAGAATTCAAATTTATATTTAAAAAACATTTTAAGTCTAAGTAGCCTAGTAATGGCTTTTAGATAATAAAGGATTTGTTTCGTTTTTATTGTTGTCAATGCAGACAAATTATGTACTTTACTAGTTTATCTTTGAGGTTAAATAATTTATTTTATATTAACTATAACTTAGACTGAAAATTCAACAATTTTATGATGGATATTACAATCATTAGAGCAAAATTTAGCAAACATTTAGCAATAGTAAGAATATTAGGAAGGTAGTTTGAAAGAAGTGTTGTACAGTAGATGTTTATTAAGGCCAATACTATAGTGTATGTATTTATGAAGTAACATTTTGTTATTAAAAAGTACTTATATATGTATATTGTGTTTGTAAGTTTTTAACACAGTAAAATTCATTAAAATAAAAATAAACTTATTTCACAATTTTATACACTTACAAGACGTATTCATTATTTGTTTCATTATAGAAATATTGATAAAAACTGACAGTATTATAGGTGAAAAAAACGTAACGAAATATGGTACCTACACTAACTTGCATAGATATACTCGTAAATAACATAACTAAACCCTAACAAATACGATATCGTATTAAGTAACATTAACTGAATTTTAATGCGAAACCTTCATACAAAACCCATTTATTTCAGGATCTGGAATGTCAATACTCAGTCACATAGCCTTACGGATGATAACACAAGCGGGTTTGGATACTAGCTTACAAATATACTCAAATTACATAAACAACGGCATAAAATCCGTAGAAGGTACGATTGTAAATGATATCGAAGGCTCCACGAAAAAGTCAAGGATAAAAAGTAGAAAAGAAAGATTAAACAGATCGAAAAAATACCTCAAGAATTGTTCCGATCAAAATGTAAATTGCGAAACAAAAGCGATAGAAGATAAAAGCAGCTATAGAGACAATTTAGAGACGTCAGCTGGTCAAATATACTCCTTATGTACTCATTCAAGATTAAGGAAAGGGCGGGATTATCTCAAGAGAGTGGTAATGGCAATGTTTCTGACTGAATGCCTCAAGAAAGGAGGCTTTTTTAGTAAATTGGATAAGGAAAACGTGGCTAGAGGTAAATAAACAAATAATTTAGGATTTAGTGTCTCAGTCGACTTGATTTGGTTAGAGGATCTAAACGCAAGATCGCATTAGCGGATACGGGTGGACGACTGCAGCAGGGCTGGATTTACAGGTCTGAAAGCTTTGGGGCAACGAAGGAGTGGGGGCCCCAAATTATTTTTCAAATATAATGAACATTTTTTTAAATATCTAAGAACAATATCATGTTTGTACAAAGTAAATTAGGTAAGGTATTATAAAACAGCGAAACAAAATATCAAAAGAAAAGTTGTTTGCTAGCGTTTACTAATTCTATTGTGGGCCCCTCTTTTATGAAGGCCCCGAGCCCGTAGCCCCGGACGCCCTCCCCTAAATCCGACCCTGGACCTCTGGAGTAGCGATTGTCCGTTTGCCTTCTATAATATAAAAAAAATAATTCTACCCCAAGTGGAGGAATTCACGTTTTTATAAAATGTATTCAATGTTAAACGTTATTGATTGCAGCTGAAACCTCAATATGCGAGCTCATAATCCATAACCTGCAACTTCTACAGTTCAATGCTCACGAAATTTACGAAACAGTAAGAGGCGAGCATCAGTTTTCTGGATCGAAACCAATATATATCGCTGTGGGCATCTATCCTACAGGCGCCTTGTTTAATCACGAGTGCTATCCAGCTGTGACACGGTATGTTCTATAATAATTTCCAGATCTATTAACTGATAACAGGACAGAGTATATTATGTACCTATGATTAAACGACCCGAACACATTAATTAATTAATTAGAATATACATGAAATTATTATTTATATATTGAACAATAGCTGGTGCCAGTAACTTTGTTCGCGTGGTTGCGAATTCAGGTGTTTTTGAGTCGAATTTGCATCAAAAAAAAGCAAAGAGAAACAATCTAAGAATTAAAATGGATACATTAATCTTTCATTTTTACCTACATTTGTACATAGTGTAAATTTTGTATAAAAAAATAAAAATTAATGAAAGTATGTTTGTCTAGTATGTAAACAATTCATTTAATTAATATAATATGAAACTTTAGTGAGTTGGTCTGCATACGCCCGCGGTTTCTGAAATGGGTGCTTCGTATTATTTTAGATTAAAATGAAAAATCTATACTCAAAACAATAATTGATGAAATTTCTAATGGATAACGAAAACCGTGAAGTGCGTAAAAAACACATCATTGTATGTAAGGTGGTATCGTAGGCTTACTTGATGGTAGCCTCACGCTCGTCTGTCGATATTTAACACAAAATTAAACTGATACTCTTAGATTAATATAATAGGTCTCCGCGCGCTACGACTAGATACCGCGCTATAAAGAAAAAACAGGTTCCTGAATGCGGCAACTCAATATTGTAGTGTGTGTAAAACACTAATATTTTAGGGTTATATTATTTTACTGTGAAATTTATGACGATTTATACAATACTTACTGATGGTATGTGCTGCCAGTATCTTTCTTGTTTCTTGTAGTATATTTTTATTTTTATAGTTTTACTATGCAAAACGGTATTTTGTTTCGGCGTGGTTCGGCGTAGTATTTGTTTCCGCATTTTTTAAGCCGCCGACGCGACGGTAGTTAGTCGTAGCGCGCGGAGACCAATTATTATTATTAATCTAAGCTGATATTGTATTAAAATTTGTATGCCAATTGCTCGCGATATATATTGCTGAATAAGTTATTACAATATAATAACAACATATATTATTATAGTATTATATAATATTAATAGACATTTAAGTCGCAGTATATGGACCAGATGAACGTATCTATAAAATTCCCAAAAATAGTTTTTCTTCATACGTAACTAAATAATTCTCAACTTTTTTAAACCTCAAATATTATGTCAAATGCTACCATATACGTTGTATATTCGTCAATTGTATATTATCTGTATTAAAAAGATGGTAAAATAATATATGTAATCTAACTATAATGAAAAAAAATACAACTACATTTTATGATATTCTAAGAGTCAGATACTTTTTACAAAAAGCCTTTAGAACAAGACTTTCGAGAAGGAATCCTAAATTAGGATTCCTTCATTCCTAATGCAGTAATACCTCAACAGTCTTTGTTGTAGCTGGTTGAATATTATTTTCTTGCAATCAGTTGCGGTGGTCTCATTCTACTTCTTCATTTGCATGGACTAAGTCGCTGAGAAACACAAAGTTCTATCAACAGATAAAAATAAACACATAGAATACTAAATATATTATTTCTACTTACTGCAGAAGAGGCCCAAAACCAGATAATTTTAAATAAAAAAAAATGTTTTGAATCTCTATTTTGCGTATGTGCGTAGCATTCCCGAGCAGGGACTGAATACCGGTTAATTTACTATGGGAGTTATACGGGTATAATAAAGGTTTTTGTTAATATTCTTTCGTTTTTATGCATATTTACTGAAAAAAATTACTGTGGTAAGTTTAGTATATGTATGACTCTTTAAAACTTATATCATGGTATCTCCGTCAGACACGTATTTTGGAAAATAAAAATTAACCGGTTTCAGTCCCTGTTCCCGAGTTTAACGCTATAATATGGAGAAAGTTCGCTCGCTACCTATATAAGAAATTATATGGTTACTATCCCTAATTATATCCATCACTTTTTGTCGCTGGAATGATAGGCTTAGACACATTGGAACTGCAACGTAAACGCGCTCTGATGTTACACCTTTATATGTTACGGAATAATAAAATACACGGGACTTTGGGGACTTGCGGTATGTGGGCTCTAGGAGTGGGCGTTAATTCAACAAGCAGCTTTTTTCAGCCGCTTTTCTAATGTTAACGAATTAGCTGCTTTTCGCGGATTAGCTCAACGAACATTCAACGAGTACTCGCTAACATCATCCGAAGTAAAGCAGCTTTTTTATTAAACGCAAACCTGTTGAATTTATTAACTGTTAATTTATTTATTAACTAATAATTGTTACGTAAAATCTGTTGATATTACTGAATAAAATTAGCTGCTTTTTTAACAGGTTATCAGTTTGTAATTAACAGTTACATTTCGTTAACACAAAAACCGTCAACGACCCACCTCTAGTGTAGTGTTGAGTAGGACATACAAGAGGCGGTACATTTGTCCCGTACATGACGTCAAAATGTAAGAGCGGCTCGAAATTATAAAATGTACTACTTAAAATTTTATGTCGCGCTTGTTTTTTCTCGATGTATTTGGATCCTAAATAACCATAAAAAAAACCATCAAATGTCATAATATTAATACTCGCTAGTACAAATTATGCTTCGAGCTTCATACGCCTCGCCTCATTTGAAGTGGGACATTGTACTGGCTCAGAGTGAAAAAGAGGCTACTCTTACAAACTCTTTTTGAAGTCCTGTACTACCCAACACTACTCTAGTGGGCTCCGAGCTGCAGCGTGTCGCTGCGTCGCACCGAAGCATACCGCTCTTACACTATTGAATAAATTATTTGCCTTTGATGCTGATGTTGATTTGTTTTTAGTTAACAAACCTAGATTTCTGAAACTATGTTTGAGGTTTCTTAACTCTTTGTAAAATGAAAGATCGGTTAAGTAAGGAGTAACAAAGAATTTTTTACATGAATTACAATTGTAAGTAAAATTATTGTAAAATGTTAAATAAATAAAAATTAACGAAGTCTGCGCGGACGAAGTCGCGAATAGAAGCTAGTAAGTTATAGTTTTAGTTAGTTTAAGTTGTTGTCACGGTGCTTGTGATACGTAATGTGATACGAATACGTGTATACGATAATTATAATCGAAAGATAAATATGCCTGAATTGGCTACCGCTTTATTCGGATAAAACATCCACAGACGAGTTATGTTACAGATACTTCGAGGGAAAGAATATTGTTTTGCGGGCTAGCCGACCTTTGCGTCCTGGCGACACAGTTTCTGAGAACTATGGGCCACACTTCCTCGTCAGAAGCCTCAAGGAGCGACGAAGGTCTCTCGCTTGTAGATATTGGTTCCAGTGTGAATGTGTTGCATGCAAAGAAGACTGGCCAATGCTCAAACAGATGAACAGTACTGCGTCTCCTTATTTACGGTAATATTATGATCTTTAACGAACTTGACCTGTTTTATTATATGGTACCTCCCCGAATTCAATTTAGAACTATATTTTTAATATTATAGCCTTTTATGGTTGGTGGTAAGCTACATTCAATGTAATACGTTTTACAGAAAACTAAAATTTGGCAGCGGAAATAACCCTTCCAGTCTAATTGTGAAACATTTTCATTTAAATCGGTCCAGTGGTCTAGGAGGAGTTCAGTGACATACACACGTACAGAACCTCAACTCACTCAACGAAAATCAACTGTATGTCTAATGGAGCCTGTCATACACACAAAGCCAGTTCTCCACAGCACATTCATAACCGCTTATTGTTGGCGCCGGTGGCTGTAGTCAAACGCACATAAACTTTAGATATTTATACATATATGAAGCATTTATGGTGAGAGCGTTGTGGAGTAAAAGACGATGTAGTGACGAGAATTGAGAAAGGTATGTTGAGGTGGTTTGGGCACGTAGAAACGATGGATGAAAGCAGGGGAACGAAAAAGATTTATGAAACTGGTCGAGTAGGGAATGGTCTACCTAGGCGAACGTACCTCGATCAGATCGGGGACGTTCTTCAAAAGGGCCAGGTCAAAAGTACTCGTAACCAACGAGTGTGTATGAAAGCATTGATCAAAGTAGAAGAAGCGAAAGTGGCATGTAAGGATCGGAGGATATGGAATTCCGTGATATCTGACTAACCCAGTGGGAAAGAGGCGTGATGTATTTATGCATATATTATGATGAATTCAATAATATGAATAATTTATATGATGAAAGATCAAGTGACCTCACCATTTTTTTCAGGTGTCCCAATACTAATTGCAACAACAAGTTTATGGCGAGTGCAAAATGCCTTCCCAACAAATGCTCTAAATGTATGATACCGATCGAACCAAAGTTAATAAAAATGTATATGGACAACATTGATGAATGTCATTCTCTTTACCAAGTAAGTTTACCAGTTTTATTTACCTTTGAGATCATGACAACACTATACATTGTTTATAGCTTGGTGTCGTTTATAGTCAGAGACTCCTGTAAATCTGATAAGGCATTAGACCCCGGTCATATGTATCCACCACGATGTAGCCTCCTTGTATATATGCAAAGTGATCTAATATACTTCATGTAGTCAAATGATACAGGGCCTACGCTCCTATGTACGAGTATTTTCTACGAGTTTGCATAGATTTCGAGATATTAATTATTTTGTAAGGATTGTTCACACACACCTGCCGTGCACACCAATAGGTCGTGCGAATCCCACCGAAATGAGATGTTTATAATTTTCTGTAAGCATGTCTTCCCCACTGTCTGGTAACTTCGGGCATTGAACGGGTGGGAGGAATATCGAAATTCCGACCGGGTAATGAACTACCGTTCCTGAATTGAAAAACCGTGAAGTGCATATTGCGCGTTCGATTTCAGCCTATGGATTTCAAAATGCTCGAAATTATAATGTAGGTCGATAGCGCATCATTGACTGATGTTCTGTGGCTGAGGTATCCTACCTACCTACGATCAAACCCGCCTGTCGATACCTAATATAAAAAGAAAAGCTCAATAGCATTCTGAAAATATTATTATTTGACCCGGATAGTGTTCAATTCTTTCCAAGTGTAACTGATCTACAGGCTTCACGTAAATGTCATGACTCATGTATCACGTTGAATATACAGGAAGGAGCAAAACTGATGGAAGAAGAAAAAGCTCAAGATGCCGCAGTAGCTCTTTGTAAAGGTGTGGAGTTATTCCATGAAATAGCGAGACCGCCACATCGGGAAACTCACCTTGCTCAGGAATCACTTAGGGCATGTTTTGCAGCATCTGGTAACGTTTATAAGGTTCCCGGAGCTAAAGTCTAATATTGATGGTATTCGGTTGCGATCACAGAGAATGTGAACTAACGCTTATGTCAATGTATTGTAAAAATGAATGTTTCCAAATAAAAAGGAAGTCTGTGTCATTGATCATCATCATTAGATACGGACTTTTGACTATGAAAAAGAAGTGCTTATGTATTCTATATAATATGTATATTGTAAGTATATAACAGTTGAATCAAAATTTATGTGTATTTTTGTCTATCTGTTTGTTCACACTAATCTCCGAAGATACTGATAATTTCATGAAGCTTCGTATAGATCGAGCTGTATCTTGGGCAATATCAAAACTTTGTTTCACTGAAATCGAATGTCGGGACAAAAGGTTAACTTCTTAGAAAGTCATCTTAAGATAAAGACCACGCAAAGGAAATGACACCAGCTAACGTAAATCTATCTAAGTAGATTAATAATGTTACTTTGTAGATATAGTGTGAGATTAATAGTGTATAGTAGATTACTATGTTTAAACTTGACAGCATAATATACAACATATTTTTTGAAGTTATACTTCTTTAGGCGCGTTAGGCGGTAGGCGCGAAAAAATGATGAGAGTGAAATTTTAAGATGCGCGCGCATCTGTGACACAAAATTAACAGTATGAAGTTGTCTGCTTAACCGCTCATTAAGTCTTTATACTTCTTTTGGCGCGTTTGGATGAGAGTGAATTGATGACCTGCGCGCGCACGATGTGAAGTTGGCTACATAATAGAATTTGATTGATTTTAACATTTTTCTTCGATATTTACTGCAGTTTTGTTTTTAAAAAATTTTCTTCAGACGCCAAAGAAGTATAACTTCTAACGCGTGTACATAAGTACACACATACCTTTTTTTTACCAGAAAGGAAACCCGTTATAAAGTACCAATATTATTTCTAATAGTCATGTAATGAACAGATAGTACTAAGCTTTTGTTGAGTTGAAGTTTGTGAGTATACTGTAATATTAAACATTTTTCATCACTTTTTTTATCTGTTTAGTATAAATCTACGGGTTAGCAATAATGAATAATAAAGCTACTTGGATAGTAAGTTTTCTCGCATTTATGTTGCCTATATAAACAATGTTATAGAGATGGTAAAAATAAAGACATGTATAGAATAACATTTTTTATTTCCAAAGTAAAATATGAAAACTTAAATCAACATTTCGTAAACAGGCGATGCCACTGTAAACAAATCAATAAACTACGATAAGAAACATATCAAAACAGTATTTTTAGGATGTCACTGAAAGTCATAAATATGTACCTATAGGTATATTCCTATTTAGTCAAAATTATATCTATGTATGATATGCATTAACAATTTTCCATCATTTATTATATTATATTAAAGGCAATTCTTAGAAAATATAAAAAAAATCAACTCGATACTAATTTGTAATTTTTGTTAAACAATAATTTTTAATCATTTATAATAACATTGATATGTTCAGTTGTATATACAATTCTTTAAACGCCTTTGAACTGGATATCAAATACATATTCGAGGAATCAATATTCAGGATGGGATGCCGCTGAGTATGTATTATAAAAATTACAGTCTTATAATATTCTTGGGTTTCACAGAAACTCAAGGGTTATCAAAGAAAGTGCTGCAAGCGCATTCCTGCTGTTCCCCGTCGCCCTCACCCTCGCCAGTACTGGACGCAGTTCGTCTTATAGACTGTAACTGCGTCTGCAATCCCAGAATACGAAGCTGGGCCTGTTCGAAGTTTTCATTCAAACGTTTGATTTGGCACTGCATACGGCTTTGCAACTAGAAGAAACAAAATATTAAATACTTCTGTAGTACTGTTATTGATACAAAATTTACAGTCAATTTAAAATAAAAATTGTGTGGTAGAAGAAAACAAATTCCAGCTTTCTGTATTTTAAAAAAAGCAGATCATCATGCCCGAGTAGCATTTAATATTGATAATTGCCGTTACCTCCCGCCCTGCTTTTTCATACCGCTCCATTAGCGTCGCCCGTTTAGTAAGGATAGCAACGTTGCCGTGTTTCGATTTTGGTGTTAGTACTGTTGTTATAATGGTTCTAAATCGTGGCCAAATTACGTTCGTTATAAGCTCATGACATTCTTTGAACAAGAAAAAATTAAAGGGAACTAATTAATTCAGTGAACGCTGAAAGTGATAATAGTGAAATATAATGGAGTGATGATAGCGATATAAAAATGAGTGATTTCGATGAAACAACTGGTATTGCAGTTATGAATACAAAAATAAACCTACAATGTTTTGTTTGCGCCTTCGTTTATAATGAATTTGAAATAATATATTTCAAATGTTCAGACACTAAAAAATTTGATTATTTTATATTGCTCTATACTATATTTTTATTTTTTATCTACTCATATTATGTAATTACTTTTTTGTCTACAGTACCGTTAGCTGTGACATCATAACGGTCGACGGCGGCATTCTCGAATTGAACTGTAAATGATTAACATGAGCTTCTATTTTTTAAATAAACTGACCTCTTCCTTCTGTTTCTCAATAGTCTTGACCTGAGCTCGAGTCGATGCTAATTGTCTTTCCAATTCCGCTACAGTAGTTTGCATACATCTGCATTTTAATAATAATTGTTAGGTATATATAATTATTATTTTTAGTATAAATAATTCCGGTAAATTAAGATATACAAAATATACCATTCCAAATATATAATTCTTCATGTACGAGTTGCATTTGAATAAGCAATTATATACCAAATGATAAAATAATCAAATAAATTTAAAAATCAAATATTAAACTTTTTTCTATCTACAACCTGAATAAGAAAATTCTCCCCAAAACTGTCAATAATTGCTTGTACATTGGGATTGGGATGCAGGGTATACCCGAACCCCAATCTCCCACCCAGTATGACACAAGACTGACTTGAGCAAGCTCAGAAGTCCTCACCTAAGGACACTGTGCGTCCACCGTAATCTGGTACGTTTCAACACCCCCTGAAAGGCTTCATTGCCAAGCAAACGAAGAACTTTGTCTATGTGATGACGGGCTCATTGGCGCGATCGGTAGAATACCTTCCGAGCGCATCGATGGGTCGTGGGTTTGATTCCCACCGGGACGACATGTTTATAATTTTCTGTAAACATGTCTTCCCCATGACTGGTAACTTCGGTCATGGAACGAGTGGAAGAAATATCAAAAATCCGAATGTTCATAGATGGAAAAACCGTGAAGAGTTTCGGTTTCAGTCTATGGATTTCGGAATGCTCGAAGAAAAAAGTAGGTCGACAGGGCATCATTAACTGAAGTTCTGTGGCTGAGGTATCACCTACCATCAAGTGAACCTCGTGCTCGTCTGTCGATATCTAACATAAAAAATATACGTATAATATGTCTCGCTGCAGGCCTTGTCATTCCCGTAATATATATTGAATGTAACGGCATAAAACTCACTTGCGTATGGTTTCCGTACGCTCAGTGGCCCTCTGCAAGGCCCTGGCGGCCATGTCTCTAGCCCTGTCCAGATTACCACCGAGTTCCGCACATTCATGCATCTTCTCTTGCAAGCGCTTCTCATTTGCTAGAATCGACTCCTCCATGCGTAATAATCTACCCCTAGAGATAAAATGTTTGCTTACTACTAGATTACCGTCATTTATTTTGTTATTTTAATACAATATCATTATTTCACACGTCACTACTATAAATTTAATTCTGAATAATAAAAATCATATACCTTATTAATATTAAATAATCGAGTTTTGAGAATATAGCTTTAACTTACATCCTATATACATATTTATTAATTTAAATCATATCGTATACAAGTCAAAAAATAAAATATATGATAACCCAATTTCTACAGAATATATAAAATTATAAATAAAATGTATACAATAATTTTTATTTAATAATAATATAAAAATAAAATCCAAAATCCACGTGGACACTTACTTGAGTCTTTCAATTTCATTCTTGAATGACATGTTGGTTTCTGTTAACTGGGTAATTCTTTGTTGCAAAAGTGCTATCTGTTTTTCGTCACCACCTTTTTCTGGAGGCTTCTCTGGTGGTTTTAGACTATTATGTAATAGTACATGAACCTAAGAGGAGAAAACCTTACTGCATATGTATACATTACATTATAATTACATTAATAATAAAAATATTATAATTGTGCATATAAATTAATATTAATTTATGAATAGGGTAGCTGAAGAGTGGGCTGGAGAACACTCTGCTACAATAATTAAAGAAAATTATGTAAATACCTTAAGTAAATCAACAGAAAAATTATGAAAGATAAGTACTTAACTTAATTAATTTCAAAAATTTAAATTCCAAATGGTACTGGTTCTTTAATACAGTCTGAAAAAAGTAATTCTTAATTTTATCACCATACAATGTAATTCAAACCTTTTCCCTAGCTGAATTGAGTTCCCTTGCGAGTTGTTCAGCGTTATGCTCAGCTATAGCCTGCGATTGTTGCGCATCTTTTAGTTTGATCTGAGTTGCTTTCAAAAGATCTGGTATTGGAGCCAATTCTTGAAGCTTTTCTTGGAACTTGATCTGGAAAGAAATCACTATTTTGGTGCTCCTATTATGTGGAGGCCCCGAGGCTGTAGCTCTCCCCTTAATCCGGCCCTGCTATACTTAGCACACGCTATGTTTTTATAGCTATCTATACTAGCGTGTGCAGTTCAAGATAAACGTTTACCACAAGACCAGTGGCCTCCGGCTTAATTTCAACAACTGCACAAAATTAATTATTTGCAAATTATTACTAATCAATCCCTCGGCGCGTCCATTATCGGCGTTATAAAAAATTATGAAAAAATAAAATTCCTGCTAGAATTTTTCTACCTTCAAGAGCTGCAAGAGCCCCCCCTCTTTTCAAAGCCCAGGGGCCCTCTTAGCTTCAGGGCCCTGGTGCATTGCACCATTTTGCTCTATGATAGCTTCACCACTTGTCAAGACATCAAGTTAGTTCATACATATTATGTAGTTGATAAAGGTACCCCAAGAGATGTTATTGTTTCGGCAAGAGTTAACCTAACTAAATCTTAAAAAAAACTAAATCTTAAATAAACTAAATCTTAAAAAAATTAAATGATCATCAGGTCCGCCTATCGAGGCTTAACACGCAACCGTGGCCTCGGTGCTTTATGCTATCCACCTTCACAGGCTTCCAACATCCACCAGTTTTGTTATCAGCCTTATGTGCCGCCTGCACAGGATTCAGATATCCACCAATTAAATAGATTCTCAAACTCTGATCGATAAGTGCACCAGAGTGAAAAACACTTAACCATCAAACTGATAATCGAAACCGGGACGCATGGCTTAGCGGATGAGCTCTCGACCAGGGACTGAAACCGGTTAATTTTTATTTTCCAAAAAACGTGTCTGACTGAGATACCATGATATTAGTTTTAAAGAGTAATACACACTAAACTTACCACAGTATTTTTTTTCAAGGACGCAGAGAGTGTGGGACTCACCCTACCAGTCTGCCTGTATGAGCCCTCTGCTCCAGGCAGCTGGGTCACTGGGAGCTACCCACTAAAACCCCTCACCCCTCAATCCGCCATAATGGGGCCCACGGAATAGCGGTAGCATACTACCGGGAGCCCCGGCGGTCAGGCCAAACGGCCCCCTCCTCGTCCCGCTTTAATAAAAAAAAATAAAAATAAACCTTACCTTAACCTTCTGTATCTCAAGGTTAATCTGTTCGCTTATTCTTGTGTTGTCCATATCCATCATGTCCATCTGACGACGTTGCTCTTCAACGAGTTGTTGCGCATGGAGATACTAAAAACAAACAAAATGCCAGTTAATATTGTCTTTTATTAACGCGAGTATCACACGTTTAAATAAAATACTGTATACCGGATTAAAACGCAATTTATTATTTATATTGTTTAAATTAATTATTTATCCCGACGTTTCGGATGCTTTTCAGCAACTTTTTTTTTTCCTTAGATGACTCCAGTTCCCCCACTCTCCCCTGTATCTACCATCTTATACCTACCCGATATACTTGCATCCACAACATTAACAAACATCTAATATGGATACTCCATGCATAAGATAATATGTAAATGACAATATCGGTGGTTTAATAGATATTATATTGTTCACGTTACCTTCACCCTATAATCCTGCAACTGATCATTCTGTTCCTTCATCAGCAGCCTTAGCTCGTCTATCTCCTCCCTAGCTTCCCTGTAGCACTGCTTTAATGCTCGCACGTTGACTTCCTGTTCGAACGCCTGCTCCTTGCTGCCCAGCGCCATGTTAGTAGTTGTTGCTAACCCCTCAAACTTCATCTCCAATTCGCGCAATTTATTCTGTACCTCACGATGCTGACATCTCTCCTTTTCTAGTTCTTCTTTTTTCCTTAGTACATCAGCACGCAGCATAGCACACTGTTATATAAAAGAAAAAAATTATAAAGTTTATGTGTACCATTATATTAAGGTTTTTTAAAATGATCTGTTGGTTTATTTCTGATTAAAATCATTTTCATTAAACAGAAACACTAAACTTATAAAAGCGGTTTACGCGCCTAGTGTGAATGTTGATGTTGTGTTTTAGAATTATTGCTCATAATTTTGCAGCAGGAGTGGATTTGGTTAATGTGCAGAACGTTTGTTTCACTTCTGCATTGCTTATGAATTGTCATTAAATTTTATTGTTTATATACTCTTGTAAATATATGTTATCTAATAAATATTTATTAAAATAATAAAGGCCCATTTACACGATGCAATTTTCTTTCCTGTTGCCTACAGCTAAATTGAATCAATACTTTTCTTCTATATAATATCCGCTTACTATTCTTGTATGTCAATTATTGCGCTTAAATTGAGAAGACATGAGAGGATGAAGAGGGCATACAATTTGTAAATGATCGAGAAAATGGGCAAAACAGTGAAGTTACATATTTTTAGACAATTATTAACTTTCTCGATTGTTTATTTAATTACTAAAGACAAACAAAATAATTATACATGTATAATGTATATATTGTTATGGAGACACCACATTCACTCAATGTAAAAAATAGGAGTTCTAAAAAATGTTACATAGCCCCTTCATCCACTCATGTCTTCTATTATTGCATTCAATTATTGCTCTTGTATGTTCACCTAAATTGTCCATTTCTTTCGATCAAACACAATATTAACTGATAAAAAAGCACACCTTGCGAAATTGAAATAGCACCCACTCACCTCTGTAACTTTAGTTTTGAAGTTTTCTTCAGTTTGCCGAAGCTGAATTGTCAACTTTTGTACTTCTCTTTCGGCAGGCGTCTACATATGAGACAAAAGTTGTGAACAAATATGTACCTCGTAATAGTTCACAAATTGTGACTTTAGGGATATATTTCTGTTTGCTTCACTGATCATTATTCTAACAGGCAGTTTTTTTAAAGAATATAGGGACCTGATTAAGGCGCCCAAAGACATTTACAAGACCTTCGGCTTGAAAGAACGTTGTTGGCAACGGCAATTGGCATTTAGACGATCAGGTATTAATTGCTCTATTTCAGTGGCTTTAAATAATGCATTATATATTATTATTGATATATTTTTTATATGTTAAAGTAATAAACTAATGTTCTTCAAAAGGGCCAGGTCAAAAGTACTCGAATCCGACGAGCGTGTATGAAAGCATTGATGAAAGTGAAAGTATGCAAAGGATCGGAGCATATGGAATTCCGTGATCTCAGCCTAACCCGATGGGAAACAGGCGTAATGTCTATGATACCTTATATAACCCGAACCTTATATAAACTGATAAAATATAATATCATTTGGGTCCTTTTTACTCACCGGAGGGGCGTTGGGGTTGCATGGTGCGGGGCAGGGTGGGCACACACCACACTATAAGGTTGAGGGTTGAATCATCAATATCTTCGATATTTATTAAATAAAAACAAAGTGGTGTCAGTTACAACCTTTATAACTCATTAACGGCTGCACCGATTTTAATGATATCTTATTTGTTGGATTTGTATATGTCCCGAATAACTATTAAAATTATGAAAAAAAAATGCAGAAAATTAATTTTAAAATAAATTAGGTTCGGAACGCCGCCATCTTCCACAATGATACTCGTATGAATAAAAGTAATTTATTTAATACGATATTCTATTAGTAAGTTCAAAAGGCTCTAGATAAGGAATGCGAGTGACATGTCTTTGTCCCATATGAAATGGAAATCCTTCGCAAAAAGGATTAGACTTCACTTCCAATGGTATTATAATAATTTAGAAATCAACTCTGTGAGTGCTTTCTTTATAGTGCTATAGAAATAAATTACGTATGTGAATTGCAATTATGATTTAGAGATTAATAACGCAATAACATGGAACTGCGGAATTAGGTATATTTCATATTTCCTAAGTGAAGTGGGTGGAAAATGTAACTATTATTAATTTAAGACAAACTAAGACATCGCGACATCGACAACTTTGATATACAAGATATCTCGATCACAAATATCTCTACTGTTGATATTAGAAGTCGAGTTTTAAGTCTAATTGTCTTGCTAGACCCGGAAGACAAAAATAGATAATCGATTTAAACACGAGAAAACGGTCAACAAAATTTTGTCGTGGTTGTCACAAAAAACAAATACGATAATGAAGAAAACGCGTTTAAATTCTTCTCGTTTTGTCACTAAATTGTTTAATACCTTTAAAAAAAGACAATATTTTTTACATACATTCAAAAAAATATTTATAAATTACTACTAGTGAGGGTAAAATGGATGTCAGCTATTTTTTAAAATGTATTGTGTTGATAAATATTCTAATACTAGCATATTTTTATTTGCATCAAAACAACGATTGCAAGAAAATACCAAGAATGCCAACCGCCATTAAAGTCAGTCAATATTATGGATTTTCAATTTTTGACAACATTTAATAAATATACTAATCGAAAATAAAAAATATTCACAAATGCAACCGTTCATTTAGGTAGTAATGGAATGGAAATTGAATACTCACGGCTCTCGTCATGGGTGGAACAGGTGGACCTCCAGGCTGTAAAATTATTCAAAATATTATTGAAATAATAATATTAATAAGATCTCACTCCAATTTTTTCTAATGATAGATACCGACAGACGAGCATGAGGTTCACTTGATGGTAGGCGATACCTCAGCCACAGAACATCAGTCAATGATGCGCTGTCAATCTACTTTTTACTTCGGGCATTTAAAAATCCATAGACAAACCGAAACGCGCAATATTATGTACTTTGGTTTTTCCATCTATGAACGGTGGTTCGTTACCCTGTCGGAATTTCGATATTCCTCCCACCTTCCTCACACGATCAATGTCCGAAGTTACCAGACATGAGGAAGACATGCTTACAGAAAATTATAAACATTTCGTCCCGGTGGGATTAGAGCCCACGACCCATCGGTGCGCACTGCAGGTGTTCGACCGAAGGCGCCAACAAGCCCGTCAGAGCATGTTAACGTGACTTTTAGGATAACTGGACGCTGTTAAGCAATACAGTGTCATTCCACATGGTTGCCATTTTGAGAAAATTGAGTTTGAAGTTTTAATCAGGTTTTATAAAATTTCTTGTAAAAAATAACTGAAATAATAGATTTTTTTGTAATTATTATTATTAGAATAAATATATGTCGTTTTTCTTGGTAGCAATCAAAGTAATTGCATTATTATTAAATATTTTAGGTTTTCGTGCTCACTAGTTTTTTCAGTATTTTTGCTATTAAAACGATTTAAATGACACATATCTCTTTTGAAATATATACTCCAGCTCATAAGGAAGCGATTGGTATAAAAATTTACATTTTTGTAATTTTGTGGTTTGACACTCTATTGCTTAACAGCTTCCAACTCATCCTCAAGCCATCAACAATGCGATAGGAATTTCTATATTCCGTACCCGTCCAACAGCCGATGTGTTCAAACATGTCGACACATATTTACATATTATAAAGGGCGGGCTACGGCCTACGACCCTGCGACACATTCTAGTCGAAACTTTGTGACATCAATCAGCTCTTGTTGCTAACATTTCAATTATGTTTTTTGTTAGCGAGTTGAGCGATTCGATAGCCGGATAGTAAGAATAGAGAAATATTTTACAATAGATAGACATCATGTTTTGTATTTCATAGGATATGGAAATAAATAATTTCTGTGTATTTAATAATTGCTGTGAAACAGTAAAAGGAAATGTTAGTATATCGATTGTATTTAAGACTTTCTTATATGTAAATACCTATATATTTTTTTGTTGTTGTATTTATATACGTATTTCTGTATTTTTGTTTGTTCCCAAAATACAAGATACATGTTTTACGGTTAATTCATTTATTTATTTTTCAGTAGAAGGAACACTACTAAAATTAAAATGTAAAAATAAAATAGAAATTAAGAGAATCCAATGCTCTATGAGACCGAAATAAGTTTTGTTTATTTGTTTTCGGGAATGCAGCGGACCGGAAACTCTAGGTTCGAATTCGGTCGGGCAGGGCATAGAATAGAATAATAAAATAAATAAAATATTGTTTTTTCATTATCAAAAAACATCAATAAAAAGATAAGATAGAAGCTCAGCTACTTGCCTGTAAAGAAACATGACTAGTCAAATGCGTCAGCCCCAAGCCCAACTAGGGTATATAATATATTATAACCTTACTTGGACAATCCCGCCTATACCTATATATTTAAATTTCAATAAAACAAAAATTATTGAGCTGTAAATTATTGATTTGGAATATAAAATCTAGTAACCGGTTGTTCAAAGCATGTATTGACGCCGCCTCCGCCCCGGCAAGCGCCGCCAGCTTTCACGCTATCCATCTCTACACGTAGATTACGTATCTCGTACTCCAATTCACCAACTTCTTTTCCCTATGAACAATAAAAAATGTTGTTAGTAGTATATCCACCTTGGCGTTTAATTCTTGTATGCAAGACTGTAAACTATAGTTGAAGCATTAAATTCAATCGCGGGCGTTTGGGTAGAATATTTCTGGTTTCATCATCAGCGGAACCACCATACAAACCCAAAAGCCCTGTTAACCGGCTTACCGGCTTAAACGTGCTTAATAATTATAAATAATTACTTATAAGTACAATAAGGTTAATTATTATTTTTCTTTTTATGGTTACAATAATAGCTGTTCATCATATTTTCTAAACATTAAATATTTAGATAAGAAAATTTATTTATATTAACTAGAAATTTTGTAGGTATGTATAGAAATTCATGCCAATACGAACTGAACAAAACTGAAGACCAACCCGGTATCAGCACAAAAGCTATACCTATACCAATTACTAACTACAAAAATTTATGAAAAGACCAAAATATTTAACCTTATAACTATACATTTACAACACTGCTAATAAAACCATTTAATAAAAAATTCTAATAATTCTGACATAAAATTCCAGCAAAACACAAATACGTTTTTAAGAAACAGACTGGCTAAAATTACTCCCCGAACTAATTATGGAAAAAAACAATATCGTTTCAAGGAGCATAGTTTTATAATAATTTATTACCACTTACCAGTAGAAATCATAAAATTTTATGATAAGAATATTGATGAAGCTAAACTTAAAAAATATATTATACTTAATATAAGTCAGACAATGTTATAATTTATAAGGATGTTTTTATGTATCGCATTTTAAGTGTTAATATTATGTTCTTATGAGCAATTATTTACACCTAAACCTAACCTTAAATAAGATTACAAGTACACCTAATTATAAAATTAATATGAAAGTAAATTTCAATTAGGATTAAATTTGATTAGGTACTGTTTCAGTGTGTCTTATATCTTCTAATATATAAAATTTCCATGTCACATTGTTAGTTACCGTACTCCACCGAAACGGCTTTACCAATTTTTACCAAATTTTATATGCGTATTCAGTAGGTCTGAGAATCGGCTACTATCTATTGTTCATACCCCTAAGTGATAAGGGTTGTTCACCCATAATTTTTTTTTTTAATTTTTGGACGAAATTTTTTGTTTTTAATTTTTTATAATGTGGCATTAAAAAATACATACAACCCTAAATTTTTACTTTTTTATGACCAACCCCTGCTTTTTTTGTAAAAAAATCTAGACCCGTGCAAAAGCCGGGGCGGGTCGCTAGTATTATGTAAATAGCGATCTAATCCACAATTTGAACGCCTTCGAACACTCACGTAATGAGTAGGTAAAATCAGATATCACACAAAGCCTCATTTCAAAGGTATTTAATCGAAACAGTCTGCGCACTTCTCTTTAACTTTTGATTGATTCGATACATGTGCTCCATCTAAGTTCCTAATCTACTTAACACCTCTAAAACCCGGCTGCTACATTCAACTAACCATTCGTAGATAGATCATTAATAATCAGTGGCGGATTTACCAGCAGGCTGAGTAGGCTTCAGCCTAGGGCGGCAGATTTTAGGGGCGGCAAATTTGAGGATACTTTTAGCTATCTTATAGAAATCAAGTCTTACTTTTCTTACTTTTAAGACAGTCTTCTGTACCTTACAGAGTATAGTCTAAAAGTAAGACTTACTGAGAAGTGTACTTACAAGACAATTCCTATCATTGTATTTAAGAAAAAGGAACTTACATTTATAGAGGCTAGGGCGGCAAAATTTTAATAGCCTATATGCCGAAAATGTGTAAATCCGCCACTGTTAATAGTTACACTGTTATACCTTTTAGGTCAGACATTTTTCTACAAAAAATCATTCTGTATAGAATATGCAGAATGATTTTATGAAGTTTTAATTAAGTTTAAAAAAGGAACGCGTATCGGCTGCTGCTCGGTATTTACTAACTTCGATCAGGGGTGAATTTTTTTTATGTTAGATATTGACAGACGAGCATGCACGACAGCATCACTTGATGGTAGGTGATACCACAGCCACAGAACATCAATCAGTCAATGATGTGCTGTCGACCTACTTTTTACTTCGAGCATTCGGACATGGTCATATATTCCCGAAATCGAAAAAAAATATATTGGTTTGTGTAGAGAGTTATAGGGGTAGTGCATGGCATACCTTCTCTTATATAATTCATACCTACATACATACATTAGTATTGCATACATACCTATGACATACCTACCATTCGAATACTTTCTCGCAAGTTGCTCGATATCTGCTATAATATTTACATAAGATGTTAGGCTCGGTTGAACGTAAAGTAATAGGAAGTATGAAACTCCGGTTATTGGAGTAAAGTAGTCTCAAAGTAATCTGCAAACGACTGGAGCTGGTGCAATGTTGGAATGGTGTTGTGCAGCAAAAATCTAAGACTTTTGCCGTTTATCTCAATACGATAACATTTTTAAGTTTATTTACTGCTCATTTGTGTTTTTGGCCATAAATTCGTTGGTAAACTAGTAAACTGCAAAAACTCGAAAAAATCCTATATTATATTGTAGCTATATTATTAACAGCCAAATAATGTTAAAAAAACATTTAACAATTAATACCTTTAATCCTTCTCCCGGAAAATCCCATTTTTCTATTTTCTCGAGTTTAGAATTAAACCAGCGATGTTTTGTATCTATGCATTCAAATTAAAAATTCCCACTTTGACATCGATGCAGTCACGAGTACGACTTAATTACACGAAACCACTCGTGCGATCCACGCATCCCCTTTATATCGCACCAGCAAATGTATTAACGTACCTGACACCTCGGTCAAAGGAGAGACTGACCATGCATGAGCGTTGCTAGGATGCAATAATTGACCACTGGACATTGATAAACACGGAAGTGTAATGTCACAAATCATCACGGTAGCTTGACTAGTCAATAAATTTTCAGATTTTATATTCTTGACAGGATATTAACTAGCTATTATTTATTTTTTTACTGACAGAGAACAAAGCTCCAGTTTTGTGACAAACATTAATCATTTTGAGGCACTTTTTACCTTTTTATAATCAATGTTGCTATCAGAATACATTTGTGACTAGCAGTGGCGGCGTAAGAACTAAATTTTATGTGGGCAAGATTCATTCTGCGGGGCCCTCTGCCAGCGCAAAAAATGTAAAAAAATTTTTGGCGCGTTCGCGGCTTTTAAGTAATGCATAAATTTTCGGGGCGCGAGGCCCCAGGTTCGCGAGGCCGCCAGGTTTGCGAGCCCGTAGGCGGTGGCCCACGTCGCCCACGCCTTACGCCGCCACTGGTGACTAGTGCTGAATAGTTAAAAAGTATCCTGTTGTAAAGATCAGAGCAACAGCCATTGCTGTACTATTCCAGATATTTAAAGAAGGTGAATTTTATGATTAAAAGAATCCCTAGGTAATTAATTGTCTTAAAAAGTATGTATTCCAACTTTAGAATTGAAGTTACAAATGATTGATTTCTGATAAACTCTTGAAACATATTCTAAAATTGTAAGTATTATTTCTTAATTAATTCATTATTGTACTAAGTATTTGATATCACAGTGTTCAGAAAACGTATTACCTATAGCCAAATTGTAAATCAGGTTACTTTAATTCCAAGAATACATTATATGTAACACGTATTGAATACTTACAATTTCTTCAGTATATGTTTGGTAGTATTGAAGTTTTGAAATAAGTTCTTGAGAATTCTTCACTCGTACGATTTCTTCGTCCTATAAACAGAAAAGTGTACAACTTTGATATTCCTTCCAAACTTTAACAGATTCAAGCCTTCTTTTACGTATGTAGATACGGATACGTTTTGAGAACTATTTATGAACCTTCTATTATACTCGTAGGTGCCGATACAATTTGGAAACCATCGATGAGCTTTCTATTGAAAGTACCGATACGATCATCTATAATCCTTCTGTTGTAGGACATGGGGTCCTACAATAGAAGGATTATAGATGATTAGTCGTATACCGATACGACTTGGGATCAATATATGAGCCTTCTAATAAAATACCGATGGTACGCCCGTGTCGCTTGTTGCTCAACTTGACGGGGGTACTTCCTTGCCCCAAGATACGACTTGGAAACCTTCACGAAACGGGCCACCTGCAAACCCTACATAGATGATGTCCATGTTTATATGTATGTCCCAAAAAGTTTATTAAGTATACTCCCGCTGCTCTAAAGAAAACTCTACTCACATCTTTCTTAATATAAAAAATGTATTTATAATATTGTCTTTTATTAACGCGAGTATCACTGATTTAAATAAAATACTGTATACCGGATTAAATCGCATTTTAATCCGGTTTACAGTATTTTATTTAAAAAATGTATTTAATATGTCTAAATAAATATTTTACTCATGCTTTTCTTTTTTGGTCAATTTCGCACTGTATCGGAGATCTATATTCAATACTGCATCAAAGGTGTCAACTTACTTCTGAATAGACATCTATCTCATATTGAGTGTAGTTATCTTGAATTATCGCAGTCGCATCGCCCTGTGGGATGAATTAAAGGTATCTTCATATCATGTGATAACGTGTGGTTACATTTTTTTAAAGACCGTTTACACACAAGTGCCACAAGTGGCTAAACGGGCCTCTAGATGCGGCCAGTTATTATTACATATGGGGCTAGGAGAATTCGCTTGAGTGCTCAGTGTGCGCCTATGTCATATAAAATGTATTAAATATCGGATGTCATGTCCGCAACATATGGTAGCTATAGGTGCGAGCTCTATCTGTATGGAACCTTATCTGAAAACGCAGTAGTATTCACTAATAACTATTTACCTACTCACTGGCATAACGTTCTACGCCCTTGATTAGAGAGCTAGCGGTAAATGTATGAGATGACTGAAGGTCGTGATTTGGACAATAATATCAAAACATCAAAACACCTACTATTGTTTTTTTGTCTAACCTGACCAACTCGATTTTGTTATTGCAAATATTTTAATCGATGAAATTAATTAAATTATAATTTGTTTAAAATACCTGAGGATTATTCTTACTGAGTTTTTCTTGTAGCGTAGTGTTTTCTTTGTGTATTAACTTGAGTTCACCTTGTAATCTTTTTATTTGGGCGCGACATATTTCCAAGTTCTGATCCTTTGTCATTAGCTCCTTGTATAGAACGTATCTGAAATATGTTTCAATTCTTACCTTTTTTTATCCATTTTCTTTATTATTTAGAAACTTATATAAATAAACACATTTTTGTAAAATTTTTGACTGAAGGCTGAAGGTTATATTACCTATGTCAAAGTTACATTCCAATTTTAAATGCTTTTTAAAAATTGTCTATTTTTATTTTGAAGAGTTTTTAGTGTAGGCGAGAGCGCCTTTGGCGCAATGCCCAAAAAGGCAATTTTGATATTGATAACGTTTATAAAATTAATTCAAAGAAAATTGTTCAACAAAAAATTATAATTTATAATTCTGAAATAAATTTTAAATCGAAATATTGATATATAAGTTTATTTGTATCTTAGGATTATATCTTTCTTACTAAGATTCTTATTGTCTCTATCATACGTATAATAGTTTTTCAAGTAATAAGTTAATAAATGTTTGGAGATTGGAGCTCCTGCATACCTAACTTGCATACCTACATGTAAGAACTATAATTAATAAACATTGCTTTTAGTTAAGACTTCTCAAATCAATCGTGGTGAGTCTTTATTTTGGAATTTAATCGATTAACAATATATTCGTCCAATTATATTTTAACATCTCTGAAAAATATCATTTGACCGAACCAAGAGACTTATTTTGTATAAAGTATAGGTAGCAAATGAGTAGGTATGCGGTTTTCCTGGTGAAGAGCGGAGGAAATCCTCTGCTGTGGCAGATCAAAGGTAAGAAAAGGCTCTTCTCTTGAAGGTTTACGAGTCGTAATGGTTCGAAATAGTCACTGGCGACAACTGATTCAATAATTAGATTGTGCGTGAAAGAAAATTGCGCGTAGAGTGCACAGTACGTGATCACCAGGCGTCAAGATGTTCCTAATATAGTATAGTAATACTAGCGACCCGCCTCGGCTTCGCACGGGTCTAGATTTTTTGACAAAAAAAGCAGGAGTTGTATGTATTTTTAATGCCACATTATAAAAAAATAAAAACATAAAATTTCGTCCAAAAATTAAAAAAAAAATTTAAGGGTGAACAACCCTTATCATTTAGTGGTATGAAAAATAGATAGTAGCCGATTCTCAGACCTACTGAATACGCATATAAAATTTGGTAAAAATCGGTAAAGTAGTTTCGGAGGAGTACGGTAACTAATATTGTGACATGGAAATTTTATATATTAGATAAGCGTCAACGTTTTTTCCTCCTAATAAATGACATAAAAACAAATCTAACCTCTTGACCTCTAGGTCCGCGTTATCAGCGACGAGTTTCTCTTGCATATCATAGCTTTCGCTCAATTTCCGGCTGAGGTCAATCTCCTTAACAGAAACACGATTTGAATACACATTTATTTAATATATTTCAAAATGAGAGTTTATTTTTTCTCGTAAATGGTACAACAACATACAGATTTACTTCGTGTCGGTTGATCGATAGCTCCAAAAGGTCTTCCCCCAGCTAGAAGGACGGTTGGATGAGTCATCTTCATCTCATGATTGATTGCTGGTTCTGAAAAATAGTTATCCATTCAACAAATAGCCTATCTTATAAGGTAAAAATTTAATCTATCTTCACTAAGCCATTACAATGATTAACCAATATGTTCCCAAGTATTTAAAGTATTTTCGTGCGCATCGATAGGTCGTCGGTTCGAATCCCACCGGGACGACATGTTTTTATAATTTTCTGTAATTTTCTTCTCTACGTCTGGTAACATCGGTAATTAAATGGGTGGGAGGAATATCGAAATTCGGACGCGGTAACGAAAAGCCGTTCATAGATGGCAAAACCGTGAAGTATATTGCGCGTTTCGGTTTCAGTCAATGGATTTCCGAATGCTCACAGTAAAAAGTAAGTCTACAGCGCATCATTGACTGATGTTCTGTTGCTGAGGTATCACCTACCATCAAGTGAATCTCAAGTCTGTCGATACTTATAGTCTAAGATCCGGCTGCAAAATCTCTACGTTCATCGGGTTATTAATAAAATTCACATTTTTACATACATTTATGATTAGGAGAATACATTGATAACAGACTGCCAGTCAACAAGTGGCCGCAAGTAATTTTAATTAAATTAATGTTAATTAATTTTCAAAACAAAATTTCGTTCATTCATTTTTTAAATAAAATATCATCCACATCATAGCAATGTATGTAAAGAATTCGAAAATCGATGGGTGCCGTTTCACACTCGGCCGCAACTACTTCGCAGCCAGGTGTAAGCAGGTAATATTTTGGTGTATTTATACGTTCATAACGTATACGCATGTTTTTTATATAGAATTAAAGCTATTTTTTTTTAAATATGATGATAAATCGCTGCCTGTGATCAAATGGCCGCAAATTAGGGTAACTAGCTGTTAAACACTCGAGGTATTCGAGATAAAGTGAAAGAGAGTTAGCGCGCACGCCACTTGTTAAAAAAGGATGGCGTGTGCCAGCTGTGCGAGTATTTGAAGCCATTGCGCATGCGTCCATAGATAGGGTTCTCAGTCAGCGGCGCAAACAGTAGTAGAAACGACTTTACATTTACTCCAAAATTGTAATTAATATTCTGGAAAAAAATGTAAATAAGAAAAAAATTATTTTATAAAAAAAATATGTATGGCGTTACGGTTCGTTTTCCTATGCAAGTATTTTATAATTTAAACTTTCAAAGTATATTTTGCAAATACGTGCATAGGAAAACGACCCGTAATTATTTAATGGTTAAGGAGCACAATCCTATGCAAGTATTTTATACTTTTAAAGTATTTTCTTGCAGATGCGATTATGCTCATTATTTGTATAGCTTTACGGGTCGTTTTCTTATGCAAGTATTTTATACTTTAAAGAAGAATGGCAGTCTCAGTGTCGCTCTTTTTTAGAAACGAGCCTTAACTTAATTATATGCATTTTATAGATCGAGTATAGTAGTTTATTTTCCCAGTTAGTTTTTTTTTTTATTTTGTGGGAAAAGAGAAAAAAATGATAAATAACATTTTGTTAAATAAGAAGTCAAGGTAGCAAAAACTAAACGAAAAACATTGGCATTTTCAGTAGACTATTACTCATGAATATGAATGTTTGCTGGATGCTTAAAAACTAACAATAAATTATAATATTAAAATATATTTTTTTCATTTTATTTAAGAAAACGTAATCTTTAGTTTTTACATTTTTTACTTGGCAACATTTAAACATTGCTCGCGTCGCTGACAACTGACATCTGAGATCTGTCAAAGTCATCTTATGTATCTGTGTGGCGTTTGTTATTGGTTCAATCAATTTCACACTTGTAGTATATTTTGCAAATACGTGCATAGAAAAACGACCCGTAAATGTTTATTAATAAGGAGCACAATCCTATGCAAGTATTTTATACTTTTAAAGTATTTTCTTGCAGATGCGATTGTGCTCATTATTTGTATGGCGTTACGGTTCGTTTTTCTATGCAAGTATTTTATACTTTAAGCTTTTAAAGTATATTTTGAAAATACGTAATAATAAAATACGTGCATAGGAAAACGAACCGTAATCCCATACAAATAATGAGCACAATCGAATCAGCAAAAAGTACTATAAAGCATAAAATACTTGCATAGGATTGTGCTCCTTATAGTAATATAATACGGGTCGTTTTCCTATGCAATTATTTTTTACTATAGCGAATTCGGAGCTCGATGAAAGTATTATGAAACCTAGTTTTCGACCCTGGTTTTTTTACGGACTCGTACTTGGAAGCCCCGGTATCAAATTTTGCAAGTATATCTCATCGCTACTGAGAACCCTATCTATGGACGCATGCGCAATGGCTTCAAATACTCGCACAGCTGGCACACGCCATCCTTTTTTAACAAGTGGCGTTGCGCGCTAACTCTCTTTCACTTTATCTCGAATACCTCGAGTGTTTAACAGCTAGTTACCCTAATTTTGCGGCCATTTGATCACAGGCAGCGATATATCATCATATTTAAAAAAAAATTAGCTTTAATTCTATATAAAAAACATGCGTATACGTCATGAACGTATAAATACACCAAAATATTACCTGCTTACACCTGGCTGCGAAGTAGTTGCGGCCGAGTGTGAAACGGCACCCATCGATTTTCGAATTCTTTACATACATTGCTATGATGTGGATGATATTTTATTTAAAAAATGAATGAACGAAATTTTGTTTTGAAAATTAATTAACATTAATTTAATTAAAATTACTTGCGGCCACTTGTTGACTGGCAGTCTGTTATCAATGTATTCTCCTAATCATAAATGTATGTAAAAATGTGAATTTTATTAATAACCCGATGAACGTAGAGATTTTGCAGCCGGATCTCGTACTATTAACTTAAAAAATAAAACTAAAAAAGGTTATGATAGTATCTATATTTATTTAAGTCCTAAAATTGCTTTGTGCTTTGAAGTTTTTTATTTTATACAAATCGCAAAAATATGATCAACTTTAAAAAATATTTTAAATATTAGGCTTATCATTTGAACACGACCTTGTTGACGAACGATTTCAAAAATGAGCATTATATAAGAGAATTTATAGCCATTTTATCGTCATTAATTATTTTTAAATAAATGTATTCTAAGTGAGATCTTAAAATTATGAGATGATAGAAAAATTGGCAGAAGTTAGACTAACAATAATTTAAGAACGTACCGTATACGCTGATAGGTATTTGGTTCGATTTCTGGCTTGGGTCTTTTAGCTTTCGAAGCTGCGCCACCTCAGCACCAACCAGCTTCTGTATGTTCCTTGTTAATCGGTCGAAATGATCCATTTCACGTAGCAACAGTTCATTTCGTTCACCTAACTCTTTAACGTCAGCTTCGGTTAATACTGATTTCTGAATAAAAGGCAAGACTATATAGACAGACCTAGCGGTTTAAAGAACAGAGACGACTAACATACAAAAAACCAATGAATGAGTTTTTAATTAAATATTAATTATCAAATTAATGCATTTGGGATAAATAAATATTTGTAATCTTTAATCATATTTATGGATATTCAACGGCTAAAAGGTAATAGGGTATAAGGGACATTTTAGTCGAAAATGACAGAAAATTTTCTGCTCTTTCGAATTCACTCCCAGCTCAGCGGCTTTACGACAACATTTTTGTCGTCTTTTATTAACGCGATTATCACACATTTAAATAAAATACTGTATATCGGATTAAAACGCGATTTATTATTTATATTGTTATAAGTGTGGTATAAAGTATTTTATTTAAACATTTTTGTCACTTATACCCAAACAAAAAACTACGTGTTAAAAGTGCCCTTTAAACTTAGTGAACTTGAAATTGCTCTCCTGAACAATTTGGTTTTTGTCGGTTATACCCTATCACCTTTTAACCATCGATATATTATGTTTTCAAGAAACTACGTTGATTATTTTCTTCATCTTGCTAAACTCCTACAATTTGATTTTTATAATTATTATAAGGATAGAAATTGTGAAATGAAGTATGTATGCCAGTGAATAAAACATGCCTGCCTTCCAACAAAATGATGTATTAAAATCCTTAGTGTATATTCGAGATCAACACTTTCAAGATACATAGCAAACAAAACATTAATTCATTATAATTTAAACGTTAATAAATATAGTGTTCTGAAAAACATGTTTACGACTATTGTATATTTTGTATTGGAATTGTCACGATTCATACCTTCTATTATTATTAAACAAGTCACTAGCGAGTTGCAAAACTAAACAATAAAGTAATTATATAATATTTCTATCACGAATTGCGCAGCATTGTTGTCTAATTAGAGTATTCTTAAGTGAAAAACCTTAATAGCGTGATTCAGAACAAGGGCAGAAAAACACGAAACAAACATTTTTGTTCACTTCTAGTTTGCTTAAATCAATGAAAATTGAACTCTCTCAATACATAATAACAATTAGTTAAAGTCAATATACTATTACGTTAATTAATGTGTAAAAAATTACAAGAGAATCTTCAGATGTAAATTATATATAAGTAACCGTAAAAAGACGCACATTGTAGAATATTTTAAAATATGGTTAACACGACACACTTTGTTAGTTTATTATGTTATATTCTTTATATCTTCGAAGGCATTAAAATAATGACTATTTGCTGTTATTATAATTTAATTTATATGACCCCTCTTGACTTGAAAGCTAGATCCGCTTTTGTGTTATACTTGTCTCATAGATGGAAAAACCGTGAAGTGCACATTGCGCGTTTCGGTTTCAGTCTATGGATTTCCGAATGCTCGAAGTAAAAAGTAGGTCGACAGCGCATCATTGACTGATCACGCATCATCACGCACATCTGTGGCTGAGGTATCCTACCATCAACCTCATGTTCGTCTGTCGATATCTAACATAAAAAATACTATATGTAAGTAATTCAAAAATACTTGTAAAAGTGTACTTGAATAAAGTTATAGCTATATGAATTTGTAACTATCCGAAACAGTTCTACATCCGTAATCGTATTTGAAGGTATAATATATTTCCATAACAATCCATATCCAAATCCGATATTTCATTTGCAAAGGTTTTTTTAATGATGTGTGTTCTAATGAATTGTGTTTCTAATGAATCTTTAACCTTTTGTATTTCAAGAAGTCTCGCCCTGGAGTCACGTATTATTCTAGCACTTTTACGGGTGTTATTATGAACGTCACGTATTTGTCTCGTTAGAGGATCATCGAAGTCCATTACAGAAGGCGAACCTAAAAATATTACATATCAAAAGAAATACTCGGATAACAATTTATAGTCAAACATCTATAGTTCTGCTAATACCTCAAACCTAAAATGTTGCAAAAGGTTTGAGGTATTAGCAGGTATGAGGTATTAGGTATTATTATTTAATATAATATATGAAATCCAATTTAATGTATTCATTTAAAATAATAACTATACAATTTGTCTGTACCAAATAATAAAAAAATTAAAGAGGGTTAAATACGATATTATAAGACAATTTCAAAGAAAGAGAAAATAATTGACTTCTTAAACCAACGGATATATCAATATCATGTATTATTTAACACAAATATTACTTACATGAGCGCGATTTCTGAAAATAATATTGACATTTATTATTTAACCATTAATTAAATTATAAAACTATCTTATTGAAGAAAATTAATTTAATGTTTAAGGAAATAAAACTATTATATATTTATTAACTACTACCATGGCCAATCACTGATCCAACTAAACTTCAAACTACCAATATTGGAAGCGATGTAATGAAAACCCGATTAGCTAAAGATATTCTAACCGCGGAATACTGAAACGATAATCAAAATTTGAGGGCTTCTTAAAATGTTTCTGTTCCTCATTTTACCTTCGTAATGAAAGAGCTAGAGATACTTTTAAGTAAACCTCAATGTTTATTAGCGTTCGAGAATTCGGCCGTAAGTCCTTTTGCTCTTAATGTTGTCAGGTGTGCACATATAGGTACTTTTATGAACGTGCGTAATCTCGGGAGCGCACGCTAAAATTACGCACGCTATATTATTATATGAGCATGCTTGACAACATTCATAGTTAAACGGACTTCGTACTTCGTGAGATGGAATATCTATACTTGGTGCGCCGCATGAGTCTATACTTGATGAGCCCAAGAAAAACTAAAACATGATTTTCCTAAACAGACTCGGCAACGGACTGTCATTGCAGAGTGGAAGGTCATTGAGAAAACTTGGAATGAAGTAGTGAGGATAGCTCAAGAGAGGGTTGGGGGAAAACTCTCGATACCCTCTGTCCAATATAAGGGATATAGGTAAGTAGGTAAGTCAAGTAAGTCATATTGCTGTGGATTCGATTCCCGTAAATATTTAAAAAAAAAAAAAGATTTTATTTTATCTTTGATTCTGTGATTATTTATAAAGATTACATAATATTTCCCAAAAATTTTCAGTTCACGATTCACTAACACTATTTTGTCTCGGGGCCAGGCGAATAGTGTACAGTGATATTAAGTAGATACGCACAAAAATTAAAACAACCACCATATGAAGTTTTTGTATTATTTATTTTTAAAGCAAAATAATAGTTGTCCTTTACCTTCAAATGCGAAATGCATTTTAATTAAAGGAAAATTCAACAACACTAATAATAATTTTAGTAGCTTTTAACTAATTTACTAATAAGGTAACTAGAGAAAACCATTTTAAATATTTCCTAAAGCATTTGGAAATTTTTAAATCTGTGGGCGAGGGTTTGTGACTAAGACGGAATTAAGACATTCTTTACATTCGTTTAACCTTTTCAGTCAAAGTGGGACCGCTACGCCCACCCTTTAAAAAATCTCGCCACCTCAGAATTCTAATATTGAACCAATACCTCTGAAAATACGGATCTAGGGGCATTTTGATGATCACAAAGTAGGATTTAATACGATTGAATGTTTTATTGTTACGTTGCCAGTGCCCAGTTTGATCGACAATATCGTTTCCACCATTTTTAATTTTGAAAATCATAAAAGATTCGTAATTAGCGACTCTAAAAGCCCTCGAATACCAATTTTCATCAAAATGGATGCCGATGAAAAATGCATGACTGAAAGGGTTAAAACATGTCTAGCCTGATGGGAAGCGAACCCACAACCATGCATTGATTCATCAAATACCAATAATAAAATCGTAACAAAACTATATATAACCTTTGACGATCGAGGATAGCGTTCTTCTAATCTATCGGCCTTCCAAAGAGCTTGAAATCGCTGAGATGTTTGAAAATTCTCTTGGGACATACTCTCCTTGCCTGAACTAGACGTCCCTTGATTTTCAGGTGTTTCGTCAGAAACCCTATCATCCCCTTTACCAGCTTTTTCTTCCACTTGTATTAGTAACTCATTTTGTCTGCTTGGCTGATACCAAAACAAAAATATCAATTATCTATTTTTAATAATTATTTCAATAAGCAAGGTTTGATGTAAGATTCTGTGAGTATTAAAGAAGATAAATGAAACGAGCCCAAACTCAATTATAGTTTTATTTTTTTAGTTATATTATACATACATATACATCACGCCTCCTTCCCATTGGGGTAGGCAGAGATCACGGAATTCCAAATACTCCGATCCTTACATAGCACTTTCGCTTTTTCTACTTTCATCAATGCTTTCATACACACTCGTCGGTTACGAGTACTTTTCACCTGGCCCTTTTGCAGAACGTCCCCGATCTGATCGAGGTACGTTCGCCTAGGTATAGTTATATTATATACATATATATTATATTATATATAGTATATATTTATTCTCGTTTCCCCGGACTTGAATCGAGGACCACCGTCACAACGTCACTTGTCCGTTAGCAAAAGTAATCACAGAAGCTAAAAATACCTAAAAGCTTGTAAAATATCTAAACCACTTATTAATTTTAATACAAATAAATACCGAAAAAGTTTGAAAAGGGAAAAAATCGTAGAACATCTGAATGAAAAATATGAAGAACAAAAATAAACTGTCGAATCTTTATTCAATTCAACAATAACAATTCAATAATTTTAAAACATAACGCTGATTCCAATGACACGATTGTTTCCGAAGTAACTCAAGTCATTAAGTGCTCAGCAAAGAAGTTAAAAGGCAAGTTTTCTCATAATAACGTTTGAAATTTACGAGTCTTAGTTAGCTCTTAATCGCAGCAAACTACTTAATAATGATAGTATAAAATCACTGAACAGAGTTACTTCTTAGCTGGCCGTAAAGGCACTTCCAACTTTTTACTTTGTTCCTGAAATATTTTCAAAATAACGGTTAACCTTTCAAATTTTTTAATTCTTGACATAGTTTAAAAATGTAAAGTAAATATAAACACTCTAATAAAGTATTTTAAAAATATAACCAATTAATTTAAAAAATATATCAATGCTATTATTTTTTGTTTTTTGAAGCAATCTTGTTTTTTATACATAAAATAACCGAATATTTTCTTATTACGAGTACGTTACCGACAAAAATTGGGAAAATAAAGAATCCCATGGAAATAAAAAGTTATTTTTAATATGCGATATCTTATGTATGTGTAAAGTTAAATCTGTACGTTGAAACAATATTTATGAAAGGAAATTAAAATTTAGATGGATAATTTTTTCTTCAATTTGTTACTTTTGCAATACACATATCTTAGATTATATATTATGTCAAATAATGTAAGACACATACTTATTATATTAAAAATCAAGCCAAAAGTAATAATGTCTGAACACAATTTTTTGAGAACTGATCTATATCTAGAGAGCAAATCTCTTTGGTATAAACCAGATTAGTTGAAAATTATCGTTATTCGGTCGCATACTTTTCCAGCATTCGGAAAACTTTAGGCTGAAACCGAAATGCGCTATTTGCACTTCACGGTTAAATCCCACACTTAATCTATCGATCTATTCCGATATTCTAATTAGACTGAAGCCGAAATATGCAAGAAGTACAATTTTTTTAGGTAAACATAAGTGATATCCAAAACTGCAATAGTATTTCGGTACCATTTAAAACGTTACCAAAATACTATTGCAAACAAAGCTTGTCAATTATAATTCACATTCTATTTGTGTTATGAAATTAGTACTGCACGCTTCCAAATGGAGTCTACAGTAAAATACAATTTATAATTGCAGTAGAATATACACATAAGCCGATTTCCTGAAGAGCTCGTTCGTGTAGCTCCCGTGTATAATCTGTATCGGCTAAATGTTACTATTATACTCGTACAAAACAGTACGCCTCGTGTGAAACTCGCTCAGTTGAAATCCCGATAGTATTATTATAATACCGGGATAGGTGGTGGGAAGCGACTTTGTTTTACACTATGTAGAGATTTATGAGTTCACTAGTTCGGCATGTGTAGGCGAGGTCAGCTCAAAGCGGCCACCTTAACTTTGAGTAAATAAAAAACCTGTGAAAAGACAGATTTTTGAAAGGAATTTTACCCTAGTAGGTATAATAATGTAATATTAAATGTTTCGGCCATCGATTCATAGATGGCGCTGAACCGCGACTAGATCGTGGTATCGTAAGGTTTTGTCATGTATGTTAGGCATTATACCAAGGTTCTGTTTTTTGAATCACTTTCACCAGTGACAGATCAGTGACAGTCTATTAAATAATAATAACTGTATCCTGTGTATTTTTTTTGGAGTTGAAGGCTTCGGCTTGGCACCTTAATATTGGTCCTATCCGAGCGGATCGCAGCGCTGTGTGTAGTGCTTGCATTCTGTAGTGCCTGTTTTTTGTACACACTACTGGCCACAGGCCGAGGAGGTTTGCTGTATTGAGTGTATTGCCCAGTGAAAAGGCCTTATATATATATGTATATATATATAAAATTCTCGTGTCACAGTTTTCGTTGCCATACTCCTCCGAAACGGCTTGACCGATTCTCATGAAATTTTGTGTGCATATTGAGTAGGTCTGAGAATCGGACAACATCTATTTTTCATCCCCCTAAATGTTAAGGGTAATCCACCCCTAAATTTTTTTTTTTAATTTTTGGACGATTTTTTTTGTTTTTATTTTTTTATAATGTGGCATTAAAAAATACATACAACCCCGGCTTTTTTGTCAAAAAATCTTGACCCGTGCGAAGCCGGGGCGGGTCGCTAGTAATATAATACTCGTATATAACATACAAGTGGAAAGGAGCATCCAAAAGGAGTACAGACTTGTAATATATTAAATTTATAGTTTAGGACTTAGAATAGTTTAAGAAAATTGGTTCAGACATTGGTTCATAAACACTTGTAATTTTTTCTGTAACTGTTTGGGACTTAGAAAATTATCGGCATTTTTAAAATTTGTTTTTGTTGAATAATATTTTGTTATATTTAGTTGTTAAAATAGTATTATATAATGGAGTTCTTTAAAATTCAAGAAGATTTAAGATCACAATTAAACAAAGTTAGAGTTAATTATAAAAAAAGTGTTCAAAGGAAAGATTAACTAAGCAGTATTTAGAAACTAGATTGCAACAGATAGAGGATAAATGGTCAGTTTTTAATACAAATCATTACGAAATACTCAAATGCCAAGAAGATTATAGTAATTAGCAATATTTTGCTAATGATCATTTTAGTGAAACTGAGGAATTCCATTTAGATTTTAAATCGGAATTAAAACATGTAATTGATAAATTTAATCATACAACTTCATTAGCTTCTACTTCAACTGATACAGACTGTCGAAGCAATCGGATTAATGTTAAATTGCCAAAGATAACAATTCCAACGTTTAGCGGAAAATATACAGAGTGGCCCTCATTTAGGGATTTATTTGAATCACTGATTCACAATAACGGGTCTTTAGATAAAGTACAAAAAATGCATTATCTTAAAAGTCATTTATCAGGAGAAGCCGAGCAACTGTTAAGACATGTTCCGGTCACATCATATTATTCCTTCGAAGGCAAGAATGAAGTAAGTTTACTTAACACATATGCAGTTACTTCGATGTCATAGCTGGGATTATAGAGAGATTGCATTTGAAAAGTAACTATAAATTTTGAAGTTACAGCACCTTCCTCTCCTCCCAATCCAGTTACTACGTTGGTCGAAGGTCTCTTCTTGAGACCAAGTAACTGCACGGCTGACTCTGTAATAAACGATGCCTGAGAGCCCTGATCGAGTAACGCTCTCAAGTATTGTAAGTATCCACTTTTAGTTTCTACTTTGATAACAGCCAACAATACTTCATTTTGAATATTTTTTTTAGAGAAATATGTATTAATTGGACTGTATGTGGAATCACTCTCTTCTAATGTTTCTATAATGCATTTTTTGTACTTTATCTAAAGACCCGTTGTTGTGAATCAGTGATTCAAATAAATCCCTAAATTAGGGCCACTCTGTATATTTTCCGCTAAACGTTGTTATCTTTGCCAATTTAACATTAATCCGATTGCTTCGACAGTCTGTATCAGTTGAAGTAGCAGCTAATGAAGTTGTATGATTAAATTTATCAATTACATGTTTTAATTCCGATTTAAAATCTAAATAGAATTCCTCAGTTTCACTAAAATGATCATTAGCAAAATATTGCGAATTACTATAATCTTCTTGGCATTTGAGTATTTCGTAATGATTTGTATTAAAAATTGACCATTTATCCTCTATCTGTTGCAATCTAGTTTCTAAATACTGCTTAGTTAATCTTTCCTTTGAACACTTTTTTTATAATTAACTCATACACTTAATATATATATATGTTTAGAATACATATGTATAATTATTCTTAATATTTAACATTTTATAAATTAATCATTTTCTATTAATAAGTCTGAGATTTGACTTGACAATAGCAAATAACTATCGTCATTCTTCCTCGCTCGTCATACTGCCAATATTATATTACCAGTACCGAGCGAAACTTGCATTTTACCTAGTTTTTTTAAACCCTAGGAGGTATGTTTGAGGATGTTTGTTTACCTGCCTCGTCTATATTATAGAGACGCATTGCGTTAATTTAGTGTTTCTCAATTGTAGCTGAGCATCTTGAGCTTAGGATATGTTGAAGCCCCAGGTTCTGAATATACGTATAGAACTCAGAATGACGCAAACCCTTTATAAAAATCGTGTCTGAAAGTTCTATTCTGAAAAGTATGTGGAATATTATTTGCTTCGGCAAATTCAAGCTGCAGGTTGTCTTCCTCCGTAAGGCCGAAACAGAGGTTGTTCATATGAAACACGTACTATAAGAGCTCTTCTTCCTACTGCAGAGTAAATACTATTGTAAATCTGTCATGTTTCTTTTTTGCAGATCCTGTTTTTATTCGTTTTCTCAAAGCTGTACAAGGAACACCGTATAAATTTGATTGAGTCGCGCTTTTCATTTACGACTTTAATTGCTCGTCGTTTCATATTTTCGTCCCACCCATGAGTAATTGTTCACCATCTACATAAACTAAATAAGCATTACCTATAAAATTATATTTGGTATATAATTAGGGCAAAGCGGTCAGTTCAGGGCCGCTTTTCCCGAGCCGCTTTGCCGTTTTCGGCCATTTTATTTTAGAAATTAACTACTCTCACATTATTTATTATATTTCGAAGAAAATATTACACAAGAAAAGCCAAATAGTTAAGTAATAATACACGTGTTAAAAAAACATTAAAATATAAAGAGGTTTAATCAACACATGTTCAACTTATCTTGCATTTTTTTAACAAAATAAGCAAAAAAAATATTTTTGTTACTGTACCCACATACTTGATTTGCACTGCTACTTAATGAGGTATTGGTGAGGAGCGGGAGGTTTTGTAATGCCACAAAGAAACAACGTCGTTCTATCATTTCAAATAACCGAAAAATGAAGCGTGGCCGCTTTGCCTGCTATGGCCGCTTTGAGCTGACTTCCCCTAGACATTTATAGTGATTTGACACCGAATAAACAACGTTGACTCAGTGGTGTAGTATAGGTCACTAGCACCCATTGCAGATTCTCTATTTATCCACCTTGCATTTGATGTCATATCCTAAATAATAGTTATTGAGAAGCATTGTATCACCCATGCGTAGAATATTGTACCTGAATATATGGGAAGAACGACAAAAAATTGACGAACAAATCTTTTTTTTACCGCCACCTGTGAAATGCCTGCCAAAGTACTGCGGACCGCACCCTCCACCCCTCTTTTCTCCCCTCACTTTCACTCTCTGCATCTTTTAAGTTATTTCAAAAAAGCCCATACCGTAGCATTTTTACTCAAGTTTACGTATTGTTTGGATCTTAGGAGATAGTTTATAACATGTTTAATATAATACCTACAACTTTAAGATTTGTCGATATTCAATAATATAATCCCGCCTGTGTAAAAAGTACTTAGAATATTGATGTTTCTCCAAAGTCACTCAAACATTAAACAATAAAATGATTACCAAGTTGGATTCAGAAGCTGAACCGCCGTCTCTGGGAGTTCTTTCGGTGATACCAGGTCCAAACCGCTCCTTCTTCTTAAGGTTGCCCCAAAGTTTAGGTAACTTGAGCTCTGGGCTACTAATAGTTTGCTCCACAGGACTGCAGTTGTGGGGAGACTCTCCCCGGTTGCCTCGAGATTTCTGGTGTTTCGAAGTCTATAACAATTTCATATTATAATTAAATAAAAAAAAACAAATACTTCAACATAATAGCTTTAAGCCATTAAGCCTACTAGATCGTGTCATCTCTGCAAATTACATTATTATTTTGAGATGAGTATATTGGAAACTAGCGGCCCCAACAGACTTTGACCTGCTCAACTTGCCTCCAAAATATAAAATATATTATTGGAACACTATTGCAGGGCCTACTGGTGATTAGGAAGCATTATATAATATATAATGCTTAAATAAGAAATTTATTAAAAATTAATAAGGCAATAGATCCGCCAAAAAATTAATAGATACGTTTATCCGGTACATCACTAATTAGTAACTATGTCATAATATACTAATATAAATAAGATTGCACAATATTAACCAATAAATAGAATATCAAAATGTTATATAACACATTAACTTCACGGCCTTAGATAATAATTATGGAGGACTACAATTATAGAATAATCGCCTCGATACATAACTATACAACACGAGTAAATTATGATTTAAAATAATTATTAGAACTTTGCACCTATATTTTCCAGACTATAGTAGTCTCACAGAATGTACGCCATATAATCGAATTATAGGTGATGATAATTGAATCTAAGGTAATTATTCCGTATCGCGCCACCAACGATTATGAGGCTGTTTTTTTATGACTTCGTTATGACTTGGTAACATCATAAACAGTCATGTGTTGTTGGCGCATGACATTTAAAAAGAAATTATATTCAAACCTTCGATTACTCACTCTAAAAAGGAGCCACCAACTACATAGGTTAGGTTATGTTGGTATGGTGACCACCGCGCACGAGTCGAGAGAGCGAAACGACGGGGGCCAGAACCGAAACATATTCATTTCAGTTCTGATATTTTTTCTCAAGTCATGAAAGGTCTTGCGCCATCATAATAACACTAATTTAGATGTTAAGAAGTCATAAAGCATTAAAAAATGACCCTCAACATTGATGGTGGCGCGATACGGAATAATTACCAAAACTAATAATGCTATCGATTAAATCGCCTTTTACAATGCTTCATATTAATTAATTTACTGGGTTCGATTTAAAAATAATCTTACAAAAAAGTCTGAATAGATTATTTCTTAAAAAACAAATAGCAACTTAATGTTTATTGATGCACTCCTAATACATGGACGGTGACGTTTTCCTTTTAAACCTCTCATATTTTTGTATTCGTTGCGTCTTATTGAACAGTTTTATACTTTGTCCCGTGAATTCTCCAAGTCCCAAGTCTGACCTAAGCAAGGGACCGAAACGGTTAAGGCGTAACCTTATGAGTACTCGTTTCATTCTTCAATATTCAATCAATAGACGCAGATAAATGATACTCATATTATTACTTGTTTTAGTGCGATAACCAATGCAAAAGGATCACTTAAAAAATATACGTGTAAATACTTTATATTATTTACCTTCATAATTATTGTCTTAAAACAGAAAGCACAACAATAAACTCAAATAGAAAACATTATTAAATTCGTAATAATTTTAGCAATAAAAAGTACGATTACCCTGAAATATTATGTAAAAACCCATCATAAAAAAGACATTGACATTTTATTTCTTTTTATCTCAGCACTAACCTCGCATGGAGTTTTCAATGACAGTCAAGTTATTTATCTATTCTATATAAAAATCTCGTGTTTGTGTTCGCACTTCTCCGAAACGGCTCGACCGATTTTTATGTATTGGTAGGTCGTAAATTTTATATTTCATACCGCTAGGTGAGTGTTCCGATCCAAATTTTGTTTATTTAATAATTAAAAATTCATTTTCTTCATTACTATAGCCGTGTGTAGCCGGGACGGGCAGCTAATCTATACATATAATAAAACAGTAGAATCAAAATGTCTGTACTTTGAAAAGTTTTACCAACAATGCAGAGAGAATAATTTATAGAAGTGATACATAAAAATAATTATAGACGTATTTGTCTGTTTATTTTTTCAAGCTGATTTTCATGTAATTTTTACACATAGATTAAGCTTAATCTGTGGCAACTTTAAATTATTAAGCTATATTCATTTAAACAGTTTCTAAATATCTCCTTAAGTAGAAGCCAACGTGAACATAAATAAAGAAATTCAAAGCACAAATCTATACCCATTTTCAGAACAAAGAGGAGTATTATATCAATTTATAATATCATTAAATACTCGTCCCCACATTCTGTCACATTGTATTTAATCTTAGGCGTAAATACATTAGTCGTAGATAAGCTATAATGTAATTAACGACACCTATAAGGTTTCTGTGACTATGAAGGCAGTTGTCGCTTACTCGTTCGGGATCGTACACGAATATGGCACAAGGTAAGTGATAACGTATCTAATTATATAAATAATTAAACAGAAATACGGAAAAGCAATTAAGTTTTATGTTTTATAGACTCAGTCGTATCAGCTATTGGCCGTGCGCATTGTGACTTCTTTTTAACAGAGTGAAAAGCAAACGGGCAAATGGTTCATCAGCCGGCCTAGCATGACAACCACGACAAAATTTTGTCGACCCTTTTCTCGTGTTTTAATTGATTATCTCTTTATCTCTTCCGGGTCTAACATGACACTTACCTACACTTAAAACTCGACTTCTAATGTTAAAAGTAGAGATATTTGTCGATCGAGATATCTTCCGGCCTAGCATGACAACCGTGATAAAATTTTGTCGACCGTTTTCTCGTGTTTTAATCGATTGTCTCTTTATTTCTTTCGGGTCTAACATGACAATTACAATTCAAACTTGACTTTTAATATCAAAATAGATATATTTGTCGATCGTGATATCTTTTCTATCAAAATTGTCGATGTCGAGATATTATTATATATCGAGATATCTTACATCTTAGTTTGTCTTCTCTCGTCCGCGACTTATCTCTTGGCGATCATGCTAGGCCGGCTTGGCCGGATATCGAGATCGATATATATAATATCTTAGTTTGTCTTCACTCGTCCGCGAGATATCTCTTGATGGCCATGGTCATGGTCATATCAAGCGCGCGTCATCATTGTCATGGTTATAATTACGTTCTCTCAAAGACGTCTGCAATACCAGAAGATGCGTTGTCGACTTCGATCAACAATATACATGTCAATGGTTGTCGACCTTCTATTACCCTTTTTTCTCACCTCTATATATACGTATAATGCACCAGGTAGTTGATAACAAGTCACGGACAATAATAGACTCAGGATCTGAGGCCATCTCTTCAAGCAATAATGCAGGATTCCTTGATATCTGCCGGCCTATGACCGCCACGAGATATGTCGCGGACGAGAGAAGACAAGATGTAAGAAATCTCAATATATTATATCTCGACATCGACAATTTCGATAGAAAAGATATCTCGATCGACAAATATATCTTTTTTTGATATTAAAAGTAGAGTTTTAAGTGTAATTGTCATGTTAGAGCCAGAAGAAATAAAGAGATAATAATCGATTAAAACACGAGAAAACGGTCGACTAAATTTTGTCGCGGTTGTAATGCTAAGCCGGCAGGTAGTTGATAACAAGTCACGGACAATAATAAACTCAGGATCTGACGAGACTCCATCTCTTCAAGCAATATTGCAGGAGTCCTTGACATCAGAACAAGTTATAAACAATATATCTCGCTCTCACGATCTCTCATTAGTAGCAATTAGCGGCAAGGAAGCAATAAGGCTTTAAGAGATCGTGGTATAGATCGTGGATGTTTGGGAAAAGTAATTTATGAATATAGAAAAATATGATTCTTGATCTTGCACTTTGGGCAATATAAAGTAAATATAAATAAATATAAATAATTTATATAAATAAAAATATTAAATTTTATATTATATTATCTGGGTACTGATATAATAATGATAAATAAAAGGTAAAAGTCTAACTTATTAAAATATCCCTGTGGTTAAATCTCTCTAATAAACCTTTGTAACTAAATAGTTCATGATAATAATTTTCGGACTGTTTTTGTGGAGTTTTTATTGTAAAATTTAAATTTGTATTGGCATTGCCTGAACTAAACATTATTATTATTATTATTAAATGCAAGAGCATAATATAATATATACGAGTAATATAGCTAGGTATTAAGGTTAATAAGTCGGAAGAGAATTCTATTGTCTGGTAATTTTAACGACACTCTACAATAGGAGATTACACGGCGTACCCGCACGTGTTGAGACCATTATTTATTTTCATGGTTGAACTAAAACCACGAGATAAAACATAGTGAAGGCCAGCTCACATTGAAAAATATATATCTTCAACTATATTCGTATCTATTAACCGTAACATATATTTATGTATGGATATTCAAGAACAACTTCTAAAAAGGGTTTTTTTTAGAAGTTGTTCTTGAATATCAACTTTATGTTAGAATAGTTATCTGCCCCGGCTTCGCATGGGTGAAATGTAGATGTACTATACACTAATATAGTTATGTGTTACTCGCTGATGCTTGATGATGAGCTTTCTAGTGGTGAAAGAATTTTTAAAATCGGTCCAGTAGTTTTTGAGTTTATTTTCATAACATACCAAAATCTTTATAGTCATATTAGTATAGATATAGATATCGATTGATGAGCGTGATTTAATGAGTCAATGATGCGCTGTCGATCAATTTTTTAACTTGAGTATTCGGAAATCCATGGACTGAATAAAATAAAAATATTGAAACTTTAAAACCCGAAACGTGTACTTTACGGCTTTTGTATCTCTGAACAGCAGCGGGCTCTTTCAAGAGTCTTTCTTGATCTAGTAAAAATATAAATTTAGTATGGATTCCGTGAATACTGACAAAGATTTGAAAAGGAAATGCCAACTCGGTAGGCAAAGAACTACTTTCAATCTCATAGTATGGACTTAATATTGCTATGAGATTTATAGTTCGAATTGAAATATCACACATAAATTCTTTCACACGGCTTCATTTTTGAACTTCTTCGGGTCATTGATACCACTTTCCATTAACTGAACCGCTCATTTGATTTAAAAAAATAAGGAACAGAAAAGTTCTTCAAAAGCCAATGGAAAAAAAAATATTTGCAAAAAAATAATTCTATTCGAAAATTAAACGTGATTTTTTAGCTAAAACCAGTATTCGAAGGAAATTATATATTCGGTTTGTATAGGTATACTATATTTGTCTATCTATATATGTAAATAAATATCAATTTGTCCTCTATATACTCCTAAGCTATTCATTCAATTATGATGAAACTTTGGTCAATTGCTCGGCATACCGCAATGGTTCCGGAAACCTGATTCCGAAAGAAAAAAATCGTAAGGCGGATGCACCTAATATGTATAAATAGATAATTGTACATATAATTTTTATATATTATCACGAACATGTATTAATTATAGTCAACTCAGCGCCTACATCTAAAATACTATATTACACAACATTTTATCATCACTCATAATGTGTTTTTCATATTGAAGTTTATGATTTTTAGAAATATACAAAAACAAACCGAAAAAAATATATAAATATCGACGTACTCATTGAAAGAACGGTTAAAGCCAAACCAATACTAGAATCTTAGTGATTTAGTTTCAAATACACACTGCTGGCATTAATTCTTCGAACGGTTGTTTCAACTTTCAACAACAGAATAAAAAACGAATGTTTCTCATAAAGGAAATCGAGCATATAATTAATTACTTCCACGACTCTTTGATCTTTTCGTTGACAAAGGTATTGGCTCATTCTATCGTACTCTCTTTGTATCATTGTGTGTTCTGGAAATTAAATAGGTACGGACGGAGTATTTTGAGCCAGTTCAATTTTTATACTTTCCATATTATAATTCATATCATTGAAGATTCTATTCTTTATCACTAGCTGCCCGTCCCAGCTTCACACGGCTATACTATTAAAGAATATGATACCAAATCTGTCAATATGTTTAACAATTAAATTTTCCTATATTGATTAAAACGTGATTTATTATTTAAATTATTTATCCCGACGCGTCGGATGCATTTCAGCAACTGTCTGCCAGTGACCACGCGTTTTAGTCTAGTCGCGGTATACAGTATTTTATTTAAATTTTCCTATTTTCTGCGCAATTTTCTTATCTTTTCTTTCCTTAAGAACCTTCTTCAAAGTATTAGAAAACATGAAAAAAGCTTATTATATAAATATAAATAATAAAAGAAAGAATAACTATTGATTGACACACGCCTTACTTCATAATGTATACTTATACGTTTTGTAGAAAAAAAAACAAATTTCAATAGGGATATTTTTGTGCGTTCAAGCGTTTATGGTCCGGGAGCCTGCAACGTTTGGAAAGTAAGAATTTTAGGTCAGCTGATTTTGTAATATGTCGTCCATCTTGCTTTTTCGGTTAGAGTCAGGGCTGTCTGGCAGGCGGTAGCGGTTGCGTTCGTTTGTGCGCATCCAATCTGTCAGGTGATAATCCTGGATTTTAAAAGCATTTTAAGACGCGTAATTTTTAATTTTTTGTTTTTAAATAAGTCTACCTGACATACTTTTTTTATTGCCAGACATTTTTGACATTGCTAATTATGTGCCATACGCGATTTTTTATTTATTTTTTATAAAAATTTCAAAGTATTTTAGAATGTCTGTAATTTTAATATTATGTTATTTAAAGATAATAAAAGCTTGAAATTAATTTGCCAGACATTAATTCGGTTGTTAAACCTTGAAATTGTTTATTCGCTTCGCGTCATAAGTCATAACACTGCGTTGAGTCGGTCGAGTCATAAAATTACTTTTTTTCGTAACTATGCCGTACTGTTCTATTTTAGAGTGTAAGAATGGTAGCAGAAGGAAAAGTCTTAGTAACGGAGGTGTTTCTTACCATCATTTAGTACAAATTTATATATTTAATTTTATCTTTTATATATATAATATATATATTATACCTACTATAATTTAATCTTAAAATTTCAATGGTTCTCTGTCTTATTCTCCAACTGTCTCTCTCGAACTGCTAGCTTCGTACTGCAATACTTTTCATGATTTTTTTATTTTATTTTCAAGGTTTAACAACCGAATTAATGTCTGGCAAATTAATTTCAAGCTTTTATTATCTTTAAATAACATAATATTAAAATTACAGACATTCTAAAATACTTTGAAATTTTTATAAAAAATAAATAAAAAATCGCGTATGGCACATAATTAGCAACGTCAGAAATGTCTGGCAATAAAAAAAGTATGTCAGGTAGACTTATTTAAAAACAAAAAATTAAAAATTACGCGTCTTAAAATGCTTTTAAAATCCAGGATTATCACCTGACAGGTTGGATGCGCACAAACGAACGCAACCGCTACCGCCTGCCAGACAGCCCAGACTCTAACCGAAAAAGCAAGATGGACGACATATCACAAAATCAGCTGACCTAAAATTCTTTCTCGAAAACGTTGGTACCTCCTATACTATTAGCCTTTGTTTCACTTGGTGGAGAGGAGGTGGAGAGTGATTGTAACACGGCTTTGGATGAACCCGGATACAAAAAAAGGATGTCAACATAGCCCAGCCCGTATGGCCATAATCAGAGAATTACAGCTATTTGTAACTCCGTGTAAATAAATAATGTTGCAAAATTCTGAAATTGGAAATCAGACAGTTGTCACTTTTCATTCTACTCGTTACCATGCATTTCTCACATACACAAACCGTCGCGTCGCGATATACAATGAAAATAGAGATATTAATATCAGACTAATCGCACCCGCTTGTATACTAATGAAATACATTTCCCGTGGTTTTTTCTTTGTTCATATAAACGACAATTAAAAAACAATTTAAAGTCCATGCTTAAGGATAGTAGGTACCGAACAATATATTTCCTAATGATTAACAACATAACTTCAATATATTATTATAGGTAACTATAGACTTAAAATGTTGGCAAAACATAAAGAAAACATTTTATGCGAAAATCAAACTTCGTATCTCCATTTGGTCAAACTTTACAGGAGGAGGAAAAAACTACAAACAGGTCAAACATTCCGTGGACATAGGTAGTTTTATTTTTTGTAAATATCAAAAATCTAAAAACAATTAGTAGATACGAGTGATTCCATCGTATTCGTTACGGTATTTTACACAAGATGGCATCAAAAAACAAAAATCGGAAATTTTGGAGTTACGAAGTTTGATAATAATTAGCCCAGCGATATGGGATTCCGTGAAATATGCCTACCCCAATGGGAAAGAGTGAGATAAAGAAAAATGTTTTACTGGTTTGAGGCGTTGAAAGTGAATTACTTCAACGTCACAAATCTAGAATACCAAAACATTACCTAAATATATTATTTGTATACTTTATAACTAAATTCGAACAAAAACGAAACATTTTATATAAAGCGATCTCTTCCAGAATTTAATCTTGCGATATCAAACAGAAGTTCTGAAAGAGCGCTCGTAAAATCAAAACAATATGAAAAATTACAATAACTAGACGTGGACGTAATTTGAAAGGCTTGGCTGGTCTTTTGAGGCTTCTAGCAATCTTTATGAGAAAATATTTTTTTCTTGGTTGAGTAATGTTAAAAAATAGGTACAGTCAGCAATGAAAGAAAGTTTATTAAAAGTCTATACTACGAATAATTATAAAACTTAGTACTTATGTTGCTGACAGTACAAATGAATACATATCATATTATATTTTTACATTCTAACAAATATTGTATTTCATTATCATTTTGGAATCTACTTTAAAACTGCCTCCACAACTCAGTGGTATGCTGGCTGTTAAGTATCGGAGCTGAGGTTCGAATCCCGGGTAAAAAAGTAAAAATATCGTTTCATCCGGGCAGGGCTCAAGACTTATAACCTTCTTGCCTGTAAAGAATAATTATCATTGAGATCACAGAACAGAAGAAGCGTTCTGTGATTGAGATAGATTAGGAAATCTCTATCCCATGCCATCTCTACCACAAAAAGACTTGGGATTTCATTTAAGCCGTGGTTTTAGAAAAGACCTATTTATAACATAAGTAATTAATTCGATTTAATGTACAAAAAATGTATGGTTCCAATTGTCATAAGATTCAGCTTTAGAAAATAGCCAAAATCGAATGAGTTTCACTAAAGACATATTTTCTCTGGCAGATAACGTTTCAATAGTAATATATCTTCAACTATATATGTAGATTAATTTAGGGACGTGCGCGTTCGCGCGTTTGGTAGAACACCTAGCGTGCGTTCGATGGGTCGTGGGTTTTAATCCCGTCGGGACAACATGTTTATAATTTCCTGTGTGCATGTCTTCGCCACGTCTTGCAACTTTAGACATTCAACGGGTCCCACCCGGAATATCAGAATTCCGACCGGGTATCGAACCACCGTTTATAAATGAAAAGACAATGAATTGAATAAATAAGTCAGGTGTTATGTCGGAATTTTGTTGATCATAAATCCGACAAATATATTTTTTATTAATCAGTTCCGAGTACCTTATTCAAAAGTCAGTCATCAATAATTATAGTCTGTAGATGTTTTACTACCAACGCATAGCAAACATTCCGAATTATTTTAAGCAGCATAGCGAAAGTTTCCTTAGTTATACTGGAAAAACATAGTATAATGTTTTAGTCGTGTTGAATTATTCTAAAAAAAAACAAAATGCTATTTGTGGATCTTTAGGATGAAAATTTTCCGCCCAAACCGGTCCTATCTACGGAGCAGCGTCAAATACCAATGGTCGTACAGACTTGGATGACAGATGCTCACCCGCACGAACAAGTATCGAAAGAGTATTCGTATCGTCGAACTGTCATTTGTATGAAATTTCAAATGATTTTTCATACAACTGACAGTTTGACAATTCGAATACTTTGTCGACAGTCGTTTGTGCTAGCCCCCCAAAACACTAGCTCAATACTAGATAAAAAAAAGCCAATTGAACATTTCATTCGTCATGAAAACACCGTCTGCTTTCTTCAGCTGCTATTTTGGATATTGTACAATTTCAAAACTTTATTAAATTTAAAAATAGCCCTTAGGGCGAAATTAAAATAAAATCTAACTTATACGAATACGGGAATGTGTGAGCCTTACGCTGGTATATCGATAACTATAAAAAAACTGGCGACGTGCGAGTTCGACTCGCGCACCGAGGATCCGTACAAACTTTTAGTTAAGTAAATTTACGTTTTTCCCTTACATGTGCTACATGACATTGCTTCATACCAAATTTCATTACTCTAGGACCTAGATTAACGGCAAGAAATATGTGACATAAACGGAGCATAAAAGGCTCTACCTTTTGATTGCGTCGACTTAGAAGTTTAACATTTTCACTACTGCAAGGTATTTTAATTTCAACTTGATACATCCACGCGTTCCTGAGAAAAAGGGTCTTGACAGACGGATAGACAGACATACGGACAACGAAGTGATCCTATAAGGTTCATCCGGCTCCGTTTTTGGTACGGAGTACGGAAAACACTAAGATAAAATCATATTATTAAGCACCGCACTCATAGTTAATCAGTAATATTACGCGTATATCTGTCTCTTACCGTAATTAAGCACAGACAAATCAGCTTTAGGCATACATTAATTTGACGTTAACGACTATGAATGCACCCGTGAGCGTAAATAAAGTGACAAACTTAATTGCCTTCGTTCAGTAGTTCATTCGAGAGTGATTTTCTTTCGCGAGTGATTTTCGTTCGCGAACGAACGCTTCTTGCTACGCTTCCAGCAACCTTGCACACAGTAATTTACGCATCATTTTCACGGATAGTCGGTGTATCGTCGTGGTGATTAAGTCTCACTTGTTCACACGAACTTAGTAGTGCACACGTGAATACTTAGCGCGACTATGTATCGGTTCCTTTTCATTGTTGTCATATTTTTTTCCTATTCAGGTAAGATTTCTTATTTATATTGTTTATTTCATTTTGTTATATTTCATTTTATACCATATCTATCTATTTTATACTATTATACTTAATATTGGTTTATGTTATCATTAAAATAAATATTATTTTATCGCTTATTTTATACTTAATTATTTATTTTAATATTTATTTCGAATTAAATATTACCTTCGCCACTTTTTTACCTAAAGCTGATCAAAGATCCAATCTAAAATTGTTTAGAATTTTTACCGCCATCGGATTTCCTCACTTAATTTAAAAATATATTTTAAAATACTTCCCCTTACTTCGTGGATAAAATTCACTGTGGAAGACAAACCAATCTGAGAAAATATATTATAATTTAATATGATTGTGATTCGCATATTAATATTATTCTATGTATTTAGCTCTACACGTTTTTTTCCATAGTGTAATTAATCATGATTAGTGTGCGTGCTATAATGAATATAAAATTCAATTATTCTTATATATAACTACTTACCATTATATTATAATTATACTCTATTGAAAACAACTCTATTCAATGTCGATTTAAGAATAGATCAAACATACATGTATAGGATCATTGACTTATTACTTATACTTAAAACATACTTCAATAGGCACAGCCAGTACTGAGTGAGACGACATAATAAAATAAAACGATGTGTACCATTAACGATTTTGGCAACAAAAACGGGCTCAGAAACAGGTTGTTGTTTCGATGTTTAACATTTTCTTGCAAATATTCGCCCCGTAGGTATATCTTACCCCAACCAACATATGTACATAACCACTCGCCCCTGAAAAACAAACTGTTCCTATTCGCTGACAGAGCATGGAAACCCAACCAATATATCATAGCGACTCTCGAGAGGTTATAATAATAATATATAATCTGTCAAAGTACAGTGATTTTTACTTCTTATTTATGATTATAAAATAATACAGTTACAGTAGAATTTGCGCCTAAACTAAGCGAAAGTCGTATGACGTATCTAGAACCCAGTGGCAGATTTACAAGCAGGCTGAGAAGGCTAAAGCCTAGTGTGGTAGATTTTAGGGGCGGCAAAATTGGGGACCGACTCTTTTAACCTTGTATCTGTCCTATTGGAATCAAAAAGATGTAGGATGTAAGACCGTTTTCTGATGTTTTCTTACAGTCTACATGACAATTTGCTGAAAATATTTGTCTCTTCCCTTTCATTTTATTTTATAAAGGTTAGAAACTGGCAAGGACGGCAAAATTTAACAGCATATATCTTAGGAATATGTAAATCTGCCACCACTTGAGTATAACAAAATTCCAAGATGTATAAAGTATATAGAATCGAATAGAATACATTTAATCGACAGAACTGAACTTAACTAAATAAAACATTTTTAAGTACATATATATATCTCTGATGAAAGGACTCAGCGTATCTTATATAAGGAAAACTACAAAGCGGTTATAACATTTTACAATATTTAATAGCAACTGTTCCCTTCGTACCCTCTTCCCACGGAAACCGATTACAAAATATCCTACTGACCCTTTCCAGGGGTCTTTATATTTAAATGTGTGATACTCGCGTTAATAACATTAAAGATAATACAATATTATCAGGCTTCATTAAAATTTGTTAAGCCCGAAATATAACAGACAATGTTCTCATTTATATACGGTATTTATTTCATATTTCGGACAGAAATCTGAATTAAATAGAAATTGTTTCGGAATATTAAACGCTTGGCTACATGTTATCAATCTGTGTGGGCTACTTACCCTTCCCAACTATAACTGGAGTATATAACTCATAGCATAATGCTTACGAACTGCTAACCTCAAAATACATAATTACAAACACGTCTTAAACAAAATAGAAACGAAAATCACGACTGTTATATGTCCTTAATATTGAACTCCATCTGACCCTCCACAGACCTGTTTAACGAAAATTGTTATTATACAAAACCAGTAAAACCACGTAAGTGGGTGTTCTAAATTACTATAATTATAAACAAGTTAATGCGTATATCTTGTGTTCAAATTACAATGACGTCACTTTGTTTAGAATTTGTTTACACGATCTTTGTTTGATACTAGTATAGGTTATATATGTTAGAAGTTCATCATTTTTATCTTATGAGAGAACCATTACATTCGTAATTTGTATTGAAATCTGTTATAGCGTAAAAAAAAGGAACAAGTAAGTATTACAATATTAGATGTTTAAGAATTATCTTACAATCGACAGACCTCGCTCATGTAGCCCCGACCTAAGAGGCTAGCAACACACTCGCGACTCTTGAGGTTGCGGGAGCTTACTTTTTTTTAAAATTTACTATATAAAAATTATAAGCCATATGAGATAATTTATCAATGTCAAACACAATAAAATTGTTTAATTTTTATTTCGAGCATTCGATAATTCTAAAAACTTCTTCCGAATCTGTTACTTTAAGTTATTTCCATTAGTTCCAGCGGGATTCGAATCCAGCACCAAACATAACACTTCTGTCATTCCCCTATTTTTATTTTTTGTCGAAGAAAACAACAATACATATTTCCCTCACAACCTTTCCCGTAAATTTATTACGTAAGTCATACTTATTGTGAATATTTTGTTTAATCAGAATATTGCCGCTAGGGAGAGAGCGCAAATTTGCAAGGAAAATTTCGTGTGATTTCTAACAAATTGCTTTGCGTTGAGATTGGTATATTGTATGTATAGTTTTAATATGGCTGCGAATGTATAAGGTATTTTGGGAGATTATGGTGTGCTATGGCTTTATAAACCACTATAAAAGGAGAATTTTCTAGGGAAAATCAAGATATGTACATTTCTATTTTGATTTTGTTTTTGTATTTTTTTATGTTAGATTTCGACAGACGAGCATGAATTTCACTGGATGGTAGGTGATATAACATCAGTTAATGATGCGCTTTCGACCTACTTTTTACTTAGAGCATTCGGAAATCCATAGACTGAAACCGAAACTCGCAATGTGCACTTCACGGTTTTTCCATCTATGAACCCGTTCGTTACCCGGTAGGAATTTCGATATTCCTCCCACCGAACACCGACACATTCATTACCCGAAGTTACCAGACGTGGGGAAAACATGCTTACAGAAAATTATAAGCACGTCGTCCCGGTGGGATTCGAACCCACGACCCATCGATGCGGCAGGTGTTCTACCGGACGCCAATATGTATGTGTACTGATATCTCGTTATGATTATCCATGGTTTTTTATAAGTGTTTGTCTAGTATTAATTCCCTGGATAATACTATGTATATTTATAGAAAAATCAGCTTGACCCATTGGCGTTACGTAGGGATGTCTTCTTTTATCGTATCTATCATGATGAGTGCTCAGAGGAATTGTTCGATACTAATACATACTAATAGCTAACATTCACAACCGCACTGCGTGACAAAACTCCAAGTTTCACCCGCACCTTGACGATTGGAAGTCTATGTGTCTGCACTATGCTCTTTATCCGCAATTTTCTGCCACGCGCTATGCTATTGTGGAATGAGTTGTCGCAAGTAATTTTTCCGAACCGCTACGACTTGGACACCTTCAAAAAGAGAATTTAAAAGCCAGCAACGCATCCGCAAGTCTTCTGGTGTTGCGGATGTTCATGAGCGGCGGTGTTCACTTTCCACCTGCCGCAAAAAAAAAATTATATAATCTGTATTGAAAAATATGTCTCTGAAATCATTGTTTCTTTAAAAACACAACGTATTGATATAGATAATTATCTTAAGGGTGAAATCCCCTTAAAGCTTATAAAACCTTTAAATGAGTATAGAATAGATACAGTTTTAGCTGCGTCATCATATGGCGTATCTCATTGTTATCTTTGAAATTCTATTCTTGACTCCTTTGTAAAGAAAACCAACATTATTACACCTTCACAATGTGACACGTTCCAATACGTCTCAAATAACCTTACAGCGTGTATTTTGTATCTTACAATATAAAAACTAACAAGGAGAGGGTGCCTACTTGTCATCACGGATTTCGCTCTTTACAGAATATGTGGGACTTGGCTAGCCGTTTTGTAAATAAATAAATAGAATATATATCTTTATTATATATATAAAAAAATCGTGTCACGATGTATGTTCGAGATAAACTCCGAAACTACTAAATAAATTTTTATCAAATTTTGTAAGCATTTGTAATTTGGTCTAACTTGGGAGATAGGGTAGTTTTTATCTCAATTATTATACATATATATAAAAGAAAGTTGTGTTAGTTACACCATTTATAACTCAAGAACGGCTGCACCGATTTTAACCATATCTTATTTGTTGGATTCCTCTATGTCCCGAATAACAGAACAGCTATTAAAGTAAAAAATTAATTTTTAAATAAATTAGGTTCGGAACTCCTCCATCTTGACAGCTCACGTCATGCATGCTTAGCTTTTTTGGAATAACAGATATCCACTGCAAATCAGTGACATATTAAAGTGGGCAAATGGGCATACCTATTCAAATCTAAGAATAATTGTGTAATTTCGAGGTCAACATTGTGGCAGAACAACGTCTGCCGGGTCCACTAGTATATGCATATATAGAATTTCCAATGTGTTGTTAATAAGGTAAAAGATCCGCAAAAAAAGTAACGGATACGGATCTTTCTTCTCCCTCGGATATCCGCAGATATGGATATCCGGCACATCACTAGTATTAAGTAAAGCCAATATCAATTAATATTTATGAACATTAATGACCTGTATTATAGACAGTACTGTAAGCTCTACAAACGTAAATTGAGGTGATTAGATACGAATAGCTTTACCAATGCGTTCTGGTTTTAATGTTATTGGTAATTTATTTCATGTAAGTTCATTTTGTATTTCCCATTTTCCTTGGCTTACTCGTAGGGATTTAGACTCCTACTACAATATTATATAATTTACATACGACACACAACACCTTGAGATATTCTTAAATTGCGGTAATTTATGTCCAGCCGGCCTAGCATGACAACCACGACAAAAAAAATCGATAGTTTTCTTGTGTTTTAATCGATTATCTCTTTGTCTTCCGGGTCTAACATGACACTTATACTTAAAATTCGACTTCTAATGTCAAAAGTAGAGATACATATTTGTCGATCGAGATATCTTGTCTATCAACGTTGTTGATGTCGAGATATAATATATCTCGATATCTTAGTTTGTCTTCACACGTCCGCGAGATATCTCTTGATGATCATGCTAAGCGAACAGAGCATTTGCCTCCTCTAATATAAAAAAAAAGTCATCTTCTCATTGACTCTAAACATTTTTTTTGACAGTGTAATAGATATGAGTTAATATCTTGTATATTACTATTTACAAAACACCACTACATTGTATTCTATATTATAATAAAACCGAATATTATAAAGAAAAAAGCTTGTTTGGGGAATGTGTCGGGAAGTATTGAATAAGTTCCATAATATGATTAACTAAAAAACTGACTTTGATTAACTAAGTAAGTTATTTCTGGGTAAACTATAAACATACTTAACTCATTGCTACGAAAATAAATTATTATTATTAAATTCACTGGGTTTTAATCGCTTACACAGTCTCATAGAAATCTCTCTCCTTCAAATCGGTGACCCCGATCAAGAAGTAAAAAGAATAGAAGATCAAAATTTTTGACGGGCTCGTTGGCGCGTTCGGTAGAACACCTGCCGTGCGCATCGATGGATCGTGGGTTCGAATCCCACCAGGAGCACATGCTTATAATTTTCTGTAAGCATGTTTTCCCCACGTCTGGTAACTTCGGGCATTGATTGGGTGGGAGGAATATCTAAAACCGACCGGGTAATGAACCACCGTTCATAGATGGAAAAACCGTGAAGTGCATATTGCGCGTTTCGATTTCAGTCTATGGATTTCCGAATGCTCGAAGTAAAAATTAGGTCGACAGCGCATCAATGACTGATGTTCTGTGGCTGAGGTATCACCTACCATCAAGTGAACCTCATGCTCGTCTGTCGGTATCTGACATAAAAAAAATTAGCTCCCTTATCCCGCTCCACAAGTATCAACTTCACCTCCTCGTAGGTGATATAGGGCATCAACAAATAGTGCTCGGTTTATTTGTTTTATTTGATTATAGACTGAAGCCATAATGTGCAATCTGCACTAGCCCGTTTCAATCTATAAGCCGTGATTACACGACGGAAATTCAATATTCCTCCCACTGCACCCGTTCAATGTAGCTGGGAAAAATATGCTAATAGAAAATTATAAATGAATGAATGAAAATTTTATTTCTAGATCCACATAAAATTAAAAAACTTTTAAATAAAATACTTTATACCGGATTAAACAGGCCAGAGTGACCATAGTTGCTGAAAAGCATCCGAAACGTCGGGATAAATAATTTAAACAACATAAATAATAAATCGCGTTTTAATCCGGTATACAGTATTTATTTAAATGTGTGATACTCGCGTTAATAAAAGACAATATTATTAAAAAACTTACTTATTGATACTTATGATAAAAGAAAAATAAAAAAAATACAAATTTTTTTAGAGAAAACCGCGATCATTTTACCCAGTCCGTAGAGAGTTTCAAAAAACACAAAAAAAAAGATTTTTTATTATTATCATTATTAAAATATAATATGATTTATGAAACCCGTGTTTGTTTGCGTCTCCTTCGATGTTTAAAACGCATCAGAGTTGATAACAGAAATTTATCATCATAATTATGTCAATTAGGAAAAAAGCCTACGCTCTTTGGTTGCTAACAATTAAATACATTGGCGCAAAAAAGTTACAAACACTCGTGTTTGCTAAATCATTAAAAAAATACTGCCTAATGACATATTGTCGTTGTAGAATGAATTAATGAAATACCTTGTATGTCGAAAAATCGAAGAATCGAAGAAATCGAAGGAAAACCACGATTTTTAATTGATCACGTAATCGTGAACCCAGTTTAACTACTATAAGGGGCAATAAAGGGAGTTAAACGAAAACCTCTTATTCATTACCTTTCGGCCATTTTGTCGTCATAAGCGAGATAACTTCGTTTGTCATTTTCCCAGTATAAACTAGTTAACTACCGTTCCGTACAAATCGGTTAATAACATTAATTAGTTATTTTTATTATCCAAACATAAGACATATAACAATATTTTAATTATTTACGAAAATAACCATTATTTTCGATTACTGTAACGTTTAGGTTTCAGCCGGGCTAGCATGACCGCCACGAGATATATCTCGCGCGAGAGAAGACAAACTAAGATGTTAAATATCTCGATATATTATATCTCGATATATTATATCTCGACATCGACAATTTTGATAGAAAAGATATTTCGATCGACAAATGTATCTATTTTTTATATTAAAAGTTGATTTTTAAGTGTAATTGTCATGTTAGACCCGAAAGAAATAAAGCGATAGTCGATTGAAACACGAGAAAACGGTAGACAAAATTTTGTCGCGCTTATCATGCTAGCCCGGCTGGACATATGAAATTACGAGTGTCATTCTACAGTAGTTAGTATATTGAATCGCGAAGCAACACTTAAAAAGTGCCCAAATTAAAATTACTGCATAAACTTCAAGTATCGTATAGCTTTTGCTTGAAGATACTAGGTAGACTACTTTTTGTTACAAAAAAATCCCCATATTTCTATAAGTACCATAATCCGCATACTTAATAATAGTCGCAGTCCCACTTACATTTTACACATTAACACATTTCTGGCGTATACGCTGTTAATTTTTTGCCCTAGCCTTTATAAATGTGAGTTCCTACATTTTCAAGTCAATGATAGGGATTGTCTTCTACACTTCTCTTTGTATTTCTTACTTTCAGACTAATCTCTGTTAGTAACAGAAAACTGTCATACTTTTTGACTTGATTTCTATAAGATAACTAAAAGACCGACAACGCATCTAAGAATCTCGAGATGTCCATGGGCAGTGGTGATTACTTACCATCAGGTAAACCAACTGTTCAGTTGTCCGCTCTAAAAAAAAAAACTATCGGTACCCAAATTTGTCACTTCTAAACTCCGCCACCCTAAGCTTCAGCCTACTGCCGGCCTAGCATGACAACCGCGACAAAATTTTGTCGACCGTTTTCTCGTGTTTTAATCGATTATCGCTCTATTTCTCTCGGGTCTAACATGACAATTACACTTAAAACTCGACATTTAATATCAAAAATAGATATATTTGTTGATCGAGATATCTTACATCTTAGTTTGTCTTCTCTTGTCCGCGACATATCTCGTGGCGGTCATGCTAGGCCGGCTGGACGCTGGCAAATCCGCCACTGACTGAATGTATAGTGAAGTCCCTATTTGACTCGCATTAGATTTATAGTTTTTTTAATATTACTTTTAAGAAAATTAAGTAAAAAAGAGGTTTTTTTGTAATTTGACTTGCGATTTTTATTGCACGTTATTACGTTCAATAAAAATCGTTCTTATATCATACTAGCCGTCCCCGCCCGCCCGCTTCGCTGGGCGAATTGTAAAGGATAGACGAATATGAACTATCCACATAAATTTGAAAAAAAAATGTTAAAGGGTTGATGGAATTCAAAAAATGAATAGCCTTAAACCTTCTACAATTAATTCCCCGTCGAATGGTCATGGTATCATGCCGATCGGTCCAGTAGTTTTCAAGTTTATCGATAACAAAAAAAAAAAGTTGCTTATATATATATAGACTAACAGCAATCAGTGTTGTCAACACTCAAAGAATTAAATTGAGTTTTACCAACAATAACATGTAACTAAGTTGTGTGCTCATTGTTATTGTATTGTTAAATTATTATATTCATTTCCCATCATTTTAAAATGCATTTATCGAACCGAACGAGCGTTCCATAATTTGCATGATGGAAACAAGTGAAAATCTATAATTGGATCCAACCACGTTATGGATTCAATTGGACAGATCAATTATAACGAGTAGTTAATCTGTACTCAATTAAGCTATCACCTACTGACAGTTCAATGGTGAGCCTGGTGTCAATCCACACAAATACATAATAGTATAAAGTTACTAGCGACCCGCCCCGGCTTCGCACGGGTCAATATTTTTTGACAAAAAAAGCAGGGGTTGTGTGTATTTTTAATGCCACATTTTAAAAAAATAAAAACAATTTTTTTTTAAAAATTAAATTAAAGTATGGCAACGAAAACTGTGACACGAGAATTTTATATATTAGATTAAGGCGTCTGCTTAAAGCGTAAAGCTTTGTTAAATAGGCGATAAAATTATTTAGTGGGGATAGCAAATAAAAGTAAAGTTGTAGTTATCTTTATATAACAAGATTTTTCTTAAAGAAATCTAAAAAAACTATCCTAATCTTAGGTTAGGTTTTACTAAGCCAAGTGTATTTCACAGACTTCAAACACCCACCAATTTCTAATACACTGATTGATAAGATGGTCACCATAACTTTTTTTTGTATGGATTGGTTTGGCATATTTATCAGTTTTTTTTCAATTATGACAAATCGATCAACATTTAGGTACTGGAGAATATTATTAGTATAAAACACACGACAACGAAAGACCTTCTATATTTACATCTTACATTGATAATTTTATGAATTATTCATATATTCCATAAAGGCTACATCGCAATAAAATAACTATTATATTCAGTGTCATAACAAGTGGCGGATTTACCAGCAGGTTTAGTGGGTTTGACCCTAGGGCGACAAATTTGGAAGCGATTTTTTTAGCTATCTTATAAAAAATAATATGCGGTTTTATGTATTTTATAGAGAGAAGTATAAAGAATGAATTCTCGCGTCCTCGGTGGGACATGGGGCAGGCCCATTTCTGTCTGTTTCACTGATCATATTTCTTTACAGCCAAGTAGGTGATCAGCCTTCTGTACCCTGGCCGACTGAAACATTTTTTTTATCTTGTTTCTCCGGGATTCGAACCCAGGACCTCCGGTACTAAATGCATTGTGCTTATCATTGAGCCACGGAGGCAGAGAGTAGTATATAAAACCCACCTCCCTACCATATTTTAGAAGAAGGATCTGACAATTGTAGAGCCTAGGTCGCCATTTTTTTACAGTCTACCCTGGTAATATCCGTCACTAATCATAACTATAATCTTCATAAATACTGTGATAACGTAGGTCCCCTCTTCTTATCAGTGATTTGAAAGATCGCCAATTTCTCTTGTATCGCAAGATTGCAAAGCATTTAATCGACACCAGCAACTATGTATACTATGCTCACTTGAAAAAGTATATTTTACGCCAGAAGATTTCAAACAGAAATTGTGCTAACTTTAAAATTATTTAAGATATATAATTAAAAAGTAATCACAATTTTGCTTTAAACTGCATTTTGGCGTAAATCTCTGCATAATGGCGATTTTTATACATAGTTTGTATTAAGTGAATGTTTTTAATATATTGTCTATAGGTACTATACTAGTCATCAAATCTCAAACATTCTATTAATACGTAAACTATAAGGAACGCGCTTAAGCAATAAAATAATCAAAAGTTATTTCAGATCCTGATTATGCATGATATTTGATATTTGTGAAACTTGTTTTATATAATTGAATCTATTAAAAAGTAGACAGGAATGGAATAAGAAATATATAAGAAAATTAATCATTCCAAACTGAGAACATAAACGTGTGGGCAGAGAAATAACGTTATCTTAATATCAATTTTAATAGAGGAAAGTAACCAAATATGGAATACCGGAATACCGTTTTGTATTATGGACAAATAACCAACATAAAAAAACAAAAACATTTAACTATAATTACAAACAGTCTTATATTTGCGTTTTTAATAATAAAGGTCATATATAATAATAACAGTCATATAAGTATGTATTTTAATTTCTCAAAAACTTAATCAACATAAGTACCGCAAATATGGAACGCTACCCTACAATTAGATACTATAAAATGAACCCTAACTTCTATAAATAACTTTAGTTAAACATAGAAAGAATCGTATTTATTGGCAATATACAACGTATAGAATCAAGAAATACATGAGGTACTATTTACAGGTAAATTCTAAAAATTAATTAAATCTCTAAAAAAGTTTTCAAACCTCACTAAAACAAAATGCTCTCACTGCTGACTAATCAAATGATTAGTCAGCACAGTCAGACTTACAGGTCAATCCCTGTACGCGTGTATATTGATAGGCATATAATAAATATATATATGTATATAGAAGATACTGTTTATTGCGATCCACTCCGGCTTCACACGGGTGCAATGAAGATGTATAGTAACAACAAAATATCCTATTTTACTAGCTGATAATGTAACTTTCTATTGGTGAAATAATTTTTAAAATTGATCGAATAGTTTTGATTTAAATCGTTACAAACACTCAAATAAATCATTATTCTGTCCTCTTTATAATATTAATATTAGTATAGATTTATAAGCGGCAAAAACTTTGATAGTGAATTATACTTTACAATTGGTACAGGCATTTTTATCAATGCATACTCGTACATTTTAAATTCATCGTTCACACAAAAAGTTAGTAAGCTACAAAGTATGTAGGTCCAAAATGGTATCTAAGACGTCGCGGTCGTTGGGATGACGGTTTCATCACTAATTGTAATTTACAACTCTCATATAGGATTTTTTTTATAACCAAAATGCTAAATATAATTTTATGGATGCCATAATGAGCAAAGTCTAACCCTTTGAAAATCATTAGACATTAGAATCATTAGATTATTGGGTTATTTTGAGTTTATCAACATTTATAGGTTTTAGCAAAAAATGAAATAATACCTTTCCGAAAAATATCGCAAAATAAATATGATAGAGATAGTAAAAAAAAAGAAGTTTCCTTAAATTGTGCGCCTGATTTGTAATGGTCAAAAAAAGGCCTTAAAACGGTCATGAACCAGTCCGTCATGGGTCGAAAAATAATCAAAAATGTATTTAAGTAGAGCAAATAATATATAAGATAAGCCTGATCTATCTTTTTTAAAACCCCGCTTTGTAAATTCGAATATATTTTTGTTTGCCAGAGTAATCCAATTTTAAAATAAATATATGTAAATATCGAATTAAATATTAGGTTTTTTGCTAAAACCTATAAATTTTGATAAACTCAAAATAACCCAATAACAATAAGGTTTAAGAGAAAACGTTAGGAATACAAAATGTTGCGGATTTATATACTCAATATCCTGGATTTTTTTTCAGATTTTTTTTGGGGTTTAGTTTTTGGAGTATTGTTTTCGAAACTCACGAGTGATTTTTTTTCTGTTGATCCCCAACGTTTCACTCGTAAAAAGAAAAAAAAATCACTCATGAGATTCGAAAAAAATCTTGCATTCCATAAATAAATTCCCTGTGGACAAATGTCTTTCTTGTCATAAAACTCATAATGCAATGAAGCATAATATCTTCCAATAATGATTTCAATTGTAAAGTGAGATGGGCTAATCTAATAGATTTAATAGAATAATTATTGGAAGTGATGTAAATTGAAAAGCGCGGGAGGGAAATATGCAGGAAGAACTCCCCCTTTCTGTTCCATTTAACTTACAGTTTTGATTGAATAGTCTAAAGGAACTTTCAGTCAGTTTACTCTATAGTCTATACTGAATAGACTACTGTTATTATTTCATAACAAAGCTTTATTTTATAATGGGATGGTTAATTAACATTTCTCTGGATAACTTCACGAAAGTAAAATAATGGCCGCTGCAATCTGAAAACTGCACTTACAGAATGATATTCTTCACTAATATTGTATGTAATAATTATATTATCTTCTATGTATTTCGGGTCCGCTAGTACATAATATTTCGTCGCGTCGGTTCATTAGTAAAACTCACTAAATGTAATTTTGAATAAAAATCCTTTTTAATACTATTGCTTACTTTAAGCGTAAACCGTAAACGTAAACATAAGCTAATTTAAAGCGTAGAACAAAGCAATAATTTAATTTATAAGCAATAATTGTGGTCCATAACAAAACTATGAAGGGCAATATGCCTTAGTAATTGACTCATACGATAGGCAATAATAATAGACATATTTATTTTATTCTAAACTAGCTGATGCCAGCGACTTCGTTCGCATAGGCTTCACGTAAATAGTAAACTATTATTGACAACTGATAATCTTTAAATGATGATAACTTTTCTTTCCGACAACCGATTTTGATGAAACAAAGCCTATATGTTGCCCCGGGCTTCGCTTAATATATTTGTGTAAATTGCATTATATAAAGGGAAAAAATCGGTTCAGTATCTTCGGAGATTAGCCCGTACAAACAGACAAACAGACAGAGAAAAAAAAAATTTAAAAAAAATCGGGTATGTTCTATTTCTCTTTTTACACCTCCCTGACTCGGTTTTAAGCATTTTTTTTCTATGTACAGACATTCGACCTCTACAGTTTTATTATATGTATAGAATTACACAATTACCTTTGAACCAACGATATATCAACCAACCAACAAAGGTACTTTTGCATTTATGAAATAAACTGAGTATTTTATAGGAGTAATAAATTCAATTAAACTTTAAAAAGTTAAATTAGTAACCTTATAAAATAAAAACCTTTTGAACTAATAAAAACAATATCCGATTACAAAAAGTAAAAGAGTTTGTATTTGCATGAGAACCAAATCTTGAATAACTTATATTGAATAATGCTGATAATTATATGCGCTATAACATAAACCAGTTAGTTGCACGCTGCAAGCGGAAATGAAAGGCTCTATGAATATGTTCAGAGTGAGTGGTTCTAATAGAAATTTAATATCCTGTCGGAATCTGAATCAATTAATGGACGACATTGTGTTCTAGAACATAATTAGTAGCACAGTGATAAACCTTGGCCGTTTAATTATATAATTTCACTGGAATCTATGACAGAATGATCTGGGGCATTACAAGTGTTCTTAAGAATAGAACTAGTTCTATTGTGTCTAGACACAGCTATGCAAAATGTATCGCGTTTTCACGTTCTCTTGTAAAGTAAGACTGCTCGTAGAGATCCATGATCTAAGAAAAAAAAGAAGCGCGAACACTACGCATAGCCTTTGAAGAGTAGCGTAATAAATTATTATCTAATATTTAATACTGGCGGAACAGACAGACGTTGTCTTGCCAGAAAGTTAACTTCAAAAATAAAAAATATTTCTAGATTAGAATATGCTATTTTCCCACTTCTATTATTTAGATTTACTCTTCTTCTTAGACAGACAATCTAGACAGAGTGGTCGTGGCTATGGTGATGGCACAGTGGGGAGCCACTCCTACATCGTTATTTCTTCCAAGGGCTATTGCTTGACGTATAATGCTTCTGCATTTTTCGCGGTCACATGGGATTTCAATTATTATTACAAAAAACTATAAACGTGCGTGACGTGAGCTGTCAATTACGGCAGATGGTGAAGTTTCGAACTTAATTTATTTTGAATTTTTTTTTGGATAATTTTTTTTTCTGAATTTTTCCGATATTTTAATAGTTATTATTTTATTCTTGAGTTATAAAGGGTGTTACTAACGCGACTTTGTTTTATATTTATTATGTATGTATAGATTACGGACTAAATGTATTGTCCTAAAAGGTATTTACGATGTTGCGCTTCTGGTTATAATTATATATAGGTTTTAAAAGTTACATAAATGTCAGACTTACACTAAACGTAATAAACAATATTATATTATTAATAGCTACGATATATGTAGGTATTTACTGTTTTATTCAGTCGCCGGTATTTACATTTACAGCTTCTATTTATTTAGTAGGAGAAATAAAATTTTAATTCATTTTTATATCTACATAAATATTTTAAATTTATTACTTAATTTATACATAAAATACACTTTAGTGTCAGTGGTATGATTATACAGTATTAGTGCAGTGCGGAGAATACTCCACTTTTTAGTACCTAGTACATAGATTCGGTTTTCGCGAAAATGTTAACAACAAATGTTGATTTATAACACACGTGTAGAGTAACATTAATTTGTAATAATTTATATTTATAGCTACTAAAAAAGTCCTCAATTCCTAAAGCGTTTTAGGACTTAATTTCGGGCTTGCTGGAAACCCGAAACGGGAAAGCTTCGTCGTTGGCGCGATTAGTAGAACACCTGCCGTGCGCATCGATGGGTTCGAATGCCATCGGGACGAAATGTTTATAATATTCTTTTTTTTTTTTTTTTTATATCAGAGCGGACAACAGAGCAGGTGGGTTACCTGATGGTAAGTAATCACCACCGCCCATGGACATCCGTGACTCAAAGGTCATAGATGCGTTGTCGGCCTTTTAAAAATTTTATAGGCTCGTTTTTTAAAAGTAACGAGGTCGTAATCGGATGGAAACACTGATGCTGGTAGTTCATTCCACAGTTTAGTTGTACGTGAAATGAAGTTGCGCGTGAACCGTATCGTGCTCGACTTCCATTCATCGAGGTGATGAGGGGGATACAACTGTTTGTGACGTGTAGTGCGATGATGGAAGTCGGCAGCTGGGATTCTGCAAGCATGTCTTCCCCACGGTAACTTCGGGCTATGAAAGGGTCGGAGGAATATCGAAATTCCGACCGGGTAACGATCCACCGTTCATAGATGGAAAAACCGTGAAGTGCATATTGCGCGTTTCGGTTTCCGAATGCTTGAAGTAAAAAGTAGGTTGACAGCACATCATTGACTGATATTCTATGGCTGAGCTATCACCTAACATCAAGTGAAGCTCATGCTCGTCTGTCGATATCAAACATAAAATATAGACAGTCTTTCTATTATCTATAAAATAAAATAGTATCTATAAAAAAATATATTTAACGTAAGTAAAACGAAATAAATAAACATTATTCAAATCATTTACACCTTCTTTAGAATTACAATTTGCTGTGGTTTTCAAAATACTAAAACGTTAAACGCTATTCAGCGTCCTAATGTTGCCATTACCATCCGCCATTGCCAGCCCGTATTCTCATGACTAAGGTTTGAGTTTTATATTTAAGCACCTACTTGTCATACCTTTTTTAAACAGTTCTCAAGAAAATATTTTTAACGCATTTTATATTGAATCCTAGAGATCTATGGTCTTTTTTAATCATGAAGAGGTGCAATTTTCTATAATAAGTACAAAAGTCCGTATTTGTTAGATATTATTCTACAAAAAATATTATAATATATACTATTTTTCATTAATCTTACTTAAAAATTGGATATCTGCCGGCCTAGCATGGCAAGCGCGACAAAATTTTGTCAACCGTTTTCTCGTGTTTTAATCGACTATCGCTATATTTCTTTCGGGTCTAACATGACAATTACACTTAAAACTCGACTTTTAATATCAAAAATAGTTATATTTGTCGATCGAGATATCTTTTCTATCAAAATTGTCGATGTCGAGATATAATATTTCGAGATATCTTAGTTTGTCTTCTCTCGTCCGCGACATATCTCGTGGCGGTCATGCTAGCCCGGCAGTAGATGTTTTTCCTCAGTAGACATTTTCGAAAACGATCTAACATACCAAAATTCAAAAGATTAAAGCCAAATTTTCAATATCCTGACCCAAGGGACTCGGAATGTTAATTTGATATAAATATTTCTTAATTTTCGGAAGTAATAGCAAAACAAAGAAAAGAAACTTGCTTTGTTCACACATTAATTATCTAACAACGGAAAACATTAACAATTATAAATGTAAATTGACTAAGGCAACTTATCGAGAGTTGCTTTTTTAAAAACGACGTTTCAAAAATTCTGACCGTGGTAAGAGTAACCGCTATATTATACGGGGAACATTAATAGTTGAGGCAGTAACGTTCGCGCTTTTGTCACGAGACTGACAGTTAAATAAATTAAAAACATAAATATAATCTGTATAGAAATCGCGAAGTAGATATTTGTAGAATATAAAAGTATTCGCGAGTGATTAAAGTTAGCCTTGACGCTGACATGAGGGAACGCAATGGTGAGTGATTTTTTAAATATAGAACAAAAACACAGAATACAATTTGTTTGCATACAATTACATTAATTATTATATTTTTAAGCGCGAAAATTATTGTTGTTGAATCTGAATTATTATTATTGAGGTGCAAGATGATGTTTACCAACTTTGAACTATTTTTTAAAAATAATGACTGTTAATTAATAATACTTTAAAAGGAAATATTTTATCCTTTCAGTGAAATTATTTATTTAATTATAATGAAGAGGTATTTTTTGAGCGCAAATTTGGGGACTTTTGACCTGATTTAAAATACCTTCTTGATTTTCTTATTGACATTTAGTTTTCATTATAAAATGACAATATTTGAATTTTAAAAAATCTGAAGAAAATGCGAGCTTTAGCGACTTTTTTTGCATGCGCTAACATATTATTCTACAACAATATTGCTTTTTTTATACATCTTTAACACCACTGGCCACAGATACTAACAATTGTATAGATCTATTTGTTAAAAAACTAAACATGTAGTGTAATCTCAGAACAAAACGTCAAGCATTATTTAAAGAGTAGGTACATATTTAAAAAAAATATTTCGTATTTAAAATACATTGTAAATAATCGTACATATGAAGGTAATATATCCGTTTTCCATTGCAGAAAAAATTCATGATCAAGACATAAGACTGACACCTTATATCCCTGCTGAGGCCACAATGTGACAGCTATTATATAACATATTTTGTTTCATTGTCACCATTGACATTGTATTGTTCATAGAAGATTGTCTCAAATAAGTTATTTTCATTATCACTATCGTTGACCTAAAAACAAATTATACCAGAATATATTAATCCGCCCTATTTTTTTGCCTCGCTTAACTTTACAAACTATTTTAACGTAATGTAATTTTTTTTAATGCTTTCACAAAATATTATTATTTTTAAAACAGTCTAATATCAGAGTCTTCTAATAGGGCATGGGGTGGACCCATTTTTGTGTCTGTTTCACTGATAATTTTTCTTTACAGGCATATAGGTGATCAGCCTTGTACGCCCTGCCCTTCTTCTTCAAATCTTAATTCCTTGGGTTTCGAACCCAGGGCCTCCGGTACTAAACGCATCGCGTCCGCCACTGAGCCATGGAGGCGTTAAGTGGTTCTAAAAATACGCTGACTTCAATGCTTCACTTCTCTCACATAAAGGGCATACAAATAAAATTAATTATGAACCATTAAGTTCAAAATAAGTATTTTTTTGTTACAGGCTAAATAAGTTATTTAAAAACTATTTTAGATGGAACTAATCAATATACATATATGATATACAAAAATGTACGAATCTAAATTTTGGCTTAGTATAACGGTGTTTAGAACTGTGAATAGTTTATAATATATGGATTGCGATATTCTCAAACTAAAAGGATCTTATTAAATGTGAATATGCCCATTTACCCACTATAATTGTCTAATATGTCACTGATTTGCAGTGGACATCTGTTATTCCAAAAAAGCTAAGAATGATAGACGTGAGCTGTCAAGATGGCGGAGTTCCGAATCTAATTTATTTTATAATTAATTTTATGCATATATTTTTTTCCTGATTTATTCCAATATTTTAATAGCTTATGTCTTATTCCGGACATAGAGGAATCCAACAAATAAGATATCGTTAAAATCGGTACAGCCGTTCTTGAGTTATAAACGGTGTAACTAACACAACTTTCTTTTATATATATAGATATCGCCGAAAGCCTCTGAGGCTGATTGTTAGCTAAATGAAATGGAAACTCAGCAATTCCAAAAATTCTATGAATTATCAATAAACCCGTGTAATCTCGTCATATAGACTTATAAATTTTAAGAAAAAATATATAAAAAAAATAAAAGTTTGTGATTTAATCAATATTTAAATCAATTTTTATCAATATAATAAAAATTTCTTAATGAATTACGTAAAATAGTAATTAATTATGTCTTTAAATAGTAGTCTAAAAATAAATGTACGGTAGTTTACATGTTAATTAACGAAATGTCATTTTTTACAGGCACGTGTGAACATACCACGAGACGTAGGGCAGTACCTGTCATATATCTCCGTGGCTCCCACTATGAAGTTGGTTACGATGTTGTAAGTAATTTTCTAACAATATATAATTTCAGCACTATAACTGGACGGGCTCGTTGGCGCGTTCGGTAGAACACCTGTCGCGCGCATCGATGGGTCGTGGATTCGAATCTTACTGGGACGACATGTTTATAATTTTCTGTAAGCATGTCTTCCCCACGTTTGGTAACTTCGGGCATTGAACGAGTGGGAGGAATATCGAAATTCTAACTGGGTAACGAACCACCGTTCATAGATGGAAAAACCGTAAAGTGCATATTGCGTGTTTATATTTCAGTCTATAGATTTCCTAATGCTCGAAGTAAAAAGTAGGTTGACAGCGCATCATTGACTGATCTTCAAAAGAGATCGCCGAGCTTGATTTCGATCCACTTTTGGCTTGTTAGTGGTATCCACAGTGGTATCGGAAGAGTAAACCCAATTCTATGTACATTTCGCGCTACACCTACTAAAACTTAATATACCAGACGATCAAGTGTACCTATTTCGGGTATATTTAAATTAAGAAAAAAGTTATTTGTCGTCTGAGTTAAAAAATCTTTATCTATGGTTGCCAAGCAAATATCTATATTCTAAAGCGAAGAACCCCAAACGTTTTTCTTTTATGGACCATAATATGATATTGCTCTGTTTTTCACTATAAATCCACCAGTTATATTAAAATTTTGCAAATTCATCAACAACAAATGTATATTAATAATGACAGCTAACAGACACAGTTAGAAATATTTAATCTTCTAGCTGTAGTGTAACCAGGGCCGGCCATTTAGGGGAAGGCATCCGGGGCTACTGCCCCGAGCATCCACAAAAGAGGGGCCCGGGGAACAATAGAGATTTCGGAAAAAAATCTTTAAAATTCCGACGAATAAACACTAGTAAACATCTTTTCCTTTGATATATTTTTTCGCTGTTTGACTTTTATCCCCTTTACTTTTTAAAACATGACATTATTTGTTCATAAATATTTAAAAAAAAATTGAATATTATTTGGGCCTCCACACCTTTGTTGTCCCAAGGCCTCCTCTAAATCCTGCCCTGAGTGTAACTTTGTACCCCCGAAAGGCCTATACCTTCCCCCTATTACATAGACTATTTTAGGATCACAGATATCGGTATATTCACGTGTTATTCTCACTGCAGGTACACACAGCATCCTTGATAAGGGTACAGACTACAGATCATTATCGACAAAACCTTTTATTGTAATCAGATACCGGCCGACTAAATTGAGGCTTACTTGTTGGTAGTTCGGTAATACCTCCGACACAACATCCATAACGAATAATGGTACACCATCAGTCTTTTGATTCGATCATTAATAATTTACGTTGCGCTTATCACTGGAGATTCTGGGTTATAATCCCGGGAAACAAGATTAAAAATAAGTAGTTTCATTTGGGCAGTACACAGAAGTCTACAGTGGCAGCGTAAGGCGTGGGCGACGTGGGTCATCGCCTACGGCTTAGCGACCCAGGGGCCCGAAAATTTGCCAAAAATATTATTTCCAAAGAATGGCCATTTTTTGACGCTGGCATAGGGCCACACTAAATAAATCTTGCCCACATAAAATTTAGGTCTTACGCTGGCACTGGAAGTTTGTTACCTACTTGTAAAGAACAGCGACAAGCGAAACGGACACACTTTGATTAGACATATAAATAATCTAAGCGGACACAGAACTTTATCTGGGGAGGAATATAGGAAATTCATATTCGGTAATATACTTGTATGTTAATATAGCTTTTATTAACGCTATTATTACATATTTAAATAAAATAACTTTTACCGGATTAAAAGCGATTTATTATTAATATTATTTATTCTGACGTTTCGAATGCTTTTCAGCAAACATGGTCACAGTCTGCCCGCGACCACGTTATTTAAAAGCTTGTATATTTACAGTTTTTATTTATGTCATAAATAACTAGACTATATTATAGACCGTACGTAAAGTACAGTCAGCACTATCTCCTTGCAAGTTTTACCAACTTACGTTGCGGTTGGCGTTAACTAATACGAGTTTAATTGCAATACACCTTACTTCGTTTATACAAAATTGTATATATAAAGCCTTGTAAATATAAAAAATCGGTAACTACGAGTATTTTGGTTACAATTCTTTGTAATATAAGTAGTTAACCTTCGTTTATGTGATAAGAATAATTAAAATAATAAAATAATTAGGTTCTTCTTGTGTCCAATGTATCCACAATTATCGTGTACCATATTAAATATGTACATATATTATTTTAGTAATTATAATAATTATTATTTATTCAGGTATAAACCCATAGTCATACAATAGAAACAAAAGTGAAACAAAAAGTGATAAAAATATGAAAGATGACAAAGTAAATATAATAGAACTAAGTTATTTTATGTTCCCCCACCTAGTGCTTTAAGAACACGTTGTCAGGACAAATCTGCACACCTACCATGACCATCAAGAGATATCTCGCGGTCTACTAAGATATAAGATATCTTGATATATCCTGACATCGACTATTTTGATAAACGATATTTCTATCGACAAATATCTCTACTTTTGACATTAGAAGTCGAGTTTTAAGTGTCATGGTAGACATACAGATATAATCGATTAAAATACGAGAAAACGGTCGCCAAAATTTTGTTTTGGCCGGCAACAATTCAGACTGCGTTCTCTGAGTTCGTACAGTTTCCCAAAAACTGGCGATTCTACAACAAAACGCGGCATAATAGTATGGAACTGCAGCCTCAGCAAACATCGCTGATACGCTGCAGTATTACATATCGATGCATAACATATATACACAATATGTCGTAACTTAATTTTTTAGCGAAAATGAGTTAGACAGTTCGATTCAGTTTGTCATTCAGAATAAAAACTGAGTTGTCATTCAGAATGACAAACTAAATCGAACTCATTTTCGCTAAAAATGTCAGCTACGACATAAAGGCCGTTTCCCATCGATATGGTCTAAGAGCCCGTGGGAGATCGTCCTTCACCGATCTGATAACCAGATGAGACGTATTTTTTATTAAATATTTTTTATAAACAAATATGCCTATAATTGCTTGCCTATCGAAAAGTGGTCATGGCTATTTATATAAAAAAAAAAAAATTAATTAATTTTTTTTTAATTTAATTTTTTTTTTTTTAATTTTAATGTTGTTTTATTTTTTATTTTATTTATTTATTTATTTAATTTTTTTTTTTATTATTTTGACTTACCTGTTTACACCTGCTTGCCAGGTAGTTATACCTACACTGAAATGAGTAGGCAAGCATACCTAGGCATATTCTGTGTATCAAAAACTATCAGTCAAATAAATTTCATTTGGTTATCAAAAGTATGAAGGTGATGAAAAAAAAATCGATAAAAGTTAATTTAATTAAAAATAGCCATGACCACTTTTCGATAGGCAAGCAATTATAGTCATATTTGTTTATAAAAAATATTTAATAAAAAATACGTCTCATTTGGTTATCAGATCGGTGAAGGACGATCTCCCACGGGCTCTCCTACTAATATAAAGAATAATATTTTGTTAGATTGATGATAATATATTGAAATATATGGCTGTAGCTTCCTCAACTATTACAACGTATTAAGGCTACAAAACCGCAAGCTTTATTGCTTAGTTAATAGTTCAAAATCAAGTTGGTTTATTTATTAGTTATATTAATGATAAACTAATTGTTAATATATTTTTAATTAATAGTATTAAAATCGTGCAAATTACTTGTGATTACAAACTGCAGTTACATATATATTAAACAAATATTGTAAGTAGATAGAAGACGAATAGAATATTTCAATCATAATAACAATATACAATTTTCGTTTTCCTGACAGAATATTAGCTTCTAAAATAAAAACTTCTATTATATAGATTTGCAGTATTATTTTTTGTCACCGTCTAAACTTGGACTTCTACAAATATTTTAAAAACAAAATAAAGCAAATCGGTTCAGCCGTTCTCGAGTTTTTGTGGTAATAACAAACACTAATTCATTTTAATCTTAATATATATAAATCTCCTGTCACAATGTTTGTCCGCGATGGACTCCTAAACTACTTAACCGATTTTAAATTAAATTGGCACACCGTGAGCAGTCTGGTTCAACTTAAGAGATAGGATAGCTTAGAATTTTTGACCATCTACATTGCACCCGTGCGAAGCCGAGGCGGATCCCTAGTATAATATATAATAATATTATTTCCAAAGTTATTTCATTTCCAAGATTATGGGGATTCCTAATCAACAAAGAAAAATAAGGGTCTCATGTTGTCTAGACATTCACTTTTAATAGGATAAATAAAATAACGAGGCTATCTAAAGCCCATTAAGGTGGTTCGTTTTCCATACAAAAACTTTATTATTCTTTATTATTAACGAAGTCAGTTTAGAGTTTCGATACTAAATATATGTGCAACTATTTACTTTCCGGGAGTTCTTTGCGCGGAGTTAATAAAATAATGTTATTTTATACAGAAATAATGCATATAACAACGTGATTTATTTAAAATATTTCACATATGGAAAACGAACCACCTTATTTAGTCTAAATCGATAATCTCAATGGAAAACAAACGAATAAAGTTTGAGGATTATTACATTGTTTTTATATCAGCAGATGAACTTGATGATAGGTGATATTGGGTCTAAAATGCTAATTTGTGCGTTAGCACTTGCAAATAAGAACGGCACATTTTTTTTATGTCAGGTATCGACAGACGAGCATGAGGTTCACTAGATGGTAAGTGATACCTCAGCCACAGAACATCTGCCACTGTCCACCTAATTTTTACTTTTTTTGAAACCGAATCGAGCAATATGCACTTCACAGTTTTTCCATCTATGAACAGTGGCTTCGTTACCCGGTCGGAATTTCGATATTCCTCACACCCGATCAATGCCCGATACTTAAAGAAAATTATAAACATATCGTTCCGGTGGGATTTGAACCCACGACCCATCGATGCGCACGGTAGGTGTTCTACCGAACGAGAAAACGAGCCCGTCGAATAAACATATAATAATAATAATAATCGTTATTCTGAACTTAAAAAAAATATCAAAAAAACAATGATCGGCTCTGACCTCTCAGCTAGGGTTTACCTGTGTTAGGGAAGTCAGTTCCTTCCCACAATAGTATCATTTTATTTAATTAAGATTAAAGTAGATTTTTAAATTAAAAGATTTAAATTAAATATATGCAATATTGTATTTTATTAACCTTAGTATAGAACGCAAGATCTTGTTGCCACTAGTCATTATGCTAATGAAGGCGTCAATTATTGTTTTTCCTCGAAATCTCGAAATGATTTTTTTTTCACAAACGAACAATTCTAAGGTCATGTCCTTGCAGCGAGAAAAAAATAAAGGAAGCGAGAATTAGCAATCATCGACAACACGTAATTTTGTCTATGCCTTTTATGTGTTATAATGACGGAAAACCTTGAGCAAACGCTGGATTAGTGGCAAAATTGAGAAAACAAAACGTTTTCCTCGTTGCTTTGGATATCCTTATAAATCTGTTAATCAATTCCAAATGTATTCGCTGAAGCGAAGGCTATGCCTACCTTCATTAAAGAAAGAGAAAGATACTGTTTATTTGTTACATTTTCAGAAACAAATTAAATCTATTTTCTTCCTTTGCCTGATTCTAGAGAATATTAAAGTAAATTGATGTGTATTATTACTATTGTAACCGAGTCTTTGTAAGCTAAACCATTGTTGAAAAGAGTGTCCATGGAGTTTCTTGCCGGTTCTTCTCCATGAGACCCACTTTTTGGAACCGTGCAACTAGACGTTTCATAAGAGCCTGCAAGGGCCTATTTGAAATAAAAAACTTTTGATTTTGAAATAAAATAATACATATTTTTACTTTTACTAAATATTCTATAAAATAAATTAAAATACGGACAAAAATTCCATCCTCCCTTTTGCCATGAGACGGGCAAAAAACACTTCTTAAATAATTTACTTTGCCTTTTTATATTTAATTACAATTTAGTAAATTATTTTCCATTTAAAAATACATCGTATTATTTTCCAGACAGTAAAATAATATCCAAGTATAATAGACAAAGGATTGATTAGTTAGGTGTATGTGATTAAAGTGAAAAGGCATTAAATTGAGAATTGAGTTTTTTTGGTAAACAGAATACAAAAGCAATTTCCAATTTTTCTACTAATATAGAAGTTTTGTAATTAAAAAATGACATCATTGTGACTGGCACGTTAGTGCGTAGGACAGTACATATGCTTTGTAAAGGCGGGTCGTTGACGGTTTTAGTGTTAACGAAATGAAACTGTTAATTAAAAACTGATAACGTGTTAAAAAAGCAGCAAATTTTATTAGCGGGTTGCAGTTAGCGACTACGCATTGAATTTTCGTTGAGCTAATCCGCGCGTTGCGTTCGAAAATCGTTGAATGAAACAGTTAATATATTTAACGGCTTTTGCGATAAACGAAAAGCAGCTAATTCGTTAACATTAGAAAAGCGGCTAAAAAAGCTGCTTGTTGAATTAACGCCCACTCCTAATGCTTTGCGTTCATGGGTTCGAATACCGCTGGGTCTGACATATCTATACTTTTATTAATATTTCTTTTTTCTCTAAGTTTAGCCACTTTGGGAAATAAACGGGTGACTACCAAGCCGAATACGGAACCACGTGAAGTACAGACTGCTTGTTTCGGTCTTAGCCTATGGATACTAACTACCATAAACTGAACCTCGTACTCATCTATACTAATATTAAAAAGAGGAAATATTTGTTTGTTTTCTTACGATTTAACTCAAAAACTACTGGACCGATTTAAAATATTATTCCACCAATACATTATTAGCGCATAACAGGCTATTATTTTTATGTATAGTACCTACATCTATATGTGGTATTATATTGCCCCGAATATGTGGTTTTTTTTTGAAAAACAAAAATTTAATTAAACTTTTACGTCACAACCCAAGTCTAAAAGTTTTTTTTACATAACATAACATTTTAAGTATGTTATTGTTTTATTTATTCGTTTAAACTTTCAAGGCTCCCCCTAAGCATCTTATATTTTGAAGAGATTCTACCCCCCATTAAAAATAAAGGGATAACGACGATATACCTACTACATTCATAATTCATACTTGTAGTGAAACACAGTTAGTTGACTCAACGCCGGTTTTATTAATGTACCCTCTATACATACATGAGTTACAGAAAATGTTAATATTCAAATCTACCTCAATACTAAAAAAACGTATATATTTCCAGGGCCGCACATTCTCATCTCTTATCAAAGAATTCATTGCGAGCTACGCCAATCTCCGTGACTTCGAGAAAGAATATAAGACCGACAATGGAAAGCAAGCCTACGATAAAACATTAGCCAACATGGAACAAAAATACCCCTACTACTTGAAAGAGATGCAGGGAGTCGCTGACGGTGCTAAAGTACCATTTTATCAGGTATGCTATGAAATCAGACAATGCTGGTGTTTGGGCAATGTGTTTTTTAAGTATATTTCTCTTTTTTTTCATCGACATTTAATTTAACCCGTGAAACATATTTTTTCTTTAAGTTCTATTCGCTTGAATCTTTACTCAGCGGTTTATCGGGTTTATCTGATAACGATAATACAAAAAGTCGTTTGACGACAGTAAAAGTTGGTTTTGCGTGTTGTTCCCACGATAATGTGCTTGCTCCTAAATATTTCACCATGCCTACTGCTTATAGAGAACAAATCGTTGTTATTTTTTCTTTAATTTTTTATTATTATAGCTAATTACTTCAAGATGTCATTTGGAGCACGGTGTAATGGTAAATGACTGAAACATTTTGTAAAACAAAGACTTGGCGATTTAAAAGAGTGGCGGAGAGTTTATTGCCAGTTCTTCCCGTCCGTTCTACGCCCTTGATATGAGAACAGTAAATGTAAAATTAGAATCATTTAAAAAAATATTGACATTCATAAGTGCACATACAATAAATTATTTGATTTCATTTGGTACTAGAGAGTTTTTGGGGTCGCTGATTATCGATGAATTTGGTCCGCTTTATCCAATGTATGGGACTAAAGATACAAAAACTCGTTTAACATTTTCATCAATATTCTCGCAATGTTACAGTTTGGCATCCACCATCTTGAATTTCGAAAATCTTACGTTATCAGTGATCCCAAAAATCCACTCGTAACAAGATTTCATGTTATAGATTCTTGGAAAATGAAATTTTCCGAAAACAACGTAATTTTTCAGTTTTCTTATTTTTATATCTTATATTAAAAACAATTATGTGAATTAACCTAATAATATGTTTTTTATCACTTTAACTGTTTGTTTCATCGGTTTAACAAATAAAAAAATAAGCAAATGGAAGGAGGATAAACGTATACAATACATATTTTGATACAGGCCACGCCATCTATTGGAATACCTTAACATCGTGTCCACGCAAAATAACCTTCTACATAGAACTTGCCCTTTTAAAACTAAGAAACAAACCTAAAAAGCACCTGCTGGAAATAAGAAGTGATATATGTTTTTTTCGTCTTAAAATATGCCCCTTCATTCGTGAATCAAACGCAATAGCTAATAATAATATACATATCGTGGGTGATGCAAGATTAAAAAATTATAAAAATAAAATATTTTAATTTCTTTACAGTTGTTCCTTTTGCAAATGGACGACATCATTGGTACAATTAACGAAAACCACATCCCAAGAAACGACACTGGTGGATGTAGTTCCATTGGAATAAACACTGCTAATGATGTGAGGATATCTTCAGTATTGTCCTTTTTTCACACACAGACAGACGAGCTTACCTCGACCTTATGATAGTTTTGGTCACGGCTCACCTATTTCTTATTTGAGCATTCAAACATCCATAGAATACAGCTAAGCCTAAGCTTAGCTCTTTAAATTTAAAACTTAGAACCCACCGAAATAAAAAGTAGATGCACTAATTATTATTATTTTTTTCAATGTACTTATTACATACTATTAGAAAGAAAAAAACATTATTTTTTTGTACTTTTCTATTCTATGTTAACAATTTTATTGTCATATTTTCAGGCGGTCTTAGCACACACTGAGGATGCATTCAGCGAAACGCTGAATCACTTTTATATCATGTCAGCTCATATAATTCCCACTCAAGAAGACAAAGATCATGGGGTAAGTGCTTCTTTGTTCATACTATCGTTGCTAATATCCTACTTAATTATTTGTACAAACATGAAGATTTTAGATTGGAGATTGGTCTGAAGTTAATAGGAAAACCAGAATTCTTTTAAATAAAATACTGTATACCGGATTAAAACGCGATTTATTATTTAAATTATTTATCTCGACGTTTCGGATGCTTTTCAGCAACCGTGGTCGCGGGAGACTCCAAGTCCAGTCTCCCGCGACCACGGTTGCTGAAAAGCATCCGAAACGTCGGGATAAATAATTTAAACAATATAAATAATAAATCGCGTTTTAATCCGGTATACAGTATTTTATTTAAATGTGTGATACTCGCGTTAATAAAAGACAATATAACCAGAATTCTTATTTTAAACATGTTTATATACTGTAAAGTTTCATCAAATTTTTGCGTCAAAGAGTTGTAACAAACATCCTCACAAACTTTCACATTTATAATATTATAGTAGGATTATGTAAATGTCGAAGATGACGAGCGTATATGAAAATGGAGAAACGAAAGATGTACCTATGCATTGTGAAAGAGGCTTGAAATGTATGTTTGTGTTGAAACTATATATGATTTTTAATGTATATTGTAGGCTGTTGAAGAGCGATTCGCATCTCTTTGCTACGCGGGACACATGCCTGGTTACACAATGGGTTACAACGCCAACGGACTGGTCTTCTCCATAAATACACTAAGCCCGATGATCTTGAAGCCTGGAAACACTCGTAAGTGATATTTGATGTTCTTTACTAACAGTTTCCTCATGGTACTTTATTTTCAAGTTTAGTAAGATGCGCTTATAATCAGTGGCGGGACCACCATACAAGCCCAAACGCCTGTTTTGCCTTATTAATGCATTAAAAAGAAATATAATAATGCCATGAGTCATATATAACTTATACGATAACGTAATTATATAAGTTATATAAATATATAAACACATATTATGTTAAAATCGGCAAGACGGGCTTTTGGGCTTGTATGGTAGTCCCGCCTAGTTAGTGTTGAACTTTAATACCCTATCTAAAAAATAAAAATCATATGTGGAGGAAGGGAGGTGTCCTCTTCCTCCAACCTAAAGGGAGGATCCTCGACCAGTCAAACCACTGATTGGCCGGCCCTAAGGCCCCAGTGGTTGTAGTCGAGATGTTGTATATATACTCAGCGCTCCGAAACATTTATATAGCGCGATTAAAGATTAGACGTCTTCGTATTGTTTCTTGGCGCAGATTGTAGATGTCGCTACATACTTTTATGTTTTTGGAAGTGAGGGTACTACAGTTAATAATGAAATATCTACCTTTTTTCCTCAAGGTAGAGAGATTGAGAACATAATCCGTTCAAATAGGATTTTTATTTACAAATTCTATTTCAGCAAGAACATTCATCACCAGAGCGCTGTTGACCGCCAAGAACTTCGAAGATGCGAAAAGAATCCTCCTCGATGAGGGTCTTGGAGCCGGTAATGGCTGTTCTGTTAACATGATCTGGACTGACGAGAATGGGGAAAGAAGCCTATACAATGTGGAGATGGCACCAGACCTCACATCAAACAGGTCCTTGCTAAATGAAAAGAAATTTGAAAATGATGTCTCTATACATACTAACAAGTGAGTACACCTACTCACCACCAGTCTAGTAATACCAAGTGAATATAGTCGTAACACTATTTACAATGTAGTTATTTTCTCGCTAGATTTCGATAACGATTTGCTTAAACTATCTTTGATTTTATTTATTATTTATTAAATATAGAATATCTTATAGAAATCCTATCACTATAAAGGATGTTTTATGTGCTCTTGACTGTCCCTACAATTCATACTTTATCCCTCAATCGTATCGTAGCTACTGCCGTATCAGATGTATCAAAGATACGGGGCCCCATAGCTACAGGGCCCCGAACTCATGTACTAGAACTGTTTAAACAACAGTTAGGTAGGACGGCCCCCCAACTTATGATACAGGGCCCATCAAGGGTAAGCTACGCCCTTACATCCACCATTACCTATATCAACTTTCCCCACCCAGAGCCCCAAAGGAAATACTCGTAACAAAATATCCCAAGAGACAAAGTCAGCGCTAAATTCCTTTCCGACTCATATTTAATACTAGCAATCCACCCCGGCTTCGTACGGGTGCAATGTATATGGATAATTTTCCCTGTTTTTGCAACATTTTTCACGGATGCTTCGCTCCTATTGGTCGCAGCGTGATGTTATATAGCCTAAAGCCTTCCGATAATTGGACTATCCAACACAAAAAGAATATTTCAATTCGAACCAGTAGTTCCTGAGATTAGCGCGTTCAAACAAACTCTTCAGCTTTATAATATTAGTATAGATAACAAAACATGAATTCCCTTCAGGTACCTTCGTCTTCAATTGAAAGAAGTCAATGGCCCCATAATAGACAGCAGCAACGCACGTCTGGATGCTATTTACAAACACCCTAAGCCCAAGAACCGGGATGATCTGCAGAATATTATCTCCGACACTTCGAGACAGGACTTCCAAGTGTTCCAGGAGAAAGAAGATTCTGTCATCAAGACTATTGCGGCTGGTGAGCAAATTATCTAACTAAATCGCTTTATATGACATTTTCATAATATGTTCAATTGCACTTTTGACGGGCTCGATGGCGCGTTTGGTAGAACAACTGCGGTGCGCACCGATGGGTCGTGGGTTCGAATCCCTTCGGGACGACACGTTTATAATTTTCTGTAAGCATGTCTTCCTCATGTCTGGTAACCTCGAGTATTGAACGGGTGGAAGAAATATCGAATTTTAATTTTGAACTAAAATAATATAGACACATATAGTCAAATAATTAATATACGTCAGGCTGTATGTAAAATACTGCTAACTCTTATGAAAAATTCCAGGTATTTTTGATTTGGATGAAAAGACTTGGAACATCTACATAAACAAACCAAACGCATCGGAGCCAGTCGCCATTATACCTATAAGGTTCACCAATATTGGGAAATAGATTATTTTAATTGAATTAATATCCTTATGTACTTATTTAGTATTGCTAGCTGAGTGTATTAAAATATATTATAAGTTATTTATTTATCTTATTCTTATCCTCTGAATTTGATAAAAGTATTATATATCCCCAAACTATGTGAACCAAGAATGTCTTCGATTCCAACAAGATATTCAGGACCGAATTTAGAGTTGTGGATGCCTTGGGGCAACAATGGAGTGGGGCCCCAAATTATTTTCATATTCACAATATAATCGTGTTTGTAAAGTAGGTAAGGGTAAAATTATTTACTAGTCGAAATGTTTGTGGTGGGGGCCCCGGAGCTGTAGCCTCCCTCCCCCAAATCCGCCCCTGAAGATATTTAGTTATTGTTTTCAGCTCAATAGTCACTGACTCAACCAACCAAATAACGTACTGACCATATCACCAGAAAGCATCCGAAATGGTATGATATCAATAACAATTAAAACCAACTTATCGGGTTTTAGTCTTAAAGATAGACAACCGCATAGTAGACTAAACACATACACAGACCCTCACCAACTCGATGTCTGACGATCAAATACTTTGCGATATCTAATGACCAAATCAGGGACTGAAACCGGTTAATTTTTATTTTCCAAAATACGTGTCTGTCTGAGATACCATGATATTAGTTTTAAAAAGTAATACACACTAAACTTACCACAGTAATATTTTTCAGTAAATATGAATAAAAACGAAAGAATGAATATTAACAAAAACCTTTATTATACCGGTATAACTCCCATAGTAAATTAACCGGTATTCAGTCCTTGGACCAAATACACAAACGCTCAGAAGTACTGCTGTCCCTTTCATTAACATACGTTACATGAGAAATAGATACATTTTGAGCTCTCAATTTTAATTATCATATCTGTATCCACGGTAAGGCACTTTTTACCACGCACGAAGTCTCAGTGGAACCATCAAGAAACGAGCCTATTCTTCTACCTTAAAGGACGGCAACGCATCTACAAACCTCTGGATGTCCATGAGCGGCTATAATCAGTTGCCACCTTCCCGTTTGCCTCCTGCGATAGTTAATATAATAATTAATACAATACGTATTACTTATAGAATATGTTTGTTGCATAATAGTTCTGGAATGGTATAGATTTAATGACAAATGGGGAATTACAGGTTAGAATGGCGAGTAATTCTGCCAAGCAACTTACGTGAGCATTTATTATCGTGTAAACCCCATTCTCATACAAGTGTTACGATAATAAATTCTCACATTTAGAAATTGAAACAGCTTACAGCCAAGTCATTTCTTACTATATATTTATATCCATTAGGATAATTAAATTATTTATATTACGAGATATTTGTGTGTCTAGAACATTGTAATACTTTGAGTGTCAAATAAAGAACAAGCATTTATTTTGTGTTTTATTTTTATTTTCCCTACATATTATTATCTTATTAATAAAAATATGATTTATTAATGTGCCCTTAGTTTGTAGCGTAACCATGAGTTGATTCATAAAAGTGATAATATTATATATTCGTATGGCGATTCATAGCCTACCTTTTACATTGTGTCATAACTCATGGTTTAGATACTGTTTTTAGACTTCTACGAGACTTCTTTACTAACTTCTACTAGTTACTGCATAGATACTATACCTACTAATAATAACTAAAAGATAGCATCAATATAAGCAAAAGAGACGACTATCGGCATAATCTATAGTAAGGCATTTCCTACTCTACATTCAATTTTTTTTTCAATAGAATGAGCATAAATGAGCTTAAAAAATATTAAAATATCGTTCTGTACGGAGCATCAGTATGAATATTATTAAATATGCCAATTTTCCCCCAAACAAAATAAATTATCATTATCATAATAATATATACTTAGAAGAGAATTTAAAATTATATAATTTTACTGAAAATTTAGATTAATTTGAGTGAAGGTTAAACAGAATAATATTATAATCTTATTTAAGAAATATTTATCAACAATTAGATTTTTTTAACTTTACTTTTATTACTTACATATATTACAGATTAAATGCTATTAAACGTTAGAATTTATTATTAATTACAATATATTTCACTAATAATAATAAGTTTCACTAATAATAGTAATTAATTTGCTGTGGCTTTACACAAATAAAATTATTGCTTTAGGAATACGCGTTAGAAAAGATAAAATGATAATAACACAAAGCAAATAAACTTACAATTACTATTAGCATGTTATACATTAGAAAACTACATTTTCTTCAGAACTGTTTCACATTTTCTAACCGAGAATTTTTTACAAATTCAAGTTCCTAAACTAATTATTTATATACAATACAGTATTTGTCAACTGGGATGTATCGGTTATATAGAAGTTCTTCAGAAAGATTTATATCAGACACGAAAAAAGTCATAGAAAAAAATCTCATTCGCATTGCATCATAAAAGCATACAAAGAAAAGTTCGCATTGCAATATTTGCTGTGTCCTCACTCCTTCCATCTTAAATATTCAATTGTACTGAATTTTTATATATCCGGGTAACTCAATAAAATGTGAAAATAATTTTCATACAATTAGTAAAATTACTCACTTCTACAATTTACCATATTGTCATTTTTAATAAAAAAGCAATGTATTAATGATATACTATAATATATACAAATTTATGTAGTTTTTTTATATCTGTATACTGAATCTTAATAGAAAAAACAATAAACAATTTAGGTACTCTAAGTATTTCAATAATATTTATATTGGTGATAACCAATACTTCCCATGAGACAAATCTAATAATAATAATATTTTAAAATAAAAGCCATAATAATCAGTATTCATTTGTTACAATGAGTCAAATTATAATATATTAGCACTTGTATTTTTAGAAAATATTAGATTTATAATTAGAGTTTAGGTACATACATGTATTGGAATACTAGGAGTTTATTAATAGAAAGACAATTTACATTTGGAATTAATAAAACGATATATTAGCCACATCCACACCCACCCATCGGTGGTGGGGCGGGCCCTCCAGATGGGCCAAAACCTCCATATTTTCTAGACGGCGGCTTTGGTGGTCTGCAAATAAATGTATAGTTATATTAGTGTAGGTATTTGGTAATGAGACCCCCTATATCATATACACATACCTAAACTTTATGATTAAATAATTTTATATTTGACTAATGGACATAACCGACTTTGTCCGGCCCAAACATTGACTTCAAAAATAAAAAAACCTAACCTATAGCAGCTCTATCGGGTCCAATTGATAATCTAAACCATCAATCAAACACACCAAAATAGATAATTATAAAAAACAATGTACATTATTTCATACAACTTCTCAACTTTTTGTTTAATGGAATTTCTAATATTATAATTGATTTGGGTAATTTGGGTAATGAACAATAATAGGATAATTCCTACAATTGTAGAATTATAGAAATGGAGCATATTATGTATGTCAACAGAATCATTGATTGCATTATGTCAGATACGGGTGACTAATAATAAAGGACATAGATTTACATAAAATCACAGGCCCATACTAACTTTTGGCACAGAAAAGTAATTTTGCTTTTGACCTGTAGAACGCGCGGCAATGTATAGGTGTGACACACATTTAAACAGTCCGCTGACTCCACTCTTCGCGTTGTCTCGCTTGCTCTTAGGAGCGAATAGCAAGAACGCTCTAAAAGCGGCTGGGTGCGAGAGAGTGCGCGCTATAACCCCAACGTCATAGTGTTCGTTCACACGGATTATAGCAGCACCGCGGTGGCTGGGGTGAGAACTTCTCTTACTCCAGAGAAACCATGCCAAGGGCGGCTATATGACCTGTGCTTCTAAGTATGTCTATGTTCATTGCTAATAATAATGAAAATGTGTAATCAGTATTGAAGTACATACCCACTGCCTGGCGGGCGAAAGTCAGTCACATATTTGTTTCCATGCTTATTGAAGTTAGGATTGATTAAAGTCTGGAAACTAAACAAAAATGTATTTAAAAACTGATTATCTATTATTATATTACTATTATAATTGTGATAGTCATATTATGATGATTATTGTAACATCACACCATAAAATGTTAATTGCAGGCCAAAACCACTTTCTTTTACGCACTTTGTTATTTTTTCTTGATACTATTTAATTATAGTACTATCTGCCTGTTGATCCTGATTTTAGGATTTTTTCTAAATAATTTTATAACCATAAAAATTGAAGTGTCCGAAAACTAGGAAAGACAGAGCAGATTCAACTCGTCCATTAAATTTTTAAGGTATGAGGCATGCATTTTGGCTTCAAACAATAAAAACATTATTTATTATTATAATTCATTTAATATATTGGTATCAAGCTATGGAAACTATGTAGTGTACTATTACAATTTTTCAACTAAACGCTGAATTATCAAATTCCATGCTAACATAATTATGAATTATCTATACTAATATCATAAAGAGGTTTGTACATTATCAACAAATAACATAGGCTTTTTTGTGTTAGCACCTGTGCAAAGCCGAGGCGTGTTGCTAGTGAGAAATACTTACAGGTAATAGAAGAAATTCAGGAAACTCCAAAACCACTTAAAAGATGTGAATGGAGCCTTCTCCACAACAGAACCATCTGGAATAAAAATTAAGAATAAGAATTGATATACTGTAAGACTTCCCAAACTACAGAGTTGGTTATATCTTGAAAAAGCCACTTCCTACCAATTACTGGCATATAATATTGTTTGCAATTAAATATTAACTGCATTTTCTTAATATATTTTCATTATAAAATGTATTATTCCTTTACAGGTATTTAAAATGAATTATATTGATTAACTTATGTACAATAACAAGTTAAGTACATTAAAGGCCGGCAATGCATCCTCAAGATCTCTGGTGTTGCGGATGTCCATGGGCAGCGGTAGTCACTTACCATTAGGTGACACACCTACACAAACAGACGTTTGCCTCCTCTCATATAAAAAAACATAATGCTATCATTTAGTCTATTCAAATAGAAAGCATTGTTTATTTCAGAGATCTTTTATTTAGTGTAAGATTCTATTACATCTCATATTTTTGAAAAGCTGTACGGTTTTTTAATATCAAGAATTATTTGATTAATGAATTTCCCAAAATCTTTGTTTGGGTCAATTGATATTATTTAATATTGTCTTTTATTAACGCGAGTATCACACATTTAAATAAAATACTGTATACCGGATTAAAACGCGATTTATTATTTATATTGTTTAAATTATTTATCCCGACGTTTCGGATGCTTTTCAGCAACCGCGGTTGCGGGAGACTGAAAGATGACAGTTGTCTTATATTTGAAATGTCACAACATTCCAATAATCCGGCACCCTTTGGTTTTTAATAGTGCCGAATTAGTGAGATTCTACTGTATTTAACATTGTGCAATATTTAATTCATCTTTTAGGCATTTTTGGGATACTCAGTCTGATATCACTCTCTACTTTTTAATTCATAGTATGGCCTAGATCATCTATTTATTTGTACACACTGCCAGGACTATTGAAATACTAACAAAACAATTATCATGTCCAGTCATTAACTTTATTTGATAGTAAAAACATTGGTAAAATTATGGTACTCACCTCCAATTTTATTCATTTTGAAATATGATAATGTACACATCTTCCCGAGTAATTATATATATGTGATATAGGGTTTTAAATGTTAAACAATTACCAACAGTGAGTTTACAATTTTTTTTATTAAGCATTAAAATCCCTATAACTACTAAATAAATTAAGACCTCCTATTACATACACATATAAATAGAATATAATTACTAGTGAAGATGTGCACAATATAATAGTTAATAAAATCGGAGGTGAGTACCGTTTTCTGTAGTTTTACTAAAATATTAATTAAAACTAAGTATTCAATCTCAATAATAGTTAAGAAAATTATAAATTAATATAAACATTACAGTTATCAAACATTTATATAAATTCGACCTCAAATACACAGGAAATGTGTCACAAATTGAGCAATGTGTTTATTGCACAATATAAAAATCTTTCTGGATACTAACTACTAATAGAGAAAAAAAATTAAATAACTACGAGAAAAAATGTCCTAAAACAAGGTACTATGTACATCAGTACCAAACATTCTGATGTACATAAAATTAGGTATGTTCGTAGAGTTATAAGTAACATTCTGAAACCTCGAATTTCTTAAAACGAAAAAGCATTTATCTACATAAAATGTACCTACTACGCCTACATGAACACTACATGATAACATGACTGACGTCATGACGTGGCCTGAGTGCAACCTTCGAGATTATCGTTCGGTTTGTATTTGGATATTATATATTTATCATAATTTTTAACAACTTTGTACTAAATTGCACTTACCAGCTTTAACATAAACCATTTTTGAGGCAGGAAACCCACAAAGTACGTATTTTACAATGAATGCAAAATTAATAACTCCACTCAGCAGTTAGCAATATATAGATTATAGTCATACACAAAGAGTAGTCCAAATCAACATACACTAGAGCTGTAGCAAACCGTATGTATTCGTTACTGAGTAACGGGTACGCCATCTAGTACCGAGTAACGAAACGTTACTCACGAATACTTTTCGTTACTCGCATGTTTCGTATCATGGTTATATACGCTGTTTCAATGACGCAATGTAACTTCAAATATTCAAAACAAAGTTTTCTTTAACAGAGTATGCAGTAAAAAAAAGTATATACTTGTGAAAAAGTGTTTTCATAAAATTTTGCCACTAAAATTTCATAAATTTTATGTAATACTATGAAATAAACGAAAGTGAAAGTTTTAGTCTCTCATGAAATTCTAAAATTATTTCACTGTAACTTAATTTTCAAACAATTAATTAAATCGCACGCCTGCGCGCAACTTTAACTAGTTCTGTGTATTTGTTTCTCTAGCATCACATAGCATGTTATGACTTTATGATGTATTAGGAGTAACGAGTAACGATACGAAAGTAACGAGTACTGAATGTATAGTAACGAATACATACGGGTACGTTTTTTTTTCGTTACTTTTACACCTCTAACATACACTTGACTCTTGACTTCTTGACTTCTTGTGTCTATTTGTATTTTGTGACCAAAGAGTATAGGTACTACCGACTATGTTCCGGCCAACGAATATTAAAATTTCGAAATAAAAAAAATCTCATTGTTTAGATCTTAATTTGCCCTTTGGACCTACGTTAATTATTTTATAAGCCCGTTTTTCGTTTATCCAGGATAATTCGAAATAGAATTTTCCATTTTCTTATATTTCAAATAGTCATATCTCTTTGAAAAATGATTATTGTTTACTCCATCAAGCGTAAAAAAATTGCCCTTGGGCTACTTTAATTTGCCCGCGTGCAAATTCTTAAAAATATTCAATAATTAACAAATAAATAATAAAAAAAAACTGTCGTGACATTTTCAAGCCAATTATTTGCGCATTGCGCATGCGTATATAAATTAACTTTCAGAAAAATGTGTAAATGTTCATTTTATGCCTTCCACAATCATCCTTTTCTTAAAATAAGCGATATTTAATTTTTAAAAAATATTTTATTTTCATTAATTTGAATTTCGCGCGAAAACTGCCGGTCACGTGACATTTTCGGCGATGATGTCACATATTATATAAATAAAACGAGCTATGAATTATTATACAACGCTCTAAGCGCATTTGAGAGGACATTTAAAAAATATTTTTATTAATAGTATTAAAATACTTGGAAAATAATTACAACGTACAAGACGTGGGCCGTGTCAATGTGAGGAAATACTACCGTTAATGTCCTGAAAATTTATTTATACACATACTTAAATGTTTAAACGTTGAAAGCAGTGGATAAAGTTAGCATTAAATTGTTTAGAACTTGGTGTCTACATTGCAGACAGAGGATTTAAACATATAGAAGAACTATTACTGCAAAAAAGAAATAATTTAATAAGATAGTGTCTAATCTAACTGTAAATTATCAAAACAAACCAGGTAGCAAGTTTAAGGATTCATATTGATATAGATTTTTACAAAGCAAGAATTTTCTGTTAAAACCTCATACTATACTTAATAAGAAACTATGTATTAAAATATGAAGATTACTGTGTTGTTATTGCATGTGCAATGATTTCTGTAGTTAATCAGTAATGGTAAATGGAAATTAAAAATACATTATTTATTATGATTCAATTGTTTTTATTTGGTACTGATATGGACAAACTTGTTCCAAAAAGCCATTAATTCAGACAATAAGTCTTCTATGTATTTAGCCAAATCTTCAATCAATACTTGGCAATAAATATGTTTGTAATATATCATCAATTTGATAATTTTTTTCTAAAACAGTATCACCATTAAAAATCTCATCAAGAAATGCTGCTATCATAGGATACTCCTGACATAATATGAACAGGCAGACATACAGATTTTCAGTATTAAATCTACAGCTCAAATAATTCAATAAGAGCAATTGCGTTGTTTTGTCTTCATAACCATGTTAATGTTTTAGAATTTAGCATTTCTACAAATTTTTATTCATTTTTATGTTATAAAGTATATAATCTCCATCTTGTCAGGTGTATAAGGAATTATTACTGTTTCCTGTACATATTTTTTATTTAATATGCACTTCAGAGTACTAGTGCCCGTAGTTTTGATTTTTTCCAATAACATTCAGTGGCAGTGCAACTTGGCTCCTCACTTGTATGAGTCCACATTTACAAAGCCGCTGCATGTTTGCAGCACCATTGTGAAGATCTAAAATTAAAAAAAAACACTTCGTATTTAAGTAAGCATTTCCTCAATCTTATAACTATTTACACTTTTTATAGCCTAAGAATTATTAATATTATCGACTTAATAAATAAATGGTGTATTACTTTGTTTATTCAAGTACTTACATGGAAGTTTTTGTTTTCCATAACTCTGCAGAACTTAGGATAACACTAAGAAATTTGCGACTATAAATTAACTACAATTATACTTTGGATATATTTGCACTATCAGATTTTATATATCCTGGCTCCATTTAGTGAAACTTTTCACAAGTAAGCTTCAATAAAAACAATAAAATAACACGATATTAATTTTCAGACGTTTTGTTTACATGTGAAATGACATCATACGATGTTCAATCATGGCCGCCTCCGTTTCATTACTTTTAGTCGACAGATAAAAAATCGCAAATTTATTTAAAAAAAAATATATATTTAAAATTTAATTTAATGCAAAAAACATATTCAATAATTATCCTTAACATATAAACTACTATATCCAGTAGATTGCATATTTTATTGTTATAACTGTCAAGTAGCCAATTGGCTTGAAAATGCGACGACAGTTTTTTTTTATTATTTATTTGTTAATTATTGAATATTTTTAAGAATTTGCACGCGGGCAAATTAAAGTAGCCCAAGGGCAATTTTTTTACGCTTGATGGAGTAAACAATAATCATTTTTCAAAGAGATATGACTATTTGAAATATAAGAAAATGGAAAATTCTATTTCGATTTATCCTGGAAAAACGAAAAACGGGCTTATAAAATAATTAACGTAGGCCCAAAGGGCAAATTAAGATCTATACAATGAGATTTTTTTTATTTCGAAATTTTAATCTTTGTTGGCCGGAACATAGTCGGTATAGGTACTACTTAATCTGAGATAGGTACTGTTTGTGACTGTTGTTGACAATTTGTCAATTGTCAAAAGTCATACTAGAATATTGTGAATTACATTCAACCTGGGTAACTTTAGCCCAGTTTAGAAGGATTTTAAGGTACTACGCGTTTACTAATGCTTTATTGTTTTATAAGTTAGTGTTTTTGGTGGGATAGTACCTCAGTAAATCTATATTATTTTAAAATATATAACTAAATAACCTATACATTTCCAAAAAATTGGTGAGCCAAAGTTACAATGAGAGTTGGGTAACAGTGTCCCACTTAAGGACGTAATAAGTAAAATCGATAATCTAAAAATAAACTTATGTTTTAAGATTAAAAATAGTCAATTTAACCATATGATATCTTTTTTTTTGGTTAGTAATATTGTTTCCAAAATTATAACAAAATGAAACGCCTTGATAACCTGGAAACAACTTTCATTTAAAGTTCTTTAGGTATTTTTTACAATTATAATCAGACTTTTACTCACTTAAAATTACAGAACAAAGTTAAAATTATTTAAATAATAGAAAATTTCTATTTACTAAACACTTAACTTCAAAACAAAACAAACGTTGATTCTCAGTTTTAATTTTACCATCGTCTAAATATACTTTGGGGACTCCACGTTAGGATATCAAGTTTCGGTAATGATCCTTCCTGAAAAAAAAAAGACTTCGTATTAACAATGCAAAATCGAGATCTTATATCAGGCTTTTTGGTCGTATTTCCAATTTTCTTTTTCTTTTTGGACTTTACTTGTGTTTGTTCATCTATATTCTCTAGTATTCCTTCACAATTTCATACTTTCCTAAAATATGACCTTTTAAAGACTTTCTTCAGTCATCTGAGAATCAATAAATGAAAATGAAATGAAATGAAAAAATACTTTATTTTATAACATTAAACAAAAAGTACGTAGAAGTGGCGGTCTTACTAGTAATCTCTTCGAGACAACCATACGAGGAGATCTCTTGACTGAAAATTTCGTAATTGGTATGGTACCAATCTAAATAAATAAAATTGCATATATAAAAACAATAATAATAAACTTTGTCTCTATGAAGTAAAGTTTTAATGAAGAAAATGGGAGTTTGTCTTGGGCTCTTGGGTCAAAGTTACCCTAAAATGTCTCAAAAAGTACCTGATTTAAGACTTCATTTTAATATCCAAGAATTATTAAATAAAAAACTACTAACTCATGACCAATTACAGCATTATAAGTAACCTGAAACATTATTCTGTAGTATAAAACAAAACAACAACTTTTGAACAATGTTTTTCGTTACTAACTTTTTGCCACTAATTTTTCGATCCACAGAATGAAACAAATATTTAACCAAATTTAACTGAGGATAACCTTTAAAAATATAGTAGTACTACAACATTTACAAAGTTATTTTACGTAGAAGGTTTAAAAAAAATACTATGCGATTCAACTATGGAGGGTAGAGACAAGGTGGAATTTATTAGAAGTGTCCATAGAGTCAAGTGAAATTAAGGTGGCGCTGCTGTAAGCTAATGACTGCATTTGAAAGAAAGCGCCTAAAACTGTTAGAGTAGGACAGAATGAAACGAAGAAAGATATATATCCGGTCCGTAACGACTTTCAAAAATTTAGTTGTAAAGTAAAGTAATTTCTTACATTGATTAAATATATAAAAATAATTTAAAAAATTTCAGAATTCTTTTGAATAATGACGTTTTCAATTGCATACTCATTTACTTTATTTTTATAAACTACTCTATTCAGTACAACTACTTCTGTACTTTACTGTTTCCGTTTGGCATACTTCACTTCATTAATAATCGCCAATCACATCGTGGTCATCAACGCCTTTTAAAGTTTTTAGTTGGTTTTGGAACTATAATCTAACAGCTTATCATGGACACTTTTGAAAGTAAAGCCCCATATGAGAAATTCCTCCTTATCTCTACCCTCCATAGATTCAAATAAGAATAGGAACGTCAATGACCTCTACCTGTCAAATGTCATTTTAAAAGTACAGTTTGCAAAAAAACTTATTTGCAAATCAATAACGGTTTATTTTACTTTGTTTAATTGAGTCTTACTTAAATCAAATTTAAAAAATAACCTTAATAGTTTACATAAATTAGCTAAATATAATATTTAATTATTATTAAATACATAATATTTTTTTTAAACCATACTTTTTTCTTTCATATTTTCATTGTTGGCAAGAATTCGCCTGAAAGCGAAAGAGGACCCTGGCGCAAAGGCCCAGAAGCAATGCCAAGGCTATTTAAAAAAGAGGATGCTAGTCGGCTAATCGCCATTTTTCGTTGTTGGTGTATTTTGTCGTGCGACTGAGTGTTTGTGCTTGTGGGCTGATACTGTTTATTTTATTAATTCTGTTTGTTACATGTGATTAAGGTTTTTTCGCTCAAACTTCTTAAATAAATTTTTAATTTTTAAAAATCTTGTTTTGCACACCCTACCTAATTAGCCGCGTACTGATTGAGCGAGCAGCCTCAAGTCAAGACGTGCCTCGCCCGAGGCAAACGCACGCGCTGCCTCGCCCGAGCGTGCCGCGGCCCGAGCCGAGCGTTGTTGGTTTTTGTCGATGCTCAAAGGCGCCTCAGGGGGGTGAGCACGAATTTGTATGAAATTTCAAATAATTTTTTATACAACTGACAGTTTGACGATTCGAATACTTTGTCGATAGTCGTTCATGCTAGGCCCTCTGTACTAGATGTAAGCGATGAGATATACTTGCAAAATTCGATACCGGGGCTTCCAAGTACGAGTCCGTAAAAAAACCAGGGTCGAAAACCAGGTTTCATAATACTTGCATAGGAAAACGAACCGTAACGCCATACAAATAATGAGCATAATCGCATCTGCAAGAAAATACTTTAAAAGCATAAAATACTTGCATAGGATTATGCTCCTTATAAGTACAATATTACGGGTCGTTTTCCTATGCAAGTATTTTCATACTTGCAAGTTTTTCCCGCTCGCACCAGGGCGCCCTACTTCCAACCAAAGCCCTGGTTTTAAAACCTGGTGGCGTAAATACGTCTCATCTTTAGTCTGTTCGTTTGCCGCGCTCAATCAAGACGGTAGTGTTTTACCTCGCTTATTCGTTGCGTGTTAGTTGTGCGTCATGGATAAAGAACTGAGCGTCGATGCTCACGGTGGCTCGGCCTTGCCGCGCGAGGCAGCCTCGGATTAGAAAACTTACAGACCGAGACCGACTCGCACGGCGTGCGTACTGCGGCAAATGTCCGAGGCTGCCTCGCGAAGCCGCTCGCTTGGTCAGTACGCACTACGCGGCTATTGGCACAGAGCAAGTAATCACTACGTTTATTGGTTTGAATTGATAGCTATGGCGTCACAAAATGGCGCTAAGTCGATCCTATTCTTATTTGAATGAAGAATCGCATAGTAAACATACAAAGGGTGACTAGCAGCGTTGCCAGAAGGTTACTTTTGTAACCTTTTAGGTGATTTTTAACTCCTTCAGGTTACTTCTAGATTACATGACTCAAAAGATTACTTTTAGGTGATTTTGCGAAAATTGTAGCTTTAATTTTTAATTTCTTACATGAAACCTTAAAACGGAACGCAACGTTGGCTAACGAAGATCTTAATTCGTAGGCAGTGAGTGCAACTCTCTGAAGATTAATTGTTCAACTTCTAAAAACAAAAACAAGTATTTTTCTCTCGCACTGCTATTGTATCCATAACACAAACGACCAAACTCTCGTTTACTCGCTTATTCGATCAGATGGATCATTCGGTCGGGGACGCACTCGCATTTACTTTTGTTTATTTTGGAAACATAATTTAAACATTACTAAATTATCTGGGGGCACAGCAGTGCCCCCACCAAGTCGAGCAACAAGCGGCACGGCCGTACTATATATCATTTTCTCGAAGTAGTTCGGGCCATTTTCGACCCCCTATAACTTCGTTGTGGATAAAACTAAAAGCCTGAATTGTCAGCAACCAAGCATGCATTGTATAAACTCGGTATATTTAATAATTTCAATTTATTTAAACCAGTAGTTTTAGAATTATAACTAGCCAAGTTTGTTAATTTGTCACTCGCTCACTCACTCACTGGCTGACCGATCATCAAAACTCTAAGGCACTTCTAGCAGATTTAGAATCTTCAAATTTAGAATACAATTAGAGTTTGGTGTATAAATCAAGGAAATACTAAAATATTATGAAATATCGGTCCAGTTTTCCAGATATACAAACTATTAAGAGGAAAGATTTGTATTTTTGTATGTAACGAATAACTTAAAAACTACTGGACCGATTTCAAAAATTCTTTTACTGTTAGAAAGATACTTTATCACTGAGTAATATAGGCTAAACAATCAATTTAAATGGCAATCGCACTAAACAATATAATATATTGTATTACTTGTGAGATACATTGTGTTTTTAATAAAAAAGATACATTTTGTTTTAATATTGATTTTGATATGGTCACTATGAGATATTGTTAGGTTATCTAATTATAATACGTAATAACTTAATGCAGAAGGATTCTTAAGTAGAGACTGAATAAATGACCGACTTGGTATTATATGGAGTTCACAACTTTTTACGATAGAAGAACTGAGTTGCAAGACTTGGTTTTTTTACAATTTATGTTTTTGATGGCATACTTATTTCTGTAAATACAACCAACAAAAATATAAGTTACTTTTCATACGAAAAGGTTCCTTTTTTAACCATATTAGGTTACTTTTGACAAGAGACCGCTGGCAACACTGTTTGGCGCCAAATTCAGAGTCCATTATTGAATATTCCCTCCAATCTCCATACTCTTTGATTGCCTCTTTCAAAATTAGTTACAATTTTATAAAAACTGCGTGCCTATTACCAATCCTTTCCTTTGATTTTTCCTATTGTGTAGATTTAGTTTGAAATGTTTTTTCCGGTAGAATCTTTGAGGCGAGGGGGAAGATTTTATTTATGTTGGGTTGCGGATTCTTGGCCACAACGTTTTGATACAATCAACAATCGTCAAATTTGTGCTCAGGGTCAGGATATTCGTCGGATGTGGTTAGTCTCTTGTGTAAAAAAACAATGTATTCAATGTACTATGCATTATTAATTTATTATATATTCAATCAATTTCAGTGATGATTTACTAGAAGTTATCGTCCAAGAATCGGGGCGCCCTTCTAAGAGATTTTCACTTCGATTAACCTCTCAATTGATTCGAGGTCTTGTACGACTTTTTCAAAGAAAAGTTAACATATTAATGGGTAAGTTAAAAATTGTCTTCGTTCTGATTATTTTTAAATATGTTACTTTTCATAGAATTGATATTGAATTCAATTTTTTTGTAGGTGATATTTGCATGATTCAAGCGCATGCAATGCACTCTGTTAATAAAAGGTAATTGCACACTTATAATTTTGTTTAACAATATATATGTGCTGTGTCAACTCATTGGTTTAAATCTATTTTTATGATATCTAGCTAATTTTGAGTTAGACATGGGTAACTCAGCGAAATTCCCTGCGCCAACTCAGAAACTCAGGCGCAGTGTAGTGCGTCGGCTCCTTGAGTCAACTCAAAATTGAGCCACGACGCAACAAAATGGGACGCGCAAAGCGAGCAGTGAAACCTCCGAAACGCACTCAACCCCACGCTCATAGTTCACTCAGTGAGTGAGGTACTGCGCCGTGAGCCAACACATTATGAATGTGTGAGCTGACTCACCCTGCGCACTGAAGCGTGCCGGCGCAATTGCGCGGCGCAGCGCAGTGTTACCCATGTCTATTTTGAGTTTGATTCACTACACATTTATTATAATACAATGTCCCCTAAATGGGGCAGAGGGCACATTTTATTTGGTACCATTGGGGATTCCAGTCAATGGTTCGCCTTGGGATATGGTTCCAGTCCTTGTGGAGTGTGTGGCCAATTCATTGCCACTTGCAGCAGCCTAATCAAGCAGTCGATTGGGCTTTCGTTAAAGCGCTTTCAAAGATTTATATTATAGTTGGTTGTGTATACCAAGTATTTGGCAATGGTAAAAAGGGTCATAAAGACTTGCAGCTGGTGGGATATGTGTTTTAGCTTAGACATATTGCTTCTCACACCCATTTACAATAATAATTAAATAAATGATTATATATGAGATTATTTTGTTGTTAGGTATAGATTGGTAGAAAGTGTCAGTACTCATGAAACAAGGACTCTTCAATTGCCAGGACTAATAATTGAGGATGATGAAGAAGATGTTGAGGAACTCCTGCAGGTTATAGCATTATTTTTTCATCAATCTTTAAGAATATATATCCCTATTAAAACTGTTATTTCTAAATAATAAGATTTTATATATTTTACTGTACTAAAATCTTAAGATCTGTTACAGAACACTAGAAATGCAGTTGCACATATAAACGACATAACTCTACAAGAGCCTACTTTACCTGTACCTGAAAACAGGCCCTTAGATGTAAGTTGTTAATTGTTATTATTTCATAATTCATATTCTATGCCTTACCAGTATAAATTATATTCTAAACAAAGTATTTTTTTAAACATTCTTCAAACATTTTCTACACTTTATTATGTTACTGCTTTGACGTTTTTATACTACCTTGTCAATGACATTACAAACACATTGTATTACTGTATGTATTATAGATATGTCTACATATTATATGGGAATCTGGGAATTTGGTATGGGTTTTCTTCTTTACTCCATGGGCTTATTCGATAAGTTCTGAGCTATTTCCATTACTAGCCATGCTTATTCTGCAGCAGGATTCATCAAAATTGTATGAAAAATTAGGAAATGAAATCGTGTTAGACTTGAACTAGGCTGTGGCGTAGTTAGGTGGACATGGGCCCAGGTGCAAAGAAATAATCGCAATCTCCTCCCCTCCGATAATTATTTTTTTAAGTAACTACACAAAATTAATTGCAAATGATTACTAATCAAAGGTGCTTCCATTATCGGCGTTATAAATTCTCATTTAACATCTTGAAAAAAATTAAAATTCTTGTGAGAATTTTCATAGCTCCAAGAGCTGCCCCCTCCTCTTTCCATAGCTCAGGGGGCCCTCTTAGCTTCAAGGCCCTGGTGCACTGCACCACTTTGCCCTATGATAGCTACGCCGCTAGAACTAGGTATGTCGGCGTAAGTAAGGTAACAAAATTTCCTCTCCTCCAAACCGGCTCGATCGATTATAACGATTTCTTTATGTAGGTATGAGAATAATAAGAGGTCGCAATGTAGATTTTATACCGCTAGGTGATTAGGGTGAATCTCTATCAATATTGTTTTTTTAAGAAAATTCATTGGTTTCCTTTTCTTTCGTTCGGTCGGCTAGTTTTTATATAGAAGACTGAATTCCCGAGTTACCTTGGGGCATGGGGCAGACTCATTTCCGTGTCTGTAAAACTGATTATTTTTAATATTGTTTCTTCGAGATTCGAACCCAGGATCTCCGGTGCGTTTAGCGTTTCTCACTGAGCCACGGAGGCGAGGAAATTCCCAATAATTGAGCTATAAAATATATTTTACCCATAGGACGGCTTCGGTGAATTGCATCTAGATCAACCGATATTGTTATTGAACGATCGCACGATCGAAATGATGTTGGGTCCGGAAGGCAGCGTGAACCAACAGAGCGCGCTCGACCTGCAGCTCGACTTGTCGCCCTATAAGTTGGCCGACCGGTCGCGGGTCGCGCCTCACGCGTCTGCGCACATGGAACGCGTCTCCGACCACATTTCTCTGTTCAATAAATGTAATTTTATTTTTAATTTATAATTTTGATTTTCAAAAACTTGTTACCTAATAAATATCAACAGCTCTGGTTGAAATTCTAATTATCCTAAGAAATACTTTGTCTTATGTCTTTATGAATATTCTGACCAAATTAGTTCTTCTACTTTCACTAACGTATACAATCGTCGCGAGCATCACATAATATTAAAATACAAAACTATTAAATACGCTTGCCTTATTTTAAACGAAGAGTTAATATTAGACTAGAGTCTAGACCGTTTCATATATCAGCTTATGTTTTGAAGTTCGTAACGGTTCCGATCTGGAAACACCGGATAATTAAATTATTTAATTTCTTTACTTTTTATTTATAGCCACCGGATCAGAGCTCAGAGCTCCTGCTGATTTTGATAAAGGTAATTAATAGATATTTTATCTATCCATGTTCAATTTATTTTTTAATAATGTCATCTTTATTTATCGACTATTGAATTTTTCTCCAGAAATTCCTGAAATTCCTGATATCCTGCTTCCCGAAATGCCTGCTCCCCAAGAAGTGTTAGTTTAATAATGAGTTATTAAGAAAAATAGAGTTAAAAATGACAATGTGTCTGGGAAGGTTTGAGGCCCGAGATTTTTTTGATAATCATTCAAAATTCTCTCCTTTTTCATATTATTTTCCTAAAAGGTTATTAAAAAGAAAAATCTCAATTCTCCGAATTGTACAATTGTAAACACAACCTCAGAAAAAAAATCATCATTTAAAAAAATAAAGTATGAGTTACTTTCGTATTTATGACTATAAAAATTCCTTAATGTGATTTCCCCTATATAACCTTCCCTTAACCTTATATGTATATGTAATTATTAAGTAAAACATTTACTTATTGATTTTTAATTTAGTTCTATTCCTAATTACCTACTTGAGTGTTGAAGTAATAATATATTATTGTAGCGATGTACTTACGAATATTACCTATTTAATAATTGTATATATTTGAAACTTACCGAATCACGCTTATCAATCTTTAATCTTGGCTGCTAATTTTATAAAAAATATACATATTATTACTTAATCAGTAGGTACTAGCAGCCACAATGTTCAACCATATTTTCATGCAGGCCAATCGAAAAAGACCAAGATATGCCAGTTGAACATCCAATAGAAAATGTGCCTGCGTTGGTTGAAAGGCCAGAGCAAATATCTTTAGAAGAGATCGCGATCGAGGTAATATATTAATTTTGACATAAATGTATTTCGAAGTTAAATATGTTTTTCTAATCTACCCTCATTATTAAGACAAGTTTAGTCTCTTCAAAATGCCAAAGCCTACCCATATATTTTAAATAACAGTATAATTATTAAAACACTTATTTATAAAAGGATTTGGAAGCCGAACAACATACAAGAAAACGCAAACGATCTAAATTGAAAATTGATCAACGCACAAAGTTGAGTTCCGATTACATGCGTTCACGAATACAGGACGATAAGGTGGAGCTACGTTGTAAGGTGAGTTACATTATTATTGACAGTTTACAGGTTTCATTGTTATGTATGTTAACTAGTAAAATTACCTATGTATCTTAGAGTAATCGTAGGGGCCATATTATGAATATTAAGACACTTATTGTACATTTCTCAAGTCAAAAGGTTAAATATCAATCACGACAATAATGTAATAGAACAAGTAGGGTTTCATAAATTGCAGGGCATTATTTTAGATGAAGAATTAAATTGGAAATTGCATATTGAAAATATTTGTGACAGGTTAAATCGATTAACTTACGTTCTGAGACGTTTAAGAGCAACTGTATCTTTGGATGCTGCAGTTAATGCTTATCACGCATATGTGGCATCCATACTCTCCTATGGATTGATACTCTGGGGCCAAGCATCCCATTATGAAAAAGTATTTGTAGTACAAAAAAAATGTATTAGAGCTTTATGTGGAATGAGTCAAAGAGAAAGCTGTAGATTGGTGTTTGGTAAACTCCGCATACTTACTTTAACATGCATGTACATAAAAGCTGTATGCAAATTTGCCAGAGAACATCCTGAATATTTTAAGAAACAAGGAGATATAAATACGCTCATTGATACGAGATATAAAAATAAATTATATTATCCGACATGCAGAATAAATGTGGCAAGCAATAGTACTATATTTATGGCAATCAAAATTTATAATAAAGTTTCAGATAACATTAAAAAATTACCAACACATTTATTTTTAGGAAGGTTGACGAAATGGTTAATGACAAAGCAATTTTATAATATTAATGAATTTCTGTATAAATGTTTCTGTGGCAATAATGAATAGGTTTTGACATGTATAAAATTGACTTTGTAAATATTGACATGTATCTCTAAATTGACGAAATTAACTTAAATTGAATTAACGAAAAATTTTTAATTCGTAAATAATCAAATAAAATTATAATGTTGTCATGTTTTTTTTTTTTAAATGTTATTTTTGCACGCCCAATATACGGGCAGGATGTTTAGAACTCAACCAAACGTGGTCATCTGTAACCACTACATTCTGGCAAATAAATGTTTTTGAACACAGAATTCATTTTGATTTCCATAAGACACGTATAAAATTGGTCCCCAAATCTGCCGCCCTAGGCTCAAGCTTACTCAGTTTGCTGGTAAATGCCACTGAAGTCATTATACAATATTTCCTTTAAAGAGAATTCTGCTCATTGGAATGAATGATCTATCGGAAGCACCGTTGTTCACTGTCAAATAGCCGGGATATAAAGCAGCCTGGATTGATTTTGAGGTGAAATCACTCATCTTCAAATTAATCCATTGCTCCGTTTCTCATATATACGTATTTATGGAAATGTTTGATTCTTGAAATTTTATGTGGTTTTCTCTTAGAATGAATTTCAAATATGCTAGAATAAGTTTAGGAGATATGAAAATATTTGTTTTTATGGTATGGGAAGCAAACTAATCTGGTTGGTTAGTAATAACCATCCCCACATACGCATCCGCAACTGGCTCATTGGCGCGTTCGGTAGAACACTTGCCGTTCGCATCGACGGGTCGTGGGTTCGTATACCCCACCCCACCGAGACGACATGTTTATAATTTTCTGTAAGCATGTTTCCCCACGTCTGGTAACTTCGGGCATTGATCGGGTGGGAGAAATATCGAAATTCCGATCGGGTAACGAACCACCGATCATAGATGGAAAAACCGTGAAGTGCACATTGCGCGTTCCAGTTCCATTCTATGGATTTCAGAATGCTCTAAGTAAAAAGTAGGTGGACAGCGCATCATTGACTGATGTAATAAGTCAGTTGTATGAGAAATTTCATACAAATGACACTTCGACGATACGAATACTTTTTCGCAAATTGTTCGTGGTAGGCCCTCTGTGGCTGAGCTATCACCTACCATCAAGTGAACCTCATGCTCGTCTGTCGATATCTGACATGAAAAACATCTATGTAGGATAGATATTGAAGATTTTCACATTTGAAAAACTACTGTAATAATTAATTTGCAGGACAGCATCTCCGATGTAATAAAAACTAAAGGCGTGTCGTGCGAGCGACTCCTGCGCCGGCCCGCGCACGCGACCGCTCGCGGCGGCGGCCCGGGGCTGACTGTCACCAGAATGTTCCTGAGGAACCTCGGCTACGTCAGGCGAGCTACCCCTGAGTTAGTGCCTGAAGTAAGTAGCCTTCGAATGTTTAAAAAATAACGAAACCACCTTTTACTTATCTATTTGTTGCCCGAAGTATAATATACTAGAAATGCGCCCCGGCTTCACACGGGTACAATGTAGATGTACTATAAACAAAAATAGCCTATGTAATGATGTTGATAATGTAGCTTTCTATTGATGAAAGAATATTTTTAATCGGTCCAGTAGTTTTTGAGTTTATTCATAACATACAAGAATACAAAAATTCAAAAATACAAATCTTTTCTGTTTATAATATTACTAGCGACCCGCCCCGGCTTCGCACCGGTGCAATGCTGATACTAAATACACTACAGAAAAACTGTTATTATTATACATATAAACCTTCCTCTTCAATCACTCTATCTATTTAAAAAAACCGCATCAAAATCCGTTGCGTAGTTTCAAAGATTTAAGCATACAAAGGGACAGAGAAAGCGACTTTGTTTTATACTATGTAGTGAAGTATAGAAGTATAGATTGGATTGGAAATTAATTAAGAAGTTCTAAGTTATCAGTATCAGTTTAATAAATGTATACCTTAGTCGGTACTTTTGATAATTTATTAAGTTCATTTTATAAGCTACAAATATGCTAATAGAGAAATTGTGTTTTATTATTTTAGATCAGAATTTAATTTTTATTTCAGGAGGTATTAGCGCAAAATCAACGTCAGCAAAGTACCGTTCTAGGGAATATTGTTGAACAAACGGAGCCCGTTGGAACAGCTCCCCCAGCTGTAATACTCGAGGAACCGCAAGATATCGCACGAACTGTACGAGAGCCAAATCTTTCTGATTACGGCAACGTAGGACATCCGAATGTTTCTGACTGGCCGACTCAGAAGGTCGCAGAACAATCTCCACGTGAAGTACCCACTCCAGTAAGTATTCTATATTTTATTATGAACTTAATGATTTCACCGGAATTCACTTGCGATTCACAAATTCTTTAATAGTGACGGAAAATGCACACAGCAAAATAATCTATTCATAAAACAAAATCTATCTAATATTAGCGCTCTGTGCTCTATTTTTGTTTGAAAGTACCTGTATTATATATGGAGAACTATTAAAATTACTTAGAAGATTATGTATGGGACTAAAATCCGGAATGTCAGAGATATTCCTTGCTTTAGGCTAAACAATAAGTGTCTTCATTTGGAGCTTGTGGTTCTTCTAGAAGTAGAAGTAGAATGTTGAGAACGGTAGAACGGTAGAACGGTGAGTCAATCACTGACAAAATCAAGGAAATTGACTTGCAATAATTCTTAAACTACTGGTTCAAATAAAAAGTAATTTAGAAATGCGATGACGTCACTGAAAGTTTAGGCTTAGGTATGGATGTTACGGCCGTGTTGGACGTGCCCCCAGATATCATTTATCTCGTGTTTTATTTAAAAAAAAATCGAAAAATGTACTACTTTACAAATATAGGTATATATTTTACTAAATAGTATGTATTTATACAGATAAACATACACATAAACTGTATTAAAAGATTGTTTTAATATTCTAGGCTAATAGATCAGATATAGCGAGTGCAAGACCCCAAATGGAGATCGGCGATATAGGAGGAGGTACGTTTATGCCGATTTTGAGTCGTTTTTTAGTTTATATGAGTTTGAAAACAGAAGTCTATTACCAAAGTCTAATAAACTTTCGAATCTTCGAAATTTCGAAGAAACGAAAGAACAATCAACTTCGTATTTTAACTTGTAAAAAAAAAATTCAATTCTATTTACGATCATTGTAATGTCAAACTAAAGACATAATATCTAATGCCCAATGTACGATTCGTCATCCGAACTTCTCATTTTGTTTTTGGTAATAGGCCTCCTAAATTTAGGGTAACTATACCAAGTCTAGCCATAAACTAGCCAAGTAATTGTTGAGGTTCAATAGATCATACATACGTTCATATAAATTTTCGGGATTGCCTACAGAACTTGGCACCCATTTAGATCTCAATTCTTTTGTCGGTGAGTCGACAACTAAATGTTAGATATCGACAGACGAGCATGAGGTTCACTCGATGGTAGGAGATACCTCAGGCACAGAACATCAATCAATGATGCTACCGACTAATCGACCTACTTTTTACTTCGAGCATTCGAAAATCCATAGGCTGAAACGCAAACGCGCAATGTGCACTTCACGGTTTTTCCATCTATGAGCGGTGGTTCGTTACCCGGTCGGAATTTCGATATTTCTCCCACCCGATCAATGCCCGAAGTTGCCAGACGTGGGGAAAACATGATTACAGAAAATTTACATAATATTATAATATTGAACTTGGCTCCCATTTTCACATTTATGTTTTTGGTGGGATTTAATGAAATGAAATGAAAATTGCTTTATTTAGCCACTACAAAAAATAAAAATACACTTATAAAATTCAACTTAGTTAAAATAACGCTCTAAGAGCACAAAAAATCCAAAATATAAATAATAGCAATAAAAACAAATACAAAATTAAATATTAATTAAAGATGTGGCTAAAAAAGACAGCCACTCAGCATTTGCCACATCATTATTCAACAGTGTAGTGCTGATTTTCAGCGGCTGCTCAGTACTTCGTTTACTTTTCATTTTAGGTCTAAACAAAGAGAACATACCCGATAACCAACCGACTCAAGAACAACGTCTCACCGCACTCCTTCAAGAAGCGGGATTGGCTGACATTCCACAAGCGAGGATAATTGAGATGGAACAGAACGGGAAGAACGGCACTGAAACTAGTGAGACGCCTCTGGGCAGCTTGGACAGGACTAAAGTGTCGCTCGGAGACTCTGAGGCTACTACCGACTCGAGACGATTTATAAGGTTTATATTTAAATAAAATACTGTATTTATTTTTTATATTGTTTAAATTATTTATCCCGTTTAATCCGGTATACAGTATTTTATTTAAATGTGTGATACTCGCGTTAATAAAAGACAATATTATATATGAACATAACTTAATATGTCGATTACTTTCCTTCCCGACATTAGATTTCGAATATGCAAAGTCTATAAAAAGGTAACTCTAGACTAAGCTTAATCAACATGTGAAAACGGCATGAAAATTCTTTCAGTAGTTAAGTAGATTGGCGTAAACAGACAGAAAGAAAATGTTAAAACTTTAAAAGTTACTTTATATATATATTTATTATTCACTATACAGTGTCATCGATTCAACCGTTTTATTATTTCATTATGTATAGACGGGCAACATGCCCCGACTTTGTTCGGGTGCAATGTTTGTTTGTTTGTACTTTTTAAGTTCTAGTAGTTTTTGAGTTTATTCGTTACATTTAAAAAAATGTAAATAATTTTTTTTTATTTTACAATATTCTCGTTCTGTAGTCTTTTCATATTCGATAGAGCGAGACAAAACATATTTTAACTATATCAAGCTCTCTAATACTAATCATACCACCATTTCAGCGATGAATGGGGCACGTATGGGACTATGCAAAAGATTTGCCGATGCATTAAAGCAGGCAGCGGGCCGACCACCGTGCCCGCGCTGCTGTCCCGCGGGCCCACGCTGCCCGGACGCGGGCGTGTCATCGCCGCCAAGTGCTTCGGTTCTATACTGAGTAAGTTTAATTGAACTGATGGCGATAACGAGACGTCGTTATCGCGCGGGCACGAATCGTGTATACATTATGTAAACAGAGTGGACAAACTACGTGAATTCTTTTGAGAGTATGTAACCTCAAGTTTCGACGGGCTCGTTGGCGCGTTCGGTAGAACACCTGCCGTGCGCATCGATGGGTCGTGGGTTCGAATCCCACCGGGAGCACATGCTTATAATTTTCTGTAAGCATGTTTTCCCCACGTCTGGTAACTTCGGGCATTGATCGGGTCGAGGAGGAGGTAACGAACCACCGTTCATAGATGGAAAAGCCGTGAAGTGCATATTGCGCGTTTCGGTTTCAGTCTATGGATTTCCGAATGCTCGAAGTAAAAATTAGGTCGACAGCGCATCATTGACTGATGTTCTGTGGCTGAGGTATCACCTACCATCAAGTGAACCTCATGCTCGTCTGTCGATATCTGACAAAAAAAAAAAAAAAAAAAAAAAAAAACCTATATCTACATTGGGACTTTTTGCATCGTTTCTGCATCAATTCATATCGTTTTAGTAACAAGCCCAAGCCAAGCGAATGAATTAACATCTCTAAGAGAATAAACCAAATCAATCTAATAAATTGTCAAAATCGACAAGTCAATAGTTTAATATTGTTTTTTATTAACGCGAGTATTGCACATTTAAATAAAATATAAATCGCGTTTTAATCCGTTTTAAAATATTTTATATAAAAGTCAATAGTTTATTCATTTTAAAGTTATTTTTGAATAGAACACGACTTGAAAACATAAAAACTCTCAGAGGACGCATAAAACGAGGTATTACAACTAATTGTCAATTCTAGATAGATATTCTTTGACATGTTCATTCGTGCCCGCCCGATTACGATGTCTAGTGATAACAGGTCAAACATGATATCTGTTAAATCTGTTACTGTTACTTAATAGATGCAAATATCTGTTATTAAATAACAGTCTGTTATTCAGATACTAAAGGAATTATACATAATACGATCTAATTTAGGATTAGCTTTTTTTTTGAAGGTGATTTCCTTCCTGTGAAACGTCCAAGTGTATTTTTAAGGATAATCAATCTTGAAGCGTAAGTGATGATCAGCAGGGCCGGATTTAGGGGAGAGCATTCGGGGCAACTGCTCCACAAAAGAAGGGCAATAGAGAATTCGGAAAAAATCTTTCGAATTTCGACGAGTAAACACTAGTTAATAACTTTTCCTTTGATATTTTTTCGCTGTTTTACTTTTACCTACCGTACTTTGAACAAACATATGAAAATAATTTGGGGCCAGGGCACCTCTACTCCTTTGTTGCGCCAAGGCCTCCACACCTCTAAATCTAGCTCTGATGATGAACGAATTTGCGCAAATCTTGAAACATGACTGACAAATTACCTTTTTGTAATACCACAAAAAAAAACTATTCTTGCGGGTACTGAGAGTTCCATTTGAGTTTCATTATGCTTAGGTATTCCACAATCTAATATTATTTGTTTTTCATTTCAGAATTAAAGCAATACGGATTTATAGTCGTTTCCAAAAACCCTGTTACCTCAGAAATTCTGGATATAAATTACGGTCCAAAAATGTTAGGATAAAATTTGACTATTGGCCTTTTTTTTTGAATATTTTGTTGTACTATTTAAAGTAATTGTTTATTCTTGTTGAAGAAATAAATATTTTGGCCTAAATATCCTTAGTTACTTATATTTAAAATAAAAGAAAGTTAAGTTTTTTGATAATTCTATTTTTTATATTTTGTTTTGTACCTTTGTTTGTATTAGTTTGTTAATATAATATGTTATGTTATGTAATTACTTATTTATTCTGAATGTACTTTGAAACCTTGCATTTAATAGTCACCCAAACTATTCAAAGATGCTATGCTATAATATTTTTTATGATATTTTTTCAGAAAGAACTTCTTATTTTTTTATTTATTGTTTTCTTATTCTATAATTTTTCGATATTTTCTTATGAGTTTTATGGTTTCTACTTAATACTGTCTATAAAGAATCTGATGTTATCGATTAAAGTGTTGCGGGAAATACAACTTTAGATGAGCAGTCGGCGGTGTTTGAGTTAAGATACTAGACTGTAAAACCATCTGAATTGTTTCATAAGTAATTTAATAAAGATTATATTTCTAAACCCTTTTTATTTTACTCTTCTTATGTACACTTTTAGCAAAATGTTTCCTTTTTCCTACCTTCAGTATTGTTTTATGGTTTTATAAACGTAATAAGAGTTATTCAAATCTTGTGGTTGAGTTAATTCATTTTTAATAGAAGGGGAATTACCGTTTCAAAACAATATTATACATTATTATTGTTCATAGTAAAAAGTTTTTGTATGCTGTGGTAGATTCTATAGACTAGTGGATTTTACACTCTGTCACGTTGTCATTTGTCAACTTGTCATTCAATACTATAGCCAGCGTTGCCAGAAGGTTACTTTTGTAAACTTTTAGGTGATTTTTAACTCCTTCGTTACCTCTGGGTTACACGACTCGAAAGGTTACTTTGAGGTGATTTTGCGGAATTTGTAGAATTAATTAAACCTTGAAACGGAACGCAATGTTGGCTAACGAAAAACTTCATTGGTAGACAGTAAGTGCAACTCACACACGATAAATCCTCTGAGGTTCAACTTCTAAAAACAAGTATTTCGCACACGCACTTAAATATTGTATCCATAACACATTAAAATGGATGGATTCGTTCTTGTTCGAGTTCGTTCGTGCTTGTGGCCGAATCATTAATCATTCGGTCGGGGACCCACTCAAATTTGGTTTGTTTTGGAAACATTATTAAATCATTACTAAATTATCCTATATTTCTGTAAGTAAATACAACCAACAAAAAAAAAGGTTACGTTTCATACTAAAAGGTTACTTTTTCAACCATTTTAGGTAACTTTTGACAAGACACAGCTGACTAGTGCGCTAATGTTAAATTGAAGGCTTAAGTTAGATTTATTATTATTTATATGTCATGAAAATTTGCTAACAAAAGTATGGAGGGTAGAGACCAGGAGGAATTTCTCTTTATATTAGAAGTGTCCATAAAGTCACGTGAAATTAAGGTGGCGCTGCTGTAAGCTAATGACTGCATTTGAAAGAAAGCGCCTAAAACTGTTAGAGTAGGACAGAATGAAACGAAGAAAGATATATATCCGGTCCGTAACGACTTTCAAAAAATTTGTTGTAAAGTATAGTAATTTCTTACATTAATTAAATATATAACAATAATTTTAAAAATTTCAGAATTCTTTTGAATAATTTCGTTCTATTCAGTACAACTACTTCTGTACTTTACTGTTTCCGTTTCGCATACTTCACTTCATTAATAATCGCCAATCACATCGTGGTCATCAGCGCCCTCTAAAGTTTTTAGTTGGTTTTGGGACTATAATCTAACAGCTTATCATGGACACTTTTGAAAGTAAAGCCCCATATCAGATATTCCTCCTTGTCTCTACCCTCCATAATTACATGACTCAAAAGATTACTTTTAGGTGATTTTGCGAAAATTGTAGCTTTAATTTTTAATTTCTTACATGAAACCTTAAAACGGAACGCAACGTTGGCTAACGAAGATCTTAATTCGTAGGCAGTGAGTGCAACTCTCTGAAGATTAATTGTTCAACTTCTAAAAACAAAAACAAGTATTTTTCTCTCGCACTGCTATTGTATCCATAACACAAACGACCAAACTCTCGTTTACTCGCTTATTCGATCAGATGGATCATTCGGCCGGGGACGCACTCGCATTTACTTTTGTTTATTTTGGAAACATACTTTAAACATTACTAAATTATCTGGGGGCACAGCAGTGCCCCCACCAAGTCTAGCAACAAGCGGCACGGCCTACTACTATCATTTTCTCGAAGTAGTTCGGGCCATTTTCGACCCCCTATAACTTCGTTGTGGATAAAACTAGAAGCCTGAATTGTCAATAACCAAGCATGCATTGTATAAACTCGGTATATTTAATAATTTCAATTTATTTAAACCAGTAGTTTTAGAATTATAACTAGCCAAGTTTGTTAATTTGTCACTCGCTCACTCACTCACTGACTGACCGATCATCAAAACTCTAAGGCACTTCTAGCAGATTTAGAATCTTCAAATTTAGAATACAATTAGAGTTTGGATATGAGAAATCAAGGAAAAACTAAAATATTATGAAATTTCGGTCCAGTTTTCCAGATATACAAACTATTAAGAGGAAAGATATTTTGTATTTTTGTATGTAACGAATAACTTAAAAACTACTGGACCGATTTCAAAAATTCTTTTACTGTTAGAAATATACTTTATCACTGAGTAATATAGGCTAAACAATCAATCTAAATGGCAATCGCACTAAACAATATAATTATATTGTATTACTTGTGAGATACATTGTGTTTTTAATAAAAAAGATACATTTTGTTTTAATATTGATTTTGATATGGTCACTATGAGATATTGTTAGGTTATCTAATTATAATACGTAATAACTTAATGCAGAAGGATTCTTAAGTAGAGACTGAATAAATGACCGACTTGGTATTATATGGAGTTCACAACTTTTTACGATAGAAGAACGAACGAAGATAGTTGCAAGACTTGGTTTTTTTACAATTTATGTTTTTGATGGCATACTTATTTCTGTAAATACAACCAACAAAAAAAAAAAAGTTACTTTTCTTACGAAAAGGTTCCTTTTTTAACCATATTAGGTTACTTTTGACAAGAGACCGCTGGCAACACTGTTTGGCGCCAAATTCAGAGTCCATTATTGAATATTCCCTCCAATCTCCATACTCTTTGATTGCCTCTTTCAAAATTAGTTACAATTTTATAAAAACTGCGTGCCTATTACCAATCCTTTGATTTTTCCTATTGTGTAGATTTAGTTTGAAATGTTTTTTCCGGTAGAATCTTTGAGGCGAGGGGGAAGATTTTATTTATGTTGGGTTGCGGATTCTTGGCCACAACGTTTTGATACAATCAACAATCGTCAAATTTGTGCTCAGGGTCAGGATATTCGTCAGATGTGGTTAGTCTCTTGTGTAAAAAAACAATGTATTCAATGTACTATGCATTATTTATTTATTATATATTCAATCAATTTCAGTGATGATTTACTAGAAGTTATCGTCCAAGAATCGGGGCGCCCTTCTAAGAGATTTTCACTTCGATTAACCTCTCAATTGATTCGAGGTCTTGTACGACTTTTTCAAAGAAAAGTTAACATATTAATGGGTAAGTTAAAAATTGTCTTCGTTCTGATTATTTTTAAATATGTTACTTTTCATAGAATTGATATTGAATTCAATTTTTTTGTAGGTGATATTTGCATGATTCAAGCGCATGCAATGCACTCTGTTAATAAAAGGTAATTGCGCACTTATAATTTTGTTTAACAATATATATGTGCTGTGTCAACTCATTGGTTTAAATCTATTTTTATGATATCTAGCTGTTGCAAAAATAGCCTGTTACCCATGTCTATTTTGAGTTTGATTCACTACACATTTATTATAATACAATGTCCCCTAAATGGGGCAGAGGGCACATTTTATTTGGTACCATTGGGGATTCCAGTCAATGGTTTGCCTTGGGATATGGTTGCAGTCCTTGTGGAGTGTGTGGCCAATTCATTGCCACTTGCAGCAGCCTAATCAAGCAGTCGATTGGGCTTTCATTAAAGCGCTTTCAAAGATTTATATTATAGTTGGTTGTGTATACCAAGTATTTGGCAATGGTAAAAAGGGTCATAAAGACTTGCAGCTGGTGGGATATGTGTTTTAGCTTAGACATATTGCTTCTCACACCCATTTACAATAATAATTAAATAAATGATTATATATGAGATTATTTTGTTGTTAGGTATAGATTGGTAGAAAGTGTCAGTACTCATGAAACAAGGACTCTTCAATTGCCAGGACTAATAATTGAGGATGATGAAGAAGATGTTGAGGAACTCCTGCAGGTTATAGCATTATTTTTTCATCAATCTTTAAGAATATATATCCCTATTAAAACTGTTATTTCTAAATAATAAGATTTTATATATTTTACTGTACTAAAATCTTAAGATCTGTTACAGAACACTAGAAATGCAGTTGCACATATAAACGACATAACTCTACAAGAGCCTACTTTACCTGTACCTGAAAACAGGCCCTTAGATGTAAGTTGTTAATTGTTATTATTTCATAATTCATATTCTATGCCTTACCAGTATAAATTATATTCTAAACAAAGTATTTTTTTAAACATTCTTCAAACATTTTCTACACTTTATTATGTTACTGCTTTGACGTTTTTATACTACCTTGTCAATGACATTACAAACACATTGTATTACTGTATGTATTATAGATATGTCTACATATTATATGGGAATCTGGGAATTTGGTATGGGTTTTCTTCTTTACTCCATGGGCTTATTCGATAAGTTCTGAGCTATTTCCATTACTAGCCATGCTTATTCTGCAGCAGGATTCATCAAAATTGTATGAAAAATTAGGAAATGAAATCGTGTTAGACTTGAACTAGGCTGTGGCGTAGTTAGGTGGACATGGGCCCAGGTGCAAAGAAATAATCGCAATCTCCTCCCCTCCGATAATTTTTTTTTTAAGTAACTACACAAAACTAATTGCAAATGATTACTAATCAAAGGTGCTTCCATTATCGGCGTTATAAATTCTCATTTAACATCTTGAAAAAAATTAAAATTCTTGTGAGAATTTTCATAGCTCCAAGAGCTGCCCCCTCCTCTTTCCATAGCTCAGGGGGCCCTCTTAGCTTCAAGGCCCTGGTGCACTGCACCACTTTGCCCTATGATAGCTACGCCGCTAGAACTAGGTATGTCGGCGTAAGTAAGGTAACAAAATTTCCTCTCCTCCAAACCGGCTCGATCGATTATAACGATTTCTTTATGTAGGTATGAGAATAATAAGAGGCCGCAATGTAGATTTTATACCGCTAGGTGATTAGGGTGAATCTCTATCAATATTTTTTTTATAAGAAAATTCATTGGTTTCATTTTCTTTCGTTCGGTCGGCTAGTTTTTATATAGAAGACTGAATTCCCGAGTTACCTTGGGGCATGGGGCAGACTCATTTCCGTGTCTGTAAAACTGATTATTTTTAATATTGTTTCTTCGAGATTCGAACCCAGGATCTCCGGTGCGTTTAGCGTTTCTCACTGAGCCACGGAGGCGAGGAAATTCCCAATAATTGAGCTATAAAATATATTTTACCCATAGGACGGCTTCGGTGAATTGCATCTAGATCAACCGATATTGTTATTGAACGATCGCACGATCGAAATGATGTTGGGTCCGGAAGGCAGCGTGAACCAACAGAGCGCGCTCGACCTGCAGCTCGACTTGTCGCCCTATAAGTTGGCCGACCGGTCGCGGGTCGCGCCTCACGCGTCTGCGCACATGGAACGCGTCTCCGACCACATTTCTCTGTTCAATAAATGTAATTTTATTTTTAATTTATAATTTTGATTTTCAAAAACTTGTTACCTAATAAATATCAACAGCTCTGGTTGAAATTCTAATTATCCTAAGAAATACTTTGTCTTATGTCTTTATGAATATTGTGACCAAATTAGTACCTATTGGTTCTACTTTCACTAACGTATACAATCGTCGCGAGCATCACATAATATTAAAATACAAAACTATTAAATACGCTTGCCTTATTTTAAACGAAGAGTTAATATTAGACTAGAGTCTAGACCGTTTCATATATCAGCTTATGTTTTGAAGTTCGTAACGGTTCCGATCTGGAAACACCGGATAATTAAATTATTTAATTTCTTTACTTTTTATTTATAGCCACCGGATCAGAGCTCAGAGCTCCTGCTGATTTTGATAAAGGTAATTAATAGATATTTTATCTATCCATGTTCAATTTATTTTTTAATAATGTCATCTTTATTTATCGACTATTGAATTTTTCTCCAGAAATTCCTGAAATTCCTGATATCCTGCTTCCCGAAATGCCTGCTCCCCAAGAAGTGTTAGTTTAATAATGAGTTATTAAGAAAAATAGAGTTAAAAATGACAATGTGTCTGGGAAGGTTTGAGGCCCGAGATTTTTTTGATAATCATTCTAAATTCTCTCCTTTTTCATATTATTTTCCTAAACAGTTATTAAAAAGAAAAATCTCAATTCTCCGAATTGTACAATTGTAAACACAACCTCAGAAAAAAAATCATCATTTAAAAAAATAAAGTATGAGTTACTTTCGTATTTATGACTATAAAAATTCCTTAATGTGATTTCCCCTATATAACCTTCCCTTAACCTTATATGTATATGTAATTATTAAGTAAAACATTTACTTATTGATTTTTAATTTAGTTCTATTCCTAATTACCTACTTGAGTGTTGAAGTAATAATATATTATTGTAGCGATGTACTTACGAATATTACCTATTTAATAATTGTATATATTTGAAACTTACCGAATCACGCTTATCAATCTTTAATCTTGGCTGCTAATTTTATAAAAAATATACATATTATTACTTAATCAGTAGGTACTAGCAGCCACAATGTTCAACCATATTTTCATGCAGGCCAATCGAAAAAGACCAAGATATGCCAGTTGAACATCCAATAGAAAATGTGCCTGCGTTGGTTGAAAGGCCAGAGCAAATATCTTTAGAAGAGATCGCGATCGAGGTAATATATTAATTTTGACATAAATGTATTTCGAAGTTAAATATGTTTTTCTAATCTACCCTCATTATTAAGACAAGTTTAGTCTCTTCAAAATGCCAAAGCCTACCCATATATTTTAAATAACAGTATAATTATTAAAACACTTCTTTATAAAAGGATTTGGAAGCCGAACAACATACAAGAAAACGCAAACGATCTAAATTGAAAATTGATCAACGCACAAAGTTGAGTTCCGATTACATGCGTTCACGAATACAGGACGATAAGGTGGAGCTACGTTGTAAGGTGAGTTACATTATTATTGACAGTTTACAGGTTTCATTGTTATGTATGTTAACTAGTAAAATTACCTATGTATCTTAGAGTAATCGTAGGGGCCATATTATGAATATTAAGACACTTATTGTACATTTCTCAAGTCAAAAGGTTAAATATCAATCACGACAATAATGTAATAGAACAAGTAGGGTTTCATAAATTGCAGGGCATTATTTTAGATGAAGAATTAAATTGGAAATTGCATATTGAAAATATTTGTGACAGGTTAAATCGATTAACTTACGTTCTGAGACGTTTAAGAGCAACTGTATCTTTGGATGCTGCAGTTAATGCTTATCACGCATATGTGGCATCCATACTCTCCTATGGATTGATACTCTGGGGCCAAGCATCCCATTATGAAAAAGTATTTGTAGTACAAAAAAAATGTATTAGAGCTTTATGTGGAATGAGTCAAAGAGAAAGCTGTAGATTGGTGTTTGGTAAACTCCGCATACTTACTTTAACATGCATGTACATAAAAGCTGTATGCAAATTTGCCAGAGAACATCCTGAATATTTTAAGAAACAAGGAGATATAAATACGCTCATTGATACGAGATATAAAAATAAATTATATTATCCGACATGCAGAATAAATGTGGCAAGCAATAGTACTATATTTATGGCAATCAAAATTTATAATAAAGTTTCAGATAACATTAAAAAATTACCAACACATTTATTTTTAGGAAGGTTGACGAAATGGTTAATGACAAAGCAATTTTATAATATTAATGAATTTCTGTATAGTGGCAATAATGAATAGGTTTTGACATGTAAGTATAAAATTGACTTTGTAAATATTGACATGTATCTCTAAATTGACGAAATTAACTTAAATTGAATTAACGAAAAATTTTTAATTCGTAAATAATCAAATAAAATTATAATGTTGTCATGTTTTTTTTTTTTAAATGTTATTTTTGCACGCCCAATATACGGGCAGGATGTTTAGAACTCAACCAAACGTGGTCATCTGTAACCACTACATTCTGGCAAATAAATGTTTTTGAACACAGAATTCATTTTGATTTCCATAAGACACGTATAAAATTGGTCCCCAAATCTGCCGCCCTAGGCTCAAGCTTACTCAGTTTGCTGGTAAATGCCACTGAAGTCATTATACAATATTTCCTTTAAAGAGAATTCTGCTCATTGGAATGAATGATCTATCGGAAGCACCGTTGTTCACTGTCAAATAGCCGGGATATAAAGCAGCCTGGATTGATTTTGAGGTGAAATCACTCATCTTCAAATTAATCCATTGCTCCGTTTCTCATATATACGTATTTATGGAAATGTTTGATTCTTGAAATTTTATGTGGTTTTCTCTTAGAATGAATTTCAAATATGCTAGAATAAGTTTAGGAGATATGAAAATATTTGTTTTTATGGTATGGGAAGCAAACTAATCTGGTTGGTTAGTAATAACCATCCCCACATACGCATCCGCAACTGGCTCATTGGCGCGTTCGGTAGAACACTTGCCGTTCGCATCGACGGGTCGTGGGTTCGTATACCCCACCCCACCGAGACGACATGTTTATAATTTTCTGTAAGCATGTTTCCCCACGTCTGGTAACTTCGGGCATTGATCGGGTGGGAGAAATATCGAAATTCCGATCGGGTAACGAACCACCGATCATAGATGGAAAAACCGTGAAGTGCACATTGCGCGTTCCAGTTCCATTCTATGGATTTCAGAATGCTCTAAGTAAAAAGTAGGTGGACAGCGCATCATTGACTGATGTAATAAGTCAGTTGTATGAGAAATTTCATACAAATGACACTTCGACGATACGAATACTTTTTCGCAAATTGTTCGTGGTAGGCCCTCTGTGGCTGAGCTATCACCTACCATCAAGTGAACCTCATGCTCGTCTGTCGATATCTGACATGAAAAACATCTATGTAGGATAGATATTGAAGATTTTCACATTTGAAAAACTACTGTAATAATTAATTTGCAGGACAGCATCTCCGATGTAATAAAAACTAAAGGCGTGTCGTGCGAGCGACTCCTGCGCCGGCCCGCGCACGCGACCGCTCGCGGCGGCGGCCCGGGGCTGACTGTCACCAGAATGTTCCTGAGGAACCTCGGCTACGTCAGGCGAGCTACCCCTGAGTTAGTGCCTGAAGTAAGTAGCCTTCGAATGTTTAAAAAATAACGAAACCACCTTTTACTTATCTATTTTGTTGCCCGAAGTATAATATACTAGAAATGCGCCCCGGCTTCACACGGGTACAATGTAGATGTACTATAAACAAAAATAGCCTATGTAATGATGTTGATAATGTAGCTTTCTATTGATGAAATATTTTTTTTAATCGGTCCAGTATTTTTTGAGTTTATTCATAACATACGAGAATACAAAAATTCAAAAATACAAATCTTTTCTCTTTATAATATTAAGTATAGAAGTATAGATTGGATTGGAAATTAATTAAGAAGTTCTAAGTTATCAGTATCAGTTTAATAAATGTATACCTTAGTCGGTACTTTTGATAATTTAGTAAGTTCATTTTATAAGCTACAAATATGCTAATTAGAGAAATTGGGTTTTATTATTTTGCATCAGAATTTAATTTTTATTTCAGGAGGTATTAGCGCAAAATCAACGTCAGCAAAGTACCGTTCTAGGGAATATTGTTGAACAAATGGAGCCCGTTGGAACAGCTCCCCCAGCTGTAATACTCGAGGAACCGCAAGATATCGCACGAACTGTACGAGAGCCAAATCTTTCTGATTACGGCAACGTAGGACATCCGAATGTTTCCGACTGGCCGACTCAGAAGATCGCAGAACAATCTCCACGTGAAGTACCCACTCCAGTAAGTATTCTATATTTTATTATGAACTTAATGATTTCACCGGAATTCACTTGCTATTCACAAATTCTTTAATAGTGACGGAAAATGCACACAGCAAAATAATCTATTCATAAAACAAAATCTATCTAATATTAGCGCTCTGTGCTCTATTTTTGTTTGAAAGTACCTGTATTATATATGGAGAACTATTAAAATTACTTAGAAGATTATGTATGGGACTAAAATCCGGAATGTCAGAGATATTCCTTGCTTTAAAGGCTAAACAATAAGTGTCTTCAAAATTTGGAGCTTGTGGTTCTTCTAGAAGTAGAAGTAGAATGTTGAGAACGGTAGAACGGTAGAACGGTGAGTCAATCACTGACAAAATCAAGGAAATTGACTTGCAATAATTCTTAAACTACTGGTTCAAATAAAAAGTAATTTAGAAATGCGATGACGTCACTGAAAGTTTAGGCTTAGGTATGGATGTTACGGCCGTGTTGGACGTGCCCCCAGATATCATTTATCTCGTGTTTTATTTAAAAAAAAATCGAAAAATGTACTACTTTACAAATATAGGTATATATTTTACTAAATAGTATGTATTTATACAGATAAACATACACATAAACTGTATTAAAAGATTGTTTTAATATTCTAGGCTAATAGATCAGATATAGCGAGTGCAAGACCCCAAATGGAGATCGGCGATATAGGAGGAGGTACGTTTATGCCGATTTTGAGTCGTTTTTTAGTTTATATGAGTTTGAAAACAGAAGTCTATTACCAAAGTCTAATAAACTTTCGAATCTTCGAAATTTCGAAGAAACGAAAGAACAATCAACTTCGTATTTTAACTTGTAAAAAAAAAATTCAATTCTATTTACGATCATAGTAATGTCAAACTAAAGACATAATATCTAATGCCCAATGTACGATTCGTCATCCGAACTTCTCATTTTGTTTTTGGTAATAGGCCTCCTAAATTTAGGGTAACTATACCAAGTCTAGCCATAAACTAGCCAAGTAATTGTTGAGGTTCAATAGATCATACATACGTTCATATAAATTTTCGGGATTGCCTACAGAACTTGGCACCCATTTAGATCTCAATTCTTTTGTCGGTGAGTCGACAACTAAATGTTAGATATCGACAGACGAGCATGAGGTTCACTCGATGGTAGGAGATACCTCAGGCACAGAACATCAATCAATGATGCTACCGACTAATCGACCTACTTTTTACTTCGAGCATTCGAAAATCCATAGGCTGAAACGCAAACGCGCAATGTGCACTTCACGGTTTTTCCATCTATGAGCGGTGGTTCGTTACCCGGTCGGAATTTCGATATTTCTCCCACCCGATCAATGCCCGAAGTTGCCAGACGTGGGGAAAACATGATTACAGAAAATTTACATAATATTATAATATTGAACTTGGCTCCCATTTTCACATTTATGTTTTTGGTGGGATTTAATGAAATGAAATGAAAATTGCTTTATTTAGCCACTACAAAAAATAAAAATACACTTATAAAATTCAACTTAGTTAAAATAACGCTCTAAGAGCACAAAAAATCCAAAATATAAATAATAGCAATAAAAACAAATACAAAATTAAATATTAATTAAAGATGTGGCTAAAAAAGACAGCCACTCAGCATTTGCCACATCATTATTCAACAGTGTAGTGCTGATTTTCAGCGGCTGCTCAGTACTTCGTTTACTTTTCATTTTAGGTCTAAACAAAGAGAACATACCCGATAACCAACCGACTCAAGAACAACGTCTCACCGCACTCCTTCAAGAAGCGGGATTGGCTGACATTCCACAAGCGAGGATAATTGAGATAGAACAGAACGGGAAGAACGGCACTGAAACTAGTGAGACGCCTCTGGGCAGCTTGGACAGGACTAAAGTGTCGCTCGGAGACTCTGAGGCTACTACCGACTCGAGACGATTTATAAGGTTTATATTTAAATAAAATACTGTATTTATTTTTTATATTGTTTAAATTATTTATCCCGTTTAATCCGGTATACAGTATTTTATTTAAATGTGTGATACTCGCGTTAATAAAAGACAATATTATATATGAACATAACTTAATATGTCGATTACTTTCCTTCCCGACATTAGATTTCGAATATGCAAAGTCTATAAAAAGGTAACTCTAGACTAAGCTTAATCAACATGTGAAAACGGCATGAAAATTCTTTCAGTAGTTAAGTAGATTGGCGTAAACAGACAGAAAGAAAATGTTAAAACTTTAAAAGTTACTTTATATATATATTTATTATTCACTATACAGTGTCATCGATTCAACCGTTTTATTATTTCATTATGTATAGACGGGCAACATGCCCCGACTTTGTTCGGGTGCAATGTTTGTTTGTTTGTACTTTTTAAGTTCTAGTAGTTTTTGAATTTATTCGTTACATTTAAAAAAATGTAAATAATTTTTTTTTATTTTACAATATTCTCGTTCTGTAGTCTTTTCATATTCGATAGAGCGAGACAAAACATATTTTAACTATATCAAGCTCTCTAATACTAATCATACCACCATTTCAGCGATGAATGGGGCACGTATGGGACTATGCAAAAGATTTGCCGATGCATTAAAGAAGGCAGCGGGCCGACCACCGTGCCCGCGCTGCTGTCCCGCGGGCCCACGCTGCCCGGACGCGGGCGTGTCATCGCCGCCAAGTGCTTCGGTTCTATACTGAGTAAGTTTAATTGAACTGATGGCGATAACGAGACGTCGTTATCGCGCGGGCACGAATCGTGTATACATTATGTAAACAGAGTGGACAAACTACGTGAATTCTTTTGAGAGTATGTAACCTCAAGTTTCGACGGGCTCGTTGGCGCGTTCGGTAGAACACCTGCCGTGCGCATCGATGGGTCGTGGGTTCGAATCCCACCGGGAGCACATGCTTATAATTTTCTGTAAGCATGTTTTCCCCACGTCTGGTAACTTCGGGCATTGATCGGGTCGAGGAGGAGGTAACGAACCACCGTTCATAGATGGAAAAGCCGTGAAGTGCATATTGCGCGTTTCGGTTTCAGTCTATGGATTTCCGAATGCTCGAAGTAAAAATTAGGTCGACAGCGCATCATTGACTGATGTTCTGTGGCTGAGGTATCACCTACCATCAAGTGAACCTCATGCTCGTCTGTCGATATCTGACATAAAAAAAAAAAAAAAAAAAAAAAAACCTATATCTACATTGGGACTTTTTGCATCGTTTCTGCATCAATTCATATCGTTTTAGTAACAAGCCCAAGCCAAGCGAATGAATTAACATCTCTAAGAGAATAAACCAAATCAATCTAATAAATTGTCAAAATCGACAAGTCAATAGTTTAATATTGTTTTTTATTAACGCGAGTATTGCACATTTAAATAAAATATAAATCGCGTTTTAATCCGTTTTAAAATATTTTATATAAAAGTCAATAGTTTATTCATTTTAAAGTTATTTTTGAATAGAACACGACTTGAAAACATAAAAACTCTCAGAGGACGCATAAAACGAGGTATTACAACTAATTGTCAATTCTAGATAGATATTCTTTGACATGTTCATTCGTGCCCGCCCGATTACGATGTCTAGTGATAACAGGTCAAACATGATATCTGTTAAATCTGTTACTGTTACTTAATAGATGCAAATATCTGTTATTAAATAACAGTCTGTTATTCAGATACTAAAGGAATTATACATAATACGATCTAATTTAGGATTAGCTTTTTTTTTGAAGGTGATTTCCTTCCTGTGAAACGTCCAAGTGTATTTTTAAGGATAATCAATCTTGAAGCGTAAGTGATGATCAGCAGGGCCGGATTTAGGGGAGAGCATTCGGGGCAACTGCTCCACAAAAGAAGGGCAATAGAGAATTCGGAAAAAATCTTTCGAATTTCGACGAGTAAACACTAGTTAATAACTTTTCCTTTGATATTTTTTCGCTGTTTTACTTTTACCTACCGTACTTTGAACAAACATATGAAAATAATTTGGGGCCAGGGCACCTCTACTCCTTTGTTGCGCCAAGGCCTCCACACCTCTAAATCTAGCTCTGATGATGAACGAATTTGCGCAAATCTTGAAACATGACTGACAAATTACCTTTTTGTAATACCACAAAAAAAAACTATTCTTGCGGGTACTGAGAGTTCCATTTGAGTTTCATTATGCTTAGGTATTCCACAATCTAATATTATTTGTTTTTCATTTCAGAATTAAAGCAATACGGATTTATAGTCGTTTCCAAAAACCCTGTTACCTCAGAAATTCTGGATATAAATTACGGTCCAAAAATGTTAGGATAAAATTTGACTATTGGCCTTTTTTTTTGAATATTTTGTTGTACTATTTAAAGTAATTGTTTATTCTTGTTGAAGAAATAAATATTTTGGCCTAAATATCCTTAGTTACTTATATTTAAAATAAAAGAAAGTTAAGTTTTTTGATAATTCTATTTTTTATATTTTGTTTTGTACCTTTGTTTGTATTAGTTTGTTAATATAATATGTTATGTTATGTAATTACTTATTTATTCTGAATGTACTTTGAAACCTTGCATTTAATAGTCACCCAAACTATTCAAAGATGCTATGCTATAATATTTTTTATGATATTTTTTCAGAAAGAACTTCTTATTTTTTTATTTATTGTTTTCTTATTCTATAATTTTTCGATATTTTCTTATGAGTTTTATGGTTTCTACTTAATACTGTCTATAAAGAATCTGATGTTATCGATTAAAGTGTTGCGGGAAATACAACTTTAGATGAGCAGTCGGCGGTGTTTGAGTTAAGATACTAGACTGTAAAACCATCTGAATTGTTTCATAAGTAATTTAATAAAGATTATATTTCTAAACCCTTTTTATTTTACTCTTCTTATGTACACTTTTAGCAAAATGTTTCCTTTTTCCTACCTTCAGTATTGTTTTATGGTTTTATAAACGTAATAAGAGTTATTCAAATCTTGTGGTTGAGTTAATTCATTTTTAATAGAAGGGGAATTACCGTTTCAAAACAATATTATACATTATTATTGTTCATAGTAAAAAGTTTTTGTATGCTGTGGTAGATTCTATAGACTAGTGGATTTTACACTCTGTCACGTTGTCATTTGTCAACTTGTCATTCAATACTATAGCCAGCGTTGCCAGAAGGTTACTTTTGTAAACTTTTAGGTGATTTTTAACTCCTTCGTTACCTCTGGGTTACACGACTCGAAAGGTTACTTTGAGGTGATTTTGCGGAATTTGTAGAATTAATTAAACCTTGAAACGGAACGCAATGTTGGCTAACGAAAAACTTCATTGGTAGACAGTAAGTGCAACTCACACACGATAAATCCTCTGAGGTTCAACTTCTAAAAACAAGTATTTCGCACACGCACTTAAATATTGTATCCATAACACATTAAAATGGATGGATTCGTTCTTGTTCGAGTTCGTTCGTGCTTGTGGCCGAATCATTAATCATTCGGTCGGGGACCCACTCAAATTTGGTTTGTTTTGGAAACATTATTAAATCATTACTAAATTATCCTATATTTCTGTAAGTAAATACAACCAACAAAAAAAAAGGTTACGTTTCATACTAAAAGGTTACTTTTTCAACCATTTTAGGTAACTTTTGACAAGACACAGCTGACTAGTGCGCTAATGTTAAATTGAAGGCTTAAGTTAGATTTATTATTATTTATATGTCATGAAAATTTGCTAACAAAAGTATGGAGGGTAGAGACCAGGAGGAATTTCTCTTTATATTAGAAGTGTCCATAAAGTCACGTGAAATTAAGGTGGCGCTGCTGTAAGCTAATGACTGCATTTGAAAGAAAGCGCCTAAAACTGTTAGAGTAGGACAGAATGAAACGAAGAAAGATATATATCCGGTCCGTAACGACTTTCAAAAAATTTGTTGTAAAGTATAGTAATTTCTTACATTAATTAAATATATAACAATAATTTTAAAAATTTCAGAATTCTTTTGAATAATTTCGTTCTATTCAGTACAACTACTTCTGTACTTTACTGTTTCCGTTTCGCATACTTCACTTCATTAATAATCGCCAATCACATCGTGGTCATCAGCGCCCTCTAAAGTTTTTAGTTGGTTTTGGGACTATAATCTAACAGCTTATCATGGACACTTTTGAAAGTAAAGCCCCATATCAGATATTCCTCCTTGTCTCTACCCTCCATAATTACATGACTCAAAAGATTACTTTTAGGTGATTTTGCGAAAATTGTAGCTTTAATTTTTAATTTCTTACATGAAACCTTAAAACGGAACGCAACGTTGGCTAACGAAGATCTTAATTCGTAGGCAGTGAGTGCAACTCTCTGAAGATTAATTGTTCAACTTCTAAAAACAAAAACAAGTATTTTTCTCTCGCACTGCTATTGTATCCATAACACAAACGACCAAACTCTCGTTTACTCGCTTATTCGATCAGATGGATCATTCGGCCGGGGACGCACTCGCATTTACTTTTGTTTATTTTGGAAACATACTTTAAACATTACTAAATTATCTGGGGGCACAGCAGTGCCCCCACCAAGTCTAGCAACAAGCGGCACGGCCTACTACTATCATTTTCTCGAAGTAGTTCGGGCCATTTTCGACCCCCTATAACTTCGTTGTGGATAAAACTAGAAGCCTGAATTGTCAATAACCAAGCATGCATTGTATAAACTCGGTATATTTAATAATTTCAATTTATTTAAACCAGTAGTTTTAGAATTATAACTAGCCAAGTTTGTTAATTTGTCACTCGCTCACTCACTCACTGACTGACCGATCATCAAAACTCTAAGGCACTTCTAGCAGATTTAGAATCTTCAAATTTAGAATACAATTAGAGTTTGGATATGAGAAATCAAGGAAAAACTAAAATATTATGAAATTTCGGTCCAGTTTTCCAGATATACAAACTATTAAGAGGAAAGATATTTTGTATTTTTGTATGTAACGAATAACTTAAAAACTACTGGACCGATTTCAAAAATTCTTTTACTGTTAGAAATATACTTTATCACTGAGTAATATAGGCTAAACAATCAATCTAAATGGCAATCGCACTAAACAATATAATTATATTGTATTACTTGTGAGATACATTGTGTTTTTAATAAAAAAGATACATTTTGTTTTAATATTGATTTTGATATGGTCACTATGAGATATTGTTAGGTTATCTAATTATAATACGTAATAACTTAATGCAGAAGGATTCTTAAGTAGAGACTGAATAAATGACCGACTTGGTATTATATGGAGTTCACAACTTTTTACGATAGAAGAACGAACGAAGATAGTTGCAAGACTTGGTTTTTTTACAATTTATGTTTTTGATGGCATACTTATTTCTGTAAATACAACCAACAAAAAAAAAAAAGTTACTTTTCTTACGAAAAGGTTCCTTTTTTAACCATATTAGGTTACTTTTGACAAGAGACCGCTGGCAACACTGTTTGGCGCCAAATTCAGAGTCCATTATTGAATATTCCCTCCAATCTCCATACTCTTTGATTGCCTCTTTCAAAATTAGTTACAATTTTATAAAAACTGCGTGCCTATTACCAATCCTTTGATTTTTCCTATTGTGTAGATTTAGTTTGAAATGTTTTTTCCGGTAGAATCTTTGAGGCGAGGGGGAAGATTTTATTTATGTTGGGTTGCGGATTCTTGGCCACAACGTTTTGATACAATCAACAATCGTCAAATTTGTGCTCAGGGTCAGGATATTCGTCAGATGTGGTTAGTCTCTTGTGTAAAAAAACAATGTATTCAATGTACTATGCATTATTTATTTATTATATATTCAATCAATTTCAGTGATGATTTACTAGAAGTTATCGTCCAAGAATCGGGGCGCCCTTCTAAGAGATTTTCACTTCGATTAACCTCTCAATTGATTCGAGGTCTTGTACGACTTTTTCAAAGAAAAGTTAACATATTAATGGGTAAGTTAAAAATTGTCTTCGTTCTGATTATTTTTAAATATGTTACTTTTCATAGAATTGATATTGAATTCAATTTTTTTGTAGGTGATATTTGCATGATTCAAGCGCATGCAATGCACTCTGTTAATAAAAGGTAATTGCGCACTTATAATTTTGTTTAACAATATATATGTGCTGTGTCAACTCATTGGTTTAAATCTATTTTTATGATATCTAGCTGTTGCAAAAATAGCCTGTTACCCATGTCTATTTTGAGTTTGATTCACTACACATTTATTATAATACAATGTCCCCTAAATGGGGCAGAGGGCACATTTTATTTGGTACCATTGGGGATTCCAGTCAATGGTTTGCCTTGGGATATGGTTGCAGTCCTTGTGGAGTGTGTGGCCAATTCATTGCCACTTGCAGCAGCCTAATCAAGCAGTCGATTGGGCTTTCATTAAAGCGCTTTCAAAGATTTATATTATAGTTGGTTGTGTATACCAAGTATTTGGCAATGGTAAAAAGGGTCATAAAGACTTGCAGCTGGTGGGATATGTGTTTTAGCTTAGACATATTGCTTCTCACACCCATTTACAATAATAATTAAATAAATGATTATATATGAGATTATTTTGTTGTTAGGTATAGATTGGTAGAAAGTGTCAGTACTCATGAAACAAGGACTCTTCAATTGCCAGGACTAATAATTGAGGATGATGAAGAAGATGTTGAGGAACTCCTGCAGGTTATAGCATTATTTTTTCATCAATCTTTAAGAATATATATCCCTATTAAAACTGTTATTTCTAAATAATAAGATTTTATATATTTTACTGTACTAAAATCTTAAGATCTGTTACAGAACACTAGAAATGCAGTTGCACATATAAACGACATAACTCTACAAGAGCCTACTTTACCTGTACCTGAAAACAGGCCCTTAGATGTAAGTTGTTAATTGTTATTATTTCATAATTCATATTCTATGCCTTACCAGTATAAATTATATTCTAAACAAAGTATTTTTTTAAACATTCTTCAAACATTTTCTACACTTTATTATGTTACTGCTTTGACGTTTTTATACTACCTTGTCAATGACATTACAAACACATTGTATTACTGTATGTATTATAGATATGTCTACATATTATATGGGAATCTGGGAATTTGGTATGGGTTTTCTTCTTTACTCCATGGGCTTATTCGATAAGTTCTGAGCTATTTCCATTACTAGCCATGCTTATTCTGCAGCAGGATTCATCAAAATTGTATGAAAAATTAGGAAATGAAATCGTGTTAGACTTGAACTAGGCTGTGGCGTAGTTAGGTGGACATGGGCCCAGGTGCAAAGAAATAATCGCAATCTCCTCCCCTCCGATAATTTTTTTTTTTAAGTAACTACACAAAACTAATTGCAAATGATTACTAATCAAAGGTGCTTCCATTATCGGCGTTATAAATTCTCATTTAACATCTTGAAAAAAATTAAAATTCTTGTGAGAATTTTCATAGCTCCAAGAGCTGCCCCCTCCTCTTTCCATAGCTCAGGGGGCCCTCTTAGCTTCAAGGCCCTGGTGCACTGCACCACTTTGCCCTATGATAGCTACGCCGCTAGAACTAGGTATGTCGGCGTAAGTAAGGTAACAAAATTTCCTCTCCTCCAAACCGGCTCGATCGATTATAACGATTTCTTTATGTAGGTATGAGAATAATAAGAGGCCGCAATGTAGATTTTATACCGCTAGGTGATTAGGGTGAATCTCTATCAATATTTTTTTTATAAGAAAATTCATTGGTTTCATTTTCTTTCGTTCGGTCGGCTAGTTTTTATATAGAAGACTGAATTCCCGAGTTACCTTGGGGCATGGGGCAGACTCATTTCCGTGTCTGTAAAACTGATTATTTTTAATATTGTTTCTTCGAGATTCGAACCCAGGATCTCCGGTGCGTTTAGCGTTTCTCACTGAGCCACGGAGGCGAGGAAATTCCCAATAATTGAGCTATAAAATATATTTTACCCATAGGACGGCTTCGGTGAATTGCATCTAGATCAACCGATATTGTTATTGAACGATCGCACGATCGAAATGATGTTGGGTCCGGAAGGCAGCGTGAACCAACAGAGCGCGCTCGACCTGCAGCTCGACTTGTCGCCCTATAAGTTGGCCGACCGGTCGCGGGTCGCGCCTCACGCGTCTGCGCACATGGAACGCGTCTCCGACCACATTTCTCTGTTCAATAAATGTAATTTTATTTTTAATTTATAATTTTGATTTTCAAAAACTTGTTACCTAATAAATATCAACAGCTCTGGTTGAAATTCTAATTATCCTAAGAAATACTTTGTCTTATGTCTTTATGAATATTGTGACCAAATTAGTACCTATTGGTTCTACTTTCACTAACGTATACAATCGTCGCGAGCATCACATAATATTAAAATACAAAACTATTAAATACGCTTGCCTTATTTTAAACGAAGAGTTAATATTAGACTAGAGTCTAGACCGTTTCATATATCAGCTTATGTTTTGAAGTTCGTAACGGTTCCGATCTGGAAACACCGGATAATTAAATTATTTAATTTCTTTACTTTTTATTTATAGCCACCGGATCAGAGCTCAGAGCTCCTGCTGATTTTGATAAAGGTAATTAATAGATATTTTATCTATCCATGTTCAATTTATTTTTTAATAATGTCATCTTTATTTATCGACTATTGAATTTTTCTCCAGAAATTCCTGAAATTCCTGATATCCTGCTTCCCGAAATGCCTGCTCCCCAAGAAGTGTTAGTTTAATAATGAGTTATTAAGAAAAATAGAGTTAAAAATGACAATGTGTCTGGGAAGGTTTGAGGCCCGAGATTTTTTTGATAATCATTCTAAATTCTCTCCTTTTTCATATTATTTTCCTAAACAGTTATTAAAAAGAAAAATCTCAATTCTCCGAATTGTACAATTGTAAACACAACCTCAGAAAAAAAATCATCATTTAAAAAAATAAAGTATGAGTTACTTTCGTATTTATGACTATAAAAATTCCTTAATGTGATTTCCCCTATATAACCTTCCCTTAACCTTATATGTATATGTAATTATTAAGTAAAACATTTACTTATTGATTTTTAATTTAGTTCTATTCCTAATTACCTACTTGAGTGTTGAAGTAATAATATATTATTGTAGCGATGTACTTACGAATATTACCTATTTAATAATTGTATATATTTGAAACTTACCGAATCACGCTTATCAATCTTTAATCTTGGCTGCTAATTTTATAAAAAATATACATATTATTACTTAATCAGTAGGTACTAGCAGCCACAATGTTCAACCATATTTTCATGCAGGCCAATCGAAAAAGACCAAGATATGCCAGTTGAACATCCAATAGAAAATGTGCCTGCGTTGGTTGAAAGGCCAGAGCAAATATCTTTAGAAGAGATCGCGATCGAGGTAATATATTAATTTTGACATAAATGTATTTCGAAGTTAAATATGTTTTTCTAATCTACCCTCATTATTAAGACAAGTTTAGTCTCTTCAAAATGCCAAAGCCTACCCATATATTTTAAATAACAGTATAATTATTAAAACACTTCTTTATAAAAGGATTTGGAAGCCGAACAACATACAAGAAAACGCAAACGATCTAAATTGAAAATTGATCAACGCACAAAGTTGAGTTCCGATTACATGCGTTCACGAATACAGGACGATAAGGTGGAGCTACGTTGTAAGGTGAGTTACATTATTATTGACAGTTTACAGGTTTCATTGTTATGTATGTTAACTAGTAAAATTACCTATGTATCTTAGAGTAATCGTAGGGGCCATATTATGAATATTAAGACACTTATTGTACATTTCTCAAGTCAAAAGGTTAAATATCAATCACGACAATAATGTAATAGAACAAGTAGGGTTTCATAAATTGCAGGGCATTATTTTAGATGAAGAATTAAATTGGAAATTGCATATTGAAAATATTTGTGACAGGTTAAATCGATTAACTTACGTTCTGAGACGTTTAAGAGCAACTGTATCTTTGGATGCTGCAGTTAATGCTTATCACGCATATGTGGCATCCATACTCTCCTATGGATTGATACTCTGGGGCCAAGCATCCCATTATGAAAAAGTATTTGTAGTACAAAAAAAATGTATTAGAGCTTTATGTGGAATGAGTCAAAGAGAAAGCTGTAGATTGGTGTTTGGTAAACTCCGCATACTTACTTTAACATGCATGTACATAAAAGCTGTATGCAAATTTGCCAGAGAACATCCTGAATATTTTAAGAAACAAGGAGATATAAATACGCTCATTGATACGAGATATAAAAATAAATTATATTATCCGACATGCAGAATAAATGTGGCAAGCAATAGTACTATATTTATGGCAATCAAAATTTATAATAAAGTTTCAGATAACATTAAAAAATTACCAACACATTTATTTTTAGGAAGGTTGACGAAATGGTTAATGACAAAGCAATTTTATAATATTAATGAATTTCTGTATAAATGTTTCTGTGGCAATAATGAATAGGTTTTGACATGTATAAAATTGACTTTGTAAATATTGACATGTATCTCTAAATTGACGAAATTAACTTAAATTGAATTAACGAAAAATTTTTAATTCGTAAATAATCAAATAAAATTATAATGTTGTCATGTTTTTTTTTTTTAAATGTTATTTTTGCACGCCCAATATACGGGCAGGATGTTTAGAACTCAACCAAACGTGGTCATCTGTAACCACTACATTCTGGCAAATAAATGTTTTTGAACACAGAATTCATTTTGATTTCCATAAGACACGTATAAAATTGGTCCCCAAATCTGCCGCCCTAGGCTCAAGCTTACTCAGTTTGCTGGTAAATGCCACTGAAGTCATTATACAATATTTCCTTTAAAGAGAATTCTGCTCATTGGAATGAATGATCTATCGGAAGCACCGTTGTTCACTGTCAAATAGCCGGGATATAAAGCAGCCTGGATTGATTTTGAGGTGAAATCACTCATCTTCAAATTAATCCATTGCTCCGTTTCTCATATATACGTATTTATGGAAATGTTTGATTCTTGAAATTTTATGTGGTTTTCTCTTAGAATGAATTTCAAATATGCTAGAATAAGTTTAGGAGATATGAAAATATTTGTTTTTATGGTATGGGAAGCAAACTAATCTGGTTGGTTAGTAATAACCATCCCCACATACGCATCCGCAACTGGCTCATTGGCGCGTTCGGTAGAACACTTGCCGTTCGCATCGACGGGTCGTGGGTTCGTATACCCCACCCCACCGAGACGACATGTTTATAATTTTCTGTAAGCATGTTTCCCCACGTCTGGTAACTTCGGGCATTGATCGGGTGGGAGAAATATCGAAATTCCGATCGGGTAACGAACCACCGATCATAGATGGAAAAACCGTGAAGTGCACATTGCGCGTTCCAGTTCCATTCTATGGATTTCAGAATGCTCTAAGTAAAAAGTAGGTGGACAGCGCATCATTGACTGATGTAATAAGTCAGTTGTATGAGAAATTTCATACAAATGACACTTCGACGATACGAATACTTTTTCGCAAATTGTTCGTGGTAGGCCCTCTGTGGCTGAGCTATCACCTACCATCAAGTGAACCTCATGCTCGTCTGTCGATATCTGACATGAAAAACATCTATGTAGGATAGATATTGAAGATTTTCACATTTGAAAAACTACTGTAATAATTAATTTGCAGGACAGCATCTCCGATGTAATAAAAACTAAAGGCGTGTCGTGCGAGCGACTCCTGCGCCGGCCCGCGCACGCGACCGCTCGCGGCGGCGGCCCGGGGCTGACTGTCACCAGAATGTTCCTGAGGAACCTCGGCTACGTCAGGCGAGCTACCCCTGAGTTAGTGCCTGAAGTAAGTAGCCTTCGAATGTTTAAAAAATAACGAAACCACCTTTTACTTATCTATTTGTTGCCCGAAGTATAATATACTAGAAATGCGCCCCGGCTTCACACGGGTACAATGTAGATGTACTATAAACAAAAATAGCCTATGTAATGATGTTGATAATGTAGCTTTCTATTGATGAAAGAATATTTTTAATCGGTCCAGTAGTTTTTGAGTTTATTCATAACATACAAGAATACAAAAATTCAAAAATACAAATCTTTTCTGTTTATAATATTACTAGCGACCCGCCCCGGCTTCGCACCGGTGCAATGCTGATACTAAATACACTACAGAAAAACTGTTATTATTATACATATAAACCTTCCTCTTCAATCACTCTATCTATTTAAAAAAACCGCATCAAAATCCGTTGCGTAGTTTCAAAGATTTAAGCATACAAAGGGACAGAGAAAGCGACTTTGTTTTATACTATGTAGTGAAGTATAGAAGTATAGATTGGATTGGAAATTAATTAAGAAGTTCTAAGTTATCAGTATCAGTTTAATAAATGTATACCTTAGTCGGTACTTTTGATAATTTATTAAGTTCATTTTATAAGCTACAAATATGCTAATAGAGAAATTGTGTTTTATTATTTTAGATCAGAATTTAATTTTTATTTCAGGAGGTATTAGCGCAAAATCAACGTCAGCAAAGTACCGTTCTAGGGAATATTGTTGAACAAACGGAGCCCGTTGGAACAGCTCCCCCAGCTGTAATACTCGAGGAACCGCAAGATATCGCACGAACTGTACGAGAGCCAAATCTTTCTGATTACGGCAACGTAGGACATCCGAATGTTTCTGACTGGCCGACTCAGAAGGTCGCAGAACAATCTCCACGTGAAGTACCCACTCCAGTAAGTATTCTATATTTTATTATGAACTTAATGATTTCACCGGAATTCACTTGCGATTCACAAATTCTTTAATAGTGACGGAAAATGCACACAGCAAAATAATCTATTCATAAAACAAAATCTATCTAATATTAGCGCTCTGTGCTCTATTTTTGTTTGAAAGTACCTGTATTATATATGGAGAACTATTAAAATTACTTAGAAGATTATGTATGGGACTAAAATCCGGAATGTCAGAGATATTCCTTGCTTTAGGCTAAACAATAAGTGTCTTCATTTGGAGCTTGTGGTTCTTCTAGAAGTAGAAGTAGAATGTTGAGAACGGTAGAACGGTAGAACGGTGAGTCAATCACTGACAAAATCAAGGAAATTGACTTGCAATAATTCTTAAACTACTGGTTCAAATAAAAAGTAATTTAGAAATGCGATGACGTCACTGAAAGTTTAGGCTTAGGTATGGATGTTACGGCCGTGTTGGACGTGCCCCCAGATATCATTTATCTCGTGTTTTATTTAAAAAAAAATCGAAAAATGTACTACTTTACAAATATAGGTATATATTTTACTAAATAGTATGTATTTATACAGATAAACATACACATAAACTGTATTAAAAGATTGTTTTAATATTCTAGGCTAATAGATCAGATATAGCGAGTGCAAGACCCCAAATGGAGATCGGCGATATAGGAGGAGGTACGTTTATGCCGATTTTGAGTCGTTTTTTAGTTTATATGAGTTTGAAAACAGAAGTCTATTACCAAAGTCTAATAAACTTTCGAATCTTCGAAATTTCGAAGAAACGAAAGAACAATCAACTTCGTATTTTAACTTGTAAAAAAAAAATTCAATTCTATTTACGATCATTGTAATGTCAAACTAAAGACATAATATCTAATGCCCAATGTACGATTCGTCATCCGAACTTCTCATTTTGTTTTTGGTAATAGGCCTCCTAAATTTAGGGTAACTATACCAAGTCTAGCCATAAACTAGCCAAGTAATTGTTGAGGTTCAATAGATCATACATACGTTCATATAAATTTTCGGGATTGCCTACAGAACTTGGCACCCATTTAGATCTCAATTCTTTTGTCGGTGAGTCGACAACTAAATGTTAGATATCGACAGACGAGCATGAGGTTCACTCGATGGTAGGAGATACCTCAGGCACAGAACATCAATCAATGATGCTACCGACTAATCGACCTACTTTTTACTTCGAGCATTCGAAAATCCATAGGCTGAAACGCAAACGCGCAATGTGCACTTCACGGTTTTTCCATCTATGAGCGGTGGTTCGTTACCCGGTCGGAATTTCGATATTTCTCCCACCCGATCAATGCCCGAAGTTGCCAGACGTGGGGAAAACATGATTACAGAAAATTTACATAATATTATAATATTGAACTTGGCTCCCATTTTCACATTTATGTTTTTGGTGGGATTTAATGAAATGAAATGAAAATTGCTTTATTTAGCCACTACAAAAAATAAAAATACACTTATAAAATTCAACTTAGTTAAAATAACGCTCTAAGAGCACAAAAAATCCAAAATATAAATAATAGCAATAAAAACAAATACAAAATTAAATATTAATTAAAGATGTGGCTAAAAAAGACAGCCACTCAGCATTTGCCACATCATTATTCAACAGTGTAGTGCTGATTTTCAGCGGCTGCTCAGTACTTCGTTTACTTTTCATTTTAGGTCTAAACAAAGAGAACATACCCGATAACCAACCGACTCAAGAACAACGTCTCACCGCACTCCTTCAAGAAGCGGGATTGGCTGACATTCCACAAGCGAGGATAATTGAGATAGAACAGAACGGGAAGAACGGCACTGAAACTAGTGAGACGCCTCTGGGCAGCTTGGACAGGACTAAAGTGTCGCTCGGAGACTCTGAGGCTACTACCGACTCGAGACGATTTATAAGGTTTATATTTAAATAAAATACTGTATTTATTTTTTATATTGTTTAAATTATTTATCCCGTTTAATCCGGTATACAGTATTTTATTTAAATGTGTGATACTCGCGTTAATAAAAGACAATATTATATATGAACATAACTTAATATGTCGATTACTTTCCTTCCCGACATTAGATTTCGAATATGCAAAGTCTATAAAAAGGTAACTCTAGACTAAGCTTAATCAACATGTGAAAACGGCATGAAAATTCTTTCAGTAGTTAAGTAGATTGGCGTAAACAGACAGAAAGAAAATGTTAAAACTTTAAAAGTTACTTTATATATATATTTATTATTCACTATACAGTGTCATCGATTCAACCGTTTTATTATTTCATTATGTATAGACGGGCAACATGCCCCGACTTTGTTCGGGTGCAATGTTTGTTTGTTTGTACTTTTTAAGTTCTAGTAGTTTTTGAGTTTATTCGTTACATTTAAAAAAATGTAAATAATTTTTTTTTATTTTACAATATTCTCGTTCTGTAGTCTTTTCATATTCGATAGAGCGAGACAAAACATATTTTAACTATATCAAGCTCTCTAATACTAATCATACCACCATTTCAGCGATGAATGGGGCACGTATGGGACTATGCAAAAGATTTGCCGATGCATTAAAGCAGGCAGCGGGCCGACCACCGTGCCCGCGCTGCTGTCCCGCGGGCCCACGCTGCCCGGACGCGGGCGTGTCATCGCCGCCAAGTGCTTCGGTTCTATACTGAGTAAGTTTAATTGAACTGATGGCGATAACGAGACGTCGTTATCGCGCGGGCACGAATCGTGTATACATTATGTAAACAGAGTGGACAAACTACGTGAATTCTTTTGAGAGTATGTAACCTCAAGTTTCGACGGGCTCGTTGGCGCGTTCGGTAGAACACCTGCCGTGCGCATCGATGGGTCGTGGGTTCGAATCCCACCGGGAGCACATGCTTATAATTTTCTGTAAGCATGTTTTCCCCACGTCTGGTAACTTCGGGCATTGATCGGGTGGGAGGAATATCTAAATTCCGACCGGGTAACGAACCACCGTTCATAGATGGAAAAGCCGTGAAGTGCATATTGCGCGTTTCGGTTTCAGTCTATGGATTTCCGAATGCTCGAAGTAAAAATTAGGTCGACAGCGCATCATTGACTGATGTTCTGTGGCTGAGGTATCACCTACCATCAAGTGAACCTCATGCTCGTCTGTCGATATCTGACAAAAAAAAAAAAAAAAAAAAAAACCTATATCTACATTGGGACTTTTTGCATCGTTTCTGCATCAATTCATATCGTTTTAGTAACAAGCCCAAGCCAAGCGAATGAATTAACATCTCTAATGGAGAATAAACCAAATCAATCTAATAAATTGTCAAAATCGACAAGTCAATAGTTTAATATTGTTTTTTATTAACGCGAGTATTGCACATTTAAATAAAATATAAATCGCGTTTTAATCCGTTTTAAAATATTTTATATAAAAGTCAATAGTTTATTCATTTTAAAGTTATTTTTGAATAGAACACGTCTTGAAAACATAAAAACTCTCAGAGGACGCATAAAACGAGGTATTACAACTAATTGTCAATTCTAGATAGATATTCTTTGACATGTTCATTCGTGCCCGCCCGATTACGATGTCTAGTGATAACAGGTCAAACATGATATCTGTTAAATCTGTTACTGTTACTTAATAGATGCAAATATCTGTTATTAAATAACAGTCTGTTATTCAGATACTAAAGGAATTATACATAATACGATCTAATTTAGGATTAGCTTTTTTTTTGAAGGTGATTTCCTTCCTGTGAAACGTCCAAGTGTATTTTTAAGGATAATCAATCTTGAAGCGTAAGTGATGATCAGCAGGGCCGGATTTAGGGGAGAATTCGGAAAAAATCTTTCTAATTTCAACGAGTAAACACTAGTTAATAACTTTTCCTTTGATATTTTTTCGCTGTTTTACTTTTACCTACCATACTTTGAACAAACATATGAAAATAATTTGGGGCCAGGGCACCTCCACTCCTTTGTTGCGCCAAGGCCTCCACACCTCTAAATCTAGCTCTGATGATGAACGAATTTGCGCAAAAGCTTGAAACATGACTGACAAATTATCTTTTTGTAATACCACAAAAAAAAACTTTATTCTTGCGGGTACTGAGAGTTCCATTTGAGTTTCATTATGCTTAGGTATTCCACAATCTAATATTATTTGTTTTTCATTTCAGAATTAAAGCAACATGGATTTATAGTCGTTTCCAAAAACCCTGTTACCTCAGAAATTCTGGATATAAATTACGGTCCAAAAATGTTAGGATAAAATTTGATTATTGGCCTTTTTTTTAAATATTTTGTTGTACTATTTACAGTAATTGTTTATTCTTGTTGAAGAAATAAACATTTTGGCCTAAATATCCTTAGTTACTTATAATTAAAATAATATAGTCTCCAACAAAATTATTCAGTTCAGGAATTCTAAAAGAAAGTTAAGTTTTTTTGATAATTCTATTTTTTATATTTTGTTTTGTACCTTTGTTTGTATTAGTTTGTTAATATATTATGTTATGTAATTACTTATTTATTCTGAATGTACTTTGAAACCTTGCATTTAATAGTCACCCAAACTATTCAAAGATGCTATGCTATAATATTTTTTATGATATTTTTTCAGAAAGAACTTCTTATTTTTATATTTATTGTTTTCTTATTCTATAATTTTTCGATATTTTCTTATGAGTTTTATGGTTTCTACTTAATACTGTCTATAAAGAATCTGATGTTATCGATTAAAGTGTTGCGGGAAATACAACTTTAGATGAGCAGTCGGCGGTGTTGGAGTTAAGATACTAGACTGTAAAACCATCTGAATTGTTTCATAAGTAATTTAATAAATGATTATATTTCTAAACCCTTTTTATTTTACTCTTCTTATGTACACTTTTAGCAAAATGTTTCCTTTTTCCTACCTTCAGTATTGTTTTATGGTTTTATAAACGTAATAAGAGTTATCCAAATCTTGTGGTTGAGTTAATTCATTTTTAATAGAAGGGGAATTACCGTTTCAAAACAATATTATACATTATTATTGTTCATAGTAAAAAGTTTATGTATGCTGTGGTAGATTCTATAGACTAGTGGATTTTACACTCTGTCACGTTGTCATTTGTCAACTTGTCATTCAATACTATAGCCAGCGTTGCCAGAAGGTTACTTTTGTAAACTTTTAGGTGATTTTTAACTCCTTCAGGTTACCTCTGGGTTACACTACTCGAAAGGTTACTTTGAGGTGATTTTGCGGAATTTGTAGAATTAATTAAACCTTGAAACGGAACGCAATGTTGGCTAACGAAAAACTTCATTGGTAGACAGTAAGTACAACTCACACACGATAAATCCTCTGAGGTTCAACTTCTAAAAACAAGTATTTCTCACACGCACTTAAATATTGTATCCATAACACATTAAAATGGATGGATTCGTTCTTGTTCGAGTTCGTTCGTGCTTGTGGCCGAATCATTAATCATTCGGTCGGGGACCCACTCAGATTTGGTTTGTTTTGGAAACATTATTAAAACATTACTAAATTATCCTATATTTCTGTAAGTAAATGCAACCAACAAAAAAAAAGGTTACGTTTCATACTAAAAGGTTACTTTTTGAACCATTTTAGGTAACTTTTGACAAGACACAGCTGGCAACACTGGTGACTAGTGCGCTAATGTTAAATTGAAGGCTTAAGTTAGATTTATTATTATTTATATGTCATGAAAATTTGCTAACAAAAGTATGGAGGGTAGAGACCAGGAGGAATTTCTCTTTATATTAGATGTGTCCATAAAGTCACGTGAAATTAAGGTGGCGCTGCTGTAAGCTAATGACTGCATTTGAAAGAAAGCGCCTAAAACTGATATATATCCATAACGACTTTCAAAAAATTTGTTGTAAAGTATAGTAATTTCTTACATTGATTAAATATATAACAATAATTTTAAAAATTTCAGAATTCTTTTGAATAATTTCGTTCTATTCAGTACAACTACTTCTGTACTTTACTGTTTCCGTTTCGCATACTTCACTTCATTAATAATCGCCAATCACATCGTGGTCATCAGCGCCCTCTAAAGTTTTTAGTTGGTTTTGGGACTATAATCTAACAGCTTATCATGGACACTTTTGAAAGTAAAGCCCCGTATCAGATATTCCTCCTTGTCTCTACCCTCCATAATTACATGACTCAAAAGATTACTTTTAGGTGATTTTGCGAAAATTGTACCTTTAATTTTTAATTTCTTACATGAAACCTTAAAACGGAACGCAACGTTGGCTAACGAAGATCTTAATTCGTAGGCAGTGAGTGCAACTCTCTGAAGATTAATTGTTCAACTTCTAAAAACAAAAACAAGTATTTTTCTCTCGCACTGCTATTGTATCCATAACACAAACGACCAAACTCTCGTTTACTCGCTTATTCGATCAGATGGATCATTCGGTCGGGGACGCACTCGCATTTACTTTTGTTTATTTTGGAAACATAATTTAAACATTACTAAATTATCTGGGGGCACAGCAGTGCCCCCACTAAGTCGAGCAATAAGCGGCACGGCCGTACTATCATTTTCTTGAAGTAGTTCGGGCCATTTTCGACCCCCTATAACTTCGTTGTGGATAAAACTAGAAGCCTGAATTGTCAATAACCAAGCATGCATTGTATAAACTCGGTATATTTAATAATTTCAATTTATTTAAACCAGTAGTTTTAGAATTATAACTAGCCAAGTTTGTTAATTTGTCACTCGCTCACTCACTCACTGACTGACCGATCATCAAAACTCTAAGGCACTTCTAGCAGATTTAGAATCTTCAAATTTAGAATACAATTAGAGTTTGGTGTATAAATCAAGGAAAAACTAAAATATGAAATTTCGGTCCAGTTTTCCAGATATACAAACTATTAAGAGGAAAGATTTGTATTTTTGTATGTAACGAATAACTTAAAATCTACTGGACCGATTTCAAAAATTCTTTTACTGTTAGAAAGATACTTTATCACTGAGTAATATAGGCTAAACAATCAATCTAAATGGCAATTGCACTAAACAATATAATATGTATTACTTGTGAGATACATTGTGTTTTTAATAAAAAATATACATTTTGTTTTAATATTGATTTTGATATGGTCACTATGAGATATTGTTAGGTTATCTAATTATAATACGTAATAACTTAATGCAGAAGGATTCTTAAGTAGAGACTGAATAAATGACCGACTTGATAAACAAACAAAAAAAAAAGTTACTTTTCTTACGAAAAGGTTCCTTTTTTAACCATATTAGGTTACTTTTGACAAGAGACCGCTGGCAACACTGTTTGGCGCCAAAATCAGAGTCCATTATTGAATATTCCCTCCAATCTCCATACTCTTTGATTGCCTCTTTCAAAATTAGTTACAATTTTATAAAAACTGCGTGCCTATTACCAATCCTTTGATTTTTCCTATTGTGTAGATTTAGTTTGAAATGTTTTTTCCGGTAGAATCTTTGAGGCGAGGGGGAAGATTTTATTTATGTTGGGTTGCGGATTCTTGGCCACAACGTTTTGATACAATCAACAATCGTCAAATTTGTGCTCAGGGTCAGGATATTCGTCAGATGTGGTTAGTCTCTTGTGTAAAAAAACAATGTATTCAATGTACTATGCATTATTAATTTATTATATATTCAATCAATTTCAGTGATGATTTACTAGAAGTTATCGTCCAAGAATCGGGGCGCCCTTCTAAGAGATTTTCACTTCGATTAACCTCTCAATTGATTCGAGGTCTTGTACGACTTTTTCAAAGAAAAGTTAACATATTAATGGGTAAGTTAAAAATTGTCTTCGTTCTGATTATTTTTAAATATGTTACTTTTCATAGAATTGATATTGAATTCAATTTTTTTGTAGGTGATATTTGCATGATTCAAGCGCATGCAATGCACTCTGTTAATAAAAGGTAATTGCACACTTATAATTTTGTTTAACAATATATATGTGCTGTGTCAACTCATTGGTTTAAATCTATTTTTATGATATCTAGCTAATTTTGAGTTAGACATGGGTAAATCAGCGAAATTCCCTGCGCCAACTCAGAAACTCAGGCGCAGTGTAGTGCGTCGGCTCCTTGAGTCAACTCAAAATTGAGCCACGACGCAACAAAATGGGACGCGCAAAGCGAGCAGTGAAACCTCCGAAACGCACTCAACCCCACGCTCATAGTTCACTCAGTGAGTGAGGTACTGCGCCGTGAGCCAACACATTATGAATGTGTGAGCTGACTCACCCTGCGCACTGAAGCGTGCCGGCGCAATTGCGCGGCGCAGCGCAGTGTTACCCATGTCTATTTTGAGTTTGATTCACTACACATTTATTATAATACAATGTCCCCTAAATGGGGCAGAGGGCACATTTTATTTGGTACCATTGGGGATTCCAGTCAATGGTTTGCCTTGGGATATGGTTGCAGTCCTTGTGGAGTGTGTGGCCAATTCATTGCCACTTGCAGCAGCCTAATCAAGCAGTCGATTGGGCTTTCATTAAAGCGCTTTCAAAGATTTATATTATAGTTGGTTGTGTATACCAAGTATTTGGCAATGGTAAAAAGGGTCATAAAGACTTGCAGCTGGTGGGATATGTGTTTTAGCTTAGACATATTGCTTCTCACACCCATTTACAATAATAATTAAATAAATGATTATATATGAGATTATTTTGTTGTTAGGTATAGATTGGTAGAAAGTGTCAGTACTCATGAAACAAGGACTCTTCAATTGCCAGGACTAATAATTGAGGATGATGAAGAAGATGTTGAGGAACTCCTGCAGGTTATAGCATTATTTTTTCATCAATCTTTAAGAATATATATCCCTATTAAAACTGTTATTTCTAAATAATAAGATTTTATATATTTTACTGTACTAAAATCTTAAGATCTGTTACAGAACACTAGAAATGCAGTTGCACATATAAACGACATAACTCTACAAGAGCCTACTTTACCTGTACCTGAAAACAGGCCCTTAGATGTAAGTTGTTAATTGTTATTATTTCATAATTCATATTCTATGCCTTACCAGTATAAATTATATTCTAAACAAAGTATTTTTTTAAACATTCTTCAAACATTTTCTACACTTTATTATGTTACTGCTTTGACGTTTTTATACTACCTTGTCAATGACATTACAAACACATTGTATTACTGCATGTATTATAGATATGTCTACATATTATATGGGAATCTGGGAATTTGGTATGGGTTTTCTTCTTTACTCCATGGGCTTATTCGATAAGTTCTGAGCTATTTCCATTACTAGCCATGCTTATTCTGCAGCAGGATTCATCAAAATTGTATGAAAAATTAGGAAATGAAATCGTGTTAGACTTGAACTAGGCTGTGGCGTAGTTAGGTGGACATGGGCCCAGGTGCAAAGAAATAATCGCAATCTCCTCCCCTCCGATAATTTTTTTTTTAAGTAACTACACAAAATTAATTGCAAATTATTACTAATCAAAGGTGCTTCCATTTTCGGCGTTATAAATTCTCATTTAACATCTTGAAAAAAATTAAAATTCTTGTGAGAATTTTCCTAGCTCCAAGAGCTGCCTCCTCCTCTTTCCATAGCTCAGGGGGCCCTCTTAGCTTCAAGGCCCTGGTGCACTGCACCACTTTGCCCTATGATAGCTACGCCGCTAGAACTAGGTATGTCGGCGTAAGTAAGGTAACAAAATTTCCTCTCCTCCAAACCGGCTCGATCGATTATAACGATTTCTTTATGTAGGTATGAGAATAATAAGAGGTAATGTAGATTTTATACCGCTAGGTGATTAGGGTGAATCTCTATCAATATTTTTTATAAGAAAATTAATTGGTTTCATTTTCTTTCGTTCGGTCGGCTTGTTTTTATATAGAAGACTGAATTCCCGAGTTACCTTGGGGCATGGGGCAGACTCATTTCCGTGTCTGTAAAACTGATTATTTTTAATATTGTTTCTTCGAGATTCGAACCCAGGATCTCCGGTGCGTTTAGCGTTTCTCACTGAGCCACGGAGGCGAGGAAATTCCCAATAATTGAGCTATAAAATATATTTTACCCATAGGACGGCTTCGGTGAATTGCATCTAGATCAACCGATATTGTTATTGAACGATCGCACGATCGAAATGATGTTGGGTCCGGAAGGGAGCGTGAACCAACAGAGCGCGCTCGACCTGCAGCTCGACTTGTCGCCCTATAAGTTGGCCGACCGGTCGCGGGTCGCGCCTCACGCGTCTGCGCACATGGAACGCGTCTCCGACCACATTTCTCTGTTCAATAAATGTAATTTTATTTTTAATTTATAATTTTGATTTTCAAAAACATAGGGCATTACCTTGTTACCTAATAAATATCTACAGCTCTGGTTGAAATTCTAATAATTATCCTAAGAAATACTTTGTCTTATGTCTTTATGAATATTGTGACCAAATTAGTACCTATTGGTTCTACTTTCACTAACGTAAATAATCGTCGCGAGCATCACATAATATTAAAATACAAAACTATTAAATACGCTTGCCTTATTTTAAACGAAGAGTTAATATTAGAGTCTAGACCGTTTCATATATCAGCTTATGTTTCGAAGTTCGTAACGGTTCCGATCTGGAAACACCGGATAATTAAATTATTTAATTTCTTTCCTTTTTATTTATAGCCACCGGTGCAGAGCTCAGAGCTCCTGCTGATTTTGATAAAGGTAATTAATAGATATTTTATCTATCCATGTTCAATTTATTTTTTAATAATGTCATCTTTATTTATCGACTATTGAATTTTTCTCCAGAAATTCCTGATATCCTGCTTCCCGAAATGCCTGCTCCCCAAGAAGTGTTAGTTTAATAATGAGTTATTAAAAAAATAGAGTTAAAAATGACAATGTGTCTGGGAAGGTTTGAGGCCCGAGATTTTTTTGATAATCATTCAAAATTTTCTCCTTTTTCATATTATTTCCTAAATAGTTATTAAAAAGAAAAATCTCAATTCTCCGAATTGTACAATTGTAAACACAACCTCTATGACTATAAAAATTCCTTAATGTGATTTCCCCTATATAACCTTCCCTTAACCTTATATGTATATGTAATTATTAAGTAAAACATTTCCTTATTGATTTTTAATTTAGTTCTATTCCTAATTTACCTACTTGAGTGTTGAAGTAATAATATATTATTGTAGCGATGTACTTACGAATATTACCTATTTAATAATTGTATATATTTGAAACTTACCGAATCACGCTTATCAATCTTTAATCTTGGCTGCTAATTTTATAAAAATATGTTTTAAAATGTCTTCATTTCATTTACTCAGCAATATACATATTATTACTTAATCAGTAGGTACTACCAGCCACAATGTTCAACCATATTTTCATGCAGGCCAATCGAAAAGGACCAAGATATGCCAGTTGAACATCCAATAGAAAATGTGCCTGCGTTGGTTGAAAGGCCAGAGCAAATATCTTTAGAAGAGATCGCGATCGAGGTAATATATTAATTTTGACATAAATGTATTTCGAAGTTAAATATGTTTTTCTAATCTACCCTCATTATTAAGACAAGTTTAGTCTCTTCAAAATGCCAAAGCCTACCCATATATTTTAAATAACAGTATAATTATTAAAACACTTCTCTATAAAAGGATTTGGAAGCCGAACAACATACAAGAAAACGCAAACGATCTAAATTGAAAATTGATCAACGCACAAAGTTAAGTTCCGATTACATGCGTTCACGAATACAGGACGATAAGGTGGAGCTACGTTGTAAGGTGAGTTACATTATTATTGACAGTTTACAGGTTTCATTGTTATGTATGTTAACTAGTAAAATTACCTATGTATCTTAGAGTAATCGTAGGGGCCATATTATGAATATTAAGACACTCATTGTACATTTCTCAAGTCAAAAGGTTAAATATCAATCACGACAATAATGCAATAGAACAAGTTGGGTTTCATAAATTGCAGGGCATTATTTTAGATGAAGAATTAAATTGGAAATTGCATATTGAAAATATTTGTGACAGGTTAAATCGATTAACTTACGTTCTGAGACGTTTAAGAGCAACTGTATCTTTGGATGCTGCAGTTAATGCTTATCACGCATATGTGGCATCCATACTCTCCTATGGATTGATACTCTGGGGCCAATCATCCCATTATGAAAAAGTATTTGTAGTACAAAAAAAATGTATTAGAGCTTTATGTGGAATGAGTCAAAGAGAAAGCTATAGATTGGTGTTTGGTAAACTCCGCATACTTACTTTAACATGCATGTACATAAAAGCTGTATGCAAATTTGCCAGAGAACATTTTATTAAACAAGGTGATATAATTCGCTCATTGATACGCGATATAAAAATAAATTATTTTATCCGACATGCAGAATAAATGTGGCAAGCAAAAGTACTATATTTATGGCAATCAAAATTTATAATAAAGTTTCAGATAACATTAAAAAAATTCTGTATAGTGGCAATAGGTATAGGTTTTGACCAAGGACTTTATATATAGTTTTGACATGTATAAAATTGACTTTGTAAATATTGACATGTAGGTATCTCTAAATTGACGAAATTAACTTAAATTGAATTAACGAAAAATTTTTAATTCGTAAATAATCAAATAAAATTATAATGTTGTCATGGTTTTTTTTTTAATGTTATTTTTGCACGCCCAATATACGGGCAGGATGTTTAGAACTCAACCAAACGTGGTCATCTGTAACCACTACATTCTGGCAAATAAATGTTTTTGAATTTTGAACACAGAATTCATTTTGATTTCCATAAGACACGTATAAAATTGGTCCCCAAATTGCCGCCCTAGGCTCAAGCTTACTCAGTTTGCTGGTAAATACCACTGAAGTCATATAATGACTTTCCATACAGGTCCATACAGATACATACTTTTCCAGACAGTCATACAATATTTCCTTAAAAGAGAATTCTGCTCATTGGAATGAATGATCTATCGGAAGCACCGTTGTTCACTGTCAAATAGCCCGGATATAAAGCAGCCTGGATTGATTTTGAGGTGAAATCACTCATCTTCAAATTAATCCATTGCTCCGTTTCTCATATATTTATGGAAATGTTTGATTCTTGAAATTTTATGTGGTTTTCTCTTAGAATGAATTTCAAATATGCTAGAATAAGTTTAGGAGATATGAAAATATTTGTTTTTATGGTATGGGAAGCAAACTAATCTGGTTGGTTAGTAATAACCATCCCCACATACGCATCCGCAACTGTAGGTCTATTACGAAAAACGAACGCAACGAACGGATCGAAACGAAAGAACAAACAACTTCGTATTTTAACTTATTAAGAAAACATTTTTAATTCTATTTACGATTATTCTTACTATCATAGTAATGTCAAACGAGAGACATAATGTCTTTTTGCGAAAGACGTGTCGTTCATCGGATTCATAATAGTAAAATGTACGATCCGTCAGCCGAAACTTCGTATTTTGTTTTGGTAATAGGCCTCCTGGCTCATTGGCGCGTTCGGTAGAACACTTGCCGTTCGCATCGATGGGTCGTGGGTTCGTATACCCCACCCCACCGAGACGACATGTTTATAATTTTCTGTAAGCATGTTTCCCCACGTCTGGTAAATTCGGGCATTGATCGGGTGGGAGGAATATCGAAATTCCGACCGGGTAACGAACCACCGATCATAGATGGAAAAACCGTGAAGTGCACATTGCGCATTCCAGTTCCATTCTATGGATTTCAGAATGATCTAAGTAAAAAGTAGGTGGACAGCGCATCATTGACTGATGTAATAAGTCAGTTGTATGAGAAATTTCATACAAATGACACTTCGACGATACGAATACTATTTCGCAAATTGTTCGTTGTAGGCCCTCTGTGGCTGAGGTATCACCTACCATCAAGTGAACCTCGTGCTCGTCTGTCGATATCTGACATGAAAAAACATCCAGGATAGATATTGAAGATTTTCACATTTGAAAAACTACTGTAATAATTTGCAGGACAGCACCTCCGATATAATAAAAACTAAAGGCGTGTCGTGCGAGCGACTCCTGCGCCGGCCCGCGCACGCGACCGCTCGCGGCGGCGGCCCGGGGCTGACTGTCACCAGAATGTTCCTGAGGAACCTCGGCTACGTCAGGCGAGCTACCCCTGAGTTAGTGCCTGAAGTAAGTAGCCTTCGAATGTTTAAAAAATAACGAAACCACCTTTTACTTATCTATTTGTTGCCCGAAGTATAATATACTAGAAATGCGCCCCGGCTTCACACGGGTACAATGTAGATGTACTATAAACAAAAATAGCCTATGTAATGATGTTGATAATGTAGCTTTCTATTGATGAAAGAATATTTTTAATCGGTCCAGTAGTTTTTGAGTTTATTCATAACATACAAGAATACAAAAATTCAAAAATACAAATCTTTTCTGTTTATAATATTACTAGCGACCCGCCCCGGCTTCGCACCGGTGCAATGCTGATACTAAATACACTACAGAAAAACTGTTATTATTATACATATAAACCTTCCTCTTCAATCACTCTATCTATTTAAAAAAACCGCATCAAAATCCGTTGCGTAGTTTCAAAGATTTAAGCATACAAAGGGACAGAGAAAGCGACTTTGTTTTATACTATGTAGTGAAGTATAGAAGTATAGATTGGATTGGAAATTAATTAAGAAGTTCTAAGTTATCAGTATCACTTTAATAAATGTATACCTTAGTCGGTACTTTTGATAATTTATTAAGTTCATTTTATAAGCTACGAATATGCTAATTAGAGAAATTGTGTTTTATTATTTTGCATCAGAACTTAATTTTTATTTCAGGAGGTATTAGCGCAAAATCAACGTCAGCAAAGTACCGTTCTAGGGAATATTGTTGAACAAATGGAGCCCGTTGGAACAGCTCCCCCAGCTGTAATACTCGAGGAACCGCAAGATATCGCACGAACTGTACGAGAGCCAAATCTTTCTGATTACGGCAACGTAGGACATCCGAATGTGTCTGTCAATATGCAACCGGATATTTCCGACTGGCCGACTCGGAAGATCGCAGAACAATCTCCACGAGAAGTACCCACTCCAGTAAGTATTCTATATTTTATTATGAACTTAATGATTTCACCGGAATTCACTTGCTATTCACAAATTCTTTAACAGTGACGCAAAATGCACACAGCAATATAATCTATTCATAAAACAAAATCTATCTAATATTAGCGCTCTGTGCTCTATTTTTGTTTGAAAGTACCTGTATTATATATGGAGAACTATTAAAATTACTTAGAAGATTATGTACTCGTATATCTACAAAATGGGACTAAAATCCGCAATGTCAGAGATATTCCTTGCTTTATAGGCTAAACAATAAGTGTCTTCAAAATTTGGAGCTTGTGGTTCTTCTAGAAGTAGAATGTTGATGATCGGTAGAACGGTGAGTCAATCACTGACAAAATCAAGGAAATTGACTTGCAATAATTCTTAAACTACTGGTTCAAATAAAAAGTAATTTAGAAATGCGATGACGTCACTGAAAGTTTAGGCTTCTAGGTTTTTTGCACAGCGAAGTTACAGGGGAACGGAAAGGGCCCGAATAGATTCGAGGAATGGATGTTACGGCCGTGTTGGACGTGCCCCCAGATATCATTTATCTCGTGTTTTATTTATTTTTTTTCGAAAAATGTACTACTTTACAAATATAGGTACATATTTTACTAAATAGTATGTATTTATACAGATAAACATACACATAAACTGTATTAAAATAATGTTTTAATATTCTAGGCTAATAGATCAGATATAGCGAGTGCAAGACCCCAAATGGAGATCGGCGATATAGGAGGAGGTACGTTTATGCCGATTTTTTCGTTTATATGAGTTTGAAAACAGAAGGTCTATTACCAAAGTCTAATAAACTTTCGAATCTTCGAAATTTCGAAGAAACGAAAGAACAATCAACTTCGTATTTTAACTTCTAAAAAAAAAAATCAATTCTATTTACGATCATAGTAATGTCAAACTAAAGACATAATATCTAATGCCCAATGTACGATTCGTCATCCGAACTTCTCATTTTGGTTTTGGTAATAGGCCTCCTAAATTTAGGGTAACTATACCAAGTCTAGCCATAAACTAGCCAAGTAATTGTTGAGGTTCAATAGATCATACATACGGTCATATAAATTTCGGGATTGCCTACAGAACTTGGCACCCATTTAGATCTCAATTCTTTTGTCGGTGAGTTGACAACTACAACATTTTTTAATGTTAGATATCGACAGACGAGCATGAGGTTCACTTGATGGTAGCTGGTGATACCTCAGGCACAGAACATCAATCAATGATGCTACCGACTAATCGACCTACTTTTTACTTCGAGCATTCGAAAATCCATAGGCTGAAACGGAAACGCGCAATGTGCACTTCACGGTTTTTCCATCTATGAGCGGTGGTTCGTTACCCGGTCGGAATTTCGATATTTCTCCCACCCGATCAATGCCCGAAGTTGCCAGACGTGGGGAAAACATGATTACAGAAAATTAACATAATATTATAATATTGAACTTGGCTCCCATTTTCACATTTATGTTTTTGGTGGGATTTAATGAAATGAAATGAAAATTGCTTTATTTAGCCACTACAAAAAATAAAAATACACTTATAAAATTCAACTTAGTTAAAATAACGCTCTAACAGCACAAAAAATCCAAAATATAAATAATAGCAATAAAAATAAATACAAAATTAAATATTAATTAAAGATGTGGCTAAAAAAGACAGCCACTCAGCATTTGCCACATCATTATTCAACAGTGTAGTGCTGATTTTCAGCGGCTGCTCAGTACTTCGTTTACTTTTCATTTTAGGTCTAAACAAAGAGAACATACCCGATAACCAACCGACTCAAGAACAACGTCTCACCGCACTCCTTCAAGAAGCGGGATTGGCTGACATTCCACAAGCGAGGATAATTGAGATGGAACAGAACGGGAAGAACGGCACTGAAACTAGTGAGACGCCTCTGGGCAGCTTGGACAGGACTAAAGTGTCGCTCGGAGACTCTGAGGCTACTACCGACTCGAGACGATTTATAAGGTACATAGTTTGTTTATATTTAAATAAAATACTGTATTTATTTTTTATATTGTTTAAATTATTTATTCCGTTTAATCCGGTATACAGTATTTTATTTAAATGTGTGATACTCGCGTTAATAAAAGACAATATTATATATGAACATAACTTAATATTTGTCGTTAAAAATGTGAAATAGTAATTGGTTCCAGAAAATTGGTTCACATGTAATTATATTTAAAATATGCCGATTACTTTCCTTCCCGACATTAGATTTCGAATATAAAAAGGTAACTCTAGACTAAGCTTAATCAACATGTGAAAACGGCATGAAAATTCTTTCAGTAGTTAAGTAGATTGGCGTAAACAGACAGAAAGAAAATGTTAAAACTTTAAAAGTTACTTTTTATATATTAAGATATACTATACAGTGTCATCGATTCAACTGTTTTATTAGTTTATTATGTATAGACGGGCAACATGCCCCGACTTTGTTCGGGTGCAATGTTTGTTTGTTTGTATTTTTTAAGTTCTAGTAGATTTTGAGTTCATTTGTTACATTTAAAAAAATGTAAAGGATTTTTTTTTATTTTACAAAATTCTCGTTCTGTAGTCTTTTATATTCGATAGAGCGAGACAAAACATATTTTAACTATGTCAAGCTCTCTAATACTAATCATACCACCATTTCAGCGATGAATGGGGCACGTATGGGACTATGCAAAAGATTTGCCGATGCATTAAAGAAGGCAGCGGGCCGACCACCGTGCCCGCGCTGCTGTCCCGCGGGCCCACGCTGCCCGGACGCGGGCGTGTCATCGCCGCCAAGTGCTTTGGTTCTATACTGAGTAAGTTTAATTGAACTGATGGTGATAACTAGACGTCGTTATCGCGCGGGCACGAATCGTGTATACATTATGTAAACAGAGTGGACAAACTACGTGAATTCTTTTGAGAGTATGTAACCTCAAGTTTCGACGGGCTCGTTGGCGCGTTCGGTAGAACACCTGCCGTGCGCATCGATGGGTCGTGGGTTCGAATCCCACCGGGAGCACATGCTTATAATTTTCTGTAAGCATGTTTTCCCCACGTCTGGTAACTTCGGGCATTGATCGGGTGGGAGGAATATCTAAATTCCGACCGGGTAACGAACCACCGTTCATAGATGGAAAAGCCGTGAAGTGCATATTGCGCGTTTCGGTTTCAGTCTATGGATTTCCGAATGCTCGAAGTAAAAATTAGGTCGACAGCGCATCATTGACTGATGTTCTGTGGCTGAGGTATCACCTACCATCAAGTGAACCTCATGCTCGTCTGTCGATATCTGACATAAAAAAAAAAAAAAAAAAAAAAAACCTATATCTACATTGGGACTTTTTGCATCGTTTCTGCATCAATTCATATCGTTTTAGTAACAAGCCCAAGCCAAGCGAATGAATTAACATCTCTAAGAGAATAAACCAAATCAATCTAATAAATTGTCAAAATCGACAAGTCAATAGTTTAATATTGTTTTTTATTAACGCGAGTATTGCACATTTAAATAAAATATAAATCGCGTTTTAATCCGTTTTAAAATATTTTATATAAAAGTCAATAGTTTATTCATTTTAAAGTTATTTTTGAATAGAACACGACTTGAAAACATAAAAACTCTCAGAGGACGCATAAAACGAGGTATTACAACTAATTGTCAATTCTAGATAGATATTCTTTGACATGTTCATTCGTGCCCGCCCGATTACGATGTCTAGTGATAACAGGTCAAACATGATATCTGTTAAATCTGTTACTGTTACTTAATAGATGCAAATATCTGTTATTAAATAACAGTCTGTTATTCAGATACTAAAGGAATTATACATAATACGATCTAATTTAGGATTAGCTTTTTTTTTGAAGGTCCAAGTGTATTTTTATCCTTCCTGTGAAACGTCCAAGTGTATTTTTAAGGATAATCAATCTTGAAGCGTAAGTGATGATCAGCAGGGCCGGATTTAGGGGAGAGCATTCGGGGCAACTGCTCCACAAAAGAAGGGCAATAGAGAATTCGGAAAAAATCTTTCGAATTTCGACGAGTAAACACTAGTTAATAACTTTTCCTTTGATATTTTTTCGCTGTTTTACTTTTACCTACCGTACTTTGAACAAACATATGAAAATAATTTGGGGCCAGGGCACCTCTACTCCTTTGTTGCGCCAAGGCCTCCACACCTCTAAATCTAGCTCTGATGATGAACGAATTTGCGCAAATCTTGAAACATGACTGACAAATTACCTTTTTGTAATACCACAAAAAAAAACTATTCTTGCGGGTACTGAGAGTTCCATTTGAGTTTCATTATGCTTAGGTATTCCACAATCTAATATTATTTGTTTTTCATTTCAGAATTAAAGCAATACGGATTTATAGTCGTTTCCAAAAACCCTGTTACCTCAGAAATTCTGGATATAAATTACGGTCCAAAAATGTTAGGATAAAATTTGACTATTGGCCTTTTTTTTGAATATTTTGTTGTACTATTTAAAGTAATTGTTTATTCTTGTTGAAGAAATAAATATTTTGGCCTAAATATCCTTAGTTACTTATATTTAAAATAAAAGAAAGTTAAGTTTTTTGATAATTCTATTTTTTATATTTTGTTTTGTACCTTTGTTTGTATTAGTTTGTTAATATAATATGTTATGTTATGTAATTACTTATTTATTCTGAATGTACTTTGAAACCTTGCATTTAATAGTCACCCAAACTATTCAAAGATGCTATGCTATAATATTTTTTATGATATTTTTTCAGAAAGAACTTCTTATTTTTATATTTATTGTTTTCTTATTCTATAATTTTTCGATATTTTCTTATGAGTTTTATGGTTTCTACTTAATACTGTCTATAAAGAATCTGATGTTATCGATTAAAGTGTTGCGGGAAATACAACTTTAGATGAGCAGTCGGCGGTGTTTGAGTTAAGATACTAGACTGTAAAACCATCTGAATTGTTTCATAAGTAATTTAATAAATGATTATATTTCTAAACCCTTTTTATTTTACTCTTCTTATGTACACTTTTAGCAAAATGTTTCCTTTTTCCTACCTTCAGTATTGTTTTATGGTTTTATAAACGTAATAAGAGTTATCCAAATCTTGTGGTTGAGTTAATTCATTTTTAATAGAAGGGGAATTACCGTTTCAAAACAATATTATACATTATTATTGTTCATAGTAAAAAGTTTTTGTATGCTGTGGTAGATTCTATAGACTAGTGGATTTTACACTCTGTCACGTTGTCATTTGTCAACTTGTCATTCAATACTATAGCCAGCGTTGCCAGAAGGTTACTTTTGTAAACTTTTAGGTGATTTTTAACTCCTTCGTTACCTCTGGGTTACACGACTCGAAAGGTTACTTTGAGGTGATTTTGCGGAATTTGTAGAATTAATTAAACCTTGAAACGGAACGCAATGTTGGCTAACGAAAAACTTCATTGGTAGACAGTAAGTGCAACTCACACACGATAAATCCTCTGAGGTTCAACTTCTAAAAACAAGTATTTCGCACACGCACTTAAATATTGTATCCATAACACATTAAAATGGATGGATTCGTTCTTGTTCGAGTTCGTTCGTGCTTGTGGCCGAATCATTAATCATTCGGTCGGGGACCCACTCAAATTTGGTTTGTTTTGGAAACATTATTAAATCATTACTAAATTATCCTATATTTCTGTAAGTAAATACAACCAACAAAAAAAAGGTTACGTTTCATACTAAAAGGTTACTTTTTCAACCATTTTAGGTAACTTTTGACAAGACACAGCTGGCAACACTGGTGACTAGTGCGCTAATGTTAAATTGAAGGCTTAAGTTAGATTTATTATTATTTATATGTCATGAAAATTTGCTAACAAAAGTATGGAGGGTAGAGACCAGGAGGAATTTCTCTGTATATTAGAAGTGTCCATAAAGTCACGTGAAATTAAGGTGGCGCTGCTGTAAGCTAATGACTGCATTTGAAAGAAAGCGCCTAAAACTGTTAGAGTAGGACAGAATGAAACGAAGAAAGATATATATCCGGTCCGTAACGACTTTCAAAAAATTTGTTGTAAAGTATAGTAATTTCTTACATTAATTAAATATATAACAATAATTTTAAAAATTTCAGAATTCTTTTGAATAATTTCGTTCTATTCAGTACAACTACTTCTGTACTTTACTGTTTCCGTTTCGCATACTTCACTTCATTAATAATCGCCAATCACATCGTGGTCATCAGCGCCCTCTAAAGTTTTTAGTTGGTTTTGGGACTATAATCTAACAGCTTATCATGGACACTTTTGAAAGTAAAGCCCCATATCAGATATTCCTCCTTGTCTCTACCCTCCATAATTACATGACTCAAAAGATTACTTTTAGGTGATTTTGCGAAAATTGTAGCTTTAATTTTTAATTTCTTACATGAAACCTTAAAACGGAACGCAACGTTGGCTAACGAAGATCTTAATTCGTAGGCAGTGAGTGCAACTCTCTGAAGATTAATTGTTCAACTTCTAAAAACAAAAACAAGTATTTTTCTCTCGCACTGCTATTGTATCCATAACACAAACGACCAAACTCTCGTTTACTCGCTTATTCGATCAGATGGATCATTCGGCCGGGGACGCACTCGCATTTACTTTTGTTTATTTTGGAAACATACTTTAAACATTACTAAATTATCTGGGGGCACAGCAGTGCCCCCACCAAGTCTAGCAACAAGCGGCACGGCCTACTACTATCATTTTCTCGAAGTAGTTCGGGCCATTTTCGACCCCCTATAACTTCGTTGTGGATAAAACTAGAAGCCTGAATTGTCAATAACCAAGCATGCATTGTATAAACTCGGTATATTTAATAATTTCAATTTATTTAAACCAGTAGTTTTAGAATTATAACTAGCCAAGTTTGTTAATTTGTCACTCGCTCACTCACTCACTGACTGACCGATCATCAAAACTCTAAGGCACTTCTAGCAGATTTAGAATCTTCAAATTTAGAATACAATTAGAGTTTGGATATGAGAAATCAAGGAAAAACTAAAATATTATGAAATTTCGGTCCAGTTTTCCAGATATACAAACTATTAAGAGGAAAGATATTTTGTATTTTTGTATGTAACGAATAACTTAAAAACTACTGGACCGATTTCAAAAATTCTTTTACTGTTAGAAATATACTTTATCACTGAGTAATATAGGCTAAACAATCAATCTAAATGGCAATCGCACTAAACAATATAATTATATTGTATTACTTGTGAGATACATTGTGTTTTTAATAAAAAAGATACATTTTGTTTTAATATTGATTTTGATATGGTCACTAGGAGATATTGTTAGGTTATCTAATTATAATACGTAATAACTTAATGCAGAAGGATTCTTAAGTAGAGACTGAATAAATGACCGACTTGGTATTATATGGAGTTCACAACTTTTTACGATAGAAGAACGAACGAAGATAGTTGCAAGACTTGGTTTTTTTACAATTTATGTTTTTGATGGCATACTTATTTCTGTAAATACAACCAACAAAAAAAAAAGTTACTTTTCTTACGAAAAGGTTCCTTTTTTAACCATATTAGGTTACTTTTGACAAGAGACCGCTGGCAACACTGTTTGGCGCCAAATTCAGAGTCCATTATTGAATATTCCCTCCAATCTCCATACTCTTTGATTGCCTCTTTCAAAATTAGTTACAATTTTATAAAAACTGCGTGCCTATTACCAATCCTTTGATTTTTCCTATTGTGTAGATTTAGTTTGAAATGTTTTTTCCGGTAGAATCTTTGAGGCGAGGGGGAAGATTTTATTTATGTTGGGTTGCGGATTCTTGGCCACAACGTTTTGATACAATCAACAATCGTCAAATTTGTGCTCAGGGTCAGGATATTCGTCAGATGTGGTTAGTCTCTTGTGTAAAAAAACAATGTATTCAATGTACTATGCATTATTTATTTATTATATATTCAATCAATTTCAGTGATGATTTACTAGAAGTTATCGTCCAAGAATCGGGGCGCCCTTCTAAGAGATTTTCACTTCGATTAACCTCTCAATTGATTCGAGGTCTTGTACGACTTTTTCAAAGAAAAGTTAACATATTAATGGGTAAGTTAAAAATTGTCTTCGTTCTGATTATTTTTAAATATGTTACTTTTCATAGAATTGATATTGAATTCAATTTTTTTGTAGGTGATATTTGCATGATTCAAGCGCATGCAATGCACTCTGTTAATAAAAGGTAATTGCACACTTATAATTTTGTTTAACAATATATATGTGCTGTGTCAACTCATTGGTTTAAATCTATTTTTATGATATCTAGCTGTTGCAAAAATAGCCTGTTACCCATGTCTATTTTGAGTTTGATTCACTACACATTTATTATAATACAATGTCCCCTAAATGGGGCAGAGGGCACATTTTATTTGGTACCATTGGGGATTCCAGTCAATGGTTCGCCTTGGGATATGGTTGCAGTCCTTGTGGAGTGTGTGGCCAATTCATTGCCACTTGCAGCAGCCTAATCAAGCAGTCGATTGGGCTTTCATTAAAGCGCTTTCAAAGATTTATATTATAGTTGGTTGTGTATACCAAGTATTTGGCAATGGTAAAAAGGGTCATAAAGACTTGCAGCTGGTGGGATATGTGTTTTAGCTTAGACATATTGCTTCTCACACCCATTTACAATAATAATTAAATAAATGATTATATATGAGATTATTTTGTTGTTAGGTATAGATTGGTAGAAAGTGTCAGTACTCATGAAACAAGGACTCTTCAATTGCCAGGACTAATAATTGAGGATGATGAAGAAGATGTTGAGGAACTCCTGCAGGTTATAGCATTATTTTTTCATCAATCTTTAAGAATATATATCCCTATTAAAACTGTTATTTCTAAATAATAAGATTTTATATATTTTACTGTACTAAAATCTTAAGATCTGTTACAGAACACTAGAAATGCAGTTGCACATATAAACGACATAACTCTACAAGAGCCTACTTTACCTGTACCTGAAAACAGGCCCTTAGATGTAAGTTGTTAATTGTTATTATTTCATAATTCATATTCTATGCCTTACCAGTATAAATTATATTCTAAACAAAGTATTTTTTTAAACATTCTTCAAACATTTTCTACACTTTATTATGTTACTGCTTTGACGTTTTTATACTACCTTGTCAATGACATTACAAACACATTGTATTACTGTATGTATTATAGATATGTCTACATATTATATGGGAATCTGGGAATTTGGTATGGGTTTTCTTCTTTACTCCATGGGCTTATTCGATAAGTTCTGAGCTATTTCCATTACTAGCCATGCTTATTCTGCAGCAGGATTCACCAAAATTGTATGAAAAATTAGGAAATGAAATCGTGTTAGACTTGAACTAGGCTGTGGCGTAGTTAGGTGGACATGGGCCCAGGTGCAAAGAAATAATCGCAATCTCCTCCCCTCCGATAATTATTTTTTTAAGTAACTACACAAAATTAATTGCAAATGATTACTAATCAAAGGTGCTTCCATTATCGGCGTTATAAATTCTCATTTAACATCTTGAAAAAAATTAAAATTCTTGTGAGAATTTTCATAGCTCCAAGAGCTGCCCCCTCCTCTTTCCATAGCTCAGGGGGCCCTCTTAGCTTCAAGGCCCTGGTGCACTGCACCACTTTGCCCTATGATAGCTACGCCGCTAGAACTAGGTATGTCGGCGTAAGTAAGGTAACAAAATTTCCTCTCCTCCAAACCGGCTCGATCGATTATAACGATTTCTTTATGTAGGTATGAGAATAATAAGAGGTCGCAATGTAGATTTTATACCGCTAGGTGATTAGGGTGAATCTCTATCAATATTGTTTTTTTAAGAAAATTCATTGGTTTCCTTTTCTTTCGTTCGGTCGGCTAGTTTTTATATAGAAGACTGAATTCCCGAGTTACCTTGGGGCATGGGGCAGACTCATTTCCGTGTCTGTAAAACTGATTATTTTTAATATTGTTTCTTCGAGATTCGAACCCAGGATCTCCGGTGCGTTTAGAGCGTTTCTCACTGAGCCACGGAGGCGAGGAAATTCCCAATAATTGAGCTATAAAATATATTTTACCCATAGGACGGCTTCGGTGAATTGCATCTAGATCAACCGATATTGTTATTGAACGATCGCACGATCGAAATGATGTTGGGTCCGGAAGGGAGCGTGAACCAACAGAGCGCGCTCGACCTGCAGCTCGACTTGTCGCCCTATAAGTTGGCCGACCGGTCGCGGGTCGCGCCTCACGCGTCTGCGCACATGGAACGCGTCTCCGACCACATTTCTCTGTTCAATAAATGTAATTTTATTTTTAATTTATAATTTTGATTTTCAAAAACTTGTTACCTAATAAATATCAACAGCTCTGGTTGAAATTCTAATTATCCTAAGAAATACTTTGTCTTATGTCTTTATGAATATTCTGACCAAATTAGTTCTTCTACTTTCACTAACGTATACAATCGTCGCGAGCATCACATAATATTAAAATACAAAACTATTAAATACGCTTGCCTTATTTTAAACGAAGAGTTAATATTAGACTAGAGTCTAGACCGTTTCATATATCAGCTTATGTTTTGAAGTTCGTAACGGTTCCGATCTGGAAACACCGGATAATTAAATTATTTAATTTCTTTACTTTTTATTTATAGCCACCGGATCAGAGCTCAGAGCTCCTGCTGATTTTGATAAAGGTAATTAATAGATATTTTATCTATCCATGTTCAATTTATTTTTTAATAATGTCATCTTTATTTATCGACTATTGAATTTTTCTCCAGAAATTCCTGAAATTCCTGATATCCTGCTTCCCGAAATGCCTGCTCCCCAAGAAGTGTTAGTTTAATAATGAGTTATTAAGAAAAATAGAGTTAAAAATGACAATGTGTCTGGGAAGGTTTGAGGCCCGAGATTTTTTTGATAATCATTCAAAATTCTCTCCTTTTTCATATTATTTTCCTAAAAGGTTATTAAAAAGAAAAATCTCAATTCTCCGAATTGTACAATTGTAAACACAACCTCAGAAAAAAAATCATCATTTAAAAAAATAAAGTATGAGTTACTTTCGTATTTATGACTATAAAAATTCCTTAATGTGATTTCCCCTATATAACCTTCCCTTAACCTTATATGTATATGTAATTATTAAGTAAAACATTTACTTATTGATTTTTAATTTAGTTCTATTCCTAATTACCTACTTGAGTGTTGAAGTAATAATATATTATTGTAGCGATGTACTTACGAATATTACCTATTTAATAATTGTATATATTTGAAACTTACCGAATCACGCTTATCAATCTTTAATCTTGGCTGCTAATTTTATAAAAAATATACATATTATTACTTAATCAGTAGGTACTAGCAGCCACAATGTTCAACCATATTTTCATGCAGGCCAATCGAAAAAGACCAAGATATGCCAGTTGAACATCCAATAGAAAATGTGCCTGCGTTGGTTGAAAGGCCAGAGCAAATATCTTTAGAAGAGATCGCGATCGAGGTAATATATTAATTTTGACATAAATGTATTTCGAAGTTAAATATGTTTTTCTAATCTACCCTCATTATTAAGACAAGTTTAGTCTCTTCAAAATGCCAAAGCCTACCCATATATTTTAAATAACAGTATAATTATTAAAACACTTATTTATAAAAGGATTTGGAAGCCGAACAACATACAAGAAAACGCAAACGATCTAAATTGAAAATTGATCAACGCACAAAGTTGAGTTCCGATTACATGCGTTCACGAATACAGGACGATAAGGTGGAGCTACGTTGTAAGGTGAGTTACATTATTATTGACAGTTTACAGGTTTCATTGTTATGTATGTTAACTAGTAAAATTACCTATGTATCTTAGAGTAATCGTAGGGGCCATATTATGAATATTAAGACACTTATTGTACATTTCTCAAGTCAAAAGGTTAAATATCAATCACGACAATAATGTAATAGAACAAGTAGGGTTTCATAAATTGCAGGGCATTATTTTAGATGAAGAATTAAATTGGAAATTGCATATTGAAAATATTTGTGACAGGTTAAATCGATTAACTTACGTTCTGAGACGTTTAAGAGCAACTGTATCTTTGGATGCTGCAGTTAATGCTTATCACGCATATGTGGCATCCATACTCTCCTATGGATTGATACTCTGGGGCCAAGCATCCCATTATGAAAAAGTATTTGTAGTACAAAAAAAATGTATTAGAGCTTTATGTGGAATGAGTCAAAGAGAAAGCTGTAGATTGGTGTTTGGTAAACTCCGCATACTTACTTTAACATGCATGTACATAAAAGCTGTATGCAAATTTGCCAGAGAACATCCTGAATATTTTAAGAAACAAGGAGATATAAATACGCTCATTGATACGAGATATAAAAATAAATTATATTATCCGACATGCAGAATAAATGTGGCAAGCAATAGTACTATATTTATGGCAATCAAAATTTATAATAAAGTTTCAGATAACATTAAAAAATTACCAACACATTTATTTTTAGGAAGGTTGACGAAATGGTTAATGACAAAGCAATTTTATAATATTAATGAATTTCTGTATAAATGTTTCTGTGGCAATAATGAATAGGTTTTGACATGTAAGTATAAAATTGACTTTGTAAATATTGACATGTATCTCTAAATTGACGAAATTAACTTAAATTGAATTAACGAAAAATTTTTAATTCGTAAATAATCAAATAAAATTATAATGTTGTCATGTTTTTTTTTTTTAAATGTTATTTTTGCACGCCCAATATACGGGCAGGATGTTTAGAACTCAACCAAACGTGGTCATCTGTAACCACTACATTCTGGCAAATAAATGTTTTTGAACACAGAATTCATTTTGATTTCCATAAGACACGTATAAAATTGGTCCCCAAATCTGCCGCCCTAGGCTCAAGCTTACTCAGTTTGCTGGTAAATGCCACTGAAGTCATTATACAATATTTCCTTTAAAGAGAATTCTGCTCATTGGAATGAATGATCTATCGGAAGCACCGTTGTTCACTGTCAAATAGCCGGGATATAAAGCAGCCTGGATTGATTTTGAGGTGAAATCACTCATCTTCAAATTAATCCATTGCTCCGTTTCTCATATATACGTATTTATGGAAATGTTTGATTCTTGAAATTTTATGTGGTTTTCTCTTAGAATGAATTTCAAATATGCTAGAATAAGTTTAGGAGATATGAAAATATTTGTTTTTATGGTATGGGAAGCAAACTAATCTGGTTGGTTAGTAATAACCATCCCCACATACGCATCCGCAACTGGCTCATTGGCGCGTTCGGTAGAACACTTGCCGTTCGCATCGACGGGTCGTGGGTTCGTATACCCCACCCCACCGAGACGACATGTTTATAATTTTCTGTAAGCATGTTTCCCCACGTCTGGTAACTTCGGGCATTGATCGGGTGGGAGAAATATCGAAATTCCGATCGGGTAACGAACCACCGATCATAGATGGAAAAACCGTGAAGTGCACATTGCGCGTTCCAGTTCCATTCTATGGATTTCAGAATGCTCTAAGTAAAAAGTAGGTGGACAGCGCATCATTGACTGATGTAATAAGTCAGTTGTATGAGAAATTTCATACAAATGACACTTCGACGATACGAATACTTTTTCGCAAATTGTTCGTGGTAGGCCCTCTGTGGCTGAGCTATCACCTACCATCAAGTGAACCTCATGCTCGTCTGTCGATATCTGACATGAAAAACATCTATGTAGGATAGATATTGAAGATTTTCACATTTGAAAAACTACTGTAATAATTAATTTGCAGGACAGCATCTCCGATGTAATAAAAACTAAAGGCGTGTCGTGCGAGCGACTCCTGCGCCGGCCCGCGCACGCGACCGCTCGCGGCGGCGGCCCGGGGCTGACTGTCACCAGAATGTTCCTGAGGAACCTCGGCTACGTCAGGCGAGCTACCCCTGAGTTAGTGCCTGAAGTAAGTAGCCTTCGAATGTTTAAAAAATAACGAAACCACCTTTTACTTATCTATTTGTTGCCCGAAGTATAATATACTAGAAATGCGCCCCGGCTTCACACGGGTACAATGTAGATGTACTATAAACAAAAATAGCCTATGTAATGATGTTGATAATGTAGCTTTCTATTGATGAAAGAATATTTTTAATCGGTCCAGTAGTTTTTGAGTTTATTCATAACATACAAGAATACAAAAATTCAAAAATACAAATCTTTTCTGTTTATAATATTACTAGCGACCCGCCCCGGCTTCGCACCGGTGCAATGCTGATACTAAATACACTACAGAAAAACTGTTATTATTATACATATAAACCTTCCTCTTCAATCACTCTATCTATTTAAAAAAACCGCATCAAAATCCGTTGCGTAGTTTCAAAGATTTAAGCATACAAAGGGACAGAGAAAGCGACTTTGTTTTATACTATGTAGTGAAGTATAGAAGTATAGATTGGATTGGAAATTAATTAAGAAGTTCTAAGTTATCAGTATCAGTTTAATAAATGTATACCTTAGTCGGTACTTTTGATAATTTATTAAGTTCATTTTATAAGCTACAAATATGCTAATAGAGAAATTGTGTTTTATTATTTTAGATCAGAATTTAATTTTTATTTCAGGAGGTATTAGCGCAAAATCAACGTCAGCAAAGTACCGTTCTAGGGAATATTGTTGAACAAACGGAGCCCGTTGGAACAGCTCCCCCAGCTGTAATACTCGAGGAACCGCAAGATATCGCACGAACTGTACGAGAGCCAAATCTTTCTGATTACGGCAACGTAGGACATCCGAATGTTTCTGACTGGCCGACTCAGAAGGTCGCAGAACAATCTCCACGTGAAGTACCCACTCCAGTAAGTATTCTATATTTTATTATGAACTTAATGATTTCACCGGAATTCACTTGCGATTCACAAATTCTTTAATAGTGACGGAAAATGCACACAGCAAAATAATCTATTCATAAAACAAAATCTATCTAATATTAGCGCTCTGTGCTCTATTTTTGTTTGAAAGTACCTGTATTATATATGGAGAACTATTAAAATTACTTAGAAGATTATGTATGGGACTAAAATCCGGAATGTCAGAGATATTCCTTGCTTTAGGCTAAACAATAAGTGTCTTCATTTGGAGCTTGTGGTTCTTCTAGAAGTAGAAGTAGAATGTTGAGAACGGTAGAACGGTAGAACGGTGAGTCAATCACTGACAAAATCAAGGAAATTGACTTGCAATAATTCTTAAACTACTGGTTCAAATAAAAAGTAATTTAGAAATGCGATGACGTCACTGAAAGTTTAGGCTTAGGTATGGATGTTACGGCCGTGTTGGACGTGCCCCCAGATATCATTTATCTCGTGTTTTATTTAAAAAAAAATCGAAAAATGTACTACTTTACAAATATAGGTATATATTTTACTAAATAGTATGTATTTATACAGATAAACATACACATAAACTGTATTAAAAGATTGTTTTAATATTCTAGGCTAATAGATCAGATATAGCGAGTGCAAGACCCCAAATGGAGATCGGCGATATAGGAGGAGGTACGTTTATGCCGATTTTGAGTCGTTTTTTAGTTTATATGAGTTTGAAAACAGAAGTCTATTACCAAAGTCTAATAAACTTTCGAATCTTCGAAATTTCGAAGAAACGAAAGAACAATCAACTTCGTATTTTAACTTGTAAAAAAAAAATTCAATTCTATTTACGATCATTGTAATGTCAAACTAAAGACATAATATCTAATGCCCAATGTACGATTCGTCATCCGAACTTCTCATTTTGTTTTTGGTAATAGGCCTCCTAAATTTAGGGTAACTATACCAAGTCTAGCCATAAACTAGCCAAGTAATTGTTGAGGTTCAATAGATCATACATACGTTCATATAAATTTTCGGGATTGCCTACAGAACTTGGCACCCATTTAGATCTCAATTCTTTTGTCGGTGAGTCGACAACTAAATGTTAGATATCGACAGACGAGCATGAGGTTCACTCGATGGTAGGAGATACCTCAGGCACAGAACATCAATCAATGATGCTACCGACTAATCGACCTACTTTTTACTTCGAGCATTCGAAAATCCATAGGCTGAAACGCAAACGCGCAATGTGCACTTCACGGTTTTTCCATCTATGAGCGGTGGTTCGTTACCCGGTCGGAATTTCGATATTTCTCCCACCCGATCAATGCCCGAAGTTGCCAGACGTGGGGAAAACATGATTACAGAAAATTTACATAATATTATAATATTGAACTTGGCTCCCATTTTCACATTTATGTTTTTGGTGGGATTTAATGAAATGAAATGAAAATTGCTTTATTTAGCCACTACAAAAAATAAAAATACACTTATAAAATTCAACTTAGTTAAAATAACGCTCTAAGAGCACAAAAAATCCAAAATATAAATAATAGCAATAAAAACAAATACAAAATTAAATATTAATTAAAGATGTGGCTAAAAAAGACAGCCACTCAGCATTTGCCACATCATTATTCAACAGTGTAGTGCTGATTTTCAGCGGCTGCTCAGTACTTCGTTTACTTTTCATTTTAGGTCTAAACAAAGAGAACATACCCGATAACCAACCGACTCAAGAACAACGTCTCACCGCACTCCTTCAAGAAGCGGGATTGGCTGACATTCCACAAGCGAGGATAATTGAGATAGAACAGAACGGGAAGAACGGCACTGAAACTAGTGAGACGCCTCTGGGCAGCTTGGACAGGACTAAAGTGTCGCTCGGAGACTCTGAGGCTACTACCGACTCGAGACGATTTATAAGGTTTATATTTAAATAAAATACTGTATTTATTTTTTATATTGTTTAAATTATTTATCCCGTTTAATCCGGTATACAGTATTTTATTTAAATGTGTGATACTCGCGTTAATAAAAGACAATATTATATATGAACATAACTTAATATGTCGATTACTTTCCTTCCCGACATTAGATTTCGAATATGCAAAGTCTATAAAAAGGTAACTCTAGACTAAGCTTAATCAACATGTGAAAACGGCATGAAAATTCTTTCAGTAGTTAAGTAGATTGGCGTAAACAGACAGAAAGAAAATGTTAAAACTTTAAAAGTTACTTTATATATATATTTATTATTCACTATACAGTGTCATCGATTCAACCGTTTTATTATTTCATTATGTATAGACGGGCAACATGCCCCGACTTTGTTCGGGTGCAATGTTTGTTTGTTTGTACTTTTTAAGTTCTAGTAGTTTTTGAGTTTATTCGTTACATTTAAAAAAATGTAAATAATTTTTTTTTATTTTACAATATTCTCGTTCTGTAGTCTTTTCATATTCGATAGAGCGAGACAAAACATATTTTAACTATATCAAGCTCTCTAATACTAATCATACCACCATTTCAGCGATGAATGGGGCACGTATGGGACTATGCAAAAGATTTGCCGATGCATTAAAGCAGGCAGCGGGCCGACCACCGTGCCCGCGCTGCTGTCCCGCGGGCCCACGCTGCCCGGACGCGGGCGTGTCATCGCCGCCAAGTGCTTCGGTTCTATACTGAGTAAGTTTAATTGAACTGATGGCGATAACGAGACGTCGTTATCGCGCGGGCACGAATCGTGTATACATTATGTAAACAGAGTGGACAAACTACGTGAATTCTTTTGAGAGTATGTAACCTCAAGTTTCGACGGGCTCGTTGGCGCGTTCGGTAGAACACCTGCCGTGCGCATCGATGGGTCGTGGGTTCGAATCCCACCGGGAGCACATGCTTATAATTTTCTGTAAGCATGTTTTCCCCACGTCTGGTAACTTCGGGCATTGATCGGGTGGGAGGAATATCTAAATTCCGACCGGGTAACGAACCACCGTTCATAGATGGAAAAGCCGTGAAGTGCATATTGCGCGTTTCGGTTTCAGTCTATGGATTTCCGAATGCTCGAAGTAAAAATTAGGTCGACAGCGCATCATTGACTGATGTTCTGTGGCTGAGGTATCACCTACCATCAAGTGAACCTCATGCTCGTCTGTCGATATCTGACATAAAAAAAAAAAAAAAAAAAAACCTATATCTACATTGGGACTTTTTGCATCGTTTCTGCATCAATTCATATCGTTTTAGTAACAAGCCCAAGCCAAGCGAATGAATTAACATCTCTAATGGAGAATAAACCAAATCAATCTAATAAATTGTCAAAATCGACAAGTCAATAGTTTAATATTGTTTTTTATTAACGCGAGTATTGCACATTTAAATAAAATATAAATCGCGTTTTAATCCGTTTTAAAATATTTTATATAAAAGTCAATAGTTTATTCATTTTAAAGTTATTTTTGAATAGAACACGTCTTGAAAACATAAAAACTCTCAGAGGACGCATAAAACGAGGTATTACAACTAATTGTCAATTCTAGATAGATATTCTTTGACATGTTCATTCGTGCCCGCCCGATTACGATGTCTAGTGATAACAGGTCAAACATGATATCTGTTAAATCTGTTACTGTTACTTAATAGATGCAAATATCTGTTATTAAATAACAGTCTGTTATTCAGATACTAAAGGAATTATACATAATACGATCTAATTTAGGATTAGCTTTTTTTTTGAAGGTGATTTCCTTCCTGTGAAACGTCCAAGTGTATTTTTAAGGATAATCAATCTTGAAGCGTAAGTGATGATCAGCAGGGCCGGATTTAGGGGAGAATTCGGAAAAAATCTTTCTAATTTCAACGAGTAAACACTAGTTAATAACTTTTCCTTTGATATTTTTTCGCTGTTTTACTTTTACCTACCATACTTTGAACAAACATATGAAAATAATTTGGGGCCAGGGCACCTCCACTCCTTTGTTGCGCCAAGGCCTCCACACCTCTAAATCTAGCTCTGATGATGAACGAATTTGCGCAAAAGCTTGAAACATGACTGACAAATTATCTTTTTGTAATACCACAAAAAAAAACTTTATTCTTGCGGGTACTGAGAGTTCCATTTGAGTTTCATTATGCTTAGGTATTCCACAATCTAATATTATTTGTTTTTCATTTCAGAATTAAAGCAACATGGATTTATAGTCGTTTCCAAAAACCCTGTTACCTCAGAAATTCTGGATATAAATTACGGTCCAAAAATGTTAGGATAAAATTTGATTATTGGCCTTTTTTTTAAATATTTTGTTGTACTATTTACAGTAATTGTTTATTCTTGTTGAAGAAATAAACATTTTGGCCTAAATATCCTTAGTTACTTATAATTAAAATAATATAGTCTCCAACAAAATTATTCAGTTCAGGAATTCTAAAAGAAAGTTAAGTTTTTTTGATAATTCTATTTTTTATATTTTGTTTTGTACCTTTGTTTGTATTAGTTTGTTAATATATTATGTTATGTAATTACTTATTTATTCTGAATGTACTTTGAAACCTTGCATTTAATAGTCACCCAAACTATTCAAAGATGCTATGCTATAATATTTTTTATGATATTTTTTCAGAAAGAACTTCTTATTTTTATATTTATTGTTTTCTTATTCTATAATTTTTCGATATTTTCTTATGAGTTTTATGGTTTCTACTTAATACTGTCTATAAAGAATCTGATGTTATCGATTAAAGTGTTGCGGGAAATACAACTTTAGATGAGCAGTCGGCGGTGTTGGAGTTAAGATACTAGACTGTAAAACCATCTGAATTGTTTCATAAGTAATTTAATAAATGATTATATTTCTAAACCCTTTTTATTTTACTCTTCTTATGTACACTTTTAGCAAAATGTTTCCTTTTTCCTACCTTCAGTATTGTTTTATGGTTTTATAAACGTAATAAGAGTTATCCAAATCTTGTGGTTGAGTTAATTCATTTTTAATAGAAGGGGAATTACCGTTTCAAAACAATATTATACATTATTATTGTTCATAGTAAAAAGTTTATGTATGCTGTGGTAGATTCTATAGACTAGTGGATTTTACACTCTGTCACGTTGTCATTTGTCAACTTGTCATTCAATACTATAGCCAGCGTTGCCAGAAGGTTACTTTTGTAAACTTTTAGGTGATTTTTAACTCCTTCAGGTTACCTCTGGGTTACACTACTCGAAAGGTTACTTTGAGGTGATTTTGCGGAATTTGTAGAATTAATTAAACCTTGAAACGGAACGCAATGTTGGCTAACGAAAAACTTCATTGGTAGACAGTAAGTACAACTCACACACGATAAATCCTCTGAGGTTCAACTTCTAAAAACAAGTATTTCTCACACGCACTTAAATATTGTATCCATAACACATTAAAATGGATGGATTCGTTCTTGTTCGAGTTCGTTCGTGCTTGTGGCCGAATCATTAATCATTCGGTCGGGGACCCACTCAGATTTGGTTTGTTTTGGAAACATTATTAAAACATTACTAAATTATCCTATATTTCTGTAAGTAAATGCAACCAACAAAAAAAAAGGTTACGTTTCATACTAAAAGGTTACTTTTTGAACCATTTTAGGTAACTTTTGACAAGACACAGCTGGCAACACTGGTGACTAGTGCGCTAATGTTAAATTGAAGGCTTAAGTTAGATTTATTATTATTTATATGTCATGAAAATTTGCTAACAAAAGTATGGAGGGTAGAGACCAGGAGGAATTTCTCTTTATATTAGATGTGTCCATAAAGTCACGTGAAATTAAGGTGGCGCTGCTGTAAGCTAATGACTGCATTTGAAAGAAAGCGCCTAAAACTGATATATATCCATAACGACTTTCAAAAAATTTGTTGTAAAGTATAGTAATTTCTTACATTGATTAAATATATAACAATAATTTTAAAAATTTCAGAATTCTTTTGAATAATTTCGTTCTATTCAGTACAACTACTTCTGTACTTTACTGTTTCCGTTTCGCATACTTCACTTCATTAATAATCGCCAATCACATCGTGGTCATCAGCGCCCTCTAAAGTTTTTAGTTGGTTTTGGGACTATAATCTAACAGCTTATCATGGACACTTTTGAAAGTAAAGCCCCGTATCAGATATTCCTCCTTGTCTCTACCCTCCATAATTACATGACTCAAAAGATTACTTTTAGGTGATTTTGCGAAAATTGTACCTTTAATTTTTAATTTCTTACATGAAACCTTAAAACGGAACGCAACGTTGGCTAACGAAGATCTTAATTCGTAGGCAGTGAGTGCAACTCTCTGAAGATTAATTGTTCAACTTCTAAAAACAAAAACAAGTATTTTTCTCTCGCACTGCTATTGTATCCATAACACAAACGACCAAACTCTCGTTTACTCGCTTATTCGATCAGATGGATCATTCGGTCGGGGACGCACTCGCATTTACTTTTGTTTATTTTGGAAACATAATTTAAACATTACTAAATTATCTGGGGGCACAGCAGTGCCCCCACTAAGTCGAGCAATAAGCGGCACGGCCGTACTATCATTTTCTTGAAGTAGTTCGGGCCATTTTCGACCCCCTATAACTTCGTTGTGGATAAAACTAGAAGCCTGAATTGTCAATAACCAAGCATGCATTGTATAAACTCGGTATATTTAATAATTTCAATTTATTTAAACCAGTAGTTTTAGAATTATAACTAGCCAAGTTTGTTAATTTGTCACTCGCTCACTCACTCACTGACTGACCGATCATCAAAACTCTAAGGCACTTCTAGCAGATTTAGAATCTTCAAATTTAGAATACAATTAGAGTTTGGTGTATAAATCAAGGAAAAACTAAAATATGAAATTTCGGTCCAGTTTTCCAGATATACAAACTATTAAGAGGAAAGATTTGTATTTTTGTATGTAACGAATAACTTAAAATCTACTGGACCGATTTCAAAAATTCTTTTACTGTTAGAAAGATACTTTATCACTGAGTAATATAGGCTAAACAATCAATCTAAATGGCAATTGCACTAAACAATATAATATGTATTACTTGTGAGATACATTGTGTTTTTAATAAAAAATATACATTTTGTTTTAATATTGATTTTGATATGGTCACTATGAGATATTGTTAGGTTATCTAATTATAATACGTAATAACTTAATGCAGAAGGATTCTTAAGTAGAGACTGAATAAATGACCGACTTGATAAACAAACAAAAAAAAAAGTTACTTTTCTTACGAAAAGGTTCCTTTTTTAACCATATTAGGTTACTTTTGACAAGAGACCGCTGGCAACACTGTTTGGCGCCAAAATCAGAGTCCATTATTGAATATTCCCTCCAATCTCCATACTCTTTGATTGCCTCTTTCAAAATTAGTTACAATTTTATAAAAACTGCGTGCCTATTACCAATCCTTTGATTTTTCCTATTGTGTAGATTTAGTTTGAAATGTTTTTTCCGGTAGAATCTTTGAGGCGAGGGGGAAGATTTTATTTATGTTGGGTTGCGGATTCTTGGCCACAACGTTTTGATACAATCAACAATCGTCAAATTTGTGCTCAGGGTCAGGATATTCGTCAGATGTGGTTAGTCTCTTGTGTAAAAAAACAATGTATTCAATGTACTATGCATTATTAATTTATTATATATTCAATCAATTTCAGTGATGATTTACTAGAAGTTATCGTCCAAGAATCGGGGCGCCCTTCTAAGAGATTTTCACTTCGATTAACCTCTCAATTGATTCGAGGTCTTGTACGACTTTTTCAAAGAAAAGTTAACATATTAATGGGTAAGTTAAAAATTGTCTTCGTTCTGATTATTTTTAAATATGTTACTTTTCATAGAATTGATATTGAATTCAATTTTTTTGTAGGTGATATTTGCATGATTCAAGCGCATGCAATGCACTCTGTTAATAAAAGGTAATTGCACACTTATAATTTTGTTTAACAATATATATGTGCTGTGTCAACTCATTGGTTTAAATCTATTTTTATGATATCTAGCTAATTTTGAGTTAGACATGGGTAAATCAGCGAAATTCCCTGCGCCAACTCAGAAACTCAGGCGCAGTGTAGTGCGTCGGCTCCTTGAGTCAACTCAAAATTGAGCCACGACGCAACAAAATGGGACGCGCAAAGCGAGCAGTGAAACCTCCGAAACGCACTCAACCCCACGCTCATAGTTCACTCAGTGAGTGAGGTACTGCGCCGTGAGCCAACACATTATGAATGTGTGAGCTGACTCACCCTGCGCACTGAAGCGTGCCGGCGCAATTGCGCGGCGCAGCGCAGTGTTACCCATGTCTATTTTGAGTTTGATTCACTACACATTTATTATAATACAATGTCCCCTAAATGGGGCAGAGGGCACATTTTATTTGGTACCATTGGGGATTCCAGTCAATGGTTTGCCTTGGGATATGGTTGCAGTCCTTGTGGAGTGTGTGGCCAATTCATTGCCACTTGCAGCAGCCTAATCAAGCAGTCGATTGGGCTTTCATTAAAGCGCTTTCAAAGATTTATATTATAGTTGGTTGTGTATACCAAGTATTTGGCAATGGTAAAAAGGGTCATAAAGACTTGCAGCTGGTGGGATATGTGTTTTAGCTTAGACATATTGCTTCTCACACCCATTTACAATAATAATTAAATAAATGATTATATATGAGATTATTTTGTTGTTAGGTATAGATTGGTAGAAAGTGTCAGTACTCATGAAACAAGGACTCTTCAATTGCCAGGACTAATAATTGAGGATGATGAAGAAGATGTTGAGGAACTCCTGCAGGTTATAGCATTATTTTTTCATCAATCTTTAAGAATATATATCCCTATTAAAACTGTTATTTCTAAATAATAAGATTTTATATATTTTACTGTACTAAAATCTTAAGATCTGTTACAGAACACTAGAAATGCAGTTGCACATATAAACGACATAACTCTACAAGAGCCTACTTTACCTGTACCTGAAAACAGGCCCTTAGATGTAAGTTGTTAATTGTTATTATTTCATAATTCATATTCTATGCCTTACCAGTATAAATTATATTCTAAACAAAGTATTTTTTTAAACATTCTTCAAACATTTTCTACACTTTATTATGTTACTGCTTTGACGTTTTTATACTACCTTGTCAATGACATTACAAACACATTGTATTACTGCATGTATTATAGATATGTCTACATATTATATGGGAATCTGGGAATTTGGTATGGGTTTTCTTCTTTACTCCATGGGCTTATTCGATAAGTTCTGAGCTATTTCCATTACTAGCCATGCTTATTCTGCAGCAGGATTCATCAAAATTGTATGAAAAATTAGGAAATGAAATCGTGTTAGACTTGAACTAGGCTGTGGCGTAGTTAGGTGGACATGGGCCCAGGTGCAAAGAAATAATCGCAATCTCCTCCCCTCCGATAATTTTTTTTTTAAGTAACTACACAAAATTAATTGCAAATGATTACTAATCAAAGGTGCTTCCATTTTCGGCGTTATAAATTCTCATTTAACATCTTGAAAAAAATTAAAATTCTTGTGAGAATTTTCCTAGCTCCAAGAGCTGCCTCCTCCTCTTTCCATAGCTCAGGGGGCCCTCTTAGCTTCAAGGCCCTGGTGCACTGCACCACTTTGCCCTATGATAGCTACGCCGCTAGAACTAGGTATGTCGGCGTAAGTAAGGTAACAAAATTTCCTCTCCTCCAAACCGGCTCGATCGATTATAACGATTTCTTTATGTAGGTATGAGAATAATAAGAGGTAATGTAGATTTTATACCGCTAGGTGATTAGGGTGAATCTCTATCAATATTTTTTATAAGAAAATTAATTGGTTTCATTTTCTTTCGTTCGGTCGGCTTGTTTTTATATAGAAGACTGAATTCCCGAGTTACCTTGGGGCATGGGGCAGACTCATTTCCGTGTCTGTAAAACTGATTATTTTTAATATTGTTTCTTCGAGATTCGAACCCAGGATCTCCGGTGCGTTTAGCGTTTCTCACTGAGCCACGGAGGCGAGGAAATTCCCAATAATTGAGCTATAAAATATATTTTACCCATAGGACGGCTTCGGTGAATTGCATCTAGATCAACCGATATTGTTATTGAACGATCGCACGATCGAAATGATGTTGGGTCCGGAAGGGAGCGTGAACCAACAGAGCGCGCTCGACCTGCAGCTCGACTTGTCGCCCTATAAGTTGGCCGACCGGTCGCGGGTCGCGCCTCACGCGTCTGCGCACATGGAACGCGTCTCCGACCACATTTCTCTGTTCAATAAATGTAATTTTATTTTTAATTTATAATTTTGATTTTCAAAAACATAGGGCATTACCTTGTTACCTAATAAATATCTACAGCTCTGGTTGAAATTCTAATAATTATCCTAAGAAATACTTTGTCTTATGTCTTTATGAATATTGTGACCAAATTAGTACCTATTGGTTCTACTTTCACTAACGTAAATAATCGTCGCGAGCATCACATAATATTAAAATACAAAACTATTAAATACGCTTGCCTTATTTTAAACGAAGAGTTAATATTAGAGTCTAGACCGTTTCATATATCAGCTTATGTTTCGAAGTTCGTAACGGTTCCGATCTGGAAACACCGGATAATTAAATTATTTAATTTCTTTCCTTTTTATTTATAGCCACCGGTGCAGAGCTCAGAGCTCCTGCTGATTTTGATAAAGGTAATTAATAGATATTTTATCTATCCATGTTCAATTTATTTTTTAATAATGTCATCTTTATTTATCGACTATTGAATTTTTCTCCAGAAATTCCTGATATCCTGCTTCCCGAAATGCCTGCTCCCCAAGAAGTGTTAGTTTAATAATGAGTTATTAAAAAAATAGAGTTAAAAATGACAATGTGTCTGGGAAGGTTTGAGGCCCGAGATTTTTTTGATAATCATTCAAAATTTTCTCCTTTTTCATATTATTTCCTAAATAGTTATTAAAAAGAAAAATCTCAATTCTCCGAATTGTACAATTGTAAACACAACCTCTATGACTATAAAAATTCCTTAATGTGATTTCCCCTATATAACCTTCCCTTAACCTTATATGTATATGTAATTATTAAGTAAAACATTTCCTTATTGATTTTTAATTTAGTTCTATTCCTAATTTACCTACTTGAGTGTTGAAGTAATAATATATTATTGTAGCGATGTACTTACGAATATTACCTATTTAATAATTGTATATATTTGAAACTTACCGAATCACGCTTATCAATCTTTAATCTTGGCTGCTAATTTTATAAAAATATGTTTTAAAATGTCTTCATTTCATTTACTCAGCAATATACATATTATTACTTAATCAGTAGGTACTACCAGCCACAATGTTCAACCATATTTTCATGCAGGCCAATCGAAAAGGACCAAGATATGCCAGTTGAACATCCAATAGAAAATGTGCCTGCGTTGGTTGAAAGGCCAGAGCAAATATCTTTAGAAGAGATCGCGATCGAGGTAATATATTAATTTTGACATAAATGTATTTCGAAGTTAAATATGTTTTTCTAATCTACCCTCATTATTAAGACAAGTTTAGTCTCTTCAAAATGCCAAAGCCTACCCATATATTTTAAATAACAGTATAATTATTAAAACACTTCTCTATAAAAGGATTTGGAAGCCGAACAACATACAAGAAAACGCAAACGATCTAAATTGAAAATTGATCAACGCACAAAGTTAAGTTCCGATTACATGCGTTCACGAATACAGGACGATAAGGTGGAGCTACGTTGTAAGGTGAGTTACATTATTATTGACAGTTTACAGGTTTCATTGTTATGTATGTTAACTAGTAAAATTACCTATGTATCTTAGAGTAATCGTAGGGGCCATATTATGAATATTAAGACACTCATTGTACATTTCTCAAGTCAAAAGGTTAAATATCAATCACGACAATAATGCAATAGAACAAGTTGGGTTTCATAAATTGCAGGGCATTATTTTAGATGAAGAATTAAATTGGAAATTGCATATTGAAAATATTTGTGACAGGTTAAATCGATTAACTTACGTTCTGAGACGTTTAAGAGCAACTGTATCTTTGGATGCTGCAGTTAATGCTTATCACGCATATGTGGCATCCATACTCTCCTATGGATTGATACTCTGGGGCCAATCATCCCATTATGAAAAAGTATTTGTAGTACAAAAAAAATGTATTAGAGCTTTATGTGGAATGAGTCAAAGAGAAAGCTATAGATTGGTGTTTGGTAAACTCCGCATACTTACTTTAACATGCATGTACATAAAAGCTGTATGCAAATTTGCCAGAGAACATTTTATTAAACAAGGTGATATAATTCGCTCATTGATACGCGATATAAAAATAAATTATTTTATCCGACATGCAGAATAAATGTGGCAAGCAAAAGTACTATATTTATGGCAATCAAAATTTATAATAAAGTTTCAGATAACATTAAAAAAATTCTGTATAGTGGCAATAGGTATAGGTTTTGACCAAGGACTTTATATATAGTTTTGACATGTATAAAATTGACTTTGTAAATATTGACATGTAGGTATCTCTAAATTGACGAAATTAACTTAAATTGAATTAACGAAAAATTTTTAATTCGTAAATAATCAAATAAAATTATAATGTTGTCATGGTTTTTTTTTTAATGTTATTTTTGCACGCCCAATATACGGGCAGGATGTTTAGAACTCAACCAAACGTGGTCATCTGTAACCACTACATTCTGGCAAATAAATGTTTTTGAATTTTGAACACAGAATTCATTTTGATTTCCATAAGACACGTATAAAATTGGTCCCCAAATTGCCGCCCTAGGCTCAAGCTTACTCAGTTTGCTGGTAAATACCACTGAAGTCATATAATGACTTTCCATACAGGTCCATACAGATACATACTTTTCCAGACAGTCATACAATATTTCCTTAAAAGAGAATTCTGCTCATTGGAATGAATGATCTATCGGAAGCACCGTTGTTCACTGTCAAATAGCCCGGATATAAAGCAGCCTGGATTGATTTTGAGGTGAAATCACTCATCTTCAAATTAATCCATTGCTCCGTTTCTCATATATTTATGGAAATGTTTGATTCTTGAAATTTTATGTGGTTTTCTCTTAGAATGAATTTCAAATATGCTAGAATAAGTTTAGGAGATATGAAAATATTTGTTTTTATGGTATGGGAAGCAAACTAATCTGGTTGGTTAGTAATAACCATCCCCACATACGCATCCGCAACTGTAGGTCTATTACGAAAAACGAACGCAACGAACGGATCGAAACGAAAGAACAAACAACTTCGTATTTTAACTTATTAAGAAAACATTTTTAATTCTATTTACGATTATTCTTACTATCATAGTAATGTCAAACGAGAGACATAATGTCTTTTTGCGAAAGACGTGTCGTTCATCGGATTCATAATAGTAAAATGTACGATCCGTCAGCCGAAACTTCGTATTTTGTTTTGGTAATAGGCCTCCTGGCTCATTGGCGCGTTCGGTAGAACACTTGCCGTTCGCATCGATGGGTCGTGGGTTCGTATACCCCACCCCACCGAGACGACATGTTTATAATTTTCTGTAAGCATGTTTCCCCACGTCTGGTAAATTCGGGCATTGATCGGGTGGGAGGAATATCGAAATTCCGACCGGGTAACGAACCACCGATCATAGATGGAAAAACCGTGAAGTGCACATTGCGCATTCCAGTTCCATTCTATGGATTTCAGAATGATCTAAGTAAAAAGTAGGTGGACAGCGCATCATTGACTGATGTAATAAGTCAGTTGTATGAGAAATTTCATACAAATGACACTTCGACGATACGAATACTATTTCGCAAATTGTTCGTTGTAGGCCCTCTGTGGCTGAGGTATCACCTACCATCAAGTGAACCTCGTGCTCGTCTGTCGATATCTGACATGAAAAAACATCCAGGATAGATATTGAAGATTTTCACATTTGAAAAACTACTGTAATAATTTGCAGGACAGCACCTCCGATATAATAAAAACTAAAGGCGTGTCGTGCGAGCGACTCCTGCGCCGGCCCGCGCACGCGACCGCTCGCGGCGGCGGCCCGGGGCTGACTGTCACCAGAATGTTCCTGAGGAACCTCGGCTACGTCAGGCGAGCTACCCCTGAGTTAGTGCCTGAAGTAAGTAGCCTTCGAATGTTTAAAAAATAACGAAACCACCTTTTACTTATCTATTTGTTGCCCGAAGTATAATATACTAGAAATGCGCCCCGGCTTCACACGGGTACAATGTAGATGTACTATAAACAAAAATAGCCTATGTAATGATGTTGATAATGTAGCTTTCTATTGATGAAAGAATATTTTTAATCGGTCCAGTAGTTTTTGAGTTTATTCATAACATACAAGAATACAAAAATTCAAAAATACAAATCTTTTCTGTTTATAATATTACTAGCGACCCGCCCCGGCTTCGCACCGGTGCAATGCTGATACTAAATACACTACAGAAAAACTGTTATTATTATACATATAAACCTTCCTCTTCAATCACTCTATCTATTTAAAAAAACCGCATCAAAATCCGTTGCGTAGTTTCAAAGATTTAAGCATACAAAGGGACAGAGAAAGCGACTTTGTTTTATACTATGTAGTGAAGTATAGAAGTATAGATTGGATTGGAAATTAATTAAGAAGTTCTAAGTTATCAGTATCACTTTAATAAATGTATACCTTAGTCGGTACTTTTGATAATTTATTAAGTTCATTTTATAAGCTACGAATATGCTAATTAGAGAAATTGTGTTTTATTATTTTGCATCAGAACTTAATTTTTATTTCAGGAGGTATTAGCGCAAAATCAACGTCAGCAAAGTACCGTTCTAGGGAATATTGTTGAACAAATGGAGCCCGTTGGAACAGCTCCCCCAGCTGTAATACTCGAGGAACCGCAAGATATCGCACGAACTGTACGAGAGCCAAATCTTTCTGATTACGGCAACGTAGGACATCCGAATGTGTCTGTCAATATGCAACCGGATATTTCCGACTGGCCGACTCGGAAGATCGCAGAACAATCTCCACGAGAAGTACCCACTCCAGTAAGTATTCTATATTTTATTATGAACTTAATGATTTCACCGGAATTCACTTGCTATTCACAAATTCTTTAACAGTGACGCAAAATGCACACAGCAATATAATCTATTCATAAAACAAAATCTATCTAATATTAGCGCTCTGTGCTCTATTTTTGTTTGAAAGTACCTGTATTATATATGGAGAACTATTAAAATTACTTAGAAGATTATGTACTCGTATATCTACAAAATGGGACTAAAATCCGCAATGTCAGAGATATTCCTTGCTTTATAGGCTAAACAATAAGTGTCTTCAAAATTTGGAGCTTGTGGTTCTTCTAGAAGTAGAATGTTGATGATCGGTAGAACGGTGAGTCAATCACTGACAAAATCAAGGAAATTGACTTGCAATAATTCTTAAACTACTGGTTCAAATAAAAAGTAATTTAGAAATGCGATGACGTCACTGAAAGTTTAGGCTTCTAGGTTTTTTGCACAGCGAAGTTACAGGGGAACGGAAAGGGCCCGAATAGATTCGAGGAATGGATGTTACGGCCGTGTTGGACGTGCCCCCAGATATCATTTATCTCGTGTTTTATTTATTTTTTTTCGAAAAATGTACTACTTTACAAATATAGGTACATATTTTACTAAATAGTATGTATTTATACAGATAAACATACACATAAACTGTATTAAAATAATGTTTTAATATTCTAGGCTAATAGATCAGATATAGCGAGTGCAAGACCCCAAATGGAGATCGGCGATATAGGAGGAGGTACGTTTATGCCGATTTTTTCGTTTATATGAGTTTGAAAACAGAAGGTCTATTACCAAAGTCTAATAAACTTTCGAATCTTCGAAATTTCGAAGAAACGAAAGAACAATCAACTTCGTATTTTAACTTCTAAAAAAAAAAATCAATTCTATTTACGATCATAGTAATGTCAAACTAAAGACATAATATCTAATGCCCAATGTACGATTCGTCATCCGAACTTCTCATTTTGGTTTTGGTAATAGGCCTCCTAAATTTAGGGTAACTATACCAAGTCTAGCCATAAACTAGCCAAGTAATTGTTGAGGTTCAATAGATCATACATACGGTCATATAAATTTCGGGATTGCCTACAGAACTTGGCACCCATTTAGATCTCAATTCTTTTGTCGGTGAGTTGACAACTACAACATTTTTTAATGTTAGATATCGACAGACGAGCATGAGGTTCACTTGATGGTAGCTGGTGATACCTCAGGCACAGAACATCAATCAATGATGCTACCGACTAATCGACCTACTTTTTACTTCGAGCATTCGAAAATCCATAGGCTGAAACGGAAACGCGCAATGTGCACTTCACGGTTTTTCCATCTATGAGCGGTGGTTCGTTACCCGGTCGGAATTTCGATATTTCTCCCACCCGATCAATGCCCGAAGTTGCCAGACGTGGGGAAAACATGATTACAGAAAATTAACATAATATTATAATATTGAACTTGGCTCCCATTTTCACATTTATGTTTTTGGTGGGATTTAATGAAATGAAATGAAAATTGCTTTATTTAGCCACTACAAAAAATAAAAATACACTTATAAAATTCAACTTAGTTAAAATAACGCTCTAACAGCACAAAAAATCCAAAATATAAATAATAGCAATAAAAATAAATACAAAATTAAATATTAATTAAAGATGTGGCTAAAAAAGACAGCCACTCAGCATTTGCCACATCATTATTCAACAGTGTAGTGCTGATTTTCAGCGGCTGCTCAGTACTTCGTTTACTTTTCATTTTAGGTCTAAACAAAGAGAACATACCCGATAACCAACCGACTCAAGAACAACGTCTCACCGCACTCCTTCAAGAAGCGGGATTGGCTGACATTCCACAAGCGAGGATAATTGAGATGGAACAGAACGGGAAGAACGGCACTGAAACTAGTGAGACGCCTCTGGGCAGCTTGGACAGGACTAAAGTGTCGCTCGGAGACTCTGAGGCTACTACCGACTCGAGACGATTTATAAGGTACATAGTTTGTTTATATTTAAATAAAATACTGTATTTATTTTTTATATTGTTTAAATTATTTATTCCGTTTAATCCGGTATACAGTATTTTATTTAAATGTGTGATACTCGCGTTAATAAAAGACAATATTATATATGAACATAACTTAATATTTGTCGTTAAAAATGTGAAATAGTAATTGGTTCCAGAAAATTGGTTCACATGTAATTATATTTAAAATATGCCGATTACTTTCCTTCCCGACATTAGATTTCGAATATAAAAAGGTAACTCTAGACTAAGCTTAATCAACATGTGAAAACGGCATGAAAATTCTTTCAGTAGTTAAGTAGATTGGCGTAAACAGACAGAAAGAAAATGTTAAAACTTTAAAAGTTACTTTTTATATATTAAGATATACTATACAGTGTCATCGATTCAACTGTTTTATTAGTTTATTATGTATAGACGGGCAACATGCCCCGACTTTGTTCGGGTGCAATGTTTGTTTGTTTGTATTTTTTAAGTTCTAGTAGATTTTGAGTTCATTTGTTACATTTAAAAAAATGTAAAGGATTTTTTTTTATTTTACAAAATTCTCGTTCTGTAGTCTTTTATATTCGATAGAGCGAGACAAAACATATTTTAACTATGTCAAGCTCTCTAATACTAATCATACCACCATTTCAGCGATGAATGGGGCACGTATGGGACTATGCAAAAGATTTGCCGATGCATTAAAGAAGGCAGCGGGCCGACCACCGTGCCCGCGCTGCTGTCCCGCGGGCCCACGCTGCCCGGACGCGGGCGTGTCATCGCCGCCAAGTGCTTTGGTTCTATACTGAGTAAGTTTAATTGAACTGATGGTGATAACTAGACGTCGTTATCGCGCGGGCACGAATCGTGTATACATTATGTAAACAGAGTGGACAAACTACGTGAATTCTTTTGAGAGTATGTAACCTCAAGTTTCGACGGGCTCGTTGGCGCGTTCGGTAGAACACCTGCCGTGCGCATCGATGGGTCGTGGGTTCGAATCCCACCGGGAGCACATGCTTATAATTTTCTGTAAGCATGTTTTCCCCACGTCTGGTAACTTCGGGCATTGATCGGGTGGGAGGAATATCTAAATTCCGACCGGGTAACGAACCACCGTTCATAGATGGAAAAGCCGTGAAGTGCATATTGCGCGTTTCGGTTTCAGTCTATGGATTTCCGAATGCTCGAAGTAAAAATTAGGTCGACAGCGCATCATTGACTGATGTTCTGTGGCTGAGGTATCACCTACCATCAAGTGAACCTCATGCTCGTCTGTCGATATCTGACATAAAAAAAAAAAAAAAAAAAAAAAAACCTATATCTACATTGGGACTTTTTGCATCGTTTCTGCATCAATTCATATCGTTTTAGTAACAAGCCCAAGCCAAGCGAATGAATTAACATCTCTAAGAGAATAAACCAAATCAATCTAATAAATTGTCAAAATCGACAAGTCAATAGTTTAATATTGTTTTTTATTAACGCGAGTATTGCACATTTAAATAAAATATAAATCGCGTTTTAATCCGTTTTAAAATATTTTATATAAAAGTCAATAGTTTATTCATTTTAAAGTTATTTTTGAATAGAACACGACTTGAAAACATAAAAACTCTCAGAGGACGCATAAAACGAGGTATTACAACTAATTGTCAATTCTAGATAGATATTCTTTGACATGTTCATTCGTGCCCGCCCGATTACGATGTCTAGTGATAACAGGTCAAACATGATATCTGTTAAATCTGTTACTGTTACTTAATAGATGCAAATATCTGTTATTAAATAACAGTCTGTTATTCAGATACTAAAGGAATTATACATAATACGATCTAATTTAGGATTAGCTTTTTTTTTGAAGGTCCAAGTGTATTTTTATCCTTCCTGTGAAACGTCCAAGTGTATTTTTAAGGATAATCAATCTTGAAGCGTAAGTGATGATCAGCAGGGCCGGATTTAGGGGAGAGCATTCGGGGCAACTGCTCCACAAAAGAAGGGCAATAGAGAATTCGGAAAAAATCTTTCGAATTTCGACGAGTAAACACTAGTTAATAACTTTTCCTTTGATATTTTTTCGCTGTTTTACTTTTACCTACCGTACTTTGAACAAACATATGAAAATAATTTGGGGCCAGGGCACCTCTACTCCTTTGTTGCGCCAAGGCCTCCACACCTCTAAATCTAGCTCTGATGATGAACGAATTTGCGCAAATCTTGAAACATGACTGACAAATTACCTTTTTGTAATACCACAAAAAAAAACTATTCTTGCGGGTACTGAGAGTTCCATTTGAGTTTCATTATGCTTAGGTATTCCACAATCTAATATTATTTGTTTTTCATTTCAGAATTAAAGCAATACGGATTTATAGTCGTTTCCAAAAACCCTGTTACCTCAGAAATTCTGGATATAAATTACGGTCCAAAAATGTTAGGATAAAATTTGACTATTGGCCTTTTTTTTGAATATTTTGTTGTACTATTTAAAGTAATTGTTTATTCTTGTTGAAGAAATAAATATTTTGGCCTAAATATCCTTAGTTACTTATATTTAAAATAAAAGAAAGTTAAGTTTTTTGATAATTCTATTTTTTATATTTTGTTTTGTACCTTTGTTTGTATTAGTTTGTTAATATAATATGTTATGTTATGTAATTACTTATTTATTCTGAATGTACTTTGAAACCTTGCATTTAATAGTCACCCAAACTATTCAAAGATGCTATGCTATAATATTTTTTATGATATTTTTTCAGAAAGAACTTCTTATTTTTATATTTATTGTTTTCTTATTCTATAATTTTTCGATATTTTCTTATGAGTTTTATGGTTTCTACTTAATACTGTCTATAAAGAATCTGATGTTATCGATTAAAGTGTTGCGGGAAATACAACTTTAGATGAGCAGTCGGCGGTGTTTGAGTTAAGATACTAGACTGTAAAACCATCTGAATTGTTTCATAAGTAATTTAATAAATGATTATATTTCTAAACCCTTTTTATTTTACTCTTCTTATGTACACTTTTAGCAAAATGTTTCCTTTTTCCTACCTTCAGTATTGTTTTATGGTTTTATAAACGTAATAAGAGTTATCCAAATCTTGTGGTTGAGTTAATTCATTTTTAATAGAAGGGGAATTACCGTTTCAAAACAATATTATACATTATTATTGTTCATAGTAAAAAGTTTTTGTATGCTGTGGTAGATTCTATAGACTAGTGGATTTTACACTCTGTCACGTTGTCATTTGTCAACTTGTCATTCAATACTATAGCCAGCGTTGCCAGAAGGTTACTTTTGTAAACTTTTAGGTGATTTTTAACTCCTTCGTTACCTCTGGGTTACACGACTCGAAAGGTTACTTTGAGGTGATTTTGCGGAATTTGTAGAATTAATTAAACCTTGAAACGGAACGCAATGTTGGCTAACGAAAAACTTCATTGGTAGACAGTAAGTGCAACTCACACACGATAAATCCTCTGAGGTTCAACTTCTAAAAACAAGTATTTCGCACACGCACTTAAATATTGTATCCATAACACATTAAAATGGATGGATTCGTTCTTGTTCGAGTTCGTTCGTGCTTGTGGCCGAATCATTAATCATTCGGTCGGGGACCCACTCAAATTTGGTTTGTTTTGGAAACATTATTAAATCATTACTAAATTATCCTATATTTCTGTAAGTAAATACAACCAACAAAAAAAAGGTTACGTTTCATACTAAAAGGTTACTTTTTCAACCATTTTAGGTAACTTTTGACAAGACACAGCTGGCAACACTGGTGACTAGTGCGCTAATGTTAAATTGAAGGCTTAAGTTAGATTTATTATTATTTATATGTCATGAAAATTTGCTAACAAAAGTATGGAGGGTAGAGACCAGGAGGAATTTCTCTGTATATTAGAAGTGTCCATAAAGTCACGTGAAATTAAGGTGGCGCTGCTGTAAGCTAATGACTGCATTTGAAAGAAAGCGCCTAAAACTGTTAGAGTAGGACAGAATGAAACGAAGAAAGATATATATCCGGTCCGTAACGACTTTCAAAAAATTTGTTGTAAAGTATAGTAATTTCTTACATTAATTAAATATATAACAATAATTTTAAAAATTTCAGAATTCTTTTGAATAATTTCGTTCTATTCAGTACAACTACTTCTGTACTTTACTGTTTCCGTTTCGCATACTTCACTTCATTAATAATCGCCAATCACATCGTGGTCATCAGCGCCCTCTAAAGTTTTTAGTTGGTTTTGGGACTATAATCTAACAGCTTATCATGGACACTTTTGAAAGTAAAGCCCCATATCAGATATTCCTCCTTGTCTCTACCCTCCATAATTACATGACTCAAAAGATTACTTTTAGGTGATTTTGCGAAAATTGTAGCTTTAATTTTTAATTTCTTACATGAAACCTTAAAACGGAACGCAACGTTGGCTAACGAAGATCTTAATTCGTAGGCAGTGAGTGCAACTCTCTGAAGATTAATTGTTCAACTTCTAAAAACAAAAACAAGTATTTTTCTCTCGCACTGCTATTGTATCCATAACACAAACGACCAAACTCTCGTTTACTCGCTTATTCGATCAGATGGATCATTCGGCCGGGGACGCACTCGCATTTACTTTTGTTTATTTTGGAAACATACTTTAAACATTACTAAATTATCTGGGGGCACAGCAGTGCCCCCACCAAGTCTAGCAACAAGCGGCACGGCCTACTACTATCATTTTCTCGAAGTAGTTCGGGCCATTTTCGACCCCCTATAACTTCGTTGTGGATAAAACTAGAAGCCTGAATTGTCAATAACCAAGCATGCATTGTATAAACTCGGTATATTTAATAATTTCAATTTATTTAAACCAGTAGTTTTAGAATTATAACTAGCCAAGTTTGTTAATTTGTCACTCGCTCACTCACTCACTGACTGACCGATCATCAAAACTCTAAGGCACTTCTAGCAGATTTAGAATCTTCAAATTTAGAATACAATTAGAGTTTGGATATGAGAAATCAAGGAAAAACTAAAATATTATGAAATTTCGGTCCAGTTTTCCAGATATACAAACTATTAAGAGGAAAGATATTTTGTATTTTTGTATGTAACGAATAACTTAAAAACTACTGGACCGATTTCAAAAATTCTTTTACTGTTAGAAATATACTTTATCACTGAGTAATATAGGCTAAACAATCAATCTAAATGGCAATCGCACTAAACAATATAATTATATTGTATTACTTGTGAGATACATTGTGTTTTTAATAAAAAAGATACATTTTGTTTTAATATTGATTTTGATATGGTCACTAGGAGATATTGTTAGGTTATCTAATTATAATACGTAATAACTTAATGCAGAAGGATTCTTAAGTAGAGACTGAATAAATGACCGACTTGGTATTATATGGAGTTCACAACTTTTTATGATAGAAGAACGAACGAAGATAGTTGCAAGACTTGGTTTTTTTACAATTTATGTTTTTGATGGCATACTTATTTCTGTAAATACAACCAACAAAAAAAAAAGTTACTTTTCTTACGAAAAGGTTCCTTTTTTAACCATATTAGGTTACTTTTGACAAGAGACCGCTGGCAACACTGTTTGGCGCCAAATTCAGAGTCCATTATTGAATATTCCCTCCAATCTCCATACTCTTTGATTGCCTCTTTCAAAATTAGTTACAATTTTATAAAAACTGCGTGCCTATTACCAATCCTTTGATTTTTCCTATTGTGTAGATTTAGTTTGAAATGTTTTTTCCGGTAGAATCTTTGAGGCGAGGGGGAAGATTTTATTTATGTTGGGTTGCGGATTCTTGGCCACAACGTTTTGATACAATCAACAATCGTCAAATTTGTGCTCAGGGTCAGGATATTCGTCAGATGTGGTTAGTCTCTTGTGTAAAAAAACAATGTATTCAATGTACTATGCATTATTTATTTATTATATATTCAATCAATTTCAGTGATGATTTACTAGAAGTTATCGTCCAAGAATCGGGGCGCCCTTCTAAGAGATTTTCACTTCGATTAACCTCTCAATTGATTCGAGGTCTTGTACGACTTTTTCAAAGAAAAGTTAACATATTAATGGGTAAGTTAAAAATTGTCTTCGTTCTGATTATTTTTAAATATGTTACTTTTCATAGAATTGATATTGAATTCAATTTTTTTGTAGGTGATATTTGCATGATTCAAGCGCATGCAATGCACTCTGTTAATAAAAGGTAATTGCACACTTATAATTTTGTTTAACAATATATATGTGCTGTGTCAACTCATTGGTTTAAATCTATTTTTATGATATCTAGCTGTTGCAAAAATAGCCTGTTACCCATGTCTATTTTGAGTTTGATTCACTACACATTTATTATAATACAATGTCCCCTAAATGGGGCAGAGGGCACATTTTATTTGGTACCATTGGGGATTCCAGTCAATGGTTTGCCTTGGGATATGGTTGCAGTCCTTGTGGAGTGTGTGGCCAATTCATTGCCACTTGCAGCAGCCTAATCAAGCAGTCGATTGGGCTTTCATTAAAGCGCTTTCAAAGATTTATATTATAGTTGGTTGTGTATACCAAGTATTTGGCAATGGTAAAAAGGGTCATAAAGACTTGCAGCTGGTGGGATATGTGTTTTAGCTTAGACATATTGCTTCTCACACCCATTTACAATAATAATTAAATAAATGATTATATATGAGATTATTTTGTTGTTAGGTATAGATTGGTAGAAAGTGTCAGTACTCATGAAACAAGGACTCTTCAATTGCCAGGACTAATAATTGAGGATGATGAAGAAGATGTTGAGGAACTCCTGCAGGTTATAGCATTATTTTTTCATCAATCTTTAAGAATATATATCCCTATTAAAACTGTTATTTCTAAATAATAAGATTTTATATATTTTACTGTACTAAAATCTTAAGATCTGTTACAGAACACTAGAAATGCAGTTGCACATATAAACGACATAACTCTACAAGAGCCTACTTTACCTGTACCTGAAAACAGGCCCTTAGATGTAAGTTGTTAATTGTTATTATTTCATAATTCATATTCTATGCCTTACCAGTATAAATTATATTCTAAACAAAGTATTTTTTTAAACATTCTTCAAACATTTTCTACACTTTATTATGTTACTGCTTTGACGTTTTTATACTACCTTGTCAATGACATTACAAACACATTGTATTACTGTATGTATTATAGATATGTCTACATATTATATGGGAATCTGGGAATTTGGTATGGGTTTTCTTCTTTACTCCATGGGCTTATTCGATAAGTTCTGAGCTATTTCCATTACTAGCCATGCTTATTCTGCAGCAGGATTCACCAAAATTGTATGAAAAATTAGGAAATGAAATCGTGTTAGACTTGAACTAGGCTGTGGCGTAGTTAGGTGGACATGGGCCCAGGTGCAAAGAAATAATCGCAATCTCCTCCCCTCCGATAATTATTTTTTTAAGTAACTACACAAAATTAATTGCAAATGATTACTAATCAAAGGTGCTTCCATTATCGGCGTTATAAATTCTCATTTAACATCTTGAAAAAAATTAAAATTCTTGTGAGAATTTTCATAGCTCCAAGAGCTGCCCCCTCCTCTTTCCATAGCTCAGGGGGCCCTCTTAGCTTCAAGGCCCTGGTGCACTGCACCACTTTGCCCTATGATAGCTACGCCGCTAGAACTAGGTATGTCGGCGTAAGTAAGGTAACAAAATTTCCTCTCCTCCAAACCGGCTCGATCGATTATAACGATTTCTTTATGTAGGTATGAGAATAATAAGAGGTCGCAATGTAGATTTTATACCGCTAGGTGATTAGGGTGAATCTCTATCAATATTGTTTTTTTAAGAAAATTCATTGGTTTCCTTTTCTTTCGTTCGGTCGGCTAGTTTTTATATAGAAGACTGAATTCCCGAGTTACCTTGGGGCATGGGGCAGACTCATTTCCGTGTCTGTAAAACTGATTATTTTTAATATTGTTTCTTCGAGATTCGAACCCAGGATCTCCGGTGCGTTTAGAGCGTTTCTCACTGAGCCACGGAGGCGAGGAAATTCCCAATAATTGAGCTATAAAATATATTTTACCCATAGGACGGCTTCGGTGAATTGCATCTAGATCAACCGATATTGTTATTGAACGATCGCACGATCGAAATGATGTTGGGTCCGGAAGGGAGCGTGAACCAACAGAGCGCGCTCGACCTGCAGCTCGACTTGTCGCCCTATAAGTTGGCCGACCGGTCGCGGGTCGCGCCTCACGCGTCTGCGCACATGGAACGCGTCTCCGACCACATTTCTCTGTTCAATAAATGTAATTTTATTTTTAATTTATAATTTTGATTTTCAAAAACTTGTTACCTAATAAATATCAACAGCTCTGGTTGAAATTCTAATTATCCTAAGAAATACTTTGTCTTATGTCTTTATGAATATTCTGACCAAATTAGTTCTTCTACTTTCACTAACGTATACAATCGTCGCGAGCATCACATAATATTAAAATACAAAACTATTAAATACGCTTGCCTTATTTTAAACGAAGAGTTAATATTAGACTAGAGTCTAGACCGTTTCATATATCAGCTTATGTTTTGAAGTTCGTAACGGTTCCGATCTGGAAACACCGGATAATTAAATTATTTAATTTCTTTACTTTTTATTTATAGCCACCGGATCAGAGCTCAGAGCTCCTGCTGATTTTGATAAAGGTAATTAATAGATATTTTATCTATCCATGTTCAATTTATTTTTTAATAATGTCATCTTTATTTATCGACTATTGAATTTTTCTCCAGAAATTCCTGAAATTCCTGATATCCTGCTTCCCGAAATGCCTGCTCCCCAAGAAGTGTTAGTTTAATAATGAGTTATTAAGAAAAATAGAGTTAAAAATGACAATGTGTCTGGGAAGGTTTGAGGCCCGAGATTTTTTTGATAATCATTCAAAATTCTCTCCTTTTTCATATTATTTTCCTAAAAGGTTATTAAAAAGAAAAATCTCAATTCTCCGAATTGTACAATTGTAAACACAACCTCAGAAAAAAAATCATCATTTAAAAAAATAAAGTATGAGTTACTTTCGTATTTATGACTATAAAAATTCCTTAATGTGATTTCCCCTATATAACCTTCCCTTAACCTTATATGTATATGTAATTATTAAGTAAAACATTTACTTATTGATTTTTAATTTAGTTCTATTCCTAATTACCTACTTGAGTGTTGAAGTAATAATATATTATTGTAGCGATGTACTTACGAATATTACCTATTTAATAATTGTATATATTTGAAACTTACCGAATCACGCTTATCAATCTTTAATCTTGGCTGCTAATTTTATAAAAAATATACATATTATTACTTAATCAGTAGGTACTAGCAGCCACAATGTTCAACCATATTTTCATGCAGGCCAATCGAAAAAGACCAAGATATGCCAGTTGAACATCCAATAGAAAATGTGCCTGCGTTGGTTGAAAGGCCAGAGCAAATATCTTTAGAAGAGATCGCGATCGAGGTAATATATTAATTTTGACATAAATGTATTTCGAAGTTAAATATGTTTTTCTAATCTACCCTCATTATTAAGACAAGTTTAGTCTCTTCAAAATGCCAAAGCCTACCCATATATTTTAAATAACAGTATAATTATTAAAACACTTATTTATAAAAGGATTTGGAAGCCGAACAACATACAAGAAAACGCAAACGATCTAAATTGAAAATTGATCAACGCACAAAGTTGAGTTCCGATTACATGCGTTCACGAATACAGGACGATAAGGTGGAGCTACGTTGTAAGGTGAGTTACATTATTATTGACAGTTTACAGGTTTCATTGTTATGTATGTTAACTAGTAAAATTACCTATGTATCTTAGAGTAATCGTAGGGGCCATATTATGAATATTAAGACACTTATTGTACATTTCTCAAGTCAAAAGGTTAAATATCAATCACGACAATAATGTAATAGAACAAGTAGGGTTTCATAAATTGCAGGGCATTATTTTAGATGAAGAATTAAATTGGAAATTGCATATTGAAAATATTTGTGACAGGTTAAATCGATTAACTTACGTTCTGAGACGTTTAAGAGCAACTGTATCTTTGGATGCTGCAGTTAATGCTTATCACGCATATGTGGCATCCATACTCTCCTATGGATTGATACTCTGGGGCCAAGCATCCCATTATGAAAAAGTATTTGTAGTACAAAAAAAATGTATTAGAGCTTTATGTGGAATGAGTCAAAGAGAAAGCTGTAGATTGGTGTTTGGTAAACTCCGCATACTTACTTTAACATGCATGTACATAAAAGCTGTATGCAAATTTGCCAGAGAACATCCTGAATATTTTAAGAAACAAGGAGATATAAATACGCTCATTGATACGAGATATAAAAATAAATTATATTATCCGACATGCAGAATAAATGTGGCAAGCAATAGTACTATATTTATGGCAATCAAAATTTATAATAAAGTTTCAGATAACATTAAAAAATTACCAACACATTTATTTTTAAGAAGGTTGACGAAATGGTTAATGACAAAGCAATTTTATAATATTAATTAATTTCTGTATAAATGTTTCTGTGGCAATAATGAATAGGTTTTGACATGTATAAAATTGACTTTGTAAATATTGACATGTATCTCTAAATTGACGAAATTAACTTAAATTGAATTAACGAAAAATTTTTAATTCGTAAATAATCAAATAAAATTATAATGTTGTCATGTTTTTTTTTTTTTAAATGTTATTTTTGCACGCCCAATATACGGGCAGGATGTTTAGAACTCAACCAAACGTGGTTATCTGTAACCACTACATTCTGGCAAATAAATGTTTTTGAACACAGAATTCATTTTGATTTCCATAAGACACGTATAAATAAAATTGGTCCCCAAATCTGCCGCCCTAGGCTCAAGCTTACTCAGTTTGCTGGTAAATGCCACTGAAGTCATTATACAATATTTCCTTAAAAGAGAATTCTGCTCATTGGAATGAATGATCTATCGGAAGCACCGTTGTTCACTGTCAAATAGCCGGGATATAAAGCAGCCTGGATTGATTTTGAGGTGAAATCACTCATCTTCAAATTAATCCATTGCTCCGTTTCTCATATATTTATGGAAATGTTTGATTCTTGAAATTTTATGTGGTTTTCTCTTAGAATGAATTTCAAATATGCTAGAATAAGTTTCGTATACCCCACCCCACCGAGACGACATGTTTATAATTTTCTGTAAGCATGTTTCCCCACGTCTGGTAACTTCGGGCATTGATCGGGTGGGAGGAATATCGAAATTCGGATCGGGTAACGAACCACCGATCATAGATGGAAAAACCGTGAAGTGCACATTGCGCGTTCCAGTTCCATTCTATGGATTTCAGAATGCTCTAAGTAAAAAGTAGGTGGACAGCGCATCATTGACTGATGTAATAAGTCAGTTGTATGAGAAATTTCATACAAATGACACTTCGACGATACGAATACTTTTTCGCAAATTGTTCGTGGTAGGCCCTCTGTGGCTGAGCTATCACCTACCATCAAGTGAACCTCATGCTCGTCTGTCGATATCTGACATGAAAAACATCTATGTAGGATAGATATTGAAGATTTTCACATTTGAAAAACTACTGTAATAATTAATTTGCAGGACAGCATCTCCGATGTAATAAAAACTAAAGGCGTGTCGTGCGAGCGACTCCTGCGCCGGCCCGCGCACGCGACCGCTCGCGGCGGCGGCCCGGGGCTGACTGTCACCAGAATGTTCCTGAGGAACCTCGGCTACGTCAGGCGAGCTACCCCTGAGTTAGTGCCTGAAGTAAGTAGCCTTCGAATGTTTAAAAAATAACGAAACCACCTTTTACTTATCTATTTGTTGCCCGAAGTATAATATACTAGAAATGCGCCCCGGCTTCACACGGGTACAATGTAGATGTACTATAAACAAAAATAGCCTATGTAATGATGTTGATAATGTAGCTTTCTATTGATGAAATATTTTTTTTAATCGGTCCAGTATTTTTTGAGTTTATTCATAACATACGAGAATACAAAAATTCAAAAATACAAATCTTTTCTCTTTATAATATTAAGTATAGAAGTATAGATTGGATTGGAAATTAATTAAGAAGTTCTAAGTTATCAGTATCAGTTTAATAAATGTATACCTTAGTCGGTACTTTTGATAATTTAGTAAGTTCATTTTATAAGCTACAAATATGCTAATTAGAGAAATTGGGTTTTATTATTTTGCATCAGAATTTAATTTTTATTTCAGGAGGTATTAGCGCAAAATCAACGTCAGCAAAGTACCGTTCTAGGGAATATTGTTGAACAAATGGAGCCCGTTGGAACAGCTCCCCCAGCTGTAATACTCGAGGAACCGCAAGATATCGCACGAACTGTACGAGAGCCAAATCTTTCTGATTACGGCAACGTAGGACATCCGAATGTTTCCGACTGGCCGACTCAGAAGATCGCAGAACAATCTCCACGTGAAGTACCCACTCCAGTAAGTATTCTATATTTTATTATGAACTCAATGATTTCACCGGAATTCACTTGCGATTCACAAATTCTTTAATAGTGACGGAAAATGCACACAGCAAAATAATCTATTCATAAAACAAAATCTATCTAATATTAGCGCTCTGTGCTCTATTTTTGTTTGAAAGTACCTGTATTATATATGAAGAACTATTAAAATTACTTAGAAGATTATGTATGGGACTAAAATCCGGAATGTCAGAGATATTCCTTGCTTTAAAGGCTAAACAATAAGTGTCTTCAAAATTTGGAGCTTGTGGTTCTTCTAGAAGTAGAAGTAGAATGTTGAGAACGGTAGAACGGTAGAACGGTGAGTCAATCACTGACAAAATCAAGGAAATTGACTTGCAATAATTCTTAAACTACTGGTTCAAATAAAAAGTAATTTAGAAATGCGATGACGTCACTGAAAGTTTAGGCTTAGGTATGGATGTTACGGCCGTGTTGGACGTGCCCCCAGATATCATTTATCTCGTGTTTTATTTAAAAAAAAATCGAAAAATGTACTACTTTACAAATATAGGTATATATTTTACTAAATAGTATGTATTTATACAGATAAACATACACATAAACTGTATTAAAAGATTGTTTTAATATTCTAGGCTAATAGATCAGATATAGCGAGTGCAAGACCCCAAATGGAGATCGGCGATATAGGAGGAGGTACGTTTATGCCGATTTTGAGTCGTTTTTTAGTTTATATGAGTTTGAAAACAGAAGTCTATTACCAAAGTCTAATAAACTTTCGAATCTTCGAAATTTCGAAGAAACGAAAGAACAATCAACTTCGTATTTTAACTTGTAAAAAAAAAATTCAATTCTATTTACGATCATAGTAATGTCAAACTAAAGACATAATATCTAATGCCCAATGTACGATTCGTCATCCGAACTTCTCATTTTGTTTTTGGTAATAGGCCTCCTAAATTTAGGGTAACTATACCAAGTCTAGCCATAAACTAGCCAAGTAATTGTTGAGGTTCAATAGATCATACATACGTTCATATAAATTTTCGGGATTGCCTACAGAACTTGGCACCCATTTAGATCTCAATTCTTTTGTCGGTGAGTCGACAACTAAATGTTAGATATCGACAGACGAGCATGAGGTTCACTCGATGGTAGGAGATACCTCAGGCACAGAACATCAATCAATGATGCTACCGACTAATCGACCTACTTTTTACTTCGAGCATTCGAAAATCCATAGGCTGAAACGCAAACGCGCAATGTGCACTTCACGGTTTTTCCATCTATGAGCGGTGGTTCGTTACCCGGTCGGAATTTCGATATTTCTCCCACCCGATCAATGCCCGAAGTTGCCAGACGTGGGGAAAACATGATTACAGAAAATTTACATAATATTATAATATTGAACTTGGCTCCCATTTTCACATTTATGTTTTTGGTGGGATTTAATGAAATGAAATGAAAATTGCTTTATTTAGACACTACAAAAAATAAAAATACACTTATAAAATTCAACTTAGTTAAAATAACGCTCTAAGAGCACAAAAAATCCAAAATATAAATAATAGCAATAAAACAAATACAAAATTAAATATTAATTAAAGATGTGGCTAAAAAAGACAGCCACTCAGCATTTGCCACATCATTATTCAATAGTGTAGTGCTGATTTTCAGCGGCTGCTCAGTACTTCGTTTACTTTTCATTTTAGGTCTAAACAAAGAGAACATACCCGATAACCAACCGACTCAAGAACAACGTCTCACCGCACTCCTTCAAGAAGCGGGATTGGCTGACATTCCACAAGCGAGGATAATTGAGATGGAACAGAACGGGAAGAACGGCACTGAAACTAGTGAGACGCCTCTGGGCAGCTTGGACAGGACTAGAGTGTCGCTCGGAGACTCTGAGGCTACTACCGACTCGAGACGATTTATAAGGTTTATATTTAAATAAAATACTGTATTTATTTTTTATATTGTTTAAATTATTTATCCCGTTTAATCCGGTATACAGTATTTTATTTAAATGTGTGATACTCGCGTTAATAAAAGACAATATTATATATGAACATAACTTAATATTTGTCGTTAAAAATGTGAAATACGAATTGGTTCCAGAAAATTCGTTCACATGTAATTATATTTAAAATATGTCGATTACTTTCCTTCCCGACATTAGATTTCGAATATGCAGTCTATAAAAAGGTAACTCTAGACTAAGCTTAATCAACATGTGAAAACGGCATGAAAATTCTTTCAGTAGTTAAGTAGATTGGCGTAAACAGACAAAGAAAATGTTAAAACTTTGAAAGTTACTTTTTATATATACTTAGTTGCCGAGATGTAACTTGGCAAGGTTTTGGCGTAGTGGGGGTAAGTTCGCGCATGTACACTTCGTGCCAAAAAATGGTCACCTTTAAGGCTTGTTGAATAATTATATAGTATTTTATTATTTTTAATTATTATAATCAGATATATACATTTTTATCTATATTATAGAATAATTAGTTGGTTTTATTTATTTAATTATTTCCAAAATTTATTTTTAAATGTCTGTTTGGAAGAAAGTTAAAGAAAGGAGATTAATATATTATTTGTTATAAATAAAATGTATACAGAAATACTATATAGAAAACGAAAACAAAAACGCAAAAAACAAAAGGGTCGAATTCTAATTAATGCACGGAAGTGTACTGGTGAGCGAACGGAACGTCGACACACTGCGAGGTACAAGTGTCGACTGAGCAACCAATCGCCGCTCGGAACGATGCTAGCTTCTTCCCCGCGTCCCGCTACATAACCAAAGAGACCTAAAAAATGACTTCTGCGCATCTCTTGCCAAGTTACATCTCGGCAACTATATTAAGATTTACTATACAGTGACATCGATTCAACTGTTTTATCTTATACCTTTAAACGAGCAATTCTTGTATATATATATATATATATATATAATTGGAATCTCGGAATCGGCTCCAACGATTTTCATGAAATTTAGTATACGGGGGGTTTCGGGGGCGAAAAATCGATCTAGCTAGGAATCATTTCTAGAAAATGTCATTTTATTCGTGTTTTATCAACTTAAAAGAAAAATTACTTTTCCTGACATCTATCGGCGAGTAATAATACTATGTCATATTATTCGTGTTTTATCAACTTACACGAAAAATGACTCTTCCTGACATCTATCGGCGAATAGTAATACTATTTTTTTTAAACTAGGAATCATTTCTAGAAAATGTCATTTTATTCGTGTTTTATCAACTTAAACATAAACTTACTTTTTTTTTATTGGGAGAATAATAACAAAAAGGTGGCGTTTGAGTAGTCCCAATTTAAACTGAAAATGACTCTTCCTGACATCTATCAGCGAATAGTAATACTATTTTTTTTAATTGCTTTAACGACACAACAACACTAAAGCTATTCCAGCAGATGGCGTTGTTAAGTAACACGAAGTCAATGAGTGTTTGCTTTGAGGTTAGACTTGATTTTATTACTATGTAATTCGTACTTAAATATAATTTCCAAGAAACACAATTTATAAAAATAAAAAAAATACCGAGCAAAGCTCGGTCATCCAGATACTTATTTTATTATGTATAGACGGGCAACATGCCCCGACTTTGTTCGGGTGCAATGTTTGTTTGTTTGTACTTTTAAAGTTCTAGTAGTTTTTGAGTTTATTCGTTACATTTAAAAAAATGTAAAGGATTTTTTTTTATTTTACAATATTCTCGTTCTGTAGTCTTTTTATATTCGATAGAGCGAGACAAAACATATTTCAACTATATCAAGCTAATACTAATCATACCACCATTTCAGCGATGAATGGGGCACGTATGGGACTATGCAAAAGATTTGCCGATGCATTAAAGAAGGCAGCGGGCCGACCACCGTGCCCGCGCTGCTGTCCCGCGGGCCCACGCTGCCCGGACGCGGGCGTGTCATCGCCGCCAAGTGCTTCGGTTCTATACTGAGTAAGTTTAATTGAACTGATGGCGATAACTAGACGTCCTTATCGCGCGGGCACGAATCATGTACTATATACATTATGTAAACAGAGTGGACAAACTACGTGGATTCTTGTGAGAGTATGTAACCTATATCTACATTGGGACTTTTTGCATCGTTTCTGCATCAATTCATATCATTTTAGTAACAAGGCCAAGGAGGCTAAATATCAATAGGAGCAAGCCAATGAATAAACTAAATCAATCTAATAAATTGTCAAAATCGACAAGTCAATAGTTTAATATTGTCTTTTATTAACGCGAGTATTGCATATTTAAATAAAATACATTATAACAGATTAAAACGCGATTTATTATTTATCCCGGCGTTTCGAATGCTTATAAAATAAATTATATTATTTTATTTAAAATATTTTATATAAAAGTCAATAGTTTATTCATTTTAAAGTTATTTTTGAATAGAACACGACTTGAAAACATAAAAACTCTCAGAGGACGCATAAAACGAGGTATTATAACTAATTATCTATTTTAGATAGATATTCTTTGACATGTTCATTCGTGCCCGCCCGATTACGATGTCTAGTGATAATAGGTCAAACATGATATTTGTTAAATCTGTTTCTGTTACTTAATAGATGCAAATACCTGTTATTAAATAACAGTCTGTTATTCAGATACTAAAGGAATTATACATAATACTATCTAATTTAGGATTAGCTTTTGAAGGTGATTTCCTTCCTGTGAAACATCCAAGTGTATTTTTAAGGATAATCAATCTTGAAGCGTAAGTGATGATCAGCAGGGCCGGATTTAGGGGAGAGCATTCGGGGCTCTGAACTGCTCCACAAAAGAAGGGCCAATAGAGAATTCGGAAAAAATCTTTCTAATTTCAACGAGTAAACACTAGTTAATAACTTTTCCTTTGATATTTTTTCGCTGTTTTACTTTTACCTACCGTACTTTGAACAAACATATGAAAATAATTTGGGGCCAGGGCACCTCCACTCCTTTGTTGCGCCAAGGCCTCCACACCTCTAAATCTAGCTCTGATGATGAACGAATTTGCGCAAAAGCTTGAAACATGACTGACAAATTATCTTTTTGTAATACCACAAAAAAAAACTTTATTCTTGCGGGTACTGAGAGTTCCATTTGAGTTTCATTATGCTTAGGTATTCCACAATCTAATATTATTTGTTTTTCATTTCAGAATTAAAGCAACACGGATTTATAGTCGTTTCCAAAAACCCTGTTACCTCAGAAATTCTGGATATAAATTACGGTCCAAAAATGTTAGGATAAAATTATACTCTTGGCTTTTTTTTGAATATTTTGTTGTACTATTTAAAGTAATTGTTTATTCTTGTTGAAGAAATAAATATTTTGGCCTAAATATCCTTAGTTACTTATATTTAAAATAAAAGAAAGTTAAGTTTTTTGATAATTCTATTTTTTATATTTTGTTTTGTACCTTTGTTTGTATTAGTTTGTTAATATAATATTATGTTATGTTATGTAATTACTTATTTATTCTGAAAGTACTTTGAAACCTTGCATTTAATAGTCACCCAAACTATTCAAAGATGCTATGCTATAATATTTTTTATGATATTTTTTCAGAAAGAACTTCTTATTTTTTTATTTATTGTTTTCTTATTCTATAATTTTTCGATATTTTCTTATGAGTTTTATGGTTTCTACTTAATACTGTCTATAAAGAATCTGATGTTATCGATTAAAGTGTTGCGGGAAATACAACTTTAGATGAGCAGTCGGCGGTGTTTGAGTTAAGATACTAGACTGTAAAACCATCTGAATTGTTTCATAAGTAATTTAATAAATGATTATATTTCTAAACCCTTTTTATTTTACTCTTATGTACACTTTTAGCAAAATGTTTCCTTTTTCCTACCTTCAGTATTGTTTTATGGTTTTATAAACGTAATAAGAGTTATCCAAATCTTGTGGTTGAGTTAATTCATTTTTAATAGAAGGGGAATTACCGTTTCAAAACAATATTATACATTATTATTGTTCATAGTAAAAAGTTTATGTATGCTGTGGTAGATTCTATAGACTAGTGGATTTTACACGTTGTCATTTGTCAACTTGTCATTCAGTACTATAGCCAGCGTTGCCAGAAGGTTACTTTTGTAACCTTTTAGGTGATTTTTAACTCCTTCAGGGGGCCTAGCACGAACGACTATCGACATCGAATTCGAATCGTCAAATGTCAATTGTATGAGAAATTTCATACAAATGACAGTCGACGATACGAATACTCTTTCGATACTTGTTCGTGCTCACCCCTCTGGTTACCTCTAGGTTACACGACTCGAAAGGTTACTTTTAGTTGATTTTGCGGAATTTGTAGGATTAATTAAACCTTGAAACGGAACGCAATGTTGGCTAACGAAAAACTTCATTGGTAGACAGTAAGTACAACTCACACACGATAAATCCTCTGAGGTTCAACTTCTAAAAACAAGTATTTCTCACACGCACTTAAATATTGTATCCATAACACATTAAAATGGATGGATTCGTTCTTGTTCGAGTTCGTTCGTGCTTGTGGCCGAATCATTAATCATTCGATCGGGGACCCACTCAGATTTGGTTTGTTTTAGAAACGTTATTAAAACATTACTAAATTATTCTATATTTCTGTAAGTAATTACAACCAACAAAAAAAAAGGTTACGACGTTTCACACTTTTTGAACTATTTTAGGTAACTTGACAAGATACAGCTGGCAACACTGGTGACTAGTGCGCTAAATGCTAATGTAACATTAAGTTAGATTTATTATAACTTTATTTATTATTGTTTATATGTCATGAAAATTTGCTAACAAAAGTTAGAATCGTAAGACAAAGCAAAGTGGTGAAAACTGAAAAGGTCTGGGCAAATTAATATGTCATAAGAATAAGAAAGTCCTATTAGGTAACAGGTATTATTTAATCTATATTATTGTTAGGAATGATTACTTCTTTACAGTTACAGTATATTTGTAATACTTATTATTAAAAGGAAGTGATTAAGTTATAGTAGAATTAAGAATACCCAGGTCAATGATAACAGTAAAATTATAACGGCTAATTTTTGATATACATTGTCAGTATCATAACATGATTTCAAGAAAAATAAAGTTAATCACTTTTGATGCTACAAACACTTTATTAAAGTTTCGTGTATCACCATGGAAGTACTATGCAAAATTAGCAGAAGAATATGGCTATAAGGTAAAGGAAGATGAAATTAGGAAACAGTTTATAAGTACGTACCAAATATTGTCAAACAATTACCCTAACTTTGGCATGGGATCTATACTATGGGAGAATTGGTGGAGAAAGATAGTACAAGGTACTTTTAGAGAAAAAATTACAGACACTACTACAATAACAAGTATTGCTGATGTACTCATCGAAGACTATAAATCGCCTAAATGCTGGTGTGCTGCTAAAGGGTCTGTGGAGCTTCTCAAGTGCCTTCAGGCTCATGGTATAAGCTTAGGTGTTGTGTCTAATTTTGACCCACGACTCCATGAGATATTAAGGAAATTGTACTTGGATACCTATTTCACTTTTGTTTTAACATCATATGAAACTGGTTACAGCAAACCAGATAAAAAGTTTTTTGAATCAGCTATTATACAAAGCAAATTAAACGCCTTATCAATTGAATGCCTCCATATTGGGGATGATTATGAGAAAGATTACAAAGGTGCAAAAGCTGCTGGTTGGAATGCAATTCTAGTTACAGAGAAAGTAAATGGATTACATGATTTAAATCCAACACAGTGTTATAAAAACTTACAAGATTTAAAAATAGACTTAGAAAATGAGAAATTACTTAGATGATTATACAAATACACATCTACAGTGTACAAACTAAAATAAAACTAACATCTCATTGGAATAGTTGATGTTCTTATAATATAATATTATCACAGAATACTGAAATAATAATTAAAATTGAAGGCCACTCATAACATATTTATTTTATGGGTATGGTATAAATAGGACTACTTTAAAGTAAACCAACATGTTGATTAATGTTTCAGCATTCAGTAATTAGCTAGTCAATTAATAGACACTGACTTTTAAAACTTTTTAACATCTCACTGTATCCAATTTATGACATAATAATTGGGAAAAATCTAAATTAATAATGGCACATGTGTTGAAATTCAAAAACGAATTGGTTCTGGGTCAAAAAAGAAGTCTCATGGATATTGATGGAAGTAACACCATTGACCTTAAAGGGACTTCTTTTACGACTCTATCTAGCACATCTTTTGAAGTAGAGTTGGTTGTTAAATAATATTTTTAAGTAACTGATATATTATAAAACATAAATATTTATATTACATTAAAATAAAAAGATAAAATCAAATTGCTTTCTATTTTTTATCAGTAATAAACAATTTTATTACCTATAACTTACTAGCGACCCGCCCCGGCTTCGCATGGGTGCAATGCTGTTACTAAATACATTACAGAAAAACTGTGAACATTGTATATAAAAAAATACCGGTAGGTATTTTATTGGATAAGGATTAATGCTGTATTGGTTAAAAACGCTTCGAAAATTAGCCATTATTTGTCGTAAAAAGTAAATGACAAAAAAAAGTTATTGTGGGTTATCCATAAGAGATAGACATATACCATCACGGACTTTTCTGTAGACCTTTTCAATGTGTACAATACTTAGTACATTATTTTGATAAAACTCGTAGGGTTCAGCCTGCGTTTACAATTTAAGCGGAAAAAATGTAATTATTTACGACATCACATTAGAAACCTCAAAAATAACAGTACTTCTCCACTATTTAATGGATGTTATTATAAACCTTCCTCTATAAATCACTCTATCTATTAAAAAAAACCGCATCAAAATCCGTTTCGTAGTTTCAAAGATTTAAGCATACAAAGGGACATAGAGACAGAGAAAGCGACTTTGTTTTATACCTACTATGTAGTGATGAGTAGGATCTAAATTGAATAAGAACCATTATTTTACTTTACATTAATATACTTCTTATACAATAACATAGATTAACCATTAATAAAAACTACTCTGTAGTCTGTACGTTATATAACCTTGATCCACTGGGCAGTTTCGAATAGTTTGATACAATAATTTTGAAGAACTTATTGGTTCAATGGTTTGTTTAAAATAGGTCAATTTAGATTTATTTTTGTTAGATATCGACATACGAGCATGAGGTTCACTTGATAGTATGTAATACCCCAGTTCAGTGATGTGTCGACCTACTTTTAACGTTGAACATTCGGAAAACCATATAAGTACTGAGACAGAAACGCGCAATGTACTTCATGATTTTTCCAAATCTGAGCGTGTAGGTATGTTTTATTTTCAAAACCTTGATAGTATCAATTTTTTAACATAAATCAGTAGAAAATTACTCACTCCTGCAGTGATACAGGCTACAGTCAAATAGTATACCTATAAGTACAGTGATTCTGGTATTTATTGGAAATAAAATTTATTTTAATTTCAACATTATTACTCGAAGGTTTTACGCGTAAGACTTGATTATAACATTTTCAGAAACGTACAGTCAGCATTGGTGATTAGCAGGGCCGAATTTAGAGGAGGTCCCCTACGGGGCTACAGTCCCTCGGCCTCAACAATAGACTTCGAAAAAAAAAGATCTTTCAAATTCCGAGGAATATACACTTCTAGTAAACAACTTTTTATTTGACAAGCAGCTTTTTTAAGCAGCTTTTCTAATGTTAACGAATTAGCTGCTTTTCGTTTACCGCAAAGGCTGTTAAATATATTATATGAGTCGTATAGAATCAAAGGCGGCTATCTGACATTTTTGGTCCGACAATCTACAAAAGAAAAATAAGTTCTTGTTGTTTAGACTGTTATGTTTTTTTATATATTTGGTTTTATTTTTAATTGATAATATTAATAGATACCTTAGACATGCAATGAATGATACCTAATACAAAAACAAAAGAGAAAAACGTTTTCTTTTTTAAATTGCTAACAATCAGCCATAAGTCAGATAACCGCCTTTGATTCTATACGACTCATATGTTAAATTCAACGATTTTCGAACGCAACGCGCGGATTAGCTCAACGAACATTCAACGCGTAGTCGCTAACATCATCCTAAGGAGCTTTTTTAATTAACGCAAAACCTGTTGAATTTACTAACTGTTAATTTATTTATCTATACATCTATACAAATATTATAAAGAGGAAAGGTTTGATTTTTTGTTTGTTTGTTTGTTTGTATGAATTGAATAGGCTCCGAAACTACTTGGCAGATTTTAAAAATTCTTTCACCAATAGAAAGCTACATTATCGCTGAGTAACATAGGCTATATTTATTACTAGAAAAAAAATGTTGTTCGTCGCATGCGCTGCGAAAAGTATTGATGATAGAACAAAATAAAGTTCTACAATATTATAGAACATATAAATATCTACAAAAAACTTCGCGAGACCATATGTCTAACTATTGTAGTTATGTTACTATAACTACTTTTGTACATTTTAAAAGTTGATAGAAATGCCGATCAAAATCAGACCCTGCTATCCATACCTCTGTATTAATTCTTATCCAAATAAATTGTTTCATATTTAAGACTGTTTCAATAGCTGTTGATTACTTTTTGAAATATTGAAATCGGACATTCCATTCAAAAGATATTACGAAATTAAAAATATCAATGTAAACAAAAAATACACGCCGTCCGCTTCGCACCGCTGTGGCTCCACGCAGGGCATCGAGCAATACGGCGAGGGGTAGTACTATGTCATTTTGTTCAATTTGTGGGGTTTTGTTACGATTTAACTCAAAAACTTCTCAACCGATTTTAAAAATTCTTTCACTAATAGAAAGCTACTATATTATCAGCGAGTAACATAGGCTTTGCTTTTTTTTCATCTATTTGCACCCGTGCGAAGCCGGGGCGTTTTGCTAGTTAACTAATAATTGCTACTTAAAATCTGTTGACATTACTGCAAACCAGCTAATAAAATTAGCTGCTTTTTTAACAGTTTGTAATGAACAGTTTCATTTCGTTACAACAAAAACCGTCAACGACCCACCTCTACCTAAGGGCAGTGACGCACATCGGACACAAATTTGTATCGTACGTTATTGGACTTACGAATTTAACGTTCACACTGGTTCTGTTTTTCTCCATCGCAATGCCAGTAGTAGACATGGGTACTCAACAAAATGGGACGCGCAAAGCGAGCAGTGAAACCTCCGAAAACACGCAACGCCACGCTCATAGTTCACTCAGTGAGTTAGCAACTGCGCCGTGCGCCAACACCCTGTGCAGTGAAGCGTGCCGACGCAATTGCGCCGTGCGCGGCACAGCGCAGTGTTACACATGTCTAGCCAGTAGTGACTGTGAACCGTATCCGGTAACACCGCTATTTAATTGTAATCTGCGCATAAATACATACATTTTATTGTATTTTAGCCACTATCAGCTTTAACTAATTAATACAGTACCCTTCGTAAGACCTAGGGTGGTCGCACTTTGGATGCGTTTTTGTAGGAATTATACTCGTAAGAACACATACGAATATGCACGAACGATCCTAACACTCCGAGTATACTTATACTATAGTGCCTCGCACGCTGAAATAGACGTGCGTGTATGCGCGTATTATATAGTTGCGACATACGAAATCACTCTTAACTTACTCGGAGTGTTTAGTGTGAATTTTTTTTACTGGATTTATTTATGATAATATTATATTTTTGCTGAAATTCAGGTGAAAGTATTTTAATTTAAATGTGTGAACGTTAGCAAAATATTAATAAGTACCTACCCAAGAATGGGATACAAAAATAAAATAAACTGCGATTGCATGCTTAAAACTGCTTTTCAGCTCCATGGTGATTGTTGACGTACGTCAGCATTTTAGGGTAGACACGAGACGTAGTCTATAGCATTATGGCAATACTGTTTATCACAACTAGCAACATTGAAAATTCCTGCGCGTCCATGTCAAGAGAGTAGGTTTTCGTCTATGTGATACGGGATCAATAGAAATTAAAATTGCGAATATTCACTTAGGATAGTGTCGTTATTATGTAGTGTTAACGTAAAAAAATATCTCATGATACTTAAGTGGTTTTTTGTACAATTATAGTAAAGTGAACTGTCAGAACCACGATCACATACAATACAACGCTTTTGCGAAATGACGGGGCCGTCTCGTCTTTTATCCCCGACAAAGTGAAGTGTTAACACAAAGTACTGAAAATTCTTAAAACATTGACTCCTACAATATTATGTGGTTGGACGTTCGTGAATTCTGTTTTTCAACGTAATAAGTGTCGTTCTTGGTGTTTTTATTGTTATGTCGTCGAGATGATGTGGTTTCACATAGCGGTGGCGACCGCAGTAGTCGCTACAATTAGCGTTCAGGGTGATCAAGTAATGCTACTTGATACTACCACTGAAAATACTCTCGGTTGGACACGATACCCTTACGGTCCGCAAGCCAGCACACCTGGATGGCTAGAAGAGTCTTACACAAACTTTGAAAAGCATATAAACTGGAGATCTTACGTAGTTTGTGATGTCGCACATCATAACGTAAATAATTGGTTATGGACTCCGTTTATAGAGAGACGTAATGCAAATCGTATTTATATCGAGATTAATTTTACTATCCGCGATTGCTCTTTGTTTCCAGGAAACGCTTTGAGTTGCAAAGAAACCTTTAGTCTATTATATTACGAGTTTGATGTCGCCACACGTGAACAACCACCTTGGGAACCTGAAAGCTATAAACTAGTGGGCAGAATAGCAGCTGGAGAAGGCAGGTTTAATACAAACTCAGAAGTTGATATAAATACAGAAGTGAAAAGCATAGCAGTGACAAAAAGAGGAGTGTACATAGCATTCAGAGACCAAGGTGCCTGTATTTCAATTTTAGCTGTTAAGGTTTATTACATTACATGTCCAGAAATAACAGTCAACTTTGCAAGATTCCCAGCTACACCTACAGGCCGTGAAGTGACTGTCATTGAACAAGCAAATGGAACTTGTGTAGAGAATGCTGAAACAGCTCAAGGTGAATCCCCTCCAGTATACTTGTGCAAAGGAGATGGTAAGTGGACTTTACCAAGTGGGTTATGTAAATGTAAAGGGGGCTATGAACCTGACCATACTAATCAAGTTTGTAATGAATGTTCACCTGGAAAGTTTAAATCTCACACTGGGGATGATGCCTGTATGCCATGTCCAGATTATTCAGAGTCAACAGATTCTGCTTCTGTTGAATGTAAATGTGTTCCTGGCTTCTTTCGAGCTAAGAAAGATCCTAAAAATGTTCCTTGTACTCAACCACCATCAGCACCAGACAACTTAACTGTTACATTTGCTGATCAGTTCTCTATATCACTAGCATGGCAATCTCCACATAAAACAGGGGGTCGTAATGATGTAACTTATGAGGTTCGTTGTACTAATTGTGGACCTAATGTAGAGTATCGACCTTCCTCCAGTGGTCTCAATCATACTAGAGTCACAGTTATGGGCCTGGATCCTGTTACCGAGTATAAATTTCAAGTACTTGCTGTAAATGGAGTGACAGAATTGACTGGAGATCCTCCAAAGAAGGTTGAAATTACTGCTATTACGGAGGCATCTGTTGTGAGTGTTGTATCAAAATTAAGAATATTAAGCGTAGAAAATGACAAGTTGTCACTTGTCTGGAATCCTCCACCAATAGATGTGACTGATCCTGATGATACTATTGAAAGTTATGAAGTAAAATGCTTTCCAAAGGATAACAATGAAAGAAGCGCAAATGTCACTGTTAAAATTACAAAAGAGCCTCATGTAATAATTTCAGGACTGAAACCAGACACTGAGTATGGAATTAGAGTTAGGGCCAAAATGAAACGTGGTTGGGGAGAATTGAGTGGGATTGTTTATGCCAGAACTGGTGCTGGATTGGAACCAACATTAGTTGTAAGTGAAGAGGAAGGAGCAAAAGTCCGCTTAGTGGCTAGTGTTATGGTTGCTGTGGTAGTCCTTTCAGTTGTTGCCATTATTGCAACAGTATTGTTTTTAAGATCTCGTGCTGATGATGAATGTGATAAAAAACAGCCAAGTGATTGTAATGCACTTAATTATAGAAATGGGGAAGTATACACAGGACCAGACAGACCAACAAAAACAAGCAGTAATGCTACAACACCACTCTTTGCTGGTACTGGTTCAAGAACCTACATTGATCCACATACTTATGAAGATCCAAACCAAGCTGTTAGAGAATTTGCTCGTGAAATAGATGCCTCATGTATAACTATTGAGGCCATTATTGGTGGAGGTGAATTTGGTGATGTATGTCGAGGAAAACTTAAGCTTCCTGCATGTGGACAAGAAATCGATGTTGCAATTAAAACTCTTAAACCTGGTTCAACTGAAAGAGCACGTAGAGATTTTCTGGCAGAGGCATCAATTATGGGGCAATTTGAGCATCCTAATGTTATATTTTTACAAGGAGTCGTAACAAAATGTAATCCAATTATGATTATAACAGAATTCATGGAGAATGGATCACTTGATACTTTCTTGCGCGCAAATGACGGAAAATTCCGCGTGCTTCAATTAGTAGGCATGCTTCGTGGAATAGCAACTGGGATGCAATATCTTTCTGAAATGAATTACATACATCGCGATCTAGCTGCGCGTAATGTATTAGTAAATTCGCAACTAGTGTGTAAAATAGCTGATTTTGGTTTATCACGAGAAATCGAATCTACAGCTGATGGAGCCTATACAACACGAGGAGGGAAAATTCCGGTGCGATGGACTGCTCCCGAAGCAATTGCATTTAGAAAATTCACATCAGCCAGTGATATTTGGTCAATGGGCATTGTTTGTTGGGAAGTCATGAGCTTTGGTGAAAGGCCATATTGGAATTGGAGTAACCAAGATGTGATTAAATCAATAGAGAAAGGTTATCGTCTGCCAGCACCAATGGATTGTCCGGAGGCTGTCTATCAACTCATGCTAGACTGTTGGCAGAAGGAGCGCACTCATAGACCTACTTTTGTAAGCATTGTAAAGACCTTAGATAAGCTTATTCGTTGTCCAGATACTTTGAGAAAGATAGCCCAAAATCGTTCAACAGATCCCTTAGCTGGGGACACACCAGACCTTATTCAATTTTCTTCAGTAGAAGAATGGTTGGAATGTATAAAAATGTCAAGATACATTGAAAAATTTAGGGCAGCTGGTATAACAGATATGAATGCTGTTGTGGATCTCACTGTGCACCAGTTGGCTTCTTTGGGAGTTACCTTAGTTGGCCACCAGAAGAAAATCATGAATAGTGTACAAAGCATGCGTGCGCAAATTCGTGTGAGTGGGCCATATGGTTTTCTTGTTTAATAACTGAGATTTGCAGTGATATTTGATATATAAACCTCTATGCTGACAACACAATTTAAACAAAGTGATTTAAATTAATGAAAATAATGCATTTTGTATATTTTTCTAATAAACTGTCCTAGAATTAGAGTTTATATACTTATTACAATATGGAGCCACAGTGGTGTGAAAATTGTCATTTTGGTGTTTATATTTATATGTTTATGTAAACTAAGTGCAGCAGCACCTTGAATAAAAAAAACAGAGGCCTAATGTTATTTTCAATTTGTACAATTTAACACAAAGCTTTATAGAGCTGCCGTCTTTAAATACAACGAACACATTGCCATAATGACTAGCTAATATTGTGAAAAACCATTATAAAGAAACTATGTTTAAAAAATATACAATTGAGACAAGGAACATTTATGGTTATTTATTTTCTGACTGAAATATTAATTTGTGATCTAATTTATATAAAATTATTTTTAAGGGTTTAATTTTGTCAGTGAATTGTAATTTTTTTAAAGAAAAGTTTTGCATAAACTAATTTAGTTTAGAAAACATAGTATTGTATCAATTTATCGACATTCCGATGGCAATTCTAAGAAATTATATAAATTAATTGTAGGTAGCTAAATTCACTGTTCTGGTGTGCATTTTTGTGTAAGTGTAGTCTGTGAAATTATATTGTTATTTTTAAAGGGGAAGAAAGTAACAAATGCCATAAGTGTCTAAATATTATAACAGTTTGTATTTGTGTATCCAGACTATAATTATTATAGAAAACTGCCTTTTATTACACAGATTGTGATTCTATTGACGTACTTAATTACCTTTTAAACCTTGCCACAACAATGCATTTATTTTGTTGTACTTTTAATGTCCATATTTTAATTTGCTTGTATATAAGGCTGAAATGTTAGTGTAGTCCTTAGGTTTAAGTTACATGTTTTTTTTTATATTTGTTTATCAAGGAACCAGAACATATGGCTGTGTACAATTAAATCCAACACTTGTATTGGATTTTCTTGGATTTATCATGTTTAATATTTGTTTTGTCAGAAAAGTCAAAATTTTATAACATACATATATCAGTTATTTTCATTAGAAATGTTAATAAGAATTTAATGATCAATGTAAATTCTAAGACTACATCTAAACTTGATCTTTTATAATAGATACCATTTACATCACTTTATTAATAATTATTCCATCCTAATATCTAAATAAATTTTAGGAGATTAAATATTATGTTTGAAAAGTATATATATTAATGACTATTTAATTTGCGTGAATGAGAGCGTATTACACATTTAAAATAATCAGTAAATAATTTCTCAACCCTTCGAAATATTTAATTTAATTTGTATAAAATTAGTTTATAACAAACACGTTATATGTAAATCTTTTTGATTGATGACACCTATGGTATAGATCTAATTAGGTACTAAAGTTTTGATATTTATATAATAATTTTTACAACAAAAAAAATTAACATAGATTGAAAAAAATTATACTGCCAATATAGTTTTAAGAGCTTCGCCTAACCAAGCTTGTGATCATGGTTTGAATATAAGTTTGTAATATTGTGTTGCTGCGCGCCCTTTTTAGGGTCAGTTAAATATATATAGCTAAGCGATTTTATACTTTTGCTATCGGCGAAAACTTTAAGAGTGCGATTTATATTTGGTTTTTCATAGAACACATTATTTTTGAATGCAGTCCTATTTATATGATGAGTATAAGAAAACAGTTGCTTAAACTCATCAGAAAAAGAAGTTCATAAATGTTACAAAAGGTACTTTTTCCTTTCCTGGAAATTAATACATTTGGATAATAATATATAATGGTTGAATTAAAATTTCAAAGAATTATTATTATTGATCACCTAGAAACAGGTAAATACGGACCTGAAAATAATAAGACCTCAGTGTTAATATCAAGAAATGGATTTTATTATTAGTTTCATTCACATTACCATTAAATTTAAATTTTATTAAAATTTTATAATAGGAGACTGTGACTAAATTATTAAATATTTTTCTAAAGCGATATGATACGAATAAGATCATCTGAGTATATTTATTGCTTTTATTGAGAACAATCGAGCACGTTTTTTTTATAATTGGGACGCACAGTTTTTACTTTGTTTAGTTCTTAAATGTATGTTTAATACGCTTGTTTTTGCAGCTATTTTGATATCTTATATATTATGATTTCATTATAATTTATATATCCGAACTCAAAGCAGTTCAAATATTAATATCAATCAACTGTTAAACGACTGCCTACCCACTGTTGTTATTAAAAAATTTAAGTGTTTTTTCTAAATCGATAACAGGATAATATTATAAATAATAATTACTTAATAAATGTAATTCAAATGTAAATTTTACTCATAAAACGCTAGTCTTTTTTATGTTTGTGATCAAAAGCTATAGGTAGAAACTGGGCTAAATGATATACTTCTTAGAATTTTCCTTAGTCTATATGTATTACGTATGCTTGGATAAAACACAAGTTCCATTCACGAATCTTAAAAGTTGCAGAAAAGGCTTTTAAATTTGAAGCAAAAAAGTAAGCACGGTTTTTGTTTACGACTTGTGACTTAGACAAAAATGAAGGCATAAGGTTTCTTTTTTCTTTGTATTATACTCGTGAAGTCGCGTTTTCGGGAATATTATTATTAAGAATATAAAAACACAAATATTGAATAGTAATTTGACCGTTCGTTAAATATTTTATATAAGTAGGTATAGAATAACAAGTTGAGGTCTTCCATTGGCTTTCCATTTATTAAAACAGATGCAAAAATACAAACCGTGTTTGTCTTTACTTTGGAACAGTTAACAATAGTAATGACTGTTGTGTTTTATATTAAATGTGGTTCTCGTCATTTTCAATTAGACGAGTTTTCACTGATATTATATATATTTAGTACTATTGTTGTAATAATTAGATTTTTTAAAGAATAGTGCAATAAATCTTCATAGATCGGTATAGTGAGTTTATTGCAGTTTTTTATACATTGACACTTTTTTTCTTGAAATGCACATCGTTCACGTACATTCAAATGGCAATACATTTATAATAACAAAAAATCACACCTAATTCATAGTTCATATAGCAATAATAAAAATACGTATATGATAGTAATTGTTAATAGTAATAATAGTACATTATTTACAGCTTCTATTGTTTTTAAAGTTTTAGCTAGAACAAAGAGATAATTATTTTTTGGATACATTGGTTAGTATAAAATAATAAAATACAAATTTAAGGTCCGATGTAAAAAAGTGTTTGCCCATAATTTATAAATTTTGAGTTTTAATTGGAAATAAAAAAATAATATACCAAGAATACGACTACATTGACTCGTATTTCGTGATGATTTACTTTTTCAAATAAGAAAAGTCTTAATAGTTCATGTATTTTGTTTTTGAAATTCTATATGCCTAAAGTAATAAATCCGCCATTTAGACGATTTATAGTAATTTTTATACAGTACCATTTTATACTTATAAATTGTATCAATACTTATAATAATGTCCAAATATAATTATTCACGAAAACGTAGGTCTGACTTGTTATTTTGGGCAAAATCACGTTACGAACGATTGAGTACTTATATAATAAAAAGTTAGGCAAATAATTAAGATCTGTTTGTATATATATTTATATTGTTTATACAATTTATAAGGCTAAGGCAAGAAAATATGCGAACTTTGTAATCCGATCGTATACCCACTCAGTAAAATAATGGCTCAAGGATTCTTAGAAAATCTAATTTAGTCATAATTGTTTTAAATTTTTTGTCCTGTAACTTATTCCGTCGGTCAATTTGTTGTATATCTGGTCTCGAATCTGTATTCGATATCCGCCAATCAAACTTAAAATGCCTTAGTCTCTTTTTCTTTTTTTACATTCACACTACAATTGAACAAGTCAGGGACTGGTGACGCATTTCTACCGGTTATTGGTATATATATATATTTATGTCCTAAACTTTACATGTGTTGTAAGGTTTGAAGCCATACTTGTACCTTAATAAGGACTTAGTTATAATATTGCTTGTGCGCGTTGACGTAGAACTAAATGTAATATCATTTATGTCGACGTTTATATAGTTTAACTGTAGAACACCAATCATAGCCTAATTAATTGTAATTCATAGTGTGATGTTTAGATTTATTTATAAGATTTTTATATGTAGTATACGGGGAACATCGACTATTTTTTTTGGAATGTCACGGAAGGTTAGTTGTTACATATTTTTGTGGATTCTTAATCTCAAGTTTATATTTCATCGTGTTTTATTTTTGTAGACGATGTTCACACCCCGTTTACATAGTATACAGAAATAATTAAAGTATAAAATTAGGAAGTTTAAATTTTTTAAAATTGGATTAGATACGAACAATGGAAGCTTGGCTATAATTTATGTAATAAACTATTGATAATTAAATTTTGTGTTTACTTCGCTATTCCCATCCGATATATTAGTAACCATTTCATTCGGTCAATTCAGTGGACTTATAAGTTTGTAATATACGCTATGTATATTACAAAGAGCCTCATAAACATCACGAAATGTCTGATTTCGGTGTGCCGTCAACATGTTCTCGCCTAAAAAATGAGAAATAAAAATGTTTCAGGCTTAGAACTGAAGTGCTGTAACTTTTTCTCCAACACATCAAAATTTCAGTATACTTTAATACTGACACATAAAGCATAAAATTATACGCCTTTGACGTAGCGTTTTTCTGTGGTTTCGCTCACGAAAATGGAGCACGACACTCGTTTGCAGTGAAAAACAAAAAAGGATGACGGCAAACGCTCTCTTATGTAGGTGCTTTGCACGCTATATAGGTACATCTACGACATGTTTTATGCAAACCATATTCTCATTAAAAATGTAATTATGAAGGATCCTACGTTTAATTTATTCTGGTCTATTTTGTAAGTTATGTTTTGACTTTCTTATTCACGAAACTGAAATACAGAGCTAATATTTCGTTTATTGGTTATGAGTAGTTGAAAACAACGTATTATTAGCTAAAATAATATAACTAATCAAAAATAGCTTTAGGTTTGATATTTTAATAATAACTGGGTAATTGGAAAAACCGTGAAGTGCATATTGCGCGTTTCGGTTTCAGTCTATGGATTTCCGAATGCTCGAAGTAAAAATTAGGTCGACAGCGCATTATTGACTGATGTTCTGTGGCTGAGGTATCGCCTACCATCAAGTGAACCTCATGCTCGTCTGTCGATATCTGTAATAAAAAAAATAATAATAATTAGTTTTTACTGAAAAGACAGACCCGATGATCATTAATCAATATCAGCCAAGTTTCCTAAACATTCAGTTATTAAGAGATTTTTAATGAATATAATAACCTTTTACAAAACAGAGGGCACTAATTATTATCTAACTTTAACTACAGCTGAGGTGTGCTATCATAGTTGTGTTGAGATATGGGATATTTCTGTTACAAGTGCAGCGCTGCTCACGACTGCAATTTAAGTTTAGGTGGCACTGCTTTAGTTGATAAATCCTGAAGTCTATGCGTAGGATCTTCAGGGCATTTACTCGGATATCTACCGAAGAACTTATAGGCGAAAATATGTAGTCGATACGGGCAGGCGAGCCCTTTTTGCGGTAAGGGATTTAGCTACAAATCGGCTCTGTCACCGTTTTTAATCCTTAAGTTTTTTTTTGCATTTTTTCGTCTGCTTGAATTCCATGTATGAGCGGCTGTGATATCGAGTTTTCATGTGGCTCAATGTACCTATTCTTTGAGTAAGTTTTTGACTGTTCTACTGCTAATGTATATAGTATTATTTTTATTCAACTAAACTTTTAAAAATATTTTGAATCGTCAATTTTTTAAGCATATTCTCATTAAAAATGGTTCGGAATGTTACTTCTATCGAGAAAATCGTATATTAAAAATCTAAATTATACATTTGTGTAATACAAATACAAACAACAAATTAACACATTAATATTGTGTATAACATTAGTAGAAGTGTCCCGCTAAGCTATAGTAGATACTCCATACGTTTAAAATTCCAGAAACTTATAGGCTTTATCCCATAGACTTTTTTTTTATAGTATAGGGGGCAAACGGGCAGGCGGCTCATGTGATGGTAAGTGATCACCGCCGCCCATAGACATCCGCAACACTAGAGGGCTTGCAGATACGTTGCCGGACTTGAAATGCTACCTAAAATATAGACAAAGGAAGTTGACATAAGTTTTCAGTGACCCCATACAATAATTCCATATAACTAAAATATACCACTCAAGCCATCTCTATATCCATTGTACTACCAGACAGCATTGTAAGCTAAACCATTGTTGAAAAGAGTGTCCATGGAGTTTCTTGCCGGTTCTTCTCCATGAGACCCACTTTTTGGAACCGTGCAACTAGACGTTTCATAAGAGCCTGCAAAGGCCTATTTGAAATAAAAAACTTTTGATTTTGATTGGGTAGAGAACCAAGCTTAGCAGAAATATGACCTCAAAAAGAGCAGTATTATATTTTGTGCTTTTAATATTTACAATTTTTCTGGATTAATTCTGTTCAGGTTGTGTCAATAACAAGTCATTAATGGATACATAGTATAATATCTTAAATTCATTCTTGAAAGTATGTAAGTTACCTCCTTACTCCCATTACTATCTCCAGATATAATAGTCAAATCATTTAACCAAGTGTTTCAAATTTTTAAGATATAAGAAACTAGTAGGTATATATTATTATTTCGATTACGTCTTAGAAGTATCGAACTCTGTCTGAAAACTGAAATTTCGAGTCCCCTAGTGGGGCATGGGGCAGACCCATTTCTGTGTCTGTTTCACTGATCATTATTCATTTACAGGCAAGTAGGTGATCAGCCTTCTGTACCCTGCCGATCGAAACATTTTTTTCGCCGGGAATCGAACCCGGGATCTCCGGTGCTAAACGCATTTCGCACTCGGACTATAATAATAACTGGAGAATTGCATAAATTAAAAAGGTTGGTGGCCTTACATAGTAATTTTTACAAATAATTATTGTACTTTGCATGGAATCGTATTGTAAAACTTAATACAACTGCCTTTAGAAAAATAGCTTATTTCATAAATCATAATTTATTTTAATTTCTTGTATTTTTATGAAAGATAATACATAATAAATATGTATATAATTAATCTCACTAATTCGGCACTATTATAAACTAGAGTTTACCGGACTATTGGTATGTTCGGATTACTGGATTGTATAGATAAAATCATCACTACAAAACTAAAGAAAAAACTAGTGAACGGATTTCTATTCGTTAGAATAGATAGAGTGATTCATGAGGAAGGTATATAATTTGGGATTTATGTAAATTGTTTGAAATATAATGATAATTGTTGGAAGTGTCGGAAAAAGTCAAGCCACCTGGGAGGTTGCATCGAAAACGCTGCCTATGTCCTTTGAGATATAACAAATCAATGTGTGGTGAGATCGTCTATGTATGTATTCGTCTATGTATTTGCGTGTTGTTCCCACTAGAATGTGAGTGCTCCTATTTCACCATACATACTGCTGATAGAGGACAAATCTTTGTTTTATTTTTTTATTTTTTCGTTTATATATATTTTTTGATAATTATAGTTAATTGTGTGATGTCATGTGGAACATGGTGTAATGGTTGCAGCCCCTTATAAAACATTTGTAAAACAAAAACTTGGCGATTAAAAAGAGTGGCGGCGAGTTTCTTGCCAGTTCTTCTCGTCCGCTCTACGCCCTTGATTTGTGAACTGGCAGTAAATGTAAAATTAGAAGCATTTAATATGTATTTTTTATTGACGTTCATAAGTGTACATTGTGTTACCTAAATGAATAAATGATTTTTGAATTTGAATATTCCTCTTTTATACCTATAGACCTACAAAAAAGTCCCTGATGGCAGATATCTATCTTTTAAGGATAGCTTACTATACCTTATAAAATAATGGTCACGTACAATGCAGTAATTGGAAGGTTATTTAAGCGGATACAATGTTAATTCTTATCAACTTAAATATGTTAGTTACACCATATAATTTAAATGAATATCTTAGGAGTTATCGTAAAAACATTACGCGAGCGAAAATAAATACAGGCGCGTTTCACACCGATATAATCCACTATAGTCGATGCACCAAGCTGATTCGACCCTACGACAGACAGAACATGTATGCATACTATGCACTTCTTGGATATAGAGCCAGGGCGGGTCGCTAGTCTATACTAATATTATAAAGAGGAATAATTAGTATTTTTGTATATTATGAATAAACTCAAAAACTACTGGACCGATTTTAAAAATTCTTTCAGCAATTGAAAGCTACATTATCAGCGAGTAACATAGGCTACTTTTTTTAGTACATCTACATTGCACCCGTGTGAAGCGGGGGCACGTTGCTAGTAATCAATAAAATAAACATCTCATAAACGGAACATTTTATAACTGTAACATATCTCACAATTTAATAAAGACATATTATATAATATGTTTTAAAATAATCCTTAATTCTGGGTCTGTTTTTGTGCAACTTATATGGGGAGGGTACGGGTGGAGGGTGCCGGATTATGGGACGTGTCAGTCTATGGAAGTGCCGGATTAGTGAGATTCTATTGTATAAACTAAATATTCATATATATACATATTCACCTTTTAAAGTCATTACGTTTCCACTCCTAATGAGGAAATATTTGTATTTTTGTTTGTAAAGAATCAACTCAAAAACTACTAGACAGATCAGCAATTACCTCTGTGAAGCCTAGGCATGTTGTGTTAAATATATAGTTCGAATAACTCTTCTGAAACAGAAATGTGGTTAGATACGTGTTTTTTCTACGATTAGTGTTTCCACTCCGGGAAATAAAAGGATCGAAACTACGACCAGGCAACAAACCACTGATACCCATGCAAGGCAATTTGCGCGTTTCGTTCTCAATCCACGTAATTCAAATTTAAATAAAAATAGGTAGACAGCACATTACCAACTGATGTTTTATTGCTGAGGTCACCTACTATTATTCTTGTCCAAGTAAACACTGTTTATAGGAAAATATGTGAAGAATCATTTGTGCTCAAAGGCTCGAAGTTAAAAAGAGCGTTACATTGACTGATGTATCACCTACCATCAATACGAAAAGAAGATTTAAACCTGCAAAAAATTATGTCTGATCTAAGGGAATATATCTGAATCCTTTCAACGAAGGGAATCTCAAAACGCAATCTATAGGTATTAATAAATAATACACCTTGGTATTTATAATAATAATTTATTTCATATAAAATATTATAAATCTTCTATTTAAACAGCAAAATTCTATTAGTAACATCTCACCAATATATTCAAAGAGGACATTGTTAAAATGTTACATTTGTATTAATTACATACATATCCCTTAGCCCTATTTTAGAGAAAGGATGGTAAAAGTCAATTAATCATACAAGTAATTTATAATTATAAAACATTGGTTCCAAACGCACAAATATCCGGATTATAGGTATCTATTCTACTAAAATGTGATCGTAGAATGTCAGAAAATTTAGTTAGTTTTGGTAAATGCTAAACAATTTTAACAATTATTTAGTATTTGTTATCTATCTTTGTCACCTCTGTGTATCTATTTACGGACATAAATTAATTAAATACAGAAATCCAGCATTAAAACGAGAAACATGATTTGTATTAGTCGAAGAATAATTGAACAATGTTTGAATGTTTTGCGTAATCAAAATTAATTTATGTTATCATCTAACTACATAAATCTTATAATCTAACGGAATTATAACAAAGAGGATATTAAAAATTATATTCGACTGGCCGTCTTTTTCTGTATACATTAATTTCGGAAATATATTTATATGAAAAATAATAATATCTCAGACTATAATCCTAACAAGCTCTATGAAAATTATGCTCCATAAAATGTCAATTAATAAAACAATGAAATTCGTAGAAAAAAAAAAACAGTTTTTTTAAGTCTTCGATTAAATAAGGAAACTAAATTTCGATAGATTAGGAAAAATGATAATCAATTGCGTAGTAATCATTTTATCGTCTACACTATTATATACTAACTTGAAGGAACGTTTAGTATCGTGTGGACACATTGCTAATCGTTGATCCTATCACTTAAGATGTTCTGAAATGAGGTGATGATTTCCATAATTACGACTATGGCATTTCGGTGAGGAACTGTACTTATGAGATGTAAAGTTATAAAACAGGTAAAAGTGTTGATCCAATGATATAGGGAATCTTCCGAATAATTTGTTAATTATTTTAAAGTAACGTTTTAAATACAAATTAAAAGTACATTGTTCATTAGGGCGGTTCTTAACAGGGGTGTTGACAAATTTCGAGAAGTGCGCCACTTCTCGAAATTTGTCGAAATTACGGAGATAAGTTAGAAGTAAATAAATAAAACTGTGTGCGGAAACCCAGCGCTGTAGTATAAGGAGAAGGGAGGAGGGGCACTTGTCGAAATTCGTCAACACCCCTATTAAGGACTGCCCTATTGTACATAAATATATGATTATTAAAAAAAACAATCATGAATAATGACAAAAACGAAAATAATATTGTCTGTGTATCATACTATCATGTTATTTCTTAGTCATATATAAAAAAATACAAAACTGGGTTAAAATGTTTTATAGAAAAAATCATAAGAAATAAAAATTGTTACCTAATCTTAAATTCCTTTTTTTCTAAAGGCCTTTTTAGATAATTACTGACACAAAAATGTTAATTTTTAAAATACACAGGAAAATAATACAATAGTTAATTATAAGAAAATTATTACTATCACTGACTTGTAGCTATGTGGCTTTAAAGTTATTTTACACATATTCATATAAAACTGTTCTGATGTATAAGAAATCAATAATGTTATAATATACTGAAGTGATTGGTGCTACTATTTTCACCAAACTCCTAATAGCCTTAATGTTTAATGAAAATATCATGTAATATTAGACATACAAGTTAATTTAAATATTGCAATTATTATTTTAATGTTTGTGATCATCATATATAATAATCTAATCTTGGCTGACATCCTCCTATATAATTAAAAAGTTTAAATTATTTAGTAAAATGTGATTTTTTTAGTAATACCATATTATATATAGAATATATCACCATATATATACCATATTATATATAGAATATATATAATATGGTATTACTGAATATATATATTTCTGACCAGCATAAATTCCAGAAAGATGTCCACTGATACGTAATTAATTATTTATTAACTGGCATATTCTATTAACAATTAACAATGTTAATACATTCATTCAATGTACAGAACAAACACATTATACCTAAATGTAATCATTTTATATTACCTACTTACATTGTGCAATAAAGATTTAATACTTCTGATAACATTTTACAAATTTGTTCTTTAAAATACAGATATTTCATCTAACTTAGTACTAATAAATAATATTTATAACCATAAAACTGTTCAATTTTAATATATAAAAATAATTAAATAATGGCAATTATGATCCTTATAATATAGCTAAACTGTAACTAGCATTTAACCTTAAAATATTTCAAATGTCGAAGTAATGAAAGGTTACAATTATATTTCTGTTCACTGGAGTAATAAGACAACAAAAAACTTACACAGTACAGGCCTATTGCAGGAAAGTTTTTTTAGCAAGGAAAAGCTTTCCAAAAGTGTTCTCTTTGTACTGAAACAATCACTTATTCTTCTGCAAACTATTACAAAAGGAATATACTACTCTGTGCATATAAAAAGGTATTGCATTTGATTTTAATAAGTTGTTGAAGGGCTTATTTTTAAATTAATACTTAAGATATTTAAATGCAGTATACCTTGAATATATTAAAAGGCATACATATTTACATCTAAGAGCATACTAGTGCTTGATGGCCACAAAGAAAACAAAAAGGTATTTTATTAAATCTCACGACCACATCTCTTTGGCATCAACCAGCATTACTAGACAATGTAGAGTAGTTGGTTCGGTTTTTATTTCTGTTTACACTGTATCAACTTTACTATTTGCTTCATTCAACAAAGCATAAGAAGTTGGTTTTCGTTTGAAAGTAACATAAGTGTACCATAAACTAGCTAAAACACTTATGTTCAAACCAACAAAGTTTAACCATGAATATACATAATCTCCTCCTATTATCATACCTAAATATGTAACCAAGATGTTTTTTAAACACCCAATAATTGTTGTAGTCAAAGCACTATTATACTGGGTACATAACATAACACTATATGATAGAACAAAACCCATTACACAAGACATAATGAACTGTATTAAAAATAATGTGTCAGACCAATTTTGATAGTCTGCCGAACGTTTTAAATCACCAGTACACCATGCCACTAAAGCAGCTGGGATAATCATGAAAGTTGCATTGTAAAACATCAATCCATATTTACCAAGCTCCTTAGAATCCAATTTCTTCTTCATATACACTCCATTTGCAGCAGTAAATCCATCATTTAGGAGTACAAGTGTGTATCCAGGCCAGGAGAAGGTGACATCATCAGCAGCAGCTAGCAAGGCACCTCCAACCATAGCCATTACACTTGCTTTAACAGGCCAAGAAGCTTTAATTCCAAGTACAAATCTTTCTAGGATCATTGTCATGAGAATACTAAAACGGCGCAGAGCTGTGAACATGGGCAGACTGAGTTCTTTTGTTCCTCCAAGTCCTGTTGCCATGTTACCAAGGTATATAACAGGTAAAGGCCATATACGTTTGGCAACTCCACGGTCCAAAGACGGAAATTCAACAATATTCATGGCACGGCTGAACCATAATACTAAAATTATCGCTAACATCTGGCCAAGGCCTAATACTTGATAAGAAGGGAACGCGTATGAGGTCAGTACGGTTTTATTGACTACAGTTATCATAAATGAAGCCAAAGCATAAAAAGCAGCACTGAAAACCTTCTTTAGCAACAGTGCTCTGTCAGCATCAGTTTCTTCTTTCATGTTGAATCCTAACATTGCGTTTTTTTGTATGTTCTCTTCGACATTTAAATTGATCAATATAAATAAGTAAGTCTTGAAAGCTTACCGACACTCCTCGTATAGGAGGAGTACTTAGATACTATTCGTTTGTGTGAATTTGCTTCATGGTCATATCGTTAAGTACATTTTACACATAAATATAATTATATATAAAAAAACAAAAGCTTGATATCTATCATGCCAACGTACCACTTCAGACGATTAATCAATTGTCAATTAACAATTAACATTTAACATTATGATGACATATGTACATACATACGTCATTTCTACTAGTACCATACCATAAATTATGACACTGACAATTTATGGTACATAATTTCGTAAATGCATAGACAAATTTAATGTTACCACTTAAATAAATAAAATACAATTTAGCTAAAGGAAAAAGGATAGCTATATATGCTGAAGTTACCTACATTGTACATCTATGTTACAATATATTTCTAGAAAAAATGTTACTAATAAATTTATACCTATAGACTTAAATTATTATCTATTAAGCGCACACAATTTATTAGATTTTTTTTTTGGTCCCTCAAAGCAATAAATTTACATAGGTAGGTAGGTATAAAGTTAATACGCAAATATGAATTAAGGCGTCAATTCCTCAGTATTACCATTTTCCAAATTATACTGCTCTAGTCGCTAGATTCTAGACTCTAGTGACTAGTATAACTATAACTTTACAAGCGACATTTTATTTTCCGTGTATTGATTGCTATGCCACTGTGTAATTTTCTCAGTACATCATAGAATATTGCTTTGTTTTTCAACGTCGTTACTATGTATGTTCAGAACAAATATCAACCCTGTGTGTAGTGTAGCGCGTACGTGGGCAGTTATTTGTGTTTTGATTGTTTTTCAGTAAGTGTTAGTTTCATTGTGTGGACGCGTAGTGAATAGTACTGTTAGTCGTGGATTACAGGCGTCATTTTTATACTTGACGGTGGTGTTTTTCAGGCCATGGCAGTGGCTGAACAGTTCTCACTGCGGTGGAATGACTTCCACGCAAATTTGGCGCAGTCCTTTCAAGCGTTACTTGATGGCGAGGACCTCGTAGACGTGACGTTGGCGGCTGGTGGCCAGTATGTCCATGCACACAAACTGATTTTGTCAGTATGCAGTCCTTACTTTAAGGAACTGTTTAAGGTATGACTCATTATTCATTACCTTTGTTGATTTCATATTTTCCTCTAAGAACCTATATACTTATGTATATATGCAAGCAAGCATGCATTTCATATAAATCATTGGTTGTGTATGATTGTAATATAATTTTAATGCAGTTTAATATTGATTCTCCTTACTTACTTAAGTCTAATCTATGTGTATGTAATTACTCACTAATTGTCAAAGTTTGTAAATATAAGATTTCAGTACAAATTTATTATGATTATATTTATTATGATTAGAAACTAGGTTATTGCTTATATCAAATAACAACTGTGTTACAACTCTTGGTACAAAACTTGCTTGTCTCGTATCGCTATGTTAAATCAATAAGGAGTTTGTATTAAATGTTTTGTTCTAAATTTGACATTTAACAGTAACATTCAAAAGTTTGCAAAAAATGTTTCACTTTAATGGCAATGGAAATAAATAAACAGTAGACTCTTACTAATCCAGCCCATTGAACATTAGAGGGTTCCGGATGATTGGAATGTTCTGGTTTAACTGGATTGTATAGAAAAAATCATAATAAATAATATAAAGCATTTCATAAAGGTATACAACATATTTATATTCTACATATTTTTTATAACTGTAATATATCCCACAATTAACAAATTACATAGTTTTAAAATAATCCTTGAGGTCTGTTTTTTTGAAATTTATATGGGGGAGACGCAGTCGGAGGTTGCCGAATTATTGGACATTTCGGTCTATTGAAGTGACGGATTAGTGAGATTCTACTGTATATATTTTTATATTTCCAACTCCATATAACATATCAATATTATGTTTACATTTTTTTGTTATCATTTGGTTTTTCATTTCTTTCTCAGACTCGATTTATAGGCATGGTGTATATTACCTAAGGTGATGTATGGTGTATGATGATTTTTTTTGTAAGGTGTTTGGAATGTTCCACTAGATTAAATGTTCTGTGTAAATAAATATATTAGAAAAAGTGAATGTGCTACTAATGGTCTACATTCATATTTAATTACAGTATGTAAAATTATTTTTGTCTGTTCACAGATTGTTTTTATATTGCTCTATAAAGAAAATGTTATGTATTTTTACTAGATCAAAATACATAAGAATATTGAATATTTGTTGACAGATGAACCCATGTGAACATCCTATAGTTATTCTCAAGGATGTTGCTCATCAAGAACTGAAACAGCTACTGCAATTTATGTACAGAGGAGAGGTTCATGTACGACAGCAGGAGCTATCAGGTTTCTTACACACAGCTGAGCTTTTACAAGTTAAGGGGCTCACAAGTGGACGAGAGGTGATTATATTTCTGCTGAAATTATAAGTGTTTTTTTTTATATATTTAATGATACTACTGATGAGATGTATTATGCATGATGTCCTTGATGATAAACCTTGGATAATAGGAATATTATTAGCGGTCACAGAGTTTAAGGCTCTGAATGACTTAGACAGTTGGAAGGTAGTAATAAATCAGTACATTTGTTAAAGAAATACTTTTTTACAGTGTTTTAGAAGATGATTTTTCAAAGAAATTGTTTACCCTCATATCCAAATGCTTCATTTATGTTATTTAACCATTTGAGTTTATACTGAATACTAACAAAACCAAGAATTTAGTACCTTCATAAAGCAACAATGCTTATTGTATTGTTTTTTTATTTTAACATAATATAGTCTACCATGCATCATTGGGTCTATGTGTGTGACTTTGTATTGGTCCAAAAAGGCACATGTACATTTTATATTCTTTGTTTAAAGAAAAGTGAATCGCCGCCACCAGCCTCTGAAGATTCATTCACACCAAGATCGCAAACAAACGAGCCAACTAGCGACAGCATGCCTGAATGGGTGCCACCAGAAGACAATTTCAATATTGACTTGCCCGCCGAAGTACCAGCCTTGATTCCAAGGGAGGAAGCCATCAGGAGCCCTTTGAAACGGTAAATAAAGCAGTTATTAACACCGTAGTTAATTGTTTAATGCACAGTGTATATTATAAACTTAGCTGGATCTCATCATTTCACATTGATGTTGGTGATGTGAATGCGCGCTGGTTTACATCTGTTTTTAATCAAACATTTTAACTATAATTTTACGCTAGAAACAATATAATAAAAAATCTGTAGTTTGTCAAATATACAGCTGGAAGAAAGGATAAATGTAAAAGAACTTTGATGCCACTAGCACAGACACTTATAATTATTTACTTTAAATCGATGTGATGCCGCCTGCGATCAGTAGGTCACTGTCTTCAGCCACAGCATTTAGCACGGCCGTCGCTTCGCCAACAAGCAGCATCAAGTGAGGTTCGGGGGGAGAGAAAAAGGATCGCTAGAAAAAGAAGTCAAAGGACAAGGGCATAGGGTCTAATTTGGATAGACCATACATTTGACATACACAATAATTAATTATTATATTGTTTCTAGTGTAACCATGATGAGTCAACTCATCATTTAATGTCCAACGTCAACAAGACTATGAATGATGAATGAATGAATGAACAAAAAGTTTATTTAGCCACAAATAATACACTTAAAATTTAAATTTTTATATTAAAACCTATGAACGAATTTATTAAATAAAATATGAACTAAAATATATGATGAGATTTTACAATACGTTTATGATGATTTAACTCGCAATGACACTTGCATTATCTTTTTCAATTTATGAAACCCAGGGTGACATATATTATTACAAAATAATTGTGCATCGTGTTTAGTTTTGATTTAGTGTGTATAAAACTGCTGTTTAGCTATGTATAAATAGTTATCCATCTAGCCAATATTAATATAATTTAATAAATTGTTGGTGTTTTTTATCTATTCGTATTTTTTTAAAGGCTAATGAAAAATACTCCAAACAAAACGAGCAGCAACAGTAAAAAGAAGCCTCAACTAGCCAATGACAGCTCGTCTCACCCTGAAAACAGTGAATATGGTCCGGAAGGAGCCTACAGTGATGGGACTAGGTAAGTTTATATTTCGTCCTAGTCTTTATATTAGTACACTTTTATGCACCGTTAGAGCACCTTAATTTTTACATTCATTTTTAGATCAATGATGTTTAGAGTTGATTTTTTCATTGATGCATTGCGGGGTCTTTGTTTTTCATAATAAAATATTTATAAATGAAAATGTGTCTCAATGTAACCCTAATGTTTTACCCATTTATCAAACTTAAGATTTTACTTCAATAACACAAAAGTTTGCTTTGGACATAGAGCTAAATATTTATGAGTGTTAAAGATCGGTCTGATTACGCACCTGCAAGCCCACTGGTGTCGCAGGTGCGTTGGCGACCTTTAAGGAAAGTGTAGGCTCCTTTCTTGAAAGTTCCCAAGTCGTATCGGTTCGGAAACACCGCCGGCGATAGCTGGTTCCACATAGTGCAATAGTGGACTTCCATACATCGAGATGGTATGCGTGGTATGTTTTCCGCGATGTCCGATAGCGAAATTAAGCGCCCGGGATTAATCCAAATAATTCGTTGGAGCATTTCCCGTGATAAATGTGAAAAAGATCAAAAAAATCAAAAGATCTCAAAAGATCAAGTCTATAATTCGATCCGCTCTATGTTGAATGCGGTCAAAGGAAGAGGCTGGTACTGGAGAGCCCCTGCTCAGAGGTGAGAACAATACCTACTCCATGTATGGCCGAATTTGCGTCTTATAAAGTTGCAGGCCGGCATGAAGTATTGCTTCGCCTAACAGAGCACGCAAAGCTGCTTAGAGGGAATCTTGGCCTTTTTTTCCAGATGACCACGATACTGAACGTTGCTCGATATCTCGACGTCAAGTATTCCGATAGCAGCTGCGGCGGTCATGGGAATCTCTCGAAATGAGGAGATATGACGAATGGTGACTTCCTAGATCTAGTACACGCGCAGTCTTGTGTCTTCGAGGGGTTAAAACGGACTAAATGTAGTCTGCCCTACTCTGAGACTTGTTAATAGACTTCATACACAAGTTTGTTTCGACACTCGTCCGCATACCAAATCATGCCGCTGATTTGTAGCATATTGATATGCAGAAGAAACATAGTAGGGATAGCACACGGCCTCGTGGATTACAGGCATTTTTGGTGATTTGGAATCTGAGCAACCATCGCTGACAACGACTTTGATGATCCGATCTGCCAGAAAGCTAGTGATCCAGTAACATAATTTCTCAGGAAACCCATAAGAAGGGAGTTTTGAAAGAAGCGCTTCGTGCTACACCTGATTGAAGGCTATTTCCAAACTAGCCGCCAACGCCTCCCCTATGATCTCAACAGCCTCCGCCCATCGGTGTGTCAGGTAGACTAAAACTAACTCCGATAGAAACTGTATTGGCAGTCGCTGATTAGCTGATGTTCCTCTAGGTACCGCAGGAGCTGGCAGTTAATAATGGACTCCATTACTTTGGAGAACAAGGAGGTATCGGTCTGTAGTTTGGATCTAAGCGGTCACCTTTTTAGGGATCGGGTATACCAAAGCAGTCTTCTAAGAACTCGGGACAAGCCTGATGATTAAGAATGCTGAAAAAGACGCGTTAGAACCGGTGTCAACTCTGGAGACCATATCCGCACCACGATCGGAAGGACACCATTGGATGACTCTACTTATGGATGTTCAAGGGTAGAAGTGATTTTCGCAATTTAACCTCTGGCATGGCAAGATAGTCGGTGATCGAAAAGAGAGTTTAGAAGATCGACATTATTTTTCGCGGTATGTGTGGATGTGTTTCTGTGCAATGATGGAAGGAAGGGCTGACAGAAATTTCCTAAGACAGCCTTAGTGAAAGAATAGAACGTGTTCAAATGTTCGCATGTGTACGCGGAAAGGCGGACTAATTTCGCGCCAATTCTGTCAATGTGCTCCGACTTTTCCTTTTTACAAGCACTTTTGAATCGTCAATTTTATAAGCTACCACCGATTGGCAATTGTGCTTCTACTTAAAAGAACCGGCAAGAAACTGTACATTTATTAAAAATAAAATTTTTACAAATCCCGCGTTATTCCCAAAAATAACGTTAATTTTTCTTTTCGAAAGACTGCTAAAATGATTTTTATGATAAATATATATTCAGTGTAGAGACTCCTCGATTCAACTGTTTAATTAATTATACGTATGGATGAAGGAAAATTTATCCACTTTTATGTAAAAACAATGACTGCCCGTTTCCATATTTTAATAAAAGTCTGCTGTTCACACATCCGCCTTTTATTAGTTGTTTTATTTTAGTTTTTTTTTCATTACACGACATTCCAGCGAGCCATTGATCGACTTCGACAGTGATATGTTTCATAATATCATGGTTGTGCCTGACTCAGCAAAGGAAACAGGTAAGTGTTTTTTATGTTAGATATCGACAGACGAGCATGAGGTTCACTTGATGGTGGGTGATATCTCAACCACAGAACATCAGTCAATGATGCGCTGTCGACCTACTTTTTACTTCGAGCATTCGGAAATCCATAGACTGAAACCGAAACGCGCAATGTGCTCGGTTTTCCATCTATGAAGGGTGGTTTGTTACACGGTCAGAATTTCGATATTCCTCTCACCCGATCAATGCCCGAAGTTACCAATGTGGGGAAAACATGCTTACAGAAAATTATAAACATGTTGTACCGGTGGGATTCGAACCCACGACCCATCGATGTGCACGCAGGTGTTCTACCGAACGTGTCAACGAGCCCGTCAAAATGTATAATGTATTTATCATAACATGGATTACTAATATCATAATATTTGTAAGTATATAGTATTTTTCTTACTGTCTACATTGTATTTTATGTAGTTTTTTTATTTACTATGTTTATATCGTCGTACGGTATTGTTGTTTATTGTGGGTTTTTTGGAGCCGTTTATATATATGATAGGTTGTTATAGCAACGCTGTTAAACATGCATGGCCGCTTCTGGCAGAAAACAACGTTGTTTTGCCTATAAATATATGTATCGTTAGTAGATTGTATAATTATTCATCATTATCCCGATGCGATGGCGTCGTATCGCTCGCTGGTTTGGAAAAATGCTAAAAATAAATTTGTTTACCACATCGTTGGATCAAAGGTAGAACTCACTAAGTGTAATTTTGAAAAAATGTATAAATATTGCTACTATTCCTTATTTTAAGCGTACATTTACGATAAGAACAAATTAATAAGTATGTATCGCGTTTCATAGTTTAGTTATTGGCCAGAATATGTACCTATATTAGTTCTTCATTCTAACCGTAGGTTCACTCTTAAAATGGGTAATACATAGTAGCAAAATTTATTTTTCTTCAAAATGTCACTTAGTGAGTTTTACTTTTGTACCAACGATATAGTAACCATATATTGGGAAAAAGGGCTTGTTTTACACTGTTAAGGTTGTATATTAGGTTTACATACTTGTTGGTTAGGAACATTCATATGCATGGCAAATGATCGATGACTAAAAAGAAAATAAAACACGGTGCAGTCTAATAATTATATCTACTGGTCGTTATATTGCATACATAAATATATGTTTTATAGTTATATATTACTTGTTCACGGCCTCACACGGATTTTCACAAAGTATATTATGTATTATTAGTTACACTACACTTGCTTGGTTTTTGCTATGCATCTCTGTACTAAAGTAAAATCATCTAGGTATTTTTATTTTATGTAGCATGCATTCATGTCCTTATCTTATTGTGTGGCGCAATTCATTAATTTATTATGCCTTACTAATTGGATATTTTTACTCAATTCTTAATATTAATATCTATAATTATTTACTTCTCTGACTTATAGGTAGGCACAATATTACTAGCATAGCTCTAATTATCTCCTCTTTACATTCACGAAGGTTGGAACTGCAAAACTGGTGGTGTAAAGTGTCCATCGTGTCATCGGTTTTTCGCGAATCGCTACAATCTGAAGGTGCACATAAGGGACAAGCACGACACGCGGGAGGGGACGCTCCAGTGCGATATATGCCAGAAGCGCATGCGCAACCCGTCGTGCCTGCGCGTGCACATGTACCACCATCGCAAGCAGGCCGCGTACCTGGCGCAGCTCAGCGCGCAAGGCGATCAAATGACGCATGTGTAAGTTATATATCGTCGGCTTAATTATCAAACTTCGTCCATCTGTTTTCCCATCTATGAATGGTGGTTCGTTACCCGGTCGGAATTTAGACATTTTCCCCCCACAATGCCCAATGTTACCAGACGTGGGGAAAACATGCTTACAGAAAATTATAAACGTGTTGTCCCGGTGGGATTCGAACCCACGACCCATCGATGGGCACTGCAGGTGTTCTACCGAACGCGCCAACGAGCCCGTCAAAATGGTACCACAAGCTCCAAAAGGGGGTGGTAGATAAACGTCTTACTATCACACTGATTTCAAAAAAGGGAATTCTCGAACCAAGGGGCAGACACATTTCTGTGTCCGATTTCACTTTAAATGAAACACGTTACTAGATAACGAGAGTACATGACTTTAATTGAAATGCAGATGCATGCAAACAAGGCATTGTCAGACTCCAACGTGTCTCCATAAATTTTTAATGATTGTTTATTTGTCCTTATAGCGTACACAATATGGTTGGAAATAAATGGCGTCCAGAAAACATAAACGATTACCGCGACATTGACAAGTGAGTTTTATTGCTTGTTTATTTTCAATTACTATTAAGATAAGCTTTGCGATAGCTATTTAAATTAATTGACTATAATTCATGTAATGGAAAGATATAATGTTGACATATTCTATATTTAACTTGGGTGGACTTGGCTTTATTGCGAATTATCAGTGGTTTCTATGTGATGCCTTGCGATTTCTCATCTTGCATTAAAGTGATACGTTTGCCTTTAAACGCATTTTTCAGTCACAAATCTATAAGTAACACATTTATAATAGAATTTCCTAATTTAATATCATATTATATACAAGGTGTTTCGTAGGTAATCACATTTAAGACTACGACAATTTGCAAAATTTAATTTAAGTATAAGGAGCCGTTTGGCCACAGGAAATAATTAAAGCTTTTAACAATAATACATGTTTGTTTTAAGATGCTTTCATTGTTGTCATTTTGTATTACGAATGGTATTAAAAAATCGATCCCTTATCTTGAAGAAGTGTAAACAACGCCTCGGATGCTGGGAACGGTAAAGTTATCTATCAGTATTGCGTCTCGGCCCTGTCCTTGAAATAATTACCTACAGCCATTAATTTCATCTACATGTACCTACTTGATTGTAAATAAAAATACATGTTATGTTCTCTGATTCGTAGATTTAAATATTTACAGAACGCACTTACTGCTTACAAAACTGACGTTCGTTCGCCACTGCGACGCATTCGCGACTGTTGTAACATTACTGTGCTATGGGCGTACTTCGAAAATTCGTGACATTGCCGTTTATCGCTTATTAGTTGTGAATGACTATTTTTTTAAATTATTTTGTATAAAAAAAAAGTTTTTTAGGTTAAAGGTGTTATAGTTATTAACTTTACTTTTATGGCGTCATGAGTATTTCTCATACTCCTATGTGTTTTAAAGAATATGATTACTTACGAAACACGTTGTTTACGTTAAATAGATATTCGAAATCTTTGTGGACTTGACTATACCTGCGCTCACTTGCACTAGCAGCTAATTAAGTTTGCATCAGTTTATTTTCTCTGTTGCATTATTAAGGTGCGTTTCCACTGAAATTATTGTCAATTTTAGTGTTTACAACTCTCAAGAAAATCATCAGCTTTTGTTTTCATTGTGTCCATACCGAGTCGCCAATATTTTTATATTTTTCATCAGTTGAGTCACATAATACACTTTATATTTGATGTAAATCAATTAACCTATCAGTTAATTCGTTCCTTCATGTTTCTGTTTTCAACTAATGTTCCCAATGAAAGCGTACCCACAGAGCGAAAAAATATCTGCAACAAGTGTGTTATTTTGATGTTTACCGTCAAAACGTAAACAAGGTTACGACATTTGTTTATAATTTTTGTTGCTAACAATTACAGAAACTTTTCACCACGACAAATGTTGGCTATTTTTTTTTGGTGGAGACTCACCTTTAGGCGCGGTAGCTGTGTGAAGTGCCGAATGCAATGCAATGTATGCGTGTGCGCAGAACCGGTCGCCGCCGACGCGTTAGTAGCAGAGTGCTGTGTGACATATATGTGAAACAACTAGACCCTTTTAACACTTTGAGCGCTGAAAACACAACGTATGTGTTTGCGGAATGCGGCCGAATCGAGTATGCGTATTTAACACGAATGCGTGTTGGAAATAAATCGGGTCTGCCAGTGCGGTAAACACGTTTGCGTGTTATTTATATCGAGTCGCCGGTACGTGTTTTTAGTCGCTCGGCTGTAAAATATTATTTTGGGTAGCAGTCAGTGTAAATGCGTCAATATTGTCACTGTGAATAAAATGATTGTGTTTTGGTTACATAATCTGCACGGACCGAAACACATGTTTACCGTGTCCTGCGCGTGGGCAATTATAATAGACCCTTGTCATTTAAGAATTATTTTTATCATGCAATGGTAAATTAAGAAATGTTTTTCACGAATAAAGCGGATGATAAGTACTACGCATAGTGCAATTACGAAAATGTATTGTGCGTGTTGTTTATCTATATATATATAAAAGAGATTCCCACCTATATAGATACTCATCACGATATCTCTGGAACCATAAGGCGTAGCAACTTGAAATATGGTAGGAATATTCCTTTCGCCGAGTAGAGGTCAGCTAAGAACGGATTTTACGAAATTCCACCCACAAGGGGGGTTGCGGGGGCAATTGCTAGTAGATAATAATTAATACTCGTATGTAAGTGTTCGAGAGCCTATATTATGTTATTTTATTTTTTAATTCTGTTAAGGTTTCGCTCAAGATTAATTCTAAGAATTTATAGAAAAACATGATTTTATTTATTAAGATCCCTCATTAAATCCGAATCATTAGTCTCTACCTTATTCTTTTGACGTTGTTTGAGAAAAAAGATCAGACGATCAAAAAAATCCGTAAACATGTACTGACACAACATATAGATAGGATTCTAGAACTCGGAACATGTACTGACACAATATATGGATAGGATTATAAGAAAAAATGGATGACTGACCTGACCAAGGTTTCTTCGAGAGTTCGTTACATTCAAATTTGATTTTTTTTTTTGGTTTCTTCGATAGTATATTGGTTCTTCTTGTAATTTAAAACCTCCGGATCGATTTTATGTTATGGAACGAAAGCGTGGTATCTTAAAATAGTTCGTAGTATCAATAAAACCTATCGAATCGTCTGTATAGTTATATTAAAAAGTTGGCATTTAACGAATTATTTTCACTCGTTAGAGTTCGATATTATTTCATTCACAAACGCACTCTTGTCAATTTCAAACCTAGAACAACGCGATGTGATGCCCGACTGTGCGTATGAGTTTTTTTTTTTTTTGTATGGAATCTCACTGCTAGCCCTAGTGGCCTCGGCAGCTCAACGCGGACAAGATTGGCGAGCACTGTGGCTCAGCCTTGAAAATTGGGGTTTTGCTACGACACGCTTAAGGGCGTCTCCTGCGAGACACGTACCTCGGCTTGGGCTGCCGTAGGAGGAGAGGGAGCCTGAAGGGCTGGACGGTAGCTCACCCGTGTGAGGGTGCGTATGAGTCGGGCCGATGCGCTTTAAATACAAGGTTTGACGGGCTCGTTGGCGCGTTCCGTAGAACACCTGCCGTGCGCATCGATGGGTCGTGGGTTCGAATCCCACCGGGACAACATGTTTATAATTTTCTGTAAGAATGTTTTCCTCAAGTCTGGTAACTTCAGGCATTGATCGGGTGGGCCGTGGGAGGAATATGGAAATTGCGACCGGGTAACGAACCACCGTTCATAGATGGAAAAACTGTGAAGTGCATATTGCGTTTGCGTTTCAGTTTCAGTCTATGGATTTCCGAATGCTCGCAGTAAAAAGTAGTTCGACAGCACATCATTGATTGATATTCTGTGGCTGAGGTATCATCTACCATCAAGTGAACCACACGCTCGTCTGTCGCTATCTTACAAAAAAAAAATTGAAAGATAAATTAATCTACCGATTTTTAACATTCCTAGTTTAAAACAAAGATATTTGATCAATTTTTTTTTATTCGTTTAGCATATTTTGGTCCAAATATGTCGATTTTACTTGGCGATCCTACCGATTTCGCATTTGACTTTCGAGATCACTGCGCGCCACGTAATGTGCGCCTTTATTTTTCTTAGAGAATGTTTTGTCGTTTTTGCTTTGTGGGGATGAACATTTGTATTGGAATTCGATCGTAGTCATACTTAATTATTTAAAAATATATTTGTGATCATCTATGAAATCAAACACGACTATTAATGTGTTCATCATTAATAGCTCACGCACGTACAAAAGCGAGTTTATAAACGTTTCCAAAAATTATATCGACACGTTATACTAGTTACATTCTTAAAATGACATTTTTATTACGGGATATACCTATTATATATATGATGGCATTGATGAAAGTAGAAGAAGCGAAAGTGGTATGTAAGGATCGGAGCATATGGAATTCCGTGATCTCTGCCTACCCCAATGGGAAAGAGGTGTGATGTATATGTATGTATGTATTGTAATATATGAGATACCTTCCACGTGAGTGAAGCTTGTCTGGCACCTAACATGTACATTTTATAATTATTCACTTATCAAATATTGATCTGCGCACTGCTGATGCGTCAACGAGATGTTTATCATTGAATCAATCAATTTTGAGCCGTAAACTGTTTATACTACAGCTCGTTATACCTTGAACGTTGGTATGTGGTGTAGGGACGCTTTATTGATTTGCGCAGTCTAGAACATCTCGACTTTATCTGTTAGTCTGTACATTGTTTGTCACGGTGCTGGTAATCTACCGAGCTTTGAAACTTGACTTGAACTTGTGCTTACAAAAAAGAAAGAAATGTTGTTCGAAATAAATGACGTCAAGATACTCTATGCGTGCGTATTACCTTTTCTTGATAACTACTTTTTTTAAATTACCGCTTTTTTTTATTAATTTTTTTTGTAATTTTTTTTATACAAAGTTGTTTATATTTAATAAGTTCTACTGTTGCAATAATTTATCTAGCCATAATATGTTTGATTTAATGAATACTGTAACAGAAGTTAGAATAGAAAGAAGGATAATTATAGATGAGTGCACTTTTCAAGGTTAATTATAATGAGACCTTGAAGACCCGTTGAGGGCAATGTGATATCCTTGAAGTGCGTGGGTAATAAAAGGTTTTTTCCAAGCTTTCGTCGTCGACCAAAACCGTATGGTCAGCATCGAAAGTTCCTAAGTAATTCAGATTCAGACTGTTGGGTTATTTTTTTTTGTTATTGATTATAGGCGCGTGTTAGTACCACTTTCTCACCTGACACCGTCATAAAGTAACCGCATTGGTTTCGTTTGTCCCGCGGGTTGGACATCATAGAAGATAGCTGTTTTCGTTGCCTCAGTGATTTGCGACTTCATAGCCGACCATGCTGAATAGCTTGGATCACGTACTACCAGTCATGCGGGTAGTCCTGTTCACTATTTCGTCTTGGCGTATTATCTCACGCAACTAGTTAAATAGCCAACGCGAATCTCAGTTGTTGATGATCATTCACCGGCCCTGTCCGACCTTCGACTTGATCCTTTGGCGCTGCGGAGAGATAATGGCTCGCTCTGCATCTTCTTTCGCATAAATACGGAGAATGCTTGGAGGAATTGTTTGGATTAATCCTGCTGCTGAATTTCGCTATCGGGCATCGCTTCAAAAAACTACTCATACCCTCTCGATGCCCGCTACGCGAGTCCTAAGACACTGCCTGTCTCACACAACCACTCTATGGAACCAGCTATCACCGGCGGTTCTAAACCGGTACGACTTGGGAACCTTCAAGAAACGAGCCTACACTTTCCTTATAGGACGGCACCGCATGTGCCACATGCCTGTTTGCCCCGTACTCTATAAAAAAAATGATTTTCATTAATAGACTTCTTATTCTGACTGTACTTCTATATTAATACTCGCTATATTCCATAACAAATCCTCTTGTGCGGGGCAAAAATAGTATATCGGATTCGTCACTTAGAAAACATTATTGAACAAAGAAGGACGCATAAATTCAAACCTGGCATATATTATAGATTAATTAATTAATATTTTTGAGAATTATTCTACTTTGTTGCCATGGTTTTGGTTGATATTGTGTTGGTTGTGATTATTGTGTATTCGGTGATTAATTTTAGGTTATCTGCAGATACATGGTGCAAAATTGGTTGTCTAGTAACGGCGATGCTGTTGGTGTTTGTCGTCGAACTAATTGGTGTATGGATGATCCTGCTTGTCTCGCTCGCGGTATTTCTTATCATTCTTATCATACAATTTCATAACGTGATTTTTCTGCTTAAAGTCGCTCTTATAATATCGTTGTCGCTTGCCTTGGATTTTTTTATACCGGTTATGTATATTCTGGCCATTCCGATATTAGAATTGATGAATGTAAATAATATAATGAATAAGGTCAATATAGTGATGAAGAGGATGATAATCGTGTGATTGGTGGAATAGTTCATTACTCCTACCGCGACCATTGATATTATTAACACTGATATTATCTATACTGCAATATTCAACCTCCTTACCTCTTCTGCCACCATTAGGATCAACGCCAATACTTATTTCACCAACATTGATATCATCACCTGTATCTGCGATATCTCCATCTACCACACCACCACTGCTATCTCCAACATCACTATCGTTATTTCGTTTAAAGTGCTATTATCTAGTATAAACACTCGGGGAATAATTCATCACGGGGAAGTTAGCGAAAATGTGAGTTGATAAAATCTTTAAATGTTATAGGTTAACAATTTATTTATAATGAGTTGCGAATTGATATTTTATTTATTTGCTAATTGGTCTTTATAGTTTTATAAATGCGTATATAATATGCTCCAATTATTGACGCTGTAAATGAGTAATGCAATATCGATTTCGCGAAATGTTGATATTTTACAAGATTATTTTGATTTTTTTATATTTTTTGTTCTCTTATTGTCATATATCCAGACTATATATTTATTAATAATTTATTGTATATGTATGTATTTGTTGACTTTATCGTACTTTATTTTTTCTTGTATTTCTGTTTTGAATTTTAGTATTGATATTTTTGTTTTATGTTAGACAAAGACAGACAAGCATGATGAGGTTCACTTGATGGTAGATAATCCCGCATCAGTCAGTGATGCGCTGTCGACTTTTTACTTCGAGCATTTGGGAATTCAGATCGAAACGCGTAATGTGCACTTCACCGTGGTTCCTTACCCGGTCAGAATTTCGGTATTCCTCCCACCCGTTTAAGGCCTGAAGTGACTAGGGAAGACATGCTTACCGAAAATTATAAGCATTTCCCGACGGGATTCGAACCCGCGACCCCTTGTAAGAGCGCAAGGTTTATCTCCTACCGAACGCAATAATGAATCTTCAAAAAATTATTAATCTATGTCCTATAATTATATATAAAATTTAATTATATTATATTTATAATGTGTTTCTTCTGAAATATCAGGGTTACCTGGTAAAGTCGCCCGTTGCACAATAAAGTATTTCATTCATTTTGTACAATAAAGTATTTCGAATTAATGAATCATTCGTTCGATCTCGGGTATAGAAATAGAAACTTTTCCCTCTCCAGAGTTCTTTATTGATGTTATTTATTTGTTACAGTCATACTGATTAAATAGCTATTATACATGATTAATGGTCATTATATATAATGAATGTCTAAACAATGTGATAAATTAGTCACTTTATCCGTAAATTGCCTACTAAATTTTAGCCTAGGGAAATACCAACCATGTAAAATCGATACTTAACATTAACACCACAGAAGCCTTCGTTCATAACTTCAACAATAGCAAAATGAAGGTGAATATTGATATTTAAGCTTATAAAAGGTATCCCGAAATTGGAAATTATAGTGAACCAAAAAATTTTTTGCGCCATATCATGAAAATTTTATTGAACAAAATATTTACGAATTGATAAGCGAATATAGTAAAATGGGTTACTCGTCTAAAAATACTTTAAAAATATTTACGCTAATATTCGAAGTATACGAAGTCCGTGTAAATTCGACGAGTTGAAATATATTTTAAAAGGAGGTACTTATGTAAAAAAAAAACTTATAAGTGAATACATTGGAGATAATTAATTATTTAAACCTATTAATTCATATAGCAGGTCAAAGTTAGTCAAACTAATAAATAAGGCCCGACTTGCACCCGCTTCTTTTTCTATTGCCGCGTGGTGTAGAAATAACTCAGTAACTCAGGCGCAGTGTTCGCCGTCGGCTCTTTGCGTTAACTCAAAATTGCGTTATGACGCAACAAAATGGGGTGCTCATAGTGAACTAGAACGCAGGAAATCACTCATGGAGTGAACTCCATGAGTGATTTCCTGCGCCGTGCGCCAACATATTTTGAATGTGTCAGTTGACCCACCCGGCGCAGTGAAGTGTGTTGACGCAATTGAGCGGCGCAGCGCAGGGTTACATATGCTTAGCGTGGTGTGTACACCGCGATCTCGTGGCTGGCGTAATATTGTTCGTTGTTGATTTGTTATGAGAGGAAATTTTCTTCATCTATACTTGTTTTATTACTTTATCCAACTCTCCGAGTATTATATAAAATAACTAGTTAATGTGATTATTTCTGTGTCAATTATCACTTTGTCTATTGAGTACATATTAAACATATATTATGTATATATATTATATATAATATCCGGATTTATTACTTTCGCCTAGACATATACTATATAATTAACTTTAATCTCAACCATATGTAAATGCACTAACCAAAGTCTTGCGGAAGTTTTGGGTGAAGTCTTGTAACACTGCATTATCTCGCAGTAATGCTCAACAGGTTGTTGATGTTGAATGGAGATTTTTCATCGTTTAAAATGCATTTTTCTTACATTTCAGTTGCACAGCGACTACCGCAGCGGCTGAGGCGAACCAGTTCCCTCCGCCTGCTGAGGGCGGCGTACAAGCCGAACCTCTGCCCAAGACGGAGGCGAAGGTTGAGGCCATATGATTAAAGGCGAAACCTCCCTCTGCTGACGACGAATTTATCGACCCCATTCAACTGGCCCGCAAATTCACTCAGCAGTGCTCCTGGAAGAACATGGTTTTCTGTTTCAATTCACCCTAATTGCAAACTAAACCCTAACTTTTTGTACTTCAGTTTAAAATTGTTTTTAAGCCAAATTAGAAAGTCTTAGTTTCTGGCAGTGGGCAATAGCGTCCACTTGTGAACGGAATTGCCCCCTGCCCACGCAGGCTTTCCGGCAGCGCTATTGCCCGCCAACTTTGAGAAACTTAATAAAAAAATCCCTGAATGTTCGTCGACGAATTTTAAATAGCGCCATCTATTGTCGCATTTTGGCTGATTTTCTGTGAAATGGTTTGCTTACTTATAGGGTTGTAGTTTTTGCGTATACAGTTTTGATTGGTTTATTAATATGAATCTCATTTAATCTAAAGCTAATAAACCAATCAACTGCGCAACTTGAATAATCATTTTTAAAATATATATTATGCCGCTGGACCAGTTGTAACAAGTCAGTAGTAGGGTAGTATGGCTCACACTTATAAATATGGCGAACTGTACATTTTTATTTGAACGGCTTTTCACTCTAGAATGAAATGGCATGAATTTATTTTACGATATAAAAAGCTTTGGTGTCTGTCGAATTTAATTTGAAATAGTTGAATTGGGAATCATAATTATGTGTGAAATATGAATTTATTATTTCTTATATTTATAAAGCTGTTAACTTCTTGTGGCAAAAGTGAGCTTTAAGTATTGAATCACAATTTTAAGTTATTTTTTTAACTTGTACAAACAAGCTTTTATATTAATCATCTATTTTTGATAAGTAATCAAAATTGCTCATGTATTTCGAAGCAACTTTTCTAGTTAACGGTTGATTTAAAACATTTAAGGTTCAAAATTAAATATAAGAGGTTGTGGAAATCTGATTCAATACATAATTATATATGTATATTTGGTAATGATAATATTTTAGAGAAGTATTTTATAATAATAATCTAAAAATTGTATCTCTCTGTAGTTAACCCGTGAATCTTAGGTATAATTATATTTTCTATAAAATGGATAGCCGGCATCATATATTTTCGAGATTTTAAAACGATTTCGACCCTCTCTTAACCAAAGGTACTATTGAGTATATGTATATATTTTTCAAATATACATTCCACCACATACGTTCCAAAGACTGAATTGATCAAAAGATAATTTTATAGAGTATATAATTTACATTGCTTTTACTTTATTAAACGCAGGATGTAATGTTCGTTAGTGACTTACTTAGTTATAATCAAGAACTGAAATTGATTTTTGAACGTAATACCATTTTATTATAAGTAATCCTGAATTTCGAGTTCATAGAATCTGGCCATTAAAAGTAACGTTTTACGTTGACAAGTTTTATATATTTTACGATGTTCGCATGGGTTCGCTGTGTTTTTTACAAGTTTTTTTTAAACGATAAATGGCTGTACAATTTTAAGTACAACTTTGACAGGGCAGCTCAAACGAATACTAATTAGGTTAATAATAGTTGCCATTCATACATTGTACAAAATTTATTCATATAAACAAGCTTATGCTAAATGATATAGGAGACATCAAAGCATAACCTAACAGTACAAAATATTGAGTATATTCATTTTATAAACGTATGCTTTACTTAGTTTTGGTAAGTTTTATATTAGGATCACATAGTTTTCGATAAATCACGACAATGTTTTACGTAAAATTATTTTTAGTCCGAGAATGTATACATTTTCATTTTTTTTATTATACGTAATAAGAACAAATATTGAATTTGATAGATATGTAAATTTTATATGTACCTCATGTAAATGATTGTTTTAAGTTAACCCTTTTATTTTATTTTGCTTCAAAACTACGTTTTTATACATAATAATAGTCATTTTATTATTAATGAATCAATTGTGCATGGGTGGTACTATTTTATTGAGTAAATATTATTTTCATAATTTATTTTAACTTACACGCGACGTTTTGTTGGTTGATTTATTTGTTTCTTTCTCATATTCTATAATTTGTAAGTTAGAAAGAGACAAATCACTTGATATAAAGCATTTATGAAAATTAGGGTTCCGTAGAAATTTTGGAATTTTCGGTGGTCAATAGTTTTTGATGAAATCTAAAAATGTAGGCTAGCATGTCATTACCGGTTTCGCGAGGGTTTCTTGAAATAATCGGGCTGCTAATACCGGTTCGGTTCGGTTTAAACCGGAAAGAAAGGGCTTTGGTGATGTGGAACCGATAGTGCGCATCTAGCCTATAGTTTGAAAGTTCGTATCACCCGTGTACTCTTAAAATATCTGGTTCTATTATATTCTGAGGTTGAATTTGATACATTCCATTATTATTCCATTCGTATTCAAGGAATATGATTGAAATTGCCATTTTGTTTTGAGTACAATTTTTTTGTGAAATTTGGTAAGGACGTCGCTTGGTTATTATTTTTAGCACTTTACCAGGATTTTAGCTTTAATTTCTAAAAGACCCATCCCATCGTAATCGAGTCGAGAAGTGACAGAAAGTAGATAGGTTTATGAAAATATCGAGGTGATCGGTTAGAAAGAGTGGAAAATACGATGTGGATATATTTTCGTTTGTCGTTACGACATTATGCCGTCCTTTTCTCACCTCACTCATAATTATTATTCTTTTGCGATATCACCTTCATTTGGGACGACTCAACTGAAATAAAAAAAATCAAGAGCTCAATATCAATGTTGTGACTGTCTTAAGATATAGGTGTTTACACAGTAAGGATTCCAAATTAATTATATTTTTATCGATTAAATCTATTAATTGAGATTTTAAACATTATTTTAATAAAAATCATTTAATATAGTAGGTTCGTTTGATGATTTTTATTTTTCAAAATTTTGATATATTTTTAAAAGGTTTGGGTATTTCTAACCATTAATTGTAAGGGGTATAAGAACTAACATATTGATTTTTCAAGGATTAAATTTTTATATATACATTCCATTAGATATAAGATCTGCATAATCGACCTGATATAGTATGTAATACAATTATAATAACGATATTTATATTAAGTACTCTTTAGAGTAAGTTGACACTTAAAATGTGTTAGATTTGTAATCCAATGAGATTATGTAAGCAACATTCCATAACTCGGTAGCTGTAATGTAGATTTTAGCATTTATTAATTGTTTTTACCAAATTTTTTATATACCAATGCTCTTATTTTTGTAATGTGTGGAAATGTAGAGTGCAGATAAGACACGTGTCAAATCTAGCTGGAAATTACCGATTTTATCACGATGAAAGGGTTAAAATATTATATTTTTAATTATATTTGTGTACTGGAAGCGTAATTTAAGCATTTATTAGAATCTCAAAGTTTATAACAATATTTTACATGTAGGTTCGACATTTATAATTACGATATTTGAACTAAACTTATTACTAATAGCCATAATATCTTCTTTCTTAATCATTCAAAGACAAATAGTAAAATTTGTTTCAAAGTATTTAATGGCTAAAACTACATACATTATGTCATAATAAATAAAATGTTTTAACCAAAGAATAATTTTGATTGCTTTTCTAATGTATATTTTGTCACACATAATTTTTATTCTTCGGATAGTGCTGGATTCTTATATTCAACTTCAGTCGAGTATTCGTTTTAAATGGTTTTTGATGTATGTTTTGTAAAATATTCAATGTACGGATGTTTTAAGCAGGTAACCAAAGTAATATTTGTCAAAAATTGCATGGCATCATTTGACATGCAATATTTGTCAAAAATTGCATGGCATCTTTTGACATGCAATATTTGTCAAAAATTGCATGGCATCATTTGACACATAACTACTTCGCTATGCTTATATACAAACGGACAATTGTTGAATACACTAGGACACTCAAATTTCAGCATGGATTTTATATTATTTAAATTATGACTAAGCTTACTACATAAGCATACTAAATCTACAATCTTACAAATACAAATATTTTCGAGCCAGATCTTCTCTTAGACTCGTATACTAAGACGTTACTCAAGTCGAAATCTATTCTTGAGAACTGTCAAAATCAGTGGTGGGATCTTCATACAAGCCCGAAAGCCCGGCTTGCCGACTATAACGTAATACGTGTTTTTATATAACTTATGTAATTACGTAATCATATTAGTTATTCAATGACTTATATAATTACTTATTTACTTTTCTTTTTATGATTAAATTAATAGGAAAAGCTGGGGTTTTAGGCTTGTATGGTGTCCCGCCACTGGTAATATTTAATTTGTATTGACAAATACTAAAAATAGATTCAAACCCGAGTAACTTCTAAGCATATGGACTTTAGTCTAAATTTGACCTTCATGCTACCATACCCACCTATAAAGCGTACTCATCCGAATTTTGAAAAGAGAATACATTACGTTTTCTTTTGTATTATGATTAGCAAGAGACCCCAGTACGAACTACTTGCAAATATTCGTATCGCCAATCCATTGTATGCGAAATTATTTGAAATTATATACAAATAACTGACTAAATAATATTTTCTCACAAGTTGTTCGTGCTTGGAGAACTAAACTTGTTTTAGCAAGACGGAAATTTAGGATAAGTTATAAGTGTACGTTTTATAAATGTCGCCCTATATTCGGAGTGCAGTAGTCCTATTGTGTAACCCGATAGGATTAAAAGTTTTCTCTTGTTTATAAGAAAACAGATATTGCATTTTATGTGACAAAACGGAACTAATACCACCATAACTTCATGCACACAATTTATATTAACATATTAAGCTATTATATTACCAAAGAACATAGATGTACGTAGAAGCACAGGCCCATACAAACTTTTGACCTGTAGAGCGCGCGAAATGTATCGGTGTGACACACACATCTGAGCAGTCCGCTGACTCCTCCCCTCGCGTTGTCTCGCTCGCTCTCACGAGCGATATAATAACGCTCTACAAGCGGCGGGGTGCGAGAGAGTGCGCGCTATGACTCCACGTCAGAGTGTCGTTCACACGGATACTAGCAGCGCCGCCATGGCTGGGGTGAGAATTACTCTTACCTCGAAGAAACATGTACATATATGTTCTTTGATATTACTCAATCCAACTAAAAATATTTTTTAAATTTTATAAAACTATTCAGATAATCTTCGATCGAAAATACCCGTTGGATTATATTTCACACACACACAAACACAAAAAGCATCGTATAACTCATACTGCATAATATGAATTATTTAATACTAATATAGTAATTTTAAAAAACAAAATTTATGAATAAAATAAAAATAGCTCAGACTGAATTCTCTAGTGGGTATTATAATGGGTATTACCATTGACATATATATTGTTGATCGAAGGGTATTACGAAGTTTATGGTGGATGTTAATCTTAAGTTTTCGAATTGATATTTTTCTGGCTCTGGGTGTCACCAGATTTTGACGATATCTATAATATAAATTTCAAAAATACCATAGTACAAAATGAATAGTAAGCATCCAAGTTGTGCTTCGTCATATTCAAATAAAGTGCCAAATTATCTTATAATATACAGTGAACGATATTGTTGGTTCATATTTAATAATTGATAGAGTCGCTCGAGCGAGAAAAGAGAAGTATTACCGTCTTTACGTGAAAACGTGAGAGTGCGATACTTTTCATATAGCTCTATCTCGTTCTGTCCTCAAGGTTTCCAGCTTTAAGCAGTAGCTTTGAGAGATGGCGGTAGGGCCCCAGAGCCAGCTTTTCTTCCAGTACAACAAAATATAAATCATTTAGGTTGTTTCATTATTTACAGATATTTGTCTCTCGGTCATTGCGATTTTATTTGGTAAAGTTTATTTTTAAAATAATGTAGTGCTCAAATATTTTACTCATATATTTAACTGGTCTTAATCCATGACAAATTAGAATAGTGTGATAGTTTGTAAGCGATAGAGATACTTCGCTCTCGTATAAAATTACTTCGTATATTATTCGTACTTTGATGTCTATAATGAATGTTGTCTTGGGCAAAATTGAAAGACGAAGTACTCGTTTAAGTAAGCGTATCACGAAAAATAGTTTCCTTTCTGATGACTTGAATAATTAAAAAACAACTCTATTTTGAGATTGGTTTTAAAACGACACAATGGAATTTAGAAGAATCTAACAAAATTTGTCGCGCCATACAGGTTCTATAGAAAATAAAAATCATTTTTGGAACTATTTTTCGTAATACGTAATAAACCATAATAATATTTTGTCTGTCAATTTCCTTATCGCCATAATTATTATAATATTTAGAAGTCTTTCCTAGTATAGTATTTCTATGTATTTACTCATAGTATCGTTTAAGACATACCTTATTTTACATCAGGGTAATATTAGTTGAAGCTGAGCTTTTAATTGCAAACACGTATTTTTGTTTACGATCGCTATTCTAAAATTTGATTTTAGGTAGTTGTAGAGTGCGCATGGGTTTAGTTTCAGTATCTAGTTTCCAAACCAAGAAAATAAGACGGATCAAATAAGTGACTTTACTTATGCTATCTATTTACCTCTACTAACAAATATTGTATAAACTATAAGTAATATTGTCTTCTATTAACGCGAAAATCATACATTTAAACGAAATAACTATTATTATAGCGGATATATCGCCGTAATACCTTGTAAATGTGATTTCATTTAAACAGTTATACAATTTTTTTAGTACAGGAAAATATGATTAGAATTTATTCACGATCGTTTGATCTTAATAAAAACTGACAAATGGCGTCTTTTTTTTGAGCGTCTGCAAAAACAGTTTTTTTATTTCAAAAAACATGACATAATTAAATGAAAATTATTAATTTGTAATAGACTGGTTTGGATCACATCTATGTTTATTTTGTATCAAAACATTTTGACTGGTGCCGATATTGTCGGAGTATGGAGTGCGGTGTCGTTTGTATAGGGTTGTTTTAACGCTCGTCAATATGTACTGTAGAATCGGTCAGTATTCAAAATTAGGACTGTAATGAGCTTTATATGATATTTATCGTCCCAGGAGATAGAATCTCTATAAATTAAAGGCTGCTCTTGTGTCAAATGTTAGGAAAGGTATCGCCTGTGACCCTACTATGGTTTAACGAGTTTATCAATCATTCATAACTAGCAATGCGCCCGGCTTCACACGGGTGCAATTTAGATGTACTATACACAAAAAATATGTAGCTTTCTATTGGTGAAAGAATTTTTAAAATCGGTCCAGTTGTTTTTGTAAAAAATACAAATCTTTCCTCTTTATAATATTATTATAGATTTGAACGTAATTTGTTTGTAAGGTTACCTACGATCAAAACCTTTATTAAACTCATATTAAGGTCACAGGTGGAAATACGTGGGTCCATATTAAATTAAGGTGTGTTGTTATCGGCTTGAACGTAAACAATTTTAGGCCCAAGGCATTAGGAATTGTGATGGTAATAAACGTGACTGAAGTAGTTTGTCTACTGTGAAATGTGTAGTTAATATCCGGAGTCGAATCAATGCATAGTTTGTAAAACCTTTTATGTATTACCACATAGCGTTTTGATGGAGATCGATGGTTTGAAGAAAGGTTAAAGGTTTGGACAAAGTTGAGCCCGTTTTACTCACGGCTTAGATTTAAAATTAATCCCTCTTGTAAGAAAATTTGTGATTTGATGACGGTTTTGACGCTGATAGTGGATTTATATACATACTTTAAATATAATTGAATTTACAACGAATTTTTAATGCTTTTTCTATTTCTCGTGCTCTCTACATTGTGATTAAATCTAATATAAAGCGACGATTGTTTTTTAAAAAACGATTTTTTTTAATTTGAGATTATGCTAATTTTGCCCCTGCGCAAGGGTTTTCATTGTGTGTTATATATAAGCGGAATATAAAAACGGTAATCAATATTGAAGGTTTACTTACATATTTGGTATATTTGAGTTATCTATGGTAATTAAAGTGATAGCAATATTAAGTAAACTTTAATGTTGATGAACGTTGGAATATTCAGCCATAAGTGTGTCTGTAGCGATATTTTATTTAATCGTGTGCTTACATTTCTCTCGATGTACTCTTGGTTATACTCAAATTGGTTTTAATATTTTATAACATTAGCTTTACATACTTAAAATAATAAATTATAAATTTGTACTCGGTGTTTTTTTTCTTCTTTTTTAGGGTTCCATACTCCGTTCCAAAAAAGGAACCCTTACTACTTCGTTGGCATGAAGCAATGTCATGAAGCATAAGAAAAGGAAAGATAATAATTTGAAAGTCGTAAATTTTGTAGTCTTTTTGTTATTGAGAAATTAAAAAAAAAACTTAGTTTGTACGGAACCCGCGGTGCGCGAGTTCGGCCAGTTTTTGTCTTCAACGTACAATGCACTTTTAGTTTACCATTGTAGTCCTTGGTTCGAGTCCGGAAAAGTAAAGAAGTCTGAAGAGTTATAGAAATATGTTTGCCCCCCGTACTTTTATATATGTGATAAACATCCATTCAAGAAGAGCTAGTTGGTTGATGGTTCACTGTAAACACCAAAATAGCTTTTTAATCCCTAGGGAGTAAAAATGATTTGAATTTGGAATATTGGTATTGTTAGTAGGCTGGGCCCGTTTTAGGGGAGGGCATCCGGGGCAACTGCCCCGGGGCCTCCACAGTAGATAATTAGGAAAAAACTTTTCCATTGATTTTTTTGCTGTTTTACCTACTGTACTTTGCACAAACACGATTATATTTTTAACATGAAAATAATATTGGGGCCATGGGGCTTCCACTCCTTTGTTGCCCCAAAACCACACCTCTAAATCCGGCCCTGTTAGTAGGTAAATGTTTCAATCACCAAAGAGGTCGATCAAGAACATAGTATGAAAACGTTACTGGCTCAAAAAATAATCCGCGCGCAGACCAAAAAAAGTTTTCTGTAAAAACACTCGCCTTAAAAATAGTGGTTTGCTCCCTTGGTTAACAATCTACTATTAAATATGTCTTGTCTTGATCTATTTCTAAGGTACTAGGAATAGGTTGTGGTGGGCACATGCCCGACCCTCAATTCTTTGGCACAGTGTAGTGGAGTAGTATTTTAACGAATTATAAGTATTGATTTATTGTACTTGTTGGAAGGGGTACAATAAATAGGGGTGGGGAGATAGATTACAAAAAAAAAAATTCAAAAATTATTTTATTTTAATAAAATCAAACTAAACACAATTTCATTAAAGTCTCAACCAATACATACCACCTCTTAGTCTGCTGTGTAGTTGTAAGGCTTCAGTAGCACCCATAGCTGCAATAACTGGGCACTTATCGTAAACATAATCATAACAAACCCTCCTAACATCATCAGCGACCAGTTTATCTATCGCGTAAAACTTCTCCTGTATTGTTGGCGCAAAGTTGGTATAAAATACCCATTTAGCGATATCCAGGCACGCTCCCTCAGCAGTTTGATTTTGTTTAAGCATCTTCCATTTCAGTTGTTGTTTCGTCTTAATTAGTTCAGAGTCTGTTACTACAGAACACAATTTCATCCACTCGCCCTGAAGTATTTCAACCATGGTATCCACTTGCATACGCGGTGCAACGAATTGTGTACCCCACAAACCGGTGTCTCTATACGCTATGTAGAATGACTCGAAGGAATTGCATATACCCGTTGATGCAGCCTTAGCTAGATATGATGAATGATTAGTTCCACGTTGTGATCTGTCCCATGACCCAATGACAGTAGCTGCCAACAGCAGGGGAAGGTAATCGGCATGTTGAAATGGAGGCGCTTCAAGAGCTAATATTACGTGTGCTACATTCATAGAATCATCTCTATATCGAATGTCGCCAGCAGTAAATCTGTATCGCCTTGAAATCGAAGGACTAGGTTCAGATCTATTTAAATATGTACTCACCAAATTACATACTTGTTCTTGCTTTATCGGACCTACGCATGTGAAGGACATTCGTGAGGGCACGAACATTTTCTCCACGTACGCTGATATAGAAGTACTGTTGAAATTATAAAGATTATGACTAGGACCCATTACTGACTGTCCTAATCCCATGCCATGGAAAGCAGCGTTATGAAGATAATCGAATATCACACTATATGAATCCTGGTCGTGTTCGAGCATTTCCTGGTAGATAACACATTTTTGGATTTCGATTTCAGAACTCGATAAGGCATTGTTGAAGATACAATCGGTCAAAAGGTCTAAGGCTTGGGGAATGTGTTCACATAAGCATTCAGCACTAAACCCTATCATTTCGCGCGTACTGTAGCATTTAAACCTCCCACCGATTTCATTCATCTCACATTCGATATTTGTTTTCGATCTCTTCTTGGTTCCTCTAAAACACATATGTTCGAAAAAATGAGTGACACCATTTTCCTTAGCTGTTTCATATCTCGAACCAGCGTCAAAAGTGATGGCGATGCAGGCATTAGGGCAATCTCTTTCTTCATGTGCAAGTATTAATCCCGATGGATACAGGCTACAATTTATTGGTGATGATTCAAAAACATGAGAAAGTTCGGGCGTAGTACATCTGCAATAACATCGTGATTGATTAACTAAAGGTTTCCAAAAACCAGTTCTAAGAGGCAACCTCCACATTTGTTATAAAATTATTTAACTATCACAAAATTCATAAGATTTATTAGTTTTAAATCTGACAAATCATTGGCAAATAAGTGACATAAATAATATTTATAGCTTACCAGCTTAGCGTGCTTATGAAACCTATTATTTTAATTATTAATTACTGTCGTATACAGGCTTTTAGTATTTTAAAAAATGTGTATTGTGTGTGTTTTAAATCTGGATTAGGTACTTATACATTAACTCTTAAATTCATAATTACTTTTTGTTAATATTTTAAAAATATCTTATAGTCATCGATAAACAGGTTTATGGACAGCAATCATTGACGTTTTATTCTGATCATAAATAACGATAGACGATTAGATTTGACAATAAATAAAATTGAGTGATTTTCAATCTTTATTTCGAATAGTTCGAGATGAAGCTATTAAGGAAAATAATATTTAACAATGTTATACTTAAATACAACAAAAGATATATTTGCAATAAAGGAAACCTTCAGACAACAGTTTTACCAAATGGTCTCCAGGTAGTCACAGAGGAAACTGGAAATCCAATAACATGTATCAGTCTGTTCGCAAGAAACGGATCAAGGTTTGAAACTTATGAAATTAATGGAATATCTCATTTTATTGAACATATGGCATTTAGAGGTTTTTGTACAATGAATAAAGACGCTCTTGAAAATACGCTTAATGATTTAGGAGCGAGAATGAATGCTGTAACAACACGAGAATTTCAAGTATTTACTGCGACCTGTCCCAGTAACCGCGCCAGCGATGTTGTGGCTATTTTGGCCAAAATCGTTACGGAATTAGAACTATCGGAGCCAGAGATGGAATTCGAAAGGAAAACTATAGATCAAGAAATAGAAGACATTGAGGCTGATCCGAAAGCCGTTACGTTCGACTACTTACATGAGACTGCATTTCAAGGAACACCGTTGGCACAACGTGTTATCGGTCCTTCCAGAAATATAAAAAGATTTAATCGAGACTGTGCGTTTTACTTTATGAAAAACCATTATACACCGTTGCGCTTGCTTTTGGCAACATCTGGAGGTGTTTCTCATTCAAGTATTTCAGAAAATGCTTGTCAACACTTTGGTAATATGGCTTGTGAAGGTGAAGGGGCAGACTTTGGGCCACGTCGTTTTTCGGCTTCCCAAGTGCTTTATCGTGACGATTCAATGCCTTTTGCACATATCGCCTTTGCTTTGGAAGCTCCAGGCTATGGCAGTATTGATTATTTGCCGCTTTTGGTAGCGAAAAATTTTGTTGGATCCTGGGACAGAAGTCAAGGAGGATCGCTAAGACATGCTTCGCACTTAGCTCGAGCTGCAGCGTCGGCAAATTTATGTGAAAGATTCGAATCTTTTTACATACCATATAGCGATGTGGGACTTTGGGGTGTTTACTTTGTAGCACCGCGTATGAATATTGAGGATGTGATTTATAATATACAAAATATTTGGATGCATCTATGCATTACGACGGATAGCAATGATGTGCAGCGAGCGGTTAATATAACTAAATTGGAATTAGCTAAACGAGTGGAAGGAGCCGTAAATTCCTGTTTAGATATAGGCATGCAAATAATGTTAAAAAACGAACGAACACCTCTATCGACAATGTATGAAGAACTGTCACACCTTAATCCAAAAATCATAAAAGAAGTTGCTGATAATTACATTTATAATAAAAACCTCACCGTTGCTGCGGTGGGACCTACGGAGGCTTTACCTGATTATAATAGGTTACAGGCTGGACAATATTGGTTACGACTTTGAAAATATGTAAAAAAGTGATGTGCCGGATATCCGTATCCGTGGATATCCGAGGGATAGGAAAGATTCGTATCAGATCTTTTATGAATCTTTTATATTATTCATTTTCAATACGTAGATGAAATTCTATATAAAGGTGATTAGGTAGCAACGAAACCTTAGTAAATTTCATTAAGATTATTTTTTATTTCTTAAAATCAAATATTTGGCACCTTTATATTGCAAATTATATAAATAAATATATTCAAGGTCACGCGCATCGACATTTGGTAAGAAACTTTCGATCCGTACGGATACGGATACGAAGACATCACTAGTTTACACATGTATTATAATCGACTCAAGAGTATTCAAAACTACTTTTACCCTGCCAATTTTGTGTTTTATCTTCTTGCCTAATGGCATGTCCGTGTCATTGTTGTGACATCACCATTTCATCACTATGTATCACCGCTACATTGTTCTGGCATTAACATGTCATCACTGAATCATCGTACCATTGCTGTGGCATCACCGTGTCATCGCTGTGCATCACCATTCTGTATTTCAGTATTGTTCATCATCAAGTCATCAATATGATAAAACTGTCATTATTTCCTTACCTCCGTGTCCTTGGGAAAACTGAATTTTAATTACATCATGATTAGTATTATAATATTATTATATCATTTTAAATTATTAATTATGTGCTTGAATATCTTAAATATTTTCATCAAGAAATAAATACCAAGTTAATAAATCCAAGGTTTTATTTGTATGTAAAAGCAAAGTATTTTAGCTACTATAATAATAAATTTGGTTAACCTGAAAAAATATAATGTTATTATATAATAGTGGACAGATATTAGTAGTTATTTCATCAGTCAAATAATGATTTGAATGATGAAATAAATGAAAATACCCGTTTATTATTTTTTTCTTATGTTAGTTAGTTATCCACAGACAGCGAGAGGTTCACTGTTCACTTGATGGTAGGTGATACCTCAGCCACAGAACATCAGTCAATGATGCGCTGTTGACCTAATTTCTACTTTGAGCATTCGGAAATCCATAGAATGAACGGTGGTTCGTTACCCGGTCGGAATTTCGATATTCGTCCCACCTGTTCAATGCCCTAAGTTACAAGACGTGGGGAAAACATGCTTACAGAAAATTATAAACATGTCGTCCCGGTGGGATTCGAACCCACGACGCGCCGACGAATGCGCCGACGAGCCCGTCAAAATTGTTAATCACTATTTTAGTACCTACCTACTTAAAATACATATTTTATCTAAAAGCGAAGGCGTGATAATTCTATAAAAGGATGCTTTCTAACATTAATTAAATACTATTACGCAGCGTTTCCACAAAATAGCTACGAAAATACGAAAACATTTTCCTTTACAGCGTTTAACTTCCATTTACGGCGGTAATGTCTCTTCAAACTTCTAACTATAAAGTTTATATTTTTTTAGTTTTACTATTCTAGCTACGATTTATTATTCCGACTACCTAGCAAGAATAACAATTTTCTTGAATATCTAATATTATTAATACTATAATTAATATTTATTATTTTAAAACAGTAGTAACTAGACAATCTTTGAAATTATTTTTAAACAAAAAACAAAAACCGACTTCAAAACTATAAATACATATAGGTATACATACAAACTTAAACTAAAAAGTAAAAAAACATATTTTAATAACTTCAAAGCAACAGCCTTAAAGGACAATCGACAAAATTATTGATACTTATATATATATATATATATATATATATATATCTATTTAATATTTATTAACATCATCTTTGAAGTCGGTGCCAGCCAACCGCTGCCGTTCCGTACCGTTCGAAAGTTTGTTGCAAAAGTAGGATTAAACTGTCCTTCTTGGCTGGCACCGACTCCAAAAATAACCGTTAGTAAATGTTTATATATAACAAACAAAAATAATCATCCAAATCCATGCATAACACGCGGAGTTATCGCGTAACAAACATACAAAAAAAGCAACATACCGACGAATTGAGAACCTCCTCCTTTTTTTGAAGTCGGTTAAAAAATTCAATCCACGTGTTGAAGAAACATTGTCCCCTAACTCACATCGCTAGAACAGACAAAGAAAATGATGAAATAGGTAATTAAACTTAGATAAAGAGTTTTCGATAAAAATCAAATGTTTTTTTAAATGTTAGATATCGACAGACGAGCATGAGGTTCACTTGATGGTAGGTTAATGATGCGGTGACGACCTACTTTTTACTTCGAGCATTCGGAAATCCATGGACTGAAACCGAAACGCGCAATGTGCACTTCACGGTTTTTCCATCTATGAACGGTGGTTCGTTACCTGGTCGGAGTTTCAATATTCCGTCCACCCGATCAATGCCCGAAGTTACCAGAAGTGGGGAATACATGCTTACAGAAAATTATAAACATACCGTCCCGGTGAGATTCGAACCCACGACCCATAGGATGCGCACAGAAGGTGTTCGTACCTATAAGGTATTTATGAAAACTTTGAGAGGAACTAAGTACATATATAAGTTTAAATCATATTGATATCGCATTCACCTATTTCCGTACTGTTTTGTTCCGTACGAAATAATTTTATTCTTAAATTGTTTGTAGGAAGGAAGTGTATTTTTTATGTTTATTAATCCTTATATGGGTAAAACTACTAAACGCGCTACTCAAATGAGACAGTGTCGTTTGGCAGAAGTATTGATGAGATTGAAGATCATTTAAAACTGAAACATACAAAAAAATCATATAATTTAGTCCTCATCAAAAACTTCTGCTGAAGGGAACCACAAATTAAAACTAATTGTGTATATATTTTTAATTTTCTCAAAAAACTCCGAATCAATTCCGATATAATTTTAAATAAAATTGATATACTGTTGCTCTGTTATCATTGTTATTTTTGTTTTTAGCTGTAAGATATTCGTAGCTTTCAGGTCATGGCTGAAAATCAGCGTGGTAGGTTTTGGCTAAGTAGCCAAAGACTATCCACTTTATGCTGAGTCCATGACCGTTTCGTCGTTTTGTATATAACTAGTTTAAATATTTAATTATAATAATACAGTAGAATCCGTTTATTATGACTCCGCCTATATTGACCAACCGGTTATTATGACGTAATTACATTACGAAGTTTGGTTTTCATATACAATTCTTTATAAAAAAGTCGGATATAATGACTTCGCTTACAGTGACATGTCGCTTATTATGACCCATTTTTAATAGATTATGTCCGGTTATAATGACCGACACGATTCTTTACACCTTCGGTAATATTCGGTGATTCCCGGCAACGTTCGGCACGTGGCTCGATTTTGTTTTGAATCTCAGTGAGTAATTGACGTTTGAAGGTCACGCATTGTTTTCGTTTGTTACTGTGAAAAAATGTCATCTCAACGACGTAAAGCATTTACAATTGAGGATAAAGGTGTATAAAAACACTTGTATGTGTTATAATGTGCTGATTACGTGCAATTTTGATTTTGATTTAATATGTATGTTTGTTTCTGTATTAAAATACCTACTTAAGTATATTTACATAAAAAGGGTTTTTTATTTCACAAAACGCTTTGTATGACGTCCGCTTATTATGACGTGTTTGTCAATTCCTTTCGATGTCATTATAAACGGACTCTACTGTATGTTATGTGTTACGACGAATAAATATCTCTCTCTCTCTCTCTCTCTCTCATATATCTCTATATATGTATATCCTCTGAAATTTAAACTATCAAACAAAAATAGAATCATTTGCGGAATTATCGCGTAATAAACATACAAAAAAAAATAACAGTCGAATTGAGAACATCCTCCTTTTTTGAAGTCAGTTAAAAACGATCCGTGTAATTACAAATAAGAAGCACAATCGTATTTGCAAAATATATAAATATTTTTATTTATTATGGGGAGTTCGGAGCTGGGTGGACTTGCCAGAAGTATCGCCCGAAATACCAGTACGAACTAGACCATACTAAATACTGCCAAATATTTTCAAGTATTTAAAAACCTGGTTTTCGAACCTGGTCTTTTTACGGACTCTACTTGGAAGCCCTATTGAATATGGAAAGTATACATATTATCTTATCGTTAACTCGAACTTTTTTAATGAGCCCCCGAGGAATCCTAAAGGGACGCTGCTCACATTATAATACAATATTACATTTATGTAAATGTATCATGCCCGAGATATTATTATATAATGTATTTTTAAGTAATATCGAATCGCGTTCTCACAAATGAAGTAGCGATGTTATTACAAGCAAGCATCAGGAAACGATTGGAATCAAAAAGGTTTATTTCCCCAGACATTGCGAAGTTCTTTCATGTTAGTGGTTATCCTGGGGATTGAGGCAGACGCATTTCTGTGTCTGTTTCACCAAGCACCAGACTTTACAGATAAATAAGTGATCAGACTTCTGTACCTGCTTGCTGCACTGAAACATTTTTTTAAATATAGTTTCTCCACGAATAGAATCCGGTACCTCCGAAGCTAAACGCATCGTGCTTACCACTGATTCGCGGAGGCGGTAGGCTATAGTCAGCATTGCTATAGTCAACATAGAAATAATATATATCTGAGAAAAACACGAGAAAACGGTCGACAAAATTTTGTCGCGGTTGTCATGCTAGGCCGGCTGAAATATATTATATTATCTGGGGGCACGGTAGTGCCCCCGCCAAGTCGAGCAAAAAGCGGCACGGCCGTACTATCCTTTTCTCGAAGTAGTTCGGGCCATTTTCGACCCCCTATAACTTCGTTGTGGATAAAACTAGAATCCTGAATTTTCAGTCACTAAGTAGGCATTGTATAAACTCGGTATATTTCAAATATCATTCTGTTTGAACCAGTAGTTTAAGAATTATAACTAGTCAAAGTTTGATAATTTGTCACTCACTCACTCACTCACTGACTGACCGATCATCAAAACTCTAAGGCACTTCTAGCAGACATAGAAACTTGAAATTTAGAATACAATTAGTGTTTAGTCTATAAATCAAGGAAAAACTACAATATTTTGAAATTTCGGTCCAGTTTTCTAGATATACAATTTTTTTTTGTATTTCTGTATGTAATGAATAACTTAAAAACTACTGGACCGATTTTAAAAATTCTTTTACCGTTAGAAAGCTACATTATCACTGAGTAATATAGGGTATTTATTACTAGAAAAAATAGAGATCCTTAGAAATCCCTACTAAAAACAACCCAAGGTATAAAAAAATTAGCCATAAAATGTCTTTCATCGCATGTGCTGCGGAAAGTATTGATGATAGAACAAAAAAACGTTCTACAATATTATAGAACATATCAAAATCTACAAAAACCTTCACGAGACCATATATCCAACTATTGTAGTTATGTCACTATAACTACTTTTTTACATTAAAAAGTTGATAAAAATGCCGATCAAAATCAGACTGTTATCCATACCTTTGTATTAATTCTTATCCAAATAAACTAAGAAAAGGACTATCTACAAAAAGAAATGAGATGCCATCAAAAACATAAAATGTAAAAAAAGCCAAGTCTTGCAACTCAGTTCTTCTATCGTAAAAAGTTGTGAGATCTATATAATACCAAGTCGGTCAATTTATTCAGTCTCTACTGAAGGATCCTTCTGTCTTAAGTAATTACATAATAAGCTAACCTAACAATATCTTATAGTGATCATATCAATGCCAATATTAAAAATCTTTGATATTTAAAATAAATAGATTGACTTGGCAATCGCACTAAACAATCTAATTTAATATAATATGTATTACTTGTGAGATACATTATGTTTTTAATAAAATAAAAAAAGATACATTGTGATTTCATGCGATAGCCGAGCCAATCTATTTATTTTAAACATCAAAGATTTTTAAAATTGATATTGATAATATGATCACTATAAGATATTGTTAGGTTAGCTTATTATGTAATTACTTAAGACAGAAGGATCCTTCAGTAGAGACAGAATAAATTGACCGACTTGGTATTATATAGATCTCACAACTTTTTACGATAGAAGAACTGAGTTGCAAGACTTGGCTTTTTTTACATTTTATGTTTTTGATGGCATGTAATATTATTCGCGATGTAAGAGTCAGATGGACGTATCTACATTTCCTCAATTTTACAGGAGACTTAGAAATACTGTGACAATCCGCCACTTACATTTTACCAGCTTTTTAATACAGATAGTCTAAAAAACTATTTTTGGATTTTTTGTAGGTATGTTCATCAGGTTCTTATACCGCGTTATTAAGTAGGTAGATAAAATACACAAGTTAGACTCACCTTAAAGTCTAAGTCACAGTTGTAGTCCTTGTCAAATGGGAAATTGCATTTCTTTATCTCGTGTTCGTGTATTTTCGACCGCCAAGTTGGAACGTTTATCATTGCTATGCAAATATTCCTGCGAAGATTTTTCATCAATCCGTCTTGCTGGAATAACTTTTCAAACTTCTTAATATAGCAATTTAAAAACTCTTTAAAAGAAAAAGAGGTAATTAAGAATAAATTAAAATAGTTATAAGTATGAATAATGGTTTCATTTCTTTGTTCTTTTTGTTTTATATGTGATTTCGGTAATATAAAATGAATTATTTGGAAGATATTTTGTTTTTAGTGTCTACTTTACGTGTTTTTTTTCGTAAAAAGGTGGAATCGACAAATAAAATCAACATCTATCCTGAAGTCGTTTCGCAAAATCCCTAGAGATCCCTACAACTCATATATATATATATCATATTCGAAGCAATATTTAAAAAAAAACACTATTTTTGTAATTAAGATATTAAGACAATTAAAGGAGTATCAACATGTAATTAAAATAAATAATACAGCAGGTACAGTTATATATCGTGCATAGAATTCCAGAAATTTTACTCATCGCACTATGTGTATCCTCGCTAGCCCGCACTCTAGATTATATGAATGCTATACTTATATACTCTAGCTATGCATCAGAATGTTGGGATTTCAGTCATAAATAGACAATATTGTAAGCGAGCAATATGGAATGAAGTGATTACTCTATCATGAGATAGTTTACATAACAATTGCGGTCGTTAACACAAATGGAGCACTCAACCGCGCGAAATATGTTACGATTTTACACCAGCTAATGGAATAATCTCTGTCAATTTACTATAATATAATTCGACTAAAATAAATTACTGGAAACCGATTTTCTGATTCATGTGATTCATTCTTAATATATGTACATATGTATATTAGTTTAACATAGAGTTATTGAATTCCAGTTTTCATGATTGACAATTCTAATACCATGGAAGTCTTTGAACTATCTAATTGTTACTTTTCAGTGGCGAGGAGTGCTAATCAATTCCTATTGGCTATATATACTATGTCAATGGCTATATAATATACTAGCAATCCGCCCCGGCTTCGCACGGGTGCAATGTATCAGATCATGATAATAAAATCGGTCGAGTAGTTTTATGTGGATAATTTTCCCCGTTTTTGCAACATTTTTCACTGATGCTTCGCTCCTATTGGTCGCAGCGTGATGTTATATAGCCTAAAGCCTTTCTTGATAATTGGACTATCCAACACAAAAAGATTTTCTCAATTCGAACCAGTAGTTCTTGAGATTAGCGCGTTCAAACAAACAAACTCTTCAGCTTTATAAAATTAGTATAGGTAGATTTAACCGAAGAAGCGATTGATGAAGGAAAGTTCGAAATTTTGTGGCTTGTGAATTTTTGGAAAAGCTTACATTTTGATATTTCTACCTTCGCCACTGCAACTTTTACTTAACTTCAGTTGATTGTCAAAATATGGTCATCATATCCGTATCCGTGTATAAATATTGAACTACTATCTATTACTTACGCTAGTATTAGTAGTTCAATATTTATTCACCCTATAAGCAATCCTAATTCTTATGGTATTGTAGACATGGGTAACTCAGCGAAATTCCCTGCGCCAACTCAGCAACTCAGGCGCAGTGTAGTGCGTCGGCTCCTTGAGTCAACTCAATATTGCGCCACGACGCAACAAAATGGGACGCGCAAAGCGAGCAGTGAAACCTCCGAAACGCACGCAACTCCACGCTCATAGTTCACTCAGTGAGTGGGTACTGCGCCGTGCGCCAACACATTATGAATGTGTGAGCTGACTCACCCTGCGCAGTGAAGCGTGCCGGCGCAATTGCGCGGCGCAGCGCAGTGTTACCCATGTCTATGGTATTGTATAAATAAATCCTAAATCATATGGTATTTAAAAAGATATGTAAGTCGGTTTATCAACCTTTTTACGCCTGCTACAGAAATGTTCTCTTCATAACCTTGAAAACAGTTACTAAAATAGGAATTATTTTAATGAAAAATATATTATATAAAATTTTAAATCTACGAGCCAGGGTGACCGTATCAGTCTTCACTGAGATCGAGGATACCGTTTGTCATCCTCAGACATCCAGTTTCCGACGGGCTTGTAGTCCGTAGTTCGGTTTGGGCTCCAGCTGGGTTTGACATGTTTATTAGTTTCTATATTTTTTTTCCTAAGTAAGCTTCAAGCATGAAGCGAAAAGGAATATCCTACCGAAAAGATTTTCATTTAAAGTAAAAGCAATATTATCTTTTATTAAATAAAATACTTTATAACGGATTAAAACGCGATTTATTGATTTTATTTATGCCGAAGTTTCGGATGCTTTTCAGCAACGGCAGTCTGCTGTGACCACTGTTTATGAAAAGAGAAAAAATAAAGTAGGTATATAAAATATATATAACCAAGACGAGTACGTACATATTAATTGCACATTAAATAAAGTTATCAGATCTTATGGAAAGCTAAGCTCCTAGCTCTCCTCGTCCATATTTTTTTTTTAAAGACGGGAATTCATTTACGCACTGGGTACCCCACCGTGAGATGTTATGCGGGGGGAGTGTGGGACTCAAGCTCACCTGGTGATACTCTACTAGTCAGAAAGCCGGGCGAGTAATACCCACTAAACCTCTCTTGACCCTCAGGTCCGCCGATATGAGGTTTTAACCCCGACGGAATTTATGGTCGAGAGTGGAGATCGTGAGTAGGATCGAGGAGGTACGCATAACGCTTCCTTGTCCTCCCACCACGTCTTTCCGCCCTCAGAGGATCAATAGCGATCCTCTCTGGCTCTCTTTCAGTATTATCTTTCTGCAGCATAACACGCTCACAGAAGGAGACCACTGCCTTCCATGCCTCTTTACTGTCCAGCATCTTGGAGACGACACCCGACAGCGAGAGATCCAAGCTCTCCACGCCCTAACCTAACACTCTCTCATAATAGTGTAGGATTATGCGCGAATCCTACTCTTGAGGTCTTTATAACCCCTAAATCTTAGACAAAATATGTGGCTTAGCCCTTTCGTTACTCAAGGACCTAGCGCTGTCCAGACCGAATCTATTAGATTACAAAAATACGACGAAACGCTTCCAGAAAAGGTAGGTATAGGTATAGTATAGGTGCTCTGCGCTTCCGTTGCCTCGTCTTGGCGGTAGATGTATTTCATTCTTGTCACGTGTCCCTTAAATTTCACCCCTGTTTGCCTAAATGTAAACTCGCTCTCTTGCAGATTAGTACACAAACTCGCCCCCCCCCACAATAACAAGATACGTTAAGATTTTGTATGTTACAATGTGTTTTTTTTGGAATATAACTTTATGTGAATCTAAATAAAATACTATATAGGTAATCCGTTACCTAAAATAAATGCGATTTATTATTTCTATTATTTATGCCGACGTTTCGGATGCTTTTAGGAAACCGTGGTCGCGGCAGACTGATTCAAATATGTATTTATAAAATTAGTTAATTTATTTGTTGTTATTGTATTTTAAGGACTTTTATCTTTATCATTTAAGATCTGTCCCGTGAGTGTGTGATAAATATTTTATCTTCTTTGTTTGGAATTATTATACTATTTTGAAAATTGAGCCTCTTTTTGATGAAAGAAACCTTTTCAATCAGTAAACTGATTGGTTTTTAAAAATATGCTTAGAACAGGCCTAAAAATACAAAACCTCTTTTATAACCCAGCTTCGTACGGCTACACTAATGAAGAAAATGAGAAAAAATCAATTTTTTGGAAAAAATATGGAATTATAATATATTTCTGACGACCTATTCTCATACCTAAATCGGTCGAGCCGTTTCGGAGGAGTGTGACCACAAACACTATTTTTATTCTAGTAGTGTTATTCTAGTTATTTACTTCTTGTCATTATTTAGAAACGATAATATATATTTTCCGAATTCTTAGCTTTCTATCATCAAAACCCAGTAAGTATCAGCGCTATCAACGCCAACAGGCTTGTTATAATCTAGACTTTGCACTTAAGTAGCTTATAAAGCTGTCTTTGATTTTGAATGTATAAGATATTACCGCAAGACTAAACTAATAATATTATGTATAATAGTCGACAAAAACAATTTCGCAAATTTATGCCGTAATATAATTGTTTATTTATTTTATCGCAATATTTATGAGAATTTATTTGTTTTTTTTATCTCAGAAACCTCTCATGTGACTATAGTTAAATTTTATTATACAATTTATTACCTTTTGTTTGTCTTAATATACTATATACTGACATTATAAAGAGGAAAGATTTGTATTTTTGTTTGTTATGAATAGACTCAATAACTACTGGACCGATTTTAACACCACTACTAAAAGAATGCTACATTATCAGCGAGTAACATAAGCTTTTTTTGTGTACAGCACATCTACAACGTTAATAGAGGATGGCGTGATGGAGGGCTAACATTTTTTGAATAACTGAGCTGGCAACAGAACAGGTAGGTTATCTGATGGTAAGTAATCACCGCCACAAATGGATATGACTGGAACGTCTTAAATGTGTTGCCAGCCTTTTTATAAAATTATAAGCGCGTTTTTTAACAGGTGAGGTCATAGGCACACTGAAACGCTGCACTACCTATAACTAAACCGACCTATATACATACATTATTAGAAAAATCAACATTTTTTTTTATGTCAGATATCGACAGACGAGCATGAGGTTCACTTGATGTTAGGTGATACCTCAGCCACAGAACATCAGTCAATGATGCGCTGTCGACCTAATTTTTACTTCGAGCATTCGGAAATCCATAGACTGACACCGAAACGCGCAATATGCACTTCACGGTTTTTCCATCTATGAACGGTGCAGTGGTTCGTTACCCGGTCGGAATTTTGATATTCCTCCCACCGATCAATGCCCAAAGTTACCAGACGTGGAGAAAACATGTTTACAGAAAACTATAAACATGTTCTCCCGGATGGGATTCGAACCCACGACCCATCGATGCGAACGGCATGTGCACTACCGAACGCGCCACCGAGCCCGTTAAATTTTAAAAATACATTGTATTTTCAAAGATAGCAGTCGTATTATGGTTCATGAAGTTAATTTCTCCAAATAATAAGGTTAAGTGTAAAGTAGAGCGTCATGTTTGACGGGCTCGTTGGTGCGTTCGGTAGAACACCTGCCGTGCGCATCGATGGGTCGTGGGTTCGAATCCCACCGGGAGCACATGCTTATAATTTTCTGTAAGCATGTTTTCCCCACGTCTGGTAACTTCGGGCATTGATCGCGTGGGAGGAATATCTAAATTCCGACCGGGTAACGAACCACCGTTCATAGATGGAAAAACCGTGAAGTGCGTATTGCGCGTTTCGGTTTCAGTCTATGGATTTCCGAATGCTCGAAGTAAAAATTAGGTCGACAGCGCATCATTGACTGATGTTCTGTGGCTGAGGTATCACCTAACATCAAGTGAACCTCATGCTCGTCTGTCGATAACTGACATAAAAAAAAAAATTGTTTTACGGACACGTCGTGTCGGTTTTGTTGTTTGAAGTTGTGCCTGAACCTTACCGTGCTCGACTTCCATTCATCGAGATGGTGCGGGTGAATAGACTGTTTGTGAAGTGTTCTCATTTCAATCATTCGGAATCGAGAGGTAAAATGCACCTCATGGTTTTCATCATTACCAGGAATTACGGTATTTCATTAAATAGCTGAAGTTTTTATCCTTTTTGTAAAACTCTACCCGTGACGACGCTTGCTGTAAATCATTTTGAAATTTCAGGATTAATATAATATTATGGAAGTAGAATAAATGGATAAATAAGAATCCTCGCCTTCGCTGGCTGAACTCTGGTCTGTGGAAACAAGAATGTCAATTGAGAATAAAACTTTTGCACGTCTGTATAGCTTATTCTGCAAAACGTATGCGGCTATGTTAGTTTATTAAAGTTAATATAAAGTATAATATGAATTTGTGAGTTTTTATTTAGGGTTGGCAGACGGCAGATATCTTGCTGCTATCTTTTAATTATGACAAAAATGTTTGAGAGATTTTTAATCCGCGGTAGGTATCACTAGATTTGCGCATAGAATATTTTTAAAATTTTTCTTTTTTAGTGTATAATAGTGTTGGAATATTGTTTATTTTTCTCAAATATTGAAATAAAGGTTTAAATAATGAAATTAATATTATTTTGATTAATATCATATTATTATAATGGCTATACAGGGTGGAAAGAATCAATGGGCCCTGGAGGAAAACTACTTTAAATCCTTAAGATATATTATTTTACTTAAAGGAACCATTCCTTTATTTTTAAAAAGAAACAAAACTGCATTCAAAGATTTTCTAAAATTATCTTGTCTCCCCCATATCTCGTACCCGGAAATCGAACCAGCAAAAAATTCTAAATTTAAACTTTCGCTATTTTATTCCACTAATCGATAGAATCAATGTTTAGGTAAACATTTTCTGTCAGTTTACGTGTCCTTCGTATCAGAACTGATGATAAAATAAAATTAATGTTATATTTCATGATCTTTTTTATTTCTAAGACCAAATGTTTATAAGACAGATTTTATTCTGAATATTGATTCTATCGATTAGTGGAATAAAATAGCGAATGTTTAGTTTTTGGATTTTTAGCTGGTTCGATTTCCGGGTGAGGCGAACGAATTTTAGAAAATCTTTGAATGCAGTTGTGTTTCTTTTTAAAAATAAAGGAATGTTTCCTTTAAGTAAAAATCTCTATGTTAAGGATTTAAAGTGGTTTCCCTCCAGGGTCCATTGATTCTTTCCACCCTGTATAAATATGACATTTTATATAATTCATTCATATTTCTATGTGTTAAAATGTGAATAAATAATATAAATCCACAATCACTTACATAGAAAACAATTTAAAAGCTAACTGCGGTTTTTATTTAAGATACTAAAACATACTAGTATTATATTTTAGTAGAACCTGACAACCCCAATCTGTCCAAACTTTAGTCGAAGGAGCGCCAAGTATTCTGAGTTATTCTTGCAACGACATAACTTTGGAAGTTATTTCGCGTATGTAATTATTATTTATACTTTATTTTTAATAATTTTACAGTCCATTTCCTCTTTCACTGGTACGAGTATACATATCTAATTAATATACTATTTTACTGGGTGGGAGGAACTATTAACAATCTTCCCATGTATAAACAGTGCCAATAATAATTAAGTATTAAGTATAAGATCTAGGTGACATTATAACTATAGTGAATGATTTTTTTTTTTTTTATTAGAGGAGGCAAACGGGCAGGTGGCTCACCTGATGGTAAGTGACTACCGCCGCCCATGGACATCCGCAACACCAGGGGTCTTGAGGATGCGTTGCCGGCCTTTCAGATGATAACATAAAATGAAGGTAATGAAAATCAGTCATGACTACTTCATTGCGGCTTGACAGTAGGAATGTTACGGAGGTGGTTTTATCGGAACCGAATTTGGAATCGGACTTTTAAATCTGATTTGTCGGAACCGGAATCGGAGGCAGAGCAAAAAGAGATAGAAGAGATGTGTAATAAAATAAAATTATAATAATGTCGTCACTTTCATTCATATCAATAAAAAAAAATTAACATCTTCCTAAGGTTCAAATTTTCTTAATTTAAAACAGCGGTAAATTAAGTCAATTGACACTGATGCGGCCATTAAAATGAAATGAAATTAAAGTTTCATAAACTTCTTCGGTTTGACATAAAAGCTTAACTCAAGTCTGTAAGTTTATTTAAGTTCTGATAGGAAGCGAGTTTGTTTTAATTTTCTGTAAACGTTCTCATTACCTCTGACCACTTCAGGCATTTAATGGTTGCGAGGATCGCTCGAAATCAAAATATAACGTACGACGAGAATTATGCAGTAACATAAATCACTACATATTATAAAACAAAACCTCCGCGGCGTCTGTCTGTTCGTGATAAACTCAAAATCTACTGAACAGATTTTAACACACGGCATCACGGTCCTCTTCTCCGATGGCCCGTGTTGCTCTATGCTCTAAGACAAACAAAACATGTAGACATTATATGCGGTACTACCCGTTCGAAGCTGGGGCGGATAGCTAGTCTATACTATACTATATTACTATATAATATTATATTACTATATAATATTATTATAAAGAGGAAAGATTTGTATTTTTGAAGTTTTGTATTTTTGTATGTTATAAACTCAAAAACTACTGGACCGATTTTGAAAATTCTTTCACCAATAGTAAGCTACATAATCAGCGAGTAACATAGGCTATGTTTTGTGTATAGTACATCTACATTGCACCCGTGTGAAGCCGGGGCGCGTTGCTAGTAATAAATATATTGCGACACTTCAACCGTCAACGTATAAAGAGAATATAAAGTCATGTTAGGAGCAGTTATTCCAATTAGGTTAACAGCCTTCGTCTCGTAGGTACTTCTATCAAGAACTCTCAGCACTTAGACGTTTCTACAATATTCATGTGCAAACGCTTGAAGAGAAGAAAACTAACATTAAACGGAATCCGGAATGACTTGATGATTTCGATGTTTTTTACTTCGAGTAGCGAAAGCGCAATACGAATTTCACAATGTTTTACTCAATAAAGAATTGTTGTTGTATAATTATAGAAATATTTCTAGATTTCAATATGCTATTTTCCCACCTCTATTCTATGTCACTGATTTTCTGTGAACATTAATTATTACAAAATGCTATAAGCGTGTGTGATGTCTGAATGTTTATTTATTTTAACATAAATTTTATGCATATTATTTCCGATATTTTAATAGTTATTCTTTTATTCGGGACAAAGAAGAATCTAATAAATAAGAGATCATTGAAATCGGTACAGCCGTTCTTGAGTTATAAATGGTGTAACTAACGCGACTTCGTTTTATATATTCTACTTATATATTTAAAGAGATAAATAAGCGAACTATTCAAGAATCGACGTCGGGTATAAACAAATAAAGTGAATTCTTTCATTCACAAATAAACCAATGTGATCATGTACAACTAGTTAGTGCGATGCAATAAGTAATTGTTTCAGCAAAGTTGTGAATTGCGTCACGTACGAGCATCTAGAGGATGGAGTGTGGGAAACTCATTAGCAATGCTTTTAAAGTGTAATCGTGAGCGAAGGAAACTCAGACACGCAAGCGAATAGAGGTACGAAATAGTAATTGGATATTAAGAGGGTTAGAAGTAAGAAGGGAAAAGAAATAGCTTAACAATAAAAAAGGAAAGGAATAGTTGAGAATTTGTAATAGTTACTGGTAATAGTGATTGAGAAATATAACTACATATAACCGGCAAATAAAATGTCATAACAAAAAACGCCTGTTTTGATACAACGAGATTTTTATGACATTTCTTAATTTTTTATTTTGATTTCGTAGGAACGCTTGTAGTAATAACACTGAATTTTTATATGCAAATAACGTATTGGCGTATACCTACTTCTATAATATCGCTACTTAAATGGCGAAAACTAATTGTGCTATGACCAATGATATTCTAGAATATCATTGGCTATGACTCTTTTTTTCCTGGACAGCGATCTACATCACGCCTCTTTCCCATTGCGGTAGGCAGAGATCACGGCATTCCATATGCTCCGATCCTTGCATACCACTTGTATACTAGTGATACCTACATATATTCAGTGCCACAAATTACCATATATACAGTGATTTTCAGCATATGCCTTAAAAGACGTCAAGCCACGGAAGTCAGATGTAATATCTGACTAAACATAACAGAAAAATAGAACTAACATGGGAGAGTAAACCCGAGAATAGCAATTGCTGCCGTTATTTTTAATAAAATATGACCTCAAAAGAAAAAGTGATGCTATTTTATGTAATTAATATCGCGACTTGATCCGCCGATCACTTTTTGTTCCTTTCCACCATTTTGCAACACAATATCGGATCTGACATATCCAGAAAGAAAAATATCACGTGTTCTAACCATTTAATATAGTGTATTGTTGATCGAAGGTTCTAACACCGAGATCAAACACGCGGCCACGGTTCGAAGCCAGCAGTGAAGCCAGATTCTCGCAGCGCTACTAACACAGCAGCCATCCTACGACTCCGTAAGAAATCTAGCAAAGTACAATATAGAATTATGACTTAGCATGTTTGATTAGATTAGATTGAGAGAAATCCTCTAAAAACAATTTCATTCACTCGAGTAATCAAAGAATGTTTTCGATTACTCTAAGGAATTTATAAAGGACGATCAAACATGATTAAATTCAGTTTATTACTTATTAAAATAAATTCTAACCACATTCTTTTTTAAATTTATAAAAATACATACATTTTGGAATAAAGTTTTAATCATGTTTATGAATTAGTAAAAATAAGTACTTCAAAGAGACATGAGTCATTTTTTGAATAAACATTTTTATATTAAAATGAAATTACAGAAACTGACTGAATAACCAAGGCTTTCAGTAATCAAATCTGTTAGTTTATATATCGGATTTCAATACTGAAGCTGAATGGGGAAACGCGGTACATGGATGGTATTAATTAGTGATGTTATGGATATGTTTCAGATATGGATAAAATAATAATATCATACCGGTTTCAGATACGGTTACATCCGTAACTGTATAACATTGGTTCTTTGTTCATTATCGGTTTTTTCCAACCCTCTTTTTGTCCAGTCAGTATTTCGAATACGTTTTCAGGAATGACGACATGTATTACCTACTCGTTTTCCTTTCCATTATATAAATAGATGCTTCGACGTTGTCCTAAGGGATTTGTCTGGATATAATGTGACTGCCTCCATAGCTCAGTAGTTAGCGCGTTCACACGCGGTCTCGGATGCGAATCTGGGGATACAAGATTAAAAACATGTTTTTATTGGGCAGGTTATAAAAGAAGGTTAGAAGAACGACCAGCTATTCATTTCTGTATATAAAAATGATCAATGAAGGTAATTGTGTATAGTATATTGTACTATACTTAATTGTATTAAGAGAAAATATCAGTAAGAAACGCTATGTTACTCTGTTATGAAATTGATTAATTGAATGTCGATATGAAATTTCTCCTATAAGTTTTAGTTGCACAAAACAAAAAAACTCTTAAGTGTGTTATTTCTAAGTAGTGGTGGAAGTATATATTGTTTTTCCAATTCCAATATCTAATTAATCAGATCACATAATATAATATACGAGCTATATACCATAAGACTCGTAATATTCCGCGATCATCTCACCGCAGTACGAAAACCAGAAGTCGTTTGAACAAGTCGAGTCACAGCGAATGCAATGAAAATTTGTGAGAAAACACAGCCGAGAGCGACATCAATAAAACAATTGCGCGATTCAAGCTCCATTGGATACCTTGTGGGTAAGTGCAGAGTCTGTTTTGCAAAGATACGCGACATTTATTACCACACTGAAACAATTTCGAATATACCTTTTAGCTTTATTTAAAGTCGGAATGGGTAAGTATGTTTATGTTATAGACAATATGATTATGTAGCGATTATACATTATGGAGTATGGACAGACATAATTGTCTAAACTATGTCGTTAAATTAATACATTAATTACTTTATCTAATAACATTAATCATTGTTCTAATTGTAATGCTGAGACTTCAATAAATATATACTTACATATAAGTTTTATTATTATAAATAAAAAATAAAGACGTTTTAAACGTTTGTAACAGAACTTATTGCCGAACAATTTTTTATTTGTTTTATGTTAGATGTCGACAGACGAGCATGAGGTCCACTTGATGGTAGGTAATGCCACAAAACATAAGTCTATGATGCGCTGTCGACCTACTTTTTACTTCAAACATTCGGAAATCTATAGACTGAAACTATCGCAATATCGCACCGCACTTCCCGGTTTTTCCATCTATGAACGGTGGTTCGTTACCCGGTCGGACTTTCGATATTCCTCCCACCTGTTCAATGCCCGAAGTTACCAGACGTGGGGAAAACATGCTTACAGAAAATTATAAACATGTGGTCCCGGTGGGACGAACCCACGACCCATCGATGCGCACGGCAGTGTATAATATATCGTGATTGTATAGTGACAGGCTCCTAAGCGCGATCGCGTTGGTAGCCGTGCGCATTGATGGGTCGGGGGTTCGAATCTCACCGATCGGGTGGGAGGAATATCTAAATTCCGACCGGGTAACGAACCACCGTTCATAGATGGAAAAACGGTGAAGTGCATATTGCGCGTTTCGGTTTCAGTATGGATTTTCGAATGCTCGAAGTAAAAAATAGGTTGACAGCGCATCATTGACTGATGTTCTGTGGCTGAGGTATCACCTACCATCAAATGAACCTCATGCTCGTCTGTCGATATCTGACATAAAAAATATATATACCAATATACCTACGTACCTACTCGTCAAAATACGTCAAATATTATTGGGTACTCTGTCTCTCATGAAATGATTCAACAGTTAGGTTGTCGTTTTTAAGAGCTGACATCGTACGAGACAAAAGTTTGTTGAAACTAAGTACTATAGTATTTCAACTGCAGTCTCCGCCAGCCATTTTAGAACTACTAATTAGTTCTGAAACAAAGTCTTAACTGAGAGATAAATTGTCTAAATTACTATGCTTTTGTTTGAACTTTTGAAGGCAACTAGATTGACTATACAATGCTCTTAGCACGTATTCAAAACTTGGTAAAGCGATGGATCTGATAAATAAAGTTAGGATATAATAAATACTGTGGAATTAATTATCGCCTTCAGTGTTTTCAACTGATGACGATCTCTTTGGTTTTAAGAAACGAATTTATACATTATTTTTGTAAGGTTTTTGGGTCGCGGAAGTCCATAAGTGGCGATGATAGCATCTGTCGGTTGACTGCTCTGTAAAAGTAAAATTGCTCTGTTGTTTGTTTAAATTATACTAGCCGTCCCCGCCCGCCCGCTTCGCTAGGCGAATTGTAAAGCATAAACGAATATGAACTATCCACATACATTTGAAAAAAAATGGTTAAGGGTTGATGGAATTCAAAAAATGAATAGCCTAAAACCTTCTACAATTAATTCCGCGTCGAATGGTCATGATATCATGCCGATCGGTCCAGTAGTTTTCAAGTTTATCGATAACAAAGAAAAAAAAGTTGCTTATATATATATAGATTTCGAATGAACGATTGGTAGAAATTTAAATTTAAACCAGTTCACGGTTTCTAGAATATACAGAAGGTTTGTGGAGACAGGTTCTTACAAAAGGAGACGTGCACAGGCAGAACTCGAGCAACCACCGGTCGTGATGACCGATTTATTGTTATAACTTCCCTGCGAAATCGTTTCCTCACGTCAAGTAACATCAAAGTGCGTGGAGTAAACGTTAGTGCACGAACAATAAGAAGAATATAATATTAATTTGTTATTTTTATTGAGCCTTTCTTTAATCCATGTTTTTATATTTATAAGTTTACTGCCTTATTCATAAACGTATTATACTTGATATAGTTAAAATATGTTTTGTTTCTTTCGTTCTGTAGTCTTTTTAAATTCGATAGGGCGAGGCAAAACATATTTTAACTATATCAAGCTTATAATACGTTTACGAATAAGGCCGTTAGTACATATATAACACACATATAGATACATATTTCTTTATTAGTTTCTTTTTTTTATTATTCTTAATTCACTGGCGTCGAACCGCGGACACCGGACCAGTCAGAACTCAGAATACCAGCGCTGTTCGAATGCCTGGCTCGCGATCATTCGACAGCATAAGCTGCGACTGGTGCCATTGCCAAGAACATTTTTACTTGTTTATTATTTAAGTTTTTTGGCAATAAATCGTTTTTTACTTTTAAATTACATACTTAATTATAAATAAATACTTATTATTTTTTTACTTTAACTCATGGCCCCACTTTGGGTCCTCCAAGAACCCCCCCCTCCTCCAACTGTCTCCAATTCTTTCTGTCTTTGTCTGCCGTTGTTTGGATGTTTTGTTATTACTTCATATAAATGGGAACTCCATGAACATTGGTCATGACCACGCTTTTGAAAGGCAGTTCACTAAAATATGGCGAGAGGGCCGATGGCTGGCCATGCGTCATACTCGTGAACGGGTGCTACTTGTGGTGACAGGTCGGACTTGAATTCGTGTATGCGGTGATATTAGTTATTTCGACTATGTATTTGCGTGTTGTTCCCACGAAAATGTAAGTGCGTGCTCCTATTCCACCATGCCTACTGCTGAGAGAGGACAAATCTTTGTTTTTTTTTCTTGTTTATATTTTTTTATTATTATAGTTAATTACATAAATATGTCATATGGAAAATGGTGTAATGGTTGCAGCGCCCTACAAATATTTTGTAAAACAAAAAATTGGCGATAAAAAAGAGTGACGAAGAGTTTCTTGCCAGTTCTTCTCTTCCGTTCTACGCCCTTGATTTGAGAACTGGCGGTAAATGTAAAATTAGAAGCATTTAATATGTATTTTTTACTGACGTTCATAAGTGTACATTAATAAATGAATAAATAAGTTACCTAAATGAATAAATGATTTTTTGAATTTGAATTTGACTAATTGATCACACTTGCTTTTAAGTAGACACTTTTCTTTTTTGCCTTTTCCTAATCCAGTATCGCACTGACTCTTTCTAGATATCAAAAGCTCATCATTCGTAAAAATGTATATAACATATTTAAAAAAAACATTTTGATATTGACTTACAACCAATTATAATGGTAGGTATGTGGTGTCCAAACAAACTATGCTTATAATGTAGACACGAAACTACTTGTATGATTTGTTATGTATATTGATAATTTAATTGAGTTTTGTTTTGGTATAAATAATATGTTAATAGTTTAATTTTAATTATATATCAAATGTAGACAGATGAGCGTGAGTAGGTACATATTTTTACTGAGATTTAACTTGTTGTTTTTTTATCAATAAACCATAGTTCTTTAAGCGGACGGAAATTCGATATTCTGCCCACTCGTTCAGTGCCCAGTCATAGGGAAACGTTTTTATAGAATTATTATTAGTTGTCCGTCCCGCCTTCGCACGGCTAACCTAATGAGACCAAATCAATTTTTTCTCATATAATAGAAAAAAAATCGGTCGGAATCTGACTGCCGAAAGAAGTGAAAACTTAGAATTATTATGTGCGCTAGTCTGTCTACTCATAGCTATAAATATACTGGCTTTAGCATGACGGTGACGCGAATCTAGAAAATTTTCCTCTCTTAAAGCACTCAACGCGCCTAAAGAAGATTTTACTTCAAAACATCTGGATAGATACACCCTAATCATCTAGCGATATGAAATATTTCCTACCTGTTCTCATACCTACCAAATATACATACAGAATTTCATAAAATTCGGTTGAGCCGTTTCAGAGGAGAGCGACCAAAAACACAGTGACAGAAGATTTTTATCTATATAGATGACTAGTAACATTCCCCGGCTTCGCACGGGGGCAATGTACTATACACAAAAAAGCCCATGTTACTCGCAGATAATGTAGCTTTTTTTGAGTTATATCGTAACAAACAAACTTTCCTCTTTAAAATATTACATACATACATATAGATACATATACATCACGCCTCTTTCCCATTGGGGCAGGCAGAGATCACGGAATACCATATGCTCCGATCTTTAAATACCACTTTCGCTTCTTCCACTTTCATCAATACTTTCATACACACTCGTAGGTTTCGAGTACATTTGACCTGTAGGGTTATTCACGATCATTCGAAAACTTTCCGTAGCGATATATCAAACTTTCTACCATTTTATACTAAGGTTTTAATCGGAAACTCCCGAAGAATGCCGATGCTCAATCCTGTCGAAATTGAGAATACCATTTTCATATCCCATAGGATACGAAACACTTTAGTGGGAGAGCGTAGCTTTCCGGGCGGAATGATTACTGGCCCTTTTAATCTTAATATATAAAATTCTCGTGTCACAGTTTTCGTTGCCATACTCCTCCGAAACGGCTTGACCGATTTTGATGAAATTTTTTGTGCTTATCCGGTAGGTATCTATGAGAATCGGCCAACATCTATTTTGCATCCCCCTAAATGTTAGGGGTAGTCCACCCCTAAATTTTTTTTTTTAATTTTTGGACGAAATTTTTTGTTTTTATTTTTTTATAATGTGGCATTAAAAATATATACAACCCCTGCTTTTTTTGTCAAAAAATCTTGACCCGTGCGAAGCCGGGGCGGGTCGCTAGTATTAGTATAGATATAACCAATTAACCATGTCAATCTAGGTACAAAGTATTAAATATTGAACCAAGGAACCCGTCAAACTTGTCAGACTGATGCCATTATGAAATGTTTTGGAAAAACAAAGTTTGTACTGTGAACTTGTGAAATTTAAACAATAGTTCAAATATTCCGAAGCCACTAGCAGTGGAGTTTGGCTCAGTTTCAGATATTAGATTTCACAAATAACATCTTAGTATTTAAGGCTACAAATTGTTTTGGCAATGAATATTTATTTTATTTGTTGACCCCATAGCGATTATATTGAAAGTATAATATTTTTCTTACATGTAGGCAAAACGGATTATAATACAATATGCAATGTTTTTGCAACGTTAGATATCAACAGACGAGCATGCGGTTCACTTGATGGTAGGTGATACCTCAGCTACAGAACATCAGTCAATGATGCGCTGTCGACCTATTTTTTACTTCGAGCATTCGGAAATCCATAGACTGAAACCGAAACGTGCAATGTGCACATCACGGGTTTTACATCTATGAACGGTGGATTGTTACCCGGTCGGAATTTCGATTTTCTTCCCACCCGATCAATGCCCGAAGTTACCAGACGTGGGGAAAACATGCTTACAGAAAATTATAAACATGTCGTCCCGGTAGGATTCGAACCCACGACAAATCGATGCGCACGGCAGGTGTTCTACCGAACGTGCCAAGGAACCCGTTTAAAATCCGGCAATATTGTTGCTAAGCATAAGTTAGTAAATATTGTAAATAATTATTATTATTAATATATATAATAAAATATTGAAAATTTAGTATAATATTAATATTGTGATTGATTAAATATGTAATTTGAACTGTATATTGAAAACGTAATTATTTTATCAAAGTTAGATTGTATCGTTCATGCCGTTTACCTTTGACACAATTAATCGATCTCAGCGGACCTTTATCCAAGCCCTTATAACGAAAATTCAATGTCTGATGTAATTTAAGATAAGATTTACTTTGACTTTGATTATTACGTTTTAATAATCAAAATTGAGGATTTTATCAAAAATGTTCTATCTATTTTGGAAAACGAATTAATATTTGTATTGTGCTATCGTACAAAATCTCTGCAATTCATGAGATAGATGGTGGTTCTAATAGTTTCCTAATGAGGGCGTGTTTTCTAGATCAGCCCACCTAGCATGACCATCAAAATATATCTCGTGGACGAGTGAAGACAGACTAAGATATAAGATATCTCGATATATTAAATCTTGTCACCTACAACTTTGATAGACAAGATATCTCGATCGACAAATATATCTACTTTTGACATTAGAATTCGAGTTTTAAGTGTGTCATTTAAACTCGGAAAACATAAATACGTTATCTCTTTCTCGATCAAAACAGGAGAAAAGGGTCGACAAAATTTTGTCGTGGTTGTCATGCTAGGCCGGCAGAAATGTCATAATTCTAAACGACGTCAAATCTTTAAATGCTTTTCCTGAAAAATTGCATTTTCGCAAAAGTGATAGAGTTGTACTGGCGTGGGGCTGCGATATTAAAAAGGCGATTTTACTGGATATTGCCCGCATAGTGAGAAGGTTCTACCTGCCCCCACCAGTAGCCTGGGCTGATTATGGCCTTGCTGGCTATACTTTTATAAATATTTTATTTTATTAAAAATTATAAAAATATATAAGAAGTACACTTTTTACTAACCTTCTGGTCTCACTTTAACTTTTGTTAATCATATTTTATAAGTTCTATGACTTTCTCAGATTAGAATTTGTGAGTATGGTTATAATACAGGTATAAACAAGATAATTACAAGGAGTATTCGTGACAGAATGTGGCTTTAAATCTTTATTGAAGTACGTTTTTAAAACCATAAGAATAAGAATCAAAGAATAAAGAAAAGAATCGCAATCAGTCCCAGATTTAGAAGTGTGGAGGCCTTGGGGCAACAAAAGACGCCCCCTGGCTCCAAATCATTTTCTAAATAAAATTACCATTTTTTAAATATTTAAGAACAATTTAATCATGATTGTACATAGTACAGTAGGTTAAGGTAAAGCAGCGAAAAAAATATAAAAGGAAAAGTGTACTAGTGTTTACTCGTCGGAGTTTGAATGATTGTTTTTTGGAGTCACTATTGTGGGCCCCATGCAGTAGCCCCGGAAGCTCTCCCCTAAATCCGACCCTGGTCGCAATAAAAAGCTTTATATATTAGTGTAGTTGAGAACAGAGATGTATTTTTATAGCGGCTGCTCAAAGCGATCGTAACTTCTAATAAAAATAATGTAAAAATAACATAATGTGGAGGTAGCTAAGCTAGCTCTTTTAACTGACTATTAAATTTCTCCTCTTATAACGACTTTTGTATGATATTCCAGAGAGAATTTCTTTATGAAAGGTCCATTGTTGCAAGCATTTATTCAACATGGGCAATTGAGCTGTTTTGTATGTAAGTTATATTACAGTGAAATTTTATGGTATCTAGCTAGTAGCTAGTCTAAATAATGAAACAATGTAACCTTATTTTTGCTGGTTTTATTTTAACTGTCACAGGATAGCTTTATTAGTTTGGTCTTGAATGAATGAATGAATGTAAAACGTTTATTTAGCCCACGGAACAAGAATACTTCTTCTGTTCTGTGATTTAGCCACTATATATAACAAACATACAATACAAATGAACTCTTATAACTAAAATAATTTAAATTTAACTTAACTAAAATTACCTAAGAATAATAAAACAAAAGAAAAACAACACAAACAAATATGCATTACTACAAAAAACATCAAATGCACGGAAAATTATCAAATTAAAGAAACGGGGTAATAATCACAACAATAAAAATTGCAAAAAACAGAATAAATATTATAAATACAAAATATGACAATTTGAAATATAAAGGAAGTAGTCAGCACAAAGGCTGGTTGAGAAATTCGATTGGATTTTGTTGACAAGTCAGGGAATAAACTCAGTGAACGGACATTCACGAAACGCTTCTATTTTTATTTACCATCTTTGATGTTATAGGTTTTGTGCTTCTCTAAAAAAAAGGATTAGTGTCTTATATTGATACTATTCCACCGCGATTACGAGTGAGAAGTAACAAGAGAGCGACATTTTTATATTTTTCGAGAACCACCGTTGAAAATTGCGCAATACTACAAATAAAACCATCTGACAATCCTTACATTCATACGATAAAGTCAAGTTCATTTACAAAGGTCTTTTTCCGAGAAACGTAATTGAATTTGGGACGGGAAGGATTTTCTGCTTATAAATTTGTTCGAAGACGCTGTGCGAGCTCCCTTTCGTATATCATTAGATGAATTCTCTCTTAACTTGGTTTTCCTCACGATTTTAAAATACTTTCACCAAGGGAATTACGTGATGCATAGAAATTTAATTGAGAACATATTAAGTAAAGGGGTTCGTTGTACTGATTAATGGTTAATGGCTTGGTTGGTCACCTCGCGGTTACGGTTCCTGATTTAAATTATTATCGTTGATATTATAGTTTAATATCAATAAGGTAATTTTAATATACCGAATCGTTGATTTATATCATTATAAATGGTTAAAATATACGGCGGGCTGGTTGGCGCGTTTGGACACCTGCCATGTGCATCGATGGGTCGTGGATTCGAATCGCACGGGGACGACATGTTTATAATTTTCTGTAAGCATATCTTCCCACGTCTGGTAACATCAGGCATTGAACAGGTGGGTAACGAACCACCGTTCAATAATGGAAAAACCGTGAAGTTCATGTTGCGCGTTTCAGTTCAGTCTATGGATTTCCAAATGCTCGAAGTAAAAAAGTAGGTCAACAGCGCATCATTGACTGATGTTCTGGGGCTGAGGTATCTACCATCAAGTGAATGCTCGTCTGTCGAAATCTAAAATAAAAATTTCTTTTTTAACGAGTGAGACTCACGCAAGAAGAGAGTTGACGCAATTGCTCGGCGCAGCGCAGTGTTACACATGCCTAATTAAAAAAATAAATGCTTAAAGGTTTTAAATGCTTAACAGGCAATATTTTACTGCAATACAGTGCCTGGCAACATTTCTAGCAATGCCAGCCAGTCTATGCAATATTGCAGTAAAGTCCCAGCCATGTATATGGTATGGCCAAGCGTTTTCACGTGTAGTCGGCAATATTGCTTTACATTTGTGTTACCGAAGGACCTAGGACCGGGAAATTTGAAACAGAGGTGTCAAGGCGTTCTGTGCCAGGCGACATTTAAAATTCCATTATCCTATTTCCATTTTGTTGGGTCGCGGCGCAAAAACGGACGAAATTGAGTTAACGCAAAGAGCCGATGCAGTACACTGCGCTAGAGCTACTGAGTTAGCGCAAGGAATTTCGGTGAGTTTAGAGTTACCCATGTCTATTTTAAATTATTAAACCTCGCGAGATGGATCATCTCGCAAGGCTTCTCAAAAATTTTCGCCTAAGTCGACGATACTGCCGGTATCAACTTATTCTAAGTATATTTACATATTTACAATACTATTTACATTTTAAATGGAATATTTACATTTTAAAATGAATATTAATATAATATTAATTTCATAATTTTTTACTCTAATAATTATATAATGAGCAAAACTTACTGTTACTGTGATACAAGCACCTATTAGAGACATCTGTTGATGAACACTCGAGAAATCCGTAAAATAATTAATAATATCGTCGAAAAATAAAATATACTCGTATAACACTAACAATAACATTCTAACGAATCTAGTCGAATAGGGGAATCATAGGTTTTATTTCTTATTTATTTTTAAATTGCTGTGGTAAATCCATAAATAATAATAAATATTTACTCATTGTATACATTACAGACTATTGCAATACTTTCTCCAACTACCCTCACATTGCGATAATATAAATTTTTTCAATTTATTTCCATATTAACATTTCAATGAAGTATTGTTTATTATAATGAAATAGTATTTGAAATATTGCTTTTTATATACATATATGTATATTATAAAAACTAATATTACAAAGATTGTGAGGTTGTAGGGGTAATTTCTGGATCTAATGAACCGATTTTAAAAATTATTTCACCAATAGAAATTAACAACCAGAACCAATATATTGTACATAGGTACATCTCAATTTGTATCTTGTGAAGCGGGGCGTGTTTAGGTATAGCAAACTTGTCATTCTTCTGAAAACGTAGACAAAATCGAATAAGTGAATAATAAAGCCGAAAAAAGGAATGTACTAGGTACAAAGCCAAACTTCCTGTATTATAATTCTATTTCTTTTACGACTAAAAAAATGAATGACTAAACTATATTTTTTCACATAGTACCATAATATGATAAGGTGTACTGATTATCTTTTTTACAGATAAATAGGTCGTATATGCCTTACCCGACTCATTTATTTCAATTCGACCAGAGATGTCAACCCGGGACATCCACTTGCTTGTAAATAAACTGGATTTTACCATCCGAACTACCGTAGTGGTAAAAAAAAAATAATAAAAAAATATAAATAAATAAAAAGTATAGTTAGTTTAGTTATTTAAAAATTAATGCTGATTTTTAAAGTGTTTATAGATTCTAAATACATATATAAAAACAAAAGAAAATAGATATAGACACACAGCAAACACGCACATACAAAAATGACTATGGACGAACATCAACGACAAGAAGGAAATTAACATAATAAGTACAATTATCAACAGTACACTGACTGAACAAAACTGAACCAGCAAACAATCTATGCGGCGGTACGCTGCCATGAAAAGTAAGGCTACTCAGCTTTAGTTAAGGAGTTTTTCATCCAATACCGATTTTCAGTAGCTTCCCGGCTTTTTTAATTTGTTGTTGTTGTCATAGTTTAGGTTTGATAATAACAGTTCGTATTAAATGGCATTTCAGTGAGTATAGCATCAATCTTGAGTGAATAAACGTTGTAAGTTAGCGCAGTAAGGTCTGGAGAACTAAGGGCTAAAAGGCCCCAAATTATTTTCCAAAGAAAATTAACCTTTTTTTAAAAAAAATTGAATAATATAATCATGTTTGGTCAAAGTACAGTAGGTAAAACAGCGAAATTAAAATATCAAAGTAAAAGTTGTTTTGGACCACCTAATAAGCCCGAAAGAAAGATCTAGAAAAGAGAAAGAAAAACCGAAAGAAAGGCCTAAGAAAGCCCGGTTTGCCGACTTTAACATACTACTCGTGTGTATATCTAATATATAAAATTCTCGTGTCACAGTTTTCGTTGCCATACTCCTCCGAAACGGCTTGACCGATTCTCATGAAATTTTGTGTGCATATTGGGTAGGTCTGAGAATCGGACAACATCTATTTTTCATCCCCCTAAATGTTAAGGGTAATCCACCCCAAATTCTTTTTTTTAATTTTTGGGCGAAATTTTTTGTATTTATTTTTTTATAATGTGGCATTAAAAAATACATACAACCCTGGCTTTTTTTGTCAAAAAATCTTGACCCGTGCGAAGCCGGGGCGGGTCGCTAGTAACTTATATAATAACGTAATCAGATAAGTTATATAATTACGTTAAGGGCATTGTTATTTTTATTTTTATGGTTGCATTAAGGCTTTTGGGCTAGTATGGTGGTCTCGCCACTGGTTGATGAAAATGGAGATTAGATAACATTATATATAAATGGTAACCGAGCATTTGAGAATCTCAAACAATTTTCCCTATGTTCTAGTGTTTTTGAATTTTAATTAACTCGCGTAATCATTCTTGGAAATAATTTATTATTTGGTTGGTTTTGGCTTGTCTAAATTTCGTATATATACTTATTATAGACTCAGATTGAAGATTTTCATAATCAACAATAGACAAAAGTATCCTTTTTTAACACGCTTTTATTAGCTTGGGTTGTATGTATGTATGTATGTATGTAACTATGTAACGGAATCTTTGAGCACGATTTTCACCGGTTTCTAAACATCTGATTAACTTGAAACTTTGCATACGTCTCAAGGATCGATGACAATACACTAATTTGATAAAATTATTCCATTTTTCAATTTGCAAATTATGATTTTTGTTAATTTATCTGCAGACGCGATGCCATCTATGCGACGATACGCGCTACTAGATGGCGCTGTCACTAGAAATTGATATTAAGCGGCATTTAAAACACTGCGTTGTATAAACTATCGGTCACGCCACGCGCATTCTGGCTACTGTCACAAGGTGGCGCTGTACTAAATACTATATTATTCCATAAACTTAATTTTAATTTTAATAGTTTAAAATTAAAAAAACAAGCTATTATAAATAAACCATACTAAAAAGTAGAAAATAAATAATAGTTTAAAAAAAACTAAAAGACTTGCTTTTTATAAAATACCGAACTAAAAAATAGATAATAAATTTAAATTTAAAATATATTTTATTTAAAAAAAAGTGTGGGGTGCTAATAAAATATTTATAACTATTGACACCATGCACTCCACGCAAAATATATTTTAAATTTAAATTTATTTTCTATTTTTTAGTTCGGTTTTTTATAAAAAGCGTGTTTTTTAGTTTTTTTTAAACTATTATTTATTAAACTTTAAAATCGTTTTCAATTTTTGCAGCATCAGACGGAAACACGAAACGATGATAGTGTTTTAATTAATTGGATAAATCGATAGCGCTGTTGTCAGAGAACCAATTAAATTGGCTGCAAGTGAGGAACACAGAGGATTTATCGACGTCAGTGAACAGATATTAAGGACTTGAGTGACTAGTAACATACCCCGGCTTCGCACGAGTGAAATGTAGATATGTACTATAAACAAGCTTATGTTACTCACTGAAAACGTAGCTTTCTATTGATGAAAGAATTTTTAAAATTGGATCAGTAGATCCAGAGATTACTCGCTGTAACCTTTTTTTTACACCTTGAGTTACATTATTCAAGTTTTAGAAGGGATCCCTAAATTTAGTATAGATCAAGCTTAAATGGAGTCCTGGCTCTGGATTCAGCATATCAGTGGCTGATATGCTGTATTAGAATATCTAGCGCATTCTATGGAATTTAATAATTTTTTTAAATAACGAAATTGGATACATTTTAAACCGACCGCCTCCGTGGCTCAATGGTAAGCACGACGCGTTTAGCACCGCAGGTACTGGGTTTGAAACCCCGGGGAAACTAGATAAAAAAAGCATTCGGTCGGGCAGGGTACAGAAGGCTGATCACCTCCTTGCATATAAAGATAAATGATCAGTGAAACAGAAATGAGGCTGCTCCATGCCCCACTAGGGGACACGAGTATTCACTTATAAATTTGAATAGAAAAATCAAAATACGAGGTTTATTTTCACTGTTTTGGCTCAAAAATATTAGTAAATATCGAAATTAAGATTTGGAATATAATGCGCCGAAGCTATGCTGTGACGAATACGTCGTTAAAATTTAATGAAGATCAGTTCAGTGGTTCCGGAGAAATCACCGCCGCCGACCGAAAAAAAATTGTTTTGAGAAAAACGTGTATAAGATTTTCATTGTTATTTTGGGTATGGCCACCTGAATACCTATCAGGAAGGTTGGTTTTTGTTAAATGTTCGTAGATCTATGTAGTAATGTCTTGAACGTCTTCGGAAAAAACAGGTAATTCTAAAAACTTTAAGTTGACAATCGACGAGACGTCCAAACGTATTATAAAAGGAAGGATAGTAAAAATAGCAACGTAAAGACGATCACTCTAAAATTTTAACACAATATTTTTATAGTAAAGTATTTTAAAATTTTCAATATTGATAGATATTATACTTTCGAAATATGTGAAAGTAGTAAAACGCCCCGGCTTCGTGCTGGTGCAATGTAGATGTATGCACAAAAAAATCGGTTGAGTGGTTATTCAAATCTTTCCTTTTTACAATATTAGTAGGTATAGATAATAAAAATCTTTTATTCAAAAGATTGAACTCAAAAACTACTAGCAGATTTTAAAATTATTTCACCAATAGAAAGCTACATTATAAGCGAGTAACATAGGCTATTATTTTAATATTGTTTTTTGGGTACCTATAGTACATCTACATTGCACCCATGTGAAGCCGGGGCGCTTAAGTAGTTTATAAAATAGGAAATACACTGTGGGTTAAAGTACAACAATTAGACAATACAATGATAAATATCGAGAAATTAATATTTTGAATCTGAAACTAAATTCGCGCTCGACAATCATATTATACTCGTATATAATATGTATTTTTTAAGATGGACCAAAAGAATTTTTACCTGTACTAGTAGTATATAGCAGAGATATAAGATTTTATTTTTACTTACTGTTATTATTTATTATATTTTTCAAGACCAATAGTTTCATTTCTTTTACTACCCCGATGTCTATCAATCCATAACCTTTTCAGTCTATTTCCTTCCGAAAACTCCAAGTAAAAAATACGACAGCGATGAGGTGAGGTGTTCTACCAACAACTGTGCCTCAAGTTCGTTTGTCGACATCTGACATAAAAAAAGATTTCTAGATGATCATTAAACCTGGTTCCAAGTATTAAAGAAAATACTTGGTACAACTAACACAAAACTTCTACGTCAATAGCAATCTTAAACAGCGTTTCTCGTTTTAATTTTTTTTTTAGAAAATATTTTCCGTAGTTTGTTCGCAACCGCATCGCTTGTAACGATATGCATCGCTGGTTTTGTGAGAGCACTCTGTGCTTTATGTTGGTATAAATTTACCGTTTTCTCCGAGTTTTCAATGGTCCTCATTCAATTGCAAGAGCTTCTAAACTGAACGGTTACAGAAGTACACTCGTTCGGAATTGTGGTGCATTAGAGCCTAGTAATGTTTCTAAGAAATATAATTTTATCCGACATGTAGAATAAATGTTGGAAGTAAAAGTACACTATTTATAGCGAGCGATTAAAATACAAAATAAAGTTTCTGGTTAAAGGCGATCTGATGGTTTCAAGAAATTACCGACACATTTATTCATAAAAAGGTAATGACTGATAGTTGACATACACCACCACAGCATCTGCTTGCGGAATACTGCTGGAACCATGGGGAAGACACATTTATGTGTCTGTTTTAATTGATTTTATTTTTGAAAATAAAAGTTATAATAAGCACCGTATATGAATTTGCCTGTAGTAAAACAAGTTATTTCAACAAATTGGAAATGTATTTGATGTGACTAACGACAAAAGCAATATTGTGATAGAAGAGTTCTTCCTCGCACGGTTTTTAAAAAATTTATCATATTGTTGAGTATTCGAAAAATCGTTAGATTAATCACTCGAATCGTCACATTGTCGTGGGTTCGAATCCCACCGGGATGACATGTTTATAATTTTCTGTAAGCATGTTTTCCCCACGTCTGGTAACTTCGGGCATTGATAGGGTGGGAGGAATTTCATAGACCACCGTTCATAGATGGAAAAACCGTGAAGTGCACATTGCGCGTTTCGGTTTCAGACTATGGATTTCCAAATGCTCGAAGTAAAAAGTGATGTCCTGTGGCTGAGGTATCACCTACCATCAAGTGAACCTCATGCTCGTCTGTCGATATCTGACATAAAAATGAAATTGATACTATTGTAGAAACTGTTATGACTCGATGTTTTTCAATTTATTTTCACAATATGAATATTATGATAATGAAATTGGATTTGAAATATTCCCTTATTTATTGCATAAATGAATAAACAATTTAGACTTTAGCTACGTGATTGGAATCGTGGATTTGTAATTCAATTTGGGAGCCCTTCAAGTTAACTTGGAGATGAATAACGATATGGATATTGTGTAATGAGAAAAACTTGGGATAAACAGATTCTTATTTCGGATATAAAAAATATATAAAAAAACATAGTTATTAAACGGGTAGTATTTAAACGCAAATCAAAAAAAATACTTTTGTATGCAATAATATTCCATCAAAATTACTGATTGCACAGCAAAATATTACTAAATAAACTACAATTATGTTCGCGGCGTACGGCTATTTATCTTAAAGCAAAGCTTTTTTTACCAATGCACAGCTAATAATACTAATGCACATTATACCTATTAACTTTTTTTTTTAATATAGCTTCTATTTGTATATTACTTACAGCAGTTATTCTAAATAAAACAGCATTTTAGCGGGTAACAGGTAGTTATCAATAAAAAACGGTCCCACAAGTTATTTCGGAGAGGGGGAAAAATATCATTAAATTTCCATTTTAGAAAAACGTTTTCCAAGTGAATTAGGAGAAGTAGGATTCGGTTCTCGCACTCGTTGGCCGCTACCGTGGCACCGCTCGCTTGACTCGTGCGCGGTGGTCACCATACCAACATAACCTAACCCACCACCACCAGCCACCACATACAGCCACCCATTACCACCATTAAACTTACGCGCGAGCTATGCGGTTAACTCCCGACAGTCTTCTTGAAAATTACGACAAATATGATGAGCAAGTTTTGTGGTGCTTAATAATACATATGCTACTTGGATAGTTATTTTGCTATGCGCTCTGGTTAATTTGCTGTGCAGTCAGTATTTATGATAAGCATGCAGTATTTTTGTACCTAAAAAAATTATTTGTATCGCATTATGAGGAAAAAAGTAATGTCATGCTGATGTATATTTTCGAATTATCTGCAGTAAGTACTTGTTTTCTGAAACATTGTTTATTTGTAGTGAAGTAATTTAATTGATGTAAAAAAAGCATATAAATGATGAAAATATATTGATATGCGATTATTTATTTGATGTGCCATTAATAATTTCCCTTATAAAACCTTATTTAACAAAAACTTAAAATAACCTCGTAAGTTCTGTTTTTTTATGTCAGATATCGACAGACGAGCATGAGGTTCACTTAATGTTAGGTGATACTTCAGCCACAGATCAGTTAATGATGCGCAGTCGACCTAAATTTTATTTCGAGCATTTGGAAATCCATAGATTGAAATCGAAACGCGGAATATGCACTTCACGGTTATTCCATCTATGAACGGTGGTTCGTTACCCGGTCGGCATTTCGATATTCCTCCCATCCGATCAATGCCACCAGACGTGGGGAAGACAGGCTTACAGAAAATTATAAACATGCCTTCCCGGTGGAATTCGAACCCACGACCCATCGATGCGCACGTCAGGTGTTTTACCGGAGGCGCCAATGAGCCCGACAAAAAGCCGCCGTGTGTTTTTGAACAGGATCTAATGATCTAAAGCACTTCAAAAAGTACATATTAAAAAGTACGAGTACTTCCAATCGACACTGTAAGGCGAGTATCAGAGTTTTCAAAGGTGACCTAGCTGTTTGTGTAATTTGTTTGAATTTTAATAATACCTAGTAAGTTGTTTATGGTAAATTATTATTATTTTAATAATATACCAAAATATACACATTATGGTGCATGCTGTTTGCCTATAATGGTTAAATCCATTTAAAATTGTATAAGTGCTTTAGTATTATATAAAATTTTATTTTTAAGTAACTCGTTTTATTTTAAATATAAATAGAAATATAATGTATATTTAGGTAATATAATATGTAAATGTTGGAAGACTTTAATAAATAGAACGTTGTTTTTGAAAGTTTTGTGAATTGTGACACAAAATTAAATGAATGTTACCAGTGAAATATAAGGACGAAAATACCTGACTGACACACCAAATTCATGTACAAATTAAACGACCGGGACGATGAATTCGTATGAAACTTGTTTTCATATTCCCCTAACGTAGGACAAGCTAATGTGATTCCCTGAGCAAATCAACTGTACGTAGCGTTCAAAGCTCGTCAAATAGTCGTAGTACTAACCAAACTTAAACACAGAGGTGTTAGTGGTATTTAAGTTTGGTTAGTACTACGACTATTTGACGAGCTTTTCGATGCCGTGAAGTTGAATTGCTGCATGAGTTTGGGAACAGGGGTTTGAGAACCATTTTAGTTCATGACATTTAGCTATTCAAATAGCCGGTGGGCTAAAAAGACATACAAATACTCAGCATATATGGTGATATAAGCTGAGTATTTGTATATTTTTTTAAGAAAAACTAGTAATTAAATACAATATCCGTATGGCGGGCGTCCCTGTTTATTTTCCCCATGTACTCGTACATTTCGGAAAGCTATAATTATTGTAAGTAATGATTTAATGATTGAAGAGTTAGACTTTTAATTTAAAAGTAAGAATAATAATTAAAAGTTAGAAAAATAAGAATAATATGTTGATCTTCATTAGTGATGTGCCGGATCATTAAAAATGTATTTAAAAAAAAAAATCAAATAAAGATACTTAATCTGAATGGGATAATTAATAAAATAAAAGATTCGCCAAAGAGTATCGGATACTGATTTTCGGTACATCACTAATCTTCATCGACGCTATTGGTGATGCATTTGCAATTTGGATTTCAATTCCGGCGAGTCTGTTTTTGTATCCCTACAGGTGTTCAGTTTTGGCAATAAACAAGTGTCCGATTCGATCTGTGAAAGATCAACGAAAAAAAAAAGTTAGATGCACTGAATACTCGATAAATTGATGTGTTGAGGTTCGATGAGCGAGTACGCTGTCGACATCACACTAATACAATTACAATTAGTCATTTTACGTAACAATTTGAAGTATTACCAGATAAGAAAACTTATTATTTTTTACTTATAATTGTAGATATTTAGGAGTATTCATACTACTTCTATGTTCACCATAATTCACATTAAGTATATGTCTAAGAACATTTGAACGTTGATGAAAGAGGAAGAAGTGAAAGTGGTATGCAAGAAGCATTATGGAAATTCGTGATCTCTGCCTACCCCCGTGGGAAAAACGCGTGAAATGTATTTATATATTATGTAAATCGTAACCTCAATGGTAGTGAATTGTATTATATATTTGTATATATGATGGCGTGTACTCTAGTAAATAAAAAACTCGTACGAAGTTCAATTAAAATTGGCTTTTGCTGCACGGCCGGCACGATGTCGAATTTGCCTTCACTTCGGTATTGTATCCGTTCAAATATTGAAAAGCGAACTGGGTTAGACTATAAAAAATGCGACGCAGGAAACCCTATATTTATTTAGCATTTACTATGAACGGCTGGCAACATTCGTTACGGATATTGATTGCTTTCTAACGAAAATAGTATGAGGTTTTTTTTGATATCGACAGCCGAGCTCGAGGTTCACTTTATGGTAGGTGATACCTCAGCCATCAATCAATGATGCACTGTAGACCTTCTTTTTACTTCAAACATTCAGAAATCCATAGACTGAAACTGAAACGCGCAATATACCCTTCACGGTTTTTCCATCTACGAACGGTGGTTTGTTACCCGATCGGAATTTCAATATTCCTCCCACCAGTTCAATGCCCAAAGTTATCAGACGTGAGGAAGACATGATTACAGAAAATTATAAACATGTCATCTCGGTGGGATTCAAACTCAAGACCCTTTGCACGGCAGGTATTCTACCGAACGCGCCAAAGAGCCGTCGAAACCTACCTACCTAAATAAAATAATCAAGGAATTATAGTACGGTAAATCACCTTGTAGACAGTGTTAGTATCGATTGTTAATAATCTTTTGCATCTTAAATTTTTCAAAATATTACTTTATATAAAAATTTCATAGCCTAACGTACGAAAGACCAGACTGGAACATGGCAAATTTAAAATTTATTGATGTGGCAGCCCCAAAAATGAGTATGAAAAAAACTGGAATAACGATTACTTCCTGCTTTTTATTTCAGTGATTATAATATATTTTTTGAAAGGAGAGAATGGAAAAAGAGAATACTGCCCCGACCACAAAAAAAAGGGAACATGGAAGGAAGAAGGTGAAGATGATTATATGTATTATGTATCCCGACGCGACGTCTCGAATGCTTTTCAGCCCACTTAGCATGACCATCAAGAGATATCTCGCGGACGAGTGAAAAAATATATCTATATAATATATCACGACATCGACAACATTGATAGACAAGATATCTCGATCGACAAATATTTCTACTTTTGATATTAGAAGTCGAGTTTGTAAGTGTCATGTTAGACCCAGAAGACATAAAGAGATAATCGATTAAAACACGAGAAAACGGTCGACAAAAATTTGTCGTGATTATCATGCTAGGCCGGCTGCAAACGTGGTCACGGTCAGATTGAAAGGACATCTGTCTGATTTGGATTTTAAAAAAATCTGCTAACGAATATTGAACATTACATCAAGTTGGAGTTGATATTTAAATGGAATAGATAGCAAACTCGAAACTGGGAGAAATAAATTGCGCGTGAATCCGCTAAAAGTTATTTAATATTTTATTTAAATGTGTGATACTCACGTTAATAAAATACAATATTATACGCACTCTTGTGTTATTAGAACAATGTTTTAATAACACAAGAGTGCGTTTAAGAAGCGAAGAAGATTGTTCTCAAAATAATGCAAAATTACTACATACACATTTAAAATGTGTAGAAAATTTCCTATCTTATTATTAAATTCCTCTTACCGTGTAATTGAAAATTCCTTTATTTGATTATTCGAGAGGATAACATCGCTATATCTTTTGAGCATTTATCACTGTCATTCATTGTAGGAGAATGTAATAAAGATCTGGAAAATAGATAACAATTTGCATGACAGACGTCTGAATGAGAGCATTTTAAAATAGGAGTTTTATACAAGATTTCAATTCGCTTTAAATCGTATAAAATTTTATTCGATATTTTAAGTAATATTGTTTTTGATTACCGTGAATATTACACATTTAAATGTAATAACATGTACCGGAATAAAACAAAATATACTCATTAGTCATTAATCGAGTGCTTTACATTATTTTTGTTTAAGAATGTATATGAAAATCTTATTATTAGATTATTGTACTGGGAATGAAAGTGAATTACCAGATTTATGGTTTTCCCAATGCATCAGTGATGATGATTGGTCAGACTATTATATAAATAAATTGTTTTCCAATCATTACATTTCATTTTGTTCCCAACCCACTTGACGGTTTGTTGGTTCTTTGAATAGCTTACCTTGCGTTTTGATGGGCGACATGTTTATAACTTGCTATAAAAATGTCTTCCCTACGTCTAGTCCCTTCGGGTATTAAAGAGGTGGGAGGGATTTCGGATCTATAAAAATGGCAAAAAGGTCACGTTTAGTTCCTGAAATATTTATTTTATATCCTGAAATATATATATTTATATTTTTATAGCGGCAACAGAAATACATCATCTGTGAAAATTTCAACTGTCTAACTATCACGGTTCATGAGATACAGCCTGGTGACAGACGGACGGACCGACGGACAGTGGAGTCAGAGTAATAGGGTCCCGTTTTACCCTTTGGGTACGGAACCCTAAAAAAACATTTAAACATATGATTATGCAAAAGTGTATCCTTATTGCTTGAATGAAGATATTTTGGAGTTTAAAAATACGAATTCAGGTTTACATGCAAATGAATTATATAATATGTTTACCACGGAGGCGTTCGATGTGAGGATTAGTTCTATTACGAAAATCAAACGCCGAAGTTTCACATCAAGACCGAGCAACGACAAACTTCTAATTTAACCCTATTACCATTACACGTCGGATACGAATAGTGAGGACGGCTTTCATTTCGGAACCATAAACATACATTTGTAAAGTGAATAAGCTAATGTCAAAAGCAAAGATATAAAATTAAATTGGGACGTTGAGACGTAGTTTAACGAGTTTGAGAAATATCATGTGAAGCTTACGGCGATAAACAGACCATTCATCATTTCCGAATCTAAACTATCTAATATTATAAAGAGGAAATATTTGTATGTTTGTAATGAATAAACTCAAACTACTGAATTGATTTTTAAAATTATTTCATTAATAGAAAGCTACATTATCAGCGAGTAACATAATCTATATTGTGTATAGGACATCTACATTGCACCCGTGTGAATCCGAGGCATGTTGCTAATATGTATTTTTTTATACCCGTCATTTTGACAGCTTTCAGGAATAGGTTAGTTTCCGGGAAGTGCTTGTTTAACCCCTTCCCGTGCTATTGAGTATTGAGCTTGAAACTCTGGGTCCAAGCGGTACGTAACGGTAGTTAACGCGCGCTGAACAGCCGGCTTAGCATGACCGCCACGAGATATGACGCGGACGAGAGAAGACAAACTTAGATATATTATATCTTGACATCGACAATTTTGATAGAAAATATATCTCGATCGACAAATATATCTATTTTTGATATTAAATGTCGAGTTTTAATTGTAATTGTCATGTTAGACCCGAAAGAAATAGAACGATAATCGATTAAAACACGAGAAAACGGTCGACAAAATTAGGCCGGCAGATAAATCTGATTCTCGAGAACAGTAATAATACGTGTCGAAATGTAAATCTCTGTTTATGATGCTGATTAGTGATGTAGCCGATCGTTAAAAATGTATCCACGGAAACGGATATTTGGTATCAATATCCGCAGATACGTATTTTATTTAACTGTTTTATTAAATCAGTGTCGATGAGCGTCAAAATCAAAATCAATAATCATCAATATCATATGTATTGAAAATTATTAAGGTACAAGATCCACCGAAAATGTAACAGATTCGGATACGGATCTTTAATCTTCCTCCGATATACACGGATATGGATATTCGGCACATCACTACTTGTGTTATACATGTTTGTCCCGACTATATGTTCACGAGTCTGACTCATATACTATTCATTTTTGGGCCAAAATCTTCATCACGAGTCGGACTCGTTAAAGTACGGGAAGGAGTTAGATCAACAAAGTGCTTCTAAAATTAATTATAAACTTCACAGAAAATTCATTGGATATTTTCATAACTTTTTAACTGCGAATGTAACGTTCGCTTTAAATAGACCTGTTTATTTTAGCCTTATCATATTGTATTCTGTTCTAGTCTTGTAAAATATTTCAGTGGTTCTTGGAAAGGAATGATCGCTTTCGTTCAAGTCATACCTCTTTATAAAATACAGCGCGCCCGGGCTTCACACGGGTGCAATGTAGATGTACCATACATAAAACATAGCCTATGTTACTCGCTAATAATGTAGCTTTCTATTGGTGAAAGAATTTTCAAAATCGGTCAGGTAGTTTTTGAGTTTATTCATAACATACAAAGCTTACCTCTTCATAATCTATATATATAAAAGAAAGTTGTGTTAGTTACACCGTTTATAACTTAAGAACGGCTGTACCGATTTTAACGATATCTTATTTGTTGGATTCCTCTATGTCCGGAATAAGACATAGGCCTATATATTGAAAAAAATCAGGAAAAAATATATGCATAAAATTAATTATAAAATAAATTAGATTCGGAACTCCGCCATCTTGACAGCTCACGTCATGCATTCTTAGCTTTTTTGGAATAACAGATGTCCACTGCAAATCAGTGACATATTAGACAATTATAGTGGGTAAATGGGCATTTTAAAATTTAAGCATAATTATAGAATTCATAAAATTTCGAAGCCAAAATTGTGGCAGAACAACGTCTGCGGGGTCCACTACTATTAGTATAGATTAGTATAGAAGATAAATATCTTACTATAAAGTGTTATTGTAAATGAATAAAAAAAGATATATATTCAGAAAAACTGATAACAACTTGGAACATAACAAGCCACAAGTTCCGATAAAATCAAACGAGTTGGAGTTGTTCAGAAGTTTTCGCTGCTAAGTTATCGCGCTACTTGGATGTTTGCCTTTTTTGCGCTTTACAATATTTGTCTTACTTCCTAATATGCTATTGTCAGCATAAATGTGTATGTTTTTCCTAAATAATATCATCAAAAACATACATTGTAAAAAAAACCAAATCTCGCAAATCCGTTCTTCTATAGTAAAAAGTTGTGAGATCCATATTTAATACCAAGTCGGTCAATTTATTCAGTCCCTACTTAAAGATCCTTCTATCTTAAGTTATTAGCTAATCTAACAACATCTTATAGTGACCATATAAATATCAATATTTAAATTTTTTTATATTTTAAATAAATAGATTGACTTGGCCATCGCATGACACATCGCAAAACACAATGTATTTTTTTTTATTAAAAACAATTTATTTCACAAGTAATACATATTATATTAAATTAAAGTGATGTGTGAGTGACAAATTAACAAACTTTGACTAGTTCTAATTTATAAAACTACTGGTTCAAATTGAATTAAAATATACCGAGTTTATGCAATGCCTTGGTTACTGAAAATTCAGGGTAGTAGTAGATAAAAACGAAATTATAGGCTTCCAAAATGGCCTGAAGTATTCGAGGAAAGGATGTTATGGCCTTGCCGCTTGTTGCTCGACTTGGCAGGGGCACTGCCGTGCCCCCAGATATAATAAATTTTAACTTACACAGGCTGACAAAAGTGTTTTGGTGCGCTGTATCCGAATTTGAATCTCAGAATTACTCCATCATCCTAAGTTTTTGGATGGGAGACACAAAAATACGATTTTTTTAATCGACAGTGGTTCGAAGTTATAAAACAGTAAGACAAGTAAGAAGTAAATCAAAAATTGAGAGTACTTTGAACTAGTCTCATTCTTTAAAATGAATGGTAAGTCCATTTGGGTACACCACTTTTGATTTCTGATACTTAACATTCTCGGCCTCGGTTTTTTATAAAATTAGTGAGTATTTTAGTTATTTATTTTTAACTTGACTTTACGTACACATCACTTGATTTTTTTTAAATTTACCTACCTGACAGAAAATAGAACAGTAGATAAATCATGGTTAACGTAATTTAACAGGGAGTCGAAAAATAAAGTTGGGTCGTTAATTATACCCATGAGTGTAGTTAGGGGGGTAACAACTTTACAGTCTACGTATACCTTCGAAATGTGTCAATCCGCCTCTAAGTACTGCTAGTCAGAAACAGTAAATGCCAAATGGGAAACGTAAATGTATATTTTAACTAAGTGATGTAGCGGCCGCTGCGAGTCGTGAAAACACAACTTATGAGGCTTTCTACCCTTTTACTCTTATAAGGGAAATCACCACTCGCCATAATACTTTCATTTATTTTTATAAGCATTCACCTCAGTACTCAAAACAATGATTAATATCTTCTTTGGTCTTACTCCAACCCTAAAGTCTATAGGCCTTATTCATAAACCTATTGAAACAGCTTGATATAGTTAAAAATATGTTTAGTTTCTTTCGTTCTGTAGTCTTTTTACATACGCAAGCTTATAGTACGTTTATGAATAAGGCCGTATATATATGATCCTATACATTACACATGGGTTTTGTACATTCGATGATTCGAATGACTTTTAATTCATAAATAAGAAAGTGAAAAGGTCTACAAAAAAAGGTGTAGTATTAATACTAGGAGTATATACAAAAAAAAGTATAGCAATTAATTGCTATAAAAACAATCCTGCTATAAAAGGGGTTACTATCAGTATATCTTTCTATCCCAAAGTAATTGTGAGTTATAGATATTGCCGAATTGTTTTCCCTTGAAACTTAAATACTTTATCCTGCCCTACGACCCAACTTTTCGATTTGTGAAACTTTTAGCTTTTACCATTCACGAGAGAATATTTTAAACATGTTTTTCTGTTTAAGGGATCAAATGAGAGCGTATACATCTTACTAGTCTTACTAATATTATAAATGCAAAAGTTTGTGAGGATGGATGGATGGATGTTTGTTACTCTTTCACGCAAAAACTACCGAACGGATTTCGATGAAACTTTACAGTAATATAGCTTATATATCAGAATAACACATAGGCTATAATTTATAAACAGTTTTTGTATATTGGCCATAATATTACGATAACTATCAAGTAACTCGGAAAAATTCCTGCCTTCTGAGAGCTATCTTGACTTGCGCTGCCTTAACCGTTGGAGTTACAAGAATAAAATGTATGGTGGGATTGTTTGTTTTAAATAGTTCTACATAAAAGTCTGCGATAGCATATATCTACCTTTTATGTGGAAGCCAATATACCCTAAACTATGAGCCATAAATACATTTAAATTTGATTCATTTAATCAATTGAAATTTTTAGAGTATTTAGCTAATTCTTATCAAAATTGATACATTTATCGCTTTCAGTATTTAATATAGATGAACTTTGTCTTTTACACCAAGTAATTTAGACGAACGGTTTAAAAAATATCACGATATTATTGACTTCAGTGCAGCGTCATTAAGCGGAGATTGATTAAAAACAGCTCAGTTCAAAAATAAGCTACAAGTACTAATTCTACGCAGACGAAGTCGCGGGCAGACGCTAGTATAAGATAAATGTATAACTGATTCTCTTTGGCATAACTACAATAACAAAGTGGTTGTTTCAGGTTTATTTTCAAAGCCATGTTATTAAAATTTGATTACTTCAGGTTTCACGCTAAATTGCTTGTAGAATTATAATTGCACAGGCTTCACAGACGGAATTTTCGCCAAAATGTAATTTTACTATGCACATTCGCTGTGGATCAAATGCAATTTGGAAAATTAAATTTATCAGACAAATGCACAAATTTCATATAAGATTTTATATTAGTGATAATTTCACACTGATGTGCTTTGTAAAACTTTATTTGAACGTTTATCCTGTTGTACTTCTAAATGGAGATGATTGACAAGTCTTTATCTACAGTTCTATTCCGTCCTAATCTTTTAGTATAATAATCTTCTAATATATAAAATTCTCGTGTCACAGTTTTCGTTGCCATACTCCTCCGAAACGGCTTGACCGATTTTGATGAAATTTTTTGTGCTTATCCGGTATCTATGAGAATCGGCCAACATCAATTTTTCATCCCCCTAAATGTTAGGGGTGGTCCACCCCTAATTTTTTTTTTAATATTTGGACGAAATTTTTTGTTTTTATTTTTTTATAATGTGGCATTAAAAAATACATACAACCCCTGCTTTTTTGTCAAAAAGTCTTGACCCGTGCGAAGCCGGGGCGGGTCGCTAGTAATGTTATAAGTGCAATAAGTATGAATGATACGAGATTTTAATATTTTTTTGTAAGTTTCCTTGTTTATTTTCCTATACTACAATAGTTTTAAATAAAAATGATATTAGTCTTACTATTATAAGAAGAAGCTATTTGGATTTTATAAGCTATGCATATCTCACTGTCTTTCGTATTCACAGTTAAACCCTAGAAATTTTGATAATATTTTACTCTAGGAATAACTTATTACTTCAACCTAAACATCGTGTTCTATTCAAGCAAATAAATAAATGGGGAAAATTGCTTTTTTTTTATTAAAACATATAAAATTCGCGGTAACTTTGAAGAACAGAACATGCGACCACGGTTGCTGAAAAGCATCCGATACGTGGTCATAAATAATATACATAATAAATCGTGTTATAATCCGTCATAAAGTATTTTATTTAAACTTTGAAGAAGCGAGCGTACTGCTATCAGAAGTTCGGCAACACATTCACGACCCCAGAAGTTGCAGGTGCGGTAGCGATGTATACCAGGTGGAGGCTAATTTTTCTCATTTATCTATAATATCTATACTTATTTTATAAAGAGGAATGATTTGTATTTTTAAATTGGTATGTATTGTTAAGAATAATCTCAAAAACTTCTGGACCGATTTTAAAAAAAATCTTTCACTAATAAAGAGCTACATTATCAGCGAGTAACATAGGCTATTTTTGTGTATAGTACATCTACATTGCACCCATGTGAAGCCGGGTCGCGTTGCTAGTAATATACATATAATTTCCGTTAAATAAATATTTTAAATTTCATGTCGATGTGGATATCACACACCAACTTTTCATATAAACTAGCGACAAATAAAGCTTTAATTGTGTTTTGTCAAAGGACACTTCGCAAATAGCAAACATTTCATGCAAACCCGACGCGAGATGGAAACTTTAATAAATAAATAAACTCCTTGTTGTTTTTTTCAAGCCATTACAATTAATAGAAAATATATAAAATGAGGTTCATATATTTAGTAATTACTTAGAATCGTTCGACGCTGTTATAAATACAGTGTCAATCCACATGGTTGACATTTTGAGAAAATTGAGTTTGAAGTTTTAATTCGGTTTTAGTATATTTCTTTTAAAAAATAACAGAAATAATAGATTTTGTTGTAATTATTATTATTATACTAAATGTATATCGTTTTTCTTGGTAATAATCAAAGTATTAGAATTAAGTGCATTATTGTTAATTTTCTAAACATGTTAGGGTTTCGTGCCCACTAGTTTTTTCAATATTTTTGCTATTAAAATGACTTAAATGATATTTATCTCTTTTGAAATATGTACTCCAGCTCATAAGGAAGCAATTGGTAGTAAAATTTAATTTTTTATCATTTTGTGGGTCCAGTTTTTTGAAGTATGTTTTACTGTGTGCCAAATATAAAGTATAATTAGCGAATGCTAGTGGTGGAACTTCATTCGCAAGAAATTATCTTTAAATCTGACGCCCGTCGTCTTCATTGGCGCGTTTGGTTGAACATCTGCCGTGCACACCGATTGATCGTGGGTTCGAATCCCATCGAAACGACATGTTTATCATTTTCTGTGATCATTTCTTCCACACGTCCGGTAAGTTCGGGCATTGAACGGGTGGGAGGAATATCGAAATTCCGACCGGGTAACGAACCACACCGCGCATAAATGGAAAAACCGTGAAGTGCATATTGCGCGTTTCGGTTTCAGTCTGTGGATTTCCGAATGCCCGAACTAAAAAGTAGGTTGACAGCGCATCATTAGCCGCGTACTGATTGAGCGAGCAGCCTCGCGAGGCTGCCTCGCAAGGCAAATCCTCGGTTGGTCAAGACGTGCCTCGCGCGAGGCAAACGCACGCGCTGCCTCGCCCGAGCTGCCGCGGCCCGAGCCGAGCGTTGTCGGTTTTTGTCGATGCTCAAAGGCGCCTCAGTACGTTTGCCGCGCTCACTCAAGACGATAGTGTTTTGCCTCGCTTATTCGTTGCGTGTTAGTTGTGCGTCATGGATAAAGAACTGAGCGTCGATCCTCACGGTAGCTCGGCCTTGACGCGCGAGGCAGCCTCGGATTAGAAAACTTACAGACCGAGGCCGCCTCGCGCGGCACGCGTACTGCGGCAAATGTCGGACATTTGCCGCAGTACGCATGCCTCGCGAAGCCGCTCGCTTGGTCAGTACGCGGCTATTGACTGATGTTCTGTGGGTGAGGTATCACCTACCATCAAGTGAACTTCATGCTCGTCTGTCGATATCTAACATAAAAAAAAAACGATTACTTTTCTTCTCGACATCTGTTTTCGATGAAATATCTTTTGATGATGCACGGATAAATTAAATGGGTTGCTCCACTGAATTTATCGCTGCTTAATTGAGATGGGGCGAAAAAAAGAGATCTTTAACGTTTTTGTCTGTTTGTTACGCTAATCATGAAACTAATACCAATACATTCATGCAATTATCATAATTAGGTTAATGTTAGTTTAGAGTCATATTTAGACTACGGATGTCGAGAATAAAGTTATCGTCACTAATTAAATAAAATTTTGTGTGAAAGAAGTCGTTGGCATCAAATATATATCACTTAAATTTAATTTTAAATTTGAATAATTAGAAAAATAATTATATCAACAGGGTTTAAATTCAATGCAGACCGATGTTTGAATTTGAGTGAGGTTTACCAAATGTAACATAACATAAATACATAATAGACGAAAAGGCAGGTCTAATTTCGCGCCCGAAACATAATCTCCTCACTGTTGGAAATTCCATGTTTATTTTCAACATTCAAGTGGTAACAGTACGTCATTGTGCTAGCTAAAAGATATATTTTTGTTGGGCTGTGATAATTTCAAATAGAATAAAATTTCATAGCGACTTTTCCTATACGTAGCATCTCTAGAGCCCTTATATTAGACATGTGTAACACTGCACTGCGCCGCGCAATTGCGCCGGCACTAGACATGGGTAACTCAGCGAAATTCCCTGCGCCAACTCAGCAACTCAGGCGCAGTTTAGTGCGTCGGCTCCTTGAGTCAATTCAAAATTGCGCCACGACGCAGTAAAAATGGAACGCGCAAAGCGAGCAGTGAAACCTCCGAAACGCACGCAACCCCACGCTCATAGTTCACTCAGTGAGTGGGTACTGCGCCGTGCGCCAACACATTATGAATGTGTGAGCTGACTCACCCTGTGAACTGAAGCGTGCCGGCGTAATTGCGCGGCGCAGCGCAGTATTACCCATGTCTAGCCGGCACGCTTCACTGCGCAGGGTGTTGGCGCACGGCGCAGTTCTTAGCTCACTGAGTGAACTATGAGCGTGGCGTTGCGTGCGATTCGGAGGTTTCACTGCTCGCTTTGTGCGTCCCATTTTTTTGCGTCGAGGCGCAATTTTGAGTTGACTCAAGGAGCCGACGCACTAAACTGCGCCTGAGTTGCTGAGTTGGCGCGAAGAATTTCGCTGAGTTACCCTTGTCTACCTTATATCAAGAATTCATCGCAATCGTAATTACACGCTATAATCCAATCCAATTTTTCCATTACACGGCGAGCTAATCCGGAATAAAATTGCAAATACGATAAGTATTTCTTGCTTGTTTTTATACGTTTTGGTTGTTTTAAGATTATGTTGTAAAATATTATTACAAAACAATAATTTAATATTAAAAAAAAACATTTACTCTCTAAATTCGGCTCTGTAAATGGCATGCATTCATGATTATAGCATATTATGATTATATTATGCCTCTATATATTATACACTATGTATGTTAGTTACATTTCGAAATGTAATGTTTAGTTTTTACAGTTAGGCCAGTAAATAAAGCCGTTTTTTTTGGTCAACCTCGCACTAAACCGATCCAATTTTTTTTTTTAGGTTCTATAACTCAAAAAGTATGGGCATTAGAAAAAAAAGTATTAGACAAAAATTTTAGAAAATAAAGTGATCTTTAAAATTGAATAGATGCATTTTATTGATTAATCCAGTATTTTAAAAGTTATTGACCAAAATATAAAAACCGGTTTATTAAATGGGCCATAAATCGTAAACGGTAAATGGTATTCATAACTTTTGCCCTAAAGTGCATAGTTTCCGAGATATCGGCCAAAAACTTTACTTCACGATTGCGATCGAAGCTCAACCTGGATCTGTCAGAATTTTGTGTTTTTATGGTCAGTAATTGACCCTTAACCTAAAAAAAAATAAAATTGGATCGGAAATTTAGTGCGAGGCCTAAGTGAACCCTGGTTAACTGTCCCTGTGTAAGGGACCTAGTTTTTTTTTACTTATTTATGGAGGTTTTTTATTTACCCAGTTTCTCAAGCAGGTTTAAAATGACTGTTATCTTATGTTCATAAGCGGATGTCCATGGGCGCTGGTGTTCACTTTCCATCAGGTGAGCCACAGACTCGTTTGCCTACTGTACTATCTCCTATTTGCCTTCTATACTATAAAAACAATTAAAGAGCTAACCTGTCTTGCCTTAAAACACCTCAAGCCATGTTAAACACCTAAGGCCATATTAAACACCCCCGGCCACGTTAAACGTGTGTCGAAGTGTAATGGCACTTTTATCTCGACTGAAAATACGTTTCACGATAAAAGCATCGCGTGACGTCTGCAATATCAGCTCGAAAACGCGAACCATGTACAAACGTAATTCGAATGAATATATGGCTTTATATTACACGAAAATGTATCTTGTGTATGGTATCATATAATTTTGCTTTTAGTTTGCATAAATTAAATTCCAGCGGATACATTGTTGTAACTATTTCACTGATTTTTTTTTCACAAAAGACTTAGATATAGTTTATAGACATTTTTACAGGTATTTCTGTGCTCCAAAGGAATCATTTTAATCTTATTTCAACATTTTAATCCTGCGGTTAATAACGCAAGGTGCGCGTCAATGAGCCATGGACGCTCTAAAATCTAAATCAAATTAAATAAGCAATTATTGGGAATTCAAAGTCGAATACTGAAAGGCTTATAAAAATTGAGTTTTACTTAAAGGTTTTTCGGTTACTTTCATCAACATACAAAACAAATGAGACAGACAGAAGAAGCTCTCAAATTTGAAAAATTCGATTTCGAATTCGGTTCCGATAAAACCACCTCCGTAACATCCCTAGCATGTTATTAAAATATTAATTAGACATTTGAATAAAGTTCGACAGCCTTCTAATGGTTCTAATGGAGCCACATATGGCTCTAATGACTTTTTACTGATAATTCTTGAATGACTTAAAGAGTCTCTGTTAGTATAGAAGTTCCCCACAATATTAATCCATACCTCAATAATTAACATCCGCGAAACGGACACAGCAATGATTTTTTCTTACTCATCTAATCTCTGACCTGTTCACTTTTTTTGAGGTCTACACTTTTAATTTGATTTTTAATATTTAATTCACAGGCTCTAAAGCGGCTTTATACTCATACAGTTTCAAGTATTTCAACCATACTTAACCGCGCTGTAATATTAAATTGAATTGATTTAATAATAAACAATGAACACTTGCTTTAAAAGTACTGCGTTTACTTTTTTCAGTAAAGCAAAAGAACTTTCATGGCGGTAGCTAATGCTGTGTAATGTTCATACGCTTCAGGTGTCAAATGGGTGCTACGCATCGGAACGTGAAACCACTTCATGGACTTTTGAACAAATTGCTCAATTCACCTCACTTCCTTACAACAAGTAACTAGCCGTGCTATTGATACAAGACTATTAAAAATATATATGCAATGGCATAATTAATGTGAATGTTTTCTTAACCCTTGAAGGGTAAATCCTTCGAAATATGTTTTCATAACCCTTTAAGGGTTGCAACTATATAGGACATAGAGGATAATACTTCCGAAATTCAAAATGTCAAAATATTACATGTCATTCAAAAATTCATAACTCTTCAACTTTTCTGCAAAAACGTGATATATATTATTTTATTTTCGAAATTTAAATTGCGCCTTCTAGAAGAGGTACTTCAGGAATGTTTTCGCTGACATTTTCATGGTGAATATTCACGTCGAAAAGAGGACTTCTGAAAAGTGTCTTTGTGACGTTATAGGGTTAAAATAAAATTATCTTTATATATAAAAGAAAGTTGTGTTAGTTACACCGTTTATAACTCAAGAACGGCTGTACCGATTTTAACGATATCTTATTTGTTGGATTTCTCTATGTCGGGAATAAGATATAGGCTATTAAAATATTGGAAAAAATCAGGAAAAAATATATGCATAAAATTAATTATACCTAATATAAATTAGATTCGAAACTCCACCATCTTGACAGCTCACGTCATGCATTCTTAGCTTTTTTGGAATAACAGATGTCTACTGCAAATCAGTGACATATAAGACAATTATAGTGGGTTAATATTCAAATATTCAAATTTAAGAATAATTATATAATTTCGAAGCCAAAATTGTGGCAGAACAACGTCTGCGGGGTCCACTAGTATATGTATATACCAAAGCCTATAATTTTATTTAAAAAAAGAAATTCCACAAAGCTTAAAGGGGTTCAATAAGTCAATACTAAATACCTTTAGATGACAGGTTACCCGGTCGGAAATTGTTGATATTCCTCCCATTCGATAAATGGCCAGTGACTAGACGTAGAAATATACATATGTATATGATATGGGAAACTCCATCCATTTGTTGTGTATATTCTTCGAATGCGCACAGTTCGATGCGCATCTTATTAAAACTGCGAAAGAATGGAACTCCCTACCGGCTTCTATCTTTCCGGACCACTATAACTTGGGTATTTTGAAGGCCAGGGTGAATACGCTTCTTCTAGACAGACGTGACCCTTCTTAGATTGCATCACCACTTACCAACAGGTGGGATCGCGGTTAAACGTACCTACGTACAAAATATAAAATAACTTGAGATGTGCAGGCACTATGAATGGCCTGTTTATATACATAATACCCGTTTTTCCCGGTCGGTATATGTCCCGTTTAGATGAATTTAAGCTTACATAATTCTTAAGTCTCCTGTCAAGGTTCAAAAAATATTGGGTAGATAAATAGTTTATCCAAAAAATAATAATCAACTGTAATATTGGAAAATTTGTAAGAATTTCATTAAGATTTCAATTATTTATTATTACAAGGCGACCTTTTGTGACATTTTGGAGTGTTTTCATTTATTGTGTAGTAGATTGCTGGTTCTCTGACTGAGGTTCACCGTTCATTGTATCGGCAGTAGCTTAGGTTAGGTTAAGTAATGTTCAAAATTTGAAACCTTTTAACCTAATTCCATCGGAAAGTATTAGTATGGGCCGGGTAAAGTAATAAATATATCAATTTGAGTTCAAAGACCTATGGTTAGTCTTGGTCATTATACACAATGATCGGTCCATATTAATACTGCCCAGTTAATCAAGTTGCCCGTAATATATATATAAGAGATTAGAATAAAAAAGGTATACGTCAATCGTCAAACCTAACCCTACGGACATAAGAGGCGTGAAATTAAGTATTTACGTATATGTTGAACTGTTAACTGATATTGAACTTGCGATCCATCGTACTTCAAGGTATTACTAAGCTATGATACCTTGTAAAGTTATTATAAATAATAATTTAACAACCGTGTTTTTTTTATATTAATTTGTGGTTTTTAGGTTCAAATTCAAACTATTCAACCAGTTGCCTAAATTACGGCCTTATTCATAAGCTTGATATAGTTAAAATATTTTTTGTGTCTTTCGTTCTGTAGTCTTTTTATATTCGATAGAGCGAGGTAAAACATATTTTAACTATATCGAGCTTATAATACGTTTATGAATAAGGCCGTTAGTCTATATGACTTGGATTTAAAGTTACACACAATATTTTCTGTTAAATAAAATATGCTCATAATGTCCGAAGCCACAGGGAAAATACAAATAGATGTTATGATGAATGAACATTACATGTTTTATTGTCTAGTGCGTTCTAGTTTACCGTCGCTAGCAGAAGGATTTTATATTTGTCTCATAAAACAATGCTCTCTGGAACTGGTGCTATCATTTGTATACAAATCCGTCGTCACATAGTACGTCCTAAGAGCTAGCTCACGTTCTAAATTCAAAATGTTTCTTAAAGTACTGTCAGATTACAACATTCTTATGATTTTTAATTAAAAAGGTTTTATACAAATTTACTTTCATTGAAATATAATTTGTAATGTATTATTTTCGTTATTTTACATATTATTTGATCTCGTCGTTTGCTCTGCAGATCGATTCGATCGGTCGGTTTAGGAAAATAAAATGATCCGGAATGACAAAATGTATCGAACAGAGTTTGCTTAAGGTGGCTTACTTATTTCTATTTTTAGTGTTTTTTATATTTACTTTGATGTTTCCAATTAAATAAGTGATAGGTGATTTGTTCTGAGTAAGTTTTGTCAAGTAACGCCACAAATTGTCTTTCAGAATAAAGTTTACATTTTTTTTCTGAATGACAATTCAGTTGGCCGACTAACGCCACACCAATGCTTACGATATATAGGACATAATTCTATTCACCAAAATACCAACGTCCATTTTACGATCGTAAATTTAAATTGGAGTCAGTAATTCAATATTTTCCATTGTTTTCGCACTATGTATGTTTTAAATAAAATAATAACTATATTGTGAAACAAAATATTTATGACTTGAATTTGCGAACCGTACGCTTTTCTTGTGCATTACGTGGCATCGCAGTCATCAAGAAATATAGTCGTAATAGCCGTAAAGTTGTATTTTAATGTTTGGAGTATACGCATATTTTTTATTTTAAATGAAATGAAAAATATGTTTCAGTGTATGAAATGCGATATGACTGTTTTATATCACAATATATTACAACAAGTATTTATTTAAAGAATAATTGACAGGCTCGTGGCATGTTAGGTAGTTTTTAACTTTGCGTTCCCTTGGGTCGCGGGTTTGAACCTGGGATCACCTGGACTGCTAGACTTCAGCTGTTATTTGTGTAGTTATCATAATTTATAAGTAACATTAATTATTCTACTAATTTTTGTATCACTGGCTGACATAGGTACTGGCTGACATACGTAAGGTCGGCACATTTAACGAATGAAGAGATTCAGGCGTATTGGTAGCCAGATTATGTTCTTTTATTCACTTTCCTGAGTATATGGATATGAAGATGGTTATCAATAAGATTGGTAGGAAATGGATGCGAGATAGATGTGAGTCGTTGACTGTTTTTGTGTTAACGAAATGAAACTGTTAATTACAAACTGATAACCTGTTAAAAAGCAGCTAATTTTATTAACAGTTAATATATTTAACTGTTGAAAGATGTTAGCGACTACGCGTTGAAAGTTCGTTGAGCTAATCCGCGCGTTGCGTTCGAAAATCGTTGAATTTAACAGTTAAGAGGGCCCTTCCCGGTTCGTCTTTCGTCAACGCGAGCATGGTTGAAAAGCTTTTTGTTTCATGCAGCGCATGACGCTACCGCTAACGAGTGAGTGAGAACGCGATAACATTGAACGAAAAATAGTGTGCGGAAATTTCATAAAACTTGTTCTAGGAAATACGTGTTTTTCAGTAGTCCTTACAAGTTTGTGAAATATTTTTTTGTTATTTAGAATCTCCATTATATTTGCAAGGTTTCTATCATAAAAAAATATTTACTTTCACAAATTATGAGTACATTCAGAACGCCCAAAGTTCATGTATTTTTTTTTAAAAAAAGCTGATTTTTGGAGGCTTATACTGAATTTATTTTTGAAAATTTTGAGATTTTGTTTCGATAGAAACCTAGATATAGTGCAGGAGATACCTATTAGTTCAAAAGTTTCAAAGAAAAATCGGTTACATCGCCATAATCACGTACGAGCTTTTGTATGGAAAGTAAGACGGGTTGGGCCCTCTTAATATATTAACGGCATTTTCGGTAAACGAGAAGCAGCTAATTCGTTAACATTAGAAAAGCGGTTTAAAAAAGATGCTTGTTCAATTAACGCCCACTCCTAGTACGAGATGGAACACAGCGGGAGACTCTCGTTTCGGAGGCCAAAACTCATTTCACTAACAAAAGACAGGACTACCATACAAGCCTAAAACGTTTTACGTAATACGTGTTTATTGATCTATATTCTATAGTCTATACTAATATTATAAAGAGGAAATATTTGTATTTTTGTATGCAACGAATAAACTTAAAAACTACTGGACCTAGCTCACCAATAGAAAGCTACATTATCGCTGAGTAACATAGGCTATATTACTAGAAAAAAATTGAGATCCTTAGAAATACTTAAAAAAACTTACCCAGGGTGTAAAAAAAATTGCCATAAAATATCATTCATCGCATGCGCTGCGGAAAGTATTGATGATAGAACAATAAAAAGTTCTACAATATTATAGAACATATCAATATCTACAAAAATCTTCCCGAGACCAATGTCTAACTATTGTAGTAATATTACTTTAAAAGTTGATAGAAATGCCGATCAAAATCAGATCATGTTATCCATACCTGTGTATTAATTCTTATCCTAATAAATTCTCAATGACGACTGTTTCAATATCTGTTGATTGCTTTTTGAATAATTAAAATCGGACATTCCATTCAAAAGATATTACGAAATTAAAAATGTCAATATACACAAAAAATACACGCCATCGCGCCGGCTCGCAGCGAGCAACGCGGCTAGGGGTAGTACTTTGTTACGATTCTCAAAAAATACTCGACCGATTTTAAAAATTATTTCACCACTAGGAAGCTATATTATTAGAGTGTAGCATATGCTTTTTTTATCTACAATGCACAATCATATAATTTATATATGAATTACTCGTATAATTAAGTTAAGGGCATTATTACTTTTCCCTTTATAGTGTTAGCATTAATATGGCAAGTCGGGATTTTGAGCTTGTATGGTGGTCCCACCACTGGTGCCAGAGTTGTAGCAATATTCTCCACCAATCTCTGAATATCCAATCAGGAATTTCAACTATCTCACAGTAAATTAAAATTTATTCCACATGATGCGTCTCACACAACGAACTGTGTCATATTTTTCTCATTATTGTTTTCCCTCAATAGTTTCGTACCCGGAAATGTGTGCCCAGGCTGTTGTCGTAATTGCCCATTACACTAACAACACCCTTCTAAGATAGTTACGGTTACACACTTCCGCTTGCCACACAAGGCTGCCTGGATTTCAAATGTTTCACATGTCTATCGCATTTATTCGAGGTGTGCCAATTAGAACGTGTTAATTGACTCGCACATTGGGTCTTGAATACCGAAAGGTTGTAAATTACGAATATTCAGTGGAACTATCTATATACAGTTTCAATTGCATATTGCGCGTTTCGTTTTCAGTCTATGGATTTCTGAATGTTCAAAGTAAAAAGTAGTTCGACAGCGCATCATTGACTGATGTTCTGTGGCTAGGGTATCGCCTAACATTAAGTGAACCTCATGCTCGTCTGTCGATATCTAACTATTAAATATATTAAAAATTAATAAATAATATAATATGAAATATAGATAAAAAATTTTTAGACGCATGGCAAGTTCAATCAATGAATTGCAATAATTTTTACATTAAAACGCGAGTGATTCCTTATATTACATACTAGTGGACCCCGCAGACGTTGTTCTGCCACAATTTTGGCTTCGAAATTATATAAATAATCTTAAATTTGAATATGCCCATTTACCCACTATAATAATTAATTGTCTAATATGTCACTGATTTGCAGTGAACATCTGTTATTCCAAAAAAATTAAGAATGCATGACGTGAGCTGTCAAGATGGCGGAGTTTCGAATCTAATTTATTTTATAATTAATTTTTTCCTGTTTTTTTCCAATATTTTAATAGCTTATATCTTATTCCGGACATAGAGGAATCCAACAAATAAGATATCGTTAAAATCGGTACAGCCGTTCTTGAGTTATGAATGGTGTAACTAACACAACTTTTTTTTATATATATAGATCTTAGATTATTTATATGTCAAAGATATAGATGTAAATATTTATTCCGACGTTTCGAGTACTTTTCAGCGTGGTCAGGAGCAGATTGCCTGTAATAATAAATTCATTGAAATGTGTGGGAGTCGCGTCAAATACTGGTTTCTATTTATCCGGGTTGCTATTTGGATCTGCTAAAAGCCACTATGAATATTCTTCTTCTGTGGAGATAATATCCTTCTTAGATAGCATTGTTACGATAAGTCTTATGTTAATTAAGCATTTAAAATGTGCCTGAACAGCAAGCGGAAATTACTTTCGTTTTTTAATAGGATTTGAGATATAAAAAAAATGTTTCAGTCGGGTAGGTTACAGAAGACTGATCATCACTTGCCGGTAAGAAAAATTACCAATGAAAACAATACAGTAATATGCCCCAAGCGGTGACTCGGGAATTCTCATTTAGTTGAGATTTTAAGAATAAAGATAAGTTTACATTTATATGTAAGGACATATAAATAATCTAAGTATGTAAGTATAAATGGTAATATTCAAAAATTACTTTTAAGTATTTACTTTGATTAGGTAATTAATTATCGTTTCCAATCCAACTATGTGAAATGATAATTAATTACACGATTATGGTTACAAACATAATATGTATTTAACTCGGATAACGAACAGATGCTCAAATTATACATAATAGTTCGTTCACAGTTCTAATCTAAAGAACCCACTCAAATTGTCCACCCCGTGATCAATACACGTAATTATGCCCATTTGAATTTACCCGTTCGCATAATGTACAATAGGTTTCGTGACTGTATTAACAGTTATTTTTGAAATCGGTGCCGCTCCATACAGTTCGAAAATATGTTGCAAAAGCAGGATTAAACTGTCCTTCTTGGCTGGCACCGACTCCAAAAATAACTGTTAATAAATAATGCTTTGAAGTAATTAAAATATTATTTTTTACTTTTTAGTGCAAGTTGTAGTTTTGAAGTCGGTTTTTGTTTTTTGCTTAAAAATATTTTTTTTTCTAAATTTTTGTAGGAAGTGTATGTATTGATGTTCATTAATCCTTACATAATAAAGACCAGTAGACCTACCACTAAAAGTGCTGCTCAAATGAGACAGTGCCGTGAAAGGAACCACAAAGCAAAACATCATCTACGTATAAGTAAATTTTTGTTATTTTTGATTTTTCTAAAAAACCACCAAACCAATGCCGATAAAAATTATATGGGACCACCTTTGAAATATTCCCTACCAAACAAAAACAGAATCATCCAAATCCATCCATAACTTGCGGAGTTATCGCGTAACAAACATACAAAAAAAAAAAACAACAACATACAGACGAATTGAGAACCTCCTCCTTTTTTGAAGTCGGTTAAAAATAGAACAAATTTTTCTGTGCCAAAAGTTTGTATGGGCCTGTTCTTCTATGAACATCTCTTTTCTATGATACCACTGATTCGCAGAGGTGGTATTAATGGTATGTACATAATTTATGTGCATAACGTTATTTATAATTAAAATATAATATACTTTTCCAAATATATGTTAAGATCTCTTTGCGAATGGCTTGAAAAGTAAAATACTTAAATTCTTGCTCTAATTTAACCACTCGTAAGCTCGTTTCGGCACTTAAAATTGTACAAGTGCATGTTGCGGTGACCTCTATTGCTATACTGAAGTCATTTAACAAAAAAAAAAAACTACTGTTTGACTCGCTGTTTTATATGAAAACTACTGGTCCAACCCTGTGTTATATGGATTTCAACAATTTAATCATTATATTATTTATCCCAAAGTTGTGATTTGCAGTAAGCGCTTGATCCATTAAAAGCTTTTTCATTTAAACCCTACATAATAAGAAAAGCGACAAAATATCAGCGCTGTGTTGTATGCAGCGCAGCATAAGCTGAGTCGCCCTGTTTAAGCTACCAATTAGTAAGCTAGTTTAGGCAGATGGTAGGTAACTGCGAATGTGTTCTTGTGGTCGAGAGTTCGTCCGCTAATCCATGCATCCCGGGTTCGATTCCCAGGTTGATGGTTAAGTGTTTTGCAATTTCTTACTTATCGATCAGAGTTTGAGAAATTGGTGGCTGTTTGAAGCCTGTGCAGGCGGCACGTAAGGTTGATAACAAAAACTGGTGGATGGTGGAAGCCTGTGAAGGTGGATAGCATAAAACACTGGGGCCACGGTTGCGTGCTAAGCGATCCCGTGGGCCCCGATAGGTCGACCTGACGGTCATTAAAATTTTTTATTAGGTAGTAGTTAGGTATTGTAGAGCTTAAATAAAGAGATTTGTTTGTTTGTTAATATGATATACATACGAGTAAATATGTCATAAGATATGTTAAATCCTCCACACAAGTTGAAATGCAGTTTCAGAAACACGATCACATTTTAAGAAAATTTATAATATATAATAAGTAGGTATATGTTTTCTATACATAATAAAACTTATGTACATTGAACAATTTTACCAGAAATGGAGAGCGGACGATTAAAGGTCTGTCTTTTTGTTCACACTCATCTCCGAAGATAATGAACTTCGACACAGAAATTGGGACTTTGCTTCATCGAAATAGGATGTCGTGAAGTAAAGTTATCTTAGATGCTCAGCTTACGATGAAGCCCACGCGAACGAAGTTGCGGCCAAAAGCTAGTCTATACTAATGTTTGTTACAATTTCACTCAAAAACTACTAGACTGATTTTAAAAATTCTTTCACAATTTTTTTTTATATATTATTTATTATAGAAAGCTACATTATCAGCGCGTAACATAGGTTTTGCTTTTTTGTGTATTTGTGCATCTACATTGCACCCGTGCTAAGCCGGGGTAGATCGCTAGTCTGTAATATTTTATTTCGCGAGATTCTAGTTTGAGATAAGATAAGATACTTGTGATGACAGGTCGAACTTGAATTCGTGCATGCGGTGATATTAGTTATTTCGTCTATGTATTTGCGTGTTGTTCCCACTAGAATGTGAGTGCTCCTATTTCACCATACATACTGCTGATAGAGGACAAATCTTTGTTTTATTTTTTTTATTTTTTCGTTTATATATATTTTTTTTGATAATTATAGTTAATTGTGTGATGTCATGTGGAACATGGTGTAATGGTTGCAGCCCCTTATAAAATATTTGTAAAACAAAAACTTGGCGATTAAAAAGAGTGGCGGCGAGTTTCTTGCCAGTTCTTCTCGTACGCCCTTGATTTGTGAACTGGCAGTAAATGTAATATTAGAAGCATTTAATATGTATTTTTTATTGACGTTCATAAGTGTACATTGTGTTACCTAAATGAATAAATGATTTTTGAATTTGAATTTGAAAAGTAAAAAAGTGACTTGCCGAATCCCCTTGTGGGGCAGACATATTTCTGTGCTGTTAAATATACTTCTTGATAAGTGAAATAAAAACATTTAGTAGGTTATTAGTCGTCTTTGCCTTGTCCGACCGACTTTTTTAAATATTTTTCTGAACCTAAGACCTTCATTGCTCCATGCCACTAAGTCATAAAGGTTGGGATAAGATAGGCTAGATAAAAACGAAAATAGGTCATGATATTCCTTGCCAAATTACCAAGAGCTAAACGATAAAACTGTTCCATATACAAGTATTGCGTACTCATTTTTTTCTAAGCAATTTTAATAAAGCGAATGGCGTATTAAATCTTTATCTGAAAGCATGCCAAATCTGTTCCCCTACATAGTTTTTCTCTTGTTTTTAGAAATTGTTTATGCTTTTAAATACCGTCTGTCCACAAAGCTTGTTTAATCTAAAATCCTGCTTCACTTTCGTGGAAATAATTTGATGTTTTATAATAATGATAAGATATTATTTCGAAATTTTCAAGAATAGGTATATAACCTCAAAGGCTGTTTTATGAGCGAAGGTGACATATCAGTCAAACAAAGACTCTCTACTATCACATATCAGAAAAAGACTCTCATTTAAAAAAATCTAATTTAAATTAGTATCTTCTTTTTTATGTCAGATATTGACAGACGAGCATGAGATAAAACCTCAGTCACAGGACGTCAGGGGGCCTAGCACGAACGACTATCGACAAAGTATTCGAATAGTCAAACTGTCAGTTGTATGAAAAATCATTTGAAATTTCATACAAATGACAGTTTGACGATACGAATACTCTTATTGTTCGTGCTCACCCCTCTGATGAAAATGATGCGCTGTCGATCTAATTTTTACATTGAACTCTATGAACGATCGCTCATTACCCGGTGGGAATTTCGATATTCCTCCCACCTGTTTAATGCGCTTTATAAATTACGTTTAACAACTTCATTTTGCATATACTGAAACAACACAGTACCCAATGGACATATCATAACAGCGTGTAATAACATTTATACTCAAACAATCAAATTTGCTTTATACTTATTATGGTTTCGAACAAAGGCTTATAATACTATTGTTCTTTTTTCTACACAGAATTAAACTTGTTGTTATGAACCGAGTAGGTACGTATATAACAAATCATATTATATTGTGATGATTATAATATGATCCATGCACGGTTTAATTCATTCCTAGTGGGGAATCTGTCTGCAGGGCCAGATTTAGAGGTGTGGAGGAATCGGGCAACAAAGTAGAGGGAACAATATAAACAAGTACATAGTACAGCCGACCTAGCATGACCGCCACGAGATATGTTGCGGACGAGAGAAGACAAACTAAGATGTAAGATATCTCGATATATTATATCTCGACATCGCCAATTTTGATAGAAAAGATATCTCGATCGACAAATATATCTATTTATGATATTAAAAGTCGAGTTTTAAGTGTAATTGTCATGTTAGAAATAAAGCGATAGTCGATTAAAACACGAGAAAACGGTAGACAAAATTTTGTCGCGCTTGTCATGCTAGCCCGGCAGTACAGTATTTTTGTCTCTATTGTGGGATCCTCTCTTTTGTGGAGGCCCGGGGCAGTTGCCCCGGATGCCCTCCCTCCCTGTCTGACCTCTCTAATGCAGAGATAATTTAAACTACTTAACAGTTAAAGGTCCAATCTCGAAAATGTCAACATTTCTGGGAACTTTGAGACCCAACTGATGTTCTAATATAAAACCTAGGTTGTACCTACCTACACCTTATTTTCCATTTCATTCAAAAAATGTATCTAAAATATCTTGATTTTGACATCTATTTGAATTATTTATTGATTAAAATAACAAATTATTTAGTAAAAAAGTTTTACCAAGTTATTGAGGAGAGACTACCTTACAACATATATAAAAATCAGCGGAATACATTCTTCAAAATATAATAGAAAACGGCATTAAAATGCATTTCTTAATTTTATGCTAATGTGCGGACAAACAAACATAAAATGCTACTTTATTTCTTCCAAACGAAAAATGTAATAATATATTTTCCTTTGATACATATGACATTTCCATACGAGATATTGCACGAGGCTGGCGCTATTAGGAGTTCCATATTGAACAAAACGATGTGTCACTTCATTTATGAAAGCTGGCAGGAATTTAATTCTCTGCTGTCTGTTGCCAACAATAAGTGGGCGGCGGAAAGGCAAAGGTATGAATTTGACATAATTTTACTACACGTAATATCATTATGGCGGCTTGAGAGGTGAGGGGATTTTTTTTTTGGAGGCATCGAAATTGATCGAACATCTAGTTATTTTACTGTTCCCCTTCTTTTACCGTCCCATCGTCATTTCTGGTAATTTCTGAATGTACAGAAGTTTTGATACTACTGTTATATTATTATATGTAAATATATATTCCATGTTGGATACGTAAACCAGATATTCGCATTCGAATTTTTGAATGCACGTTTAACATGATACTCTTGCGTAGGCAAATTAAATTTTCAGGGATAATTTCCAATGAATAGGTTGTTAAAATAATAATTTATTGAAAGACATCGCAAGTTTAAAATATTTTAATATTTAAATGAAATAACGTTTTAACAATATATTTAAATATATTCAGACTGTCGTTAATACGATTACTGGAAATGAAATAAATAATATAATTAATAAATCGAATTAATCAGTATATAATTATTGTTTTAACTTTAAGTACGTTTTCTTTATAACAAGCCACGGCTACGCACGGGTGAAATGTAGATGTATAAATATATACACAAAAAATAGCCTATGTTACTCACTGATAATTTAGCTTTCTATTTGTGAAAAAAAATTTAAATCGGTCGAGTAATTTTTGAGTTAAATCGTATAAAACAAACAAATCATTCCTCTTCTAGTATATTAGTAAAGTCTTACAATTATTATGTACTTTTAATTCGGCTTTCAAACTACTGAAAATCACTAAATCTACATTGGAATTCAATTTGTAGGGACTGAGGGTCTTACCAATTTGCCACAGATATTCCACCCATCATTGAAGATGTGTTTGCCTGTGTTTATTGCTTGATAAATTATATATCAAAATATTGATTTCATATTTTGTCCGAATTTAAAAAAAAGGCGAAATCTCTAAACGATTAAGTGATGGTGGATATTTACATATAGGTAAACAAGTATCGATATAGATTCTATAAAAAGTCCAATATGTCATAATTGTTATATTAAGGTTTTTCTTTATTTGGTCTCTTTAAAACTTTTTATTTGGGCGGTAACGCGTTGGATTTTCAGTAAATTGTAATCCATGAAAAAACAGAATAAGCTTTGTTGCGGACCCTTCATCAATCACCGAGAAGGGATATATTGTATGTCAAAAATGGCTTTTATTTTAGCTTTTACTCATTTATCAACTTATGTATGAACTTTACAATAGTGGCATTTAATAAGTGTAAACAATTACATAGAGTACCTATACTAGTGTTGCCACGATTTTTTCGCTTTTTCTATTAACACAAATTATAACTTGGTTCTCTTCAAAGCAGTGTTTTCTATAGAATAAGCTGAAATAATTACGCAGTCTGTACTTCACCGGTTATTCACCTATATAAAATAGGAAAAATAACTTTAAAAAAAGTTGTCCTCCAACCCATTAAAACTGGACTTTCCCAAAAATTACCAGATATTTTAAGAAATTTTCAATATTATTTCAGTAGGATCCACGACTCTTGGGAATGCAAGACCCGTCGCGACAACCAGTCTTTCAGCTTAATCATATAATAATTAGGTATAACTGACGGATCTTAAATATTTTAGTCCGTTTGGCTATGAATTTTGTCAGGTGTTACACATTGTTTTAGAGTGCGAGTGTTCGAATATCCTGCCCGCCTAGCATGACCATCAAGAGATATTTCGCGGACGAGTGAAGACAAACTAAGATATCTCGATTTTTTATGTCAGATATCGACAGACGAGCATGCGGTTCACTTGATGGTAAGTGACACCTCAGCCACAGAACATCAGTCAATGATACGCTGTCGACCTAATTTTTACTTCGAGCATTCGGATCTCTACTTTGACGTTATGTGTATCTTGTCGTATTAGTGTCATGTAAGACCCGGAAAACATAAAGAGATAATCGATTAATTTTGTCGTGGTTGTCATGCTAGGCACACAAATTTTGCTTGGATGTTGCAGCTTACAAGAAGCTTATTGATTTTAAAACTTATTACTGTATTTTTCCTTAAGCCACTTCCGGGGAAGGCCGCCGTTAACGCTGGCTTCTCGTTATTTTAATGCAATAAGCGCCACAGTGTCTAAAGCGTTGGGGTTTTTAAACTGAAAATAGAGTAAAAATATATGGCTTTTATTACGTTTTAAACCCATACAAATGGTAAAAAATAGTTTAAAGTATTTAAAGTACGGTGTCATAGGGTTTGGCACTGATATTAAAACATCTTCAATCAATTTTCATATCTAATATAATATGTATGTATCAGTTATCAAAGTACCGAATAAATAGAAATATTAAGGAAATTCATGCATGTATAATGTACATCTAGATATATTACATTATACTAACGAATAAACAATTTAAAAATGTTTTACTTTATTTTTCTTTCAAAGCAAAGCCGATTTCTAGCCGAAACTTTTAGTATACAGTTGAGAGTTCAAAGGTAGCGTTTTAATACTTAAAGGCTGTTTTTAAATCGATAGATATGTACAAAAGAATATATTTTTATTTTGAGAATATTTTATAGGAAAGACCTGTTAAGAATTTACCTGTAGAAAAGCAAATCTTGGGTTCGATTCCCAAGTAAATATATATGTATATTTTTAAAGGCCTTCAACGCATCTGAGACTTAAGTCGCGGATGTCAATGGGCGGTGGTGATTACTTACCATCAGGTTATACCACCTGTTTAGTAGTCTGCCATGTAATAAAAAAATAGATGGTGCCCGTGACTTCGTTTGCTTCGATTCGACTTTCGTTCGACTTCGATTACTTTTTTCCTGACATCTCATTTCATTATTTAGTTGTAAAAAAGTTTTGATGTTGCCCCAGACTACATGGAAATTCGTTCAGCATCTTCGGATATTAGCGTGAACAAACAGAAAAAAAACGTTCAAAATGATTTAAAATAAATAATAATAATAATTAATACTGCTACAACCCCTACTTTAATCGTCCCCTCTCCACTTCTGTTAAAAGTAAATTCAATGTACCTACATTTTGATTAAAATATTTTATTATATTTATAGGCTGATCTACAGGCATAAAAACAAATGATCTTCCTCTAAGCAAATATACATAGTTAGTTTTATACTAAGTTTGTATGAATTTAAAAATCAACATATTTAATTAGTGTTTCTTTTTGGAAAATAACATTCCCATTTAAAACAGAACTACTAACTATATCAAGCTATTGCAAGTACTATTTAATAATAAAACGATTCACAATACAAATGATATTCTTTCAACAAGAAACTATTGCAAGAGTCAATCTATTTTTCTCGGTAGCTGAGATATTTTTGAAGTTTGAACTTTACGTGAAATGGCAGAATTATCTTGAATTCAACTCTATCAGGACCTATTCAGAGACTTCCTCAACAACTGTCATTGTACGGGGTGTTCAATTTATGTCCATACTTATACAATATATGATGTTTTATAATAATATATTGTATAAGGCGGTTTTTCACGACCCTTATAGTGAGAAGGTTCCTCTTCTCATTTCCCTGCCCCCCACCTCCCACCGACAGCCCGGCCGGTTTGTTGCCTTGCTGTCGACGATGACGCACATTGTATACTTTTTAAATGTTTTCATTTCTATAGTAATATTATAAAGAGGAAAGGTTTATTTGCTTGTTATTATTAAACTCAAAAACTACTGGGCCGATTTTAAAAATTATTTCACCAATAGAAAGCTACATTATCACTGCATAACATATTATTACATAAGTATATAGAGTAACATATATTTTATCATCTACATTGAACAAGCATGTGACTAGTATAACATAAAGGTGTTCATCATTTGTCTGTGACCCAATCAAATACATGAAACAAAAAGAAGAAAAGAATAATAAAAGCTTGTTTTTTGTGGAGGCTAATACCTAGTGAAGCGATTAGAAAAATTATTTTACAAATTAAAAACACATTATTCGTTGTGATAAGATATATTTTAACAACAAATATGCAAAAACTGTGACAGTCTATAGAAATGCTAAACGCTATGGTATAAAATATGGCTTTGAAAGCATTAAAACAGAACATCCTTTGTACGACAATATCTTTTTTTCTCGTCAAAATCTGAGGTATTACAGTCGCTTTTGTCAAAGGTAACAATCTATTTGATACTCGGGCTGTTTGAGAATTCTCTTTGTATGTTTCGCATTGTGTGATTATCGTAAAAGCGTTCAGGGAAAAATTACTTTTGGAAACCTTTTGAGTATAATAACCTCGAAAAGTGAATTTGTGCCATTAATTCGTGTGTCATTTAGTTTCAGGATATACCTATTATTCGAGTCGTCGCGAAAACCTGAAACAAAAGAAAATTACAATAAAACATTTATCTCTTAATTACTTTGAGTTATTTTTATTTTTGTTATTTATACGTGTGTGTACTTAATAAATGTATTCCTTCTTTTTATTTACGACATCATTTAATAATGGCATCGATGGATATGAAACTGAATGCACAAGTATTTTTTTTTAAATTAGTGTCATATTTCTTTCTTACTTTATTTTCATGAGAAGTGACTCATGGTTAAAGACTGGCATTAACCACTTCCATTTTCACTAAGGTTGAATATGAATGGCATTTGCAATGGCCACGATTCCTTAACATCCAACTCTTTATGTAGACATAATCTGAGTTTAAGTAATCGTAATTATGGCGTTCCTTAATAAGTCCGTTTTTGTGACGTAATTTTCTATGTTATAAGGGTTGTTCTATCCACTAAATACGCCATATACGCAAAGTACGTATTTGAATTGCGTTTTAAGGTTTAACGAAATCATCGAAAAATTTCAAAAATTTTGCTTATATAATATTATGTTTTTTACTCGATCGTTCATTGTTTGTTTAAACTTAAATAACATAATATGTAAATTGCTGCTGTACGAAGCCGCCAATATGATAATATTATCATTGAATGTTTAATATTTTTTGGTTAAGCGCCAGTATTGTTTTTAGTTTTATTATCACTTGCAGTGAACATTAACAGACAAATGCATTTTGTGTGTATATTTTTTAATTTACGTATATTAAATGTATGCCAAATAATTTTTCACATTCAATCTCTTTTTAAGTAGAAATACCAGTCAAGTACAAGTTGAATCCACGGAGACGGTTCCGTGTTATAAAGGGTGGATATTTCATTGTTAATATTCGTATTCATAAAACTATTTATATAATTAAATGCTAATATCTTATAATTATGTTTATAATAGAAACATTTGAAATTTATAAAATAACTTAATATTATATTGTTATAATAATTATCTGTAGCACATTTTATACTACCGCAGACTCCAACGTTCTAACCTTACGTGTGTACTTCTTCTTTCTGTCCTGTTCCCTTTTTTTATTTGGGGTCGGCGCACTAAGTTCTCTTTTTCCATTCTCTTCTTTCACTCACCATATCATCAGTCACACCTCTCAAACACATATGATTCTTCACACAGTCAATCCATGTTTTTTTTGGCCTTCCTCTTCCCCTATACCCATCCACTTTTATATTCGAAACCTTTTTAGATACATGCCCTTCATCTCTCCTCATAACATGCCCATTGCACTACTCTCAAACTTTCTCTTATATAGTCATTTCTAATCTTATCTAATCTTGTCACTCCACACATCCACCTCAACATTCTCATCTCAGCTACATGCAAACGTTTTTCATCCATCAGTTTACTTGCCCAACATTCAGAACCATACATCAAGACTGGTCTTATCACGAACGTTACGTCTTATTTACTGTATTGCCTTTGTACCGTTCGGTTTATTAATTCTGTTATGTAGGTCCTTATATACATATTTATAATGCAATAAAGTTGTTAAATAAATATTGTTTTAATAATACATAAATAAAACTCTAACATTAAAAAAATATCATACAATAAGGATGCATCTATTGTATCACTACAAATCGCCAGTTCAAAATTTTAATAATATTATCGCTTATTGCGTTCTTAATATTTTAAAACTGTGTTTGCTTCATGCTACGAAAAGTAAGTTTTTTTGAGTGCATATAGGACATACATTGCATTGTTTTTATATAAATTCATGAAATGTTTTAGTTTGTATTGTATATTAATATAAATAATTTTGATCGTTTTTGTCTGTCTGCTCTCTCTTATTTCTGAAGATACGGAATTGATGTCATGAAATGTTTAACCCATTATGCTCGATTTTCCTGCAATTAGCTTTGGAGCTTATAGTAGGAAAATTTTGAAATCTCGAAGGAGTCGAAGTAATTTAAGTTCTGTCAATATAATAATGACGGGGTTTTCAATCATCATATATTGTACAATAATAATATAATCGTAAAAAAATATTATGTTCCATTGCTAAAAGATTTTTATAGAATTGAAAAATATACCTACTGTGCCTTGTTGGCCGATTTTTTGCAGTCAAATAAAGCAATGTATTGAATTGTTTTTTTTTTGCGCAGATGTAGTTTTATGTTTTTAATGTTAGATATCGACTAGCATGAAGTACATTTGATGGTAAGTGATACCCCTGAAACAGAACATCAGTCAATGATGCGCATTTGGAAATATTCAGACTGAGACCGAAACGCGCAATACAATACACGATTTTTCCATCTATGAACGGGTAACGCCCGGTCGATATTTCGATATTCCTCTTACCCGATTATTGGCTGAAGTGACCAGTCGTGGGGAAGACAAGAAGATTTGAACCAAATGTTGTACTAAATGCGCCAACGAGTCCGTCACATCTATTTATAAGTAATTTATTTATTTATAAAAGTACTGCGGGCTTGCTCCTTTTTAAAGCAACATTATTGTAGGAGTTCTTGACAATATAAAGAGACATAATTATATTGAATTTATAGTAAGACGGCACTAATGCTGCTCTTAGAGGGCGTGGTATATCTACTCGTGACATTTAAATAAAATTAGATTAGCTTAAAATTAAAGTACTGCCATGGAAGGAGATTCAAAAATAAACATAGGTTTTAGTAAAATATACCATTAGAAATTCAGACCTGAATCGTGAAGTAAGATAGGATCGGAGCATTGGATTACTTTACTTCCGCTTAACCGTTTGTCAGCAGTCAGAGTATTTCTGATCCACAAATGGGTGTATTCGTAAAGTAGCCAATACCACAGCACTTATGTGTTGGTGTCTTTTAAATTGATTATGATATCGAAAGGGATCGTCAAATAAGAACACAGATAATAAAAGTAAATAAGTAAAAATTAATAAAATATAAAAAATATATATGAAATTTTTAAATTTCGAACATAGTGTGAACATAGTGAACTTCGCATTGTTTGATAAGTTTTAAATTAGGAATTCAGGGCCAAATTTATCAAGTATTGGTAAATTCAAATAGGAATCTGTCAAACGTCAAAATTAAAAGTTCTATTGTAAATGTAAAAAAAATCGCTCTTATACGGTAAGTCACTATAAACAAAGCTCCACGCGTGTTTTGTGTGTTCTCTTTCAAAACAAATGACACGCTCGCTAAGTGCCCAGATAAGGTCAGCCAAAATACATGGACCTCTGTTTTTTGAAATCGACCCCTTTAGGGGTCGACTTCAGAGAGTAAAGGGAAGGACGTGACGGTCCTTTGAGGTTGGTGAAGGCACGTGCCTGGAGAGTTAACCTGCGCACAACTTCGTGAATCAATCACCGTACTAAGTCTACCCAACAATTGCTTAGAGAGTTACTACGCATGCGTCTTGTGCTAGGGATGGGATTTTACGATATTCTTTTCTCGCCGGAGAAATCGGAAAATTTCGTTATGAATTTACGTTAACCCAATTAACTCAATTAACTCTCAGTGAAATATCGCTTGGTTCCATTTACATTTTTTACCACCTTTACCTTTTATTAAACGATCATGTTATTGGGATTTTAAATATAATTTATGTAAACTTGGACATTATTATTTTATTATATAAAAAAATATTGTAGTAAATATAAAATTTAATAAATGATTTGTAATAATTTTGCACTAATTATTCTTATTCATATTACAAAGTCATCATACAATGTAAACAATTATCGATAACATAGGTCAAAAGTTACTAATTTATCGTGGAACATCACTGGCCGTATCGCGAGATCCCGCCGAAAGCGTTTGACAGTTACCGCGCGCAACCGGTGTGTGAAACACGCCACTCATGCCTTCCACTCAAACCTACGTTCGTAAGCACGACCCCGGTACGTATAACTTAAATAACTATTCTAATTTCAAAATCATCACAGACTATAAATATATTTCAACAATGAGATTTTTATTCTACAGTTTTTTTTCCCGCGTTATTATTTTTCCGAGGCAACGGACAACGAATTCGGGTGTTTACATTTAGATTACAGTCGCGCGTGGTTCAGAAAATTCGGGGTCTTGGGTAAATAAGCCTTCGTTTACTGAAACAATGCACATGATTTGAAAAAAAAGTTTATAAACAATTTTACGGTTTTATGAAACGGTCTTGTGTTTAAAAAATAGCATGGATTGTTCCAATTCTTCATGAAAAATATTTATTTGACTGGTAAGGTTTTATTATTAATTTATGAACAAGGAAACATATTATTACGATATTATTAGTAGTGTTCTTAATTTATGATGAACATTTTATCAAATATTTTGCTTTTTATATAAATTTTAATATAAAATAATATATCCTATATCTTTTCTAATGAGTGTGTTTACCCTATTAATTAAAAATTCCAAAGGGTAGTTCTCATTTTGTTCATATAAATTTAAAAAATGGAACTTTAATTAATATAAACATATAACAATTAATTAATACTAATGCTTTAAATTTGTTTAAAAGCGACATTAAAACTATATTTAGATACTATATAATTAATTGATATCCTTTCATCTCGATTAACCGCATAGTCTCCACTCGACTAATAAATCCAATACTAGGTTTTCTTGAAAAAATAACTTGTATTTTTGTTTTCATTATTTACTACAACAGTCTATTATCACTAGATCTCTTTCAAGTGACCCACAAACTTTAAATGTTTATCATCATTACACACACTTTAATACATAAACATATGTATAAAAGAGCAGACTGACTGATCTATCAATACAGCAGTTTAAAAAGATAGAAATTTTCCCATTATACCTCGTTATACCGTAGATGTCTAATGAAGTATTTTTGAAATATCTCCTAAGGGTGAAAGTAGAGGGTGAGAGTTCGCCAATAAGGGTAAAGTAAGACACGTGACAATAGAATCGTTATAGCTATAAAATATAATATTATATCGACCTACCTATACTTATACTTACCTATTTATAAACATTAAACTTGACGGCAAATGTAGATTTATTAAATAACTTTATACATACATTCATATATTACAATCGCCAAATAACTTTTATAGCTTTCGTTTTTTATCACTCCAAGCTTTGATAGTCTTCAGTAGATATCAACTTAGATCTAAATTATATATTTGAAACGTAAATTACGATTAACATTTGAATTTCGTGTTAAAAAACAAAATACTAGCTGAAACAAAGACATGAGCAGGGATCGGATTAGATATATACATTAGTTGAATAGGTGAATAAAATATTGTCTTTTATTAACGCGAGTATCACACATTTAAATAAAATACTGTATACCGGATTAAAACGCGATTTATTATTTAAATTATTTATCCCGACGTTTCGGATGCTTTTCAGCAACCGTGGTCGCGGGAGACTTTTCAGCAACCGTCCCGCGACCACGGTTGCTGAAAAGCATCCGAAACGTCGGGATAAATAATTTAAATAATAAATCGCGTTTTAATCCGGTATACAGTATTTTATTTATAGGTGAATAAAATTATTTTTAAGCAAAAAACAAAAACCGACTTCAAAACTACAACTACAACTAAAAAGTAAAAAAAAATATTTTAATTACTTCAAAGCATTATTTATTAACAGTTATTTTGGAAGTCGGTGCCACCTAACTGATGCCGCTCCGTACCGTTCGAAAATTTGTTGCAAAAGCAGGATTAAACAGTCCTTCTTGGCTGGCACCGACTCCAAGAATAACTGCTAATAAATAATGATTTGAAGTAATTAAAATATTATTTTTTACTTTTTAGTTGTAGTTGTAGTTTTGAAGTCGGTTTTTGTATTTTGCTTAAAAATAATTTTATTTCTTAATTTTTGAAGGAAGGGTATTTTTTAAGTTCATTAATCCTTACATAATAATTTAGTAGATTTACCACTAAACGTGCTGCTCAAATGAGACAGCGCCGTGAAAGAAACCACAAACCAAAACATCATCTACGTATAAGTAAATTTTTGTTATTGTTGATTTTCTAAAAAAGGCACCAAACCAATTTCGATATATAATAAAAATAAAAAAAAAATATATAGAAATATATGGGACCACCTCTGAAATATCCCCTACCGAAAGAAGAATCATCGAAATCCATCCATAACTTGCGGAGTTACCGCGTAACAAACATACAAAAAAAAGCAACATACGGACGAATTGAGAACCTCCTCCTTTTTTGAAGTCGGTTATAAATATGCTTTAACTTATTTCAATTTAATCCATTGTGAACACGGAGAAGGAACAGTTTCTTAAATATATCCAAGCATTAAAAAGTTGCGACAAAATATTCTTATTACCAATCTGTCAATGATGTTTATAATATTGTCTTTTATTAACGCGAGTATCACACATTTAAATAAAATACTGTCGTCGAAAGAAACGTCGGGATAAATAATTTAAACAATATAAATAATAAATCGTGTTTTAATCCGGTATACAGTATTTTATTTAAATGATGTTTATGATAAATCATTTAAAATTTCACACAAATGACGATTTGACTAGGCTAGTGATCGTAGAACAACGACGGTTCTGGTTTTACAAATACGCGTGTGTTATATCTACATTGTTCTACGTCATCCCCTCCCCCTCGGTAATCAGTCTAAAAGTTATATTAAAATGGATATCAAACATTATTATTATATTGCCGAGTTTAAACTCGAACAGATTAGCCGTGTTTTAATTATGCACAAAAACTACTCAATCTTTAAAACGCTCTTCTGTAAAGTATCCGTTTTGCAGATCCGCTTTTGTTCTACGAACATGACGAAATTACAGACTGGCGATATGTAGCCTTTTTCGGAAGTTAATCGTGCCTCTGAACAAACAGTAAAACACAGTTTGATCTGAAGCGGAAATTGCCAGATTCGATGTTGTACGTAGGGAGTCCCTATTGTCATACATACAAATATAACGTTATATGTATGGACAGTGGCTATTGTTGTACAGATACAAAAGTTTCAGTATAGCTATTTCTTTCAAATTGTTGAACATAAAAAGCGATATTGATCCGACGCGCGATTCATTTTTTATATGTTACGAATACATTATTGATGCTTGTAATAATTTGATTGATTAAATTTTTATTTATTTTAATAATAATGCCTATATTTCATTTTAATGTGTTGTATTATTATAGTACTATGTTACGATTCAGATAAATTAGCGTTGTTTATGTGTGACCATATGAAATAACTCTGTTCAGTTATTTTTAAAAATGAACGTATTGAATATTTTATGCCTCTAGCTCTATGTCCTCCTTTGTGTTTTTATTCTGTCAGTTTGTCACAAATAAATATTTATTATTTCATTTCAATAAAAATGTAGCTTTCTATTGGTGAAATAATTTTTAAAATCGGTCGAGTAGTTTTTGAGTGATATCGTAACAAATAAACAAATCCTTCCTCTTTAAAATGTAAAGTAGAGATAAGTCTTTTCTTCCAAGCAAGCCAGTAGGCATGAGGTAGATAAATGGGCTATCAGCTTGTAGTTAACTTGAAACTTTTTCCACGAGATTCGAAGTTGAAATTCTATCCAAAATTGAACGGGTCTACTTCTTAATTAGGTACTTATATATTTTTTTTTATTATGTTAGATATCGACAGACGAGTATGAGGTACACTTGTTGGTAGGTGATACCTCAGCCACAGAACATCAGTCAATGATGCGCTGTCGACCTATTTTTTACTTCGAGCAATCGGAAATCCATAGACTGAAACCGAAACGCGCAATGTGCACTTCACGGTTTTTCCATCTATGACATTTAAGTGTATTATTTAAGTTTTTTTTTCAAGTAAGGCTTAGGGCATATGGATGCTCTCTGTACGTAGTACGCTTGAGCCTCGAATAATTTTCCCCGTGATTCGAACCCGAACCTCTATTGACTAAACTGGTCCAACACTAACCTCGCTATACCACTCAAAACTAAAACGTGATTAAGCTATCTATTTCTCAATTATATACACATGCCTTATTAATCCTTGAACTGTTTATCTTTTTATAATAATTCCATGAGAGTTAGAAGTTATTTGTAATTGAATAAATAGATTTTTATTTGTTCCTTTTTCTTTATACTACGAATATCTGATATAGAGTACGATATTGTAATTTATTTGTATGTAGGTATATTAAAGATCTTTGATCTTTCAATCATTACCACAAATCTTAGTCTTGACATTTATTCTGAGTATTATGTAGAGTTATCGCGAATATTTTTTTGTTACAACATTTTTAGTATTCTTAATATTGAATTGTTTAATTAGTAAAACAAACAAAACCAATTGAATTGAAACCAATAAAGAATATTTTATATATTCTTTAATTTTAATTAACTTTGTTATACTCTTATTATTTGCTTTTTTTAACAGGGCATCTATTGTAGTTTTTAGTACCGCAGACAATTGTTTTGTAATATTGTATTGAGTTAATAAATGCTCGAAGTAAAATGTAGGTCGACAGCGCATCATTGACCGATATTCTGTGGCTAAGGTATCACCTACCATCAAGTGAACCTCATGATCGTCAATCGATATCTAACATAAAAAACACTATTCATGAATATAAATAAACACGAATTTCAACACCATACAAAAGAATTTATTCTAATTTTTTTTGTATTTTTAGTAGGATAAGTGGCCGTCTAGACTCTAAATTATAAACATTTGCATATTCTGTTCAGATAAATGTCACCTTTCAGTCAGGCCATGAACACGCTTTCAAAGTAATCGGATCAATAGTCCTTGTATCGTCCGTGTGGTAGCTTAGGTTTTCTACATCTATTTATATAAAAATCGATTGTTTTTATATATGAAATTGTTATATAATAATAATATATATATGATATTTTTATACTTATTATTTTGCATTCTTAACATTTCTTAATCTTCAAATCAGAACCAGCATATTTAATGTTACGTTTTTGATTATATTTTTTTTAAAATTGGATCATTGGTGTAAAATAAAATAAATATAATTTTATATTTAGAATTACTTGTGGTGACTTAAAGTGATACTTGGAGATGGTTTAAAAGATGATTGCTATCAATATTTATTGTGGACATGACAGTGATGAATATGATTTAAGTTTTAAGAGTTACGTAAAAACTTAACTGTATATAGGTATACTTATATTGTACTAAGAGGACGTTTGAAAATTTTGAAAGGTAATTTAACCGGAATGTTCAGTACGTTTTTCAATGATCAGTGTATACTTTTATATTATACTAGCGTGCAATGTAGATGTACTATACACAAAAATAGCCTATGTCACTCGCTGATAATGTAGCTTTCTTTTGGTGAAATAATTTTTAAGATTGGTCCAGTAGTTTTTGAGGTTATTCATAAAATACAAAAATGTTAAATAAAATACTTTATAATTTTGGTATAGTTTCTTAGTCTGAACTATTTATTGATCTTATAGGCAGTGGCATTATTAATTTATATAAAGACCGATAACTGGGGGCCTAGCACGAACGACTATCGACATCGAATTCGAATCGTCAAATGTCAATTGTATGAGAAATTTCATACAAATGACAGTCGACGATACGAATACTCTTTCGATACTTGTTCGTGCTCACCCCTCTGGTTCGGGGCGGCGAATTTGGTGTTATCACAGAACAGAACTTGTTCCGTGGGTGTTATGCTATATGATATTATAGAAGTTTGATAAATCGTTAAATTGAAAATGGAAGGGATGACGGAAAAGTCATCGGAAAGATCTCTGTAAGCTTCGATCAACATAAGACATCATTAAAACTTTTTACAGAATTCTTTTTGATTTCCATAAGAAATGTAAAAATAAAATTAGTCCCGAAATTTGCCGCCCTAAGCTCGCCTGCTCAGGCTGCTGGTTAATCCGCAGCTGCATGATAAAAAATATAAAGAAACAGTATTATTTATGAAATTAATCAGATCCTGAATAGCGTATGTCCGGCACTACGGATGGCAATGAGAAAGTGGGTGATCGAGAGTAGATAGTAAAGGGTTATATAAAAGTACACAAAGGCTTAATTAATATACGAAATATATAATTGTATTCGAAACTTTAACCGGCTTTTGTCAATTTCAACTCTTGACCATTTTAATTGCTTTTTGAACTCAACTGAAAACATTTTAATTTCAATTTCGTGCGGGAATCGTAACGCTTGACACAAGCGTACTACAAGGTCACGTAGGGTCCCGCCTACTACGTAACAAGTCCACCCGATTAGGGAAGTCCGGAATTTTCCAGACATGTCCGTTAATATAAGTCTTTTTCCGTCAATCGAGAGGAATTCTAAGGCGGCCATTACCACAATCTAATTAAATAAATTAATAAAAAAGTAGATTGTAGAGTCACGAGAAAACTCTGGAGTTTTCGGCTTGGCTTCGTTTCGTAGAAAGTCCGGAAGTTCCGTGAAAGTTCTTGAATTTTAATTTTGTATCTGGTAACCCTACGCCCGATGTTGAAGGACTCGTTATGATGTCATTATTTGATAACAGGTTTTTTTGGAAAATGTCCTTACAATATGTGAATGATTTTCCGCCCGTTGCTTGCGATCCATGACCTTAATGTTTTCGTCAATAATCGAGGATAAGATACAAACTATTTTCACATAAATTACTAGAAATTTAGGCTTTAATTTAATTTTTTACGGAGAATCTTACCTCACGTTCCAAAGGATCGCGGACTCAAACTTGTTTCTCCGGGATTTGAACCCAGGACCTCCGGTGCCAAACACATCGCGCTTACCACCGAGCCACGAAGGCGGTCAAGTTATGGTAAACAGATAGGTACATATATATGGATAAGGTTAACGTACCTACTCTTAATAATTAGTCTTCGAGTATTGATATCGTCGAACTGTCAGTTGTATGAGAAATTTAAATTATGAGAAATTGCATACATCATGGTCAATTCCTTCTACATTTAGTATACCGTAATAAGTGAAAAGCCGGAAGCTGCTGAAAGAAATCTAATGGATTATGTTTACGGTTTTTAATACATTTTAAACGTCCGGTATTGGAAATTTTAGTTTCGCATCGCATAGCATCCGTGAAATAGACGTGATAATGTTATTTTTGTCAAGTTTCTATGGGTTTTCAATATAAGATCAAAATGTGTCTTTCATATTTTGTTTACTTTTCTTCAGAGACACATATACCTATGTATATAAGTGTTATCGATCGTATGCTGCCAATACCTTCTAAGTGTTCTGACTTCTGAACAAAACTTTACAGGAATTAAATAATTAAAGTTAAAAAAATTACGTTCTTAGCAATTGCGCAAAAAATGTTTGGTAGAAGGTATTGGTAGCATACGTTTACATTGTACATAAATTTTCCCGGAATCCGAACCCAGGAGGCCTATTACCAAAACCAAAATACGAAGTTTCGGCTGACGGGTCGTACATTTTTCTATTACGAAAATGTTTCGGACCGGTCGTTTGCAATTAGATATTGTCTTTCGTTTTACTATGATTGTTAATAGAATTGAAAATGTTTTCGAAATATGAAGTTGGTTGTTCTTTTGTTTCACTCTGAAGTTTCGGCGTTCGATTTTGTTAATGGATCTCCAGAACTGGCATACGCAACTTGACGTTTTAACCTGGTTAGGGTTATTTTAGTCGCTTATACTTATAAAGTAATGTTTTGGGATATTAAAATCAATTACAATTGATATGGTACGGTTAAAAAAGAGATTTCTGATTTTAACATACTTATGGAAACAGGGCCGGATTAATGGGAGGGTATCCGGAATTACAGCCTACAGGGGTGTATCAATTCAAAAATCAAAAAAAAATCATATCCGACGTTCAAACACTTTGAAACAACTTTTCCTTTGATATTTTTTTTCGCTGTTTTACCTTTATCTAATTTACTTTGCAAAAATATAATTATATTGTTGTTAAATATTAAAAAATATCATTTATTTGGAAAATAATTTGGGGCCAGGGGGCCTCCAATCCATTATTGCATGGGGCCTATACACTTCTAAATCGGGCTCTGTGTGAAAAGCATAAGAGTAATTTATTACCGTGTAATTGGAATTATAAACAAGTATTCAAAAATTATTTATTGCATTTAAAAATAAGGATCAATATAAAATTAATTGTGAAATAAAAAGAAAATGGCTTAATCTGTTCGCATCACGGCTGATCTAATGAGAAAATTGCGGCAGATATTGGACAACAGAGCTGAGGCATTATCGGCCATATTAAATAGATATGAAATTTAAAATGGTTGAGCGGAGAATTTATATACCTCATGGAGGCTTTATTTGTTTAATGGTATTTTTGTATTCCGTAGTATGTATGTTAAGGGGAAGAGAAATATCTAATCTAATATATAAAATTCTCGTGTCACAGTTTTCGTTGCCATACTCCTCCGAAACGGCTCGACCGATTCTCATGAAATTTTTTGTGCTTATCCGGTATCTATGAGAATCGGCCAACATCTATTTTTCATCCCCCTAAATGTTAGTTAGTCCACCCCTAATTTTTTTTTTAATTTTTGGACGAAATTTTTTGTTTTTTATCACCAACCCCTGATTTTTAGAAATTATTTACATGGCAAAACAACGATTGCCGGGTCAGCTAGTATATTATATACAGAACATAGAAAAACTAACATAAAATACATATTATATTGAATATGGCTAAATATTGTAATGAAATTAATTATTTTGTTGTTGTAATAATACAACAACATAATAAATTACTAGAACCTATAAAGGTATATTGTAATTTTTTTTCTTTATCTCGCATTTATTGTCTCACGATTGCCGCCGTGGTTCAGTGGTAAGTGCAATGCAATAAGCACTGGAATACTTGGTCCTGGGTTTGAATCCCGGGGAAAAATTTGTTTTAAAAAAATTTCGGTCGGGCAGGGCTGAAAAAGAACTGAACAGAAGGCTAATTGCCTACATTCCTGTAAAAAAAAATCAGTGAAACAGACACAGATATAAGTCCGCCCCATGCCCCACTAGAGGACTTGAGAATTCCCTTTAACTGACTCCCGCTCGTCTGACGATAGGTGTGTAACTTTAAATAGTTAAATTCATTTGTTAGAGTGTGATATCAAAAGTGCTACACTCATTATAAGCTGATATTTGTGGTATATTACCATTCTAGTGATGTGGTAACATGCACAGAAAGACGGGCTCGTTGGCGTGTTCGGTAGAACACCTGCCGTGCGCATCGATGGGTCGTGGGTTCGAATCCCACCGGGACGAGATGTTTATAATTTTCTGTAAGCATGTTATCCACACGTCTGGTAACTTCGGGCATTGAATGGGCGGGAGGAATATCGAAAGTCCGACCGGGTAACGAACGACCGTTCATAGATGGAAAAACCGTGAAGTGCATATTGCGTGTTTCGGTTTCAGTCTATGAATTTCCGAATGCTCAAAGTAAAAAGTAGGTCGACAGCGCATCTTTGACTGATGTTCTGTGGCTGAGGTTTCACCAACCATCAAATGAACCTCATGCTCGTCTGTCGATATCTAACATAAAAAATCATTTGATTAATGCTTATAGACATACTTAAGATAGACATGAAAATTATGTCTATAAGCTTATGTAGTCCGGAGGCTTAAGTCGTGTAGACTTCGTGGTAAGATTCCCAGATCGATAAAGGCAAAACCCGCAAGAATATCGCTTTCAAACGTACACAGACTAAGAGCCATAGACACATTAAAATACGTAAAGGCTGGAATTTTATTTGTGTATTCTCACTATATTGAAGGAGGTGTTTGGGGATTACTAAAGAATAATTGGATGCTGTTAAACAATACAGTGTCAACCCACATTGTTGCCATTTTGAGAAAATTGAGTTTGAAGTTTTAATTAAGTTTTATTACATTTCTTTTAAAACATAACAGTAATAATAGATTTATTTGCAATTATTAGTATAACACTAAATATACATCAGTTTTCATGGTAGCAATCAAAATAATAGAATTTAGTGCATTATTGTTAAATATTTTAAACATTTTAGGGTTTCATGCCGGCTAGTTTTTTCAATATGTTTGCTATTAAAACGATTTAAATTATATATATCTGGAAGCGATTGGTATCAAAATTTACATTTTTTTTATCATTTTGTGGGTTGACACTGTATTGCTTAACAGCGTCCAATTACGTATAAATTATCTCACGCAGGGACTGAATAACCGATTGATATGGGCTACCTTTTTGAAACGGTACCCATATGAACTTTGTCATAACGATACCGATTCAATTCAATACCTTTATTTCGGTATGCTTTTAAAACGGTTTAAAAGGTTAAATATCGGTAGCGAAATTCTAAACGAAACGAAATTCCAAAGAAAACCTAAATCTATATGTTTATGTTTTCTTTGATTTATCTACCATTTTTATATCCCTCATTGATATAACGATCATATACAAAATACATATTTAGTTTTTCACACGACTTTGCGCGTGATCCCTACTTTAATATTATAAATGCGAAAGTAACGCTTTCACGCCAAAACCACGCCACGATAGGTTAGTCATTTAGGCTACCGAAATATAAAAGGGTTAAATAAAGGTAGGTACCCATTTAAAAAGGTTGATATTTCGATATCGTATTTTATACCGGTATTATTCCGGTGAATTATAAAGGTTACGGTACCCCATTCAGTCCTTGATCTCACGTTAAGTATTTAAAGGCTTCTTTGGTATGTGCTCGCTTGTTACCAACTTTATAACAATGGAGACTTTGGCAGGTAAGTAGGGCATCAGTATGTAAACTTTCTTAAGTTACCGCTTAAAAATGGAAATTAATATGTCTGTTGCGGATGGCGGAGTTCCAAATTTATTTTAAATTTAATTTTCTGAATAAGTTCCTTTTCTTAATTTTTTTTTTGGTATTTTATTAGTATTGGTGGCGTAGATGAATCCTACAAAGAGGAGATAGTTAAAATCGTTGCAAGCGTTCTTGAGTTATAAATTGTGTTTTATTTATTAATTTCGATGAGAGAGAGTTTACATACTGCGGCTCTTCTTACCTGATACCTTCCGAGTTCTTTTTATTTATATGAAATTTAATACATATTAAAACACGATAGATTTAGGGCCCAAACAAAGCAAACTTGTATCTTTCACCCCCAGTACAATAAAATAAGTGGTTTATATTTAATTATATTAATCTTTCTTATAGTTTTTTTAGTATTGTCATTTATTTTGTGTTTGTAGGTGTAATATCGTCTTTAACGCATGTCTTGCAGGCACTGGCTCTTAGTGTAACACGTTACGTCATCTCCGATATTTTTTTATAGTATGAAAATAAAATCTAAGAAAACGTGCACAGTTTCCAATTATTCACGCCCTCTGTCTCGATCTGATTGAAACTATTGAGTTTACTACTTTTTTACGACCGAGCTTCTGTAACTCTTTCCCGGATTTAGGGACGTATATTTTGACATTTCAATAGGTCCTATGTAAACTATGGTAACCAACAAAGTTGGTGTTTTACGGTTTTTTAAACTGTACCGGCTGATTTCATTTATTTTCTGTATTTGCAATAAACATTTTTTTTTTGTTTTTTTATTTTCTGTGTTCGCGATAAAAAAATCAAACATATTTAATTTGTTCTCAATACGTATAAGGTTGTATCATTACGTAACTCTCGTCATATAACTCTCAATACGTATAAGGTTGTATCATTATAAAAACTAGATGAAAATGGACAGTATAGTTCAAAAAAATCATTTGATATTCTGATGGTTCTGACACCTGGGGCTTTTCTATACTAATATTATAGAAAAGAAAGATTTGTTTGTTTGTAACGATTTAACTCAAAAACTTATATTACGATTTTAAAAATTCTTTCTACAATAGAAAGCTACATTATCAGCGAGTAACATAGAAGTTTTTGTGTATCCACATCCTCATTGCACCCGTGAGAAGCCGGGGCGGACCGCTAGTGTTATATATTGGTGACTGGAGGTAGAGTTACACCAAAGCTTTCTCCTATATATACATACATAATACATATATGTAGTTTGTGCCAATCTTCATGGTAATCGATCATACAACGTTGAAGATTAGCGATTTTATTTAAGAAAATAAATTAAATCAGACGGTGGAGTTTTAAAAACGTAAAACCAATATGTTGGTTACCATAGTTTCTATGGGAGCCATCGATGTAAAAGCAAACATTTTAAATATTAAACAACTATAGCATCTCTGACATAGTACCAAAACACTACTAGCCCACTCGATAAATCGCATCTATATCTATCGCACTCAATATATCCGACATCGTGTTTTATATTCGTTATAAACTGGACACTGTTTTTTGTTAGTTCTGGTTTTATACAACTAAAAAATCGTAAAGGTTTTATGCAATTTGAAAATAGTATCCCCTGTAATATAAAAAGTCACGGTGTTGGATTTAGGGCCTCATATACGGTACGATTGATCCTTACGATACGTCGTATCAGACCAATCGTAACGACAAAGCGATAGTGTATGGCAAGATCGTTAAGGTATCGGAAATCCCAACAAAATCCTATGCAATCATGAATATTGTTATTGTTATAAATGTTATTAGTTTATATTGTTCCGTTTCAAACGAGTAAATTATCGATTGTAATGACCAATCGTTTTTTGTAGGAGTAGCATGTTTGAAGCGATGGATGATGGATCGTTATGATTTTCATCGGATTGATCGAAACGATGTATCGCACTGTATATGGAGCCCTTTACGCCGGGCCAATTTTATTTGTCAAAACATTTTTTGCTCGTAGGTAATCTGTTAACGGTTATCCGTTGTGTACAAAAGTATTATATAAATGTTCGCAAATTCTCTCATACAATGTTTTATAGTCAAAGGTTGCATTTTATAGTGTGTTTATTTCTGAGTCCATTAGTGGGTTATAGGGCGGACATATTTTTGTGTCTGTTTTACTGATCGTTTTTATTTGCAGGAAAGTACATACCTTAGTACTGTGTCTGTTTATTGCAATGCATACAATTGAGCAGATGGGTTACCTGATAGGAGGAGGACTACTAATCACCACCGACCATGGACTCATGCATGTCCATGGACGTGCATGCAGATGTGATATAGGCCTTTTAAAAAGTTTTTTGAAACAATCAGTGGTGGATTTTCACATTTCTAAGGTAAAATCTAACAAACCCCCCGCCCCCACCATCTACAATTGTTTATAAATTCTTAAATTAAAATACCTACATATGCGGCGAACTGGGTGTCTGGATATATCGTTGAATTTACAATGAAAGAGAAGAAAGAAAAGTCATCAGCAAGATCTCTCTAAGACATCATAAAAACGTATTACAGAGTTTTATTTGATTTCTATAAGACATGTGAAAACAAAATTGCCGCCCTTAAAATCTGCCGCCCTAGGCTTAACCTACATAACCTGGTGGTAAATCCGCTACTGGAAGCAATTATGTATACTTTTTTTTTATCGCAACAGCCGATTTTGATGAAACAAATCTTTAAATTTATTCCATTCAATGCACGCCAGTTCGGTAGTTTCAAAGATAAGAGTGACAGACAGATATAAAAAAAAAATATAAATTATTTTTTGCTTTTTTATCCTTATTCATGCTTATTATAAGCTTGATATAGATAAAATATGTTTTGTCACGCTCTATCGAATATAAAAAGACTACAGAACGAGAGAAACAAAACATATTTTAACTATATCAAGCTTATAATACTATAATACGTTTATGAATAAGACAGTTAGATTTTACTGTTTTGTTATAGCTATGTATAAATGATAAACCATGAATAACCAAAGTAAGAGCAGTTCTATTCACAGCTGTACTTACGCAAAGCGAAGGTACAGAAATCGCAAACTTATCTCTACTGTGAATAATATATTTTCTACTTGCCGTATCCGTGGAGATACCTCAGAAATTGATATAATATCCGTTCAGTACCGGCCTGGATTGAAATAGATAAGACAGCAAACGACTTATATTGATATTATTTTAGGAGAGACTAAAGGAACACAAGAGCAAATCAAGATTGAGTTTTATAACATTGTCAAGTAGGATTATCCGCCGTATTCACCACCAAATATATTTAACACTTAATTTAAGACCTAATATTATTTTAAAAGGCACGTTTTTTTATGTCACATATCGAGCATGAGGTTCACTTGAAAGTAGGTGATACGTCAGTCACAGAACATCAGTCAATGATGCGCTGTCGACCTAAATACTCTTACGGCCTTATTCATTAACGTATTAACATTGACATAGTATTAAATGTTGATCGAAGTATTATAACATTGACATGTATATTGTTGATCGAAGTATTATAACATTGACATGTATATTGTTGATCGAAGTATTATAACATTGACATGTATATTGTTGATCGAAGTCTTATAAGCTTGATTGATATAGTTAAAATATGTTTTGTTTCTTTCATTCTGTAGTCTTTTTATATTCGATAGAGCGAGACAAAACATATTTTCGTTTATGAATGACGTTAGAATAAATGGCATAGAATAAATACTCGATTTATGATTTGTTAACAATTTTCTTAGGAAGTTGACTTATTCGTTGTTTGTAATGCACTTGAGTTTCAAAGAATGAACAAGTTAACTTTCCTTGGAAATTTGTTCGATTCTGTTTTCTTCGATGCGTCGAGCGCTATTCAATGTATTGTAAGTCGAAACTTTTCCATTTTTCAATATACCGAGTAGGTAAACTATTTAAATAATTTTATGTGATATGCTAATTTTATTACTGTCTAGAAGTTTTATAGTGATGAAATTGAATCGACACCGTGGGTAAAAGCAATTTTGGGATGAATTAGTTCAATTTTATTTATTTATGTACTAGCTTCTGACCGCAACTTCTTCTGCGTAAATTAATACTAATGGTAGCTTATTTTTTAACCGAGCTGTTCTTTTATCAATCTCTACTTAATTGCGTTCCACTCAAGCCAATATTATCGAGTGTTTTTTTTAAATTATTCGTCCAGATTACTTAGTCTAAAAGTCCCAATCCCACTATACATTATCTTCATGTAACTCCAACTGTTTTGACAGCGCACGCCAAGATAGCTCTCAGAGGAGAGGATTGTTTTCGTCTTACTCGATTCTTATCATATCATAGCCTGAATGTTAAAGTTATAAGCTATAAAGTTACATCATAATCCGTTCGGTAGTTTTATCGTGAAAGAGTAACAAACATCCATCCATCCTCACAAACTTTCGCATTTATAATATTAGTTTATTAATAGGCTGTTGTTTGTCTTTTTTCGGGACAAATATTTTCAATACCGTTTAAATAATCTTTTTAACTTTGATTATTTATAAATAATCTAAGCTTTTTAATTTATGAGCAATTAAATCAGCCTCAGTATAAAGTATAGAATATAGATATATTCTGGAAAGTGTATTTTTTACTTTTGTGAGGTATTATGAAACCTTTAAAGGCAAAATCAATATTTGGAGATAATATCTTTAAAAATATTTAGGATTTTTAAACCAAAATTTATCCACTATGTCTTATAAAATACTAGCAAAACACCCTGGCTTCACACGGGCGGGTGCAATGTAGATATACTATACACAAAAATAGCCTATGTTTCTCGCTGATAATGTATGTTTCTATTGGTGAAGAAAATTTTTAAATCGGTCCACTAGTTTTTTTCATAACATACAAATATTTCCTCTTTATAATAACTACCTTTCTGTCAGTCATTCATTAGAAGTACATAGATATATAATTCATCACTTGTAGGAGAGTTTAAGCGAATAATAGATGTATTTTGCCGTCGTCAATATATCAAAAATTAATTATACACAAGGTAACAAGCAAAGTTTTGCGAGGGAGAAGTATTTCACTGTTGCTGCTCCAGGTTTGCGGTACTCCTGCAGAATTTAACTTTGTACCACAATCCATTTTCGTTTGTTGTTTACTAAATGGATTATAATTTGGTTTTAGTATTGATGATTCTGGCTAGCAAAGACAACTTTGATGACAACGGATGCTTTTCAGCAACCGTGGTCAACTGCCTGCCCGTGACCACGGTTGCTGAAAAGCATCCGAAACGTCGGGATAAATAATTTACTTAAATAATATATGGCGTTTTAATCAGTACAGTATTTTATTTAAATGTGTGATACTCGCGTTAATAAAAGACAACTTTACTATGTTACTTTTGTTTTTTCCCTAATCTTATCTATATAAAAAGCTCTTATTTAAAATCGTCCGTATTCATAAACGTATTATAAGCTTGATATAGTTAAAATATGTTTTGTTTCTTTCGTTCTGTAGTCTTTTTATATTCGATAGAGCGAGACAAAACATTTTTTTAATTTTATCAAACTAATAATACGTTTATGAATAAGGCTGGATGTATATTGTGTCATTGTATACGCAAAGAGCTGACTTCTTTAACATAATATCTCCTAACTAAGAAGCTGACTTCTTCTGTCTGGCTCTGAAGCCACATTTAAATTGTACACTAAAAATTTGTTTAATAAAGAATTTTATTATTATTATTGATATACTAGCTATACCCGGCATGCGTTGAAATGCCACGTAAAGAACAATTCGTTTTTTTTTGGGACAGGAACCTTCGATAGTATGCAGAACAACTCAACAAAGTTTGATTATAATCGGATCAATAGGAGTGCATAAAGGAGAAATATACTTGCATTGATTTAATTTAAATGGATCTTAATACCTTTATAGCTTTTTATACATATTGATAATATGAATACTCTTGCAAGTTTTTCGTGTTTGGGTCTCAGTAGGTTACGAACGTAACGAAAAGTAACCACTAAAATAGACTCATAAATGCTTCATGCTCATGCTATTTTGACACAGAAATTTATTTTACTCTTTTTAATATGTAAAACCTTTGTGAATGGCGAGTGCGAATATAATTTACAAAATAAACTTTAGTAATTGATAAACCGCAGAAAGCCACATAAACCATATTTATTTTGAAATGCTCATTTGCGCAAAAACAAAAGCATTCCAAGCATTATATAAATTTTTGAGAGTCGTGTTGAATGTTTTAAGGCACATATTGGATTATTTATGTGGATAAATGATACTTGCATAAAAACAACTTTAGTTATCATACAGACAAATAATCTATAATTTTGCAATATACATTTAAATCTTTGCCAAAAAGTATTAGGCTATTAAAATATTGTAATTTGTACATACAATTATTTTGTCCCTATTGATACCACGTATCATTGCTAGTACTTTAATATAATATTAGTAACACGCCCCGGCGGGTGAAATGTAGATGAACAGTATGGTTTGTGTATACAAAAATAATGTAGATGCACTGTACTACACACATGTAGCTTTCTATTGGTGAAATATTTTTTTAAATCGGTCCAGTATTTTTTGAGTAAAATCGTAACAAACAAACAAACAAATCGTCGTGATCGTAGAACAACGACGGTTCTGTTTTTTTTTACGATTTTACTTCTTTTGTATGAGTCATAACATGAAACTCCTTGACAGTTGTATAATTTAGAACTGTCTAAAAATCCTTTAACAACAGAACAAATAAAAAATGGAGTTTGATAATTAGTCAGATAGTTTTATGCAATAAAACTAAAACCGTAAAAAATCAGAACCATCGTTGTTTTATGATCACGACGAAATATTTCCTCTTTATAATATTAGTAAAGACAATACAGAATACAAAGTGGTTAACGCCTCCATGAGAACTGTAAATTGCACTACCCTTAACATTGTAGAGCTGTAGCAAACCGTATGTATTCGTTACTGAGTAACGGGTACGCCATCTAGTACCGAGTAACGAAACGTTACTCACGAATACTTTTCGTTACTCGCATGTTTCGTATCATGGTTACATACGCTGTTTCAATGACGCAATGTAATATCAAATATTCAAAACAAAGTTTTATTTAACAGATTATGCAGTAAAAAAAAAAAGAATATACTTGTGAAAAAGTGTTTTCATAAAATTTTGCCACAAAATTTTATGTAATAGTATGAAATAAACGAAAGTGAAAGTTTTAGTCTCTCATGAAATTCTAAAATTATTTCACTGTAACTTAATTTTCAAACAATTAATTAAATCGCACGCTTGCGCGCGCAACTTAAACTAGTTCTGTAAATTTGTTTCTCTAGCATAACATAGCATGTTATGAGGTATTAGGAGTAACGAGTAACGATACGATAGTAACGAGTACTGAATGTATAGTAACGAATACATACGGGTACGTTATTTTTTCGTTACTTTTACACCTCTATAACATTGTCATTGTTCTACGCTAGCCGCGCGGATTCATTTGTTTTGTTTGTTATGTGGTTAATGGATGAACAAACGAGGAGTGCTTGTGAAAAACAATGTTGGTCAGTACCGTTTTACACGCTTTGGTATTATTGAACATCATTTTTTAGGGAAAAGCAATTATGTACATATTTATAAATTATAATCTTTTTGTATTTGGTACGTGTCAAGTTACATTTTGTAAACTGGCTTTGTAAAATGTAAATTAATACGGTGGATGGTGTTGAAGTAGAAGATGATCAATGTGGAGGAATGAAAGGCAAACAACTACGAAGTTACCTTCTTGCCAAAGCATGGACTAGCTATACTCACGGCATTAGTTCCTAAAACGCTGCCTAATTCCTTTGGGATATATCAAAGCAATGCATGGTGGGATGTTCCTCTTTTATAGATCTACAAAAAATCCTCGATGCCATATATCTATTTTTGAGAATAGCTTACTTTACCCATTCTATCTTCTAAAAAAGTGGCTAGTATAAAATAAAAATGAGAGAAGTACTGCCCACCTAGCATGACCATCAAGATATATCTCACGGACGAGTGTAGATAAATTAATAATAAAGAAAAATAAATTTTTGGCGTCGGGATGTGACGACCCCATCGCCCGCTGGTGGAATAACCTTTGTGACAGAGATTATTCCACCAGTGCAGTCAGTCAACCTTAGTGGTAGTGCCATGCTGTACTCCTTACAGCCGAATGGGCCGGCACGACCGGGGAAATACCACTCTCTCACTTGACACCGACGTGAAGTAACGGCATTGCTGTTGCGTTTCGTTCGGTCTGTGAGAGTCCCGGAGGCCCACTCCCCCCCCCCCCCCCCCCCAACACACACACACACACTTATGGCAGCACAAAATAAGGTTAAACTACCCCAGGAGGGTACCACGTGCCCTAGCCGTGGAGAATCCCTCTCTGGACGTCCACGCTCAGGACCCTCTACATCACCTAAGAGTGGATGCCCAGGCTGCCCTTCGTATTCTGGGAGGGGCGATATTGTGCTCGAAACTTATAAATCTGCTCGGGGCAAACGGAGCAAGAAACAAAAGGCACCCCCTTTCACGCTTACCGTGGACTTTTGCAACATCAGGGGACTTCATTCCAACTTGAACGCCGTCCACTACCACCTTGAGACGGCGAAGCCTGCCCTGCTCTTTCTAACTGAGACACAGATATCCTCTCCGGCTGATACCTCTTACCTCTCCTACCCGGGGTACAAATTGGAACATTCCTTTGTACCACGGGCTGGTGTGTGCGTCTACGCTAGGGATGATATCTGCTCTCGTCACCTCAGCAGCCTTGAAGGTAGGGACCTCTCCATCCTCTGGTTACGCGTAGATAGCGACGACCATCCGCGCATCTATGCGTGCCTATATAGGTCCCATAGCGGTAATGCCGAAACTGACCGACTCTTTGAGCACATCCAAATGGCTGCAGATTCCGTGCTACAGCAGATCCCATCCGCAGAGATCGTGATTCTTGGCGACTTCAACGCCCACCACGCCGAATGGCTTGGATCACGTACCACCGATCATGCGGGTAGGTCTGTTCACGATTTCGCCTTGACATATGATCTCACGCAACTGGTTACCTCGCCAACGCGAATCCCAGATGTTGAGGATCATACACCTTCCCTGTTGGACCTTCTGCTGACCTCTCATCCGGACAACTACTCGGTCTCCGTCGAACCTCCTCTTGGTTCGTCGGACCACTGTCTGATCCGGAGTACAGTGCCGGTGACGCGCCTAACCCGGCCTCGCTTTGCGGGCTGCCGCCGCGTGTGGCACTACAGGTCAGCGGATTGGGACGGGATGCGCTCTTTCTTCGCGTCCTACCCTTGGGGGCAAATTTGCTTCTCGCCGGATGATCCAGACGTCATTGCTGACTCTGTCGCTGACGTGGTGCTTCAGGGTATGGAACTTTTCATTCCTTACTCCTCGGTGCCTATCGGCGGCAAGTCCCAGCCTTGGTTTGGTCGCCCCTGCAAAATGGCATCGCGCCGAAAGCGGGAGAGCTATCAAGCCTGGGTTAATGCATCAGCGTCTCGTGATGTAAACACCAGCGCACTCAAAAAGGAGTATAATTTTGCCTCTAGGTCCTTCAAAAGAGTTATTGACAAGGCAAAATCGGAGCACATCGGCAGAATTGGCGAGAAATTAGTCCGCCTTCCTTCGGGAACACGTGCGTTCTGGTCACTCGCCAAGGCTGTCTTAGGTAACTTCTGTCAGCCTTCTCTTCCATCCCTGCACAGGGACGATGACTCGTTGGCCCATGCCGCGAAAGAGAAAGCCGATCTTCTGGGCTCTCTTTTCGCGTCCAACTCGACCCTGGATGATCAAGGAAAGCAACCACCGGCTATCTTGCGGTGTGATACCAACATGCCGGAGGTTAAATTCCGGCAAAGTGCAGTGCGTAAAGCACTTCTTTCCTTGGACATTCATAAGTCGAGTGGGCCCGATGGCATCCCTCCGATCGTGTTGCGGACATGTGCTCCAGAGTTGGCACCGGTTCTAACGCGTCTTTTTCGGCACTCTTACTCATCAGGCGTCGTCCCGAACTCATGGAAGACTGCTTTGGTGCATCCGATCCCTAAAAAAGGCGTCCGCTCTGATCCGTCCAACTACAGGCCTATAGCGATTACCTCCTTGTTCTCTAAAATAATGGAGTCCATTATTAACTGCCAGCTCCTGCGATACCTAGAGGAACATCAGCTAATTAGCGACCATCAATACGGTTTCCGTCGGGGTCGCTCAGCCGGTGATCTTTTGGTTTACCTGACACATCGATGGGCGGAGGCAGTTGAGAGTAAGGGGGAGGCATTGGCAGCTAGTTTGGACATAGCGAAGGCCTTTGATCGGGTGTGGCACAAGGCGCTTCTTTCGAAGCTCCCTTCCTATGGGCTTCCCGAGAAATTATGCAATTGGGTCACCAGCTTCCTGGCAGATCGGAGCATCAAGGTCGTTGTCGACGGTGCATGCTCGGACTCCAAATCTGTCAATGCTGGTGTTCCACAAGGCTGTGTGCTATCTCCCACTCTGTTTCTTCTGCATATCAATGATATGCTGCAGATTAACGGCATTCATTGCTATGCGGACGACAGCACAGGAGATGCCTCATACTCCGGCCGTGCCAACATTTCTCGGGAAAACGTCGACGAGTGCCGAAACAGACTTGTGTCTGAAGTCGAGTCTTTGTTAACCAAAGTCTCGGAGTGGGGCCGACTAAACTTAGTCCAATTCAACCCCAAGAAGACACAAGTCTGCGCGTTTACCGCTAAAAAATCACCATTCGTCGTATCTCCTCATTTCGAGAGCACTCCCCTGACTGCCGCAGCTAGTATTGGAATACTTGGTGTGGACATATCGAGCGACGTTCAGTTTCGGGGTCATCTGGAAGGGAAGGCCAAATTGGCCTCTAAAAAGCTTGGTGTGCTCAATAAGGCGAAGCAGTACTTCATGCCGGCCCATCGCCTGCAACTTTATAAGGCGCAAATTCGGCCACACATGGAGTATTGTTCTCACCTTTGGGCGGGGGCTCCCCAGTACCAGCTCCTTCCATTTGACCGCATCCAACGTAGAGCGGCTCGAATCGTCGATGATCAGGCTCATTCCGATCGGCTCGACCCTTTGGCGCTGCGTAGAGATGTAGGCTCGCTCTGCATCTTCTATCGCATTTATCACGGGGAATGCTCGGAGGAATTGTTCGGTTTAATCCCGGCCGCTGAATTTCGCCATCGGACGTCGCGTCAAAAATATCACGCATACCATCTTGATGTCTGGAAGTCCACAACTGCGCGATTCCTGAGACACTTCTTACCTCGCACAACCACTCTGTGGAATCAGCTTTCGCCGGCGGTTTTTCCGAACCGATACGACTTGGAAACCTTCAAGAAGCGAGCCTACATCTTTCTTAAAGGCCGGCAACGCACCTGCAAGCCCTCTGGTGTTGCGGATGTCTATGGGCGGCGGTGATCACTTACCATCACGTGAGCCGCCTGCCCGTTTGCCCCCTATACTATAAAAAAAAAAAAAAAAAAAAAAAAAAAATTAGATATAAGATATCTCGACATCGGCAACTTTGATAGACAAGATATCTCGATCGACAAATATCTCTGAAGTCGAGGTTTAAGTGTATCATGTTAGCCCCGGAATACATAAAGAGATAATCGATAAAAACACGAGAAAACGGTCGAAAAAAATTTGTACTGCTCTACAGTATTATACCATTTCTGTTTTACAGCCTTTATTTTGTCTTCCTAGACATTACATATTATGAACTGGTTTTGAATTTTTCTTCTTTTTTATATCGATAAATACATATTTTTTTAAATAAAGTTTTTTGTGAATTGGGATTACCGGCAAGTCTCCAGTGTATTATAAAATAACAAATAAATACTAACAAATAATAAATCACTCCTTTTGAAAAATGTTAGTGACATAATAAAAAGGGAAGGATCACTACAAAGCTTCCTGTGAATTATTACGAAGGGAGTATGAGTAACAGGTATTTAGGCTTGACGGAAAGTACCTACCGCATCTAAGCATAATTTTACATTTTTACTTATAAAATACTTTTTTTGCATCCTTCTGTTATTTAACTGTTGGTAACATACAAATTGATTGGTGGATTAGATTTGGTATATTGATATACCGAAAACCTTGCATTTCTTATTATTATTATTTTGCAAATAATATTATATGATACAAGAAGGAATAGTAAATTGTTTGCACTATTTTTAAGGCGAGAGTGTTTTTTAAATCCAGAGTGGAGCGAGGGATTCTTAAATAGAATCCTAGCAACGAGGGATTCAAAGTACGTCAGTCGAGTTTAATATAGTGTCGCTCCCGAGGTGAACCCTCTACATTTTATCATAAAGAAGAAGAAAATAACTAAGTGTAATTCATGAAGTAGAATTACATTTAATTATTTATATACAGTTAGGAATAATAAGAAACAGAAATAATTAGATGCTAATGTTTCTATTTGAATAATTATGAAAGATCTTAAATCATAAAAAAGAAAATGAACAAACAATATCAAGAAGAATAATGCGTTTCGCTCGTTTTTACTTTTACAGAAACCTTTTTTTTATTTGTTCCGCGCGCGGATGATGTTTTGACAGCCAGTAGCCGTTTTCATACAATGTTCGTGATCGATCTCAAAGGTGATTGAAGCATTTACTATCAATATCCACATTCCAAATTCAAATCACTTTTACTCCTTAGGGATTAAAAAGCTATTTTGCTCCCTGTTTGTAGAAAAACAAATAGCTCTTTTGAATAGGTGTGATAAAAATATTTTTTATAACTATACAAAATCTCTGATATAAAATAAACTTCATATACCAGTTCCTAAATAAATTAAAATTTAATAGTATATATTTAAAGATAAAAATAAAATGCTTTGTATAATTTAATAAATAATTGCAAATTATAAAAAAACTAATTATTTACCTATTACTAAATTTGCTTAATTACTATTATTTAAATACTACTGCAAAATACCCTTTGTAGAGACCACCTCCAAAGATGCCCATTTTTCCCGGTCTTTTTCCCGGGCTCCAGTTTGAGTCGGCAACTCTTTACAACTCATCTTCCCATCTTATCGGTAGTCTTCCTCTTTCTTCCCTTATAAATTCGTCAATAGAATCTGTGAATAAAAACGTAGTAGCTACGTTTTATCAAAATATTGCCACTACCTTTAGCAACCGCTTACGATTGGCAAGGACAGATAATATCTGTATTCAATGTAGGGTTTGAAATTTAACCATTGAAATTTGAGTTATAAAGGCCCCTGATTACGCCAATAACCTTCAGTGTTTCTACACAGGACAGGTCCTTCATACAGTAAAGTAAGTCACATGGGATCAGGGAAGGCAAATTGATGTCAAAATCAAGGTATTATTTCATTGAATAAACTGTAAGCAATCAATAAACTGTCATGGCGTTTTATATATGTCGCATCCGGGTCATGAGTACGGATCGTCAACATCACACAAACGTCAAAGTGACGTATACAGAGCCTAGATTTGGAGAGGGAAACTTTAATAAAAGAACGTGCATTCGGTAATCGAGATATAATCATACGGATCACCCATAGAGTAACGCCGGTCTAGGAACTGTATTGTATGTATTTCTTGCCCGGAAACCCCTGCTGACGCCTATAATAAGTGACAGTGAAGATAATGAATCTCCGAAATATTCAAGTATATAAATCCTAGGTTTCATATTAGAACAGCAGTAGGATATCAAAGTTCCCATAAATGTTGATTTTTTTCGAGATAGCAGCCTTTAACAATTTAATTAAGGTCTTTTACACATTAACGTACACTGAAGAACGTAGCTTTTTATCGTTCATATCCACATTTGGTCTTAATTACGATTTAATGAATATATACGACAGCTTCCTCGCAGTATATTTGCTAACAAAAAGGTTTCATGATTTCATGCTCGTTTATTAATTATATTTTTAGGATTCCGTACGTCAAAAGGAAACAACCTTATAGTATACTCAGTTGCCCGTCAGTTAAACGGCTTTTTCTTAGGAAGTCGTGCAAATATCAAGTTAAAGTTACTAGTATCCAATACTAACAGCCCCTTAGAGCTATATACCTAAAGCTTCTAATGCAATCAAACTAACATGACATGACATTTGACACTATAAGGACATTCTACTTCTCGTTGATTTAGTTTTAACCAAGGACTTTATATATATAACGTTTTAACGGCAGAAGATGTCACAGCAGAAGTATGGAGTATTACCGAAATGTGGAATTTATATTACATAAAACGTTTGTACGGATCCTCAGAACTAAGTTAGATGCGAATTAGTTCAGCTTTTTATAATTAACACAGTCTATGCTTTGACTAAAAATGAAGTAAAAATTCTTTACTATACCAGAATTGAATAATTAATTAACGTGTTAATTAACTCACTACTACATATTAAAAAAAAAAACAACTTAAAAACTTACTTACTAATTATGCTTAAGTAGGTATAGCACATAGTGTGGCCGCCATTATTGGTGGTGGCATTTATAAATATGTATTTATATAATTAATTAATTATTATTTATAATTATTTAAATAAATTATGAAAAGGCAATAATATAAAAAAGCAACGATTGCGTGTATCTTTCATTTTTGGTTGGGGCTGAACTGTAATTTAATTATTTTATTTATAATTTTCAACTTTTCGTAATGTTCGAAGCCTCATTTCCAAAGGCGTAAGGACTGAGAACTGACTAAGACTTTTTTAGTTTTCAGTATCTTGATCAATATACATGAAAAAAAAATATTTATTGTCCAAATCAAACCAAGTGACCGGCAGCCACGTTCTGAATAATCACATTCAATGGTATTTCCGAACCAACTCGGTATTTTTAAGGCAGGCAACACACTCGCGAATCTATTGTTACCGGCAACCACTGCTGCCTGTACGTGTATGTGATGATTAGAACCTTTCATTTATTAAAATGTTAAAGTCAAAAACTTTGATTTTATTATTTCTTTACTGCGAGTTATTCAGTGATTTTCCTGCTCCTCCCCTCCTCCAATTGAAACTTAATTTAGACTCCCAAAACCTGTACTGCTGTATGTATGTATTTCATTAATTATTTTTTATTCTTGTAACCATCTCAGAAAATTCGATCCCAGATAGAAGTGGGTAGGTTGATAACAAATGGTAATAAAAAGCTAAATTAAAACATTCAATACGTTCGCTGAATATGTCGGGAAATGTTTATTACGTAGCAAGGGCTGAATGTGAAGAAGCTATTACCGAAATAATCAATGTTACACTAATGTTTAATCTGTGATGTATTCACCGAGAGTTTCAATCAGTGTCAAGCAATCGTGTGTCATCAAAGCGTCAATTAATGTACCAACACTAATATCCTGATTCAGACGAGCTTTATATGCCAATATCTATCAGATAACTTTGTAAATTCAAACTAATCTCACAACAGTTTGGCTTCGTTAGTCGAGATTGAGACGAAATTGAATGGATTGTACAATCAATAATAATAAATAAAAATATATCTATACTTCTATACTTACTTCTTCTGTTCTGTGCTTCTATACTAATATTATAAAGAGGAAAGATTTGTTTTTTTGTATGTTATGAATAAACTCAAAAACTACTGGACTGATTTTGAAATTTCTTTCATCAATAGAGTGTATAGTACATATACATTGCATCTGTGTGAAGCCGGGGCGCGTTGCTAGTATTAAATAAAATTACTATATTGAATTCTATTAACATGTTTGGTAGAACATCTGGCGATTATAAGTAGTAGTTTATAATTTTTTATAAGCATATCTTCCCCACGTCTGGTAATTGCGGGTATTGAACGGGTTGGAGGAATATCAAAATTCCGATCGGCTAATCGTTCATAGATGAAAAAGCCGTGTAGTGTACATTGCGCGTTTCGGTTCCCGAAGTAAAAAGTAGGTCGACAGCGCATCATTGACTGATGTTCTGTGGCTATTAATATTATTTCTTTTTAAAAAAATAGCCAGCCAACCTAAAAAACATTTTTTTTATTTTTCCCAGGACTGTACTTTCCTTTCCATTCCGACATACTCGAGAACATGCTATATGCAATACTCATTTTATTTAACCATAGTTAATCTAGAAGATAGATAGAAAAGTACCTACCTACTTGAAATTATTTTATTTTTAATATTTTTCCCCAGTACTTATACTTAAATAGTAAATTGTTTCTCGATAAAATTAAATCAACAATAAGTTTATATCACGATTTGTTGTTTAATTATTGCAGTGTACTAGACATTGATTTCACTAATTTGTTAATATATTTACGTCGAAACAAAGGCATTGCGAAGGTTTCCAAAAGCGATTTATTTCGACCCAAGAAAGGAACAAGTTGCTTGCATTAATTAGAAAGTTAGCTAATTTAGTAGCGAGCCTGATAAGTTAACAATTCAGCGGGAGTTCCACCTTGCCTGGAATATATTTAAGTAACTAAAGATCAATTTAAGATAGTCAGGTTGTTAATTTAAAAACTCCTTTACATCAGGCGTCGAGTTCGAAAAGTAGTGCTTTCAATTTTTTTTTATATTAAACTAGTGGACCCCGCAGACGTTGTTCTGCCACAATTTTGGCTTCGAAATTATATAATTATTCTTGATTCTTTGAATATGCCCATTTACCCACTATAATTTACCCAATATATAAAGTACTATTTGCTATAATTGTCTAATATGTCACTGATTTGCAGTGGACATCTGTTATTCCAAAAAAGCTAAGAATGCATGACGTGAGCTGTCAAGATGGCGGAGTTCCGAATCTAATTTATTTAATACTGAGATATTATAATTAATTTGATTTTTTCCAATATTTTAATTGCTTATATCTTATTCCGGACATAGAGGAATCCAACAAATAAGATATCGTTAAAATCGGTACAGCCGTTCTTGAGTTATAAACTATAACACAACTTTCTTTTATATATAGATTTATTACATTGCCTGAGAGGCGAGAGCAATATAAAATCAATTATGAAGTACTCGTATGTGTTAAAGTCATTCTAATTAAAATAACTATGTTACCTGACTCATTCATTCAATTATATACGGTCTTTCTTTCGTTCAATCGTTGGGCGAGCGTTCCAATGGGTTGCAGGTTTGTATCCCTCTGGGGTGACGTTTTATTTATCATTTTCGGTGAACAAGATTTGCTTACGTCTGGTTTAAACATGAAATGAGTGGGAGGAATATCGAAATTTCGGGCACCAAACCATTTAAGTTGGTGAAACCGTGATGTGCATTTTGTATATTTCGATTTCAGTTAAAATATGTAGACAGCGCATTATGAATTGATTTTCTATGACTATCACCTGCTATCAAGTGAGACTCATCCTCGTCATTATATCTGTCACAAAAAATATATTAATCAAACTGCGATTTATATGGCCTGATAAAGAAACATCTAAAAAAACTGTGTAAATATAATAGACAAGTTCCCTTTATATACGCTCTGCGATCATCTGAAAATAAACTAAACTTTTCCTTTGATCAAACGCAAAGAGCCAAAAAACTCAGTGCTTTTACTGACATTTTAGCAGAACTTTTATTTGAAAGAGAATAATATGGTTTATGAATATGGAGAGATATAGATTAAATATGTAAGATTAATATATCTAATATCTATACTTATTTTGATTATTAGCTTGTTTCTGTTCGCTTTTGTTTTGATGTAAATTATATCCTAAAACTCCTTAGGGGGCAGTGGCGTAACATATAGGTAACTAGCACCCGGTGCAGATCCCAAATTTGCCGCCACCTTATTGATTATTAAAAATTGGGGCTATTATTGAATAACACTAAACTAAAGAGCAACTCTGTTATTACGGTGATGTAGTAACAAAATATTAAGAAAAAAGACGTTGAAGGACATCATTTTTGTACCGTTACCTGTGAAGTGCCGCCCCCGACAACATGCCGCCCGGGGCGGACCGGACCCTCCGTGCCCCCCCATGCTACGCCACTGCTTAGGGGTCATCCATGAAGTACGTCACACTAATTTCGTGAGTTTTTGACTCCTCCCCCGTCCATGTCTCAGTTAGTCACATTTATGAGTGTGTGATGTCACATATTTTGTAATGTGACGTCACGAAACTTAGGACCCCTCCCAACCCTTGTCACACAATGTCACACTTCTTCGATCCCCTCCCCCCCTTTATATGTGACGTACTTTATGGATGGTCCTTTGTTTCAGTATGCAACCTTAAGACAATAAATAATTAATATAACAGAATTATGCATTAATTAAAAAACACCCTCTAGTATATTGAAATGTTTTATTAAATTCATATGCAAAACCGATTCAGTTCGTATATTACAGGAGAGATAACCTCTTCTGTAATATACTTGGTTTTAATCCATTTAAAGCAGGTAAGACTGCCCGTAAGTCGTAACTAAGTTTTCTGTAAAGCATTCGAAGCCGTTTCAATAAAATTAAAAGCGTTATTCAACAGGTTGGTATATTTATTTCAATTGTGAACTATTATAATAAGGAACTTGTTGAGGCATAACAATAGTTATTGTATTATGAATAAACTGTATTGTATACATGATAACACAATTATTAGTTTTATCAACAGAGATAATTAAATATTTTTTTTATAGAAATGTTATGGAATATATTTCGATGCCATTCACGTTCGCTCTCCATTCGCTGATTGTGAGTAATCTTTTTGTTGTTTTTTTTTTATGTTAGATATCGACAAACGATCATGAGGTTTACTTGATGATTGGTGATAGGTACCTAAGCCACAGAACTTTAGTGACCTACTTTTTACTTTGAGCATTCGGAAATCTACTACATAGACTGAGACCGAAACGCGCAAAGTGCACTTCACATTTTTTCCAACTATGAACGGTGGTTCGTTACCCGGTCGGAATTCCGATATTCCTCCCACCCGTTTAATGCCCGACGTGACCAGCTGGCCTAGGATGACCGCCACGGAATATGTCGCGGACGAGAGAAGACAAACTAAGATGTAAGATATCTCGATGCATTATATTTTGACATCGACAATTTTGATAGAAAAAATATCTCGATCGACAATATATCTGTTTTTGATATTAAAAGTCGAGTTTTAAGTGTAATTGTCATGTTAGACCCGGAAGAAATAAAGAGATAATCGATTAAAACACGAGCAAACGGTCGACAAAATTTTGTCGCGGTTGTCATGCTAGGCCGGTAGTCGTTGGAAAGATATGTTTATAGAGAATTATAAACATGTGGTCCTGGCGGGATTCAAACCCGCGACAGATTCCGATGGACTATCTCGTTCTTTACCTTATACTCCGGCACAAGTTAGGTTAGGTTAGGTTATTTTTACGGACTCGGTGACGAGTCCGTCCGTTTAATTTATGGGAAATTTAAGAATGCATACAGTTTCGAGAAATTCGAGTGAGACGAAAAATCATTTAAATATAATTGCCAGAAATGTTTGTCAATTTAAATATAAACATCGTGAAATATAATAACGTTTACCGGGTTAAAATGTGATTTATTATTTAATAATATATAATCTCAGATTAAATAAAAAAAGGATTTAATCTGAGTATATAATAATATAAAGTCCACATAAGATACACTCAGCGAAAAATATATGACATCGATGACAAAATTGAATCAATTCAAACGGGTCAAACCTCAGGTAAGACGTGATCTCTGAGCAATGGAAATTTCTAGTGTAAATATTTATGATGAATAACCTCGTGTGGTTCAAGCTCTGTGACTTTAGCCGTGCTTTGAAAGTATATAAAAGCTTACTACTATAACGTTTTAAAATTCATATGTATGAGGTATGTCTGAAGCTATATTTTGTCTATTTCAGCGGCCGCCCTTTTGGTTATCAAACTTTTATATTGTATTTATTAAGTTTATAGTTTTAAGTGACTTTTGTATACGAATATACTTGGCTTGTTTATAAATAATTTCTTTCTCTTGATGCTTTTATAAATAAGGAAGTTTTATAGAAAAGTAATTCGTCGTTGGGATTAAAATTTAAAAAATAATATTTAGGTATTTTATGTCCTAAGAAGTGCTGATATTTTTTTATAATCATAAAAAAATGTGAATATATAAACTGCCGTTTTTCTAAATAATAACTTTCGATAGATCATGTTTGGGAAACTCGTCCAAATGGTGAGGCTCTTTCGAGGAAATTTTATTTTGTTATAATAGTACAATGTACACTTCACTCATTATTCTGTTACTTAAAAATAAATTAAATACAATTATATATATAGGTGCAATATATATTTAATTTATTTTATAATTATATTCAAAATAGAATAAAAGAAAAATAAAATAAAATATGATTAATGATATCAATTAATCGTCTTATAATAGAAAAGCCATATTAAATGTTTTTGAAAAGTGAGAATCTGTGAATTTCGCAGCTACTAAAATAAGGAAGAAATAAAATAGGTAGCAGAATATGAGGAAAATATTATGCGCCGAGAATTTTTTAATTTTTTTTTAAAATAGCGATGAAGCAAAGGTTTTGTTTCTCATGTCGCTCAAATGCGATGAATACGTTTTATACAAAGTTGGAACGACAGTTTAGAAAATGAAAACAGAAATGTTAATGTAAAATGAAGCATTCCACGATAGAGTTATAGAGAAATAATGAGATCTGTATATTGGACGTAGCAAACGATTTAAACTAAGTAAATTACATTTCAAATCAGGGCGGACTTGAATTCGTGTATGCGGTGATATTAGTTAATTCGAATATGTATTTGCGTGTTGTTCCCACGAGAATGTAAGTGTGTGCTCCTATTTCACCATGCCTACTGCTGATAGAGGACAAATCTTTGTTTTTTTTTCTGGTTTATGTTTTTTATTATTATAGTTAATTAAATAAAGATGTCATGTGGAACATGATGTAATGGTTGCAGCGCCTTACAAATATTTTGTAAAACAAAAATTTGGCGATTAAAAAGAGTGACGAAGAGTTTCTTGCCAGTTCTTCTTTTCCGTTCTACGCCCTTGATTTGAGAACTGGCGGTAAATGTAAAATTAGAAGCATTTAATATTTTTTTTTTACTGACGTTCATAAGTGTCCATTGTGTTACCTAAATGAATAAACATATTACAAATAATATCGATACATGAGAGTGAGTTTTACTCAGTGATAGGCGATAACTCAACCACAAGACATCATCTTTTTTATATAACTTTGTTATCATAAGATTTTAATGATATATTTTTTGTTAGATTCGGTTATGTCCCGAACATCCCGAACATGTCAACGTATTATTATAGGGTTGATATAGTTAAAATATGTTTTGTTTCTTTCATTCTGAGTCTTTTTATATTCGATAGAGCGAGACATCGTTATGTGCGGTTATATCGAAGTAATCCATAACCAGACACCCCCCCCCCCCCCCCCCCCGCCAAAGGCAATAAAAATCTAGTCATTAATCATCTTCCATTGTTACGTCCCATTCTCTGAATGTGATGAGCGTGTTTTTATACCGTAACTTAGTTTTCACTTCTATACGTAATTTATTTGAGTAATACTATCAAGGACCTTACTATATTTACCCCTTTTTTATAGAGGGGAATTCTCTATGCACTGGCCTCCCTCTGGTTGATTTGTGGGGGGATATATTTACTAATCCCCTCTTGACCTATCGCCAAGGCCACCTTACCATTTTTAACTAAATATTATTATGGTAGAATCTTGAAAAATAAACAATTTTTCAATCAATTTCAACTAAAGAAAATAACATCGATTTTCACACATTTAAAAATTCATACCCGTCGTTCATTTTTTTAAGGTTTGATTTGAATAACAATTGTAATTTTTGGCCCAGGTTGTATCGGTAAAGTTGGTAAGTATACTTGAGGTCAACCTTCCTTGTAAATCATATAATTAGGCAAATGCATGTTTCCATATCATGTGAGTGTAACTGTTATTGTATATGTATTATGTATGGATCAAATCGATCGATCTTGTTTGGCCCTAGCATTGTATACAACATAATAATACTAGATCATTATCTTCATTGTGTCAAGACGGCATAGGTCCTTTGATTAACACGTCGTAGTGCATTATATAGAATATCCTCCACGACGTGTTATGGTCTTATTCATAAACGTAATGTTAACATAATTGTTGTTCAATTCCACATATTTACCACAGATTAATTTGAGCTACTAAGTATTATATACTTGTATTTATTATCTATGATTTGTTGCATGCCTAAAAAAATGCCCGTCTGGTCCGCCTTTTGGGGCCCACGGGCTTTTGCTTAGTACGCAACCGTGGCCCCAGCGATTTATGCTATCCACCTTCACAGGGTTCCAACATCCACCAGTTTTTATTATCAATCTTACGTGCCTGCATAGGCTTCAAATATCCACCAATTTCTGAAAGTCTGATTGATAAGTGCTTCAGAAATTGAAAAACACTTAACCATTATCCTGGAAATGGAAACCGGGACGCATGGGATATTGTAGCCAACCTACCCAAAGGATATCTTCGCGTTTTTATTTCGTTCTATAAATATATAAATTATGTATACAATGTGGAAATATATCTTCTTTGCGCTCTCGGACAAAGAGCTTTGGAACAAAGACACAAACGCCAGGAAGGTCTAGATTTTTATACAATAAGATTACAGTTCTGATGAGATTGTTTCAAGGCTTAAGAGAAAAATGTAGTAATTTAAATTATAAGTCACCTTTTTCTTGTCTTTATTCTCGTTACTCTAAATGCATGCACCTCGAAGTAGTAAAAATAAATTAATATATCTTGAAGGGATGAAGTAAGGGATCCTATTGGAATTATGTAATGTTAACCTTAAATTGTTTTTATTTTTTGCTTAATTACATAATAGACAGGATATTTTCCCTGGTTTAATAATCAGAAGTATATAAAGTCATTTTAGATTGGGTGGATATATACAAGTAAATTCTAAATATAATAAAATATTTTTATGATTAAATTTCAAGTTATTGTTGTATGGTACTTGGATTGAAGGTTCAGGAAAAATTAAATGAAAACAGTGAATAGGTCATCGAAAAAATATAGGTGTTCATTTCATCCTTCATAAAACGACACTTACAATTTCACCTTAGAATCACTTCAAAAGAACCTCAAGCGTTCTTATAACTGCTAAAACACTGATTACTTATTTCGTACTCGTACAACCGAAAAACCAAAGAATTTTACCACTACCCCACGAACCTACATGTGGTTGGCAATTTTCCTTTAAGACTTTAAAATGAAAATATTTGATTACTGAATAAAAAAATGTTAATTAATAATAAATATATGTACATTAAACCTCGCTCCAATTCAATATGGCTACGCTGCGGATCTCAAAGGTCGCGGTTTCGAGTCCCGGATAAAAGGTTTTACATGGGCGAGGCACATATAGCTGATTTGTTTTTCAGAAAAAAACACAGAAATTGTCTGTTAGCTTATCCTATCTATACTATAATATATTAATATTATAAAGCTGAAGAGTTTGTTTGTGTGAACGCGCTAATCTCAGGAACTACTGGTTCGAATTTAAAAATTATTTTTTGTGTTGGATAGTCCAATTATATATCGAGGAAGGCTTTAGGCTATATAACATCACGCTGCGACCAATAGGAGCGAAGCATCAGTGAAAAATGTTGCAAAAACGGCGAAAATTATCCATATAAAACTACTCGACCGATTTTATTATCATGATCTGATACATTGCACTCGTGCGAAGCCGGGGCGGATTGCTATAATATAAAACGTGAACGTGAACGCGTTTTTTTGTATATAATCGCAAATCGTAATCATATGTAATCACACACCTTGGATTAGATCATTTAATTACATATTTAAAACATCAGAATAACCGAAACCTATAAAACCAATAGAATGAATAATTAGTGCACTTTTAGATGATCATGAAAAGTGGCACAATTCGAGAACATTACTTTGATTAAAATGAACGCAAGTAGCAACATCTTTTAAAGGTAAGATCTGATCCAGGACAGGAGGCAATAACTCTAGAATCATGACGCTTTTATTTTCACCGGAGCTCAGACCCAGGACAATTTATCGGGAAAACGTCTAAAAAAATTCGCTTTTCTTTGCCGATATAAAGCGCTTTAGTGGACTTTTTTCTGGGTGTAATTTTACATTTGATTTGAAAACATTACGAATTTTATTTTTAACCGACTTCAAAAAAGGAGGAGGTTCTCAATTCGTCTGTGTGTTGCTTATTTTTTGTATGTTTGTTACGCGATATTTCCGCAAGTTATGGATGGATTTAGATGATTAATTTTTTGTTTAGTAGGGCATATTTCAAATTAGTAATTAAAATATATTTTTTTTACTTTTTAGTTTAAGTTTGTACATACTATATGTAGTTGTAATTTAAGAAGTCGTTTTTGTTTTTTGCTTAAAAACAATTTTAATACTAGCGGACCCGATAACGTTTTGCTAGAATGTTGGCTTCATAAATAAAAATAATATGTATTTTTAATATTTAGATATGCTAATTTCCCACTTCTATTCTATAATGTCCAGTATGTCAATGATTTACAGTGGACATCAATTGATACAAAAAGCTATACCTTAGCGTGCGTGACGTGAGCTGTCAATTGCGGAAGATGTCGGAGAACCGAACCTAATTTATTTTAAAATTAATTTTCTACAAAAATTACTTTCAGATTCTGTTATTTGGGATACTGACAAATCCAACAAATAAGATATAATTAAAATCAATCCAGCCGAACTTGAGTTATAAATGGTGTAACTAACACGACTTACTAATAGAATAATACATATTTATATGTATGTAAAATGATTCCCATTATATTGGTATTTATCAAAAATATTTAATTTTATTAAACTTGGCAAGGGCAAACTTATGTCATATTGACTTTTCTTAATTTCACGATTTTGGTAAACTGCACGCTAGTGGAAGTTCATTTTCAATTTCCTTTCTGTTAACATTTTGTTTTCTTTTGTTGCTTGTAGTTTTAAAAAGTTCTGTTTGTCGCAATGATAAATGCGCTTTTTCAACGTTTCCCGTAATTAGAATAAAAAACAGTGGCGTAGTAAGGTGAACCAGAGCCCCGGTGCAGAGAAAAAAATCGCAACAAAAAATTTCTGACTTCAAGAGCTGCCTCCCCCTCATCCCAAAGCCCAGGGGGGCCTCTCAGCTTCAGGGCCCTGGTGCACTGCACCACTTTACCCTATGATAGCTACGCCACTGAAAAAAAACCTGTTACTGTACAGAATTTGTTTGGTTAGCCTTAATATAATGATTTGCTTACTGTAGAACATAGATCTTCATTTTTATAACTGAAAATAAATCTATTTTTATTTATTACTGAATTAATCTTTACCTGTGTATTTCACTGATAAGGTAAGGGAGGACAAGAATGGTGGACAATCTATGTATAAAATATAGGCATCTTAGATTATTTATATGTAATATTAACTGCGTTGCATTTCACCGCATATCCAAAGACTTAATTTTTTGTACTAGGTCTTGCTTTTCACTTAGTCCTAAGTTCGACTCCCGAGGAAGCAAGGCTTAAAAAAAAGATGATTTGTTCGGGCAGGGCACAGAATACTGATCATCTACATACTTGTAAAGAATTATGATCAGTAAAGTAGACACCGAAATTGATCTGCCCCATGTCCCACTAAGGGACTAATTTATTACATAAAAAGTAAAAACTATACGCAACTTTCTTACAAATAAATTTTTCCTTTAAATTTTGAAACACCTGTCAGTCTAATACATAGAGTCCTTTTCATAAAAGAAGTCCTTTTAAGGTGTCGCTGTTGTCTATGGAGTTAAAAATACTTCCATAAAAAATATTATAGTTCCAACATTATCCGTGGGACTTATTTCTTGGAACGTACTCTAATAGATAATTCAGTTTAATACGGTTTTAAATAATTTTATCTGTGTAAAATTGACATTGTATTGGTTAAGGAAAATGCTTCGATCAACTATGTCAATGGGAAAATGCAAAGGTAGTACTTGAGTTCACAATAGGAAAGCTCCATCTTAACATTCATTGTACCTAACGATTTATTGTATCTTACACCACAATCTACGCAGTCTTGGCAGACAAAACCATTTCTCAACAAAGCGATACCATTGTACCACAGTATATATTACTTACGCAGTATTTCAAATAATCATAAAACGTTCGATTTTCAAAAATCGATTATATACATAAATTATTGTTTTGCTTGTAATGGAATTATGAAAGAGAGGGACAGAGTATGACTGAGTAAGAAAAAGTCGTGTTCAGTATGTGAAAGATGTGTCATGTGTATGCTTATGCCTTTAGGCGTGTCGTAGCAAACCGCCTAAATTTCGAAGCTGAGCCACTCCACTCATGTCCATGATGTTAAGCTGTAGAGGCCGCTACGGCCAACAGTGAGATTCCATACAAAAAAGAAGAACTGTATAAAACATTTTATTTGAAAACACATTCAAATTTGATGGACTCGTTGGCGTTCACTTCTTGTTTCGACTCTATAGTATTTTTCCTTTCCGTTATCAATAATCTAGTAATAAGACCACTTTACTATGTACTCCAATGGAGATACTGAATAAATATTAACTGTGGCAATAGTATAGATAATGTAGACTGTGTGTACTTTGTTTCATGACTATTAGCCGTATTTTATATGTGTGGACATTTTTATTGCTTAACTCAGCCGTGCGTAGCTAAGTATACTATGGCCCAAGATAATAAGGTCTGCTGCTCATTTGACAGTTCTGTGCAAAATTTTGTGAAAATTAATATTTCATCAATATTGTGGATAAAATACCGACGTAATTATTCTATTCTATTGGTGACATTGATTAATTACTTATAAATATATGACATTATTAATTTACTTTGTTATATTGATATAAAATAAACATTGATTAATTTTTAATATACTAGCAATTGCCCCCGCAACCCCCCTTGTGGGATGAATTTCGTAAAATCCGTTCTTAGCTGACCTCTACTCGGCGAAAGGAATATTCCTACCATATTTCAAGTCGCTACGCCTTATGGTTCCAGAGATATCGTGATGAGTCAATATATAGGTGGGAATCTCTTTTATATATATAGATTAGATAAGCTCAAGTAATCACATTTATTTAATAAAAAGGAAATCTATAGATTTGTTTAATAAGATTGCACCAATATTGCGTCTTTCATTTGCCATTTCGATAAGAGTTATTTTTATCAAATTAATATAAATAAAAATGTAAATTTGGTAGGTACTTTTTTAATAACTAACCATTTACCTAGTTAGAAAATGCAATTTTGGACCAATTTTTGTCCAAACGCATTTTTCACACGCAAAGGCCTAAACATTTTCACCGTCACTAAACAATAAACATTTACAAAAGCCTCTTCAGGTAAGCTTCGACATTTTTTTTATTATAGCCGAGACAATCTCCACCTTAAGGTTTCTATGGAAGTCATCGTCCCAATTATAAAAATGAGAATGTGATAAAAACAAGCCTTTGTTCGATTTAAAAAAAAACGTATTTTTTTTTAAATCGCTTACTTGAAGTATAAAACAAAGATTTATGCATTAGTTTGTTAATTTATTATATAGACTATATACTGTATATTTCGAAGAAGTTATAATCTTTTGAAGCACACATTCGTCCACAAAAATCTATTTTTTCAGATTATTACAAGTCGATACCAATATTAGGATTCAATTCGGTAAAGTTATTAAACGAACGTCTGGATCGCCGTCGGCGTCCAACGAAGTCCTAAGGGTCTAATATGTAGAAATGTGGATCGATGCTTCAATATAATACATTTCTTCATTGTAGAAAATTCCATCTAAAGTCCTTTCAAATAAAAAGTTCAATCCAAAAATTATTTTATTCCAAAAATTTATCCAATTAGGTACACAACCTATGGAATGTTTAGGAAATACATAATATATGTATCTTGTTGCTTTGACAATTACTGAGGCTATTTACTAACTAATGAAATCAGTTAAGTCAATAAATCTATATAGACTACTAGCGATCTGTCCCGGCTTCACACGGTTGCAATGTAGATGTACTATACACACAAATTATAAATAAATATTATATAAATATAATTACTCGCTGATAATGTAGCTTTCTATTGGTGAAAGAATTTTTAAAATCGGTCCAGTAGTTTTTGAGTTAAATCGTAACAATTGTGTATTAGTAAATTCCTATTTAATATTATTAACTTTGAACATTTTATATAGATGATTTTCCAAATATAATATTAATATTGTTTTTATTTAAGAACAGTAGTTACGCAGAGGTGTTTCAACCCATTTGCCACAGTAAAGAGCACATTACGTAATGAAGACTTTAACATAACTCGACTATTGCTTGAATTATTAGGTTCATGAAATCTGGAATGTTGTCGTGATGCCAGATCAAACAGGGCATTTGGCAATTGTCCAAATTTAACAACGCAATTTGCAAATCTGTAACATATGACGGCGGGAAATTTATATTTTGAAATTTTCAGTTGTTATTCGAAGCCGCATTCGCTGGTCACGATGTCACGAATGATTTAGGTTCGACTTCACATTGCTTCTTGAACCGGAACTCCTACCCTAAATGTGGTTTTCAGAGAAGTCTTTAAAATACAAAATGAATAAAATATATAGTAGTGCTCTCCAATATTAGGAACAAGAATCTTAAAAATTGCATTTATGCATTCTGCTACCCTTCTTTTATCACCCCTCTTAATTTCTGATAAAAATATTTAGTGAAGCGTAATTTCGATCCTACTTTATTATATGTATAGATTACACCGTGTGTGATAGTTTTAAGATACAAGTCTAGTTGTAGTAACTTTATTTTTTATGTTGGACATCGACAGACGAGCATGAGGTTCACTTGATGGTAGGTGATACCCCAGCCACAGAACATCAGTCAATGATGCGCCGTCAACCTACTTTTTACTTCGAGCATTCCAATCCATAGACTGAAACCGAAAAGCGCAATATGCACTTGACAACAATGAACAACAATGAATTGTTTTCCATGATGGGTGGTTAGTTACCCGGTCGGAATTTCGATATTCCTCCCACCACTCAGTCAAACACGTATTTTGAAAAATATAAATTAACCCGTTTCAATCACTGATACTTAATATCAATATTTATAAAACATAAGTGAACTTAAAATTATGATAACTAATTTTACTAGGAGTTATTATATATTTTTATTTATATATTAAAATGCGGGGAGGTTGTATTTGCTAATGACATATTACTTCTTCTCAAGGAGCGTTTACATTTCAATATACCATGACGTTTAATTATGAGTCCACTTGTAATTAATTGCAGCCGCTCTCATATCCCCTGTGTGATTAATTAATTTTCACTTGTATTTCTATATTTGAAAATATTGTTCCGATAATATTTCATTTTGTATTTTGACCATCGCTATTGCTGTTAAATGTCAAATGCGAAGTTCAATGAATATAATATATATACATAATATATATAGAGGGGACAATAGGTAGGTATATGCTGAGTGATTATATGATAACGACTGTGAATATAGTACTTTTCTTTCTTATCTAGCCTGATCTTTGTTTATTTTTGTGTGACTTTTTCTATACTAATATTATAAAGAAGAAAGGTCTGTTTGTTTGTTACCATTTGACTCAAAAACTACTGGACCGATTTTAAAAATTCATTATGGGCGAGTAATATAGGCATTTTATGTTAGACTTTGCACGCGTCCGAAGCTGGGGCGGATCGGTCGTTAATAATATAAGGGTTTAATATAAAGTAAATAAATAAAATATATGTGAAATATTTTTTTAAATCAGTCGAGTGATTTTTGAGTTAAATCGTAACAAACAAAAAAATCTTTCCTCTTTATAATATTAGTATACATTTATTATCTTCCGTGACTCAAACATCCGACATCCGAGTAACTCTTTATACATATTCATAAATACATAAGAAAATGGCGTTTCTTTAAGACAGTAAATATATTATATCTGTGATTGCTGAGTTTAAAGTAGGCATATTTAAGTTTCCCAAATAAAAACAATAAAATTTAAATATTTTTCTTCCATTCCTTCATTATCTTAACTAGTAATTGTCACTACTCCTAAGGGGTAATTAACTCAAAGCGTTTCTAAATGCCTCCCTGGGGCAACACTTTAATGATTACGTCTTATTTCTAGAGCGGGGAATTGGGACCGGCGGGAATAAAGCCAAGCTTTTTAGCCCTTTGAAGATTTAATATAAGAATAATATATTTCTCTAAAGTCGGCTTAGCCAGTTTCCGTTAAACGTTTTTTTTTTATGTCAGATATCGACAGACGAGCATGAGGTTCACTTGATGGTAGGTGATACCTCAGCCACAGAACATCAGTCAATGTTGCGCTGTCGACCTAATTTTTACTTCGAGCATTCGGAAATCCATAGACTGAAATCGAAACGCGCAATATGCGCTTCACGGTTTTTCCATCTATGAACGGTGGTTCGTTACCCGGTCGGAATTTAGATATTCCTCCCACCCGATCAATGCCCGAAGTTACCAGACGTGGGGAAAACATGCTTACAGAAAAATATAAGCATGTGCATGTGGGATTCGAACCCACGACCCATCGATGCGCACGGTAGGTGTTCTACCGAACGCGCCAACGAGCCCGTCAAAACGTTAGACCGAATATTAATTATTAAATAGCCCTAGTAATTCCTCCTAATATTATAAATGGAAACGTTTGTGAGGATGGATGGATGTTTGTTTGCTACTCTTTCAACTTATGTTAGCTTATACATCAGAATAACACATAGTTAACAATTTTTAAAGATTTGTGTAATTTGGCCATAATATTACGAAAAATATCAAGTATTTAAATAAAATACTGTATACCGGATTAAAACGCGATTTATTATTTATATTGTTTAAATTATTTATCCCGACGTTTCGGATGCTTTTCAGCAACCGTGGTCGCGGGGAGACAGAAATATGACAGTTGTCTGATATTTGAAATGTCACAAAGTTGCCATATTTAATTCAAATAAATAATTTAAACAATATAAATAATAAATCGCGTTTAAATCCGGTATACAGTATTTTATTTAAATGTGTGATACTCGCGTTAATAAAAGACAATATTTATATCAAGTATGTCGGAACAAATCTTGCTCTCTGAGAGCTAACTTGGCGTGCGCTGGCCGCTGCCGAAACCGTTGGAGTTATTGTTTGTCTTAAGCAGTTATAAATAAAAGTCCGCGACAGTATATATATCTACCAAAAGGTAGATATATATACTTCATATATACATAAAATTGTGGAAGGCAATATATCCTAAATTATGAGCCATAAATACATTTAAATTTGATACGTTTTTTACAATACACAAAATTGATACATCTGTTATATGTATATTATGAACTTTGTCTTTTACATTGTGTTATTAATTTGGACGAATAGTTTAAAAATATCACTATAAGATAGACTTGAGTGGAGCGAAGAAAACAGTTCCTTTAAAAAATGAGCTACCAGTAGGGTACTACCTAATTCTAGCAGACGAAGTCGCAGGCAGAAGCTAGTAATTTGTAGTTCTAAAATCTTATTTGACTTTTTACCTTCAGATCATTACATAATATTAACGTCAGAAATATAGGTAGCTTTATTCGTAACTAACAAAAAAAAGAGAGGAGTTACGATAATATGAAAATATTTGATATAAACAAACATCCTTATTCATAAACGTATAAGTTTGATATAGTTAAAACTTGTTTTGTTTCTTTCGTTCTGTAATCTTTTTATATTCGATAGAGCGAGACAAAACATGTTTAAACTATATCAAGCTTATGAATAAGGCCGAAAGAACTCTCTTATGTTGAAGCTAGACCAATTGAATTCAACGATCAAACTCTCTCTCCTCATCAAAGTCGCCTTTGACTTCCTTTACAAATAAAAGCAACCACAAAATCCATTTTTCTTTAAATCAATTAATTAATTATTTATTTTTATTCTTGCAGGTCATCCACAGCGTCGGGTAGCGAGATTACCCAAGTTTATATCAAGAAGTAAGTTATACTAATTAACATTTAAATGAAAGACACTAGTCTGGTACAACAACTAAAAATAAAAGCTTGTTCATGGCTAGCCGTTACTAGTCGGGTAGCAGATTACTCGTGTACTAGATTCAGTATTCATTTATGCATGCATCTGGTTAGCCAAGTATATTATATATTACATAGAATGTTGTTACGACACCAAGGGTTGTGCGTTATAGGTCGATTTATTTTTATTTCAGATATCGACAGACGAGCATGAAGTTCACTTGATGGTAGGTGATACCTCAGCCATAGAACCTTAGTCAATGATGCGCTGTCTAACTAATTTTTACTTCGAGCATTCGGAATTCCATTGATTGAAACTGAAACGTGCAATGTGCACTTCACGGTCTTTCCATTTATGTACGTTGGTTCGTTATCCGGTCGAAATTGCGATATTCCTCCCACCCGTTCAATGCCCAAAGTTACCAAACGTAGGGAAGATATGCTTACGGAAAATAATGAACTTGTCGTTCCGGTGGGATTCGAATCCACGACTCATCGATACGCACGGCAGGTGTTCTACCAAACATTGGCCCGTCATAAAATATGCTTAAAAATGTCGCCCACGACAAAGGTAGTTTCACGAGGCAAGAAAAGGCTTGTCTTAATTAATTGATAGAAAACTCAATCACTGTTATTAAAATATTATATAAAATTTCTTGTAAGAAACTATGTTATAAGAAGATTACAAGATATAAAAGAAAAAGACGAGGCCATACATTTTATAGAATCTAATTAACTGCGGGCTTTAAGTTATTCTAAAGAGAATATTATTATAATAAAAATATTAGTTTCTTTGAAGTTGTTTCTGAAATGGATTGAAAAATTATTGAAGATTGATAGAATACTACACTTATTATTATAATTGATTAGTATTCGGAATTTGGGATAAAAATAATTTATAACTAATATTCATATCAGCTTAGTGCCGTTTCAAAGAGCACGTACTTATAATGAAATATTTAATTAAAGAGTAATTAGTGAATTTCATGTAAGGTCTACAACCATGATGAGCAGAAAAAAAATCTGTCTGTTTCGCTTCTGTTCTGTTTTTTTTGCAAGTATGTCTTCTATTCCATGCCCGACTGAAACTATTTTTAGTCTAGTTTTTCCAAGAAAATATATATTTATGTATATGAGCGTAACTTTATAGATTATAAATATTTTAAAATTAAAAATAATGAAAATCCAACATTTGCGCTGTTGAAATCTAAACCCTTATTTTAAATAGATAACGTACATCTACACATGTGCTAATTTAAGGAACTAATATTTATTTCATATAAATTTTAAGTATAAAATATGTAGGTAAATAAATTATAATTATTAATTATACAGTATTATTTATGATATTTTATATTGGTGGATTTTACCACCGTTTATAAATGGAAAACCCGTAAAATGCCTTTTGCACAAAGCGGCTTCAAGCAATGAATTTTCTAATGCTTGAAGTCTGAATCAAATAACGGAGAGAGCGTTATTTTGCTTCTCTGATAACTGAGGTATTATCTTGTATGCAGCGAGCATCATGTTCGAGTGTTACGAGAATACAAAAGCGGATATATTCTGGTTTATATATTTTTTAATTATTATATTTAATTACACAAAGATGTCATGTGGAACATGGTGTAATGGTTGCAGCGCCTTACAAATATTTTGTAAAACAAAAACTTGGCGATTAAAAAGAGTGACGAAGAGTTTCTTGCCAGTTCTTCTCTTCCGTTCTACGCCCTTGATTTGAGAACTGGCGGTAAATGTAAAATTAGAAGCATTCAATATGTATTTTTTATTGACGTTCATAAGTGTACATTATGTTACCTAAATGAATAATTAATGATTTTGAATTTGAATTTGATAGAAACTTTGGCAAATTAATATCAATTGACGTCAATGAAAAGCTTAATGGAGCTTGTTACCTCTGAATAGAATTATGGGCATTGAATTTACCTTAATTATTCATTGTAAGTTGAAAGGCACTAACAAAGAATATGCATCCCTCAAAGTTTTTGCTCATAAATGTGCGCCCAATTCCTTTTACTTAAATACAGCCGCCGTAAATGGGAAATTTGCAGGATATTACAGGTCACTTTTCATGAACTTGCCACGCTTACGCTATTGAGAAATCAAAACGAATGGCTCGCAGTCAAATAGTTAAGCTGCTTACAAGGCAGACCGTCCACAGCTTTGTAAGCAGCCTTAGTATTTCAGCCAGCAAAAGTAGTAGAAATAGTAAGCTGTGACACTTTCTATGTTTTTGTCGTACATACGCTACCCGTAAAAGAACATAGATGAAGAAAATATGTTTGTACACAGGACTACAGCTATTTGAGGAAACTCAGAACAATCGGTTCTGCAACATTAATGTTTAAAAAACTATTTATTTATCGCACTTAGAACGAAACATCCCCTGTAGGTGTTTCTTATATTAAGTTTTTACACGGTTTTATTATGCCGAATGCAATATTGTAGCTTGCACTTGCCCTAAGTCTCCACTTACCTATACGGTTTTGACTCACGTAGAACCATAATATTGTCTTTTATTAACGCGAGTATCACACATTTAAATAAAATACTGTATACCGGATTAAAACGCGAGACGCGTAGGAATAGATGGCGTTAATATGGCAACTTTGTGACATTTCAAAAATCAGACAACTGTCATCTTTCTGTCTCCCCGCGACCACGGTTGCTGAAAAGTATCCGAAACGTCGGGATAAATAATTTAAACAATATAAATAATAAATCGCGATTTAATCCGGTATACAGTATTTCACGCAGAACCAATTTACCGAGTAACTCGAGAAATACCTGTACAAAACCTACGGCTACACCCACCGATGCTGTCAGAATATTTCAAGTAATATCGAAGTATCAATTAGAAATGTCTCTTGTGCACTTAGCTCATTTGAATTAATAGAATTGCATGCCATCGCGTCGGAACATGTCTTAATTGAACTGATATCTCTATTAGTTCTCAAATGAACGTCAAATGGAAATGGAGTGAAATTAATTTTCCTGAACCGAAATCTCCGAGATTATATTGCATTTAAAAATGGAATACTTTGAACACTAGGGGAATGAATAAGAATTGAAATGACCTTAACATCAATACTAATATAGATTATTATATATATTTTTAGAGAAACAATAATTAATCAATAATAGTTGGACGCTGTTAATCAATACAGTGTCAACCCACATGGTTGCTATTTTGAGAAAATTGAGTTTAAAGTTTTAATCAGGTTTTATAAATTTAAATAAAATACTGTATACCGGATTAAAACGCGATTTATTGTTTAAATTATTTATCCCGACGTTTCGGATGCTTTTCAGCAACCGTCTCCCGCGACCACGGAAACGTCGGGATAAATAATTTAAACAATAAATCGCGTTTTAATCCGGTATACAGTATTTTATTTAAATGTGTGATACTCGCGTTAATAAAAGACAATATTAGGTTTTATAAAATTTCTTTTAAAAAATAACTGAAATAATTTTGTAATTATTATTATTGTATGTCGTTTTTATTGGTAGCAATCAAAGTAATTTAATTTAAAACATTATTATTAAATATTTTAAATTAAAAATTCAAATTCAAATTCAAAAATCATTTATTCATTTAGGTAACACAATGTACACTTATGAACGTCAGTAAAAAATACATATTAAATGCTTCTAATATTACATTTACCGCCAGTTCTCAAATCAAGGGCGTAGAACGGAAGAGAAGAACTGGCAAGAAACTCTTCGTCACTCTTTTTAATCGCCATTTTAGATTTTCGTGATCGCTACTTTTTCCAATATTTTTGCTATTCAAACGATTTAAATGATACATATCTCTTTTGAAATATGTAGTCCATCTCTTAAGGAAGCGATTGGTATCAAAATTTAAATTTTTGTTAATTTGTGGGTTGACACTGTTTTGCTTAACAGCGTCCAATTGATCCTTCGGGCTATTAGTCTTCATTATTTGACTTTGAATTAAAATCGTAATCACGTCTCGTTTGTTGCAAATTGATACTCTTATTGACTGTATTTACATTTTGTTACTAAAAGAAGACATTTATAGCTTTTAGTAAATTAACTTCTAAATTCATTGACAAAAATATTTGATAATAAAAAAGTGGGATATTGTTGTTCTTAGCCAGCAATGGACATTAGACATAGACATAACATTTATTACGAACGAAACACACACACAGAATCACAAAATAATAACAAAAAAATTTGGAACATTATATCAAGGTACATTTTTTAGGTAACAAGGTACATTAAATAAACTAGTTCCCTGTTGCATAAAGGATCTATAAATGAATACAGCATTCACCAAACTAACACCTGCTTACGACATAACATTTATTACGAACGAAACTCACACACAGAATCACAAAAAATTTTGGAACATTATATCAAGGTACATTTTTTAGGTAACAAGGTACATTAAATAAACTAGTTCCCTGTTACATAAAGGATCTATAAGTGAATACAGCATTCACCAAACTAACACCTGCTTACAACACCATGAACTTTGTAAACAGTATTGTGACAGTTGCAAATGCATTTAAATGCATTTTCAAAAAGTTTGTTGAAAGTTTAACGTGCTATTGAAGCTCCCATTGCGACTTTATGTTGTTCTTTTTTGTGTTGATATTGTTACTCAAAATTCTTAATACTTAATACTTACTGATAAATTATCGGTAACAGTTTTTATGCCACTCTTAGCTCTCTAATCAAGTCAATCAAGATATTCTTGAAAGCCAATCTTTCTTCTGTCTTCACAAATTATGAGGCAATAACTACGCCACAGCCAAACCGTGTCGAACAAAATGCATAAATTGTGAAGGTAAATAGTATATATTCAGGCGTAGAAGATATAATATGTAAGGAACTAAAAAAGTCTATATACCAGGGTGAATCAAAAAGTTCTTAGAAGTGCATATATATGAAACCTTTTTGGATCAAGTTCGATATTCAAATTAAAGAGTGTCTATCACACTATATTTATGCAGACTGTCACTTGTTTTTGTCAGTTCGTTCGCATGTAATAAATTTTTTTGTGCAACGAGTTGCTAAAAAGTCAAAATTATGGATAAAAGTGAGTTACGTGCGGTGATAAAATATCTCAGTTTGAAAAAAATGTCTACGAAGGAAATTTTTTTGGACATTCAGCAGACATTAGGGGGTGATGCTGTACCCTATTCTACGGTTGCGTACTGGGTGGCTGAATTTAAAAGAGGTAGATCAAGCTGTAAAGATAACCCGCGTTCTGGGCGGCTTTCAACCTCCGTTACAGAAGAAAATGTCAAAAAGGTTGAGAATCTGGTTTTGGAAGACAGAAGAATGACTATAAAACATATAGCTGAGATCCTAAAGATATCTTTTGGTAGCGTTCAATCCATTTTAATTGATTCACTGGGGTTCAAAAAAGTGTCTGCAAGATGGGTGCCACGAATGTTAACCGACGTAAACAAAAAGCGACGTTTGGAAATTTCCAAGCGTAATCTCGAAATGTTCCAGCGTGATTCGGATAATTTTTGCCGTCGTCTTGTCACCATGGATGAAACGTGGGTCCACCATTTTGATCCTGAAACTAAAAGACAAAGCATGTCTTGGAAACGACCATCCTCTCCATCCATCAAGAAATTTCGAGTTGCTCCTACCGCTGGCAAAGTTATGGCCTCTGTGTTCTGGGATAGTGAAGGAATCCTTTTTATTGATTACATGCCAAAAGGCCAGACGATTACTGGACCCTATTATGCAAATTTAATCCCGAAAGTGCGTGAAGCGATTAAAGAAAAACGTCGTGGAAAACTGTCGTTGGGCGTGTTGTTCCTTCAAGATAACGCTCCTGCTCATCGATCGGAAGTTGCGCTCAACGCAATCCGCTGTGCTGGCTTCAATCTCCTTGACCACCCACCATATTCTCCGGACTTAGCCCCAAGTGATTTTCACTTATTTCCAAAATTAAAAGAGGAAATTCGTGGAACAAAATTTCACGATAATGACGCGGTTATAGCTGCCGTAGACGACTTTTTCGAGAGTCAAGAAAATATTTTTTTTTCACAATGAATAAGGAAGTTAGAAACGCGTTATTCTAAATGCATTGCATTGGAGGGAGATTATGTAGAAAAATAAAATATTATTATTTAAATCTTTGCATTTTTTAATATTGATTCCAAGAATTTTTTGATTCACCCTCGTATATATCACCTAGCGGAACATATGTATATTTTGTGGAGTTTGGAATTTTTATATTTCGCACATACATATTATGAATCTTCCCTCAATATAACTCTTGAAAATAATATTCCTTTTCGGTGGTCTTATCAGCCAATAAAATGTTCAATAAAACTCTTTCAGTTAATAATATTTTGAAAAGGTGACCCTCACGTCATTCAATGTAGATTGATTTGACGATAGGATATATGAAGATGCGAAATTATTGACACCGTTGACATCTAGTACAAATTCGCAGGTGACAAAATTCTGTATCTGATGGCTGAAGTATGTTAATAAGAAACTAGCAACACGCCCCGGCTTTGCACGGGTGTAATATAGATGTAGGTACTATGCCCAAAAATAGCATATATTACTGGTTGATAATATAGCTTTATATTAGTGAAATAATTTTCAAAATCAGTTTACAAACTTCTTTATTATATTAGTATAGTATAGATGTACTAACTTGGTATTTTAGAGACGTATTATTTGCAAGCCTGCAGTTCTAGCAGTCGACCATAATCATATGACTAGATTTATTAACAGTTGATTTGTTTACAGTGAGGGTGACGCAAGGTAATGAGAGGAGAGCGGTGGCTTGTGTCCTTCTGGCAGTAGTAGCTGTTGTAGCTGCCGCATCCTATGACCGAGAGAGACTTGAAATAGCCAAGCAGATCCTAGAAGAGGTTCCACTCACTGACGGGTAAGTTGTTTCCTATTTCACAGATAAAGGTAATCGCAAAACGGCTGTCTACAACGTTTAGGACTACGGGTACGCAACTAAAGATAGAAAACCTGTGATGAGATTTAATACAGCAATCGCTTTCATTCAGTTAAATAACTTGCAGAATGTGAAAGAGGAGAATTATTCACAAAGAACAAAACCCTTCTGGTGGTATTGTCATAAAGGGCTTGTAGTTTTCCCTAACAATAAGCCATCTAACGAGATATGAATGCAGCCTATTGAAACAATACCTTTTGATTGAAACACTGAGGTTGAGAGTGTGAAATTTTCAATTTAACTCTGAGCTCTGGCATCAGTTTTAAATGAGCGCGGTGTCAAATATAAGGTCTTCAACTCAATTAAAATTGAATAAGAAAACACCGAATATACCCACAATAAAAACATACGTATTTAAAAAATATAAAAGAAAAACAAGTTTGTATGACGACCTAAAAGGTTAGGTTACTCAGCGTATGCCAAAATACATAACATAACATAGCGCTAGTTTTCAGAACTAACCAGTACTGGATCAGAAAAAATTACAATTGAGACCTATGTATATTATTAACTAATAATTATTAAGTTATTTTACTAACTATTACTTATATTCAAAAATATACTTTTGACATTATTAACGCGAGTATCACACATTTAAATAAAATGCCTTTTACCGGATTACAACCCTAAGCCTACGCGCAGACTAAATCCACTAGTGGCGACCACAGCATAGCCACTGGTGGCCGCCAAAAGCTACGGGCGTAATATTTCATACATTTTAGAGCATCCGCGCAAACACGGCGCTCGAGAGGCCGCCACCGAGCTTCTAGCCACCGGTGGCCGCGATATTTCATACATTTTACAGTGGCTGAAACGCGGCCACCGGTGGCTCTAGTCTGCGCGTAGGCTAAGTCAAACATACTAAAAAAGATGAGGACATTATTGGTCAATATCGCCATAGTATAGAAAATTACAGCTAGTTACTCCATAGGAACAGATTGCGTTAGTATGGCAATTTTGTGCAAATTCTTATCAGACAGCTGCCTTAGTCTGCCCATGATCACGTTTGCTGGAGAGCATTCGAAACGTCGGGATAAATTATAAATTGCGTTGTACTCCCGTAAAAGTTATTAATTGCCAGTGAGACATTGCAAGCTCATCCTTGTTATTTATGACATTGTTTTGTTTTAGACATAATGATCTGCCGTGGAACATTCGGAAATTCTTACGGAATCAGATCAATGACTTCGAGTTGGACACCGACTTGACTCAGGTGGTACCATGGTCGATCTCAAAGTACTCCCACACGGATTTACCTCGGCTGAAGCAGGGCATGGTCGGTGCTCAGGTACGTAGTCAATATATCTTGCCTTAGGATAAGATTTCACTTGGACTATATGTGAAACAAGTTTATATTCAGCTAAAGGCCTATTTACATAATGCCATTTTCTAGTACATACAAAAGCAAAAAAAAATTGCAATAATTGACATCCAAGCATTTGTTAGCAACTGTTAACACGCGGATATTATGTGCTCTTAACACCAAGAAAAGTATTGAAACTAAACTCGTATAAAAGATAAAGAATATAACCTGTTGTTTAGACCATACAAGTCATTTATTACATCAATTTTTTGCAATCAAAAAAAAATTCAAGTATTTTATTGCATAAATTAATTGTATGCAATAAAATACTTAAAACTTGCACCGTGCAGATAATATTATTTGATCGAGTTGTTACTCGAAATTTCGATTTTATCTCATCGCTTCATGTCTCAAGTGACCAGAGAAAGAGAGTAAGCCCCAGGATATATTTAAAACCAGCAATATCAAAACTCAACATGCTGAGGAAGCCGTCAAGTAACTATATCGTATTTTCTTAAAGTTAGCATTAATCTATTTCACTCCTTTAATATTTTAAGGTTAAGTTTAGCGGGTTAAATAAAAAATAAAACGATTGTCCAAATTTTATATCATTCTTCAGTTATTTCGACTTAGCGTTGAAATGAGTTTCATATAAGATATGCGTAATATATTAGAAACTTGATTTCAGAAAAAAAACAAATAATTTTTGTATAAATTTTATGCATATTTGAGACTATTTAAATAATTTGTAAAGCTTTATTCACTACATTAAGAGTCTTCGCTCAATTAAGTATGAAATAATTTTATGGATGTTTCGTATACTATTTTGTAAGTGTCCGTTCAAAGGAAAAGCGCTTGAGGCACCTCTTGACTACCTACAATGAAATGTTTCACTAGTTATAATTTTTAACGTAAAAATATTCAACAGGTAACGGTTTTTGAGTGAAATCATGTTTAATGCAAAAGAAATCCTCTAGAGACTTAATTTAAATTGCACTAGTAGTGAATGTGAATTTGCATATCAATGGCGGACGTAATTTTATTCAGAATTGCTAAATAGTATTTATTTTATCAACGCTTTTGTTCCTTTTAGCAGAATTGTTTACTGTTATATCGATACTTTATCGTTTAATTACTCCACGATGATCTATTCCGTGTAACTTAATTATCCATTTCAACCAACGATTCATCGATGAATGGAAATGCATTAGTTTTGTAATTTCCCTATAGTTAATAGAGTTCGCGAGATGAGTGTCAGTATAACCCGAATCAGAAGTAAATTAACACTGTCCACAGGTTTAAAGTAGATTAAAACATAATATTGTCTTTTATTAACGCGAGTATCAATCATTTAAATAAAATACTGTATACCGGATTAAAACGCGATTTACGCGGTTGCTGAAAAGCATCCGAAACGTCGGGATAAATAATTTAAACAATATAAATAATAAATCGCGTTTTAATCCGGTATACAATATTTTATTTAAAAGATTAAAACATGACAGTTACTTCTTGTTTGTAATTAATTACAAATTTTAATAAATAATTATTTATTGAAGGACAATTAATTAACTTCAAAGATGAGTATAAAAAATTAAAATTTGAAATTGTTCACGATTTTTTATCTGCCCCAATCCAAATTGCCTACCTTGATTAATTTGGTTAGCAACCGAATATTCTACTTGGGGACGTCTTTAAACAAATTAATAAAACTTTAATAATAATGAAGCCATTTAATGCCAAAAAATAATTAAATCTATCTATATATATATAAAAGAGATTTCCACCTATATAGTCACTCATCACGATATCTCTGGAACCATAAGGCGTAGCGACTTGAAATATGGTAGGAATATTCCTTTCGCCGAGTAGAGGTCAGCTAAGAACGGATTTTACGAAATTCAACCCACAAGGGGGGTTGCGGGGGCAATTGCTAGTATATATATAAAAGAGATTCCCACCTATATATTGACTCATCACGATATCTCTGGAACCATAAGGCGTAGCGACTTGAAATATGGTAGGAATATTCCTTTCGCCGAGTAGAGGTCAGCTAAGAACGGATTTTACGAAATTCAACCCACAAGGGGGGTTGCTGGGGCAATTGCTAGTACTACGTAACCATGACAATTAATCGAAAGACATAAATCAAAAAGTGTTCTATTATTAAACCAATGCCAAAAATAAAATAAAAACATTATATTAAACATTACACAAACATACATTTGAAATTTAAAATATTTGGTACATAAAATGAAATAGTATATTCAATTGTTTATAAATAGTTCTATATACATATCATATTGTATTATCATCATAAAGGCCCATTAACACGATGCAAGTTTACCTGTTGTTATGACAATTAATTTGTAAACGTATCTAACATATAATAAATACTATATATTAATATTATAAAGCTGAAGAGTTTATTTGTTTGAACGCGTTAATTTCAGGAACTACTGTTTCGAATAGAAAAAATATTTTTTTGTTGGATAGTCCAATTATCGAGTAAGGCTTTAAGCTATATAACATCAAACTGCGATCAATAGGAGCATCAGTGAAAAATGTTGCAAAAACAGGGAAAATTATCCATATAAAACTACTCGACAAGCCGGGGCGGATTGCTAGTACCTATGCTATATAAACTAAAAACATGAATTGAGAACTAATCAACTATTCACATAATAGAGGGGAAGAGAAATCAAACTAAACGTAAAATGTAGTGCACCATGCAAGCTTTTACGGCAGTTTTTATTCACTGAATTTTGAAGAAATCTCCATATCAATGGGTTTTCTATACGAAACCTGAATATATTGTTCTGAAAGTTTTTGAACTGAGTATTAAAATCGATATTAATATTTACTCAAAAGTATTGCTGTCACTTTCATTTACATACATAATTTTAAAGATAGAAATATAGTAGCCCCCAAGTTTTATTACCCTTTCAGTGTTCTCCTCTTAGTAATGTTAGCTCGTTTCTTCACATAATGTCTGAAGTTTGTTCTCAAATTATTATACTACCCGCTTTCACGTGTACTCATTACTTAACAATATATTAAACTATATTTTCTTAACTTCCAAGATTACCTATTACCTACATGTTCGGAAAACTTCTCGAGAATTAATTAAAGCTCGATTCTCTTGACATAAGGATGGTTTGAAACTCCTTTGGTGCCAATTAGAAGTGAACGCAAATTACGAACTGACGAAACAGAACACTTTTATCAACAGCCTCTTTTGATCTGATAAGAGAGAGTAAGTATTATCTTTTGCTTTTCTCTGTTAAACCTTAAAATTATAATCAACAATTACTAAAATCCGCCATTGACTGTTATCTTGTCCTTGTAACGGTACTGTAAACAAAAATGTAATAGAATAGAGAATCATAAAAAATACAGCTTTATTACACTGTCTGAACATTCAAAAATCATTGTTTTAAATTAATTATTTAGGAAGGCGCACACAAAACATTGGACATTTATTTATGAATCCATAACTGAAATACCAGTTACTTCATAGAAATAATTTAAATAAAATACTTTATACTGGATCCAAACGAGATTTATTATTTATCTCGACGTTTCGGAAGCTTTACAGTAATCGTGGTCATCGAAATCATTCATTTCTGTATCACTATCATCACTCCATTCAGTGTCGCTATAATCACTTTCAGCGCCCAAGGAATTAATTAGTTTCCTTTCATTTTTTGCTTATTCAAAGAATGTCATTCGCTTATATAACAAACTAGTGGACCCCGCAGACGTTGTTCTGCCACAATTTTGGCTCCGAAATTATATAATTATTCTTAAATTAATACCCCCGCACTCTTATGAAGAAAGGGATTTTTTTACATACAAACCTTCTCCTAAAAATTCTGAAGACAACAAAAAAAAATTTAGCTCAATCGGTCCAGCCGTTCTCAAGTGATGCGAGTACATACATGCGGCATTTTATTTTTATTTATATAGATTATTACGTTCGCCACTGTTTAGAACCATTATAGCAACACAAATATGTCCGTACGTACGTTCGTAGGAAATAACAAATCAACAAAATCAAAAACTCAACGAAAATAAAAATCACAACAAAATCGAAACGACAGTTTTGCTATCCGTACTAACCGGGCGACAATTGAGGAGCGGTATGAGGAAGCGGGACGGGTAACGGTAATCTTGAAATGAACGAGTAGTAGAACTGTAAAAGCTACTACAGGCTAGAATATGTTTTATGCAATGGTACGGTGAATAAGAGGGTCAATTATCACCCCTTTTAGTAGCACCAATGAAATTAAAAATGCAATAACCTGGTCCTGTGTCCTAGTGAGAGTTCGTTAACTCTTTGAATTATTCATGTGCTACCGTGATGTAGCATAGAATTAGCATGTTGTAATCTGGCCTGTCCCAAACCCTGAGGTCTGATTGTACTGAAGATAGGTCCTTTATTATTAACTCTTTTATTTTACACCAGCAAAATGCCCCGGCTTCGCACGGTAAATGTAGATGAAAAAGCCTATGTTACTCAGCGATAATGTAGGTTTCTATTGGTGAAAGAATTTTTGAAATCGGTCCAGTAGTTTTTAAGTTTATTCGTTACATACAAAAATACAAATCTTTCCTCTTTATAATATTAGTATAGATAGTATAGATATAAGCGGACGAGCGAGTGAAACATCAGCCGCAGAATATCAATCAGTGATGCGTTGTAGACCTATTTTTTTAAATTAAGCACACAGTATGCACTTTACGGTTTCGCTTTTTTTAAACTTATGTTAAACATTTATTTTTATTTGCAAGTTTCATATAACAATTAGTCAACCAGTCAGCGTTTTCAATAATAAGAATTACATTATCCTACCTATATACTGAGAAATAGACGACTACCAAAAAAATGGTCCTAAATTCTAAGAAAAAAATGTATTGCCTAGAAGAAGTATATATAGAATAGCTTTAGTAGACCGAATTAAAAAAGTTCAGAAGTAAATGAGAGACCATTTCTCATATTTTTTTGCAGTTTGAATTTTTATTTAGCTTATACGAGTATATTAAAATTTCCGGAGTTGCGAATATTTTTCGAAGCTCTTCCTATCCAAGTTTTTTACCTGTTGGCTGGTTAATATTGACACTTCTGCGCGGAGCAAAAACCAGTATTCAGCTAGAGTTTGGCTTAATTATTTAGTGGTTGCAATCAAATTTTTGTTTTCTCTCTCTCTAAATTGCGTTATCCATTGAATTTCATTTCATTGAAAAATTGAACATTTGAAGAGAATTTTATTAACCTTTGGAAAATATTTGAAATTTTTAAATGTTTTACGCAAAGGAGATACGTATAAATGTCCTTTGTCTTAGCTGTAATTTATATATAATCTGCCCCTTTTTAACAATATACTCGTACTAAAGTTGAAACGAGTGTCGTATAAATAAGAAATGTTGTTGCGAAAAAAAATCCAGGTACTTACTGCATTTTAAAAGCCCTATACTGAATAACTTACCGTCAAAGAGCTTTCTCAAGATGGTTTCAAGTGAAATTTCTAGACAAGTGCTTCAATCTGTTTTGATGCTACAGGAAAAAAAAATATTCGTAAGTATTCTTTACTTTACATTTAATATTTCAAGTTTCGAATACTTTTTTGTAGTTAAGTCAATTGGACGCTGTTAAGCAATACAGTGTCAACCAACAAAATGACAAAAATGAAAATTTTGATACCAATCGCTTCCTTATGAGTTGAAGTACATATTTCAAAAGAGATATATTATTTGAATGGTTTTAATAGCAAAAATATTTAAAAAACTAGTGGGCACGTAACCCTAAATTATTTCTGTTATTTTTAAAAATAAATTTACTTAAAACTCAATTTTCTCAAAATGGCAACCATGTGTATAGCATAACAGCGTCCAATTAACATTCGGCTCATTTATATCAATAAACAGAAACTAAACAAATCCATGAACATCAAGTCTCGAAGATCTTTTAGATATGAGTAGAATCACTTTTCTTGCAGATTCCGTTGTTACATTGATAATAATAAATTGCATAATATACTTATGCTGCATTCCTTATATTTTCTTTATTTTTTTATATACTTTCGGGCTCGTTGGCGCGTTCGGTAGCACACCTGCCGTGCGCATCGATGGGTCGTGGGTTCGAATCCCACCGGGACGACATATTTATAATTTTCTGTAAGCATGTTTTCCTCGTCTGGTAACTACGAGCATTGATCGGGTGGGAGGAATATCTAAATTCTGACCGGGTAACGATCCGTTCATAGATGGAAAACCCGTGAAGTGCATATTACGCCTTTCGGTTTCAGGCTATGGATTTCCGAATACTCGAAGTAAAAATTAGGTCGACAGCGCATCATTGACTGATGTTCTGTGGCTGAGCTATCACCTACCATCAAGTGAACCTCATGCTCGTCTGTCGATATCTGACATAAAAAAAATACTAATTAGATAAGGCAAGTGGTCAGAAGTCACTTCACATCGTACCGTTTAATTGAATAGATGTTACAAGGGTCCGTGTCGTAGGCTTAAATAAAACTCATACATTTTCTTCTTTATTCTTCTAGTGTATATCACTTGCCTCTGATACTGAAAATTCATGCCATCATAGGCATGAATATAGACATAGTTATAGTCAACTTGTTCAAATGCTGTAGCGATAGAAAGATTGACATGGGTGTAGAATTCTAAACATAAACTGTCGGTCCGCTTTCACGAATTATGCTGATATAGGTATGTATGTATCATGTACCTTCATTAATATAAAATATTCATTGATATGGGGGTCAATGGCATCAGATTCCAATTAGGCCTTGGGGGCGCCGGTGAACATACTAGCCCTTAAATATTTACTCAACGTAGCCGGCCACCTATGGCGGTATTTTACTGTCATGTGACCCGTACGTAGTTTAGTTATGTTTTGCCAATTGCCCACAAATAAAGGTTTTTACATAAGCAAATACACGCGTCAATAATATTTTAAACTAACTTAATTTTCAGAAAATCTATAAATTATTTCTTTAGACAACTATACATGATATTAAAGCTTATTTCATATTTTACACATTGAAAAGCCATAATATTTGGTTATCTTTTAATGTGATGCTATGATTTCTGCCAGAATGCCATTCCGTGACATCTTCTGTGACTCGACAGCGTAACCACAACCTAGAGATCACATTTTGGTTGGTTCATAGCAGGGATGTTACGCAGCTTCGATTCCGGTTCCGAAACTTTCGATTGATTTTGCACATCCGATTCCGATAAATTTGAATCGGAGTTCGAAGCACAGCGGCGACGCGGGCCGGGCGGCCTCGTTCCACGCCATTTATTTGATTTGTAAATTAATTTTATGTAAATTCGTTTATTTTTATCTTCAACACCTAGGAAGGTGTTTTATTTTATTACGCATTTCTCTTTTGTATCTGCCTCCGATTCCCGTTCCGGATCCGACAAACCAAATTTAAAAACTCCGATTCCGAATTCGGTTCCGATAAAACCACCTCCGTTCATCCCTAGTTCATAGTGATACTCATACGTTGGATAGCGCCAGAATCCAACATGCCAACCGCTCTAAGTTAGAGCCTCTAACCATCCCTTCTCTTTTTAAATTTCGAAGTGACATAACGTTAAAAAAGCCAAACTTTAAATAATAAATCTTACGTTGCGTTGTTAAAAACAAAAACTAACTTTGCGAAAGCCCAGTTCCAATTCCCGCTTATTTAAATGTTTTTGTTTTCTTCTTTTTTTATTATAATTTCGATAGAAGAGAAATGAAGGTTTTATTCTATGTATATACTTTTTTAATACTTAATTAGAATATAATATCTGGACTTTGTTGATGTGTGTACATATATTCTACCTATATACCTCGCTCACTTACACGCTCAATTTACACACTAGTTAAATTTTATTGGCAGGTAATGTAAGGAAGATTAAAATATTATAATTTCACATAAATTTATTTTTTATTATTTTCACACCGTATTCCTCATACTGTCGGCGCGTTATCCACATTTTTTTAGCATCAGATAGCCCAGCAAACGTAGCGCCTCCCAGCCACGCGATGGAATACGCTTCCGGCGATGACAGTATGTTGACTGGTCTGCACAACTGTTCTTCTAGCTCTATTTGCAACCTTTCGTTAATACCTAAAATGTGTAATGAGTTAATTTTCAGAAATCAAATTAGATATTTTTTTATGATAAGAGATGTTTTGTTTTAATAGTCTCTCAAATAGTAAACAAAGTCGTTCGTTTTTTGTGTGATTTTGACGAAGTTATATTTTCTTAATTGGCTATGATATTATTATATACATATTATAAAGGTTCTCATAATATAAAGGTATTAATGATACTGTAGGTGAAAATAAAACTCTTGGTCAGAACGTATTAATTGGAATGTGGTAAGGTATGTAGTGCAAGGTAAAGGTATGATGGTAAGTATAATATGTATGCACCTACAATACTAAGAATGACATTAGAATTAGCATACGTCCATCATATATAATGTACCTTACATTACAATATAGTATAAAATAATAAGATTGATTGAAAAATAAAATAAATCGAGATATATTTAAAATAATATTATAAAGAGGTAAAGTTTGTGAGTTTGTGAGGTTGTAGAAGGTAATCTGGATCTGAATCTACTGGACCGATTTTAAAAATTATTTTACCAATAGAAAGCTACATTAATGTAAAATACAAAAATCTCATGTCACGGTGTTATACCTGGTATCATTGCCAAGCCACCACAAGGTACTATTGCTTCGTATAGTTCTGTACATATTTCAGAATCACACTTCATTGATGAGGTCACTATCGCATCATGCAACGGCATATAATTCGTCTTTTCACCCAATACGAAGTCCGGTTGAAACAAAATTTCACCAGCCATAAACGCTTCATTAGTTATATCAATGTTTTCACCGCTAATGCTGTTTAATATTCTCTTATAGTCTTTCCTTGGCATAGAACAATCACGACTTATGTATATCTCTCTTAATATACGATCGATGTCGTTAGGAGTCTTGATGGTATGAGCTAAGCTACGTTCGACTAAGCTTCGTTTTATGTGGTTCGATATTTGAGCGGCTGCCAGGCCTGTCTGAATGTGCGCATATTTAATCTGTCCTCCCTCGAATACAGGACTGACGTCGGTCGTGTCATAGCCGATGTCTACGCATATACCGGTGGTGTAACCGGATCCATACATTGATAGGACGCTTTGAGACTGAATACAAAGAGCTGGTGAATTCAGTACTTCAAAAAATATTTCGCAGCATTTTATCCTGAAAGGAAAAAAATAATTTTTTACCTTATTATAGACGGCTGTTTGATTACTATCCCACCCTTCGATCAACAACTAGATATCGGGTCGACGTAAAAAATCCGTGCCGGTAAATATCGGCTCACTTGAAATGTGAGAGTCTATTTTGTTTAGTTCTCTTCAAGCACGGCCAATGTTAAGACGTTTCACAATGACGCAGTTTGTCTTCAAAAATTGCGAAAATAATTCTCGAAAAAACAATTTTACGGACGGAGTCTTATTTTTGGTTAGTACATATAAAATAAGATATATTTTAAGCTTTTAAACTAACAAATAATTCAAAATTTGAATAAAATTATCTGTTTTAAATCAACGCTACAAATGTTTGGCCAAGGTTGGCCAACACATGCGCAAACTATTTTGTAACAGAATAGTGGATGCATGGAGTAGATTTGTACTGAAATAATCCTTACTATCTTAGGATAAGCATCCTTAGTATCCTAAGTAATATTATAAATGCGAAACTGATATTTTTGTTTGTTACGCTTTCATGCTAAAACGGAAAAGAAAAAATTCCAATCTGTATATTCATTTTGCGGATATTATTATTTAGCATACTGTTATGGAGACAGGCTGAAGAAAGTTCGAGAAACATTTCTGGTATATTTCAGTCACTTAGAGACGTTTTCAGCAAGCTGACATACGATTTCAGGCCGTTTTAAGGCATTATCTATCACATAACAAAAGTTCGGAAAGCGATACCAAGCGATCAACTTCTGCGATTTACGAGAGATCCGAGTGCGATAGATCGAGAGCCAGAAGAGTATAAGAGTCAGTGTTTTGTGCGCAGTGTTATTGTAGTGTTTTGTTTTAGTTTCGTTTTTCTCTAATTGTAGTAGTGTAATTTTTAATTAATTCATTATTTTATTTATTTTTATAAATAAATCCTCAGTGTATAAGAGCGGCGTTTATTAATCCCGAACCATTATAGCTCGCAACAATACGTATTACTATTTATATAAAACACTAGTGGACCCCGCAGACGTTGTTCTGCCACAATTTTGGCTTCGAAATTATATAATTAAACTTTCAAGCTAAACGTCACTTTTTTATTAAAATCTTATCAAAACTTTTTCGAATTTTTTTTTGTACAAACCTTCTCCTAAAAATTCTGAAGACAACAAAAAAAAATTTAGCTCAATCGGTCCACCCGTTCTCAAGTGATGCGAGTACATACATGCGGTATTTTATTTTTATTTATATAGATTATATCATTATTTATCATATATATTATAGTTTACGTTTCATGTTGATATATTATTTTGTACCCTACTAGATACATGATAATTTACACATTGGTGTTTCATAAACTATACTAATAATACCAAAGTCTTCGAAGTTAGTCAAGTGTGTATGTAGATATGTATATATATTTTGGTAACAAATAAAATCATATTTCGACTTCACTCTTTTCTTTGTTCCCATTGAGCAGTGTCATTTTTTCAAAATTTGACAGGGGGCGTGGCTTAAATAACAGGTTACTTTTTTCGTGAATTTTGTATACGACCTGAAGTCTATTTAATACTATCTCAATGATCCCACCTGATGTGTCAACTGTCTCTAAGATGTCTATTTACTCACACCTTGATGTTAACCCAAGTTATAAATGCCGTGGAAGACAGACGCAGGGAGAGTGTTCCAGATTTTGGCAGTTCGCATGATAAAAGATGAGGCAAAACGATTTGTGCTGAGTGTTGGTTGTTGAATAGAAATTATATGTAATATGAAAATAGTATATAATATATTGTCATTATTACAAAGAACTTGTTTTTATTTATCCTACTTATTTGATAATTTTAAACCAAGTTAATATACTACTCTTCTTGCCTAATATATTCAATATTATTGAAATACTAATATTTGTAGGAAATAACTGTGGACATTTATATGTGCTCATCGGAACCATTGATACTTTAGGTTCCAGCAACCCTAAATACAAATAAAATAACGTGTGTTCAAGAGCTTCCAAATGACCAACTTTCTTTTAAATATATTCTGATTGTAAGTTATTATAATTCAATAGTTACTTTTCTTCCATGGTCGCAAGGTTACTACAAGCCATCATAACAGCTCTGTCCTCTGGAGCAGCCTTCAGCTCTCTATAAAATACGTGATGCCAGATTCTTTCAATATTATCCCAGTGCACGATCTCTCCATTTACCACTGGATGAGTCAATTCTAGATCGTCTATTTTGGCAATTGCTTCGTCACCTATGAATACATCGTAGGGTTCACGCCCATAACTGCCTAGTAAATAACTTGGCCGTCCAACTAGCGTCCTAAACATGGATACTGGGTGATTATCGCATGCAAATCCTGCTTTCATAATGTAGCTGCCGTTATCTAAAACAACTGCTGGCTTTTCAAACGCCATTTTATACTAACAATTAAGAATTGAATTAAATGAAATGCTTGTTATTGTCAAAATAACTTGATCAGTCATATTATTATACATATAAGGGCTCAGAAATGACAAATGCTAAGTCAGAATAATGTTAGTTGACATTACAGTATGTTTAATAAGGAACTGAAAAGTTTTTATATATATTTTTATTACGGATGGCCGTTGAAAAACTGTATTTTATAAAAGAAACTTTGAAATAAAATACTGTATACCGGATTAAAACGCGATTTATTATTTATATTGTTTAAATTATTTATCCCGACGTTTCGGATGCTTTTCAGCAACCGTGGTCGCGGGAGACTGCTTTTTTTAATATTTGTCGGTTAATTTTTCAAACTTTTTTATTTGTTTTTCTTTATAGATGTTAAATTTGTTATGAGCACGACTATTTAATATATTTATGCACTGTTGCCAATCTGTTTCCGATAAGATTTCCCGTAAATTATTTGTTTCATTTTGGATATCAAAATTTTGCCGTTGTATATCTGATCTGTGGTTGGCAATTAGTTCACAGTTGCTGAAAAGCATCCGAAACGTCGGGATAAATAATTTAAACAATATAAATAATAAATCGCGTTTTAATCCGGTATACAGTATTTTATTTAAATGTGTGATACTCGCGTTAATAAAAGACAAAGAAACTTTTATAAAGTATTGAAAAATATAATTCTAAATTAGGCAAAAATATCTAAAATGTATTGTTACAATGTGTCGCAAATACTAATCACCGGTTTAAGTATGTATGTGTTTAACTAGGTATGTCTGTATTTGTAAAAATGTGGGATAAATAAAGTTCAGATTAAATAAAAAAGGATTATTTAAACTGAAAGAATATAATATAAAACTAAGCAATTATGGGAATGTTTTTTTAGCTCTTCTGTTAGCTCTATAAAAATCTGAAAATATTGACATATACCTACTTAACATTTATTACAAACGAAACACACACATAGAAACATACAAAATAATAATAATGACATAAAAAATAAAGCGTTGAATGTAATCCATGGTTGTAAATGTATGCTGTGGTTGTAATCAGGCCCTGTTGAGCTATTACCAAAATCGAACGCAACGAACGGAACGAAACGAAAGAACAAACAACTTCGTATTTTAACTTATTAAGAAAAGACTTTCGATTATTTTTACGATTATAATTACGATCACAGTAATGTCAAACAAAATACATAATGTCTAATTGTGAAAGACGGATCGATCATCGGATTCATAACAGGAAAATGTACGATCCGTCAGCCAAAACTTCGTATTTTGTTTTGGTAATAGGCCTACTGGCTCAGCATTATTTTGTGGAGCAAACGTGTTCCACAATGTTGGTAATTCTGCCAAACATCACAATAGTAAGTTGGAACTATAACTAAAAATAAAATTATTGATTTTATAATAAATTTTAATACTGGCTTCATTGTTAAACATATGCATATCCTGTACGGTAGTTTACAAAAGGTTTGCTGTCATTTTAGCAACCGTCTTTTCTTATCCCTTGAAGACTATCAGTAACCCGGTTCATTATTATATCTACCATCAACCCTGTGCTACCAAATATGTATTTAGAAATAGCAGTTGCCATCTGCATCTTAAAAAAACTTATAAAGCACTCTTTCAGCTCCGATATCTTCATATTCTTGCCTCGTCATCCAAAAGTTCTCATAAGAAGACAAAGATGCTACTATAGAACCTCCCATCCATGCCATGAGGTGCCTTGATGGCATTGCTTCAATCTTAGCATTCATTTCATGAGCATCTGTTGCTCGCTTCCTTAACTCGATAAATAAACGATCTGGCAGTCCAGAAAACTTGGTAGAACCACCAGATAGGACTATGTTACTATAAAATAACGCTTTATAGTCCAAATCTGACTTGCTTATACTAGCTCGGATATTGTCGATAATACTGGGACTATTTAAACCGTGAAGTGAAGGTTGGAATAGAACTTCAGGACATTGAAATCTCTCATCACCAACTAGAACGTGTTGACCGTCTGGTAGCTGATATCGAATTTTATCTTTTGAAGATGCATTTGCGAGTTCAGTGTCATAGTCATTGGTTACATAACACAGTTGTTCCTGAAATATATACAAGTTTTATAAACGACTAGTATCATAATTGATATTTAAAATTTCACTATAATTACTCGTTTGTTATATAAAATATGTTCCTTTATTTTGAGTACATAGCCACATACAGTACCAATGCAATTGTCATAAAAAGGGTGTAGGTATTATTTATGTAACCTATCTCTTTGACTATTATTTCTGTCATATCGATGGTTTCCACAAAAAGGGCGTATCTCCATTTAGCATACTTTAGGTAATGAGCAAAAAGCGATTCATAAAAAAATATTTCTCCGATATTTATTATATTTTTTTTCCTTATACTTGTTAAAACTTTATTTTTCACCGTAGCGAAATTTTTAATATACGGTTCGATAGATCTTCGAAAACTGAACAATAATGAATTAAAAAGCCAAAATAATTTTAGCCAAAATGGTTTTTACGCTATTTGTTGCGGAAACCATCGATATGGCATATACATTTCCGTTTCATTAAACTTTATATGGTATTAATTATGAAAAAAAGTGATTTAACAGAACCAAATCTCTAATTGTTTACCTTAAGTTTCTCCAATATATCAATATCCCCGGGAGTTGTAAAACTATATCCAACTTTCATGAGTAAATTTTGCATTCGTTCTGTCAGGAGTTTACCATTTATTTCCGAACAAATCGTAGCGTGTTTCAGCGGAAATCCTTCAAAAATTGGAGCAGTATAGTTGCAGGAGTAACCATTTTCCCATACAACACCTGTTGTTCTACCGCTGGCATGAAGGACTAACGCTGGTGATATCGCCAAATATAAATCTTGTAACATAAACGTTTCGAACATTGATTCTGCGAGCTTTTTCCTGAAAATAAAGATGTAGGTAAAGTTATTCACATATTTTTACTCCGTTGTCTGTCTGTCTGTCAAGACCCTTTTTCTCAGGAAGACAAGGAGCTATCAAGTTTGAAATGAATACCAAATACTCGAGTTTGCAATCCCATGCAGTGAAAAAATCAAACTTCAAGTTAATCGCAATTGAATTCTCGCTTCTAACGCAATCGACGGTATTTTATGCTTCGTTTATGCCACATATTTTGAGCTTTTCATAGGAATAAAAACCCTGGGAATAAGTACTCTATACTTGCCGTTGACCTAGAATCATGAAATTTGGTATGAAGCAATGTCACGTAGCTCAAGTAAAGGTAAACCATCGAAAACCGTTGTAGTTTTTTTTATTAATTGGGAAAATCTTTACTTAACTTAACGAGTCCGACTCGCACTTGATCAGATTTTTTAATTAAACAAGATTATATTTGTTTAATATGTTTTTATTTTTAACAACATACAGTGACTGCTAGCACTATAACATATTACGTAGCAGATGCTGTAAATAAGCGCTGTAGCATTGACTAGCAGCATAAATTGAGCTACCTTTTATTCGCTATAAAGCATAGATTATGTTAGCAGTAAGTGTAATTATTAAAAGGAAATATGTGGCACAGAATAAAATTAAGATTCTTAATTTTCGAAATCTTTCACTACATTTTCTTAGACCATTTTCAACACTCACTTGTCTCTCAGCTTTGTAAGCGGATGTAAAGAAATTAGAGTTGGTGATATTTCAGGAGCAACCTGCAATTCCCTGTAGAATATGTGGTGCCAAAGTTTCTCCATTTCATCCCAGTCCTGTATCATGCCACCTTCTATCGGCCACGATAGCTTTGATATGCCTCTCTTCTTGACTGCTTCCTTGCCGAAATATATATCCGGTACTCCATCTAAGAGTCCTTCTCGACGAAACCTGTATATATTTATAAAGGAAATTTGTACATTCCTATATTCTACCCCGATGCAACATATTAATTTCAAAAAATGAAAAAGCTAAGGCTCATTAACATGATGCCATTTTCTAGTACACACAATAGCAATAATTGTATGCAATAATTTGAGTCCTATAAATGACATCCAAGAATTGTTTACACGTGGATATTATGTTCTGTTTACACCAAGAAAAGTATTGAAACAAAAGTTATTAACAACAGCAACAAACAACGCGATGTTTAGACCATGCAAGACAGTTATTGCTTCAATTTAATTGTATGCAACAGCCAAGAAACTTGCATTGTGTAAATGGACCTTAACACTCTTTGTGTTGTTTTTTCATTTTCGAAATACGCAATAAAAACCTGTCTTATTAAAATTGATACATAGACAAAGCCGAGGAGGGCCACTAGCTATAATCAAATCAAATACTATTTATAGCTTTATATATTTTGTCTCGCTCTATCGAATATAAAATGAATACAGAACGAAAGAAACAAAACACATTTTAACTATATCAAGCTTATAATACGTTTATGAATAAGGCCGTATATCTACAGCTATGAAGTTTGCTATACCTTCCAACAACTGTGGGTATTATGTATCTTGGAAACGATTCACCAGCAAATCCCACTTTGATACTTTTTGATCCTGTATCAACTACTACACTCACTCCATCAGACATTTTCACATGTAACTTTGATATGTTATTTCTGATGAGTCACGACCAACCAGATTTCAGAACTATGCTATGATATGACATTTTTTTGTGGAATTCAAAAATCGAATTTTACCATGACAGCGATGCCTCGCTTTGTAAGTTGTGGTATCTAACCAACCTAGTTATGTTACGTTTTCTAAACTATACGGTCCGTTCTCCTCTATCGTTTTGTTATAATACAACTTTATACGTATATTGTACTCCTTTTAAGTATGTCCACACAAAAAAAAGATTGTTTAATTTTTTTATTGTGAGAAAATAGGCGGTGGGCAATTCTATGTAACGAGCGTTTGACAGTAATATCGTCAAAATTTTACATATTATAATACAAAATATTATTTTATTGCTAATAGTATGACACTATTGCATACTTTGAGCATTTTTCCATAATTCATTAGGTGGTTCAAATTCAAATCTCATTAGTAATTTCAAAATTGTGAATTGAATTTTTCCTCATTTTCTCGCGCGGATTGAGCTTCAGCTGTGTTTTTTTGTAGGAGTGAGACGACAATATTGTAAATAAACGCTCGTTTGAAGCTATTTGAAGAAAGGCGAAAGTAATTCGTACGTCTCCACACAGCTCCAACGGTGAAAATAATATCCCAGATAAATGAGGCGAAAACACGAGTTTTCAGATAATTGACCCGGAATAGTTTATAAAGTTAAAATTGAATTATTTTAGTTACCACAACTTACGTGGGAGGCATCGATAGTAACTAGACGAAAGAATGTACATACGTTGGACAAAGTTCGTCTCAGAAAAACAAACTTTTACAGATAAAATATTTATATTAAATCTTTTCAAAGAACTCCCCTATACGAAGTTTCAAGCCTTTGAACCAATTTTCGAAGCACTTTTTCTAGTCCGCCCAGACACTCGAACGGCTACTTTTATTTTCCGGTCATGAAAACTGTATCTATTAGAATATTACTAGTATCAAATATACATTAGAAATAAATATTGTAGTTAATTTGAGATCATTCTGCAACCAAAATAATTTATGACTGCAAAATTAAAATCTGTGGTTCCTTATCAGCAATTCCAAAATCCCCCAGTGAATTCAGTCCAAAATATTGAGTAGAAATATATATTATATAACTTGACATCCACCGTATTAGATTCGTCATTTTGAATTTTGAAAATCAAATATTGGATTCGTGATCAGCGATCCCGAAACACTAAGTCCTAAGTTTTAGAAGAATTAATAAGTATTGGGAATTTCACGTCTGCCATATTGGATCCGCCATTTTGAATTTCCAAAATCTAATATCAGATTCGTAATCAGCGAGGCCGAAAACCTCCGAGTACCAATTTTCATACAAATCGGTTCAGATTAAAAATGCATGACTGAAATGGTTAAGGCCACAATTGAAATCGTGGAAAATAATCTCACGAAAATGTTCCCGGCGCATATCCAAATTTCAATGAGACACGATAATTAAAAATGTGGAGAGAAATTCGAAATTCGAAAAAAGAATCACATTTTTTTAAAAGATTACAACCCTCAGGTTCATAAAAAAATTTGCTCAAAACTCTCTGAGTTACCTGGTAATAGTACTGTATACCTACAAAGTATTATATAAAGGATAGTCGTATTTCAAGATATAAAAAATAAGATTTTTTTTTAAATATTTGATATGCATTGTTGATGCATTTTCAACCTGTTTTGCTTCAAGCATTCAGAAATGAATAAACTTAAACGCGCAAAATTTATCAACCTAATGGTTTTTTCATATATAATTAATAGTTGGATACTTACGCTAAACTACGTCCAATTAATCGGTGGGTATTTCAGTTCTTACCCGTTTAATGCCCACCTGGTAACCCCATATTTTTTTAAATGAGAGCTCTGGTAGTTAATAATAAAATAATAAAACCCTGAATTATATTGTAGACAACAGTATATTATGAAACCTGTTTACTATACTATTATTTCATATAAAAGTAGAAACTTACAGACTAAATGATAGCCTAAACTGAATAGATAGACAGAAGAGACAAAATTGCCAGTAGATAGTAATTTTAGTGTATCTACTGACCATTTTGGAATTGCGAGTAAGGTGAGGTAAATACTAAGCATGTATGACAAGAGTCAGTCAAGACTTTCTTAAAGACTGGCAACGTACCTGCAAGGCTTCTGGTGTTGCAAATGTCTATGGGTGGTGGTGATCACTTACGTGATACACTTACGTAATCACATAAGCCACCTGCCCATATAGTATAAAAAAAAAACATTGACTTGTCTTTAAATAATTCACAATCACGATTTAAATCAACTACTAAGAATAAAAAGAGCTCCGTAATGCATCAGTACTACGCGTCATGCGTGAGGCAATGTTTTCGAATTCCGGAAACATCCTAAAAATTGTCGAGCAAGTTTTAAACTTGCTTATAAAATTCAGTGAAAATTACACAGACACATGGCAAAACAGGAGCCAAAAAGCCGATACCCACGGAGATGATATCGGGTGCAAATTCTAGTATTACGAGTTCATTAAATTTTATTCTGATATCGAATAAAAATGATAACGAGAGACTGGCAGAGTGATAAACATATGAAATGAAAATAATGTGTAAATTCAAATACAAGTAAAATATGTATTAATATTGCTTACTTCCACTACTGAGGTTTTATCAAATAAATTGCAGTGAATCTTTTCAATATCTATGAGTAAATCCTGTAGTTCACTTCACCTGGATTAGTTTATTCAAATGCATAATGAACGCTGTTTTATGTTAGAATTACCTGAGTATATTGGTTTTCACATTCACTATAAAACTTAACTTAAATTATTGTATTTACTCCATATCTCAATTGAAACTCTCTCCGAAATTACTCTCGGTATCGCTTCAAAACTGACGTCTCGTCGCTATCGCTCCCGCATACATATAGATCGCTCCTCTAACTAGATTATATCGCATCTCTAAGATTCTAGAACATACGCGAACACTTTTCTAGAAGTTTCTAGCTACTACACACGTCCTTTACTTGATGTACAACTTCACGGAGAAAAAAGGATTCCATTCCGGAAAGTATGCTGCATAATTACCAAATCATTTAACGGAAGAGTCATACAGAAAGAGAAATAATATAATATAGTAACTTAATATAAGTAGTTTTTTATTAGGTACTATGTACATGTACATTGAAATAAGAATTTATAAAAATAATATCCAAAAATATATTAAATTGTTTATAATAATTGCAGAACTCTCAAAATATTTCAACAACAAGTTTAGGTACGTATAGTACTGCGAATTTGAAATAAGAATTTATAAAAACAGTATCAAATGTTAAATTGTTGATACATTCAGACCTCCCAAAATATTTCAACAAGGGTCCAGGGAATGGTTTCGAAAAATATTTGTAATTGTTTCTGTAAATGCTAAAAATTGTTTAGAAAAGAAGGATATGAAAATGTTAAAAATTATGTCGTTAGTGTTAAATGAGAATCTAAGATATTTATTCTTTAAACCACATTTAATTTACGAGTATATGTTTCAATAATAAGACTATATTAGATCTATACATATAATAAAAGAGTAGGATCGAAATTACGCTTCACTAAATATTTTTACCAGAAATTAAAAGGGGTGATAAAAGAAGGGTAGCAGAATGCATAAATGCAATTTTTAAGATTCTTGTCTGTCTGTCTGTCTGTCTGTCCGTCTGTCTGTCTGTCTGTCTGTTTGTTCACGCTAATCTCCGAAGATACTGAACCGATTATCATGCAATTTACACAAATATATTAAGGAAAGCCCGGGGCAACATATAGGCTTTGTTTTATCGAAATCGGTTATCGGAAAGAAAAGTTATCATCATTTAAATATTATTTTAAAGGCACCATATCACCAAATTTCAATGCAAACTGACTCGCGTTGAACTTTTTCGAATTGTCAGATGTCAATCACAGTCTGATATGTAAATGAAATAGTTTGATTATTTCGCCATTTCCAATATATGTATTCGTAGAATAGTGGATATGCAGTCCCATAGCGTAGCTTCAGATGCGAGTTCGAATCTGTAGGGTTATTCACAATCAATCGAAACCGTCTTTCCGAACCGATTTTAAACGATTCCTTTAAATCTCAATTCACGAATCCGTATCGGAAAAAAATTGACGTTTTAAAACTGGATTTTCACGGAAAGTTATCCGAGACCAATTTGCTGTCGGAAGCAAGCAAGTTCCGAGATCAATTAGTATTGTGATAACCTTAAATATTCATGACTGCTTTGATTATTTAAATTTTATATTGATGAAGCTAAACATAAAGGCAGTAGTGTTTGTTTACTTCGTTTTAGGTTGATTCTCTTTAGTATTCACAGTCTTTTTGTATTAGTAAAATAATAATTGACGGTGAGTAATCGAAAAGAGTTTGTGTCCATCTAAAGTTAATCATAATATATTATATTAATAATACAATAAATAATAATATTAAACCTTTAGTTTTAAGCGGAACATATCGACGTAACGTTGGAAAACAAAACAACAAACTAATTGTTGTAACTTCAAATTACTCATAAGAAAGTGAAAAAGGCAGCCCTTCATTTTAATGCTCAATAGCAGAAACCTGATGGAAGGGATTCTTTTAAGTCAAGCTTCTGTATCAAATACTATATCTCAAGCCATAAATAGCCTGATTATATCCACATTTCTGTAAGTGTTTCCACATTCTGCACAATAAAGGCAAGTTAGATTGTTCAAGTTTGTATATTTTTATTTTTGTAAATGAAATTAAAAAGGAAAACATGATTAAAACATAATATTTAGAGTTTTACTTTAATATATACAATTTTGTAGAAACAATAGTAATTTGTAAAATAATTTTCTTGGTATGCTGAATTTTGTATTAGATACAATGATATCTAAATAAAAATACCAGTGGATTGTGAAAAACTTTACATCAATAGAAAATGCCAACATTCCCTGAATGTACAAGTGATAAAGCCTTATTCTTCTTCAAAGTTCTAAAAATTCAATAGTTATTGAACTATTCATTCTTTGACAATATACATTTATTGTAAAGATATCCAATTTTAATATACCTAATATAAATGCTATTTAAAATATAGGTATCTGACTCTAACTGAAGAATCATAAATATATTGAATAAACTTAAGTCTTTTAAATAAAATACTGTATACCGGATTAAAAATTTTATTGAAAAAAATTTAAATGTGTGATACTCGTGTTAATAAAAGACAATATTAAACTTAAGTCTATTTATTGTAGGTACAGAATGCTGTTGAGAAATGCTTTGTTGTGTGGCCTTCGTAAGCATGAATATCATGAGCAATATATTTTGCATTAGTGATTTAAAAGTGTTGCTGGATGAAGAAACACATGATATCAGCTGCAGCGATCCACCAGACACACCTGCACAGCATGTGGCAGTGGCCCTTTATAGAGGACATTGGACTTTAGAACCTCAGTAATAAATAAATAGCCTTTTTATTTGAACTGTTTTTATTTTATTTTTAATAGGTATATAATCTATATCTATTGTCTATCAAACCTTTAAAAATGAATATAAATTATAATATTCCATAAGATTTATCAACATTATCAGTTTTTAATATAAACAGTTTTACAAAAACAATAACTTGGATAAATATTAATAGTATATCTATGAAAATTTAAACTTTAATAAACCAATATAGCATTTTACTACCTATGACAAATTATGATATAACTATCATAGGAACTATAAAAATCTATCAGTTTGAAATATAAAGTTTTGTATCTATTAAGAGAACTAGTTACTTTATAATTAACAAAATAGGAAAACTTAATTATAATCTATACTAATATTGTATGTTATGAATAAACACAAAAACTACTTGACCTATTTTAAAAACCCTTTCACCAATAGAAAGTTACATCATCAGCAAGTAACATATGCTATTTTTCTACCACTATGCTACCCGTTTGAAGCCGAGGAAGATTGCTAGTATTATATAAAGTCTTGATCTTTTTATGCAAAAATTAAACCATTTAAAACATAATAATAATTTATTTACTTAATAATACAAACTATTAAATTATATCTTGGTCACCTTTACAAATGAGTTGATAGAATGTAAATTACATGTAACAAAATCCCTTGAGTAGACAATTATTTGATATTTACTGTCTAACAATTATAAATACTATATGCACACATTTAGACTTATGTATATAAACATATTAAGAGGTACCAAAACAAATAAAATAAAAATCAATTAGTGATTATAAGTATAAAATTAAATATCTTAATTCATAGAGAACAGCAACTTGTAATTCTTATTGATAGTGTGTAGTGCACTGATGAGGATAAGGAGGTTTTCTGTTAGTATGTAATTCAGTGATTGCTGCAATTTTGTCGTCAGCATTTTGCCTCGAACAGATTAGGGGCGATTCCAATTTCTTTGTTGACTTTGTTAAATATAAATGGATGCATGAAACATGGGAATCGATAACCAAAGGCGGTTCTATCTTTCGGTAAATATACCCCATGGATTCTATGTATTCTAGCTCCTTGATTCCAACTTGAAGGGTTTCTGTATGAAGCTAAACGAGTTACAGTTGTTGAACTCGAGATACACTCGCTGTAGCCTTGCAGAGTTGAAGACTTTATCGGTGGGGTAGTGGCGAGGTTTGCGGAGAAATGTCTTGACTTATTGAGTACATATAGTTGGCGTATATTCATTATTATTTAACTTTAATTTATTTTTTATTATGACAGGCACTGTGACAGATGACAAGTAGCGGTTGTGACATATATGCTTCGTGCATTTACAGAGTCTTTTTATTGGCACAAAAAAGATTTTGTTATCCGTAATATATTTAAATATACACAAAACTCAAGAAATTATAACTATAACTAAGAAATTAAACTATAAATAAACCATACAATCTTAAATTAACTTATGTAGTATCTTAGGATATTCATTTTTAGTATAGACCATAGACCATCAATTCACTAGCGTTCTTCATGAACGATTTCTACCATTTTACCAAGACTCTTATCGGAAACTCCCGAAGATTGCCGATGTTCAGTTCTATCGGAATTGTGAATACCATTTTCATATCGGGTAGGATACAAAACATTTTCCGTGGCTTTCGGGTCGGAACGCTTTCGATCGATCGTGAATACAGGCACTGAAGTTGAAATGAAATAATTTTTTTTTTGTATTTCTTTATTTATTTTTTGAAAGAACTATATTATAACAAAAAATAGAAAATGTATTATTGAAATAGTATAAGATATATGAGATATATATAAATAGAAAAAGTATTTCTTATGAGATCATTTATTTCACATTTTCATCAATCCTTTCTCTCAAACAGAATTACGATTATTCACATTGCTTTTTTGCTTCCGTATCTTAGAGGTTTCCGCATTTAGCACCGGAAACCCGGGCAGGAATCCCGTGAATTTAAAAAAAATGTCCGAAAATGAAAATGACCAATTAAATGAACGCACGCATCTATTTAAGACAGAAAATGCATTGAATCCAATCTTCGATTGAACTCTGATAAGTAGAAAAAAGACACATATTATCTGGATTTTGGTCACGTAAAATTTAATTAATATGAATCTCCCTAAAGTTTCTTTAAAGTCAGGTTAATTATTTCAACTATTGAATTTCAAATCATCCTTCGAACCTCAATCTCAACCACCATTAAACATGTCGATAACATGATGCAAAAGCAACCGTCAATGACTAATTTGATAGCTCTTTCCCAAAAGAAATCACCAAGTACAGAGGGTGGAGGAGGATATGTCATTTGAAGAAAGCTTGCTCAAAAGCTCAGCTTAAAGTGAACCCCACGCGAACGAAGTCGCGGGCATCAGCTAGTATATAATATTTTATTAAGTGAATTGTACTCATCTTTGAAATAAACTACCAATAAGTCGTGGGTTCATCTCACGTTGGGAGGATGTATCATATAATTTTATATAAACAGCTCTTCTGTACATATTATCACTTTGGGCATTAAGCCGGAGGGCGGAATATCTAAATTGCGACTGGGTCGTTCACGCACGTCTTTCCATATCACAAGAAAAAACAACAGATTGTGCAAAGGGATGGTATAGAGAAAGAAGAGTAACATGATATATGTTTAATTCCGGGCTATTTCCGTTTACATACAAATATAAGTATACATCTCGCCTCTTTCTCATTGGACAGAGATTACGGAATTTCATATGCTCCGATATTTGCATACCTCTCATATTTTCGTTTATTTCCGGGAAAACATTTTTGAAGTGAAAAATTCTTTAGGCACGTATAGCTATATTGAAGGGAAATACTTATACGATATACATGCTAATGTTAACAGTATCATATAGCAAATTTTCACTTCTTTCGGCAGTGCTCATAACTGACTAATTTTTTTACATACTTATGAAGCCTCCAAAACCTATATAATGTTAGTAAATAATCACTACTTTAAAAGTACAATTTTGTTCCAGTTCTGGTCAGCCTTCGTCCCCTGTAGTGCACAGAACAAAGACGCCGTTCAACTGACGTTGGAGCAAATCGATGTCATTAAGCGTCTCGTGGAAAAATATCCTCAACAGTTCCAAATGGCCACTTCTGTTACAGGTAATCATCACCAGTCTACTTATGTTGTCTTTGCGGATTTGTAGCGTCTAATATGGGGATAGGTAGGTTTGCTGCTAAGCTTAGTAACTAGCATCCATAGATTATTAGTTCTCGCCGGGTTAAACAAAAATTGCCTACATCTATACTAATATTATAGAGGAAACATTTGTTTGTTTGTTACGATTTATATCAAAAACTATTCGACCGATTTTAAAAATTCTTCTACCAGTATAAAGCTGCATTATTAGCGAATAATAGGCTAGGTATTTTTTTTTGTATGTAGTGCATCTACATTGCACCCGTGTGAAGCCGTGTTAGCAGTCAGAATATAAAAAAACTATTAATATAAACAATATTAAAAAATAAATATAATATTTAATTTTCACTTATATAACCATCCCTTGGGTCTTTATATTATTGTCCAGGTTATCTGATATTTTCGGTTTAAATAACATAAGCATCACCCCCGGCTTCGCACGGGTGCAATGTAGATGTACTATACACCTGTATTAGGTATTCGCTGATAATGTAGTTTTCTATTGGTAAAATATTTTTTAAATTTTTAATTGGTTCAGTAGATCCAGAGATTATCCCCTACAACCTCACAAACTACCTCTTTATAATATTAATATAGTCTAGACAGTGGCGTCACCACCCCATCATACAAGCCCAAAAGCCCAGCTTGCCGGCTTTAACGTAGCTAGTAGGTGTAACTTAAATAATTACGTAATAATATAATTTATTTAAGACATATAATAACGTTAAGGACATTATTAATTTTCTTATTATGGTTGCATTAATAGGGTAAGCTGAGCTTTTGGGCTTGTTTTTTTTATATGTCAGGTATCGACAGACGAGCATGAGGTTCACTTGATGGTAGGTGATATCTCAGCCACAGAACATCAGTTAATGATGCGCTGTCGACCTAATTTTTACTTCGAGCATTCGGAAATCCATACACTGAAACCGAAACGCGCAATATGCACTTCACGGTCTTTCCATCTATGAACGGTGGTTCGTTACCCGGTCGGAATTTAGATATTCTTCCCACCCGATCAATGCCCGAAGTTACCAGACGTGAGGAAGAATTATAAGCATGTGCCCCCGGTGGGAATCGAACCCACGACCCATCGATTCGCACGGCAGGGGTTAGAACCCCCCTCGGTAGACCGAACGCGCCAATGAGCACGTCGAGCTTGTGTGGTTGTCCCGCCACAGTCTAAATTAGTAAACACAACATAGGCTGTTAAGCTACCCTTTGTTGTCTTTCAATATCTAATGTGTCAACTACAGTAAAACTAATTGTGGGTGTACCTTTTCTTTTCCACATTTTCCCCTCGAATAGCGTCGCAATTGTCCGCAGGCATAATTTTAATTACTTTCCTTGCTATCTTAACCAGAACAATGGAACGGTCTGCATAGTTACGTACTTTACGAAAAATGCCTAGTTAAAGTGAACAAACGAAAAGGGGTCCACCCATTTCGAGATATATTTTTTTTATGTTAAATATCGTTAGACGAGCTTGATGTTAGGTGCTACACAGAAATCGGTCTGCCCCATATCCATTAAGTGACTCGGGATACATGAAAATCGGTACTCGCGAAGCATAAATCTTCAAATGAAATCATATTATCATTTATTAATTTAGGTAACAGGATGTAGGACTTATGAACGTCAATAAAAAAAATTGTGCTTCTAATTTCTGACAGTTCTCAAATCAACGGCGTAGAATGGACGAGAAGAACTGGCACTAAACTCTCCGCCAATTTTTTCGCCAAGTTTTTTGTTTTACAGAATGTTTGTAAGGAGCTGCAACCATTACACCGTGTTCCACAGGACATCTTCAAGTAATTAACTATAATAATAAAAAAAATAAACGAAAAAAATAAAAAACAAAGATCTGTCCTCTATCACCATAGTGAAATAGAAGCACGGACTTATCGTGGGTACAATACGCAATCCTATAGTCGAAATATGCTTCTTATGCTTTGTCAACCGGTCTGATCAAAACCACCCCCAAAAGTCAACTATTGGCTTAATTTTTTAGTATAATGCCCAAATTTTTTAGTATATTGACCAAAGCCACTAAAGTAAAAATAATTTTAACTGTTTTCGCCGGATAGAAGTGCTGTTCACCGGAAAAGGATTTTCCTGTTTTGTTTAAAGGCGGATTCATTTCGACCTTACCGTGTTTAGCTTTATTCATCTTCAAACATAATTTTTAATTATAAATACTCATTGTATTCCGTTGTACGTTGTATCAAAGTGTATCTTCAATTAAAACAAGCTCGAGTTGAATAAGAAAATGATAATTTAAATTCTTTTACATAAAATATACATTCAGAGCCTTTGATTTCACCTCCCCTCATTTACATTTATACACTTTGAGCGAATAGCTGGTTTATATTACAGTTTTAACAAAATTCTGTAAAACAAGACACTTTAACTTTTTCATTTCTTCTATACTAATATGTAGATTCGCCTCATTTAGCGATAATGGGTTCATATGCTATTGAAAACACGGTAAATATATGTCGGTTTTGCAATGTTTAAACTTATTACTCACGTCGTCTACTGGGTAAAACGACTTGAGACTTGTCACATCTCTCGTATAGTCTCTATAACTAATGATTATTATATTTTTCAATTGAAATTAATTAATAGCTACTAAAATTTCGAAAAAAATCTAATCTTGAAAATTAATAAATTATATAAAAAAAACAGAACTTACAAAATAAGACAAACACACCACGTCACCGATGTTATATTACAAACACAGAGTAACATTCTTAGGATATTACATTTATATTTATTTCTATCTGACCCGGCGAACTTCGTATCACCAATAAAATTTGTCCGAACTTATCCATATAAATAAAACATTACACACAAATTATTATATTTTCTCACCTTTTAAACCTTCCTTGGACTTCCTCAAATATTTCCTACCTGAATGAATACCTACGAATGGCTGAACCGATTTGCCTAAACCTAAATTAGGCAAATCGGTTCAGCCATTCTCGAGTTTTTGTGAGACTAACAAACGTCAATTCATGTATACATACATATATACTAGTAACATGCACGGATGCAATGTAGATGTACTATACACAAAAAACCTATAGCTTTCTATTTGTGAAAGAATTTTTAAAATCAGTTAAGTAGATCCAGAGATTACTCCCTACAACCTTTTTTTTACACCTTGAGTTACATTATTCAAGTTTAAGAAGGGATCCCTAATTATTTCTGGAAATAAATATAGCCTAAGTTACTCGCTAATAATGTAGCTTTCTATTGGTGAAAGAAAATAGGTCGGGTAGTCTTTGAGTTACATCGCAACAAACGAACACATATTTCCTCTTTTTATTATTAGTTCTTATAGTTATAATTCAAGTTCATATTCCATAATTCCGGTTTCCAGATCCTCTATTCAACTTAATAAGTGGGTTTGCCATAGCAACGTTTTTATGTAATAATAGAAAATACCAATGAATAGAACCAATCCTATTATTAAGAAACGGAAAATTTCCCTTAAGAGACTACTTTCTTAAGAGTCCAAGTAAATGATTTTTGATATCATATAATAGGATATGCCTATGCATATAATATGCCTGACGAGGATGAAATTTACATGATACAAAGAAAAACTATGTATAATAATAATAATAAGCTTGCTTATACACTTACATAATATATTGTGTAGCACCTAAATAGGTGGCTTTTTAGGTCCTAGTAGCAGTGTTCGGAACCGTACGATAATTATCGTACATGTACGATAATTTCATACCTTCGTACGATGTACGATAGCGTACGCAGTTTGTACGATAATTTCCGCATGTTAGTTTGTAGGCTTTTGAGCCAGGATTTCAATGACTAGGCGCGAAATTTATCGTTTTTTTTTTCGCCAGCATGTCAGTTTGTAGGATTTTGAGTGAGGATTTCAATGACTAGTTGATATTATAATAGATACGATAATTTTGATCCAAATACGTCCATATACGATAATTTTACGGCCCTGGTACGATAGCTGCCTGGCTTCAGGTTGGGAACACTGCCTAGTAATCACTAGAAGATACTTCTAACTAGTAACTATGTGTCACTAATGTAATTTGAGAACTGGCAGTAAATGTAAAATTAGAAGCATTTCATTATTTTTATTGACGTTCATAAGTGTACATTGTGCTAAATGAATAAATGATAATTTGATTTGATTTACATAAAATACTGTATACCGGATTAAACCGCGATTTATTATTTATATTGTTTAAATTATTTATCCCGACGTTTCGGATGCTTTTCAGCAACCGTGGTCACGAGCCAGAATGAAAGATGACAGCTGTCTGATTTTTGAAATGTCACAAAGTTGCCATATTAACGCCATCTATTACTACGGTATACAATATTTTATTTAAATGTGTGATACTCCCAAACATTAACCAAGTGAAGTAACTCGATAAACTTCCTGAACCGTTACCTTGTCAGGCATATTTTAAGAGACAATGTATTTCACAGATATTTTGCAAGCTCACAGCGCCCGCCCTCGTAAGATCGCATCACTGATCGGCATAGAAGGAGGTCACTCCATCGCTAATTCCCTTGGAGTGCTTCGCAGCTACTACCAGCTCGGAGTACGATACATGACCTTGACGCACACATGCAACACGCCATGGTAAGATATTAACTTCTTTCTTATCTTTTCTTATATAATTAGGTTCTTATTATATTAATGCGAAGGTACCGTCTAAAATAATATGTAGTTCTCATAAATACTTTATTCTATAAAAAACATCTTAATCGCCACTGCACATTAGGCCACCGGTGGCTACTAAAAGATGCGTACATAATATTTCATACATTTTATCGGCATCGGCGTTTGAGTTCGAGGAAAAAAGTGCTGCCGGCCTAGCATGACAACCGCGACAAAATTTTGTCGCCCTTTTTTTCGTGTTTTAATCGATTACACCGGTCAACACGATTTTTGGGTCTCACTTCTACATGTTAAATTTTGGTTTCTCCTACGACAAAAATAAGGAAAAAAACATTTTTTCCGATTAAAGTTTGCTTTTGTAGAAACTAGAACAATTTTTCGCCAAAAATTATTGATTTTTATATTGTTTACTTCCACTGTAAATTATAATTAGAACACATTTTTTTAGATACAAGAGTGTTTTTTATTCAAGATTTGTGATAAACAATTACATATAGATGTAAAATAAAAAGAAATTAATGTCTAAAAGTGAATATTTTTGGCATTTCTTTTATGCTTGTATGAGCTCTCTCGTATTAAACCCCAAATGTAATCTCCCATCATATTCTCGTTATACTGCCCTTGATATCGCCGTTCAAAGTCCATCACATCTTGGTGAAAACGTTCTCCTTGTTCCTCGGAGTAGTCCCCCATGTAATAAACAATTTAACACTCACTACTGTGCCTCTTACAAATGACAATATAGTTTGCCATCTTCTGTTTATGAAATAAATTAAATTATACTTATCGTCGTAAATCGGACCAAAGCAAACTTTATGAACTTAAATATTAATATTTAAGTGTTTTTCAATGTCTAGGATCAGAATTTAAGCAATAGAACATTTTTGTTGACCTGTGTTATCGCTCTATTTCTTTCGGGTCTAATATTATTTATATATATTCAATTACACTTAAAACTCGACTTTTAATATCAAAAATAGATATATTTGTCGATGTTGAGATATAATATATCAAAATATCTTACATCTTAGTTTGTCTTCTCTCGTCCGCCACATATCTCGTGGCGGTCAAGCTAGGCCGGCTGGAGTGGCCGACGCTCGCTCGCCTCCCGCGCCACATGGCCTCAGTATTTAGCTATTAGTGGCCGCGTCTGGTGGCAACCACCGGTGGCTTAGTTTGCGGTAGCACTAAACCTTTAAAGTACTTTAGCGAAAAGTTGATGATAATAATAGTCTACAAATGTGTTGATTTCTACTTTCATTCCGTAGAAGGATATTATAGATGCATAAAACTCAAAGCGTGTTGTTTCAATTGACTGAGTGCACAGCAAAGAACGTGAAGTCAATTTAATTATCAGCTTTATGTCTGAAGAAGAGTCTCAAATTAGAGTAGAACCTTTTCCTTTAAAATTACCGGTTTTTATATTTATCTTGGGTTTATATGTTCATATAACATCGTCGGTTCAAAGATAAAACTCACTACTTAACTGTATTTTTAAATAAAAATAATAAAAAATTCTTATCGTAGAGCTCAGAATACAATTTTTTTCCATTTTGTGAGTCGTAGAGCGTCGGTATGTCAGTTCAATACAAATTGTAATTATTAGATGCCAGTGTGTATTGCCAGATTTAGCTTAAAGGAACATTATTTATATTACAAAAACTTTATTTCAATTTTGTGTTAGTGAAGAATTGATAATTAATTGAATAATATATATAAATAATATATAATATATATATATATATATAAATAATAAAACAATTTTGTATAGATATAGATATATTAAAGTACCATTAAATCAATATATTCCAAAAAACAATTATACATCGTAAACAAAAGCCAAACGCCAAGTAATATTTTTTTGTTTCGATACAAATAAATATCGGAAACTGCAAGTAATCAAATGTTCAACAAGAAGACATTTTATCCTTACTGAATCTGAATGCTAATATTACTTATCAAGAAAATCGTGTAAAACAAACTTTTAATTTGAAAAGTTTGAGTTGTTTATGGCATTGCATCAAGAAGTGCCCTAGGGCTGTTTTTAAGCGCGTTGATTCCTGCCCGTTTCTCTGCTTTGAAAACATAAATAAGGAACTGTTAGTTTCAATATGTAATGCAATTTATTCAATTTTAATATTAATTATATTTTAATTTTAAAAGTTTAGGCTAATGTATAAATTTTTATCTTAATAATTGATGTTTATATGTTTTTTGATTTTTTTTAGCCTTTTCAGACCCCAATGCAAAAAGAAATATCCATTTCTTTTGCCTTTTATGAAAATTTACAGACCTAGTATTTTTTGAAAGATCAATAATGATATGTCTTTTATACCACAAAAAAATATATAAATTCTAAAGGAATTTACTTAATCACATTATAACAGCTATATCTTACAAAAACGTATGTGAGCCCTTTTAGCACCAAACTAAATCGTCTATCCTTCTTCTATATCAAAAAAATCTATGCCATCAAAAACATAAATTGTAAAAAAAACCAAGTCTTGCAACTCAGTTCGTCTATCGTAAAAAGTTGTGAGATCCATATAATACCAAGTCGGTCAATTTATTCAGTCTCTACTGAAGGATCCTTCTGTCTGAAGTTATTACGTAATTAGCTAACCTAACAACATCTTATAGTGACCATATCAATATCAATATTGAAAATCTTTGATGTTTAAAATAAATAGAATTCAGGATTCTAGTTTAATCCACAACGAAGTTATAGGGGTTCAAAAATGGCCCGAACTACTTCGAGAAAAAGATAGTACGGCCGTGCCGCTTGTTGCTCGACTTAGCGGGGGCACTGCCGTGCCCCCAGATTATATGTTTATCATCTTTGAACTGCTAAGCTTGAAATTTCCCAAAAAAAAATACGTATCATTGTAACGCATATCGGGTATGACTAATTCGATTATAAATATAATTCGAAAAGTAATATTAGAATAACGAAACTCCAACTCCATAATAACAGGTGTTTTATCTGCAATAGGCTATTATTCGCAACTGTTTGCTTTCTCAGCCTTTAACCCGGTTATTATAATTGCTCTTTAGATAAAAAGAAATAATTTCACTATTGGTATCTACAAGAGTTTTTATCTTAGTGACCTAATTCACAAATTTAATTGGACACTAGGCTCCAATTATTTCGGAGAAGTTAAAAGATGTTATTAGTATATTATTGTTATTTAGTATTTATATAAACGACTATAGTTTATATATAGTAATAATATTTTCACCCCCGTGACTCAGTGGTGTGTGACTAGCACCAAGTTCGAATCCCGAGAAAATAATGTAGATAATCAACACCCCTGTAAATTGAAATAATAAAAGATATTACTAAAGATAAGACTTTAGTGTGCTATGCTTTTGATGAAATTCGCTAGCGATTAGGGAAGTTGAAAGCATTTATTTTTTTACTTTACTCTTTGACATAAGAAAGTTTATTTAATAGCTATAATACTGTGTTTTCAACTTTTCTATAACATTAATTATATCTTTTTTCGTAGGGCTGATTCGTCGAACGAACCACCCGCTGCTAATGGCTTGACGGAATTTGGAGAGGTAAGACTATTTTATTATTGAAATCATAAAGCGAATACATGTCCTGCGACAAACTTTAACTATAGGCAAATGCGAAATTGACAAATATTCTAAATTTGTTATTATTTACAATAATGTGTATTATTTAATAAAAATCAGCTCAGTAGCTACTCAATGTTAATACAATCAAGTGGTTGTATATATATATAGAGTAAATTGTATACTCCACTAGTGGACCCCGCAGACGTTGTTCTGCCACAATTTTGGCTTCGAAATTATATAATTATTCTTAAAGAAAAAAGATTTTCCCGCTTTTCTGTTGAAATTTTTCCTGAAATTTACGCGTTTTTAAATAATACGTGTTAAATTTATATAATACGTGTTTCTCAGTAGTCTTTACAAGTTTATGAAATATTTTTTTGTAATTTAGAATCTTCATTATATTTGCAAGGTTTCTATCATAACAAAATATTTACTTTCACAATTTATGAGTACATTATGAACGCCCAAAGTTTAGGTATTTTTTTTGCAAAATAGCAGATTTTTGAAGGCTTATCCTGAAATTATTTCTGAAAATTTTAAGATTTTGTTTCGATAGAAACCTAGATATAGTACACGAGATACCTATTAGTTCAAAAGTTTCAAAGAAAAATCGGTTTCATCGCAATAATCACGTACGAGCTTTTGTATGAAAAGTAAGACGGGTTGGGCCCACTTAACGGCCTAATTCATAAACGTATTATAAGCTTGATATAGTTATAATATGTTTTGTCTCGCTCTATCAAATGTAAAAGACTACAGAAAGAAACAAATAAAACATACTTTAACTATATTGGGCTTATAATACTTTAATGAATATGGCTGTTAGTGTATATCGATTTTCTCGGTGGAAATCAAAGCAATAGAATTTAGTATATAATTATTAAATATTCTAAACATATAATATATAATATAATATATATTAGAGTAATTTATGTACATCTGACTTAAAATACTACAGTAATACTTTACTTAAAAACTAAGCTAATGTCTAGTGACTTTTTTTAGTGTTCAAAATTAATTTTAGAGGGACTTTGTTCATGTATCCTTACAAGCAAGCACTTACGTTTTTTCCTAGGCAATTCACTAACCCTACACTTGCTTTTATTTAATGCTGGTGCACAATAGTAGCCGCACTTACCACAAAGAGGAGGATAAAGTAGCTACTACAAGCTTGTGCATGTCCGTAATTAAGAGAGATTCAAAGGTACTTGAAGTTTGTAGGAACTAGGAATCCGGCAAACAAGCCTATTGAGTTTGGGCTCCGTATAAGCCAAAGTTTAAGGGACAGTATGCAGTAAAAGCTCTACATACACTAGTGATCCAACCCGGCTTCGCATGGGTGCAATGTGTACTAAAAAGTACATCTGTACTAAAACAACAAATGTTACTCATTTATAATGTAGTTTTCTATTGGTGAATAATTATTAAAACATGTCCCTATGTGTCCCCTTTTGTGTTTATTCATTACAAACACAAAAATTCAAAAATACAAATCATTCCTTTTTATAATAATACTAGCAACGCGCCCCGGCTTCACACGGGTGCAATGTAGATGTACTATACACAAAACATAGTTATAACCTATGTTACTCGCTGATAGTGTAGCTTTCTTTTGGTGAAAGAATTTTCAAAATCGGTCCAGTAGTTTTTTGAGTTTATTCATAACATACAAAAATTCAAAAATACAAATCATTCCTCTTTATAATATTAGTATATATAAAATTCTCGTGTCACAGTTTTCGTTGCCATACTCCTCCGAAACGGCTCGACCGATTCTTACCAAATTTTATATGCGTATTCAGTTGGTCTGAGAATCGGCTACTATCTATTTTTCATACCCCTAAGTGATAAGGGTTGTTCACCCTTAAAATTTTATTTTTTATTTTTGGACGATTTTTTTGTTTTTATTTTTTTATTATGTGGCATTAAAAAATACATACAACCCCTGCTTTTTTGTCAAAAAAATCTAGACCCGTGCGAAGCCGGGGCGGGTCGCTAGTATTAGTATAGATGTAGATGATATGAACAGAATACAAATGTTACGTTTTGCATTCCTTTTTTAAATATGCAAATAATATCAACTTTTTTGGGCACGGTTTATGTAAAATAATATTTGTTCAAAATAAGTGTTTGTGCCAAAATAAAAATAAATAATTAAAAAAGACTTAATTAAAACATTAGACAAACTAGATTTTATAGTACCAGGAATATAGAATAATTAAAGCTTAATTTCTTGTATAAACGTGGCGCTAACAAAAAATGAAACAATTTGTCTGACAAATAAAAATAAATATGGATATAGCAAACACCAAATAAATCAACGGAACACTTTGATTTATTCGTGTCGCAAAACTGGGAATAATTATAATGAATAAATTGGATATGAACAATAAAACTTGGCGAATATATTTAACACTAGCTGATGCCCGCGACTTCGTTCGCGTGGGGTTCACTTTAAGCTGAGCTTTTGAGCAAGCTTTCTTCAAATGACATATCCTGCTCCACCCTCTGTACTTGGTGATTTCTTTTGAAAAAAAGAGCTATCAAATTAGTCATTGACGGTTGCTTTTGCATCATGTTATCGACATGTTTAATGGTGGTTGAGATTGAGGTTCGAAGGATGATTTGAAATTCAATAGTTGAAATAAAAAACCTGACTTTAAAGAAACTTTAGGGAGATTCATATTAATTAAATTTTACGTGACCAAAATCCAGATATGTGTCTTTTTTCTACTTATCAGAGTTCAATCGAAGATTGGATTCAATGCATTTTCTGTCTTAAATATATGCGTGCGTTCATTTAATTGGTCATTTTCATTTTCGGAAATTTTTTTTAAATTCCCGGGATTCTTGCCCGGGTTTCCGGTGCTAAATGCGGAAACCTCTAAGATACGGAAGCAAAAAAGCAATGTCGAATAATCGTAATTCTGTTTAAGAGAAAGGATTGATGAAAATGTGAAATAAATGATCTCATAAGAAATACTTTTTCATATAATATTTCAATAATACATTTTCTATTTTTGTTATAATATAGTTCTTTCAAAAAATAAATAAAGAAATACAAAAAAATATTTCTTTCATTTCAACTTCAGATTCGAACTCGCATCAGAAGCTACGCTATGGGACTGCATATCCACTATTCTACGAATACTTATATAGGAAATGGCGAAATAATCAAACTATTTCATTTACATATCAGACTGTGATTGACATCTGACAATTCAAAAAAGTTCAACGCGAGTCAGTTTGCATTGAAATTTGGTGATATGGTGCCTTTAAAATAATATTTAAATGATGATAACTTTTCTTTCCGAAAACCGATTTCGATGAAACAAAGCCTATATGTTGCCCCGGGCTTTCCTTAATATATTTGTGTAAATTGCATGATAATCGGTTCAGTATCTTCGGAGATTAGCGTGAACAAACAGACAGACAGACAGACAGACGGACAGACAGACAGACAGACAGACAAGAATCTTAAAAATTGCATTTATGCATTCTGCTACCCTTCTTTTATCACCCCTCTTAATTTATGGTAATAATATTTAGTGAAGCGTAATTTCGATCCTACTCTTTTATTATATGTAATATATATATATATATATATATATATATATAGATTTTGACAGGCTCGTTATGGCGTTGGCTGGAATACCTTGCGTTTTGAATCCTGCGTAAATAATAAATAATATAATATAAATCTCCTGTCACGATGTTTGTCCGCGATGGACTCCTAAACTACTTAACCGATTTTAAATTAAATTGGCACACCGTGAGCAGTCTGGTCAAACTTAAGAGATAGGATAGCTTAGAATTTTTGACCATCTACATTGCACCTGTGCGAAGCCGGGGCGGATCGCTAGTAAATAATAATTTTACAAAAATAATATTCTTAAAAAAAATATTCACACTATGATTGTCATTGACATGTATATTGTTGATCGAAGATGATTGTAAGTGTAATCATAAAAAGAATTGATTTTTTTTCTAAAATATGAAGTTTTTTCTTTCGGTACGTTCCGTTCATTGGGTTCGATTTTGGTAATAGTAAATAGACCTACTGCCCGCCTCGCATAAACATCGCGAGAGATATCTCGCGGACGAATGAAAGCAAACTAAGATATACATATATGTATAACATATCTTGATATATTATATCTCGTCATCGACAACTTCGATCGACAAATATCTCAAATTTTGTTAGACCTGCCTGCCTAGCATGACCGCCACGAGATATGTCGCGGACGAGAGAAGAAAAACTAAGATGTAAGATATCTCGATATATTTTATTATCTCGACAACGACAATTTTGATAGAAAAGATATCTCGATCAACAATTATATCTATTTTTGATATTAAAAGTCGAGTTTTAAGTGTAATTGTCATGTTAGACCCGGAAGAAATAAAGACATAATCGATTAAAACACGAGTAAACGTTCGACAAAATTTTGTCGCGGTTGTCATGCTAGGCCGGCTAGTCACTGGAGATTTAAATGGGTGGGAGTAATATCGAAATTAAGACCGGGTAACCACCATACATCCGTCTCTGATGTTCTATAGTTGAGGCTATCATTAAGTGCATCTGCGTCTGGCGGTATCTAACATAAAAAATCTTAAAGTATCTAAAAATTATGTTTTATCGAGAAAATCGCTGTGATTCCGATTTCGATCGGAGTTTCGAAAATTATTAAGATTTTTGTCCATATGATTTTATCTCCTCAAATATCCTAAAATATATTAGATGAGACCAAAAATATAGATTCAGAATTCAAATAACTTTATGAATTAATTTATAAATAGAAATGTTATTACAGTAAACTCATTTATCGTATAGCAATAAGGGTTTTCTCCCTTATATTTAATTTATTAGTAGAATAAAAAAAGATAACAGAAACTCCATAATGAGCGTTCGGCGGACCACGAAAGTGATTGATGACTTTCATCTTGTGGTAGAAAATAACTTGTCCTATGTAACTAATAAAATAGTCTAATAAATTATCTGGGTCATGAAATCATTATATTTTTGCGTGTTTCATTTTTTCATTGATAAAGTCTATATAGTACGTGAAACCACCAAGTAACAGACAGGCTCGTTGGTATATTTAGTAGAACTACCTTGCGTACCGTTGGTCGCTGGTTCAAATCCCGCGGGGATGACATTTTTATATTTTTTTAATAAGCTTCTTCCAAAATTCAGGTCACTTCCGGCATTAAACGGGTGGGAGGACTATCGAAATTCCGATCGGGTAGCGAACCACCGTTCATAGATGGAAATACCGCGTGTCGGTGTCAGATTATGGATTTCTGAATTCTCGAAGTAAAAAGTAGGTCGATAGCGCATCATTGACTGATGTTCTGTAGCCGAGATATCACCTACCATCAACTGAACCTCATGTTCGTCTTCGACATCTATCATCAAAAAATAAGAATTAAAATACTTATTTTAAACGTTTTTACTAAAAGTATATTAAAAATTACATAATTAATTTCGATATCAGAGTGGGTACTATGGATCGTAAGGCATAAATATTTCATAGCATTTTACTTGCTTTTTTGAAGGTCGATAAGCTTTCAGTAGGATTAAGTCGTTAGGCTTTGACAGCTTGTTGATACGATCGGTGGAACACTTCGTTATCGTTTCAATCGATCTCAAGTCCAGTACCTACCTGTCGGATTAGAGAGCCTAGCACGAACGACTATAGAGAAAGTATTCGAATCGTGAAACTGTCAGCTGTATGAGAAATCATTAATTGAAATTTCATACAAATGACAGTTTGATTTGATACGAATACTTTTTCGAGAGTTGTTTGTGCTAGCCTCTCTGATTAAAAAGGCTCTTTAGCACGATAGACTATCGAGAAAGTATTCGAATCACCCATCTATCATTTGTATGAAATTTCAAATATTTTTCATATAACTGACAGATTGACGATACGAATACTTTTTTGAAAGTTTTTCATGTCCCTCTGTCATTTGTTTTAATACCTTTTTTATCATATCTATTCAAAAAAAACAGTAAACTGTAAACAGTATGTAACTAAAATAGCTTTTTAATCCCTAGGATTCAAAGTGATTTGAATTTGGAATGTGGATATTGTTAGTAAATATTTCAATCACCAAAGAGGTCGATCACGAACATTGTATGAAAACGTTACTGGCTGTCAAAAAATAAAACGCGCGCAGACCAAATAAAAAAAAAAGTTTCTGTAAAATAAAAACGCGCGAAACGCATTTTCTTTTGTTCTTGACTATTAAAGAAAAAAAAATGGCGGGAAGTAACGTAAGACATAATTAAAGAAAGATAAAAGGAAAATATTACGTAAAACTAGGCGGTATCGTCGAAAGACTAGCCTGCAATAATAATAATAATAATCAAATTCGGACTTAAAATACATAAAAATAAATACTAGCATATTATTTCTGTTTCTTATTGTTTATCAATGTATGTAAATAAATAAACGTAATTCTTCTTCATGAGTGGCACTTACTTATTTTCTCATAGTGGTGATAAAGACACTATTTTAATCCCTCGCTCCATTCTGGATTCAAAAAACACTCTCGCCATAAAAATAGTGGTTTGCTCCCTTGGTAAACAATCTACTATGTTAATCCTTCCTTCTTTAAGAGAGTTGGTTATAGTAAAGAAAACAAATAGCAATTATATTACATTATATTGTTCACAGAAAGTGGTAAAGGAAATGAACCGTCTGGGAATGCTGGTTGATCTGTCTCATGTGGGCGAGAACACTACGAGGGCTGCTATTCGTATCTCTCGAGCTCCAGTCATCTTCAGTCACTCATCTGTATACAGCCTCTGTCCCCACAAGAGAAACGTCCCAGATGATATCATAATGTCTATGGTAAGTTTGTAACGAAAAGTAAAATCTATATATCTATTATAAAAAATTCTTGTGTTTGTAACAAAGGTTTTGTTACAAACACAAGAATTCCGAAACGGCTTGACCGATTTTTATGAAATTAAGTGTGTATATTCAGCAGTTCTGAGAAAAGGATGATATTTTTCATACCCACAGGTGATAAGGGTGGTCCTAAAAATGTTTTATTTTAACAAAAATTTGAACTGGTCTCCTTTTCTTCATTAGTATAGCCGTACGAAGCTGTCGGGTATACATAATATCTGATCGCTAATGAAGGCTAATGCCAAAATAATATATTATACTATTAAAATATCGTTGGTTCAAAGGTAAAAATTACTAAGTGTAATTTTGTATAAAAATAAAATTTGATACTTTTGCTTATTTTATGATGAGAACAAATTACTAAGTGTGTATTATACTTAGGGAATGCAATCTCGTTCTCGCGAGATCTCGTTTTTGCGAGATCTCGGCCGTTTTTAGCGAGATTGATCTCGGACGAAAAAAGGGCGAGATCTCGCGAGATTAACGAGATTGCACTCGAGCATAAAAATTTCTTATTGGAAGAGCGGAATGACACCGACGGATTTACGATCTGTCGGTTTCATTCGGTGCACGGGAGGCGGCAGCCTGAGGTAGCGATCGCGAGCGAGGTGTCTCTCAGATTCGTTTGTGCGTACGATTGGTCGAAAATTGAGCTGGCGTGCAGCGTCATCAACACGCATTAGCTTTGTTTGCTAATAGTTATTGCTAGCTAACGTGATTGAGCTTGATTGCATTCGAATATTTTTCGATATTTTGGGTTATTTATGCAAAAAGAGTTTCTTATGTGACTTACGAATATTTTGTAAAGACATGGAAATACTTGATTGAGAGCGGAAAATAGATTGAGTGCTAAGTGCAAACTTCTTATAATACTTATAATATTTATTATTTTTTTCCTAATTTATTCAAATATTGTGATTATTTGCAAAAAAACACACAAAACTGCCAATCTCGCGAGATCTCGAAATTGGCGAGATCTCGCGAGATTGTTATTCATAATCTCGCGGGATCTCGCTTGAGCCCCAATCTCGCGAGATTTGCATTGCCTAATTACACTTCATATGTTTCTTAGTTATGGACTACAATAGTAATTAGTTTAAATTAAATTCAAATTCTTGCTTTATTTTGCTTAATCAAATTTGTGATAAATTTTTACGAATTTCATATAGTATTGCCGGATTTGTTTTTATTCCTTGAGTACGATTGTTAAAGCCCTTCATTTTTAAAAAACAATAAAAATATTAACTTATACAATAATTTGGATTTTTGGATTAGTCAATTAATTTTATGATTTATTTAATCAAATCAAATGATAATTTATTCATTTAGGTAACACAATGTACAGTTATGCACGTCAATAAAAACAATTAAATGCTGCCAGTTCTAAAATCATAGGCATAGAAAAGAACAGTTACTGGCAATAAACTCCCCGCCGTTCTTTTTAATCGCCAAGTATTTTTTTCGTAAGGAGCTCCAACCATTACGCCATTCTCCACATGACAACTTGAAGTAATTAATTATAATTAAAAAACGAATAAAATAACGAAGGTTTGTCCTGTATCAGCATGGTGAAATAGGAGCACGGACTTACATTCTCAAGGCGCCAACACATCGAAATATCTAATATCACCGCATATACGAAGGCCGACCAGTCACCACATGTAGAACTCCTTTACGAGTACGATACATATATAGCCATATGGCCCCCTCGCCATATTTTACGTAGAGGGACAACCCGACGCATGGTATCTACCACAAGCAAAGACATTTAAGTGAGCATGATGATCCTTGAAATGTGAAATCGGCTAATAAATCCAAAGCCAGCATTAAGTGACATAATAAATATATAGACTAGACCCAGCTTTTATGAGAATTTAAAAGTAAAATGTCAGGAAAGTATATTGCATATCTCATGGGATGTGATAAAATTGTCTGCAAAGGAAATAGCAAAATTCCACGATAAAACAGCACACTCACATTGACACTTAAGGTTCGGGATCAAAGAGCTTTTGACAGTATATAATATAATACATAGCTCCCAACATCACACATATATATAGCTTAGCAATTTGATATCACATAAGAGAATTATTCACGGTACTTGTATGCTCTTACCTTGGGAATATTTTAACTCGCATACTTAATTATTTATTAATATGAAACAAAGTTTACTGAGATAAGCTTATTAGCTTTAGGTATAACATACATATATCTATCTATATTAAAGAAAGTTGTGTATGTTACACCACTTATAACTCAAGAACGGCTGCATCGATGTTAATCATATCTTATTGCTTGGATTTGTTGATGTCTCGAATAACAGAATAATTATTAAAATATCGGAAATATTCAGGAAATATGTACCTATAATATGTAATATGCAAAAAATAATTCAAATAATCTTCCGCAGATGATAGCTCACGTCACGCATAGTTTATTTGTAATAATCAAGGACTTTATATGTGATATATATAAAGTCCTTGGTAATAATAATTAATTGATGTCCACAGCAAATTAATGACATACTAGACATTATAGAATAGAGAAAATAGCATATTAAAACATATTTATTTTTTCGATGTCGAGTCCGCTAGAGCTTCGAAACGAAGTCATGTCGCAGTGTTCGCTGCGGTTGTGAATAGGGACCGGCTCAGCATATGCTGTTACACTTCTCAGTACCCTTTGGAAACCAATACGATTAGCTAATTTGATTAAGACAATATCAGTTAAATATTTCATTAAAATATAGGAAATGTGAAGAGGCATTCTAAATATAAAAAAATTGTTTGTGTGTACCAGAGTACATAGGTAAGAAGTGAAAATTCTTTACGACATATCATTTTTGTACTATTTGCAACAAAAAAATAAATAAAAAGAGAAAAAATAAATTAAAAAAAATAAATTAATATTCTTTCTTTTTAATAAGTCTTTTTATTTTATCACTTTAAAATTAATATATTGTTATTCTTATTTCAAACCAAACTTCAAAACTAATATATTGTTGTTATTATTATAATATAATATATTACATTATATTCTTTACGTCACTATATTAAACTTTGATAAAAAAAGCAACATGGCGCGTAACCGAAAAACGTGACGTTTTTTTTTACACTGCTACAAAATTTCTCCCATACGTCGATAAAGAAGTTTCACTTCAATTATATAGTTATATTTTTTATATTATTCTAATGACAACATGTTCTTTTATAACTCAAACCTCCGTAGCTCTCTTGCTAAATCTACCGGCCTAGCATGACAAGCGCGACAAAATTTTGTCTACCGTTTTCTCGTGTTTCAATCGACTATCGCTTTATTTCTTTCGGGTGTAACATAACAATTACACTTAAAACTCGACTTTTAATATCAAAAATAGATTCCTTTTTTCGATCGAGATATCTTTTCTATCAAAATTGTCGATGTCGAGATATAATATATCGAGATATTTAACATCTTAGTTTGTCTTCTCTCGCGCGAGATATATCTCGTGGCGGTCATGCTAGCCCGGCTGGACTTGCCGCATTTACTCGTCTACCTTTCACGAAGATTGGATCAACAATACATAAGTTCGTATCGAACAAACATACATACAAAGGCCATTCATACCCCAGAGACCTTCAAACGTACAATTAATTAATATCGTATGGTCCCCTTGAGCTGGAGTGAATCATATCATGGAGAGAGAGAGAGCATCATGAGTTTGCCTTCCTTTCGAAAATATATGTAGGTACCTATATCTCGCTCAAAGATCAGTGCTTCCTCTATCTTAAAGCAGTATTATGTTACTGTGCACTACTTTGGTGCTGACAGTCTCGACAGCCGGAAGTCAATATTTCCCTAGAATCAATGTCCAACATAATGAGGATACGTTTCAGGTGCAACAGCCGTGCTGGAAAGTATTTTAGAACGGGCATCAGAACGGGTTCAGATGTTTTTGCGTGAAAGATTAACAAACATACATACATTCTCATAAAGTTTCACATTTATAATATTATATTATTTTTTAGGATGCTTACTTTGCAAATAATACAAATACATACTGCTGTGATTAACTGTAAATTGCTTATTTTAATACATTTTTATAAACTACGTTTTTTGTTTCTTAAACTACCACCATCCCTCTCATGATACCCTGGTTACTTTGATATCTTTGATTGTACGGTATTTTTACTAATAATATGTACAAATGATTCCAATAAATATACGTATAGTAAATATATTAATAGACTTGGTTGGACTTCCCTGCGAACTTTCATCCCCTATTTCATCCCCACATAGGTAGAAATTTCAAAAACGCAAGAACTAATATTTATTTATATCTTATCAAGTGCCTAAATTCATGGTGTCATACGAGTATTTAACGAACTTTCATATAATTTTTCATCCCCTATTTCAACCCCTCCAGCCTATATTTCGCGATAAAAAGTAGCCTATGTCCTTTCCCAAGCTCTAGTCTACTTCTGTACCAAATTTCAACAAAATCGGTTCAGTGGTTTAGGCGTGAAAGCGTAACAGAGTTACTTTTGCATTTATAATATTAGTAGGGAAGTAGGGTTAGTAGGGAATAGGGATATAGTAGGTAAGTAGGGATAGTAGGGATATAGGGATATAGGGATATAGTAGGGATAGTGGGGGTATTAATTTTATATCAAAATAATAAATAATATGTCATGTAGTAGTATCTGTGGAAGACATAATATGTAAAGCTGTTGTTCATCTATGTATGTGTTATCTATGGTAGGTATATTAGTAAACTGGTATCTTCATTTTTTTTTTTTAATAATATTTAGCTAAAGTGGTATAAGTGGCAAGGATCGGAGTAGAGTCCTTTTCATAACAGAAGTCCTTTTTAGGTGTCGCTAGTGTCTATGGAGTTAAAAATACTTTCATAAAAAATATTGTAGTTCCAACATTATCCGTGGGACTTCTTTCTTGAAACGTACTCTATATGGAATTTCGTGATCTCTGCCTACGGAAGAGGCGCGTTGTAAATATATGTATGTAATAATATTTGGTTATTTGTAAATTAGGTATATTAAAAACCTCTTTGCAGAGTGAAGGACATTGTGTGTGGGATATTATGAGTCAAAATTTACGCAGATGTTTTTTCACAGAAAGAGAACGGAGGGCTGATAATGGTGAACTTCTTCCCTGACTTCGTGAAGTGCTCTCCAAACGCTACTATATCTGATGTCGCTGGTAAGAAACTGGTGCTATTTTCTTTTTTTTGTATGGTATCTCACTATTGGCCCTATTGGCCTTGACACCTTGACACGGGTGTGAGTGACGGGCATTCGGGCTCAGCCGTGTTTTTTTTATTTTTAACCGACTTCAAAAAAGGAGGAGGTTCTCAATTCGTCTGTATGTTTTTTTTTTGTATGTTTGTTACGCGATAACTCCGCAAGTAATGGATGGATTTGGATGATTATTTTTTTGTTTAGTAGGGGATATTTCCATATAATTTTTATCGGCATTGGTTTGGTACTTTTTTAGGAAATCAACAATAACAAAAATTTACTTATACGTAGATGATGTTTTGCTTTGTGGTTCTTATCACGGCGCTGTCTCATTTGAGCAGCACGTTTAGTGGTAGGTCTAGTAAATTATTATCTAAGGATTAATGAACTTAGATACACTTCCTACAAAAATTTTGAAAAAAAAATATTTTTAAGCAATTTAAGCAAAAAACAAAAACCGACTTCAAAACCACAACTTGCACTAAAATGTAAAAAAATAATATTTTAATTACTTCAAAGCATTATTTATTACCAGTTATTTTTGAAGTCGGTGCCAGCCAAGAAGGACAGTTTAATCCTGCTTTTGCAAAAAGTTTTGGAACTGTATGGAGCGGCACCGATTTCAAAAATAACTGATAATAAATAATGCTTTGAAGTAATTAAATTATTATTTTTTTACTTTTTAGTGCAAGTTGTAGTTTTGAAGTCGGTTTTTGTTTTTGGACATTGATGAATTTTGAACGTATCAGTGAGACGTAAAATCCGTAATGAGTCACGATCAAAAATATCTCTTTCTAGATTATTCTTCTTTTACAGGCTATAGCAGCCAGCCTAGCATGACAACCGCGACAAAATTTTGTCGACCGTTTTCTCGTGTTTTAATCGATTATCTCTTTATTTCTTCCGGGTCTAACATGACACTTACACTTAAAACTCGACTTTTAATATAAAAATGGATATGTTTTTCGATCGAGATATCTTTTCTATCAAAATTGTCGTTGTCGAGATAAAATATATCGAGATATCTTACATCTTAGTTTGCCTTCTCTCGACCGCGAGATATCTCGTGGCGGTCATGCTAGGCCGGCAGGTGAGCAGACACTTGTATCGCTAGTGTAATACTAGATAATCATAATTACTTTTATAATATAATTTCTTTTTTATTTCACGGAGACATAAAATAAAACTGATGTTTCAATATAATCATATTGTTGTATATTAAAAATCGGGCAAATACATATTATACGTACTTGCATTAATTGAATTCGTTTCTATCTCTGAAAAATAAGAATCGGATTGTAAAAGTAAGGTACTTATCCGTATTCTGTTAACTAATTAGAGCCAACTGTTGACACTGTTTCCAATTTGCCGTTACCAAATAATAATAAACTATCAGTATAAGCATTCTCACACCGATACCATTAACTTTTGTAATTGAATGTCAAATAAAAAAGTTAAAATAAACATTTTGTTTATAGTTCTCCAACATTTGAAATGAAAAATAAGAAGCAATATATAGGGTTGTGTGTATTTTTTAATGCCACATTATAAAAAAAAAAAAAACAAAAATTTCCGTCCAAAAATTAAGAAAAACAATTTAAGGGTGAACAACCCTTATCACTTAGGGGGATGAAAAATAGATAGTAGCCGATTCTCAGACCTACTGAATACGCATATAAAATTTGGTAAAAATCGGTAAAGCCGTTTCGGAGGAGTATGGCAACGAAAACTGTGACACGAGAATTTTATATATTAGATATAAATTACATGTAGAATATTTATTGTTATATTTGTCTATTAAGCTAAGCTACTTCTACGAAGCTATCGGAAAAAATATCAAGCTAAAAATTGCTTTAAAACTTTTATTTACTTCCGTTATGTACGAACACAAATTCAAACATTCCATACAGTTTAAAATAAAGCTCCATTATCTGAAACCATGTACTCGTATTCGCAGCTTCGCCAACAACTTTTTTTGTGCGCTTGTTTGCCCCCGGAGTGATCATTTTTTTGTTACATATCGACAGACGAGCATTAAGTTCACTTGATGGTAGGTGATACCTGAACCACAGAACATCAGTCAATGATTCGCTGTCGACTTCATTTCTACTTCGAGTTTTCGGAAATCCATAGACTGAGACCGAAACGCGCAATATGCACTTCATGGGTTTTCCAAAAAGGAAAAGTCTATCAGAAATTTTATAACAAAAATTCAAAAAAAATCTTAGTTTACCTAGTAAAACTATCTATGTAGGTATGTGTTTGTTAGTCTAGTTTAGTTATTTATCAACTAACAAAATCGTAGTACTCTCCGCGAAGTTCGGGTCTATACTGAATTATTGAGTGGGTCACACATTTCCAATTCAAAACCCACATTACATTACTGATATTTTTATTTTCGTGCAGGAACAGTGTTGCATGTTAACATAATTGCCCTGTGATTTAGTGGTATACGCATTGTATTTAATACTGGAAGTTCGAATCCCGAGGGAACAAATAAAATAACGTTTTGATTGGGCCGCCGGCGTAGCATGACAACCACGACAAAATTTTGTCGACCGTTTTCTCGTATTTTAATTGATTATCTTTTTATGTATTCCGGGTCTAACTAACTAACTCGACTTTCTAATGTCAAAAGTAGAGATATTTATCTATCTAGATATCTTGTCTATAAAAGTTGTCGATGTCGAGATATAATAATCTCGATATCTTAAATCTTAGTTTGTCTTCACTCGTCCGCGAGATATCTCTTCATGCTTATACTAGGCGGGCAGAGCATAGAAAAAAATACAGCGCCACTAAATCACGTATTGCCGGAGTAATATGCCTCATGTAATTTATCACCGGGATCACATGATTTTTTATTACCAGTATTATTTTCTGATAAATTAAAAAAGTACATGTATTGTATCTAATATTGTCTTTTATTAACGCGAGTATCACACATTTAAATAAAACACTGTATACCGGATTAAAACGCGATTTATTATTTATATTGTTTAAATTATTTATCCCGACGTTTCGGATGCTTTTCAGCAACCGTGGTCGCGGGGTGACATTTCAAATATCAGACAACTGTCATCTTTCTGTCTCCCCGCGACCACGGTTGCTGAAAAGCATCCGAAACGTCGGGATAAATAATTTAAACAATATAAATAATAAATCGCGTTTTAATCCGGTATACAGTGTTTTATTTAAATGTATTGTATCGTCAGACAAGTATTACTCAAAGGTCGAATTAAATTTTTGTCTACATCAATTGCTCTTCCAAAATAATTTAATTTTAAACATTCGATTTATTTACTGAAACTCCAATGACAATTCGTGATACTAAATTTATTCAAACTTATAATCAATTACAAGTTTAAATTATGCCGTCGATTAAAGGCATTAACATTAAGAACCTTACAACTTCTTGTTAAAATATAAAATGATTACATACATATATGTACTCGTAACCGTCGAGTGTGTATGAAAGCATTGATGAAAGTAGAAGAAGCGACAGTGGTATGTAAGGATCGGAGCATATGGAATTCCGTGATCTCTGCCTACCCCGATGGGAAAGAGGCGTGATGTATATGTATGTATGTATGTATGTATATATAGAAAAACCGTGAAGTGCACATCGCGCGTTTCAGTTTCAGTCTATGGATTCCCGAATGCTCTAAGTAAAATATTAGGTCGACAGCGCATCATTGACTGATGTTCTGTGGCTGAGGTATCACCTATCATCAAGTGAACCTCATGCTCCTCTGTCGATATCTGACATAAAAAGAACAATCTATTTAGAAATCTCTCTAAATTTTACAAACAAAATTTTTTTTTAATGACCTGACCACCTTTTGGGGCCCACAGGATCGCTTAGCACTCCACCGTGGCCCCTGCGCTTTATGCTATCCACCTTCACAGGTTTCCAACATCCACCAGTTTTTGTTATCAACCTAACGTGCCGTCTGAACAGGCTTCAGATATCCACCAATTAAACAGATTCTCAAACTCTGATCGATTATTGGTCCCGAAATTTAAAACACTTAAACCTGGGTATTGAACCCGGGACGCATGAGTTAGCGGACGATCGCTCCAATTTACAAACATACTCATTTTATCTCAACTTTAATCTCATCATATTTTTAAATGTCTCATCGTACTCCATTCCAATTTAGAATTACTCACTCCAATACACATCCTTTTGTGCTATTTAATATCCTTTTGTCATATCATATGCATATGCAATCCAGGCTTTCCATTGTTTAAATCTCTAATTGCATTCCTTCACTCGTAAAGGATCTAAAAGCTCTACATTTATGAATGCACTTAAATATCGCCAGACGAGCGTAAGCTCACCCTGATGGAATATCGATATTCCTTCCACCCGATTAATCCCCGTAGTCACCAGACGTAGGGAAAACATGTTTATAGAAAATTATAAACATGTTGTCCCGCCGGGCTTTGAATCTGTGACCCATCGAGACGCAATGTAGGCAAAATAATAAACTAGCGACGCAAACCGGCTTCACACGGGTGCAATGTAAATGTACTATACACTAAAGCCTATGTTACTCGCTGATAATGTAGCTTTCTATTGGTAAAATAATTTTAGAGTTAATTCGTAACATACAAAAATTCAAAAATACAAATATTTCTTCTTTATAATATGAGCACAGAACAGAAGAAGTGTTCTGTAAATATGAGTAGAATACGTAGTGCAAGTGCAGTGTTTTGTGTTCAGAAAATATAGCCCTGACCATAATCTATTCAGCTACAAGATGACATATCATACACTTTGCTGTATCAAAAGTTGCCTAAAGAACTTCGGATATACATTTCATATCGCTGCAACAATAATTCAACAGGGGTTGGACAAAGTTCTCTGAAACTACGTTCATGAACAAACTTTTGCCAGTTGGCTTTGTTGTTACTATAGCGACGCCATTAACTTACATACTTGAACGGTCTTACAACTTGTTTAGTTTTTTTATATCATCGATAGACGGACGAGTGGCTCAGTTAGTGGTTATTTTTTTCAAACATTCTGAAATACATAGACTGAAAACCAAATGCAATAGTTTAAGAAAAATATATTTATTTTTTTATTTTTAAGTTAAATAAAAAAATGCCTCTGTATGATACAAAAGTATTATATAACTTTTAAATAAGTAATTTGCGTATCTATTCAAGTAGCAAACAAACGATGATCTCTAATAATAATTTCAAAAATTATTTGATACAAAAACGTCACCATTTAAATTTGAAATATACTAAATATTGAATATAGATATATACAGTACTGATGAATTTAGTTGTAAAATTAATAGTTTACGACTAAATTCCACATTATAATAAACATCACTTCCTAGCGAGAATAAACGCGCTACAGCCTGGGAACACAGAAAACAGCTTAGAAATGCTACGTCATGCGTAGCCGTAGCAACCATAGCGCAAGATACCGTATATGTTATGTTCCTGTCCTAGAAACCACTAAACATGAGATCATGAAATGAAAAAGAAAAATAAATAAATAATTGACCTCCTATTTTAATTATGTCCAGCTAATTACCAGGTCTATATATGTTATATATAACAAAGCAGTGTTAAATGCATTCTACGAGTGTCTAATATCTCCGAATTCCGGCACAGATTACAGGATCATTATTCAAACAAGGAACACGACTGCAAGAGTGATTTGCGGCATTTGTCTCGTCGAAAGCTCGAACTTTTAGTATGCAAACCGGTTTAGATATTGTTATTACCGTTTCTACCTTTACTTTCAAATGATAATTAAATGTATGTATAATAATAATTAGGATATTAATCTACCTAGTAGTAAATGAAAAGATGATTAAGAAGAGAGGTCTAACTATTGAATACTTTCCAGCAATTTGTTCATGCTAGGGCCTCCGATAGATTGACAATACGAATACTTTCTCGAAGACGTTCGTGTTAGGTCCTCTGACATATTGACGATACGAATACTTTCTCGCAAGTCGTTCGTGTTAGGGCCTCTGACAGATTAACAATACGGATACTTACTCGCAAGTCGTTCGTGATAGGGCTTCTGATGGATTGACGATACGAATACTTTCTCGCATTAACAATACGGATACTTACTCGCAAGTCGTTCGTAATAGGGCTTCTGATAGATTGACGATACGAATACTTTCTCGCAAGTCGTTCGTGTTAGGGCCTCTGACAGATTAACAATACGGATACTTACTCGCAAGTCGTTCGTGATAGGGCTTCTGATAGATTGACGATACTAATACTTTCCCGCAAATCGTTCGTGCTTGGGAATCTGACAGATGGACGATACGAATACTTTCTCGCAAGTCGTTCGTGCTTGGGAATCTGACAGACAGACGATACGAATACTTTCTCGCAAGTCATTCGTACTAATGCCTCTGACAGATTGATCGTTCGTGCTACGGCCTCTGGACATGACTATTATTTATTAATGTCGAATACTGACAAATATGCGTGAGGCTCACTCGATAATTGGTTATTATTTCTTGATAGACCGATGGTACGTTGTAGCTCTAGCCTAGCCTCGGCCTCTCCTGAAAACAAGTATGAAGTTTGCAAAGAAAAATATCCAATTATTAATAGTTTAGAAGTAAATATGAAAGTTTCACAAGGTTCATTGTAGTCTTTGAGAAAGTTATAAAGAACGAATGACTTCTGTGACATTTCTTCGCTCACTTTTTAATTAATATAAATGAGTATTGTTGTATTAAGACAATGTTTTAATGAAAACTAGTGGGTGAACTTTATATTAAAGAAAAATCTCTAGAAAAATAAGTTTTAAAAGAGCTGTTTATTAGCCTCCATTGGGTCCTTTAATACTTTATACCGGCTTAAATGCGATTTATTATTTATCCCAATGCTTCGGATGGTCTCTAGCAACCGTGGTCACGGGCAGCCTGCCCGAAAACTAATCGCATTTTAATCTATACTATCTATACTAATATTATAAAGAGGAACGATTTTTTACGATTTAACTAGTCGACCGATTTTAAAAATTCTTTCACTAATAGAAAGCTACATTATCAGCGAGTAACATAGGTCTTTTTGTGTTGCATCCGTGCGAAACCCGTGCGCTAGTCATGTATAAAGTATTTTATTTAAAAGTATGATACTCCCATTAATAATAGACAATATTAAATTAAGGTAGTTTAAGAAAAATAAAACTTGTCAGGGAACAGACGGATAATGATTGAATAAATATTGCAATTTCGTCCGTGTTAAAAATTATATATGTACTCGTAGATATAAATCGTCAGTTTAATTAATTATCAAACTTCGTATCTCCATTTGGTCAAACTTTACAGGAGGTGGAAAAAACTACAAACTGGTCAAACATTCCGTGGACATACGTAGTATAATTTTTTGTAAATACCAAAAAAACTAAAAACAATTAGTAGATACGAGTGATTCCATCGTTTTCGTTACGGTATTTTACACAAGATGGCATCATAAAACAAAAATCGGAAATTTTGGAGTTACGAAGTTTGATAATTAGGCCAGCGAAATGCCGTTCAGATTGGTACTGAGCATTTGTCTGAGCACTGTCGCTTCCATTAAGTGAGCCTCATATATACCATTATTTGTCATTAATATATTCGATTCCCCATCAAACTTTATCGTTAATACCCAGCATAGATAGCGAACTATCAACTATTTGAAGAAAATATTTATTTGCAATACAAAAATAGATACGTACACTAAAACTATATTAAAATTACAAATTATGTGCAAAAACCACTATATAATATACCGGTTTCAAGCAGGGGTTAAATTTTCAACCGGTTAAATTTTATTTTCCAAAATACGTGTCTAACTGAGATACTATGACATTAGTTTTATATAGTAATACACACTAAACTTACCACACTATATTTTTCAGTAAATATAAATAAAAACAAAATATATTAACAAAAAAACCGGTTAAATTAACCGGTCTGGATACCGGTGCTCTGGTTTCAAGAATGATGTGCAAACCGGTTTCAAGTTCTAGAACGTTTGTGGAATCTAATAATTACTGAGATATCGAAACTATTAATCACAGCTTATCGAGATGATTTGCGTTTTTATAAATAATTGTGCATTATGCCTGATTGGAATTGATGATTAAGTTTGGGCGTTGTTTAGTTAGATTATAATGTAATATCGGAGCAGTTTCCGAGTTAATTACGGATTAACTTGGCAAAGCGGATTTAACTCCATAATAACGTTTTATGTAAAATTTCATTGTAAATCGATATAGATAATTGAAAATACACATTGTATATACTTTTTTAAATATTATTTGCTTCTGAAATTTAGACATTCCGTGAACTACAATAATTTTTTTTTATTTTTTTATGTTAGATATCGACAGACGAGCACGAGGTTCACTTGATGGTAGGTGATACCTCTGCCACAGACGATCATTCAATGATGCGTCGACCTAATTTTTACTTCGAGCATTCGGAAATCCATAGACTGAAACCGAAACGCGCAATGTGCACTTAACGGTTTTTCCATCTATGAACGGTGGTTCGTTACCCGGTCGGCATTTCCATATCCCTCCTACCCAATCAATGACCGAAGTTACCAGATGTTACCAAAACATGCTTCCAGAAAATTATAACCAAATCGTCCCAGTGGAGTTCGAACCCACGACCCATCGATGCACACGGCAAGTGTTCTACCGAACGCGCCAACGAGCTAGTCAAATTATCAATTAATAGTCTTCTGTGTCAGTCCTTTAAATTTTAAGTTCTATTTTAATATTGTTTTTTGTTTCTTTTAGAACACTTCCATTACATCAAAAGAATGATCGGCGCTGATTATGTCGGCATTGGCGGTGACTTCGATGGAGTCAACAGGTAAATAAATATACAACTAAGTAACACTTGTCTAAAACGTATACTTGGGTAATTATTCAAAAAAGTGCTTTTAACAATATTTGCTTAACAGTGTAGTAATAGTTGAATTACGTATAATTGAGTTCAGTACTTTGCATTTTTGAGCACTCTAGATCCGCAATATTAAGAAATATTTTGTTTTTAATATTACTCATATGTCCATATACGAGTATATGACTATTGGTTTCGAATATAAAAGAGAAAAAAATACATGTTTAATAGCTTTTACCGCTAATTACGAGTATTTCCAGTTTGTTGCCTCCAATTAGGTGATATTGTTCCTGTTTCGTTTTCAATAAAGCATATCATATTCTTACTATGAAACTTATATTACCTATCATGGTACATGTAAATAAACTATTCAAAAATTTCCATGTCACAGTGTTAGTTACCGTACTCCTCCGAAACGGCTTTACCGATTTTTACCAAATTTTATATGCGTAATCAGTAGGATTTCCATGTCACAGTGTTAGTTACCGTACTCCTCCGAAACGGCTTTACCGATTTTTACCAAATTTTATATGCGTAATCAGTAGGTCTGAGAATCAGCTACTACTTTTTCATACACGTGATAAGGGTTGTTCACCCTTTTATTTTTTGGACGAAATTTATATTTTTTTATAATGTGGCATTAAAAAATGCATACAACCCTATATTTTCACTCTTCTATTACCAACCCCTACTTTTTTTGTCAAAAAATCTAGACCTGTACGAAGCCGGGGCGGGTCGCTAGTATTTTGATAAATATTATTCGAAAATTCGTTACATTATTTTGACATTTATGGAATTTATTTAAATTTATTCCCAATCAAATGCTTAATTAACATATTATTTTACTTAAAGATTTAGGTTAAACAATTAATTGTAGCTTCGAGACTTTTGACACATTTAAGCTATATAAAAAGATTTTGTTGAAACAAAAAACATTGGTGAATTTTCAAAATCCAATCGATGTAGAAACTTTCAAACTTCGACTTCGTGAATATAAATCGGTAAAGTTATATAATTAATGTTCTTGTGGACGTTATCAGTTTATTTTTTACCTTGTTTCAGGGGAATATTAACGCTCGCATCCCGTTTCTATTTAATTAGCGGATGTTTATATTATGATAACGGATATCCGTTAGATGAGACCTTTGATATGTACAAAGACGCCTTATTTATTAGCAAATATATTTGTTATGATATCTGTTTACGTGAGGAACGTTTATGAGGAACTTATAAATAGTCAATAGGCTCTTTTTACATCAGAGTGCTCCATCGGAGATCCACGATGTCACTTAAGATCACGTGAAACAGTGATGCAAAGCTAATCAAATTTTTAAGTTATAAAAAATTTGTTGTTAAGTTTTGACTATAAGACCTGTCTTTATTATTAAAATGATTTACTTTTATATTTTATGGCTTATCCACTGTGAATACGGTTTTATTCGGTCGCCGATTATCCGCTTATAAGTCACAAACATTTTTGTTGCTATGGTATCTACTTTCGGTGTAGGATTCGTGTTTATCATTCAAAATTCATTTACTTTTCACATTATATGGGAGTGTGGCACTTAGATATCTTTTACAAGAACAAATATTGCTATAGTCATTGGCATAGTATTAAATACAATATATCTATGGTATCCATTTATGTCTGAATACCTAATTAGTAAATTTGTTGTGAATTTGTTTATTATTTTAATCAAAATTGGTTTAGGCGTTTTTGTTTTATATTTTAGAGCAGTGTATCTAACACATACATTTTTCAGTAGCTCATCCATTCGGATGACTTTTCACTTCTGCTTTCAGTGTTAACTGGGCCGAAGCCTCTAGGCGTGTTGCTTTTTCGTTTCCGTTTCAGGAAGCAACTATATACATAACTTGGGACTTAACGAATAATTAATCTTAAAATAACAATCATTTGACTCCATTTCACCTGATGTTAAATGAGAATGCAGTCTAGATTGGAGCATGATCATTCCCTAACAAGTGCTCATTGGATTAAAACGCGATTTATTATTTATATTGTTTAAATTATTTATCCCGACGTTTCAGATGCTTTTCAGCAACCTGAAAGCTGAACAATATAAATAATAAATCGCGTTTTAATCCGGTATACAGTATTTTATTTAAATGTGTGATACTCGCGTTAATAAAAGACAATATTAAGTGCTCATTGGCGAAAATTTTAAAACAGTTTGAAAACAAAAGAAGCCATAGTCATTCAAATGTTACTTGTATGCAGGGTTCCTCGTGGTCTAGAGGATGTGTCTAGATACCCAGACCTGTTCGCTGAGTTGCTGCGTAGCGGCCAGTGGACCGTACAGGAACTAAAGAACGTAGCTGGACTGAACTTACTGAGGGTCATGCGACAAGTGGAGAAGGTAATTTTTTCTATAAACGTAAAACAAATTCAAATTCAAAATCATTTATTAATTTAGGTAACATAATTTACACTTATGAACGTCAATAAAAAATACATATTAAATGCTTCTAATTTTACATTTACTGCAAGTACTCAAATTAAGGGCGTAGAACGGACGAGAAGAACTGGCAATAAACTCGCCGCCACTCTTTTTAATCGCCAAGTTTTTCGTTTTACAATTTTTTTGTAAGAGCTAACCATTACACCATGTTCCACGTGACATCTTTAAGTAATTAACTACAATAATTAAAAATATATATATAAAAACGAAAAAAATAAAATAAAAAACAAAGATTTGTCCTCTATCAGCAGTAGGCATGGTGAAATTCATGTTAGTTACACAATAATAGCTCAATAATGGCACCGATTTTAATTATATCTTATTTGTTGGATTCGTCATGTCCCGAATAACTATTAACATATCGGAAAAATCCAGGAAAAATATGTGCAGAAAATTAATTTTAAAATAAATTATATTCGGTACCTACTCCGCCATCTTACGCAATTGACAGCTTGATAGAATTCTTTTTTTTTTGGATCCAATATTCAGACAGGAAAACGAAAAAAAATCGTCTACAGGCAAGTAGGTGATCAGCCTTCTGTGCCCTGCCTGAACCATTTTTTTAAGCTTGTTTCCTCGGGATTCGAACCCACCACCTCCAGCACAGAGCCACAGAGGTACCTTATTCGCATGGAATATGTTAATTAAAACCAGTTTTAAATTTTTATTAAAATATTTATTTTAGCACGAATTTACACAGACCGTATAATATACAGATTTTATGTCGTACTAAACTAATATTATCCTGTTTAAAATTATATTTTATTGAATCATCTCTTTAAGATGAGCTTGTTATCGCGTTGATAAGATTGTTATGGGCCGTAGGTAAGAATCCTGGCGAGTCAAATTTCCGTATATTCCTCTACACAACTTTGTGCTATAAAATGGGAGGGATAAAAAACGATGACCTAATCTAGTAATGAAGTGCAATTGTGCGTCATGGTTTCAGTCTAAGGACCCCTGAATGCCTGAAGTGACGAAAAATTAGGTCGACAGCGCATCATTGATTTTTCTAGATATCGACAGACGAGCATGAGGTTTACTTGGTGGTAGGTGATAGCCCAGCTACAGAACATAAGTCAATGATGCACGGTCGACCTACGAGTACTTTTTACTTCGAGCATTCGGAGGTCCATAGATTACGACCGAAACGCGCAATGTGCACTTCACGGTTTTTCCATATGAACGGTGATACGTCGGTCGGAATTTCGATATTCCTCCTATCCGTTTAATGCCCGAAGTGACTTAGATGTGGGGAAGACATAATTATAGAAAATTATTAACATGTCGAACCCGCAAGGTCTACCAACGCCAATGAGCCAAGTGATTGATGTCCACTGGCTAAGGTATCATTAATTATTTTCAATTCAGTTTTATTATCACGCGTTTATCGCGGGGAATTGTTATCAAGCTCTACAGGTTTGGAATAACCTCCGTTTAAAGAGCACGTCTTGTGGATTTTATCCCTATTGTAAGCAGATGTTCGTCTAATATTGACATTAGTGTAGCGGTGCCCCGCTGAGCACCTGTGTATATATATAATTCTATTAGTTTGCTCTGTAAGCTTAGAATTATCGAACCTTGCAAATTCAGAATAGTTCAGACGTGTGTTAATTGTAAGGCTCTTAGGGTCTCGCTAGCCCTTAAATTCCATCCCTTAAAGCTATGGCAAATGTTATTTATGTGAATTGATAGGTACAGTAGGTCTACCAAAATCGAACGCAACGAACGGAACGAAATGAGAGAACAACTTGGTATTTATCTTATGAAGAAAACATTTTCAATTCTATTTACGATTATAATTACGTTCAAAGTAATGTCAAACGAAGACAATGTTAATTGTGAATGAAGGATCGATCATCGGATTCGTAATAGGAAAATGTACGTCAGCCGAAACTTCGTATTTTCTGGTAATAGGCCTCCTGATATCTTGGTGTCTTATGGCTATCCATTGGCCATAGAGACTCAAAAACCTAGCTTGCGGTTTATTTATGACTTATATAATTACGTTAAGGGCATTATTATTTTTCTTTTTATGATTGCTTTAAGGCAAGCCGGGCTTTTGGGCTTATATGATTATCCCGCCACTGTAACTACCAACAATTATGAATTACTGATACGCTTGGTTTATGTTTTTTCCTGATTCGTAAATATATAGACTTTTGACGGGCTCGTTGGCGCGTTCGGTAGAACATCTGCCGTGCGCATCAATGGGCCGTGGCTTCGAATTCCACCGAAACGACATGTTTTGACAATTTTCTGTAAGCATGTTTTCTCCACGTCTGGTAACTTCGGGCATTGAACGGGTGGGAATATCGAAAATCCGACCGGATAACGCACCACCCTTCATAGATGACAAAAATTAGGTCGACAGCGCATCATTGACTGATGTTCTGTTGCTGACGTATCACCTACCATCAGATAAACCATGATGTTCATGAGAAGCATGAGCTCGTTTGTCGATATCTGACATAAAAAATCTAACTGTTTTTCCTGTTATGGATGTTGGTTTATTACCTATTAGGAATTCAGATATCACTCCTCCCTCCCAACCGCTTAATTCTAGGGAAAAATATATTTACAGAAAAAATTATCCGCGACCCATCGAAGTGCAAGGCACTAACACACCAACAAGCTAATTCTTATTAAAATATAATAGGCAAAAATATAACATGGATAAGTGATATATCGCAGAAATCTTTATGTTAAACATCTATAACTTTTTAGACATAGCAAAAAATGAGACAGGCGTGGATTATATTCTTGCAATGTGTAGCAAATTGTCTTTAACCGAAACGAAAGTGAAATACTTCGGAAATTTAAGGCGAACTTCTTCGATTAACTAAAGACGGCACAGGTGTTTGCCTTAATAGCAACTGGGATATTTACGAAGAACGCTCCATTTTTATAGACTTTTAAAGATCCAATGACGCTAAAGTGCTTGAATATATCTCTTGTTTTTTAACGTTAACAGTTTAAATTTTTGTTTGGGCAGCGAACCAACGTATTGATTCGCAATTTTAGCAAGCCATAACTTGAACAATTTTGTTCCAGTTCTATAGGCGGTGAAATGTCGGATTCATTTGTTTTTCTGTCTATATAAGCCTACTATATACATCTATATCTTCTATACTATTACTATAATTACTATAATTACTATATTACTATATACTATATAATATTATACTTAAAGGGAAAAGTTTTGTATTTTTATATGTTATGAATAAACTCAAAAGCTACTGTACCGAAAATTCTTTCACCAATAGAAAGCTACATTATCAGAGAGTTACATAGGATATGTATTTTTGTGTATAGTATATCTAAATTACACCCGTGTGAAGCCGGGGCGTATTGCTAGTTATTAATAAAGTTATATGAAAAATAAATTGGACATGAACTCCACATACTTAAAAAAATGAGTCTTACATAAAACATCAATATTTCTGTCTGATTTTTATATTTTCATATACTATATATCTAAAAAAAATTCTTATATTTAATGAATTTAAAATTAAAAGATTTAATTTTATACAAACTTATAATTTATTAAAATGATAGAAAATAGTATGCGCGGGACGCGTACGTTACCCACCAGTGTATTATTCTATTCATCCCCCCTCCAGTCCCTTCAAATCTCGATGGCCCGTTCACCTCCAACCAAATTATACTCATAGAATCTTGATCAAACATTATATTTTGTAGGAAATAATATTTTCTTATTCATTTATAATAAACGGCCGGGCAAAATAAGGTGAAGATATAATTCATATGAAGATGAGTAGTGATGGTAGCCAAAGGACATTAATCAATGATGCATTACCTGCATATTTTTTACTTTGAGCATTCAGAACTTCTGTCCAATTTCCTAAAAAAATTGAAAATTCAATCCTTGTTCGAAACACTGAGGCCACTTCACTTCAACAAATTCGGTTCGTTTCATATAAATGCATGAATACTTTTTTCGGTATTTCAAAAAAAGAATATCGGAATTAAGAAGGCTATGCAAATGAAACCACGAACATTTCCAATCAACATCATTGTTTCAATCAATTTACACTTTGTTCAGTATTTTAATATTCTGCACTTGTTTCAGTGATATTTTTTCCGTATAAAATATAAATAGACATTTATTGAATAAGAATAAGAATAAATTTATTAGGTACAAAACAAACAAACAATAAGAAAAAAAAATACAAAATCAATAATATAAAAATTGGAACATAAATCGATACAAGGCGGTAGATTAAGTCCCAAGGTATACATTTTAATAATAATAATAAAATCATTTTCTTGCTTTAAAACATGGTAAATAAATATTATGTAAACGCATGTTTTGCTATTTAATAATGAATAGCATGCAAATATTTTAAGTTTTAAAATATTTATATTAATTATTATAATTTAGAAATTGTCATATGAATTTTATTATTTTTAAACGTTCTTACTTATTCTCACTAATGATAGTATTCTTATATTATATAATTATTATGAATGTATGGTAATAGATAACTTCAGAAATCAGAAGTAACGAAAAATAACTAATAACTGAATACTAATTTATAAAAATATAATAAAATTAACACTTCGTCAGAAAAGACAATAATTGACACCGCCTATAAAAATAATCGATGCTGTTCTTAAGTTTAAATATTCTAAGTAGCCTTTTTTATTAAATAGTCATATTATAAATTATTGTTAATTGTACTGATAGCTTGGCGAAAAAAATAGGCCGGAAGCGAATTCCAATTCAATCCAATCCTATATCTACTCATAAAGAGTGAAGACATCCGTTTCACGTTTGCGTGTGCAAAATTGTCGTTTGATTTTCCAAATCTCTCAGATCTAGAGGACTACTTCATCTCTAATGACATTACATTTCTAGTGTTGTCTAGCTTGCAATCAGTTCAATGGGGTTGCAGCGTAATTATCAGATTCAATCCGAGTGCCTGTATTCGAGAGTAAATGGAATTCCAGACAACCTTACCCCCTTACTGTAGAACATAGTTGAATTAAACGAACTACCTATAAAGTATATCAGATTAGATAAAGCTATTTTAGCCTATATTACGTGATGATCGTGCTCAAAGGCTTTCTTTTAACTTGACCAACATGACTGAAATATTATATTTATTTTGTCTAGGATAAACCTCTTATAACTCATATTCTTCAGTACTAGAACTACGGTAGAGTAGGTACAATAGAAGTTACCAGACGTGAGGAAAACATAGTTATAGAAAATTATAAACATGTGGTCCCGATGGGATTCGAAACCGCGACCCATCGATTCGGATGGCAGGTGTTCTACCTAACGAGCCAACGAGCCCGTCAACTTATAGCTCCTTGTTATTTATGTACATTGTACATCTATACTATAAGATTTGTATTTTTGTATGTTATGAATCAACTCAAAAATAACTCGACCGATTTTAATAGAATAGCTAACCAATACATAGGCTATTTTTTGTGTACAAATATACATTGTACCAGGCTTAGACATAGGCCTAAGCCTAGGCGGATGGCTAGTTAATTATAGATTGGAAACTACATATTAAGGCGCAAGTGCGTAGGACTTTTGCTTCCCCTTAGATCGAATCATCACTTGCTATTAGATAAACGGTAAAACTACTGGTGAAATGTGAGCACAATCATAAATAAATATAAAATACTAATCAATATTGTTTTTCAGGTACGTGATGAAATGCGTACAAACGGCGTGGAACCGGAAGAACATCCCGACTCACCCAACGACAACGGCAACTGTACAAGTAACGCCTTCTTCCTGGACTTTGTCTAAATAACGATATAACGGCCTATACATGTCTGCATATAACTAAGCAGAAGTCATCCACATTGCAATCATATTTTATACCCTACGCTACGACTAGATACCGCGCTATAAAGAAAAACCAGGTTCCTGAATGCGGCAACTCAATATTGATATTGTTAAAACACTGAGATTCGTTATATTATTTTACTGTGAAATTTATGACGATTTATACAATACTTACTGATGGTATGTGATGCCAGTATCTTTCTTGTTTCTTGTAGTATTATTTTTATAGTTTGACTACGCAAACAGGCATTTTGCTCCGGCGGTACGCCGAATTCGTCGTAGTATTTGTTGCCGCATTTTTTAAGCCGCCAACGGTATCTAGTCGTAGCGCGCGGATACCAATTATTAATCTATGTTTTATACCTATAAAATTAATATTGACATAAAATAAACGCATAAATGATGTATGCAAAATAGTGCTGCTCTTTTTATGAGCAGTATTTGAAAATGCAATGTTTCTATATTAAAATAACAAATGCCCAGTCATGAACCATATTCAATACTTTTACTACATAACAATTAACAACGTTGTTATCCAAGGATATTTGTTAATTGAATATAAAATGTCTGCATTATTTGAAAATTTATGTTTAATGTTGTTCCATCAATTGTAACCGAAACCACGCCCTGGTTATTCATACGTAAATGATTTATTTTATTTCATATTAAAATACATAAAACCAAGAGGTTTAATTTGAACTATACCCTCGATATTCCTCAACTGATTTACACAAATAACTGTCTCCATAACAAAAGAAATCGTAATCTGACATTCGTTTTTATGTTTTCTCAAATATTACTATCGAAAGATGACTCGAACTTTGCCGGCAAACATGTATAATCCAAAACGAACTTGGCACGAAAGCAATTTTATTCAAAGTCATTCATGAGTATATAATATCTTATTATATTCACCAAACTGTCATTGGTTTCAAGAAACCTTCAGCTTTAATATATAATCTAACACTGTCCCTCTGACGTCGAAAGACATGCAAATTCGCTATTCACGTAAACAGCTTCGTTCAACAATAGAAATAAGATGTAACGGAAATCAAAGATATCTTCGCAGTATCTGAACATTGAGGCATTCAATAAAGCATTTCTCGGAACAATGTTGAATATAATAAGACGCTTTCACATTGACTGGTAAAACACGCTACCCTGTCTTTATAAGACTTTCTTCTGGCTTTTCGCGGAAGCCTTATCTAACAATCAGATAAGAAAAAAAGGGAGATTATAGCCAAATTTCAAAGAACTTGCTATTTAAATATTGTTTTTTTTTCTCTCTCTCTCTAGCTCTCTTTATTTCCTTTTATTGAAGTGACGTGCCAGTTGTTTTTTTTTCAACGTACCTACTAGTTACTACATACTCTGTGAAAGCGTCTCCACTACTTCCACTCTAGTTAAATCCGTTGTATGTCCAGGAATATGATCTTCAAATAATATAATATGTTATTGTCTCTTTTATAAAAAAATACAACATTAGTTAATCAATTAGTTCAAGATTATTCCGTGATTTAAATTGAGTAAAATAATCATCCCGTTTACATTTTTAACTCCTAAAACCAATCTGTATTTTGTATGAGAAGTGATTTGAAATTTCATACAAATAACAGCTCGACGATACGAATACTTTTTCGATAGTTGTTCGTGCTAGCCCTGTTCTATTTTTATTTTTTTATCTGATGTTGACAGACGAGAACGAAGCTTATTTGATGGCTATAACTCAGTCACTTCAATCCTCAGATTAAGTACCTACTTCAATCAGTGACAATCCTACTAGAAACTACAACTATGATTTTTTGATTTTAGGATATAAAAGAGACAGTATACAGTATTATGAATATTTAGTATAAGTGTCAATAAATATAGTCAGTGTTGTAGTGCATGATAGATCCTCAGTAACCACTTCCTCTTCCTCTTCGATGCCTGTTCCTGTAGGGCGAATTATCCTCACGCATCGATATATTTCATTACTACGAGCAAGCTTTATTACTATGTGAAGGCTAAATTGGTAATGAAATATACTATCGATGGCCCCCTATGGCTATCCTATGTCCGAAAATGGCTTCGATAAAAAATAAGAGTTAAAATGATCTATTGCAAAAAATGCACGATACTACTTTAAAAAATATATATATTTTTTAAAATTATGTAAGTATGTTAAATACTTATGATTTTTTCGAAATCAATGTAACTTTTATCTAGAGATTTAAATGTCACTGAATTGATATATGTACAATTGGTTATATTGATTGTATCTACTGGTGTTTTATTTTTTGTAGGTACGATGATCATTTGTTTATTCCTTTTCTTATAATTATATGTTTGTGTGTATCAAATAAAGTATTCTAATTCCAAACGAAATTATTATATACCAAAAAATATTTTTTCTAGTATGCAAGGTCTTTTTTTTAACACTATTCAACTAATTTTCAAAAGTAAATGAAATATTAAATGTATTATATTTTTACTTTAAAAAAATATAATAAACACATTTAAAAAACATCAAACTGTAAAATTTTTCGAAATATATTATTTACCTATTTTTAATAACAGTTTCTTTTTTTTAAATTATTTTTATTTGTGTGTGTCCAGATAATCTATTTAGGTAGGTATTCTTTTATACATAATATGTATAATGTACATATATACCAAAATAGAATACTACGTCTTCCTACTCAAGAAACCGGGCGAAGCGTATCAGCCAATAGCGAAGCTAATCCGAATGGACTTATCGAGGCATTTGAAATTGGAAATTATGTTGTTCTAAATTGAAAATTGAACGATTTATCTGATTGGCTACTTAGATTACATAACATTACTCCGTACCTACCTTATTGATAAAAAGCCCTTAAAATTACGTTTTTTAATGATATAAGATGAAAATAATCCTTTTGTGCATATATTTATTCAAGTGGTAGTTTTTAGATAGTCAACAAGTTTTAAACAATGTTATAAAAGCAATTGTTTAATTTTTATACTTTTATAAATAAAACGTTTTATGAATTAATATTGTATTAAACGAGTACATATTTAAAATGATTTTTAAAAACAAGCTTTTATCTGCCATTCTGGGCTGTTTATCCAGCCAAATGAGACTAATACATTGTGGTTTCTCCAAAATCCTATGACCACCTTCCTATCTATTATAAGACCAGCTCAATGATACCATTATTAACGATAGAAAGAGACAAAATTTTTCGCACTTTCACGTCCTCTCGTAAAGTAAGACGGCAAAAACACTGCTCTTAGAGATCATGGTACCGCATCAGATGAATCTAAATAAAAGCTTGTAATTTTATAATATTATTATAAATAAGAACGCCATTTCGGACGCTATATATCCTTCATTTCCTGTGTGAACATATAATCATTATAACATTATAATATTAGTGTAGGAAATGTACAATTTAAATTATTGTCACTATCAATTACTCCTGTTTCATATTTTAACAAGTTTGACTGTATGTAATACAGAATTAGATCTTATTCACCGAACTGTTATGAAAATAATCTAAATAGGTATGTTACAACTATCAAAAACTGGAAAATTTTCTGATAATCTATGGAATATGGGGATATTTCCTTTGTATGGTTGGCATTTAAGGCAAGCCGGGCTTTTGGGCTTGTTTAGTGGTGCCACCACTGCGTAAAACACTTCTGGTGAATAAGAAATGTTTCTGTTAATGTTTTTACGAATGTCATATACTCATTGTACCGAATATACGAAATGGTACATCATATTCATGTTGGTATTTTCATTAAGGGGGGAAATAGGTTTAGAAGACTCAAAAACTTGATTTTTTTTATGTCATAGATTGTTAGTAAAAGTATTAAAGAATATGTTCCCAAAATTTTAACGAAAAAATTCAATTCGTTTTGGAGTTACAGGGGTATTTAGGTGAGCGTCGCACCTTACATGCCGGATCGTACAGTATGTAAAACCGGATGGTCACTCGGATAGTCTTTTCATCAATTAATAATAATAATCAATCAATCAAAATGTACACAAAGTTTAAATAAATTATATACATTTCTTCCATATGAAAAAAAATTATGAAAATCCTTACAAAAACCTCATTCTAAACCTATTTCCCCCCTTAAACAAATGATGGTCCACTTGAGCATTTTCATTGGGTACGGAGAGATAACACTGTAATAGTCCACTGCATAAATGGACGCTGTTAAGCAATACAGAGTCAACCCACACGGTTGCCATTTTGAGAAAATTGGGTTTGAAGTTTTAATTAGGTTTTATTAAATTTCTTTTAAAAATTAATAGAAATAATAGAATTTTTTGTAATTATTATTATAACACTAAATTTATATCGTTTTTTTGGTACCAATCAAAGTAATAGAATTTTGTGCATAATTGTTAAATATTCTGAACATGTTAGGGTTTCATGCCTACTAGTTTTTGTAAATATTTTTGCTGTTAAAACGATTTAAATGGTATATATCTCTTTTGAAATATGTACTCCAGTTCATAAGGAATTGGTATTAAAATTTACATTTTTATCATTTTGTGGGTTGACACTGTATTGTTTAACAGCGTCCAAATATACTTGTCATTTTTAAATTCATTTATTGTATATTTATATCCTTTCAATAATAGTAGCTGACGCCCGCGTTGACTTCATCTTAAGCTGAGTTTCTAAGCAATCTAGTTAAACGAAGATAATTTTATTCCCGACATCCGATTTCGGTTAAACAAAGTATTGATGTTAACACAGACTAACCTATGTGTCAAAGTTATATGAAAATCAGTTCAGTATCTTCAGAGTTTAGCGTGAACAAACAGACTTAGTTAGGTTAGCAACACAACACAATTTATAAATAAGTTTAATATGCGTCTTTCGTTTAATAAGTGAATTACTTTAATACAAAAAATATGAATTTAATATTTTCTTAAATTTAAAGGTCGGTAACACATCTACAATCCCTCTGGTATTGCAGATGTCTATGTGCAGCGGTGATCTCTTACCATCACGTGAGCTGTTCATGTTAAAAAAAAGCGTTCTAATAATACAATGTTATTCCACTTTGACCTTTGTACCCATATTCAAGATCATAATGAATATTAATTCCATAGATTTTCGATGAATATGACGATAGTAGTTATGACTGAATAAGTAGGCTTAGATAATATCGTTTAAAATATTAATTAATATTACAAGTGACAAAGTTTAGAACGGTGATTTTTGCAGTGTACGAGTATTACAGTTATATCTCACCTATCCAATAGCATTTGTTTATACTCCTTATAAATTATAAATATGATTTCACTATCGGAGAATTCGACATAATGTCTTAGAACGACTGAGAAATTTTTGAACCTTTATCTAGTAAATATCTCGTCTTAAATCTACCTGTTATTTTGTGATTTGTTTATCATCCTAAATGTAAATCGCACAAACGCACATTTCTTCAAATTAAAATATACATATTGTTTAATAAATTCACAGTTATGGCCGAGTTTGATTTATTTTTAGTTTAATATTGTTTAAGTTGCAAATGCAATACATAGTGGTACTTAAGGCCAGGGGCGTTGCTACTGCCGTATCAAAGGGGCCCCCAGCTACAGGGGCCCCGAATCCTTGTAAATGAAAATTTACCATCCATTAGGGCTTTGCCGCAGTTAGGAAGAATTATTTAAGACCAAAGACATGGGCCCCACCAAATTTTGTTACAGGGCCCATTAAAGGTAAGCTATTCCCCTGCTTAAGGTTCATTTACACGATGCCATTTTCTTATCTTATACATACAAGATCAACAATTGACATCCAAGAATTGTAAGCAACTGTTTACACGCGGATATTATGTGCTCTTTATACCAAGAAAAACATTGAAACAAAACTTGTATGAAAAATTAAGAATGTTACGTATTGTTTAGACCGTACAAGTCATTTTGCTTCAATTTAGTTGTATGCAACATGCAAGAAACTTGCACTGTGTAAATGGGCCTTTACTGAGTAAATGAACCTTCGAGTCTTGGAAATACGGACTGAATAAACAGAGAATTCGACGTAATTGTCAGAATTTGAAAATTATCTTAATAGCCGTTTCCTCTCCGCCTCACTGAGCTCTTGTTTGAAACTAGAATTAAATAATCATTTAGTTTGAAAATTTAATAATTTATGAAAACAATTAGTAACTATTTCCATTCTTCTTCAATTGCTCTTATATTTAATTTCAAAATTTCTCTTAAATTTAACTTTACTTTAGAATCGAAATGGGACCTTAATCAACTAAGAATTCGAGTTTTTAATCAAAAAATTCTCTTGAATCACAGCTGTTTAATTGGAAACCATAGACCATCGTAATATATTGCGAATAACATGACTGACGTTTGTTACCAAAGATTGATATTGACATTTCAAACAAGATTCGATAAGCGTTCGCGGTTAATAAATAAGCTTATTTTGTTCTTTATAAATATATAAAAAATTAATAATAATTTTAAACTATGAATCATTTTAATTCGTTTGAGAAATGTAAATAAAAGTATCGTAATGACTTGTATCAGCATCACAACGGAGATGATATTGCAAAAATAGACACAAAATGCGTTGCCTCTACGGTTGCTCAGCACAATAAAATGATGTTAGAACTACTCGTATTTATAATCCCTTTTGTTTTCAACTTACGGAATAGTTTAAAACGGATTTTGCTTAACACACTGCCGTTGTTTAGAACTGTATTCAGCTTATGAAATACTTGAACTTAAACCGTCGAATATTCAATATTACACTTCATTAAGTTTCAGACCTCAATCTAGGAGAGCTAGACTCAAAATTGAAATATTGTACATAGCTCTGAATATAATTACCTCCGTATTGAGAAAGTTTTCGAATTCGAACATGAGAAGCAATGTAGATCCCGATTGCTATTGGTTTTGATTTCGCCGTATTTGAATGAAGAGATATAGTCAGTTGACTAAATTGCAATATGTCCGATCTAATAACATGGCTGCTTTTTAATTTAATTTAGTTCGCATTCGGAATAATATTTCTGCTAAACCTGAAACCGTTTTCAATAGCATACAGTCTGTACAAAATGATTTTATCGATAACGCTACGTGTTCATTAGTTCATTCCTATTTAAATATTTTATTCGATGTTGTTTTCAAAACAGATTAAATATTTCAGTATAAAATAAAACTACATATTAAAATACACCATATAATTTCGCTCGATGGTGTAATGGTCGTTTTACTTCGTAGCATAGGTTCGATTCTCGTCTGGATGTTAATTCTATACATTATTTTTTAAATTCTATTTTACCAAAAACATCCATTACGATAACCTATTTTAATCATATAATATACTACCAATTGCCCCCGCAACCCCCCTTGTGGGTTGAATTTCGTAAAATCCGTTCTTAGCTGACCTCTACTCGGCGAAAGGAATATTCCTACCATATTTCAAGTCGCTACGCCTTATGGTTCCAGAGATATCGTGATGAGTGACTATATAGGTGGAAATCTCTTTTATATATATAGATTAATAAAATAGAAACACTACTTCCGACATTTTCATGTCAACTGACGTTAAACTTGACTTGTTTCCGGAAATGTATTCAAAATTCGTATCAGATATATGTGTTATGCATCCGAAACTAATATCTGAAACATACTGTCAATGAATTTATGGCTTAATAATTTGTCGCTAATGCGATGTCGATAATTTCGCAAATTCGATTCAACAAGCTGAGATTATCCTTTTGTCAATTGTATTAATGTGCGTTTGTGTGGTGTTTTATTTGGCGCACTTCTGCTAACTCTCTGTGGAGAACACCGACGAACTTTTCTATTTGTCGAGCAATCAATGCGCCATATAATATTTTTCTAAACTGTTTTATATTCGACACACGATTATAAATATTAAACACTTGATGTATACTATGAAACGTTGTTTTATTTCTTCTGGTAACCCCATAATCAGTCAGTTGCATACTAGTTATGTTGGTAAAAAAGGTAAAGTTTGAGAGGTTGTAGGGAGTAATCTCTGTAGCATAGGTCACTAGCACCCGGTGCGAGTCCCAAATTTGCCGCCCCCCTCATTTTTACAATTGATTATACAAGGCCATGGTAAAAATGGTACTCTTATTATATAGCACAAACCTGAAGAGAAACTCTGTCATTACGGTGAAGTACTAACATCAACAAAAAATTGACGACAAAAAACGTTACCTGTGAAATGCCGCCCCGTCAAAGTGTCGCCCTGGAGGGCGGATCTACTGAACCGATTTTAAAAATTCCTTAAAGCTATATAAGCTACTTTTTTGAGTACATCTATTGTACCCGTGCGAACATGGGGAAGACATTTTCCGTGTCTGTTTCACTGATCATTTTTGTTTATATGCAATAGCATACCTAATAAGGTCTGTCTTGTTCTGAATTGATACGATATTCTCAAACCATCTTCTCTATTGAAGTTAGGATGTTTTTTAATTTCAATAGCCTCACGTACTAATCCTTGCAAAAGAAAGTAGATTCTTTCCCAGACTAGTACGTGAGGCTATTGAAATTAAAAAACATCCTAACTTCAATAGAGAAGATGGTTTGAGACTTTCCAACACCTGGGATCCAGTTATTAAAAATCTAAAGCCCCAAATCCAACATACTAAAAAACAAGAGGATACCGTTAGTCAATATTGTCATAATATAGAAAATTACAGTAAATATCAACTCCGTAGGAATAGATGGCGTTAATATGTAATGATTGTAAAACAAAACTTGGCGATTAAAAAGAGTGGCGGCGAGTTTCTTGCCAGTTCTTCTCGTCCGCTCTACGCCCTTGATTTGTGAACTGGTAGTAAATGTAAAATTAGAAGCATTTAATATTAGTAATATTAGTGATTTAATATGTATTATTTTTTATTGACGTTCATAGATGTACATTGTGTTACCTTAATTAATATATTATTTTTAATTTAATTGAATTAAATATGGCAACTTTGTGACATTTCAAATATAAGACAACTGTCATCTTTCAGTCTCCCGCGACCACGGTTGCTGAAAAGCATCCGAAACGTCGGGATAAATAATGTAAACAATAAATCGCGTTTTAATCCGGTATACAGTATTTTATTTAAATCTTATAATGTTTATCACTGACTTATACAAATAAAGATAGCCAGTAACACATTTCAATGCAGTGTTTCAGAATATTTTTTAGGTACCTACTTAGCTATTAGTTTATAAATTATTGATTCACTTTTTTGTTTAGGTACGTACGTACACAAAAAAATGTATGTATATACAAAAACAATAAAAAAAATTATACAAACTAAGAACTCGTAGTATAAAACAGAAAATATTATAATTATTAATTATCAATGTATCCGTAGACAGTTATTATTAGACTTTCCTCGCAACTTCGCTCACAAATAAATGTAAATAAGTTAGTAGGTACTTACATAAAACATTAAAAAATAACTAGTGGAAAAACCTACGCGTAAAGAGCTATATATATATTTCTACCAATTTTTAATAATAATCCTACTTGACAAGCAAAAACATACCTTCTGAACCTATATTGAGAATTGAGGACGCTTTGTCCATCGCGCGATCTTTATACGGCTACGTGTTAGGGTTGTACAAAGATAATAAAAAATAAAATAAAACATAGGATAAAAATAATTATTTATTTGATAATCACATTATGTAATGTACATTATGCGCGACCTTCACCGAGTGTTAATATGTATATGTGTTTTGTAGTGGTGTTCTAGAAAAATTACCACAACTTTTCTCATAATCAAAATTATTTTCTTTGTTAGAAGTTTTCTGACCCGAATAAGAAATTTCGTGTCTGTAGTAAGACTTTACAGTTTGTTGCAAAAATTCCTCAGCAAGTGGTTTCGGCATTCAATTTTTTCAACTGAAAATTTTTCATACGGTCTTTTTTGCAAAAGCTTTGAATATGTGTTAGCGTCACCATCTGAGATAATACTACCATATATCCAATTATGCATTTCTATGCTTTTTTAAATCCTTCGATAATAATAGTTGACTCCATGCCGGTAGATGGTCCTGTAAACAAAATACAAGAAGTTTTAGTCCACTGATGCGGTTGCTTCGACCATTTATATAATAGATATTGAGTTAGATTTTAAAAATTTAATAATTTGTGGTAGCTCGTTGTGTACCAGTATTGCAGTATTACCAGAGAAACTTCTTAATTTTTTGTTCAATAGTAATACTATGATGTGAATTAACTGATCTCAAAATATCTTTATCTAATTTGAAAGCATCGCGTAGGTATACTGAATTCAGAAATAAACTAAAAAAACATATTTTAGAAATTATTGTGCAGCGAAGAGAAGCCCTAGAAAGAAATAGAAAAATCATTCTTAGATAATTTTGACCAAGTTTTGATGACTCGGCCGGCAAGTAGATACAGTTTACATATTATTCAAATGGATGGGTTTTCTTCCACCATTGTTGTTTTCTATATGAATTATTGTTGTTTGTGTTTTGTTTTTGTCTGTTTTTTGATATAACATGAAAAATTCAGAGAAGGAAATACAGTTGTTTATAATTTTTTTAAAACTCAAATATACAGATAATGATGTCTAGTTCTTTTTTTAATTTAAACAACGATAACACGTTCGCCTTTGTCAATGTTCGCCTAAGTACATAAATAAAAATAATCCCAACGTCAATCAAAAAATGGTCCCTGTAAATGAAACACACTGTACGGTAAGTTTGGATTATTGGACTAAACATTTATGTATGTTTTATCAAAATTGGCCCACGCGTTTGGACTCTAGAATAAACATAGATGTTGATGAACACATCACTCTTTTTTGTTGCGTAGTCGAATAAAAAGTTACGGGCTCACTCGCTCAAGATCGCACGTAATGTATCTACGCATAGTGTACCTATTGATAATCAAATAAATAATTATTTTATTTTATCATTATTTGTACAACCCTAACGCCAAACGAAGACCGCGCGGTGGACAGTTTTCTAAAGTTTGGCGTTGGCGCGTTCGGTAGAAGAACTGCGATGCGAGATAGGTCGTGGGTTCGAATCCCACCGGGACCACATCTTTATAATTTTCTATAAGCATGTTTTCCCCACGTCTGGTAACTTCGGGCATTATCGGGTGGGAGGAATATCGAAATTCCGTCCGGGTAACAAACTACCGTTCAATAAATAAAACATAAAAAAATCATTGAAATAGTATTAGCAGCGCAGCTGGCCCTACTGTAGGTATTATAATTCTGTGGCCGAGTGATGAGATTCGGTAAACCAATTTCTATTATGTTGCTTAGTAAATTGTAAGAAAACTTTCATTCAGTTCAATTCACTAGAAATATCTTTTCATACATTCTTTACTTACGAAATTATTTACTTATAATAATAAAGTTTCTTACCGTCTTGTTGCTATATTCTGCATATTCTTAAGTAAGTGATTTCGATGAGCAGCTTTCCATCTCTTCGCACTGTTAGTTTTATTTCAAAATTTTATTTTTGCGAGCAGCAGAGATACACATCTATCCTCGATAACGTTCCGCAGAACACTGGCGCGGTGCGGGCAGCGAGGAAATGAGCGAGCGTATGTCGTAAAACGCAAATAAATTTATATATAAAATTAAATATTAATTATTTGACAAAAAACAATCGATCATTAAACGCGTTTTGAAATTTGAATTTTTATGGAATATTTTTCATTACTACAACAAATGCTAATGAAGAGAAAAACTGCTTTGAAACAGAATTTAGAGGTATGTTTGAAGATTTTTTTAACACATTAAAGTATGTTTAATTATGTTTTGAAATCGACCACTATATGCAAAAAAGACTTAATAATATCATATGTTTTTTGGTTCTTAAAATTATGTACGGTTTAAGAGATACACTGATTTAAAAAACAATATTTTCAGTACCTAATCGTCTTAAACGTCATTCGAGTCGGTGATCCCGAATGCTTAACGCATCAAGTCAAGTAAGCTATATTTTATGAAATTTTTAATGTGTGAAACTGATTTTTTTTGCACAGAAAATTATATAATTCATGTTCATTTTCTATTGGAATCAAACTCTTGCACTGCTAGTACCAACGTCTTATTTGGGAAACAATTTCGAATCGAATTTATTCTTTGGAGAAATGAAGTACATGATGTGTATTTTTCATTTATATTTCAGTGGAATCGATAAAATAAAGTAGGTATAACATCGAACAGGAACATTATTACACTTTTATCATGAAAATTAACGGGCATTGAGGGGCTTAAGGTGACACTAGTCGACATTTTTTCCATAGAAATTTCGGGGGGTATTACTCCACTATTTAGCACCGTACATGCAAAGTTAAACATGATATCGTTTTGTCTCATTGTTAATTTTGTCTGTACGGATACAGAATGGTAAAATAAAAAACCATTAAAAAGTTACGAGCTACCAAAGATTCGTTTTTACTACCATTTTTTAACACAACTTTGGGCTTAAATTAGTAATAAAAGAAGTATCAAATTTTCAAAAGCACAATTATCGAAGAATACAATAACTTTTATTTGTAATTGATTTATGCAGTGGTTTTTTCATAAAACTCGATTTTCCAAAGGCTTTTTCGTATTTTTTTAGACGCCCCTTTTACTACGAATTATCGTGCATCTCACTTAATAATGACTGCCCCGGTGCGGTGCGGGAGAACATCATGCTTTTTGGCCTCGCCTACCAGTGAGTTCGAGCCCGCGACTTGTGCAACCTTAAATGCAAAACATGATAAAATGTAAAAGAGACATAAAAGAGTTTTATACTACACTTTCATACCGATTAACCGAGTAATAAAATATGTTTTCCACTAAGAGCCAAGCTTATAGTCTCATTTTTTGTTACATCGCCATAGACTATTTTGTTTATGTCAAATATCGACAGACGAGCATGAGGTGCACTTGATGGTAGGTGATACCTCAGCCACAGAACATCAGTCAATGGTGCGCTGTCGACCTAATTTTTACTTCGAGCATTCGGAAATCCATAGACTGTAACCAAAACGCGCAATATGCACTTCACGGTTTTTCCATCTATGAACGATGGTACCACTTGATATAATCATACAAGCCCAAAAGTCTGGCTTATATCAGCCTTCGAGCTATACTGAACATTAGAAATTCCATAGAAATCAGCGCTCACTGGATAATACTACATACAATAATAAACTCATTTTTTCTAATTATCACAACTTCTCCCAACCGACGAAAGTATCTAGGCAGTTTTTAATACTCTTTCCACTATCATCGATGTCCTGAGGTTGGCGGAGGTATTTGATATAATAAAGCAGGTCTGAAGGAAAACCCATTACAGTTTGTAACTAAGCTTGTATTACTAAAGCTGAGTTGACTTATGTATGATTTCTAAATTGACAACCACGTATGTAGTTCTAAATTCAAAATTATTCGATTTTAAGCTGAATTCGATGGGCTGAATGAAAGGGGAATTGAAATTTCACAAAGCTGCTACACTTACATGTATACGTAGATATCTATAGGGCTGATAATAATTGATATATGATTTACATTTGTTTATGGCAATAATGACTAATCATAAACTCTTGTTTTTAATCTTATTTAATTTTTTAAATACTTATTTTACCCTTTATTATATAAAAATGGGAATATCGAAGTTATAACTCGTTAATCGCTTTTTATAAATTTACAAAAAAGCCGTGAAGCAGTTTCTTGTAGATATCCGCTGGACTCACAGTCTTTCTCTAAAAAATAACTAATAATTATGCATAGAGAAAAAAAACCTTAAATACAACTTTGACCTTGCAACTATGAGTGTAACCTTAAGTATTAAACGCATATTTTATTTTTTGCATATTCGATAATTGTATTAAAGCCTGACTTTTTCTGTCTAGTCCAAGCGGATATCGGATCTATGGACAGAATACACCTTAATGTCTGTATATATGTACGCGTTCATTATTAAAACTGGTTATAACCGAATAAATTCAGAATATGACTGTGTATATTCGATGGCCGTTTTACATAACATACCTACGTTGTCGAGATGAATAGTTTCCACTTTCCCGCACCAAAGTGCCTTTACTATCTCAAGTGAGTTTCGTAGAACACGAACTGACACTTTTAAGCCAGTGTCTATCGCTTCTTACAAGTTTAACATATTGTGAGCATCCAATGCATCTAGAGATTTTTAGTGTTGCCTCTTTATGTACCTTTCTTGGAATTCAATCTCAGCTATTTTATTTGAGCTGCACTTTAAAAACGATTGGAAACATTTTCAGCACCTATTTATTTTAGACATTTGCATGCATACTATTGTCTTGTGTTAACGCGTTTATCACACATTTAAATAAAATACTTTATACTTCGTATCAATAGATGACGTTAATATGACAATTTTGTGATCAAAATTTCAAATCTTGCCGGTTCCTTTCCATGAGACCCACTTTTTGGAACCGTGCAACTAGACGTTTCATAAGAGCCTGCAAAGGCCTATTTGAAATAAAAAACTTTTGATTTTTGATTTTTTGATTTTGAAATCAGACAGCTGTCACCTTTCAGTCTTTAAACTGCAGTGACCACGCGTCACCACGGTTGCTGAAAAGCATCTGAAAGGTCGACATAAATAATATAAGTGGTAAATCGCGATTTAATCCGGTATAAAGTATTTTGTTAAACATTTGTATGCAATTTTAAAATATGTGACTATAATCATTGTCGAACTATTTTACTAAGAGCTTTTAACCTTCATTTTATGGACTTCTAAATGCATTAGAGTCAGCCAAAATTCACTTAATCTGAACAGCACGGCTATTTCACTTATAATCATGTCCATGTTTCGTTAACCATACGAAATTTCGATATTCCTCTCGTCCGTTATTGGAAGTGGCTTGGTTTTGGATAAATATATTTAGACACTAGCGACGCGCCCCGGCTTCACACGGGTGCAATGTAGATATACTATACACAAAAGCCTATGTTACTCGCTGATAATGTAGCTTTCTATCGGTGAAAGAATTTTTTGTAGTTTTTGAGTTTATTCATAACATACAAAAATACAAATCTTTCCTCTTTATAATATTAGTATAGATAACTTGGATGAAAGGAAGCTATTAGATAGTAGCTATTGTTGCAGCCTGCCAAAACTTTTCTTTATCGAGATGGCAAGCGACTTTCCTAAGAGCATAGGCATACATACATCCATACTCGACCTAGCAACCTTGATTGTACTTGTAAAGTATATTTTTGACCAAATGCACTTTAAATAAGAATTGTAATAACTTTTTTAAATATTATTCTCATTACAAAGAGTAAATTTTTGTATGTTATGAATAAACTCAAAAACTAATGGACCGATTTTAAAAATCTTTCACCATTAAAAAGATACATTATCAGCAAGTAACATAGGCTATTTTTTGTGTATAGTACATCTAGATTGCACCCGTGTGAAGCCGGGGCGCGTTGCAAGTCTTACAAATTTAAAAGATATCACAATATATCTTAACTTATAACTATAATGAATTTATATAATTTTAATGTAAAAGTTGAAATAAACATTTTCAAGTTAGCGTAGTGTTCATTGCTGGTGTCGATCTATAGGATGGTCATGGGATGGCTCTAAAATCTCAGATATGATGACCGAAGCTCTATTTAAAGCATACTACATACTACATAACCCACTCGAAAAATAAAAAATCTATTAATATAACGCTTCCAAATTTAAAAACTAGGACAAATATGATTGAAAAAATAATATGGAATTATAGTATGTATTATTCAACTTTTTATTTTAGAATTAATGTAGCTAATTGTTTTTTTTAGATATATTTGTTTTTGTTAGTAACCTTTATTTTTTTTAAAGTCTACTGCCGCATTAGGAATACCTGTAATGGCTGTTGATAATTAATATAATTTGGTGCCTCCTCGCCTTTCTTGCCCCAATGCCTTTAGAACTCTAAATCCGGCTCTGCCTGTCCAAACAGGGGGGTGTATCTCAACCTACAAAGGTCACTGTCAGGGGTGGATTTGTAACACTTGCCGCCCTAGGCCTATGGAAGAATGCCGCCCCCCTACTCAACGCACGAAGAATTTAATAATATATGAGGATATTTTAGTAAAATATCAGGAAATTCTGTATATGATAAAGTGACATTAGTCAGTGTTGTCATCTGATGCATACCATTTTTATTTGTGAGTTTCGAACGTTGAAGTATAAGTTCACAGATTTCTGCCGCCCCCGAAATTTTGCCGCCCTATGCCTGGCCTACTCGTCCTATAGGGAAATCCGCCCCTGGCCACTATGTCAAATAATGTTACGTAGTTAGATTTTAACGGTCTTATTCATAAACGAAAAAGATTTATGAAACTGGTGTGAGTGGGAGAGTCGGGAGTGGTCGACCTAGGCGAACGTACCTCGATCAGATCGGGGACGTTCTGCAAAAGGGCCAGATCAAAAGTACTCGTAACCGTCGAGTGTGTATGAAAGCATTGATGAAAGTAGAAGAAGCGAAAGTGGTATGTAAGGATCGGAGCATATGGAATTCCGTGATCTCTGCCTACCCCAATGGGAAAGAGGCGTGATGAATATGTATGTATGTATGTAGTATAAGCTTCATATAGTTAAAATATGTTCTGTTTCTTTCGTTCTGTAGTCTTTTTATATTCGATAGAGCGAAACAAAACATATTTTAACTATATCAAGATTATACTACGTTGATGAATAAGACCCTAAGTTGTTAAAAAGTTACAGAACTACCCTCCAGCGACCGATAGCAAATAGTTATGGTTAACAGTGTTGAAAACCACCCACAAACCCCTTGTGTGGTTCCGAAGGTAATGAGAGAGTAAACAACTACAGTGGAAATATTAATGGTATAACTCGATAGAAGCTGGCTCCTACAACTCGCTTCAGTCACTCTTGGCAGTACTCCAAATTACCGCAGCGACCGGTCGAAGGATTTCTTTCTTGTATTATGCAATCTTTGATCTCGGATATTATCAAGGAGTGTCTATTGTATTCTGATATAAAACTTCGTCTAATTTTTTCTTACTTTTTTCTGCCTTTTTTTTTTACGTCAGATATCGACAGACGAGCATGAGGTTCACTTGATGGTAGGTGATACCTCAGCCACAGAACATCAGTCAATGATGCGCTGTCGACCTAATTTTTACTTCGAGCATTCGGAATTCCATAAACTGAAACCGAAACGCGCAATACACTTCACGGTTTTTCCATCTATGAACGGTGGTTCGTTACCCGGTCCGAATTTCGATATTCCTCCCACCCGATCAATACCCGAATTACCAGATGTGGGGAAAACATGCTTCCAGAAAATTATAAACATGTGGTCCCGGTGGGATTCGAACCCACGACCCATCGATGCGTACGGCAGGTGTTTTACCGAACGCGGCAACGATCCCGTCAAATGCCTGTATGGAATTCCGTGATCTCTGAATACCAAAATGGGAAATAGGCGCGAAATATATGAATGTATATATATGTAACGAACTATATTATGTAATCAAAATTATATTTTAAATCTAATTATCATAAACAAACATATTAATGGTGAAGTGATTTCACTTCTTAAACGTGTGTCTGCCATTCTTTTTTTGTTAGCTACAAACAGTATTTATGAACCAAGTCATAGGTAAGGGACCATTCATAAGTAAAGGGGGATCGACGAAGTGTGACATTGTGTGACAGGTCCTAAGTTTCGCGACGTCACATTTCAAAATCTTAGACATCTAATTGTTAAAATGCCATTAACGAAAAACTTAAAAATATTTTCAACTCTACCCGTATGAATATAATATGGTTTAAATTGTTTTATTGGCGAGCTCATACTCGCTCTACTAGTGTCACGTGCTAGCCGCCTGAGCTCTTTGTAAATGTAATAATTTTGGATCTGCTGTTTTAATTTAATAATTTCTAGATGTAAAATTGCATATGTGACGTCAGACTAGGGAGGGGGGTCTCACAAAGGTCGACCAACTGTGACAAGGATGGGGAGGTGTCAGAAAATAACGAAATTAGTGTGACGTATTTTATGGATGACCCCTAAAGGAGTAGACCTTCCTGTTCAGTGACTACGCAGGTTTGTTAAAGTATATTTTAATCATAGTTTTGAAATATCTAGAGATAGTACCAGCCCTAGCAATCCAGTGGTGACATCGAGACAAGCTGCTCAAATTAATATTACATCGGAGATGGGGTTAGGAAATAAATTCACTTAAATGATTCTCTCTCTATCTTACGAAGTACCTCTACATTTCGGAAGATTGTTTCAGATTTTCTTTACGAACCTCCTGTTAGTGATATATTAAAGTTATTGACCACTTCCATTACTCATTAGTACCTATAAGCACTGGAAGCCCCGGCTTCGAATCCTGACCAAAAAAAAAAGAGATTACTTGCCTGTACAGTGTACATAATATTATATCAGTGAAACGAACAAAGAAATATTCCGCCCCATGCCCCACTAGGGACTCGGGAATTGAATATGATATTGCTATGGGTAGAAATGTGCCTTCGGGGAGCTACTAACAAATAATATACTCCCTATACAGATATATCTAATTAATTGATATTAATGAAAGAATGAAGAAAGAAAGAAGTACAAAAGAAAGAAATTTACCAATAATAACGTATATAATATAATGGTGTGTGTGTCCTTTAATAAGAGTAGATATATTTCTGTGTCTGTTTCACTAGTTTTATAGGGAAGTAGATGATACGACTAAGTCTTCTCCGCCTTTGTGTGTATTTGTTATATATACACACCGGCACAATTAGCGGAACACATAAAAAGCGCGAGAACATCGTCATTGGAATATGAACGAATGGCAGCAGGTTCTCTTTACTGATGAGTGCAGAGTTCTTTTAAAACAGATCGATGGGAGACAGCGAATATGGAGACGCAAAGGAGAACGCCACATACAGTCTAATTTTGAACACACAGTGGCTTATGGTGGCGGCTCGATTATGGTTTGGGGAGGGATATGTTTGGGAGCTCGCACGGAGTTAGTGATAGTCACAGGAGGGACCATGACAGCAGATCGATACATCAGAGACATTTAAGAAGAACATGTTGTACCATTTGCCCCATTTATTGGTGACGACTTTATTCTAATGCTCGTGCTCATAGTGCACAATCGGTACAGGCATATCTGAGCCACGTAGGTATACCGGTGATGCAGTGGCGAGCATATTCCCCCGATATGAATCCGATAGAGCATGTCTGGAACTTGCTAAAAAGAAGGGTTAAATCCAGAATGCCACCCCCCAACAATCTGAATAAACTTGGAAACGCATTACTTGAGGAGAGGGAGCGGTTGCCTCAAGAAATCATCGATAAAATAATCTGTAGCATGCCCAGACGAATGGAAACCGTAATCAGAGCAAGAGGGGGAAACACTCGTTATTAATTTTGCTTTAATTTTATTGTTAAATCATTTAATGCTTACTTTTTTTTATTTTTTGTGATGGTTCATAATCATCTAAAAATTTCACTTATTTCAAATTTCTTTATTTTTCAATAAAAAATAACGAAGACTTTTCAAAGTCGTTGTTAAAAGATGTTAATCAATTTGTTATTTTGTGTCTAATTACATTTTCGTCAAATATATGCGTTATTATCTCATAGTCTCACTTTTTTTTTTGTTCCGCTAATTGTGCCGGTGTGTATATATTACTAGCGACCCGCCCCGGCTTCGCACGAATCTAGATTTTTTGACAAAAAAAGCAGGGGTTGTATGTATTTTTTAATGCCACATAATAAAAAAATATCCAAATATTTTTTTTTTAGGGTGGACACCCCTTATCACTTAGGGGTTTGAAATATATCTATATAAAATCTATATATCTATATATGAATATGCATAAAAAAATTCATAAGAATCGGTCGAGCCGTTTGGGAGGAGTATGGGAACGAACATTGTGACACGAGAATTTTATTATTATATAGATATGTAATAATTTAGAAAGATTATATGAATCGATTCATATTGTAAGATGTCAATAGCTATTCCCTGTAAGATACTCTGTATTGAATACAGAGACATTATTTGCATTCCATAATATTTGGAGGAAAATCAAGGCTTCGTTCGATGGCATACTATTGTACTAAGTAACACCAAATGTCCGATACATTAAAAAAAAATAAAAAATGTTTTTTTGTTTTTATTTTGGAAATAGTCATACTTTACACAATATTTATACATACATATAAAATACAAATTTTGACTTGGACTGGAAACCATGGCCCATCGATTTCAAGTCAAGTTACCAATGATATCGCCAATTTTTTAATTGAAATATATGTATTTTAGTGTTTTTAAAAAAGAAATACAGAGCCTAAATATTACGCGTTCGAAATAAAAAGTAACGTGGCTAATGGATGACACGTCATAACAGTCTTGGTATTCGTAAATCCGGAGCGTAACACAAAGCACTAACCATGGTACAATTATATAGGGTAGGTATGCGACTATGGATTAGGTACAACACTAGTAGAAAATCAGAGTGATTTATGCGCATGTATTTTTTTATTTAACTATCTTGTTTTTACAAAGGAAATCGAAGGAATTTGGATTATAATAAGTAAATGAATGTGTTCATAATTCAATTTAAAAATTAAAAAAGTAATCAATTTTAAGCTTTGATAATTTTGATTATTTTATCCTAATATGTGACACAAAGGTAGTAGCACTATTACTTAACGAAATAATGTTGCAAGAATCATAGTTGCTAGAACTAGATAAAGTTATACACGATGTGTTACAAATTATATTTCGCTGTCAAGGTATCTCCTGAAACAATCATTGTAAAATATCAGTTCCAACCTCGTTGTACTAACTTAGTCCGCATACCTTATATTATTGTGCCATGGTACTAATTGCGTTGCGGCAACCCTACGGTGAACAGTAGGAATTTGGGCCGCTAAATTACGTGTGTGCCACGTTGATCGTGATAAATGAGCGGTCGTAAGTAGCGTGAATCTCGCTAGCTCTAGTAATATTTTCTTTAATATTAAACTAAGATTTAGTAATACCATTTCATATAGTACATTATGCGGATCATTTGTTAAGTTATACTTTTTTATTATAACAAAGAAAACACCACACAATCTCACACACACACTGACACACGTACAAAAACACACTTAATTTTAGTGTATTTTTTAAAGAATTTTGGAGACACCGCTCAAACTTTTTATAATCAGACACCAACACCATAATGTTCTACGTCAATTGGTTTAGGGGCAGTGGCGGATTTACCAACTGGCTTAGTAGGTTTGAGCCTAGGGCGGCAGATGTTAAGGGCTTTAGGAACCGAAATCAAAATGTAAGACGGTTTTCTGTATCCCACAAAGAGAAGTCTAAAAGTAATACAGTGTCTTGCCAGATAGAAGTTTACAAGACATAATCTCGATGACATTTCTCTCTTAATATTGTCTTTTATTAACGCGAGTATCACACATTTAAATAAAATACTGTATACCGGATTAAAACGCGATTTATTATTTAAATTATTTATCCCGACGTTTCGGATGCTTTTCAGCAACCGTGGTCGCGGGAGACTGAAAGATGACAGTTGTCTTATATTTGAAATGTCACAAAGTTGCCATATTTAATTCAATTAAATTAAAAAATAATCTATTAATTTAGGTAACACAATGTACATCTATGAACGTCATTAAAAAAATAATACATATTAAATTACTAATATTACTAATATTAAATGCTTCTAATTTTACATTTACTACCAGTTCACAAATCAAGGGCGTAGAGCGGACGAGAAGAACTGGCAAGAAACTCGCCGCCACTCTTTTTAATCGCCAAGTTTTTGTTTTACAATAATTACATATTAACGCCATCTATTCCTACGGAGTTGATATTTACTGTAATTTTCTATATTATGACAATATTGACTAACGGTGTCCTCTTGTTTTTTAGTATGTTTGATTTGGGGCTTTAGATTTTTAATTACTGGATCCCAGGTGTTGGAAAGTCTCAAACCATCTTCTCTATTGAAGTTAGGATGTTTTTTAATTTCAATAGCCTCACGTACTAGTCTGGGAAAGAATCTACTTTCTTTTGCAAGGATTTTTGGTTGGTCGAAACGTATGTAGTGGTTTGGTTTATCCAGAGTGTGTTCACATACTGCTGATTTAGAGTGACGTCTGTTTTTGATATCCGCAATGTGTTCCTTAAGTCGGTTTGAAATGCTACGTTTAGTTTGCCCAATGTAGGATAAACCACAGTCACAATCCAGTTTATATACACCTGAATCTTGCAAAGGAATATTACTTTTTATTGGTCTCAAGAACTGTTGAATCTTCTTGTGTGGCTTGAAAACTGTATTAATAGAAGCTCGTTTTAAGATTCTTCCAATCCTGTCTGTAACACCCTTCACATAAGGCAGGTAGGCTGGTTGACGTTGTACTGTTTGTGGTTTATTCCTGTTTCTGTGATGCTGTGGAGGCACCCGCAGTTTGTTGTCACGGAGTACTCGCTTAACATGCTGCAGTTCCCCGTTGAGGTGGGCAGCATCACAGAGGCGGTGGGCTCTCTGAAACAAACATACACCGACAGAAGAGAGTTGGCAAGGGTGGTGGTGGGAATCACCATTGAGGTACTTATCAGTATGGGTTATTTTTCTAAACACAGTATGGCCAAGTGTACCATCCCCTCCCCGAACTACTAAAATGTCTAGAAAGGCCAGTGAGTTATTATTCTCCTTCTCCATAGTGAATTTAATGTTACTATGTATGGAGTTAAGGTGGTCTAGAAATACAGATATGTGTTCCGTGGGCAGAATAGTAAAGGTATCGTCTACATATCGCTTGTAAAGCCTCGGTTTAACCGGGCTTGTGGCTAGGGCTCTTTCTTCGAAGTCCTCCATGAAAATGTCAGCGACAACAGGGGAGACTGGAGAGCCCATAGCCACCCCATCAACCTGTATATAGAATTCACTATTCCACATTAGGTAGCCAGATGTTAAACAATGTTCTAAAATATCTGCATATTCTGGTGACATGTTGTGTTCTGATAACCTTTTCTTAACAATATTTAGACAGTCCGATACAGGAATATTAGTAAAAAGAGACTCAATGTCAAAGCTTACCATGGTTTCATTGTTGGAGAGTTTGAGATCTTTAATAGTTTCAACAAAATGGTATGAGTCTTTAACATGAGCACTACTGTTCCCTCTGAGGGGAGAAAGTACTTTAGCCATGTGTTGAGCCAGTTTATGTGTGGGTGTGTCGATCTGGCTCACTATAGGTCTTAAAGGTGTGTTTATTTTGTGAATTTTAGGTAACCCATACATTTTTGGAGGCTTTGCACATGCAGGTGTGAGGAATTTACTGTCAAGATTAAGTGTCTTTTTGTGTTTATTGATCAATTCAGATGTCTTTTTTATTACCTTGTTTGTTGGGTCTTTTTCAACTTTCTTGTAGGTGGAAACATCTGCAAGGATCTGGGACATTTTGTGTTCATAATCTGACGTATCCATCACGACCGTCGCGTTTCCCTTGTCCGCTCGGAGTACTATGATATCTTTATTGGCCCGTAGTTGTTTTAGAGCCATTGATTCCGCACGAGAGATGTTAGGTTTTGGCGGCTTGCTAGTTCGTAATATGCACGAAATATCTTGCCGGATTGCCTCCGCATCGTCTTTAGGAATCGTGTTCTTGTGGATACATTCCTCAACGTAGCTGACTATTTCTTCACAGGGTATTTTTCGCGGCGCAGGAGCAAAATTAAGGCCTTTATTTAGTACCTCAATGGTTGATTTATCTAATGTTTGTTTTGACAGATTGACAACTGTTTTTGGACATTGACTGTCAACGTCATTGGTGTTCGGAAACTTGTATGATGTTTTATTATATTTGTCGGTTAATTTTTCAAACTTTTTTATTTGTTTTTCTTTATAGATGTTAAATTTGTTATGAGCACGACTATTTAATATATTTATGCACTGTTGCCAATCTGTTACCGATAAGATTTCCCGTAAATTATTTGTTTCATTTTGGATTTCAAAATTTTGCCGTTGTATTTCCGATCTGTGGTTGGCAATTAGTTTTAATAGCAACTTGTGACTTGCATTTTTGAGAATACCGGCGCTCCCAGCTATGTCCTTTTTCGGCGCGATTTGTACACAAACTGGGATGATGTTATTGTCTCGACATTTCTTGAGGAAGTTCAACGATGTCAGGAGACGTGCCGCCTTTGTCTTCTTGTATTCTAACCGTCGAATTTTATTAGCATTTTCCAGTCCGTACTGGTGCACATAATATTGTCTTTTATTAACGCGAGTATCACACATTTAAATAAAATACTGTATACCGGATTAAAACGCGATTTATTATTTAAATTATTTATCCCGACGTTTCGGATGCTTTTCAGCAACCGTGGTCGCGGGAGACTGAAAGATGACAGTTGTCTTATATTTGAAATGTCACAAAGTTGCCATATTTAATTCAATTAAATTAAAAAATAATCTATTAATTTAGGTAACACAATGTACATCTATGAACGTCATTAAAAAAATAATACATATTAAATTACTAATATTACTAATATTAAATGCTTCTAATTTTACATTTACTACCAGTTCACAAATCAAGGGCGTAGAGCGGACGAGAAGAACTGGCAAGAAACTCGCCGCCACTCTTTTTAATCGCCAAGTTTTTGTTTTACAATAATTACATATTAACGCCATCTATTCCTACGGAGTTGATATTTACTGTAATTTTCTATATTATGACAATATTGACTAACGGTGTCCTCTTGTTTTTTAGTATGTTTGATTTGGGGCTTTAGATTTTTAATTACTGGATCCCAGGTGTTGGAAAGTCTCAAACCATCTTCTCTATTGAAGTTAGGATGTTTTTTAATTTCAATAGCCTCACGTACTAGTCTGGGAAAGAATCTACTTTCTTTTGCAAGGATTTTTGGTTGGTCGAAACGTATGTAGTGGTTTGGTTTATCCAGAGTGTGTTCACATACTGCTGATTTAGAGTGACGTCTGTTTTTGATATCCGCAATGTGTTCCTTAAGTCGGTTTGAAATGCTACGTTTAGTTTGCCCAATGTAGGATAAACCACAGTCACAATCCAGTTTATATACACCTGAATCTTGCAAAGGAATATTACTTTTTATTGGTCTCAAGAACTGTTAATTTAAATAATAAATCGCGTTTTAATCCGGTATACAGTATTTTATTTAAACATTTCTCTCTTCCCTATCATTTTATTTTAGACTATCGATCTACTTCCGCTTCTAGCTTTCTATTAGAGAAAGAATTTTTAAAATCGGTCGAGTAGTTTTTGAGTTAAATCGTAACAAACAAACATTTACTGTTTATAATATTGGTGTAGACAAGTCCTCTACAAGAAAGCAAGAAAGGGCGACAAAATTTTAACAGCCTGTACCCCGGAAATAAGTTAATCTATCACTGTTTAAAGGTAGGTAAAGCTGGGAGAGATGTGGACGGGAGGAGGAAATGGGCCTTCAATACACAAACCACAGGAAACGCAACAGCCATTACTTCACGTCTGTATCTCAACCGAAGTGATTAAATGTTATCATTACAATGTTATACAGTCGGTATTGGCTAGATCAATTATTCATATAATTTATTAGATACTAGCAAAACGCCCCGGCTTCGCACGGGTGCAATGTAGATATACTATAAAAATGCCTCTGCTACTCGTTGATATTTAATGTAGCTTTCTATTGGTGAAAGAATTTTTTAAATCGGTCGAGTAGTTTTTGAGAATCGTAACAATCTTTCCTCTTTATAATATTAGTTTAGATCACAGAACAGACTTATTTTTCCCTGTTCTGTGGTTTAGATATTAACGTCTCTATATTTATGATATTAGTTTATGCTAGGTAGGCCATCACAAAATCATTTTTTTCTATATTTTGCCAATGCTTAAAACTAAATGAAATCTTATTCTAAGTACTTATTTAGGTAGTATTTTAATAATGCATCCTTATATTCAGTGGAGTATTTACACATTTCCAAGTCATAGTCTATTGAATTGTTGACGCATACAATAGTCAGTTCCTAAATAAATTAATATAATATGTAGGTATATAGAGGCCAATTATGTACTGGTTCGGGACGGAGAACTGTGTATTTTGTTATATATAATATAGAAGTTTACTGTATGTTATGTTCCGTTGAATGTATAATGAAAGGGAAGAGTCATTAGCAAGATGTCTTTTAGACCTCTTTATAAAATTTCTAAATAGAAAATTGGCCCCCAAAGAATTTCTCCGATTTGGGCCGTATGGGGTGCAGCGATAATTTATATATCAGTGTTTTACTTCAGAGGAGTGCAATAACAGAAAAATATGTTAAGTGCCTTTTAGTGAATGCGCCTGAGATAACAGGATGTTGAAAAATACATTACTTGTGGCTGTGTTTGCATTGGAGACACGCCGTCACTCATCATATAAAATAACTCGAAAATTACGTCTCGAGAAATTCTTAATAACTGCGGTATAAACACCCGGGACGCAATATACCTACATATGTATAATTGTATATGTATATGTATAGGCCTCGTATGCAGGGCCGGATTTAAACTAAGGGCCGCCCCTGGGGACCGGAAAAAAGTCGCCCAAATTCCAGAGAATAAAACATCGAATATTATTACAAATCTTCAAGGAAAGAAATTATTTTTTACTAAAAGTGCCAAAATTCTAATTGTCAAATAATGCATTAATTGAATTTCTTGAATTATCAATTAAATGAAGAATGTTTAATTAAAAGGGTAAATTAATTATATTGAGCAATCTTGATGAGACTGGAATTTTTTTTCACTTTCCAAATTTTTCCGCCCCATAAATTTTGCCGCACTAGCCTCAACTGCCTCTATTGTAAATCCACCGGTGCTCGTATGAAAGCGCCGAGAGAGCTCTAGAAGCTTGCTATATTTTTTAATTTTGAGATCATTCCAGAAAAGAAAATAAACTTCAATGTTTTTTGACGAAGTTTTCCCACAACCTTAAAATAATTAATCTGTCAGCCTCACTCGACGTCCAGCTTGCCAGAGAGCATAGCCACAACTAATTAGAGAATAGCTTACCAGTTCCTAGCTTTAATAAAACTTTTTATACAGAGGTATATAATAACTAGTAGTATTCGTCTATATCTATATCTATCTAATATATAAAATTCTCGTGTCACAGTTTTCGTTGCCATACTCCTCCGAAACGGCTCGACCGATTCTTACCAAATTTTATATGCGAATTCAGTAGGTCTGAGAATCGGCAACTATCTATAATTTTTCATACCCCTAAGTGATAAGGGTTGTTCACCCTTAATTTTTTTTTCTTAATTTTTGGACGGAATTTTTTGTTTTTATTTTTTTATAATGTGGCATTAAAAAATACATATAACCCCTGCTTTTTTTGTCAAAAAATCTTGACCAGTGCGAAGCCGGGGCGGGTCGCTAGCACTATATAATATTATAAAGAGGAATTACATTTGTATTTTTGTATGTTATGAATATTCTCAAAAACTACTGGACCGATTTTAAAAATTCTTTCGCCAATAGAAAGCTACATTATCAGGGAGTAATATAGGCTATTTTTGTGTTTAGTACATCTACATTGGATGTACTATACCGTGTGAAGCCGGGGTGCGTTGCTAGTATTTTATAAACACAGGAATAATTAAAAGTTATGGGGCTCTAAAAATAACTACATATTTATAATATATTTCAAGGCGTTGTTCCAAGATGTGATTCATGCCGGAAAATTAACTTTAAAAATAGAAAATAATGATTTGACATTTCAAAACTTAGGTTTTGATCTAATTCATTAAGTTAAACGTTTGACAGACTCGTTGTTGCGCTCAGTTAAATAAACCTACATTGCTTTCCAAAGGATCGTAGGTTCAAATCCCGCCGTGTATGACATACATATTAATAATGTTTGTCATTCAATATGTAACATATATCTCGCCGATGTGATATCCGAGGCATTGAACAGGTGAAATGTGGAAATTTCAACTGGGTTCCGTTTCCATTTCGGTTTCTATAGATTTCCGAAAGCTCCATGGCAGAACGTAGATCGAGAGCTCATCAATGATTGATGTCCATTGGAAGTACCTATCTCATCCGCTCGTCTGCTAGCTGACACGAAAAATTATAGTTCTTAAATGTTTTCAACCAAATACTCTCAATAAATATTATTTTCCTTTCTTTGGCAATCGGGTAACCTTCTAACTTCGCAAGTAAACGTCGACTTCCTACATTTCGTCAACTCCACCCCAATACTCTCAAGTTTAATGACATCCTATAAAAACACGTGCCGACAAATACTTGGGACTGGTTAATTGGGTCACTACTACTATTTATATTTTATACTAGCTGATGCCAGACTTCGTTCGCGTGGGCTTCATCTTAAGCTGAGCTTATGAGCAAGGTTTTTTCATATGATATATTCATATCCACTATTCCACGAATACATATTGAAAGTGGCGAAATAATCAAACTATTTCATTTCCATATTAAACTGTTATTGACATACACAGATAGAATAGACATAGACAGAATTGATAATTCGAATAAGTTCGACGCGAGTCAGTTTGCATTGCAATGTGGAGATGTGGTGCCTTTAAAACAATCTTTAAATTATGAAAACTTTTCTTTCCGAGAACTAATAATTTCGATAAAACAAAACCTGTATATATTTCTGTAAATTGCATGAAAATCGGTTCAGTATCTTCGAAGATTAGACCGTACAAACAGACAGAGAAACAAAAAATTTTAAAAAATCTGGATTTGTTCTATTACTGAATATATTACCCCTTCGGATTTTCCTCTCGGATTTCGGATTTTTCTATGTACAGACATTTGACCTCTACAGTTTTATTATATGTATAGACTTATTCCGATTCCTTCTGTACTTTAGATACAGTGTAGATTTATATTCTTTAATCGAGGATGGCGAGGGAAACCCACTGTTGGGATCATTTTACCCCAGTTGCAGTAAGCTGAAATCCATTGAAGTCATTCGTTGTTGGGTTTAATTGTCTATCCGCGGAATACTATTTAACGATACTCAAAATTTGTGGGCTTCTTAAAATGTTTCTGTCTTTCATTTAACCTTCGTAATGAAAGAGTTAGAGATACTTTTAAGTACACCTCAATGTTGATTAGCGTTCCAGAATTCGGCCATATGAGAGTCCTGTCCGAATAGCATGACCATCAAGATATATCTCGCGGACGAGTGAAGATAAACTAATCTCGATTTATTACATTACGTCATCGACAACTTTGATAGACAAGATATCTCGATCGACAAATATCTCTACTTTAGACATTAGAAGTCAAGTTTTAAGTGTAAGTTTCATGATAGACCCGGAAGACATAGAGAGATAATCTATTAAAATACGAGAAAAGGGTAGACAACATTTTATCGTGGTTGTCATGCTAGGCCGGCTGAATGCTCAGATTAACCTTTTTTTTTTTTAAAGAGGGGAATGCGTTTGCGCACTGGGTACCCCCCCGCGAGATGTTATGCGGGGGGAGTGTGGGACTCAACCTCACCCGGTGAATCTCTCTGCTAGTCAGAAAGCCGGTGAGTAATACCCACTAAACCCCTCTTGACCCTCAGGTCCGCCGATATGTTCGCAGGATGCAGGATGGGATCGCAGAGCATGCTGCCAAAAAAAAGAAAGCTCATATTAACCTAGCTTATCCTACATTTTGTCGTATTTCTATTTTTTTAGGGAACTGTAATATGTATAATGTTTCAGAAGTCTGTGGAGTTCCATTTCATCCTATCAGCTGACGCCCAAGTACGGAGATTTTGCAAGAAAGTATCTGTCGTCTTTACCCAATTCCATCTAAAAGTAGATCTCTATAATTATAATTGATACTATTTATTTCACCTCTCTTACGTACATTTCTTAACAAAGTGATGCTCTCGTTTCCTTGCTGGAAAGTTGTTAAATAGGCCAGATTCTTCCCAACATTTACATTACCTCATATACATAATTATTTTGTGCGTGGGTATGTCTATCAACTACTCCTAAACCACTGGATTGATTTGGTGATTTTTTTTCTCTTAATGATTAAACTTCTTAATAAAAAACGGAACCGTTGTATCCAATCAGAACGTCATGGGGTATCTCATCTCCTTCTAATAGGTGATCATAACCGCATCGAAAACATTTTTTAAATCTGCAAATTTTCCCTTTTCACATAAAGTAAAGCAATTAACGTCATTTCGTATTGTATGGCGCGATACTTGATGAAACACGTCAAATATTTCACGCAAAATACTCGAAAATAAAACCTATTGTAGTTAAAAATGAAATGCGTCGAGTATTTTAATATGCAAATTTTTGTGTATATTTTAATTGAGGTATACAACACTGAGGTACACATATTGCAAATAAATAATATCTACATTAATATTACAAAGAGGAAAGATTTGTTTGTTACGGTTTTATTCAAAAACTACTCGACCTGTTTTAAGAATTCTTTCACCGATAGAAAGCTACATTGTGTATTGTTTTATCGGTCGCTGTGTATAGTTCATCTATGATCTATCTTTATTGCACCACGCAAAAGAAGAAAAGAAGAGGGAAAAGTAATCGAGATTATGTCTTGTAGACTTCTATCTGCAAGACACCGTCTTACTTTTAGACTTCTCTTTGTAATATACAGAAAACCGTCTTACGTTTTGATTTAGGTCCCCAAAGCCGACCCTAAAATCTGCCGCCCTAGGCTCAAACCTACTCAATCTGCTGGTAAATCTATCACTGACCATCAACGCTGTAAGCTTACCCTTACCAAAATTTTAGATAGGGTAAGCTTACAGCGTGTGAAGTGTTTTTTTACAGAGCAGACAACCTGGCTAATCATCCAAGTAATAACCACCGCCCGTGGACATCCTCGTCTTAGAAAAACTATTTAAACTATTAATTATAGATATTCTATGTCACGAAGTCTGTTTGGCTATGAATGTTGTCAAGCGTGCACGTATGTATATGTACAATTGTACAAGGTTGGCCAAAAGAAATCACCCTATTGGAAGATGCTCTTATTTTTGCAAATGGCGGCCAACGTCAAATCTGTTTTGACATTTGTGAACTAGATAGATGTAGAATACAAATGAAGCGATATACTCCCCAAGAACGCGGAATAATCGTGTCTATTTTTTTGCATAACAATTCGTCTGTGGTGTTGGCGCAGCACGAATTCCGCCGCAATTGAACGAATTAGGACTGGAGGACACGTGGTTCCCACAGGATGGAGTAACGGCACACACTGCGCGAGCCACAACCGATATTCTAAAGGCGGCGTTCCCGGGTCGCCTCAACTCTCGTTTTGGTGATTTGCACTGGCCCGCAAGATCACCCGATTTAACCGTTCTAGACTTTTATGTGGGGTTTTTTGAAGTTCCGTGTTTATGTGAATAAGTCTGGAAGCTCTCAAGGACAACATTCGACACGAGTGCGAGAATATGTCGCCCGAAGTGATGAAAAATGCCATAAAACGAGCCGATATCATCTTCTCGACTTGACCAACAAAATTCTAAAGGTTCAAATAAACATAATCAAAAAACAGAATCGAAGTTTTTTATTTAGAAAAAAAAATGAGAGCCAAACAACATCAGATGACTTCTTTTGGCCCACCTGGTACATACATTGTTTAGAGTGCGTAATCCCGGGAGCGCTCAGCAACTAAGTTACGCACACTTAAACAATGTATATGTACTTGTCTGACAACATTCACAGCCAAACGGAGTTCGTGAGATAGAATATCTATACGATTTATTACGATTATCTAAACTCTCCAGTTAACTGAATAATTGAAAATAATATTTTTGCATTACTCAAGTTTCAAATAAGTATGTAAAATTATAGAAACATCCAAGGGCTAAGCCCAGTGGTTCAAGTCGTATTAATATGAACATAGATGTGAATAAAACAAATTCGGTAATTATAGTGTTACATAATAATATGTAGAAGTATTTTTACAAAAACGTACATAACAATGATTTCAGAAACTACTATTGTTAAAATGAACAAAGTTTTATGAATTTTAAACGCGAATTGCAATGTACTACGATTATAACAGAGGGATGGTGTAATAAATAGTTCAGTAACAGAATATGCGCGGACAAGAAGTAGCTATTAGGGATAAATTTATCGCACCCCGAACAGCGAATGCTTGAAACATTTTAGCTTGAATTTGGTGCGTTTGTTATTATCAATATATATACTTGTAGCTCAAAATGGTGGTAGGTATTAGGGATGTTACGGAAGTTGTTTTACCGGAACCGAATTCGGAATCGGAGTTTTTAAATTTGGTTTATCGGAACCGGAATCGGAACCGAAACCGGAATCGGAGGCAGACACAAAAGAGAATTGTGTAATAAAATAAAATTACAAACATTATTCATCAGTTTCATTCATATCATTACAAAAAAAGTTTACACCTTCCTGGGTGTGATATATAATAATAAACTAATTTTCTTAAATTTTAAACAGAAGTTAATTAATTCAAATGGCGCTGACCGCAGCCACTGGCGCCAATGCGCATCGACCTCCGATTATAAACTCCGATTTAAATCTATCGGAACCGAAATCGAAATCGGAGGTACAAAATCAATCGGAAGTTCCGACTTTTCGGAACCGAAATCGAAGCTCCGTAACATCCCTGGTAGGTATCTATACCAGAATAATACTCAATTATCTGTTTTTAATTCTAGAAATCGGAATCCATAAACTGAAATCGAAACTTGCAGTATGCGCTTCACAGGTTTTCCCAGTCAGACGTAGTGAGGCGTTATACAGAGGGGCTAGCACGAACGACTAACGAAAAGGTATTCGAATCGTCCATGAAAGGGGTGAGCACGAACAACTATCGAAAAAGTATTCGTATCGTCGAACTGTCATTTGTATGAAATTTCAAATGATGTCTCATACAACTGACAGTTTGACGGTTCGAATACTTTCTCGATAGTTGTTCGTGCTAAGCCTGCTGTAAGTGGTATGAAAAATCATTTGAAACATACAAATGACCGCTCGACGATACGAATACTCTTTCGCAAGTTGTTCGTGCTAGACCCTCAGATACAATTATAATTAAGATTACATAAGATTCACACCCTTGACCTATCAGAACGTAAGACAAGTACCAATTTGCCAATAACTGTCTCGATACCAATTATCGAAAAAATCTTCTAGGACTATTAAATATCGATCCAATATTATGTTCTCTGTTCTCTTTTAACATTGACTTCTTGAATCTGTCCGCATCCTCAAGGAGATAACGGACATCCAAGAATCAGATGTATTTGTTGAACTATTTTTAAATTATATTATGAGATATTTACCTTAAAGATATCTCAGTCTTCTTCTTCTTCCTGCCCTGTTCCCTTTTTTTATTTGGTCGGCGCAGTATGTTCTCATTTTCCATTCTCTCCTTTCACTCGCCATATCATCAGTCACACCTCTCAAACACATATCATTCTTCACACAGTCAATCCATGTTTTTTTTAAAGATATCTGAGTATTATATTATATTAATTGAACATATAGGTAACTTAAGGTTACATTGAGTGGGAGAATTCGACAACTGCACATTTCTATAATCTATGGTTATTATTATATATTTTAACCAAGACTTTTTATTTATATAAAGTCCTTGATTTTAACAATTATAGAATAACCACAGATTCCTATAAATATCAAAAAGTCCGTTTTGACAGCTCAGCCACAGATTATAAAATTAAGTTATCTTTTTATTTATTATATTTATATAATATTTATTATTTTATATAATAAACTTAAGTATAATTATTAATATTTCCAATGTTGTATGTGATAATACGTTTTGCAAAGTCTAATAAAGTTTTTATTGAATTCTGAATCACAAAGCTACATTTAACATTATACTTCAAGCATTCTTCAGAATAACATAAAATAGGAATAACGGAAAATCACAAGTAAAGTTATAGCTTGTTAAATGTTTATCACCGACTTCGTGGCTGTGTGATATAAATGTTGGAATTACAACTAGAGGTTCTAAGTTTGATTCCAAAGAGAACAAAAAAAATATTACAGCATGAAAGTAAAGAGTCACATAGTAAGGCACAGAGCAAACACTTTTCTGTCATTGTTTTCTGTTAAAGATTATTTTTCAAGTAGGTCAGTCAGTAGTAGGATTGTTTTTAGGGTTCCGTACCCAAAGGGTAAAACGGGACCCTATTATTAATACTCCGCTGTCCGTCTGTCCATCTATCACCAGGTCGTATCTCATAAACCGTGATAGAAATGAAATTTTCACAGATAATATATTTCTGTTGCCGCTATAACAACAAATACTAAAAAACCGAATAAAATAAATATTTAAAGGGCTCCCATACAACAAACATGATTTTTTGCTCGATATTGATAACGGCAACAGGTAGACGTTTCAAATATTCACAATATTGCATTGACATAGTATTAATTTCTTTTGCCGTTTTTATAAATAATGGTACGGAACCCTTCGAACGGGAGTCCGACTCACACTTGGCCGGTTTTTTAATCTAGTGTTAAACCACTGAAGAAAATACTTGATTTGCTCAATAGTTTATTCAGAACAATATTATCACTTCACAATAATCATCGACATAGTATATTGTTGATCGAAGACCATAGGTCAGCCATGAAACCAAACTCAGCGCGCCAATAATTCTTCAAACATTTTCCCGCCATTTTCCGTTTGACAGCCGACCTACTCGATTGAGGCAATGTTGTCAGATCATAAATATAATTTAAATATGGTTCTAGCTAGCATTGCTAGTTAACAAAAATATAAGTGTATGATATTTTGTAACACTAAAACTGAGATTTCAACCTGGGACCACCAGTACTAAATGCAATACAACCACTGATCCACAGTATTACATATTCCGTCATAGTAGGAACTAGGATATAGACGTGTTCTACTCTATGTAAAAAGACACATTCTCTACGATGCCTCTGTGAGAGAAGGAAATTAGTTCACTTTCTAGGTATTTATTTAAGCGTGAATTTTCCTCGAAATCCGAAACATTTTAATTACATCGCAGCCACGTCGACACGTTCGAGTGTCAGTTACTTGAACAACAAATTAAAGTACATTCGAAACGAAACTTAAGTTCTAACGAGTAAGTTACTGTGTTACTATAATACATTTCGTTCGAAGCATTTAATCTGGGAACCTAATGTCCACATTCAAAAAAGGCCTTTAAAGATCGATGTAGGTCTTACTAATTAGGGATTACCTTTTACGTTAATTTACTATGGGAGCTTAACCGAAATACTAAAAGTTTTTGTTAATATTCTTTTAGTCAGATTTACTGAAGTGAGAGTTTTACTCTTTCAAACTAATATTATGGTATCTGTCAGACACGTATTTTGGAAAATAAAAATTAACCGGTTTCAATTCTTGTATTGCTTGGACCGCTTAAGTAAACCGCGTTGCGGATAGCACCAGAGGTCCCAAGACTTGGGACCCAAGTTCGAATCGCGGTGGAAACGATAACTGGTATTGAGACAGTTGTTGGAAACACAATTTAAAAAATCGTTTTAGTCGGGCAAGCCACAGAAGGCTGATCAGCTACTTTACAGCCAGTAAAGAAAAAATATGAGTGAAACGAACGCGGTAATATCCCTGCCCCATATCCCACTAGAGAACTCAACAAAAAAAACTTAAAATAAATTTCAAGTAATTAAAAAAAAAACGTTGCTTATTTTTTTTGTTGGCGGTTATTACCTATTTGAAAAGTTATTTCAATAAAGGAAGCTACGTACTTCTTGCTTCATGTTATCCCTAATGCGAACGTACACGTATGTTATTTTGATAACATTTACTTTTGAGGTTGAAATGCTAATATTTGTAAATAAAACCGGAAGTTGGATTATTTCGGAGTAGTAACTGTGTGTGAACTTTACTCGTTTACACAGACTAAATTGACTTTACATTAGAGACGTACATAAATATACATACATATATTTTGAATATAAATAATAACTTATTTATACTAATATTATAAAGAGGAAAGATTTATTTGTTTATTACGATTTAACTCAAAAACTACTGGACCGATGTTAAAAAAAATCACCAATAGAAAGCTACATTATCAGCGAGTATTTTTTGTGTATAGTACATCTACATTGCACCCAAGCGAAGCCAGAGCGTGTAACTAGTTATAAATAATGAGAAACATATTTCGCATTTCGGTCTGTCTATGGATTTCCGAATTCTCGAAGTAAAAAATATATCAGCAGCACATCTTGGATGTAACTATCATCTACCATCAAGTGAACCTCATGCTCGATATCTTTCTATATCAATAAAACAAAGTCGTGTTAGTTACACAATTTGTAACACAAGAACGGACGCACAGATTTTAATGATATCTTATTTGTTGGATTCGTCTATGTCCCGAATAACTATTGAAATATCGGAAAAAATCGGGAAATAAATATATACAGAACATTAATTTTTAAATAAATTAGGCTCGGTACTCCGCCATCTTCCGCAATTGACAGCTCACGACACGCATGTAGGTATATATATAGCTTTTTTGTAATAATTGAAGTCCATTGCAAATCAGTGACATACTAAACATTATGGAATAGAAGTGGGAAAATGGTATATTTAAATCTAGAGATTATATGAGAGAAAAAGGGACCACAAATACAATAGGTATATGTATGCGGAAGTGCGCTGCCATAAAAAGCAAGGCTACTCAGCTAAGTTAGGAACTTTTTCCTCTGGCACTGTTTTTCGTAGCTGTCCTGCCTATTTATGAGGCAGATAATAAAATGTGTAACGAAGGAAAGCCAATATTATATTTATATTAAAATAAAAACAATTAAAATAGCAGATAATATATAATAATTAACGCGGGGAAACCGATTAATTTTTATTTTTCAAAATACGTGACTGACTGAGATTCCATTATATTGGTTTTAAAGAGTAATAAATATGACTAAAAACAAAAGAATATTAACAAAAACCATTATTATTTCGGTAAGCTCCCATAGTAAATAAACTGGTATTCAGTCCCAGCTTTCAGCCGATATTATGGAAATATTGATAAATAAGGAAATACATGATGATTTATTATTATCATTTTTTTATGTTTAGTTAATAACGTAGTACCAAATTGGTTTCGTTTGTAGTGTTTATAAAAAATGTTAATATTTTCTTCATAAAGATACGGTACAACCTTAATTACGTAGCAAAGTGGAATTTACGGTTCAATAAAGAAGCAGAAAATTCTGAATTAACGATGTACGAGTATGTAGTCATATTATAGTCATGTAGTCATAGTAATATGAAAATGGAAACTTTTATTTGATACTAACTTCTCGACCAGGCTTCGCACCGAGGCAATGTAGATCTACTATACACAATAATATATACGTGAACGCTGATAATGTAGCTTCTCATTGATGATTTTTTTTTAAATCAGTCCAGTAGTTTTTGAGTTTATGGGCCGTCCATTAATCACGTGAGGTCGTTTTTCTCATTTTTTGACCCCCCCCTCCCCCCTGATGATATTTGGTGAGGTTTGGGACCACTCCCCCCCCCCTCCCCCTGGATCACGTGTATTTTTTTGGAAGTCTATGTAAAGGCTATTTTTGACTGGAAAAAAATATTTAACAAATGGCGTTTTGATTCGAAAAACATTTATATGTATTTGCAATAAAATTAATGAATAATTAATTAATAAATTTTCGCGCCGTTCAATATTTCGGTTCATAAATAGCGCTTTTTGACAAAAAATAAATAAAATTAATACACGTGATGTCTAACGAGACGTTTTGATGTTTCGTGATGTTTTCCGTACCCCCTCCCCCCCCTTTTGAGCCTCACGTGATTAATGGACGGCCCCTTATTCCTTACAAAAATACAAATTTTTCCTCTTTATAATATAACTAGCAACGCGCTCCGGCTTCACACGGGTGCAATGTAGTTGTACTATACACAAAAAAGCCTATGTTACTCGCTAATAATGTAGCTTTCTATTGGTGAAATATTTTTTAAAATCAGTCCAGTAATTTTTGAGTTTATTCATAATAGACAAAAATACAAAATTTTCCTCTTTATAATATTAGTATAAACCTTAATTATTATTGAGGACAGTTCTACTTTTCGTATATTGTGGATCCAAGAAGATCAAGATCCAAGCAATGAAAATACTAGGGACTTCGCTATCCCATTAATCTTGCTTAATTCAATTCTCAGATCTGATATACATATTAATATTAATTTTTACTTTATGAAGTACGCTAGAACGTAGAGGGCTTCCGTTGCTTAGTGAAATGGAGAAAATTCCTCTTAAAAATGTTCTTCCACAAAATACAACTGAAAAATTGTCCCTAAAAAACCGACTTACCTCCTAAAAGGGGGAAAATCCCAAATTGGCAACACTGCCTCCACACCTCTAAACCCGGCCCTAATCGTTGGACTATCACCGCCTCGCTCACAGGTAACGGGTATCCATTCAGATATCTCAACAATAAAAATGCATAGAAGACTTTAATTCGTAAGTATGAAGGCGTCTGATTGGCTATTTGCCAAGTCACGTTACTCTTACAAAGCTAAATCAGACTGCAAAACGAAAAGCTTTCGGAATTTCGTATGAAGATGGGATCAGAGGCATATTTTGTTATAACATTTATTCTAGTATGGGATGAGTGGTTGGATGACACTTTTAATGTATAATGTAATTAAAATGATCAACACACAAAATCAAACTTATAGACATGATTTCTCTTTAAATATTGCATTAATACGCAACAAATATAAGCCGGCCTAGCTTGACAACCGCGACAAAATTTTGTCGACCGTTTTCTCGTGTTTTAATCGATTTTCGCTTTATTTCTTTCGGGTCTAACATGACAATTACACTTAAAACTCGACTTTTAATATCAAAAATAGATATATTTGTAGATCAAGATATCTTTTCTATCAAAATTGTCGATGTCGAGATATAATATATCTCCATATCTTACATCTTAGTTTGTCATCTCTCGTCCGCGACATATCTCGTGGCGGTCATGCTAGGCCGGCAGCTTTCTAGTTAGAACTTATTATTTATCGCATTGACATAGTGTTAATCGACGATTTATCGCTTAAAATTTGCTATGGTCCGGGAGCCTGCAACGTTTGGAAAGCAAGCATTTTAGGTCAGCTGATTTTGTGATATGTCGTCCATCTTGCTTTTTCGGTTAGAGTCTGGGCTGTCTGGCAGGCGGTAGCGGTTGCGTTCGTTTGTGCGCATCCAACCTTTCAGGTGAAAATCCTGGATTTTAAAAGCATTTTAAGACGCGTAATTTTTAATTTTTTGTTTTTAAATAAGTCTACCTGACATACTTTTTTTATTGCCAGACATTTCTGACGTTGCTAATTATGTGCCATACGCGATTTATTATTTATTTTTTTTAAAAATTTCAAAGTATTTTAGAATGTCTGTAATTTTAATATTATGTTATTTAAAGATAATAAAAGCTTGAAATTAATTTGCCAGACATTAATTCGGTTGTTAAACCTTGAAATCATGAAAAGTATTGCAGTACGAAGCTAGCAGTTCGAGAGAGACAGTTGGAGAATAAGACAGAGAACCATTGAAATTTTAAGATTAAATTATAGTAGGTATAATATATATCTTATATATAAAATTCTCGTGTCACAATGTTAGTCTGCATACTCCTCCGAAACGGCTTGACCGATTCCTCTGAAATTTGGTAAGCATATTGGGTAGGTATGAGAATCGGACAACATCTATTTTTCATCCCCCTAAATGTCAAGGGTAATCCACCCCTAATTTTTTTTTTTTAATTTTTGGACGAAATTTTTTGTTTTTATTTTTTTATAATGTGGCATTAAAAAATACATACAACCCTAAATTTTTACTTTTTAATCACCAACCCCTGCTTTTTAGAAATTATTTACATGGCAAATCAACGTTTGCCGGGTCAGCTAGTATTATATATATAAAAGATAACATTAAATATATAAATTTGTACTAAGTGATGGTAAGAAACACCTCCGTTACTAAGACTTTTCCTTCTGCTATCATTCTTACACTCTAAAATAGAACAGTACGGCACACAGTGTGAAATAAGACCTCAAAAACGGACGTCCTTTTTTTTATTCGATTTTCGTATAGGTTTTACTGAAATACATACTTCTGTAAAAATCCCGCATTTTTATCTTAATTATTCACTGAGAAAAATAAGTTCAAAAAATGGGTAAATTTATGACTCCCAAACAAAAAAATATCGATTTAAAGAAATATATCAACTTTTAAAATTATCATATATATTTTAATATATCTATACAAAAAGCCGCATAATTTGATATATTTGGTTTAATTCTACGACATCGCGAGCCTGAGTAATCGACTTTTTTAGGATTTTGGTTTTCATTTTTTTTCTCTAATACCCCGTCGTAGTAGCAGCTGATATTTTACGTCGTAATAGAAGAACATCTAATCTATACGTAAAAAAAAAACTAGCGCGCAATTCCATGGGGTATTGATTTTATAGGACTTTTAATTTTTTAGTCAGGGCTGTCACTCGAAAAGGAGTAAATGTGGTAAAAATTGATAACGCCTGATTAAATAATTTCAAACATTGCAATTCTTATTTATTATTCTTCAATTTCACTTGCATAGAAAAATACTTTTTTTTATATATTTTTATATAAATACTGTATCATCCTCATTTAAGCCATTACTCTGATAAAACCTGATTCACGGCATCATCAGTCGACTCACAACTTTCATGTGATGTTGAAGGTTCGGGTAAATCAGGCATGACCGTCGATTTTCATACTACATGCAGAAGAGGTAATTTACGAAGTTTCTTTTGCCTTTCTCGTAGCCTTATTACTAAAATCAAAGGGTCAAACGTTCTCAGAACCCTATATCAAATAAATCTGACGTTGTTACTTGTCGACTTAGTTATTGTTGTTAAGGCCACATTTTGTTGCCTAATCTTAAGACTAACCATCATGCTCGGACATTGCCTGTAACATTTATACTGATAAAAATTCCATGATCGAAGTTCAAATAACCGTGCTTATTACAAAGACAATGTCCCTTCTGGGACTCGAACTCGGAACCTACGGCATTCTCCTCACCACTACGCCACGGATGCCATCAATTTATTTTCACCAATTGTAAAGTAATTTTTTATAATATTTATTTGCAAACTCACAACCCTAGTAGGGTAATTTATGTGTAAATAGTAAAAACGCAATTATAGCTATACCCCATGGAATTGCGCGCTAGTTTTTTTTTTACGTATAGATTAGATGTTCTTCTATTACGACGTAAAATATCAGCTGCTACTACGATGGGGTATTAGAGAAAAAAAATAAAAACCAAAATCCTAAAAAAGCCGATTACTCGGCCTCGCGATGTCGTAGAATTAAACCAAATATATCAAATTATGCGGCTTTTTGTATAGATATATTACAACATCTATGATAATTTTAAAAGTTGATATATTTCTTTTAATCGATATTTTTTTGTTTGGGAGTCATAAATTTACCCATTTTTTGAACTTATTTTTCTCAGTGAATAATAAAGATAAAAATGCGGGATTTTTACTGAAGTATGTATTTCAGTAAAATCTACACGAAAATCGAATAAAAAAAAGGACGTCCGTTTTTGAGGTCTTATTTCACACTGTGCGGCATAGTTACGAAAAAAAAAAATTTTATGACTCGACCGACTCAACGGCAACGCAGTGTTATGACTAGACATGAGTTCGATATATCAAAACGTAACTTATAACGGTTATGTGTTACATACCATACCATATCAATATACTTATTTACATAACCGTTATCACGAAAACTTGTCAAAACCATAACTAGCGCGCGAAAACATGATAATAAGTTATATTAAAACTCAATAACCACCATAACGAATAAAACACAAACGATATAAAACTTCCATATTCGTTATATCTCTTTCTAATTACATATTAGTGTACTGGTGTAAAAGAGATGAAGCGAATATGTCATAACTTACAAGGTTATGAATAAGGTTTAGTTTCTTTGACATTTAAGCAAAGTTTGCCAAGTTTAAAATATTATCAGGAAATATTATATTAAATTATTATTTATAATCAAGATACTAAAAAATATGCTTAACAATTTTTTTCTGATATAATTGTTTTTGACTAAATAATTACAAATAATTTCAATTGTATCAAATTGATTTATAGTAACAATTAATATAGTCAACGTCACGAATCAAGCCCGATAGCCGCGGCGCCTATGTCGCGTATAAAAATGTTGCTAACACAAAGTGCAACTTTTCCTTACATCCCATCAATTTGATATTTCTCGACTTGCAAATATTGTTTTGTAAAACAAAGTTTCCCACTATAAAATTATAAATGTGAAAGTTTGTGAGGATATATAGATGGATGTTTGTTTCTCTTTAACGCAAAAACTGCCAAGCAGATTTTGATGAAACTTTACAGAATTATTGTTTATAATATATCTTATGGGTTATAATTTATAATGGTATTGAGTTTACAATATAATCAAAAAAGAATTGCCCTTTTTAGAGATATTTCGGCGTGCGTTGCATAATCTATTAAGAGTTATACAAAAGAAAATGGTAGGATTTATATTCTCTTAAAAAGATATTTAAAAAGAACATATATAATAATATGTTAGCGTAACACGGTAATAAATAATTGCATGATGTAGAATAAAAGTGACTATTTCAAATTAAAACTGTTATTGAAGCAAGTTGTTGTATTACTGCCTTGAAAAATTATATCTTCTTATAAATTCAAACGCAATTTATTTACAGTTGGTAATTCTTTATTGACAATATAAAAAAAGCATTTTTTGGCGTATAATGCATAAATCAATATTATCCAAAATAACTTGTTTTGCTCGTGGACGACTTTTCGTAGGAGTAACAATTTTCTTTGAAGTTCTCGCAGTTTTTTCTACTCCTTTCGTAATTATCGATACCGTTTCAGCAGAAAACCTACAATTATAAAATAAATTGATCTCAATAGAAATACGTATACTATTAAAAAAAAAAATTAAATCAGTCATAACACATAATATGATTATTGAAATATGGAAAATTAAGTAAAAATGTTTTATTACAAGCTTATAAATATTAACCCATAATAAAAAGGCCAATATATTTTTTTCACACGAAATATATCAATACACATACCAAATAAAAAATGTACCTATTAAGGCAAATATCAAAACCCATGCAACCCTAAAATTTACCTGTCATAGCTGCGACTCGTATGAAATTTTTGTAAAGGGATCAATACTGCTTTATTTTTCTTCCCCAGTTCACAAAACTCTTGCACCTTAAGAATTATTGCTCAGGCCGCGCCACTTACTATGTTTTGTTTCATGATCCATATGATTTTATCAAAAAACAATAACAAACTAATGACAATGACAAACAAGATGACGGAACTGTCACGTTTAGTTCTAGACTTCTTCTTAAGTCTCGTTTCGTGGCGCCGACTCTAGTAAGGTAAACGCAGCTATTACCGACCCATCGAAAATCTGCAGGTATCACCGTTCCATTAACCTATTTCACATTTATTTTGTCTATAAAAATGTTAAACTATAGATTGTGAAGAAATAATGAGTGTTTCATTTATTGTCTTCAATTTGAAGTTAAGTTTTTGTACGTGATAGCTCGGGAAAAGGAGAAAATAGATTAGTTTCTCTGACGATAGTGAGTGCGCAGATATTGTCATACTTTACCTTACTCCATCTGGCAAGTAAGTTATATTTTTGGCTAAGAAATTTTCTGCTTGTACATAATATCTACAGTTATTCAGTATACCCAATCATGTTAATTATTGTATATATTATGCATTTAGTAACAGATTTTATAGGATTTGAATAATATTACAAGGTAAAACTTAAAATTAAATTAGAGCGGAAATAGCTTCGTGGATTTGATTCTTAGCAGCAATTACCGACCCTTGGGTCGTTATTAGCCAATGCACATTGTTTATCTTTTTGTATTTATCTTTGATTTGTGTCAGTAAAATAATTAATTTTCATACTCCAGACAGATCTCAAGTGATCTACTCGCGTGAATATCTATTAACGACCTATAATTTTTAAACTGGTTTACTTCTTTTTTTATAATTTCTTTATCACAATTTGGTAAACTTTCTAAAGATTTGTACTAGATTATAGCTAACCTATGTATTCATAATAAAATAACTTACGAGTACATTTACAAATCCTATTAGTGCTCTCAATCAGTTATTTTTCATCAGGATTAGGAATTAGAATTGATTATGTAAGTATTATTTATTTTTTATGAGTCGGTAAAACATATCATAGTTGGTTATACCTTATTAATTACCGACCCATATGAGTCGGTAATAGTCACAATGAGAAGCTATCAACGACTCTAAGACTACGTTTGAATCCCGCATACATACGGATTATATTTTTTTGTAAACAATAGTTTTTGTACATTTTGATTTTAACCTTATAAATAATTTTTTTTTTAGGGAAATGGATCAAAGAAATTGCTATCAATACAGCGATTGCGGAAGGCATGAGTATAATATTATATGTAAATCAAGCGTCAACAAAATTTAACATTCCAAAGACCATACTTAAATTATCCAAATCCTTTTAACAACGGTTATCTACTCTATTAAGAAAATATTGTTTATATTTTTGATCTCAGAAGAAAAAATGCGACTGTAAAATATTTTTTATTTCTAAAGTTAATTACTAAGTTTTTGTTATGTTATAATATGTTACATTTTATGACTGAAAGAAGTTAAGCATATATTTATTCAGTAAATAAAAAGTAAAAGTTTATAAATACTTATAAAATTGTTTAATTTCCTAAGAGTCGGTAATACCTGCATAAAAATCGGTAATAGCTTCATAGCCGTTAGAAGGGGTCGGTAATAGAAGCATTTGATTTGCTCACATTAACATTTTTTTCTTCTAAGATTCCTTTGTATTTCATTATTTTTATGATAAAAAATTAAAATTACATATTCAAAATTTACATATAAACACAAACAAGTAAGTGTGTACGCATCCGCTGACCTTAAAAAATCCCATCCATTTCAAATTTGCCTTAGGAGGGTCGGTAATAGCTGCATTTACCTTAACAAAGACAAAATTCTAAATAGTTGGTCAGGCGATCGATAGGTGGAGAGAAAGACAATTTGAGTTCGTCCATATCATGTTAACTTTTGCAAACCTTACTAATTTATATCGATATCTGAAAACGGTTTTCGATATCGATATGAAAACTGTATATCGGTTACATAACCGTTTGTGAATAAAAGCGAAAACGCCCATATCTAGTTATGACGTGACTGTGATGGTTTTAGCCTCAGATTAAATAACAAAGGCAGATGGAACGTACGGAACAAATCTATGACGCCGCTTGTCATTTCATGTTTGCATGAAAACTGTCAGCGGCACTGTAGGGACACGTGCATTTGTGTGCGTGTAATGATACCCTTGATTTATTTAGTGAGTCCTATTAGATTTTATGAGTAACAGAACGTAAAATAGTGCCCACGAGACACTTATGGGTGGTTAAGGGTTAAATATACCATTTATACGGAAACAAATTATTATTTATTATGCATACAATATAATAAATAATAATCATGATTTTTTTTATTTAAATCAAATTAATGGTATTATCTTATTGTATTGTATTTGTGACAGTTTTATAAGTTGTAATTTATAAATATAAAACAGTTAACTTATAAATATAAAAACAAACATAAAACATTTAAATTGGAATTGGATTGCAATTTTAGATTCAATAGTGAAAAGACGTGTTTTAAAAATACAAAATTATAAATATAACTTAATAAACTTGCTGAATAGTGACCTCGTTTACACTAGCAAACAAAGTAAAGTGTGTCATACGTTAGGTAAACGTGCTGTGTATATAAAATGTTTAAACAAAGACAATAAGGAACTGTATTACAATGGAGAATAGCCCCTTCAACCGCAGCAGCAGAACCTTGCGCTCTCCACCCCCGGGACCCTTACCGCCTCCACCTGCAACTAAGGAAGAAGCCCCGGAAACCATCCCAACACCCGAGATATCGTCATGGATGTCGAATATTGATCAGTACCTTAATGAAGTATGCTCTATTACTGCAGAGGGAAAATTAAACTCAGAGCAGAAATTACGAATAAATAATTTATGCAGAAAGGTCGCTCACGGGACATCACAGATGGCAGTGCAGTACCAGGTCCTTAAAATGAAAGCTCTGCGTTGTCACACACATATTCAGACATTAGAAGAGCAACGGGATTTATCAGAACGGCTACACGACCTAAAGCTGAGTATCGACAAACCTGCAACAGGACCTTCTTTCGCGGATATGGTGAAAAAAGGCAACAACAACTACTTAACCCCAATAAATATCAGCTCAGTTGCTATCTATCTATCTTTAATAAAAAATAATATTTCAAAAATATTGGGATTTTTAACTATTTGTGGTATCATTACACGCACACAAATGCACGTGTCCCTACAGTACCGCTGACAGTTGTCACGCAAACATGAAATGACAAGCGGCGTCATAGATTTGTTCCGTACGTTCTATCTGCCTTTGTTATTTAATCTGAGGCTAAAACCATCACAGTCGCGTCATAACACTGCGTTGCCGTTGAGTCGGTCGAGTCATAAAATTACTTTTTTTCGTAACTATGCCGTACTGTTCTATTTTAGAGTGTAAGGATGATAGCAGAAGGAAAAGTCTTAGTAACGGAGGTGTTTCTTACCATCACTTAGTACAACTTTATATATTTAATGTTATCTTTTATATATATAATATATATATTATACCTACTATAATTTAATCTTAAAATTTCAATGGTTCTCTGTCTTATTCTCCAACTGTCTCTCTCGAACTGCTAGCTTCGTACTGCAATACTTTTCATGATTTCAAGGTTTAACAACCGAATTAATGTCTGGCAAATTAATTTCAAGCTTTTATTATCTTTAAATAACATAATATTAAAATTACAGACATTCTAAAATACTTTGAAATTTTAAAAAAAAATAAATAATAAATCGCGTATGGCACATAATTAGCAACGTCAGAAATGTCTGGCAATAAAAAAAGTATGTCAGGTAGACTTATTTAAAAACAAAAAATTAAAAATTACGCGTCTTAAAATGCTTTTAAAATCCAGGATTTTCACCTGAAAGGTTGGATGCGCACAAACGAACGCAACCGCTACCGCCTGCCAGACAGCCCAGACTCTAACCGAAAAAGCAAGATGGACGACATATCACAAAATCAGCTGACCTAAAATTCTTTCTCGAAAACGTTGGTACCTCCTATACTACTAGGTGTATTTCTTAGTATCGTTTTTTTTTTTTTTAAGTAGGTATTTAACGCTGATATTTTTTGACAAACATTATTTTTATTTTTAATAATTCTTTTTAATTATTTTATCTTATATCTATAAGTTATATCTATAAGACCGCCTTCTGTACACTAAATAATGCTGATTTTGCATTTTTGTATTGTTTGCGTGCAATAAAGTATAATTATTATTTACTTACAAAATATGGAAATAAAATTTAAATTTCCTTACTATTGACATCTATTTCAATTTTGAAACAATTCTGTCAAGTTTCAAAATTTGGAACGAACGTAGTTCTAAGTATGACCTCATAGATGGCGCAAATCCAATAAAATAAATGATTATTTAATTTTTTGTTATTACAAATACCTATTATTTTAGATGTGTTTTCAGTTAAGTGAAACCGTTTAAAGGATTATATTATATTTCCAAAGTTTCAAGAAGTGATTATGGTTCAGATCAACAAAAACACATTTAATAGTAGGTATCGTTTTAGAATTAAAATACTCAGTTCTAAATCGCACTCATAGATGGCGCGAATCGACAAAAATTAGTAATTAGTAAAAAGAGACATTAAAAATAAATATATATTTTCTTGAATTGATACACATTCTCTTCAACAACCTGCTTTTTTCAATCACAAAATTAGTCTTCTTAAAATAAAGATTGAAAAAATTCGTTTACATAATATTGCAAAAAATACAACGAAAATACTGAATGGATTTTAAAAACACAACTACATAATATAACAATCGAAATTTATTTCAATGAAATTGTGTTTCTTGCATTGGCACAGTACTTCGGGTCTCATACAAAATGCATATAAACAATGTTTACCGATTATAATATGAGCCACGCCTCATGTCTTGTTTTGGATAAGCGATAAGAACAAAAAAAAGATTGGAGTCAAAATATCTTTATATATATAATTCTTCTGTGAGTGTGTATGTCACTGAACTTCTCTCAAACGACTGGACCGATTTTGATGAAATTTTTTGTGTGTGTTCAAGGGGATCTGGGAATGGTTTAGATTCACAATTTTGTCCGCTGGACAATGTTTTTTTAATTAATTTTTAATTATTATATAATTTCGAAGTAGAGGTGAGTAGTTCCGGATTGTAATAGCTCCGAGAGCTATGTCCTCAACTGGAATGATATAGGTTCATTCCGAATGTTCAAATTAAATAGCTCCAGAGGACATGTGTAGTTCCGGATTGAAATAGTTTTAGGACCTATGTTTTCAATTGGAACTATATCGTTCAATGCGGACTGTCAAAAATAGCAGGTTCAGACCGTTCCATGTCCGTCGCCGCCTGACCTTGACAAGTGTAGTGTCCGAATTCCTTAAAAATATTATTATTATTAGTTAATTATATTTTGGTTGATCTTATCATTTCACCTCGTAGCGTTTACAGTGTAACATTTAATGTGTTTAGATTAAAAAGAAAGTTATTTTCTACCTAAATAACCTGCATTTAATAGTCGATAATAAGATAATGGCTTTACGAAGAAAAACTAGCGTACTTTGGAATCATTTTGTGGAAGAAGTTTGCATTGCATAACATGAACCGAAAAGTAATATCTGAATTAGCGGAACTAAATAGTTCCGCGAACATGTTTCCTGGACATGGCTCCTGCAGAGAAAAGAATCATTCCATGTTCAATCCGTTTCCGGACATGATTTGCGCATGTCTATTTCGAAGCCAAAATTGTGGCAGAACAACGTCTGCGGGGTCCACTAGTTTTTATATAAAATAATACATACACTCCTGACCGTTTTTGGAGACCTTGTCATTAATATTATATTTATTGTATAAAAAATACAAAGGTATCATTTATATAGTATAAATATGGTATAAAATAAAATATCAACACGTTAGGTAATGTATAATTTATTTAATAAACAATATTTTGTATTATATAAAAAGTAAATAGTACATCGAATCGAACATTGAATTTATCATTCACACAGAGTGGATTTTTTTTAAATATCTCGAAGGAAACTGCTCTTAATACAGGAGAAAGCAAAATTTACTCAAAGGAAACATTTCTTTTTTTTTTAAATGAGGAATTCTAAATTGGCCGATTATTTGAAAATACGCTTGTCATACTCGGGTATCAAACCATCTAAAATCCTGAAAAAATAACATCCTGTATTTCTATGGCATCAATCAATTATTGTAAGGTTCAACTCTCTAAACAAACTTGCTCTCTTATTTTCTCTATAAAAAAAATAATAGGATAGGATTTTTTTAATAATATTTCCATTTTTTGCTATTTACTTTTTTTTCGTCAATATATTATCGTATAAAATAAATCCACGGAGTTCTTGTTATGTTTTAATTGTATGTCCAACACTTTTCCCGTATAACATTTTAAAACGTGACATAATACTCGAAGCTCGCGTTTGAATTACGACTGTACGTGGTACACGTAAGATCCAATTTTTGTTTAGTTAATCAAGACTTGTTAAGTTTTGTTTTTCATTTTGTTTTTGTACATCAATGGGTACTTATTGCATAATATTATGTTAATATACATCCATAAAATCAATACTGATGTACTTCTTTAATCTTATAGATCCCTGGTAACTGATTATTTTTGTGGACGAGAATCACACTACTCGATTTTTCCTCCTTATTAATTTTTTGTTCACACGGTTGGATTTTCTTAATTCCTCCTACACGTTTGCCAGTCATATGCAAAATATGTATATTGAACATTATAAATATGTCATACCGGCGAGATTCAAACCCGCGACCCATCTTAAAGCAAGGTATTCCGGTTTTTTTTTTGCTGGGTGATAATCGGCTGCAGCCTGGTATGTGCTATTCCACTTCTCGAGACACCTCTGCTAGTCATTTGGCTGGCAGAGCGATCTACCCACTAAAAACACCCCGGAGCCATGAGCCAAATCATTTGATAAGATGCAAATCACACTACATGATTTTTCCATCTATGATGGTTGAGACCTGTTGAAATTTCGATTATCTTCCCATAACAGTGACCTGAGTGAAACTATTTATGCAAAATATGTTTAGTGAAAATTTAAATGTAATGTAAAAAGTATGTAGTTTGTAACTCAAGAGTATATGAATGAATTCCAAGAATTATCGTAAAATATGTATTCGAACTATATAAGTGAAAATACGGCTTAAATTCTATAGTACGATTAATATAGGTCGACCAAAACAAAATCGACTTATTACAATTTTTGTTCACACGGCTGGATTTTCTTTATTCCTCCTACACGTTTGTCAGTCATATATATAGACATATGCAAAATATTGAAAATTGTAAATGTGTTATACCGGCGAGATTCAAACCCACGACTCATCTGACCGCAAGGTATCCTAGTTTTTTTTGCTCGGTGGCTGGCTGGGAGCGTAAACTACCTTAGGTCGACCATAGTAATATTGACAAACCACTTAAACTTAAGGTAGTTGGAAAATTAATATAATAATAATAATTTTATAATAATAATTATTTATTTATTCAGGCAAGAAACCCATACAAATCTAGCATACAAAGTACAAAATTTGCATACAAAAAACACATATATTATATTTTATTATGTTATTATTATATTATTATGTTATTTATTATATACATATATTATATATTGCTGAACAAGTATCACACTACTCGATTTTCCTCCTTATAATAAATATTTATAATTTTTATTTTAAACGGTTGGAATTTCCATATTCCTCCTCCCATACGTTTCGTGCCCGTCAAGTCATATGCAAAAAATATTAAAAAAAAATTATAAATATTTCATACCAGCGAGAGTCGAACCCGCGACCTATTAGAACTTTTTTTTGGCATTCCACCGGGACGACATGTTTAAAATTTTCTGTAAACGTATCTTCCTCACGTCTGGTAACTTCGGGCATTGATCGGGTGAGAGGAATATCGAAATTCCGATCGGGTATAGAACCACCGTTCATAGAAGGAAAAACCGTGAAGTGCACATAGCGACTGTCGATATCAAACATAAAAAAACAACTGTTTTCTAAGTCGTAATCATAGATTGTGCAGATCTACAAAATTTTATTTTTATTTTTTAGAATTAAAATACTAGTCACTCAATTCTAAGCCGAAATCATAGTTGCTGCGAATCGATAATAATTATTATTAGAGTAACTAGACAAAAATTACGTTAAATTTAAACAACCTGCTCTCTTCAATCTCAAAATTAGTCTTATATAAACAAAAATAGGAAAAGGTTACACAAAACAATGCGCAATATTTAATGTTCTATGGGATCTCATACAAAATGCACAAAAAAATGTACCATTTATTATTTAAGCCACGCCTTGAGCGATGAGAACAATAAAAAGAGTGGAGTTGAAATATTATTCTACAATATTTACCATACATACATACTTGACCGATTTTGGAGACCTTGTCTTTAATATTATATTTATTGTATAACAAATACTAAGGTGTACATTATCATTTATCTAGAAGGGTATACAATAAAATATCAAGACGTAAGCTAAAGTAAAACATATTTGGTAAACAACAATTTTTATTTTTTAATAATTCCTATATCGAATCTGATAAATTAATATTTATTATATGAATACAGGTCAGTTTTTTAACAACATCTGGAGGGCAAGTACTAGGAAATAGTAACATTTACAGAAAAAAAATCCTTTATATTTAAAAGAAGGTACACTGAATTCGTCGATTGTTTGAAAATACGCTTGTCCTACTCGGGTATCGAACCGGCTAAAATCCGAAAAAATAACATCCTGCACTTTTTTGGCTTCAATGCATAGGGTCAACTGTATATCATATAAAATAAATCCACGGAGTTCTTGTCCTATTTTACTTGCAAATGTCAACACTTTTCCGGTATAACATTTTAAAACGTGAAATAATACTCGAAACCCACGTTTGAATAACGACTGTATGTGGTACATGTAAGAACCAATTTTTGTTTTTGTTTTTCGTTTGGTTTTTCTACATTAATGGATAATTACTACGCATACATATAAATATATATCCACCAAAGCAATATTGGTATTCTTCTTTAAACTTATGAGTCCCTGGTAACTTAATATTTTGGGGGATGATGTTGCTCGCATCCGTGGGTGAAAATACTTAAACAGCTCACACGTGTCCCCTGGTTTGAGCCAAACGAGCACCGTAAATTCACTGGTGGAAAGTTTCTTACCGTGGCTAGTAACCACCCAGGCAACAAAGCCATGTCGTGAAGCAATCTTTAATAGTATAGGTTGGATTTGAACAGTTATTTACTACAGTGAACTGGTGTCATTGCTTTAGTATCTCTTGTATCTGGCGCCTAGTCGTGAAGGGTAGCGGGATCCGAAACACGGTGCACCGCTGGCCAACCGCAGGTTTTAGGGGGGTAGTGAGCCAGCCCCTCATGAAAGGCTGCCCCGCCGCCTGTGTATAATCCCGGGTTGGCCCCAACGTGCCGGTTGGCGACCGGATGATCCATTGGCAATATCCGGGGGGGTTCGGGCGACCCCGCAGTCTCCAAACTAGGCTCCTTGCTAATTTGATGCTTTGTGTATTTGATAAGTTCCTGTAGCGTTACCTCGTTCAACTGCCATCCTTTCCTGCCTATTAACTCTTAAATTAAAAATACAATTTATAAAAAAAAAAAATACCGAGCAAAGCTCGGACATCCAGGTACTATTTATTATATGAATACAGGTCGGTTTTTTAACAACATCTGGAGGGCAAGTACTTGGCAATAGTAACATTTACAGAAAAAAACTTTATTTTTAAAAGAAGGTAAACTGAATTCGTCGATTGTTTGAAAATACGCTTATCCTACTCGGGTGTTGAACCGGCTAAAATCCGAAAAAATAACAACTGTATTTTATGGCATCAATTGTATATCATACAAAAGAAATCCACAGAGTTCTTGTTCTATTTTAATTGTATGTCAACACTTTTCCCGTACAACATTTTAAAACGTGACATAATACTCGAAGCTCTCGTTTGAATTGCGACTGTACGTGGTACACGTAAGATCCAATTTTTGTTTTTCGTTTGTTTTTTGTACATTAATGGATACTACTACACATACATATAAATATATGTATATCAAAGCAATATTGATGTACTTCTTTAAACTTATGAGTCCCTGGTAACTTATTATTTTGGTGGACGCGAATCACACTACTCGATTTTTCCTCCATACTACAATGTTCACACGTTTGGATTTTTTTTATTCCTCCTACACGTTTGTCAGTCATCAGACATATGCAAAATATTGTTTATTGAAAATTATAAAAAGTCATATCGCCGAGATTCAAACCCGCGACCCATCGGATCGCAAGGTATCCTAAATTTTTTTTGATACTCCATTAGCAGATCTGGCTTGCTGGGAGTGCGATCTACCCTCCAAAAACACCCGACGAGCTAAACCATTTGTCACACTACACGATTTTTCATCAGTGGTGGCTGATTTTAACCAGTTCAAATTTCGATTATTATCTTCCCATACGTTTAAAACTGTAAGTAAGTCTCATGCTAAACATGTTTACTGAAAATTTTAATTTTGTTCCGGCGAGATTCAAACTCGCGACCCATCGGTACCATTTTTGGGGGTTAATATCTATTTGCGCATTCAACCCACGCGACATACAAGATAAACTTTCGTCGTTTCATTTTTACAAATAGGTTCTCACGGATTAAAAAAAAATGTTTTTTTTTGTAATCCTAAGATTCAAGCCGGCTCTAAAGACACTGCTGCACATATTTTGCAGCAAAATCTGACGATAAAAATAGATTCAATATTTTATCATTTATATAGAATGTAGCAAAAATATATAAATTTTCACTTATTCTCTTTAATTTTTTTGAGAATTGACAAGATATAAAACAAATCCTAGAATCTATATTAATACATATTATAATATTGTAATATTATATTTTCAATAATAAATAAACTAAAAGCTATTTAGGTCTACGGAGTTCTGGGTCTAATTTGCTTGCGAATTAAATTACTTTTTGTATTACATTTTAAAATGTGACAAAACGCGTACCTATCGTTTGAATAACGACTGCATTTTCTACGCATTAGGTCTTATTTTTGTTTAGTTAATTAGGGCTTCTGAAATTTTATTGCATTTTGGTTTTTGTATATCAATGGATACTATACGTTCAACAAAGCAAAATTAACAAACCACTTTAAATTTATGGGTCCCTGGTAACTTGATATTTTTGTAGAGTCGAGTCACACTACACGATTTTTACATCAATGGTGGTTCTTACCCGGATGGAAATTCGATATTTCTCCCACACATTTCATGCCCTCAGTGGCCAGCCATATGCAAAATATGTAAGTTAACTGAAAATTTAAACATGTCATCCCGGCGAGAATCGAACCCGTGACTCAACGGAACCTATTTTTTTAGGAGTGAATATCCATTAACGTATTCCGGCAGCTTGTAAGCAACACCACACAAAATACGAATATCTTAACATTTCAATTATTCGAATGAATTAGGGTAAATATTTTTGCAATGCTCATGTTGCAAGTTATGGAAAATTATAGTGAACCCACGAAATCACCCAAAGGTTAAGCCGCACAGCAAACAGCTGATGTGGATAAAACGCCGGATAAAACAAATGTATTAATTATAGATTTAGATAATAATATTATGTAGAATTATGTGAAAGTATTTTTATAAAACGGAACAATGATTTCAGAAACTAGTACTGTTTAAATAATCAAAATTTTATTGGTTTTTGGAATAGGTTTTCTAAGAACGGCGGTTAGTTACCCTTTCTAGTATTTTGGATTGTATATTGTATATTCGATCAATGGTTGGGTGATTTAGAGCAATTCAAATTAACAAAACACAAAGTCATACTTATACCTACAAATGATTTATCTCTTTAAATATAAGATCGAAAATGCTTAAATTCTTCAAGAGGTTTAAGAAGCTTTAAAAATATGTATATATATAAGTCCAAGATTAAGGTTTATTTTTAAGTGAACGATTAATCAATATAATAAAATATATTATGGCAGTAAAATAATATTGAAACATAATTTAAATTTCCAAAACAGAGACATCTCATAGAAGCAATTGAAACCTGTTTTTAATAATTTGGAAACAAACTTAGTTCTAGGTCAAAATCATAGGTGGCGCAAATCTAAATATTTTAATAATAAAAAAGTAAAAGATTATTATTTAATGTTTATTAATTAAATAGCTTAATTCTTCAGGAGGTCTTTTTGGTTACGCGCGATCGCTTAAAGGTTGTATAATATTCCTTGATTGAAAATACATATTATTAAAACAACTCAGTTCTAAATGGCGATCGTAGATGGCGCAATTTTCCAAATAAATTTTACTTATCTATATAAATAATTTAACGTTTGTTAGTCTCACAAAAACACGAGAACGGCTGAACCGATTTGCCTAATTAAGGTTTTGAAATATTTTAAATTATCTGTTTCCCTGATTATTTATCTTTTTATCTTGTTCCTTGGGATTTAAACTCGGACCTCCGGTAACACAGGCGTCTACTTCGACGTATCTAAGCCACGGAGACAATCAAACACTAATATTATTACGAACTCTACACACTTCTATCATTCTGTAATCTGTGAGCTTAAAGGGAATTCAATAAAAAGCAGTTAAACCACATATAAGAAAAAGTTTATTAATATTAAATAGGTATAATAACTACTAAACTTGACCCAATGCGGCCAGTTTTACACAAAGTTTTACAAATACACAATATAAGTTTCTCAGTTTATATTAAGAATAATAACTTACGACTTACTAATTAAATGTAAATATAAGGTTTTACTATACGGTATGTACATGTTACACGGTTCGAAACATAACGGAGACTAAGGCCCGTATTCCAAGTCCAAGTCAAGTCGTAATCTATTCTTGAGAACTGTCAATATGTCAAAATTCTATAGAGAAAAAATGGTTTGACAAGTCTCAAAACTAGATTAAAAACGTCACGTCTTGGAATATGGGCCTAAGATATCTGGGATTGACTACTATCTTTTAGAGCAGTATTATTGGCGTCTTGATCACGAGTTCGAAGGTGAGAGCGCGATATATAGCTCTGTCTCGCTCTGTCATCAAGGAGCCCTGCATTAGTACTGCTTTAAGAGATGGCGGTACGGCCTCTAGTCCTCACACACAGCACGACATACTACAAGCTCTATAGTGTCAGAGGCCACAACCATTTTAATGAGTGTTGGAATAATCGGCTATAAACACAGTGTGAAGACTATAGCCAGAGTCGGATTTAGGGGAGATCTGAGACTAAAGCCGAGGCCTCCACAAAAAAGATTTAAAAAAAATCCGAATGCGAGTAAACAACTAAAAAACATTTCCTTTGTACAAAATGCATTATATTGTTCTTAAATATTTCGAAAATTGTTAATTTTATTTGGAAAATAATTTGGGACCATGGGGCCTCAACTAATTTGTTGCCCTAAGGCCTCGGACATCTAAATCCGGCCCTGACTTCAGCGTAACTCCTACTGCTAGCGGAAATGATTGGATTGCATAGAAGCGTCACGGGACCTTTCCCCAATTCTCATAAGAAAATGTCCAAAAACAATCTATTCTGTCTATCTTAATGCAAGCTAGAGCCAATTTTCGCTGAGGTATATCCCTTCAATCGAGCTATTATTACCCATTTCCCACTCACAGTAGAAGGAACGTCAAGAACATAAGTTGGAGTTAAGAACATCGGTGGCTAGAACTAACTTCACTCGAGAGGTATTTCAATTTGCACGAACTTCCGGTATGGGACTTGAAACTTTCAGACGTTTATTTTGTTCAAATGAAAGTTTCTAAGTTCTATAACTACAAAATTATATTTAATAGTCATAGGTAAACAATCTTAGGTTTTAAAATGTCGATATTTTACGTAGATATAAAATTGAGAGTAAATGTAGTATTAAAAGTTACAATAAATGTTAATAGCTATCAACCTTATACAATATAATTTGGTTGCATACAAGTTACTTACAAAACAAGAATCGACAAAACCGCATCGTATATGAATTGCGGAATACTTAACAATAATGGTTACTTCTCACGGTTTGACAATAGACATGGTCATCATATTCTCTTTTACCGTGAAACTAAGACCAAATATCAATAAATATGCTACGAACACATTTCGTGATACCATATGTTATTATCGTATGAAATCCGATTTTTCGCTAATAATTCCGGTTCAAAATAACATATTTTTTTTCTTAATCTCCTATTAATATTGCAAATAAATTGCACCATTTGGCTTATAATAATAATTATTGAGTTATAATAAAGATTGTGATGCTTACCGAATAATACTAGATTTACGAATAATAGATAGGTACACCATTATGGGGGAGGAGAATCAATATTTAAGTGTCGTTATGTTCATAAAAACATAAATTATTAAAAAAAAATAAGTTTATAGTATGTAATCAAAGTTTAATGAATTATTTTGGCTCATTAAAATTTGATCAATCCAGTGTTTGTTTATAACATTACAAAATTTTACAAATCCCGAGGTCCCGTTTTCTTTAACTAAATATTACTTTAGAGGAGCCTGCCCACTAAATCGTATCATACATGATCAATGATCATGTTATAAACGTATCAGACACGGGAAGAGATATGACATAGACTACTATGCCTACTAGAATGTATCAACACCACGACAAAGTAAACAAAAGAATAAATCTCTCTTGGAATAAATTTTAATCTCACAAAAAATCCAAACTCCCTTTAAAGATTAAAAAAAATGGACTCGTTTATTCTACCAAAATATCTGTCAGATCTGGATATTCAATAATCACACAAAAAATATAAGGATGTCAGCATCTTGAACATAATAAACTAAAAAATACACACTCGAATTAAAACTAAAGTAGCTGATTATTTGAAAAAGGAAAAGGGGAGAGAAATGAGAAAAGGAAATTAAACACATAGCGGGAGATTGGAAGAAAGAAAGCTATCGATAGCTAATAGTAGAGAGACTTGGAGGAGGTCTTCACTCTACAAAGGCCTAAAAACAACAAAATATTATTACTTAAGTATTGATTGTAAATTAGTTTTGGTGTTTATAAGTTTTGGATTACAGAAAATAAAGGCTTTTAAACATTTAAATTTTTCACGCTCCGTGTTTGGTACGTGACAGTATTGGTTGGTGTCATAATTCTCGTGGTCTGTAGTGGGTATATCTCATATTTCTCAATGCAAATAGTATTTTTTTGCCTTATACGTGCACGCACGAGCCTAGCATGTTACGGTGTAGTGGGAACACTCCTTAAGAAACAAAATTTATATTCTCAAACTATTATAATAAACTTATTATAGAAATAATTAAAGAATATAAACAGTTCTGTCGATCAACGTTTCATTTTGAATATATAAAACTGATATGTATAAACCCACTGAATCTTGAAGCGGCGGAATGTACCCAATGGAATATTTATTGTTCTACCACAGGGATAATCATGACAGTAAAACCTCATATTATGCAGATTACCGCTAAAACACTGCCATTATATTATGTAGCGACTTTCCTACAAAAATGCCGGGTTATACGTCACTGTATCACACAGAGTTATTTAAATTTTAAATATTTATTTATTTTACGTCAATCGGAGTCGCGAGAAGTTCTAAACAATGTAAGAAATCGAATAAGAGTGGCATCATTTTAATTATACATATCCCAACCGCGTGGAAGTTTTTCAGATTTCAATGAAGATTATAGATACTTAAAAAACAAATAGAAAAAACATATAAATAAAAAGAATGAAAAACTTAAATATATAAAAGTTTTTCGCCAAACATAGTGGTTATAATAATTATTTTAATTCGCCAGGATGTTTCATGGGTGAGATAGCAAGAATCATTTATTGTCTATGATACTCCGTATCACCAAGCTTTAAATAAACTAAGTTATAACTACATTCCAATTTTGAATTTTTTTTAGATATTTGAGCCCCCTTTAAAATACAGCAATTCGATATTCAAACGATAAAATCAACTTGTATCCTCTTGCAATTTATTATTGTGACGAATAACCCATATGAATTAATCTATGCATGCAATTATAAAAAAGGTAATATAACAATAAACTATATAATCAAAAAATAGTGTTCACTTATCTAAAAAACTTCAACTTAAATTTTTAGAAAGGAAAATAAATTAAAGTAATATGTGTTTATCCTATGTAAATATCATTTGTGACTAAGCAAAACTTAGAAATTAAGAAAAATAAATATTTACGCGTTCATTTTTCAGTAGGTTCATACCATACATTAAACCCTATCTAAAGTTGATTCAAAAATACACAGCCGCATTATTTTTTTCAAAAATTTGCTATACGTTATGTATATTTATTTATACTTATACCGTATAACGTAATAAATTGTTATATATATTTTTCTACTCGTCTACAAATACGCGATATATATGTATATTGAACATGTGCGTTAAATACGACTAAATCACCTAATTTATTTATAGCTGCTAGATTGTAAATAACGCCGAAACACATAGTGCTTTTTTCTAAAACCACAGAAAACGATTAATTTTAGATTTAAAAAATCGAACATTATTTTTAAATCAAATGTTAAGAGAAATTATTCGTATCAATTGGTATAGATATTCTATCTCACGAAGTCTGTTTGGCTATGAATGTTGTAAAACGTGTACAATATACATATATGTATATAATACTAGCGACCCGCCCCGGCTTCGCACGGGTCTAGATTTTTTTGACAAAAAAAGCAGGGGTTGTATGTATTTTTTAATGCCACAATATAAAAAAATAAAAACAAAAATTTCGTCTAAAAATTAAAAAAAAAAATTAGGGGTGGATTACCCTTCACATTTAGGGGGATGAAAAATAGATGTTGTCCGATTCTCATACCTACCCAATATGCACACAAAATTTCATGAGAATCGGTCGAGCCGTTTCGGAGGAGTATGGCAACGAAAACTGTGACACGAGAATTTTATACATTAGATGTACATTGTTTTAGAGTGCGTAATCTCGGGAGCACTCAATAACTTAGTTACGCACACTTAAACAATGTACTTATATGTGCCTGACAACATTCATAGGCAAACGGACTTCGTGAGATAGTATAAAATATATGTATATGATTTTTTAAATAATTACGCATACAAGTGACAGATTGACGATACGATTACTTTCTTTTAAGCTGTTCGTGCTAGGGCCAGTGGTAAAAGGACTAATATCAAAAACCTTATTTTCAGTGGATAGTAAAAGCAATGATCCGGCAATACTAGTTATAATTTTTATTTTAAAGTATGAAAATATCAACTGATCTTTTACGTATATTTTGAAATATATCAATAAAGACTTTGTCCCGCAAATAAATACAATTTTTTATAAGCCCTGCAAAATCTTATATTTTATGAAAACGTACTTTGGCCCTTTTAGCAAATAGTCGTGTTAGTTATAACTCAAGAACGGATGCGTATATTAAAATGTCGGAAAACTTCAGTAAAATCATTTTATTTTTCTGAGGCAGAGAAATCATTTTAAAATAAATTAGAATCGCAACACCGCCATATTCCGGCATAGACAGCTCACGTCACGCACGCTTATAGCTTATTTGTAACAATTGATGTCCACTGCAAATCAATGAAATGCAAGACATTATAGAATAGAAGTAAGGAAATACCATATTTAAAGACGGTACGAAGTTCACCGGTTCAATTAGTTTAATAATAAATTTACATTACAAATCAAAGGCAACAACTTGCTATTATAAATCTGTCAGTTGTATGAGAAAGTTTTTTAACTTGCATAAACCATCAGATACGAATAGAATACAAACTATACGAATCATTTCTCGAAAATTGTTTGTAGGCCCTCTGAATGTACGCTTATATGACATTATGTCTAAAATCTTATTTAGCTGCTTTACTTGTAATGCACTATGTAAAACAGCGTAATTCACACCCCAGCGATACCCAGATTATTTATATATTTTTAGAACTATCCGCATATATCATATAGTACAGTATCGAAATCGTAATATTTGTGACGTATCTTCGAGGATTTTTCATCACTAACTCACAATTCGGGAAGACTATTTATTTATTGGCCCAGCCGGCCTAGCATAACAACCACGAAAAAATTTAGTCGACCGTTTTCTCGTGTTTTAATCGATTATCTCTTTATGTCTTCCGGATCTAACAAGACACACTTAAAACGTCGAGTTTTGTCAGAAGTAGAGATATTCGTCGATCGAGATATCTTGTCGATATCTTATATTTTAGTTTGTCTCCACTCGAATCTCTTGATGGTCATGCTAGGCGGGCATAATATATCCTCGCAGAACAATTTCTTTCGTTTAAACAGTATATTAGACAGTAGATATAAATAAACTCGATAAAATCAAAATTATATTCTTTTTTCCTTAGAGATTCCGTGCTAATTCCTGAGCATAACTTGTATTGAATTAAAGCTCGGCATATTTTCACTACCGTGTAAACGTAATCATCAAAATATGTGTTGAATATTGTGATGTTATTGCAATTTTTAAAATTAATAACGTACGGTACAATTACAATTTCACGTATAGATAACACGTCGCCATTAGTTACGTCCAGATTTCTTACGGAAAATGTATATTATATGTATATTAAACTTCACAGTCTTACAGTCTATGTTTTCATATATGTGGCAGTAACGAGTCAGTTGTTTTTATATTATAAAACTCATCCAAAACGAATATTCGTTGAACAACGCCCTTATCTAGAGTAAGCTATTTTGAGCGTGCGTATTACGTCAAAAGTAATTAATTTAAATATATATATTATAATAGAGGCGTTAATTATGTTGTACTTCGACAAAACTAAATTGCTTCTTACATTATTTGATATAACATATTAATACTATATAATAACACATACAAATGGCGTTTTAATTTGCGAAAGTAAATTAAGCTTATGCAATGATTTTTTCAAGAGGGCGTGCATGGCTTACTCCGAAACTATGGGGAATTGCGAAAAATACTCAAGACTCAATGTCGATTTTGATGAAATTCGATTAGAACATGGATTTTTCAAAAAAACCGATAATACAGTTTTAGTTTTCATCAAAATCGGCATCGAGACTCCTTTGAGTATTTTTCGCTATTCCTCATACTTTCGGATTTAGCCATGCACGCTCACTTGAATAATTCACTTGCATATCACACTATGTATAAATAACAAAGGCGAAATATATCCGTTTTTAACGCTAACCATTCAATATTACCAAAGATAACACCTTTAAAGAAACGCTAAAAACAGGCTCATAAAATACGAATACACAGCGAGTGCTATATATATATCAACCACAAATGCCACACTCAACATCTATTATTTACATAATAATCAAAACAGTTTAAAATCCTTACAGAAAGCAGTAGCATACACTCAGTTAAACAGTTTAATATCTATTCTACTTGTCAAATAGAACAGCTCCATATAAAAGTTTGTATGTGGTATATTTGGAAAAAATGGAAACACGATTAACACCAATAAACATTTTAGTTCTTTACATTTTACAAGTCTGCCTATTAAAAAGCCACATTCAGTAGCTCTATAGAATTATTAAACAATGTATGAAGTCTAGAAAAATGCTTCAGTCAATAATATTCCTATACTTTACTGAATTAAAGATTTATAACAGCGATAGGTCTATTTAAGGAGTAAAATCGATAATTTCTAAAGCCGAACCATCATCTCTTATTGCATTTCTTGACGATAGTCAGCGACGAACTAAAGTCACGGTCTCATTATGACAGTATAAAAGCTCTAAGGGATGGCGGTACGGCTACAGTTGGGTTAACATATAAGATTCAATATATATCTAACTCTATATATAATATTATTACTACAATAATAAGGAAAAAAGGGTGAAGCCTGAGCAGCAACACATAAAAACGTATGTTATATAATAAAATCCAAAATATAAAAAGGAATGAGAATGTAAATAGAAATAGCTTAAATTTACGATATATTAATATATTAGGTATCTTAAAATTAAATAAACTTAAACACGTGTAAATTTCCTATGTAATAGGATATCACCCCAAGTGTGAGTCATTTCATTCGCGCTAGTAATGCATGTAAATGCATATTGATTGATAGCTCTACATGTATTCTTCACTCATTATAATATTATTATACCTAAAAACGAAATATAAGATAACAGTAAAAAGCCAAAACTATACTCGATGTAAAAAGCTTTTTTTTTTAAATATGGACTAGGGGGGGAAATGCGCAGTCGGTTCACCTGATAGTAAGTGATTACCGGCGCCCATGGACATCTGCAATACTAGAGGACTTGCAGGTGCGTTGCCGGCCTTTTTTGACGCTGCATTAATGTAAAAATTCATTCTGGTAACACCACTTGTTGTAAGTGATTGTTAAAACGAAGAATTCGGCTAAAGGATTTGAATCCATGTCATGCAAAATAAATTAAAAAAAATATACTAACGGCTCTACGTTATATTACCGAAACAAAATACGATTTTGTGTTTCGTTTCACATTACTATGATCGTGAATAAAATCGTAAATAAAATTGAAAATGTTTTCTTAGTAAGTTAACGTACGAAGTTGGTTGTTCTTTCGTTTCGTTCCGTTCGATTTTGGTAAAAGACCTACTGGCACGTATTCCAACACGAAGCTCAGGTTCTAATCTAGCTCTGAGACTTGAGAGTTGAGATCGGCGCGACGTGATAGCCTTGAAAACGGGTCAATGTCACGCAAATTATCAATCAATATACAACCAATACTAATGACGCGATCAAATGACATAACTGACACTTGAGTTACTCTTTTAACATGTAATCAGGTAACGTGACGCACATGCAAACTTAAAATTAATTTTGCAGTGCGCCGGCGTCGCATCGGTGGGATTTTTAGCCGAATATCCCGATAAATTATATGTCACATGGATCGAAATGCGGGTAGACCGAGAAACGCGGGTACTCATGCGCACATTTTTATTTCTATATATCCTCTATATAGTATTAGCTAGGGAGAATTACGCGATAGTAAACTTTACTAAATACAAGTTAAAACAATTAACCCCGTGTTAATATAGGTAAATTCGTAAGTCAATTTTGCTATGTGTGATGCTGTGATCAAATCAAGGGGTAAATTCGTTTAAAACAAAGAGAGCGAAAAGCTAGCTAAAGCTATAAATCGATTCAATACTGAATTCGGCTAATCGCTAAGGCATACGCACAACTAGAAGCCCATTAATACAGATCTTGAACCACCACATATATTTAAAAAAAATCTATTATACATAAGAAATCAAAGCAAATATTTACACACCTACTATAATGATAAAACGATTAAATAAACGATATATACAATCGGATAAAACAAAACAATATTATTATTTTTTATTTATTTAATACTCAGAAATTTAATATGCGCATGGGAGCCCGCGCGCTCGCTTTACGATGGCACAATAATCAACGATTTAATCCCTTCAAATTCTGCCACTAAAGCATGTATCAAATCACTATCAAAACTTAATCACCCAGTTAGGAAATTGAGACTGATATTCACATGCAATAGAGTCAGTACCGAAGGCAAACGTCGCTATGCGACTCGCCGACATAAATCCGGTTCCTACTCAACTAACGGATATCCGTAAGAAGATTACCTTAGCACGTTGTTATCCTGCGAAAGGTACATATACATATCTATGATAATCTGCCTACGGGTGTTTTTAGTTAAAAATAGGAAACGGTCATTAATAAACATCTATACACAAAGCTTACAACAACGGCAATCAAACAAACCGAAACGATAGAGGCCGGAAGATATTAGACTTTAAAACAAAAACCTTAAAGTAAATTACTTGCGAATGTGACTCCGCTACAGAGTAGCGACGTTTCTTTGGCTTGCGATTCGTAATATCCACTCAAGAGTTTTGTATAGACGATCTAATTGGCGAAGCTGGCGGTGAGGAGCGAAACAAGTTTCGGGTGTTTGCTCCGGCTGGGTCGCTTCTTAGATGTCTTGGGAGTGGATATTTTGGCCTCGGGCTACGCATGGCGCTTCGCGTGAAGTGCCAGATGGTCGGAACGCGAGAAGCAGCGCTCGCACTGGCGGCAACGGAATGGTTTCGCACCGGTGTGCTTGCGGTAGTGTCGGGTTAACTCGTCCGAGCGAGCGAACCGCCACTCGCATCCTTCCCATGAGCATTTGTATGGCTTCTCACCTGGAACCGCAGAATAACGGTATTATTTTAAAGTGAAAGGCATTTACGAGTTAGATGTGCAATCAATAATGGTGTAATAGTTAGCTCCTTACAAAAATTTTGTAAAACGAAAAACTTGGCGATTAAAAAGAGTGGCGGCGAGTTTATTGCCAGTTCTTCTCGTCCGTTCTACGCCCTTGATTTGAGAACTGGCAGTAAATGTAAAATTAGAAGCATTTAATAAGTATTTTTTTAATGACGTTCATAAGTGTACATTATGTTACCTAAATGAATAAATGATTTTGAATTTGAATCCGAAGGTAAAACTTGCAACTCAAATTCTGCTTCATGTCCAACTTTACATTTTTCTTTACACTTTACAGGCAAATAGGTGATCAGTCTTGTTTCCCGGAGGATACATCCTCGACAACTTTTATTGATATACTTAGCTACAACTCGTGTATTAGGTACACTTTCCACGTAGACATTTTGCCGACACAAACCTAGCTACTAAGTATATGAACCTAAGTATAAGTACATTAAATTAATCTTCATTTAATGGTCATTATCTCCTAGTGGTGTACCGGATATCTGCGATCCGAGGGACAAAAAGGTACGTATCCGTATCCGATACTTTATTGGAGGATCTTTTACCTTATTAATTTTCAATACATAGATTATTATATACATAGGTGATTAGGTTTTAAAATAATTAAATTCAATTCAGATTATTTTCTTAAAATCAAACACTAAATTTATTAATATTTTCAAGGTCATCGATACCGATGAGTAAAAAAGTTGAGATCCGCAATTTTGACACCAAATATCCGTAATCGGATCCGTATCCGCGGATATACATTTTTAACGATCCGTCACATCAGAGAGAGAGAGAGAGAGAGAGAGAGATACATTTATTCGTCGTAACACATAATACAATTATTACAATTAAACATTTATACGTCTAGTTATATACAAAACGACTACGACGAATCGGTCATGGACTCAGCATAAAGTGGATAGTCTTTGGCTACTTAACCAAAGCCTACCACGCTGATTTTCAGCCATAACCTGAAAGCTACGAATATCTTACGAATAGCGAATAATCTTAGAAAAAAACAACGATAACAGAGCAACATAACAATTTAAGATATATATATCAAGTATGTACGTATTTCATATAATAAAAATAATATAATCTAAAAGTAAGTAATAAATCTATCGCGTGTGTCGGTTCAATAAGAAACAGTAAAACATTAATAAAAATAAATATAAATTATGGATGGGTAGCTGTGAATTCTTCTTTTTGTTTTAAAAATAAATAATCCCTAACTTTACTTTTGAAGTTACTCTTACATTTTAAATCGCGTAGGGGTGGAGGGAGGTCATTCCAGCATTTGCTGGCTCGATACTTAAAGCTACCCCTAAACGCTGCCGATCTATACATAGGCATCAGGAATACGCAAGAGAACGACCTCGATTTGTATAACTCCTGACTGCGGGTCCAGTTTAATTTATCATAAAGATAAGATGGTACACGATATTTAATTACATCATGCACTAGATTATATAAATGAAGTTGTCTCCGGGCCGTCATTTTTAAAAGGCCAGCTTCATTCAGATATGGAGTTACATGTGTACGAGGTGGGATGTCGAAGCAATATCGAGCACAGGCATTCTGGACTCTTTGAATAAGACGCTTACTTCTACCTAGACAACAGCCATCATATACAACATCGCAGTAATTAAGTTTGGAGAGCACAAGTGAATTACAAAGCTGTATACGTAATGCTTTATCTATATAGTTTCTTATCTTATAAAGTATCTTAAGGCGATAGAAGCAGTTACGTACAGTCACTGATATATGTTCTTCAAAGTGTAGCGATGAATCCATTAGCAATCCAAGGTTTCTCGCTGTATGAACGGATTCTAATGCTTCACCGTTTATCAATACATTTGGGCACATAGAATTTATATGCTCAACTTGCTTTTGAGATCCGAGAACAATATATTTAGATTTAGTGGGGTTTAGGACAAGATTATTTTTGATTGACCAATTGTATATATTTCCGAGATCGTCATTTAATAATTCGGTAGCAGACAAAGTACTAGATGGTGGAAAAGATATATATAATTGTATATCATCAGCGTACATGTGATATTTGCAAAATTTAATTTTTGAGGTTATATCGGCGCTGAAGATAATAAATAGAATAGGACCCAGTATCGACCCTTGCGGTACACCCCTTTCAACAGGTTTACGCGAAGAACAAATACTACCATTTGCTGTCGTTACTCGCACAATCTGCGAACGATTTGTTAAATAACTATGAAAAAAGTCAACTGAATTCTGACTAAACCCGTAGTAGTGAAGTTTTGAGAGAAGTAAAGAAACATCAATACAATCAAAAGCTCTTGAGAAATCAAGGAGGGTGAGTATAGTCCCCATACCCTTGTCCCGTCCTGAGAGGATGTTATCAACAACATCTATTAGCGCTGTTGTGGTACTTTTTTTCTTACGAAAACCAGACTGCATAGATGGAAGGATGTTATTCGTTTCCATATAACGAGTAAGCTGTTCACAAACGACGCGCTCTACTACCTTGGATAGGCACGGCAAGATGCTAATTGGACGGAGATCTTTAAGTTCTGTGGGGTTATTATTCTTTGGAAGGGGTTGTACCATTGCTATTTTCCAGAGACTGGGGTATGTGTTAGTATTTATAATTTTATTTGTCAAAGAAGTAATGACAGAGAGCGTTCTAGGCAGGGTGAGCAATAACATATCTATAGATATGCCATCGCTACCCATAGCATTGGTTTTAATACTTTGTAAATATTTAGCTACAACAGTTTCATTTACTGGAAGTAGCTCAAATTGTGTTGTTGACCCAAAGACATTATTTTCAAAAAATATTTTCTCATCTGAGTTTAAGTTATTTGAATCTGGGATGTTAAGAAAATGGTTATTTAATACTTCGGGATCAGACAAGTTATCCGGAAGTTCAAAATGGCTTAAGTTATTAGGGGAGATGGTCTTCTTTAAACTGTTCCACAATTTTCTAGAATCTTGAATATTATTATTAATGTTAGTGTCGAAATACGCCCTCTTCTCAAAAAACAATGCTGAATTAACCATACTTTTTAATTCTTTATATTGAGATTTATCAACATCAGAATGGCTCAACTTATATTTATAGAAAGCCTGATCTCTGAGTTGCATAATGAGCCTAACATTGTCGGTCAGCCAAGGTGTTGGTGCATTTTTCATACATGATGTTTTAACTGGAGCGTGAAAGTCAAAAAGGCAAAGTATGTGTTTGTTAAAAGCAGATATCATAGCGTCAACACTATCAAGGTCTAATATTTGTTCCCACTTAATAGATTCTAAGTGACACATTAAACTTATTTATGTCAATATTTTTTAACGGCCTATATGTAATCCAACGTGGTGGGGGTTTTTCCATTTTAATTTTGAATTCAGCTATTACAAATGCGTGAGCGCTTAATATAGGATTATGGTGAATTTGCACATCAGTTATATTAGCATCAGTACATACAAGATCTATAACAGTTTGAGATGAAGATGTAAAATGGGTGGGATCATTAACGTGTTGAGTCAAATTTGTTTGATGCAAAAAGTTCTTGAGGTTTCTGAAGTCTGATGTATTCTTGTTAAAATAATTTATATTAAAGTCCCCCAGTAATATAAAATAATCAAATTTAACAAACGAAGCGATAGAGTCAGCGAGCGCGTCAAAAAATGTTACCGAGCTCAGCCAGGGAGGACGGTATGCAGTACCAATCATAATATGCTGCGAGTTGATAGTGAGGCTTAGCCACATTTGTTCAACGTCTTTTGCTGGTGGATGAGCGCAGGTACGCACTTTGACCCCTTGCCTTATATAGAAGCCCACACCTCCACCGCGCGAGCGAATGTCTTTTGATCTGGGTATGTGTCTAAGCTTATAACCAGGAACATAAGGCGCTCTATCGTCCTCACCCGGACGTAGCCATGTTTCGTTAATAGCAACAACATCGACAGAAAATTTTGACATGGCAGCTAAAAATTCATCATGACCAGTCCCAAGAGAACCAGGATTGAGTAAACCAACCTTTAATCGTTTAAGGACAAATTGAAAAATAAAGGTAAAAATCAAAAATAAAAATATTTTGTCGACAATAGTATGTCGAACATATCCGCACCACACGAGATAGAAGTAATACATCAATACATAAACAGCAAAACACCAGTTATCAGTGACATTACGACAAGAATTTATCTTTTTTGTAACAAAGCTTAAAACTACTCTTAAACAGAATGCGGCACTTACTATATATAATAACAGATTATATATTTTACAGTTTAAAAATATTAATACATAAGCAGCAAATAACCGTTTATCAATAACAATGCGAAAACAACTTTGCTTAATTAAAATAAGGTTCAAGATTTCTATTAAACACAATGCAATACTTAGAAGAACAAAGAACATATTATATATTTCATAGTTAAATAAAAGTTTATCCTGTAACAAGCAACTATTCAATATAAGGTGATAGCAAAATGTGGAAAAATGCACCATGTCAACTTTTACAGTTAATATATCGCATAATTGTATAATATTTATTGACATAAGACAGCAATTAACAGTATCAACTAACTTAATCGTGTCTTTCGAGAAACAAGTAAAGTAACATAAATATGAAAACTGTTTCTTATAGCACGGAAAGAAATACAATATAACTGTTACTCCATTACTATACTTTACAAATAGTGAAAAGAAACACAAAGTACTGTAACATAATGTATGAAAAATACTAAAAATAAAAATACTACACGTCGTTTGTAGCAGCCACTGGTCCAAAAATATGATTCAAATCCGCGTCTCTGCGAATAGGGATAGCAGACTTGTTGCTTTCCTGTCTTACAAAGATTCTGCCTCCCTTCGACCACGAATATTTCCAGCCTGACTTTTTGCACGCTTCTCGCGCTTTATAAAACAATTGCTTGTTGTACTTTGTCAGGCGCTCATTAATGTAAAAAGTTTTAATTTCGCCTGGTATTACGTCAGCAGTGGTGGCTCCACGACGAATACGAGCATTTTTCAGAATTTCGTCTCGTATAAGGCGGCGCCCGAAACGTACAACAATGGGCCTTGGACGACGAAGACTATCAGCTGACTCCCTGCGCAATGCTCCAACTCTAAAAGTACTAATAATATCTCGTGTCTCAAGCTGTGTACCAACCTTTGAAGCTATCCGAGTAAATATTTGGTATAAATTTTCATTCTCCTGCTCTGGTATATTGCTGATCTCGATGTCATTGAACAGCAGCTCTTGATCTCGTATTTGCAGTTCTTCTTGCAGCTCCGATATAGTCTGTTCGAGCTTGCTAACTGACTTAGAGCAGTCTACGTTATTTATATTATTGAAACCCTCTTCCAGGTCGCTTACCCTACTCTCTAAAGAGTCTAAGCGACGGTCAAACGTGGTCAAGGACACTGCGAGGCTACTCATCTCCTGCCGGAAATCCTGTAATTCGCATCGAATAGTCTGCATTTCGCTTCGAAAAAGCTTAATTTCCTTTATTATGTCAACTGTAGGTGGATTTTCAATATAGTTCACTGATTCAAAAGAGACATTTCCCGATGAGATGTCGCACCCATGCGGATTCATAGGATCTTCAGGTGAACGCCCAGTGCCGGGAGGTACGGCTGCCGCTGCCGGGGGCGGGCTAGGCATATTTTTTTTGCACGGTGTACATCTCCAGGTCGCTGCTATCTGCGTGCGCGCCGACATGCCCAGACAGGCCCGGTGAAATATTCCATTACAGACCGAGCATTTTACGCCATCTGTCGCCGAGAGAAATTTACCGCAAGATACGCACTTAACCATGTCGTATAGAGATATCAGCTTCACTCACAAGATGGCTCCACAAGGAGTAGTGAATAAATTAGTGAGACAATAGGGTATAGTAGAATTAACTAATACTACCTTCTTCACAGTAAAAAGTTTAGGTCTAGAATAAGCAAAAACTTACTGCAAAATGTCCACTTATTTCACTAATAAACAATCCTTGAATATTTAAAAATATTTGGTGACACTTTTCGTACAATAACACTTTATTTAAACAACACAATTCAATTATATATGACCCGTGTGACAAAAGACGTGTGATGCGTAAGACATTCGTAACAGACCTTCACTAGTTTTAAATACAATATTAACCTGTATGTGTCCGTTTGTGTGCTTTTAAGTGCGAACTCTTGGTGTATACTTTATTGCACCCCAGAAACTCGCATCTGTGGACTCGCCGGCGTGGGTCCGTCCCGTGGGGCTGAGTGTGGTGCCGTGGTTGGTGGCGGCGGACCGGCGCTGGGCTAGGTGGTTCATCTGTGGACGAAATTACCCCGCATTAGTTTTATCCATCCTATGTGATCGCCTGCGTGGCTTTGTGGTTAACGCGCTTAGCACTGGAGATCCCGGGTTCGAATCCCGGGGAAATAAGATAAAAAAAAAATTGTTTACTATTAAACTAGTAGGAATACTATTTTTTTTTAAAGTTAGTGTTTGTATTTTTAATTGTTATTCAAGTACTATTTTCCTTCAACTTTAGCGCCCACTCTCCTTTAGTTTTATATAATTCCGAACTGGTGGCCTGGAAGAGATCGCTGAATTGTTGCGATAGGGCCACCCTTTGCTTTATTAATTCTGTTATGCAGGTCCTTGTATATTTATAATGCAATAAAGGTCTTAAATAAGGCTGACCACCTACTTGCCTGTAAAGAAAAATGATCAGTAAAACACACAGCAATGGGTCTGCCCCATCCACTAGGGGTCCGGGAATTCACTTTATGTGCAGAGGGCCTTATGAGACGGGCTTTTGACGGGCTCGTCAAAATCGGATCGGATGTCGACGGCGCATCATTGACTGATGTTCTGTGGCTGAGGTATCACTAGGGAACACAATCCCGAGCATGTTTTTCAATGTTATCCGGGATCCCGAGATTAGACTATGTGGTTTCTAATTGGGTTCAAATGAAAAAAAAGTGTAATTTCTTAAAAAAAAGTAGTAGTAAGAAAATAAGATAGACAAAACAAGAAGAGAACTTTTGCAAGAAATCAAAAATACATAAAATAAAATCGCAGAAATATCAAAGCATCCAATGTGTCAAACATTGCCATGTTCCACTTCGTAGTTGATACAACCAGACCAGACCAGAATACGGACGGGATCCCGGCCGTATTTTGGTCTTGTATTCCCTAGGTATCACCTACCACCAAGTGAACCTCATGCTCGTCTGTCGGTATCTGATATAAAAAAAAAACAAAAATTACATTGTTTGGAATTTTGTACAGTTGAACTGATTATTTTCCAAACAATAGTTAAGTGTCAACTAACGTGACTTTCTGTGTATAGGTTTGCGAAAACGTCGCTCATGTTACACTGACATTCAAGGAATTAATTTAAAAAAGAAACAAAATGTCATTCACATGAGTTCCCATATACCTCAGCCATAGAACATCAGTCAATGATACGCTGTCGACCTAATTTTTACTGAAACCGAAGCGTGCAATATGCATTTCAATGTTTTTCCATCTATGAATGGTGGGTTCGTTACCCGGTCGGAATATTGATATTCCTCCCACCCGTTCAATGCCCGAAATTATCAAACGTGGGGAAGACATGCTTACAGAAAATTATAAATATGTGGTCCCGGTGGGATTCAAACCCACGATCCACCCATGCCCACGGCAGGTGTACTACCGAACGCGCCAACGAGCCCGTCATATTTATTTTTGAAAGAGAACGGAATATGCACTTTACCCGAAGAGACCAAACATAGGGAAAACATGTTTACAGTAAATTACAAACATGTTGTCGGGGGTTCGAACCTGCGACCAATCAGAACGCAAGTCAGACGCGAGATGTAATCACAGTAACACCGACTTGATAATAAGATAGTAATATTTATACACGTACGAGCTACTGCCCTCGATATGAGATAAAGATGCATGTTGACTTTCTCGCGAATCTGAAATGTTGTTTTACCATATTTGTTTACATATGTGACCCTTTTCTTGTATTATTGAATTGAAACCTTCACTTTAATGCTGGTATCCTGGTATTCTGAACCAAGTTTGGCGATTCCAATTAAAGGGGGGTGGGATATCAAAATTCTATCCGGGTATCGAAACACCGTCATAGGTGGAACAAACAAAAAGTGCAGTGTTTCAGTCTATATATATTTGACGGGCTCGTTGGCGCGTTCGGTAGAACACCTGCCGTGCGCATCGATGGGTCGTGGGTTCGAATCCCACCGGGAGCACATGCTTATAATTTTCTGTAAGCATGTTTTCCCCACGTCTGGTAACTTCGGGCATTGATCGGGTGGGAGGAATATCTAAATTCCGACCGGGTAACGAACCACCGTTCATAGATGGAAAAGCCGTGAAGTGCATATTACGTGTTTCGGTTTTAGTCTATGGATTTCCGAATGCTTGAAGTAAAAATTAGGTCGACAGCGCATCATTGACTGAAGTTCTGTGGCTGAGGTATCACCTACCATCAAGTGAACCTCATGCTCGTCTGTCGATATGTGACATAAAAAAAAAATATCCCAAAAAGAAGCGTTCAGATGGGTAGCGGGTTCGTATCTCGACATATATAATTTTCAATAAACATATTTTGCATACGGCACTTAGGGCATGAAACGTGTGGTGTGATTGATGATCGTAAAATCGTATAGTATGAGTCGTGTCTTGAAATATATTAACTTACTAGAAACCCATAAATGTAAAGTGGTTTGTACACAAAATTAGGTCGATAGCGCATCACTGATTGATGACAGGCTGAGGCTGATGGTGACCAGCCGGCCTAGCATGACAACCGCGACAAAACTTTGTCGACCGTTTTCTCGTGTTTTAATCGATTATCTCTTTATTTCTTCCGGGTCTAATATGACAATTACACTTAAAACTCGACTTTTAATATCAATAATAGATATATTTGTCGATCGAGATATCTTTCAAAAAACATGTTAACTCTTTTTACGCTGTAAAGTAACTACGGAAAGGGTTTAATGCATAACTACACACAGTTATATCTATATCTTCTATACAAAACAAATATTATTTTAAAAATTCTTTCACCAATAGAAAGCTATGTTATCAGCGAGTAACAGGGTATTTTTTGCGTGCGATCCATAGTATACTATATATAGGTATATATAATACAAAATCGTGTTAGTTACACTATTTATAACTCAAGAACTGCAGCACCGATTCTAAAGATATCTTTGTTAGATTCGTCTATATGCCGAATACCTATAAAAATATCGGAATAATTCACAAAAAATAATATCGTTTATTTAAAATTAATTAAAAAAAGGTTCGGAAGTCCGCCATCTTCCGCAATTGACAGCTCACGTCACGCACGCTTACAGCTTTTTTGTAATAATCTATGTCCACTGCAAATCAGTGACATACTAGGGATGGCGATCTGAGATCGATTAATCCAAAAAATAAACGATTTTTTAAATCCATATTTCATCATAGAAAATCGATATTCGTTTTCTTCTGTCTGTGTAAAAACCGTAAAATTATTTACAATTAATTGAATGTATTCAACACTAGCAACGTGCCCCGGTTTCACACGGGTGCAATGTCACATAAAATAGCCTATGTTACTCGCTGATAATCTAGCTTTCTACTGGTGAAAGAATTTTTAAAATCGGTCCAGTAGATTTTGAGCTTATTCATAACATACAAAAATACAAATCTTTCCTCTTTATAATATTAGTATAGATCTATATGGAGACTATGTAGAGTAGAGGAGCCTGAACTCAAACGAGTTCTAACTTTACATGCCTCTATGGAGCTCATCACGACGAGTTAATATCAAGTACTCGTGGGTGTCGTTAGTTGTAATGCAGCTACTCTATTCTCCTAACAGGCTGTCAAGTATAACTTGGCGCTCTAGAGGCGGCGTCTCGTACACTAACATTTTGTAACGCCCCTTTCTAAATAATACTATTACTTAAGATGACTTTTTAATGTAACAGTTTTTAAAATGTTTTGTTTTCTAATTTCAAATTTATGCATCATTCATTCATCCATAATGTTAATAGTTGTGGATTCATCTGTTCCCTATGAGCGCCTTTTTTCGATTGCCGCATCGCAAGATGATGCCGCGTGATGCCGCATCGCAAGGTAATCGCTTGGATCGTTTGACAGACTGTTGTTTTAAAAATGCTTTGATTTTAGGCATTGCCTGTTTTTTTTGTATGTATGATTTGTATGTTGTATGTTGATATTACCTAATCGAAAAGTCATGGACCGATTTAAAAAAAAAATATTCAAATTGAGGTCGGATTTTCTTGTTAAAATTATTAATGTTATACATATTTTTACACTTAGAAAATAATTAAAGGAGTATGGTAACTAACATTGTGACATGGAAATTTTATATATTAGAATATATGAAAAAATATTCGAATAATACATGACAATGGAAAAAATGGATATTTTGCGTTGTCGTTTCAACATATTATGGAATTAATACAAAATAATACAAAAAATAGGTCAACCGCACATCATTGATTGATGAATTGTAAATGAGGAATCACCTACCATCAAGAGCAACTCACACTTTGAATACAAAAGTATATCAACAATACTGTAACAATATAATTTTCTTTACTAGTACCTCTAGGCTCATCTGAATCGCTTATCGGCTCGTTCTTCACAACAGTCACGGTGAACTGCCTCGGGGAGATCGGGGAGATTGGCGAGAGGGGGGAAGTGGGGGATGTGGACGGCGAGGTGGAGGGGGATGTTGTGGTACCAGGCAAATCCTCTTCCTGGTAGAGCTCCCGTATTTTGCCCCACGGCTCCTCGCGAAGGTATTTCTCCATCTCGTACATCGTCTGAAATTTGACATAAGATTAATTCATATACCGTTTTAGTATTATTTGAAGATACGGGATTGGTACTGCTTCATCTATTCTTATATATATATTATTCACACGGGTGCAATGTATGCAAACGGATGTACTATAAACAAAAAATAAAGTCTATGTCACTCGCAAATAATGTAGCTTTCTTTTGGTGAAAGAATTTTTAAAATTGGTCCAGTAGTTTTTGAGTTTATTCATAACATACAAAAATACAAAAATTTAAATCTTTCCTCTTTATAATAATATTAGTATAGATATAGAGAGAGAAGTTACTTATTCACTGTCAATAACATATGTACGTTGGTTATATCTTGACAGTAAATTAAACGTTTGACGTAAAAGGCAATCTCAGCCAAGAACTTTAATATATAAAGTCCTTGATCTCAGAATTATATTGACTTAGGAGCAAGAATGCGCTGATTTTTAATTTTTTAAGAGGAATTTAGTGTTGAAAATATATAAACTCATAATAATATTTTTATAAGTAAAATTCAAATATTGTTCTCATGTTTTCTATACGCTGCTCTTTTATCATTCTGTTACTGACATTCAATATGTCCTGTGTATTTTCTATAATATAAAATTTTATTTGATTTATAAAACTATAATCGTGTCTCCTTTTATCCCTAAAATCCAACAGGATATTCCTCTCAAAAGTTTGATGCTTGAAGTAGCCAGACATAAGAAAATATGTTAGTTTACGAATATTTCCAATTGGGTGACTACAGATTGTATAATTTGCGTTTATTATATTATAGGAATGACTGTCAACTATAGAACAGAATTTTATCCTGTTCTGTGCTGTCAACAATGCTAAAATTGTGAAGCTAAAACTTTAGGACAGCAGTTTGGTGAAAATTGCATCAACATGCATTTGAATGGATAACAACCCACGCGAACATACGACGAAAGCGATTTCGTAAACGCAAAAAAAAAATAAGATAATATTTCGCCAGTACATATTAAATATATAAATAGTTTTTCATGTATAATATATATCAAAAACGGTTTACTTGTAATCATCAGATACTTTGCAGAAAAGCTAACGATAAAAATTGACTCAATATATGTACCATTTATGGTAGAATTACATATGTAAATGAATGAATGAATGCCAAGAATCATTGTTGAATATGAAGTCGACCTACACAAATGAAAACGGTTTAAATTCTGTTTACGATACAAATATACGTCGAACAAAATAAAATCGGCAAACCACTTTAAACTTATGATTCCCTGGTATATTAATATAGCACTGGACACGTATCACACACACTACTCGATTTTTCCACCTTATAAATAAATTTTACACGGGTTTCCATATTCCTCCAACGTTTCGTGCGTCATATGAAAAAATGTTTATTGAAAATTATATGTCATTCCGGCGATATTCAAACCGCGACCCATCAGAACGCAAGGTATTCAAGTTTTTCTTTTGCTGGGAGAAAATCCATTTATTTTTTTTGCTGCTAGTCAGAGGGATGGGAGTGCAATCTACTAACTAAAGCACTCCGGGAGGCCCTCAATGTCGACTTGAGTGAGGCCCGAGGCCCCAACGGCGGAAACAGTAAGCCAATTGCACTAAGTCAGTGAGCCTATACATTTTTAATAGGTCGACAACGCATCTGAGACTCTATGCAATATAAAAAAAAAATATCAGTAATAAAAAACACATTTCACCACTCAAGTTTATCTTCATGGCTTTAAACATCCACCAATTTCATAAACTGCTCCAGAAAATGAAAAACACTTAATCATCGACCTGGGAATCGAACCCGGGACGCATGGGTTAGCGGACGAACACTCACCTAAACCCAACGCAACAAGGTTAATGACCTTTTTTTGGAAATTCTGTGTGCCAAAAAGTACTAGGAACAAATAATTGACAAAGAGGTTTAAGTATTCACCTCGGTAACCAAAATACAAAAAAGGAATATATTATACAGAGAGGAGGTCTAATATATTAAAAGTAGGTGTACATATATTAATAGGTTATAAATTCCAGAAAATCTATTGGACACGATCCAAATGCATATCTCTACCAATGAAAATCGATAAGCCTCTTTATAAATTATGCGTTCCTGGTAACTTAAATTTGTTTTGTGTTAGAAAAATTTGAATGTGCGTTTGAAAAACAAATGAGGCGATTGCAAGTTTTTGGCGATACAGATATTTTGAAGACGCACGCTTCGGGAGTAAAATGATGAAAGCGTGACGGGAGCGTTACGAAAAATGTGATCGGCCGAGGCGAACGAAAGTTGTTATTTCCTTTATTCATCTGATAGGTCAATGTTTGTAGTAACAATGTACGACTTGTACAAAACGAAATTCATTTCGAATTTTATTTTTATTTTTACATATAATGAAAATGATGAATGAAAATATGTATAAAAAACACATGAACATTAAAAAGATGTACTTTTAGAATAGAATATAATAGAAATATTTTTTATATATGAATATTCAATAGACCGACAGTCGACACGTCCAATAATCCGGCACTGGCCTCTCTACGCCATGCACTGCGTATGCGCTCCGTATTTTTAAAATAAGTCTAACAAAAACAGACCTCTCTCTTAAAACTATGTAAGTTAATTGTGAGATATGTCACAGTTATAAAAAAATATGTAGAACATGAACATAGATACCTTGTATTCCCTTTATGAAATGCTTTATTTTATTTATTACTAGCAACACGCCCCGACACAAAAATACTATGTTACTCGCTAATAATGTAGCTTTCTATTGGTGAAAGAAATTTTAAAATCGGTCCAGTAGATCCATATCCAGATTACCTTCTACAACCTCACAAACTCACAAACTTTACCTCTTTATAATATTAGTATTAGTATAGAATCTATAGATTAATCAAATTCAAAATCATTTATTCATTTAGGTAACACAAACTTATGAACATCAATAAAAAATACATATTAAATGCTTCTAATTTTACATTTACTGCCAGTTCTCAAATCAAGGGGGTAGAACGGACGAGAAGAACTAAATGTTTCTATACAATCCAGTAATCCGAAATTTCCAATAATTCTGCAAATAGCTTAGCTTTTAATAGTTCCGATTTAGTGAGATTCTACTGTATATAAATCGATGGACGAACGTTAGATTTGCTTTGGTACTTATCTGTGGATGTATCTTTTGAACGTTTGGAACTGAATTCGACGCAATCTGGATTTGGCTTTAATTTTCGTTTTCCAGATGGAATTCCTATATTATAATTAAACCACCGAACCGTCTAAAACTTGAGTTGTATTGAACATCCTATTTGAACTGAGTGTAATTAACTCAAATAGGATGATTCGGTTGGGATAGATCCCGCGACCCACCAAAACATGCCCATTGCCCATACCGCCATCAAGTGAGTCAGAAAAGGTTGATGACATCACTTGTTATTAATGAATAATGCAACATATATAAACAAAACACGAGTATGTCCTAGGAACGCATAAAAGGAACAGAGATATTTTAAAGATTCATAAAATTCTGAGAATCTTATTCGATACGAAATTCACCAATAAAAATATTGTAAGACTCCTCCTATTTCCTATGGTTATGAAACTACTAGGCTCATATGACCTTTGAGGAGTTTAATACTTCGTTTGGTCACAATCATGACACAGTGCTGTATAATAAATATACGTAAGCACGTATACGTATGTATAGCGTTGATGATTTTTTCATGAGTATATCATTATGCATATTATCCAGGTTACTTAAATATTTATATTTTTGTTATTGGTATTTTCGTTTCGCACTTTATTTTATTTTTAAATGCTATTATAAAACAAACAAACATATTAAATAACTAGACGGTGTCCTCGGCTTCGTTCGCCTGGCTGAACGCAACTTTTCTTCCCGACATCCGATTTCACACTAAGTCGTGTTAAAGCTACTTCAGTTCAGTATCTTCGGAGATTAGCGTGAATAAACAGACAGACAGACAAAAAAGGTCAAAATGATCTTTATGAACACTGTTCCCCTTCATAATTCAACCTCTTTCGATTTTGATAAAAAAAAATTATAAATTTTATTATATGAATAGATGTTTAAATATAATTATATTTAAAAAACTCACATTTACCAAGAATTAAAAATCGTAAAACATTAAGTATTAATTAATATTTTTTGGAATTGCGAGATACAGTTTTGGGAGAATAATAATGCTATCGCATCAAGCGCAAGGCTGGTTGTTTAAACAAAAAGAGATAGCAATATTTCGATCAATTTTTGCACTCCCTTCGAATTGCATTTGTGAACAGTCCGCTGTATTCTTAACAGGCAATTAAGAATCAGTAACAAAACTTGCAAGCGACCGGAGAAACAGAGTGCAACGAACTAATAAGAAGAAAGCGCTACTAAGTATACGGTATGGATTTCAACTCGGCATGGATGTTCAAATTTAAGGGGTTCGAAATATTTTGACTCTCATCTGCCGCTCATCTAAAACTTACAATAATAAAATCACAATTTGACGATTTTTCAGGATAAGCGTTTAAAAGTTTGGAGTTATATCGTGCAGATAAAACGTGAAAATATATTATTAAAATTTGAATTAAGAGTGTTATTGAAAAAAAAATTACAATAATGTTATTTGTATAAACTTCTTTACTCATTCAAATTTAGTAAAAAAGTTTATCTAAGACCTTTTGTAGGGTAGTACTAACTTTGTTTCTTCTGTCGATAAATTTTGGGGCGTCAATTGTGACGTATTTTTAGATAGTATCCATGACATAATTTTTTTTTTATTTTTTATTTATGTGTTCTTTGTCTCTCTTATTTATTTAACTATTTTTTACTATAAGTATATCTATATAAATATTGTTTGTATATGTGTATATTTTTGACACTATCTTACCCTTTTAATGTATTACTTCTCTTTTATTTGTATAACAACTGATTGTCTGGAGGAGATCACTTTATAGTAATAAGGCCGCCATTTGCACTATATTTCTATCTGTATATTAGTATTTAAGTTCTTTTTTGTTACTTATTAAATGGTGTCAAAAAAGTGTAATAAATAAATAAATAAATCAAAATGTCAATTTCGACATTACGTCATTGTAGTTTGGATGAGCGATTAGTTTTAACTTTTCATGGAACACGGCGCGGCGTTAGTTTTTTGGCAATTGTTGTCTGTTCGTTACGTTCATGGGTTCCGTAGGGTCAATGCCCTCAGTCAAGGTTGGAACACAACGTAGGGCATATTGTATCCAAATGTAACGGGACTTTTGGTACTTGAGAACCGAGTTAGATGAACGCATGGATAAACTTTATTTCGATAGATATAAAGCTGAATATAGTATCAGCAATTCAATATCATTTCGTCTATATCAGAGATGAAAGTATCAGTATCTAGTGAAGTTATATTTTTCTTCAACGATGCAGCAATGTTTTTGAATAATGCTTTGAAGAAATGTTGGCAACATTGTGACTTCAACTACTTAGTTTGAAATTTCCTCCTTTTTCGAGTCGGACAAATTCGCGCTAAAACAAATTCGAAATACGCGTATAAGGAAATTTACTCGTAGTTCCCTATTTTACTCGCCGGCGACGGTTTTACTATGTATGTAAACTAAAATTATTATAAAAAGCGGCTATAGTTTACGTTTAGGTACCTACAGAGAAACAGAAAGTAAATAGTAAACATCTTCAAAGCTAAAGTTACTACTGATTAACGCGATCGTGTGAATTTTAAAACCGCGTTATATAACGAAATCGCGCAGAGCGAGGTATTACTGTTGTTAATTGCTTAGTAATAATTTTTCAATTGACTACATACCACGAGCCCTAACCTAATATCTACGCTATATAAGTGTATCAATTTCCTATATCACCTTATGTTATTTTGGAATGTTACTTATACGTAACATATGTTTGTTATTTGGAAACCAATAAATAACTAATTATTATATTTAATCTACCAATAGAATACATCAACAAAAATCAAAAATTAATTCAAATTTCTTTAGAAAATCTAATATATAAAATCCTCGTGTCACAGTTTTCGTTGCCATACTCCTCCGAAACGGCTTGACCGATTCTCATGAAATTTTGTGTGCATATTGGGTAGGTCTGAGAATCGGACAACATCTATTTTTCATCCCCCTGAATGTTAAGGGCAATCCACCCCTAATTTTTTTTTTTAATTTTTGGACAATTTTTTTTGTTTTTATTTTTTTATAATGTGGCATTAAAAAATACATACAACCCCGGCTTTTTTTGTCAAAAAATCTTGACCCGTGCGAAGCCGGGGCGGGTCGCTAGTATATTATAATAAAACAAACATACACATGAAAATAACTCAGCAGCTTTTAAGAGATTTATTTCTAGTTTAAGAGTAATGCACTAGTCGGTAAGAATGATGCCGCTGTCACTTATCTCTATTTATTTAGTACTAGCTGATGCCCGCGACTTCGTTCGCGTGGGGTTCACTTTAAGCTGAGCTTTTGAGCAAGCTTTCTTGAAATGACATATCCTCCTCCACCCTCTGTACTTGGTGATTTCTTTTGGGAAAGAGCTATCAAATTAGCCATTGACGGTTGCTTTTGCATCATGTTATCGACATGTTTAATGGTGGTTGAGATTGAGGTTCGAAGGAAGATTTGAAATTCAATAGTTGAAATAATTAACCTGACTTTAAAGAAACTTTAGGGAGATTCATATTAATTAAATTTTACGTGACCAAAATCCAGATATGTGTCTTTTTTCTACTTATCAGAGTTCAATCGAAGATTGGATTCAATGCATTTTCTGTCTTAAATAGATGCGTTCGTTCATTTAATTGGTCATTTTCATTTTCGGACATTTTTTTTAAATTCCCGGGATTCCTGCCCGGGTTTCCGGTGCTAAATGCGGAAACCTCTAAGATACGGAAGCAAAAAAGCAATGTCGAATAATCGTAATTTTGTTTAAGAGAAAGGATTGATGAAAATGTGAAATAAATGATCTCATAAGAAATACTTTTTCATATAATATTTCAATAATACATTTTCTATTTTTGTTATAATATAGTTCTTTCAAAAAATAAATAAAGTAAATAAATAAAAATACAAAAAAAAATCTTTCATTTCAACTTCAGATTCGAACTCGCATCAGAAGCTACGCTATGGGACTGCATATCCACTATTCTACGAATACATATATTGGAAATGGCGAAATAATCAAACTATTTCATTTACATATCAGACTGTGATTGACATCTGACAATTCGAAAAAGTTCAACGCGAGTCTTGAAATTTGGTGATATGGTGCCTTTAAAATAATATTTAAATGATGATAACTTTTTTTTCCGATAACCGATTTCGATAAAACAAAGCCTATATGTTGCCCCGGGCTTTCCTTAATATATTTGTGTAAATTGCACGATAATCGGTTCAGTATCTTCGGAGATTAGCGTGAACAAACAGACAGACAGACAGACAGACGGACAGACAGACAGACAGACAGACAAGAATCTTAAAAATTGCATTTATGCATTCTGCTACCCTTCTTTTACCACCCCTCTTAATTTCTGGTAAAAATATTTAGTGAAGCGTAATTTCGATCCTACTCTTTTATTATATGTATATAGATTTAGCACAATCTCCTTGACCTGTTTGTACGACATTCACCCCCTCATTTATCTAATTCTAGGCCTTCCTCTATTTCCTGGAACGATAGTTACAATTCCGGGATGTGTGGAGTGGCGAATCATACTTCCAGGAGATGAAATGGATATCCGGCAAATATATATTATAAAAAATAAAGAAATATACAATCAAGGTAAGTTTTTTTTTAAGGTCAGATATCGACAGACGAGCATGAGGTTCACTTGATGGTAATACCTCAGCCACAGAACATCAGTCAATGATGCGCCGTCGACCTACTTTTTACTTCGAGCATTCGGAAATCGATAGACTGAAACCGAAACGCGCAATATGCACTTCACGGGTTTTCCATCTATGAACGGTGGTTCGTTACCCGGTCGGAATTTCGATATTCCTCCCACCCGATCAATGCCCGAAGTTACCAGACGTGGGGAAAACATGTTTACAGAAAATTGTAAACATGTGGTCCCGGTGGGATTCGAACCCACGACCCATCGATGCGTACGGCAGGTGTTCTACCGAACGCGCCAACGAGCCCGTAAAGTTCTTTATTTATATCACTTAACAAACAAAATCAATAATCACAAAATGTTCACGCTACAACTTAGAAAATTATTAAGTACCTACTCGTACTAAACTAAGGGCAAATTATGGTGAGTAACTACTAATGTCATTAAGAGGTAAAAAGAGGTTTCGTTTGTAAACAATTCCAACTTTATAATAAGGTCTTTCGCGGCAGTAGCGTAGCTGCAGGGTGTTGAATGATGAATTTTGGCAATTTCTTGCGATGCACCAAACTAGTATGTTCGGCCGGATATCCGGCTATCCGGCTTCATGGTTGGCTGGGTATCCGGTATCTGGCCAAACAGATATCCGTTTTATCTCTAGTTTAAATAGTTTGCTAAAAGCTCAGCTTAAGATGAAAAACACGCGAAATAATAATAAAACATTACAAGTTACAATATATTATACTTATACATACATCGAATATATTTATTAGAAAATAATGGGGATAAGAGAAGGATAACAAAAGAGTCTGTTTAATCACGCAAAACTACTGAAATTCTTGCAGCTTTCACAGGCTGAATAGGTTTATCGAAATAAGATGTTAGGAAAAAGTTATCGTCATTTAAGTATAATTTCGGCTCAAAATATTACATTTTTTAACGTAAAAATCTATGTATTTAGTTCAAGTCTTGAAGGATTGTTTCCCAATACTTTGTCTATTAAATAAAAAATAATATAAAAACAACAATATAAGTTGTAACACGCTATACGAGTAACTTCCATTTAAACCTCACAGTTAAATTATATGTATGTGAATCACCGAACGTTTCGGTCAATGCGCAACAAATATGAGGTCCATTCCCATAGGTATTTGTTGCGTTAGAAACCGCAATTCCCATGCGCTTGCGCACTGCACATGGCTACCCTACATAGCTTACATCTTCCGGTGCCTGACTTTCACGACGCGACGGGCTTTCGAAGTTTCTCGATTCCGAGAAATGAGAAAAATATATTATTATCCGTTCCCAATTTTAGTATGGACCGATCGGAAAGACCAACGGACCTACCTACTACACACTAATCTGCGATAATGCTGAACAGATTTTCATACGTGGGATTAAGCGTAAGAGGGTAGATTAATCTTAATCTGGAGTAACTTGGGTATAATTCAGGGAAATCGGATGTGGGCAAGAAAAGCTATGATCATTTACCACCCGGGACCATTGAAAATATCAGAGTTGAGTGTTATGTTGAGCCCAAACGTACGCTGTTCATTTCAAGTGGTGCGTTATATGGAAAATGTTATTTTTAGGGTCCCGTACTTCGTACCAAAAACGGATCATTTCGTTGTCTGCCTGTCAAGACCCATTTTTCTCAGGATCGCGTGGAGATCAAAATAAAATCAAGTTTAAATTTATATAAAACACTCAGGTCTGAAATCACTTGAAGCAGTGAAAAAATCAAACTTCTAAGAAAACCATGAATTTGAAGTCTTTTTAATTGTGAAAATTGGGCGAGTCCGACTCGCCAAGTGCGTTTTTTTTTCTTTACGATTGTCTTTTTTCGTTTGTTTCTTTTTTTAACTCAAATTAGAAATGTCTCACACATTGTACGTATAATAATTCTGAATATTATTTTTAATATAATTGCTTGCGAACGAAGAAGCAGGCTAGCTACTCTAGATTTAAGAAAAATAGAAGATCTAACATTAATTCCTAAAAATCCTACGGATAGTTTAAATAAGCGGCCAGTGGGTTACGAAAGGTGTGGCTAAAAAGCGGCGGTTTACTATGAAAAGAACCATAGCTATATGCATCATCCACATTTACACAAGTTGAATTTATTCAAATGCAGTATAATTTCACTGCCGCAGGGAATTCCCGCGTTTTGCGACCATTAACCCAGTTCTGTCCTCGCCATATATTCGAGAGAAATGAATTATGTATCATTTAGTAACTATAACGTTTGTAATGGTTTTATGAAGAACTTAAAAGTGTTCATAGTAGGATAGATGTATAGTATATAGATTCTGTCTTTTATTAACGCGAGTATCACACATTTAAATAAAATACTGTATACCGGATTAAAACGCGATTTATTGTTTAAATTATTTATCCCGACGTTTCGGATGCTTTTCAGCAATCGTGGTCGCGGGAGACTGAAAGATGACAGTTGTCTTATATTTGAAATGTCACAAAGTTGCCATATTTAATTCAATTAAATTAAAAAAATAATCTATTAATTTAGGTAACACGTAGGTTATTGACGTTCATAGATGTACATTGTGTTACCTAAATTAATAGATTATTTTTTTAATTTAATTGAATTAAATATGGCAACTTTGTGACATTTCAAATATAAGACAACTGTCATCTTTCAGTCTCCCGCGACCACGGTTGCTGAAAAGCATCCGAAACGTCGGGATAAATAATTTAAACAATAAATCGCGTTTTAATCCGGTATACAGTATTTTATTTAAATATATAGATTCTGTATGTATTAATTTATTTATGATATCATTTATCTTCAATTACGTAGCGTCTGCCCGCGACTTCGTCTGCGTAGAATTAGTACTACGGGTACCTTGTTTTTTAACCTAACTGTTCTTTCATCAATCTCGGCTCTGGCAATCCACTCAAGTCAATCTTATAGTGATATTTTTTAAACTATTCGTCCAAATTACTTATTGTAAAAGAAAAAGTTCATCTACATAAATACTGAAAGTGAAAAATCCTAATGGTATAATTTATTAATTCATACATTCTTGAATTCCCTGGCATTCCGCATCGATTCACTAACAATTTTTCTATACAGGCAAGTAGGTGATGACTTGCCCTGTCTGACCAAATCATTTTTTCATAAAAAAAAATCCCTGGGAACCGAACCCGGGGCCCCCTGCTAAACACAACGTGCAAACCACTGAACTATATATGTGTTTGAAATGATAAGACTACTTGAAAGCTCTGCTAGACAAAATATAATTATATCGACGAAAATATCGTTAACATTCCACAAGTTATCGTGTCGAAAGCAATTGTTAAAACGAAACATTTTGTTATAAGCAGCGCCAAGCTATGTTAAAGTGTGCCCTGGATATATGAGAACCCACTACAGGGTTCTTACCGCCCTCTAAAGCAGTATTATTTCAGGAGTCCTTGACGATAGAAGAGAACAGAAAACTATACAAAATGTATCGCGCTCTCACATTCTCTCGTAAATTGCATTTTTACTTTATACTACTTTAAGAGGTCAAAGCCTTTGATGGTGGTCCCGACACTGAAATACCTCTCTTACTCGGAATATTAAAAAACTTTGTAATTGAGGTTAAAATATATTTCGATGTTTACCTATATAATTGGGATTTTGTAGCCTAATACCATCTCTAGAGTTTAGACAATTTATCAGAGGAGCACGAATAACTTGCGAAAAAGTATTCATATCGTCGAGCTGTCATTTGTATGGAATTTCAGGAGCATTATCGAAATTCCGATCGGGTAAAACCGCCGTTGATAGATGGAAAAACCGTGAAGTGCACATTTCGCGTTTCGATTTCAGTCTATGGATTTCCGAATGCTCGAAGTAAAAAGTAGGTCGACAGCGCATCATCGTCTGTCGATATCTAACATAAAAATAAATACATTTAAAAACTAGCTAACTCATTCTTACTTCGCTGGGCGCTATTTCTAAGATAACAGGATTTCTTCCGTTCCGACTTACTTCGTTACAATTTGGCCAATTAACTCAATATCGTTTATGAGTATAAGTTTAATATAAGTTTATATGAATAGCCTATATGTTATTCTGATGTTTAAATAACAATAGGTACTGTAACGTGTCATCATAATCCGTTTAGTACGTTTTGCGTGAAAGAGTAACAAATATTATTATATATAATGTAATATACAAATATATTACATTGCTTTCACCCTGTGCTCTGTATAAAAAAAGTTGAAATGTTACTGAAAATGAACTGTATTTTTAACAAGAAACACAGACCAAAGTTTAGCATCCAACATGTTAATTGTAGTTTTTTTCTCTTCTATACTAATATTAAAAAGAGAAAAAAAAATATTTTTGAATTTGTATGTTATGAATAAACTCAAAAACTACTGGACCGATTTTAAAAATTATTTCACCTTTTTTGTACAGTACATCTACATTGCACCCGTGTGAAGCCGGGGCGCGTTGTATAAGTATATTTTCTTATCAGGCACACAGTCTATTTTCACGATATCTATAATTTATAACTTAACAACGGCTGTACCGATTTTAATGATCTCTTATTTGTTGGATCCGTATATCTACCGAATTATAGAATAACTATTAAATTATCGGAAAATATCATGAAAATAAAATTTTAAATTAAATTATGTTCGGAACTCTGCTATCTTTCGCAATTGACGACTGACGTCACGCACGCTTATTCTAGCTTATTTGCAACAATCGATGTCCACTGAAAATCAGTGACATACGAATAGAAGTGGTAAAATAGCATATTAATTAAATCAATACATTTTTATTTGTTTAGTTTTGAAGTCAACATTGTAGCAGGACAACGTCTCAAACCGATCTTGTTTCCGAGGAAGCTTAAAGGTCACAGCACACATAGGATCGGCACCGTATCGGCTTACGCCTCGCCGTCAACCAGGTCGTCATGATCGTAGAACAACGACGGTTCTGAATTTTTATGATTTTAGTTTTATTGTATAAAAATCTTTAAAAAAATGTCAATTCTCAACAGAACAAACAAAAAATTGGAATTTGATCAAAAACAATCAAGTTACTGCCTAGAATAAAAGCGGTTCTGCTTTTTCAACGCAGTATAAAAACGCATATTATACCTTCATTGTACTACGTCGTCCTCCCGTGACGGTAATCAATATAAAGTTAATATTAAAAAGACACCAAACATAATATTGCCGAGTTTTAACCCGAAAGGATTAGCCGTGTTCTAATTATGCATAAAAAACGACTTATCAATCTTTAAAACGCTCTCCTGTAAAGTAGCTCATCGCAGGGTGGATAAAGAGATGTGAGCTCGGGTACGGAGAGGCGTAAGCGCGGGAACTGCAAGTTGACCACGAACCGCATCTCAGGCTCGGAGCCTGTTCCGAGGCGAGGCGATTACGTTACGATTCCGATTAGTGTGCGTTGCAGTAAGAAGTTTAAACAATACTGAACGGCTCGAGGCGATATGGTGATGATCCCTTTCCGAGTTGATATGTGTGCTGTGACCCTTAAACGGTCTCGGATCAGACGCGACGGAACCTCATACTCCCCGCGCCTATTAACCGCCCAGCGTCGGGGGTATGTCAACACATGTTCACCACTTAAAAAAAAATGCAGGACAACGTCTATCAGGTCCGTATGTACATATTAAGAAAACATCATATCTTATGAAATATTATTTTCGTCATAATAGGCTGGAAATTATGCCTTATATCTATATGATAATTATAAAGATGTCGTCCCAGGGGGGGTTCGAACCCACAACCCATCGATGCGCACGGCAGGTGTTCTACCAACGATTCCGTCGTAATGCAATAAGGACCCAAAAAATCTGAAATTAGTCCCGGGGTATCGACCCTTCCTTTATATACGATCTTAATCGAGATTATATTATGATCACTAATGCATTCACATCTAGGCCTCTCGAGAACTGAGTTATTAACATATATATATTTTTTTATTATTATAGTTAATTACTTAAAGATGTCATGTGGAACATGGTGTAATGGTAGCAGCTCAAAACAAACATTATGTAAAACAAAAAACTTGGCGATTGAAAAGAGTGGCGGCGAGTTTATTGCCAGTTCTTCTCGTCCGTTCTACGCCCTTGATTTGAGAACTGGCAGTAAATGTAAAATTAGAAGCATTTAATATGTATTTTTTATTTACGTTCATAAGTGTACACTGTGTTACCTAATTGAATAAATGATTATTAAATTTGAATTTAATAACACAAGAATGCCCGAATGACCTAATATGTTGTAAAGAGGAAATAACACTCGAATCAAACTACCAGTCGAACTTCGTTATCGTTTTCGTATGAAATTGCTCTGTACGGGAAAAACAGATGCTAATAAATACGTAAAAACTCCTCTCCATATTAGGTTACTTGACCACACAAGTAACAGGATTCGATAGTAACCCGCCCGGTAGATGGCAAGGAGTAAAACTGGTTGCTCAGGAATGTAGATTGTATTCAAGGCTTTGGATATGTTCCTTAATCAATGAATGATATTTAAGTATCTACCTATGTTTAAGTGAATGTAGTAAAAACATAGTAGTAAGTATATAAGTACAAAGTTTAGGATTTTTTTTACTGGGGAGGTTTTGCATTGCTATAAGATATATATTTTAGAACTATTCAATGAATTTTTATATGGGACATTAGCATTTTAATATTTTACATTTGACTTGACAATGTCTACACAAAACATTTAGACATTTATTTTGTTCTACACATTATTATTAGATTATTTATGTCTATAAATATATATGTATGTTACATTCATATTTTATCAGCATTTACCGGAATAAACAGTCTGCTACTTCTTCATTTCTAAACGGTGGTTCACGCGTTATTAACGCGAGTATCACACATTTAAATAAAATATCATAATATAAATAATAAATCTCGTTTTTATCCGTTATAGAGTATTTAATTTATACCTGGATTTAATTTTATTACCCTGACAATCTCTTTATGTTTGTACTAGCAAAGCGCCCCGGCTTCACACGGGTGCTCGCTGATAATGTAGCTTTCTATTGGTGAGATAATTTTCAAAATCGGTCCAGTAGTTTTTGAGTTTATTCATAACATACAAAAATTCTAATACAAATCTTTCCTCTTTATAATATTAGTATAGATTTGCGATACAGAGAAAAATAAGTTTATATACAATTATAAAGATTTTAGAAAAGTTGGTATCGAAACCGCGACCCATCACCTAATCAGTATATCTCTTATTGCGCTATTGAATTAGGCTTTGCACATTGAGTTTTTGTATGCGAAGGAAGTTTGTGTACATGAAACATGTCATAATTTCTTGTATCCTTCACCGTAGTTACACACACAGACACATAATGGCAAACAGGTGATATTGAAGGTCATTTTCGTCCCAAAAACCAACCGTTAACACAGAGTAAACACACTCTTTAAAGTAAGTTTCTTTTTTATAACATGGCGGACATGAGTTACATTAAATTTACATAAAATAAAAATATGTGCTCACTACGCTCTAAAGCGTTGTGTTGAAAACTAACCTTGCGTACTTGGTACTTGGAACTTTTTAAAATTTCTCTAAATATGTTATTTCTACTACTGTGGTCGCTTCAGACCCTTAAGAGCGCCCAACCCGTCTTACTTTCCATACAAAAGCTCGTACGTGATTATGGCGATGTAACCGATTTTTCTTTAAAACTTTTGAACTAATAGTTATCTCGTGCACTATATCTAGGTTTCTATCGAAACAAAATCTCAAAATTTTCAGAAATAAATTCAGTATAAGCCTCCAAAAATCAGCTTTTTTGCAAAAAAAATACCTGAACTTTGGGCGTTCATAATGTACTCATAACTTGTGAAAGTAAATATTTTGTTATGATAGAAACCTTGCAAATATAATGGAGATTCTAAATTACAAAAAAATATTTCATGAACTTGTAAAGACTACTGAAAAACACGTATTTCCTAGAACAAGTTTTATGAAATTTCCGCACACTATTTTTCGTTCAATGTTATCGCGTTCTCACTCACTCGTTAGCGGTAGAGGTATGCGCTGCATGAAACAAAAAGCTTTTCAACCATGCTCGCGTTGACGATAGTCGAACCGGGAAGGGCCCTCTTAAAGGTTGTAAGGAATATTAAAATATGACCGGATAACAAACCATCATCTTAAATAGAAAAATTGAAGTACATTTTTGTGTTTCTGTTTAAAAATATGGGTTTCGAATATCGCAAATTCGATAATATCTAGGAAAAAGACAGCGCATCATTAATTGATGTACTTTGGAGTATAACGACCGAGTGAACCTCACGTGCGTCTGTCGATATCTCACATGAGAAACAGTTAATCGAAACATAATTAAAGACATATATGTATTTAACGATTTCATAGACTCGTTGGCGCGTTCGATAGAACCCGTGCGCATCGATGGGTCGTGGGTTCGACGACATGATTATAATTTTCTGTAAGCATGTCATCCCCACGTCTGGCATTGAACGGGTGGGAGGAATAGATGGAAAAACCGTGAAGTGCATGTTGCGCGTTTCGGTTTCAGTCTATGGATTTCCGAATGCTCGAAGTAAAGTAGGTCGATAGCGCATCATAGACTGATGTTACTCGTCTGTCGATATCCAATATTAAAATTGGACTACAATTTAAAATAGTTGTAGGACGTCAACTGTGAGTTCCCGACTCTTGTAGGGCGTAGGAAAGACACGTTTAAAAAGGCAATAAGGTAGATCATTCTGCTTTTTCCCTGCCAGACCGAAAAAAATTGATTCACCGGGATTCTAACCCTGACACTTCTTTGCTAACAGCGTTCCTAGCACTGAGCCTTGGAGGGAAACATGGCATTGGGTCAGTGGCGTAGCATGGGGGGGGGGGGGGAGTTTGCGGTCGCCCCGGGCGGCACTTTGGCGAGGGCGGCATTTCACAGGTTACGGTAAAAAATTTACATCCTTCAACGTTTTTTTCGTCAATTTTTTGTTGTTGTTAGTAGTTCACCGTAATGACAGAGTTAAGTTCATGGTATTCAATAAGAGTACCATTTTTACCATCCCCCGAATTATATATATTCAATTGCAAAAATAAGGGGGCGGCTTTGGGATCCGGGTGCTAGTGAGCTATGCTACGCCACTGCTTTGGGCAACACTGTACCTACTTGTTATATTACCGTCATCTGATGAGTCGCATATTATCTAAATTGTCTCACCGCTGACATCACGTCATACAAATTCGTGTAAACTGTAGTCATGTCAAGTGGGATATTACAATAAAAATTCATCAGAGCATAAAATCATTCGATGCAATACAGTAGCGAGCAATAAATACGAGTCGCTATAGAATTCCAGATTTATTAATTATAAAATAGGAATTATATGAAACTAGTGGACCCCGCAGACGTTGTTCTGCCACAATTTTGGCTTCGAAATTCTATAATTATTTTTAAATTTGAATATACCCATTTACCCACTTTAATTGTCTAATATGTCACTGATTTGCAGTAGACATCTGTTATTTCAAAAAGCTAAGAATTCATGACGTGAGCTGTCAAGATGGCGGAGTTTTGAATCTAATTTATTTTATAATTAATTTTATGCATATATTTTTTTCCTGATTTTTTCCAATATTTTAATAGCCTATATCTTATTCCCGACATAGAGGAATCCAACAAATAAGATATCGTTAAAATCGGTGCAGGCGTTCTTGAGTTATAAGTGGTGTAACTAACACAACTTTCTTTTATATATATAGATATCTAACTAAATCCAATGTAAAATAAAATAAATTATACTTGTGTAGCTCGTCACCTATCGGGTATATTTTCCTAAAACTAACAATTAATATATAATTGTTTGATAACGAATAGCGAATTTTCAAAAAGTTCGTAAACAATTTATATTTTCTTATATACTTCAAGTGTGCGTGTGCTTCTTATCACATACCCACTACTATTCACATTGTTTTAGTTAAATTCCTACCTAGAGGTTTGCCTGGTAGAGATCGCATTATGTAATAAGGCCTACCGTATGTTGTGCAAAGATTGGATTTTTATTTATATAACCTAGTTTTAAGCATTTTATTTATATTCTTTCTTGTGTACAATAAAGAATTTATCTAACTATCTATATTTAAGATCTTTATATTTCTACTATATAATTTATCCGTAAAAGTAATTGCATTTAAATGTGTGACACTTGCGATAATAAGAGACATTAAATAAAATAGGATATTGTTTTGATATAGAATAAACTACAACATTAATATATTTTCAATCCTCGTCGATGTCACAGATATGTATGTATGTGTTGTGTCGTCCATATTACAAAAAATATCATAGGAAGGACGGAACTACTATAACATAAGGAAAGTGTACCTTTTATTTTGGGAAATATGTTTCATACAATGCCACATCCTTATTAAATATGAATTTAATTTTATATATTAAATAATAAGGATAGGTAAAAAAGTATTAAAATTTGACCGTCATAGATTTCATGCTCGTCAGTGTATTTCCAATTATCTCGCTCACTATGATCCAATTCGGTATTACAGAATTCACAGTTGTTCTATTTAAATAAAGAACAGTACATTTATCGATGAATTAACACTGAACAGTTTACGAATAACGATCAGTTGCGAAACGAAAGTGAGTTGAAACAACCCCCCGATGATTAGTCGCAAGTTCTGATCAAAATATTCAATTCACTTAAGGTGGTTCGTTTTCCATACAAAAAGTCATGATTATTAACGAAGTCAGTTTAGTTTTTAAATTAATAAATATTTCACGTTGTTATTTGCATGATTTCTGTATAAAATAACATTATTTTATTAACTCGGCGCAAAGAACTCCCGGAAAGTAAATAGTTGCACAAATATTTAGTATCGAAACTCTAAACTGACTTCGTTAATAATCATGACTTTTTGTATGGAAATCGAACCACCTCAAAAATTAAGGGTCTTCATTGTGGTAAATGTTTTGTCTCGTTCTTTCCAAAATTAATTGATTTTAGAACGAAAGAAGCAAAAAAGAGTTTTACTATTCCAGACTTATACAACGTGTAGGAATAATCAGGGCTTTAATATAGATCGTATTATATAAGTAGGCTAAGTACACAATTTTTTAAGCAAACACCGAGTTAAAAAATCACGTATTTAATATCTTTTTAAATCGATCATGCTTATGGTAATTTTCATAATATATACGTAGATCTAATAATAATAGTAATTTAAAGTTACGTCCGATATAGATTATTTTAGCGTACGAGTGGCAACCCTACCTTACCTTAGTGAATGAAATAACAAAATGTTAGAAAGGAATTTTACGTTAGACGTGTTAAACAATAATTACCACTCATATTATTTAACACACTATCTATACTTCTATACTAATACTAATTACTAATTACTAATTACTAATTACTAATTACTAATTACTAATTACTAATTACTAATATACTAATACTAATACTAATAATATAATATTATAAAGAGGAAAGGTTTGATTTTTTGTTTGTTTGTATGAATTGAATAGGCTCCGAAACTACTGGACCGATTTCAAAAATTCTTTCACCAATAGAAAGCTACATTATCGCTGAGTAACATAGGCTATATTTATTACTAGAAAAAAATAGAGATCCTTAGAAATTCCTACTAAAACCAACTCAAGATGTAAAAAAATTAGCCAAAATATGTCTTTCATCGCATGCGCTGCGGAAAGTAACGAGATCATATATCTAGCTATTGTAGTTATGTTACTATAACTACTTTTTAACATTTAAAAAATTGAAAGAAATGCCGTTCAAAATCAGACCATGTTATCCATACCTTTATATTAATTCTTATCCAAATAAATTATTTCATATCCAAGACTGTTTCAATACCTATTGACTACTTTTTGAATTATTGAAATCGGACATTCCATTCAAAAGATATTACGAAATTAAAAATATCAATACAAACAAAAATACACGCCGCGGCCGTCGCGCCGCGGCCGGTGCGGCTTCAAGCAGCGCAGCGCAGCGAGCAATGCTGCGAGGGGTAGTATTGTATATACTTTGTCATTTTCTTCAATTTTTGCGGTTTTGTTACGATTTAATACAAAAAATACTTGACCGATTTTAAAAATTCTTTCACCATTAGAAAGCTACATTATCAGCGTGTAACTTATTTTCATCTAAATTGCACCCGTGCGAAGCCGGGGCGTTTTGCTAGTGTTAAATAATATGAGATACGCCAAATAAAATTTGACGGGCTCGTTGTCGCATTTGATGGGTCGTGGGTTCGATTCCACCGGGTTTATGTTTATAATTTTCTCTAAGCAATTCTTCCCCATATCTGGTTCCTTCGGGAATATGCACTTCGGAAAAACCGTGAAGTGCATATTGCGCGTTTCGGTTTCAGTTTTTCCTAATGCTCGATGTAAAAAATTGGTCGACAGCGCATCATTGACTGATGTGGCTGAGGTATCACCTACCATCAAGTGACCCTCATCGTCTGTCGATATCTGAGATAAAAAATATATAATTTACCAACTGTAAGTTATATACACTGTGGTTTAACAATAAACGACCTCAATGGCCTGACCGCTTTTGGCCTAAAGAGTTTACAAGAGAAACGTTTAAAGGTTTTTGTTGATCTATTGGCCATTGTTAACCGCAGTACTGTGATTTCAAATGTCAACTGATTCGTTTCATGTAGACTTTACATTCAATTTGTTCGCTTTAACGACGAGTAAATCTGTCTCTCTTTGCTGTTTTATAAATATTCACCGGTAGATCACTATTGGAATGGCATCGTTAGGAATTGATAATTCAGGTTAGTCCTATGACAACTTGTAATAGATTAGGGGCCCAAACTAAGCAAACTTGTATCTTGGATCCAAAGAACAATAATACAGGACGAGATGTGATCCCAATCATTTATATTTATTTGAAAATGAAATGAAAAACGTTTATTTAGCCAATAACAAAAATAAAATACAAATGAATGAACTAAAATTTAACTAAACTAAAATTATAAAACTAAGAATAATAAAACAAAACGACGTTGCTAAAAAAGACAGCCACTCAGCATTTGCCAAATAATTATATAATGGTGTGGCGCTGATTTTCAGTGACTGCTCTGATTTGATTTATTTGGGTTTAAAGAATATATTTTCTCGAAGAACTTACAGAATGTTCACTTATTAGAGAAAATTAATATGAACATAAGTACTTAGAAAACAATGGAACAATTATTACGATATCATTATGGCTAATTAAGAAAAAAAAGAAACCAAATTCACAAGGAAGTCAAAGTCTGTTGTAATACAAATTATAAATTTTGCACCTGCTGCAAATATTTTTTTAATTTTCTTTTAAAAATACAAATAGATTTTGACTTCTTCACATCCTCATTTATTACTTGTAATAGTGCATGCATTTATTTTATTTTATTTCTTTTTATATGTATATTAATCAATCAAGTAATTAATTAATATTATTGCATGGATAAATTTTAGTTTAGTTAATAATTGGGTGTACGTGGGTGTATTATCGTATATATTTTGTAAAACATGAGATTTATAAATATTTCAATTTTAACTGTTTGGATACTTAGCTTACGACGTCGCTATGGCGTCCCAATGAGGCTCTAAGAGTATTCTTGACCTCCAGCTTGAAGCAGCGACACAGTTAAAGTTGAAAAGTTTTCTGTTTTTATATTAAAAAATGGTCACCAAGAAAAAATAATCTGACAACCCCCTCCCTACACGTCGAACTCTTCATCGAGCATGGTCACGAAAACTTACAGAATAGGTTGACTGACTGGTTGAAATCATTTGTTTTTAATGTGACCGTTTTAACCTACACAAATAAACATCAACCGGCCTAGCATGAGAACCGCGACAAAATTTTGTCGACCGTTGTCTCGTGTTTTAATCGATTATCTCTTTATTTCTTCCGGGTCTAACATGACAAGTACACTTAAAACTCGACTTTTAATATCAAAAATAGATATATTTGTCGATCGAGATAGATTTTCTAACAAAATTGTTGACGTCGAGATATAATATATATCATCTTAGTTTGTCTTCTCTCGTGCGCGACATATCTCGTGGCGGTCATGCTAGGCCGGCTGATCTCAATTCGAGATATTAGTAAAATCGACAAGAAGCTAAAATTGAGTCTAAAGTTCGGTATTTTGGTTCCGTCTCTCAAATATAATTTTATTGTGCGTTCATTTCACGTAGATTCGTGGAAGTATCGCCTTTTAATTCATATTTATTGTAAATTTTGGTTCAACTAATAAATATCAATAATAATTGTAATTAAACGTCAGTATACACACCAAATCAAAGGAATTTTAATTGATCTCACTTGATTAAAACACGCAGCTGTAACGTTTGAATAATTAATATCATTTAATTCAGATGAATAATTATACGAAATATTCACGTTAAATTCCGCAAAATAACAAAACACTTTGCGCCGACCGCAAATAATTGAAATCAGCCGCTTTCATTGCAAATTTGCTTGATCGCGTCCCTTGATATATCTTATGTTATTGGCTACTCATGGTGTTACAATTGATCAGAAATCATCAACCATTGAAATAAGAATTTTCTTAATGTACAAAGACTATACAAGGTGTTTATAGTATAACAACCAATTATATCGTTCATAATTTTGAATAAAAATTAATGTTGCTACTATTCCTTATTTTAAGCGTCTTCTTCTCTGTAGCTACACTCTTGACAGAGTGGTCGTGGTTGACATGTTTGGAGTGGTGGCACGCTTGACGATCTGACGCCAATCCTCTCTGACTGCCGCCTTTCTCGTGCATTGATGAAGAGGACCGTTTAATGCGTCCTTGACTAGGTCGGTCCATCTTCTGGGTGATCTGCCGCGAGCTCTCGTCCCTGCACTACAAGTCGTTCTATAGACATATCTCCCCGCCGAGACACGTGTCCCAAGAAAGTGAGAATTCGACTTTGAACGATGGAAGATAGACGCTGAGAAATGCCTAGGTCATCAAGGATGGACTTGTTGGTTCTAAATTCAGTCCATGAGACACCGAGCATTCGTCTCCAACACCACATTTCGAGAGCGTCTATCTTCTTTTTCTCGATCTCTCTCAGAGTCCAGGTATCAGCGGCGTAAAGGAATATGGGAAACACTATTGTCCTAACCAACCGGATTTTTGTGGTTTTGGTGATATCCCGGTTTTTCCAGATCTTTTTGAGCTTGTCCATTGCCGACCTTGTGATAGCCATTCGACGCTTGATTTCGTCAATACATCCACCATTATTGGATATCAATGCTCCTAAATAAATGTATGACTGAACGACTTCACAGTTTGCTATTGTTGTGATCTCTGGGGAGTTGTAATTTATGCGGTCGATTATCATAACTTTCGTCTTGGCAAAGTTGACTCTGAGACCAAATTCGCGGCTTACTTTTTCCATTCTACTTACAAGATCTTCAATATGCGCAATGTTTGTAGCAAATAGCGTGGTGTCATCAGCGTATCGTAGATTAGAGATTTTAAGCCCTCCAATAGCAACCCCATCTGACCAGTTTTCAAGAGTGGTTCTCATAATTCAATTTTTGCGTTTAGGTCACCCATGATTACCAGCAATTCTCTTTTAGGGATTCTAGATATTGTTGTTTCCAGTTCTGTATAGAACTTTTCCAAGTACGTACGTAAGTATTTTAAGCGTACATTTACGATAAGAACGAATTAATAAGTGTGTATTGCGCTTCATAGTTTAGTTATAGACCAGAATACGTAATTAGTTCTACATTCTAACTAAAAATGATTAGTAGTAGTAGAAAAAAATATTTTTATTCAAAATGTCACTTAGTGAGTTTTATATTGAACCAACGATATATTCTACTCACACGCTGAGTCATTGTCAAGGTAAGAGCGTAGAAAGCAATGCTCTTCAGCCGGCCTAGCATGACCGCCACGAGATATGTCGCGGACGAGAGAAGACAAACTAAGATGTAAGATATCTCGATATATTTTATCTCCACATCGACAATTTTGATAGAAAAGATATCTTGATCGACAAATATATCTATTTTTTATATTAAAAGTCGGGTTTTATGTGTAATTGTCATATTAGACCCGGAAGAAATAAAGAGATAATCGATTAAAACACGAGAAAACGGTCGACAAAATTTTGTCGCGGTTGTCATGCTAGGCCGGCTGGGTAGGCGTAGACCCTCGCCCCATATAAAAGAGGTCACGCAAAGGGAATCAGCATATTTTAATCTATGAACGGTGGTTCGTTACTCATCGATCGTTCGTGGGATTTCAATATTCCTGTCCGATGCGATGCTGACTTTTTTTTTATTTTGAACATACGAATTACTGAAACATAAACTCGCAATCGTGCCATGTCACCCTTGAGGTAGTGCGTACCGATGGGGCCACAGAATATTAGCGTTGCAACAGGTCTGTGTTGTAACACATGCTGAGTGGCTTCCTTTTTATTTCTTATTAATTTATTTCTTATTTTTTGTTGTGTGTGTGATTTTAATAGATAGGTTTTTTTTTTTTTTCTTTAAATCTGAAGTCTTTGCCGTATATAAACGACTAGCGATCCGCTCCGGCTTTACACGGATGTACTATATACGAAAAGCCTATGTTACTCTCAGGTAATGTAGCCTTCTTGCTGAAAGAATTTTTAATTTCGGTCGAAATTTTTAAAACGTAAAAAACAATAAAATGTGTCCTCTTTAAAATATTAGAATAGATATATGTAGATAGTAGATATCAGAATTTTGATGTTCCATAGCTCTTTTGATCTTAAAGCGATCAAATGTGAAAAAAGTGTGTTAAAAGAAAATAATAGACTCAGTGAGATTCAATCCCACGACCCAATGCATGTTTACGGAAAATTAAAAACATGTCAAACTCAGTGGCATGCGAATCTGCAATCCGGGAAAGCAATAAAAAGGTACAGACGAGCTTTTCAAAGTCTCTTTTAAGTTTTTGTAACTTTTTGGAACAACCTGTGTATGCCAGTATGAGAACTGTGTATGAAACAACGCCATAGGTACAATAGACTTCTATTATGAGCTAATAGCGATTCAGGTTATATCAACAGAAGCTCGTACTACAGTAATTAGAGTCTACAGTACCTTTAAACGAGTAGTAATGTTTCTTCATAATTATAATGTAACTAGTAATATGCCCCGGCTTCGCACGGTTGCAATGTAGATGTACTATACATAAAAAAATTGCCGATGTTACTCGCTGATAATGTAGTTCTTTTTTTAAATCGGTCGAGTAGTTTTTGATTTAAATCGTAACAAACAAACAAATTTTTCCTCTTTATAATATTAGTATAGATGTCTCTGAGAGTAAAAACTAAAGAGTGAATTGAGTTATATTTCTTTATCCGTTACACAGATAATTTTTCTTTACAGACAAGTAGTTTGTTTAGTCCTATTTGTCCTACCCGGCCGGAAAAAAAATAAAAATATTTTTTTTTATTTTTTCTCCAGAATTTGATTCCCGTAGGAGATAGAGGAATTATATCTTATATTATAAAAATGGAGGGTTTATTGACGGGATTCATAAAAGATTACTTTATTTTCCCTATATTTCGACGCAGTAGATCGACGTATCCTTAGAACAAAGTCGGATATGATTATGATACCAAGTCGCTTTTTTTTATTGGAAAGGCTAAACTGACCTATATAATTTACTAATAAAAACCAAAATTTAAAAAACGCATCGTTTTTTCAAAGATAGCAGTCGAATAATGGTTCATGATGTTAATTTCCCCTAAGAATAAGGTCAAGTTTAAAGTAGAGCGTCATGCAGATGTAACTTTGTTCTACGGACACGTCGATATATTATGGAACCAACGCTACATACCAATACTTGTCGTTCCGATAAATCACTGATTCGAATTCCGCTGCCATAAGAAGTTATTAATTATCTTTAAAATGTAAGTATAATAATATACATAGTAGCATAACGCTATGACATTTTGGTCACTCATCTTCGTCAGATAATAGGGCTGTCTTAACACGTACAATACTATAACATATACTTTGACGGGTTCGTTCAAGCGAAAGGTGATATGTTTCCGTTTTGATGAGTCGCCGAGGTCGGTTTGATTGCGCCCGGTTAATATATCCGTGGTTTCCGCAAGGGCCGTAAAAACCATTTTGACTAAAATTATTTTTTAATGCAGTATTGTTCAGTTTTCGAAGCTCTATCGAACCTTATATTGAAAATTGTGCTACGGTGAAAAATAAAGTTATTACAAGTATAAGGAAAAAATATATATGTATAATAAATATAGTAGAAATATATTTATTTAAATCGTTTTTTGCTCATTACCAAAAGTATGCTAAATGGAGATACGCCCTTAGTTGCGGAAATTCAAATTCAAAATCATTTATTCATTTAGGTAACATTATGTACACTTATGAACGTCAATAAAAAAATACATATTAAATACTGCCAGTTCTCCATCCATCCATATTATAATTTTTAAATAAAAGCAGAATCTGCCTGACTGTCTGTTTTAATGGACTATGCATTAGAAAATTGAAAATATGAAATATTTTATACAGTTTTGTAAGCACTGAGGATTTTTGTTAACTCTACATCTACTGAAGGAAATTGAGAGATTAAATTCGCGAGGGAAATTTCATTTGGAAAGTGAAGCAACATCCCCAGATGAAAGGCTCTATAGTGGACATATTTTATCTAATGTATTAGAAAAATAAAAATGAAAAACAAATCCTCATTTATCTTCTTTTTATTTATATCCTTTACATAAGACGCTTTACGAAAATATTAAATATGTCGATGAAAGTGGGTGAATCGAAAGTGACAAGCAAGAATTATATCTTGTGGAAATCGGTGATGTACATATATTAAAATATCACGGAATTTTTTTTTATTTAAATTACCTTCTTTACTACTATTTTTCAGACATTATTTATTGGATCGACTAGTATAGTATTAGGTTAGTTTATTTTTATCAATTAAGTAGTACGTTTTTAATGTAATTATCTCAACTCAATAAGTCTCAGTGGTTCGATTACAATCAAGGTTTCATCGAAAGTACGTCAAAGCCAATCCGTTCTTGTGAGGATATTTTATTATAGTCTGACGACACTATTTTGCATACAAATAGCTTTTTTATGTCTGATATCGACAGACGCGTATGAGGTTCATTTGATGGTAGGTCAGCCACAGAACATCAGTCAGTGATGCACTGTCGACCTACTTTTTACTTTGAGCATTTGGAAATCTATAGACTGAAACCGAAACGCGCAATGTGCACATCACGGTTTTTCCATCCATTTTTAGGAATTTAGGTATTCCTCCCACCCGAACAATGCTCGAAATCACCAGACGCGGGGAAAACATGCTTACAGAAAATTCTAAACATGTGGTCCCGGTGGGATTCGAACCCACGACCCATCGATGCGCACGACAGGTTTTCTATCAACGTGCCCGTCATAAAAGCTTTATTTTGAAGAAATAATGCCATATAGCGCCGCCATTCATCTAGAATTACTCGATCAAGATAGACTCTCAATACCTCAATATCTAGAGAAAATGTGCTTTCCATGTTCAATGTCAATAGACGAGCGCAAAGCTTACTCGATGGTAGCAAAACATCAATCAATTATGCGCAGCCGACGTATTTATTTCCTTTCGAGTATCGGAAATCCATTTACTGCTGCTATTTTGTACTTTACAGCTTTGCGATAGCGATAATACTTCGCTACTGACATAATTCTAATATTACCGAAAACATTTTATGTGACCGGATTAAGTAAATATATCTTTCAGTAACGCGAGTATCACAAAAAAATTGAATAACTTTTAAATGATAAAAAATAGAGATTTATTTTAAATATATTATTTTAACACATCCATTCAAAAAGTGCAAGTTGGTTTACTGTAAACAGGGAGTAAAATAGTTTTTTAATCCCTAGGGAGTAAAAGTGATTTGAATTTGGAATGTGGATATTGTTAGTAAACGTTTCAGTCCAAAAGAGATCGATCCCGAACATTGTATGAAAACGTTACTTTTTAAATAAAATACTGTATACCGGATTAAAACGCGATTTATTATTTAAATTATTTATCCCGACGTTTCGGATGCTTTTCAGCAACCGTGGTCGCGGGAGACTGAAAGATGACAGTTGTCTTATATTTGAAATGTCACAAAGTTGCCATATTTAATTCAATTAAATTAAAAAAATAATCTATTAATTTAGGTAACACAATGTACATCTATGAACGTCATTAAAAAAAAATAATACATATTAAATTACTAATATTACTAATATTAAATGCTTCTAATTTTACATTTACTACCAGTTCACAAATCAAGGGCGTAGAGCGGACGAGAAGAACTGGCAAGAAACTCGCCGCCACTCTTTTTAATCGCCAAGTTTTTGTTTTACAATAATTACATATTAACGCCATCTATTCCTACGGAGTTGATATTTACTGTAATTTTCTATATTATGACAATATTGACTAACGGTGTCCTCTTGTTTTTTAGTATGTTGGATTTGGGGCTTTAGATTTTTAATTACTGGATCCCAGGTGTTGGAAAGTCTCAAACCATCTTCTCTATTGAAGTTAGGATGTTTTTTAATTTCAATAGCCTCACGTACTAGTCTGGGAAAGAATCTACTTTCTTTTGCAAGGATTTTTGGTTGGTCGAAACGTATGTAGTGGTTTGGTTTATCCAGAGTGTGTTCACATACTGCTGATTTAGAGTGACGTCTGTTTTTGATATCCGCAATGTGTTCCTTAAGTCGGTTTGAAATGCTACGTTTAGTTTGCCCCATGTAGGATAAACCACAGTCACAATCCAGTTTATATACACCTGAATCTTGCAAAGGAATATTATTGGTGATTCCCACCACCACCCTTGCCAACTCTCTTCTGTCGGTGTATGTTTGTTTCAGAGAGCCCACCGCCTCTGTGATGCTGCCCACCTCAACGGGGAACTGCAGCATGTTAAGCGAGTACTCCGTGACAACAAACTGCGGGTGCCTCCACAGCATCACAGAAACAGGAATAAACCACAAACAGATTTAAATAAAATACTGTATACCGGATTAAAACGCGATTTATTATTTAAATTATTTATCCCGACGTTTCGGATGCTTTTCAGCAACCGTGGTCGCGGGAGACTGAAAGATGACAGTTGTCTTATATTTGAAATGTCACAAAGTTGCCATATTTAATTCAATTAAATTAAAAATAATCTATTAATTTAGGTAACACAATGTACATCTATGAACGTCAATAAAAAATAATACATATTAAATTACTAATATTACTAATATTAAATGCTTCTAATTTTACATTTACTACCAGTTCACAAATCAAGGGCGTAGAGCGGACGAGAAGAACTGGCAAGAAACTCGCCGCCACTCTTTTTTAATCGCCAAGTTTTTGTTTTACAATCTTTACATATTAACGCCATCTATTCCTACGGAGTTGATATTTACTGTAATTTTCTATATTATGACAATATTGACTAACGGTGTCCTCTTGTTTTTTAGTATGTTTGATTTGAGACAATATTATAACCACAAACAGTACAACGTCAACCAGCCTACCTGCCTTATGTGAAGGGTGTTACAGACAGGATTGGAAGAATCTTAAAACGAGCTTATATTAATACAGTTTTCAAGCCACACAAGAAGATTCAACAGTTCTTGAGACCAATAAAAAGTAATATTCCTTTGCAAGATTCAGGTGTATATAAACTGGATTGTGACTGTGGTTTATCCTACATTGGGCAAACTAAACGTAGCATTTCAAACCGACTTAAGGAACACATTGCGGATATCAAAAACAGACGTCACTCTAAATCAGCAGTATGTGAACACACTCTGGATAAACCAAACCACTACATACGTTTCGACCAACCAAAAATCCTTGCAAAAGAAAGTAGATTCTTTCCCAGACTAGTACGTGAGGCTATTGAAATTAAAAAACATCCTAACTTCAATAGAGAAGATGGTTTGAGACTTTCCAACACCTGGGATCCAGTAATTAAAAATCTAAAGCCCCAAATCCAACATACTAAAAAACAAGAGGACACCGTTAGTCAATATTGTCATAATATAGAAAATTACAGTAAATATCAACTCCGTAGGAATAGATGGCGTTAATATGTAATTATTGTAAAACAAAAACTTGGCGATTAAAAAGAGTGGCGGCGAGTTTCTTGCCAGTTCTTCTCGTCCGCTCTACGCCCTTGATTTGTGAACTGGTAGTAAATGTAAAATTAGAAGCATTTAATATTAGTAATATTAGTAATTTAATATGTATTATTTTTTTTTAATGACGTTCATAGATGTACATTGTGTTACCTAAATTAATAGATTATTTTTTTAATTTAATTGAATTAAATATGGCAACTTTGTGACATTTCAAATATAAGACAACTGTCATCTTTCAGTCTCCCGCGACCACGGTTGCTGAAAAGCATCCGAAACGTCGGGATAAATAATTTAAATAATAAATCGCGTTTTAATCCGGTATACAGTATTTTATTTAAATGTTTGATACTCGCGTTAATAAAAGACAATATTATGAAAACGTTACTGGCTGTCAAAATGTAAACCGCGCACGGACCAAATAAAAAAAAAAGGTATACGCGAAACGCATTTTTTCTTTTGTTATTGTTTGTTAAAATTCGGGTTATCTTTCACAATTGTTCAAATATAAACATTAGCGTCAAATTATTTCTGTTTCTTATTGTACCTCACTGTATGTAAATCGACTTCATGAGTTGCACTTACTTATTTTCTCATAAAGGTGATAAAAAGTAATGTTCACCTCGGGAGTGACACTATTTTAAACTCGAGTGACATACTTTGAATCCCTCGCTCCACTCTGGATTCAAAAACCACTCTCGCCTTAAAAATATTGGTTTGTTCCCTTGGTAAACAATTATATCAAATCGAATGCTTACAGCAGGCGTAATTAGTGGCGGAATGAAAGGTAACAGCTGTATGGAACTTCTCACAAATTTCTATACTAGGGATTCCTACGGAGTTAATACTTGCCGTCGTAATAATATTATATCATTTTAATACTGTACAATACCAACAGAATCAGAGACATATACCTATGTATAGCGTGTATATTATATACTTTAGCCCACTACTAACTAATTCTCGTACCATGATGTCATAAAACGGTTTTACTTACAGGTTTTATACGTTCGCTTGTAGGACACGAGCGATGGCGTCAGAAGTTTACGAAGTTGACGAGTTTGTGATTACCTCAGCACGACAAAATTTTCACCAACTCGTACTCCTTACACGACTTTCAAAGAGTCTTAGTTCATTGCATAAAGGGTTTCAAGGGCGCATTTCTTTTACGAATTTATTATTTATTTCGTTAACAGACTAATTAAATTTGAGAAAAAACTCAGAACATTTTTATGAATAAGGTCCGTTTGCAATTCTGTATTTAAATAAGAAGATAAGAAAAGATTTTATTCAACATATTGCGATAATCAAAATTAAACTATGAACATATAAATTTAAATAGGAACCTACCTAATTACAAAATATGATAAAAAGAAGTTATTTTGAAAAGGTGACTCAGTATTTTTGACTTTTATTCACGCGAGTATCACACATTTAAATAAAATACTTTATAACGGATTATTATTTATTTTATTTATTTATTTTTATAAAGTATTTTATTTAAAATGTGAGTCAGTTTTAACGTTTTAGCCAGAGAGGACTACGACAATGGTATTATGCCAGCAACCCCGAGACAAACAAAAATAAAAAAATAAGAATAAATTAATTATTTGTATCTAGGATCATTTTCTTTAGCCTCAATATTTTTGAAGTTATACTTCTTTAGGCGCGTTATGAAAAAATGATGAGAGTGAAATTTTAAGATGCGCGCGCATCTGTGACACAAAATTAACATGATGAAGTTGGCTACAGATGACCTGCGCGCGCACGATGTCCCAAAAAAACGACATGATGAAGTTGGCTACAGAATAGAATTTGATTGATTAACATTAACATTTTGCTTCGATATTTACTGCAGTTTTGTTTTTTTAAATTTTTCTTCAGACGCCAAAGAAGTATAACTTCTAACGCGTATACATAAGTACACACATACCTTTTTTTATACGCATTTTTTTATACTTAATTGTATCCAGACTTATTTCTCCGACAACGCTGTTTACTCTATCTATCGCGTAAGGGGTGTTACTGTAAATCTAAATTTCATTTCCCCAAAAGCATTCCAGGATCTGTAAATTAGACGCGTCAACAACTTCTAAAAGTAATTTATATAAACATTCGTGATTAAAGCCAGGTTTAATGTCTCTCAGCGCGCTGGTAGCATTCGTCATCGCTGAGGAAGGTCATTCGTCACTGCATTTCTATATAAACACGAAGCACAGGTTTTTTATGACGTCATATTGACAGATGCGCACGATTTTGGGTGATACAGCAGACAATTACAATAGCAGACTATTTGGAGTACAAAAAAAAATGATTTTGGAATAAAACTTCCCTTCTCTTTTATTGAAATATACATATAACTGGCCGAGTGCGTTAGGGTTCCATATAAACTTCTAGTTAAGTCTCCTAATAAAAATATTCACAAACTTAAAAAAAACTGATATTATTCTTTAGTCTCTAGGTCAACGGGAAGTACCCTATAGGTTTTGATTTCTTTGCGAGTGTCAAAATATGCGACATAAAATCCCGTATCTTTTGATTGCGTCGACTTAGAAGTTTAATTTTTTCGCGGTAGAATACGCAAGTTGCTCCCGATGCCCCATCATGACGAAACTGTGGGTCTAGAGGGGGTTTTGTTGGTAGGGGTCACTAGGCTTTTTGACGAGCTCATACAACTTGTTTCTCGCCATAAGCATTAAGGAGCTACCCCCTCTTAAAAAAAAGGACTACGCGCTCTACACGCCCTTTCTTTCTAAGCTTAGCTCTCCATAAGATCTGCTAACTTTTTTACCGTGCAAGCAATATAAATACTCATCTTGGCGCTACTTTACATCAAAATGTTTTCGGTAGGATTTATATTTTATCATGAGGTGTTGTAATTCCATGTTACGCGGAGAAAGATTCATTCGAAATCTAAAGATAAAACCAGTGTGAAGTATCCAACGTTATTAACGTTTGTTTTTTATACATAATTATAACAAGAAGTAGTGTATCTAATTATAAAAGTTTATTTACCTTTAAACACGTGTTACCACAGAGCAAACCCAGGTACAAAGGGAGTATTATAATGTAAATAAACAATCTCAAGTTTTACTATGCATTACGGAAATTGAAATGACTAGTCTCACTCGGGGATCACATATTTAATGTTATATTTGTATGTAACGTTATTACCTCAATATTATATGAAAACTAGCGACCCGCCCCGGCTTCGCACGGGTCTAAATTTTTTGACAAAAGAAAACAGAGGATGGTAATAGAAGAGTGAAAATATAATGCTACATAATAAAAATATTATCAAAAAAAATAAAAAAGAATGGGGTGGACATCCCTTATCACTTAGGGGTTTGAAAGATAGATAGTAGCCGATTCTCAGACTTACTGAATATGCATAAAAAATTTCATAAGAATCGGTCGAGCCGTTTCGGAGGAGTATGGGAACGAACATTGTGATACGAGAATTTTATATATTAGACTTTGCAACAAGTTCTGATATCGCACGGGTGCAATATAGATGTACTATACACAAAAAATATTAATAGTTAGCCTATAATGTTACTCTCTGATAATGTAGCTTTCTTTTCGTGAAAGTATTATTGAAATCGGTCTCGTAGTTTTTGAGTTCATTCGTTACAAACAATCAAAATTACAAATCTAATTCAATTTATAATATTAGTGTAAAGTTTGAAATATTTCCATGACAAGAATAAATTAACTTGATGATTTCAATATTATGTAGGGAAAATAAAAAAAAAAACCTAGTTGCCGAATCATACAGTTGGTTTTTATATATTTGATAAAGGTCTTAGAATTGTTTTTGAAGTAAGGTTTTTTTTATATTATGTCTCAATTCTCTTCTTAATGCAACAAAATTAATCCACTTTAACAAACATTATATTGACGTAAATGATAATTCAAAAAAAATATCATAGAAAATTGGAGTAGAAATCATTTAACACACATAGCAACAATAGGAAGCCAGCCCAGTGACATACAAAACAAACAAATATAATATACGAGAAAAAAACAATTAATTACATAAATCTAAAACCAAAAATTGAACATTAAAAATAATAATAATGAAGAAGAATAAAAACCAAAATACAGTTTCGACACACCAAACTATTTGCGAATTCACATACAGTGAAAAAATGTCCAGTTTGTTGTGGAGTTCATATGGCGAAGGGCTTTTGTTAAAGGTGATTTCGACAACGAGTTTGTTCTCGCTGCCGGTATGGATTTACATGTTTTATTTAAAAAATACAGCATTTTCATGTTTTATTAGAAAAATACTGGCGAAAATATAAAATACTAGCAACGCGCCCCGGCTTCACACGGGTGCAATGTATGCCTATGTTAGACACTGATAATGAAGCTTTCTATCGGTGAAAGAATTTTCAAAATCGGTCCAGTAGTTTTTGAGTTTATTCATAACATACAAAAATACAAATCTTTCCTCTTTATAATATTAGTAAAGATAATGTCCTAAAAATAGGACCAGCGCTGGATTTAAAGTTTGGGGCAACATAGCCCCCTAGCCCCAAATTATTTCCCAAATAAAATGATCATTTTTTAAATATTTACGAATAATATAATCGTGTTTGTACAAAGTACAGAATGGCTAGCACGAACATCTATTGAAAAAGTATTCGTATCGTCGAACTGTCATTTGTAATTCAAGTGTAGTCAAACGAAATTTCAATTGATTTCTCATACAACTGACAGTTTGACGATTCGAATACTTTATCGATAAAGGTGAATAAAAATATCATAGTCGTTAATAGTGTTTACTCGTCGGAAATTGAAATATTATTTTCTGTTTCCAATCTCTATAGTCTATAGCCCCGGATGCATTCAACTAAATCAGGCCAGTGGCGTAGTTAAGTGGACAAGGGCCCCGGTGCGAGAGAAAAAAATCAGAATCCTCCCCCCGGCTATATTTCTTCAGAAACTGCACAAAATTAATTATTTGCAAATTATTACTAATCAAGGACGCGCGGCGCTTCCATTGTTATAAATGCTCATTAAAAATCTTAAAAACAAATTCAGAGCAGGCTTGAATTTCTAGCTTCAAGAGCTGCCTCCCCCTCTCTCCAAAGCTCAGGGGGCCCTCTCATCTTCGGGGCCCTGGTGCACTGCACCACTTTGCCCTATGATAGCTACGCCACTGAATTAGGCCCTGAATGGAAGGAATAAATAAAAAAATAATGTCCAACATGACTTCAATGTTATATCGTGATCAAAACATAGAAATAACAACAGTTCACACGGACTCGGTGTGATGTAATTGATGTAATCACGATGTACGAATCCGCATGTTTGTGGATGCGGCGTATCGCTGTTTGTGTACGTTTATGTTTTTTCTGATAAGAGATAAGATACAAAGTTGTGACATTGAATATATTATAAACTTTGCTGTTTTCCCTGTTGATAATATTAGTTTTCCGCACTTTGTATAAAAATACAAGCAAGTTAGGTGTAATATCCCCCCTACAATTTTCATATATAACCCTTCAAATGTCAAGTTGTCTGAATCTGAATAGCCGAGGTAGGTGTCTCGCAGGAGACGCCCTTAGGCGTGTCGTAGCAAAACCACAAATTTCAAGGCTGAGCCACAGTGCTCGCCAATCTTGTCCGCGTTGAGCTGCCGAAGCCACTAGGGCTAGCAGTGAGATTCCATACAAAAAAAAAAAAAGTTGTCTGAATACTAAGGTTAACAGTTTTGTCTGAAGATTGATAGAAACCTGATAGTTTTTCATAAGTTGAATATAAAGAAGGAGTCTAATTTGATGGTGGCGTATAATGAGCACCCTACATACATTTTATAAAAAATACTATCATCACCCAATTTCCTACGTAAAGCATTAATGCTTTCACAATAATGTCGGTCATAATACAGCTGATTCAGTCCGTACTGGTCGGTATCGGAAAAAAATTGAATACCACATTGCGCGTTTCGGTCTCAGTCTATGGGTTTCCGAATGCTCGAAGTAAAAATGTAGATCGACAGCGCATCATTGATGTTTTGTGGCTGGAATATCACTTACCATCAAGTGAACCTTATGTTCGCCTGTCAATATCTAACATAAAAAAGGGGCACGTTTGTCTAAAAGAAATCTACCAATTCTATACTTAAAGATTCCCAAGTGGTCCGAATTCTTTCGCAGTTTATATTTTTGAACAGTTACGATCGAATAAACATAAGATCCAATTTGACACATACAAAAAAAAATATATAAAAAAATATATCGCTATTATAGAAAAACAGAAACGATGACTACTAAAAATTTAAAAATAAAATACATGTTACAATAAATTGATTTGTGTATTGAATTTTATTCAGTGCCTTCATAGCCCTTTTGAGTCGCATTTTTAAAAGCTACCAAGAAGATACAAGAAGAAAGTCCAGTTCAATCAAGTCCCGGGACTTCATAATACTGTACACGGGTACACATTGCCACATCTAAATATTCATGAGCCACTGTACTGTTAGATTTTCCGGCAGCGTCGGCACCGAGCTAAAAATAATTTGATTCAGATCCGACCGAGTTAGTGCGTTCTCCATTCAGAGTGTTTGACTCCAAAATTTTGCTGTGTAATTTATTCGAATTTCATGCTACAAACATAATTTTTTGTTTCACAGACAATCACGTTTGACCGCGATATTATAGAGCGTGTAGTGCTGATTCTATTCAATATCATCATTACCTAGAAGTCTATAGATAGCATTAAAAAAAAAGTTTTCGAAATAGGCCTCTAGCTCTGTAGTGATGATTCTATTTGAATAGAATTGATATCATCATTACCTAGAAGTCTATAGATAGCATTAAAAAAATTGTTCTCGAAAGAGCAAGCTTTTTAAATCTTTAATCTTCTCTATATATTTTATCTAAAAGGTCGAATACAAATTCTTTTAGCCAGATCTCTTAGATGAAACCTAATACAAACTCTATCGATAAAAGCTCTTAGAAAACTCTCGCCGTAACTTTACTGTACAAGATTTTCTTCTACTAAAAGAAAAACTTTCCGGTTATATATGATCTCAATGGGTATTTATTACAAAAGTATAATAGTTAATATGTATTCTGTTCACTGGTATTGACTATTTGACTTTGATTTCTGAAGGTTCTCACTCTAGAGACACGAAGTAAAAGATTATTTTTTATTTTAAATTAGAATAACATGGTCCAACCACTACCAAAATGTGTCTCATAATGGTTTTGATAAAATGGCGTTTTCGTATATTTGAGATGTGCTTTTCCTAAATTTATAATTAAAAATGTAGTTTAATTCTTATAGAAGTTTAATTAGTAGTTTATAATATGGTAAATTCAGAAATATATCAGCATCATATTCGACTCAAAATTCGTTTGGTACCTTTTAACTAAGAATAAATTATAAGTTTTAGGTCTTAAAGAAAATGCAATTCATTTCATTGGTCAGTTAAAATATACCTAATAAACAAATAAAGACAAAAATAACCATCGCTTCAGCTTTATACAAAACTAGCAACGCGCCCTGGCTTCACTCGGGTGAAATGTAGATGTACTATGCACAAAGCATAGCCTATGTTACTCGCTGATATTGTAGCTTTCTATTGGTGAAAGAAAATTGATCCAGTAGTTTTTGAGTTTATTCATAACATAACATAAATACAAAATAAAAGAAAAAATAGGTTCGCGCAAAATAATACATAAACCACATGCAAATACGCTTTTCAGTTTTATTGTATCCAAAAATAAAAATAAAAAATCCGAGTCCCCCTAGAAGAGTATGTGGCAGACACATTACTGTGTCCGTTTCTGTGTCCTGCTCATCAATCAAACTTTTGGGGAAAATCCAAAAATCCCGGTTCAAAAACAGCAAAAACATAAGTTCGATAAAATTATTAAAATAAATATTATAATCAGAATACAAAAGTTCAAATAAATTACCGACCATCGCACAGTTGCATGATTTTCGCCGATGCTATGTTAATTGTGCCTCTTACCTGAAAAAGATAAAAGAACAATTATTTTCACGTACATATTGTTTTTAATTATACAATAGTTCGCTCGCGTTGTTCGCTTTCAAATAAATAATAACTTGGTAGAGAATTTTCATACTGTTTATTAATAAAAAAAATACTTTAAAACGGCTTTGTATTTTGTATGAAGAAAGAATAAAAACATTTTTTCTATATTATACCCGTGTCCTGTTTGAATTCCTTTATATTTTATAAGTGACATTTATAAATAATATGTTTCAATTCGTTGTTTGATAACGATAAAGAAATGAAATGGTCATAACGGCGACCGAATAAAACTGGTCATAACGATTTATCAAATTGTAACAAAGAAATTTTTTAAAACTTTTGGACTTTTTCTCGATAATGACTGAGAAGCTTAGAGCTTTAACTCTACTTTTTTAATTCACCTCGATTTGAATAAGCTTAATTTTAATCAAAGTTTGAGTATTCGACCGGCTTTAATACTTTCAGTGTCAAACAAACCAGAATATAACAAAGGAAATATTTACATATAAAAGTAAGCAGAGCATACAAAAACAGAAATAAACATTCTCTCGAGAAGTACTACAATAACACTTAAGTAATAATACAGTCTCTTATTAATTAAATAAAACATAGAGCAATAAAATACTTATGTTCTTTCTTGACCTATTTTATACTTCGAAAATACGAAAATTCGTGAAGTCAAACCGAAAAGTGCAATATGCACTTCATTGGTTTCCATACATGAACGGTGATTTGTAACATGATCGTAATCGATATTTCTTCCATCCGTTTAGTGCCCGAAACGACTAAACGAAAGAAAAACATGTTAACAGAAAATTATAAATTATATGTCATTCGGCGGGATTCAAACCAGCCACCTATTAGAACGCAAGGTAGAAACCTAACGCGCCAACGAGCCTGTTGTACTCGCCTCTGAAAAGTAATAAAAAGTGAATGTTCCAGAAATTTCAAAACATCTTCAAACACGGATGTGGAGGAAAAGTAGTAGAAAATACATCACTTCAGTTAACTATATGAAACGCGTCTAAAATTCCTCGCATCAAAGAACACTTCAATAAATAAAATAAGAATTTAATTTCCGCCGAAGCAAACATTTCTAGAATACCTGGAAATCCTGAAATACAACGCACACGTTGACCAATCCAATTAATAAAGCAAATACCTTATAAGTATATAATAAAAATGATGTTGCGACATTTAATAATAAGCTCGATGTAACTTTCAATCAGGGATGTTACGGAGCTTCGATTTCGGTTCCGAAAAGTCGGAACTTCCGATTGATTTTGGTCCTCCGATTCCGATTTCGGTTCCGATAAATTTAAATCGGAGGTAATAATCGGAGGTCGAAGCACATCGGCGGCTGTGGCCACGGTCAGCGCCATTTGATTTAATTAACTTCTGTTTAAAATTTAAGAAAATTAGTTTATTTTTATATATCACACCCAGGAAGGTGTATACTTTTTTGAAATGATATGAATGAAACTGATGAATAATGTTTGTAATTTTATTTTATTACACAATTCTCTTTTGTGTCTGGCTCCGATTCCGGTTTCGGTTCCGATTCCGGTTCCGATAAACCAAATTTAAAAACTCCGATTCCGAATTCGGTTCCGGTAAACCACTTCCGTAACATCCCTACTTTCAATATAAGTTCCGTAAGTCTATATTGAAGCAACTGTAATGCGATTTAGGAACATATCGGCGGCTCCCAAGAACAAAATCGTATTTGGACGCTGTTAAGCAATACAGGTGTCAACCCAAAAAATTACAAAAATGTAAATTTTTATACCAATGGCTTCCTTATGAGCTGGAGTACAAATTTCAAAAGAGATATGTATCATTTAAATCGTTTTAATAGCAAAAATATTGAAAATACTAGCGAGCACGAAAACCTAAAATGTTTAATAATAATGCATTAAATTCAATTAATTTGTTTGCTACCAAGAAAAACGACATATTTAGTCTATTAATAATATATACATACATACATATACATCACGCCTCTTTCCCATTGGGGTAGGCAGAAATCACGGAATTCCATATGCTCCGATCCTTACATACCACTTTCGCTTCTTCTACTTTCATCAATGCTTTCATACACACTCGACGGTTACGAGTACTTTTGATCTGGCCCTTTTGCAGAAATTATTAATAATAATTACAAAAAAATCTATTATTTCAGTTATTTTTTAAAAGAAATTTTATAAAACCTGATTAAAACTTCAAACTCAATTTTCTCAAAATGGCACCCATGTGGCTTGACCCTGTATTGCTTAACAGCGTCCATTTGTGAAATTGTCTAGTTACAGCTTTGTACGGGCTAGCGCCGTACATCGAGTACCGTGTTACAAGTTTACGCTGCTCACGTTTACAATAAGTTTTTTACTTGGAGTTCGGCTCGGGCGCTCGGTGTCTGTGCACCGTTATCATTTAATATCATACTATAAATATATCCTTACTAATATTATAAAGAGGAAATATTGGTATTTTTGTATGTTACGAATAAACTCAAAAACTAACGGATTTTAAAAATTCAATCAACGAGTAACGTAAAGTATATAAATTTATGTATAGTACATCTACATTGCACCCATGTGAAGCCGGAGCGCGTTGCCAGTCAATTATATCAAATAACAAGTCTATCATCAAAGACAGCGTGGGTTTCGTATACGCTCATACATTTTTGTGGTCCTTCGAGCCCGATCTGAACTAGCGACCTACAGATTTACTCAAATAATGACGAATTATGTAAACCTTTTTTACACCATTGGTTACATTATTCAAGTTTTAGTAGAGATCACTAATTATTTCTGGAAATAAATATAGCCTATCACTCGGTGAATATTTAGCTTGATAAAGGTGAAATAATTTTTAATTCTATATAATTTTTAATCTATAAATTTTGACGGGCTCGTTGGCGCGTTTGGTAGAACACCTGCCGTCCGCATCGATGGGTCGTGGGTTCGATTCCCACCGGGAGCACATGCTTATAATTTTCTGTAAGCAAGTTTTCCCCACGTCTGGTAACTTCGGGCATTGATCGGGTGGGAGGAATATCTAAATTCCGACCGGGTAACGAACCACCGTTCATAGATGGAAAAACCGTGAAGTGCATATTGCGCGTTTCGGTTTCAGTCTATGGATTTCCGAATGCTAGAAGTAAAAATTAGGTCGACAGCGCATCATTGACTGATGTTCTGTGGCTGAGGTATCACCTACCATCAAGTGAACCTCATGCTCGTCTGTCGATATCTGACATAAAAAAAAAAGCTAAAATTCTAGTATCCATCATTTCGTTTATATTTTACGTTTTCCTTTCTCTTAAATTAATTGGCTTTTTATTTGCAATTTGAAAGTGTGTGAACGTTTGTAAATCAACTTAATTCCATATATATTATTCACGTATCTGACATTTGAGGTTTTTTACTTATTATTAAGCTTTAATTACAATGTTTGTGTATATTGGTTCAGAAAAATATTTCGAAATCTAGGGCTTGAGATATTTCAACCGAGGAAAATTAATTTTATCAATTATACTGTGGAGAATGGCAGTTGTGATATTCTCTATCTGAAGGAAAGAACCTCGACCCACTTCCTGTTGTTCCTTTCGACTCGTGTGGTTGATAGGGATACGCAAAATTTCAAAAGTATCGATACCTCAAGGTATCGAGTACTTTTAATACATTTATAAAAACTTTAAGGAGTGTTAATAATATAATATAATATAAACATTTAACATACCTAGATATTTTTAAACACCATCCATCCATATTAAAGATAAATTACACCAAAATACAGAACAAATGACCGTGCTCATCACACAATATTTGTCCTGGGTGGGAATCGAATCCACGACCTCCGGCTTAGCAGTCAAGGTCAATAAATACTAATCCCCGAATCTTAGGTTTAGTAGTGATGTGACAAATATTTTGTTTAAAATATCGATTGACAATTTTTCCTTTTCTTTATCAGAAATGGGGAGAGAAGTATCAATACGTTCAGAAAGTATCTACATACTTGAGAAAGTATCGATACCTCAAAAGTATCGGAACAAAAGTATCGGAATAAAAGTATCGATTCCAAAAGAACTTGGTATCGAAACAAAAGTATCGATACCCTGAAGTATCGATACTTTTTGCGTATCCGTAGTGGTTGATGTCTACTGATCTGATCGATGAAAGATTAAACTTAAAATCGCAATTCAGAATTCATGCCGTTGTATACCAGAATGTTGGCATCAAAAATAAAAAATATTTCTAGATTTGAATAATATAATTTTTTTACCACTACCATTCTATAAAGTCTAGTTACCAGTAAGTAGTATGTCACTGATTGCAGTGGATATCAAATATTACAAAAACAGCTATAAGCAATGTCAATTGCGGAAGATGGCGGAGTTTCGAACCTAATTTATTTTTAAAATAACTTTTTTGCACTTCGGGACATAGATGAATCTAACAAATAATTATTCATTAAAATAAGTGCAACCGTTTTTGAGTTATAAATAACACGACTTCGTTTTAAGTATGTATATTGTATATATAAGTTTTAAAACCTGCTTTTCGATAACAAAAATCAATATATATTTACAACAGCCGTATTACCTATACTATGTTCGTAACAAAGTTTGAGAATGCATATTTAGACAGGTCGAAGGCCTTGAGTGCATTAGTCTGCATAACCAACCTCGATAGCATACGATATCTCGCAAATGACTCACCAATTACTCATCGACCTCTCGTACACAACAGCATTTGTCTCGTAATTACCATTTATTTTACTACAGTATGAAATGCATGAAGTACCTACCTACTTCGTAGAAAACCATTGTATGTATTGTGTTAATTAGCATACCGTTTTAATGATCTGAAAAAAATATAGTTCATATTTGTTCATTTAATTAAACAAAAATCAAAAACCGACTTCAAAAATATAACTACATATAGTATGTACAAACTTAAACTTAAAAGTAATATTTTAATTACTTCAAAGCAACAGCCTTAAATAGTAAATCTATACATATCTTCTATCTATACATATAATAAAAGAGTAGGATCGAAATTACGCTTCACTAAATATTTTTACCAGAAATTAAGAGGGGTGATAAAAGAAGGGTAGCAGAATGCATAAATGCAATTTTTAAGATTCTTGTCTGTCTGTCTGTCTGTCCGTCTGTCTGTCTGTCTGTCTGTTTGTTCACGCTAATCTCCGAAGATACTGGACGGATTTTCATGCAATTTACACAAATATATTAAGTAAAGCCCGGGGCAACATATAGGTTTTGTTTTATCGAAATCGGTTCTCGGAAAGAAAAGTTATCATCATTTAAAAATAATTTTAAAGGCACCATATCACCAAATTGCAATGCAAACTGGCTCGCGTTGAACTTTTTCGAATTGTCAGATGTCAATCACAGTTTGATATGTAAATGAAATACTTTGATTATTTCGCCATTTCCGATATATGTAATCGTAGAATAGTGGATATGCAGGCCCATTGCGTAACTTCAGATGCGAGTTCGAATCTGAAGTTGGACGGAAATATTTTTTTGTATTTATTTATTTATTTTTTTAAAGAACTATATTATAAAAATAGAAAATGTATTATTGAAATATTATATGAAAAATTATTTCTTATGAGATCGTTTATTTCACCTTTTCATCCATCCTTTCTCTACAGAATTACGATTATTGCTTTTATTGCTTTTTAAGGACTGTCTTCGTATCTTAGAGGTTTCCGCATTTAGCACCGGAAACCCGAGTAGGAATCCCGGGAAAAGGGAATTTAAAAAAAATGTCTCAAAATGAAAATGATCAATTAAATGAAATAAATATCGAGGTGGATACAGTATAATATGATGCAAAATCAACCGTCAGTGACTAATTTGATAGCCCTTTCCCAAAAGAAATCACCAAGTACAGAGGATGGAGGATATGTCATTTGAAGAAAGCTTGCTCAAAAGCAAACCCCACGCGAACGAAGTCGCGGGCATCAGCTAGTATTTAATATTTATTAACGGTTATTTTTGAAGTCTGTGCCAGCCAACCGCTGCCGCTCCGTACAGTTCGAAAGTTTGTTGCAAAAGCAGGATTAAACTGTCCTTCTTGGCTGTCACCGACTCCAAAAATAACTGTTAATGAATATTATTCGATACAATTTCGATTAAATTTATATGTGACCACCTCTAGAATATTACCTACCAAACAAAAAATACAATAAAATCAAACAACACTTGCGGAGTTATCGCGTAAAAAACATACAAAAAAAAGCAACATACAGACGAATTGAGAACCTTCTCCTTTTTTGAAGTCGTTTAAAAAAATACGCTTTGGATGTCATCAATACACTTAAAGTTAAAATTTCACTGTGTAATGTTAATACATTATAACAGTGAAATTAATAATTAGTACTAAATATAAATATATTTAGCCTCTGATAGTACTAATTATGCTACTCACGCTACCGTAAACAGGCAGGGACATATCAAAGCGACTAAATGAGGGTTATATTTTGTATAACGCTGTCAGGAAATGCAAAGTTTTTAAAAGTACTGGCTACTTTGAATAACGTCCCCTTTGTTAGTAAGACTTGAGGAGGCTTCATAACATTGTAATACAATGAAATTATGCTATTGTCAAAGAATTGTTTTTATAAAACGCCTTACTTCTTTAAGATTGCGAAGTGTATAGCTATTTGAAAACTTTTCTACTAAATACATACCTATGTTATTTTTATATATACATTGTTGATTCAGGTAAATGCGTTCAAATTTTTCGAATTAATAATGTGTAAGTACGATATATTAATATATAGTTGAAAGTACCCGATATTTTAGTGTAATTTGGTACAACTTGGAATTTTACAAAAGTAAAAAATAGGTCAACAGCGTATCATTGATTGTGTTCCTTTGGCTAAGGTATCACCTACCAAGACGACCGTGAATATTGCTCCATGTTAAGCAATATCTTAACCACAGGAGTTAACAGACAGCTATCGACCTATATCTTTTTTTTTTGGAAACCAAAACGCTGTTCTTCCGTTTTATATGGTTCATTTTTTATATTAGATATCGAGAGACGAGCCTCAGACCATCAGTCAACAATGCGATATCGACCAATTATTTTTATTTACTTCGAATATACGGAAATCCATAATATCATCCATCATAATATTTTCAGTTTTCCATGAAAGGTGGAAAAACCTTTATAGATTAAAACTACTAAGAATAGACAAATTATCCAATTCATTTAAATCTTAATGTATTAAAACTACTAAGGATAGATGAATTAATTCATTTAAATCTGAATTTATTCATAAAATATATGGCTATCACGGATATAGCGCAAATTGTAAAGGGAGAATTGACCAATCATCGAATTTGAAATAGACAATCGCGTAATCCGAAAATTCATTTAGCTAAACCTTTTCAAATACTGCCATTGTATTGCACACTCACCTTTATAGATGTGTACACACAGTACCATAATTTTTTTTTTCAATAAGCTATTAGTATTGAAATTGTTCGCACGTTCAATTGGACGCTGTTAAGCAATACAGTGTCGCCCACAAAATGATAAAAAATTAAATTTTGATACCATTCGCTTCCTTATGAGCTGGAGTACATATTTCAAAAGAGATATATATATCATTTAAATAGCAAAAATATTGAAAAATCTATTGGCCATGAAACCCTAAAATGTTTAGAATATTCAACAATAATGCACTAAATTTTATTACTTTGATTGCTAACAAGAAAAACGATATACATTTAGTGTAATAATATTAATTACAAAAAATCTATTATTTCTGTTATTTTTTAAAAGAAATTTAATAAAACCTAATTTAAACTTCAAATTCAATTTTTCTCAAAATGGCAACCATGTGGGTTGACACTGTATTGATGAACAGCGTCCAATTATGATATCGTGAATTTAATTCAAATTATACTTGAATATTCGCCGAGTGATTCATCAAGTAAGGGTTATCACAGACGAGACTTTAGGCGTGATAGAGTCTGCGGCGCACAAGTCTACGTGACGCGCCAAATGTCTGAGGCGGATAATTCACAGACTGAAAGCAGACGACGTACATCTTCGGACATTTTATCGGTGGCTTCCGACGACTATCACTAACGAGCGTTACTGCTTACCATCTAAATTACACATATGTCATCTGCCGGCCTAGCATGACAACCACGATAAAATTATGTCTATGTGTATATGTTTTCTCGTGTTTAAATCGATTATCTCTTTATGTCTTCTAGGTCTAACATGACATTTACACTTAAAACTCGACTTCTAATGTCAAAAGTAGAGATATTTGTCGATCGAAAAATCTTATCTACCAAAATTGTCGATGTCGAGATATAATATATCGAGATATCTTATAGATATAAGATATCAAACTATGATTAGTTTGTGAGCGCATGTTGAAGCAACCGTCTACTACTTTTCGTGCACATTTTGTGTGGCGCGATCTGTGGGAATTCGCGGATATTTTGTGTTGGCTTATTTGTGTGGCGTTTTCACAGATTTAAAAGTGCGTCACGGACAATCTGTCGTGTGTAATACCCCTAAGATTGACATAATATACGTGGAATGTTGTTTTCGTTATTTTTTGCGTGTTGAACTCTGGCATTTATTAATTTTCTTTTATATTTCGATAACCCATGATACTCACTTGATAATATTCGTTTTGTTCTATTAGATCACAGCTACAGAACATCAATGAATGATGCGCTGACACATTTACTTCTAGCGTTCGAAGAGCCATAGACCGAAATCTAAACTCGCAGTCTGTTATTCATATTCTCCATTTAGGACCGGAGGTTCGTTATCCGGTTAGAATTTCAATATTCTTTTTACTAGTTTAAAGGGCGAGATATGGTGAAAAATGTACCGTATTTTTTAAAAATCGAATCCATATTCTCCGCTTCTCTGGTAATATGTATGTTGAATAAGAAGAAAGATTTGTTTGTTTGTTACGATTTAGCTCATAAAGTACACGACAGATAAAAAATTATTTCACCATTAGAAAGATGCATCTTCACCGAGTAACATATTTATTTCCAGAAAACTCATCTAATCCCTACTAAAACTTGAATAATGTAACCCAAGGTCTAAAAAAGGTTGTTGAGAATAATCTCTGGATCTGCTGAACTGATTTTAAAAATTCTTTCACCAATAGAAAGCTACATTTTCATATTTATGTATAGTACAGTACTATGTTGTATATTATTATTATAATTAGATCGTAACCTATAGTGCCACGATACTTCAATGGCGCTTACGTTTAGCACTGTTAAAGTTTCTAATCAAATTAAAAAAAGTCAGTGAATGAAGTAGAAATGTCTGGATTGCGAACTAGGAGACGCGGAAATTCACTTTAACAAATTGTATTGATTTATACAAACAGTATTTCCGCTCCAGAAATACAATGCTCTTTAAGCTCACAGAACCTTTTACAAAACTACGCATCCAATTATTTTACTGCTAGCTTTCCCCTTCGAAAAAAGGAAAAGCATAATCCATTAAAACTCAAACAATGTGGACGAACAATTGTTTAGAACACAAACAGTTTTCAAATGTACATGTGTTTTTTAAAATATAAATCCAATTTTTTGACAATTGTTTTTCATTCGCATTCGCGTTAAAGTAACTATTGTGTTATGCAAAATTAAACTGTAAGTAACTTTCAGTGCTCAAGTTTTATCATTTATATAAATTGTTTCAGTTAAAACATTGTTTTTATTCATTTAATCAAGACAACAGTGATCTTATGTGTATTGTGTAAGCACAAATTTGTACTTTACATACTAGGTTAATACTAATAATATAAACAATATAGTTATGTCAATTCAACCATTGGTCGCATGGGATACATAGATGATTCCTTTATTTCAAAATATTTCTTCGAGGCCTCATAAAAGTTAAAAAAAAACCGCAAGGAAAAATTGCAATGTCCTTAATTCTCTAATATTACCCACAGGCCCTATATTGTGTGTAACTACAACTTGAAAATAAAAAACAATTGCGATTTCAGTTTTGATTACCTACTGCACTACTATATAGGTTAAATTACCTCCTATACTACCCAGCTCTTAGGTGTCTCCTGCCAGGTAACCAACTTTTCGTCCAACGTTCGATATTCCACGTTCGTTTTCATAATAGGAAAGAGGGTGGGGTTCTATTTCTTTTGCATCGGGGTCCCAAAATACTAGTTCCGCCACCGAATATAACCAAAAATGTAACCCATTCTCAGTGTCTAGTAAGTAAGTAAGTAAATACTTTATTGCACACAAAAATACAGTAAAAAACTTAAAATAGACTTAAAATAATAAAAGTAGACGAAAAAAGTAAACATAGAATAATCAGCATTAGATATGTGTACAGAAGGCGGTCTTATAGCTATGACAGCTATTTCTTCCAGTGTCTATTTTGTTGTTGGCACAACACAACACACATTTCAATTTTGAGGTTGTATAAACGTAACAAAAAGACCCATTCAAAATAACTAGTATGGAATACGATTTTTGATCATTGTTACAACATAATATTCATATAACCACCTGTTGCGACCGTATTGAGTAATTAAAGCCTTCCAAGGACTTCTTTGAACCGTCCGTTAGTGCTTAATATTATGAAAACGCATCCTCGCGAAATAATTTAAGCCAAATTGAACTCTATCGATGTGGCCGTTACCAAGGGCCGTTACAACATTATGACGTAACCATGCTATGTTGGAATGTCACGATACAGGTTTGCCACAGACGCAAAAGTCCGTTTAACTTGGGCGGTTTATATCCTTCATGACCGAATACTCGAACGCTAATACATGGATTTTACTTAAAATTATTCCTTCAATTTCTTTAACATAATATGTACATAATAGAGTAGAGAAGTAGCTCTCAACTTTGATTAACTATTGCATTACCGATAGTGAGTTACTCTTAAGTGAAAATGATATCATTGAAAATATATGTAGATGATAATGATAATAGACATGTATTTTGTGTTATGCGACAATTTAAATAGAAAATACATAAAATATAAAGTTAAGGATACAGTTTTAATATTAAAGAGGAAAATGACTTCTATATATATAAATAGTATTTATTTAAATTATGTAGATCAGCGTTCCAAAGTGCTTATACATTACTGCGTGTGGGTCGCGGTTTTAATCCCTAGAGCCTCACATGTTTAAAATTCTCTATTTGCATTCAATCGGCGCTGAAGAAAAATAAATATATGTAGATAGAAAAATCGTGAAATGCAGATTGTGCGAACCTCCATCTATGGATTTCTGAATGCTTGAATTAAACATAGGTTAACAGCACATTATAACATACTATGCTGTACCACATTCACCAAAGAACCTTCACTCTCTTCTGTCTGTTACACCATTTATAACTCAAGAATGGCTTCACCGATTTTAATGATATTTTTTATAGTTCGGAACTCCGCCATCTTACGCAATTGACGGCCCACGTCATGCATGCTTATAGCTTATTTGTAATAATGTTCGCAGGTAAAAAAGGCAATAATTGATGTGTGAAGTGCGATATTTTCGCATTTTCAAATCGATGGCTCCTACGTATACAGGCCTAAGTGAAAAAAGTGAATTTTACAGGAGAGCGGTTTGAAGTTGCCAGAACTATATTTTGGGTCATATCTTTTAAACTACTGATTCGATTTTTATGTAATTTTGCAGTTAGTGTTAACGTATGGTGGTTTTTATACATATGTACATACATTTTATGTATTTTTTATATATTTCGAGATTTTGCACATTCGTCTTTTTACTTTGTTGGTTTCTTACGATTTCAGTTTTATTGTTCAACGTAAAAAGGCTTAAATGACTTTCAGCCTATTTACAAGGTTACAAACAGCCTGCCTGCACTTACGCCATCGGATGTTATTAAGTCAATAGTAATAGTTAACTAATAAAGGAACTGTCATAGTATACAAATGTATACTTCTATGCGTAATGATATAAAAAAAAACTTAATTAGTTTTCATTTGGTACAAAATATGACATATCTACAAAAAAGGCGAATACGATTTATTAAAAACCGACACACGTAAAAAGGCAAATGTGATGTTTCGCCTTTATACGAGGTTTTGAGTAAACTTACAGTTATAATATAAATATTTTACAATAACTTAATAGTGATTACTTTACTAGTGCAACATAATATGTATTAAAAGGTATAATAAATTAATATTGTCTTACCTGGACATACCGTTATATTATTTTCGTTTTGATTCTCAGTTTTGAAACCTAAATCATCATGGTACTATTACTTTGATTAATACATTTATTTATAATTTTTTGAGCGTAAACTGCATACTTTTTTTGGTGTGATTTTCGTTAAAACTATTTAACCAATTAATTAACTTATGCTACAGTCGCGCGTGCGCAACAAATACTTCGAACACGGAGTAAAAGGACTGAAACGGTACATTCGCCCTCTCATCGTGCCCCCGAAGCGATCACACGACGCCGTAAATCAACCAAAGGTTTGATCGGGTTTTGTACGCGACCGATTTGTGTATATACGCCTATGTGCCTAAAATTTTATTTTGTATCTATTAAAAAAAAAAAAATTTTTGTTTGTGAATGTCATAGAATAGGATACAAAGAACTCAATGCACTAATAATTGGAAAAAGGCTTAAGCGGCAGTTTCGCCCCTATACGTAGGAGCCATCGAAATATAGAAATATTTTATTTCATTCTGAAGTCGACAGTCTAGCAGGACAACGTCTGTTGGGTCCACTAGTTTCATAGTAAGCGAAAATCACGAAATAAAGTTATTGTTAAAAGATAAAAATATTTGTATGTCTCGAAGACATTAGCATTGCTTTTTATATATGTTTACCCATCGATGTTTTAAATTTGACTTATCAAGTTTTCCGTTAAAGGAGACGCAGTCTGCTTACCACACTCATGGCGTCAATAAACTCTTAAATACCTGCACAGATTATACAAATCATTTACAATCCACGCACAGTGCTCTGGACATAACACAATATATGATGCTTCAGAACATAAGAATTAATATCGCATCGAATGGCATAGGGAGTCAAGTCACGTAAACACACAATACCTTTGATTATGGATACTTGGCTGGAATGTTTTGGCGTCATATCGTTTCATTTCAATCCATTGTTGAGGATACAATGAATCAACTTACAAGATACGTCTAAAAACACATTATAAATTATTATACGAATGTTCGGCATCGATATCCATTGTATTACGAAGTGGTCTATAAAAATTGTGTTTAAGAAAAAACGATGTCAGATATAAAATTTTCAGATAATTTGAAACTTGAAAAATCTTAATAATAACACACTAATAACCACTCAACATCTATATTTATACTATTAGTACTAATATTATAGAAAGGAAAGATTTGTTTGTTTGTTGGGATTTAATTAAAAAACTACTCGACCGATTTTAACAATTCTTTCATCAATAGAAAGCTACAATATCAACGAGTAACATAGACATTATGGCATCTTGACTGTTATATGCGTATTCTGTTTAATAACGTAAGTATTTTGAGATAAGCTGTAACTCAAACAACGATTTATTTTTTTGTTTTGAGTAAATAAATAATTTATAAACCTGAAACCAGATTCTCCATATTAGGCGAGTATTATGAAATTTGTACATAAATGTACTCATTATAAACACGATAATAACTGTGGGTACGCTTGTCTTAAGTAAAAGCATTGAAACTTTGATGCCTAAATTTAATACAAAGAAAACATGAAAGAAAGCAATGTTTTCCAAGACGAGCGAATAGGCCTTATAGTTTATACTACACAAAAATAGTTATAACGATTGTATTTATTGTTTCTTATGCAGTTAATTTCTATCCCGACATATTGTGCGGAAATAATAAATCTCGCAAATCTAAATTCCATTAGCTAGCTGTGTTACTCGAGCCCATAAATAATCTAATTTATTTTGAACTTGGAGTGGCCAGATTTTTACATTAAGCTCCATATTATTTACTAACACTTCCAGTAGATTTTTAATATTTGAATCTATATCATTTTCCATTTTGTGAAACTGCATAGAGACATCGTCCAATATTTCTACGTTTTCGTCTGTTAGTTCATAATTGTCATCGATTATTTTAAGAAGTTCTCTTAAAACCTCCACCAGCCTCTTGTATCGTAATTGGAAGATATCAGTATCTTGACCAGTTAAAACTTCGTCCATAAAATCAACAGCATTCCGGTGATAGAAGGAATCCATTTCAGCCACATTTTCCATTTTTTGACGAAATATATCATTCGTTTTAATAGTATGCATATGGTCATATAGTATATCGCTCATCGCTATAAAAAATACTTTTAAATTATTATCTTTCATATTTAGTAAATGCCGTAGACACTCCACTATGTACTCACTGTATAGCGAATTACCAATACAGATAGACAAGTTAGAGCAGATTTCTATTTCCAAGATATTCATAACTATTTTCATTTGCTGCCTCAAGATAGTATATTTGAACGGTTGATTGTACCAGAAGTTCGCTAAAAGAAACTTTTCTTTGAGTTCCGCAATATTACTTTCTATCACGGATTGTAATAAAAAGTTTGAGAGATCCGCGAAATCTAATAAAAATATAGTACTATCGTTGTATTTAGCGTTCTTTACCATTTCATTGAAATAGTCGTTTAAAATAATCTCGTAGTCCAACAGAGTCGTGTTAAATTGAGTATCGATTATTTTTACTTCATGTTTAGTTAAACCGTAATTGTGCTTAATATTATAGTGTATATTTTTGATAACCTTTTCGGAGAGATTTGAAAGAAAATTATAATAAGAATTCAATAGTTCGTTTTTTGGATTGCTTTTATCTATTTCATAAATTTCATGTCTGTGTTTGTTTATTAAATTATCTTGTTGCTTGGACGAAAGTACATCCAAATTCAACTTCAATTTTTGTTTCATGTTCCAAGCTGAGCATATTGAAACTGAAATCATAATATTATGATGAAAATGATGAAAAAATGATGAGAATAAATACTAAAAAATAAAGGATACGTCTAAACCAAATAAGATAGTAACTGAATCAGGTTCCATAATTACCGATGAAAAACAAATTTGTGAAGTATTTAATGAATACTTTTCCTCAGTAGGGTTAACCTTAGCTAATAATATTCCTATCAAATATCATTACACTGACCCAATTATTGAAAATGACTTCAACAACGTCAGTACTATATTAAATCGCTTTGAGCCAACCACCAAAGAAGAAATTGATAAAATAATTACCAACCTGGACCCTAACTCTAGTTCGGGTCTAGATGGTATTACAACTAAATGTGTTAAATGTGTGAGGACACTTATTGCTGCTGAACTGTCTAGATGTATAAATAAGTGTTTTGATTCAGGTATATTTCCGGACAGTCTAAAAATCGCAAAAGTTACTCCGATTTTCAAAACTGGTAATAAAACTAATCCCAACAATTATCGTCCAATATCAGTCTTACCAATCATATCCAAAATCTTTGAAAAAGTCCTTTATATCCGTCTTAAAAACTTTTTAACACACATTAATTTCTTGTACGACAAACAATACGGGTTTAGATCAAAATCAAGTACACTATCAGCGACGACAGACCTCACAACTAAAATCAAAACAAAAATAGATGAGAAACAAGTAGCACTGGGTGTCTTTATTGACCTCAAGAAAGCCTTCGATACAGTCAGTCATGCTAAAGTACTTAAAAAGCTTAATGATATTGGCGTTACTGGGAGTGCTTTTAAAATCTTCAGATCTTATCTTTCCAATAGAATACAAGCTGTTAAAATTGGCGAAACTCAAAGTAGTCTGAAACATATAGCTTATGGCGTACCGCAAGGATCTATATTAGGTCCTCTACTTTTCCTCATTTATATAAATGACATGCCCACTATTGGGCTCAAAGCAGATATTAGTTTGTACGCAGACGACACTTCTTTATTTTACTATGGAAAATCTGTTATATCGCTAATAAAAGATGCACAACATGACTTAGATCTTTTAAATGTATGGTTTCAGAGAAATCTGCTCTCAATTAATGTTAAAAAAACTAGTTATGTCATTTTTGCTGCCAAAAACAAAATAATCTCTAATTGTCATAGTTTAACTATAAATAACGAAATGATAAGCAGAAAGTCTAGCGAGAAATATCTAGGTCTTATCATGGACTGCAGACTTTCCTGGAAGCCGCATATTGAACATATCTGTTCGAAATTGCGATCACTGACTGGTGCCCTGAAAAGTTGCGTGAAGTGCTTACCAAAAAAAGTCCGCTATATTATTTATAATACGTTGATCAAGCCTCACATTGAGTATTTAATAGAAGTATGGGGCTCAGCAAACAAAACTAATTTAAATGTATTACAAAGAACCCAAAATAAACTGATTAAAACCCTCTTTAATTTAAACTATCTAACACCAACAATTAATTTATATCAAGATAAATACCTCATGAGTGTCAAACAAACTTTTTTTTATCAGACATGCATACTTGTAAGAAAAATACTTAATAAAGATATCAATTCGCAAATAACCTTCACCATAAAAAAACAGGTTCAGAAACGTGTACTTAGAAACTCAAACACGTTAGTACTAAAAAAACCTAGAACCAACTACGGAAAAAATAATATTCTATACGAAGGAGCTCACACGTATAATAAAATTCCAAGTAACATAAAAGAAACAACTAATACATCAACTTTTAAAAATCTACTGAAACAATACATAAAAAAACAAATAAGTCCTATTTAAGTTTATTTAATAAGATCAATAACAAAAATAAATGCTGTACAATTACATTATATCGTTAAACTCAGTACTAATACAATTCCTTAAATTAAAAAAAAAAAAAAAAAAAAAAAAAAAAAAACTATTAACATGTATATTAGGAATACTAATTTAGGTATATATTTTAAAAGATAAATAACTGTAGTTTATAATCATTTTTATTTGAGTGATACGAACACTTAAAAATAATATCGCATCACCGTGTCCACAATGTCACATCTAGTACACTTGAGCCATGTAACATATCACGCAATTTTCGAAATACCGACAAATGCTTAATTAATTAAAAATTGTAAACTAACAAAGTATCTTTGAAATTGTTTGTGAATGTGATGAGTAGTGGTTTATAATTTGTAATGTATAAATATGTAGTTTTCCGAGTCAAGTTTGTTATTTAATTATTAATTTTTAATTTTTTCTCATGTAAGTGAATGAATGTATTCTTTTTTGAGAAATAAAAATGTCTTAAACCTTAAAATATCAATATTTATACTTACAAATTGAAATCAACCAGTACACTACCAACATTTTAAAGTTATGACTTTTTTATTGTAAAACCATATTGGCTATGACGAAATATAATATATAATAATATATTTATTCGATTACGATCCAATAAAACTACTGTAGACTTTTCATTTTGTTTTAAAAATACCAGCTTTGAGTATGGGACGTTATTATGTATACGCGTGTCGTCTCATTTGGTTCGGTCGTATTATTTGAACGATGACGCCGCGGTATAAGGCTAGTGCCGATCGGATCGTGAAGGCCATTCGGCACAATTCGGAATTTTTCCCGAACATCCATGTTTCCATTTTTATTTATTTAAAACTCTAATGAATTATGTTAAATGTGAATATATATTATTATTTACAAAAATAGAAAGGAAAAGTATTGACGGTCCTATCGCGAAGCAGACAAAAAAGAGACGAAATGGGTGTTGCAAAATTAAAAACGAAGAAGTTGAGTGATATTCTGGCCTGCTTAAATCCTAAAGGAGTCCGTCCACAGCACTGTTTCATACAATCGCCGTGCTAGGAAAGTATCAGGCAAAAAAGATATCTATACTAATATTATAAAGAGGAAAGATTTGTTTGTTTATTATGATTTAACTCAAAAACTACTCGACCGATTTAAAAAAAATCTGTCATATAAATGCTACATCTTTACCGAGTAACATAAACTATATTTATTTTCAGAAATAATTAGGTTTCCCTACTAAAACTTGAGTAATGTAACCCAAGTTGTAAAAAAAAGGTGGTAGGGAATTGTGTAATCTCTCGATCAACTGAACGAATTTAAAAAATTCTTTCACCAATAGAAAGCTTCATTATTAGCGAGTAACGTTTTTTGTATTAGAACATCTACATTGTACCCGTGCAAAACCGCTAGTCCTAAATATAATTGAAAATGTTTTCTTAGTAAATTAAAATACGAAGTTGGTTCTTCTTTCATTTCGCTCGGTTTCTGCGTTCAGTTTTGGTACGGTGTAGTGGGCAGATCCCTTAAGTGTATAGCCTTCCTAACAGACTTAGGACTTGGTGAGTAAATGGTCTAAGTTTATAGCTTGCAATGGGCGGCTAATACCATATACCTACCTTAAGAACCGTAAAGTGAATTTATGGTGGATTTGCAGAGTTGTTTCACAGTTTGTATGAGGCTAGTCAAGGCTGGACTATAAAGTCGGCGGTAGTAGTTAATTTATTTCTTATTTGTACCCAGTTATAGCGTACTTTTTAAGAATTAAATTAACAATACTAATATCTCAACTATAATTGCATCCCTTTGAAATCTCCTGCGGTGCACTCCACCACAGAATTGCAGTCAATGATGCGCTGTAGACCGAACCGTAATATGCACTTCACGGATTTTCCATCTTTGAACGTAATATACGAATAGATACGAATAGAATAGATCGTAAAATACGAATAGCCTTAATAGTGGTCACTTTTTGATAATTTCTGTCTAGTGGTAACAACATACTAATTACTAAATATACTTATTATCTCAGATGATTTTTTTTTATTTAATCTGAGCTTATTATGTTATTTTTAAATAAAATACTGTATACCGGATTAAAACGCGATTTATTATTTATATTGTTTAAATTATTTATCCCGACGTTTCGGATGCTTTACAGCAACCGTGGTCGCGGGAGACAGAAAGATGACAGTTGTCTGATATTTGAAATGTTTTAATCCGGTATACAGTATTTTATTTAAATGTGTGATACTCGCGTTAATAAAAGACAATATTATGTTATTTTTACACAATTTATATAAGTTATTGGGAAAATACACTAATAATAATTGGGTATGTTCATCATACTTTAATTATATCTTAATATTTATATATATATAATATATTAAACATAAATATATAATCTTTGGGAATTAGTTTAGTTCGGAAGAATTGAGAAAACTATCTTCGTATTATTTTCTTTATAGATTCAAGTCCACAATATTTACGAATTTTAGCGATTGAGCACTCAATGATGGGCCAAGAATTGACCATTAACGCACTCAAATGTTCGTTTTTGTCGGAAATATGAACGGAAACCTGTATGGAATACCTTTCCGCTGTGACGCTCGCGCTGTGAAGCATTACTTCCGTTCTCAATTTCTCTCAAAATTGGGATTTTTTTATGTCAGATATCGACAGACGAGCATGAGGTTCACTTGATGGTAGGTGATACAGCCACAGAACATCAGTCAATGATGCGCTGTCGAACTAAAAGGTCTTCGAGCATTCGGAAATTCATATACTGAAACCGAAACGCGCTATATGTACTTCACGGTTTTTCCATTTATGATATATTTCGATATTATTCCCACCCGTTTAAGGCCTGAAGTGACTTGACGTGGGGAAGACATGCTTACAGAGAATTCTAAACATGTTCCAATGGAATTCGAACCCACGACCCATCGAAGCGTACGGCAGGTATTCTACCAAACGCGCCAACAGGCTCGTCAAAATATTTTATATGGTAAATCGATTTGCCGGGGCTTCATCCATTTTTATCATCCTACTTAATGCTAATTCTCTCTTACTTCCTTATGGATGATTTATTTTATTTAAATTCTGATTGATATTATACACGGTAAAAAATCCCTTTGATCAACACAGCTGGCTTTGAAATCAGTCCGCCATTTTTAAACATTCTTGACTCAATATATTATGTTGCCTGTCTTTCGGACATATAGGTTAATTTTTAAAGGTTCTAATACAAATGTCGTCACGTTCTAGTTTGAAATGACAATAAATAAACAGTGAGAGAATAAACTATATTTTTCATACCGAATAGTTAATGCTGGATAATCAACTTTTCGTAGTTTTTTTTTTGCATTGGGACCCAAAAAAAAATAGTTACGCCACTATCATTGTATGCAATTTCAACTTACCTTATGATAAGTTGAAATTGCAATCAAATTGTTAATTTCAAATTGCGTCAATCTTTAATTTGTACCGCACATATGTCGTACAAATTACGATACGAATACTTTTTAGGCCTCTAAAACTAACCATAAATAAAAAAAATGCTAATAATACATCCATATCCAATATCAGATATATCCCATGCACAACCCTGGTCGTTTTACCAAATAAATAGGTCATGTCCCGGGGTACAAGTTACTACAGGCACAGGTATAAATTAAGGGTATGCGAGGGGTGGCGGAACTCCCTATTTGGGCTCGTCTATTCTATCCGCACTCAAAGTGATGTAACCTCGTTAATAAAGCCAGAGTGCATACAACAAGTAGTAACTCAACTAACTATATTTCCGATTATTGGTCTATTCTATCCGCACTCGAACTAACCACATTAATTAAACAGAGTGCATAGTTACAACAGGTAGTAACTCAATTAAAAATATTTTCCATTAGCTGATATAGAAAATATTACAATTATTAATTATAAATGAGTATTTTAAGTAAAAATAGGTCAGCAACGCATCTTTAATAGATGTTCGGTGGCTGAGATATACATACTGCGAGACCCACGCTTGTCTATCGACACCTAACATAAAACATATTGTCTTTATTTAACACCCATGGAATGGAACACAAATGTTTTAAAACAACTTAATTCTAATTATAATTTAAAGAATTTTAAAATATGTACATATGTACGTATGTACTGCAAGGATGTCAAACAGGAGCTCCACTCAGCATACGCTGTGACGCATCAACGTCACAACACTGATTTTCAGTGGACCCTTCTACAACTATTGGGAGACAGCTCCTCACAATTTAATATATTTACAAAACAAACAGCAAAAAAGAAAATCATGGTTAGTGCGCTTTAGAAAAAGACCTATTCATATCGCACACCAAATTAAAAAAAATCTTTAGAACGTGATTTAGGTATCCTATAATCACCTTGTCCGTGACCACGCGCGCCGATAAATAATATAATCGGCTTTTAATCCATTTAAATTAAAATTGGATCAGTGAGAAACATTACAAAGCAGGGACTGAAACCGGTTAATTTTTATTTTCCAAAATACGTGTCTGACTAAGATACAGTGATATTAGTTTTAAAGAGTACTACACACTAAACTTACCACTGTATATTTTTTCAGTAAATATGAATAAAAACGAAGGAATATTAACAAAAATCTTTATTATACCGGTATCACTACCATAGTAAATTAACCGGTATTCATTTATTGTTAAATATACAATATACATATTCTATAATGGAACATTATTCATAAAAACTAAAAAAATAGTATAGAGGACTTCTACAGTGAAAGAAGTAATATGAATAGTCTGGTCACTTCTGTTGCGTACCAAATTCTACTTACGATACGCTATCACAATCTGATAACGTTTATCACACCAGTGACGTCATTGCTTTTATCGTGGTTTTAAATATTATGATTTACACCAAACCGTTTTGAATGTACCATGGCTTCTTTTGTAGTTGTCTCTGGCTTACAGCCATCTCTTAAAGCGGTGTTATTAAAAAATATAATTATGTCGAGTGTATATTGCTAAAACCCAATGTTGCCGACCTATTTTAATATACTTTTTGTTTTTATATTTGACTTTGTCTAGATTTATTATAATATTGGAAAGGAAAAGACGTTCTATTATTCTAGTAAGAAATATCCATATTTTTTATTTCTTATTCAGTCTGCTCCATCTTCATCGCTATCACCCAAAATATAAAAATATCACCTCACATTAATTTGTGAAATAACGGATTATTTTGTCCCTTTTAAAAACTCTTTTGTACATTATGTCATTTTTATACTTTTTTTATTGTATATTATTATAATTCTTTGTTTATTTTTTATTTTGTTTTCTTATCACTGATCAAAAATGAATACACGTATTTTCCGAATTCTTAACGTTTTTTGAATCCTCGAACCCAGTACCAGCGTATTCAACGCCAACAGTCCCTAAACTTTAAAAATTGAATTTGACTTAAATTCATGCTTATTGGCTTTTAGCACGGTACCTACTCTCGAAATATTCTAAATCGATAATTTTTAAAAGAGTTTTTTTACAATAAAATTTTATTTATTTTATTTATACGGCATTGTAGCGACAGTATAAATAAAAGAAAAGAGATTTCATAACAGCTTAGTTGCACATTTAAGCTAGTCCCTGTAGAGCTTAAAAGAATACCAAATTTCATTAAGATCGGATCAGTGGTATTTATGTTATTGTTGAACAAACATACGCATACACCGCGCTTTCCTAGGGGAATTGATATGCTCGTTCAACAATAGGTGAGACAATATTGACACTGTAACGCTGATTTAAGCAATACCAAAAATATTTTTTTACGTAGACTAACAGTTCTTTCCAATTGTTATTTTTAAAAGTATCACTAAGGAGGATCGAGGGAGATATGTATGGATTGTGTGATGTATGGGTGTATCAAAGGTTATGTGTCTACGGAGATGACTGCTGATATAGGAAAAGAGTCGGCAACACACTCGTAACTGCGGATCGCATAATAGCACAGGATCATAATAATTATGTACACTACAACAAAAAGTTAAAGGAAAATACAAATTAAGCCGAACCTTTTTTTTTAATAACCGTTAGGTCCGCCTTTTTTCGGGCACACGGGATCGCTTATCACGCAACCGTGGCCCCGGCGCTTTATGCTATCTACTTCACAGTTTTCAAACATCCACCAATTTCTCAATCTCTGATCGATACGTGCTCCAGAAATTAAAAAGAACACTTTGGTCGAAAAAATTGAAAAAATATCTGGATCAATCATCAAGCGGTATGATACTTACCAAATATAAATAAAGAATTCATATTTCATAAAAATCGGTCAAGCCGTTTCGCAGGAGTACGACCACTGTCACCGTAACACGAGATTTATGTGTAGATTACTTCCACATCTGTAGGCTTAGTTCTTAAATACTTGACTCATGACCTACAAATTCCTCCATTGGCCTCAGCTGTCAGGACAATAATTTGCTCACTCAAGGGGTCAGATCTCAAAAATTGCACCGTAATTTAATTAAGCGTGAACATGAGTCAATGAGGACATATCCTGAATCACAAGTTAATCAGACTTTCGTGGAATGATTGTTATGATAAATCCAATGATCATAAATTTCTGACAGACACGTCATAGTAGCATTGCATAAATGTCACGTGCGATGGAAGAATTTGTTACAGATTCGAAGAACCATGAACTTGATCGAAAATGATTGCATGAGATCAGAATGGGTTCGCTATACTAATATTATAGAGAGGAAAGATTTGTATTAATGAATTTTTGTATATTATGAATAAAAACAAAAACTACTGGACCGATTTTAAAAATTCTTTCACCAATAGAAAGCTACATTATCAGCGAGTAGCAAAATTTTTTTGTTTATGGTACACCGTACACTGCATCCGTGCGACGACGGGGCGAGTTGCTAGTATGTAATAAAAATGATAAAATGTGGGATAAATATAATATGTGTATATGTATGTAATAACAAAATTTAAAAAAACACATTTTATTACGAAACATAACATAGAACAAGTGTATAGGTAAGTAAGTAAATAATAAACATTTATTGAGCTCCTGAAAATTTTAAATTATATGAATACCAGTAAATAATTCACATATTATTTAAATTTTCAAAATTAAAAGTTATTCTGTTCGGACGAATTAATGCCTTGTACTGGCTAAATGATCTTTCAACATCACAGTGATTGGAGCATACTTCAATTTACATAAACCAGCAAGCGAGTATGATGAGTTCTAGTTTGACGTCTATTGATCCATACAACACGCTGTTAATCTATTCTGCGTATTCCTTTATTTTTTTTGCAGTAGTACCTAGCTTATTTAAATAAAATACTGTATACCGGATTAATACGCGATTTATTATTTAAATTATTTATCCCGACGTTTCGGATGCTTTTCAGCAACCGTGGTCGCGGGAGACTGAAAGATGACAGTTGTCTTATATTTGAAATGTCACAAAGTTGCCATATTTAATTCAATTAAATTAAAAAAATATAATCTATTAATTTAGGTAACACAATGTACACCTATGAACGTGAATAAAAAATAATACATATTAAATTACTAATATTAAATGCTTCTAGTTTTACATTTACTACCAGTTCACAAATCAAGGGCGTAGAACTGGTAGTAAATGTAAAATTAGAAACATTTAATATTAGTAATATTACACCCTCAACGTAAACGTAGCACGAATTTTTTAAAATTAACCAACTTATAAGCCGAGGGTGACCCACTATGCGAGGCTTTGCCAAATTGCAGCGAGAAATAAAAAATGTATATTGCAATATGCAAGAGTGATGATCGATTCAATATTGGTTAACATCAACTATATTATGGTAGGAATATAGAAATTGAAGCCGAAAACCCTTCATAGACGGATAAACCGCGAAGTACATACGTCTTTCGGTTGGACGAAGTAAAAAATAGGTCGCCAGCGCATTATTAACAGATGTTCTGAGGTCGAACTACACTTAAGTGTGGCTCACGCTCGACTTACTAACGTAATTTAATTCGATACGTGAGATTTTGAAGTCAAAATTATATATGAAAAGAATTCATGGATTCAAATATTATTTAAAAATAATTGAAATTTAAGCAGTTGTGATATGTCTTTACTAAAGTGTCAAAAATAATGTTTTCAAATTATTTTGAAATTCAAATTTCAGCCGTATATTTTTTTAGTTAAAGAAATAATCATATGTAATTTTCTTTCTTTTTTTCTTATCTGATGGTTTAAGATATTCTTCTCATAATGAATAAAATGTTATTCACTTACAATGATAAATATTACAAGTAGTTCAATAGCTGCACCGATTAAACTTTGCGGAGTGGTTCTTACGAATGTTTTAAAACAGATTAATCTAGTTAATTAATATGAATTACGAGTATATTTATGCAAACGTCGATACAAGTTAAAAGGAAACAAAATGTTTCAATTTTTAAAGTAAAGCCAAATAGCATTTCCATTAAGCTTATGAATTCCCAACACTCTTCGATTTTTAGCAAAGGTATAAAATAAATGCCATAAAAGAATTTCAAAGTAAAAATTGGCGAATACTGAAATGTATATTCGTTTTTATATTTTGATTTTCCACGGTACGGTTAGAGCGGTGACTGAAACAACCTTCTGCATTCGTTGTAACACTTATATACGGTACGATCAAATTCAAATTCAAAAATCATTTATTCATTAAGGTAACCCAATGTACACTTATGAACGTCAATAAAAAATACATATTAAATGCTTCTAATTTTACATTTACTGCCAGTTCTCAAATCAAGGGCGTAGAGCGGACGAGAAGAACTGGCAAGAAACTCGCCGCCACTCTTTTTAATCGCCAAGTTTTTGTTTTACAAATGTTTTGTAAGGAGCTGCAAACATTACACCATGTTCCACATGACATCTTTAAGTAATTACGGAAATTATCGAAATTAACGAAAATCTCCACGCTGATCAAACAATTGTTTTATATCTTTTTGAAAATCGTAATACATGAGCGGTTAATTGATATCACAAGTACAGAGGCCCAAATACAAACAATTTGCGAGAGATTATTCTAGTAGTGGTAGTATGAGAAATTGTAATTACACATACAAAATGCCAGATTCACAATTTGTAACGCTGGTATACAGAGGCGTATAAACACATTTCCAAGGAATAAGGCTGTTAAATTTTTGCTGCCCTTGTCTATACAATTGTTAGTTCCTAAATTAATGTACATAGAGGCCGATTCGGGGCGGTGAACTGGGTGTTTTGCTTGAGAATATAGAAGTTCGCTGTACCGTTGAAAGTACAATAATAATATCCTATAAATGTCCATAATTATAAATCACAATTACACATCATAATCACATTAAATTTATAAATACAAGACAAAGAAAATAACATTAATAATAGGTAATTAAAAAAATAAAAATAAAAATTAATTTCTGACATACAATAATAAATTAATTAAAAATAAAAAATAAAAAGAATAAGCCGTCTATCAAGATTGCACCGAGAAATGCAGTTTTGTCCAATGATTCATATAGGGGGAGCAATATAATCTATCAGCGATAAGTTGTAGGAACTTGTTGGAGCTGTCCCGCAGCCTGCGCATCAGCGATGCTGTTCGTTTGCGCAGGTGAAAGGAAAGTGGGAAAAGTCATCGACAGTATGTCTAGTCGAGTATTGGTCCCCAATTTTGCCGTCCCCTAATATTTGCTTGATATGCTTAGGGGATTTGCCAGCAGGATTGAGCATACCCAGCCTTCTGGTAACTGGCCTACTGGTTCGCCACTGCTGGTATACCAATCCAGGCCTATTATATTCACCCGGTCTGGTTCAAAACAATATAGCAGTAACGTAATAAAGACTAGTCCAAAATCAAAATGTATCTTAAGAACTGTCAAGCGCAAACGTCTTCGACTCCACACTCGCACAAGTAAGGTCTTTCGGGTTATGTATAAAATTACGTCAGCAGGATGCTTCATCGAATGTCCTCAGCTGCGAGCAGACTCGATAATTGATGCATCGTGTTCAAAATGGAAATTGTGCTCCAAATAACGTAAAAATGTCGTAGAAGATTGTACATCGCTAATATAGCTTAAATTTTAATAAATTCACTAAGAAACCGCACGCTCGTGAAACTGATAATGAAACAAGATACGAAGAGTAACTTGACAATATTTTGAAATCAGTCTAAGTTGAAAGTCGAAGGCACTGATATGTGAATAATTTGTGTTTTTAACTTCATTCTTAAGTTAAATAGAAGTACATATTCTTTAAGCCAATCTTCAGGCTTCCCGGCTTCGCACCGGTGCAATGCTGATACTAAATACACTACAGAAAACCTTCCTCTTCAATCACTCTATCTATTTAAAAAAAACCGCATCAAAATCCGTTGCGTAGTTTCAAAGATTTAAGCATACAAAGGGACAGAGAAAGCGACTTTGTTTTATACTATGTAGTGAAGACGTTTGAATCGCCAAAATCCAAAGACATTTGACCGATTACCACAAAAATTGGCAAGGAGATGTATTTTATTTCGGAGAAGGTTTTATGCTATCCGCTTGTTCGCTACAAGTTAGCTACATAGTATTACATAACTTAATTATTCGAGTATGATGCTTTTCAATGAAGAACTTTTCTACTTGACCTAATATTGACAACTTGACTTTAAATAATACACTTGCTGTTCAATATTATTTGTATGAATAATTAAGATAAAGAAGATATTTTTACGTTGCGGATATCCATGGGTGGTGGTGATTATTATCAGGTAACCCATCTCGGCGGACAACCTCTTATAAAACTCTGTTATAAAAAAAAAACACTTTTTTTTTAAAATCATCTAATAGTATTCAAAGAAATAATCTATCGATTTATTATCTATGCTCCTAAGCAGATTTAGATCTGATAAAATCCTGTATCTTTATTTGTATTGGTCATACATACTAATTACCTGTTGACGGTTCTATGAAGGATACTGCGAAAGAGACTCAAAGTTAATTGAATAGACACGTATGTGATGCATACAATTAGCACTCGAGGGCATCATTCAATATCACCGGAGAGGATCCGATTTATTCAATTCTGATGGGAATTTGTACAAATCGTATGTATGATGAGTTTTTGTCGCTCTAATTGCTTTCAGTTAATTGATTTCAGTTCTGTGAAATCTTGTTTTAATTGGTACTATTGTAACTCGATATAATGTAGCGAGTACAGGGTTTTATAAGCTTTATGCGATACTGACGAGCATATATGAAAGGGTTGATGAAAGTGGAAAAACCGCAGGCAAGGAGCGGAGTATACGGAAATTCGTCGTGTATAAGCTTTATAAGTTAAAGTAGTAGTCTCGAAAAGTTATCAAAACAATATCAAACGCTTTTCACGTAACCCCATAATCGTGCTCTTGCTCTTCATTTGTTTTTGCTTTGAGAGTACGCTCTTTTCTAGCAGGTTCACAAGTTGTATCAATACGAAAGAATGTCGCTTGCTCATGAGCAAAAGCTTTAGGACTTGTAGGAATATAATGATCAATGTTAAAATTCATTGTGGGATTAATATCCCTACCGATGTGAATGCCTTGAAGGTTTCTTAAAGTTCACTGAGAACTCTTCGTTCAAACTCTAAAGACGATGGAGTAAGTTTCTTCACTTAACTATCATCGAGTATTATTTACTATCATTACGACCTACTACATAACTTGAATGTCGAGGCCAAGGCAGGCAAGGAGCTGTCCTTGACAACACAGACCTAGTGGCTATCGCGAAGGCTTAAAAGGACAAAACGCTTTGAGTTAGGGTATAGTGAAAGTGAAAAAAATAGTGCTGGGCAAGAAATACAACAAAAATATGTCCTCCTTTGATAGAGACAAAAAGAAAAGTGTTAAAGATAAAATCTATTTAATTTATAATATAAATTAACTTTAGCCGTAAGTTATAGGCAAGATTGCATGTGATTTTAGTGCTTACTTGTAAAGTGCTTGGTTATTTAAAAAAAAATACTACCTAATTTGCAAATTAATACATTTCGTTCGCCGATAAGGATGTTCTGGCTCAGTTGAAATTCACATCATTTCAGTAATAGCCATCGTAAAATGTGCCGAATAAAGTCCATATTGCTGGGGCTCACAATTCCTTCTCCCTTTTGGTATCGATCCCGGAATGTACGTATCCCTAAACCGAGGGGTTGAGAAAAGAGGTCAAGAATCGATTTTCTGGAAACCACCGGACTTATTTATTGCTCTGTCGTTTGCACCAGTCTGTAGAAGTTTTTCGCATAACATGACGGTTTGCGATATTCTTCGAATACAGTTTAGACTTGAAACAAGTAGTAAAGTTCAGTATTCGTAGAGATTTAGAGATAACGGCTTGAGGAATCGCATGTGAATGTTACTTTGTATACAGTTTAAATATAACAAATTCCAGACTCGTGAGCCACAGGACAAACAACAAAATAAAAATTGTACATAAAGAAAAATATCCGCTTTGCTATACGATTAATTAAGTAGATGAATACTAGAGAGAAAATCTCACACAAATGAGTACAAGTTTTTTTAAATCAGCAATACAAAGTAAAATATTGCAGAGTAGATCCATGCTTTTCACGTTGCTATGAATTCAGGTCAACAGAACCACGATGATAGGATAAAACCTCTTGAAAAAACCGAACAAAATGCTTAATTGATACCGCAAATTATTTCAACAGAATTGTATAGCGCAATTATTAAATTTTCCTTTTAAGGAGTGAAAATGGGAGAAACTATAACAAGTCATTGACCACTATAATTCAACAACCACTTGATGAATTTTGATGATTTTTTAACAATTGATTAATATTATTAAAAACTAGTCCTTGGTCGTAGTTTTTTAACTTTTGTTGAAAATTCCTATTTTTTAAACAATAAACGAGTAACTTTTTGATCGAAAATCGAGTTTCAAAAGCCGCCATTTTGTTAATTAAAAAAGCTAAGATTAATCGTTTTTAAGGTAGGAGTAGGCGTTAATTCAACAAGCAGCTTTTTTTAGCCGCTTTTCTAATATTAACGAATTAGCTGCTTTTCATTTACAACAAAAGCCCTAAATATATGAACTGTTTCATTCAACGATTTTCGAACGCAACGCGCGCATTAGCTCAACAAACATTCAATGCGTAGTCCCTAACTGCAAAAAAAGGTAATAAAATAAGCTGCTTTTTTAACAGGTTATTAGTTTGTAATTAACAGTTTCATTTCGTTAACACAAAATGGGTCAAAGACCCACCTCTACTTTAAGGACTAGATTATTAATGATTTTTATTTGGTTTGGTTTTGTAATGATCCAGTATTTTTTATGATGGTCACCACGAAGCTCTACTTGAAAAAAGGGGTCCACAAAGATGGCGATATTTTTATAAGTAGGTAATAATTATTTTTTTTATCATAACATTAAAACTATGTAATCAGTTTTATGACATGAATTTAATTAATCTTCACTAATATTATAAAGAGGAAAGAATATTACTTATATGTATTTTTGTATGTTTTTAACAAATAAACTCAAAAACTATTGAACCGATTTAAAAAATACATTCACCAATAGAAAGCTGAATTTTTTTTTTGTATTAAATATTATATTATATTAAAACACTCATATTTTACTTATAATTTGATAGTGTATAGCAACTCGGTACAACATAAGCTATATTGTTTTCTATGTACCTACAATTGAATATATTATGTATATTATTCATGAATAAAGTTTTTCTACGAAACTCCATTCTACCTTAGACCTTCGAATTATTGTTTTCTTTTAAAAATAAGACTTATATACAACTACACATTAAAGAATATTATCATATTAGTGATTTTGCTATCTTTAACAAATAACCGCGTTTGTGGCTCAGTGGAATTCGCATTAAGCTTAACATCGCAGACCTCGGATTCGAGTCCCGTGGAAACAAAATTAAAAAAGCTATGGCAAACTGGACTGTCATATTTTTTATAACTAGTTATTTAATAATAATTTATATTTAACAAGATGAAAGCAATCTCAGACAAGCCAGCAAATGAGAAATATTTGAAGCGTTCAGTCGGAATGTGTTTGTTCTCACGTAATTGCCCGCCTCTTTATGTTTAAACAAATATCTGAAATGACTTAGATTACGTCAACAATAATGTAGTTTTAGATAATTTTACTTTGGACTATCGTTAAGTAGGTATGTTGTTTCACTTCAACGCATTCCGATTAAGCATTATTTGTATATATTAATGTACATAATACAAAAAATAAATAAAAAAGCCTATCTTAATCGCATTTCATAATGTAAGCGTTAATATATTTTTCTATTTGTGAAATAATTTTTAAAATCGGTCGAGTAGTTTTTGTGTTAAATCTTCACAAACAAATTTTGTCTTTATAATATTAGTATAGAAGTATATATTTTGCAAAACGAATATTTGAGCATACATGAGTTGTTATTGATATAAAAGAAAAAGGTGGCTTCAAATTTAGCCGAGAATGGAACGGACATGTTTATTTTCTGTAAACATATTTTCCTACGGGTGGTGTCTTCGGACAAAGCAGCCGGCCTAGCATGACAAGCGCGACAAAATTTTGTCTACCGTTTTCTCGTGTTTTAATCGACTATCGCTTTATTTCTTACAGGTCTAACATGACAGTTACACTTAAAACTCGACTTTCAATATCAAAAATAGATATATTTGTCGATCGAGATATCTTTTCTGTCAAAATTGTCGATGTCGAGATATAATATATCGAGATATCTTACATCTTAGTTTGTCTTCTCTCGTCCGCGACATATCTCGTGGCGGTCATGCTAGGCCGGCTGGTGGATTATTGAATTTCCGAACGAGTTACGGACGGTTCGTACACGCAACCACCGTGAAATGCATCTTATGCGTTTAGGTTTCAACACCTATATGGATTTCCGAATGACGAAATACAAGTAATAGGTCGACTTCGCATAATTGATCGATGATCTATGAATAAGGTCTCACCTACAGATATGAAGCCGGTCATAAGTAAATTAAACCAAGCGTTTAAAATGCATTTTTCGTAATTAATAGTTAATTAATAGCATTTTATACTTGCTAGGTTTACGTTGACTTAAATAACTTTTATAACACCAATGCTTAAAAACACGATTGCCCTGCCAATGTTTATTTAATGTAGTATAAGGATTATAACGACAGTCGACACCTCATATATCTCAATACATTCAGGTAAAAGTAAGGTAGGGTTCTTTTTTATGAAAACTCACATACATACATATGTACACTAACATAATATAACACTAAAAATATGACTCTCTTTTTTGGGACAAACACGAACTTTTTAGATCGCAGTCAGTTAACTAACCCATAATAACTGCTTTTTATGGGTTATTAACCAAATATTTGGTTAAATAACGGTTCTTTTCTCAGTCATTCTCAGTCTAGTCTCACCTAGCATAATTAAAAAAAAAGTAATAAACTTGTAACGAGAATATAATATTTAATACCCGCCTTTCGAACGCGCAACACAGAACACTTTAATAATGTCCTTTCAATGAGTTTTCATACCAACAGATCCTAGATTTTTTTTCAATATTTTAACGATCTCACTACAGTGAACTGCGGAGCGGAGAGTTGGAATATAAATTTCAGAAATATATTAATTATACTCTCTCGAATGCTTGATATAATACAATTGAAATAAAATACTGACAAACAGCAGATTTTTATAGCCTTGTCGTTACGTTTGGTTACCAGTCAGCTTTGTCACACGCGACTAAAATAAAACATTTATAGCGGCATCAATATAAAAAGAGTTGATGTTAGTGATAGCACATACTTTTTTTAATAATTTACTTCAAATAATAATGTTGTAGTATATGACTTTGTAGAGACATCTACAGTGTGCTCCTGTCATCAGTATGAGAACCTCTAAAATTCTGAATCGCGCTATCAACGTAACTCCGAGCGCTGACTTCTTCATTTCACACTGGGGCCTTACTGCCTTACAGGTTGAGGATTCTCCTTAAAGGTTGGAAGGTCACACTCTCCGGCCTGCTCTTTAAAGGCCGGCAACGCATCTGCAAGTCCTCTGGTGTTGCAGATGTTCATGGGCGGCGGTGTTCACTTTCCATCAGGTGAGCCGCAAGCTTGTTTGTCCCCTATATTATAAATAAAAGAAAAAAAGAACTCTCCTTGATCCTTCCTCCACAACTTTAACGTAAACCAAAGTAAATTTTGTTTTTTTTTGTGTCTAAATAACAATTGTTTGACCACCTGAAAGAATGGTATAGAACAGGGTTTCCCAAACTATGGGTCGCGACCCACTGGTGGGTCGCGAGCGAATATTGAGTGGGCCCTGCCTATAGTACCGAAATAAATTTGACTTATCAAACTCACTGCGATTAAGTTGAAGTAGATGTCAAAACTGTAATGGCGAAACATAGGAAACATTTCATCCTTCCCATTAAATTTATATAATTAAGTAATAAAAGATTGTATTAAAATAGTTTGTTATTTCAAAAGTCCTTTATTCATATTGCTAACGCTTAAATTTCCTAGAGGTGGGTCCCGAGTTTGTAAACTTATTTCAGATGAGTCGTAGCCCAGTCAACTTTGGGAACCACTGGTATAGAAGGTTCCTGTTAACTTTAAAGAGAGAGATGCTTTTAAGACTCAAGTTTTACTGACGAAGACAAGAAGACAGACGCAATGAAGAAATTGGAGGTACTTCAAATCCTTAGAGGTTCGCATGATGAAGAAGGAGGTGAAACGACTGTTATGTGAACTCGACCTTCTCAATAAGTGTTAACAAAAAGTGTTCGAAATATACCCTTTTTGTCTGACAATGGTTTATTTTTTAACAAACGAAACAAAATCTTACTAATATTATAAATGCGAAAGTTTGTGAGGATGGATGGATGTTTGTTACTCTTTCACGCAAAAACTACCGAACGGATTTTGATGATACTTTACAGTAATATAGCTTATATATCAGAATAACATATAGGCTACAATTTTTGTATATTGGCCATAATATAACGATAAGTATCAAGTAACTCGGAAAAATTCCTGCCTTCTGAGGGCTATCTTGGCGTGCGCTGCCTAAACGGTTGGAGTTACACGAATATAATATATCGCACTTTGAAAACAAAAGTGACACTGCCAATTTTTTATTATATTTTTTCAAATAACGTCACTGTAATTGAATTTATTCAGAGTACTTTAAATTTAAATAGCCTAGATTGTTAATTATTATAAGTTTTTAATATTGATTACGAACCTCTACAATATCACTGACTTCAAGTTCAAAAAGCCATATTAAAAAATATTAACATTTGCATAATGTCATTTTTGTTTTCAAAGTGCGATATCATGGGATTGTTTGTTTTAAATAGTTCTAAATAAAAGTGCGTGATACCATATATCTACCTTTTATGTGGAAGCCAATATACTCTAAACTATGAGCCATAAATACATTTAAATTTGATTCATTTTTTCAATTGCAATTTTTAGAGTGTTTAGCTAATTCTAATCAAAATTGATACATTTTTCGCTTTCAGTATTTAATATAGATGAACTTTGTCTTTTACAATAAATAAGTAATTTGGACGAACGGTTTCAAAAATATCACGATATTATTGACTTGAGTGCGCGGAGATTGATGAAAAAACAGCTCGGTTCAAAAATAAGCTACCCGCAGTATTAATTCTACGCAGACGAAGTCGCGGGCAGAAGCTAGTCTTTTAATAAAATATCAATGGTAAGGTTTCACGGATTTTCCAAACATCAGTGACGGGACATGTTACTGTAAAAGCCCGTATTTAGGTAAATAAGATTTACCAACATGATTAGTTAGGTAAATGAATAAGGATTTAACAATGAATATTTTTCGGGCTCTTACTATTTGAGTTAGTATGAGTTGAGTTTTAGTTTAACGACTAATTAATTAAGTTCATATTTACCGAGTGGATAATGGCAAAGTTCGAAATCTACGATGATAGTTAAGAGGTTCGAGTACAACTTGCGAGAAAGTTTGTATCGTCTTTCAGTAAGTTGTTTGAGAAATCTGGTTGCATTCGTCGACGGGCTCGTTGACGCGTTTACTGGATCACCGTGCGCTTCGATAGGTCACGGGTTCGAATCCCGCCGGGACGACAAGTTTGTAATTTTCTTGTTTTAATGTTTGGAACTCCGCTATCTTCCGCAATTGACAGCTCACGTCACGCATGCTTATAACTTTTTTATAGTATTTGATGTCCACTGCAAATCTATAGAATAGATGTGTGAAAACAGCATAATATTCAAATTTAGATTTTTTTTTTATTTTTGAACCAAACATTCTGGCAGGATAACGTCTGTCGGGCCTTTTTTACTTATTCCGTGGGCGGATTCGCTATATTTATAAAAAAAAATCAGGCAGTCATGGGGATTGCCGAAAGAAGTGAAAACTTAGAACTATTACGTACGCTAGTCTGTCTACTCATAACTATGGATATACTATTCATGTCGGTGATGCGAAAGTTTTCCTCTTTAAAGTTTTCACTGCAAAAATAAAACATTTATATCAAAGCTAAAAACGATATTTGTTTATTACATCGACAAGCGTGGTGTATTTATTGGTAGGTGATACTTGCCATGACCTATATTTTTCCTCGAAGTACATACGGAAAACCATAGATTGAAGATGAAACGCGAACGCGGAGTAAACATTTGGAATTTTTATGACACACATCGATAACCGAGCTGACTATAGGTACTACAGCCGGAGATCATTGATGTGCTGCCGACCTATTTAAATTTTACGTTGGTTACGGAGAGTTCATTGTTTGAACTTCACTCGTTTTAGACTTCATCTAAGAACGGTGTTCAGAATTTTCGATGTACGTACTATTCTCCTATGTTCATATAATGTAACTATACTAATATTATAAAGAGGAAAGATTAGTTTATTTGTTACGATTTTACTCAAAAACTACTCGACCGATACTGTATAGTTCTACATTGCACCCGTGAGAAGCCAGGGCAGATCGCTAGTCTATACTAATATTATAAAGAAGAAAAATTAGTATTTTTGTATGTTATGAATAAACTCAAAAACTACTGGACCGATTTTGAAAATTCTTTCACCAATAGAAAGCTACATTATCAGCGAGTAACATAGGCATTTTGTGTATAGTACATCTACATTGCACCCGTGTGAAGCCGGGGCGCGTTGCTAGTAAGAAATAAATCGGTATCTTTGAGATTGGGTGACGCCCGACGGTGATGTGGTTATTTTCTGATAATGTATAAATGTATTTTTGTTTTTTGAGTAAGTGAATATACCTGAATATTCTTTTTTTTTGAGAAATATTAGATATTAAGGTATTTATCTTAAACCATAAAAAATATTTAAACTTCAAACGGAAATTAAGCAGCTGTTAAGTGTTAACTACTTAACAAACAAGTTAATAAAAAAAATCACTACTATTTGTCCTTTTATACCGATGACCGCTGACGTGATTCAATAGTATACCTACGCGTTTTGTTAAGCACAAGAGGTCCCAGGTTCGAACCCTGGAGAGAAAAAAAGTGTTCCAGTCGAGCAACTTGCCTATAAATAAAAATTAACAGTGAAGCAGATACATACTAGAAAAGATAAGATAAGATAAGAAAACATTTATTCAAACATAAAAAAGATAATACAAGTTAAAATAATTGGACTTATAGACTATAAACATGACAAAAGAAAACAATTTAAAAGAAAATCTGGCTACAATAGACCAGTGCCGCCTTTAAAAATGGTAAAAAGTGAAAAAAAATTACAGTAGGATGAAACCCATTAGAAAAGGAGGGGAATATGATCAAAATGAAAGGAAAAATAAATTACGGTCGATTCGAGTTCGGGAAGTTTTCTAATGGGTTTCATCCTACTGTAATCTTTTTTGGTTTCAAAAATTATCGACACTGCTCTACAAGTTCATGTGCAGTTTGAAATATGTTTGAAAAGGTGACAGGCTCAGGCCAGCTAGGGCTAAGACACTGGTATTCTGCCTCCCACCTAAGGCAGAGCAGGTCAAACAAGAAATTAAATTGAGTAGAAAATAAGAAAAACTACAAAATTGACAGTGCAAGGCTAAAAACAAACAAACATAAAAAAACTAAACTTAGAAAAATTTACAATTAACTTTTTTAGTACAACATAATAAGAGAGGTTAATAAGAACAATAGGGGGCATGCAGTGAAGAACAAAAAATAAAAAAAAATACATTAATAATGGAAGAAATTGCAAGAAATTTGGAAGAAATTTACTAGAGGACTCGGGAATTCTTACACTTCCTATTGTCAATGTTATTGTGACAGTGATTATATTTCTCCAGGGCCGGATTTAGGGAAGAAAATTCGGGGCCCCACAGTCAAGAATTCGGAAAAAATTTTTTCAAATTCCGACGAATAAACACTAGTAAACAACTTTTTCTTTGAATTTTTTTCGCTGTTTTACCTTTATCTACTGCGCATTGAACAAACATGAAAGTAATTTGGTTCCAGGGGGCCTCAATTTCTTTGTTGCCCCAAGGCATCCACACCTCTAAACCCGGCCCTGTCTTCCTCTCTCTCTCTTTCTCAAATCCGACAGCATCCGACAGGATCAAGCTTATCCCTTGCGGTAAATCTTTAGAAAGCGGAGTTAATATGAATCGATCGGAGTAGGTACACAGCTCTCATAGTTTCCCCAGTCATTCGCACATTTTTTCATTAGTGCGTTTCCATCGTTATAACTTTCTCCGTTAACAATGGGTTTTATGACTGCCCTATTCATATCACTGTTTCTTCGTCTATTGTTTCAGAATTATAAGGTAGAGTATTAAAATCGCAGTTCATAAGTATCTTTGAGTAAAAAATCTGGTGAGCGAAAATTGACACAAAAAAATTTTTAAGCAAAAAACAAAAACCGACAGAAAACTACAAATAATATATGTACAAACTTAAACTAAAAAGAAAAAAATAATATTTTAATTACTTGAAAGCAAGAGCTTTTAAGGACAATCGACAACAATATTGGTACTTATATATACTAATTTTAATATTTATTAACAGTTATTTTTGAAGTCGGTGCCACCCAACTGATGCCGCTACGTACCGTTTGTTGCAAAAGCAGTATTGAAACTCCTCCTTTTTTGAAGTCGGTTAAAAATCGCGGCAAATTAAACCAACCAACCTAAAATTAAACACAAATAATTTAATATTTAAAAAAAAAGTATTAAATATTTTTTTTAATTTGCCGTTTTTTTCCAGTCTAAGGTCATCCGCTTTTATAAGACTTGTCATGATTTAAATTTTACATACAAGTGTACTTCAATTAATTTTACCCCCCTCTTTCTCGTATTTCCCCCTTAAACTCCATTTACCAAGCTATAATCTATCTACAAAGAAATTTCAAAAAGGATACGTAAGAGTTACTTACATTGTCTTACAAAAATCCTCCATGTCGAACGCCGATTTGTTGAGTGATCCTCTTTCTAAGAAAGCTTCCCTCCTAAAGCGCTAAGCTGACTACCTACGAACACCTTCTACATCTCATACTTTCTGTTTTACTGGTATTTTTATAGATATGCACATGTCTATTACCAAAATTGGACACCGAAATTTCGGAGCGATTCGATATTCGATTTCGTATTTGAGTCGTTTAGAATCCAAGGCGGCTATCTGACTTATGGCTGATTGTTAGCAATTTAAAAAAGAAAACGTTTTTCTCCTTTATTTTTTCTATTAGATATAATTAATTGCGTGTTTTAGGTATCTATTATTATTAACAATTAAAGATAAAACCAAATATATAAAAAGACATAACAGTCTAAACGACAAGAACTAATTTATTTTGTAGATTGCCGGGCCAAAAATTTCAGATAGCCGCCTTTGTTATACGACTCATTTTAACTTACTAAAAAAACATTTTCAATTCTAAGGGCCAGTCTCACCGGTTCTAAATAAAGTTTCAGTTAGTTATTTGCCATTTAACACTATCTCACAGTTAAAGGTTGCTGATATATTTTTTTTGTTTCACCATCTAACTCATAGATAAATTAACTGGCAAATAAATTTATCCGCCACTTATTATTTGACGGAACGGCAACATCGCATTTTTACGTTTCGATACGACGAACAAATTATTGCTATTTAAAATCTATTTTGAAAACTTAAATTGTATATTATTTTTTATTTAAAATGAGATACGTTTACTTTTTTAGTGTTCTCAAATATGATTTAATATATTATGATGATAATAGACAGTGTATGTAATATAAATAATAAATAAATAAAGTATGATTACAAGTTTGTGTACCAAATGTATTTACGTCAAATGGAAACGCAGATGTCATTTGTGACAAGGAATCTGACTTGTTCGGCTTATTGACTATATTGTTATTTTATATTTATTTGAAATGGAAAAACATAAGCGTGAAAGAAGCTTTAATTTTAGTTAAGATGAAACGGATCTAGTAACGCTTGTAGACGCAAAAAAACGTGATGCGACTGTGACTTGCTAAAGTAAAGAAAAAGCCTGGAAGGATCTTGGGACGGTATTTAAAACATCATCTGGGTCAATATATCGCAATTACAAACACCTCAAGTTATAATATGAGGATTGAGGGTGTTAAAAGAGATAACAAGGATATTATACACGAATTAGAAAAACAACATCTTCTCAAAATAGAGTTATTAAATAAGAATTTGGGACAAAAGTGAAAAAAAAAATCATAAGTTCGGGAGTCAAACTTACAGTGTTTTATTTTTTGTGCAAATTTTAGTTAAATACTAATCATAAACTCATACAGTCATAAACTTTTTTATCAGGATTCTGTAAGTAGTGCACAGTAGTACAATATAGTATTGATTTTTCACTTGGAAAATAAATGACATATTGTAATAAGAACTTTCTTTATTTTAACAGGTTTTCCTTAAATATTCAATGTGTTAATATTGATTAACTACTAGGGAACCGCCCGGCTTCGCACGGGTGCAATCTAGACAAAAAATAATAAAGATAATTGAAATGTCATATATCTAATACTTTATTTACGAATCAGTTGTAATCTTTATATCACTTTCTATTAATTGTAGAATATTATAAACAGTCATTTTGGTAAGGAATTGAATTCTAAAATCTTTATCGGCGAGTGATTCAAAATAATTTGGTCTACGGCAAATTATTCGAATCGTACATCAAATAAAAATTCAAATAAATCTATCTCGTGACTACAGTCTACACTAGTAGAATTTATTATACTGAAAAATATCCCAAAACTATTTCTATTCCCGCCATTTAGATGTTATCTTCCAGTTAAAAACTTTAACATCCACTTGAATCGGCTGTTAAGTTACCAGCAACTTTATCTGCCAGATTTTTCTATTCAAGACTTGTGAAACCGAAATTTGTAGTTTATCTTGCAGATAAGTTCCGAATAGGCTATTCGGGACTTTATCAGCAAGCGGTGAGACCGGCCCTAAGTATTTACGATTATAATTACAATCATAAATACGGATCGATCATCGGATTCCAAACATTTTCGTAATAGGAAAATGTACGATCCGTCAGCCGAAACGTTATGTTTTGGTAATAGGCACTGAGATCCTGCACGAACGACTTGCGAGAAAGTATTCTTATCGAGAATTTATACAATTTCAAATGAAACATCAAGTTCTCATACAACTGACAGATTTACGTTATCCCAACCCGAAGATATTACCCGAATTCAAACTGAAAACTTCCAGTGTTAATTACAAAAAGCAAACCACTTAAAATCACTAAAACAATATCACTCATGAGTGCGTTATTGCCTTATAGAGACAAATATACTTACCTAAAGAATTGTGACTCAGCGCACAAAATATACAATTTATTATTTAATACATCGTGGGATGATACAGCCATCTCTTTCTTCCAAATGCCAGGGACAGAGATAGTGAATGTAAAATTGCCGACCGGTTGTAGATACCACGAGGAGCGAGTCATTTTTATTTTTAGTAATATTATCGTACGGCAATCTGTTCGGTGGGGCCTGTTTACACTGGAAAAGCTAAAGACATAGTATACAGGTTGACCTATTAGGGTTATCTTTTTAGGGTTGTCCTATATGCGATTGTCCTTTAAAGGGTTCATGTTCATTTTTTTATTTGTTGTTTGCTCAGATCAATTTGTACATAATGTATAACATACTTTACTTCATATTCAGAGACTTTTCAAATGGCAACACTTTATCACTAAAATATACATATACTTCCGCCTGTCACTGTACTTAAAACTATGTTCAGGTTCTATAAGAAATTTTCTATATTATTGTATTGTCCCTTAATAGTCCCTTAGTGGGGCATGCGGCAGACACATTTCTGTGTCTGTTTCATTGATTTTATTTTCTTTATAGACAATTCGGTGACCGGTGTACGGCCCGAACGAAACGATTTTTTTTACCTGGAATTCAAATCCGGTACCTAAACGCAAACCATTAAGCCATGGCAGTTGTCCTTAGTAAAATTGTTCTATTAGGTTTTCTTTTTATAAAATCACCCCTTGAATTGTCCTATTAAAGTTGTAATAAGTTATCTTTTAAATCGCTATTTTTATTTAGCAAAAATGTATCTAAAAAATTAGTGTTTTAGAACTGTGTAATAAATCCACACATATTATAAATTCAGAAGTCATCGGATTACGTTGCCAGGGCCAAACTGCTGAATCGAAAAAATAAAAATTCTTATTTAAGCGTGCGAAGCAACGTGCTAACACTGGTAAGTTTTAATATGATAACTCTTATTTTAGACCATTCATATTGCAAATATTCGTTTTAAAGACAGTGACAAATTAACTTGTATTAATTCAATAGGTTTAAAAAGGCCGAGATCACGAAAAATAATACATTAAAAAGTTTAAAATGTAATATAATATTCAACATTCAAATATTTAAAAGTCAACCCTCAGGTAAGAGTAACGACTTTACGCTTACTACGACGCACACGCAACGCAAACATATACGCACACACACACGAATACTCGCACGCACGCACACATGCGTATTCGGTATAACCACAAGTTCAAGGTCAACAAGTGATGGGTACGACAAATCAGATACAAAGTGACGCTCTTCCCAACACGGCCTAAAGTATTGATAAATAACTAAATAGCTAGAGCGGCTTATCAAGCGTGAATCGAAGACAAGTAACTGCAGTTTTTTTTTTATTATAAAAACGGGAGAGTTTTTTAACGGTTTTTCCATGTTAAACGCATTATAGTTGCTAGTAACTTGTATTACGTTACAATTGATAGTAACTTTTTTTTATGTTGATGATACCTCAGTTATAGAACATCAGACAATTTTTTTACTTCAAGCATTCAAAATCTATAGTCTGAAATCTACCGCGGTTTTTCCATTTAGGAAGGGGGGTTCTCTTTGACTAAATCGTGATTTGGAAATATATATGTTTCAGCTATTTGTTGAATACATAATATACAAAATACATATAGTGTTTACTGACAACTTTCACCCAAGAAAAAACATGTTATGAACGCGTGTGAATGCGGTAGGAGGCGTGTGATTTTTTGACATTATTAGTATTTAGAAGGATATTCACATTAGGCGTTTATCAGAATTCTTGCGGATTAAATTATGTCAGTATGTATTTATAACTGCAATAGTTATGAGCAGCAAGCATGCTCCATACTTTGAAGTCACTTTGTTTGAAGTACTCGTATTATGATATTAAAAATAACTTACAGTCACTGTTGGTTTACTGTAAAAAACTGACATTTGTTATAAAAGGCAAAAATCAAGTGTTTTTAATTTGGATTAAATTTTTAAAATTGAATCACCAATAATAGTAAATTTCCTTGGGCGTTTTCGTTTTTTTTTCACCAAGTTATTTATGTATCCGATATTCAGTGCGTATATCGATATCGAAAATAGTTTTCCAATATCCATATCAGTAGTTGCAGTCAGTTTGACGTTTTGGCCAAAGTTACGATATATTTTGTTTCATCTCTTTTATACCAGTAAAATAATATATAATTAGAGAGAGAGGTAGCGAATATCAATTGGATATTCCATTTAATTATCTGCGATGTTGTTCCCGGAGTTTTGACTCGCTAAAGTTTTTGTATATCAACATATCGATATGCTATGATATAAATTACGTTTTGATAAATCGATCTCGTGTCTACTCTCCCTCTTATTTCTGTTAATTATATTTCTGTGATACGTTCACGCGCACCTATTTTTGGCCGAATTAATACAATAAAAATCACAGTGATTCGTGATTTTGATAACATTTATAAAGCAAAAACTGTGCTGAAGATGAATAGAAGTGGAAATATCTCGATGTCTCCCCGAATGATAGTGAGACCTATACACGGAGACGGAAATTGTTTGTTCCGATCCCTGTCATACTGCATATATGGAACTCAGGACAGGCATCGAGAATTACGACTGCTAGTCGTGGAGCGAGTCGTCAATAATTGGAGTAGATTTAAAGATTTCATAATCGGTGATCGATCGAACAGCTCGTCTATAAAACAAGCATCGGATTACCGTAAAATAATGTCAAGAGATGGCGTATACGCCGGTCATCAGGAACTGCATTGCGTAAGTGAAATTTACAAAGAGTTTAAATTCGTTGTTCACATAAATGCATGTCTGAGAACGACTGAATACGGCCAGGGTAGAGTTGTCAGACATCTCTTGTTCTCTGGATTTTCAGACGCGGGTCATTACAGTGTTTTGGATACGTGTTCCAATAATCTTCCGAAATTACGTTTCTGTTAAAACTAGTTTCTTGCTCAGATCAACAATCAAGACGTCATCTTATTTAAGGACATGATTTGAGTTAAACCCAGTTGAAACTAGATTCAAAGATAATCTCGTCTTGAGTGGAGATTATTTCATACAAAACTGCTATCTTTAGTCCAATTTCAGTTGAGTTGAGAATCATTTGATATTTTGACAAACATATTTGAACAAGATTCGAATATTAGCTTTTAGTATTGTACGACACTCCACTGAAATTATACTCAAGAACTGTTTAAATTGGTTTTTATGAAAGAGTCTCAGCTCAAGACAAGATTAGCGTTTGAATCTAGTTCTTTCATCTGAGTTTAACTCACATTGAGTTCTGGAATAAGAAAACGTTTTGATTGTTGATCTATTCCTGAAAATAGTTTTCACTGAAATATGAATTGTACTTTTTTCTAAAACATTTTGTAATCAGAGAAATTGTTAATCGATTATTTTTTTATAATTATATCTAATATATATTATCGAGTATAACCTTCAAGAAGGTAAGGTTTTTATAGTAATGTATTAATCTAAAATCAGTGAGTTCAGTATGACCAGCATATATTATTTTGTCCGTTAACATATAATAAAGCAAACAAACGTTCGACTTTTTGAAACAAAACAATTATCTTCTTATCCATTGCCATATATAAAATATGTTAATGTTCTTATACATTATATGAGCCATGATAGCAAAATCATTCAAATATTATAATATTAACCGTCTTTGTCAGTTAAAAAGTTTTACAAACAATTTTAACAATGTACTTGATATATTTAATTATAATGAACCAAATCTATTACCTTATAGTACGAGTATGATAAGGTTTAATATGTGTTTAATAATAAGTTTGTTTTTCTAATCCTTATAAACTTTTTCACAATAAATGTTTGATAAATTTCGAATTTTGTTTTCTAATTTCCTTTTTTATGTCGCATATCGACGGAAGCATGAGGTTCACTTGATGGTATATGGTTGAACATCAGACAATGATGCGCTGCCGACTTACTTTTTACTTCGGAAATCTATACACTGAAACCGAAACGCGCAATTTGCACTTCACGGTTTTTCCATCTATTAACGGTGGTTCGTTACCCGGTAAGAATTTCGATATTCCTCCCACCAGATCAATGCCCGAAGTAACCAAACGTGGTAAAGACATGCTTACAGAAAATTATAAACATGTCGTCCCGGTGGGATTCGAACCCACGACCCATCGATGTGCACGGCAGGTGTTCTACCAAACGCGCCAACAAGCCCGTCTGGCGTCTACTCTATAACTACTCCACTCCTATTGTTTTCGTCTGAATATCCCGCAAATATATAGACGCCCTAAATGTAGCGCTATTATGTCAAGAATCTGTGATGCTGTAGAAATTGGATGCCAATAGAATTTATGAGCATCAAAGTCGTTTGTGACGTAGACGATGGAAGCTAATGATACACTTGTCTTCAAACGTTCTGATGGCTTTATACGGATATATATTCCATTATGCGATGTCAAAGATCGATTTGCACATTCAAAGGATTGCTGGTGGCATCCTGTAAGTTCAGGTAAAATGGTTTATACCCAAAGTAGCATGTAGGTACAGATTTCCAGTAGTGAACATTGATACTATTTGAATTTAAATCCAAGTTAGAGGTATTTTACCAGCCATATATATATATTTATTATTAATGTAAATAAATTTGAAAAATAAATAAATTGGTATTTCGGAAATCATGCCTGCTTACTTTAAACAACAAAAATGTTGTCTTCCTTTTTAAGAAAAAAAATCCATTATAAAAATTTAAAGAAAAAAAAAACAATGTTTGAAGTTATACTTCTTTAGGCGCGTTATGAAAAAATGATGAGAGTGAAATTTTAAGATGCGCGCGCATCTGTGACACAAAATTAACATGATGAAGTTGGCTACAGATGACCTGCGCGCGCACGATGTCCCAAAAAAAACGACATGATGAAGTTGGCTACAGAATAGAATTTGATTGATTTTAACATTTTGCTTCGATATTTACTGCAGTTTTGTTTTTTAAAATTTTTCTTCAGACGCCAAAGAAGTATAACTTCTAACGCGTATACATAAGTACACACATACCTTTTTTTTTTCAATTCTTTCTGAATATATATAACGTATAAAACAGATCCTTATTAAATTCTTGTACATTCAAAAAATGTAGTAGGCACTTTGGCAATTCTTGCTTCTTGAAATTAGACGAGCACAATCTCTTTATTTAAAAATCTTTTATTAGAATATGCCAATTATTTTACCTGTTTTCTTTGTTGATGTTTTAAATTTTATTTACTAACATTTATATAAGACATATTTTATTTAGCCATGGAATATGTTTATCTATCTATATATGTATATGTATGTATATAATAAAATTGTTGGATCGACAACATGGCTACACCAGAAATTGGGAAGGGTTTTTTAAGATTTCTATCTGTCTCTTAATTCATGCTAATCTCCGAAACTACTGGAAGGATTTTGGGTCACAGAAGCTTAATATGGAGTAACTGTATCCTTTATTTTATTGAAACGAAGTAAATATGTTATGGAATACATAGTTATGTATAATATACATATATACATATATACATTGTATATTTGTATGTACCTATATAGGTACCTATATAGTATATGTTCATCTATACATATAATAAAACTGTAGAGGTCAAATTTCTGTACATAGAAAAAAAATGCTAAAAACCGAGTCAGGGGGATGTTAGAAGAGAAATAGAACAAACCAAGATTTTTTTTAATTTTTTTGTTTCTCTGTTTGTACGGGCTAATCTCCGAAGATACTGAACCGATTTTTATGCAATTTGCACAAATATATTAAGCAAAGTAAAGTAACATATAGGCTTTATTTCATCGAAATCAGTTGGCGGAAAGAAAAGTTATCACCATTTAAAGATTATTTTAAAGGCACCATATCAACAAATTGCAATGCAAACTGACTCGCGACGAACTTTTTTGAATTATGAGATGTCATTAACAGTTTGATATGAATATGTAATAGTGTTATTATTTCGCCACATTCAATATGTATTCGTGGAATAGTGGAAGAAGCCTTTCTCAAAAGCTCAGCTTCATCTTAACTTATCTTAACTTCAACGAACGAAGTCGCTGGCATCAGCTAGTCTTTCTATAATATACAAATAATTGTCCATACTTACTTGATTATCATTACAATAGACATATCAGACAGCCCATAAACGCGTTCAAATACGCTAAACGTCGCAAATCAGCCGTTCAGAAACTGAACCGAGCTCAACTTGATCGACGTTTAGTTTATGCCGGTGAAACACAAACTTAAAGCGGAACTCAGTTTTATCGTGTAATCTGAGATTACCTCGAACTGATCGCGTTTAATTAAAGCGGTGAAATCAGCCCTAAGTAACGCCGGCTCTCATAAATCCTTTTTAGAAATACCCGCTCCGGGGTTTAAATAAAATACTGTATACCGGATTTAAACGCGATTTATTATTTATATAGTTTAAACTATTTATCCCGTCTGCCCGTGACCACGGTTGCTGAAAAGCATCCGAAACGTCGGGATGAATAGTTTAAACAATATAAATAATAAATCGCGTTTTACCGGTATACAGTATTTTATTTAAATGTGTGATACTTGCTCCGGGATCTTTAATATTACTTTACAAAACATGCTGTCATGTAAGCGATTTATGTGAGTAAATAATGCAAATAGAAATCTGTCGTCGGGAAGAAAACTTATCGACATTTAAATAGAATAACATTCACAGAAAGTATCATCAACTATTATAGAATATGTTACATAAGTTTGTTTATCAGTATTGTGTTCGTTATTATAAATTTATAACTGTTTTAATGAGCATTTTTACTATAAATATCCTCGGAGCCAAGTGTTTTTCCACTTGATACTTTGTTGCCTATCAATTTTGTTGGAAACATTGTGCGTTAGGTGCAAGGTTATTCCTTTTTCTAAACCTCTGCGTATAGTATATGTATGTATGTATTACTGTATATGTATAAGTCTGTTTATCAGTATTGTGATAATTTTATAATTATAACCATTTTAATGAACATTTTTCTATTAATATCTATCTTAGTATGTACATATAGGTATAATATGTAATATTGTCTTTTATTAACGCGAGTATCACACATTTAAATAAAATACTGTATACCGGATTATAAATTTATAACGCGATTTATTATTTACATTGTTTAAATTATTTATCCCGACGTTTCGGATGCTTTTCAGCAACCGTGGTCGCGGGGATAATAATAATAATTTAAATGTCGATAAGTTTTCTTTCAATAATAATTTATTAAAAATTAAAAATAATAATTTAAACAATATAAATAATAAATCGCGTTTTAATCCGGTATACAGTATTTTATTTAAATAGGTATATGTATCTACACTTTAGTATCTTAGTATTTTTATATTTTTTCACTTTATACTTTGTTCTCTATCAAGAAGTTTGTTTGAGATATTATGCGGTAAGTCACCCTAAAGGATAATATTATTTTTTTATGTTAGATATCGACACACGATCATGAGGTTCACTTGATGGTAGGTGATACCTCAGCAACAGAACATCAGTCAATGATGCGCTGTCGACCTACTTTTTACTTTTACTTTCTTTGAAATTTTAAATATTGAATAGTAGCGTGTGGAATTGCTCGCATTTAGACATTGGAATTCTAAGAAATAATAAGCTTATATTTCTACGATATTTTAATTTAATCCTTAATTGATTTTTAGGGTTCCGTACTCCGTACCAAAAACGGAACCCTTATAGGATCTATTCGTTGTCCATCTCTGTCTGTCCAAAAAAAAGGGTATTGACAGACATCATTACACTTTTTCTCAGGAACGCGTGCAGCCGGCCTAATATATGTTGCGGACGAGTGAAGACAAACTAAGATGTAAGATATCTAGATATATTATATGTCGACATCGACAATTTTGATTAAAAAGATATGTCGATCGACAAGTATATCTATTTTTGATATTAAAAGTCGAGTTTTAAGTGTAATTGGCATGTTAGACCCGGAAGAAATAAAGAGATAATCGATTAAAACACGAGAAAACGGTCGACAAAATTTTGTCGCGGTTATTCTACTAGACCGGCTGGTTTCAAATTGAAATTAATATCAAATACTCAGGTCTGCAATCCCTTGCAGCAGTGAAAATTTCTAAATCGACGCAATCAAAATATACAGCTTTTTATGCTCAATAACTATAGGGAATCAATACCTATAGGGTACTTAAAGGACTTGAATCTTTGAATGTGTTTCACCACTCAAGATAGCGGCCTGGACCGCTGCGCCATATGCTACAGCCTCGTCAGGATTAATGGAAAGGTTAAGCTTTTTACCAGCGAAGAAGTTCTGTAGCAAACTCTGGATTTTCGGAATGCGAGTAGATCCACCAACAAGAACGACGTCATGGATTTGACTCTTGTCCATTTTGGCATCTTTCAAAGCCTTTTCCACCGGCTCGAGTGTGCTACGGAATAGATCAGCGTTCAATTCTTCGAAACGAGCGCGGGATACACGAGTGTAGAAGTCTATTCCCTCGTATAAAGCACTTCCCTTTGACCTATAATCATGAAATTTAGCATGAAGCAATGTCATGTGCACAATTAAAGGAAAAAATCCGAAAACCGTAAACTTGTCACTCTGGCGGGATTCGAACCCGTGACATATCGGATCACAAGGTACATTCCAACGAGCTTGTCAAAAAGAATGAGTTTATACGTCTGAACTGGGAACAAATTGATTAGTTAATTCCGAAGAGAGGGATTCAAATACGGGTACATTGAATTACAAAGAGCAGTCCGTAGTAGGTACTTAGGTTAATCACATGGGTCAAATATAAGGGCTTGGTTCTCAATAGACGATAAGGACATTCGTCATGTATACTCTGATGTTATGCAGGTGATCGAACGAGAATCTATAATGCTATAAACAGATTAAAAATCAAGGTATTCCACTAACGTAAATTCTGAAGGTTTATTGACAGTTTAGCAATATAATTTAGCAGCTTTAACTGCTATTGTTTAACTAACAATAAGCTCGTTTTTTGTTAGTGAACAGTTGTTTCCAACCTGTTTTTTTTAATAACATTTCCAAGCTGTTAATTCTTTATTAATTAAACATACTAAAATATAGCCGTTTGTTTATTCAATGCCCACCGCTACCATGTTCTAAATTAATCTAATATATAAAATTCTCGTGTCACAGTTTTCGTTGCCATACTCCTCCGAAACGGCTTGACCGATTTTGATGAAATTTTTTGTGCTTATCCGGTATCTATGAGAATCGGCCAACATATCTATTTTTCATCCCTCTAAATGTTAGGGGTAGTCCACCCCTAAATTTTTTTTTTTTAATTTTTGGACGAAATTTTTTGTTTTTATTTTTTTATAATGTGGCATTAAAAAATACATACAACCCTAAATTTTTACTTTTTTATCACCAACCCTTGCTTTTTAGAAATTATTTACATGGCAAATCAACGTTTGCTGGGTCAGCTAGTAATAATATAATATTAACATTAATAATATAAAATATTTTTTTGCTTTCTTTTTTTGTGTATAGTACAGTTATGTGGCTCTGACTTCTTAGCTAGGAGATCCTGTGTTAATGAAGTCAGCTCTTTTCTTATACAATGACACAATATACATAGCTAATAAGAGCTTTTATATTTATGAAATTGGGTAAAAGCAAAAGTAATAATAATTCAGATGTTTGCCAGAGTGTCAGAGAATAATACTATTGTTGTTGTAAAGTTCCTACTAACTAGTGACCCGCCCCGGCTTCTCACGGGTGCAATGTAGATACTTATGTGGTGTTAGTGTAGAGTGAATAATCTTGAACAATTATCGTCATATTTCCACCTATATTATATTATTATTGTACCTTTTATTCCTGTAAATGTATTTTCTAGAGATGTTCCGAATGTAGTTTGATCCGAATACGAAGTTCGGCCGAGCATTCGGTCAAAATTCGGTTCGGAATTTTCACAGCGCTTTTTCCATTACATATCACTAAAAGACGAGCGAAATAGATGCTTTCTTGTTCAAAATGTGTGCAATAAAGTTGTAAAAAAATTAAATAAATATTAACACAAAACAATTTCTCTTGAAGCACTCTATCTATTGATGAAAACCGCATTAAAAAATGTTGCGTAGTTTAAAAGATCTAAGCGTACAGATGGATAGACGGCGCGAAGCGACTTTGCTTTATACTATGTAGGGATTATACAATATTGTGCTCACAATATTAACGTAAACTAAACAGTTTAGTCGGCATTAAACAGTACAATTTCTGCCCATTTCTTTTATAAATATTCAAAATTAAATTTAGCCTACCTTAATTAGGGATAGGATTTTTATTATGAACAGGTTTTTTAAGGATCTATTAGTAGGTTTCTGCTTCTATTATATAATATTAATGAAACGAAATACATTAATTCGGGATGACTCTACAAAAGGCTCTACAAATTCTATTTAGTGGCATACTAAGTCAGGGAAATATTATACGCTAACGTTGATTTTCAGTAGTTTAGCTACACTTAGAATCTATACTAATGTTTTTTTGTATGTTTGTTACGATTTTAGTCAAAAACTACTGGACCGATTTTAAAACTTCTTTCACCAATAGAAAGCGAGTAACACAGTTTTTTGCGAAGCCTGGGTGTGTTACTATAGGAAATAAGTTTCACACACACACACACACACCTTCCTGTCCCTCACTTAGTCGCTTTGAACCTCGTATAATTAAGAGCAATAATACCTGAACTATAATGAGATTCTCGCTTCACAATATGGCATCCTTGTGAGGGAGTGGTGTTTTAAAATAGGTCACATGATGCAGAATTATTACCTTATTCACATTGTGAAAGACTTGAATTGTAAGTTAATCTAGGTGCGGTCGAATGGAATATATCTTTTAAAATTCGAGGATACTCACCTACTTGTACGTTAATGTATTCACGTGGTATCTTAGTGCTAAACTCTAGAACTATAACAAAAAGACATTAACTAATGGAAAGATAGACCATTTATTTTTATTATTGATAGGCAGGCGTTTGACCACAATCCCACCTGATGGTAAGTGTTGATGTGATCTAAGGTAGAGCACGTCGACCTAGAAAAAGCCTATTCACCCGCGCCTTATAAAGATCTAAATTATAGTGATCCGGGAAAACTGTCGCTGGAAGAGAGTTCCACTCCTTTGCAGTGCGAACTGGTGGAATATCCACGATGTAAGATGTGCCCGATGTGCGTCTAGATGTACGGAGGTGAAATTGGGATGGAGGAACTAAGTCATGGAGCTCTAAAGCACACTCTCCAAAATGTAGACGGTAAAAGATAGAAATACATGCAATTCTGCGCCGGTGTTCTAAGCTCAATAGCCTAGGCCCTAGATTCAACTAGTTCCGAGTCCCCAATGACTCGTTTGGCACGTCTTTCCATCGAATCTAAGACCCCGAGATGGCATTTGGCAGCGCCGTCTCACCATCTCTGATAAATCCCCGTAGCGGAGCATGGGTCAGACATATCTGTTTCCGTTTCACTGATCATTTTCTTTACAGTCACCAGTCTCGTATGCTCAGTCGAACGCATCTTGTTTCTCCTGGTTTTGTACCGTAACATGCATACTACGTAGCTACTAAGACGGTCATTATGGTTAAAATAAGCTGCGGAATAACAGAACACTTAACCTTTTATTTTTCTGTGTGCGGAATATTAACTTCACGGTTTCAGACAAACTACAAATTCTCATTTGTTACCCGGTCGGAATTTCGATATTCATCCACGTGACCAGACGGGAAAAAACGTTTACAGAAAATTATAAACATGCCGTTTCAATAGGATTCCAAACCGCGATTTATCGGAATGTAAAGTAGCTACTTGATAGTATTAAACGCATCAGTGCTAGACATGGGTAACTCAGCGAAATTCCCCGCGCCAACTCAGCAACTCAGGCACAGTGTAGTGCGTCGGCTCCTTGAGTCAACTCAAAATTGCACCAGACGCAACAAAATAGGACGCGCAAAGCGAGCAGTGAAAACTCCGAAACGCACGCAACACCACGTTCATAGTTCACTCAGTGAGTGAGGTACTGCGCCGTGCGTCAACGTATTATGAATGTGTGAGCTGACTCACCCCGCGCAATAAAGCGTGCCGGCGCAATTGCGCGGCGCAGCGCAGTATTACACATGTCTAATCAGTGCACCGAAATATAGCGTAGTGATGACACTTGTGTTCTTTTTTTAAAAGCAAATATAACTTTATTCAAGTTACGCAATACTTAAGCATTGTATATAAAATACTTTTTCTCTATACTATTGTTACTCAATCTTTCCTTAGTGAATCATCAGCCTGATAATAATGTTTACTATAATATACACTCGTGACTCACAGAAAATTATACCATTTATATCAATGACATAAAGACGTACGAAAATCGGTACCAATTCAATTTTAAATTGTTTATAATATACTGTCCATCTCTACCTCAAATATTTTGCAGGAGTCAAAATCTACTGATCCCTAGTTATCGGATTTCTTCGGACTATTTTCGGTGGTACAATCTCTTACCGGAATTAGATTCGAAATTACAATTTTCTATTATAACAAAAAAAAACATATTTAAAAAAGAAACATGACAAATAGCATACATTAAGTTAAAAATTGTAAACACAACTTCTTGTTAGAATCCATTAAGCACGACAATATTTACAAGTACCCGTGTTTCAAATGAAAAAAAAAAATTTTTTTAATTATTTTTTAACATAATCTTCTTGTATATATATTATCTACAATTCTCATTGACATATGACAGATTACGTCAGTGTCAACTTGCCTCAGCAACAACCAAAACACGGATACTTTTTGATCGTATATTATGTATGTATATAATATTTCCATTTTCCATTAGCACTTAGCAGTCCCGTCGAGTGACATTTGTGCCCAAATTGAAAACTTTACATCGGTTTCTATATATAATATTGCCAACTTATAGAAATATTATCATATTATTTACCTTCACTAAACCATTTAGTTTAGTCAGCGTACGCCGATTAATAAAAACGGTATTTACTATTTACTCATAAATCGAACGTATAAACCTAAACCCTACTTAAATAATATCATTTAATAATAATAAAAATAAATAATAAATAATAAAAACGGTATTTACTATTTACTCATAAATCGAACGTATAAACCTAAAACCTACTTAAATAATATCACTTTAATTAATAGCTGTTAAGTGTCAAATTATTATTATTTGTTTATTTTTGGTATTTTTGTACATAATCTTTGAATATTGAATTTAACGTAAAACTTAAAATCTCATACTAATTGGGTTTTAGCAAAATTTTGAATTTCGAATTTCAATGATTTATAAAAAAATTAAATACAGCATAGAGTATAATATATCGAACCTCCTTTTTTTTTTTTTCGAGTGGAATGCGTTTGCGCACTGGGTACCCCCCTGCGAGATATTATGCGGGAGGAGTGTGGGACTCAACCTCACCCGGTGTCGGGTGAGCAATACCCACTAAACCCCTCTAGACCCTCAGGTTAGCCGTCTTGGGGCCCACGGGATAACTTTCGTATTCAATCCGGGACCCCGGCGAATATCGATACCTCCTAAGTATAGTGAGTCAACTACCTAACAGATTTAATAAAGATTGAAATCTCTTGCTACGGTATGAAATTGTTTTGCTGATTCTTGTTTTTAACTGAGATTTAAAATGCATTTATACCTAACCTCAATTATTGTTTATAATATTTTTAACACTGATATTAAGATTATGGTTTATTATGTACGTATACTATATAAAAAAAGGTATGTGTGTACTTATGTATACGCGTTAGAAGTTATACTTCTTTGGCGTCTGAAGAAAAATTTTAAAAAACAAAACTGCAGTAAATATCGAAGCAAAATGTTAAAATCAATCAAATTCTATTCTGTAGCCAACTTCATCAAGTCGTTTTTTTGGGACATCGTGCGCGCGCAGGTCATCTGTAGCCAACTTCATCATGTTAATTTTGTGTCACAGATGCGCGCGCATCTTAAAATTTCACTCTCATCATTTTTTCATAACGCGCCTAAAGAAGTATAACATCAAAAACCCAAAATACCTAAAGTTAGTTGACTCACTATACTTAGGAGGTATCGATATAATTGAAAAACATCGGACAAAAGGTAAATTCAAATATTTACTTCGACAACAAAGAGGCAAAGTCAACCTTTTTATTTTTGTGTAGATGTCTCGGCGAAAGCAATCAATTCACGGTCATGAGTCAAATAAAGCAAAGGATGTGTTCTATTGAGATAGACAGATTAAATGAGCAGTTACATCGCCTTACTGGGCGGTATTATATGCTATTGTATATATATATTGCTTGGTAGAAGCTTTACTTTAAGTATTTATAACAAATATTACGATAATGTTTTATGTATATATATAGTAGGGTGTCCGTTATTTCCCAAGTTGTTTTTTTTTTTGCAGCCGCCCCCTGAAGTTTTAGTTTTTGCTCTAAAAAAATTTATCCAACATAAACAAGCTCTTAATTTTCAAGTTAAACCGTGCCTAAATCATGTTACTTTTCCCATATAATGTTTTTATCGAAAAAACCCAAGATACCTTTTTTGTAGAGCGCAAAATTTTGTATAAGAATACTTCTTTATCAATGTTGTAGGTTCATTTGCTTAGGAGATAAAAAATTAAATGCAAAAAGTACAAAAATCCCATGTTATTTATATATACATAGGTATTTTTGACAGCTAGTAGATTCTTATTTAGTCTTAATTCAATCGAACTCGACCTGTCGACGAACGACTAATAGAGAATAACGTATCAGAGGGGAGTTTTGTATATATGTACAATGTACATACAGTGAATGGCAACAGAAGTAACTAAGGATAAATTATTGTTCAGAATAACAAAAGATAAAGGTCCGAGTGCTCTCATTAGAACTGAAAGGACCATGAGAAAGGCACGAGGAAAAATAAAGTATGACCTAATTAATAATAACCAAGCTATAAATAGATATCACATATCGCCCTATCAACAGAGTTGCATATTTGAAGTATTATACCCCGAAAACAATAAATATGCAGCGTTATCAATTACTTATCTACGTACTCATACAGATATCTACTAACTAATCAGCTGATTGTGTACCAAAACGATTACATTATACAAAATTATACTCTCAAACGCGTTATGTACCAGTGTATCTTCCGAAAATTAGTTATCGAACAAAGGTATTACTGACCGAAGCGCGATGGTATTCTCCGCGTGTATTAGCTAATTGCTTAAATTAACTCTAATAGCCGAAATAGGCGGTTATGTCGTAAACGGGATCAGTATATCTGTTGTATGTGATGCGTTGAACAAAAACACGTCATATATACGCTTATTATAAGTTAAATCAGTTACGGCCTTATTCATAAATGTATTATGAGCTTGATATAGTTAAAATGTATTTTGTTTCTTTCGTTATGCCGGGCTAGCATGACCGCCACGAGATATATCTCGCGCGAGAGAAGACAAACTAAGATGTTAAATATCTCAATATATTATATCTCGACATCGACAATTTTGATAGAAAAGATATCTCGATCGACAAATGTATCTATTTTTGATATTAAAAGTCGAGTTTTAAGTGTAATTGTCATGTTAGACCCGAAAGAAATAAAGCGATAGTCGATTGAAACACGAGAAAACGGTAGACAAAATTTTGTCGCGCTTGCCATGCTAGGCCGGCTGTAGACTTTTTAATTTCTATAGAGCGAAGCAGACCGTATTTTAACTATACCTATCAAGCTTATAATACGTTTATGAATAAGGCCATTACTGTTTATATTTTGAAATTATTTCCCAAGCTACTCAGAAAGTTTTGCGAAAAAAGTTCTTATGTATGAAGTCCTGGCTGATTAGAATCTTCTTTAAAAATTGTGAACATTTAAAAGTAAAAAAACCATCGTTCGAATTTCGAATTATATGCGTCGGAAACATTTTTGTGCGATGACTTTTTACGATTTCAATTGTGGCTGAAAACCGAACGAGTCGTTTGATCGACTTCAAATAGCATTTACGGATAAAGGATGTCTGCAAGAGGTGTCTGCGGCGGACTGGAAATATTGGTTCGAATGCATGAAACTTTGTATAAAAGCTGGCGTAGAGTTCTTTTGAAAAGATTTAATAAAAATATTTTATGCGTAAAAGTTTGTTATTCAGTTTCTCAAAACTTTTTTCCACCTATACACGGGATGGTATGAAAAATGTTGAATGAAGTTCAAATATTATAAAATATTTTTTTTGACGTGACCCTCAGTCGATGGACTTAGAGGCCTTAGGGCAACAACGGAGAGGGGCCCCGTGGCCCTAAATTAGTTTACAATTTTTTTTAATATTAAGAACAATATAATGTCACGTCTGTACAAAGTTCAGTAGGTAAAGGAAAAACAGAAATTCGACCCTGCACATAAAAACATTTAGATAACAATGCGCAACTACCTATGCAATACGCAATCTCGTTTTCCCCCTACGTACGTTGTAAGCCAGTTCGATTACGCCGGAATGCTCATATTTTACATAATTATGCTCTTCGCTCCCCGAGGTATCTTAAAGACTCTCTTTCTCAGCTTTAACAGACATTTTTATTAGATATCGACAGACAAGCATGAGGTTCACTTGATGGTAGGTGATACCTCAGCCACAGAATATCAGTCAATGATGCGCTGTCGATCTACAGATACTGAACTGATTTCATATAGTATTACTTAGCTTTTATATAGACTGACCTTAGTCTGGGGCAACGTCAAAACTTTGTTTCATCGAAATTGGATGTCGGGAAGAAAATCTTCATAAATAGCTTGCTTAGAATCTCAGTTTAAGGTGAAACCCACATAAACAAAGTCACGGGCAGCCAGTAACTAACATAAATTAATATTGTCTTTTATTATCGCGAGTATCACACATTTCAATAAAATACTTTATAACGGATTATTATTTATGCCGAGGTTTCGGATGCTTTACAGCAACCGTGGTCACGGGCAGACAGAAAGATGACTCCTCATAATAAATCGCGTTTTAATCCGGTATACAGTATTTTATTTAAACATAAATTAATAAAAAAATATCTGTAGTAAAGGTTGCGTCAATTCTAATAATATAGAAATGTAACCACGATTTACAAGTAAATATTGACTCCGTTTACACGAATACATCCTAATTCCTAACTTTGTTATAGAAACAATGATTAATAGTTGCCAATGTTTATACCGCTTCCGTGGCTCAATGGTAAGGGCGATGCGTTTAGGATCGGAAGACCTGGGTTCGAATCCCGGGATAACAAAATTAAAAAAAAATGTTTCGTTCGGGGAGAGCACAGAAGGCTAATCATATTCTTGCCTGCACAGAAGAAATATCAATGAATCGCACACATAAATGGGACTGCCCCATGCATCACTAGGAGACTGGGGAATTAACTTTTTAATTTAAACAAGCCATATTTTATTCATGATTAATTCTATGTTTTATTGTATATATATATATCTAATATTAAAACAGAATTTAATTATAACGGGTCATTTTTAAGTTTATTGAATTATTCAGGTTTATTCAGATATCCATACCAGACTCGTCTGTCCCGCAAAGCAAACACAAAAACGATCGGATAGAATATTCTAATTGAACAATTTGTATAATCCGTATTCCGCGCCGATCATCACGTACATTCCTCTTTATTTGAAATCTATAAAACTATCATTTTTAGGTACCTATATTTATATAAATTATTCATCCTGCCCTGTTCCTTATTTTTTTGGAGTTGGCGCAGTATGTTCTCTTTATCTCTTTCACTCGCCATATCATCAGTCACACCTCTCAAACACATATCATTCTTATCATTGAGAACTATAGCAAAAATTATATAAAAATCAGCTCATTTGGTAAATATATCATTCAACGAAACCCATATATGTATGTATTAATGAGAGCAGGAAAATTCTTATTACAAAACTACATTGCTTGTGTATCGTTTCTGTTGAGTTTGTGGTACAGTAATTAACAAGCCAGGAACAATTGTAAACTGAACTCACCCTTTAACTACTATACGCTGACATTTGTCTTAACCTATCCATAATATAATAAAATAGTAGAAAATTAATTCTACTATAGTTGTTAATAATGTGGAACAATAATTAAGATGGTATAAGAAGATAATGTTCAGTACTTTGGGAGTTAATTTCTTTCGGGTTTGTATATATGTATGTAAAATTTTATTTAAAATACATAATTAAAATCACGAGATTTATCAGATTAAAAAAAAACTATGTAAGTTATCGTCGCACAAGCATGAGGTTCACTTGATGGTAAGTGATAACTCGGCCACTGAACATCAGTCATTGATGCGCCGTCGAACTACTTTTTACTTCGAGCATTCGGAAATCCATAGACTGAAACGCGCAATGTGAACTTCACGGTTTTTCCATGGTTTATCATTATTATATTATTATCCTCACGAAAAGTATAATTAAAGTATTAAAGTATAGAGTTTGAGTTACTTTTAGAGAACATACTGCGCTGACCCCAAATAAAAAAAAGGGAACAGGGCAGGAGCAAGATGCAGATAGATTGAAATTAATAAATTTTGGTAATATTTTGTGCAATAAAAATGGCGACATCTAGAAAAAAAGACGACATTGTCATCTGAAGGACTAGACTCAATTGTCATGCAAGAAATTTAAAAATAAACGAACAATGTCATACAAATAACACTCATACCTACAGTAGGTATCTTCTATTTCTGGCGTTTATGCATCATAGTTGAGGAATCCGCGTCAAACCATTGAACGGAAATTAATTAGCAGTTCGAATGATTAACAGCGCGTTGTATTTTAATACTGACTCAAATTACTAAGTACTACTGTTTTGTTTCCTGTACCTACTTCAGGAAAACATTTTTTAATCCATTCTTCCGACCTGTATTATTTTAAGGATAATTACTACATTTGATTTTTTAAGTTAATAATTATTACTTTTAAATTGTTTCTAATAAGATTTTTATAATAATTTTTGCTATTGTTTTATTATTATTTACGTATTTTAAATATATTTCTTGCGTTGAAGAGTATTCATTTTTATTTTATGTACCGTATACAAGAAAAAACTACATCAAATATACATGTAGAAACAGTTCTAAAACTATAAAATATCTAAACTAATATTATAAAAAGGAAATATTTGTTCGTAACGATTTAACTCAAAAAGTACTCGACCGATTTAAATAATTATTTCTCGAGAATAGACGGCTACATTATCAGCGAGTAACATAGGCTTATTTCTATATTGCACCCGTGCGAAGCCGGGGAGTGTTACTAGTGTATATATATATAAATACAACAGGCTTATTTATAAAAATTCAATGTTTACAATTTTTGAAAAGTAATGCCGTTAAGATACTCGTAACTTTATGCAGCCCAACTTATATATATATATATATATAATGTAATATATATACCTACTATAAATAAAATATCACACAAAACTGTTTGTAACACTTAACCCCTATCTTGGACATGTAACAGTGACCCCTGTCTGTGATACACTTGTAATATATCGCTCTCCAAAAATACTATGATAATGCACGGCAATGAAAGAGGTTTCTTTAAAGTATTTAATTTATAAGACGAAAATTGAAAATATATATGTATATAGCTCGTAAAAAACACCATTATTTATGAAATACATCAAACCCCTGAATATGAGACTGGGGGTAAGTACTAAGTAGTAAAAGCTTAATAATGGAGTGAAAATAATAATTATATAATCTGCCGTCGTACGGGTCGCAGTACTTGCAAAATGGCGGTTTCTGGTAAGGCACGGTAAAAGGATTTTTTATTAAAAAATACAGTTGAATAATATTGTCTTTTATTAACGCGAGTATCACACATTTAAATAAAATACTGTATACCGGATTAAAACGCGATTTATTATTTAAATTATTTATCCCGACGTTTCGGATGCTTTTCAGCAACCGTGGTCGCGGGAGACTGAAAAGCATCCGAAACGTCGGGATAAATAATTTAAATAATAAATCGCGTTTTAATCCGGTATACAGTATTTTATTTAAAAATACAGTTGAAGTTAATATTTTTTAAGAAATTTTATTTAGATTTAGTTAAAATACTGTTGTATGTACAATTCGCACTTATTTAAAAAATTAAATTAAAAAAAAGGAAAATTCATATTTTCTCAAATACTGCGTTCTTTATTACGACGGCAGTAATATTAATCTAATATATAAAATTTCCATGTCACAATGTTAGTTACCGTACTCCTCCGAAACGGCTTTACCGATTTTTACCAAATTTTATATGCGTATTCAGTAGGTCTGAGAATCGGCTACTATCTATTTTTCATACCCCTAAGTGATAAGGGTTGTTCACCCTTAAACAATTTTTTTTAATGTTTGGACGAAATTTATTTGTTTTTTATTTATAATTTGGCATTAAAAAATACATACAACTCTATATTTTCACTTTTCTATTACCAACCCCTACTTTTTTGTCAAACTAGACCTGTGCGAAGCCGGGGCGGGTCGGATCTACTTCAGTATTCATGTAATCAATATTTATCTCATTTGATCAACGCAAAATTAACCCCATAACATAAAATTGAAAGTTCATTTTGTATCGACTTGAAAGGTCACTGAAGCATAGGCTACATTTTAATCATAAAAACTTCACGACCACTGTAAGAACTTTTTTAGCAGGTGTACAACGTTGTGAGCAGGTGGGTTACCTGATGGTAAGTAATCACCACCGCCCATGGACATCCGCGACTCAAGGGTCTTAGATGCGTTGTCGGCCTTTTAAAAATTTTAATTAACTACCAAATCCGAAGTGACAAATGAGAGAATTCTTTTGCATAAAAGCTAAATACAATATTTATGAGTCTATGAAAGGTAGAGACGCTTGGGTTATTTCTTCTTTTAATTTTTATTTACAAGCGTTTTGGGGTGAGATGCGACAGCAACTTTTCAATATTTAAATCATACCTTACATACATATATCAGTTATTGGATAATAAAATTCAACTATGAGCTTACTCTTTACAAATTTTATAAATAATATAACTTATTCCATATCAAAATGTAAAAGCAATTCAAAAATCTTATCAACTGAGTCAATATTTTTTATCCATATCGCCGGATTTTTTTACAAACATGAATGTTGGATTACTCCCAAAAGTGGCTCGGGCTCCTTGGCGCATTCTACTCTGCGAGTTTCAGGTTCGAACCCGTCGGATGACCTTATACGTATAAATCAATGCCCTCTTAAATGAGTACCCCGAATGTTTTTTATTTGCGGATGGAAGGAAGGATCAGATTGTGTTGATGTTTGATATTTTGTGAAAGATTTGAACGAATGTTGTTAATTGTCATTACAAATTGGTTTTGTCGTTTTACTAAAAATATATAAGGAAATATTTTTTGAAAAACATGTGTTCTTTACGTCTTTTTGCTTCGGGCATTGAACGGGTGTGAGGAATGTCGAAATTCTCAAGCCTAACGTATCATCGTCTATAACGTAAAACCGTGAAGAACATACCTACTGTGCGTTTGATTTTCATTTTTGAATTACGGAATGCTCAAAGTAAAATAATAGGCATATTACATCAATAATTTTGGACGTATATCCATGAAAAGGATCTACCCATACAGTTAGTTTTTACATATTTTTTTTTTTTATGTCAGATATCGACAGACGAGCATGAGGTTCACTTGATGGTAGGTGACACCCCAGCCACAGTACATCAGTCAATGATGCGCTGTCGACCTAATTTTTACTTCGAGCATTCGGAAATCCATAGACTGAAACCGAAACGCGCAATATGCACTTCACGGTTTTTCCATCTATGAACGGTGGTTCGTTACCCGGTCGGAATTTAGATATTCCTCCCACCCGATCAATGCCCGAAGTTACCAGACGTGAGGAAAACATGCTTACAGAAAATTATAAGCATGTGCTCCTGGTGGGATTCGAACCCACAACCCATCGATGCGCACGGCAGGTGTTCTACCGAACGCGCCAACGAGCCCGTCAACAACAACATACAACATATTCAAGTTTTATACATTAAATATCCCGTCAAACAGTACTATGTCAAGCAAGGGGGATGGTAGACAATGCAGAAAAAACACTTCGCCTTTACATTTTTCTAAGGCTTTTTTCGTGATTTGAAAGTATTTAACATTATAGCCTTTTTTGTATTCCTTAGTCAATTTGAGCAACGTTGTGGATTCCTTTTCATAGATATACGGCCAACTGTGGCTGAGCCATTGTGGCCAACCATTTGTGGCTGAGCTATCACGTGAGCCTCACACGCGTCTGTCGATATATGATGTACAAAAAAGTGTTTCCCTCAAATTCTATCGCAAATCGTATTTAAAATTAAAAAAAAATCCAAAATAGTTCATGGTGGGTAAATACCTAAAATATTTCAACAAACTGAAAATAATACAGTACCACAATATATAAAATAAACAAAAATAAACAGCATTGCAAAATTACTGCAAATCGAAAAATAAAAAAACCAGGTACACATAACTTCTACACGGTGTTAGAAAAAAAAAGCAAAGATTTTTCTCTCGTCCCCAAAATATTTTTAATTAATTGCATCGGAAATTAAATTCTTAGAATGTGCATACTATTATAACTTGTAGTTAGTTACAAATATTAAATGATATAAAAAATAAGGGACTTAAAAAAATAAGGGATATAAAAAATCTCTACATTTTGGATGTGAAAGTGAATGAAAAAACCGGCATCACGTTGAAAAAAATTTTAATGCAAAATGTAGAGATCTGTGGTTTTCTCAGAATTACTCTGGAACCAAACAATTAAAAAATTGCCAGTTTTTAACATGTTTGGTTCCAACGTTATTGATTTTTTCATTAGAACAAAAACATTTATTTAGCTGAGAAATTGGCCATTTAGGTCTTTTATAAAGGGTTATAACGAGTAATGCTGAATACTCAAAATACTCAAAATACCTTTTAGTAAAAATACCAAAGAATTGATTTTTTTATCTTACTAGTTAAAATATTAATAATAATTAGTGAGAGTTCTTAGCTTGCTTAACTTTAGTTAAATTTTTAAATTATTTGTAAAAGTTTAAAATCAGTTTAAAACAGTTTAAACTTATGTTAGCCATTCTTGAAATAGTTCTACTCTCAACTTGTTGCCTAATAAGAATAGGTAATTATAGTAAAGTATATCAGAGAATAGCGCAACCAAGATAAATTATAAACAGTAAATTCGAAACTAACTTCTAGGATATTTTTAGTTATGGCGTAAGCGCGATCGTACGAACGCGTAATGTTCGGCGCTCTGTCTCTATCTAAGTACATATTTAAAAAGTCCCGAAATCTAGCCAAGTTCACACCAAACTTAGTAAACTTGAAGATTCGTTGAAAATCGACCGCGATGAAGGTCCCACGCAAGCGCGACAGTGTCCTTAACTGAAGATACTAAACGGTTAAACAATAATGCGCCAGCGAGATCGTTTGCAGAAAAGCGTATAATAACAGAAAATACATCGCTCAGCCACTCACCTGCTCCCAAGAATCCTCCAAAGACACTTTCCATTCAAAATAACCAGTGTCCGTCACGTCCTGTAGTTCGCGGAATAACTTGCCGCTAGGAAGAACATCCATCGTGCTTACATACGACGCGGAACGTAATATTTATGAAACACGCTGTACATCCAACCGCTACAGCAATACGCGCACGACTGAATTCAGAGTCACGATTCACAGTAATAGTGATGTGACGTGCTATCGCGTGAAACTCGAATTCGAATATCGAGTGATGCGCGTACATTCAGTATATTTTGAAAATAACTTTAGGTGTATTTTTAATAAAATTAAAAAAAAAATCAAATTAACTTTCGTGTGAGATTTGATCGGGTGGATTTTTGAGTCTCCCATTATTGTCCCACTTTTTTATTATTATTATAATATCATATGATAAGATATAAATTCTGAGCCGATATTTAAAGGCATATAAAATTTTAATATAAAATTATTAAGTCCTGTGTAAATAAATAGAAAAAAAATCATAAAAAATGTTGAAGTCCTACTAATTTAACGCCACATTATAAAGTCATAACGTTTATCTAAATTTAATTGTTAATTATAGTATTTATTATCAAACATTATAAATCTGCAGCTATTGAAAAAAATGCGATTTAATAACGTAAATTTTCTGAAAAATCTGTTGTTCGACATCACTATACGGAATAGCCGGCGTACTACAGCGCGTACCGCAAGCCTCCCCCGCGCGTCTCGCCCGCTAGTATCCTCGACCACAGACTTAAAATTATTATATTATTTTAAAAAAGTTGATCAACCGCAGAGTATAAGAAATTCGACATCATTAGCTTTTTTTTTAATTTTTTTTAATAATATTTTTAATATTATATTTATTTCTATTTTTTTTTGTACTGCCTACTTTACCATCAGGTCATCTATAAAATTCCGGAGTTTCCATGGATAATAAATATTCTCAGTGGCGGAACCACCATACAAACCTAAAAGCCCGGCTTGCCCTATTAATGCAACCATAAGAATAAAAATAATAATGCCTTTAACGTAATTATATAAGTTATAAAAATAATAATACAAAAGCATACCTATGATTACCGTAATTCTATAAGTTATATAATATATAACCTATATGTTTACGTAACTATATACGTTATACATAAACAAGTTTTAGGTTAAAGTCAGCAAGCCGGGTTTTCGGGCTTGTATGGTAGTCCCGCCACTAAATATTCTATATGTTATTCCGTGACATATACATGTTTTGATTTATTGCGGTCATTAACGCTATAGAATAACATTGTTAAATATCTAACGTGAACGTTTTCCGCGACAAAGTTTTTTTATAAACTATTCCAGCCGGCCTAGCATGACAACCGCGACAAAATTTAGTCGACCGTTTTCTCGTGTTTTAATCGATTATCTCTTTATTTCTTCCAGGTCAAACATAACAATTACACTTAAAATCGACTTTTAATATCAAAAATAGATGTATTTGTCAATCGAGATATCTTTTCTATCAAAATTATCGATATCGAGATATCTTACATCTTAGTTTGTCTTCTCTCGTCCGTGATAGGCCGGCAGGTCAAGAATAGTCTCAGTCACAAAATAAAAGCTTATCCATTCATCAATTTTATGCTTGATTGACAATACGGGCGGAACTCATATTCATCAAAGTCAAATTAGGTTATGTTAAAAGCCATTTTGTCTCTGTTCATTAACTAATTTTAATGAACGTTTATTTTACTAATGAAGTGACTATGAAAGCGTCGGTTAGGTTATGCCAGGGTTTCTCTGCATATATTGTGGAATATTTTTTAACATTGAAATACATTATCTAAATAGGTCAAAGATGTTATCACAATGAAAAAAAAAAGAAAAAGTCAGTCTTATGCCAAGGAACTTATTAGAGAAATGGATCCTATGTCATATATTATGTAAATCCTGTGAATGTTCTATATTATGTGAGTCAAATTAACCAGTCACTAGTAAAACATTGATGCTATCAATAATTTTAATTTCCATTTTGAATGCATGATTATAAAATATTTTACATTGTGATGTATGTGTCATAAAGAGATTTTGTCTGTTTCGTTACAATTAATCCTGCTTTTTTATTTGGGAACGGCGCAGTATGTTCAATTGACCATTCTCTCCTTTCACTCGCCATATCATTAGTCACATCTCTCAAACACATATCATTCACACAGTCAATCTTAATTTTATTTTGGACTCCCTCTTCTCCTATACCCATCCACTTTCATATTCAAAACATTATACATTCTAATTCGAATTCGAATTTACTAAATGTATATTAAAATAGAGCAATTACAAACAACAATATGTATTAATAGGAAGTAAACTTCCTCGGTAATAAGCTCCAGTTCAAACAACGTAGGAAATAAAGTTTTATTTGTGCCTACTTCTAGTACAGCTCATTGCAATAAGCTTACAGTTCGCTACGGCTTATTAATTATTTGTTTCATCTATAAAATAAAAAATAATCACATACTGTAATAACAACGATATGTCAATATAAAGTAGAAATGTTACACATACTGCAGTGAAGCTCTATTATAAATATGCAGCAAATACTACTTATTTCTTAATATTATCTTTTATTAACGCGAGTATCATACATAGGTTTAAAAAATCTTTTACTGGAAATTAAAAGGAGATTTATTATTTATCCCGATAAATAATTTCTTTTTGACATTTTATTCCAATAAATAATAAATCGCGTTTAAATCCGGTAACATTTATTTTATTATTTATTTTGTTTGACATACATATACGCAAGCAAAATGAACAATTTGATACGCTTGGAGCCTTAAACATTATTTTCCCTTTAAAGGATAATTTAATTTGTGACTTCACAATAAAAAAAAAAGAAATTATTATTTCTATTATGCATATGTCTATAAATTTGTAAGTCTATGAGGCGCCAGTGCGTCACATGCGTCTGTGCTGCGTAGAGAGTGCGCCCGCGCTGGTTACTGCATACAAGCTTATAACGGATGTTAGCGTGGGCCGTGGATGCTTTGTAATGAATGAAATACCGTTGGACTCTAGGCAAATATTCAACTCTTAACTACTCACCACAGATATAGTACATCAGGGACAGTACATTTTTTTATGTCTGTAGTTTTGTACCACGATCTCCAATAGCATTACCGCTGTCACTATACGAATGAACGTGAAAGCGAGATACATTTTGTACGGCTCTGTCTCGTTCTATCGCGAAAGACTCCTCATCATTGCGGTAAGGCCAATGTTACTATATATAAGTATAAAAATTTCGTGTGTTTGTGGTCGCACTCCTCCGAAATGGCTTGAACGATTTTTATAAAAAAAAATATGTATGTTTGGTAGACCCAAGAAAATGGGTTGTAAAGTATGAAATATCCATATTTTTTTTGACATTTTTTATTTGATATCAAAATATACCTATAACCTCAAATTTCGACCAACAGTAATAATATGGTCTTATAAAACCAAAACATATCAAGGATAAAATGCTGAAATACAATACGTATGAAATTAAAGGATAAATTCAATTTTAAAAGTTTAGGGACAAAATATAATATATTACACAAAGAATATCACATCACGAATATTAATTACAGCCATATTATTTGTATATCAAAGGTGATTTTGTCCCGAAACTTTACACTCGAATACTCAAAGTAAAATTGAATATAACGATAGGCCTTCATTGTCATATTATTTACCTAATATTTGGAGATTACATTTATACATTAAACAGCTCTCTGTAAAATTAGCCCCTCATCTGTCATTCCTTATTAAACAAAATAGATTTTAGGGTTTATTTCGCAACAAACTCAAAAAATTTACGAATGGCATTATTTACGAAATAATCGCTCAACGGCCAAAATCTGTAGTACTTTATCTGCATAATACAGTGTAGCATTAATATTACGTACAAAAATATAACAAAATCCTCGATTTAACGAAGTTTTCAAAATCCCCTAGGACGCCAGTAAGAGATAATGCAAAATAAAATGCAAGCATTACGAATTACAAACCTCTTTATAACGAATTTTTAATCATTGCAGTATATAGATATAAAGTATTATTGACCTCTATTTAATGAACAAAGTGAACTGACGAATTCAACAAAATGAAGAAAGTTTTGTGCTTGAACATAAAACTCCGAGTCCGAATTCTCCTCTGTTACATATGGCTAATTGTTATGTACGGCTATCAAGCTTGGACAATAAAAGAACACACCCGCCGGTGCTTAGAAGCATTTGAGATGTGGTGTTATCGTCGCATGCTTCGTATTAGCTGGATCCAGAAGGTCTCTAACGAGAAGGCTAATCGAGTTGGGATGTCAAAAAAATGCAGAACCTTAAACATCGGAAGGTTGCATACCTGGGCCACGTGTTGCGCCATGACCGCTACCACCTAATCATGATGGGTAAGATCCAGGGTGTTGGTAGAAGGAAAAAATCATGGCTGCCTAACGTTAGGGAGTGGACAGGTATTGCGACTACAGAGTAGTTACTGCATCTGGCAAAGGACGATTCCTTTCAACTAAAACCTTTACATAACGTATTACACACAATTAATTCCACAATAATTCAACTTTCGATATGTTCGGACACGTTAAATTCCTCGTAAGACAGTAATTGTTAAAGCGAATCGTAGTCCAATCTAACGTCTATATAACAAACTTCATTGTAACGAATTACTTTGTATAAATAATATTTTCTAATTCCCTTCAGTTTCGTAATGAAATCGAGGTTGCACTATATACATATCTTACATTCTACTATATACATATATACATACTTCTACATAATATAAAACAAAGTGACTTCCCGACGTCTATATCTCTGTAAGCTTAGCCCTTTTTAAATACGCAACGGTTTTTAATACGGTATTTAAAAATAGTTAGAGATTCAAGAGGAAGTTTTATATTGTACTGTGTTAATTGTTCACGATGTCGAAAGAAATCAAGCCAGCTGAGAGTAATATTATTAACCACACAGACATCACATATGTGATGCATACATGTACATATATGTACATGACTTCGGTTTCGAAAGGTCGGAACGTCCGATTAATTTTGCACCTTCGAATGTGATCGTGAATCGGAGATTATAATCAGTGGTCGAAGCACAACCGTCACGTAAAATTTTAAAAAAAACTTTATTTTTGTTATAAACTATCAGGAAGGGGTTTTATTCTTTGAACTGATATGTTATATATACCAGGGACTGAAACCGGTTAATTTTTATTTTCCAAAATACGTGTCTGTCTGAGATACCATGATATTAGTTTTAAAAAGTAATACACACTAAACTTATCACTGTAATATTTTTCAGTAAATATGAATAAAAACGAAAGAATATTAACAAAAACCTTTATTATACCGGTATAACTCCCATAGTAAATTAACCGGTATTCAGTCCTTGATATATACTATCTTTACTTTGACTCTGCCACCGATTCCGATTCCTGTTCCGACAAACCAAATTTAATACTCCGATTCCGAATTCGGTTCCGATAGAATCACCTCCGTAACATCCCTACTCTATGAGTCGCAAATACTTTAAATATACGTTGATATATCACAATGTCAATATCTTTTGTGAGTCAGTTATCGACAGCCGACTGAGTTGGTTGGTGATACTCCAGCGACAGAATATCAGTCGTGATGAGGTGTCGACCTATTTTACTTCGAGCGTTCGACATAAAAATATCCCTAGACATTGTTTTTTTACCCTCCGTATTTTTTATTTAATAAATAGTACCCTGTGTCCTTCACTACATAGTATTTAAAACAAAGTCGCTTTCTCTGTCCCTATGTATGCTTCAATTTTCCCTATGTATGATTTTGATGCGGTTTTTTTTATTAGATAGAGTGATTGAAGAGGAAGGTTTATATGTATAATAATAACAGTTTTTCTGTAGTGTATTTAGTGTCAGCATTGCACCCGTGCGAAGCCGGGGCGGGTCGCTAGTTAACAATAAAATAAATACCTCTAAGAATATGTGTAGAAAGTTTCATGATAATCGGTTAAGTAGTTTTGGCGTGAAAGCGTAATAAACAAAGTTACATTCACATTTATAATATTAGAATCCCTTAAGATATACAAAAACCAATAAATAAATAGAAAATAAATACCTTAGCCATAAAATATCTAACCTAAATTATAAGATAGAATAAATAAGGAAGTTTTGCGAGCTTACTTAATTGTATAATACACATATGTTGCTTCAGACCTGTAAACTGCATGAAAATTAGTTCATACATTTCGGATAGTCATCCTTCGTTACTTGTTCGGTACCAGACACCGTTGTGTAAGCGGCAAAGAGATTTGATGATGCCAAAATGCTATGCATATAATATTCCAAGCGTCCAATATGAATTACTAGAATGTGGTATCACTGGCCAAAACGATTTTTGACATTAATCCATGTATTCATTCCATATCTCTTACTGACAGCGCAGGCAATGGAGGCTCTCAAAAGGAATTACATATTCCTCGTTTTTGTAATCCTTCATTGATGCTCTGCTGAAGCGTATTAGCCCTCTATAAATAGTTAGATATAACATTAAAATATTTTTTTAATTCGAACTAGTAGATCCTTAGTTAAGCGCGTTCAACCGAATAAACTATTCAGCTTTATAATATTGAAGTAAATATTTATGAGGAGTTATTAATAGAAAATAAATTATTAAAAAAGAAGACCAAAAATTGACTTCAAAACTATACCTTCATAATATAGTATGTACAAACTTAAACTAAAAAGTCAAAAATTATATTTTAGTTTCTTCAAGGCAAGAGCCAGGACAATCGACAAAATTATTGATACATCTATTAATAACAGTTATTTTTGAAGTCGGTTCCACCTCTGAAATATGACCTAGCAAACAAAAAAAGAATCATCAAAATACATACATAGTTATCGCGTAACAAACATACAAAAAAAAAAGCAACATACAGTCGAATTGAGAACCTCCTCCTTTTTTGAAGTCGGTTAAAAATAGTAAAAACAATATATTACATTTAAATATATAGATACGATATTCACAAGGTATATAAGACCATGTATGTAGATTTGTATTTTTTGATATATCCTCAAATCTATTATACATGATGTATGTTGGCGTTGAATACGCTGGTACTGGGTTCGAGGATTGAAAAAATGTTAAGAATTCGGAAAATACGTGTGATCGTTTTTAGATCAGTGACAAGAAGAGAAAATAAAATCTAAACAAACAACTGCTATAATAAAAAGTATAAAAATTACATTATGTACAAATGAGTTTTTAATACTATAAAATAATAATATCCTCAGCAGAATTTTGATAGTTCAATATCGTTCAGTCAACACGTTGGTAAATTTCGATTTCGATTGACTGGTCAAAGTAAATGAGTAAACACAGTGGCGTAGCTAGTGGACAAGGGCCCCAGTGCATAGAGAAAAAATCGCAATCCCCTATGGCCCTTATGGCCCCTATCCCCTATAAAAATTATTTATTTATTTGCAAATAATAATCAACGAAGCTTGGAGCTTCTGTTTCTCTTTCCAAAGCCCAGAGGCCCCTCGAGGCTTCAGGGCCCTGGTGCATTGCACCACTTTGCCCTATCATAGCTACTCCAGTGAGTAAACAGTATGAAATGAAAATCCAATCAAAAATTAATTAATATTGAATGTTGATTTTAATACTAAATACACACTTACTAAACATTAATATGAAAATTTGAGAGTTAACTTTAACTCATGATCGAGAACGGTTTACACAGCTATTTCCCACTTTGAGATAGTTTCTCAAACAGTTATGGTTACGAACTAATAGCTTTTGCGCCCACAGATTCTGTATAACGCTTAGAGATTGCCATGAGTAGAGCTAGCCAGTTATTCAACACTTTTTTTATCATAACTATTCAAAAAGAGCTAGTTGGTTCCCTGTAAATTGGGAGCAAAATAGCTTTTTAATCCTTAGAGAGTAAAAGTGATTTGAATTTGGAATGTGGATATTGTTAGTAAATATTTCAGTCACCAAAGAGGTCGATCACGAACATTGTATGAAAACGTTACTGGCTGTCAAAAAATAATTCGCGCGCGGAAATCTGTATCGCGCGAGACGCATTCTTACTTGTGTTCTTTGATTATTTATAAATAATCTAAGCTTGTGTTATTGTTTGTTCAAATTCGAATTTAAGATCGTAAGAGAGTTACAATGCATTTTCATAACTGTTCAAATATAATATTAGCATCTAATGATTTCTGTTTCTTATTGTTCCCAACTGTAATAAAGATAATTCTATTTCAGGAGTTATTTTTTCATAGAGGTGATAAAATTAGACTGTCCACATTGGGAGCGTCTTATTACGTTTTATTATGTATAATGTAGATAATATAACTCTTCGTCAAAATAATATTAACGGTGCAGTTTGGAAGCAATGAAATTTAAAAAATAATTGTACGGCGACGTAGGAATATTGAAAATAAAATAAAAAAGAAAGTGCTCCTTACATGCGCTCTGTATAAAAAAGTTGAAATGTTACTGAAAATGTATTATTTTGAACGAAAATTACCGACCAAAGTTTGGCATCCTGCAGGTAATATTAATTGTAGTTTTTTCCCTTGTAAGTATATTTTCTTATCAGACGCAGTCTACTTTCACGATATGTAAAGAAAATATCAAATCGAAAATGAGGCCTTATCGATTCTCTTACTCTAACAATTAAAGATATTAATAATTATTTTATATTTAAGATGCCAAAAAAGAGATTAGATTTACTGAAAAGGGCAACAGCTGGTCATTTAATAATATTATTTTATTAATTATATTAATTATTAATTTATTATTTATTTATTATTTTATTAATTATTTTAACACAGTATTTACAGGATTTATATAAAAACAATCTAATTAGATTTGAACTTGATAACGTCTTAGACGACTTACAGTCCTAACTCCTCAATAAGATTAAATCTATATTCTCGCTACAATGTGACGAAGATCTTATTACGACTGAGTTTCTCTAATTTGACTTTTGAATTTTGACTCTTTCGCGGACAAATCGAGATCGTACGTCATGATTTTGATACATAGGTACAACGTATTATGACGTTCAAAAACAGAATATTATTAACGGCAGGAAATTATTGTGTCATTCTAGAAAACAATTTAAACAGCGACCGTCCGCGAACGTGTTAAAGTTTTGATCAGCTAACTATTTCAGTTCCTACTACTGTCAATGCGTAGTAAGCTTGTCGAAGTATTATTCCCGGGTACATTAAACCACGAGAACTTTATCTTGCCAACATAAAGACGACAGATGAGGCATCCAAAACTTTTAAAAATTACGTACCTCTCCTTACGTCTATCTTCCCCGAAAATTATGACATGGGTTATGACTTGAGGAATTTGCGCCTACTAAAGTTGAAGTGAAGGTTTGAAGAAAGTACTAATATCCCACACTCGTATTGGAAAGAGACTTTTGACACTTGGTATGAGCGTATGAAGGCTTATATAGCTGATGAATGTGATTACTTCGAAAAAAGTAAAACTGTAATTACGACAAAATTTATGTAGCGCTCTACGTATTATCATTATTAATCCTATGCACTCTAGTGGTGGCTCTCACTCACCATGTGGTTTGATGCCGCAATTCAATGAATATGGCCCGAAGTGCTAAGTGATCCTGCCTTCTATCCATTAGTTTCGTTAGGTTAACTAATAATCCAATATGGATATCAGATTTATGTTATAATATTTTCTTTCTATTTGATATCGACTTCGGACGCAGACACACATGAAGCTTGATGGAAGGTGATACTTTAGCCACAACATCAATTAATTGTCATTGATATAGTCGACCCGCTTTATTTCACGATAAGAATCTGCAATCTCGGCCTTCCAGATATTATATTATACTAGCTGATGCCAGCGACTTCGTTCGCGTAGGCTTCACGTAAATAGTAAAGTGGCGAAATAATCAAACTAATTCATTTACATATCAAACTGTTATTGACATCTGCCGGCCTAGCATGACCGCCACGAGATATGTCGCGGACGAGAGAAGACAAACTAAGATGTAAGATATCTCGATATATTATATTCGACATTGACAATTTTGATAGAAAAGATAACTCGATCGACAAATAAATCTATTTTTGATATTAAAAGTCGAGTTTTAAGTGTAATTGTCATGTTAGACCCGGAAGAAATATAGAGATAATCGGTTAAATCACGAGATAACGGTCGACAAAATTTTATCGCGGTTGTCATGCTAGGTCGGCTGATAAATAATTCGTAAAAGTTCGACGCGAGTCAGTTTGCAATGCAATTTGTTGATATGGTGCCTTTAAAATAATCTTTAAATGATGATAACTTTTCTTTCCGACAACCGATTTTGATGAAACAAAGCCTATATGTTGCCCCGGGCTTTGCTTTAAATATATTAATTAAATATATTAATTTTTTATATACCTACAAGATAAGAATAGACGAAGGGCCTAGCACAAACGACTATCGAGAAAGTTCGAATCGTCAAACTGTGTTGTATGAGAACGGCGACTGAACTGTTTTCAGTGTTCGCAGTATGAGAAAACCATTTGAAATTTCATACAAATCGTAGTTCGACGATACGAATACTTGTTCGATAGTTATTCATGCTAAATCCTCTGTATAGTTTAAAAAGCGTAACACAACGTAAACATTAACTTTGTTGGTTAACTTACATGGGATATCGGAGTGTTCGTTGAACTAGTAAGCTAACTTTGTTCTTTATAGGTCCAATGAACTGTGATGCAATTGGGTCACAGTATACCTGAGCAAATTACGTGTAACTATTGCAAATCGCAATACTATTTGATAAGCTAATCCGCTCCCATTACAGTTACGAAAGGGGATTTGTGCAAGCTATGCTTTTCATTCATCATTTATTCTAATTTCATAAATAAATTAAAATTAGAATTTTTTAGAGTTCATAAATTTGTTTTTGTTGCTTAACCGTTAAAAAACGGAACCCTTATACCGCGTTGAAGTATCAAGTTGAAATTTAATCAAATACTCAGGTATGTAAAGCCTTGCAGCAGTGAAAAACTTTTCAAACTTAAACTTTCACGAAGCAATGTCATGTAGGAAAAGCAAAGGCAATGATGTGATACGACGTCGAACGTCCAACATCGGTTATAGCTTTTTAAATTTTGTATAAAGTATCAATTATATCATATATGACTAACATACAGGTATCGTATATTTTAAAGTTGCGAGTTTTTTGCTGCCCGAATTGACTTCAAAAATAAAAAAAATATCTATGTATTTGCTATTTTCCCACTAATTCTATATTGTCTAAAAACTGATTTGCAGAAGACATCGATTAATACGAATAAGCTATAAGCGTGCGTCACTTGAGCTGTCAATTGTGAAAGATGGCGGAGACTTTATTTTAAAATAAATTTTCAGCATATTTATTTCGATATTTTAATAGTTAATCTATTATTCGGGACATATTCAACAAAGAAGAGAACATGAAAATCGGTGCAGACTTTCAAGAGTTAAAAATAGTGTAAAATAGCTTTTTCTTATAAAGCTTCCTATACTTCTAACAATAAGCTGCGTAATCAGTCAAATGTGCTAGTCTTGAGATAGAAATTGTAACTCAAATAACAAATAAGTGGAATTTATTATTTTTTGAGAAATAAATTTAAAAAAAAAGAAGCATAGATGGATGCATAATTTTTCTATAACGTTTATTTTATAAGTTTATTTATTAAGTAAGGTCTTTACTACGGACTCAGATTAAATAAAAAAAGACAGATTGAACCTACGGAACAAAATTATACGGCCGCTTGACATTTCATGTGTGCTTGACAACTGTCAGCGGCACTGTAGGGACACGTGCATTTGTGTGCGTGTAATGATACCACAAACAGTAAAAACTCCCCGTATTTTTTAAATCTTATTTTTTATAAAAGTAGTATTTGGATAGATAAATAGCAAAATAAATATTTACATGTTTTATGTTTGTTTTTATATTTATAAATTAAGTTTAAAAGTATAAAATATATGTAAAATATTACTACTTAGCCATTACCTTATATTAATTAATAATATAAATATTTTAAATATCTTGTCAGTTTATTATAAAGTTTTATTTAATTTTAATGTAAAATATCGATTAACATTGGTCTGATATAAATAAATTAATATTTATACGAGACAAGAAAAATCCTTGAGTTTTTTTTCCCTTTTTTTTACATATTTATTTATTTATACGGGAATTTCAAAAAAATCATAGGTAATTCATTTTTTATTACATATATAAAACTCTTTTAAAACATATTTAAAATTCTTAACAACCTTTATTTAGCACTAATTTCTTATAATATTGTCGTTTAGCGTCTAAATGTCGAGAATTAGTCTGTAATTTTGCTAGATGGTGCAATCGTACCATTAAATACTTTTCTATTAATAACTTAATCAGATTCACTCTGTGATCAAATCTGTGTGAAGAACATCAGTCGGCAATCTGAAAAATCATAAAATTCTTGTAAATATAATAATATATAAGTCTTATACCGTTCCAATAATTCGGTCACGTATATAATCACCATGAAAAACCATTCACTTTCGTATAAATAATATAATTAAACTACCACATTACTTTATTCATTAATCCTCAAATTACAGATTTCGGAATTACAAACGAAAATGATATACAGACTTAGAACAATATTTTGCACACAAATTCCTTCATAAAGCAGTCAGCAACACTAAAAGCAAAAATAATGCCTACATTGTTTGCCTAATTGAAGGGAAAAATATTTCGATGAAAGCTGGCAACACAGACGAACTATTGTTGAGGTTTTGTTTCCATGACAACCGTAAATTTTTCGAGTTATTAAATAATAAAAAAACAGTCCAATAATCGATAGTTACCTGTGAAATGTTATTCCATCTTCTTTTTTTTGTTTTTGGGAACAATTTTTGCAATGTTTAAAAACACAAGACGGCATTTTTTATCATAAAATAACGAATCACTTGTGACGTGTACACAATACGACGGTTCGTTTAGCACTGCCGCGAGATTGTATTATGTTTTGATTTTGTATTATGTTTGATTCCCTCACTCGCGTGTTCGGTGCGCTCCATCTGCCTTTTTTTATTTAATCTGAGACTACGGAGAATAAAATGAAGGAGAAATATATTTTTGAAGGCCCTCTTCAATTTACCTTCGCAGAACAATCTAAAGTCACAATATTTAACATATTTAATTATTTAAGTACGCATATTAATTCTTCATAATTAAATTAAAAAATAAAATCTTTATACATATTACTACATTTTTGAATGAAAAAAAAATCAAGAGTTTATACTTAACACATCACAGAAATAAATTAATGGTAGCCTCAAATTTAGCACAAATGGAAAGGTCACATGCTTGACCTCTATTATTAAAACTTGGAGTCGGAAAACTCAAATAAATGAATTTCTTGATTTAAATAAAATACTGTATACCGGATTAAAACGCGATTTATTATTTAAATTATTTATCCCGACGTTTCGGATGCTTTTCAGCAACCGTGGTCGCGGGAGACTGAAAGATGACAGTTGTCTTATATTTGAAATGTCACAAAGTTGCCATATTTAATTCAATTAAATTAAAAAAAATATAATCTATTAATTTAGGTAACACAATGTACACCTATGAACGTGAATAAAAAATAATACATATTAAATTACTAATATTACTAATATTTAATGCTTCTAATTTTACATTTACTACCAGTTCACAAATCAAGGGCGTAGAGCGTACGAGAAGAACTGGCAAGAAACTCGCCGCTACTCTTTTTAATCGCCAAGTTTTTGTTTTACAATCATTACATATTAACGCCATCTATTCCTACGGAGTTGATATTTACTGTAATCTTAATATATTATATAAAATGCAAATGTTCGTACGTGTGTCCACGGTTTTTTCTATCATACGCTACTTTAATCAACTACTCCTTGGGATGGCAAATACCCCTTGGTCTCTAGGTGTGCATAAGGGAGTTTGGTCGGGGTGGGTGGAAGTGGGTGGTTGTGGGTGGCAAAAATGTGGAATAATATATATCTGTCCTTTTCTAACTAATGTAATCTTCCGTAAAATTCTGAAAATCTCGGAAATGATCTAAAAAGTTCCAGAATGTGTGCAACTGATAAAATCAATCTAGATAGTTCTAAAACTTTCTGGAATGATCTAGAAAGTTCCAACAAGCCGTGCAATTATTGTGTTCGATTTACAATATTTCAGAAAGTTTCTGGAAAGATCTAGAAAGTTCCAAAATGTGTGCAATCGGTGAAATTGGTCCTCAATGATCTAGAAAATTCTAAAAAAATCTAAAATTATCTAGAAAGTTTTAAAATGGTTTCAATTGTTGTAATCGAATTAGAATGTTTTAAAAAGCTTCTGGAAAGATCTAGAAAGTTCCAAAATGTGTGCAATCGATGAAATTGATCCGAAATGATCTAGAAAATTCAAAAAATTTCAGAAATAATCTAGAAAGTTTTAAAATTGTTTCAATTGTTGTAATCGATTTAGAATGTTTTAGAAAGCTTCTGGAAAGATCTAGAAAGTTCCAAAATGTGTGCAATCGGTGAAATTGATCCTAAATGATCTAGAAAGTTCTAAAATGGTTTCAAGTGTTGTAATCGATTTAGAATGTTTTAGACGCTTCTGGAAAGATCTAGAAAGTTCCAAAATGTGTGCAATCGCTAAAATTGATCCGAAATGATCTAGAAAATTCTAAAAATTTCTGAAATGATCTAGAAAGTTTTAAAATGGTTTCAATAGTTGTAATCGATTTAGAAAGCTTCTGGAAAGATCTAGAAAGTTCCAAAATGTGTGCAATTGGTAAAATTGATCCTCAATGATCTAGAAAATTCTAAATATTTCTGAAATGATCTAGAAAGTTCTAAAATGTTTTCAATTGTTGTAATGGATTTAGAATGTTTTAGAAAGCTTCTGGAAAGATCTAGAAAGTTCCAAAATGTGTGCAATCGGTGAAATTGATCCTCAATGATCTAGAAAATTCTAGAAATTTCTAAAATGGTCTAGAAACTTCCAAGATGCCTACAACTTGAAGATACTTTACACCGTATGTTAAATGGTCGAATAAGTGTCTTATTATTTAAGATGGAAATCTAAAATATTTATCTACTTTAGAAAATGAATCCTAAAATATTTCTTATACCATTAAACATGCGATGTATTTTAACCCGAGCAACGCCGGGTTTCGCTGCTAGTTTTCTATATTATGACAATATTGACTAACGGTGTCCTCTTGTTTTTTAGTATGTTTGAATTTCTTGAATAAAAATTTACAAAGTCAGTTCAGTAAAAGCTCCGAAATCAGTTATTTTTTATTTATTTTAGACATCGACATATCGATGGTTTCCACAACAAATGGCGTATCTCCATTTAGCATACTTTTGGCAATGAGCAAAAAACTATTCAAAAATAATTATTTATTTTTCCGGTATGTATGTATCTTTTTTTCCTTAAGGGCCTATGTCGATGAGGCTCGCAGGTCGACAAATCGCTCTATTGAATGTGAGCTAGCGAGATTGAAATAATTACTTAAGACTTGTAAAGAAAAGAGATAGCTGTAGCTTGAAAGCGCTCGGAATAAAACAACGTATGTGCCAAAACTAATTCATTTCATAACTTTACAATACTTTATTTGATTAAAAAACGGTTTTGAGCAATCTTAAAGACATTTATTCTTCATCCTTTAAAATTAAATAACTCTTTGCCGTTATGCTGTGGGATCCAAAAAAGTGTAAAAATAGACGTAACTTCACATTTTTTTTCTATCGAGAAAATTTAATTGAAACATGTTTTCCTTTTGAGCGACACTGCAAAGTATAGTCAAAAAACAAATTCCAAAATTTTATATCATTAATCCACAGCTTGAACAAGTTACACGTAATAGAAAAACAGCATTTTTCTCAACATATCCTCTTAAACCTTAAAAAAACTTTATTTTTCACCGTAGCGCAATTTTAAATACAAGGTTCGATAGATCGAGAAACTGAACAATAATGCATTAAAAAGTTGATTTAGCCGGCTTTTGTTAGGGAAACCATCGATATGATTATAAGGTTCATTTGATGGTAGGTGACAGTGTGCTAATTGTATGCAGATTTGTCGGTATGCATACAGATTTTAACATGCCATACTGATAATAATACTTTGACGGGCTCGTTGGCGCGTTCGGTAGAACACCTGCCGTGCGCATCGATGGGTCGTGGGTTCGAATCCCACCGGGACCACATTTTTATAATTTTCTGTAAGCATGTTTTCCCCACGTGTGGTAACTTCGGGCATTGATCGAGTGGGAGGAATATCTAAATTCCGACTGGGTAACGTACCGTTCATAGATGGAAAAACCGTGAAGTCCATATTGCGCGTTTCGGTTGCAGTCTATCGATTTCCGAATGCTCGAAGTAAAAATTAGGTCGACAGCGCATCATTGACTGATGTTCTGTGGCTGAGGTATCACCTACCATCAAGTGAAGCTCATGCTCGTCTGTCGATATCTAACATAAAAAAAAGATCTCTTCTCTCCTTAATTCTTATTTTTAAACAATTCAATACGCATGATTACTCGTACACTGTTTTTTATCTTTGCTTTAATTAACTGTAAGCAGCTTATTCTAATACCTTGTTATTGGAAAATAAAAACAGTCTTAATTTAATATTCACTATAAAAATAATTACTAATTAATCTATGTTGATTATGATTTTTTTGAGGGTTCCGTACTCCGTTCTAAACACCGATCCCTTATATTATCACTTTTTTGTCCTTCTGTAAGATCAAACTCATGAACGCGTGGAGGTATCAAATTGAAATTAATATCAAATACATACTTTATACAAATTAATCGCAATCAAAAGATACGGCCGTTTATTCTCCGTTCATGTCGCATATTTTAACACTAGTAAGGGAATCATTAGCTATAGGATACATGCAGCAATTTCATGTAGCCGAAAAATCCGAAAATTGTAATTTTTTTAATTATTAAATTAAATATTAATTATTAATTAAAATTAAATATTAATTGTACTTAGTTTTTTTTAATTGGGTAAATCTTTACTGCCGGCCTAGCATGACAAGCGCGACAAAATTTTGTCTACCGTTTTCTCGTGTTTCAATCGACTATCGCTTTATTTCTTTCGGGTCTAACATGACAATTACACTTAAAACTCGACTTTTCATATCAAAAATAGATACATTTGTCGATCCAGATATCTTTTCTATCAAAATTGTCGATGTCGAGATATCGAGATATTTAACATCTTAGTTTGTCTTCTCTCGCGCGAGATATATCTCGTGGCGGTCATGCTAGCCCGGCTGAACTAAAAGTTTGTATGGAACCGCACGACGACTCGCACTTGGCGACTTTTTTTTTAATGAAGAGGATAAAACGATCCTCTTACTTATTTAGGTCATTTCCCTGCGCGTACTTTGATAGCGAGTAAAAAGAAAAACGAAAGCTTGGTCGACCTGAGTGCACCAATCGCCTTGTCTCATTGCAAAAGCGACTAGGCTCAAGATAGTGTTGAGTTGATTTCTTTTTAAATGTCGAACGCATGAGACTCAGTTGGTGGCAGGCGATACCCCAGTCACAGAACACCAGTCAATGTTGCGCTATCGACCTATGTTTTTGTATCGCAAACGTGCAAGGCGCACGTCAAGGCTTTTCCATCTATGGATGGTGGTTCGTATTCCGATCGGAATTACGATATTCTTCCCACCGGTTTTATGCCCGAAGTGACCAGACAGCGAAATCAAGTTTAACAGAAAATTATAAATGTCGTCCTGGCGGGATTCGATCCCGCGTCTCATCGATTTTCGTTCTGGCCTCAAAGATCTATTTAGACCTCTCCTCTTTATTTTTTTAATGTCCTTCTTCCAAAAAATGGGAGTTAAAAATAAATTGTGGAAAGACGGAGGCTATTATATTCACAATTATTGTACCAATCACCAAAAATATAGGAGTTATACACAGAACAGAAGAAGGAGGAGTTATAAACCCAGGATCACAAACAACTTTTGATGTCAATTGCCACCACAATTTGTAATTATTCTACAAATTTTAAGAACACCAAAAATCGGCTCGTCTAAATTAAGTTAGTTTACTTAAATTAGACCATCAAAAGATTAAAATCAAAATAGTTTAGGCATAAAGTGTAAATAAAATCTAATATATAAAATTCTCGTGTCACAGTTTTCGTTGCCATACTCCTCCGAAACGGCTCGACCGATTCTCATGAAATTTTGTGTGCATATTGGGTAGGTATGAGAATCGGACAACATCTATTTTTCATCCCCCTAAATGTTAAGGGTAATCCACCCCTAAATTTTATTTTTTATTTTTTAGACGAAATTTTTTGTTTTTATTTTTTTATAATGTGGCATTAAAAATACATACAACCCCTGCTTTTTTGTCAAAAAATATTGACCCGTGCGAAGCCGGGGCGGGTCGCTAGTGTTCTATAAAAAAATATTGAATGTATATTATTTAGCGGCCAAAACTATTCTTTTTTATAAATAAATCAATACAGTGTATTCAGAGCCGTGAATGGTAGAAAAATAGCCAAAATATCGCACTGTCAGAATCAATGGAAAAATAAGATATATTATTTTTAATTATTTTCAAAAGCTATTGAAAATAAATTGATATAATATTGTGTCCTAAAAATAATACAATGGTATGCAATTGGTTAGTAATGTTTTTAATTTGTTACATTTAAATTATATTACGAATTAAAATATACTACGTACCTATATTATGTAATCATAAAGTACAGTTTCTTTATTTTTCAGGTACTTAAATCTGTTCGATTACATTTCATAATTTTTGTGATCTAGCGCCATCTTTTAAACATTCACACTTCGTGTGATATTTGCAGTTTATGTAGTTTAGTTATTATGCTCTGATCCCAATAGGTAGCGCTGATATTAATAAAAAACCTTTTTTTATATGTATTTTATACTATAGATGATCTAAGATGACCAATGTGATATAAATATTATTATTATTATTATAAAATAAATGTTTTCAACTGTGTTAGCATGCATAGTATAATATTTCTAGTTTATGACAATTTCATTGTGGTTGATAACGCCATCTTTGAGTATTTATAAGCATTTCAAGACCGTATTATTATTCCGAGTTTAAGCAACTTAGAATATAGATGGCGCTGCTATAAAAATTATAAAAAAAAGTTCATTTAAAAAAAATCTACGATTAAAATAATTGTAAATATTTATAAGGAAATTTTGGTTGTGGTGCAGATTTCTTAATATACCTAATTGATATAAAATAATCTTAGAATAAGAAATGACTTTGTCTGACTTTAGGTTATTAAGAGCCAGAAAAAATTAATAAAGATTTTTAACCTTATGTCACAAATACGAAATTTTATACAAAATATCACTGCTTTTAGTTAAACACTTTAATTGAATATCATTATTTTAAGAGATACTTTATATATGGAATAATTTGCTTATGACGACTATCGACAATTTTATGCGAACGGACTACTCGAACATTTTCGAGAAATTTACTGTAAAAGTCATTTTATCTGCCATCAATATTCCCGAATATTCAGAAAAAAAGTGAATTCTGACCCATTTCTGAGTCTGTTTCATTTCACTGATAATATTTCTTTACAGTAAAGGTGATCCGTCTGTGCCCTGCCCGACCGAACCATCTTGTTTCTCCGGGATTCGAACTCAGGACCTCCGGTGTCAAACGCATCATACTTACCACTGAGTCACTGAGGTGATCGAATATTCAGTAAATTATACATTTAAATATTACAATATTTATCTAGGGATTTATCATCACCAAATATATTTTTCATCACCAAATTTACCAATCATCTTTTCATATCCATCACGCTGCACCTCCTACATTCGTCGTGCGGTGTGATGACGTACGGACGTGCTTAAATGTAATGTAACGAATTAATGTTAAAATACAGAATCAAGAATACTTAGTTTTGTTGAGTGATGTGTTTGTGAAAAGTCAAAACTTTTGTGGTGTGATACGAAACAATAAAAACAACCAGTGGCACTTTATCACATTTCGTTATAGCAAGTGAATAATATTCTACCCACATTATATCTAAGAATTAAATATTAATTCAATATAAATCCATATGTCATATATTTAATTGACAACTAAACAGTGTTGCCAATTAGAATACTTCCTTATTTACTAGATTACATACAATAAAAATATGTCGAAGTGCACAGCGTGTGGTAAATTTACATCCATTGCGGAAGGTGTTAAATGTACAAAATGTAATAGCCTATTTGATAGAATCTGTATAAAATTCGCTAAAACCGCCAAGATTCCGGAGAATTGGCTATGTCCTGGTTGCGTCAGTAAAATGCCTCGAAATGATAATACAGAGTCTCCCGTTACACGCAGTGATGGTATATCCATGGATAATCATAACCAGGACAGTAATACCATACAATCAGATAAATATTCCAGTCTTTTGAGCGAGCTAAAATTGTTTCGAAGTGAAGTAAAACTGGAGATGTCTTCTATTCGGCAGGAAATTGTTAATTTTGGCTCACGTATGGATAAACTTTTTGATACTGTGAAAGACCTAAGCCAGAAACTTGATAGTGTCGAAGCTAGGGTGCAAATCCTTGAAAACCACGAAACTGATGACAGTGAACTCAATAAAACGGTGGCTAAATTAAAAAGTGACTTGAATGATCGCGACCAGGAGTTATTAATGGCTAATATAGAAATCACTGGCCTTCCGGAGATAGAAGGAGAAAACACTGTGCATCTCGTATCTTTAGTAGCTTCTAAAATAGGCGTTATGATAGAGGAGAAGGAGATTGTCAACGCGCACCGCTGCGGTACTCGACGTGAGCGAAGAGAGGGTGATGCTGGAATGTCACTGTCTAGGCCAATATCAGTTCAGTTATGTCGCCGCTCGTTGCGAGATGATTTTTTACGCAATGCTCGAATTCGGCGTGGTTCTGATACAACCGGACTCGGGTTGCCTGGGCCTACGCGAAGATTTTATGTTAACGAACGCCTCACAAGTTACAACCGAGAATTATTTTACAAGGCTCGTGAAGAAGGTCGTAAATATAATTGGAAATACGTTTGGACCAAGGAAGGGCGTATATACGCACGCTGTCAACCGGACTCTGTCGTAAGGCGTATTCGCAACGAGAGTGACTTAACTTCGGTTTTTGGAAATGGTTCTTTTTGATATTTTATTTTTATTATAGTAGTAGATTTTGTTTTGCTTATTTACTAAATTTTATGTTACTACCTTATGCATCTTATACATTGCTATTATCGTCATATAATATTATAGCAATTCAGTCATACTTTTTATATTGTAAAACTGTATATTACACCTATTTTAGACTATTGCTGACCATCATCCTCCCTCATGTAGTTGTTATTATGAATATTTATAATTGTGAGTATTCCACAGTGATGGTGAGTATTTCCCCTCAAATTGAGGATACTCTGGGTGCTGACTTATGCGACATTTATATTATACAAACATTTTATATATTTATGTGCTTATTTATAGTTAAATATTTTATAATAATGTTCATATTAGGTGTCATTAACTTTCATTTATATTTAATAATTGCCATTTACGTACATACTATATCCTCTCTGTGCACATCTTATATATCTATAGAGCTTGGGATTTTCAGTTTAGAGAATGAAATATGTTTTGTTTGCAGGCGTGGAACACGCTACATTATTAATCACTTTAATAATGATTAAAACAAAGGAGTTAAAAATTGGTCTTATCAATCCAGGCTCTTTAGGTACTAAACACGATGAGTTCGCGCTGGCAATGGATTACCATAATGTTGATATAATGGCAATCAATGAGACGTGGTTAAGACGTGGTGAAGAAGGCAAAGCCCCTAGACTACCAAATTACCGATTGATACACGTTCCACGTCCAACCAGTGTACGTACTAGAGGTGGAGGTGTTGGCTTCTATGTGCAGAGAAACTTGCGTATTCGAAAACTTGCACACCCTGAACTTGCGTCAGTGGAACAAATGTGGATAAGCGTTTCTGGTGTCGGAACTAAACTAGCAATTGGTACTGCATATAAGCCACCGTGGCTCGATATTGACATATTTTTAGATGGCTTGTCGGACACTCTTGCGTTATTCACTACGTTTGATAATATAGTCTTGTTGGGTGACTTTAATGTAAATTTACTAGACAATAATTTACAAAGTAATAAAGTAAAAGCTTTTCTCAATTACTCTAACCTTCATCAGTTTGTTGACCAGCCTACACATTTTACTAACCATAGTAACTCACTGCTTGACTTAGTATGTTCAAATGTAAACCTTACTAGAATTTGTGTGGATTATATTCCTGACCTGAGTGGTCATGCTTTAATTACATGCACGTTAAAACTAAGTAAACCTCTCAATAAACAGCCTAAGTGGATAGAATTTAGACCATTGAATAATATCGATTATTCTGAATTGGATCGATATCTTGAATTATTGAATTGGGACCCTCTTTTATTAAGTGATGATGTTAATTTTATTGTAAATGCTTTTAATGAAATCATACATTTAATATTTGATAATGTAGCTCCAATGAAAAAAATCTATACAAAAAATAAAAGATTGCCTTGGATAACATACCCGGTAAAAAAAATGATGCAATTGCGAAATGAAGCCCAAAAAAAGTACAAAGCGACTGCCTCAAATGATGATAAAGAAAGATATAAAAACCTCAAAGTGTTCACAAATGAAGCCATCTTTAACGAAAAGCGTGCTTTTTTTAATCAACACATAAACTCCAAAATTGGAGACTCTCGCTTGCTCTGGAAAAATTTAAAGAAGACAATCTGTTATAAAGAAGATAAAGAGGATTTTATAATTCCATCACACCTCAATAATCCAGATTTAATTAACAAAAGTTTTCTTGATGTTCCTGGAAACGACGAGATAAATGAAAGTGATGTTCAATTCTTTAACAAACAACGTTACTCTTCTTCTGTCTTTAAACTGTATTCCGTCAGCGAACAGGAAATTTTAAAAATTATTAATTCGCTGCATTCAAATTCTATAGGCATTGATGGCATTTCATTGCAGATGATAAAGCTCACACTTCCCTATACATTAAAGTTAATAACGCATTTGATTAACACATGTATTAATACCGTTACGGTCCCCAAAATTTGGAAAACGGCTATAATTCGACCAATTCCAAAAAATTCGAATCCTACTAGCGTCAAAGATTTAAGACCGATTAGCATTCTGCCCTGTCTCTCTAAGATATTAGAGAAGGTTGTTAGTATACAAATCACGTCCTATATTCAACATAATGATATATTACCTACTTTTCAGTCAGGATTTAGGAAATCCCACAGTACTGTTACTGCTCTTATTGACGTTATTGATAACATCATATCTGCACAGGATTTAGGGGAGGCTTCCATTTTAGTACTTTTAGATTTTTCTCGTGCTTTTGACACAATTAATATTAAAATGTTGTTATCAAAGCTGACTTATTACGGATTCGACCCTGCGACTATACAATGGTTCGAAAGTTATTTATCAGAGCGAGCTCAACTTGTGGAAGTTAAAACTGCAGATGGTAATAAGATTACTTCGGCACCCGTGGAAGTGATGCGCGGAGTACCACAGGGTTCAATCCTAGGACCAATCTTATTTGTACTTTATAGCGCCGATATTGTTAAGTCTATTCAGCACTGCAGATACCACATGTACGCTGATGACATTCAAATGTATCTTTCATTTAATCCCAGTGAAACTCAGTCAGCCGTAAATAACATAAATGATGACTTAAATAGAGTTTCAATGTGGGCGAGAGCAAATTCTTTAGTTTTAAATCCCCTTAAGTCGAAGTTCATGGTAATGGGTACTAAAGTTCAAGTAAAAAACATTATTTCGCATAATACTGGAATTCATATGGGATCGAATGATATTGAAAGGGTTAACCTTGTACGCAATTTGGGGGTCCTTCTATCAAGTGATATGCGTTTTGAAGAGCACATTAATGAAAATGCGCGTAATTGTTTTTACAGGCTCAAAATTTTATATCGTGTGCGAGACCTTTTGAGTACTGACTTACGAGTTAAGCTTTGTGATGCATTAATTTTATCCAGGTTGAACTATGCGGATACTCTATATGGACCTCGTTTATTGGCGCGTACGGAACGCATTATTCAAAGAGTTCATAATGCCTGTGCGCGTTTCTGCTATAATATTCCACCACGCACGCACATCTCCCCTTATTTAGACAAAGCTAACTCATTGTACATGGTATTTCGTCGGGAATTACATTTAAGTGTGCTTCTCTTCGGGATAATCAAATCTGGACAACCATCATATCTACATAAGAAGCTCAAATGGGTTAGCAATGTCTACAATACAAGACTAGCTATAGGCAGCAATCTAGCAACAGCAAGACATTTTTCTTCGGCGTTCCGTGGTAGTTTTCACTATGCTGCTTCTAAGTGTTGGAACAATTTGCCACCACCTCTTCGTGACTTAAAATCGGTTCAAGCTTTAAAAAAAAACCTTAAATTATTTTTAATAAACCACCAAAAGCAGTTACCACGAGCCGCTAGAGTACAGCCTACTTTTCTTATGTCAGAGCGCATTACTCACTAAAAACTTAATCCTTTCCTCTTCGTCTCGTTCACGCACAGCACATCAATATGTCTTTTATTCATCATCTCGCAAACTTCATCTACTTTATCATTCATCCTCTAACATTCAACGTCGCAAAACGGCTCTCCGCGAACCACTTTTCGCCCCCAACGGAAACGAGACATGACGGGTTGCGAACCACATCGCTGCCATTTATTTTATTATTTTTAACCATTGCGTTCCCACGAGTAACGGAGAAATATACTGTCCATCCTAGCATTCCTAGCAGAGCTCCGGGTGCTAAGACAACGCTAGCCTTTATCTGGGGGCGCATAATCCCAGGGCATATGGCACGCTTGCGACTAGGCTCACCCCTAGCCATGCAACCATCGGCACGGCAGACCTTGGTTTGGCGGAAAGGGAAAAGGGAGAAAAGGAGAGGACGGGAAAGGAAGAACTGGTGGAATTGGGAAGGATATAGGGTAAAGGATACTGCTTGCTTGGAAAAAAAAAAGGGGAGAAGCAAGCAGTAGCTCGAAAAGCCTCGCAGGGCAAAAAAAGGGTCGCATACCCGTGGTATAATACCCAAATGGATATTAACCATTAGTTAGGAGACTACCTCCTGAAAAATCTAAATAACAATCTAAAATAGGTATACAAAAATTTAAATAACAGCGACATCTGCTTCAATGTCTGCGCAATTGCCAGCACCTTCTGGGTAAAGTCTTCTGATGCAACACACTGTCCTTCATCCTCCGCCAATATATAACCACTAGTTTCAGTAAATAGTATTTATTTCCAAAATTAGCCTTGGGTCTTTTGACCACTTTTGTCTGATCCACAGCATAATGCTGAGCCAGGGCCAATTACTACCACAAAACCACAACACACACATTTACACACCTTTGGATAAATAATTTAATCATTTTTTCTCTTTTTAATGATTACTAGTGGACCCCGCAGACGTTGTTCTGCCAAAATATTGGCTTCGAAATTATACAATTATTCTTAGATTGGAATATGCCCATTTGCCCACCGCTGTATGTGAAAAAAGATTTTCCCGCTTTTCTGTTGAAATTTTTCCTGAATTTGCTATAAACATCACGGAGCCCGAGACCTTTCCAACGAATGCAAAACCGTGGAAATCGGTTCATGCGTTCTGGAGTTATAGCGTCAGGAAGGAAAACCCGACTTATATAAAAAATATAGTAGAAATATTATTGTTATTTTGTGTGTTTCTGTGTGTGTGTTTCGTTGGTAATAAATGTTATGTCTATATGTCTATGTCTGCATGTATTTTTACGTATACAATCGGTAGAAGCATCTTTGAACTATAAAGTAAAAATATCGTGTAATCGGAGAACCTAAAACGTGTCTCGTATCCCTTCTTTTCAGATCCCACTTGCAAAACCGCAAGCGCACAGCCAGTCCGTGTTTGTAACATCAAGCGTTTTGTCAGTTGGCAAAATATATATTTATTGTTTTCGAATTAAATAGTAACAGAAAATTTGTTTAAGTGAATACTTAAGGTGAGTGGTCATTGATGTTATGTGCGTTGCGATTACGGTAATATAATTATTGCAAGCATTTGGCGATTGTGACATAATATGTATAAACTGGTATTATGAATGTGAAAGCGTGTTTGTTTATTTTTACATCGAACGGAAGAACGGACGTAATATATCTGCACAGATTATGTATATTTTTGCGTTTAAAAAATTGCACGAGTTTCTCGCTGCTCTTTTCTTGGTACATGCAACATTTCGAAACGGTAGTAGATTTAAAAAAAAAGATAAACTGAGCTTTTTATATTTAAACTATGTTAAAAAAGAGAATAGTGGACTATTATTTATCCCACGGATAATATACGCGATGCCACAACAAATACTTATAGTACAAGATATATGACTAAACAATATTTCTATAGTAATTCTAATAAATATAATAAAGAGGAAATACTTGTATTTTTGTAAACTCAAAAACTACTGGACCGATTTTATAAATTCTTTCACCAATAGAAAGCTACATTATATATATTACAGCGAGTAAAATAGGCTATTTGTGTATAATACATCTGTGTTGCTCCCGTGTGAAGCCGGAACGCGTAGCTAGTATATTATAAATTAAAATTTATTTAATAAACTCAATATATTAATCGATTTAATATTTAGCTAAGATATTTTACGTAGCTAACGAATGTTATATAGAGTTTATATATAGGTACAAAAGGCATATAACTGTATTGCAAAGGCACTTACTTATAAAGAAAAAATATAAGTTCAGACACATAAATATCTGTCTTATACATGCGGATTTGGAAACTCAAAAACAATAACTATTTTATCTGTAGATCGTCAATAAGGAAAATTTAAAATATTATTGTACGCACTCTTTTAATATAAAAACCAGGCTGACAGAATTGCAGTCGGTTAATCTACGATCAATATCGAATCAATATAGAACAGGAAAGACATACTTTATTGGAAAGTCACTAAAATAAATTAAATAATAAAAAAAACAACTACATAAAAATACAACAAACAATTTTTGTTGCAATAATTATAATAACATCTGCCTCTTTCTAAAATTAAGTGATGAACTGAGACAAAAGAAAGCTATACAATAACTTTATTTGACTTTGAAGATTGGATTGCGGATATTAAATGTACACTCACTTGAAAATATCAGTAGTCTAATTAGTGAAGCTAAGATTTCTGATACAAATATGTAATTCGCAGTTGTACATTTTAAATTAATGATAATCTAGAAACAAAACACTTATGTTGATTTCGGTTAAGTATTAACTATAACATTGTTTACATGACCGGTTTTACGCATTACGTGTAACTTTCATCTTACGCATTGAAGCGAATAGCGCTGGTATAATTTTTAATAGTTATGTAAAAGAAAGTAGGTTAATTTCAAGTTAGAACTTTGTCGCAATATTGATGCTAAAATCCATAATGTTACATAAAAGGAGATGCTGAGTTATATATTGTTTACAATATCGACAGAAAAGCGTGATAGTAAATAGATACGGAATACTTCAGCCACAGAACATCAGTCAATGTTGCGCTGTTAACCTATTTATTACTTCTGGTGTTCAGCAATCTACACATTGAAGCTGAAATACACGGTTTACCGGATTGTAATTTTTATGTTCCTTCCATCCGTGTAATGCAAAGTGTAAAAAATATTTTTTTATCAGATCTAACAGGGACCTAGCTTTTTAATCCCTAGGGAGTAAAAGTGATTTGAATTTAGAATGTGGATATTGTTAGTAAATGTTTCAATCACCTAAGAGATCGATCACGAAGAATGTATGAAAACATTACTGGCTGTCAAAAAATAATCCACGCGCGGACCAAATAACAAAAAAAAAAATCTGTAACACATTCTTTCTTTTGTTATTGTTTGTTCAAATTCGGATTTAAGATCTTTCATTATTGTTCAAATATAAATATTAGCGTTAAATTATTTCTGTTTCTTATTGTTCCTAACTGTATGTAAATAAATAAATGAGTTCATGAGTTGCACTTACTTATTTTCTTAACGAAAGTGATAAAAAGTAGAGTGTTCACCTCGGGAGCGACACTATTTTAAGCTCGAGTGATGTACTTTGAAATCTAGAAACGAGGGATTCTAGAAACGAGGGATTCTACTCTAGAATCCTTCGCTCCACTATGGATTCAAAAACACTGTTAATAGTGGTTAGCCCCTTGGTAAACAATCTAGTAATAAACATTCGAATTGAATTGGCGTTTGCTTTTGAAGTAAGGCATGTCAATGAGTAAGGCATACGAGGGTGAGGTGAAAAGTTCTCGGCCTGACAATCAAAGAATCCGATTTTCAGTAAAAAAATGATTTTATATCTCTACATGATCTTCCTTGACTTCAATGCACTTGGTCCAGCACTTCTTCAATATCAGTATTTCTTCCCGGAAATGAAAGTCTGGAAGAGTGTGAAAATATCCATCTACGGCCCTCTGAACTTTTTCATTGGATGCAAAGCGCTTCCCAAAAACAAATTTCTTCAAGTTTTTGAATAGATAGAAGTCTGAGAGTACCTGATCAGGAGAATAGAGGCGGTGGCCAAGCAAATCACACCCCAAATTCCGCAGTTTTCCTATCGCCAATGCACCGTTGTGAACAGATGAGTTGTCCTGGTGAAAGATATTTTTTTCTTCTTCAAGCCAGGACTCTTGTCGCGAATTTTGGCATCGAGCTGATACAGAAGGCTAAAGTAATATTCGACTGTAATTGTTTTACCTTTTTCAAGGTAATAAATTAACAAGATCCCTTTCACATCCCAAAATAAGCTGGCCACAACTTCTCCAGCAGATGCGATCGACTTCGCTTTCTTTAGCACTGAACAACAGACTTCCACCCACTGTTTGACTGTTGTTCTGTTTTTGGCGTGTAATGGTGAACCCATGTCTCATCCATGGTGATAAATCGCCGCTCAAAATCGATCGGATCCCTATTAAATCTGTTCAAAGATTGCTGCGAAAAACTTTCGCGCAATCGCTTTTGATCAGCATTCAGCAAATGCGGCACCCATCTCGCGCACAGCTTTTGCATGCCTTATTCTGTGTGCAAGATGTTTCATACTATTTCGTCTGGTACGCCACAGTCTCAGCTATCTCACTCACTTTCACTCTCTTATCGTGTAATACGATATCATGCAGTTTTTCGATGTTTTCCGGTGAGATTGCAGTTTTTGGCCATCCTTCACGTGGATCATCTTCAGGGAACATGTGACCACGTTTATATTCAACTGCCCACTTTTTAGCGGTTTACTGGGAAGAAGAAGAGCCCCGTAAACTTTTATCAACTTTGGGTGAATTTCCTTGGGGGTAAATTCGTCAAAAATGAAGAATTTTCCGACCGCACGATATTCAAAATTATCCGTTTTAACGAAATGCGTGCAAGACGTTTACTGGATCAGTAAGTGTAAAAAAACTACTTGACAGAACAAGTTGAAATTTGTCATAGGAACTACTAAAAGATGCACCTAGGCGAGAAACATATTTTTTTACTGATTGGAACGCCCTCTCTATGTCAGGCCGAGAACTTTTCACCTTGCCCTTGTATATAGTTTGTTTACAAAGTAGAGAGTATTGTCCTTCAAACTCAAAAACCGGAGTCAACGTGCTCAGAGCCGAGAACATGTATGATATGAAGTTTGTATGATATCATTATTAAATTCAGAACCTTAGTGTCGATGACCTCTTTTTAAAATAATCTTTATATGAATTTTTGTCGAAGTAAAGACGTTAATTAATAAAGTGAATTTCCGAGTCCCTTAGTGGGACATGGGGCAGATACATTTTTTTTGTGTTTGTTTCATTGATCAAAGTAAGGCATGTCAATGAGTAAGGCATAATATATAGTTTGTTTACAAAGGAGAGAGTATTGTCCTTCAAACTCAAAAACCGGAGTCAACGTGCTCAGAGCCGAGAACATGTATGATATGAAGTTTGTATGATATCATTATTAAATTCAGAACCTTAGTGTCGATGACCTCTTTTTAAAATAATCTTATAAGAATTTTTGTCGTAGTAAAGACGTTAATTAATAAAGTGAATTCCCGAGTCCCTTAGTGGGGCATGGGGCAGATACATTTTTTGTGTTTGTTTCATTGATCATGTTTCTTTCCACATACTGGTGATCAGCCTGCTCTGCCCTGCACGACCGATACAATTTTTTTTAAATCGTATATTCCCGGCATTCGAATCCAGAACCTCAGGTTCTAAACGCATTGCACTAAATATCACTGAGCCACGGAGGCGGTCCAATTAAGTTATATCCATTTTTAAGTTCCATACCTGGCGTGAATAGGTAGATAAGTCGACTTGCATATTTTTTTTTAAATCATAATAGGCATTGGGATGTTTTTTTAGCAAGTCGACTTATTAACCTATTCACGCCAGCAAAAATATGAAATAGGAAGATTTTTGTTTTTTGATCTCGACCATTATAACAAAAATCTAATTTTATACTAGTGTATATATTAGCCAATATTGTAATTTAGAAGCACATTGCTTGCGTGCAAGGTTAGTGTAATAAACAAATCAACCACGTAATTGTACTGCAGCATAAAAAAATACGCCGGCTCACACTAGTTCGATAAGGCATTTTACTATAGTGAAACAAACCTAGAAAATTAAGCAAGTAAGAAATCCAATAAACATCGAAGTTCGCTTTCCAATCTTATAGACTAGTAAATATAATAACTGTGTTTGAGTGAGTGTGGTGTCACACGAAATACACGCCTAAAATAGTTAATAATAAGCTGCTGACTATACCCTAGAAATAAGAGAAATCCCGAGTCCCCTTGCGGGGTCTGCCTCATGCAGATTACAGACCCATTTGTGTCTGTTTCACTGATCATTATTCTTTTTACAACTAGGTGATCAGCCTTCTGTGCCCTACCCGACTGAAACAATTTTTTTATATCTTGTTTCCCCGGGATTCGAACCCACGACCTCCGGTGCTAAACGCATTGCGCTTACCTCTGAGCCACGGAGGCGGTCGATATAGACAAACAGATAAATATTTTAATACCCTAGAAATAGCCCTTTATTTTTCTTACACTTTAATGATTACGCCTTGAAGGAATAAGTGGTAGCCACTTGCATGACTCTAAAATCAAACTTCGTATTAAATAGAAATCAATACATAATCTTAGGCAATTACAGGAAGGTTATTTTATTCACAGAACATGCTTATATTTTCTTAACTTACTGAGTATATATTTTTGTTACAGATGTGGCTAACAGTTTTAGTTGTTATTGCTATAATTATCCTGATACTCTACTTAGACACTGTCAAACCAAATAAGTTTCCTCCGGGTCCAAAGTGGCTCCCAATACTCGGTTGCGCCTACGAAATACAAAGAATACGAGAGAAAAGTGGATATTTATATAAATGTATTCGGGAAATAACGAACATGTATTCTGATGATGGGTCAGTAGTCGGAATCAAAATTGGGAAAGATCGCATCGTGCTGGTAAACAGTCTCGAGGCGAATAAAGAAATGCTTTACAATGAAGACATTGATGGTCGTCCAAAAGGGATATTCTATCAGACAAGAACATGGGGAGAAAGAAAAGGTGTATTAGTTACTGATGGTGAGCTGTGGAAAGAACAGAGACGCTTCCTTATCAAGCATCTGAAAGAGTTCGGCTTTGGTAGAAAGGGTATGTCTGAAATATCATTTTCTGAAGCAGCACATGTCGTTAAAGATCTGTCAAAAGCTACTGGAGATAAAGGTAGCGCTGAGTTTGTAATGCACAATTTCTTTAATACATACATTCTGAACACTCTCTGGACCATGATGGCTGGGATTCGTTACGAACCAGATGACCCACAAATGGTTATCTTGCAGAAACTATTGTTTGACTTATTTGCTGCTATTGACATGGTCGGTTGTGCATTCAGTCATTTTCCTATACTTAGCATCGTGGCACCCAAAGCATCCGGGTATACAGATTTTGTAGCAACTCACGAGCGAGTTTGGCAATTCCTTAGAGACGAAATCGCTAGGCATAAAGAGCGCTTCCATCCAAGTAATGAGGACCAAGATTTTATGGATGTTTATATCAGAGTGTTGAGTCAACCTGGAGAGAAACCAACTTACTCAGAGGGGCAATTAGTGGCTATGTGTATGGATATGTTCATGGCTGGAACAGAGACGACTGCTAAAAGCATGAGTTTTTGCTTCAGTTATTTGGTGAGAAATCAAGAAGTGCAGAAAAAAGCTCAAGAAGAAATTGACAGAGTTGTTGGAAGAGATCGACCCCCTACATTGCAGGATAAACCAAAGTAAGAACGGATTTTTTTACAGTTAAGTGATGTAATATACATATCTATAATAGCTATATACAACTTAAACTACGATCATCGCAGTTATTACCAACGACGCTACTATCCCCACAATCGAAATTTCCAAGACTATTTTTTATATCAGGTCTCACGGCTCATTTGATGGTAGAGTATTTAATTTGGAATTTTTTTTAATTCGTATTAATTCGTATTATTTTTAATTTGGAAATTTGGATTTTCACTGCGTCTATAGACTTTGATTCGTTACGTTTCGATATTTCTCTCACCCTAATTAATAATTTTCCATTGGCTGTCTGTGACACTATTGTACCAATAGGCCATAAAAAACATAAATTCCTCTTTCATTATAAGTTTTTATTTTGGAAGTATTACGAATTATTTGTCATGTCTCAATTCATTAATTTCAGTATGCCATACAATGAAGCCGTAGTCCATGAGAGTGTACGCCATTTTATGGGAAGAACATTTGGAGTTCCTCATCGTGCTTTAAAGGACACATCTCTTGCCGGTTACAGTATTCCAAAGGTGAGGTATTAGTTCTTAAGGATTGAAGCTGGCATGGGTTAATGTTATGCTTACCTTCAGGCGAGTGGTCTTGGGTTCGCTTTCTGGAGAGACAAAAATAGATATTGTTTTAATCGGGCACTCACTCAATTTCCTGTATAGTGGTCATGGTCAGAAACAAAGGTGTATCAATCCCATGCCCCACTAGTTGTTACGGAGATTAATTTTTTCAAATTTCAAACTTGTATAATTCTGCCGGATATTTGGAGACAAAATAACTCATTGCTAAAATCTGCATCTTACAATTTTGGTAACTTTAGCATGAATGAAGGTGTGCTAAGTGCTTATCATAATTATTAAGTATCTGTTGTATATACCTACGACGTATTTCTTTTTAACTTAAATTAATTTAGCATAGATACTTCAGTTACGTTTCTTCAATATGTTTTAATATTGAGCTAATAATTTAAGGTTAACCTTTGATATGCGTGGTCACAGATATGGTCCACTCCTACCACGACACAAACAAAGTAACAAGTACCTTTTTACGCAATTTTAAATATTATTGTTCCCTACAGAGGGTCCAAACTATTTATAAACATACAAGAAGAAACCAATTATTGGATTATCAGATACCAAATAATTATAAGCTTAATTTCATCAGTTTGAAACTTGCCGACAATACGCTCAACGCGTCAAGCCACAGTCGCAAGGCAGACAGGGGTACAGGGGGCCTACCATGAACACTTACAGCAGGTCAATTAAACACTATAATTAAACTGCCCTGCTATTTCGTACCATACTCGTAAGTGGCAAAAAAAACAGGCCAGCCAGTAATCTCATTTTGTCCTGCATTAGCTGATCTGTAGACATAAAGCGCAATACACACTGAGCCCGCCGGGCCGCCGACGAAGTCCGGCGACACAACCCGGCGGCCTGTATCAAAAGAATCATGTCGGCAACATGCGGCCGCACGTGTTACCCGCCGACATGTCGGCAGCTTGGGTACGCCTGCGTTCATTTGCCCGGCGACGCTCGACCACCAAAATTATATGACACAACCACACAAACTTTATCGACACGCGGCAATCACTGACTGCCAAATAAATTTCTCATCTCAAGCCGCCGACATGCCGCCGACCAAATTTTCCGACTTGTAATAAGTGAAGCCGCCAACTAGACCGCCGACAAAAAGTTGCCAACATATGTCGGCGGCCCGGCGGGCTCAGTGTGTATTGCGCCTAAAGGTTAATAACTTTGGATCTAACTTATATTATTTCTGTTACAGGACACAATGGTCGTATCCAACTATACGAATATTTTGCTGGATGAGACTCTGTATCCAGACCCCTATGCGTTCAAACCCGAACGTTTTATATCCAATGGAAAGATCTGCTTGCCAGACCACTACTTCCCCTTCGGTTTAGCGAAGCACCGATGTTTAGGCGATGTATTGGCCAAATGCAATATATTTATGTTTACCACAGCTGTGCTACAGAAGTTCTCGGTTCTACCTGTGCCTGGAGAACCTTTGCCGTCCCTGAATCATGTTGATGGAGCAACACCCTCAGCTGCGCCGTTTAAAGCCTTAATTGTGAATAGATATTAAGTATAATTAGTTGATACATTGGGAGTAGAAACTATAGGTACTATAAAATATTTAGAATACGAAATAGGTACGCTTGTTACGGCTGATTTTAGTTACCATCGATATGGTTTTTATAGAGATGGTTTGACGGGTGGAGAAGAACAAATTTAATATTACGAAAAAACCTTTTGAACTTTCACGGTAGGTGAAGTCGGAGGTAAAACAAGTGCCAAGAAATGATCATGAATGTTAGGTTTGGGGGTTAGGTGACCTCTAATCAATACATAAAAATAAAATATTTAATATATTTATTTGGGAAATTTATGCATGCACTGTAATTTGTCATCATCATCACTTATTTTTCCCTTCCTTATCTAAATTGTGATACATCTTAAAGATATCTTTTCGGAAAATACCTGTTTAAAATTTGCTATATGGTTCCAGTAATTCCTAAGAAATGCAAACATTTTAAATAATTTTAACGTTTCAGATTTTTTTTGCGAATATCCTTATAATTATGATAATATATATATATATATTTCAGATATATAATTCACTTTAAAACAAAGAACCATTACAAAATTATAAAAATTCCACCATTATATTTTACGTTTAATTTTGTATAAAATTGGTAATAATAAAATCTTGTTTATTTAGATATATTGCCTTTTTTCCACTAGTTGGACCCTTGAGGCTTTCAGTCCAAATGAAACAATCATGCTGGCCATGTAGGCTTGCAACCATAAGTATGATCGAACAATAGCACCATCAATAGTACACGGTTTTATACATACTGTCGCAGTAAGTAACTGTAACTGACTGACATAAAAACTTAATTTTTTTTCTACGCGCTACACTCTTACAGCCCCCTCTGGCCATGGTTAAGGGCCTATGTCGATGAAGCTCGCCGGCCGACAAATCCCTCTATTGAATGTGAGCAAGCGAGATTGAAATAATTACTTGAGACATTAACAAGTAGCCCCCTTCCACAAGTACATATGACGCATGGACGCTACCACAAGCAATGACATTTAAACGAGCATAACGATCCTTTAAATGTGTACTTGGCTACATAAGAAAATAATAATAATACTAATAGTTATTCTGCAATAATTTGATACCACATGGATCACGGTTTGCTCCCACTTTACATTAAAACAGTCGTGGCTGTTGACGATCGCCCCCGAGTTTGGAAAATGGAAATGCAGCCTAGAGATTCAGTCGCGTTACCTCTTTATACACTCTTGGTGGTCTACCACGAGCTCTTGTCCCCTCTACCCTTCCACTAACTTGATGGTATGTGATAACATAGAAGCCACTTGACACCTACCTTGCGCTCGAATGGGTCGCGGGTTCGATTCTGGCCGGGATGACATGTTTATAATCGGGGATTAAACGAGTAGGAGGAATATCGAAATTATATTATAATATTGAACATTACCACCCTAAAAGACTCCAGCCGGCCTAGTATGACAACCGTGACAAAATTTTGTCGACCGTTTTCTCGTGTTTCCATCGATTAATTATTATCGCTCTATTTCTTTCGGGTGTAACATGACAATTACACTTAAAACTCGACTTTCAATATCAAAAATAGATATATGTATTTGTCGACTGAGATATCTTTTCTATCAAAATTATCGATGTCGATATATAATATATCGAGATATCTTACATCTTAGTTTCTCTTCTCTCGTCCGCGACATATCTCGTGGCGGTCATGCGGCTGGCTGATGGTGGAAGGTAGCCAGAGCTTTCCACCCATCTAGGTACATGCTTATATCCTCACTGTATCGGATTTCATACAAGTGAGATGTTTGATTTTTCTCATCACCACTTTTTATATGATAGCGTTTACATGTTGTTAAGTGATTTGCGTATAGTAGAGGTACCTTATAAAAAGTTATTTTTATTTATTTAGCATCTTTTACGATGCCAAAATTATTTAGCATCTTGTACGATGTCAAAAATAGAGGTTACTAGGAACGTTAAATAAAACAATTTTTGTTTCTAATAGTTAATTGAACATCGACATCCATGATTACATATAATTTACTTGCTAATAGACATAGAAATAGCTGTCGTAGCAAAATAACAGTGAAATAGTTACATCTAGTGAAACTCGCGCAACTGTGGGTTCTGTACTATTTTTGCGTAATCCAATACGACACCTTTAGAAATAGAGAAATATACAAACGTCAATCTTCAAAAGAGACAAATCAACAAACAAACTTTCATATTCATAATATTATTAAGAATTTGAATGTGATAATTGCAATTACAGTTACATATATTTGTGGCGATCATATTTTGGCGTATTTATCGATACGGAGATATCTTATATTTTCAGTACAGAACCCAAAAATAGGAACAATGATATAACTAAAAATAATTAAATAAAACTTAATATTAAGTATTATAAAACGAACATTTTACAATTTTAAATAATCGCAAATAGTTTGGTTAACAATTATATAAAATTATTGTATTAAACAGCTTAAAATAAAATATTACAAACGATTTGATCGCATTTTTAATAATTAATGTGTATAAACTCGTCATTTTCTTAGGTATAACTAATATAGGTAGGTACATAATACGATAAAATCTTAGAAAATTTGATAATACATATTCTAGAATACAAAAATAAAACAGTTTTCTCTAGAACATCTCTTACTAAATTTAATAATTACACATAATAACTAAAAACTTATTAAATTATGCACTTAATTAGGAGTTTGGTATATCGTAAATGATTGGTTCTCTTATGCGTGAATAAATTAATTGAAACCATTTGTTAAAAGGTTTAAGTGTTGTGCGAGCCACTGTTGAATGATTGCTGAAGATATCAAGTGAGCGATAGGAGATATTCATAAAACATACAAACTAATGCACATACCGTTTACGTTATTTACTGGGATTATACCACGTCAGCTTCCATGGGTTAAGTTGGGAACACATTCTTACAGGGTCTTTAGGGTCTCTTTACGACTACCTTTTAAAGCAGTATGATTGAAAGCGTCCTTGAAGATAGAACAAGGCAGTGGTTACAGACTATGTATCAGGATATCACCATCTCTCGTAATCTCAAGTCTCTCGGCAATAATACTGCTTTTAGAGATCGCGGTACCCCTGAATAGCTGCATACTATTTTAAGAACTATCCTTGTCGATTTAAAGTTTTGGTATAAAAGGGAATATTAAGGCCAACAGAAGTTTCTGTACAAAGTATTCAGTGGTAGAGCAGAACAAGGGACCTTGGTTGAATGCTGCGTGACCATGGATCAAGTAAATAACGTAAACGATGAAACAAAAATGAAAAATTATTCTTTTAGACACATAAAGCGGCAAAAGACCAACGCTGAACATAGATGGAAACTAAACAATGTAAATCACTCGCAAATTATTTTTTGTTATAAATAAAACTGAGTTTGAAGTCCATACTGCTTTCAGTCAACGTCTCAAGTCTATCATTAATCAATCTCCATAATATTACAACTAGCAATACGAATCGATCTATCGAATCCTTGAAAGCCATCATAAAAATCAGTCATTATTAATCACCTGGCCGCGTTCTGTTCCCTTACGAGAATTTCACTTATAAAATAATCAATTCCACACTGCAGTTTTAAACCAGGGTTGTTAGGAATGTGTTGGATACGAAGTGATATCTAGTTTCATATTTTTAATTTCAGTATAGTCATTGGTTGGGTCTAGCTCGAACGACTATCGATAAAGTATTCGAATAGTAAAACTGTTAGATGTATGAGAAATTTCATACAAATGATAGCTCGACGATACGAATACTTTTTCGCAAGTTGTTAGTGCTAGGCTCTGAGGTCTATTTCTAGATGTAGGCCTCTTCCATTTTCCTTCAATGATGACTTCATTCTGTTCCGCGTTTTCACAAATCGCATCAGTGTAACGCGTTGGTATCAACGTTGTTTGCTCTGAAACTCGCGAGTTCTCATCCACCCTTTCTATACAGCGTACTCCTTATTCAATTTCAGATATTCGAAATTGGATATCGGGTTTGGATAAGGTTATTTTTCGAAAGTTCATTACCGACGTTCCAAAACATCTCTGGTTTAATTGAATTTCAATAGCAATTTATTAGATTATCGTAAGGGAACACTACGTGACACAGCGCATACACCGATTTTGGCACGTATATTGACATCACAATCTTCAAGCTCGTACACAAGCAAAACTTTCCTTGCCTACCTCTAGTCCTATATTCTCTCGATTCCTGAATAGTAACATCAGTTCGATCTGTAGAGATCAGTAGTATACTTGTATCTTTCCTTAAAATAAAAGATAGTTAAAAGGAAATAATGTGTTAAAATGTCGTTAAATTTACTATGTATTAATTGTAGACTAGTTTCGAAGCGAAAGATATCTTTCGTTTTTATTATAAATTAGGTCTTATATAAAACTAACGCCATTTCAACGCATATTAATAGAAAATAAATACTAAGTATTCAATAAAAGCAAGCAGAAAAGCGAAGCTTATCCTAATTACACCTAGTAAATCATCAGTCACATTTATTAGATAAGAATACTTAACTACAAACTTTGGCTAAGATTTAAATGGTTAACTAGTGTATACAAATTCAATTCCCCTAACCATACACTCCCTGTAAACCCAGTAACTTCCATCATGGCTGTCACTCATGGCTTAAACCAAATAAGAAAATCATTTACATGAAAATCGAATATCGTTCACATACTGTTTTTAATGTTTTAGTGTTGAGTAGGACATACAAGAGGCGGTACATTTGTCCCGGACATGACGAAGAATGTAAGAGCGGCTCGAAACATCAAATGTCATATTAATACTCGCTAGTACAAATGACGCTCCGAGCTTCATACGCCTCGCCTCATTTGAAGTGGGACATTGTACTGGCTCAGAGTGAAAAAGAGGCTACTCTTACAAACTCTTTTTAAAGTCCTGTACTACCCAACACTAGTGTTTTTACCTTTTGTTATCAAGGTTTGAGTAACGACTCAACCAACTATTATCAGTTTGCTATTAGGTTACCGCAGTGGCAGATTTACCAACAGGCTGAGTAGGCTTGAGCCTAGGGCGGTAGGTTTTAGGGGCGGCAAATTTGGGGACCAATTTTCTTCTTACGTGTCTTACAGAAATCAAAAATAATTCTGTAGAACGTTTTATGATTTCTTCAACATATATAGCCGATGACTTTTCCCTCTTCGCTTTCATTTTAGATTCAACGATATATCAAATTTCTATATCCTATAGTAAAATACCCAGTTCGCCGCCCCGATCCAGTTAAATTCCAAGGTATAGGGTATAGCCTAAATGTGTAAATGTGTAAATCCGCCACTGGGTTACCGTATAATAGCCGAAACAATATCAATAACTATTTGTACGACACTGGCTAGTCATTTAATTGCATAAACCTTGTTTTGAAATCGATACATCTGAATACAACTTGATGTATATTCTAAACATTATAATAGTGAGAAAAAACTACAATAGATATTATAAATGCAGAACCTCATTAAGCTCGTAATGTTATAGAATATATAATTGAGCGTTGAGGACGTTTACTTATATAAAATGGCGACCAGGGGCTGTACCACGATCTCTAAGAGCAGTATTATTGCCATCTTTACGAGGGAAAGTGACACGCGATACATATCGAGGCAACAAGAAAGTCACAATACATAAAAATAAGAAATTGAGATAAGTATACCTTAAGAAAGGCAATCACCAATTTTATCTGCTAAAAAACCTCATAATTATACTGCGATTCCTCGCCGAGAGATTGCATTTAATACATTTGTCACCGAGCCACTTTAGCGGCGTAAACGTAATATCAAATATATAAAATAGAACAAATATCTTTAGACTTTAATTTTCATAAAAACAAAATAGAGCATTACATAATGTTCTTAAATATAGTTTGCCAGAAAAATTAAAATAGAGGTCTAAATTATAAAAAAAAAATAAAATCGTGATTTCCCAAAAACTAAATTTTTTGTGTTGTGACACTCTCGTTGCCGATGTGCGATATATATACAAATATACCTGTCCCTTTCTATCGTGAAGGACGCCTGCAATACTGCTTTAAAGCCCATATTTCAAGACGTGTCTCAGTTTTGAATCTAGTTTTTTTTTCTCTATAGAATTGACATCTTGACAGTTATCAAGAATAGATTACGACTTAAGTAACGTCTTGCAATACGGCCTCTGGTTAGGCCCCAAATTTAGATATTCTTATTTCATATAATCCTTAATTAGGTATTAATCAATTCTTAATTTATTTAATAAAATTAAGTGAAAATGCACAATATCCTTATTTTATGTTAATGTTTTGATTATATCTAAACATCGACGACATACATATATTTTTGGGCGTGAATGTACGGAACTTGGTCTTGAGCGGAAGAGAACGGATATACTCGTAGCTGAAGTACCTCCAGCTACAGTATTGGTTGAATTTTTTTTATTTACTGTTATGAGCAAGCGTTTTGCTGCTGTTTCACCTGATGGAGAGGCATAACTCGCATGGTCTTAAATGTCTTTTGTGAACTTCTCTTCATTTGAGGCTTGGATATATCCGATCTCTTTTTTTAAATTGCGATCCCTGCATTTGTTTGATTAATGTTATATAACTTCTCATGTAAAACATCACATACTGAATGAATGTTATTGATAAGACTATATTTTTAACATTTTGAGATATGAATATCGCTCTCAACCGCGAACCGTAAAGACACCTTTTCTTTTTTTTTTCAAGCATATTCTAACACATAAATATTGAATATATTAAAACATGGGTATATTTGAATGCACGCCATGATTCCCTTTGGTTTCAAGTCTTGTTTAATGGGCCCAATGTTAGCTTATCTGCTAATTCATTAACTTCTTTCTTTTCATAATATAGTGCAGTAGCATCATATTTTGTTTATCACTTGGAAATTTACTTTGATGTTTTATTGAGATGTTGAAGGTTTCTTGGACCCTTATCGATCTTGTAAAGTTTATTATCCCCGCGTATTTTAAAGTTACCACTTTTATCAATTCATTTATGTAGTTGTTCTCTAAATTAAAAAAATAACATAATTTTATAACAAGTGACTATTTTGACATTCACAAAAATATTCAATAAAAAAACGTATAGCAAAATAAAGGTAAAATATACTTCTTCAAATTAATAATAACATAAATAATAAAATATTATCCTTAAAATAAAACAATAACTAAACTAATTTTTAGGTACAAAAAATAACGAATAACAACAAATAACAAACAAAAATTAAAACATACTGCCCCTTGTAGAGATTTTGAAGATAATATTGAAGTCCGTTCATTCATTAAATCTGACAGTCGAAATAAAACAAGGGAACAATACGTTTTACCCGTAACGCTTTGGATATATCGTTGTAATTTTAACATTTGCCAAGTCATCTAGTAGAACTCCTAATAACTTACAATCAACAACAAATTAAAACCATATATTCTTTGGATCCGCTGGCATGATAGACATGGGTAACACTGCGCTGCGCCACGCAATTGCGCCAGCACGCTTCACTGCGCAGGGTGAGTCAGCTCACACATTCAAAATGTTTTGGCGCACGGCGCAGTACCTAACACACTGAGTGAACTATGAGCGTGGCGTTGCGTGCGTTTCGGAGGTTTCACTGCTCGCTTTGCGCGTCCAATTTTGTTGCGTCGTGGCGCAATTTTGAGTTGACTCAAGGAGCCGACGCACTATACTGCGCCTGAGTTGCTGAGTTGGCGCGGGAAATTTTGCTGAGTTACCCATGTCTATGGCATGATCAATACTTTAGCCATGTATTTATAAAGCAACATGTTCTACGACAAATTGTTGTCTTAGCACTAGTGCAGTATGTTGTGCGAAGAAGTTCGGCAACGCTGCATACCAATAATCAAATGGTGCGGCAACATCGCGCTGTTAATTTACAATTGTAGCGAAATAAATCCATGACTTTGTCTAAGATTACGACTTATGAATAAATTATCATTAACAATAAATAGAAATAATCTTTATTGTACACACCAAAACACAGCATTAAAAATAAATATCTAAGATATGTTAGAAAAATTAATACATGGTTCACCAAAATATATCTATAACAATTTATATTGTGTGTAGCAGCTTTTGCAGGTCAATCGGGATACTACAATTTATCACAGCATCGAATTTCAATAGTAACCATTTGTCGTCCGCGTCGCTGAGCCTAATGAAATAATAAAAATATTATTGATCGTTAGGTATTAGAAGTTCTGATCTGAAAGGTGTTTAATCACGCAGTATCTGGTGGTTGTTGTATTTCATGTAGGCGTTGTGTGGGAAGGTGGGCGGAGGAATCGGGATGGCCTGGCGTCATTCCTTCTGTTCCAACGTTTTCAGGTCAATCTGGAAAAGAGAACGAGTTCCGAGTAGTAATGGGTCTGAGCAGTGTTCTCAATCTAAATCCAGGCAGCTATCGTACCAGGACCGTAAAATTATCGTATATGGATCAAAATTATCGTATCCATCTGAATAATGACTAGTCATTGAGGTACAGATGGCGCTTAGTCGCTCAAAAACGTGCCAACGATAAATAAAATTAAAAAATTGATATCAATAAGAACTAAGCGTACGAATTGACGTATCATTGAAAAATATATAAAAATAGATATTTTTTATGTTAGATATCGACAGACGAGCATGAAGTTCACTTGATGGTATGTACCCCAGCTACAGAACATCAGTCAATGATACGCTGTCATACTTTTTACTTCAAGCATTCGAAATAATCGAAATTATCGTACAATCTGCGTACGATAGCTGTAGTGTACCATTGTACATCGTACGTAGTATTAGTTCCGAACACTGGGTATGGATCTAACTTACTTAAGTTAATAATATTAAAATAATTAATAGTGTTGTTCTCTATAAAACCTAATAAGAATTATATTTTAACGTCAACCACCTATATAATATATATCCCATACAAACGACTCACTATCCAAACACAGGAATAAATAAGAAAAATCTGGTAGGATTCGAAAATGCAACCCATTGTAACGCAAAGCAGGTGCATCACATCAATGAGCCAATTGTAATTCTTGTTTGATATTTTATGTATTTATAGAAGTTTTTAATAATCTAATATACAGACACACGATTATTTAGAATATAGCATGTAAATCATATATAAACGTAGGTAAATACCTACATTTATATATGATTTACTTACTGAAAATATGATTAACTATGATCTTTTATAACTTTTCTTGAATGGTTTTCAGGTGTTTTCACAATACAGTACGTTATCTATATGTGTGGTACGTTTTTTATTTATTCAGATATCGACAGACGAGCATGAGGTTCACTTGTTGGTAGGTGATACCTCAGCCACAGAAAACCATACACTGAAACTGAACTATCTATCTATGAACGGTGGTTCGTTACCCGGTCGGAATTAAGATATTCCTCCCACCCGATCAATGCCCGAAGTTACCAGACGTGGGGAAAACATGCTTACAGAAAATTATAAACATGTCATCCCGGTGGGATTCGAACCTACGATCCATCGATGCGCATGTGTTCTACCGAACCAACGAGCCCGTCAAGAAAACGTTGTTTGATCAAATGCAGGCGTGGGATTGTTTCTTTTCGCGCGATTATTCCTTATTAGTTCAGACACATTTGAGCGGACCGGAAGCGTATTTAATAATGTCAAACTGATGTTTGTTTCCTTAGCTTATCGAATTAAAAAAAAAGACTTGTTCGATCAATGTGATAGTTTTAAGTAGGTAGGAATCAGTTGCCACTCTCATTGATTCTTCCTATGGTCTAAGAGCCCGTGGGAGATCGTCCTTCACCGATCTGATAACCAGATGAGACGTATTTTTTATTAAATATTTTTTATAAACAAATATGCCTATAATTGCTTGCCTATCGAAAAGTGGTACTGGCTATTTTTAATAAAAAAAAAAAAAAAAAAAAAAAAATTATTTAATTTAATTTTTAATTTTATTTATTTATTTATTTAATTTTTTTTTTAATTATTTTGACTTACCTGTTTACACCTGCTTGCCAGGTAGTTATACACTGAAATGAGTAGGCAAGCATACCTAGGCATATTCTGTGTATCAAAAACTATCAGTAAAATAAATTTCATTTGGTTATCAAAAGTATGAAGGTGATGAAAAAAAAATCGATAAAAGTTAATTTAATTAAAAATAGCCATGACCACTTTTCGATAGGCAAGCAATTATAGGCATATTTGTTTATAAAAAATATTTTATAAAAAATACGTCTCATCTGGTTATCAGATCGGTGAAGGACGATCTCCCACGGGCTCTCCTACTACTACCCTCAACTCTGTCGCGGATCGAGCTGCCAAAGCTACGTGGCCCCCTCGGCCCGCACGGGCCTCGCGGCTCGTCACGCAGTCTGCGTCAGACGAACCATCGGTGAAGGTGCTGTGAACTTCGTACTCGAAGCTTTAAAATCTCATATATTAAACGTTTAATTAAATTCATTTATACGTCCGTAATTATACGTCCCTGACGTGAAGCAAAATCTGGGCCCCGCATCGTATGCTGAGGTGCAAGATTGAAGCAGAGACAGGAGGAGGATCAAGGTTAGTGGTATTGATTCTTAACTTATTAGCTAGCACATTGATCAACGCCCCTTTTACCGACAAAAATTAAATACAGTCTACTACTACCGCTTCACCAGCGAAAGTGGTTTTATACCACAAGACTGTTAGACGGTTTTCTGATGTCTTACAGAGAGAAGTCAACAATACACAACTTTCTTGTAATTTCTATTTACCCTTTTATTGTATAATAATAATAATCTTTATTAATTACTGCTATTTTTACATAAAATGTGTACTAGCTGATGCCCGCGAACTCGTTCGCGTGGGCTTCATAAATGATGATAACTTTTCGACAACCGATTTCGATGAAACATTTTCCGGAATGAAAACTATCTAAGATGTTGACCGGGGATATAATGTACCACCACGCAAAATTTCATGTAAATCAGTCCACCAGTTTCGGAGATTAGCCCGTACAAACAGACAGAGAACCAAAAACAATTAAAAAAATCGGGATTTGTTCTATTTCTCTTCTTACATCTCCCTGAATCGGTTTGAAGCATTTTGTGAGACATTCGAACTAGAAATAACTTGGTAACTGACAATTATTGTAGATCGGATAATTTAACTGCATATTTACCTCGCTTAATACTATCCAGTGGTGGATCGGGGCGGTCAGACGCAGGCGGATAGCGTCTAAGGGCCCGAAAGCACGGTCAATTGATCCCTCAGCGAGGCCAAACTCGTCAAAGGAGCCAATATTGATAAATTCTTTCTTGTTGTTGGGGTAGATTTCTACGAATGTGTCTTTTAATTTGTCGGTAAGATGAAGAACATTGCCAGAACGGAACTGATAACTAAAATAAATTGATAATAATTATTTTCAATGAGAGTGTAACATATATAAATGGAAACGATTTCCATGGCATAAGATACAAATGGAAGAAATAATAGCGCGCGCCGACTCGAAATGAGAGGGAAGAAGAGAGAAGAATTTCGTGTTTAGTTATTATGTAGACTGAAAAGACTAAATTAAACAGATATTCAATTTTTATATATTATTCATTAAAATTATAAAGCTAATGATAGGCAAGATGGTGTTTAAAACAACACCTTTACTGTGCAAATACACTAAATAGTTTTAAGAGGGCCCTTCCCGGTTCGTCTATCGTCAATGCGAGCATGGTTGGAAAGCTTTTTGTTTCATGCAGCGCATACCTCTACCGCTAACGAATGAGTGAGAACGCGATAACATTGAACGAAAAATAGTGTGCGGAAATTTCATAAAACTTGTTCTAGTAAATACGTGTTTTTCAGTAGTCCTTACAAGTTTGTGAGATATTTTTTTCTCCATTATATTTGCAAGGTTTCTATCACAACAAAATATTTACTTTCACAATTTATGAGTACATTATAAACGCCTAAACTTCAGGTATTTTTTCTGCAAAAAAGCTGATTTTTGGAGGCTTATACTGAATTTATTACTGAAAATTTTGAGATTTTGTTTCGATAGAAACCTAGATATAGTGTACGAGATACCTATTAGTTCAAAAGTTTTAAAGAAAAATTGGTAACATCGCCATAATCACGTACGAGCTTTTGTATGGAAAGTAAGACGGGTTGGGCCCTCTTAATACAACCTACCAAAGCGGCAAATAATCGCTTTTGAGACTTTAATAAAACTTGTTAAACAATTTTTGTAGATATTGTTTATTATTAAACACGATATAGTTGGAAAAGTCGTGCAGTAAGTTCAAGAAAAATGAAATATTTATAAAAGTCTCGAAAGCGGTCGTTTGATCGCTCTGTAGATTTTCGGCTTTATTCATAAACATATTGAAAGCTTGATATAATTAAAATATGTTTTGTTTCCTCCGTTCTGTAGTATTTTTTTATTCTATAGGGCGAGACAAAACATATTTTAACTATATCAATATTATAGTACGTTTATAAATAAGGCCATCAGAGTTAAATCTTTTCTGCAGACTTTGTTCTATATTTATTAACTTATTAGGGAATGGTTTGTATTTTTTTTTCTAATGGCGTAAATTATATTATTTTTCACGACTAACCTGACAAGATGTGTTGGTTCTTCAAACCAAAATTCAATGACATCGCCTGGTTTTGGGTTCACTCCCCAGAAATAATTCTGACCCCTGTATGCTTCCTCTATGCGGAAATCAGCGTGAACGCTTATAGTACACCTAATTTCGCGCGTCTTCGGGTTCTTGTGAGGATAGAAATTGGGAGTGTTGCTGGTATATTTGGTATCCTGAAATAGTAGATTGTTTACCAAGGGAGTAAACCATTATTTTTAAGGCGAGTATTTTTTTTAATCCAGATTGGAGCAAGGGATTCTTAAATAGATTCCTGAGCACAATGAGGGATTCAAAGTATGACACTTGAGTTTAAAATAGTATCGCTCCCGAGGTGAACACTCTACTATCACCTCTATAAGAAAATAAGTGCAACTCATGAAGTAGAATTACTTTTATTTATTTACATACAGTTAGGAACAATAAGAAACAGAAATAATTTGACGCTAATGTTTATATTTGCACAACTATGAAAGATCTTAAATTCGAATTTGAACAAACAATAACAAAAGAAATAATGCGTATCGCGCGTTTTTACTTTTGCATAAACCTTTTTTTTATTTGTTCAAACACTAAACAATACACTTATGAACTTAAGCGTTTCTAAAGGAAAGGCAATGTTAATGGCGATAAGATGTCCAATAAATACACAGGATTAAAAATATCGAGGTATTTTTAGCACTATATCACAGTTTAATCACGCAAACAACCACATACGGAGCAATTACAATTTCACCGATTGTGAAATAATAAACGCCATTTTGAGTTTTGAAATTTTCTAACACTCAAATGACCAACATAAATATATTAAAAATTATTTTATTATGTTGGCTATGAGGTGCAGTGTATTCCGCTTTATGATTTGTAAATTGAAATGGACTTTAATTACTTGTCATAAGGTCAAAAGTTTAAAAATCCTTTAATGTGATTTTCTGTTGTACCGAAGTGTCCACCCACTGATTGGCATGTTTATATTTTGGTTTTCTATATTTGCTTAGACTATTAGTATTTGACGGGCTAATTGGTGCGTATGGTAAAAAACTTACCTTGCGCACATCTGGTCACTTCAGGAATGAAACGGATTGAAGGAGTATTCAAATTCCCAACGGGTAACGAACCACCATTCATAGATGAAAAAACCGTGAAGTGAATATTGCGCGTTTCGGTCTCAGTCTACAGATTTCCAGGTTCGAAGTAAATGTAGGTCAACAGCGCATCATTGGCTGACGTTCTGTCGTTGGGGTATGACCTACCATCAACTAGCATGAACCTCATGCTAGTCAGTCGAAAACTGACATAAAAAAATAATAAACAGGAATAGGGTACAAACTGGTACCACGGGTACAAACCACCACACACCTTAAAGGAATGAAAAGGCTTGATATTTTCCAAATCGTATCGATTCGGAAAACTTTCGGCAGCAGCTGGTGCCATATGTGAAGTTTATGTGCTTACAATTATACAAAACTAGTGGACCCCGCAGACGTTGTTCTGCCACAATTTTGGCTTCGAAATTATATAATTACTAGCGACCCGCCCCGGCTTCGCACGGGTCAAGATTTTTTGACACAACAACTTTTGGCACATTATAAAAAAATAAAAACAATAAATTCCGTCCAAAAATTAAGAAAAAAAATTTAAGGGTGAACAACCCTTATCACTTAGGGGGATGAAAAATAGATGTTGTCCGATTCTCAGACCTACCCAATATGCATACAAAATTTCATGAAAATCGGGAAAGCCGTTTCGGAAGAGTTTAACCACAAACACCGCGACACGAGAATTTTATATATTAGTTTCTTTGAATATGCCCATTTACCCACTATAATTGTCTAATATGTCACTGATTTGCAGTGGACATCTGTTATTCCAAAAAAGCTAAGAATGCATGACGTGAGCTGTCAAGATGGCGGAGTTCCGAATCTAATTTATTTTATAATTAATTTTAAGCATATATTTTTTTCCTGATTTTTTCCAATATTTTAATAGCTTATATCTTATTCCGGACATAGAGGAATCCAACAAATAAGATATCGTTAAAATCGGTACAGCCGTTCTTGAGTTATAAACTGTGTAACTAACACAACTTTCTTTTATATATATAGATATAGATTATAGATATACCTTAACAGTCTGTATCTTCCCTTTCAGCGAAGATATTTGTCCGATATGATCGAAAAGTGATTCCGTGTATTTTGGCCGAATTTCCAACTTATTCTTGCCGCATGCAGCCTAATGAAAAAACGAATATACTGTAGATGTTATAATAAATATAAGTAAGTATTCCTCAACAGTGTGTTTAATTTATTATTATAGTATACTAGCGATCCGCCCCGGTTTCGCACGGGTGCAATGTAGATGGTCAAAAATTGTAAGCTATCCTATCTCTTAAGTTGGACCAGACTGCTCACGGTGTGCCAATTTATTTTAAAATCGGTTAAGTAGTTTAGGAGTCCATCGCGGACAAACATCGTGACAGGAGATTTATATATACATATTAAGATAACTATTAGTATTAAAAGTGTAAGTCAGCCCATTAGAAAACGCCATCAAGCTATGCTAGACTTAAAGATACACAAATAAAAAAAGTTTGGAAAAATTTAAGGACAACATTGATTATATTATTAAACTAACAAAACGCCCCGGCTTCGCATGGATGCCATTGAGATGAAAAAACGCAAAGCCTATGTTACCTACTCAGCGATAATGTAGCTTTCTATTGGTGAAATCGGTTTTTGAAATCGGTCCAGTAGTTTTTAAGTTTATTCGATTCATACAAAAATACAAATCCTTCCTCTTTATAATAATAAGTATATAAGTATAGATAGATTGCTGTATATTTTGGTATCTATCATTGGTCTCCCACGGGTTTTCACCTACAAAACTAAATATTTTTTCGGAATTAATACTTAGCGATGTCACTTAACTGTCCCAGGGAACAACGGTTTTATAAAGTATCACAGTAATGCTCAGAAGACAAATAACGGACTCGCCTGACACATAGATACCAGTAATACCAAGTCTACCCCAGGCCAGGACCGGAATTAGAGGTGAGGAGGCCTTGGGGCAACAAAGAAGTGGAGGCCCCAAATTGTTTATATGTCAAAAATATAAGCATGTTTGTACAAACCGCTGTTTTACCTTTACCAGTAGGTAAAGGTAAAACAGCGGATAAAAATATCAAAGGAAAAGTTGTTTACTAGTGTTTAACTTAGCGAAATTTGAAAGATTTTTTCCGATTTCTGTTTTTTGGAGGCCCCTTTTTTGTGGAGGCCCCGGGGCAGTTGCCCCGGATGCCTTCCCCTAAATCCGGCCCGCCCCGGGCCCTACCAAAAGACGTAGAAATTCACTACTTACAGTGGTTTTATCAATTGGACACACCCGGTCAGCTAGATAGCTTTCCAAAAGCCAATCGATCGGCATGTTGTAGTAAAATATCTGTACGTAGGTGATGAAGTATCGAAGATCGGCCGACTTAAAGAGTTTGCCTATTCCGCCAACCGCACAGAATTCTATGTAGAACCAATTGGGTGTAGTCTGGCTAACCGTAGTTGTGAACTGATTTATTTTCTGAAAAAAAGAAGTGTTATAGATTAGTCTTTTACTATATTACTGAGAGATAAGTAAGATATTTTTTTTTTACTTTTTATTTTTGTGGTGTGGACTCTGATGTATTGATAAGAAATTACGAAATTCGTTGTGGAGTAAAAGACGATTTAGTGATGACTTTTTTGACGGGCTCGTTGGCGCGTTCGGTAGAACACCTGCCGTGCGCATCGATGGGTCGTGGGTTCGAATCCCACCCGGACCACATGTTTATAATTTTCTGTAATCATGTGTTCTTCGGGCATTGATCGGGTGGGAAGAATATCGAATTCCGATCGGGTAACGAACCACCTTTCATAGTTGGAAAAACCGTGAAGTGCATATTGCGCGTTTATGAATTTCCGAATGCTCGAAGTAAAAATTAGGTCGACAGCGCATCATTGACTGATGTTCTGTGGCTGAGGTATCACCTACCATCAAGTGAACCTCATGCTCGTTTGTCGATATCTAACATTAAAAAAAACACTATCATAGCAAAATCTCTGGACATACCTTCAAAAATTTATTCTTGGCAACAACGTCGTCTTCTATCATTAAATAGTAAGTGCCTCGGGTCTGCCCATACGCCATTAGATATACGGTGTCCAAGTTTTGTTTTGTGCGCCATTGGACGCGCTTCGATGAGTCGCCAAGTGTCAGGGGAACAGATGCAAAGTCAGGGTAGTATGACGGATTCGGCGATAGCAGTTCAATGAGTCCGCTTTTTACATGTTTGGGAAATCTGAGAAAAAGACGTAAGCATACTAGAGGTGGGTCGTTGACGGTTTTTGTGTTAACGAAATGAAACAGCTAATTACAAACTGATAAGCTGTTAAAAAAGCAGAGCTCGTTGAGCTAATCAGCGCGTTGGGGGCTACGTGTGCTCTTATAGCAACCCGGGGAGGACGGTATTAACGACGTAGGCCGCGTATTGCCGTAGTACAGAGATCGTGTCAGGAGAGAAGAATTAATTCTCTCCTGAGAAGTGGCAGTGACCAACCGAGCGCCCCTCACCGCGAGAGTTCGTCTTTGGAGATCCCGGGGCCCTCCGATTTCTTGCGTCGAAGACGGCCACCGTGGGGTTTTAGTCGGTAGGTCCGTGACGTATTGACTCTTTGGAGTCCGGTTGCGGAAGTCCGACATAACCCGTCGTCCTCCTTCCCCGGGTGACGGGTATCATTGATGATTTCCCCACGTTAAAAAAAAAAAAAAAAGCTAATCAGCACGTTGCGTTCGATAATCGTTGAATTAAACAGTTAATATATTTAGCGGCTTTTGTACTAAACGAAAAGCAGCTAATTCGTTAACATTAGAAAAGCAGCTAAAAAAGCTGCTTGTTGAATGCCCACTCCTAAAGCATACTGATTGCTCGTCGGTAAATATATAGCAAGGGCCGCGGTTACGATTTCCGTGAATGATGTTTATTCACATGAAGGTGTTTTATTTCTTGAACTGATATGAACGATAGTAAAAATAAACGAATTTTCTTATTTTTTATACATCAATAAATTAAACCAAATAGCGCTGACAAGAGCGCAAATTTATCGGAACCGAAATCGGATTCTTAGGTGCAAAATCAATCGGAAGTTATGACATTTAGGAATCGAAGCTCCGTAACATCCCTGCTGTATACTTACTTCGTTTCAATTTCCAGCGCAGTATTAATGACAAAATGCAAGTCCGTTTCGCCCACAAAGATGATGATCAGGGTATTAGTGAAGTCCTCATCCGTCATACCTTCTATCAGGTACTGTGGCGAGAAAAAATAAAAGTTAAAATTACAACTTGTACTAGAAATAAGGTCAGTTATAGGATTACTTTTTTATAGCCCTGAAAGGTGCAAACAGATCATTAGATGTTAAGTGATCATCTCAACACACAGACAAACAAACCTCAGAAACTAACTTCTTGAAAATTACCATTTTATTTAATTATTAAAGTACATCACATATATTACAATTTTCTAGTTTAATTTATAAGTTCGTTCAAAAATATATGATGCCATCAAAAACATAAATTGTAAAAAAAGCCAAGTCTTGCAACTCAGTTCTTCTATCGTAAAAAGTTGTGAGATCCATATAATACCAAGTCGGTCAATTTATTCAGTCTCTACTGAAGGATCCTTCTGTCTTAAGTAATTACATGATAAGCTAACCTAACAATATCTTATAGTGATCGTATCAATGCCAATATTAAAAATCTTTGATGTTTAAAATAAATAGATTGGCTCGGCTATCGCATGAAATCACAATGTATCTTTTTTTATTTTATTAAAAACATAATGTATCTCACAAGTAATACATATTATATTAAATTAGATTGTTTAGTGCGATTGCCAAGTCAATCTATTTATTTTAAACATCAAAGATTTTTAATATTGGCATTGATACGATCACTATAAGATATTGTTAGGTTAGCTTATCATGTAATTACTTAAGACAGAAGGATCCTTCAGTAGAGACTGAATAAATTGACCGACTTGGTATTATATGGATCTCACAACTTTTTACGATAGAAGAACTGAGTTGCAAGACTTGGCTTTTTTTACAATTTATGTTTTTGATGGCATCTCATTTCTTTTTGTAGATAGTCCTTTTCTTAGTTTATTTGGATAAGAATTAATACAAAGCTATGGATAACAGTCTGATTTTGATCGGCATTTTTATCAACTTTTTAATGTAAAAAAGTAGTTATAGTGACATAACTACAATAGTTGGACATATGGTCTCGTGAAGTTTTTTGTAGATTTTGATATGTTCTATAATATTGTAGAACGTTTTTTTGTACTATCATCAATACTTTCCGCAGCACATGCGGTGAAAGACATTTTATGGCTAATTTTTTTACACCTTGGGTTGTTTTTAGTAGGGATTTCTAAGGATCTCTATTTTTTCTAGTAATAAATACCCTATGTTACCCAGTGATAATGTAGCTTTCTAACGGTAAAAGAATTTTTAAAATCGGTCCAGTAGTTTTTAAGTTATTCATTACATACAGAAATACAAAAAAAAATTGTATATCTAGAAAACTGGACCGAAATTTCAAAATATTGTAGTTTTTCCTTGATTTATAGACTAAACACTAATTGTATTCTAAATTTCAAGTTTCTATGTCTGCTAGAAGTGCCTTAGAGTTTTGATGATCGGTCAGTCAGTGAGTGAGTGACAAATTATCAAACTTTGACTAGTTATAATTCTTAAACTACTGGTTCAAACAGAATGATATTTGAAATATACCGAGTTTATACAATGTCTGCTTAGTGACTGAAAATTCAGGATTCTAGTTTTATCCACAACGAAGTTATAGGGGGTCGAAAATGGCCCGAACTACTTCGAGAAAAGGATAGTACGGCCGTGCCACTTTTTGCTCGACTTGGCGGGGGCACTACCGTGCCCCCAGATAATTAAAGTGAACAAAATGCAAAATATGCAAACGTAAAAGAAAATTTAAGTGTATTACTTTTAATTGAGTAAAAATTATAATTTTAAAATTAACCGTTCATACGTTTCGGAAAAGGTACTGTCAATAGCTGAATTCATATGACACTCGTGCGTGAAAAAAATCTTGTACTTAACTTCTGTATATTGAAATATCCATTTGGTTGGAAAAATAAAATATATCTTCACAATATTTGTAGTTAGAATTTTATACTGATACTGAAGTGATGCCTAAACTTCTTTGAATTCATATTTTACTTTGAGAAGCAAATGCCTGTTGGAGCTTTTAGGCACGTACGCTTTTAACTATTTTCGGTTGAGTTTCCGTGAATGTGATGTGTACTATAATATGAATCTTAAGTAAAAAAATATCAGCGACGCTTTACTTTTTACAGGACATACATACATATTGTATAGATTATAAAAAAACAAATAAGAAAATAGAGTAAAAATTAATAGTCGACACATGGTAAGTGATTACCGGATGTTGTGGCATAACTTGTTTAATATAGTTTGTGATTCATATTAACTAATAAGTAAGTTTAGTAATAAACGAGTAAATGGTCTATTATTCCTTTAAAAAGATCTCGGCGTCATATTTCGGACGTGACAGGACAGAAAAAACAAAATATAAATATTGAACAATAGGCAAAAGCTTAGGCTTAGGTTTAGACCTAAGCTATTTTATGCCTGAAATTGATAGTTTAGAATTTAGGTAGTTACACAGTATGTCAGTTTGGGCCTACGCAAGTAAATGGTGAGCGTGTAAGGACATTATTTTCGTAATCGAAGTTGGAACATTTAAATAGAGAAGAATGGACATCTATTGAAAATATTGGTGCAAAAATTTTGACATCTTCAACATCAGAGGTGTTGTCGGCACGGTTATTTATACTCTTATTTTTTTACATATATGCAGAAATATGCTGTATATTTCTGCATACTGCCCCCAAATCATCTGATATTCATTTGGAAGGTCGTTGACAAATAGTAAAAATAAATAATTGCACTGGAAACGAGAGATTTTCTGTTCCCGTTGAGGAGTTTTGAAAACATCACTCTGTAGGGAATCATGCCTTAGAGCTCCTCGGGATTCCTTATTACAGATAACGTGATCAAGAAAGTAAAAATCTGGAATTCTCAAACGCTCTTTTAAATTACTGAGGACTCACATATCAAATTCACCATCAAAAGATATAACGGACGGAAATATAGCGGACGAGTGAAGACAAACTAAGATATATGATATCTCGACATCGACAACTTTGATAGACAAGATATCTCGATGGACAAATATCTCTACTTTTGACATAAGAAGTCGAGTTTTAAGTGTAAGTGTTATGTTAGACCCGTAAGACATAAAGAGGTAATCGATTAAAACACGAGGAACGGGTTGACAAAATTTATAAATATAAATATTTTAGTGGGGTTCGCATCAACATTGCATCTACTTTATATGGAGTTCTGCCTTAGCATGAGCTACTCTTGTCGGTTCATACCTTTAATGTAGTCATTAGGTATTTCTCCTTGTCGCGCTTCACAGTTGGTATTCCGATCACAGTCTTCACGAAGTTTGAGTGTTGCCTCATGTGGAACGCTGGCCGAAGACTAGCGGGGTTATTCATCAGGTAAGGAAGCAGGTGGTACACGAACATGGGTTTCATCAGAGTCAGTTCCTTGCAGCGTAAGCCTTGACTGACCATCGAGTCTGAGGGCAAGCATGTATTAATTACGTTTTATTCTTATTTTCTAATTTAAATAATACTAGTGGACCCCGCAGACGTTGTTCTGCCACATTTTTGGCTTCGAAATGATATAATTATTCTTAAATTTGAATATGCCCATTTACCCACTATAATTGTCTAATATGTCACTGATTTGCAGTGGACATCTGTTATTCCAAAAAGCTAAGAATGCATGACGTGAGCTGTCAAGATGGCGGAGTTACGAATCTAATTTATTTTATGCATATATTTTTTTCCTGATTTTTTCCAATATTTTAATAGCTTATATCTTATTCCGGACATAGAGGAATCCAACAAATAAGATATCGTTAAAATCGGTACAGCCGTTCTTGAGTTATAAACGGTGTAAATAACACAACTTTCATTTATATATATAGACTCAGATTAATTTTTTTTTATTTAATCTGAGTATATAGATATACATATGATACATCCCGGTGCGGTGGTGATTCCTACGTATGTAGAATAGACCCGGAATTATCAGACCACAAAATGCATGTCATGCATGTTAGTTAGCATATTTCAAGGGCGCATGGAAGCTCCGAGCGCATAATAGGCTTACTTTACTGAAGCTATTACAGCTGCGTAATGTAAAATACGGATAAAATCTGCAAAAATATTATAATAGAAATATATACCAGCACTTAGCAATATTCTTAATACAATCTTATTTATAACTTTGCTGTTGGCATTAGGAGCATCAAATATTTTATATTAATTGCCGTTTCAATAAGCGCAGCTGGTGAACCGATACATTCAACATAATTACGAATTAATAATGCAATTTTAAAGTTCAACACGATAGTAGAAATGAGCTGGCTATTTCAGCTGAAACAATTGTAATACCAAATGACTTTAATTGAAAATTATAAAACATTTTTGCTTTCATTCAATTAATTATGTAGAATTCGCTATATCACATATATGTATAATATATATTCGCACATGCGTCGCATAGATTACACTTGTATTTATCACTTTAAACAACGTAAAGATTTTTATGAATTATAAGCAGGTGTTTGACCAGTATCCTATCTGGTGATAAGTGGTGATGTGAATTAAGATGAAGCACGTTGACCTAGAAAATTTCTATTCACTCGCGCCTTAAAAATATTTAAATTATAATGATCCGGGAAGACAGTCGCTGTTAGAGTTATACTCCTTTGCCGTTTTGATTAAAAAAAGTAGCTTAAGGCTCTCCTTAAGCTCCTTTTCCATTCCTCCTTAAGCACCTCTGTGCTAACTGGCGGGATATCCATGATAAAAGAGTGAAATCCCGCTGTGCATCTTGATGTACGGAGGCAGAATTGGGATGGAGGAATAAGTTATATAGTTCTATAGCACTTTACTACTAAGAAAAATCCACAGAAAAATAAATAATATTTAGTACTTTGTAAACAATTAATGTCATATCGCGTGCAACTTTCACGTTTAGCGTGAAAAGGGCGATTTAAGGTAAACATGATGTCACCTACACAAATATAATGATTACGATATTACTAACTCCTCACTCATGATAACGATACTACTAACCTACTTAGGAATATGGTTTGTTCTATTGGATTCTCGAATATTTCAGAAATAAAATCGGATATTTTATATTTCGAGCTAATATTTGCATCTCTAAAATACGTTTTATAAAAATACATATTTGTTAATATAATCCAAATAAAAGCAATCTATAGTGTATTTAATCTGTGCACTATTTAATATTATGATAGATAATTCTTGGAATCGTAGCGATATGATAACATATTTTGTGGTTAGATAAGGGACGCTATGTTAAGGCCCCAGATAACGCCAATAACCTTCAGAGTGTAGAAGCGGACAGGTCCTTCATCCTGTAAAATTTGAGCGGCACAGACTGACAGCCGACGTATCGTCCCTCTCACCGTGCAAGAGTTTTTAATTGCTTGAAAGTAAAAGTCGTAAGCGCCAAAATAATTTTTTATAATTCATAGAATACTGTTCAGGTTATACAAAAAAACATTGGCAAAGCTTTTACCCGTCCTTTGTTATATTTTACAATGTATCAAGTTAGCAGGTCATATGGGTTTAGAGGTAGGTTCTAAAAGTTCGCCGATACTTTGAATTTTTCGAGATAGCCGCCTTAAAACAAAATATAACTATAACAATAAAATACCACTAATTTAGTGTTTATTTAATATGATAAATGTATTTACAATATGTACATCGGTATAAAGCGCTTTTTCTAAAACATACCAGAATTATTGTTAAGTAGAGCTAACACTTCAGGTGTAACAGTACTTTGATAATCTTGTTGCGAAGCATTAACCGTTGACCCGTGCTGGAAAAATATAAAAGTGTTACTTCGCATTTGCATCGAACTATAGCGCTAAGCAAATAGGCCAAAATCAAGCGGAATCGGATCGAAATCGGAGAGATAGCCGAAATAAATATAATTCCACATTCAAATTAAATGTAAAAGATGGATAGAATTAGATAAAAAGACACTGAAAATGCATGTTGGGGTCGTATTCGATCCCAACATGTAATGGTCATGAAATTCATAGGTCACCAATTGTTTTGTTGAAATCGTTTCCTTTGGTTTTGAAATTGTTGTTTTTTATTGTATTTTTTGTGACTTTATGAATAAAATATATCTATTCTATTCTAAGACTGATGATCGATACTTCAGATCAATCGGTACATCTCTATGTAGGTAGAAGTAACTACACGCTTATTTTTCACATAGATGGCCCATTGGCTTTTAAAAAACATAAATTTAGGTTTTTTCTCTTAGTTTCTAAATCTATTTGATTAGTTGAAATAAGTAAATGTTAGTTATGCATAATAAGAAACATAGAATCTCGAAACATAACTCTATACTTTGCAAGTGCGCTACGCTAGCCTCCTTGGAGTATTATGTCGGAAAAGCTCATTAGAACAATACGAATACGTATTTCGGAACAGCCCTTCATCAAATTAATACCCGCGTAAGCTGTACTCATTGTCTATTGTTTTCAAATCTCTACTATTAAAGAGTACATGCAAACATAACCCGAGTCGATTCTTCATTAAAGCTGAAATTTACTCTAAGATTCAAGATGCAAGTATTACTAGAAAATACGTGTAAGTATTGTCGAGTTAATAATACGCTGTCGACGTATTGTTTTACATCGGCTGAATCCGAAAAGCGCATTATGCACTTCACAGTGTTTTCATTTACGTGTATTATATACTCGTATGTATACTCTACTTTAGAGTGACTATAGTTAACTACATCGCTATATTTTACTTTTTAGTAAAGGCATTCGTTACCTATATATAAAGTTTGAAGCTCATAAAATATCCAAATCAATTAAGTTCAGACTCATTGTTTTCAATTTTATTGTCTGTTCTACGACCATGGAGAAAAATTAAAATGTTGGACTTACGTAGGCCTTTGATTACTTTTACAATGTTAATGCTTTATTTGATAACATCATCATCGTTTACAGCCGGCCTAGCATGACAACAGCAACAAAATTTTGTCAACCGTTTTCTCGTGTTTTAATCGATTATCGCTCTATTTCTTTCGGGTGTAACATGACAATTACACTTAAAAACTCGACTTTTAATATCAAAAATAGATATATTTGTCGATCGAGATATCTTTTCTATCAAAATTGTGGATGTTGATATATAAGTTTGTCTTCTCTCGTCCGCGACATATCTCGTGGCGGTCATGCAAGGCCAGCTGATGTGCACTATCTTAATCCTTCCGTGTTATTGAAAGTGTAATTGTATTGGGTTTGTTTAAGATTTTTTACGTCAAAATCCATTGGACTGTAAAAAATTCAATTGGTATCGTCTTGGAAAAATAGCATTTCTTCAGAGCGAATGAAGAAACTTAGCAATGAGTTTGAACATTAATTCTATTTGAGTGAATGACGAAACTAACGAGAAAGCAAACTCAATTCGATAACTTTATACGCTTATGAAGCTAAAGTGTTAAAACTTCTAGCTTTACAGCCAATTGCATCGACTTGTAGTTCTATTATGGAAACGATCTCGTTTATAACTGTAAACATTTCTTGCTACGTTAGATATGGATTAATAATATCGGAATTGTAGGATTGCAACTTATAAAATATACATAAATAAGAAAGGAACATTTAAAGCATTGCACTTATAACTAAATTGTTTAATGAAGGCAAGTGAATCACATCATAATGAAAATGAAAAATATTTATGTACACTAGATAATCAAAGAAAGACATACGTTTTATCAACTATACTTACTACTATTTGTTTATTTAGGCAATATCTGTATGTTTAAAAATAACTGGAACAAGCTGAAGCCACGCCAATTTGTGAATTTGAAAACAATAAGAAAATTTCGGTGGTTCAAAGGCAAAAATCACTAGGGGCCTTTTGAATAAAAATAATATTATTATTACTCATGTTAAGAGTAAACCTACAGTTAGAATGAACTCTTTACGTATTCTAGTCCATAATTATATATGCTATGATGCGCAATACATACAGTAAATTTCGGTAATAACGACGGCGGAGGGACCACTTTAATGAAGTCGCTACATCCGGAGGCCTCTATATCCGCAATAATAAAAAGTCATGTACATATTTACTTATCATTTATTTAATTGTTATACACGGGTGTTATTGAAAATTAAGTTTTTTGTGCACGCTGTGAGGTATATTCCAGTTTCATAATTCCTTCTACATCTAAATTATTTTGGCCTTCACCAAACAAACAGTAGTTTTTGAGACTTTTTTTAAGAAACTGTTCACTCACTGGAAATTGCTATGTAACTGATTAATAAGTATAAAAACTTTTTTAGATACATGCCCTTCAAGTAAGGAATAGTAGCAACATTTATTTTTATTCAAAATTACACTTTCTGAGTTTTGCCTTTGAACCAACGATTTGTGTTACGAAAAACATATTAGGTATGTGGAAAAAATACAAATCCTCCAATACGTATGTCATAACGTTGATATGTGTTTTAGGAATACACATTATCTATTAGATAGTTCTATCTGTGATCACTTGCCTTCACGTAAAAAGTACGCGCTTAATAAAGTGTTCAAATATAATTTAAGACTTATATTTACCTGCACGTCAACAATATCTTGCTCTTCGGCCTTGTACAATGATTCCAAGAACCTTAAGTGAGTTTGTATTTCCGCAATTTGACTTTCAACCGGATACTCGCGGGGACGCTGGGCTGTAATGAGGCGTTACTTTAACGTATTAATTAACGTAAAGGCTTTCATGCCTTTTTCAATTCATCTCTTCCGATCTATTGAGAGTTGAGCAAGTTGGAGCTCTTGGTATTAGGAAAAAATCCTTAAATCCAAAAGCCCTCTGAGGAAAGACGTGGTGGGAGGAGAAGGAAGCGTTATGCGCACCTCCTCGATCCTACTCACAATCTCCACCCTCGACCATAAATTCCATTGGGGTTTTTGACAGCATGCTCTGCGATCCCAGAAACCTCATATCGGCGGACAAGATAAGAGGGGTTTAGTGGGTTCATTTGCCCGGCTTTCTGACTAGCAGAGTATCACCGGGTGAGCTCGAGTTCCACACCCCCCCACATAAGACTTCGCGGGGGGTGTGCACAAATGCATTCCCCTCTTTAAAAAAAAAAGAAAAATTAGTATAGCGACTAAAATCCTGTAACCTGCTTTAAGATTTATATGAATATTATAACCTCGAAGCATTTTAAAGTACAAATCAATACTAGTAATTCATATGACAACTGAAATACCTATACATATTATATACAACACGAACTGCCTTATACAAATTAAATCTGTAAAATATATATATATATATATATATATATATATATATATTTATATATATAACAGTTTAGTAGATGAGTGTTTCCCTTCATAATATATTGCTGAAGCATATGAAACTATAAAAATTACATATACGAACTCTAAACTCGCTTTCTCGATCTGAAGAAGTTGTATGCTGTTACAACTACATCTGTTATTAACACAAATTGATTATTAATATAAACTGCTGTGTTTTAAATAGAAAATATTATTATTGTTAATTGAGAATTCCTAACTTAAACAAAGTTAGGAAAGCTATTTGCGCCTAGATGTTGTGATAACTCTATTAGGCAATTACGCAACTCAATAATGATTCGAAGTGCATCCAGAGGCGTAGCTATCACAGGGCAGGTGCCGTGCCCAGGGCCCCAAGGCTCAAAGGCCCCATTTGGAAAGAAAGGAGCAGCGAGCTCAGGAAACTAGAAAAATACGAGCCCGCTCACAAGCATTTTATTTTTTCAAGATGGTAAGTGATGGTAACAGGCAGTCGGCTCAAGTGATGGTGATCATTTTTTTAAAGAACCCAATAAATAAAATAAAAAATATTTTATTGTTTCCTTAAAATTACAGTTTAGTTATGAAACTGCTCTAATTGTAATAAACAAAACAAGTGTATATTATATTAAAAAAGTAATAAAAACCTAATCTAAGTCCGCCTGTCGCTATAAAAGCCTCCTCCAGGCACCGCCACACTTCTTTTTCGCCTAGCCCTTCTCATCCACAGAAACCGACAGGGCTCCGGGGACATTTTGGGGATTCGGGGCCTCCACAAAAGAGAATTCGGAAAAAATCTTTTAAATTCCGACGAGTATACACTACTAAACAACTTTTCCTTTTACCATTACCTTCTGTATTATTATATTGTTAACATGGAATTAATTTAGGGCCAGCGGCCTCCACTCCTTTGTTGCCCCAAAACCTCCCCACCTCAAAATCCGGCCCTGGATACCATACACGCCAATATAATATTCTGCACTTGTTACTTTCTACCTATGCAACGGGGCTTTTGACAGTTACGCCTCTGGGTGAAACGCATATGTTAGGACATCAAAGGGTGCTTGGTAATTAGTTCTGATATCAACCAATATCGTACATTAGACATGTATAGTTATACTAGTAACAGTCACAAATTAAAGTTTTAGTAGTAATTGAGAATGTAATCGGAATCGGGGTCGTATTGTAAACGCCATTTTCCATCTTGTAATGTAAAAACCCACGTTAAGATATTGAAATTGTTCATACTTTATAGTAGGAACCATACTTTACCATAGTAATACCTACCTCACCTGTGTATTATGAAAAAAATATATTACTAAATATATAACACTCTATAACAAATCCCCATATATATATTAGAATATGTTATCATCATCATCATTTTACGCAATGAACGTCCATTTCAGAGTAGCTAACAGACAAACAAGATACAACTCATGCAACGCATTAACTTAATATGTATGTAAAGTAGTAGTCAAACAATCAGGAGAGTCGCAGGCGACGCAGAAATAGATAGTTTATAGATTTCTATAATAAATGGCGATTTCCCTCATTGATTTCAACATCTACACTTATATTTTGAAGAGGAACGATTTGTGTTTTTGTATGTTTGTAACGAATAAACTCAAAAACTACTGGACCGATATTAAAAATTCTTTCACTAAGAAAGCTACATTAGCAGCGAATAACATAGGCTATTTTGGTATAGTAAATCTACATGCACCCATGCGAAGCCAGGGCGTATTGCTAGTTAACTATAAATTAATGTATTCAATGCTGATTATGTAGCTTTCTATTGGTGAAATAATTATTAACATCGGTTCAGTAGATACAGAGATTACCCCCTACAACCTCAGAAACTCAAAAACTTTACCTCTTTATAATATTACTAGCAATTGCCCCCGCAACCCCCCTTGTGGGTGAATTTCGTAAAATCCGTTCTTAGCTGACCTCTACTCGGCGAAAGGAATATTCCTACCATATTTCAAGTCGCTACGCCTTATGGTTCCAGAGATATTGTGATGAATCAATATATAGGTGGGAATCTCTTTTATATATATAGATTAGTAATAACATAATATTATACAACTAAAGTATGTACAGATGCTAAATAACATTTTAAATGGATTTCAGCACGCAATATTTATTAAGACCGACATTTGTATCGAGCAGGTGAAAAACCACAAGTTCAAAATATGGAATTCACATTATTATTTATTACTTCATTATATACTTAAGGTACCTACAAGTTCTATAAGCAAAAAGCATATAATTTAACTATAATCTTATGTTTCACTGCCTTTGTTCTAAGGAACAAACTTAAAATGCACCGTAATTGTATACAATGTAATTTTTTTAAATACACATAACCTTACTAAATTGTCTTGTTTTACTGGTCTTTCTTATAATTAATCGTAATTCCGACATTAGCAGTAACATATCCATAAGAACGATATTTTGATGTAAAAATATTGTATGTTATAATTATTATATTAATTAAACACGTCAACAAGGTGTTACGTATAATTATATTTTTTGAAGGGGATAGATGAGGGACGAGATTGGTATATTTACAATATAATAGGAAAACTTAAATTTTCCAAACGAAATCCTTGACTAATGTCAAAAAGAACAAAAAGAACTCTACTTTTAAGTACTCATATAATTATGAGAACTTAAGAGTTCTTTTTGTTTGTTCTAATTTGTCAAAATACAAAGAACTAACGTTTGGCGTTTAGTAAAGTATTGCGGTATTTTTTTGGGGAACCCCCGGTGTAAGTAATCCAACTCCGTCAAATGTTATTGGAAATATCTATTTTTTGCGTTCCCATGGGTCGTGGTTTCGAATCCTCCCATGTTTATAAATTTCTGTTAACATATTTTCCCTACGTCCGCGTCACTTATAACATTAAATGCTCCTACCTATCGAACATCGAATTCCAACCAGATTCCGTATCACCGCCCATAGATAAAAATACCGTGCATATTGTGCGTTTCGGTTCCAGTGAGGATTTTATATTGCTCAAGTGAAATGGTCGACAGCACATATTTTACTGATATTTTGTGGCTGAGGGTATCACCTCAATCAAGAGAGCCTCACGCTAGTCTGTCGATAAATAAAATCCTGTTAGTTACACCATTTATAACTCAAGAACGGCATCAGAAATTTTAATAATCTCTTATTTGTTGGATTCTTATGTCCCGAATAACAGAATACCTATAATTAAAATATCTGAAAAAAATATATATTATGCAGAATATAAATTAGCTTCAGAACTCCGCCATCTCCCGCAATTGACAGCTCACGTCACGCACGCTTATAGCTTTTTTGTAATAAATAATGTCCACTGTTTTTGAAGCCAACATTCTGGCAGGACAACGTTTGTTGGGTCCGCGAGTCTTAGTAGATATCTCTATATCTACTAAGACTCGCGGACCCATCTCTCTAGAAGAAACCTTATAGTTGATGAATCAGTCGGGACATAAATCTTCGAAGAAAGGCACAAATACGGGAGTGTATTTGTGCGTAAATCGATTCCAAATTAATTTCGAATAGATTTTTCGTTCGATATTAGTTTTTTTACATGAAATAACGTTCCATTTTCTGCTCTACGAGAGGTAATTTTTGAATTTGTCAAACTATTTTAGGAACGTATTTTCTGTATTGCATTCACTATACGAGTGGAAAATAAAACAACGTGAATAGTGCGTTGTGGAGTCTAATTTCAGATGAACTGTGTCCTATGTTAAACTTTTTCAATGGATTTTACTTGCTTTGTTTAAATAACATACGAGCTTTTGGCATCTCTACATTTTTAGACGTTTTTATTCAATATATATTTGCATTCTATATTCTCTTAATGGGGAGGCTCTGTCAGGATTATGAATTTTTTATTTCCCTTTTTTAAAGTATAATATTCAGGCAAAACGGACCATTATTCGTCAAGATATATAACTTTGTCTATAGTGTTTGTCTGACACATAAAAATAGGCAGACAGTGGCAAATGTGCTCTCCACTACATGAGGATCTGTGAAGACCTTTATTGTATTTTAAACATGCATAAATACATACACATAGAAGACTCAATATAAGTACAAAAAAATATATTTGGATGAGTGAAAGATTTTTAAAGAATGGAAGAGAAGAATGATGTGCGCTAAATCAACAAACGTATGGGTCATACATGATAACCTCTCTTGCCTTCTACTTATTTTTATTTGAAATAAGTAGTTCTAATGGGAAGTTTAAAGATGCATATATAATTATTTTATTTGGAAAAACTGTTGTCATAAATTCAGAAAAAAAAACATTTTAAACGTTCCAACTGAGTCTCCCCCCTTTAGTGGAAGAAGAGAAAGTGGTATGTAATGATTGTAGTATATGGTGGCCTTTGTCTACCCCAATGGGAAAAAGGTGTGAGATATATCTCATATCTTTCTCGGACCTTTTAAATATTATCCTATCCGCATACGTATGGATAATTTCAAATTTGTTATTCATTCAAACATTCACAAAAATATAAGTATGACAGGAAGACAGGACTCAAAGCGCCAACGAGCCTGTCAGAAGTTTGACTAAAGAGAAACCTATTTTAGTTATTTTAATGAAACGGCTTTCGTATTAATTATTATTATTCTTAATTAGTGCTTTCGTTGAAAGATAAACCGTTAATAATTAAATTTATAATATACATAAAAGCCACACCAATGTGGTTTGCGTGCAGAGAATACATTTAATGAATTTTAACCATCATTCGATCCATAAGCCTAACTAGTATACTAGTTAAATCAATTTCAAAATATTATGTTTGACACAATTGAGAACCATAGTGGATATCAGGGACAATAGACTGTTCTAGATAAAACATATATCTGCTGCAGGGAAATTAAGATACTAAGGATTTCGCTAAATCGCTAAGGATACCATGAAACCATATCTAAAATATTTTTTTGTAGCGACATCTACAATCCTCGTTAACAAATTGAAAGAAGATGATAGTAATCCTGAATCACGCTATCAAAGTTTATTATACCATCTCGACATCACTCACTGGGGCCTTATGGTCAGACACCGTTACCGGTCTAGGATCCTCTCTTTAGATTGGAGGAAAAACACATCATCCTCCTTAAACACTTCTCTATTCCGCCTCATTCTCAAAATACTTGATATCCTCATTTCCCTAATATAAATCTAAATGGAAACCGCGCGTTTTACATTTATTATAATTATTTTAGCTGAAGTTTTTAGTGATTTACATCAACTATGGTCATTGGTACACAATTGTCTGAATTGAAATGTCTCAAAGTTGTTAACTAAAGCCATCGGTTATGCCAGCGCGTATTGAAGCGGAGTTAAGTTTAACAGATTCAGCATTTTTTTTTTAAATTGTAGGCCTAATGAAAGTTTGGGCTTCAAAAGTTTAGTCATTTGCTAAAGTATATTTAGACACAAATCATTGAACAAAATTTGCTAATTCTTTGCTAAAAGCTAATTTCAGTCGCTCCATAGAAGCTTCTTTCGCTTCGATCACTCCGCTCCGCAATGTTTTAAAGTGTATGATTTGATTTATACGGAACGGAGCAAATTGTTTTTTTTTGTTTCCGTGAAGGTAATTTAAAGCTATCAAATAGCCGAATTCTCGACCGCTAATCAACATTGAGGTGCACTTAAAAGTATTTCTAACCCTTTCATTACGAAGGTAAAATGAAAGACAGAAACATTTTAAAAAGCCCTCAAATTTTGATTATCGTTTCAGTATTCCGCGGTTAAGGCCTCAAAATACCTTAATGTTTCCAAAAATTGCGAGATTTCCTTTATAAATAAATTCTGAAGCTTTTTTATACATCACAAGTCTACTATATAAATTATTATCGGACTTACTGCATTTTTTTACTTTTGATAATAGGAATATGAAATTTACTTACTGTGAAATAAACGACTCCACGATAGTTTCTTAAACGGTTGATTGGGTTGTGGAGTGGACACTAAAGATGGAAATGAGAGGGTTAGAAGCAGTAAGAAAAACGCATCCTCTACCGAATAAAGCCAATATATCCAAGAACCGGATGTTTAATGTTTGGAAGAGCTCAAGAACTTACTCATAAGTTGTTAGAAAAAAATATTTGAGTAAAAAGTTGAACTGACATCTAATTTTAATCTAATGTACTCCTAAACTATTCATCCGATTATGATGAAACTTTGGTAAGTTGTTCTGTACCTATACCCCGCGATATTTTACTTTACGCGTCATTACAAGTACAACGTATGCCAGATACAGATAGTAGGTATTTCATAAAAATTAAATGCCGTCGTAAGAGGTCATTATTAAATATTTAATATTATTTGATTTTTTTTCTGTAGAATTTATATATTTTGTTATGGCTTTGTTCAGTATAGGGTAAATAAATATATTAATTAAATGTATAAATAAAACTGACACTCAACATTCCTTTCTCAATTCACGTCGTTACATCGTCTTTTACTCCACAACGCTTCTCAAATCTCTTATTTCCACACATTTATCCTACTTTCATGTTTATTCTGCCATATCCAATATTTACTTCCGTACATCAAGAGTACACTATAAGATATTTTACTAAGGATTTTGCACTCACCATCAGGAACACGGTTTGCTTTACAATAAAATAAGTTGAAATTAATATGTGACATATAGTAAAAACATAGATAAAATAGTGTCCAAAAGACTCATGTAACATAGAAGAAAGCTATTTTTCTATTTCCAAAAAGATCCACAAAAAACTACTAATGACCAATTGTGGCCAATACTATGTCAATGCCAATAACGTATGAAACGGCGACCGAATAAAACAGTGTTAGTAGCTTAGATTATTTATAAATAATCAAAGGTTGGCAGTTATAAAATCATAACGCAAATAATAGTTGCAAAGATCGGCTGAGAGAAGTATGCTTGGCATAAAACTAAAGGATAGCATAAGTTGCAAGGAACTAAGAAAGGGCAGTAGGCTAACGAGGGCGGGCTCGTTGGTTCGTTCGGTAGAACACCAGCCGTGCGCATCGATGGGTCGTGGATTCGAATCCCACCGGGACGACATGCTTATAATTTTGTTTTCCCCACGTCTGGTAACTTCGGGCATTGAACGGGTGCAGTGGGAGAAATATCGAAACCATGTAACGTCCACGCCGTCACTGGTTGGATGACATCGTAGCTGTCTCATGTTCCCTTTGGACGAGACATAGGATAGGGACGTGTGGAACAGAATAGAGGAGGCCGAAGTTCGAAAATGGATGACCCAATAGAACGATAAGATAATAAAAATATAGATATATACTAAATTAAACTAACATTTAAGAAACTACATCCAAAATTTATGTATGTTTGGGAAATAAACGGCATTTTTATTATTATTATGATCATACTTTGCAGGGCATTGTTCATTCCACTGTAAGTAAAAGATTATAATATGGCTACCAGTAATATTCTGCTCGTAAATGATCCCGGTACTTAAATATCCAGTCTTTGACATATACCTACATACAAGTAACAATATTTTTAAGCTTCTAGCCTTCAAAGATAAGTTACGCTGTAGTATATAGGGTAAAAGTAATTGGAATCCGATAACTGAAGTTTTCGAAACATCAGAATAACGAGTTTTCTAAAGCGTTCGTCTCTATTAGGATTTTGGTAGGATGCTTCAGGCAATTTTAACTGCAATATACGATCAAAAAACACGTCAATAACACATTCCCCGTACGAATTGGAATACTCAATCTACGGGTATTTTAATTGAGTATAGGATTTGTTCGTTTTTTGTGAAACTCGTGCTAGATCAAAGGGTCAGTAAGGGTGGGAGAGTGGTTTTATGCAATTTTCGTCAGCGGTGAGGTCACCACACAAGCCCAAAAGCCCGGCTTGCCCTATTATTGCAACCATAAAAAGAAAAATAATAATGCAATTATATAAAACTACGTATAATGTTCAATATAATAACGTTATTATAAATTATATATGGACGCTGTTAAGCAATACAATGTCAACCCACAAAATTATAAAAATGTAAAATTGATACCAATCGCTTCCTTATGAGCTGGAGTAAATATTTCAAAAGAGATATACGTATCATTTAAATAAAATAATGTATACCGGATTAAAACGCGATTTATTATTTATATTGTTTAAATTATTTATCCCGACGTTTCGGATGCTTTTCAGCAACCGTGGTTAACTCAACAACAATTTTATTAACAACTCGCGTTAATAAAAGACAATATTAGATATACGTATCATTTTAATCGTTTTAATAGCAAAAATATTGAAAAATCTAGCGGGCATGAAACCCTAAAATGTTTAAAATATTTAACAATAATGCACTAAATTCTATTATTTTGATTGCTACCAAGAAAACCGATATATATTTAGTGTAATAATAATTATTATAAAAAAATGTATTATTTCTGTTATTTTTTAAAAAACTTAATTAAAACTTCAAACTCAATTTTCTCAAAATGGCAACCATGTGGGTTGACACAGTATTGCTTAACAGCGTCCATATAAACAGTAATACTTTAAAGTCGGGGATTTTGGGCTTGTATGATGGTCCCACCACTGATTACCACCATATTTTGTCGAAATAACGTACATATATTTGTACTACTAAGTTGATAAGTATTTAAGAAGCCCGTTTGTGAAGTGTTCCATAATGCTTCAAGAATAGCGTAAAAGATGAACGATATCTTAAAAAAAAAAATAGTTTATAAAACTTTACAATAAGTCTTTTTGAGAATTTTTTTTTTCAATCAGGCTTTTTGAGAAAATATACAATTATTCTATTTTTTTTTAAATTAAGAATATTTCAGTGTTTGACCTGTTGTTGGATCAAAGTTGGATAGGTAATTTTTATATTAGAAAAATTTCCATACAAATCGCTAGCTGGCCGTAGGTAACAAACAATGAAAAATAACGTAATATGGCGTTATGTTATGAACAAATAATTTTTTTTTAAGTAAAATGCGTAAAATTACGAAAGAAATTAATTTTACGCAACATTACCTACCATTACCAACCGTATGTCCAATATCCAATTGTTTCCAATATGTGTGGCGGTAAAGCTCAAATAAAATAAAATAAAAAATAAACTAAAATAAAATATGTATCATCTTTTTTATTAAATTTACGTATACGCCATTTATCACTTGATGAATTCGAGTTATAACAAAGCCTTTTGCAATTGAATTTTGTCTTATAATTGCAGCTATTATATAATATGCTATTAATATGTACTTATTTATTAAATGTGCTTATTTATGTCTAATTTTTATTATTATTATTATTTTTTTTTCGCCTTTGTCACCAAGAATCGGAATATCCATTAGACGATTTTATCAACTTAAGACCACAAAGCACTTGGGTTAACCAGATGAGAGAGACAACGACATATACATTCGAAACAATAGCCCCATTAGCTTGAATCTTGAAAGGATCAAATTAGTGACGTCTTGTTAGAATAGAGAACATAAATGACAACATCCATTATAATATAAAGCTAAGTAACTCCATGCTGAGTGCTACTATTGTCTTCCTATGTCAATACATAGGAAGTGTCAAGTGTCTTCGTGTCAATACACGAAGTAATTAATAGATAATTACATGCAAATTAATACATATGCTATGGTGATATCAGCATAATATTATTATGCTTGCGATTTGCCCTTAATTAACTCGACATAAATCGAATCGAGAAGATGATATGAATTATAGTCATTAGTCGCATTTATGGGTCTTAAAAGAAAATAGAAAAAATATTTATTAATTATCAAAAAATATCAATAATAAAACCAACGAAGTGCAAGTCGGACTCGCGCACGAAGTTTTCCTTACGATTATATCTATAAAAACGGCAAAAAGTCACGTTTGTTGTATGGGAGCCCCCTTAAATATTTGTTTTATTTTAATTTAATTAATTATTTTTAAAGTGAATATATAGCGAAATATTCTGTGAATATTTCAAGTGTCTACCTGTTAAAATTATCAATATCGAGCAAAAACGGGCAAAAAATTCACGCCCACTTAAATATTTTTTTTGTTGTTATAGCGGCAATAAAATACATCATCTGTAAATTTTCACTCAACTGTGTAACTATCACCGTTCCTGTAGGTCTATTACGAAAAACGAACGCAACGAACGGATCGAAACGAAAGAACAAACAACTTCGTATTTTAACTTATTAAGAAAACATTTTTAATTCTATTTGCGATTATTCTTACAATCATAGTAATGTCAAACGAAAGACATAATGTCTTATTGCGAAAGACGTGTTGATCATCGGATAAATAATAGTAAAATGTACCATCCGTCAGCCGAAACTTCGTATTTTGTTTTGGTAATAGGCCTCCTGGTGACAGACGGACGGACAGTGGAGTCTTAGTAATAGGGTCCCATTTTACTCTTTGGGTACGGAACTCTAAAAAGATAAGATTTGAGCACCCTTTTAAGCACACAACCAGACACAAAACTGACGTGCCTTAAGACAAATATTCCTTGAACATGTTTAAAAAGAGATATTACACACGAAAACGCTAGATAAAAGTACTTATAGGAGCTTAAAGAAACGATGGCGTGAAGACAATAGAGTAACTAATAATGTATAGTAAAATTATAAGTGAGCACGGTAGTGTAATAACTTTACAAAATCGATATTTTTTTCCATTAATTATTTACGTAGGACACGGAGCAACAATCAGAGGTCTCTGTCTATGAATCCAATCGATACTGCACTCATGGAAATTACAAATTATATTTGATTCGACTTCGTCGAAAGTCATCTATTTTTTTTACATTATTTATTATCAAACCATAAGTTTTATCTATGTTATATATGTATATCTATCTATGTAGATACATTTCATTCAATTAAGTCTAACTTTGTAATAGCGGAAAAAACGGGTTGGGGTGGTTTATAGCCTTGTCGAAGTATCGTTTGCACGCTGACTTCATCCATTGGGCTATAGTGGGTAGCTCCAGATCATAGTAGAGATCGACATTTCGCACATAATACGGTGCTGCAGTAGCGGAACCGGTTCTGGACCGACTGTAATTTGTGGATATCGGAAGGGGCGATATGAGCAAAAGCAACACTGGAATAGGTCATGCATTCGCGATTGTTATTAACCACTGGTGGCATTTGTGCTGACTAATTAGTCGCGACTGTAGAGGGGATCAGCAAGTTTGAAGTACGCTAGCTTAGATTATGCCTTTTTGGGCAATCGATTAATATTAATATGGAAGTAATGAAACATACAACTTCTCCTGACTGAATCTTCTTAAATAGATATTACCAATAGAAAATAGAAGATGAAAATATTTATATTAAACTAATGATAAAAACGCCGGTAACGCATCTGCAAGTCCTCTGATGTTTCATATGTTCATGGGCGGCGGTGTTAACTTCCATCAGATGAGCCACAGGCTCGTTTGGCCCCTATACTATAAAAATAATCAGAATAGCAAAATATTCGTTATCATAATAACTATAATAAATCCCACCACACTAAATAAACTACTCTGTAGGTTTACAATATAGAAATATTGGATGCTTACCATTTCCAGATGTTAGGATTCCGATAGTTAAAACAGTTACAGTGAGCAATAGCAACAAGCCTATTACAAGCCTCCTTCGAGGGGGGTGACAGTTGCTTAGTCCTCGAAAGCAGCCAAGACCCGCCATTTTAGCTGAAACAAAGTTTTCCCTATTAATAAAATATACGCAAGAGTTAATACAGTTTATAATTATGCGCTCGTGAAAACTATTTACACAAATAATGTTCAACGTACCGCTGCTATTTTAATTCGTCTTTAGTTGAGAAATATTAAGTCAAATATTAATAAATGTTTTAAAATATTATAGTAATCGTTGAGTAATATTTGTCATGAATATAAGTTGTAGGTACTCAAGGACTTTATTAAAGTCCTTGGTAGTACTATTGTATATTATTATGTGAGTACAGTGGCGGAGTAACGCGTGGGCGACGTGGGCCACCGCCTACGGCCTCGCGACCTAGGGGGCCTCGCGCCCCGAAAATTTATGCATTGCTTAAAAGCTGTGAACGCGCCAAAAAAATTTTTTGCCAAAAAGAAGCCATTTTTTGCGCTGGCGACCCCGCAATATGAATCTTGCCCACACAAAATTTAGGTCTTACGCCGCCACTGTTGTATGCTGGTTGCTCTTACCAGATGTTTCGAATTTTAATCTAACGGAAATCAAAATATTTTAGGCCTGTAACAAAAATCTATGTATTGGGTAATATTTTGATTTGATTATATGATTTATTTCTCTCCCTGTCTCCCCGCGACCACGGTTGCTGAAAAGCATCCGAAACGTCGGGATAAATAATTTAAACAATATAAATAATAAATCGCATTTTAATCCGGTATACAGTATTTTATTTAAATATTTCTCTACATATAAAAGATTGCATGAAATAGACACAGAAATGTGTCTAGTATATTTTTAACGCTATTACGAACTTATTTGTCTCTTTATGCTCCTAACCATATTTATAAATAGAAATTAAATGTTTTATTCATTAAGATAACATAATGTACACTTATGAACATCAATAAAAATAAATTTTAAATGCTTCTAATTGTACATTTACTGAAAGTTCTCAAATCAAGGGCGTATAACGGACGAGAAGGCAATAAACTCTCTGCCATTGAAATTTTAGAAGTAAATAAAAATAAATAAAAAGTAAAAAAGCTTTATTTATCCCTTTATAGTGTATAGTATAGTATTAGTATTGTTAGTATGTTTATTTTAGATTATATTAGTATATTTTAATTATTATTGATTTATTTTTTAAACAGTTTAATCTATATAAGGGCCGCCTTTTGCGGTGAAAGCCTCCTCCAAATTATGCCAACTTTCTCTGTCTCTTGCCACTCTCTTCCAAAGAGCTCCGGCTATTTCTGCGATGTCGTCGCTCCATCTTTTGAATGGTCTGCCTCGTCTTCTCGTTTTGTAAATTGGGGATTTTTTAGCAGTAATAATTTTAATTCGTTAATTTTTTTTTTAATTAGCTTATTATTCTTATATTCATTTGCTACATTTCAATCATTGCGCGACGATAATTTCGTTCGAAACAAACAGCGGGAAATTGTGTAATTTTTTTATCTAAGGCAAAATCAACAAAATGTGTCAAATAACACAATTAAATTCTCATTTTCAAAAGATATTTAATGACAACATATATCCCTGAGACACGTTCTAAATTTGAAAATTTGAAAATATTTACACTGTTTAATTAAAAAGTAAAAACGTATGCGGCCAGTTTGAGTCAAATAAATATTAGGTAAGTACTATGATTACATCAAGTTAAATAATCCAATTGGCGACTCGCCATATGTAAATAGTCATCCTTTGATCCTGTACTGCGGATTTAATAACGCCACACGAGCAAACACTAATACTTCGAATACCGTTTACATTATTACTTGTTGAACAAACAGTTGCGATCGACACACCAACTCTTTGCTGCAATCAAAAATTGTACATAGCTTGTTTGCCGTTCGACATATGAAAACCAATGTACCTACTCTGAAATTTTTAGTGAAGTTGCTAAAAATATCGAGATGAATCTTCTTATTTTGTCTCCAAGTTATTCTATATTAGTTCTTGCCGAGCAGCGGGTTTAACAGTAGTTTGAAGATTTTTTGAGAACGGTCAAAAATGCTGTTTTTTTTTTAATTTTTATTATTTGAGTGTGTGTATTTAAAAAGTGTTTTTACCATCTTATATTTGACCCGTCAACATCCGTTTATCTATAGTTAAACATAACTGAATAATATTTTTCTACTTTCAAAATGTCTATCTCAAATCGCTTCAAGATCTATCAATATTAAAAAGATATACGACGCGGTAACTGTTAATATTTTGGGATACCACGCGGTCAGTGATGAGGCATTTTTTTGTTTATTTAGTAATATTGTTTTCTGTTTTGATATTTAAATAAAATTATACGTACTTATGTTTGTAACTCTCTCTGAACACCACTGTTCACATAACTTCTATAGCAATTATTGACATATTATTAACTAACTTTACAAAAATCCGTGCAATTAAAGTATCTTCGAGAGTCGACAGCAAAGAATACTGTAGTACCAATCCAACATTAATGAAATCGATAAGTTATCTTTGACGCAACCGTAGATAGATACTGAATTGATAATATTTACAACGAACTATAACATGCGACTTCGTTTGCGGAATATATTATGTATATACCTATTCCAATTTTAAAAATTATCAAAACCCTTTCCTTAGTATATTATTATTTCTCATCCTGGGGGGTCGCGACCCCTGATGAATCAAGTTTGTTATTAAAGAGGGTCGGAATCTGTTCAAAAAATAAGACCTGACTTGACAGTTTTGACTTACAAATAAACTATTAGTTAAAATATTATTATTATTATTAACTATCCGGCCGTTTGTTTTAATCAGGCCGGATACCGCTATCCGGATAGCAAGCGCATATCCGGCCGGATACCGGATATTAAACAAAATACGAAATATACAATTAAGGTAAGTACTTTATTTATACCACTTAACCAACACAATCAGTAATCACAACATTTTCACTCTATAACTTAGAAAATGATATAGTACTCGTACTGCACTAAGGACAGTTATGGTGAGTAACTACTAATTTCATTAAGAGATAAAAAGCGGTTTCGCTTGTCTTTATAAAAAAGGCCAGTTTTAGAAAAAGGTCTTACGCCGCAGCAGTGTAGCTGCAGGGTGGTGGTATACAGATAAATACACTCTCTCAAATTGGCTGATGACTAAAACTTATAATGAGATGGAGGATCTAATGAAAGCCATCACCTAATATATCTGAACTTAGTACGATGCACTCACACTCACATACACACACACACACACAAACTCACACACATATTAACCACACCACAAACACTAACACTAATTATATAAAATTAATATAATAAAAACATATAAACAAAATTAAATAAATACATAACTTATTAATAGTGTCTAGATTATTATTATCATTGTTCATTTATTTTTTATTTTCTTTTTAATTAAAATTTAAAATCAAAATTGTAAAAAAAAACCTAACTAAGTTTTATTGTAATCTAGTTTATTTTCTTTTGGTATGGAAGAGCTGAGCATCCTGACACAAGTATTTATTATGTACTTAAAAGGGTGCTCATATCTTATCTTTTTATTGATTTATTTTTTGATAATGAATAAACAATATTTTTTATTATTTTTTATAGTTATTAGTTTTCATGAAAGTAGGTCGACAGCACATCATTGACTAATGCTCTGTGTTCAACAAGTGTTCTTACGAATTTTTGAATTCATATTATGAAAAAAATTCAAATCGGATCCTCAAAATGGGTATCATTTTAACGATTTTGATCAAATTAAAAAAGAGTTATATTTTATTTAGTCAATGTAATCTTTGTCAAAACACAGGTGTTTCGAAATCGATGACTTACGTTAGTACTTTATCAGCTATATAATCTATCTACAGTTATTCTGACTCATAATATTATGTATATTAAGTGTGTTTGTTATCAAAGTATTGTCCCACGCGTGAGTCCCAGGAGTGAGGCGTTTTTATAGTAACACATATCACAGGTATTGAAAGATGCCAGATAACAGTTGTTCCTTCGGTTGTGATATATCTGTTATTGAAAATATCATGCAATACTAAATAACAACTGTTCAACAGTTCTTGAGCATTTTGTTACCCCTTACACCATGCTAAATACGATATGTCGCGCGTGATAAAACTAGAAAATATGCACAGATTGTTGAATAAATTTCATTTATACTTAAAAAAAAACTTGCAAAATGTTCATTTTTAAATTATCTATCCATTAGTGTCGGAACAAAATTAAATAATTCATATCTCACAAGGAGATACAAGGTTTCATTAATTATAATATGACTTATTTTTGTGGTTTCTTTGTTAGGGGTTAAAACTTTACTCTTTTAAACTCTCTTTACTCTTTCGAAAAATATTATACCATTTTGGAACTACGATAGCTCCAAAAAGCTGCGTAAAAGTTCTAAAATAAATGAAAAAAAAAAACTAGTAAGCACGGCGTTTTGCACACTGAAGCGTCTGAAGTAAACGCATTCAACGTTATAATTAAGGTTATTTGATTTGAAATAAATTCTGCAACATCTACATACGAAATTTATGTAACATATCAGTATTGTTATTATTGTGTTGTGTTTAAGATAAACGTTTTTTAAAGTTAGAAGTTAGATAGAGGGTCGGTGATATGATCACAGAATGAATGATGCGACCTACTTTTTTTACTTCGTGCATTCGGAAATCCATAGATTGAGACTGAAACGCATGATTATGGAAATTATAAACAATTTTATTAATAGTATTATTACATATTTGAATACGACGATATGTGTTTAATATACAATTTTAATTTCGTTATTTTTTTAATAAATTAAAATATTTTTTTTAACTATATTATTTTAATTACCTTTATTCCTATATTTATTATTGGTGCACCATATATTTCTTATATATATAATTATTTTATACTTTTGTTTCCTTTGCAGAGGTTTGCCTGGAAGAGATCGCATATTCCTCTTGTACAATAGTTATGGCTTATTTTTTCTTTGTATGATTCGTTTTTGTATAAGATACCGTATCTTTCATTATATTCTAAATAAAAACTTCGAGTTCCTTCTTTCTTATCACGTACAATATTTAATAAATAAAACATCTAGAATTTAAAACAATCTAAAGTTAGATAGGTAAACCTAATCGCAGATCGTTCCGTCGGCCATTACACTTTCGCAGTAGCAACGCAAGTTGTAAGGCTTTACAATAGGTATTATTATCCCGTATAATTTGACTGGCAATAGACACTGCATACTAATTTATATATACATAGAATGTACACAAAACATACTATTCTTGGAAATGCCACTCTCGCCTCGTTAATAATGTGAGAGGAGTCAATTATTGTCTGTTGGTATCTTAAGTGTACGCTTTTGTTTTGTATAAAATTTAAGCTTATAAATGGTGGATGTTTTGACGGGCTCGTTGGCGCGTTCGGTAGAACATCTGCCGTGCGCATCGATGCGTCGTGGGTTCGAATCCCACCGGGACAACATGCTTATAATTTTCTGTAAGCATGTTTTCCCTACTTCTGGTAACTTCGGGCATTGATCGGATGAGAGGAATATCTAAATTCCGACCAGGTAACGAACCACCGTTCATAGATGCATATTTCGCGTTTCGGTTTCAGTCTATGGATTTCGATGTAAAAAAGTAGGTCGACAGCGCATCATTGACTGATGTTCTGTGGCTGGGGTATCACCAACCATCAAGTGAACCTCATGCTCGTCTGTCGATAACTAACATTAAACAAATGTTTAAGTGTTTGTTCCTATCTACTTATTTTCACTGATGCTTCGCTCCTATTGGTCGCAGCGTGATATTATAGCCTAAAGCGTTCCTCGATAATAATTGGACTATCCAACACAAAAATATTTTTTCAATTCGAACCAGTAGTTCCTGATATTAGCGCGTTCAAACAAACAAACTCTACAGCTTTATAATATTAGTATAGTATAGATTAAATGTTGATCGAAGGTTTCCACTGTGCAAAATAAATCAAATGACAAGTATAAGGAGTATTTTAAAATGGTCTATTTCTATCCAACTTTCGATAAAGCCTTAGCGAATTAAAGTAACACTTTAAATGAAAATTCTTACTTTTTTCCCACAAAAATGTAACAAACATTACGGAATCCTCGCCTAGAGAATCCGACTCGCACTTAGCTATGTTCGGAGGAGTCGCTCTGTCGGCTTATTGCCACCGGCGCGGCGCCATGTCATTGTCATTTACACCTTGAAAGGTCGTCAAGTCTCGAGCGTGAAAAGGGAAGTTATACCTACATATTTATAAAATCTTAGTTATGGTGGGAACATAACATACTATTAAAACGCTACGCGATGTAACGTGTCGACACCTGATGCGAATTGTGCCCATATACAACACGCTTTACCAGTGTCAAAGCTTTGTGAAAGACGAAAGAGTATTGACGTAGCCATGGATTTACTATTAAAATATGAGCTGGATAAAGATTTTGAGGAATATTTGTTGCAGATTTTAGGGATATATTTAATACAGAAACAGTTGAATAAAAAAAAACGTATACGACGTAGAAGATTCTGGATTCATGAAATAAATCTAAAGAGAATTATGAACTTTAATAACAAAACTTAAAAATAAAAGAACTTTCCCTTTATAGAAAATTTCTCCAAGATAGTGAGAGATATCATTCATATTTTCGGATGAATGAAAGGCAATTCCGATCTAGTTTGAGGTTTGACTGGATGTTATCGCGTAGGGGTGCGTGTGATCACGTGGCGTGTTTTCTTTATGTTTCTGAGCGTATTCGATATATGGGATTGATTAGTACTGACGGCATCAAATGCCGTGGCGTGGCGTTGCGTTTTGATAGTATGTTTCCACTTTCCGCCATTATTCGTTACAACACTAACAACTCTATGTGGAGTTGTTACAAGACCTCAAGAGCGGGATTCCGTTTTTCAATTTTTTTTTATTCATCTTAAAATCTAACGGTCTTCATTAATGTATTATACGCTTGATATAGTTAAAGTATGTTTTGTTTCTTTCGTTCTGAGGGGTGAGCACGAACAAGTATCGAAAGAGTATTCGTATCGTCGAACTGTCAGTTGTATGAAAAATCATTTGAAATTTCATACAAATGACAGTTCGACGATACGAATACTCTTTCGATACTTGTTCGTGCTCACCCCTCTGTTATCTCTTTATATTCGATAGAGCGAGACAAAACATATTATAACTATATCAAGCTTATACGTTTATGAATAAGGCCGTAAGATATTAATGCAAATATATAATATACTAATACTAGCAATTGCCCCCCCACCCCCCTTGTGGGTTGAATTTCGTAAAATCCGTTCTTAGCTGACCTCTACTCGGCGAAAGGAATATTACTACCATATTTCAAGTCGCTACGCCTTATGGTTCCAGAGATATCGTGATGAGTCAATATATAGGTGGGAATCTCTTTTATATATATAGATTACTAGCAATTGCCCCCGCAACCCCCCTAGTGGGTTGAATTTCGTAAAATCCGTTCTTAGCTGACCTCTACTCGGCGAAAGGAATATTCCTACCATATTTCAAGTTGCTACGCCTTATGGTTCCAGAGATATCGTGATGAGTATCTATATAGGTGGGAATCTCTTTTATATATATAGATAAAGAGAAATGTTTTATTATTTGTATGTTACGATTTAACTCAAAAACTAAAATTCTTTCAACAATAGCAAGCTACATTATCAGAGAGTATATTATATATGTCTTTGTAAGCTAAACCATTGTTGAAAAGAGTGTCCATGGAGTTTCTTGCCGGTTCTTCTCCATGAGACCCACTTTTTGGAACCGTGCCACTAGACGTTTCATAAGAGCCTGCAAAGGCCTATTTGAAATAAAAAACTTTTGATTTTGATTTTGATATATATATAACACAATAAACTAAACACAATAATATTGTGTTTAGTACATCTACATTGCACCCGTGCTAAGCCGGTTAGGATCGCTAGTACATGTGTACTTTTAAGTTGCACTCTTGACACAAGTTTGAATATAATTTTTAAATTCGGTTGCGGTCTTCCACATACACGTATCGTTATGATTTATTTCTGCCCGCAGGAAAAATAAACGTATTTCAATTACTGCGAATGACACCCTGCCATCAGTGTTTATCTCTGTTTATATCCATTTTTCAAAAGCCTTCATTAAAAAAAAGCTTCAGTTCGTTGAGCAAGGTGTTTAGCCCGTTTGAGAGACATTATAGTTCAAGGGATTTCTTTGATGCATCCCGTCTAGATGATAATATTATGTTTATATCGACGTGTTCATAGAACAACGTTACTTTTGCGTGGCTTAGCACGAACAACTTGCGAAAAAGTACTCGTATCGTCGAACTATCATTTGTATGAAATTCCAAATGATTTCCCATACAACTGACAGACAGTTGGATGATATGAATACTTTTTCGATAGTCGTTCGTGCTAGGCCCTCTGTTGACCTTATTATTTGGAGAAATAACTTCATGGAATCATTATTCGAATATTTTCGAAAAGACGTTATTTTTTTTTTTATTTCACTACCATTTATATGTGAGTTTAGTCTTACAAATACAAAAAAGCGACATATTATATTAATCATATCCGACTTTGTTCTACGGATACGTCGATTACTTTCTGTTAATATGTTTTTCTCGTTTGGTCACATTAGGTTTTAAATAGGGAAGGAACGTCGTAATTATGACTGTTAACGAATAACCCTTCATATACGGTTGAGCGCCTCCGTGGCTCAGTGGTATGCGCGATGCCTTTAGCACCAGAGGTCCTGGGTTCGAATCCCAGGGAAGCAAGAAAAAAAAATTGTTTCGCTCGGGCAGAGCACAAGGCTGATCACCTACTTGCCTGTAAAGAAAAATGACCAGTAAAACAGACACAGAAATAGGTCTGCCCCACGCCCCACTAGGGGACTCGGGAATTCACTTTTTTTAACGAACAACCGGTCAACTAAGGAAAAACCTCCTGCTGCAAAATTATGTTTTTTTTATGTTATATATCGACAGACGAGCATGAGGTTCACTTGATGGTAGGTGATACCTCAGCCACAGAACATCAGTCAATTATGCGCTGGCGATCTACTTTTTACTTCGAGCATCGGAAATTCATAGACTGAAACCGAAACGTACAATATGCATTCACAGTTTTTCCATCTATGAACGATTGTTACCCGGACCGAATTTCGATATTCCTCCCACCCGATCAATGCCCGAAGTTACCAGACGTGGGGAAAACATGCTTACAGAAAATTATAAACATGTCATAAGAATGGATAATTTGGTAAATATAATGTTATAGTATCAAACACGTTACTCTAAGGTAGTATATTATTACAGATAGTTTTCAACTATTGCGTTATTTGCTAATACATACCTCATATCGCTTGCTGTAATATTCGAAACTTTGGTATTGATTAAATACCATATCTATTAAACAACCTATTAAACTATCTATCTGTTTACATGTTTTAGACTGCACCTAGACTTTATGCATGTACTACCCTGTGAAATAGTAAAAGGAAATATCTGTATATATTGTATTAAAGTATGTTTGTTTGTTCCGAAAACAAAAAATACCAAAAGACAATAATTTATCCGACCATAAGTATACGAATCAATACTTCTTGTGTTCATAAAAATTAAAAACTTTAATATCCGATTTGATCAAACACTGAACTAGTATGGACATACAATGCGATTCAAATGTCACTTGAAAAGTATAGTTTGCAAATAAACTTATTGGCAATTAATAATGGTTTATTTTTGAGTAAATTAGCCTTAATATATCTGAGTCTTACTAAATTCAAATAAAAAAAAAAGTTTATGCTTTAACTAAATTAGCTAAATACAATATTTAATGTATATAAAACTTTTTTCTTTCTTATTTTCACTGTTGGCAAGAAATCGCCTAAAAGTAAGTTCTCTTTACGCATGTATACATGGCGCAAAGGACTAAACGAGCCAAAATTATTTAAAAAAAAGGAAAGATGACGCCAATCGCCATTTTTCGTCGTTGGTGTGCTTTGTCGTGCGACTGAGTGCATGTTAATATTGTCTTTTATTAACGCGAGTATCACACATTTAAATAAAATACTGTATACCGGATTAAAACGCGATTTATTGTTTAAATTATTTATCCCGACGTTTCGGATGCTTTTCAGCAACCGTGGTCGCGGGAGACTGAAAAGCATCCGAAACGTCGGGATAAATAATTTAAACAATAAATCGCGTTTTAATCCGGTATACAGTATTTTAGTCTCCCGCGACCACGGTTGCTGAAAAGCATCCGAAACGTCGGGATAAATAATTTAAACAATAAATCGCGTTTTAATCCGGTATACAGTATTTTAGTCTCCCGCGACCACGGTTGCTGAAAAGCATCCGAAACGTCAATATAAATAATTTAAACAATAAATCGCGTTTTAATCCGGTATACAGTATTTTATTTAAATGAGTGCATGTTCTTATGGACTGATACTGATTCATTTATTAATTTTGTTATTTCGCCTAAGCTTCGTAAATAAATTTTATTTTTACTTTTTTGTTTCCCTTTAAGATGTATGTTAAGTTTTCTAATTTATTTTTGTTACCAATTGTTTTCTTTTATTTTTTTTTTTTTTAAAAACATGCATACCTATTATAACTTTAATTCTAGCTGCGGGTGGAGCCCTGGTGACCTGTAATACAGGTTTTTCTAAAAACCTACATCAGGCACCAGTTTCTCACAAGGTTAGGTTCTAGTTTTACTATGGTTATGTTTTAGTTCTAAGGTAACCTTTGTGAAGAGAGAATAAATATATTTATTATTATTATTATTTTTAAAAAATCTTGTTTTGCTCATCATACCTAACTGGTTTGAATTAACAGCAATGGTGTCTCAATATGGCGCAAAGTCGATCTTATACTTATTTCAATCGCACTTTCATTTAAAGTGAAATGTTTGAAATGAGTGTTTTCAAAAGCTAGTGTTTACGTCTGCGAAGCTATTGATTGGGAATATTTTAACAAAGGGCTGCCAACTGGTAAGGTTTATCTTTGTAATGAAGTAAAAGGTTGTTTTCATAAAATACCTATACAATAGAAATATTAAATTTAAACTAAACATGTAATATGTACCTATATGATTAACTAGCCGTCCCCGCCCGCCCGCTTTGCTGGGCGAATTGTAAAGGATAGACGAATATGAACTATCCACATAAATTTGAAAAAAAAATGGTAAAGGGTTGATGGAATTCAAAAAATGAATAGCCTAAAACCTTCTACAATTAATTCCGCGTCGAATGGTCATGGTATCATGCCGATCGGTCCAGTTGTTTTCAAGTTTATCGATAACAAAGAAAAAAAAAGTTGCTTATATATATATAGAAGATGACACAAAGGCGTTGAATGAAAATAAAAACAAAATATTTTGAAGAAAAAAAAAGAAATATTGCGGTCACGAACATTGACATACTATTACAATTATGTCAATGGTCAAGAACTTTCTACGTCGTGTTCCTTAAGTGTTGGTTTTATTGGAATAAAACCATCACCAACTATCCTGGAGCATAGTTTAGTTTAAGAAGATAATGTTTATTAATAAATACAAAAATCATGTTTTTTTTTCAATTAGTTTAGCCTTCTAAGGTGGAGAAAATATTGAATAAAATCAATATAATTAGAATCGAAGCTATTTTAGACAAAATAATATAGTCTATATTATTATATTGTTAATAAAGATCAAATTCTGGGAAGTAATTAATAATAGCGAACTAAAGGAAAGCTCTTGTTATTAAAACCGGATAACTTATAGGAGTGAGGCGTATTTATCGTAACAAATATAAATCACAGGTATTCAAAGATACAGATAACAGCTGTTGTTCCTGCGGTTGTGATATATCTGTTATTGAAAATATCATGCAATACTAAATAACAACTGTTCAACAAATACTAGTAACAGTCAAGCCATTACAAAACAAATGTGATTGTTACCTGTCGCGTGATAAAACGAGATGCACCTAGTATTTATTTTCGAAAAAACTACGACGTTTCACAGGAATCACTTTTAAAAGTCACTCCTAAATTAGATCGTAGTATCTGTAATTCCTCAGGTATAAAAATAACAGACTGTTATTTAATAACATATATTTACATCTGTTATTAAATAACAGTCACAGTAACAGGTATACCAGATATCGTGTACGGTAATCATCAGTAACAGTAACAGTTATAACACATATCGTGTTATCACCCATGTCTAGTAACTTATAGCGCAATAAAAGACCGAAACTTGTTGGAAGTAACAATGCATTGCGTTGCTGCAAACACCATTCATACCATTGTATGAATGGTGTTTGCAGCAACCCAAGGGCATTCCCAAGGTATAAATACGAAACCCGTTCTCTAGTACAAATCTGCTTATTTAATAAATAATAAAATAAAAACAATAAAATAAAATTAATCAATATTATAAGCTCATTCATCAGTATTTAATATAGATGAGCTTTGTCTCTTACACTAAGTAATTTGAACGAACGGTTTAAAAAAAATTACACCATAAGATTGAATTGAGTACATAAGCGGAGATTGAAGAAAAAAAACAGCTCGTAATATTGTCTTTTATTAACGCGAGTATCACACATTTAAATAAAATACTGTATACCGGATTAAAACGCGATTTATTATTAAAAAACAGCTCGGTTAAAAAACAAGGTACCCGTAGTACTAATTCTACGCAGACGAAGTCGCGGGCAGACGCTAGTCATACATATATTGTATATTCTGTTGCTGAGGTATCAAGTGAGCCTCATTCTCCTCTATCGATACCTGATACGGAATAACAGTTTTAATGATATGCTTCGCTTCATTTATACATTTAAGTAACACGATACTGCGATTTAATATTTTTGTATAATATTCTAGTAACAAGTATTTAGGCGTATTTTTATAAATTATTCTATGATAGTAGAATCAATATTTAGGCATATTTTTTGTTGGCCAGTTACGATAGTGGTAATAAATAATATGTTATATGGAACGACAATAAGCCCATAATACTGTGAAAAATTAGTATTATTTTGAAAAATGTTATGTGTTTTTTACGTAGAATGAACGAAAGCTATATACAAGCATTGGAGAAAATGGATCTCTCTAGATCTTTGCCTAGTCCAATGCTTAATGTGTATAAGAGTTTTACAAATATTTTGTAAAACAAAAATTTGGCGATTAAAAAGAGTGACGAAGAGTTTATTGCCAGCTCTTCTCTTCCGTTCTACGCCCTTCATTTGAGAACAATATATATATTTTTTACTGACGTTCATAAGCGGTAGTGTTACCTAAATGAATAAATGATTTTGAATTTGAATTTATTACGAAAATTAAAACGATTTTTTATCACAAGTGGTTAAATACTCAAACATTAACTTTAAAATATATTTAAAAGTATTTTTGTAATTTTATTAACATAATAATATATATGTATATTGTATATGTATTAATACATATTAGAGGGGAATTCCCGGGTGACACATTTTTGTGTCTGTTTCACTGATCACTTTAAGGGTTCCGTACCCAAAGGGAAAACGGGACCCTTGCTTTTCGTCCGTCTGTCACCAGGCTGTATCTCATGAACCGTGATAGTTAAACAGTTGAAAATTTAATAATATTTAAGGGGGTCCCATAAAACAGACAAGAGTTTTTTTGCCATTTTTATAAATGGTAAGGAACCCTTCGTGCGCGAGTCCGACTCGCATTTGGCGGGCTCTTTTTTTACAGGCAAGTAGGTGATCAGCCTTCGATGCCCTGCCCGACCGAAACAATTTATTTTTTAAATCTTGCTTCTCCGGACTAGAATCCAGGACCTCTGAGCCACAGTATAGTATGTACTGACAAATATTTTTTTTTAATGCTCTATTATGACTGTGTGCGAGCGAAGTCACGCGCACTAACTAGTACACAGACATGGAGCTGAAGGTCTAAACAAACTCAGTTAATTAACAGTAATTAAAAAATACAAATCCATTTCAATAAACAATATGGAATCAATTTGTTTTCTTAGTAAAACAAATACATTATTTATCTTCATTTTCTAAACTCCATTAATGCTGTTATTCTTTTGTATAAACAGTAAACATCTAATTAGACTGTCGAGTATAATCTAACGTTCTTTATAACAGCTATAATTAAAGATCGATAGCTATCGTCGACAGTCAGTTAATTTCTATATATTGTTTATAAACGTCCTATTCTATTTTTTTACTAGATGTAACAAATCTTACTGACAGATAGCTCTAATTCGTACTGAGACGCTCAAATAGACAACGCCATAAAGAAATCTATCTCGAGTAACCTGTCCGTAATTAAAATTGTTGAGACGTCAAAATAAGGGATAGGTGTAAATTTTTATCTATAGTAGGTTCGAATTAGATATTTATATATTTTTAATGTGAGATATTGGTAGACGAGCATGGGGTTCACTTGATGGTAATACCTCAGCAATTGAACATCTGTCAATGATGCTCTGAGTTTTTAAATTGTTGCATGTTTCAATCGAAGTTCGAAATATAACATCATTATTATAATTAGTATTAATAATCATTATTATCATTAGATTTACTAATTGCATCCGGTACAAATTATATCATCAGGATAGAGACTGGGAAATAAAATAATATTCATTCATCTACAAACATGCGATCGCAAAATCTTACCATATTTATAGGTAAGGCGCTGGTGTCAATAATTACTCTGTGTTTTTTACATTTTCTATAAAAATATAATGTCCAGTGTAGTCTAAACTAATAGTATAAAAAGGAAAAAAGGAAATATTTGTTTGTTTGTTTGTTACGATTTAAGTCAAAAACTCGACCGATTTTAATTTTGTTTTGTGTACTGTAGACATCTACATTGCACCGGTGCAAAACTGGCAGGTTGCTAGTAGTTGATAATAATCATAGTATAAAGTATCAATATTTGAGATAAATAACACATCCTTAAAAGGCCGAATGCAGGGAGGGGTTCATTGGAGTTGTGAACCCATTGAAGTTCATTGGGGATAGGGTTAACCCATTTGATTTTCTACTTTTAGAAGTATCCAAACTTGGCTTAGAGTTTCCATGGCAGAAATCCTTTTCTACTTTTAGAAGTATCAAAACTTGGCTTAGAGCTTCAATGGCAGAAGGCCGTCTATTCGCGCTTCTCCACGTTCAAAAGCCTACTATTTGATGTGGAGGTGATAACTCGTTTAGCGAGAAGATAAAAGAGAAAAATTGACTTTGTTATTTTATTAAAACAATAAAATACTATCACATTTTAATAGGATTTATTGTTGTAATCAATTTAGCACCTATCCTGACGAGACCTTGACCTTTTACTGGAAATATGGATCCGCCCTTGCATCTCACGTTCTAAATCAAATATATTGAATTAAAATAGCAGACGGCACGATAATAAGGAAGCATCCTTCTGCCTTTATTAACCGTGCTCGTGACTCAGTGTGATGCACTCGTTGCATTAAACGAGTCCCGGAAAATCTAATATCAAGGTACTTTCGAATATATATATGAAAAAAAATTCGACCGTTTAGCTCAACTATAATACTAATGATTGAAAATTGCTCAGCTCCTAAGCTATAATCAAGAACAAAAAAGTTAACAGCTCGTTGCACGTTTTCTTTATTTCATTAAATTTCTATCTCATTTCCATTGATTTAGAAGGCGTATTTCAGCGTTGATGAAATGGGTTACATGGTTTTATTGTTGGTTTTGAGGATATGTTGAGAAAAATGCGGTTTTTCTATTACGTGTAACTTGTTCAGACTGTGGATTATTGATATGAAATTTTGGAATTTGTTTTTGACTATATTTCGCAGTGTCGCTCAAAAGGAAAACACGTTTCAATGAAATTTTCTCGATAGAAAATAAATGTGAAGTTATGTCTATTTTTACACTTTTTTGGATCCCAAGGCATAACGGCAAAGAGTTATTTAATTTAATTTATTTTAAAGGGTGTAGAATAAATGTCTTTAAGATTCCTCAAAACCGTTTTTTAATCAAATAAAGTATTATAAAGTTATGAAATGAATTAGTTTTGGCACATACGTTGTTTTATTCCGAGCGCGTTCAAGCTACAGCTATCTCTTTCTTTTACATGTCTCAAGTAAATATTTCAATCTCGCTCGCTCACATTCAATAGAGCGATTTGTCGGCCTGCGAGCCTCATCGACAGGCCCTTAAATTATTGTAAAAATTGTTTGTCTTTTAGATGTCGACCGCATTACGATCCGATAGGACATCGTCAAAGCGTTTGACCGACGGCCCTATTTTATGCAGATTCAATTGAAAAATATAAATCTAAATCAATGAAAATAATTGTTTTTTTTAAATTCCTGTGATATTTTCTTCTATTTATTTTATACTAGTAACACGATCCGGCTTCGCACGGGTGCAATGGAGATGTACTATACACAAAAATATGTTACTCGCTGATAATGTAGCTTTGAAAGAATTTTTAAATTCGGTCCATTAGTTTTTGAGTTAAATCGTAAAAAACAATCTTTCCTCTTTATAATATTAGAATAGATATGTGTAAAATAGCATAACAAGATTCGATCGTCCGTTCACTCAGTCACGCCGCCCTTGGAATAAATAAGATTTCTGTGGAATATTCTATACAATACTTCTGCGATAACATGGAAGCCATATGGACGCTGTTAAGCAATACAGTGTCAACCCATACGGTTGCCATTTTGAAAAAAAAAAGTTTATAAAGGTTTTATAAAATTTATTTTAAAAATAACAGAAATAATAAAAAAAATTGTAATTATTATTATTAAATTAAATGTATATCGTTTTCTTGGTAGCAATTTAGTGCATAAATATTTTAAACATTTTATGTTTTTGTGCCCGTTAGTTTTTTCAATATTTTTGCAACGATTTAAATTATGTGTATCTCTTTTGAAATATGTAGTCCAGCTCATAAGGAAGCGATTGGTATCAAAATTTAAACTTTTGTCATTTTGTAGGTTGACACTGTATTGATTAACAGCGTCCATATGACGTGTGAACGTAATTTGTTACTTCGGGCATTCGAAAATCATAGACTGAAACCGAACACGTAGTCTTTACTTCGGAATAGGTTTGTGACTCGGATGGAATTCCAATATTTCTAAAACCGATTGTATGCCCGTCGTGCCTGCATTTGTATTTGTTTTTTTCTAACTTTCTTTATAGTCTTAGACAAAAGGGTACTATTTTACAAAAAAAACTAGGTATTGTTGTTAATTAGTATTTACTTATTCGCTAAATTTAACCTATTTTATCATCTTCTTTTATACTTACATATTCTTTCGTTTATATTAGAACTGTCCTTTTCTTCCCTTCACATATAAGCGACACCATATTCTTGCTTTTATTTTTAATTTTGTTATCTTCATTTTTTTTAACTGATTAATGTTTTTTGTACGTTCCATTTTTAATTTTCTGAACTTTTATTTTTTGTTATCTTAATTTTTTTATTTAAAACTGCTGAAAGTATTTCCACGTTTTATTTTTAATTTTCTGAACTTTTACTTTTTGTTATCTTCATTTTTTTATTTAAAACTGCTTAAAGTATTTACACGTTTTATTTTTAATTTTCTGAACTTTTATTTTTTGTTATCTTCATTTTTTTATTTAAAACTGCTTAAAGTATTTACACGTTTTATTTTTAATTTTCTGAACTTTTATTTTTTGTTATCTTCATTTTTTTATTTAAAACTGCTTAAAGTATTTACACGTTTTATTTTTAATTTTCTGAACTTTTACTTTTTGTTATCTTCATTTTTTTATTTAAAACTGCTTAAAGTATTTACACGTTTTATTTTTAATTTTCTGAACTTTTATTTTTTGTTACCTTCATTTTTTATTTTAAAACTGCTTAAAGTTTTTTATACGTTCCATTTTTAATTTTCTGAATTAACCCAGCAATTTTATTATGTGTGTCCGGTTTTTTAAACTAAATGATATTAATATTATTATTTATTAACGCGAGTATCAAATATTTATATAAAATACTTTACAGGGGAATAAAACGCGGTTTATTCTTTTTTCCGACGTTTCGAGCACTTTTCAGCAAAAGTAGTCACAGGCAGACTGAAAGGTGACTGATTTGAATTTTTGACCGCGTCGGGATAAATAATATTATCATTTTAAGCCGTATACCGGCTATAGTATTTTACTTTGTTTAAGAGAGACTCACTTTATGTTTTTAGAAATCGACAAAAATTAAATAATTTTGAGTTCGACATTAGTCTGCAGCTTCGATTACTATGTCAATGGTCTGCAGTTCGATTTTTACTCTGAGGCGTGAACGGACTTTTCTTCTCGCTTGTTAAATTGTCCAAACTTAGAATTTAAGAATTAGCCCAAACAAAGGGAGGAATCATTTAAAATAATTAGGAGCTTACATGTGATACCAGGTGGAAGTCGAACTTGTGAGAAACTCATTTGATGCAAGATGCCGATATTTATTTAATAACTATATAATTTGATATTTTAACATTTATTAGATTTCTCAGGCTTTTTAAGATATTTTTGGATATAAAATACTATAATTTTTTTTTTTAATTTATTCACCCTTTAATGCAAATAACAAATTTAATATATATTTTTATTTATTTTATGATTACTTGATTTTTCAATGATTTTATTTATTTTACGCTTAAAATAAAATAGGTATTGTTTAAGGTAAAATATTAGTGCTACCTCTCACTGATGAACATTTTATCGTTGTATTTGAAAATTACGGCAAAGTTCTTATATTGAAAATTATAATATGAAATCTTGGTCTTTGTATATATTTTATGCCTTTTTCCCATACGATAAGCAGTTGCTTTAAGTCTTTGAGTTATTATGCCCTAATAGGGCATAAGGTAGATATTACTCTTTCATGGATCATATTTTTAAGACATTTAGTAGGTGATATGAACTATTAAAATAATTAAAATATTTTTAACACTCCGCGCATCAAACATGTACCGTCAATTCTAATCATGAAAAGTTTACTATGGAGCCACGGCGCCGGATTTCCTTTTTTTACTATACGTAGAACCACGCTACAAAATATAATAAATGTTTTAATTAACCAAAAAAATATAAGTATTTTAGTTTAAATACAAACAGCGATAACTCGGTCACGAAATTTTTTTTTTCACGAAGTCACAAACCTACCCTTTTAATTATTTTTCAAAAAACAAAATTAAAACGCTCGCAAAGAATAACGAATACTGAAGTTATAGAACTGTTTAGCAAGTTTCTTATCGCGCCTATTTACCGGAGACCAAACTTACCTCACGAAGTAGAGATGCTGTTAAGTATCACTGCGTGAACTCGATATAAGATGCAGTCAGGTGCAATCGCGATAGGACAGCTTACCGGAGCCTTCCTAAGCCAACTGCACTTATTAAAGTATTTTAAAACTAAAAATGAATCTGACGATCTACGCATGCGTATTTGATGACGAGCAATAAATCAGCGAAAAGGATCTCTATGCAGTTATGCAATAAGTACACTTCCTGCATCAAATATCAAGCAACCAATCATAATTGTTATCTAAAAGACCTTTAAATAACTATTTTCCGATTGGTCCGATTTATGTGTGTATCGGATAAATACCACTACTAACGCAGAGCTTTACCTGGAATCGGATATTGAAGTAAGTTCATATTAATTTAGAGTATTTATTAAAATGTTGCTAGTAATAAATTTACAGAGAATAATAGCCAGTATAATTAATTAAAAAAATATTGTATAGGATTATTATATGGGATCTTCAAAGGTAAATTCACAAAGGAGCTCTTGTGCGATCCAGAGATCTCAAGTCTAAAACAGTAAAAAGATCCAATATTTTGTCATGATCGTAGAACAACGACGGTTCTGATTTTTTACGATTTTAGTTTTATTGTATAAAAATCTTCAAAAAAATGTCAATTCTCAACAGAACAAACAAAAAATTGGAATTTAATCAAAAACAATCAAGTTACTGCCTAGAATAAAAGCGGTTCTGCTTTTTCAACGCAGTATAAAAACGCATATTATACCTTCAATGTACTACGTCGTCACCTCGGCCTCCCGTGACGGTAATCAATATAAAGTTAATATTAAAAAGACACCAAACATAATATTGCCGAGTTTGAACCCGAATAGATTAGCCGTGTTTTAATTATGCATAAAAAACGACTTATCAATCTTTAAAACGCTCTCCTGTAAAGTAGCCGTTTTGCAGATCCGCCGTTGTTCTACGATCATGACGATTTTACCGTAATACATAATACTCAGTCAACCTAAAGAACGAAATATTAGCTTTTGCACATCTAAGAACTAACGTGTTAGAAACCAGTCCTATCCCTTTAGCCACTACTTTTAAATTCTCGCAGCATAAGTTAATTAGCAGATATAAAAGCAAAACCAGTATCCCTTTAGTACATTTTGGAATATTTAAAGCATTTAAAACCCGGTAAACATTAATTCGAATTACACTGTTCATTTTTGTGGACCTAACGAAAGTGGTATTCAAGGATCATATGGAAATACCTCTCTACTACATAGGCTCTGTTCTTCTTTAAAACTACCAAGTCCTAGTTTTGTTACAAATGAATATATATTTTTTATGAAGTAATTTTATCTTTAAAACTTATAGGTAAACAGTCATTGGATTAACGCACTGTTTCCATGGGAAAATTAGCCTGCTGTAGAGATTTCTTAAGAGACTCAATGTCGTCTTGCCGTTTAGAGCAAGGCATGATCTCTAAAACTGACCACAATGAGGGATTCAGATCTGGGCTAGGGCCAGTCTTCAGCTCTTATTAAGTCCGGAACGTTGGTTTCGAGCCAGGATTGGATAGTTCATTCGGTAGTTTGTGAACACAACCTAACCGAACAGAGGCCTATTACAAAGTCATCAAAATCCCGGTAAATTTTTAAAAAAGTGTATTGTATCAAGAAATAAAGAGACGAATTATAGATTCGACTCAAAACCTTTTACTGGCTCTTGAATAGAAACTCGCCAGTGGCAGTACAAAACAAATTATTTCTAAACAGGTCCTGATGCCAGTATGTACATATGGCATACAATTGTGGGATTGTGCCTAACAAAGCAATATTTGTTTTTATGACAAATATCGACGTTCACTTTATGGTACCTCAGCCACAGAACATCAGTCAATGATGCGCTGTCGACCTAATTTTTACTTTGCATTCGGAAATCCATAGCCTGAAATCGAAAAGCGCAACATGCACTTCACGAAATAAAAAAAATAAAAAAATAATACAAACTTTCCAAAATAAGGTACTGAAATTATAAAGCCCACTACTGGAATCTACTGAAAACTACTGAAATAATACATCTACCGAAATCTGAGGGTGTAGCTTGTCTCATCCATAATTAAGAAAACTACCTTTCCTACCACTTGGACAGTTTCTTAAGAACTGCGAGTATACACTTTGTCATTTTGCTTATTGTTATTGCACTTCAAATACAAATTTTTTTCATCAATAAAGAGGATTTTTCTCTGAATTTCACCTGCGTATCGGGACAGAAGGTCTTTTGATAGATCCACTCTCTTTAATTGTAGGTATTGATTTAGTATATCCACGATAAGCGCCGAGCTTTAGTTTTTGTTTTTTATACGCGACAGGGAATTTTAATTTCTCGCGATACGATTTTTTGTTTCTAATGGGGTGCTGGCGAATTCTGACTATAACATAATGATGTTATATAGGCTATGAATGCATAGCCTTTGTAGTTCTAACAGCACGCGGCCGACAGATGAAGTGTTGGTATGTCTGTCGGTAAGGCTGATACCAAGCTTTTGAAGTAGCTTGAATTTGACCGACGGCTCCATTTGATAATAAACATGTATAAAAACGACTTCAAAATCTACTTAAGAAATTACACGAAAATGTTAAAAATAATTTAAATATTTATAGTAATTTAGTCTGAATTACAATATGTTACAAATTAAATTTATTTTCTCTATAGAACATTTTGTATCTTTTGCGCATCTTAAGAGTTCATAGAAGAGATTTTTAAAAAAACACTATATTACATTTTCATTGGTTCTTATATAAAGAGGGACAGGATTCATTTGAACTAAAACTAGTTTCGATTTTTTTTAAATAATAACAAACAAATATTTCCTCTTTATAATATTAGTATATGTACTCGTATGTATATTGTATATATATTGAAACGCCAGTCTATTTCAGATTTTTACTATGTTTGATCAAAGGCAAATCACATTAAACCACGAACCGCAAATGTAATCAAAGCATCTGTAATTGATCTGATATGTGTGGAATATGCCATCACAAAGCAACTATGAAGTGCCTGTAATATGATTTTGACCAACACTCAGCGCATAAATCAAATATTGCATCGCACATAATAGCTTTCATTATGTACATTAATTAGTTGTTTAAATTTCATACAATATTTTTTCCTTTTATATTTATATTTTTTATTTATCTTTCCTCTTTCGCAATAAAATCAGCAATGCGTTGGAACTTTGTCTTTTCAGAGCATTATAAATCGGATTCTAATAAAGAAAAGTAGGAAAAATCTATATATATAAAAGAAAGTTGTGTTAGTTACACCACTTATAACTCAAGAACGCCTGCACCGATTTTAACGATATCTTATTTGTTGGATTCCTCTATGTCGGGAATAAGAAATAGGCTATTAAAATATTGGAAAATTCAGGAAAAAAATATATGCATAAAATTAATTATAAAATAAATTAGATTCGAAACTCAGCCATCTTGACAGCTCACGTCATGCATTCTTAGCTTTTTTGAAATAACAGATGTCTACTGCAAATCAGTGACATATTAGACAATTATAGTGGGTAAATAGACATATTCAAATTTAAGAATAATTATATAATTTCGAAGCCAAAATTGTGGCAGAACAACGTCTGCGGGGTCCACTAGTAGTAGTATGTAATAATTTTTATAATCAATAAAAAAACAAAGGTTTAATTTAAAAAAAAGTACTGATTATTTTTGTACGGGTCCAATGGCAATCAAAAAAGCTCTATGAGAAAAATTTATCATCATTTTTCATGTAGATTATTACCCACTTGGTTGTTAACAAAAGTATTAACTACACGTACTTGAAACCTCTAAGGGCGTGAACTTTGGAAGTTGATTCAGCCCTAAAATATTTATCCGCTGATAAAAAAAATACGTGTCTCTTAGATTTAGACGTAGATTTTTTTTTTTTTTATGAAGAATAAGTAAGCATTTGACCGCCATCCTGCCTGATGGTAAGCGTGGATGCGATCCAAAATGGAGCATGCTTACTTAGAAGAAGCCTATTCACTCTGGCTTTGAAGACATTAAGATTGTAGGAATCGGGAAAGACAGACCCAGGTAGTGAATTCCATTCCTTGGCGGTACGGAGGATAGAGGAAGCGTACCGAAAAAATACCCGTAGAATAACATATTTCAGCGGCATTGAATTCGGAGGCGGATACCTCGAAACCTTTCCTTGTAAGCATGCTTCCTGCTGTACCACTACCTACCATCAAATTGAAAAGTGATCCCTATATAGTATATAGTATACCAGCGATCTTCCCCGGTTTTGCACGGTAGCAATGCAAATGTGCATAAAAAATAGCCTATATTACTTGCTGATAATGTATGATTTTAAAATCGGTCGAGTAGTTTTTGAGTTAAATCCTAACAAACAAACAAATCTTTTCTCTTATATATATAGTATTAGTATAGATAAAAAAGTTTTGAAAAGCGTTAACTAAAAAAAATACATGTATTTTTTATATCCAGGGTTAAACACAAACATGGTTTGACATATGTTTTTCTTTTGTTTAATATTGCGCTTATTGCTAGTATAATTTTTTTTCTCCGTTGTTAGTTTTCTTTTTCTTTAATTATTTCATGTTTTTATTTTGTGGAATCACAGTAAAGTGACGTATGATTGTCATTTTCTATTTTATTCTATTTCAACCCTTGCTGACAACCGGTGAGGTAAAAAAGTTTATGTTCACGTTAGATATAAGATAGATGACGGATGAGGTTGAGGTTCACTTGATGCTAGATACCACCTTGATAGGTAGAGCCACAAAACATAAGTAAAAATGAGCTATCAAACAATTTTTTACTTCGAGCATTCGGCAAGCCATAGACTGAAATCAAAACGCGTAATATGCACTTCACGGTATTTCTAAACTAAAATTATGAACGTCCCGACGCGACGGCATTTCAGATACGCGCCACCGTATCCGTCTTAATGAAATTGTACTGTCTCCTTTGCCTATTTACAGTGACTCTTATTAAACAGACGTTTTATTATTAAAAAATAGCGGACCCGACAGACGTTGTTCTGCCATTTTGGATTCAAAAATAAAAAAAACTAGATTTGAATATTATGCTATTTTCCCACTTCTATTATGTATAGTAACATGCCCCAATGTAGATGTACACAAAAAATATAGCCTACGTTACTGGCTGATAATGTAGCTTTCTATTGGTGAAAGATATTTTAATAAATCGGTTTAGTAGATACAGAGATTACTCCCTACAACCTTTTTTACACCTTGGGTTACATTATTCAAGTTTTAGTAGGGATCCCTAATTATTTCTGGAAATAAATAAAGCCTAGGTTACTCGAAATGAAATGTCCGAATGCTCGAAGTAAAAAGTAGGTCGACAGACGACAGCGCATCATTGACTGATGTTCTGACCTTTCATCAAGTGAACCTCATGTTCGTCTGTCGATATCTAACATAAAAAAATGTGGAGATGTAGCTTTCTAACGGCAAAAGAATTTTCAAAATCGGTGGAGTATTTCTCTTTATGGACATCAATTATTACGAAAAAAAAAAAAAAAAACAACATACAGACGAATTGAGAACCTCCTCCTTTTTTGAAGTCGGTTAAAAAAGCTATAAACATGCATGACGTGATGTGTCAATTGCTTGCATTTTTGCATTGCAAAAGAAGATGGCGGATATCTGAACGAAATTTATATTATAATTAATTTTGTCATATATTTTTTATTATATATTATATTAATATTTCCTATTTTTTAACAGTCATTCTGTTATTTGGGAGATAGATGAATCCAAAAAAAAGGAGATCATTTAAAACGGTACACCCGTTCTCGTTACAAATGGTGTAACTAACACGACTTTGTTTTATATAGATTGTCAAATGTTTAAATAGTACATAAATGTTTTGTCTAGTACCGCGTCCCAACTTGTTAAGTGAAGAGCTTTTGACGCGTACTCGTGTACGCTGAAATATTAATCAAATAGCTACAATTACAAACGTTCTATTGTACTCAGACTGAATTCATGTGGATAACTTTGTTTGCGTAATATGATTGTAGTTAACATGTCAGAAATAGAAGAAAAACATTTATTAATTGCGCATACACAAATCTATTTTTTTACATATAATAAAACAATAGTATTGAAAGATGATAATTGAAGTGTAATTAAATAGGTATTTACAAATCATTTTAGTCAGTCTATCTATTTGTGCACGCTAATCTCCTAACTTTCTAACTGATTTTGCAGCAGTGTGGAGGAAGGAAGGTCTGCTCTTCCTCCAACCTAAAGGGAGAATCCTCGACCAGCCTTATCGCTGACTGGCCGGCGCTGAGGCCCTAGAGATTTTTTTGTATGGTATCTTGCTGTTGGCCCTATTGGCCTTTACGGCACATGTCTGTACGTTAGTGGTGAGCACTGTGACCCTGAAATCCCAGTGGTTAATGTCGATGTGTTATATGGGTATAACACAGAGAAACGCGCTTGGAGAAACTTTGATAGCGCGATTCGGATTATAGCCGTCTTTGTAATGATTGTAGCTATAGATTTTACATAAAGCTACAGGTGTTTTAACTGACTTCAAAAAAGGAGAAGGTTCTCAATTGGACTATATGTTTTTTTTTGTATGTTTGTTAGGCGCCAATTATCCATGGATTTTGATGATCCTCTTTTTATTTGGTAGGTCACATTTCAGCCAAGAAGGAAAGGAAATTTTTTTTTGCCTTTGCAACAAACTTTAGAACGGTACGGAGAGGCGGCGGTTGAATGGCACCGACCTCAAATCTATTAATAAATATTAAATAGATATATAAGTATTAATAATTTTGTCGATAGTCCTTTATTGCTCTTGCTTTGAAGTAATTAAAATATTTTTATATACTATACGTAGATATATAGTTTTGAAGTCGGTTTTTGTTTCTTTTAACACAGGTAGTAATCCTAAACTTGGAGCAACACAAAAACATTGTTTCATCGAAATCGGAAGTCGAAACAAAAACTTTCTTTTATTAAAATAGCAGGCACCAGCTAGTGACAAAATGAAAAAATGTTAAATGCTAAAAACGTGTGTCGGTGAAAGCCTTTCAACATGTTCTGGAATGAAAATGTGGTGCAACGTTGACCCTTTGTGGACCCGACGGAACAAAACATCAAAGACACCTCGCCGAGTTTTTAATATAATCACATGAGGAATAGTTATTAATCAAATAAATAAATCTACGTCAAGCGCGAACCTTTGTGAGCACGATGGTCATGCCAACAACCCTAATAGACTTGTGACGTCACACTTTCACGGTCTATTGAGATTAGAGATGAAACGGATAGCTGTTCGGCCCGATACCGGATATCCGGCCGAACATAGCCGTTTGGTGCATCGCAAGAAATTGCCAAAATCTATCTTTCAGCACCCTGCAGCTACACTGCTGATATGCGAAAGACTTTTTTATAACGCTGGCCTTTTTTATAAAGAAACGAAACCTCTTTTTACCTCTTAATGAAATCAGTTAGTTAGTCAGAGTTACTCACCATAATTTGCCCTTAGTGCAGTACGAGTACTTAATCATTTTCTAAGTTGTTGGTGTGTTAAGTGATATATAAAGTACTTACCTAAATTGTATATTTCATATTTTTTTAAATATCCGGTATCCGTCCAGATGTTTTATTTAAGCCGGATAGGCTGGATAGCGGATAGTTGCCGGATCCGTTTCATCTCTAATTGAGATCAATAGGCTGATAATATTATATCCATGCTTTACATACAAACATATACATCACGCCTCTTTCGCATCGGGGTAGGAAAAGATTACAGAATTCCATACGCTCCGATCCTGACATACCACTTTCTTTTCATTCACGTTCTTTCACTTTTTCCTCAATAAAATACAAATAAAGACAATGAATCGTGCGTGATTCAGAACGCAGGATATTGCAAGTTGTAAAACATTCATCAAAATCAGTTCAGTAGTTTAGATTCTAAATGTGACGTTGTAATGTGCAAACAAACACATTTACTTTTGAAATTTTCGTGAGAGAACAAACTAACATTTTACAAGTTTATTAATTTACTATTTTTTCTCATGACTTTACCCTTGTGGAACTATACACTACAGAATCGTCGTCAGGATGTCGCTATAAAGAAGAAACAGGTTCCTGAACGCGGCAACACAATATTGTAGTGTGTGTAAAACACTGAGATTTTAGGATTATATTATTTTACTGTGAAATTTATGACGATTTATACAATACTTACTAATGGTATGTGATGCCAGTATCTTTCTTGATTCTTGTAGTATTATTTTTATAGTTTGACTACGAAAACCGGCATTTTGCTTGCATGTAGTATTTGTTGCCGCATTTTTCAAGTCGCCGACGGTACCTAGTCGTAGCGCGCGGAGACCGTTAATCTAAGGATAATTCATTTGTTTTTGCGCTATTCCATTTTGCTTTGATATCGTTCTATGCACAATATGGAAAACTTAAAATATCGCATTATTTTCGAATACGAGTTCCACTATGGCACCAGCGCTGCAGAAACATCTCGAAGGATTAATGATATGTACAGTGACACCACTGCAAAAGAAAACACGTTATGTTTTTGATTCCAACGCTTTCCTACTGGAAATTTTGACCTCCAGAACAAACCTCGTGGACGGCCGGAGACCCTCGTTGTCAATGAGGAATTGAAGTTGATTGTGGAAGCGGATTCGTCTCAAACCACTTCACCGTTAGCTGCAGGCTTCGGTGTGAGTAATAAAATCATTTTGAATCATTTGAAACATATTGGAAAAGTGAAAAATGTGTACCGCATGAACTAAATGAAGCAAAACAACAAACACGTGTCGACTACTGCGTCACGTTACTCAACCGTCGCAATAACAAAGGGATTTTGAATCGTATCATTACTTGTGATGAAAAGTGGATCATATACTATCATCAAAAACGCTCATCACAGTGGTTTGACCCAGGAAAACCAGCCAAATCGTGCCACAAGCAAAAGTTGACTCAAAAAAGTGTTAGTGTCTGGTGGACCAGCGTTGGTGTTATCCACTACAGCCTCCTAAGATCTGGTCAGACGATTACGACAGAACTGTATTGCCAACAAATGGAAACCATGGTGGAGAAGCTAGCCGTTAAACAACCGAGATTGATCAACTGCTTCAGCCCACTACTGCTTCAGGACAACGCTAGACCACACACCGCATAACAGACGGTGGCAAAACTAGAAGAGCTGGGATTAGAATGTCACCGCCATCCATACCATACTCCCCGGATCTACCAACCGACTACGACTTTTCAGATGAGGCAGTCCAAAACGCCTTCAAAGACTTTATTGATTCTCGCTCCCGCAATTTTTACAGCAAAGGAATCAATGAACTCCCTATAAAATGGCAAAAATGGATAGATAACAACGGTACATACTATGACTGATTAAATAAAAAAAATGTTAGAATAAAATTGTTTTCCTTTTTTCATATAAAACACCAATTTCATACGTAAGTACCTAATATGACCTATATGTAACCGACGCTACATGAACGTCTCATACAAAGAGCACAAGCATTCAGTCGTTTGATATCATTAAGGTTGATTACTCTCCATTCCTATTCGAAGTTCATTTAATTTTCTTTCATAGAAACTCGGGAAACTAGTTCGTACATCATAACAACTTAATTAAACTTAAGTATCATACAAATCAAAATTATTAGAGATATAAACACCATATTCATTATTAAACAAAAAACAAAAACCGACTTCAAAACTATAACTATATATAGTACCTATGTAAAAACTTAAAGTAAAAAGTAAAAAATAATATTTTAATTACTTCAAAGCAACAGCAATAAAGAACAATCAACAACATTATTGATACTTTCTGGGTTTCAATATTTTTGCTATTAAAACTATTTAAATTATATATAACTCTTTTGAAATATGAACTCCAGCTCATAAGCTATTGGTATCATTTACTTATTTAGCATTTTCTGCGTGACTGTATTGCTTATCAGCGTTCAACTAGCCTAGAACATAAATTATGTTACAAACAATAATATTCTATATATAAGTTTTTAGATTTTTCCACGGGACTCGATCCTGTAACCTCCGATGCTACCCTGAGCTGTACATTAATATTATTAATGTATACATACTGGTGTTTTTAAAAGAAAATAAAAAAAATATTTGCAGCAGGAGCAAAATTTATAATTTGAATTACAGCAGACTTTGACTTCCTTCTGAATTTTGTTTTCTTTTTTTTTCTTAATTAGCCATAATAACGTCGTTATAATTGTTCTGTTGTTTTCTAAGTACTTATGTTAATATTAATTTTCTCTAATAAATAAGTGAACATTTTGTAAGTTCTTCGAGAAAATAAATTCTTTAAACCGAAAGCTAGTCCCTAAAGATAATTATTTCATTTATATTCTTTTCGTTCAAGGAAACTTTTGGCCTTCGAATGCATTATTTTTATATGCGTGACAAAGGTCGGCAACTCATTTGCAGATACTCTGGAGTTACGGAAATTCATAGGCGGTGGATTTCGTTTTCCATAAAGTGAGTCGCACCTACATATACGAGTATACGAAAGCGGTAAACTAATTTACTTGATATCCATTGACATAGTACTAGTATTATGTCAATGTTGACATCCAAATTCAAGTGGACAAAGCGTGTTCTATTAGGTGTATCTTATCATCTTATCGCGATACACGAGTCCGAACCAAACCTAGTGTGAGAAAGATATGTGGTTATACATGACTTGTTTTCCCATCTATAAATTCACACAGAAAACTTACTCAACCGAAACCATTGACTAGTTTTGCGAATACAGAATGACCAAAGTATTCCAGGAATGTCACTAGTCTATATTCTATTAAAATATTTATTTTTTATTAACGTGTTTTTTATTTTATAAGTAGATCAAAATTTGATAAACTTTTGATTATGAAGCGACAACGAATTAATTTACGAACGAAGCGAATTAATTATGAAAATGAAACTTAGTTTGGACTATATCACGTCAATTAACATTACATATCATAACCTATAAGCAACCGTCTCCATATCTCAGTGGTTAGCGCTTAGCATTTGAGATTCCTCGTTACAGTATCGGGAAAACAAATAAAAGTATATTTTGGTCGGTCCAGAGTAGAGTTTATTCGTTACAAACATACAAAAATACAAATCTTGTTACTTTATAATATTTGCGTAGATAATAAGACAACGGCCGATTGAGAATATCATTCCTAAGTGATGTATTTACAATTGTATAAGCTGTGCTAATAAAGTTTATCTACAATGTCGTCTTGTTGACTGATTGTAGAGTTAGCAAAAAAGTTGTCATGTGCACTAATAATGTGAAATGCTAACAATTGTAATCGGAGAAAACGACCTCCCATATTATCGTATAAGCTTTAAGTTAGATAGAATTTTATCCGGCAAAAACATTCAACAGATTTTAATGCCTTTTTAAAAAGCTTCACTCTTCATTTGGATTCATTTAGTAGGAATAATGTAAAGGAATACTAATAATAAAATACAAATACTAATACTCCAGAAAGTATTTTTGCTAAAATCGAATAAAATATTAGTAGGTAATCAAAAATCTGGCATGGCACTTTGCTACAGAATAAAATGGAAAATAAGGTAAAACGTAAAATAAAGTAAGTGATCCTATGTTTCATATTAGATCAATAGTAGGGTCTCAAAATTCCCAGAAATGTTGATTTTTCGAGATAGATTTCTCATTTTCAATATTGCTAATCTAATTAATAATAATCTGTGGATCAGCTTTCGCCGGCGGTTTTTCCGACCCGATACGACTTGGAAACCTTCAAGAAGCGAGCCTACATCTTGCTTAAAGGCCGGCAACGCACCTGCAAGCCCTCTGGTGTTGCGGATGTCTATGGGCAATGGTGATCACTTACCACCACGTGAGCCGTCTGCCCGTTTGCCCCCCATTACTATAAAAAAAAATTGCACTGGCTACCGCAGCCAGTACAGAAATACTTGTATCGTCAGGCGAACTTCTGTTGACGTCCAATGAATACACTTGGACGGAAATACTAAATTGGCCTGTACGATGCTTGTTTTGCTGAAGAACTAGAGAACTACCTATCTACGATAGCGGCGACTCCTATATATCCTACTAGCGATCCACGACGGCTTCGCACGAGTACAATGTAGATGTACTATTCATAAAGAAATAGCCTATGTTAGTCGCTGATAATGCACCAATACAAAGGTGAAAGAATTTTTAAAATCGGTCGAGTAGCTTTTGATGTAATCGTAACATACAAATCTTTCCTCTTTATAATCTTAGTAAAGATGATTTTCTTATGGTTTATATGAGGGTCGCTTTTCATCTTCCATCGTAATTATTAAGCTTAGTACCGAAAACTAGTTTCTAGGTGAATTTGGCTAACATCACCTCAGAATTTTAAATTCCATTCAAAATCAAAATCAATCAAAAGTTTTTTATTTCAAATAGGCCTTTGCAGGCTCTTTTGAAACGTCTAGTTGCACGGTTCCTTAATTCGGTCTCATGGAGAAGAGCCGGCAAGAAACTCCATGGACACTCTTTTCAAGAATGGTTTAGCTTACAAAGACTCAGTTACAATAGTAATAATCGGCTGAGAAGTTTATATAATGCAAGGTATACAGAGATTCTATACAATGCAAAAGAAAATTGAGTTTTTAAAACATTCTGGTGTGAGACCTCGAACTCTGATAAACGCATGATTCCAAAGGCACTTTTTAGTTCACCTAATACTCTAGAGATTTATTTTTCTTATAAATTTAATCATTAAATATGGCAATAATTAAAATAAAATATTTTTGCCTACAGTACCTACCTACATATGTGGAAGAGATAAGCCATTGTTAGAATGAGAGGGGACGATTAGCGTCACAATTTTAGATTGGTTTCTTAATTGGCATGCCATAGAACGTCCTAGAAGATGAATCACTCATTGACGTTCGAAGGTTGTTTCATAAAACAAACATTGCTTAATACATTTGTATAATAGATTTCATACCAAAACTATCCGGACAATGTATGATTTTTAACTCAAGAACGGCTGCACCGATTTTAAAAATATCTTATTTTTTGGATTCGTCTATTTCCCGAATAACAGAATTGTGTACTACTGTGCCCCAAGATAACTATTAAATATCGGAACAATTCAGGAAAAAATAATTTTAAAATAAATAAGGGGTAAGTGGGTTCAAACGACAGCTCATGTCACACAAGCTCATTTGTATTTGTAATAATCCACAGAACAGAAATAATCGATGTCTATATCTATCTATAGATATAATAGATGACATCAAAAACATAAATTGTAAAAAAGCCAAGTCTTGCAACTTCTATCGTAAAAAGTTGTGAGATCCATATAATACCAAGTCGGTCAATTTATTGTCTCTACTGAAGGATCCTTCTGTCTTAAGTTATTACGTAATTAGCTAACCTAGCAATATCTTATAGTGATCATATCAATACCAATATTAAAAATCTTTGATGTTTTAAATAAAATTTTTAGATTGACTCTATCGCATGATCTTTTTTATTTTATTAAAAACAGAATGTGTATCACAAGTAACACATATTATATTAAATTAGATTGTTCAGTGCGATTGCCAAGTCAATTTTTTGTATCGTTTCAATACATAAAATAAAGGGTTTTAGTATAGAATTTACTTTATCAATTGTCCATAAAAAAGAGCTGCGCCATTTCTCTTCCTGTACTGAACGCAGCACGCAGCGGTGCACAGCTTTTTCTTTTTCACTTACTTTTGATGAGTTGGCGCGCTCGGTAGAACACCTGCGAATCGATGGGTCGTGGGTTCGAAACCCATCGGGACGACATGTTTATAAATTTCTGTAAACATCTCTTCCCCACGTCTGGTAACAGGTGGGAGGAATATTTAAATTCCGAATGGGTAACAAACCACCGTTCAAAGATGTAAGTGAAGTGCATATGGCGCGTTTCGGTTTCAGTCTATGGATTTCCGAATGCTCAAAGTAGATAGAAAAACTCAACTTTACTTGCCACCTTAAACCCATCAAACAAACAAATCAAACGAAAAATACAACTAGATTAATAATTATATAAATAACAATAAAAGTGATGGCAAATAGGACCCCTCATCAGCAAAGCAGCGTCTAATGTCTCTACACTGATTTTCAGAGGAGACCCTGCGGGTGTGAGGACTTACGGACTTATAAATAAAAGTTATATTATATCGAAAATGTTAATAATAATGAAACAAAAATAGATCACTAGTCACAAGTAAAATGTAGATCACTGACTGATGTTCTGTGGTTGGGGTTATCACCTACCATAAAGTGAAACTCATGCTCGTCTGTTGATATGTAACATAAAATAATACAAATAAATGTACAATTTATTCAGACATACTACAATACGGTGACAGGTATGGTGTAATTGATATTATTATATTGTGTGTAAATCAATAACATTTGTATGGCTAATTACTGGCAAAACATGTGATCGCTAGAAGATATTACCAACTATTGTACCATGTTTTTGACAAATAAATAATTCTTATTCATAAAAAAAAAAAATTGTATTGGAGTAATAATGAAAGAAAGGTCGCGAAAAGAAATTCAGATCTACATAACATAAACCCCTTTATGTCAATTAGCTAGCTACCATACCGTATCGACAAGATGGCAATTAGGTACTTAATCTGAGATGGCAATTGATCACCCTTAGTATACCTAGTATATTAAAATATTTCTGACAAAATCTCTCCGAATAGGCTCGACCGATTTTTATGCTTTTGTTTGTGTATATTTGGTAAGTATGAGAATAGGTTGTAAAGTATATTTCATACAGGTGATTAGGGTGTTCCTATCAAGATTTATTTTCTACATTTTTGTCAAAAAATTCAATTGGTTTCATTTTTTTATTAGGATGCAAAGCCGGATCGGGCAGCTAATTTATATTTAACTAGTGGACCCGACAGACGTTGTCCTGTCTACACGTCTGTTCACGCCGTTGTGTGTTCGTGGCGCCTCCTATTGTGAGATGCACGAACCAACAATCACTCTGAATCGTTCAATGCGCGAACGCCTCTGCGAGTGTTCTTCATGTTCGATTCGCGACACATTCGTTCGTTGACTTCCAACGCTTCCGCACCGCATCTTTCTAATATATCGCATATTTAATTAATACAATCGCTTTAAATCAATTTATAACCGTGTGTGTTTGTGACTTGTGTAAACGAGCCGAGGACGAGCTGCTTTGGAGGTAAGTGCTATCCTTTAGAAGGTTGTTTTCGAACACACATGGCCGCTTCTGTTATAGCATTTTAAATTCCTTAAATTTTTTCTACTTCCGCATACCCTGGTGGTGTCTTCTGCGCCATCATAATATTTGGTACCATTCGAACCGGATTATAACCAGCCCGCACCTTATCCTATCATTATATTCTAATTTTATATATATTTTATTTTTTCGCATTCACATTGTATTGTTACATTATTATTTCTACCTACATTTTAAGTAACTTTTTTCACATTAAAAATGTCGATTGAAAATAAAATAAGACTTATTACTGTTAAAAAGGAAACTATATTTGCAACTATAAATTCATTATACGAAAGTTCAAAAAATATAAATACGTCCTTTGACTTAGACTCGCGTTCCAAACAAGAATTTCTTTGTTCATCGTCTAATATCGACAAACTTTATAAAAAATTTGAAGATCTTTGTGATCAGTATAACTCATTATTATTAGAAGAAAACCCCAATGCACATATAACCTATGATAATTGGGTTGCATTCGAAACATTATATAGCCGTGTATATCAAATACGACAAGACATATTGTCGTGCCGGAATAATTCTAATTCTAACAATAATAAAACCAACAATACTTTATCAAACGACAATAATAATATCTGTCAACTCGCTCCGTTGGAATTAGTTAGTTTTTCGGGTGATCCTCAGACATGGCCTCTTTTCTATCATAATTTTAAAACAAACGTTCATGAAAACACACATCTTAATGACTCACAACGCGTACAGTATTTAATAGGTAAACTAAGCGGTTCAGCGTTAAATGTATTCGCAGGTATTGTTCCTAATGAACAAAATTATGATATTATTTGGAATGCCTTAGTAAATAGGTATCAAGACATAAGATTGTTAGGATCTATGTATTTGAATAATATTCTAAATTCTAAAATAGTTTCCGATTCGCCTACGCATTTAAATAACTTCATAGAACGCATTCACGCTTCCTGGTATGCATTAAAAAACTTAGAAATTAAAGACTTATCAGATTTTATTTTTTTACATATAATTCTAAAAAAGTTAGATTCAAAATTGTTACAAAATTTTGAACTATCCGTTCGCAATAAGGATATTCCGTCTAGTGAAGATTTTATTAAGTTTATACGGTCAAACATAAAAATTCTTGAACGTTCTAGTTCCATTACACAAAATAATAATTACAATAATATGTCGATGCCGCGCGAAGTTCCTTATCAGCGCTCGAGATCTTCGAACAAAGCAACGCATACTTTTTCAATAACTAATAATCATTTCGATAAAACCTTTTGTTTGTTCTGTAAAAATTCGCAACATTCACATTTATATGAGTGTATAGATTTTAAAAAACTATCTGTTATAGATCGATTTAACTTTGTTAAAATAAATAAATTATGTATTAATTGTTTTAGTACAAAGCATAATACGGTAAATTGCGCTTCAAAAAATTCATGCAAACAATGTTTTAAAAGACATCATTCCTTACTGCATTTTAATAATAATACATCAAAAAATAATATACAATATTCTTCGTCCGAGCGTGGACCCGCTCCCGCAATGCGCGCCTCTCGCACTCCCCCCGACCCTGCTGACGCTTCGGCAGGCATCGCGGAAGTTTCACAGTCAAACTCGCATTCAGTGCAATCCCGCTCGCTCTGCATGCACACGTTTATACCTAATTCTTCCGTTTCGCACGTTCCGAACGCCGCGCTTAATAACTTATCTAAAAATTCTATTTCTTTGCATTCTTATAATGACATGAATAAAATAATTATTTTACCTACCGCTCAAGTATACGTTCCAATTAATGAACAACGGTTTACGATTAGATGCCTTATAGATAGTGCTTCACAGAATAATATTATAACACGCGCTTGCTGTAATAAGTTAAAATTAAATATACAACCACTTGTAAACTCTTCTATAAAAACTGTCGGGTCTATTACGACGCCTATTAAAGGATTTGTTTCTCTTTCAATTGAATCTCGAATTTCTGATGCTAAATATAATATAACCTTGTTAGTGGTCGATCATATCACGGATCAATTACCTACTCACTTAATTCATACTTCGACTTTGAATTATTTTGAGGGTTTACCGCTTGCTGATGAGTGTTGGAGCTCGCCTGGGAATATTGATGCAATACTCGGTGCGCAGCTATTTCCATTTATTCTTCTCGGAGGAAAAGTAATACCGTCGCCGCCCGCTAACTCGTCCGATTCTCTGGTCTCAGCTGGTTCAGTACCTCACGCACTCGAAACCACGCTTGGCTATATTATCATGGGTGAAATTTTTACTGCTTGTCATGATCATGTAGCCTGGTCCTTCGGCCCGCTAATTAATGATTTAAATAACAATTTAATAAAATTTTGGGAACTTGAGAGCGTGCCTTCTTTAAATATTCTGAGCCCTGAGAGTCATGATTGTGAACAATTTTACACAAAATCGACTACAAGAAGTCCCTGTGGACAATATACTGTGTCACTACCTTTTAAAAGTGATCCTAAATTACTAGGTAATTCTTTTACTCAAGCACAACGTCGTTTAAATGCATTAGAACGAAAACTTAATGCTCTTCCTGCTTTGCGTCAATCATACAATGATATAATTATCGATTATTTGGAAAAGGGTTACTTATCTGAAATACCTTATTCTTCTAACGCTATTAATGAAGGTTATTTTATTCCGCACCACGCTGTTATTAGACCGGACAAATCAACAACAAAAACTCGCATAGTTTTAGACGCTAGCGCCAAAACAGACTCTGGCATTTCGCTTAACGACATATTATTTACAGGACCTAACCTACAGACTGATCTATTTACGCTTTTATTAAAATTTAGATATCATAAAATAGCTATTAGTGCAGATATACAACAAATGTATTTAAGAATAAAGTTATCAGAAAATGATCGAAAATATTTGAAAATTTTATATAGATTTAATCATAATGAAAACACTAAAATATATTGTTTCAATTCTGTAGCGTTTGGTCTGCGTCCTAGTCCTTTCTTAGCAATGCGGACTATTCGGCAACTAGCGGAAGATGAATCTGAACGGTTTCCCCTTGCTGCAAAGGTGGCTACTAATGAGCTATATATGGATGATTTGACTACATCAATAGATTCTGAAGAGGATGCTATTCGTTTGGCAAATGAATTAATAAATTTATTTAAAGCTGGTGGATTTAATCTTGTAAAATGGGCGAGTAATTCGTCCAAACTTCTTAAACATTTACCACAGTCGCATAGGGCGTGCATTGAATTTACGGATGACAATAATGTATTAAAGGTCTTAGGTTTAAAGTGGTTGCCTAACGCTGATATATTCACTTTTTCTACTTCACCGTCTAGTTGTAATAACACTAAACGCGCTATACTATCGACAATCGCTCGATTGTTTGATGTTTTAGGCCTAGTCGCACCTGTCATACTCTACGCAAAACTTTTACTTCAAGAGCTATGGCTGGCAAAAGTAGACTGGGATCAGGAACCGTCTATATCTGTTACACAACGATTTATTAATTTCAAAAATGAATTGACACTATTATCAACTTTACATATACCTCGTCATTTAGGTTTTGCTCCGAATTGTAAATCTCGTTTACTTGCATTCTGTGATGCAAGTACAAAGGCATACGGCTGCGTTATGTATTTACACGTGACTCATCCGAACGGAGATATAAGTTGTAATTTGATCTGTTCAAAGTCCAAAGTGTCTCCATTAAAAACAGTTACTTTACCCAGATTAGAATTGTGCGCTGCAGTTCTTCTTGTCAATCTTCTTGAACGTGTACGTTCCGCTTTAAATCCTCTGGATGAAATATTCGCATTTTCAGATTCAATGATAGCACTGTCTTGGATCCATTCATCACCGCATCGCTGGCATGTATTCGTAGCTAATAGAGTTAGTAGAATACAAAGTATAGTAGCTCCTGAACGTTTTTTCTATATAGAAGGAGAACATAATCCTAGTGATTGTGTATCGCGAGGCCTATTGCCCTCACAACTTATTAATCACCCTCTTTGGTGGCATGGCCCTTCTTGGACTCAACGCCCTTCGTCGGACTGGCCTATAGTGCCTTTTAACCCTTCTTGTATCGTAGATACTTTGCCTGAAGAAAAATCTTCAATAACCTGCGCTGTCACATCCATTGTGGATTCTTCGCTTCTTCTAAATCTCGCTCTTCGGGTGTCTTCTTGGAGAAAACTATTACGCATTATAGTGTATATTTTACGCTTCGCAAAATTATTACCTCGCTCTGCATATATTCAAACTTCTGATATAGAATTCGCTGAAACCATAATACTTCGTAATTTACAAAATAAATACTTTTCTGATGATATAAAAAATATTAATAAAAATAATTTACCATCGCCATTCTTAAGAAAACTGGATCCATTTGTGGATGAACATGGCTTATTACGTGTTGGAGGTCGATTGACTAACGCGGATATTCCATTTGAAAATCGGCATCCCCTTGTACTTCCTCGTCGCGATCATATAGTTAACCTTATTATTGATCACTATCATCGCTCTAATTGTCATACAGGCTCACATCGTCTTATGTCTTTACTTAAACAAAGATATTGGAGTATATCTGATCGAAATATAATTCGACAACGCATCCGCCAATGTAACATCTGTTTCAAAGTTGCTCTTAAACATCTGTCTCAATAAACATTTCATTTTTAAAAAAAAAATAATAATAATGTAATAATATCGTTAGGTTTTTTATTTTTATATTTTTTTCTTATTCCGCATCATTTGCTATACATAAACGCATTATAATATATTTCACCCGCATGTATACACAATTTACGCTACGTATATCGTATAAATATTATATTTAATCTGTTAACACACATTTATATTTATATCCTTTTCGCATTTTTCCGCATCCTTTTGTCCTTTTCTTCCCGCTTTATCGCTTTAATTGCGAATTTATTTTCTTTTTTTTTTTGAAATTCCTTCGGTCTTTCAAAGCCGGGGAGAATGTTCACGCCGTTGTGTGTTCGTGGCGCCTCCTATTGTGAGATGCACGAACCAACAATCACTCTGAATCGTTCAATGCGCGAACGCCTCTGCGAGTGTTCTTCATGTTCGATTCGCGACACATTCGTTCGTTGACTTCCAACGCTTCCGCACCGCATCTTTCTAATATATCGCATATTTAATTAATACAATCGCTTTAAATCAATTTATAACCGTGTGTGTTTGTGACTTGTGTAAACGAGCCGAGGACGAGCTGCTTTGGAGGTAAGTGCTATCCTTTAGAAGGTTGTTTTCGAACACACATGGCCGCTTCTGTTATAGCATTTTAAATTCCTTAAATTTTTTCTACTTCCGCATACCCTGGTGGTGTCTTCTGCGCCATCAATTTAATTTAATTTGAAAATTTTAAACTTTTTTGTGAATCTAAACCATTCCCAGATCCCCTTGAACACACACAAAAAATTTCATCAAAATCGGTCCAGTCGTTTGAGAGAAGTTCAGTGACATACACACTCACAGAAGAATTATATATATAAAGATATACACAAACGTTTCCTATGCACTGGCATTCATATTCATATTTTGCAATATTAGAAAAGCTGCTCGTGAGACCTTTTCATTTGATACTCATGTTAAGAAGATTGAAGAGGCGGTCCGCTATATTTAATTTTGAATGACGTCAGCTTATTGTCTTTACTCATCAAGCTTTTTCATTTGGTACCCATATCAAAGGGGTTGTAACAAAAGGACCAACGTAGAGCGGCAGCACTTCTGAATATTAAATATCAGTAGGTAATGTTTATAACATTTGAAACTACTTTTCTTATAATATAATGTATAGCTATATATATAATATAGAAAATGTCATGCAGATAGTTGAAGAAACGTGGAGATTAACAATTTTTATTAAAGTTTGGAAGCGGTCGATTGCCTGCTCTGAGGTTTAGTGTTAATATATCTAATATATAAAATTCTCGTGTCACAGTTTTCGTTGCCATACTCCTCCGAAACGGCTTGACCGATTTTGATGAATTTTTTTGTGCTTATCCGGTATCTATGAGAATCGGCCAACATCTATTTTACATCCCCCTAAATGTTAGGGGTAGTCCATCCCTATTTTTTTTTTTAATTTTTTAGATAAAATTTTTAATTTCTATTTTTTTATGATACAACATACAAAAATACATCCAACCCCTGCTTTTTTGTCAAAAAATCTTGACCCGTGCGAAGCCGGGGCGGGTCGCTAGTATCTAATATAAAAAATTCTCGTGTCACGGTGTGCGGGACCGAACTCCTCCGAAACGGCTCGACCGATTTTCGTGATCCTTAGCGTGCATATCGGCCAGGGTGGATATTCGATAAACATTTATTTTTCATCCCCCTAAATGTTAAGGGTAATCCACCCCTAATTTTTTTTTTAAATTTTTGGACGAAATTTTTTGGTTTTATTTTTTTATAATGTGGCATTAAAAAATACATACAACCCTAAATTTAATATTGTCTTTTATTAACGCGAGTATCCCACATTTAAATAAAATACTATACCGGATTAAAACGCGATTTATTGTTTAAATTATTTATCCCGACGTTTCGGATGCTTTTCAGCAACCGTGGTTGAAAGATGACAGTTGTCTTATATTTGAAATGTCACAAAGTTGCCATATTTAATTCAATTAAATTAAAAAATAATCTATTAATTTAGGTAACACAATGTACATCTATGAACGTCAATAAAAAATAATACATATTAAATTACTAATATTACTAATATTAAATGCTTCTAATTTTACATTTACTACCAGTTCACAAATCAAGGGCGTAGAGCGGACGAGAAGAACTGGCAAGAAACTCGCCGCCACTCTTTTTTTTTTTTTACCCTAAATTTTTACTTTTTTATCACCTGCTTTTTAGAAATTATTTACATGGCAAAACAACGATTGCCAGGTCAGTTAGTATATATATATATATATATAATATATATACGGCCTTATTCATATAGATATAGTTGAATATGTATTGTTTTTTTCGTTCTGTAGTCATATTTTAAGTATATCCAGCTTATAATATATTTATGAATAAGATCGAATAAAATAGTAATATTTAACTGTTTCAGAAAAAAAGTCTTTATTTGTTTAACAATTAATTTCAGGACATCCGAAAACATAAATTTACGTATTTACTACTTTGTTAAATAAATAAAAGTTTTTAAAATCAACGACTTTAGTCGTTAAGCGTAGGTAATATTATTGTAAAATGTTACAGCCGGCCTAGCATGACCGCCACGAGATATGTCGCGGACGAGAGAAGACAAACTAAGATGTAAGATATCGCGATATATTATATCTCGACATCGACAATTTTGACAGAAAAGATATCTCGATCGACAAATATATCTATTTTTGATATTAAAAGTCGAGTTTTAAGTGTAATTGTCATGTTAGACCCGAAAGAAATAAAGCGATAGTCGATTAAAACACGAGAAAACGGTAGACAAATATCGCGCTTGTCATGCTAGCCCGGCTGTACTGGTAACTGACAGGCTGACAGCTCACCGAAATAGGATTTGATAGTTGATGACTGCCACAAAAATCAATGAGGCGCTATCGGCGACCGAATAAAACACTGTGTTCGCAGGGCGCTATCGATTTTCGTTTCTCAGGCATTCCAAAATTACTAGACAACCCTTTAATAAATGTTTTAATATTTGAATGGAATTTCTGTAACACTCGATTAATTTTAAGTAAAATAAACTTATTCTAGAAAATGAATATTAACACGTCAGACCCGGTCGAAACAAAAAACAGGTGAAACAATTATTTATTTATATATGTATAAAGAATCTTTATTTCTATATCTAAACTAATATTATAAAGAGTTAAATCAAATGTTTGTTTGTTACGATTTAACTCAACAACTACTGGACCGATTTTAAAATTTCTTTCACCAATAAAAAGATACATTATCAGCGAGTAAAATTTTCTGTGGTATAAAACATCTACATTGCACCCATGCGAAGCCGGAGCGCGCTACTGTACGTTACGGGCTACATAGAAAATGCTAAAAACCGAGTCAGGGGGATGTAAGAAGAGAAATAGAACAAACCCAGTTTTTTTTCTCTGTCTGTTTGTACGGCCTAATCTCCGAAGATACTTAACCAATTTTCATGCTATTTACACAAGCAAAGCCCGGGACAAAATATAGGCTTTGTTTAATCGAAATCGGTTGTCGGAAAGAAAAGTAATCATTATTTAAATATTATTTTAAAGGCACCATATCAACAAATTGCAATGCAATCTGACTCGCGTCTAACTTTTTCGAATTATCAGATGTCAATAACAGTTTGATACGGAAATTAAATAGTTTGATTATTTCGCCGCTTTAAAAATGTATTAGTGGAATAATAAGAAATAAAGAAACAAATGCTAAAAAAAAGGAAATATATATTGTCTATATTTCCAAAAATGTCAAAATAGACATAGGTACCTAATATTATTTTTTTATCCATTTTTAGCTGTTAGCCATTGATATGTTAAATCTGTATTAATACATAATATTTTTGTTAGTATTTAATCGTGATCTATGTCTATATTACACCTATATTTTTATTTGTCACAAAATTTTATACGAAGAGATAATAATGAGTAAGTTACGTATGACCGGTAAATAAGGGGAAACTTTCGATCACACTTTGAAAAAAATATTGGAAACAATATTAAAATAATATGTAGTTACTTGACATAAAACTCATTATCAAATATTAAACAAAAAACATTAACTTAAACAAAAAAAAAATACTTATTTACATAAATAGCTACGTTGTTTACGCTCTTGTTTACTGATGTAAAATAGAAAATTTTCAGTTAAATATTCCTTCAATCGAATATAAGAGTATAAAAACCTGAAAAAATAAACTTATTTGGAAGAGTTTCATTCATAAATCAAAGAAAATATTAAAATAAAGCGACTCACCAGACATAACAATCCCTCGAACTATACATATTTAACAATAACTTTGCACTTAATTCTTATTTACACTTGGGAAAAATATTGTGTGCACCATTTTAAAATACAAATTAATACTATCAACTAATTTATCCCGAACTGAACACATTACAATTGATGCTTTAAAATTAATCACTCATACCTCTACATACGACTGCAGCTAACCTTAAATATTATTACTTACTTACTTAGATACTTGTATAAAACTGTTTTACCGACGTAACGCCATGTTTGCGGCAAAACTTAAAATGTTCCCCTTGTGCAGTTAACATAGGCACTAGGCAGTTAACTAACTATTCGCTTCCAAACAGCATGTGACTCATCATTGAAGTGATATAAGTTAAATCAGCTGTTGACTCAGTTATTTAAAAATCAATAAACCTAGAAGCCGGTAGTCAATATGCTTTAACTGAAATAATATATTGATAATAATAAATAATAACTTTTGGAATGTATTTTTCACTTTATATTCTAGTTTTTTTTTTATTGATTATTATAATATCGATATACAGTTTGTAAAATTTATATAATATGTAATATCTCAGATATTATTTTAATAAACTAGTAAAAGGTTTACGTTAATAATAGTCTACACTGATTATAATTACAATTAAAATGGTGTATTTAAAGTATAATTAATTGTTAATTTTTAAAAACAGCATAGAATTACTAACGACATCTACTTTGTTGTATTGGTAATCGCAACTTCATGACTTATTACAAAGATGTCAGCACTATCGTTGACTGGCTCTGACTCTACATTACCGACTTAGAGAGCTTTTGAAAAATGACAGTGATACTTCGTCTTGTCACTTGTAGAGACTTATCTCTTGGGAGTTAAAAAGCCGCGCAGGTGCAAACGATCTACGTTACGGTCATTGAATAATAAAGTTTGTTACTATATAAGTTCGACTGATTTTCTAGCTTTTGATTTATAAATTAAGATTAAAAAAGCGCCATTTTAATCGTATTATAATATTTTAAAACAATTATAATAGAAATCACTTAACTTTCTTCTAAGAAGCAGCTGTTAATCGTATTATAATATTTTAAAACAATTATAGTAGAAACCACTTAATTTAGCAGATGATAGCTTATTTATTTGAATGATTAATTATAGTCATAAAATTATTGAATAAATCGATATCTTTCGTAAAATATTTTGATTCGATTTGTCTAATACTTGGGAGAATTTAGTACCTATAGAATCAATACTTAGGTTTTGTGGATTTAGGTCGCACCCGTTCGATTAACTTAACCCTTAATTTCTCATTGCGTTTACCACAGCACAATCTATTCGATTATAGCATATTCAGCTTTTAGTAACTAAAATTTATCACAAATTTCTATTTAATTTTACATTAATAGCCTCAGTTGCATGAAATATCAAAGATAGTTTTTTATTTGGGTAATTAGAGGTTTTACGGGCACTATTTTCAAAATACGCCACCCCGGCGCCGCTTTAACATTTTTAGTCGCACGCGCTGTTCTGTAGAGTTATTCACGATCATTCGAAAACTTTCCGTTCCGATATTACAAGATTTCGTACCGATATATCAAGCTTTCTATCATTTTATACTAAGATTCTAATCGGAAACTCCCGAAGAATGCCGATGCTCAATCCTATGGGAATTGTGAATACCATTTTCATATCCGGTAAATACGAAACAACTTTCAGTGGGAGAGCGTAGCTTTCCGGGCGGATCGATTTCGAATGATCGTGAATAGCCCTACAGAATGAGTATAATTGATGTCTCAGTCAAAACAGAGATGGCGTAAGCGCATATGATTTATTTCTATTAATACTTATATTAATAACTTGTTTACATAGGAAATAAATGAGCGGCAGACATTCATATAGGCGAGAGAAATTAGTTATGGAACAAATTTCGTGCCTCTCAGCGGGCATGTACGCTGTGACTGCCATTAGAGGTTCAAAGCCTGGAAAAACATAATTAAACAAGATATAGTCTTTTAATAAGGCGAGTATCACACATTTAAATAAAATACTGTATACCGGATTAAAACGCGATTTATTATTTATATTGTTTAAATTATTTATCCCGACGTTTCGGATGCTTTACATCAACCGTGGTCGCGGGAAGACAGTTTGCAGACACGGTTGCTGTAAAGCATCCGAAACGTCGGGATAAATAATTTAAACAATATAAATAATAAATCGCGTTTTAATCCGGTATACAGTATTTTATTTAAATAATTAAACAAGGCTAAATCGGGCAGACCTATTCTGATCACTTATTAAGAAAATTACCACTGAAACAAACAGAAATGCCTCACCCTCACTGTCTCTAAATGATTCAAGGCTTTAGTCTAAACCCAGGGGGCCTCACGCCCCGATAATTTATAATACGCACATAAAATTTAGGTCTTACGCCGCCATTGGCTTTAGACATAAACTTATTCTACTAGTGATAGAATAGAAAAATATTTCAATAATTTTTCCGAAGCAATATGGGAGCCTCCAAGAAAGGAGCCTATTCATTCCATAACGTACTCTAATGTTGCAGACGTTTTTATTATTATTTACAAAAATATATAATAAGATACATAAAAGATTAATTAGTTAACATCGTAATTCCTTATAAACTATGTTAGTAAGTTGGCTGGAGACAAAAACATGAAGCAGACATGAAACTTGGTTCTGTGTCTCATAAGTGGAAGCAGTCTCGCGTTCAGATAACACAGAATGCCATTGGTGATGTGCCGAATATATATTTATTTATTATTGAGGTCACAATAAAGGCTTGTTAGGACATCGTAACACAGTAATAAATACTATACAATTCAATACGTAAAGATAAATTTTAACATTATAGATTAAGTTATAATTTATTTTAAATTTAAATTAATTAATATTAATAAAATTCCATTTCAATTCCTCTTGGTATTTTCGGGGTCATGAATTCATTATATAAGCAGAAAAGGTACGAGACATCATAGACTCTTACGAAGTATAGAGTGGAAGCCATCAGTGCACTCCAAAACCTAGGCAAACGGAATAACAGAACGTGTTATTGTAATGAACCCTCAAAGCTGTTAATTCCTTTTAACATACCTGTCCTGCCCCCTATACTATACCTACTAATATTATAAATGTGATATAAGTTTGTTTGTTACGCTTTCACGCCAAAACTACTAAACCGATTATCATGAAACTTTGTACACATATTCTTACAGGTATTAGAAAGGACATAGTATACTTTTTCTTAAAAAATATATTTTAAAACAGGGACTGAAACCGGTTAATTTTTATTTTCCAAAATACGTGTCTGACTTCTCAGTCTCTACCATGATGTTAGTTTTAAAGAGTATTGCGCACTAAACTTACCACAGTAATTTTTTTCAGTAAATATGAATAAAAACGAAAGAATATTAACAAAAACCTTTATTATACCGGTATAACTCCCATAGTAGGTAAATTAACCGGTATTCAGTCCTTGTTTTTAAAAGGGTAAAAAGTTTATTCGTTGTAACATAGTCTAGTTTTGTGTGTATAGTACATCTACATTGCACCCAGGCGATGCCGGGGCATGTTGCTAGTTATTAATAAAACACAGTTATTCATCTACTGCATTCGACATAAAGGTCCCAAAATCGTTGTCCTAAAGATTGCAATTACAACTTCATTATTTTTACAAACAACCATTATCGCAACTGTACATTGTAATTTCTTTAACCTTTGTTTTGAGACGTGAGCTTATTATTATACTCTACAATTACAGCTCGCTACAACACTTTCCATAAACTAATGTTACATCATGAGGGACGCTTTAAATCTATCAACAAGACAACGGCACGTCGAATAACATTGTTTTCATATTACCTTGAACTCTCGTAAAACATTGGTCTCGAATTTACCAGTTCTTGAGTCGATTTAGTTTGTTTTGTTTGATTTTAATGTTGACGTTTAACGGTATGTTTGACGGGCTCGTTGGCGCGTTCGGTAGAACACCTGCCGTGCGCATCGATGGGTCGTGGGTTCGAATCCCACCGGGAGCACATGCTTATAATTTTCTGCAAGCATGTATTCCCCACGTCTGGTAACTTCGGGCATTGATCGGGTGGGAGGAATATCTAAATTCCGACCGGGTAACGAACCACCGTTCATAGATGGAAAAACCGTGAAGTGCACAATTCGCGTTTCGGTTTCAGTCTATGGATTTCCGAATGCTCGAAGTAAAAAGTAGGTCGACAGCGAATCATTGACTGATGTTCTGTGGCTGAGGTATCACCTACCATCAAGTGAACCTCATGCTCGTCTGTCGATATCTGACATAAAAAAAAAAAAAAAAAAAAAAAAAGTTAAACCTCTACCCTTACAAACTCAATTAAACGCAACAGCAAACTTGTTTATTGGCATATAATTGATAAGCCATTCGGTTGCAGCTGAATTTTGTATATCATAGCCCGATCACTAGTACAATTTATTTCATCGTCCTGCCCTAATCCTACTAGGTAGGGTCCTTATTTTACTTCCATATATTACTATCAGCTCTCATCACCTTCACACCTTTCTTATCTTTCGTTTCATGCTATTACTTTTTTTATGTTAGATATCGATAGACGAGCATGAGGTTCGAGCCACAGACCATAAGTCAATGATGCCCTGTCGATCTACTTTTTACTTCGAGCATTTGGAAATACTATATAGTATAGTATTTAGTATATAGACTGAAACCGAAACGTGTAATATGCACTTCACGATGGTTCGTTACCCGGTCGGAATTTCGATATTCCTCCCACCCGTTCCGGATGCCGGAAATTACCAGACGTGGGAAAAACATGCTTACAGAAAATTATAAACATGTCGTCCCGGTGGGATTTGAACCTACGACCCATCGATGCGCACGGCAGGTGTTCTACCGAGCGCGCCAACGAGCCCGTCAAAAACGAACTACTACTGCGTAAAATACGGATAAATTTGAAGAAACCCCTACTAGGACAAGTTCGAGTGGGCACAGAGACAGTGACATTAAGTTAATAGGAGATCTGTCAACGTCAATAATTCAATACTTCGTCGAAATCGTGAACTTTAATCACTTACACAATTTCTAAGAAATTATTACGAATTTAACTTTCTCCCATCGTTACGTATTATAGGTATGTGTTTCCAATTGAGCTTGCGTTACAAATAATAAGCTTAGAGTCTTCTGTGAGGAATTTTTATAATATAATTTCAATAAATAAACCTGCTAGCTAGCAAGTTACTAGGAAATCAAGAAGAGCTATAATAATATTACTGTTCTGGTGGAGTGTTTTCCATATTTAGCAAATACAATCATAATCATGTATTCATCATTGTCAAATGATAATTATTTTTAGGTCCGTATTCTCAAATCAAAATCTATACTTAAGAACTGTCAAAATAAAATAGAGAAAAATTGTTTTGACTTTTTTTGAATAATTGACTACATAAGAGCCTCTGTTGCACAGTAGAATGTGTTGCGTTAGCAGCGGAGTTCCCGGATTCGAATCCCGGGCAATAAAAATTAACGGAAAATGTTTCGGGCGGGCAGGTCACATAAGATTTATCAGTGATTGCGTACTTGCCTGTAAAATAAAAATTATCAGTGAAACAGACACAGAAGTGTGTCACAAGCCGCACTAGAGAACTCGGTAATTAAGGTTCATATTATTATAAAACAAAGTCGTGCTATTTACACCATTTAACACTCAAGAATGGGTGCACCGATTATAATGATCTCTTATTTGTTGGTTTTCTCTATTAAAATACAGGAAAAAATCCGAAAAACAAAATATGCAGAAAACCATTTTAAATTAAATTAAGTTCGGAACTCCGCCATATTTCGCAATTGACAGCTCATGTCACGCACGTTATAACTTTTTTGTAATAATTGGACGCTGCAATACAGTGTCACAGGTTTTATTAAATTTCATTTTAAAAATAACAGAAATAATAGATTTTTTATTAGAGTAATAGAATTTAGTGCATTATTGTTAAATATTTAAACATTTTAGGATTTCGTGCCCGATAGTTTTTTAAATTTTGTTTGCTATTAAAACGATCGAAATATATACTCCAGCTCATAAGGAAGCGATTGGTATCAAAATTTAAATTTTTATCATTTTGTGGTTTGACATTATATTGCTTAACAGCGTCCAATCGATGGCCACTGCATATGAGTGACCACCTAGATATTATAGAATAGAAATGGGAAAATAAAATATTCAAATCTAGATTTTTTATTATTTTTAGGCAGGACAACGTCTGTCGGGTCCGCTTGTTTTAATTAAATTAAAATGTTAAAATACTGTATACCGGATTAAAACGCGATTTATTATTTATATTGTTTAAATTATTTATAGCGTTTTAATCCCGTATACAGTATTTTATTTAAATGTGTGATACTCGCGTTAATAAAAGACAATATTATGTTAAAATTCTTTAAAAAAATTAATAAATAAAATCGCCGCTCACGGTTATTAGTCGCTTTGTTAAGGTCACCCTGTTTAACTCTAAAGGATATTGTACTTGGGAACAATTCTATTCATAAGATATTCACAAGATCACCGAAGTCCATTGTTTCCTAAGCAGCGTTTGCTCTAATCTGTTTGTGAATTGAAAATGCTCTTTCCGGCGGATTTTTGTACACAATACTTGGACAACGAAACTGCATTTAAAAGTTAGCGGTGACAGTTATAATTCTATTAGAGGTAAAAAATCGCACTCGCCGCTGTCTACTGACATAGCCGACATATACCATGAACGTGCAATGAACTGAGAGTCAGTTTTGCAGTTTTGTAAAAAAATACTTTATTGCAAATTAAAACACTTTAATATTTATTATTTTTAACGATACTCAGTTTTATATGCCATTGATTGCCTTCGGACAGGAAAACCGCGTCGCGAATTAGATTAGAGACTGAAATCTATAAATTTACAGCCATATATTAATAATCTATATCTATATAGGTATATCAAACAAAGTCGTGTTAGTTACACCATTTATAACTCAAGAACGGCTGCATTGATTTTAATGATATCTTAATATATGTTGAATTTGTCTATGTCCCGAATCTCGCGGTAGTATGCTATCGCGATCCCGTGGGCTCCATTATGGCGGATTGAGGGGTGAGGGGTTTTAGTGGGTAGCTCCCAGTGACCCAGCTGCCTGGAGCAGAGGGCTCATACAGGCAGACTGGTAGGGTGAGTCCCACACTCCCTGCGTCCTTGCACTACCCCGACGGAGTGGGTGCGTAAACTGCATTTACCCTCGATAAAAAAATGTCTATGTCACGAATAACTATTAAAATATCAGAAAATTTCAAGAAAAAGAATATGCTGAAAATTTATTTTAAAATAAATTAGGTCCGGAATTCCGCCATCTTACTCAATTTTGTAATAATTAATGTCTACTGCAAAACTATAGGTATGATAGAAGTGGGAAAATAACATATTTAAATCTCGACATTTTTATTTTTTTATGTTTTAAGCCAATATTCTGGCAGGAAGACGTCTGTCATGTCCGATAGTTAGGGAATTAAATACCATTTTGTTCGGAATAGAACATTATTAATAAAATTCTAATGTTGAGGGTAGTATAATATAACCGCGACTCTTGACAGTCGAGCCGAGTTTGACATAGTGGTAATTTTCCTAACCTGGTTGGATTTAGGCGTGCTCGTGTGTTCTTATAATTGCGAAAAGCGCTTCTTATGGAAGTTTTGGTCGCTTAATAATTGGTATTCACGCCGCGATATAAATGTTTAATATTGTCTTCTATACATATAATAATAAAAGAGTAGGATCGAAATTACGCTTCACTAAATATTTTTACCAGAAATTAAGAGGGGTGATAAAAGAAGGGTAGCAGAATGCATAAATGCAATTTTTAAGATTCTTGTCTGTCTGTCTGTCTGTCCGTCTGTCTGTCTGTCTGTCTGTTTGTTCACGCTAATCTCCGAAGATACTGAACCGATTATCATGCAATTTATACAATTATATTAAGCAAAGTCCAGGGCAACATATAGGCTTTGTTTCATCGAAATCGGTTGTCGGAAAAAAAAGTTATCATCATTTAAATATTATTTTAAAGGCATCATTTCAACAAATTGCAATGAAAACTGACTCGCGTTGAATTTTTTCGAATTGTCAGATGTCAATCACAGTTTGATATGTAAATGAAATAGTTTGATAATTTCGCCGTTTTCGATATGTGTTCGTGGCATAGTGGATATACGGTCGTACTACGTAATTTCAGATACGAGTTCGAATCATCACTCAGGGAAATATTTTTTTGTATTTTTTTTTTTATATTTTTAAAAGAACTAATATTGAAAATAGAAAATGTATTATTGAACTATTCTATTATATAAAAATGTATTTCTTATGAGATCGTTTATTTCGCATTTTCATCAATCCTTTCCTTTCCAAGGGAATTAAACAAAAATATCTGAAATTAAAAGTGATCAATTAAATGAAATAAATATAGAGAGAGGTGGATATAGTATCTTCCACACTAATTAAATTTATAAAAAAATAAGTATTTGGTCAACATGGCCATACTATTTTTTTCATTCATTTTACTTTGCATTTCTCCATACCTTCATTTTATTCGTATTTAGACATTTTCTTGGCGTTTTTTCCATGTGTCGCAAGTATTTTCAAACCCCCGTACAATTTTCGTGCATATATTTAAGACGGAAAATGCATTGAATCCAATCTTCGACTGAACTCTGATTAGTGGAAAAAAGACACATAGGTATCTGCATTTTGGTGACGTAAAATTTGATTGATATGCATCTCCCTAAAGTTTCTTTAAAGTCAGGTTCAGTTTTTCAATTACCATGGTATTTCTTTTGAATTTCAAATCATCATTTGAACCCCAACCTCAACCACCATTAAATATGTCGATAATATGATGCAAAAGCAACCGTCAATGACTACTCTGATAGCTCTTTCCGAAAAGAAATCACCAAGTACAGAGAATGGAGGATATATAATATGAAGAAAGCTTGCTCAAAAGTTCAGCATAAAGTGATCCCCACGCGAACGAAGTCGCGGGCATCAGCTAGTTATTTAATAATCGTGTGATAGTGCGTGTAATGGACTTATATTCGTATATGGAGAAGAATGTTCTGGTTGCTGCTGTGGTGACGTACTTATTCCTAGTCTCCCTTTTTATATTTAAGTATCTTTAAGTTGTAATAATTAAAATTATCCTCTTAAGGGAGCCCTCCATTTATTATAATAATACTGACTGACATACCACAAGGACGCATATATTCGCCGAACATTTGAGGAATGTATATTGTACCAAATTATTGTTATAGAAAGTGTGTATGGACGCCCACCGATTCGTCCTTTGTCATACACATTTAAATAACTAGATTCAAAAGGAATATTTTTTTTAAATAGGGATTCATTTTTATATATATAGAATATAGATAGATAAAAATATTCTTAAACATAGATTTTTTTTGGCATTTTTTCAAAATAATGTTGTTTTATGAGTAATCTTCACAATTAAAAAGAAAACAAACATACTAGTGTATTATTATTATTTCTATTTTGTATTCGTTCTCGAATGTTCCAGAACAAATCAAAATAACGCGTAGATGAATTTGTGTTTTGAAACAATGGCGCTAAACATTTCCCGCGTTTTTGAAGCAAAATTATTTCCACCTTGACCAAAGAGGTAACATTAATGTTCCGTCTATCAAATTACTGTGTAAAATATCCATTGTTCTGCAAGTTATCTGATTTGTACGAAAATTCGCTTATTTTTTACTAAGCACATAATTTGTGAACCATTAGGGTCTTGAAAATATGATGCCGGAAAATTGGTACCGCTAGTACCAACTACGGGAAATTGGTACGGCTAGTAACTACGGGGAAATAATCAAGTCTCCTATTACCTGTGGTGACACAACTGTCAATGTCAAAATGGCTATGACTGAATTAAGATTCTTTTAGTATAATTATTTGTCTCGAAATTTCGGATTCGAACATGTAGGTATATTGCCAAAATCGAACGCAACGAACGGAACGAAACGAAAGAACAAACAACTTCGTATTTTAACTTATGAAGAAAACATTTTCAATTCTATTTACGATTATACTTACATAGAGATTTTCTCTTAATGTGATAAGAAAATATTAATAAATGTGCAGTAACTGATCCGAAATGCACATTGCGACGTTTCTGTCACCGGCTCAGTGATTCGTTGCAAGTGAGTTAAACGGAAAAAACTTTTAACGATCAAGAGTTCTTGATTGTTAACGGTTCATCCCTTTTTATCCGTTCAAATTTTATACGGACGGTGATAAGCAATACAGTGTCAATCCATATAGTTACCATTTTGAGTAAATTGAGTTTGAAGTTTTAATTAGGTTTTATTAAATTTCTTTTAAAAAAACTTTTTGATATGGTAATAAATTGTTATTTGAATTGGAGTATTTTTCAGACGCATTTTTACTCAAATTTGACCTCAACATACATTTTAGAAAATCTAGTAATTCTACCTATTAATCTTTAAAAAAAGATTTTTGATTTAATTCACAGTGTATACTCATAACCAATAGTGGAATTCAGTAATAGTCAGAATTACGTCCTAAATACATTACTTTACCATAAGTACTTAATTAGTTCAAATGGCAGTTCACCTTTATTATAAAAATGTTAAGGACTATACTGTACTTAGAGAACGGGTGGCAACCCTACACATAACCCTGGATATTACGTAAAATCAAAGGTACCTTCCGAGATGTAATAGATATTATCATAAGAAATTCGTATGCTCGTACTGCTGTCAGACAATTAAGTCGGAAAGTGAAAGTGGACATCACGTTTGGCTAATCAGAGGCCACGATCGCACTAAGCTTTATAACATAGATTTATTTTTGTCAAATATTTATTCATATATTTTACTATCCAGCCGGCCTAGCATGACAACCGCGACAAAATTTTGTCGACCGTTTTCCCGTGTTTTAATCGATTATCTCTTTATTTCTTCCGGATCTAACATGACAATTACACTTAAAACTCGACTTTTAATATCAAAAATAGATATATTTGGCGATAGAGATATCTTTCTATCAGAACTGTCGATGTCGAGATATAATATATCTCCATATCTTACATCTTAGTTTGTCTTCTCTCGTCCGCGACATATCTCGTGGCGGTCATGTCGGCCGGCAGATGTCACCTTCTAATATAGTAAAACACTAGAATAAAAAACAGAAACAGAAAAAAAGCGTGATCATTATAGCGCGCTTTTAATTATAATTTAATATCTACCATGAACACGTCATGCCATTATTATAAAAATAAAATAATTCATCTGTACCGCAGAAAAACAGTGCCACGGCTGTTTCACAGATAATCCTGAGTTGCTAACTTCCTGCACTGCACAGGAACTCTCTAATGCTTGAACTAAATAGTATAATGATAAATGTAATCATTATTTACTTTTTGTTATTCTTTTGTAATTTATTTTGTTTTTATTAAGTGTATTCTGTAAGTGTTTTGTGAAATCAATGTTTTTTTCTTTCTATATACATATCTAAAACAAAGTCGTGTTAGATACATCATTTATAATGAAGAACGGCTGCAATAATTTCTAAAGATAGCTATTTTTTTGATTCGTAACAGAAAAACTATTAAAATATCGGAAAACAGGAAATATATATGAGGAATAATTTAAACAAAAATAGATTTTGAACTCCGCCATCTTCCGCAATTTACAGCTAATGTTGTCCTAGTACCTTACAAACAATCACATTTTATGATATTAATAGTATTTAAATTATAATATGTCAAATACTTACAATATACATGTAGGTAAATATGACGAAATATGCTCAAAATATGCTGATAAAGTTCAGGAGATTAACCAGGTTCAGCTTAAACTGTTAGTAAAATGCAAATTGAAGCTCCAAACTCAGTTAACGTGTTAACTAGGTTTACCGTGAACTGATTGCATTCAATTTTAACGGTGCAATTCAACTCAACCCTAAAAATACATTTTTTATTACACTTATAGGTGATATTTTTTTTATTTCGAAAGGACATTATTATTTTTGGCACATATGGCCTTTAGAACTAACCGGACTTTTTTGGGCGAGCGCTGAAGCGCCGTGTGTCTGAAACTAGACTAAGGGCGCCCCGTGGGGGGCTACGACCTGGGCTTGGACCGTCACAGATTGGGAGGGCGCTTGAGAAGCGGGACGGATTCTCACCCGGGTGAGAGGTAAGCGGAGAAAAGGTCCACGCCTTCGCCGGCGAGGGCACTACCTGGAGTTTGTGGAGTGTCGTACGCGGGGCGTGAGCGAACGCGACGCTGGAATAAGACATGAGGGGTGATCACGAACAAGTATCGAAAGAGTATTCGTATCGTCTGTCTGTTATTTGTATGAAATTTCAAATGATTTTTCATACAACTGACAGTTTGACGATTCGATTACTTTGTTGATACTTCGTTCGTGCTAGGCCCCATGATCGGACGAATGCACGTTTTGTAGAGCGTAACTTTGTACTGAGGGACATTTTGCTTTTCGCGCAGATGAGTGGATAGAGCCGGCTCATAACGAAACTGGCTTCTTGCGAACGGAATTAGGTGATAGTGTATTTTTGGGTCTATGGTATAACTCCGAGTAACCGGTGTAGGGTTATCCTGGGAGCACATGAGCGCGGCGCGAGACACGTCGAAATTCGCTAGCGAACTCGGTGTTTCTCCTGATACAAACTTACAATTTATCAAATACTGTATCAAACCCATTAAATAAACCAGCCGGCCTAGCATGACCGCCACGAGATATGTCACGGACGAGAGAAGACAAATTAAGATATAAGATATCTCGATCGACAAATATATCTATTTTTGATATTAAAAGTCGAGATTAAAGTGTAGTTATCCTGGACCTGGAAGAAATAAATAGATAATCGATTAAAACACGAGAAAACGATCGACAAAATTTTGTCGCGGCTGTTATGCTAGGCCGGCTGAGGTCTTTATATATTAGTAACGCAGTGGGTAGCACTTCAGGGGTTTTCCATCTGGTCCGGGAGCCTGCAACGTTTGGAAAGCAAGCATTTTAGGTCAGCTGATTTTGTGATATGTCGTCCATCTTGCTTTTTCGGTTAGAGTCTGGGCTGTCTGGCAGGCGGTAGCGGTTGCGTTTGTTTCTGCGCATCCAACCTTTCAGGTGAAAATCCTGGATTTTAAAAGCATTTTAAGACGCGTAATTTTTAATTTTTTGTTTTTAAATAAGTCTACCTGACATACTTTTTTTATTGCCAGACATTTCTGACGTTGCTAATTATGTGCCATACGCGATTTATTATTTATTTTTTATAAAAATTTCAAATTATTTTAGAATGTCTGTAATTTTAATATTATGTTATTTAAAGATAATAAAAGCTTGAAATTAATTTGCCAGACATTAATTCGGTTGTTAAACCTTGAAATCATGAAAAGTATTGCAGTACGAAGCTAGCAGTTCGAGAGAGACAGTTGGAGAATAAGACAGAGAACCATTGAAATTTTAAGATTAAATTATAGTAGGTATAATATATATATTATATATATAAAAGATAACATTAAATATATAAATTTGTACTAAGGCATGGTAAGAAACACCTCCGTTACTAAGACTTTTCCTTCTGCTATCATTCTTACACTCTAAAATAGAACAGTACGGCATAGTTACGAAAAAAAAATTTTATGACTCGACCGACTCAACGGCAACGCAGTGTTATGACTAGACATGAGTTCGATATATCAAAACGTAACTTATAACGGTTATGTGTTACATACCATACCATATCAATATACTTATTTACATAACCGTTATCACGAAAACTTGTCAAAACCATAACTAGCGCGCGAAAACATGATAATAAGTTATATTAAAACTCAATAACCACCATAACGAATAAAACACAAACGATATAAAACTTCCATATTCGTTATATCTCTTTCTAATTACATATTAGTGTACTGGTGTAAAAGAGATGAAGCGAATATGTCATAACTTACAAGGTTATGAATAAGGTTTAGTTTCTTTGACATTTAAGCAAAGTTTGCCAAGTTTAAAATATTATCAGGAAATATTATATTAAATTATTATTTATAATCAAGATACTAAAAAATATGCTTAACAATTTTTTTCTGATATAATTGTTTTTGACTAAATAATTACAAATAATTTCAATTGTATCAAATTGATTTATAGTAACAATTAATATAGTCAACGTCACGAATCAAGCCCGATAGCCGCGGCGCCTATGTCGCGTATAAAAATGTTGCTAACACAAAGTGCAACTTTTCCTTACATCCCATCAACTTGATATTTCTCGACTTGCAAATATTGTTTTGTAAAACAAAGTTTCCTACTATAAAATTATAAATGTGAAAGTTTGTGAGGATATATAGATGGATGTTTGTTTCTCTTTAACGCAAAAACTGCCAAGCAGATTTTGATGAAACTTTACAGAATTATTGTTTATAATATATCTTATGGGTTATAATTTATAATGGTATTGAGTTTACAATATAATCAAAAAAGAATTGCCCTTTTTAGAGATATTTCAGCGTGCGTTGCATAATCTATTAAGAGTTATACAAAAGAAAATGGTAGGATTTATATTCTCTTAAAAAGATATTTAAAAAGAACATATATAATAATATGTTAGCGTAACACGGTAATAAATAATTGCATGATGTAGAATAAAAGTGACTATTTCAAATTAAAACTGTTATTGAAGCAAGTTGTTGTATTACTGCCTTGAAAAATTATATCTTCTTATAAATTCAAACGCAATTTATTTACAGTTGGTAATTCTTTATTGACAATATAAAAAAAGAATTTTTTGGCGTATAATGCATAAATCAATATTATCCAAAATAACTTGTTTTGCTCGTGGACGACTTTTCGTAGGAGTAACAATTTTCTTTGAAGTTCTCGCAGTTTTTTCTCCTCCTTTCGTAATTATCGATACCGTTTCAGCAGAAAACCTACAATTATAAAATAAATTGATCTCAATAGAAATACGTATACTATTAAAAAAAAAAATTTAAATCAGTCATAACACATAATATGATTATAGGAAAATTAAGTAAAAATGTTTTATTACAAGCTTATAAATATTAACCCATAATAAAAAGGCCAATATATTTTTTTCACACGAAATATATCAATACACATACCAAATAAAAAATGTACCTATTAATATATTTTTTTCACACGAAATATATCAATACACATACCAAATAAAAAATGTACCTATTAAGGCAAATATCAAAACCCATGCAACCCTAACATTTACCTGTCATAGCTGCGACTCGTATGAAATTTTTGTAAAGGGATCAATACTGCTTTATTTTTCTTCCCCAGTTCACAAAACTCTTGCACCTTAAGAATTATTGCTCAGGCCGCGCCACTTACTATGTTTTGTTTCATGATCCATATGATTTTATCAAAAAACAATAACAAACTAATGACAATGACAAACAAGATGACGGAACTGTCACGTTTAGTTCTAGACTTCTTCTTAAGTCTCGTTTCGTGGCGCCGACTCTAGTAAGGTAAACGCAGCTATTACCGACCCATCGAAAATCTGCAGGTATCACCGTTCCATTAACCTATTTCACATTTATTTTGTCTATAAAAATGTTAAACTATAGATTGTGAAGAAATAATGAGTGTTTCATTTATTGTCTTCAATTTGAAGTTAAGTTTTTGTACGTGATAGCTCGGGAAAAGGAGAAAATAGATTAGTTTCTCTGACGATAGTGAGTGCGCAGATATTGTCATACTTTACCTTACTCCATCTGGCAAGTAAGTTATATTTTTGGCTAAGAAATTTTCTGCTTGTACATAATATCTACAGTTATTCAGTATACCCAATCATGTTAATTATTGTATATATTATGCATTTAGTAACAGATTTTATAGGATTTGAATAATATAACAAGGTAAAACTTAAAATTAAATTAGAGCGGAAATAGCTTCGTGGATTTGATTCTTAGCAGCAATTACCGACCCTTGGGTCGTTATTAGCCAATGCACATTGTTTATCTTTTTGTATTTATCTTTGATTTGTGTCAGTAAAATAATTAATTTTCATACTCCAGACAGATCTCAAGTGATCTACTCGCGTGAATATCTATTAACGACCTAAAATTTTTTAACTGGTTTACTTCTTTTTTTATAATTTCTTTATCACAATTTGGTAAACTTTCTAAAGATTTGAACTAGATTATAGCTAACCTATGTATTCATAATAAAATAACTTACGAGTACATTTACAAATCCTATTAGTGCTCTCAATCAGTTATTTTTCATCAGGATTAGGAATTAGAATTGATTATGTAAGTATTATTTATTTTTTATGAGTCGGTAAAACATATCATAGTTGGTTATACCTTATTAATTACCGACCCATATGAGTCGGTAATAGTCACAATGAGAAGCTATCAACGACTCTAAGACTACGTTTGAATCCCGCATACATACGGATTATATTGTTTTGTAAACAATAGTTTTTGTACATTTTGATTTTAACCTTATAAATAATTTTTTTTTAAGGGAAATGGATCAAAGAAATTGCTATCAATACAGCGATTGCGGAAGGCATGAGTATAATATTATATGTAAATCAAGCGTCAACAAAATTTAACATTCCAAAGACCATACTTAAATTATCCAAATCCTTTTAACAACGGTTATCTACTCTATTAAGAAAATATTGTTTATATTTTTGATCTCAGAAGAAAAAATGCGACTGTAAAATATTTTTTATTTCTAAAGTTAATTACTAAGTTTTTGTTATGTTATAATATGTTACATTTTATGACTGAAAGAAGTTAAGCATATATTTATTCAGTAAATAAAAAGTAAAAGTTTATAAATACTTATAAAATTGTTTAATTTCCTAAGAGTCGGTAATACCTGCATAAAAATCGGTAATAGCTTCATAGCCGTTAGAAGGGGTCGGTAATAGAAGCATTTGATTTGCTCACATTAACATTTTTTTCTTCTAAGATTCCTTTGTATTTCATTATTTTTATGATAAAAAATTAAAATTACATATTCAAAATTTACATATAAACACAAACAAGTAAGTGTGTACGCATCCGCTGACCTTAAAAAATCCCATCCATTTCAAATTTGCCTTAGGAGGGTCGGTAATAGCTGCATTTACCTTAACAAAGACAAAATTCTAAATAGTTGGTCAGGCGATCGATAGGTGGAGAGAAAGACAATTTGAGTTCGTCCATATCATGTTAACTTTTGCAAACCTTACTAATTTATATCGATATCTGAAAACGGTTTTCGATATCGATATGAAAACTGTATATCGGTTACATAACCGTTTGTGAATAAAAGCGAAAACGCCCATATCTAGTTATGACGTGACTGTGATGGTTTTAGCCTCAGATTAAATAACAAAGGCAGATGGAACGTACGGAACAAATCTATGACGCCGCTTGTCATTTCATGTTTGCATGAAAACTGTCAGCGGCACTGTAGGGACACGTGCATTTGTGTGCGTGTAATGATACCCTTGATTTATTTAGTGAGTCCTATTAGATTTTATGAGTAACAGAACGTAAAATAGTGCCCACGAGACACTTATGGGTGGTTAAGGGTTAAATATACCATTTATACGGAAACAAATTATTATTTATTATGCATACAATATAATAAATAATAATCATGATTTTTTTTATTTAAATCAAATTAATGGTATTATCTTATTGTATTGTATTTGTGACAGTTTTATAAGTTGTAATTTATAAATATAAAACAGTTAACTTATAAATATAAAAACAAACATAAAACATTTAAATTGGAATTGGATTGCAATTTTAGATTCAATAGTGAAAAGACGTGTTTTAAAAATACAAAATTATAAATATAACTTAATAAACTTGCTGAATAGTGACCTCGTTTACACTAGCAAACAAAGTAAAGTGTGTCATACGTTAGGTAAACGTGCTGTGTATATAAAATGTTTTAACAAAGACAATAAGGAACTGTATTACAATGGAGAATAGCCCCTTCAACCGCAGCAGCAGAACCTTGCGCTCTCCACCCCCGGGACCCTTACCGCCTCCACCTGCAACTAAGGAAGAAGCCCCGGAAACCATCCCAACACCCGAGATATCGTCATGGATGTCGAATATTGATCAGTACCTTAATGAAGTATGCTCTATTACTGCAGAGGGAAAATTAAACTCAGAGCAGAAATTACGAATAAATAATTTATGCAGAAAGGTCGCTCACGGGACATCACAGATGGCAGTGCAGTACCAGGTCCTTAAAATGAAAGCTCTGCGTTGTCACACACATATTCAGACATTAGAAGAGCAACGGGATTTATCAGAACGGCTACACGACCTAAAGCTGAGTATCGACAAACCTGCAACAGGACCTTCTTTCGCGGATATGGTGAAAAAAGGCAACAACAACTACTTAACCCCAATAAATATCAGCTCAGTTGCTATCTATCTATCTTTAATAAAAAATAATATTTCAAAAATATTGGGATTTTTAACTATTTGTGGTATCATTACACGCACACAAATGCACGTGTCCCTACAGTACCGCTGACAGTTGTCACGCAAACATGAAATGACAAGCGGCGTCATAGATTTGTTCCGTACGTTCCATCTGCCTTTGTTATTTAATCTGAGGCTAAAACCATCACAGTCGCGTCATAACACTGCGTTGCCGTTGAGTCGGTCGAGTCATAAAATTACTTTTTTTCGTAACTACTATACCGTACTGTTCTATTTTAGAGTGTAAGAATGATAGCAGAAGGAAAAGTCTTAGTAACGGAGGTGTTTCTTACCATGCCTTAGTACAAATTTATATATTTAATGTTATCTTTTATATATATAATATATATATTATACCTACTATAATTTAATCTTAAAATTTCAATGGTTCTCTGTCTTATTCTCCAACTGTCTCTCTCGAACTGCTAGCTTCGTACTGCAATACTTTTCATGATTTCAAGGTTTAACAACCGAATTAATGTCTGGCAAATTAATTTCAAGCTTTTATTATCTTTAAATAACATAATATTAAAATTACAGACATTCTAAAATAATTTGAAATTTTTATAAAAAATAAATAATAAATCGCGTATGGCACATAATTAGCAACGTCAGAAATGTCTGGCAATAAAAAAAGTATGTCAGGTAGACTTATTTAAAAACAAAAAATTAAAAATTACGCGTCTTAAAATGCTTTTAAAATCCAGGATTTTCACCTGAAAGGTTGGATGCGCACAAACGAACGCAACCGCTACCGCCTGCCAGACAGCCCAGACTCTAACCGAAAAAGCAAGATGGACGACATATCACAAAATCAGCTGACCTAAAATTCTTTCTCGAAAACGTTGGTACCTCCTATACTAATCTATGAACGTTGTTTCGTTATCCGGGCGGAATTTCGATATTCCTCCCTGTTCTACTAAACGTGCCAATGAGCCCGTCAGTGTTTACTGGCCTCTGGGAACTGAGGGCCTAGCACGAACAACTTGCAAAAAGGATTCGTTTCGTCGGTCTGTCATTTTAATGCAATTCCAAATAATTTCTCATACAACTGACAGATTGATGATTCGAATACTTTATCGATAGTCGTTCGTGCTAGGCTCTCTTAACGTAACATTGAAGCTGAATTTTAAAATCTACTAAATATTGTCTTTTATTAACGCGAATATCACACATTTAAATAATATACTTTAAGACGGATTAAAACACGATTTATTATTTATATTATTTATAAATACATAAATAATAAATCGCGTTTTAATCCATTATAAAGTATTTTGTTTAAGTCGTATCTAATATAACTGATCTAAATCTTTGATCTATGGTACAATTGTAAATATTCTAATATTAGTTTTGATGTGAATACTAACTCCTAAAAATGTACATCAATATCGATGTTATACGTCTTGCATATCGTCATTTTCCAATATTACATACAAAATAATTGTCACCAGCACTGGCTTATTGAATAAGTTCCGTAATATAAGTTAAAAGTAGCGACTTGTTATTCACATAGTTAGTAGTACATAATACAACTTGGCTTAGTCTGCATGACGGCGAGGCATAACAAGCGAAGTTCAACTGTCGCGTAAAACCTTTTACCTTAACTAATACCCACCTCCCTCGTTGTCACGGATACCAAACTTCTCCCTGTCATCCATAGCACTTACGCTCGTCGGAAGGATATCGGCCTTATTCATAAACGTATTATAAGCTTCATATAGTTAAAATATGTTTTGTTTCTTTGATTCAGAGGCGTAAACACGAACAACTATCGAAAAAGTATTCGTATCGTCGAACTGTCATTTGTATGAAATTTCAAATGATTTCTCATACAACTGACAGATGGACGAAACGAATACTTTCTCGATAGTCATTCGTGCTCACCCCTCTGTAGTCTTTTTATATTCGACTAGCTGATGCCAGCGACTTCGTTCGCGTGGGCTTCATCTTAAGCTGAGCTTTTGAGCAAGGTTTCTTCATATGATATATTGATATCCACTATTCCACGAATACATATTGAATGTGGCGAAATAATCAAACTAATAGATGTCAACAACATTTCCATATCAAACTGTTATTGACATCTGATAATTCAATTAAGTTCGACGCGAGTCAGTTTGCATTACAATTTGTTGTAATGGTGCCTTTAAAATAATCCCATCAAAAACATAAATTGTAAAAAAAGCCAAGTCTTGCAACTCAGTTCTTCTATCGTAAAAAGTTGTGAGATCCATATAATACCAAGTCGGTCAATTTATTCAGTCCCTACTGAAGGATCCTTCTGTCTTAAGTTATTACGTAATTAGCTAACCTAACATCTTATAGTGATCATATCAATATCAATATAAAAAATATTTGATGTTTTAAATAAATAGATACAACGGGGAGTGTTCTAACGAAGTATTTGACATCATCCCTGCTGCCGACTTCCATCATCGCGCTACACGTCACAAACAGTCCTATCACCTCGATGAATGGAAGTCGAGCACGATACGGTTCACGCGCAACTTCATTCCACGTACAACTAAACTGTGGAATGATTTACCGCCTACAGTGTTTCCATCCGATTACGACCTCGTTACTTTTAAAAAACGAGCCTATAATTTTTTTAAAGGCCGACAACTAAAACCCTAGAGTCACGGATGTCCATGGGCGATGGTGATTACTTACCATCAGGTAACCCACCTGCTCAGTTGTCCGCTCTGAAATAAAAAAAAAAAAGTACCATACCAGTTAGGTTGTGAAGTTGTGTGTTTAGGAAGAGAAGTTCAAAAATCCTACATTTATATCGTCATAGCTTAAAAGGGATTTATTTACGTTTAGCTAACAGACAAAATATCTGTCCTCGCTTTTGATTTGAAATACCTTTAAAAGCACGTGTCTTCATATTACAAAGGCACTACAAAAATGAAACGATGTTGCAAAGTATAATACATTTAGCTTGTCTCCTTTTTGGTATTATAAAGTTGAAATCACCAGAGTATCTATATCAAACGTTATCTTTCGTAACTTTCCAAAGGTTTTGTGAATCCCGGCCATGCAGCTCCTCATACAAAAACATAAAACGGTTGCTTTTAGAGACAGTTTACGCTATGCTGCATCTCAAGTGCTGGAATAACATTCCGCCATCATTAAGGAACATGTATCATGTTCATTTAAATTATAACTTAAAAATTATATTAGTGAACATAAAAAGAAACTATTTAAAGGTTTATTTGTTAAAATTTATTTTTAATACTTAAAGTTAATGTATCTTTAGTTAGTAGGCTGTAGGGTGTAGTTGAAAGATATTGTGCCAAGCCAAGGGGTACCAACGGAAGATCAGCGTTGGTTATTTCTAGCCAGAAAAATGCTGAGTTGGGGCTCTTTTTGTGACAATTTCCCTTGTAAAATATTCTACGATGTTTTTGTAAAAATTGAACAAAACTCAATAAAAATATAACACACAATGTTGAGATTGGATTAATTTATAATGGTGTCTCAAGTTAGTAGATACATCTGAGGGGTGAGCACGAACAAGTATCGAAAGAGTATTCGAATCGTCAAACTGTAAGTTGTATGAAAAATCTCATACAAATGACAGTTCGACGATACGAATACTGAATCGATACTTGTTCGTGCTCACCCCTCAGTAATATTGTAGACATCGTTTTGGTTGGTTATTTGATTTCGTATTTTCAAATTAATAATATACATATTCAAAATAATATATTTAGTTACTTTTTGAGAGGTAGTTATCGAGATAAATTATTAAATAATCTGCGATAAGTCTGTCAAATAGCCTATTGTATTTTGTTTTGTTTGTAATAGATCTAGACATAACATGATAGAGGACAAATCTTTGTTTTTTTTCTCGTTTATATTTTTTTATTATTTTAGTTAAATACTTGAAAATGTCATGTGGAACATGGTATAATGGTTGCAGCGCCTTACAAACATTTTGTAAAACAAAAACTTGGCGATTAAAAAGAGTTTCGGAGAGTTTATTGTCACTCCGGCATGCTGTAACGATTCGTGGCTAGGAGGCGAACGAAGCGGTAACATATTGTGATATTGATTTTACCCGCGATTGATTTCTGTGGGCTTTACCGCTGAGCTTCTAAGCTATTAAAATAAAAATAACTTTTGTTACCTACATACGTTTTTTTTATGTTAGATATCGACAGACGAGCATGAGGTTCACTTGATTAAAGATACCTCAGCCACAGAACATCAGTTAATGATACGCTGTCGACCTAATTTTTTTTTAAGCATTCGGAAATCCATAGACTGAAACCAAAACGCGCAATGTGCACTTCACGGTTTTTATATCTATGAACGGTAGTTACCCGATCGGAATTTCGATATTCCGCCCACCCGATCAATGCCCGAAGTTACCAAACGTGGGGAAAACCTGCTTACAGAAAATTATGAACATGTCATCCTGGTGGGATTCGGACCCACAACCCATCAATGCGTACGGCACCTCTACCGAACGCGCCAATAAGCCCGTCAAAATTTCGATGTAACAAAGTTTTGATTTTGCCCCTAAGATAATCTTCTATATATATATATAAGCAACTTTTTTTTTCTTTGTTATCGATAAACTTGAAAACTATTGGACCACCATTCGACGCGGAATTAATTGTAGAAGGTTTTAGGCTATTCATTTTTTGAATTCCGTCAACCCTTTACCATTTTTTTTCAAATTTATGTGGATAGTTCATATTCGTCTATCCTTTACAATTCGCCCAGCAAAGCGGGCGAGCGGGGGGCTAGTATATACATAATATAGCTTTTAATACTTTGTCAATGGTCAAGCAACATAAAAATAAGTTCAGTATTTACGAAGATTAGCGTAAACAAACAGACAGACTGGCAAAAACGTTCAAAAATATTTTTATGTATGCTAAAGTTTAATCGTCCCCTCTCCATTTCTGGTAAAAAAATTCCACCTACTTGTTTATTATACTCAAAATAAAAAGAACCGTCAACCCCGCAGCATCGAACTGGAAGCTATGTTGCTTACAGTACTTTTACTGAAAGTATTTTTAAAAGGAATATTTGGACACTGTTAAGCAATACAGAGTCAACCTACAAAATGACAAAAATTTAAATTTTGATACCAATCGCTTCCTTATGAGCTGGACTACATATTTCAAAAGAGATACATATCATTTAAATCGTTTTGATAGCAAAAATATTAAAAAAACTAACGGGCACGAAAACCTAAAATGTTTAAAATATTTAACAATAATGCACTAAATTCAATTACTTTGATTGCTACCAAGAAAACGATATACATACATTTAATTTAATAATTGTGATTATAAAGAAATATATTATTTCTGTTATTATTTAAAAGAAATTTTATAAAACCTGATTATATCTTCAAACTCAATTTTCTCAAAATGGCAACCGTGTGGGTTGACTCTGTATTGCTTAACAGCGTCCATTTTTTGTTAACAGCCGCGAGATAATAGTAAGAGAACTTCGGCGCGGATTGACATCTTCAACACAAAACGAGTACGTTGTTGGTATTTGAATTTTAGTTTTCTTTTATTTAACACTAGAACTACCAACAATTTTTTTATACCTATTTTTATCAACTGGTAACTCAAGAAATATAGGTGAGAGGGAAATAAGAAATATATGGTGTTATTGAATACCTAATATATTTATCAAAAGTCATGACATTTCAAAAAATAATAAGTAAGGTTTTAAGTAAAGATCTTGTGAAGAATTTTTGAAACCGGTCATATTGACGGGTTGGTAACTTGGTAGTTCTAGTGTTAACCCTGTTTCCAAATATATAAATATTACTAGCGACCCGCCCCGGCTTCGCACGGGTCTAGATTTTTTGACAAAAAAAGCAGGGGTTGTATGTATTTTTTAATGCCACATTATAAAAAAATAAAAACAAAAAATTTCGTCCAAAAATTAAAAAAAAAATTTAGGGGTGGACTACCCCTAACATTTAGGGGGATGAAAAATAGATGTTGGCCGATTCTCAGACTAACCGAATATGCATAAAAAATTTATAATAGAATATGCATAATCATAAGAATCGGTCGAGCCGTTTCGGAGGAGTATGGCAACGAAAACTGTGACACGAGAATTTTATATATTAGATAGATTATTCCGAAAATGGTAAATTAGACGAGTTATAGATTTGATTCCCCAATTGCCATAGACAAAACTAGAGTTATGAAGTCTATGGTGTTATTGATTTGCACTTGCTCCGTTTGAATATGTAACATTGTAACTACATTCAAATAAAGGCACTACATAATAGTTGAACTTCGTATATTATAAAATCTCAAAAGCACATGAAAAATAGAGATAGAATAAATCAAATTTTTGGTCATAATATTATCAATATGATAAAAAAACAAAAAATCTTTGATAAAGATAGTAACAAAGTTGTTAGGTCGTGTAAAGACACATGAACATCTAGACACGGCATTTTGTTCAGAAATTAATTACATTTCAATGATAACGCGATAGCTTATGCGTCGTTTTAATTTAAAATTTCCATAAAAATAGAATCGAAGGATTAAAGAAACTGTACAATAACAATTAAAAATATATCTACAGTTATAAAATGATATACAAATCCTAAAACATAATCGGATCGACAGTTTGCCGAATATCCAAAAAATACAAACTAGCTTCTGTATCTGAGAATTTGGAAAAAATAATGTAAAATAGACATACAGAAAATCCACTCGAGATTGATACATCTTAAAAAATCAAACTGTTAATATTGAAAATGTATTTTTCAATACTGAATTACTGTAGTTTTTTTTATCGCTATTGTGTTGAGAACAAAGCGGATCTTATGTATAACTATTCTGTAGTATTCCAAACTTTGGTATTAAATTTCCTAATAGTCTAGGCGCACGCAAAGCCGAATACAAAATACATTCGCGTTTCAATAAAATTCGCTTTTAATAAATGGCTATGAAACTATGAATAAATATTATTGTTTGTATATTTGAATAAATTCCAATAACTATGGAATGCACAGCTTAACCGCTGGGATTTGAAACTTTAAAATTTGGTAGTACAGATTCGCAAAAAAAAGGTATTAAAGGGAAAATTAACTAAGACCTTTTAAAAAATGCCTTCCAATTTGAGGTTTTCGCAATCATAATATTATAACCTATATTCCGCATTCGCCTTTGCGTACGCCAATAAATTTCCATAAACATTGGGTGAACTATACAATAAAAAACCTTCGGTTTATTGGTAACAATTAGTTAAAAAATGACTATGTTTGGCATATTTCTATATGTACAAAATATCATGGTTCCTATCTAGAGTTAATCCCACCCGTGATGGTGATCATGATGCTCATGATGAATAGGAACCCAGACCTTTTGCCACACCGGTTTCCACACCTTTTTGTAAGCGGGTACTTCGACAGTTTCCCAAATTGGCACTTTAACCTCTTTAGACTTTTCAACCCATATTTTCTTCTGCACTGGAACCCAAACCTCTTTCTTCACGGTCTTCCATATTTGAACCTTTTCTTCAACCCATTCTTGTTTCTTTTCGGTGACCCAAGCTTGTTTCTTCTCTGTACGCCAAATTTGTTTCCATTCTTCTTTCCATTCCAGTTTCTTCTCCGTTACCTGCGAAACATATATAAATATAATTATGTTTTCTTTTGTTTAAAGTTATCGAAAACAACTGATAAGTGTGAGGAAATGTCTGTCACAAGTATAATTTTGTCCTAATTTAGTACCTATGCTGTAGTGTTTGTGTTGCGGAAAGATCATTTTATTATAGGGACAGGTAGTTTTATATCACGGTTTCAATCCTAGCAACTTTATAGGTCCTATCTTCTATTCTAAGAAAAAATAAGGTTGAGTAAATGATTAAACTTATGCTCATATGAATCAAATGATAATACAATAAGCGTAATGAAAATCGCTTGTTGAATAGATCTCAACGAGATCATTACTGGATATTAAATTAACAATACAGTTATAAAGTTTCTCTTAAGGAAAATATTTAGTCTAAATAAAATTATATTAAAACGGATTAGATTATATTAACGTGATATATTATTTATTCCGGCGTTTCTGATGCTTTTCAGCAACCTTGAACACGGGCAGACTGGAAGGTGAAAGATGTCTGATTTGAAATGTCATGAAGCTGTCATATTAACGCCATCTATTCCTACCGAGTTGATATTACAGCTTTTAAATAAAATACTGTATACCGGATTAAAACGTGATTTATTATTTATATTGTTTAAATCAGACAACTGTCATATTTCTGTCTCCCCGCGACCACGGTTGCTGAAAAGCATCCGAAACGTCGGGATAAATAATTTAAACAATATAAATAATAAATAGCGTTTTAATCCGGTATACAGTATTTTATTTAAATGTGTGATACTCGCTTAATAAAAGACAATATTATGATATTACAGTTGTAATTTATTAATATCTGTTCTAAAATTTATTCAGTACACTGTATCTTCTCCTCTCTTAAGCCAATATATTGTATAGTATTATAGCTTAAAAAGTGCCATAAAATAATTAAAAGGAAGTCTGCTTTGAATTAGCAATTATTCCTAAAATACTAAGTAACCTTGGAGTTAGGTAAGTGATTTATATTTTGTTTGTTCATTAAGTGTAAAGTGTATAGAAATGTTATTTTATCATTTAATTAATAGGGGAATAAAAACATACCCATTCTTGTTTCTGCACATTCTTCCAAACTTTCTTCCAAACGGGTTTCCAAACGAGCTTTTTCCTCCAGAGATCATGGCTGGTATATTCCCATCCATGGTCGTCTTTGCCCAAATATTTTTCTCCGGGCACACCCTCTTTAACCCATTCGGGGACCAAGTTTTGTTTCCATTCGGGTACCTGGACATTTTTTGTAACCGGAACTTGAATTTCACGCCAAATCGGTTTCCAAACTTTCTTCCAGTCAGGGACTTGAACTTCTTTAGTTATGGGCACTTGTACTTCTTTCCAAATTGGCTTTTGTACAACCTTCCATGCTGGAACCTGCTCCTCTTTCCACTGTTGAACTTGTTCTGTCTTGTATGCTGGAACTTTTTCCTTGACCCACTCTGTTTTCCAGGCGAGTTTCTTCTCTGTTTTCCATATTTTCTTCCAATCTTCTCGCCATACTAGTTTCTTTTCCCATACTCCCTCAGGCTCCGAGTGCCAGCCTGTCGGTGATCGTTTTTCTCTGGATACAGCAGCTATTTGTGTTTCTTTGACGGGGATTGCGATCGCAGCTGCGATGGCAAGCGCCAACCATAACTGCGAACAAGAATGAATAATAGGTAAGTTTCTATTATACTCAAGAAATATAATAAAATAAAATTTAATTCAGAACGAGAAGAAATATAAACTATTTCCTAATAAAAAGTAATCTCTCTACTTGACAAAACTGATTATTTTTACTAATACCTACATTATCCTTAGCCTTATTAATAAAGGTTATATTTTTTTTAGGTTGGTAGCCTTTGAATTTTCGTTCGAAATTTGAATATTCTCTAAAGTAGATCTTTTATTCTATTTATCTGTTAGTACTTGCGCTAATTAATGTTTATGCAAGAATTAAAATATGAATCTTTATTTAAAGTAATAAAGTTCAAGTTTGAAAAATGCTTTGAGTAGTTATAATTTTTTTGTAGAATATGTTTAATTTCCTATTTTTTGGCTTAACGATTTATTTACAAATTAAATTATCTTCGTATTTGGAATTTTTACAAAAACCTAATTTTTTAATAAAGTTTTTATAGCAATGGTGGGTGTTATGCGGAAACAAATTATATGCCCTTCTTCGGATAATATAATTTAATTTAAAGCTTATCAACTCTGATGATTGACACTGATGAAAGCAAGAATTAACAGTTTACTTCAAATACATATAAAAAACTCAATTTAATATATAATATTATAATCCACTTAAATAGGAATTAAAATCGAATTTGTTTTTATTATACAATTTAAATGCAAAATATTGCATTAAAATATTATATAATAAATTCTATCATTCAATCTAAGAATAATCGTCTAGGTAAAATAAAAAATATTTTATTATTTAAATACTATAGTTATGTAGGTATGAAGGTTAATGTATACATTAGCTTAATCAAAAAGCTTTTAATTCATTGATAAAATTCTACAGCGAAATACAAGAGCCGATTGTCGTTTTTCATCCGCAATAGTAATGAATGATGAACCGCAAAGCTTTCCATAACCATTATTTATTCATAAAAAATATACGAAAATCAAAGTTAAGAGTCCACCCATATTACTTTTGAGATGTTACACAAAAACTCTTCCTACGCATGACACCACACACCGTGTTTTTTAAATTATTGTCTATTCTGTAAAGCATTTTTTACTTGTGAAATTAAAACTCGTTTTCATTTGTTTAGTAAAAAAATAATAGTGTACTTAATATGGAAACTGATCCATTTATTTGAAATAGATCATTTATATTATGTGTGTATTACACACATTACATAACATAAAAATAGTCTACATAAAAACACCGTAGATTAAAAAACGAATTGTCAAAAAGCACGTTATCGAATTACGCGGGATTGATAAATTCGCGCTTCGTACACCGAAAACAAAATTAAAACGCCTGCCAAAATAATTTAGCACCGATCCACATTTCGTTTAAAAAAATCACATCACATCACTATAGCACCCACCGTTAGAGCCAGCGACCTCATTTTGATACTGAGGCGGACGCCGTTTCAACTGCCACTTAGCTGTGCTGCGCGCGCGCATCTATTTATTAACGAGCCCCTCTCTTCGCCTCCTTCGCTAAGGATTGTCCGTGATTGAGAAAATACTAGAGATGAGTTCAAAGGTTCTTGAAACTTGTACCATCAATGCATTGATATTTACTGAATTATTGCACAAAATGCATGCCGTTAAGCATATGCATACAAGCGTACTAGATACATATATTAAATATTGAAAATTAGTAACATATAAAAATATTATATTTTTAATATAGGTAAATTGAAATAATATTTATTACAGTACAGTATTCGGACGGGCTCGTTGGCGCGTTCGGTAGAACACCTGCCGTGCGCATCGATGGGTCGTGGATTCGAATCCCACCGGGACGACATGTTTATAATTTTCTGTAAGCATATCTTTCCCACGTCTGGTAACTTTGGGCATTAGGTGGGAGGATTATCGAAATTCCGACCGGGTAACGAACTGCCTTTCATAGATGGAAAAACCATGAAGCTCGTTTCTGAATGCTCGAAGTAAAAATTAGGTCAACGGCGCATAATTGACTGATGTTCTGTGGTTGAGGTTGAGGTGATCCTAGACCATCAAGTGAACCTCATGCTCGTCTGTCGATATCTGACATAAAAGAAAATACAATCTTAGGAAACGTAGACGAGAGAGAAAATAAAGGAAAGTAGGTACCTACATAGTATTATATACCCACACCCTCTACATTTAATATATTCTCTATAACATACAAATACTACAACTAAAACTGATAAAAGCTTCTTCCTCGCAAAATTCATCGATTTTCAGGGTTTTATTTTATAAGTTTATCAGTCAGTAAAATATTACTCATTAATAGACGAGCGTGAACCTCACTAGATGGTAGGTGATCAGCCACAGCCGTAGAATGATTCAATGATGCGCTGTCGCCTTATACACTGAAACCGAAGTACTCGTGTTATTTATACAGGTCTTTATTCGCAGTCTCATTAAACGACGAAAGTGTTTAATAACCCTATTTCTACCAAAAGTGTCAAAAGACACCTTTTAAAATTTTAACTTAAATTTCTTTCTAGATTCAATATTTTTTTCTCAATTCGGTTGCCTTTAATTCTCATATCAGCAATATCAAAGATACGGAGCTCCCTAGTTACAGAGGCCCCGAGCCCATGTAAGCGAAAATGTACCTTACATTAGGGCTTCGCCGCAGTAAGAAGGGCCTCCCACCAAATTTTGATACATGGCCCATCAAAAGCTACTCCCCTGGTAAAACTCCTTATTATTAAGGTATCAAACATCTTTTGGTCGAAATAGGTAAACACAAAATCGTGGAAATAGTATTATAGACAAGAAGCAATTATGACTGTTGTTTATAAGAGGGACTAAGTTGCTCATAGATAGTGAATCTAAGTTACACGGCTGTGTAACTGGTTCGTATCTCTTCCAGTAGGTACTATGTATATATGTACATATGACGTATATATAAACAAATTTTCCCGACAGCAATACTAATTTCAGAACTTTTTTTAAGGCCCGTTTACACGATATAAGTTTCTTACCTGTTGCAATTAAATTTAAGCAATAAATGACTGGCATGATTTAAACACATAACATTCTTGCTCTGTCATACAAGTTTTGTTTCAATACTTTTCTTCGTGTAAAGAGCACATAATATCCGCGTGCAAACAGTTGCTTATAATTCTTGGATGTCAAATGTTGCACTTCAATTATTGCTCTTGTATCAAGAAAATGACATCGTGTAAATGGGCCTTTTATGGGCAATACCTAGTCATAGGTAATTCGTGCGATAATAGTCTTGAAGGCATTTGTGACATATTATTTCCTGCGGTTACGCAGTTTTTTGTTTAAACAGCTACACAAACAAACATAAAAAACAAATCTATACATATACAAAACAATTCTATTATGAAGAGGAAATATTTGTTCGTTGTTACGATTTAATTTAAAAATCACTCGACCGATTTAAAAATTCTTTCATCATAAAAGCTACATTATCAGCGAGTAACTTTTTTGTGTATACTATATCTAGTTACATTGCACCCGTCCGAAGCCGGGGCGGGTAGCTAGTGTTAAATAATTCGACGCTTCCCACATATTAAGTTGTTGTGTTTTGCACCAAAGTATCTCTTACTTCTTCTGTTCTGTGGCCACAGTCGATTCGGTACAAATTATGACATATCGCACTTCTACTTACTTCTTCTGTTCTGTGGTATCTCTAGTGGTAAGAGTATACACCTCAGGAATCACATTTTCTTTCTATGTACTGTTTATATTCTGTATATTTGTTTATTTTCTGTTGTACAATGTACATAATATATAGTGATTTCTTGAATAAATATTTATTATATTATATTATATTTCTATTTAGTTGTTATAAGATTAATTTTAGCTAAGTCTTCGAGGGAAAGTTGTTAGGTTAGGTTAGTTGTTAACTTGCCTGTTAAGAAAAATTATTAATCATTGGATAAGACGCGGAAACTGAATTAACTTATATCTTGGGAACATTTCGCCTTATTTGGAAATTACATAGAGATAAATAATATTGAATATATTATTCGTTGTGTAAGAATTTGCGCCAGAATTCTCCTGGTAATCTTTCTTCCAGCCAACTGATTCACATATAAAATTATGACTTATGTTACTTTTATATACTTATATCTCACACGTATTGCTAACGATCAATACTTATCCTCAAACCCGACACTTCAAATTGTAAACGAGTGGGAGTAATATCGAAATTCCATCCGGGTAACGAACCACCATTCATAAATAGAAAACCCGTGAAGTGCACGTTGGGCGTTTCGGTTTCAGTCAGGCTTTTCAAATGTTCGAATCAAAAAAATAGGTTAACAGCACAACATGAAGATTTTGAGATATGGTCTACCGATACCTAACATAAAAATCTATTAAGTCGTTAATTAATAATAATTTTCGGAATATTCATCTTAAAATGAAAGTTTACCCTATACTACCCTCGATTGCCAACTTTCTCTCCGCCATCCCTAGTGCCGCACTTACGCTCGACAGGTTCTTATCTATTGTATAAATTTTAAAGAACATTTTTCATTTCAATTTGTCGCCCTTCGTCGTAGTTTTATTCGGAGAGCGATTTATAGTAGGTCTCTCACAAACCGGGGGTAGGTACATAGCTAGGTGCCCAAAGAAAGGATAGGTAGTATTTGTGAAGGAAGCGAAACTACCTAGTATCGATGTCAATGATTTGTTTACTAGTTCGCGCGGACTGTCGTGACGCAACTTGAGGTTCTGCGGTAAGGAGTGTGGTACGCATACACTCCTCGGAAATAGTATAAGTAACGCACACGTAATCACATTACATTAGTTCAAGGAAACATGCTATAATTGGAATGGATTCTTTCAAGATTTTTATAATTATTACCAAATACAACCTAGACATGACAAGCTATCCCATAGGCCACGTGTGCAGATAATTTCGTAACTAAAGTCTTCATATTAACCTTAGACCTTAAATAGTTATCCAGGCCTTTGATGGTAATAAATGGATTCCATCTACTGTTACTTTCAAAATGTTGTTATTCATGTCGAACTACTCGAAGTAGTGACGAAAAGTGTTGGGGGCTGTTTCTGCCCTAATCCAGGGTGTGATGTGCATTTTATCCCTGTCTAAGAACCTATTATTTTTTTCACAAATCGTAATATTGTACTGATCTAAAATACAGACGCTTTACAAGAATTCCAGTTCTTCTGGATACCCCGCGATATACAATACATGGGGAGTAGGCAAGTTACTCGCATCAACTCCGAACTTACTGCTAGTCAGAGAGCTGGGTGAGCAATACTCACTAAACCCCACAAATGTCCATCAGGTTTCGCCATGATGGGGCCCACGGGATCAATAATTAGACATTCTCTTAATAGCCAATATAAGCCAATCTCCGGAGCTATGGTAGGATGGCTCCGGAGATTGGCTGCCCCGTAGCTTCAAATCTGGCATGTACATTTTGAGACTATGGGGGTGCCTGAAGATGGGCGTACCTTATCCTACACTTTCCCGTTATCCTCGACATACGATCAACTAACCCAGATCGTATGGCACTTTTGCCACGTATAAAGCCAATGTTTTACTCGTTGGCGCGTTAGGTAAATTCCCATGTTTGTCAATGGACTCTTTCCAAAAGTGAAGACTGTCATTCGATTTTTTCTAGTTACCTACTACTGAACAGATAGATGATTAGCTTAAAGAGCTTCCAGAACTTTACGATAGCAGAAGTCCACTACAAGCTGAAACAGCATTTTGCGTAATTTACCACACTACTTGCGGCTCGATTTGAAACAAACCTGCCGGCCTAGCATGACAAGCGCGACAAAATTTTGTCTACCGTTTTCTCGTGTTTTAATCGACTATCGCTTTATTTCTTTCGGATCTAACATGACAATTACACTTAAAATTCGACTTTTAATATCAAAATTAGATATATTTGTCAAACGAGATATATTTTCTATAAAAATTGTCGATGTCGATATATAATATATCGAGATATCTTAAATCTTAGTTTGTCTTCTCTCGTCCGCGACATATCTCATGGCGGTCATGCTAGCCCGGCTAGTTGTATAGCCATATATTTACTGTAGTCGACGCTTTATAAAGATAAAGATTAAATGGTTAGCATTTTAATTCCATATCTCCAGCAGATTTTATGTATCTCGATATTCCTCCAAAAAAATATTTATAGAAGTGCCACATGAAATTTTTCTGGCTTGGCTTGTGCAATGTGCATTACAGTCTTCAGAATTGTATGATCATTTTTAACATATTTTTTTAATGTTATTAATACCACAATATGCTGAGTCGTCTACTTATTCACTGCCATTCATAAACTCAAACTTATTTAATCCATTAAAATTCAAATATAAAACAGATTTTCTATGAAAAATAAAATTATGTGTATGAGTCTCTTGAGTCTCCTTAGACTCAGCTTGTATGACACCACGTAATGGTGCATCGCCAATTTTCAGTGGTCGCCTGGTGTAATAAGTATACATATAGTTTTTTGCGGCAGTGTATAAATATTTTTTATCTCACTCTCTCAGTATCAAAAATTGGACTTACGCAATATTTAAAAATCATGTCACTGAATATTTCTTCTCTCTCTAACCTCTAATTTCCTAGATTTTTTATAGAACCCGAAACCAAATAGTATCAAGTAAATAGAACAGTCAACATAACCTCACGTAACAAATAAAAGCATTATGATTCAACCTCACGCCACGGCGGTCTATGTAAAGTCCGAGTTACGAAATAATTCTTTCTACGAATGTAAACAGAATAAGTTATAGGCATTCAAGGCTTATTTACCCATATTTAAACTTGGCCTATATTTGTAATTGTTTGAAAATCCAAATGGAAATCCTTGTGGCTACAAGATATGAATACAACTCATACGTCGTGCGCATGCCTGCGTGACCTATGAAATAGGACCTTATAATGCTCGCACTTTAAAAAGCGAAAAGAAGTTTATTACAGTAAACAGCGGTAAAATATTCTCTTTTCTTTTTATTTTTAAAGCACTATCCTTATCTATGTATGATTTTAAATAATCTTTTAATTTATCTGGTTGCCTGGAAGAGTTGCTTCTCAGCGACTATGCCGCGTTTTGTACGCTATTCATTTTTAATTTTTGTTTTTTTATTATTTCTTTCATGTGTGATTTATGTAAAATGGGAGGAAAGATAAACTACGCATATTGTTCAATTCTGAATATTGCCCAACGAAATTACTAATCTACTCATTGACATAGATGTATTGTTGATGGATCTACTGTACATAAATCCGTGATCAATAAAATTAACATGTGATATCGTCCTGTAGATTTCGCGTGATGGGTTTTAAAAAAACCGCACCAACATTAATAATAACAACATATAAGGTACAAGTGTATTATGTAGCTATACCACGCCAAATAAATATATAGCGACATGCACAATCAGTACAATCTATAATTAGTTAATATGAAGTTTTTTTTTATGTTAGATATCGACAGACGAGCATGACATTCATTTAATGGTAGGATACCCCAGCCATAAAACAGCAGTTAATGATGCACTGTCGACCTACTTTTTACTTCGAGCATTCGGATGTACTTATGAAGTTCTCTTTCTTTCCTTAAAGGCCTGCAACGCATTTTCAAATCATCGAATTTAGATAACAAGTTCCTACTTCACAACTATTATACTAGAGCCACAATTTAGACTTAATACTGGCAACACCGGTGTCTCTAGCGTTTTAACTAAAACCTTTTTAGCGACTTAAACATAAAAGATAACGTCCATTTTAAAACTACTTAAAAGCAATATTATTGTACATCACTTTCACTTTAACTCAACCGTTTAGCCAGCGTACGTTGATAAAGCCGCCTAGTAGCGGTTTCTTCCGACCTTATTTACAAAGAAATACAAATACTATTCAAAAAATATATAAAATTTGTTAGGTAATCAGCCGGCCTAGCATGACCGCCACGAGATATGTCGCGGACGAGAGAAGACAAACTAAGATTATATCTCGATATATTTATTATATCTCGACATCGACAATTTTGATAGAAAAGATATCTCGATCGACAAATTAATCTATTTTTGATATTAAAAGTCGAGTTTTAAGTGTAATTGTCATGTTATACCCGGAAGAAATAAAGAGATAATCGATTAAAACACGAGAAAACGGTCAATAAAATTTTGTCGCGGTTGTCGTGCTAGACCGTCCGGATAGTGTAGTTTATATGTATTAAAATAAGGGCTTTACTAAGAATATTTTTTTTTAAAATCGATACAGAAGTCCAGAGAAACATAGTTAGTTGTTGTGTGTAGAATATCTGGAATATCTGGTCCGTGGTCAAGGGCAGACAGTTGCTGAAAAGCATCCGAAACGGATAAATAATTTAAAAAATATAAATAATAAATCGCTTTTTAATCCGGAATACAGTACTTTATTTAAATGTGTGATACTCGCGTTAATAAAAGACAATATTACATCATACTTTTTAGTTGCTATTATTTATTTCATAATTTGATTGTTCATCATTTAAATTGTATGCCATCACAACATTTGTTATCTTAATAGATGACCATGTAAGGTAAAACAAAAGTTTTGTAACAGAAATTTCACAAAAGAATTTATTACCACATGTCATGTTCGAGCCTCTTGGGAGTCATGAAGCCTAAGACAAAAGGCCGGCAACGCACCTGCAAGCCCCCTGGTGTTGCGGATGTCTATGGGCGGCGGTGATCACTTACCATCACGTGAGCCGTCTGCCCGTTTGCCCCCTATACTATAAAAAAAAAAAAAAAAAAAGATCTTCCATATAAATAAAAAATAATGTATGTTTGTTCTCTATGCACTCCTAAACTATTTATCCGATAACGATCAAATTTTGGTGAGTTATTCTGCATACGCCCGCGAAGATTCCCGGCCGCCTTTTACTTTACGTGCTATTGTAACGCATACCGGTTCTAGTTGTTAATAATGAACAGACATACGTATTACCTTTATATAAAACTAGCCATCCGCCCTGGCTTCGCAAGGGTGCAATGTACACTACAGTGACTATAGTCAAAAATGTATAGCGAGTAACATCGCTGATAATGTAGCTTTCTATTGGAGAAAAAATTTTTAAATTCTATCCAGTAGTAGTAGTTTTTAAGTTTATTCATAACGTACAATAATACAAAAAACCAAAAATATGTTTCCTTTTTATAATATTGTATTAATAGTATAGATATACGGCCTCATTCATAGTTTAACTTTTAACTTTTGTTAAAATATGTTTTGTTTCTTTCGTTCTGTAGTCTTTTTATGTTTGATAGAGAGAGACATAACATATTTTAACTATATCAAGATTATAATAAGGCTGATAGATTATAAACATATCAAATGTGGTTCAAACCTGCGACCCATTGTGAAGTCAGGTAGCGTTTCTAATCTCACCAACAAGCCATATTGAGGACGCATCGGATTTGCAATCAAAATATGCAACTCTATATGCAAATTTATCTGCCAATTATTACGTCTAGACTAACAATATAATTAACCATTATTAGCAATATTCTGAGTCGTGATCGCTGTGAGAGTTGCTCATTAAGGTCGTATATATGTACGTAATAGTTTTATAATATAAGAAAGTTTTGTTTGAGATTGACATCCTTTAAATTTTATTAAGATTCAATTATATATCTTCTTTTTCTTCTTTTTTTTTCAATTCATTTTATTGTTAATTTTATCAATTTTAATACCTTTTATTTTGTTCTATATCAGGGTTGTCAGAAATTAAATGGTAAAATTTAGTAGATACATTTTTTTCTGACTATATAATTGTGTGAGCTAAATTGAATTATTAAATTATATTCGTGTTAAATATATAATATGGATTATGTTTGTGTTAAATTTAATAAAATGGTGCTATTTACAAATTAATAAATAATAATATTGCACAAATTAAGATAAAAATGTAGAATAACATGACGATATACCGTATTTAGGCCGGTAACGCACCTGCAAGTCTTCTGATATTGCAAATGTCTATGGTCTGATCACTTACCAGCTGAGCCAACTTCACATTTTACCTCTGTTCAATCTAATATAATATAAAATTCTCTTGTCACAGTTTTCGTTGCCATACTCCTCCGAAACGGCTCGACCGATTCTTACCAAATTTTATATGCGTATTCAGTAGGTCTGAGAATCGGCTACTATCTATTTTTCATACCCTTAAGTGATAAGGGTTGTTCACCCTTAAATTTTTTTTTTATTTTTTGACGATTTTTTTTGTTTTTATTTTTTTATTATGTGGCATTAAAAAATACATACAACCCCTGCTTTTTTGTCAAAAAAATCTAGACCCGTGCGAAGCCGGGGCGGGTAGCTAGTAAAATATATAATTTTAACTTTCCGACAACCCTTATATAGAAAAATATTATATGTGTTTAAACGGGTATAATAAAACATCAATTAAAAAATAATAAAAATAAAAACAAGTAAACCCGCGAACTCACATTAGTTTTTTGATATCTCAGTCATGGAGAGAAGAATATTAATGAAGACAACCGATTACAAAATAATAAATATTCATATATAATAATTGTTATTCTACAGTCAATCTAAAATATTTGCTGTTGTAATAAAGTCTGGCGCTGAATATTTCTGAGCGATATTTGATTCGATTTTGAATACCATTGCTTTCTTAATAAATAAATTTTCTCTATCTAATACGAGTATATAAAATTCTCGTGTCACAGTTTTCGTTGCCATACTCCTCCGAAACGGCTTGACCGATTTTGATGAAATTTTTTGTGCTTATCCGGTATCTATGAGAATCGGCCAACATCTATTTTTCATCCCCCTAAATGTTAGGGGTAGTCCACCCCAAAAATTTTTTTTTTAATTTTTGGACGAAATTTTTTATTTTTATTTTTTTATAATGTGGCATTAAAAAATACATACAACCCCTGCTTTTTTTGTCAAAAAATCTTGACCCGTGCGAAGCCGGGGCGGGTCGCTAGTAAACTATAACTATTTTATTTTATCAAGTAAACAAATACATAATATATTGTATTGCTTTGTTATATAATTACTTATATTCATTTTCGTAAATTATATTTATAATAATTGATTAAATAAATAAATTTAGTTTTAATTTATTTTATTAAAATTTTGTAGCATAAATGGAATGTTGGAAAAATCGGAAGTTAACTAATATTATCAAGAGGAAATATTAATTTTTTTTTAACGATTTACCTCAAGAAGTACTCGACCGATTTAATTTTTTTTTTCACTCATTCTACTCACTGATTCTACATTATCAGTGAGTAAAATAGGCCATTTTTTTTGTTAGAGGGGGCAAACGTAAATACAAGTTAACTGTGAGTAAACGATTACCGCTTACAATGGACATATAAAACACCAATGGTCTTGAAGATGCGTTGCTTAGGTTTTTCAATATTCATTTAAAAAATAAATAAAAATCGTATTGGTAAGTTTCCTTGTTTTGTACCTACTTATTTAATGTCCCCTAATTAGTACATAAGTGCTACTTATTCATTACTAATAGCATCTCTTTAATCGTTTGCAAAGTAATTAGTAGTTTAATTCATAAGTCGACATAGGTATTAATCAGTTTCTTCTGTGCCATTGTAGTAGTCTTCGAGAAAGTTGTACTACATTAAAAAGTATGAAATTACATAGGTACATTTGATATCGTCTTAGGGGCCGTCCATTAATCACGTGAGGTCGTTTTTCTAATTTTTTCACCCCCCCCCCCCTGATGATATTTGGTGAGGTTTGGGACCACTCCCCCCCCCACCAAGTCTATGTAAAGGCTATTTTTGACTGGAAAAAAATATTTAACAAATGTCGTTTTGATTCGAAAAACATTTATATGTATTTGCAATAAAATTAATGAATTAATGAATTAATTAATAAATTTTCGCGCCGTTCAAAATTTCGGTTCATAAATAGCGCTTTTTGAGAAAAAATAAATAAAATTAATACACGTGATGTCTAACAAGACCCCCCCTCCCCCCTCGTGATGTTTCGTGATGTTTTCCGTACCCCCTCCACCCCTTTTGAGCCTCACGTGATTAATGGACGGCCCCTTATTTTAAAAAATCGGTCGAGTACTTTTTGAGTTAAAACGTAACAAATCTTTCCTCTTTATAATATTAGAATAGATGATTAATATTGTGTATTCTATATCATTATTGTGTATTCAATATATTAAATTATAGTCCTATGTTAAGGAGAAGTAAAAGAGAGCGTAAATAGGCACCATCTAGGCAGTTGTAATTTACCACTCTTAGATCAGTTGTCGGTAGTCGTTAGGTAAAAAAATGGGTAGCAGGCTTACCATGGCAAAATTAGAAGAAAAGATAGAATTAGATATTTTGATATTTAAAAAAATAAAGTTTTAGTGAATATTTTAATTCCGATTATCTACTCTACACTACCGATATGAAAGAAAACCTCTTGGATAAGCTGAAACGCTTGCAAAATTGTTCTTGTTTTATCAGAATTCACACTCGAAACCTCTGCGATAAATGTGTCGTATCTAAGTCGCAGAGAACTTATGTCTATTATATAGGTTTACGCCTGCCTGCCTAGCATGACCGCCACGAGATATATCTCGCGCGAGAGAAGACAAACTAAGATGTTAAATATCTCGATATATTATATCTCGACATCGACAATTTTGATAGAAAAGATATCTCGATCGACAAATGTATCTATTTTTGATATTAAAAGTCGACTTTTAAGTGTAATTGTCATGTTAGACCCGAAAGAAATAAAGCGATAGTCGATTGAAACACGAGAAAACGGTAGACAAAATTTTGTTGCGCTTATCATGCTAGGCCGGCTGTTCTAGGCCAACGCCTATTTATCAAGGCACGTTCGTAGTCGTTTTAATGTTATTTTTTATTGATGGTAATGTGTTGTTTTACTCTATGTCTTTCCTGCAATTGGTTGCCTGGAAAATATGCTTAGTGATAAGGCCGCCATTATCACAATACGTTGTATGATTAGGTTCTGAAAATATATATCAATGTTATAATAATAATAATAAAGACTTTTATTCAAACGAAGAAACAAAGAAAGTTACATTTTTTTTACTTAATTCTTAATAACTAAATTACATCTAAAATTTCTTCGCCTGCTTGCTAACTGTCAAAGGCCTCCTCCAACCTTTTCCACTCCTTCCTATTGCGCGCTATTCGATGCCAAGTTCCTCCCGCTATTGTTTTTATTTCGTCCTTCAAGCGCTTATGTTGCCTGCCTCTGTTCCTTTTTCCCTCCCTATATCAATTTTATTGTGAAATAAATAAATTACATAATATAATGATTATATCAGTAACATATTAATTTCTTGACGTGATCACCACCAATTGCCCCGACCAAATAACGTAACACGATGTATTCTTGATGACCAGTGAAAATGCTTTTCAAGTATTCTTAACAGTGCACAGATTACGTAATGCTAAAGCTCTGAACACACGGAAGGAGTGTCTATCAAGGGATCAGTCCGTGTGAACCCATCTTTTGTATGAGAACAATTTTCTCTACCTGTAGTTTGGTAATAGAAAGTATGGTTTGTTGCAACCGTGTTAAAGCAGAATAAAGATGTCAATCTTAAAAATGTTAATGAAGGCTTGGCTAATGGCCAAACGAAGAGATTGTTGTCACATGCATTTTTACGTTGATGTAATTGAGAAATATGTGTAGTATGGAGTTATTAGTTTCCGAAAGGGTCCGTGGAAAAGGATAAGGAGGCCGATGGGTAAGTGATTACCGCCGCGCCACTAGAGGTAGGTCGTTGACGGTTTTTGTGTTAACGAAATGAAACTATTACAAATTGATAACCTGTTAAAAAAGCAGCTTTTATTAGCTGCTTTTTTAACGGTTTGCAGTTAGCGAGTACGCATTGAATATTCGTTGAGCTAATCCGCGCGTTGTGTTCGAAAATCGTTGAATGAAACAATATATTTAGCGGCTTTTGCAGTAAACGAAAAGCAGCTAATTCGTAAACATTAGAAAAGCGGCTAAAAGCAGCTGCTTGTTGAATTAACGCCCACTCCTACGCGCTACCCATAGACATCAGTATTAACAGAGGAATGCGTTGCCAATCTTCAAATACCGAATAGTCTCTTCCTTGACGGTTCCCAAGTCGTATCCGTTAATAAAAACCACCGACAAAGCTTTTCATTTGCACGTAGGTTTCTGATCCATACTACGGTCTCGTAATAAGAAACTATTATAGTCATAGCTACAAAGTAAACCTTAACCTAAATGCATTGTTCGTGCGAAACCCTTTTCATGTTGATTCAGAGTCCTCACTCTATCAAAGCTCTATCAAATTCGCTTATTTGCTTAAAAAACAAAATACTATATTAACCACTTTTAAAAGTATTATTATTTAACAAATTTATTGCATGATAATAAATAAAACAAAGGACTTACAAGAACATAATGAATAGTGCGATACAATAAAGCGATCTTTTTCAGATCACCAGGTACCTACTTACCTGGAATTATAAATAACTAAAAAGGAAAAGGCACTAAAGTTGAAGGATTAATAAAAATACAGTACAAATCTGATATAAAAAAATTTAAGGAATGGAATTCAAGAATAAAATAATAAATATTTAAATAAATTTAAATAAATTAAATAAATTTAAATAAATAAATTTTATTTTTCCAAATATTTTTGCAATATAAGGACTTTGAAATTTTGACCAACCGGTGGGCATGCAGTATTTCAAAGCCGATTAACAAGTCTTAAAATTATTGATTTATATAATTAATCCACTAGATTTATTACTGCATCTAATTTAATTATTTTTTTTAAATAATTTGATTAAACTTAAAATCTAAACAAGATTATCAATAACCCAGCTCTTTGATGATCGAAAGTGATCCGTGACCATTTTGACAAAGGAAGTGATGTCACTTCGTTTGTAACATGTGTTTAGCACTAGAAACTAAAGAATACCTTTATTTATGAGAGAACAAGACACCACATATCGGTATACATAGCCTCGTCTTTCTATTGCACAAGCGCTGACTTATTTATTTTACAGGGGTTGTTTGCGGCTCTACTTCCGCCTTAATATAAAAGTTATGTAATATTACCCCAAAGCTATCGCAGTGCAAATTATTAATCTCGTAAGTCCTAGTTTCATAAGATTACGTGACAGTTGATTTATATAGCAGCACTTATTGTTCAATGTACGTACTTTTTAAATATAAAAGGTCTATAGAAAGAAAGATGTACTTATCCTACATAACCTACTGGTTTGTTAAAAAAATATATATCAAATGTCAAATTTAGGTAACAAACCTAAAACCTCAACCGATAATGCTTTCAACCTATTCTATTTTTTAACTAGAATTTAAAATTTTAACTGAATAAACAGAGTGAGGTACATGAAGTTTTACAGAGTATTAGAAGTCAAACTATTGATCGTATCCAAAAGTGTTTCACATAAAAGTTTCAGTGTTTGAGAAGGCCGTCATACGTCATATTTTTATAGGTGGTAGCACTGACATCAACGTCAACTCCACTTTTAAAAATGAAACTAAGTATTTTTTTTCCATGGCAATATTACCAATTTTCAGACGAATTCAGCGACTTAAAACTAAAAAAAAACATAAAAAAAAAAAGTTTTGTAAATTAGGAACTGTTAAAGAGGAAGGAGTGATTTGAAAAACATGTACTCCCTCCACCCTCACAGTTATACATAGCTTCAAAAGTGAAGCATAAAGGCTTAAAACGGTTCTTGCACAAAGCTCTTAGTGAATACATACTCCCAGTAACTGCTATATAAATAGACGTGTACAAAACACATGTATCAAAGGTGAAACGTGTCATTGTGAGGGCATTATAGCCGCAACTTAACCTCTTTGTTTGTACTAGTAATGTTCTTCGCACATTTCCGTGAGAGACTGGACTTCATTCGTATAATGGAAGACTGTGATTTTCCTTTTTCTTATTAACACATCGCTTCCCGGCAAAAGAAGTGTCATAATACATGAATACTCTTAACAATAAATATTTATTTATTTAATTATTTATACACACACACATCCACTGCCATTACAGTTAACCTAATGCGACAGTGACACACAACAAAAAAATAAAATTAATTCATTCTAAAATTTAACTTTAAAAATAATAATAATAAATTAGAATAAAAACCAAAAGACAAGTACAACATAAGAAACTATTTACAATAACAAATAACACATAATAATGCCCTTGTGAGTTCACTCCACATACAATGAAAAATGACCAGTTTATTGTGGAGTTCATTTACATATCGAAGGGCTTTCGTTAAGGGCGATTTAGCCACAAAGTTTATATGATATTAACAAAAACTTTCATTTGTTATTTTTGCAACTTAAAAGCATTAGACTTGTTCCGATTTCATATATATAGATAATATCTGAAAACTAATATTAAGATTTTTCGCTTAACTCAATTTATCCCAAAAGTGGACATGTGCTCTTTTAGTATTTAGAGATTCATGTATAATGTAATTAAAATATATATATATATAATTATGTAAAGTATAATGGCGCTGTTTTGGCCGGGAAGCGATATAATTCACATTCTCAATAAGGAACAGAAGTTCTACGAATGAGTTAAAAGACTTTCAATCTTTTTTTATATAATATAGGAGGCAAAGATAATATATAGAGTTATTTTTAAAAATTGACGAATATCATTATTTTGTACAAGCGTGCCCGATAGACTGTTCTGCCAGAATGTTGGTTTAAAAAAAATACTTCCAGATTTGGATATGCTATTTTCCCACTTCTATTCCGTATAATGTTTTGATATAAATTATTACAATTAATTTTAAAATATTTTTTCCTGTGTTTTCGATATTTTAATAGTTATTCTATTATTCGTGACATAGACGAATCCAACAAATAAGAGATCATTAAAATCGGTGCAGCTGTTCTTTAGTTATAAATGGTGTAAATAAACGACTTTGTTTTACATAGATAAGACGAACGTTTAGCCAAAAACTTATTGCATATGCAAGAGCTTCTATTCTGATCTGTTCTGTGCCGTCTGCAGAGTTTCAAAGCAATATTTTATTCAAAAACACTCGACGCCACGGCGGCCCGTGACTGGGAGTATGCGCTTTGATTTTTGCACTGAAGGTCCTGAGAAAAAAAACAAAACACATTTAATGCATTCCATCTTGCCTGTAAAATATAAGCAGTAAAACAAACAGAGATATTATGTGTCTGCCCCATTCCTTATCAGGGACACGAGTTATTTTTTACACTTCAATACAATAATATTTGACACTTATTTTAGGACACTATTTGTTTAAGCTTCGTTCATCTACCTAATTTGGAGATTTTAAAATACATAATTTGGTTTGGGTTCTAACTAGTGATGTGCCAGATGGTTACAAATATATGTATATGCGCGCATACGGATCTGAATACGGATATTTGGTGTCAAGATCCGCGGATACGGTTACGGATTAACTTTCTTACTCAACAAGTGTCGATGCACGTGACCTTGAATATGTTTATTTTTTTTTATTTGAAATATAAAGGTGCCAAATAGTTGATTTTTTAAAATTAAAAGATAATCTGAATGTAGTTTAATAGTTAACTAATGACTTTTACATACAATTTGATCTATCTATTAAAAATTAATAAGGTAAAAGATTCGTAAAAGATCCGTCAAAAAAGTAACGGACGGATCTTTCTTGTACCCCGGATATCCGCGGATACGGATATAAATATCCGGCAAATCACTAGTTCTAACGCAAGATTTAAACCAATTCCATATTTGTGATAAAACCTGTATTAGATCAGCCTTGCTTTGGTTTTTTTTCAGACTTTTATGCTTCTTGTAAAAAACAACACTATTTATAAAAACGCAAGACACGTTAGTAATCATTTTAGCATCTTATCGCTAACAAACAATCTCTTTGAGCCAACAAACGTAAATATTGTTAATGTAATGTCCAATTATAATGTTTTATTCTTAGTTTGCAATTAAATTAAATTAATTCATATATGTATTCACGTTAAGGAAGTGATTATTTTTATACTTTTAATGATATGCATTTATTTTACTGATAATCTTTATATATATAATTCTTCTGTGAGTGTGTATGTCACTGAACTTCTCTCAAACGACTGGACCGATTTTGATGAAATTTTTTGTGTGTGTTCAAGGAGATCTGGGAATGGTTTAGATTCACAAAAAAGTTTAAATTTTTTCAAATTAAAGACGTGTAGACAGGACAACGTCTGTCGGGTCCGCTAGTATCCTATAATTCTTACGCTATCAATGTATGAACATATGTTGCGAGAATACCTTAGATTTTTAATCTTCATTCAACTGAATCTCAGTTGTTTTGTAGTCTACATTTCACTGTTTCCCAAGGGCCAAAGGTATCGAGATTGAAGTCTAAATTTCTCTGTATTCCCAAAGTCACGTAGGGTTACCAGTATTCTCACTGATTCTGTAATATTTCTTTTGTTACCGATATACGATAGACGAGTAAGGCTCGCTTGGTAGCCCTTTTTTCTATACTATAAAAATAAACAGTAAACTTAAGAGGTTTTATTTAAGACTAGCGTCTGCCCGCGACTTCGTCTGCGTAGAATTAGTACTAAGGGTAGCTTATTTTTGAACCGAGCTGTTTTTTAATCAATCTCCGCTTAATGACGCTGCACTGAAGTCAATAATATCGTGATATTTTTTATACCGTTCATCCAAATTACTTGGTGTAAAAGACAAAGTTTATCTATATTAAATACTGAAAGCGATAAATGTATCAATTTTGATAAGAATTAGCTAAATACTCTAAAAATTGCAATTGAAAAAATGAATCGAATTTAAATGTATTTATGGCTCATAGTTTAGGGTATATTGGCTTCCACATAAAAGGTAGATATTATATGCTATCGCGGACTTTTATTTAGAACTATTTAAAACAAACAATCCCACCATACATTTTATTCTTGTAACTCCAACGGTTAAGGCAGCGCACGCCAAGATAGCTCTCAGAAGGCAGAATTTTTCCGAGTTACTTGATAGTTATCGTTATAATATTATGGCCAATATACTCGTACAAAAACTGTTTATAAATTATAGCCTATGTGTTATTCTGATATACAAGCTATATTGCTGTAAAGTTTCATCGAAATCCGTTCGGTAGTTTTTGCGTGAAAGAGTAACAAACATCCATCCATCTATCCATCCTCACAAACTTTCGCATTTATAATATTAGTAAGATCAAGCTGTCATTAATTATCCTTGGAAGAATATGTAAGAAAGTCTCTATTACATTTCGCAAATAGTTATGTAATGTCGTTATAGACGATTTGAAAACAATGCATATTACACTTATGTAGCTCCGATACATTTGGCGACCCTAAATGGACAAATTATTCAGATCAGCGCATATGTAGCAGTTTTATGTAATTTAACTGTGAAAATATATACAGATGTGATTACAAAATTATATAAGTGCTAAAACCCAATAGGAAATTATAAGTTGTACCTTAAATTATTGTATTAATTACAAGATATATTCCCGTTAAAATACTCTCAACAATGTGTACAATTATTATTTCTTGGAAGTATTTTTTTAAATTATATATGTATATCGCGTTCTTCTAAACTTGTAATTCCTCAGCTGTTACATTAAGATTTTTTTTTAATACTGGCTGACCCGGCAATCGTTGTTTTGCCATGTAAATAATTTCCAAAAAGCAATAAGGTGATAGAAAAGTAAAAATTTAGGGTTTTATGTATTTTTTAATGCCACATTAAAAAAAAAAAAAAAAAATTTCGTCCAAAAATTAAAAAAAAGAAAATTAGGGGTCGTTTACCCTTAACATTTAGGGGGATGAAAAATAGATGTTGTCCGATTCTCATACCTACCCAATATGCACACAAAATTTCATGAGAATCGGTCGAGCCGTTTCGGAGGAGTATGGCAACGAAAACTGTGACACGAGAATTTTATATATTAGATAGTGTCATTATTGAACTCCCGATTCCCCTAGTGGGGCATGGGGCAGACTCATTTCTGTGTCTGTTTCACTGATCATTTTTCTTTACAGGCAAGTAGGTAGCCTTCTGTGCCCAACCGAAACATTTTTTATCTGATTTTCCCGGGATTCAAACCCATTATGCTAACGCATCGCGCTTACCACTAAGCTACCAAGACGGATATGTATTAATACTCAATAAATGTGCAATGTTTGCATTAACCTAAGTAGATGTGAAGTGTACTTGTATTTCTACTTTCTATGACCATTGCCCCCTGGCGTACCTGATTTACCGACCGATCTAATGTCAACGTAACATACGCGTTTAACAAGTATCCAGGCCAAAACTTTAAAAAAAAGTCTATTACCAATTCTAAGTACCGATTGAAATTTTATTGTAAATTATATTATATAAAAAAAGAAATGATTATACCTTAGGGTTTAAGGGCAGCGCCACTTACTCTCTCTAAACTCAAATACACAATTTCATCAAAATCTATCCAGCTGTTTAGGAGGAATTTAGTGGCATACACGCGTAAGAATTATATAGAGAAGAGGTTGGAATGTGTATCGAAAAGTGTTATATAACTTATTGATTATATATTGTTAGCTTTGTTTTTGTATATTGACCTTTTTTAATTAAATTTATATTTTTTATATTTGAAAGGTTGTACCAAAAAAAAAACTAAACCATATCCCGTATTTTTTTCAGAACAGAAGAATTGTTCCGTGAAACCAATATCAAATGTAATTTATGATTTTATGAAAATTTACGCCAGCCAACATATACAGTTTATATAATAGCAAATGGAAACTAAAAAAATAGATCTCGGATGTTATTTCAATAAATACAAAGACGATAATGCTTTGACAGTGAACAAAGCTCAGCGCTGCGCGTCGCCGTATGTACGCCGGCTCTAACAATAAAAACATCTCTAAAATACGAAAGAATACTCGAACGATATTTGCTTAATAGAAACGGCATGTATTTGCAAAATAAAAAGTTTACCATATTTTACAAAAAAATGAAATTAACATGTGTGTGTGTTATACAATATGTACATATTATGTACATATATATAAATCAGTAGTACTTAAGTGATTCGGTAAGCACTGGAGGCACCAATATTTTGTATTATTCCTATTATATTTAATATCATCTACATACGTACGTATACATATATAAAAATCACGACGTGAGTCTCCGAAACGGCTCGACCGATTTTTATGTATTAGAATAGGTCGTAAAGTATATCATACCACGAGGTGATTAGGGTGTCCCTATTCTAAATATTTTTTCGACAAAAAGAGCGGGCAGGTCACAGAAGATTGATCAGTTAACACTTACTTGCCTGTAAAATAAAAATGATCAGTGAAACAGACAGAAATATGTCCACCCCAAGCCGCACTAGAGGACTCGGTAATTCATGTACAATGTACATATTATAAAACAAAGCCTTGTTAGTTACACCATTTATAAGAACGGATGTACCGATTTTAATGATATCCTTTTAGTGGATTCGTATGTCCCAAATTACAGAATAACTATTAAAATATCGGAAAAATTCAGGATTTTTTTATTGAAGCCATCATCTGTCGGGTCCGCTGGTCATCAATAAAATAAATTATTAAATATACACCCGATGAAAAATGAACCCACGATTCTTCGATATAACCCTATACTCTCTAAGCCCTCTGGTGTTGCGGATGTCTATGGGCGGCGGTAATCACTTACCATCACGTGAGCCGCCTGGCGTTTGCCCCCTATACAATAAAAAAAAATAATGTGACTTATTCAACGAGACTGTCAAAATATGTACTTGCAATCTTTATTATGATTGATTCATCTGTTGCATAACTGCAGGCACGACTAATGTCTTAACGTGACATGACCATGTCTTAACGTGACATGACCGTGTCTTTACGTCTATGGGCGGGGCTCACGTCAATTATTTACACTTGATCGCATCCAATGTACAGCGGCTCAAGCCTTCGTCCATTTCCGGTCGGTTTCATTTTTTATCATTGTTAGATCACTTGCTGTGACAGGTATTTCCGGTGGCTTGATGGAATCGTTGGCGTATTGAGTAGTACACCCAACGCGTGTTCGAAATTCGAATCTCGCTGGAATGACATGTTTATAATATTTTTTTTTATTTCTTTATGTTAGATATCGACAGACGGGCATGAGGTTAACTTGATTGTAGGCGATACCCCAGCCACAGAACATCAGTCAATGATGCACTGTCGACCTACTTTTTACTTCGAGCATTCGGATTTTCCTTTTCTGTTTTTCTTCGGGCAAATGGGCGGGAAGAAAATTACGAACGGCTGACGAACTACCGTAGAAACAAGCATGTGATTTTCATGAGTTTCATGACTACTTTCTTACCAGACTATTTTGACGGATTCATCAGCATTTTTGGTAGAACACCTTGCGATCCGATGGTTCGCGGGTAAAACGTAGGTCAACAGCGCATCATTGACTGATGTACTGTGACTGAGGTACCACCTACCATCAAGTAAACCTCATGCTCGTCTGTCGATATCTAACATAAATACAATCTGCTTCACTGTTCAGCTATTAAATTAAAATCTTCCATAAATGTTACCATGTGTATATTTCCATTCACTAGTGCGTACATCACTTACATAATATCTCACCTAAACCATTAAGTGAAATACTAAGTAATTGCTGTAATAGTTTCACGTAATTAACAAAAGAAAGTGATTCTACACACGGTATTAAACTTCATAACTGGGTAATTATAAAAATTTACCATTAAATACGGCTATGCGTAGAAGATGTAGGGTTAACACTTGTAAATATCTTCTAACTATATAATAATGACTAGCAATGCGCCCCGGCTTCTCATGGGTGCAGTGTAGATGTACTATACTATGTTACTCGCTAATAATGTAGCTTTCTATTGGTGAAAGAATTTTTTATAATTAGTTCAGTAGTTTTTGAGTTTATTCATAACATACAAAAATTTTTGACGGGCTCGTTGGCGCGTTCGGTAGAACACCTGCCGTGCGTATCGATGGGTCGTGGGTTCGAATCCCACCGGGAGCACATGCTTATAATTTTCTGTAAGCATGTTTTCCCCACGTCTGGTAACTTCGGGCATTGATCGGGTGGGAGGAATATCTAAATTCCGACCGGGTAACGAACCACCGTTCATAGATGGAAAAACCGTGAAGTGCATATTGCGCGTTTCGGTTTCAGTCTATGGATTTCCGAATGCTCGAAGTAAAAATTAGGTCGACAGCGCATCATTGACTGATGTTCTGTGGCCGAAGTATCACCTACCATCAAGTGAACCTCATGCTCGTCTGTCGACATCTGACATAAAAAAAAATACAAATCTTTCTTCTTTTTCATATTACTATAGATAACTAATTCAGAATTAAGATAAAATTGTGTTTTAATTAAGAACCATTAAGTATTTAAATTACTTATTTGCACTTAAAATAATTTAAACCAAGAAAAAAAACTATAAGATCATATTTAAAAACAAATGCGTAGAAAATATTCTATACTGTTTCATAGTAAACATTATTCTTCCCAATTATATTTTGTTGATGATTAGACACTTTCAATTAAAAAAAAGAACTACACATGAATTCTCGATTTTTGTCTTTCCTTTTTTTTGCTTAAGTATATCTTTAAAGTAAATTGGCACACTAAAGCTTAATACATTAATTTATTTAGAGACTTTTAAGGTTACATATAATATTTTTTTTTTACTTTATCATCTGAGGTTATTAAATAGTTTTATTTATATTAAACTTCAAGAGTATATCGCGGTATAAGAACCAGATGAACGTATCTGCAAAAATCCTAAAAGTAGTTTTTCTTCATACGTAACTAAAGTCTTATTTTTTTTTAAACTACATTTATTATTCAATTGTACACTATATGTATTCCGGATTTTCACAGTACTTCTAAGTCTGCAAAATTTAGAAAATATGGAAACTTCCATCTGACTTTTACACCGTGATTTATGCCATAATTTGAAGTTATAATATTATGTGGCAACCCTAATTGAGCGTTTGATCTGACCGGGTCAAGTTTCGAAAATAATTATTTTGTAACTACGTAAAAATATTATTATGTAACTCACGCACGATCTCTTGAAGATCACATACAGTAACGTTAGTACACAGTAGTGATGTACCGGATATCCGTATCCGTATCGTGGATATCCGAGGGAGAAGAAAGATATCGTTACTTTTTTGGCGGATCTTCTAGGTATCTTTTACCTTATACATTTTCAATTTCATATATGAAATTCTACATATTTCTTATAATCAATTATTTGGCATTTATATTACAAGCTAAATAAATAAATATATTCGAATTTACGTGCATCGACACCGATTGAGTAAGATCCGGATCCGTATCCTTTTTAACGATCCGGTACATCACTAGTACACACTACACAGATAATGAAGGTATAGAATTCAAAATATGTATCATTATTTATAAATGGTAGGTGTCTATAATACTGCGAACATTTTCGATTGAATGCGTGTATAATCTACGGGCTTGTTGGCGCGTTTGGTAGAACAAATACCGTGCGCTCCGAATGGGTCGTGGGTTCGAATCCCACCGGAACGACATGTGTATAATTTTCTTTAAGCATGTCTTCTCCATGTCTGATCACGTCAGGCATTAAGCGGGTGGGAGGAATATCTAAATTCCGACCGGGTATTAACCACTATTCATAGATGGATAAACCGTGAAGTGAACATTGTGCGATTTAGTCTCATTCTATAGATTTCTGATTTTTTTCGAGTTACCTATCCTAACCTAACTTTCCTTTCTAAAACTAAAAATCTTGATGCACAGATTTCCTTCAAAGTTCCTTTAACGATATACTATCTAAGTCCTAACATATTACCAAGCTAAGCTTCTGCTAAGCTAATAATCCTTTTTTACATAAAAAATTCTCCGCCAACGAACTAGGTAAGTATTTAAAAATTCAACAAGTTTTAAAAGGAAACGCTTACGTTGAAGTTGTTGAGTTACTTCGTAATACCGTAGTAAGGCTTAATAAACATGACAGTGCAAAATTTCATTCAAATGTTTATGATTAATTAGAGAGAGATTAGATTATTAACTACAAAAAAAGTGTAAATAATATAATACATATTATACTTTTATTTTATTTATAGTTTTAGTTATTTTTTGCATAATATTGATGGTTTTTCTTTTTTTAATTGTATATGTATGTGTTTGTTAAATAGAATATTCCTATTCATTTATAATTTACTTAAAACAAGACATATCATTCAAAATTAATGTACAACCATTCACTAAAAGTATCTATTAGCTCCACTGTCATATAAAATTGTAACATTGTTGTTATTAATTTTATATACAGCTTGATGAAAATTACACCTGTATTTATCTTATTCATTGGTGTTTATATTTTTGAAAAAAAATATAAAACAGTAATTTCCTATGAAATGAATAGTGCAATGTTCACATCCACGGTTCATATCACAGAACACGTGGTTCGTATGGACAAAAATTTACCAGAGTCAATTTTTACACTAAACTTCTAAAACTCCTAAGAAGACATGTTTAAGTAAAGTGTTCTTATACGTTTTCTCGAATTCTAAATCTAATATTTTTTTACCTCTTTTAAAAGCATATAAAAATTGTAAGTAATAATATTTTATTATACTTCAAACGGCTAAGATTCTCTGAGTATTATAATCATAGCGAAATAATGTGGATCATAATATTTATTTATTCTTGCCTTATATTCTTTGTTTCTATCCTAAGGGTCTCGCTACATTTACCCATATGTGAAATCGACAAAAAATAACAAAAACAGTGCAACAGTAGGTATATAAAACTAAATATTTGATATATCAAATACATACGAACATCATATACAAAAAAAAGAAAATTAATAAACCTATCGCGTGTGCCGGTTAGATATGGTTGTTATCACCACCATCAAACTTATCTCTGATAAAAAAAAAATTTCTTGTACAGACGTAAAGTCGAGAGTTCGAGATCCGTGTGTAGGTTTGCGTTACAACTGAACCAGGGGCTTCAGTCGGGGTTCGAGTGTAACGGTTCTGGAACATCTCTAGCTTGTGGAGAGTCGTGCGTGAGCGAACGCGACGCTGGAATAAGACATGATCGGACGCACATTTTGTAGAGTATAACTTTGTGTCTGAGGGACATTTTTCAAAGCAAGCTGTTCTGTAAGGCGAATCGATTTCGATTCAATGCGTATAAATTTGTTAATACCCTCCGCTGTAGATACAATATTTCTTCTTACTGAACCAATCTGATTCCGCTTCGGATATTCGAAAGCATGTTAATTAAATGTTTCTGTAAAATATTAAATATTCTGTCTGCAGTCCTCCGTAATAATTGCTTCATCTTTTTAATTATTCTGATGCATCGTTTTGTAACAATAATTAAGTTGTTAAGTGTTTCCGAGCTTATATTAAATCTCAATAATGAAACGGATATAGCCAGTGACGGATTTACACATTTCCAAGATGTAGACATCATAAAAACATTCTACAGAACTCTTTTTGATTTCCATAAAACACGTAAAAAAAATTGGTCACCAAATTTGCCACTCCTAGAATCTGCCGTCCTAGGCTCAAGCCTCTTCTTGTTCAGTTAATTTCAGCTCATAACGCACCATAACGTGCCGCCAACGCATTCGCTACGCATGATGTTGTTGGTGGTGCTGGTCACTTAATATGTGACCCGAAAGCTTGTTCTATAATATATTAAAAAAGCATACAAGTTTTGGTTTTACCTTCTTGTTAAAATTTGTACGTATAAGAAAAACATGTCTAAAAGAAATATATAGTTTTTAATAATATTAGTAAGGTTATCGCAGAAAATCTCATCAACTAAAAATACTTCGATTCGTTCCCGGAATCCTAACGATTGTAAAAGTAAAATTCGTTCTATCCACTATCATGCACTATCTTTAACTTGTTGTATCTGAAGTTTTCCTAACCTATTGTACTTAAATATTTTAGATAAATTGTACCAAAGCACGCTAAAAGTATGGTACCACTATTCAATTTTACTAAAAGCATCCTCAAAGAAAATCTTATCAACGGAAAAATCCGAGCGCTTTAAAATCCAACGGTAATTCTTAATTGTATCTGGAAGAGCTATCAGTTGAAAATTATATACATTCATCTACATAAATGTTGTAGTTGGAGGAGGCCTTTACTCGTAGATAGGTCCTTAACACAAAAACTTACTTAAACTTAATGTAAAAAGACTAAGAAATATAATTAACTCTTAATTTATGTAAATATGTTTGTGTTGTATAAGGAATTAAACGTTTTTTTTTCTTTATTTGTTTATTTACATAAATGTATAAAATTTTCAACTTATAGCTAATAACTGAGTTTTTTAAGTATCAATATGATTTTATTTATCTTTAAGGCTTTTAAAACTTAATTAATATTAATAAAAATAAACATACGTAATTAAGAGTTAATAATTAAACTGATTTATCACATAAACAGGAATTTCGGAGGAAAAAAAAGGCCTCTTCAAATCTATAGTAAAATTCTATTTTTTTATGTTAGATATCGACACACGAGCATGGGGTTCACTTGATGTTAGGTGATACCTCGTCCATAGATAATAATCAGTCAGTTATGTGCTGTCGACCTACTTTCTTACTTCAAGCATTCGGAAATCTATAGATTGAAACCGAAACGCGCAATATACGGTTTTTCCATCTATGAACGGTGGTTCGTTACTCGGTCGGAATTTTGATATTCCTCCCAACCGTTCAATGTCCGATGTTACCAGACGTGGGGAAGACATGCTTACAGAAACTTTTTTTTAGGCGTCGGGATGTGACGACCCCATCGCCCGCTGGTGGAATAACCTTTGTGACAGAGATTATTCCACCAGTGCAGTCAGTCAACCTTAGTGGTAGTGCCATGCTGTACTCCTTACAGCCGAATGGGCCGGCACGACCGGGGAAATACCACTCTCTCACTTGACACCGACTTGAAGTAACGGCATTGCTGTTGCGTTTCATTCGGTCTGTGAGAGTCCCGGAGCCCCCCCAACACACACACACACACATATATGGCAGCACAGATTAAGGTTGAACTACCCCAGGAGGGTACCACGTGCCGTAGCCGTGGAGAATCCCTCTCTGGACGTCCACGCTCAGGACCCTCTGCATCGCCTGAGAGTGGATGCCCAGGCTGCCCTTCGTATTCTGGGAGGGGCGATATTGTACTCGAAACTACTACATCTGCTCGGGGCAAACGGAGCAAGAAACAAAAGGCACCCCCTGTCACGCTTACCGTGGACTTTTGCAACATCAGGGGACTTCATTCCAACTTGAACGCCGTCCACTACCACCTTGAGACGGCGAAGCCTGCCCTGCTCTTTCTAACTGAGACACAGATATCCTCTCCGGCTGATACCTCTTACCTCTCCTACCCGGGGTACAAATTGGAACATTCCTTTGTACCACGGGCTGGAGTGTGCGTCTACGCTAGGGATGATATCTGTTCTCGTCGCCTCAGCAGCCTTGAAGGTAGGGACCTCTCCATCCTCTGGTTACGCGTAGATAGCGACGACCATCCGCGCATCTATGCGTGCCAATATAGGTCCCATAGCGGTAATGCCGAAACTGACCGACTCGTTGAGCACATCCAAATGGCTACAGATTCCGTGCTACAGCAGATCCCATCCGCAGAGATCGTGATTCTTGGCGACTTTAACGCCCACCACGCCGAATGGCTTGGATCACGTACCACCGATCATGCGGGTAGGTCTGTTCACGATTTCGCCTTGACATATGATCTCACGCAACTGGTTACCTCGCCAACGCGAATCCCAGATGTTGAGGATCATACACCTTCCCTGTTGGACCTTCTGCTGACCTCTCATCCGGACAACTACTCAGTCTCCGTCGAGCCTCCTCTTGGTTCGTCGGACCACTGTCTGATCCGGAGTACAGTGCCGGTGACGCGCCTAACACGGCCCCGCTTTGCGGGCTGCCACCGCGTGTGGCACTATAGGTCAGCGGATTGGGACGGGATGCGCTCTTTCTTCGCGTCCTACCCCTGGGGGCAAATTTGCTTCTCGCCGGATGATCCAGATGTCATTGCTGACTCTGTCGCTGACGTGGTGCTTCAGGGTATGGAACTTTTCATTCCTTACTCCTCGGTGCCTATCGGCGGCAAGTCCCAGCCTTGGTTTGGTCGCCCCTGCAAAACGGCATTGCGCCGAAAGCGGGAGAGCTATCAAGCCTGGGTTAATGCATCAGCGTCTCGTGATTTAAACACCAGCGCACTCAAAAAGGAGTATCATTTTGCCTCTAGGTCCTTCAAAAGAGTTATTGACAAGGCAAAATCGGAGCACATCGGCAGAATTGGCGAGAAATTAGTCCGCCTTCCTTCGGGAACACGTGCGTTCTGGTCTCTCGCTAAGGCTGTCTTAGGGAACTTCTGTCAGCCTTCTCTTCCATCCCTGCACAGGGACGATGACTCGTTGGCCCATGCCGCGAAAGAGAAAGCCGATCTTCTGGGCTCTCTTTTCGCGTCCAACTCGACCCTGGATGGTCAAGGAAAGCAACCACCGGCTATCTTGCGGTGTGATACCAACATGCCGGAGGTTAAATTCCGGCAAAGTGCAGTACGTAAAGCACTTCTTTCCTTGGACATTCATAAGTCGAGTGGGCCCGATGGCATCCCTCCGATCGTGTTGCGGACATGTGCTCCAGAGTTGGCACCGGTTCTAACGCGTCTTTTTCGGCATTCTTACTCATCAGGCGTCGTCCCGAACTCATGGAAGACGGCTTTGGTGCATCCGATCCCTAAAAAAGGCGACCGCTCTGATCCGTCCAACTACAGGCCTATAGCGATTACCTCTTTGTTCTCTAAAATAATGGAGTCCATTATTAACTGCCAGCTCCTGCGGTACCTAGAGGAACATCAGCTAATTAGCGACCACCAATACGGTTTCCGCCGGGGTCGCTCAGCTGGTGATCTTTTGGTTTACCTGACACATAGATGGGTGGAGGCAGTTGAGAGCAAGGGGGAGGCATTGGCAGCTAGTTTGGACATAGCGAAGGCCTTTGATCGGGTGTGGCACAAGGCGCTTCTTTCGAAGCTCCCTTCCTATGGGCTCCCCGAGAAATTATGCAATTGGGTCACCAGCTTCCTGGCAGATCGGAGCATCAAGGTCGTTGTCGACGGTGCATGCTCGGACTCCAAATCTGTCAATGCTGGTGTACCACAAGGCTGTGTGCTATCTCCCACTCTGTTTCTTCTGCATATCAATGATATGCTGCAGATTAGCGGCATTCATTGCTATGCGGACGACAGCACAGGAGATGCCTCATACTCCGGCCGCGCCAACATTTCTCGGGAAAACGTCGACGAGTGCCGAAACAGACTTGTGTCTGAAGTCGAGTCTTTGTTAACCAAAGTCTCGGAGTGGGGCCGATTAAACTTAGTTCAATTCAACCCCAAGAAGACACAAGTCTGCGCGTTTACCGCTAAAAAATCACCATTCGTCGTATCTCCTCATTTCGAGAGTACTCCCCTGACTGCCGCAGCTAGTATTGGAATACTTGGTGTGGACATATCGAGCGACGTTCAGTTTCGGGGTCATCTGGAAGGGAAGGCCAAATTGGCCTCTAAAAAGCTTGGTGTGCTCAATAAGGCGAAGCAATACTTCATGCCGGCCCATCGCCTGCAACTTTATAAGGCGCAAATTCGGCCACACATGGAGTATTGTTCTCACCTTTGGGCGGGGGCTCCCCAGTACCAGCTCCTTCCATTTGACCGCATCCAACGTAGAGCGGCTCGAATCGTCGATGATCAGGCTCTTTCCGATCGGCTCGACCCTTTGGCGTTGCGTAGAGATGTAGGCTCGCTCTGCATCTTCTATCGCATTTATCACGGGGAATGCTCGGAGGAATTGTTCGGTTTAATCCCGGCCGCTGAATTTCGCCATCGGACATCGCGTCAAAAATATCACGCATACCATCTTGATGTCTGGAAGTCCACAACTGCGCGATTCCTGAGACACTTCTTACCTCGCACAACCACTCTGTGGAATCAGCTTTCGCCGGCGGTTTTTCCGAACCGATACGACATGGAAACCTTCAAGAAGCGAGCCTACATCTTTCTTAAAGGCCGGCAACGCACCCGCAAGCCCTCTGGTGTTGCGGATGTCTATGGGCGGCGGTGATTACTTACCATCACGTGAGCCGCCTGCCCGTTTGCCTCCTATACTCAAAATTCAAAATTCAAAAATCATTTATTCATTTAGGTAACACAATGTACACTTATGAACGTCAATAAAAATACATATTAAATGCTTCTAATTTTACATTTACTGCCAGTTCTCAAATCAAGGGCGTAGAGCGGACGAGAAGAACTGGCAAGAAACTCGCCGCCACTCTTTTTTAATCGCCAAGTTTTTGTTTTACAATTTTTTTGTAAGGAGCTGCAACCATTACACCATGTTCCACATGACATCTTTAAGTATTTAACTATAATAATCGAAAAAATAAAAATAAATAAAAACAAAGATTTGTCCTCTATCAGCAGAATGTATGGTGAAATAGGAGCACTCACTTACATTCTCGTGGGAACAACACGCAAATACATAGACGAAATAACTAATATCACCGCATACACGAATTCAAGTTCGACCAGTCACCACAAGTAGCACCCGTTCACGAGTATGACGCATGGCCAGCCATCGACCCCCTCGCCATATTTTAGGGAGAGAGACAACCCGACGCATGGACGCCGCCACAAGCAATGACATTTAAGCGAGCATGACGATCCTTGAAATGTGAACTTGGCTACATAAGAAAACAATAATAATATTAATTATTCTGAAATAAATTAGTACTACATGGATCACGGTTTGCTCCCACTTTACATTATAAAGGTCGTGGATGTTGACGATCGCCCCGGAGTCTGGAATTGCAGCCGAGATTCAGTCGCGTTACCTCTATACTGGAGCAAATACTATAAAAAAAAAAAAAAAAAAAAGAAAATTATAAAAATATCGTCCCAGTGGGATTCGAAGCCACGACCCATCAACTCACGGCAGGTTCTACCGCCAACGAGCCCGTCACAACGATTTCTTTACGTTTGTTTAGACCTTAGCAGTAGCTGTTGTAATTACTAGTGATGTTAAACATCAATTTGCAAGAAGGCCTTCTATGTTTTTTTAAATAATTACGAAAACTTTGCTGTCAATTACGTATCGCCCATTGAGTTATCGGAGAACGGCAGATTTAGTATTGACTTTGGACGTTGCTCAATGTTGGAATAACGCTGTGTCATCCTTAGCTTGGCACTTTTGGAAATGTAATGTAATGGAAAGGTTTGAGTATGACTTTGGATGGATCCTAGTTAATATTGTCTTTTATTTTTTATAATATATTATTTATATATTTATATATTTTTTTTAATATATATTTTTTTTTAATTTAATTGAATTAAATATGGCAACTTTGTGACATTTCAAATATAAGACAACTGTCATCTTTCAGTCTCCCGCGACCACGGTTGCTGAAAAGCATCCGAAACGTCGGGATAAATAATTTAAATAATAAATCGCGTTTTAATCCGGTATACAGTATTTTATTTAAATGGATCCTAGTTCTTCGATACTCAGGCTCGGAATATTCGAACCGCAACAGTCGCTTGCTATGCACGGAGCGTCAACAATAGAATATTTTGACAATGATCCCGCTTACCATCAAGAGATATCTCGCGGACGAGTGAAGACAAACTAAGATATAAGATATCGAGATATATCATCCGGCCTAGCATGACCGTCACGAGATATCTCGCGGACGAGAGAAGACAAACTAAGATGTAAGGTATCTCGATATATTATATCACGACATCGACAATTTTGATAGAAAAGATATTTCGATCGACAAATTCTCGATATTAAGTTTTAAGTGATGTCATGTAAGACCCGGTAGAAATAAAGAGATATACGATTAAAACATTTTGTCGCGGTTGTCATGCTAGGCCGGCAGATCACACATCGACAAATTTGATAGACAAATTATCTCGATGGACTACCTCTACTTTTGAAATTAGAAGTCGAGTTTTAAGTGTGTCATGTTAGACCCGTAAGACATAAAAAGGTAATCGATTAAAACATGAGAAACGGGTCGACAAAATTGTGTCGTGGTTGTCATGCTATGCCGGCTAATGTTCATAGTCCGTGTCGTGATTCATTTAAAGTGACGGTCATGGTATAATACCCTATAGTAGGGTGGGTGGCGGGTTACAACTATGACAATTAAAACAAGTTTAAATTTAATTTATTATTTTTCAGAATAAAGATATTTAAACCCAAAATCTTTAGTAACAACAATATAGTGTTTAAATAAAATACTGTATACCGGATTAAAACGCGATTTATTATTTAAATTATTTATCCCGACGTTTCGGATGCTTTTCAGCAACCGTGGTCGCGGGAGACTCCAGTCAATTAACAAATATAAAAAAGTAATACAAAAGTGATTAACTCCCGGCTATTTAAATAAAATACTGTATACCGGATTAAAACGCGATTTATTATTTATATTGTTTAAATTATTTATCCCGACGTTTCGGATGCTTTTCAGCAACCGTGGTCGCGGGACAATATAAATAATAAATCGCGTTTTAATCCGGTATACAGTATTTTATTTAAATGTGTGATACTCGCGTTAATAAAAGACAATATTAACAATATAGTGTTATTAAAACAGTAAATTAAACTCAATCGGATTTTTAATGACCATGAACACAGTGGTTAGTTATTATTATTGGTCTATCTTCAAGCATCTTGTAAACAGTTTCTTGGTAACTTTCGACCGTCTCTTAGTCGAGTTGAGCCGACCAAAAAGTAATACGTATAAATAACAATTGTATAATATATTTAATTGATAAATATTTTAATTCGCACAAATTACCGTATATCAAGCTTAATTTCACCTAAATTTTTCACATTTCATGCATACATTGCATTTACGAGAAACGAGAAAGTATTTTGTCGACGAGCTGTAATTCTTGTCAAACTTTTTAAAGGTTACATAGAGCGAGTTTAAAAGATCTCATTCGGAATCAGCGAACACACTTATGTACGTATATGTACCATGTCAGATTTAGGGTTGCCAGTTGTTTTTTTTAATGGGGATAAGGATAAGGGAATCTGTTACCTTCAACCGTCTATACTGCGCGGACCGTTGGTTTTTAGTGGATATTTGCTCACACTACGAGGCGAGTCCAAAAAAAATAAACATTTGGATAGGTATAAAAACTTCAAAAAAAAAAACTCATATTAGTCTCGCTTTTGACCCTACCTCTTTTGAATTTTGTTTCATTCGACTATCAGTCAGTCAGCAGACAATCAACTCAATGTCGATCACATAATATATAGCAGTCCCCCTACATATCATTAGGCCTGCGGTGGTACTGTACTGCGCTCTTAGTGCTAATCGATAGATACCTCTTACATTTCAATTGCGCTCGCTACAGCCCTTCAAACTGACTACGTTTACTGCGTAAACCTGCCTTTCTATTCCGATCACATAAAATGAGGTACTAATATGACGACATATGGACTCCAACGGGCCACTTGACACAAATATTCGACACAATCTCCTACGGTGGTAATCGAATATTTTTTTCCACACCAAAAATCGCATACATGTGATACACACACACCCATACATATATGTTTACTTTTTATTTTTTAACTGTCAATAAAATATTACCAACGTGGTCTGGATAGTATACATAGATAGATAGTTAGATTATCTAGTTTATGAATAAAATATAGAAAACAAGAATATATGTAACAATGGCAAATATGACCCTTCGTCACCAACGAATGTCTCTACACTAATTTTCAAAGGTGACTGCTGCTGTAATGAGGTACGGACGAAATTACAAATAAATCCTACTAATATTATAAATGCGAAACCTTGTGAGGATGTATGTATAGACGGATGGATGTATGTTACACTTTCACGCAAAAGTTACTGAACAGATTTCGATGCAAAACATAAGCTGAGTTTAGCGTCGCACACAAACTATACTATACTTGCTTAGTTTAGTAAATAAAAACATTTTTTTAACTTTTTTGCATATTTATATATATGTCAGAGACTGTGGTCTTTGAGGGTATGTGGCATGGCGTTTAAGTTACCAAATATAAGTTGTCAATGTCATGTACCAGTAAGTTGGTCTCTCAGTCGAGCTTGATTTGCTCTCTAGACAGCGCCCACGCCACGTGCACACTTAGCGATAATGGAATACAGCGTATATGAAAACATAGATGCCGAATCCACCTAAATTTCCGACATATAATATATTCATGTTGTTATGTGAATTAAAATAATATTTAATTTCCTAATAAAAGTTGCATCTACTAGTAACGACAACTCACATCTTATGAGATACAGGTCCTTAGAAAATATGAAATTACGTAAATGCCCGGTGGTTCTAGACGGACCGGTAGCTATTTTCTACTATTTGCACACGGCATTATTACATATTAACTGCTTCCTATTATATTCATAACAACTTCTTACAGATACAGAATACACACTACACTAGTACGGCTCGAAGGACCAGATTATGGGGCACGTAATAAAAAAAATACAATCAGTAAAAAAAGTCAAATACTGAAAATCAGTGTTGTGACGTTAATGCGTCACAGCGTATGCTGAGTGGAGCTCCTATTTGACATCCTGGCAGTACATAATATGTATACAGGGTGGAAAGAATCAATGGGCCCTGGAGGAAAACCACTTTAAATCCTTAAGATATATTATTTTACTTAAAGGAACCATTCCTTTATTTTTAAAAAGAAACAAAACTGCATTCAAAGATTTTCTAAAATTAGCTTGTCTCACCCCGAAATCGAACCAGCTAAAAATTCAAAATTTAAACTTCGCTATTTTATTCCACTAATCGATAGAATCAATGCTTAAGATAAAATCTCTCTAATAAACATTTTGTCTAAGAAATAAAAAAGATCATGAAATCTAACATTAATTTTATTTTATCATCAGTTCTGATACGAAGGACACGTAAACTGACAGACAATTTTTAATTAGCTAGTTAGATACATTGATACTTGAAAAATTTAAAATTACAATTTTGTAACACTCTTATAATTAATTTAACTAATAAATTGTTTGAAAAAAAAATCCTTTATTTTTTTGAAAATAGTAGAAAATATTATTAGGAGAATTCACCACAACACTTTGCAGAAGACAGTGAATTTCAAAAAAGATAAAGAATTTAAAAAAAAATCTTATTTCTAATAACTTACTATCAGATAAATTATTAAAGTGTAGGCACCATTGTAGGTGGTAATGGTATAAATAATTATTAACAAAAGTAGGTCTAGCTAGGTAATAATTTCTTTCATGTTTACATGTCCTTCGTATTAGAACTAATGATAAAATTAAATTAATGTTAGATTTCATGATCTTTTTTATTTTTAAGACCAAATGTTTATCATAAATCTGCCTAGATTTTATTCTGAATATTGATCCTATCGATTAGTGGAATAAAATAGCAAATGTTTATTTTTTGGATCTTTAGCTGGTTCGATTTCCGGGTGAGGCGAACGAATTTTAGAAAATCTTTAAATGCAGTTTTGTATCTTTTTAAAAATAAAGGAATGTTTCCTTTAAGTAAAAAAACGAACCCTGATATCGCCAAAAGATGGCATGCAGGGGGAAGCGGGGTCGCGCCCTAACAAAATAGGGCGGTCATTGGAGTGGGCGCAGAAATTGCGCACTCGGGCGGTCACCGGCACGCTCCGCGGATGAGACGCGAAGCGGCCCTTTAAGTAAAAAAATCTATCTTAAGGATTTAAAGTGGTTTCCCTCCAGGGCCCATTGATTCTTTCCACCCTGTATATGCACATAATATTTAAATTTATTAAAGTTATAATTAGCATTAAATAGTTATAAAAATATTAATGTTCTGTAAATTGGGTGTTAAATAAATACATTTCATTTCATTTCATTTCAATAATCAACAAAAGAGTTTTTTTATGATATAATATAATCATATTGTCCAGTCTTGTACAAACACCTTATTCACCGCCAGTTCTTTTTTGTAAAATGTTTTCACATAAATATATCTCTTGGGCAGCTTCGCTTCTTTCACTTTCATCAAAGCTTTTATAGTTTATACACGCTTGTCGATTTCGAGTACTTTTGACATGGCCCTTATGAAGAACGATCGAGGCACGTTCGTAAAATGTTTTAGCTTTTTTATACAGAAACGGGGCAAATGGAAACGAGCTAGCGTGGTTTTTAGTAAATAAAACTACTTTTAACTCGTATGCTTTTCAGCAAATCGAGATGAATAATAAATCGCGTTATACGCGTAAAAGTTATTTTATTTAAAAGTGCGATAAAGGACAATATTACAATTTACATAATTAGATTATTTCGACATTTTGTTTTTAAATCACACAGGGTTCAAAACGCCTGAATAAATATAGTTACAAGTATATTGATTAAACCGCGTTGCAATCCGTGTAAAGCTATTTTTATTAAAGGTGTAATAATAAAACCAATTTCTTCCAAAACTCATTACGAAAATTTCACATTTCAAATATTGTTAGTAAAGTTAGTACCTAATATCTTCTATTTCTGAGATTTGGACCCCTCTTTGGGTTCACCCAATCTTCAATCAATCTTGCAATCTTCAGATTTGCTCCGTTCATCAGGGCTCGGAAACCGGTTAATGAACTATGAGACCTTAACCGTAATAATAAAGGATTTTGTTAATATTCTTTTCTTTTAAGTGTTAGTTTAGTGTGTATAAAATTATTATCATGGTAAATCTCTTTAAAACTAATATCATGGTATCTCAGTCAGACACGTATTTTGGAAAATAAAAATTAACTGGTTTCAGGCTCTGCCGGTCATAGCTATCTGTACCCATTCATCTCTTGCTATTTGTGACACTTCATCAGCCCACCGCTTTTTTGGTCTATTGCCTTTATTGGGGATTTGCTGATACAGCTAACCACCATCAGATTGCCGATGCCACTTTCGGATTTTCGTAGCGAAGTGTACACGCGTCCGTGCGAATGGGTTTGTTAGACGATGGAGGAAAGCGAAGAAGAATAATTTGTGCTTTTTTATTAGCAGAAGAGGAAGAAAATGCTAAAAAATCTAAAAAAAGAAACGGGGCCCGCCCACAGAAAAATCACTAATTAACTTTAAAAAAAATTTGTATTAATACAGTGTATAACTATGCAACTATCGATTCCGTGTTCTATGAGAATAATCATCGATAATTGAATAGATTCAATAACGACCATACCTTAGTAAGAGCTGTCAAAATTATCATCCTAAGTTAGTGTGGGGCGATCAAACACGAAGAGTAGGACTCTCCCAAAATTACCTATTGACCCTCATAAAAATACTCGACATTGGCAGAATTCGTCTTTGATGGAAGTTGCCATTAATTTAAAGATGGCGATAGTGAGTACAGGTGCGGGTAACCCCAACCTACAACATCGCTATTATCATATATACGTTTATTACACGCAAATATCACATGTTTATACAAACTACTGTGTGTATACGCATAAGACCTACGCATTGAAATGCACTGAGCTAATATTAGGAGTACATTTGTACACTCTATGAGGCTCTAATATTAGCACAACACTTTACAAGTAATGAAAATTAAGCAGAGATTTAAGCTAATTGCTTAGGTCTTGTTCCTCACAATCACGAGAAACATCGAGTTAGTAATTAATCTTGGTTATATGATTTGTTCGAGACGAAGCCTCGATAGTAGCCCCATTTTTTAATATTTCTAGTTCACCCGTGCCCACTTCGCTAGATTGAGTGAACATTCGGGGGACCTATAGTACTTTTTTGATGCCAAATCAAAGTAAATACAAGAAAAACATAGAAAAAAGATAGATAGATGATATAGATAGGGACAACTTAATCACCTAGCAGTATAAAATATACTTGACGACCTATTCTCATACTTAAATAAGATAAAAATCAGCTGTTGAGCCGTTCCGTAGGAATGCGACCACAAACACCGTGACAAAAGATATTTATATATATGTACATCATACTATATAGATAGATAAATTCCGTCTCATTCCCCCTTTAAAAGTAAGGTTTATTGCTTTGTTATGTAAACATGTACGAGTAGGTATATAATAGTTTGGAATACTCAAAATTAACAAATATAAAAAAGTAATACAAAAGTGATTAACTCTTAGCTACTTACCCACCTTATCTCTTTCATCCGTAGATCATCCGCACTTACGAGAGTCGACTAATTTATTTTATATTCTGATTTACTATCAGCCTTATTCATGAAAGTATTAGCCATCAAAAACATAAATTGTAAAAAAAGCCAAGTCTTGCAACTCAGTTCTCTCGTAAAAAGTTGTGAGATCCATATAATACCAAGTCGATCAATTTATTCAGTCTCTACTGAAGGATCCTTCTGTCTTAAGTTATTACGTAATTAGGCAACCTAACAACATCTTATAGTGATCATATCAATACCAATATTAAAAATCTTTGATGTTTTAAATAAATAGATTGACTCGGCTATTAAGGTATGTATGAATGAAAAGTGTTTGACCCACTTACCTTAAACGTAGCAGGTAGTATGCGTAATAGTAACAGGGACGGAATATAAAAGTGTTGTAGGCCTCCAATTACTCGTGCGTATTGTTTTTGCATGAATATTTCTCATTAAAATTATATAATTATTTAATCTCACAGTAAAAAAATGTAACTATTATATAACATAAATATTACTATCAGGTCTTATTAACATAAATAGGCATTTTGGAAAACAATGAATATAAATTTAATTCTAAACTGTATCGTAACTTCATTAGTTGACCTGCTTGTTATTTTATCAGAAACGAATTAAAAATTACGAAAGAAATGTTATATAACCATGGCATAGGCTTTTGTTTTTATACAAATAATAATAGGTGCTATTTCGTCAGTCACTCGAACGCACCGAATATTGGTAGTGACTTAATCCATCGTATATATTGGCCTAAGGCCATAACACACTTTTTATACACTATAATTACACTCATGACGTATGTATTTTATATAAGTTTATCTAATATATACAATTTCCATGTCACAATGTTAGTTACCGTACTCTTCCGAAACGGCTTTACCTACCGATTTTTACCAAATTTTATATGCGTATTCAGTAGGTCTGAGAATCGGCTACTATCTATTTTTCATACCCCTAAGTGATAAGGGTTGTTCACCCTTAATTTTTTTTTTTTTTACGTAATAAATACATCAACCCTATATTTTCACTCTTCTATTACCAACCCCTGCTTTATTTTGTCAAAAAATCTAGACCCGTGCGAAGCCGGGGCGGGTGGCTAGCAGTATATAAAAATACCACCATAAAATGCTCATATTACATGTACGTATGCAAACACACGTAATGTGTAAAAAGTAAGTTATGATGTTTTTGGGTGGACGTCCTATGCCTTGTTTCGATGAACTTAATTCAAGCATTCGACTATTACGAATATCGAAATTACTCCCGTGACACGAACCACTGTGAGATCATTGTAAAGATATTAATTTGGGTCGCTTCAAGGCAAGTGTGCATAGGTTGTGCCATCTTAGGCTGCGTTATCACTCTCCAATCTCCATCAGGTGAAACAGCGGTAAAACGCTCCACCGCGTCTTTGCTGTCTGTTTGCGATAAACTCAAAAACTACTGAACGGATTTTCATGAGGTTTTCACTATTTAGACGGATACAGTATTCATCCTTATCAATTATGCATTTCATGCACATTATTATAATCTTTTACACCACATAAATTAAATGAATATCTTAGGAGTTATCGCAAAAAATTTAACGCGCGCGATTGACCTTACGACAGCTAAAACATGTAGGTATCTAAGCATAAATACTACCCGTGCGAAGCCGGGGCGGGTTGCTAGTAACAGTTAAAAAAGAAAAAATATACCGAAATCGCGTTCCGATATGCCTAGATGCTTGAAGTAAAGAAATCTTATCCAGTTCCAATAATATAGCCTTTTATTGAGACAAAAAGTTCCATTTTTTTATTACTTTCAAGTAATTCTTAATACCTAAATTAAATCTAATATCTCATCGCCTGCTTGCTATTTCACAAAGGACTTCTCCAACCTTTTCTATTCATTCCTATTACGTGCTATTCGATGCCAAGTTCCTCCCGCTAATGTCTTTAGTTCATCATTCAAGCACTTAGTTGCCTGCCTATATGTTTCTTTTTCCTTCTCTACAAAACCACTTTGTCACCCTTTTTGACCATTTATACCTTCCCCGCCCAATTAAGTTCCATTTAGGTTTTTTTTATTATTGCTCCGTTCTTTGTACGTCTAAAATATCCACAGTGCATCATTAATTGATGTATCGGAGCTGGTATAATCAATCACAAAGTGAGCTCATACAAATGCCGATAAAAACGCAACTTTACGCCCTCCAGTGTTGAAGCAAGTGGGCTGCATGCCAATTAGCCATTCAATAAAATTTACAATGATGCAAAGCGTGTATTTTATTACAATATCATTTTACTTATGTATTCCCACAGCCAAGTACTATAGCTTAGAGGTCAAGATTTTTAGTGCACTGAAATTATGTAATATTCAGTTCGTCTAAGTATGATTTAGAATGATGTAATGTATTGCATAATAAACAGACTCAGAATGGAGTACGGAACAGACGCAATTTTAAGTCTTTTTACCCGCACGCACGCACTTTATCACAGCAAGTAGGTGATCAAGATATTATATCTGTGTCATCCCAAGATGTGTCTATGTGTTCTATGATAATATTCACAAATAGATGTCATCCCAGGTTATTGACCGATCGATTGAGGAGGACTTTTTAGTGGTGAAATCATCAATGACAGTTATCACCCTGGGGAGGAGGGGTTTTGTCAGACCCACGTACCACATACGTCACGATATTTCTCTCATCACCTCCTAGCTGGGACCACGGTATTGTGATCACATACAACCGCACCCCCGATGACGACAGGCATCGCAGCGTCCGTCCCTATCAATATCCATATCCCTACCTATTTAAGTTAAATTGTAACAAATAAACAATTCTTTCCTCTTTATAATATTATAATAGTATGGATATGTGTATAGGTACACAGATATATAAAAAATTGTGTATAAACCTGCGAAAGCCCTAAGGCACCTTACAGACGATAAAAACAAGAGTCCAATTCGCATTATTCCCCCTACCGTTTGTTCACCGCTTAGAATAAAAATTACTAACAAATTAGCCTCATAGATACAAATATAGAAAGCGTTTCAAGGTTAACGATATTAAGTTATTTAGGCGAGACTGGCGTTGGCCGTAACTAGTGAATATTTAAGCGAAACACGCATTTTATTATGGTGTTATTTATAACAATGTCGTCTATGAATGTTAATTGTTAGGTAACATGGCGCCAGAAAGTTCAGTGTTGTTCAACGTCAAAATGTATTATGGTCTAAGAGCCCGTGGGAGATCGTCCTTCACCGATCTGATAACCAGATGAGATGTATTTTTTATTAAATATTTTTTATAAACAAATATGCCTATAATTGCTTGCCTATCGAAAAGTGGTACTGGCTATTTTTAATAAAAAAAATAAAAAAAAATTAATTAATTTTTTTTTAAATTTAATTTAATTTTTAATTCTTTATTTGAATTTTTATTTTTTTTAATTTTTAATTTTATTTATTTATTTATTTAATTTTTTTTTTAATTATTTTGACTTACCTGTTTACACCTGCTTGCCAGGTAGTTATACACTGAAATGAGTAGGCAAGCATACCTAGGCATATTCTGTGTATCAAAAACTATCAGTCAAATAAATTTCATTTGGTTATCAAAAGTATGAAGGTGATGAAAAAAAAATCGATAAAAGTTAATTTATTTAAAAATAGCCATGACCACTTTTCGATAGGCAAGCAATTATAGGCATATTTGTTTATAAAAAATATTTAATAAAAAATACGTCTCATCTGGTTATCAGATCGGTGAAGGACGATCTCCCACGGGCTCTCCTACTATTATGTCCGATAAATCGACCTCAGCCGGGCTAGCATGACCACCACGAGATATGTCGCGGACGAGAGAAGACAAACTAAGATGTCAGATATCTCGATATATTATATCTCGACATCGACAATTTTGATAGAAATGATATCTCGATCGACAAATGTATCTATTTTTGATATTAAAAGTCGAGTTTTAAGTGTAATTGTCATGTTAGACCCGAAAGAAATAAAGCGATAGTCGATTGAAACACGAGAAAACGGTAGACAAAATTTTGTCGCGCTTGTCATGCTAGGCCGGCAGGGCTCTTACACACCGACGAATATATTGCGATGAATTTTAATGACTTTGTCTCTTTCACACTCACTAGATGTGATCAGGACCTCTTTTTACTGTTACAATACTCTTAAAGAAATATTGACAATTGTATATTTACGATATAGAAAATAGTTAATCTCAAACTAATATTAAAGAGGGGGCTGAGTATGAAATAGGCTCTTAAATATTATTTTAGATATTCTAATATACGGAAATTTATAATTCAAAGGTTTAATATTAAAAAAAATAATTATTAATTATTTTTCTAGCAGTTTAAAAAATAGTTTCTTCCTAGATCTTGACATAATTACATTCCTGAAGTAGTAGATTGAAAATTGCTTGTTGAAAGTTTTCTTTGACTTCAACTTCCTTTATGGGTTGGCTTCGATATATAACTTTCACCGGCTTCATTACAAAATGGAATTATATACCTTAAGCTTAACATTAATGATGTTACCATGACAAACGGTAGGTAAGCCTCGCAAAAAACGAACCTCTATGACAAACACACGTAGCTTTTTTGTCACACGAGTACCGCAAGCCTAAGAATTTCGTTCCATCTCTTAAAGTAATAATATTGCAGGAGTATTTGAGAATGAGAACTGGCAGTAAATGTAAAATTAGAAGCATTTAATATGTATTTTTTTATTGATATGAACGTCAATAAAAAAATACATACATACAGTGTACATTGTGTTACCTAAATGATTTTGAATTTGATACAATTATCATTGACATAGTATTAAAAATTATACACAAATTAAGCCGGATACACTTGGGGACAAATGAAGCAACATGATACAAATACAAATTATGACTTGTAAAGCTCATGAAGGAAAAGCACGCTATCATATCCCCACAATACAGATATATTGAGTGGTATGTTGCACGACTACAAATCGGTGATACGGCGTACTAAAAAACAATATTTTGAAAAAATGGCCATAAATCCTTTCACAGGTCTCTTGGGGACACAAATGGAACGTATGTACCAAAGAAATCAAAATTCGGTTTTGGCTTTTCGGAAGTTCACCCCAAAACTGTTCTAGAAAATCATTTATCTACTATTTTATAGTAAAGTCTATACTTGGAATTAAGAAATGAAATTAGAACGATACCTAATCTTTTATTCTTCACGGAGATTTAAATAAACTAATATATTTATATTAGTTTTTTAAGATGCTAAGTAAATCGTATATTAGTTAATATGATTATTTATATGCATATAATTCTAAATGAAGAAAGCGCAAACGAATGGGGTGAAAGTACGTATATATTATAATATTATTACTTTTATTATGATATAAATTCGATTTTTGATCAAGAATTATCTTTTATTTTATTTACATTATTATTTTATTCTTAAATGTGCTTTAGTAAGAAACTTCACGCGAAGTCTAAAAATATACATAAGTGATTTTATAACATGTTTTTATTAATTTGTGTTAATTTTACCGTGAAATACTGAAACGATAATCAAAATTTGAGGGCTTCTTAAAATGTTTCTGTCTTTCATTTTACCTTCGTAATGAAAGGGTTAGATATACTTTTAAGTACACCTCAATGTTGATTAGCGTTCGAGAATTCGGCCATTACTTTTTAATAATAATATTTATTATTGAAATAGAAAAACATTTTATCAGATAACAACTCATAAATCCCTCCTCCGATGTTTGAACAATAATAAAGAAAAAGGAATTTAAAAATACGAAATCTAATCACTGCCACGAAGTCAAACCGTGGCTAATTCTTAATTCTTCCATTGCAAGAGGAAGAGTTACAAATCCTAAAGCATTCTAATCGTCTTACGCAAAGCCGCGTGTGATGAATAGTATTTATACAGTTACATGAATAATTAATTAAACGGATTCGAAACGTTCATTTGTGCATTCTAAGAATCTAAACGCTGGCTCATATTTCTGTCAACGTGTTAGTTCATCGATACTGTGCGATTATGTTTACATAGATTTGGGTACACTTGTGGAGCAGAGATGAAAAATAAAAAATATTAAAAGTAAAGTTCGACGGGCTCGTTGGCGCGATTGATAGGACTTCTGCCGTGCGCATCGATGGGTTGTGGGTTCGAATCCCATGTTTATAATTTTCTTTTTTTTTTTACCCCAGCCACAGAACATCAGTCAATGATGCGCTGTCGACCTAATTTTTACTTCGAGCATTCGGAAATCCATAGACTGAAAACGAAACGCGCGATGTGCACTTCACGGTTTTTCCATCTATGAACGGTGGTTCGTTACCCGGTCGGAATTTAGATATTCCTCCCACCCGATCAATGCCCGAAGTTACCAGACGTGGGGAAAACATGCTTACATGCGCTAAATATAATATAAAAAAGTGTTTTTTTTTTTAATTACAAAAACACTAAAATGACGCTCATACGAATTAAATCGTCGTCACCAAGTAGTATGTAATAATAATCTATCTAATATGCGGCATGATTAACGACTAGGAAGCTTACTGGCGATCAGGAAATAAATAAGATTATCGCAGGACATCGAACTTGTGACATCTTCAAGAAAGTCCATTACGTAAACGGCTATGAAGAGCACTCGCCTCTCACACGTTTAGATAACCATTGTTCTAAATAACTATCTGCATATGCTACAGGGCTGGCAATATATGCTATAACGGAGCGAAATGTAAAAAAAATGCTAATTTTACTGTTTATCGTAAATGCTAATCCTTTTTATATAAAAAACACATGCCGTTTTAGACACTAAAACACACACATACACGCCGTTAACAATGAGACGGACACTTTTTTTTGTTAAACAAAAGAATAACGGATTGACTTGATTTTTGTTTATTTTATGGATATGTGTTATACACTTTTTATTGTAATAAACGTTCTAGAATCTATGAGAAAACGAAGCATTAGACAATTTTACTGTGATTGTTATGTGCAATTTTGTTCCACGCAAAACCTCATTGTGGAATCAGTTGATTTTTGATTTTTCCAAACCGATTCGACATGGAGACCGGAAACAGAGGAGCCTGTAAGTTGCTGTTATTGAAAGTAGGAATTACTTTGAATAACTGCAATTTATCTATATCCATGTGGTGTTGCAGACTTTCATGTGAGATTTTGACGCTGCTCGTTTTTGCTCCCCCCTGGCAAGAGGCCACTTTTACTATTTACCACCAATTAAGCACCAAATCTTTTCTATCAATTTTGAACAGTTTATACTTGTTTAATTGGTAGCCCTATATTCATCATTTATACTAGAAGTGTGGTAGCACCAGTGTGAGTGACGTGTTAATGGTTAGTATTCTTTGGTTATACCTGCAGTGACGAAAAGGACGATAGGCGTTTTATAGCACTAATAATTTCATAAGGCTTCAAACATGTCTTGGTGACTCATGAGCCCTGGAAATATGATAATATGCCTGGAATATGGCGATATCCAAATAACAACATAGTCTGTATTAGGATAGATTTGGATTGTTTAGAATGGGATTCGAAATTTTAATCACTGGAAACTATATTTAGTATTTTTTTTTGGATTTCAAAGCTCATATGTTAATTTCATTTTATGACATACTGAATAAAATATTATTTAACCTTTGTCAGGGATTTAAATTTTATAATATTACATAGTCGTATAGGATCTTGTCGCATCAAAATATTTGGAATAATAATCAGTAAGTTCTATTCACAGAATCCGAAAACTGTTCAGTGATTCTACTGCACATTAATTCACCATCCATTATCGATTGTAAGTACATATTATTTTATTATATGCACCACTTAATAACTTTATAATATGACTAGCAACACGCCCCAGCTTCGCACGGGTACAATGTGGATGGACTATAAAATAGCCTATGGTACTCGCTGATAATGTAGCTTTAAATTGGTGAAAACATTTTTAAAATCAGTTTAGTAGTTCTTGAGTTAATTCGTAACAAACAAATCTTTCCTCTTTATAATATTAGTAAAGATATTATAGATGAACGCATTCGATAAAATAGCGAATGTTGATTGTAGTTTGTGCGGCAAACATGAAAGACGGAGTTCATAACGTGAGATTTTGTTACTTTGTCCCTTTTTATATAACAGAGCATCGAGCCGCGGGAGAAACATACAGGTCATGATTGTCCGCATATTCCATGACCTTTATTATCTCAGGCAACGACAGTACGTCGAAACTTTCTTCAAGGAAATCAAATGAACTCGCTAGCGCATTAGACCGACACGACATTAGACCTAGGGCTGCCAACATCCACGTACCGAATATGTTGATTTTCAAACGAAGAGCCATACGCACAACCTATGTCAAAGGTGCCGAAACAAATATTTTGGTTAATGGAAAATGGAAAAGAAATATGGGTCTCGAATTTATTTATAACTCTGTTAATTCCGGGAAATCTTTTGGCGCGTTCTGTAGAACAACTGCGGTGCGCATCGATGGGTTGTAGGTTCGAATTCCATCGGGACGACATGTTTATAATGTTCTGTAATGTCTTTCCCACGTCTGGTAACTTCCGACCGGGTAATGTATACTTAACAGGTGCATATTGCGCGTTTCGGTTTCAGTCTATGGATTTCCGAATGCTCTAAGTAAAAAGTAGGTCGATGGCGCATCATTGACTGATGTTTTGTGGCTATGGTATTACCTACCATCAAGTGAACCTCATACTCGTCCATTGATATCTAACATAATAAAAACGTTTTTTATGTAACTTAATGGCAGAAGACTAAAGCCCGTACTCCAAGACATTACTCAAGTCGTAATCTATTCTTGAGAACTGTCAATATGTCAAAATTCTATAGAGAAAAAATGGTTTGACAAGTCTCAAAACTAGATTCCAAGACGTGTCTCAGCGTTTTGGAATATGGGCCTGAGATGAATCTCCATCCAGTGAGCTGGATGATGGATAATACGGCTAAGTTATGTCATTCAAGGATGCACTATCGACCCAATTTTAAGTTCGAGTAAAAGTCAGTTAGCACAACCCTATATTAATCTAACACTCCCACTGCAGGAAGTCACCTTTTGTATAATGTGTTCTCACAATTTTCGCACTAAACACGACATGATCTAGCATCAAAGATTAAGTCTGATGCATGATTATTTCTATATCGCATACTGACACTACCTATACCTGTTTCCTTAATTCCCCATCTTCAACTTAGGAATCTTCAAAAGAAGTACTATCCCTAATTTTGACTCAAGACATTTTTGTTTATAAATAATTTTAGGTCGAGTCTATATTTTTCGAGAAAAAACAAGACAAATTTCGGGAAAAACAAATCCTTCTGGCCGCCATTTTGGCAAATTAAATCGATAAAAAATAAATATAACCTCATGTACGTTTAATTTAGACATAGAGATCGCAATTTTAATTTATTTTAGACATTAAAAAGAAATCTACAGGGAAAGAAAAGACATTTAAAAAAACGTCATCGAAAATCGTGGCTTTTGGCGTATTTTCGATTTTTCTATGGTTTAATTTTTTCAGGCACAGTTTTCACCAGCACTATTCGAAAGATCACACTTGAAAATATAGGGAACAGTCGTTTCCCATTTTTTTTCTGATCGAATTCAACATATTATTATGTTAAAAGGTGTTTATAGGCTGTTCTATGACTAAAAGTATTTATTCTTCGTTAATTCGAGTTAATTTTAATTTCAAAGGAGCTGTGTTAGACCCAACTGTCAATATTTTTTTTTATGTCAGATATCGACAGACGAGCATGAGGTTCACTTGATGGTAGGTTATACCTCAGCCACAGAACATCAGTCAATGCTGCGCTGTCGACCTAATTTTTACTTCGAGCATTCGGAAATCCATAGACTGAAACCGAAACGCGCAATATGCACTTCACGGCTTTTCCATCGAACGGTGGTTCGTTAACCGGTCGGAATTTAGATATTCCTCCCACCTGATCAATGCCCGAAGTTACCAGACGTGGGGAAAACATGCTTACAGAAAATTATAAGGATGTGCTCCTGGTGGGATTCGAACCCACGACCCATCGATGCGCACGGCAGGTGTTCTACCGAACGCGCCAACGAGCCCGTCAAATCTCATCAAAAAAATGATTATCAAGTATCACCTTCAGAGTTGTTACCTATTGATTTAGTTGTAAAAACAACGTTATAATAATATTTAGTGTATATTGTGTATAATACACCCCGGCTGCTATAACCTTTGCTTTTCAATATCAACTTTCTGCGGAAGCGGTTGCATTGACCTACGCTAGTGGAAAATCTTAATAACGCCGTGAGAATGTTTTTTTGTTAACATCTTGATTACTTTAAAATGTTAACTTTCCATTTTTGTGAGACGTCAATCAGAATAATTGTAAGGTGGAAAAGTACGACGTACCAGCCGACCAAGGTTATTCAATAACGAAAGTTGGTACTTTATATTAGGGTTAGGTATATTAATATTATTATATTATAATCATTCTTTCTAAGAGACGTTTTTTTTTTTCATCGGAGACGTTTTTCAAGAGGTCAAAAGTACTCGAATCTGACGAGCGTGTATGAAAGCATTGAAGATCGTGGAAGAAGCGAAAGTTGTATGCAAGGACCGGAAGATATGGAATTCCGTGATCTCTGCCTACCCCAATGGGAAAGAGGCGTGATGTATATGTATGTATGTCTTTCTAAGAGAAGTATTTTTTCTCATCGGAGACGTTCTTCAAGAGGTCAAAAGTACTCGAAACCGACGAGCGTGTATGAAAGCATTGAAGGTCGTGGAAGAAGCGAAAGTGGTATGCAAGAATCGGAGGATATGGAATTCCGTGATCTCTGCTTACCCCAATGGGAAAGAGGCGTGATGTATATGTATGTATGTCTTTCTAAGAGACGTTTTTTTTTCATCGGAGACGTTCTTTAAGAAGTCAAAAGTACTCGAAGAAATTAAAAACTAAATATATGTGTTCTTTCTAAGTTTTGGTTAAGGTCAATTATCTGCTCTAGTCTTATTAGCACATTAAATTGTATTTTTCAGTTTTGAGTTGATGAAAATATTAAATTTCAATTTATTGTACCTGCATATCAAGTATCAACTATAAACAACTATAATAATTGAAACTGAAAACTGTATAAAAATTCGTTGCGTTAAAGCAGAAGTAAGCGGAGAAACAAATAAATAAAGATGTGATTTTAGTTTTTTATTATTTTGAGATATTCTTATCGAAAATCTCGCTTATCCAATGTTTATTACTTTGCCGGAGACGAATGTACCAACTTGTATCATTAAAACGATTAGACGATCCATTCTCATTTTTAAATCGACCAATTTAACAGCATTTTTATGACGATATAAAAATCGAATCTAACGATTTCTATAGTGTTATTATTGCGTAAAAATTGCATTAGTATTATTTAAGAGTTTATTAGCCAACAAGGTGTGGTTTTAAAATAAATTCTATCGTAATATGTAATAAAGATCACCAACACATAATGAGCACAAAGCGTTGTGGGCTTGGTATGCATCGGACATCCATATACAGGTGTCATAGAATACAATATAGTTAAGAAAAGTACACGAATACATGGATGTACGGATAAAATTGATACGGCATGCAGAGACCTGTTGCTTACGTTAGAAAAATTAATGAAATTAAATTAAAATCAGCGTCATGCTAAGTACCTCTCATTTTCGTGGTGGTACTTGTTTCTATATTTCTTAAATATTTATGTTATTATTATTATTCTTTTAATATTTAAATTGGTCGTGCTGTCCCGAATAAATGTAAAATTTTCATAGAATAGAAAAGTATGTGTAGGTATAAGTTTAACCCAAAGGCAATCAATCAAAATTGAGTTTTACTTAAAAATATCGGGATCAATGTTAAAGATTTTTACTACATATTTAGACACTAACCACATTTAGCTCGCGTGTTATGCGCATTGTTTTTAGATCCGGAGTTCCCAAGTATGAAACAGGCATGTAAATATTTCTGCCCCATGCCCCACTATGGGCGCTTAAGATATAATAAAATTATTTATACAACCATACATTATTCTAGTACATGTACTACTATTATAAAGAGGAAAGATTTGTTTGTTTGTATGTTTGTTAAAACTACTAGAACGATTTTAAAAATGTGTTCATCAATAGAAAGCTACATTATCAGCGAGTAACATAGGCCTTTATGTGTACATCTACATTGCACCCGTGCGAAGCCGGGCGTGTTACTAGTTTATGATAAATTAGGTCACTAATAACAGCATTCTGTGGTAGGTATGCAATACTCAGGTTATTTTCTGTCATATCCTAGGGTTGCATCAATTTCTTTATTATTCACTGTAAGTAAAATGCTAATGTTATTAGAAAAATGCAGTTTGACAACACCCGTCATATTTCTTGGAAATATGTCAAAAATAGTGAGATATAATAAATGTACAGACAGACAGAAAAGTAACGGAAGTCACTTTTCTGTCTGTCTGTACAAAAAAATTCGAAAATTAATTAATTTAATACTTGAGACCCACATTACAGTTGAAATAATCACGTTCCTTATTCCTATTATATTCCTATACAATTGTTGGTTACAGACCGGTGAGTAATTGAATAGGAATTGCATTTATAAATCAATTCTAAAAATCGGATTCCGTTAATAATATTATGTTGCTGACTGTATTTTTACGCTGGGCTATTTTAACTCAAAGTTAGCGGAATAAAAAACTTCGGTCAACTTTTAAAAGGAGATTTCAAAAAGTCATGGTTTATCCAAAATAATAAACATATTCTTACATCAGTGACATTGATTCCAACAAAGGCCGGAGATTTACGTAACTTGACGCTGTTTCGCAATACGTTTTGGATTATATTATCTACAATCAGGTCACAAATCCGTTCTGAAGACGTCAGGATTCACAACCCGAGTTCCAATCTAGGACAGTACCAACAAAGTACATAATATGTAAGAATAATTGCTTAGTAAACAATTTAGTCTTGCAGTACCTTTCTAAAATCCTAGTCTATAGACAACTTACAGAAATATGATTATTTACAGAAATAAGGAAGTCAGTCAGGCAGGTGTCAAAATATCAAAGGAATTTGTTGACTAGTGTTTATCGTCGGAATTTATTATAATAGTTAATATATGGATTCAAAAATGTTGTGATTTACTTAATTAAACTATCTTGTTTACAAAAATTTATATCTTCTTTCTGTCGATAAGTACAATACAAGTAAATATTTTAAGTATTACTACATCAGTTAAATTAGGGATAAAATGTTTTTTTATAGTTAAAATTAGTTGGATATACAATATATAATTTTGTATTTCCATCAAAATCATATAATGCGCCAGAAGATGTTTAAAATTTTCAGTATTCCCTACGTCTGACCACTTTGATTATATTTTACTAAGCAAATAATATATTTTTTTCCTGAACAGGCAAGCATCATGACTTCTGTATTCTGCCCGAGAAAAACTATAATATTATCTTTTATTTTCAAGAGGTTCCATCCGTGATGAACACACTTTAATAAATAAATCTTTAAAAAGATATCGACGCCTAGTTAAAAATAATAGCAAAGTTGTTTAGAAGCAACAATTCATCGAACATTTTTAAATATGGAGTGGCTGAAATCAAACACTCGAAGCATCGGCATAAAAAGGCCGAATATCCAAGGGTGGTGATGATTAGTTACCATCAGGAAACCCACCTGCACGGTCTGTAATAAAATATTGATAATAATATAAAGATTACTAGCAACACGCCCCGGCTTCGCACGGGTGCAATGTGCATCTACACACAAAAGGATGCTTTATATCGGTGAAAGAAATTTTAAAATCGGTTGAGTATGTAGTTTTTGAGTTAAATCGTGACAAACACAAAATTTTCCACTTCATAATATTTGTATTTTATGTACTGAAAAAATTAGTGTGGTTAGTTTAGTGTTAATTACTCTTTAAAACTAATATGTATCATAGTATCTGAGTCAGACACGTATTTTGGAAAATAAAAATTAACCGGTTCCGAGCCCTGATTTGAGATACCTTGATCCTAGTTTTAAAGAGTACACATTAAACTTACCTTTGATAAAAATAATATGGTAAGTTTACTGATAAAAATAATATGGTAAGTTTAATGTGTACTCTTTAAAACTAGGATCAAGGTATCTCAAATCAGCGCTCCGAACCGGTAAATTTTTATTTTCCAAAATACGTGTCTGACTGAGATACCACGATATTAGTTTTAAAGAGTAATCAACACTAAACTAACCACACTATTTTTATCAGTAAATATGACTGAAAACCTAAGAATATTAACCTTTATTATTTCGGTTAAACTCCCATAGTACATTAATCGATATTTAGTCCCTGGTTTAGACGATGCAAATCATTTATTGCATTGAAACAGGCAAGAAAATTGTGGCATTTACACTTTTTTCTATATCATGGAATATTTCGTTTAAAATTATCTGTCAGTCATTGCAAGTTGCAAAATAAACGGACGATAACCTTAGATATATGTATGAACTCTGTAGTCATTCCTTTCTTTTTAAGTTGTCAAATAGATACACAAACCAAACCGAAAATGAATTCATCATTGGTTTATAATTGATTTTTCATGTTGTACTTTATATGAACATATGTATCAAATTAATTTAAAAAATCTCTTCAGATGGCCTCAAACTGATATTAAATAAAAAAAATGTTATATTATTATCTTCTATCAATTATGTCAATGATTATTATAGTATTTTATTTTATTTACACAGATTATAACATTCTACAAAATAAAGATCTGAGAAAGTCATCCATATGAAATAATCTAAATCTAAATTAATAGTCCAAAAGATCGTTTTTTTTTAAATTTCCATAAGAAATTATAATTTAATAATATTTGTACCTATGTACCAAAATTGGGAATACATGTAATAAATCATCTGTTATGTTTTTCATTATAATCACAGAAATAAATAATGTTATCGATATACGAGGTATCAAAACACAAAAGATCAATTAGTGTCAACCAATGGAAAGTTAAAATATTTGTGTTCGAATCGGATCTTTATTGAAGACTATTTAGAACTATGAATCTGGTCACGGAATTTACCCAGAACTTATCACGAGACAAAAGCTTTCATGTCAAAACAGGAACTACCTATGTATATTAAATTATCATCTGTCCCGCTATATTTACAGTGTTATCAATAAACTTAACTAATAATAGCATTGGTCAAACACTATCATTAGCAGCGCGGGCGGTGAATTGAGTGCAATTTTATATCCCGTGCTGTTGAGGATTTTTGAATATGCAAGGCGAATTTACAAGCAGGCTGAGTAGGCTTGAGCCTAAGGCGGGAAATTTGGGGACCAATTTTTTTTTAGACTAGCAAAACGCCCCGGCTTCGCACGGGTGCAATGCAGACAAAACTGCAAAAAATGACCAATGATGTACAATACAATACAATGTAATTGAACATAATCGCAATCTTAAAAGATAGACATACTGTCGCTGACATTTTTTTAGATCATTTAAAGAGGAATAATTTTTTTATACTGTATATTTTTTGGGTAACGAGAACCATTTACGCAGCGCACGCAACGGAAGCCGTCAAATATGGATAATTTTCCCCGTTTTTGCAACAATTTTCACTGATTTTTTTCTGTTATATGTCTCTCTCTATTAGTCTAGATTTTTATAATTGTGTTATATATAGATCATATTATGTACTTATTTTAATGTAGCTTTAAATCAATGAACACAGAATTAGTCTATTTTTGTTAATTTTAATATGTATTCATCATTTATTTAAGTATAAATTTGTGTTATTATTTAATGTATTTATAAAACGTCGCTTGTGCCAGCGCATCACCTCACCTTGGGAGCCACTGAAAATCAGTGTTGGGGTCGCATCCGGCCCCAACGTATGCTGAGTGGTCTTTCATTTCGGAGGTCACCAATTTTTCAATAAACATTGTTTTTTTTTTTGTATTTTTGTAATTTTAAGATTATATTGTATTTTGGTGATTTTTTGAATAAAACATCTATTCTATTCTATTCTAAATTTTCACTCTTCTATTACCCACCCCTGCTTTTTTTTGTCAAAATCTAGACCCGTGCGAAGCCGGGGCGGGTCGCTAGTATACATATAAGAATTTCGGAACTAAATTGTAGATTATTGATCATATCCCGAGGCAATCCTTTGACTGGAACCCCAAGGAAAACGAAAGCGTGGTCGTCCTCAACAGACTTGACGACGGACTGTCATTGCAGAGGCGAAGGCCATTGGGAAGACTTGGAGCGAAGTGAAGAGGGAAGCTCAAGATAGAGCTGGCTGGCAGAACACTCTGGACGCCTTCTGCCCCATTTGGGGGACATATTATAGGCAAGGGCGGCAAAAAATTGACCTATATCTTGGAAATGTGTCAATGGCACATCGGAACTCAGGTTCATCAACCTTGCATCTTATGGCCATGACTTCGGATCATTGAGTCTGACATAGTTAATGAGTATATTTAATAGGTATATTTAATTAGATATCTTATATTAAATTTCAGTTTTGAATTATGAGTATCCTATAGATTATTATTATCTAAGTACCTTTGTTGAAGAATTCCAAAATATATATGCATTATTGTATTTAAACGGTTTTAATAACCTTTGAATTTAAGAATCATAAAAGTAACTAATATGTAAATAATAATGAACAAAAAATGTTGTATGTCTTCTTGTCGCCATGTTAACTGTACAGATTGATTATTTTGAGGTAATCTGTGTTTTATTTTCTATCTTTATTTTTTAATTTTATCTTGTAAAGTTTTCCAGTTAAGATCTATCTACGTAATCTATTATATATGTTATTTTTTTGTGGGATGGCTATATTATTATTATATTCTTTATTGATTTACATTCTCACAATTATACTTATTTTTATATAAAATAAGTATAATTGTGATAATAATATTAAAAAAAAGTACAAAATGGGGATCACCAACGGCAACAAGACCATATTCAGCCCAGGCTATTATCTAATATATAAAATTTCCATGTCACAATATTAGTTACCGTACGTACGGCTTTACCGATTTTTACCAAATTTTATATGCGTATTCAGTAGGTATGAGAATCGGCTACTATCTATTTTTCATACCCCTAAATGATAAGGGTTGTTCACCCTTAATTTTTTTTTTTAATTTTTGGACGAAAATTTTTGTTTTTATTTTTTGTAATATAATAAAATGTACGGGGTGATTTAGACCTTGTACTAAAATTATCATAGTAGCAGTACAATGCTTATTGTGCCCGGTAACGTTATTAACTAAAATTTGTGGCTTATTTAAAAAAAGAGGTTTATGATTTTTTTGTTTTGTGATTTTATATGATAAATAATAACGAATTGATTGATCTATATTTGAAGACGTACGTCATCAGCTTAAATATTTCTTTAAATTAACGCCTTTAATACACTGAACCAAATTGAAATTATGCACCACAGAAAAATCTGTTTTTCTTCTATGCGAGACACGTACAAGGCGATTTAGACCCATTTTCGCATTGAACGTGTTAAATATTAGCTGATCATTTGTCCTTATTAAACCCAGAACTAGCTCCAACAGAAAAGATTACGCGTTTCTTTCCGAATACTCAAAGTAAAATTAAGTAGATAGAGTGCATAGAGGTATTGATTATTTTATTATCATCGTTGTCGCTATATCAATGGCTTTAAATAAAACAATATCTATATACGTAATATTTAATTTAATAATATAATGATACAGAATACATTTATCATTGAATTGCGTTGGTTATCTTAAGTAAACATGGAAAAGTATGATAATACAAATTTATGCTCATGTTTTATAGCGATCTGTTCTCAGTCATATTGAACACAAGTAGATACGTAGATTAACCATGCCGTGTTTTAAAGTATTAACAAATCTTCCTAAGAGCAAAATTCCCAGCGATTTTGTTAGTAAAATTGTGCCATTGTTGTCTAAAGTATTGAGGAAGCCGCAAGAAGTAAGTCTGAATACACACTTTAAATTATAACTAGATGCAGAAATATTCCGTTGATTTCTTGCTTTATTTTGGCCTTATGTAGTCGAACTAATCTTACAAAGTCATATCAGGGTGTTGACAAGTAGTGAGTGAATTACGTGATTTTTTTTTACAGGAAATGCTTTACTTACTGACTACGTATAATTACTTAATCTTTAATGATTGTAGCCTATAAAAATGTACCTATTATTGGTTTATCCAAATTTCTTGAAAAAACAGTGATTGACTTTAATCATAGAAATCGTTTAGTGGAAAGAGAGTGAAATAAACATGCCACGAAATTAAAAAAAAAGTCTTAATATGTAAAGTGCACTTTTTTACGCTATTATTTAATTAAAATTAAAATAGTCTGATTAATCATGTCGAATTATGTACCTATATGCGAGAAACCTATTCACCCTTAACATATAGGTAGAGCACGTATAGAATTTTGAAAAATTGACTTTTTTAACTTAAGGAATAAGTAGGACGTTTGAAATGCTAGGTACCTGTAATTGTATATATACGTGCAGTGGTAAAACATAATTGAAGTTTTATTTTCCCTTTGACATCAATACTTCCAACTAAAGACTAAGTTCTAAGCAAGTTCTCCGACTGAAAACACTTTAATTTTCAAACTTCTAAGCCAAACTCTACTAGTCCAATATTATTTTGTTTTATCAGAATTTCATTTGTATCATATCTGGAGACTGCCATTTATCTTTTGGGGGTGTGACCACTGCTTATGGAGCCGTGGCAACTATAGAATCTATTGGACACTTGGGCTTTGAAGACAACAAGATAATCGCCAAAGAAGTAACCGATTTCGTTGAGAGAGAATTGAATATAAAACCTAGCAAGTAAGACTCATTTATAACGTAAATATATGTTTTTTTTCGATATGCACATTAAATAATTTATTTGTCAAATTACAGTAAGGCCTATTGCAAATTATAAATTAAAATAAATGTTTGGTTTTCAGCTTTTTCCTCTCATTTTACGATCTTCAAGGATACAACGTAGCAAGAAACGGAGTCACTATTGTGTGAAAAGGACTTCGATAGGATCCACCAAACTGAATATACAGTTTTGTTAAATTCCAATATGTTGTAATGATTTGAAATAAAGTTTTAATCGTAACAAATGACTTCTATTTCCATATTGAACTTCCATATTGAATATTGAATTTCCTGAATAAAAAGAGCATGAAAAAATAAGATGAGCCTTCAGTTGCTAAAATGTTTGAATTTGTTATACGATATATGCTATTAGAATTTTGTTTAATAACAAGTTAAGTTAATACCTTTTATCAAACTTATTCTTCAATACTACACCACTGACATAGTCCATATATCAATATTAAATGCAAAGAAAAAAATTAAGATTTGACATCTAGCGATTACAATAGATGAAGAGACCTTATATCTACCTCATTTATTTAACTTACTTTATTCAATTAAAACTTATAAAATAATAAGATCTGTTTTTTTACCTAACATATACGTTAATATATTAAAATTTACTTCAGATCTCAAATATCAGAGACAATACAAAAAAAGTCGCAATCATTAAGACGTTTTAAAAACCTACGCACCACAAAAAGTACTAGTTTTCTTTATAAGTTCTCTAAACTTGAGAAAACAAAATGGCATAAAGCGAATATAATTATTGTTAGTTACCTACATTATAATAGCTAAAATATAGTTCCTTCCTCATCAGCCAAATCTTCTGCAGGTACAACCTTCCATATTTCACTGACTTTTTTAACTTTATCATTGTGTTCTTCATCCCACGATACGGAATCTGATTGGATACTCTGTAAAGTTTTCTTAATTTTGCTTTCACTACTCTGTGAAATAATTTCCTTTTCTGTGCCACCAGCAACATTCAAAGATGTAAGTGGTAACTGAATATCATTTGAGTCATCAGTATCAATACTATTATCGTCCAACTCGGTGTCAGATATACTGGCTAATGTGTCATCGTTTCCTAACTGAGTATCATCCGTTTTAAGGACACGCTTTGCCAGTGATTCCCAAACACTAAGATTTTTAAGAACCATTTCGTACATCGGTTTCGTATTTGGTAGTATTTTATATAATATATTGTAACATGGGACACATATTTGGCTCAAGAAACCAACCTAAAAGCAAAATACAGACATGAAAATTTATTGGTATATTTTGGTTAGAATTCTCCATAATACATAATCAACTTAACTTAAATTTAAATAAATTAATTAAATAACCTGACTAGAAGGCCTTTCTTCGGGTTTGCTCCTGTCCATCATAGGTATGGGAGTCTTTCCAGCCGCCTTCTCCTTATCACCTTGCTCATAAAACTCTTCAAATATTACTTTAACGGTCTTGTTTTGAATGTCCCAGGGTTTTGTTGACGCGGACAAATCTGCAGCCGTCATTGATATTGCCATTGCCAATTTACTAGAACAGATAGCATATAAATATAATTATTAATATCGAATTAGACTTGATAACGAATATTTTGTTTAATCTTCAATACTTAGATGAACAGAGTTGATTCCTACTTCGTTTTTTTTTACAAAATCGCTGATTAAGGGGGGCGATACATATAAAAAAGCTCGTCAAGCATGTCAAGAGGAATTTAAAAAGAAAAACGAGTACTACAAACGCACCGAAGGATTTCTGTATCTCTGTCTAGTTGGTATGCCGCTGGAATCAAAGTTTCTGTGTGTCAAATATTAAACGCATTTTTCTCGAAATTATTTTTTTTAATGGGTGAGCAAAATAACTCAAAAAGTTGTCAACCGATTCTTATGAAATTTGGCACACGTCTTCTCATTATTAGCTTCTAGTATTTTTTTGTCGAATCAAAATAACTAGAACTAATTGATAAAAAAATATATTTCTGACCTGTTATTTGGTTCCTGCCAATTAAATGTCGGACTTCCATTATTATCAACCCTTTCTTTTATTTTCTCCAAATTTGGAAAAAATACTGCTAAGTCCGTAGCTAATATACAGTGTTTGATATTAGTAAGTATATCATGGTACTCCTCACTCGATAGGTGTGAGAAAATGTAGTGGCCATCCTAATAATATAAGAAAATTATTCACGTTAACAAATGAAATCATAAATAAATGAAGGGATAAATAACATAATTGTGAATTCTAACGTATAAATAAAGGAAGAATAAGCGATATTATCACAGAAAAATTAACACACATTATATTAATAGCTTTATTTTTTTATATTAAAAAAGGGAGAAGTAATAAAGTAAGTAGTAAAAGTATATAGTAAATGAACAATTACAAAGTGTTTATTTTTTTGTAAAAAAATATACTCAATAAGATGTTTTACCTCCTGCAAAATCTTCACAGTAATGTTAAAATGATGGTGCTCCAATGGGGATGTGGTGTACATGGCTGCTAGTGGTGACGCTGTTTCATTCAAATATTTATTGGTGTAACCTCGATGGTCCAAATCGTGACATAAGCACGCCACAAATAGTGCCAATCTCTTAAATTAAAAAAATATATAAAATTAAACAAATTCTGCAATCTATCTATTTATGAACATTAAATGCTAAATTAAATAGTGCTTAAAAATGTATGAATGCGCCACGGTTATGTGAACTGCATTTCAACGCCTCCAACCGCGGCGATTCATATTGTGTAGAAAATGCTGAATTGATATGCATTGTGTGTTGCATTGTATAGAAAATGCTGAAGTTGCACCGTACACTAATGCATAATAACACTTATGTATTTATCATCTAGGCTAGTCTAGGAAGAGAATACATCTACGTTTTTAAGCTATGGCTAGTGTTTCTGCTCATTTAGCTAAATATCGTTCTAAACGATATGTATGAAACAATAAAAAAAGTTGATACAGTACAATTTGTAACTATAAATTATAATAGATTTACTTACCATTTTATAATTAAATCGTTTTTGATCGTCATTTTTTAAGATGACATACATAGCATGAGCAACTGACCAACCATGGTCGAAATTGTGATACGGAACATTACGGTAGTTTTTTCTCACAGTCAGTATAAACCTCGTTACCGATATTTTATCGAAGTTCGATAAATCAAACAAATCATCAAACATTGTTAACGCCGCTTTACATTTTTGGAAATCATCAAACATGTATGGATCCAGATAAAAATCTTCCATATTAATGTTAAGTTTTTCAGTGTTCTTCAAAATTTCGTCGACCTCATTCTCCTTACAAGTGTTGTGATAACTTAACACTTCCAAGGCAACTCTATACTTTTGTTCCTTTCTCAAAATTTTATCGTAAAGTTTCGCGTGATGTAGTGCAAGTCCGAAGAATGTAGCGAACGTTTCAAAAGCTACCTCATCTTCATGATCAAATTTGCTGTTGTTCCTCTTATTGACCATTTGTACCACACCTATCACTTTGCCTTCGACTTTTACAGGCATGCAGAGAATACTGACTGTTTTATAACCGGTTACTTCATCGACGTTTCTGAAAAAAAAAAGATTTATATGAAATAGAAGAAGAGAATCAATAAACACACTAGGCTAATTGATTTTCTTAACTTTCATTACAAGAGCTTATGAAAGTTAAGAAAATCAACCAGCAGGTTACAGGAAATCTATAACCTAAAGCCACCATTCTTAAAAACCACGTTGAAAGCTGTACTCATTACCTACCTATTAAACCTGTAATCCGAATAGGCATCAGGTATATTCATAGTTTCTCCAGATTGAGCTACATAACCAGCTATTCCACGGTTCAGTGGCATTCTTATTCCAACCCTCTCAGCATTTCTTCCTTGTCCTGGTTCATATTTAATATCAAATAGGGGCGAAACTAGCTCTGATTTTTTGTAGTCTATGAGAAACAATGATGCTCTGTCTGCATTCACCAATTTTTGCGCAAATTCTAGAATTCTCTTTATAACGTGGTCGAGAGTTTCCATGTCTTCAAATATAGATCTATAAAAAATAATACCTTTAAAATTGTATAATTTTGTTCAGTTTAAAAAAATATATTGTAATAAATAATAATAAATTACTCACTGAATTTTTTGGTATTGTTTAACGTGTATCATATTGTGTCATAATTTTATATATAGAGTAATTCAATATAATATGTATTATAATACTATTGTTATGTATTATTGTATTGTACTATTGTTATGTATTATTTATGTATTGTGTATAATACTATTATTATGTATTATAATATTATTGATAATAAAACAACCTTTATTAAAATTTAAAAAATGGCTTACTCACTTTACGACTTCCAGTAAAAATCCAGACATATTACGCTCTTGGATAAGAAGAGTCTTCTCTAAGTAAGAGTTGCAATAACTTAATGTTAGACTGTTCCATACAACAAAGTTGGAACACAATTCCGCGTCTCTCTCATCAAAACGCTTAGATCTCCACAATTCTATTACGTAAACAGTTTTCCCAGAGTCATTTAGAATTGGCTGATATAGGACGTGATTGAGCTCCTAAAATATAAGTAAATTCGTTGACACACACGACGACGACGAGTGTACAGTACTGTACACAAAAAGTACAGCTTATGTTACTCACTGATAATGTATCTTTCTAGTAGTGAAAAAAAATTTAAAATCGGTCGAGAAGTTTTGGAGTTAAATCATAACAAACAAACAAATCCTTCCTGTTTATATTAATAACTAGTGGACCCCGCAGACGTTGTTCTGCCACAATTTTGGCTTCGAAATTATATAATTATTATTAAATTTGAATATGCCCATTTACCCACTATAATTGTCTCATATGTCACTGATTTGCAGTGGACATCTGTTATTCCAAAAAAGCTAAGAATGCATGACGTGAGCTGTCAAGATGGCGGAGTTCCGAATCTAATTTATTTTATAATTAATTTTATGCATATATTTTTTTCCTGATTTTTTCCAATATTTTAATAGCCTATGTCTTATTCCGGACATAGAGGAATCCAACAAATAAGATATCGTTAAAATCGGTACGTTCTTGAGTTATAAACGGTGTAACTAACACAACTTTCTTTTATATATGTACATTGTATATATGTAGATATATTAGTTATTCTTATAACATTTACAGAAGTCAGTTTTGTGGCATATTAATGTTCGGAGAATTGATTTGCAGACATTAACACGATTCAAGTATTTTTAATTTATTAATTTTAATGGAAATAAATATAATAACTTAGACCATCAGATGCGTATAATAATAATATATATTATAATATTTGTATAGTTAGTCTTAATAACGACATTAGATATCTATATATATAAAAGAAAGTTGTGTTAGTTACACCGTTTATAACTCAAGAACGGCTGTACCGATTTTAACGATATCTTATTTGTTCGATTCCTCTATATCCGGAATAAGACATAAGCTATTAAAATATTGAAAAAAATCAGGAAAAAAATATATGCATAAAATTAATTATAAAATAAATTAGATTCGGAACTCCGCCATCTTGACAGCTCACGTCATGCATTCTTAGCTTTTTGGGAATAACAGATGTCCACTGAAAATCAGATAGACAATTATAAGGGTAAATGGGCATATTCAAATTTAAGAATAATAATTATATAATTTCGAAGCCAAAATTGTGGCAGAACAACGTCTGCGGGATCCACTAGTATTGATATAAATTTAAATAAATCAGATGCCACACTTTGTCAAATATTCACGACTCCACCTATTATGATGAAATTTTAATAAACACTTGTGGATCTTCGCCGTATTGCTTTTTATCTATTTGTTGATATATTAATATATTTGTGATCGTGGATAGAATCGATAGAACGTATTCAAAGAGTAGATGTTCATAGAATTTTCTCAAATTTTCTAGGAAATCGCTGATGAAAAACCTTTAAACCTACCGTCTCTTTTGAACCAGACGTTGTCAGGATATCTCTCGGTATATTAGGAAAGGATGCATCAGAATGCTTGGACAGCCGCAAAATGCTTCCTTTTTGCACCACTTCCAGAACTTGCTTCGTATCTTCTGGCCCCGCCCGAATCAAATGTGTGAGTTCCTAGAGACAGGAGGAGAATTATATTATCATACTATATAGTAACATGCTCCGGCTTCACACGGGGCTTTAGTCTTTACACAAATGTAAATAGCCTATGTTACTCGCTGATAATGTAGCATTCTGTTGGTGTAATAATTCTAAAATCGGTTCAGTAGTTTTTGAGTTTATTCATAACATAGAAAAATCCAAAAATACAAATCTTTCCTTTTTATAATATTAGTATAGACTAGTAATATGCCCCGGATTAGCACGGATTCTATGTAGATGTACTATACACAAAAATAACAAAAAATGTAACTATGTTACTCGCTGATAATGTAGGTTTCTATTGGTGAAAGAATTTTAAAATCAGTCAGTAGTTTTTGAGTTGAATCGTAACAAACAAACAAACATACAAACAAACAAACCTTTCCCCTCTATAATATAAGTATAGATTGTTTTTCATATTTGTATTTTTAAGAGACGTTTTCTAGTACAAATTCAGTGTCAGTATATTAAATACTAGCTGATGCCCGCGACTTTGTTCGCGTGGGGTTCACTTTAAATTTTATTAGTGGGGAAGATACTGTATCCACCTCGATATTTATTTCATTTAATTGATCATTTTCATTTTCGGAATATTTTTAAAATTCCCTTTTCTCGGGATTCCTATCCGGCAGTCAGAAGCAATAAAAGCAATGTCGAATAATCGTGTTTAAGAGAAAGGATTGATGAAAAGATAAAATAAACGATCTCATTAGAAATACTTTTCAATAATACTTTTTCTATTGTTATAATATAGTTTTTGTAAAAAATAAATAAATAAATACAAAAAAATATTTCATAAAGTTCAACTCCAGGTTCGAACTCGCATCTTCAGATACGCAATGGGACTGCATATCCACTATTCTACGGATACATATCGAAAACTGCGAAATCATCAAACTATTTCATTTACATATCAAACTGTGATTGACATCTGACAATTCGAAAAAGTTCAACGCGAGTCAGTTTTCATTGCAATTTGTTGAAATGGTGGCTTTAAAATAATATTTAAATGATGATAACATTTTTTTCCGACAACCGATTTCGATAAAACAAAGCCTATATGTTGCCCCGGACTTTGATTAATATATTTGTATAAATTACACGAAAATCGGTTCAGTATCTTCGGAGATTAGCGTGAACAAACAGACAGACAGACAGACAGACAGACGGACAGACAGACAGACAGACAAGAATCTTAAAAATTACATTTATGCATTCTGCTACCCTTCTTTTATCACCCCTCTTAATTTCTGGTAAAAATATTTAGTGAAGCGTAATTTCGATCCTACTCTTTTATTATATGTATAGATTATAATATGTCAAAATTTCATAAGAATCGGTCAAGCCGTTTCGGAGGATGTTTGATATATACACACGAGAATTTAATATATAATATTAAAAGATATAGCTAACTATACTTGGGTTTTTATACACAAACAAATTATCACACTTACCCGATCTTTATCCATCACAAAATATTGCACAAAGCTTGGATGATCGGGAAAAATCTTGAAAACCCTAAAGGATTCCACACCTAGCGATGTGCTGACCACATCAGCAATTTTCCGCACTACCGAAAGCTCATTGGAGACTTCTTGAAATGACTTTATTATATCCTGAAAATAATATCCACTATAATATACGCATATTAGAACTTATGATTGAAAAATAGCTGACGAGGCGGTAATGGCTATTTGTATGATACTTTTGGAGAATTGCTTGTATTATAAAAGTATGATTCAGACGAAACAGAGCACTCCATTACAGGTGATCACGAATGTCCGTGGATTCTATAGCAGCTGATGTCTCCACCTGAAGGGCAAAAGGCACTAGACTTGCGCCTATAATCTTCAGCTATAAAATACGAGAATCGCTCACAAACCCATGAATATGACAGAATATTTCAATTCCATGTAAATTTAAATTTAAATACACACAACAATTTCCTTTCCCGAATTGTAAAACGCGCTCCAAAGCACACGGTTTCGTCTGAATCTAAACGAAAATGTCTCATTCAATATTTAAACACACATTCATTTACAGCGAAATACTCGTAAGCTTTCTCTAACATTATTTCAATGTAAACCAAACAAAAGATATACATTTAGAGAAATTCTAAATGTGTAATAGAAGGTTGGTGATGATGAACGTTAATTTATATTCAGATAAATGTCCAATGAAAAATTAATAACGAACGTACAACTTATTTTGAATCTATCTAAAAAATCGATCTTACGTAGCGTTAACACAATTGACTAGCGTTATGACGCTTAAGCTGAAATACTATGAACCTCACAGCTTGAACCCATGATACGATTGCAAAATTCCCACATTAAAGCACGCTCTCTGATAACATGGTAATATAAATCATGGTTTAGTGTTACATCTTCTTTGTCATTACCCTGAGTAATCAGAAATCTATTTATTTATTTATTTACACTTTTACATCGAAAACTTAAACTAAAGAATTAATATAAAGAAAAACAGAAATATAGTAAGGCGGCCTTATTGCTCAAAGCAATTTCTTCCAGGCAACCTGGATAGAAAGGAATTGAAGCTTGAGATATATGTATGAAGATAGGGGGTATATAAAACTATTCAATTATTAATAGAATAATTAAGTACACATAATATAATCACAATAAAAGATAAAAATAATAATTAAATATACATTTAACAGTAACTATGTTGGAAAAGAGAGATAGTGGTCTTTCAGCATTCGTTTGAAAATAGGAAGAGATTGAGCTTTTTTAATAGAAAGAGGTAGGGAATTCCAAAGTTGTATAGCACGAGCAGTAAAGGAATAATGGAAGAAATCAGTGTGATGCACAGGAATATTTAAAGTTAAATTATAAGAAGAACGAAGAGAAAAAAAGTCAGATTTCGCGAAATTAAATTTAGCTTTAAGATAAAGGGGAGTCTTGGGGTCGAAAAGAACATTAAATAAAAGATGCAGGATATGAGTATCTCGGCGTTGACGGATCGGTAGCCATTTCAGTCTACTGCGGTATTCAGAAATATGGTCGAATTTCCTAAGACCAAAGACGAACCTAATGCACAAATTCTGAAGGCGCTCGAGGGTGTCAAGTTGTACTTCGGTAAGATCCGGATAACAAGTATCAGCGTAATCGAGGATTGGGAGTAATAAAGATTGTGCTAGAGAAACTTTGGTGTGGGTTGGCAGAAAATTGCGTAACCGTCTTAAGGAGCCAGTTGCAGCAAATAACCTACTTCGCATTTCCTGCAGTTGTTTTGTCCAAGATCAAAAAAATCATTTCATTTGATCATTTAAATTTAGTTTATATTATTTAATTTATTTAGAAATAAATTTTATAGCACTGTGTGACATAAACCCGCATTTACGCACGCTTTTCCGTGACCTAAAAAGGCCATTTTCAGCCGGAAAAGCGTGCGTAAAATGCGGGTTTATGTCACACGTGCTATAAAATAGTATACGATACTCGTGGCTTCAGTTTCTACGTGAATCTTATATAATAGGCAGATTAAGTCACACGTAATATAATTAATTATCTGTTATAAAAAGATTTATTGATTACGTCTCTAAATAGATCCTTATTTGGATATTATGGTTAATTTTTGAACGAAACTAGATCGTACTGATCAGTTTAGCTTATCAGTTTCATACATACATACTGTTTTCATAACAAATAATTAACTTTTATTGTTTGTATTATAACTTTTATTGTTTGTATATAATTTGACGGGCTCGTTGGCGCGTTCGGTAGAACACCTACCGTGCGCATCGTTGGGTCGTGGGTTCGAATCCCACCGGGAGCACATGCTTATAATTTTCTGTAAGCATGTTTCCCCCACGTCTGGTAACTTCGGGCATTGATCGGGTGGGAGGAATATCTAAATTCCGACCGGGTAACGAACCACCGTTCATAGATGGAAAAACCGTGAAGTGCATATTGCGCGTTTCGGTTTCAGTCTATGGATTTCCGAATGCTCGAAGTAAAAATTAGGTCGACAGCGCATCATTGACTGATGTTCTGTGGCTGAGGTATCACCTACCATCAAGTGAACCTCATGTTCGTCTGTCGATATCTGACATAAGAAAAAAAACTCAAACACACACAACAAAATTCATAAAAACGACCCAGCGGTTAAGGTGGTGTTCCATCCACATACAGGAGTATTATACATATATAATACAAATTTTACTTACCATATATCTCTCCTTACAATTCACGGATTTATTGTGACCGTCTATTTTGAACGTCTGTAAAATATATAATTAATAAAAAAAATTAATACATGAATGACTCTAAAACATCAACTATATCAATAACATAACAAAATATTATTTGTATTGTAAAGTATGAATATGCCGTAGACCGTTTCATTTTAGCAGGCCCGCGTAAACGCCAAACCTCTATCGTCGATAGGAGTCACTGTTTATAGCCGAATGACATTATTGGCTCATATTCATTCCGTTCGCAAAAGCCAGCTCTATCCACTCATCTGAGCAAAAAGCAAAATGTCCCTCAGACACAAAGTAGGTACTCTACAAAACGTGCATTCGTCCAATCATCTAGCGTCGCGTCCACTCACGCCCCGCGCATGACTCTCCATAAACTCCAGGTAATCCAGAAGCGTTCACTCGAATCGCGACTAAAGCCCCCCGGTTTATCCGCAATGCAAACCTCCACGCGGATCTCAAACTCCCGACCTTAAGTCAGTACTTTAAAGAAGCGTCCGAACGCCACCTTAAAAAAGCCGCATTGTACTTCAATTCATTCTACAATCCCCGCTGAAGGAGACCGCGTAACGTCTTAAGTGACCCCGACGATGACCTAGCTAAGGCCGTACCCAGGCTCCAAGCCATTCGCGACAACACACCACACACCCGACACCGCCCTCGCCGGCGAAGGCGAAGGTGAAAATCTATCTCGCTTCTCAAGCCTCCTCCCAATCTACGGCGGTCCTAGCCGAAGTCGTAGCTTTTAAGGCCATTTGGGCCAAAAACAATAGTGTCCTTTCGAAAAAAATAAAATAAAGACCGTTTTGTTTGCCGACCAACAGCGTCGCGTGCCATGCACGGAGCGTCAACAATTATCAGCGAGAATATTTTGCCGATGTTGACGCGCGTTCCTGTGGGTAAATTATCCGTACCTGATTCATGGCACGGCCATGGTATGATACATGGTCGCAGGTTCAGTCCCTCCGTATTTGATACTTATTAACTTTATCTACATCATTCGTCAATAACGTGTAGAAGAATATCCTAATGAACAATTTAGATAAAATCTGGAAACCATATAACAGTATTGTTTGTATTCAGTTTATGAATTCCAGCGCAAAATCATACTGTAATCTCCTGATGCTAAGGTGTGATCTACTATTACTACCACCTACTCAACTACTGTTACTACCATAAAGCTCCTCTGTAGGGTTATTCACGATCATTCGAAAACTTTCCGTTCCGATATTACAAGATTTCGTACCAATATATCAAGCTTTCTATCATTTTATACTAAGATTCTAATCGGAACCTCCCGAAGAATGCCGATGCTCAATCCTATGGGAATTGTGAATACCATTTTCATATCCAGTAAATACGAAAAAACTTTCAGTGGGAGAGCGTAGCTTTCCGGGCGGATCGATTTCGAATGATCGTGAATAGCCCTACTGAAATATCTAAGACACATGTAATTGTTGAGTCTTTAGCCGTTTATTAGCGGCGATTATTATAATAAAACCGATTTTGATATCATTGAACCAAATTAATTAAATTCAAAATGTTCTCAAATCCATTATTTTGTTTTTGTTCCTAAATGTAAGGAAATTATCATTATTTTTTACTTTCGTCTCTATGTCAATATATCAATTTGAAGTAGCCACAAAACTTAATGCAATCGCGCAGTGTAGTCGCTAGACTAGTAACACGGTCCTGGCTTCGCACGGGTGCAATGTAGATGTACTATACACAAAAAAGACGTATGATACTCGCTGACAATGTAGCTTTCTATTGGTGAAATATGTATTTTTTTTAATCTTTCCAGTGGTTTTTGAATTAAATCGTAACAAACAAAAATTTCATCTTTATAACATAGTCGCTAGGTAGTAAGACGCGATAACTATTAACTGCACTGTAATATTAATTATTTTAAATTAACATGTATATTGCCAACTCTAACGACAGCCAAATTAAAACATATATATAAATATCAATCCTTCAAATCCTTACCAGCTTTCTTGTCATTTTTTTTATGAGCCACTCCTTCAAATCATCCACAGGAACGGAATCCATGACATATGCTTCCAAATACTGTCTGTTCTTATCTAAATAGTCCGATACGCTGGTATCTCTTCGTCTGCGTGGTACTGGAGTATTAATAAAATTCACATTTATAAATATCTGCAACAACTTAGCAAAAAATTTTGACACTAAAAATGAAAACCAACTCTATGGGAATGAGAGGGAGAGCGAGCATTATAATTGAGATTGGAAAGTTTAACACCAGCTCAATAGTATTTGTATAGCTTGTTCTTTTTTTTTTCCTTACTTTATTACTAGTAAATTAGTAGTATTAGTTTAATGTAATTGAGATTAGTAATTAATTTTATCTTATATAAATGTAATGTTAGTTGAATATTTTATTTTATTTTCTATATTTTGGCTCAATATTTCATAAATTCGTAATGGGTATTGTATTAACTTTTAGTCACTGAATTTTATATTTTTGTAAATAACTTTGTTTACAATACAAACAATTGGGAAGACACAGACTCCTGAAACACAGTTCATAACTACATCGGGAGTCTGGGTTTATATATTTGGTGTACTTGAATTGGTGTAAATAAAGAATTTTTTTTTTTATTATTTACATCATATTAAGTGGAAATTTCAAATAGTTAAGCTTTTATTTAGTCAAATGGATAGCTGTTGAGACTAAACAAACACCTGCATTTTATTCTACACTAACTTCGAAAAGGATATTTTACACCAGAATATTTCAAAGACAAAATGTGTTTAATTTTTGATTATCTTAAATAATTTAAAAGTTATCACAATATGTCTTAACTTATAATTTATATACTAATAACTTTAAAATTATCTTAAATAATAATTTAATAGTTATCGCATTTTTTCTTTGAAATATTCTGGTGTAAAATATACTTTTACAAGTTAGCGTAGTATTCATTGCTGGTGTCGAAACAACCTCTTATAAAATTGGAAATGACCTCATACTCTTAAGTACTCTTATACTCATTGGTAACTCTTTCCTTTTACTCACTTAATCGAGGAATCCGCCTCTCAGGCCTTACAGGTGGCAATTTATTTTGTTCCACTTCATGCATACAATCTCTGTGATAATTAGACCACATTTTAGCGTCATTTGTTGGAGATTTTAGCTGTTTTTTGTTCAGAACTTTATCTGTAATCAGACAATTAATATCTTTTAAGTATTTTTATGTCTGCGTTAGAATCGAAAATGAAATTTATATTCAAGAACGCCATTCAGTATGGAGAAACATAACTAAGGAAAAGTACAACTTTTCTACCTGAATGTCACAATGACCAAATTGGTAATTTGCTCTTGAATATAATATTACTGTTCCGGTAAAACATAATTTAGTATAATATAGACACATAGGCTGCCCTTAAAGGCTTTAAATAGATCCGCCCAAGCAAACAAGTACTTAAAGAATATATAAGACTAGCTGATGCCCGCGACACTTCATTCGCGTGAGGTTCACTTAAAGCTGAGCTTTTGAGCAAGCTTTCTTCAAATGACATAATTATCCTCCTCCATCCTCTGTACTTGGTGATTTCTTTTAGGAAAGAGCTATCAAATTAGTCATTGACGGTTGCTATAGCATCATGTTATGGACATGTTTAATGGTGGTTGAGATTGGGGTTCGAAGGATGATTTGAAATAATTAACCTGACTTAAAAGAAACTTTAGGGAGATTCATATTAATTAAATTTTACGTGACCAAAATCCAGATATTATGTGTCTTTTTCTACTAATCAGAGTTCAATCGAAGATTGGATTCAATGCATTTTCTGTCTTAAATAGATGCGTGCGTTCATTTAATTAGTCATTTTCATTTTCGGACATTTTTTTTAAATTCCCGGGATTCCTGCCCGGGTTTCCGGTGCTAAATGCGGAAACCTCTAAGATACGGAAGCAAAAAAGCAATGTCGAATAATCGTAATTCTGTTTTTAAGAGAAAGGATATAGTATTTCAATAATTCATTTTCTATTTTTGTTATAATATAGTTCTTTGAAAAAATAAATAAATACAAAAAATTATTTCATTTATTTCAAACTTCAGATTCGAACTCGCATCAGAAGCTACGCTATGGGACTGCATATCCACTATTCTACGAATACATATTGGAAATGGCGAAATAATCAAACTATTTCATTTACATATCAGACTGTGATTGACATCTGACAATTCGAAAAAGTTCAACGCGAGTCAGTTTGCATTGCAATTTGGTGATATGGTGCCTTTAAAATAATATTTAAATGATGATAACTTTTCTTTCCGATAACCGATTTCGATGAAGCAAAGCCTATATGTTGCCCGGGGCTTTCCTTAATATATTTGTGTAAATTGCATTAAAATCGGTTCAGTATCTTCGGAGATTAGCGTGAACAAACAGACAGACAGACAGACGGACAGACAGACAGACAGACAAGAATCTTAAAAATTGCATTTATGCATTCTGCTACCCTTCTTTTATCACCCCTCTTAATTTTTGGTAAAAATATTTACTGAAGCGTAATTTCGATCCTACTCTTTTATTATATGTATAGATTGAAGTTTATAGTTCTAAAAATCACCATTGACATACAATGCCCAAACACCTATTTTTTTGAAATTTTTGACCGAGCTAATTATAAATAATTAGCAACACGCCCGCACACACTACACATGTAACCTATGTAGCCTATGTTACTCGCTGATAATGTAGCTTTTAATTGGTGAAAGAATTTTTAAAATCGGTAAGTAGATCCAGAGATTACCCTACAACCTTACAAAATTTACCTCTTAATAATATTAGCACCTATAGACGTATGTACGATAATGTATATAAATTGTACGATACTCACTTACGTCTCCATTAATCACTATAGTCGGTAGTAATGCTGAATGTGAGGGTTGCTGCAAGAAAATTGGTATTTATTAAAATTATTTATTAGCATATAATATTTTTAGGGGGTAGGAATACATATTACGTCGACCCCAAATAAAGAGGATGAAGATTTTATGTATTAAAACTGATTTTCGGTATCTTTCAAAAGATGCCTACTGTACATTTCTACTTGTTTATATCGCTTATGAAGGAATACTGAAATCGTTGTTTAATTAACGACCCTATAAACTTTTAAAAGGCCGACAACGCATCTAAGAAGTTTAAGTCACGGATGTCCATGTATGGTGGTGATTACATACCATAACGTAACCCACCTGCTCAGTTGTCCGCTATATTATAATTAAAAAAAAGTAATAAAAGTTGAGAGCTATGTGACGTGTTTTTCTCATATTAAGTTAATTAAAGTGGCAGCGATACGTTTATATGAAATTGAATATTGACTAGTAATTGATGGACCATTTTAAAATCTGTTAACATGAAAATATTTTAAATATTATTTTTGTTAAAATAAACTCCCAACGAAATTGTGTGTCGGAATTATGACCCGGGATCGAGAATCGGGGAAACAAATTATAAAATAAATTGTTTCGCTCGGTTGTAGAACACTGATCAATTATTTTCATTTAAAGGAAAATAATCAGTGAAAGAGACACAGTAATGTGTCTGCCACATTCGTAACTAGAGACTTCGGAATTCACTATTTATGATAAACTAGCGATACGCCGCTGCTTCGCACCGGTAGTAGAGTAACATACTATGTTATACCTACATATTTTGTCTGTCATAGGGTCGCATTTGCGTACGTTAATTTTCTGCAATAAATCCTAAGATATTCATTTAAATTATATGGTGTAAAAGATTATAATAATGTGCACAAAATTCTTAAGGCATTTTTAAATATTAATTTTTAACTTAAAAGTTGGTAAGAATTAATATTGTATCCGTCTAAATTGCTTTTTAATTTACTGTACGTAATCATGTTTTGAGAAGATAGAATGGGTATATTAGGCTCTCCTTAAAATATAAATTAATGTAGTAACTATCGTGTGGACATTCTTAGCTTTGTATGACAACCGCAATGTATGATAAATTACGACGTGTAAGTTATTAAGAGGAAACACAAGGGCCGTATTTCCATACAAACGTATTCCCCTGTTTCCTCCCTGGATAATGCCAGTAGAGAAATATATTTTTTTCCAAAAATCTATGGCCATTATTTGCATGTCCATATGTTTTCCTTTTTTTAAAAAAATTGCCAGATTTTACGCTGTGATCAAACATCTAGAAAACAAATTTAACTTGATTAAATAAAAAAAAGAAAACATAGGAACACGGCCAAAGCCTTTCTTTAATTTTTGATGAAAAAAGTAGTTAAATCGGTCAAGTTTTGGAGAAGGAATCAGGGGACTACGAAACGTTGATTTTACGTACTTTTGATAGGTATTTTCGGTCCAAGCTGCAGTTGTCTCTTTCGCAAACTAGCTCGGTTGTTCGGGCACTGCGCAACAGCAATAGATTTTACAAATAGATATTATTCAATTCTCTCGCCCTTAGTGTTTCCTCTTAAGTCTTGACAAAAAATTCTAAACCTATTGTGTATACGTAGTCCCTTAGCTTTAAATACTGTAAGTAATTGGTATATTGACCAAACGCTTTCACTAATTACACTTTGAGCAATACCATTAACGAAATATACCTTCATTAAAGGGTAAATATTTATTAGAGGTACAATTTATAGCCACTACCTATTTTAATTTTATTATTTGTGGTATTTTTTTTTCCTTTCTTATCCTGCAATGCAATACGTATTTTCAGAGGTTGTACTACATCTATAAGAGCAGTATTTTTTCAGATTTTTTTTTATAATTAAGGACTTCCTCTAATTTCCTATTTATGACAACCCTTTTTTACCGAGGGGTTACATGTCACCCACTGTCAGGCGTAGTGCTAGGACGCCAGTGTGAGACTCACCCTACCTCTGCCGGCTGTGATCGCTGTGCTTCAGGCAGCTGGGTCACTGGGAGCTACCAACTAAAACCAATCACCTCTCAATCCGCCGTAAACTACGGAATTAAAACAATATGCCACCGCAGGAAGTGTGACAACCCTATCTGAAGAATTAGGCTACTTACTTAATATTGTCTTTTATTAACACGAGTATCACACATTTAAATAAAATACTGTATACCGGATTAAAACGCGATTTATAACTTATATTCTTTAAATTATTTATCCCGACGTTTCGGATGCTTTCCAGCAACCGTGGTCGCGGGGAGACAGAAATATGATATAATTTAAACAATATAAATAATAAATCCAATATGCCTCCAAAGCCAGAGTCAATACGAGTTCCCACTTATGATAATTTAAAAAAGTACCTTAACGAAATTTTATTTTATTTACCATCGACATCGACAGTAACTACTATACACTATTTATTTAATGTTAGATATCGACAGACGAGCATGAGGTTCTCTTGATGGTGGATACCTCAGCCACAGAACATAAGTCAATGATGCGCTATCGACCTACTTCGAGCATTCTGTTTATAGACTGAGTTCGAAACGCGCAATGTGTACTCCAAGGGTTTTCCATCTATGAATGGTGTTTCGTTAGCCGGTTGGAATTTCGATATTCCTCCCTCCCGTTTACACGGGGAGGAATAACGTATATCTGTGAGGTATTAGATTAAAATAAAGAAAATATACCTTGGATGCTCCTGTTTCATCAGATCCACCGCAGACATCATCTTCTGACTCCACTTCATGTTGTCCAGACATGATTACGATATATTGTTCAAAATATTATCTTACTCTACAATTAAAATCTTCAAATATTTAACGCTATCATACATTATATTATATAAATACAAATATTAAAAGACACAATTATTAGTATTAGTATGGTGGTACTTTACTACCTATATATATACCTATATATTATACTAATTGGGAAATATACTAGAAAGCGGGCGTTTGTATTATAAACTAAAATGTATAATACTATATAGAGGTGCGTATTATAAAAATGATAATAGTTTTGGAATTCATAGGCCAATTTAAAAAACTGTGTTGTCTATGTTTTACTTTCTCAAAATTAAATGTTTAATTCGAAATATAAATGAAATTACGCTTTGTATGTAATGTATGCTATGTAATCACAAAGTAATGTAGGTATTGCAACTAGATTGCTTATGATCTTTGAAACATAAAAGATATACATATAATATACATTAATATACGCAGTATCGCTTGGAGTATTCATATCTTGTACATTTGCATTGCACGCATAATATTTAATAACTATTATCTACGAAACTATATAACTATGCATTTGATTAACTAAATTTAGTTTAAGTTGTATCGCCAACTTAGTTTTCATCACCAACTTAAAGTATCCTATTTGATTTATCACACATTCAAAAGATGATTAATAAACGAACCACAACAGATTATATAAGCCTAAATACAAAAACTTAGTTCATTAGTTTTTAATTAAAGTTATGATAAAAAATAATTACTATGAAGTATGCACTTCACTCGTCCTAGGAATAAAATTGCAATCTTACAAATTACAAGAAATCTCTGCACACAATCTTCATTCACGTCACATAAATATATTTATATTAAACTTAATTAAGTATAAGCTTTGACAAAGCAGTTTACGTTGAATGGAGCTCAGGCACAAACAATCACTAGCAAAATAAGCACACAACTGATAAGAACACATTTATACTTCAGTTATTAACTTGATAACAAAACAGTATTACTCACTCGCCAATCTGTACCTAATAATTTCCTTATTTATGAATGGAAAACTATAGCACAATTAAATAAATACTTAAGAACATGATATACCCCAAAACTCCGTAAATTATATTCTTAAACAAAGCCAGTGCAAACAATTCAAATTTTACGTCGCGTCGGTCAGCAAAGACTGTCTCAAAAACAATAAGCAATTACGTGCCAAAATAGTTTGTGTCATTAATGTATGGAACAATATTAATATCGCTGCTGCCATTCATGGCTGCTAGATGAGACTATCAACAGTTAAGTGACGTCAAATAATAAATTCGAAGGCTATTTGTAACGCGTTCAAAATTCTTATTAAGTAGTCTAAAATTCTGCATTCGATTTTTTTTCCTCAATGTCCCTTGCTTAAGGGCTCCATTACAACGTAGCGTTCTGCTTCAATCTCCCACCATTGCCTTTTCATAGAATTGGAAGCAAATGGGCAGGTGTCTTATGTGATAGTGAGTGATGACCACCGCCCATAAATAACAGCAACACCTGAGGGCTTACAGGTGCGTTGCCTACCTTGGAAAGTGTAAGCTCATTCCTTGAAGGTTCCCAAGACGTATCGGTCCAGAAACACCACCGGCGACAGCTGGTTGTACAGAGCTATTGTGTGCAGCAGATAGTGTTTAAGGAATCGCACAGATGTTGACTTTTTTTATAGTATAGGGGACAAACGGGCAGGCGGCTCACGTGATGGTAAGTGATTACCGCTGCCCATAGACATCCGCAACACCAGAGGGCTTGCAGGTGCGTTGCCGGCCTTTAAGAAAGATGTAGGCTCGCTTCTTGAAAGTTTCCAAGTCGTATCGGTTCGGGAAAATCGTCGGCAAAAGCTGATTTCACAGAGTGGTTGTGTGAGGCAAGAAGTCTCAGTTACTGCCTACCACCACTTGGTAACTGAGGTAGGAAGGGCTTAAGGTGAAGTTCTGAGTGGTTCAGTTTTCCAATAGACATTATCAAACTTATTTGATCGTCTTTCATAACAAGGTGGAGTTTTGAATTGACATGTGGTGCATTGCATTACACAAAAAATTGTGAATTTTTCCTGAGTGATCGATCTAGGCAAAAGTATTTCAATCAGATTGGGGAGGTTTTTTAAAAGGGCCAGCTAAAAATATTCATTTTAAAGAATATGAAGGAAGCAAAAGCGGAGAATTGGAGTACATGGAATTCTGTTGTTTTTACTTTATCCTGATGGGAAAGAGGCGTTAAATATATAGTATTTTGCTCAAACCTAATGGGAAGTCTAGAGAATCACATTAGCTATTTATTTCTATCATGAAAATATAAATCAAGTTTTACTTGCAGTTGCAGCCGTAGCAAAATTATAAAAATCTTTACAAAGGAGATTTCATACACCTCTTCAGAGTTTCTTGACATCCACTATCAAAGCTTACGTTGTGTTGACGTCATTTCCGTCACATTGAGGACACATGTCATGTGATACAGTAACGAAATGGTAAACAATAATAATGCTTCTTTCAAGGCCTGAATTCAACCACAAATCACTATGTTACTACGATGGTGGGCTATAGAATTGATGACGAAATGTCACCTCACCAAAAAATTATAGCTGGATGCATTTCGGGTGCGTTGTCGCGTTTTCTAACGCAACCATTGGATGTGTTGAAAATCAGAACTCAACTCGAAAGGAAAATAAGTAAACGCAGACAAAGAACGTTATTGGAGACGAGCAGAAAAATTTTATTCGAGGAAGGTGTCACTGCGTTCTGGCATGGACATAATCTTGGTCAAGTAATGTATATACTCCTATTTGTCTCAAAAACTAAAATTATTTCACCAATAGTGCGTACCAGATGAATGTATCTACAAAAAAATCAAAAATAGTTTGTCTACATACCTAACTAAATAATTCTTAACTTTTTTATTTGTCTAATAGTGAGTCAATACACAGATATACATTTTTTATTCATCAATTGTATACTATATGTATTAAAAAGCTGGTAAAATTTTAAATAGCTGATTGTCAAATTATTTTTGCTCTCCTGTAAAATTGAGAAAAAACTGATTCTTCCACTCCATCTGACTCTTCCACCGCAAATAGAAAGCAGGTTAATTTTTTTTGACTTATGTAATTATTATCTCTCATTACGATATTGAGTCATCATTTCCATGGGGTAGATCGCCTATCGAAACACGATTATACCCTCACAGTGTAAACAGTAAAATATATAAATGATTCAATATATCCAGTCTACAGCACAGTTTTACAGTTTTAAAAACAAACTACTTGTTGCGGAAGCAGGTGGGTGTTCCATAGTTGCGTTACATATGTAGTTTAATACGTATACAGTATACACTATACATAGTAATTATATTGCTACTGATTGGACTGAGTATTTGATGTTTATTATATTAATCTTAAGTATTGTATTTTTGTATTATATCTCAAGGATTGAGTTCAAAATCGCAGTAAGCGTGAACTTTGTAAATTCAGTTCAATTTTATAAGTTTAGGGACAAAAATACCTTTTAATATGTATAAAACATCATAAATAATATGCCGGTATATTCTTGGTATAAAAGGTATTTTATCACATAAAGGTATTTATTTATATGTATTTTATACGTTAGTTGTTATATTACGTTGGTTGTAAAATGAGTACCTAGTTGATTTATAAATAATATATAATTTGTGATCTTTGTAAAATTTAATCGTATATTATCCTTGTTTTAATCATTCTAAATTAGTGGAGTAAACTTTCTAATCATACGTGGGAAGAAACTGATATCCCAGTTAGAATACGCCTGTGTTAGAGGCGTATTCTAACTGGGATATCTGGGCCTATTAATAATTGCATAATTTTTATTTTAAACTAGTAAACGCCCCGACTTCTTACGGGTGCAATTTAGATGATCAAAAAAGGTCATGTTACTCGTTAATAATGTAGTTTTCTATTGGTGAAATAATTTTTAAAATCAGTTCAGTAATTTTTGAGTTAAATCGTAACAAACAAACTAACAAATGTTTGCTCTTTACAATATTAGTATAGATATAGATAATGCTATCTAAAATTGAATAGTACTTAACATAGATACTGTTTGTTCAGCAACGCATTGGCCCACTGAAAATCAGTGCTGTGCTATCGTGACCACAGCGTATACTGAGCGGAGTCCCATTTGACATCACACTGCCACAATATAAAAGTGAATTACCTAATCCCCTAGTGGTGGATCAGTTTTCTTTACAGGCAAGTAGGTCATCAGCCTTATGTGCCCTGCCTGACCGAAACATTTTTTTAAAGTTTCCCCGGGATTCGAACCCAGTACCTTCAGTGCTAAATGCATCACGCTTACCACTGAGCCAAGGAAACGGCAATATTATATGACAAATTAAGTGATTTTTTTATATTATTTTTTTAGTTTTTCATAATAGCAACACTTTTTTTTGTGTGTATGACAAAGACTTTTTTTTCTCAGGTACATTCAATACTTTCAACGAGCAGTCAGTTCTATGTCTATGAACTAACAACGAAATATGCTTTCCAATCATCCGTTGATCCTAAGTATAAGTAAATATTTTCCTTTCATTTTTTGAAGCTAATTTTGACTGGCGGCGTTTTTGCCTCTAAAAATATACATGAAGTGGGCTCGTTACGTTTAGGGAAATTTTATAATGGAAGTGTCATATATTCTTCAGTTAAAAAGCTTTTTGGGAAAATGTGTGAATTTAATTTTTAGGGCATGTAGTAGACACATTTTTATCTCTGGTTGTGCCCTTTCCATATAATTTAGCATAAAAGTCTTTCTCGTTTTAGCAGCAAATAAACCTTACAACCAACCAACAATTGAATATATATCTGTTCATTTTAGATCCCAAAATATGCATTTAGAATTAAATTAGGTTACAGTGAGAGCTTAAAGCGTCCACTTCCTACTAAAATCACTCCATAATTTTAGGTTTAGGTTCGGGTGAATTCCCGAGTCCCCTAGTGGGGCATGGGGCAGACCCATTTCTGTGTCTGTTACACTGATAATTTTTTCTTTACAGGCAAGTAGATGATCAGCCTTAAATGCCCTGCCTGACCGAAACATTATTATTTCCCCGAGATTCGAACCCAGGACCTCCGGTGCCAAACGCATCGCGCTTAACACTGAGCCACTTAGGCGGTCGAAGTTCAATACCGTTAGGTAAACCCTAACATTCAACAGCAGGAAGGAATATTGTAGAAAGCCCATACAGGTAACAAAATATTTGAAAGAAAAGGAGTGATAGCTTGATTGCAGGTTTATATAAATAAGTCGACAGCTCATCAATGTCGATATCATATTACTGGCGTATCTGGGGGGCAAGCACGTATAATTTACGAAAAAGTATCGTTTTCGTATCGTATCGAGTTGTAATTTGTATGAAATTTCAAATGATTTCTCATACAACTGGGGGCCTAGCACGAACAACTAGCGACAAAGTAATCGAATCGTCAAACTGTCAGGGGGCCTAGCACGATCACCTATCGACAAAGTAATCGAATCGTCAAACTGTCAGTTGCATGAAAAATTTCATACAAATGACAGTTCGACGATACGAATACTCTTTCGATACTTGTTCGTGCTCACCGCCCTGACAGATGGACGATGTACCCTGTAACATAAATAATCTTTTTTTCTAGAAGAATTCTTGAATTTATGTGTGGAATTTGTGCTGGTTCCTGCAGTGCAACTTTAGTTACGCCCTTAGAAGTGATAAGAGTTCGACAAATGATAGTACAAGAGCAGTACAAAGGGATTGTCAATGGAGCAAGGGCGGTGTATAAGTCCGGAGGAGTACTGGCTTTCTATGAGGGCTGGGCAGCAGGAGTACTAATGGTAATAATCATATGTTCCCCACGTCTGGTCACGTCAGGCTTTAAACGGGTGGGAGGAATATTGAAATTCCGATCGGGTAACGAACCATCGTTCATAGATGGAAAAACCGTAAAGTGCACATTGCGCGTTTCTGTCTGTTTATGGATGTCCGAATGCTCGAAGTAAAAAGTAGGTCGATAGCGCATCATCCATTATGTTCTGTGGCTGGGGTATCACCTACCATCGAGTGAATCTCGATATCTAACATAAAATAAACGATATGTCAAAGTCTTCACTCCTCAGTAATATTCGCGTTACGTTTCCTAGGATTTCAAATTTAACTTCAGTGATATTTAAAAGTTTTTTTTTTAAATATTTGAATGAATTGTGTATTAAAATATTGTTACTTAATTTTCTTTACTGTATTCTGTTCTCAAAACTATATCATTTCTATAATCTACAAAGCCCATTATTAACTTTTATCTTCTCAGTTTCTTATGCAATCATTAATCATCAATACACTGCCAATGCAATGTTTTTACTTGTTTCCCGGGATTTGAACCTGGAACCTCCCGTGCTAGATGCAATCGATTACCGCTGAGCCACGGAGGCGTTCGGCGGCGAACTAATCCCACACGTAGAACAAATATTTGTGAACTGAGACTCCCATCTCCCTATTTACTTCCCCGGTATCAGACTCTATGTAATCAAATGTTACAAGTTAAATTTGATTAATTTCCTCGTTTTGAACTAAAATAATATATTCCAGTGAGTTGGTATAAAGTTGCATTATTGTTTACTGTGATATAAATAGCCAGGAGCCGTATCGCTATATTGCAAGAGACCTATAGATCAGCCGGCCTAGCATGACAAACACGACAAAATTTTGTCGACCGTTTTCTCATATTTTAATCAATTAACTCTTTATATGTTCCGGATCTAACATGACACTTAGACTTAAAACTCGACTTCTAATGACAAAAGTCGATCGAGATATCTGGTCTATCAAAGTTGTGGATGTCGAGATATAATATATCGAGATATCTTATATATGTCAGTTTGTCTTTGTCCGCGTGATATGATGGTCATGCTAGGTGGACTAAACAGTGAATCGTTCACATTCCGCCCTTATTGTGGTACAGGACCTTTTTTTTTTTTGTGGTACAGGACCTAATGATGGAACGGGGAGGTGGTCACCGCAACTAAATAATACAATTTGTAGAACCAGATACTAGGTAGCAAAAGCGAGCAACTATACCACACATTCTGAAAAATAGATAGTGAATTCTCTAGTCTACCAGTGGGGCATGGGAAAGGCACATTTCTATCTGTACTTTTCTATATCCTGCCTGACCAAAACATATTTTAATTTTTTTCCCGGGACTCGAACATGCGACGCCCGGTGCTCAACGCTAGTTTTGTCAGAATGTTGAATACAACAACCAAACACAAACCAATTATTATCCTTGCTGTTTACAGCTGGGCCCACAAGTGGGAATAACCTTCTCGGTATTCGGTTTAGTGCAGCCCGTGGTTCTAGACTACTTACATTCTTGCCCGGAGACCTGTGATCACATCAAGGTGAAGAATCAAAAGCCTGAACACCTTCTGTTGGCCAGCTCTATAGCAGCGCTGGTCTCCGGTTTCATCTCCAAGGTAGCCATGTATCCTTTCGACTTGGCGAAGAGACGGCTGCAAATTGCGGTCAGTTTCATTCTCATTTCTGATAGTCTATTATACACTAACTCTGTGATTCATGTTATAGCAATAAAAAATATTATATACATAATAGTCAGACTTTGATCGCGATCCCACCTGGTGGTTAGTGGTGGCGATCTAAGAAGGGGCACGAAAGGGACTGTCTTGAAGAAGCCTATTCCTTAACCCTATAACCTTGGCCTTAAAGATACCCAAGTTTTTTAAGGTTTTCGCAGTTTTGATAAGGAATGAGGATGCGAAGCGAAATGTGCGGATTGGAAGAATATCCAGTTTAAATGGATGGACCTTGCGCACCGATGGGTCGCGGGTTCGAATTCCGCCAGGACGACATGTATTTAATTTTCTATAAGCACTGTCTGGTCACTTCGGGTATGAAACGGGTGGAAGGAATATCGAAATTCCAACCGGGTAGCAATCCACCGTTCATAGATTGAAAAACCATGAGACCGACTCAGTGTATGGAGTAGTGTATGGTAAAAAGTATGACACCGCATTATTTATTGATGTTCTGTGGCTGAGGTATCACCTACCATCAAGTGAACCTCATGAATATCGATATCTAAAAAACTCTATCTCTCAGGAGCTCACACTATCTGTAGTGTAACCTAGTGAGTCATCAAATATTTTACTGTTAGTAGGTTATATTATGTTCTGCGAGTCCGAAACATACATGTACTTGTTTCATCTTGTTTCGATAGGATTACATCTTGAGACCTCTAGTGTTAAATAAAAAATGCATACCATTATCACAAACAAAATCATTATCGAATTGTTCAAATAATTGATTTAATTTGTAGACATTAGAACTAATATGAAAGAACGAAAACACATCCCGACGAATTTATGCAACTGTAATGAAATTAATTATTTCCAACCCGGCGAAGCTGGGGTGTTATTAATACAGGGTAAAGAAGAGAAATGTAGCTTTTTATATATTTTTCTAAAAAGGGACTTCCGAGACTGGCTTGTTAGAGACTGGTCTATAAATTAAGATGCTTGAACTAGATACCAGTGAGTTCCGTGGGATGATGATAATGAAAAGTAGGAATAACAATTTTACTGCCCTACATCTTATACATAGTATCTCATTATGCGATTCCTCGTGGATTGTATTAATATCTCTTGAAGGTCCACATGTTGTTTTATCTAAAATCTTAATAAATATATTTAACATTGCAACAAAAAAAACTAGGTTCTATGTATTATACATCAATTCTCTTAGAATATTGCAACTAAACGTTTACTCTTGCTTACGATGTTTCTCATTGATCCCGTGTTTTAACCATGTTCCATATGGAACTCAAATGTCGCTAAATATTTGTTTGATTTTGAATTTTCAACTCAACAAGATAACACTTATCCTCCTAAAGGCCATTTCTTATAGGAATCTCGGAATACTCCCTTGTTAAAAATATTTCTATAAAAATAATCAGTAGCGTTTTTAACACAATAACACACACACATCCACTCACACGCACACACTCAAGAACGGACGGGCTCGTTGGCGCGTTCGGTAGAACACCTGCCGTGCGCATCGATGGGTCGTGGGTTCGAGTCCCACCGGGAGCACATGCTTATAATTTTCTGTAAGCATGTTTTCCCCACGTCTGGTAACTTCGGGCATTGATCGGGTGGGAGGAATATCTAAATTCCGACCGGGTAACGAACCACCGTTCATAGATGGAAAAGCCGTGAAATGCATATTGCGCGTTTCGGTTTCAGTCTATGGATTTCCGAATGCTCGAAGTAAAAATTAGGTCGACAGCGCATCATTGACTGATGTTCTGTGGCTGAGGTTATCACCTACCATCAAGTGAACCTCATGCTCGTCTGTCGATATCTGCCATAAAAAAAAAAAAAAAAAACACTCAAGAAACACTCCCAATCGCTCACCTAAAACCACATTACCACACATCGACATACATCCCGAAATGGCAATAATTATCATAATTTGTTTTCTTGTTATATTTTGTTAGATTTTTCGTTTTTAAAAAGTACTAAAGATACGATACGATAAGACATAAATGGAAGAGATGACCTAGTGTTACTATAAATCTAACATATTTGCAGCTACACTTCACTTTTACTCTATAAAATGTGTCAGTGTTGACGTAATGGGGAAGTTATCGATCTCCAACGGCATTAGGTACGCACTGCTAGTAGATTGACGATATTTTATGTGTAAGTTATTCAGGTTTCTATAAAATACTACCGGTACCACCATTACTTTATGTAATAAGAAAGGAATGCCTCGTAATAATTGCGTAGCAGTGAATATTTTACAGAACGGGCAGGTAGGTTAAAATATTATATCTCTCAAAGTCCGATTGGCTATGAATGTTGTCAAGCGTGCATATATAGATTTGAGGGCTTCTTAAAATGTTTCTGTCTTTAATTTTACCTTTTTAATGAAAGGGTTAGAGATACTTTTAAGTACACATCAATGTTGATTAGCGTTCGAGAATTCGGCCATTAGTGTGCGTAATTGAGTTACTGAGCGCTCCCGAGATTACACACACTAAAACAATATATATGCACGCCTGACAACATTCATAGACAAATGGACTTCATGAGATGGAATATCTATACCTCACGGTAAGTAATCACCATCGCCAATGGACAACCGTGACTCATTGAAAGAGTTAAGATGCATGTGGTATGCAAGGTTCGGAGCATATGGAACTGCGTGATCTTTGCCTACCCCATTTTCATGAAAATTTTAAGTGGGTTCGAATCCCACCGAGACGACATGATTATAATTTTATGTAAGCAAATCTTCCCCACATCTGGTAACTTCGGGCTTTGAATGGGTGGAAGGAATATCGAAATCCGACCGAATAAAGAACCACCGTTCATAGATGGAAAAACTATGAAGTTCACATTGCGCGTTTCGGTTTCAGTTAAAGGATTTCCGAAAGCTCGAAATAAAAAGTAGGTCGACAACGCATCAATGACTGATGTTCTATGGCTGAGGTATCATCTACCATAAGTGAACCTCATCCTCGTTTGTCGATAACATAATAAAAAATATACAATTTTCTTACAGAGTCACAGAACGGAAGAGAAGTATTATACACCAACGACTTCAAGGAATCTAGTCAAATGCACTCATCTGTTTCAATGTATCGCTGACACAGTCAAAGCAGAGGGTTTCCTGGGTCTGTACAGAGGTCTACAAGTCACCATATATAAAGCTCTATCAACCAATATTCTGACCTTCACAACATATGAGCTTTCATGCTACTTTATGAGACTTTGAAAGATAGCAATAATTTATCCGTTTATTGTGATGTACTATTGACCGAGTTTTTGTTGTGCCATTGAGAAGAAGGATATAAATTAAATTTCTATAATGTTTCAGGTTTTTTTTCTTACCTTACCTTAGTTATATATAACTTATAATATAATTTCGTTAAAGCGGCTTTTGGGAATTTTGGGCTTAAATGGGGGTTCCGCTACTGACCTGAGGTTTTCGGATTTTATTGAAAAGATTTATTTCAACGAATTCTAAACCTTATTGCCAAGGGATTGTTGTAATATTTCCTGTGATATATCTAATAGTGTTGTAACAAATATTTGTATTTCTTGACATTCGCATTCGCAAAATTCATGGGAATATTAATGTCCCAATAAATACCTAAGGTTTTTAATAATTTTAGGTATATGAAAAAAAGTATGTAGTACACATTTACTAATCATTCAAATTAAAAATAGATTCTTATTTCAGTAGAAACAGAATTACGCATATCAAACAAAATTTGTAATCACACTCTTAACTCTACTTTCACATTTTTTAAGATAAGAAATATGAAGAAATATTAGCCTTCGTATTCGTGAATATAGGTAGCCGATATTCGTACTCGTATTCAAGAATACTTAAAAATTGTTATTTGCTATATCACTAATATAATATATTAAATCGAATTTAATTTTTATTACATAGGAATAAAATTGCAAATTGTTGTAATGCTTTAAGTCGCCAGTCAGCAGAATTACAGCATAGAACAGCATTTTTTGCATACGCTGCTTCGACCGTTGTATATAAGTAAAAACAATGTCCATACACACACGTAATCATGTATGACATGTAGGTACTTAGTAGTTCTTATTTCAGCTGATTTAGTTGTTAAAAGAGCTGGATGTCTATAATTTTTAAATTATTTTAAGAAAATTATTTACACTACACAACTTATAAATTATTTCAACATCACAAGTATGTAATCGAAATAAAAAATGCCTTTTCCGTATATCATTTGTTTTATTCTGAATCCGCTTTAAAGGTCTTAATTCGAGGGTGAGAATTATGCTGTATTATTCGAACATTAACGAAATATTTTTGAGAGTACTGAGAGAATTAGGTATAATTTTTTGTCCCAATAAAATGCCAATGCCAAAAATGCCCTTGAGGGAATAGCCACGTACAATACCTTAGTCAAATGCATATTTGTAAGATACCTATTCTTCGGAATAACTAGCATATTTTTTAAAAATCCTTTACTGCTGCTGCGCTATTCCAGATTCACAAAGGCTATATTTTTATTTTGATATTTAGTTTTCCTAAAATATTTTTAAAAATTGACGTATGAAAATATGTACACTCTTTAGCGTATTTGGCGTACGCTATATATATGGTTGAGTTTATGTAAAGTGATGCAATATTACTCGTAAGGTTTTTAAAATCTAAAACATTATACTGAAGCCACTATAGGGGATTGCCACTGCGTGGGATTGCACAAAAAAAGATACAAAAACATATAAACAAACATACATCGTTTATTTTTCTTTGGCTGTATATACAAAGGTACAATTGTGGTAATTTAGGCAAAGAACATTCATTTATTACATCGCTTTGACCGTGTTCAAACACCGAACTGCTTTCGAATTGACAATACCAACATGAAATGTGCAAATGAGGTTGAGCCTTTACTTGAAGATTCTATTAAAACCTCCACAAGCCATTCAAAACAGTTAAATACAAAATGCTAATAATAATCGCTTTATACATCAAATCGTTGATTTTTTTGTTGATTTCATCTTAAGAAATTATTTAGATGAAGACAATATTCCAATGAAAGCTTACATAGGTAAAAAATGCTTAAAATGTTACATTTAAAAACTCGATTTATAGTTAACAGGCTAAAGAATCTTGTCTTAATAAAATAAGACGCCATCCCTACTATTCTATATATCATATCCGATGATTATTATCATCAACGACAACCTAAAGATTAAGGCCCGTACTCCAAGACTTGACTCAGGTTTGAATCCATTTTTGAGACATTTCAAATAATATTTTGTATAAAGTATTGTAACAGATCTCAAGAGCATACTTTGATTTGAGTCACGTCTTGTAATACGGACCTAAAACTCAGTTGGTTAATCTTGAATAGCTGGTTGTTTGAACATTAGAAAAAGGAATATAAAAACCACATAGATTCAAACCATTCGGCAGCAATAAAGACCTGATGTTTCTATCAGATGTCTATTAACACAGGAATAAATAACAGAAATATTCCTCGCTTAAAAACAATCAGATGGTTGAAACATCGGACTTAAGTATATTAAAATACAATATTTACATTGTCTTTTGATATGACCTCTTTTGCTTAGATATCCACAATGATCAAAGGAGTTATAATGACTCATGTTATATGTATTTACAATGACGATGATTGACGATCTTAAAATTACCTGAAAAAGAAAATACATATTAATTTTTTATCGATATATCTTACTTATGATTAAGGTTTTATGCTCAAGTGGGGCACTACAATTCGGTGTAATTTTACTGAAAAGACATAAATAATACTTTCAAAATACGTCAAATGATCTTTTTTTATCGTATATAGCGACTTATCCGTAGAACAAAGTCCGATATGATTATGATACCAAGTCCCCTTTTTGTATTTGTACGACTAAACTGACCGATATAATTTACTAGTAAAATCAAAATTTTAAAACACACAACTTCTTTTCGAAGATAACAGTCAAATAATGGTTCATAAAGTTAATTTCACCAAAAAATAAGGTCAAATGTAAAATATAGCGTCTTGCAGATGTAACGTTGTTCTACGGACAAGTCGATAGGTAAAAGTTCCTGATGGAGAGTTAATAGTTAATACCAGATTTGCAGATTGCTAGCCTTTAGGTAAAAATAGGCTCTCTTTTTGGAAGGTCCGTAGCGGTTAATAAAAAATATTAACTTCACAAATAATCCCTTTGTGACATATGTAGCTTTGAAGTGCATTGTAATGACACTGAATTCCACCCTGAGTGTCCTTTGTATCAAAACGAGTCGGACGCAATATCACAAGTGGAATTCGAAATGAAATATATTGCATATCGAAAATATCGAACTAAATTAATAAGCTGTCATGTAACTGTCCCTTGCAGTTTGAATATACTTCCAGGAATTCCTTTATTGCTGATATAGACAAATGCATAATACTGTATCCGTGTATCGTGTTACTGTTATATGAACACCTTATTCCTTATCTTATCATTTGCCTTATTAAGGCAAAGTTTAATGGGAATATTTCAAAATACAAATACAAAGAAAGAATGCTGGTATCTACCAGATAAAAGGTCAAAGCTTTATTCTGGGATGAAGTTACGTATAACCGCATATATATAATCTATATTTTATTTATATATTTAGTTAACTTGAATTATTGAAGATATAAATAAAATATTGGGCTGTAGCATAACTTAAGCAGGTTCTAAACTTATTCCTATTCTTAAGAAAGCTTCCGCTTTAAAGAAAATAGATATAATATCTACATATAAATGTAAGTTCATTGATTGTTTTAACATAATGTGAACAAAATTAAAAGGTTCATAATGAGATATTTTAAGGTTCCCATACAGATCTTTCCTTTTTTTCGGATAATGTTTATATTAATATGACAGAAACTACTCATTCAGAACTAATATAGGTACGATAGATTTAATTTTGATGTAATAATACAGAACCTATTATAGAATCCTGTAGAAAATATCGATATGCTATATAGTGCTGGTATAAGAACAAATTGATTCTTCGTAAGGTTAAAACCAAGTATTTAAAAAAAAAGATAATGGCCCTATTTTGCTGATCGTTAATATAACACAATAGTATTGTTATTTACCGATTTACTCATTTTATATTACTGATCTATACTAATATTATAAAGATAAAATATTTGTTTGTTTGTTAAAATTTAACACAAAAACTACTCGACCGATTTTAAAATATATTCCACCAATAGAAAGCTATATTATCAGCGAGTATCAAAGGTCGTTTTTATTTGTCCATCAAAACTGACGGCAGTTGAATTGGACTAGAAGCACTATATAAAATACCCACCTTAACCTAAATTAAACAATGCATCGTTCAGTTCCAGCCATGTGACAACGACTCGCCCTCCCATCCGTGGGAGATGTGCTCCTCATGATGATGAACAGGCACTATGACCTCCTTCTCCACTATCTCCTTTTTGTAAACCGGGTAAGGTACGTGCTGAATAACCGGGACGGGTACATGCTTGTAAATAGGTACTTCTTTGATGACGGGCACTTCCTTAACTACCGGCACGTGAACAGGTACATGCACTTTGGAGACGTGGTGATGGTGGATGGTGTGCACTTTGTATGGCACGTGGATGGTGACGTGCTTGCTGGAAGAGAAATGTACGGTCAGACAAACGGATAAATTATTTTTTGGTAGAAATTTTTCTAACATCTAATACTTATATAAAATTTCCATATCACAATGTTAGTTACGATACTCCTCCGAAACGGCTTTACCGATTTTTACCAAATTTTATATGCGTATTCAGTAGGTCTGAGAATCGGCTACTATCTTATTTTCATACCCCTAAGTGATAAGGGTTGTTCACCCTAAAAAAATTTATGGAGGAAATATTTTGTTTTTATTTTTTTATGGTGGCATTAAAAATACATACAACCCTATATTTTCACTCTTCTATTACCAACCCCTGCTTTTTTTTTGTCAAAAAATCTAGACCCGTGCGAAGCCGGGGCGGGTCGTTAGTAATATTATAAAGAGGAAAGATTTGTTTGTTTGTTTGTTACGATTTAACTCAAAAACGACTGGAATGATTTAAAAAATTATTTTACCAATAGATAGCTACATTTTCAGCAAGTAACTTAGGCTATTTTTTGTGTATTGGACATCTACATTGCACCCGTGCGAAGCCGGGGCGTACTAGTAATTTATATTTTTACAGATGGAAACCTCACTTGATTATGAATGAATTGAAAGTTCGTAAGACTGAAGCCCAAACGCGCATTCGGCACTTCACGGCTTTTCCGTTTTTGGAACGGTTTCATTCACTCGGAGATAATTTTGAGACTCTTCCCATTTGTTTAACACTCAAAGTAGCGAGTCGAAAACACGTTTATAGAAATACATAAATATGGAAATTGAAACAGCCTTTAATTTCTAAGGTCTCCATTTATTACACACGATCCATGTTTATGTATTTGAAGAATGCTCCAACTATTACAATGTACTAAGACTTCAAATCCCTAATATTCTAAGACATGAGCTAAGACATAACTTATAACGGATAACTTCAGTTCAGAAGGGCATAGCTCGTGAAGTATGCCCAAGAATATTCAAGAAACAATGTGAACTGTCTGTCGATAAACGAGCTCATGGTAACTCGTTAAGTAATTCTGGCCTCGCTCAAGAAAATTGTCCATTTCACTACATCATTAGTGAAAGCGATCCGCATTCGACCGGTAGCTTGGTATTATGCAATTCTTGTAATGCCTTGTCCTGGATCATAATGTGTAGCATAATTTCTTCCACCTTTATTTATACATTTTTAACACCGTACTCATCTTAATTACCGCGATGATTGCCTCAAAATAAACATACATACTCCCAGTAGGGACCAATATATAAGCCCAAAAGTCCGGCTTGTCCTGTTAAAGCAACCATAAAACAGAAAAATAATAATGCCTTTAGCGTAATTATATAAGTCATATGTAAACACATTACATTAAAGCCGGCAGGCCTGGCTGGGCTTGTATGGAGGTCCTGTCACTGGATATACAAGTACCTACATCGAGCCTCCTTCCCACTAAGGTAGGCAAAGTTCCATATGCTCCAATCCTTACATACCATTCACCAATGCCTTCATACACTTACAAAAATACAAAATAAAATGAATAAATTACATCATATAATATGTAATAGGTATATGTAATAATACAAAATAAACTGAATAAATTACATCATATAGAATGTATCGCGTCTTCAAAGCGAACTATTTCTCTGCAGATTATAATATTAACGTTTTCGCAATGATGCGTTCTAACGATTTAGTTAGTGTTAAGTAATAATAATATTTATCATTACATAGTCATAATGCAGTAACAACTGCACGAGCAATACATAGTTTATATTCAGACAATTACCGCGATTTGACACAATATTTTTTAATTCCTATAAAACATCAATTATTGTGGAGTTCCTAATTGCACCCAGATAGGTGAGAATTCCCGAACCCTTTAGGGTGTATGGGGCAGACACATTTCTGTATCCGTCACAGATAATTTTTCTTTAAAGGAGATTCTTCTGTGTCCTGCCTAACCGAAACAATTTTTTAAATCTAGTTTGCCGGGGATTCGAATTCGAGACATGCATTACGAAATGTAACACGCTTTTCATTGATCCACGGAAATGGTCAAAAACAATAGATATATAGGCATTTGAATTTTATATTATTGATTCGAATGTCTGATTAACCAATGAAATAATTGTTATTCTTCTGAAAAGAGAGGCTTTCATACTGTGTTTACTTACTAATGTAATTATAAAAAATTTAAATACCTACAAAAGTTCCTCCGTAAGAAACTACTTAAATAGAATAATAGTAACATTTAAGTAGATTGAAACACATCCAAGCTTGAAGGAATAGTAACTAAATCTCTACCTAATTAGAGCTTATTCAAAATCGCCTCTCACATTACACGAGTGAATGTATTGTTTCAACCATTATCGTAACCGGTATTCGCGGTATTTTTTGTAAGTAGAACGCCATTATTAAATAATTTTCTCAATACAAATCTAGAACACGAACATGTCAAGATAAAATTGCCTGTAATTTTTCTGCTCAAGAAATATAGTTTGTATCGCGTTTGAATTACATCGCGACAAGAAATATTACTGTTACATCCATAGAATAAACAACCTTTTTTTGCACTAGCATCGATTTTCATTTTGAAAATAGAATCTTAAATTTGGTTTAATTTTATCGATAACATACTCATATTATCTGCTAAATGGTAACACCTTAAAAAATAATTATCACCAACGCTTCGTCATAATATTTAAAAAAGAGAACAAATATGAAATCTATGTGAGTTAATAAAATCTCGCGTTAATAAAAAACAATGTTAAATATAGTTGATATCACACAAAAAAAATGTTATGTTATGGCGTTTTTGTTATATTATAATGAGTAACTAATATGATAAAATTTTGAATATTTAAAAAAATCGTTCAAATTTAATCATATTAACTGTATTATTTTTGAACAATTTTGTATAAATAGTTAAATAACTGCAAAAAAAAAATAACATTTAATTATATGAGTAAAACTGTCAAGTACCACCACAGATTTAAAATGCAACAATGTTGGCATTTAATTAGAATTCTCAGCATTTATAGTTACATAAGGTCGGAAACATTGCAAACAAAGCCTGCTTCGAAAGCATAGCCTTTCACTCGGATTATGTGGATCAATTATTGCATACGGCAGACAGCCTTCGGATATACACCGTAACGGAAAATTAAGCGAGCTGCCTAAATATCAGTTCACACAAACTAAGTACTGAACTAAAATCCACAGCCGTACTTCGCTTTCTGCATCGTAAACTAATTAATGGGAGGGTATTACTTTTAGTTACGTCAAACTCGCTATTATTTGTTGTTCGCTAACTAATGAAAATTACACCAACGTTGTTAGTAGTTCGGCGCGTCAAACTGTCGAACTTTGGATTTTGTTAAAATGACAGTATGATATTAAACAAATGAAATAATAACTATCTCAAAGGCTTAGTTTTGACAAAGATTAAATAACCTTGTTCATTATGTCAATAACTAGCGACCCGCCCCGGCTTCGCACCGGTGCAATGCTGATACTAAATACACTACAGAAAAACTGTTATTATTATACATATAAACCTTCCTCTTCAATCACTCTATCTATTTAAAAAAACGGCATCAAAATCCGTTGCGTAGTTTCAAATATTTAAGCATACAAAGGGACAGAGAAAGCGACTTTGTTTTATACTATGTAGTGATGATTGAAGTTACAACAAATGAAGATCGAAAATACCTATATAAACTTAATAATTTAACTCATTTTTAACAAATTGAAATAGCGTTTCATTGTTTACAACTGAAATGATATGAGGAAAAGGAGATAAAATTTCTCATACAAAAGTAATAATAAAACTTTAAAATACTTATCAAGCATACCAGGAAAGGCATTTAAATAAATTATTTTTCGAAATAAGCGCGCGAACACACGGAGCTGTTATAATTTCTTAATTGTATAATATAAACACTAATAATGATTCCGAGTCTTGTTGAAATTTATTACGTATCAAACGGTGCATAAACAGGAAATATTTTTTGCAGCTGAGAGTATTATGTCATCATATCAAATATTAGTAGAGTAATTGCCTGCAAATGTCTTACTGCACGTTAAGACATAAACTGCTCCTCGTCGGTTAATGAATATTGTATCACATAATCTGACACCTGGCTGTACCAGAATCTCTGAGATTATTTCGGCCATCTTACTTTACGAGCCAAGGTGATAGCGTGATCCTTTTTGTCTCTATCTCGCTCTATAAACAAGGCTTAGGATATAACGGTAAGTTATCATAGTCGATGGTAAGGGGTTCTGCAGTCATAAGAAGGTGATAGCGTGATCCTTTTTGTCTCTATCTCGCTCTATAAACAAGGCTTAGGATATAACGGTAAGTTATCATAGTCGATGGTAAGGGGTTCTGCAGTCATAAGAAGGTGATAGCGTGATCCTTTTTGTCTCTATCTCGCTCTATAAGCAAGGCTTAGGATATAACGGTAAGTTATCCTAGTCGATGGTAAGGGGTTCTGCAGTCATAAGAAAAAAAGAGGTATGTCAATTTTTCGGAAATTAAATTATCTATGTAATTATTACGAATCAGTGAAAAATGATCAAACTGGTTATAATAAAAATAATAAATGTTCATATTTAACAATGAAAGTACTTTTTCTATATGACGGCATGTTAACTGATTATCTGAATGCAGTGTAAACATTTACTTTAATAACTGTGTTTGAAACAAACAATATGTAGAATAATTGCTGGTCTGAATGTTGAAAGATGAAATCACAACCGGATTTAAGCAGAAAAATGCTACATAACATTTCGCATTATGCTTATTCTCCTTTTTTTATTATAGACAGTATTTTTTACGTGTGTGATATTCTAACTCTAGAAATATTTTTTACACTTTCGGATAAATAATTGAATATGATATAATAATAAGAAGGACCGCTTTGAAAAATATTGAAATAAAACCTCCAATTAGTTTTTTTACAATTTTTAACGTTTTTATATCATTGATATTTTGATTTATTTCCCAAATATATGTAAAGCTCACTAAACCAATATTTATATGTATAATATTTATGACATTATTTAATTTAATTCTAGTATGATTACTAATATATAATACTTTCTAATATGATTACTAAGTAATAATACTTTCAGTATTCTTAAAATTGTTTCCGACATACATACTCGTAGATTACTATCAGCGACCTACCTAATGTTAGCCAATAACATTCCATATATAATATTATATTATAAGTAGGTTAAGAATCGAATATTTTAATTAAAATTAGTGAATTCCCTTAAATTTTAGCAGACACATTTCCGTGTAAATTTCTATGACCATATTTTTACTGACAAGTTACGATTAGCGTTCTTTGCCCTAATTGACGAAATGATTTTTTTTAATTTTGTTTACTCAGAATTTGGACCACGCGACGGCACGGAAGTAAGAATGATTTATTGATTTTTTTTTAATTACTATCACCATTATTACGCATCTATTATATTATACTGAACCTGGGAAATTGGTCAGTGGAAAAAATATTTACGCTTCAAGTTATAACGGTTTCTCTTTAATTAATTGTTATGAAATATATAATATTAACGACTTTAAACTATATGTTGCCGTGAAATGTTATGTTTATAATTGGGTTTTTATTTGCAACTAATAACAGTAATAGGTTAAGTCTGGGAAACTATATTACTTTAATTCATTATCCTTTGAGTTTTATAAAATGTAAAACAAAATATATTGTTTATATGTATTAATTTTCTTCAATTGTTAGTGTAAATATTATTTTTACTTTAATAATTTAATTATATATAAGGCTATTATTTTATTTTGGCTAGTTTCATGATAGGCCGATTTATGAACTTATCGAATATGAACGACTAAATTTTCGAAAAAAGGTTTATTATCTTTTACACTATCTTAACAAATTAAATAAAATAAAAAATATTTTGTAATTGTTATTTTCTGTTCTGAACCTCATTTCAGTTTTTTCCATAAAAATGAATCATGACACTGTAATTAGGTATATACCTTTCCAACTTCAAGACTCTAGGTTTTTTAATCTAATTAGCGAATCTTTTGAACGAATTGTGCTATTTTCTACTTACTGTCCACCGCCAAAGCCGCCAGGGGTTGGTACTGCGACGGCTGCGGCAACTAAGAGGGCGACGAGCTGAAACAAAATGAGTAAAAAATTATTAAAACATTTCATGGAAATATGCGATTATTACTTATTTGATATGAAGACTGGAATGTCACGAAACTTACGGCGAGTTTCGTGTACATCTTGCTTATTGTGCTGGACTGAATAGCTACACTTGGTTTGCTGACACTTGCTGGTTGTCTACTTACTTCGGTCCTTAACCAAGCTTATATACAGCTGACTCTCGTACAACAATTGCATCATACTGCCCCTTAGTGCATCCCTACTAACCTGATAACCCGACCATTTTAGAAAGGCGTGTATATTTTCGTCTACCGATAAGAAAAGGTGCCTTCACACATTGGTGGGGCTTGGCCAGGTGGGGTAAGTCGGCACTTGATTGTAGATACAAGCGTTTCATTCTGCTATTAAAGTGTTCACGAAAAGTATAACGTGCAATCGTCTGGAAATCATCATAGGATGTTTAGGGATTTGGTAACTTAAAAGGTAATTACCACTTTCTTTTTTTAAAATTGAAAAACTACGTACTTATTTTAAACTATATTAATGTACATTAAATTGTAAATATATATTCTCTTGAATGCCGGATGTGCGAAAGTATTTTTTAGTGCTATGCGAACAATGATTATGGTCTATGTGTACTCTTATATGTATATTTTGGGGATATATTGTAAGATTCGATATATAAATTATTTATTACTCGCCGTCATAATTTCGCGCTGACATTTAAGTAAATCATAATAATTTAGAGAACTTCCTACTTTAATCCATAACTTTCGAATTAATAAGGTAATACGGAGAAACGCTTCTAGACTCTTGACTTCTTCCTAAGATGACGAAATAAAATAGACAAACATGTATAGCTAACTGCCTCTGTAACTCAGTGGTAAGCGGATGCGTTAAGCACCGAAGGTCCTGTGTTCGAATCCCGGAGAAACAAGATTAAAATAAAGATATTTCAGTCGGGCAGGGCACAGATAGCTGGTCACCTATTTGCTTGTAAAGAAAAATGATGGGAAACAGGGGAACACTAGGGGAATGTAGAAATTACTATATAATATACCTTCATTATATAATATTCAATTACTAATATAACATATACTGATATTTTAGTTATATCTACTAGATCGATTAGATTAGATCTTTGCACACACACAAATACCTAAGGTTCTTAGTTTCTTGTTCACCTGGTTAGATTTTCGATCTATATATCAGTCAGGGATTTTTTGACGTTAAAATCTATATAATCGTTTGAGCTGTTTATATGAAATTAAGGGGACTAGTTTATCTAGGAGGTTTCAATTAAGTGTATTAATGCTAAACAGATTTTGAGTTATGAAGGTGTCAAAAGTGCCTCCAAATGGTTCCTGTAAAAAACGGTTCTGCTGGCCTAGCATGACAACCGCGACAATTTTGTCGACCGTTTTCTCGTATTTTAATCGATTATCTCTTTATTTCTTCCGGGTCTAACATGACAATTACACTTAAAACTCGACTTTTAATATCAAAAATAGATATATTTGTCGATCGAGATATCTTTTCTATCAACATTGTCGATCGAGATATAATATATCTCCATATCTTACATCTTAGTTTGTCTTCTCTCGTCCGCGAGATATCTCGTGGCGGTCATGCTAGGCCGGCTGCTAGCCATTTCTACTATAACTTGGCTTGGCTTGACGTTAAAATCAATTTTTTTACAATTCCGTAATATATTTTAAATATTTTCTTTGTAAAAAACTTATTAACGCCAAATATATTTGTTTTACAAAATGTTTGTAAGGAGCTGCAACCATTACACCATGCACCACATGACATCTTGAAGTAATTAATTATAATAATAAACGAATAAAAAACAAAGGTTTGTCCTCTGTCAGCAGTGGGCATGGTGAAATAGGAGCACGAACTTACATTATCGTGAGAACAACACGCAAACATATAGTTGAAATAACTAATACAGGAACTCAAACAGTTGAAGTAACAATAATTTCATTTCTACCTTTAGGAGTTAAAAAGGCAAAAGATTTTAACTCTCTCGGTACACTGCCTTCCCGGAAAATTCAACTGCAATTCAAATTTAAATATAATAATTCTATTCGATAAATTTTGCCAAGTCTTTTAAATTCCGATTCGGAATATAGCTAGTACCGAGAAAAGTCGGCAAGAAACTTTATAATTATTTGCTAATTATAATCTATACTAATATTATAAAGGGGAAATATTTGTTTGTTTGTTAGGATTTAACTCAAAAACTACTAGACAGATTTTAAAAATTATTTCACCGATAGAAATCTACATTATCAGAGAGTAACATAGGCTATTTTTTTGTATAGTTCATCTAAAGTGCACCCGTGTGAAGCCGGGGCGTGTTACTTGTTTTTTTTTTATATTTGCGTGTGATTAGGATTTTAAGGTGTCTTAAAACACATAAGTAGCTATCTATTTACCATTTGTACGTAGCAGATGAAAAGCCATTATACATTCAAAAAATCACGTATACGCCATTATATTTCATGTTTTTTTTTAAATTCAGGAATTAAATATTAAATTTTGAATATAAAAAATTGGCCCATATTATATGAAGAGATAGATAGAATATAGAGCCTACAGATAAACTCATTGGTGTCTATAGACGAATTACCTAATAGCATACTCGTATATAACACCAGACATGCCAAAAAAAACCTGCATATTTTGATAAATGAATACCGTAATTACGGTAATCAAATTAGGTAATTTATTATCATACGGAATAATAATATATTTTTATCATACGGAAGTGGAGAAACCATTTATACGCGCTTTCCTTTCTATGTACAGTGCTAAAACTAAATTACGGCGATATTTTTTGTATATCTTCATTTACATAATATTAAATGGACTTCGGGTCGCATACAAAATTCACAAAAAGTGTCCCAATTATTTAAGCCACGCCTCATCTCAAATTTTGGAAAAGTGACACACAGTGGGAACAAAGAAAAAAATTGAAGTCGAAATATGATCATAAAAGCTATCAAAATAGTGTATACATACATACACACTTGACCGACCTTAAAGACTTTGCTATTAATATTATTAGTATTGTTTTAGTTTAAGTTTTTTTTATTGGTGTAAATTATCATTTAAATAAATAAGGGTCAAAATAAAATATCTACACATGAGTTTATCTATAATATATTTGATAAATACATTGTTGTATATAAAAAGCACAAAACAGAAGAGGTGTTCTGCGATAAAAAGTAATTCATATGCTCCGTAAATTGTTTCGTATGTTCGGATTGGAATCTGTTGGATTAAAATTTTCTCTTTGTTTTTTTTATATATAATATAAATATATATATGGTTATAACTGAAACGCACTATGGAACTATATATAGGTATATTATTTATTCTAATCCTTTCAATTGTTACTCTTTTGGTTGGAACATATTTTAGCGTAGACCCGAAGCCCACAATTAATAGGCTTTTTTGTCCCTACTGACTTAGTGCTGTAAAAATAAAAAGATATTATATCCTAGCGATCCGCCCCGCCTTCGCACGTGTGCTATGTACATATATTATACACAAAAAAATAGCCCATGTTACTGGCTGATAATGTAGCTTTTTAGTGGTGAAAGAATTTGATAATCGGTCCAGTAGTTTTCAAGTTAAATCGTAACAATTAAACAAAATTCCTCTTAATAATATTAATTTATAATTTAAAAATGTCTAAATATGAATAAGTAAGAGAGCGAATCACCATAAATCAGAATACTTTTGCAACATCGTAAAACATCCTCAAGAATCCGATTACATCGTGTTTTTAAGCCACCTAAGTTGTTGTAAGTTGAAACTAAGCGTGTTACATACAATAACAGTATATACATAATTTAAAAATTTCTTCCTACTACTGCACATTCTAAACTCATACCAGATATCCTTTAGGATGGTACTTTCAAAGTTCCTTCCCTATGAATATGATTATCTATGTTAGGTTAGATTCTACGGAGATAGTAAAAATAAATCAAAATTTAAGAAAAACGAATATCCTAATTTCAAATTTCCTAGCACAATCTTTTTTTCATAAACAGAGCCAAATAAGGTAGAACAACGAAAGAATTGATAACATCTACATCATTTACGGTCGTCTTAAGTGTTAGAAGCCTGTTTATTTATTTATGGCTTACCAACTAGATACATAATTTTACATACTATTTAACTTTATATTAATACTTATGACTATTTATATATCTAACTTATAGGTAGGCACCACATTACTAATTTTAAAGTACAAAATAATCTAAAGGAGAAAAAAACTAATCTAACACGAAGGAAGGAACACATACAAACCTCAATCTGGTAAATTTTGTTTATTGTTATTAACATTATAGATAACATGAGCCAAATGGAGCAAATCATTAAGCGTAAGCACCTTACAAAATATAATGTGAAATTCTTATTCCGGTCGGGATAGTTGCTAATCGCTTTAGCTTTTTAACTTTTTTGTGTCTTCATAATTGTAGGACCACATAAGGATAGATAATAGAGTAATTACATTTAAATATATAGGGATAGCTGATAATTTTTTATTAGCTAGCTACACAGAAATAGAGACTAAGATCCTAAAGACGTTTGCTGCTTTTAATCAGCAAAATTGAATAAAACTTTTTTTTTTTTTTAAAGAGGGGAATGCATTTGCGCACTGGGTACCCCCCCGCGGGATCGAGAAGGTGCGCATAACGCCTCTTTCTCCTCCCACCACGTCTTTCCGCCCTCTGAGGATCAACAGCGATCCTCTCTCGCTCTCTTTCAGCATTCTCCTTCTGCAGCATAACACGCTCGTAGAAGGAGACCACTGCCTTCCACGCCTCTGCGCTATCCAGCATCTTGGTGACGACACTCAACAAAATTGAATAAAACCTAAGTTAACCCATATTCATATGACACCCACCAAAAATGTGATGTATTACAAAAAGGTTATGTAGGTACTTAAGTAATGTGAAACATTTGAAACTGGTACAAAAAGCTAACATGGACAGCACAATGCGTTTCGCTTAGACCGTGGCCGTCTATTATGAATAGAAAGGAAAATAAAAAACTCCGGCAATAATGATGCCCAGAAGTCAACAAGATAATGATAGCTTTATAGAATACTCGCAGAACATATGTTGTTATTAGACTGTAATAATGTAGAAATAATATTTACGTAACATACTCCGTATTATTCGTAACTTAATACCGATTGCAATTGGTAAACAAGACATATCACAATCTGATGAAATGTCTGATATTGTATCATGCAAAAATGTGTTTTGTTGATGTAAAATGGAGAGCACTTCTGTGTTTGTTATAATGTTTAGAAGAAAAGTAGATACCTAATAAAAAAAATTGATACTAAAAATAAGCTGTCTTCTTCCTCTAATTCCTCGAGGCAACATCCCATTAAGACATAATAAATGAATTGTTTCGCCAAAAATCTACATTATAATTTTACATTAATATTCCGGAAGCACATAGTTTGACGCGTGAGTACACACTCCATAATGTTTACATGCAAAGTATAACGTATAAAGACTTTAAAAGTAAGTAGCTGTAATTTATGGTTAGTCAATATATTATACTTGGACGCTGTTAAGCAATACAAATTATAAAAATATAAATGGTACCAATCGTTTCCTTATGAGCTGGAGTACATATTTCATAAGAGATATATATCATTTAAATCGTTTTAATAGCAAAAAATATTGAAAAAACTAGCGGGCACGAAAACCTAAAATGTTTAAAATATTTAACAATAATGCACTAAATTCAATACTTTGATTGCTACCAAGAAAAACGATATATATTTAGTCTAATAATAATAATTACAAAAAATCTATTGTATCTGTTATTTTTTAAAATAAATTTTATAAAACCTGATTAAAACTTCAAACTCAATTTTCTCAAAATGGCAACCGTGTGGGTTGACTCTGTATTGCTTAACAGCGTCCACTTATAACTAAGAAGTAAGAACCCAGCAATCAAGAAGACATACGTACATACATACATAATAATATATCGAAGAGTACTTTACATACATCAAATACGAAAATTCACTTAGAGCTAAGATAATTCATAATATACTCATAATCTGAATCTAACGAATTTCCGAGTTCACTAGTGAGTTATAAGGCAGACATAATTCTGTGTTTATTTCACTTAACTTATCATATTATATGCGGGCAAGCGTGCTCTGTGCCCTGTCCAACCGACATAATTTTTCCTTCTTTTTTAACCGATTCCCCGGTATTCGAACGCGGGACCTCCGAAACGTAGTGCGCGTTTAGTGCGGTCATTCGCGATCTATGGTCATTCTACAGAGCAATACATCACTTTCACGCAAGCCTGCCGTTTAGTCAACGCACACTGACATAATCACCAAGCAGCACATTTTCTTCCGACTTCTTTTTTTTATTATTATTATCGAACGGAAAAAAATTTCGCCAAAATACAATATAGCCTTTGTTTTTGGGATATAGTGCAGCTTTATTTAAATAAAATAATTAGTTTCAGGTTTCCGAAATTACTCTTAATAACAATTACCTCTACTTTTATTGTATTAGCTTAACGTACCTACCTGGGTATGAGGTATTGTCTTGTGGGAGTTCAGTAATTTATAAGGTTATCGAGCCGCAAAATCTGTCAACAAAAAGAAAATTTTCACTTTGATTTTTGTGGAATATGTTGTAATACTAAGTACAATAAGTTAAATTCAATATTTTGTGTGGTAATAATTACTAAAAACAAAGTATTACGCTTATAACGCTTTTCAGTTTCTTTTTTGTGACTAGTTTGAAGTGTCCAGATTCATAGATTCTACATATTGTAGATTGTTCCAAACGGACTTTCTATATTTCTCATACCTGTTTATTGATCAAAGTTCCTGTTACTTTACCTATAACATTTCAGTGACCCACGACACAATAACCTTTAGGACAACGGCATGCTCTTTTGACCTCTCCATTAAATAGTCCGACAGCGTTTATTGATATTCTCTGGCTGTCTGTCGATTTTTTACAAAAAAAAAAGAATTACTCAACTGCTTTTATAAACAATACCGAATCCGTGATCTTTGCCTACCGCAATAGGAAACAGTGATGTATGTTTATATTTTACAAAACGAGCTAAATGTTAACCCTATCATCTGTTCCACCAGTAGGCTTGCAAATGCGGGTCATTAAAAGGAAAAGTATGTACAGAAGTTGATTTAGTTAAAGGCGATTTCTCTTAACTTTACGATTTATGTTAACACGGAATTATGTAAAAAGAACGTTTATTTAACATTAGATAATATCCTTGACACGTAAGAGTGATTGCTACAAAAAAGCAGGGAAGTGCATCCAAGTGAAGGAGGCTTGATCGAGAAACCCCATTTCAGAACTCGAAATACTTGTTGAGAGACGTTACTCTCGCTTGTTAATCTTTTTTGCAACTTCTATATTAGTCTATACTAATGTTATAAAGAGGAAAGATTTGTATTTTTGTATGTTACGAATAAACTTAAAAACTACTGGACTGATTCCAAAAATTTTTTCACAAATAGAATGCTATATTATGAGCGAGTAACATAGGCTATTTTTAGTTATTATTTTTGTTAAATATTTTTTGTACATCTACATTGCACCCGTGCGAAGCTGGGGCGGATCGCTAGTACGTGAATAAAGTACCTAAACTTATGTTTCCATTAAGTTCTTCAATGTAAACAGTATATATTAAACATATATGAATATACATAGTAAAAAGTTAGGCTATTCGTTAAGTTAATCGCTGATAATGTAGCTGATAATGAATTTTAAAATCGGTTGAGTAGTAAATCGTAACAAACATACAAACAAATGTTTCCTCTTTATAATATTAGTAGAGATATACTTTACACAAATTTCGATGTTCACTCCCGAAGTGACCAGAATTGGGGAAGAGGAGAATACAGAAAATGATAGTCATGTGTCGATTCGCCGAGATTGGAACCCGCGATCCAAAGAAACACAAGTCCATCGCGTCATCAAAACCGTCATATTACGAGTAGTATTATTTAATAACGTAATAAACAACTTGTCATGACGATACTTGCTATCCTACCTATAGCTACATTTTTTGTGCAGTTGGGAATTTCATTAATTGGGTTTTTCTTTTTCCAATAGCCTCGATTCACTTTTTGACATTTCCCGCGTATTGTACAATACTCGAACGTTTCGCTTCGTGTCGCAACACGCGTCTTACGAGAATATTAATTAAATTAAAGGAAAAAACCATTTTGCATTCCCCACGTGGCAAAGCTAAGCGCACGATCGCGGAATCTACACCGCACTCATAAAACCTTCTTATTTCAATATTGCATTGGGCAAACATTCGGACCCTGATTTCGGATTTTAGTCACGTACGAGAAACATCTTCGGCGTTTGAAACACTACTATATTCAATAAGGGGCCGTCCATTAATCACGTGAGGCTCAAAAGGGGGGGGAGGGGGTACGGAAAACATCACGAAACATCACGAGGGGGGAGGGGGGGGTCTCGTTAGACATCACGTGTATTAATTTTATTTATTTTTTCTCAAAAAGCGCTATTTATGAACCGAAATTTTGAACGGCGCGAAAATTAATTAATTAATTAATTATTCATTAATTTTATTGCAAATACATATAAATGTTTTTCGAATCAAAACGCCATTTGTTAAATATTTTTTTCCAGTCAAAAATAGCCTTTACATAGACTTCCAAAAAAATACACGTGATCCAGGGGGAGGGGGGGGGGGGGGGGAGTGGTCCCAAACCTCACCAAATATCATCAGGGGGGAGGGGGGGGTCAAAAAAATGAGAAAAACGACCTCACGTGATTAATGGACGGCCCCTAAGAAAAGACGGACGATGCAAGCAGGTTATGGTGTCTTTAGAAGCTTGAATGTAGGTCAGTTTCTCGTGAAATCCATAATATTTCCTCAGCTCAGTAGTATGCGAGTACCGGGGTTCGAATCCTGGGGACTAGGATTTGACTCAAATGACATCCTATTATTTTCCCACAAGCATTCGGTAATCAATATGTTACAGTTAAAACCCGTTTTTATTTATAACGCGTTTTCTCTAGTTAAAACTATGATAGTTTTCATTAAATGCCTTTGTAACAAATAGAATTAACTACTTATCAAAAAAAAATATCAGTGAAAAATACTTAAAATTAACTAGAGAAAATGCGTTATAAATAAAAACGGGTTTTAACAGTAACATAAACACTGATGCGAAGTTTCAGGGTTTGGCTAATTAATGTGTTTGCTCCGCTCTGTTTAAAATTACATTATAAAGAGCTATTCCGCTTTACTCTAGAAAACATACTTTCATTTAACAAATTCATTGTTAAACTTAACTGATCTAAACTTCGACCATGGAATAATTTACATGAATGGAATTATTTATTTATTTTTGTTTAGAACTCTTTATTGCACTCGAAAATTAAAAAAAAAACAACAATAATAAAATTCTTAGAAATAACTTAAATGTAAACAGTACAATAGGCGGCCTTATCTCTCAGCGACATCTTCCATAGACATAACATATTTTATTACGAACACAGGCAATCTTCCAGGCAACCCTAAACAATAAAAAGAAATAGAGAGAATTATATTATTTCTGATCCATATACAGCAAATTTCAACCGAACCAGTTCAGCCGTTTTCACCTAATTAGGAATCATGCATCCAAAATTAATAACCCTAGTTATGTATGACCTAACAAGGAGTCTTACCAATGACATACGTTGTTCTCTATCAGAGACTAGAAGTAATATCTATCAGCCGGCCTAGCATGACCGCCAAGAGATATGTCGTGGACGAGAGAAGACAAAATAAGATGTAAGATATGGAGATATATTATAGTATCTCGACATCGACAATTTTGACAGAAAAGATATCTCGATCGACAAATATAACTATTTTTGATATTAAAAGTCGAGTTTTAAGTGTACTTGTCATATTAGACCCGGAAGAAATACAGCGATAATCGATTAAAACACGAGAAAACGGTCGACAAAATTTTGTCGTGGTTGTCATGCTAGGCTGGCTGGTGACCTATGTCCTAGTTATGGATGGAGTACTTACACAACGACTATTTAACTAAAATACTGTATACCGGAATAAAACGCGATTTATTATTTATATTGTTTAAATTAATATACAACGACTACTATGTCTATGACACTATCACTAGGAGACTAGAAATACATATTTATTTTACCGACTTAACTAAGAATTAAAATTGACACGACCTGCGAACACAGATGTTATTCGGTCGCCGGACACGACTGATTAATAATAAACAATATTTTTTTTTTTAAATTCATAGTTAGTAAAAATTTAACCAATTAAAATATATAGATATCATTCTTGCCACTGTTTTCTTATTTAAATAAAATACTGTATACCGGATTAAAACGCGATTTATTATTTATATTGTTTAAATTATATTTATCCGGACGTTTCGGATGCTTTTCAGCAACCGTGGTCGCGGGGAGACAGAAAGATGTTTTAATCCGGTATACAGTATTTTATTTCAATGTGTGATACTCGCGTTAATAAAAGACAATATTACTGTTTCTTGTCTTACTCTAATTTCTGAGATAAGACTTTCGAGAACTGAATATAACAAGAATCGACTACACATTGTATTGAGAAACTTTTGTAATATACTTAAAATCTGATAAAAACCACGTAAAGCTACTATCTAACTAGTCGAGAATGTGCTTGACTGCGTCGCTTGGCTAGACAGTTTACTTATTGATTTTGCTAGCGAATATCCTTTTTCATATCAGAACTGTCAAACTATTTAACTTTAACAAGGCTCTGCCATAGTGTCGATTTTAGTTGAATAGCACTACTACTAGACGAAGAAATAGGATACTGTGCTTTGCAATATAAAGGCAGTCTTCAGGGCCGGATTTAGATGTGTGGAGGCCTTGGGGCAACTAAGGAGTGGAGGCCCCCTGGCCCAATATAACTTTTATGTTTAAATATAATCATGTTTGTGCAAAGTACAGTAGGTACTAGGTATATGTAGGTAAAACAGCAAAAAATAATCAATCGGAAAGTTTTTTCAAAATTCTCTATTGTGGAGGCCCCGGGGCAGTTGCCATGGATGCCCTCCCCTAAATCCGGGCCTGGCAGTCTTTGTTAACACAAACAAAAGAAACTTAGCATGAAATGGAGCATAATTACTTTATAGACGTTATCAAGCCGCGGCAACTAACTTTGCTTATTTCTTTTCAAACTAATCATCTCTTCAATGCACTGCTATATTCTTGAACATTATCAATCAAGTGTAGACTCCTGCTCATCGTTCATAAAAATAATTACCGATTTAAAGTCAGAATGTAGTTTATAACATTTATCTAATATATAAAATTCTCGTGTCGCGGTGTTTGTGGTTAAACTCCTCCGAAACGGCTTTCCCGATTCTCATGAAATTTTGTGTGCATATTGGGTAGGTCTGAGAATCGGACAACATCTATTTTTCATCCCCCTAAATGTTAAGGGTAATCCACCCCTAAATTGTTTTTTTTTAATTTTTGGACGAAATTTTTTGTTTTTATTTTTTTATAATGTGGCATTAAAAAATACATACAACACCTGCTTTTTTGTCAAAAAATCTAGACCCGTGCGAAGCCGGGGCGGGTCGCTAGTAATTGTATAATATTATGTATTGTATATATTTTTATTTATTTATTGTATATCTTAAACTATTCTAGTTTACGCTATTCTGAGTATCTAAGTACAACATAATGTTACCACTTCTGCAACCACACCACCTTCCAAATATATTCCTTCATCTACCAATCCATTAGGCCACTCAGCAAAAAAAAGAACGCGCATTATAAGTCGATCATAATAACTTATAGCTATTTCATAAGACATTTGTACCTTCCCGCCGTGCGCTCCGATGGATCGTGGGTACGAATCCCACCTGGCCGACATGCTTATAATGTTCTGTAAGCATGTCTTTCCCACGTCAGGTAAGTTCAGGCACTACCGACCGGGTAACAATGGAAACCACCGTTCGTAGATGGAAAAACCGTGAAATGCATATTGCGCGTTTTGGTCCCAGTCTATAGATTTCCGAATGCTCGAAGTGAATAGTAGGTCGACAGCGCATCAGGCAAAAAACCGACAAGTATAACATAAACTTATAAAATGGCCAAGCCACACATTTTGACTTATGTAAAAAGTAAGTTTAAAGCATAAGAGTGACGTAGACACTCCTACTGGCTTATGAACAAAAAGGAATAATAATAATTAAAGTTTATTTCAGGCAATACCCATAGAAATTTAAATTTTACAAATCATAGTAATTTTCTACACAAGCTACTAAAACAGTCAAAAACAAGGCATAAATTGAAATTTAAAAGAAATACAGAGGTTAAAATTAAAAAATCTGAAATAATTAAGTTTTTTAGAGATATAAAAAACAAGTAAAATAAAAATGATAGTAATAACACATAAAACAATAATATTATTGATATAATCTAAAAATGTTAAAAATATAACAATAGCATTTTTTTTATTTAACATTCTGAGGCCTAGCATGACCGCCAAGAGATATGTCGCGGACGAGAGAAGACAAACTAAGATATGGAGATATATTATAACTCGACATCGACAATTTTGATAGAAAAGAAATCTCGAGCGACAAATATATATCTATTTTTGATATTAAAAGTCGAGTTTTACGTGTAATTGCCATGTTAGACCCGGAAGTAATAAAGAGATAATCGATTAAAACACGAGAAAACGGTCGACAAAATTTTGTCACACGGACAATTTCGTTTGTAGAATCGCGAATTTTCCACCAAAGAGATAACAAGATAGTCGCACTAAAATTTTGAATATTATTCTCCATTCACTCGTGGTATCAATCAGCCGAATGCAGAGCGAAATATGCACAGGTAAATCTGAAAATCAGAGCAACCACAAATGTATTTGCTTTCTTGTCTGCACAACAAATAATCCCCGAGTTTAATGATTATAACAGTTTCGACAGGCAACGAGGCAAGCCTCTGAATAAATAACTAATTGGAAGCGTAGTGAACCAACACTTTCCTATAGTTCAAAATAATCCTCTTTGAATAATAATGAACGTAGCCAGTCCTCATAATGATGTGATATCTAACAATAGAAGGCTCCCTAGAAAAACACTAAACAAACTGCCTGTCAGCATCAGCTTGAATTGTTGATGTAATATAAGATACAATTACGTAATTCCAAAATTTATTGGAAATTAATATCATATAAGTTGTTTGACAGATATATTTACAAAGTTGCTCTTATCAACTAAATTTCAAAATTCATGAGCTAAATAAATATTTTGAGTTTTATCACGGGTCGAGGACCAACAACTTGCGAGTAAGTATTCGTATCGACAATCTATCAAATTTTATTAGAAATCAGGTGGAAATTGCATACACAACCTCTCGACGAACAAACAGCGGAAGAAATAACGTCGAGATTATTAATTGAGGAAGAAAGAATTATAAATAACCAAGAAGAAACTGTTCCGCCCGCAGATACAAGTAAACTAAAGTATGCTTTCCTGCGATCAACCAGGACATTTTGCAAAATAATTGTATAAAAAACTAACTCATTATTTTTAAATAAAATACTATACACCGGATTTAAATTCTATTATTTATTATTTTATTTAAATTATTAATTATTATTTAAATTAAATATAACATTTAGCAACCGAAACGTCGGGATAAATAATTTAAACAATATAAATAATAAATCGCGTTTTAATCCGGTATACATATACTATTAATAAAAGAAAATATTAACTTATATTATTTATTATTAACTATATTTTTGTAAATATAGTACTTGTTTTATAAATATTGTAAAAAGAGCCATCTGATTTAAAAGTGTAGGATTCTACACACATTTCTGTGTCTATTTCTCTGATAATTTTTCTTATAAATCTTCTATGCTACGCCTGACCGAATAAATTATTTTTAAATCGGGATTCGAACCCGGGACTTCCAATACTAAACGCAACGCGCAACATAGCCACGGAGGAATGAGGATCACTTATAATTCAAAACGTATCAATAAAAAAGAAATATTATTGCTTACGCAATATACAAAAGGAAATAGAGTCAATTATAATAATTTTTATACGAATTGATATTCATTGTAAATATGTATCGGATGGAAAATACCGTGGTCTGACAAAGAACAGAATTTCAAAACGCTACATTATATCGAACCTGCATTAAGCTGCACTATTTTGCCATATTTTGAGGGTCTCAAATCTTTCCATATACAATATAAATTTGCGTTTTCTTCACGTGGCATTCATCAGCTACTCGAACGCCTGCCTAACACTTGCCAGCCGGAAACGGTTTTCCACAGTGATTCCATCCCACTTCTGCGCTTGCACAGTCAATATTTCCTACTTTTTCCGGAGCACTTTCCTTCCATATTTTCTATCAATCTTAGGTGCACCTTTCGTATCCCACATACACACGTATGTATATATTGTCAAAAGTAACTCTTCTCATGTTCATGTTCCTTAAGAGCGCCCAACCCGTCTTACTTTTCATACAAAAGCTCGTACGTAATTATGGCGATGTAACAGATTTTTCTTTGAAACTTTTGAACTAATAGGTATCTCGTCCACTATATCTAGGTTTCTATCGAAATAAAATATCAATATTTTCAGAAATAAATTCAGTATACGCCTCCAAAAAACAGCTTTTTTGCAAAAATTTACCTGAACTTTGGGCGATCATAATGTACTCATAAATTGTAAACATAAAGATTTTTTTATGATAGAAACCTTGCAAATGTAACGGAGATTCTAAATTACAAAAAAAAAATTCACAAACTTGTAAGGACTACTGAAAAATACGTATTTCCTAGATCAAGTTTTATGAAATTTCCGCACACTATTTTTCGTTCAATGTTATCGCGTTCTCACTCACTCGTTAGCGGTAGAGGTATGCGCTGCATGAAACAAAAAGCATTTCAACCATGCTCGCGTTGATGATAGACGAACCGTGAAGGGCCCACTTAATCTTCTTACGTTACCGTAGCATTTCCAATATAATTTACCAAAGGTTTGCCTTCGCTATAAATAGAATAAAGTCTTTTCCTGTCCCTAAAATTCTACTAAAATCAATTTAAAATGATAAATATGTTTTCTATGTGCACTTGAGTCAATTAATCTCGGACTACCTACGTAATATACGGTACCTATGTAAAAGAAATAGATTTTTTTCTCTGAATTAAGTAATTAACTAATAATAATAGATAAGTTTAATTAAATATTATAATATAAGATTTCTATTAAAAATATAATTAGGTAGGCTGCTTCAAAAAATTACCTAATCATCTACTTAGGTATATTAAATTTTTATAACATTCAAAATAATAGTTAATGCCAATGTGACTTAATATGGGCTTAAATATAATGACCACCAAAAAATACTTTGATACCCTAAGCTTTCAAACCGAAAACATATACTAAACACCAATAAATATAGTCTAAAATTATAGTAGTAAAACTAGCTGTTTTAAAATGCAAATAAACACTATAAGAAGGTTCACTGTTTTATGCACTGCCTCCCCTCTCCCTCATTGTGTAATATGACATTCGGCTCACCCATACTCACTAAATCCCTCAAATATGTTTTCCAGTCCTCTAAATAGGCGTCAAACGTCCACCAGTCTCAAACTCCGTTCGATAAAGGATTACAAAAATCACTGGGAATCGCGGGAAGTCCTACCTCCAACTTCACCTAATCACTACATAGTATGAAACAAAGTCGCTTCCCGGTGTCTATCTGTCCCTATGTACCTATGCTTGGATCTTTAAAACTACGCAACGGATTTTGATCCGGTTTTTTTAAATACAGTGATTCAAGAGGAATGTATATGTATAATTTGTCAAGGTTTTTTGTAAATTGTTTGAAATATAACGATAATTGTTGGAAGTTAGTATTGAAAAAGAGAAAACGCTGCCTTATCCATTGAAGATATATCAAAATAATGCATGGTGGGATATTCCTCTTTTATACATCTACAAATAGTCCGCGATGGCATATATCTATCTTATAATATTATTAGCATATAAATTAAATGAATATCTTAGAAGTTACCGCAAAAATTATTTCGCGTGAAAATATCTAAATACAAGCGCGTTTCTCACACCGATGTAAGGGGACTCGCTTGACGCGATCATCACCTTACGATGGACAAAACATGTAGGCATAATAATATACTTACTCTACTATCCGTGCGAAGCCGGGGCGGGTCGCTAGTATCAAATAAAGTGAACCTTAAGGTAGCGTTCCGATCTTGACTGCCGCGACTCGGCAGTCGCTGCAAGCACTGCCAACTGCTCAGCAGCGCGACCACATTCATTCCGATCGTAACTGCCAGGCAGTGTAGCGTAGCATATAACCTGTAAACAAAACATAATACATATTATTAATCATACATTAAAATAACAATTATAAATAATATTACAAATACTTACCTTTTAAATTCTATCTAAAAATAAAAATTAAATTTCATTAAATATTATAAATATTCTAAAAACAAATTATTACTTACGATGTTGTGCGCGTGGACCGTTGATGTTCCTTTCACTTTTTGCGATGGATACCAGTCGGAATGCAAACTGTGAGCGCGAAGCTTGTGTCACTTTAACTTATCATAAATTCTCATGAAATCGTTAGAAGTCATAAATTATTATATTTATTAGTAGTGTTCTACGTTATATATTTCTTGTAATTAATTGTAAGAACAGTAATAAATATTAATAGTGAACAAGGGTGTTATTAATTCAAACTAAATATAAACTTTATTTGTTTTAGGACCTTATGTCCTAAACCTGGTGACCCCGACGTGATCATCTGAAAGGAAAACAAGAAGTGGAAGGAAGGTACATTTTCCGGATTACTATCGACCGTGAAACGGTCTCGGCAGGGGAGTGATGTAGCGTAGCATATAACCTGTAAACAAAACATAATACATATTATTAATCATACATTAAAATAACAATTATAAATAATATTACAAATACTTACCTTTTAAATTCTATCTAAAAATAAAAATTAAATTTCATTAAATATTATAAATATTCTAAAAACAAATTATTACTTACGATGTTGTGCGCGTGGACCGTTGATGTTCCTTTCACTTTTTGCGATGGATACCAGTCGGAATGCAAACTGTGAGCGCGAAGCTTGTGTCACTTTAACTTATCATAAATTCTCATGAAATCGTTAGAAGTCATAAATTATTATATTTATTAGTAGTGTTCTACGTTATATATTTCTTGTAATTAATTGTAAGAACAGTAATAAATATTAATAGTGAACAAGGGTGTTATTAATTCAAACTAAATATAAACTTTATTTGTTTTAGGACCTTATGTCCTAAAGCAGTATCGGCGAGTGTAAATACCGCCATTTTTATTTTAGAGCACGTACAAAAATAGAGGGTCGCGCTGCCAGACTGCTTCACAAGCGGCTGGGCAGCGCTGCCACTCGTGCGCAGCTTGGCCGCACGACCCGGTCGCGTGCATCGGAAAGCTCTCTATGCATGATCATACAGAGCGGTGCGTTGCTGCCCGGCAATGACTGCTGGGTCGCAGCTGCCGAGTCGCGGCAGTCAAGATCGGAACGCTACCTTTACCTACTCTCGTATGTAGATATCACAAATAAATAAAAGCTTTAAAGCATTCATATTTGTCTTATATTGAAATATGTTACCCATCAAATACCTCTGTAATGTACACTTCAAAGGACTGCATGGCTTTGACAGTTTCAATAATGTTTAAACATGTATATACTATATGTGTGAATTTAACGGAACATGAGTTAATATTGGTCCGAACCTGAGGCTTCAATGAATTCGGCAAAAAGCGCATGCAACTGTAGAATGCTTTACATTCTACGACTACCTACTGTAATCCGATAGTGTTTAATCCTTTGATTATAAATAATCTAAGGTTTAATCAAAGGATTAAACACTATCGGTTTACCTGCCGGCCTAGCATGACAACCACGACAAAATTTTGTCGACCATTTTCTCGTGTTTTAATCGATTATCTCTTTATGTCTTATAGATCTAACATGACACACTTAAAACTCGACTTCTAATGTCAAAAGTAGAGATATTTGTCGATCGTGATATGTTGTCGATGTCGAGATATAATATATCGAGATATCTTATATTTTAGTCTGTCTGCACTCGTCCGGGCTGAACTTCAATCTACTCAGTTTATTGTACCGGTAAATCATGCTTTAGACGAGATTCTCGATTACTTCCGGAAGTACATAACATGGTAGACCCTAAGTAATTAAACCGATGGCTGAAAGCTCTAACTGTCGATATTAGAATTGGAAGGGGCCGAATCATTTCCCAACCGCACTACCAAATTATCGCACATATAAAATCGTATCATATAAATGAAGTCTTAATAGTTTATTAACGCAACATAGGTACAAAGTGAGACGCAGTTGACTGAATTTAATATTCGGTATCCAAATATACTATGAAAAGCTTTTGATACAGAAATGTTGACTGTCATTTCATTACATGAAACTGTAATTAAGCAGTGAAGGTACACAAAATTGATGAAAATTCAAATTAATTTTGCCTTTATTTTTGGATAAATTGCATTGTATACAAGCGACCCGCCCCGGCTTCACACAGGTAGTAGGGCATATGACTAGGTACATGGTTTCAAACCAAGACAACAAACAAACCACGATCAAGACATCCCATTCAAGACAAACCATTGGTTTGTCTGTCGTAGGTTCGCGCGCGATGTAAATTTTGCGTTAACTCCTAAGATATTCATTTAAATTATATAGTGTGAAATAACAGTATTATTATCTTGAAATGCATGAAATGCTTAAGGTAACTAACATATTTAAATTGATAACTATTAATACAGTATCTGTCTAAATAGCATTTCAATTAATAGAATGGGTATTATAGTAAGCTATCCTTAAAAGATAATTATATGCCATCACGGACTTTTTTGTAGATCTATAAAAGGCGAATATCCCACCATTGACCATATATTATTTTGATATATCTCAAAGAGCTTTTTCGGTGAAACCTCCCAGGCGACTCGATATTTTCCGACACATCCAATAATTATCGTTATATTTCAACCAATTAACACAAAACTTCAACAAATTATATACTAAAACCGTCTTCATGAATACCTCAATCTAAGTAAAAATCTATTCAGTAGTTTTTGAGTTTATCACAAACAGATAGACAGACAGACGCGGTGGAGGACTTTGTTTTATAATAATATGTAGTGATGTAGTTAACTGTCAAACTAATTTTGGGTTGCGCCTAATTTTAATATAACGACGATTTAGATATTTTATTTATTTTAATATGTTGGATATCGACAGACGGGCATGAGGCTGATGGTAGGTGATACCTCAGCCACAGAACATCAGTTAATGAAGCGCTGTCGATCTACTTTTTACTTCGAGCATTCGGAAATCCATATACTTGTAGCGACATCTATAATCCGCTACAAGAATCAATACAAAGACGTCAATTCCTGAATCGCGCTATCAAGTTTCTGTGCGCGCTAACTATATATACAACATCTCGACATCAACCACTGGGGCCTTAGGGCCGGCCAGTCAGTGGTTCGACTGGTCGAGGATCCTCCCTTTAGGTTGGAGGAAGACCACACCTCCCTTCCTCCACAGACTGAAATCGAAACTATCTTTGAACGGTGGTTCGTTACCCGGTCGTAATTTCGATATTCCTCCCACCCGATCAATGCCCGAAGTTACCAGATGTGGGGAAGACATGCTTACAGAAAATTATAATCGTGTCGTCCCGATGGGATTTGAACCTACGACCCACGTGTTCTACCGAACATGCCAACGAGCATGTCAAAAAAGTACTCGTAAGTGTATATACATTGTATATTAACTATAATTTGCCTATCCAAGTTATTAACTATTGTTGCTCTTTTCGAACATAAAAAGATATAAAGAGTTTGAACGTTGGGTTGTTTGGTACCCTTTTTTACAGAGTGAAGGGTTCTTATCACCCTTCCAATCTGCCTGATATGTCATATGAGCACTGGGAGTAACCCCTCATCTCATCCCTCAGTTCGCCATAATGGAGCCTGAAGCATCTGAAGATCCCCGTCACATCTAGTGCCCGGATTGGGCATAACTCTCCCCTGCCCAGCCTGCCACCAAGCCCGGATCCACCGTTGTGTACACGATGGACATACCCACAACCCTAATAGACTTGTGACGTCACAGTTTCACTGTCTATTGAGATCGATAAATAGGTATATTAAATCCAATGCCTTTATAAAATAAAAACAACGCTTTCGCGAAAAAGAAACCTAAACATGAATTTATAATTTAAATAAGCACCTAAATAAAATTATGTTATGTAAATTGTATGCAATTTAATTTGATATCCTTTGAAGTTGTTTAAATTTCTTATGTATTTTTCGTGAGCGAACAAACTAACACTTTACATGTAAATTAATTTAGAAGTGTTTACCCCACCAATTTGTCATACTCTGTGACTGTGACCATAACCTTTTTTGAGTTTGTAATAATATTTACTTCTGCCTGTGGTATTGGACGACGAAACATCTGTCAAATGTCAAAAGTCGACATATGTCAGTCGATTCCGCCATTGTAAAATATAAAGGTATATAATATGTATATTGTCACTTTATAATTGGTTTTGTTGTGAGTGGTGTTATTAATTTTTATTGCAAAGCAAAATTTATCGGTGTACAAAATGCCGAAAAATATAACTAGTGAAGTGCGAGAAATAATATTAAAAGTTAAGGAATTCATGGACGAAGAGAAACGTATGCAAGTTCCTATTATTCCTCTCAGTAAAGTGTATGTAAGAGTTTCTGCCGCTACTGGTATGTATGTATAAAATAATTTTTAATTTAAATATATTTCAAGTTATTTCAACAACCTACGCGTCTATAATAAAAGACCGACAATATGACAAAATTGAATAGATATATATATTCAACCACTTCAATTTAATACATATAATGTAGGATTGTATTAATCTAGTTAATAGTTCGTAAATCCTAAAAATCTCATTGAGAAAATTTCATGCAAATATGAAATTTTCAGTTTAAAATTATATGCTTCATGATTAAGAATCTTTGTTTTTCTTTAAGACAAATACTGTCACATGAAAAATATTTTAAAACTAGGTAATGGTCTACAGTGACCTGAATACATACAATAAATCTCTTAAAACAAATACATACACAGAGATTAACACAAAACAAATTTTAATACCACATATAAGAAGAAGAGCAAACATTATATTTCCATCCATATCCAACTAACTAAACTGTTTAATGTAATCAAATTTATATTGTTATAGGTGTGTCGGAACGCACTGTTTTAAACATTGTCAAGGAAGCCAGACTTGTAGAACAAGGTTTGTTAGATCCTGAAACCTTAAAAAAGAACCCCAAGAAAAGAGTACGGACAAAAGGTAAAATTGAAGTAGATGAATATGATTTACAAGTCATAAGAAGAAAAATACATGAATTTTACACATTCAAAAAAGAGGTGCCTACAATAAATAAACTGCTGCAAATATTAAAAGAAGAGATTAATTTTAAGGGTTCACGGGAGACATTAAGAAAGATTCTTCGTAAAAATGGATTTCAGTTTAGGAAAACTAAAAATAGTAAAGAGAAAGAAGCAGTACCAGAGGCGACATTGTCTGTCCCTCCTATGGTACCTCCTTACATACACACTATGTTCAGTCACAAGAATATACAGTAACAATAATATTTGTTACTTTGGTCATAATAATTTCATATAATTATGGTCATATTTTGTCAAACCTAACCATAGGAAAGTTTGATGCTTTATCAATTAAATTAACACTTTACTTGTGGAAAAGAAGAGTTAATTGTCCTAATATTCACACTAATAAAGAATATTATGACTGTTAGAAATAGTATTGAATGTAATTCCACACAATTAATAAGCATTGAATTGTTTGGAAAGTCTTCTTGGTATTGGAGACTATCTCATTAAATTGAGATATGCATAATATTCATTTCTATGTTGTAGGAGTTTTTGATATTAATTTTAAATTACTAAGGAAATGTTTTTTTTCCACCTAGTATTGAAAATAGATGTGATTCTTATGTTGAATAAGGCAACCCTAAACTGATAATACCTAAAAGTAGTCTATATTAATCCATGAGAGTCACTGTGATATGTTACAGTTAATAATTTAAATATCATTAATAATTTGTAAAAAACCATCATGTAAATGGGGTAAGTAGACTCAAAAATTAAACCCAGGGCAAGGGGTCTTTGAGACAGTAAAGTCCCCTTAACAACAATAGCCAAGTAATTCTCTGAACCATTTTTTTTATTACTCCTCAAGTGTTATTTATAAAACGACAATCCAAGGGTCTTTAGAGGTGATTTATTTAAATTAATTGGGGACAGGGACAAGTATTGATGTTGCTGATACATTATACATTTTACAGCGGAAAATTTAAATTTAGTATTGTAACTGTGGTTTGATATTGGTTATTTTTAAGAATTATCATGATATATAATCATTGTTAGTGATTTTTAAAAACATATTTTAAAGTATGAATTTTTAATAATACAATGGCATATATTTCTGGAATCTCATTTTTAATATTCTTACCCACTTCTACAACTTAGTTATAAGACATATAAGGAAATCTCTTTTTAGTTTAGTGTATAAAATATTGTATATACTATAAAATGGAAGGTTTTGGGTTTATAACCCACAGTGGGACTAAAAGGTTTATATTACCAAGTGTATGTTCTTGAGTAAAGCTATTATCTATAGAATCTTGCTAACAGTATAAGAATTATTAATTTTGCTACATACTAGAGCATTTTTTATGAAATATGATTTTTAAATTCAAATATTTTTTGATATTATGATTTTATATATTGTATAGGAGTTTCTTATGTTGGTGGTAATCTCAGCTTCGCTGCAAATGAATTATACATAATATGATAAAATGTTTTACTAAATTTGATAGTATGATGAATTGACTTTTGAATTTAAAATTTTCTGAATATAATTATGTTAATAAGGTTTTGTGTATGATATAGCGACACAATATGCTGACAGCAGTCTGCATTATTGTATAGATCTCTTAGGAGTTAGGGTTAAGTTATAATTTATAAAAATGTATTAATGATAAAACAACTAAAGTTCATGTTCTCTTATTGAGTTCTGATTACTGGTCTTCCGAACTTTTGTATTCAATCAACACCGTTTTGTTTTTACAAACATTCAGTGTACATAATAGTTTTCCATTGTCAATCAATATTACTTTAAACATTTTATCTAAACTATATAAATGAGATATTGTGAAATTGATATAAAGTAAAGGACGGGTGAAGTTCCGCTAATGCTAATAAAACATTAAATCAAAAGTGTTGATGGGAAGACTTGAAGCGAAATCTCTTTATAATAATTCATAGGACAAATGGCCTTAACGCCATCCCCTTAATCAGTATTATGAATTCTTATGAGTCTTTGAATATACGACATAGGTATACGACACAGTCTCGTTCTCTCATCGACAGCAATAAATAATAATATTGCTCTTAGAAATTGTGCTATATCTGTTTTGAGTACGAGTGTTAATGTTGCGTATTATGGAACATTTATTATGTTTTGGCATAACACTTTGATGTACCTACCAATAACAATGTATCAAATGTTTGTATTTAGAGTAAATCTTGATACAAGATTAAGTAAAATAAAAGATGTATCAAACAAAACTGTATTTTTATTACATATATATTTTTGTATTTCTTGTATATGCAAAATTATTTAGGAAACAAAAATAAAAGAAAATATAGTTTATTTTCAGCTTTATTCATAGAAGCACGACATATAATTCTCTTTCTAAATTGACAAATAAAATTAATACTGACGATAATTTTACATAATTCCATATAATATAAACTTCAATACATAGGACATTGGAATACACATTCAACAAATAAGCATTTTACACATATTCTTCTATATTTTCTGAAAGTTTCACTACAACAATTTAATGCTTTATAACAGACAATTCTCGATATATAATCATCATACCTATACATATAACATAACATATTTCATCATGATCTACCAATATTGCTTTTAGAAAAATTATCTTGAACAGCTATATTAAATAACTATGTAATAAAAATCGTATAATAATTGCTTATAATAATATATTTATATATTTATTTTTATATAAATATTACTCTGGTACACATGAAACATTTTAATTCAAACTAATTTTATAATAAAAAAACTAACAATTCACCCTAAAAAAAACATGTTATAATAGAAATTATTACCTGAATCTGTTATAACGATTATCATATAATATGAAGTCAAGCGGATTTTGAATTATTAATCAGTACTAATATAATGTACCAACTACATTCCCTTATCTATATATGCATATATAATAACGGCTCTGAACGAATTGTTCACTATTAAGATAACAATACATATAAAAATAATTGTATTTACTTATAGTAAGAGATCTAAATCACACATCGTCTTTCGTGATTCTGACTGAAAAGTAATCTTTGTCAAACTTAATATGTCCATACGCAGTTATTGGGTTGATTAATTATGGATATGTCTTCAAAAATTGGTGCACTTTGTTAATTCGCCAATCCTGTTATAGAACTCTATTACGTCTCGTAATATCAATATTTTTTAAATAATAACAATGTTTTTCCAATATTTTGTTTAAGGTAAATAGGAATAAAATGTTTGTAACCAAAATAGGTCAAATATGTCTCTAATTACAAATAATTTTTATAATTAATAAAATTTATGTGAATTCCTGACATTCCTAGTGAAGCAGTCAAATTTCTGTGCCCATTTCAATGATTTATTTTGGCAACCATCTATGAATTCATTTATGTAGCTGTTGTCTTCAATAAATAACACTTTTCATACGGTAAGGAGACAAATGAAAGACGATATTTATTTTAGATCTTAGACCGTCAACATATAACTGTGTATGATTAAAAACAAAATTTATTTTAATTCCTTACTATAAATTAAACTATATTAGATCATCTATGCATTACACTAGTGATATTTCAGAACATAGTACAGTAGAATCTCACTAATCCGGCACTTCAATAGACCGACACGTCCAATAATCCGGCAGACGTAGAACATGAACACAAATACATTGTATTCCCTTTATAATATTCTTTATTTTATTTATTATGAATTTTTCTATACAATCCAGTAATCCGAACATTAAAAATAATCCGGCACCATCTGGTTTTAATAGTGCCTGATTGTTGAGATTCTACTATATTTCCATATACCTATGAAAACAGATGATATGGTTAATATGCTGCAGAGATCCCCAAGCTTTTTTCTTTTCTTTCTAACATAGTGAAACCCACTAAACACTCATATTAACTTTTTGCAAATTCATCAACATCGAATGTATAAATTAGACAGCCAGTACCGTGCTTCTCACTCAGAATGACGTAATTTTCTAAGTAGTGTATCGTTGTAGATCACTTTGAGTATCATAGATGTGATTTTTAGATCCGTGATTACTAGACATCTTTATGGCGAGGGCACGAACGAACAAGTCAAAGAATATCTATCTGGAATAGACAATTAGTATATAATACCTAGTCTTAAGCGTCCTCTGAGTTTTTATTTGTGCCAGTAGTGGTAATATTCAAAAAGATTTACTTACGTATTTTAAAACTAATAAAATATTGATTTGTCGATTTTGACAATTTGTCAGATTCACCTGGTTTATTCTCATAGAAATGATAATTCATTGGTTTGAGGTCTCGAGCGCTACTTTTGGTTTTGACAAGTTTTCGTGATAACGGTTATGTTAATAAGTATATCGATATGGTATAGTATGTAACATATAACCGTTATAAGTGACGTTTTGATATATAAAACTCATGTCTATTGGTCTCCTCCTATTGGCAGAAACGCTACAAAAAGTCCCAATCTAGATATAGGTTAGGTACTCTCAAAAGACTATGTAGTTTGTCCACTCTGTTTACATAATCTATCTACCCTATCCATTCTATAACTTGTTACTTTTCATATCTGGGTTACCTGGTAGAAATCGCCAACAGGCGATAAGGTCGCCCCTTGTACATCAAATATATTTATGTATGTAAGTTATTTGATTTTTATTATTGTGTACAATAAAGATTTTTATTATTATTATTAATCTACAAATGCCTCGTGCCCCGGCGATAACGACGTCTAGTAATAACCAACCAACAGTCAAATGCAACGCATCAACCATGTCATATGTATCATGAATATAATGTTTGTAATTTTAAACATAACGCATTTCAGTACAAAATATTGCTTCAAAATAAGCATTAAATTATATTATATAGCCTAACTACAAATGCAGACGAATTCATCACATGATTTTACAAATCACAATTAGTGTCTTCTCACTACCTCCCTCCCCCTTCCCTCCATCACAAACCAAAATAAGAAAACAGCTGTTACAGCATCTTAAATACCACAATGTATCAATAAAAAAGCTATGCATTTTGATTTAATGCCCAGTTTACACTATTCCAGTCCCGCTATCTAATCTAGTGCTGGATTACAACTGGAAAAATGTTTATCGGGCAATACATTCACTATGTTCCAAAATAAAGTAGAGTAAGGTTCAGAGGCCCAAGGATAAATAACTAGCGAGAAAGAATTGTCTATCTGTCACATATATGAGAAACTATTTGAAATTGCATACAAATGACTACCTCATAAGTTGTTCAAGCGCGGGCTTTATAGGATATTTTGGACACACTATAATAAGGTATCAATTCTAGACTACAAATGGCCTACAATACTTTAAGCATACAAGACAAATAATTGCGCAATACATTCAAGTCTAAAGAATTGACATATTTTGAAAAAAAAAACAATCTATGTTTATAAAATACTAATTTACCATTGTAAAAATTAGTACAATATAAGAAATATGATATTTCGACCTAATGATACTTATGGTTTTACTAATAAATGTTGTATTAGCTACAAGGAAATAAGTCACACACATTTAAAGTAAATGAAAATAAATAATGTGGCGATTAAATAATTCGCCGTATCAACCACTTTGGTTGTCGTCCAATAACTATTCGTCTAATAAATTTCAAATAATAAAAGCGGCTTACACAACTTTTATTAGCAAGACACATCTATAACATTATTTTTTTAATCTATAACAAATCTGAATTAAGTATGTACTAGTGAATATATTTTTTATTATTTATTATCAATATCAAAGCATAACCAATTCGCCAGCTGTCATCGCATTTGTCAAAAACAATAAATTATAAAAATGACATTGACAACTGAAGGACTAGATCTATGGTCATATAATAAATTAAAAAAAAACCGAGTAGATAATTTTTTTTATCAAAATTATGTAACAAATAACTTTCAAAAATTGTTTTTGTGCTGATTTAAGGGCTGGCTCAGCAAAGTTGAAAGGAAGTTCACGACTTATATCGGTCAGGTAAATAAAACAGATAGAATAGAAGTAAAAAGTTCCATAAAATACAGCGACATTTGTAAGTCAATTAACATTGTAATAAGATAGTTTTGTTTGATGTATTTAGAAGTATTAGTCATAATAGGCATTTTGTTTTATTACTGTCTTCTTTAAATCCTAAAAAGTTGATATTACAAGTATCAATTTATGATCACTTATAAAATAAATTGAATCTAATGAAAAATATTATTCCTTAAAATGCTTTGATAACAGTTACCTTACTTATTAGTAAATTATAATAAAAATTAGTAACTTTAGCAAGTCAATATGTCTGAATGTGTTTGTAACTGTCATACCATATTTTATTCTGTCATGATTGTTGTTATTTAACATAATTCATCTTCATCTTCATCAGCTTTCTTGTTGTCAACATACACACTATCTCCGGCATAGTTTTGCATGTTTGTTGATGTCTGAAAGTAGTGAATAGTATTCATAAGCCAAATTGTACCTTCCAAAATGTACTTAATTTTTTTAGAGAAATAATTTAAAAATTAATAAGAATAGAAAAGATTGCCATATTGAATATAGAGAAAGAAAAAATATGCAATTAATTACCAGAACGGTAAACAGGTATCAAACTTCTTTTCAATTATTTATTTTGGTTCGAGCCCCGGGGAAACAAAAATTTTTTTTTGTTTGGCACAGATCACCTTGATTGTAAAGAAGAATGAACAGCGAAACAGACAAAGACCGCACCCACTAACCTACCCCTCAGGAACTAAATCTACACTAATATCATAAAGAAGAAAAATTATTATAGTATATTTGTATGTTATGAATAAACTCATAAACTACTGGACCGATTTTAAAATTCTTTCACCAATAGAAAGCTACATTATTAGCAAGTAACACAGTAAGTATAGTACATCTACATTGCACCCGTGTGAAGTCGGGCCATGATACTAATTTTCAATAATTTAGACTGTTCTAGCATAGATAAATACACTTATAAAACTGACTTTAATCACTGTCATCATACTAACTTCACCAATATTAGCACTGACATAGGACGGGGCAGCATTTTCGATCACAGCTGCCTTTGGAACAGGTTCGATTCCCTCCGGCAATTGTATGGTACCAGCAAGCCGGGCGTACTCCACGTCCATGCTCCGTATAAACGGCGACGCAAGCGCCCTCTTGGCATTTTCACGGTCTTCCTCGTCGTATGCTTGTATCAACATTTCAAGAGTTTGCATCTCCGGCACCTCACAGTTGTTGCCCCACTCCTGTTACATACATACATACATATACATCACGCCTCTTTCACTCCTGTTGTCATTCAATAATAGGTTATTGCACTGGCTAATTACCACAGACAAACATTTTATTGTCTATGACACACTTGTGTCATATAAAATCAAAGAAGGGCTCGGAACTGGTTAATTTTTATTTTCCAAAATATGGGACTGACTGAGATACCATGATATTAATTTTAAAGAGTAATACACACTAAACTTACCACACTATTTTTTTCAGTATATAACTAAAAACAAAAGAATATTAACAAAAACCTTTATTATTTCGGTTAAGTTACCATAATAAATTAACTGGTTTCCGAGCCCTAAATCAAAAGTATAAAAAGAATATAAAATTTAAGATGCATTAACAAAGTGAAAAAACTGTATTCTTCGCAATTATGCCAATAATTGATGAAGTGTAACTTTTAATATATCAATAATTACTTATAATAAATAATAATTTTACTTATCCATTGAACAAAAATTCTCTAGAAAAAGGTTATTTACCAAAATGGTAAATGGGGCTAATGTAATAGAAGATAGTTAAAATAGGTAGGTACTAAAAAAAAAATCCAAGAGGACACAATTTTGTCATCAATAGTAGATAAAACAGTAACATCGACTCGGTACATTAAATGTATTTACCAAAAATTGAGGCTGAATATTTTTTTTTGTCTTCTTGTTTGTTCATGCTAATCAAAATCAAATGGATTTAAATGGAGTTTTCATAGAAAGAAAAGGCTTAACCTGCAACACCACCTAGTATAATAATATAGATAATTGTGGAAATACTGGTCCTACCTCTTATCTGATTCAATATACCTAACCGGTACCAGGGACTGAATACCGGTTAATTTTTGTTAATATTCTTTCGTTTTTATTCATATTTACTGAAAAAATTACTGTGGTAAGTTTAGTGTGTATTACTCTTTAAAACTAATATCATGGTATCTCAATCAGACACGTATTTTGGAAAATAAAAATTAAACGGTTTCAGTCCCTGATTGGTACCTATTACCAATGTAATGCGAAATTCTCTACCTGTGTCTGTCTTTCCCGATTCCTACAATCTTGACGTCTTCAAAGCCAAAGTGAATAGGCTTCTTCTAAGTAAGCATACTCCCATTTAGATCGCATCTGCGCTTACCATCAGGCAGGATTGCTTTCAAATGTTTACTTATTCTTCATAAAAAAAAAAACATTTATTACCTTGTAAGCCTTCTCAGCAGCAACGGTGTCTCCTCTAGCCAGCTGAACCAGAACGATAGCGACTGTGAGCCGTCCCACAGCAGCTGTATAGCCAGTCTCCAGATGGAAACCAATTTCCCGCCTCAGGCTGTCCACTGCCTCATCATACTTCTGCAGCTTGACGAGCAGACGAGATGCTTTGCTGATGTACTCTGTGCCTTGATGTTGGCTACTTTCCACCTAGGGATATAAATCGTACATATAAACTACTAAATATTACAGCAAACAGTAGTTTATATGTTATATTAGCTTGTTTGTAGGTAAATACTTGCCTGTATTTACCTACAAACAAGCTTTTTTATTCTTACCAAAAAGTGTATTTTTGATCTTAAAACTTCTTTAATGGGTTGGTAGTAAGTCGGATTTTAAACTATAGCTAAGAATATATTGCTTTTATCTCATTTTACATAAGCAAATAGGTATTGTAAAATTAATATGGTAACCAATATTATAATATACATAACACTTTTGTTATGAAGCACATATTACCTAATGAAAATACAAGCTATATAATAGAATTGTTATGAGAGATTTGCTATGCAACACCACTGATCTACTGAAAACGTTACTATAATGGTCTAAGAGCCCGTGGGAGATCGTCCTTCACCGATTTGATAACCAGATGAGACGTATTTTTTATTAAATATTTTTTATAAACAAATATGCCTATAATTGCTTGCCTATCGAAAAGTGGTCATGGCTATTTTTTTTTTTTTTAAATTGATTAATTAATTTTTTTTTAATTTAATTTAATTTTTAATGTTTTATTTTAAATTTTATTTTTGTTTTATTTTTAATTTTATTTATCTATTTATTTATTTATTTTTTTATTATTTTGACTTACCTGTTTACACCTGCTTGCCAGGTAGTTATACACTGAAATGAGTAGGCAAGCATACCTAGGCATATTCTGTGTATCAAAAACTATCAGTCAAATAAATTTCATTTGGTTATCAAAAGTATGAAGGTGATGAAAAAAAAATCGATAAAAGTTAATTTAATTAAAAATAGCCATGACCACTTTTCGATAGGCAAGCAATTATAGGCATATTTGTTTATAAAAAATATTTAATAAAAAATACGTCTCATCTGGTTATCAGATCGGTGAAGGACGATCTCCCACGGGCTCTCCTACTATAAATATAAATAAAAATCGACAAAACCGTAATTTGCTAGTTTATTTAGAAACCAAAAATATATCAGCCAAGCGGTTGACGGAATATAAAAATTATTATATTTTTACACTGACCGAAGACACATCAGCTGCCTGCTGGAACAATTTCACAGCGAGTTCCGGAGCCTTCTCCTCGATGACTTTAGCAACTTTGTCCAGGACATTTGCACCGGCATCGCCCGAGCCATGTTGTTGATACAAATGGCTTGAATTGCATGCCATATTGTACAGCTGTGACAACATTATCAGTATAATAGTGAAGGGTGATGTGTTAAAATGATTAACTGGATGCTGTTAAGCAATACAGTGTCAAACCACAAAATGATATAAATGTTAATTCTGATACCAATCGCTTCCTTATGAGCTGGAGTACATTTTTCAAAAGAGATATAATATTATATCATTTAAATCGTTTTAATAGCAAAAATACTGAAAAAACTAGGGGGCACGAAAACTTAAAATGTAACATATAATGCACTATATTCTATTACTTTTATTACTACCATGAAAAACGATATACATTTAGTGTAATAATAATAATCACAAATCATCTATTATCTCTTTTATTTTTTAAAAGAAATTTGTTAAAACCTAATTAAAACTTCAAACTATTTTTTCTCAAAATGGCAACCATGTGAGTTGACACTGTAATGCTTAAAATCGTCCAACTATTCCTTAATGTTAAATGTCACAACAACTTTATGATATTATTTTACGAATAAAATAAAATCTTAAACTGCGCATTTCATATTTATTCTATGGAATACCAAATACTTAGAATCTAATATATAAAATTCTCGTGTCACGGTGTGCGGGACCGAACACGAACGGCCTCCGAAACGGCTCGACCGATTTTCGTTATCCTTAGCGTGCATATCGGCCAGGGTGAATATTCGATCAACATCTATTTTTCATCCCCCTAAATGTTAAGGGTAATCCACCCCTAAATTTTTTTTTTAAATTTTTGGACGATATTTTTTGTTTTTATTTTTTTATAAGTAATGTGGCATTAAAAAATACATACAACCCTAAATTTTTACTTTTTTATCACCAACCCCTGCTTTTTAGAAATTATTTACATGGCAAAACAACGATTGCCGGGTCAGCTAGTAATATATAAAGTTTGAAATAGTAATGAAATGTGATCATAGGCATATACACAATTTGCAGACAAAATAATATGAATATTTAAAAATGTATTTTTAACTTACTTCCTCTGGCGACGACAGTTCCTTACTCACAATAATAGCATTCTCTATAGCCTTAGCGGCATGAAAGAAGGCGCGATTCTTCTCGTATAGGTCAGCTGCTTTCATGTGACATTCCATCGACTTTTTCATTTCCCGAGAAATACGGTAACATTGAGCTGGAATACATTAAGATAGCATGAATTCTTGATTTGAATAACCTAACTTTAAAACACATCAATTTTATAAATGGACGCTTTTAAGCAATACAGGGTCAAGCCACATGGTTGCCATTTTGAGAAAATTGAGTTTTAAGTTTTAATCAGGTTTTATAAAATTTCTTTTAAAAAATAACTGAAATAATAGTTTTTTTGTAATAATTATTATTATTAGACTAAATATATGTCGATTTTCTTGGTAGCAATCAAAGTAATTGAATTTAATGCATTATTATGAAATAGTTTAAACATTTTAGGTTTTCGTGCTCGCTAGTTTTTTCAATTATTTGCTATTAAAACGATTTAAATGATACACATCTCTTTTGAAATATGTACTCCAGTTCATAAGGAAGCGATTGGTGTAAAAATTTACTTTTTTGTAATTTTGTGGGTTGACACTGTATTGCATCCAAATACAACTCAGGGCCGGATTTAGGGGAGGGCATCCTGGGCTACAGCTCCGGGGCCTCCACAAGAGGGTCAATAAAGACTTCGAAAAATATGTGGAGGAAGGGAGGTGTGGTCTTCCTCCAACCTAAAGGGAGGATCCTCGACCGGTCGAACCACTGACTGGCCGGCCCTAAGGCCCCAGTGGTTGTAGTCTAGATGCTGTGTATATAATCAGCGCTTGGAAATATTAATATATAGCGCGATTCAGGATTAGACGTCTTCATATTGTTTCTTGGCGCATATTGTAGATGTCGCTACAAATAAATCTTAATTGAAATCAGCCATTATTTTGTTATAAATAGTAATCATTAAATGTAGTATCTAAGAATCTGTAGATCAATGAGAACAACAGTTACTTTTATCATAAAAATCACACATTTTTAAAGTTATATTATGTTTCCTGTTATCTTTCTACTATTTGATTCCTGTGAAACATCTGCCTTGCTAACATTTTTCAGCAAAAAGGTAAGAATGGTGCTGTTACTGATAACTGATTCGATTTTATTAATGTTATAAGTATAGTAATAAGATTTAATGTTTAAGTTTGTTTATTGTTATTTAACTTTTATGAGATACATAATTTTCACTTAACTTTACCAAATACAATAAAATTGTTAGATGGTTTGACATCAAACACCTACCTGCCTGACTATATTCATCAGCAGCAGAGTCATAGTCCGGCTTCCACTTCAGCAAACCAGTTTTTAAACTACAAATAAAGCATAATACAATGTCAATTATCATTTTATAAACAATAAAGTAATCTATATGATCAAATCGTATTGGCAAATATACGGCCATGAAATTATGTCCATAGTATGGTTTAAACTAATCAACTAGAGTAAAGAAAGTATGTTTCTCTGCTAACCATATTAAAAGCTTTAAATAAAATAAATGGTAAAATGGTTTATTAACATGATTATTATATTCAAGTGCATTGACAGCAAGCGTTGTTATTACATAGTGAATTAATCTGGTAAAAGTGTTTCATTTAAAATTAGTAGTAATTTTGCTTTGCTTTATCAAAAAACCATAGCAATCTCGGTTTAGCTATATAAAGTATTTCATGAAAATAATTGAAATGAAATAGAAAAGGCAGATATATTAATATAACATTTGTTAATAAGTCATTTTTAGTGAATATTATACAAGCAAATCATTACCAAAATCTAATTTTGCCTAAATTGGCATGTTATTAAATATCTCTGCCCTATAAGAAGTACTTATATACTAAGTCTTTAAATTTTGAATATTAGAAACAATAAGATAAATGTCAATGTAAATAAGACCACTCAAGCTTTATTTAAAGACAAACTAAGAAAATCAATAAAGACAATACACTTGCATAGCATAGCTTATTTATTTTAAACAAGCAACAATCTATAGTTGAAAAAATATTTCATAACTTCGCAAAGCATAAAATAATATATAACAAACATAAATTTACAATATCTCTATAAATTCATGTGATTTGAATATTGAAATATTATAGCCATCATTACAACAACGACATATTTTAAGCAAAAACGTTAATAAGAATAGATCTTGTGCTTACTATTTCTCCGCTGCCTTGCAGTGTTCTTGTGCTTCAATAATTTTTGACATGTTGTTCTCTTTTCAAAACCTTTTTAAGATGAATCTATGAGAAACTAGGATTGAAAAATCTTTCACTGTAGCCCAATGCCCGAAAATCAATAGTACTACCTATTATTATGACAAATGCAAAACTGCCAAGGTGCTGCCAAGTGTCAATGCCAAATGTCAAATTGAATACGGCGTCAGATAAAACCCCTCCCCTGTGCACGAACCCTCGAACTCTCGAACTCGATGTTCGCCACTGATCAAATACTTACCGAATATAATATTGTTATTTGTTACGGAGACAAGTTGAAGATATACTTCGAAATTAATTTATTAGGATATAATTTCAGGCCGTTTTAAGGAAATATTATAGTAAATATTCGAAAAATTTATCATTAGTATTTTTTCGTTTATTTTTATTTTCTAGTAAAAGCAATCACCTGGTACAATGTCCTGAAAACCGGACTGGTTATGGCCAAGGTCACCCCGTCTCTGAATTTCTAGACAAGGGGTTCCCAAACTTATTTTGTCTACTGCCCACATCACTACATAGTATAAAACAAAGTCGCTTTCTCTGTCCCTTTGTATGCTTAAATCTTTGAAACTACGCAACGGATTTTGATGCGGTTTTTTTAAATAGATAGAGTGATTGAAGAGGAAGGTTTATATGTATAATAATAACAGTTTTTCTATAGTGTATTTAGTATCAGCATTGCACCGGTGCGAAGCCGGGGCGGGTCGCTAGTTGATAATAAATTATTGTTTAGCGCCCCCATTTTTTCACCTACTTAAAAACCACTATAACTTCAAATTAAATTAATTAATTATTTAATTTAATTTATTAATTAATTCTTACGAGACTTTTACTATAACCCGCAAGAGTTAACGTGACCAACATAATCGATTCTTATATAAAAACTAATGTGAAGATTGGATCTGATGCTGTTTAATAAGTTTGTTTTTGGGTCTCTTACCGCCCCCCCCTTAGGCTTGCAGCGCCCACAAGGGTGCGTTATCGCCCACTTTGGGAAAGGCTGTACTAGACGATGTATGATAAGGACGGAAAATTATGTGCTAGAGGGAGACCTTAAGATTAACGGAGTGAAAGTGGAATAAGTTAAATAATTTGTAGGTATATCTGGGATCAAGTGAGCAGACACGGTTTAGCAGATGTTGTTGTGTGTTGGTCCCAACCTGATTGATGTGTCATCAAAATCACACATTTTTTAAATTATATTATGCTTCCTGTTATCTTTCTGCTATTTGATTCCTGTTCAACTTCTGCCTTTCTTCCTTTGATGGAGAATAAACATGGAGATAGTCACGGAGAGTGAGCGGTGATGTTTCTTGCATTTTTTGGCATGACAAGATAGTTATAAAAAACTTGTCCATACAAAAAATGCAAAAACACCACCGCTGATATGAAGATCTTGCAGTGATTGTTTTGATATCCAAAAAGGTGCCAGAGAGTGAACTGCAAGAGATGGTAACGTTATTGCAAGGAAACTTAAAAAGTAAAGGTATGAAAATAAATGTAAGTAAGACGAAAGTGTTGTTTTTGAAAATAATGAATTTAAACTTAAGATTAACGGAGTGAAAGAGGAATAAATGACAGCGTTGTGTCTGAAACTGGAGGGACCGAAGTTGACATCGCTTCGAGGATTGCCAAAGCAAGAGTTACCTTTGCACAGCTTCGCCCAATATGGCAGTCACGGAAATTGACACTCCGAGTCAAACTAAAAATATTCCGGTCCAATGTGAAAACCGTACTGCTGTATGGATGCGAGACGTGGAAGGTAACAAAACAAATTTCCCACCAGCTCCAAGTTTTTATCAACCGTTGCCTTCGCCAAATACTCGGTATACACTGGCCCGACAAAATCTCCAATGACCACCTCTGGGAGCGCTGTAATGAAGTCCCGATTGACCGCCTGATCAAGCGCCGCAAGTGGCAATGGATTGGCCACACACTTCGAAGGGATCCCGACCATATCCCGAGGCAAGCCCTTGACTGGAATCCCCAAGGGAAACGAAAGCGTGGTCGTCCTAAACAGACTTGGCGACGGACTGTCATTGCAGAGGCGAAGGCCATTGGGAAGACTTGGAGCGAAGTGAAGAGGGTAGCTCAAGACCGAGCGGGCTGGCCGAACACTCTGGATGCCCTCTGCCCCATTTAGGGGACATAGGACCTTAAGTCAAGTAAGTCAACTCCTCATTATCTGGGTTTCATGGAGAAACAATATGGTTGTAGTCACGGCGAGTGTGCGGTGATGCTTATTGCACTTATTGCACGCGCAAGATAGTTGTAAAAATCTAGCACACACAGTAAGCACAATAACACCACTGCTGATACGCTGAACTTGTACTGTGAAATTAATATATCTTTAATATATATATAGAAGTATAACAAGAAATATCAGAGATGATTATATTTAATTTAAAAAAATCTTGATTAAAAAAGTTACCATAATAACCAGAAAAGTAAATATTATAAAGAATAAATAATGATTTTGCTATATTTTAAACTGATTATAACTTATTTTGTTAATACTGTTATAACATATATATGTACATAGAATATAAATTATATAATTTCATTTCCAACAACAGTCAGTTGAATCACAATATTATTATAGAGTTTCTCTAAAAAATGTCACTCGTTTTATCTTAATATTTATATTTAATTTAAATATAAAATCACATATAAATATAAACAATTATTAGCTATACATCATCATGTTCTAGTCTCTAAATCAATTATGAATACAATATTATATACTTTTACCAATTACGTTGCCGATTCCCAAAGTCTTTCGCAGAATCGAAGTCAGATCGGTTGGTATTTACGTGAATGTCTGAGTAGCGATGATAACTAAACATCAATACTGCTAAGACAATCCTGTAATACTACCGCAATCTTTCTTATTGTTGGTCTTCGTCACGTTGGGTGGTACGTTAAGAGTTGAGCATTGACCTAAGAACACATCTTGCCCACTCAAAAAGTACAATAATACCACCACTGATGAAGCTGACCTTACCCTGACAGAACAGTCATTTAAATCACAATATTAAATGAATTATATTCGTCTAAAACCAGCCTGAACTCAGCGCGCAGTGACTCTAATGTTATTACTCTCATCTAAAAATCGTTCTAGCATCGAGTCGTTCGACTTTATATGTGCAGAAACATCGTAAATATTTTGTATTATCTCAAAATAAGCTTCGCGCTTTGCGGTTAAAATTATTGATTGATGATCATGACATGTGTCCTCTGATGTGCTATCTGTATTTCGTGTTTTAGACATTATGTATAGTTATAAATGAAATATCAAAATAAAAGATTAATAAATTATTATAAAAGTAAATTAAAGTACGCTAAAACAAAAATATAATATTACAGTTGTATTACTATAGGAGTTCAATGCACTGTGGTCGCACTAAGCTGCTGAGCTGCGGAGTGTATGACGTAGCAACTAGAATGTTCGACGAAACAAAATTAACAAGTAACGGCGATCGGTGATCTACCCTACAATATCAAAAATGTAAATCTATATAATTTTCGTTGAAATATGATGATTTTAAATGCGGAATATACTTAAATACTTAGATATATATTATACCTAGGCGGTAAAACACGTAACTAATGTTAGGGGCGGTTTTTACAGTATTTTTTTTGAAGTGAAATATAGGATGATGCAATGTCAACCCTGCGGTAAAATATATTAAAAATACTGTAAAATATATGATTAATTATATATATATCGCTTATTAGGGCCTAACAATAAGGTAACTAATAAGGGCGGTTGGATGATTCCCGTTCGAACGGTTTTATAGTGGTTAAAAGGTAACAAAATATGCGGCTCGAAGAGACCACTAACAAATCGACGCGCTAAGTATGTTATAATAATCTTCAAAATGAAAATAAGTGGACTGTATGCGGGGTGTGTGGAGACAAGGGCGGATAAAGGAAGAAGGACAGGATCGGACTGGGACGGATAGGAAGAAGGGAAACAATACCTGCAACTCTCTTCTCCTGCAGCACTCAGTCCTTGCACTGTCACTTTCGCTTGTTTTCACACTCGCGGTGGCGCGCGCCCTTTGTTTGATTATAAACGACTTAATTGTCGAGCTTTAATTAAATTTTTAGAGAACACGTAGTGTTGCGCGTGCGGTGATTCGAACAGGGACGAAAATCAATATGGCGCCGTAGTCTTCAGTGTTGCTACGGCGGCGGTTGCATTGTTGCAAGGTATAAAAATTATTCGGTTGGAAAATAGGAATGAATTTTATATTATTTAAATTAATTTATATATTTGGCGCTACCAGTTAGCTACGTTGGATCTCGTCACGTTGAGCGGGCCGTTGTCAGTAGGTAATTGAGTGTTGGCCTCTCAACACTTTTTTATTTTTTTTATTGATGAAATAGGAAAGCGTTTGCTTGCGATCACACCTGATCTTGAGTGTTGATGCAAACTAAGATGGTAAATCACGCTTACCTATGAAAAGCCTATTTACCCTTGACTTGAAGAGCCCAATATTATAGGTTTCTGGAAAGACAGACGACGGTAGGGAGTTCCAATCCTTGGCTGTTCGTACTATAAAAGACAAGGCAAAGCGTCCTGTACGAGCTTTTGGTACATCGACCAAATAGGGATGGTACCCCTCCGTACGTCTCGATGTCCGATGAAAAAAAGGAGATGATGGAATGAGGTGGTGAAGCTCTGATGCTCATTCACCGAAATGAAGTCGATAAAATACTGAAAGACTAGCTATTCTACGACGGTGCTCCAGAGGTAAAAGTCGGCGATTAATGAGCACAGGATCATCAATAAACCGTTTAGCACGTCTTTCCATTGCATCCAAGACACCGAGATGGCATTTGGCAGAACCTGCCCAAAGGTGAGAGCAATATTCCACACACGATCGGATTTGGGCTTGATACAAATTTAAAAGCTGTCCCGATGTGAAATATTGTCTCACCTTCGCCAATATGCCAAGTTTCTTAGTAGCCACCCGTGCCTTGGACACGATGAACCCTCCAAAGTTGAGACCTGACGATAAGCTGACGCCTAGCAACTCCAGATGGTTAGCGGTCTCCACACTCACACCCTGGAAAATTGGAGTCAGTTGAAATGGACAATAATTAACGTTTAACGATTCAACTTCTGCCTTTCTTCCTTTGATGGAGAATCAACATGGAGTCACGGAGGGTGAGCGGTGATGCTTATTGCATTTTTTGGCATGACAAGATAGTTATAAAAACTTGTCCATACAGAAAATGCAAAAACACAAAGTAAAGGTATGAAAATAAATGTAAGTAAGACGAAAGTGATTGTTTTTGAATATAATTAATATAAGCTTAAGATTAACGGAGTGAAAGAGGAATAAGTGAAATAGTTTGTATATTATCTGGGATCTTTTATTATTTGATATGCAGATCTTGCAGTAAATAATTTAAACAATATAAATAATAAATCGCGTTTTAATCCGGTATACAGTATTTTATTTAGATTCAACTTCTACCTTTCTTCCTTTGATGGAGAATCAACATGGAGTCACGGAGGGTGAGCGGTGCTGCTTATTGCATTTTTTGGCATGACAAGATAGTTATAAAAACTTGTCCATACAGAAAATGCAAAAACACCACCGCTCATATGCAGATCTTGCAGTGATTGTTTTGTTATCCAAAAAGGTGCCAGAGAGTGAACTGCAAGAGATGGTAGTGATTGTTTAAATAAAATACTGTATACCGGATTAAAACGCGATTTATTGTTTAAATTATTTATCCCGACGTTTCGGATGCTTTTCAGCAACCGTGGTCGCGGGAGACACGGTTGCTGAAAAGCATCCGAAACGTCGGGATAAATAATTTAAACAATAAATCGCGTTTTAATCCGGTATACAGTATTTTATTTAAATGTGTGATACTCGCGTTAACGAAAGTGATTGTTTTTGAATATAATGAATATAGTGAAAGAGGAATAAGTGAAATAGTTTGTATATTATCAGGGATCTATTCTAGTCGTTCAAAAATACAGGGTTAGCACTTAGCAGGGGTTTGTGTGTTAGTCTCAATGTCGGAGTACCGAAGTGATTGTAAGGTATGGCAGAACAAAATTGTGTGGCGTGACTCGTGGCTGAAAGATAGAATAAGAAAAAGGTGTCCCTTTTTCTTAGTATCCTTCGAGAATATACTTTGGAGTAAATGACGATCTGGTGACGAACATTTAAAAAGGCATGTTGAATCAGTTTGGGCATGTAGACAGGATTAATGAAAGAAGGAACACGAAAAAATCTTCGCCAATGAATATCTAAGGAGTAACTCCTGATTCTTTGGGTTTCGTGGAGAAACAATATGGATGTAGACTGTAGTCACGGCGAGTGTGCGGTAATGCTTATTGCACTTAACGTGTCAATGAAATAACTAGCGTGTCATTAAGATAGCTTCACATCTTACGTACATATTAAATACAATAACATCACCGCTTAAATTATACTTCTTGTGCCCTATTTTTTTTTCTTAATTAGTTTCTAAAATAAATAGAACTATTAACATAATATGTGCAAAAGCTTTGATCAAAACTTATCCAAGAAAATGGTTTATAAATAGTAAAATAAGAATAAAAAAAACTGCAAAATAAACCGTACTAGTATAGACTATAGAGATATATATAAATAGAACTAGGACAGATATACATATAATGATTAACATACATATCATGGTTCAAGTACAATACTAGATCTATACTTTTACCAATGTCATTCCCAAATCACAAAGTCTTTCGTAGAATCAAAGTCGATCGGTGTTACGTTAACACGGTGGTATTTACGTGAATGTCTGAGTAGCTTTTATAGCTAAACTTCGAGACTGCTAAGGCAATACAGTAATACTACCGCAATCATTCCCATTGTTGTATTTCGTCACGTTGAGCGGGCTGCCGGGCTAGCATGACCGCCACGAGATATGTCGCGGACGAGAGAAGACAAACTAAGATGTAAGATATCTCGAAATATTATATCTCAACATCGACAATTTTGATAGAAAAGATATCTCGATCGACAAATATATCTATTTTTGATATTAAAAGTCGAGTTTTAAGTGTAATTGTCATGTTAGACCCGAAAAAAATATAGCGATAGTCGATTAAAACACGAGAAAACGGTAGACAAAATTTTGTCGCGCTTGTCATGCTAGGCCGGCTGTTGTCAGTAATTGAGCGTTGGCCCTACACGTCTTGCCCATAATGTTGTTTTACCAGTGGGCGATGGGGTCGTTACATCCCAACCTACAATTAGTTCTAATTTTTTACTTATCTCTTTATATTATACTCAAAGTGATCTGTCTTCGTTTAACGATTCAACTTCTGCCTTTCTTCCTTTGGTGGAGAATCAACATGGAGTCACGGAGGGTGAGCGGTGATGCTTATTGCATTTTTTGGCATGACAAGATAGTTATAAAAACTTGTCCATACAGAAAATGCAAAAACACCACCGCTCATATGCAGATCTTGCAGTGATTGTTTTGATATCCAAAAAGGTGCCAGAGAGTGAACTGCAAGAGATGGTAACGTTATTGCAAGGAAACTTAAAAATTAAAGATATGAAAATAAATGTAAGTAAGACGAAAGTGTTGTTTTTGAAAATAATGAATATAAGCTTAAGATTAACGGAGTGAAAGAGGAATAAGTGAAATAGTTTGTATATTATCAGAGATCTATTCTAGTGATAATATACAAAGATATAGATATAGATAGATTAAGAAATGGCGAAATTCGAGAGCGTTGTGGAGTAAAAGACGATGAGAAAGGTATGTTGAGGTGGTTTGGGCATGTAGAAAGGATGGATGAAAGTAGGGAAACGAAAAAGATTTATGAAACTGGTGTGAGTGGGAGAGTCGGGAGTGGTCGACCTAGGCGAACGTACCTCGATCAGATCGGGGACGTTCTGCAAAAGGGCCAGATCAAAAGTACTCGTAACCGTCGAGTGTATATGAAAGCATTGATGAAAGTAGAAGAAGCGAAAGTGGTATGTAAGGATCGGAGCATATGGAATTCCGTGATCTCTGCCTACCCCAATGGGAAAGAGGCGTGATGTATATGTATGTATGTATCTATTCTAGTCGTTCAAAAATACACGGTTAGCAGGGATTTGTGTGTTAGTCTCAATGTCGGAGTACTGAAGTGATTGTAAGGTATGGCAGAACAAAATTGTGTGGCGTGACTCGTGGCTGAAAGATAGAATAAGAAAAAGGTGTCCCTTTTTCTTAGTGTCCTTCGAGAATACACTTTGGAGTAAATGACGATCTGGTGACGAACATTTAAAAAGGCATGTTGAATCAGTTTGGGCATGTAGACAGGATTAATGAAAGAAGGAACACGAAAATATCTTCGCCAATTAATATCTAAGGATCGCCCCATTATCTGGGTTTCGTGGAGAAACAATATGGTTGTCACGACGAGTATGCGGTGACGCATATTGCACTTAGCGTGTCATTAAGATAGCTTCACATCTTACGTACACACTAAATACAATAACATCACCGCTTAAAACTTCTTGTACCCTAATTTTCTTAATTAAAGTTTATAAAATAAATAGAACTAAGTATAATCATAATATGTATAAAAGCTTTGGTCAAAATTCATCCAGAAAAATGGTTAGTAAACAGTAAAACAAGAATTTAAAAAAATCTGCAAAATAAGCAGTATACCTACAATTACTGTGTTATCGTTCTAATTTTTTACTTATCTCTTTATATTATACTCAAACTGATCTGTCTTCGTTTAACGATTCAACTTCTGCCTTTCTTCCTTTGATGGAGAATCAACATGGAGTCACGGAGAGTGAGCGGTGATGTTTCTTGCATTTTTTGACATGACAAGATAGTTATAAAAAACTTGTCCATACAGAAAATGCAAAAACACCACCGCTCATATGCAGATCTTGCAGTAAATAATTTAAACAATATAAATAATAAATCGCGTTTTAATCCGGTATACAGTATTTTATTTAGATTCAACTTCTACCTTTCTTCCTTTGATGGAGAATCAACATGGAGTCACGGAGGGTGAGCGGTGCTGCTTATTGCATTTTTTGGCATGACAAGATAGTTATAAAAACTTGTCTATACAGAAAATGCAAAAACACCACCGCTCATATGCAGATCTTGCAGTGATTGTTTTGATATCCAAAAAGGTGCCAGAGAGTGAACTGCAAGAGATGGTAACGTTATTGCAAGGGAACTTAAAAAGTATAAAGTAAATAAATGTAATTAAGACGAAAGTGATTGTTTTGAAAATAATGAATATAAGCTTAAGATTAACGGAGTGAAAGAGGAATAAGTGAAATAGTTTGTATATTATCAGAGATCTATTCTAGTCGTTCAAAAATAAACGGTTAGCAGGGGTTTGTGTGTTAGTCTCAATGTCGGAGTACCGAAGTGATTGTTAGGTATGGCAGAACAAAATTGTGTGGCGTGACTTGTGGCTGAAAGATAGAATAAGAAAAAGGTGTCCCTTTTTCTTAGTGTCCTTCGAGAATACACTTTGGAGTAAATGACGATCTGGTGACGAACATTTAAAAAGGCATATTGAATTAGTTTGGGCATGTAGACAGGATTAATGAAAGAAGGAACACGAAAAAATCTTCGCCAATGAATATCTAAGGAGTAACTCCTCATTATCTGGGTTTCGTGGAGAAACCATATGGTTGTCACGACGAGTGTGCGGTGACGCTTATTGCACTTAGCGTGTCTATAAGATAACTTCACAACTTACGTTCGTTCGTTCGTTTCAGCCATAGGACGTCCACTGCTGAACATAGGCCTCCCCCAAAGACTTCCAGTACGGCCGATCACTTGCGGCCTACATCCAGCGGCTCCCTGCCACCTTCGTCAGGTCGTCTGTCCATCTTGTGGGAGGCCGTCCTACGCTTCGTCGTCCGATTCGTGGTCTCCACTCGAGAACCTTTTTGCCCCAACGGCCATCGGTTCTGCGAGCTATATGCCCAGCCCATTGCCACTTCAGTTTGCTCATTCGCAAGACTATGTCGGTAACTTTGGTTCTACTACGGATCTCCTCATTTCTGATTCGATCACGCAGAGAAACACCGAGCATAGCCCTTTCCATAGCTCGCTGAGCGACTCTGAGCCTTTGTGCGAGGCCCATCGTGACAGACCACGTTTCGGTTCCGTACGTCATCGCTGGTAGAACACACTGTTCAAAGACTTTTGTCTTTAGGCACTGGGGTATTTTGGACGAAAAGATGTTCCGAAGTTTTCCGAAAGCTGCCCAGCCGAGACGGATTCGACGATTGACCTCTTTCTCGAAGTTGGACCTACCTAATTGGATAGTGTGTCCCAGGTAGACGTATTCGTCAACAACATTGAGTACAGAGCTCCCAATAGATACTTGGGTGGGCACAACGTAGACGTTCGACATGATTTTTGTCTTGTCCATGTTTATCTTAAGGCCCACCTGTTGAGAGACCCTGCAGAGGCCATCGAGCATTGTGTTCAGGTCTTCCAGCGATTCTGCCATGATCACGACGTCATCAGCAAATCGTAGGTGAGTGATGTACTCGCCGTCTATATTTATGCCGAACCTTTTCCATTCCAGGAGCTTGAAGGCATCTTCCAATGCTGCTGTAAACAGTTTCGGAGATATAACGTCTCCCTGTCTTACACCACGTTGCAAAGGAATTGCCTTCGTGCATTGCTCCTGTACTCGGACCGACATGGTGGCGTTTTGATATAAACAGCTAAGCACCTCGACGTACCGATAGTCTATACGACACCGCTGGAGAGACTGCAGCACAGCCCAAGTCTCGATCGAATCGAAAGCTTTCTCATAATCCACAAACGCTAAGCATAGAGGCAAATTATACTCCTCGGTCTTCTGTTTAATTTGCCGCAGCGTGTGAATATGACCCAGAGTACTAAAACCTCTTCGAAAGCCTGCTTGTTCTGGAGGCTGGAATTCATCGAGCCTGCGTTCGAGACGATTCGTAATGACCCTTGAAAAAAGCTTATAAACGTGGCTCAGCAGATGTGTCTATAATTCTTAAGTAAGGTTTTGTCACCTTTTTTGAAGAAGAGAACCACCACGCTCCTGCTCCATGCTTCTGGCGTTGTACCCTCCAGCAAAGCGGTGTTAAACAGCCTCTGAAGCACTTTAAGGACAGGATTTCCACCCGCCCTCAAAAGCTCCGAGGTTATACCGTCTTCACCGGGAGCCTTGTTGTTCTTAAGCTGTTTGAGGGCCATACTAATCTCGTACAGACTGATGTCCGGGATGTCTTCGGTGTAGTGCCGGGTCAGTCGGGCTCTAGGGTCTTTCGCAGAACTGGTGTCAGGCTTTGCCAATGAGGTGTATAGTTGGCCGTAGAAATTTTCGACTTCTCTCAGTACCTCAGGTTTCGTCGCTAGCGTATCTCCATTCTCTGTACACACTAAATATAATAACATCACCGCTTAAAACTTCTTGTAGCCTAATTTTCTTAATTAAAGTTTCTAAAATAAATAGAACTGTATAATCGTAATATGTATAAAGGATTTGGTCAAAATTCATCCAGAAAAATATTAATTAAACAGTAAAACAAGAATATAAAAAATATTCTGCAAAATAAGCAGTATTAATGTAGAAAAACATATGTATATACATTATACATAAAATATAATGATTAAATGTTTAGTTAATCATTTGCAAAGTCATGGTTTAAATACAATACTAGATTTATACTTTTACCAATGTCATTCTCAATTACCAAAGTCTTTCGTAGAATCGAAGTCGGATCGGTGTTACTTTAACACGGTGGTATTTACGTGAATGTCTGAGTAGCTTTTATAGCTAAACTTCGAGACTGCTAATGCAAAACAGTAATATTACCGCAATCATTCCCATTGTTGTATTTCGTCACGTTGAGCGGGCTGTTGTCAGTAATTGAGCGTTGGCCTCTCTACACGTCTTGCCCATAATGTTGTTTTACCAGTGGGCGATGGGGTCGTCACATCCCAACAGTATACCTACAATTAGTTCTAATTTTTTACTTATCTCTTTATATTATACTCAAACTGATCTGTCTTCGTTTAACGATTCAACTTCTGCCTTTCTTCCTTTGATGGAGAATCAACATGGAGTCACGGAGGGTGAGCGGTGATGCTTACTGCATTTTTTGGCATGACAAGATAGTTATAAAAACTTGTCCATACAGAAAATGCAAAAACACCACCGCTCATATGCAGATCTTGCAGTGATTGTTTTGATATCCAAAAAAGGTGCCAGAGAGTGAACTGCAAGAGATGGTAACGTTATTGCAAGGGAACTTAAAAAGTATAAAGTAAATAAATGTAATTAAGACGAAAGTGATTGTTTTTGAAAATAATGAATATAAGCTTAAGATTAACGGAGTGAAAGAGGAATAAGTGAAATAGTTTGTATATTATCAGGGATCTATTCTAGTCGTTCAAAAATACACGGTTAGCAGGGGTTTGTGTGTTAGTCTCAATGTCGGAGTACCGAAGTGATTGTTAGGTATGGCAGAACAAAATTGTGTGGCGTGACTCTTGGCTGAAAGATAGAATAAGAAAAAGGTGTCCCTTTTTCTTAGTGTCCTTCGAGAATACACTTTGGAGTAAATGACGATCTGGTGACGAACATTTAAAAAGGCATGTTGAATCAGTTTGGGCATGTAGACAGGATTAATGAAAGAAGGAACACGAAAATATCTTCGCCAATGAATATCTAAGGATCGCCTCATTATCTGGGTTTCGTGGAGAAACAATATGGTTGTCACGACGAGTGTGCGGTGACGTTTATTGCACTTAGCGTGTCTATAAGATAACTTCACATCTTACGTACACACTAAATACAATAACATCACCGCTTAAAACTTCTTGTACCCTAATTTTCTTAATTTTTTTTTTTTTTATGTCAGATATCGACAGACGAGCATGAGGTTCACTTGATGGTAGGTGATACCTCAGCCACAGAACATCAGTCAATGATGCGCTGTCGACCTAATTTTTACTTCGAGCATTCGGAAATCCATAGACTGAAACCGAAACGCGCAATATGCACTTCACGGCTTTTCCATCTATGAACGGTGGTTCGTTACCCGGTCGGAATTTTAGATATTCCTCCCACCCGATCAATGCCCGAAGTTACCAGACGTGGGGAAAACATGCTTACAGAAAATTATAAGCATGTGCTCCCGGTGGGATTCGAACCCACGACCCATCGATGCGCACGGCAGGTGTTCTACCGAACGCGCCAACGAGCCCGTCAAAAATTAAAGTTTCTAAAATAAATAGAACTGTATAATCGTAATATGTATAAAGGATTTGGTCAAAATTCATCCAGAAAAATGGTAATTAAACAGTAAAACCAGAATAAAAAAAATATTCTGCAAAATAAGCAGTATTAATGTAGAAAAACATATGTATATACATTATACATAAAATATAATGATTAAATGTTTAGTTAATCATTTGCAAAGTCATGGTTTAAATACAATACTAGATTTATACTTTTACCAATGTCATTCTCAATTACCAAAGTCTTTCGTAGAATCGAAGTCGGATCGGTGTTACTTTAACACGGTGGTATTTACGTGAATGTCTGAGTAGCTTTTATAGCTAAACTTCGAGACTGCTAAGGCAAAACAGTAATACTACCGCAATCATTCCCATTGTTGTATTTCGTCACGTTGAGCGGGCTGTTGTCAGTAATTGAGCGTTGGCCTCTCTACACGTCTTGCCAATAATGTTGTTTTACCAGTGGGCGATGGGGTCGTCACATCCCAACAGTATACCTACAATTAGTTCTAATTTTTTACTTATCTCTTTATATTATACTCAAACTGATCTGTCTTCGTTTAACGATTCAACTTCTGCCTTTCTTCCTTTGATGGAGAATCAACATGGAGTCACGGAGGGTGAGCGGTGATGCTTATTGCATTTTTTGGCATGACAAGATTGTTATAAAAACTTGTCTATACAGAAAATGCAAAAACACCACCGCTCATATGCAGATCTTGCAGTGATTGTTTTGATATCCAAAAAGGTGCCAGAGAGTGAACTGCAAGAGATGGTAACGTTATTGCAAGGGAACTTAAAAAGTATAAAGTAAATAAATGTAAGTAAGACGAAAGTGATTGTTTTTGAATATAATTAATATAAGCTTAAGATTAACGGAGTGAAAGAGGAATAAGTGAAATAGTTTGTATATTATCTGGGATCTATTCTAGTCGTTCAAAAATACACGGTTAGCAGGGGTTTGTGTGTTAGTCTCAATGTCGGAGTACCGAAGTGATTGTAAGGTATGGCAGAACAAAATTGTGTGGCGTGACTCGTGGCTGAAAGATAGAATAACAAAAAAGGGAAACTTCGAGAATGCTTTGGAGTAAAGACGATTTAGTGACGAACATTTAAAAAGGCATGTTGAGCCAGTTTGGGCATGTAGATAGGTTTAATGAAAGAAGGAACACGAAAAAATCTTCGCCAATTGAATATCTAAGGAGTAACTCCTCATTATCTGGGTTTCGTGGAGAAACAATATGGTTGTAGTCACGACGAGTGTGCGGTGACACTTGTTGCACTTAGCGTGTCAATAAGATAACTTCACATCTTACGTACACACTAAATACGAGTACAATAACATCACCGCTTAAAACTTATTGTACCCTAATTTTCTTAATTAAAGTTTCTAAAATAAATTGAATTGTATAATTATAATATGTATAAAGGATTTGGTCAAAATTCATCCAGAAAAATGGTAAGTAAACAGTAAAACAAGAATAAAAAAATATTCTGCAAAATAAGCCGTATTAATGTAGAAAAATATATATATACATAAAATATAATGATTAAATATTTAATTAATCATTTACAAAGTCATGGTTTAAATACAATACTAGATTTATACTTTTACCAATGTCATTCACAATTCCCAGTCTTTCGCAGAATCGAAGTCTGATCGGTGTTACGTTAACACGGTGGTATTCACGGGAATGTCTGAGCAGCTTTGATAGCTAAACATCAAGACTGCTAAGGCAAGCCAGTAATACTACCGCAATGTATCTTAGTTTTGGTCTTTGCCAGGTTGGGTGGAACGTTAAGACTTGAGAATTAACCTAAAAATACAATAATACCACTACCGGTGAGGCTGACCTTACCCTGACTGATTTACTTCGAAATACTTTTAATAAATACTTCGTAGTAAAGACTTTTACAAATATTAACAATTGATAAAGGGGTTCTCACAAACCGAACGAAATGCAACAGGAATGCTGTTACAATACTACTCTGGCGGGCCAACCCATACACTAGTAAGGTTGACTGATTGCAATGGTGGAATAATCTCTGTCATAATGTGGTTTTACCAACGGGCGATGGGGTCGTCACATCCCAATGCCAGAATACATACAATCACTGTAAAATCGTTCTTATTTAATATTCATTGTCTTCATATATGATACATAGGTACAATAGCTGATAGTCGGTTATTTCGGAAATGTCGCTACAACTCACTATAGTTTGGTGCAGCAGAACTGTCTTCGTTTAACGATTCAACTTCTGACTTTCTGCCTTTGATGGAGAATCAACACGATGTAGTCACGGAGGGTGAGCGATAATGCTTATTGCGCTTTTTGCTCGGGCAAGTGAGTAATAAAAATCTTGCCAACACAGAAAGCACAATAACACCACCGCTGATACGCTGATCTTGTACTGTGAACTAATATCTCTAAAAAATATAGAAGTACAACAAGAAATAACTGAGATGTTTATATATAATTTAAAAATGTCTTGATTAAAAATGTTACCATAATAAACAGAAAACTAAATATTATAACGATTTTGCTATTTTTTACACAAATTATAACTTTTTTTGTTCATAGTTTGCTAACATAAAGAAGAATATAAATTAAATAATTTTGTTTCCAACAACAGTCAGTTGAATCACAGAATTATAATATAATAGAGTTTCTCTAGTCATTTGTTTTATCAAAATATTTATATTCACTTGAAATATAAAATAACATTTATATTCATAAACAATTATTATCATCATCACGATCAAGGCTCTAAAACAATTATAAATAAAAAAATGTGGTAATCATTTGCAAGGTGGAACAAATACAATATTATATAATTTTACCAATGTCGTTGCCGATTCCCAAAGTTTTTCGCAGAATCGAAGTTAGATCGGTTTTACGTTAACACGGTGATATTTACGAGAATGTCTGAGCAACTTTGATAGCTAAACATCAAAACTGCTGAGGCAACCCAGTAATACTACCGTAATCTTTCTTATTATTGGTCCTCGTAAGGTTGGGTGGTACAGCATTGACCTAAGAACACATCTTGTCCACTCTAAAAGTACAATAATAACACCACTGATGAGGCTGACCCTACGCTGACAGATTTACTCTGTTCACGTCTCTAAATAAATAATTAACTAATATACGAGTATATAAAACAAAGTAGTGTTAAAAAATGAATAAATAAAATAAATAAATAGCTGATAGTCTTAGGTTTCATCTGAACTGAGTAGTTGAGCTGAACCATTTAAATAAAAAATATTTTTATTTCGGAAATGTCGTAACATCTCACTATAGTTTAGTCTTCCATTGATGGAGAATCACGATGTAGTCACGGAGGGTGAGCGGTGATGTTTATTGCACTTTTTGCATAATTAAGATAGTTGTAAAAATCTTGACCACACAGAAAGCGCAATAACTCCACCGCTGATGAAGCTGAGCTTGCACTGACAAAACCATGTTCAAGTCTCTAAATCAAGAAAAAATACACTAATTATAAATAAAAAACTGGGTCAAACATTTTCAAGGTTATGTCTCATTTCTAATTCCCAAAGTCTTTCGTACAATCAAAGTCAGATCGGTAAACATCAAGACTGCTACAGCAATTCAATAATACTACTGCAATCATTCCCATTATTGGTCTTCGTCGATTCAACTTCGACTGTCTTCCTTTGATGGATTGCCGATTCCCAAAGTCTTTCGCAGAATTGAAGTCAAATCGGTTGGTATTTACATGATTGACTGAGCGGTGTTGATAGCTAAACATCAAGACTGCTAAGACAATCCTGTAATACTACCGCAATCATTCCCATTGACGTCTTCGTCGATGAAAGCATGTATGAAAGCATTGATGAAAGCATTGATGAAAGTAGAAGAAGTGAAAGTGGTAAGGATCGGAGCATATGGAATTCCGTGATTTCTGCCTACCCCAATGGGAAAGAGGCGTGATGTATATGTATGTATGTATGTCTTCGTCGATTCAACTACGACTGTCTTTCTTTGATGGAGAATCAACATGGATATAGTCTAAATAAAATACTGTATACCGGATTAAAACGCGATTTATTATTTATATTGTTTAAATTATTTATCCCGACGTTTCGGATGCTTTACAGCAACCGTGGTCGAGGGAGACAGAATGATGACAGTTGTCTGATATTTGAAATGTCACAAAGTTGCCATATTTAATTCAATTAAATAATCTATTAATTGAGGTTACACAACACATTGTGTGATACTCGCGTTAATAAAAGACAATATTATGGATATAGTCACGGAGGTGGAGCGGTGATGCTTATTGCACTTATTCCGGAAAGATAGTTGTAAAAATCTTGCCCACACAGAAAGTGCAATAACACCACCGCTGATACGCATATCTTGCAGTCAGAAATAAATATCTCTTAAACACATAGAAGTATAACAAGAAATAACAGAGATGTTAATCTCAGAATACACAAAAATCCTGTATTCTGAGATGTTAATAGGATATAAGGTCCTTACGTATGAAATTGGTGTTTTATATGAAAAAAGCAAAACTATTGTTTTTTCTAACATTTTTTTTTATTTAATCAATCAAAGTATCCTTGTTATCTATGCACTTTTGCCATTTTATAGGGAGTTCATTGATTCCTTTGCTGTAAAAATTGCGGGAGCGAGATTTAATAAAGTCTTTCAAGTGTTTTGGAATGCCTCATCTGAATTGATTTTTTTTCCAATTAAAAATCATCCAAATTCCGAAAGAAAGTGCAAGGTCCGGGGCAAGTGTCCTTAAGCAGTAGTGGGCTGAAGCAGTTGAACAATCTCGGTTGTTTAACAGCTAGCGTTTCCATCATGGTTTCCAATTATTGGCAATACAGAACTGCCGTAATCGTCTGACCAGATCTTAGGAAGCTGTAGTGGATAACACCAACGCTGGTCCACCAGACACAAACCAGTACCTTTTTTTGAAGTCAACTTTCGCTAGGGGCACGATTTAGCTGGTTCTCCTAGGTCTAACCACTGTGATGAGCCTTTTCGATTATCGCATAGGATCCATTTTTCATCACAAGTAATGATACGATTCAAAATCCCCTCGTTATTGTGACGTTTGAGTAACGTGACATAGAAGTCGACGCGTGTTTGTTTTTTAAAGCTTTTTCACTTTTCCAATTTGTTTCAAATTATTCAAAATGGTTTTATCATTCACACCGAAGCTTACAGCTAACACCGACGTGGTTTGAAACGAATCCGCTTCCACAAGCACCTTCAATTCCACATTGACAATGAACCCTCCGGCCGTTCACGAGGTTTGTTCTGGAGGTCAAAATTTCCAGAACGAAAGCGTTGGAACCAAAAACGTGGTACAGTGGTGTCGCGTCGCCGTACACATCATTAATCCTTGGAGATGTTTCTGCAGCGCTGGTGCCATGGTGGAACTCGTATTCGAAAATAATGCGATATTTTAAGTTTTTCATCTCAGTTTTCCATATTGTGCACAGAACGATATCAAAGCAAAATGAAAGGGCGCAAAAACAAATGAATTATCACATTCTAAACACAAATAGACAAGCTTGAAATTCAAAACCAAACGCCGGATTTTTTAGATCAAAATGTCCAGTTCGATAAAACGCCAATTTCTTGGTAAGTACGGACCTTATATATAATTTAAAAAATCCTTGATTAAAAAATTTACCATAATAACCAAAAAAGTAAATATTATAAAGAATAAATAATGATTTTGCTATGTTTTAAACAAATTATAAACTTTTTGTTAATAATTGCTAACATAAAGAAGAACATGTATTAAATAATTTTATTTCCGACAACAGTCAGTGGAATTAGAATTTTATAGAGTTCTCTAAAAATTGTCATTCATTTTATCATAATATTTATACTTACTTAAAATATAAAATCACATTTAGATTCAAAAACAATAATTCTTATCTATACATCATCGTGTTCCGGTCTCTAAAACAATATTAAATACGATTAAAAATAAAATGTGTTAATCATTTGCAAGGTTATGGATCAAATATAATATTACATGTATATTTTTACCAATGTCTTTCGCAGAATAGAAGTCAGATCGGTTGGTATTTACGTGATTGACTGAGCGGCGTTGATAGCTAAACATCAAAACTGCTTAGACAATCCTGTAATACTACCGCAATCATTCCCATTGTCGTCTTCGTCACGTTGAATGGACTTTTTACAGTTGAGCGTTGACCTAATGTATGAACAGGTGTACATGAATGAAGCTCCCGAAAAAACCGATTAACTGTGTATCAACTTTTTATAAAGATTTTACATAAATTATGTAAATAGGGACAGACATTTAGCTTGATTCCGAACGAATGTAGGTAGAAAAATATTCACTGTATGTCACAAATCACGGCAACCCATAATTACACATTTTGCCATCAAAGTATGATAGGCGTTAATATCTAACTAAACATCTTGTCCACTGAAAAATTACAATAATACCACCTCTGATGAGGCTGACCTTACCCTGACTGATTTACCTTGTTCAGGTCTCTAACATCATATGAACAGAAATAAATTTGTTTACCTTTCACAAGTCCCTGAGTCAAAACATTAAAAGTAAATATAATAAAAGAATTGTACATTGATTTGTACTTTTACAGATGAAAATAAAAAATTAGGTCCGTATAATAAACCAAAAATAGCAAATAAATATAATACATTATATAATTAATTTCAGTTTTCTATTAGAATTTGCCCTGAGCAGATTTATTTGAATTTTTCTCGAATACAGTATCGTCTCTCCCAGAAGACGAAGGGCAGCCTGAGTCTAAGTCTCTTAGGCGATGCAGAAGGTAGTTACCCACGTGGTTGTGTAATTGGGATTAGTGCTGCAATGTTTTATGTGGCCCCCCCAAAAAGTCCGGGACTCTCACCGAACGAAATGCAACAGGAATGCTGTTCCTTGACGTTGGTGTCAAGTGAGACAGTGGTACTTCCTCGGGTGTTCTGGCCCATTTGGAAGTAATCAGTGTAAAGCATGGCACTACCACAAGACGTAAGGTCGACTGACTGTACTGATGAAGTAATCTCTGTCAGATGATTAATCCACCAGCGTGCGATTGGGTTTTCAGATCTTGCCTCCACAATATGATTACTATTTTAGATTCTATTCTCATTTTTACTGACTGTCTTTATATATAATAGTATAGATAGTTTCATCTGAACTGAGCTGGACCATTTAAATATAAGTTTCTTTATTTCGAAATTGTTATAGTTTGGTGTAGCATAACTGTCTTCGTTTAACATATTTTCAACTCCTGACTCTCTCCTTTTGATGAAGAATCAACATGAATAAAGCCACGGCGAGTGAGCGGTAATGCTTATTGCTCTTAATGTACAGACTAGATAGTTATAAAAATCTTGTCCACACAGAAAGTGCAATAACACCACCACTGATACGCTGATCTTGCAGTGTAAAATAAATATCTCTAAAATGTAGATGTTATAACATGAAATAACAGAGATATACCTATAATATAAAAAGTTATTGATTAAAAATGTTACCATAATAACCAGAAAGTAAATACATGTTATAAAGATTAACGATTTCCCTATTTTAAACAAATTATATGTTTTTGTTAATAAGGGCGAATATAAAGAAGCACAGGAATGGCGCTGTTGTGGATTAGCAGACATCGAAATGATATACTTAGATATTTTCTCACGATTAAGCAGGTCGGGATGTTCCAAATAATTTCTCAAAGTATTCCCCGTATAGGTATAGTTCATTCACATCCAAAGCATAAAATTATTATTGAAGCATAAACATACATCACATGTACTTACAGCTGTCTTCATTTATACTCCGTAACACGTAGTAACACCTCTGCAATCTTCAGTTCATCGTTGACACTCATAGTTTATCACAGAATCGAAGCTGAGCCAGAGGATAGTGTTATTTTTTGGTATATGGTGTATTGGTGATATGGTGATATTTTTTGTGATATTTGAATAGTACAGATAACTGCACATCTCTGCCATCCCAATATCACAATAATATTACCTCAGTATTTTCCATATATTCAGCTGCTCCTCGTCAAAGGATAGGCATAGCTGTATATAATTGACATATACAGCTGTTATTATAACCATTGCAAGGCAAGTGTCCTTAAGCAGTAGTGGGCTGAAGCAGTTGAACAATCTCGGTTGTTTAACAGCTAGCGTTTCCATCATGGTTTCCAATTATTGGCAATACAGAACTACCGTAATCGTCTGACCAGATCTTAGGAAGCTGTAGTGGATAACACCAACGCTGGTCCACCAGACACAAACCAGTACCTTTTTTTGAAGTCAACTTTCGCGTGGATTTAGCTGGTTCTCCTAGGTCTAACCACTGTGATGAGCGTTTTCTATTATCGCATAGGATCCATTTTTCATCACAAGTAATGATACGATTCAAAATCCCCTCGTTATTGTGACGTTTGAGTAACGTGACATAGAAGTCGACGCGTGTTTGTTGGTTTGCTTCACTTAGTTCACATTTTTAAAGCTTTTTCACTTTTCCAATTTGTTTCAAATTATTCAAAATGGTTTTATCACTGACACCGAAGCTTACAGTTAACACCGACGTGGTTTGAAACAAATCCGCTTCCACAAGCACCTTCAATTCCACATTGACAATGAACCCTCCGGCCGTTCTGGCCGTTCTGGTTTGTTCTGGAGGTCAAAATTTCCAGAACGAAAGCGTTGGAACCAAAAACGTGGTACAATGGTGTCGCCGTACACATCATTAATCCTTGGAGATGTTTCTGCAGCGCTGGTGCCATGGTGGAACTCGTATTCGAAAATAATGCGATATTTTAAGTTTTCCATATTGTGCACAGAACGATATCAAAGCAAAATGAAAGGGCGCAAAAACAAATGAATTATCACATTCTAAACACAAATAGACAAGCTTGAAATTCAAAACCAAACGCCGGATTTTTGAGATCAAAATGTCCAGTTCGATAAGACCTTATATATAATTTAAAAAATCCTTGATTAAAAAAATTACCATAATAACCAAAAAAGTAAATATTATAAAGAATAAATAATGATTTTGCTATGTTTTAAACAAATTATAACTTTTTTGTTAATACTGTGCTAACATAAAGAAGAACATGTATTAAATAATTTTATTTCCGACAACAGTCAGTGGAATTAGAATATTATAGGGTTCTCTAAAAATTGTCATTCATTTTATCATAATATTTATACTTACTTAAAATATAAAATCACATTTAGATTCAAAAACAATAATTCTTATCTATACATCATCGTGTTCCGGTCTCTAAAACAATATTAAATACGATTAAAAATAAAATGTGTTAATCATTTGCAAGGTTATGGGTCAAATATAATATTACATGTATATTTTTACCAATGTCTTTCGCAGAATAGAAGTCAGATCGGTTGGTATTTACGTGATTGACTGAGCCGCGTTGATAGCTAAACATCAAAACTGCTTAGACAATCCTGTAATACTACCGCAATCATTCCCATTGTCGTCTTCGTCACGTTGAATGAACTTTTTACAGTTGAGCGTTGACCTTATGTATGAACAGGTGAACATGAATGAAACTCCCGAAAAAACAGATTAACTGTGTATTAACTTTTTATAAAGATTTTACATAAATACATTTTTTACATAGCCTGAGTCTAAGTCTCTTAGGCGATGCAGAAGGTAGCCAGGTACCCACGTGGTATCACAATAATACTACCTCAGTATTTTTCATATATTCAGCTGCTCCTCGTCAAAGGATAGGCATAGCTGTATATAATTGACATATACAGCTGTTATTATAACCATTGCAAAAAAAATGGTACACTAGGCCATAAATCATTAATCATAGAACAAAGAAGGCATAGTAAAATTAGCACTTATAATTTCTGATGATTACTCTATCTTAGTTCACATCACATAATATTTTATTTTTACATATTTCTTATTAAATTTATATTATTACATTTTTATAACAAAAATATATTTTTATTTAATATACCTACTATATTTTGGATACTATACATAATTATGTAAACTAGGTATAGAAGTTTTAATAATGTAGTCGATCAAATTCATTGTTTTTTTATTCATTTTTGGTCCATTTATACCAATTTTACTTGGCAATCCTACCGATTTAGCATTTGACTTTCGAGACCACTTGTTGGTAGAAGGAGACATTCCTGTCTAAAAACACAAGAGATTGATTCCAGGTGAACACAACGTTATTCCCTATTCCGCGTAGTATCTTAAGTCAAAATCACCATGATTAGATATTGTCCAACCTCCGACAGGAGAGGAACTAGAAGAAGGCAAACATACTACGTCAAGTAAAATAATTTAGTATAGGTAGGTTTTATAAATGATTAGGTAAATTACTTAGCATTAATTCAATTTCCAAAGAAAAACGCCCAAAAATACTGGCCGAATTTCCTTGGAAATAGAAAGGAGCTTTTTAGCACTAACCTAGCTTTTACAATCGTAGGATATTGGGGAAATTCCACTTAAATTATTAATTACTAGCAATCCGCCTCGGCATCGCAAGGGTGCATTGTAGATGTACTACACACAAAAAAAAATAGCCTTCGTTACTCGCTGATAATGTAGCTTTCTAATGGCGAAATAACTTATAAAATTGATCTAATAATAATAATAATAATAAAAAATCATTTATTGCACACACAACAGCAAGTACTATACAATAAAAATAAACAAAGAAAACAAATAATTTTTATAACACTGCATTTGGTGAGCAATTGGTCCAGGCTCAGCTTTTGTGCTGCGGGTGTGGGTGCCACAACCATACAGCGCTGATTTTCAGCCTGGGCCATTTGTTTGATGTCTACAGCATCAACTATATTAAAAATTAATGTAGAAGAAACCTTAATCTTAATCTTAATATCTTAATATATTATATAAAATGCAAATGTTCGTACGTGTGTCCACGGTTTTTTCTATCATACGCTACTTTGATCAACTTCCCCTTGGGATGGCGAATACCCCTTGGTATCTAGGTGTGCATAAGGGAGTTTGGTCGGGGTGGGTGGAAGTGGGTGGTTGTGGGTGGCAAAAATGTGGAATAATATATATCTGTCCTTTTCTAACTAATGTAATCTTCCGTAAAATTCTAAAAAATCTCGGAAATGATCTAAAAAGTTCCAGAATGTGAACAATCGATAAAATTGACCCAAAATGATCTAGAAAATTCTAAAAATTTCTGAAATGATCTAGAAAGTTCTAAAATGGTTTCAATTGTTGTAATCGATTTATAATGTTTTAGACGCTTCTGGAAAGATCTAGAAAGTTCCAAAATGTGTGCAATCGCTAAAATTGATCTGAAATGATCTAGAAAATTCAAAAAATTCTGAAATGATCTAGAAAGTTCTAAAATGGTTACAATTGTTGTAATCGATTTAGAATGTTTTAAAAAGCTTCTGGAAAGATCTAGAAATTTCCAAAATGTGTGCAATCGATGAAATTGATCCGAAATAATCTAGAAAGTTCTGACATGCGATGTATTTTAACCCGAGCAACGCCGGGTTTCGCTGCTAGTCTAACTATAAAATTATATCAATCTAGTAAGTAATCTAGTAGTTTTTGAGGTTAAGAGGGCCCTTCCCGGTTCGTCTATCGTCAATGCTTTTTGTTTCATGCAGCGCATACCTCTACCGCTAATATGGAAATTTCATAAAACTTGTTCTAAGAAATACGTGTTTTTCAGTAGTCCTTACAAGTTTGTGAAATATTTTTTTGTAATTTAGAATCTCCATTATATTTGCAAGGTTTCTATCACAACAAAATATTTACTTTCACAATTTATGAGTACATTATAAACGCCTAAACTTCAGGTATTTTTTCTGCAAAAAAGCTGATTTTTGGAGGCTTATACTGAATTTATTTCTGAAAATTTTGAGATTTTGTTTCGATAGAAACCTAGATATAGTGCACGAGATACCTATTAGTTCAAACGTTTTAAAGAAAAATTGGTTACATCGCCATAATCACGTACGAGCTGTAAGACGGGTTGGGCCCTCTTAATCATCACATACAAAAATCAAACAATATAAATGTTTCCTCTTTATAATATTAGTAGGTATAGATATAGATAGATATAGAAAAACGTCTGGCCTTAATTTGATATTATTATAAAGTACGCAGCCATACAAAATGTCTTGATAAAATCCCAGAATTTTAATAAAAACAGTAGAAAAGTATACAATGTAACAAAAATGTTACAGCTTCGTAGATTGAATAAACAAGTTTATACTCTGTTTAGTGTTTTTCTATTATAACGTCGTTGTTGTCTTATATAACTAGAAATTAACATCAATAATATAACTAACATAAAAATATTTTCATTAGAGAACATGAAAACATCTAAACTTCGAAAATAAAGTGAAACCTTAGTAGAACGAGCCACAGTTTATGAATTTATGATATGATTCGATTTATCGAATTCATAGAAATCTAGAACTGGCCTTACATTACGAATACTTATTGAAAAAACCTCTTTATAAAGAACTTTCAATAAAAGCAAAGCATAAATAGAAATTACACTTAACTTTGTCTAACTTATTCTACCAGTTCATCTAACAATAATTCGTTACAAGACAATCCAGGCGTTCAACCTGTTTTGGTTTGTAAGGTTTCACCTATAGGTTTCCTAGGAAAAACTTAATTATTGTCGGCGATAAACAACAAAATAATACATTATAAAAGAATTCCTAATTCCCATTACATTACATTAGCTACAATTTAAAAATCTAAAGATAAGATTTCAAAAGAAAGCAGGTTGCCTATAAACAGTATAAAATCAACATCATGTGTGTTCATGGACGTTGACGAATGTGTTTCGAAATAGCTATATAATGCGAGGGCAAAATTGTGCCAATTGAAGGTTTTTTTCTCCAGCAAAAGGCTTAGCTATTCGCAAGAAAATTGGGACATGTTTATATCCTGCTAATGGGTAATAACAACAAGTTGGCATCAAAATTTCAATAAAAGGAACAAGATTATTTTTCGAAAAATATGCGATGAAAATACAAGTGTTTACTTATGTCGAAATATGTGATAAGCGGAAACATAAACTTGCAGAGTAAACTGATCACGAAAACCGAAGTGTTTCCGAGTGTTGAGTATATTTACAGCAACTTGACATCAACCACTGGGGCCTTACGGCCGACCAGTCAGTGGTTAAAATTTTTGAGGATCCTCCCTTTACATTGGAGGAAAACACACCTTCCTTTCACCACATTGGTGACCACGCAAAAGTAAACCCTACTTTTGAACATCGAAAGCAAGACGTCATCACTCCATCCTAGTAGCAGAATGAGCAGCAACATATCACATCTATGCAACACAAAAAAAAAATTATAAGGAATATTTTCTAATCTTCTTTAGATTTTTTATATAAAAATTTCACTATAATTATATAAAAAATAACAACAGGCTTTGACAAGAAAATATCCTATGACTTAAATGCTTGGGAACTTTTATGACAATAATGAAAAGATATTATGACTCTGATCTAAAACTAAACGCCTGTTAAAATTTAAAAGCAAATTATTATATTATAACTAGGCTTCCCAAAAACCTAAATACTTAATTCTCGGTGTTTTACACATGGATATGCGTCGAATGTTACACATTTTACGTTCCATTATCAGAATTTACAGACCAAAATAACTTTTCAGTACACAATTTCCAATAAGCTGATTTAATTGGGGATTTAAATTAACCTGGTCGGAGCCTGTTAGTAAATTAAGACCTAAATCGACCAAATTTCTTCCAACATAAAAATAATATTTAGTTTTTAATTTAAATATAGAACTCAAAAGCTGATAGCTATTATTGTATTGTGGCGGTGCGAATGGGTGACGGCCCCGGGCGCAGTATTTGGGGGGGGGGCTCCGATTATTTATAATTTTCTAAAAGCATGTCTTCCCCACATCTGGTAACTTCGAGCATTGAACGGGTGGGAGGAATATCGAAATTCCGACCGGGTATCGATACACTGTTCATAGATGGAAAAATTGCACATTCACGCATTGATTGTATTAAAAGGTACAATCAATGCATTCACGTTTCGGTTTCAGTGTATGCATTTCCGAATGATCGAAGTAAAAAGTAGGTGGACAGCGCATCATTGACTGATGTTCAGTGGCTGAGATATCACCAAATAAACCTCATGTCTGGGGATGTCTAACATAAAAAATAAATATATTTTAATGCATTATAATCATCCTTCGCCATATGGTTCAGTGCGTAAATTGCAAATTTTAAATTCATAGATTTTTCTACGTAATGTTTCAAGAAAAAGGATGAACTAAAAAGCAAAGTAAACGTTAAGATTACTAAATTTAATAGTCTTAGTTATTTAGTATGAATGTAATGCAATGTTATAAGGACTGGACGAACATTCGACACGTAGTACTCCGTAGTACACATGTTGCGCCATTTCCCCTTATGAAAAGATATAATGTTTTAGTATTTGTTTTAATAAAAAAGGAATATAGTGATTATTTAATAATTAAAACTTCTAAACTACATTAAAATCCTATATATAACACATAAACCCATCAATCAATACTTTGTAACTGCGTCATTTTTTATTGGTCACGTGTAAATCTATTTAAGGGCAATAATTATAATAAATTATACTAATTCATTATTCTTATTACTATAATAAAGCACTCCGATTGTTTTAAAAAGAAATTATTACCACAATATTGTAGGAGAATATTCATCATATCAATATCATAATTGCGTTTAATAATTTACCGGACACTTCATGTACCATATTGCTATATAGTTAATATCACATTTAACATGATTCACAAGTATCACGGCTTACTAGGTAATAAAAAAATGGAAAAGAAAAGGTATAAATGCGTTACATACTGTGATAGACAAGCGGTACCGCGAAGGCTCGAGCGGGCGCGCTCGGCTTAAGTCTGGATAGCGACTGCGACTCCTTCTACCACACTTCAGCGTCTGCTACCAAAATGGAGGCGTTTTTCTCAGAATTTTCCTTGACAGTTTCCGGTTCGGATAACGAGCGTCCTGTAAATTACTCTAGCAACATTGTGTATTAACGAATATCGACTAATTAGATAAAATAACCGGTAGTGTATAAAGTACTAGCAACGCACCCCGGCTTCACGGGTGCTATGTAGATGTACTTTAAACAAAATTTAACCTATGTTACTCGCTGATAATGTAGCTTAAAATCCGTCCAGTAGTTTTTGAGTTTATTCATAACATACAAAAATATAAAAATACAAATATTTCCTCTTTATAATATTAGTATAGATAGCATAGTAATAGTTAATTTGGTTGCGGTTGCTTTTTCGGGTTTTTTAGGCTTTTAAAACAGAAATCTAAGAATATTTATTAGATTTGTTTTCCATTGCAAATTGCAATAGAAGTAAATAATTATATTAATATTCATTAAATTATTACATTAAAATTTGAGAATATTTTACGTCTTACGATAAATAACCGTTTTGTCTTAATTTGTTTTCGGTGTCAATTGCAATAATTATTGAATGATCGCTACATAGTATAAAACAAAGTCGCTTTCTCTGTCCCTTTGTATGCTTAAATCTTTGAAACTACGGAACGGATTCTGATGCGGTTTTTTTTAATAGATAGAGTGATTCAAGAGGAAGGTTTATATGTATAATAATAACAGTTTTTCTGTAGTGTATTTAGTATCAGCATTGCACCGGTGCGAAGCCGGGGCGGGTCGCTAGTTAATAATATCTTTATTATATATCTACATATATCTTATAGACTGATTGATTCAATTTTATTATTGATCCATAAGAATTTATGAAGATTTTATGGTAAATGACGAAAAAGCCTTGATTTGCTTTTAAAGAGAATTGTTTTGTTATACTAACATAAGACTAAAAAATTAAGGGAGTCAGACTTTTCGGTTTTGCTTAAAAACAATGTAAAATATTGTTATAATTTTAATCAATCAATGTACACAAAACTTTCAGATCTTTTAATGGGGATCTGTATCAGAACTGAAGAAACGAAGTAAAAGAAGCGCTTCATACCAAACCATGAATTTATTTGTCGCGGCCTCACCACACCGAAATAAGTGTCGCTGATCCATTCCGTTCTGCTCGGAGGCAACCTCAAGGATGTTCAAGGCAGCACAGATTATGCTTGAAAGCAGGGACTGAAACCGGTTAATTTTTATTTTCCAAAATACGTGTTTGACTGAGATATGATTTTAGTTTTAAAGAGTAATACACACTAAACTTACCACTGTATTTTTTTTCAGTAAATATGAATAAAAACGAAAGAATATTAACAAAAACCTTTATTATACCGGTATAACTCCCATATTAAATTAACCGGTATTGAGTCCCTGCTTGAAAGTTTGAACTCATGTTCTATAACCGTGGGAAAACCCTCTCTAGACCAGTAGCCGGACTACCATGAAAGCCCAAAAGCCCGCACTGCCGACTTTGACGTATTACGTATTTATATATATCTTACTAGCGATACGCCCCGACTTCACACGGGTGCAATGTACATGTACTAAAAAAATGCCCATGTTACTCGCTGATAAGTAAGATAGTTAAGTTATAACTGACAGTTAAGCTTTCTATTGGTAAAATCGGTAGTTTTTGAGTTACAACAAATCTTTGATGACTTATATACTTATGGTTACATTAATAGGACAAACCGGGCTTTTGGCCTTGTATGGTCCAACTACAGACCTATAGCCATAACTTCCTTGTTCTCCAAGATAATGGAATCCATTATCAACTGCCAGCTCTTGCGGTACTTAGAGGAGCACCAGCTGTTAAGCGACCACCAGTACGGTTTCCGTCGGGGTCGCTCGGCTGGTGATCTGCTAGTCTACTTAACGCACAAATGGGCTGAGGCAATCGAGACCAAGGGGGAGGCGTTGGCTGTCAGTTTGGATATAGCGAAGGCCTTTGATCGGGTGTGGCACAAGGCGCTTCTTTCGAAGCTTCCTTCTTATGGGCTTCCCGAGAAATTGTGCAATTGGATAGCCAGCTTTCTTGAGGACCGTAGCATTAAGGTCGTTGTCGACGGTGCATGCTCGGACCCAAAACCTGTGAATGCTGGTGTTCCACAAGGCTGTGTGCTATCTCCTACTCTGTTTCTTCTGCATATCAATGATATGCTGCAAATCAGTGGCATTCATTGCTATGCGGATGACAGTACTGGAGATGCCTCATACTCCGGCCGTGCAAATATTTCTCGAGAACACGTCGACGAGTTCCGGAACAAACTTGTGTCTGAAGTCGAGACTTCTTTATCCAAAGTTTCGGACTGGGGTCGACTTAATCTAGTCCAATTTAACCCTAAAAAGACACAGGTTTGCGCGTTTACCACTAAAAAGAATCCCTTTGTCGTTTCTCCTCAATTTGAGGGCACTCACTTATCAGCCACAGCCAGTATCGGAATTCTCGGTATCGACATATCGAGCGACGTTCAGTTTCGCGGTCATCTGGAAGGGAAGGCCAAATTGGCCTCAAAAAAGCTTGGTGTGCTCAATAGAGCGAGACGGTATTTCACAGCGGGCCATTGCCTACAACTGTATAAGGCACAAGTTCGGCCCCACATGGAATACTGCTCTCATCTTTGGGCGGGAGCTCCCCAATACCAGCTCCTTCCTTTTGACCGCATTCAACGTAGAGCGGCTCGAATCGTCGACGACCAGGCTCTCTCCGATCGGCTTGACCCTTTGGCGCTACGTAGAGATGTCGGATCACTCTGCATCTTCTATCGTATCTATCATGGTGAGTGTTCAGAGGAATTGTTCGGATTAATCCCAGCCGCTAATTTTCACCACCGCACCTCGCGACAAAACTCCAAGTTCCACCCGTACCATCTTGACGCTTGGAAGTCTAGCACTGTGCGCTTTATGCGCAATTTTCTTCCACGCACTACGCTTTTGTGGAATGAGTTGTCGCCAGCGATTTTTCCGAACCGGTACGACTTGGGGACCTTCAAGAAGAGAGCCTATTCCTACCTTAAAGGCCGGCAACGCAACTGCAAGTCCTCTGGTGTTGCAGATGTTCATGGGCGGCGGTGTTCACTTTCCATCAGGTGAGCCGCAGGCTCGTTTGCCCCCTATATTATAAAAAAATAAAAAAAAAAAAAAAAAAAAAAAAAATGGTGGTCCTGTCACTGACTTCTCAAGACGTCCTATACTGCCGGCCTAGCATGACAAGCGCGACAAAATTTTGTCTACCGTTTTCTCGTGTTTCAATCGACTATCGCTTTATTTCTTTCGGGTCTAACATGACAATTACACTTAAAACTCGACTTTTAATATCAAAAATAGATACATTTGTCGATCGAGATATCTTTTCTATCAAAATTGTCGATGTCGAGATATAATATATCGAGATATTTAACATCTTAGTTTGTCTTCTCTCGCGCGAGATATATCTCGTGGCGGTCATGCCCGGCTGATAATTCCCGGCTCTCTTCAGGCTACCCCTCATATAATATTGTATTGCATTAACATAACAACATTCTTAAATCAGAGACAAATAGGCATACACGCAGGCAAAAACTTAACAATAATGTAATTTAGGTAAAATAAGATCATCAGAAGGCTCCATTTAAGAAATATGAATATCTTATGTGATAATAGGATTATTTACTTAATAAAAGCTCTTGATAAGCAGAGATCAAGTTCTCAGAAGCGCAACCGTTGATCTAAGAGAATCATACATATCATATCTTTAAAAACAAACCGTAACTGGAATATTATACCTACTAAAACCGAAATTATAAAGCAGAGCCAAATTATTTATTTAAAAAAAAAGTTTTTTTAGGATGCCGTACGTCGTACCAAAAACGGAATCCTTATTGGATCACTACGTTGTTCGTCTGTCTGTATATCCATCTGTCAAGAGTCAAGACCCTAAGGAACGCGTGAAGGTATCAAGTTGAAAAAATCAAACTTCTAAGTTGACGTAATCAAAAGCTACGGCCTTTTATGCTCCGTTTATGCCGCATATTTTGACACTTGCAAGAACCATAGGTATTTCCCGTTGACCTAGAACAGTGGTCGGCAAAGTGCGGCTCCAGAGCCGCATGTGGCTCTTTGGCTCCTTAATTTCGGCTCAGGCACAAATATCCACGGAATGCGCAATAATATTTTAATTTAAAAAAATCTTATTTTTTAAGTATGAAATTTTGTTTTATTTAGTATACTACTTATTTAGTGTTTAAATAAAGTTTACTAAACAAGATTGGCTCCCACTTTTTTTAAAATTGTTGTAATGTTCATATTTGGCTCTTTGGCTTATTAGCCAAAGAGCCGACCACTGACCTAGAACATTGACATAGTATTAAATGTTGATCGAAGACCTAGAATCATGAAATTTGGCATAAATCAATATCATGTAGCACAAGTAAAGGAAAAACCTGAATTTTGTAGTTTTATTTATTTATTGGGAAACTCTTTACTTATCTGAAAGTTAGTACCTACAGAAGCCTCGGGGCGCGAGTCGGACTCGCAATTGGACAGTTTTTTTTTTTAATTAAAACATTCTAAATACACGGTAATTTGAAACAGCTTTTAATTAAAGGGTTATTTTCTAATTAGAAAAATAGATGTTTATTTGAAGATAGGGTAGCGTTGAAGGTTCGATTCTTGAAAAATTTCGTTCAGTAACGGTTTGTCATTAAAGGCGATGTTTGTATTCCTCAGACTACACAACGGGCTTTTGTTGGGTGCGTTGGGTACACCTAACTTAAATCGAAATGGGGTTTCGAATCCCGCCGGAGCAGAATATTTTTAATTTACTTCCATTTTTCAAATTCCCGTTCAAGCTGTATAACACGTCTTGCGTTCTCGTGTTTAAATAGCGTTTTTGTATTTTATGAAAAATATCCTTAAACAAAACTATATCGCACCTTAGTCGCACAATTAGTTTGTTTAATTGATTTATATTATCCATTTGTTTTTTTTATTTTAATGTGATAAAAGTTAACTAAAAATAATTTCACGATGTTTATATATAGATACAATGTATAATGGTGAAATTTTTATTGTACAATCTACATAGTAATTCTAATTTTTCTTTTTCTGTCTGTTGTATTAGGACTTATGTAGTAGTGACGTTTTTAGAAAACCAGCTTTGCTTCAACGTATTAACATACGCATATTTTGCTACATGTTATGGTGAGGCCGCCCTTGTGTTTTTTTTTATTTTGCTGAAACGGATTTATTGTACGCGGCTGTTATTGCGCTACTGAGCTTATGTGTTATTGAATTCCAAAGGGACTGTCGTAATATTATAGGTATAGAAACATTTTACTTTTCTAATAATTCTGAACTGTAACAAATTTTATACGTTTTGAAGTTATACTTCTTTTGGCGCGTTTGGATGAGAGTGAATTCATGACCTGCGCGCGCACGATGTCCCAAAAAAACGACATGATGAAGTTGGCTACAGAATAGAATTTGATTGATTTTAACATTTTTCTAAGTTATTTACTGCAGTTATGTTTTTTAAAATTTTTCTTCAGACGCCAAAGAAGTATAACTTCTAACGCGTGTACATAAGTACACACATACCTTTTTTTCATGTATGTCTGACTTGGTTCACATATATCCGAAAATGATAATAACATATCCAAGGGGTAACGATCAAAAACAATAACTTAGTATTTGTTAGAATTCTACGTTTTTTTTGTATACTATCTAAAATACACGTGGTCGTGTTAGTTACACCATTTATAACTCAAGAACTGCTGCATCGATTTTAATGATCTTAATTGTTGGATTCGTATATATCCCGAATAACAGAATAACTATTAAAATATCGGAAAAATTCAGAAAAAATATGATGTCCACTTCAACATATATTATAGAAATGTGAAAATAGCATATTCAAATATAGAATTTATTTTCTTATTTTAGAAGCCAACATTCTAACAAGACAACGTCTGTCGGGTCCACTAGCGTATGCCGCGATATGGTTTTTTTAAGCTGTCACATCTCATGAAATAGCAATTTGCTTATGATTTGTAATGATACAAAATAATCTAGTGTTTAGACTGAAGTCTACGTCTCAGGGACTATTGAAGTATTATGTTCACTAAAGACCCCCTTTAGTGAACTTTTGCTGTTTGTTTGTGGGGGGTTTTGCTTTGCTTATTTTGATGGGAGGTTGCCTTAAATTCCTCTGTTGCCTTTAAATTCCTTATTGATAACTGCTGCTCCAATTGATTCAAGAAAACGGAACAGATTAAAAAATATATCTAATATAATATATGGACCCGCAAACGTTGTTCTGCCACAATTTTGGCTTCGAAATTATATAATTATTCTTAAAGAATATGTCCATTTACCCACTATAATCGTCACTGATCTGCAGTGGACAACTGTTATTCCAAAAAAGCTAAGAATGCATGACGTGAGCTGTCAAGATGGCGGAGTTCCGAATCTAATTTATTTTATAATTAATTTTATGTATATATTTTTTTCCTGATTTTTTCCAATATTTTAATAGCCTATGTCTTATTCCGGACATAGAGGAATCCAACAAATAAGATGTCGTTAAAATCGGTGCAGGCGTTCTTGAATTATAAGTAGTGTAACTAACACAACTTTCTTTTATATATATATAGAATATAGATATAGGTATAATAAGCCTTAAGTTTCAAAGAACTTTGTTTTGTTTATCTTACGGCCTCTTAGTAATAATTATTAAATTATTTAAAATTTCGCCTATATATTGGTATCAAAATATGTATTGAATACATCCCTATTTTTTAATACACGTTAGGAAACATTCTAAAAATTGACTAAAATAAAATACGATATGCTTTTGCGTGTTGGATAATAGGTATAACTGTCTGACATTCAGATAGATCGTGGTTCGTTGAACGAGTCTGAAATATTTATTATTCTTTGTAAGCCTGTTATTCTCTATACCTGGAAAATCCGCATATTATTCGGTAATTGGAAAATCGGTAATCATATCCATAACCATAGACTAAACCGGTTTCAATTTTAGTCACTGGTTTTCGATCACCTGGAGATATCCTACCACCGAGTGAGTTTTTCTTTGTGTATCGATGTTTGATAAAAATAAACAAAAATCAAACAACCAATCAAATTAAATGAGGTTGTACAATTTATATTATTTATTTTATTATTATAGAATGTATAATATTGTTTTTTATTAACGCGAGTATCACACATTAAATAAAATACTGTATACCGGATTAAAACGCGATTTATTATTTATATTGTTTAAATTATTTATCCCGACGTTTCGGATGCTTTTCAGCAACCGTGGTCACGGGCAGACAAAAAGATGACAGTTGTCTGATTTTTGAAATGTCACAAAGTTGCCATATTAACGCCATCTATTCCTACACAATACAAATAATAAATCGCGTTTTAATCCGGTGTACAGTATTTTATTTAAATTATAGAATGTAGTTATTGAAGTAAACTGTTGGTTTTTTCATGAATCAATAGTTTTATTTTAGTTGTCAAACACCAGGTGTTCACTGAAATCGGCGCTTCATTGCCCTAACGTGGTGTGGCACGAGCTGAGTGGTTTCCGTCCATGCCAGTACTTTACTTATAAGCCTGTGTCTTTTATTTTTTATTATATATAAAAGTAACATAAAAACAATATGATATATATTTTATGGTGAACAAAATGCTACTCATCAACACGTTTAATACTAATAAATACTAGCGACCCGCCCCGGCTTCGCACGGGTCAATTGCCCCCTATATTATAAAAAAAAGAATAATGACGTAGGCTCACTACCAACTTCTGCGGAAAAAATATATACTCAAACAGTTATGAATACATTTGAGAGATTTATAATTCTAGAAAATAATCTAAAGCATAATATTCTCTTTTCTATGCAACAAATACTTATTTTCTTTTACTTTTCTCTGTGTAAACTTGTTGCTTCAGCAATGCTACTTTGTTTTGAAATCCTCGATTTAAACTGAATATTTATAAACTCAGTTACACTTTGGCAACTTATGGAAGGAAGTTTTTATGATTCTAGAAATCTACATAACTTTGATATATTTTTTATTAAGTTCTATTAATAAACTGAAAATTATAGATTTAAAAAGCTACGAGAGTATTTCTCAAAGTATGTAACAGACATTATTTCATCACAGAGCGTGGTGCAAAATCTTTAGGGAAAAAAAAATATCAGGACAACTGCCGAGTTTTATTCGTACTGCGAAACGAGTACCTATTGAGAAAAAGATCAACTAATGAGGCATCATATCGAAGTTGGTGCGAGTAATATTAAAATGTTCACAAAAATAAGTGAAACAGGAAAGAACTTGGTAACACGTGATTGATTGTTATGAAAACAATTTCATTTTGGTGGTCTAAATCTTAATGATTTGAGGTATGATTGTAAAATAATGTTTCACCGAGTTCGTGGCAGTAGATCAGTCGTGGTCTGGGGTATAACAGGTCGTATAAAGACAGAATTGGCATCCTTTAGTAGACTTCCTTCGCACCACCACTCTGTGAAACCAGCTGTCGTAGGCTGTTTTTCCTTCCAGACTTGGAAACCTTTAAGAAGCCTTTAACGAGCCTTCACTTACGTCAGTGTGGTGGCATAGGTAACTACCCGGTGCAGATACCCCAATTCGCCGCCCCCTTATTTTTGGGGCTCTTATTGAATAACACTAACATAAAGAGACAAGTAACAAAAAAATACATTGAAGGAAGTGATTTTTTTACCGTTACCTGTGAAATGCCGCCCTCGCCCCCCCCCATGGTACGCCACTGACTTACGTTAAAGGCCGGCAACGCACCTGCAAGCCCTCTGGTGTTGCGGATGACCATGACCAGCTGTGATCACTCACCATTACGTGAGCCACCTAAATATACTTTTTGTTTTTTTTTTATCTGATGTAATGAATAAAAATTATATTCATATATAGAAAGAGTTTTCTTTGTGACTTTTCTTGAATGAAACAATATGTATAATTAATATTAAGCTACTCGTAAGTCGTAAACATATAATATCTTCATAGATTTGTATATAGTTATATATTGTTTTACAGCACTGTTTATAATATTTTTTCAAATATCCCAATTTCCCCAAGCAATCTAAACCACTGTCAAAGCCAAAGCAATTGTTTCGAAGCACTCTCTGAAGAGAGGTACACCGGTATATGTTAACAATTACAATGGGTTTTCATGTGATTCGTGCAAAATCTGATATGCAAACGAAGATCGTAAGAAGAGTGACAAATAAATCAGCTTTTGATCAATATAAAGTACGTCGTAGGCGGGTTTGAAATTGTAGACCAAAATAATTGTCTGGATCGACCATTCCTCTCACTATATATAGCCAAGGTCATCACTAGAAAGGCATGAATTTTCGTCTGCAAATATAAAATAAATAAGGGGTAAGCAACATAATATTCGATATTTAGGACTGTACTCAATGTCCTCGAAATAAAAAAAAATCTTTAAGATTCTACGAGCTGAGGTACGTTTACTATCAAAATTTAGATTGTTTAGCCCCAACTGGGGGTAACTCCCCTGTGCTGTGCGTTGATATCGGTCATTCACCGCAGAATACTAAAACGATAATCAAAGAACATCTCATTGTCAGACATATTTTTGAGTATTTGGTCATCAGTCAATTGAATCATCTCCTATTTTAAGTAATTAAAATTTTAAAATAGCGAAAATACGCAATGATTAACAATATAATTCATCTAATCAGGTAATTTTGACCCTGAACTTTTAATATTGAATTTAGCTTTGAACTTAGTTTTTCATACAGTTTATTGGGTTTTAGTTTTACCTTCGATATGACTAACTAAGGAAAAAATACAAAAATTTACGTATATAAATACGGACACAAAGTCAAAGCAGGTGCGACATAGCTGAAGTTACTTTGATTGTAGTATGTACATTATTATTTGTATAATAATACTATTTCCACGTGGGAATGCGCGCACCCCTCCATCTTGATCCCCCGCCGCTACCCGCTAAGCGTAGGGGAAGATTCTAAAGAAAATCCAGTAACGGTTCGTAAGAACATTTACAGGAATCTCTCGTGTGCCTGTGTGGACATAACGGGCCTCCCTAACTTCATAACAAGAGATAGTTTAATATTTTTTAACTTGGGCCTTTATGAAAGTACGAAACCGTAAACTAAAGAATGTTATATTTTTTTAAAATACATAGTTCTAATTTTTTTTTACTAATTGAATCAGGTGCAATAACTTGACGTTGCCGTTTATCCGATAAATAAAGCTTGCTTGCTATAATATTCATAAGTAGTAGGACGTAGGTACTGATATTACCTATATTCCTTCTCTATGGCAATAAATACCTTGTAACATTACAAATATTCAAAGTAAACACAGCTTTTTGAATGAGTTGTATTTTAGGTTGAATGTCAATGATTGCCACGATATGATAATAATAATATAATTGGTTTTCTCCCACTTCAATCGTAAGTAATGTTGAATTATTGTCCATACTAATAGCCGCCAGTGACTCTGATATACCAATTTTAATTACTTACTTTTAATTTTTCTTTTATTAAAGAACACACCCCTTTGCACGGATGTAATATTTACATATGTAATACACAAAATAATCTATATTACTCGCTGATAATGTAACTTTCTGATTGTGAAAGAATTTTTAAAATCGGTTCAGTAGATCTAGAGATTTTTTTTTTATGTTAAATAGACAGACGTTTGACCGCGATCCCACCTGATGGTAAGTGGTGATGCGATCTAAGGAAGGGCACGTCTGTCTAGAAGAAGCCTAGCACGTCTGTCTAGCTGTCAGCATTTACAGTAAAAAATGGTGGTAGGGTGGCTACCACCTTTTTTTACATCTTGGGTTACAATTTTCCAGTTTTAGTAGGGACCCTTAATTATTTCTGGAAATAATTATATTTGTGTTGTTACTCGGTGAAGATAAAGCTTTCTTACATTCTTACAGGTGATTTTTTTTTTAAATCGGTCGAGTAGTTTTTGAGTCAAATAGTAACAAACAAACAAATTCCTCCTCCTTCCTTCCTCTTTATAATATTAGTATAGATTCTGGTGTTTCAAGTGTTTAACAGCAATCATGATCTCGGGTAAGAAATATTTAATGATGGACGCTGTCGCTAAAATGAGGTAAATCCCTTGACTAAGGCACGTCCGGTTAATATGTGTTTCAGAGGCTCCTACAACACATGTTTAGTTTTTCAAAGCGCAGCCATTACGTCACATATTGTGAAAAGATCATGATGTTCATCGTTTGCTGGTCGTTTTTCACATTTATTTCGGCCAAGCGCAGCGCGGCGGTACTCTTGTTACCGTTGAACATACGTATAAGTTGCCTTAGCAACCTCCGCCTCGCTCGTTCATAAAAGACAGACCAATAGGGTAATAGGTGGACAGGTTTGGGAATTTAATAAACAGTCTTGTTGAAGTCCTAATAAAGAATCAAGACCCTTTCAAAAAAACACGTGTGCAATTCTCCCCCATTTTTAACCAGTTTAACCCTTATGATAGAATGAGTAAGATAAATATTATAGTAGCAAAGAGTGTTTACGACTGCTAATAGTTAAGGTAAGTCTATCATATCGATGTATGAGCGTAATCGTAGGATTCAGTTCATAAAAGTTATACGAACGCATGCTTGGATCAAGCACTGCGTCTTATATTTGTAACTATCTATCGATCCGCCACGGTTTCTCACGGGTGCAATGTAGATGTACTATACACAAAAGTATTAATATATTACTCGCTGATAATGTAGCTTTCTATTGGCGAAATAATTTTTAAAATCGGTCCAGTAGTTTTTGAGTTGAATCGTAACAAACAAAAATACAAATCTTTCCTCTTTATAATATTAGTATATATTACAATCTCCCGAATAGTATTGCTCAGATCTCATTAGTGACTCATTTTCAGTTATAAAAGTAATAGGATTTCACACTGATGAGGCTTAGCACAATATTTGACTCCGCGAAACTTACGCGATACAACCCGATTATGACGTAAATACCCATAAATATTTATGGGGTGGGACTGAGGTAATATAAAAATAGAAAATATTACTAACTTATAATCATTTTTTAGCTTATTATTGTCGTACTTCATTTACAGGGCCGGACTATTACCCAGGGACCTCCTTTCAAATACCGACGAGTAAATACAAAATAATAATGTACTAGTAAACAACCTTTCCTTTGATATTTTATTTCGCTGTTTTACCTACTACCTACTGTACTTTATACAAGCATGTTCTTAAAAAAACTAATTATTTGGAAAATAATTTGGGGCTTCCACTCCTTTGTTGCACCAACCGGCCTAGCATGACAAGCGCGACATAATTTTGTCTACCGTTTTCTCGTGTTTCAATCGACTATCGCTTTATTTCTTTCGGGTCTAGCATGACAATTACACTTAAAACTCGACTTTTAATATCAAAAATAGATACATTTGTCGATCGAGATATCTTTTCTATCAAAATTGTCGATGTCGAGATATAATATATCGAGATATTTAACATCTTAGTTTGTCTAATCTCGTCCGCGACATATCTCGTGGCGGCCATGCTAGCCCGGCAGAGCATCCACCTATAAATCTGCCCCTTATCATTTATATCTCTCAATTAGAACAAAAGCTGTGGTGTAATAAAAATGTGTAATCAAGCCGATACAATGTTTTACACCCAAGACTTCGACCTCATGGTATTCTAGGAAAGTAGTTAGGTTGTATATGAATATTAAATGCCATCAAAAACATAAATTGTAAAAAAAGCCAAGTCTTGCAACTCAGTTCTTCTATCGTAAAAAGTTGTGAGATCCATATAATACCAAGTCGGTCAATTTATTTAGTCTCTACTGAAGGATCCTTCTGTCTTAAGTTATACAATACATTTATACAATGCCTGCTTAGTGACTGAAAATTCAGAATTCTAATCCACAACGAAGTTATAGGGGGTCGAAAATGGCCCGAACTACTTCGAGAAAAGGATAGTACGGCCGTGCCGCTTTTTGCTCGACTTGGCGGGGGCACTACCGTGCCCCCAGATCATACAAGAAAGTTTACCTTACATGGGTGGGGGAACTGGGCCAAATAAATTACTTTATTTTGTTTCGGGTTGGAGTTCGCATCAAAGTGTAAAGCCGTCGGGGCTTTTATCATTTTCCGCTTATAGTTTGAATGTGAAATTATATACCTAGTAAAATAGTAAAAATTTGGTTCAAAATAAACACATGTTATCTTTATGAAAATAACAGAACAATTTTTTTTTCATTTTATTAATGAAACAAACAATATAATTTTTCACTACCTACATAATATTATTATAGAGCATTGAAGCATTATGGGGGTACAGTGAGATAAGAATAACCTTCCTTGTTAGTATTACTTATGCCCGTTGGTCAAACTATTGTGTTAATACTAACTGTATTTAAATGTTTAAATTTACGGTAGGGCGGAGGGCGCTGTGGCCTGCGCAAGCGCAGGTGTGCCTCGTGAGAAATCTGTCCCCTCCTTAGAGACTATTTTGGCAGGCGGAGTGCAATTCGCAAGAGTACGGGGTAACTTATTCCCACGACAATTTTCTATAGATCTTTAGGATTGTATATTTTTATTTAATCCATTCGTGAGCAAATATTTGTAAAAACATTAAATCGATACCTCCTAAGTATACTAAGTCATCTAACACATTTTAGTTTTTTTATATATCCGTACATAAAGAACCATGAAAAAAATAAAAAAAAATAATTGCCGTTAGGTATAAATGCATTTTAAATCTCAGTTAAAAACAATTTTATACCGAAGCAAGAGGTTTCAATCTTAGTAAAAAAAAAATATTTAATTTATTTTGAATTAGTTTGATATCAATAAAATCTATTCTTCAAATTATCCAATTCCATAAATTATCCTTCAAATGAAATTCCATAAATTATCTTTCAAATCGCTCTCCTGAACAATTAATAAACTGTTAGTTGACTCACTATACATAGAAGGTATCGAAATAAATGAAAAATTATTTCCGAAAGTTCACAAATCACAATATTTTAAACACCTTTCAGATATATGTATGTAATCATTCGTAAATGTAAAAGCCGTGATGGTCTTTGTTACAACTTCAGTATATAAAAAGGAAAACGGTTCATTGCGCACCTTAATTATATAAAACTAATTAGCTTGCTCATTTGTCGAATAAACTGAACGAAGATAATGTTGCTATGGTGATACAGATTCGGACATCCGCTAGTTAAATAAACAAACAGATCATTAGTAAAAACATTTACGCTCTTATTACTGAAGTAATTATTTCCGTTCGTTCACTTGGATTCCCAAGAATATTGGATCCATGTTGCTAACTGCCATATTATTTTGTAAGCTCCTTGTTTTTCCTGGAACTACATCCGATATTTTCACAGGACAAGAAATCGTATTTCTATTTACTTTTATATTAGTAAAAAAGATATCAATTTATTAATTGGAATATTTTTAAAAACTATGAAAACATATTTTATTGAATAAATATAAATGTATAAGATGGATATATTTGTAAACTTTTTGTTGAAGAGTGTTTTCACAGAACAGGAGAAGTGTACCGCTTTTCTGACAATGGTGGCGCTGTTCTATTCTCTTTAATAAATAGGTATATAAAATGTCATGTCGTTTGTGCCCAATAATAAATATCGTGTTTATAAAAATCTAACGTGAGTTTTATTGAAATTTTACCGTAACCCAATACATAACAATTTCTATAGCTTATATACTCGATACATAGTTCCCATTTTGTCTAACGGCTACTCTCCTGGCTTAGGACAGAATATCAGCCTTGCTCCGTAGCTCATGTGTGTATGAATTTTGGCGGGTAAATAGGTACCTGAAGGGTCTGATATACGGCGATCGAAGCTGGGAATGGAAGAGTGTACCCGTGTCCCTGACAGAAATCGACCAGTTTGAGTACGTAGGACTGCGGTTAGTGAAAAGTCTGACAGTCTCCACTAAGGTTGCGTGTACCCATAATTTATCTACATAATTCATTAATTGATGGGACTCATCATTATGAGTCCCATCTTTGTCATCTAGCTCAAAAATCTAATTTTTCGAAAGGTCATTGTGAATTGTGAATAAGAATTAGTAATGATTTTTTTGATGCTATTGAAGATTCATTTAATATTCGATGATACTTATTTTATATATTACTACTATTGGTTGCCTAGCTGATGCCCTCAACTTCGTTCGCGTGGGTTTCATAAATGATGATAACTTTTCTTTTCGACAACCGATTCGATGAAACAAAGCCTATATATTTGGAACTCTTTAATTTTCCGGGATGAAAAGTATCTATGTAGTTGACCGGGGATATAAGGTCCACCCTGCAATTTTAAGCATTTTTTTTTCTATGTTATGTATTCGAGCTCTACAGTTTTATTATATGTAGGTATATTGTATAGATAATACTTATTCATTAATTATTTTTTATTATACGTAATAATTAAACAATTGTTTCTCCATTCTTCAAAAGCGATAAGTATATCTATACACCCATAGAGTTGTAAAATGTACACGCCAAATAGCGAAGGGTGCCTCAAATTAATGTGTTCTAGACGCCTTTTCTTAACACCGGCCTTCAGCCCCACACCGAATGTACCCCACACACCACGCAAGAGCCAGGTGCCAGCCGTGAGAATCAGTACGGAATTGCGTAGGGATCCAGACAATAGCATGATAATAAGAATCTTATAATTATACAGGATTTTACGCCTGAACTGTTTTTTCTACGAGACGAATGAGATGAAGATCGATTTTGTAACACTAAGTTCTAAGGTATAACAAGCGGCCACTCTTGCTTGGAAAAGCGTTGCATTTCTGGGAAATAAAATCTGTTAAAATCCTTTCGTTTTGCGTTAATAATATAAGTACTTCGCATTCACACTTTTAACTTATATTGTGTATAATAATTATTCGATTTTTAAAGCTACCTTCATAAGGTAATTGTAATATTTCAATGATCTGATAAAAATGTACTGTTCCAACAAAAACGTTTTAAAAATTTAATGTGCCCAAATAACATGAACTAGTTAAGTTCTACGTCTTTCCTTTTTTTATATATCCATTTTAAATATTTTGTATAAGTTTTGTTTACTTGTAAAACGAATAGTTTAATTATTGTACTCACGAGGCTTTTAATGTACCTACACTAGTGGTGTATCACAATTGTAAACAATTTATTGCCAAATAAAGAGAATTTATAAATAAATAAAATAAATAATGTAAGTAAGGAGGATGGAAGATATATTTTTCTTTTACGAGTTTCACATTTAACCAAATACGTCACTTTTTATTTTAGATATCATCAGACGAGCGTGAGGTTCACTTGATGGTTTTTTTTTATATTCGATATCGACAGACGAGCGTGAGGCTCACTTGATGGTAGGTGACACCTCAGCCACAGAACATCAGTCAATGATGCGCTGTCGACCTACTTTTTACTTCGAGCATTCGGAAAATTATACCCTAATCACAGGACATCAGTCTCGCGCTGAACCCGGGAATCAAACCCGCGAGCCGCACTAACGAGCCTATCAAAATATATGTACTCGCAGTATCCTTGATTTGCTTCCAGTCCTTATATAGAAACAGAGAGAGACTTAAAAGATTAAATAACGGAATGAGCAAATAATGAGGGGGAAATGTCAGAGTCCGCATGAAACGCAATAGCAAAATAGTCAACATTGAACACGGTAAACCAGCGAAAATATCCCAAATGCATGATGTGTTAAATTTTTATCTCAAATTTGAATTTTTCTTATATGGTAAAAAATTGTGAACCCAACCCTTGAGTTCAGTACCCGGTTGGAATTTCGAAATTGCTCTAAACCGTTATATTCCCAAAGTGCCCACGTAGGTAAAAAATGTTTACAGACAAATATAAACATGTCGTCCCGACAGAAATCAAACACGCAACCCATCGAAACGCAAGGTTGATTCTATCCAGCGAGCCAACGATCCTATATATCATTTTTTTTTAATTTAAACGCGATATACAAATAACATCACCTTGATATTCCAAACCAAAAATTATCCGTAGCGTTAAACGCTTATCAAAAATTACTGGTAAATCTTATGAGCCCCTAATTATGGCCTTGATAGGGATCATAACAAGATATTTCAAAACTTTTAGTAGTACCATGGACCAGTCCAGTTTTATCAAAGACTGCTTTTGTTGATATGTACTTCATCTTAGTACCTTTCTGTATCTCATGTATAAAAATCTCGTATGTTTGTGGTCGCACTCCTCCGAAACTGCTCGACCGATTTTTATGATGTTTTTATGTATGTAGGGATACCGTTGATTAGAGTGTCCCTATCCCGATTATGTTTTTCTATTTTTTGACAAAAAATATTGTATATTTTTTTATTTATTATTTAAAATACCTATAACTCAAAATTTTCACTTTGTTCAGCACGGTTTAACTATTCATTTAATAATGCTCTACAATTCACGTTGTGTTATTACTTACTATAATAAATAATAATGAATAACTTATTTCTAACTTAAAATAAACTAAACAGTATTACCAAAGAAAATCGATTTACATAGAAGCAAATCTCATACTAACTTTTCGCACAGAAAAAGTATTTCTGCTTTTAACTTGTAGACGCGAGCAATGTGTCGGTGTGACACACACATCTAAGCAGTCCGCTGACTCCTCCCCTCTTAACTGAAAAAGTTGGTGTCCAGTTAATTATTCTCGATGTTCATAATTAATTAATTATATTTTCCCTTGTAAGTTATGACAACCAACATAGCTACGTTTTAAGTTTTTTTAACTATACCGTCTGATCCATTTATTCTCTATGTGTCAATTTGTTGTTTAGCTACTTACAAGTCGTATAAGGTTGTATAAATATATATATAAAAACTAGATGTAACATAACGTAGACAACTAATTTTGTTGGTTACCCATAATTTACGTAGGAGACATCGATATATTATGAAAATTTAAATTTACACAGTCGTTAAGTTTTCGACACTGAACCGACATCGAATTGCGATCAATCAAAGCATATATTTTTCAGCTTGTTTTGGAGATTAGCGTGAACAAAGACAGAAGAAAAAAAATCGATAGTAGTTTTTTTTTATTTCCTTGCATAAAGGACGCAAATAATCTCTTAGTGACAAATTAATATAATTATGTATATATAGCTGCAGCAGTTAAAAAAAATATGAACAAATAAATCCTGTCTAAGAAAACAATACGGTCAAGAGTAGGCGTCTAAAGAGATTACCCTTCTAGGCATCTACAAGCAGCTGGTGCCTTCACCACCCCCGTTCTCACGCAAACCCCTAACTCGGACCCTCCTTAGAACCAAATTCACAACAATTCACTTCTTATTATTTTTTACCCTAGCTCTGATTTCATAACATAACGGGACTCATTCGTTGTCAAGACATCGCGCGTGCGGGTTCCTCAATCTTTAGGCCCGTGCATTGTGCAACTAGCAGTGCAGTGTTTTTTTTTTTAATTTTAAAATATGGACACATTGATGGACTCTAATAGTGCAGATTTACGGAATATGGATCCCACTGGTAAGTTTCTTGACGAATTTACTTGTTGCGATAACTTTAAAAAAAAAATTATACTGTTTAAACGTATTTATTTTTTAAGGAATTTTGTATCGCATTGGGATTTATCTATTTAACTCTATAAAATCTTGTGAATGTGCGTATGAATTAGTCTAAAGTAAGCTTATTAATATTTATTATAAAAAAGTACCGTATTTATGTTGACAAATAAAAACACGAATACCTACATATTTAAAGAGATACAAAATAACACCTAATATGCATTTTAATTATATTTATATTTATTAAAAACTACCTTTGCCTGCGATTTTATCCGCTTGGAATAGATATGTACATTGGGCATCCTTTTATTTGTAGGATACTGTATGCAAATAATATAAATACTAACCAACAGAAAAGAACTGTTATTTACTATAAATATCTTATTTTCAATTTTTGTTTACTTACAACTACATTTTTTTTGTCTTTTCACCCTTCGCTAAAACATTGGATTTTACCCACTACGCCGCGCCGCCGCGGCGCCGCCGGCATACATTGGGTATGGCGCCGCCGAACCTGCGCTTGCGACGCGGCGTTTATTCCATTTTTCCACAAATGTATCAGATGCATTTTCTTATAATCGCTCTAATAAATATAATAAGCATTGATAGATTTGTTTGGACTTTCAAACGAACTTTCATAACCTAAGTATTTCACGGTGAAATTTTCAAAAACGCTTGAACAAATGTTTATTTATTTCTTATCAAGTGACTAAATACAGTTTCATGATTTTAGCTTCAATAATAACGGACTACCTACGATTTATATGAAATATGGGATAGAGATATGTTGAATCTCGGGGAAAGATCTAGGATAGTTTTTATCACAGACATCATCCCTTAAGGATGTAAAAATGGGGGTGGTGAATTGGGAATCAATTGTAAAAAGGATATAAAACTCATTATATTTTAAATTTTAATAAGAAATAAATAATATTTCTGCATTGTTTTAAACATTAGTATAACGTATATACACTATAAAGTCTATCAAAACTAACCACTGAGAGATTTATACATATAAAGATAATATGTCACGACTCGCGATTAGAATATTTAAATAGTAAGGAGATTGATGAAAAAACAGCTCGGATAAAAAATAGTACTTATTCTACGCAGACGAATTCGCGGGCAGAAGCTACTTATTTATAATAGAGCCTGATAGCCGCAAAATAGACATAAGAGGGAAATTACATGTTTCGTTTTGGTTAAGCAATTTAGAAAATGTTTATTGAACTTAAAGAGCTTTCGTGTGATAATATATATCGTAAAAGATTTTAAGTACTTTTTGTATTTTTTTATTATACTATATATGAAAAGTACTTTAAATGCGCAGTTTAAAAAAAATGTTTTACCAATTTTTTCTTTTAAAAATTACCCATTTGCTCTGGCTTTCAAAAATAAAATTAAAATGTAAAAAGTAGTATATCTTATTACTAACTCGTGGTTACTTAGAGACGACAATAAAATAGGTAGGTACCAATAACTTAAACTTAAGTAGTAGGTATATTACTTTATCTCAATATATTTTATAAATTTATATCTACAAAACATCCAGCTGACAATCTATCACCTTATGGTATATGGATGCTGCAGCCGTTGACATTTGCAAAGGTATACCAGTCTAGGGGTGAAGTGCTCAGGGTGAAGTGCCTATTACTCTGTCCAGTAATTACAGGCATAGATTATGCTATTATAATACTATTCATATATTTTTATACAGATAATAACAACTTACTGACAAGACGACTATTGAAAAATACGTGTTTCTACAAACCCTATTTCTTCTCGTTTTTCATCCTAATATGTACATTAAAAAAACATAAATAAAAGTAATACGTAAGTCGTAATATCTACTAATTATCTCGGAATAACCTTGTACCCTTAAATTATTAACATTAGCAATTTCAGATATCCATTGCACCGATAATAATTAATGCGTGATAACTGAAATATTTCGACGTATCCGTAGAACAAAGTCGGATATGATTATGATACCAAGTCGCTTTTTTGTATTTGAAAGGCTAAATTGACCTATATAATTTACTAATAAAATCCAAAATTTTAAAATCGCATTGTTTTTTCAAAGATAGCAGTCGAATAATGGTTCATGATGTTAATTTCCCCTAAGAATAAGGTCAAGTTTAAAGTAGAGCGTCCTGCAGATGTAACTTTGTTCTACGGACAGGTCGATTTATATATGCATTATTTATGTATTTTGTTGTATATTTACCTCAGTCGCAACGATGCTTGCCCACGTAAAATTGAATCAGGCCTATCAATAGCCCTTCTGCAGTAATATCATTACACGTTGCGCTAAACGCATAAACCAATTTATATAAGTTAATTTTAGGTCTGTTACTGTTTTTTGTCTCTTCTCGACTCTCGACTTCTCGACTCGACTCGACTTCAAAAAAGGAGGTTCTCAATTCGTCTGTATGTTGTTGTTTTTTTCTTGTATGTTTGTTACGCGATAACTCCGCAAGTAATGGATGGATTTGGATGATTCTTTTTTTGTTTGGTAGGGGATATTTCAGAGGTGGTCCCATATAATTTCGGCATTGGTTTGGTACTTTTTTAGGAAATCAAGAATAACAAAAATTTACTTATACGTAGATGATGTTTTTAAATAAAATACTGTATACCGGATTAAAACGCGATTTATTATTTAAATTATTTATCCCGACGTTTCGGATGCTTTTCAGCAACCGTGGTCGCGGGAGACTAGACTTCCAGTTCCAGTATACCGATACAGTATTTTATTTAAATGTGTGATACTCGCGTTAATAAAAGACAATATTAGATGATGTTTGCTTTGTGGTTCTTATCACGGCGCTGTCTCATTTGAGCAGCACGTTTAGTGGTAGGTCTACTAAATTATTATCTAAGGATTAATGAACTTCCTACAAAAAGGGATTGTTCTCAGAATGTGTTCTAATGAATGCCTGCAGATGAATTCCAACATTGGACACCACAACTTAACCGAAAATCCGTCACCATAAAGATGTCTTGTCTTGATTCCTTGCCAATACTGCCTTTCATAAAATAACAGCCTACTTAATCCAAGACAGGCAACGAACTTGCAAATGTCCATTGTCGTCAGTAATCACTAACCATAAGGAGAGCTAACGTTTTTCAACTTTCACGTTTCTACTAAAAATCAAAATGTCATCGTTTTGTACATACCATTCCTGTAGGTACCTATACCTACATATTTACTAAATTATTTTGGGACTATTTCCAAAAACAAGTTGCATTGAAATAGTTTCCATAGTTTTTGCGCATCGAGTGAAATGCTAAAGATAATCATTTTCCGACCCCTATAACTTTAGATTGCGTAATAAGTAATAACCTTGAAATGCGTCTTGGGAAGCGTCTTATCAATTTGATGTGCTCATTGAATAATTATAACTAAATGAGACAGCGAAGTGAGGGTTTCGACTCCTATAGATCATTTAAACTCGCAGATTTATTGTGCCTTATTTGACTTTGTAGCATCGATCGCGCTGAATCCTCAATATGTATAATAAAAAACCATGTCCCTCCATACATTTGGGCACGCTTCTATTCGCAAATATCAGGTGCGTGCGTACGTTGCGTGTGCGCACATTGCAACCATTTCTTGTTTCATGGACATGACAGGTGTAGCGGGGGTGGATGGTGCTCCGCCTGACGCCTGTCAGTCGGTTAGAAGACTCGAACCGAATAAGACGTGTGCTTAGTGCATCGTTTCGTGTGTTCAATGTATGGTGCGGGGGCGACTGGACCGGTATCGGTACACTACACTGGCAACCGACCCTGCCGACCTTACAAACCGTTCACTACGCCTTTCTTGTGCTTCTAAGCGCATCCTAATACCAAAAATACAGAATTACAACATAGAGAACTAATACTCGTATATGCGCTGTGATATCTTGGAACTTGCAATAAATGTGCTGTGATATCTTGAGTCTTCGCATTGGATATGTAAATCATGTATGTTTCATAATTTATGTTACGTGAAAGAAAAATCATTATTTGTTATTGTTGTGCATTTGCCGTAACTATTTCATTTATATCATTTTGTGGTTCTTGAGTGTAAGTATAGCATACCTACTTATTGAATTTTGTTTAATTTGATCACAGCAATATGTTGAAATAAAGAAAAATCCTAAAAACTATGATTAATAAATAATTAAATTAAAATATAATCATGGATCCATTTTTTCCCCAGTAAGGGTGGGAATTATCAAAGCTTCTAATACAGGACATATTCATTAATTTCTAATTCAAAGGTTAAATTTCAAGTTTTTAAATCTCCCTACATAAATGACGAGCTTTTAGTCAAACTCCACTTTGAACATAAAAAAAATTAAACATGCTGTGCCAGGATGTTTAAGGTAGCCAACCTTTTTATATTAGGCATCTACAAATATACCTTCAGATAAAAATTTAAATATTTTATATATTTAATTATAAATCATTAATTTCATCAATAATCATAAACTCAATTCAAAAAGTTTTCGTCGATAAATTTAATTGCATCTCTAAATAATTATTTAATATTTTTAAAAGTAAAATATCATTATCAAAATGTGCAGCCAATTAATACTTCACTGAGATAGTGGGATGAGTCAGCCGTAGGTATCTTAAGCCAGAAGATCTACCTTACGTCTATAGACTAATAAGATTAAGAATTTCTAAACCGCGCCAAAAGGATTTCCAAGTAGGCGTGGCCTATATACACTTAATGCTGCATCTCATCCCCATTCCTCAAATATTAGAGACTAGGGTTTATTACGAGTAGGGTAAAGGCAATATAACTTCAAATCCCTTTTTTGTACTGTGATGAAGTTGCATGGAAGCAGCCAGTTTCATGGGCCTAACCTTACCTCAGAATCTCTTCTATGAGCTATCTACTCTAGGGAGCTGGTTTACTGGGAATACTCAATAAAACTACCGCATGGTACACACTCACCATAATATAATAACCACAGTATCGCGTTAGCATTCTATTACAGAAATCTCCAACCTTTAAACTAAGTATCTATTCAAAACATCAAGTGATCGTTAGAAATGCTCTCTTTTTCGGTACCTTTAGGGGGCGTCCATAAATTACGTGAGGTGTTTTTTTAAATTTTCTGTTTATGATGAAATTTTATGATCTATACTAATATTATAAAGAGGACAGATTTGTTTGTTTGTTTGTTACGATTTAACTCAAAAACTTCTCGACCGATTTTAAAAATCCTTTCACTAATAGAAATATTTTTTGCCGAGGGCGGGGCGTGTTGCTAATAGTTTATAAACCGGAATAGCATATAGGATAGCTGTTTTAGTGTAATGAAATGGAGGGAAAAGGTATAATGATACAAAATTCTAAATTTAAATCATAGATAGGTGACTTTTAAGTAATTACATAACAAGTGTACGAATCGTAAAGTTTTTATATCATTAATTACACATTTGTTTCTTATTCCTACATTTACAAACTAATTTCTACAACGAACTGAGTTGTTTTCTTCATACATCTTTTCGAATCCTTAAATTACCCGTTCCCAGGACTATAGCAAATTTCAGTTTTTTTTTATAAATAGTATCCCCCACTATATTTACGACTACAACTCATGAATCGTCAAAGAAACGCCTTGAAAGATCGTAAAAAGTGCTCAAAACCAGTACCCGCACTACTACTTCTCGAAATATTAGGGGAAAAGTTATTTTATCGTCCCAAAGACATCCCATTGGTTTAAAAAGGTAGGCGTTCCACCAATAGTAAGCTGAAGATAAGGGTCATCCATAATAGTCAAAAGACAGATGCGTTAAAGGTGCAATTTATTATCAGTATTTGTCCATGTTTGACATCTCGCTAAATAAATACAATAAAAAAACACCTGGCATTAGAAAAAAAAGGCTATAAAATTATATATGTCAATCTTATAATCTAGTGCCAAGGACTACTTTGGTAACCAAATAATACCGACTGAGTAACACTAAGTAGGTATATACTGCGTAGGTTCTTCTAGGTATTTTTAGTACTCTTTTTTTTTAATTTGCTAGACTTATCATTCATTATAATTGCATGTGTTAAGGAAAATTTCGAGCTATATTTATTTTCAATGTTACTAACATACCTACTGTTTACAATACAGATACGTAGGTATACCGTTTCGGCGACATATTACTCGTATTTTTTTTTATTTATCTCATTAGCGTTTTAAAAGTGCAATTGCAATAATATTATGAAAATACAAGAGAATCTCACTAATCCGGCACTACGTTCGTATTACCGGATCGTATAGAAAAAATATAATAAATAAAATATTCATCTATACTTATATATCTATACTAATGTTATAAAGAGGAAAGATTTGTATTTTTGGATTTTGTGTGTTATGAATAAACTCCAAAACTACTGGACCGATTTTAAAAATTCTTTCGTCAATAGAAAGCTTCATTAACAGCGAATAATATAGGCTTTTTGTGTATAGTACATCTAAATTGCACCCGTGTGAAACCGGGGCGCGTTGCTAGTAATTCATAAAGGGAATACAATGTATTTGTGTTAATGTTCTACACGTGTTATAACTGTAACCTCTCACAATTAGCTAATTACATAGTTTCTAAACTAACCCTTAGTTGATTTTTTTGTGAAATGCGGAGCGTATACGCGGGTAGAGAGTGCCGGATTATTGGTTTGTCGGTCTATTGAAGTGCCGGATTAGTGAAATTCTACTGTAATATGCGTATTTAAGAAGCTAACGGACAAACTCAAACGCGGATAACGAATTTGTTTTATAATTATATAAATGTTTATTTAGGCAAATTTTTTTATTAAAATAGTAATTAGTAACCATTTATATTGCTTAGAATATTTTTTTTATAAATCATAAAAAATCGAAATATTTATAAACCCTAAGATACATTCCGTTATTACTTTACAGGCAAGGTGATCGGTCTTCTGTCTCTGTCCGATCGAATCAATTTTTTATCTCATTCCCTTGGGACTCGAACCTAGAACCTGGGGTGTTATAGGCAAAGCGCAAACCACAAATTCTGTTGATACAAAACCTTTAATTATTTTCTTATTTACAGGTTGGCATGCAACACTGGACGCAAGACGGCATGGGGAAGGCAGCAGTGCACTCGCGGGAAGCATGGCTGAAACAGCACCCGAAGCTCACACGCCCAATTTCATGCACAAACGACGAAGACTCTCAAAATTGCTTGATAAACTTGCAGTTCAAATATGCAATAACAATCAGTATCCATTCCCACGTTGGCTAATGCGCGAATCTCCTCAAGGCATCGTGAAGGCGCCAGATGACATACCACTCGATCTGTCCATAAAATCTGAAATACCAAAGCCTAGGAACCTTCCACCCGTGTACGCTTGCCCTATATGTGGACAAACATTTTCTGTACAAGATCGTTTGGCTAAGCACGTTGCATCACGCCACAGAGATAAGGCTCCTGACACCGCACGAGCCTACGAATGCGAAATATGTCGTCGCCGATTTGCCCGCTCTGATATGTTGACTCGGCACGCTCGGTTACACAGCGGTGTGAAGCCGTACTCCTGCTCTGCTTGTGGGCAAGTGTTCTCGCGATCTGATCATCTGGCGACTCATCAGCGCACTCACACCGGAGAGAAACCATACCGCTGCCCGAACTGCCCGTATGCAGCTTGCCGACGGGACATGATCACTAGACACATGCGTACGCACACTCGGCGTCAACAACCTGCCGAAATCTAAATAATTGAACCTGTGGCGAAATAAAACACTGGTTATTAATTATTATAAGATTCCTATACAAAAATATGTATATGATATTGCCACATTATAAATAACATCGTCTGCTGTAGGTGGCGAAACCCGTGGGAAAGCTTCCCTGTAATTTTTGCATCGGTAAGACATATCACATTGCAAATGCGATATATTTTCTATGCGAATGTGCTTGACTTGCTGCAATGCGATGTGTCTAAATCCATTATCGTTTGTAACTAATGTAAAGTAATGCTTTTTTTTATAAAATAAGAAAATTATCTTCCTCCAAGTGCTAAATGGGACTCAACGCGCGTAGATAAATACGCATTTATTTAGATTTTTACATCTGTGGACCGTGAACACCTCTTTCGTTTACGATCGGTGGTTCGTTACCGCACCGAATTATTGTAATTCTAACACGTGTTTAATACCTCCAATATATTTATATAAAATTAATAATAACATAAAGATGTGATGGAATGCTTCAAGGGTACGGTCTGCCACCTCACCCCTTTCTCTTACAAAATCTAGCCTAAAAACTATTCTATAACATAACTCCGTATGGTATTTTATAAAATGATCGGTTTAGTGTTCCTATCGTTATTGAGTATCAAGCAACACCTTTTCACACGTTCACATCTTTGGAATTTAATGCATTTACGAGTATAGTATAAAGAGATTTGACATAAGCATTACACGCGTGGAGTCCCAATTCCTGCGTTTTTGTTCTGTAGATCATAATATTACGTGGGCTACTTTGTTGAATGCGCTAATTAATTTGCAATCTTAATATATGTGTCAGTTTTGTAGTTTATCCTTTATTAAGAAAATATTACATAAAAAATATGCTTGATTACGTGTATTTTTGTGTGATTGACTTGATATGTATTTGCTCAGCGTTGATTTATTTAGTATTTATTAGACTGTAAGTAAATTTTCGATGTCGCATTATACATTTTTTATCTACTGTAAATATTATAATTATTGTATTGAAAATACAAAAATGCGTACGCTCTTGTTTTAATTTAAGGCACAAAATAGGATTAGTTGTGTTATATTAATTTAAATATTAATAAATTTATAATGTTAAGGTATTTCGTGAGAATACGTTTTGTTCTATATAATGCTGTTTTACTTGTGAAATGATGGAAAGATCTTTTTACCATTCATACAAATTACTTAAAAGTGAAGATAAAACTGGTATTCTATCGATAGCAGATAAATCCTATCCAAGTATCGTATTGGAGCATTCTGTGTAACTATTTAATAGTATAGTTATTTAGATAAGTAAGAATATAAATTACGCTTCTAAGATTGAATGTGAGTGCCTCTGAACAATACGTATGCAGGTAAATCATGTGTAACTATAGCCAAATAAGTATTGTAACTTAAAGTTTTCATTACTGGTTTGTGCCTCTACATTCCTATAACGGTTGTTATTAAATTCGCTGGAGGGGGCGCGACTCTCAATGAGTTGTTAAGACCTTTTTGTTAGCTTTTATACTAGTATTTAGGCAAGAAAATCGTTGCCCGCGCAAAATTTGTATGTTGCCCGCGCAATGTAAAAAACTTTTTAAAGCGTTACCGTAACGTTCAAATTAGTTATACTACTTAACATCATGAATGCGCTAGCAAGTTTTCTGTGTTCTAGCACATACAATATGGGGCTATTATAGTTCATTTAAAATATAAATAATATTAACTACTACTAAGACGAGGTACCAACCATTATTGTACTATTATTATCTGACTTTATGAGTAATTTTATAAATCTTTACGTAATTAGGAATTGGTTTTTGTTTTATTCTTACTATTATTATTCGTTGGAGGCTAGAATAACATTTGACTTGGAAGAATTATGGGCTAGTCCATAAGATCTTTCGCTGATGACAGCTTTGATTATAATATAATATAAAAATGTTAAATTATTGTTGTTTGCATGTTGTAATGTGCTGTTAAATGTTTTTAGAAATAAATTCCATAGTAATAGATTATAATATATATTTTATTATTTATTAAACATTTCTTCGGTAAGTTTAGAATATTTCCGATCGACCATCCTTCTATTATATGAACTTTTAAAAAATAATTCATTATCTATACGTAAATATTGGACGTTTATTCTGCATTTCTGATATTAAAAGTAAAAAAAATACTTTTATGAGAACATTTAAATATAAAATTTAGAATACGTAGACTAAACACTTCAATGTAATTATTTTAGTGGCCATACACGTCATTACAGAATATTCATATACCTAAAATCAGAGGGCCAAAACGAATACTTTCTCGCAAGCTGATCGTAGGTACCGTACCGTATAGTAAAGCCTCAGATTACATTTTAGTTCCGTTAGCAGGACCTCCTTTAGTAACAGACTCAAATTATACGTATTTTTCATACATAGGTAAGCTTTATTGTTAAGAATATAATCAATCGCTCAGTAGATACCTACATTGTGTACGTTAGTTATGGCAAAGAATTTAAGTGGGTGTTTTATACAAATCTAAGGCCCGTATTCCAAGACGTTACTCAAGTCGTAATCTATTCTTGAGAACTGTCAAGATGTTAAAATTCTATAGAGAAAACATGGTTTGACAAGTCTCAAAATTAGATCCAAAACTGAGACACGTCTTAGAATATGGGCCTAAGAATACAGAACCTATCTGAAACCGCGCACAAGCAATGCAATGTCTTCAGTGTTGTAATGTTTATAACAAGGGCCATAGTGGGGAAAACAATTCATTATTGTTTTTTTTATATATTTACTTGTAAATTATTCGTTTAGTAAGTGTAGTGGGGTGGTTACATCGCCTCCAAACACACCATTTGCCCCAAACCGCTTTTGCTTATGTAAATGCCTTGTTCATTGCCTCAACTATAAAAAGCTTACTCTTAGGTTTCAAATGTTTTGACGTTCAGCTGCAATGTATTATGTAGGTACGTAAGTTGTATAGTACCTACGCCATTGTTTGTAGTTACGTTGGATTCTGATTTTAATAGAACTGTCGAACTGGGATGTTTTTACTGTGATAGTATTATTTGACTTTGATTTAGCAAAAGTTTACTGTGCTCTTGTTTACTTTGATCCAATAAAGTTAATAACATACATTTATTTTGTTTTAATTGTTTATTCACCTTATTCCTTTAATTTATAGCTTTAAATTATTGGCCTGAAATAATGGGCATTGTATACAAATTAAATACTGTACACGGTGATTTTGACTAGGGTTTGCCCACGACTAATATTGTAATGGGTAATCATAACCTAAGTAGGTACTTCCGCAAAATTAAAATTATATCCACAGTCCAAACCACACCAAATTTCATCAAAATCGGTTCAGGAATTTTTCTATAGCTTTCTTAATATGAATTATTAATAGTAATGAGTATATACCTACTCATAATTGTGTGTATTGAGTCAAAATTCAAATTTTGCAATAAGTGCTATGAAATGCGACGCAAGACATTCAATTTCAAACACTGTAGGCAGAAAATCTATCTTTACATTAAGTACGTACCTACTAGCGGACCCGACAGACTTTGTCTTGCGAAGGACGGCTTCAGAAAAATATTCTAGAACCCTATATTCAGCGCCCTCTTTCGCATCTATTTATGAATGTAAACTACCCACTCAAACACACAAAATTTCATCTGAATGAGTACAGCTCTTTAGGAGGAGTTCAGTGACACACGAACAGAATATTTATATTGTCAGTTCTTACTCCTTGACACTTATAGTCTGATAAACTAAACCAATTAATTACTTAAAACAACCTATTCCGGCCAAAAATTTTGTTACAAATGTTTTTATTTAAATAATTACAATAGGTTAGTTCTATTCGAAACGACTACCTTTGGCTTCAATACAGGCCTTTAATCTATCTGGCAACATATCTATGGATTTACGCACTATTTCCATGGGTTTAGCCACTGCTTGCTCAGATTTCTTAAGAGACTCAATTTCGACGTGCCTTTAAGAGCAGGCCATGTCCTCTAAGAAATTCAGATTTGGTCAGTAAGACCAAAGCGGAACGTTGGTTTCGCACCAGGTGTAGGTGTAGAGTTCTGCTGGAAATTCCAGGGTACATTTTAAAAAAGTGTATATTGCTCAGAGGTTTCACGACACGATCCAAGATTTGATACACTTTGGCTGAAGTCTTCACTCCTTTTTCACAAAAATAAAGCCTTTTTAAGACACAACCCCCCCCCCCCTTTACAGGGTGGCCAAATTGGGCGATTAATCGGTATTTGGGCGTCTTCAAGTGGCAATTTGCGGCCTTTGGACGTTTTGCGATTGTCGGAATTTGGGCGATGGGACGCTACCTCAATGGTTATGAAATTCCCAGAATTTAGGCGAACTAGATATATTTTTTCACATAGTTATAGATATACGAATAATTAATGCTATTTAATCATTATATTTTTCGTTGACAAGTCAGTTTGTACTTTGTACATTCGTCTCTACAAAAAAAAAAATTTTTGCAGAGACGAATTCTACGCAGACGAAGTCGTGGGCAGAAGCTAGTATATTATACAAGAAATGGTTTGTATGTTTGTTTGTTACGATTTAACTACTCGACCGATTAAAAAAATTCTTTAACCGTTAGAAAGCTACATCTTCACCGAGGCCATGTTTATTTCCGGAAATAATTAGGGATGCCTACTAAAACTTGAAAAAAGGAACCCAAGGTGTAAAAAAAAGGTGGTAGGGCGTAATCTCTGGATCGACTGAACCGATTAAAATAATTCTATCACCAATAGAAAGCTACTTTATCAACGAGTAACTTGGGAGTATAGTATTTTACTATATTTTTTGTGTACAATACATCTACATTGCACCCGTGCGAAGCCTGGGCGTGTTATTAGTTGTTCGTGTTTTATTTAAATAGCATCTGTTCATCAAGACACCGTCGCATAGGTACCTATGTATTTCTGACAAATAAACAATGTTGGTAGCTTAGTAGGTATGATGATCGCCCTACAATTAGGTGATTATTTACCTATATATTATTATTACCTACTAACCAAGCATGAATCAGAATGTTTCATCAAAGAATAACGCAAAAGTATTTCGACTATAATAAGTTAACAACCTACTGTAAAATATCTATCACATCTGATTCGAGATTTACTATTAAGAGACAAATTGGCGCTTGACATAGACGATGATACTGATGCTTTGCTCGTCGATTTAAGAAACGGTAAGAGTGAATAAATCATAATAATTATTAATTAATACTCAGAATAAATAAGAACAAATGGTTATGTAGTTAATATAAAATATATAAATCAAAGAGTAAAATATAAATCTAAAATCATTTATAGAAGAAAACATCTGTCAACTGTTAAGTGTCAACTGTCAATCGCTATTTAAATAGAATCACATTGCCATTAATTAAAATAATATTATATTATAATTATTATAACTATTATATAACTTGAGCGATGATAGTGATACAGAAATGAGTGATTTCGATAGCCACGGTTGCTGAAAAGCATCCGAAACGTCCGAAATAAATATTATTGAAGTGAAACTTCTTTATCGACGTATGGGAGAAATTTTGTAGCAGTATCGTCACGTTTTTCGGTTACGCGCCATGTTGCTTTTTTTTATCAAAGTTTAGTATAGTGACGTAAAGAATATAATGTAATATATTATTATAATAATAATAACAATATATTAGTTTTGAAGTTTGGTTTGAAATAAGAATAACAATATATTAATTTGAAAGTGATAAAATAAAAAGACTTATTCAAATTTAAGTTAATTTACAAGAAAAGTGAGAGTGATTATACATATATTTCGTTTTATAAATTCAACACGTATGAGCATGATTTTAATATTTATTTCAGGTTAACCTTACTTTTTGATTGTAAGTATCAGTGAATGTATATAAATCTGTTAAAATTAGCAAGTATTAATAAATATGACTGTAAATCTAGTAGACATTATTAATTCTAAAAACAATAAAGAATATAAATTAAATAATAATTTAAAAATAAAACAAAACATGATAAGAAAATAAATATATGTATAGTGTATACGTACATCTTTTTTCTTAAGGCTTAAGCCTTATCTACCCCATTTTCGTGAAGTTGCAAATAGTACAAAAATGATATGTCATAAAGAAGTTTCACTTCTTATTACCTGTGTACTTTGGTACACACACACAATTTTTTTATTATTATTGTATTTAATTGATTTCGATGAACTAACTGGTAATGCAGTTATGGATACATAAATAACTCTACAATGTTTTGTTTGCGCCTTCGTAAATAATTAATTTAAAAAAATATTTTTTTAATATTCAAACAGTAAAATAAAGTTACATAATATTATTAAGGTATATTTTATTTGTCTCTGTTAGCTTAGTTAATAGTCCGTTATAATATTATTTGACATCATAACGGTCGACGGCGGCGTTCTCGAAGTGAACTGTTAGTAAATAAACGATTTTCAACAATGCAAAGACACAACTTCAAAAGGTCAACTTTTATATCGCTATGCTAAATGTCGCAAATGTCACTATGGCACATAATCAATTACCGTATATTTCAGTTGGCAACACTGAATGATTACTGTACTAAAATCTTTAGTTCTCGAGTCGGCCATTACGGCGTCACAATCGCTTAGATTTGACTGGAACGCCCTCGTTGAGTAAATTTAGAAGCTTGACTTGAGATTCGTCTTTCAGGTATTATTTTCACTGTAAAGTGTAAATTTATCAAGATCTGGATGGGCAAAATACATACTTTTTATTTTCATACGAGAATTTTATAGCCACATCTGCAATTTCATATATGTGAAATGGAATATTCTCCTGTTGTAATTTAACTAAACAGAGCTGACGACAGCGCCGCCTGTCATCTTTTCTCTAGGTCTTCAGTTGTAAATGTGGCGGTAATTTGTTAGTGCCTGTATTTAGTTTTTATCAAACTGTTTCTTAATTTTAGTGTTTTGATTGTACATTGAATACACATGAGTTGAACCGTGTAACACTTACTAAGATGGCGGACAATGTTTTTTAAAACTTCTAGCTTGAGACAAAATTGTGATTTGTGTTGTGCTTTTTGCTGTCCTCCATGAGGCACTTTTAATCTTAAACATTTATAAGGTTGTGTTGATAGTAAATAGGTGAGTTCGATAGGTTCAATATTTAGTACCAAGTCTTTCAAATGCTTTTCTTATAAAAGAATTAGGACATAATGTTAAACAGTAACATTATATTGTAGACTTTCAACAGAACGTTACCTATTTATTATTACTTCAGTTCTCGTCATGCCGCCTCCTCGCCGGAACATTTTGAAAGGCAAGGGGGCCCAACACCAGGCATCTTCAACCTCATCAGACCAACAAACTTCATCTTCGCCTGTTGTAGCAGGTACAGTAAATTATTTGTCTAAATACAACCACAGTAGAATCTCACTAATCCTGCTCGCCTAGTATGATCATCAAGATATCTTGTGGATGAGTGAAGACAAACTAAGATATAAGTTATCTTGATATATTATATCTCGACTTAGAGAACTTTGATAGACAAAATATCTCTACTTTTCACATTAGAAGTTGAGTTGTAAGTGTCAAGTTAGACCTGGAAGACATACAGAGATAATCAACTAAAACATGACGAAATGGTTGACAAAATTTTGTATATTCAATACAGTAATCTGAACATCCCAATTATCCGGTACCCTCTGGTTTTTAGTAGTGCTGGACTAGTGAGATTCTACTGTAATCTGAAATATCATTTGTAAGTTATTAAAATATTAAATGTCATAAGTAATTAATTATCAATTCACTCAATATTGTGTCTTATAGTAAAAGAAGACATAGAAGAAGATTCAGAACCAAGTGTTACCTATTTTGTGGATGAAGAGGGACGTTATTACTATCAGCCTTCTGGGAACAGTGACAATATTACTGTATCCATTGCAAATACCAATGAAAATGAGGTAATTTATAAAATTATATATTTGGATTAGAACAAGGCTCTTAACTTACAGTACTCCTTTGCCATTAATTTTATTCTACTGTAAATAATATCAATTAAAGAAAACAGAAATGCTTTTAGTATAATCAATTCATATTTTTTACTTTTAGTATAGAGAAAAATTAACATTGACAGCAGTTAATTATCAATTAAAAGAAAATACTGTAACACCTAAGTTTCTAAAAAATTCATATCCACAAAAACTTTGTTACCCTCTTATTATTGTTAAAACAAAACCATACTATATAATTAATTTTATAAAGATAAAAACTATATTACAAAATTACCTCAGCCACAGAACATCAGTTAATGATGCGCCGTCGACCTACTTTTTACTTCGAGCATTCGGAAATTCATAGACAGAAACCGAAACGCGCAATATGCACTTCACGGTTTTTCCATCAATGAACGGTGGTTCGTAAACCAGTCGGAATTTCCTTATTCCTCCCACCCGTTCAATGCCAGTTACCAGACATGCTTTCAGAAAATTATAAACATGTCCAGTTGGGATTCGAACCCACGACCCATCGATGCGCACGGCAGGTGTTCTACGCAACGCGCCAACGGGCCCGTCAATGTTGACTTGAGTGTCAAGATAAAAGTTTAAACAATTTATAATAAACTTGTATATTTATCAAACACTGTTTAGATATCAGAAGGAAACCACATATTGGTAGATGGGGAAAACTACCAGACAGTCACCCTTTTGCCCTCGGAGATCGAATCTGGTGAAGTCAGCTATGTTATTGTGGTCCGAGATGACAACAAACCTGTTATGGATATGGATATTGATATAAAGGTTGATGAGGTAATTTTTTATAGGGTGGCGGCTTGCTTGCTTTGCATGGTCATTGTTAGACATCTTACTCGGAAAGGACTGAATATGAAACATTGAAATCACCAAACTAGCATTTTGCTAACATGAAAATATCAATGACAAATAAAATATGTTGCCTGATAATTTTCTTGATTACAATTTGATTTTACTATTCTTTGTTTACATGCAAAAACATTTAAATTCACCTAAAACAGTATCACTTCAAGGACATGCTTTATACTTGGCATTCAATATGTATACCCAATAATGTTAACATCAACAACCATTAATATCAAAGTCAGTTAAAATAATGCTTGATGTCCCTCTGTCTCTGTTCAGTACATAACCTTATACAAACATTTAAGTACAGAGTAATAATATCTATGTAGAGTAGCATGATTAAGCACATGAACTTGTGCATAAAAACTCACTTCTTTCTGCAAACACACCTTTTCCTACATACTTATTATGGAACCTATTTTCTATGATTCAATTACTCGTACAATGTAACCAGTAAAGGATGATTATTGGATGCAAAAGGGAGGCATATCAGTGTGTATGTTACAGAGATCAAACTGTGACATCTGATCGACTTAATATTTATGAAATATGAATTCAGGTAAAAATAATACAGTTGTATGCTAAATATAAAGAACTTGATAGCAAGAAATCTTAATATGTAATATCAAAGAGAATTTTGTTACGTAGCTTTAATGTAACGAAACGAAACGTGTTGTCTTCGTTTTTCCTCCCGCCGGAGGTGGCGGAAAAACGGAACCCTGTTATCGCCACAAAATGGCATGCAGGGGAATGCGGGGTCGCGCCCTATCAAAATAGGGCGGTCGTTGAGGTGGGTATTTAAAACTTAATATTATGGATCTTAAAGGTTCAATGTGGGTACTTAGGGCAACTATGAATGCAATTGGTTATTATTTCATTGAATTTCTTTGTGACATAACACTCCAATTTTTAGATTTGGTCTAGATTTCCTAACTAACAAAATTCGCTTATTGTGCTTGAATGGGCTTCAAAATGAAAATTGTATGTATCTATCAATAATGTGTGTTTCTTTAGGAGGAAAAGAATAATGATGTATACCATTTTGATGAGGATGAAGAGGAGGCAGCAGTGGAAAAGTCTAAAGAACAAAGTGATCCATTGGTGAAGGTAGAATTAATTTTTTATTAACATTTTAAAATATTTATGTATTCAATTTTAAAAATACATAATAAAACTTTATATAATATAATAAAATAATAAAATACCAACCAATACGTTAACATAATATTATAGTTAAAGCAATCATTTGAGCACACTGTTCTAGAAGTTAATTTTATTAAATATTTGAGTTCAGTTAATTTCTTTAATTGTATTAAAAAAATATACTTTACAGCTAACAAAAATATAATATAAATAAGTAAAATATTGTATATTGTTAATGTAAGTATTGCATTGAACACATTTAAATGAAAAAAACTTAATAATGGCAGCTCAGTCAACTGTCACCTTTCAGTCTGTCTAGGACTTGCAGTAAACCGCTCGAAACATTGAGATAAATATAATAAATAAATCGAGTTTTAATGAATGTTTCTTTCATTTAAATAATTTAATATTATGTCCAGTAGAAAGCTAAATGACCTTTCTTTTTTGCTTCAGCCTAAACGAAAGTATAAATCGGCGCGACCGAATTTTACCTGCAGCTTTTGCAACTATGTTAGTCACAGAAGGTAATTATTTTTATATTATAAATGACTAATAGGAAGCATTCCAAATTACAAGAAATATTTTTGAGAATCATCATAACTTTTTCAATTTATCAAAATAGTGGACCAAACTAAAGCTACATATATTTTTTCCATGTTTCGGTTGTAAAATTATCATAATTGTTTGATACTTATTCTTTATTTCATTTTATTATTCAACACTAAAATAATATGATGTAGATAAAAGATAATGGTTTACAATATCAATCAATCATTAACATAATGCTTATATATTTTATGTCCGGCACTGTTTTTCCTAGATATCTTCTCATCCGTCACATGAAATCCCATTCGAATGAACGTCCTCACAAGTGTACAGTGTGTGACCGTGGGTTTAAGACACTGGTCTCGCTGCAAAACCATATGAACATGCACAATGGTGTCAAACCCCACGTTTGCAAATACTGCAGCAGTCCGTTCACTACTTCAGGTATGTATATTTGAGAACATTAATTCTTCATTAAAGATAAATATGATTATTTATATCTTAAACTAATAATAGTAGATAGTAGATGTACTATACACAAAAAATAGCCTATGTTACTCACTGATAATGTAACTATTGGTGAAAGATTTTTTAAAATCGGTCTAGCAGTTTTTGAGTTAAATAGCAACAAACAAACAAATCTTTCCTCTTTATTAGTTTAGTATAAATGAATTATTCATTTAAACCACTAGTTTACAGTGGCCTCATAGGAGGTTTGATGCGCTGGCAACAGTGATTTTTTTACAATAAACAAATAAAGGAAGACTATCATATTATAAACATAAAATTATTAACAGAAGGAACAATAAAAAAACTGTAATTAAAAAAATCAAATCGCATTATCTTAATTTTATTCTTTTCAGGCGAGCTGGTGAGGCACGTGCGCTATAAGCACACGCATGAAAAGCCACATCGTTGTACTGAATGCGACTACGCCTCCGTCGAGTTGTCTAAGCTGAGGAGACATGTGCGATGCCACACCGGCGAAAGGCCCTATCAGGTGAGATACTTTTTCACTAGACTGACTGTGACTGCTAAGTAAGTAGTATCTAAATCTCCCATAAGTTGAATCTAAAAAACTGAGTTTTAACTTTGATTAGTATTTACTAAGTTTTAAACCGTCTATTTATGGCTATAGTAAATAAATCGTTTCTCAATTAAATATTTTTTGCTCAATATTTATAAAAATATTGTCTTTTATTAACGCGAGTATCACACATTTAAATAAAATACTGTATACCGGATTAAAACGCGATTTATTATTTATTTAATAAAAAATAATAAATATATAATATAAAAAGTTAATCTGCGGCCAGGGCGAACACATTTCTGTGTCTGTTTCACAATTTTTCTACAGAGGCCAGTAGGTTTGTTTGCCCGTAATTCGAACACAGGACCTCCGATTCTAAACGAACACGCTACCACCGAGCCAGGTAGGCGATAGTATAGTAAATGTGACTCGTGTCTCATGGGAAATGAACGTGTACGGTTACAGTGCCCGCACTGCACGTACGCGTCGCCGGACACGTTCAAGCTGAAGCGGCACCTGCGCACGCACACCGGCGAGAAGCCGTACAAGTGTGACAGTTGCAACATGTGCTTCACGCAGTCCAACTCGCTGAAGGCGCACAAGCTGATACATAACGGTGAGTAACAAGTCCCGCTGGGATTCGAACCCACGACCCATCGATGCGCACGGCAGGTGTTCTACCGAACGCGCCAACTATCAAAGTATGTTCTTTGAATAACAGGCCCATACAAACTCTTTGCACAGAAAATGTAGTTCTACTTTTGACCTGTAGAGCGCGCGGCAATGTGTCGGTGTGACACACATCTGAGGGGTGAGCACGAACAAGTATCGAAAGAGTATTCGTATCGTCGAACTGTCATTTGTATGAAATTTCAAATGATTTCTCATACAACTGACAGTTCTACGATTCGAATACTTTTTCGATAGTCGTTCGTGCTCACCCCTCTGAGCAGTCCGCTGACTCCCACTATCTTGTGAGATTATTATTGTTCATCTTCACATATAGATGGCGCATGTTTCACTATATCATTATTAGGAACTTCTTTCATTCTTAATGTGCGATATGTATTACATCCGATTAAATAGACATAGAATTTCCCTTTATAATCTAAATGTATTATTAATGTTTGGTATTGATGGAGGAGCGTAATCTGTTGGCGACGCCAAAGATAAGAAATGACTATATAAGAGGAAGTTAGAGAGTAGTGCCAGTGAATGAAAAATTGAAAAGTAATCGTTTGGCTTGGTATGGGCATGTTATGAGGAGAGATGAAGGGCATGTATCTGAAAAAGTTTTGAATGTGAAAGTGTATGGGTATAGGTGTAGAGGGAGGAGGAGTTGTGTTAGTTACACCATTTATAACTCAAGAACGGCTGCACCGATTTTAACGATATCTTATTTGTTGGATTCCTCTATGTCCCGAAGAACAGAATAGCTATTAAAATACATATGCAAAAATTAGTTTAAAAATAAATTAGGTTCAGAACTCCGCCATCTTGACAGCTCACGTCATGCATGCTTTGCTTTTTTGGAATAACAGATGTCCACTGCAAATCAGTGACATATTAAACAATTATATAAAAAAGTGGGCAAATGGGCATATTCAAATCTAAGAATAATTGTATAATTTCGAAGCCAACATTGTGGCAGAACAACGTCTGCGGGGTCCACTAGTATTGCATAAAAACATATAGTTTTGAGTGTAATTTAATCTTACAGTATCCGAGAAGCCGGTGTACGCTTGCGAGCTATGCCCAGCTAAGTGCGGTCGCAAGACGGACCTTCGGATCCACGTACAAAAGTTGCACACATCAGACAAGCCTCTCAAGTGCAAACGTTGCGGCAAGACCTTCCCCGATCGATACTCCTGTAAACTTCATAACAAAGTAAGTCCTTATAAGCTCTTTGGGGAATTTCCATTTTAGTACTGTATTGTGAATATTATAACGCTACCTATTGAAAACTATGTAATTAGTTAATTATGAGATATGTATGTTAAAGTTATAAAAACACGTGTAGAACATGAACCCTTTATGAAATGCTTTAATTTATTATGATTTTTTCTTCACAATCCAGTAATCCGAACATTCCAATAATCCAGCACCATCTGGTTTTTAAGTGCCGGATTAGTGAGATTCTACTGTATAATGAAGATCTTGATATTGAAGATTTGCGGTCTTACTCATAAACACAGTTTAGCCAAATCAACTTGAAGAATTATGTGTTTGTAGTAGTGTATGGTTAGCAGATTAATAAACAGATACTTTTTATATATTTTTACATACAACGAAGTGATAAATTCAAGATTGTATGAGAAAAGAGTTGAAATTGTTTCAAGTTTCGACGCTCAGTAAAAAATGAAAGAAAGAAAGAAATCGTTAATATAGACTGAATTTTTATTTCACAGACTCACGAGGGTGAGAAGTGTTACAAGTGCGACCTTTGCCCTTATGCCTCGACCACACTGAGACACCTCAAGTCGCACATGCTCAAGCACACCGACGAGAAGCCCTTCGTGTGCGATCAGTGTAACCAGTGCTTTAGGTGAGTACTAAAAATATTTCATTGAAAGTCCGAAACACTCGCTACGTACCTCTTTCAATAAACTGAAGTCTAAAGCTGATGAAATTCCATATTCCCCTAGTGGGGCGTGGGGCAGACAAATTTTTGATAATTTTTCTTTACAGGCAAGAAAGTGATCAGTTGATTCGAATTTTAGTTTTGTTATTCCAGATAAATACTAGATATTATCATCTCAACATTACTGTTTTGGTAGTGTACTTTTTTACAATGAAATTTAATTGGTTTATTAACACACAGTTCGACTTTCGACACCAGCAATTTATACTATGCTAACTTTAAAAAGTATATTTTACGCCAGAAGATTTCAGAGGCAAATTGTGATTGCTTTTTGATTATCTATACATATAATAAAACTGTAGAGGTCAAATGTCTGTACATAGAAAAAAGTGCTAAAAACCGAGTCAGGGGGATGAAAATAGAACAAATCAGGGATGTTACGGAGCTTCGATTTCGGTTCCGAAAAGTCGGAACTTCCGATCGATTTTGCACCTTCGATTCCGATTTCGGTTCCGATAGATTTAAATCGGAGGTTATAATCGGAGGTCGAAGCACATCGGCGGCAGTGGCCGCGGTCAGCGCCATTTTATTTAATTAACTTCTGTAGAAAATTCGTTTATTTTTATATATCACATCCAGGAAGGTGTATACTTTTTTGAATTGATATGAATGAAACTGATGAATAATGTTTATATGTTTATGTTTACTGATGTGTAATGTAATTTTATTTTATTACACAAATCTCTTTTGTGTCTGCCTTCGATTCCGGTTTCGGTTCCGATTCCGGTTCCGATAAACCAAATTTAAAAACTCCGATTCCGAATTCGGTTCCGGTATCACAAATCCCCATGTTTCTTTTTAAATTTCTTTGTTTCTCTGTTTGTTTGTTCGGACTAATCTCCGAATCTGGAGGACCGATTTACATTAAATTTTGCACTGTGACATCCTATATCCCCTGTCGACATCTTAGATACTTTTCATTACGGAAAATTAAAGAGTTCCCAACATTTAGGGGCTTTGTTGCTCGGTTGTCGAAAAGAAAAGTTATCATTTATGAAGCCCGAACGAAGTCGCTGGCATCAGTCAGTCTTAAATAATTTAAGAGTTATGACAATATAGTTTAACTTATAATTTATAAATTATCTTAAATAATGTATAAGTAATCACAATTTGTGTTTAAATCTGGCGTACATATACTTTTTCAAGTAAGTGTAATATATGTTGGTTTGTGAAAAGCCTAACTCTGAAGTTCCACTCACAGGCAGAAGCAGTTACTCCGCCGCCACCAGAATCTGTACCACAACCCCAACTACTCGCCCAAACCGCCCAAGGAGAAGACTCACTCTTGTCGCGAATGCAATCGCACCTTCGCCCATAAAGGTAATAATAAATAATTAATGTAATTGCAACCTCTAAGAAATATCATATTTGAATCAGTTTTTAAAGCTACCAGTGATTCAGATTGCTCTCATTGTTAGCCCAAACTGGAATTAAGGAAAATAAGACACAAATTTTTTGGTCTATCACGTTCACTTGATAATAGCAATATGTATATACCTCAGCCACAGAACACTAGTCAATGATGCGCTTTTGACCTATAAATAACTGAGCATTCGGACATAGATAGATTGTCACCGAACATTCTGTTCTGAAATAAAAAAAAATTAAAAATTAAAAAATGTTGACAGCGACTGATGATGAGGACATCATTGACTGATGTTCTGTGGCTGAGGCATCACCTACCATCAAGTGAACTTCATGCTCGTCTGTCGATATCTAACATAGCAACGCGCCCCGGCTTCACACGGGTGCTACATTGATGAACCATGCACAGCCTATGTTACTCGCTGATTATTATTCGCATTATAATGTGGCTTTATATTGGTGAAAGAATTTTTTAAATCGGTCCAGTTGTTTTTGAGTTTATTCATAACATACAAAAATACAAATCTTTATAATATTAGTATAGATAAAAAAAAATATTATAAACAAAGTATTTTAAAAAGTAATAGTTTATTTTTTTCACTTAAGTTATTCATTTATATAAGGGGAATATCGTTATCGATAAATCACTCGCTATTCTAGGTAACCTGATACGACACTTGGCTGTTCACGACCCCGACTCCGGTCACCGAGAGCAGGCCATGGCCTTGAAGATTGGCAGACAGAAGAAGGTTAAGCTTGTCGATGGAAAAGTTATGGTAAGCATTCATCATTATTTTTTTTAATAACATACTGACATATAGTCTTTAACGTATGTAACGAGTGCAAAGCGATATGAACGTACCAAAATAAATTACTCTTTATCTTCGAGTGCAAAGCGATATGAGCGGACCAAAATAAACAGTTTTTTTTATTGTTCTTCAACTCAATGCTTGATAGGTACCATCACCAATTATGGTCCTATATATCTTAAGTTTATCATTCTATAAATGGACGCTGTTAAGCAATACAGTGTCAACCCACATGGTTGCCATTTTGAGAAAATTGAGTATGAAGCTTTAAATAGGTTTTAGTAAATTTATTTTTAAAAATAAAAGAAATAATAAATTTTCATGTAATTATTAATATTACACTAAATGTATATCGTTTTTCTTGGTAGCAATCAAAGTATTATAATTTAGTACATTATTGTTAAATATACCACAAGTTTTTTCAATATTTTTGCTATTAAAACGACTTGAATGATATATATCTCTTTTGAAATATGTACTCCAGCTCATAAGGAAACGATTGGTCCCAAATTTAAATTTTTATCATTTTGTGGGTTGACACGGTATTACTTAACAGCGTCCAAATGTTTGTGTAAAATTACACCAATGGTATTTTTTTCTAGTGTAAATTAAAATTACTATCGGATGGCGAATCTAGGTTTTTTTCCTTGAAATCAAAACCTGGACCTTGGGCTCTAAATCACTGAACCATGGCAGTGCTCTTTGATTAAACTCTTCGAATTATTATGTACTACAATCTTTGAACAGGCCCCGGCTTCGCACGTGTTCAATTTAGATGTACTAAACAAAAAATAGCCTATGTTACTCGGTGATTATGTAGCTTTCTAATGGTAAAAGAATTTTTAAAATCGGTCCAGTAGTTTTTGAGTTTATTCATAACATACAATAATCCAAAAATACATAATTTTCCTCTTTGTAATATTATTAGTATAGATCGTGTTTAAGCCTGGTAAAGGGAGAGCTAACTTCGTATGTGGTCTTGTGGTCGAGAGTTCGTCCGCTAACCCATGCATGCCGGGTTCGATTCCCAGGTGATGGTTAAGTGTTCTTCAATTTCTGAAGCACTTTTTGATCAGAGTTTGAGAAATTGGTGGATGTAGGCGGCACGTAAAGGTGATAACAAAAACTGATGTGATAAGCGATCCTGTGAGCCCCAAAAATGCGAACCTAACTGTGATTTAAAAAAAAAAAAGATCAAAGAGCTATGGTTGATTTTATTTTATCTTGTACTGTCTGTTTGTAATGATGCCTAATTGCGAATTAATGCATTTAACTAATTTGGCTAATTGATTTATTTGCAGTGTTTCATTATGCAATTGTATTTTCATAATAGCAGAAGCTTTTTTTTTTACTTTTATTATTTGCGAGTTTTGCTCATATATTTTGTGATGTTTATGTTTCAAAAATTATGCTTTGCGATTTGATAAGTATTAATATTTATGATATTATTGTTGAGATTATTTTAGATAATATATAAACTGAAAATATGTATTTAATAAAGTGTGCTAATGCGATGTTTAGAGCAATGCAATGGTGATTTAATGTAATGCGAAAATTATTATTAATTTGGGTATGATATATATTCTACTGTTGCAAATATCAATGAAATGGAACTCTGATTGTTTTTTATGGACCACTATAACATATCCAGCCGGCCTAGCATGACCGCCACGAGATATCTCGCGGACGAGAGAAGACAAACTAAGATTTAAGATATCTCGATATATTATATCTCGACATCAACAATTTTGATAGAAAATATATCTCGATCGACAAATATATCTATTTTTGATATTAAAAGTCGAGTTTTAAGTGTAATTGTCATGTTAGACCCGAAAGAAATAAAACGATAATCGATTAAAACACGAGAAAACGGTCGACAAAATTTTGTCGCGGTTGTCATGCTTGACCGACGGGGCTAATCTTATTTGGATTACACCAAATGGACAAATTGATTGAATATTTTTTTTTATTGAGTTTTTCAACTCACTATTGCTGGGAACTACAGTGTAACCTTAATATAACGAGCCTGAATATAACGAATTCCTCGATTTAACAAATTTTTCAAAATCCCGTAGCGCTGCCCGTAAGATCTAATGCAAAATATATCTTTATAAACAAATCTCTTTATACAAATTTTTAATCATTAGACAATATTATGTACCTCTATTTAACGATTTTTTACAACTTAAACGGCCAGGGCTGCCAGTAGAGCCAACTTATTTTATACCGCTCGGTCACTGAAATTATACAAAATCAAATCTTATTATACGAGTACAAAGCGACAAAATTGTTAAAAATAAGTCTGTAAAAAATAAAAGTATTTATTTTTAGTCACTTTGACTTACCTAAAATATGAAAAAAAATTAATTAATTTATTTTTTAGATTGTTATAAATTGTAAGAGATGAAGTTCCAGTAGCAAGTGGCGCTGGGTGAAAAAGTCACTTTTATGTTTACTTGTAATGCTAACGAATATTACTCAAAGAGCGCTAATTACGATTAGAGAAATTTTCGAAAGAGTGGCAAGCGCCTACACGCCATCTACGATAAGAAACCTTTGTTCTATCGTTATCTCAAATAATCGATATTTAAACTCTCACAAAATGTACTTCACGTTTGGATTTTTATTTTTGTATCCAATTATACGAGACAATCTGTTATACAAACGGGATACATAAGATAACCGAATTATACACTTTTTGTATCCAATTATACAATCTGGCAGCCGCCATTTTGTAATAATTCGCTTCAAAAAAATTATTGTAAGCAGTCACTGATATAGATAATAAAATCACGTTTCTGTTATCTCGATTTATTTTGTAGTATTTCAGAAAAAAAATCCCCAATAAGCCTATTTATTTCAGCCTCTAGGGTGGCATAAGGCCTTAAACCAGGGACTGAATACCGGTTAATTTACTATGAGAGTTATACCGGTATAATAATGATTTTTGTTAATATTCTTTGATTTTTTTTCATATTTACTGAAAAAAAATACTGTGGTAAGTTAAGTGTGTATAACTCTTTAAAACTAATGTCATGGTATCTCAGTCAGACACTTATTTTGGAAAATAAAAATTAACCGGTTTCAGTCCCTGCCTTAAATAAACAAGACGATTTTTCAATAATGCACCGATTGTGTATTACAGCGGCCAGGACCTGAGGTGCAGGAGAGTGAGCCGGGAAGCCCAGACATGGTTAAACTGGAGCTGGCCAACAATGACCTGAAGCGCGGCGAGCTGGTGACGGTGGCTGACAACGAGGGCCAGCAGTACGTGGTCCTGGAGGTGATACAGCTGGAGGACGGCTCCGAGCAGCAGGTGTGCGTCGTCGCCCCGGACTTTATGAACCTGGAGAGGAGAGGTTAGTCGATATCACTACTATAATATATATATTTTTTTAATAGTTGATAATAAGTAAATAGGAGTTGTATAGAATCAAAGGCGGCTCTGTCTCAAATCTGACTTATGGCTGATTGTTAGCAATTTAAAAAAGAAAACGTTCTTCTCCTTTATTTTTCCATTAGGTATCATTCATTGCATATTTAAGGTACATATTAATATTAACAATTAAATAAAAAACCAAATATATAAAAAAATATGTCTAAACGACAAGAACTTATTTTATTTTGGTAGATTGCTGGACCAATAATGTCAGATAGCCGCCTTTGATTCTATACGACTCAGTCGAAGTTACTATAACTTTTTTTTATTTTTTTTATATCTTAGTTGATAAGTAAATATGGTTGGTTCAAAGGTAAAACTCACTATACTCCGTCCAACCATTAATTTCCTTTTTGGCAGCTCCCAAAATTCGATTATATAACTTTGTGCCAGCGTCAAGCGAAGTATTTTCCATACAAAACAATCCATTTTGTTGGCCATGACGTCTGTTCAAGATTACATTAGCGACAACGTAATTTTAGGGATGTGAATATGTCAAGTAATGTAAAATCGTTCGATTATGGTCCTATCGAAAATTCAATGACTTTTTAAATTTCGTAAAATATTATTCACATTACGGTTTTGATAGTAGGTATAGTAAAGTAATGTTGCCAAATTATAAATACATTTACCATAATACTTTGCACTGATTATGACTTATTTAAGTAAATTAAATTGTAATTTTAACTATTTCACTTAGTGAGTTTTACTTTTGAACCAACGGTATTAGAGATGAAACGGATTTCATCTCTAATATCGTTGGATAATGGATAGCAAACGCCTATCCGGCCGGCAGAATATTAAAAAAAACTAAATATACAAGTTAGGTAAGTCATTAAAAACTCTTTTGATATAATTTTTATACTTTTCATTATAGTAGTTCTTTGTTTAGATTTTGATTTCCTTTCTTGTCACTGATCTAAAAACGATTACTTACTTTTTTGACCTTAGAATTAAGTATTCTAAATTATATTTTAGAAGAGGACAATGAAGAGGAGGAGGAGGAAGAAGAAGATGAAGAAGAAGCTGATAATGACGATAAACTTAGAGAAATTATGTATAAAGAGCAAGTGAGAAAGAAGATACAACAAAACATTAAGGTGGAAAAGGACCTCGATACTTGCTTTGGTTTCGATGTAAGTGACATGCATTATAATTATTGAACTGTATTCATAAATGTATATTATATAATAGAACAGTATTAAGTAGTCACACAATGAAAACAGTGTATATTTTAACTAATTATGAATTGCTGTTTATTTTCATTTTTTTTTATATATCAAATATATCGGAAAGACGAGCATGAGGTTCACTTGGTGGTAGGTGATAGCTCAGCCACAGAACATCGTCAATGATGCGCTGTCGACCTGCTTTTTACTTCGAGCATTCTGAAATCCATAGACTGAAATAGAAACGCGGAATGTGCACTTCACGATTTTTTCATCTATGAACGGTGTTTCGTTAGGCGGTCGGAATATCGATATTCCACCCATCCGATCAATGCCCGAAGTTACCAGACGTGGGGAAGACATGCTTACAGAAAATTATAAATATGTCGTCCCGGTGGGATTCAAACCCACGATCCATCGGAATGCACGGCAGGTGTTCTACCGAACGCGCCAACGAGCCCGTCCATCTTTAACCCATATTACTTGCAGAGACCTTTAACTATTCAATAACGAATAAGAAAAAACAAGCTTTAAATGCTATTTATAAACTAATATATTTTGTAAAGATCTATCAGCATTTCAAAATTTGCAAGAATCTGGAGTGACTGATGTTCTTCAAAGAGATTTTTTTTAGTATAAACATTTGGCTCACCTGATGGAAGCGAATCGTTCTGACGGGCTCATTGGCGTGTTCGGTAGAACATCTGCCGTGCGCATCGATGGGTCATGAATTTGATTACAATTTTTAATGATTATCATTATTTCGTTTATAATTTCCTTTAAGCATATTTTCCCCAAGTCTAGTCTAACCGAGCATTGAAGGACTGGTAGGAGGAATATTTAAATCCCGACAGGGTAACGAACCACCGTCGATAGATGGAAAAACCGTGAAGTGCATATTGCTCATTTCGATTTCATTCAATGAATTTCCGAATGGTCCAAGTAAAAAGTAGATCTGTAAATAAAAAGAGTTAATAAAAATATAATAATAATTACGTAATTAATAGGAAGAAGAGGATGAGGAAGTGGATGATGATCAACTAATGACGTTGCGATACGAGGAGACCGATGAGGAAGAGGATGATGGATAAAGAATGGAGTGCGAAGAGAGCCTTTCCATAGGTATCCTTACGATGGGTGTAAATTTGAGTTATTGTTTTATTAGTTAGTTTGTATGTTTCCGTGCTTGCTGATATACTGTAAGTAATATATCGTCGGTTTACAAGTAAAACTCAGTAAGTATCATTTTGAATAAAAATATTTTTTACTACTATTGTTTATTTTAAGCCAGAACCAACTGCAATAACAAAGCACTGAATGCGTATTGTGGTCCATCCCAGAACTATGCAGCGCAATACGCACTTTATTATTGGTTCTTAACGTAAATGTACGCTTAAAATAAGCAATAACAGACAAATTAATTTTCATTCAAATTTACACTTGAGTTTTACCTTCGAACCAACGATATAGTATTACTAATTAGAATTATCAAGCTGCTAATCGGCAATTGGCTAACTTTCAGCTTCACTATCATAATTATGGTTGATAGCGATGAATGTTAAGTGAAAATTATAAGGAATATTTTTTTATCATTGACAAGAAATATCTTTATATATAATAAAACAGTAGAACCGACGTATTCATAGAATATATTTCCTAAAAATGGAGATTGATAATCTATTACAAATATTTAACCAATTTTCTCAAGTAGATTAAGCGAAGTCCGAACATCAAATAGGCTTTGTTTTGTCGAAATCAGATGTCAAATAGTGGAACTAAAAAAAAAATTTAATAGCCATAATATCAGCAAGCAATGAAACAATTTGAAATAGTATTTTGATATTAAGAACGACATTGCAAAATCATGTTATATGTTAAATTAGAAGGTGTTTGCATTGTATATTATGTCCATTTACATCTCGGTAGCACTTACTTGGGTGGTTTGTGCAAATATTGGCCAATCTTGTGGACCAATATACAAACATTTCAAGTGAAGTGCTATCTCATGCCGCATCCAATGACCATCATTATCAGTTAGATTGAGTTAAACTATAACCTAGTAAGTCGAGTGACGGGACCACCATACAAACCCATAAGCCCAACTTTTTCTTCTTCCTGCCCTGTTCCCTTTTTTTTTGGGGTCAGCGCAGTATGTTATCTTTTTCCGTTCACTTCTTTCACTCGCCATATCATCAGTCACACCTCTCAAACACATATCATTCTTCACACAGTCAATCCATGTTTTTTTGGCCTCCCTCTTCCCCTATACCCATCCCCTTGCATATTCAAAACTTTTTCAGATACATGCCCTTCATCTCCCCTCATAACATGCCCATACCAAGCCAAACGATTACCTTTCAATTTTTCATTCACTGGCACTACTCTCTAACTTCCTCTTATATAGTCACTAGCCGTCCCCGCCCGCCCGCTTCGCTGGGCGAATTGTAAAGGATAGACGAATATGAACTATCCACATAAATTTGAAAAAAAATGGTAAAGGGTTGATGGAATTCAAAAAATGAATAGCCTTAAACCTTCTACAATTAAATTCGGTCGAATGGTCATGGTATCATGCCGATCGGTCCAGTAGTTTTCAAGTTTATCGATAACAAAGAAAAAAAAAGTTGCTTATATATATATATATATAGATTTCTTATCTTATCTAATCTCAACTACATGCCAACGTTTTTCATGCCAACTTGCCGAGTTTAAAATAAAATGTGTTTATGTATAACTTATTAAATCATTTAAATTATATGAACGCTGTTAAGCAATACAGTGACAACCTACAAAATCATAAAAATGTATATTTTGATACCAATGGCTTCCTTATGAGCTGGAGTACATATTTCAAAAGAGATATATATTATTAAAATCGTTGTAATAGCAAAAATATTGAAAAAAACTAGTGGGCACGAAACCCTAACATGCTTAATCAAGCGGCATCTAGACGCAGCCACAGGTGGTCGCGTTTCAGCCACTGTAAAATGTATGAAATATCACGCCCGCACGTTGTGGCGGCCACCGGTGGCTAGAAGCTCGGTAGCGGCCACTCGAGCGCTGTGTTTGCGCGGATGCATTAAAATGTATGAAATACTACGCCCGTAGCTTGTGGCGGCCACCGGTGGCTATGCTGTGGTCGCCACTAGTGGCTCTAGTCTGCGCGTAGGCTTAGTGTCATAATAATAATTATAAAAAATCTTTTATTTCTGATATTTTTTAAAAGAAACTTCAAACTCAATTTTATCAAAATGGCAACCATGTGGGTGTATTGCTTATCAGCGTCCATATATGACTTATGTAATAAGGTTAATCGCATTATTATTTTTCTTTTAATTTTATTTGTGTTGCATTAAGTCAAGCCGGGCTTTTGTTCTTGTATGGTGGTCCCGGTAAGTCCTGTGTTTTTAACAGGTTCTGACAGCCTAGTGTACTTTAAAACGTACATACAAAAATTAGTACTTCAAACTGAGATTGAACTTGATCTAGGGACAGTCGAGAAGACAATTGAAATTGCACGCAAATGATAAATTGATGGGCATCTGATTTTTTTATATTTTTGTACTTGCAACATTTAGTATGTTTTTATTAAGTTCAATCGTCATGTTAGAAATGATTATTAATTTGTATTTCGTTGTTTCAAAGGTAAAACTCACTAAGTGTAATTTTGAATAAAAATAAATGTTGTTACTATTGCTTATTTTATGCGGACATTGACAATAAGAACAAATAAATAAATGTGTATTGCGCTTCATAGTTTAGTTATGGATCCAGAATACGTAATTAGTGCTTTGTTCTTGTAGATTTACGCTTGAAATAAGCAATTGTGACAAATTTTATTTTATTCAAAATTACACTTAGTGAGTTTTACCTTAGAACCGACGATTTATGAAGTACGCTAGGACTTACGAGGTTGATACTGTAAAGCCAAAGGTTTCTGTGTACTACTTGGGGCAGGAACTTGAGGTTCTACTTTGAGTCTGAACAAGACGTGTATTAAATCTGTCTGATAATAGTAATGTCATTTGGGTATAAATTAGGCCTGGGGCAATGTTGCCGTCTTTATGAGAGAATTTGAGAGCGCGATACACTTTGTATATAAAAATTTCTCATTCTATCATCAATAACTCCAGCAATAATACTGCTGTAACCCTTTGTGCCACACTTTGTCCTTCAGTCCAAACAGCTTGGCGGTTTTTGAGGTCATGATGACGAATTTAAGCTTCAAATTTAAAAATTCCAAATGGCGGATCCATTATGGCAGTTAAAAAATTGCGAAGCGGTGCAATTATGATAAAAATGGAAACTTGGATTCTTGGGGTCGCTGATTATTATGAATGCCCAATGGTATCTCCAAAACTTATGATAGCAGATCCAATGTCATATTGAAATTTGATGAAAATGACTATTGGTGACTTGCTAAGTTCATTATTTCGTGTTTATAGTTAGATTTACGGAAACAAACAGAAATAATATTCGACTTGACTGCGGAAACCAGAGCACGAACGACTATCGAGAAAGTATCCGAATCGTCAAACTATCAGTTGTATGAGAAATCGTTTTAGAATCGTTCGAAATTTCCTACAAATGACACGTCTTCGACGATACGAATACTTTACCGATAATTGTTCGTGCTAGCCTCTTTGTGCTTATTCAGCCTAAAACTCGAAAATGGTTATAATTTAAGGGCACAAAGGGTTAAGAGATGGCGGTAAGGCCCCAGGCCTACTCCAGTGTTGTGTGCGGTGATGTAGTCCAGGCCACTGTTAACGTCGCCGAGTCCTCAGATCTCACTTCGCTTGTATCGCTGTCGTTGCCTTGAGAAATATTTAATTTTAATTCATAGTCAGATCGCTATGGGGTCATCCATAAAGTACGTCAAACTAATTTCGTGATTTTTTGACCCCTCCCCGTTCACAGTTGGTCACATTTGTGAGACCCCCCCTCCCTCGTGTGACGTCACATATTTTGCAATTTTACATCTAGAAATTATTAAAGTAAAACAGCAGTTCTAAAATTAGTTTTATTTACATTTACAAAGAGTTCAAACGGCTAGCGCGTGACACTAGAAGAGCGAGTATGAGCTCGCCAACAAAACAATTAAAACCATAATAATATATTCATATGGGTAGAGTTGAAAATATTTTTAAGTATTTCCTTAATACATCAAATTTGGCATTTTAACACTTAGATGTCTAAGATTTTGAAATGTGACGTCATGAAACTTAAGACCCCTCCCACCCCTTGTCACGCAATGTCACACTTCATCGATCCCCTCCACCCTTAACGTGTGACGTACTTTATGGATGGTACTTATTTATAACAGTTTTCTGAAGCGTCACGTAATGAAAATCTTAACTAATCTATGGCTCCAGAACTAACAACTAATATTTGTACGGCATTTTCAGCTATTTGAAATAACAAATTATTGTTAATTAATATAAAACGACGTTATTGTGAATGTTGTTTGTTCTCGTGCTGATGTCAAATAATATTTGGCTGTCAGTATTCTGTTTAATTTGTTTTTAAAAACAAATGTTGACAGAAAAAACTATATCGGTTTGCAGTGAAATCAGAAATATATTTTTTCTCTATATCTTTTAATCAATAATTGGATAAAATCTTTAACAGATTTTGTACAGAATCATATGACAATGCTAAAATCATCGAAATATTTCTTTATTTTTAAGGAACTCACTATTATATCGTTGGTTCAAAAGTAAAACTCACTAAGTGTAATTTTGAATAAAAATAAATGTTGCTACCATTGCTTATTTTAAGCGTATATTTACGATATGAACAAATTAATAAGTGTATCGCGCTGCATAGTTTAGTTATGGATATACGTAATTAGTTCTTCATTCTAACAGTAGGTTTACTCTTAAAATGAGTACTACAAAATTTATTTTTATTCAAAACTAGTGGACCCCGCAGACGTTGTTCTGCCACAATTTTGGCTTCGAAGTTATATAATTAAATTGACTCTAGAAAACGTTTGTATGGGAAATAGAAAAGGGCTCTTTTTAGGGTTTTCCCGGAAATTATTCGATTTTTTCTCGCCTTTTAAACCTTCCCTAGACCTCCACGAACATTTCAAGACTAAGATAAGATAAATCCGTTCAGCCGTTCTCGAGTTTTAATCAGACTAACGAACAACAATTCATTTTTATTTATATATATATAGATAGATATAGATGTCACTTAGTGAGTTTTACTTTTGAACCAACGATATTATATATTGGTCAATCATGTTATTCTCAAGGTATGCGATCTGTTGTAGCATATGTTATTTAATGTTAATGCAGGACTTGTGATGTACTAAATTAGTTAGAAAAATAATAAATTTTGCATAGATGTTGCAACTAAGACGTTAAGTTTATTGTCGTGTAATGTTGTCTGCATACTATAAATTGTCAAGTTATAATATTCCATGTCTTGTATAAATGCAATTCAAAGCCAACAGGTGTCTCTAGTTCTAATATATATTTAAAATATACAATATGTAGCTAAATATTAATTATTATTAAAGTGTATCTGACAATTGTAAAGTTTGAGTACTTGTAAATTAATTTACAACTAATAATTATTATGAATCAATATTTAACTAAATATGTTTTGTGTCTCTTCACTATTTTTGTGTTTACACTTATATTAACTCAAAATTGATTCAGCGTTTTCGTAGTTTGTATTGTATAATCGTAACGTCGGTTCACAAGTAAAACTCAGTAAGTATCATTTTGAATAAAAATATTTTTTACTACTATTATTTTAAGCCAGAACCAACTGCAATAACAAAGCACTGATTGCGTATTGTGGTCCATCCCAGAACTATGCAGCGCAATACGCACTTTATTATTGGTTCTTAACGTAAATGTACGCTTAAAATAAGCAATAACAGACAAAGTTATTTTTATTCAAAATTACTCTTGGTGAGTTTTATCTTTAAACCGACGATATATAAATAGAGATATCCGAAATTGCTACTGACGTTTTTGAAATGAATAATTTAATGCATTCATGCATATTATTGTAGGGTATGATATTTAAATTATAAAGTGTAATCAAGAAATGGATTTATCAAAGATATCAATAATATTGTTATAGTTGTGAATTATTTATAAGAAGTTATAGAATAGTAGGAATCACCTTTTTTGTTATGATAAAATTGAAACATATTTGAATACAATAACTACCTTTTAGTGCTGCGTGGAAAAGGAATGTTATAGGGTTTATTTTTTATCATTTAGCATACACCATATTCTGGAAATATTTTTATAGGGAACATATTTTTCTTATCAAATCATCTTATCTTTTTTTTTTTTCACTAAATCTTTTTTGTGACACTAAATCTAGGATGAGATCACTACTAAACTGGATCATTTGATTGTTAATTACTTTACAAAGCAATTGTTACGTGCAAATAATGTTTTATTGTGTATTTATATGGAGGTCTATTAATATCTTTTCTGTTATATATACATACTAACCTGATAGTTGGCAATCATATATGTCATAATTAGGCTTATATGCCCTTTTATCAAAAAACAGTTGTATGTTGTTTGACACTTAATATTGTTTTTCATAAACTCCTTATTTACTTCGTTTCTTATTTTTCATTTATCTAACTGGTTTTCGATAAATACTGTATTTCTCTATATGCCTGCAAGTATGGAATTTATTAAAATTTACTCGGAAATTATTAATTTGTCCAAATACGGCATTTTTTATGTTATTTATCGGCAGATAGGCGAGGTAGGACATGTGTCTACTTCGGCCATTGTACGAAAGTAATATTTAAATTCCGTAATGAACAAAGCCGCGGTGAACACATTGCGCGTTTCGGTTTCTGTCAGAAATTCAGAATGCTGAAAGTCAAAATAAAAAAATAACTTATGCTATACTTCGGCAAGATATCACCCAGCTATCTTCAAGTGAGCCATGCTTGTCTGTCAATATCTGACATAAAAATGTCAATTTTGCCAAGGATTCGGGATCCTATGGACAACCTCATTGTCACTACAATTATAAAACATTGTAAATAGCTATGAAGGGGGGTGACTGTAAATTACCTATAAGTTATAATGATAATTTAAGTTTGTAAAAATTAATTATGTAGTCCTACATTATTATATGTTCTTTATATATGCGCACGGCCATTGTGTAACTTTATAATTTTAAGTACTCCCAGTAGTTGTTGTTGCACACATGTTTGAAAATATCATAAAAACATTGAAAGAAAAAGCTCCAAATGACCTTAAAGAGGTTAGTGCACCTTATATTTTATTGTCGATATCGAGTTTAAAAATAAAGAAGCTAAGATAATATTATGGTGATTTGCTATTGCAATGTCGAATTTCCTGGGTTTGGCAGAAAGTGAATATTTCTTTTCTTACATGTATGTTGGTGAACAGTTTTCTTTGCCCTCGACAAATAACGTACAGTCAGTGACAAAAGACCGTACGAACCATAACTTCGAAATGAATCGTCCAGGTAAGGCAAGGATTGTATTTATATATACAGAAAAAACCATCCGATACATTGATGAAAACTAAGCTATAAATATTAATTATCATTATTATTGATTTTAAGCTTATTTAAAAAAATCGATGAGCAACAAACTCATATTATGCTGACCGTACCATGGCAAGAGGTGCGAAAAAGTATACGTTTCGTCAATCTGTCATTTGTATGAAATTTCAAATGATTTCATACAACTGAGGGGTGAGTACGAACAAGTATCGAAAGAGTATTCGTATCGTCGAACTGTCATTTGTATGTTTCAAATTTTTCTTCATACAACTGACAGTTTGACGATGCGATTACTTTGTCGATAGCCGTTCGTGCGTTCGTGCTTGACCCTCAGAATGATATGCGTATTCTATGTTACATGCTGCTTTATTTATTTTTCAGAGTAAACTTTCAATGGTTGAATATCAAAACGTCACACGTTATTATTTCCTTAAAGTAGAAATAACTTTCTCGCCTTACCTCGGTGATTCATTTCGAAGTTACGGTGCGTACGGTCTTTTGGACGAAGCTGTACATAGATAAAACTAATATTATTCAAATTTTAAATAACATTTTCGTCTTATTTGACATTGATTAGTGACATCTAGTCCAGTATGCACAAGTCTACCCTGAAAGTCTTTGGTTCTTTTTATAAGTACATCAGCCGGTCTAGCATGACAAGCGCGACAAAATTTTGTCTACCATTTTCTCGTGTTTCAATCGACTATCGCTTTATTTCTTTCGGGTCTAACATGACAATTACACTTAAAACTCGACTTTTAATATCAAAAATAGATACATTTGTCGATCGAGATATCTTTTCTATCAAAATTGTCGATGTCGAGATATAATATATCGAGATATTTAACATCTTAGTTTGTCTTCTCTCGCGCGAGATATATCTCGTGGCGGTCATGCTAGCCCGGCAGTATAATATTTATGCCGCAACATTAGTTGTAGTACCTACCATTATCGAAATAGAAGCAAACAAGTACTTAGATATTTAACTGATTTTCACTTAATATGGAGTAGTGAAAATTATTTATAGAAAGTTAAACTGAAAATAAATTTATAAATTACTTTTGTTTATTATTGTGCAAAACCCATCGTCAGGCATTTTTAAAAACTTCTGGGCCAATTTTGAAGAAAATTGGAATAAATAAATCTATGATTTATGTGGATAGATAAAAATAAAATCATAACTTATATGCAAATGCGTTTGAAAAATGTTTTTTAACTTGGAATATATAATATTATGTATATTTAAATTCATAACATTTGTTTTAACTCTATTAAAAATAATTATTTTTTTAAGATACATCTTTCTTCGATTGAAGATCTGACAATAATTCCAAAGAAAAACCTTGAGGCCACGTCGGAAACAAAAAAAACGTTTTGTTTTTTTTTTTAAACGAACGAAGGTCAAAAATTATCATAGAGAGAGATATTTTCATTTTAACTATAATTATAGTTCATACCTTGACATATTTACTTATCAGATATGTATTCATATTAATTTACTTTTATTTAATAAAATTATTAAATTAAATTAAAAAAAAAAACAATTAATATCAAACTACTTTTTTATTTAAAGTCGGTTAAAAACGGCACCCATGTCGACGCTAAATCTATTTCTAATATCTTTATGAATTACATACTATGTCATATTTTTAAGGTATTTTTGGGTTTATAAACTGACAACACACGCGTCAAACACAAAATGGCAGAAATAAATAATTAATTAATTTCGAAATATTTCAATGGCTTAATTTGCTGGAACTGATACGAATTAATGTTACTAACCGATGATAGGTAACTTTTTTTGTTGTTTTAGGTCGTCCTTTGTAATTTCTGCACACTTTAATCACACAAACCGCCATTGTAAACAAGATAATTTTACAAACAAACTCTAGCGTATCCAGTGACAGCGCGACTGCTACTGAGCGCGGGGAAGGTATAAAGAGGCCAACAGCTGGACCCAATATTTTTTGAAGCGTTCTCAGCTTCGACTGTCTATATAGACATATAAATAATCAAAGATCTATAGTAAACAATAGATGGACATAATAATAGAAAATAAGTTAGTTTAATTCTTATTAGTCTAAAAAAGTATTCTTATATTTGTAAATTTAAGCAAAAATAGTATATTGTTATCGACAAAGTTTACCTTTATTGGAGTAAGAATTAAGATAGACACCAAAATATTCTTGTGTAGTTCGCGAACGAACTAGTTCGTAAGAGCGCTCCCACAGACGAACTACGCGAACTAGTCACCTCATTTCCCGCTCCATAGTTCTTTAGTTCGTGACCAAAGGAGTGGGAGTGGCGTTAACCGAACCAATATCGTTAATTAATTTTGATTGGTTTATGTCATGTATTCAAAACTTCATTTTTTTATTTTTTTTATGTCAGTTATCGACAGACGAGCATGAGGTTCACTTGATGGAAGGTGATACCTCAGCCACAGAACATCAGTCAATGATGCGCTGTCGACCTAATTTTTACTTCGAGCATTTGGAGAAGAATTTAAAATATAGGAAGGTATTTTAATCACTAATCAAAAAATTGTAGGTCAAAGTACACTGTACAGGCGGTCAGCCTCAGAAGAGCTCTACCTGCAACACAACCTTCACACATTTTATATTACATTTTATATTTTGCGCATAACAGTATTAATGCAATCATGGTTTGTTTTTGTAATAATGATAATATAGGTATATAAAATATTTTAATCCAAAATTTGATAACTTTTAAGGTTATTTATTCCTTGCGGCATGGACGTTTTTTCGAGAATGTACCATCTACATGTATTTGTTAGTTATTTGGCTTGGTCATTTGGTATTAGTGCACTAATCTGAACTATATAATTTATAGTATACTGCCGTCGTAATAAAGAACGCAGTATTTGACAAATTCATATTTCCTTTTTTTTTTAATTTAAAAATAAGTGCGAATTGTACATACACATTTTTTTAACTAAATCTAAATACAATTTCTTAAAAAATAAAAATACAGTTGAAGTTAATAGTCCTTTTAAGTCCTTTTATCGTGCTTTACCAGAAACCGCCATTTTGCAAGTACTGCGTTTACCCGTACGACGGCAGTATTAAGTACCCACATATTCAACATATTAAATAAATATTTTTTTATCTTACGTTTAATAATAATCATATGATTAGATTAGTAGGTGTAATTTAATAGTAAACACTAAGTTAAATTTAATTTAGTTTTTATAAAATTTTCTTTGATTACATAATATTTTTCTTTTGCAGAATATTTGATAAATCTTTATATTCAGACCTTGAAGTGATTTATGGAAATGTAACAAATTCTAATCCATTCTTGTATAATAAAAGCACGTACTCATAAATTGTATCATAAGCTTAAAATAATTTTGCATCAACTTAGAACAGACATAATATTCTGTCGGCCTAGCATGAGAATCGCGATAAAATTTTGTTGACCGTTTTCTCGTTTTTTAATCGATTATCTCTTTATTTCTTTCGAACTCGACATATAATATCAAAAATAGATATATTTGTCGATCGATATATCTTTTCTATCAAAATTGTCGATGTCGAGACATAATATATCGAGATATCTTACATCTTAATTCTTAGATTATCTTATCTCGCGAGATATCTCGTGGCGGTCATGCTAGGCCGGCTGTAAAGATAAAAATCTTTACTCATTTATAAGTTGTAAGCACAGCGTTACCTAACTTACCTCCTAACTTAGGAACTATGGAAGCGGACAGGAATTAGGAATCGAAAGGAATAGAAAGCGAAAGTGTATTCGTATCGCCATCGAGAAGAATTTGTATGAGATTTGTAAAGCGTAAATGTAACTAATTTTGGCAGCACAAACTACTGTCAAACGGCTATCGAATCGAATGCGTAGTGTCACGTAAATGAATCTCATACATTTGAACTAAAATTGGCAGCACAAACCTCAACGTAACGTAAATTCGAAGGTTGGCTATCGAGAACTGGCGAAACGTTGTTCACTCATAATTTTTTGGTGAAACAAGTATCGAAAACATATTAACTTACAGAATTTTTACATTAATTGGAATATTTATTAGTTTAAATTTATTTTTATATAATTTAAAAGTATTATTTCATTTTTGAAACAACAAATTGACTAAAATGGAAAAGCTTTCCCTTATAGCAAATTATTTATTAATTATTACTATAGAACTCGAGCAAATCTAATAATATGTTGGTATGTTATGAAACTTCTCCGTCGCAGTGCCTCTGAATCAATTTATAAGGCAAATTGTGGCTATATATGGGGCCGGGAAATCTTCAATGTGCATCACAGCATCACAACGTGCTTTGCATACAACTATCCTATGTAAACCCCACAGATGAAGTCTATAAAGACCATAGTTCCACAGTTGTACATATATGGAACATATTATATAGTAGCTTATAAAGAACCTTTTAGCTGGACCCAAAGAATAAGAGCAAAGAAACAGCACAGAGTGCTGACCCCCTGAGCCAGAACATTATTTTGCCGTTACTTCTCGAGATTTATGAAACCGTTTCTGATCAATGTGGTCAACAAAGAAATCAGAACACCAGTAAACCTCTATGAAGCTAAAAGAAATCTCAAGGATTGGCTCGTCTCTAGACTTAATGAAAACAGAAAAACTCCTAGACATTCTAGAATAAATATATTAATCATACAACATACCTTACACACTTCTTCACCCTTATACATGAGTCTACTTTTATTTCTTATTATTATTATATCTTGTATACACTTCAATGAGTTTAAATCAATTCTTCTGCCATACCAAATTTAATTCAAATATAATCCAGGGCCCCAAGATACATTGTTTCCTAGTTTGGAGCTCACTGTTTATTCAAGAAAGTCCTTAGGTATAGATATACTATAATATGCATATAGGAAACTGTTTCTACCTTATCAAAGAATTTATAACTGAAGTATATACTTCATCTTACTTATAATAATATTATTATCCTAATTGAAATTATAATTTATTTGACCCTTCATTTCTTTTATTGTATTGTAGTTGTCAGGATAAGGCTTTATGGTAACTTTAAATAAGAAAATTATGTTACAGGCTAGTCAGAATACTTTGTATATTGCTGAAAGTTAGGTAAAAATTAATTAAATTAACTAGTTGAGTAAAGTATCATGTCTAAGGTTACACAAACATAATATTTGGAAATAAGATAATTTTTGTTTTTATTATAATAGAAAAATAACATGCAGAATTAAGCATAGAATCATATTCCTACAAAATGACACAGGTGTTTCTTGAATAATTAACTCAGCTTCTTCCATCCCTAAGATATAATTGAAGCGCTGGCACACATCTTTTATAATTGTTTTTTATATTCACTTCACCTGAAAAAATAATATCATTAAAATTTATATTAAACGAAATGGAAATATTAATTTATCTACAATGTCTTGCGGCCCTTGAGATAACATACCTTCGGCTTACAATATTTTGTCTCAAAGCCAGTCTCCCATTGCATCACTTTTTGATTTTAGTGTTATTTTCTTTATAAAATAGCGGCATCGTGGATCGAAAGTGGGTTTTGACAAAATTTCATCACATAATTAATAAAAATGAATAAACTTATAATAAAAAATCCCATTTAGTATATCTTCGTATGTAAACAACAACTCCAAATTACAATAGAATATAGATATTATAGCCATGCATCTGCCATCTTGTAAATTATTGTCAAGTGTCAGACTTGTTGCGTTCCGAAACCATTACATATTTTTTGTAATCTATAAAATTATTTCATTTATTTCTGTTTTGACATAATCGTTTAACGAAAAAAGTTTTCGAATAGTTTCGCGTTGTTTTTGCAATTTTATTTTGGCAGTATGAGCATGGACCTAAAAAAAAGAGCGGACACCACCTCTCGTTACAATAACTGAAGCACCCCTAGGAAGCCAGCTCGCTAATACAAACACGCCGGCACGCACACATTCACACCATAGGAAGCCGATCGCTCGCCATTACGCTCCCAACCGCCTGCGCGTGATGTTATATGACGAAAAATAAAAGATGCCGTTCTACGTGATGAAAAGTTGTAGAAACCACAATGGTTCCATTAAATAAAGTCAGGGAATCACCTTTCATAAGTAAGGAAGTTATTTATTCACCATAATTCTCGTTTATACTTCAATATAATTTAGCAAAACGCAACCAAACAGTGTTGTCAGTAATTTAAATTTGCAAATTACCTTAAACGTAGGAGTTAAATTATGTTTATCTTAATGTACTTAGCACCGTGTAAATTTATTATAATATTATAAATAAAGATATTTTTTCATTAAAAATATTTACCAAAAATATTTATAGATTGATCGAATATTTTTTAAATTTTAATTATAACATAGATCAAATTGTATTTATTATAAGATCAATATTAAAAGGCACACTTGATATAAAAACCATCAATTGTCAAAAAAGACAAATATCTAAATAAGAAGATCAAATATTATTTAGGTATACCAAATTTTATTGAGTATAAATAAAAGTTAAAAAATTATTATCATGTTACCTTGAGCTTGAATGCAGTTCATTTATAAATAATACAAACGCAATAATGAATATAAAGATTAAACAAAAAATACATCATTTATTTTAAAAGTGCTCATTTATATAAAATCAATTAGATTTTAGAGTATTACGTTGCCTTTTAGTTATTTATAATAAAATCCAAGTTCTGAGGTCACCACACCTTAAAAATGGGTAATTTTTTTCCATATGGCAATAATTTAGACACTCACACATAGTTCGCCGCCGCCATTGTGGTGCTTCAAATATTTCTTCGCGACGTTCTGTCCGCTCTTTTTTTTAGGTCCATCAGTATGAGTTACACATTTGACAACTCGAGTCTCGACCGTAGTAATCGATCAATCGTGTAGTTTTCTTACTGGACGGATAATTTTCAGTGAGACCACAGAGTACATTATATATAGGGTATAGAGTTGTCAGTAAATAAAGGCAAAAGCGCCATCGCGTGGGAAGTTGACTAAACTTTCCTCGGTTATACCTACGTATACCTATAACATATAATATTCCTACCTATATTATGGTTTAGATTTAATTGTAATATTTTTCGTAATTTATCACAGAAATGCTGCTATAAATTACGAAAAATATTAACTTATGGCAGAATCACTAAAATGTAGATATTAGATACTAAAGTTACAATAAAACAAAATAATATATAGGTAAATAAAATACTTTATACCAGATTAACACAAAATTTATTATTTATAATATTTATTATACGTTACGGATGGTCACAGGCAGACTGAAAGGGGGTTTTACATTATTTAATTACGGGATGCCGGGTGTTGGAGGAGTCTCACACCATCTTCTCTATTGAAGTTAGGCTGTATTTCATTTCAATTGTACTAGTCCGGGGAAAAACCTACTTTCTCTTGCAAGGATTTTCGGTTGGTCGAAACATATGTAGTGGTTTGGATAGTCTAGAGAGTGTTCACATACTAAGAGTGACATTTGTGTTTGATATCCGCAACATGTTCTAGCACCAAAACTAAAATTAAGAAGACAATTTATAAATATAATATCTCTATAATAAAACTTAAAATATGTTTTGTTTCTAATAGTATCTCAGTGCTTAAATTAATTCAACAATTAGTAAAAAAACTTTATTTGGAATCATTTTTAAAATGCATACTATTTTATAACCAGTTTTTGTGGTCATTATCTGCATAATTTACTTCTATAGTCACGTTTGAAAATCTAGAAGTCTTGGTCTTTTCAGAATTGATTTGATGAAGCCACACACAGTTATTATTATAAAAGTAATGATAGCATACTGTTGCACCAATAGCTTATGTTTGAACTTCAAGAAAGTTGTAAATATATTGGGTTATTGAATTTTCAATTACTTACGCGTGTTATCACAACCTGGAACACAACATTTTCTATCTGCTGTCATAGTATTCAGTTTAGTTAGCCGTAAAACTAGCAAAATTCCATTGATAAAGCCAGGTCAACAGTAAAACGATGATAATCGGAATTCAAACGAAGCCTAGGTCAGAGTATATAAAACATAGATAATCGGAGTCCAGAAATAAGTAAAAACTCGAGTTGGTCAAGATTCGAGAAAACTACAAAAATAATCACAAATCTCAAATCATGTCAATACACAACAAGTACCAAACAATAACAAACAATAAACATGGCGGATGGCCGGGGGGGAAGCGGTAATTTAATGTTTTGAAATTCCATTCCATCTATTAAATTATTTAAGTTACTCAGGATTTTAAATGTACTCAATATAAACAGATAGATTAATTCGTATAATTTTCTAAGATTCAGAATAAAATATAATTTAATATGCAAAATGTATCCTAAATGTTATTTTTAATGTTTCCGCACGAATCATTTTATCTTTCTTGTTTACCTATCTATACATAAAAGATCATTGTAATATTATTATTTCTTTGCTATTTATTATGTAGTAATTGTTAAAAGAGATGGTTATAAAATGTCTTTGTTTCAGTGATGCTTGCTGTGAATATTTGAACAGCAACTTTGTATTTTTAAGCACAGAAAAGACTAAAAGAACTTAAATGTCCGTTTGAGGAAAGAAACATACTTAAACTTAATGGTACATACATAACTCACAAAATAATATTATGCCCTTGTAGAGGGTAAGAGACAGGAAGAAATGTCTTACAAATTAACTCACGATCGTTTCGTAAAATCGTTTAATTTGGATATTCGACAATCTAATAATTCGGTACATGTTCAATATGAGAAGGATATCATCGATGTTCCGATGACGAGATCAATTCCAGAAAGTAATTTAGGAAATATAACAATGGCCTCTACATCGAGTTTAAAACATATTGAAAATGCTTCGAGTCGAAACAGACTCCTTCCACACCTGAATAATGAATCCAGCCTAAGTATGCCTAGATATTTGTCTGCAAGGACTCGATCTGGTACACTTCCAAACCTGAGTGAAATGGATGATCATGTCTCAGAACTAAGCAGCATCCAAAGCAGCATGTGTCCCTCAGTTGTTGGTAAGGCATATAATCATTTTTTTTTTCTTACCATGTGCTTATAATGAAGAATTTACAGAAATATTTCACATTTTATTTCACAGAGAATAGCACCACAGAAGAGAGTAGCCAAAAATCTAGTCTGATTGGAAATTGTCAATCTCGCCTAGCACAAGACTTATTGCGAATGTTTTTAGAAGAAATAGAAACAGATGTCATTGTAGAAGTTTCTGGAAAGCAAATAAAGGCACATAAATGCATTTTGTCTTCAAGGTAAGTTAAAATGACACTTTCTGCTTCGCACAGCCTGTGTAAAACCATTATTGACTGATATTCTGTGGCCTCGTGCTCCTCTGTCGATATCTAAGAAAAAAAAACTTAAATTTACTTTTAATTATTTCAAGGTTATCGTACAACGTTGTTCATTTCGCCCTGCGCCATATTTATTCTGGATTGACAACGTTACCGGACTCTATCAGCATCATGGAGTTGTTGGCCGTAGCAAATTTGCTGAGCCTTGAAGGACTTAAGGAAGCCATCGTGTTCAAACTTAAAGCTACGTACTGCCATAACTTTCATAGGGTATGTGTCATTTTTTATTAATATTACCGAAAAAAAACTAAAAATAATTCGTTGAAGCTTAAATTTTAAGATATTTTATGGGCTATTGATTTTTTTATTTTACATTCATACTAGATCTTTAGCGCCGCCATGACCCAATGTTATTTATATTACAGCCATGCCAAGTTTGTACTGCGGGTGTCCTAGAATGCTTTCATTTGTCTTCCTTTTGTGGATTAGATTATTTGTACCGTGAATGCCTGAGATGGATTACGAAATATTTCTCAGAAGTATGGCCTACCAAAGCATTTGCTGCTCTTCCTGAAGAATTACTAGATAAATGCTATAAGGAGCATATTGACAATTTGACACTGGAAAATTTTATCGATACAGTGTACGGATGCGGTATTATAGGTGAATATTTGATTGATTATCTTTTTTATCTCTGTAATGCTTGAATTATGGCACGTGCAATAGTCTAAAAATGCAGTAATCTAACATATTCAATGCCAATACCTTTGAGAACAATATTATCAATTATCTTATTAAATTTTCATATTATTATTATGTTATTAACACGTTTGAGAACCTAAGAATTGGCTAGTCTTATAGTGTGTGATTATTTGGCATCTTTCAGTTGAGTCATTGCAAAACAGTAAATGGGCAGAGATAGTGGCACGGATGTGTAGACGAATAGTTAATACCGCTGCGCATTTCGCTGCTCCCAGACTAGTATGTGTTCTCGAAATAATAGCAACGGTTCCGAACGATACTCAGCAATCGGCTAAACAAGAATTACACGAGTGTTTAACAGCGGCTATAGAATGGGCTCCACTTGACGAAACCTGCCGAGCATACGCCTTTCTGTCGGACGTTGTAAGAGAAATAAGGAATCAAGAATATTCCAAATCAGATTTGATATCGAACGGCTCTCAAACAAAGATACCAGATCCTATTAATCTTCTGTACACACACGCGGGCCTTTGGTGTTTACAGTGTGAAGATATTTTGGTGCGAGCCGCTCCACGTATTGTTGGAACTCAAGCAATAAAAGATTTGCCTTCTGACTTTAGACAGAGACTTCAAGAACTCTGCAAAATAGACGACCTTGAAGCCGTTGCAATCACGTCCTCACCTCTGCAAGATAGAGAGAGTAGAAGCGTATTACCCAGCAAACCAGATAAATTCAACATTAAGTCGGACGAAACACGAACGCTCGAACAAGTTCGTAATTCATTGGTTCCTCACAAAACTAAGACGCCTGCGATCGTTGGCCCCGATAAGCTCGGGGGCAACGTAGAATTTAGAGAAAGAAAAAAATTGAAAACGGTTCAGACAACAGCTAAGTTCCAAACAAAAACAATTCCGTCGCAGGATGGAAACACTATATCTGTGAGACGACCGAACACTCGTGAAAATAAAAGACCTCGATATTTGCATCTATGGGGACAGTCTAGTCGCAATTCCAGTCCAGCCCCTAACGGGGATTTACAGACTAAACAATCTAAAACGATGTCACAAAACAGCCTTGCAACGTCTTCTAGGCCCAGAACTGCTGAACCGTCAACAGATTCAGTCGGTGAACCACAGACGAGTAATGAATATGCAACTTCCAATGATGCGAATCATACTTGCAAAAGAACCGTCGAATGTAAGTACGTTTTCTTCTTTCACAGATAAGGTATCCGTCTTAATAGCTTTCTAATTACCGCATTGTACGTGACCATTATTTTAAAAGAAAGAATGGGATAGTCAGTGGTGTGCCTAGGGTTTCAAGAAAGGGCAAGCCCAAAAATAAGACTCCTAAAAAATTGCACTTATGTAATTTTTCATTTTATTTTACCTTTTTTGTGGCGATCTGTCCCAACTCCCAAAAGTTCTTGTAACTTGCAGATTTTCACAAAACACAGTGTTCAGGATTTTCTATGATTCTTCACGTTGTACTATTTCCGATACTTAGGGATTCGGGCAGGTGGCGCTGTGCTTAAACACACAGAATGCTACTAATTGACAGCTGATTAAGATTGATAAGTAGTAAATACACAAGTTGGGCATTGGTTTCGGTGAAGTAATTAGCTTTATTTTTCTTCAAATGTTAACGATTTTACTTTGTCTCGGTCCTTTTAAAGTCCCACACACTTCAAATCTTCAAACTCATATTTAATAATAATTAAATGAAAAAACAATAAAATGCACCGCGCACGTAATTACTTGGTCAAGCTTAAACAAATAACAATCATAATATACTTGAAGTTGCAAACACAACGCCCACAGCGCCAGTGCGAATTATAATATTCGCTCGTTTTGTTTACATAATTTTATAGCTTTTATCTTGTATAAAGAAAGACAAGTCCCATAACAAGCTTACATTCCAGAGAAAAAACGTCATACGACCGAAATTTGACGAACACGACCGGAATTAAATTTCGGTTTTGTAACGTTAATTTTACATGTGACGATTATTAAACATAATTATTAATTACGATATGGCTGTGCATAAAATATTGATTTTTTGAATATTTTTCATTTCAATTGATGCATTAATAGGGCAAGTCGGGCTTTTGGGCTTGTATGGTGGTTCTGCCACTGGGTATAGTACTATAGTAAGCTATCCTTAAAAGATACATATATGCCGTCGCGAACGTTTTTGTAGGTCTATAAAAGAGGAATATTCCACCCATCCCAATGTTTTGTTATATCTCAAAGGGATTATTACAAAACATATTGCTTTTTTAATATACCTTATAAATCTGGGTGACCTACGGAAAATTTTAGCCCATCAAAAGTTATTTCATAGAGAAGTGGGGAAGGGGCTAGGAGGGTCTGGCCTTACTAGTCCAGTGGCGGGACTACCATACAAGCCCGGCTTGCCCTATTAATGCAACCATAATAAGAAAAATAATAATGCCCTTAACGATTTGATGATTGAAACAAAAAAATATTAAATTAATAATTTTATGCCCAGCCAAATCTCAATTATGTATATTTGCGCCATCTTACGAAAAATAGTCTAACGATGTCCGCAATGTTTAATAATTGTCAGTTGTCATATGTCAAATTAACGCTAGAATACTGAAAATGAATTCAGATCATGTTCGTCAAATTTCGGTCGTATGACGTTTTTCTCTCTCTCTCCGGCATGTTAGCTTGTTATGGGACTTGTCTTTCTTCATACAAAACAATCAAATTATGTAAACAAATCGAGCGAATATATGGCAAACGTAATCCAGGCTCAAATTCAATGAGCGCTGGCGCTGTGGGCGTTGTGTTTGCAACTTCAAGTATATCATGATTGTTATTTGTTTTAGTTTGACCAAGTAATTACGTGCGCGGTGCATTTTATTGTTTTTACTTTTAATTATTTATTAATAAATATGAGTAATGACGAAGTGAAATGTGTTCCATTTGAGGATTTGAAGTGTGTCAAAAGGAGACAAGACAAAGTAAAATCGTTAACATTTTAAGAAAACATAAATCTAATTACTTCAGCGAAAGCAACGCCCAACTTGTGTATTTCTCAATCTGTCTAGTAGTAGCCTTCTGTCTGTTTTGTGAAAATCAGCAAGTGTATTAAGTGTATTCATGACAGCTTGGGAGTTGGGAATCGCCAAAAAAAGGTAAAATAAAATGAAAATTAATATTTAGCGCAATTTTTTAGGAGTCTTTTTGTTGGGCTTGCCCTTTATTGAAACCCTAGGCACGCCACTGCTTACTACATACCATTTTCTGAGAACATTTACCATTGTAATGTATATTTTTTAACCCCATCAAAAAATAGAGATTTCTACCACCAAAAAACCCATCGAATTTTTTAAAAAAGCTGATATTTTGACTCGAGAATTTTTGAATGAAAATTAGTCCCCCCCAATTTCCACTTCCCGACCTCAGATCGCCCGTAAATTATTTTTCCTTTCATTGTTATTATATTCTCTTCCTTTTCCAATAGGTTTCATTCTACTATTTTTTTTTTTCACTTTTTACGCATTTTAAAGGCTTCGGCACTGGTCTATTAGGCAGCGTTTTCGATGAAAGCTCCCAGGCGGCTTGACTTTTTCCGACACTTCCAAAAATTATTAATTAATTAATTATTAAATAATTTACACAAACGATTGACAAATTATATATTGAGGGGAGAATATATAAAAGACGATGCCTCACTGCCATCGTCCTCCCCTTCCAATATCCACAAATTACAGTCGGTGCAGAACCGGTTCATGTGAATCGCAGCTGGAGCACCGTATTATATGCGAAATGTCGATCTCCACTATGATCTGGAGCTACCCACTATAGCCCAATGGATGAAGTCAGCGTCCAAACGTTATTTCGACAAGGCGTAAAACTACGCCAACCCGTTGGTTCGCAATGCAACCGACTACTACCCCTATCCCGATAAGGCTCTCTAGAGAAGACCCAGATACGTTCTAGAGGATCCCGATGATCCTATCACGGTAGCCAATGCTAGGTTAGACTCCGCCCGGGCGGACATTTCACCTCAGACCTGCATATAGCGCGTTCGCCGGCGAAGGCGGGGACCCTTGTTCCGCGCATCCCTCACACGGGTGAGCTACCGTCCAGCCCTTCAGGCTCCCTCCCCACGTACAGCAGCCCAATCTGAGGTACTTGTCTCGCAGGAGAGGCCCTTAGGCGCTTCGTAGCAAACCCCCAAATTTTAAGGCTGAGCCCACAGTGCTCGCCACTTTTGTTCGTATTAAGCTGTAGAGGCCAATACAAAAAAAAGCATCCACCTCTTGCGCCTTTCTCCTCTCGCGTTCCGAATCCGACTGTCGAGGAGATTACTAACTGTTTTGTTGTTAGTCAGGTCATTTTATATTTAGTTTTGATAAATTCTAACTATTTTGTTAAAGAGATAGATTTTTGTTTTAGTATTGTAAATATTGTAGATTTATGTAGATTAATTTTTTAATATTTTTTTCTTTGTTATATAAATAAAAATTGTTTTTAAAAGTCACTTCTGCTCTAATTTATAAGAATACATTAACCTTTCTCATGAATCTTTTCGAGATATGATGGAGGAAATTTTGAAAAACATATTTTTGAGAAAAACGCGTTTAGTTTTAAGTACAGTTATAACTATAAAAATTCTAACTTACCACTAATCTATGCCTGGTCCGTCAAGTACACCTTCCTCCTGCTCTTGGAAGTCATACAAAGCAGATTTTTAGCAAAAGAAAAGAAGTTGATTTTTGGAACCCATTAAACCTTAAAATAAGTAATCTCAACTCGATATGACACTGAATTCTAGAACGCTAATCAACATTGAGGTGTACTTTACGGCAGGTACTGAAACCGATCAATTTTTATTTTTCAAAATATGTGTCTGACAGATGTCATGATATTAGTTTTAAAGAGTAAGACACTAAACTTACCACAGTAATTTTTTTCAGTAAATATGAATAAAAACGAAAGAAAATTAACAAAAACCTTACTAAGAATAATTAACTCTTTCATTACGAGGGTAAAATGGAAGACATTTTAAGAACCCCTCAAATGTTGATTATCGTTTCAGTCAGGGCTCGGAAACCGGTTAATTTACAATGGGAGCTTAACCGAAATAATAATGGTTTTGTTAATATTCTTTTGTTTTTAGTTATAGATAGTGAAAAAATTACTGTGGTAAGTTTAGTGTGTATTACTCTTTAAAACTAATATCATGTCATGGTATCTCAGTCAGACACTTATTTTGGAAAATAAAAATTAACCGGTTCCTGGCCCTGGTTTCAGAATTCCGCGGTTAGTAAGATTAAAGACCTTTGAACCGATTATGTCAACGTAACGAATATAAATTTATTTACAGCAGGCACGTCGTCGAAACACGGCAGATTTAAAGATCAAGGGACGGATATCAATATTAAACGACGTAGGCTAGCGTCATCAACTTTAAATAAACATCTGGTATCCCCAAAACTTAAAAATACAACTCAAATACGCAGCATTCCTGGATCTTCAAGGAATGCTACGAAATTGATTTCATCCAATGTTGCCTCAAAAATTCCTAAACCTACACCTCAGACGAGGCTTAAGAGTGATTCCGCTGTGAGGTAAGGGCCACATTTTTAAGGACGACAACGCATCTGACTAAATGTCTGTACCAGGATTAACATAAACTCATACTTTCAATAAATATTGTTACTTAAAGATTATGCAGTCTACAGCTTTAACTTTTAATTCTTATACCAAAGTCACTACCTATTTTCTTTATACCAATATTCAATAACATTTCTCTTGATACCTATTTTTATTTTTTTTAAATATTTAAGAACAATATAATCGTATCCTATGTTTATATCTATATTTTTTGCACTTATTTGGTTCTGCCAAAATACCCTCATATATATTTACTAGTTTATGAATGAATCTCTTAATGTGTCACTTTGTATAGATAAATGTATAATTATGCTTTGTAAGTGTTCAGTTCTAAGTGTAATACTGTTTTGTAAGATATATCGGCTGTCCCATTTCAAAACCCAGTAAGGGCTTAAAACTAAATTTTACAGGAGAGCGCATAAACATAAATAGGGTCAGCCTTTAAAAAGTATTTATGTAAAGTTAAAAAAATGATATTGGTTGTATAAAATAGTAAATAATGAACGCTTAGAACTACCCAAATTATAATTTAAGCGTATATTACATTTTTTAAACCCCTTACTAACTTTGATAATTGACACGCGATGGTGAGATTTAAGCAGTAATGAGTTTCATAACATAGTAAGAGCACTTGCTAGGTTTTGGTATGGGTTATGAAATATTTAGTTAATGTATCTCATTGATTACATTCTAGTAACTACACATATAAAAGATTTGTAATTTAAAAAAAGGCTTGCTCTTTTTAGGAAAATGATTACAGGTTTCCAACTTAATATTTTTGAACGTTTCATAATTTTTTTATTGAAAAATATCCGTAAATGTAGCAGACATAATATTAGGTTACTTACCTATGAAATTGGCGTTTTATCAAACTGGCCACATTGATCTTAAAAATCGTTAGCGTTTGGTTAGGAATTCCAAATTCAAATTTACATCAAAGCTTGTCTATTTGTGTTTAGAACATGATAATTCATTTGTTTTCGATTTGATCGGGTCAAAAGATTACGGATACGTTCTGTATTGCCAACAATTGGAAACCATGATGGAAAAGCTAGCCGTTAAATAACCTAGATTGGTCAACTGCTTCAGCCCACTACTGCTTCAGGACAACGCTAAACCATACACCGCACAATAGACGGTGGCAAAACTAGAGGAGCTGGGATTGGAATGTTTCCGTCACACACCATACTCCCCGAACTTTGCACGAACCGACTATCACTACACTTTTTTCGGAATTTGGATAGTTTTTTAATTGAAAAAAAAAAATCAATTCAGATGAGGCAGTCCAAAACGCCTTTAAATACTTTATTAATTCTCGCTCCCGCAATTTTTACAGCAAAAGAATCAATGAACTTCATATAAAATGGCAAAAATACATAGATAACAACGCTACATACTTTGATTGATTAAATAAAAAAAATGTTAGAAAAAAAATTAGTTTTGCTTTTTCATATAAAACATCAATTTCATACGTAAGGACCTAATAATAAGTAAATAGTAATATTTCCCTTGGCCTTCCGGGGTGACCACCGATCATACGAAATCAAAAAACCAAATAAATTAAATTTTTAATCAAAGGATTTAAAAAATATATAATATATTCCTCTCTCTTCCTTTGTGTTCATCTATTTCAAAAACCTAGTAAGGAGCATCAACCATATGAAAACCTAGTAATTCTCTGAGACTTACTAGGTTTTGAAATGGTTAAAGTTACTTACTAGGTTTTTAAGTGGTCTCAACGCAGCGAATGATGCACTTACTAGGTATCGATATTTAAATATGTCTGTTAATTATGAGTTTTCACTGATGATTTTTTTATATTGGGTGGAACTTACTGAGTTAGCAAGATTTTCACAATAAAACGATTTTTGTAAAAAATGTCCCTTACTGGGTTTTGAAATGGGACAGCCGATATGCTGACCTTACTATATTTTCGGTATAGAATTTAAACTATAAACAAGGTTTGTCCTTAAATTAAGTTTCTGACTTAGCATCAGCCATTGTATGTTCAAATGTATTTTATTGGATTTTATATGTTAATGTAATTGATGTTAATATCTGACATGAGACTAAAATAATAAGTATTAAATGTATTGATTACGATTACTTTCAGAATGATCTCAATGGTGCACAGTATTTAATTAAATTAAGTTTCTGACTTAGCATCAGCCATTGTATGTTCAAATGTATTTTATTGGATTTTATATGTTAATGTAATTGATGTTAATATCTGACATGAGACTAAAATAATATAGAAATTTTACCTTTAAATAAAATTTGTATTATGTTTCCTAAGACGTCCGAGGTCCTATATGAGAGAGTACATCGTTCCTGTTTCCGCAAGTTGTCGCTAGATGTCTACCTTTCCGTTACGTATTTCCGCCAACAGCGCCTCCAGTGGTCAAATATGTAACTATTTAAACAAAGGAAAGCCAGCCGCCAGAATCTTCTTCATTGTTCGGCTCATATTGATAAAGGTTATACCAGGAAGACCTTATCTGGACCTCGGACGTCTTAGGAAACATAATACAAATTTTATTTAAAGGTAAAATTTCTATATTATGTGTTCCGTTTGACGTCCGAGGTCCTATATGAGAGATATGTTTGTTATCTCCTGGTGGCTTCTTGATTAAAACGCAACAATGTGATTAATAAGATTTATATTACTATAAGAACACACAACTTAATCAAGATTTTAAATTATACAATCAGTATAAAGATTTAATTTTCTTCAAGAAAAGAACTTCAGTAATTAGTATTAAGATCCTTGTTATGACCTTCAATAGGTAGAATTTAATAATTAAATAATAGTATTTCCAGACCTTACTAGTCTTTACGTGCTTCAAAATATTTTGAAAGAGATTTTTCTGATTTTTTACTATTTGTCGGACAGTTTGCACTATTTACATTTCGACAATAAAACTTTCTGAAAGTATGCTCATGACGCCAGTTGGCTTTTGCAAGAATGTCATTGATTGGGTACCTTTCTAAAAAGTTAAGCGAAGCTACTGCTGATCTAAAGCTACCGGGAGTAGCTTCTACTCCCGACTCGGAGAGAGTTCTCTTTACCCAGCCACCTATAATTGTAGTCGTAGCTGGTCTAATTGGTTCTTTAGTAGTTATAAACAAATTTGTCAGAGAACCTCTAATATTTTGCGAAAGATTTATTAAAATTCTAATCCAAAACAAAGGGTCTGTATTTCTATCTGGTGAAGCTAGCAAAGTCCAACTTGATTGTTGAAATGACTCTGAATCAGTTTTAGAACCAAACTCGGGATGAATTGTAATTGAATTACCATTATCGATTAAATGTTTTGAATCACAGTGTAAAAGAGTTAAATCATGTACTCTTCGACCTGATGCTAATAAAAGAATTGTAGCTGTACGCCTTGAAACTTCATATAAACTATCTATATTAGGATTTGTGTCTTTTAAAAACCGAATTACTATCCTTGCATCCCATATTGGCAGTTTTGTTGGAATCGGCCTAGCTAATGATATAGCTTTTAGTATATGCCTAACTAAATTATGTGACGAGATTTTTATATCGCTTAGTGTTTCACAAACTGATGCTATTACAGATTTATGGACCAAAATAGAACGATATGCCAAACGATCATTAAGAAATAGTTTCGCTAAATATCTAGCTACGTTAGCGGCTGCAGGGCAACGGTAATTTACATTATTTTGATGACACCACTGTGTCCATTTGTTCCAAATAGGAGCATAAGTTTTGATTGTAGATGCTCTCCAACACGTTGATAGAAGTTGTTTTTCATCATTTGACCAGTCTTGTGTTAGGGAGTCCCACCCGAAATTAACCATGCTTCCAGTTGAAGGTCGAGAACATGAGCTGGAGGTTGTCCCGATACCGTATCGATCAATATTTTGCTCAAATTCCGTAACTTGATTGGGCGTGTAAGAGCACGGCTCCTTAGGTCTGGGTGCCAAAAGGGTTTTCTCCACTTGGGTGCTATTATTATGAACTTCCCTTGTGCCGAGTTGAGATGGTGCAGCACGCGTGGCAGAAGGGCTGGTGGAGGAAATACCCATGCTAGAGTGTATTTCCAAAATCTGCTGAACGCGTCGTGAAAGCAAGCGTTCGAGTCTAACAAGTCTAGTGAAACATATTCCGATACGACGTGGGCGTCTCGTGAGGCGAACAGATCTATGACGGGAGTTCCCCACCGTTTGAATATTTCCTTCGTCGCTTCGTTTAGAAGATGCCATTCGGAGCTGCCTCGATTTCGCGAGAGGTGATCGGCTTCGATATTGTACAGTCCCGGTAAGTGGTGAGGGAGAAGTACAATATTTAGTTTGTCCGTCAGTGCCAAAAGATTTTTTGTTAAATTTAATAGATTTTGTGACTTCGTTCCGCCTTCGTTTTTTATGTACGACACAACTGTTTTGCTGTCGCTTTGAAGAAGAACGGTTGAGTTTTTGAGGGTCTTGGACTGTGCTAATATCGCGGCTATGACTGCATACATCTCTTTCAGATTGCAATGCCACTTTTTTTGACTTTGAGTCCAAGAACCCTTCAAAGATTTGCTGTTCACTAGTGCTCCCCATTGAATATCTGAAGCATCTGTGACAATGTAATTTACTGGCATCATCTGACTGTGGATTGCTGTCTTCTGGCTGATGTTTTCCACCCACCAAATTAATTCTTCCCGTACTTTGTCTGTCAGCAGACTGGGACGTAGTGGACTTCTTCTTAAAAGATTGCTGTGGCGTTGCAACGTTCGGCAATGCAACCTTCCCCGGAGGGTGATGAAGGTCGCAAAGTTGAGAAACCCTAAGAGACGTTGTGCCTGCTTGAGGGTCCAACTGCCGGTTGACAAACGCGTCAAAAGACACTGACGTATTCTGTTCACTTTTTCTGGGGGTAAGGACTTTGCATTTGATTTTGTGTCCCACATAATCCCCAAGTACTCTATCGACCTCGTTGGTGTGAGCACTGATTTTTCCATATTTATGTTCCAACCCAGACTGTTGAGGAACTTTATGGCTAAGTGAACATGCGCTTTCAGCATTTCTCTGTCTTGATGGACTATCATATAATCGTCCAAAAACACCACCAGGCGTAGCCCTCGACAGCGTAGTATTTCGGCTGTCCAATTTGTGACAGAGGCAAATATTCTTGGTGCTGCTGCTAATCCGAAAGGTAGACATGTCATCTGCAGCAAACTGCCTTTGTAACTGATGCGCAAAAAGCAACGGTGTTCCCTTGCAATGGGCAGGTGATAATACGCTTGGCTTAAGTCCAGTTTTACCATCCAATCGCCCGCTTGTAAGAATTTCGGCATTTTGTGATGATGAAAGAGGTGAAAATGTTTTGGTTTCATGTACTGATTTAATGCCTTTAAGTTGAATATTACCCGATTTTTCCCGTTGCTCTTGGTTATAATGAATAGTGGAGATATGAAAGATGGAGTCATCGGTGCGGGTTCCAAGACGTGATTTTGAATCATGGTCTGTATCTCTGAAGACATTTGTATTGAAATAGGTGTTTGAAACTTTTTCAGGATATCCCGCGTTGGTAATACTAACGGCGGTACTCGATTGAAAGGGATCCGGGCAGATGAAATTAACTTTAGGATTGCTTTGGGTGGCCCTAATTTGATCCAATTTTCCCGATAGTAAGCTAAACAACCGCCCGAAAACCCTTTTGAGTCATTTATGCCTGTTTTTAGAGGATTGGTTAGTTTTTTGCCCCCCCCTTTTCTTTTTGTCGCGGTCATCAAAATTTCGCTTTTTATTTTGTCCTTGCCTTGAATCGTGTTGTTTGAAACGAAAAAAGTTTTCACGAGAAGTAGAAGCTACCGGAGACTTAACATGCACCGGTGATTTTGAACGCATCACTGATTTAGGTTGTGAGCCGATACTTTTGACTATTTTATCAATACCGCCAATTTTTTGTAAATATGTTGATAGCATATCAGGATTAAACATATATTCAGCAGAGGGGGGAATTTTTTGCATATCTTCACTTGTATACTTCCTTTTTAAACCTTTAAGCAAAGACTTACGACGTAATTCTAAAACTTCCGCTCTTTTACCACAAATCATTTGTAAGATGTCATGAGAAACAGCCTTGTAATCAGAATTGCTTCCAAATAATTCTTTTAATTTATCGTAAAGGGTACCCGAATTAAGATTTGTATTTGGCTGTGATGCCCAATCGATTATACCACGTAAAGAATTATTTACAATTTCATTCTGCGCCAAAAAAGCATTCGATAAAGCAGCAAAACTTCGTTCCATTTTAAACCACCTAAAAGGAGTAGACGTGTCCTCCAAACGCCTCAGTTCTTCATTTACCCTCAGTTCAGTAAAAGCAGGAAAGGCCACATATTTCTTTTGTATATCAGCATACCGTACAGAGTTCCACTCTGAAGAATTGAATCTTTGCATAGAGATTAATTTAGCAACCCTATTTGGATCTGCCTTTCGTACTGTTGGCTCTGGCACAGACACTTCCAACTCCGTGATATCTTTTAATGCAGCAGACGAATATGTGGTGCAAAATGGATCATCAAAAGCGTTTACTGAATTCGACTCGGTTATTTTAGTTTGAGATGGGACATTCGAAAGCAATGCTCCATAATTTGCAGAAAGAGTATTATTCAAATGACTCACCAATTGCTGAGACAAAAGTTCAAACCTGTGTTCCATGTCTCGAAAAGAATCACGAGAACGGTTGCGCACGTGGTCTCTATTACGGCGCCGTTTTGGCGGCGGTTCCTCATCCTCTTCACTGGAACTTGAACTCGATGATGAACTCGACTCATTTGAAAGCGCGGATGCCACTTTGCACGTGTCATTTACTCGTACACGTGTTTTACACGTTGTAGGTTGCAGGTTATTAGACCCACTCGTGGACGCCACGTGGTTATTATTAGCGATAATTTGCTGTACCGAATGTTCACTTGCACTAAACACCTCTGCATTATCGGTATTCATTGTAATACATTTACAAAGGAAAAGATTTCACACTTGAAAAGTCGAGTTTCACTTTCACGTAACGAAAAAAGGCTTTTTAAAAATTTTTTGAATAACTTTCTACTTTTAATCTCGAAAGTTAAAAATGAATAAACTCAAAATGAAAATTCGTTTTTTAAATCTAACGACAGTGCAGTTTGAAAAACGACGCAACAATGAAGAAGATTCTGGCGGCTGGCTTTCCTTTGTTTAAATAGTTACATATTTGACCACTGGAGGCGCTGTTGGCGGAAATACGTAACGGAAAGGTAGACATCTAGCGACAACTTGCGGAAACAGGAACGATGTACTCTCTCATATAGGACCTCGGACGTCAAACGGAACACATAATAAGTATTAAATGTATTGATTACGATTACTTTCAGAATGATCTCAATGGTGCACAGTATTTAATTAAATTAAGTTTCTGACTTAGCATCAGCCATTGTATGTTCAAATGTATTTTATTGGATTTTATATGTTAATGTAATTGATGTTAATATCTGACATGAGACTAAAATAATAAGTATTAAATGTATTGATTACGATTACTTTCAGAATGATCTCAATGGTGCACAGTATTTAATTAAATTAAGTTTCTGACTTAGCATCAGCCATTGTATGTTCAAATGTATTTTATTGGATTTTATATGTTAATGTAATTGATGTTAATATCTGACATGAGACTAAAATAATAAGTATTAAATGTATTGATTACGATTACTTTCAGAATGATCTCAATGGTGCACAGTAGGTACTCAATTAAATTAAGTTTCTGACTTAGCATCAGCCATTGTATGTTCAAATGTATTCTATTGGATTTTATATGTTAATGTAATTGATGTTAATATCTGAGACTAAAATAGCAATAAAATTAATATCTATGGTTAAATGGTATTAAGCGACATTTTAATTTTCTGCTATTTCGAATGCGCTCACTCCCATGGCTCTGTCGACTTTTTTGTCACTTATGCCCAAACAAAAAACTACGGGCACTTCGCCCTTTAAACTTAGTGAACTTTAAAGTGCTCTCGTGAACGATTTGGGTTTTGTTGGTTATACCTTATTACTTTTTCTTATTTCCTCATTTTATAATAATAATTTATTTATATCATCCCAATGCAATGTTAATCCATATTTTACATTGAAATCAAATTATTTTATTATATCTATACGCAGTGGCGGGACTACCATACAAGCCCAAAATCCTTGCTTGCCTTTAACCAAAAAAATTATAATGACCTATAATGAATGAAATATATAACTTATTACTTAATTATATGAGTTATATATACGTTAAAGTCGGCAAGCCGGGCTTTTGGGCTTGTATGGTGGTCCGCCACTGCGTATACGTGCAATCATTTAACCCAGATATCGTTAGGAAGATAGCAAATTTTTGATATGAACTAATGAATAACATCTTTTTACATAATGTAACATCTGTGCTTATCTTTCTATGGATATATGGACAGTGTACGAGTATAACAATATTGTTCACAATGTTTCTTATGTATTAACCTTATTACTTTTTAACCGTCGATATAATTTCCTCATTTTATAATAATAATTTATTTATATCATCCCAATGCAATGTTAATCCATATTTTACATTGAAATCAAATTATTTTATTATATATATACGCAGTGGCGGGACTACCATACAAGCCCAAAATCCTTGCTTGCCTTTAACCAAAAAAATTACAATGACCTATAATGAATGAAATATATAACTTATTACCTAATTATATGAGTTATATATACGTTAATGTCGGCAAGCCGGGCTTTTGGGCTTGTATGGTGGTCCGCCACTGCGTATACGTGCAATCATTTAACCCAGATATCGTTAGGAAGATAGCAAATTTTTGATATGAACTAATGAATAACATCTTTTTACATAATGTAACATCTGTGCTTATCTTTCTATGGATATATGGACAGTGTACGAGTATAACAATATTGTTCACAATGTTTCTTATGTATTAAATCTCACTCAGGATTATCTACTATCGTATAATAAAATGGTACAAAAATAAGCAAAACATTCTATTGCCTATTTTAGTCTCAGATTTTGTTTAAACTATTTAAATGAATATAATATGCATTTTCAATAATATCTTTTTTTATTTACTCCAGTAAAACCTGGTTAAGTGGACTCTGGAAATGTGAGAAAACTCTGAAATTGATAATTACAATGAGGTCCCGACATTAGCATTCGACGAAAACCTTTGTTACTGGGAATGTTCAAACGAACAAACGTAACTATAAACTTAATATTGTCTTTTATTAACGCGAGTATCACACATTTAAATAAAATACTGTATACCGGATTAAAACGCGATTTATTGTTTAAATTATTTATCCCGACGTTTCGGATGCTTTTCAGCAACCGTGGTCGCGGGAGACTGAAAGATGACAGTTGTCTTATATTTGAAATGTCACAAAGTTGCCATATTTAATTCAATTAAATTAAAAAATAATCTATTAATTTAGGTAACACAATGTACATCTATGAACGTCAATAAAAAATAATACATATTAAATTACTAATATTACTAATATTAAATGCTTCTAATTTTACATTTACTACCAGTTCACAAATCAAGGGCGTAGAGCAGACGAGAAGAACTGGCAAGAAACTCGCCGCCACTCTTTTTAATCGCCAAGTTTTTGTTTTACAATTATTACATATTAACGCCATCTATTCCTACGGAGTTGATATTTACTGTAATTTTCTATATTATGACAATATTGACTAACGGTGTCCTCTTGTTTTTTAGTATGTTTGATTTGGGGCTTTAGATTTTTAATAACTGGATCCCAGGTGTTGGAAAGTCTCAAACCATCTTCTCTATTGAAGTTAGGATGTTTTTTAATTTCAATAGCCTCACGTACTAGTCTGGGAAAGAATCTACTTTCTTTAGCAAGGATTTTTGGTTGGTCGAAACGTATGTAATGGTTTGGTTTATCCAGAGTGTGTTCACATACTGCTGATTTAGAGTGACGTCTGTTTTTGATATCCGCAATGTGTTCCTTAAGTCGGTTTGAAATGCTACGTTTAGTTTGCCCAATGTAGGATAAACCACAGTCACAATCCAGTTTATATACACCTGAATCTTGCAAAGGAATATTACTTTTTATTGGTCTCAAGAACTGTTGAATCTTCTTGTGTGGCTTGAAAACTGTATTAATAGAAGCTCGTTTTAAGATTCTTCCAATCCTGTCTGTAACACCCTTCACATAAGGCAGGTAGGCTGGTTGACGTTGTACTGTTTGTGGTTTATTCCTGTTTCTGTGATGCTGTGGAGGCACCCGCAGCTTGTTGTCACGGAGTACTTGCTTAACATGCTGCAGTTCCCCGTTGAGGTGGGCAGCATCACAGAGGCGGTGGGCTCTCTGAAACAAACATACACCGACAGAAGAGAGTTGGCAAGGGTGGTGATGGGAATCACCATTGAGGTACTTATCAGTATGGGTTATTTTTCTAAACACAGTATGGCCAAGTGTACCATCCCCATCCATACCAGATTCAGGTGTATATAAACTGGATTGTGACTGTGGTTTATCCTACATTGGGCAAACTAAACGTAGCATTTCAAACCGACTTAAGGAACACATTGCGGATATCAAAAACAGACGTCACTCTAAATCAGCAGTATGTGAACACACTCTGGATAAACCAAACCATTACATACGTTTCGACCAACCAAAAATCCTTGCTAAAGAAAGTAGATTCTTTCCCAGACTAGTACGTGAGGCTATTGAAATTAAAAAACATCCTAACTTCAATAGAGAAGATGGTTTGAGACTTTCCAACACCTGGGATCCAGTTATTAAAAATCTAAAGCCCCAAATCAAACATACTAAAAAACAAGAGGACACCGTTAGTCAATATTGTCATAATATAGAAAATTACAGTAAATATCAACTCCGTAGGAATAGATGGCGTTAATATGTAATAATTGTAAAACAAAAACTTGGCGATTAAAAAGAGTGGCGGCGAGTTTCTTGCCAGTTCTTCTCGTCTGCTCTACGCCCTTGATTTGTGAACTGGTAGTAAATGTAAAATTAGAAGCATTTAATATTAGTAATATTAGTAATTTAATATGTATTATTTTTTATTGACGTTCATAGATGTACATTGTGTTACCTAAATTAATAGATTATTTTTTAATTTAATTGAATTAAATATGGCAACTTTGTGACATTTCAAATATAAGACAACTGTCATCTTTCAGTCTCCCGCGACCACGGTTGCTGAAAAGCATCCGAAACGTCGGGATAAATAATTTAAACAATAAATCGCGTTTTAATCCGGTATACAGTATTTTATTTAAACTATAAACTTGTTGTGAACGACTTCAACGAAATTTGAGAGAAAATTACCAAAATTCCATTAATCATCATAACTATTTTATTATTTTTAATAAAAATGACTCTCAAATTAGTGCACGCAACTTTTCCATCAAAATGCATTGCATACTCACTAATCATGTTTCATATTTTTTTCTTAGATGTAAGTTTTGAATATGCAAGTGGATGGGTATAGGGGAAGAGGGAGGCCAAAAAAACATGGATTGACTGTGTGAAGAATGATATTATGTGTTTGAGAGGTGTGACTGATATATGGCGAGTGAAATGAAAGAATGGAAAAAGAGAACATACTGCGCTGACCCCAAATAAAAACAAGGGAATAGGACAGGAAGATGTATATGTACTTTTTAAAGTAGGTATGCATTAGGTCGAGAACTAGAAGGTTAAAGATTGGACTAGGCCTTAAGAGATTAAGTAGGCCTGGTGAGAATTATTCTTAAAGGTTAACAATTAGGTATTATACTCATGTATCAGCAAACACTGGCCTTATCGTTTTACGTTAAAAGGTAGTATAATGGACTTTCACGACTATCAATTCTTCAAATGGAACCAGTCAGGCGCAGTAAATTGGGCGAAGACTACCATAAATCGATGATAGTGAAAGTGTCTACATTCCGCACGTGATACTTCCCGATGGGCCAAATAAGTATGAAGGTACGCAATGTTTGAATATGAACCTTATTACATTGAATATATCATTGGGAATCGATTGTTAACTGCAGTAAACGAGCTACTAAAGATTATCCGTGACGGACCATTTTTGTGTTTATAATGGTAAGTGACACGTCTATTTACAATCCTTACCCTTTCACAGGCGTGAGGGAATGTAAAGGATGGATATATAGGAGACAGTTGTGACTTGTGACGAGGCTAGGTAATTTTCCATCACTAGGGATTTCCCAGTGGTATACTTTCCGAAGGGGTTTTTTATGGGAAGCCGTCAACAATTGGAGATCCTCTTTCTGTTCGCGTTAAGTTAGTATTTCCAATAAATATGTGTGAACATTTATTTTTCCTTATAGAGATTGCAACATTACTTCTTGTAAAATTCCATACAGCTAATGTTTACTGGAAGCTTATTGGGGACATAATTATTGATCCTAAAATCCCATATCGGTCACTGTGAGCTTTCAATCATATATTTTGAAGTATGCGATCAAGTTCGTTTCTTTTCTGCAGCGTTATAGCTAAACAACGCCCATAGACATTCACGACCTTTTGACGCTTCAAAGTTCAAGATAGGTCTCTAGCATTGTAAAGTAAGATCTGCCTCAAATCGGAGAAATTGCTACAAAAATCAATTTGATCCAAATTAAAGTAGTTAGTTAGTAGGTACCTAGTTATCCAACCAGTAGTTATCCAATATAAACCAGCATAATACAAAGCGGGCCAGGTTTTCGCTGACAATGTTTCTTTATTATACCTATAAACGGGTCATCGGGCTCCAAACTAGAAATTAATGTTCTAGTAGGGACAGTGGCGTAGCTATAATAGGGCGAAGTGGTGCAATGCACCAGGGCCCTGAAACTGAAAGGCCCCCGGCTTGTGCTTGGGAGGGGGCTCCATGCAGCTCTTGAAATTAGAAAAAATCTCAAAAGAATTTTATTTTTTCAAAATTTTAAATAAGCATTTATAACGCCGAAAATAGACGCACCGAACGCCACTGATGAGTAATAATTTGCAAATAATTAATTTTGTTCAGTTGCTGAAAAAATTTAGCCCGGGGGTGGGGGGATGAGATTTTTTATCTGCGCCGGGGGCCGGGGCCCTTGTCCACCTAACTAGACATGGGTAACTGAGCGAAATTCCCTGCGCCAACTCAGCAACTCTGGCGCAGTGTAGTGTGTCGGCTCCTTGAGTCAACTCAAAATTGCGTCACGACGCAGTAAAAATGAGACGCGCAAAGCGAGCAGTGAAACCTCCGCAACGCACGCAACCCCACGCTCATAGTTCACTCTGTGAGTGGGTACTGCGCCGTGCGCCGACACATTATGAATGTGTGAGCTGACTCACCCTGCGCACTGAAGCGTGCCGGCGCAATTGCGCGGCACAGCGCAGTGTTACCGTTATCAGTGTTCGGAACCGTAAGATAATTATCGTACATGTACGATAATTTCATACCTTTGTACGATGTACGATAGCGTACGCAGTTTGTAAGATAATTTCCGCATGTTAGTTTTTTAGGATTTTCAGCGAAATGTATCGTTTTTTTTTTCGCCAGCATGTCAGTTTGTAGGATTTTTGAGTGAGGATTTCAATGACTAGTGGATATTATAATAGATAAGATAATTTTGATCCAAATATGTCAATATACGATAATTTTACGGCCCTGGTACGATAGCTGCCTGGCTTCAGGTTGGGAACACTGTTACCCATATCTACCCCTCAGTAGACACTAGACAGACAGACTTATATACTCTTTGACAGACAGTTAATGAACGTTCACGATTGTGTGGAGAGTTGCCCGATCATGGTGGCGATCATGGACGATCATTTGATAGGCCATCATGGCTCATTGTGAAGAGGAGCCTTTACGTGATTGCCTTTATTCGCCTGTAATGGCCCAATGTGTAGAGGAGCCATAAGTTATCGTACGCCGAATCACAAATTACTAATTTATTATTCGGCGCGCGAAAGTTACATTGCGGTCCGCGCAGTGTACCTGCGCCCGCGCACCTGTCATCTGCACCAGCCACCAGCTGACGATTGACGGTTTAGTCGAGCACGAACTAGCATTTGCGGTGCACGCGATGACTGCACAGAACGAAACCTCGCCGCGAGTGTTATAATGAAAACTATCGTGTATTCAAAAATGGATGTGATTTATTATTGTGCAGTCTTTGTTCTTCTACAAGGTAATTATATTTAATTAAAATGTATTAAACAATTCTCGTTATAAGGATGAACTACTTTCAGAGCAATCTTCTGCTTCCATGATGATTTCTTTTAGATATTTTCTCTTTGTAGAATTGCAACGTCTCTTTTGCTCAGTCCCATCTTCACTGCCGGTGTTTTTAGTATTTGAGCTTTGCGCCCAACAAGGGTAGATAGTTAAAAACTATCGAGCACAGAAATGCTGGCCCTCAGAATACAGAAAAAAACTGTGCTGGCCAATGAACGCAGATGTACCTAGAATTACGAATGTAATTTACGAATTAAAATTATAAAGAAACAACGAACTTTCTCAGTATATAATAACTTATAAAGATGCGAAATCAAAGTAGAATAAAATACATAATAACTTTACAATGAGATAATACAATTTAGTTTTAAGTATATTATATTATTGTAATTATAATTAATAATAATTATACTTACAATATATATAAAATTATAACTAGGTAATTGTTAAGTTAGAAGTTAGCAGTTGTAGGTGTAAACCATCTGGTTTTGGATCAACAACGGAGTAGAATATGTTTTTACTACTGTTACTACACTGACGTGCTTCTATATTCGTATCTAATATATATATATACTAATTAAATAACATAATTACATTTAAATAAAATACTGTATACCGGATTAAAACGAGATTTATTATTTAAATTATTTATCCCGACGTTTCGGATGCTTTTCAGCAACCGTGGTCGCGGGAGACTGAAAGATGACTTAATCTGGTATACAGTAGGTATTTTATTTAAATGTGTGACACTCGCGTTAATAAAAGACAATATTAACATAATTACAGTATAGAAGCTGATTGAATGCATCAATTATGCATTTAGATGAATGATTTAAATAAATAAATAAATGAGCTCTTTGATGCAATGTTTTATAACGCCTGTCTTGCATCCATAGGTCTCGAATCGAGACTCGAGTTCGATTCCTGCTAGTATTTTATATAAACAAGTTTTTTTAATCAACACCGCATTATTGATTGGTGTAATCTTATGATTTCAGAAAAAAATATTTTTAGATAAATTTTTCGATTTCTTTTTTTAGAGATTTCTGTCGAGTACCTAGTAAGTATCTAATAAAGTATTTATGTGTATGTTAACCTCTGATGATGTTAAAAAAGATTGCGTCTTCATCTTTTTTTTAAATATTATATTTTTTGCCAATGTCTCCTTCAAAGGTTCAACGATTTCATAGTATTAGAAGGTTTTTAATGTATTATTAAAATAATTTAACTAATCATGTTTTTTCCTAAGAACTATGAGAATAAAAACAATACGAATTTATTTCAATAATTACGTATAATTAATATATTATCCTATTAATCCCAAGTCTTAACGGCGTTTATTTTCACTCATCTTTCTTTGCCTCAGCGCTTTAGCTGAACCATGAATCAATTATACATAGTTTTTTAAGTTAAATTAATGTTTGCGTGACTGCACACGCAGCGGATTATATATTATTCTGGTTCATGTTTTTTTTACATTTTAATTATTTTTATTATTATTTTACATATAACAAAGGTAAGGTAGCAAGATATAAATCATTACTGCGATACTCGATTGCTGCGATGCGATTATCTTATTTTCTGATATAACAATATGTAGGTATATTTTTCTTTTTTATTGGCAAATAACCTAAACGTCAGTAATACATATTAAATTACTTCCATACAAAAACTATTTAAAATATATTTTTTTTAGCTTAACATAAAACTGTATTTTCACCGCCATGGCGTAGCTCGCGTTAACAATAATAATGTTTCATTACTTATTTTATTATTATCAGTAATTAATTTTATTTGTAAAACTTTACCCGTGCGACAAGAGCTTCCCTCTGTGAATACCGGAAGTTGTTCCCCACGGTTCACATCCGTTACAATAACGGACCTTATACTAATATTATAAAGAGGAAAGATTTGTTTGTTCGTTTGTTACGATTTAACACAAAAACTACTGGACCGATTTTAAACATTCTTTCACCATCCGGAGCTCCGATTTCGGTTGCGAAAAGTCGGAACTTCCGATTGATTTTGCACCTCCGATTCCGATAAATTAGCATCGGAGATTATAATCGGTTATCGGAGGTCGAAGCACATCGGCGGCGGCGGCCGCGGTCAGCGCCATTTGATTTAATTAACTACTGTTTAAAATTTAAGAAAATTAGTTTATTTTTATATATCACACCCAGGAAGATGTTTATGTTTTGAACTGATATGTATGAAACTGATGAATAATGTTTGTAATTTTATTTTATTACACGTCTCTCTTTTGTGTCTGCCTCCGATTCCGATTTCGGTTCCGATTCCGGTTCCGATAAACCAAATTTAAAACACACTACAAACACTTTGTACAAACTACAAAAAATCCTATAACATATTTTTTCGTGTACATTACATCTTCTTTGCACCTGTGGGAAGCCGGGGCGGATCGCTAGTTCATCATAAATTAGGCTTGATAATTAATAAACAACTAATTTATAAGCATTAGGTATTTATTGAGCGCACAAAACATTTTTTTATACAAAGCATAGACCATATATAAAAAAATGTTTTGCCTCGCTTTTATGTACATTAATATATTATCGTAGGAATAGGAATCCTGCAATTGTTGATGGTTTATAATAATAATATACCGCTACTCTTATCATATATTATCATTCATAACGGTTAAAGATATGTATATCTCAAAAGATTTATATTAAATCACTTTCAGAGGAAAACAACTTTACTTAATATATCTAACTAGCTGATGCCAGCGACTTCGTTCGCGTGGGCTTCATCATTAGCTGAGCTTTTGAGCAAGGTTTCTTCATATGATTCATATTCATATCCACTATTCCATGTATACATATTGAAAGCGGCCTAATAATCAAACAATGTTTGTGTAAATTGCATGAAAATCGGTTCAGTATCTTCGGAGATTAGCCCGTACGAACAGAGAAAAAAAATAAAAAAATAAAACTGGATTTGTTCTATTTCTCTTCTTACATAACCCTGACTCAGTTTTTAGCATTTTCTATGTACAGACATTTGACCTCTACACTTTTATTATATGTATAGATTAGCTCAGCGAATTGACGGTATATTTGTACATATTAAATATTTCACCGTGAGTTAATTATATTATTAAGTGACAGTGAAATAACTTACGGTGTTAAGCCTACCTATAGTTTGAAAAAAGTTAATAATAATATTAACCATAGTGAAAGCTATATATAAGACAGCGGAATTTATATTTATAAAATTGTATAGAATTAACGAATGTGTATGAGTGAAAATAAGTGTTTTTATGATTTTTTTATTAATTTTATTGTGTAAAATTATCTCCCTTTTTGCGAGAATATTTTTTAAGAAGATTTTTACTGCAGGTAACTGGAATATCTTGACGATTGATGTTTTCACCTTCAAGAGCTCTAAAAGCCTCCTACAAGATAACTAGCGATGTTAATTACGTGACAAATGCACTCGGCATTCCTTATTCAAATTTAAGGTTTATTCCGGGTATTGTTTACAATTTGTTCCAACTGAAACTGTTTCTATTACACCGTGAAGGGCTTGTTAATAATTCCGAAAAAAAAGCATTAAAAAAAGGTATTATTATTATATTCACTAAATTATATATTAAGTAGGGAAATTAGATTAAGATTAGTTTATATATTAAGGATTTTTCATTTAAATACCACGCGTTATACCTCCTGTCCTCATTATAATCTATAAAAATCGTATATAATATATAGTATTTTATTAGATTTATATAAATAATTAAGAGCAATATTTATTGCAGTACAACAATTTCGTTAGACAAAAAGTTGGTATTCTGTTAACGAGACAGGACAATTAGGTCTATTTAAGACCACCTAGAACATTTTAAAGGACTTTTCACTAAGCCGTATAAGACAAAATAATAAATATGTATAACTTAAAAACATAGTATCAAACATAACAAATAATTATTGTATTTACAACAATAAAATTAATAAAAAAATCATAAAAACATTTATTTTCACTCATACACATTCGTTAATTCTATACAATTTTATAAATATAAATTCCGCTGTCTTATATATAGCTTTCACTATGGTTAATATTATTGTTAACTTTTTTCAAACTATAGGCTTAACACCGTAAGTTATTTCACTGTCACTTAATAATATAATTAACTCACGGTGAAATATTTAATATGTACAAATATACCGTCAATTCGCTGAGCTAATCTATACATATAATAAAAGTGTAGAGGTCAAATGTCTGTACATAGAAAATGCTAAAAACTGAGTCAGGGTTATGTAAGAAGAGAAATAGAACAAATCCAGTTTTATTTTTTTATTTTTTTTCTCTGTTCGTACGGGCTAATCTCCGAAGATACTGAACCGATTTTCATGCAATTTACACAAACATTGTTTGATTATTACGCCGCTTTCAATATGTATACATGGAATAGTGGATATGAATATGAATCATATATATATATATATATATATATATATATATATATATATATATATATATATAAGCATTTATTTAGTTTAAACAATCCCGGCGGGACTACCATACAAGCCCAAAAGCCCGTATTGCCCTATAAATGCAACCATAAAAAGAAAAATATTAAAGCCCTTGTTTTATCAGTCGTATATAATTTAGGTATATAATTTTAAAGGTTTATATAATCACATATTACGTTAAAGTCAGCAAGCTGGGCTTAGGGCTTGTATGGTACCTAGTATTTAAATCTTACAAATGAAAACCATTTTTACCTGTTATAATTTAAATAAAAACGAGTACGAGCTAGGCATAGGAGCATATTGACTAAACAATGTACTCTCAAGGCTTTGGCCTGAACAAATGGCATAGATGTAAGAGGAGGTAAAACAATTAAAAAATATATATAATTCAAATGTTATAATATTTTTTAGAAATTATGAAAGCAACATAGCTGAAAACAATATAAAACGGAAGAATCCATCGTAATATTATTGTAAAGAATGTTTAGTAAAAACCCATACGGGATTTTGTAACAAAAAATGTAACATTAGGATGAGTTATGAAGGGTGAGGCCAATCATCGCAGAGATTTGTAAGGAATGCAGTTTTTGTATAGGTTATTTCATTTCTTATTACTCTCCGTTCGTGTGTACTTTCTTCATACAGAAAGCCTTAAACTGTTGTAAATATAAAATTAAACATGTTTTAGAAATTGACTCGGGTTATTTATCAAAAAAAGTGTATCCAATTTTCACATGAATAGATTTTGCACAATGCATAATATTTAGTTAAAAATGCACAATGAGATATTGTATAAAGTGAAAGTTAAGCAATGAGGTTGCATTCCTTCACGAGATACCTGGGTCAGAGAGACATAGTGTGTACTGTGTATATCTAGCTATAATACTGAGACTGTGGCCACAAATGGGTACGTGCTTACGACCTTCAACACATTAAACAGAAGCACACTGCAGTTAGCCCAGATGCAGTGAGATTATTTTTACAGCGACTTTAACTAATTTAATCTCTTCCCCTAAACAGTATTTCATATATTTTACATCTTGTTACACTCTACTCTTACTTCTTATAATTTTTCTCTCTATCCTTTCCATGCGGTTGCTTTGAAGAGATAGCTAAATAACTATAAAGCCGCCGTTTGTCTACTTTTTTTTCCTTATTTTGTTTAATTTTGTGTTGTATATTTGACAATAAAGAATATTCTATCTATATATCTATTAGACAGTCGCTATCTGTTTTTCTACTTACTTCCAATCCACGCTACGGATTTATGATAAGGTTTTTACAGAATTGTTGAATTCCCGAGTCCCCTAGTGGGGCATGGGGCAGACCCATTTCTGTGTGTTTCACTGATAATTTTTCTTTACAGGTAAGTAGGCGATCAGCCTTCTTTGTCCTGCCCGACCGTAACAATTATTTTTAATCTCATTTCCACGGGATTCGAACCCAGGACTCCCGGCGCTAAACGAATCGCGTAAACCACTAGGCCTTAGAGAAAAATCCACAATGGCATAAGTTTATCTCATAAAATTTCCTCGCAATAACCATATCCATCTATAGGTAAAATCTAATATATTATAAAATTCTCGTGTCACAGTTTTCGTTGCCATACTCCTCCGAAACGGCTCGAACGATTTTCATGAAATTTTGTGTGCATATTGGGTAGGTCTGAGAATCGGACAACATCTATTTTTCATCCCCCTAAATGTTAAGGGTAATCCACCCCTAATTTTTTGTTTTTGTGGCATTAAAAAATACATACAATACCTGCTTTTTTTGTCAAAAATCTTGACCCGTGCGAAGCCGGGGCGGGTCGCTAGTATTATATAAATAATGAAATATAAATATTTATTATTTTCGATGATTATGTTAGTTACTCGAAGGAACAGTGTTTTTGTAAATATACATAATACGACATAAATAAATTCTTCCGTGCGAAACCATGATACCATAGATAATCACAGGAGCCCGAATACGTGCCGGTGTCATTTTTCCTCACAGTCTAGTATCAACTAAAGTATTACAGTACTAGTATAGACTAGACTAGGATTCTAGAAACATACAAATTACCAATGGAGGCTGTCAAAATAATTAACTAACACAATTTTGTAATCTATACAAAACACTATCGTGTATATTTTACCTCTTCCTTGCAAGTTAATTTAAAATTATAGTGATGGTGATATACTATAATTTATACTATATATCTTAAATTATATATATATACTATATATATCGCTGCTTTGCATGAATAACGGCACAACTCAAAATTTCAACACCATACGATCCAATATAGGTATGTAGTATTTATTTTGTGAATAATATCTTAACTTAACTTTAATTTATAATATTATGTTGATAAATATTCAATGTTTATATATAACTTATAAAGGTATAAAAAGATGTGACAACAAACATGTTGTTTATTTTTCAAACCCCTCCTCCTGCAAAATGTCCTATTTTGGATTGTGTCATTCATGAAAAGCAGCGATATAATTTAGACAAGGCTATAAATGTTTTCTTAGTTAAATATCTAGTTAAAATTTAATTTAAAAAATAAATTGTAAATTATATATCCCAATTCAAAAATACGAGTATTGGCTAATTTCATGCAAAGAACAATTACTTTAGGCCAGAGTTCCCCAAACTTTTTTGTGTCGTAGACCCCTTGCCATGTTTTTCCATGTTGGGTAGACCCCCTACTTACCTGATATTGATTTCCTGTAAATTTCTAACTGTAGTGAAGTTTAGTGTTAAAAACTTAAAGTAAAAACACATGTTAATTTATACATTTATTAATTGAATTTAAATTAAAACTACTCAAAATAAAATTTTGTATGTTATGTAAAATATACGTAACATTAAATAAACTATAAATAAAATAACATAAGCAATAGTCAATATTTTTACTTCATAGGTACTTTTATAAATAATGTATATGTTTTGATATTATAAGATAGTATGATGTATGTAAATAGGTACTATCAGTGTATGTGTTGAGATCCACTATCGTGGACCCCTATTTTCATTTCATGGACCCCCAAATTTTTTTTCGCTGACGTAGACCCCTTGCAGGTTGTCATAGACCCCTTGGGGTCGATATAGACCACTTTGGGAATCACTGCTTTAGGCGAATGCAGATTAATACGACATGGAATGTACAAAATTAATTTAAAATGGCTCTCTTTTTAAACCACACTGAAAATACACTTACGGCCTTGTCTTAGCAATGCATATGGTGCGATTTAATTAATATTTGGCTACCTGTGTTAACATTTAAGGATATTATAGTGTTAAATTAATGTCTATTATGTAAAACGGCATTTTGTAATCTGTTTACAAGTATCTTTGAGGTAATTGTTATTTCTTCATACGCAGAGGTCGTTTAATAAATCAGGTCAGATTTCTACGGGAAGTTGCCTCAGTTGTATTTAGGTCATTAACGCTAACGTCTAATGTACAATCTTTTTAGGAACGGAAATAAAAAAAAATTTAAAAGTGCGAGCCTGAGTTCCGTACAAACTATTTAAATGCGAAATAATTACCATTTTTTTCTTTACTTTTGATGTAGATCCTTGTTAAATGTTACGAAAATAGGTCAACGGGTAGTAGGTACCCTAGGTTATAATTTTTTGGCGAGATTCAAAATATATAGCGTCATCGCTATCGATCTCGGAAGTCTCGACCACTGATCAACCACTGGGGCCTTAGGGCCGGCCAGTCAGTGGTTCGACTGGTCGAGGATCCTCCCTTTAGGTTGGAGGAAGACCACACCTCCCTTCCTCCACAGCCTTGTCTCTTAATGGCATTAAAATTTAGATGCTTTTTTACAGCTCAACTGTAGCAATATTAAGCCCTTCATATCAACTCGATGCCTTTACGTGTTCCTGACAGAAATACTTGTAACGAACTAAGAATCCTAAAAGGGTTCCTTTTTTCTTCGGAACCCTAAACAAAAACTATTTTATTCAAATAAATAAAAAACTAGTAAATATTATTTAAAGAATTGACCGGTAGTTGGCGCTGCGGTAGGGTTTCAGGAATATTTTATTTTTTAAAAGTAAACGTTCGGATAGGACTACGTCAGTCGCGTCCGGTAGTATCATAATTTTCTATAAACATTCACACTCCGGGTTAAAATGGGGAGGAATATTGAATTTCCGTCCAGTTATCCACTGTTATAACCACTACGAAGAGTACCTAGTTTGCGCGTTTCGGTTACAAACTATGAATATTGGAAGCGAAGTAAAATACAATAAATTTGCAGTGTCTTGTTTTATGTCCTGTGGTATGACCAAAATTGATATACATTGCTAGAAAGAAAAGTAAAAGTAAAGCCCTCGGAGAAAGTGTTACTGTCGTTGCCATCTAAGGCTAATTGACGAACGCACCAACGAGCCCGTCAAAAGGTACCTACTAATATTTTTAAGATTTCGGTATACAGTTCAAATATTGCCCTGTGACGAAGTATAGGACCCCCCCTTATTCCACAGTCACACTTTTTTGACCCGTCCCGCCCTCCTCCTTAATGTTCGCCGTAATGGATGCCCGCTTAGATTGAAACTATATTTTCTACTTCTCAGAATCGAACCCAACACCAACGGTGAATACGCTATTCGCGTCTGGTCAATTAGTTTTATGATCAAGCCGGTTTTTATAATAAGTATTATATTAAGTCAAGTGGACAAGATGGCTCTGTTTGTGACCCTCTAACGGTGAATAATTCGTCACCGCTAACTAAATACCGTGTAACATATTTCACTCATAGATGTTAATTTAAGAAAAACCAATTGTTATGTCCATTTTCTTCTTCTTCTCCTGCTCTTTTTGGGGTCAGCGCGATATGTCTTGCCAAGTTTGAGCATTGAACCTACACATTTTAGGGAATACTTGGAGCGATTTAAATTATGTTTTGTAATTATAGAAAAAACAGATTTGTTCTGCGAAATAATATATTTGTAATAAATATGGTGTAAAAAACATTGCATTGCATAGCCAGCCCTATCTGCAGTCGGAAGAAATTGCGCTGTTTTGCGGCTTTATTGACGTAGGTACGCTAAATAAACGGCGTTTACGCGAAAGTGATGTAGTTCAACATTTATTATGCTCTAGAATAGGTAACTTCACATTATAAACTATTAAACAGTTGGAGATACTATATTTTATAGTCTTTTATATCCCTGCTACAAAAAAAATATTACTAAGGCTCCGCCTCAGTTGCTCAGTGGTAAGAGTGATGCGTTTAGAACAGGAGGTCCTATGTTAGAATCCTGGGGATTCAAGTTCGATTCCGGATCTAGATAAAATAATGAGACGAGTACCTACATAATATATGTATTTGTTAAATCTAGATTTAGTGTTATTTCTTGTGAACGTCACCATTGTATTAAAATAATAAGACTCAATGTGAAATTTAAAACTGATCAAGCGATATTTCGCAACAATACTTGGTACCTAAAGAATATAATATTAAAGATGACAATGAATTTACTTTCCTCAAGAAAAGTTTTCGGAAAACACAAAGTGAAGCAGCGCTGAGTGGGCGTCACCCGAGAAAGCACTTTCTCGATGATGCAAAAAGTGTAACTTATTTATATAATACTTTATATACTTGAGAATAGAGTCGATATTCGAAGAACATGACTATTATATGGAGCTTTGCGTGTTGGGAAATACGTGTCGTCTTAAATAGCTCGCTTTATCAAAATTTTTAAAATATTTATTCGAATTGTCAAAAAACTTCTAGAAAATTGTGCAAGTTCCATAGGTTCCTAATTGCTCTAAATTTTAAATATTTAATTAAATAAATAGTAACCGTTTGTTTCTATAAAAACATGGCTATTATTAATTTTAATTCGGTAAACGAAGCATATTGGTTCGCCCCTATAAAAGACACTGAGGGCCTAGCACGAACAACTATCGAAAAAGTATTCGAATCGTACATCTGTCAGTTGTATAAGAAATCATTTGAAATTTCATACAAATAACACTTCGACGATACGAATACTTTTTCGTATTTCATTAGTTGTTCGTGCTAATCCCTCTGAACTCCTATATACATACATATTATATATATTACTAGCCATATTTATTTTAATTAACTCCCCTAAATAATAGTTATCCAAATACAGTACTCTATAAAATTTCACACAAATTGGTTCTTCTATTGTTGTACTCCTCGAAACGTAATATTTCAAACCGCTAGGTGATTAGGGTGTCCCTACCCAGATTTTTTTGGTCTTATTTTCTTCATTAGTTTAGTTGGGCATTGGGCATTGGGCATCTAGTGTGACTACATACGTATAATATATGTACGTATTTTTAATATTAGTGTGGGAGAATTATGTCAAACATAACATAATAAACGGGATCAAATAACATTTTTAGCTTACTATAATGTTCATTGTACGTTTCAAAAATACAGCTGATCATTCATTTTATGAAAACAATCGGACACCATGGCTGTGAGAGCCTTTATGTTGTTCTTGAACATAAAAATAAATATGCCATATTATAAGATATAGTAACACGCCCCGGCTTCGCACGGATGCAATGTACAATGTACATATATGTAGGTACTATACTCAAAAAAGCCTATTGTAAGAGGAAATATTTGTTTCATTCTTTGTTACGATATAACTCAAAAACTATAGGATATAACGATTTCAAAAATTATTTCACCAATAGAAAGCTACATTATCTATATATTAGTGAGTAAGCTATGTTTTTTTGTGTATAGTATACATCTATGCTGCACCCCTGTGAAGCCTTGGCGTGTTACTAGTTATGAATCTATATATATATGTACTGAGTATATATAAAGTTGTGTTAGTTACACCACTTATAACTCAAGAACGCCTGCACCGATTTTAACGATATCTAATTTGTTGGATTCCTCTATGTCGGGAATAAGACATAGGCTATTAAAATATTGGAAAAAATCAGGAAAAAAATATATGCATAAAATTAATTATAAAATAAATTAGATTCGAAACTCAGCCATCTTGACAGCTCACGTCATGCATTCTTAGCTTTTTTGAAATAACAGATGTCTACTGCAAATCAGTGACATATTAGACAATTATAGTCAAGGACTTTATATATATAACAGGACTGAGTACTCGCAGCCTGATAACGAGCCGAGCAGGACGTTTAGTACGGAGGAGGTGTGTCACTTTCTAATAGGGTGACCACAATATTTTTGTTACGCGGGGCTTGTAATTATTATAATATTTGTAATCACAAATCGGGTACAAACCTACAGAAACCAAGATTTCAATAACATTTTGTATGCTAATAAAGGCTACTATATCACATTTATTTTATTTATTTGGAGGTGTTCACTCTATAATAACCCCATAAAAATGCCTAAAATATAATATAAACAAATCCATTATAATTATTATTAATAACAAAGCTTGGTATGAAAAATAATATATTCTCCTGTAAGTCTACCATCACTAGAATCATTTCACAATTTTAAAAAAGTCTACTTTTTTCATATTTTGTTAAATATTTCTACAACAACTTGGTTTTAGTCCAAAATAAGTATACATATAAACTCCTCAAAACGACGGTATAGTCATGAATAGACTTTTCCATTGGGGGCAGATTGCCTGTGCTTAACCGGCTAGCCACTAGACCCTTAATTTTAAGTATGGATGGTATAACAAATTCAAATAAAAGAAACTGTATTCATTGAATTTATTTTTTTCTTAAGTAATTAGATTTTGATTTTGATAGAATATTCTTGAATTGAAATATGAATTACTTAATGCCTTCACTAACTGTAACTTATGGGTTCCTCATTACATTGAACAGGATGTGGAGGGCAAAATAATTTAAGTTTTGTAAAAATAAATGCTTTAGTATCATCAAAATCTTATTTTTGATAGTATTTCTGAATCAGGAATACATTGTTCGACGGGTTGTAACGGAGCCTTACTCAGTACTCTTATCTGCTTATTTTGTGCCTGCAACAAAATAATAATATAACTTCATGAATTTTATACATTTGCTCACATAGTAGACTTTTCTGTGTTTTGCGTGCAGAAAGTTATATTAATATATGTAAGTAGGTAAGTGTCCATCAGCTAATAATGGGCTTACCGTAAAAACAGACGGTATTGCGGCTTTCAATAACTGTTGGGAATTAGCTGTACTAAAGTGAAGGCTACATACAACGGAGCTTTAAGTAATCTTTTATGACATCAGAACAACATTTAGCCATATTTTTTCTGGTTTTCATTCTTCGGAAAACTGTCAAAGAAATAAAAATAATAATACGTCATGGCATATGATAACACCAGGGATAACGGACCCTTTTTTCAAGTTGGTTAAACAAATTAAATGAATGGCTTTGCACCTTATTTTTTTTATTTGGTTTACATAACTAATAACAATATTACACGCTGATGATAGCAATCGTAGGTATAACAAACGGATCATAAGACACTCCGACCAACTTATCCCGAAATCCCGCATGATATGGTTACCCTATTTGTTATAAATCTAAAATTACCTTTTTTCGGCTTACCTGTAAAATATTATGCTGCAAACATCATAGGATTCACTTTTACAAAATTGTACACAACACTTTTTCAATTGTACACAACCATTTCTTCGAAGAAACCTTACTAAATTACGAAAAATAAATAAAACCAAATATTATGACATTACATAGCATAAATGCAATGACATGCCATGACACATCAGTCATCAAATGATTGATTGACATTGATTAATTTCTATCGCATGACATGTGTTAGAAAGAGCTAAACAGCCTCCGTACTAGATATCTCGCTCGGCTCGTTTTGCCTCTGTCAATGTTGGAAGCCAAAATTGAGTCTTAACACCTATACCTTAAGATGTGTTTTTGTAATTTTAAATTTTGGCAGTGCTCAGTCCTGTTATATATATAAAGTCCTTGATTATAGTGGGTTAATGGGCATATTCAAATTTAAGAATAATTATATAATTTCGAAGCCAAAATTGTGGCAGAACAACGTCTGCGGGGTCCACTAGTAAATTTATAAAAAATGAATGAATCAATCAAATATTTATTAGCGTCCAATCACATACAAATGTCGGATTTTAAACAAAGCTCCACATCCATTTAGATATGGACTACGGAATTTACCTGTGGGAATTTACTATCTTATTTTCAAGTTCAACAGCACAGTGGTTTAGGCCGTGCCTTGTTAAATCAGTCAGCTTCTTCAGATTAATGTTATTGTGGATATAATATTTCCGCCCACGACTATCATATACCGGGTCAGCGTTTGACCTGCCTGACCAGAACACCGTTGCACGTTTGATATGTAAATGAACCGTCAAAACCTTAATTTAAGATGAATTCTTCTGTGTTGTAACTGTTAAAGAATTTGTTCATATAACTTGATAGTGTGCTACTATATAGCTGCGGGCGCATTTTTTGTATCAGTTATCGCCAGTTGACAGTACACAGTAAGCGCGATGTGTTTAGCACCGGAGGTCCTGGGTTCGAATCTTGGGGAAACAAGATTAAAAAAAAAGTTTTCGGTCAGGCAGGTTACACAAGGCTGATACCCACTTGTCTGTAAAAAAAAATGATCAGTGAAACAGACACAGATATGGGTCTACCCCATGCCCCATTAGGGACTCGGGAATTCACTTTCACTTTATTTTTGGACAGCAATCTGATACCCGGTCGTAATTCGAGCATTCTTTAATTCAAAGACTGAAGCCGAAACGTAATTACTATTATTAATTTATTTTAATGTTTGATACTTCGATCAACAATATACTAGATATCGGGTCGACGCAAAAAATCCGTGCCGGTAAATATCGGCTCACTTGAAATGTGAGAGTCTATTTTGTTTAGTTCTCTTCAAGCACGGCCAATATTAAGACGTTTCACAATGACACAGTTTGTCTTCAAAAATTGCGAAAATAATTCCCGAAAAAACAATTTTACGGACGGAGTCTTATTTTTGGTTAGTACATATAAAATAAGATATATTTTAAGCTTTCAAACTAACAAATAATTGAAAATTTGAACAAAATTATCTGTTTTAAATGAACGCTTCAAATGTTTGGCCAAGGTTGGCCAACACATGCGCTAACTATTGTGTAACAGAATAGTGGATGCATGGAGTAGATTAGTACTAAAATAATTCTTACTATCTAAGGATAAGCATCCGTAGTAATATTATAAATGCGAAAGTGATTTTTTTTGTTTGTTACGGTTTCACGCTAAAACGGAAAAGAAAATATTCCAATCTGTATATATTCGGAACATTTTGCGGATATTATTATTTAACATACGAATTACTATTTATATAAAACATTATATTATTGTTTATCAAATATATTATAGTTTTTGTACCCTACTAGATACATGATAATTTACACATTGGTGTTTCATAAACTATACTAATAATACCAAAGTCTTCGAAGTTAGTCAAGTGTGTATGTATAATACATAGATATGTATATATATATATATATATATATATATATTTTGGTAACTAATAAAATCATATTTCAACTTCACTCTTTTCTTTGTTCCCATTGAGCAGTGTCATTTTTTCAAAATTTGACAAGGAACGAGGCTTAAATAATCGGTACACTTTTTTCGTGAATTTTGTATGCGACCTGAAGTCTATTTAATACTATGTCAATGGTTTGATATCGATAGACGAGCGTGGGGCGAACTTGATGGTAAGTGATCATATCAATGTTGGTAGGTAATATCAAACCTCAGTCACCTAACATTAGCCAATGATGTGCTGTCGATCTATTTTTTATTTCGACCATTCGGAGTTGTGACGAAATTTTGTTACGTCTAAAGCTCGAATGAGCCTGATCAACAAGTTTATAACTCTAAATAGAAGTAACATAGGACGAGACTCAAACCGGTGACCCTTTGATGGAATATACAAGTATTAGCTATTAACCTTTATTCCAATGAGCACTCCTTGTTGTTTATCAAAGTATCTCATTCATAAAGAGGATGTTAAATTTGACATACTTTTTATCGGTCATTTACCTCGTTCGTGATTGTTATCTGAGAGTTTTAATACATAGTTACATAATATTGTAAAGATATGAGTGATAAATCCTTCTTGTAGGGGTAGCATTAAGGTTAGACAGACAGTATATGAAAGTGGAGAAACGAAAAAGATTTATAAATATGGTGTGAGTGGAAGAGGGGAAGAGACCTAGGCGAATGTACCTCGATGCAATCGGGGAAGTTTTTCAAAAAGGCCAGGTCAAAAGTTCTCGAAACCGACAAGACTAGACTCTCCTTCCGATTCAGAATTCAAAAAGAAATTGTTAAAGTTTCGAACACAACAAAGATTCTTGAAATTAAATAGTCAAACGTCATTATGAGATAGAAAGTAACAAACTTAAATAATAATTATTATGTGTCAGTAATATCTTGTTTTGTGATCGTCGTTTGCAAGATTAATGATTTGCAGAAACATTCATTACTGTAAATATATTATAATACAAATTCCTAATAATTATTAACATTCGAAACGGGTTGTTGAAGCCTGATTCTAAATGGTATTAACATATGGAACCGTTAGCCGAGTATACTGTATATTTATGGTGAAGCCTATATAAAATGTATCCCGGTAGAATATTATTTTTACGGCTGTATGTGTATCGCACTTTCGGTACATAACACAATGTCATAACTATACTTTTTGTTATATCAAAATGAATTTACATTCTATGTCGTATTATTCACCTGAAATCATTGTCCTTTGCATGAAATAAGCCCTGAGAATAGCATTATTTGTATTATGCTATATATTTGTTAGTGTAATGTTTATATAGCTACAAATCTAATAACAGATTGTACCACTATCGATTAGGGACATGTTACGTTTACCTGTAAACCTAGGTTACCTGTAAATATTGGGAGTTATTTGATAAATAAATAATACAGCATAAATGGTCTATATTAGCAAATACATTATTTTATATACTAGCTAGTTTACGTTAGTGTATCCCCCCACCCTCGACACGGCTCAAAAAATTACGTTTTGTAGGTCATACAGGCATAAATAAGAGGTGAAATTAATTTCTAACTGTTGAGACATCAATAAATATGAAGTTCAAACATTAACATTTTTGATGATCGTCAATTTTTTTTTTCCAAAACTTGCTGTGGCGGCGGCAGCAGTGGGGTGACTGTCTTCGAGTTGAACAATTGGTAGACAAACTCTCACCAGGCTAGACAAACGTGGATTAAGTCATTTAGTTCTATGATGATACAATTAACTTCGCTGGAGACCGCCTCAGGCAGGTCACCACGCTTTCTTGGCGTTGGTAATCATCGCTTGCCACTCGCGTCTGCAGATAAGTGTTCTCATTATCACGTTTATTTGCCGATTTAATATCACCGACAAACAGGATACAATTATCTTTATCTATACATATATCTATCTATACATATAATAAAAGAGTAGGATCGAAATTACGCTTCACTAAATATTTTTACCAGAAATTAAGAGGGGTGATAAAAGAAGGGTAGCAGAATGCATAAATGCAATTTTTAAGATTCTTGTCTGTCTGTCTGTCCGTCTGTCTGTCTGTCTGTCTGTTTGTTCACGCTAATCTCCGAAGATACTGAACCAGTTTTCGTGTAATTTATACAAATATATTAAGCAAAGTCCGGGGCAACATATAGGCTTTGTTTCATCAAAATCGGTTGTCGGAAAAAAAAGTAATCATCATTTAAATATTATTTTAAAGGCACCATTTCAACAAATTGCAATGAAAACTGACTCGCGTTGAATTTTTTCGAATTGTCAGATGTCAATCACTTTTTGATATGGAAATGAAATAGTTTGATGATTTCGCCGTAGAATAGTGGATATGCAGTCCCAATGCGTAACTGAAGATGCGAGTTCGAACCTGGAGTTGAACTTTATGAAATATTTTTTTGTATTTATTTATTTATTTTTTACAAAAACTATATTATAACAATAGAAAAAGTATTATTGAAAAGTATTTCTAATGAGATCGTTTATTTTATCTTTTCATCAATCCTTTCTCTTAAACACGATTATTCGACATTGCTTTTATTGCTTCTGACTGCCGGGTAGGAATCCCGAGAAAAGGGAATTTAAAAAATATTCCGAAAATGAAAATAATAAATTAAATGAAATATATATCGAGGTGGATACAGTATCTTCCCCACTAATAAAATTTATAAAAAAATAAAATTTAAAGTGAACCCCACGCGAACGAAGTCGCGGGCATCAGCTAGTTATTAATAAAGAACTAATACGTGTCAGGCTTGTTAGTTGCATTTTCAGGGTTTTTATTTTAGTTAAACACTTTATTAGGTTAAAATAATTTATTTTCTTATAATAGAGACTGAAAGGAATATATTTTGCACAAAATATAATTGTTTATAGTACGAATATAACAATAAAAAAATTGTTGGTTATGGAATCAGACTTTCAGCAAAAGACCTTTGTCACTTGCATAAAAATGTAAGTAAGACGATCTCAGTGCATTCTACGGGTTCCTTCCTCTGTCTTCCGTCATCCTATCTCTCGCCACTTTACAAGAATTATATTACAAAAGCTGTAAACTGCAGGCGTTTCGACTTCATACATAAAATAGGACGACAGCGCATCATTGATTGATGGCTTGTGACTGAAGAATCATCTACCACCAACTTATGCAGGGTTAGGCATTTCACAGGTAATTAAAAAAATTACATTCTAAACGTTTTTTTTTCGTTTTTTTTTTATTGTTGTTAGTACTTCACCGTAATGCCAGACTTTCTGTTTAGGTTCGATATTCAATAAAAGTACCATTTTTACCATGCCCAAAATTTTATATAATCAATTTAAAAAATAAGGGGCCGGTAAATTAGGGATCCGCACCGGGTGCTAGTGACTTATGCTACGCCACTGAAGGGGCTTGATAAAAAAAATTATCATCATTTCCCACAGGTATCATTATGGCGCTTTAGAAGGCTGACGATACGTTTATATGAAATGAATACATCGAGTCAGCACTTCTGCCGACCTAGCATGACAACCGCGACAAAATTTTGTTGATCCTTTTCTCGTGTTTTAATCGATTATCGCTTTGTTTCTTTCGGGTCTAACATGACAATTACACTTAAAACTCGACTTTTGATATCAAAAATAGATATATTTGTCGATCGAGATATCTTTTCTATCAAAATTGTCGATGTCGAGATATATCGAGATATCTGATATCTTAGTTTGTCTTCTCTCGTCCGCGACATATCTCGTGGCGGCTGAGCTAAGGAAGAGATAACCGGACGTGAGCAATGTGACTAATTGTTAAGTCACACGGCTTTCACTAACTTTTGACCTGCGCAGTTTGCGAAGTCCTCTTGAATGGATTCCCCTGCGGCCTTAGGGGCCGTCCATTAATCACGTGAGGCTCAAAAGGGGGGGGAGGGGGTACGGAAAACATCACGAAACATCACGAGGGGGGAGGGGGGGGTCTCGTTAGACATCACGTGTATTAATTTTATTTATTTTTTGTCAAAAAGCGCTATTTATGAACCGAAATTATGAACGGCGCGAAAATTAATTAATTAATTAATTAATTATTCATTAATTTTATTGCAAATACATATAAATGTTTTTCGAATCAAAACGCCATTTGTTAAATATTTTTTTCCAGTCAAAAATAGCCTTTACATAGACTTCCAAAAAAATACACGTGATCCAGGGGGAGGGGGGGAGTGGTCCCAAACCTCACCAAATATCATCAGGGGGGAGGGGGGGGGGGGTCAAAAAATGAGAAAAACGACCTCACGTGATTATTGGACGGCCCCTTATGACATATAATATCTATACTTATATTATAAATAGATATGTTTGTGAGGTTGTGGGGGGTAATCTCTGGATCTATTGAAATGATTTAAAAAATTATTTCACCAATAGAAAGCTACATTATAAGCGAGTGACTTAGGCTATTTTTGTGTATAGTACATTTACATTGCACTCGTGCGAAGCCGCCGCGTATTGTATGACATATTTTCATTGTTTTAGAATAACCGGATACCCGATTTAAAACGATCGGATTCGGAAACACATATTTTTTTAGATTCTACTTCTTGATATTTTTTGGGGGAACACTAAGTATAGAATTAAAAAAAAACTAGTCAAATGAATCGAGTGTGGTTTTATTATATTTTTATGTAACGGATACTTCATGATATTAATAAATATGGAAAAATAAATCCTCGAAAAAGGGAACAAAAAACAAATAAAAAAGTTTTTGTTTATTTATATAAACGACTGATTTATTTTAAATTTTAACTAATCCCTTTTTGATATTGTGTCCTAGTTATTATATTTAAATTTTATAAATGCCATGCTTTAATAACTTGGCTCAAAATTACACGCGATCTATCAATAATTTTTTAACACGCCGTTATGGAATATTTCTGATTTACTATTATAATTGAAATCATTTGAAAAATTGCTAGAATATGATATGATCCAAACCACAATATTTCAATTATGTTTCGTATCCTCATTACCTATAAATGAATAAATGCCGACAATGCAGCTAACCGCGGAATACTGAAACGATAATAATCAACCTTGAGGGCTTCTTAAAATGTTTCTGTCTTTCATTTTACCTTCGTAATGAAAGAGTTAGAGATACTTTTAAATACACCTTAAGAGGACATGTTGAAAAAAATGCGGTTTTTCTATTACGTGTAACTTGTTCAGGCTGTGGATTATGGATATGAAATTTTCGAATTTGTTTTTTGACTATACTTTGCAGTGTCGCTCAAAAGGAAAACATGTTTAAATGAAATTTTCTCGATAGAAAATAAATGTGAAGTTATGTCTATTTTTACACTTTTTTTGGATCCCAAGGCATAACGGCAAAGAGTTATTTAATTTAATTTATTTTAAAGCATGTAGAATAAATGTCTTTAAGATTGCTCAAAATCGTTTTTTAATCAAATAAAGTATTGTAAAGTTATGAAATGTATTAGTTTTGGCACATACGTTGTTTTATTCCCAGCGCATTCAAACTACAGCTATCTCTTTTCTTTACATGTCTCATGTAATTATTTCAATCTCGCTCGCTCACATTCAATAGAGCGATTTGTCGGCCTGCGAGCCTCATCGACATAGGCCCTTAATGTTGATTAGAGCTCGAGAATTCGGCCATAAGACATTTATGTCGGTGGAGATTACTTACCTTTAGGTAACCCGCCTCCTCGGCTGTAAGCTCTGTATTAAAAAAATGTATTCAGCCGGCCTAGCATGACAACCGCGACAAAATTTTGTCGACCGTTTTCTCTTTTCTCTCTCTTTCTTCCGGGACAAGGACTTCCTTGTTTAACAAGACAATTACACTTAAAACTCGACTTTTAATATCAAAAATAGATATATTTGTCGATGGAGATATCTTTTCTATCAAAATTGTCAATATCGAGATATAGTATATCGAGATATCTTACATCTTAGTTTGTCTTCTCTCGTCCGCGACATATCTCGTGTCGGTCATACTAGGCCGGCAGGACTGATGTACAATATTAATTTTCTCACCTTCAAGCATAAAAAAGAAACTAAAAAGCGCTCAAAGGTCAATCTAAAAAAATATTACTGAGTCACACCGCTATAGCAATTTAAGGAGAAATAATGATAATAAACAAAAATTTTATCGCTCGTTATAGAAAGATAGAGATCATTAAACTCGGAGCAAACTATTACCTCGGTTCGCGCTTTCGCTAAACTTAATCGCCACGGTATTCTTGATCGAGATCTTTTCGAATTTGAGATGTTTCACGGATATCTGAACGCTGATGACGCGTTTAATAAATGATTCGTCATGCATTGCCTTTCTTAGTCACGATTTTCTATAAGTTATCGGTGTTCGAAGGATCATTTTATGCTTATTAAATAAAATAGTTAATGAGTTTGTTGATTTGAAACAAAAGTCTTGTATCACGAAAATTTTAAAAAGTTATTTATTGGTTTCCCACCAGTAAGTTTTTTTTTTAAATCTAGGTATTTAAGATTTAAACATCCCCTTTGGTGTTAAGTTATATAAGGCACAGGGATGCAGTATTTCCTTACTTTAACGATTACTTAACTTACTCATCAATTTTAGCTGTACGTTGTATGTTATTCTTTCGGAGCTTTCTTAAGTAGACGTAGAAGATAACGAATTATGAGAATTCGGCTTCGAGTTAAATTAAAAAAAAACACGATTCACACCTTTGGGAAACTGAAATGATAATCATAGTTGAGGGCTTTTCAAAATAATGTATATACAGTTATATTTCACAGATATATATGTATGTATATATAGTTATACTTTATGTATACTTCAATCTTAATTATCGTTTGAGTATTCTACCACAGTCATTTAAGCATGGGCAGTAATGGCACAGCAATAAGGTCAGCAAGTAGTGTAGTAGCGGCAGCTGCGCTAAGTATTACTTTAGTCAGGACCTGTCTTCGTAGAGGAACTCCCAGGGCCACCAGAAATTCTGCCACCACGCGTGTTAGCTCGCCCGCATAACGCCATCTTTGACATAGTATTGCCGCATTTACTGACATAAGAACTGCACCTACGCCACATAAATATGCCTGCAATGTTTTTAAATTTTTCGATTTTTTTATGTTAGATATCGACAGCCGAACGTGAGGATCATCTGATGGTAGGTGATTCACAGTACATCAGTCAATGATGCGCTGTCGACCTACTTTTTATTTCGAGTATTTGGAAATCCATAGACTGTTTTTCCGTCTATGAACAGTGGTTCGTTATCCGGTCGGAAAGTTACCATATGTAGGGAAGCATGCTTACAGAAAATCATAAAGCCGTCCCGGTGTGATTAGAACCCACGACCCACCGGTGCGCACGGCAGGTGTTTTACCGAACGCGCCAACGAGCGCGTTAACGACATTTATCAAAAAATTTGCTTTAAAAATTAATGTACATGAGGTTTGGACTAGTTTGGTTGAGGCTTTAAACGAGTTGGAGGATTATCGAAAGTCTGGAGAAATATTCATTGTAACAAGCTAATTTTCACTTCAACTGATTTCCGATTGCTCGAAATAAAAATACAATCAACTGTATGTAACGGTACCAATAAAAGATCTTCATACTCGTATATCGATATAAAAGCTAAAGGCCCTTTGTGTAAATTGTAAAATTAAAACAAATATTAATCCTTAAAATTCCTAATAAACTTATTATCCTTAGGGAAAGAAAAAACCAAACAATCACAATTGATTCAAACTCTAAATGATGAGAAACCGCATCAAAAGCAATTGTAAATATAGTTTAGGAAAACCATTTAAAATTTTTTTTGAACTGGTGGGAGAAATATCGAAATTCCGACCGGGTAACGAACCACTGTTCATAAATGGAAAATCCGTGAATTTTATATTGAGGTACGTTACGGTTTCAGTCTGTGGATTTTCGAATGCTCGAAGTAAAAAGTGGGTCGACAGTGCATCATTGACTGGTGTTCTGTTTCTGAGGTATCACCTACCTTCAAGTGAAACTGCTGCTCGTCTCTCCATATGTAACATTAAAAAACAGAAATAGTGACCTGAATTAATATCATGTAATAATGTAACACACCTGTAAAGCCATTCCACCACATTTGGTAGCACCAGCACACAATGCCAGTCCAAGTGAAGCTATACAATACGTGACCAATAACCCACCGGAGACAGATTGTTCCCATCGGAACACTCTTAAAGATCTCAAGTGAAGTGTCAAGAGTGCCACCATAATCATGAGTGTGATTAACCGGAGTGCTAGCAGTGGCCCTCGTGAACTATCTCCAGGTATTGTCACTGGCGTAATATGTACCAAAACAATACCCTTCGTCACAGTATTATTCATTGTCCGATGTTATGAGATAAGCATGTCGTTTTTATAAAAGTCCGAGTCGCTAAAAGCGTTATTTCCAAATCTGAAGAGCATGTCCTAAAAGTGACAGCTAATAACAACCAGTCAACTTCAAAGTCAATGCAATGCAACAGATAACAGAAAAGATGTCACTTACCAGTGAAATTAGGGTTTTGAAATTGTAGTAATAAGCTGACAGCCACAACCGTTGAATTTTATTAAAATATTCATGTTTTATCCACAACGATGAAGTTCCTTGCGACGGCTTGGGGCGGCGAAAATAATATACAATGTTTATAGCATTTCCATCAGTGGCGTAGTTAAGTGGACAAGGGCCCCGGTGCGAGAGAAAAATATCGCAATCCTCCCCCCGGCTAAATTTCTTCAGAAACTGCACAAAATGAATTATTAGCAAATTATTACTAATCAATGCTCATTAAAAATCCTAAAAACAAATTCAGAGCAGGTTTGAATTTCTAGCTTCAAGAGCTGCCTCCCCCTCTCTCCAAAGCTCAGGGGGCTCTCTTAGCTTCAGGGCCCTGGTGCACTGCACCACTTTGCCGTATGATACGCCACTGATTTCCATTGACATAGTATTAAGTAAGTATTAAAGGGTATTTTTTAAAGGGTTTGCTATCGTTGAAAAATTCGTAGCTGTCCAACGCCTTAACCATCATCATGCCAAACCAAGGCTCCGATTTTGCGGAAGACATTATGAAAGAGTAATATTTTGTTCAAGCTGGTACCGCGAGTTCGTTCGCAGGTTATTATTAGTATCGCGGGATCCTAATGCCGATTAGTATTTTGATTTTATGTTTAACTTTTTATATGCTGTTTATAGTCAGTGATGTGAATCTAGGTCTGAAAATCAGCGTTCTTCTGCTAAGCACAATATGCTGTCGCTAGTGTACTAATTTATCATAGGTTTAATCAACCAGTTCAGTATTTTAGTTTTAAAATATCGTTTTTAAATGACTCAAAGGATAGATATATGCCATCGCGGACTTTATTTGTAGATCTATAAAAAAGGGAAAATCTACCATACACTGTTTTGTTATATCTCAAAGGGTTTAGGCAGTGTTGTCGATGAAACCTCCCAGGCGGCTTGACTTTTTCCGACACTTCCACCAATTATAGTTATATTTCAATCAACTTTCCTCATGAATCACTCCATATATTTGTGAAAACTGAATGAAAATCCGTTCAGTAGTTTTTGAGTTTATCGCGAACAGACATACAGACAGACGCGCCGGAGGACTTTGTTTTATAATATGTAGTGATTTCACACATCGCAGCATTTATTCTAGAAAGCATCATGATTATTACTTATGGACTATATCATAACTTCGTTATGTTTATACCGGAAGTCCGAGTATCGAATCCTAGGGAAAGTAAGTCCTAGCTTAAGAAAATATTGGCAAAAACGATCAGTAAAACGGACATAGAAATGTCCTACTACCCCATAATCCACAACTTTGGTTTTCACTTTTTTAAGATAATAATATCTGTATTATTTGTAACAGTGTACGCAGTATCGTCATGTGGATTCCCTGGCGTGCCTGCGCACTGCTCTGTCACATTCTCGGAGGACAGTTACGCTGAAGGCACTGTGGCGACCTACACCTGCGACAGGGGGTTTGAACTTCTGGGTCCCGCTAGACGCGTCTGCAACGGCAACGGACGGTGGACCCCTGACGGCATACCATTTTGTGGTGAGTAATATTATTTATAGGCGAAGATAGCACAAGGATCACGTAAGCAAAGCACGTCGAGGACATCCGCAATGCGCTGACGATCCTTAAAAGGAATTGAGCGAAGACGGTGGAATAAAAATGAATATTGGGTCAGTGGGACTTAGTGTTGACGATTAAATTATTTTCAACAGAACCACGGCATGTTATATAGTTTATATTTCTGTATTATTGTGTTTATAGTGTAGGTCACAGTTTAATACATTAATAAGAAATACACCAATAGATAAGTAGAACCCTTATTTTGAAAAGTTCGCACCAGCAAGAATACGTTATATATCTATGTATTATTATTTAAAGTTTGAAATCTTTCTTCTAATTCCAAATAGTATTCTTGTAGACACACCGTGCTTAATTCTAATATGCAAAACAACAAATTATAGTATTACGAGAAAATCCATAATGTTATGCGCTCTGTATTTCCGCACGAAAACGCTTCTACTGCCCCACTTTTACTTTCTTCATCGAGAAATTACTTCACATGAGCCGTGAATGGTATCGAAAAAGCGGAAGAGTCATTGTCATTCACTCCCACGACTCTCTCCGGCGGAAAGCTGCCTCTACTTGTTCGTGACAACTTAACAGTTCAAGTTCATTTCGCTCATTCAGTTGCGCAAAAATCTTAAAATATCAACTCTATAATTATAGTGTTCACTTAACATCTTGCAAAATTTTGCTTTAATTGCGCAAATTTGCTTAGAAATAATCCTTTTTTTTTACTAGTTTAGTAGTGCTGTGTGTGCAATATATGTTTTTTTATATTTATTTTAATAAACGTATATTATTTCCTGAATAATGTTCATTTTAAACAAGATTTTAAGTTTTTGCTTCAAGATACTATCTCTACTCTAACACTAAATTATAAAGTTCTACAGAATAATAGCACAGGTGTATTGAATTTGAATGTATTTCAAGTTTTTGTGGTCTATGTCTTACGATGTGGCGCACACGAATTTTTTAATTGCCGAACAACTATTGAGAAATAGTATCCCTACACAGATCACTTCCGTGTATGTAAGAAAAGTTGGATGTCAATCTCAGACTTAGATACATAAATCTTTATTAAATGAATAGCTTATGAATATAAAATTACTGCATATCAAATGAAAGGTCTCATAGTGAAAAGTCAAAATATTTTATAATTGAAACATCCTAAGTTCTGAAAATATTTAATAAAATATACTAAAATTAGAATATCCGGCCGTTTTCTTAAACACTAACCTTAAAATTAAAAAATAAATAACATATTACTGAGTAGAAGTGTGTTTAAATGTTATTTTATAGTTAAATTTTACTTCCAAATGAATTCAAATAAAGGGCTTCAAAGGTTTCATTCTTCTTAATATAAGTATTCTTTAAATATTGTTTCTTTTTTTTAATAAAAATATTCGCCTATTTTTGAACGATGTATACCTTTAAATAAAATACTGTATACCGGATTAAAACGCGATTTATTATTTATATTGTTTAAATTATTTATCCCGACGTTTCAGACAACTGTCATCGTTCTGTCTCCCCGCGACCACGGTTGCTGTAAAGCATCCGAAACGTCGGGATAAATAATTTAAACAATATAAATAATAAATCGCGTTTTAATCCGGTATACAGTATTTTATTTAAATGTGTGATACTCGCGTTAATAAAAGACCTTGCCTCGCTGTAGACTTAGAAATAAAAATAATATCCCGCTATTCGCTTATAACTTGTATCAAATAACGGTCAAAACTGACAGGGCGTAGTTACTTGTAGTATAACGTGCGTACGGGTATGCGCGGGCGTCTCTTGTTTAATTATTCTATTATTATCTCCATGTCAGGTGATTGTAACAGGTGTCCAACTGAGGTATCTGATAAGTGCTCAAGTTATTGAACTATCAGCCTACTAACACGAATATACTTGAATCGTAAGGCATATTTGTATTAGGGTACTCGTTGCGAAATTCTTTATATGGAGGGCTTGAATACTGGGTACTGACGTCGACTTCTGATGAGGTCATGTACATTTATGAATTTACTGATTTAATTGTATAGAAAAATCGAGAATATTTTTGAATTAAGAGTAGGTGTAAATTAATTAATTATTAATTTCTTATTTAAGACACACATCCATCAAATAATAAGTAGCATTTTTTAAAATTCGGAAATCATAACATATAATTATTTTTCACTAGTGGACCCCGCAGACGTTGTTCTGCCACAATTTTGGCTTCGAAATTATATAATTAAATTGACTCTAGAAAACGTTTGTATGGGAAATAGAAAAGGGCTGTTTTTAGGGTTTTCCCGGAAATTATACGATTTTTTCTCGCCTTTTAAACCTTCCCTAGACCTCCACGAACATTTCAAGACTAAGATAAGATAAATCCGTTCAGCCGTTCTCGAGCTTTAGTGAGACTAACGAACAGCAATTCATTTTTATATAGATAGACTAGCGGACCCGACAGACGTTGTCCTGTCTAAACGTCTTTAATTTGAAAATTTCAAACTTTTTTGTGAATCTAAACCATTCCCAGATCCCCTTGAACACACACAAAAAATTTCATCAAAATCGGTCCAGTCGTTTGAGAGAAGTTCAGTGACATACACACTCACAGAAGAATTATATATATTAAGAATCACTAACTACCTTATAGTGCTTGTATCGAATCGAAACGCTTTGACTTTATTCTAAGCTTTTAATGTTTTCAATAATAACTCACTATTACTATATTAAATAATGAGAAATGATCTATTCAGTATATTTTATCTTCATAGAAGTTAATCAGAAGTGGCGTATCACGTATGAAGTAAGTAGATATGTAAATGATCCTTAAGTGAGTCACGTGACCAAATTTGTCATTTCCATAGAAATTTCTCTTGCCGCAGCGTGACTTATGCTCACGAAATTGTCGATTCTTAGACCCCTTGAATATTACACATGATAACAGACGCGATAGTTATTAGGGCTAGGAGCTCAACGCAAAGTATGATAGTTATGTTCATATTTCTCTCTATGGGATTCTTCACAATCCTTCTGCTCTTTCTTACCTTAAACAACGTGTTGTGTAGTTGAGTATACATAGCGGTACCTTGCGCTCAATGAGTAATAAAACTCTTTCCTTTCTTGTCCAATGTCCATTATTTTACGGTCATATAATCTATTTTAATAATATTTCATATATCTTGAACTTTAGACACATCCCGATTCAATCAAAATATAGTATTTTGTTTGTATACATAGAACAGATATGTATGTTAAGATAAAGAATATTGTCACTGAATTTCATCATAGTTTTAAAACAAAAAAATACATTGTTTACAGTATGCACATCGAATCTACCATTATAAGCTCCAAGGGCATATAAACTTAGGTTTTTATTGTATTAACATCATACTTAAAAATCATCTTAATCGCATATAGACAAACATTTTCTCTTTTTATATGGACAACAAGGGCATAGTTTACGACGCTCTCAACTTTATCTATTGTTTAATATCAAGTTGTTACCATTTTGTAACGAGCACAAAGCATATAACAGCTAGAAACACCACAAGTACTTCTGGTATATATGTCTATAGGTTACTATGACTCGAGAAGCGAAATCACACTATTAACGCCCCATTATTCCACTAAATCTAGGCAATGCTTTTTAAGTCGGTTTACAGTAAGTACGCCAGTTTTGTTTTGGTAGAAAGGGTAAAAAATCCAAAGACAATCTTGGAACTTAACAGCGGTATATGAGGCAAAGGTTGAACTCCCATGAAAGCCTTCAGTATCAAAGAAGGCGATAGTGTTGCCTATAAGGGAGAGTAAATTTTCCAGAACAAAAGGAGTGTTGAAGTAGTTTAGTCCAGTCTAGCAGCTGAGTACATTTATTTCTCTTATAAATTTTCTTTGATACAATTTGTATCGCCTGGAGACTTCCAGTATCAACAAGTTTTGATATTGCCCATAGAAATGGAAAAAAAGGCCAAGATTTCTCGAAGTTTATGAGAAATCTTGGCCTTTTTTTTAAATACCCAGTGCGCACTGGTCCGCCGATATGAGGTTTCAGGTCCGCCGATATGAGGTTTCTGGGATCGCATGCTGCCAAAAACCCCGGCGAGTTATGGTCGAGGGTGGAGATTGTGAGTAGGATCGAGGAGGTGCGCATAACGCTTCCTTCTCCTCCCACCACGTCTTTCCGCCCTCAGAGGATCAACAGAGATCCTCTCTCACTCTCTTTCAGTATTCTCCTTCTGCAGAATAATGAGAAATCTTGGCCTAAATTATATCAGAGTAGTAGTAGCGGTAACAAGACAGGCATTGCTACTCAGGCATTAATTATATTAGTACTAGTGGACCCCGCAGACGTTGTTCTGCCACAATTTTGGCTTCGAAATTATATAATTATTCTTAAATTTGAATATGCCCATTTACCCACTATAATTGTCTAATATGTCACTGATTTGCAGTGAACATCTGTGAGGTTATTCCAAAAAAGCTAAGAATGTGAGCTGTCAAGATGGCGGAGTTCCGAATCTAATTTATTTTATAATTAATTTTATGCATATATTTTTTTCCTGATTTTTTCCAATATTTTAATAGCTTATATCTTATTCCGGACATAGAGGAATCCAACAAATAAGACATCGTTAAAATCGGTACAGCCGTTCTTGAGTTATAAACGGTGTAACTAATACAACTTTCTTTTATATTTATATATATTATATATAGATGGAGTGTGAATGTGGCGGTGACGTTTCTATTGTCCTCACGACACAAATTCAAAGAATGTGTCATCAAGACTTTATTTGAAGTAAGGCTAGTTACGAATCCAACTCCCACCATACATATATGTCAAGTAGGTTAGCAGTCCTAATGGCCAAGTAGTGTTCACTTTTATAAATAAACATGTATAATAAAAAAAAAATTAATATCCCTTAATTTTTATGTTAGTTATTAACAGACGAGAATGGGGCTTATTCGGTGGTAGGTGATACCTTAGTCTTCATCAGCCAATTTAAATTTATATTTTCCGTCATTAATGTAGATAATCGCAAAACAAATGACTTTTATCTTATGACCTAATATTCTGCCTTACCAACGCCCGTATAATAAGCACTTGAGCGCGATACAATCAAAAAAACGCTCTTTTTTGGCGAAATATTTCTGAATGAATGCTTTGGTTACAGATCTAGTTTTTTAATATGTTATTTTTGATTATATTACTAATTGTATGACTAAAGCCAAAACACAATTAAAGTCAATTTTCTCGATAGAAAAAATTTTCAAAGTAGACCCTTACGCAATTATTTTTTTAATTCTACTGCAAAACGGTGCTATATCGGAACGAAATTTTTTGTTCCTTAGAATTGTATTCTAATATAAAAGTGAATCATTAGAAAATATTGTTATATTATTTCTTAATATTCACACAAATTGAAGAAACGTCATATGGCGCTTATATTGTTTAATTCTGGGATGCGCGTGAACTTGCTATCCCTTTTACTCGGTTACGATTTATAATTACTTTTCCTTTTTGCCATCGCTCATTCAGTCTGCCGTGATCTTTGATGAGGAAGGACGTGTACTCGTTATTCCCAGTTCACATTATCATAACGTAAATTTCGCTGTATTATAATCTATACTAATATTATAAAGAAGAAAGATTTGTATATTATGAATAAACTCAAAAACTACTGGACCGATTTTAAAAAATATTTCACCAATGGAAAGCTACATAATCAGCGAGTAACATATTTTTTATATATAGTACATCTACATTGCACCTGTGTGAAGCCGGGGCGCGTTGCTAGTATATAATATTTTGTTATAATTAACATTCATTTTTATGTTTATTATAATAATAGTGTATATATTTAGTAAGTTTGTAACATGGACAACAAACAGAACTAAAGGAATTGTAGTAAACGTAAATGTCTGAACCAACGAGATGCATATCAGAAAAATAATAAAATAAGTACATATATGTATTTTTTTTTAAATCAAACAAAAATTATTACTAAAGCGTAAACTAAAATTACAGAGAAAATACATCTTGTCAACTTGACCGTATCCAGTCTAGTCAAAGTGAACAAAGTGTAATGGAGGCGCCGTTACTTATAAATTTAGCTTCTGTTCCAGACTTTGAAATTAGTTAAGATTGATTTTAAACTTACATTATTACCATATTATACCAATAGATAAAGGTGAGGGACTTTTGATATGTGTCTGCCTGTTAGTTAACATACATAATTATATTTATATATTTGAGTTTACTGATAATATAGCATTATATTGGTGAAAGAATTTTTAAAATTTGCTCGATGCGCTGCGTGGAGCACCGGCGCGATGGCGTGTATTTTTTGTTTATATTGATATTTTTAATTTCGTAATATCTTTTGAATGGAATGTCCGATTTCAATATTTCAAAAAGTAAGCAACAGGAATTGAAACAGTCTTAAATACGAATTTATTAGGATAAGAATTAATACAAAGTTATGGATAGCATCGTCTGATTTTGATCGGCATTTCTATCAACTTTTAAAATGTAAAATGTAGTTGTAGTAACATAACTACAATAGTTAGACATATGGTCTCGCGAAGTTTTTTGTAAATATTTATATATTCTATAATACTGTAGAACTTTCTTTTGTTCTATCATCAATACTTTCCGCAGCGCATGCGACGAACAATATTTTTTATCAAATTTTTTCACACCTCAGGTTGGTTTTAGTAGGAATTTCTAAGGATCTCTATTTTTTTCTAATAATAGATATAGCCTATGTTACTCAGCGATAATGTAGTTAGTGAAAGAAATTTTGATCGGTCCAGTAGTTTTTAAGTTTATTCTATACATACAAAAATACAAGTCTTTCCTCTTTATAATATTAGTATAGAAAAAAAGTCATAGATACAATTTATTTTGTCATAAATTATAATACTTTCACTAGTTGATTGAAGTATGCGATAGGAAATTTTTCAGACCCAAATAAATTCATAGCTGATGATGAAAGTAGTACTTATGCGACAATTATAGAATCTCGGGCATATGCATCATAAATAGTTGAAAAAATTAGCAGCAGAAATCTTATTTTCCGTTTTTGTTGAAATCTAAAGTTTTAAATATGGAAAATAGAAGACGCCTGCACTTCGCAGCTCTGCTTTTCAATGTGGTCACATCGAAGGCTCCCACGTATTTATATAAAAAGCTGAACTGGTTGAGTGATACGTACACCTTGTACCACACCAGAGCGGCCCTATACGGTCTCCTGTCTTTTAGTCGGCATCACACTGCTGCTTTCAGGGGCAGTTTTAGTTATAACGCAACTAAGTGCTGGAATAATATACCACCACCCTTTAAAGCTTCCTTGTCATTAATTACGTTTAAATTAAAAATGAAAGAATATCTTTTTAATGAACAATGAAGCCAGTATTCCAGCCTTAGTTGTTGAACACAACACACACTCTTTGAACAGGAGACTAGGAGCCTTTTGTTTGTTTTATTTTTTATTGTTTTTTGTTTGTTTTATCATCACTTTTTATAAACCATATGTCTTTACTTGTTTTTAAATTTAATTTAGTTGTAGTTTAATAACATAATTTTAATTCTATTAGGCGAGGTGTCAACCTTGAGGTAGTGTGTCACGTGGGGCTACAGAAGATCAGCGTTGCAACACATCTGTGTTGGAACACATGCTGAGTGGCTCTCTTTTTAGATACCACTCATACAATTTTTTTTTTTTTAATTTTGTTTTCAATTTCTTTTTATTTGTGTGTGTATTTTAAATAAATGTTTTTTCTTCTTATTTTAAGGAATTTTTGTACAGAAATGCAACTCTTAAAAACAAACACAAAATATTCGAAAACAGAAAGGTAAATTAATATCCAATAGTAAGATTATAAGTGGACGAAAATATACAGGATAATTTGTAAAACACCAGCAACCTCGCAGGACTAAATAACATTTTTTTTGAAAATTCGTTAGATTTTACTTTCATAAAAAAAAAATATTAATAATGTTGTATGAGATTCACTTTTATTTAATAAATACTCATACTACTATACAAATATTTAGTGTGTAATTATCACTTATCACATTCACCATCACAACCGTGATTTCTTATATTGTGAAGTTCTGAAAAACTTTTTTACTTTTTGTATAAAGCCAAAAAATAAAGTTTTGAGACTTTCATATTAATACTGCTACTACTACGAACAGTATAATTTTTATAACAACAGTAATTGTTAAATTTTACAAACGTCATATAAAATATAACAATAATATTTATTAGAAAATGTATCAGTTACAATAACCACCTCCACGGTTTCTATGTTCTAGTAACCGCGCGAGTACGTTGTCGCGAAGTTCGCTAGCGGGGGTGCTCCCCAACCGCAGCGGCTTAGCCACGCCTTTAATGAAACAATTTATTTTGGATGTAGGCCGGGTTTCCACCGCGAAAGGGTAATGAGCGGGAAATGGTTAAGCGGGACGGACTCCTTTTAAATGAAATAGGTTTAGATTTCCACCAACAAAGGGCTTTGAATTTTGATTTCCACTGAACTCGCCTAGAACTGAGCGAGTTCATTTCAACACTTTTTACTCGTTCAGTACGTTCCACCCGACTATTTGTCGGTGGAAATACAAGTATGCAGTTTACTTTTGCGAGTTAAACGGGGTCCTTAATGGGTCCGATCCGCTCGCGGTGGAAACCGGGCTTTAGTTACCTCTTTGGATTTGTACAAGCGATACTGCAACTTAAAGATGATTGATATGTTATGTGTAACGCAGACATCTAAATTCTAAATACACCACGGTATAAAACATTAAGTAAGAAAAGCATATTCGTGAATGCCGACTTTAGTCACTATTTTGACTATTTTGTAAACCAAATTTTGACGTGAGACTCATTTGATTGTAAGTCAAGTAAATAACTTCGATTAGTGATTAGCTGTCGTAATGCACTTTTTTTGTACATAAGGTTTCATAGATTTATACGTGTATCACCGAACTCCTCCTTAACCGCTGAATAGATTTTAATGAATGTTTTTGTGTGTATTTAGAGTCTGTATGTATCTAGGTGGCGGTGCGACAGAGTTGCAGGAATTTTTTTTGGGCATTAAAGTGTCTGTCTGGTCCGATCGTTTATTATGGTCAATAAAATTGTGTCAGCCCTAAAACTAGCAGTCCAAAACGGAAACATTAGAATGCGCGGTTGAGATGTAAATTGTCTTGATCGAGTGTCGATGACACGGTGCGGTGGGAGACGGGTTAGTCGTCACCGTTACATGCGCGTTGCCACTGGCACACTTTTACAAGCCGTTACGATTAGGGCTGTCACTGCCTATTTAAATATTATTTTTTTTTGCATAGGACTTGCTTATAATTATCCGGGTATAACGTCACGCGAAGCCATATATAACGCCGGGTATAACGAAGCCAAACTAAAGCCTACTGCTAAATAATAATAAATACAATTTAAAAGACATATTTGCAAATATAATTTGTTTATGAAACACCTTTAAACATTTTTTTAGGATTCTCTATTTTTTATGAAATAAAATAATTAAAATAAAATATGAAAATAACTTACACAAAAAATCAAAATTAATTCTGTCCTACAGGTGATTATAATAAATTTGGTATTAATATTGGCATTTCATATTTTCATTTTATTTTATAATTAATAGGTCTTTTCCGAAAATATCTAATTAAGGTTAAAATAAATCTATATATTAATAATAATATTTTATATTATCTAATATTATCGTTGTGTACAGCCCTACTGCTAAGGCTTATTACGCACATTCACTGTATTGTTTACTAAACATAATGTTACACACTAATTACTCTTCACAAGTTACTTATTCACTTAAAGTGTAAGAAATTATTTTAAATAAGCAATGCCTTGAGATGACTCGTGCCAAAGAAAAAGCTTTATATGATAGATATAAAAATTAGTCTTTATAGATCTAATTATTGTAATATTAATGTAAAAAAGTAAATTCTCGAGTCCCCTGGTGGCTCATAGGGCAGACTCTTTATAGGCAGTGTCCTTATGTGTCCTGCCCTACCCGACCGAAATATGTTTATTTTAATCTTATTTCCCTGGGATTCGAACTCAATACCTCAGGTGCTGAACGCATCGCCAACGCTGAGCCATTTAGGCGGCACTCAAGTAATAAGGGTCGCCACTCGCCATGTAGGTACCTTATTCTTCCGAAATAAATGTAATAAAATTAAAATTTTGTACTGAATAATATCTGTTATCAGTCAGTGTTATTTTGATATACTGAATCTTTACTATTCTTTATATTACTGTAATATTTTTTCAAATCGGGCAATATTAAAATTTAAAATGGTATTCCAGAGATTACGATCTTCAAACGCACAAAATCTTCATAAAGATGCTCACAGAGCTACTATTTACGAGTAGTTTATACCGCCTCGGCTTGACACGGGTGCAATGTAGATGTACACAAAAAAAAAGGTTACTCGCTGATAATGTATCTTCCTGCCGGCCTAGTATGACAAGCGCGACAAAATTTTGTCGACCGTTTTCTCGTGTTTTAATCGATTATCTCTTTATTTCTTCCGGGTCTAACATGACAATTACACTTAAAACTGAACTTTTAATATCCAAAATAGATATATTTGTCGATCGAGATATCATTTCTATCAAAATTGTCGATGTCGAGATATCTTACATCTTAGTTTGTCTTCTCTCGTCCGCGATATATCTCGTGGCGGTCATGCTAGGCCGGCTGAAGTTAAAATCGGTAGAGTAGTTCTTGAGTTAAATCGTAACAAACAAACAAATCTTTCCAATTTATAATATTATTATAAAGTATAATAGATTTATAAAACACCTGACGCGACAGCAGAAGAGAGTTTTTGTATTGCTTTTTTACGAAGCGTTCCGGTCCGTTGAGTACACTTTCAATCTCAATATAAGGCTTTCAACATTTATCTTCAATACTCAGGAGAAATAAAAGAAACAATAGTAAATAAACGATTTTAATTATTTATTTATGCTTAGTTTTATAATATGTTCGAATAAAACTTTCGAGAATGAGGTTTACAGATACATAGGCTATAGAATAGAAATATCGGTGATACACTGCCGACCTATATATTTTTTATCAGAAATCCGTAAACTAACGGTGTCCAGCGTCACAGGCGTTATCCTTCTTATGAGTTTATCGCTAGAATTAAACAGTAAAAGAAGAACATGTTTATAGAATTTTTAACTCATGAGATTCGAACCCACGACCTATCACACGTACTCCATTAAATATTAATATTGTACTTAAACCAATTGCGAAATTAGTTATTATATACCTACTACTACCAAAACGCACGGGTGCATTGTTGCTAAAATATTTTTTTTACCCTCCGTAAAAATATAATATATATTTTTTTATTAAAATCCTATGTCCTTTCTAATATCTCTAAAAATATGTGTACAAAGTATCATAATAAGCGGTTGAGTAGTTTTGGCGTGAAAGCGTAACAAACAAACTTACATTCACATTTATAATATTAGTAAGGATATCCTTTGACCCGATTAACAGTGAGAAATGTGATCATGGAATGTGTGGGGTCAAACATTAAGGTCTACGTGGACTTTCTCCGCCAACTTATTCACGTTGAGAGCATATAAAGTCAGCGTTTATAGCATAGAGCTATTTTAAGATCTGGGATCCTAGTTCACCCACCAGCTTTCACATTTCCTCGCTAGATCAAACGGTGATATGGATAGGTATGTCATAAGTAACTATGCATATAGTAATAGTCGATAATTGCATGCAAATTCAAATGTCACGGTCAATGCTTTAACGGAACGTGCGCGTGCCTTTAGAAATACGAGTAACTGCGTCAAACTACCTATGTTTTTATGATCGCCTAGTACTTGAAATTTAAATCCCCTGGGAGTCTTGATGATCTACGCTGTTTGGAAAGCACATGTTTTAAACAAGGCGTTCAAACATAGGCGTCGGATTTATTTTAATATTGTACTGATAAATAATCTCTGCGCGAGTAGCAACTGTATATTATGTACTAGCGATTTAATGTAGATGTACTATACACAAAAAATATATAGTCTATATTACTCACTGATATCTTTCTATTAGTGATATATTTTTAAAATCGGTCGAGGTGTTTTTGAGTAAAGTTGTAACAAACAAATCTTTCCTCTTTATATTAGTACTAGCAAAACGCCCCGGCTTCGCACGGGTGCAATTTGGATGAAAAAAATATGTGATAATATAGCTTTCTATTGGTGAAAGAATTTTTAAAATCGGTTGATTATTTTTTGAGCAAAACCGCAAAAATTTAACAAAATAACATAGTACTACCCCTCGCCGTATTGCTTGATGGGCTGCGTGGAGCCACACTGCACCGGCGCGATGGCGTGAATTTTTGTTTATATTGATATTTTTAATTTCGTAATATCTTTTGAATGGAATGTCCGATTTCAATATTTCAAAAACTAATCAATAGGTATTGAAGCAGTCTTAAATACGAAACAATTTATTTGGATAAGAATTAATACAAAGGTATGGATAACATGGTCTGATTTTGATGGGCATTTCTATCAACTTTTAAAATGTAAAAAAGTAGTTATAGTATCATAACTACAATAGTTAGACATATGGTCTCGTGAAGTTTTTTGTAGATATTTATATGTTCTATAATATTGTAGAACTTTATTTTGTTCTATCATCAATACTTTCCGCAGCGCATGCGACGAGCAACATTTTTTGGCTATTTTTTTTACACCTCGAGTTGGTTTTAGTAGGAATTTCAAAGGATCTCTATTTTTTCTAATAATAAATATAGCCTATGTTACTCAGCGATAATGTAGCTTTCTATTGGTGAAAGAATTTTTGAAATCGGTCCAGTAGTTTTTAAGTTTATTCAATACATACAAAAATACAAATGTTTCCTCTTTATAATATTAGTCTTTATATTAGTATAGATTATAATAATACTAAGTTAACTGCGTAGAAGTGGCAGAAATTGTTGGTGGCCAATAACCATTAATATTTTTAAAGTGTTAATTTTTTTTTTTTGTTATGATGAGGCTAAATCTAAATCTATAATCTATATTAAAATTTTTGTATTTTTGTATGTTATGAATAAACTCAAAAACTACTGGACCGATTTTAAAAATTCTTTCACCAATAGAAAGCTACGTTATCAACGAGTAACATAGGCTATTTTTGTGTTTAGTACATCTACATTGCACCCGTGTGAAGCCGGAGCGCGTTGCTAGTAATCTTATAAAGAGAAAAGGTTTGTATTTTTGCCATTTTGTATTTTATGAATAAACTCAAAACCTACTGGAGCGATTTTAAAAATTCTTTCACCAATAGAAAGCTACGTTATCAGCGAGTAACATGGGCTATTTTTGTGTTTAGTACATCTACATTGCACCCGTGTGAAGCCGGTCGCGTTGCTAGTAAATAAATAAAACCATTGCACAATTGTCGAGATTTGTGTGAATAATTGACTATAAAAATGAATCGTAACATATCTATTAAAACATATCAGTCTAATATTAAAGTTAGTATACAAGTTTTAAAAACCTGTATTGAATTCAACCGAAATGTAATAATTTCTAGAAAATCCCATTTTGGAATATATTCAACTAGTTTCAATTCAGTGTGTCAATAATTGTAACAGTTTCTAAAATTGTGTTAGTTACAAAATTATTTAGTTTCCAAAGTAAAAATTCGATTGCCAATTAAAGAATATTACGTGTTTTCATTTGAAATATAAAATAACTGAGTTTTTACGTATATCTTGCCTGACATCGCGTGTTTGGACTGTTCGATAACTTAGTGATACCTATACGTGTTGCACTTAGAATTCGAGGTACTAGATTCGATTATTAAGAAAAGAAAACTTGTTTTGGTCTGGTACATTATGTATAATACTTATTCTTTATTTATACATATAAATGTTCAGTGAAACAGGTAAAGAAGAGAGAGTAAACTAGAGTCAATATTTTTATATTGCGTTTTTTGTTACCAAGTTTTTTTCTTGTTATGCAAAAAAATAAAGTTCATTCGGGAATTTAGGATGTTAGTTTTGCATTTCGCTAGTCGCCTTCGGATTTCGTCATCCATTCAGTTGAAAGATTCACACTAGATAGTAAGATATTTGAAAATAGAGGTAATTTTTTCCTTGATAGAATCATCTAATTTCGTAATTCTACGTAACGCTAATGAAAGTCGCTCTCCTCCGCGATAGTGTCGTCTAATTCAAATAGACAAAAGCTCGGCATTATTATTTGACGGGCTCGTTGGTGCGTTCGGTAGAACTGATACCATGCGCATTGATGGGTCGTGGGTTTGAATCCCATCGGGACGACATGTTTATAATTTTCGGTAAACATGTCTTCCCCAACTTTGGTAACTTCGGACCTTGATCGGGTGGGAGGAATATCGAAATTCCGACCGGGTAACGAACCTCCGTTCATAGATGGAAAAATCATTAAGTGCATATTGCGCATTTCGGTTTCAGTCTATAGATTTCCGAATGCTCCAAGTAAAAATTTGATCAAAATCGCAATGTTGATTTATGTTCTATGGATGAGGTATCATCTACCATCAAGTGAGCCTCATGCTCGTCTGTCGAAATCTGACATAAAAAAAAACTACTTTACGTAAGTGAGAGTTACTGCCTTAATTCAAATGAAAAGCTCTACCATCGTAGCGTCTAATTTAAGTGAGTTCGCGAGCAAAAAATAATAAAATGTCTTACAAGGAAGTGTCGTTAAAGCGAGCTCTACACCGCATGTAGAGCGGAAAGAACGTCACATAAATGAGGATCAAACGTGTAAAGTACATGATTTTTTTATTAATAAATCTGCAGTGGCACAGTTTTGTATGTGTTAATGGAGTCACGCGACCTTTCTAATTGGCGACATTAAAATACACAAGTGAAATATACTTACATATGTGTGTTTACTAGGTGTACACGGCATGCGCGCACTGCTGTGTAAAGTAAAAAAGTGTGTACGGGTGTATAGGAAACAACTCACCAAAGTTTCATCATAATCGCATAAAGAGATTAGGAGTGCATAGAGGACAAACATACTTACATTTATTTTTATTTATATACATACATAATGTTTGGTAATAAAGGGCTTTGTTTCCGAATGAATTTATTTAAATAACAATTACTGAAATTAAGATGGATCCAGTACAAATTATACAACATAACTTTAAAAAAGGACACATTAAATATAATTTATATTCAATAAATATAACACAAATGTTTTTTGCTAACTAACTTCTATTAAAACATAATAAAAACAAAAAAAATATATCAAATTAAGTTTTATTGTGCTTTCCCGCATACTGTTTATATAAGCAATGTAATGTAACATTGTATTATTAACAAAGATAGCTTATGGTTAAAACTTTCAAATAACCTATTCTTTACAAGTAATTTAGGCACAAAGTCTTCTATATATGACACAAAAAGCATTTAAATGTCTATCTATTTAAAAAGAATGTCGGAGTTAATAATTAAATATATTTTTTCTTTTGCAGTTCTAAATGTAGCCGCTGGTAAAGCACCTATGCAGGTGTCCACAGAAGACGCAGGGGCGCCACAAAAAGCCCTGGATGGTAGTACTGCAGCAGCTTTCAGTGCTGAGACATGCACCCTTACCAAGAAAGAGAGAGTGCCCTGGTGGTACGTCAATCTGCTGGAACCATACATGGTTCAGCTGGTACGATTGGACTTTGGACAGCCCTGCTGTGGTAAGTGATATTTCAAAAATTGACCTATTTATATTTGTTAGATATCGACAACCCTGAGGCTCAGTTTTTACCTTAGTAGGTTATAGGTACCTCAGAGTTACGTGCAAAAAATGATGAGCTGTTGACCTATTGTTTTAATTCGAGCATCCCGAAATTCACACACTGAAAGCAAAACTCGCAAGCCTCACCCACCCGTTCAAAATTTGATATTTGTTCCCATTTCCCAACCCTTCTAATACCCGAAATTTACAGATGTGGAAAAAATATTTTTTTTATAAACATGTCACACCAGGCGGTATTCGGACACGCGATGCATCGCAACGCAAAACCATGCCAAGGAATTCTTCACATCACCAAGTTAACAATAAAACTGAAAAATAATCAAAATTTGTCGCAGGTTTCTAGAAATAAAAGCCTATTAAATTACAGCCGATAAAGGCACAGAAAGTATCTGATAAAACTTCTATTACGTCGCGTATGTGTAATTAGACACTAGTGTTGTTTTTCAAGGTTAAATATGGCTATATAAAACAATTATACAATTTGCAATAAATCAAATAACACCTTTTCTTTTACATTATCTATATATATAAAAGAGATTTCCACCTATATAGTCACTCATCACGATATCTCTGGAACCATAAGGCGTAGCGACTTGAAATATGGTAGGAATATTCCTTTCGCCGAGTAGAGGTCAGCTAAGAACGGATTTTACGAAATTCAACCCACAAGGGGGGTTGCGGGGGCAATTGCTAGTTGTCTTATAAATTTCCAATTCAAGAAAATCAATACATTCTTTAATTCAAACCCAATATTCTGAATTCAAAAAACTTCCCAAGTTAAAAATGTGGTTAATACACATAATATGTACAATGTGGAAGTAGCAGTCGCATAGCAATTTTTGATTTGATTAATTTCAGCTTAATTATCGTAATCGCTATAAGTTACACTTGGAATACTCAAACGTTATTCAACATTGATTTCTACTTAGGAGTAATGCCCCTATCCTTAATATACATAAAATTTGAGATTTTGAACATTTTGAAAGGTCCTCAATTTTGAATATCGTTTCAGAATTCAGCTTTAATATCTCGATTTAACAGCCTCGCTTTTAGTCGAACGCAGCTACGAGTAGTTAGGGAATAGTATTTTCCATACTGAAATTATTTGTCGGATTATACTTTTTTTATCATCGACTGACGAGCATGAGCTTGATGGTAGAGATACTCCACAGAATACCAGTCAATGATGCACCGTTGACCTATTTTTTACATCGAGCATTCGGAAATCCATATACTGAAACCGTAACGCGTAATATGCACTTCACGGTTTTCCATCTATTAATTGTGGTTCGCTACCCGGTCGGAATTTCGTTATTCCTCTGTCCCGTTCAATGCCCGAAGTCACCAGTCGTGTGGAAGTTACAGAAAATTATAAAAATGTCGGTGGGATTGAAACCCACGAACACTTCATGCGCACGGCAGGTGTTCTACCGAACGCGCCAACGAGCCCGTCATGATTATAATATGAAACGGCCATTTCAAATAATGAAGATGAAACTCTCTCTAATCGCTTATATAACGATAAAACATCTTTGTTATATTGAATTCAGTGGGTAAGCGATAATACTCTATTTCACTGAACGCACAGCTATCAAGATTTACCACTTGCCTTATATAGTCGCTCGAGCGTGCGCTCTTTCTTTGTTTTTCATATATTACAATACCTTGAGAAAAATACTGATATGAGATTGATTTTCTCTACAAAATAATTGGAAGACAAGCTTTTTTATTCATGTTAGTTTTACTCAAGCCTCAAGTCTCAAATACCTACACTTTTAAAAATCATATTTTTTTTTACTTTCAGTATTTTTGATTGTTTTTTTAATTTTTCAATAAAATAATCTTCAAAGTGACAACACGCATGACAACGCAATAGAACTGTATTTTTAAGACATATTTTGCACTTATGAAATTAATTTAAAAAAAAAACTACGTAACATTTTTTGTACCGTTTACGTAACAGACTGGTTCTATATAAAATAATTAAATAAAATATGAAACATGTATGCTACTTTATAATAAATACTAAGCAAGTATTATTATAGGTAGGTATTGTAACTTTCGACGCCAATGTATTATGCATTAGAACAATATGGTTTAAAACCAATAAAGACATAAGTGTTTATATAATAGTTGTCTAATGATAGCTCGACGAAGCGTTTCCAACTTTCAACAATAATTGAATGTGAGATCCCATAATTTTATAATACTACGTTAAGCAGCTTGCGGTTTAGCCTCAGTAACTACAAATGAAACCTTTGGATGAAAGTTTGAGACAATCAAGCAAACACAGGCCGTAACGAAAGTGCCGTGAAGTGAGCGAGCAAAAACTATCAAGTTCTCACACTTCGTGATTGCAATTCTACTCCGCTGTGATGATTAATTTGTATTAAATACATTTACATCGCATTTTTCCACAGCAGCGTAATACAAGTAAACGCACTACTTAAGTTGTGACAGTATTTTAGCCGTTTTAATACCTACTATATGCAAATTGAATTGATTAAGAATCGCTACTGGCTAACACTAATAGATGGGTAAAATGCATATGCGTTTCGGTTTCAGCCTATGGACTTCCAAATGTTGAAAGTCTACAGCGCATCCTTGACTGATGTACCACAGTACACAGCACAGTGCATCTGTCGATAACATAAAAATATAGATATATGTATACTCGTAAATGTGAATGTGTGTACGAATACATTTTGTTCTTAGTTATTAAACAATAAACTGCTTTCTTTGTCTTAACTGCTAAATCTGTCTTTTAAAAAGTTCAATTCCCTTACAGGTGCGAACAAGCCGGCAGTGGTTGTCGTCCGCGTGGGCAACAATCGCCCTGATCTCGGCACTAATCCGATTTGCAACCGTTTCACGGGCTTCCTCGAGGAAGGACAACCGCTCTTCCTTCCATGCAACCCTCCGATGCCCGGGGCGTTCGTCAGTGTGCACTTAGAAGCGTCTGCTCCGAGTCAGCTGTCGATATGCGAGGCTTTCGTGTACACAGACCAGGCGTTGCCCATAGAACGGTGTCCACAGTTCCGCGATCAGCCTCCAGGAAGCACGGCTACGTACAACGGCAAATGCTACGTGTTTTACGATCGGCAGCCGGCGAACTTCCGAGATGCCCTCGCCTTCTGTCACTCGCGAGGAGGGACCTTGGTGGATGAGAGCAACCCAGCACTACAAGGGTTCATCAGCTGGGAGCTGTGGAGACGACACCGGTGAGTGAAGCTGGCGAATACTTTGATTACATGATCAGATTGCTCGCTTATACTATTTGTAAAATTGGATCTGACGTAATCTCTCTTTGATATTTGTCTTTTCCTCATGCATATTATTGAAAACTGAGTACTTAGAGCTTCTTTCTCTCCTGCTCTGGGATCGTACCGTCATCTCTTAATCCAATATTATTGCAACGATAGAATTAAGTAAGGTAGCAAAAATATTGCTCTAAGAGATCGTTGTAAAATGTACGTATTTTTTTTAAATTTCTGTATCTTTCATCGTACGAGTATCAACGTCATCAAAGAATGAGCTTTGTCTCTTTCTTTGAGTTATATAATAAACGGAATGATTCTTTACTGTCTTATGTTCCTGTTACAAATGTACCTAAAGCTAAATATAATCTGTAATGGATCTGTGATAATGAGATTACAAGTGCAAAAATGTAACTTACTGTTTCACATTTCGCGACTGATGCGAAATTGATGTTAGACAGCTATAAACTGAGCTAATCTCAAATGCTGGCGTCGGCTAAGCTTTTCGTAATGGCATCATAGTGATTGATCGTTCAACCGAGGAAGTGAAGCGTTTGTAACAGTTTTTATAGAGTAATCTTCTTGACAAGATCAGTGAATATTTTGTTGAATTTAATCTTCAAATAAAAGTGCTTGCGATTACAGAATGCCTGTTCCAATTGGTGTTCATTATTGATAAAACTCGGAGGGGGTTATAAAGTGTTTATGTGTCGTAGAGTTGCAGTAACCCAGAAAAGTGTTAATTCACGTAAGAATTTGTTTCCTTTTATTCCTATCTTACTTATCATTTAGGGTATTCCTTCGGTAATCTCATTTTGTTTTGGTCGATACAAAATGTGAATGACACTCATTATTTTCTAGCATCCTCAATTCTCACGTCAAACTGTCCTTACCTGTCTTTCATTTTTATTTTCACATGATTCCTAATATCCTTCCACATTATAAATATGTCAAGAACCAACAATAATGTGTTTTCAGTTGTATTAATTTAAACTGTTTCTTGCTCTACCCATTGAGATTTTGTTTTCTATTCCTAAATTATTATAGGAAAGAGCATTCCAGCGTGTCTTCCAGCTTTCTTCGTACGGTGGAAGGCGTTTTTGATTGGTCAAATGGACTATTGACCAATTTTCTTTCCCCTCACTTCCTGGAACTTTAACTGTCGCCCTCTGCTGCACGAAAAGCGGTGCATGTCTCGCAAGATAATCGCAAATAGGAAGACAATTTTGATGCAACAGCAATTTGCGACGTCTCTTTCAATATTCACACATCGTACGCAATCCGTGCTTCCATTTCGACATATGATTGTTGAGATGCGGTGTTGTAAGATATTGTTTGATGAATATTTTAAATAAATATAATAAAGAGTTTAATAGTGTAATCTCCGAAACCGCAAAATGTAGATGATTACTTAAATTATATTTCAATATTTCTTATTAGTATATTGTCATTGCCGGCGGGGTTTTTCATTATTATTTATATTATGTATACAAAAAGGATATGAAGACAGAATATTAAACAAAAGTTATGAATTATTAAAATTTTGCAAAAATAAATGTAATTTATTAAATGAAAGAGTAGGAAAATTGCAAAATAATTTTCACATAGAGTAGGTACTAAATTAAAGTAACTTTGAAATAAGACACGATCCTTAGTGTAGATAAAAAAAAATTACCGTTTGGTCCACCTTTTGGGGCTCACTGGTTCGCTTAGCACGCAACCGTAGCCCCGGCACTATATGCTATCCACCTTCACAGGCTTCCAACATCCAACTGCAACAGTTTTAAAATGCTCCAGAAATTGAAAAAAACTCTTGACTATCAACCTAGGAATCGAACCCGGGACGTATGGGTTTACGGGTAAACATGCGACCGCAAGAATAAATACGCAGTTTTATGTAGATAAATACTGGATGTTCATCTCTACAACGGAATTTACATATTTAACACAGGATCCATCCTCCATTCCTATCACAGTCCTACAGTTATAGTACCTAATATCGTGATTACATAGTAATAAGAGCGTGTCACTCTTTGAACGATTGGCAGATTAAAGGCCCGCTACACGTACATAACAGTACGTTGATTGGATCAAATTGGGAATCCGCGTTAAGCATCGACCGCTACCAGACATAAACTTCAAAGTAGATCTACTGCTATTTATTCCGTTATAATATTTATAATATTATTTTACATGACTTCCTCCATACCATGACTTGGAAGATTTGAGCTTCTGTGTCTATAAAATCATTGTGAATACGTCTAGGTTGGTATGCCGTTTACTCTCAACTGGTTATACCTATTTCGGGCACATATCTACCACCAATCTGTGAGATGCAAGTGTTCATCGTTCTTATATCAGTTTAGTCGTTTCGGAGATTAGCATGAATAAACAGACATAGAAAAATGTTAAAAATAATTTAATATATTAAGGTTTTTTAATTCATTCTCTCTCAATTACTAGTGTAGTTAATAATACTACTATTTAATGATAGCTATATTATATGTACGTATAAATATATTATGCCCAGATTTCTTTTAATTGGTTCGTTCAACGCCTCCGTAAGGTTATTGTTCGTTTTTGAATCAATTTCGAATATATGGGTAAAGTAAACGAAAAATTAACTAAGCTTCGACAGCTTGTAAGCGGAGCACCGGATGTAGGTAGCTTCATAACTTCAGTACGCTGTAGTGTAGTGTCGTCATCGTTTTAATATTAAATTTATTATATTTTTGTCTTTCTGCAACAGTTAATAAATAAGGTCTAATACCTATGTCTCTATACCTCTTTATAATATTAGTATAGATTAATGAACAAATAACATTTAATGTTGTGTGCAATTAAAAAAAACTGCTATAATTATTGAAGCGGATTGAGCGAAGCTCCCTGTCAGTTGTATGAGAAATCAATAAAAATTTCATACAAATGACAGCTCGACGATACGAATATTTCCTCGATAGTCGTTCGTGCTAGGCCCTCTGCTGACAAACTGAAATGTCATTTGATTCGCTCCATGGGAGCTTCGCTTCCGTCTGATCTCAACAACATTGGTAATGTTATCTCCGTTCCAATATGTCGCTGCGAACCGTTATAGCTAGACTTTGCTAGCTAGAATATAGCCGGCCTAGCATGACAACCACGACAAAATTTTGTCGACCGTTTTCTCGTGTTTTAATCGATTATCTCTGTATGCCTTCCGGGTCTAACATGATGCTTACACTTAAAACTCGACTTCTAATGTCGAAAGTAGAAAAATTTGTCTATCAAAATTGTCGATGTCGAGACATAATATCTTATACCTTAGTTTGTCTTCACTCGTCCGCGAGATATCTGTTGATAGTCATGTTGGTATATATAGTATGCTGTAGCCACCGTTTTTATTACACATACATGATTTACATAGCATAGTATCCAAGGATCGGAATGTGCTTACGAAGGAACTTAACATAATAATTCTAAGTAATATTACATATCATATAAATATAAAATATCGTATTCCGCGAAGAATTCTTACCTACCCGCTTGTATAGTCAGCACAAGGGAAGAAATGTCAAAACATCGGTCTCACTGAAACTTGAGCCATTGAGCATTGTATATAATACACGGAATTTTTACTTCGACAATTGTTATGCTTTGCGAAATCCCTCTGAGAATTTATTTTAGCGTGTGTTTTCATTGATTGTAATATTACATAATGTATGCAAGTGTGTTTTCAATTATTTTTAAATTTATTACAATGTTGATGGCGTGGATATCCTTGGGTGCTATAGCAACTGCTTAATTTTATGATGGATCGCGGATTCGAATCGAGTTGTTTTGCAGTTGTTGTTCTGCAGGACATGTTTATAATTCAATTAAATATCAAATATGTAGAGCGATGACTGCCTTATAATTTGAGTTTGATTATAAATTAGCATGTTTATACAAAATTTACCTTTTTATGAAAACAAGTGGTCGCCTCTGGTTTATATACAGTCTAATTAGTATTTTTTAAATAAATTTAATATTTATTAATTGTAATTATAATCAGTTTTCTATGTACCTACTTTCCTATTATTAAACAGTTTTATGTTAAAAATGAAAATGTTTTCCATATAACTGCTAAAAACGCGTCTTTCAGTGCGTTAAAAACTTTGAGCGGCACAGAGAGACGCGTGCGACATTTATTTCGAACACGATTCGCTGTCGTTATGTTCGAAAAACGACATTATAGACAATCATAATAATTCTTTAAAAACATAGCATTTCAAACTCATGGCGAGATATTTCAACAGGAGCGACAGCAGTAGTCAATACTGGATGGGCGCAGTCCGGGATCCACAAGACCCCGTTAACTGGAAGTGGGTTAACGGCAATGACGTCACAGTCTCCTTCTGGAATGCACCCGGAAATGGGGAGGGGTGCGCCAGGTTCGACGGCAGCAAAGGATGGCTCTGGGCGGACACCGACTGTCAAATGAGACTGAACTATATTTGCCAACATCGTAAGTTTATTTGCTATTTGTTGCATTGCGAATTTCCTATATGCGAATTATTTTTGAATCCAGCGCGAAATGTTTGTTTGAATCGAGGGTTTCGTAACAAATGGGCGTTTATACAACAGTGCAGTGTGTGCACGCCCTATTGTGAAGAAGTCCTCGATATATGTATATTCTGTATTGCAATGTTTTGTTTAGAGCCTAAAGCATGCGGCAGACCAGAGCAACCACCGAATTCTACGATGACGACCGAGAGTTTCGAAGTAGGGGCTACTGTGGAATACGCGTGTGATGATGGACATTTGCTGGTTGGGCCGACGGTCAGAACCTGCTTGGAGACAGGCTTCTATGATGAATTCCCTCCTGTATGCAAACGTGAGTATATACCATTTTACTTTCTATCTTGCTCCCAATAAGGAATTGTAACAACTCATAGTATTGCTTCTGGACTCATGAATAATAATGATAGTGAAGGTCCTTTTAAATCAGACAAGCGTGAAGTCCACTTGATGTAATACCCCAGTGATGCGCTACCAAACAACTGTGTTTCGGAAATCGAAAATACATAGGTAATATACACTTCACAGTTTTTTGAAGGCTGGTTTGTTATACACTCGGGATTTCGATATTTATGCTACCCGTTAAATGGCTAATGAGACCATAAAGGACGCAAAAATGTGTGATACCAAAGAAAACATACATTTCTGTCTGTTTCACACTTCTTTTTTCTATATCAGCCTTTAGTGTAAACATGCGACTCAATATCTTTTTCTCTGTGATTCAAACCCTAATTGGGGTAATTTGGAGTTGAAAGCACTTGGTATTGGCATCTTTCAGCCTAATGCGATCAAATATTAGGCTCCGACCTAGTTATGGGCTAAATTTACTAAAAGTTGTAAATACCAATAATTATTCTAGAATTTCGTTACCGAAACCAATTATTTTTAGATTTTTAGGGTTCTGTACCTACTCCGTACCAAAAACGGAAATCTTATAGGATCACTTCGTTGTTCGTCTGTCTGTGCTCCGTTTATACTGCATATTTTTACATTCGCAAGGAAATCAAAACCCTTATAAATTAAATTTGGCATGAAGCAATGTCATGTTGTAAAAGAAAAAATCCAAAGACGATACATTTTTTTTATTGTGGAAATCTTTACTTAACTAAAACTTTGTACGGAACCTCAGTGCATGAGTCCGACTCGCACTTCGACAGTTTTTATTAAACTTATTACTAATTGAGAGACGATTTCATAAATAGGTGTGTAGTTAGAGAGATAAGAGAGTCAGAGAAAATATTCACTTATATTCACTATCAAATAAATTCGCCCCTACATGAGAATTAAATTTAAAATAGACATAACAAAAAATTCAAAGGACTCTGCATAAAGTTAATTTTTTAATTCCATGTCCGTTTGTAACCATTGCCTTAAAATAGTGACAACACTAAAATAAGAAGAAGACTTACTCGTGTGAGAACAATAGTAAGTAATTATAATAAAACAAAAAATAAATCAAAACATTAAAACTAAGGTACTTACATTAATATTATGAAGTGTAATTATTTTTCTATATAATAGCTTTTCCCTTCTCTCGTATTGCTGTTCTTAATATCAGGAAGTACGGTATAGATAATGTTACTCAGTGAAGCCATGGTATCGATGATAAACCATAAAAGATTGACAATTTACTAGTGACCCAGATTGAGACCGCTCTACAATCTGTTGCGCTAAGGATTACGGTTAATAGGTACTAACCATAGTGTCTTGTAGGCAAAATAACGTTAAACCATTCAATTTGGAAGCAAATAATCGAGTAATCTTAAATAATCGTGTAAATAAGTAGATCATTCGATGAATATACAGTGATTCAGAACACAAGAAATTGAAACCGTATCAAAAATGGGAAACGGTCTTAATGAATTACCTATCGAAAACGAAATCACAACTGATTTCCAATATCATTTTATAAACCGTATATTTAGCTACAAAGTTGATTATGTCTTGTATGTATAAGAGAAACAAACATGGAAATTTCCCTGTGCTGTGTTAAGGATACGAGAATCCACATTTTTTATGTTAGATAGCGACAGACGAGCGTGAGGTTCACTTAATGATAGGTGAGACCTCAGCCACAGAATATCAGTCAATGAGCGCTCGACCTACTTCTTATTTCGAGCATTCGGAAATCCATTGTCTGAAACCGTAACGCGCAATATGCACTTCACGGTTTTTCCATCTATTAACGGTCGTTCGTTACCTGTTCGGAGTACCACCCGTTCAATGCCCGAAGTTAACAGACACAGGAAGACAGAAAATAATAAACATGTCTCGGTGGGATTCGAAACCACGATCCATCGATGCGAACGGCAGGTGATCTACCGAACGCGCCAACTCTTTTCTGATTCCCGTCAATTTTCTTTTCTGAAGCCCGTCAATTTTCTTTTCTGATTCTTCTTATTACCGATTTTATGCAGGTATAGATTGCGGCTTCCCGGCCGAGATACCGCACGGTGGCTACGAGCTGATCAACGGCTCTGTATCTTACCTCTCCCACGTGCAGTACACCTGCGAGCCAGGGTACGAGATGGTTGGCAGGTCGCGGCTCGTATGCGACATAGACGAGCGCTGGAACGGTCCACCACCGCGATGTGATGGTATGTTTATTATATTTTAAGCACATTGCTTTCACTCAAGACTGATAATGACAGGAGATCTTTCTAAAAATCAGTATCACAGTTTATGACTGCATCAAATTCTGATGAAGAGACCATTGCGGCATTACTATACCCTTGTTATACTTATTTTATCTTAAATCCAAAACTGTAAATACTGTGTTAATGTCGAATAAAGTTTGCCTATTTCAAAGTATCAAGGTACAATTCCTTCAAAACAATTAACAATATTTTATACGCTTTATTGCATTTTATTGTTGAACAAAGTTTGGTATTTTATACCAAATATGATGCCCATCCAATAATTGCTCGATTCATCACAGTTACAGCACAATTAGCAGCCTAGTTACTGAAAGCAATTGTTTTATTCCCAGTGGTACAATGCGAAGAGCCGCCAGTCATTCCGAACGGTCGTGTATCAATAGCGAACAACGCGTCTGTGTTCGGTTCAGTGGCTGAGTACATCTGTGCAAGAGGTTTCAAACTACACGGCGCTAGACTTCTCACCTGTCTTTCGTCGGGATCCTGGGATAGCACGCCACCGCATTGCTATCGTAAGTTTTAGCCTACGCGCAGACTAGAGCCACTGGTGGCCGCCACTAGAAGCGGCCTCTAGACGCGGCCACCGGTGGCCGCGTTTCAGCCACTGGTAAATGTATGAAATATCGCGCCCACACGTTGTGGTGGCCACCGGTGGCTAGAAGCTCGATGGCGGCCACTCGAGCGCCGTGATTGCGTGGATGCCCTAAAATGTATGAAATATCACGCCCGTAGGTTGTGGCGGCCACCGGTGGCTATGCTGTGGTCGCCACGCTGTGGTCGCCACTAGTGGCTCTAGTCTGCGCGTAGGCTTAATAAGTCTTACTCAATTCGTAACCATGGAACAAATGGGATATTAAAAAACTAGATATCTATAGTGATATTATAAATAAGAAATATTTGTTTGACTCGACGATTTAACTCAAAAACTACTCGACCGATTTTAAAAAATCTTTCACCAATAAAAAGCTACATTATCAGCGGGTACAAAACAAAGGCATTCATCTACATTACGAAGCTGGGGCGGATCGCTAGTATAAAATATAGATGTCCATTGATGAGTGCAGAAACATTTATTTAGAAGAGAACACTAATGGTACATCAGCCTTTGAAGAATGAATAGGCTATGTTTTGCAGGTTCTTATGTAGCGGTTCGGAAGTTCAAGTGGAATCACTGAGTATTTGTGCAAGACAGAAAGTCACTAGGAATCGTAGGGTTGTTCATTTCCAGACATCGAAAATAAATTGTTGAATGAATTTTTTAAAATTTAATAATCAAAAAATATTAACGTATTTTATCGTCCTTTTTTTATTACATAGCAGACAACCGAGCTGGTGGGTTAATGGTAAGTAGGTAATCACCACCACATGGACAAAGCGTCTTAGATTTGTTGTCGGCCTGTGAAAAATGTATAGGCTTTTGGCTACAAAACTGAACTGTAACAGAATTAATAGATACATAATCGTATTTAGTAATAATAAAATATTTCAAAAATTTACAGCCGAAGAGCGTCCGTCATCAACGACAACAACAACAACAACCACCACTACCACCACCACACCTGAACCCAGCACTACCGTTACCTCCACTACAACAACGCCGGCTCCGAGCACTCCGCGCCTCGTCTTACCCACCAGGCGGAGACGACCGACACCGGTCATTGACCCCAGGCCTTCCCCCACACCCTTCAGACCTACCCCCCCGCCCCTCCCTGATACCACGAGACCAACGGATCGTCCAACCACTAAAGCTGCGGTGAACAAAGTGACAGCGCCAGATTCGGATACCTCTTCCACGAGCCATGTGCCTCACATCATTGTGGCGAGCCATCCCAGGGAAAACCAGGTAACAGTTCTTTAGTCCAAATCAAGGCCTATGTCCTTTAATATAGTGGATATTAAGTAAGAGTATATAGAAAATTTATTTTGATTTATTGCATTATCCATTTTGGGGTCCGACGAGTCAGAGATAAAAACAGTCTTTTTTATTTTAACAAAATGAATTAATGAAGATATCTAAACATACAAAACATATTTAATATATAAAACGATATTAATTTTTTTTTGTGTCTGACATTTATATCACTACAGTTATTGTACGTCGTAAGTAAACAAATTACTTACGAATTACGAATAATCCGAAACCGGAAATGTCTTAGAGTTTCATGATAAATGGAAAATCCGTGAAGTGTATTTGCGAATGCTCGATGTAAAAAGCAGGTCAACAGAGCATCATTGACTGATGTTCTGTGGCTGAGGTATCACCTACCTTCAAGTGAACCTCATACTCGTCTGTCGATATCTAATATACAAAAGATCTGTGATGATACTTACGTATATAGTACAGTATGTATTTGTTACATAACATTTATTTATTACACGTAATGGGAATGACGTCATAAAATCTCAAAGTTTATCGTAACAAGAATTAGTCCCACAGTTTCCTAGGAAGTTACGAGCGACACGTATTATGCAAATTATTTTTCCTTTAGCTTAACTCTTATGTAATTATGTTTCCCTGTCATTGCTTATGTTATTATGGTAACCTACTTAATTTATGGCCCCACTTTGTCATAATATAATTCTTATTAAAAAACTTTTTAGTCCAAAACCTTTTTAACGGGCTCGTTGGCGCGTTCCGTAGAACATCCGCCGTGCGCATCAATGGGTCGTGGGTTCGAATCCCACCGGGACGACATGATTATAATTTTCTGTAAGCATATCTTCCCCACATCTGGTAACTTCGGGCATTGAATAGGTGGGAGGAATATCGAAATTCCGACCGGGTAACGAACCACAGTCCATAGATGGAAAAACCGGATTTCCGAATGCTCGAAGTAAAAAGTAGGTCGATATTCGATAGCACATCATTGACTGATGTTCTATGGCTGAGGTATCACCAACCATCAAGTGAACCTCATGCTCGTCTGTCGATATCTAACATTAAATAAAAAATCATTATCATCGTTTTCGATCCAATTACCATTTACTCAATACATCATGGTCACCATTTCCAGATATTTGGCAACGGTAACAACATAAGAGCTGAACAGACCCCCAGAGTGAACGTCCCTCTGCCAGTGGATGGAGACAGACCGGAACCCATCGGAGCTCGTCTGAATATCGGAGCTGTAGTTGCACTTGGGGCCTTCGGGGCCCTAGTGTTCCTCATCGCCATCATCACCACTATTGTAATACTTGTCAAGAGGTAGGTACACATGTCTACTGTATTCACGTATGCAAGTAACAGAAATATACAGGATTACAGTTTAAAAATTGCCAAATCTCTTAAATATTGTCTTGTATCTGTAAAACTAATCTTTGTAATGTTTAACTTTAGAAATAAAATTTAAATAAAAATTTAAATTAAGAAATAAATCAAATAAAATTATTATTTTTGTCGAAGTCCAGTAAATTTTTGTCTTTTTGATAATATTGTATCATTATGAACAATAAAAAACACAATACCAATCGCCCTGTTAGAGTTTTGGTGATTTTTTTATGTAACTGTGTAACGCTGTGTAGTGATTCCCGGTAATAGTAATATTTTTTCTTAGAGATAACATACTAATTGTTTGGTCCAACATAGCTATTTTCTATAAACGAAAATAGTTATTTAGTAGTTGTTTAAAAAGAAAACTTTGGTTGAGTTGATCCAACTTTAAATCGAAGCGGCAGATTCTAGCTTTTATATTTGTTATACAGGAAGTAACTTGATGAGTGGATCATGAGTGGCAGTGGCAGAGATCTCCTTAACTGATTTTGATCTCCAAGGTTGCTATGTATATCAGTGGATCAAAAGTTATTTGAATTTTACAAACTTTTATAACTACTCAAGAATACTTTTCATACAAATAGCAAATACAAATGATGACTTACTCAGCGTATCTTTTACTGTTATTATTTTGTGCAAACTTCAATTTCAACAAATTTATAATTTTCATGATATTTTTCTATAGGTTTTTAGAAGATTTCTTCATCTTTGTGAGGTTTTTTTTCAACTTCAGACATCACACTTTTACTATAAGTTAATTCGCGAAATTGTTATAACTCTTGGACCTCTAAATAAAGTAGCGTTAAATCGATTAGCAAGATGTCACTCATATTCCGTGAATCAAATTACATTATGTATAATATAAAGTTAACACTACTTACCTGTAGCCAGTATCCAATACAAGACATTGAAATATGTGCCTTCGCGTAGCACCTATGATATGTTCTCGGTTTTATTTTGATGAGAAAGTGATTATGTCCGTGCTCTGTGCTTCTAACTGTAGGCCTGCGACCGAGGTTTTCTGTGTTCGCAGCTGTAGGCACATTTAGTTAAAATTTTGTAGTTAGCACGGTATGATGTATACGTACCTTAAAATATAAATGCTATGCTAAATGTTGTTAGTATAATATATTTTATATTTTTCGTTGTATATGTTATTTATGGTAAACTTTTTTAAACTTTCAAGTAAAATTTATTCATTATCAAAAACTGTTGTTGTTAATAAAAGACAATACAGTACAATCTCAATAATCCTGCACTTCAATAGACCGACACGTCCAATAATGCGGCACCTTGCACTCCATATTTTTAAACAAGGACTACAGTTATAAAAAAAGCATGTAGAATAACACTAATAGAATACAAATAGATAGTATTCCCTAAAGCTTTATTTTATTTATTATGATTTTTTTCTATACAATTCAGTAATCAGAACATTCCATAAAATCCAACCTCTGGTTTGTTTAGTTTTTAATAGTGCCAGATTAGTGTGATTCTACTGTATTTGGAATAAATCTTCTGGGTACCCCAATATTCTACCCCAATGGGAAACGGTGTGGAATATACAATGAACTAATTAATAACTAATAGTATTACTCGATGTATGTTTCCCAATGTTACCCTATTACCAGAATGTGCTAGACAGACATGATACTTTAGAGCCCCGGTTGCTTCCATCCTTACCTGGTCGATATCCCTTCACTCCGCACAAGTCGTTTCGCCTCCTCCTTCATCATGCGAACCGCTAAGGATTGGAACTCCCTCCCTGCGTCTGTATTCCCCGATCAATATAACTTGGGCCTCTTCAAAACAAGAGTAAATAGGCATCTTCTAGGCAGTTGTGATTTACCACCTTGACCGCAACACCACTTACCACCAGGTGGGTTAGTGGTCAAACAACTGCCTATTAAGTTTTTGTAATGATTTTACTCAAAAAATTACTCGACCGATTTTAAAAAATCTTTCACCAATAGAAAGCGATTATTATCAGCGATTATTTTTTCATCTACATTACACCCGTGCGAAGTGTACAATATAGATGTCCATCAATTAGTGCAGAAACATTTGTTTAGAAGAGAACGCTGCATCATCATTTGAGGAATTAATAGGCTCTGTTTTGCAGGTCCTTATGTAGAAATTCGGTAGTACCGCTTGTGTCAAGTGGATTCGCTGAGTAGTTGTATAACACAGAAAGTCATTAGGAATCGTAGGGTTGTTCATTTCTAGACATCGAAAATAAATTGTTGAATTAAATTTTTCAATAATCAAAACAAACGTATTTTATCGTACTTTTTTATTACATAGCAGACAACCGAGCTGGTGGGTTAATGGTAAGTAGGTAATCACCACCACATGGACAAAGCGTCTTAGATTTGTTGTCGGCCTGTAAAAAATGTATAGGCTTTTAGCTACAAAACTGAACTAATTAATAACTAATAGTATTACTCGATGTATGTTTCCCAATGTTACCCTATTACCAGAATGTGCTAGACAGACATGATACTTTAGAGCCCCGGTTGCTCAACTCTCCCTTTCTCCTATTCTGCCTTCAACAACCTTAGATTGACATATTTCTGGCCACCTCTATGTCCCCGGCTCATTGTCGTAAAACAAAGTACAGATAATAAACATCTGTATGACATTAGCGGTGGTCGCAAGCAGCAAGCAGTACCGCAGTTGCCGGCGCGGTTGTACACATTGCTGGCGCTTCCCTTCCCAGATCAGCAAGTCGGGAGGAGAGAGATCGCACGAACACACAGACATACCCACCGCGCCGGACACTTCTCCAACCCTTTATAGCGTGCGTTTATATTTTAAAGTACTGCACTTGGACACGGTGGCTGATGACAATATAGTTGATAGCAGAAGTTAACAGTGTAATTTGAGATGTTTTTAAAAAAATGCTTGGTGATGATCAATGGAGAAAAATGTTACGATCCTAGGCCTAGCGAGACGATATGAGACGCAATTTATTTTTTACATAAATATGAAAATTCAAACAAATAAATATCGCATAATGTTAAATTCGAAAAGGATTGAGATCCCCACCGATGATCTATACCTAACGTGCATCCCATAGAACAGTTTCTAAAACAACTGACAAATTGATTTCCAAGTTAGTGTTTACCAGAGATAACTTTGAGATCAAAACGCTGAATAACGAATTCAGGATTAAAATGCCTGCCTATTTATATCCTAACATATTCATTCGCCGATTTGGAGATGGAACAGCCACCGTGTCACGCAAGCACGCAAAGCAGCACAAAATTTAAATTTAGCATTCTGTAATCAGCGATCCTTTTATAAAATTACTCAAAAAGCTACACACAAATTCACTGCGCACAGCTTTTTGCAGCAAACGTTCAACGTATTTTAGACTATATTTCAGTAGGAAAGTATAATACACAAGCTTGATATCACAGAGCACTGACAAATCACTTGCACATCAATGATATGCATAGCATAACGCACAAATAATTAAATTGTACCTACGATAAAAAAATTAATGCCCCAATGATTGTTCTAGAATATTGAATTTTTAAATTTAGTTTTTTAAACGTATTTTATCTATCTAAATATTTTTCGTTTCACCAATCTAGAACCGAGCAAAGCAATGCCCAATTAAAAAATATCAATATCCCGTAACTTTTGTAAATTCAGCTCGGATCATCTGCTCACCTTAATTCTTGCAGCAGTCTCGCTTATAAGTGACTTAAAAAATATATTAATGACTTGTCATTACTATTCCGACGTCAGCAGGAAGCACAACGATGGCAAACGCTATCGTCACCACGTCTCACCCGACTGCAACACAGTCGCATCCCTCGACTCTTCCTCATCGGAGTCGCGCAACGGCCTCAATCGTTACTATCGGCAGGCCTGGGAAGAGCTACACGAGGCCGCCGGTGGCCGCCGCTCCAGGCGACACGATAGAGAAGCTCCAAAGGACGGGTCTGAGTTAGTAGTCTCCGATGTGTACCCAGCCCCAAATAAGCGGCGACACCACCATCACCACCACCGGCCCGACTGGCAACCAAGACACCACCATAAAGATAAATCTAGGTATTAAGTTATAAGCGGAGGTGGGAAAGCGGATAATCAGTTTAACGCCACGAAAGTAAACATTAATATTACTGTTTCCTCTATGTATGGATACTGTCATACCGAAAATATTTTAAGGAATTTTGTCTAAAAAAAAGTAGTGGCTCGTATCCGGCTCAGATTGACCAAAAATGAGGACGTTTCAAACTGAATTTTTGTGTAAATATCTTTAGAATGATGTCAAACGATTATCATTTTAATTTAACCCGCCTCTGTGTATTAAAATAATTTTATTTCCTAAGATTTAAAATGCTCACATTCGTGTAAGTAAAAAGACTGATTCGACAATCAGATCGAAACTTTTGAAAAAACTCGATTATTAAATGAAATAATGATAAGATAATATTATTAATATGTATAATCTTTTCGATTTCTTTATATTTTGGGCGTAGAACATTATGTTAGAAATCAACTCGTTTAGTTTTTAAGCAATAATTACTCCCGGTTTCTGGAACGTTGGTTAATGCAACAATCCGTAATAAGTAGCTGTCAATATAATGTTCTCATCATAATATCAAACAGAATTAAGTATCTTACCAGAAACCGGGATTTAATAGGACCAGTTAAAATAATTTTTAAGTTAAACCGCCTCGTTAAATCTCATAGCAATTCAAATCAGATTTCATGATATTATTAAGCTTATAAAAATCTGCTTTTAGTTACCTTATTCTTAATTTTACTTTGGAGCAGAATGTATTAAATTTCCTTAAGTATAACAATGAATAATTGGACATATTGCAACTATGATTACCTTGATCTTTTCTTAAAGAATCTTATTTATTGTTTACCTCTAAACTTGAGATGTTATTAATAACTTGGCGTAGATGTAAAGCTATGTAAAGATAAGATTGAAGAGAATCATTGTTCTGTTATTATTATGATGCAGTCCCAGTTTGGCCAAAGGAAGTTTTAAAGGCAGAAAAAAAGAATCAAAAATAGTTTTATTATCTAGACGGTTTCTCAAAAGTTATAAACTAGTTACAGATATGTGTCATTAACTCCTTGAAGTCTCGCTATAGTCTTATTAGGGCATGCTATCCCAATTTAATTTGTAAAACACGCCACATTTCTTCTGGCATAGATCTATAAACGAAAACAACTTCTAACTAGGTAAAAATACAGGTGCAGTTGGTATTTTTTGTTTTTTCAATTTTTATTAATAACATTAAGAATGTTTTAGGTTATATTTTTAGGAAAAAAGGTATCGTATCAAAATCTAGGATAAATAGCCATGTCTCATCAATCCCCCCCTTACACTTTTAATGTATTTATGGAATATTTATATCTGTGTAAATTTATATTTATAATGTGTTTTTGAATGAAAAACATTTATAACGTAACTTTATTACAATTTGTGACTACTAAAACTCTAATAGGTACCTTAGGTTAACTTTTGCAATTAAAGATATTCTTTTTAATTTTTTTGTTTATTGCAAATAATTAAATATATTGTGAAATGACCAAGTAAAGAAACGTATTCTTAGTTGGCTGCAAATAAAGAATTCTTCATATAATTAAAGAAGGGGTAGGGATCAGAAAGGTGAGTTTTTATTTTACTAGACTCATCTCTTAAGAATGATGGCACTCGGCCGCTTGTAGCTCATAGCAGTAATACATAAATCCTACGAATGGTACAAATATATTTTCGGTATGAGTTGAATAGTGAGTACAATTAATAACACTGTAATCTTCTTCAAATGTAAGTAGGTATGTGCCATTAAAGAGGCAAACATTAGACTTAAGATAGATATATTTTTCTTTCTTTTTTTTTTGCAAATATGGATTATATTTTTGATTTAACATGAATTTAAATTTCATCTCCGGCAAACAATGGCAAACTTTGTTACATTATTTATGAGGGAATATATATTTCCTTCATTTTATGTGTTGACACAGTTTGCCAATGTTTTATTAATTTCGTTATTATTGTATAAATATATTTGATTGTATTGTAAACAAAATAAAACTTTGTGATAATGGAATTTGATTTTGTCTTAAACCTGTTCCATTCAGAAAATAATATTTGACAATAAATTCTGAAATTTTCTATCGGCTGCTTTAAAATCCATTTTTTTATTAAGTGTTCAAAGTTTTCATAATAAAATAAACATTTTGGAAAATCGTTTGGGGGACATATTTTTCATGGTAACTACTTATGGAAACTTAATTTTTGTGATCAGGTGGAAAATAGGGATTCCACTTTACGTGATCTTGCTCATATGTAAACTGTAATTATCGAACCTTTATAAGGTAATTAAAACCCGAAAAACAACCGCCCTGAAGGTTAACGTAACATTGGGATAAATAAAACATAATAATATATGTTTTATATATTTATTTGTGAAATAATCTATAAATTATAAAATAGGAGGTACATTGCATTGATTTCTAAATAACCAAATACAGTAACATAAGCATGCAGTTAATACGATTAAACATACACCAAGTAAAAATTTTGTGCGAACAAACTTAACGTGTTTACATCTTTTTTTTACATACGAATAAAAACATACAAGCACATTCAACAAAATAAAACATTAATAATAATAGATTGTAACTTCAGAATTTCTGTTACAGACGACATGAGTCGACTCGATTTCATATCGTATGTAATCTATTCAAGATGCTTCTGAGACAAGATATAGATTAATTTGAAAAAAATAAACTTGTTTACACCGCAGTCCTATCAATTAGCACCGCCAGCTATATTTTTATAATCTTCGATGAGAGGGACAGAAGTTATTTATTAACTGCACGTCGCATATAATACTTAAAATGTTCTTTGTGATAAAATGAGTATTTACAATCTAATTTCACTATGTATTTAAAAGAAATGAGAACTTTCAAAATAAAATACAAGAAAGTAATCTCTGTATGGACCGGCGATGTTTCTACTAACATTTATTTATAAAATGAACGAATACTGATTTTGGGAAACTATAAAACAGTTTACGTTACGTTTGAAATAAAGGTCTGACCGCGGAATACCGAAACGATACTCATTTGAGGGCTTCTTAAAATGTTTCTGTCTTTCATTTTACCTTCGTAATGAAAGAGTTAAGAGATACTTTTAAGTACACCTCAATGTTGATTAACGTTTGAGAATTCGGCCGTGAGAATATTTGAAAGGCTTTTCAAAATTGATGACTACGCAAATTATACTAGGTTCTACTTTAGGCGCTAGTATCACTGCAAGGGATTGCTAATTGAATAAATTATCGATGTTTAATTTCACTGAGCCTCAATAAATTATACTAAAATTGAGATAAACGGTAGTCAATAAAAGCTGATGCATAAAAATGGTTATTAAATCCGTGCCTTTGAAAGCACAATGAGTTATTGAGGGTTAATGAAGAATACAATTGATCAAATTACAAATGCGTAGGTAAAAAGGTCGTTAGTCTAATACATAAAAATAATAGGTAGATAAAGAATCACAAAATAGACTGTAAAATACATTACTAGTCAAAAAATACCAAAAGCCCAAAGCTTTAAGTCTGTCTAATTATCAGAATTTTCTTATTTAATATAGTACAATACCGAGGTTATAAAAAAATAAGATAAACATGATAATAAATCGATTTAAGTGTATAAACAATATAAAGCATTGTAAAACATATTAAAAATTTCGTTATTTGTTTGTAAGTCGATGACAACAGCCGCTTTCAAACAGTATAACGTAGCCGTAAATAAACGGCTACTAAAAATATTGTAGAAAGAGAGAAATTCATCATATCTCATACATTATTTAAAAAAAAAATGTATGAGATGTGATAGCATGGTGTTCCAAATATAGCACACACTTCATGAAGCACCTAGTGTTCGTTTTAACAACATTTATTCATCAACAACAAACATTGATGTGGTGTCTCGCTCATTCGTACCAGGACAGAAAGTGAGGCAAGCTGCTGTTGTCAGCGACTTAGAAGAAAGAACGGGTTAATACCTATCATCTATGTTATATTTCCTAAAAACAAACTTATTGACTAATATTTCAGTTAGAATATATTGAAAATTAAAACTTAACTAAAATTGTCAAACGAGTCGCTCTTGAAACGTTTTGAAAGCAATGCCAAGGAGATCATAATTTTTGTGTTGCGTCCATTTACATGAAATAGAAGATTCAGGGCAAGCCGTACCGCCATCTCTTAAAGCAGTATTGTTATAGGAGTCCTTGATAGAGACAGAGTTTTTATTATGTTATCACGTTCAAAGTAGTAGTAATAATATTGCTCTTAGAGTTCACGGTACAGCCCCGAGTTCAACCAATAATTTGACGTTATACACATTTTAGAAATGTCAAAAATTAAAAAAAAATAAGTATTATTAAATTAGTCTTTCGAAATTGTTAAAGCCTCAATTGTGTCAAATGTTAAAATTATTATCAACTCATTTGCAATTTCTTGCTATAATATATATCACAAGCGTCCGCCACGGATACAAAATCCCACTAAATGAAGTATTTAGAAAAGGTTTAATCTATAACGCCTAAGCTGCACCCACTAGCGCATACAAGCTAACATGAAAAAATAAATATACTTTTTTACATTTGGTATATCTAGCACATCATTCTCATTCTCTTTGTGACATCAATTGCTATACATTGTTATAATGTTAAGACAGGCCCGCTTTTCATAGCTTAGTTTTCCGTTACAAGAAAGTAAGAAAAGGCGAAATAGACTTCTTAGAAAAAAGTAATTCTTATCAGACTTAGGGCTAACATTTCTTTTGTTACCATAGAATTAGGGATATTTTGACATTGACAGATTGGATATTAAAGAACTGTCAAAAATAATATCTATCCAATCAATAATTATTAGCCTCAAGTCTGTAAATAAAAATATATATCAGCTAAGCGTCGAGTGTCCTATTAGAATTCTACGTTATTTACAATATAATATTCTTAAAGCAAGATATAAAAAAATAGTATAACTGTATGTAAGCATTACAGTTATTTTTTCAATCTACAAACTAGCTGCAACCGCGACTTTGTAAGTAAAACAATGCGTAATGGACCATTTAGGAATTACGATTGAAAAACAAAAAAGCGAAAGTATATAAAGAGTACTTTGTACTAAAGAGGGCGAGAATTAATCTCTATTGGCTACAGTTTAGGTAAAAGTAGTCCTTAGGGCCTCCTGTGCCCGAAGCATCGAATGGGTTAAGTGTTGAGTCCCTAGGCAACACTAGCTTCAATAACCGAAATTTTGTCTTGGGCCTATTACTGACCCTTGATGGCCCACAAGCCTATTATCTAGTCCAAACCAGACAATGCATGCACAATATACAGACAAAAATCTAAAGAGGACTTGTAATTTTGCCTGTGCTATCGCTGCGGATAGTTTGGAAGATGTGCCGAAGTCCACATTATAGGGGCATTGGTTCTAAGGCGCAAACCGCGTCTCGTACCTACGCGGTTTGCGCCGTTGCGTTCGGTAGGCAAGATTTTTCTGCCCATCACCGAATCAGAAGGGGAGGTTTGTCTCAACAACTATGCTCAAGTGTATTTGGTGATCCAGCACCACGCTAAGGGATTAGTTTCTATCCAAAGGGATGAAGGTCGCCGTCAGTGCTGCGGTAGTTCGATAACGCATATCCCGTGGCCCTAGCCTGGAGACGAGAGGAACAGGGTTCAGTAGACAAGCGACCGCTTTTTCAGATTTCCCTACTTACGATAAAGATTTACACAAATATGTTTTGTGATTGAATCTATGGTGACTAAACATATATGCCTTGCAGCCCGCATATATACCGGATTTTGTGGTTAAATACATCATCTAAACATATTTTATGTTGGACATTATTCAAATACTGTTGTTTTTTTTTTGAAATTTTGCATCCACGAATTCAATAATCGAGATGTATTATAAATTTGATGCATAGAGGACTGTTCCTATGTGGCATGTTGCCTTTTTTTGCTTGTATCTAAACTGTATGTATTATATAGGCTTACAGGTGATTCGGCACGATTTGTCATGGAGTGGTTCCGGTATCTATAATCAAATCTTACTAGTTTTAGTCCAGGATCCCTCGTACATTTTTGAACTTGATTACTATCATTATTTTTAAATATTGTACATGTATATACTTGTTTTAATAAAATAGATATTGCTTTTAGAATATGCATCAAAAATTTGCATGCGATTCTGCTCATCCCTTGACAGGGTCGCATTACCAATTATACTGTAAGGAAACGATTCCAACAATTAGACAAGCGGAGTATAGTTAGTAAAATAGTTTCAATAATGATGTTCGAAATTTTATATTTACTGATAAGTCATTCTTCTTCGCTCTGGATCTGATATATTACAAACAATAAATTATATACAAAAGTGGTGGTAAAACTCTACCATGAAACTTCATAAATTCCACGTTTTAGGAAATTTAATAGCTATACGGTTCGTGCCCAATAATGCATCGAAAATTATATTTTGAACTATCGCGATCGTGCCGATTTACCTGTAACCTTGTATTAAGACAAATTATTTTGTAATAATTCTACAAATCAGCAATTACAAATTCCAATAAACTTTTTTCTTTTTACGATATAGGAATTCAGTCACGTTTATTTCACTAGTACAATCTTATACATCTTTGTATGTAAGATTTATCAGCAATTTGTGTTTAGCCGTTGACATTAATTATAATTAAATATATAATACAAAATATATTCATAAAATTATGTAAATTAATCTAATCGCCGACGCTACTGCTTGCGGCGTTTCGCCTTCTGCAAAAAGATAATGGTTAAGGGTTAAGTTATTTCCAAGAGATATATAATAAAAAAATGAAAGTACATATTAATGAATAGGTACTTGTTGGAAATATTAAAGTAGTTGGGGGGACATAAAAATAGCTGAAAAATACAGCCATTTTTATGTCCAACAAGATAAAAAGTGTAAGCTTTGTAAGTTAAAGCATTCAAACTATTATAATAAAATATTATATAATACTAGCGGACCCGCTAGATAGATTTGAATATGCTATTTTCAGACATATAGATTTGCAGGGGACATCAATTATTTTAAAAAAAGCTATAAACGTGCGTGCGTAATTTTCTGTATTATATTTTTTTCGGGATTTTTCCGATATTTTAATAGTTATTCTGTTATTCGGGTCATAGACGAATCTAACAAATAAGATTTCATTAAAATGTGTGTAGACGTTCTTGAGTTATAAATGGTGTAACTAACACGACGATATATGCAAGCATGTCCCCCGCTCATTTTTATGTGAGGGTACTTTGATAATTGTAGGGGTACTGAGGGCGGAGCACGAACGCCAATCGAAAAAGTATTCGAATCGTCAATCTGTCAGTTGTATGAGAAATCATTTGAAATTTCATACAAGTGACAGTTCGACGATACGAATACTTTTTCGCAAGTTGTTCGTGCTAGGCCCTAAAACTTAAAGTAACCTTGGCAGTCAGCTACTTAAATCGTCTAATACATATCGGTTAGTCATCTAACATAATTTCGTAAGTATGAATGTAACAGAAGCGTAACTTCAAACAAAATGCACAAAGCAATTAACCTTTTTTTTGATATCGACAGACGAGCATGAGGTTCACTTGATGGTAGGTTACCTCAGCCACAGAACATCAGTCTGTGATGCGCTGTCGACCTATTTTTTACTTCGAGCATTGGAAATCAATCCGCGCGCAATGTGCACTTCACGGTTTTCCGTCGAACTGAATTTCAATATTCCTCCCGCCAGTTCAATGGCCGAATTTACCAAACACGGGGAAGACATGCTTACAGAAAATTATAAACATGTCGTCCAGGTGGATTAGAACCCACTACTCATCGATGCGCGCGCCATGTGTTCTACTAAACGCGGCAACGATGCCGTCGAACTTCATCCAAATAAACCTTGAATTAAGTTTTTTTTTTATTTACCCAACTGCTGTATTCATAGCCTCGTGAGCATCATGCCGCGCTGAAAGCTCAAGTATTTCGGCGACTGTGGCTGCTTCGTCCGCAGCTAAAACACAAAATTTATATCTTTATTTTTAGTTGGTAGCTTATATACTCAAAAGTCAGAAGTGATCAAAACTTATCGGAAACTTTTCAAAGATTTTTAAATATTTTTTAATGACTATAGGTCTATAATTATGTTGACCTTAAGCTCGTCTCATGACAATACAGATCCAAAAGCGGCAACCGTTTCAAAAAACTTAGTGGTTTATCAGATTTTGCAGTCCTTAAATGTATATAGGAAAATCAAATGTAGTATTTAGTATAATTAATGATAAGCATATGTTTTTTGAAACAACAAAGTCAATGCACAAAGCAAGATGCTTATATTACAAAATATGACACAAACATGAATGAATACGCAGCCTAGCTCGTGCGAACGATATTTTCAAGTTTCAACTTCAGCCGGTCTAGCATGACAACCGCGACAAAATTTTGTCGACCGTTTTCTCGTGTTTAATCGATTATCTCTTTATATCTTTCGGGTCTAACATGACACTTACACTTAAAACTCGACTTATAATGTCAAAGTAGAGATATTTGTCGACGAGATATTTCGTCTATCAAAGTTATCGATGTCGATAATATATCTTATATCTTAGTTTGTCTTCATTCGTCCGCGAGATATTTCGTGACGGTCATGCTAGGCGGGCTGGTCTGTACCTGGGCTGGGCTGATCTCTAAGAGCAGCATTATTGCCATCTTACTTTACGAGAGAGCGTGACAGCACGATACATTATATTATATAACTCCGTCTTGTTCTATCAAAGACTCCTGTAATAATGCCGTTTCAAGAGAGCGGTAAGGCCCAGTACATACCTTGCCTGAAATTGCAATCCTTTGAATAGCACTGTTCCAATTCATTGAAACTTATTTTTCCTCTTCTTAAATAAATCGACGAGAAAGACTTTTACAGAGGAAAGCGGCTGGTCACGAAACCCCTCTAATCTAATCACTCACCAGAGAGTTGCCGTGAGAGTCTTCTCTCGAGTTTTTCAAGTCTTCTGTGACAACAATGGTCTCTTTTATCGCTGGCCCTTCTGATTGACTCATTGATTGTCTGTGTAGAGCTGCCCGCGTGCGTTTCTAGTTAATAGTATGATGTGCAAATTAGCATGTTTTCATTGCGAACTTCTAATAGGCTATCATAGCTGTTTATAGAAATCACTCGAAATAAAAGCGTTCTGTAGCTGATATAGTTTTAACCACACTGTTGAAGCGATAAGTGTACAGCCGTTAGAAATTCACAATTGTAGCTGTACATAAAATGTAAATGACATGCGGACTAATCATAACGTTTATAATTTCCCAGTTTGTTGTATGATTTTCAAGTACGGTACAGTGATCGAAGTACTAGGCACTAGGATTTGAGGTCAATGATTATCAATTTATTTCTAGTTTTAGTTATTTCTAAATAACGGATAAAGGATACAAAGGTTTTGCAAGTACCAAAAATCAATGTACCTTACTCGATCATAGGTACGACAACAGAAGCATTGTATTATGGCATAAACAGTAAGACAGCGACTAACATCGATCAAATTAACAATAACAGGCGAATTAAAAGATTAACTTTTAAAGTATTTTGAAAACTTACCAATGATGTCACATGGGGGGCTGTAGCAGGCTGGTGGAGGGGGCACTGGGGGAGCTTCGTTGCTAACGGGTGGGGGAGGTACTGGGGGAGCTTTCACTGAAATATGGGGGGTTCTTTCTACGGGGGGCGGGGGTACTGGGGGGGCCCTCAACTCTCGCACTGACATCTGCGAGCGAGCATCGACTGGAGGCGGAGGTACCGGCGGTGCTTCCAATGTCCTCTTTGAGCTGAGTCGCTCTTGATTATTCTGCTACGAATCGAATAATTACAATCAATTGCAAGATTAACATCGCCTAAGAAAGAAGATGCAACATTTCAAGTGAAGTTTACTTTTAATAGTAATTTTTAACATCAAATGAAAGTAATTATAATTAAAATTTTAACTTAAAAATCCTTGAAATGTTGTTGCTCCAATGACTTCTTAGAATTTAGTAGAACAACAGATTATTTCTCGTTTTACGTATACAATTAATATAACCGAATAACGCACAGTCGAAATAAATTAAAAGAACTCAAAACTCAATGTCACCATCTTGAATAATACAGATTTGGTTTTTTTGGTATAATTATTATTTTCTACTAGCAATTGCCCCCCACCCCCCCTTGTGGGTGGAATTTCGTAAAATCCGTTCTTAGCTGACCTCTACTCGGCGAAAGGAATATTCCTACCATATTTCAAGTCGCTACGCCTTATGGTTCCAGAGATATCGTGATGAGTGACTATATAGGTGGGAATCTCTTTTATATATATATAGAAGATAGTATGCCTCGACCCCCTCCGTGATATAACGGTAGGGACGGTGCGTTTAGCACTGGTGGTCTTGGGTTCGAATTCCAGGTAAACAAAAAATATATTTTTTTATGGAATAGGGGGCAAACGGGCAGTCGGTTCACCTGATGGTGATTACCGGCGCTCATAGACATTTGCAACACCTGCAGGACTTGCAGGTGCGTTGCCGGCCTTTAAGAAAAAATATCAGTGTAACAGACACATAAATCGGTCTGCCCCATGCCCCACTCCCCTAGTGGGAATTCACAACACTTTTATAGTATGTATTTTTTATATCAGAGGAGGCAAAAGAACAGGCGTATCATCTGATAGTAAGCAACTACCGCCGACCATGGACATGCAACACCAGAGATTTTGAGGACGAGTGGCCGGAATTTAACCTTTTAAGCGCTTGGCTAAATATCAATTGCTGTACCACGCAGTTCATAGCCTCATAGGACAAAAATAGAACAAAAAAACATGCATGTTCTCCGTCGTAAAAATAGACACAGGGGTTAGGGGCACGGAAATATTTGTCGCATAAATGCGTCACTAGCAGTCAAAGGGTTTAATAATCTTTTACATAAAATGCATTGATTTGATTTTTAAGACGGTACATTTTTGTAATGACTGTGGTTTGTATGATATAAAAAACTCGCTAGCATACGTAAAATGAGAATAAGGCAGAACCACGTGCAGGGTTCTCTCCTGGCAATAATTAACAGAAGAAATCTTTCTCTAAGTAGGCAATGTTTCTTAGAAAAAAGATGTCCACTATTAAATTTTTCTGAGAAGCAAATCATGCACTTGAAACATAGACACAAATCATACATAATTCAGAACAAAAATTTATCTGTATAGCTATAAAATTGTGTTTGGCAATAGGAAGTAAGAAACCGTAAATTGCCGTAAGCAAACTGTTCAGTCTGAAGTTTATATGAAAACAGCTCTTTATTTGTTGAAATTAGTAATCATTTACTTATTTACAATTAAAGGATATATATCGACAGAGTGAATTGCAATAAATAAAGTCATTCGAAACTGATGTCCATTCAGAAAATAAGTAGACAGGTACCTTAAAAGAAAAATAAAAGGTATGCAATGGTTTCAAATGAAGCGATGCTGTGTGACTGAGCGAGACAAGACAACGTACAATTAGCGTATGATTGGTGCGAAAGAGATGAACACAGCATGCGACTCACGATATTGTATTTGATATGCTTTGCTTACGTGCGTCGTCAGGTCCGGTTCCGATACACACTGAAAATTTAACTAATGTTAGTCAACCTGTGTCCTTACGTGATTTTTTTAAAACAGTGCCAACATCCCTGAAAAACCAATAATTTAATCGCCAAAACTAGGACACGGTGTTATTATGTTTATTAAACCAACTCCATATTTAAACTATGTTAAAATTTGTAATTTATGTACAATATAATATTCACATTGTAATGAATTGATTAGAAATAAAATCAATGGATCGGATGCGTGGCTGCGCTCTATGGTAATATGTCTTGTGCTAGTTGAACTCACTAAATACTGTTACTGTTTATATTTACCTTGTACCGAGGTCCAAGACGCTTGTTGAAATAATTTGAGATACTCTTTATGAAGCTCTTAGGCCGATGCTGTCTCGTTAATTCTGGGTCAGAAAAAGATGATTGAAGGGATATGGAAGTGCGGGGGTGTGTTGATGGTCTGGGAGGGACCGCTGGGAAATTTGAAGGTGGAAGGATGGGCATATGAGAGGCCCCCAGTACAGGGGAGGGCGGCGCTGGCAATAGCGGCGGCGGCGGGATTGGTGGCGGCATAAAACTTGATGGCGAAACTCTGTTCCTTCGAGTGGACTTCCTACAAACTTTAGCCCCGCCCAATCGTTCCAACACCAGTCTTCTTACCACTTCAGTCTGTTCTTCTCTTTCTCGTTTCAACTCTTGTACTTTGTTAACTTGTGAGTGATTTTCAGCTACGGGATTGCTAAAGTTTGTTGAAATGGACCAATTCTTGTCATGTGATGGAGAGATCATACTTCGAGAATTAGCCCCATTGAAGGTTTCGCTTGCCGATCGACAAATTGCTGGCGAGTATGTTCGTAAATTATGTGACCTTGTTGCATGCATTTGTATTGGACTGGTAATGCTGGGAGTGTAGGTAATTTTTTCAGAGACTACGGGTGGTGATAGATCGTCTATATAGTTTCCGTTTCTGATAGCACTTTCGCTTGTTGACACATTTTTTTTATCCATAAAACCTAATAAAGATGACGAATTGTCCATTAACGTTAATGATTCCAAATGGATTTTTGTACTATTTACTGCCTCATTTAAGCTTAGGCTACTATCATTTCTATTTTTCATTACTTTATAAGACGAACTGCTCGAATCGTTGCCAATATTCGTCAACTGTTGCATATTTTCACTAGAATTGGAAGTAGATAATGGTTTTGACATTATTTCAGTATCATTCAATAATATGCTTTCTGACTTTGATTCGGGGCTGTCTAAAAATTCGAGAGTTTCTGATAAATTCGATGTAATTTTGTCTAGCGTATCATTTGGGTCAGACTTTATTGTAGTATCCGAATATACTCTCTCTATAAAATTCATAGAACGATCTTTGCTTGTAGAATATGGCTCGTAGTCATCATCAACTAATTCCATGTAACCATCGTTACAAGGTGTTGGTGCAGCCGCTATGGAGGGATCTTGATCACCTTCATCAGCGAACTCAAAATGTTCGGGTGCATTTGAATAGACAACTAGTTCTGGACTATTGCGGCCACACACATGTGTCGATATACTTTCTATGTTTTTGGCGTCATGTATCAATTTGGGACCGCTTAATGTTCTAGGATTTTTGTTACGGTTCCTTTCACCATTGTCATCAATTCCGCATTCATCTAAAACTACGCTTTCCGCTGCCCAGTCAGATAATTCTGTTTCGGTGAGGGCTAAAGTTGTTGCATCTTTACCAGACTCTGATGATTCTAGTTCGACTTCGACTACCGTAGGACCCGAATCGGTCGCTGTTCCTGATATTTTTTCACCCGCGTCATCTATTATATTACTGACTAGAATTAAACTATCTAACTGTATTAACTCCCCACCTTCGTCGTGAACTTCGACCCTTGGCACAGATTGGTTAGGTACAGTTTCTGATTCTGAGGAGTCATCTGATAAGGAGTCTGTCTCTAAATCGGGTTCTTTCTCATCTTTGATAGGTTCATTCCAATCTTTTTTACAAAGTGGTGAATCTCCTTTTGTGAGCAAATCTACAGGGACATTATTGCACAGATTTTTTATTATATCCGGGATATCTGGTCGCGGTTTCTTCTCTTCGTTAGTTAGTTGGTAAGTTAGATATGGTGACACCGTTTGTGGTGCTGGTGTCGCAGGGTGTAACATTTTTTGGAATTCAGTAATGTTAGAGCGGAATGCTTCGAGTTTGCTGTCTAACTGGGAGGTGGATTCAGATTTCCTGACTGTTGGGGGACTAGGTTCACCTAATAAGTATTTTCTCTTGAGCTCCAATGCTCTTTTAGTTGCTAGACCACCAGCTGATTTCGTTCTACTAAGTGGGTAGTCTTGAGGGGGTGGAACGACTAGGGAGGGAACTTCAGTGACTAATATAGCTGGCGGCGATGGAATAACTACGCTTTCTTCGCGAGCGAATTCACTATCAGTTGAGACTTCAGTCGCCGATGATTTCTCGTCGTCACTCGAATCACTATCTTCGTCAGACTCCATCTATATTAAAGTAATGGGTAATAACAAGTGGTTAAATCAAATAATGTCGTTATATTAATATAACAACGTAGTTATCTGTTAAAAGAATCAATGTTTTGATCACAGCATGGACATTCGAGCAGATGGGTAGAGTGGGAACCTGATGGTAAGTAATCACTAAATAAAATGTTGACAAAAATCAATGTTGCTATGTCTATCTTTCTAGTAAGTCGGCTATACTATAATTTGTAACGATATTACAAAATATTAATTTATGATGATATTACAAAATATTAATTTATGAGAAGACGTGATAGCGCGATACATTGCTGTTTTATCATTGCTCTTTCCAACTTGCTTTGTTTCTACAACAGCGATTTCAGAATTAAATCACTAGATGCCATCATATACATATTTACTGGAATCTTCCAGTAAGTATTGTAGAATACAGAAATTATGTAGTGTGGAAAGATCCTCCGAATTAAAGCTACTGTATGTAAAGTCTAAAAAACTAAATAGCGACAATAAAACCATAGCTCCCATATAAAGTTAAGAGAATTTATAATGTAGTATTGCCTTAAATAATATCATGAAAAATATCATAATTTATGACTGTACAGGATTTCTTCTTTCTTTTTAAAATTTCACTAAAATGTGTAAATCCTTAAAACAGAATATTACTTTATGTGGGATCTATAGTAAGCAGCGTCTTAGGAAGGTGCATAGTAAATTCCACACTAACTTACCATAGGAATCTAATATATACGCCATCATTAAAACCTATACTAAAATACATAACATAAAAACAACATACACATTATATGAGATATCAATATAAAATTGCATAGATATTTAATATTTTATGAATATACGAGTAATTAAGTATATAAAAATGGTCAATCATAAAGATATGCAAAACTGCTAACGAATTTAGGGAGATATATGTACAGTGGTTTAAAAAAATAAATATGAAGATGAAAAGGAGGCGAGATCAAAGAAAACTCGTTAATCCGTCATCGTCTATACAAATGTTAAAGTAATAGTATTCTGTTGATCCAAAACGTTTTCTGATAATGTTTCATTTATGTACGTATATACAGTCAATTTTTATTCGAAAACGCAATGGAAAATAGATCAGTAGAATATAAATCGATCCGCCCGGAAAGCTACGCTCTCCCACTGAAAGTTGTTTCGTATTTACCGGATATGAAAATGGTATTCACAATTCCCATAGGATTGAGCATCGGCATTCTTCGGGAATTTCCGATTAGAATCTTAGTATAAAATGATAGAAAGCTTGATATATCGGTACGAAATCTTGTAATATCGGAACGGAAAGTTTTCGAATGATCGTGAATAACCCTACAGGAATATTTATCTTTAATTATTTAGCATTACAAAACATAAAGTAGATAGGGAATACCCGGCATGAATTATTTAGCATTACAAAGGGTAAAGTAGATAGGGAATACCCGGCATGAATTATTTAGCATTACAAAACGTAAAGTAGATAGGGAATACCCGGCATGAATTATTTAGCATTACAAAGGGTAAAGTAGATAGGGAATACCCGGCATGAATTATTTAGCATTACAAAACGTAAAGTAGATAGGGAATACCCGGCATGAATTATTTAGCATTACAAAACGTAAAGTAGATAGGGAATACCCGGCATGAATTATTTAGCATTACAAAACGTAAAGTAGATAGGGAGTACTCGATATGAATTCTTTAGCAAAATAAATAAAAATGTTTCCTTTGATCTTGCCGCATAGATGTATAAGCTTGCATGAAATAAACAACAGCTACAAACAGTAAGTTAGTGTGGGTTTCACTCTTTTAGGCCTCTCACCGTCGCCTCATGTTTAATAATGCCTAAAGCATGCAACCGTTATTTACCAGGAAATTTGGAGTTAAAACAATTTACTTTTCAATTTTGTCTAACATTTTTCTGATACCGTTCATCTGAAAAAGCGGCAAGAGATAAGATGTAGCGAACCTTTCAATGCACAATAGTCAAGAAGAGTGAAAAATATAATATTTGGCAAAGAGAAAGGAAAGATTTTCTCCATATCTCGCGTGAATATAAGAAAGGTTCGTGTATTTGAGGCGACGGTGTGGGCAATTCGCACCTCCCTACCGCCGTCGGTTGTATTGTTAACAGATGCAGCAGCGATGTACCTCGCTGCTGGTATAGGGCGGTGGCGCATCAGCGGGCACTTCCCTTCGTCTAGCTTCGCGCGCCTCACGCATGTTTGAGAGCGACTCATTGCTAGATTCAGCGCCTAGAACATTATAAAATATTAAATCAGTATTATATGTAGTATTAAATGGATTTTGCAAGATAATTATGACTTATTTGATTTATTGGAAACAAAACAGAAAAATGAATGATATATGAAAAGGAAGACTTACGGAATACTGAAATGTTAATCAAAGTTGAGAGTTCTTATATTATTCATGTTAACTTCAGCTATGGTTTGAAAAGCACATCAACTGTTGCATTCTAAGAGCATTTTATATCGGCTTTTATATAGCATCAGAATGAATCTTCATGAATTTGAAATGAATCTTGAAAATGTTCTAAATGGCAACATTCTGCTGTTGTATAGTTTCACATATAAACCTTCTTAAATTTACATAAAAAGCTCAAAATGGAATGCGATAGAGATCTTCATTTTGCTACAATGCTTCATAAATTAATCTTCGATTAAAAATCAAAGTAAATTTCTTAAATTTACATAAAAAGCTATAAGCGGAATACCATAGCAATCTTCATTTTGCTATAATGGTTCATAAGTTGTCTTGTTATAAGCCATATGCAAAAGTTATAAGAAACAAGTTCAGTTAATAAGCGGGGAATTGCCTACTGCCTCCTTTTCATCAACCCATTTTATTGACCACTTCTAAAACATCTACTTTTTTGTTTTTAATATATTTTTTAACTGTCGCCACATACTCATTTTCCAAACAATATATTATATTTCGTGGTTTTAATTTTTAGTTTAACATTTTACTCTTTCATTTTATTTTTAATCACCATTTATTCTTACTTTGCTGGAGTGTTTTCAATCATCAACAAAAGTATTTAAAATCCGTGTTAGAAATAGCTGAAAATCAGCGCTGTGCATTTTGTTTTGACAGCTTTTTGCTGGGCCTGCAGCCTTCTGTATCAGCCATTTATTTAAGCCTGTTATTTTGATCATATTATTATTATTAATTCGGCCATTAACTACAATATAAATGCTTCAGACATTAAATTTTGTCATCTTAATGCCTTTTTTATTTTTCTTAAGTATAAAATATATGCTTTATTTTTATTTTTTTCTATAACAATGTGCAGTTTTACTATTGTCTATACATATATTTTTTGTTTTGGATTGCGTATATACACTCTAATAAGTAATTATATTTGGTGGTGTGACTATTTTTATGGCACTAGTTTGAAAGCAGGGTGGTTAATACATATTATTAAAGATTTTACCACGGTTCGCTGACTCTTCTTTTAATCTTCTGTTATTACTGTAGGTCTTAAATAGTTATTAAGTATTATTATATAAATTGCCAAACAAACAAAGTAACAACATGTTATTTTCTCAATATATCTCTGAATTTTTTTCCAAAATAAGTATATTTTGGTGACTGATTTGGTTTAGGAACTGATTTACCATCATCGGAATAATCGTCATATCCGTATGAATCGTCGGAGAGGTACATGTCTGAGGGCGGAGGGCGGGGCGCTTCCTCAGCGGCCTCGCTTCGATCCTCTTCAGCTTCATTATCCTCGCCATCCACGTTCTCTTCAGGGCTCGAGTCATCACTACGAGAAAAAAGAATATTTTAAGTACAACGGCTAAATAAATTACACTTAGTGACTTATTACTTCAGCCAGTACTAAGTGTAATTTACCCAGGATGAAAATATTGATAGTGATGTAAAGAAGAGGATCAGCTCAGGTTGGATGAAATGGAGAGAAGTATCTGGAACAACTTGTGATCCACGGATGCGTTTAAAACTTAAGGGAAAATCTATAAGACCGTGATAAGATGAAAAACCGTGAAGTGCACATTGCGCGTTTCGGTTTCAGTCTATGGATTTCCGAATGCTGGAAGTAAAGAGTAGGTCGACAGCGCATCATTGACTGATGTTCTGTGGCTGAGGTATCACCTACCATCAAGTGAACGTCATGCTCGTCTGGCGATATCTTACATAAAAAATAAGACCCGTCTTGATGTATGATTCTGAATGTTGGGCAAGTAAGCTGATGGATGAAAAACGTTTGCGGTAGCTGAGATGAGAATGTTGAGGTGGATGTGTGGAGTGACAAGATTAGATAAGATAAGAAATGACTATATAAGAGGAAGTTTGAGAGTAGTGCCAGTGAATGAAAAATTGAAAGGTAATCGTTTGGCTTGGTACGGGCATGTTATGAGGAGAGGTGAAGGGCATGTATCTGAAAAAGTTTTGAATATGAAAGTAGATGGGTATAGGGGAAGTGGGAGGCCAAAAAAAACATGGATTGACTGTGTGAAGAATGATATGTGTTTGAGGAGTGTGACTGATGAATGATGAATGGAAAAAGAGAACATACTGCACCGACCCCAACTAAAAACAAGGGAACAGGGCAGGAAGAAGAAGACTCTCAGCCACTTAGCATGCTGCATGCATCATCTTGTCACCAATATAGAGGACCTAAAGGAAGGATCCTCGACCAGTTGAACCACTTACTGGCCGGCTGTAAGGCCCCAGTGGTTGTCGGTGTCTCCGATGGGTCGCGGGTTCGAATCACGCCGGGACATGATTATCATAATTTTGTGTAAGCATATTTTCTCCATGTCTGGTAACTTCGGGCATTAAACGAGTGGGAGGAATATCGCCCGGGTAACGAACAACCGTCCATAGATGGAAGATTCTTGAAGTGTATTCTCTGCTGTATAGTCTATGGATTTCCGAATGCTCGAAGTAAAAAGTAGGTCGACAGTGTGAACGCGGAACGCACGCGGCACGGTATGTATGTATGTATCTATTATAAATAATTATTAGTCCTCTGTGTTAATGTATTTGATTGCTAATACAACCACAATTATTACTTCGATGATAGACCACCACAACAGACAGCGCATCATTGACTGATGTTCTGTGGCTGAGGTACCATCAAGTGAATCTCAAGCTTGTCTTATCTAACAAAAAAAAAATCTACCTGAGTTCGCCCGCTGCCGACGCTTCAGACGTGAAGAAGTTCCTATCGGTCCACTCATCCTCATCTATCTCTCGACCCCCGTTGTCTGACAGCTCTATGTAGATCCTTTCGGGGGTGTGTTGTGGGGTGACGTAGTCGAAGTCGCGTTTCGATAGGTTCTCTAAAACCGATTCGGGCACGTGCGTCGCGTAGTGACGTAGGCACACTAGACGAATACCGTACCTCTCCCGTGTGTAGTTTCTAGAAGAGACAAATCATAATGATAAACAAAAAAAAAATATTAATAATTTGTCTTTTATTAACGCGAGTATCACACATTTAAATAAAATACTGTATACCGGATTAAAACGCGATTTAATATTCATATTGTTTAAATTATTTATCCTGACGTTTCGGATGCTTTTCAGCAACCGTGGTCACGGGCAGACAGAAAGATGATCCTTTATTTAAAAATATTCATAATTGTTCAAAATTTTCTTGTAAGGGCGGTAGAGGTGTCTGCCTCGAAACCGTACCAGCAAAACCGCTGTAGTTTCGCCATGACTTGTCCGTTGTAAGACAGGCGGAACAGAAGCAAGACTGCATCTTCTAACGCATAGATTTTATAGACAGATTTCATAAAACTCGATTTTCCAAAGGCTTTTTCGTATTTTTTAGACGCCCCTTTTACTATGAATTATCGTGCATCTCACTTAATAATGAGTGCTCCAGTGCGGTGCGGGAGAACAGCATGCTTTTTGGCCTCGCCCACCAGTGAGTTCGAGCCCGCGACTTGTGCAACCTTAAAGCTTAGAAACCTGTGCTACGATATTCTAGGAAGCTATTAGCGCTTAAAAAAATTATATTGTGGGAGTGATTGTGGGAACGACGCGCATTGTTAACTAGTGCGAGTGAGACACAAGACATAAATTACTATATTTTGCGAATAAAACGCTAATGTAATTATTGTTGCTTGAATAAATGTAACAGTAATTGTGTTGTTGTCTGTTTGTTTTTATTATATCTACAGTTGTTTTATCCGCGCTTAAATGTGCCCGTACTAAAAGAGAAACAATCGAGCGAAAAGAGAGATTATCGCACGCCAATCTTCAAATAAAACAAAGACAGTTATTAATCATAATATTTTCAGTAAGTAAACATTTGTATATGATATAAAATCATTATTTAGTAAAAAAATATAGTATTTTATTCAAATTGCAATTTTCTGTAAATACAAATCGTATAAACATCGTATAAATCGCCTAATTTAATAAAAAGTCTGTCAATCTATCCCATTCTCGCACAGAAAGAGAACATGCGTGAAATCATGTTTCAAACAAAATTGAGTTCTATGTTCTCTATGTTAAGACATGAATTAAAATGTTAAGCGTAGTTCATAAGTATTTCGGATACGATTTTATACGAGTATAAAGAGGAAAGATTAATATTAGTATGTGTGACATAAACTCGCATTTTACGCACGCTTTTCCAGTGTGAAAATGGCCTATTTAGATCACGGAAAAGCGTGCAAAAAAAGCGCGGTTAACACATAAGCAACATACCCAGGTCTGAGTACAGTGTTGCAAATGGCACAGCGGAAGCAAGCCCGGTGTAAATGTAGCCCATCGGCCGTGATGCCTTCAGCTGCGTACACGCGTTGCTCGCAAACCGGACACTGCTTCCCAGTCGGCGGTCCGCGCCATACTTTCTTCGATGACTGCACAGCAATAGACGATAAATCACAGAACAGTCCAAGGACTGAATACCGTTTAATTCACTATGGGGAGTTATACCGGTATAATAAAGGTTTTTGTTAATATTCTTTCGTTTTTATTCATATTTACTGAAAAATATTACTCTTTAAAACTAATATGATGGTATCTCAGTCAGACACGTATTTTGGAAAATAAAAATTAACCGGTTTCAGTAGCTGCGCGTGTCACAATTTTGCGCGGTGGCGCTTAATCGATCGCAGTCAGCCAAAATCATCCTTATATTGTTCACATAAAGTTTAGTTTAGTAATTATATATATTAGTGGGTTTTGATGTTACAAAACGTCGTATGTACTTTGTGTGCTAAGCCAAAGTAACTGTTATCGCCGAGAACTAAGATATGTTATCAATTGAGGATCAGTGTAATTCAGCTAGTTTTGAGTTAAATAAAAACAACGAATCGAAAACAAATTGTAACTGTGTGCAGTGTTAGTGACTCCATTCATTTGTGAGAATTTCGATGATAACACAATCGATCCGGTACAAATTATGACGCATTGCACTTCTACTCACTTCTTCTGTTCTATGCTATAAATACATATCGCATCTTGAAAATCAAAGCTTCACTAAACGAAAACTGACAATTTTCAACTGTCAACTTATGAGATTTTTTTAGACTTCAATTTTTTTTATTAGATGTTAGATATCGATAGACGAGCATGAGGTTCACTTGATGATAGATAGGATCCGTGACAGAACATCAGTCCATACTCACCTCGAGATTTTGTTCGTTCGTTTGAGAAGTGCTAGGTTGAGACGATGCTGCATCTTCGATAACAAATTTCTTAGCTAACTTAGCGACCTAAAACACAAATTGTATAACATTTCAATTTATTTCAACTACAATAAAATACACTATACAGCCAACCGTACCAAACAGAATTTTACCGAAATTAACATAGAAGTTTATTTGTCATACAGTTTTCTTTTTATTTTTGTCCTATTTTAATGTTTATTTTATATCTCTCATTAACCAAAAATACAGTTGAAACACAGACCTTTTTCGTTCCATGCAAAGGTCGACCAGTATCATGTAGTTTTTGGTCTATTTTTTGTATGGTCACATCGATTTCTTCCCATTTTTCATCGTTCGAGTCACCTTCCTGTAGCCTTCGCTGTCTTCCTAAAAACTGTTACGGATCTTACGTTAAATTCGTTTGCTATTATATTTTAATACGATATGTAAAAGTCAAGTAGAGTACAATAATTAAAATTTATAATGACCTTCTAGTATCGGATATTTTAATAAAAAATTTTTTACAAATAAAATCGCGAATTATTCATTATCCCGTGAAATTTAAATTCAATGATACTTTCTACTTAGGGTCTAATTTCATAATAAGGAAGGAATATGTAAACCATATCAAAAAAAAAAAAAATGAAAAATTGTGTGTGTGTACCAGAGTACACAGGTAAGAAGTGAAACTTCTTTTATCATTGTTCTTAATATTACATTAAATTCTTTACGTCACTATACTAAACTTTGATAAAAAAGCAACATGGCGCGTAACCGAAAAACGTGACGATTTTCTTTTTTTACACTGCTACAAAATTTCTCCCATACGTCGATAAAGAAGTTTCACTTCAAAGATGGCGCGTAACGGAAAAATGTGACGCGTAATGAAAAAATGTTACACTAAATTTTTTTCCAACCCCGATAAAGTAGTTTCACTTCAACAAAAACCCTTTAGCAGAATTAACAACTTACTTGTTCCCTGTCCCACTTGGGCACTCTCTCCGCAGACGTGGGCTCCGGCCTGCCCAATCTATTCTCCGTAATCTTCTTCTCTATTTGCTTTACATTCCAGTCCTGCTGACTGATTTTCCCCACAGATCTCATGAGGTCCTTGGGTTTCGAAGCTTTGGCCGAAGGCTCCGCGGATGTATTGGATAGTTCCGCGGCCAAACGAGCGACCCTGATACCGCTTCCGCTTGCCTTTAGTGGTTCATTTATCGATTTACCCTCTCCCTGCAAAATTACAATTTATTATTATTAAAGACATATTGATACTGGCCTGGGGCCTTACCGCTATCCCTTAAAGCAATATTATTGCAATAGTCTTTGACGATAGAGTGAGACGAAGTATATTGCGCTCTCAACTTCTCTCGTACAGTAAGACTGATAAAATAAAACAGCTCTAAGAGTTCGTGGTACAGCCTTGAAAGCTTTTAATACAATGTTATTACATTTTAATTCTGAAAAACACACGTCATATTATAAAGGAAATATATTACATTACGGGCTCAAGTTAGATAAAAGCAAGGGTACAATAATTAAAACATCGAAAAACAAAACATCAAACTGTTAGTTTAAAACGTGAATCGGTCGAAACATGCACTGTAAATATTTTAAGAAGTTTAGTCGTGCATAACACACTTATTAGATTTAAAAGAATATCAACTGTAACTTGTGCACTGAAAATACTATTTTATTTTTATAAGATTTTTTATCATCATCACATATTAGTTTCATTTAACACGCTGATTGCATAATGAAACAATATTTACACGGTGTCTCTACCACAATCTAACAGAGCAGTATTATCAACATCTTACTTAACGAAGGAACGAGACAGCACCATACATTTTATATAGCTCAGTCTCGTTCTATCATCAAGGACACCGACAACAATACTGCTTTAACAAGGAGACCCCGCGTACTCGTCATCGCCGATTTGGGCCAAACCTATCCCACATGCAGGGCATGACTGTAAATGAAAGTAACCAAAGGGAGATTTATAGATGGCCAAGCGTTTAGGAGATATACAAATTTTAAGCGGCTCTCACAAGCGCAATACCATTTATGTTAGGCTCGTTTCCAAGCAGCCGTTCGCGTTGGTGTAGTAGTTAGAGTGTTTGGATGATGATGCAATGATCCTACGTTGGATTCTCCGTGTGAGAACTTTGAATATCTCCTAAGCGCTTGGCCATCTATAAATCTCCCTTTGGCTACTTTCATTTAAAGTCATGCCCTGCATGTGGGATAGGTTTGGCCCAAATCGGCGATGACGAGTACGCGGGGTATCCTTGTAAGAGAAGGTGGTAAGGCTCCTGATCGTAAATGTCCATGCAACACACACACGAATCTTACATAGTGTTGCAATTGCTTCTCCAGTTTGCGTACACGCTCGTCAAATTGCGGCGCATTTGCCCTGTACTGTTGAAGTCCGTAATCGTGTTCCAAGTCTGTATGAGGTGCGAAGTGAGTACGCGGGTCAAGCGACAAAAGCTGTAAACTTTTCTCGAAACGCTGCTTGGTAATTTCACGCGCTGCTTTTCTTCTACCGCCGCTTTTGGGCCGCTTCGATTCTGCGTTCTTCTTTTCCATCATATTTGAAACTCTCTGCATTCTGAAGGCCAATTCGCCCGAACTCCGCCGCTGCGACGTGGCTTCAAAACCTTGGCGGGGCTTACCTAATATTAATTCTGTAATTTTTTGCCGACGATCTGCCATTTCAGCATTTCCAATAGATTCTACCTTTTTTGGATCAGAACTGAAGGTATCACGTCGCTTTCCTTCAATAATATCCGCCATTTGTTGCCAGCGCTGGATTCTGTCTGGCGTGCCTTTAGCTTCGATAGACTTCAGACGTGCTGAAGGAGACGATTGACGATTTTTTGACTGTAGATCGAACAGGTACTTCATTTCTTTGATATTATGTCCCATTTCGGACGATCCTATAGAATTCGATCGACAACTATGTACTAAAGAATCAGAATTCTTTCTTCGCGTCAATTCATCAGACATGCGTCTAGGTTTAACTTCAAAAGATTCAGCTGAATTAGCTCTGACAAATTTCCTCCTCGTTTCAGATTTAAAATCTTCATTTTTCATTCGATTGCTTGAAGCAATTAAAGTGTCATCAGTATCTGTAGAATCTTGGAAAATGGAGGAAAAATCTGGAACTTTGATAGTATTGGGATCGAGGCCTTTAAGTCTTCTTGAAGGCTTCTTGTTTTCAGTTTGTTCATCAGAGAAGAATTTCGTAAGGTACCTTTGTTCCGGAGTTTCCTTGACACTAGTTTTGGAAGTGCCTTGAAGTAATTCCGTGAGGGATTCTCTGATAATCATCGGATCTGGAGACTCCTCAGGGTCCAAGAGTGCCAGAATTTGTTCTTGGAGTTCTCTTTGTTTGTCGGAATTCTGTTCATTAACAGCGATGGCATCGTGACCTTCGATGAGTCGAGCTAGCTGAGTGATGTCGTTAAGATCTAACTTGCCGATTTGTTTCCTTATATAGTCAACGGGATCGGTACTTACTTGTGGGGAGCGAGCGATGCGGCGTTTTCTTTTGGCCGAGTGCGACTTATCCGATTCCGCGGCATCTAAACAAGTATTGGGATAAACATGATTGCATAACGAATGTTTCGTTAAAATTTTTTTTGCTATTGGCTGTTTGATCTTACACGATCTGTGATCAATCGAAAATAAAACTGTGGGTTTGCTTGTAATGGAATGTGATGGATGACGGAAACAGATGAAAGAGAAGGGGAGATGAAGGATAGTGAGAGGAAGAGGAAGAGGAAGACGACGACGTATGAGGTATGTTTGCGCTTAGAAAAAGAAGTAAAACTAAAATAAATTAGATTTTAGTGAGATAAACCACTTTATTTGGAAGTCCATTAAAAATCCCACAAAATTGGGAGCTCGTCCGGGATAATATTGATTTTACCCAGCTTAATAATTGTATATATGTATTTATTATCGATATGGTGGGAAATATGTTCCCTTTACCTTAAGGGTCAAAAGGCCTATGTTAAGTAATAATTGAACGACCTTAGAATCTATTTACTTTGGACCTGAATAGCCCATTATATTAATTTTCTTTATCTAACAAAGGTCAACAGTTTGTATGAATCAGGAATAGGTAAGTCCTATGCGAACCTACGATATAGCGTCCAAGTATGTGACTGATTTATTTGAATATTGACAATTATGGAATATAAACTATTTATTGGTTAACAATACAGGTTTTTACAAAGTTTATTAACATATAGATTAGTGAACATTAATTTCTGTAAATCATTCCAAATATTAAACGGATACTTACGGGAATAGGCAGATGCGTTTTGATTTATTGAATATCGTAGACTGTTCTTCTTTTGATTTTCTTTGAGCTAAAAAAATATTAAAATAAATATTATTTTTGCGATATTTTCAAGTGCAAAATGAATATATCACATTTCATTTCTAGTGCAAAATGAATATATTCATTATTCACCCCACCCGTTTAAAGCTATATATATATATAGGCATTAAACGGGTGTTTTATAAGAAAGTTGTTGTTAGTTATATCATTTATAACTCAAGAACGGCTGCACTGATTTTAATCTTATAAAACATATATAGGACGCGCTCGTTGGCGCGTTCGGTAGAACACCTGCCGTGCGCATCGATGGATCGTGAGTTCGAATCCCACCGGGACATGTTTATAATTTTCTGTAAGCATGTTTTCCCCACGACTGGTATCTTCGGGCATTGATCTGGTCGGAGGAATATCGAAATTCCGACCGGGTAACGAACCAACGTTCATAGATGGAAAAATCTTCGGTTCCAGTCTATATCTTTCCGAATGAGTAAAAATTAGGTCGACAGCGCATCATAGACTGATGTTCTGTGGCTGAAGTCCTACCATCAAATGAACTAGTGTTGCAAATCGATAGCTCTCTATCGATAGACAATCGATACTCTATCGATAGTTAAGGTCTAAGCAATGGTATCGATTTTTTATCGATACTGTCGTCACGTGACAATACTGTCGATACTATCGATAATATCAATCGCTCTTCATGAGCAATACTATTGGTAACAGCGATACTATCGATACTAATGCTCGATAGTATTGGAAAAATCATTCGTTTTTACGGAAAACTATCGATACTATCGAAAGTATTGATAGTTTTTGATAAAATTGAATGGTTTTGGCAATACTATCGATACTATTAATATTATCGAATGTTTTACTGTCGATAGTATCGATAGTATCGATGTTATCAATAGTATTGCTCATGAAGAGCGATTGATATTATCGATAGTATCGACAGTATTGACACGTGATGATATTATCGATAGTACTATCGATATCCTGAATAGTTTTCGAGGTCAATGTTCGATAGTTAAACTATCGATGGTTTTGCAACACTAAAATGAACCTTATATACTCGTCTGTCGATATCTAACATAAAAAAACATACCTCAGAAAACATGTTGCATTCGTGTTGTATGTGCGGTACTTCACCCTTGAACGCGTAGTACACACGCGTCAAATACGAACGTATCTTCGAGTCGGGCACTTCATTCAGCTGATTCGCCAACGACGGTATTCCTAGACGATACATACGATAAATGGACGCTGTTAAACAATACAGTGTCAACCCACACGGTTGCCATTTTGAGAAAATTGAGTTTGAAATTTTAATTAGGTTTTATTAATTTTTTTAAAAAGGTAACAGAAATAATATTTTTGAAGTTATAAATCTTTAGGCGCGTTATGAAAAAATGATGACAGTGAAATTTTAAGATGCGCGCGCATCTGTGACACAAAATTAACATGATGAAGTTGGCTACAGATGACCTGCGCGCGCACGATGTCCCAAAAAAACGACATGATGAAGTTGGCTACAGAATAGAATTTGATTGATTTTAACATTTTGCTTCGATATTTACTGCAGTTTTGTTTTTTAAAATTTTTCTTCAGACGCCAAAGAAGTATAACTTCTAACGCGTGTACATAAGTACACACATACCTTTTTTTTTTGTAATTATTATTATTACACTAAATGTATATCGTTTTTCTTGGTAGCAAACAAAGTAATAGAATTTAGTGCATTACTGTTAATCCTAACATGTTATGGTGTTTGAATTATAAGTTTTTAACCTCAGACATTTGGAATATTTAACTAAAATTATACTGTACTTTCCTACGTGACTCAGTGATAAGCGCGATGCGTTTAGCACCTGAGCTCCTGGTTTCGAATCCCGGGAAACACACATTTAAATAAAATACTGTGTACCGGATTAAAACGCGATTTATTATTTATATTGTTTAAATTATTTATCCCGACGTTTCGGATGCTTTTCAGCAACCGTGGTCGCGGGGAGACAGGGCAGGACTGTCTGTCTGTCAATAATTTAAACAATATAAATAATAAATCGCGTTTTAATCCGGTATACAGTATTTTATTTAAAACACGATTTTAAAAAATGCTTCGTTCGACCAGGGCACAGCCTACTCGCCTGTACAGAAAAATGATCAGTGAAACAGGCACAGGGTCTGCCCCATGCCCCACTAGGGGACTGGGGACTTTATTTTTTTATACTATACTGGAGTATTACCAAAGCTTTTATGTAGGAGCTTATAAATGTTCTGGGGAGATTCGTCGGTCTCGGCTAACAGCAAATCGGGTCGATATCTCTTGACGAGTTCGTTCAGGGCTTGCGGGCTCGCGGCTTCGCGCAGTCCGGGTTCCGAATACCCGACCCAAGCGATCAGAGCCTCTTCGGATATTTCAGGGTCTGAAATCGAATTATGTTTTTTTTTACATCAGATTTTGAGACGAGCAGACTCACTTCATGGTAGCCGATATTTGACGGGCTCGTTGGCGCGTTCGGTAGAACACCTGCCGTGCGCATTGATGGGTCGTGGGTTCGAATCCCACCGGGACCACATGTTTATAGTTTTCTATAAGCATGTTTTCCCCACATCTTGTAACTTCAGGCATTCAACAGTTGGGAAGAATATCGAAATTCTGACCGGGTAACGTAAGTGCGCATTGCGCGTTTCGGATTCAGTCTATGGATTTCCGAATGCTCGAAGCAAAAAGTAGGTCGACAGCGCATCATTGACTGATGTACTATGACTGAGGTATCACCTACTATCAAATGAACCTCACGCTAGTCTGTCGATATGTAACATAAAAAACAAAAAAAAAACATAAATACCCCTTCGACGTTTCTTGGTCAAACTAGCGGTGTCCAAAGGCAGAGGATCATCAGACTGGTAATAGCTGGTGACTCTGGTCGGAGATACGGCCGTCCTATTGAGGTTCGGGTATCTCGTGCCGGGATCCAAAGTGTACGCGCCCAGGTCGCGTTGTAAATTATCCGTGGTTGTTTGAGCTGAACAACAAAATATATTGAAAACTAGTGGCCCCGACAGACGTTGTCCTGTCTACACGTCTTTAATTTGAAAATTTCAAACTTTTTTGTGAATCTAAACCATTCCCAGATCCCCTTGAACACACACAAAAAATTTCATCAAAATCGGTCCAGTTGTTTGAGAGAAGTTCAGTGACACATACACACTCACAGAAGAATTATATATATAACTATATTACTAGCGGACCTGACAGACGTCCTGCCAGAATGTTGCATTCAATATAAAACAACATTTCTAGATTTGTAGGTACATATGGACGCTATTAAGCAATATAGTGTCAACTCACATGGTTGGCAATTTGTAAAAATCAAGTTTGAAATTTTAATTCGGTTTTAGTATATTTCTTTTAAAAAATAACAGAAATAATATTTAGATTTTTTTGCAAATTATTAATATTATATTAAATGTATATCGTTGTTCTTGATAGCATTCAAAGTAATAGAATTTAGTGCATTATTGCTAAATATTCTAAATATGTTAGGGTTTCGTGTCCACTAGTTTTTTTCAATATTTTTTTTCTATTAAAACGACTTAAATGATATATAATATATATATCTCTTTTGAAATATGTACTCAAGATCATGAAGAAGCGATTGTTATCAAATTTTTAATTTTTATCATTTTATGGGTTGACACTGTATTGCTTAAGAGCGTCCATTTATGCTATTTTCCTACTTCTATTCTATAATTATTAAAATGACTATTACAAAGCAGGGGTTGGTAATAGAAGAGTGAAAATATAGGGTTGTATGTATTTTTAATGCCACATAAAAAAAAAAAAACTTTTTTGGTGTGGACTCCTTATCATTCAGGGGTTTGAAAGATAGATAGTAGCCGGTTCACAGACTTACTCAATATACATAAAAAAATCATAAGAATCGGTCCAGCCGTTTCGGAGGAGTATGGGAACGAACATTGTGACACGAAAAATTAATATATAAGATTGTCTTTGCTCCGTTGACTTCTGAAAGGAAATTATTTTGTTGGAACACCTTGGCTGCGTCACAACCTACATTATCTATTAATTATATCTTACTTCTAACCTTCCCCTCTCTTTGTAATGTCTATAATATATAATATTCACCATGACCAAAGTTTAATTGTGAAACCCCTTGCCTAAAAAAAAAATTAATATTAGGTCAATGGATAAGATCTAAATTTTCTATCTTCTTCACTTACGTAGTAAACGATAGATGCTCTCACGCTCTGCGATGACTAATAGCGGATGTGTTGGCGGGTTCTGGCCCCAGCTACGAACCGCCCACGACGCATCGAGAGCCGAGAGAAACCCGCGCGCACATCCTGAACCCGTTGGCCAAAAGGGTTCCATAAGACTGTCACCGACCAGCTGACAGAGGAGTCGTCGACCGATACGTTCATATACCTATTAAACATGTTAAGTTTTACGGAACTAATAATTTTATTGTCTTAAATAAATGGCGATCGATCTTCAAGGGTAAAATATCACCTCTATAATTAACTAGCTTCTACCCGCAACTTCGTTCGCGCAGATATCGATAATTATCAGTTTTCGGACCTTTTCTTTTTTTTATGTTAGATATCGACAGACGAGCATGAGGTTCACTTAATGGTAGATGATACCCCAGCTACAGAACATCAGTCAATGATGCGCTGTCGACCTACTTTTTACTTCGTGCATTCAGAAACCCATAGACTGATATCGAAACGCGCAATAACAACTTCATTTCCATCTATGAACGGTGGTTCGTTCGATCAATGCCCGAACTTACCAGACACGGGGAAGACATGCTTACAGAAAATTAAAATTATGTCATCCCGATGGGATTGGAACTCACGACCCATCGATGGGCATGGCAGGTGATCTCGAACGAACGAACGAATTCAGCGCACCAAAATTCTTCGGAAACACAATGTCTGTTTTCTGGTTCCAAAAAGTCTGTGTGAATAAATGTAATTCAAATAAATAACTTACTATACTGGCATTTTCAGCTGTATACATAGCAGAGAAGTCGAAAAGGGCCACATCTGGTTCCCCGCAGTGATTCAAGGCAAAGTCCAGGGTAGGTAGGCGGCCGTTGGTCGAAAAACGCGCAGCTTCTTGTGCGTAACGCATTAATGCATCTTTGTCCATGTTATCTTTGTTCAATAAACGGGATACTTCGGGATAATCCTGGGAAAAATATTTGGATTATTACTTGTGATTACACGATGCAATTTTATTGCCTGTTGCATACAATTAAATTGCAATAGATGATATTGTCTTTTATTCGGTCGCTGAAAAGCATCTGAAACGTCGGCATAAATGGACAATGTTAAGCAATACAGTGTCAACCCACACTCCCTATTTTCAACTCTACCAGTAAAATTTCAAAATATGTGACATCACATTAGACAAGGGGGTCTCACAGATGTGACAGGGGAGGGGTCAAAAAATCACGAACTTAGTACGACCCCTTAGAGGAGGGGGTCAGACAGAAATCCCCCGTCTAACGCCGTCACTGAATCGGTTAAATAACATGTTAAATTACTCAACTAAATGTTTGTTGACACGTCAAGTTACTAAATTACTAATTGTGCCAATTAAAGGAATAGGAATGAACGAGTATAATACGGGAACGAAAAATCAGAGATACAATTGGCCGTATTTCCATGAAAAGGATTCAACCCACACAGATCCTTTTTAGATATTCAAGTTTTATAAATTAAATATCCCATTTAAATAAAATACTGTATACCGGATTAAAACGCGATTTATTATTTTTATTGTTTAGATTATTTATCCCGACGTTTCGGATGCTTTACAGCAACCGTGGTCGCGGGAAGACAGCCCGCGCGTTTTAATCCGGTATACAGTATTTTATTTAAATGTGTGATACTCGCGTTAATAAAAGACAATATTAATTAAATATCCCGTCAAACAATACTCTGTCAAGCAAGTGGGGTGGTACAAAATGCAGAAAAAACATTTGGCGTCTATATTTTGCTAAGGCTGTTTTCGTAATGTGAGAGTATTTGAAATTACGGCCTATTGGGTATACTTAAGTCATTTTGAGCAAAGTTGTGGGTTGGATCCTTTCAATGGAAATACGGCCAATTTAAACTAATATTTAATATGCAACTTACTTTCACCAAGACACCTTTCTTTATAAGACTCTGTTTTTTCGCCGTCATAACGAAGTAATGCGTGTCATCCTTGTAATAGACAATATTTTCTAGATCTATACCAGTTGCGGCGCTTAGATCTTTGAAAAACTTTTGATAAAATATGTAAGCGACTCCACTGATTTCTGGGACCTGAAAAAAAGGTGTGAATTTTCATAAACTTTATGAGGCTTGATCACGAATGACTTGCGAGAAAGTATTGGTATCTGTCAGTTGTAAGTTTTTTTAAATTGCATTAAAATGACAGATCGACGATACGAATACTTTCTCGCAAGTTATTTTTGCTTGGTTAATTGATGTGATGGCACCTACATTGCACCCGTGCGAAGCCAGGGCGCGTTGCTAGTCTAAGATAAAAAACCCTTCTGTCAGGGGGCACTATCAAATGGCTGGAAAGTGTTCAGCTACTAACTCCATAGAATCAACTCCTTGAATTTTTTGGACCTTTTACCAAAACTTGAAGAGGACGCTATTTAGATACAGCTTACAGAATAGCATAGCGATAGTGCTCAAACTGTTTTTATATGTTTGATATCAACAGACGAGCATGAGGTTCACTTGATGGTAGATGATCAGCCACAGAACATCAGTCAACGATGCGCTTTCGACCTACTCTTTACTTCGAGCATTCGGAAATCCATAGACTGAAGCAGGGACTGAAACCGGTTAATTTTTATTTTCCAAAACACGTTTCCGACTGAGGTACCATGATATTAATTTTAATAAGTAATACCACAGTAATATTTTTCAGTAAATATGAATAAAAACGAAAGAATATTAACAAAAACCTTTATTATACCGGTATAACTCCCATAGTCAATTAACCGGTATTCAGTACCTGGACTGAACTGCACAAATACTCAAACAAACTCACCGCAGCCTCCTGTTCCGTGTGCCGATTGATGAAATTAGCGGTGATACCGATAGCCAGCTTCCCGCGAAACTCGTTCTTCTTGAATCCCTTCAACGTGTTCCGCTTACCGTCCGCGCCTATCAGCACGTCGAACTCGTACTGGGATACAGGATGGTCTGGGGAGACACGCGCTCGCCAACCCAATACTGAAATTAAAATACAGTCAGTTTACACTTGGACGCTGTTAAGTAATACAGAGTCAACCCACAAAATGATAAAAATGCAAATTTTGATACCAATCGCTTCCTTATGAACTGGAGTAGGTATATATTTCAAAAGAGTTTGTTTATCATTTAAATCGTTTTAATAGCAAAAATATTGAAAAAACTAGTGGACACGAAACCCTAACATGTTTAGAATATTTATGCACTAAATTCTATTACTTTGATTGCTACCAAGAAAAACGATATACATTTAGTGTAATAATAATAATTACAAAAAATTTAATAAAACCTAATTAAAACTTCAAACACAATTTTCTCAAAATGGCAACCGTGACAACTGGGACCTTACTTCCAGTCAGTTTTTCGACTAGTCCCTTCAGACTAAAGTTTTTTTCTTTCCATCTCTTGCCTTATACACTGCAAACTCTCAGTTCTCACTCATACTATACGAAAGTGTGTTTGTAGAGTGAATTTTCTTAGTAAGAGCGCACATTTCTTCAACGTTAAATGAATGAGGCAATGATATACTTACTTTCTTTTGATTCTGATACAGACGGCTGCAATAGTTCTTCAAATGCAATTCCTTCATAGATTTCCACTCCCAACAGAAGCGAAACCTAAAAAAATAATATAGAAAATAGAACTTTATTGTATACACCTATTTATCGACATTGCTATACTGTGATCGTGCTAGTTATAACGCTTCGCAGTTGTTTTCATCAGAAAACCAGCTACCACACTGGGTGAATGCCTAAAGTTCCAAGATTATTTTCAAACATTCAACTACAAACTACTCTTCTATCTTTTAAAAAGGGTGTTCATTTGTGGAGGGAATTTCCATATTTCTCCCATTATTCAAAAAGTCCTAACCAGACCATATTAGATGTATAACACAATTTAAAATATTAGACACGTAAGTAACACGGCCCGGCTTCACGGGTGCAATGTAGATGTAATATACACAAAAATATAGCCTATATTACTCGGTGAAGATGTTGCTTTCTAATGGTGAAAGCATTTTATAATAGGTCGAGTAGTTTTTGTGTGAAATCGTAACAAACAAATAAATCCTTCCTCTTTATAATACGTATAGAAGTATAGATAATCACCAACAAACAGTTAAGACCATGGAAATAATATCATTACCAACCCCGGCTGATTGGTTAGCAACATAGCAACAGGAAATAACTTACCTTCATCAAAATACATTGTAGTTGTCGAATGCATATATGATTTATGGACCCCGCACAGAATTTGCCGTAGAATTTCTTTGCCCCCAGCGCCCTGAGATCGTGTATCACGAACGGCCATAAATGCAACACGTTGTTACGCGATAATCTGTCTCTCTTCTCGATAACCACCTGATCAATAGAGCATATTTATTTTTAATGTAGTTGATGCTGTAGACCTCAAACCAATGGCCCAGGCTGAAAATCAGCGCTTTGCTCACCAAATGCAAAGTTGTGTAAATATTAATCGTTTTCTTTTATTTATTTTTATTTTATAGTACTTGCTGTTGTGTGTGCAATATATGATTTTATTATTATTATTTGAAATGTCTTAAAAATTTGAGTTACTGTAAAATAAAGCCTAAACCAGACCGACCCAGATACCGTTGGGCAGATAATTATTAGGCAAACCTAAGCAAACTGTAAACTTATAGAAGAAAAACTAGTAAGAACTGTCGCAGAATAGAAGAAAATGGAAGACTTGTTTCAAACTATTTTTTGAGTGGTATTACAATAAATTCTTGTAAACCAACAATTAGCCGACTTCAGTCTCAAAGTTTACTATTATAATACTGAATATTCTCCTTTTCTCTTCCCACTGAAATCAGAAAGGCTCAAACTCTTCCATTTTTCAAAACTATGGTATTCAAATATTATTTATCACTGTGACAAATTTGTTAGTTCATTTACAGTATGTTTAAATTATTATATTGAAAGCACCACCTACTGTTACCTTATCGCCTATTTCAGATTAGCCAGTAAAGGCTGCCTGGAATAAATCGCTTTTAAGCGATTAGGCCGCCTATTGCGTTTTATACTTTTATATTATCTTGTATTTAATAATTTTGTGGTGTGCAATAAGGATAAATTTCATTTCTTTATTCTATATCACAATTACCTCAACAGTAATTGTTTAAGAGTTGTTAATAAATTCTTACCACTTTAGAACCCAGTAATTGGCATTCGATGGCCGCCCGAAGACCACAGGGGCCTGCACCGATGATCAGAACTTTCGTGTCCGAGCATATTTTCCCTTTTCCATATACTTTATGGTTCGCCCGAGCGTCAAACTTTTTGAATAGAGCCTGGGCTTTCCACGAAGACGCCAGTTTGGCCTAAAAACAAATATAATGTGATTAATTTAGCTTTCTGCTTAAAATTGTCTAATATTTAAAGACTAGGTTAAATTACTGCAACCCAGACACAAAATCAATTTAATTTCGTATTCCTTATTACCACCAGTAAAATATATGGACTCTCTCTGTCTCTTACTCTTCTTCATATGGGAGATGTTTATTATTTCCCAGAATGCAACTGGAGCAAACAAACTATGTAGTACTGGGAAGAAGTCGGAATAAATGACCGATATTGTTAATGATAATTACATACATACATAGGCAGAGATCACGGAATTGCATATCCTCCGATCTTTACATACCACTTTCGCTAATGATAATTGACATGCATATTATTGAAAGTGTGTCAGTAAATTAATACCTCTAACGGCCTTGACCTAGTAGGCGTTTCTTATCATCTAACCTAAACTTCGGACAATACTGTAAAGATCTCAATTTGCTTCCAAGAAACTTGTAAATTTTTTGAAGGTAAGACGGTACTTAATAAAGGTATAGCTTCTTATACAGGTTGACAAATGGAATGTTGGTAAGTATATATTTTATCTTTTCCCCCCTCTGCTGTACCGTATAAGGCTGGGCCCACGTAGGTTTATTCTAGAATGTTGTCAGTTTCTATTGAGACGTCGTAAAGAGAAATACGTGACCGTAAAATGAGATTTACTTTACTAACCTAATTTTACTTTACCGCAAAACATTACGAACGAAGAAAATGAGTATCTCATCGAGTGCTTTTATAAACGTACAGAGGTTTTCATACCAAGTAAAAAAACTATTCTGAAATAGTCTGAAACTATTATTTAATGCAAGATGATGCTATGCCCCATAAAACTCAGGATGTATTTGAAGCTATTCATCACTTTAGGATATCCCATGTTTGCAAACACAGGTATAGAATCTCTCCCTTATTCCACGGAAAATATTTACCATAAATAGTTATTTTCTAGCCAAATACCACTTTTTTTAAAAACTCCATATGTATCCGTTACAAAATATTCCAATGAAATGGAACCAATTACAAATAATAATGACAACTTCGCTTATTTGTATTTTTAGGCAACTTCCCATTTGTCACCCTGTATAGCACAAGTCCGATCGCGTATGGAGTATGCCATCTATGGGCAGGTTCAGGCAAGTGTCCACTTGACAAGCTCTCAACTAATTGGAAAGCCTATCTTTCCAATCGTAAGTCCGCTAGTCTATCAGTGTTTTACATGTTACTCTAATTATTTACGATCGATAGATCCCGATATATCGCTAATTAATAAAATAGTGTAACTCAGAAATAACTCGTAGGATTTTTTTTATACAACAGCCAGCCTAGCATGACAGCCGCGACAAAATTTTGTCGACCGTTTTCTCGTGTTTTAATCGATTATCTCTTTATTTCTTCCAGGTCTAACATGACAATTACACTTAAAACTCGACTTTTAATATCAAAAATAGATATATTTGTTAATCGAGATATCTTTTTTATCAAAATTGTCGATGTCGAGATATCTTACATCTTAGTTTGTCTTCTCTTGTCCGCGACATATCTCGTGGAGGTCATGCTAGGCCGGTGGAGACAAACAACAGGCAGGTGAGTCGTGTGATGATAAATGGTCATTGTCGTCCTTGAAGATTCAAGCTGGTTTGCAGGTGGGTAACGGACCTTTAAAGAACGAAGAGACTCGTTTCTTGAAGCTTCCGAAGGCGTATCGGTTCGTAAAAACCGTCGGCGACAGCTAATTCTACAGAGTGGTTGTGCGAGGTGGAAAATGTCTAAGGTATTTTTAATTGACAGACATTATCTATATTACATATAATAAAAGAGTAGGATCGAAATTACGCTTCACTAAATATTTTTACCAGAAATTAAGAGGGGTGATAAAAGAAGGGTAGCAGAATGCATAAATGCAATTTTTAAGATTCTTGTCTGTCTGTCTGTCTGTTTGTTCACGATAATCTCCGAAGATACTGAACCGATTTTAATGCAATTTACACAAATATATTAAGGAAAGCCCGGGGCAACATATAGGCTTTGTTTCATCGAAATCGGTTATCGGAAAGAAAAGTTATCATCATTTAAATATTATTTTAAAGGCACCATATCACCAAATTGCAATGCAAACTGACTCGCGTTGAACTTTTTCGAATTGTCATATGTCAATCTCAGTCTGATATGTAAATGAAATAGTTTGATTATTTCGCACTTTCTAATATGTATTCGTAGAATAGTGGATATGCCCATAGCGTAGCTTTTGAAGCGAGTTCGAATCTGAAGTTGAAATGAAAGAAATATTTTTTTGTATTTATTTATTAATTTTTTGAAAGAACTATATTATAACAAAAATAGAAAATGTATATTATTGAAATATTATATGAAAAGGTACCTATTTGTTATGAGATCATTTATTTCACCTTTTCATCAATCCTTTCTCTTAAACAGAATTACGATTATTCGACATTTCTTTTTTTGCTTTCGTATCTTAGAGGTATCCGCATTTAGCACCGGAAACCCGGGCAGGAATCCCGGGAATTTAAAAAAAATGTCCGAAAATGAAAATTATCAATTAAATGAACGCGCGCATCTATTTAAGACAGAAAATGCATTGAATCTAATCTTCGATTGAACTCTGATTAGTAGAAAAAAGACAAATATCTGGATTTTGGTCACGTAAAATTTAATTAATATGAATCTCCCTAAAGTTTCTTTAAAGTCAGGTTAATTATTTCAACTATTGAATTTCAAATCATCCTTTGAACCCCAATCTCAACCACCATTAAACATGTCGATAACATGATGCAAAAGCAGCCGTCAATGACTAATTTGATAGCTCTTTCCCAAAAAAGAAATGACCAAGTACAGAGGGTGGAGGAGGATATGTCATTTGAAGAAAGCTTGCTCAAAAGCTCAGCTTAAAGTGAACCCCACGCGAACGAAGTCGCGGGCATCAGCTAGTGTATAATATACCAAGGACGAAATTATATTTATATAAGAATCGTTTTATTTTTTAGTTTTTCGTTTAAAATCGAATGTGAATCTATGTAAAATCCAAATTAAAAAGATGTCTCTTATTGGATTTTTCCTATCAAGCGTCGATGTATAAAATTGAACAATCACTGGCTATTTTTATAAACTGACAGGAGTAAAATATAGCTACTAGATAAGAATAAATAAAGTACGTTGTCCGTAATATTTGTTATTCAGCAAGGAGTACAGTAAACCCTATAGACTATAGAGAGCTCAAAGGGCATGAATATTTCTTTATTATTCTCAAAGGCTAGCATAATATATGTATGTAGTTCAGAAGTATGCATTCGCTGACGCACGTATCCAAAAGCGACGAGTCTGAATCGACATCAATGTAGACAATGTTTTAAGTGAAAAATGACATAAGATGTTTGTCCTTATTGAAACTCACATTTCAATATTTCTATGTACCTATTAATAATGTAATTAGAACTATTGCTGTTTTAATTCGACTAATAAGAATGTAAGATTGAAGATTGATTTAGAATTATAATACTCTTATGATATGGAGTCATTTGCCGTCTAGACGACTAGACAGACGTCGTCAATAGCTAGAACCTTATAGATTTATATATCTGATTATATATGGGTCGTGTACTATAGAATTCATTGACGTAGTCTTACTGCGTGCTATCTTATAAAGGGAAAAGATTTTTAGTAAATCCTTATAGGGCATTAAAAGAAATACAAAATAGGAAGTCATGAATAATTCGCAACAATAATAATGCGTTCTTTATCTTGAAGACGTAGGTATTCATTGATTTTTAATGTGTCGATAGGTACCTATATAATTCATATCACATTTTCTATAATTATCGTCTTCAATAATCATTATCTTACACATTAAATATATAAAAGATAAGAAATTTGATAATTAAAAATATTTTCGCAAAACATACATTCTACCAGAACAAAATCACACAAATATTATTTACAAGTTGGTTTATATCAACCTCGATGATTCAGTAGTACGCACAATGTTAGCCACGGTGCCTACAAATTTCGGGAAAACAAGAAATAAATTGTTTCATTCGGGAAGGACACAGACAGCATATTAGTAGATCACCTATAAAAAAATTATCAGTGTATAATGTACATGACAATGAATCTAGGAAACTCGGGAATCCTCACTGACTTTGCAGTGGGAAATTTCTGAAAATAACTAACCCATTTATGGAATTCTTTCTATCTAATAAAAAGATACACTATCCTCCCTGTATATCTATATTTATTCAAATAATATGATATTTAGTTTCCACGGCGAAATTTTAATATATGTATATGGTAATGAAATCTGAAGAACATACGGTCTTTTCGGTTGAGTTTACGTGAAAGTTATGCATTATAATAATATTTCTCTCGAGTAGATCTTAAAAAAGTCGGCGAGTCTAATTAGCTTTCTTTGCTTTTATTTTGAAGACGTTATAATTTTTTTATAAAAAGTTTTGACATAGACGTGAGTGGCGAGCATATAGGTACGTGCCGTAAGAGGGGGGAGCCTAAAGGGCTGGACGGTAGCTCACTCGAGTAGGGATACGCGGAACAAGTCGAGTCCTATGACGACGATCTCTAAAGGTGAGTACTGACCAACGTTACGAGGTGTAATGTAACATTCGCATCGAGCGTGTTACGCATCGAGCATGTTACGCTGTGTTTTAAAATCGGCATAACATGCTCGTCAAAAGTCGCGACGACATGCAAGAGCGTACCGACCGAACCGCGTAACACTCAAAGGATTCGCCAAAAAACCGACAGCCGGGTGGAGCACTCAAAGCGAGCAACGAGCGGCTCGTTGGTCGCTGGTTTCACCGTAACACGACGTACTGACTGCACGAATGCTCGCTGTGTAACATGTTACATTACACCTCGTAACGTTGGTCAGTACCCACCTTAATGGAATCATCGAGAAAATCTAGGATGTGTCTGGGTTTCCTTCAGAGCCTTTTTTATTACAGATCGGACAAGCGAGTACTTTATGGTAAGTAATGACTGCCCAAGGACAACCGCGACTTAAATGTGCGTGTAAAAACCGCGATGTGCCAGTGACATGGTGCAAATATATATATTTTATGTTGTATATTTTTAATTTTTTTTAGGAAAATTTAGTAATTATTATCAATTAAGGGGCGTCAATTTATGGGGGTGTGAGGCGTTTAGGGATTGGTTTGAGCTGAATCTCACCCAATCTCACATGGGGGAGAGGGGGGTAGCGGCAAATATCATCATAATCCAGTAGTCTTGAGACCACACATTCCCTGTCCCTGTGGACTGAAGTAGAAGAGAATATTCTTTTGCGATATTTTTTCGGGTCGAAATATCTGGACATACAGCACATAACATATTAAAATCATTGAGGCCAACACAGATTATTAGATTAAAATTATGTAAAGATTAGTTTTCTCTGTTTATTGTATAGAATAAGCGTGATATAGAAAAGTCATACATTTTCATGTTAACACAACCAATTGATGTCTGATATAACAGCTAGCCAGCTGCTTGCAATGATTTAAAAAAATGCAATTATTATAACAAGGCAAAACAAACATAGGTGTGATAAAGTTTGCTTATAACTATTTTTGGGCCACATGCAAAGTGTTAATACTTTTAATAACAACATACCTTAAGCTTTGGATAAAATTCTGGTAATCTATTAGGCTTCAAGTTGAGTGTATTACATATTTCCCGATGTAGAGACAGTATTTGTTTCATGGTGATGGCCGAACAGAAATGGTCAAACATCTCAGCTGCAAGAGCACACTCCGGCGGAGTGGGCTCCGCCTTCACCCCTCGATTCATGATTCACAACTACAACAAGAAACAACCTTGTGATTTGCAGTTGCTATTGAAGATTTCTGCAGCTCTAGAATACTTTCTTTTAAATGTAACTTGCTGTGTCCTATATAACATTCCGATAAAGTCAAAAGAAATGTAAGACAAACAATGCAGTACATACTTATTATCTAAGCAAATACACATATTTTATCTGTTTCACTAAACCAAACCAGCCATCCATGACCTTAATAGTATAATTATTGTTGCATATTGTACTGAGGATTCTATCCTCAATTCTTAGGATACCATTACAAAAATATTTTGTTCAGAAAGAGCAAAGGTGGATGATGTATGTTGTTATTTATAAAGTCCTACAAGACCCTGAGCTGATTGCTATAATTACTCAGGAAATATGTATGTATATAGTTACTATATATATGAAAATGTTTATATATTTCAGAATACTTAAACTGTGGTGAAAGTTGCATTTGGCTGCACCACTAGTAATTTATTTGTATTATTATAGTGAAAGTAACGTAATAGAACAGAAACTTTAGTAAGATTGAACTGAATTTCTTTTTGAATGATGTGTAGGTATGAGTTGACTTAAGATGTTTCAAGTGAGCAAAACTCATTGCAAACATTGTGCCATAAATTTTGCAGAGTTAATTTTGCATTACTGAATTTTCTAATTATTGAAATATTTAGACTTCTCTGTAACAGATTATATTAAAGAGACTCATGGCCACATACTTCATATTTTCTAAATGTTTGAACAATATACAATAAATTTTTAGTATAAAACCTTTCTCTTATAATAAATTATATATCACAAAACAGCTGAGATAATAGAATGTAACTACAACATTTCAAAGAGAATTAGATTATTTGTTATAGTTCAGCACTTATAAAGTTTTATTTTCTGTTCTCTTGTTGTTTTCTTTTTGTATTCACAAGTACTTTGCAGCATTATTTTGTTGTTTATATTTTTAATGGTGTTTTATTTATGTCAAATTTAATTCAAAAGATAAATAAACAAGACAATTGCATCAATTTGGCAATGGGCCTTAATATAAAAAATATGTTTACAAAGAAACCATTTATTCACTTTGTTTCCAACACTCACATAAATTATTACAAAGTGTTTCAATACAGCTGATATAAAAGCTACATAAAATTAACTGTAATTTATGTTAATTTTTAAATACATACAGTTAATGGAACTGAACTTTCGCTAAACTTAGACCATAACGTAATTTGTATAGTTTTATATTACGTAGGTACCGATCTAAAAACTTACAAGTGGGTGAATGACTGCTATATTAATAGAATAGTAAATATACATTCATCTTAAACCAATTTTTGGCGTCTGATTCATATATTTTATATCGAATACCTGCAACGTGAAACCTAAGAAAACTGAATGTTGTGTAAAACATCAACACTATATTTTATCTCCGCCTTTAAAATTAAGTAGGTTTTACAGAAATAGATAAATTCATATAACCGTTATATGATCGTATCCGTAAATGAACACAATAATACAGTAGTTTAGATATAACGTAAAAAATATAATGAATTGATTGATAAGATAGTTACTCACTTGTACTTTTCAAAATTAAATAAAAATATTCTTCCACCCTGCTTTCATCGTGATCACTTCTTCATTTTTGTTCACAGACTAGTTTTATATTTTTTTAGTTTTAGTTGCAGTACAGATACTCATATACCGAATGTGTTAATTCAAATAGAAAGCAACGGCCTAACATCTCTGCACTCTTGTCTATTATTATACATTATGGGTCTTAAACAAAACTTTTTATAAACATTTCAATCACAGAACAGGGAAAACTTCTTCTGTTCTGTGATTTCAATCATAGTGCCTAAATAATTTAATATTTAAACTTGTTAAACATTCACTGTTATTGATCCGATATTATAAAGTTGCATGGTAGATAGTCGCACTTCGCATAGATGTTTTTGTATTGAAATGACATTAAAATTGTATTGTTGAATTCACAGAGTCAAGTTTTATTCACTGTGTGTATTATATCGATTAGGTACTTAATCTGAGGTTTTCATGGTACATAATCTGAGGTTTTCACTTTTCATACATGGACCTAAATTAATTTTAGGTCCATGTTTTCATATATAAAAAAGTAGGTATACTCTGTGGTCAAGACTCAAGAGTCATGACTCATGGGTGTTGCGACTTGCGGAATTTTGTCAATTTGGATTTTGGAATGCATGCGGTATAAACTAAACTATAATCTAGAATTTAATTCAGTACATTTGAATTTTACTTGCAGCCCGCAGGTAACATAGGCATTACGGCTACAACAAAAGTTTTGGTCAATTTAATATTGGTTTGTATGTTTTTCAATGATAATAATTCGCGGTAAATTAAATCAGCTGAAAACTAAAATTAATGTTACTTAAAACTTTCGATTTGTTTATACTTAAACGTACAAAACTACTATTATAAAATGTGGTTGGCATTGAGAAACGAGTGTATTAATAAAATTATTTAATTTTACTATAAATTAATTAAAATATATTACAAAGAAACAAAAAATATTAGAAGTTAAAACAAGAATATATACAGTATATAATTACTCATAAGAGTAGCTATCATAGTAGTTTTCATGTACTCATTATTTTTAGACAATATACTGAGATATCAGGTATTGTTTTATTATAATAATTAATAATGTCATATACTCATTTCATTGTACAACTATAAAATGAATACTTGCTATAAGGAGATTCATACTAAAAATTATGATTCTTTGGTAACTATGTCATCAATTTATCTTTCAAAGGCCCAAACACAAACTTTCAAAATAGTATATCAACTTGTCATTTGTATGAAATTAATTACCTCATTCTACCCATATCTATATCTAAACTTCCAAGATTTTAATTTATTATTTATGCATTATTCTTAATCACATACACTAATTTTTATCTTAATTTTAAGATTCATAGTTGCCATATAAATATATAGAAAGTATAAAACATACATTAATTTATTATGTCTATGAAAGCGGTGTAGTCCCATGAAGTATTTTATATGTCAATGTAGAGATACACAATAAGCAAGTGAATTATTTTTCATGTTTTGTTTGAATTTTATGCCTATTTTTTTTATAAACAGGTATATTTAAATAAATATTTTTAAACAAATTTGTGTATATTATCACTTCTTTGTGCTTGACTTAGATGTTTTTATTGCTGCTTGTATTCAATTTTCAGTGTCTTTGACATAATATTATGTTGACGAGTGATTGAAGCGAAGTTCATGAATGTATGTATTGTAAAATAATGTATTGATGCAAAGCGAATGGTCTGATATCTGAATTATTTTAAATTTTATGCAATTTTAAGTATAAGTGTACAAAATCACTACATATTATAAAACAAAGTCCTCCGCCGTATCTGTCTGTTCGCAATCAAATCAAAAACTACTGAACGGATTTTTATGAGGTTCATTAATAGATAGAAGGATTTATGAGGAAGGTTTAAGTATATAATTTGTCAAGGTTTTTTGTAAGTTGGTTGAAATATAACGATAATTGTTGGAAGTATCGGAAAAAGTCGAGCCATCTGAGAGCTTTCATCGAGATATATCAAAACAATGCATGGAGGGATATTCCTCTTTTATAGATTTATAAAAATTCGCGGTGGCATATATATCTATCTTTCAGGGATAGCTTACTATATCCATTCTATCTTCTAAAAATGTGGTTATGTACAATGCGGTAATTGGAATGGTATTTAGATGGATACAATATTAATCCTTATCAATTTAAATATGAGAGTTACCTTAAGCATTTCATGCACATTTTTATAATATTTTACACCATAATATAAATTAAATTAATTTCTAAGGAGTTATTGCAAAGTCAAATTAAACGCGCGCGAATGTGTATTTGCTTTACTATCCGTGCGAAGCCGGGTGGGTCGCTAATCTAATATATAAAATTCTTGTGTCACGGTGTGCGGGACCGAACTCCTCCGAAACGGCTCGACCGATTTTCGTGATCCTTAGCGTGCATATCGGCCAGGGTGGATATTCGATCAACATCTATTTTTCATCCCCCTAAATGTTAAGGGTAATCCAAAATTAAATGTGTAAAAAGGGTAAAAATTTTTTTTTTATAATGTGGCATTAAAAAATACATACAACCCTAAATTTTTACTTTTTTAACACCAACACCTGCTTTTTAGATATTATTTACATGGCAAATGAACGTTTGCCGGGTCAGCTAGTATCTAATAGTCTTTTGACTTATTATAGGCTCAATTCATATAGATACTGTGTAAGACTTTGTTACAAATTTTGTTTAAAGTTATGTAAATACTGTGTTTGTGTAAGTTGTTTTGCAAAATATTTGTTTAACAATTAGGTTTTTTATTGTTTTGCTATTTAATATTTGATTTGAACCTGTATCACTTAGATCCTTGATCCTAAGATCTTTTATGCAGCCTGCTATGTATATCTACACTAATATAAAGAGGTAAAGTTTTAATATTTGTGAATTTGTTTGTAGGAAGTAATCTCTGGAACTTCTGTACCGTTCGAAAAAACGCGCTGATGCGTTGATTTATTGGCGTGCGCTGATTAAACAGTTTTATATTGGTGAATATAATGTTCAAAAAGAAATACAATAAATCCTACAGAACAGTGGCGTAGTTAGTTAGACAAGGGCTCCGGTGCAGAGAAAAAATCGCAATCCAGCTGGACTAAATTTTAGCAACTGCACAAAATTAATTATTTGCAAAATATTACTTAAGGGTGCTCGGTGTGTCGATTATCGGCGCTATAAATGCTCATTTAAAATCTAGAAAAATTAAGTTCCTGCGAGATTTTTTCTAGCTTCAAGAGCTTCCTCCCCCTCTTTCCAAAGCCCAGGGCCCCTCTCAGCTTCAGGGCCTTAGTGCACTGCACCACTTTGCCCAATGATAGCTACGCCACTGCTAAACAATGAATTTTAAGAACCACATGAGATTATTTCATCACAAGTAAAAATGTTTCACAATCAGCGAAGTCAGTGGCGGGACTACCATACAAGCCCAAACGCCTGTTTTGCCTTATTAATGCATAAAAAGAATTATAATAATGTCATTAGTCATAAATAAATTATACGATTACGTAATTATATAAGTTATATAAATATATAAACACGTATTATATTAAAATCGGCAAGACGGGCTTTTGGGCTTGTATGGTAGTTCCGCCACTGACCACAGCCACAGTACTTAAGTCAATGATGTGCTGTCGACCTACTTTTTATTTCGAGCATTCGGAAATCCATAGACAGGCCGAAACGCGCAATGTGCGCTTCACGGTTTTTTCATCTATGAACATTGGTAGGTACGATACGAGTGTTGCAACCTGGAAGATGGAGCTAATCGTACCAGGGGCGTAAGATTAACGTGCCTGACGAAGAAGTATCGTATCTTTTCAATAACATAGAATAAATTTACATATATATGTATATATGTAGGTAATAAATAAAGTTAGTTATTATTGAAATAATGAAATTAAAAATTGATTTTAGCTTTATAAGGGTGAAACCTCGTTATCAGAAAGTCAAGCTTCGGAATCAATGTGCATGATGCTTCTTAACGATTTTTACTGTACGATGGTATGAAATAATCGTACATGTACTATATTAATCGTACGGTTTCCAATGCTGTACGTTACCTGGAATTTAAATAATCCTCCCACCCAGTATTTTCAGTATAAAAAGTTACTATTCATAATTTATTGCCATTTTATTATACACTATATAGTTAGTAGCTTAACATAATTATTATTCCAATAATATTATTTCAATCGTGTTGTTTTTTCCCTATTCAACCTTCGATCCCTATTTAACCTATTCGACGGTAGATTGTTTGTTGAAGCGACATCTATTGGTATTTTAATAGTCTGTTAGAAGATGGCGCTAAATATATTTTAGTGAAACTAGTTTCTGGAAGTTACGTATTTCAGTTAACAGTCAACAGATGGCATTATAATATAAAAGTATTGTTTCCTTATTCATTGGGACATTGATGTGTATTTATAATTTTATGTACAACTAAGGGTTTATATAATATATTAATATCTAAATATGTGGTCTTATAAACACGAGCAAAATCATGCTTATTAAATTTCATGTTGTTTATATTACGGTATAAATTGCCATCTAGTAGGAGATACGATAAAACTACTTATCTACATAAATTCTAGTTGTTTATCTGCTTTTTAATAGATGTCTCTCATTGACATAATTAGACATTCTTGCTGAAGAAGGAATAATAAAAACTATGTACACATACATGTCATATTTTTAATATCTGAATAAAGCAAAATTATTATTGGTTGTACACCTTCACAATAAAGCAGAGAAACCAAGTAAACCAGGTAAGATCTTTTTTTTACCTTGAAAACCGAACTGACACTAAAAGAAATATGGGTTTTATAAGAAATCCAATTTAAAGTTCTCGTAAAAGTGTACGACTTCCTTATAATTAGGTACATAGTGATACCTGCGCTATTCAGCGGCATAAAGTTGACATTTTGAAGTTGTGTCTGCATTTTGAAGACAAACAATCTCGCAAGATGGCGTTGGTGTTGAAAATGGACAATTTTAGTGTTTTGATTTTCAAGGTCCGATAATATTATAACACAAAAAATTAATACAGATTTGTATTAAACAAGAAATGGCTCATGACATGATCATTAAGAAATAAAAATGTTACACACAGTAGATATGCAAATATACTACACTATATACAATACTAGCGACCCGCCCCGGCTTCGCACCGGTGCAATGCTGATACTAAATACACTACAGAAAAACTGTTATTATTATACATATAAACCTTCCTCTTGAATCACTCTATCTATTAAAAAAAACCGCATCAAAATCCGTTGCGTAGTTTCAAAGATTTAAGCATACAAAGGGACAGAGAAAGCGACTTTGTTTTATACTATGTGTAGTGATTTATACGCATATCATATTCAATATAAAGGCTTTGTTAATATATCAGCTGTCATCCTCAATGTAAATAATTTGGCTTTACGGTAACTTACAAAATATTATCGAACGACCAGAACTTAAACGAATACTTATAATATCAGCAGGATGACTGATCAAAGCGACATTCAAATGGCTAATTATGGTTTGACACGAATCATTCTTCGTGAGGGAAATTTCTGAGTGCCTTACATCCTTGGGTATCGCTTTAAGTAAAACCACGCTATATAATCCTATAAGGTATTCGGTACTTAAGGTAACGGATAAGTTAAACGTTTACGGTTTAAACGGTACTCTATGGAAAACCGTTCAGCTGGAACTTAGAGGCATGGATAACAATAATTGTTGTAGAGAAGGTCCTACGTATACTTATGTACATAAGCTCTTCATTATGTACTGTAAAACATACAACGCTGCAACAACAAATTACTCCCGAACAAGCACACATGGAATATCCCTTCCAGCTTGGCCTACATATTATATCTATTCTTTTTAAGTAATGAGTTCGAAACTTAAAATTTGACCCAATTGTGAAAGAGCTTATCCAAAACAATCAAACTTATTTCTACGTGAGAAATCGAGATGTAAGAAAGGCCTGACTGTTTCCAATAGGCATTCAGCATTTTACCCCTTCCTTCTAAAGGGTCTGAGACAACTTATGTTAGTGAAGATGACACTCCGTACATTGGCTGGACCACCGTACAAACACAAAATCCTGGTTTGCCGGGTCTAGCGTTATACGTGTTTATATTTACCTTATATATTTTTATATTTATGACTTATATAATTACGTTAAGGACATTATTTTTATGGTTAGATTAGTAGGGCAAGGCGGGGTTTGGGCTAGGCTTCGTTGCTATTCTCAAATGATTTCTCATAGAACTGACATTTTGAAGATTCGAATACTTTGTCGATAGTCGTTCATGCTAGGCCCTCTGTTTCATTTGACCGAAAAACACAAATATATCTAAATGATCGATTTGTTTTATTCAAAGCTTGATATGAGCTTGATTTGCGTTCTGATGAGAACTTGACTCTGTGCAATTTTAAGTATTTTGAGGCGGATTTGAAACGCTGGCCGCCCTAGGCATATGGAAGTACGCCGCACCCCTTCTCAACTAGATCTCAAAGAATTGAATGATATATAAGAATTAAATTAAAGTAAATTATAAGGAAAGCCAGTAAATGATAAAGTTACCTCAATCAGTCTCTGAGCACAGCACTCGCTATTATCAAAATTCCTTCACGTTTACTGCTGTTACTTACCCCAAAATCATGGCTTTCCGGCTTTTATATAATGTAAACACGTTTATATAAACATATATCCCTACTAATATTATAAATGTGAATGTAAGTTTGTTTGTTACGCTTTCACGCCACAACTACTCAACCGATTATCATGAAACTTTGTATGTACATAATATATTCTTAGAAGTATTAGAAAGGACATAGCATTATTAAAAATATTTTTTTAGTCAAAAAATCTAGACCCGTGCGGAGCCGGGGCGGGTTGCTAGTATCTTATATAATTACGTAATCATATAAGTTATATATGATTTATGTAATTACTTTAAGGACATCATTTTTCTTATAATGGTTGCAATCACAGGGCAAGCCGGACTTTTCGGCTTGTATGGAGGTCCCGCCCTGTGTTTAACCCTAAGAAAAAGTTAAAAGCCATTATTTAGACAAACAATAATCTTTGACTACTTACTATAATATACATAATTAAATTATATCTATGTATTATTTTTGTGTCTATATAATAAATGGAAATTTATATTTTAAATCACTATCTATTTATTTTCTTTTTTCAATTTATTTGAAACACCTTCTTACTCTTCTTTTCAGTGTTCTCTAATATATCGTAAAGTTATCTGGAAGAAATCGCTTTTTTCTTCATAATCTTGCATGTTTTATATTCCAGTTGGTACAATGAAAATTCATTCCATGATGGTACCTATGTAAGAACTACGCAGCAAAGGCGTGAGCTATTCATACATATGTTGTTGATTCGTATGTTATAACTTCCAGAAACTACGTCTTAGCTTATTGATTTACATCTATAACCTAAATAATGCGAAATCAGACGAGGGTCGAGGACAAACGTCAGCAGACATTCATTAATATTAATGTAGGAAAAATCTGCAGCCAAAATTGATACATAATGTTGTTTTTTAAGAATCTACATAAATATACAGAATATGTGGAAACACTATTGCCAGTGGCGTATTGTAGGTAACTCGGTGCGGATCCTAAATTTATTTGTTTTAGACAGTTCTAAATTATACAATATAGAACTGTCAAGGAGTTTCATGTTATAACTTATACAATAGAACTAAAATCGTAAAAAATATCCGAACCGTCGTTGTTCTACGATCACGACCTTACTTCTTCTGTTCTATGATCACGACGATATGGTACTCTTATTGTATAACACTAACTTAAAGAGAAACTCTGTTATTGAGGTGATATATGACAAAAAAAATATTAAAAGAAGAACGTTGAAGGAAGTCATTTTTTTACCGTTACGGACCGCACCCTCCCCCCTATACTACGCCACTGACTGTTGAAAACCATATAGTATATTTTTACCTTATTTGCAAAGAAACAAGACCTCAAAGTTAAATTTTATAAAAACATTGAAAAATACGCTTTTATAACACTTTCTATAAATGTTAAATATTTTAAATAAAACCAGTAGGTACAGTTTCGACGCGGTGAAGTACGAATTACTTATTTGTATTGAACGACTAATGTAAATTTTCTTTCAATAACTATCAAAGGTCAGTAAGTATGTGATAAAATTTAAATTGGCAACTTATTGGAAAGCAAGCTAGATTTACTTCCCATTGCTCGGGCAACGGGTAGCCCACCAAGCCCGTTGAAGATGAAAAATATGTATGTTAGATGTCAACAAACGAGACTATTCAATGATAGGTGATACCACAGCCATATGCCATCGATCAATAATGCGCTGTAGACTGAAATCGAACCGTAAAGGTCGGCAACGTACCTGCAAGCCCTCTGGTGTTGCGGATGTCCATGGGCGGCGGTGATCACTTACCATCACGTGAGCCGCCTGCCCGTTTGCCCCCTATACTATAAAAAAAAAACTATGAAGAACAATTCCTCTTAAAATATTTGCTGATGTGTCCTATTTGTCATCATTTTAGGGTTTCGTACTCCGTACCAAAAAAATAAAACCCTTATAGGATCACTTCGTTGTACGTCTGTCTGTTTGTCTGCCTGTCTGTCCACCCGTCTGTCAAAACCCTTTTTCTCAGGAACGCGTGGAGCTATAAGTAGAAACATATCAAATACTCAGGTCTGCAATTCTTTGCATCAATAAACTTCTAAGTCGACGATCCATGACCCAGTGGTGTAAGTAAGTTTAGAATTTGAGGTCTTGACTTTGATTCCTGATGAAATGTTAAAAAAAATTACTGTCATATTAGTTACTAAGGTATTTTTTCTCTTTATTATTTTTTGCAATACTTTTTTTTGTATATTTAAATATATAATATTATATCGCCATCATTTTTATTCTTATATTATTATAAACGCAACGCTTACCCCAGTAAACATGTTTACTGAATAATAAAAAAATGATTCATCCAGCAGGTACCTACTTCATGTTTACTTCGATCCCATGTTAACAGTTAAGGAATATAAAAAAGTTATACATCTTATTTGCGCCAAGGTTAGTGAATAAATGAATTTTATAAATTTTTAAAGAAAAATGGAGTTTGGATTTCCTTTCTGCAATAAAATTTAAAAAGCGACTAAAAATGTGTTTTTATTCTAACAAAATAAACCTTATACGTTATATCTTATATACGACAAATATATGGTGCCAATTATACCTGTATTACATCACTAATCCGGCACTTCAATAGACCGAAACGTCCAATAATCCACCCGCGTCTGCCCCATTGCACAAAGTGCACAAAAACGAAATTAAGGATTATTTTAAAAGTATGCAATTAGTTAATTGCGAGCTATGATACAGTTATAAAAACGTGTACAGCAGGACCATAAATACGTTGTATCCCTTTATAAAATGCTTTATTTTATTTATTATGAATTTCTCTACAGAATCCAGTACCCAGAACATTTCCAATAATCCTGCATCCTCTGGTTTTTAATATTGCCGGATTAGTGAGTCGACTGTACTCATCATAACGATAACGAATTAATTGAATGTCCGCTGCAATTCATTGCAAAGGAATTGAATGGACTGACGCCATAAAGTCGTGAGCTGAAATTAATATCAATACAAAACAGTTTTCGTACTTTTATCTCCTATACGTATAGTTTTGATATACGGGAGTGCTCAAATGAAAAATCTTCTTAAATGGGAACATTTAAAATGATTTTTCATTTCGAACCTTTAGTATTAGCGAATCTTAGCGCGGATATCTACATAATATACGTATTGCAGATATGATTTAAACAATACTAATAGTTTTATTATAAAGAGGAAAGATTTGTATTTTTGTATGTATTGAATAAATTTAATAACATCTGGACCGATTTCAAAAATTCTTTCACCAATATAAAGCTACATTATCGCTGAGTAACATAGGCTATATTTATTTTTTAAGAAAAAATAGAGATCCTTAGAAATTCCTACTAAACCCAACCCGAGATGTAAAAAAAATTTGCCAAAATAGAACAAAAAAAAGTTCTATAATATTATAGAACATATAAATATCTACAAAAAACTTTGCGAGACCATATGACCATTGTAGTTATGATACTACAACTACTTTTTTACATTTTAAAAGTTGATAGAAATGCCGATCAAAATCACACCATGCTATACCAGACCATACCTTTGTACAATATTAATTCTGTTTTTTCGTATTTAAGACTGTTTCAATACCTGTTGATTAGTTTTTGAAATATTGAAATCGGACATTCCATTCAAAAGCTATAACGAAATTAAAAATATACGCCATCGCGCCGGTGCGTGTGGCTCCACGCAGCGCATCATTTTGTTCAATTTTTGCAGTTTTGTTCCGATTTTACTCAAAAACTACTTAACCGATTTTAAAAATTCTTTCACCAATAGAAAGCTATATTATCAGCGAGTAACATAGGTTTTGCTTTTTTTTCATCTACATTTTGCGTTTTGTTAATTATATGTTAAAACTAATCTCAGTTTAATATATTGTAATAAGTGATTCTATCAACTACTATGTCAATGAATATGTGTAATGGAATAAATAATAAACCTTTTTTTTATTTTATTTATATATTTATTAATGTTATTATTAATAAAATTTAATGTATTATGTTGGTATGGGCATGTTGTGAGGAGAAATGAAGGGCATGTATCTAAACAGTTTCAAATATGAAAGTGGATGTATAGGGGAAGAGGGAGGCTAAAAAAAGGGAACAGGGCAGAAAGAAGAAGAATAAGATTATTAGTAAAATAAAATGTTAACTCTATAATATTGTCTTTTATTAACGCGAGTATCACACATTTAAATAAAATACTGTCTTTGTCTCCCCGCGACCACGGTTGCTGAAAAGCGTCCGAAACGTCGGGATAAATAATTTAAACAATTTAAATACTAAATCACGTTTTAATCCGGTATACAGTATTTTATTTAAATGTTAACTCTATACTCACCCATATAATATACTATTTACATTTAATGTACATGAGAAAGCACCAAATGTTTTAAAATTATTAAGCACTTCAAATCATTACAAATAATTTAATATAAAAAGTCAATTTAAAGTCGAATCATACATGGCATTTAAATCAAATTACAAAGTAGTGTAAGCTTTAAAATTACACATAAAGCTAATTGGCTAGATATTACATACTAAATAGTAAAGTGCTATCTAAGCACTTATTAAAGTCAAGATCGTACGAACTACGCAAAGGACTTTGCCGCGGTTTTCACCATCATAAATAGGACAAATTACAGAACACTTATTGATTTATTATTAATGTAAAATATACATCTCTCAGCTGTTGTGCTCTGTATGGAATTTACCAAACACTGGGTGCACTTCTCTGAATAATTACGAAAATTTGTTTTGACAGATAGGCGCCAACGAGGCTTCGCTTAACCTAGAGATATTCTGTTATCGGGGTCAAGTAATTGGCGGATGGGTTGTTCGTATTTAGATATCTTCTATCATCTAGAACGAGGTGTAATTACACATCATCATTTTTTTTTATGGAATTGTGGATTTTGTTCCTCAAACACTGACTGGCCGGCCTCAAGTGGCCTCAGTTACTTTAGTTGTCAGTGAATGTCATTTATTTCAGTGCTCGGAAACACTTCAATAGCGCGATTCAGGATTATTAACGTCTTCGTATTGATTGTAGCCGCTGATTGTAGATGTAGCTACAGAATCTTGCTATTGGTACTATTGACCCTGATAGCTTAAGAAGATATGTTGAGAAAAATGCGGTTTTTCTATTACGTGTAACTTGTTCAGGCTGCGGATTATTGATATGAAATTTTGGAATTTGTTTTTTGACTATATTTCGCAGTGTCGCTCAAAAGGAAAACATATTTCAATGAAATTTTCTCGATAGAAAAAAAATGTGAAGTTATGTCTATTTTTACACTTTTTTGGATCCCAAGGCATAACGGCAACGAGTTATTTAATTTAATTTATTTTAAAGGTAGGATGTAGAATAAATGTCTTTAAGATTGCTCAAAACCGTTTTTTAATCAAATAAAGTATTGTAAAGTTACGAAATGAATTAATTTTGGCACATACGTTGTTTTATTCCGAGCGCGTTCAAGCTACAGCTATCTTTTTTTTACATGTCTCAAGTAAATATTTCAATCTCGCTCGCTCACCTTCAATAGAGCGATTTGTCGGCCTGCGAGCCTCATCGACATAGGCCCTTAATGCGGATGTGATTAGTTAGCCCTGTGGTACAACCGTGTTTAGTGGTTTTACTACCACATGGCTTGGACTGCAGTAGCACCTGGTGCGGATTTTCAATGTTGCCCTCTTCGTGTTGCAATCGATTTAATATCGTAATAGTCAGTGGCGTAGCTATCATAGGGCAAAGTGGTGCAGTGCAACTGGACCCCAAAGCTGGTAGTGCCACCGTATACACAATAGTGCCACCAGTGTTTTGGAAGCTAGAAAAATCAGAGCCTGTTCGCAAGAATTATGTTTCTTTCTCTCTGCACTGGCACCCCTGTCCACCTATTTATGCCACTGGTAATAGTTATTGAGAAATCTTGTATCACCCATGCATACAATATGGGAAAAACAACAAGTAATTTATGAAAAAATCGTTGAAGAAAATCAACTTTTTCTTAACCGCTACCTGTAAATGCCGCCTCCGTTCGCCCGGTGCGTTCTGAATTCAGCACGGGTTGGGTTACTATTTAGGACATTTAAGGGATCTATAATGGATAGATAAGGCTTATCAAGTACACATTTTGCAGCTACTAAGTCTTCTTCACAAATATTTCTTAAAGTACTAAGCCGAGAAACCAAGAGAGATAGAGAGAAGCTATTTTGTTAGCTGACACCATTATTATTACAAAAGTATTAAGTTCGATAGTTATATTTCTTAAATTAGTTATCATCATACTTTATAACATTTGACTTGTAACATAAGCTGTTCTAATAAATGTAAATATACTTCACTAGCTTCTAGGACAGCCTGTATAGCTAATCGTACATTGAATATCTAATTCCATATTTAATAACAGTTTGGTTCCTATATTTATGGGAGCACTACTGAAATCAGAGCAGTGTTGTTTGCTTGTACGATATGACACTAAAGTCGGGTTTTACTACCAATAAGTACGGCCATTTTTTTATTAGAACATAGATAAGATCCTTAACACTAAACCTACCAGAGCGGTCAAGTGACCGCTATTGAGACTAATAAAAATTGTTTAATTCCATTTTTCTTGAACTCACTGCATGACTTTTTCTATAATATAATATAGCCATAATATAACATTTTCATATAAGCAGCTTTTCTTAGTTCAATAAAAAGGAAAACCTGGAATTTAATCATTATTGTTGAAGTCTCGAAAGCTGTCATTTGCCCGCTCTGGAAGGTTTAGTGTTAAGTAAAAAGACACTCTTCTCTTTCCATTGGCCATTTTCATATTTGGTTACCATATTCAAAACTTTTTCTTAGTTATATCTACTGTAAATCTCAAGTTCATATTTTACATATATCTAGACGAATATTCAAAGAAATCTATGCTGGATATTGTGTAGAATCGCCGGGAAAAAGAATAAAAAATAGTCCTGATATCCTGATATTCATTTTCAGATGTGAAAATCCCTTGAAGTATAAATACATAAGAATTTTTCGGCTTTTCTGCTATCCTTTCGGTATATGGCCGGGGAATATGCTAGATGAAAAAATGCCGGGATGTTATCGTTATTTTATCAAACAGTGTCCGATACAAGGTACTATAGTGTTAATCGGCGAGGTTAATTACTTAGTACGGCGCGGTAAGAGCCTGGATTTCTTCAGCGTTGGAGACGTCTGTATTACTACCTTCTTAACCATCGTCACCTTGGTACGTATAAAGCGTGCGTCATGCTCGTGAACGGGTGCTACTTGTGATGACAGGTCGAACTTGAATTCGTGCATGCGGTGATATTAGTTATTTCGTCTATGTATTTGCGTGTTGTTCCCACTAGAATGTGAGTGCTCCTATTTCACCATACATACTGCTGATAGAGGACAAATCTTTGTTTTATTTTTTTTTATTTTTTCGTTTATATATTTTTTTTTTTTTTTTTTGATAATTATAGTTAATTGTGTGATGTCATGTGGAACATGGTGTAATGGTTGCAGCCCCTTATAAAACATTTGTAAAACAAAAACTTGGCGATTAAAAAGAGTGGCGGCGAGTTTCTTGTCAGTTCTTCTCGTCCGCTCTACGCCCTTGATTTGTGAACTGGGGGCCTAGCACGAACGACTATCGACATCGAATTCGAATCGTCAAATGTCAATTGTATGAGAAATTTCATACAAATGACAGTCGACGATACGAATACTCTTTCGATACTTGTTCGTGCTCACCCCTCTGGCAGTAAATGTAATATTAGAAGCATTTAATATGTATTTTTTATTGACGTTCATAAGTGTACATTGTGTTACCTAAATGAATAAATGATTTTTGAATTTTGAAATTTTAAAGAATAGCTTTTCAGATGTAGTCGATAACATATTGAAGTTGTACAGATTTAGTACTGTTTCATCATAGTATCATTCTACTAAATATTATAAATGTGAATGTAAGTTTGTTTGTTACTGTTTCACGCCATAACTACTCAACCGATATATCATGAAACTTTGTACACATATTGTTAGAGATATTAGAAAGGACATAGGATATTTTTTATTTAAAAAAAATATTTTTACGGAGGGTAAAAAAGAATATTATTGCAACTATGCCGTGCGAAGCCGGGGCATTTCCCTAGTATATTATTAAGAGGAAAGATTGGTTTGTTTGTTACGATTTAACTCTAAAACTACTCCACCGATTTTCAAAGTATTATTAAGATGTTCATAGACATAGTACATCTACATTGCACCCGTGCGAGGCCGGGTGTGTTACTAGTGTAAGATATTGACAGACGAGTGTGATACCTACTCACTGGATGTATTTAATTATTTATGTATATATGGTATTTCCATCTGTGATCGGTGGTGTGATCCAGATGGAATTTCGATATTCAACCCACCCGTTTTAGCCCGAAGTGACCAGACGTGGGGAAGACGTTCCGGTGGAATTCGAACCCGTGACCCATCGGAGCGTAAGCCTACCAAATGCGCCAACGATCCCCTCAACATTTTTACATATAATGACGTTGGGTGGAAAACTTCAAAAAGATTTACATAATTATTTGTGATTTTCAAATATGTTGTAGGTGCGAATGTATTTGCTTATTTTGAAAAAATATGGAATTATATGGAGAAAGTTTTTGAAACAATTTCATTTGGGAAATTTCAAGCATGTTGGAAGTAATTATAAAAAGGTAGATATTTTTTCTAAATATTATGAATGACATTAACTTCACTTCTTCACTAATATAAAAATAGGTCTATCTTTGTTTGTTGAGTGTAATCTCTGTAGCGACTAAACTGATAACAATAATTCTTCTTAGAATTTATTTGAAGATAATAAGTTGTTTGGAAATGGCGTCTTACTTATGATGGGTTTACGAAAAGACAAGTAGGGGAGACCAGGGATGAACGTAACAATTTTTGGTTTTTTCGTAATATCTCCCAGATATTTCTGAATATTAAAATTTTAATTACTACACATGTGAGATTGGTCTTTCAGCTATCATTTTACACCAGCTTACATGCAATGTATTTTATAGATTTTGAGAAAAACGAATAATTATTTGAAGTGGGATTTGTTACAACCATCCCAACCCCTAGGGTTGGTTGTAACAGTGTAAGGGGATATTTGTAACATTGTAAATAAAAATAAAGTAACTTTCATAATCAACATATTATGTAATCATAATCAACCTTTTGGGTTTCACGTTACTATTACAATCCTTATAAAAATAAACTTTTCTAGGAAACAAAAATAAATTCGAATATAATCAACATTATTCAAAATTGAGATCTCAATCAGACAAACAATTATGCACACAAAAAGCTTATTTATTTATTATATTTTATTTCTAGTTGAAACGCCAGCTTTCGTGCTTCTTTGTTTGTTAATCCGTGATTAATTTGAGAACAATGGATGGATTCTTCGTCGGTACAAACTCTTCTTTTCGATACGTAGCCTACATTTGGAAGACTTGTTGAACCTTGTTCAAGCATTTTTTTCTTCTTTTGCACTATATAAAGTTACATGGCAGAGTAGACATGAATTCGCACCGTCTCTAAATGGTACTTTTCTGAGCAGTACTTCTTCTGCAGTCAAATCCATTATTACTGTATTTTTTTTAATTTCTTTATGTCAGATATCGACAGACGAGCATGAGGTTCACTTGATGGTAGGTGATAACTCAGCCACGGAACATCAGTCAATGATGCGCCATCGACCTACTTTTTACTTCGAGTCCTATTCGGAAATTCATAGACTGAAACCGAAACGCGCTATATGCACTTCACGGTTTTTCTATCTATGAACGGTGGTTCGTTACCCAGTCGGGATTTCGGTATTCCTCCCACCCGTTCAATGCCCGAAGTTACGACATGTTTACAGAAAATTTTCAACATGTGTCCCGGTGGGAATCGAACCCACTTCCCGATGCGTACGGTAGGTGTTCTACTGAACGCGCCAACGAGCCCGTCAATAGTATGTAGTAGCTAAACCTCTACTGGTCGTACTTTTAGGCAGTCTGAGATAAGAAAACGTATTTGTTTTACTTTGGAATATAAAAAAAACGCAACAAAAACATAAACGGGATGAAAGTAACAAATTGTTACTTTCATCCCTATATTTAAAATTTCCCGAATACGACAATCATATGCCTATAACCGAAAAACCATTTTAGAAAGATACCATTTCAAACACTAAAATAGAGAGATGAATAGTTACGCTACTTCACTGACAGTTTAAATTCATGTTAGAACCTACTACAATAAAAACAAACGCAATTGAAAAAACCGGTTGTAAGTTACTTTGAGGGTATTTTTGAGGCACTGACTAGCTACGTCATAGACCTGTCGGCACAGCGCCGAGAGCGCTACTGTGGTGAATTGGGATCCAAAATGGGCCATATTAGTGAATCAACCATCAATGCAGCTAGCATAATTCGTTCAAAAATTCATTTGTAACGTTCATCCCGTGTTACTTTCATACCTGGTCTCCCCTACGACTCTTTAGTAAATCAATAAAATTTTTGAACCTCTTTAAAACTAAACAGGCACCTTCAGGCCATTGTGATTTACCACCTTGACCGAATTAGCACTTCCCATCAGGTTCAAATAACTGCCTATCTACATATACTAATACTAGCAATTGCCCCCGCAACCCCCCTTGTGGGTTGAATTTCGTAAAATCCGTTCTTAGCTGACCTCTACTCGGCGAAAGGAATATTCCTACCATATTTCAAGTCGCTACGCCTTATGGTTCCAGAGATATCGTGATGAGTGACTATATAGGTGGGAATCTCTTTTATATATATAGATTATAAAGAGGAAAGATTTGTTTATTTGTTAACTACTCTTCCGATTTTTAAAAATTATTCCACCAATAGAAAGCTGCATTATCAGCGAGTAACAAATCCGCTAGTTACGTTATAAAAAATTACGTAGGTATATGACGTGTTATGTCTTTTATAGTGATTCACCAAAAATATTAATTTAGCCACACTGGATTGCTTCTTACGCGGAACTTATGGACTTGGTAATCACAAGATATTTATTATTTCAGGTAGCGGAGCAAATTGATACAATATCACATTATTTCACACTAATAATGATTGCGTTTATATTTTTCGGATTAATACTTTTTAATTTGTCTCCATTTTCTGCTAATATAGCCAGTGGGGCGTTTAAAAATCCTCGCTCAGAAAACATAACACTACGCTTCTCGATTTCCTATGAATTCCCCGGGTTTAGGCCTGAAGACCATTTCATATTTACAACATTATTGAACCTCTATTTGTCATACGCTTGCACAATATTTATTTGTGCTATAGATTTGTTGCTTGTTCTAATGGTTTTTCAAATTATTGGTCATATCCAAGTACTGCGCAGGAATCTTGATGATTTTCCATCACCTAAGAACGTTTGTGATTGCGAGAACGTTACTAATAAGGAACGCATCACAATTGGGAAGTTTACTGAAGAGGAAAATAGTGTGATTCATTATCTACTTATTGAAAGTGTTAATCATCACAGATATATTGTTGGGTGAGTACTAAGTAAGTGAGTATAGTATTATAAAAATAAAATCTGTAACCTTTTCACTTAGCCTAAAGAATTATTATCATTTCGGTAATAACTGTTTAATATTAATTATAAATCCTTCAAAAAGGTCAATGATTGTTACATATATGTATAATATTCGGTCTGACACCGCCACCCTACTGTCGCGGTCGCGTCCCCCAAAATAGCTCGTCTCGTTTCGATCACATCACGGTGAGTCGCTAGTTTTCAATACCGTATGTTTCAACTTTTTTTATGTTAGATATCGACATACGAACATGAGGTTCACTTGATGGTAGGTATTAGGGATGATAGGATACCTCAGCCACAGAACATCAGTCAATGATGCGCTGTCGACCTACTTTTTACTTTGAGCATTCGGAAATCCATAGACTGAAACCGAAACGCACAATACACTTCACGGTTTTTCATCTATGAACGGTGGTTCGTTACCCGGTCGGAATTTCGATATTCTTCCAACCATTTCAATGCCTGAAGTTACCAGACGTGACGTGGGGAAAACATATTTACAGAAAAGGCATGGCAGGTGTTCTATTAAACGCGCCACCGATCTCATCAAAAATATTACATTTTTAAAAAGATAATATAATAATATTTGAATTATGCGGAATTTTGCGGAACCAATACTTTTTGGGAACGTTCAAAAAACGAGCCTATTCATCCATTAAATGTCAGCAACACACACAGGCATTTGGTATTAAATATGTCTATGTGCGACGGAAGAGCCTGTTTAGCTGTCTGGCCGTTTGGCCCCTAATCTGTAAAAAATATACATGTTTTTGAAGTTATACTTCTTTAGGCGCGATATGAAAAAATGATGAGAGTGAAATTTTAAGATGCGCGCGCATCTGTGACACAAAATTAACAGTATGAAGTTGTCTGCTTAACCGCTCATTAAGTCTTTATACTTCTTTTGGCGCGTTTGGATGAGAGTGAATTGATGACCTGCGCGCGCACGATGTGAAGTTGGCTACAGAATAGAATTTGATTGATTTTAACATTTTTCTTCGATATTTACTGCAGTTTTGTTTTTAAAAAAAATTCTTCAGACGCCAAAGAAGTATAACTTCTAACGCGTGTACATAAGTACACACATACCTTTTTTTCAATACCTACTAATTTTGTCCTACTTTGTAAATGCATAATATTTGATAATGCAAAATAAGTGTCCATGTTTAGCATGACCGCTTAGACAAAAATATATCTGATGAGTCATTGTCTTTACTAGACTCTTACGGTCTTATTACAAAAAACTAAATAAACATGGGTTTAAACCTGGCTTATCAAGTCCAGGCTTATCTGCAAAACCAAGTTCTAAATTTTTTCGTATTACAAAAAATTAAAAAACCGTGGTCTTCTTAGTACTGTCATTTGAGCCATTGTTTATATATCAACCACAGATTAATAATGACTTTCTATTGCAACGTTCCGTATGCCCAGAAAAGAAATCATTTTGATAATACGCTAATGATTAAATAATGTTTAGAAGTGTTTAAAATATTGGGAATTTGTTATTTTGCATGAATATAAACATTACATTTCGTCGATTGTAGATTTGTTTAGGTTTAGGTACATTATTAACATCGTATTAATTACTAAATACTAATACATCTAAGTACGTGTAACGAAGCGTAACATTCTCGCGCGTAATTTGAGACTACAATATTAATTATTAAACAAAACTATCGCGAGTTAAACAAAGTTCATTTAGTTTTGGAATTTTTAAATTATCGAAGTGTCCTTCTTTAGTAATTTTAATATTATATTGTGATGGACCAACAAAAGAAAAATCGGTCTGAGAATTGGAGTACCGAGGAAAAAGTAAGTACTACCTAAAGGCTAAATTACTTCGATGAATTTGAAATCCTTCTTTAATTTATTGTTAACCCAAATTGAAAATGTTATAGGATATACTACGTGAGATGACTTCACAATCACGCCACATAATAGAGCACAAAAGTACTAAAGCTTCCTTCAATATTAAAAAGGCTCAAGAGTGGAACAATATGGCAAAGAAGTGTTTAGTTTTTTTTATTATTCAGTGACCCATACGCAAATTAATAATATTTTTGAAATATTTTCAGAATTAATGAACTCACGGGAAAGAAAAGGTCTGATGGTGAAGTTAAATTGGTATGGAAGAGAATGAAACTTGCCGCTAAAGTTAACTTATCCACTCATAGGCAACATCAGATGCAGACGGGGGTGGTGAAAATTACATAAATAAACATATAATAAATACATGCTACTACTTACATAAATACATATCCATCCATGTATACAATACATTATAATAGTGATTAACATAATTTTGGATTTAATTGAGTGAGAAGGTGCTGTTTCAATTATTATAATTAATTTTAATTATTTTACAGAAAAGATACAATGCAAGAATTAAATTAAAAATAAAAGATTAAAAATAAAAGAAAACTGGAACTAGAAATAGAAATATAAGAAAACAGGAAGTACTCTAGTACTTAGCAAATATTAAATAATGAGTGAAATTTTGTTTTAACATACATATTTTCTTCATTACATATTTTCTTCATAAATTAAATCTATATATTTTCTACTCTAATGAAATAAAAAGATTAAAATCAGAAAGAAATAAACTTTATTTACATTGAAGTATTTTATTATCTTATTTTTATTTATAATTACTACCTATTATCATAAAAATCTTAACCAAAATATTATATGCACAAACAGGTATGTATTAGGGGAGATTTTACTTCACAAAAATATAAAATACAAATGTGATAAAGCAAAACTTTTATGTTATATAAATATTTTATATTATATAAATAATAATGGGTGAAATAAAAATGTTATTTCCTAACAAGAAAAACTTATGGTTGAAAGAAAATTTATTGTAAAATGTTAAAGAATTACAATTATTTAAGGTTTAAAATACATTATTTCAATTAAAAGTGTCTTTCAATGAATTGTCCCACGCCACCTAGTAACAATTTCCATGATTTTTAAATCAGCATCACAAACTACCTGAAACAATAGTTAAATAGGTTAGTATTTCTTACTCATAAATAAGCATGACTATTCACTATCACTACATATTATAGAACAAAGTTTTAGTTTTCATAGTTATTTTAATACTTTTTAAGAAAGTTTTGTATGCACAAAATATCCTAATTATACTTTTCCACTGAATCCATCATATTCCATACAAAGCCATGCAGGGATGTTATTATTTGTTGTATATTAATCACATTCCACATGGACACCTTAACCCTGTTGTAGGTTAAACTACTTTTCAACAACCAACACCTTATCAGGGATGTGGCAATAGACAAGTCATTGTTCCTTTATTTTGCAAGAAAAATATGAGTAGAATCAATCAATAATACCTGGACATTAATTGATGGGAATCCTTTACAGTTAACCACCATCTTGACTTAACTTTTTTATTTTTATGTGAGTACAGTCAATTGCAGCAATTACTGGAGGGAAATTTGCTATTCTGCGAAATTTTTGCATTGCTTACTCTTGCTCTATTAATGTGGAAGGCATTTTTACAAATCTATGTGATTTTCGGGCTATGGCTTCTGCATTTTTTTTGCATATCTGGCTTATTAAAGGTTGTGATACTCCGTTGAAATCGGCGGTGTCATCCTGGATCTATTAAAACAAAACAAAACATTACTTTAGAAGGATAACATTTAGTATAAATTGCTAACAATATTTTGATAAATGAAATATAAACTTTGAATCTACTTAGGTACTTCATCATGTCGAGTAAACCACTTGTATTTCGGGGGACACAGGACATCCTCTCTAGTTACAGGCATCTTTAGTCACAGATTACTATATGTAGCATGTCTTTAGTTAAATCTTCTCTTAATAAGTCCACTATTTTCATTGTATAACGTATTTCTATACTTTTGCATGAAATCTTCATCGAATGATTTCATGAAGGGATTGACTCAAACACGGTTTCTGTTGTGTTTGCGGGGCGTTTTAAACAACTCAATGTCTTCCCATCCTCAATATCAATTAAATCGACCATATTAATATCCATTTTCGGGTAAAAACATCACAACACAAATCACAATGACAAAGAGAAACTTTGACAGATACGATTTAGACCATCGTTAAACTAGGGGTCGCTGAAGTTTAGCATTAGACCATGCTATGAACTAAGGTTTAGCGCAAAAACTCGTTTTGTAATATCAATTTTGCTTAAACTGTAGTTTTTAGATTTTTAAACCTGGGTTTTTAGTTAAACTGCGTTTTGTAATAAGGGGCTTAGTAGCTAGCTAGCGTAGTTAGCTGTCGAAAGTCTAAAAGTATCGAGATGCGGGTGTAAAAAGTGAATTCCTGAGTCCAATACTCGGCATAGACATAGAAACGTACACATAATTATAATGTTTTACTAATAATTTTTCTTAGCAGGCAAGTACGTTAGGTGATCAGCCTCATGTGTCCTGCCCGACAGAAACAATTTTTAAAAAATATTATTTACCCGGAAGTCGAACCCAGGACCTCCGGACTGAAACATAACGCGCTGACCACTGAGCCACGGAGGTGGAACTGTGTGCTTAATTAATTTATATTATATTAAATATTATAATTAGTTTTGTAGAAGAAATATCCAATTTCTTCGGGCCAATGATGGGCATCATTTACTTGTATCAGTTAGGAGGATGCTGTTTGCTACTGCTGGAGTGTTCACAATTGGTAAGGAATCCCAACTAATAGACCTGAATGAAATACTTTATATCCGTCCATATCTCCCTGCATAAATTTCTCTCTAGGATGCCACTAATATAAATATTCTACACAAAAAAATCAAGAAAATCTAGGAGTCGATACACTGAGAGATTCACCGGGTGAGGTCGAGTCCTACACTCCCCCCGCATAACATCCCGCGGGGGGGTACCCAGTGCGCAAATGCATTCCACTCTAAAAAAAAAAGGAGTCGATACACTGACAATTCAATGTTATAGAAAGTTATTAAAAGATTTTGTCTAAAACCTGTAAACAAATTTTAAAACAAAAAAAAAACAACAACTGTGTGTTCATTTGTTAGTACGACTTTTAAATAAAATACTGTATACCGGATTAAAACGCGATTTATTATTTATAATGTTTAAATTATTTATGCCGACGTTTCGGATATATACAATATACATACATAAACATCACGCCTCTTTCCCATTGGGGTAGGCAGAGATCACGGAATTACATATGCTCCGATCCATACATACCACTTTCGCTAATAAAAGACAATATTATTGTTAGTACGACGTTATAATTATGTGTTAATACCACTTCTCAATAATTTGTGAGTCCAATGGCTGGCTATCATTAGCCCAGTGGTTCTGAATTGATGAGGATTTCGCTTGGAATTAAACTATATAAAAAAAAACAAGAGACCACTGTTAGTCAATATTGCCTTTTTATAGAAAACTAGCAATTGCCCCCGCAACCCCCCTTGTGGGTTGAATTTCGTAAAATCCGTTCTTAGCTGACCTCTACTCGGCGAAAGGAATATTCCTACCATATTTCAAGTCGCTACGCCTTATGGTTCCAGAGATATCGTGATGAGTGACTATATAGGTGGAAATCTCTTTTATATATATAGATTACAGTAAAAATCAACTCCGTAGTAATAGATGGCGTTAATATGGCACCTTTGTGATATTTCAAATCAGACAACTGTCATCTTTCAGTCTGCCCCTTGACCATGGTTGCTGAAAAGCATCCGAAACGTCGGGATAAATAAAATAAATCGCGTTTTCATCCGGTATAAAGTATTTTATTTAAATGTTTGATATTCGCGTTAATAAAAGACAATATTATATTATATACCATTGTATATTTTTTCAGGATTCCCAGGCCTTAGCTCGCTTCGGACCGTTAACAATCATCTCAGTAGCGCAACTTATTGAGATATCAGTTATTTTTGAGATCGTCGGTTCCATGGTAATACGTAGAACATGTTTATATTAAATTCTAGGTAGCCGCAGTGCCTAACTAGTGTTATAGTTATGCCTAAATATAACACTTCATATTGCATCATGGCATATTGGAGCGGCGTTTACAATACCAGAGCTTTGGCATTTTTTAAAATTAATCTGGGCCAAAAATAAAGCTAAAGTTTATTTAGACATAAAAAAATAGACACAATTTGTCAAATCGATCATTTAGTTGCTGATATCTGCTCACAAACACAAATACCATTTGAGTCGCTCCAGCTTCGCTGACTCCGCTCAAATCAGGTTTATAGTATGACTAAATTACAAAGTTCACCAGATTAAAAAACTATAATTTGGTTTTTGTATTCCGGGAATATTTCATTCCGAGCAGTGAAAACTGCTCATGAACTCCTTTGTGTACCGAAGTGACCAGACGTAAGAAAAGACATGAATACAGAAAATGATAAACACGTCAGACACGGTGGTTATCAAACCAGCGACCTAACGGAACGCCAGACTGTAACACTCAACGCATCAAAGAGCCCGTCAAAATGGATGTATGGTTTTTGAACAGGAGTTCGATTAGTTATAAGAGCCAACTTATACGCTTTCATACCAAGAATAAGTATTTGCACTTTTGAACACAACCGAAATTTTATTACGTAAGGTATCTTCTTATATCTAGTTGGTTCCTAATTTTAACCTTTATTTCAAAAGTAGATTTCGTAGAACTGTATTTATTTGAATCTCTTGAAAAATAGCTATCAAAAGTGTCTACTTTTATAGGGGATTAAATAGGGGATATATTTCTTGTGATAGTCTTATCACAATAAATATATCCCCTATTTAATCCCCCTAGTTAAGGCATGTTTAAATAACAAACATTGTTTTTTTCCATAATTGTCTTAATTAACTCAGTTGAAGGTAACTGATATGAGTTGCAACCTATTAAGCAGGGACTGAAACCGATTAATTTTTATTTTCCAAAATATGTATCTGACTGAGATACCATGATTAGTTTTAAAGAGTAATACACACTTAACTTATCACAGTATTTTTTTCAGTAAATATGAATAAAAACGAAAGAATATTCACAAAAACCTTTCTTATACTGGTATAACTCCCATAGTAAATTAACCGGTGTTCAGTCCCTGCTATTAAATATAGCTGTGTTTCAGCGCTCGGAACCGGTTAATTTTTATTTTCCAAAATACGTGTCTGACTGAGATTATTAGTTTTAAAGAGTAATTACACACTAAACTAATCACACTACGTTTTTCAGTACATATAACTAAAATCAACACAAAAAACACATTAACATAAATCACAAAAACCTTTATTATTTCGGTAAAGCTCCCATAGTAAATTAACCGGTATTCAGTCCCTGCTATAAAGTATAGCTGTGTTTTCCACAATACCTTGGACAAAAATACCCAAAGGATTATCACTAAGAGCCAAATGAAGGTCGCGACCTCTTTGTGAAGGGCGACATTGTTTTCAGAGTGAGAAGCTTATAGACAATGTATATTATTTACCGTGGCAATGTATGAATATGAAAAACCAACGGACGGTGTACATTTTCTTCAATAGAATTCAAAGAACAATCCACGTCACTTGTATGGGGGTGACGCCAATAGGTGTTCAAAGTATGGCGTCGGTAAGTAACGAAGGTTCATATTTCATCCTATGTTTATTCGGGGCTGCTTATTAAATATTAAGGTGTTTTTAACCGACTTGAATCAAGAAGAGGTTCTCAATTCATCTGTATGTTGCTTTTTTTTTCGTAATTAATCGAAATTGATTTGGATTTTTTTTAGAAAATCAACAAAAACAAAAACATACTTATACGTAGATGATGTTTTTTTTGGTTTGTGGTTCCTTTCACGGCGCTGTCTCATTTGAGCAGCACGTTTAGTGGTTGGTCTACTAAATTATTATGTAAAGATTAATGAACTTAAAAAAATCACTTCCTACTAAAATTTAGAAATAAAATTATTTTTAAAAAAACCGACTTCAAAACTACAACTACATTTAGTATGTACAAACTTGCACTAAAAAGTAAAAAACAATATTTTAATTACTTCAAAGAATTATTTATTTAACAAAGTATTTGAAGCTGTTTTTTGTTTTTTGCTTAAAAATTTTTTTTTACTTAAGAGATTATGATGTCATGACTATGTATATTAAGTAGTACCTACGGCAAAAACAATTACACAACTATCCGCGGAATACTGAAACGATAATCAAAATTTGAGGGCTTCTTAAATGTTTCTGTGTTTCATTTTACCTTCGTAATGAAAGAGTTAGATATACTTTTAAGTAAACCTCAATGTTGATTAGCATTCGAAAATTCGCCCAATATGTTATTGAAATTATTATTACAAATTTAAACCAATATAAATAAAAAATAGTAAGAATTAACAACATTCAGGTCTTTCACAAAACTTCAAACATACTTATCATATCTACTTCTTTCCACGATAAATTTTAATAGTAGATACAAATGCGTACTAACCACAAGGACTTTATATATAAAATATATAAAATATTTAAAATTAATAACATAGAATACATTCTTACACAAGTATCTGTAGGTGTTGATCCATCGATAATCGAAAGTCAGCACATTTTAAATGTACGTATATTGTATGTTGACAACCAGTCTATATTTATTATTGTAATCTTTTATGTATTTATAATAACTGATATGTTTATTTTGTGTCCAATAAAACAAATAAATAAACATAGGAGAGTGAGGCTCAATATGATACCTAAACCACAGGATATCAATCAATCAATACGCTGTCTACCATTTTTTACATTGTCAATGCGGAAATCCGTAAACTTAAATTGAAACGTGAAATTTCACTTAGTGAATTTTCTATCTACATACGTACGGTAGTTCGGGGCTTGAATGGAATTTCGATCATTCTATTCCTCGCCTTTATTTAACGGTCAGATGTAGAGAAAAAAGTCTGTGACTGGTTTACTGAAAATTTTCATACCATTGACCTACGGGGGCGATCAAAAGACAAAGTTCCTACTAAATGATACAATTTTTCAGATTTTGAAGACAAGTTTTTCCTACTTCACGTTTTTAAGATCGATGGACGCTTAAGCGATTCAGTGTGCATAAAAAAATAGTAATTCACATAAACACTTGTAATATCAATTCGTCAATGGCTGCATTTACCGACGGGTGAATCTGACTTGAAGTCGGATGAGCTACAATTACTTATCTGTGAATGAAATCTGTATGAACCTTTCGTTAGACAATATTGCTACGCCCACTGATTTAAGAAGCAATTCCTACTTCCTCATATGAAACAGAAATTTTAAAAAAGAACATCATGTTTTCATCCGAACATATGCACTTATTAAATTTAATTAGATTCTACCGGATTCATTTTATTGTTCTTAAATAAAAATATTTTAAAATTGGTTCGACATTATTTTCTAGCGACTGGTGTGTATCCTATTAACTATTTTAAAAAAAAAACATTCTTAAACACAAGTTAAAAGTAATTCCTGTTCTTCCGTCACAAAAAAATCAGTTTAACATCAGTATATCCTCTCTGGTTGCGGATGTTCATGGCTGATGTTCGCCATTTGGTGAGCCGCATGTTATTTGATAATACCGATTAAGCCTTAAAAATAATAAAAGTTACTAAAAGAGTTAACACAGCATTGTTGAGAAAAACACTGAAATGCATTCAACGAAAAATATCGGATTTCACCTGTCAACAGCACTAATTGAGAAATCCCGAGCTTTGATAAAATGGTTTTGTCTGTCTCTATTAGTTTAATAACGAATGATGTGTAGCTTTTTTGAAGCCTACACATTTCATTGGAGACTGATACATATATATATATATATATATACATATATATATATATATATATATATATATATATATATGTATATACAATATATATATATATATATATATATATAGTTATCTCTCCCCGTCAAATGTTGAACATTCGCGACGTAGCATCAGTTAAATGTTGATCGTTTAGCAAATGTTGATCAGCGGCAGCGTTTGTTGATCTGCTGTCTCTGTTTACGGACTACGTTGATCGATTTTGATCAACATTTGCTAATCTTAAAATACCAAAAATTATCCCCCCGCATACCCCCGTATGTACAAATCACACTCTGGCACATGTTGATCACATTTAAATGTACCAATCAGAGCTCACTTGGCTTGTGATTGGTTTTTAGTATTGAGACGTAAACGAACTAAAACGGTAAGTTGATATCTGCCTTTCTTCGATGATCAATTGGATTTTGTTATCATTTATCCAGGTAAAAATAATTCGGATTTTTACATGAGAGACGATTCTACATTGTTTGCAGATCTGAAATATATTTTTTCAAAACGGTGGGTTTTTTTTTTAAGTTGATACATTTTTGACAAAAGACGACTTTCTATCCTGCCTGAATTTTGTGGTGGCTTTAGATTGGATTGGCATATAGATTCATACTATCAATAGTCTATTTTATGTACTAGATACTGTATTTGTATTCTCACTTTGTGCTGGCTATAGTTGTCAAAAACCCGTTAGCTATCGGTATTTAACCAAATCTTTGGTTAATAATCCTTAAAATGGGTGTTTAACTAATGGGTGTTTATCCGACTGCGATCTATAAAATTGGTATTGTATTTGTGCCTCTTACAGTGTCATATTTTTAAGGTTTATGTATGTATGTACTTGAGTTACTATACTAAATGCCTCAAAATGTACATTAGATAAACGGTTTTTTTTAAACATTGTAGTTATCAAAGTTATTTAAGTCATTTAACGTAAACTTAATAAAATTACGTACAAAAATTAGGTGTACTACTTCCGAAAAGAGTAAACCGAATTTCATCATAAAATTTGGCATAGACATTCCATTTGACTATTTTATCTATCTAGTCCCCTTAAAAGGATTTTTGGCAACACACAATATTTTTCGAAATTTTGAAAAAAATGATGTTTTTTTTAAATATTTTTTTTATGATATCGTCGGACAAGCATGAGGTTCACTTGATGGTAGGTGCTTCCCAGCCGCAGAACATCATTCGCATTCCGAGAATTCGGAAAAAAAAATTTGAGTACGCTGCTTAGCACGCTCTAGTATATCTGACCTAATTAAATTCTTACAAAGATGTAGTTTGGAGTGCTACTTGCAAAACATCTAAAATATGAATGGGTACATATTCCGTGCTACAGCAGATCCCATCCGCATTCAGGGTATGTAACTCTTCATTTCGTTCTCTGCAATACACATCGGTGGCAGATCCTAGCCTTGGTTTGGCTATCCTGAAAAATGGCATTGCGCTGAGAGCGAGAATGCTATCAGGCCTGACGCATCGTCTCGTGCTATAAACACCAACGCATTCAAAATGGAGTATAATTTTGCCTCAAGGTCCTTCAAAACTACTATTGCCTATGCAAAGTCTGAGTACATTAGCAGAATTGGCGAGAATTTAGAGCGACGTGCGTTCTGGTCTCTCGCTAAGGCCGTCTTAGGCAATTTCTGTCAGCCCCCCCTTCCTTGATCATCCCTGCACAGGAACGATAACTCGTTAGCCCATGCTGCGAAAGAGAGGGCCGATCTTTTGGGTTCTCTTTTTGCGCCCAAATTGACTCTGATTGAGCAAGGATATCCAACACCGACCACTCTGTGGTGCGAAAGCTCTATTCCGGAGGTGAAATTGTGGTTGCGTGCTGTGTTCTTTACTTCTCTCCCTAGATATCTGCAAGTTAAGAGGGCCTGACGACATCCCTTCTAACGCATATTATTCGACAATCTTACTTATCAGGCGTCCGTCCGCGTCGTCCCAAACTCATGAATGATTATTTTGGTGCACCTGATCCCTAAAAAAGGTAAACGCTCAGAACACTCCAACTCAGCAGTTTGCTCAGCAGTTTACCTGACTCATCGATGGGCATCACAGGCTTTCTCATTGCGTAGAGATGTTGGATCACTTCCATAGCATAATATGTATTATTGTATTATGTTCAGAGGAATTGTACGGATTAATTATTTTTGCTGAGTTCAACCACCAGATGTCACGACTGAACTCCAGAGTATAACAGGATAAGCATGGCTGAGATGTCCCTCGGGAAAGTTAGTTTGATATTTTTACCATGAAATCACCTTCTTGAAAAAATAATATGCATATTGTGATTCCAACGAGGGTCAAACATTTTTTTTTATAAGAACTTTATTACTTCAGAATTACGCTTCCATCAATATTTTTTATTACAATTTCAGTTTTAATTTTTAAAAAGTGCAAATAAACTGTGGGAATCTCAAACATTTGAAAATCCACGCCATTGGTCAGAGCGAATATGACGTAAATGTCTATGCCAGCAACGGTTTACTTGATGTCATATTCTATTAACAAAGTTCGCAAATTTGGCAGTTATCGGTTGCCAATTTTTTACTTTTTAAAAAAAATTTTTTTTTTTCTATTATATCTACTGAATAAAAATATACAAGAATATCATTATAAAAAATAAAGATCTTTATTATAAACTTTAGATACGCCAAAGAAGTAGTAGAAGTAGTGGTGAGAATACAACTGAATGCATAAAATAAAGTTTGTCATATTAAGAATAAAAACAAATATAAAAATAAAAGTCAACAGGTATTAAAACTATATTAAAAAATCAGAATTTGCAAAATATGAATATGAGACTGGATAAGTCTCATATTCATATTTTTTTATCACTGTTCTACCCTATCAAAAAATTTGAAAAAAAATTATCTTATATTTTAGAGAAGAATCTATTTGAGTTTCTTTAAATTCGTGACGTTTTAATTTTTGTTTTTTTTTTTTATTTTGTAAGAGAAAATAAAAAATATTTTTTCAAAATTAAATTAATTATTTTATTGGAAAAACTAACGCGAGCAGAAGTGTGATAACTTAGGGAAATGTTCCTCTTAAGAAAGTGATTTCATGGTAAATATATCAAATTCCGTAACTGCCCAGAGGCGGCATCTCACCCATGCTTATCCTGCTATATTCGTTCATCCTCACCATCTCAATGCTTGAAAATTCACAACTGTACGTTTTCTTATGACTTGTCTGTCTCCCACACTTACTCGGTGGAACCAGTTGTCGGTAGAATCAGCGATATATCCGAATTGAAACGACTTGGGAACCTTCCAAATTAACTAATGTTTCAAAGGCTGGCAACGCACCTGCAAGTCCACTAGTATTGCAGATGTCTATGGGCATCGGTGAGCCGACAGTCCGTTTGCCCCTATTCAATAATGAAAGTTAAGATATTTTATTTAAAGAAAAATATAAAAAGTTTTTTTGTCATGTCGCATTTGTACATAGAGCAACACGGGCCACCGGCGAACCGGAGGGGAGTAGCCATACGCAGGCGTTCCCCTCTGTCAAAGTACAAGTCCAAATGGTCCTATGCGTACAATAAAACTAGTTGTAGCCGCACTTTTCACTAGACTAAATCCAGATGCGCGACTGAATCGACCTCCTAAAAAAATGCCGAATTGTTTGTGTTTCTTGTTGCCAAAAAATATCTGTCACGTCAAATTTACAAAAAGATAGCGTTACCTTTCATATGTAGGTATTTTTTAATCATATTATTACTATTTACTTCTTTAAAACTTAAAATATTACAATATTATCGGTCGTGTTGATTCGGATTTTTTTACCAACACAGTCGCTCGACAGATCCGCGTATTGTATGAGCCCTCTTACAATACACGGATCTGTCGAGCGACTGATCCGAGTTTATTTCCGAGAAGTCGCTGTCACCGAGCGATAGTGTTGTTGTCGGATTGTTTTAAGTTATCGAAAAAAAATGGAAAAGGAGTCTTCTATACAGAGACAGTTTTGAGATTAAATTTTCTGATTCAAATATTATATTGTGATAATATACATTGTTAAAATATAATATAATACTTACGCGCGTTAGCACATTTATTAAAATCACTTAGTGTAAACTTCAACCATAATGTTTTTTTTATTTCCTAAAAATCCAAAGGATATGGAAAATTGTGGGCCCAAATTTAATAATTGAGATATGATCTAAAAAATTACATATTTTTAATCTTATAATATAAAAAATCAGCTCAATTCTCAATCTGGGAGAGGAGAAATATGAGAAATATAGTTTTCCTGAGATTCTCGATTAATTAATTGAATCGATTACACAATCACAAAAAAAAACCTTTGGACAAGGTAATTAACTCAAAAGTAATTAAATGCACTTTAAATACAATATATTACATATAATTACATATAGTTATGTTATTAAATAAAATATAAATTATTAATTAAAGAAAATTAATATACATGATTATCGATCTTTTATTTTAGTCTGTCATTGGCATGCCGCATGACAGTTGTTTACTCTGTGCTAATTCGTTTCGTGTTTTCAACGTTTTGAGTCTGAGTGCTTTCCCGATTGTCGTCATTTAGGAATTGTTACGATTTGACAACTACAAATATCATTGATCACAGATTTATGATATATTTATGTCAGTTATTGATTATAACATAACCTTACTTTTACTACTTAAAACTCTAATAACTCGGCTCTCAGATTGTCAAAACTAATAGAATTTTCATCGAAGGACTGTTAAGTCTCAATCTATTAATTCACATCAATTTCATATTGTAACATTGGGGGCCCAAAGTTTTATGTAATCGTTTCCATCTCCTTTAAGGGATACATGAAATATATATAATAACGAAGTATTTTTCAAATTATTTCGAACATTTTATTATGTACCAACTCATGGTCCACTCTCCGTGACCTGCTACGTGCGCATTACCCGACAAGTTCATTTTGTATTATTGTAGTACGTAATAAATTAAGTCCTTTGTATCGCTTATAAGCCTAATTTCCCTAACCCAGTTCTTGAAATTATCGATACTGCGTATCGACAGTTGTTGCAACTACGGCTAAAAGGACTTGTCAGTGTAGTTGCGCCATTTAATTATACTGTTATGACACGGAATGTTTAAATGTGTGTGTGAAATTGTTAGTGTATTTTTTAATTGTCACGGTGTGAGTTTCGTAGTGACAGACGATTGCTTTTGTGTGCGAATTTGAGTACGCACACATAGTGCAGATTTCCCCCCGCAAAAAATGACAGACAGTTTGGTATCGGTAACGAACGCTATGGCTACTCCCCTCCGGTTCGCCGGTGGCCCGTGTTGCTCTATGCATTTGTATTATATAATATATTATTATTAATTAATAATGTTAAGCAACGATCAACAAATAACGGATGTATATTAGAAAAAGATCAACGTAAGATTGTAATACCTAATCCATATATGATCCATATTTGATGGTTCCATCTGATATATGATATAACTTATACTGATTGAGCCACATAGTGCGTCTGTCCGAAAAAAACCGTTACGCGTAAGCAAAATGATGACTAGTCACGATCAACCTAAGATGGTTATATATAAAATATAATCCGTATATGATCCACATTTAATGGTTTAATTTAATAAATGTCTTATACAGATCGAGCCAAGTAGTTCGAATGTATGTAACGAGAAAAACCGTTACGCGAGCAACGTGAGATGGAAAATCTGATGACGAGTATTTCATTCGGGGGTGATCGCAGACGCGGCAACGTCGCGAGTAGATAGGTGTATCTCTTATCCCTTTTTTGATGTACTCCAGAGGAGCGCGGCAATATGGTGTTAAAGGGTGATCAACATCGGCCTTAAACTCGGACACGATCAACATTAGGCGGGGAATGGTAATTATATATATATATATATATATATATATATATATATATATATATATATATATACAATATACATTGATATACTCAATATATAAGTAAGTGTACGTATAATACAATAGAACAAACAGAGGTATGTACTATTATTACATTAATATATTACATCTAAAAAAAACATTGTAAAATGCCTACCTTCGATGCAAAGGCCACAGGACTAAGCAAAAAGTGGTGAAGTTTTGTCAAACTCACCTCACGCACGATCTTAAAAAGTAATAAGTATTTAAGTCTTCTTCTTCAGCCTGTATTCATCCACTGCTGGACGCAGGCCTCTCCTAAAGCGCGCCATTTTCTTCTGTCCCCTGCTCTTCGCATCCAATGTCTTCCCGCCACTTTTCGAAGATCGTCACTACAGCATGCCATCGAAATTCCGACCAGTAGGGTTATTCACGATCATTCGAAAACATTCCGTTCCGATATTACAAGATTTCGTACCGATATATCAAGCTTTCTATCATTTTATACTAAGATTCTAATCGGAAACTCCCGAAGAATGCCGATGCTCAATCCTATGGGAATTGTGAATACCATTTTCATATCCGGTAAATACGAAAAACTTTCAGTGGGAGAGCGTAGCTTTCCGGGCGGATCGATTTCGAATGATCGTGAATAGCCCTACAGGTAACGAACCACCGTTCATAGATGGAAGTAAAATGGACAGCGTCTCATTGCGTTAAGTTCTGTGGCTGAGGTATCACCTACCATCAAGTGAACCTCATGCTCGTCTATCGATATCTAACATAAAAAAATATAGCAGTTACTTTTTAGAAATATTTTTTATTACATGCGATTAACATCGTATTCTTTATGACATGGCTAACTTAACTATAAAAAATACAATACAAAATAACTATAGCACAAATTGTTGTTAACTTTGTCTAAACTAATTAAAACTATATTTTTATCAAGTAATAAGTAACCAATATGTAATTAAAAAATAATATTTTTAGACAGTCCTTATTATAATAATATATTGTTCATTAAAATAACACTGTGTTTATGCTCACTCATACGTTTCTTTACGTTTAATTGATTCGCAACTTTCAATAAATTGGTTGACAATTTATTGAATGCTTTCACCAGTCACCACAATATATTCTGAGCATACTTTTTAAGGTAAATGGGTGCGAGTGAATAGGCTTCTTCGGCGTGCTTCATCTTTGATCGCATTACGACTATAACAATTGGGGTTGGTAACGCTAGGTTTGGGTTCGAGGATTAAAAAGGGCAAAAAATCAGGAAAAATAATATATGTAGGTCGATACTAGTGATGTGCTGTGTGTAAAAATTTGCGGATACGGATATCCGGCACATCACTAGTAAATACATACTATATTTATAAACAGTGACAGGAAGTATCATGGTAAACAAACAACCACAGTAAATGTGTAAAATGATACTTTATCAAAATTTAATATACGTTAAACGCCTGCATGATTCATAAAAAAGTATATCTTGTTTGTATAGTCTACAGTGATCTCCCGAGTCCCCTAGTGGGGCATGGGGCAGACTCAGTGGCATAGGTCACTAGTAGGATCCCTAATTTGCCGCCCCCTCATTTTTGCAATCGATTATACAAAAATTGGGGCATTTTCACCATACTCTTATTGAATAACACTAAGCTAAAGAGAAACTCTGTCATTACGGTGAAGTACCAAAAACAATAAAAAAATTATGAAAATAAAACCTTGAAAGATGTAATTTTTATACCTGCCGCCCCCGCCAAAGTGCCGCCCGGGCCGCAACCTACGCCCCTCCCCCCATGCTACGCCACTGGGCAGACCCATTTCTATGTCTGTTTCACTGATCATATTTCTTTACTGACATGTAGGTGATCTGTGTGCTGCCCAACCGAAACAATTCTTAAATTTTGGTTCCTCGGGACTCGAACCCAGGACCTCGAATCCTAAATGGGGCAGTCTTAAGTATTTGTATGGTGTACTTAAAGTGAAATTGAGTATCTGAGTCACAAGGTGATGGATACATTTATATATGTTTTACAAAACATTTTTCTTTGCAGACAAGAAGGCGATCAGTCAGAAAAATATGCAAAAAATCATTAAAAATAAATTAGGGTCGGAACTCCGCTATCTTCCGCAATTGACAGCTCACGTCACGCACGCTTATTTGTTAAACCTTATTTGTAATAATCATAATTGATGTTCAAATCGTATAAAAAATTATAGAATTACATAGAATATAAGATAAGTGTTAAAGTAGCATATTCAAATCTAGAAATATTTTCAATTTTTGATTCATTCTGGCAGGACAATTTCGGTCGGGTTCGCTAGTAATAATATTTATCACAAGGTCATCTCAAGAGCAAGTAACGGGGTCGTCTCTCACTTCTGCCTGAAAACATTAAACTATCAATCCACTTAAAGCTATTCAGTTGCTATGTTTAATTTTATGTTAATACGCTAAGACAAATTTTCCACGACGCGACGCGACGGGTGTATTGGCGTGTTAAGTAATACACATTGGGTTCGATGAGTTTCAGAGTGTTATCTCGCCGGATTGAATATGCTTATGATTTTCTGATGCAAAATGTTTATACATGAAAAAAATGTAAACTTTTGGTACGTCATTAAAAATTGCGATATTTTTCAAAATAAAAATAATTAATGTATAAGAAAAAAGAAGAAAATACCTTTATATACACTCACACAAATAACAAAAATAAAAACAAATGACTAAATAAAATATACGTTCAGCCGGGCTAGCATGACCGCCACGAGATATATCTCGCGCGAGAGAAGACAAACTAAGATGTTAAATATCTCGATATATTATATCTCGAAATCGACAATTTTGATAGAAAAGATATCTCGATCGACAAATGTATCTATTTTTGATATTAAAAGTCGAGTTTTAAGTGTAATTGTCATGTTAGACCCGAAAGAAGTAAAGCGATAGTCGATTGAAACACGAGAAAACAGTAGACAAAATTTTGTCGCGCTTGTCATGCTAGGCCGGCTGAAGTCGTAGCTGTTCAGCATGCCGCGACATGTCGTCGTGATCGTAGAACAATGACGGTTCTGATTTTTTTACGATTTTAGTTCTATTGTATTAGTCATAACATGAAACTCCTTGACAGTTCTATATTTAGAACAGTCTAAAAACCCTTTATCAATAGAACAAATAAAAAAAGGAGTTTGATAATTAGTCAGATAGTTTATGCAATAAAACTTAAACCGTAAAAAATCAGAACCGTCGTTGTTCTACGATCACGACGATGTGTTCCAATACAGACGTGATGCATCGTTGATCCACGTGGCACACGACCTCAAGGGTGACAAATTTATGCCATATAATAGCCATGTAAATTTATGCCCCAAGAAAATTTCCAATGACTATTAATTGGAACGCTGCCGTGATACTTTAATTTGCTTAAAGATTACGCGTAGCAAGTGTATAGTCCACACACTTAGGAACATATCCAGGCAAGCAAGGGAATGACGACATTAAATGAAGGCTGACGGAAGGCAATAGGTAGATCTATTCGTATATACAAACACACACCTTGAAAACACAACATAGACTAAACGAAAAATGTTTTTTTGGGAAATCCCGTTCAAAGTTCTCGTAATATGTACGAGATCCTAATAATGTAATAGAGACACTTGCGCCATTTCGGCAAGTTGACCTTTTGAAGTTGTGTCTTTGCATATTGAATATGGCGTTGATAGTTGAAAATCGTCAGTTTTCGTTTAGTGACGGTTTGATTTTGAAGGTGCGATGTGTCAACACGTGGTTCCATCATCAAGACTTACCATCATGCGATGTAAAAATATATACATACATATATCACAAAGATGCAAATGAAATCTTCTAATCTGTATTAATTTTCAAGTTATTGAACATAAAGATACTGTTATTAGAAGTCCTCTGTTGCATTCAACACACCAATCTAGTATTTGTATTAATTCCCAGAGTGTAATACTTCAGATATAGAACATCTCAGTTAAAGATACAAAAATTCTATGCATTTTGTTTTCTTAGCGTGTAATATTGTTGTCGTAAGCGAGTCAGATGTTCTTTGACATGCTCTATTCAAGTCATCTCAGTTATCATAGCATTTATCTATGTTGAATATCAATGAAGTATAATCCGCAAACAGTACAATGTTACTCATATCTTGAATATGAAAAGGTTGATCACATATAAATGAACAGGGTTCTTATGGACACGCTCCCATACTAATTTATTCACGTTCTACATTACCGAAGAAAGACCGAAGTCTTATAATATGTCCTTTCACTTGTGCTAAAGCTTGTCACAGCATATTTGCAAAACTAGAAAATAATGTATATTTATATAATGTTCACGAAACTTCATATTATTGGTGGAAGGGAACGGGCCATAGAGGGGCAGGCGGCGCGGGCGGCGCAACCAGGGCTAGAACTAAGAGCACATTGAAGAAAACTCTCGACTGGTCGACAATCAAAGCCACACGCAATTACATATACTTATCTAATCAAATTGTAATACTAGTCAATACATAATTTTTTATAAAAACTTTCTGTTTTGAATCTTTTCCAACTAATATTGGAACATATACAAACAGGAACATCTGATTTTAGGGGGAACAAATTAACTTTTTACGACATAAATTAATTTCTATTATTATAATATATCAAAAACAACATTCACCCTTATCTGTTAATTTCTCAAACTATTGAGGAATTACGAAAAATTCAACTTTAAGAGAGATCCGTGCGAGTTCAACTCTTGACCAGTTTTATTTTTAGGACTGTAGGCTTTATGGACCTTATCCACAAGAAATAATTTCAAACGATCTGAAATTCTTATTAATATTATGTTGCGAATATGCGTTTGTAAATTTTTTTACGAGAGCGAAGCAAACAAGTCTATATAACCCGTTGAGATCAAACTGTGTCTACAACATGGATACGTCAATAATTCTGAATTGTGCTAACAAAATTTTGACGATCACTGAGTGAATATACAACTTTTGATCTTAGCCGCCGAGGACTTACCCCTCCCGGCCGGTCTGCATCGGTTAGACTTATGCTTGAGCCTCCCCTAATGCCCCCTCTACACGTACATAGACGCAACCGCGGACGTCTACAGATGCATCTGCAGACGAATCACCATGTGTAGATGACACGTCTGAAGATCGATCAGTCTGTATTCTCGGCGGACGCAACACGCATGCACTCATCATTAAAAAAATGGAGACCGTAACAGCCGCAGCTATTTATTTATTTAGTACTTTTAACTACTACGTGAGTGTGTTTTTGTTGGACTTATTTTTTGGATTCTACAGACAGTTTTCTGCTTGATACAACTCCATGAATTTGTAGAGGCTGTCACACACGTTTTAATGGGGTGTGTTCGGAATAATAATTATCGCAAGTTTGTACATAATCAAATACCTAATTTAGGAGCTTGTAACAGTGTTCTAGCATTCCCCATGTCATCGGATGCTGGAACACTTTACAGAATAGCCTCGATAAAGATTTAAAAAAACAAGCGAACAATCGAGAAATTAACAAACGAGAAATAAATTGCAAGAAGCACGCGTGCACTCTCATTCGCAACTCCGATAATACTGAGTAGTGACAGTGAGTACTGACGCGGCTTCAGACGTGTGGACGGACACCGAACGCTCGCGCTGAAACCCTTTGATGCGTGCCACAAAAACCTACAGCAAAGGACTGAGTGGCAGACGCAATTGCGTACCTTAAATACCTACGACAGACGAGCAAATTGGCCCCTCTACGCGTAGTCAGACGTCATCTGCCGATGCGTCTGTCTACGTGTAGAGGGGGCATACCTGCTTCCATCCAAAAGTCCTTAATTTTTTTTAATTAGATTTTATATGCTCTATATATTATATTTGGCAAGAGGTTAGGTATACGGAGCATAAGCTTAAAAATATTATGAAACAATTGTCAGTAGTTCATAAGAACAAGGGTGAAAAATCTTAACTATGAGCGAAGTGAGGAAAGTAAAAATTAATGTCGGCTCGTTTCGCCGTGTAGATCACTGGTTAAAGGTGCCAGCGAAATGACAATATTTCGTACAAATACAACGGTGAAAATTATTTTAACATTTTGCACTCTAGTGGAGACTCTCATTCACCATGTGGTTTGATGCCGCAATTCAATGAAAAAGGCCCAGTGTTCAAAAGGTTTTCATTCTGCAACCGCGTGTTTATATCGACGCGGTTTATTCGCGGTTTTGTATATTAGTTTTCAATTACTGTCATGGTGTTTTAAAGTTTGTTTTTGTTATAAATATAAATTGAAAAAGTACAAGAGGGGCTAGCACGAACAACTATCGAAAAAGAATTCGTATCGTTGTTGTTTATTTTTTTAATCAAAGATAGAAAACTATCATATCTCAAGATAACGACCATCTTGCTCGGGAACGCAGATACCCTAAATATCTTATCTGGAGGGCAAGATCTTGTTTTGGTTATATTTCATCTAGGAATGGAATCAAACTTGAAAATATTGTAGGTGTTTTTCGATAATAAGTCGCCGCGTCTAATTGTTTTGGCTAAAACTCTTGTGTATTACAAATTCTCCGTGCGAAGTGGAATTAAAAATCTTCATCAGACAGGAGTTAGAAACCATACGCGCAGGCAGTAGCGGGATCACCATAAAATCCCAAAAGCCCAGCTTGCCCTATTAATGCAACTATAAAAAGAAAAATATAAATCCCCTTAACTTCATAACTTAATCCATGCTTCAGGGGAGCCCAGAGCTGGTACCTATTTCGCCCAGCGAATAAGCCTCGCCATTCAGCGAGGAAATAGTGCCAGTATCCTGGGAACCATACCGCATGGCAGTTTTCTTGAGGGTTTATATATATTATAATTAGTTAAGATCTTGGTTATTGTTTTATTTTTATAATATTTTTAATGGTTAGTTTTAAGATCTTGGTTGTTATATTATATTTATAACATTATCAATTAAATTTTCCCTTAACTTAAATATATATAGTATAAGTCCTATATAAAATTCATATTATGTAAGTATATAAGTTATATATAAACACGTTTTACGTTAAAGTCAGCAAGCCGGGACTTTTGGGCTTGTATGGTGGTACGCCACTGCGCGTAGGCACAGAGTGGATCAGTTACCCTTAGGAGCAGTTAGGCATAGAGCTAACTATATTTCGATCGTTCACTATAAATCGCATTTACCAATGTTTATATGTGCCGTAAGCTTTAAAAGCACTAGTACTTCAAACAGAACACCGGCACCGCGTCAATCTTTCGCGCATTGTTGTCCGAACAAGCTGTCTGACTGCAACTACTAGTGCTCCTGTAAGTATTTTTTTTTTAATTTTGGCTTTTTAATATATTGTGTAAATCGATCTAAATATGAAGCATTTATTTATTTAGTGATGTAATCTTTTTGATTTTATAAAAATTATAGCCCACATTGTCCATTTTGTGCACATATGTTGCAATTTTGAAATTTGCGAATGCAATACTAATAATTTAAGTATTAGAAGAATATTTTAGTAAAATGAGCGATGTTTATTTTTATTCCTATTGGATGTGTAATTGCGGTGAAAAAAAAAATTAAATTATCAAAACTATTCAGAATTTAATTGATTATCTCTGCTATTCAATGCGAAAAAGTGTGACCGGTTTATTAGTGCAGTGATTTGTGCCTTTTCATGAAGAAAACAGAGCAAGAGATGGAATTATTAAATCCATTTTTTTAGTTTCAAAAAAAAAATCAAAAGTTTTTTATTTCAAATAGGCCTTTGCAGGCTCTTATGAAACGTCTAGTTGCAGTTTAATATTTTTTACCGTGGATAAGTGATTACAGTGATTTATTTAAATAAATTATGAGATAATCTTCATTTGTGGAGTGAAATATCGTGTTTAATAGACGTGGTGTGACTTGTGCCTGTTCCAAAATTAACTTGAACTAGAGTTTGTGAATAAATAAGAGAGAGAAGTGAGAGAGACAATTTGGTGTTTGTGAATAAATAAGAAATTAATTTATTTAATTTAATAATAATTGGCCAGTGAGCCAAGAGCCTTACAAACCAAGAAAGTTATCTCCTGTGTAGCAAGCTTAAATTCAACAAGTGTTTTACTACACTACCCCGTTCAGTTGAAATGTTCGACCTGTTGGAAAACTTCATCGCCGTGAAATTTTATTAAAACAGTGCTGAAAAACATTTGTTTTGATTTCGATTTGATTCAATTTCGATAAGTCTCAATAAATATTAACAATATTTCCTAAGAGGCAGTTAGCGATATTTGTGCAATAAATTATATATTGTTGGCATCAAATTAATGAATTGTACTTATATCAGGAAATAAATTCGCTTTGTTGATATGTTTTATTCTTAATAAAGTTTTCTACTGTATTCGGACAAAATAATATGCATTTTTGTATCAATTTTATAACATTGTTAAAAAAAAAGCATTTGCGTTTTGTATCTTTTATTTAAAGGCCGATTTACACGATGCAAGTTTCTTGCTTATTGCATACAATTAAAGTGACGCAATAAATGACTTACACGGCCTAAACAACATGTAATATTCTTGATGTAGGTATTGTACAAGTTTTATTTCAATACTTTCCTTGGTAAATAACATATAATGTTATTGCATTCAATTATTGCTCTTGTATGTAGGTAAAGGAAAATGGCATCGTGTAAATAGAATAGAATAGAAATATTTTATTCAATAAGTCACCAAAATACAATTTCAAATCAATAACAATTTCAAAAATACAACAAAACATTTTATACTGTAATAATTGGTGACCTCCGAAATGGAAGACCACTCAGCATACGTTGGGGCCGGATGCGACCCCAACACTGATTTTCAGTGGCTCCCAAGATGAGGTGATGCGCTGTTATGAAATGAGTTATTTGTTAAATTTTTTGACGGGCTACAACATCTGCCGTGCGTATCGATGGGTCGTGGGATCCAATCCCACGGGGACGACATGTTTATAATTTCTGCACTCTTCTACGTCTAGTAACTTCAGGCACAGAATGGGTAGGAAGAATATCGAAATTTTATTAAAAACGTTTATAGATGAAAAAGCTGTGAAGTGCACATTGCGTGTTTCAGTTTCAGATCTCCGAATGGTTGAAATAAAAATTAGGGCGAAAGCGCATCATTGACAGATGTTCTGTGGCTGAGGTATCACCTACCATCAAGTGAACCTGAGGCTCGTCTGTCGATATCATAAAAATAAAAAAAAATATGTTCAATTAAAATTTAAATCTACCCGTGCCGTTTCAGCAACCATGGTGCTGAAAAATATCCGAAACGTCGGGATAAATGATAATATTATATAAACAATTATTTATTGTATTTAAATTAAAATATTCTAAGATTTTACGATTTGGTGATAAAATATTTTTGAAGATTTTAGGTAACTTTCATGTTCAATGATCTGAAAATTCATTTCAATTAGAACCCTTCCCTTTCCAATTGACTTGGCGCTTTTCCGATATAATGTGCATGCATAAGTAATAAGTACCTATGACGCAATGAATCCTTGTTATTTGTGTTTTCGTTTGCGGGAACAATATCATTTCACTAATTGATAGTTTTTCTAGGTATTAAAACAATATGATACGAGCTACTGAGAAATGCGATTATTTTGCACAATAAACATTTGCACAGTATACAAACAAAGCCCGAGAGCAGTTTCAATAAGTCTTATTGTTGAAGTGATTCAACAGTTTTGAAAAGCTTATCGAAACTACTTAGTTTATTGAATTCATACTTCGGCGTAGATTCACTTATTCATGTATTTATTATTTCCTTGACTTAATTTTCTGATAGAATTAGGTTATATATAAAATATTAAGAACGTTTCATATCATCGTCACTAAATATTATTATTAAACAAAGTCCTCCGCCGCATCTGTCAGTTCGCAGTAAACTCAAAAACGACTGAACGGGTTTTCATTCAGTCTTCATAAATAGATAGAGTGGTTCATGAGGAAGGTTTAGGTATATAATTTGTCAAGGTTTTGTGTAAATTGGTTGAAATATAACTACAATAATTGTTGGAAATGTCGGAAAAATAAAAGCCGCATGGGAGCTTTCATCGACAATGCTGCCTAATCACTGAGATAAAACAAAACAATGTATGGTAGGAATATTCCTCTTTTATAGATCTACAAAAAAGTTCGCGATGGCATATATTTATCTTATAAGGATAGCTTACTTTACCCATTTTATCTTCTAAAAGAATTGGTCAAGTACAATGCGATGATTGGAAGGCTATTTAGACGGATACATTATTAATCCTTATCACTGAAAATACGTTAGTTAACTTAAGCATTTCATGCACATTATTACAATCTTGTACACCATATAATTTAAATGAATATCTTAGGAGTTATCGCAATTATTACGCGGGCGAAAATAAATTCAGGCGCGTTTCTCACACCGATGACGCGGACGAGACTCGCGGTCCACAATTGACGCTTCAAGCTGAAGCGACCCTTCGACAGACAAAACATATAGGCATAATATACACTCGTGCGGAGCCGGGGCGGGTCGCTAGTCAATAACATTATCTAATAATTGGATGATAAAACACTCAGCATCTGAAGATCCAAAGTGTATTAAGAAATGATTCCCGAAGATTCGGAAAGTTTGAAGTATTTACCGGTGCTCCAGAATAGAGACTAATTATAGTTAAAGTTTATATTTTCCCAAGAGAAATTCACCGGTTACCCTCGTCAACCGTATTGGTTTTCATTCGTTTACTCACATGACCAGTATTAATAATATTTGTTCATCTATACATATAATAAAAGAGTAGGATCGAAATTACGCTTCACTAAATATTTTTACCAGAAATTAAGAGGGGTGATAAAAGAAGGGTAGCAGAATGCATAAATGCAATTTTTAAGATTCTTGTCTGTCTGTCTGTCTGTCTGTCTGTCTGTCTGTCTGTCTGTCTGTTTGTTCACGCTAATCTCCGAAGATACTGAACCGATTTTAATGCAATTTACACAAATATATTAAGGAAAGCCCGGGGCAACATATAGGCTTTATTTCATCGAAATTGGTTATCGGAAAGAAAAGTTATCATCATTTAAATATTATTTTAAAGGCACCATATCACCAAATTTCAATGCAAACTGACTCGCGTTGAACTTTTTCGAATTGTCAGATGTCAATCACAGTCTGATATGTAAATGAAATAGTTTGATTATTTCGCCATTTGCAATATGTATTCGTGGAATAGTGGATATGCAGTCCCATAGCGTAGCTTTTGATGCGAGTTCAAATCTGAAGTTGAAATGAAAGAAATATTTTTTTGTATTTATTTATTTATTTTTTGAAAGAACTATATTAAAACAAAAATAGAAAATGTATTATTGAAATAATATATGAAAAAGTATTTCTTATGAGATCATTTATTTCACCTTTTCATCAATCCTTTCTCTTAAACAGAATTACGATTATTCGACATTGCTTTTTTGCTTCCGTATCTTAGAGGTTTCCGCATTTAGCACCGGAAACCCGGGCAGGAATCCCGGGAATTTAAAAAAAAATCCGAAAATGAGTATAACCAATTAAATGAACGCACGCATCTATTTAAGACTGAAAATGTATTGAAAATTTAATTAATATGAATTTCCCTAATGTTTCTTTAAAGTCAGGTTAATTATTTCAACTATTGAATATCAAATCATCCTTCGAACCCCAATCTCAACCACCATTAAACATGTCGATAACATGATGCAAAAGCAACCGTCAATGACTAATTTGATAGCTCTTTCCCAAAAGAAATCACCAAGTACAGAGGGTGGAGGAGGGTATGTCATTTGAAGAAAGCTTGCTCAAAAGCTCAGCTTAAAGTGAACCCCACGCGAACGAAGTCGCGGGCATCAGCTAGTTCTATTAATATAAATTGCATCTGAAAATTGAAAAGGTTTACTTGGCGGAGTATTTCAAAACTAAAAAATAATACCTACTTCGTTTGGCCTTCGAGTATTTATGAGATGAATACCTACTAATATAAGCGATCCATAAAATATATATTCACCACCGTTTTTTTGTATTAGGTACAAGAAAAAAATAAAGTTTTTATTGTGCTAACCATTTTATTTATAATCTGCCATTTGCGACTTAAATTGATACGACTATTTGTCCAACCTAAAAGGTAGGCTAAGTGCAAAGCTCATAGAATAAGCGTGCGTGCCATTTGCTTACTTTAGGCGATCAAATGCTTGAAAATGAAAATGAAAAATTATTTATCATCAAACAATAAGTTTTTACAAAAAAGTACACCGTTGTTGGGACATCCTTTTAAGTAAATTTATACCTGTGCCAGGATGTCCCGCTCTTCCATACAAAATTCATATTTTATAAAAAACTTAAAAATTAAAATTACCGAAAAAGTGTGTTTGTTTATGTAATATGTATGTGTGTGTGCGTGTGAAGTGGTTGCTTAGTTAAAAAAAATATGAATGCTTGTAGCATACCAACAAATGTATCGTATCCGATAGGATAGGATACATTTGATATATGATCAATATGAATCAGTCATCAGAGATTCGATCATATTATAATACGGTGATGGACTCAATTCACATTTTGTTTACTGAAATATAGGTTTAAGCGTATGCAATGTGTCTGATATCTAAATTAAAGCTCAGTTATTCTGCGGTTAAAGTGGATGTGATAATCTGTACTAATATTATAAAGAGGTAAAGTTTGTGAGGTTGTAGGGGGTAATCTCTGGATTTACTAAACCGATTTGAAAAAATCTATATTTTTTGTATAGTACATTTCGTTCGCACCCGTTCGTAGCCGCGGCGTGTAGTTAGTATCTCATATTTTTACAAATAAATTAAAAATTGTATGCATTTCAAAGTTCGGGGTAAAAGTTTGCAGTAATTACTGTTTTTACAGCGGAGTTGTGCAGCTTGTTAGACAGAATATTGACGGTCCGATGTTCAATGTCAAAACTGTTGGTGCGCACCATACTTATCGAATAACGAGGAAAGTTTTATATTACCGTTTTATTTGACTTGAGTGCAAGCGTCTTGAGTTATATCTTTGGAGCAAGCAACTTTGAAAAATATGTTGTTATCATAGTTTTTTTTGCGCAATCGTAATAAAACAACATTTTAACTTTATCTTATTTTGAGTCGTTATAATTAATTTCGATTATGAACTTAACAGGTTAGCTTTAGGAAACGTTAGTATAATTTAAAACTTGTTAAGTTATTACATTAGAAAATTGAGTCTCATAAGTTTTGTATTTATTATTTCTAAATTACCATTTTCCAGATAATTCATTTATTTTATACTAGCTGATGCCCGCGACTGCGTGGGCTTCATAAATGATGACTTTTCGTTTCGACATCGGATTTCGATGAAACAAAGCCTATATATTGGGCACTCTTTAATTTTCCTTAACTTTTTATAAGATGTTGACCAGGTATATAAGTTGCCACACCTACTTCTGAATCGCTCGATATATCTATATTCTATATCTATCTATATAACACAAAGTCGAGTTAGTTATATCATTTATAACTCAAGAACGGCAGCACCGATTTTAATGATCTCTTATTTCTTGGATTCATCTTTATCCCAAATAACAATGTTTTTAAGTAATTTGACTTAGACGAGGTGTCACCCTTGAGGTAGTGCGTCACGAGGGGGCCACAGAAGATCTTCCCATCAGGGACTTAGTCGAAAATTGTATAGAAATGAAATGGTATATGTCAGCTTCAGTGGCGTAGCTATGATATGGCAAAGTGGTGCAGTGCACCAGGGCTCTGATGCTGAGAGGGTCCCCTGGCCTTTGCAAAGAGGGGGAGGCAGCTGTTTAATCTATACTAATATTATAAAAAAGAAAAATTTGTTTGTTATTGTTAACTGTTATTGCGATAAGTTTTAACCCCCGGTCCATATTCGGTATACTTCAAATTGGAATATACCTTTGAATACATCTTTTGAAATAGTATATTATTACAATTGTATTATATGAGTCGTATAGAATCAAAGGCGGCTATCTGACATTTTTGGTCCGGCAATATAAAAAAAAAAGTTCTTGTCGTTTAGACTGTTATATTTTTTATATATAATATATTTGGTTTTATCTTTAATTGTTCATAATAATAGATACCTTAAATATGCAATGAATGATACCTAATACAAAAATAAAGGACTACAACGTTTTCTTTTTTAAATTGCTAACAATCAGCCATAAGTCAAATAGCCGCCTTTGATTCTATACGATTCATATGAATAGGTATATACCTATTATACTTGTATAAGTTTCATATATTCATAATAAATGTATACTGTAAAACAGTTTGGGGTACATAGTGTTATTCTAACCATAATTACACCCCAAATCGAGACACCGAGCGACAACACACTTCACAAGTACCTCGCGGTAATTTCTTCACGAACTTTCACACTTCTGTTAAGATTTTTTTGGTACAAGTGTGTTAGTGTTAATGTACTTTTGGATTGGTCTACATCAACGTTCAATAAACATATTTGTGTGCGCATTATATATATGTACGTACAGGCATCGCAGCACGTGGACATGCGAAAACTTTAAACGCGTTTTTCGAAACTCTTTCAAAAGTCAAAAGTTTTTTATTTCAAATAGGCCTTTGCAGGCTCTTATGAAACGTCTAGTTGCACGGTTCCAAAAAGTGGATCTCATGGAGAAGAACCGGCAAGAAACTCCATGGACACTCTTTTCAACAATGGTTTAGCTTACAAAGATTATTACTTACTTTATAATCAAACTGGAACAACCAATTACTGGAATAAATTTTAATAGTAACTAAATTTGAAATTTTGGTGCCAGATATACAATTACAATTATAGCATTTTAATTACTTGTATACTTTCTCATAAACTATTACCTATTATTTGGGAAAGATCGTGTTAATTCTTAAAAAGTTCACAAATTGTTTGATAATAATTAATTTGATATAAAGTCCATAGGTCCCATTAATAACAGAAAATAATATATACTATTATACTACAGAAAATAATATATTATATTAAATAGTACTACGGGTATATACTAATAATATACCCGTATTTGCATACTTTACACCTGCATCAAAATTGATTTTGATTATTGATTAGTATATTACCACAGCTTCAAAATAGAAAAAAGAAACATACATAGTTTAATACCTGAAGAATAAATTGGCTACCTAACTTATGGTCATTAGCCAGCATGAAGTTGGAAACAACCTTATTGTTTTAGGTCGGTTTATCTGTCTATATGCCAAACTTATCTATACAAAATTTGCTTAAATTTTGTATAGATAAAGTTTGGCATATAAAGAAAGTTGGCAGATAAAGCTTTAGGTGACCGAGCTTTTTTGTTTTACGTTTTTTTCCTTATTATTTCCTCCTAATAGTTCACAGTTAAGCTTAATAACTAAAAATCTTTAAACAAATTCTATTGCGTACTGGAGGCGGGATTACATTACTTAGATAAAATAATCTTTAAAGGATTTTAACAATCAAAATTAGTAGATTTTCTAATGATAAACTTATTTCACTATTTCTTTAAAATAATGTACTAAAATGTTTGACAAACATATTAGTATATAATATCTTTTTTAATGTGCTGCATTGCTTTCGTGGTTCGCAAATACGAACCTCGCGTTAGTTACGCATGTATATTTCTACCAAAGTAGATAGTAGTAGAGAATTTAAGTAACTCTGAATGCTTTCCAGGATGACATCGTTACATTGTTTTTCATAATACGTATACATAATTTATTATTCGTGTCGATATAAAAAGCCTAAAGAAAGTAATGTTAAGTTAAAATAACATTAAGTATCATGTAGACCTTTTTAAAACTGATTATTTTGGGTTTATATAACTACTGAAAATACTGATTAACTAATATTAGTGTATGTGTAATTTAGAAACCAATTTTGGAGTTGAAATTGAACACTTTCAAATATTAAAGCGACAGCGAAAGATTGCAAAACTACGTAGCTATCTATGTCTTAGAATAAAAAGTAAATAAACAATATCGTGAGATGAACTGTAAACATTTCTTTGTATTTACATCGCAGGTCCATTAAAAAACAAGATGTTAATTAAAAATGTGAGTCTACAGAATTGTTTTTATTCTCTTCATTTAAAAAAACAAGATGTTAATTAAAAATGTGAGTAAATTTCTACAGAATTGCTTTTATTCTCTTCATTTAAATAAATACTAGTAATCAGATCAGATCAGAAAACATCATTATTAATTCTTTATCAATCCTTATTGTTCGTTAAAGGCTTGAAGCTGCCGTATATTAAACATAGTTGGTATTAGCTGTATCGGATAAATGGTGGAAATCTAGACGGTGGTTTTATTTTTTTGATATATTACTATTGTTTTTCTTCATTTTCCTTATATATATAAAAATATTTATATTATTTGTAAGCACCGCGACGTCAAGCGTCAAATAGGAGCTACTGAAAATCAGTGCTGTGGCATTACGTCACAGATATCCTGAGTAGCATCCTATTTCACGCACACTGCCACACATCTACTGCGCAGATATCTAAGTGAATGTATGTAAATATAATGTTTGTTTTAAATTATTATTTTGGTGAATGATTGACAATTGTTTTTTTTTCTCTGTATGCTGTTTTGTGTGTGTGAATAAAGTTTTTATTATTATTATTTGTGACAAATCGTCTTATTTAACACCTAAATTGTATGGAGTTTCTAATGTTGAAATTACTTATTTTAAGTAAGGTAAATTGACGTCCAAGTTCACGATCAAATTGAAAATGGGAGGCTTCAAATCGTGTTGTTGGCGACGCTCCACCCCTAATTCCTCATGTGAGTATACAATTAAATTATTTTAATTTTAATAGTTAGCCAAAAAAATGACATCGACATAGTACGAGAGGCTTGAAGGTTAAGAAAAAAAAAAGATAATACCAAAAACTTTCTCATGTAAAGTAACGCCAAGATGAGTAGGTACATTGCTTGCACTGTAAAAAAGTTAACAGATCTTATAGAGTCAAATTCCTAGCAAATTTTAGCTTTCTATAACATAGGAGAGCCTTATTTGTAAGGTAAGGTAAGGAAAAAATGATATCGACATACGCGAGGCTTACTTGTAAGGTAAGGTAAGGTTCATTCACAGGATTACAGTCAATAGTACGCTGGCGATCTTTTTTAATATAACTGAAATTTTGAAAAACCGAAATATGTGAGTACATCTCATTTTTTTCATGTACGGTGACACGTTACTCACAGGGAGTATTAAGAAAAAAAACTCCGTTCCATGAAATTGTCACCAATATATCAGAAGAAATTGGTATTTAAATTAATTGTTTAATTAAAAAAAAATACTATTAAAGGGTAAATCAATCAATATTATATAAAATATATAGGTATATAATTATCTAAAATGTTAATTTTTTCTATTTATTCTATTTATTATAAGGAAATTAATATTTTTTTTCAGTATGTAAACGACTTGTGTCCTGAATTTTGTGTCTGAATTGCATGCATCATCCGTTTGGACAATTATATACACATAATGATCTGACAAATCGATCTATATAAATGTTGCAGACGCAATATAGAATCCGCCGTATTATATTCGAGTTAGCCATTTTGACAAACGAGGTTTATTTTGTATTTCGTCGGGTTCACGGCTGAATGTCCGCCATATTGTGTTCAATGCTGAACTTCAACGCAGCTTGACGATTTCAAATAAATACATTTAATTTAATTTCATTAAAGAAATAATATATACATTTTCATTTATAACTTAATTACAAAACACACTAACATATTATATACATAACTAATAGCAAAGAACCTACAACTAAAAACCTTAAAAAATATAGTATAAAAACTAAAATGTATATCTTCTTCTTCTTTATATATATAAAAGAGATTCCCACCTATATAGTCACTCATCACGATATCTCTGGAACCATTAGAGCTAAAGACTTGAAATATGGTAGGAATATTCCTTTCGCCGAGTAGAGGTCAGCTAAGAACGGATTTTACGAAATTCAACCCACAAGGGGGGTTGCGGGGGCAATTGCTAGTACATATATAAAAGAGATTCCCACCTATATATTGACTCATCACGATATCTCTGGAACCATAAGGCGTAGCGACTTGAAATATGGTAGGAATATTCCTTTCGCCGAGTAGAGGTCAGCTAAGAACGGATTTTACGAAATTCTACCCCCAAGGGGGGTTGGGGGGGCAATTTCTATATATATATATAAAAGAGATTCCCACCTATATAGTCACTCATCACGATATCTCTGGAACCATTAGAGCTAAAGACTTGAAATATGGTAGGAATATTCCTTTCGCCGAGTAGAGGTCAGCTAAGAACGGATTTTACGAAATTCCACCCCCAAGGGGGGTTGGGGGGGCAATTGCTAGTATATTAATAAAAGGAGTCCCTTTAGGCAAGGTTCCGAAGATATTTATATCTCTTTCATTAAATGTATTTGAGACTTTTGATGGTCGTTGCAGCGTTCAACACCTACCTTGCGCTCCGATGGGTTGCGGGTTCGAATCCCGCCAGGACGACATCTTTATAATTTTCTGTTAGCATGACTTCCCCACGTATGGTCACTTCAGTATTAATCGGGTGGGAGGAATATCGGAATTCCGACCGGGTAACGAGCCAACATTCATAGATTGAAAAATCGTGAAGTGTAAATTGAGCGTTTTGGTTTCAGTCTTTGGATTTTCGAATGCTCGAAGAAAAATTAGGTTGACAGCGCATCATTGACTGGTGTTCTGTGGCTTGGGTATCACAAGATAGTCAATTAAATGTCGAGGTTAAATAAATGCCATCAAAACATAAATTGTAAAAAAAGCCAAGTCTTGCAACTCAGTTCTTCTATCGTAAAAAGTTGTGAGATCCATATAATACCAAGTCGATCAATTTATTCAGTCTCTACTGAAGGATCCTTCTGTCTTAAGTTATTACGTAATTAGCTAACCTAACAATATCTTATAGTGATCATATCAATACCAATATTAAAAATATTTGATGTTTTAAATAAATAGATTGACTCGGCTATCGCATGAACACACAATGTATCTTTTTGATTTTATTAAAAACACAATGTGTATCACAACTAACACATATTATATTAAATTAGATTGTTTAGTGCGATTGCCGTGAAGATGTAGCTTTCGAATGGTAAAATAATTTTTGAAATCGGTCTAGTACTTTCAAAGTTATTCGTTACATACAGAAATACTTAAAAGTTTGTATATCTAGAAAATTGGACCGAAATGTCAAAATATTTTAGTTTTTCCTTGATTTAATGTCAATGATTTATATACTAAACACTAATTGTATTCTAAATTTGAAGTTTCTATGTCTGCTAGAAGTGCCTTAGAGTTTTGATGATCGGTCAGTGAGTGAGTGAGTGAGTGAGTGAGTGAGTGAATGACAAATTAACCATTTTTGACTAGTTATAATTCTTAAACAACTCGTTTAAATTTATTGAAGTTATTAAATATACCGAGTTTATACAATGCCTGCTTGGTTACTGAAAATTCAAGCTTCTAGTTCTATCCACAACGAAGTTATAGGGAGTCGAAAATGGCCCGAACTACTTCGAGAAAAGGATAGTACGGCCGTGCCGCTTTTTGCTCGACTTGGTGGGGGCACTGCCGTGCAATCATACATACGTTCTTATAAATAAATTTTGGGATTGTCTACAGAACTTGGCACCCATTTAGATCTCAATTCGTTTGTCGGTGTATCGACAACCACAACATCTCATAATATTGAAGTTGGCTCCCATTTTTAACCGACTTCAAAAAAGGAGGAGGTTCTCAATTCGTCTGTATGTTGTTTTTTTTTTGTTTGTTTGTTACGCGATAACTGCGCAAGTTATGGATGGATTTGGATGATTATTTTTTTTTTTTTGGTAGGGGATATTTCAGAGGTGGTCCCATTCTAATCGAAATTGATTTGGTACTTTTTTAGAAAATGAACAAAAACAAAAATATACTTATACGTAGATGATGTTTTGGTTTGTGGTTCCTTTCACGGCGCTGTCTCATTTGAGCAGCACTTTTAGTGGTAGGTCTACTGAATTATACTAAAAAATGCACTTCCTACAAAAATTTAGAGATAAAATTATTTTTAAGCAAAAAACAAAAACCGACTTCAAAACTACAATTACATATAGTATGTACAAACTTGCACTAAAAAGTAAAAAAATAATATTTTAATTACTTCAAAGCATTATTTATTAACAGTTATTTTTGGAGTCGGTGCCGCTCCGTACCGTACGAAAATTTGGTATACAGTTCATGTTACATAGATTTTGAGTTATGTCAAAAGTGACCAATGGTTCCTGTAATAGTATTCTACACACGGTGTTGCTTGCCAGATTTTTTTTAACTCCGCTTGACACGCCACCGCGTGTTTAGATACCCATACTTAATTTAATCAGTACTCCATACATGAGGACTTAAGTTTGGAATAGAAGTGAAGTACATCAACCGAAATCGGAATAATTTCGATATCTTTCCTTTTTCAGCCAATAACTCTCCAGAGCCTGTGGAAATAGCAGAAAATGAGGAAACGCCATCTATAGCTTTAGATATCTGTTTACATAATGTAATAGCAGAGGAAAATCAAAGCATAACATTACACTGTGCTCTCGCTAACTTACCTGGTGATGATTTAACTGTCACGTGGACCAAGGATGGAAAAGTTCTTCATACTACTAGAAGAATTAAGATACAATCAATTAGAAAAGATCACAAGCTAATTATAACCTCCGTAATTCAACAAGATCAGGGCATATATGGTATTATGTTCAAACAAGGAGATATCATGTCGTTCTCAAAGAGCTTGCTATTTGTGAAACCCGCTAAGCCAAAATTAACTAATGGAGTTATTTACTTGAAAGCAGAATCTAGACATCATAATGGAGTTCTTGTTCATCTTTTAAGCACAAAAGTCTATGTCGGTGGGATTATAGAACTGGAAGCTGCCTTTAAAGAACGTAAAATACAGGAATATTTATGGTTTAAGAATAATCAACCATTAAAAGAAGATGATCGTTTGACATTATTCAGTGATAGCAGAACAGCGATTCTCGCTATAGTTAATGCACAAGAAACAGATTCTGGAATATATCACGTGGTGACTAAGACACGATATGGCATTGATTCAAGCTTTGCAGATGTTTCAGTTACTAATCTAGACCCACAAGTAGTATTGGACAGTCAGATCGTACCTCATATTGATCAACATTTGCCCATGGAAATAGAAGCATATGAAGGCGAAGAAGTAAGAATGTTAACTAAAATTTCTTACGACTTATACACGGATTTGTCTTGGAAAAAAAGCTCGGAGAACTTGGTACGCCAAAAAAATATTGAAATTATATTTTATAACAATCAATACATTTCATTAAAGTTCAACTCTGTTAATCTTACGGATACGGGGATATACTATTTGGTTGTTAACAATACTTTAATGAATTCTTCAACCTCTACTTCCTGTAATCTTGTTGTTAAAAGTAAGTAAATTTTTTAAATAATATAAATTTAATATCAATTTATTAAATAAATAATTAAACTATTGACGACTATTCGATTCAAGCTAGATGCTTATTACGTGATAACTTTGCCCTTAATATTCATTTAGTTCTTACCTACCTAACCTAGTCTTATAATAGATATTTTTTTCTTACATACTTACCTATCTACAGAACTTCCTAAGCAAATATATTTAACAAAGGCAAAGATATTGGTGCCGTTAAACTCAGCAGTAGCCTACATAGGCTCCTCGGTTGTATACAGATGCAAATTTGAAGTGGAAAATCCACAATGTTGCTGTGCTATCTGGGAAGTTGGTCCTTATCAAGTGGAGCGCACTAGTAACAAATACTGCGTAAGTACTTTTCGTGAATTTAAGTTTATTTAAAATAGGTATTACTGAATCAGGATATTGTTCGATTCGAAAATAATTCAATACATTCTTGATTTTTCAGATTTTTTGTAACGGAACGGATTTTTTCTTATTTATAAGAAAAGTAGAGCCTGATATGGCTGGCATCATTACGTGTCGGATTTGTAAGGTGATTCCTCGAAGAAAATACTATTCTCTCCTCACGTCGACAGCGAGGCTTACGATTGTGCCCAGTATCGTGACTAATGATATCGCTAATGGCTTGCCCTTAGCAGAGAACAAAACCTGGTTTTATGATAATGATATTATAAAGTTTGTAGCAATAAACAACTCGAAATCTGCTGAAGATTTAGTCGACAAAGTTGTACAAAAACAAATGTCAGAAATTCCAAATGTGTGCAAAAAGGAATCAAGCAAAACCATACAAAAAGGTACATTGTCTTCTAGTAGCAGTTCTTTGTCTAGTGCATCATCAAGCATAACATCACATAAGGTTAAAAATCGTCCATCAAGCAAAGATTTCTCTAAAGCTTCAGACAGGGGAAATGATTCTTCATCGAAAACAATCATAAAAGAAGATACAACATCTCCATTGAAACTAAGTTCTATAGACGATCAAGTTGCATCATCAAGCAAAATATTGCACCACAGCGAAACCTGTTCATCAATAAACGAAAGTTTTGAAAGTTTTTCTTCAATCAAGGAATATTCTTTATTAAACATAACGATAAAAGAAGATACAGCTTCTTCATTGGAACTAGGTTCATGTCATAGTGATGTTGGTTCGCCAAGCAATAAATTTCATCATGATGAAATTCCTAAGTCAAGCAACGATAATTCTGAATGTCTTTCATCAAAGGGAGGAGAAGTTTCATTATCAAACGACAACAGTAAACTAAAAACAGAAACTTTAGTAGATGACAGTGGAATTTCAGCATCAACTAAAATACCAGTTCATGCTGACGTCCCATCGACAAGCAAAACCTATGTTGAACTAGTGAGTAGAAATTCATCAAGTATTTTATTGTTTTCAGATATTATTTTTTATACAGCTGGTATCTGGCTATTTTGAACAGATTACAGTAGGCGTTAATAGTTGCTTCTCCTATCTAAATATATTCGGATGATTATAGTTTGAGTTTCTTTATGTCCAAGATGCAATTGCCTCAATTGTGGTCCCATCCGTCCCATGTCTATCACCTGTTATTATATTTGTTGCAATCGATGTGAATCCATTTTCCAGTTTAATTTGCTATAGCTAAGTGTTAAAGTATGTTCTATCATTATTCATTTTTTTTTACGTAGGGGAGAAGAACACTAATCGCCACTGGAAATACGAGTGAAAATATTACCATGGACATAACATTTTTCAGGTAAGTTTACTATTTTGTGAAATATATTCGAGTCTAGAGATAGTTACAATCTTAATGACGAGTGGAAAAAGGTTTCAACCTTCCTATTTGCCTCCCGAAAAGACAATAATGTCTAGTCTAACTCATGTTACTATAATTTTAATCTAGACACGCGGTAGCGGGGCAAACCAAGTTATAGTAAAGAAACTGGCATGCACCACCGTGTGTAATATTACACGAACCATTTGACACGAATTAAATTAAATTAAATTAATTATAATTTATCATTGAGCTGGAACCTGACAAGACTAAGTTTCAGACAACACATAATTAGGGCATATATTGACAGGGAAGTAGCTCCGATTTGCTTAGTATATGCTATTACGAATCACAAATCACAACGACTTAGTCTTGACAACGCTCAACTCAACAAAAGCTCTTCTATATTTAGCAGAGGGCAGGCTTACATAGAACTTTCTAGAGAAGAGAGAGATGAAGTACATCTTTTTAATGTAGATTCTAGTCAAATTAAAGCATAAGAACGTTCTTAACTAGAATATAATACTGAATTAGCCAATTTAAAGAATATTTTTTATATTTTAAACATTCAAGAAAATGCAGTAGATACCACATTAAACTATACAGCGTAGGCGTAGGAAAAAAATAATATTTCTATAAGTTACTTTTAAATAAATTAATCCTAAATTTATTTACAAAAAGTAATGATATTCCCATCATGAACATAAATGTGAAAATGGCAGCCAAGCCATATTATGACATGGTGTAGTCAACTTAAGAGGGCCCTTCCCGGTTCGACTATCGTCAACGCGAGCATGGTTGAAAAGCTTTTTGTTTCATGTAGCGCATACCTCTACCGCTAACGAGTGAGTGAGAACGCGATAACATTGAACGAAAAATAGTGTGCGGAAATTTCATAAAACTTGTTCTAGAAAATACGTGTTTTTCAGTAGTCTTTACAAGTTTATGAAATATTTTTTTGTAATTTAGAATCTCCATTATATTTGCAAGGTTTCTATCATAACAAAATATTTACTTTCACAATTTATGAGTACACTATGAACGCCCAAAGTTCAGGTCATTTTTATGCAAAAAAGCTGATTTTTGGAGGCTTATACTGAATTTATTTCTGAAAATTTTGAGATTTTGTTTCGATAGAAACCTAGATGTAGTGCACGAGATACCTATTAGTTCAAAAGTTTTAAAGAAAAATCGGTTACATAGCCATAATCACGTACGAGCTTTTGTATGGAAAGTAAGACGGGTTGGGCCCACTTAACCGACAAAAGAATTGAGATCTAAATGGGTGTCAAGTTTTGTAGAAAATCCTGAAATTTATTTATTTTTTAACCAACCATCCATTGAACCTCAACATTCCCTTGGCTTGGATTTCTCTTACTTCATTCTTACTTAGGTGTGATGAGGTTGTGTACTGGATGGACGTGACTTCCAATGCTCCGAGGGAATTTGGGCGCCTAGCTGTCCATGAGGTGCTTGAAAAAATTAATAACCGGGTAACCGGTGAGCCTGAATGGAAAACGTTGCTACAGTTTGATTGGTAAGATCCAAGTTGGCCTGGCTTTCTTCTTATACAGAGTATGGGGAGACAAGTTGAAGATTCCAATCCTCAAATAAAGAGTTAGTATTGTATTGTTTTATACAAGCGATGAATCATGTTTTATTTTTATTAAATACAAGCAACGCGCCCCGGCTTCACACGGGTTCAATGTAGATGTACTATACATAAAAAAACCTATAAGCCGCTGATAATGTGGCTTTTTATTGGTGAAATAATTTTTAAAATCGTTTCAGTAGTTTTTGAGTTTATTTATAACATACAATAATACAAATCTTTCCTCTTTATAATATTAATTTTGTATTTATATATTTTTAAACTTTTTTATTTTTTGACATGGAATTATAATAATTATTTTAATTAGTGGATTTTATAAATTGATTATTATTGTTAAATTGAAATGTATGTTTTGGTAATAGAGAAATAGAAATAATAATCTAATCTACTTATCTAACGCATTGGGTTCCAAAATTATTAGCATTAATATGTATAGATCGTTCACGGTTCGCGGTATCTCTCCTGATTAATTAAATTGTCAGATTCAGTATTTATTAAGAAATAATAATACATTTTAGATAGAAGGCACCAACGAGGTTATCATTGATATACTGTTAAACTTTCTTGCAGGCAAGAAAACGGAAATTCTAGCTTTGCTATAAATGCATACAAAGAAAACGAATTTATAGAGTCTGGAGTGACATGCACACCGAGTTTCAAGCTGAAACATATGCCATTCGAAGTTATCCTAAAATTCCATATTCGTAAAGTGAAGCCCATCCACCAAAGACCACCTTTAATTATTTGTAAGAGCTTTTTCTTCACTAAAAACATTACAATCAATTATGTCACTACTATTTCGACATCAGCAATGAACACTAACTACGCTCATTTGAAATAGTAGATTGTTTATCAAGGGAGCAAACCACTATTTTTAAATCCATCTATTTTTGTTTTTTTGAATCCAAAGTGGAGCGAGTGATCCTTAAATAAAATCCTGAGCGCAACGAGGGATTCAAAGTAATAAATAGTAAATAAATAAAAAAGCTTTATTTATCCCTTTACAAAATAGTTTAGTATTAGTATTGTTAGTATGTTTATTTTAGATTATATTAGTATATTTTAATTATTATTGATTTATTTTTTAAATATTTTAATATATGTAAGGGCCGCTCAAATGAGACAGCGCCGTGAAAGGAACAACACAGCAAAAGATCATCTACGTATAAGTAAATTTTTGTTATTGTTGATTTTCTAAAAAGCACCAAACCAATGCCGATAAAAAATATATATCCCCTCTGAAATATCCCCTACCAAACGAAAAAAGAATCATCCAAATCCATCCATAACTTGCGGAGTTATCGCGTAACAAACATACAAAAAAAAAGCAACATAGGTACAGACGAATTGAGAACCTCCTCCTTTTTTGAAGTCGGTTAAAAATTGGGGTTATGTTCGCTTTTATATACGATAGGTCGTTAAAGATATAGGTGGTAGGTATAAGGTGTTTCTCATAACCCGATCGTGAAAATAATGAACATAACTCAAATTTCAGCTCTCGAAATCAACGACTTGGAAGTGCCGAAGCGAATTCCAATTCTACCAATGTCTGAATACATAACAATATTCGATGATACAGGAGAGTTTCTAGGTCATGGAGCTTTTGGCCATGTACTACTCGTGCAGGACACTGAAGGAATATTCTACGCCGCGAAGAAGATGACCACGTCGATGGACAGGAAAAATAAAAGAGCCATGAAAGAGTATGAGCTGCTGAATATCCTTCAGCACCCTAATCTTGTGAAAGTACATTTGGCTTTTCATTCAAAAGTGAATTTCACGCTGATTATGGATTAGTAAGTCTTTTTTGTTCCACTGCGATTCTTATATAAGTTGTTTGTTTGTTGAATAATGAGTGTTTAGTGTATTTGTGAAATGTAGGAGGAACTGAAAGCAGTGGGGTATTTCTAGTCCTTGTCGGAGGAGTATTGAAGGTTATTTTGTTCAGCAGTTGAGGACAGTCGAATTTATTATTAAGGATATCGTATAGGAACATAATGTCAAGGAGTTGCCTATCTTCTAAGGTACTGATATTAGAAAAGGAACACGATTCCCGATAAAGATAATGTTATTTTTGCTGCCCTTGGTTCCTTAATGATTACATATAGAATCTGATTACCAGTTGTCGTCTTCTAGGGGTTGGGGGTAATAAAGATCGTCACAAATATCCTTTTTTATTGAAAACTATATTGATGAAAAAAAAAAGAAATGATTAAACAATCCGCTGTTTGGTTTTGATTTTCAACACTGTGTACATATCTAATCAACAAAGCTTTTTTAGGACATAACGCGGTGATAAAAGTGAGTAGATAATAAGTGAGTGCTCGGCTGAATTACACGATCTTATCCCTGCAGCTGCCTTTCACCATCGGACGGCCAGACACAGAGTGGGATTTCATCCTTATATGGTTGTTGTATCTTATATTCGTACGAAACGGTACGCCTCCTCGTTTATCCTCCGAACAGCCAAGGAATGGAATTCTCTACTTGGGTCCGTCTTTCCCAATTCTTACAATTTTGACGTCTTCAAAGCCAGAGTGAATAGGCTTCTTCTAAGTAAGCATGCTCCTATTTAGATCGCATCAGGCAGGATTGCGGTCAAATGTTTACTTATTCTTCATAAAAAAACAAACTTAATAGTCCATAGAATTTCGAATTTCAACATTCTGTTTCTCTTTTAGCCACTGGGGCGGCGACCTTTTACGGAGAGTAATGCAAGACGATGGCTTAAGTGAATTTGACGTCATCGTGTACGTACGTCAACTTTGCGAAGCGCTGCATTACATTCACCATCATGGCATCATTCACTTCGATATCAAACCAGCAAACATCATTTGCGCCAGTCCTAACTCTCGGATAATAAAGTTAGCAGATTTCGGGCTGGCCCGCGAACTAAAAGAGACTGCTGTAAGATCGCTATATATAACCAGGGAATATGTGGCGCCAGAGGTACTTAAATATAGGGCAGCGTCTGAGGCTTGCGATATGTGGAGCACCGGCGTCGTAACCTACATGTTGTAAGTATACGTTCGTCAAAAAAGCACCAAGTCCCAGCAGGAGAACAAAATGCCATATAAAAACTAAGTTATATAAAAGTAATGCGAAATTATTATAAGCAAAACTATTTAACCTTCAAGCGGTCGCGCGTAACCGAAAAGACGTCCGGACGAAATTTAGGGATTTGAAATAACAAATAATTGAATAATCTGTGAATAATATGTGTGTATTCAGTTCGGAAATAAAATATTATAACCGAACTAAATACACACATACACAAGTAGATAATCCTAAAAACACAGCGATCACAAATATAAAAGAATAAAAAATCAATAAGAATCAAGTAAATTTTCTTTTCCCGGCTATATTCATTTGTTTTACTGAAGTTCTATTTTTAAATATTGCTTTTTTTTAAGATTAAGGGCCAGTTTTTTTAAGATTAAATTATATAAATATGGATTATCTCTCCATATTTATATAATTTAATCTAAAAAGTTTGCATACTTATTAAAAAAATCATTTCAAAGTAATCTTGAAGTTTGATGCAGTTTATGAGTCCGTCAGTGTATTTGCCTCCCGAAAAGACAATAATGTCTAGTTTAACTCATGTTACTATAATTTTAATCTAGACACGCTTTAAATACAACATAATAAATAGTTTGATAAATAAGTAGGTAAATAAAAAACTCATAACTTAATACCATTCAATTATAAAGCACACCTGTAAAAATGTGAATTTATTGCAGATTGGCTGGGGTGACGCCATTCGCCAGTAAAAATACCTACAATGTGATACATTCAATAACTAGAGCGCGCTACAGCTTTGACCATCCAGCTTTTCAGAGAGTGTCCAAACAATGTAAAAACTTTATAAGTCGCCTACTGCAGCTGAATACTGAAACTAGAATGACTGTGGATGAGGCTCTAGAACACCACTGGTTAACTAACGCTCGGGGATCCATTCGTAACAGCCTTCTGTACGAACCAAGAGCGAATAGTAGAAACTATGTTGCTCAACAACGGGAAAGTGCGATTTGGCTGGTATGGCCTGTTTATAATTATTTAAAGTAAAAAACGATGTATTGCCAAAAAACTTAAATCTAATTAAATAATAAACAAGTAAACAGGTTCTTGGCAACCAGTTCAGCTTTATGCTGTTGAATGATGGCGAGACAGGCATTATTATAGAACTAGCATGCCCCCGCTTCGTACTAGTGCAATGTAGATGTACTATAAACAAAGTTTATGTTACTTGCTGATAATGTAGCTTAATATTGGTGAAATAATTTTTAAAATCGGTTCAGTAGATCCAGAGTAGGGATGTTACGGAGCTTCGATTCCGGTTCCGAAAGGTCGGAACTTCCGATTGATTTTGCACCTCCGATTCCGATTTCGGTTTCGATAAATTTCAATCGGAGGTTATAATCGGAGGTCGAAGCACAGCGGCGGCGGCGGCCACGATCAGTGCCATTTGATTTAATTTACTATCGTATAAAATTGAAGTCAATTCGTTTATTTTTATTTTCAACAACTAGGAAGGTGTTTTAATTTTTGAACTGATATTAATGAAACTGGGTTATTCTATTATCTCTCTTTTGCTTCTGCCTCCGATTCTGGTTCCGGTTCCGTTTCGGTTCCGGTTCCGATTTCGGTTCCGATAAACCAAATTTAAAAACTCCGATCCCGAATTCGGTTCCGATAAAACAACTTCCGTTACATCCCTAATCCAGAGATTACTCCCTACAACATTTTTTTATACGTTGGGTTACATTATTCAAGTTTTTCTAGGAATCCCTAATTCTTTCTGGAAATAAATATAGCGTATGTTACTCGGTGAAGATGTAGCTTTCTAACGGTGAAAGATTTTTTTAAAAATAAGTGAAGTAGTTTTTAGTTAAATCGTAACAAACAAACAAACAAATCTTTCCTCTTTATAATATTAGTATAGACATAATGATGGGTTCATTGTGATTTTGGCTAGATCAAATGCATTGTGTTCCTATATGTCGCTGGTTATAAATAGTCTCGGGGCTGGTATTTTTATTATTTTCCGTAAACATGTTTTCCCTACGTTATTAAATTGGTTAAAGGAATATCGAAAAATTGTCTGCTGCATCAAAAGTTCTAGCCTTTAATATTATAACAGTTTAAGTAATGAATCATTGCCATTCCTCTTACACATGGTAGAATTTTTTGTAAAGTTGCATTTTCTATGATAGACTCAGCCAAAGTTTTTTTTTATAACTTACTAGACAGCTGTTGAGAGCTATTTAATAACAATATATTATATTTTGTTTAGTGCACCAGCAAAATGTTAGAAGCAGCCAATGCACGGCATACTGCATCGAACACACGACGCTGAATTCAGAAGATTTCTAAATATCTCGCCTCCCGGAAACGCTCACGGATGCAAGAAAAATCTCAGTAGGTTCGCTTTATTTGATTATATTTAAGTTAACAAAATGAAACTAGCAGGTAGGCTACGTTTTAAAAAAATAAGAAATCCCTTGTACGTGGGCGGGCTCGTTGGCGCATTTGGTAGAACTCCTACCTTGCGTTCCGGGAGGGTCACGGGTTCGAACGACATGTTTTTATTTATCTGTGAGCACGTCTTCCCCACGTCTGTAGCTAATGTAGTATCACCAACCATCAGATGAACCTCATGTAGTCAGTCCATTTCTAACATAAAAAACATGATCGCAGTAAGAAGAATTTCGATTTGAGCTATTAAACCATGACCATTATTATTTATAAAAAGAACTTTAAAATCCACCAGCATTTCATAATAGTAAAAAATCGGTACATGTCCTTTAGATCTCATGGCAAGTTCTATAAACCAAACAGATTTAAAAAAAATTTGAAGAATCCATAGAATGCTGTTTATATGACTAAACGGATTTTTTTTGTAGATACCAACAATATTTAATGTTTAAAAAACAACTTATTTTTTGTACTGAATCAAATTATTATAACTATTTTAAATGTCATTATATTTGTATATTACTGTCTCACTTTGGATCTTAATATACACAAAGTTTCTTATAAATAAATGTACTTGAATTTGAAGGATGGAAAGGATGTTCTGATGACCAGAGTAAGATATTTTTTCTGACTCCAAGCATTTAATATTGTATCTCCTAACTTTACTCAGAAATACCAACTTGAGAAGGTATTTTCGATATCGAGCATAACCTTAATTTAAAGGCCTATCTCTGAATCATTGAATCTCAGAGATTAATTTAAACATTTGAGAAAATCCGATATTTTTTGTTCACATTTCAGTAATTATAGTATACTAGTTACATTTCAGTAATTGCCCCCCCAATCCCCCTTGTGGGTGGAATTTCATAAAATCCGTTCTTAGCTGACCTCTACTCGGCGAAAGGAATATTCCTAACATATTTCAAGTCGCTACGCCTTATGGTCCCAGAGATATCGTGATGAGTCAATATATAGGTGGGAATCTCTTTTATATATATAGATATATTTTAATTGTCCTGTTTTAGAGATTAATCTAAATATAATATAAGGAAAGTTATGATTGTGCCCTCCTTTCGATATTAATGTTATTAAATAATATAAGAAAAGTATGTTGTAGATATAGAATATAGTTCGTAAACTTTGTAATTCCCATAAAGTGAAATGTAATTTCTTTTGAGAGCTTTAAATATCAGTAACCCTTAACCCTTAACCCTTAAAAGTAGATGTTATGTGTCCTTTTTTCAAGATTAAATAATAATTATAGGTCCTTAGTTTGGACAATAGTTTGGAACTAAACTAGATATTTTCTATTTTAGAATTACATTTATATTGAAAATGTAATGTAATTTTATATTCCACTTAATTTAAAATATTTCTTAAAATGTATTAATAATACTTCGATGTTGGCACTTTATAATGATATGCGGATTACAACACGTATCTCTTTGTTCTCTGGCCATGCGTCGTATTCGAGAACGGATGCTACTTATGTAAGCTAATAATTGTAATTTATAAATTACTAGCAACGTGCCCCGGCTTCACACTATGTAAATGTACTATACACACAACATAGCCTATGTTACTCGCTGATAATGTAGCTTTCTATTGGTGAAAGAATTTTCAAATTCGGTCCAGTAGTTTTTGAGTTTATTGATAACATACAAAAATACAAATATTTCCTCTTTATAATATTAGTATAGAATAGATAAATGTAAGGTAATATTAGTTATTTCGATGTATTTGCGTGTTGTTCCCACGATACTGTAAGTGGTTGCTCCTATTCTACCATGCCTACTGCTGATAGAGGACAAATCTATGTTTTGTATTTATTATTATATAGATATTATATAATTTATTAATATAATTAATTACTTCAAGATTTCATATGGCATATGGTGTAACAAACAAAATTTGTGATCAAAAAGAGTGGCGGCGAGTTTCTTGCCAGTTCTTCTCGTCCGCTCTACGCCCTTGATTTGAGAACTGGCAGTAAATGTAAAATTAGAAGCATTTGTTTATTTGACCTTTAAAAGTGCTTACCTTAATTAATAAATGATAACTGATTCAATTTTTTTTATTTTAGGCTAGTTGCATTTACCTATATCTGTTTAATGCTGTGCCCATTATGGGTGTTAGTTAACCCTCGGCATACCTGGTGACCAAAAGTTACATGCTATGTACGATTTTTTCGACTTGGTTTTTTCTATATATCTTTTTAGATTTGGCGATTTATTGCTTTGATAAGTATGTTCTATGTCTGGTACCTTTGGGCATTGATCGGGTGGTAGGAATATTGAAATTTCGACCGGGTAACGAACCACCGTTCATAGATGGATGATGTTCTGTGGCTGAAGTATCACCTACCATCAAGTGAACCTCATGCTCGTTTGTAGATATTTAACATAAAAAAGGGCTTTGGATTTTTATTCCAAAGTTTATAATAGGTTGCATAAAAAATAAATATCAGCGACATTTCCGTCTAGTTTTAGAAAAAAAGAAAAAAGCTCGTTGCTTTAGAAACGCATCAAAAGTGACCCCACGGCTCGAATGGTTCAGTGACAATAGGCGCAGCGGTGAATAGAAATACCCAATTTTTGGCGTACGGATTTGATTAAAAAAATAGCTTTTTGTACCAAAATTTAGAAGTTTTAATCAATCGAATACCAAAAGTTTTACCGCCTATTCATAAACGTATTAGTAAGCTTGATATAGTTAAATTATGTTTTGTTTCTTTCGTTCTGTAGTCTTTTTATATTCTATAGAGCGAGACAAAACAAATTTTAACTATATCAAGCTTATTATGAATATATATTATAGGCCGTTATAGTTTACTTAGATTTTTGTGCGAACTTAATATCTATTATTTCTACTTGTACACAACTTATGGATGACTTGAGGTTTTTCTAATAAAATTCCATTAGAATACAATATCCTTTATTTCACAAACCTCGGGGAGTGATTTCGCAACTAAAAAAAATTAATAAACACATCAAAACCATACTATAAAGAACTTAATAAACTTTTGGAATCATATTAAACGTAAGTGAATGATAATATTATTTCAGCGACAATTTTAATTTAATGATGAGAATTTTAAAATAGGTAGAACAAAACCTAAGTAGTAACATCGCATTGATACTTTGTGTAATATATATGTACGTCTGTTATTAAACACAGCACACTCGTTACGAACTTTTGTTCGCGTTCGCGTGATCCTTCACTCAGTATTCTGAAATAAATGAAAACAATTAATAAACTCATTATTATGAAAAAGTCACGCATTGAACGAGTGATATCATTGAGATATGATCTAACTCGTTTGATTAACACGTTCACACTCGTTTCGCATTCACATTACAATGCACTGGGCATTGTTAATTTTTCATTTGAAATATACATTTCATTTATTTCGCTCTGCTTAAAAGGTAAAAGTAAACCATACATCCAAAAAGCAATTCGCTATTTCTTTATAAATGGGTACCCAGATCGCATTGCATAGTTTGAAAGCGGACAACTTATTAACTCCGACTACGACCATTCCATACGCAAATTAAGCCGGTAATACGTCATAATAAATAAAAAATTGTAATATTCGGAATGTTGACTATCAGCTAGTTCGTTGCTCTCGACAGTCATTGGCCCGGTTAAGTGTTAATTCTAAACCTACCAGAGTGGTCAAATGACCACTTTCGAGACTTTAATATGTTTTTCAGGTTATAATTTTTCTTGAACTTACTGCACGACTATTTCTATAATCTATAATATTTCTATAATTTACAAATTTTATTAAAGTCTAAAGAGCCGTCATTTGACCACTCTGGTAGGTTTAGTGTTAAGAATGAATACATAAAACAGATTACTATTTACAAAAAGTTTTGATCTAAAAAATACTTGATTTATACATCATTCCGAAGACTTCTATAAACGGTTTTATTTGGTCGCCGGACATAATAAATACATAATGAGACATTGTTAGTAACAATGAAAAATTGATTACAAACTCAAACGCGTCTTGGAAGAAGGGTTTTAATCTGTAATCTTTCAAAATTCAATCAAGATGAACTTGTAAGCTAAACCATTGTTGAAAAGAGTGTCCATGGAGTTTCTTGCCGGTTCTTCTCCATGAGACCCACTTTTTGGAACCGTGCAACTAGACGTTTCATAAGAGCCTGCAAAGGCCTATTTGAAATAAAAAACTTTTGATTTTGATTTTGATTGAACTGTACCACCATTACTTAGAGCCGCTTGATTGTCTACTTACATTTATGAGAGAGCGCGACATCGAGCGTATTTATTGTCAAGCTTAATGAATGGTGGTACGTAGGTCTATTACTAAAATCGAACGAAACGAACGGTACGAAACGAAAGAACAAATAACTTCGTATTTTAACTTATTAATAAAACATTTTTAATTCTTCCTACGATTATAATTATGAAAATAGTAATTTTAAACGAAAGACATAATATCTTATTGCGAACGACGGTTCAATCATCGGATCTGAAATAGGAAAATTTACGATCCGTCAGCCGAAACATCGTATTTTGTTTTCGTAATAGGCCTCCTGCCGGCCTAGCATGACCGCCACGAGATATGACGCGGACGAGAGAAGACAAACTAAGATGTAAGATATCTCGATAACATCGAACATTTTGATAGAAAAGATATCTCGATCGACAAATGTATCTATTATTGATATATATTAAAAGTCGAGTTTTAAGTGTAATTGTCATGTAAGACCCGGAAGAAGTAAAGAGATAATCGATTAAAACACGAGAAAACGGTCGAGAAAATTTTGTCGCGGTTGTCATGATAGGCCGTTGCACGTATTCGACTATTCGATCGCAAATGTCTTACCCTCGTCGGTCGAACCGTTCAGTCTTGTCTGGTGAGTGAAGGAGTTCTCCGTCTGTACGTGACCCGCCCCGGGGAGGCACTACTCGACCGGGCGTAGAACTTCCCCTTGTGGGATATGACTTCGACCCGAGAGGAAGCCTCCGCCCTTCCGAAGTCGTTTTCCAGCGTGATCCGATATAATCCCACATCGTCTGTAGTCACCTCATCGATTTGCAAAATTCGCAGCATTTCATCTTTTTCTTTGATGCTAAATGGACAAAGATTTGCAGAATATGGCTTAACTGTTTTTTTATAAAGTAAGTAAAGTACTTACTGACTGCAAGTAATAACTTGCAGTCAGTAAGTACTTTACTTACAGCAATAGCTGGTTACGTTAAAATTATTATAGACACCGTGAAGTGCTCATTGCGGATATCGGTTTCAGTCTATGGATTTCCGAATGTTTGAAGTAAAAATTAGGTCGACGGCGCATCATTGACTGATGTTCTGTGGCTGAGGTATCACCTACCGTCAAGTGAACCTCATGCTCGTCTGTCGATATCTGACATAAAAAAAAGACGTTAAGGCCCTTGCTTTTAGTATTACGAGCTTATGAGGCTTTGGGGTAAAAGATGATTTAGAGAAGGAAGTATGTACATTGTACGAGTACATATATTACAACTAATGTTTCATAGAACATACCTGAAGAAATTAAAGAGCTGTTAGATATTAATTATGAAGGCCAATTTGTCAGATAAATATTTAAATGTACATATATGTATGTTAAGAGGTAAAACGATTAGATCAGGACACTGGACACTGTAAAATTTTTAGGAATTTCCTTTGATTATTTATAAATAATCAAAGGGAATTTCATTGTTGCTCCGGAGTTTCATAATGAAATTTTCCAGATATTTGTCCCTGCCAATTAATGACGATCTCGAAAGCATAGGCTTTTTGCTGAATCCTGTTGCACGAGCTAACTCGCTTATCCCTCGAACTGTCACGGCACTCAATGCCATGTTGAATGAATACCCCGAATGAGATTTATTTGCGAATGGATGGAATTATCAGTATGTCTGATGTTTTGTGAAAGATCTCAATGAATGTTGTTAAATATTATTATAATATATAAAATTATATTATTCATTGTAATTTTAGTATTGTAAGTGGTTTGACCGTTCTATATATAAATGATAGAACAATGTAAAACAGTGAACCGTAAAAGAGTTATGTAAGGTAATGACCTTATCCTGGACGTAGGAGTTATAATGATGCCATCCTTGTCCCACGTTGCCCAGGGAGTTGGTAGTCCTCCAACGGCACACTGCAAGACTACACTGTCTCCTTCCTCCACGACCTTATTGTACGGATAAGTGTAGAACTTTGGTGCTATCTCACGGGTGGGACTGCGCAGACGATGTGCCACAGATCCTATATTAAATTATTATACTCTATATTCATAAAGAAATCTCATAATTACACTTTTTTTATATAAAATAATAATTATTAAAAAAAAAGTATAATAATGGGGATCACCACCGGCAACAAGGCCATAATCAGCCCAGGCTACCGGTGGGAGGGAGGCAGAGAAAGGAACCTTCTCTCAATACGAGCCGTGTCCAGTAGTACTGCCTTCTGCATCTGACCCTTGACCCAGCAACCAAGCGAGAGCTTCTTAAGGTGTTGATCGAATTTCTTCGCTATTAGTCTGTGAGTGGAAATTACTATCGGGACAATAATTGTTGAGTCAACGTCCCACATACTGGAAACCTCGTGCGCCAGGTCCAAATATTTCGACAATTTATCTTTTTCGGCTTTCACGAGATTCTCATCATGTGGGACGGTGACATCAACAAGTAAAGCCCGGCGCACTACTCGATCTATCAAAACAATATCAGGTTTATTAGCAGCAATAAACCTGTCTGTGATAATAGACCGATCCCAATAGAGCGTTGCACGACCATTTTCCAGAACGGGCAGCGGCGTACTTATAGTACGGTACCTCGGTATATTATTATCATTATATATTACTGTATTCAATTTTTACACGAAGGTTTGAATTGAATATGTTAATAAACAAACAATTAAAACTACTGATTATACAGATGAGATATTCCATGCGCCTTCAAATTACGATATTTTTTACTCCTACCTTCTATTAAGAAACATAATATGTTGATATGTATTGAGTATATATTTGTTCTATAAAAAATGTTTATGCGAAAAGCGAACAAATTATTTTAAGTTTTATTTGTATTATTATACAAGTATATCCGTACAACATTACTTTAAAAAATTTTTTTGCACAAAGTATGTATTTTTTGGAATTAAACCCAAACTTTTCTTAGAATGCCATCATACAATCGATAAGCTACGAAATAAATTCGTAGCTGTCGTAGTCAAACAAAATTTTATTGGCAAGCCGACTAGATACGTAGGCTATATAAGCATTGCATTAGATATAAATAAACTGTATGAAAGTTATATAACTCTTCGAGAATAATCGTAGATGCCGCTACACTACGATTCAGCTCTACGAGATATCTCGTAGAAGTCACGGAAAGGATTGATCTACATAATATTATATATCTATCAAAGCCGCGTTAGTTATAGCATTTATAACTCAAAAATGGCTGTACCGATTTTAATGATATCTTATTTGTTAGATTTGAATGTGTCCCGAATAACAGAATAACTATTAAAATATGTAAATATTTTTCTTAGTGTTCAATAAATTGATTTTATACACAAATAATTCTCATTTATCATCTATAATCTATATAATATATAAACAGTAGAATCAACAAGTCTGTACAATAATATATTTATCCAAAATTGTGAGAGGACACTAGTTATTATTTTTTGTCTGTTTGTTTCTTCACATTTACTTCCAAAATGACGAAAGGATTTAGTTTAGAGTGTGACCAAACGAGAGTAATTTTGAGATGTGATTCGCGTTTAACGCTGCATTCGGTTTCATACAAAAGTCCTGTTTGCACCACACGGCGGCGTAAAATGAAACAGAAATTTCGTTTGAAACCGAATACAGCGTAAATTTCGCAACAAAATACGCGACTCACGTGTCATAAAATTACTTTTGTTTGGCTTCGCTCTTAATCTTAAGTATGAGTTAAGCACCAAGTGTTTGATCTGACCTGAGCGAGGTGCTGGCGTGCGAGAGGTGGATCGGGATGGCGTAGCGCGTGGCGTCGATCGAGGCGTGGACGCTGCCGACGCTAGCGCGGGCGGCCGCTGCAAACGCTGGCTTAGCGTGTTTGGCTCGCCTGGCGCTGCAATACAGGCCACCAGGAATCAAGAACTTTCGGTTTGTATTAAGGCTTTGCCACGTTAAATAATAATAATAAATTCATTTATTTGCTTTAAAACATGGTATGTAGTTGTTAAAAAATACTTTATACAGTGCACATGTTTTGCTATTTAAAAATGTATAGCATGCAAATATTCTAAATTGTCTTTATAAAAGTTTATAATAATGAAATTCATTAACGTCATAAAAATTATAATAACTAAGCCACAATCGTAAATTTTTCTTAAAAGGGCCATGTTAAGTATTTTTATATTATTATAAATTTTCACACTTAAAAATAAACAGCTTTTACTGTTTAAATAAAATATTGTATACCGTATTAAAACGCGATTTATTATTTATATTGTTTAAATTATTTATCCCGACGTTTCGGATGCTTTTCAGCAACCGTGGTCGCGGGGAGACAGGGGAGACTCGCATTAATAAAAGACAATATAACCATTTGATAAAACCGCATATTGCGTTTTTCGATTTATGTCAACGGATTTCCGAATGCGGCTTAGGATATATAATTCTGTTAATCATAATAATAGCCATCGTTACGGAGCAAGACTGCAGAAATGCTTCGAAAACGAAAGGCTTTAATAATTAATCTAATGTCTCATATATTCACGTACTGTAAGGTATTTCGCTGTACTTACGGTATACCACAAGACAAGCTCTGGAGGTAGCCTTGCCCAGATTGTTAGAAGCTTCGCAGGTGTAGGTGCCTTCATCTTCAGCTGCGACCTGTTTGATCTTCAACCGTGCCGTACCTTTCTCGTACGTGGACTCAAAATCAGGGCAGTCGGGAAGAACCTGATATCGTCCACATTTTCTTAATATACATTTATATATGTCTAGAGCTTTGAGAATATTATCGAGTATAAAAAAACAGAGTTTCAAAAACATGTTTTATGATATTCAAGCTTTAGTTTCAATAAGTTTATTAAATTTGTAGCACTATGGCCATATCTGTGCCGCTTTGCAATTATAAACTATTGGTTAGCTTTATTTGAAATACAGTGCGGTCGTAGCATGAGTAATATTGTAGTATATCTGATATCCTATGATGCTAGGCTGATCGCTGCCTAGTGATAAGGCCACCAATATGTACTTGTTTAGATTAGTTAACACTGTTTAATTATATTAACAACAATTCAGTACAATAAAGAATTGTTGTAGTTGTTTTAGAAAACAAAAGTATCAGTTAGTTAGTAAGTTACACATATATATATATTCTTACGGTTACCTTCACATATTATTTTTTTGTTAAATTATGTTATTTTAGTATTTTTATCACTATTCTACTTAGGTATATGTAAAAACTTATTTACTTTTGTTTTCTATCACAACTTCATTATCATAAATGAAAACTATAAATAGCTTTAATCTGCTTAGATTCTCTATTGTGCTATATTTTTACTTATAGTCGGATTGTTTTCCATGTACAATAAAATAAAAAAGAAGCGTCTCCGATGTCTCATATTAAGTATCAATGATATACTGATCATTTAATTAGAAAAAAAAACTGGATCAAGGTACTCTTCAAAATAACAATTTACTAACGTAGTTTATGTCACTAGCCAACAGATTTTTTATTAGTATGTAATAAAAAATAATTTGTATATATCGCGCTAAACTTCTAGTACGCTCTGCCGATATAACTTGACCGAATTTTGCAGATAAAACTCGACTTTTAAAATCAAAAATAGATATATTTTTCGATCGAGATATCTTTTCTATCAAAATTGTCGATGTCGAGATATAATATATCGAGATATAATACTTCGAGATATAATATATCGAGATATAATCTTAGTTTGTCTTCTCTCGTCAGCGACATATCTCGTGGCGGTCATGCTAGGCCGGCTGAATGTTGAGCCCCGCCGGTGAGGGAGGGCGAGAAGAGCAATGCTCTTAAAAGATCGTCTTAAAACTTCCCCCTCTATAAAAAAATATTAAATGCCGGCTGAATATAGCACGAGTCGCGTTTGCTGTAAGCAAAATAATGGTGTCAGCGAGACGAAGGCGGGGGAGTGGCGGCTGCGGTCCACTCATATCACTTAGTTGTAAGTTTTAACGCGATAAAAATAAAATTATGTGCCTGACTGTAACCCTGCTTGCAGCAACTTCGGAGCGTACTAGAAGTTTGGCGTGATCTATACATAAGTAAACAGCGAAGCGAAAGTAGCGGTAGGTATTTATCATAGATCGGAGCATATGGAAATCTCTATCTATCTTAGGAAACTTGTCTGAAATATATGTATGTATATTGTTAGTAATATTTTTTATTGTAAGTGATAACTGGGTCACTAACACCTCACCTCATTATAATGGAACCATCGTATGTCCGGCTCGGGGTTGCCTGACACTCGACACTCGAACTCGATCGCATCTCCGTCGTAACATAACAGATCGGTCAGTTCCTTCTCGAATCGCGGTATTACTTCCACGCAACTGCAGTTCAAACACAGATTTGTTAAATTTCAAGGTGCGTTTTGCTTGGCTTTGAGTGCTTAAGGCGGATACAAGCAGGGGCGGATTAAGAGGTGTCCCTCTTCTTCCTCCCTTAAATACGGCCCTGTATGTCTATTACCAAAATCGAACGCAACGAACGGAACGAAACGAAAGAACAAACAACTTCGTATTTTAACTTATATTATTAAGAAAACATTTTCAATTCTATTTATGATTATAATTACGATCATAGTAATGTCAAACGAAAGACAAATTGTCTAATTCGTCATTCGCAATCGATCATCAGATTCATAATAGGAAAATGTTCGATCCGTCAGCCGAAACTTCGTATTTTGTTTTGGTAATAGGCCTATATAAATATATAATAATATAAGTAGTGAGTATTGTGGCTCAGCCGTGCGTTTACGCTACGTACCTATAGGGAATTTAATGCGGAATAGACATTGATGTCAAGGTAATTTTATTTCAAGTGTGTACCTACTAGATCATGATTCCCTAATACCGTGTACACTTAGCGTAAAGATTTTTCTCAACTTTATGAAATGCCAGTGTATTTAAAGATCAGAAACGTGTCTCCAGTTTCTGAAGCTTCCCTTCAGATGAATCGTATGCGAGTTTGTTTCTAATATAAAGTAGGACACTAAGGCGAAAATGTAAAGTAAAGTGCCAGTGTCAAAATAATTTATGTACCTACATGCTTAATTTTGTTTGGCTAGCGATACTGCATAAAAGTTTGTTTAAATAACTTTTAAAACTTACCCATATCTGATATTATGTGTGTCGTCATTCGATCTCAGATCTGAAAATAATAAAATATTTCACATTTGATTCCAAAAAAGTCCTTGTTCTATTTACCTTATTTAATATTGGTATAATATGTTTTTTTACTGGTCATTACATCAGATACATCTCTTAGTAACGAGAAATTAAGTTTAGAAATATTCGATGGAAATATAGAGAAATATACATACCTTTAGCAAATATCTGTAAAGAAATAATCGCTTTCGCTTCTCCGTGCACGTTCCTCGCGACGACCGAGTAAGCTCCAGTAAAATCGAGTTTCGCGTGAGGTATCTCGAATCGGTATAACGGACCGGCAGCCATTTGCTTGAAGTGAATCGCATCACGGTAGTAGTCAGGCTATAATTATAAAAAAATCATCAGTTACCGAGTAAGACGTTTTTTTGTGTGTATCAACATGGGTTGCCATTGTGTGAAGCCGGGGCGTATTGATTTTATTATATACAGACTGGCGACCCGCCCCGGCTTCGCACGGGTCAAGATTTTTTGACAAAAAAAGCAGGTGTTGTATGTATTTTTTAATGAAACATTATAAAAAAATAAAAAATTCCGTCCAAAAATTAAAAAAAAAATTTTAAGGGTGAACAACCCTTAACACTTAGGGGTATGAAAAATAGATAGAAGCCGAATCTCAGACCTACTGAATACGCATATAAAATTTGGTAAAAATCGGTCGAGCCGTTTCGGAGGAGTATGGGAACGAACATTGTGATACGAGAATTTTATATATACAGATAAACTAGTATATATTGATGTACTATACATAAAAAAACTGAAAATGTAGCTTTGTATTGGTGAAATAATTTTTAAAATCGGTCGAGTAGTTTTTGAGTTAAATCGTAACAAACGAATAACAAAATTTTCTTCTTTATAATATTAGTATAGGTTTAAGAAGATAATTTATACCTTTAAGAAATCTCTTAGCCAGTAAACATCAGGCGTGGGGTCCCCTATCACTTCACACTCAATGATAACAGTATCGCCTTCTTGAGCCTCCGTCGATCTCGGCTTTTTTATAAACATGGGTTCTTTTGAGTATCTAAAAGCATATACATACATATATAACCCTTTTCTCATGTTGATTTATTGCGTACCTACTATTACGACATATAATATTGTTATATGAGAATACTGGATTATATATATAACGTCATAACAACGCGTGAATTTTTTAATATAGGTAATATAAAAAATCTTTGTATTGTAACCCGTATATTTGTATCAATTATATACAGGAAATCGGGCAAATTTTGACGGGCTCGTTGGCGCGTTCGGTAGAACACCTGCCGTGCGCATCGATGGGTCGTGGGTTCGAATCCCACCGGGAGCACATGCTCATAATCTTCTGTAAGCATGTTTTCCCCACGTCTGGTAACTTTGGGCATTGATCGAGTGGGAGGAATATATAAATTCCGACCGGGTAACGAACCACCGTTCATAGATGGAAAAGCCGTGAAGTGCATATTGCGCGTTTCGGTTTCAGTCTATGGATTTCCGAATGCTCGAAGTAAAAATTGGGTCGACAGCGCATCATTGACTGATGTTCTGTGGCTGGGGTGTCACCTACCATCAAGTGAACCTCATGCTCGTCTGTCGATATCAGACATAAAAAAAATAAAAAAATAAATCAATAGTATTTTTGTACTATACTATGCACCAAAAAGGGCATCTATATAAATACAAAGTTTTAAAGCTCTAAGAAAACTTACGGCACATCTGGGCAGATAACCACTGGTAACGTCCTTCTATCCTCTCTCGATGTCTCTGTGACTATTTCTACCTTGCCTGACGTGGATGCCTGTCCGACCTCGTTAGACGCAGTGCAAGTGTATACTCCAGCATCTCTTGTGGTCACGGAGGCCAGAGCCAACTCGATTTGACCGTCGCGGTCGAGAGTCATGATGGCTCTTCGACTAGGTCTGAGGCGAACTCCGTCCCGGTACCAAGTCACACCCACTGAGGGGTACGCCTCTACGATCGCGGATATGCGTAGCTCCTCCCCTAGATAAGATTAAGGCATCAAGGTTTAATCTATAGATATACATAGAAGGATGTGTTCGGTAGGAAGACAGGAATTAAACTTCGAAATGCGAGAACACAGAAGTGCATTTTACCATACTTATTTTATAAGACAAAAATGATGAGATAACTTAAAAATATTTTCACTTGGAGATTTCGGAAATTCGAAATAGTTCGACACCGCAAAGTTCAATATGCACGTTGCTGATATTTCGAGTGAAACGTGAATATTACACAAAAATATGATTTAAAAATTCTCTCACTCAAATTATAAATATCATACTAGGTATGTTAAAACCAGCGCGGGACTCGACAACCCATTGGAATGCAAGGTAGATTTTGCTACCTAACACGCTAACGAGTCCGCAAGAGTATGCACGAGTATTACCAATGACCTTCATTAAGGTACGCAACAGTATGTATCAGTAACAATTACCTTCATTAAGCCTATATAAAGGTTCGAGGCCACAGCAAAAATCAGGCGCGACGTACGCTCTTATACCCTTGTCCACAACGAGGCAACATCTACAGCTCACCGCACCACTGTTGTTTCTGGCTAAAGCCTCATACACTCCGCCATCGTCTAGCGCGGTCGGAGCTATCTCAAGTGTATGGAAATGCTCATCTTTATACTGAACTTTACGACCTTGAAATAAATTTGATTGATTATAATATATGTTATGGATTTTTTACAATACTATCTTACACAGAATTTAGATGAGGTAGATGACTATGGGTATAAAAATAAATATAAAATTAAATTTAATAAGTGTTAATATTTTAAGTTTTGTGAATAAATATGACAAATAAATAAGTATAATCGCCTTAATCAGCTAAACAACTAAAACAAAAAATGTATGAAATCTATACATACAATAAAACTGTAGAGGTCGATTGCAATCGATTGTCTGTACATAGAAAAAAATGCTTACAATCGAGTCAGGGGGATGTAAGAAGAGAAATAGAACAAATCCCGATTCTTTTTAATTTTTTTGTTTCTCTGTCTGTCTATTTGTATGGGCTAATCTTTGAACTGGTGGACCGATTTACATGAAATTTTGCACGGTGGTACCCCGGTCAACATTTTAGATACTTTCCATCCCGGAAAATTAAAGAGTTCCCAGCATAGGCTTTGTTTCATCGAAATCGGTTGTGGAAAAGAAAAGTTATCATCATTTATAAAGCCCACGCGAACGAAGTCGAGGGCATCAGCTAGTTATTAATAAACAACAAGTCTATTGATATTTTAAGATGAGGCAATGTTTTTAAAATAACGACACTTCGATTTCAAATCAAATAATCGTGCCAAAATGAAGTCTACGGCCGCGGCCGCCTTTATTATTTTTACTTTGAATAATTTATTATTATCTGAGAACGACTGTAGCTACATAAATAATGACAATAGTTTAGCTAACATTTGAATAATATTTTTTTTGTAGTACGGTAATTGTAAAATAAAAACTAAGTATATTTGTATTTATCATTAAAATATACTATTGATTATGGTAAATATTCACTTAGTAGTAGAGGTATGACATATTATGTAAGAAACTGACTCCCATATTATTCAAGGAATAGCTCCAGAAGTGATTGCCTAAAATAGTCTGTTAACCAGTGGCGTAGCTATGGCATATGGCAACGAAGCTGAGAGGGGCCATTGAGCTTTGGAAACAGGGGAGGTAGCTCGGTAGATATTTGCAAATACATAATTAATTTTGTGCATTTAACCATTGTGCACCTAGCTACGCCGACCGCCTCCGTGGCTTAGTGGTAAGCTCGATGACCTTAGCACCGGAGGTCCTGGGTTCGAATCCCGGGGAAACAAGATTAAAAAAAAATGTTTCGGTCAGGCAGGGCACAGAAGGCTGATCACCTACTTGCCTGTAAATAAAAAATGATCAGTGAAATAGACACAGAAATGGGTCTGCCCCATGCCCCACTAGGGGACTCGGGAATTCACTACTACCTAGCTACGCCACTGCTGTTAACTGTAAATATTTAAAATTTAAGTGCGGAAGAGCATCGATACCAACATTCCCTGTACAAAATGTTTAAATTCAAATTCAAAAATCATTTATTCATTTAGGTAACACAATGTACACTTATGAACGTCAATAAAAAAAAAGCTACGTAATACTTTTCATCCTAAACATCACAATTCTACAAACAATCGCAGCCCCAATCGCATAATTACATAGAATGAAACCATATTTACTGTCATAAATGATTTCTTGACCATCCTTAAACCAGGTCAAGCTCGGTGCAGGGCTGCCTATAACTTGGCAAGTGAGTCGCACAGGATATGTCACTTGTACACGGCGATCTCTCAGCCGCATTGTGAATTGAGGAGGGTAGTCGCCAGTCGCATCAGCTGACCTCTCCCTGTAAAATAAACACTTTATACCGACTATACGATATTTTTGACGTCCTTTTTATTACCATCCATTATTAACAGACTTGTTGGCGATTGTGTTTTGTTAAATCGTGGATTCGAATCGAATTAAGTGGATGGAAGAAATATTTAGGTACACGTATGTGTTTATATATGTACATATATAATTAAAATACGTATTTACAGGACCGGATTTAGAGGACTTGGGGCAACAAACGAATGGAAGCCCTCTGGCCCCAAATAATTTTCATGTGAAGAATATAATCATATTTGTAAAAAGTACAGTAGGTAAAGATAAAACAGCGAAAAACATATCAAAGGAAGAGTTGTTTACTCGTTGCAATTTTAAAAAAACAATCCGAATTTTCCGTTGTGGAGGATTTGGGGCAATAGCAGTATTGCGGGTTAAATTTCAGGCTATAGATTTCTCAATATATGGTCGACCAAACATCATTGATTGTTGTTCTATGTTTGAGATACCCTGAAGTAAGTCGTACGCTCGTCTATTTATATCTAACATTATAAAAAGAACCAACAAGTGATTATCATGTTCGTCTGGGGGTTCGTTCTCCTGGGGAAGGGAAAAAAAATAAGTGATTAATATACCTTTTAAGTTTTGCATCAGCCTCCCATATCTGTCTATCAGTTATAACAGTCATTCTCGCGTATGTTGACGCACGCCCATGGACATTGGTCGCTTCACAACTATACCGACCTTCATCTTCTATTTCAACATCTTTAATTGTCAAAGAACATTCGTTCCCGCGCTGTAAACTCCTAATTCTACTAATTTCTTCGATTTCATGGCCGTTCTTCATCCAAACAATGTCTGGTGTAGGTTTGCCTCTAAAGCTACAACTCAAATTAGCTGTCTCGCCAACCAATACTTTTAATAATCCAGGTAAAATATCAATGAACTCTGGTCTGTCACCGGCGATACCAACTCCGATAGGTGATGATGTTTGGACCGGTTCTCCCCATCCATATCTGTTTCTTGGTGTCACTCGGAAGTGATACTCTTCTCCTTGCTTTAAGTTAAACGCATCAAAATTATTTCGCGGTGTGATCCCCATTTCGATCCATCGGGCGCCTCCATCTTTGCCAAGAAGCCAAGAGTCTACTCTGTAGGCTAGTATAGGAGCGACTGCGTAAGGGTCTGGTTTGGGCCAAGCAAGGGTTACCCAGTTGCTCCCGCCATCCACTGCACTTGGTTCGCCCGGAATGCGCCCGGGCACCGCTACAAAATATTTATTATTTACTAGAGTGATACTGAACAATAAATAATACTAAATAATTGGTACATTAATAAAATTACAATTTATTAGTAAATGGGTGGATAGCATGCTAATAATAACAATGAATAAATCGGTATAATTAATCAAATCAATCGTATCAACTGTCTTAATTTTGAAACATTATCTAGAAATGGTTATCAAGTGAAATAAGATACTATGAAACTAATCAGTTACTTACTTTTGTAATTTCTATCAGCTGCGATTATAGTCGAGTCATCAATAGGATAAATCCAGTCTGATACAAGATTTTCTGATGAAGCACGCTGTCGTACCTATAAATACATATTATATCTCATTTTAACGTTCCAGAAAAAGTAAATTTTAAATAAATAAAAATTACTCACAACAACAGTCACAAATGTTCTATCACAACCATACACATTTCTTGCTAGGATACAATAGGTACCAGCATCAGAAATAACAGATCGTTTTAAGGTAAACTTAACATAGTCGTCTGATGTCATTTTGCACACTCGTGGACTATTAGTAATGTCTCTGATTCCTTTCATAAAAAATACTGAAAGAAAGAACATATGAATAATGATTTATAAAATAAAATATATTTTTCACATGAAATAATTTTCTAGCAAATACCTTTGGGTCTTGGTTCTCCATGAACTCTAAAAGAAATGTTTATGTCTTCTCCTACTGAAATTAATATATCTTTTGCAGGTCGACTAACGATCACCGGTGGTTTTCCTTCCATTTCATTTGGTTGAACAACAGTTATATCAGCATTCATATCCACATTCCCATGAGTACTCCACGCCCGACATGTATACAAACCGGAATGTTTTTCAGTCACGTTCGATAAAGCTAATGTATATATTCCTTGATCCACCAATACCTGTGCATCTTTATCTATCTCTGTTACAGATGACCCTCCGCGTAACCACTCCACTCTAGTTGGTGCTCCACCGATTTCTACTTGTAAGCCTATCGTTCCACCCTTTACTACTTTGTAATCACTTAGAACGTTTGTGAAGTGAGGTCGACGCGTGTCGTGAAGGCTTCGTAATCTCTCAACACTTGACAAATGTCGACCAATACGATTTTCATGACCTATTTAGAAATTTTACACATAATTACGTATGCCCGCCTAGCATGACCATCAAGAGATATCTCGCGGATGAGTGATATGATGACAAACTAAGATTTAAGATATCTCGATCTCAACATCGATAACTTTGATAGACAAGATATCTCGATCGACAAATAGCTCTTTTGATATTAGAAGTCGAATTTTAAGTGTAAGTGTCATGTTAGACCCGGAAGACATAAAGAGATACTCGATTAAAACACGAGAAAACGGTCAACAAAATTTTGTCGTGGTTGTCATGCTAGGCCAGCTGGTGAATCATTTTTTTTGTTACAAATTATTATACAGAATTATTTGAACTTACCAGTGAAATTAACAACATGTGTAATCTGATCTGACCACATAGAACTTTCAGCTCTACAGGTGTAGGATCCACTATCTTCTATAGTTGGGGAATTAATAGTGAGTCTACATAGCCCATCAGCTAGATATAAAGCTTCATATCGGTCCTCAGAGCTGATCGGCATATTATCCTTTAACCATGTTATTGTCGGTAATGGCTGGCCTCGTATTCGGCATTCCAATACAAGTTCATTTTCAGCCCTATGATAAATATCTGCAATTGAAAGAATATTTGTAACACTGATGTTTTAAAACGTGAAATTTTGTGAAAGCTTTTAAATAACATAAATAATTAATCGCGTTTTACTCCAGTATAACGTATTTTATTTAAATGTGTGATACTCGCGTTAATAAAAGACAATATTATTGTGAAAACTTACCACGGATTGACCTAGTGAAAGTAGGTGGTATTGGAGAAGCCTCAAAACTTGGATATACTTTTAATTTTGCTGAAGTAGTTACAAATCCATGCTCATTTTCTACAGTGCAACTATAATCCCCAGAATCACTAGGCAACGCATTCAGTAATTCCATTGTTATTAAACCATCTACGAATTTTATTTTGTACTTCTGTTTATCTTCCAAAAGTATACCATTTTTAAACCATTTCAGGATAGGGGAAGTTGAAGATAAAACACTGCAGGTAAGTTTCACTCTTGAACCTTCTACTGCAGTTCTGTTCGTTAAATGAGTAGAAAATACTGGCTTCTTTTTTAGGTCACGCACTGAGCTAACTCGCTTATCAGAGTAAAAACTTCTAATTTCACTCATAGCCTTTTGTTTTTGTTTTGTGTCAGTCTGCCTGTTTTTTTCTGCTTTATTAACATCACTCATGTCTGTTTGGGATCTAATTTGATGTTCACGGACTAGACTATCTGCTTTATAGAATACGTTTGACGTTGCATTATAAATATTAATTTCTGGAGCCTTTAGATTATCGAGATCATAGGATTTTGGTACGTATATAGGTGGTCGTGAAAATCCCATGTTTGAATCTGCAACATTTGGATCGATAAACTGAGGCTTTTCTTTTATAATATAAGTATTTTGATTGTTCTCTAAATCAGATGATGATTTAAGAAACTTGTTTTGAATATCACTAAAAGGAATTTTATTATTTTCTAAAGCAATTGTTTTTTCTGGTTCCTTTATTTCACTTTTAAGACCTTCTAAATCATATCTATTCAGTTTATCGATACATTCACTCCTGTTTACAGCTTTCTCTGTCATTGTTATGAACAATTCATCAGATTTTTTATCTTCAACAATCACATGTTGTTCCTGAATTTTGTTTTGATTTACGCCGTAAGACTCTGCATCTTTACTCGAAATGTATTCCTTCCTTTTTTCAGTATCAGCAGGTTTACTTTTATGATATTTTCTATTGCCTTCTGCTTTTCCATTTTTGTCTGATGTAATGTCACTTTTAATTTCCTTTATTTCATTTTCGTTCGTATTTTCTGTTACAATGTGATAATTGTATGTATTTGTTTTAGTTTCACTCTCGGCTTCATTAATTTCTGCACACGAAACAATTTTCTGTTCATTATCATTTTCTCCACACTTCATTTCTTGTGTCTCCTTAATTTTATTTGAAAAACCGTCTTCATAGTTATTTTTCAGGTTAATTTGGTCAGGTACGTCGTGGTGGATTTCTGACTCTACGTTTTTTGGTATTTCTTGTTCTTGTAAATCTGCATATTTTAAAATATTTAAAACTTCTTTTGCATCTAAACTTCCCTGTAAACATTGTTTTGTTTCTTTTTCACTATCGTCCCTAGAACTAAGATCATCTTGAAAATTGATTGATTCTTTTTTTAAATTATTAGTAGTTTCTTTAGTTAATCTTCTTTCAGAAGAAATTTCAGCATTCTTTTGCAAACATTTTGACTTAAATGTTAACACGTCATCATTATCAATATTGTTTTCTTCATTATCTATAAACTGTGATTCTAATATATTTTTTTGGGGTTTATTTTCATTCTTATTTTCTAAGTTATTATTCTCCTTCATATTACATTGTTGATGATAAGACTTTTCTAAATATTCATCGTTTTTTGATGTTTCTTCATGGCTTGATGTATCTTCCAATAATTTAAAGTGTTTAGTTTGTGGTTTATCTTGCTCTATATAATTTTCTAGATGTAAATTATTTAGAACCGTGAGTTTTTCTTTATTTTCTATTAATGAATCAGGATGCAGACAATTTTTATTAATATTCTGTGATATATTCTCTATGGCACTTTCACTTTCTTGATTTTCAGAAGAATGAAAAATCTCATTTACATTTTCTTGGTCACAATTTACGTAAACTTCTGTTTCAGATAATGATTTATTAATTATTATCATGGACTCTTGGTTTTCAAGTGTTACCTTGGAATAATCGTCAGTATTATTCAGTGATTCTTTGTTTATGTTAACCACGTGCGAATCAACGTCTGGAGATTGCGTTATGTGTAATGATTTTACACCATTTGAGCTACTTTGTGCATTAGTAATACTACATTCTCTGTTTTTAATTTCTTCCTCTTTACTTTTAATCAGTTTACTTTGGGAATTATTTTCATGATCACTGTAATTTTGGTTTTCTCTCTCAAATGAACCATTTGTATCTTCTTTGGAATAGACTCCTACTTGTACCTGTGGCTGTTGAATGTCTGATATATATAATTTTTCACATTGAAGTTTATCATTTATTATATTAGATTCTTCATAGAGTTGATCAATTTTCAATTTACTATCTTTGATAACCTCTTTATCGTACATTTTTTCATCGACTATTTGGTTTGTTTCTGCAGTATCCATATCATCTTTATCACTTACAGATGTATTTGTTTCCTGAGTGCTATTTTCTGATTTTAATTCAAGAACTTCATTTTTCAAAGAAGTATTTTCTTTAAAATTATTTTTAAAAACACTGTTTTTAGTGTCTTCTTTTTCACTATTTTCAGTTTCTTCCACAAGGTTTTCAATATTTTTCATGTGGGTATCAACAAGTGTATAAGATAAATCAGCCTCTTCAACTATGCAAATTTCAGTTTTTGTTGTGTTCATATTTTTATTAGAGTGTGGTTGAATATCTTCAATATTATATGGTTCATTTTCGGAATGTTTATGAGATTTGGAAGAATTTTCACTTTGTATAGATTTCATAGCTTTCACTTCTTTCTCAGTCAACACTTCAACAATGGAAGAAGTATGCTCATGATTTTTGTTAAATTCAATTGATGGTGATTGAATTTCATTATTCTTATTCGTAAATTCAATATTTTTTTCCTCAATTTTGTTATAATTTTGGTTTCCTTCTACATGTAATGTCGTACTTTTATTGAATTCTTCAGAAATATTCAATATTTCGTCCGGTATTAATTGTGCATTTATTTCGTGTTCAATAATATTTGAGGTACCGGCAAAATATTCACTTGATTTTAATTCTAAGTTACAATCTTTTTCAGGTCTATCTTCTTGTGATAAGTCTTCAGTTATAATTTCACTATCTTCTAGATTAATATTGTCTTCGTTATTGTTATCTGTTATTTCATTTTTGTGTGTTTCTAAATAAACATCATTAATAATTTTGGATATTTGAGAATCTTTACTGTTTTCTAATTCAAATTTACAATACATTTCAGGTTCATCTATTTTTAACACGCTTTTAGTTTCAATAGCACTATTTTCTATTTTAAGATTTTCCTGGTTATTTTCTTTAACTTCACTTTTGTGTGTACTTACATCATTTGTTGAAACCATATTTACGTTGTTCTCATTTATAAAGACATCTGGTTCCAATTGATGTTCAATAACAACATCACTAGAACAGATATTCTCTATCTGATTATCAGAAATTTTATTGTGGTTTTGCTGTGAGTTTGATGGAGTTTCTGATTCATATAAATCTTGCACTAACTCTTCAATTTTACCTAACTCTAATTCTGAATTATTATCATCTCTTTTTAATATAGTATCGATTGATTCTATTTCTTTTGTAGGTGATGCTTGTTCCTCATAATTTATTTCAGGTTCATCTTTTTGTGATACGCTTTTAGTTACAATAGCACTATTTTCCATTTTAAGATTTTCCTGGTTATTTTCTTTAACTTCACTTTTGTGTGTTCTAACATCAGTTGTTGAAACCATATTTACGTTGTTTTCATTTATAAAGACATCTGGTTCTAATTGATGTTCAATAGCATCGTCACCAGAACAGATATTCTTAATCTGATCATCAGAGACTTTATCGTGGTTTTGCTGTGAGTTTGATGGAGTTTCTGATTCATATAAGTCTTGCACTAACTCTTCAATTTTACCTAACTCTAATTCTGAATTATTATCATCTCTTTTTAATATGGTATCGATTACTTCTACTTCTTTTGTAGGTAATGCTTTTTCTACATAATTTCTTTCAGGTTCATCTTTTTGTGATACGTTTTTAGTTACGATAGCACTATTTTCCATTTTAAGATTTTCCTGATTATTTTCTTTAACTTCACTTTTGTGTGTACTAACATCAGTTGTTGAAACCTTATTTACGTTGTTTTCATTTATAAAGACATCAGGTTCTAATTGATGTTCAATAACATCGTCACCAGAACAAATATTATTTATCTGATCATCAGAAATTTTATCGTGGTTTTGCTGTGAGTTTGATGGAGTTTCTGATTCATATAAATCTGGCACTAACTCTTCAATTTTACCTAATTCTAATTCTGAATTATTATCATCTCTTTTTAATATGGTATCGATTGATTCTATTTCTTTTGTAGGTGATGCTTTTTCTACATAATTTATTTCAGGTTCATCTTTTTGTGATACGTTTTTAGTAACGATAGCACTATTTTCCATTTTAAGATTTTCCTGATTATTTTCTTCAACTTCACTTTTGTGTGTACTAACATCAGTTGTTGAAACCATATTTACGTTGTTTTCATTTATAAAGACATCAGGTTCTAATTGATGTTCAATAACATCGTCACCAGAACAAATATTCTTTATCTGATCATCAGACATTTTATTGTGGTTTAGTTGGGAGCTTGATAGATTTTCTGATTCATATAAATCTGGCACTAGTTCTTCGATTTTACCTAATTCTGAATTATTATCACCTCTTTTTAATATAGTATCGATTGATTCTATTCCTTTTGTAGGTGATGCTTGTTCTTCATAATTTATTTCAAGATTCTTAATTGGTGTTGAAACTGATTGCAAGTTATCAGTAAAAAATTGTTTATCTGATAGGTGTTCAGTATCCAGTTGATTTATCAATTTTTCTAAATAGTTGGCACCTATAATTTCTTCATCTGATTGATTATTCGGTACGCGGAACAACGTATCATTTATTTGTTCATATGTGAAGTCCTGAGAAGAACTTTGATTAATACTATTTTCTTTAGTTATTTCGTTGTCAAAGACTTTTTCAGATATGTTACGTATTCTTAGGAAAATTATTTTATTCATTGCTTCTTCAATCAAACTATCAATTATTGGTCGTACACTTTCTATGATAAGTTCCTTTCCATCTTGTGTATCATCTTCATTAGAACACGAAATTTCTGTATTTAAAGTTTGAAGTTTGTTCGAAAAATTTTGTGAATTTTCATTACTTTTTATAGATAGCACTGTATTTGGTTGAAATGTAGAAGCCTCAACAAAATTTTCAGGTTCACATTTTTCTGTAGTTATTATTTTTAAATCATATTGATCTTCTTTTGGAAACATTGTTTTACCTTGAATGTCATTATGGTCAGCACTTATATCTATATTTATTTCGTAATATTGCTTTAGTTTTTCTGTAAATTTTAACAACTGTGATGATATTTCTTTGAAAATAGGAATTTTTTCCTTTACATCTAAAACTGATCGGTTATCAATCTTTTTTAGGTTCTCTTCAATAGTTCTTATAACTAGATAAAGTTCATTTTCTTCCGGAACATGTGATTCCTTTAAATTTGTTAGGGCTATGTTTGATAATAGCCATTTCATTTCATTTAATATTTTTGTAGTAAGCGAGGCATCACTCGGTAATCTTGCCGTTTTGTCAAGATTAATATAGAATTTTATATCTTCAAAATGATTGAGAATATTTCGAAGATGTTTGCTAAGCTGTTTCCAATTACTTCTGTTATCTAACTTTTCGAAAGTACTGATGTTTTTAATGGCATATAGTAAGTTTTCTGAAGGTTTTCCATAGTTTTCATAAACATAATGCTTTTGAATGCTTGAAAAAGTCCCTCTCATATTTGAAATATTGATGAATACGGAATGTACAGCAGTAACAATGGTGTCACGTGTAATCAGATCTACATTAACAATTTTATCTACATCACTTTCTATAGAAAATAATTGGTTTTCAATCATATCAATTGTTTGAATTATGTCAACCCCGTTTTCAATTAAATTTTCTTCATCAGTTGCAAAATTTTGTTTAATACTTTTAATAGTATCTTTAACAGAATTGAGATCAGTAATTATTTTATCAATATCTTCTCGATTAGCCTTTGTTTCTGAAACTTTATTTAACAATATTAAAGTTGTTTCAGTATCTTCTACACATTTTTCTAATAAATTATGATCATTTTCCTCAGCTACTATATCAAAATTTGTAGTGTTTAAGTCATCCTTTAAACTGTTTATTAATAACTGTAAAGTTTCACTAGCTTCCACAACATGATGTGGAGGACTGCTTTCACTCACTAGAAGCTGAACACTTCGCACACTGCACTCTAAATCATCTAGGGTCTCACTTGTTTCTTTTATATCCACACTTTTAAGTTTAATAATCTGCATCTGGAACTCATCTAATATATTTTGTATTACTTCCGTATTATGAGTTATATTTATATCAGCAAACTTGATGTTTTCTTGTAGCTCCATCATCAAAGATTCCATTTTATTAGTAACTTCTTCATGTTTTAAGCATTTTTCATCAATAATTTCTGTAAAATAAAAATATTTTTAAATAAAAAATACATTTCAGACGCTATGTAGCATACTTACATACTTTAAATGATATATAATTCCCTTACCTAATGTAATTGGAGCACTATAAGAAATGTTTGCTTGTTCCTCAAATACGTCATACATAGTATCTTCCATACTTGGTTCAACATTTTGCGAAGTAATTCTTTTAGGTTCTACAGTAGTTGTTTTTAAATCAGTAAGGTCACTTTGTAGGTTACAATTTTTATCATATTCTTGGATAGATTGTATAGCTCCAAGAGAGGCAGAGTCTTTTTCAATATTTTTTTCTGTTGCAGGTTCGACTACTTCTTTATTATTGCAATTCAATTCTTCATTTATTATTATTAATTCTATGATTTTTCTATCGTCTTCTCGTGCATTTTCTTCTACTACAGTTTTGCATTCTTCGATAGGTATTTTCACATCAGAAACAATATTATGCATTTGATTTTGGTTGGCTTTATCTAGACTTTCTTTACTCAGAGAATTATCCTGTTCTACATCAGGCATATTTTTTGAACATAATTCCTTGTTGGTAGTAATGTATTGCTCAGTTGCTATTGTCTCAATAATTATGTCTTCTTTTTCTGGTCTGCCTTTATCCAGTATTTTTTCATTTTCAGAAATAAGTGGTATTTGACTTGCATAACCCTGGACTTCAACAGTTTCTAATAAACCTTCAGTAGATGCTTGTTTATTTATGATATTATCAAGTATTTCAATTTTATTTGAATAATCAGCCCCAATTTCATATTCCCCTTTGTTAGTAAAAGTATTTTCTTGTTCATCATTATATTCTTCCTCTGTTATGTGTGTTTCCTGAGCAATAAGTAGTCCATCTGAGGATATTGATTCGGCAGTAGTTTTAATACAGGATACGTCTTCTAACGTAGAAATTTCATCAGCTGCTTCTATTATATGTTGCTCTTCTACTAATAAAACACAATTTTGGAGTATTTGTGTAGTTTCAGCGATATTGATGCTATCATGTAGAGATGAAAAACTTTCAAGTTGCGATATAGCATTTTCTTGTAGAATTTGGTATGTACAGTATAATTCATGAAGTGGCTTAGCAAACACTTCAGGTAATTGTTCATTTTCCACATTGTTCTTTACAGACTCCAATAACAATTGATGCAAAACACTGATGTTTTCTTCCAGTTTACGTAATGGCTTACCGAAAGTATGTTCAACTGAATTGTCTGACATATCTGACGTATGTGACTCAGTACCCTGCTCAGTTTGTTGTAAAGATGCGAAATTAAATTTAAGTTCTTCTAATACAGGGCAGATATTTTCTAACACTGGGTAGATATTATTCATATTACTTGGAATTTCTTCGACATATATATTACTAATAGATAATATTGTGTTCTCTATTTGGTGAATTACTGCAACAGCATTAGCTTCTTTTTGGTGTATATCAGTGGAAAATTCCTGATCCTTACATTCTTCAATGTACATTTTTGCATCAATTTCTATACTCTGAGACATATATTCATTACATTCGAGATCTCTACTTACTAATTCTATATCTTCTATCTTTTCAGTGTAAGTTTGTAAATCAGACCTATTTATTGGCTTATCATTAACATCAATTTTAGTTGCAATAATCAAATTAGGATTATCACCATCAGAAAAAGGTTTTGATTTGTCGGAATTTATATCTATTTCAATAATTTTAACAGTTTCGTGCTGTAAATCCTTATTGGTTTCATTTAGTTTTATTGGTTCAGGTGAAATAATTTCTATACTTTGCAAATTTTCATTACTATTAAATTCACTGTCGTTAGTTGTGCATTTGACTATTGTATTATTTTTAGGTAATATATCTACACTAGCAATTGTATTTAAATCATCCTTTAAGTGGTTAATAATTTCAATAACGTGTTGTTGAACACTGGTATCAGATGACATGAAATCAGCAGTCTTAGTCATAGTAAGACCTTGGTCGTGGATATTTGCTAATGTTTTTTGTAGGCGCTGAACTAAATTATTTTCATTTTCAGTAACTTCTTTTTCTAAAGCATCGTCGGACTTTATTTCAGAATTTGCTATACCTTCACGCAATTCTTGCGTAATACTTTTTACTTCCTGTATGTTTTGCAAATTTACAATCGCGGATATTTCCTCTATGGTCTCTGTTATTTCAATATATTGTTCAACATGCTGTAAAAAGGATTCTATTACACCTGAAAAAAAGGTACTAATTTAATGATTAATTTAAAGATTACGTTGCAAATCCGTAGCAAAAATAATTCTTATAAAAAATTAAATCGATTTTTCTATTAAAGTGGAGCCTATACAATATTATAAATATTAGCAATTTTCTAGCTCCATTATCAATACAACTATATTTATTTAACATTGTGATGTTATCTCATTATGATTTAAAAAAATATATACTATAAAAAGGCACAGTTACAATTACTTTTTTATTTCATTTTGTCTGAGCAAAATAGATAAATATTGAAAATTAATCTTACTTACTTTGAGACAATTTTCGTTCACTGCTAGCTTTTCCAATTAATACCGTTTTGTTTAAAAATATTTCAAGTTCTTTTAAACAAGTTTCAGTAACACTCAAATGAAACTCCTTTACATTTTTCACAGTTCGCAAGTTTTCTTGAATCGAATGAATTTCTTGGATAACTCCCTTAGCGAGAGAAATGTCATCCTCGTGAAATTGTATTTCTTCAAAATCCACATACTCTTGGATTAATTTATTTATTTGTACTATATTTTCAGCATACGCTTCAATCGCCTTCAATTGTATTGATTGAACAAATCCGTATAAATCATCAATCTGTATATTTTTTATCTCGGCATTTATAAGTTTAAGAGGTTCAACTAGTTTATTGAGTAAAGTTTGTAAGGATTTGTGTTCAATTACCAGGTCAACTTTTTTTTCGGTTTCAAGTATGTGTTTCCAAAGTAAATCAGAACAATCATCTAAACATTTCAATATTATAATTTTTTTACTTGTACCTAAAGCATTTTTATAATCTTGATGGTTTTGAAAGCATTTAACAATATCTGTCAATAATACCTTCCTTTCTGTACTTGTATTAATTTCATTTTCAAGAAAAGTTATGAAATTGTCTAAACTTTCTGTTATCAACCTATCTTCTACATAAGAATCAATGAAAACACAAGACTGAAGTTCATTATTCACAGCATTTTCTAAATTTTTGAGATGTGGATATGCAATATTTAAAATAATCAGATAATTTTGAATTAAACCATGTAGATCCAACATACTGTCTAATTTTAAATATTTTGGGAGATATTCTATACTACCTTTCATCTTTTCTAGTGGTATTTTAAACAGTGACGTTGATAGCGAAGCATATATTCTTAGCATAGACGTTTTTATTTTTTCCAAATTACTTCCTGCTTGAATGAAGAAATCATCCAAACACAGTTGAACTTCTGGAGCTAGATCAAGTCTCGATTGCTGATTTAAAAAATCACTGATTCTCATTTGGAGCTTGAAATATTCGTTTAGTAAACGAATTAACTTTTTACGAGAAGGTTGCTGACAAATTAAAGTTCGCATAACGAAGAAACTACTTTTGCAACTAGTGAAGAATTCTACTACTTGCACTAAATCTGATGAATGTGTTTGCTGAACTAAATCATTTATCACAGTAACTTTACTTTTTACAAGATCTTCCATCACAATAAAACTTTTTGCCTCGGAGGTTATATTGTACATTGGTTTGATGAAATCATACATATCTAAGGTATTAGATATATCAATGATATTATGTTGCTCCAACAATGGTACATTATTTGCTATTATATTAATTTTAGCAACAAACTGATCATCTTCTAGATAAACATCACCAGGTAGACTTACATATTGTACAACATCATCCTGCAACCTTAAAAGTTCCTTATAAAACTTTTCACATTCACCTTTAATAATTTCAACATTTTCATGTGAAGCTTCCATTGCTTTTAAAAAAAATTCTATTGAATTTTCTAAGACACATATAGAATCTAAAGATAATCTTGTTTTGACTTCATTTTGTTTATGATCTCTTATACAAGTCTTAAAATCTTTACAAACTTTACACAGAGTATCAATTTCTTTCCAAAATTCAGGAACAACATTTGCACTCAGATCTACAGCAGACAGACATTGGTCTAAATGTAATTTTAAATTTGATATGTTTTTTACAATTAAATGTATTTTATCAGACGGTAAAACATTTTCATAGGTAGGTATATTATTAACATCTATTATAGACAAATGGTTTTTCAATTTAAGTAATGTTTCCGAAACAGTTGTAACATTACTTCTTGCCATATCTAAATTAGAGACGGAACTTAAAGATTCCATAAGTAAAGGCGAAAGTATCCCAGTAATTTTATTCTGCAACTCTTCAATAGATTCAGAAGCAAGTTTAAGATCAGCATATTCTTTCACTTTCGATAAAGTATTTAAGGCATCGATTATATCCAATTTTTGGATTTCCATTATGTCATTATGTAATAATTGAAATAAATAAGCTACTTTTGGTTGTTGATCTTCAATTCTAAAGAAAGTTGGAGCTTGTTCTACAGTGGTCACTTCAACAAGTGGTAACATTAAATGGTCCGATGAGATTGAATCAGCTGTTGTTTTAATGCAAGATATATCATCTAAAGTAGACATTTCTTCAATTGGTTCAATTTTAGGTTGTTCTTGCACTAGCAAAACGCAATTCTCAAGAATTTGTGCTGCTGTTGCTACCTTACCACTGGCATGCATCGATGATAAACTATCATATTGTGATATTATATTTTCCTGTAAAGTTTGTAAAGTAGTATATAATTCATATAGTGGTTTAGCAAAAACAGCAGTTAATTCATCTTTGAACTTTTCCTCTCCCACGGATTCGAGTATTAATTGATTTAAAACTGTGATATTTTCATGCAATTCCCGTAATGGTTTACCAAAAGACTGCGCTAAAGAGCTTACTGATATATCAGATGATTGTGATTCAATGTCCTGTGTGGTTTGTTTTAAAATTGCAACATTGTATTTAAGTTCTTCCAAAACTGGACAAATATTTTGTAAAACTGGAACAACAGCACTCAAATTTGATATAACTTCTTCCGAAGGAACGTTATTAATTACAGCTATGACTTGATCGATTTGATGTATTACTGTGTTAGCTTTGGATTCATTATAATATAGATCGATGGGTATATCATAAACGTGTTCAGAATCGATTCTAATACTTTCATCCTCGATATATGTCATGATGTTCTGAATATCGATAAAGTATTGATTAATACTTTTTAGTATATCTTGGTGCAAATCGTGATCAATACTATCATTTTTGAGAATTTCCTCAATGATACTGAAATTATTACCTATGCTAGCTAGAGACAGTAATTTGCTGGATGAGATATTTTTGATTGATACATTTATTCTATTAACTACATCGCATATACGTACTAAGGTTAAATATTTAGTACTGTCGTTACATTCTATAACATGTTCTAAAGCTTTGGTAAGATTTTTATGAAATGTAGTTAAAGTACTTTGAACGTTTGTTGAGGTATTTAAAATCGGTAAGCTATTTTCCAGAGATATAAGTATATGCGCCATTTTTTGTAGTACTTCTAATTTATTGTCTCCGTGCAAGACATCAAACACGCCAATAGTGCTCTCTATAGTACCAATATGAGATGAAATTTCATTGAGGTTAATTTTTATTACTTGTAGTACATTTTGTAAGTTTTCTGTATCATCTCTTTGTTTTTTTTCCATTGAAAGATTTTCAAAAGAGCTTCTTAATTTTAAAACTGAACCCATGACTGTTTCAATTACATTTGTATTATATTTCTGTAACGACGAATTTGATTCCTCGACAGATAGAAATTCAATATGCTCTAAAGCTGTCTGTAAGTCTTGTATAGATGCAGACATATTAATGAGTATAACTTCAGCACTATTTATGTTTATTGAACTGACAGTGTTTTCTTTCAAGGCATTTTCAACGATACTCAATAATGAATGAAGCGGTATCTTTAAATCATATATTGCTTTCTGAGTGTCATTTAGATGTTGAACATCTACAGATACTTCGTCCTTTTTAATTTCCTGATTAAGTATTGATTTTGTTGCCACTGTGGATCTAGAAATTTGAATAATGTTTAAAATATCTCTCGTCAATGATTGTACTTGTGAAATAACAGTATTATCTATAAACGAGAGATCGGATACAGTGACATTCTTAATCTTTGTTACAACATTGGTAATATCTTCTTCACAATTATTTATAATAGATATACAAGTGTTTTTTATAAGAGTCTTATCGCTTCCTACGTCAATACATTTTTCAACCATTATCAAGGACTTCTGAAGTTCTTTCAAGTTAAAGGGAAGCTTGGAAAACAATTTAGTTTTTATTTCAGAAGATTCATTTATAGTTTCCCTTACGGTGTCAGCTATGCTATGGATTTCAGATAAAGGAGTAATAAGACTGTTAATAATTTCTAAACTCTTCGATGCTATTGCTGCTGATGACATTAATTGAGATTTTAAAATAATGTCTCTTTCCATTACTTGAATATCATTAATTACTTTAAAAAGTAACGAGCTTATAAATAGCATATCCTGATTTAACGTTTTAATAATAAGTGAATCAATAGGTAACTCAACAGCTTCTATATTAATATCTTGCGAAGATTTTAAAGACTCTTGTTTGCTACTATTTTCTAGATTATATTTAACTTTTTTATCCATATCTACACTAGTTCGACGTTCTTCTCTTAGCAGTACTGTTTTTGTAATATCTGAAGATTCTTGTGTACCCAATTCATCTTCTTGTGATGGTTTAGACTTTTGTTTCCCAGTACTCCGAGCACTGGCAAAACTTACACTTTCTGATAAAATCTGAGTATCATCATCTTTTTTTTCTTCGGAAAGGGACAAATCTTTAGATAAGCTGAAATAATCTTCACCACTCTTTTGTGAATCTGATTTTCTCCTTGGTACTTTTGAAGGCACATCGGCTTTTTCATCTGACAATAGTGCCATTGTTTTTTCTATATAATCTTCTCCAACTTCTTGGTCAAAAGATAATTGTGCATGAATATTTTCGTCGGCAATCGATATATCTTCTATATCCGCTTCAGTTCTTAAATCTTCTTCCGGAGATGCGAAATAGTCAGGAGACACATCGATAATTAAAGCTTCCATAAGGAGATTTCCAGATGTAGACGTTTCTTTAACAAATCTCAATGGAGGAAGTTCTATAACATTATGTTCTGTAACATTTTCAGAAAGTTGGTCAGCGTACATTTCTACTATTTGCAGTGCTTCTTCTTCTGTTAAATCTGGTGTTTCATATAGTGAAACGGACACTTCTTTACCGTCGAAGGAAAATGATATTTCTCCTTTATCATCAAGTGTGACATCTGCGACAGGTGTGTCATACATTTGCGAAGTTCTTTCTTCGTGGATTGTGCTAAGAGATAAATTTCGCTGCAATGTTTGTTCCTCAGCTTTCTTTTTCTTAGCTTTTACTGTATCTTCAAAACCTAACAGAGATGCTGAACTAGCGGCGATACCCATACAGTTCTGTGCCTCACACGTATAGGTGCCAAGGCAACAAGTCCCATCTTGACCAGATATTATTCTGTGTATGTCACCGGGCTTTAATTCTTCTCCATCTTTATACCATTTTAGTACAGGTTGGGGTACACCAATAACTTTGCATTCTAAGTTAACAGCACCCTCATCTGATAGGATTGCTTGAAGGTTTTCCAAAAATCGTGGTTTTTTAAAATGTCGAGGAATAATTAATTTTAAGAAGCATGACGTAACACTATGTCCAAAATCATTCATTGCAACACATTTCCATTCGGTTTGGTCCATTAGCTCTAAATTTTTGATATCTAAATAGAATACACCTCGGTCTTCCCTGCCGAGGTGACATCGAGTTGAATCATCTACGGGCTGGTCATCTCGATACCATAATACTGTAGGATCAGGCGGAATAGCGACTGAAAATTAAATAACAGATATTTTTTATAAACAATTTCAATGGAAAATTCTTCTTAAACGTTAAGATTCTCTATTCACCTAACACCCAGCAAAGAAACGGTCTATATTTTTTTAAGCTTTAAAAAAATATTTTCCATTTAAAAATTCTAATTGATGATCTTAGGAATGGATTTAAAATTACTTTTTTATAGTAAAGGGGCAATACGAACACAGTTCTGATGGAAATTCATTATCGCAGCCAGAAAACACATAGCTACTTTGCCGAATTTTATTATAATGTCTGTTATGAAATATTAGGTCACTATATTACCTTTGATCGTAAAGCGGAATGGCTCATCAATTTTTACTTCAACACTCTTCAATCCTTGCAGGAACTTTGGTGCTTGGTTCTTTGAGAACAATTGCAATTTCTCCTCTTCATTAAGTTGATTTTGAATGTCTTCAACTGTCAGTTCTGCGGAACTGCTAGCTTGGCCCATACAATTCCTAGCGATGCAGCAATAGGATCCTAACGAGTTTGTTCCAGTGAGTTGGTACACGTCTCCTGGTTTCAGCTCCTGACCATCTTTGAACCAGCTGAGAACTGGAGTAGGAAATCCGACAACCTTACATTCGAAGGAGACTAATCCTTCTTCTGTGAGGACAGCTTGAAGGTTCTCCATGAAGCGGGGTTTTCTGTAATTCTTGGGCACTAAAAATAAAACGAGAATAGTTAATATTTTGAAAAGGACACAATAGACAAACATTTAATACTATGTCAATGACTGGAAAGATTAGCCCTTACAAACAAACAAAACAATTGATAAAATCGGGATTTGTTCTATTTCTCTTCTTACACCCACTTGACTCGGTTTTAAGCATTTTTTTCTATGTACAGACATTCGACCTCTACAGTTTTTTTATATGTTTAGAGAGATAAGTATGACGCGCGATCGCGAATTTTCGGATTCAATTACATTATATTTATGGATACAATATTATATAGCAGCATTTACAATATCTTTTGGCCATATAACAATGAAAACTCATCTAAATTCACGTTACCTCGATATGCTGAAACGTGGGATTGATTTCAATCATGCTTATAATACATTACAAATTCAACTATTTGTACTTTTACGCATGCTAAAGCATATAAGTATCTTTATTTCTGAATTAAACTACAGAAATAAAGAAAACCTTTTCACCAAAAATATATATGGTACATAGCTTAACTGTAACTCCTGTAGGTACTCGTATTTAGCTCTCACATACTATTATTAATAGATACTTGAAGGGATATTGCGTAAAATTGCTGAGTTTCCTGGGGCAGACATATTCTTGTGACTTTTGCATTGTTTTCCTTTAAAGCTATTTGACAGTTTATGTGGCTTGTGTGACCGATTTTTTTATATCTTAATTCCCTCGCTCTGAGGGAGCTCTGCTAAGTTCAGATAATAATGTAAAATCTCACCATCCATGGTAACGCTGCAGGTAGAAATGCCAACCCTCCCTCCCGCGCTCGTAGCCACACACTTCCACTCCCCTTCATCTGCCCATTCAGCCCGCGAAACCTCCACCATGTAACCACCGACACCGTCTTCCAGTACATGATACCTTCAATTTTGCAAAAATAGTATGCATTATTCGACATTAATACAACTAATTACTATTTTTATAAATTATGTGATAATTAGTAAATTATGATTTTTTTTATTTTTTATCACTTTGTCTGGTTGTCTGGAAGAAATTAGGGTAATTATTCGGAAGTGGGGCTCCTGCGAAAATGGGGGTAAAAATTTTTTTTTTGTGTTTTTATGAATAAAGAACATGAAAGAAAGCAATTTCAAGATGGCGCGTGATATTATTCTCAAAAAAAAAATTTTTTTTTTCACCATTCCAAAAATTTATGCCTGTCGTTTGAAGACACGCACACACACACACACACACACACAAACACTAACGAATTCTGTTATTAAATTTCGTCATTTCTAACCCATTACTTTCCTTGTTTGCAATTTTTTTTATTAAGCTAATTGAAATGAGTAGGAATCGGTTCTGGCACTCGTCGGCCGCTGCCGCGGCACCGCTCGCTACGCTCGCTCGACTCGTGCGCAGTGGTCACCATACTAACATAACCTAACCCAGGTAGTGGCTAACCCTACTAGTTTCACTCTTAAAAGGAGCCACCATCTAGGTTAGGTTATGTTGGTAAGGGGTGCGTGGTGGGGGCTATTGCCTCTGCCACGACGGACGGGAATGAACATTTGTTTTCCCGTCCAGAGCCGAGAGCGGGAAGCGCGGGGGCAAGCGACCCGCTCCACGAATGGCTCCAGTGTGAGTGTTTGGTGAGGCGTCTCCCCCCGGAGACCCAGCGATCATTAGATGATTCTCCATGTAAAAAAAAAAAAAAAAAAAAGTGAACACCGCGCACGAGTCGAGCGAGCGAAGCGAGCGATGCCGCGAAAGCGGCCGAAGAGTGCCAAAAAAAAGTTTTTTTTTTGAAAATAATATCACGCGCCATCTTGAAATTGCTTTCTTTCATGTTCTTTATGCATAAAAAACACAAAAAAAAAAATTTACCCCTATTTTCGCAGGAGCCCCACTTCCGAATAATTACCGAAATTAGTGATAAGGCCGCCATTTTCACACAACATGTTATGGTTTGTGTTGTATGTTTAAATTAATTGTGAAATAAAGAGTAAATAAATAAAATGAACTAAGAAATTATTTCCGCAGGGATTGCGTTTTGACAAAAAAAGCAAGTCGATTTATCAATTATGCCTAGTATGGACACATTCTTTAACACAGAATCTTCTAGCTAAAAAGTCAGAGCCATATTAAATTTGTTTAATGAAAATTGTTTAAAAATAGTTTTTTGTTCAAGTAGAATGCTTAAGTTTAACTTTACGTTATTTGGCGTAACATAGGTCCCGGCGTGAATCGTACTTACTTTGTGCTAGGTTCAATCTTTCCTTCCTTGTTGTACCACACAACACTTCTAGGCCATGGTGGGACTACAATGTGACAACTCAAGGTAAGAGAATCACATATCCTAACGAACTGGTCTTCGAGCTCCTTGGTGAATATCGGTGGAGGATCTGGGGTAATACCACTGAAATATAATAATTATTTGAATGATGTTATATTAACGTGATTATTACATTTATTTTAATTGAATCTCTTTTTATAATATAGATAAAATAAATTGCATAATAGGCGAGGTAATTTATGTTTTCTATAAGCTAAACTAAACACGGGCATTCGCTATAGCTCAATTATTCGCCGATGCGTTGCTGGTCTTTTAATGGACACAGATATTTTTTCGTGTGATAATCTTAAGAATTTGTTAATTTGTTAACCGTCTATTTTAAATTCCCTGATTATTCAAGATAAATTCCGAGTTGGACGCGTTTGCTAATACATCTAGCGGTCCGATAGGCCACGTGTTCGCATTCCTACGGAATGACAATTTAAGAAAAATCAGGGAAAACTTATTAAGTTAAGTGATTTCCCGAGTGTGGCATGGGGCAGACCCATTTCTGTGTCTGTTTCACTAATCATTTTTCCTTTACAGGCAAGTAGATGATCAGCCTTCTGTGCCCTGCCTGACCGACACAAATTTTATCTTGTTTCCCCAGGATTCGAACTCAGGACCTCCGGTTCTAAACGCATCGCGCTTACAACTATCCGTTACCGCGGTCTACGTTTAGGCACGACATTAAACAGGTGGGACACATTATCGAAGTTTTGACCGGGTATTGAACCACCGTTCATAGATGTAAAAACTTTGAAGTGCATATTGCATGTTTCTATTTCAGATAGTGGATTCATTCATGGTAACACCTCAGTCACACATTAAGCAATTGTATGGATAACAAGTGGGCGTCACGCTCGTTAGTCGAAATAGGACAGAAAAAGCAATTTAATGGATACTTACCTCGAAGAAAGTCTATCAGAGCTTTCCTTAGAACGACCAATAACGTGCACCTTGGAAGAAGAGTAAGCTCTTCCCATACAATTGATTGCCTCGCATGTGTATGTGCCGAGCGATGTCGGGTCATCTGCGTTTGCGGTTAAAGCGAATACATCGCCCGCTTTAATTTCTCTACTGTCCTGTAAATGAAACATATCGTCGTGATCGTAGAACAACGACGGTTCTGACCAATTATGAAACTCCATTTTTTTTTATTCTGTTGATAAAGGGTTTTTATACAGTTCGAAATTAAGTTCTAAAAAAAGAACTGTCAAGGAGTTTCATGTTATGACTAATACAATAGAACTAATTTAGTAAAAAATCAGAACCGTCGTTGTTCTACTATCACGACGATATGTATATGTACATATATACAATATACATATACATCACGCCTCTTTCCCATTGGGGTAGGCAGATATCATGGAGTTCTATATGCTCCGATCCTTGCAGACCACCTTCGCTTCTTCCACTTTCATCATGTATACTTCTCATCTTGAGAACTATTTATTATTGAACAATATCCTATTTATTAAAAATATAATACTTCTTCTTGTCGAGTTCCCTTTTAATTTTTAGGGTTTAATTTCGTAGTTTTCCTATGTCTCTTTTATCATTATTTTCTTTCACCCGTTTTATTATCAGTCCACCCTTCAAACATAATTCTTCATACAATCAATCCACCTTTTCTTTGGCCTTCCCCATACATATAATAATAAAATACTATAATTGAATAACCTTTACATTGAATACTGATGTATGTATATTTAGAAGAAATTGACAAGGGAATCGAATAACGGAATACCAAAACATCATTTTCAACTTAACATTTATGAATTTTAATGCAGTTTCACAAATAGCAGAAATTGACACTGAAACAACCTTGAACTTTGGACCTTGTTTCATTGAAATAGAATGTTAGGCCGAAAAGTGATATCCACTTAGAGATAAATTCAGATTCGTATAAACTAAACGACTGTCTAAATTTACTACTTGTTTTTTTTTGTAATATTGTCTTTGATTAATATGAGTTTCGCAAATTTAATGATATATTGTTTGCAATGGATTAAAGCGCGATTTAACCATAAAAGTCTTACCTCAACTTGCTAGAATATTATCTAATTTCTTATTGCCATAAATACACATGCATACATCTGCTTCTATAGAACAGTAGTATTAGTATAGTACAAGAAGATCTGGGTTGAATTCCAAAAAAAAAGGTTTTGCTGTGGCCATCAATCCTATGCCTTTAAAAATATGACCCGACACACACATAGTATAATCTTCATGACAGTTTATGATATTTTTTTAAACTAATCTTACTATTAACAGCTAATCGGGTTGTCCCTCTCCCTGAAATATGGCGAGGGGGGATGGCTGGCCATGCATCGTACTCGTGAACGGGTGCTACTTGTGGTGACTGGTCGGACTTGAATTCGTGTATGCGGTGATATTAGTTATTTCGACTATGTGTTTCGTTTGCGTGTGGTTCCCATGATAATGTAAGTGCATGCTCCTATTTGACCATGCCTACTTCTCATAGAATATTATTAATAATACTTGATTTTAATAATATTCTATCAGAAGAAATATGTAAAACAAATATTTGTTTCTTCTTTTTTAATATTATGGCAAATTACTTCAAGATGTCATGTGGAACATGGTGTAATGGTTGCAGCTCCTTACAAACATTTTGTAAAACAAAAAACTTGGAGATTAAAAAGAGTGGCGGCGAGTTTATTGCCAGTTCTTCTCGTCCGTTCTACGCCCTTGATTTGAGAACTGGCTGTAAATGTGAAATAAGAAGCATTTTTTTTCATGTTCATAAGTATATGATTTGAATTTAATACCTTGAACCACCTCAGTACCGGTGTAGGTACCCCAACCACCTTGCATTCTAGGGACACGGTGCCTTGCTCTGTGAGTATGGCGCGTAATTCTTCTATGAACTCGGGCCGTTTGTATGCTTTCGGAACTGAAATTAGAACTGAGTATATAATATCTAAAGGTGCTAAGTAAATTCATCTTAATAAAATGGCTATGCTATTTTTTTATTACATAAAAGATACGAAGACTACAATTATATGCTACCTAAACTAAAATCAGTACCGAAAAAGGCCGACGAGGCATCTGCAAATCCTCTGCCCCCCATATGTACTATAAAAGATTATTAAGAAATTAAAATTAATAAAACTACTTTTTTAATGCGATTACTCTTTTTTAGAAGTAATAAAAAATACCACTTTTGTGGCTCATTGATATCAGCGTTGAGTCGCTTATGCGGGGTTCAACTCCCGAGGAAATAAATTCAAAAGAAAAGGTCGGAAATGGTAAGGAGGAATATAAATTTATATACCTAAACATACCTTTATTTTGATATTATTTTTATAAATACTTATTCCTATAGTTTACCTATAATACATTTCTTTCGGCTACTCTCTGGGGTTAGGGCTGAATACTAGCGTTGTGCCTAGAATCTAGACCATAATATAAATGCTGAAACCAAGAGACCTATTACCAAAAATACGAAGTTCGGCTCACGGATTTCCTTTTAAGAAAATCTTTCAGATACGATGATCGATCGATTGACATTACTATGATCGTAATTATAATTAATTATAAAAAAGAATTGAAATGTTTTCGTAATAAATTAAAATACGAAGTTGGTTTTCTTGTGTTTCTCCGAGGCGTTCGATTTTGGTAATATCCAGTCCTTTCATCGGCTCAAAAAAATCTTTTGAAAGTCATTTCGTCATGATCGTAGAACAACTAGGATCTGCAAAACGGCTACTTTACAGGAGAGCGTTTTAAAGATTGATAAGTCGTTTTTTTATGCATAACTATAACACGTCTAATATTTTCGGGTTCAAACTCGGCAATATTATGTTTGGTTCTTTGATTATTTATATAAATAATCTAAGGTTTGGTTTTTTAATATTAACTTTATACTGACTACCGTGAGGGGGGGACCGGGGAGGCCGAGGGGACGATGTAGTACAATGAAGGTATAATACGCGTTTTTGTACTGCGTTGAAAAAGTAGAACCGCTGTTATTCTAGGCAGTAACTTGATAGTTTTTATCAAATTCCGACTTTTTGTTTGTTCTGTTGAGAATTGATATTTTTTTAAAGATTTTTATACAGTAAAACTAAAATCGTAAAAAATCAGTACCGTCGTTGTTCTACAATCATGACGATTTGTTATATATAGTTCCGAAGTTTCATCTTCCTACCTAATACATTGAGGTGTGCCGAGCAGCTAGCGCGGCCACCGAGATTCTCCGCGGTACATGTCCAGCGTCCAGCATCGTCCACGCTCACTGTAGCCACGTCAGCGCACCAGAAGTTTCCGTCTCGGACCAGAGCAATTCTATCTGCTTCGAGAAGGCGACGTTCGTTGCGGTACCATGTCACCTATTGACGTAAATGAACTTGTTATTGTCTCAGTCCTTAAGTTTACGTAATCGATCGTATCGGGATGCCACTTGTATAAATATTTTGCCCAGATCAAAGCAAAATAAATCGCGGCGTTTCTATGTGTAAGTGATCAGGTGAGTAGATATAGTACAAATATAACTAATGAAGTGGAATAATTACTGAACGAATAGGTGACAGTTATTGTATGCATAATCTCATAATGAATTTCGAATACTAAGTAATATCATTCATATTAATCGATTTGTAGATAGCCCTAGGTGTTGATTCTATTAAGACCATAATTAATTTTACAACACAACTACACAATCTCAAGTTTTATCTCTACTATTTCTTATTACAGAGTCGATAATTTAGCAATGAATCGTAGCAGGCATACCGTACTTTCTAAGTAATATAATACATCCATACTAATATTATACGTAAATATATGTAGATAATTACTCAGGAGATTTGCTATTATTTATAGTTTGTGTCGCCATAATAATTACCTGTCTATGGAATACAACAGATCGTAATTTTACTATAATTATAGCCTCATAAAACATTGTAACTCGCAAAATCGAGGTGAAAATTTTAAAATAGAAGAATTATGTCACAAGAAGCTACGCACGAATTCCGCCACCGTTCAAGGTCGTCCAACATTTGTCAATGAGATTCTTCTCAAATTTTAATAAGAATACGAAAGACGTATGTTTGCTACTGAATAACTCAAAAACTAGTGGACCGAATATCAAATCAAAATACTATGACCAATAACTAAGTTTGAAACAACGAACAGTTTAAATTCAAATAAATTACATTATTAGAAAAATATATGGATTCATTATCAGTATGTAGGTTTTTTGTTTAGCTAAATATTTTAGCATATTACTGCCTTCATACCTGGGGAGATTTCAGATTATTTATTGTTCCAACAACACGTCCAAACAAAATATTGACCTATTTTAATCACTTCTTGTGATATGTCTAGTCGCAAACATTATGGAATAACTCTTAGTTCAAATTACCTATATTTTCTTTTTCAGTTTTAATACACAAGTGTTTAGTCATAGACACACGAGCGAGCGTGATGTTTACATGAATACCTAATGAATTTGCCGAATGTCATTAAAAATTTAATTATAATATTGTCTTTTATTAACGTGAGTATCACATATTTAAATAAAATACTGTATACCGGATTAAAACGCGATTTATTATTTTATATTTGATTTATTATTGTTTAAATTATTTATCCCGACGCTTCGGATGCTTTTCAGCAACCGTGGTCGCGGGGAGACAGAAAGATGACAGTTGTCTGAAATATGGCAACTTTGTGACATTTCAAAAATCAGACAAATGTCATCTTTCTGTCTCCCCGCGACCACGGTTGCTGAAAAGCATCCGAAATGTTATGGATAAATAATTTAAACAATATAAATAATAAATCGCGTTTTAATCCGGTATACAGTATTTTATTTAAATTTAATTATTTCATCTTGGCGGGATTCAAACCCTCGACCAATGGAACGTAAGATAGCTTTTAGACCCAACGAGCCAATGTTAAAAATTATTAATGATATATCCATGAGTCTATACCAAACGATGCCAAAATAAATGAAAAAAAGACACTCATATTTTCCGGGTTTAGATTAGCTCCTATCTAAATTGAGTACGGGCTTCATTCTATTTCTGTATCATATATTCATTATCATCAGTCTACTTTAACTAGTTCGTATTGTAAATGTCAAGTGTCTTGTAAATTGTACACTAAATAGTAGCCAAGACCAGCTGCATAGAAACCTTCGTAAGTGAGCTTTTCCGCACACTTATACACAAAGGTTATATTTAGAAACAGCCAAACTATGAAAACAAATAGTACACTTTGTCTAACAAGGAAGTGAGGTATTCAAATTGAGGTGAATTTTTGGGTTGATTTGTGTTCTCAAGATCTAGGGCGGGCGCATCTTTCAGCCTTTATCAAGAAAAAACAAAGAAAAATCCAGTTTGATATTTCGTAAGACATACGCCGTTAGGTACCTTCTAGACACTTGTATTTACTTTGATTTACCACGCTTATCAAACATCATTTACCATCTGGAGTTCATTCAACTGTCTATAAAATAAAAATAATAATAAGAAACGCTATGTTTTTTTTTCTCTTAATTGACATCCAAATAACATTAACACGTTAGTCCCCATGTCGGACAATGGTGACCGACACTGAATGTTCCATTCAAGCCACGTCGGTCAACGATGACCGACACGACACGCCTCAATTCGACTTCCTGCTGAAGGCCGACGGTCCCTTTTTTACTACATTTAGATGTATTAGCTGACCCGCGCGGTCCTGTACTGCAGTAAAAATAGGGTGTCAACCTAACTTTTGTGAATATTTGGAACGCGACGGTAGAGTAGAAAACTTAATTCTTATAAATTTGTATTAAAAAAAAAGCAACTTTTATAATCATTTATTTATTTCAAAAACAGGTGACTTTCAAATAGTTATTTAAGAAACAGTCTAGACACAAATGGGGTTCTCTGGGGCAAACTGGGCATTTAACTTTTTTCGTCCTGTTCCGTGATATTTGCCTTCCGAGAGTTGTTACTTTTTTTATCCGAGCGTTGAGTATATATACAACATCTCGACATCAACCACTGGGGCCTTAGGGCCGGCCAGTCAGTGGTTCGACTGGTCGAGGATCCTCCCTTTAGGTTAGAGGAAGAGTTCACCTCCTCTTCCTCCACATAGTATTTTGTATTTGTTTTAATTATATATCACGCAATCATAGTGTATCCATTAAAATGACGTATATGTTAATCATGAATTACCTTAAGTAACGTTATTTTGTATAGTTTAATACATGTACATATGTATTTTGGATACCAATAAATAAATATTGACGGGCTCGTTTGCGCGTTCGGTAGAACACCTGCCCATTGTTGGAATTCAAACCCACGACCCATCGATGCACAATCGATGGGTCGTGGGTTCAAATCCCACCGGGAGCACATGCTTATAATTTTCTGTAAGCATGTTTTCCCCACGTCTGGTAACTTCGGACATTGATCGGGTGGGAGGAATATCTAAATTCCAACCGGGTAACGAACCGTTCATAGATGGAAAAGCCGTGAAGTGCATATTGCGCGTTTCGGTTTCAGTCTATGGATTACCGATCCATAGACTGAACCGAAACCTGCTCGAAGTAAAAATTGGATCGACAGCGCATCACTGACTGATGTTCTGTGGCTGGGGTGTCACCTACCATCAAGTGAACCTCATGCTCGTCTGTCGATATCTGACATAAAAAAGAAATAAAAAAATAAAAGGGCAACATACCTTGCACTCGGTCGAACTGACGATCTCGACAAGGAACCTGGTACGTGTTCCAACCTTCACAGTGAGGTCCTGGAGACGGCGCAGGAAGGCCGGTGGGTCGTCGCCAGTCGGCATCTCATCCGGGGATACTTCCAACGACACCCGGGTCGAATCCTTGCCGGCAGCATTGCTTGCCTGGTGTCGGGATAACGTATTTATTACGTTGAAGTTCACGCATATTATGTTTCAGCTGAGGTATATATTATTATTATACCTCAGCTGGCCTAGCATGACAACCACGACAAAATAGAGGTGGATCGTTGACGGTTTTTGTGTTAAAGAAATGAAACTGTTAATTACAAACTGATAACCTGTTAAAAAGCAGCTGGTTTGTAGTTAGCGACTATGCATTGAATGTTCGTTGAGCTAATCCGCGCGTTGCGTTCGAAAATCGTTGAATGAAACAGTTAATATATTTAGCGGCTTTTGGGGTAAACAAAAAGCAGCTAATTCGTTAAAATTAGAAAAGTGGCTAAAAAAAGCTGCTTGTTGAATTAACGCCCACTCTTACGACAAAATTTTGTCGACCGTTTTCTCGTGTTTTAATTGATTATCTCTTTTCTTCCGGGTCAGGGTCTTCTGGGTCTAACATGACAATAAAACTCGACTTCTAATGTCAAAAGCAGAGGTATTTGTCGATCGAGATATCTTGTCTATCAAAATTGTCGATGTCGAGATTATCGATATTTGTTTTCACTCGTCCGCGAGATATATCTTGATGGTCATGCTAGGCGGGCAAGTTCTAGTTATAATTAATCGAAATGTCTTAATTATTCTAAATATGTAGGTATTTACTGTAATCAAATCATATAATATCATCTTATAGTCCTTCAAGTCGGATACATTAAAAATGTAATTTTTAGAGTTCCGTACTCCGTACAAAAACCGCAACCTATAAGGATCATTTGTTGTCCGTCTGTCTGTCTGTCCGTCTATCAAGTTCTAAGTCGACGCAATCGAATTATAAGGCCTTTTATGATACATATATGCAGCATATATTATGTATCATAAAAGGCCTTATAATTCTGCTTTAATTTATTATTAATAACTGCGAAAACTTGTAAATGGTACTTAGTTTTTTCTTTGTTTGTCATTTAAGAGTATTGTACTGTTTGTTTTCCGAATAAATAAAATAAAATAAAAATAAAATATTTTCCTACTCGCAATTGAATAAAAACCTATAGGGTACTTTGACCCGATGACCTAGAATCATGAAAGGCATGAAGCAATGTCATGTAAAGAAAAGATCCGAAAACCGTAAATCTGTAGTATTTTTTATTGGGAAAATGTTTACTTAACTAAAAATTTGTACGGAACCCACGGTGCGCGAGTCCGAACTCGCACTTGACCACTTTTAGCAGGCACTCTGGTGGTACAAATATATTAGGGCGGCGGTAATCGTTTCCACCATCCTGCCTGTTACCCCCCCATTTTTATTAAGGAAATCGATTTCTTTTAATACTACTAATCAGTGGCGGGGCCACCATTCAAGCCCAAACGCCTGTTTTGCCTTATTAATACATTAAAAAGAAATATAATAATGTCATTAGTCATATATAACTTATACGATTACCTAATTGTATAAGTTATATAAATATACTAGTGGACCCCGCAGACGTTGTTCTGCCACAATTTTGGCTTCGAAATTATATAATTATTCTTAAATTTGAATATGCCCATTTACCCACTATAATTGTCTAATATGTCACTGATTTGCAGTGGACATCTGTTATTCCAAAAAAGCTAAGAGTGCATGACGTAAGCTGTCAAGATGGCGGAGTTCCGAATCTAATTTATTTTATAATGAAGAAAGGGATTTCGTAAGATTTTTCAAAAATTTTTTTACATACAAACCTTCTCCTAAAAATTCTGAAGACAACAAAAAAAAATTTAGCTCAATCGGTCCAGCCGTTCTCAAGTGATGCGAGTACATACATGCGGCATTTTATTTTTATTTATATAGATTGGCTTGTATGGTAGTCCCGCCACTGGTACTAATTGGTGTTTAAAACATTTCAACATAAATTGAAGCATCATATTTTGTATTGAATTCAATAAAGCTTATACTTTATGGACGCTGTTAAGCAATACAGAGTCAACCTACACGGCTGCCATTTTGAGAAAGTTGAGTTTGAAGTTTTAAATAGCTTTTATTAAATTTCTTTTAAATAATAACAGAAATAATAGATATTTTTGTAATTATTAGTGTTACGCTCAATGTATATCGTTTTTCTTGGTAGCAATCAAAGTAATAAAATTTTATTATATATAGAAAATTTTATTATATTTATTAGATATTCCGGTTTCGTGCCCACTAGTATTTTCAATATTTTTGCTACTAAATCGATTTAAATGGTATATATATCTCTTTTGAAATATGTACTCCAGCTCATGAAGAAGCGATTGGTATCAAAATTTACATTTTAGTTATTTTGTGGGTTGAAACTGTATTTTTTTTTATTGAGGGGAAATGCGTTTTACCCACGCGCTGCATCGGGGTAGTGCAAGGACGTAGGGAGTGACTCACCCAGTCTGCCTGTATGAGCCTTCTGCTCCAGGCTGGGTCACTGGGAGTAGTACCCACTAAAACCCCTCACCCCTCAAGCCGCCATAAAAGACATGTGTAACACTGCGCTGCGCCGCGCAATTGCGTTCGCAAGCTTCACAGCGCAGGGTGAGTTAGCTCACACATTCATAATGTGTTGGCGCACAGCGCAGTACCTCACTCACTGCGTGAACTATGAGCGTGGGGTAGCGTTCGGAGGTTTCACTGCTCGCTTTGCGCGTCCCATTTTGTTGCGTCGCGGCGCAATTTTGAGTTGACTCAAGGAGCCGACGCACTATACTGCGCCTGAGTTGCTGAGTTGGCGCGGGGAATTTCGCTGAGTTACCCATGTCTACGCCATAATGGGGCCCACGGGATCGCGATAGCATACTACCGTGAACTTTATTTTTTTACATTGTATTGCTTAACAGCGTCCAACTTGCGCTAACTAATTTTGCAGTCGATAGGCCACGTGTAACGAGGGAGGTGTAACAATACACAAAGGCACAAACTTGTAGGGTGTAAACGCCGCTATCCCCGGTCTGAGCTGCGGTCACTGTCAGTCGAATACCGCCTGCCTCCACAGAGTTCTTGAAGCGCCCATCCAATGTCGCTCCCGCACGTGTCCTGTAAATCAATCAATAAATTTATCGCCACTCTATGTCAATACCACCTCTGTGACACCGGAAGTCCTGGGTTCGAAACCCGGGGAAACAAGTTTTAAAAATTTGTTTCGGTCGGGCAGGCCACAGAGGCTGATCACCTGCTTGCCTGTAAATAAATGATCAGTGAAACAGACACAGAAATGGTTCTGCCCCATGCCCCACTAGGGGACTCGGGAATTCACTTTTATATCTATACAAGAATTTTAAATGATTCTAATTTTCAATTATTTTCATGAAAATTAGGATATCTTTTTTAATAATTGTCTAATTTGTTCCTTCAAATCTTCAAGAATCCGTTTACTTACGCAACACGACTGTGATTAGGTGAACGAACTCTCTGTAGGTATCAAAACTCAATTATTTTCATCCAGTAGATAATATAATAGTTCAGATATAGTTAATAGTCGTATGGGGATAGGTTTTCCTATATTTCTAATTTTGTCCTACTTCTATTAATATGGTAATTATGGTTTAAGGACATGCTGTAAATCAGCTTTGTGCCTTTGGCTTTATGCTGAGCCTGCTGCTTTTAGTTATAGCACATTATTTGAGCCTGTTTTAGTGATAATTAAGTGTAGGTACTTTATGTTTGTGACAAAAAAGTTCGAAGTCATTCATTAAAAGTAATTAAATTATATTTATTCGAGAAATTCGGTACCTTTGGTTTTACTAAGTACCTACGAGTCCTTATCTTTCGCCAAGTCTCTCGGCATGCAGATATTAAAACTATATTATATTATCTATACATATAATAAAAGAGTAGGATCGAAATTACGCTTCACTAAATATTTTTACCAGAAATTAAGAGGGGTGATAAAAGAAGGGTAGCAGAATGCATAAATGCAATTTTTAAGATTCTTGTCTGTCTGTCTGTCTGTCCGTCTGTCTGTCTGTTTGTTCACGCTAATCTCCGAAGATACTGAACGGATTTTCATGCAATTTACACAAATATATTAAGTAAAGCCCGGGGCAACATATAGGCTTTGTTTTATCGAAATCGGTTCTCGGAAAGAAAAGTTATCATCATTTAAAAATAATTTTAAAGGCACTATATCACCAAATTGCAATGCAAACTGACTCGCGTTGAACTTTTTCGAATTGTCAGATGTCAATCACAGTTTGATATGTAAATGAAATACTTTGATTATTTCGCCATTTCCGATATATGTAATCGTAGAATAGTGGATATGCAGGCCCATTGCGTAACTTCAGATGCGAGTTCGAATCTGAAGTTGGACGGAAATATTTTTTTTGTATTTATTTGTTTATTTTTTTAAAGAACTATATTATAAAAATAGAAAATGTATAATTGAAATATTATATGAAAAATTATTTCTTATGAGATCGTTTATTTCACCTTTTCATCCATCCTTTCTCTACAGAATTACGATTATTCGACATTGCTTTTATTGCTTCTTAAGGACTGTCTTCGTATCTTAGAGGTTTCCGCATTTAGCACCGGCAACCCGAGTAGGAATCCCGGGAAAAGGGAATTTAAAAAAAATTTCTCAAAATGAAAATGATCAATTAAATGAAATAAATATCGAGGTGGATACAGTATCTTCACCACTAATTAAATTTATAAAAAAAATAAGTAAATTTCTTTACAGTTAGGTTCATATTTTCAACAATGGTATTTCTATTGAATTTCAAATCATACTTCGAACCCCAATCTCAACCACCATTAAACGTGTCGATAATATGATGCAAAATCAACCGTCAGTGACTAATTTGATAGCTCTTTCCCAAAAGAAATCACCAAGTACAGAGGATGGAGGATATGTCATTTGAAGAAAGCTTGCTCAAAAGCAAACCCCACGCGAACGAAGTCGCGGGCATCAGCTAGTGTATAATATTGATATTAATGTTATGTCAGACACAAATAAATTATACATGTAATAAAGGAATTCAAAATCTTAAAAAAAAACTACGCAGTGGTTTTTTAATAATATTATACATCGACAGACGAACATATAGCTCAGGGGTTCCCAAACTTATTTTATTTATTGATTTATTGGCATGTTTTTTTTTATTTATTGAATAAAGACAGATATATTATGAACTTCTCAGAGAGAAATATCGAACCGAGTTTGAGCAATCTCTTAATTAATAATAGTTGATGTTCACAAGTTAAAGTCGAGAGTCGAGAGCTCAGTCGGTAGCTCGGCCTAGCTAGATGAAATTATAAATCGCCCCCAATCCTCTGCACAACGCCCCCATTTTTTTGGGGTCTCTTACCGCCCCCGTTTAGACCTGCAGCGCCCACAAGGGGGCGTTATCGCCCACTTTGGGAAACACTGATATAGCTCAATAATCAGTATTAAATTCCTCAGCCACCAACGTAAAACTACTAAGTGTATGAGAAATTATTTGCATACAAATGACAGACCAACGGCGTGACTAATATTTTCTTGCAAATTATTCACTTATATTAATTTTCACATTAAGTAAATAACTCATACAAAAATAAATCGCCTCACTTTTCACTTCAATAGCTCAATGGCAAGATTCGTTTTCGTAAAACAGAAATTCCCTATAGACGGACGTGCAGTTCGTGGCTTTTCCGATGAATAGCGACTATATTTGGAGGATATTCCTCCTAGTTTAATCAAAAGGCCATGAATGCACTCGGGATGCACAATGGTCACGCGTACGTTAAAACAGATATCGTTTTGAAATACGAATACACTAGTAAACTGTGATTCGAATTCTCTTTAATTAAAACCTTTAGGGCCCATATACACGACGCAAGTTTCTTGCATGTTACATACAATTAAAATGAATCAATAAATGACTTGCATGGTATAAACTACACACTAACCTTGATTTTTCATACAAGTTTTGTTTCAAAACTTTTCTTACAAGGGGAGTGTCAAACTTGGGGATCACAGATTCCCATCACTTTCATATATATTGTAGGGCAGGGTGACCTCAATAAATAAATAAAGCTGCAAGACGCCATTCGTTTTTATTGTTGTGAAATTTCAACTCAAATTTCTATATGTAAAAAATACAAATAATTTATAAAAATAAAAAAAGTAACTCAACCGGGACTTGTACAACCGTCCGGTCACTCAGTAAGCAAGAGCGTTACCACTACGCCACGAAACCATTGCTGCAACCGGTAAAAAGGTTCCTTCAACTTAAGTTAGATATAGAACTTTGAGTTGAAATTTCTCAATAATAAAAACGAATGGCGTCTCGCCGCTTTATATATTCATTGAGGGGACCTTGCCCTACAATATATCGATGGGTCCTACGTATAAGGGCCAATGCAACATTTTGAGCATTTTCACTTTTTTGTATTAAATGCTTCCTTTTACTGTAGTTGATAACGTGCGCTAAAAAAAATACACATTTTATAAGTGAAAATACTATTTTTTGTTACAGTAAAAGGGCCTATATGGCACAATTTTAAACGTATAAAGGCCAAACGCTTATTAGAGACTTGTACGCGGGGAGATCCCGCGTCTTTGTTTACTGCAACGGCTAATTGGTCAGTTGAGCACTTGTACGTCACACGGAACGATGTCGCGCTGTGATAATAACCAATTATTTTAGTGAATAATATTATGTTATTAGATGTAACTTAGTGAAATATGGCGTCCAAATATCATTCTAAGTTTAGTAGAAGTCGGAATTTAGTTAATTTAGCAAAATATTTTCTTAAATAATGGATTAGTCAAAAATATTAAAATACACGTTTTTTTACAAAAGTAGCTTGTGCCAAGTAAATCGTCTAAAGTGACACTTTGGCCTTTTTACTAGTTTTTTTTTCAGTATAATTAAAATAAAAAAATGACGTATATAGGCTTAACTACATTATTTAAAAAACTAATATATATACAAATAAATCGATGTATCTAGAATAACGAACATATGTTTCATAGTAACTATGTAAAGTTTCACAAACATCAGTTGAAGCATCTAAAAAATATATCAAATTGAAACTTTGGGAGCCTCTATTGAAAAGTGGTCAATTTGCACATTGGTCCTTATACATAGGACCCATCGATATATAAAAGTGATGGGAATCTGTGATACCCAAGTTTGACACTCCCCTTGTTTGTGTTAAGAGCGCATAATATCCGCGTGTAAACAGGGGCTTATAATTCTTGGATGTCAATTCTTGCGCTTCAATTATTGCCTACGTACAAGAAAAAGGCATCATGTATAGAGGGCTTTTATAGAGGATTCAATAAACCAGGTACACAGTATTGATGAATGGAATGTCAATTGTTAAAATTTCGCGAATGCGAACAATATTTTCGAATCTGAATGCGAGGCTGTGGGTATTATTTCGTGGTAACAATAAAACATATTTTTTGTTAGGGTTATATATATATACTAGCAATTGCCCCCGCAACCCCCCTTGTGGGTTGAATTTCGTAAAATCCGTTCTTAGCTGACCTCTACTCGGCGAAAGGAATATTCCTACCATATTTCAAGTCGCTACGGCTTATGGTTCCAGAGATATCGTGATGAGTGACTATATAGGTGGGAATCTCTTTTATATATATAGACTAGCAATTGCCCCCGCAACCCCCCTTGTGGGTTGAATTTCGTAAAATCCGTTCTCAGCTGACCTCTACTCGGCGAAAGGAATATTCCTACCATATTTCAAGTCGCTACGCCTTATGGTTCCAGAGATATCGTGATGAGTGACTATATAGGTGGAAATCTCTTTTATATATATATATATAGATTGTCGATACAATCATTCGGATAAAACTGTAATTCATATGAAATTAAAATTGAATTTATGAGTACTGAGTGAGGCAACTGTTAGTAGTTAGTACCTACACACAATATCTTAAAAACAGAAGGTTACTTTGCAATAAACGGGTTCAAATAAAGGTGCAAAATACCTAGAGTAAGTAAGTAGAGGAATAGAATACCTATACTTAAATACCAGGAGACCTTAAGTCACTTATAATCAGAGGACAGAATAGTATTTTTTGTATCAAAATGAATAGAATGATAACAGCTCCGGAAATCCAAATGCGTTTTCATGTAAGTAAGTCATAAAAGTTTCAGTAATTATTATTAAAAATAACTTACGTAGATTTAAATAGTAGAAATGCTCTAAAAACATACATACAGCGTGGAAATAGAAAGAATATTAGATATAGATTTGGCTCGTGAACATTGAAACATTGAAGATTTCTAAGAAGTATTATGGGGTGACGAATTAAGTCCGATGGAAAATTTAACTAGTAAAACCACCACAATGAATTTTTAAAAAGAGTGGCGGCGAGTTTCTTGCCAGTTCTTCTCGTCCGCTCTACGCCCTTGATTTGTGAACTGGTAGTAAATGTAAAATTAGAAGCATTTAATATTAGTAATATTAGTAATTTAATATTAAGGCCTTTGATCGGGTGTGGCACAAGGCGCTTCTTTCGAAGCTCCCTTCCTATGGGCTTCCCGAGAAATTATGCAATTGGGTCACCAGCTTCCTGGCAGATCGGAGCATCAAGGTCGTTGTCGACGGTGCATGCTCGGACTCCAAATCTGTCAATGCTGGTGTACCACAAGGCTGTGTGCTATCTCCCACTCTGTTTCTTCTGCATATCAATGATATGCTGCAGATTAGCGGCATTCATTGCTATGCGGACGACAGCACAGGAGATGCCTCATACTCCGGCCGCGCCAACATTTCTCGGGAAAACGTCGACGAGTGCCGAAACAGACTTGTGTCTGAAGTCGAGTCTTTGTTAACCAAAGTCTCGGAGTGGGGCCGACTAAACTTAGTCCAATTCAACCCCAAGAAGACACAAGTCTGCGCGTTTACCGCTAAAAAGTCACCATTCGTCGTATCTCCTCATTTCGAGAGTACTCCCCTGACTGCCGCAGCTAGTATTGGAATACTTGGTGTGGACATATCGAGCGACGTTCAGTTTCGGGGTCATCTGGAAGGGAAGGCCAAATTGGCCTCTAAAAAGCTTGGTGTGCTCAATAAGGCGAAGCAATACTTCATGCCGGCCCATCGCCTGCAACTTTATAAGGCGCAAATTCGGCCACACATGGAGTATTGTTCTCACCTTTGGGCGGGGGCTCCCCAGTACCAGCTCCTTCCATTTGACCGCATCCAACGTAGAGCGGCTCGAATCGTCGATGATCAGGTTCTTTCCGATCGGCTCGACCCTTTGGCGCTGCGTAGAGATGTAGGCTCGCTCTGCATCTTCTATCGCATTTATCACGGGGAATGCTCGGAGGAATTGTTCGGTTTAATCCCGGCCGCTGAATTTCGCCATCGGACATCGCGTCAAAAATACCACGCATACCATCTTGATGTCTGGAAGTCCACAACTGCGCGATTCCTGAGACACTTCTTGCCTCGCACAACCACTCTGTGGAATCAGCTTTCGCCGGCGGTTTTTCCGAACCGATACGACTTGGAAACCTTCAAGAAGCGAGCCTACATCTTTCTTAAAGGCCGGCAACGCACCTGCAAGCCCTCTGGTGTTGCGGATGTCTATGGGCGGCGGTAATCACTTGCCATCACGTGAGCCGTCTGCCCGTTTGCCCCCTATACTATAAAAAAAAAAAAAAAAAAAAAAAATATGTATTATTTTTTATTCACGTTCATAGGTGTACATTGTGTTACCTAAATTAATAGATTATTCCTGAATTTAATTGAACTTTGTGACATTTCAAATACCAGACAACTGTCATCTTTCTGTCTCCCCGCGACCACGGTTGCTGTAAAGCATCCGAAACGTCGGGATAAATAATTTAAACAATATAAATAATAAATCGCGTTTTAATCCGGTATACAGTATTTTATTTAAATGGATTCACCAACGCATGCTTTGGGGATGGTTTTGCTATGCCAAAAAGCTCATAAAATCAAGGGAATTTTCGATCACTTGCAACAACTATTTCATATTGAAAACTTATGTTATTCCTATAGACAAAGCAGTGGCGGCGTAAGACCTAAATTTTATGTGGACAAGATTCATTTTGCGGGGCCTCTGCCAGCGCAAAAAAATGGCTTTTTTTGGAAAAAATATTTTGGCGCGTTCGTGGCTTTGAAGCAGTACATAAAATTTTAGGGCGCGAGGCCCCCTGGGTCGCGAGGCCGTAGGCGGTGGCCCACGTCGCCCACGCCTTACGCCGCCACTGAGACAAAGGTTTGTCTTTTCGCAAGACAACGACCCAAAATATACTTCAAAGCTTTGCTCAAACTATCTAAAGAGTAAAGAAAAATAGGGAAAACTAAATATAATGCAGTAGCCACGACAATCTCTTGATTGTAATCTATGGGATGGACTAGATTCATGAGTGAAGAAATTAAATCCTTCTTCTCAATTACATGGGAGAATTATGGGAGTACATTCCATATGTACTGTATTATGGAGCGAAAAATATCTATAAAAATATGTCTATACCATTGACATAGTATTAAATGATCGAAGGTCTATACAGTAGATACAATATTTTTCAAATCGGTTTGATAATTTCAGACATTTAAATAAAATACTGTATACCGGATTAAAACGCGATTTATTATTTATATTGTTTAAATTATTTCTCACTGTCTGCCCGTGACCACGGTTGCTGAAAAGCATCCGAAACGTCGGGATAAATAATTTAAACAATATAAATAATAAATCGCGTTTTTATTATTTTATTTAACTGTGTGATACTCGCGTTAATAAAAGACAATTTCAGTCATACAAATTCTATTTTTAATAATATACAAGCTTAGATTAATCTATATATATAAAAGAGATTCCCACCTATATAGTCACTCATCACGATATCTCTGGAACCATAAGGCGTAGCGACTTGAAATATGGTAGGAATATTCCTTTCGCCGAGTAGAGGTCAGCTAAGAACGGATTTTACGAAATTCAACCCACAAGGGGGGTTGCGGGGGCAATTGCTAGTAATTAATAATTGGTCTCCACGCGCTACGACTAGAAACCGCGCTATAAAGAAAAACAGGTTACAGGTTGTGTGTAAAACACTGATTTACAACAACTTGATTTGATTTACACACAAGATTTTAAATTTAAGCATACAATTCTGGTTCGCACGCAATCATCTTTAAATATCTATTTTCTTCCTGGCATTAATGAAAAATAGCTTAAATTTTGCTACAGATTAAGTTTAATTTGGAGAATTTAGGAAATTAACGTGACACCAAACAGTCAGAATAAAATGTTAAAAAGATTTTTATGTATTAATCTATTTTTCATCATCCCCTCATATTTCTCGAAATAGATATTCAATCTACACAGTCGTCAAATCTACCGTTATGTATTATTGTATAGATACATAAGATTGTAAAATACAGAATTTGTGTATATAGTATTATGAAAGCTGCTATAAATACCAACGAATTCGTTTGCTCGTAACTTGCCAGTAACATTTGGACGCTGTTAACCAATACAGTGTCAACCCACATGGTGGCCATTTTGAGAAAATTGAGTTTGAAGTTTTAAGTAGGTTTTATTAAATTTCTTTTAAAAATAACAGAAATAATAGATTTTTTTGTAATTATTATTTTTACACTATATATATATATATCATTTTTCTTGGTAGCTATCAAAGTAATAGAATTTAGTGCAATATTGTTAAATATTTTAGGATTTCGTGCCCGCTAGTTTTTTCAATATTATAGCTATTAAATCGATTTAAATGATATCTCTTTTGATATATGTACTCTAGTTCATAAGGAAGCCATTGGTCTCAAAATTTACATTTTTATCATTTTGTGGTTTGACACTGTATTACTTAATGGCGTCCATTTAACGTTTCTATAACAACGGGAAGGAAATTGTTTTGCTAACATAAAAACGGACATCACAGAGCTTTAAAATAATTCGGCCTATATACGTCACTCGGCAATATCGTAATAGATCAGCTTGTTGCGCGAAGTCTAATTATAAATTTTAATGCAGACAGAATTTCGACGGGCTTTTTGGTGCGTTGAGTAATACCTTGCAAATCATTCATAGATGGAAAAACCGTGAAGTGCATATTGCGCGTTTCGGTTTCAGTCTATGGATTTCCGAATGCTCGAAGTAAAAATTAGGTCGACAGCGCATCGTTGACTGATGTTCTGTGGCTGAGGTATCACCTACCATCAAGTGAACCTCATGCTCGTCTGTCGATATCTGACATAAAAAAAAAAAAAAAATCGATGGAACGCGGGTTCGAATGCTGTCGGGACGTTTATGAGGTTATTCTACGTTTGGTCACTTCTGGCATTAAACGGGTGGAATAAATATCTAAATACCCACCGTGTAACTGACCCCCGTTTATAGATGAAAAAACCCGATTCGGAATTTAAGTAAATAGGTCGTATTGACTGATGCTGGTCTAAGGTCTTAAGCATTTTAATATTTGTTTAAAAGCCCATTGTTCTAATACGTCAGATACACCTATAAAGCTTATAATAAAATTAGATACAAAATATACAACCTGCGAACAGAGAAAAAATCGGTTGCGGTATACTACATATTGTGTCCTTTGTATTATCAAGCTAAATATGGTTGCCTAGGCACCCTTGCTACCCTAAAAAAAACCCCTCACCCCTCAAGCCGCCATAATGGGGCCCACGGGATCGCGATAGCGTACTACCGCGAGCACCCGGCGGTCAGGCCAAACGGCCCCCCTCCTCGTCCCGCTTGTGCATCCTTCCCATGATCAACATGGGAGGAGTCCACGGTACGATTTTTTGTCAAACTTGTGTTAGTTTTACGCCTTACGTGCCCTCTGCACAGGTTTCAAACTTCCACCAGTTTTTATGTTATCAACCCTTCCGGGCGTCAAACATCCGTCAAATTCTCAAACTCTGATCACCAATCATTTCCACACTTTTAAAAGCGAGAAATACTTAATGACCAACCTGGGAATCGAACCCGGGACGTATGCTCTTACGGATAAACGTGCGACCGCAAGGCTACATACGCAGTTACCCTTGCTACCCTAGCTACCCGGCCATAGATCTAGGAAATTTATAAAGTAGTAGAGATTAATTTAAGCCAGATCCTACTCACACATGTACACGTCGAAACATGATCAAGCAAATATAAACGATGAAAACCAATGCAATATTCCCCACATTATATTTACCATATGTATAGTATGTAAAGTAAAGTTGGGTGGTCATTTAATTAGTCTGTTATGAAAACGTTCATATTGGCTTAGTGTTTCCATCAGTATAATTTCAAATATAAAACCTTTGAGCCCTCAGTGAAATATCAATAAGCCCTAAGGGAAAGCAGTGATCCGTCCGAGAGCATGTAAAAACCAATATGCCGAATTTATCTACAGTGAATATCCTATAGACATGAGTTCACTATATCAGAAAGTAACGTTTATCGGATATGTATTAAATATCATACCATATCGTTATATTTATCAATATAACAGATATTAATAATCGCAAACGATACCGAACATCAACATTTAAATAATCTCAGTGAACATCCAATTGATATTCGCTACTTCACTCTAAGTATTATAATATATTCCTAGATGGGTAAAAGATATGAAGCGAATATGGCGTGGTCAAAATGTTTGAAATTCGTCTATTTGAAAACGGTTTTCAATATAAATACCGTATTAGATACGTAACCGTTTGTATAAAATCGAAAACGCACATACCTAATATCGGATGATGTGATACCGCACAGGGAATTTAATAACGACGGGTGCAACTAGTAGACTCTATATTTAATAAAGAGCAATTATTTTTTCGACCAAATAGGATTTATTTGGTGAAACTTTAAGCCATCAATGATAATTTTAGATATTACTAGTGACCCGCCCCGGCTTCGCACGGGTCTAGATTTTTTGACAAAAAAAAGCAGGGGTTGTATGTATTTTTTAATGCCACATTATAAAAAAATAAAAATAAAAAATTTCGCCCAAAAATTTAAAAAAAAATTTAGGGGTATGAAAAATAGATAGAAGCCGATTCTCAGACCTACTGAATACGTATATAAAATTTGGAAAAAACCGTTTCGGAGGAGTACGGTAACTAACATTGTGACATGGAAATTTTATATATTAGATGAAACGTGGCATCACTAATCTTGACTAATAGTTACTTGCTAGGGATATTACTTAATATCCACGATATAATAGGGAATGAACGCGTAGCGTGGAATTTTTATACCATACGTACTTCCTAACATTCATTAATACACTTTACAATGTTATTTGAGTGCGTTTAAATCTATGCTGTGCCTGGGGGTGTTTCAACCCTTCGGTTAGGTTTGGCTTTTATAATTATTATACTTTTGTTTTGGCTGACTTTAAATGGTAATTTACAGATGACATATTTTCAGCTCCTATACTTTAACGAGAGAGAGTCTACGTGTACAAACTTGACAAACGAAAACGCAATTTTTTTTACCTTAAATAGTGAGAAACCACCAAAAAATCAGCCGTTATGCTTAAGCGTATTGTGAGGCAGGTGCTAGGTATCACTCTGTTACTAATGTACGATACATTCTTGATTTATGAATAATTATATAAAAGCCCCAGAGTCTCTTAGTCACAACTAAGTATAATACGCTGCGGCACTTAATGTTTTCTTTAAATTCTCTCGCTTTCTATGAAATAGTTTCTACGTTAAAAACAAAGACAAATACGAATACGAAGATTAAAAGTTCATTGAACCGACTTCAAATAGATTTAAAGATCGCGGGCTTTTATGGTGTACGAAAATTTATTATCAATCAGTGAACTTGTTTTAGAAGGGGCAAACATGCGAGGCTAAATTATAAATTAAAACTTAATTTATACATACATACAATGAAAATAAATTAGAACAGAGTATACCAATATCTATCTACCGATGAAATTCCCTTAATAATCTAATTTGGTTTCAACCATACTCTAAAATAGCACACAGCGTATTTGTCAAGGGCAAATATCCCGCGGACAAAATCTTGAAATAAAAAGCCCACTATCCTTTTTGATGTTGCGGTGATGGGGGCTAGTGTAATAAATCACAATCGAACGCAACACGAGTAAACGAGCCTGCGGGTCTCAAAAGCATCCGCAATTTGAGAATCGCAGGTGTGATTGCGGTCTTTTAGGTTGTAAACTCGGTTCTTGAAAGTTCCAAGTCATATCGTATCGGTAAAACTATCACCATTGTTTGTATTAAAATATTACCATAAAAGCCATTTTAATTATATAATGTATAGCATTTCCTTTCATTGATGTTATATTAGGGAAGCGGAAACGTTAAATTAATTAAAGCCCAGCTTCCGAGAAAGAATTCACGCAATAAATACTTGAGTGCCTTCATTTCTATGATGACTTTATGAACGCATTTGTCCCTTAGAAATATGTTATATGAGAAACTTTTCTCATATAATCTCAAACATTTCTTCCTTTGCGTGTTCCATTATCAGTTGAATTTTATAAAATTACCTAAGTTTTAAGTTTGAATAATCAATCCTGATTCTGATTTAAAAACATTGTTGTTTAATGGGAATAATTTATCAGTTTAATCAAACAACAAGCACGAAGCATTGATAAGTTTTAGCCAAATATAAGAATACCTTTAAATTATTTCGACAATAATTTTGTTCAAATTTTACCCCGAAACCAATTATTTTTGAGGTGTACTTTGGTGTGAACTAAAAACGTATTTTATTTGATCCAGGTTGGGGGATGATGTATTTTTTTATGTAAGTGGTACTGATTCTTATGTTCAACGTTACATTCAGGTCAAAAACTCCTCAAGCCAACAATTGTGCATGAAAACACTACTGAAAGTAGAGGAAGCTAATGGTATATGTCAACATCATAGCAAGTAGAATACTCTGCCTCCTTCCCCTGTAGAAAAAGAGGTTTGGAGGAGAGCTAGTTTATCTATGGCAAACCGTTTTATAGCTGAATGAATACATCGCATATACATAGTAAACACGTTTGGCTTCATGTGCCATTTGCGCAAGATTCTCAAATCAGCTGGACTCTTGCCAAGGTTCATGTCTTACAAACAAATTCGCTATGTTACTTCCCAAACGGATTAGTGCAATATGATTGTCTCGATAAAAATCGAATCACTACTCTATCCTATGTTAATCACCTCCATTGCTAAATTTGTATTGAGCAACGAAATCAGACCATAGGTAGCACGACACAATATAACAAGTTTCGGGCAAAGCAGATATGACTGATCACGTACTTGCTCAAAAAAAAACCAGGGAAAATATATCTATTATCTACGCCATAGGCCCCACTCAGGACTAAGGAATCAACACTCACACAGAGACTGTTCGAGTGCCTGGTCGAGTTGTGAATTTATCTATAGGTATACCTACACAAATATGAGTGTGTGTGAAGTACCTGCCAGCATCATTTTCACGAACTTTAGCTTATATAAGGGTGGAAAAATTGATAAAGTAACTTGTAAATTTCTCAACGAAGTATTACAGTTTGTTTATTTTTAAATTGGGTTTTAAGTCTAAGTCTAGCGCAGATTTGATGACTTTATATCTAATTAGTATTTAAGTGAAAATATCAGGTGATTGTAGAGATGATGTTGAACCATTGGGATTACAAATAGGGACCGCAGCCTTAGGCCTTAGGGCCTTATCTTAAGTAAATTAGAAACAAATATCGCGGAGAGCAAAAATAAACTTTTATATTAAATAAACGTATTTATACTCAACTAACGATTCGCCCCAGCTTCGCACGGGTTCAATGTAGATGTACTCTACATACAAAAATGTTACTCGCTGGTAAGTAATGTACTTTCTATTGGTGAAATATTTTTTTTTAAATCGGTCCGTTAGTTTTTGAGCTAAATCGTAACAAACAAACAAATCTTGGCTCTTTATAATATTATTATCTATATAAAACGCGCTCTTACTTTCAGATCAGATTCAGGAATAGATTTCTTATATGTATTAAATAGATAAATTGTCAGTGGACATAAGGAAAATATAAACTTTCAAAAGAGAAGACATTAAAATCTAGACTTTAAAAGTACTTTTAATACAAGTATTTTCAAAGCTTTTAGATATTTGCATTGATTATTATCAGTTATTGTGCTTTATTTAGTTATCAGCTTTATTCTATAGGAGCTATGAAATCGTCGAAAAGAAATTATAATAATCTTTCCATCGACCTACATAATAATACACTTCAGGGTAAAGAGGCGACCATGAAAACTATAAAAAACCTATGACATATACTTTTGTTAATTATGTACGCATTCTTATAAGTCTGATAATAACGTATGTATTTTGAAATATCCTTTGAAAACTAGGCCATATTTTTAATGGAATTATGACCCTATTCATAAACGTATTATTTAAGCTTGATATAGATAAATATTTTTTGTTTTTTTCGTTCTGTAGTCTTTTTATATTCAATAGAGCGAGACAAAACATATTTTAACTACATATATCAAGCTTATCATACGTTTATGAATAAGGCCGTTAGTCTATTAGTTTATACTTACCAATCTCGTTTTTTTTTCTTTTTTTTATGTTAGATATCGACAGACGAGCATGAGGTTCACTAGATGGTAGGTGATACCTCAGCCACAGAACATCAGTCAATGATGCGCTGTCGACCTACTTTTTACTTCGAGCATTCGGAAAGCTATAGAATGAAAACGAAACGCGCAATGTGCACTTCACGGCTTTTCCATCAATGAACGGTGATTCGTTACCCGGTCGTAATTTAGATATTCGTCCCACCCGATCAATGCCCGAGGTTACCAGATTTGGGGAAAACATGCTTACAGAAAATTATAAACATGTCACCCCGGTGGGATTCGAACCCACGTCGTTCGGCAACGTTCAAAAACAAGTATTAAACTAAAATTGACAACAAGTCATGTTACAAATCTAAGCAATGTATCGATGATTTTTTGTACTAGGCTTGAATTGCATTCGTTAGTGTCAGTGGCGGATTTTCCAGTTGACTAATTAGGTCAAGCCTCTAGTCTAGGGCGGCAGATTTTAGGGCGGCTTTGGGGACCAATTTTCTATTTAGAAATCTTATAGAGAGACGTCTACAAGACATCTTGCCGATGACTCTTCCCGTTAATCAAACGATACAGCAAACTTTTATGTTCTGTATCAAAACATTCAGTTCACCGCCCCGAACCGGTACATAATTGTCTTCTAGATACATATATTAAATTATGAGCTGACAATTGTACAGGTAAGGGCGGTAAAAATTCAGCAGCTTTGGAAATGTTTAAATACACCACTGCGGGCCTAGCATGACAAGCGCGACAAAATTTTCTCTACCGTTTTCTCGTGTTTCAATCGACTATCGCTTTATTTCTTTCGGGTCTAACATGACAATTACACTTAAAACTCGACTTTTAATATCAAAAATAGATACATTTGTCGATCGAGATATCTTTTCTATCAAAATTGTCGATGTCGAGATATAATATATCGAGATATCTAACATCTTAGTTTGTCTTCTCTCGTCCGCGACATATCTCGTGGCGGTCATGCTAGGCCGGCTGGTCAGCACTCTAGTATTCTTTTCGGTTGAACCCAGTATGAAAAGGACGCGGTCGCGCGCTTTTTAATATTATGAGTTATGACAATCCGAAAGGGCATTTATATTTATAAATCAAAAAAACCCATATTAAGACGTATAACATTCCTAAATTAAAATAACCCCGTCTATATAAAACTAAAAAGGGAAATCAATTACCGGATGCGACTACCCAATTATATTTTTCCGCTTGAAATTTTCCGAACAGAATCAAAATTAACAATAATTATAACAAAATTCACGTGACAATTGAAATAAATGTTCAATGAGAAAAACCTTTTGTATCTGAAACATGTGGTTAGAGTTTCATCAAGTGCATACAAACGTTTATTTGAGTTAATTAAAATAATATCGCTTTGATGAGCTTCGGATACATATCGCTAAATTATCGGTAATTGTAATGTATCAATATTCGAAAATTGGCAATTTAGCAAACCGTAGTGGACAATGTCATTAAAATTTCATATTCGAAAAGCTATATTAGGCTGCTCTGGCTTTAGATAATTAAACATTGAAGTTGTACTTTATTACCTTAAATGCAAATCGAATCTAGAGCGTTAAATTAATCTTGGAGTTTGTTTATGCCTTTTTAGAGTATATCCTATCATATTCTACTAATATTATAAATGCGAAAGTTTGTGAGGATGGATGGATAGATAGATGGATGGATGGATGTTTGTTACTCTTTCACATAAAAACTACCGAACGGATTTTGATGAAACTTTACAGTAATATAGCTTTTACATCGGAATAACACATAGACTATTTATAAAGATTTTGTTTAATTTGGCCATAATATTACGATAAGTATCAAGTATGTCGGAAGAATCCCTGCCCTCTGAGAGCTATCTTGGTAAAAAATATCACGACAAGACTGATTTGAGTGGCGCGCTATTAAGCGGAGATCGATGAAAAAATAGCTCTGTTAAAAAATAAGCCACCGTACATACCGTACGTAGTACTACGCAGACGAAATCAAGAAGAAGCTAGTCTGTTATAAATGCGACAGACTTCTAATACTGTGAAAATGTGTAGTTGTTTAAAACTCAATAACACAAAACAATAGAGACCCAAGCATGAAATACTTGCGAGTAATTAATCGTATTGTCGAAGGGTCATTTGTAAGAAATTTCTCATATAACTGAAAGGTTGACAACAGGAATAAGTTCTCGATAGTTTTCCAATTCTGATGCGCGTGATTATTATCATTAGTTCAATAAATTGGCTACATTTCTTTTAGAAAGAGGCGAGGCGTTCTGAAAATAGTGTTATCAGGCTATAATATATGCTATATTTTATAGAGTAAGGGGCAATTAGTTAGGGGCGGGTAGGGAATACTAAATGGCAAATATGTTGCCGACTTATAAAATAACAGTTTCAATCAATAACATTATTCCATAATATGCCTTGTTTACAATATGAAATAAAGAAGATCCAACACTGTGCATTATACTGCTTCAGGAAGTCGAAACAAAATAATATTATGCATGTTTTCATAACAAGGTGTCGAATGTTCTAGGTTTCGCTTTTAAATATTGTACAATAATAGATACTTACAAATATCGATTACCAATATAGGTACAGATATGCTCTATAAATATCATAATACTAAAAATATTATAAATATTCTTTATAACTGGCAATAAATAGCTGGAATTCCATAATGTCAAATTATTTTTATAAGGTAACGTAATAAATAAAAAAATATATATTATTATGAAGTTTTTTTAACGATCCATATTTCGACTGGCGCGATAGCACACTGTCTCTCAAGTTATGGTATAAAATTTAAGTTTATTAACTGAATAGGATCTAAATACGAATGTAACATCTATTTTTATAATTATATCACCAAACACAAATTGATCATGAGAAATTGCATTCGCCAGGTCGCATGACGCGCTCGCAAATTATAATCAAAGCAAATGCTGCAGTCAACACCTGACACAATATTAGCAACACTGAACTTCACCTCTGAACACCGAATCACTCACACACTGGACAAAATACCTGGTGTATATAGAAGAATTGGACCGTGCAACTGGTTTCCCAGCGGCATCACCCTTGCAACAGTTGCTGCCCATCGCGGGAGCACATATCGTTTCGAATAGAGTACGCGATAGTCAGCCGCGGACTGCTCGAAAAGCGAGATATTTTTAATATAGCGACGCCAGCGCCGCTATTATTTTGTTTACCGTCTACTTTTATTGGGTACGATGAGTAAAGTCGACGCCATCACTCAAGTCCCACGACGAAGTCTGGAACTAAACGTGACAGCTCCGTAATCTTGTTGTTTGTCAGGAATACACGATACAAGTTTATTACGCGCAAAAAAATATTGGGAAGTCGAGAAATTTCGAGTTATATAAGGGATATAAGGAAAAGTTACACTTCTTACCAACAATATTTTGATAAGCGTCAACGGCGCCGCAGCTATCGGACTTCAGTAGTGGCGTTTACTATAGCGCGTATTTGTTAAGGGAACTGTTTATATACTAGATGCTGGTATAATTTATAAATGATATCTGGAAATATTCGCTACTAAAGTATATATAGCATGATAGCGTTATATCAGTTCTTCAAACAGTTCAGATACACAAAATATAAGTCAGTTTTGTAATTCAGAATTAAATTTATATTCGATAAGGTTTCCTTATTCCAGAATATTATTAAACCATATATTTTGCTTACATAATAATTTATAATAATTGTGAAAGAGTTGTTCCCTAAAAATTATAGAGAGTGTTCAAAGGCTATTCATAGATCACCACGAGATGGCGCCGTGGGATAGATCGATTGATCTTCAATAGATGTCGCTGTTCAAGAAAACGAATTCGATAGAAATTACATATCTCATATTTATTTTTGGTAATGTATAGGTAGTAGGAATGCCGTGGTTTAGTCCCATTCTTGTTACCTTGTTCTAAAGATTCCGCTTGCAATTAGATAGTAGATGATAGGTGACATAAAAGTTTGATTGAAATTAGTAGTAACCAAACGATAGTTATAATAACAAAAGACCACTCTTATAATATTATGATAAAAGTACGATTTCTAATAACTAATTGTTAACTTTAAAGGCATCCTGCCATAGTATTTGTCTCGTTGATGTAGTTGTTTAATTACTATATACTTGTTTGATTTTTATGATATTTTAAATGTGGATCTATTTTCGGCTAACAACTTCTAGCGCTAAATGCCATGAAGGGCAGATTTCATATTTCTTTTCAATTTATGGATTTTCAAATGCTCGAACTAAAAATGAAAATGATATCATAGGTTTTCAATTTCACATTGTCAATCTATTAAAATAAAGATATCTTTAGAGTTGGTTGAATAATGAGTCCTCTTAGCGCTCATCGATATTTACATATAGAGTTGTCACCGAAGGAGATTGTTAGTTAATAACAGGTGACTCCTCCGATTTGGCTTACTCTATTATAAGAGACAAGTACAAATTGAAGATGTGTCATTGTTGTACATATCTTTATTACCTGGTACCATTACAATCCAAGGAGTTGAACACAAAAATATATTTAGTCAAAGGTTGGTTCTGAAGTTTAGTGCTATTGAGAATTTTATAATATTATTATTATAAGTGAATAGAACTTCACCATAAATCTGCTATGCGTAAACCCCTTAGCAGACGTATGGTAAAAAATATCATGATTCAAAAGTGTTTTAGGTAGGTACTTTAAGCTTATTTTAATCATGATATTTTTGAGTCTGTCACTCAATATATATGTATTATGTGTATAACTGTATGTAACTACGTAAAACAAATAAATATATTATTGTATTTAACAACTATTAAACCTACGATCGACACGAGAATGCCCACTCTACATCATGCATTCCACTGTTTATTTTTGTATATTAATCCACAAGATCACCAAAGGGTATTTAAAACAATGTTCCAAGCAGTGATCGTTATGTCTATTGCAAAGTGTCAAGTGACTCCCTTCTCTCGTCTTCCTAGTCGTTATTTATACATACTAAAAACAAACAAGCCGAAAGCCGGCGCGCCGGTTTCAGAAATATGCACTTTATTACATTCACTATAAGGTCTAGCACATGTAACTAAATTACACTCAGATTAACAGGTATGAAGAAAATTCTTTAATCTAAACAAGTGTTAGATTATTTACATAGCGTACGGCTAGAATTAGAACGTACCATTCGTAAGTGAAGGGTGGAGTTCCACTGGGTAAGGGGAGGACTATGTTGGCCTCGCTCCCTGGGGCAGCTCTGGTGGTATGGATGCCAGTTCGCGGGAAGGCCGGGGGCTCCATGAGTCCTCACGGGCCGCGCGCGATACACTGCGCGCGCACACTCCCGCACGTTCACTTTCTATAAATAATCCCAACAAATCTAACGCTCACAGCGTATATGCGAATATTTCGCTAATATCTCCCGTCTCACATATGCTTACCTATTAACCTACACGATGAATGTAATTTTTCATTTCACATTAAATTGTAATTCAGTTTCAAGTTGGCTTAGAATAATCTACAAATAGAACAGATTTGGTATGCAACACTTGACCTAATAATTTCCCGAGCGAGAACAGGAACATTTTCTTACAAAGAGAAATAGTATTTGCTCGGTAGCAAATACCTATTCAAGGATAACAGTCATAAGAATAACACAGTACATCATGGACCAGGTCGAAACGTTTTTTGTAGTTATTTAGCGTTTAACCTACTTGATTTTTAGGGTTCCGTACCCAAAGGGTAAAACGGGACCCTATTACTAAGACTCCGCTGTCAGTCCAACTGTCTGTATCTCATGAACTGTGATTGAAATTTTCACAAATGATGTATTTCTGTTGCCGCTATTAACAACAAATACTAAAAAACAGAATAAAATAATTATTTAAGGGGGCTCAATTTTTTTTGCTTGGTTTGCTAGCGGCAACAGGTAAACACTTGGAATATTCACAGAATATTTAGTTATATATATTATCTTAAAATAAAATTATAAGGAGACTAAGGCTCATATTCCAAGACGTGTCTCAGTTTGGAATCTAGGTTTGAGACTTGTCAAACTATTTTTTCTCTATGGAATTTTGTCATATTGACAGTTCTCAAGAATAGATAAAGATGGGCAAAAAATTTCCCTAAGATGTTGAGATATAAAAGTCCTTTACTTCGTTCATTTATATTTTAAACGAACGTCCGACTGGTTATTTCTATTCCTGTCCTAGGCTTTAATACCAGGACTACATTCCCTATTAAGTATTAATGCTTTGATTCCAGCCAGACTTAAGACCCATTTACATGGTGCCATTTAGTTGTACATATAAAATTGATTGCAATAATAGTAGTCCAAGTAGATACAAGTCCAATAGTAGATACACCATGCGCTGTAAACACCATGAAAACAAAACTTATATACCTAATCGATCAAGAATGTTACTGTTGTTTAGAGCATACAAGTAATTTAATTGCATGCAACAGGCAAGAAACTTGCATCGTATAAATGGACTTTAGAGTCAAATGAAATCGTTTACTGTGTTGGAGGACACTAGATTTTACTTAGAATTTACCGTGTAATTTTTGAGATTCAATATCAGATTTAGACGAATATTCCATTTCTAAACGATTATTTCAATTAATCGACTTTAATATTAGACAATAAACATTTATAAGAACAATATTTCATCTAGATCCTTAGGATCTGTTTTTTGTATTCGCAGGATCTATCTAAAATTTTAATATCTCTAAAAATGTATGTTGCCTTGAGCATCTAAATAATACTATCTTAGCCACTAGTTATCTTCTATGTAATCCACTCTAAATACAACTCAGCATGATGCCAAGTACAATAAGTAGGATTCGCGGTGGTGACCACCATACCAACATAACCTAACCTAGTCCTTTTTCGATGGCGTTGTAAAAAGACGAATTAGTTTATTAGAAGCTATATTGTCATTTTCCCGTTGCTTAGTTATAAAATTAGAAGTTTGATCACGTGGCCAATAAATATTTTTGTGGCTTGACTTATAATTTCCCTATAATTATTACAGGTTTACAGGATACAAAAGGAAAAATAAAATGCGTTTTACATGAAGGAATAATTTTATTTTATAATATATTTCGAACTTATCCAGTATAATAATTATGCAGTTAAGCTTTTAAGCTGTGTGTCACCTTTGAAAAGCGACTTATGAAATAATTGACGAGCGTTTCCATATCGGAAGCTATTAATTTGCAAAGTGGCTTTCAGAATCGATACCCAGCTTAAAAATTCATCAACTGATTTGAGTACTTCAAAAATAACTGTGTAATAAATTTATACATTTAAATTAAAAAAAAAACTATCCACGGATTAAAGTGCATTTAAATTCCAAATATAACCAAACTAATCGGAAGATACTTCAGTACTTTTCATCCTCGGTGGTAGAGTACCTTATACAAAATCAAAAACCCCATGTCAAACATAGTAAAACTATATTAGCAAGTATTGATATATTACAGAATTTACAGCAAGTATGAACAATGCATACATAGATGGCGTAAGTGTAGCAATAAAAATATATGTCATACTTCTTGAAGTCTTCTTTATATATTGTGAAATTAGACAGTGCTTGATAAGAAAATATACTTTAAAAAAACTACAATTATATTACGAGCATCTGTATGATGCCAAACTTCGATCTAGCTGTGATTTTCGTTCAAAATAATACAGGATTCATCATCATTCACCACACATCTTGACGCCTGCAACTAATACTAAGTCGAAAAAGTATATTTAACGCCGGAAAATTTCAAATAAAAGTTGTGATAACTTTTCAATTATTTAAGAAAATTAAAAAGAAATCTCACTTGAATTTATTTTATTTATGCCTTCGTTTTTTTTGCTTTCGTGTTTGAAAAGCATTCAGCAGACTGATTTATAAATAATAAATCGCGTGTTAATCTATTATAAAGTATTTTATTTAAATGTGTGATTTAATTTAATTAAACGTTAATAAAATACAATAGGTTTTTAAGTAATTACAATTTTGCTCGTTTTCAAGTTAGCAAAATATAAATTGCTGGTGTCGATTTCATCAAACTGTTTTTTTCAATTCAGAATTCGTTTATTTGGCAGAAGAAGCTCAACGGCCACGCCAAATAGGTTTATTGCATTATTTTATGATGACCAGCAGAATGGACACCGACAATATTTAAGGAGTAAATAATAATATCTTTAGGACGATGGGATGACTGAGTCGTTTCATTCAATTGTTCAACTGATTCTAATTCCTAACACAAATAAAAATGCATCTTTGAATCAATTGTATCTCAAACTAGATGTCACCCAATCTGCATGCGTCGTTTGCAGATGCGAATAAGATAGTGTTTCGTGCGAGCGATTGATCGGGTAGTTCTTGTTCGGAGTACTTCATTATGTCGGGTCGCATTCATTCCGTTGTATTACGCGTGACTCTGATCACTGATGCCAATGATTTAAATGAAGAGTTTCACTGATTCGAATCTTTGGACTGATTATGATACAAAAGATAAAATCTCAACAACGGTACTTTTTGACAACTCTACTAGGATGCTGTTGGCAGTATCCTTGACTAGGCGTCAGTGGCGGCGTTAGACCTAAATTGTATGTGGGCAAGATTCATTTTGCGGGGCCCTCTGACAGCGCAAAAAATGCCTTTTTTTTGGTGCATTCGCGGATTTTTTTATTTATTTTAACTTTTAAGTCATGCATAAATTTTCGGGGCGCGAGGCCCCCTTGGTCGCGAGGCCGTAGGCGGTGGCCCACGTCTTACGCCGCCACTGCTAGGCGTTTATGATAGGTTCACTTCGCCACTATGGAGGTGCCTAGTGTGGAAGGTGATCACAGAAACCAGCTCGTTTCGATAATCACCCTTAACCTTAATAGCAATTATAACTCAAAAATTCGTATGGTTATGGAATTTATGCAAGATCGCATTAATTACTGCCCATCGGGTCGCCTTTCTCATACTTACTTAACATATTTATCACCGTTCCGTATAGCCTCTACTACTTTGCTCACTTTAGTTCGGCGAATAGCCAGAATCATGTTGTGGACCTTTTTAACAATTTAGTCGATATCCACGTTTGTCCATCAAAAACAGTCGTCGTTTTTGATGACGTTTGAATTCGTTAGATGGTGAAGGGAATGGTATAATAATATACAACCAAAGCCATCGTTTTTATTTGAACAAATGTTTTTTAATCCGAAAATTAAAAGTGCATTTCAGATCTTAAAATCTCTTCTTCCATTTCAGAAACACTAATTTCGAGTGAAACTACCAGCTAATAAATAAAATCTATCTAAACTATAGATAAACCTGAAATTCAGACAGGTATCGAATGTCATATGACAGACTAGGTAATGTCAAATTGCCTCAACAATGCCACCAATTTTCAAAAACGGGTACTTTTTGATCCTGGTTCATATATTTTTTTATCAGAAACACTGTCTACCATCACAGTAGGTCACAGTATATAAAGCATACGTCAAATAGTATGACATACATTATATGTTATGGGGTGGAAATGAGACCTTATCGATTGAGGATGGGGTTCTTTGAATTCATCAAATTTCAACACATTGAAGATTTATTTATTTAAAAAACGAAATACAAGATTGAGACACTATTTTTAGACACCATAATTTTAAATGCTACAATATTAAACTTCTAAATATATCATGAAAGGATACTAATCTATTATGAAAACAGATTTCTCTAACTTGACAGAGTTTGATTTCTATGATTAGGAGTCTTCTGAAAATTAAAGTTAGACAAACAATAGGTACAGCACTTATTGATAAAATTATTGGTATCCTTCCATTATAATATGAATTACAACCGTCTTAATTAACATCGATAATGATTAATTTCTTAAAATTTAAACTATTATAGACTTAGGAAAAGAAATTGAGCGGTATAAAAAGATAGTAATAACTTTGTTGTACATACTTTAAACTAAACTGGAATTGAATCTAGAACTTTTTTCTCCACAGATTTGATATTTTGCGTCGCGATTATATTTTGCGGTGTCTAACATTATTTGGCGCAAAGAAATCATTCAGTGTATTAGTACCTACACTAATTAATCATTGTTTATTATATGTATACGTGTAGCCATTACACAAAGGAGGTTTTAGTTTCGATACCCGATCTTTTTATTACACAGAATATATAACCATTTTAGCTTTCACTTATGCTGAAATGCTGTTGTAGTGTATAAGCGTGATAACGCACCTAGAAGTGATAACTTCGCATTAAATCAACTCGACTATGAATGGCCTACACGATGCCTTGAAATTATGATAGTTTTCCGGGAGTGAATTGTGGTAACCGTTGTCCGTGTACAGAGAGGATACCATATTGATTCGAGCTCTCTCTTGGAGGGTTCTCTAAAAGGCGCATATACGAGTACAGCTTGGTTTGATATTCAAAAAGGCGTTAAAAAGGGACATATAGCATCACCGTGATTGTTCAGTTTGTTTATGGAAAACTGTCTGAATGACATGAATGATTTGAGTGTGATGTGCCTTCTCTATGCAGCGGTCCTAGTACGAACGATTATCGAAAAAGTATTCGAATCGTCCATCTGTCAAATCATTTGAAAATACATACAAATGACAGCTCGACGATACGAATACTTTTTCGCAAGTTGTTCGTGCTAGCCCCTCTGATGACCGGGTGAACTGCAAGAGATGGTAACTTTATTTTAATGGAACTTAGAAAGGAAAGGTATGAAAAAAATGTGAGGAATACGAAAGAGGTGGTTTTGAAAATAATGAATATAACACGAAGTGTGACCTTCAGATTAGCAGAGTGAAAGTGGAACAAGTGAAACAATTTTGTATATTGGATATTTATGTTAACTAGGGATGGGAAGTGTGAGAGAGATATTGAAAGGAGAGTGAAAGGCGGAAATCAATTAAATTGGGCATTGTACTCTTTAATGAACAACCAGGTGCTGTCCAAAAAGGCACAGTTAGTAGTGCATAAGGATGTATTGGTCCCAACCTTGAGGTACGGAAGTAAATATTGGGGATGGCCGAAGAAACATGAAACACACACTTTTTCTTATCGAGAACGAGACGAGAATTGAAAAAGTATGTTGAGTCGGGTTGAGCATGTAGAGGATGCCTGAATTAAGTTAAAGAAAAAGATTTTTAAATCTGGTGAGTGGAAAAGTTAGGTTAGGAGTGGCTGACCTAGACGAACGTACCTCGTTCAAATCGGGGATGTTCTTCAAAAGTTCTTGAAATTGACGAGTGTGTATGAAAACATTGATGAAAGTGGAAGAAGCGAAAGTGGTATGCACGAATCGGGGCATATGGAATTCCGTGACCTCTGCCTACCCCAATGGGAGAGGCGTAATGTACATGTATGTATGTATACCTTGACGTACCTTACCACGACGTTAAAGATTTAAATAAATTTCAAGAAATTCGTTTTCTTGCGTATAAATGCAAAGTACTAAAAATAATTTTATCGATCGGGTGAGTTTCAACAGCGGGCGTATGATTGTCTTTCCATTTTTAAATGTAATTGATAACGTTTTTTCACTTTTTAGATGTTAGCAATACATCTTTAATTACTTTTGTGTTAAATGTCTTTTTTAGTTTTTTTTAAGGTATGAACTGGAATATTAACATTACAAGCGAATTTCAGTATGCAAAGATTAATCAACGATTCGTACTGCAACTTTTTAAAAGAATTCTTAAGTGTTCCACCAAAACATAGAGTACATAAACATTAGGTATATAGAAATAGTAAAAGGGGTCTAAAAATTAAGACTAAGTGCAGTCTATCAAAGAGACTTATCGTAATATAATATTATTCACTAATGGAGAATAATAATCAATGATGATAAAAAAATACTCTATTATTTACAGGATCGGGATAGAACATAACATAGCCGGACCGTCCGAAACCATAAAAACAGATGAGCATAAAATAAGAATACAAATTTTGCTGAAGTCATATGCATAAAAAATATTTGTTATAATCATTGTTATACTCGTGTACCTATCACGTGTACTGTATACCATTAAACCTCTTTTAGTAATGACACCATTCCAGTGGAAAAATAGAATATTGCAATATCACAAACATTTTGAGAACCCCATATCACTTCAATCGCAAAAGCACTTTATTCGCCAAATCGCAGACATCGCAGAGCAAGAGCTTGGTTAGTACATGCATAACTCTATCTGTTACAAGTAAGGTTACCTCACGTAACCCCACAAAATATACGGATACCCTTAAAAACAATGGGCGGGGTAGATGCACATTTAAGGGGTGAAATTAATTCCTGGAGTTCGGTGTTTTTTTCGGTTTTCGCTGATATCTTCGAAACGAAAATAATGAGCTCGAGAGATTTTTCAGTGCTCTTTAATAGGAGCCAAAAAAAAAATTTTTATTTTCCTAAAAGACATGTCTCTCAGGAATTGATTCACCTCTTGAACATATTATATATCCGTGACTCATTGTTTGTAATTTTTGACCAAGCTTAGGTTAGGTTAGTATGGTTTTATATTATAATCTTAATTTGTTTGGGCCATTTATTGGACCTCAAATGTCATGTCCTCGGGGATAAGACCTTGCAACGTTTTGAAACTACTTCAGCTCATTTAACGCACAGCATTTCGCATAAAAAAAAAGTAATTAAAGATTTGTCTATTTTTGAGAACGAACTTCCATTACCATCGCACTATCATACGAGTTAAGTTTCAGTCATCCTTACTTCCTAGATTTTGACGCATATACGTCATATCATTAAATCGATCTAACCTTACAAAAATACCATCCTCATCCCGCAAGAAATAGGACTTTTCATAGAAAAATAATTTAGATTCTGGAATGTTACAAAAATATTATAAACAAGCTCAAATAGTCATTCTTACCGAACCGTTATGGGGGGTTATATGCGCACGCACACATACTTTAGCAAAAATAAATAAAGAGTGTAAAAATCACGGATATTTTAAATTAGTGACAAATACGGTTCCGAAACCAAACTTTTTGCTACATATTTATTAGTTATAGATCCTGTATCCTAACCCTTGATCCCGCTTATCACATTTTCTGAACTGAAATCAAAGTAAATCAGAATGCGTTCTGCTTTTTGCCCCTTTTAGCCATCAGGCTTTGGTGAAAGGCCCAGAGAAAATGACGGCCATTGTATAGGTTAAGAGAACTAGTCGATCAACACTTAAACCCACTCGATAGCCCACTGGCACAGGAGGCCTTCAGAGGGCCTAGCACGAACAACTATCAACAAAGTATTCGAATCGTCAAACTGTCAGCTGTATGAGAAATTTCATACAAATAACAGTTCGACGATACGAATACTTTTTCGAAAGTTGTTCGTGCTCACCCCTCAGGGGACTCTATCGCATACGTTCAGAAATTATAATTTAAATGATATTCTTTACATAATTGTCACCAGTACAAGATTCAAATATTCCTGTGAAACAAAACCCAATAAGGCTAGTTATTTATTTAAAAATCAAAAGAGTAGGCCTGATATAAATATAATTTACTTAATAAATACATTTGATAAAGCTTAAAAAAATGTTTCAAAAGAAACTCCAACAAAAACCACATAGGTACCTAATAGAACTAATTCTTATGTAAAAATATATATTTTGACTAGAAAGCATAAATGCAAAACTCAGGCGGAAAACATAGATGTTACTAGTGAAGGTCTAATTGGTGCTTAATTAGAGTTGAGTGCACTTGCGCGCAACGTACACGCAAGTCTAATTAACCACCATTAAGTCGGTAAAGATTTATGGTCAATGCCATTAAAGGAAGGGTATCGACGTCATATATATTACTGCCAGAATACCGAAAATGTCACACGATTTGAAGTTTTCTTTGTATATTGTGAAAGGAGACTGGATGTAGAAGAAAATACACTTAGTGGCAGATTTACACATTTCCAAGGTGTAGGCTATTAACTTTTGCTATGGGATATACAAGTTTGATATTTCGTTGAATCACATCATAAATTCTTTTTGATTTCCATAAGACACGTACAAATAAAATCGGTCCCCAAATTTGCCGCCCCTAAAATCTGTCGCCCTAGGCTCAAGCCTACTCAGCCTGCTGGTAAATCTGCCACTGCTTTAAAGAGAAAAAAAGGTGAATTGGGATGCCAAACTTTGGTCTGATTTAAATTCGTTCAAAATAATTTTCAGTAACATTTCAACTTTTTTATCGATACCCTTCCTTTGAAACAATTTTTTTATGAGTATTCTGACATAATTACTTAAAACATATACTAACACCTATGTCATTAAACTATATTACACGGGAGTCCACTTCTCAGCTATATTGACAAGACATCGAGAAAAATCTTTTAAAACCTTGAAACATTATAATATCATGCTAAATAAGATGTTTAAAGCGTACGCCAATCTGGACTTGTGGGTAAATATTTTTATAGATATTTTATTAAATATTTAAGTCAATGTTCCAGTTTTATTTATTTTTTAATGTTGGGCGAATAAATGTATGAAAAGTATTTTTTTATGGTCACTAGCATTTTTATTCAAGGTTGACGTCTACTTTTCAACACTAGACAGGGTGGAAAAAATCAATGGGCCCTGGAGGAAAACCACTTTAAATCCTTAAGATATATTATTTTACTTAAAGGAACCATTCCTTTATTTTTAAAAAGAAATAATTTAAAGATTGAAGAATTGCATTTAAAGATTTTCTAAAATTAGCTTGTCACCCGGAAATCGAAACAGCTAAAAATTCAAAATTTTAACTTTCGCTATTTTATTCCACTAATCGATAGAATCAATGTTTAGGATAAAATCTCTCTGATAAAGATTTGGTTTAAGAAATAAAAAATATCATGAAATCTAACATTAATTTTATTTTATCTTTAGTCCTGATACGAAGGACATGTAAACATGAAAAAAAAATTATACGAATAAATTATGACGAATTTTAGAAAATCTTTGAATGCAGATTTGGTTCTTTTTAAAATAAAGGAATGTTTCCTAAGTAAAAAAATCTCTGCTTAAGGATTTATAGTAGTTTCCTTCCAGGGCCCATTGATTCTTTCCATCCTGTATATTATATTTTTTCTCCCAATTAATGTTTGCTTAGGCCAAGATTTTAAATGCCATTACCAATAGTATTACTGCTTTTTGACATCTATAAGACAATATTTAGAGAGGATATTCTGGAGGCTAGTCTCCTAGAATCATAGCTATAGACACCTAAATGCACAAAACGCAGTAATGAGAAGGGAACTCCCACTTAAACTTCTATAACACTAACACGATTTCCTTAATTTAATATGACAAGATTCTTTTTTTTTTAAGTTTTGACACTCGGAATGTAGCCATGTGAATGTTTTTGACAGTCGGAATGTAGCCATGTGAATGTTTCGTGTATATAGGTTAAATTGACTCTAAAGATTCCAAAATCTTGTAAATCGGATATCAGGGTTGAAATATAGGAAATGGAAAAGGAATATAGTCGATGAAAATGTTTAAAATGATTATTATGAAGCGATTCAACCATGATTGATAAAAAGGTTTGAAATCTACCAACAGCTACCGCCTATACGCATACTAAAAGTGGATGTTATTTTACAATGAGTTAAGAAAAAAACACGGATAAATGAAAGATTGTTTTGAATTACCGAGTTATAGCACACTCCTTAACAGTGGCGTAGCATGGGGAGAGGAAGGTTCCGCGCCCCGGGCGGCATTTCACAGGTAACGGTAAAAAATTACTTTTTCGTAAATTTTTTTGTTGTTGTTAGTACTTCACCGTAATGACAGTTTCTCTTGAGGTTCGTGATATTCAATAACAGTGCCATTTTTACCATGCCCCAAATTTCAAAATAAAGGGGGGGGGGGCAAATTCGCGGGGAAAGGGGATCCGCACCGGGTGCTAGTGACCTATGCTACGCCACTGCTCCTTAACCGCATTTCATTGTTCAGTTGAACGCTTTTAAAATTACATTTAGTATTTATGTTTGTTTCAATCAGGTTTCCAACGTATACGTCTCTCATTTCATTAAATTAAACTAATTTTTTTTTCTTAAATCAAGGAGCTCTTAAATTAATACTCCAACAAAACCAAAATTAAGAATAACGCTGTGAATAAAAAAGTAAACCATAATCAAATCAAAAAGAACAAGGAATACAATCGTTGCGCTGATTTGAATCCCATTTACACTTGTGCCGCTGAAATGTAGTTATCGTTCAGGAAGTCGAAATCGTTTCCGTTATCTTCGATTTCAATGACGGTGTCCTTGGGAAAATTGTTGTTCTGAAATGGGCGGTTCTGGTCCGGGAATATAGCGTGGTCAATCAGCGTGGTGGTCTTGGTGTCTGATCGTTTCTCATCAAATTGGACGATCACTTGGGCTTTCGGTTCAATTTTCTTCTTGCGGTGGTATTCGGGCATTTCCATGCCGTCAGACAATGATGAGGTCTGACGCTGGAACAGTTTACGACTGCGGAGGCCGCAACGACATTCTCTCAAGGCCTTCTCGTTCCTAGTGGTGGAAAAAGGAGGAATTACAATACGTATATACTACGCTAACGTAAACCAGAAAGAGGTATCTCAAAGAAAAATGCAGTGCTTCTAGTACCTGCCTCTAACATATGAGCAGTATTATTGTTGTCTTCCAGACCGACCTCTAAGAGCAGTATTATTGTTGTCTTACAGACCGACCTCTAAGAGCAGTATTATTGTTGTCTTCCAGACCGACCTCTAAGAGCAGTATTATTGTTGTCTTCCAGACCGACCTCTAAGAGCAGTATTATTGTTGTCTTACAGACCGACCTCTAAGAGCAGTATTATTGTTGTCTTACAGACCGACCTCTAAGAGCAGTATTATTGTTGTCTTACAGACCGACCTCTAAGAGCAGTATTATTGTTGTCTTACAGACCGACCTCTAAGAGCAGTATTATTGTTGTCTTACAGACCGACCTCTAAGAGCAGTATTATTGTTGTCTTACAGACCGACCTCTAAGAGCAGTATTATTGTTGTCTTACAGACCGACCTCTAAGAGCTTATTGTTGTCTTACATTACGAGAGAGCGTGACAGCGCTATATACTTCGTACAGCTCTGTCTCACTCTATCATCAAGGAGTCCTTCAATAATACTGCTTGAAGAGATGGCGGTACGATCTCTTATAGATATTACCAGTCACCACCAAATCAGGTAAGCAGTCGCTAAGTTGCTTTAAATATATATAAAAACTAAAATTATCACCGTCTTTGATAACGCTTCTTGGCTTATGACGGCAATATGTTAAATTATAAATACTGCTAACTAACAAACTATCTCCTTATCATTAACTGTTATTGGAACTAAACTGAGACTTTTATTCAAACTACCCTACCCTACTTTGTCATGCCTTTAAGATAAAAATACCTGGACCGGCAGTTTTCTACCACGGGACCCTTCAAATATCCAATTAATATAAACGTTCTTAAAACTTCTGGCACTTCTTAAATAATAATAATGGTCTCAAATAAGACCAATATTTATGATTTCATAAATGGTAGAAGGAATGTACTTTAAGCAGCCGTTGGGCTCGATTCTATGCCCATCAATTATACCAGGGTGAATCAAAAAGTTCTTAGAAGTGCATATATATGAAACCTTTTTGGATCAAGTTCGATATTCAAATTAAAGAGTGTCTATCACACTATATTTATGCAGACTGTCACTTGTTTTTGTCAGTTCGTTCGCATGTAATAAATTTTTTTGTGCAACGAGTTGCTAAAAAGTCAAAATTATGGATAAAAGTGAGTTACGTGCGGTGATAAAATATCTCAGTTTGAAAAAAATGTCTATGAAGGAAATTTTTTTGGACATTCAGCAGACATTAGGGGGTGATGCTGTACCCTATTCTACGGTTGCGTACTGGGTGGCTGAATTTAAAAGAGGTAGATCAAGCTGTAAAGATGACCCGCGTTCTGGGCGGCCTTCAACCTCCGTTACAGAAGAAAATGTCAAAAAGGTTGAGAATCTGGTTTTGGAAGACAGAAGAATGACTATAAAACATATAGCTGAGATCCTAAAGATATCTTTTGGTAGCGTTCAATCCATTTTAATTGATTCACTGGGGTTCAAAAAAGTGTCTGCAAGATGGGTGCCACGAATGTTAACCGACGAAAACAAAAAGCGACGTTTGGAAATTTCCAAGCGTAATCTCGAAATGTTCCAGCGTGATTCGGATAATTTTTGCCGTCGTCTTGTCACCATGGATGAAACGTGGGTCCACCATTTTGATCCTGAAACTAAAAGACAAAGCATGTCTTGGAAACGACCATCCTCTCCATCCATCAAGAAATTTCGAGTTGCTCCTACCGCTGGCAAAGTTATGGCCTCTGTGTTCTGGGATAGTGAAGGAATCCTTTTTATTGATTACATGCCAAAAGGCCAGACGATTACTGGACCCTATTATGCAAATTTAATCCCGAAAGTGCGTGAAGCGATTAAAGAAAAACGTCGTGGAAAACTGTCGTTGGGCGTGTTGTTCCTTCAAGATAACGCTCCTGCTCATCGATCGGAAGTTGCGCTCAACGCAATCCGCTGTGCTGGCTTCAATCTCCTTGACCACCCACCATATTCTCCGGACTTAGCCCCAAGTGATTTTCACTTATTTCCAAAATTAAAAGAGGAAATTCGTGGAACAAAATTTCACGATAATGACGCGGTTATAGCTGCCGTAGAGGACTTTTTCGAGAGTCAAGAAAATAATTTTTTTTCACAAGGAATAAGGAAGTTAGAAACGCGTTATTCTAAATGCATTGCATTGGAGGGAGATTATGTAGAAAAATAAAATATTATTATTTAAATCTTTGCATTTTTTAATATTGATTCCAAGAATTTTTTGATTCACCCTCGTAAAAAGATTATATTTTTGAGCCGTGGTCTACCCAGAAAGCTGATATTCTGCCCTAACACAGGCAAGTACCCGTAGGCCGTGTTAAATACCATCAGTTTTCTTAAACTTATTCCGATACTCACTCAGCGACGATCTTCTCGCGTTGTTCCAGCTGTAGGCGCATAGCACACATCTCCAGGAAGAGCTCATTGGCTTGAAACAATTTCTGTTTGTATCCATTGCGATAATCCCGAGCTTCTTTCAGGTTTTCGCGACGTAGGGCTGCCACTTCGGTGCTGCCCAGGTTGAACGTCTCAGTGCTCCTGCACAACCGATTCATGGACTCCATGCCGATATTTCGGCTTAAATATTGCCCTAACCCCACCCCCATTTTAGCACGTACAATTAGCGGCACGAGTCGTGAGCAAAAATGAACCGTGGTGGGGATTGAGTCAGCGTAAGTACACTGTCGGGCAAAATTATTTGGCACCTTTTTTATTTCAATCGGTAATTGAAAATCACATTAACTAATTGATTAAATTGTATTAGTCGCACCTGCAGTTTGTTTATAAAGGTCCATCATGTTTTTCGTAATACCTATTTATTTCATGTAACAAAACACTGAGTAGATCATTGGTGGGGATTGTCTTTTTAACATCGAATTCTTTCTGCTCTACAAATTTTGTTTTTAAGGTTCAATCAAATCAGTAAAAAAATAACAAAAATACACTAATTAAAAAGTTGTCAGTAAAATTGCACTCAAGTGTACGATAGTCGAATGATATGCGCGGACCCAATAGGCGATGAGCATCGACTGCCGAACCAATCACGCTCCACGTCAGCGTGGTTAACGTCATATCGATCAATGAAAAGTGTGCTCACGACTCGTGCCGCTAACTGTAATTATCTACACCCACTTTGTTATATGTGTGATAAAAGCAACTAATAAGGGATGACAACTTGAAATAGATATACCTACATATTTTTTATACGTGCCGCACTTCGTATGATGATATAGCATTATGGTTACCTACATGTCTGTAAAGAAAAATGATCAGTGAAACAGACATAGAAATGGGTCTGCCCCATGCCCCAATAGAGGACTTGAGAATTCACTTTTGTTTTCTTATAATTGTAAGCAGGTGTCTAAAAAATAATTCTTATTAAAAAAAAATCGCAAATGTAAATGGCTATACCAATATGTACTGATGAAAGAACTCTGTTAGGTAACAAACTGGTATGGCATGCTCATGGGATACATCGTGAAGCTAAGTGAGAGCGCTTGCGCATTGGAATATTAAGGAAATAGCTTCAGATCTATTCTATAGTACCATGACTGACTGCACAAGGTTAGCATTTTTGTTTTGAACTCTATAAAAAGTAGTAACTATATAATAGTTCATAACAACTGTATTAGAAGTTTGGTTTCTTTTAAAATTGTAAATATAGGGAGTTTTTTAACAAATAGATAAATTTTGTGAACGCAAAAATACCCACATTGGATTTTTTTAAGAAATCAAAGGTACTTATCGCTTCAACTGTTCTTCTTAACATCTTCATAATATGTATTTCGATTACGACCACATTAGTTTTAAAAAGCGAGTCTATAAATTTTTGAAAGGCCGACAACACATCTGAGTTAAGTCGCCCTATCCATGGGCACTTGCACGGTTGTCCGCGTTGTTATAAAAACTAACTGTCCCAGTTTCGAAATTAACATACTTAGAGTATTGCTGCTCCATGGACTCGTTGATCTCAGCGCGCCATCTTGTCTGGGTGTTCTTGAATGTTTCCATATTCATAGAGCGTAATTCATGTCCAGCGATTTCGAGTTGAGCTGCGATAATCTTGAATGGTGGCCTAAATTACACGAAACTATCATCCATCTGCGTATACACATTCCATAATAACAAGTCAATGAAATTCGATATAATATGTATTTACAAATCTTTTTTTTTTTATAAACATTTTAAATGGAATAGCTTATTTGTTTTAACATCACTGCTGACAAAGCGTTACTTACAAACATCTATTCTATATCAAAAACAAATTTCCCCGTATGAAGAAAAATACAAGTTAAAAGCAAATTGAAATTAAATTTTCATCAGACTGTAATTTTCTTTCAGTAAACAATAACCAATTGGTATCGGATAACCTTTAACTAATCAATTGAAAAGAGATTTTTCAACAAAGGATATTATTTTTTAAATTGTACTGTTAACCTGTAACAAAAGTGTATCCAATAATAGAACCTATGAAGTATACTAGCCATACCTTAGGGAAATCCGAATTCAATGCGCGTTCAAAAACTAATAAATATCAAATTGATTAAATGTAACAATCATAGAACTAAATAAACTCACCGATCGCTCGGCACTTTGGTCCAGCACTGCTTGAGTAGCACTTGCAAGCTGCTGGGAAAGTTGCTTGGGATCGGGAGTGAAATGGAATGGGTCCCAACCCCCCACATAATAGCATGGGTCTCCAAATTCTTGTATGGGACCTCTGCAGTGAGCAATTCCCACAAGACCACACCATATGACCAGACATCCACCCGCTCGGAGCAGAGTACGTGGCGAATCATCTCTGGGGCCATCCAGGCCACGGTGCCAGTGAAACTCATTACTTCGCTGACGTTATTCCATTCGCGACTCGTGCCAAAGTCACTTACTTTAACCATGAGGTCTTGAGAGATGAGAATGCTAAAACAATTTTCTATGTTAGATGTCGATCTTCAAGGAGACTAATATTTTTGACCAGATGTTGGCAGAAATGGGGCAAAAATTATAAAAATAATATTATCATCCCTGCAAAATTCCAACCCACAACTCATCAGATTGAACAGATATCCTTTTATTCAAATACTTCAGTTTTCTTTTCTCACTTATTAAGCTAGTTAACATAAACAAAGAAAAGTACACTAAAAAGTTAATCCATCACAAAATAGCTTACTTGGGAGTCTTGAGATCTCGATGAATGATCTTATGGGCATGCAAGTACTCCATGCCAACAGCAATATCTTTAGCCCACTTCAACAGCTGGTTCGGAATGAATAATGCATTACTATGGAGATAGTTGAACAATGGTCCGTATTGACAGAACTCCATAATAACACTGAAGTTAGGAGAAGTTGTGCAAGCACCATAGAAGCGAACTGCGTAGAAAAATCATCATAAGATTTAAATAAAAACATTTTATTTAATGAATTCTTTTTTTTTTAAACAATATTTAAAATTCCTACCAAGATTTGGATGATTCAGCTTCAACAAATGTTTAATGTTCGTCTCATGCTTAGTACGGAGCTGTTTCACAGCCACCTTCTTACCATCCAGCTGTGCACTAAACACCACACCCTGGGCTCCAGATCCCAAGTATAAGAGATTTGTGATCTTTTCAACCGGGATCTCCCAATTGTCTAAAAAAAATTAAACATATCAACAATGAAGTTGTAGCACCTATAATTGTTTTTCAAATTGACAAGCTGATTGGTAGTCAAGCTAATGTAGTCACAGCAAGGGCGGATCCAGCTTTGGCGCCAGGAGGGGGTCACATAGTCGTGGTCAAGTCAAGAACTTATAATTTAATTTTGATAACAATAGATAAAGTAAAAAGTAGGTATTTTTTTAATGTACGGAAATACTGTACTTAAAAGAATTAATTATTCTTTATTGTACACTTGAAAAATTTGACATATAATAACTTGTACATATTGCCATCTTCTCTTGAAGACATCCAGAGAAGCTCTATCACGCACGGAACCAAACGTTTGCCATCATACAAAGTTATTATATTATATTAAACTAATTAAATATTGAAGGTATGTAGTTACATAAAATCTATATGGTAACAAAAAATATAAATAAAATCATTATGTTCAATTAGTGGTCCACCTAAGTCCTGGAACCAGCTCAGGGGGGGGTCATGACCCCCATGACACCCCCTGGATCCGCCGTTGAGTCACAGTACTGTAGTATATACTGTGTGTGTACTATAGCTTAGTATATATATATATACATCACAAATGCTGACCACTGCTTAGAAAAGTGATATGTATATTTTGTGTGGCATAGTCCAGTAGGATTTAAAATTCAATGCAATTTGTTCTAAAGCATATCAGATTTACATTGACACCCTTAAGCCCTACACCTGGTGGAGTTAGTCTTCATAGTAATGAGTAGAATCAAGCAAAATATATGTCTATAACATCAAAAGGTAAAAGTAATATGTTTTATTTTGAAGGAGCATATCAAGCATACAATGCTAAAATCCATTCATGCATTAAACATACTTATTGTATGTTTAATTTTAAGTTATCAAGTTATTCATATTTAAAATGTTTAGGGATATACAACCTAAGATATACAAAGAATATATTATATCATCATCACAATTATCCCTTACTTTTAAAATTAAATAACAGGGAAACTTAAAATTGCATACTTATAGGGTTTTAGCACTATACACTTGATAAGATAAGAATAAATCAATAAAAAATATAAAAGTAGCTATCCAAATTCAATACATAATATTATAATAACAATAAATTAGTATGTATTCAATGTATGAAGATAGAACCAATATGCAGTAGAAAAGGATAGCTGCATGGAAATCAATAATTCCCGGGATAGTTTATAAATACATCTCGGCTTAAAATCAATCACCCCTCACACCACTCACTGGGAAACGCAGTGACCATGAAACAGTACACAACAATTTAACTCACCTTTTTCTTTGATTTTGTCCATTTTACATATCGAGATGACGTTGGAAAAGCAATGGATAACACCACTTATCCAATAATACTTCTCGTCTTCCCATGGTGGAGAATCCAAATCTGGCTCTTTGTTTTTCACTATAATATGTTCGGGATCGCCGACTAACTTCGCCTCATTCATGATTTGCTTGCTTGCTGAATTTAATACACATTTATCACTTGCAATTTTATTGAAATCAACACAAGAACAACTGACACAATAGAGTGGTTTATACAAGTTCTCCCGGTTAACTGATTTTTTTTAGAAATAAAAGCTCAATTGTCAATAGGTAAAGCTCGGCCGACGTAACGCGCAATGTGCGCGCAATTTACAGACGCATCGACGCACAGACTTCGAAGTTCGATGCAAGGGGAATGTTGCCATTTGCCGCCAAACTAAATTGATACATTTTAAATTTCCCTTAATTTCAAGATTATAATTTAAAGGATAATCTTAACTTCCAAATATTATTTTCAATTCAGTTAAAATTAATTTTAAAACAAATAGTCTAGTAACTTTATATATTAATTTAAAACAGTTTATTAAAACACAACACATATTTATTAACAGTTTATTAAAACACAATTCATATTAATTATGTTTCTGTGAAAATATACATATTTGAAATATTTGCCTCATCGATTACTATTAAATTGTTCTAATATTTAAAAAAATAGATAAAGTTGTTATAGCTTATTTTTTTACCAGATGATCATGATGTTTTGAGTGTTATCTGATTTTGTTGTTACTCAAGTATGCAATAAAAAAATAATGAAAATATTTTGTTATTAGGTTAATTACCCTAATTTTTAGGTAAAATACATAAGTTGGCTACACTTTTAAGCCGTGTTAAGGCCAAGTTCCTGGGGTGGTAATAGGGTGAGAACTGAGGGAGATGAAAGGGGTGAAATAGTGGTGGATTGTGTGGGTGGTAGACTCTAGGTGATTCACCAAAGAAAATAAATCAGTTGAATCGCACGTAACTGCGTAATTACCGTCATATCAGTTACCAGTTAAAACTTGATCAATGCAGAAAAATGCACAAGTTTATCTCCTAACTAATAATAAATATAAAGTATAGACTTTTTATTATCCATGCGAATATAAAACAAACAATATACAATAGTTTAGGTACCTAGGTTCTACTTCCTTTTCAATACTAATAGTACAATTCGTTTTGGAAGACATTCAATATAAAAAATTGCCATAAAGAAAAAATATTTGGTACCTATTTTGTTTAGGTATTTATCTACTATTCATTATTTTTTGGAGTTTCTCGATAATTTGCGACTTCATTTTTTAATTTTATTAGATACTACACATAATACATATTATCTATATCTCTTCTAATGAAACATATTTATATAATAATTGAATAAATAGAGACGAGCTTTTATCATTGAAATTTAATCAGTTTACGAGTTCGGCCGAAGAATTTGTTTTCAGATAACAATATTCTTTTATCTTAAATATTTGATTAATTAGTTAATTATGGGATGAAAATAAGAAAATAAGAAGACAAAATAATTTCCATTTAATAAATTAATTGGAAGGTAAAATCTAAAGGTCATTTGATTGTTCTTGACTGTAGTTTAAAAAAAGAAAAATTTATTAAGAGGTAATATTGTCTTTTACCTACTCAATTAACGCGAGTATCACACTCGTACGAGTACTTGTCTACGTCGTACGTATAATGTCAACTATGCATACTCGTATCTATACTAATACTAGCCGTCCCCGCCCGCCAGCTTTGCTGGGCGAATTGTAAAGGATAGACGAATATGAACTATCCACATAAATTTGAAAAAAAAAATGGTAAAGGGTTGATGGAATTCAAAAAATGAATAGCCTAAAACCTTCTACAATTAATTCCGCGTCGAATGGTCATGGTATCATGCCGATCGGTCCAGTAGTTTTCAAGTTTATCGATAACTAAGAAAAAAAAAGTTGCTTATATATATATAGATTACAAAGAGGAAATATTTGTTTTTTTGTAAAGATTTTACTCAAAAAATAATCGACCTATTTTTCTTTTACCAATAGAAAGATATCAGCGAGTAACATAGACTATTTTTTTTTTGGGTAGTGTACATAATATCTATATTGCACCCGTGCGAATCAGGGGCGTGTTGCTAGATCTCGTATATTTTGTTTGGACTACATTATTTTGACAAAGTTTATAACTAATGGTATGGAACATACCTATGCATGTAGTCGGCATAGTTTAATCTATTTCACTACTCCGGCTACAAATTGATTGCGCAATGGAAAATGTTTATAATTGCAGCGACCTTAGATAATATATCTCTCTCCGTGTCAGCGTCTATATCGGTCGCATTTGTGCGCGGTGTAGGTATTGCAACTTGTTAATATTCGATAACATGTCGTATGTCCCATCTCCCAAGAGCCATAAACAACTATTAATGTTTGAATTTTTATACAAAACTAAATATACGTATTAGATGAGCTAAGTATTGTACAGATTTGCACTACAAGACTTCTTTTACAGGAAGAAATAAAGAGATAATCGATTAAAACACGAGAAAACGGTCGACAAAATTTTGACGCGGTTATCATGCTAGGCCGGCAGGAGAGGTGTGCTCTGCTTGCTGACCGGCCGAAGTGCACTGTGCTGTGCTGAAAGTGGCTTAGGGTGTTGACCAGGCATACGTGCTCGCTGCATGCTAGTGGACAGGATACCCGTTGTAGCCGAAGGTTCTGGCTGGCTGTGACTTGGTTGCTGCTGATTGATGTTGTAGGAAGGAATGATGGCTTCTCGATGTTCAGAAGTAGGTGTACTTTGGAGATTTGGAGTGTTTGGTTTGAGGCGAAGAGTACTGTCGAACTAAGTCCAAACATGAATGGTACCAATGCACTGCTTATCTTGAGTGGTATATAGTAGTTGTACAGAGCAAGAATTAGTATTTTTTGTATACAAAAACTGCGAATAATTTGAATATTTTGCATTATTTTTAGAATCTGTAGTCTATCCGGTTTCACCCATAGGTATGGGGTGAATTCGGATTTATATTATTTTTATTAAAATCGTTTTAACTTGTAGTTAATAAGATCGATCTCAAATATTTTCATGCTAAAGTTACGCCTAAGGTTTACTTAAACATTTCTGATAAATATTACTTATCTCAATAAATAAGATAGTGATTTATTTATGTCTTTATCTTAACTATCCGGTGTCCCCTAACCTTCCCCTAGTATATTATGTAGTGTACCTATTGTATGATTTGTTGTGTATTATTTATTGTTTATATACTATGATATCTACACACACACAAACACGCATTTTATGTGATTGTTGTTCACCAAATTAAAAGTAGTAGAATCAATTTCTTTCAAACCTTTGCCGAATGCAATTTTTTTTTAAGTACAAAAAAAACTTATAGGGCCCTATAACTGTAATATGTATCAAGCGGTCAATTGATTGTGTAATATTATACTCCGTAATAATTTTTTACGTATAGATGTTAACTTTGCGTCTCACTCGAAATCGTTGCCTGCCTAGCAGGGCCGGATTTAGGGGAGGGCATCCGGGGCTACTGTCCCGGGCCTCCACAAAAGAGGGGCCCCCACAATACAGATTTCGGAAATAAATCTTTTAAATTCCGGCGAGCGAACACTAGTAAACAACTTTTCCTTTGATATTTTTTTACCTTGACCTACTGAACATGAAAATAATTTTCCTCCACTTTTTTGTTGCCCGAGGCCTTCACACCTTTAAATCCGGCCCTGCTACGTAGCATGACCGCCACTAGATATCTCGCGGACGAGAGAAGACAAACTAAGATGTAAGATATCTCGAATCTCGATATATTATATCTCGACATCGACAATTTTGATAGGAAAGATATCTCGACAAATATATCTATTTTTGATTGTAATTGTCATGTTAGACCCAGAAGAAATAAATAGATAAGTAATCGATTAAAATACGAGAAAACGGTCGATAAAATTTTGTTGCGGTTGTCATGCTAGGCCGGCTGGACAGTGGACATGTCCACTGGCGTCTTGCGCGGTCGCCGTTTTGTAGATCTTACTATTTATTAGGTGGCGTATCTATCATCTCGCATCTGAATATGTGACAGTATCCATTGTGGAGAGCAATATCAACAGATTAGCTGCTATAAAATTATATTTCACGAGTTATATACTTTTAAGAGGACAATTTACAGCTTATTATGTCAACTTTAACACATGGCAGCAGTGGATTAGTTACAACAAACGGTCCTATAACATTCTCAGAGAACGATATTATTTTAAGCGATGTTTGCAGAGGCTGCAGTTTCAGACTTTTATGCCGTGCTTCGTTGTAGAATCCCCAGTTTTTGGGAAACTACGTAGTATGATTTAGTCCGAGTCGAGTTTCTGCAATTTTGTGCAGAAACAAAGCGAAAACTACACCGAAAACTTTTTACTTGTTAAACGATATGTCAACATTTATATTAGCGCTTTTAGTTTAGTAGTATCCGTAAGGGGCGCTGAAAAAAATACAATGACGTAAAGTTAGTTTTATTTTTGAAATTTTGTCTTATTTTTTATATCACACTTTAAATATGTATATCTACGTGAGAAAGAAGAAATATATCAATATAAGGTATTAAGAAGGCTACGTGGTCGAGGTCAGTGAATTCAGGATTATCTAATAGACTCGTGGCACCGGTGGTATGGTTTTCACTTCGTCGTCCAAAGTCTTATCAATGACAGGTCTATAGCTGATGGTCACTTTGCCCGTCGCTAACTCAAGATGCGAGAGACTATGCTTGCGCCAATGTTTCTCAATAGGTTTTTGAGTCTGAAACAAAGAACAAAATATAACTAAAGTGTAGTTATTTATTTATGATTCCTTACAGCTAACAATATGTATAGAGTTATATGTAGATAGGGTGAAATGTAGATGTACTATACACAAAAAGTTATGTTATTCTCTGATAATGTAGCTATCTATCTATTGGTGAATGATTTTTTTTAAAATCGGTCCAGTAGTTTTAAATCGTAACAGACAAATGAATGATTTGAGAACTGGCGGTAAATGTAAAATTGGAAGTATGTAAGTATGTAATAGTATGTGTGTGTATGTGTGTTTAATGTGTATGTGTATTTTTTTATTGACGTTCATAAGTGTAGGTACATTGTGTAACCTAAACGAATAAATGATTTTTGAATTTGAATTTTAACATCCATCCAAACAAATAATCTTTCATCTTTATAATATTAGTATAGATAAAAACAGAGTCGATACGACAATTAAAAGGAATACTAATAATAATTCAATAGCATGTTTGTAGTGTAAGACAAAAGCGAGAAATACTTCATACTTAAAAAAAATCCTTTATTAATTAAAGATATGAGTAAGTTAAGTGGTAAGTAAGTGTGTGTGAATGTGTTTGTTAGGGTATAAATGTTTAAATAACGGTGTGAGGATGTAAATAAAAATAAAACTATGAAAAGATTAATAAAGTAATCTGAATGACTAAGTATTACTGTTAACGAAACTAAAATGTTGGTGTTGTTCCCACGAGAATGTAAGTGAGTGCTCCTACTTCACCATACATTCTGCTGATAGAGGACAAATCTTTGTTTTTATTTATTTTTATTTTTTCGTTTATATATACTCGTATATTTTTCGATTATTATAAGTAGTTAATTTCTTAAAGATGTCATGTGGAACATGGTGTAATGGTTGCAGCTCCTTACAAAACATTTGTAAAACAAAAACTTGGCGATTAAAAAAGAGTGGCGGCGAGTTTCTTGCCAGTTCTTCTCGTCCGCTCTACGCCCTTGATTTGTGAACTGGCAGTAAATGTAAAACTAGAAGCATTTAATATGTATTTTTTATTGACGTTCATAAGTGTACATTGTGTTACCTAAATGAATAAATGATTTTTGAATTTTGAATTTTTAAAGTGATGGCAGCGGGCGCTTAAAAGGCTAGTTACGGCTCTTAGAAAAATATTATTTATTAATTATTTTTTCTTCATAGAAATGTTTTCAGTAGACTGCTACTAAAGAGCACCGAAGGGTCAGGGCATGTTTGTATTTACTATTTACGGACTAATAAGACCTCTGTATTTTTATTTTATACAAAATTGCTTTAAAATAAACGCAAAAACAACTAATTAGTATTGCTAAGTAACGGCACAGAATAGCTGGTTGTTGACATAAAAAATAAAATAGTACTAAGGTTGTTGTAAAATATTATTACATTCAATAAATAATAATTGGTGGGCGTAGCTAGAATTTGTTTAGCTGGGGGCAGGCAAAGAAAACTAATAATATATTGTTTTAATCGTGGTTTTAAGCTTTTTATGACGTGAATTAGATTATTAAAGAGGTAGTAAAATATTTGATAATTATATATGTCATTATCATTTAAACAAACAATTTTAGTAGTATGATCCGAATATTTTCATGTGAGGGTTTTTACGATTTCAATTGTGGCCTAAAACCGGACGAGTGATTTGATCGACTTCAAATAGCATTTATGAATAAAGAATCTTCAGGGGGCTAGCACGAACAACTATCGAAAAAGTATTCGTATCGTCGAACTGTCATTTGTATGAAATTTCAAATGATTTCTCACACAACTGACAGTTTGACGATTCGAATACTTTGTCGATAGTTGTTCCTGCTGGCCCTTCTGAAGCAACCATCTGCCATTGGCTTTTGCCATATTCAATAATAAATTATCTCTAAAAAAATAGTTTTTCAATTTCTCAAAAATTTTTAAGTGTCCCACGTAACAACTCGTAATGGGACCTCTATGATGCATTGAGCGACTGACAACAACCCCCTCCCACCCTGCTTTTATATTATACACAAACCAAAACTAATTACATTAATAAACGAGATAGGAGATAATAAACGAAATACCGCTGGAGCTGAGTTTTATGACATTTCAGTGTTTCTTTTGTGAAACCGAAGTGAATTTACGTGCTTTTTCAACTTATATAGGGGCTGAGTTACTGTTGGGTGAACGGCATTCACGTATTGGGAGCCGTAGGCAAAGTCGTTTTATTTTTTAAATAGACGAACAGCCGACATTGTTTTAATTAAAAAGGACTATGCTGGTTTGTTTTCATGGGAACACCTCCGTGGCTCAATGGTAAGAGCAACGCGTTTAGCGCCGGTGGTCCTGGGTTCGAATCCCGGGGAAACAAGATTAAAATATGTGTCTGCATAGAAGGCTGATCACCTACTTGCCTGTACAGAATAATGATCAGTGAAACAGATACATAAATGGGTCTGCCTCATGCCAAAATAGGGGGATTCACTAAGCATGTTTGTTTTATTTCGACAGACGAGTATGAGATTCACCTGATGATAAGAGATACTAAGCAGATGATATTATTTGACGAGCTCGTTGGCGCGTTCGGTAGAACACTTCCGTGCGCTCGATCGATGGGTCGTGGGTTCGAAATCCAACGGGATGACATACATGTTTATAATTTTCTGTATGCATGGCTTCCCCAAGTCTGGTAACTTCAGGTACTGAACGGGTAGGAATATCGAAATTCCGACGGGGTAACGAACTACCGTTCATTGATGGAAAATCTGTGAAGTGCATATTGTGCATAATTGTCTGATGATCTGTAGCTGGGGTATCCCCTACCATCTAGTGAACCTTATACTCGTCTATCGATATACGACATAAAAAATTAAAAAAAAACGTGTGCTACTGGTCTTTTTTTATTTTTAGTTCAAGCATTCGGTAAACCTAGACTTCGAAACACGCAAAATCACGGCTTTTATATCTATGAACGTTGATACGTGGAACTCAGATGGATTTTAGATAATTCACCAACCCAACCGTTGCTATGCCAACTATTTTTCGTTCTAAACCAGACGTACTGACGTATACAAAACTTTATTGGAATGTTACAAACCAATTGTTTTACCCCTATACCAACGAGCTATTAATTATTTGGATTCTTTCATACTCGTACATTCATACAAACTCTCTCCCTTTGGGGTAGGCAGAGATCACAGAATTCCATATGCTTTCTAAACGCTCGTCCATTTCGAATTATACTTTTGACCTGGTATGGTATAATATAATATATTCTTCGGTATTCAATAAAATAAAATAAGATTATTATTTTGTTTAGTTGTCTTCTAGTTTTCTGCCATCATCATAAGAAAATATGATGTCTCTACGTAAAATTTTATCATGACATTTAATAACTGAGATTTTTGTAACTTTCAAGTAAATTTAACCTAAATTTTCTAATGTTTAAGATTTCTGAACAAAAATAAAGAATAGAAAAACATGTAAATATAATAAGAATATTTGTCTAGTAATACCACAGTAGACAACGAATTTCGATTGGTTCGTCTCATTACTCTCAACAAAGAACAAATTCCACAAACAAAATGTTTACGAGATTTTTCCGCATTCGCAATTGGAAGGGTGCCTTAATGGACCCCGACAATTAGCCGAAAACTAGAGTAGAGCTTACATGTTATAAAATATCAAATGGGAAAATAATCCCTACACAGTATAATTTAAACACCTCCATTTCGTCTGCTCTATAGTTTGTACGCTAATCTCCAAAACTACGGTAGGTATTTTCATTACATTGAACTAAAATTTCGCTCTAGTATATACTAGTTATTACTAGAGGGGACTACGAGGAACTGTAAAATACATTGTATTTCATTTCATAAATTTCTTTTCATTATGAATAAATATTAAACTAATGGATACTTCTATACTAATATTATAAAGAGTTTAAGTTTTTGAAGTTGTAGAGTAATCTCTGGATCTACTTAACCGATTTTAAAATTCACATTAGTTTTTTTTTTTTATACCCGTCCGAAACCGGGACGTGTTGCTAGTATATTATAAGGGTTTAGTTTCTGAGGAATCTGTAATTTTTATTAAAATGTAATTTCCTTCACATCTGACTTCTTCAAGTATTAAATGTATTGGTTTCGTCTGGATACTACCCTTCAAATCTCCGCCTTCCGATAGGTCTCGGGTTCGAACCCCGCGAAACGACAAGTTTAAAATTTTCTGTAAACATGTTTCCCTACGTCAGGTCACTATGCTATTGAATGGTTGGGAGAAATATAAAAACAATCCGATCGGTTGACTAACGTTAAATGATTACAAAACTGTGAAGTGCATCTTTCGCGTTTCGGTTTGAGCCTATGCATTTCCGAAACTCGAAGTAAAACAGCACATGATTGACTAATCCTGGGGCTGAGGTACAACCTGTCATCAGGCTCGAGTATGAACGACTTGCGAGAAAGTATTTGTATCATCAAATCAATATAATATAATATAATCAATATGCGCTAATTATATTAAGTTTAAATTGTTTGTTTTTTCTCTGTAAGTGATTTAATGTAAATCTTTTGAGAAAATAAATGTCTTTATGTCTTTAACCGTAAATATTTCAAATCACTAAATAGTATAAAACAAAGTCGCTTTCTCTGTCCCTTTGTATGCTTAAATCTTTGAAACTACGCAACGGATTTTGATGCGGTTTTTTTAAATAGATAGAGTGATTGAAGAGGAAGTTTTATATGTATAATAATAACAGTTTTTCTGTAGTGTATTTAGTATCAGCATTGCACCGGTGCGAAGCCGGGGCGGGGCCACGGATACTTTCCCACAAGTAAGGTACGCAATGCAATTTTCTTCCCTATTGCATATAATTAAATTAAACCAATAAATGACTTGCATGGTCTAAATAACACGTAACATTCTTGATCTGATAACAATAATTTGGTGTAAACAGCATAATATCCGCAAGTAAACAATTACTTACAATTCTAGGATGTCAATTATTACGCGTAAATGATTACATTCAATTATGGATCTTGTATTTAGAAGTAAATTGTATCGATACCTCCTAGATGTATTTTAAAGATAATTTACAGAATTGGACAATTATGAAGGTTGGATTTTATTGATATCAAACTAATTCAAATTAAATAAATAATTTTTTTAACAAATATTGAAAGCTCTTGCTTCGCTATAAAATTGTTTTGCTGATACTTGTTTTTAACTGAGATTTAAAATGCATTTATACCTAACGGCAATTTTTTTTTCTTTTTTTTAACAATGATATTAAAAAACGTACCTATATATGAAAAAACCAAAATAGCAAAATTTTAGTTGACTCAGTATACTTAAGAGGTATCGGTATTATGTAAATGGACCTTTATTATTGCTAGGCCCTCTGACATCAAAAGTAATATACCGATTGGCGAAGGGAACTTATACACACCTTTTTTAAAATAATATTATAGTACAACTAGCGACCCGCCCCGGCTTCGCACAGGTCTAGATTTTTTGACAAAAAAATTAGGGGTTGGTAATAGAAGAGTGAAAATATAGGGATGTATGTATTTTTAATGCCACATTATAAAAAAATAAAAACAAAAAAATTCGTCCAAAAATTAAAAAAAAATATTTAAGGGTGAACAACCCTAGGGGTATGAAAAATAGATAGTAGTAGCCGATTCTCAGACCTACTGAATACGCATATAAAATTTGGTAAAAATCGGTAAAGCCGTTTCGGAGGAGTACGGCAACTAACATTGTGACATGAAAATTTTATATATTAGACTAGATAGTAGAATTATTCTCACCTGGCCTTCAGTTGATTTACTATAGTCTAGTTCATCTTCGCGCTTTGGAAAGTCATCTCGAAAATGTGCACCTAAAAAAAACGTTTAAAGAATTCCATAGTAATCCAGTCTTTTAGTATATTGAAATACGTTCAGTTAAAATCTGATACAATAGTTACAAACAGTACTATGTAAATGTTAGAGTTAAATGCAGGTCATTGGTCTATAATATTGTTTTTTATTAACGCTAGTATCACACATTTAAATAATATAACATTTACTGAATAAAAATGCGATGTATTTTTTATACCGACGCGGACGCGACGTTTCGAATGCTTTTCAGAAAATGTATTCACGGGCGAGGTTTTTCGGTTGGTCGAAGCGTTTGGCTTGTCTAAAGTGTGTTCGCAATTTCACATACTGCTGACTAAGAGTGACGTTTGTGTTATCAACCACTCTATCACTCTTGATATATCAGATATCGGATATCAATTCGCAATGTTAAGTCGGTTCGAAATAGTGCTTTTATTTTGCTTAATTTAGGGTAAACCACACTCGTTCTTCAGTTTATAAATCACCGAATCAGTAGCCCTAAAATAATGAGCAAATGAAGATCCGAGCGGATAAGGGAAATGCGATAGTCGTGTATCCATAGCCATACGTCAGATTATGAACACAAAATGTTCTAATTTCTTTTAGATGTTTATTTCTACCTACAAGAAAGATGAAGTATAACAGCGAACAATGTAATGACAAAAACATCATTCAAGTCGTAGATGTCCATGGGCGGTGGTGATTACTTACCATCAGGTAACCCACCTGCTCCGTTGCCTGCTCTGAAAAAAAAATTCTTTAAAATCCCAATTCCTATTTTGATAAAGCCTCTTCAAGATTTTCGACAATTTATGGTAAAGGATTTTAACATAATTTCATGATTAAGATGACGTTAATGTAGCAACATTAATTGTACCTCTACTCTCAGTGCGATTTCTTGCGCAAGCCACGACCTGTACAGCCGATTGCAACATATTCTGGAGCTCGAGGCATTCAATCAAATCAGTGTTAAAGTTCAGTTTACGGTCAGTCAGCTTCAAGTCAGCAAATGATGCGTACCACTTCTGTATCTCCGTTTGAGCTGTAGTAAATAAACACATATATACGCCTCTTTCCCATTGGGGTAGGCAGAGACCACGGAATTCTATATGCTCTGTTCCTTGCACACCATTTTCGCTTCTTCAACTTTTATCAATGTAAAAACATAAAAATAGCACATCCAAATAGGTTGAGATACACTACTTTACAATTATTTATCTATTTATTTTACCAAATACATACTGCAAGTTTCTAGGTACTATCTTACTAAATAAATATATATCTCTTTTTATTACATCAAAAAAAATATTTAATTATTTGGCTATCTTATTGTTTACATGAGTATGTCTGGGTTATTATTCGTTTTTATTGTTTTAATGTGTTATTTAAAAAAAATCATTATAATACTGACGAAAATATTTGTAGTAAGAAAACTTTTGACGGCCTCGTTGGCACGTTTGATAGATTGCATACCTCGAGCTCTGATGGATCGTGGGTTCGAATCATACCGGGACCACATGTTTATAATTTTCTGTAAGCATGTCTTCGTGTCTGGTAACTTCGGGTATTAAACGGGTGGGAGGAATATCTAAATTCCGACCGGGTAACCACCATCAGACAGTTTCCGTCTCAGTCTATAAGATTCCGAGTGGTTTGAAGTGAAAAGTAGGTCAATAGCGCATCATTGACTGATGTTCTGTGGCTGGGATATCACCTACCATCAAGTGAACCTCATGCTCATATCTAACATAAAACAAAATAAGCTTCAGCTCACATAAGGAACACAGTTATTTTATATTATACTAAACTTTCTTGTGTCTGTCTTAATCCATACTAGTTTTATATCATATATAACTAAATAATTTTCTGTATACCTGTAAAATTTTCCAAGCATTTATAAAATACAATAGATTGTCCCTCATGCTTATAAGTACCTTAAAGTGTTCTTATTATTTTAATACTAGTAGAGGGGTCATTCAACTATTTCATACCTTTCATGAAAATCTACAATTCCGAAGGGCACCTACACACCCTGCCATTCTCAAGTCTCAACTACTTTTACTCTGGCCGGAAGTCTACATATCTGACGTTACCCAACATAAGCTTAGTAATAACCTTCATCTAGCAATTTCGCCTCTCTGAAAACACCGCACTTATTCTGCATAGTAGTTCTCATGTTCAATCTAAGATCATGCGGTAGAACACTGCCGTTCGCGTTTCTAATCTTTTCGAGGTTGTCGATGGATGCGTCACAAATGTTCTGAAATTAATAGGAAGTAAGAATTCTGCCGTCTAACTTAGAACTATTATGTGGGTATTAATCTACCAATATTAAAAAAATATGGTGAAAATCTATGGAGCGCGTTAATCAGCATTTCCCAAAGTGGGCGATAACGCCCCCTTGTGGATGCTGCAGGCCTAAAGGGCGGTAAGAGACCCCAAAAACAAACTTATTAAATAGCATCAGATCCATCCCTCACATTAGTTTTTATATAAGAATCGATTATGTTTGTCACCTTAGCTCTTGCGAGTTATAGTAAAATTCTCGTTAGAATTAATGTTTAATCTCCGCTAATACAGCTCACAATAATTAATTAATTTAATTTGGAGTTAAAGTGGTTTTTAAGTCGGTGAAAAAATGGGGGCGCTAAAAAATAATTTATTCTCAAAGTCGGCAGTAGATGAAATAAGTTTGGGAACCCCTGGCGTTAATGATTAGATTACTAAATATACCAGCTACTCTAAAAATAGTGTTTCATTATTAGAAAACCGTAGCATATTGTTTAGACCATTTATGCTATAAAACATCCCTCCCACCTCAATACACACCAGCTTCAGAGTATTTTTTTGATTTAATATCGCATCCTGTCAGCGGTTCGTGAATATTATGTTTAAAAGAGAGCCCCACAATTACATCTATGTTTCCTCAATACCATATAAAAATGTTTTTATCAAGTTAAAGGATAAAAATGGGTCAGTTACTAAGTGTATCAATGCATGAATGATTATACATGGTTCAATTCCGGTTGTGCATCGCCTGGTTTGGAAATGTTTCCAATATTGACGCCAATAGCTTTTCCAAAGACCACGACATCGAGAATGGAGTTAGCTCCGAGCCGGTTCGCGCCGTGACAGTTGCTAACTGCCTCCCCAGCCGCATGGAGTCCTGGTATCACTTCATCGCAACCGTCTTTGTTGATGATTGCCTACATTTTATGATTAAATCAACATTGTATTTTAGAGATCACGCCTGTCAATAGTTTTTGTGTTGAACCCTCAGATTAATAGACTTGTTTAGCAAATTTCTGAAGAAAATTTAGCATAAGGTATTGTAATTAAGTAACCATTGACATCATGAACATCATAATATGAAGCTTTCTTTCCTATTTTAAGCATTTAATTAAATAAAGTAAAATTAAAACATAAAAAGAATTTATAAAGAAACCTTCATAACAGATAGTGGAATGTTATAGATCAAATTATTTCATTCAAATCACCTTGACGCATGGAAGTCCAGCACTGTAAGATTTACGTACAACAAAATTGTAGAATGAATTGTCGCCTTCACTATTTTCAACTAATAACGACCTCGTTGGTTTCAAATAACGAGCCTATAAATTTTAAAAAAGCCGACAATGCATCTGAGCCATTTAAGTCGCGGATGTCCATGGGAGTTGGTGATTACCATTATATAACCCACGTGCTCGGTTGTGTGCCTTGTAATAAAACACTATATATAAAAAAGAAGTACCTAACCATATTTGTAGATTTGTTTAAAAGCATTAATTGATAATTTAAGAATAATGATAGACAAACTGCCAATCATTAAAAAAATATAGTTTAATAGATAAGGACTAATTAATGTCAAAGTTTAACTCAGTCTTGAATTTGGTTTTAACACGTGTTATGCGGCAGTGACTAAAACTTGGTTTTTATAATACTTAAGGCTTTTATTTATAAAGTTTTATTATAATACAAAATAGCAGAGATGTTTTAGTAATGGAATCGGAAATAGAAGTTGTTAGAAAGGATCGGGACTTGGTATTTAAAGGGTCGAATTGGAGTAGGGATACGTTAAGGGAACAAACAATGTCATTAACTAATCTTAACTTGTCACTACGTTAATATAAAGAAATGGTACACAACAAAGAAATAGTAATTAGTACATAGTAAACATAAAGATAAACAATACAGTAGAAATATAGTATACAGAAATATAGTAGGTAGTAGAGACTACATAACACACGGTCCAACCACATTAAAGAAACTGCACAGCTTTCAAAAATAAATTGTAACTTGAATAGGGTCTTGGACCTACTAAGAGAATATTATAAAAATCGATCCTTAGAATCATTAATCGGCCAATTACTCGACTCTCAAGAGTTATTACCTCTCCTTTGTAATTAATCGCGATACCTCCCATGGTGTAATGTACGGTAGGTATGACAGGAACTGGTTGAGTCAATACATCAACACCAGTGAATGTGTATGCTGTCTCCGAAATGCCAGGCAATTGTTTCATAATCACTTCTGGCTTCAAGTGATGCAATTGAAGGAAGATGTGATCTTTCTTTGGCCCCACTCCTCTTCCTGAAATAACTTTCCATTATGGCTTACAGAGTGTGATAGAATATTGCAACTTTTCTTCTTAACCATGAATTTATTAGTTTAAATTGGCAACATTATCGTAGCTTTTGTATTAAATTCTTTCATATTTAGTTATTGTATTAAAACGTTAATGTTGGTTCGTGAACTACTTGCCAGATGACTCGTTAAGCTGTAGGTTCAAGCGATGGAATTACATCATCTATACATAAAGATAGATAGAATATACTTTATTATCACACAACATTATACAGACAAAAGATATAGAAGGTATACGTGGATCGTTAAAGTATCCGTTTTAGGACTAAAATCGTGTGATTTTCAAAGCTTTTATTTTTCACCTTACTCCGATTTTGGTCAATAAACTTTTCCCAACGTTTCTCCCATCAAAGCGCTAAAATCGTGTGAAACAACAAGCTAATAAATAAAAACTAAACTATAAATCATTATAAAATTCAGCATGGTATCATTGGATCAATGCTACATATTTTCAAAAACAGGTACATTTTGATTAACCCTGATATAATAAAACAGTAGAATCAAAATGTCTATACAATGAATATTACCAGAAATTGAGAGGGGACGATGAAAGACAGGGAACAGTATACATATTATATTTTAAATCAATGATTTATGCATGTATCATATTATAACATAGATTGCGCTTAGTCTGGAGCAACGTCACAACTTTTTAAAGGCCGGTAACGCATCTGCAAGCTCTCTGGTGTTGCGGATGTCTATGGGCGGCGGTGATCACTTGCCATCATGTGAGCCGCCTGCCCGTTAGCCCTTATACTATAAAAAAAATTGGTTTCATCAAAATCGGATGTCGGAGAGAAAGGTTATCTCCATTCAATTTGCTTATCACCTCAGCTTATGATGAAGCTCACGCGAATGAAATTGCGAGCACCAGCTAGTTACTAATAAGTGTGGAAATTAAATATAACCATTTCTTATCTCCGTAGCCATAGATCTGGATACTACATCTCGGCTCGCCAAGTCTTTCGCTTTAGGCGCATATTTCTCCATAAAACGTTGACCTTCGCTGTTCACGAGAAAGCCACCTTCACCACGACATCCTTCAGTCATCAGACACCCAGATCCATACATACCTAAAAAAATGTATATTCTCGCTCTGTTATAAAAAAAAACCTAATAAGATTTTTTATAAGCTATTTAGCATAACTAAAATCTACTCTCTGCCAAGACAATTTTTTTGTATTTATTTATAAAATAAGTGGTACAGTTTGTTAAGTTGAAGTACTGACATTTTGGTAAAGTTATATGTTTAAGCACTAATGTAAAGGAAGCGTAGTGTTGCAATGTGTCATAGTCGACTCCATAAAAACTGTTAATAAATAATGCTTTGAAGTAAATAAAACATATTTTTTTACTTTTTAGTTTAACGGAATGTAGTTGTAGTTTTGAAGTCCGTTTTTGTTTTTTGATTAAAAATAGTTTTATTTTTAATTTTTTATTGGTAGTGTATTTTGTAAGCTCATTAATCCTTACATAATAATTTAGTATGCCTACCACTAAACGTGCTGCTCAAATAAGACAGCGCCGTGAAAGGAACCACAAACCAAAACATCATCCGTGCTACATAAGTATATTTTTGTTTTTGTTGATTTTCTAAAAAGTACTAAAACAATTTCGATTAAAAGTATATGGGACATCCATCCATAACTTGCGGAGTTATTGCGTAACAAACATACAAAAAAAGCAACATACAGACGAATTGAGAACCCTTGTCGGTTGATAAAATTGTCAAAGAGTAATCTATATATATAAAAGAGATTCCCACATATATATTGACTCATCACGGTATCTCTGGAACCATAAGGCGTAGCGACTTGAAATATGGTAGGAATATTCCTTTCGCCGAGTAGAGGTCAGCTAAGAACGGATTTTACGAAATTCCACCCACAAGGGGGGTTGCGGGGGCAATTGCTAGTCAAGCATAATTGTCAAGCGTTGTACCAGTAGGATGGAACTGAATGAACTCCATGTCTTGCAGCGGAAAACCGAGTCTTGTGAACATTGAACAGCCGTCGCCCGTACAAGTGTGGGCAGCTGTACACGAGAAGTACATTCTTGGATATCCACCAGTGGCTATTACTGTGTTCTTAGCTTGAAATCTGTATTCATTACATTTGTTTGAGATTTTTATTATCTGATAACACAATATGATATACTATATTATACTAATATTATAAATAGGAAAAATTTGTTTGTTTGTATGTATGTTTGTTTGATTAGATTTAACTCAAAAACTACTGGACAGATTTTAAAAATTATTTCACCAATAGATAGCTACATTATCAGCGAGTAGCATAGGCTTAAACTTTTTTAGTACATCTTCATTGCACCCGTGTGAAGCCGGGGCGGATCGCAAGTTATATGATATATTCAGTACCTATATTATTATTAAAACCAATACCATTGTTATTTCGCATACTATATAATGTTGTATTCTCCTGAATGATAATGAAAAAAAGCTTTATTTATATACTATAAAATAATGTAGCTTTTCGTTTCCATCATGGAACATTTAAACGTATAATAAATTATTATTAGTGTTTAGTATTTGTGTGTGTGTTTTAGTGTTATTTACATATTTCAGGATAAATTGTCATGAGTTAATAGATAACATCTACATGACAGTCATGATTTTCTACAAGTCCTACAGATGTGCTTTAAATCATAATTACTGTATCACGATATAAATCTTTTTACCTAATAGCTTTAAAACAACAAATAAGTAATATCTTACTTATATCTAAAAAAAGAATAAAATTTTGGTCTGTAGTCGTATGATATTTACATCGAAATCATTAGTAGCCTCTTACAAACCGATGTAAACTGCTATCATCCATATCCATCGCAAGAGCCCCAACAACTGCACCCTCCTGCATCAACAGATCCAGAACGAAGAACTCGCTAAAGAGTTTGATGTTCTTGAACTTGGTGCTGTAGCCATATAGTGTATGAAGTAATGCGTGACCCGTGCTACAATTATATATGTATATTAATCTCAGTATTTAAATTTTAAATTGCGTGATACTAGAATAAAAAATCCATTTCACAATAGAAAGTTAGTGCCTTTATGTTCACCAGTTGCAAAGATCGTCTTAAACATCGGAAAGGTTTTTATGAATACATCCAAAAGCACTTCCTAAAAGGCCTATTAATATCAGCTATTAATATCGTGTCTGTACTCGTCGTTTAGTTAGACGTCCACCAGTTTTAGTTTGCAAAATCTATAGGTATTTAGGCAGTTACTAAATAAATTTTGCAGCAAATGCCATTTTTCATATAACTGTCAAACTATTTAACTATGCTGCTGAAGCGTCGAGCTGAGAATAGAGTTGCTTAGACACTACCATTTTTTGTATAATTACTAACAGACTATTCATCTTTAACTAGATGCCGTAGCATCGAGCTGAAGGTAGAGTTGCTTAGAGAATTGTATGTGTGAGGTAACATATTACAGTATATACATACCGGTCAGCAACAGCACAAGTACGCTTCGCGATTTCCTTGCCACAATTCTTAGTACCACCGCCGAAGGAACGCTGGTAAATCTTTCCTTCTTGGGTTCTGGAGAACGGCATTCCCATGTTCTCCAGCTCAAAGACGCAGTTCGGCGCATCGCGTGTCAAGTGCTGAATCGAATCCTGTAATAGAATCCCTTATTTTATTCAAATTCCAAAATCAAATTATTTATTCAATTAGGTAAAACAATGTACATTTATGAACGTCAATATAAAAAATTAAATGCTTCTAATTTTACATGCACTGCCAGTTCTCTAATCAAGGGCGTAGATCTGATGAGAAGAACTGGCAATAAACTCTCCGCCACTCTTTTTAATCGCCAAGTTTTTTGTTTTACAAAAAGTTTGTAAAGAGCTGCAACCATTACACCATGTTTCATTTTTGACCCTATCTATACAATTTTTAATAAGCTTATAAGGACAGAGTATCTGTAGAGATTAGAGAAAAAGTCTGAGATTGTCTTTGAAAATAAAAATGGTCCTTCGAGCAAAACTTTTTTATGATGGATGTAATTTTTTTAATTAACAAATTTATCGATTCATTGACAAAGAGTATTTTTATAAAAATTTTTGGAAAATTATCAAAATTTAGAAAAGACAATATATAAGTTAGAGGCGTTTTTTCATTACTCAACAAATTTTTATTAGTAGCAATAAAAAACTAACTTGGTCTCCAAGCCAATCAGAGCCCTTAACGGTGTCGTAAAAATGCCATCTCCAGTCATCCTCGTGCATACTACCTGTATGTATACAACTTATTAAATAGAGCTTTTTGTTCCCGTCTTTTTTTGTATGTTAGATATCGACAGACGAGCATCCGGTTCACTTAATGATAGGTGATACCTCAGCCACAGTATATCAGTCAATGATGCGCCTTCGACTTATTTTTTACTTCGAGCATTCGGAAATCGAAACGCGCAATATGAACTTCACGGTAAAAAAATGTGAAGTTATATCTATTTTAACACTTTTTTGGATCCCAAGGCATAACGGCAAAGAGTTATTTAATTTAATTTATTTTAAAGGATGTACAATAAATGTCTTTAAGATTGCTCAAAACCGTTTTTTAATGAAATAAAGTATTGTAAAGTTATGAAATGAACTAGTTTTGGCACATACGTTGTTTTATTCCGAGCGCGTTCAAGCTACAGCTATCTCTTCTATTTACAAGTCTCAAGTAATTATTTCAATATCGCTCGCTCACATTCAATAGAGCGATTTGTCGGCCGGCGAGCCTCATCGATTTCATCGCCTTTAAGTGTTCATAGAAACATATTTTTAGCTATATTACCTATCGAGGCATTCATGCCGCCTTGCGCTGCGATTGTATGAGAACGGGTGGGAAACATCTTGCTGACCAAAGCCACTGAGAACTTCTGCTCAGCGAGTCCTATGGAGGCTCTTAGACCAGCCCCCCCAGCTCCTATGACCAAGCAGTCATACTTGTGTTGATGGATTGTGTAGCTATTTTGCCGAGTACATACTGAAAATTATATATAGATCAGCATACAAAGTTTTATAAAGAGACACAAACAAAGTCTTATTTTTTCTTGTACATATTTTTACGTCTCTTTCTGATTGGGGAGATCGCCTCTGTGGCTCTGTTGAAAGCGCGATACGTTTAGCATCGGAGATCCTGGGTTCCAACCCCTGGAAAACTAATTTCAGTCGGGCAGGGCACAGAAGGCTATTTGCGTGTAAAGAAAAATGATCAGTGAAACGGACACAGAAGTGTGTCTGCTGCATAGTCCACTAGGGATCATACGTCTATATGCTCCGATCCTTACATAACACTTTAGTTTCAACCACTTTCAAGCTCATCGGTTTTGAATACTTTTGACCTGGCGCTTTTGAAAAACATGGCCTCGATCAGATAATTCATTAAAATATGAAGCAGTATATTAAAATTCAACATTTTCCTTAAGTTTTTTTGTTGTGCTTATTATTGTCAGGAAAAGGTTTTTATGAAAGAAAAAATAATTGAAAAAATAAATTAAAAAATTTAAGAATACTTAACCACCATATTAAATTATTTCTAATGTAACCTATTTGTTGTTTTTTGTAGTAACCTTATGGCGTTTGACATAACATTGACAGAATGCCTACTGCAAATATATTAGTTTCTCAAATATTTTTTTAGTTAATTATACCAATTCGAAATCAATATTCATAGTTAATACAGGACAATGTCTGTCGGGTCCGCTAGTTAGTAATAAAAATTCACAAAGGGTGGCGGGTAATTTCCACTATACAGAACCCTACCCTGGCTCGCTACGTAACCGATACTATAGAAAACCCTACGCCCGTAGCCGATACAGATAAAATTACAGATTTTAAAATAAAAATAATAGCGATTCCTCGCATTATCTGATTAATTAATTCCTTTTAATTCATTACCCATTGTTATTGTTCAACGTATTCGATTTCCAGTATTATTTGCAGTGCCTTTTTGCAGATGTTTTTTATCTGGCTTTGTATATAAAGCTTTTCCGAAAAGTGTTTTTCTGTCACAAATTATACAAAATGTCTAATTACTCGATATTTACCTTTGTAGACGGTTCTGCTCCTTATTATTGTCTTTGTGTTTAAATGAAGATATTTCTGTAAAATAAGGCGTATTCTGAATATTCTTGCATGATAAATAATATTTCGTAAGAACACTGAACTAACTGCCTAACGCTTTACCATGTTCCACACGTCAAGTACTCGAATCGATAAGACATTTTTTTTACAGTTTTGTATTAATGTAATCCCAAAATAAAAAAGTCTGGTAGTGGGTGGGAATAGCGAAACATGGAAATATTGTCTTTATTAAAACGAAATGATGCGTGGTGTATAATTACTAAGAGTTATAAAATTAAATTTTATTGCACATTCAATAATAGAATTATGTTTTGAATAATAGTTATTACACATCATACGAGAATGACATAAGTAGAGATGAGTAAGTATGAAGGTATGTTTTAAACTTGAGCGTGGAAGGATACAGAAGTAGATGACAACCAGATTGCTTATGTTTATTGCTTATACAAGAACTTGGAAGGAAATAACATGTTGTACCGACCGCACGCAACTAAGGGCAATAACAAATGTATAGAAGAACAGTAATTTATTACAATTAGACTCATACAATTATACTCTTATTTATTTACATACCGAACACACCAACATAATCCAAATAATATATCCAGTAAGAAATTCAAACGCCACGAACAATGTTTTCAAAATGTCAAAGTGCAATTGAGCTGCGCTTTTACTTTTTAAATTAAATAGGCTTTGTGTCCATGAACAAAGGTTCCTTTGACACCTTTGGAAAAGGTTTAATATGTTGCCTGTTACATGCTTGTTAATCGAATTTCACGTGTCAATAACAGAAGCCGCCTAACAATGTAATATAAAGCGAAATGGACGCCCTGAATTTTTAAAATTTCGTTCTAAATGAATAATAGAGAAACTACTACTCTCGCACTTATAACAACGCACTATATATGTTTTATTTCCAAGAATAGTACGAGAGGCCACTTAAAGGAGGCATCTGAAATTGACATTCATGACAACCACGAAGTGTACATTTTGCACTAACAACAACTTTATAATATCGATACCTCATAATATGTATAGTGAGTCAATTAAAAGCTCAGTAATTGTTAAAAAAATTAAAAAAAAATTAAAAATTATTTATTTACACCAATTCAAATACACCAATTAAATAAACCCAGACTCCCGATATAGTTATGGACTGTGTTTCAGGAGTCTGTGTCTTCCCAATTGTATGTATTGTAAACAAAGTAATTTACAAAAATATTAAATTTAGTGACTAAAAGTTAATACAATACCAATTACGAATTTCTAAAATATTGAGCCAAAATACATAAAATAAAATATTCAACTAAGATTAAATTTATATATTATAAAATAAAATAAATTAAAATAGGTTTCATAATTACATTAGTCTCAATTACATTAAACTAATACTACTAATTTACTAGTAATAAAGTAAGGAAGAAAATAACAAGCAATAAATCATTAATTGTAAACATACAGTAAATCAGTAATTAATTATTGACGAGATCTTCAACCACATCATAGTCCATATCCGAGAGCCATTCTTTAATGTTGCTTTTAACTCTAAAGTTATTGCAATTTAAAATATTCATGAGAGCGATTTGAAAGATATTTTACACAATTGAATTTGAAGGATAATTTAAGGAATTAGATAATTATGAAGTTTAGATTTTATTGATATCAAACTAATTCAAACTAAAATAAATATTTTTTAACAAAGATTGAAAGCTCTTGCTTTGTTATACAATTGTTTGACTGATTCTTGTTTTTAACTGAGATTTAGAATGCATTTATACCTAACGGCAATTATTGTTTTTTTATTTAATGATATTAAGATCATGGTTTATTATGTACGTATATATAAAAAATTCAAAATACCAAAATTTGTAAGATGACTCTGTATACTTAGGAGGTATCGATATGTTCAATATTAAAGCAGAGGGTCTAGCACGAACAACTGACGAGCAAGTATTCGTATACTCGATATATCATTTGTATGCAATTTCAAATAATTTCTCACACATCAGACAATTAATATTGAATGGGTACGAATAAATTCTCGCAGGTCATTCATTTTTGGGCGTCTGAATGCAATTGAAGAGCTTTGCCAATTCGTATGAAGTGGGCGCATCGTCGCCCGGTTGTCCGTCAGAGGGTGGGCAAATTAGTTGCGAGTTTTAGTGTTTTAATTACTTTGTCGATTATTTACCCCGAACGAATATTTCTAGACTGATAGTATAAGAAGAAAGATTTGTTTGTTTGTTAAGATTTAAATAAAAAAGTACAAGACCGATTTTAAAAACTCTTTTACCATTAGAAGCTACATTATCTGCGAATATTGGGCTATTTTGTGTATAGTACATCTATATTGCAGCCTTGTCCAATAGTTTTTGAGTTTATTCATAACTACAAATCTTTCCTCTTTATAATGATATAGATACAGATGTACATTCTTATGCAGCTTGTTTATTTTTTGCATTTTTAAACACTCGAATGCATTGTAATTAATTTAACATTTTTAACGCATTGGTCGGATATTAAGTTTACTTACTCCGGTTATCTATCTATAATAATCTATACTAATAATAATATATATAAAGAGGAAAGATTTGTATTTTTGTATTTTTGTATGTTATGAATAAACTCAAAAACTACTGGACCGATTTTAAAAATTCTTACACCAGTAGACAACTACATTATCAGCGAGTAACATAGGCATATCTCTGTGGATATTACATCTACACTGCACCCTTGTGAAGCCGGGGCGCGTTGCTAGTAATCTATATAACGCTTTTATCTTTCTTTCTTTAGAAGGCAATTAAATTTGAAAAGATAAAACAGATTTATATAAAATTTATTGATCAGGGGTTATACAACGATCTCTGAGAGCAGTATTATTGTGTGGCATAGTGTTGTAGCATGGGGGGCAGAGGGTGCTGTCCGCACTGGGCGGCTTTTGGCGTGGGCGGCATTTTCAGGACCATCCATTCATACAGTACGTCACACGATAAAGAGGGGAAAGGGATCGACGAAGTGTGACATTGTGTGACAAGGGGTGGGATAGGCCCTAAGTTTCGTGACGTCACATTTCAAAATCTTAGACATCCAAGTGTCAAAATGCCTTTGAACTATTTACGAAAAACTTAAAAATGTTTTCAACTCTGCCGAAAATCGATATTAATTATATTGTTTTTTATCATCAAATATTTGAATAACTAAAATGAAATTTTCTTTGCTTTGTACAATAAAGTAATGATTGGAGATTCAGTTTATAAGATGTATTATTTTGTATTTTTCTGTCTTGCTGTCGATCATAGCCGATGTCGGCGTCGAGGGCACGTTTGCGTTTGTCGAGCATAGCCGACATTGGCGGTCAAAAGGTTAAAGGTCTAGTTGAGTCCTTAAGTATTACTTGGGACCCGAAAGATGGAGAAGGATGCCTCGTTAAGTCAAAGTTAGGGGAATCCCTGATGGAGAACCGTAGCGATTCTGACCTGCCAATCGATCGCTGGAACTAGGTAAAGGGGTAAAAGATTAACCGAACCATTTAGATTAGAGGCATTGGGGCCTTTTTTTTTAGAGAAAGGAACGCATTTACGCACTGGGTACCCCCCACGAGATGTTATGCGGGGGAAGTGTGGTATTTAAGCTCACTCGGTGATACTCTGCTAGTCAGAAAGCCGGGCGAGTAATACCCACTTAACCTCTCTTTACCCTCAGGTCCACCGTTATGAGGTTTCTGGGATCGCAGAGCATGCTGCCATAAGCCCCGACGGAATTTATTGTCGAGAGCGGAGATCGTGAGTAGGATCGAGGAGGTGCGCATAACGCTTCCTTCTCCTCCTACCACGTCCTTCCGCCCTCAGAGGATCAACAGCGATCCTCTCTCGCTCTCTTTCAACATTCTCCTTCTGCAGCATAACACGCTCACAGAAGGAGACCACTGCCTTCCATGCCTCCTCGCTGTCCAACATCTTGGAGACTACTCTCGACAGCGACAGAGGCATTGGGGCTTAAACGACCTCAATCTATTCTCTTTAAATTTAAATGTGTGACAACTCCAGCTTACTCGAACGATGAAGCCGGAGATGATGACAGTGCCAAGTGGGCCAATTTTGGTAAGCAGAATTGGTGCTATAGGATTAACTAAACATAGTTTTAAGGCACCTTAAGAACGCTAATGGGACATCACGAAAGGAGTAGGTTGCTTGTTGGTTCATTATTTCAATTAAATTAATTAATCAATAATTCTAATCCTATTAGGCTTGATATTAATAATATATTTCCCTAGGTTAGGTTAAGGTATTTTAAAGAATCAAGAAACAGTACATGAAAAATATTTTAAGTATGTAAATGTCTATGTATTATATATTTAATCATTTTCTCATATATCTCGAATTAGTACAAGCTTTACTCGCTTATGTTCGTGTGTACGCTCCGAAATTCACACAGGGGTTCTTACCCCAAAAGTGACGTCACTCATTGAGTAATTTTAACAAAGAGGGAAGCCGATTTTAGCGCATGCGTACGTGCTAAAAATATATCTTTGTGTATACAACCTAATCGACCTAAATCAAAGACATACCATACTAAAGCCCTTTCAAATCCAAAATACATGGTACTACATGTACTTAGAGTGAAACCATAGAAAATACAACATTTTTACTAATGCTAATATAAATATATTTTTTTAAATATAAAATGTATTCCCGCCCCACACTAAAAACTAGAATCAGCCGGTATAACGTACGATTGACACTCGTAATCGCGTAATAGTTATATATACCTTTAGTGAAATCAGCTAAAATATTGGACACATTACACGTTGGAGGATGAGGTAAGTTGTTGTTTTATATTCTTTGCATTTTATTTGGTACTCTGAATGAAACTATTACGACAGCAATGCGGTATTTTTATCGAATTTCTTAGCTTACTGATGTCGAGATCTCAAAACATTGTTATAAAACCGTAGTTTTTAAATAACTCAGCTGTACTAATTTATTTTAGTTTTGTGTGTTCCTGGAATTCTATTTATTGTATTGTATATTTTCAGGTTAATTAACCACAAACAATTTAATAAAATTTTAAATAAAAAATATTCAATAAAATATGCAGAAAACTAAGAAAATAAAAAAAATTATAAAGTAATGAAATTATTGATATTTTGAAATGATAGCGTATCGAAGGTATTTATAATAAATCATTTTACGTATTTCCTATGTATATATTTTTATGTATATTACCTTATACTTGTATACAGTTATTGATAAGATGGTGGCATTGCGCATTTCATATTTATTACAATATCATTTATTTTCCTGTAATAATGATCAAAAATCATAAATTAACAATTTAGGTCTAGTGTATCGATAGCCTTATGAGAATGTCAAAAATTTGGTCAAAATATCTTCTAGAAGTATTCGTGTTGCAATGCTTAAAAAAACACTTTTTAAATTATGTAATTGCGAGATTATACGTCAATATAATAGCTGTGGCTCTGTGATAGAGAGGGAACTAGTATGCGCTTCTCATGCGCTTTGTGCAGTGTGTGATACAAAAGATCGCTCTTCTCTTTTGCACAGCACTGAGACAATGTTTTGTATCACACAATACAGTCTCTACGATTAAAACTGCAGTGTTAATCGTTGAACTGTATTTGTATATTCTAGTAAAATCGTAATGTATAATGATTTATTTTCATAATAAGACAACCATTTTTTTTAATTTTTGTCAAGGGGCTAGAAAAACGACTTTTGGAAATTCAAATTCAAATTCAAAAATCATTTATTCATTTAGGTAACACAATGTACACTTATGAACGTCAATAAAAAATACATATTAAATGCTTCTAGTTTTACATTTACTTAAATGTCTTCATATCTGTCAATTATAAGAAAAAAACACAAAATAGGTGCATATTTATGAAAGTATGAGGATATCAAACAGAGGGACCCACTCAAAATTCGTTGTGGCGTATCAATGTCACAACGCTGATTTTCAGTTCCCTTAACAACTATTGGGAGACAGCTCCTCAATAAATAATACATCTACAAAAAATACATAAATAAAAATCAATTAAAAATTACGGTTAGAGTGATTTAGAAAAAGAAGGAAATACTGCTGGTAATCTTGCCCAAATAACAAAAAATATTAATATAAAAAAACTAATGTCTATGTTTTTGTTTTTTGCATATAAACATACAACTCACAGATCATAGATAGGTACGAATACTTTCTCAAAAAGTTATTCGAGCTCGGCCGGGCCCTGTGTACTCCAATATCAATAATACAATGATGCAAAGTATTGATTTTCAACTGACATTAATTAGCTGTTCCCAATCTTCGTGGAAAATGTGCTACTGATAATACCAATTGCATGCAACAGAAATATGTTTATTGTGTTTGAAAAATCTTTATTCCCCTTGATCGGAGCAAATTAGCGAGGTTCCGGTGAGAGTTTTAGGGATACTGTTACAATTAACATACATATGTCGAACCTCTATAAGTGGAACCCCGATAGCTTATAAACCTCCAAAACGAAGGTATGTGTGTACTTATGTACACTCGTTAGAAGTTATACTTCTTTAGCGTCTGAAGAAAAATTTAAAAAAAACAAAACTGCAGTAAATATCGAAGAAAAATGTTAAAATCAATCAAATTTTATTCTGTAGCCAACATCATCATGTCGTTTTTTTGGGACATCGTGCGCGCGCAGGTCATGAATTCACTCTCATCCAAACGCGCCAAAAGAAGTCTCTTCAAATCTCAAAACCTCAATCAACCTTGAAATCTTTTCCCTTTATAGATCCATATAAACATTTCGGTACATATTTTTCGTCCATTACTCTAAAAAAAATTATTCTTCATTAAAAAAAACTGACCAAGTGCGATTCGTACTCGCGCACCGAGGCTTCCGTACAATCCTATAAGAACTCCGTTTTTGGTACGTAGTACGGAATCCTAAAATGATTGAGATACAGAGGTCTAATCTGGGGTACGGCAATACCTCCGCCAGAAAGACATAAGGGAAGCTCAGGGCACTACCGACCTTTTCCCGAAAAGTTTCGTAGTATTTTTGTACCCTTATAATTTTGGTCTGGACAGTGCTAGAAAGTCCAAATTTTCAGGATATTTTTTTATATTTGATATCGACAGACGAGCATGAGGTTCACTTGATGGTAGGTGATACCACAGCCACAGAATATCAGTCAATGATGCGCTATCAACCTACTTTTTACTTCGAGCATTTGGAAATCCATAGATAGTCCAAGATATCAATAGAGTATTAATTAAACATGCTAAGTTTCAAACATCTAAATTACCTAGATATCGTCACTCACTGACTGATCGTCATCAATACTGTTAGGGATTACTTCCTGAAGTCATTGAAAGCTGAAATTTAGTGTGAAAAATATGTTCCGAAATCATTATATGGGTCTGAAACGTGGGCCCTAGTTTTAGAACTACCATATAGATTTTAGTACAATACGCAGCTTAGAAGTCACTTCGTCTTTCCTAATAACTCCGTGTTGCGGTATGAAATAAGATTTTTGAGATGTGTCCTCGTCTGTGGGTGCGAGTACATCCTTTTATCTAAGCAAAGAAACCGGCGTTCACTTTCTTGTTTAGATTCACCTAGTGAATTGATGTCTCCTTGGAAAGGAAGCGTTACTACATAACGACCATCAGTGTCACATAATTACGTGTGAGTATAATAATAATAATAAAAGCCTTTATTGCAAACAAGTTTTAAATACATATTTTTACTTAATTCTAATATTTGACACCGTCATCCATTTCTGCGTCTGATTGCCCTTTACTGGCAAAGGTCTCCTCCAATATCATCCATTGCTTTCGGTCTTGAGTCCTTTCGGAACCAGCTAAGTATTTTTGTTCCACTTTTCTTTTCCTCTGGCCGTGTGACCTGTCCATTTCCACTTTTATTTATTTATTTTTAGGGTAACGTCTTCAATTTTAGTAATTTTCAGTTAGTAGGGTGTAGTTGATATACATATATTCTGTGCCGTGACGTAACCGAGAGGTCCCAACGGAAGATCAGCGCTGGTTGTTAACAGCCAGCAAAATGCTGAGTTGAGGCCCTTTTTGTGACACTTTTGTTTGTAAAATGTCTTCTTATGTGTTTATATTTGTTACAAATCATTTAATTCTATTTCACACATCACCTCCAAAAGACCACATATTAACAACGGGGTTTAATAACAATTTTTACGCGGGAATTGCACGACAATGATCATTCACGGTGCCATATTTTTTATAACACTAAAAAAAGATGCGATAGGCGGCGCTGGCAGCTTGCAGCACGTTCGAATTTATATGTAGCTGTTAGTTATGCGCGGGAGAAGGATGGGTGATAGGATATCACTTAGACCATTAAGTAAAACCTAATCCGTGCAATCAAATGGATATGAATTTTAAAACGTTCTATTGTAAACAGCCTACGTGCCTCCGAATTTTGATGACAATTTCTATTTAAAAAGGGATTTTCGGGGCTGGTTGTTTCCACTATTTATTTCTATCACATAGTTAAGAGCATAGATTAATAATTGGTCTCTCCGCGCTACGACTAGATACCGCGCTATAAAGAAAAAGCAGGCTCCTGAATGCGGCAACTCAATATTGTAGTGTGTGTAAAACACTGAGATTCGTTATATTATTTTACAATGACATTTATGAGGATTTATACAATACTTACTGATGGTATGTGATGCCAGTATCTTTCTTGTTTCTTGTAGTATTATTTTTATAGATTGACTACGCAAACCGGGATTTTGCTCCGGCAGTACGCCGAATAAGGCGTAGTATTTGTCATGCCGCAAACGGTATCTAGTCGTAGCGCGCGGAGACCAATTATTATTAATCTATGGTTAAGAGATTATTAGGAAGACTTATGATTTTTTCAGACGTTTCCTTATAAAATAACATAGTTAAATGAACGCCGGACACTAATTGCCCATGTTCAGGGTTTACAGGGCTGAAAACAGTGTCATGAGAAACAATATTATTATTACTATAATATTTGTATTACTTCTATAAAATCAATTGTTATTTAAATAAAATACCTCAGTTGCTCAAAAGCATCTGAAACGTTCGCATCGGGATAAATAATTTAAACAATGTAAATAGTAAATCGCGTTTTAATCCGGTATATAGTATTTTATTTAAATTTGTGATACTCGCGTTAATAAAAGACAATATTAATTGTTATTTACATCACCTCTCTATCTCTAAATTGACCGCCTCCGTGACTCAGTGATAAGCGCGATGCGTTTAGCACCGGGGGTCCCGGGATTGATTCCATTCATTCAATATTCGATGAAAAAATATTGTTTCGATCGGGCAGGGCATAGAAGGCTAATCAACATCACAAGACACAGAAATGGGTCTGCCCGATGCCCCACTAGGGGACTCGGGATTTCACATATATAAATGAATCTTAACCTCTGCAAGTCGAAAACTCTATATTTTTTTCGGCATTGATGTTCGACTTACACAGGTTATACGTACATATAAAAACGGTAATCTATATTTCATAAAAGTTGTACCAACATGAAACTAAAAACGGTTAGTTTGCATAAGGCAGAATGAAAATAATTTTAATATTACGAATATGTAAATTGTTTAGCACGGCTCTATTCTGTATTATTTCAATAAAAGCTCTCAATTAAAATAGCAATTAATACTACTCGACAAATATTGTATTGAACAAACGTTGGCTTCAAAAATAAAATAAAAATACTAAACCCTATCACATACCGGAACCGCGCAAAAACGTAAACAAAGTGAAATTTACATTTTTTTCGACTTATGTTAGTACAGCTTATGAAATAATCCTTAAAAACCCCTTGAGGTCACATTTATTTGTTTACTAGTGAACCCCGCAGACGTTGTTCTGCCACAATTTTGGCTTCGAAATTATATAATTATTCTTAAATTTGAATATGCCCATTTACCCACTATAATTGTCTAATATGTCTCTGATTTGCAGTGGACCTAGTAATAAGATGTAATAGAAGTGGGAAAATAGCATATTCAAATATATAAATATTTCTTTATTTTCGAAGCCTATATTCTGGGCAGGACAACGTCTGTCGGATCCGCTAGTTTCATATAAATATATATTCGTAATACATATATCTGCTACTAAAATATTTGCTAAAATGTAACACAAATATTTCAACACTAAAATAAACAAGTAATTCCCCGAAAGCTTTAAATGTTGTATGCTCACTCGCGTGCCTTTTGTTTTCACCAATTTGATTGAATAAGGTATCAAATCAAAAAGGTTTTAATCAAAACCAATGTGGTTATATTTTTAGAATGTGGATTTTTTTGTTAGTTATCGACAGTGAAGCTCACTTTATGTTAAGTGATACCTTAGTCACAGAGTCAATGATGCGCTGTCGACCTATTATTTCACGTATTTAGACTACTGAAAACGAATCGCAAATAAGCATATCACGGTAATCTATAAACTCTGGTTACATAATATATTATCACTGTTTTATTATTATATCTATATACATATTATATAGACATACACATAGATAAAGACTCAAAGTTCAACTCTGCATAAACAATTGTCTAAGTTACAAAAACATATCTATCACTTATCTTGAGTTTATTCAATTTTCTTGATACGGCAATATAATGTAATAAACAAAGCATAGCAAGCATACATATACATACAAACATACATAGATAAAAAATATTTAAGATATTGTATTTGAATATATTATTTGTATGTTTGTTCTGATCGTATGTGCTTTTATATTGAAGCAAATATACGTACCTATATGAATTAAGGGGGAAATTATAAGGGTTTCTTCATCTGTGCAAAGAACTTCCTACTTATTCATTTTTATATTTTTTTTTCTTTATTTTATAAAATTATTACACCGGATTAATATATGTATAAATAGTGTCCGAGAAAACCGCGGGCAAATACTAGTTTGCCTGTTAGTAGTGACGTAATGATTTATTATTTATATATTATATTCTTCTTCGAGAACATACTGCGCCGACCCCAAATAAAAAAAAGGAACAGGGCAGGATTAAGAAGAATATATTATATTCTTCTTATGAGTAGTAGTATATATAAAAGAGATTCCCACCTATATAGTCACTCATCACGATATCTCTGGAACCATAAGGCGTAGCGACTTGAAATATGGTAGGAATATTCCTTTCGCCGAGTAGAGGTCAGCTAAGAACGGATTTTACGAAATTCAACCCACAAGGGGGGTTGCGGGGGCAATTGCTAGTGAGTAGTATATTATAGCCCAATCAAAGTGAAATGTGAATCGTAGTCGATACTTCAGTATATGAGCCAATCGCCATAGCAAACATATTATGTACCAAATAATGAATTTGTAACCGCCTTCGTGGTTCTCTGGTTCATCACTAAGCCACAAAGGCGGTCATACATATCGTTGGTTCAAAAGATATTTTTTTCTACTATTAAGGTAAAAGACCCAATTATTGAACAGCTAAGGATCTGGGGGGTTGAATTCGGTGAGATAAAATATAAAATCAAGTAAAAAACCATCACATTCGTGTTCAAAAACTTCAAATGATGCTTTGATATTTTTACTTTTGAAAAATTACCCTTTAAATTATTTTTAAATGATTTCAAAAAAAAAGAATTAAAATGTGAAAGCATGCCAATGATCCTACTATTGAACACTGAAAGTGCCTATGATCCTAATACTGAACAGGCATGAACCAATTATTGAACACTCGATAATTCTTTTTCCGTTCTGAAAAAAATATTTTGGGTAAGAACAATATTAAGAAATAAAAGCAAAATTAAATACTTAAATAATCTTTTATTAATCACTAGCGCCCGCGACATTGTTAATTTAGTGCTGATAACAGATATTTGGTGCTGTGATAGGAGGACTAAAAATGAGAACACTGCTAACTTTTAGTTAAGCTAGCAGTGTACCATTCGTGACCGCGCTATGATACAGTTGGAGCGAGAGGCATATCCGCTAATAATTTAGTGCTCAATTAGTGCTGCCAGTACAGCAAAAGATTTTTGAAAAATATTTTTTTTTTTATTTTTTTTTCAAATCAACTTCTGCTAATATAACGACGCCAGCAGTCTTCAGAGCTAGAAGAAGACTTTAAAACGGAAACTAATGGAATTAAAAGACGTCACCATTCAGTGCTCAATTAGTGCTGCCAGTACAGCAAAAGATTTTTAAAAAATAATATGTTTTTTTTTTCAATTTTTTTCAAAGCACCTAATGCTAGTAAAACGACTCCAGCAGTCTCAAGAGCGAAGAGAAGACTCTAAAACGGATACTAATGGATCTAACAGACGTCACCCTTTAGTGCTCAATTAGTGTTATATTAGCAGTATCTAGTTAGTCAATTTGCTGATTAAATATTTTTTCTCTATTAATTAAAGTTTTTCTTGCACAAGTAAGTAACATTTCGATAGCTGAATGTTGCATATAAGTACGTAGTAGGGCCGATGGCTGGCCATGCGTCATGTTCGTGAACGGGTGCTACTTGTGGTGACAGGTCGAACTTGAATTCGTGTATGCGGTAAGTGAGTGCTCCTATTTCACCATACTTACTGCTGATAGAGGACAAATCTTTGTTTTTATTTTTTCGTTTATATATAATATATTTTTTGATTATTATAGTTAATTACTTAAAGATGTCATGTGGAACATGGTGTAATGGTTGCAGCTCCTTACAAAAACATGTAAAACAAAAACTTGGCGATTAAAAAGAGTGGCGGCGAGTTTCTTGCCAGTTCTTCTCGTCCGCTCTACGCCCTTGATTTGAGAACTGGCAGTAAATCTAAAATTAGAAGCATTTAATATGTATTTTTATTGACGTTCATAAGTGTAAATTTTGTTACCTAAATGAATAAATGATTTTTGAATTGAATTTGAATTTTGAATTTGTAATGAAATTTTTAGAAATAACTGAGAAATAATAAAAATACAAGATAGTGTTAAATAATTGGGCCCTGTTCAATAATTGGGTATTTTACCTTACTCATTTTAAGATCAAAACCTACGGTTAGATTGAATAACTAATTACGTATTCTGGTGCATAACTAAAGTATGAAGCGCAATACACAAGTAATTGGTTCTTATCGTAAAAGTACGCTTAAAATAAGGAATAATAGCAACATTTATTATTATTCAAAATAATTACACTTAGTTAGTTTTAGACCTTTGAACCGTTATTGTATTATGTAATATTTTGTAATCTTTATAAATAAGAATCAAATTCAAATTCAAAAAACATTTATTCATTTAGGTAACACAATGTACACTTATGAACGTCAATAAAAATACATATTAAATGCTTCTAATTTTACATTTACTGCCAGTCTAATAAATAATCAATATAAGTATGTTTGTCCTTTATACACTCCTTAAATATTCATCCGATTATGATGAAACTATGAGGTGTTCTTCATACGCCCGCTAAAGTTCCTGGTACACAAAACTAATTAACTTGAAATTTTTATTTGTCTACCATTTTGTTAATTAATTATAAATAAATATTAAATTCCATAGAATGCGCTCGAGCCACTGATATGCTGAATCTAAATATTTTCGTTATAACTGAGTCATTATTAAGTTATCAACGCCTCCAGCGACCGACCAACTTTTTCAGCAGTTTCGTTCACTTGTTCTTTATATGAATGAAAAGTTAAAAAATTATAAAACCAGATATTTTTTGGGTTTTAAAAGTTCATTTGTTGAGCTGAATAAACCGTATTGAGCGTCTAAACCATAATGAACCTTTAGGAAAACAATATGAGAATGTTTCATAAAATAACATATAAAAGAGATCTTATTTTTACTTTGGAAATGGGGTATTATTTCCTATTTGACACCAAACTGCAACAACAATATCATTATTTATATTGTTGTATTTTTTTATATTATAGCAGTAAGTGTTTGACTTCTTATTAAATGAAACAAGGTTGACTATTAACGGTGACATGGTTTCAAACCACTTTGCAATGTTATCAGGTCTCTGTAATCGCGTAGGCTGGAGATCTCCAAACAAAATCTTGTAGACCCACACAGACACAGTTCTGTAAAATGCTTACCTAATTTTTCTTTAATAGAGGGACTTACTGGTCTGTCATTTTTTCATTTATTTTGGAAACAAACATTACTATACAAGTTATAATAATACCAAATATTTCTTAAAAACTACATACTATAGTGCCCCCAAAAAGCGGAAAAAAACCGAAGAGATTTGCGTCATGCGTGTTGTAACATGTTTTTTTTGGGAAAATAACTAGTAAATACGATTTACTTATACACAAATTTGAATATAAAAAAACCTTATTTTATTGAAAATTCCTTGAAAATTGCTTATTCTTGTTTTGAACTGAGATTTACAATGCATTGCATGCACCTAACGGCAATTATACGATATTAAGTTCATGGTTCATTATGTACGTATATATAAAAAAAACAAAATACCAAAATTTTTTAGATGACTCAGTGATTCAGTATACTTAGGAGGTATCGATATATTGTCATGCGTGTCAGAAACTTTAACTGAAAGTGAATCCCGGTTGAACGCTAATGTATAATTATACATATATAGAATACTGTTATATATCATTGTTAAAAATCTTATATAAGTTTCGGATAAAAATATGTGTCAATCCAGGACTCAGAGACTTCCATACAAAATTTCATCGTAATTGGTTGAGGCGATGACGGTATAATTTGGAGGATAAGCTGCCTGCCTTCCACTATCATTCGAGCTGTTCATCCTTAAGTAATTGACACGTGTACTTGGACAAAATATTTCGTCTTCTCCTTCATCGTGAGAACTTGTAAGGACTGGATTTCTCTGCCAGCGTCCGTATTTCCGCTCAAATACAATCTGGATATTTTCAAAGCAAATGTGAATAGGCACCTATAACCTTTTATAGCACAATCATGTCCCATCGCTCATAATAATTTACCAGCGGTGAAATACAGTCACATGTTGTTTCTGTTGTTGCTGGAATTTATAATATTAGTTCAGATGCTGAACCATCTTCAACCACAATAGATTAATATGATGAAGTCGATGATAAGACCTTAAATGCTTTAAAATATTTCTGAATATTTGGGAATGAAAGTGGAATGGAGGCGAAATAACGTATGGAGGTAATTCAGCTAACATATATGTAATGTATATCATAGTGTAGGCAATAAAAGGCCGAAAAGCGCGCAACTGTGCGACAGTCGGTGATTTGCCTCGAAAAGTTGAAGAAAGACGTCTGCATTTTGGTGACGTAGACAATAGACATCGACTATATATTGATCTCTCCAATCAGAGACTGCATTTAAAGTCAGATTCATATTTCTTTTAAATTTTAAAACATCCTTCCTCTGATATTCAAGAAATATGTTTCCACAACCATATGTATGTATCTATTGTTATCTGTCAAATGTTGAATTTTAACATGTCCATAATATGATGCCTAAAACAGAGTTGCAGATTGAAAGTACAGATGTACACTAGTATTAACGCCAACTAGATTGGAGAAGCAACCGTTAATGACTACTCTAATCACTCTTTCCCTCAAAAATAGAAAAAAAAACTTGCTCAAAAGCTCAGGTGACGATGAAGCACGCGATTCGTCGCCATGGCATCGCCTAGTATATAATACTAGCTGACCCGGCAAACGTTGATTTACCATGTAAATAATTTCTAAAAAGCAGGAGTTGGCGAAAAAAAAGTAAAAATTTAGGGTTGTATGTATTTTTTTAATGCCACATTATAAAAAAATAAATAAAAAAAATTTAGGGGTGGACTACCCCTAACACTTAGGGGGATGAAAAATAGATGTTGGCCGATTCTCATAGATACCGGATAAGCACAAAAAATTTCATCAAAATCGGTCAAGCCGTTTCGGAGGAGTATGGCAACGAAAACTGTGACACGAGAATTTTATATATTCAATTCAAATTCAAATTCAAAAATCATTTATTCATTTAGGTAACACAATGTACACTTATGAACGTCAATAAAAAATACATATTAAATGCTTTTAATTTTATATTAGATAAGAAACAGAAATATTTTATGTAGTTATCAACATTGATTACAATTTCAGTATAAGGTACGACGTGTCTCTTAATGTTAACTTTTTTAACGGTTAATACCATATCAATGAGTTCAGTAGTCAAATAACAACATCCCCTTTGGAATGAAATTACTCCCGAAACAAAGATATTATTTTAATGAAATTATCAGAAATGAAACGATGTTAAAAACTAATTATTTAATTAAAATATCGTTTAAGTAGCTTATTGGTCCTTCATATTCCTCTTTTTTGTTAAATTTCAGATAGTCTGTTTATCGCAAAGCAAATGAAGGCAGGTTTCATCAGATTAAAATTTGACTCCGCCCCAAACTGTGACCAATCGGCCTTGTTGCCATTAAATCGATTGATTCCCCGAAATAATAACGAATACACGAATTACGCTTTGTCTCTTGTATTTTCGCCATATTTCCTGTCAAAATGTAAAGTGTAAAAATGAAGGCTTTGTTTCTGTGCGATCGATGAGAACCTTAACTCTATATCAAATTAATGTCTGAGTATTGAAAGTGTTGCCACATTCTATAAAATTAGAGAACAAAACCATTAATAGTTTTTTTTTAAATATAAAATACCGACAGGCGAGCGTGAATCTTATGGCCAAATAAAACATAAATAAAATAAAAAACATTTATTATGTATACTCTTCTTCTTTTAAAAAATGATTTTTATGTATACTCTTCATTTTTAATCATCCCCTCTCCATTTTTGGTAAACATTTTAAAGGGTATAGCCGGATTAATATGTGAATTCTGCCCCCGTGGCTTTTTTGACTCGCACTCAGGGGATCGATTTGGTATCGAATAAGAATAATTCATCTTAATTTTTAGCTCTTTAACTCGAACGGTTGTCGAGATTTTCAGAAAAACCTGTTTTTTCGTTTTTGTTTTTATTTTTATACATTAGTAAAATTCAAAATTAATCAATGCTGTTTTTTTTACTAATTCTTAGGAGTCCAAAGCATAAAAAAATAATATGGTCTTAATTTTTTAACGAAAAGCCGATTTTTGGCGGACAAAAAAAAATTAAAATCTGATTTTTTTAGCCCTTGACGCTATTTGTATTTAAGTAGTATTAATGGTAACTGGTGGTAAATGTTTTTTCAACTTCATTTTTACATGTAGATGTAGGTAATTGCATAAGCTAGTCTACGGTTTAAATTAAAATATTTTTGTATGGATAGTAATTTAATAAAAAAATCACAAAATCGCAAATAGAAGCGTCAGGACAGCAGTGCCAATGTACATTTTCTTGGCAGAATCATATACCTCCTTTATTCCCAGCATTTTGCCCGCATTCCAAAGACAAAATCGTATACCGTTTAAGTAGTGAAACGCAAAAGGTGCCCCGAGTGCTATCTTAATAAGAAATATAAGTGGTCTCGACAAATCCAGACTCTGTATCACGGACACGTAGGTTTCCACTCCATTGGAGAGGAATAAGGTCCCACAGGAGAGAAGTAAAGCGTAAAAAACCAGGATTGTACCTAAAAATTAAGACAATAATAAATTATGATATTCATTACAGCCACGTTACATACTTTTGTTAGACTTTCGATAGAAATTGTTAAAACTTTGACGGGCTCGTTGGCATGTTTGGTAGAATAGTAGGTACCGTGCACTCCGATAGGTCACGGATTCGATTCCTGCCGGAATAACATGTATTATATATAATTTTCTATAAGCTTGTCTCTCCCATGTCGGGTCACTTCGGAATTTGAACGGATGGAACCTCTATACCGAACGGGTAGCAAACCACTATTCATAGATTGACAGTGAAGTGTATATTGCGCGTTACAATCTCAGTTTATGGATTTCCGAATATTCGAAGTAAAAAGTAGGTCGACAGCTCATCATCGATTGGTGTTCTGTGGATCAGATGTCAGCTATCTGTACCTGTCACCATCAAGTGAAACTCATACCCGTATGTCAATATCTAACGTAACAGTTTCAGAAGTCTGTGCTTTTAATATTGTCTTTTATTAACGCGAGTATCACACATTCAAATAAAATAATGTATACCGGATATCAAATACAGACGTCACTCTAAGTCAGCAGTTTGTGAACACACTCTAGACGAGCCAAACTACTACATTCGTTTCGACCAACCGAAAATCCTTGCAAGAGAAAGTAGATTCTTTCCCAGACTAGTATGCGAGGCCATTGATGGGCTGGGATCCAGTAATTAAAAATCTAAAACCCCAAATCAAAATACTAAAATACAAGAGGACACCGTTACTGAATATCAACTCCGTAGGAATAGAAGGCGTTAATATGGCAACTTTGTGACATTTCAAAAATCAGACAACTGTCATCTTTCTGTCTGCCCGTGACCACGGTTGCTGAAAAGCATCCAAAACGTCGGGATAAATAATTTAAACAATATAAATAATAAATCTCGTTTTAATCTGGTATACAGTAATTTATTTTAAAAAGTATATGCTTTCTAGATAATTTTGTACTTTCGAACTAGTGTCTCTTAAGTCTCTTCGAAGTTTCAATTAACCAAAAAGTTGTCTTCAGAGGCTCAAGCATGAACACTCTACTGCCGGCGTAGCATGACAACCGCCACAAAATTTTGTCGACCGTTTTCTCCTTTTTAAATTAATTATCTCTTTATTTCTTCCGGGTCTAACATGACAATTATACTTAAAACTCGACTTTTAATATCAAAAATAGATATATTTGTCTATCGAGATATCTTTTCTATCAAAATTGTCGATGTCGACATACATAATATATCGACATATCTTACATCTTAGTTTGTCTTCTCTCGTCCGCGATATATCTCGTGGCGGTCATGCTAGGCCGGCTGATTTCTCATCAAACTGACAACTTAAAAGTTGTTTTTATTATAGTAATAATAGCGAAGATTGTTGCTTAAATATAGATCACCAGTCTTTTAACGGTCCCACTTTATCAAGGAACATTGGCAAGTTTACACCTGTACAATACTGTACAGTTGTCGACAAACTGCTGTAGGGCTTAGTACCTACTAAGCCCTACAGCAGTTTGTCGAATCAATAAAATAGTCTTAAAATCATTGATCTCAATCTCACATTCAATTAAACAATAAAGATTTTACATTTTGTTTTTATGTTAGACTAGTAACCCGCCCTGGCTTCGCACGGGTGCAATGTATCAGATCATGATAATAAAATCGGTCGAGTAGTTGTATATGGATAATTTTCCCCGATTTTGCATCATTTTTCAATGATGCTTCGATCCTATTCGTCGCAGCGTGATGTTATATAGACTAAAACCATCCTCGATAATTAGACTATCCAACAAAGAATTTTCAATTTGAACCAGAAGTTCCTAAGATTAGCGCGTTCAAACAGTATAGATATCGACAGACGAGGATGACGTTCACTTGATGGTAAGTTCAGAATCACCTCAGCCACAGAACATCAGTCTTTTTACTTCGAGCATTTCATATTTATAAACAAAATTACAGCAAATCCGCTAACATCTGTGTATTTCATTAATTTTATTTTTGATAAAGGAAAAGTTGAGTTAAAGAAAATGATAAATGCAAGAGACACATAAATGTATGTGACCTTTTTTGATTTTGCTGTATTATATTTAGTTTAGATCTTAAATAATGCATTTTTTAGGTAAGATAAACTTTAAAGGCCTTACTCATAAAGCTTGAAATAGTTAAAATATGTTTTGTTTCTTTCGTTCTGTAGTATTTTTATATTGGATAGAGCGAAACAAAATATTTTTTAACTATATCGAGATTATAATACGTTTACGAGTAAGGCCGTAAAACTCAAAATCCCTGTTTTAACCTGTTATCCTTTCAACGATGGATGTCATCGCAGGCTCAGTTGGGGCGTAAATAAACAGATGAGGGGACATAGGCCGATTCAGATCCATATTCTTCTTATCGTGAGGCTTAAATTCTGGGGCCTTGTACGGCTTGTACATTATCTGGTACTTGCTCTTAGGACCCCCACCGCCACCAGGTGAGGATTCCTTATCACTGCATCCACAACCACTCATCACCCTCAAAATATTGAATACTGGAGCATGTCTGATTATATTGGATCTGTAATATCAGGAATTAATTTAATCTTTTTAAATTCAAGTCATCGTCATTTTTAAAGCTAGCACCGCGCCGGTTCTGAATGCTGCTCCTACAGAAGGCCGAAAAGAATCTTAGAAGAATATCAGATTAAAGTGTAACAAAATGGTAATTTTAAATAATTATTAACAATGTCCAGCTAGGTAATAATTTTCTTTCATGTTTACATGTCCTTCGTATTACAACTAATGATAAAATAAAATTAATGTTAGATTTTATGATCTTTTTTGTTTCTAAGACCAAATGTTTTATTAAATAGATTTTACTCTGAATAATGACCCTATCGATTAGTGGAATAAAATAGCGAAAGTTTAAATTTTGAATTTTTTGCTGGTTCGATTTCCGGGTGAGACAATGTAGTTTTAGGAAATCTTTGAATGCAGTTTTGTTTCTTTTTAAAAATAAAGGAATGGTTCATTAAAGTAAAATAACATATCTTAAGGATTTAAAGTGGTTTTCCTCCAGGGCCCATTGATTTATTCCACCCTGTATAAATATTTCCGAGCGCTGAGTATATATACAACATCTCGACTACAACCACTGGAGCCTTAGGGCCGGCCAATCAGTGGTTCGACTGGTCGAGGATCCTACCTTTAGGTTGGAGGAAGAGCACACCTCCCTTCCTCCACATTAGAAAAGATATCTCGATCGACAAATATATCTATTTTTAATATTAAAAGTCGAGTTTTTTAAGTGAAATTGTCATGTTAGACCCGGAAGAAATAAAGAGATAATCGATTAAAACACGAGAAAACGGTCGACAAAATTTTGTCGCGGCTGTCATGCTAGACCGGCTGGTGCCATAATACATAGCTATAGATCTGCTTAATATTGTCTTTTATTAACGCGAGTATCACACATTTAAATAAAATACCCGACCACGGTTGCTGAAAAGCATCCGAAACGTCGGGATAAATAATTTAAATAATAAATCGCGTTTTAATCCGGTATACAGTATTTTATTTAAATATAGATCTGCTTGTGATACCACACCACCCACGTTTCTTGGTTTTCTGATTTCCAAAGCGGTAATCTCGCACCTGTGGCGTATATTAATAATCACAAGTAGCCACTTGTCAGAGATACACACTCACAAAAATATATGTATATTCTGTACGGTTTTTATGTGTATAAAGTTTTAGTATGTAGCACCATTTTTGATGTTGGCATAGTGTTTGAGATTGTCAAGAAAAAGAGCGCCAAAAAGACTATTGTACCAAAAATTAAAAAATGTTACAAACATAACTAATGTAGACAAGTACAATATATTGGTGGCCTTATCGCTAGGCAAACTATATATAATGGGAAACAATCATATATTAGTTAGGTAGGGCTGCGATTATAGGCACAAACAAATTAAGAATAAAACATAATTATTATATAAACTAAACTAAACACTACATACTAAAATGTCAACAATGCAAACAAATTAAAAACAATTATAGACCAAGATACTGTGAATTTACTAGATTCTTGAAGGTATTAAGACTTTGAGCCTTTCTAATTGATGCGGGGAGAGAATTCCACAGTCGAACAGCTTTAGCAGCAAAGGAAGCATTATAGAAGTTTGAGAAATGGACTGGCACAGTTAGTGATAAGTTATCTACAGAGCGAAGGTTCTGATTCTGGTTAGCATTCATCTTAAATCTTTCGGTTACGGTTAAAAGCCATTTATTTCTCAAAAGATTTAGTACATTAAATTACTTACAGACAAAAACAAACAATTTATCTATTGTATATATATTGTATAAAAAAAAGTTGTGTTAGTTACACCGTTTATAACTCAAGAACGGCTGTACCGATTTTAACGATATCTTATTTGTTGGATTCCTCTATGTCCAGAATAAGATATAAGCTATTGAAATATTGGAAAAAATCAGGAAAAAAAATATATGCATAAAATTAATTATAAAATAAATTAGATTCGGAACTCCGCCATCTTGACAGCTCACGTCATGCATTCTTAGCTTTTTTGGAATAACCACATAGTTGATCGAAGGGAATAACAGTTGTCCACTGCAAATCAGTGACATATTAGACAATTATAGTGGGTAAATGGGCATATTCAAATTTAAGAATAATTATATAATTTCGAAGCCAAAATTGTGGCAGAACAACGTCTGCGGGGTCGACTAGTACTTAATATAAATAGCGCAGCGAATTGACGGATTTTTTTTAAATTTACTTTGTGTTAGTTATTATTAAGTGACAGCGAGTGAGCGTATTAGGTAGGTAGCTTGAAAAAAATTAACAATAAGCCTACGCGCAGACTAGAGCCATCGGTGGCCGCCACTAGAAGCGGCGTCTAGACGCGGCCACCGGTGGCTAGAAGCTCGGTGGCGGCCTCTCGAGCGCCGTGTTTGCGCGGATGCCCTAAAATGTATGAAATATTACGCCCGTAGCTTATGACGGCCACCGGTGGCTATGCTGTGGTCGCCACTAGTGGCTTAAATTTATGTTATAATACTTATAGAATAGAAAGGCATAGTGAATAAAGATAGAGGAATTTATGTTTATATATTTATAATCTTAATGCCTATCTACCCATTTTGTATTATATCAGTGAATTCAAGTCTGGATTATAAATATTACTGTAAATAAAGTTGTTATTTAAACGCTTCCATACACCCATTTGATGTCCGAGGTAACCGGATATAGAGCAGACATGTTTATAGAACAGTTTATGGTAAACTAGCAACACGCCCCGACTTTACATGGGTGCAATGTAGATGTAAAATAAAATTAACATTCTAATGATGAAAGAATTTTCAGTCTCAAAAGCGGTTCAGTAGATCCAGAGATTATCCCCTACAACCTCACAAATCAATAGTGTAGATTTATCAAACACATCCTATCACACTATTTTTATAATTCAGTTAGGTATAACTTTATAAGGTAATTATTCGGAAGTGGGGCTCCTGCGAAAATGGGGGTAAAAAAATTTATTTGTGTTTTTTATGCATAAAGAACATGAAAGAAAGCAATTTCAAGATGGCGCGTGATGTTATTTTCAAAAAAAAAAATTTTTTTTTCACCATTCCAAAAATTGGTGCCTGTCGTTTGAAGACGTTTGTTTGTCACCATACTAACATAATCTAACCTAGGTGGTGGCTAACCCTACTAGTTTCACTCTTAAAAGGAGCCACCATCTAGGTTAGGTTATGTTGGTACTTGGTATAGTGACCACCGCGCACGAGTCGAGCGAGCGAAGCGAGCGATGCCGCGGTAGCGGCCGACGAGTGCCAGAACCGATTCCTATTCTCCGTTTTAGATCTTCTCCTCGCTCGCTCGAAATATCTGTTATCAGCACTAAATTATCACTAAATGAGCACTAAATTTTGAGATATAAAACGAGTGATTCTGCCGACTTGACCTTTCTAGCTTTACAGGTACGTAACAAGTCGAACAAACGTTAACAAATTTTCCATCATCTTTTTTTTTTTTGGTAAAAAACATCATGCGCCATCTTAAAATTGCTTTCTCTCATGTTCTTTATGCATAAAAAACACAAAAAAAAAATTTTTACCCCCATTTTCGCAGGAGCCCCACTTCCGAATAATTACCCTTTATAATACCGTATAACTTTATAATAAGGATTTCTTATTTTATGAAAATGTTTATTCACTTTTTTCTTTGTTTCTCAATTGTAAGTGAATCTAAGTATTATTTTTGAGAAAATAAATGTGTTTGATTATTTTATATGATTACCCTATTATTTTTTCGATTATTGAAGTGTGTTTCTATACTTTCCGATCAAAACAATTTTTGTAATACTCAATCTGGGCCTACATTGGTATTTTGACTACATACATACATACGCCTCACGCCTCTTTCCCATTGGGATAGGCAGAGATCCATATGCTCCCATCCTTACACACCACTTTCGCTTCTTCCACTTTCATACACGCTCGTCGGTTTCGAGTACTATATAACTTAATGAATTGAGGTTATCTAAGTTAAAATCTATTCTAGATTATTCAATTTACATAATTAAGGTTCTAGCATTGACGCCTTGACTAATGATATTTCATATTTCTCTCATATATATTCTCATATATATCAGGCGTATTACATAATTATAAAATATTTTACCTGAAACTCGTTATTTTAGTTTTGTAGTTATGAGATCTCAACGGCACAGAAAACATGTTAAATGCGATGAATAATGAATTTACTATTTATGATGTTCGCCAAAGTAACTGGTAAAATGTCTAAATAGACAGTTATTTGTAGAACGTAAGGATGCGACTGCACTGCGAAATTTTACTATGCGATTTGCTTTTGGCGATTTAAATTCCGTGTTTTTTGATTATAAACTAACATTATTTCGCCTTCCTCCGTGGCTCAATGCTAAGCGCATGCGTTGAGCACTGGAAATCCCGCGTTCGGGAAAACAAAATATAAAAAAAAAAAAAAAAAAAAAAATTGGTCGGGCAGGTCATAAAAGTCTGACCACCGACATCTGAGTCTGTTAAGAAAAGAACATTGAAGCAGACATATAAATATGTCTGACCCATACCAGGTGCAGATCCAGCCCTCAAAGACAGTTATGGTCACAGCCACCCGAAAATCGGTCAATTCTATAAAGTTCCAGGATCATCAGAAATAAGAAACAAGTATTCTGTCAATCGATTAATATTAGTACTTTGTTGCGTTCCGAATCACAGACGATTTATGTCGTTTTATTTATTTGTTTACAATATTATAAGCCTATCGAAATCAATAGACCGTGAAAATATGACGTCAAAAGTCTATTATTAGGGTTGTGGGCATGCCCATCGTAGGCGAGCCGCGCTTACTCCAAACCCCACTAGGGGTCTGGGCACTTAACATTATCCTATCATGCACTGCGTATATCTATCGATGTTTATGTAGACTTGGCATAGGCTTACAACTTTTGAATTGTTCTCAAATAATGTACCGGTAATATTGTAGCTCGGGACGGTCATTTTCCATGGATAATTGATCCATGCTATACATATTTACATATACATATTTTGGCGGGCTCGTTGGTGCGTTCGGTAGAACACCTGCCGTGTGAATCGATGGGTCGTGGGTTCGAATCACACCGGGACCACATATGTATATATAATTTTCTATAAGCATGTTTTCCTCACGTCTGGTAACTTCGGGCATTGATCGGGTGGGAGGAATATCGAAATTCCGACCGGGTAACGAACCACCGTTCAAAGGTGGAAAAACCGTGAAGTGCACATTGCGCGTTTCGGTTTCAGTCTATGGATTTCCGAATACTCGAAGTAAAGACTGGATCGACAGCGCATCATCGAATGATGTTCTGTGGCTGAGGTATCACCTACCATCAAGTGAACCTCATGCTCGTCTGTCGATATCTGACATAAAAAAAATACTTTCGATAGTTTTCTATCAAAATTTACATCGTAATACAGCGAGCAACTCTATACTAATAATTTGTATATTGCACGAACATCGTACGTCAAAATTGTAACTAACCAAAGATTTGACTGTGATAATTTCTATTACGATACTTAAGATTGTATCCTTCATCATTGTGGTCTAACCCTTACAATATTTTAATTTCACGCTACCATAGATAAACATAAAAACTATTTACAATAAAAAAAAGAGAAATTCAAATTATATGCTCTAAAATTAATAAGATTTTTAACATCGTCGAGGTCAAAACATATATTCCACTCTCTCTTAAGAGAACTCAGAATAATATGGTGGTATACCTACATTTTTCGTTTGACAGAGCAATGAGACGAGTGCTAATATAAAGTACATTTAATGTCAATAACTACATAGATTACTTCAGTTATAAAATCCAAGACTATGTTGACGATAAAGATGTATGGCGCTAATTCATCTCTGCATGTGCGGCTTCCCAGGCAACTTGCGCTGTGCAAGTGTGTGTATCTCATTTTACACTAATAGTAAAAACTCAATTTTCTTTTGCATTGTATAGAATCTCTGTATACCTTGCATTATATAAACTTCTCAGCCGATTATTACTACTGTAACCGAGTCTTTGTAAGCTAAACCATTGTTGAAAAGAGTGTCCTTGCCGGTTCTTCTCCATGAGACCCACTTTTTGGAACCGTGCAACTAGACGTTTCATAAGAGCCTGCAAAGGCCTATTTGAAATAAAAAACTTTTGATTTTGATTTTGAGTAAATATTGTAAAAAGCTCTAGAAGGATACGAAGGAGAAGTTTCTCACTGAGGTTCAAAAAGAGCGCCAAACTCTAGTTAATCTCTGCCTATAAGAAGTCCGCCAACATCGATATGTTGCTACTTTCTATAAATCGATATAGACTTAAATAAAATACAGTCACCATATTAAGGTGAGTGAGATTTTGTCGAGTGATTGATACGCCTCCGAATGCTCGAAGTAAAAAGTAGGTAGACAGCGCATCATTGACTGATGTTCTGTGGCTGAGGTAACACCTACCATCAAGTGAACCTCACGCTCGTCTGTTGATATCTCACATAAAAAGAACAAAAAACAATAAAAAACAATTCTTATTTTTTTGTTAAACAAGCGTTTTTCCCATACTTAAAAAAAAGAAATTTAATAGTTTTACTATAGCAAAACTTAAATTTAAATAATAGCATAAGTGTGAATATGTATGGTATATTTATAATATGGAAATATAGATAAGATGCGATGCAATGATTTATTTGTAATAAATATCAATGAAAAATTGTTTTATTTTAGAATATGTTTTACTACTAAAGGTGCTCTATTTTATTTGTGTTGTTTATTTTGATTTATAATACTCAAAGTTCATTTTAATTTTGTCTATTTATATATTTTTTAATTTCGTTTTGTAGCTAAGCTAACTTAGCTATTCACTAAAAAACTTAATGTAGAACCACGTACTGAATTAAAATTTCATTGTATAATCCAATAATCGTGTTAAACAGATAGAACTCAGTTAACAGTCAGATGCTTTATTTTCATTTACATATTATGTATACAAGATGTTTTTCAAACCTTGAAAATGCATTAGATTTTTATTCAGAGAAAGAATAACATTTATATTTTATCCACTGAAGAGATAGACAGAGTAGCCAATCCATCTTTGTTAACTGAAAGCGAGCTCAGCACTAAAACAATCTGCCATTTAAAAAAATTCTACATTTTAAATCCATTAGAACGCACGGTACCTACAGACCACTGCGAGACTCACTAATTGACGTGAAACTGTACATGTACAATAGCCTCTACAGTACAATGTTTTCTCTACACAGTTTATATGTCTACTTTAACGTAGAGCGCCTCTACGGAAGGAGGGGAGGGTGTCAAGAGTTTATCTCTTGAATTTCAAATCGTAAATTTAAAGACAAAACGAAACCATAAATTATAGAGCAGAGCGAGAATATTCATAAAAAATATTGTTATTAATACAAACTAAATACACGGTAATTTGAGATAGCTTATGATATTAAGATATATAAATTTTAAGATACTCGCGATGATGGCTGAAAAAATTCTTTTAGTAATGTTTTAAAGGCGCAAAATGTCAAATAAGTCTTCTGTTCTGTGGTATACATATACGAGTACCTATAGCTGTTAAGAAACCTACTTGGCGTTGGGAAATCAGCTGAGATGATTGATGGTATGATGATGGGATGTTACAATTTTGTATCTACGATCTAAACGCACGACTGACGAGGTAACTAACTAATTTTACTGAAGGCCTATCTTGTGTCACCGTTTAACTAAATCGTGAAAAGCTATCACAGCAATATTAAGGACACATTTGCCATTTAGATTCAACCAATCAAACATAATCGATATTCACACTCCAATAATACATAAGCCAATCAAATTGCAATACGCAATCGATAACAAGCTATAGCTTGGGTAGTTATTAAAAATTCAACTTATCCAGCTTAGGTTTCACAAGGTGCAGGCCATTGACATTTTAATAATACGTGAAGGCATAAAATTTATATTTTTAGGTCGGGTTTTTTTTGTGCATATTACGTGCAATTGCAGGTGAATATTAAAAATATCACCTCATTTTCAAATTGTCAATCAATTTTGACGGGCTCTTTGGCAAAATAGGTAGTACACCTGTAGTATTCACCAAACAATTTGATACTATAAGCATGTGGCCCTTCAATCCTCCCTTCTCCCTCCGTGTGGCCACTTAATGAATTGAAGGGGCGAGTGAACTATGGAAAATCTGACCGGGTTGCAAATGATGTTTCTGTGAAAAACAGCAAATTTTTGATATCGTTAATGTTCGAATTAAATAAAATTTATATCCTTGGCTCTGGTTTCACCTATGTCCTATACCAATGAACAATCTGTGCTTATTTTTTTATGTAAAAGTTCAAAATCTTAAATTCCTTGATTAAAAAACCATATTGCATCAATCTATGATCTAGTAAGTGGAAAGTAATTGAGATAATTTATTTGGATAAAAAAGCAATTTAAAAATCTATACACATTTATAAAAGATAATTTATATATTTATAAAACCTATAAGCTATATTTGTAATAAAATTGACACGGTAATAATGACGGAAGCTAATTTACCGTTATTATGGACGTCGTAAATAATTATAGTGTGTATTACAGTCACTTTGAAGAATGCTTTGTCCCTATTTTTTTCTTTCACATAATCCTTTAAAATAATTATGAAACATTACATGAAATGTTTTTCCTTTAAATTTTTAACTCCTCATATTGTTGTATTTCTGGAAAATTAAGACCTTAAATACAATATGTATGCTCGATATACAGGACAGAGGTTTCGCTCAATGTACATAAATCAAATTGAAATAATTTATTCAAAGGTAACATAATGTACACTTATGAACGTAAGTAGGAAGCTATAAGCATGGATTAAAATACTGCAATGATTAGTGTAGAATCAAAATATGCAATATATGACTCAAAGGGGCACTCCACCCTATTGGAAGTGCTTTGATCCACAAAGCCTAAAAGGGTGAACAAATTGAGTACCTAACCAAAATTAAAAACATTACATTTCCCAAAATAACCAGCTTACATTAGCATACATGCTGGGATAGATATACAACATACACCTACATAATATGCTGTTTAAATTATAGTTCCATATTTTTCCTAACAAATAATATTTAATCTAAAACAGGTGAGTGCAAACGTTTCCGATTAGCCACAAATTGAATTCCTCGATGTATTTAGTTCGAAACAATTTAATGAACGTTCACTCTTAACCAGCAGCAGTCTAGTCAATCGCAGAACTACTGCAATTAAACCATACTTACATATATGTAGATAGAGCAGATGTAAAAGATTTGTTTATGCGCTTCGAATAATATCACCGTGTGATATGATGGCCGTTATGACCACAAACAAAGCCCACAGCTTTTTTCGTACCCATGATTATTGTACGTGGTTTTGAGGTAATACAGCATTAAATAATTTACATACATGGAAGGCCTCAAATCAGTGCGTACAGTGTCCGAAATGCAATTGATTATTGCACCTCCTGAGTTATTGTTTAGCGATAATTGAAATTATACTCCAAATCGCAAACACGTGCAAATTTTACCATTGTTACTACACTCACAGCTCTGATTGATAATTAACTAATTTAACGAAAGTACATTTATAGTTCGGCGGCAAAATTAATGTTTCATTGATATGGCCTATACTAAGATATATGCATTGTAGGAAATATTTAACAATTCACTCAATAACAGGTATCTAAAATCGTCTATTCCTTAATTGAAATATCGTTTAAATAAAATACTGTATACCGGATTAAAACGCGATTTGTATATTCGAAACGTCGGGATAAATAATTTAAACAATATAAATAATAAATAGCGTTTTAATCCGGTATACTAACAGTATTTTATTTAAATGTGTGATACTCGCGTTAATAAAAGACAATATTATGAAATATCGTTTAATAAGGTAAATGCAGCGCAGCTATTACCGACCCCCTTAAGGTAAAGAAATTGATGTGATTTTTAAGGTGGATGAGTACACACTTACTTTTTTATATTTATATGTAAATTTTAAATATGTAGTTTTAATTTTTTATCATAAAAATAATGAAATACAAATGGATCTTAGAAAAAAAATTGTTAATGTGAGCAAGTCAAATGCTTCATACCGAACCCTTCCAACGGCTATGAAGCTATTAACAATTTTTATGCAGGTATTACCGACTCTAAGGAAATTAAACAATTTTATAAGTACTTATAAATTTTTCTTTTTATTTACTAAATTAACATATGCTTATTTTCTTTCAATCATAAAATGTAACATATTAATTAACAAACTCAAAAACTTGGTAATTAACTTTAGAAACAAAAAGGTAAACAATGTGCATTAACGAACCATGGGTCGGTAATTGCTGCTAAAAATCAAATCCACGAAGTTATTTCCGCTCTAATTTAATTTTAAGTTTTACCTTGTAATATTATTCAAATCCTATAAAATATGTTACTAAGTGCATAATATATACCATAAATAATATGATTGGGTATACTGAATAACTTTAGATGTTATGTATAAGCAGAAAAATTCTTAAGCAAAAATTAAAGTTACTTGCCAGATGGAGTAAGGTCCAGTATGACAAGATCTGGGCACTCGCTGTCGTCAAAGAAACTAATGTATTTTCTCCCTTTCCCGATCTATCACGTACACAAACATAGTTTCAAATTGAAGACAATAAATGAAACACGCATAATTTCTCCACAATCTATAGTTTAACATTTTTATAGACAAAATAAATGCGAAATAGGTTAATGGGTCGGTGATACCTGCAGATTTTCGATGGGTCATTAATAGCTGCATTTCAGTGGCGGCGTACGGCGTGGGCAACGTGGGCCACCGCCTACGGCCTCGCGACCAACGGGCCTAGCGCCCCGAAAATTTTTGCATTACTTAAAAGCCGCGAACTGTTACATACCGTTTTCTATACATATATTGCTGAACCCTAATTATTTTGTCAATCAGCAATATGTAGTTATAATCAGCAATATATGGTTATAAATACAAATGTTTCCAATACTATTTGGAGTCAGTTTCTAATCTAATTCGCGACGCGGTTATTCTGTCCGAAAGTAATTAATCAGTGGCACTTCTTAAATATTAGTGAAATTAAAATTAGTTTATTTGCAATAAAGTTTTATTTTTTTTATAAAACCGCAAATCTACGAACTAACAGAACGCACGCAACGAAAAAATTTTGCAGGCAGAGGGCCCCGCAAAATGAATATTGCCCACATAATTAGGTCTTACGCCGCCACTGCTGCATTTACCTTAGTTTTATAGAAAATTCGGTGACACTTTATACCCCCATCCCAGTTTAATTTCAACGTTTCACGCGTGCACAAGGACGCTTGGTAACATTGTGTCAGTCGTTTGTAATATTTTGCGAATGTAAGACTAGTGGAAGCTCTGTGGAAATAGTGCATAATATTGTCTTTTATTAATGCGAGTTTCTTTCATTAAAATACTTTATACCTGATAAATAATAAATCCCGTTTTAATCCCGGTATAAAATATTATATGTAATCGTGGATAAAATAAGCTTATATTACGTAATTCAGTATTGAATAAATAATTTTGGTATAAAAACAAAAGTTAAAATTACATAAGGAAATGGACAACACAGGTGAGTTATAGCATAATAATTTTCAACCGTTTTTAAGAGCTTCAAAAAATAGTGCATTAATATATCGGCAACCACAAGATAGGAATAATATTGATATTTAATATACTTCGAGGCGATAAAAAATACATGAATCTAAGCTATTTTGCCTTTCAAATGATAAGTTTTAGCCATACTGGCTTGTTCCAAAAATGCACTAACACCAATATACCTCAGAAATCTATGAATTCCTTATTAACTGCTGTTTAATAAAAACTACTAAGTTGCACTATTTTTGTCACAACATAAAATGAATAATGTATTAAGTAAAAACATATTTAAATACGCATAGTTACTGAAATGTTATTTTAATAACAATATAATAATTAATTAAAAATAGGATTTTATAATACTAACCATATTAACTAATACTAATACTAAACCACTCTGAACCATAACTAATACTAAAACTAAACTAAAAACTAATACTAAACCACTTCTTACTTCACTAATCATTTTTAAAAATCCAACAAATCATTTTTAATTACATGGTAATAAATAACTCTTATAATTTTCTTAATCGTGTTAAAAATCAGAAATATCTTTTACGTACTTATCTACTCTCTTTGGTACGGTGACCAAATTAATTGTTATCGATTTTTACATCCCACAGTATTAATAGGAATAGGCGATATGTCTTCCAGGTAAATCCTACTTCCGAGCGGTTAAATGCGATTATAAGAAACCAGACAATCATTTTAATTTAATGGTTTTGTTAAATTATTAAAAAAAAACGGATCGAATTCAATTGTTATTTGTATTATAAACTCTGTAGAATACTTTTAGTTTACATATCTAGTTTTATAATTTTTACTTACAAGGGTTTCCTTGCTATTTGGCAATACCTGTGGGGTATTCAAAACGAAATGGATTTTCGGATATAATAAGAACTCAGTAATAGTACTTATATTCTCAAGTTATAAAACCTCTCTGCTGTTATCAGAGAAAATTCTCTAATATAAAAAAAAACTTATTACAATTGAGGTATTCGTTATGAACATTCTTTTCTTTCTTTTATATTTATCAAACAATGAATTGAGTATATACAATTATTTCATAATTGAATGTTATGTAATAAAATAGAACACATATAAAACAATAAGTTTTTTTATTGTTAAACTCTATCATAATTTAAAGTATGTTATCAATGATGTTGTATAATTTAGTAAAGGAATTTTTTTTCAATTTGTTTACATTTTGAAATACAGGAGTTTAAATGATAATAATCATAGAACAAGAAAAATACCTAACAAATTAATCGTAAATTTAAAAATAAATACAAAATAAGGTGACAAGAAATAAACTAGATATTATAAAATAGAAGTGGGAAAAAAGCATTTGATCTAGTAATATTTTTATAATATTTCAGCAGGACATCATCTACCGCATCCGCTTGTATAAATATAAAAAAAGATCTTAATGAATTATGAAATTGTAATAAGGTTTTTAAAGGGTCTAATTATGCGAGCAAAAAAGCAAATTATCACGATTTTTTGACGGGTTTAAATTATAAATATTGATATTGATACAAAAGAAATTGTTAGATCTAGTTCTAAAACTTTTAATTTTTTTTTAACTTATTTTAGTCCGTTATTGTAGAGAAACATAGGGGAGAAGAAGGCCATAATGAAAGAAGGGTGTGCGCTGTTGATGGGATCTCTGAAATTCATAACATGAAGAAAAAAAATAGTTTTAGAGTCAGTAGGTTAATAGCTATAGCGAATTTAATACGATTATAGATTATTTCAAAAATTACCAAATGGCGGCCTCTTTTTGATAAAGCACGTTTATTTTTCATTTAAAAAAAATAGTTCATCTCATATTTTCAATAGTTTCGGAGATTTTATCAACAAGCCGCAATTTTTGGAATTTTGGAAAATCCTGAAAAAATCTCACCTACATCTAATCAGCGCTGCTTGCACTACGGTACTAGAAAATTAAGGCATAATGTACACATTATGCCTTCATTTTCTTCATAATGCTCATTTTTAATAAAAAATAGGTCATATTAGGGGTTTCACTTCGGAAATGGAGATAGTATTAATATTGTAGATGATTAAATTCTCTACAATTATTGTAAAAAAAAACATTTTTTATATCTTAAACCGTTTTCAAGATAGAGGGCAGAAAGGGCGCAGTGTTGAACTGGTAGTCCCGTTTAAAAACACGCCGAATAAAGCTTATAAATTATAATTGATAAATATATAATTCCAAATACTTGTCCATTTTTGACTAATATGACTGGACTATTTTGAAAATTCTAATTACGGGTTGGTAGACTGTACTGCGAGCGCCGGTGCTCTGTCGCGGCCGGGCTAGCATGACCGCCACGAGATATGTCGCGGACGAGAGAAGACAAACTAAGATGTAAGATAACTCGATATATTATATCTCGACATCGAATAGAAAAGATATCTCGATCGACAAATATATCTATCTTTGATATTAAAAGTCGAGTTTTAAGTGTAATTGTCATGTTAGACCCGAAAGAAATAAAGCGATAGTCGATTAGAAACACGAGAAAACGGTAGACAAAATTTAATCGCGCTTGTCATGCTAGCCCGGCTGTTTGACAGCTAATACCCTCATAGACTATTCGACTCATCAAAATTCGACGCTATATCGACGACTGGCTGACTATCATTCTGACGTGCGCTAAGTACGCGTCCTGTTTGGCGAAGCTTTGGGATTTTAAGTCTAAATAATGGCTGAGAGGATATTAGTTCACTTACTGAGTACGTCTTACGCCCACACTCTTGTTGGATATATTATTTACTTTAAAAAGAAATGGCTAGAACGCCCCATGATATTTGATATATATACTAGCACGAAATTATAGCAACACCATATTAACTCGCTAGCATTTAAGGAATGCGTGCGTGAATTCTTGAAGGTCCATACTACTTTTCCGATTGTCGTTGGCACTACATCTACATAAGTAGAACTATCAAGAGGTTATGCGACTTAAGGTTTTTATTTGTTTTCGGTAAATATTCACATTTCTTAAAAAATCAATTTTTCAACTACGAGTAGTTAAAAAAAAGTAAGCATATAAACTCCTTTAGGATAGTAATAAATTTTTATTTTTAGGCCTTCTTAAAGGAATCTTTGAAACTCCAGGAGCGATTTGAAATTTTCAGTCATTAATAGAAAATTGGGTAAAACTTTAGAAAACGAACACACCTAACCGGAAATATAGGAATTTTAAATGTTAAACAGTTACTAGCTAGCTCAATTTTAAACATACCAAAAGATCTCTTTAATATTTGTTGGTAATTTATTGAAAGCCATGCTCCCTTGAAAGTTATTATTTTTCCCGTAATTAGTGTTAGTTTTTTTTTGTTAAATCGTTTACGATTATTATTAATTTAGGCGCTAATTTATTGCATGCATTTGTAATAAACAAACCTTTCAGCGAGCGAGCATTTGAAAATATTCGACCACCGTTCATATAGACATATAAATTAAATCCGTAACATCAGAATCGTCTGCTTCAATGAATGAAATTCCGAATGCTCGAAGTGAAATAAAGATAGACAGCGTATTGATTGGTGTGCTGCGACTGGGGTTGTACCTGTCGTAATTCTAGCCTCACGCTAGTTTGTTCATAAAAAAGGGACAAAATTGAAAAAGTACGTAGGTTATAGGTGTATACTGCATACCGTATAGATATTGTGGCAAATTAGTACGTCTAGTGCATGTTTAGAGCAAAACAAATCTATTACTTAACGTGAAATTATTTCAAGAACTTCAAATCTTCCTGCTTTGTTAAGCTTATTAGAGAACCTACGTACGGTACTTTGATACCTTGTGGAACGAACAAGCTCATTCAGCCCCAGACAGAGCGGTATTTAAATTGTTTTAATGCGATTATGATTTACAGCAATGCTTTAATAATTATTTATTTAATTACTAATTTAAATTTTATTGCAAGCACTGAATATCCACACATGAATAAAAAATTGTGAATATACGAGTATTATAATAAAAATTACTGGTTGTGTGTTAGTTGTTTGACGGGCTCGTTGGCGCGTTCGGTAGAACACCTGCCGTGCGCATCGATGGGTCGTGGGTTCGAATCCCACCGGGAGCACATGCTTATAATTTTCTGTAAGCATGTTTTCCCCACGTCTGGTAACTTCGGGCTTTGATCGGGTGGGAGGAATATCTAAATTCCGACCGGGTAACGTTCATAGATGGAAAAGCCGTGAAGTGCATATTGCGCGTTTCGGTTTCAGTCTATGGATTTCCGAATGCTCGAAGTAAAAATTAGGTCGACAGCGCATCATTGACTGATGTTCTGTGGCTGAGGTATCACCTACCATCAAGTGAACCTCATGCTCGTCTGTCGATATCTGACATAAAAAAAAAAACAAAAAAGAAAACAAAAAAAAAAATATCGCAAAAGGCGATCCTATCAATATGTCAATTTCCCTTATGTACATAGAGTTGTTGGTTTTTCCGAACCGATGAGACTTAGAACCTCACCATCTATAAGTAAATCGTCGATTAGCTACCCCTTGATTAACGATAATTGGCATGAAAGTTGCCAGTAAATTACGGTTTAAGTGAATAACATTGACTAAACTGTGGAATAAATTGTCGTCTTGTCGTTTTCCAATCAATTATGATCCCGTTGGTTTAAAATAAAACGAACCTATAAGTTTTTAAAAGGCCGACAATACATCCGAGACTGAAGTCGCGGTTGTCCATGGGTGGTGGTGATTACTTACCATCACGTAGATCACCTGCTTGGTAATAAAAAAAATTAAAAAAATGACTTATCACACATTCACTCGTTCGTTACGTGTTACGTCAAATTCACTGTCAAAGTGTCAAGTGTCAAAACTCGCGCGCGAATTTTAATTAATTTCTAGTTTGAATATTTGGTGTGTCGATTTATATTTTGACTTGATTTTGTACATCTATACTAATACTAGCTGACCCGGCAAACGTTGATTTGCCATGTAAATAATTTCTAAAAAGCAGGGGTTGATAATAGAAGAGTGAAAATTTAGGGTTGTATGTATTTTTTAATGCCACATTATAAAAAAATAAAAACAATTTTTTTTTTTTAAAAATTAAAAAAAAATTAGATAGTAGCCGATTCTCAGACCTACTGAATACGCATATATATATTTGGTAAGAATCGGTCGAGCCGTTTCGGAGGAGTATGGCAACGAAAACTGTGACACGAGAATTTTATATATTAGATTATAAACAGGAAAGATTTGTTGGACACCCGATCAATGCTCGAAGTTACCAAACGTGGGGAAGACATGCTTACAGAAAATTATAAACATGTCGTCCCGGTGGGATTCGAACCCACAACCCACCAATGGTGTTCTACCGAACGCCGAAAGGCCGGCAACGCACCTGCAAGTCCTCTGGTGTTGCAGATGTCAATGGGCGCCGGTAATCACTTACCATCAGGTGAACCGACTGCCGGTTTGTCCCCTATTTCATAAAAACAAAAAACACGCCAACGAGCCCGTCAAAATAGTAATGAGTAAGTTATTAATTAATTTATCTCTTGGCTAGTGCTACTCTTGAAATTAGCATATCTACCTATTTCATGGTGACTTTAAGCGCGTATTAGCCTACTAGATCGTGAAAGATGCCCATGGAAACCCTCAAGAAAAGATTCTATTAATTCTTTAAACATTGGTATTTTCAACCACTCCGGTGATCACTTACCATTTTCCAGCCAGTTTCCTGCTGTATAAAAATAATATCAACAATTACAATATAGGTAGCAGAATATCTTTTATTTTTGTACAGACGGCTGTAGTCAGTCATAGGCTCACGAATTCTGAATTGAGGTCATTTACAATCTAAATTCAGCAACCTATTTAGATACTTTTTCACTTATGTAGATCGTGTACGTCATTCAATTATTAATTCAATTCAATTCAATATTATTTATAGTAACAAAAAATTACTTAAATATCTAGAGAAGTACATATTGGTGGCGTTATCGCAAGGCGGCGATTTCTTCCAAGCAAACTGTATATTTAGTAAAATAACTTTTACTAGATCAAAGCGCGATTTATTAGTTATCCTGACGCTTTTATATATATATATATATATATATATATATATATATATATATTTATTCATGCATACTTATAGTTTGTTTTGTAATAATAGATATCTACTGCAAATAAGTGACGTATATACGTATATTATAAAAGTCAACATTGTGGCAGGACAACTTCTGTCGAGTCCACTAGTTTAAAATAAAACATATTATTTATGTTTAACATGCTTCAATCGGCGACCGAATAAAACTGTGTTCGCAGTGTACATTCAATACATTACAATATTAATTTCCAAATTCAAATAAATTAATTACAAAATATCTCAAAAACAACAGACCGTACAATAAAATACATTAATATCGAATATTTATAGGAAGATTCGATGTTAACTTTCAAGTTCTTAAGATAAATTAATTGAGGCATTGTATGGTTTTAAGAAAGAACTTAGCCGGGCAACATAAATAAACCGCTAAATAAATATGACGCTGAGGACCCGTAGCTGTGCAGTCACGGTCGTCGAGTTCGAACTTTAAGTAACAATTATTCCAGTGTAAAATGGTAGCTAAAGTTATACTCTTTATGCAAACAAGACGCTGTTTAATCTTCTATATAAATAAAAATAAAATGCCGCATGTATGTACTCGCATCACTTGAGAACGGCTGGACCGATTGAGCGAAATTTTTTTTTGTTGTCTTCAGAATTTTTAGGAGAAGGAAAATTTTTGAAAAATCTTACGAAATCCCTTTCTTCATTATAAAATAAATTAGATTCGGAACTCCGCCATCTTGACAGCTCACGTCATGCATTCTTAGCTTTTTTGGAATAACAGATGTCCACTGCAAATCAGTGACATATTAGACAATTATAGTGGGTAAATGGGCATATTCAAATTTAAGAATAATTATATAATTTCGAAGCCAAAATTGTGGCAGAACAACGTCTGCGGGGTCCACTAGTTGTTTATAAATATCATGAAATAGCGAGAAAATTTGTATATTTTTTTTATTATTAAAGACTAATAACGCGCCTCGGCTTCGCACGGGTGCAATGTAGATGTACCTACTATACACATCATATCACACATGTCGCTGATAATTGGCTGATAAGGGCTTTCCATTGGTGAAATAATTTTAAAATCGGTCCAATAGTTTTTGAGTTAAATCATGACAAAAAAAATCATTCCTCTTTATAATATTAGTATCTAAAGCTGGCTTCCCACGGTCCGCAATTCTACGGATGATCACGGACAGCCGACGACCACGGACGGCAACGCACACAGACAGGGCTCTTCCAACGGCGCGTGTCGGTCTGTGTAGATCTATTGATAGCTTCATTTCAAAATGCAAAGTGAAAGAGATTTCAAGTGATTTCGAATACCTTCTGAATAAAATTGATCCAGTTATATCAAGGAATGATACCAAAAGCGAAAATATATTCCTGTTCAAGAATGGTTTGCAATTGCACTCAGATTTTTTCACCGCACCTTTGAAGTTACCGCCTCGCGACGGATACCGGCGCACCACCACAGACGCCCTGTGCTACCACGGACGAGACCCTTCCCACGGTGTGTCGTGCGAGCTGGTCCGCGTCCGTCCGTAATATCACCGACCGTGGGAAGCTAGCTTAAGACCAGCGGAACCGACAGACGTTCTGTCAGAATGTTGGCTTCTACAATATTAAAATATTTCTAGATTGGAATTTGCTATTTTCTCAATAATTTCTACAACAATTGCAGTGGACATCAATATTATTACAAAAAAGCTGATAAAAAGCTATAAGTGTGCGTGAAGTGCGCTGTCAATTGCGGAAGATGACGGAGTTCCGATCTAATTTATTTTTAGAAAAAAAAATTTAGTCCTTATCATCGATATCGATCAAAAACATCGATAAAAAATAAGAGTTGAGCACCCCTTTAAGTACCTACATAATCAATTTAAAAATTACTTTTCTGCATATTTTTTCCGAATTTTCCGTTATTTTAATAGTTATTCTGTTATTCGGGACATAGGCGAATCCATCCAATAAGATATCATTAAAATCAGGGCAGCCGTTATTGATTTATAAATGGTGTAACTATCGATAGCAAGCGTTACGATCATAAGTTAATTGATGTACACGTAGCCAATACGTCGGCCACAGAACATCAATCGACGATGCGTTATCGTATTTTTCTATTTCGAGCGTTCGGATGTGTTTATTAAACACAAAATGGAGATACGAAAAGGGTTAAACGCAGTCAGTCATAATATTGACTGAAAATCCAATACCTTTCCAATAACGAATGCTTTGCAGAGTTATATGAAACTGTAGCAATTATTTTTACATTTTGTTTGGAAATACACAAAACTATTTTTTTTATTTGTGGTCGACGCAATATGTTCACTATTTCCATTCTCTTCTGCCACTCGCCATATCATCAGTCACACCTCTCAAACACATATTCAATCCATGTTTTTTGGTCCTCCCTATACCCATCCATTTTCATATTCAAAACTTTTTTAGATACATGTTTTTCATCACTCCTCATAACATGCCCATACCAAGCTAAACGATTACCTTTCAATTTTTCATTCACTACTCTACTACGCTGCTTCCTCTTAAGTATATATAATTATATAGGTAGTCATTATTTTGATCTTATCTAATTATGTCACTCCACACATCCACCTCAGCCGGCCTAGCATGACCGCCACGAGATATGTCGCGGACGAGAGAAGACAAACTAAGATGTAAGATATCTCGATATATTATATCTCGACATCGAATAGAAAAGATATCTCGATCGACAAATATGTCTATTTTTGATATTAAAAGTCGAGTTTTAAGTGTAATAGTCATGTTAGACACGAAAGAAATAAAGCGATCATCGATTAAAACACGAGAAAACGGTCGACAAAATTTTGTCGCGGTTGTCACGCTAGGCCGGCTGCATTCTCATCTCAACCACATGCAAACGTAGCAAAATTCATAATAATATAAATGAATTTTTATTATGAATGTTTATTTCTTATTCATTCCTTACTTTTCTATTCTTATATATAATATATATTACGTTCCTATACTAATAATACTAATATATAAAATATGTATGAGAGTATACAAAAGAATATTCAATACATACATATAAAAAATAAGCTACCCGTAGCACTAATTCTAATTCGTAGAATGAGTGCTACGCGTAGCTTATTTTTTATGCGAGCTTTTTATTGGTCAATCCCTTTACTATTTAAATATTCTAATGGCGGCTAGATAATATGCATCTACTTCATATGCACCTCTCAGTTGTAAGTAAATATCTTGTATTTATAATATTAGCAAGGTATACAATTAGAGACGAAATGTTACTTTATTTTAAAGCGCTAGGAAAAATGGAAAACGATATTCTAACTATTTGAACAAATATGTATTACAAATTTCATAAAAATACAATTAAAGATATTGACTACATTTTTATCAGCTCAACAATTAATGTTCCTTTGTTAAATATAAAAAAATATCTCAGGTTTTGTTTTCAACGTTTTACTCATATAAGAACTCCTGAAAAGTTGGTATTCAAATTAAAATTCAAAATCATTTATTCATAGAGGACAATGTATACTTATGAACGTTACGATAATAAAAATAATCTATATACATATATAAAAGAAAGTTGTGTTAGTTACACCGTTTATAACTCAAGAACGGCTGTACCGATTTTAACGATATCTTATTTGTTGGATTCCTCTATGTCCGAAATAAGACATAAGCTATTAAAATATTGGAAAAAATCAGGAAAAAAATATATGCATAAAATTAATTATAAAATAAATTAGATTCGGAACTCCGCCATCTTGACAGCTCACGTCATGCATTCTTAACTTTTTTGGAATAACAGATGTCCACTGCAAATCAGTGACATATTAGACAATTATAGTGGGTAAATGGGCATATTCAAATTTAAGAATAATTATATAATTTTGAAGTCAAAATTGTGGCAGAACAACGTCTGCGGGGTCCACTAGTATTAAATAAAAAGTGGAAAAATAATATTTAGACTGCCCCGATAAAATATACATATAATAATAAAAAGGTTAACACAATATTTTTAGATATGTATAATTTTAAAAAATGTAAAATTCTAATAAAAAAACAAAGTTTATAAACCAGAATGATACCTTAATGTACAAATATTTTTACCGCAAAGACGCTAGTTTGGTTAAGCTGAACAAATTATAGAGGAAAACGCATTTCTGATATTTTATCGAATTCACAGTAATGCTTTGAGAAGGAGGGTTTGTATTTTTAGTCTTTACTAATATTATAAATAGGAAAGATTTGTATTTTTGTATTTTATGAATAAGCTCAAAAACTACTGGACCGATATAAAAATTATTTCGCCAATAGAAAGCTACATTATCAGCGAGTAACATAGTACATCTACACTGCACCCGTGTGAAGCCGGCGCATGTTCCTAGTCTTATAATAAAGTAGCACTGACGTATTTTACAGTAAAAAAGTGTCATTTGCTTTAGAAAACTATATAGCTATCCTATTTATTTGTATCACTAGTTTCATTTAACTGAAGAGGTCAGATATATGCATCGCGTTCAATTTTACAAAGGTCACTCCCAGGTGTAATCTTTCGACTGTTTGGCTTAAAAATAATTTTAATGGATTAAATATCGAGTAAACGATCGGTGTACAATTTAAATATGCTTAATTATTTCCTAAATAAATTAATGCGTTTTGTGCATTTTAAATTATATAACCATATATACCTATACATGTAATATATACTTCACCGTTACAATAAATACGTTAGTAATCAATAATTACACATAAATTTAAAATATTTATAGTTTAATTAGCACTTGAATCAATACGGAATCGAATCCTAAACCAATGAGCGTATTTTAATTTTTATCAATATAATTTATATATTGAATGTCTGAAAGGTTAAAGGTTGAAGGTTTTGCATCGGTAGGCGTTACCTGCAACGTTTATTGGAGCAAAACTGACATACACCTCCCACACTCTTCTGCACCCCGCGCCCAACAGCACAGGTCTGCGTCAGTCAGCTTCAATCTTCAAAACCCTCTAACCCACTGTTCGTCATGTCGTCTGACGATATCGATATTCCCCGTCGGGAGGAAGAAAGGCGGCCGAACAACGCGATGAATTCTTACATACTAATTATTATTTTTATTTCCGTGTCTTTTGTGATTTTAATTTTTCCAAACGTTTTGTTCATGATTTCGAGCATGGTGCATACCGTTTGCGGGTTAATATTGGTTGCACTGCAACACATTTCACGTTTGTTGGTGAACGGCTTCCTTTATGTGAAGTCTTTATTTTAAACTATTTGTGAATAAGGATAATCTAAAAAAGTAGGAACTAGAGTGTTAAAGTTTACAGAAAGTGTAGTCATAAAAACATTGACAATTTTCGTGATTTACTGTCTTTGAGTGTATTCAAAACCCACAATGGCGAATGGTGTGTATAAATTTATTTACTAATCCCTTTTTGTTTTTAAATTTTTAAATATTTTCTATAATTGCATTAATTTTAAAATTTTAAAAATTTCCTATAATTGCATTGATTTTAAAAGGTAAACGAGTTTACATCTTCAATATTTCGTATAATTCTACCAATGTTGAACAATTTACATTAAAATTTCGCAATTCATAGTTTCATGCTGTATCCAATATAATGTTGTCGACGAAATTATTCATGAATGACGCTTAAGGAATAACACTTGTTGCTGTGTAGGACCTGTTGATCGTATACGAGCAGATTTCTATTTATTATAAACTTCCTTCTAAATTTTAAATCATGCTTTTTACTAAATTTATTTAACGTTACATAAAAAACATAGGCTATTCTTTATCTAAGTAAAAATTAGTGGTCAGTGTACAGGATATGGAATAATTATTACGCTTTATAAAGCTTATAATAACTTATAATAATATAGTAGATCCAACAGGTCAAGTTCCGAGAAGATATTTTTTATTATTATATAGGGAGCAAATAATCTCACATTATGTATAAAAAGTGAACATCCGGGACACCAGAGGATTTGTAGATGCGTTGCCAGCCTTAATCTCGTATGTGCTGTGTGTTTTGAACAGGTGTAGTTCTATTGATCTTCAAACTACATCTATAGAATATTGTCTTTTATTAACGCGAGTATCACACATTTAAATAAAATACTGTATACCGGATTAAAACGCGATTTATTATTTATATTGTATAAATTATTTATCCCGACGTTTCGGTTGCTTTTCAGCAACCGTGGTCGCGGGGAGACAGAAACATAGTGTGTATAGTACATCTACACTGCACCTGTGTGAAGCCGGCGCATGTTGCTAGTCTTTTAATAAAGTAGCACAGAGATGACAGTTGTCTGATATTTGAAATGTCACAAAGTTGCCATATTTAATTCAATTCAATTCAAAAATAATTTATTAATTTAGGTAACACAATGTACACTAATGAACGTCAAAAAAAAATACATATTCGAAACGTCGGGATAAATAATTTAAACAATATAAATAATAAATCACGTTTTAATCCGGTATACAGTATTTTATTTAAATACATCTATAGATTAAAAAAGTACAATACGTAAAATGGAGATTGCAGAGCGAGTATCCGAGCTTTTAAAGGTGACCTAATCATTTGTATAATTTGTTTGTTTTTTAAAACACCTTATTTACACTTAATACTACAATTAATTTGTACTTTATAAACTTACCTGGGATAAACGCGGCTAAGGCTCTCTTTTTGAAGGTCCGTAATGGTTCGGAAAATCGCATGCCATAATTAATTTGACAGTGACGTTGTGCGTTGAAGAAAATCCGAGCATCAAGATGAAGTAGTAGAGACGGGTAGAACGTGAATTTTTCTCGCGAGGTGTAGTGGTGAAAGTAAGTGGCTGAGATTAGTCCGAACAATTCCTTTGAGCACTCACCATGATACGATCAAAGGTCAAGTCAAGTCGATAGAAGAGAGCCTGTTCCTCGAAGATTCGATATACATTGTGATAAGAGCAATTTTCCATGTGAGACCGAACTTATCTATATATATAAAAGAGATTCCCACCTATATATTGACTCATCAGGATATCTCTGGAACCATAAGGCGTAGCGACTTGAAATATGGTAGGAATATTCCTTTCGCCGAGTAGAGGTCAGCTAAGAACGGATTTTACGAAATTCAACCCCACAAGGGGGGTTGCGGGGGCAATTGCTAGTGTCTTATAAAGCTGTAAACAATGGCCCGGTGAAATACCGTCAGACTCTATTGAGTATACTAAGCTTTTTTGAGACCAATTTAACCTTCCCTCACCTGGAACTGAACGTCGTGATATGTTTACATATGTTTAAATATTTGCGCGGCCTGTGTATAAGGCATCCGCCGTACTATCATTCACATTTGCAGTATGTCATTGATATGCAGAAGAAACAAAGAGAAGATAACTCACAACGTTGTGGAATACCAGCCTTCATAGGTATTGGGTTCGTGCATACACTATCCTACGATCCTCAAGAAAACTGGCGATCCAATGACATTTCTCAGGAAGCTTATAGGAAGGAAGCTTCGAGATGAGACAGGAACCATTATATTGGAGAACAAGGAAGTTATAGCTATGGGCCTGTAGTTGGTCAGAGTGGTCGCTTATTTTCAGGATTCGATGCTCTAGCTATCACAAGTGTACAAAAATTCAAGACGATGCCGAGGTTAGATTCGAAGCCAACTTTGGAGCATATGTGTGCAACACCGTCGGAGAGATGCCGTCTTGCCTACTCGACTTATGGATGTCCAAAGACAGAAGTGCTTTTTAGACTGAGCTCTGAGCGAACTTAAACTCCGGTATAGAGCTGTCACACCGAGGTTTGGTAGGCGGTGGCTTTTCCTGGTCATCCAGAGTCAAGTTGGACACAAAAAGAATGAATGCCTAATGAACGGCTTTCTCTTTTGTGGCATGGGCCAGCAAGTCATCTCTTCCGTATAATTCCCTAAGACTTGCCTTGATAGATATTTTCGACATTTTCATTTATGCAGATAAACAGTACGGTTGCGGAAATATTTGTTCCATATCAGAGGCTCAAAGGATGATTTGAAATTAAAAAATAGACCATGAGTGGACGAATGAACCCGACTTTAAAGCCTTTGAGAGGGAAGATTTATATTTACTAGATTCTATGTTACATTTTACAAACAGAGTATATTTAACTTCAACGTGTATTTAATGTTACCTAAATTCTACTTTTTATTATATGCAATGTATAGCTATATAGATTTATATATCACTAGCAACATACCCCGGCTTCGTCCGGGTTCAATGTAGATGTACCTACTATATACAATAAAAATGTAGCTTTCTAACGGTGAAAGAATTTTTAATAAATCGGTCAAGTAGTTTTTGAGTCAAATCGTAACAATTAAACAAACATAAAAATATTATTGTACAAATTAATACTTTATAGTTTATAATATTAGTATAAATTCGTGAACGTATTTCTTACATAATGTGGATATTTTTACTTTTAACCAGACAATACTGTATTTAAATTCTGATCGCATATTCTATGAAATAACATGTTTTAGTACCTACACAGAATCAGCTCGGTATTTATCTATACAATACGTACCACAATCAGATTAACCAACGTAATTTTAAATGCATTTTAGATGTATCTAGTGACTGAAAATCACGCTACATTCCTATGAAGACTTAAGTGATTGATGTTATAAACAAAAAAAAAGTTTACCAGCCGGGCAAATGACAAGCGCGACAAAATTTTGTCTACCGTTTTCTCGTGTTTCAATCGACTATCGCTTTATTTCTTTCGGGTCTAACATGACAATTACACTTAAAACTCAAAACTTAATATCAAAAATAGATACATTTGTCGATCGAGATATCTTTTCTATCAAAATTGTCGATGTCGAGATATAATATATCGAGATATTTAACATCTTAGTTTGTCTTCTCTCGCGCGAGATATATCTCGAGGCGGTCATGCTAGCCCGGCAGATGCGGCTTTCCATCAACATGCGCGAAATAATCGAAAGCGTAGTTGATATTTATGGATGGAAGAATACTGTGTCACTTCTTAAAATTGACATATATTCAGCCAACATTATTGTGAAGCTGTCTAATCGTATGAATTAAAATATACGATTACTGTTTAACCTTATTAATAGGAGCAGATAATAACAGAGATTTGGACATTGACTTTTCCCAAAATTTCGCCGAAAGTCGAAAGTCCGCTTCCCGCTTGCTAAATGAGTTTGCCGATGCGTTACCGGTCTTTGACCGCCTCCGTGATTTAACATTATGCATACTATGTTCAGCATCGGAAGTCTCGGTTTTCTAATTACTAAAATATAAGATACAAACAAAATGCGTCGATCACGGTACAGAAGACTTATTAACAACTTTCCTGTAAAAAAAACATTTTAGTGAATTCCACACATAAATTTGTTTACCCCATGCTCCACTTTACTTGCCGGTCTTCTAACATGTACATTGTACATATATAACGAATGTCAATTGCAACAAACATCACATGGAGGCAAAATAGTATCAAGAACAAAAAAGTATTCAAACTCGTTATAATATGTTATACATATTATATTCAAATAATTATTAAGGGCTCTCATACAATAGATAGAAAGAATAGAATATACTTTATTGTACAGAAAAATCAATAATACAAACAATAAAAGAAAAGCTAAAAATTGTTCTAGACTCTTTCTATACTTAATAGATATACATTTATAGGGATTATTTCTCCAAAGAGTTGATAAATAATTTAAAATAAGAACACACAATAATAGAGCTTCGAGGAGCGAGGCAGTTCGAGGCTCCGAGAGACTTATAATCGAACAAATCATAATAGGCTATAATGATGTTAAAAGAATTCCTCCTGGAAAAATTCCCATTCAATGGTACAGCATGGTACTAAATACAAAATGAATATACTAAAATTACCAAATTTATAAATAGATATTTGGTTTTTCAATGGCACGCGACGTTTTAAAGTATTTTATGCCGTTGTTAAGCTTGCGGCTCAGCTTTAATGGTGTGGCTAGACACACTCTATATAGGGAGAAGCCATGCCAAAATGTTAAAATGCACTTAATATTAATTAATTATTTACCATGGAAATTGAATCCATTAATCGTTGTATCTTTCTAGATGTAAAATTAGAAGCATTTAATACGTATTTTTTATTGACGTTCATAAGTGTACATTGTGTTACCTAAATGAATAAATGATTTTTGAATTTGAATTTGAATAGATGGAAAAACCGTGAAGTGTACCTATATATTCGTTCTCTTTCGATGAGACGGAGGACATTTGAAATATACTTGTTTGTGTACTATTACATACACACACTCGCACAGACACACTAACATTCGCACTCACATACGAGTACATCCATTCAAACTTTTGTTTAGACATCTATCTATTGTACTCATTGTAATAAATTTCTTTTCTTTAATTTTATTTTAAAATTACTTTTGTTTGTTTAGATTTCGGAGGAGGGCGTTGACCCCGTTGCTTTTTTCAGGGGTCATCGTTTCTAAATTGTTTTCTCTTAAAATCTGTTTCTATTTCACGTCTAAAGATTTATTATTATTATTTTCTTTTGCTTCCTCAGCTTTTTCAATCTGGAATTAATAATGTACACGGGTGTAACCAAGTGTACATTATAGATATAACTAGCGACCCGCCCCGGCTTTGCACGGGTCTAGATTTTTTGACAAAAAAAGGCAGGGGTTGGTGATAAAAAAGTAAAAAATTAGGGTTGTATGTATTGTTTAATGCCACATTATAAAAAAATAAAAACAAAAAATTTCCGGTAAAAATCGGTAAAGCCGTTTCGGAGGATTACGGTTACTAACATTGTGACATGGAAATTTTATATATTAGAGAAGATAAACAAGACGCAGTTGCATCTTGTTCGTCGTTTACTTTCTGGAGCAATATATGGAAAATTCGACAAGTATTTAAATTTGTAGTCTTTTGTAAGTATATATATGTATGGTGATATTAAATTTTACAATTGTAGCGATTTATGTAATTGCATTAGTATAACACTTGTACTGGAAGGGACTATGGAGATTTTTATTAATATTATTATTGTTGTTTCGGTATCGTAACTAAAATTATCATTCTAAGAAGGTGCTAATAAGATACATATTATTAAGAAATCAGGTAAATATTTTCATTTATGTAATTTCGCTTTGGTCTAGAATTGGCCGTAGGTACATGTTAAGCAGTGTGTGTGTGTCAGTTAGCTTCTGAAGCATATTATAAAATAACTAGCGACCCGCCCCGGCTTCGCACGGGTCTAGATTTTTTGACAAAAAAAGCAGGTGTTGTATGTATTTTTTAATGCCACATTATAAAAAAATAAAAACAAAAAATTTCGTCCAAAAATTAAAAAAAAAAATAGGGGTGGATTACCCTTAAAATTTAGGGGGATGAAAAATAGATGTTGTCCGATTCTCAGACCTACCCAATATGCACACAAAATTTCATGAGAATCGGTCGAGCCGTTTCGGAGGAGTATGGCAACGAAAACTGTGACACGAGAATTTTATATATTAGATAATATAATCTCGGGCTAATTGACTAAGTAATGCTACTTACATTTTGAAGTCAGGTTTATTGCCAATTCTTCTCATCCATTCTATTCTCAGTATATTATGTAAAATTAGAAGCATTAATTTTTTTTTTGTTTAACGTTCATGAGTGAAAATTGTGTTACCTAAATTAATAAATGTAATTTCATTTGAAGGGTAGCAGGTTCAATTCCCACAATTTCTTGAAATTTTAATGAAATATGACTTTTTGATGTTAGACATTCGCTGGATAACTCAGCCACGGAACATCAGTTAATGATGCGTTGTCGACCTACTTTTTAATTCGAGCTTCAGAAATCCATGGACTGAAACCGAAAATTGCACTTTACGGTTTTTCTATCTATGAACGGTGGTTCATTACCCGGTCGGAATTTCGATATTCCTCTCATCCGTTCAATGCCCGAACTTACCAGACGTATGGAAGACATGCTTAGTCTGCCTCAATAACTTCACGGGAATTTATATTATTTTTGGCTTTATTTTTTTGACTTCTTAGATTACAATAAAAGCAATTCCTAGCATCTGAAAAATGAATCTACCTTTCCGAAATTCAGACGGAATTTGATATCTAATACAGTTGGGTTAAAATAAAATTTTCTTTTACTATTTTGGTTTATTGCTAATCGTACATATCGATTTTATATGACCTTGACCTTGTTATTGTTTTTGTATTAGAAGAATTGAACAAACATTTCGGTTGTGATTTCTCTTGAGTATTATTCCGGCTCAATAACTTGTGTAAGAATAGGAATATAAAAAGGGTTACTAGTGACGTGGTTAACTGTAATCTTAATCTATATAATTCTAACTCAAACCGCGGAATACTGAAACGATAATCAAAACTTGAGGGCTTCTTAAAATGTTTCTGTCTTTCATTTTACCTTCGTAATGAAAGGGTTAGATATAAGAAAGACATGGCATTATATAAACTTCTCAGCCGATTATTACTATTGTAACCGAGTCTTTGTAAGCTAAACCATTGTTGAAAAGAGTGTCCATGGAGTTTCTTGCCGGTTCTTCTCCATGAGACCCACTTTTTGGAACCGTGCAACTAGACGTTTCATAAGAGCCTGCAAAGGCCTATTTGAAATAAAAAACTTTTGATTTTGATTTGATTTTGATTTTGACTTTTGATTTTGATTGACTGTGTGAAGAATGATATGTGTTTGAGAGGTGTGACTGATGATATGGCGAGTGAAAGGAGAGAATGGAAAAAGAGAACATTCTGCGCCGACCCCAAATAAAAAAAGAAAACAGGGCAGGAAGAAGAAGAAGAATGAAAGGGTTAGATATACTTTTAAGTACACCTCAATGTTGATTAGCGTTCGAGAATTCGGCCAAAAATCTACAAAATTAGTGATAATATAAAATAATGAGTTGCGTTTTTATTTCGTATTACAGCGAAAAAGTGCTTCACAATTTGCACTTATAAAGTATTCACGATCTTCGCAGGATCGAATGCTATGTACGGTTGTCATATAACCCTGAGCTCTACGAAGAATAACTCGAAAGACATATTTTTTTAGTTTTGATAGTATAAAGAAAGACAATACTTCAATATCTTGACCTAATATTCGTAGTCTGCTAAAATATGCTTTAATTAGGGATTAGGAACATAAGAAACGTGCGCGTTTACGTCTTCTGAAAATAAATAATATTTAAGAAAGTTATATGGTAGAACTTGGCAGATGAGCGACTTGTAAGACGAGTCGTAGATGCAACATCACTCGGTAACAAATAATGATATACCAAATTAAAACGCATTTTATTATTTATATTGTTTAAATCGCGATTTAATCCGGTATAAAATATTTTATTTAAATATTACTACATACTATTTTAGTCGTAGGAAAAAAGTAACAATATTTGTAGAGACTTAAAATTTACCGTCCAAATAAAAATTACTTAGTTTATATCGACAAATTCACAATTCCAGATCCTTCTGTATTTTAATTATGTTAACACTTCTCCGTTTAAATATAGCCTATAAAAACGCGCAATTAGTAGATATAAAATTAAACAATCATTGTAAATGTTATTATAATATAAATTTCTATCGAGTGACTATTGAAATTTGAATCCATTTTTTTTAATGTTTATAAAATTGTTTTGGCCAATAAAATAAACACTATCATATAAGCCATACCAGTAGGCTTGCAGGTCTAGTCCAGTTTGTTATTACGGATTACTACGGTCCGAAACACTCAAATATAATTGGCTCGGAAAACTCGTTCTGTGCTCACTGTAACAGATGCACAACGAAATGACATCAATGGTATTTCAAATTCTAGCGCTGTTCAATTGAGAATCTCAGCAGGAATAATCCGAATAATTCCTTGCAACTTCAGCTCGCCTAGCATGACCATCAAGAGATATCTCGTGGGTGAGTGAAGACAAACTAAGATATCTCCATATATCTCGACATCGACAATTTTCATAAACAAGATATCTCGATGGACAAAATATGTAGGAGTTTTAATTGTGTGTCATGTTAGACCCGGAAGTTATAAAGAGATAATCGATTAAAACACGAGAAAACGGTCGACAAAATGTTGTCGTGGTTGTCATGCTAGGCCAACTGAAAATAATAGATAAGATAGTATTGGCAGTATTTAATGCAGTAATGATGATTTAGTTAGCTCCTTAATTGTTTATTTGTAGATTTGTAATGCGTTTTAGGATTTAGTTTGGCGTTTCAATTTTGTGATTTATATTTTTTAAATTAAAATGCCAAATGTATATACAATTTTCGAGATTTACATGACATCGGGACCCGGGAGACTTAAGAATTTTTGTCTTATTATTTTATGCGTTGCGATGTTTTAAAAGATTTTAAAGAGATAATCATAGCAGGGATGTTACGGAGCTTCGACTCCAGTGAAACTGCCGATTCACTTTGCACCTCCGATTCTGATTTCGGTCCCGATAAATTTGAATCGGAGGTTATAAACGGAAGCCGAACGCGAATTTACTTAAATTATTATTTCTGTTATTTTTATTTTCAACACCCAGGAAGGTGTTTTATTTTTTGAGCTGATATGAATTAAACCGATTCCGATTCCGATTTCGGTTCCGACAAACCAAAATTAAAAACTCCGATTCCGAATTCAGTTCCGATAAAACCAACTCAATAACATCGCTAAATCATAGCTAATGAAATAAACCTTGATGTCACTCGATAAGCAATATTTAAGTTTTTTTTCTAATATAGGTACATTAAAATAAAGTCAATATCTAAATAACTAAGAAACCCGATTTTTTCATATAAAATAATTAAAGTAAAAATGGTCGCAAAATTTTACACCATTGCGAAATCATCCAATCTAAGCCTACGCGCAGACTAGAGCCACTAGTGGCGACCACAGCATAGCCACCGGTGGCCGCCACAACGTGCGGGCGCGATATTTCATACATTTTACAGTGGCTGAGATTTGGCCACCGGAGACCGCGTCTAGAGGCCGCTTCTTTTTTTTTTTTTTTTTTTTTTTTAAACTTAATAGGCAGTTGTTTGACCACTAACCCAACTGGTGGTAAGTGGTGTTGCGGTCAAGGTCAGGTCAGGTCAAGTTCTAGTGGCGGCCACCGGTGGCTCTAGTCTGCGCGTAGGCTAAGAAGCGTGGTAAGGGAGCTCGTGAGCAAAATTTCTATATGATTCGCACACATGGCAGACGCTATTAATAGTGATAATTAAACCCTAAGAAACATCAAGGACCTCGTCTGCCACCATGGTGGCGCTGCGTTGTCAATTTACAGCGTTTCGAAAATGTTGAAAAAAAAAGGTGGGCGATATGATGTGCACATGTCTGCCTCTGGGGCTGATGATCATAGTCATCCTGTAAATACAAAAAATCGTATAGGCAGACATCCAGGGCTCTGACTTTTGTAGATTTCGAAAAATTTTTTTTTAGTTTTTTTTTATGATTTAAAAAACTCTATAATATGATGTGCACACTTGGCATACTGAAATTGTTCGATTAAAAACAATGAGAAGGACCACGGAAAAATGGTCTGCCAGCATGTTGCCTCTGCGTTCGCTATTGACAGCGTTTCAAAAATGTAAAAAAAAGAAGTGCTATATCATGCGCACATGTCTGCCTCTTGGATTAATGTTTGAATTTCTTATGAAAACCAAGAAACTCGATGAGGCAGACGTTCAGGCCTCTGATATTTCGAAGGCAGACCACTTGAATTTTTTTTTCAACCCGACGCCTTGGCCAAGCTAAAAGTACAAAATTTAATTTTAAACACGCGTCAGAAATATTCGGCTTCTACTTGTTAACTGCGTCTTGTTAACAGGTATGAAAGAACAATGGCGAACTCTCATACATAATTTTATTTCAAATTAAATTGCTATGTCTTTGAGTAAAAAAAATATTATTTAATTCAGTGATAGATTACGAATTTGTCTGTACAAGAATTTTGTTTAAAGGAGGCCGAGAATAGGAGATATTCAGTTTTGAACTTTTGTAGTTTATTACTGTCACTTCAATTTCGTGACATTTAGGTAGGTTCCTTCCGTCTTTGATGGAAAGTGAATTCCCGAGTCCCCTAGTGGGGCATGGGGCAGACCCATTTATGTGTCTGTTTCACTAGGTGATCAGCCTTCTGTGCCCTGCCCGACCGAAACAATTTTTTTTTAATCTTGTTTCCCCGGGATTCGAACCCAGGACCTCCGGCGCTAAACGCATGGCGCTTACCACTGAGCCACGGAGGCGGTCTTTGATGGAGGTTGCCATTAATTAAAAGAGGAAGAAGAAGGTAGGTTCCTACTTATTACGACACGAAAATACTGAATTTGTATTCTATATAATAATGAAGTTAGGTTTTATACACAATACATAATTTTGTAGATCTAGGAGATTGTATTACAAAGCATTTTAACTTTTTCTGAATATAAAATACCTAAGTGTACCCACCTACTTCCAATTATAGCTGTAATATCTACAACTTCCTGTCTAGAAAGATGTTAAGTCCCTAATAATTAAAGCGATGTCAATGTGTCAAACACCAAGTGCCAACGCACAATTTCAGTGCTGTCATACTTTAATTCACAATAAGACTTTATAAAGGAACGGAACCGAATAAAATGTATTATATTTGATACAAAAAAAGATAAAACACTATTGCTTTCTAATCAAGCAAACTCATAGTATGTTATTTTTTTAAGAAAACGATGTAACTAAATCTAATATAATCTAAATATATTAGAATAAATAGTATTAAATGGTAACACTTAAGTAATAGAAAGGAAGTAAATAATAATCTAAATCAATTAAGTATTCTAAATAATTATTTTTTATTTCCGGCTTTAACAGTTTTAAATAAGAACTTGATAAAATGTAGCTATTATTTTTAATATTTTTGGTTTTAGTATCTTTTCTAGACGCTTTAATTTTAGTCAACTAAGTTTTCGCCATTGTTCTTTCCACAGTTCCTTTCGTAGTGTTTCGCTTTATATGAGTGAGAACGGTATACCTAACTCAGTTCCGACATTTTCCGTATTGTGTACCTGAATGTATATTATGTCAACGACCTTCCGGAACACAGTAATGTTACAACAGTTGCGAATGCGCCGCAATGGCGATTGAACGTTGTTTTGTGAGCAGTAAGCGTGTGTTCTGTAAATATTGAAATCTACTAACCAAAGAACACAACATGTATTTTTAATGTACACTTCTAAAACTTATCAATGAAAGCATCTAAGAGCAAACATGGTGTTTGTTCTTACATAGATGCTTTCATTTTAAATGTGAAAAATAATTCCTGTGGCCTAACGGCTCATTGTAATTAAATGAAATTTTGCAAATTATCTAAGGTCAATGTTCTCTACACGTAGAAAAATTAAATGTGATTACCTACGAAACACCCTGTATATATTTCTTTTTTCCTAGTTCCGACAACTGAGAACACAACGAGATCCAACGACCGGCCTCAAAGCCGTTTCTTGTGGCTCATATTTTTGTTGAACATATCCTCAAGGGTCAGGCCAGTGAGTCCTAGTCAGCTAAGCCCTCAACTCATACCAAACTGGCCACCTCTGCCCCCTAATGATATCCACCCACGAAGACGTCGTCCTTTACAAGAACGTCATCTAAGACCGGAAGTCATAAACCATACAAGGATTGTTAACATCAGAGACTTGGATAATTTGGAGGACGCCTTCAGGTGCCGCTTGCTCTCGCGTGCAGAGTACGAAGTATTGCGCTCGCAGAGAGATCTCCAAAATCAAGAAAACCAGGAACAACACGCACCTCGCGTTGCACCTTATGTGCTTCGCAATATTAGATATGGCCCTGGGAGAAATGAGGCAGAAAACAATACTTTAAACATCTCCGCTGCAACCGACCAAATTTTACAACCTGATTAAAAACAAAATAAATAGTTACTTCGATTTTTTTAATAAGAGACATTTAAATTATATATATATATTGTGTGTTAGAAGTTCATACTGTAATAGTTAATAATATTATCTTATAGATATAAAGGGAATATGATGGAAGATGGAGATAGGAAAATTATTTTAGAATTCTGTCATCTATTAGAAAAGTCGAAAGTTCTCTTCAACGGATTAAGGTGAAGGTCTTTCATACGTTCAAACTAGCATATTTATTTTAGATATTTTTATAATGGACGGAGGTGAATATTATGTTATGAATTTGAACTCTGACCGCCTCCGTGGCTCAGTGGTAAGTGCGATGCGTTTAGCATCGGAGGTCCTGGGTTCGAATCCCGGGGAAACAAGATAAAAAAATTGTTTAGGTCGGGCAGGGCACTGAAGGCTGATCACCAACTTGCCTGTAAAGATAAATTATCAGTGAAACAGATACACAGGCAGACCCATTTCTGCCCCATGCCCCACTAGGGGACTCGGAAATTCACTAGATTATGAAGATATCAATAAAAATTTCTTAGTTTTAATATTAACTAAGTACAACTTAAATATATATTTTAAAGTATACCTCAGGAAATAATTTTCTTACCTTCCAATTATTTTATAGGGAACTACCACAATACGGACACAAACAATGGCAGTCTTACTTTGGCCGAACTTTCGACGTTTACACTAAATTGTGGAAATTCCAACAACAACACAGAGAAGTCCTGGATAGCAAATATGGTCTGAAAAGGTGGCAGATAGGAGAGATAGCTTCCAAAATTGGTCAACTCTACTATCACTTCTAGTCAGTTACTATTTTTGTTATGGTATATTATTAGACATCGTATAGCTTCATTAAGAATTTATTACACGCTCAATACATCGACTCAATACATCGGTTTTAACTGCTATGGATTAAATAACATATGGAATTAGCTGCCTCCTGTATATGTATTTCCGAACCGATACGGCCTGCCACCTTTCATGAAGCTAGCGTGCTTCCATCTAAATGGTCGGCAACATACTCCCGACTTAGGTAGCGGGTTCTTATGGGCGGCAGTGATTTCCTAACATCAAGTGAATAAAATTCTGCTCAAAATATTTTTAGCCGACGCTGTTAAAGAAAAGCATTCTAAGTCAACACTTTCAACGATAAATGAGATCGATGAGCAATTATTACATAAATAATAAAATATTTAAACTGTTATATATGTTGACTTTATGTGCTAACTACTACTATACTTTTATAGATAAAACAAACATCTAACATTAATTTGTCGCTTCTATAATATATAGCTGATCATTTGCAACATTATTACCTTTTATTCTTACATTTAATCTTGTTTAAATTTCTAATTAGATAATAATTATTTCAGTCTTAGGACTAGTGAAACTGCTTACCTTCGGGAAGCATTCGCGTTCTACCAAGCCATTCGATCTAGGCGGTATTACACACACGCAGTTAAGGAAGACAAATGTGAACTGATGGTTAAAAAACTAAGATATTACGCGAGGTTCATTGTAGTATCATTACTGTTAAATAGATTAAAACTAGTTGACGATCTGATACGCGAACTAGACAACCAAATCATAGAATACGGTACCGCCTATCATGCAGAGGATCAAATGGAATGGACTGTTGTTGTGGATGAAGTAAAGGCGTTCCTTGATGCTGAACCCGCAGTCCAAGTTCTATACAATGATATGCCAGTGCCCGATCTATCCAATAGGTATTTTATTGTCTTTATATTTTTATTTTCAGACGAAATAGTATGATTCGTCTGTCGCGTGTCTTTATCTTATTAAATAAAATAAGAGTATTATATATAGCGTGTTGCTACCTTGCCGGCATTAAATGAACACACCTAAGGATTATAGTTACTTATTTTTAAGTTAATTTTAATGTTTTTCGTTTTTATTAGACAATACTTTTTAGTACCTACGTCTAGCGCAGATGCCACAATGAAGATAAAGATAGGCAAGAATAAGATAGGCAGTAATCTAGTAAATTAATCACGGAATGTTTCTAAGACTTTCCACTTAATGTGTTATTAAATCTAAAAAATAATAATTATATTAGTGAATTTTGTATTATTTTATTATTTATATGACTACTGAGCACCAGCTCCATCCGTGTGTCGAACTAATGTCGCAAAAGTAGCAGCACGCTGTATGTTGCCAACGTCATATTTCATCGTTTGTCTACCGCATCCAAGTAGGTACGAATCCGAAAATTGTGGAATTAAATTTCAGAATACATCCTGACCACACACCGTATATGGAAAGAGGCCCTCACATGTACTTATCACTTCAAGACGTTATAATTATCGGTAGCAGTACACAGCAGGCGAAGTTCTCAGAACTTACCATCGATATGTACAGAATTCTACAAATTCTGGAGAAGGAGCCAATTGGTCCTGCACCTCAGGCTTTAAGTGAGAATATCCCACCACATGGGCATCCGCCAGCGCCCCACTCTACGCAGCGAGGTAGATTAATAATAATTGTTCTCTTGATAAAACTTTTGAATGGCAAAATCCATTCTATGCGAATGCAGCCTTACATGCGACTTACATAGAATAATCTTGTATTATTAACAAATATAGTGCAGACACAGCTAACGTAACATATCTCAAATTATGTATTCTCCTGAATACTATGGACGTGTAATATTTACAATTGTTCCATGAAGTGTAAAGTGTAGTGAGAACAATTTCCTGTATGTACATTTAAGATAGTAGTAAAATACTAGATTTATGGTAACCTATTATACATCTGAGTTTTTAAAAGAGTTAATGCCGTACAGTTTGTTATATAAAATCTGGCCGTTTAAAGTGGGTCAAAATCGCGCCCAAAGAAGTCAGTTACAAACATACAAATATACAAACATACAAACAAACAAACATACATACAGTGAAGCTAATAAAAAGCATGTAAAAATTGACGATTCAAAAGTTCCTGTAAAAGTTTACTTGATTATAATTGAATTTATTAAATATACGTTTTGTAGATATGTCTATACTATAGCTATTTTGTCGAAAACATATAACTGTTTATTTATTTGCGAACTTAATATGTTTCAATGTACTGATGCGAATTATTGTATTAATTACTCAAGTGACGCCTTTACAAAAGCTGCGAGCAAATATTCAAGCTAATGCTGTGCGCCTGATATTATATTCGAATCAATTTGTGGCCGCTTGTTTTTACTTTAATGTGTGCGAATGTATTCTTGTTCTTAAATTTCGTAACCACGTTTTGTGTTTTTGATATAGGTTACGTCGTTGGAGACAGCTTTCGGCGAGACAATCCCCACAAATATTTGCTATTTAAACCAACTGCGCTACAGTGCCTGGTGTATTTAGCGAGCAGTTGCAATGACTTGCCGCTTAATGGTGCCATTCTCTTGTACATATCAGCGGATGGATATATTCCGTCCCAAAGTCGAAATACTGACAATATCAGTAAGTGACTCAAATGTTTATCAAAAAATGTTTGCCGTTTGAATATTCAAGTTAACAGCCATTTTCTCTCCGTATCTGAAATCTCTTGCTGATACACAGTCACGCAGAAAAGACAATTTTCTTAATAAAGTAGGATGGAATAAATTCCCGAGAGCCCTAGTGGGTCATGGGGTAGACACAAATGTTTGTGCACTTGTCACAATACTAGTAGGGAGTTCATTTTATGAATCTAATGTCTATAATAGTATTAAACCTGATGTTGTGATATTTATCTATGTTTATTATATTTTGTATATTTTCTTTTTAACTGTCTTCTAATCCTCTCTAATTTGGACGCTGTTAAGCAATACAGTGTCAAGCCACAAAATGAGATGTACTACATATATAAAAAGAGATACATATCATTTAAATCGTTTTAATAGCAAAAATATTGAAAAAACTAACGGGCACGAAAACCTAAAATATTTAACAATAATGCACTAAATTCAGTTATTTTGATTGCTATCAAGAAAACGATATACATTTAGTTTAATAATAATAATTCCAAAAAGAGTATATTTCTGTTATTTTTTTAAATAAATTTTATAAAACCTGACTAAAACTTCAAACACAATTTTCTCAAAATGGCAGCCGTGTGGGTTAACAGCGTCCATTTAAGGACTTAGGAAATAGTAAGTGAGCTTATGGCTTTTTTACAGATGGTTATGATGGTGGGGGCTTCATCACAAGTGGCAAATTGGATCCAAATCGGGATTCATCCAGAGAATCTAGAAGTGGTCAAGCACAAGAACGAGGCAGTAGAGGAAAGGACCAATATCTCTTGTATCCTGGAGATATATATCCGTTCACCAAACGACCTTTGTTCATAATCGTGGAGTCGAATTGTTCTGGACTCATGCAGAATATACCACGGCATTTAAATCAGCCACTGGTCATGCTTATGTCTGCACAAGAGCTTCCGGCTAGCTTGGCTGGTACGTATATTTGTATATTTATACTCGTATAATTCTTCTGTATGTGTGTATGCCATACGCTGAATGAAATGAAGATGGATGATTTAGATTTACAATTAGACCCGGTGGGTGTCACTGCGATAAGATTCCGCTAGCTAGATTCCGTATAAGGGTCAATTTACATTGCCGCAGAACGGAAAGGAAGCAATTTTTTGTAGCGAAATTGCATATGAGTTCTATGTAAATTGTGTAAGGTATAAACTAGACAAGAGTCGAAAAAGAGGCGCGACTTCTTCCGGGGGATTCTTGCACATTCTCGAGAATTCCCGTAGCTAAAGTCGGAGCCGTCTGTAGAATCCTCGGGAGAAGGCGTGAAATACTCTATAGCCTCAAGTCGCGATCATTCTCACGAATTCACGCACCATCACGCGACGAGGTGTAATTGATGCTTTTGTTCCATTCCGTTCCGCGGTAATGTAAATTGGGCCTAACATTGCTCATTTCTCTTACATTCATCCGATTAGTGTACCAGACCAATCACATTTTTAGATGTGAGGGACGTGGGACGGAATCAAAGCGAAATCTTAATTATCTGATATTTCTGCAGTTGAAGTTGAATTGTTCATTATTTATTAAATCAGCTGCATTTTATTACTTATTATGAATTAAAACAGTTTTCGCAATCTTTACAAGTAGTTCTTTTAACAGAATATTTATTATTTAGAATAAAATATGAGAATTTTGCATAAACAAAAAAATAACAATTCCTACCACTGTGAATGGTAAGTGTTGTCAAAAAATCGATACAAAATAATCATTACGGGATTGAATTAATTGGAACGAACAACTTGCGAAAAAGTATTCGAAAGTATAAAATAAATAATAAATATTAAAAAGTATTAGAATCGTCAATCTGTCAGTTGTATGAGAAATCTTTGATACAAATGACAGCTCGACGATACGAATACTTTTTCGCAAGTTGTTCGTACTAGGCTTCGATCAACAAAACAATGTCAATGGTGCTAAGCCTTATGATAATCTCTGAATTATTTTAACTTCAGGTAACAATGTGATTTTCATAGTTTTAAATTATGATATATTGTTTCAGACCGGAATCATCAAGGAAACTTACTCACTCTGTTTCTGAATAATCCTCTGATGGGTTTCTGTACATCTTGCGAGGTTTATACGATAGACGAAGGATTATTGGACGTGTGTGAATCTCTAGTACTCGACTTTATGTTCCAGTGCATAGAACTAATACTACGAATTCGAATTGGTATGATATCAAAATATATTATCATAATTTTTAGTCTCTCAGAATATTGTAAACTGGCCGAATATTAAGCGGGAAGATAACTTTGTACTGAAATAAACTGAAGCTTAATAATAATCTGATTCATTAGCTGTTATCGCAATTGTAAACGTAAAAAATTGCCAAGTTGTGAGCTAGTTTTACAACTGCATAGTTCTTGATTCGGTTCTCATAAACTAAAATGTGTCAGTCGGATAAAGCATAGAGTATTAATTGCGTATTTATCTATAATGGTTTTCATTGACCAATTATAGAGGCCAATATTTATTCACTCAGTTGAAATAGGACCCCTTTTAGTAGATTCAGTACTCAACTTCTGAGTACTAAATTGTAATCCAATATAGTCGTCTATTTGATTACAATTTAGTACTCAGTCTTGATAACTACTCGTACAATTAATGTTGTACGTACTCGTAATGTATATTAGCATCACGCATGCCTTATAATCCTACTAATTTCGAGGAGCTCGTTGGCTCGTTTAGTAGAAGAACACCTACTTTGTGCATCGATGGGTCGCTGGTTCGATTCCCGCCGGGACGACATGTTTATAATTTTCTACAAGCATGTTTTCCCCACATCTGGTCACTTCAGGCATTAAACGGGTAGAAGGAATATCGAATTAGAAAATTGGAAAAACCGCGAAGTGCACATTGCGCGTTTCGGTCTCTATAAATATTATATAAAAAAACTTGTAAACTAAAGTCGTTTAGTTTAAATCGTAAAACGTATTTTTATATAGTTTTAATGCCAAATAAAGTACGTTGCTTCTATGTCTATTGTCGAAGTCACAACATTTTAACATTAGCCCGTTACACTAAGAGACAAGTATCTACCATTATGAGACTGATCATATTTTCCTGCGGTTTCAGATATGAACTTCTTCGCCTTTATGGGCGACGAGTTTTTACGAACAATAATTCTTCGCTATTTGTTCTGCGAATGCTCGCTGCGAATGAACAGAAACTTTCGTTCACGGTCACAGATCGTTCGCTCCACGCCTCCAATGCCGGAAGAGCTATTGGCCCATTCCTCACTAGCTTCCATTGTTTTAAAAATCGCCGATCATCTAGGGGTAAGTAATTAAAAAAACAAAGCCTTGTATTTGTTTTAATTTAGTCCTCTTTTATCAAGTCACGTCTCGTTACAAGCTGCTCAACTAATGAGTTTTCAACTATTTACACCCCCAATGAGTGGTGTTTGTTATAGAGAGTTAATGTGTGTGTGTAGGAGAGAGAGAGAGTGTGTAAATGAGTGCGTGTGTGTGTATAAGTATAAACACTATTAATGTACGGATCATCACTGAACTCCTCCTAAACCGCGGAGCCGATTTTGATTTTTTTTGTGTTGGACTGGATTCCTGGATTGTTTAGATTAACGGCGCTGAGAAAAGGTTTCAGAAATATTTTTTCTAGCCAACGTTCGGGAAGAAAACTTCTGTCAAGTCCGCTAAGTTTAAATAAATATATATAAAAATCTATAACATCTGGCGAAACACGTACCGTACACAAATAGTAAACTACCAAATAATAAGATCTTTGTTTAATTTTTTAGGTGAGAAATATGTTTTCTGACGTATCTGGACCAGGCACAGGATCAAGAGAACAGAATTAATGACCAAGCCATGGCACGTGTTAATTCTACAATAGTTTTCTTAACGGAATTCGGAATGTGGGAAAGTCGTTATCATTTGGAAGAAGTTGTTATTCGAAAGGATAGTGTTAATTTATATTAAAATATTAAGATTAAACCTGTAAAATAACTGAATCTGAAAGGCAATCAATATTTGTTTTAAACTAACAGAGCTATCAATTAAACAGCGTCCTCAATTTGAATTGCAGGATCGTCATTCGGAAATAATTATGAATAGCCTTACAGAATCGGATATTTGTTCTCTAATCAACAACATTCATAATAGTGAATACCATCAAGAATAATAGGAAACGATTAAAAACACAAAATATAAAAAAATACAAAAAGAAATCGGCTTCACTCACTAGTTTTAGACAATAAATAAGTGCTTTTTAGGAGCAAGACTAACAAGGAAAGGTGCCCAGTCGGCCTAGCATGACCGCCACGAGATATCTTGCGGACGAGAGAAGACAAACTAAGATGACAATTTGATAGAAAAGATATCTCGATCGACAAATATATCAATTTTTGTAAGACCCGGAAGAAATAAAGAGATAATCGGTTAAAACACGAGAAAACGGTCAACAAAATTTTGTCGCGGTTGTCATGCTAGGCCGGCAGGTGTCCGATTTTAATGACGCTGAAATATGTTATTCTACTTCAAAATCTAAGAGACAAGTATTTTTTTATCGACGGAAAAATATCACGACTCTACAAAAAAATTTTCGTTCTTTGTCCTAAAGTTTATACTATTATTTTCCAGTTAGTTATGCACAAAAACGAAAAGAAAATACCTTTTTTCGGTATAGAGTTTGCTTTTGTTATAGTTATAATAATAATACTCATTTTTTAATTTTTTCATAAATTTTAATTGATTTTAATATTTTTAAAAAGACCGCGCGGTGAGAGTGGGGTATTAACGTTTACACTGTGCCGCTAGATGGCACTTTATTATTTCCGATTTTTAGGAAATAATAAAGCTGAAAACTACGAAAAGTTGGTTGAGGATATGCTTACAAATTTTAAGGCAATGGGCAGGATGTCATTAAAAGTACATATGCTGCATGCTCATTTGGATAAATTTAAAAACAATATGGGAGCCTATTCCGAAGAGCAAGGAGAACGTTTCCATCAGGACATCATATTTTGAACAACGCTATCAAGGCCAATACAATGAAAACATGATGGGCGACTATATTTGGGGTTTATTGAGAGAAAGTAGCTATGAACATAAAAGAAAAAGTAAAAGTGTGCACTTTTAAGTTATTTTCCACTTTTCTGTAAGCTAATTTGATAGTAAAACTTAATAAAAATAATAAACATTTTTATTTCAATAGTTTTATTTTCAATCAAAAATTAAAATCCGAGATTTTTAAAAATTTCGTTCAATCAGTCTTCTAAGCACAAAAGCAAAGTTTTTCATGCCATATATTTTTTTTCCGTCTAATTACGACCTAAACTACCGAAATTTAATGCTTTGCAATCAAAGTCAAATTTCATGTTGACCCGTGTATTTTTAAGAGGTGAAATCAAATCAACCCCCAAAATTCACCCCCTTAGAACCCTCTACAGGTTTCGCATACACGTAGTCAATACTTTTGCAAAAGACCAAGTGGGTCATAAACTAAATGACAAATGATGAAAAACGTGGATAAATGCATTTTGAAAAATTAATATCTAATAATTTTTATAATCAATAAAAATAACAAAAGTTATTAAAAATACTACTGATTATTATTGAATGCGACCAACGGCAATCGAAAGAGCATAAAAAATAGATCATCATTTTTCATGTAGATTATGACCCACTTGGTCGTTTCCAAAAGTATTGACTACACGTATGTGAAACCTCTAATTGACCCTCTAAGGGGGTGAACTTTGGGAGTTGATTTCACCCCCTAAAAATATTATCCGCCAATAAAAAAATAGGCGTCCATTAGATTTTGATGTAAAATAACATATATCAGCGGCATTGAAATCAGAGGCGGAAACCTGGGAACCTTTCCTTGTAAATAAAATCTTTAACATTTTTAAAGCTAATTACTTCACAATCTCAATCTGTCTAGTAGTAGTCTCCTGTGTGTTTTGTTGGGATAGATTACTCTTTTGAAACCTAAAGCCGTGTCCAGACATGTATCATTTGCCCGATCCGATCACCGTACCGTATCTGCGTATTGTATCAAGCCCCGTATCAAGTTGTGGACGCCTCCGATTTGCTCCGTACGGATACGGAGCAAATACTTCACAATCACAATTCACCTTTGATGATCGGACAAAAACCGACACGACATGGGACGGACCGTATCATAACGGCGTATAGAGATCGCGTATCACTCATGCGATCATGATACGCGTCGACGATACGGATACGGTGATCGGATCGGGCAAATGATACATGTCTGGAACCGGCTTAAGAATGTTATTAGATATAATTATTATTACTTAAAGTGTACTTTTTCTAGCATAATAAATTGGACGCTATAAGCAATACAATGTCAACTCAGAAAATGATAAAAAAGTAAATTTAGATACCAATCGCTTCCTTATGAGCTGGTATACATTTTTCAAAAGAGCTTTGTATAATTTAATTCTTTTTAATAGCAAAAATATTGAAAAAACAATTAACACGAAACCCTAAACAGGTTTTTAATAGGTATTTATTAATAATGCCCTATATATGTATAAATCCTATAAAATTGATTCCTGACAAGAAAAATGACATATACTAATTGTAATAATAATGATTACAAAAAAAAATATTTTAATTAAGAAAATAAAACATAATTGAAAATTTTAACTCAATTTACTCAAAAAAAAAAAACAACATACAGACGAATTGAGAACCTCCTCCTTTTTTGAAGTCGATTAAAAATGGTAGCCGTATGGATTGACATTACCGTGTTGCTTATCAGCGTCTAATTAAACTAGGCGTAATTAGACAAAATTTTATTATTAATTTGTATTAAAATTATATTGTGTTAATCATGGATTGTATTAAAAGGTAGATACGTTACGCGCTAACTTCGCAATCAGAAAACCTGGACTCGGTGCACGACTACAAGCACCGAAACTCACACATCTATGAGCAGTGTCATAATCGCAAAACCTAGTCACTTATGTGCGTATCGTGTCTCTCACGCATGTTTGTAATATCTATCTCGCTCTCACAAACATGGCGAAGCAAACATTTAATATTATTGTAATTTTCAACAAATTAACATTTTTGGCCGTATTTACGAGTGGTAATTAATCCCGTGTGTCTAATTTTTCTTCCTTGTATTATTAAAACACTGTTTAGCTGTACAAGAAGTCATTTTGATGCGTATTTATTACATGATAACTAAAATTATTGAGCTGTGTGATCAACGATGGTCCGTACGCGACTGAGTGCCAACTACGGGCAATCACTTAGTTGAGTAGGACCAGATTCTGTGACTAAGTTCCGTATCTACCTTTTAATACAATCAATGGTGTTAATATATAAATTTGAAGTTTAATAGAAATTCTATACAGTTGAAATATCTTAGAGGAGCTGTAAATATTGGCTTTTAGATGTTAAAAAAATAATATAATATTTTTCTCTATTCATTCATATAAGTATGATTTTATCCTAAACTAGCAATTGCCCCCGCAACCCCCCTTGTGGGTTGAATTTCGTAAAATCCGTTCTTAGCTGACCTCTACTCGGCGAAAGGAATATTCCTACCATATTTCAAGTCGCTACGCCTTATGGTTCCAGAGATATCGTGATGAGTGACTATATAGGTGGAAATCTCTTTTATATATATAGATTTAGGATAAAATCATACTTATAAATATGTTATTAAAAGGTATTAAAATAACATTCCTAATAAAGACAAATATATTTACTTATCTATGTAAAACACAATCATGTTATTTTAAAGAGAGTATTTGAATACACTATTTATAGTATATGTAGCAGAATTATATATTAATCCTACATAGTGTCTATTTGAAAGAGCTTTGCATGTTTGAGATTAAATCAGGATTTTATGTGTATCCTAAACAATCTAAATGTACGTAAATAGTAAAAGGTAGTAACTAAAAATACCGTGAAAATGCTTATTATATTATGTACCTACCTATATTTTTTTACAAAAAATTAAAAGTGATATATTTTTTATATCTCCTCACGCTTACACGTAATACCAATATAACTATATCCATCCAAATTCAAGTCAATAATTCCATAATGTTTAACGCAAACCAATACAATATTATAATATTAATTTATTTATAATTGGACGCTGTTAAACAATACAATACATAGCAATACAGTGACACGGTTGCCATTTTGAGAAAATTGAGTTTTAATCAGGTTTTATAAAATTTCTTTTAAAAAATAACAGAAATAAAATATTTTATTGTAAATGTTATTATTAAATTAAATGCGTTACGATTTCTTGGTAGCAATCAAAGTAATTGAATTTAATGCATTATTGTTAAATATTTTAAACATTTTCGGTTTTCGTGCCCGTTAGTTTTTTAAATACTTTTGCTGTTAAAACCATTTAAATGATATGTATCTCTTTTGAAATAGTCCAGCTCATAAGGAAGCGATTGGTATCAAAATTTACATTTTTGTCATTTTGTGGGTTTGACACTGTATTGTTTAACAGCATCCAATTTACTTAAGATGTATTATTAGCATTATCTTAATTTAATTGTAAATCTTATTTTAAATATTCGGAAATTAAATTTTAATTATTCTTTTATGTTGCAATACTGGTTTTCATTTGGAGATACCAAGCCCTAAGAAGGAGATGAGTAATTATTAACACGACACAAGGTAAGTTAGCTAAGGAGAACAGTAGTGCCATTCTGTAAAATAGTAACTCGCTATCGAAGCTCACTCAAACGAAAAAACTCACTTCGAACGTTAATTCACTTCACCTTGGTTTGGGATTCTATAAACATTTGGTGCGTACATTCGAAGTGAAGTGAAATTACTATCGAAGATCGTCTATGCTCGAGATACTTCGTATTAGAAATGTATATCGATAGTATTTAAAAACATAGATTTTAGAAAATAGGTATGAATTGAAGAAAATTCTATGGTTTTTCTAATTAACTTAATAAAAAAAAATGTACATACATTGAATAACATTATGCTTAATGAAAATGGTCAAATTTAAATAAAAAGTTTCGATTAAAGTTATACCTACTTATAATATTTATGATGAAGTGAGTTTTCGTTTCATGATCGAATTTTATATTTGCCACGTGACCGCCTACTCGGTAAACTCCTGCGCCAATGATCCTGGGTTCGATTCCCGGTTCAGACACATATATTAATTATTTCCACGGAAAAGGGTTTTTATTAGCAGCCCAGAATTTGAATATTTTTTTTTATTTTAATATAAATATAAAAAAATATTTTAATACGATATGCATCAATTATAATAAATAGGTTTGTTCTAAAATATTATAAAATACGAAGGAACGAGACATAATTGAATTATTGCAAACCTATATAATATATTATTTAATACAAAATGCCCTGAAATTAACATAAAATCATAATAAATCTGTAAATCACGCCGATCTCGAAAGCATTTGGGTCACTTTTGCACTGACAGATGTATTCGTATTACGATACTTTCGAACTTCGAACGATCGAGGCGATAAATCCCTTACAGAATACCGAATACATACATTTTGTGTAAAAAATCTCACGCGCAACAGTTCATCTCACTGCCGCATTCGTCAGTGAAGCGCGGCCGGCGCTTTCGAGTTTTAGAGAATACGAATTCGATACATCACCGCGGATTCAGCTGTCGAATTATTAAAACGTTGTTACAGAATAGCATTGCTGAACGCAACAGCGTATGTAGGCTTGCGGTCGCACGTTCATCCGTAAGAGCAGACGTCCTGGGTTCGATTCCCAGGATGGTCATTAAGTGTTTCTCGCTTTTAAAAGTGTGGTAATGGTTGGTTGGTTGAGAGCTTGAGGGATGTTTGACGCCCTGGAGGGTTGATAACATAAAAAATTGGTGGAAGTTTGAAACCTGTGCAGAGGGCACCTAAGGCGGAAAACTAACACTAGTTGGTGAGTCAACAAGTTTGACTAAAAATTCGTCCCGCGGACTCCTTCCATGTTGAGCATGGGAAGGATGCACAAGCGGGACGAGGAGGGGGGCCGTTTGGCCTGACCACCGGGTGCTCGCGGCAGTACCCCATTATGGCCCATTATGAGGGGTGAGGGGATATTTTTTTTAGGATAACTGACTTTACAATCACGTAATTATTTAAAATCCATTAGATTTTCCATTGGTGAAAACGTACAAAGTGAACACTCGATTTCCCTAGTCTTTTTTATGTCACATATCGACAGCCGAGCATCAGGTTCACTTGATGGTTGGTGATACCTCAGCCACAGAACATCTGTCAATGATGCGCTGTCGACCTACTTTTTACTTCGAGCATTCGGAAATCCATAGACTGAAACCGAAACTGTGTGTGCACTTCACGGTTTTTCCATCTATGAACGGTGATTCGTTACCCGGTCGGAATTTCGATATTCTTCCCACCAGTTCAATGTCCGAAGTTACCAGTCGTGGGGAAGACATGCTTACAGAAAATTATTATCATGTCATCTTGGTGGGATTCGAACCCACGACCCATCGATTCGTACGATGACCTACCGAACGAGCCAACGAGCCCGTCATTAGTGAGTAAAATAACATTCCTAGTTTAAAATAAAGAGATTTGATCATATTTATTGTTTTTCTTTTCGATAATATACCGATTTTACTTGGTAACCCTATCGATTTCGCATTGTTTGGATTAATCCCGGCTGCTGAATTTCAACATCGGACATCGCAACAAAACACGAAATTCCATCCTCACCACCTCGATGTCTGGCGATCCACAACTGCGCGTTTCCTTAGGCACTACCACTTTGTTGAACCAGCTCTCGCCGGCGGTTTTTACGAACCGATACGACTTGGTAACCTTCAAGTAACGAGCATATATTTATCTCAAAGGCCGGCAACGCATCCTCAAGACCCCTGGTGTTGCGGATGTCCATGGGCGTCGGTAGTCACTTACCAACAGGTGAGCCGCCGGGCCCATTTGCCTCCTCTAAAATAAAATAAAAATTGCATGTGCGTTGCCAGCCTTTGAGATAATTTCTCAATAAACTAATTAACCATTTTTTGAAGGTTCCTAATTTTTATAAGGTTTGGAAATACCGTTTATATTTTACGGAACATCAATCAGGTTTTATTTTACTTCACGTAACAAAAGAACGACTTAATTTTGTCGGATGATGACATGTCGTATCGTAGTCTTGCCACTTTTTATATTGGGAAAATATTTCATTTCCATATTTTTTTTAGTAGATATGCATATCTAAAAAAATGTGGAAATGAAATATTAAGAATTTAAAATATTGAATATTTTACAAATTGTTATAAACCTCACAATGAAATTTTTTCGGAAAGGAACAGCCACATAACATGTACAACAATGAACAGTAAATATCAACAAATATTATATGTATGACATAATTATATACACATGGCATACGAATACAAATTATATTATCACGCCTCCGGCAGAGTCGCAGTAATTGCTTCACTTTGAGTATTTGGACGTCATTCAATAAGGTAGGTAAGTCGTTACGTCTCTGATATATTTTATATCGATAGTAAATAAATCATCTATAATATTATTTCTCTTTTTAATTTAATTTAAATTAAATTGGTTTCAATATAAAAAACATTGACCGCCTTACGTCTAATGATGACGCGAAATGTTCACCGAAAATAAATTCACGCTCAAATTTATATTTAGAACGCTTGCTCGGCCGTCGATGAGTTTGCCAGTTGAACACAGATATTGTACCGATCACAAATCGTATTTAAACAAAAAGTGAAGTGATTTTTAATAAATCATATCTCTAAGGCATGGCAAGACAAGGACGCTATTAAATGCGATACAACTGCGTCAAGGTAAATACGTGATACAGGTCAAAAATAAAAGTCCAAGAGTGATACAGAACTTATTCATACCTATTTTCACACTAACCCACGCAAATACAATAATATGTTTTAGTAGCAGATAATCTTATTGAAACGAAATGTCGTGTTGTTGGTAGACAGCGTTAGCTTTGCTGAGTCCGTGTGAAAAAAGGGAATATTTAAAATTTTAAAGGAGGCTGTGGACGTCTTCCAATACATAAATGAAAATAAATATATTTGATATAAATTATTTTGTTTAAACATATGGAATCTGAATTGTCAGCAGATGAAAAGAAAAATATCCCACCGTTGCCAATAAAAACATATCAATGGGAGGATATGCGAAGAGCTCGTGAGGCCGGAGGTTATCCTTGGACCCATTTACTGAAGACACCGCTTGAAGGTGAAATAACTGCAGAAGACATAATCAGATCAACAACGCCCAGAAGCAGTATGTCTCGCGAGATTTCTGAGTCACGTACACATTCTCCAATTGATAATGATGTACAAAAGATTTTAAACTTAGATTCCTCTCCTGGCAGCAGTAGAAAACATGATGAAGAAGGTAAAGATGAGGGTGTTCATATACCGAACTTTTCTAAGGAAATATCTTTAGATTCAGAAGATGGTAATTTGAATAAAATAGACCCCTCACCTCCTTTACATTTAGTTACCCCACTTGAAGTACCGAAAAATATTTCTCCAAAGAGTATACTCAAGCGCCGTGCTCCAGATCAACAGTATATTGGAGTTACAGAAACCCGTGAAAAAACAAAATGTTGTCATCCGCTTGTGAATAAAATAAAGCATCTAGCAGACAAAACATTACACAAATTGGATAAAATTGAAAATGAAAAATCTCCTTTAACGAAACGAAAAAAAAATGAAAATGTTCAGGAAATAAGACAATTGAAAAATTCTCCAGGTGCTATTCGTCGCCAAAAGTTTAGTGCTATAAAGTTAGGAGATTCCGACGAGGTTAGTAAAACAATTAGTATAGACACGCCTCCACCGAGGAAGAAAAAAGAACACATCTATGAAGATATAGAAGAATCGAAAGGACAATCTTCTGAAAATCTGCCTCATTACGATCAAGAACTTCAAGGTGATTCCGTTGAAGAATATAATAAATCTAGTGATAGCAATCTAGAGAAAAGATCAAATAAATCCTATGATCCTAGTCTAATAGCTGAAGATTCTTCTTCTCTAAAAAATCAAGAGCATATCATGGAAATGTTACATAAAAATATTAACAAAGATAATGACGCATTGATGCTAGATAATGAAAGTAATACAAGTACACCAAGATTTGATGAAGATATTCAAAAAGAAATGGAAATCCCTAAATTTAATAATAGTTCGTATAACATCACGATAACTGAAATTACTGACGACGACTCTACGAGTAATGTTGAACAATCATCAACCATACCCATAGAAGCATCTCCGAGTCCCAGCCCTCGAGAAACACAACGAAAACTAAGAGACGAATTTCACGATAGCGATTGGTCTAAACCAAGCAGGTATATATTATACAATAATAAATTATTTGATTAGTAATATGAATGCCTTAGCGAAGTTTAATTGGTGATAGGTTCAAAGAACACAATAACTATGACATAACATTGAGTTACATATTCAAATTAAACGCGTTAGCTTCTGTTCGTTCGATAAATATAGCTCTGTCCGAAATGTCTTCCTGCACAGTAGGTAAGCTCTTTAAAATTGTCATCAGTGATCAGTGCTCGCAGTTGCTTTCACGCTCGTCATTAGTTCATTTACAACCCCGCTTTCACAAACACGCTGTGCAATAATGTATTTTCCAATGCGAAATTTTGGTCCGATTCAAATTTACTACATATAATAGAAATCTTAAACATGGGTGGGGTGTAATATTCAGCATTTCCATACTGTAGTTATGAGTACTTTGCGTCGATGGACATCGGAAGGTGGTACCCCTTTAGAGAAACCGGTAAGACCAACGCGAGAAAGTAGTGTCCAGCTTTATACGCCGGAAGTACGTTGCGCTTGTCAGTTTTTTCAATCAGTTTCACTTTTACCGGAACGAGTAAATCCAGTGGGCACTCGACCAACGTCGCGAGCTAGTAATATAATTTCAAATATTAGGTAAGTCCACCTACATTCATATAATATTATTATGCTTATATTTATATGATGACGGGAATAACGACTTGCAAAATACATTCTGTAATACTTAAACGAATTTTACCCGGTGACTGCTGTGGCTAAAACGAGCATCATCCGTTGTCCTAATTATGATACGAGAAGCGAGTTTGTGTGCGTGTGGTTTTAAATATAGTTCTATTTGACACGACGCGACGGACGTCGTAAATTATGCGACTTTTTTAATATTCAGTTAGCAAAGCGAATTTTATTATGTGGACTTTTCTGCGAATAATCTAATTATAAATGTATGTAGTTATAAAAAAATAAACATACTTTTCTCTATTTTTTTTAGTGATCACGAATATGAAATCATCGAAAAACCACCTCCAAATATAATTTATACAACTTCAAGCGTAGATGAGAAATCTACAATGGTGAAAACTGAAGATGAACTGTCCAGTACGACATCGTTAGAACGGAAATATTTACAACATCCATCTGACGATGAAGAACAAATGGGTGAAAAAGAAAATTTGAATGAAGATACAGTCGAAAATATTTTAAGTGCTGAAGCTTTACAAAAAGATATTGAAGAACGTTTCTTTGTTAACACACCATCAACTGTATCCAGAACTGAGTGTGAAGTTAGTACAAGCCAAGTAGATTCATCTGCATTAGAAAACTTGCCACTGAAACGAGATAGTCGCTCAAAGAATGGGGAAAAAGTCGACAGTAAAATACATCAACGATTTAAAGAAGGAACAGGAAAATTAAAAACACAGGCTGATAAATTGAGAACAAAAATAAACAATATAAAGATGCCAGATAGGCCGAAATTTAAAATGCCAGAAAGACCTAAATTTACATTTCCCGAAAAAGGTAAATTTAATTTACCTGAGAGATCGAAAATGAAAAGTTTTAATATAAAAGAAAAGTTTTCGTTGGGAGAACGAAGAAAATTTTCACTTCCAGAAAGACCCAAGTTTAATGTTCCAGACTTCCCAAAATTTAAAATGCCTGAGAGACCAAAACTGAATTTTCCTAGTCTAGGAAGAAAAAAGGATAATAAAATAGAAAATGATGCAACTGCTTCAAGTTCCAATTTACAAAACACAGCTACCGTTGATTTTGAAGCAAAGACATATCCAAGATTATTTTCAAAGAAAAAGAAAACTCCTTTACCTAAGACATCTTCATCTCCTACTTTAAATAGGGATGACACACCTCCCCCTACGTTTACCTTTACACGTATGAAAAAACCTACACAGGAGCCATTATCATATACTTTAGACAAACCAGAAGAACCACGTGAATATGGTAATTTAGATCATGAAGACGAAGAATTTTTACACAGCATAGGAGAAAGAAAACAATTTGATGCAACGTACGACTTTGATAAAGTTCCAACATATCTTGATGAAGAATTAGATACTGAATTTAAAACAACATCTAAAACATCATCCAATTCAGCACTATCGCCGTCAAATCAAGAATACACGCACATTAACGAAATAAATAATGACGAATTTTTCGTTCGACCGCGAGGTATATCTCGAGAAAATATTCAAGTTAGAGAGTACTTAAGCGATGAAATACGACAGGCATTTCAGACACCTAAAAATGTATTAGTTACCATGGGTGACTCAAGTGAGTCAAGAGGTGATGAGCACATGTATGTTAATGACCAAAAAGTTGATAATGAGCTTATTGATGACAATGAAAACATGAAATATTCAACAGAAGATATAAATGAAAGGGACGATGGTTACTACACTTTCCCACCGGTTAGACCATCTAGAGCAAAAAGAAAGAAAAAAGAAACAGAGTCAATAAAGTACATCGATGACAGTATTACTGCAAGTATGCAATTCAGTGAAGTGGATTTGAGAATGTCTGTTGATGAAGCTATGAATGAAGAAAATCCACTTGATGGGATTCATCGAGAATTTACAGAATATCCAACTGATTTATGTTCTATTCACGAATATGCGAATGATGAAATTATCGAGTATCCCGAGCAATTAATCCAGTCGGAGACACTTCCTATGCCGCCAAAAAGGAAAAATAAATTTGGTAAGCAAGATAAGCAGCAAACTTCTCTGGCAGATTTTGATTGCATAACGACTTCAGGAAAATTAGAAATACCTCAAGATCATAGTGAAGATGTAAGTATTACGAAGAACAAAATATAGTACATTATATGACATACCAGTAACGAAGATAAATGCCTAGGTTCAATTCTCATAAGAGATTATTAAAAAATGCTAGACATAAAAGACTTACTAATTATTACATGGCAGAGCAAACAATTAACACAAATTAATTCAAGATAAAAAAATAATTCAATTTGATAGAGCAATAAGATACTTTTATAAGCATATTATATAATTATTAATATCAATGGCTACTTTTAACTAAATTCACTCCAATGTCAATTAATAAAAATTCAATCTCCCTTTCAATCTTAATATCCAAAAAGTAAAATACGTTAGCTATATTCTGAATATATAAAAGAAAGTTGTGTTAGTTACACCGTTTATAACTCAAGAACGGCTGTACCGATTTTAACGATATCTTATTTGTTGGATTCCTCTATGTCCGGAATAAGATATAAGCTATTAAAATATTGGAAAAAATCAGGAAAAAATGTATGCATAAAATTAATTAGATTCGGAACTCCGCCATCTTGACAGCTCACGTCATGCATTCTTAGCTTTTTTGGAATAACAGATGTCCACTGCAAATCAGTGACATATTAGACAATTATAGTGGCTAAATGGGCATATTCAAATTTAAGAATAATTATATAATTTCGAAGCCAAAATTGTGGCAGAACAACGTCTGCGGGGTCCACTAGTTTATGATAAAAGTTATTTATAAAAAAAATTGAACGACCTTCGTGGCATATTAAAAAAACACATAAATAAACTTTCGGTATTTGAGAAAAGGTTCAAATTATATTCAAAATGAAATAATTTCGGCCGAATGTTACTGGCAAATATCCAGCAAATTCGTGTACTTTACATTTGGATGTAATGCGATTTATATTTTTAGAAGCTCGGCTATTAATGATTGACGACCTAGTTAAAACGATAGTCGATACACTATTGCACTAATATTCCGGCGTCAAGTCTGAATAAATTATTGTGCAATAATGTAGGCTTAATTCCGCTCTCATAACATTCATGGCGTAATTATCAAAGGGCAAGGTTGTGCAGTGCACCCAGGCTTTTGGAAAGTGGAGGAAGCTGCTCTTGAAACTAGAAAAAATCTCGCAAAATTTTATTTTTTCAAGATCATAAGATTTCACAGAGAACAGAGTCTCTTCATGCCTTTATTTTTTTAATTTGATGCTAATCCAGTTCACACACACAGTACTGGTTTGCCTATCCTATCTTTAAAATATTAATTATAATTTAAATATAGGATATTAATAATACGCTGTCAATTTATATTACTAAAACATTAAACTGAAGCTGAAACGCGTTCTTCTTCTTACATTTAAGTGTTTTTTAATCTCTGAAAAGTGGTTCGCTTCACGGTAAAAATTTTGCAGATATTTTTTTTTTAAATTAGTTTTGTACTAAATCCCAAACATTTTGTTATTTCATTATATCGGATATATATAAAATATTTAAATATTTATGCAATAAAATTCAAAATTTAGAAAACTATTTCTTAGTAAACAAAAACAAATACATTATTATAGAATACATTCAAGAAATATCTACAGGTTTAGTTCAAACACCTTACATTTTTGGTAAATTGCGTTCAAATATTCCTTTAACGTTTTCAGATAATTGTATATCGAACCGAACACGAGTACATGGTTCCGCAAGCTGAAACGGTTACAGATGCCAGTCCTGCACCACCAAAGCGAACCCGCTCGAAAAGTTCCCGTGAGCCGTCTCTGTATGATGATGACCGCACTTCTCGTGGTGCTGAATCTCTCATTCTTGACGTGAATCTACCACCTGTTAACGATAATGATATAGGAAGGGAAAGCCGTCATGAAAGTCCTGGATATGCTATCATTGATAAAGGTACTAGCTCCCCAATTAAATCTGCTAGAAGATCCATAAGTAAAACACCACCAAGACGTCGGAAAAGTAATAGTTCTGAGCGTAAATATTACACTGTAGGTAGCAGTAAAACTGTAGTACCGAATAGACCACCTAGAAAAAAATCATCAGCAAGTCTCATGACATTAGACAGCTTTGCTAAGCGATCAATTAGTGGAGATTTTACTCAGTATGATGAAATAGACCAACCTGTGATTGAAGATGCACATAAAAACTTAAAATCGGGCGTAATATTAAGTAAAATGAAAGACAGACCATTACCACCGCCACCACGGCCACCCAGAGGACCGAGAAAAAAGAAAACATCTATAGAGGGAATTGATGACTTAGGACAGACCATGGACTCTACGATATTAACAAAATCTGCTTCACCCTACATATCGACGGAATTCCAGCCAAGTAATGTTGTAGAAATTGAAGTTTCAACACAGACAGATCCTCTCCCAGATGATGTAGATTTTGATTTAGATGAAAATCTAAACATATCTATGTCAAGTTCTTTGAGAGATTTCGTTAATGAAGATTCAATGATGGGTAAATTATCTGATAAAACAGGAAGCTCTAGACCTACATCAAGATCTGAAAAGTCGTTAAAACTCTCAGATCCAAAAATATCAGGCATCGGACGTTCATCACCTACGGTAATTTTAGTTGAGAAACGTGTTTCAAGCCCAACTAGAATAAACGAAAGAGATGAGATATTAACAGAAGCTTCTTTAACTGTAAAACATATAGATGTTGATGAAACCGAAATCCCAGAAGTACCTCCATTGCCAAAATCAAGAGTGCCACCAACAATCTTGCCTCAAGCTGCCGCAACTTCATCAAGTGAACGTGCGCTTGAAAGAATACCTGACACAAGTCGTGATATTCAATTAGACAACTTGATTACCCAAAGAATGCAAGTAAGAGATTTGGACGTTGGCAGACTGAATGTATCTGAACTACAAGCAAGTAGGATACTTGTATCCGATATTGAAGGAATGACGTTACATATAAACGAATTAGATTCAAAATCAGGTCATATATCGGTAAGTGGGATAGAATTCACACAGTCAGTTATCGACGAAATAGCTAAGAAGTTTGCTGAAATGTCTGCTGTTAGTTCTACAAGACCTGTCGTGCAAACCGAACCAAAAGTTATTGCTCCCACAATGTCAGATAATAGAGAAGAGGAAACACAAACGGAAACCACTCAAGATGAAGTAAAAGAGGAAGAAAGTATAATTATTGAAACCAGAGAATCTTTACCCACGCCGCCTGCACCTCCCACAGTAAGCATTGATGAAACCATTCCACCACAAAGACCTCCACCTCCTGATCTGACACCACTCTTGTATTCATATTTGCAGGACATAACATCCCCACCGACTTCTATTTACTTTCCCAGAAGTGGGAAAGAGCCATCGCTCTCTGAATTTCAGGAGCCCCATCACATCACACCGGCCCCACCATTACGCAGATCAAAACGTAAGCCCGCTGCAGCTCTAAGTGAATCCAGTTCCGATGACACCAGACCTCGGCCTTCACCGCGACGAATGCCTGTACCAATCAGAGCTCAGGAGCCGACAATAACAGAAGCTGGTGCTCAATTTCTTAGAGTGTGTCATAATTCTATAAGCCGATCAGTACGAAATATATTTAATTCGTTGATGAATTATGTTCATGGCGTGCAAGATAAACGAGATGTACAAATGGCAATGGTTATCTGTCTGGTGTTAGTAGCTGGCTTAATCATGTTCGGATTGAGTGATAGTAGAACAGTACATCATCACCACTGGGAGTTCTTCAATCCTCCAGACATCCCGCAGTAATACTTGCATTGTAATATTTTCTACCGATGCGTAAAACGAAATGGAATTCAAATATAATGGTTACGAAAGTCAAGAAGCATTTCTTCAAACAAAACTTTCCAGTACGACTTATTATGTAATACTATCGTAGATATTAAGTTTAGTGTCGTATATTATTTCGACGGGTCCTAAGAACAAAATCGTATCTGCAAATAAACTATTTCACAGATACGATTTTGTTCTTGGGACCCGTCGATTTATTCTTTACAATGAGTTTATGGTGATTAACATATTGTGGCTATTATGAAAAAAATATGTATTTTTTTTTTAAATAAATTCGCATCAAGATTCAACAAACATAAGTCGCCATTTTATTGTTATAATCTCTAATTAAATATTATTTATGGGTTTTGTAAATATAAAAGGTCAATATATAAACATTTAACCCATATCAAACTTTTCGAAAATAAATTAAAATCGCCAGTGTAGGTGTTAATAACCTTCAAATTATATTAATGAAATGTTATTTAGTTATAATTATTAATTTTACCGCACATTACAAGTGTGGGCCAATGTTATGCATTTTATAAATTTTGTTTTTGTTGTGTAAAATTAAACTCAAATAAAATTGTTAACAACAGTCTTTGGTGTTTTTTATATTCGTTTAAGGACTGCGATAAAATAAATATATAATGTACCACTAGGGAAGTTATTACATACTCGCCTGCCACTTGATTTTAATAATTATATTTTTTTTAAATACTGTATAATAATTGTTCGATATAATATACAGGCTCAATTTTTCAAGTGGGTGTGCACTGTGCATGGCCAAATCCGAAACTATGAAGAATAGCAAAAAGTACCTACTCAAAAGTCTCGAGGTCAATTTTAATGAAATCTAAATCTGCATAATGATGCAGATTTAGAATTTAGATCTAATGAGATTATCGAAACTTAAAATTTCTAGCCGGGAATCGAACCAACTGATTATTAAAAAAAATAAAAACTTACTGTATTATTACCGTCTCCATTAAATTATTAAGTATTGGCCAATAGCTCAATAGTGTCGCTGGTAAGGAACGATTTCAATGAAGTAATGACATAAGAATGGTAAACTTTTCAGTCTGGCTCTGATCTCCATTTTGGGTAAACAAATCATAACTAAATAAAATCTTAATATTTTATTAATTTAATAAATTTAATTATAATAATAAATTTTAATTTTAATATTATATTATTATTTTAATCTATTTTAATTTAGACATTGACGTTGCGATTTTAATTGGTTTTACCTTAGATTATTTATATAATAATCAAAGGGTTTTACACATAAAAAAAACAACAAGAAACGAAATGGCATTTCCAAAAATAACGTCATCGATAAGTTAAAAGTTTTCTATTGTTTTCTGCAATAATTTTAACCGTCACCGTCGAAAGAAAACTCTCGAAAACTTAGGGAACAATCGCTCCCGATTTTTTTTCTGTCGAATTGGTCACAATATGATAAATGACAATTGACAACAGCTCAAACTCAGATGTCAAAATTGCGTCCTCTGGGTGCTAATGGATAAATTATAATAATGACATTTGCTGTCGTTAGATGGCACTCAACTCATAAAGTAGGTATCTTCACTGTGTTCTGCATTAAACACGCAGGTGTTTAGGCATCGGGCCTGGGACGCGGCAGCATAAAAATTTACGATACTTTTAAGCATAAATTGATGATTTTATACGCGATACTAAAGAGAGAATAATTATTATTGGTGAGTACAACGATAGATTTTATTCGTTTATGAAATGTAATCAATCATTTAAACTGATTATACTAATGGCCTGTATTGCTGGATGGTTCTATGAATTCATGAAAAGAATATCTAAAAACCACGTTGAGTAACTAAGATTTTTTATTTAAGACTTCCCTCTTAAGGAATCGTTATAATATTTTACTGTGCATACTTTTTGTGAGATATGTAGTTCTATTCGGAATGCAGCTTTATTTAGTTTGACAGATATGGAAAACATAGCTGTGCATTAAAATTATGTAGGTACCTATCATATTTTTTTTTAGCCGAATACAATTTTACGATTTTACAATGAATAATATTAAATACCAAATAGTATACACCGTAGTATAATATAATGAAATATAAAATAATAATAAAAAGTATTTATATACCACAGAGTTTTTATTAGTCTATCTTTACTTAAGTTACGTAAATGGACGATAGATGGCGCGTAAACCACAACTGCCATAGACGAAGCGGCGAGTTATTATCTTCCATGCTTAACCGTTATAAACATAGATGTCGCTTTGACTATTTACTTGTCAGTCAAAGAGATGTCGTTATCACAATTTTAACTATTGTAAATTCCTGTTTATGATATAGCTGGTAAGTGGCTATTTTTGAAGTTATACTTCTTAGGGGCGTTATGAAAAAATGATGAGAGTGAAATTTTACGATGCGCGCGCACAGCGAGACAAAAAATTCTCACAGGAGTTGTTTATTTAATTTTTTAAATTTAAATTGAACTTTAATGACTGTGTTGACAATCCTTTTCCAATCCTTTTATTGTAATTAATTATTTGCATGCAATTAAAAACTATTTTTTATTGATGCCAAAGAAGTATAACTTCTCACGCGCGTTCATAAGTACACCCATTTTTTTTATCATAATATAAACAATACAAACGAATGCGAAAGACGAAATTATTAAAATTTTCGTCATCTTTCATTTTTGTATATAGGTAATGTTATTGAGCGATTGTTTACTACTCGTTCACTTCGAAAATGCCACCGTCGACCGTTAAGATGTCCTTCTAACGGTACTGTAGACAAAAACATAATAGAATAGAGAAAAATAAAAAAATCCAAAAAAAATACAGCTTTATTAGCAACTGTCTGAACATTCAAAAACTATTGTTTTTAATTAATTATTTACGAATGCGCAAACAAAACATTGTAGGTTCATTTATCTGTCCATAACTGCAATACCAGTATGTAGTATACTATATATCGGATTAAAAGGCGATTTATTATATTATCCCGACGTTTTGGATGTTTTTCAGCAACCGTGGTCATCGAAATCCCTCATTTCTGTATCGCTATAATCACTTTCAGCGGCCACTGAAATAATTTGTTAACTATGGTTTTTTTTCTAGTTCAAAGAATGTCATTAGCTTATAATATAACAAATTACGTTCGCCACTGTGTAGAAACATCATAGCAACACAAATACGTACGTTGATAGTAATCAACAAACCAACAGAAGAAAAACGAAAACAACAACATTGAAACACGGGAGTGTTGCTATCCGTACTAACAGGGCGACGCTTGAGGAGCGGTATGAGGACTAGTACTGCGGAGTGCGGACTAGTAGGGCGGGGAGTAATTTATATTGGAATGAACGGGTAGTACAAACCAATAAGCATGGACCTAACCTTTTTTTAGGTCCAGCGCGTGTTATATTTTGTGGTAGTTTAGAAAGAAACATATTATTTAATATTTCTGCCAAAATACTTAATAAATTGATAATATAAATAACATAAAACAAGCCTCGTATTTCTTGCATTTTTAGAAATAAGAAGTTATTTCTAAATATTATACTTTGTTAAGATTTTTTTTCACTAAGGAAATATTATTCTGGGATGTGAAAACGCTGCCTAATCCCTTTGAGATATAACAAAATAATGCATGGTATGAAATAATTCCGGGTATCGAACCACCGTTCATAGATGGAAAAACCGTGAAGTGCACATTGCACGTTTCGGTTTCAGTCTATGGATTTCCGAATGCTCGAAGTAAAAAGTAGGTCGACAGTGCTCATTGACTGATGAATTGTAGCTGAGGTATCACCTACCATCAAGTGAACCTCATGCTCGTCTGTCGATATCTAACATAAAAAATCCTACTTTTATAGATCTACAAAAAAGTACCGCGATGATCCTAGATATACATATAAATTCAAGCGCGATTCTCACACTGATGACGTGGACGAGACTAGCTTGGTGCAGTGGTCTAGGAAGGGGGGGCGGAGGGTGCGGTCCGCCCTGGGCGGCACTTTGGCGGGGGCGGCATTTCACAGGTAACGGTAAAAAAATAACTTCCTTCAACGTTTTTTTTTAAATTTTTTGTTACTACATCACCGTAATAACCGAGTTTCTTTTTAGATTTGTGTTATTCAGTAAGAGCCCCAATTTATTATGATCAATTGCAAAAATAAGGGGGCGGCAAATTCGGGATCCGCACCGGGTGCTAGTTACCTACATATGCTACAACACTGGCTTGGTGCGATAATTCACATAGGGACCAAGCTGACCCTACGACAGGCAAAATATGGTGGCATAATATGCTTTACCTACTACCCGTGTGAAGCCGGGGCCGGGTCGCTAGTTTACGTATAATAAGCGATCATACGACGACAAGGTCCATACATTGTATTTTACAATAATATGTACTTGTTCCTTTGGAGGGTTTTGGTCGTACTCTACCACGGTAACCAACGGTAATACAACGTAAGGTGTATTTAATTATAATTTATAATAACGCGATTTATAATTAGTTATTTATCCGTTTAGGTTGCTGACCGCGGAATACTGAAACGATAATCAAAATTTAAGGCTTCTTAAAATGTTTTTGTCTTTTATTTTACCTGCGCAATGAAAGGGTTAGGAGATACTTTGTATACCTCAATGTTGATTAGCGTTCGAGAATTCGGCCATAAGTATCAAATATAGTAAGCGTGATATCATGGCAATATCAATAATAAATCACATTTAATGAGTTTTTTTTAATGAAATGTGTGATATTCATGTGTACAAAATGTTTTAGGTCATATTATATGTTGCTTACTCCACTATTATGCGAAATAAAATATATTTCAACCATTAAAAACAGATTTGAAGTAAGGAGAGGAGGAGGAGTGATTTTGTACATGCATTATTTGGCAACAAATATTAGAATTTTTAAAATTAAATACAATTACCAATTCATCTACATTTATGGTGATATTTATTGTTTATTTAAATAAATATCACTAGAGTTAGCGGCTACAGCGTCGAATGTTTTTACTGAAATATGAAATCTACGGCAAGTAAAAATGTATAGCTTACGGTATATCGAAACTAAAATAGCGCATGTTACTCACTGATAGTGATAATGTAGCTATATATTAATATCGGTCGAGCAGTTTCTGAGTTTAATCGTTTTGTTTATATTGACTTTTTTAATTTCGTAATATCTTTTGAATGCAATGTCCGATTTCAATCATTCAAAAATTAATCAACAGTTATTGAAAGAATTTTTAAGAATTAAAGCTAAGGTATGCATTACATCAGGGACTAATTAATTTTATTTTCGAAAATACGTGTCTGACTGAGATACCATGATATTAGTTTTAAAGAGTTATACACACTAAACTTACCACAGGAATTTTTTTCAGTAAATATCTATGAATAAAAACGAAAGAAAATTAACAAAAACCTTTATTATACCGGTATAACTCCCATAGTAAATTAACCGGTATTCGGTTCACAAACAATAGTTGGACATAATATGGTATCGCAAAGTTTTTTGTAGATACTGATATGTTCTATAATATAGTAGAACTTTTTTTTGTTCTATCATCAATACTTTCTGCAGCGCATGCGATGAAATACATTTTATGGCTAATTTTTTCGTTTTGCGTTGGTTTTAGTAGGGATTTCTAAGAATCTCTAATTTTTTCTAGTAATAAACATAGGCCACCATATACCGTACCATTATCTATAAAAAGGATAAAAATCACGTTTGTTGTATGGAAGCCCCCTTAAATATTTGTTTTATTTTCATTATTTTAAAAGTGAATATGACTAAATATTCTGTGAATATTTCAAGCGATCAATCGAGCAAAAATATCAAGTTTGTTGTATGGTATTTAATATTTATATTTATTATTCTGTTTTTTAGTATTAATTGTTGTTAAAAGCGGCAACAGAAATACATCATCTGTGAAAATTTCAACTGTCGACTCTTAGATTATTTATATGTTAAATAATCAAAGTGTCGACTATCACGGTTCATGAGTGATGAGACACAGCCTGGTGACAAACGGACAGACGGATGGATAGCGGAGTCTTAGTAATAGGGTTCCGTTTTGTCCCTTTGGATTGTCTCCTTATTAACTATCTTGGTACTTATTACATTCATAGGTACTACTCATTACTATATTTTTAATTCAGTCTGCGTAAATTTGTAGTTATTTTTTCTGTCTTTTCAGCATACGTTTTTATTTATTTTTAATAAGTAGGTAGGCATAGATTAATAAATTGGTCTCCGCGCGCGTAGCGTAGAATTATTAATCTATGTAGGTAGGTATACATTTACAAAAATAATAATTTTGAGTAGGTATTTGGAATTTGGTTAAAAAAAATGCAGTAGGTACTAATGTTTAATAGTAAACTGTTTGTTTAGTCGCCGCGGAGGTATTAGCTGCATAAATACATACTTACAAAACCTAAAATCCGTAAAGTAGTCCATACTATGTAAGTATGTAGAAGGTATGTAGATTGTAGAGCGACAGAGCGTACGTATTTCTCGACGCGATAGCTCCACGCCCGTTCGCGCGGCTCGGCTCGTCACTCCGTATTTCGAAGCGTCGAGCGCAGTCGGTACCGCTACCGTGCCAGTTGCTGTAGTAATAGTTGCTTGTCAGCCATCGGTACGGTTGTCGTGTCTTGACGATTATCGAGATTTATTGCTATTTACATTCTTCTTTCGTTAATATCATGAGTTATAATGTTTTCCTATAGACTATTACTATCTATTTGTGTTCTTTCTTAAATCAAAATGTAAAGAGTTCTCAATTTCTATCGCGTTTCACCCCGGTGAACGAATCTTGCCGTCGGCCTCCGCGGTTTTCAACTTATATTGAACTTATTTGTTTGTTTGGTTGTCACATAAAATAGAACTATGCAATGTGGATTTTGTTCAATGCTGTGTGATTTTTTTAGACGTGCTTTTTGCGTAGGGAGCAGGCGAGGAAGCACTGAATCTTATTATCGTGAACTCGGCGACCAAGATACCCTGGTAAACATTACTATAATACTCTAGTGATCTTGAGATTGATTGTCTTTTGTCCGCGACTACACGCTACGTAGTCCTGTTGTATGTTTATTTTTATGCTATGCGATTTACAATTTGTTATTATTTATAAACTTTTAATAATTAACGAATGAAGTAAGTTCAGTCATTAAGTTTTACAATTTTGTCACATACGACGTTTCTGTTTATTTGTCGAATGTCAGAGGGACATGACTACTGGTGAAAGTTGAATTTCACTTTGCATACTTGCTTAAGTACTTAAATAACAAGGCAAGGATTCTGCAACATTCAACAATAGGTAATGTAGAATCATTGACACTGAAGTGTCCTATTTACAACTAAATAAATCAAACACAAGGTATTTTATGACCACAAGTGGCCTTAGTATGTAAATGATCAGTTAATTTTCAATGTAATATATTTTATTCATTCTCATATATTTTAAAATGATTAGTGAATACCAATAATATCTATTTCAGTTGCTTTTACACACAATAGCCTTATAATTCTTCAGTATGATTAGTGTGGTAGCATCGGACACTATATGCAATTATTGTAATCATATATTTAAAGTCATACAATAGTAGGTTGCAAGGGAAATATCATGTGATAATACTTAATTGAAACATAAATTTCCTGCCCTGAACTATACTACTAGTACAAATATGATATACAGATAAAAATATTCATAACATATCAGAACAGCTTTTATCAAAGTTAGAATGGTTTAGTCATTTTGATATAAAAATTAAAATTTAATAGATAATTAAAAAAAATAATTAAATACCCTTTGCTATGTAAGGTGAAAAATATGAAATGTACTTATAAATGAGGGAGTCTGGCCATTCTCCTTATGGTTAATCATAACCTTACTCATGGCAATGAATTGGGGTTCTGATATCTTGATTTTTTTTCTAATATAATATGTCTATTTAATTAATTTTGATGTACTAAGGTCTTTGAGAAAATTAATATTTTTTGATATCTAAAAGAACCATTCATATTTTTCTCTTAAATAATATCTGTGTTTTTGTCTCGTTATTCAAAATAGAAATGAAGTTAATAAGATTATTTTACTCAAGATAGCACTTAGCTCAAATGTGTGTTTGTATTATACATGTATATGTAATCTATAAATTAATTGAACATTTAATTCCAATTTTTATAATTGATTTTTGTGTTTGTTTCTTTTTTTTCTTCTAAATTAATAGTTTGTCATAAATATTTGAACGCTAGCAATGAGTCAAATTCTATTATTGTAAGTTAATATATTAATATGTATGTGTTGTGTTGCTGAATATAATAAAATAAAATAGTAAACAAGAATATTTTTAATAATAATTTTGGTATAAAAAATATTTTTATCATATTGCATTAAAACCGGCTACTACTTAAAATTGAAAAAAATAAATTTAATAGTATTAATGCAAATGAATACACAAGCCTTGAAGCTCACCTTTAAAACTTTGAACCTTTTTTTATAACATAATTTCTTTTATACATGTCAATAATAATTATAAACATATATATAAAAATCTGAATATGAAAAATGACTGTGCGTTAATTTCTTTGTTTTTCATTGTTTTTGTATCTGGTTGATTTAGGGATCCCATCATAAACAGCTGGGTAAAGAAATATTCAACATAGGTCTTTACTAAGGAAGGAATAAAAAAAAAATCAGTCATGTAGGGGTAAATAGAGAGGCGGATTTTTGTATGTCATATTGCCATTTTATTATAAAAGATTCACAAAAGTGAGTGGATGCCGGATTTTTGTGTAGAAGAATATATTGTCATGTGGAACATGGTGATGGTTGCAGCTCCTTACATACAATTTTTAAAACAAAAAAACTTTGTGATCAAAAAGTTCAGTTCTTCTCGTCCATTCTACGCCCTTGATTTGAGAACTGGCAGTAGATGTAAAATTAGACGCATTTAAAAAAAAATTGACTTTCATAAGTGTACATTATGTTACCGAAATGAATAAATGGTTTGAATTTGAATTTATATGTTTTAGGAATTATTGAATTTAGACCCTTAAAATTATAAAAATGCCTACCCTCACCCATTTTTAGAGAAGTTCGAAGTACCGATTCACGCAGTCGAAGTCAGGCGGAGTAGTTACACTAAACCGACAAGATTTCAATGTCAAAATAATTTAATTTTAATTTTATTGTAATAATTATACAATTTCCTGTGCTATGCAGAGTTGATTGAGATAATCAGTTACATTATTCAAAATTATTGTTTATCCTTATAAAATTCCAAACAATAAAACAAGTTACCAGACTGGTTAGCAACCACATTGACAGTGGCCTAATAGAGAAAGAGATAAATCATTTACTCCAATAACATTGTCGCAATTATCATTGCTCTTATGCAACGGTAACGAGAGTCATAAATAAAAAAGTCATTAACTGTCATAATACTTATAAAAAAAAAACAACAAAGACGCATTGAGAACCTCCTCCTTTTTAGAAGACGGTTAAAACAGCCTTCAATGGGTTGCGAATTGGACCTCCTTTTTTTTTTGGAAGATTTTATGTCCTGGTAATTGGACCTCCTTGATGCGACTTTTATTTCAAAAATTTTGAATTTCGAAGCGGTGAGTTCCATGTCCATGCAAATATGGAAAGGTTTTTTATTTTTAGGGTATTTTGAACAAGGAAACACCAAAGCAGGCACGAAAGGCTTGCCAGATAGTACAGGTATTCGACATCGTTTGAAAAATTTACCCGCTTTGCTGATTCCCTCATCAAACACCCATAAAAATAAAGTTAAACTATTGGTATCTGCGTGCAATGACAAAATAGCTATATTTAATACTTATGTACATTGACATAATGCTTATGCATATATTATATTAATTAAAGAAAGAAAGAATTCTTTCTTTCTTTCTTTCTTTCTTTCTTATATTAATTAAAAAATGACTATTTTACAGTATTTTGACATTCATAATTTGAAGCCGCGGCTTTTTCACATAATATGTTTATTATTGATACAAAATATGGTCTTTCACCCCATCAAATTTATATTAGCAATAGGCAACTCGATAGGAAATTCGAGAAATCATATACTATATACATTAGATAAAGCAAATTGTAAATATGTTATACTCTGTAGGAATCAAAGCTGCGATCCGAAAGGAAGATATCTCACCAACATCATATTTATACTAAGACACTATCCATGAGTCCCCGGAGTATGCTTGCTCTATTATGAACATAATTTATGTATCAATGTAAAACGGCTATTATAGAAATTACATTATTTAAAAAACAAATACAAATAATTCAACAGTTACACATCACATTCACAAAGTCGGTCATTGCCGAGCATCCTGATCATAGATGGAAAACCCGTGAAGTGCACATTGCGCGTTTCGGTTTCAGTCTATGAATTATGAGTCCGAATGCTCGAAGTAAAAACTAGGTGGACTGCGCATCATTGACCGATGTTCTGTGGCTGGGGTATCGCCTATCATCAAGTGAACCTCATGCTCGTCTGTCGATATCAAACATAAAAAAGAAAATAAAAATAAGACCTGGCAAAGCGTCCAGCCTGACCAGCATGACAACCACGACATTTGTTGACCATTTTCTCGTGTTTTATTCGATTATATCTTTGGATGTCGGGTCTAACAAGACACACTTAAAACTCGACTTCTAATGTCAAAAGAGATATTTGTCGATCGAGATCTGTCTATCAAAATCGAGATCGAGTCGAAAAAAATAATAATATATCTCGATATCTTATATCTTAGTTTGTCTTCACTCGTCCGTGTGATATCTCTTCCTCTAATAAATGGTTGCAAGTTGGTATTTCTTTATTCCTGCATTGACGCCGACTATCTGCTTTAATGTCTTGGCTAAAAGATATCAGCGTCCCCAATCTGTTGAAGATACCAAAAGGTAGATGACATGAAATTCGGGCCGCGTTGAATCATTGTTCCCCATTTATGAGATAATATTATAAAATATTTTTATTTGTGTTAACGGTCTACTTATGTCACTGATATCAAAATAGTGTGGCCTCAGTAAATAAATAATTATATTATGTGCTCTTGTCAACTAATCTACAGTACTGATTACAGAGCATAGAATTTGTAGTTATTCGGTTTACATGTTTCGCTATTAACGTAGTATGATTATCGGTTTACTAAGTTTCTATTAATTTTTAATTTAGCCGTTAAGTGCATATTGTGCGTTTCGGTTTCAGTCTATGGATTCCCGAATGCATGAAGTAAAAAGTGGGTCTATAGCACATCATTGATTGATGTTCTGTGGATGAGATGTCACCTAACATCAAGTGAACCTCACAAAGTGTTTACAAAAAAAAAAACAAGAATTTTGGGATTATACCACTTAGTTTCCATGCTATATGTATCGATATCACCACTATGAGTGCAGTGCACTGTGGCATACTATAGAGACTAAGGAACGGTTATAATTGGACGTGTGACAGTCGCACGCGCATATAAATGTGACAGTTTTATTTATAACGGCTTATATTTAGTTTTATAGGTACGGTAAGACCTCGATTATACGGAGAACCTACACGTAATGTCGGGTTAACAAAATATTAAATTCGATATAACAAACAGTGTACGAGAATATTCCAGGAATTGTATCGTAACAGTAATGAGAAATAGGAGTTCTTAAAACTTTGTCATTGAACTGCTGATTCATGGGACACTGGGCAGACTAATATCTGTTTCACTGATAACAGTGACTGTGGCTGAGGTATCACCTATCATCAAGTAAACCTTATGCTCGTCTGTCGATATCTAACATAGAAACAAATGTAAAAAGGTGACGATTCTTCTGTGTCCTGCCCGAACGAAACATCTTTTTGTTTAATTCCTCGGGATCCGAACCCGGGATAAAGAGCGCGCTATATGGGCGTTGGTTTTTAGCACCGGAGGGTCTTAGGTCCGGAGGAGGAGTATCAAACTTGGTTAAGTGGTAGTTTTTTTTGTCATAAAACGATAGCGACTTGTTATTGTCGTCGGCACGTTGAGTAGTAAAGCTTGCGTTTCGCTTGGTCGCGGGTTGATATCGACTTTCTCGGCAATAAAGATGGGAAGAATATTCCTGAAGTGTGTAACAATTAAGCTTAACTTTTATTCGACGACGATTTGTAGCGTGTGGCAGCCACCGGCGTCAACCGTGTGCGGCGAGTCCATATAAAATGTATGAAAACAACAGGAAATATGCCGGTGGCAGCGTTTTGTGGTTGTGGCCGGTGGCCCGTGTGCGGGGAACCTAATCGATTAACAACTGGTTGAGGTAACCCCTATTAGTCAAAGCCGAGATAGATGAAATATGATGATGATTATGATAGCCTAAACCATTGTTGAAAAGAGTGTCCATGGAGTTTCTTGCCGGTTCTTCTCCATGAGACCCACTTTTTGGAACCGTGCAACTAGACATTTCATAAGAGCCTGCAAAGGCCTATTTGAAATAAAAAACTTTTGATTTTGATTTTGAGATGCCCAAGTAAGATAGACGCCCGTTTTCAAAAATCTCTAACTTGTCAAAATCACAACAAAATTTTTTAGTTTGTATTGAAGCGAATACGCAACACATCTTATACTTAGCCGGCTGTTGTGCATTATAAACGCCTTACCTTATTGTGTGATTACATGGAAGGGCATCTATCTTCAAAAAATTGTTCTGTAAAAAGTCAATTTTCGGAAAATCTGTACCTAATACTGAGATCAACAAAAATATGTTACATACATCATTAAAGTAGCTATATCGACAGAAATTATTCATAGTAAATAAATATTTTTCAAATTAGGCCGCCTTTTGATAGTGTTTCTACCCTGTTACTGCTACCACATTGATTTCGAACTAATATAAGTTTTCGTCATTAATACGAAGAAAAATAAGTAATTAAAAGTATACAAAGTAGCTATTAAAGCTGGGTTGATTAATAATATAGTTATGGTAATTTTAGAAAAGGAATTAATCTATTATTTCTCTGTTACAGAAAATCGATGATCAATCGGTGCTATCCGATGAATCCGAAGAAATAGGTAAGTGAATATTATTTAAAGTGTCTGACCGCCACTGTGGTTCAGTGGTTAGCACGAAGCATTTAACACCAGAGACGGGTTCGCATCCCATGGAATCAAAATCAAGATATAAAAATAGGTGTTTATTGTCGGGCAGGGCACAGAAGGCTGATCTCCTACTTGCCTTTAAAGGAAAATGATTAGTGAAACAGACACAGAATTAGGCAGGCCTCAACAGGGAACTTGCGAATTCACTTAGTTTCCGATAAAATTAATCCATCGTACGACGTACCGTACCGTTACTTAGCAGGTGTATGTTGAGTCTGATTGTTAGATATATACTCGTATATACAGTAGAACCTATACGTTGAACTTTAAGGGAGATACCAAAAAAAATGAGTTATAGAGTCTTCGACTTAGGCAGATTGTGTAAGGAAATATTCGAGAGGCTAAGATATAAATAACCAAGTGTTAATTGCTGTTTTATAGCCTTACCCTATATAAAGGGTGAATTGGTAATCCTATTTACTGTATACTCTGTACATTGTTTTCTAAGAAATTTTAGTAGGTAAAATTAGTTTCAAATGATTGAGTTGTAAAGGTTGTAATTTCGAAATGCAAAGGACCCATTTATATTTTCGAGTTATGGAGGGAAAATATGTACTGAAATGGCTTGTAGGGACTCACTGATTATTTCGACCTACAGAGGGTTAAGATTTCGAGAAATTGAGGTTTTAGAGCTCGAAGGAAAGGGGACAAAACATTTTTTCTAGTTCTGGAGGTACTTACCGAGGTTCCATTGAAACAGATTCTACTTATAGATAGATATAGATTAAAAAAATAATACAGTAAAAACCTATGAAATGCACATTTTGGCCTCCAGTGGCCCAAAAAAAAATTAGCTTGATACGAATACTTTCTCGCAAGTTGTTCGTGCTGTATACGAATAACCGATGTTCTATGTAAAATTTAATAAACAACGCCATGTTGCTCATTGTATAACCTATTACCGCCCGGCTTCGCACGGGTGCAATATACACAAAAAAATCTAATAAAAATCTAAAATATTTTTTTAAAATCGGTCGAGTATTTTTTGAGTTTAATCTTAACAAACAAACAAACAAATAGATCTTTCTTTATTATAATATTAGTATAGATAAGCATGTGAACTTCTGTCAATATTGGAGGGTCTAGTGGCGTACACGTACATACATATACCATAGGTAATTTGATTGCCCATACCATAGATGCCCGCATGCAATAAATAATAATTTATGTTCCTGCCCCCATATAGGTATCGAAACAAAGCAAAAACATCTTGGATTAACCATTGACTCTAAATTTAACTGCTAGTTATATAGCGATGTAAGAGTCAGATGTACGTATTTACATTTTCTCAATTTTACAGGAGAGGAAAAATATTCTGACAATTTGCCACTTATTTTACTAGCTTTTTAGTACTTACACATCTTACATGTACAATTTATTTACACTTTATATTGGCATACTAAAAGACGTTTAAAAATTAAGAATTATTTAGTTATGTTTGAAGAAAATCAATTTTGATTTTATTTGTAGCTCCGATCATCTGGTTCTTATACCGCGATATTTAACACGTTAGTAGTGGTTTAAGACAGTTTTTGGCGAATATTATTTTTAAAGATCGTAGGCGGAGATCACAAAATTCAATATACTTTGATTTTTGCATACCACTTTCGCTTCTTTCACTTTTATCAATTATACGTCGGTTCCGTGATCACTGCCTACCACAATGGAAATGAGGCATGTTGTAGGTACATGTTAAATATCGTATTGCGTTCAAAGGTTTTTTTTTTATCGAGGGGAATTGCAGTTTACGCACCCGCTGCGTCGGGGTAGTGCAAGGACGCAGGGAGTGTGGGACTCACCCGACCAGTCTGCCTGTATGAGCCCTCTGCTCCAGGCAGCTGGTTCATTGGGAGCTACCCACTAAAACCCCTCACCCCTCAATCCTCCATAGTGGGGTCCAAGGGATCGCGATAGCATACTACCGCGAGCCCCGGCGGTTCGGCCAAACGGCCTCCTCGACCCGCTTGTGCATCCATCCCATGCTCAACATGGGAGGAGTCCGCGGGACCTACAACTCGCCGGTCTTGTAGACTGGCCAACCCCCGTGCCGAAGCACCACTGCTACTCTGGCGCCACCTCTAGCGCATGGCAATCCTTCGCGTATACGTCACGCAGAAGGGAGCCACGGAGCCGCTGTCCGCTCGGGGCGGTTTACAGTCTTAGACCGAAGGTACAGCCCAAACCTTCCACCAGCCTTGGAGGCTGGCCATCCCACGTGCCGAAGCACCACTGAGCTCCCCTCAAAGACGCCAAGCGCCCTACCACTTCCGACGTCCCCTCTTAGGAAAGAGGGGCACTGGAAGCGGCCCCACTCGATCCAATTAGCTTCACCAGGGTGCTGGCTTGCATCCCGGCTACTAAGCCCCCCGCCACGACAAGGCGTGGATCCATGGGGGGGCATTCCGTTCAAAGTTAAATTAATGTTTGTTAACTTTAATAAATGTTAATTAAGTCTAAACAGGAAATACAAATGCTAAAGAATCTTGTCTCATCGTTTTTGACGGGCTCGTTGGCGCGTTCGGTAGAACACCTGCCGTGCGCATCGATGGGTCGTAGGTTCGAATCCCACCGGGACGACATGTTTATAAATTTCCCCACGTCTAGTAACTTCAAGCATTGAGCGGATGGGACAAATATCGTGCATATTATGCGCGTTTCGGTTTCAGTCTATGGATTTCTGTTGTTGATGTTCTTTGGCTGAGGTATCACCTACCATCAAGTGAAGAGCATGAGGCTCGTCTGTCGATATCTGACATACTTAAAACAAAAAATCTAAAATAATATTACCCGTTACGTCGCAATTTATGTACAATTTAGAACATCTACATTGCGCTCCGATGGGTCGCTGGTTCGAATCTCACTGGGACGACATGTTTATAATTTTCTATATCTAAGCATGTCTATCCCATCATTTTGGGAAGAAATTTCAAGAAAATTTTGAATTTTAATAAACTGCTTCATATTTTAGTACATATTTGTATTTTAATGTATGTAAATGTATTTTTTCTTTGAACAATAAATAAATTTAAAAAAGCGTGGCGCAGAGTAGAATAGAAACGTGTATGACTTTGACATACGAATTAAACGAATTTACCTTTGTAGCAAAGTCTTATCATCGATCAGGTAGACGAAACGTCAACGACACGAAGCGGTTGCCACTTGTCTAAGCCCTCTGACATAGTCTCCTTAACATTCGTTGATATATCTGATTATTACTACGTCTACATACTCGTATTATTATGATAATAGGACGCTTCGTAAGTACGGAAGTCGACAATAGCGTTTAACGTAAGGTTATTAAGTCTTATATATAATCAGATGACATCGTATATATTTGTCAATTGTATTGTATGTCCTTTTGTTCAGGGGCCCGTCTAGGGATTACACAGGAGCACATATATTTTGCATAGAATATGTTTATTACACGTGCATACAATATTGTCTTTTTTAACGCATCACACATTTCAATAATATAACTTTACATACCTACATAGTACATAATATACATCGCGCCTCTTTCCCATTGCGGTAGGCATATCACCGAATTCCATATGCTCCGATCCTTACAAACCACTTTCGCTTCTTCTACTTTCATCAATGCTTTCATACACACTCGTCGGTTACGAGTACTTTTGAACTGGCCCTTTTGAAGAACGTCCCCGATCTGATCGAGGTACGTTCGCCTAGCTCGACCACTCCCGACTCTGCCACCCACACCAGTTTCATAAATCTTTTCATTTCCCTACTTTCATCCATCCTTTGTACATGCCCAAACCATCAGAAACTAACTAATAAAACTTTAACCGGATTAAAAGGCGATTTATTATTGATGATAATATGATAGATGATACCGCAGCTACAGGACTGATGCGCTGTCGACCTATTTTTTATTTTTGGTATTGACAGACGAGCGTGAAACTCACTTGATGGTTTCTATGGTAGATGATACCTCAGCTACAGAACATGTAGTAGGTACATCAGTATCAGCGCTGGCGACTTATTTTTTACTTACGAGTAGAACATTTGGGAAACTAGACTGAAACCGAAACGCGTAATTAATACGTTTCTACATATCTATAGTTTTCTTTTTTATATTAGATTTTTTTTAATATTAGATTTCGACAGACGAGCATGAGGTTCACTTGATGTTAGATGATACCTCAGCCACAGAACATCAGTAAATGATGCGCTGTCGACCTACTTATTTTTTACTGCGACCATTCGGAAATCCATAGACTGAAACCGAAACGCGCAATGTGCACTTCACGGTTTTTCCATCTATGAACGGTGGTTCGTTATCATGTCGGAATTTAGATATTCCTCCCACCCGATCAATGCCCGAAGTTACCAGACGTGGGGAAAACATGCTTACAGAAAATTATAAATATGTCGTCCCGGTGGGATTTGAACCCACGACCCATCGATGCGCACGGCAGATATTCTACCGAACGCGCCAACGAGCGTTTTAAATTTTTTTTAAAGTTTTTTAAATATTTCTAACTCGATATATATGTACATTGTACATATTTATGAATGGACATTATTCGTATATCAGTTCAAATGCCTACAATGCCTACATCAAAATACGTCTAATTATATCCCCAATAAATCAAATATCAATGCTTTCAATTCAATTTATCTATAATGTGCAATAAAATGATTAAATTACAGTAATCAATTTCAATACTCATATGTCGAAATACCTGTTGCCTAACGATTGCTTTCGCTATTGTTATCATTATGTACCTGTAAAATGAGAATTGGTATTCCAGTTACGATACTTGCAATTGAATTCGAGTAGGTCTCCTAGTGTTCTTTCTGCATCGATAAGCCATAAGCATTGTAGAGATAATGAATCATAAACGATGTTAAATTGACGATCAACTACCGTTTTCTTGCTCTACATTGAGAGATTACGATTAAGGTCGCCCGTTATCAGTTTGTAAACCGGAATTTAGAAACCGGTTAGTGTTTTAGCTTGGTGTATAGAATGGTAGGCTTTTTAAGTGAGTCGTATAGAATCAAAGCGTTAAAACCTTTTTGGTCCGGTAATCAAAATAAGTTCTTGTCGTTTAGACTGTTATGTTTTTTTATATATTTGGTTTTATCTTTAATTGTTAATAGATACCTTAAACATGCATACCTAATACAAAAATAAAGGAGAAAAACGTTTTCTTTTTTAAATTGCTAACAATCAGCCATAAGTCAGATCGCCGCCTTTGATTCTATACGACTCAAGTACGATCAGCGTGATGATAGATGCTAGATACAACTTACCGGGACAGTTTCTTTATTTTATAGCACTGTGTGACCTAAACCCGCATTTTCCGTGACCCAAATAGGCCATTTTCATACCGGAGAAGCGTGCGTTAAATGCGGGTTTATGTCACACTTGGTATAAAATACTCGTGACAAGTTGTCTATTATTGCACGACGTAAATACGACTTAAGTCACACGTATCGTAATGTACTATTTATACGAATTATTGACAATCCCCACGTCTGGTAACTTCGGGCATTGATCAGGTGGGAGGAATATCTAAATTCCGACCGGGTAACGAACCACCGTTCATAGATGGAAAAACCATGAAGTGCACATTGCGCGTTTCGGTTTCAGTCTATGGATTTCCGAATGCGCGAAGTAAAAATTAGGTCGACAGCGCATCATTGACTGATGTTCTGTGGCTGAGGTATCACCTACCATCAAGTGAACCTCATGCTCGTCTGTCGATATCGATATCTGACATAAGCCACCTGAACGTTTTTGTTTTCCTTATGGCCTACCTTCCCGGCAACATTGTTCCGGGGCAGTGGAAGTAGTAAATACCGTGTTTATTGCTGGCTCTTCTCATTAGAAGCAACAGCTGGTCTAGGTTTAGTAAAGCAATATCTTGTGACTTTTTAAAGTTATTGACTCGGTTTAATCTTTTCTAATGGTTCGAGTAAACCGGTTTAAACCCTAAATGTAATTGACAAAACACTTGCAGGAAATGTAGTCCGATATAGCGATAATTAATACGTTATTGTGTTCGATGTATTGTTATAGGTACCTCGTCCCTTTATTTGTCCATACAATGGTGTCTTTTGGCCCTTTAAGAACTAAAGTTAGTATTACGGACCAAAGGGCGACCCTTGATGCTTTTGATTGAGTTGTTAATACAGTTTTTCAAGAAATAATATTGGATAATCATAAAATGTTTTATCTACTAGCCAAATAATGATTAATATAAAAAAATGGATTTTACTTTTAATCGTAAACCGGTTTCAGGCCTTTTTATCAATAACTTTATCAAGATAAACCGACCGTCCCCGACTTCTTATCATCTTCTGGTTTCTTATAATTTAGCGTGCTACTGATTTTTATCATCTCGTTAATAAAGTCATACAGATAAAGGTAACAGCAGAATGACGATGTTAAGACAATTGCCTACGTGACTTTATATGCGTCATCTTCCTCTTCCTGCCCTGTTCCCTTTTGGGGTCGGCGCAGTAGGTTCTCTTTTTCTATTCTCTTCTTACACTCGCTATATCATCAGTCACACCTCTCATATCATTCTTCATATAGTCAAACCATATTTTTTGCGACCTCCCTCTTCCCTTATACCCATCCACATTCATATTTATACCTTTTTAGATACATGCTTTTCATCTCTCCTTATAACATGCCCGAACCAAGCCGAATGACTTTATATGCGTAGATAGTGCAAATGGTAAAGAATACGGGGAATTGGCTATTTAAAATTATCATTTAGTTTTCGATCAATTTTCATTTTTATCAAACTAGCATACCAGAATGTTGTTATTTTAAAATTTTATCTAATATATAAAATTCTCGTGTCACAGTTTTCGTTGCCATACTCCTCCGAAACGACTCAACCGATTCTTACCTTTTATATTCAGTAGGTCTGAGAATCGGACAACATCTATTTTTCATCCCCCTAAATGTTAAGGGTAATCCACCCCTAATTATTATTTTTTTAATTTTTGGACGAATTTTTTTGTTTTTATTTTTTTATAATGTGGCATTAAACAATACATACAACCCCTGCTTTTTTGTCAAAAAATCTTGACCCGTGCGAAGCCGGGGCGGGTCGCTAGTATTATATATTTTTTCGATATTTTAATAGTTGTTCTGATATTCGGGACATAGGCAAAACCTGCAAATAAGATGTCATTAAAATCGATGCAGCCCGTATTGAGTTATATGGTGTAACTAACACGACTTGGTTTTATATATGTAGATGGATGTCATATTTTTGATGTTTTTGGGGAATATGAGATTTGAATGTTAAATGATTATGATTGATATTAAAATAAAATATTTTAGATCAACAGAATAGGCAAAAAATAACAAATTGTGATTAATTGGACTTTTTCATGGCATCTAACTGTAACAATATCTAACATACTATACAAAAACTCAAATATATAGCATGACAGTGCTCTTATGGATAGATAGAGATATATATCTATCTATAAGAGCACTGTCATGCGGGATAGTTTCCAGGATACTGGCAGCATTGCCTCGCTGAATGACAAGGCAAATGCGCCCGTCGAAACAGGTTGAATTGAATTTTTTACAAAGAATTTTATACAAACCGCCAAATATTCGTGGCATTTTGTGCAGCGTTCGTCATAATTCGTACCTTTAGCGGAATGACACCATTTATAACTCAATAACGGTGGTACTGATTTTAATCATATCGTATTATTTGGATTCGTCTACATCCCGAATAACAGAATAGCTATGGGTGCTATTTAAACAGGCTTCTTTTTAATAGCATTATTCGACTCTAAATAATTATGTTGCCTTCTAAATAACTAAGTCAGCCACAATTAACGAGCATCTAAATAATACTATCTTAGCCACTAGTTATCTTCTATGTAATCCACTCTAAATACAACTCAGCATGATGTCAAGTAAAATAAGTAGGATTCGGTTCTGGCACTCGTCAGCCGCTGCCGCGGCACAGTGTTTCACCATACCAACATCACCTAACCCAGGTGGTAGTCCTTTTTAGATGGCGAAGTAAAAAATACTAATATATTTTAATAACTCTGGCAATCCCTTCTCATAAATCTATCTTTTGTGACAATTCTTTTACACTTTCTGCAATGAAACTATGGAATTCCTCACCTGTTACTATCGGACTGGATCCTTATTAAACTTCCTTCAAGGCTCTCACATTAACATAACTTTGCTAATTCCTATTATGCTTCTTAACTATCCTTTCTTGTTCACTTAAATAAAGAGTTTAGTGCATAAATGTATCAGTAGTGCCTGCACGAAACTTACGCTCTACATTACTACATTACTCTCTGTATTGTTCAGGATTGCCTGTAAAGTATTTTTAAGGATTTTATTGTTCAATAAAGAGTACCAAATGAATACCATATGATTCGGTACGGCATGACCCTAACACCTTTAAATACCCTTGATTACGACAGGTCATTGAGGATACTGCACACCGCCAGTACCCTTCATATATCACAAACCAAATAACGAAGAATGTCAGATAATACGGTTAAAAAAATTAAATCTGTTCAATTGACCCCGTGATTACGTGATCTGTAGATAAACTGATTAGCCATTGTAATGATAAGGAGTATTACCACATCGCAATAGATATCGTGTCGATACTGAATCGTGTATTGTTCGTGTATAATGTGGTATTTTTAAGCCGTGTTGAGCGAAATTGTCAATTGAGAATAGCGATAACTGATAGGATTCTGAATCGCGCTAACATTATCGGAATTCTGCCTTCTTCCCCATCTGACAGCTCACATCCCGCCTATAGAATATAATAGAGGTGGAAAATAGCATAATATGCAAATCTAGAATTTATTTTTTATTTTTGAAGCCAATATTATGGTAGAACGTCTGTCTCGTCCGCTATATGGGTGAATATACGGTATTTGATTTTTTTGTGTCCCTGAAGGAAATGTAATCTGTTTCATTCAAAATTCATAATTTCTCTTTTTGACACTATTTTTGCATTTGTAATGATGCGGGCCAGAAGATTTTTCATTTTTTTTTTAATTTTATAAGCTCCAGAGGAAAATTTGTTACCAGGGGAGTGACATAATTGGCAGAGTAGTGACAAATTAAAGCAGGGAAGTGACATGCCATTGATTATTAGCTAAGAAATTGGACATATATTAAATAAAACATATATAAATTATAGTATTTGGATATTTATTAATATACAAGATACATTCAGTCTTTAAAGTTTCTAAACACAACCTTATGACTGTGCTGCGCCTCGTATTTACAATGTTCTTAATAATAAGCTTAATACTAAGAACCTCAACAACGACGCGTTCAAGAGGGCCCTTATTTCATGGCTATCTAGCCTCAATTATGAGGGCGTCGAAAACTTAATCAAATCAATATAAATTTAAAATTCACTCACATGTCCACCCACAAACACACCCACACACCCACTAAAACACACACACTAACACACACACACAAACAAACACACACACACACACAAACAAACACACACACACACACACACAAACAAACACACGCCCAATACACATAATTATTCTCCTCTGGCTGGCAAAGACCTAAAATTAATAAATTACTTTCTTTTTTCTTTTCTTTCTTAATTGCTTAAATATATAAAAATATCTTATTAACTACATATTTATATTGTCATTGTATAAGGAAGGACTGACTTCTTTAACACAGGATTTCCTAGCAAAGAAGTCAGAGCCACATTTAATATTGTACACGAAAAAAAAAATGGTTAATAAAGAATTTTATTATTATTATTATTTTTAATATTAGTAGTTTGTTAATGTCTAAGTATCAAATAACAGAATTAATATTTGCTACTTATCAGACTCATCTGAGATGAAAATTACAGTACATACTGTTTGATAGTTTTTAATTATAAAATGTTAAAAAGCTTACAAGCCACTTTTAAGACGCTTAAATATGAATAAAATTTCTTAATGAAACAAAAAGATAAACTTCGTTTACAAGAAAAACAATAATAGTATGTTATAATACACTTATCAGTCTCGACGCTCTCTAAACAAATGAATTAAAAAAAATTAGCAATGCACAGTATAAATGAAAACTTTAATATTGTCTTTTATTAACGCGAGTATCACACATTTAAATAAAATACTGTATACCGGATTAAAACGCGATTTATTATTTAAATTATTTATCCCCATAAATAATTTAAATAATAAATCGCGTTTTAATCCGGTATACAGTATTTTATTTAAATGAAAACTTTAATTTTTTGCAAAGAACAGAATCGATAATTTCTACTAAACTAAATAGTTTATACGTAAATACTAAACAATCATCAATTTACTTTTCAAACACATCAATTGGTTCTGGAAACTTGTAGAATACTCTGTTATCCTTTATAAGTATATTTGGCACTGGCAATATGTTCCCATTTAACAGACATATCATTGTCATTAAATCTAAAAAAGTACAATCTTCATTGGAGTTTTCTAAAAAAGTAACACTGATCTCTCCTTCTTCTTCATCAAAATCTGACGAACATAAGCCAGCATATCAGTATTTTTATTATTTATATGGTTTTCCACAAGTACAAAATATCCGTTCTTGACAGTCATAGCAATGTCTTCAATGTATGAAATATGCCAGAGAAGTGACGCCAGAGAAGTGACAAAATCGCGCATAACCTACAAAAACAACATCACTTACTTTTCTGACCACATTTTAACGTAATACATGACATCTACACACAATAAACATTGTATTGTGCAAATATAAAACTTCGTAACGACAAAATACAAAAACATATACTTACCAAAGGAAATACTCCAACGACTGGCACAACCATGCTTTCCTACAGTGAATCAAAAATGGACGCAATATTATTGAAGTTTTGCTCAACGTTGTTAGCTTGCTTCTAACTTCATACTGTTATACATGCGTAGTTTAAGAACAAAAATATACCTATGCGGTTTTAAGTCATATTTTAAGTCTTCGAGTTTCGCCAGATGAAGTGACACTATTGTAACGTCACGTGAATATAAGTCATTTTTTTTTATATTAATAAATGTTTTTTCAGTGTATTTTGGTAAAATATGTTTCAATGTTTATTAAAGCATATGATCATGTAAAAAAAAAACATAATCGCATAAGTATATAAAGCATCTGGCTATAAAATCATTATAATCTAGTAAAAGGGGTGGCCAGAGGAGTATACATTTACAGGTATTTTTAACCATTAATGCCTTAAATTAAACAATTATCGTTAATAGTCTGTGTGGCCCAAATAAAAGACCATATTCTTTATTGTTTAAGCATACCGAAACAATAATATAATAAGTTTAACATACAATTTGTCTAAGGACCAATGGAATTCAAATAGCGTATATTCACCCATATAATATGATGGATTATCATGAAGGTACTACTGAGAATTAACTGTAGGTACGATATAGACAAGAAGGTTATCGATGCATATATTATCTACCTAACGAACATATTATAATTGCTAATCGGCGTGGTAATAACTAAGGCGTTGAGCTAATTGGCGACGATCGGGCGCGGCGATGCGATTTCCTCGCACGACGAGATTAAAGACTAATTTCTAATTTCAAAATTCTAGTGCCCTTAATAGAATCCGTCAGGATTCATTTCCATCAGAATATAATTATAACGGTACGCGTGCAAAGGGAGTATAAGTTTTATGACTCGACAAAAACATTGCATCTCAGATTCCTGATATTGGAGTTATGGCTCTACTTAAAGTTAAATGATCTTGGTGACCTTCAAGAAGAGATTTGCTGGCAACACACTTCCTCTAGTCATTCATAACAGTCCATGGACCGGCGGAGTTTCCCCTCCAGCAAGTGAGCTGAAATCTCGTTTTCCCACCTATACTACGAGGGTGAATCAAAAAATTCTTGGAATCAATATTAAAAAATGCAAAGATTTAAATAATAATATTTTATTTTTCTACATAATCTCCCTCCAATGCAATGCATTTAGAATAACGCGTTTCTAACTTCCTTATTCCTTGTGAAAAAAAAATATTTTCTTGACTCTCGAAAAAGTCCTCTACGGCAGCTATAACCGCGTCATTATCGTGAAATTTTGTTCCACGAATTTCCTCTTTTAATTTTGGAAATAAGTGAAAATCACTTGGGGCTAAGTCCGGAGAATATGGTGGGTGGTCAAGGAGATTGAAGCCAGCACAGCGGATTGCGTTGAGCGCAACTTCCGATCGATGAGCAGGAGCGTTATCTTGAAGGAACAACACGCCCAACGACAGTTTTCCACGACGTTTTTCTTTAATCGCTTCACGCACTTTCGAGATTAAATTTGCATAATAGGGTCCAGTAATCGTCTGGCCTTTTGGCATGTAATCAATAAAAAGGATTCCTTCACTATCCCAGAACACAGAGGCCATAACTTTGCCAGCGGTAGGAGCAACTCGAAATTTCTTGATGGATGGAGAGGATGGTCGTTTCCAAGACATGCTTTGTCTTTTAGTTTCAGGATCAAAATGGTGGACCCACGTTTCATCCATGGTGACAAGACGACGGCAAAAATTATCCGAATCACGCTGGAACATTTCGAGATTACGCTTGGAAATTTCCAAACGTCGCTTTTTGTTTTCGTCGGTTAACATTCGTGGCACCCATCTTGCAGACACTTTTTTGAACCCCAGTGAATCAATTAAAATGGATTGAACGCTACCAAAAGATATCTTTAGGATCTCAGCTATATGTTTTATAGTCATTCTTCTGTCTTCCAAAACCAGATTCTCAACCTTTTTGACATTTTCTTCTGTAATGGAGGTTGAAGGCCGCCCAGAACGCGGGTCATCTTTACAGCTTGATCTACCTCTTTTAAATTCAGCCACCCAGTACGCAACCGTAGAATAGGGTACAGCATCACCCCCTAATGTCTGCTGAATGTCCAAAAAAATTTCCTTCGTAGACATTTTTTTCAAACTGAGATATTTTATCACCGCACGTAACTCACTTTTATCCATAATTTTGACTTTTTAGCAACTCGTTGCACAAAAAAATTTATTACATGCGAACGAACTGACAAAAACAAGTGACAGTCTGCATAAATATAGTGTGATAGACACTCTTTAATTTGAATATCGAACTTGATCCAAAAAGGTTTCATATATATGCACTTCTAAGAACTTTTTGATTCACCCTGGTACATATAAAATAACAAAAAGAAACAATAATTAAATCCGAAGAACTTTCTTGAATAAACAATAGACAATGAGCCCCAAACTAAGAAAAGCCTGTATCTTGGGGCCATGGATCTATGATCTATATTTATTTATAGTTTAGTGTATAGGGTGTATTAGAAGTGTGATATTATGTAGTTTACAATAACTATGTAGTATCAAGGTCCCTCTTAATGATTCTTATACTCTTCGATTTTAAGTCGTTTTTGTAGAATAAAATTCGCAAAATATTCTCATCGACAATTATTGACGCTCCGTGCATGGCACGTAACGGTGTTGGAAGGAAAGGTCTAGTGAACATAAGCCCATACAAATAATATTTTGCCTGACACGTTCATAGATTGATACGATGTATTGGGCACATTCCTTATTGCTGCCGTTTGATGTTACGGCATTAATAAGGATTATGCCATTAAATAAATATGTACGTAAGATTGGATCTAATAAAATGTCAAATTAGATAAGTAATTTGACATTTTATTACTCAACTTCAACTTTTCATGTAACCTTTCTCTTGCTTCTGCTTCCTGTGACTACAATAAATGATCTCAAGACAAACTATATTTTATTCTAATTGAAACTCAACAAATACATGAGCTATCGAAGAAAGCTAATAAGCTACAACTGTCAAACTTTTTTTTTATGGATATCGACAGATAGCATGAGATTCACTTGATTGTAGTTGAAGACTCAGCCACAGAACATAAGTCAATGCTGACCTACTTTTTGACAGACTGAGACCGAAACGCGCAATGTGCACTTCACGGTTTTTCCATCTATGAACCATCGGTTGGTGGGTAGTGATCAGACATGGGGAAGACGTGCTTACAGAAAATTATAAACATGTAGTCTAGGCGGGATTCGAACCTGCCACCCATCTAAGCGCGCGGCAGATGTTCTATCAAACGCGCCAAAAAGCCCGTCAATTTTTTTAATTCAACCTATTTTTATTTGACTTTCTTTCTGGAAATCTATTGACTGAAGTCGATTCGATCGATCGTGCAATTTCCCATTGGTGCACGATAGTTCATTAGCCCAATGGAAATGAGATATCCGTCCTCACCATCCAACTTGACCGCATGTCAGAAGGTAATATGTTTATAGACCACTAGCAACGCGCCCCGGCTTCACACAGTTGCAATGTAGATGTACTATAAACGAAAAATAGCCTATGTTACTCGCTGATAATGTAGCTTTCTACTGGTGAAATAATTTTTAAAATCGGTCCGTAGTAGGTTTTGAGTTTATTCATAACATACAAAAATAAAATAATTCAAAAATACAAATCTTTCCTATTTATAATATGAGTATAGATTATAAACGTGTCACCCGGCGGAATCGGTGCGCTATAGTACATCTACATTGCACCCGTGCGAAGATGGGCTTGTTACTTGTAGATGATAACGGGTGCACTAAAATGTATGAAATATCACGCTCTGTAGCTTGTGGCATCGTATGTGTAGTAGAAGAGCACAGAACAGGATTACTTCTTCTCTGTGTAGAAGACTCATTTAATGATAGGTGATACTTCAATTACAAACAAGCGTTGGCGACCTAATGTTCACAGTTCTGTCACATAATACATTTATCATACTACATCGAATATATGGCTCATTTATTCTATTTACTTTTTATCTTATTTATTTTTAAAATCTATTAATATCTTTCTCTTATCTATTAATATATATCAATCACTTAATTATATTATTTGTATTTAGTTTTGTTTATTATTTCTTTTTATTCTTTATGGCTCCTATAAATTTATAAGCATATTTAAATATTTATTATAAATTGAACGTAGCTGGCGCAGCTACCTTACGCTCCGAAGGGGACTGGCAGAATTAACAGCGCTGTGGCATGAAAGTGTCACAGCATATGCTGAGCCAGTTCCTATTCGCAACCGCAGTGCACATTGCGACTTGACTGAATTAGCATAAATTTAGTTTTAGTTTGTTTAAGCTATTGTAATGTTGTACTGTGTTTGTGAATAAATGTTTTTATCTATCTATCTATCTATCTATCTATCTATCTATCTATCTATCTATCTAATTATTTCTTCGAGCAGTCTGAAATCCAAAGTAGGTATACCCAAACTTTAGTTTACCAGATGGCTTCGTTGACACACGATTTAAGGGTTTAATTTGTTTTTCTTCTTAAACTTATTAATATATCTTCGGGCGTTGAACCCCTGATCCATGGGAACTCAACGAGCCCGTCCAAACTATCAAGTAAAAATACTACAGTTATGAAATCAAGTCAAAAATAAATGATACGCGGTCACTATATTGTCAGCGAGGACGGAAAAATAGTTGTTTATAATTAGATAGGACTGACTAATACGAGTGGATGAATTCTTTTGGCTATGAGTAACACTTTATAGACGCGACAATCACATCGTGAAATTCTCTTCGAATTTCGATGGGTCGTAAAATCATCTGATATGCTTATAATATTTAAATAGTCGTCAGAGGCTGATGAAAAATAATAAACATATGTGGATTTCCGAATGCTCGATGTAAGTACATATAAAATATGTATATCACTACATAATATTATAAAACAAAGTCCTACGCCGCGTCTGTCTGTTTGTTCGCTATAAACTCAAAAACTACTGTTTGCACCAATAGATGATGATAGTGATTCATGAGGGAGGTTTACATAATATATAATTTGTCAATGTTATGTGTCAATTGGTTGAAATATAACCATAATTGTTGGAAGTGTAGGAAAAAGTCAAGCCGCTTGGGAACTTTCATCCAAAACGCAGTCTAATCCTTTTGGGATATAACAAAACAATGTATGGTGAGGTATTCCTCTTGTATAGCTCTACAAAAAAGTCCGCGATGGCATATCTATCTTTTAAGGATAGCTTACCATACACATTCTATCTTCTAAAAAAAATTGTCACATATAATGCGGTAATTGGTAAGCTATTTAGACGGGCAGAGTATTAATCCTTATCCACTTAAATATTATTTCGTTATCTTAAGCATTTCATGCATATTATTATAGTCTTGTACATCATGTAATTTAAATGAATATCTTAGGAGTTATTACAATAACTAGAGCTCGCGAAAATATCTAAATTCAAGCGCGTTTCTCACACCGATGACGAGAATCACCATCAGACAATTAACCTAAACCCACTAGTCAATATTGTCATAATATAGAAAATTACAGTAAATATCAACTCCGTAGGAATAGATGGCGGAATCAGACAACTGTCATCTTTCAGTCTGCCCGTGACCACGGTTGCTGAAAAGCATCCGAAACGTCGGGATAAATAATTTAAACAATATAAATAATAAATCGCGTTTTAATCCAGTATACAGTATTTTATTTAAATGTACTCACCATCAGACTACCCTGTACCTTTATAGTTATACTACACGAGGTAGAAGAATCTTCTTATGGACCATTTCTGAAGAACATCCACCTACATTTATCCGCTTTTAAGTCTGACCTTTTTAGACGCTTTATCAAAATAGTTTTAACACGTTCATTCTCACTTAAAATAGGCGCAAAGCTTTTTTCGGAAATGTAGGTGTTTTGAAGATATTATTCAATAGTTTATTTATGTTAGAACAAAATTATTCAGATTATGCTAATTTTGGATTTAAATATATATTTTTACTCATATACAGGTTTAAAAAACTAATTAAAAAAATATATTCTGATTTATTTATAACGTAAGTTTTGTAGATATTATACTATGTATAACTATTACATTTTATGACTTCTCTTGATAAACTATGATATAATTAATGTTTGTTTTAAAAAGCTTTCCTGCGGCGGGCGCTTTGCTTTGCCTCTCGCTCATACATACTCGGATAGACAGTGAGGTATGATTTAGTTGCTATCATCTAAAGTGGTGATCTATTTTAAAGATCTATTAATTTGTTAGCGGAAATGATCATTCCATCCTCTAGATATTTCGTCCGCCAAATCCGTATTTAGTTAACTATATAATTTGATACTGAATAATAATCTCACAGATGAAATTGCCAGTCAAAATTCCGTTTTGACATAATTTGTGTTTCAGAATAAAATTAACAGTATTTCTAAACCCGGGCCAAATACAAATATTTTCTATTTATATTTATATCTATTTAATCCGAAATCTTTTATATATGATGATGATTATTTTTACTGTAATAAAATATAGAAATATATCTCAATTATTAGATACTAGCAACGCGGGCTTCACACGGGTGCAATGTAGATGTACTATACACAAAAAATGGCCTATGTTACTCGCCAATAATGTAGCTTTCTATTGGTGAAAGAATTTTTAAAATCTATCTAGTACTTTTTGAGTTTATTCATAACATACAAAAATACAAATCTTTCCTCTTTATAATAGAAGTATAGATATATATGTAGTATATAGAAGTATATATGAAAAAGTTACTGGGTTAAATATACAAAGGTATATTGGTAGGAAACGGCTTGTGTGAACACCTCACCACTGTTTTTCGTAGTACAAGGGATAGCGAAGGCAAAGTTGGACCTCAAAATGATATAGAGTTGCCATTTAATCAATAAACAATTCTTTATATAAATAACATATTGTTTCTTTAACGAAGCATAGAAATAGGTGCTCTAGTAGTTAAGAATGACGATAAATTAAATATTGTTATCTTCTATCCGCGGGTATTAATTGATTTGTTTGTTTCCAAACGGTCTAATTGCCGGGAGTCGAGGCAACTTTTATTGGTGTTCGATTGGATATAGATACATATTATGTATTTTAATTAATAATTATTATCGTTAAGGGTCTTTATAAAATACATTAAATCCTATAAATGGTGTGTAGCGGAACACAGAGCCACAGAACATCAGCTAATGATGCGCTGTCAACCTAATTTTTACTTCGAGTATTCGGAAATCCGTAGACTGAAACCTAAACGCACAATATGCACTTCACGGTTTTTCCATATATGAACGGTGGAATTTAGATATTCCTCCTAACCGTTCAATACCCGAAGTTACCAAACGTGGGGAAGACATACTTACAGAAAATTATAATCATGTCGTCCCGATGGGATTCGAATTCACAACCCATCGAAGCGCATGACAGGTGATCTACCGAACATAATAAAAAATAAAAATTAACGAATTTTCTTAAATTTTAAACAGTAATAAATTAAATCAAATGGCCCTGGGTGCGGTCACCGCCGCCGCTGTCTTTCCACCTCCGATTCAAATTAATCGGAACCGAAATCAGAATCGAAGGTGCAAAATCAATCGGAAGATTGAATCAATAGTGCCTTTCGGAATAGGAGTCGAAGCTCCGCAATATCCCTAATATAATATAATATGTCAACGTCGACCGCCTTACGGCCGGCCAGTCAGTGGTTCTCATGGTCGAGTATCATCCCTTTAGGTTGAAGTAAAAGCACACCTACCCTTTCTCCATATTGTGGGATCCACGTACATAAGTACGACAAACGCATACAATGTACTAGATTTGTTTTTTCATTAACTCCGTATCATGCGAAGCGTTGTTAGAATGTAACCGTAACTCAGTCTCGAGTTCGCGAGCGAAGTTCTCTTAACAATTTTTGTTGAATCCTTTGTCCTGTTTTCCACTTATAAGTAAACAATACTGGTTATTATACATTTTTTGCAATTTCATTAACATCAATCGTTTAGTCAGCTGGTACAATGCTTCTTACTTAGAAATATATACAATTTTTATTGTAGTGTATTGTTGTCGATCCCTGGGGGTCGATAAAGACTACAATCATTTGCTACAGCAGAGTAATAGGTATTCTTCTCTTGTTATTCGACGAGCTCAATCTCTTAATACTTTCAAAGAACTCTTATTTCAATATTTCACTTTGTAATCTTTCGTATTTTACCTATTTTCACTTGCATTGCCTGCCTTTACAAATTTTTTAATGTTTTTGTTTCCGTTTGTCATGTTATGTTGTATAGGATGTAATGTTTTTTTATGATAGTATAGTTTTATTTTTTAATGATTTATGTTAGCTAATTGGGATATATGTATTTTTAGTAACTGTATACTCTTTAAATTTACTTTTATTTTTATATTCATTATTTTACCTTCTACTCTATTTTGTTATTATGTTTCCCTTCCAGAGGTTTGCCTGGAAGAGATCGCATATTGCGATAAGGACATCCTATTGTACAATGTTTAGCTTTAGTTTTTATTGTTTGTATGATTGATTTTGTGTACAATAAAGTATATTATTCTATTCTATTCTAAAATTGAATAAGTTTTTCAACAGAATTCCTTCGTGGTGTGTAAGGTACAGTACCTAACTAAAGATACTGTTTTCAGAGAGAGTGGGTTGACCCAGGATAGTATTGAGAATCACATTGACACGGGATGGAAATATGTTTAAACTATAAGCGGTTCTTTGCGTTCACTTTAATGATTTTTATTAATGTTTGATACTCGCGTTAACCAGTCGCGGGACTATCATACGAGCCCAAAATGCAAATATAAAAAGAAACATAATAAAGCCTTTAACGTAATTCTTTAATTCATATATTACTTTTATGATTACGTAATTATACATATAAGCTATATATAAACACGTATCACGATATGATCGGAAGCCGAGCTTTTGTTACTTACGTTAAAATTATTTCTCTCTCAGTTTTAAATTATTTTATTACTCCATGCGTGTATACTGTATATATGTACGTACATTGATATACATTTGTATTTCCTTCGTTAAGCTTCGTCCTCTGTTTCGTTTGAAACATGCTTTATACGATACTCGTATTTCAATTCATTTTCAGTTTTGCTTCATCCTCTGTTTCGTTTAAAACGTCCTTTATACTCGTATTTCAATTTATATTCAGTTTTCCCTATGTCTGATGCAGAAATGGAATCGTTTTGTTATTTATTTAATCCGATTATAGTTCCACGGTGAATATTGCTTTGACTGTTGTGTTGCTGATATCTTTGTGAAACGCATATTCCAGTTAATATTTTAACTGGTTTCGTACATTCAATGAAAAAAGCGGAAGCCTATTCACACCGGCCTATTCATCTATTATATAATATAAAACATCGAATCTACTGTACGATTATTATAGATGGTAATATTTTCCACAATTTTCCAAATTCAGTCGGTATGATATGTTTATAATTTTCTGTAAATGAGTCATGAATCATTCGTGAATTAAACGGCTGGGAGTAATATAGAAATCCGTCTGAGTAACAAACCGCCGCTCATAGATGGAGAACCGTGAGGCATATCACTTTTCTGTTTCAGTCTATGGATTTATGAATTGTCTAAGTAAAAAATAGGTTGAAATCGCATTATCGACTGATGTTCTGTGGGTATCTCGCTCATTTATAACATGTTAAAAAGCTCTCAATATTATTTTTTTACTTCTTACACTAAATTGCTATGCGTTTTAGCTATATTTTTATAAGTATATAAATCTGATTTCACGTTCAGGTGTTATCCAAACATAGAATTAAGTCGTCTTATTTTTTTTTACTGTCTTCAATATATAAAAGACAATTCTTTCTTATCTCCGAAACTACTGACCATAAATTGTTGGAATAAATATGTAATATAAGTCCTTATTTATAGTACCTCAAATTCGATTCCCGTGCAAGTTTAGTAATACATAATACAATTCAGAACCCTCACCTTGTATGTCCGGCACGGTATTGGTTTTAATCAATTTCTCTTGTCTCCCGTTGAATAACGTTAAATCAGTTTAACCATAGGTATATAATTTAATCTCGATCAAGGAACAATTTATTGTTCATATAACGAGTCATTGTATCGATTAATTGCTCCGCGTAGGCGTTTCGTAGCTTGATTCGTAGGCCGTAGTAACCATTGTGTTACGAAAGCTCGTGCCAGGATGCAAATAGATTGTAGCAGCAAATAACTTGAAAGGCCTTTCTCGTAGAATGAAAGGTTGAAAAGTCTTCTTAAACAACTAACACGTAATTTATAACAAGAAAACATAGATGGAAAAATCGATGGAAAAAAGAATTATAGATGGAAAGAAAAATCGTAAAGTGCAAATTGCGCGTTTCAGTTTCAGTCTATGGATTTCCGAATGCTCGAAATAAAAATCAGGTTGACAGCGCATCATTGACTGATGTATCATCTACCATCAAGTGAACCTCATGCTCGTCTGTCGATGTCTAAAATAAAAAAAATAATAAGAATCTGATTATTCATTCAAATTTTGGACCTGACCATAAGTGGTACATACGTGCACATTCCGTAATTTTAACGAATGAAATCAATTTATACGCAAAAGGCCGTTTTCTTCAGCGCTAAAAACAAAAGAAATCCTACTCCTTCAATGTTAAATGTTATTGCATATTTACAATAACCTGAGTAGTATATAGTGTTTTGCGCGTTTTATACATGTCACCAATATTATACATACTTTATATGATTTTTTGTTATTCTATTTAACTTAAATTTCAAAAAAAAATTTTGTTTTATTATAGTCACCTTTTTATTTTTCATTGCTGCACTATTTTTTTTTTCATTTTTTAACGATATGCGGTAATAATTGATTTAAAAAGTATATCAACTAGTGATATATATAATATTTCCCAAAATAGCTCAGGTTTTTTAAGAAGAGAGATAAATCGTATATTTGATATATATACAGTGTACACACATAAAATTCAATTCAAATACAATTAATTTAAAAAAAAGATTATAAAAAAGTATACGCTTTATCAATATTTGACTTCAAAAATTCAACTTATCCATCTAAGCTATGAAATTATTAGACACTTCTCGTGTAACGTTTTCGCAACACTAATTTCCCTCCTCAAATATCCTTTATAAGGTCCTCAATTAATATACTGTTATTATATTTTATGTAATTTTATACTTACCTTAAATAAACCCTGTGAAACAGAATAAGGCAGTGTCTATAATTATTATTAGATTTTTTGTTAAGTTTTCGTACATCTATATTTTGAGTTAAATAAAATGATTATAATTATTTATGTTTACGTTTAAAAAAGTTACTACTGAGTGGTCTTCTCGATAGATGTAACATTCCGAACCAGTGGTAGTTTTAAAGGATGGCCGCGAGTCGGACTCGCAGACTCCTATTTCACCATATTTACTGCTGATAGAGGACAAATCTTTGTATTTTATTTTATTTTTTCGTTTATATATATATTTTTAATTATTATAGTTAATTACTTAAAGATGTCTTGTGGAACATGGTGTAATGGTTAGCTCCTGGGTATTTCCATTGTAACGGGTGCGACAATGATACTGCTTCTTTTCATGATAATATAAAGTATTTGTTAAAATATATTAAGTTAAGTTAATAATTAAAATAGTATAAAAAATTAGATATTTAATTCAAACAAAATCTCTATAAAAACTATTATAGAAAACCTTACACAATGTCATGAATCGCGTAACGGGTGCGACCTTAGAAAATCGGCAAATGCGACCCCGTTATCTTTCAATGTTGATTCTGTAAAATTTTGGATGAAAGTATATAGTTATTATTTTTTATGTAAGACTTTAATAGTTATCTCAAACAACTATGTATTTTTAAAGCACAAATATTTTAATATTAACTGTCTGCAATTTTTTCAAAATGTAACGGGTGCGACAAGTCTTCGTAACGGGCGCGACACTGTATGATTTTTCAAGATTTTTGGTGAAAAGAAAAATAGTTCTGATAAACGTTGCTTTATTAAAAATCACTCAGGAAAAAATAAACAGTTAAATATAAAAGAAATCTGGTTAAATTCAATAATTACTCTTTGACGATAGCGTAGTCCTCCCACTTAACTTGAAATATTAGCTTGAAAATAATACAGCATTGGCCTTAAAGTATTGAGCATCCCTGATATTTTATTCTTTTGAAAGAAATATTAAACAGAAGTAGAATAAAACGATTTATAACTATTTATTAATAAAAAAATAATATTTTGTGGGTCCATCCTTTGCATTTAAAACAGCAGAAATTCTTTTAAAACTGCATCTCCTTTAGATTAGTAGGCGATGATATTGATGGAGTTGGCAGACGGAGTATTTTATTCTTTTTCTTTAACTTTAGTGTTCTTTGTCTTTCCCGATCACGGTTTCGGTGCTTTTCTATCTCCCATGTATCTGCTGATGCCTTCTTTGCATCTCTTCGTTTCTTATCTCTTTCTCATTCTTTTATTAAATGTGCTTCGTAATACTCTTTATTTTCTATAAAAAAAATGTCAACACTTTTGCATTCTGTTGGTGTTTTCCATATCTGACAATAAAGAAACTTCAAGTGATGACTAAAAAAAACGAACAATAAATTGTACAAAAAAAAAATTGTAACGGGTGTGACTTATATTTATCATCGAAAATTAAATATTCTACATCCTTCCAAGTATTGAAACTGCTCCACGTTTATTCTTAAAGCTCACTTCTTATTATTACAAAGTACGAAGATATAGATGTTATAAATTACGTCGCAATTAAACTATTTGCACATTTTTTGTAACGGGTGCGACATCATCACCCTCACTGATAAAAACATAGAAAACTCAAAATTGTACTTACTTGAAATTACCAAACTACTTGCACAGAAATCTCAAAAACTTGTACTTCACACCACACTAATGTACGGAATCCCAAGCTATGACAAGAAGACGTAATAGTGATGCAAACTTTAATAAAAAATACCTGTGGTAGAACAAAGGAAGTTGACGTAAAAATAGATTGATGTATATAATTTTGGATAAGGGCTAAATTTTTTATTTTACATAACTTCGACGGTATGATTACTGAGGACTTAAGAGATAGTGTTTGTTTTGTTAAATATCAAATTTGAATTTTTGTCATGGCGGGGTAAAGTTTCGTGGAAATACCCTCCTTACAAAAAAATTGTAAAACGAAAAGCTTGGCGATTAAAAAAAGTGACGGCGAGTTTATTGCCAGTTCTTCTCGTCCGTTCTACGCCCTTGATTTGAGAACTGGCAGTAAATGTAAAATTAGAAGCATTTAATATGTATTTTTTATTGACGTTCATAAGTGTACATTATGTTACCTAAATGAATAAATAATTTTGAATTTGAATTTGTACGAAGGGTTCCGTTCCATTTTCTATAAAAACGAGCAAAAAAATCACGTTTTATGTATGGGAGCCCCCTTAAATATTTATTTTATTCTGTATTTGTTGCTATAGCGGCAACAGAAATACATCATCTGTAAAAATTTCAACTGTCTATCACGGTTCTTGAGATACAGCCTGCTGACAGACGGACGGACAGCGAAGTCTTAGAAATAGTGTCATATTTTAACCTTTGGGTACGGAATCCTAAAAAAACGTGTCATAAGTGTTTCATTTTTAAATTAAGTTTCAATACACGTTCACCCTTCTGAATGTCTCGTTACGTTAACTCTTCGTCAAAGAGATTAAAAATAAGTAGTTCAAAGGAGGTAGTCGATTCAATTTCCTGTTCAATCCATTTATTGAGTACGCGATTCGAATGCAGTAATAGATGATTTTCTTTACTGAAACTATCTTAACATCGAACATACTCGTACAATAGGGATGTTGACTATTTTTTGGAATTGCTTTTATTGTATAGATACATCCTTTATAAACACGAAAAAAAAAATCTTATAAAAAAATATTACATATTTTAATAAAAAATACGTAAATAAAAATACTTTTCAAAGATTCCCGCTAAAACGCTCAAAACGTCACGTGACGTCACATACCGATAAACAATCTCGCTCGCGTTCGATCAAAGTTAGATCTTAACAAATCTTTTCACTTCTCACGAATAAATTCAATAAAAATCACGGCGCTGTCTCATTTGAGCAGCACGTTTAGTGGTAGGTCTAATAAATTATTATGTAAGGATTAATGAACTTAAAAAATACACTTCCTACTACTACTTTTTGAAAAAAAAATATTTTTAAGCAAAAAAACAAAAACCGACTTCAAAAATAACTGTTAGTAAATAATGCTTTGAAGTACCTAATTAAAATATTATTTTTTACTTTTTAGTTATAGTTTTGAAGTCGGTTTTTGTTTTTTGCTTAAAAATAAAAATTAACCGGTTTTAGTCCCTGGGTACAATTATAATAATAAATGTATCGTTGGTTCAAAGGTAAAACTCACAAAATGTTATTTTGAATAAAAATAAATGTAACTATTGCTTATCTTAAGCGTACATTTACGATAAGAACAAATTAATAAGTGTGTATTGCTTAGTTATTGTGTTATAGTTTAGTTATGGACCAGAATACGTAATTAGTTCTTCTTTATAACCGTAGGTTTACTTTTAAAATGAGTAATAGCAATATTTATTTTTATTAAAAATGTCACTTAGTGAGTTTTACCTTTGAATCGACGATATGAAAAAAAGAAACTTGTTGACAATTTCTTGAGGCGAAATTTTTAATTACTTGATTGCACTTTTTATAGTTTTGCATTAAAATATCTAGATTTCACATAACTTCATTCAAATTACTTATGGAGTGCCAATTATGAACGATTTGCGACTTGCGAGAGAGAATTAATATCGACAAGATGTTAGTGGTATGAGAAGTTATTTGAAATAGCAACACGCCCTGGCTTCGCACGGGTGCTATGTAGATGTACTATACTCAAAAAGATGTAGATGTTACTCGCTGATAGTGTAGCTTTCTATTGGTGAAATAATTTGATTAAAATCCCTTACAACCTCACAAACTTTGCCTCTTTATAATATTAGTAATTGCATAGAAATTATAGATTGACCCTATGAATACTTTTCCGCAAGTTGTTCGTACTGCTGGCCTAGCATGACAATCGCGACATGTCGACCGTTTTCTCGTGTTTTAATCGATTATCGGTTTATTTCTTCTGGGTCTAACATAACAATTACACTTAAAACTCGACTTTTAATATCAAAAATAGATATATTTGTTGATCGAGATATTACTTCTATCAAAATTGTTGATGTCGAGATATAATATCTCTCGTCCGTGACATATCTCGTGGCGGTCATGCTAGGCCGGCTGAACAGTTTATGATTAGTTAAATGAAACTATTATATTGATTTAGAAGTTAAAGGGAATTTTCGAACGCTAATCGATACCGAGGTGTACTTAAAAGTATCTCTAACTCTAAAGACAGAAACATTATAAGAAGCCCTCAAATTTTGATGATCGTTTCAGTATTCCGCGGAAAGAGTATCATTATACTGACTGTATCATCTTGACTTATCTGAAATATACTTCAGATATTTCTTCATATGTATTCATCAAACAATCCAAAAGATTTTGCATAGTTAGTGACTTTTTCCGTTGCGTTATTTACGTAGGTATTAATAACTAGCGCCCCGGCTTCGCACGAGTACAATATAGAGGAAAAATATAATAACCTATGTTACTTGCTGATAATGTAGCTTTCTATTGGTGAAAGAATTTTGAAATCGGTCCAGTTGTTTTTGAGTTAAATCGTAACAAACAGATATCCAAACAAGCAAATATTTCCCCTTTATAATATTAGTATAGATAATTAAAACAAACGATTAATTTGAAGAGGTTTGCCGCTTTTGTTGTAAATTGTGTAACAAGTTACAAACCAAGTAATATGTACGTTGTGAAACACGTCGCGTAGAGCCAATAATAATAATCGATACTTTATCATGCTACTACATCAGTAACATTATGCGTAGTTGTAATCCACCGATAGGTCATAACGAGTCGAGAGTCAAGAATCGCAGGTTTTATCTTACAGGCCACGTTTTTATTGACTGTAGCCTAGATTTTGGCTGATGAGTTAGTGATATTTCAGTAATCTTCAAGACTTAAGTAGCTTGTTGGTAGTTTTCAAAAAAATTAAAAATTAAAAATCATTTATTCGTTTAGATAACACAATGTACTCTTATGAACGGTAATAAAAAAATACATATTAAATGCTGCTAATTTTAAATTTACGCCCAGTTTTGATTTGAGAACGCGTAGAATGGACGAGAAGAACTGGCAATAAACTCTCCGCCACTCTTTTTAATCGCCAAGCTTGTTTTACAAAATAAATCATACAGTAAAGTTAGCCGTAGGTATTTCTCATTTAAAGGTTGAGAAGAAGATTACGAGAAAAGTTTTAATTAACGCCTAATCACACAAAACAGGGAATATTTTGGTACTTAGTATATTATACCTTGAGTAATGATGGGTCAAATGAGATTGTAATTTTTTATAATTTTCTGAAAATCTTATATTTCTCGTTTCTTTCCACTTCGGAAATTAAACGGGTGGGAGGAATACCAAATACAATAAATACTAAATGCCGATGTACGAGCCATCGTTCATATATGAAGAAAACACTTTGCCTGTTCCGAAACAGGCAAAGTGTATTTTTTCGGATTTTCGAAATATTAAAGTAGAAAATAGGTCGACAGTATATCATTTATTGTGCTGTCCTGTACCGTCTTCGTTAAATCTCGTCTTCAGAATTTTATTTAAACTCAAATTATTATTATTCAATTTTTTTCATACATTCAAACCTGAACAAATTTAACGAACACTTCCGTCAAGCTTTGATATTATTGGATACGAAACATTTCAGTACAACTCATTCAATGGGCCACGGTCACGCTCCCCTCTTGACAAACGTCCACAGTATATTTAGTTTCAGCTTGAAATTAACATAAGAAAGGATGATATACTGACACAAATAACTTTTGTAACCTGCTTTTGCAAATATTATGCTGGTAATGAAATAAACGCGTTTTTAAGGTATCGTTAGATGAGCGTCCGACTTACTTGATCGTAGGTGACATCTTAACTCCTCGACATTAATCAATGGTGCACTGTCGCAATGGTGGGAGCACCATACAAGCCCAAAAGCCTGGCTTGCCGCCTTTAACGTTTTATGTGTTTATATATACCTAACTTACTAGCGAGTAGCGACGCGCCCCGACTTCACACGGGTAGATGTACTATACACAAAACACCTATGTTACTCGCTGATAATGTAGCTTTCTATTGGTGAAAGAATTTTCAAAATCGGTCCAGTAGTTTTTGAGTTTGAATATATACAAAATACAAATCTTTCCTCTTTATAATCTAATATATAAAATTCTCGTGTCACAGTTTTCGTTGCCATACTCCTCCGAAACGGCTTGACCGATTCTCATGAAATTTTGTGTGCATATTGGGTAGGTCTGAGAATCGGACAACATCTATTTTTCATCCCCCTAAATGTTAAGGGTAATCCACCCCTAAATTTTTTTTTAAATTTTTGTACGTTTTTTTTTGTTTTTATTTTTTTATAATGTGGCATTAAAAAATACCTACAACCCCGGCTTTTTTTGTCAAAAAATCTTGACCCGTGCGAAGCCGGGGCGGGTCGCTAGTATTAGTATAGATATATTTAGATAAATCTAAACTATAACATTATAAAGAGTAAAGATTTAATTGTTTGTTTGTTACTCAAAAACTACTGGACCGATTTTAAAAATTCTTTCACCAATAGAAAGCTACATTATCAGCAAGTTATATAACTATACTATTTACTATACTGTCAAATCATAGATTGAAACGGAGAGGCGCCATATTTAGGGACGAACGTTGTTTCGTTTTTTGTTTTCATGATCGTTGTGTACCCCAGTGGAAAAGAGGCATGAAATGTATGTATGTATGAATAAGTCTTTACATTTTAAATAGGTAATTGAATCATTCCAAAATAAAATAAAAACTGAATGCGAACAATTATTTTATAAAATATCATATTAGTCTAGTCTCTTTTCTCGTATATAAGTTTTATAATAGTCTTTTGAAAAAGTTTTAAAGAGCACATCAGTACGGAATTCAGAGACAAAAGTTTTAAAGAGCTAAAGCTTTGACAAAGTAAAACTAACTTTGGGAGTGCGGCGAAGTAAAGCTCCAGGTGGCGACGGAACTATTTGAAAGCAGACTCGGCTTGTCATTGTCGACATAAAGCCCGGTTTTAAGAAACTGCGCCACATCTTCACAAAGATTTTATCGTGAATTAAGCTCACCTTAATTACGCGAAGAAATTAATTCTCGATATTTTTTTATCTCAGATATCGACAGACGAGCATGAGGTTCACTTGATGGTAGGCGATACCTCAGCCACAGAACATCAGTCAATGATGCGCTGTCGACCTAATTTTTACTTCGAGCATTCGGAAATCCATACACTGAAACCGAAACGCGCAATATGCACTTCACGGTTTTTCCATCTATGAACGGTGGTTCGTTACCGGGTCGGAATTTAGATATTCCTCCCACCCGATCAATGCCCGAAGTTACCAGACGTGGGGAAAACATGCTTACAGAAAATTATAAGCATGTGCTCCCGGTGGGATTCGAACCCACGACCCATCGATGCGCACGGCAGGTGTTCCACCGAACGCGCCAACGAGCCCGTCCTATTATGAGAACATTGACTAGCGGTGTCCTCTTGTTATTTAGTATGTTTGATTTAGATTTTTAATAACTGGATCCTAGGTGTTGGAAAGTCTCAAACCATCTTCTCTTTTGAAGTTAGTTAAAAGGCTAGTTACGCCACTGGTCAAACTCCGGTCTGCCTGTGATTTTCATTAAAAAATTAACATTTTACAGTAACATTTCAACTTTTTTTATAGGTATATACGAGAAGAAAAGTTATCATCGTTTAAATAGCTTTTTTCTAAGATCATCTTAATATGAAGCCCATCAGAACAAAGTCGCGGCTACCAGATAGGTTAAAATTTAAATCCTGAGATACTGAAAAAACAAAATAATATTCAGGTAAAAAATTGAGACACTATAAAATATTATTTATCCTCTATAGTTAATTGGTCATTAAATGTTTTCAATAAATGCAGCAGCGATAACATCTTATTTGCTTATTTAGTGAAGTGTTTATAATATCAATCATCTTTGATATATTTTAAGATGAGACGCAGAGGAAACTTTAAATCATTAACTGAACTACTCGTACGCTAACTTCGTAATAACTTTGAAAGTCATGAAGCATAGTATCGAAGCGAGTTTCAATTTCCATTCGTGCACTGCACTTCTACACGAGTAAATCTACAGTTCATTTTATTAACAAGATAATTTCGTAGTTCAGAATATTAAAATTGCCTTAGGGCGTTTGTGCGCCGGCCGGCTTCCACGCCGTTAGATATTGCGTAACATTTGTAATAATATTATTTTAGTTTTTCAAGCGACTTCGTCCGCACGTATCTCGTAATAACGTTCGTTTAGTGATGTTATTTTCCCCAAAATTTCGATATACTATGTAGAAAATATCAGTGAAACCCGAATGTTAGTTTTGGCGGTGTTAATAAGAATATACGTAAGTAAGCTTTTCTTTACTATCTACAGATTAAGCTGTGATTGTTTTTAAATCATTCAACAAATGAAAGGATACATTTTACTTTTGTTAACACGAGCACCTCACATTTAAATGAAGCAAATTTAAATGCAATTCATTAAATTATATTTTAGTCTACCGTGATCTCAGTTGGTGTAAAATAGACGAATACACTGCATTTTAATCGTTTGAAAGTATCATTTAAAACTTATTATTCGGGGTGTTAAATTAAAAGTAGTCATATATTGACAATATCAGTTGTATGACTGACATTAGGTGAATATCCAGTTATAATTTATTGTAGGTAAATAAATAAATAAATAATTTCATTATGTACCTACAGTATATATATGAAATAATAAAGTCATTCACTCAAAGATGTCGGGTTTCAGTAAGATTTTGTGTTTTTAATGTACTAAAAAATATGTTACTGGCTGGTAATGTAGCTTTCTATCGTTAAATCGTAACAAACAATTTTTTACTCTTTATAATATTAGTATTGATAATTAGACCAGTGTCGATAATTTTTGAAACCAAAAAAAATTACAGTAGGATGAAACCCATTAGAAAAGGAGGGGAATATGATCAAAATGAAAGGAAAAATAAATTACGGTCGATCCGAGTTCGGGAAGTGGAAGTGGGGGGGGGGTTTAAGTGTAAAAAACGGTTTATCTCGTTTTCCGGCAAAACTACAAGTCCTATGGAAAAAAGTCAAATGGCAAAGTTGTAGGTAATAAAAAGATCTACAACTTTTGTATTTACACTTTTTTCACATAACCTCAAAATTTATGTGAAAAATTCAAAAAACCAAGTTTTTGGTTTTTTATTTTTATCTTTTACAAAAAAAAAAATTTTTTCTACAAAATTTGGTGAAAACTTACCTTCTTATGTCCCAAATACACTGTAATTTATTTGATTTAAAATATTTATTTTTTCGCCTTATTTTAACTTAATATCAAAAAAGCACCCTAATTTTCACTCGAAAATTCTGACGTCAAAATATCAGCTTTTTTCAAAAAGTTTGGGGGCTTTTTGTTCGTTGAAATCTCTACTTTCTGATGGTGTAAAAAAATATATACATTACTATGGTAAATGTTCTCAGAAAATGCAAAAACCAAAAACCAAATAAGTTAATATTTAATAAGACATCTACAATATTTTGAGAAAGTTGCAAAATCTTCTTTCAATTATAAGCGTAGATGTCTATTTATTGCTTTTTTAAGATAACTTGTATACCTGAGTGACCTACGGAAAATTTTAGCCCATCAAAATGTATTTCATAGAGAAGTGGGGAAGGTTCTAGTAGGGTCTGGGCCTTACTACGTACCTGTTATTTCGTAGCAGCTGTTAAAAAAGTATATATTTTTTTACACCGTCAGAAAGTAGAGATTTCAAGTAACAAAAAGCGCACCGACTTTTTTAAAAAAGCTGATATTTTGACGTCAGAATTTTCGATTGAAAATTAGGGTGCTTTTTTGATATTAAGTTAAAATAAGGCGAAAAAATAAATATTTTAAATCAAATAAATTACAGTGTATTTGGAACATCGAAAGGTAAGTTTTCACCAAATTTCGTAGAAAAAAAAATTTATTTGTAAAAGATAAAAATAAAAAACCAAAAACTTGTTTTTTTGAATTTTTCACATAAATTTTGAGGTTATGTGAAAAAAGTGTGTAAACAAAAGTTGTAGATCTATTTATTACCTACAACTTTGCTATTTGACTTTTTTCCATAGGACTTGTAGTTTTGCCGGAAAACGAGATAAACCGTTTTTTACCCTTAAACCCCCCCCCCCCCCCCCCCCACTTCCACTTCCCGAACTCGGATCGACCGTAATTTATTTTTCCTTTCATTTTGATCATATTCCCCTCCTTTTCTAATGGGTTTCATCCTACTGTAATTTTTTTTCACTTTTTACCATTTTTAAAGACTTCGGCACTGGTCTAAATAATTAAAACGCCGCCTAGACTTACAATTAGTTGTGTGGGCGTTACGTTTAGAATTGGACATCCTATCCCATTTTAAAAAGCGAGCCTATAAATTCTTGAAAGGCCGACAACGCATCTGAGACTTTTAAGTCACGGATGTCTATGGGCGGTGGTGATTACTTACCATCAGGTAACCCACCTGCTCGGTTGTCCGCTCTGTTATAAAAAAAAATCCTAAGTCTATCTTTGAGGAAACAACTAAGAAATAAAAAGTACTGCATATGATTATCTTTTTTAAAAACAGTGAAAAAGACACAGAAATGTGTGTGCACCGTTTTTATGTGACACGGTATTCACTTTTTGTCTTCAATGAGAATGTGGGGTGGATGCCCCTACTAATAATGATCTAAAATAATATTTAAAAAAAATGGATGATATTAAAAGCGTGCACATGTTGTGCAGCCTTAACAATTGGCTACATTGTAAAGCAATCTTAGATTTCAATGAGTTCGAGGACTTCGAATTGTCAGTGTCGTGTTTTATTTATGATAAACTGCCTAACAGACGTCGTCCTGTCAGAATGTTGGCTTCAAAATATCTATAAATATCTATAATAGATTTGAATATGCAATTTTCTCATTTCTATTCGACGGGCTCGTTGGCGCGTTCGGTAGAACACCTGCCGTGCGCATTGATGGGTCGTGGGTTCGAATTCCACCGGGACGACATGTTTATAATTTTCTGTAAGCATGTTTTCTTCAAGTCTGGTAACTTCGGGCATTGATTGGGTGGGAGGAATATCCAAATTCCGACTGGGTAACGAACCACCGTTGCGAAAGATGGCGGAGTTCAGGAGGCCTATTACCAAAACAAAATACGAAGTTTCGGCTGACGGATCGCACATTTTACTATTATGAATCTGATGATCGACACGTCTTTCGCAATAAGACAAATCAAAATCAAAATCAAATCATCAAATCAAAAACACTTTATTGAACACCACACGTGAAAATAATAAAAATATACAAAAAGTCAAAGTGAGTAGCATACAAAAGGCGGCCTTATCGCTGAGAAGCGATCTCTTCCAGGCAACCAGAGAAATTAAAATATTAAATAAACATAACATAGATTAGGGTAGTGCTCTAAAAAGAAAACATACAAATAAGAAAAGAGATAAAGTACAAGAGATAAGAAACAAGTCATAATAAGTGAACTAAAAGAATAATAATAATAATAATAATGTTTTCCGAAAAATCATAACAATATGTTTTAACAAATAATAATAATAATCCACAACAATGAAAAATATGTATATATATATTGACATTATGTCTTTCGTTTGACATTACTATGATAGTAAGAATAATCGTAAATAGAATTAAAAATGTTTTCTTAATAAGTAAAAATACGAAGTTGTTTGTTCTTTCGTTTCGATCCGTTCGTTGCGTTCGTTTTTCGTAATAGGCCTACAGAACCTAATTTATTTTTAAAATATTTTTTTTCTGAATGTTGTTGAATAAACAAATCTACTTTAACACTTCACCTTGGGATAATATTTGTGTCCACAGAAGAGACATAATTTTTCGAATGTGAGTGCCGGTAATCAAGGACCCATCTGTATTGTATTTATCAAGTAAAATAGAGATGGGAGTTGTCGTTGAAATTCAAAAACAAAAATGTTTATCTACCAAGTTCGCCATCGCACTTCATGCGCTAACGCATCGAATTTAACCATTTATGTAAATGATAAATACCGGTTAGGAAACAACACAAGATATGAGGGGCTCTACTAGTACTTTGTGCATTTTGCAGCCTTACTTTACGAGGAACTCTGACAGGATGACACTATGTGTATGACTTTGTCCTTTTCTATCGTCAAGCTAGGTTTATAGGCTTTCTTAAGATATTTATCGTCAGATCAGCATGAGGGTCACTTAATGGTAGGTTTACCTCTGCCACAGTATCTACATTAGTCTGTGACACAATCTACAGACGGAATTTCGATATTCCTCCCACGATTTTAATCCTTTAAATAAAATACTGTATATCGGATTAAAACGCGATTTATTATTTATGTTGTTTAAATTATTTATCTCGACGTTTCGGATGCTTTTCAGCAACCATGGTCACGGGCATACAGAAAGATGACAGTTGTCTGATTTTTGAAATGTCACAAAGTTGCCATATTTACGCAATCTTTTCCTACGAAGTTGATATTTACTGTAATTTTAATCCTGCAGCGTCCAGTCATATGGAAGACAGCAAGTGTTTACAGTTTCCCTTCGGAACCCAAGTATCAGTTAATTCATTTCATTTTCACTTTATCCATAAGGAAAATGAAGCTAAAACACGCAATTTGCCCTTCAAGGCTTTTTCATATGCGCGGTGGTTCGTTATCCGGAATTTCGATATTTCTCCCACACTACTATAGACGACATACTTGCATTACCTCCTCTAAATGTACACACACACTTACAGCTAATGTCATTGAGCGTCAACGATTCATTGATAACAAGGAATACTAAGTATTGTCAACGCAGGTTGATGATTGCTTTCAACTGTGCCTATCGCATATAAATGACTGCGTATTATATGTTACATTACGGCCTGCTGACATAACTTTCAATAAACTCACTTTGGTTTTCATCGGTATATGTTATGATTATATTAGTATCCTTTTAGATAGTACTGTTTGAAGGATAATTGTATATTTATCTATGTCTATAGTTATTTTACCTAAATCTAAAAATATATTTGTTGTGTTGTATTGTTTTGCTTATGTAACTAATATATGAATTATATCCGTATCTTCTAAGTAATGAGTCGAGAGTAGGCCATACAATCTCGGGATGGTCGGGCATGTATTTCAATCCCGGGATTACGGGATTTTTGAGGCGCAATCCCGGGATTCCGGGGCTATCCCGGGATTAGATTATGTGGTTTCTAATTGTGCTCAAATGAAAAAAAATGAATATTTTTTTAAAAAAAAGTTTTTAATATCGTTGCACAACACAAATCACAATACGAGTATATGTGGTAAGAAAATAAAATAGATCAAACAATAAAATCTATACTTTTGCAAGAAATCAAAATGGCAACACATTTAGAAATTTAAAATACAATCCCAGAGATATCAAAGCATCCAGTGTTTGACTTCCAAGCCTGCTTCGTAGTTGCAATATTATGATATGAGGTGATCGGGTGATTCCCCTGTAGGCCTGTTGGGCAATTACCTAATGACAAACATATTATTAGGGCTGTACCTGTTTAGTACGTATCTAAGGGTTGTTTTTGCCGTTATGTAATAAATGCTCTTAATATAATCTAGGCAAGGTTATTGTGGGCATACGTCCTGGGTTCGATTGCCGGGTTGATGGTCAAGTATTCTCGCCTTTGAAGTGAAAGGAGTGCTTGTCGACCAAAGTTTGCGAATTTGAGGAATGTTTGAAGCCTGGAAGGGTTTGATAACAACATTGGTGGTAGTTTGAAACCTGTGGAGACTGACTAACATGAGTGGTGCCAGCCTAGCCGACTTAATTTTTTAGGCAAGGTTATTGACAAGGCGCAACGGACTTCGGAATGCAAACTGGACCTGTTTGTGGCAATCCCGAAAATCCCGATATTAGCCGAGTACAGTACAGGGATTTACGGGGCCAGAAATCGGCCGGGATCCCGTATTCCCTAGTCGAGAGCGATTTGAAGGTTAATGGATTGGATATTAATATCAAATTAATTTGAAATAAATTTAATATTGTTTTTACAAAGATTGGAAGATTACTCTTGCTTTTACATAAAATGGTTTCTGATTTTTGTTTTTAAATAAGATTATAAATGCATTTATAATGAAATCTATTCATTTAAACAAAATAAATCTAACATTAAGATCATGATTTAAGTATTAATATACAAAATACCAATTTTTTTAGATAATTCAATATACTAAGGCGTCGATATGGTCTTTGGAGGAACCTTTGATTATTTATATGTCATAATCTAAGGGAGGAACATATTTCTTTCCTAATCTAACTAATGGCTCAATACTCAAGCCAGAACGGAGTTTAACTTAAAGTATTGTTGTCACTTACATTTACATGCATAATATAAAAGACAGAAGCATTTAAATAAAATAATGTATACCGGATTAAAACGCGATTTATTATTTATATTGTTTAAATTATTTATCCCGACGTTTCGGATGCTTTAATAAATCGCGTTTTAATCCGGTATACAGTATTTTATTTAAATGTGTGATACTCGCGTTAATAAAAGACAATATTATAGACAGAAGCATTTAAAGCAGCTTTCTACTTATATTACCATTTCAGTAATTCATACCGGCATTGTCTAGACCATAACATAAATACTGAGACCAGTCCTTTCATCGGCTCAAAAAATCTTTTGGTAATCTTTTGTCTGATGAATAAACATTTATCTATCTATCTTTAAAGTATCACAAACACTACAATAATTGTATCTATGTTATCAAATTAAATACAGCCAAGCTTTTAGGACAAAAAATAAATATTTATTATTTAACACGCTTCTTACACAAGCCCAGAAGAAATGTTTCGATTGAGCAACACTGCCTGTCTCCTTTTTTACAGACAAAATAAAAAGATAGGATGTCCGAGGGAAAAGAAAGTTCCACCTTTTTTTTTTGGCGGAATTTTTACCTTAGATATTAATGTTCAATACATAGATGAAATTCTATTAAATTCCATTAAGATTTTTTTCTTAAAATCAAATACCTATTTGGGACCTTAACAACTAAATAAATAAATATAATATTCAAGGTCACGCGCATCGACACTGATAGACTAAGAAAGTTAAGATTCGTATCCGCGGATATATACATTTTTAACGATTCGGCACATCACTAACGTATTGTTTTTTTTTTATGTGAAATATCGACAGACGAGCATGAGGCTCACTTGATGGTAGGTGACACCTCAGCCACAGAACATCAGTCAATGATGCGCTGTCGACCTAATTTTTACTTCGAGTATTCGGAAATCCATAGACTGAAACCGAAACGCGCAATGTGCACCACACGGTTTTTCCGTTCGTTACCCTGATCGGAATTTCGATATTCTTCCCACCCGATCAATGCCTGAAGTTACCAGACGTGGGGAAAATATGCTTACAGAAAATTATAAGCATGTGCTCCCGGTGGGATTCGAACCCACGACCAATCGATGCGCACGGCAGGTGTTCTAACGAACGTGCCAACGAGCCCCTCAAAAATTGTAATTAAATTATGACTTACTCCGGAAATCTATACATTAGGCTTAAAGGAAGGATTAAACATCATTTTAAAGGAGACCCAAGCAAATGTGACGAAATTACTTTTACCAAATAAACAAGATTGAAGCCGGGAGGAATGTAACATCCAATCAATTTCCCTGGGCCAAGCTCGCCCTCAATATTCTGTAAATTCAACATGATTAGTATTTACAGTAAGGTCCAGTTTTTCAATCGTAAGATATATTTTTAACAACGGCAAAATTGGCTCATAGAATTCTGTGTTATTATATGCTTTTTTTTATTGTGGTGAAGATGTGTTAACACACCCCCGACGCTGGGCGGTTCATAGGCGCGGGGAGTGTGGGGTTCCGTTGCGTCTGCTCCGAGGCCTTAAGCTTCCTCGGAGACAAGATCGTTTTCGGTTACCCACTAAAAACACCACGCCCACTTTCCGCCTTTACGGGATCCCTGGGTTCGCAGAGCATATCTCCAGGGGTCCCAGCGGTATTTGCGGTTGAGGGGGAACGTTATGAGAGGGGGACGAGAAGGTGCGCATATCGCCTTCTTCTCCTCCCGCCCCGTCTCTCCGCCCTCAGAGGGTCTACGGCGACCCTCTCCCGCTCTCGTTCAGCAATCTCCTTCTGCAGCATAATGCGCTCACAGAAGGAGACCGCTGCCCTCCATGCCTCTTCACTGTCCAGCAATGTTATTATATGCCTTACCGTGTACAGAGCCTTACGCTTGTCTGTCAAAATCCAATAAAAAGACAAAAGCTTTTTCTTTTCTATTCTAAGTGTTTCCATTAAGCTTCCATGTTTCTTCATTAAAAATGTCACGTGTAAGGTCGAGAAATATCTGTATTCAAAATGTTTTTTAACGATAAAATACAAACTCATTTTTATACAGTAAGTAATATTCATTCTATTTTTAAATTACGTTATTAAAATACAACTTCTCGTTCTATAGGTCTGAGATAAAATTATAAAATATATATTCTAATGAGGCAATTGACACATACGTATACGAGTATGTATGTCATCACGAAAACCAAACAAAGAGAATTTCTGAATTTAAAGTCTGAAACCGACCAGCAAATTATGTGCGAGATTTTTATATGGGAACTAGCGACCCGCCCCGGCTTCGTACGGCGGTCAAAAATTTTTGACAAAATAAGAAGGGGTTGTATGTATTTTTTATTGCCACATTATAAAAAAATAAAAACAAAAAAAATCGTCCAAAAATTAAAAAAAAAATTTAGGGTGAACAACCCTTATCACTTAGGGGTATGAAAAATAGATAGTAGCCGATTCTCAGACCTACTGAATACGCATATAAAATTTGGTAAAAATCGGTCAAGCCGTTTCGGAGGAGTATGGCAACGAAAACTGTGACACGAGAATTTTATATATTAGATATATTGGAATTACTTGTAAACTAAATGAATAAAATACAATATCTATTGAAAGGTGTTGAGATCGACCGCAGTAAGATCTACCTTCCGGGTGGAACAGTAACCGTTCCCCTATATTAAAGTCACTGATATTTTTTTCAACTAGTCGCAAGTGTAGCAATTAACCTATATTTTTTAATTGTATAAATACATATACAATTATTTTCTACGTAGATATTCACTAAATAATAAAGCGGTCGAATTTAGGTAGCCGGTCTTTAATAATATTATAATTATAAATAATAGGTGCCATTATGTTAATACAAGTGTATAATTTTACCTTCATTAGTTTTTTAAGTACATACAGTTTCACCTTATATTATTAGAACTAGTGATGTACCGAATCGTTACATGTGTATATCCTGATACTTATCCGCGGAAACGGGGTTCGAATCTTAACTTTCTTACTCAATCGGTGTCGATGCGCGTGACCTTGAATTTATTTATTCATTTAGTTTGCAATATAAAAGTGCCATATATATGATTTGGAATTTAATTGTTTTTCATTGTCTATATTGCTACTTATTCAACTATGTGCTGAAAATTAATAATACTTTCTTCACCCTCGGATATGATGGATATCGGATACGATTATGGATATTCGGCACATCACTAATTAGATCCATTAATTTCTAATGAAAAAAACACGTGTCTGTTATAATACTTTTTGATTTTTCGCCTTTTATTAGGTTAACCAATCATGTCATTCAATTGATTTTCGTGTAAATTCATTCTCGCTCAATGATACTACTGAAAAGGGGTTTTCTTCCATCAAACATTTAGTTTAAATGACTTGCCGAGTCAAACCCATTCCCTCTACAGTGCCTTTAGCGATTTCTAGCAGTACTACTGCCTTCTACGAGAGAATGATATGGCACGATAGATTTTGTATAGCTGTCTCATTCTATCGATAAGTATTCCTGTTGATATTCTATCTCACGAAGTCCGTTTGTCACTGAATGTTGACAAGCCTTATATAGTTAGATATACATTGTTTTAGTGTGCTTAGCATCGTAGGATAGAGGTGGTTTCAGACCCGAGATGGGTCATGATGATTAAGTAGAATATGTTATTATTATTTTTCTTTAAGGTGTAATTTCGTTATTTTGTCATGATAAGACATGTCTTATAGAGGGATAAAATAAAAATAAAATAAATGTTTAGCATGCGCTCCCGAGATTATATATTTATATATAACATCATTGTAACGTCTAAACATATTGTAATTCGATGGATGTTCCGGAAATCATACAAGGAAAACAATAATATTGTTTTCTTCACGCCTTATTTAAGTCGTAAAGGCGCAATTCCACCAGTCAACTGCGGCACAATGTTGCACAGCGTGCATCACAAATGTTTGCTTCGGTCGACTCACTCAAACAGTAACAAATTGTGCGCGAACATTACTAGAACTGTGTATTTTTGTGCGCACACACTTTTTTTTATAGTATAGGGGCAAACGGGCAGGCGGCTCACGTGATGGTAAGTGATCACCGCCGCCCATATACTTCCGCAACACCAGAGGGCTTGCAGGTGTGTTGCCGGCCTTTAAGAAAGATGTAGGCTCGCTTCTTGAAGGTTTCCAAGTCGTATCGGTTCGGAAAAACCGCCGGCGTCAGCTGATTCCACAGAGTGGTTGTGCGAGGCAAGAAGTGTCTCAGGAATCGCGCAGTTGTGGACTTCCAGATATCAAGATGGTATGCGTGGTATTTTTGACGCGATGTCCGATGGCGAAATTCAGCGGCCGGGATTAAACCGAACAATTCCTCCGAGCATGCCCCGTGATAAATGCGATAGAAGATGCAGAGCGAGCCAACATCTCTACGCAGAGCCAAAGGGTCGAGCCGATCGGAAAGAGCCTGATCATCGACGATTCGAGCCGCTCTACGTTGGATGCGGTCAAATGGAAGGAGCTGGTACTGGGGAGCCCCCGCCCAAAGCGTGACCTTTGCGAACTTTGGAACTTATGGACTTACAAATCGGCTCCCGTGATGCACTTATACCCAGATACAGTGGCAGTCAATGTGTTAATTATGACTGGACTGAAGATGATTATTATAGCTGAGTTAACTTGTTCGCACACTGTGTGTACAAAAGTTACGCACAGCCTTTTCGGTGGAGACAGAGGCTAAACGCGTTACCAGCTTAGTACGTGCATTGCTGGAGTTCGGCACAAAATGTTTGTAAACAAATGTTCTGCACACTATTTTGGCGGAATCGTACCATTTACAATAACAAAAATATACAACTAACTGTGCAAAATGTGCAAATATTTTTAATATGTTTTCGTTATATTTTGCAAATTCTGTTATAGCTTTTTTATTATGTTAGATATCGACAGACGAGCATGCAACTTGCAACATATTTTTTTCCATTTCGTCGAAAAAGAAAAGAATCCGCTGGGAGAAGTCGTAAAGGCGTCCCCCCTGTCTTTATCATGCTTAAATTTTCTAAAATAACTCCGAAATACATGAAATAAAGAGCATTGGTTTAAATTTGCTTCGTCTAGATTCTGACGTCCAACGTTAAGAATTAGAATCCTAGATTTGCAATATCATAATTTTATTATTATTATTCGTGACGGTAAGAAGTATAATGATGATCTGGTCGTCTTAAGTTCCGGAGATAATTCACTTTCCTTTCCACTTTTCCTGTTCTCTTATAGAGAAAGGAAGGTGTGCTCCTCCTCCAACCTAAAGGGAGGATCCTTGACTGGTCAAATCACTAACTGGCCGGCCCTAAGGCCCCAGTGGTTGAGGTTAGAGATTGTAATATATTCAGCAAAAATACTTAGATAGCGTGATGCAGGTGTCTTCGTACTGTTTCTTGTCGCAGATTGTATATTTCGCAACATCCTAAAAATTTAGTTTAGTGAACGGTCAGATTGATTTTCTGACATACTATTGTATAACGTTAGATGGAATATAACTCGCTGGGGATATCATGTACTCGCGTCTTGTACACACGGCTATAGCTCGGATTCAGGCTTTGAATACAGCTTTTAGATAGATTGTTTGTTGTGAAAACTCTGAAACTTCTATTTATTTTCAAAGTAAGATTTGTAGACATATTTCACACAATACCAGTCCAGAACTAAGCGAAGCAATTGATATGAAATTCAGTAATACCATATTGAAGTCGGCATTTCATAAATTCTCGTCATGAGCTAACAATATATAGCTCGCCCATTTTCGTCTTTATTTTATTATATCAATTTCTCTCAGGTAAGGCACGACTGTCTAGAAGAAGCCTATTCACCCTAGCCTTAAAGGTATCCAAGTTATAGTGGTCTGGAAAGACAGAAGCCGGTAGGGAGTACCATTCTTTCGCAGTTTTAATTAGGAATGGGTATGTGAAGCGAACTGTGCGGATTCGGGGAATATCCACAACAAATGGATGGATGGATAAAACATAAAGTTTATTGTTTTAGTTTTTGCCAAACATACATACGAAACAGTACTGTTAGACCAGTGGTCATGCGGTAGTGTTGACTATTGCCTGGTGTAGCGACATCTACACCTTGCGCATAGAATCAATACGAATACGTCTAATCCTGAATCGCGGTATGATTTTTTCCGAGCGCTGAGTATATAATATTTGTATATATACTCAGATGCTGTTATCTCAACATCAACCACTGGGACCTTAGTGGTTCGATTGGTCGAGGATCCTCCCTTAAGGTTGGAGGAAGAGAATACCTGGTGACTCCTACATGACGGAGTGTTTCTGGCTTAACTCCAGCGCCGATCTCGATTGAATCTAAGGTATATTTTTCCGACTAACCACTGCGCAAAATCCTACGTAATGTGTTTACAAAAAAATATTATTGCAACTCGAGCAGATGTGAATATTTTATGCGTGTCAACTGTCAGAATGTTGACAGATATGGAAACGACAGCAAATTCTGAATACAGGGCGAGGTGCATAATAACAACGAGATGTTTGTTTATTTACCAACTTTCCGAAAAGCCAACGCCAAATCCCGTATTAATATATAAGGAATTACAACACTGCAGTATGCCCATATATCATACAGTCCCATATTTATTGCTGAATCTTGATGTATTCTAATATGAGATGCTTAGAGAATACATAATGGGGTATTAGGACAGTTGCGCAGTGCGAATGCATGACATATTTAAATATCTGGATTATACGAGAATTAATTTTCAGGGCAGCCTTCTATTTTAATGATCTGGAATCTAACCAACTATTATATTTTATAAGCCAGTTACACACTTTTCTAACTCATATTTTATATTTACTTCTTTGCTACGATTAACTTTTATGCGATAGTTATTTTTGGCCCACCGTTTGAGATGAAGTCTTTTTCTTATCTATATTATTTGAACGCCTGAAAGATGCTTCAAAAGTCATACAGTTTTGCACACACAAATTACTGTAAGTACCTACTGATAGACCGGTGCTCATCTAAGCTAAATTCTATATTTGCCCGCTTATATGGAATGTCTCCTACTTAACTCTAGCGCGCCATGGCGTTCTTTTCTAGAATGATATTATCTGATTATTCGTGGTTATGTTCGTCTATCAATTAATTATAGATCGAGCGAGGTGTTTGGCAGTTTGATTTACCATATCAAATATATTTTTTCGTATAAACCGTTATACTATTCAATTTTAACTATAATTTTCTGGTGCAGAGCCGGAGCGGCAAAGAGAAATAGCACTGTTGAATTGAACCCAGGACTTGCCAATAATCGTCAGTGTCACCAACCTCTGCGTAAAACCAGTTCTTACGCGATGTTTGTTTACGTTATTGCAACAATAGCAGGTGTGAATATTTTATGCGTGTCAACGGTCGGGATGTTGACAGATATGGAAATGGCTGCAAGTCCTGAATACAGGGCGGGGTGCATAATAACAACGTTCTGTTTGTTTACTTACCAACTATCTGATAAAGAGGATATTAATTCTCTTTATCACTATACTAAATGAATTTGAATGACCGAACTGACAGTTTTTATTTGGGATTTTTCTCGACATATGTATCAGATTTAGACACGCCCATTGGTCAGACTTGATCTATTATGCCCTCCAATCACCACCTGCTTCATTTCGTTGAATGTGCCATGGAACTTCAAAATTTTACTTACTCTCCTTTTCACCTTTGGACATCCAGGCGCAAGGCGGGCTTCCATCCGTACTTAGTTGAAATGCCAACGCTCGGCACAAATAGTTTTGCATCGTGTTGTATTATGTGAACCGCCAGAATTTGCAACACTCACATGTTTCTCTCTGTTTTTCCTGAAAATTGTAACTGGGATCTCTTCAAATTACAATTTTCAGTCAAAAATATGTAATATATTTATATATTTTCAATATCCTATAGATATAAGAGAAAACTTTAACTTTTATATAGTATACTAGGTTTTACATGCCCTAAAAATAGTATCGTATTAAAACCTTGCCTTACTTTGACGAGTCTGACTCGTGAAAAGAATTGCGGGCCAAACGTAAACGACGTAAATGCACACATCATAATGCTTTTAAAAGTATCTTACCAAGCTGTAATACCGGATACGTATAGCTTTGTAACAAGTATCTGCTTGTCGGCTTCTATTGTGATTGTCTCATCACGCGCGTTTAATGCGCGTGGTACTCAACCACTCGGGTCCGGATTTCGTTGTGCTAAATGGTACCGCGATATATAATACATCAACATTACAGTATTCGCATAATTTCATCTAAATAGCAAAATTTTTGTGTGTCTTATGCTTGAAATATAATAGAGCCGCGTTCCTATATATATAGTTTTGGGGAATTTATTTGTGTTTAGTACGAGATGTGAATGTTTAGGAGAGGCAAGAATAAGGAAGGCTATGAGGACAGTTGTGTAGTGTTGTTGTATTAAATGCATGCTAATTAAATATTGAGATTGGACGATTATCTATACATATAATAAAAGAGTAGGATCGAAATTACGCTTCACTAAATATTTTTACCAGAAATTAAGAGGGGTGATAAAAGAAGGGTAGCAGAATGCATAAATGCAATTTTTAAGATTCTTGTCTGTCTGTCTGTCTGTCCGTCTGTCTGTCTGTCTGTCTGTTTGTTTAAGCTAATCTCCGAAGATACTGAACGGATTTTCATGCAATTTACACAAATATATTAAGTAAAGCCCGGGGCAACATATAGGCTTTGTTTTATCGAAATCGGTTATCAGAAAGAAAAGTTATCATAATTTAAAAATAATTTTAAAGACACCATATCACCAAATTGCAATGCAAACTGACTCGCGTTGAACTTTTTCGAATTGTCAGATGTCAATCACAGTTTGATATGTAAATGAAATAGTTTGATGATTTCGCCATTTTCGATATAATATGTAATCGTAGAATAGTGGATATGCAGGCCCATTGCGTAACTTCAGATGCGAGTTCGAATCTGAAGTTGAACGGAAATATTTCTTTTTTGTATTTATTTATTTATTTTTTTAAAGAATTATATTATAAAAATAGAAAATGTATTATTGAAATATTATATGAAAAAGTATTTCTTATGAGATCGTTTATTTCACCTTTTCATCCATCCTTTCTCTACAGAATTACGATTATTCGACATTGCTTTTATTGCTGCTTAAGGACTGTCTTCGTATCTTAGAGGTTTCCGCATTTAGCACCGGAAACCCGAGTAGGAATCCCGAGAAAAGGGAATTTAAAAAAAATGTCTCAAAATGAAAATGATCAATTAAATGAAATAAATATCGAGGTGGATACAGTATCTTCACCACTAATTAAATTTATAAAAAAAATAAGTAAATTTCTTTAAAGTCAGGTTCATTTTTTCAACAATGGTATTTCTATAGAATTTCAAATCATACTTCGAACCCCAATCTCAACCACCATTAAACGTGTCGATAATATGATGCAAAAGCAACCGTCAATGACTAATTTGATAGCTCTTTCCCAAAATAAATCACCAAGTACAGAGGATGGAGGATATGTCATTTGAAGAAAGCTTGCTCAAAAGCGAACCCCACGCGAACGAAGTCGCGGGCATCAGCTAGTATTATCTAAGAAAACTTTATTGCTGTGCTGACACGGCTATCTAGAACGCGGATTAATTAGCAAGAGTGAACTGGATATCGTGAAATAAAAATATTTATGTTTTTCGATATTGATAAGCCGATGGGGATAACTTATATTAGATATTGATAATACTTTATAATGTTATGCCTCAGATTCAGAATGTCGTTCATCAGCGCATTATTAATTGATTGTTTTATGATTTTTAACAACCATACATTCTTCTTTACGTGTGTATGTCACTTCTTCTACACAGCTGGAATCGATTTTGATGAATTTAGATACACAATCGGACTAGATAGGAGTAGTACCAAGAATTTTTATTTTTTGAAGCCAAAGTTGAAGCAGGACCACGATTGTCGGGTTCGCCAGTATAAAATCTAATGTGAGCTTATCCAAGTTTACAATTAAGTTGTATGAAATAAGTTTTTTTTGTTTTCATGTATCTAAAAAAGTTTTAAATATGAAAGTGGATGGGTATAGGGGAAGAGGGAGCCCAAAAAAGACGATTGACTGTGTGAAGAATGATATGTGTTTGAGAGGTGTGACTGATGATATGGTGAGTGAAAGGAGAGAATGGAAAAAGAAAACATACTGCGCCGACCCCAAATAAAAAAAAAAGGGAACAGGGCAGGAAGAAGAAGAAGAAATAAGTTTTTCTTGTATTTTATATTATTGGAACGTTATTACTCCAAAGTGATTGTCTAGTTACATTGTTGCTATCAACAACAATGACTATTCATTAACGCCATATGGGTCGATTTCACATAGCGTACTAGTAGACATTTTAACAAAAAAGCTTGCGACGAAAAAGGCAATACTAGTATATCATAATAATTCTATGAAGGTAAGGACTACTTTAGGAGACCGGTCGCCTTGATAGTTACCTCAGAAATGGAGACCTGTGACCATACAAGCGAGTTTTATTGCCTACATCGAAGGTACCAAAAGTTTTTCTCTTGTAGACCCCTTTGCTCTGTCCTTCACTTTAAACTTTTTTTACCTTACCTTGGTTACCTTATATTTTTGCAATATTATCAACATCAATTGTGTATTAGAACTGATCTGAGAAACTTGATTTGAGAACGTACGAAATGTAAAATTATAAGCATTAAATATGTATTTTTTACTGACGTTCATATTAGTGTACATTGTGTTACCTAAATGAATATATGACATTGAATTTGAATTTGATCTAGTGTTTATCACTTTGTCCACCTCCTGACGTTCCCGTAACTCCAATTTGCTAGTGTGTCATCTGTCATTCGTTTGTGGGGTTTAGTGGGTATTGCTCACCCATGAGAGTTTGGAGTAGAGTTTTGTACACTCTCCCCTCATTGCACCACCACTTTCCCCACGTTAAAAAATGTCTATAGCACTAAGAAAAAATGTAATGTCTTATTGTCGTCATTAAGTCGTCGGGTCGAAATAGACCACGTTGGTTATCATAGGCCTACACTACATGGACACATTATTTTAAAATAGCGCGTCCATTTAGTTCGAAGATATCAAGAAACATTCGCTTTACTTTGTCAAATTGTAAATATTATAAGACTGCGGGGTACTTCTCGGGGTTCTTAAGACTGTTTCAGTTTTAATACAGCCCAACCTTTAAGCTAAAAGTAAATAAATTATCACTAGGTATCAGTTGATTTCTATCGATTATAATTACTAAATACTTACTTACTGAAGAAACTGATTTAATTTGTGAACACGTGACGCGGAATAAGCCGGTTAATCAGTCTCAATAACGCTCTTTTAGGCACTCGGAACGAAAAATTCGATGTAAACCTATTTTAACCGTTTATAACCAGTTAATCATTAACCGGTTTTAAGTATTGCTATAGTTGCGGCCGTGAAAGAAGTTAAAATAATACAGAAACGTTAAAAAGTCGTAGTGAAATAAATGCTAGTGTATCTTTAGTTTTAGTATACTTGGAATCGGTTTTAGGTTAACAAATATTAACATACATACATATATGTCGCGAATTCAAAACGATTACCGATACTTGGTCACCATTGCACTCCGACATAATTGTCAGTGCGCACACCCGGCGCAGGCGGCGTTCAAATGACAAGTGAGTCAAATAGAAGAAGAACGAACGCGCTACTGACAGAAATGACAGAACATAGATACAATGACATTGACAGCTAATCGTGACATGACATTTCGTAATCTGTCCAAGACGCTAGTGTGATGCTATATTACGAATTAATAAAATTACTATATATATTTCATGTGTCTATCCCATGGGGCTAGGGAGAAATTACTGATTCCATACGCCTCGATCCTTGCATACCACTTTCATCATGATGATAACATTTCGAGAAACGTCAGCGCTTCAGGTGCCAACATTACGTCTTCAGTATTATCATTTATCTTTGTTCATATAGTTATATTATTATTATTAGATTACACCTCAAAGGGAATTACTATAAGATCACTTCGTGGTCTGTGTTTCGCTATTAAATTAGGTGGACAGCGCATCATTGTTTGATGGTCTGTGGCTGAGCTATGACCTATCGCCAAGTGAACCTCTCGCCAGTTTGTCGATATTTATTATTTACCATGAAGATCGATAGTAGATGGACGCTACATACATACTATGTAATACTTCTATGTTAACGCGGCTCATACATGATGCTTTTACTGGTTTTCTTATCAGCGATTAGTCAACACTGTGTGATAAAGGCAATTCGCATTAGTGTTGGCTTCTGACGATACTGGTTTGCGGGAAGCGTATCGATCCACTTTTTTATGTTAGATATCGACAGAAGAGCATGAGGTTCACTTGATGGTAGGTGATACCCCAGCCACAGAATATCAGTCAATGATGCGCTGTCGTCCTACTTTTTACTTCGAGCATTCGGAAATCCATAGACTGAAACCGAAACGCGCAATGTGCACTTCACTTCACGGTTTTTCCATCTATGAACGGTGGTTCGTTATCCGGTCGGAATTTAGACATTCCTCCCACCCGATCAATTCTCGAAGTTACCAGACGTGGGGAAAACATGCTTACAGAAAATTATAAACATTTCGTCCCGGTGGGATTCGAACCCACGACCCATCGATGCGCATGGCAGCTGTTCTACTGAACGCGCCAACGAGCCCGTTATTTTGTTACGAGAATCAATGATTGCGAAATAAAGTTCGTTAGATTTACGTTTTTTTGTTAGATTTGGTTTACGGTTTTCTTTTGTTAGATTTTGATTGTCTTTAATTATGAATCGAAAAATACATAGAATGACACATACGAAAATGTAACTTACCTAATCGAAAACATTATCTTATTGTAGGAGGAAAATTGTATTTTTTATGCCAATTCCGAAAAATATGATAAATATTTATGATTATGATTACATAAGCAAAATAATTAAGGGTCTTCTTTCATCATCAACATTTCTGTTTTGATTACCTACTCAAAGAACGATCATGAATGTGATACGAACTTATTACGAGTATATTCGTTTTATTAACGAGAACACGTCTTTTCAAAGCTTAGGTGTAAGTAAAAATATAATATAATATCCTTACATAATTTACGACCACAAATTAGCTAACGCTAATATAGTGAATAATGGAGTCCCTTAGTGTGGTATGGGGTATATACATTTCTGTTTCTTTTTCAATGATAATTTTAAGGGTTCCATACCCAAAGGGTAAAACGGGAACCGATTACTAACAAGGATAGTGTCAAACTTGGGAATCACAGATTCCCATTATTTTTTTATATATTGTAGGGCAGGGTCCTCTCAATAAATATATAAAGCGGCAAGACGCCATTCGTTTTTATTATTGACAAATTTCAACTCAAAGTTCCATATGTAACTTAAGTAAAAGGAACCTTTTAAGGAAATAAAAAAAAAGTAACTCAATCGGGACTTAAACAAACGTCCGGTCGCTCAGTAAGCAAGAGCGTTACCACTACGCCACGGAACCATTGCTGCAACCGGTAAAAAGGTTCCTTCTACTTAAGTTATATAATATAGAACTTTGAGTTGAAATTTCTCAATATTAAAAACGAATGGCGTCTTGCCACCTTATATATTTATTGCCAAGTTTGACACTAAACTTGTAAAACTCCGCTGTCCGTTCGTCTGTCCGTCCGTCTTTCACCAGGCTGTTATATCTCATGAACCGTGATAGTTAGACAGTTGAAATTTTCACACATTTATTTCTATTGCCGCTATACCAACTAAAAAACAAAATAAGATAAATATTTAAGGCGGATCCGGTACAACAAACGTGATTTTTTTTGCTGGATATTGATAACAATAAAATATTCAATTTAAAAATAAATATTAAAGAGGGGTCCCATATAAAAAAACGTGATGTTTTGTCGTTTTTGATTTTCATCTTTGTAGTGCTCTTCCCGAACGACACATATTTTTTCCCTCGGGATTCGAACCCAGTGCGGTGTTAAACGCATTGCAACGAAGGTTATACGCACTAATCCTAACAGTAATTAGAATGATAGCATTTCACTTCGATGAAAATCATGATTGGAATTTCATCTGAGCGTGAAAATTAACCTACATTTACGTTCTGAATACGTCGCGTAAGGCCTCTTTTCCATTACACGGTTTCTCGCCGTGAAAATCTACGGTTAATTCGCCGCGTGTAGGCACGGTCGTCAGTGTGGTATGGATCACTATATGAGCTTGTCGACATGCACGGTGGCGCCAAGGCACGGCGCCGCGGCCGCGTGCGCCGTGACTGCCCCTCGGCGCGCCGCGTCTACGCACGGCGTGATTTTCACCAGTGTTGTATGGCAGTCTATCGGGGTGTGTCGACGGTGCCGGACGTACGCACGGATTCGTGACCGCTTATATACGCTGTTTCGCGATTTTATTATAAAATGAACATAAATCAAGAATTATTAATTACGTTGATTCAAGAAAGGCCTGTAATATGGGATAAGACCATCGACGATTATAAAAATAAGCGGCTTAAATATGATTCCTGGAAAGAAATATTTATTCATTTCCAGCCCACATTTGAAGATTTAAGTGGTGATGAGAAAAACAAGTTTGGTAAGTTACAGATATTTAATTATTAACTTTTTACTTATGCATAGTTGTTTTGATAGGAGAGGCGACCTTCGTTAGATACAAAATATTGTGCAAATCTGTTGCGAACTTCATTAGCCGCCAAACTTCCGCGAACTGCATTCGTGATAGGTAACTGGATTAGTTCCGATTCTGAATCAAGGGTGGACTCATTTTCACTCGCATTGTGAAACTGAAAGTTTTCCTGCTTATGTATAAAATTTTGCAAAACACAACATGTTTTCACAATATCAACTGCCAAATCGATGGACACATTCATTGGCCGGTGAAAAATTCGCCATTTATTGGATAAAATGCCAAACGCACATTCAACAAATCTTCGCGCTCTTGTGAGTCTGTAGTTAAATGTACGTTTTAATTGATCAAGCTGATGACCACCAAATGGACGAAGCAAGTGATAATGCAAAGCAAAGGCTTCGTCCGCAACGAACACATATGGCAAATCGTAGTCAATTCCAGGCAAACGTGTTGCATCGGGTAGATTTAATCCGTTGTTTGTTAAATTTTTCCAAAATGGGGTCTCTTTAAACACACTGGAATCACACTCCTTTCCGTAGGCGCCAACGTCAACAAATATAAAGTTGTAATCGCTATCTACTACTGCCATCAAAACTATAGAAAAAAAATGTTTGTAATTTAAAAACATCGAGCCACTATCAATTGGCTTAATAAGTCTGATGTGTTTTCCATCGACCGCTCCTAAGCACAGCGGGAAGTTGGAAGATTCTTGAAATTTGCTTGCAATGTGTAGCCAGTCTTCTTTAGATGGCATTTTCATATATTCTTTATACAGTTCTAACCAAATGTAGTGGCATACTTCACGTACGATGCAACTTATGGTTTTTATTCCAATTCTATAGCTGTAGTATAGGTCAGTAAAGGTATCTCCTGTTGCTAGATACCTGAAATATAAAACAAAACGGTTCAGGTTCAAATACTAAAACCCCATTTTAGGTCGGGGTCGATTCAGTTTAGGTCGGGGGTTTTCATAAATTTTGAATTTAATAATTATTATTTATTTATTTTCAGGGCAAATGGTGATGAAGAAGTGGACCAATATGAAAGATAGCTGGATAAAATATGACAAAAAAATTAATGAATGTAAGTCTGGTTCTTCAGCAAAAAAAATAAGAAAATATATGTTCTATGATGAAATGATGTTCCTAAAAAAAAATGTTGAGCATCGCAAGACCGATTCTAACATGACTGAACATGTTCATGATTCTAGCCTCAGTAATGAAAATTTTGATAGTGCAGTCCCGAATCAATCAAGCTCGGGATACACTGAACGGAGTGAGACGCAAAGGGCTAAAAAAAAAAGAAAAAATGAACTAAGTGAAGTTGACATTAGGTTTATGAAGTTTATGGATTCAGCAGAACGAGATGAGAAAAAGAAAAGCCGTAGTATGAACTTTTTTATGGGAATCGCTGATACAGTTGACAAGTTCAGTGATGAAAATATGATAGACTTTCAGTTTCAAGTAATTTCAATAATTAAAAATATTCAACAAAGACAGTGTACTCAGTATATACCTACATCAAGAAACCAATGGGATCAAGGCCATCAAGGATATTTAAGTGGTACAGCATCCTCAAATGCGCAATCGTCAACATATGGATATTCTACAGCTGCTAGATCGAGCTATGGAATAAGTCGTCCACAGACGTCTTCTCATGATTTTGGACACGGTTCTGGTTTAGAGCCAATCCACTACCGACCCGAATCACAATTATCTGTACATAGTGTAAATGCGGAAAGTATCTCGGCAGATTCTCAAGTTTCTATTGAAGACGAATTCGATTTTAGTACCGAACTTGAGTAGCATTTTCAGCGTAGTGTATTTTTTGATTTACTTGTTCTTAAATTAATAATTATTAAAATTCAATTACATGTAATAATTTTGTTTGTGTGCAATAAACAATTTTAAACTAAAATATGTCATTTAATTTTGTACCTACTTACCTCAGAGTTACAGCCAATCTTTCTGCGGGCGATATACTCTCTCGCATAAAAGTATCTTGATGTTTTAGTTCCTGGGATAATTTTTGGAGCAAGTTGTCGAATGTAGTTTTCTGCATTCTAAAATAATTGTAAAACTTGTCTTCATCTTCTCTCAATTGATTCTTGACAAGTGTATGAAACGCGCCATATTCCTCCCTTTTTTCTAAAATCGGATGTATCCAAAACCTTACTTCCCTTTTTTTTTCTATTTCCTTTTTCCTATATATGTAATAAGCAACTATAATCTTTTTTTTCGTAAGAAAATTCATGACGCAGCACGTCCTACACAGCCCGAGTAAAAAGCGCTACTAGCCAGTACTTACCAATGTCTCGCGCGGTGATTTTGCCGTATCATGTACAAGCTAGCACGTTTTTTCAACCGTACGGCTTACACACCGTACGTTTGAACAACCGTGTAATGGAAAAGAGGCCTAACGAAATGGTTTACACTGAATTGTCGATAAATTTAAAGCGAAATGAAAGTACATCACTAGTCGTTATCTATTTACGATCTATCTATCAATGAAATGTTCAGTTGTGGGATTGCTCATCGACATCGTTGATTTATGTATCTGATATTATAACATATATAGTATTGAGTTCCATAGGATCGTGGGTTTTTTATATATTTGCGTATGTTCCACTAATTATTTTTCTTTAAAGTTTATTTTTTAAAAGTGGACAACGTAACTGAGATATTTACACTGACACATCTGAGGCGGTGGTGATTACTTACCCTTGATGATAGGTGATACCTTAGCCACAGAACATCAGTCAATGATCCGCTGTCGACCTACTTTTTACTTCGAGCTTTCGGAAATGCATTGACTTACCGAAGCGCGCAATGTGCACCTCACATTATTTTCGACTATGAACGGTAGTTTGTTACCCGGTGGGAATTGCGATATTCCTGTCCGAAGAGACAAGACATACTTATAGAAAATAATAAACATGTCGCCCCGGTGGGATTTGAATCCGCGACCCAACGGAGCGCAAGATGTTCTACCAAACACGCCAAAGAGCCCGTCTGTAAACGTTTTCTTTATTGATTGTATTAGCAACATGCCCCGGCTTCGCACGGGTGCAATGTATATTTACTATACAAAAAATAATATCCTATGTTACTCGTTGATTGCATGAATGAGTGAAAGAATTTTTAAAATCGATTTAGTAGTTCCTTTATTGATTAGATTGATTTAGATTACCCCCTACAACCTCACAAACTTTACTCTTCTATACTTAAAATTATAAAGGGGAATGTTTTGTTTATTTTTTGTTTGATTTAACTCAAAAAATTCTGGACTGATTTTAAAAATTATTTCACCAATAGAATTAAATACATTATCTGCGAATAAAATAAGTAATTATTTCAATTTATTTTTGAAGTTATACTTCTTTAGGCGCGTTATGAAAAAATGATGAGAGTGAAATTTTAAGATGCGCGCGCATCTGTGACACAAAATTAACAGTATGAAGTTGGCTACAGATGACCTGCGCGCGCACGATGTCCCAAAAAAACGACATGATGAAGTTGGCTACAGAATAGAATTTGATTGATTTTAACATTTTGCTTCGATATTTACTGCAGTTTTGTTTTTTAAAATTTTTCTTTAGACGCCAAAGAATATAACTTCTAACGCGTATACATAAGTACACACATACCTTTTTTGTGTATAGTACATCTACATGCGTGCGAAGCCGTGGCAGATCGCTACTTTTTAATATTAGTACCTATATATCTATAGTCGATCTCTCTAATAAGCCTTCTTGTTTCAGTTCATGTCGTTCAACCGAGAAGGCAGATTCTCGAGGAGAGAGACATAGACAACATGGCGAAACGCATGGTATGCACTGGCCGCTTCCTCACCATGCACAAGCGTCGGAAGAAGCGTCTCCTCACCAGGTCTCTTTGCCAGGAGAAGGCACTCCTCGATGACCTGTCGCTGGGACAAGTGCAGGCAAGTGGAGTGACGAATAAACCTGCTCTTATGTATTCGTTAACGTAAGTCGATTTCGCAAAGCATTTAATGGTCGCGGCATCGCGATTGTCATTTCCGGCGAAGCGAAGTTTCTTGTGTGTGTATTATATGAGTTTGTGTGCTGTTGGTGTTGCTGTTTCAAAAAAAAATTCTACTGTTATGGAATACTCAAGTACTAGACAATTTTGAGAGTATTGTATTATTATTATAAGTATTACTGTTCCCTTCATTAATGTACTCGCCAAACCACTACATACGTTTCGATCAACCGAAAACCCTCGCAAGAGAAAGTAGATTCTTTCCCAGACTAGTACGCGATGCTGTTGAAACTAACTTCTATACCTAACTTCAATAGAGATACAATACTCGGTTTGAGACTTCCCAGGACCTGGGATACAGTAATTAAAAATCTAAACTCCAAATTAACACAGTAACAAACACGAGGACATGTTAGTCAATATTGCCACAATATAGAAAATTACAATTGATATTTATCAACCCCGTAAGAAATGATGGCGTTAATGTGGCAACTTTGTGATATTTCTAAACAGACAACTGTCATCTTTCAGTCTGCCGCGACCACGGTTGCTGAAAAGTATCCGAAACGTCGGGATAAGTAATATTAATAATAAATCGCGTTTAAATTTTTTATAAAGTATTTTATTTAAATGTGTAATACTCGCGTTAATAAAAGACAATATTATTGTAAGTATTACTTTTCCATTCATTAAAATACAGTACTAGCTTCTATCCGCGACTTCGTCCACGCAAATTTTGATTATTATTTGTTTTTGGACATTTACACTGTTATCCCATCTAAAAATTGTTTCGTATAACTCCGGTTTTATAACGCCGAAATAGCTCTCAGATAGCAGGATTTTTACCGACTTACTTGACACTCTGGCCAATTAACAATATCGTTATAAATTATAATAGCCTATAAGTTATTCTGATGTATTAACAATAATACTTTAAATCAAAAGTAAGTTTCATCAAAGTCTGTTCAGTAGTTTATTGCGTTGAAGAATAACAAACATCCTTCTATCCATACATCGTCACAAACTTTCACATTTATAGCTCTCAAATTTTATTACCGTGTCTTATTAGTATTTTACTTATATTTTAAAAAAACACACTCTATTTTCTTATTACCACTTTAAAGACAGGAAAACCGTAATATTGTCTTTTATTAACGCGAGTATCACACATTTAAATAAAATACTGTATACCGGATTAAAACGCGACTTATTATTTATATTGTCGTCGGGATAAATAATTTAAACAATATAAATAATAAGTCGCGTTTTAATCCGGTATACAGTATTTTATTTAAACAGGAAAACTGTGTTGCGATTTTGAATAGAAGACCAACATACATTTTATTTAAATATAATAACTATTATCGGATGGATACGTGATTTATTAATTGATTTGTTTTTAGAAAGCGCAAAACATGCGCTTCAGTTAGATTTCCTATTGACCGTCAGAATTTCTTACGGAGCGTTGAAGTTTTTTTATAAAGTAAATTCTCGAGTCCTTAGTGGGCCCATGGGGCCGACACATTTTTGTATCTATTTCACTGATAAATAATAAAAGTGTACCCTGCCCGACCCAGAAGATTTTTTTTTAAATTTATTCCCCGGGATTCGAACCCAGGACCAAAAAAAGTGAATTCCCGAGTCTCCTAGTGGGGCATTATGCAGACTCATTTCTGTGTCTGTTTCACTGATCATTATCCTTTACAGGCAAGTAGGTGATCAGCCTTCTGTGCCATATGCGAAACAAATATTTTTATTTTTTGTTTCCCCGGGATTCGAACCCAGGCACTCCGGTGCCGTTTAGCACTAACCATTAAGCCACAGAGGCGGTCACAAATAAAACAAAGGAAAACACTAATTATCACGGTTTTATTCTATTCGCCTTGGTCATTACGCTGTCCTTCAACAACTTGGCTGTCAAATTTTAATGTCATTTGTTTGTATTCATGAGGCAATTTAGCCATTCTGTGAATGTGTGTGCTCAGAAAACATATTATTAAGATGCGACTACCGTCAAGGTAGCCGAATAAGTAAAAATAATAATTGGTCACGAGGTTATATTAGACTTTGACGAAATACACCTTGAAGGCACGGGTCACGGGTTCGATTCTCGCGTTGTGTTTTAGAATTATTCTTGTAGAAGAAAGAGGTTGTCTCACTAAAACATTTTCATGTGACGCCACGACGAGTACATATTGCTTGCACCGTATATAAGTTATTGTATCTTACTAGCGACCCGCCCCGGCTTCGCACGGGTCTAGCTTTTTTTGACAATAAAGCAGGGGTTGTATGTATTTTTTAATGCCACATAATAAAAAAATAAAAACAAAAAAAATCGTCCAAAAATAAAAATAAAAAATTTAAGGGTGAACAACCCTTATCACTTAGGGGTATGAAAAATAGATAGTAGCCGATTCTCAGACCTACTGAATACGCATATAAAATTTGGTAAGAATCGGTCGAGCCGTTTCGGAGGAGTATGGCAACGAAAACTGTGACACGAGAATTTTATATATTAGATGGAGAGCAAACCTAGCTCTACACGCCCTTACCTAACACTCTCTCATCATAGCGTATAATAGTGTTCTGCTTGAATCCTAGTCTTAAGTTTTCTACAAACCGGTGGTAAATGTGTGGCTTCTCTTTTAAATAAAAATTACTATAAATATTAATTTGGATGCGAATTCATGGTATCATGAGGTAAATTTAATATTTTTACCATTTAATAGTTTTGGTAACATTTATTCACATTAGAAAATAATTTCTAAACATCGCTTTTAATATCGGATATTGACAGAACGATGCCTCCTACGTAACCTACAAAGTTTTCTACGTTATGTTACGCTTTTTAAACTTTACTGTCCATTTCCTTACAGTTTTTTTTTATAAAGATACAACCATTTCCGTCGTGTATGAACCGAAACAAAATAATATGTTTAATTTTTTTATTGGGAACACAGAAAATAAATCAAGTCCTAAGGTATAGTCCTAAAAAAACATAAAACACTCAGTTTGTTGGTTACCATAGTTCTAGAATAAGGACCTTCCCCCCCTATAAAAAATGAGCCATCGAGAAGAGTGTGAGGCTCTCTGGATAGTGGGAGGACAATCAATGGTCAGGAGGGGACATCAATCAATCATGTGCTCGACCTTTTTTATTTCGAAACGAACTTGAGGTCAGGGAGCATTAACCCCTTTAACTTCCGGTTAATTTTTTATTTCGTAATGGTGGTTCGTTTGATGGTAACTTTACCACCGCCCTTAGACATTTGACTTTAACTTGAGGCTAATTTTTTATTCGTAATTGGGGCAAGTGGCTCGTTTGATGGTAAGTTTACCACCGCCCATAGACATTTCACTTTAACTTCAGGCAATTTTTTTATTCGTAATGGGGGCACGAGGCTCGTTTGATGGTAAGTTTACCACCGCCCATGGACATTTGCAAAACTAGAGGGCTGCGATGCCGACTCTAAAAAATGAATGCTAGTTTCTTGAAAGTTGTATCGGTTCGGAAAAACCGCTAGCGGCAGCTTTCACAGAGTGATTGTGTGAAGCAGAAAGCGTCTAACGCGGTTTTGATTTCCAAACATTGCGATAATATTACAATACTTGAGAGATTATAATATAGATTCAATTCGTTGACGAATCTGCTCTAAAATAGATTGGATTTGTATCAAATTCAACCAATATTTCGGCTTTACCAAATCCATTTAATTATTACAATAGCATAAATCCGAGTCGCTATTTCTGTTTGTTTATTTGTGCGATTGAATCATATACGCAATGGATTTTCACCAGGAAAGTTTGAATGTGTGATACATGTTTGTGCCAAGTGAGGTTGGGTCTTTACATAAACACACCCACAGCCCATTCTTTAGCGTAGACAAATGGCGTATGCGTATGTATAACATATGTATATATCCTAGACTATGTTGTCTCTTATCAGTCAGAAACGAAGTCAAATGATTGTTTTTTTTTTGATAGATTTCGACAGACGAGCATGAGGTTCACTTGATGGTAGTTGATACCTCAGCCACGGAATATCAGTCAATGATGCGCTGTCGGCTTAATTTTTACTTCGAGCATTCAGATATCCATAGACTGAAACCGAAACGCGCATTTGCACTGGTTTTTCCATCTATGAACGGTGGTTCGTTATCCGGTCGGAATTTTGATATTTCTCCCAGGCGGTCAATGCCCGAAGTAAACGACGTGAGGAAGACATGCTTATAGAAAATTATAAATATGCCGGTCGAGAAAAAGGCCTTGTTTATCTGTTTCGTGGTAAGGGAGTAATCTCTGGATCTACTGAACCGATTTTTAAAATTCTTTCATCAACGAGTAACATAGGCTATTTTTTGTGTATAGCACATCTACATAGCACTCGGGCAAAACCGGGGCTTTTATTGTACTATGTGGTTGATTAAAAAAATTAACGAGTGGTTTTTGTAACTGGTTTTACAGTCAACCGATTTTCTTAATTATCAGTATAAGACTTAGTGTCTTATACATTTTAAAAACTTTATAACAATAAACATCAAAATTAAAATTCCAATACATCAAAATAGCTCAACGCGGTCCCGACTTAAAAATGTTTAGAATACATCCTAAACTATTTATTGTTTACTCAACGCGAAAAGCAATAGTTTAACTAAAACCAATAAACTGTAAGAATTATTTGTTTACTAGCCGAAGCCAAAGTGTGAATATTACTGATCGTTCCTCTAAATTAAGCATAACACTTATTTTCATAAGAACAAACCGTCACGAAACACCATTAATAATACAAGGTATGAGTTGTATTATGTAGGTAGTGGTGCCGTAATTCGATTTAAACATCTATCGTACGATGCTCCGTAAATGTGATCGCTTACACACTGTATTTGAAACTGACCCGAAACAGGGGCCAATGACCTTTTCGTTCTAGACTACTGCCGGGCTAGCATGACCGCCACGAGATATATCTCGCGCGAGAGAAGACAAACTAAGATGTTAAATATCTCGATATATTATATCTCGACATCGACAATTTTGATAGAAAAGATATCTCGATCGACAAATGTATCTATTTTTGATATTAAAAGTCGAGTTTTAAGTGTAATTGTCATGTTAGACCCGAAAGAAATAAAGCGATAGTCGATTAAAACACGAGAAAATGGTAGACAAAATTTTGTCGCGCTTGTCATGCTAGCCCGGCTGGTAGCCGTAGTAAGTTCGTTAGGAATTCAATCAGCTGCTACTCATCTACAGAAAACTGACACGTTTCGTATCGTTCTATGTTCACCACCCTCTTCAGACTTTGTATTCAGTTGCCATATCGCTTTATCCGAAACTAGCAATGCGCTCCGGCTTCGCCCGGGTGCAATGTATCAGATCATGATAATAAAATCGGTTGATTAGTTTTATATGGATTTTCCCCGTTTTTGCAACATTTTTCACTGATGCTTCGCTCCTATTGGTCGCAGCGTGATGTTATATAGCCTAAAGCCTTCCTCGATAATTGGACTATCCAACACAAATATTTTTTTCGAACCAGTAGTTCCTGAGATAGCGCGTTCAAACAAACAAACATAGTATAACATACAAAGTATAGATAAGGTTGTCTGGAAGAAATTGATAATAAGCAACAAGACATTTTATGCCTTGAGCTTAGTTCATAAGTAACTTTTGTTTTATAAATCTGTTGTTAAAAATATAATTAAATAAAGTTGGAGTGCGGTATTAGTAAATGAAACTTGACTTATACGAATATTTTCTATTTATTATTAAACATATTATGAATATATACTTACGAACGGTTACCTGAGTAGGTGTACATTTTGATCTCAAGAGAATTTAGATCAAAATTATTTTCATCATTGTTTATTATTTTAAATAGTACCTTTCTAATTGTTTAAATAAGAGTTACCGTTCCGATACCTTTAAAAATTTGGATTCAAAAGCAATCTTCAAAGTGCAATAAAGTTTTAGTTGGTGAGTTCATTAAAGAAAACTATAAACAAAAAATTCAATTTAGACAAATCATATCGGCAGTTAACACATTACTTTAGTTTTTTATTCTCTGTATCTCAAGACAAGACATCACTAGTTACAAGGAAGTCGACGGAACGCATTAGCGTAAGATATTTCAGCTAAGGCTACGATTTAGGGAACTTATAGGCGTCAACGGAATTTATCTCCTATTAACTTTATTTTAAGGTATATATTCGGGCACATTATGCGTCATTTGTTGACAGAGTGGAAATTATTTTCCAATGCATTTTGGTCATTGATATAGCGCCAAGTCTAGTTCGGAGCCAACTGTATATTAAGGACGTTGACATTGTTTTGTATGGCTCTTGCGATGCGAAGTTTGTATTGAACGTTCCTATAGCTTTTTTATGACTGCGAAATTATTCCATACTGAAGGTGCGTTCGATGTTTAAATATTTAAAATATCATTGATATTTTTTTTTATGGAATAAGAAACGGACAGTCGCAGATGGTAAATGATGACCAGTGCCCATGAAAAAATAATGTTAGTAAATAATTGAATTCAAAATATTTACTAATTCTTTATATATACATATATGGTCTTACTTAGCTTGATATAGTTAAAATATGTTTTGTCCCGCTCTATTGAATATAAAAAGCCTACAGAACAAAAGAATAAAAACATATTTTAACTATACCAAGCTTATACTACGTTTATAAGTAAGACCAGAGTATACGTGTGTATGTCACTGAAGCGCTTGACCGACTGATGAATTTCTTTTGTGTTTGTTTGAGTGATTTAGATTCACAATCGGATCCGATAGGTGGCGCGGCTTTAGAATTCAAGACTTTTTTAGCCCACCTTTGTCCGCTATCCGGATCCGCTATACTATGTCAAGGTGTATAGGTGTATAATTTATTCTATTCAATCAGGTGATCAAAACCCATATCCAAATTGATGTATGTACCTTGTTATCAATGTAATAAGTGTTTTTGTTCTTTTACAGTGCATCCTTCAACAGTCGGTGTTATGGAGGTTCAATGCATTCACTCTGGAGAACGTTTCTGGCGGTGAGTACACTCTATACTAGTGATGTGCCGGATATCCGTATCCGCGGATATCCGAAGGAGAAGAAAGATTCGTATCCGTTATATTTTTGGCGGACCTTTTACCTTATACATTTCCAACACATAGATGAAATTATATATATAGGTGATTAGGTAGCAATGGAAAACGATTAAATTCCGTTCAGATTATTTTTGTATATCTTAAAATCAAATATTTGGCACCTTTATATTACAAAATAAATATATTCAAGGTCACGCGCATCGACACCGATTGAGTTAGAACGTTAAGATATCCGTATCCGCGGATATACAACGATCCGGTACATCACTACTCTGTACAATGTAATTTCTATTAATGTGAATGAAATACTGATCTAACAATCAACATTGACTATAAGTTGTCTAGATGTTAGTAAACTTTTAGGATTTAATGGCATAATATAATAGGATTGTTACACGTTATTATTTACGGTATCTCCCTTGCATTAAATCATAAGTACTAAGTTGTGTATTATTGACCGTTAGCTCAGTGTTAAGCGCGATACGGACCGGAGGTCCTGGGTTCGAATCAAGAGACAAGATAAAAAAAATATTTTTGGTCGTGCAAGGCACAGAAGGCTGCAGAACCTATATGCCTGCATAAAGAAAAATGATCAGTGTAACAGACACAAAAATGGGTCTTCCCCATGCCCCACTAGGGGACTCGGGAATTTACTTTTAGTTAAACTGACATAATTAGCAAGTTTGAGAGTTTAAATAAAATACTGTATACCGGACAGTCTCCCGCGACCACGGTTGCTGAAAAGCATCCGAAACGTCGGGATAAATAATTTAAATAATAAATCGCGTTTTAATCCGGTATACAGTATTTTATTTAAATGTGTGATACTCGCGTTAATAAAAGACAATATTAAGTTTGAGAGTGTAATTTTAACCCTAATCATTTCCATACAAATGTCTCTACTAAAGCAAAGCTGAAGTTTTGTTAATGGCTCTTTGAATAAACGTCCATTTTGTATTGTTTTAATCTTGCTCTTTTGGTTGACGAGTTGGCGTCCACTGACCTAGGCGAACGTGCCTCGATCGGATCGGGACGTTCTTAAAAAGGGGCCAGGTCAAAAGTACTCGAAACTGACGAGCGTGTATGAAAGCATTGATGAAAGTGGAAGAAGCGAAGTGGTATGCAAGGATTGGAGCATATGGAATTATTTGATCTCTGACTTACCGAATGGGAAAGAGGCGTGATGTGTATGTATTAATTAATCTTTTGCACTCGAGGCTCTTAATGTGAATGTATCTCGCTAGATTTATTGTGTTATAATATATTTATTATTACACAATAAGTCTGTATAATGAATCCAAGTTGGAGATACAAGTTTGGAGTTTAAAGGGACCCCTTTTATTAATATATTTTAGGTTTTATAGTATATATTTTAAGGTTTTTAGTTTTAGGTTCTTTAATCACTTGTAATATAATTATGTAATATTTACGAAATAAAAGTTTGGAGTTTGTTTGCCCGAAGATATAAGAGAAATACAAATACAAAAGACCTTAGCACATAGTTGATACTTCAAATCAGCCGAGCGCCCTATGGGCGCCGCTCGAGTGCAAAGGATTAAACGACTTACAATTTTAAAATTACTAAAAGAAAAATAATTAAACATTTTTAACAAAAACAAAAAGAAAATGGATTAAGTCACTCCAATCCTAAAATCGAGATATATTCGGATAACATTTCAAAAAGTATGATTGTCATTGTCCTACTAATTTATAATGAGTTTCACTTGAAGCAAATGAGCAAAAAAGCTTGATGTCAGTCTTCGAACTTGGACCTTTTAGACATTACCAATGACCCAGTTCTCGTAGCGTAGGTTGCTATTCTGTTGCTTTGAAATTGTGAGTGTTTTTGGAAATATATTTTTATTCATATCACTATTGTACAGGTATCGTTAATACGTAAAAATAATATACGTATGGTTTATGTTTTTTTTACCTTAATAGAAATGCAACATTTTTGTATGTAATGCAAATTATCCATCAATGAATGGCGTTTTATAACCCGGGTAGATATTTAATATAAGTACATCTGTTAATGCTCCAATCAGTAAGAGAAAATTCTTTCTATAAAAGATTCCTTTCAAACCCGTCGGGATTCAAACCCATAACCCATCAGGTTGTTTCTATCAGGTACTTCGTTTCCATATCCCACCTGTAGCAAGTCGCAGAAAAATCTATATAAAGATAACTTGTCTTACCGGCGGTATTCGAATTACCCACATTTTAAATGATTAGTAGTTAGTGGAAAAAAAATCTAAAGAAAACTACTCTCAGACTCGACTGGATTCCAATCCGGCCTAGCATGACAACCGCATAAAATTTTGTCGACCGTTTTCTCATGTTTTAATCGATTATGGCTTTATTTCTTTTGGGTCTAACATGACAATTACACTTAAAACTCGACTTTTAATGTCAAAAATAGATAGATTTGTCGATCGAGATATCTTTTCTATCAAAATTGTCGATGTCGAGATATAATATATCTCCATATCTTACATCTTAGTTTGTCTTCTCTCGTCCGCGAGATATCTCGTGCCGGGCATGCTAGGCCGGCAATAAGTGATCCATCGGTTGCAAAGCAAGAAGCGTTAAGTCAGTTTGAAATATAATTGGGGATCTCGGTATAATATACGATTATTACAACATCGTTGCACTACACTGATTAATATGCGAGTGTGTACTATACAGTCTTATTATTGTTATACGTTATCTCAACAGATAAGCAAACATGTTAATTAGTAATTGACAAGTGTCCCCACTTGAAGGTAAAGACGTTATCGCTACTGTTTTGATGTGTACATAGTGTCTTTGCTAAATGGTTTCATTGTTTACGCAATCGTATTTATTTTTTATTTGCGATAGTTGAAGATGTTACCCGCGAATGTATGAGCCTTTTTTGTGGGTCAAATACAAAAGTGAATTAGAAGTGCATGACGCAGACCGAACCTAACCTAACCTGTCTATTTATGTGTCTGTTTTCTGTAGCCTGCCCAACAGAAACAATATTTTTTTAAAATTATTTCCCTAGGATTTGAGCCCGCAATCTCTGATGCTTAACGAACTGGGCCATGAGGTAGTCGCCTTAAATATTATATAAACCGGTTACGAATTATCTATATAACTACATTATATTATAGTTATTTTTACGTAAATCGACTTGCATTGAATAAGATCGTACTTAGGAATAAGAGGCTAACAGCTATTACCAAGCTAAAGTCGGAGCACCAAGAAGTCGGTTCCCCTCGGAAGGAAGGCTATAGTTAGGAATTTCTGTCAGCCCTCCAATCCCTGCACAGGGACGATGTCTCGATGGCCCAAGCCGCGAGAGAGAAGGCCGATCTTCTAGGCTCATTTTTTGCGTCTAACATGTCTGAATGACCGAGGAAATTCACCACCTCACATCTACCAGTGCGATAGATTCGGCTATATTCTGGGCGTAAAGCACCTCTCTCCCTGGATATCCACAAATCCAGTGGGCCTGACGGCACCCCATCGATCGTGATGTGGACATGTGCTCCAAAGGTATCACCGGTCTTAACGCGTCTTCTTCGACACTCTTATTCATCTGGCATCGTCTCAAACTCATGGGAGACTGCTTTGGTGCACCCGATCCCTAAAAAGGCGACCACTCAGATCCGTCCAACTATAGATCTATACCTCTAATGTACCTGTAATGTAATGTAATTAACTACCAGCTCCTGCGGTACCTTGAAGAACATTAGCGACTGCCAATATGGTTTCCGTCGGGGTCGTTCAGTCGATAATATTTTGGTCTACCCGGGCGGTGGCAGTTGAGAGCAAGGGGGAGGCGTTGTCAGCTAGTTTGGACGTAGGGAAGGCCTTTGATCGGGTGTGGAACAAGGCCCTTTTTTCTGCCTTTCCTATAGGCTTCCCAAGACGTTATGCAAACGGATCACCAGTTCGGAGCATCAAGATCGTTGTAGACGGTGCATGCTTGGAGTCCAAATCTGTCAAAGCAGGTGTGAAAATATGGTCAAAATCGACGAGTATGGCGAAACAATCTTGTGTCTAAAGTCGAGTCTTTATTAGCCAGTCTCGGAGTGGAGCCGACTAAACTTAGTTCGATGTAACCCCAAAAAAACTGGTGTAAAGTTCTGGTGAATATTTTCAATGTACAGACACATCAATTCTACTATATTATGTACAGATAGATTTACTTTTAAAATAGAGGAAAAGAACTTGTGCATTAACGGTCATACTGGATTTATTGCGGATTGAGCGATATAATTTTTATCGAAGAGAATATTCACTGAACATTTTGCATCTATACGTATTGGCAACTGCATTAAATCAAAAGCTTTTAAGATGTCTAGTCGTCGAGAAGTGCTCATATTGAGTTATAAGGACTCTGAGTAGCCGTCTAAAATGTTCTTGTATTGATTTGAAGGGCTTTAACTTTAGTAAATACGAGTAAGTGCTTAGATGGAAACAAGGTACAGGAATAAGAGTAAGCTCTTTGATTAATAAGTATGTTTTAAAAATTGAAGATAATAATTTATTATTTGACAAGAGCTTTTCATATACAATACTTACATTGTTGTTTGCGTTGTTGGGACATTCATTAATATTTACACGTGACAGTATGTACCGCTATTTCTCAATAGATTCCTTAAACGTTTTACAAAATAAATTGAAGAAAAAATGGCAATAAAAAAGAAAAATAATAGAAAGTAAGTGTGCCTGTGTGTGCAATGTTGGAGTCTCTCTTTTTGTAATTTAATTTAGTAATCCAGTCAGGAACATTATTTAGAAAAGTACCTAAAACATTGATGTTTTTTTGTTATTTGGCAAGAAAGAAAATCTAAATCAATAGTAATAGCTGTTATACTGTATAAGAACAATCTATTTTTTTTTACACTTACCTAAAAATGACAAATCTAAAAAACAAATGCAGTAATTAACATTTAAATGAAAGTTTGTTGCTGGAAAATGTATAGTTTTGAACTTGATACTTATTTCATTAAAAGAGCGGTAGATGCGAGTAATTACATTGTGAAATGACTTAGTAATAATAGACAGACTCTGCTCGTGACGTGGAAATTATATTTTTAAATTAATAGACCACGCTTGCTGAAACCACTCGGAACAGCGGGATAAAAGCGGGAAAAAACTTAATGAAAATCATGTTTTTATCCGGTAAAAGTAGTTTCATTTAAATGTTTTGGTATTGGTGTTTTGAAACTATAAGCAGTCTCGGCGGATTCGTTGACGTATTTGGTAGAACATCTACCTTGTGCGCCAATAGGTCACGGGTTCGAAGCCCGCCGGCACGACATGCTTATTTTCTATAAGCAATATTAGTATAGATAGTATAGATAAAAATGTCTGATAAAATTATTTAAAATCTAATAGTTTATTTTAGGCATAGAGCCTTTTAAGAGTTTATCTCAAATCATTCTTCAGCGTGGAGAATAGAATTTTCTTCGGTATTAAGTTGTTATCGCTTATAGAAACCATTAAGTATCCGATTGCTTTCGATAGTCGTATTAACTACGCTTACGTATTTTGAAGCGTGGAAAATTATTCAGTTAGGAGTTGAAACTATGAAGTTATGACTGTGTCTACCACTATTACTAGTATTATAGGCCGGCACCTGCAATTCATCTAGTGTTACAGATGCCTTTGTGTGCCGTTGATTAGTTAGCATAAGGTGAGCCGTTCCTACCTATTCCATAAAAAATAAATAATGTTTTTATTTTTTTTTATTAATTAGTAATGATGTACCTATATATTTTCTTTTTAATTGTAGGTTGTATGTATGTATCAAGTTTCGTATTCTAAATAAAGTTAAATATAATAGCACCTATTTTCGTTTGCAAATTGGCGGAAATAAAGTTTTTTATCCGTGTATAAAATTGACAATTTTGATCAATTAAAAAAATTCTAATTAAAAAAAAATTTAGAAATATTGCGGTCAATTTTAAGGTGTCTCGAAGAGATATTTTTGAAATTGGATTCTTTAATATTATTTATATATTGATCATATGTGTATTATTCATATCACGTTGCGTTCATTACCTCGATCAATCACAACTCTAAGCTATTTTGGCGCTTTAATTATCTTGGATATTAAATCTTAATCACGACTTGAAAATACTACATGCTTGTCGGTAACAATATATACTGTACCCAGTAGGTATTGAACTAAACTAGGAATTATAACGATATTCGACGACGAAGTTGAAGCTGAGCTTAATCAAAACTGTAATCCAATTCAGTGCGAACCAGCCAAGTTCTCTCTGCTATCTCCACAGTGTAAATACCAGACAAATACTAAAATACTGAAATGCTTACTGATTTAACGGGGCGTGAATTTATGGTTGTAGCCTCTTGATTTTGAGACACTGAATACTCGTGCTAACGTAATTAGCTTCCGGTATTCTCCAGTGGCATTGTCGAAGGCAGACGTTAACGCCGTTTTCCCTTTTAGTTAATTTGCGTTCAATATCGAGTATGCTATCCATTTTTATGCTCAGACATTGAAGAAGAATCTTTGATATATCTAAAGAATATTAGTGAGTGGAAATCTCAAGAGCAAATAAGATTCTTAGCAGCTTGAAGTTAAAGCATCATAATGAGTTTCTCGCTGAAGTGGAGATCTGATGAAAACTTAATTTTACAAGTTCCACTTGTCACTTGAGTTCTTTAGGTAGTTCTGTGAAATGCTTAATAATAATTTATGATAGAAGGACGTGTTTAAAGAATGTATAATATTTTCATTTATTTAATAGAAATTCATGCACCTTATAAACACATTTAAACATACTTTGACGCCAATAATGAACTTCTACTAATCTATACTAATATTATAAAGAGGAAAGATTTGTATAATTGGATTTTTTTAAACATACACCTCTTATATTATGTGTAAAAATAACACCTCTTTCCCATTGGGGTAGGCAGAGAAAAGAAAAAAGAAGAAGAAAGAAGGAAAAAGATTTTTGTATGTTATAAATAAACTCAAAAATTACTGAAACGATTTTAAAAATTATTTCGCTAATTGAAAGCTACATTATCAGTGAGTAACCGAAGCGTGTTGCTAGTATAATATAAATAGACTTTGCCTAAGATAAAAAAACCCCGCTCTTTTAAGAACGGAATTGTTTTCACGCAAGGCTTATAGTTTACTAGCAATTGCCCCCGCAACCCCCCTTGTGGGTTGAATTTCGTAAAATCCGTTCTTAGCTGACTCTTCTTAGCTCTACTCGGCGAAAGGAATATTCCTACCATATTTCAAGTCGCTACGCCTTATGGTTCCAGAGATATCGTGATGAGTGACTATATAGGTGGAAATCTCTTTTATATATAGTTTATGATTATGATTATGAAGAGTAATTGTATTAAGTTAGGTTCCTAATATAACTGCTTTTCAACTCAACCCCAACCTTTTCAATACAAATCGAAAATGATGTGATATATTTCTTTCTACAAACAAGATTTCCTCTTTATTATATAAGAATTAGTGTAGTTAGAGAATTACACAAAAGGGATTCGAATCGAAATACCATCGCGGTATCCTTGAGATAGATAGCGCGTTTAGATTTTATTCTATGAATTTCCGATTGCTCGCTTATTGATGAGACCCTCTAGAGTCTAAAGGCTTTGTAATAACTCATCGAGATCTCAAGTGATTTATTTTCGTAGCTCCAATCATGATCCGTAAGTAATCTCATCGATTTCTGCGAAGGGTTTATATTATTTTAAGGTTCGACCCTACGAGTGTACCTAAAGTTCGCCTGTCAGCTACGCGATGGCGGAATGAGGATGTTTAATTAACCTAGAAATCGGATGTAAATTTGATTTATATTCCCGTGATTTGATGTTACAAAATTTAATTTTTCTCTGCGATTTTACTAATTGCTTGAAAAGTATATTTTTTAATTTCATACATACGTTATACAATTGTTGGATTCGTCTATGTCGCCAATAACAGTCAATTAAAATGTCGGAAAAAATCAGGAACAAAAAATATGCAGAGAATTAGTTTTCAGTTTTCAGAACCTCACCTGAAATTTACATTATGAAAATAAATTACATGAACTATGAAATATTACACTGATGTGCTTTGTTGTAATCTGTTTTGTGTCTCTCCACACTGCTACATATATAAGCAATAAGAAACATTACTTCTTTCTTTTATGTCAGATATCGACAGACGAGCATGAGGTTCACTTGATTTTAGGTATATACTTCAGCCACAGAACATCAGTCAATGATGCGCTGTCGATCTACTTTTTACTTCGAGCATTCGGGAATCTATAGACCGAAACCGAAACGCGCAATGTGTACTTCACGGTTTTTCCATCTAAAACCATTTGAAATCATTATTTTTCTTAATTTTACCACAAGATTGGTAAAATTTAGTATATACGTATGGGTATAGACAAAGTGTAAACAGAGATAGGTAAGCACATTTTTATTTTCGGGAGAACGTTCCAATTTATCCAAGCAACTTTCCCGTAATATTGTATTATTATATTTCTTTCTGAGAAGTGGAAATATGAATCTCGTACGACGTTAATCATTAGGCGTTAGTTATTCGTTTTTCGCTCCTTTTTCATATCGATTTTTAGGGATCCGTTAAGAAGGAACCCTTATACATTCACTTCGTTGTCCGTATGTGTGTCAGTTTTTTCAAGTATCAGTGTATCACGATGTAATTAGTATCAAATACCCTACACTACTACAGTCTCTCGGAGCTGTAAGTAGCCATTAAGGCTGCCTACCTACGCCTACCTATATACAAATAATATATAATTCACAATTATACAAAAAGAAAATAAAAATAGCTAATGCTAAAAACTAAAAATTGCCTTCCTACCAAATGGTAAATATCCCCGGAAATACGGATTGGTTTCTGGTCTTCAAAGAACCAACCGACTAAAACTCCACAGCTGGTCTAACTCAGCGATTCCAGCTGGAGAAATAGGTACGCCACGACACTCTGCCATGACTCCAGCTTGACCAGACATGGGTCTCAACTCTTTCAGTGTACTAAAATAAGAATTAATTTGACTCATAGTCCTTGAATCTAGACCTTATTCATAAACGTATTATAAGTTTGATATCGTTAAAATATGTTTTGTCTCGCTCTGTCGAATATAAAAAGGCTGCTGAACAAAAGAAACAAAACATATTTTAAGGTTCGTAAATCTTTAAAGGTTTATTAAATACCTTAGATATCGGGTTACGCCTGAAATGAACACGGCTTTAACAAAGCTAAATCGAATTAGTTTTTTTTTCCAATAAAAAGAAACTGAATGCAATATCTCGATACATTCATTCAATTTATTTGATTTATTATATAGTTAGTGCAACAGACTTTTGATTTGAAGTACATCGTAACTTGAATACTAATTTAAATTTAAAAAAAAATCTGATCATGTTCATGGTGAGTTATCTTTAATTTTCGGTTCCTGTATTAACGTAACCTATCTGCTTAGAATCTAAGCCTTAGATCGTTACCATAGCAACGTTGCTATCTACGAACACTGTTAAGCACTCCTTAGCAACCTACCCTTCCTAGTGTATATACCTGTCTATATTATTATGCAAATTAATCTTTAATTTACAATACATAATATAATCCGTAATAGTAAATATAATACAAGTAAAAAAATATATACAAATAAGTAAATTTAATAAAAATAACAATTAATTTCTTTAATTGATAGAAGCTAAAAAAATTACACTTTTTTACAAAATAAAATTTAAGGCATATATTAATAAATAAATTGAATTCTGCTCTTCTATAAAAAAAATTGATGAGATGATCATATTATTATACCTATTTATACATAAACAGTTACACCATTGTCATTAGCTAAAAAAAATGTCAATATAAACGATTAAAAACAAATTTAAACAATTAAGATGCGAATCTTAGGTTTTATTAAAAAAAAGAGCTAATATTATGTTCTAAATAGAGTCTAAGACCTAAAAAATCTTCATATAATATTATATTTCAAAAACATTAGTCCCGTAGTTTTAGCATACTTATATGTGGTACGTGTACATGATATATGTTATTTGGTACTAACTAGATTTGAACTCTTCAACAGGTCGATGCTTGCCAGTTCTCTGCATCCACTTATTCCACATGTACGGGCTAATATCTCACTTCAAGCTGGACGTGGCCAAGGCCTGGAAGCTGTTCAGCATGATCGAGGAGGGGTACCACAGCACCAATCCCTATCACAACTCGGTTCACGCGGCTGATGTTACGCAGGCGATGCACTGCTTCCTGCAACAACGTCGTGTGAGTATTTTTGTTTTTATATATACTTGCGGACAGATTTTGTCTTGTCAGAATGTCTGCTTCAAAAATAAAAAAAATATTTTTAGATTTGAATATCCTACAATTATTACAAAAGTGCTATTAGCGTATGTGACGTGATCTGTCAAATGTGAAAGATGGCGGAGTTACAAACCCAACTTATTTTAAACTAGCAATTGCCCCCGCAACCTCCCTTTTGGGTTGAATTTCGTAAAATCCGTTCTTAGCTGACCTCTACTCGGCGAAAGGAATATTCCTACCATATTTCAAGTCGCTACGCCTTATGGTTCCAGAGATATCGTGATGAGTGGCTATATAGGTGGAAATCTCTTTTATATATATAGATTATTTAATTGCCTACATTTAGATAGAAATTTTCCGATATTTTAGTTTATTCTGTTATTGGGGATATAAACGAATTATTAAATAAGATATCATTAAAATCGATGCAGCTGTTGAGTTATAATTGGTGTAACTCGTGTTAGTTACTTTGTTTTATATATGTAGATAGAGATATGGTACGTATTGTCAATCAAAATTAAACAGAAAAGTAAAAACAAATAGTAGACAAATGGCGGCTTAATACAATAGATATTTAGCAATATTTTCCAGGCTACTGCATGGAGAGGATAGAGAGGAAAACAATAATTAGGGTGTAACAAAAAGTAAAATATAAGAAATTAATATACAGATTAAAGTAGAATGAACAATATAAAACTTAACTAAACTAAACAGACAACATATTTAGACAACTAGGTTTTTGAAAGACAAAGTTGTGTATGTGCTCTTGTGGTCGAGAGTTCGTCCGCTAACCCATGCATGCCGGGTTCCAGGTTGATGGTTAAGGTTTTCAATTTCTGGAGCATTAAGCAATAAGAGTTTGAAAAATTGGTGGATGTTTGAAGTTGTGCGCACGCACGTAAGGTTGAAAACAAAAACTTATGGATGTTGGAAGCCTGTGAAGGTTGATAGCATAAAGCTCCGAGGACATGGTTGCGTGCTAAGCGATCCCATGAGCCCCAGAAAAGGAGGAGCTGTCAAATATTAAAAAAAATTTTTTAGGTTTTTGAAAGACGTAGGTGTTAGTCAAACATACCTCTTTTTTCTTATATTATACCTAGGATAAATAATGAAGAAAATAAACCGACCGTGGGATACATAACGACTGTTACATTGTTTAACAATCGTGCATTGAGGGTGTTCTTAGAGATCTTAGGTCAGACACATTATGCCTTTGCACGTCTGGTCTTAGGGGATTATGAGTTGGGCGGGAAAGGCCACATGAGGAGCTTTATTACCAGTTATAACTTACTATGAAAGTATTAAAAGTAAGAGTCATGCCATCAAAAACATAAATTGTAAAAAAAGCCAAGTCTTGCAACTCAGTTCTTCTATCGTAAAAAGTTGTGAGATCCATATAATACCAAGTCGGTCAATTTATTCAGTCTCTACTGAAGGATCCTTCTGTCTTAAGTAATTACATGATAAGCTACCTAACAATATCTTATAGTGATCGTATCAATGCCAATATTAAAAATCTTTGATGTTTAAAATAAATAGATTGGCTCGGCTATCGCATGAAATCACAATGTATCTTTTTTTATTTTATTAAAAACATAATGTATCTCACAAGTAATACATATTATATTAAATTAGATTGTTTAGTGCGATTGCCAAGTCAATCTATTTATTTTAAACATCAAAGATTTTTAATATTGGCATTGATACGATCACTATAAGATATTGTTAGGTTAGCTTATCATGTAATTACTTAAGACAGAAGGATCCTTCAGTAGAGACTGAATAAATTGACCGACTTGGTATTATATGGATCTCACAACTTTTTACGATAGAAGAACTGAGTTGCAAGACTTGGCTTTTTTTACAATTTATGTTTTTGATGGCATCTCATTTCTTTTTGTAGATAGTCCTTTTCTTAGTTTATTTGGATAAGAATTAATACAAAGCTATGGATAACATAGTCTGATTTTGATCGGCATTTTTATCAACTTTTTAATGTAAAAAAGTAGTTATAGTGACATAACTACAATAGTTGGACATATGGTCTCGTGAAGTTTTTTGTAGATTTTGATATGTTCTATAATATTGTAGAACGTTTTTTTGTTCTATCATCAATACTTTCCGCAGCACATGCGGTGAAAGACATTTTATGGCTATTTTTTTACACCTTGGGTTGTTTTTAGTAGGGATTTCTAAGGATCTCTATTTTTTCTAGTAATAAATACCCTATGTTACTCAGTGATAATGTAGCTTTCTAACGGTAAAATAATTTTTAAAATCGGTCCAGTAGTTTTTAAGTTATTCATTACATACAGAAATACAAAAAAAAATTGTATATCTAGAAAACTGGACCGAAATTTCAAAATATTGTAGTTTTTCCTTGATTTGTAGACTAAACACTAATTGTATTCTAAATTTCAAGTTTCTATGTCTGCTAGAAGTGCCTTAGAGTTTTGATGATCGGTCAGTCAGTGAGTGAGTGACAAATTATCAAACTTTGACTAGTTATAATTCTTAAACTACTGGTTCAAACAGAATGATATTTGAAATATACCGAGTTTATACAATGTCTGCTTAGTGACTGAAAATTCAGGATTCTAGTTTTATCCACAACGAAGTTATAGGGGGTCGAAAATGGCCCGAACTACTTCGAGAAAAGGATAGTACGGCCGTGCCACTTTTTGCTCGACTTGGCGGGGGCACTACCGTGCCCCCAGATATAGTGTAATTGAAGTATATTAAAAAAAATATATTCATTTAGGTAACACTTATGAACGTCAATAAAAAATACACATTAAATGATTCTAATTTTACATTTACCGCCAGTTCTCAAATCAAGGGCGTAGAACGGAAGAGAAGAACTGGCAATAAACTATCTGTCACTCTATTTAATCGCCAAGTTTTTGATTTACAAAATATTTGTAAGGCGCTGCTACCATTACACCATGTTCCACGTGACATCTTTAAGTAATTAACTATAATAATAAAAAAATATAAACGAGAAAAAAAAAAGATTTGTCCTCTATCAGCATTAGGTATGGTGAAATAGGAGCACGCACTTACAATCTCGTGGGAACAACACGCAAATACATAGTCGAAATAACTAACATCACCGCATATACGAATTCAAGTCCGACCTGTCACCACAAGTATATATAATTAATAAATGAAAAGGACGTTAAAAAAAGGAAACACAAAATACATAAAAATCATTTCTAAACTTTTTTTTGTCTGTTGAAAGGATTTTCATGTAGTCTTCCCAAGTAGATTAAGCTTAGCGATTTCGTATATACATATTAGTAATAATACTCTAATTATTGATATTATTAGTATAAAATGGACTCGAAAGTATAGTATCTGAACCGAATAATATCATTTACTACCGATTATTATGAATCAATTTGCTCCGGAGAGAGCTGAAAACCCTGGGAACAGACATGTTGCTTTTTATACGGGGTAAAATATTTCAATATATCCATGCAAAAGAAGCCTTTGGTAGACCTAATATTCTGATAAAACGAAATATTCACCGAACGTTCGCTCATATGTTCATTAAAAAAACATTTGAGTATTTTCATTACGCCTCAGTGATTCTGAAGCGCAGTTTTGAAAGCGAGTCCTGTTCCGCTTCCGTTTGTATATTTCTTGGGATTTTTCGATTAATTGAAGTGAAATTTCAAAAGGGTTGTTGTGAAATAACTTTTCCATATTGAAGAGCTTGTTGATCGTTTCTTGTTCAGGCGGTAGCATTTACCTGCATTGTTAAACTGCTTTCGAACTTGCCTACAAACTTTGAGTTGTTTGCCTAACTCCGAGATAACCTCCTCCAATTAGTTTCTAATACCAGCTGTTCCAGTTTCTCCCTAGTAAGTCTCGTTTTTGTTTGTAGTATTTCAACCAGAATATTTGTGAACAAGCTCAACCTCTCACAGCGAATTAGTTTTATAATAATTTAGAGGTAATACGGTCCCAGTGTGCTTTGTGCAATTCGAGGGCAATTTGGTAAGTTTTTGTTTTTAATTTATATAAGCGGACCCGATGTTGTTCTTCCAGAAAGTTGGCTTCAAAAATAAAAAATAAATTCTAGATTTGAATATTATGCAATTTCCCACCTCTATTCTATTCTATAAGCGAGCTCATATTTTTTTTCAACCTATTATTTTTAAATTATATTTCTGCATGTTTTCTTTCCGTGATTATTTTTATAATTATTCTGTTATTCGTGACATAGACAAATCCAACAAATAAGATATCATTAAAATCGGTGCAGCCGTTCTAGAGTTATAAACTGACACAGTGCAGTAAAGAATGAAGGGGATTAAATACTTGAAACATGAAAATCTACTGAAAATTTATTCCGACCAGAGCAATAATCAGTGAAACAGACATAAAAAAGTGTCTACCCCACGTCCCAATTTGGGCCACTGGAATTTATTAGATGAATGTGATAATTTTCCTGGATCAAATCCTATGTCACTGACCCTAGAGAAGCCAACTATGTATCTTTGTGCAATAAATCTCCAACCAACCTCTTCCGGTTCTACTTGTTTATGTTATTACGAATATATATGTATATGAACGCCTTTGTAGCACAGTGGTATGCTCGATGTGTTTAATGGGGTTCCGGGTTTGAATCCCGGTGAAATGTGCCAAAAAGATATTTCAGTCGGTAAGAGTTCAGAATGCCGTGAAGACAAATGTTCAAATTCAAAATTTAGGTAACCTAATGTACACTTATGAACGTCAATAAAAATACATATTAAATGCTTCTAATTTCACATTTACTGCCAGTTCTCAAATCAAGGGCGTAGAACGGACGAGAAGAACTGGCAATAAACTCGCCGCCACTCTTTTTAATCGCCAAGTTTTTTGTTTTACATGTTTTTTGTAAGGAGCTGCAACTATTATACCATCATCTAATATCTATATACATCTTTAAGTAATTACTATAATAATAAAGGAAAATATTAATATAAACGAAAAAGTGAAATAAAAAGCAAACCTTTGTCCTCTATCAGCAGTAGGCATGGTGAATAGTTCAGTGAAACCGACACAAAAAAGTGTCTACTAGTTGCGTCTCGAGGGGACGGGAATCACCTAGGTATTATGACAAATTCACTGAATATTTAATACAGCTACAATTAATTTGAGTTTTGGATTTAATACATGGTGATTACATACAGTCCGAACCGAAATCGCACGGCTATACTAATGAAGAAAATGATACGAAATCAAATTTTGTCAAAAACATTGAAAAAACATTTCTGGATAGGGACACCCTAATCACCTATGTATGAAATATACTTTACGACCTATTCTCAAACCTACCAAAAATACATAAAAATGATAAAAATCGGTCGAGCCATTTCGGAGGAGTAGGTACGACCACAACTACCGTGACACGAGATTTTTATCTAATAGATATTATGGATTAATAGCATATGAAAGTTTTTTGTTTTTTCCTTCTATTATTAAAACACTAAAACCATAGTTTTAAGACTGACTGTCAATGTTAAAAATATAAAAAATAGTTAGGGCTATTTACGGGTTCACGTCACGACTTCTAGTATTTAGAATGTTTTATGGGGGTACTCTGGTTTGATGCCCTGATTTTTCAGCAATTTGAACTAAATCGGTCAAGCCGTTTTTGAAATATGATGGAGGAATGTTTGAAAAACATAACTATAAAAATTCTAACTTACTACTAATTTGTGATGCCTGGTCCGTAAAGTACACCTTCCAATTCCACCTTGAAAAATCTAGTTGGAAGTCTCTCAAACTAGATTTTACAGCAAATCGAGTTTTTGAACCCATTAAACCAGAGGACCACGTTAAGCTAATTTCCTTCGAAGATTTTTCTCATTTAATAAGAAGAGTACGTTTACCCAAGGCGGAAAATTATTTTTATTGAGTAACATTTCATTCCGGTGTCGTCTTCCACGCTCTAATTAGTAAAACATGATATTACAAGTACCCAAGTAGATTGATATTAGAAGCCGAAACCCGACGAAGAGGAAATATTATTATAAATCTGGTCTCTAGCTCAGTGTAATGTTGTGGGGTACAGGTCTACCACGACTCTGGTCATTCTGCCAGACCCCACAACACAGGGGCTAGCACGAACAACTATTGAAAAAGTATTCGTATCGTTGAATCATTTTTATGAAAATTCAAATGATTTCTCATAAGTCAGCTGTATGTAGTTTGAAGATTCGAATACTTTCTCTATATTCGTTCGCGTTAGGCTCTCTGTACTTCTACATATGTTATATTTTATTTAGAAATACTTTAACATACAGACGTTGTCCTGGCTAAAAAATAAAAAAGAAAATATGCTATTTTCCCATTTCTATCTCTACCTATGCAGTGAACATAAGTTATAAGCGTGCGTGACGTGAGCTGTCAATTGCGGAAGACGGCGGAGTTCCGAACCTAATTTAAAACCAATTTTAAAATTAATTTACTGCATATTTTTCCTGAAATTTTCCGATCTTTTAATAATTATTATGTTATTTGAGACATAGACGAATCCAACAAATAATATAATATCATTAAAATCGTAAATGGTATAACCACAGGGTGTAACTAAAACTACCTACTTTATTTTATACATATATCTACGTATACTATATAAAGAAGTAAAGTTTGTGTGTTTGTGAGGTTGTAGAGAGTAATCTCTGGATTGATTTTAAAAGCTACATTATCAGTAAGTAACATATGCATATATATAAAGATTTCTTTACAAATAATCAACGTTTACCACTTAGGATACACTATACAAGTTGTCCTTACAAACTTAGCGATCGTTATGACTACAATTTATCCTTGTCAAAATTGAGACGTTATTTATTGATAGCGCTGTCAAACGCCACTTTCCTTCCCCAAACATCAAACTATTATAACAAAGTTTTGGAATTTATTTCCATTTAACTTCCTACTAAATGTAGATCATTAAGCTAGTATCATTGTATCTAATGAAATGAAATGATTTATTTATCTGTGAACAAAACAAAATACACAGAACAGTTTCACAAAAAGGGCCCCAATTCAGAATTTGACTGGCTGGAAACAATCAGCGATGATTTCAGCGGCATACAATGTTAACTACACCCTACTAACTAAAAATAAATTAACTAAAGGTTTTTTTTTTTTTATGTCAGATATCGACAGACGAGCATGAGGTTCACTTGATGGTAGGTTACACCCCAGCCACAGTACATCAGTCAATGATGCGCTGTCGACCTAATTTTTACTTGGAGCATTCGGAAATCCATAGACTGAAACCGAAACGCGCAATATGCACTTCACGGCTTTTCCATCTATATAAAGGTATTGAAAACAAACTCAAATAAAAAAAATAGTGGGTAAGGAAAGTGGTAGTAAGGTAGTAGTAGTAGAAGGTGGTAGTAAAGAAGTCTATAAGAATTAACATTACCTATCTTTTTCGGTCTTAGGTATTTAATTCTTTAGTGTTTGTATTGAATTCTCTCCTGAAACAGAATCATCTCTTTTAGATGCGTATTATTTAACTTATATTGGTAATTATTCGGAAGTGGGGCTCCTGCGAAAATGAGGGTAAAAAATTTTTTTTGTGATTTTTATGCATAAAGAACATGAGAGAAAGCAATTTCAAGATGGCGCGTGATGTTATTTTCAAAAAAAAAAAAATTTTAGGTTAGATTAAGTTGGTTTCCTGGTTCGCAAGATTCTTTGTTTGTCAGTTTGTTTAAATTGACAGTTTTGCTATTTTGTCATATTCCTAACCCATTACTTTCCTTGTTTGCAATTTTTTTTATTAAGCTAATTGAAATGAGTAGGAATCGGTTCTGGCACTCACATCATGCGCCATCTTAAAATTGCTCTCTCTCATGTTCTTTATGCATAAAAAACACAAAAAAAAAAAATTACCCCCATTTTCGCAGGAGCCCCACTTCCGAATAATTATCCTTATATTAATTATAGAAACAATAGTTGCGCATGAGTTTAACAAAAACAAATTGAACATATAATAATTTAATGTACAAACTATCGTACTTATATATAAATGTATTGTAATATGTAATTTACTACAACAAGACTTAATTATAACTTAAAACTATCACGCATAAGTGATTCGTAAAATTAGTGACCGTTATTAGGTATATTTACGTTTTATCGATCTTAAAATCTATTGATACATATCACGGTACTAAAGTAATTTGTTATTTAGATTCCATTTCACGTTCATCAAAGTTGCAAAGCGATTGATTAGTCTGTTGATTGGAAATCTTAACTCAGCGGTGAATAGTTAGCTCTTACGCTCTCCTTCATATCGTTGATCAAGGGTGTAGGTGGGAGGCAGGGAGGGGTAGCTGCGCCTCCCCTCTTGAGATTCAAAATGCCAAGTTTCATATTCTTTTTACTGTCCCTGGGAAAATGCATGCATTTTTTATATTTTTATTCGGTAGCTTATCTATAAATTATATAAAAGAGATTCCCACCTATATAGTCACTCATCACGATGTCTCTGGAACCATTAGAGCTAAAGACTTGAAATATGGTAGGAATATTCCTTTCGCCGAGTAGAGGTCAGCTAAGAACGGATTTTACGAAATTCAACCCACAAGGGGGGTTGCGGGGGCAATTGCTAGTAGTTATATAAATAGAAATTTATCGTCAAAAAATTAATTTAAAATATTTAAAAAAAAAGTTAATTATTGCCTACCGATACGGGCATTCAAGGATCGTCATGCTCGCTTAAATGTCATTGCTTGTGGCGGCGTCCATGCGTCGGGTTGTCTCTCTCCCTAAAATATGGCGAGGGGGCCGATGGCTGGCCATGCGTCATGCTCGTGAACGGGTGCTACTTGTGATGACAGGTCGAACTTGAATTCGTGCATGCGGTGATATTAGTTATTTCGTCTATGTATTTGCGTGTTGTTCCCACTAGAATGTGAGTGCTCCTATTTCACCATACATACTACTGATAGAGGACAAATCTTTGTTTTACTTTTTTTTATTTTTTCGTTTATATATATTTTTTTTTTTTTTTTTGATAATTATAGTTAATTGTGTGATGTCATGTGGAACATGGTGTAATGGTTGCAGCCCCTTATAAAACATTTGTAAAACAAAAACTTGGCGATTAAAAAGAGTGGCGGCGAGTTTCTTGCCAGTTCTTCTCGTCCGCTCTACGCCCTTGATTTGTGAACTGGCAGTAAATGTAATATTAGAAGCATTTAATATGTATTTTTTATTGACGTTCATAAGTGTACATTGTGTTACCTAAATGAATAAATGATTTTTGAATTTTGAATTTTGCATTTTAAACGGCTTTGTTAGTAGACTTTGTTAGTAGCAGAAAACACCTAAAAACTACGCACTCGGAAGCATTTGCTGGCATACTTTACGTCATATTCCCTCTGACCAATGGCTTTTCAAATAATTAAATTTCCGACAGTTTATTTATGTACTTTTTAAAAATAATTTTCGTGTTGAAAACTGAAATTGTAATAAAAATTATTGATGCAAGCGTAATTCTGAAGTAAAAAAAATATTTCAAAAAAATGTTTGAACCTCATTCGAGTCACAATTCCCTGTTCATACTTTTCCCATCCGCAGTAATATCTCACGTTGCTCTTTATTGTTGTACGCAGTTCGAATGTTTTCGGAAATCAAATATTGAGACTTAATACGTAACGCAAGTTATGGGTTGTCTATCTATAGCTGGTGGTTCTTAACCCGGTTGGAGTTACGATATTGTTGTGTGGGAGATTAATTCCCGAAGTGAGGAAAATATGAATGGAATGTTAATGTTAAAGACACGTCAAATGCAGCGGGATTCGAACCCGTGACCGTAAACATCAAGTGACTCGGCTCTAGAATAATAAAAGCCATATAAATAAGTTGAAGAAAATATGACAGTAGGTATATCCATCGTCGTATTAAATACTAATATTAAGCACTTTATCAAATATGTACATAACATGTATTCAATACTGTATAGGTCATGGAATGGAAAATGCAGTTGAGAGAACGAACGGCTCTTTTGTTTGATCGGTTGCCACCCTTTTATATTACGACGGGCATAGGACGATATGGGCAGATTGCATGAGAATGATATCGGTACAACTGCTAAAGTTCCAAAATGTTACTTGGGAAATGAGGTGGTTTAAAGTTATTTTTTTTTTATAAATCATATTTCGCATTTTAAAAAATAATAAGGTTGTTAAAATTATGTTCTATCTGTGTAAGCAAATGAAATATAGAAATTCTCTATTTTATCCAAATGGCGTTTTAACAGTCATACCTTTCCACTGACGATATATTGTGTAAGAATCTCAGAACAATTGCTTTAGTAATTGCTCTGAGGTAAGAATGTACTGAAGTGATGGCTGACAGAAGGAAATGAAAGGAAAATACATATACCTATAGGTAAGAAGTAGATTCTTTATTTCCTTTTAGAAAATGTACAACCAATTTTGAGAATCATATTCTAACCATAAATAATAAAATTCATGTTACGATTTAAAGCGCTACGAGCTTACCTAACTAGACAATCCCATAAAAAATAAAATCACATATAAACTTTTTGGGGACAAAAAATGTAAAAATTCCTGGTTGTGTGTTAACTCAAGCATAATAAATTTTTACATAAGAATTTTGAAAAACTTACGAATACCTTACGTTCTGATGGGTATCCCGACGTATTTGACATGATTATAATTTTCCGTATAAAATATTTTTCCATACGTGGTCATTTCTCGTATTAAACGAGAGGGAAGAATATTGAAATTCCAGCCTCTTCCACGGACCACTATTCATAGATGAGAAAACCGTATTAGACCGTGCATATTGCGCTTTTATATTTTAGCATTTGGTTTTATAAATAATTTAATGTTATGTAGATGTATTAATACAATATATATACACTATACAGTGGTAGGTTTCGTCTGTCAATTATGATATAAAAAAAGCTGCAAATAAAAATATTCATTTGTTCACTATAATAAATAACAAGTAATCTGATTGAGAGATTTTCCGTAGTGGAAAACGTATCGATGCGCCCTCACAAAGAATTCAATTCAATATACTCAGCACCCGATCGCATTGTATGTGTCGATATTTATACAACGTAGGATTTTCACTATTATTTTTGAACACGATCGTTTTCAATTTTTTATACAATCTCTTTTTATGTTGTTTTAACTAGGCCATGACTGTTGACAAATTAATAACCTGATATGATAATCTGATACGTCTGCATTTTCGAGGATATTGAGGAATAGGACAGACATAATTCTGTGTTCGGCGAATAGGTATGAAAACAAAGCTTAGACATGATCGGTTGCGCGGGTTACAGTATGATGGAAGACTTTCTTAGTATAGTTTCCGGAGAATTTATACCACTGAAGCACGGAGTCGGCCAAATCCAATGATAGCTTATCGTTGAGAAAGGGAACTTTTCTTCATATCGCCACATTCATTGTTTATATAAGTATTCATTTTCCCTATTGCTGTTACTTTCTGAAGTTATCGAAAGAATGCACATCAGTTTTAAGTATTAAAGTAGTCCTCGATTCTTTTAAAATGTATGTACAATAAATTTCAACTTGATGAATAATAACAGAATCTATTAACAATTTTATAAACTTGTAAGGTGGAAAGCTGTGTAATTAGATACGAATTAATTTATATCTTATCTTATCTATATTTCTGACTCTCCGTTCGACTCGACGCTCCTATTCTCAAGACGTTCCTGTCACCCCGATACATATGTACATTACGTTAACACTCCTGTCGCCTTGACGGTCCTATTTACGCGACGCACCCGTCACACCGATACATCTATTACCCTGACACTCCTGTCGCCTTGACGGTCCTATTTACGCGACGCACCTGTCACCCCGATACATCTATTATTCTTACACTCCTGTCGCCTTGACGGTCCTATTTACGCGACGCACCTGTCACCCCGATACATATATTATCCTGACACTCCTGTCGCCTTGACGGTCCTATTTACACGACGCACCCGTCACCCCGATACATCTTTTACCCTGACACTCCTATCGCCTTGACGGTCCTATTTACGCGACGCACCTGTCACCCCGATACATCTATTATCCTGACGTTCCTATCGCCTTGACGGTCCTATTTACGCGGCGCACCTGTCACCCTGATACATATTTCAATACATATTTTAAACTCTAACACTGTTAATGGACGCTTATGCCTCGTGTTACCTTTCGAATGGCGTACAAAATTCATGTCGGGGTCTTAAATGTATACATATTTCAATATTATAAACAGTCCTATATTTTCGCTGAAACATCTTAAACACGGTCTTCGATTCCATTCCGAGACTTTGCTGAATGCCTTAAGAATGCGAGATTTAAGACGTTACTTCGAGAAAATGAGCTGAAGGACTCAATTTCATACAAATTCGCAGAATGCTTTTAACATAATTCTCTTATTAATTGCAAATTATTAAGTGAATAATTTATATGATTTGAATATGCTATTATTCCCATTTCTATTCTATAATGTCTAATATGTCTTGATATATTTTCTGATTTGCAGTGAATGAATTTTTACAAAAAGCCATAGGTAAGCATGCGTGAAGTGAGCTGTAAATTGCTGGTTTTATTGTAGATTGTTTACTTACAAATAGTGAAAATATATTTCATTTTATTATTCGTTTGTTCTTTTAGTTAATGGCACTCAGTTAATGCTGTTCACTGACATTGATTGATTAGATAGCGATCCGCCCCGGCTTTGCACGGGTGCAATGCAACGGGTGTAGATGTACTAAACATAATAATAAATATAAATAGCGTATGATGCTCGCTCATAAGGTAGCTTTCGATTGGTAATTTTTAAAATCGGTCAAGTAGTTTTTGAGTTATATCGTAAAATACAAACAAAGGAATCATTCCTCTTATAATTAACAGGAATTATTCCTTTGGTAAGCTATCTATATTAATATTAATTAGTATAGATAGCATGAGTTGAAAGCTACCTCGATATTTATGCATTCTACAGTATTTACAATTTAAAAAAAAGGTACATCTTGTTTTGTATTTTAAATCATTTAATAGTGTAGAAAAGAAACACACCTTTTGAGTGTCTAAAAATATTTCATACTATCCTTACAGTTATTGATGAAGTTAAAATAATGACCTTATCTTTATGATAGTAAGGAATTATTTTACGATTGTTTACGACCAACAGTAAAAAATAGAATTCTGATCTTAATTCGAATCTTACTGAACGCTAAAACTTGAGATCATCTCTATTGCCCGAAATATAAAGCTTCTGATTGTAGCTTTTTGTGTCATTAAGTGCCGAGATATTTACATATATACATACATATATATCACGCCTCTTTCCCATTGGGGTAGGCAGAGATCACGGAATTCCATATGCTCCGATCCTTACATACCACTTTCGCATAACAGGTAGCAAATATCGACTTCACTCAGCATACGATGGTGCGAATCAACGGCACAACAAGAATTTTCATTCATGAATAAATCACTTTTCAAAATAAATAAACAAGCATGTGGCACGTGAATATACGTAAAGAAATAATTCTAGTACATCCCAAAAACTTTAAATACATATATCTTATGTGTGGGAAATGGGAACCATGCATACATATTATATGCCAATGATAAACTAAAACTCAATCCGTTTACGTGAAGATTCTCAATACAATATTTCTATTCGATATTCGATTTCTCAATATAATATTCTCAAACCCTTGCACGGTAAACTTTAGTGGTTTTTTCAAATGTCTAAATTAATAATGTACATATATGTATCTTTCTTTAAACAATAAATAAATTAAAAAATATATATTTATCATTTAATAGTATACTATTTGTTCAAACCATATTTCTAAGCCGAATCTGATTATGTTTCGTAACTAAAAGCCCAATCACTTATACAAATAATGTTGCTTGTTATTTTAAAACAGTTATACGGTTTAAGAACAATGATAGAGGCGAATCTTCGCTCCTCCAGAGCTTTCATACTCAAATACCAATTTAATACCAACCTAGATAAATGTGTATTGTTGATCGAAGGTCACAATGCTCTAATTGTTCTTTTCCCCTTTCCAAATTCTGCGTAACTTAAACTGTTTTATGTAGGTAAATTACCTATTTTTTATTACACTGACACAAAATAAGGATTTTGGCAAAGGAGGGGAGTAGATTGAGACGTCTAGGCGAGTATAGTTGGCAAGCTATCTGACATGCACTTGGAAAGGAAACTGTACCAATGCCAGAATCGCCAGAATGGCTTGATATGTCGGAAACCTCTGACCGTCTTTTCTCAAAATGGAAAATAGCATCCCCTTGCAGGATTTTATGGTTCAATTAAATGTCCAGATAGCTAGTGTCTCAACGCTTTCTCACGACACATACGAAAGCACCCTCTTGCGGACACAAGGGCCTTTAATAAGGTCCCTAACATACGCTTTGAGCAGTGGTATCGAAAGTAAAAAAAAACAATAAATTTGATGAAATCTCGTTATTTTAAACTGGGAATATAAACAGTATACGGTAGGTAAAAATCGGTAGATTCGAGACCACTGCTTTTGAATACTCGGTTGGTCTGAAATAAAAGGAATTTCATAGATTAAATTTCTAGTAGTGTATAAAAATAACATTTCAAAATGACATAATCCCGAACTTGGAAGTGCACTTCAACCTTCAAGGGCTTTTAAATAAAAATGTTATGCGAGAAACAGTAAGAAGCCATTTCTCTAATGTAAGTAAACATTTATTCCGCTGTAGTATCCTGAAGCGTTTTAAATATGTATTTATTTGCAGCTCTTAAATGTTATTTTCTCGGCAAATAAACGTTACTCGTTTTTTATGAAACGCTTCTTTGACGAAATGTGTTAGCGTTAACGTATGGAGAAAAATTGTTTTCAAACCGAAATCGACTACTATTTCTTAGACTGTTTTTACAATTTAATAGCAATATTAACAACATTTTCATACATGTATATCACGCCTCTTTCGCATTGAGGTAGGCAGAGATCACTGAATTCTGTATGCTCCGATCCTTGCATACCACTTTCGCTTCATCAATGCTTTCTAACATGCTCGTCGCTCAATAATTTAATCGTATTAATATTATGTATTGTGATATATGAAGCTGTCAACTAATCCTTAGACCAAACTGGAAATGCCCATAATAAATCAGGACGGAATTACCTATAATATTTATCCCACTTGTTTTAAGATATAGTAACACAATGTTTATGAAGCTGTCAACTTTTTTCTCCTTAAACCAAACTGGAAACGCCCATAATAAATCAGGACGGAATTACCTATAATATTTATCCCACTTGTTTTAAGATATAGTAACACAATGTTTATTGAAAGGCCAAAACACATTTGAAGCCGTGATTCAACGCTCAAATATGCATGGCAATTTTGAAGGTCTGATTTCAGTCACTTCAAATGTTTCATTTGAAGGCAGAATAACCAAATCCTCTCAGTTCTATTTAAAATAGAATTTGATTTATTATAAAATAGTTGAACCATAGAATGTACGAATATTTTGTAGAATAGCCTCGTTTCCAACAGATTCGCGAACACCTGGAGCCCTCGGAGATTTTGGCATCGCTGCTGGCAGCTATAGCCCATGACATGGACCACCCAGGTGTCAACCAGCCGTTCCTCATCGCCACCTCGAATCATCTTGCGGCGCTCTATCAGGTATGTTTATTTCATGATTTGCCTGCACAAAGCCTAATCTATAATGCAAATAGCCTCTGTATATTTAAAAGAGTATGTGATTTACTATAAAACTATCAACGCGCCACGGCTTCACACGGGTACAATGTAGATGTACTATACACAAAAATAGTGTACGGGAGGAATTTGGATACGTATTAAAACAAAGACATCTCTAGTATGACTCCACATTTATTATATAAAACATGGATTAAATATCAATTTAATTATGTTACACGTGGAACGTTTACATACACAGATATACTTATACACTACACGCCCCTTTTTCAGAGAAAAAAAAATAAACATAAAAAAAAATAAAAAAAAAAAAACTATACAAAAGTTAACTAAAGATACACAGAAAAAATAAATTCCTTAATCACAAAGTAAACTAAGAGTTATACAATTTTGTCCTATTCTTATGAATAATATCTAATTTATTATTTTTCAATATTTCTACATTAGGTGATAAATCTCTAACAACTTTATAAGGACCCGAATATAAATCATCAAACTTATTACCTACTTCATTTCTTACTAATATTAAGTAATTTGGAGAATATTTTATAGTATTTGTATATTTATCATAATTTGTTTTCCTTTTAACCTTACTAATCAGTAAATTATCTCTTGCTTCTTTTTGTGAAAGCTGTAAACGATATTTCAGTTCAAATGGATAACTTTCATAATTATATATCGGTTCTACCATATTTTTACTTAAGTTACTCGGTAGAATACACCTCTTACCGAACACTAATTTGTAATGCATAAACTTTGTCTCTGAGTGTACTGATGTATTATATGCAAAACACCAAAATGTAAGCCAATCACTCCATGTCTCAGGATATTTATCGCTATGTATTCTAAGAAAAGAATTTAAATGTTTGTGAGACACTTCTAATGCTCCTATACTTTGGTGGTGATATGCTGTAGAATGCAGCTGTTTAATTTGTAATAATTTACACATTTCTTGAAATGTAGATGACATAAATTCCTTACCTCTGTCGGTCGCAATCTCCTTGGGAATTCCATATCTAAGAATAAAATTACTAACTAAAGATTTTGCTACTTCGTCTGTCTTTTTGGAAACTAAAGGATATGCTTCAACGTATTTAGTAAGTTCGCATTGTAAAGTGAGTATGTAAGAAAAATTATTATTATTAGTTTCTAAAGGTCCTACAAGATCTAAAAATATTTTTTCAAAAGCCGAATGAGCCGTAGTTGTAATATTCATGGGTTCTTTGATAGGTGTAGAATGTTTAAGTCGTTGGCATTCATCACAACGTTTTACAAAGTCTTTTACATCTTTATCAATTCCGGGCCAATAATAATATTTTTTAATATTATTTGACATCCTTCTCATACCAGCATGGCCACTACTGGGTAAAAGATGGAAATCATTTAATATAACACGCCTATCATCTTTCTCTTATCTTTCTTTTATAATACATATACGTGGTCCGGACCTATCTACCATTTTATCTATCTCTTCTAATAAATTACTAATAAAAACTTCATTTTCGTTTCTTTTAACTATACAAACTTCCTCAATATTTAATTATTTACACATTTTATCTAGTTCTCTCACGAATTCACCTCGTGTAATACGCGATTGAGAATCTAAAAAATTTATATAAATTGTTCTCTTACTGCCTACATAACATAATACTTCACTTTCTTGACTTATAATACCTTCTTTATTCATTTTATGATACTTTTTCTTATCAATAAATACTAACTCAACTGATTCTTTCGGTTTTATATGTGACCCTATGACTTTTGGTTGATCAGGCCAATCATCTGAGGGTACCATATCAACAGAAGAATCTCTAAATTTCCTAGCTTGTGCACGTGTTAAAACGTTCACTACATTGTTCTGTATTTCTTTAAGTTCGTTCAACGATATCCGGGATAAAGCATCTGCAGCGTTATTATTACAACCTTTCACATATTCTACATCGAAATTATATTCTTCTAAACGTAGCCTGAATTTCATTAATCTAGTCGATGGATCTTTCATGTTATAAAGATAAATCAAAGGTTTATGATCTGTACGAATTTTGAAATATCGACCATACAAGTATGGACGAAAATATTTTACCGCCCACACTATAGCTAACAGTTCCTTTTCTATTACAGGATAATTCTTTTCCGCTTTATTTAAACTCCTACTAGCGAACGCTACGGGACGTCCATCTTTATTTGCTAAAATTGATCCTATCGCATAATTAGATGCGTCTGTTTCAATGATAAAATGATTTTCTTCTGAAAAATTAGGATATTGCAAAATGGGAGGAGAAATTATTTTTTCTCTGAGAGTCTCAAATGCCTGCTGACATTTTTCATCCCAAACAAAAGAAGCATTATTTTTACTAAGTGCATTTAGAGGGTGAGCTATTTCTGCAAAATGTTGTATAAACTTTCTATAATAATTTACAAAAGCTACAAATCTCCTTACTTCATCACAAGTTTTTGGACGCGGATAATTTTCCACTGTATTTTTTTTTTCAGGGTCAGGTTGTATACCCTTATTTGATATCGCGTGTCCAAGATACAATATTTCTTTCTTTAAAAAGTCACTTTTAGATGGGTTCAATTTTAAATTAACTTTCCTTATCCTTTCAAAACCGTCTTGTAAATTTTTATTATGTGTTTCTAAATTTCTACCAAAGCAAATTAAATCATCCAAATATATTAAACATTTTTCATAAGTGAGTCCTGCTAGAGCTATATTCATCATTCTAGAAAAAGAACTTGGACTCGTCTTTAAGCCCATAGGCATGCGAGTCATTTGAAACTGACCAGAAGCAAATGCTGTTAATTTACGGCTATTTTCATCTTATTTCACATTATAGTAACCTCGGTGCAAATCTAAATGACTAAAATAAATGCTACCTGATAAAGACTCTAATATTTCTGTTATATCTGGTAAAGGGTACTTATCATCTACTATACAGTTGTTCAATTTTGTGTAATCGATAACTAATCGCCATTTTTTAGCATCTGTTGTGTCAGATTTTTTCGGTACTAATAACACAGGGCTCGACCATTCACTTTTACTTGGTTCAATTATTCCTTCCTTAACCATTTCATCTATTTGTTTTTTAACTTCATGTTTCTGAGCATGTGGTAGTCTATATTGCTTAGAAAATAATGGTGTAGTACCTGATTTTAAAGTTATGGTATGTGTATAAATATCAGTAGTACTTAACTTATCCCCTGGTAAATAAACTATATCTGCATATTTGGCACATAAATCTCCTATAGATGTCTGTTCCTCGTCATTCATATGAGAAAAATTTACATAAGAGAACAACTGTTTAACTCTATCTGCCTTGTTCTCTATTGTATCAAAGGAACATATGTTGTAATCGCTTAATCTATGAATATCAAAATTAAATGCTGATAAAGTTCTAAATTTGTCTGTGGTATTTAATATTTTAATAGGTATAACACCGTTAACAGGAGAAGCTATGGAACTAGCTAAGTAAACACCGTCCTGTATCTCTGCCGAACATATTACGCACCCTTCATCAAATTCTGACTGAATATAATGAATAGATTCGGTTCTAGCCGAAATTTCTATTGAATTCCTATTTTTATGCGTAATTGGTAAGCTAATGGTTCTATTCATACTATCCCGAAAGTCAAAATATTTGTATCGAAATTTAAAACCGATCTAAATCTTCTTAAAAAATCACGTCCTATGATACCGTTCGACGTAATAGGCAATGTATTAAAAACATAAAACTTATGACTCATAATTAAATGATCACTACTCAATTGCAAATACACGTATCCTATTGCATGGACTTTGCCTCCTAATCCGTTTATAATAATATTCTCTTCGTATAAAGTTAAATTTTGCTCTACTATATGACTATATTTAATTGCACATAATGATGCACCAGAATCAACTAAAAAAGAAAATAACTTGCCATTCACTGAAAAATTCGTAAAACAATCACTATAGCATGATAAATTGTATGTTCTTTACTTTTATTAGTCACGAAAAAACGTTATATCCGATTTTGAAGTTTGAGGCTCGTCTTTTGGCAATGAATTTATATGACGTTCGTCACTTATAACGTTAACATTAGGTTGTCGGCATATCCCTTGATTTCCTCTAGACTTACCTCTAAACTGCTGACCGCCGAAGTGACGACCTAGGGTCGTAAACCGCGGATACCATCCTCGCTGATTCCATACTCGCGGATTCCCTTGATAACCTCTTCCTTGTCCCCTATATGGAGATCGTGAGTTGTGAGGCCGTGGGTTCGAGAAGCCTCTTCGGTTTCCTCTAAAATTAAATTTCGCACCTCTGTTATTATAATAAAAAGTATTATGCATACCCATAATTTCGCCTGAACCTGACGCATTGGAGACCTCCTCATCTAGGGCCGCTTGGATCGCATCATTTAATGTGTGAAAGTTTCTGGCTGCAATTATAGTGCTGAGCCTACGATTCCGCAAGCCGTCGGCAAATTTTTTAATAGCGATATTTTCATTTAAGGGCTTCAAAATATTATAATTTTCTGAATTACCATTCGCTTGCGAAATTGTTAGGTCCACAAATAATTCTGATAATTGTTTTCCAAAATCTGAAATAGTTATTTTGTTTAATATTTTCTATTTTACTCGAAATTTCAGTTGCCGCTTTTCGAGGAAAAGTTCTTTTCTCATTTATTTATTTTATTTTAATTTATTTTATTTAAACGTTACAAAATTACAATAAAGCCTTGGCAAAAAATTCATTTTAACATTCAGATAATTTAATAGTATAACAATCATGGTAAAATTGCCGAATAGCCGATTCTTAGAGTAGTATAGTTTAATTGACCTAATTATAAGACAATTACAATATATTCTGCACAATTTTAACAATAATAGTAGTATTGAGAGATTGAAACTGTACTGACCACAATTGTTATAATAATTATTATTTCTATCACTGCGACATACACTGACACACCAAGTTAATTGAACACAATAATCTTTAGGCAATCTGGGGGTCGGTAGGTTCCACGCCCGGTCCAGACCCGAGGTAGCGATCCAGGTCTTTGGTGGTCTTGATGAGAAATGGATACTTTCCTTCAGCTTTCCGTATAAATATACGGCCATTATTTGTCCAACAGAATTTGTAACCACCTTGGACTGAACGCCTCCTTGCTTCCCGAAAAAGCATGCGGTTTGCCTTAGTCAGGTGCTCATTAATGTAAATTTTTTGTCGGGGCCCTTGCATGTTCATATCTTCAGATGACAGGGTGCGGCGGCTTTTTGAAGCCTTAAGTATTTCGTCTCTTTTTGATTTTCTAAGCAGCTTTACTACCACAGGTCTGGAGAGTTTAGGATAGTTTAGGATATCATCATATCATATCGGCAATTAAAGCGTTTACACTTGAATAATTAGATTTCAACCTTAATTTTGCACCTTGAGACAATCTACTTTTCAACACAAAATTAATTAAATTATTTTTACAAACATCATTTTCCAAAAGAGAGTTATAATAATCAATATTGTCAATTAATTGTTTCGTATTAGCCTCTGTATCTGTCATACAGGGCAATAAACTCAAAGCCGTCTTTAGATCAAAAGTATTCATGGTCACAATATTATTTTCACAAATTAATTCCTCAATTTGACATAAATCTACAATTTCGTTATATAATGTTAAAAATTGTTTTCAAAAACTTTGTACAATAGGGTCATCATCATCGTCTTTTCTTAACTTCAAATTATATTCATTTAACCAACATAAATATTGCGAGTAAACTTTATTTACTTAACTCAATTTATTAATTAAAATATTTCCTCGCCTTCTTTTTGGGCCTATTTGTATTAAATAAGTTCTTATTTCTTTTAATTCATTATATAACGACTGTAAGACAATAGCCATAACTTATCATACAAAAACTTTTTATACATTATTTGAGTAAATATTATGTAACTTATATGCGTACAATTATTATTTTTAATATCACTAAAGTCCACTATAAATGTCCATTATATATTTTTTTCTTGAAAATATGTACTTTCCTAAACCACAAACCTTATATCGCGCACTTAATATAACACATTTTACTAAACAACTTGAAAAATTTTATTCGGAGCCTGCGCTTCTCTCTCGATAGGGCCGGTAACCATCGCAGGGCGTCGGAAGAAAGAATTCCTCAATTTATTTGTCTTGATATCCATCGCATATGGCTTTTTTTATAATTTATATATGCAAGGTACAACATTCCCAGACACACACATACCAGTATAATTAGCAGCAATAGCTTGGTGGTAGATAAATGCTCTTGTATTTCATCTGCTGTAGCCTGGTTTACACCTCCTGCAGCATTCTGGGCGATTACTACTTCTTGTGACTTCTGATTTCCCATATGAATTTTCGTTATTTCCGTACCACACAAAAATTAAAACGACTAACTCGTAAGTCCAAGTAATTACTTTTAACTTCGCCATAATTCAATAATTAATAATTGTTCAATCACATCGCAACACAAATTCGAATAAAATTCCACTCCTTTTATGGCACGGTGTCGGATAACCGAGACGCGCTAGCCGCTGGCGGGGTCGCCATGTACGGGAGGAATTTGGATACGTATTAAAACAAAGATATCTCTAGTATGACTGCACATTTATTATATAAAACATTGATTAAATATCAATATAATTAGGTTACACGTGGAACGTTTACATACACCGATATACTTATACACTACATAGCTGATGTTGCTCTCTGATAATGTAGCTTTCTATTGGTGAAATATATTCTATTTTTCAAATCGGTGCAGTAGTTTTTGAGTTAAATCGTAACAAACAAACAAGTTTAGATGTTGTTGATGCAATAGTAAGTGATCACCACCGCCATAGACATATACAATTCCAGAAGGCTTGCAAGTGCATTGCCGAACACCAGAAGTATCTCGTATACAAAAATTTAATCTATGCAGATGTGCGGCTGCCTACTCTTTCCTATTGAAAATTGCTCGTTTTAATTATGATAATAATATTTTTAAACAGACCTTTAATCTAAACCTTCAAGAAAAACAAATTAAACAGCAAATATCAATTCTTTCTTTCAACTTTGTGAAAATTCAAATAGGACAGCTGTTACCTTTCAATATATCGCGTTTTAATGCGGTAAAAGTTATTTTATTTAGGTTACATACCTACCTTATTTATATAAAACCTACGTAATAGTAACATATGAAATAAAAATTCAAAACATAAAATAATTTTACTCCAAGCTAGAAAAAACATGTGGAATAACATGTTAAACATTATTCAGGCTGTCGCGTTTTGTGAATACATTTTCTAAAATTCATCAGAGAGTGAAGTATACGGCAAATAAAAATAAAAGTATTCGAGAGACATGTTTCGCTACTAGCTGGCTTGTAAATGAACTTGTTTGTACCACTGGACTGTTAATTAAATCCTATTCAACATGAATGCGACTCAACATCTCTAGTATGTTTTGTAAGAGCGATGTTTCAGACGTCGTCATTGGATTTCTATTGAATGCATCCGCACTCTAATTGCTGATGTGTCCTAGATCTATAAATAGAACGTTATACTTGATGATTTTTTTATAGAATACTAGCAACACGCCCCGGATTCGTTTGAGTGCAATTAAAATGTACTATACGCAAAAATAATAATAATAATAAGAAAAAATTACCTTAGATATACAACTAATATCGCCGTAATTAATATTTTCGATGTGATATATTTATGTATTAGGTAATTTAATCCCTAAACTTTTAAAATTAAATTTAACTTACAACTTCATTTCATACTTACTGGGTTTCAGCGCTATATCTCGATATGTCAATCGTGACATGCATTGGCCTTAAATTATGTCAAGAATCAATCAAAATCGGGAGTCTTTACGACCAAGCCTTAATGTCCTTAAGCTATGTTCTCGTATATTTTTAAAAGAAGTTAATATTGTCTTTTATTAACGCGAGTATCACACATTTAAATAAAATAATGTATACCGGATTAAAACGCGATTTATTGTTTAAATTATTTATCCCGACGTTTCGGATGCTTTTCAGCAACCGTGGTCGCGGGAGACTGGTTGCTGAAAAGCATCCGAAACTTTTTAATCCGGTATACAGTATTTTATTTAAAAGAAGTTGTTCAGTTATTCGTAGTAATTCTCCGAGATATCGTCTCGGAAATATGTTCATACTAGCGATCCACCCCGGCTTCACACGGGTGCAATGTAGATGTAGGTACTGTAGGTACAAATCGCAAAAAATAGCCTGTGTTGCTCGTTGATAATGTAGCTTTCTATTGGTGGAATAATTTTTAATATTGGTTGAGTAGTTGTGCACATTGCGCGTTTCGATTTCAGTCTATGGATTTCCGAATGCTCGAAGTAAAGAGTAGGTCGACAGCGCATCATTGAGTAATTTTCTGTGGCTGAGGTATCACCAACCATCAAGTGAACCTCATGCTCGTCTGTCGATATCTAACATAAAAAATGTTAACAAACAAACTAATCTTACCTCTTAATATTAGTATAGATCAGCAATCATTTACGGCAGAAGAAATAGTTGCAGGAAAGTCGAGATACTTATTGAATGGCTTTGTCCGCAGAACACATCGGTTCTGGAGAATCATCACTGGCGGTCGGCCATCAGCTGCCTCATTCAGAGCGGGCTGCTGGACCGTGACACCAGGATAAAGTTGGAGAAGCAGATCAGCTCGCTTATCCTCGCCACTGACATTACTCGCCAACAAGAATACTTGAGCAAGTTTAAGGTAAGCAAAATCTATATAAAAATACGCGCCTTTAGAACTTCCATTCAATGGCGGGCCATCCATACAAGCCCAAAAGCCCGGCTTGTCGGCTTAAACGTAATACATGTTTATATATTACTTATATAATTACGTTAAGGGCGTTATTCTTTTCCTTTTTAAGGTTGCAGTAATAGGGCAAGCCGGGCTTCTGGGCTTGTATGGTGGTCTCGCCACTGCTTCCATTGAAGGCGGTTAAAAAGAATTCCAATTGAAGGATAGCTTTATTCGACTATTTTTGAATGAACATTTTTGAAAAATCGGAATATCATTCCAAGAAAAGCAATTTATAAATTCGCTTTCTTATTTTGGATATTTTAATAAACATATTTCAAGTGTTAACTGCCCTCTGTCCTCCTTGACCAAACAATTGTTTTTATACCTTGTTTTTGAGACTTGGGATTTCCTCTCTTAAACACGATAATATGTCTAAATGTGTATGTGTGTATATGCATTACGGGAAGTCATAAACGCGCGTACAGAGTATTAAAATATATTTTTATATTAATAAGTACGTCTAAGTATCCCATTGTTATCTTACGTCGAAGAACTCCAATCCTTTTTATCGTCGCCGTGTTAAAAACCCTTCTAATCCTATCTTACTGTTTATATATAAAAATATTCTAAATATAATTTACTTCGCAGGGAAGTAAGAAAGTATAAAAATACTTTTTTCTTTAATTTAAATAATGTGCAGCTTATTTATTCAAATAGATCCACAACATTGAAATATTACGGGATTATAAGTTGAGAATCCTTGACGGGATCGTTGGCACGTTCGGTAGAACGGTCGTGGGTTCGAAACCCACCGAGACGACATGTTTATTATAATTTTCTGTAAGTCTGTAAGACATGCTTTCCCACGTCTGGTAACTTCGGTCATTGAACGGTTGGGAGGAATATCGAGATTCCGACCGGGTAACGAATCACCGTTCATAGATGGAAAAACCGTGAAGTGCATATTGCGCGTTTCGGTTTCAGTCTAGAGATTTCCTAATGCTCGAAGTAAAAAGTAGGTCAAGAGCGCATCATTGACTGATGTTCTGTGGCTGAGGTATCACCTACCATCAAGTGAACCTCATGCTCGTCTGTTGATATCTAACATAAAAAAACGGGTTGGAAGCGGGTGGGAAAATTTTCGACTTGGTGACGATCATTATTTATTATTCTTCTTTCTGCCATATTACCTTTTTTCCTCCTTTTTGACCTCAAATAGGTCGGCGCAGTATATAACCTTTTTCCATTAAATAAAATTCCAAAAAGGTTATGACTTGATGATATGTTTGAAGGATGTGACTTCAGTCGAAATACAATTAATCCATCTTTGGAACCATTGTACATAGATGGAAAATCCATAAACCACATTTTCATGCACAGTTTCTGAATCAGTCTAGGTTTCTGTGCTCAGCATAAAAAATAGATCGACAGCACATCAATGAATTATGTCCTGTGGCTAAGATATCCATGAAATAAACATAAAGCTCGCCTGTCGATTTCCGATATAAACAAAGATCTTATTCTTTGGGAATGGGTTGAAAAGGTTGGGCTCTTAATCTATTTACGGCACAAAAATTCATAGAAATCCCCGCATTTCGCAAATAAAGACGTTTTTTATTGAAGTGGTTTTTTATTGTAATGGTAATGCTTATCTCGATAAATACTATTTATAATAATAAGGGAGTATAATTCTGAACTAAATAGAAATTTTCATTCATTCGTTCTTATAATATTTTCCTATATTTACTATCATTGAACATTCTAAGCTTGTGGTGTAAATTGTTATATGTTTATATAAAGAAACACCTTCTTGGCTGGCATAAACTATAATGTATATATGACCAATTCTGAAATATTACCTACCAAACAAAAAAATAATCATCCAAATAACTCACGGAGTTATCGCGTAACAAACATGCAAAAAAACACAGACGAATCGAGAACCTCCTCCAATTTGAAGTCGGCTAAAAATAACCTAGTACCTCGTCAGCGTTGGGTTAATGAAAACTACGAGATTGTAAGTCCGCGAGGTAAGTGGAAGTCCAAATGGAACTGAATCCGGCATGCAATTATGAAACGTCAGAGTTAAATTAATTTTGTGCATCGGACGGCTATTTAATATACTCGTCAAGTGGTTTTTAGATTGAACGTCGGAAGTTTGTTGTGATTGAATTGGTGAAAAGTGGGACTCTAGGAATATTAGTGCACTTTGCATCAGAGAGTCGTGGGTTTTACTGTCGTTGAGTCTGATATGTTTATATATTTACTAGCGAACCGCCCCGGCTTCGCACGGGTCTAGATTTTTTGACAAAAAAAAGCAGGGGTTGGTGATAAAAAAGTAAAAATTTAGGGTTGTAGGTATTTTTTAATGCCACATTATAAAAAAATAAAAACAAAAAAAATCGTCCAAAAATAAAAATATTTGTGGGTGAACAACCCTTATCACTTAGGGGTATGAAAACTAAATAGTAGCCGATTCTCAGACCTACTGAATACGCATATAAAATTTGGTAAAAATCGGTAAAGCCGTTTCGGAGGAGTACGGTAACTAACATTGTGACATGGAAATTTTAGATATTAGATATTATACTAGCGATCCGTACTGACTTCGCACGGGTGCAATGTATATGTACCTACACAAAAATAACCTATGTTACTTGCTGATAATGTAGCTTTCTATTGGTGAAAGAATTTTTGAAATCGGTCGAGTTGGTTTTGAGTTTATTCATAACATACAAAAATCCATAAAATCTTTACTCTTTATAATATTACTAGTGATCCGCCCCGACTTCGAACAGGTGCAATATCGATATCTTGCGAAATATACTTAAAAAATTATAAGAAAAAAAATAGCATAATGTTATCTATTGGTGAAAGAATTATTAAAATCGGTCGAGTTGTTTAGTCCAAATCTTTCCTCTTTATAATCTAAGTATAGATAAACATCCTTATCCTTATGTCTGGACGCCTCAATTGAATACATACTTACGTGTCGGTCAGTTTGCATGAATAAAACATATTGATAGTTTGAGCGTAGTAGATTGATCTAGGATTTCATCCCGGATAACTAACCCAATTTATTACACACTAACGAACTCAGGACAAAAGCTGACATACTAACAATGAACATCCTGTTTCATACATATGACTGGACATTTTTAACTGACAATCCAGTTAGGTTGAAAGTATCCGGCTAAGACCTGGACGAACAGAATAGAACCACTAACCACGTGAAAGAATCTCCGGCATCGGTAGTCGCTAATCATATCTAATATCGGAATTTCAATACAATATTTGAATTAACATCTTCAGAGAAGATTTTATAAAAGCGAAAAAAACGTTGATATTTTTATTACAATTATGCTATTGTAGTTAATAATTCTCCAACTTTGAACCTGATTTCCTTTTGGAATCATTTCAACAACAAAAAAATAGACGTGCAAATATTTCGCTACCCTGAAGAGGTTAATAATATTCTCCACTGTAAAATTTTAAAAATAACCAACTAGTTAGTTAGAGTTTTTGAGTAGCTAGTTCTCATTCGTAAGTTTAAACTTTGCAAATTAATTTATGTTGCTGACTGTACATAGTACTGGTAATAAAGTTGTTTGTGTTGATTCCAACTTTTGTATTTAACATTTAAAATGAGAAATAAATATTGCAACTAGCCGTGTTCACTTGTGTTGAATGTGTAATATATTTTTTTTATGTCAGATGTCGACAGACGAGCATGAGGTTCACTTGTTGGTAGGTGACACCCCAGCCACAGAACATCAGTCAATGATGCGCTGTCGACCCAATTTTTACTTCGAGCATTCGGAAATCCATAGACTGAAACCGTAACGCGCAATATGCACTTCACGGCTTTTCCATCTATGAACGGTGGTTCGGAATTTAGATATTCCTCCCACCCGATCAATGCCCGAAGTTACCAGACGTGGGGAAAATATGCTTACAGAAAATAATAAGCATGTGCTCCCGGTGGGATTCGAACCCATGACCCATCGTTGCGCACGGCAGGTGTTCTACCGAACGCGCCAACGAGCCCGTCAAGCTCGTGTGGTTATTCATTAGTTACAAAATTATGACGAGCTTCTTGGCGCGTTGGTTAGTAAAATAGGGTTTCAGATTCAACCAGGTCATGATTTCGAATTCCACCAGATCAAAAATGTTTAAAACTTTCTTACATGTGGCACCACACATACATCCATGTAAATATTTCACGCCTCTTTCCCATAGAGGTAGGCAGAGATCACGGAGTTCCATATGCTAGTGATAGTGCATTTTGCGCGTTTCGGTTTTAGTCTACCTATAGTTTTCCAAATGTTCTAGGTAAAGAAAAGGTCGACAGCGCATCATCTAGTATGTACCTGAGATTTAAATAAAATGTGGCAGTCTGCCGCGACCACGGTTGCTGAAAAGCATCCGAAACGCCGGCATAAATAATATAAATAATAAATCGCGTTTTAATCCGTTATAAAGTATTTTATTTAATGTGTGATACTTGCGTTAACAAAAGACAATATTATGTACCTGAGATATCACTTAACAAGGGAGAACCACGCTCGGCTGTCGATACCATAAACTAAATTAATGGACATTTCAGTGATTCCCGATTGGTTATAAAATACTTAGTTCAATTACTTTATTTTTAAATTTAAGTAGGCCTGGGCAATTATCTAAAAATGCGTGTTTTCGCCTCATTTATCTGGGATTTTATTTTCACCGTAGAGCAGCTTGGAGACGTACGACTTACGCCTTTCGGCAAATGGCTTCAAACGGGCGTCCATTTACAATATTGCCGTCTCACTCATACAAAATAATACAGCTGAAGGATAATCCGCGCCAGGAAAATTAGGAAAATTTTAATGGACAATTTTGAAATTTTTAAATAAAATTGTATTTTATTTTTTAGAAAGGATATTTTAACTTGTACAATCCAATGAATTATAGAAAATACTCAAAGTATGCAATAATTACGTACTATTAGCAATAAAATAATTTATATGTAAAATTTTCATGAAATTATCGCCAGATGACGTTCGGACGTTTCAGATGAATGAGATTTTGGGCATTTATTATGTATTTTTTCCAAAATGTATACATAGGTCATTGTATACAATCATATTCAATTTAGAATTAAAACTTCAGAATAAAATAAAATAAATTAATTTACATAGCTTATCTGCTAAAAAAACTGATAGACGCTCCTTTCAAATAATTGCCGACTAATCTGTTTGAATGTGTTTTTAAGTTGCAAATATTATATTAGCCTTTCTTTAACCTAAGTAGTACGAGGCGAACGTAAAAGACATTATTAGATGGGTGTTTTCTTACCAAGGCGTGCGCTTATACTCTCACGTAGCATCGGCAAGGATTTAGTTTCTATTCGTCTTGTTCGAAACAGTTTATATTATGCACAACTCACAGAACAGGTTTTGATTGTATGTGACATATACAAACATACACACACTATTGACTTAGCTTAGGAGCCTCAAACTTTGATAAAATGATAGTCTAAATAAAATACTTTATAACGGATTAAAACGCGGTTTATTATTTCGCGACATTTCGGATCCGTTAAAGTATTTTATGTAAATGTGTGATACTCGCTTTAATAAAAGACGATATTAAAATTATCGTCTGTAACTTGTTGATCGAAGTCTAACACAGAATTGGAAAAAACTTTATTATAAAACAAATTGTTTTATACAAGTGTTCTTTTGTTTTTTTTTCCTTTGGAGTAATGAATAATGAATTTCTAATTAATCTGGCCTAATATTCATTTGTAGAATATTTTAGAACTGCCTCAGCAAATTACATTCTATAAATAAATATTTTTTTGTTGTATATTGTCGATACCGACCACTCACTTTATTCCAATTAATGATTATAAATACAAATAAAGGATTTAGTGAGATTGCTTTACAGAAAAAACTGTTTTCAACATTTGTATTAATTATTCATTCCGACGTAGAATTATTCCAAAATAGACTTGACTTCATTAATTTCGAGGTATTTTGATTTCCAAATGTAAATTACTTACAATTTATTTTCCATTCATTCTCAATTAAAACGTCCATTTTGTTCTTAATAATTTAAACGCTCGAAACTTGTATTAAAGTGTGTTTTTAAACAGTGAAAAAACTATATTGTATTAACAACACTATTTATTAACTTATTTTTATTGTTATACAAACTGTTTTAAAACAACTTGTTTTAATAATACCAATAATTGTTATAGTTTGAAATCCGTAAGCGTGTTATAAAAAAAAGTGTACGTGCAAGTGCTAGTCTCCTGAGGTATGTGAGCGGCAGGGCGGGGGATATTTCTAAAAAAGTGTGTTTATTTTTGTTTAGCCCGGAAATAGAAAAAATTATATTATAATTTACCCGTTACATTAATTAAGACAGTATCTAACATAGTTATCCGGAGATTTATCTGTTCTCAAATATCTCGTATCTCCCCCGTCTCACCGCTCACTAGCACTTCCGCGCGGACAGCATTAGTGCGTGAATTCAGGCAATTTGAACTGTGAATGTAACTTATGGAAAACGGTTTTTATCTCTAACGTTGTTATTGACGCGGTGAAAGCCAGCATTTTTTTTTGTTTTTTAGTACACATTTAAATAAAATACTTTGTACCGGATTAAAACGCTATTTATTATTTATATTAAGACGTACAGACTGCTTCTTTTTCACGAATAGAAATCTATATCAACGAGTAACATAGGCTTTGCATCCGTGTGAAGCCTATGTTACTATTTAATACTAGCAAGCAAGCGAATAGATTCAAATTCAAAAATATTAGTGAGAGAAGTACTGTGTAGGTATTACTCGGATACACTGTTATGAAATAAATAAATGTTTCTAACTTTCTAGCGCCTAATATGATATTGCTAGGTTGACTTAAATATGTTTGGGATGAAATTAAAGCCCGAGGCAGCCAGTTTTAATGTAAACGGCATATTATTTTATCTGCGTATAAAACAAACTCAATATCCAGACTTTATAAATATAGAGTCAAACACTCTTTATTTTATATCCTCATATAGAGGAACGGTTGGACGTCACTGTATTTACATAACGGCTAATAACGCCACTCTTGCGATTAGCAACTCAGGCTCCGGGTTCGCATCCCGGGGAAACACGTTACAGGTAATGTTTTGGTCGGGCAGGGCACAGAAGGCTGATCATCTAAAAAAAGAAAATTGAAATAGACACAGAAATATGTCTGCCCCATGCTCCACTGGGGGATGCGGGAATTCATTTTTTTTGAATAATTGAAATAAAGGTATCTTCTGAGGACCGTCGGGGCCCCTTGATTCAGCGGGTGCCATGCACCGGATTGGTTGCATTGGCATAGCTACGTCACTGAATCGCAACGCATATATGTCACAAAATGCCTACCCCAGTGGGAAAGAGGCGTGATGTATATATATGTATGTATGTCACCAAAGTGATATATCAGATTTATTAAGAGTTTTAAATTAAAGTAATATTAAGAAGATTATTACCACCCAATATTACTCCTTATAAAAATACCTAAATAGTTTCATCGACACAAGTATTTAATGGAGATAATAAAATAATCTTACAGATTAAGCATCTATTAACACAAGAAATAAACAAACTAGTTAACCACGCCTTCAAACTGTCAAAAACTAATAAATCATTTCTGATTTGTTTTCTCTCTTCGGCTCTACGAGAAACTTCCGGAATAAGTGAATAAACTGCAAAGTCCGCATAGTATGACCATCAAGAGATATCTCGCGGACGAATGAAGACAAACTAAGATGAAGATATCTCGATATTTTATATCTCTTAATCGACAACTTTGATAAAAAAATATTATCTCGATCGACAAGTATCTCTACTTTTGACATTAAAAGTCGAATTTTAAGTGTAAGTGTAACGTTAGATCCGGAAGATATAAAGAGATAATCTTTAAAACACGAGAAAATGGTCGACAAAATTTTGTCGTGGTTGTCATGCGAGGACGTGAACATAGGGCAGTTGTAGGCATGCCGATATCGTTTTGGGTAGAGCAATTAAAAGTTTTTTTTCTATTAATGCCCTTTGGCCTATTCACGCATCAATGTATATTTGCTAGTGCAGTGGCAATTAAAAAGACGAAGAAAAAGGGGCCTTTATTGAAAAAATCAACTTTAAGAGATACAACATACTCTCCAATGGCATTTTGTATGTTGTTTCAATGCCTCTTGGCTATTTAAGTTTTGTTAGAAAAAATTGTTTTGTTTTTAGGTAATCTCTGTAAAGGTTTTTTGAGTTAATACACTTCCCTTCCCTCTCACTCCATCTCACATATTTATAGTCTTCAAACGTTGAACATTAGTTTCAACCGGGACTGCGGTGTAGAACCTGCTTCGTGAAATAAGAGGAAATAAAATGGCATCGTTTCAAACAAACATTCCCCGCTTTAGGAAAGTTTTAATTATTAATTCCCGTAATATCGTATTCCGGTGCAGTTGCCTGATATAAAACGAACGTAAGAGCACGCGTCGAACTTTTGCAAAAGAATTATTTAACTAGAATTTGTCTGCAGCTGAGCACGCTTCAATTCATTCCTGATTTTTTTGTATTTTTTTATTAAAAGGAAAAAGGAAGTGCAAATAGTATTTTTATAAATCTTAAAAAGATATGGTTGCACGGGTAACGTAATATCTGCCCTAGTTTTGATCTGTTGCTTCGTAGAATAAATCATCCGAACCGCAAATCTCATTTTTATAGTATTCAAAGCTCTGGAAATATTAATTCTGTGAAGATATCTTTAGCCAGCCATCTTTATAGTAATTGGTTTTTTTCTTCTTGTTTTCCAATTTATACTTTTTCAAAGCTTTTACTCGTTAAGATTTTGCTCAATTTCTTAGAAAGAAATAATATTTGTAATATTTACCTATTTTTATCGCTGCTATAATCCTATACTTTCCCAGCCGTGTTTGTTTCAAGAAATAATTAATTGCCCAAGATTATCTGTAAGTGGTTGGTAAAATGAAAGATTATTTTTTTGTTATATTTATTTTTACGAATGAAGATTCAGTTTCAAAATTAATTAAGTAAAACGATATTACTATACACTTTTAGATACTATCATCACATTTTTTGGGCACATGAAAAGTGCGTAGAGAGAGACATATTATTATGTTAGTATATAGCTGGGGCCAGCGACTTCGTTCTAGTCATGAGTTCGATATATCAAAACGTAACTTATAACGGTTATGTGTTACATACTATACCATATCGATATACTTATTTACATAACCGTTATCACGAAAACTTATCAAAACCATAACTAGCGCGCGAAAACATGATAATAAGTTATATTAAAACTCAATAACCACCATAACGAACAAAACACAAACGATATAAAACTTCCATATTCGTTATATCTCTTTCTAATTACATATTAGTGTACTGGTGTAAAAGAGATGAAGCGAATATGTCATAACTTACAAGGTTATGAATAAGGTTTAGTGTCTTTGACATTAAGCAAAGTTTGCCAAGTTTAAAATATTATCAGGAAATATTATATTTAATTATTATTTATAATCAAGATACTAAAAAATATGCTTAACAATTTTTTTCTGATAAAATTGTTTTTGACTAAATAATTACAAATAATTTCAATTGTGTCAAATTGATTTATAGTAACAATTAATAGTAACAAAGACAAAATTCTAAATAGTTGGTCAGGCGATCGATAGGTGGAGTGGAAGACAATTTGAGTTCGTTTCTAGTTTGCCCATATCATGTTAACGTTTGCAAACCTTACTAATTTATATCGATATCTGAAAACGGTTTTCGATATCGATATGAAAACTGTATATCGGTTACATAACCGTTTGTGAATAAAAACGAAAACGCCCATATCTACTTCGTTCGCACATCATTAAACGACGATACTTTTGTTCCTGACATCCAATTGAAAATAAAAAACGTTGTCGGTTCTACTGTTTTGCTAAGCTCAGCCCCTTAACTGTAGCGAGTTATAGTGCCTCTACTTCGCGGTACACTGTCATAATAACATTACTTATAGAATGGCGAGACATTTAGCTACGAATCAACGGTTTCGTAGACTCGAATGAGATCGTAGCGGAGCGTAGCGCGTAGACATATAGGCTACATTCATAACTAGTTAATAGTAACATGGTAATGTTTTCAAAATCATCTTGTTAACTACCGCCAGGTAATTTTGTACTAATCATAGTATTCTTTTAGTTCACTCAGTTTTAGCTCACTAGGATCGAAATTGCACGCGAAATACTGTCATCATTATAAAAGTATACCATTCATGTATTCACCTGTGTTATATATTTGTCTCAAACGGAGCATTAATTGTGGCCTCACTACGCATAGTTTGAGACGATAATTGTATTAAGGTGTTATCTTCATCGCTATTAATTAACCGGTTCAAACAGGTTAATTTAGAGTTCGTATCCGGAATCTATTGAATTTCACTAATGTATGTAAAGGTATGGATTAGGTCATAGGCATTATGCGAAGCGAGTATGTCATATAATATTCTCCATTGGAGATAACAGTTACTATGGGTACTACAGTAATAAATTAAAAACGTGTAATGTTCCCATATGTTACATTCAGAATGTTAAGGAAACATACAATTTTCCTTAGTCCTAGTATCAGTAACAGTGTTTGAAGCAAATAGTTTTTATTTTATATCAAATTTTTCTAGACTTATATGGGATGGAACCCACGAATCATCGAAACGAAAAGTAATTTTAAAACTATCGTAAATGAGCCATTAAAATCTATTGATGTACTTAGTACGGCTTTTGAAATAATATGTCTAGTGTTTTGCTTATTTGAGTAAAATATAACAGAATTAATAATATTATGTATTATAAAAGTACATTGACCTGTGTTCAATGAATCCGACGTAAAGAGATTAAATTTTGTTTAAAATACTCAATCAAAGAACGAATATAAGCTGCTCGGCGCAATTCTATTGAATTAAAGAGCTTTTAAACAATACAGTACGTTTATATTCACTGTCATATAACATTTTGCTATTGAAAGCATTGTTTATTTCATCAACAGATGATCATGGAGCTTACTTGATGGTAGGTGATACCTCAGCCACAGAATATCAGTCAATGATGTACTGTCGACCTTTTATTTCGAGCGTCCATAGGCTGAAACTGAAAGAAACAATATGCATTACACGTTTTCCCATTTATGAACAGTGGTTCGTAACTCTGTCGAAATTTCGATATTCCTCGAAAATTATAAACATACCTAGCGGCATTTGAACCGGTGACCCGACGGAATGCAAGGTAGGTTTTCTGCCCATTGAGCCAACATTGAATTATAAACTGATGAAATACGGAAAAAGAGTGAACGAAGATACTTTTTATCCCCATTTTTGCGACCGAAGCCGCAGACAAAACCTATTGTTTTATTAAGTTATTATAATTATTATCAAGTTACCCGGGAATAACTTTCATTCTCAAGAGAATTATCCTCGTGAAATCGTATCCAAACAAGCTTGAATAGATGTTGGAAGAACTCAACACCAGCCCTATTATTTGACCAACTATGAATAATTAATATTGTTTCCAAGTTTCACGGGAACTTTTATTTGAATAGTACAGGTAAAATTACGAACCGATGGTAAAAATGGACGATTAAAATAAAGAAGTTGATATTTATTTCGGTTTTATTTTCCGTACTGATACGATCTAGTTTTAAAAACGGAAAGGAACCTTAAAGACCGGCAACATACTCGTGACTCCTGATGATACGAATATTGTAAAAGGCGGTAATGACAACATGCGGTGAAAATCGTGTTTTCTAATTAAGGTTTTTTAAAGCTATAATTTGTTTTATTATTTTTATCAATAAGATAACATTTCTTTGATAATAAATAATTCATACGTTTACAAATACAACACTGTTTGTAAAAAAAGGGTAGTGGTTATAGCTTTACTCTAATGGTTTAACCCAATTGCCTTAACAAAATAGGTTAACACGACAATGATTCGATTAGTTTTAAAATAGGTAGGTACTGCGTTGTAAACAGCGCAACGATTTGTTGTGACCTAAATGTATCATAGAAGCGAAACCGAATTGTAAGCGCGCTATATTTTTATTTCCCTGTTTTTTAAATCTAATAATTAAAATTAAAAAGTATACTGTGATTACCTTAAGACAGCTTTAATATAGTTAAGATATGCCAAGGTTAATTTAAGAGCAATATTCTTGTAAAACATTAAGCACAAAAAACTGTAGCGACATCAACAATATGCGGCTACAATCAGCAGAGACGTCAATAATCCTGAATCGCGCTATCAAAGATTCTCAGAGTGTTGAGTAAATAAGGCTACAGACATACATATAGAACTTTATAGTTGTAGTCTATGACATTACGATCGACCAGTCAGTGGTTCCACTGGTCGAGGGCCCTCCCTTTACGTTCGAGGAAGAGCACACCATCCTTTTTTATTTTAGATATCGACATGAGGTTCACTTGATGGTTGGTGATACCTCAGCCATAGAACATCAGTTAATGATGCGCTGTCGTCATACTTTTTACTTCGAACTTACGGAAATCCATAGACTGAAACCGAAACGCGCAATATGCACTTCACGGTTTTTCCATCTATGAACGGTGGTTCGTTACCCGGTCGGAATTTCGATATTTCTCCCACCCGTCCAATGTCCGAAGTTACCAGACGTGGGGAAGACATGCTTACAGAAAGTTATAAAAAGTCCCGGTGGGATTAGAAGGTAGTGTTATGAAGGTGTTCTACCGAACGCGCCAACGAGCCCTTTAAATTCTTTCACTTTCGATATTAAAATTTCAAATTGGAATATATTATTATTATAATATTGTCTTTTATTAACGCGAGTATCACACATTTAAATAAAATACTGTATACCGGATTAAAACGCGATTTATTATTTATATTGTTTAAATTATTTATCCCGACTTTTTTTTTTTTTTTTTATGTCAGATATCGACAGACGAGCATGAGGTTCACTTGATGGTAGGTGATACCTCAGCCACAGAACATCAGTCAATGATGCGCTGTCGACCTAATTTTTACTTCGAGCATTCGGAAATCCATAGACTGAAACCGAAACGCGCAATATGCACTTCACGGCTTTTCCATCTATGAACGGTGGTTCGTTACCCGGTCGGAATTTAGATATTCCTCCCACCCGATCAATGCCCGAAGTTACCAGACGTGGGGAAAATATGCTTACAGAAAATTATAAGCATGTGCTCCCGGTGGGATTCGAACCCACGACCCATCGATGCGCACGGCAGGTGTTCTACCGAACGCGCCAACGAGCCCGTCAAAGCAAAAGGCAAAGAAACCTGAATACCAATTAGACAAAAATATTATTTAATAGATAGTAAAATATCTTGTCATATTGATATGCTAGTTTCAGATTGCTTTTGCAGACAAACTTTACTTATTTTTTTTTTTAGTATAGTTAAACGCAAAACAGATGAAATTTCACTCTGATTATTTTCATAAATACAAGGGCTATGAAGAAACTAGGTCGCTGAATTAATTCACATCGTCAATTTTATTGTTATCCAAAAAGCGTCAACAAAACATAAGTGACTTGAAAGTTACTTTTTGTGTTGTATTCTTCGATCAATTTAATACTATGTCAATGGTTGTATTAGTATTTCAATTCATTAGTTAATGTAATTCAGTTTTAAAAATATAATCTTAAATGTGTAGGCTATTAGTAATTTTTGTCATTTATATCTATATATGTATATCATTTTTCGGAAAGCTTTTTTTATAAGTCTGTTAGAATAATCTTGCGGCTACAATAGTAAAAATTTAGTTGTCTTGTCGAGATTAAATTGAATACCTTATGAATGAATCTATGCAAAAATCAAGTTAATCCATTGTTATTTTGAGTGACATTAAAGCCAACAGCAAACTTTTGCAATTAGTAGAAGAGAAGACAAAATAAATCATTTATTTATAGTAACGCAAGTTATTAAAGATTTTTCATATGAAAAAGTCGTTTTAACGACTAGACTAGCGTCGATATCCGATAAGATTGCGTGTGGCTCATTGTACCGTTAATTGGCTCATTCACTGGAAGATTTTGCTTCCTTAGACGTATAACTTCCAAGAACTTTTCCAGTCGATATAAATTCTTAAAGAAAAGCTTTTATTCTTGGCCTTTTCATTCTTAATTCACACACTGTAATTATCTTAACTACTGTGTATCGTGTAATAGTGGATAGAAGTTAATTGATGCAATACAAGGATATCTTTAGTTTGTTTAATTTAGAACAGTTAGTAAGAATTGTGTGGATGCGTCGGTCTCAATTATAGACTTTTTTTTTAATGTTCCGAATAAATCACAAGTCAAGATTTGTCACTGGTTCGACTCTTAAGTGGAAACCCTTTCACTGCCTTTTTTACCCCCTCTTTTAATTTATGTACTTGCGAGTTGAGGACGTTGACATGGCTTTTTTTAGTCTTTAGGTAATAATGGTATGCTTTTGACTGCATTTTTAAATGAGTTCAGTAATAGACGTAGTTAGCTTTAGAAGAAACAGGTTTTGGGGAGACTAACTGCGTATATAGTCTTGCGGTCGAATGTTCATCCGCAAACGCGTGCGTCCAAGGTTTGATCCCAGGTTATTGGTCAATTGTTTCGATCAGAGTTTGAGAAATTGGTGGATGTTGGAAGCCTGTGAAGGTGGATAGGGCTGGGGCTACGGTTGTGTGCTAAGGAATCCCGAGAGCCCCCAAAATATGGACCTGATATACATAATACAAAGTCGTGTTAGTTACACCATTTATAACTCAAGAACGGCTACACCGATTTTAATGATATCTTACTTGGATTCGTCTTTGTCCGGAATAACAGAATAGCTATTAAACTATCGGAAAAATTCAGGAAAAAATACTTTAAACAGGAAGTTAATTTTAAAATAAATTAGGTTCGGAACTCCGCCATCTTCGGCAGTTGACAGTTCACGTCACGCACGCTTTTAGCTTTTGTAATAATTGATGACCGCTGCAAACAGAGAACAGAAGATTATTTTTCCCTGTTCTGTGGCTGCAAATCAGTGACATACTAGACATTATAGAATAGTAGTAAAATAGTAAAAAAATTTGAAGCCAACATTCTGACAGAATAATGTATGTCGGGACCGCTAGTAACATATAAAATAAATACTGAGATGACATCAAAGAAGTAGCATATAACAACTGGAAAGGGCACTCGGCTTTGTATACGTTATATGTATAATAAATTTATTTATTTATTAACACTTTATTGCACTAAATAACAGAAATAATACAGAGGATATACACATTTACATACATTGAAGCAAAATTGGCGACCTTATCGCTAAGCAGCGATTTCTTCCAGGCAATGGTACAAGCGATAAATTGAAAGAAAAAATGGATAGTGCAAGAATAAAAGAAAATACGTTGCTTACATACATTTTATCTGTCATATCATGTTATGCTATAGACAATATTATGGCACTGAAGGCGTCCTTCTGCATAAATAGTGCATCGGAAAAATGAGCGCAGGTGTTTTATTTAAAGAACCTTAAGGTAACAAGGTTTAACGTAATCGAGTGAAATTATATGAAACCTTGCACGTTCCAACGATTGCTGATGCAACTTAAGTGGGCCAGGGACTCATAAATATGAGATTCATAGTGCTTTTTTATATTGCATTAGAAAAGTTACGAAGCGGAGAGAGCATTAGGGCGGCCGCACATTTGTATCGTATATAAACGTATGTTATTGGACGTACGAATTGAACACGCACACTGATTCCGTTTTTCTCCGTTGAAATTCCAGTGACTATGAACCGTAATCAGTAACTCCGTCATAATCATATTCTACTTTATAATCCTTCGCTGATTTGAAGACTGCGTGGGTGCGTGAAATATATTTAAACGTAGAAGAATATGGGGAATTTTATCATATTATGGCAGACCTAAATAAAGATCCTGGGCAATTTCATGTTTACCCGTGCTTGAATAAATATACTATGGATTATATTTAAGCCAATTTAAGCTATATCTAAATACAGTAACTTTTCGCAGGACCAGACTATAGAGTTTTTCTGTGTATATCCATATCGAATTTAACGTACGATCGCCTAAAAATACGAGCAAGTTGGGATAATTTCGTATGTTGGAACTATGTATACGCGCGTACACGCACGACTAGTTCGCATAGTGTGCGAGACACTGTTACTACTCGGGATCGTTCGTGCGTGTTCGTACGAGTATTCGTACAAAAACGTATCCAAACTGCGGCCGCCTTTATCCTATAATTCTAAGAATGGTATATACTGGCCATTTATATCCATCCATCCATCGATCCAGTTGTGTTTGAGTTTATTTTCAAACATACAAAAATATAAATCTTTCCTGATTATAATTTTAGGGTCGGCAACCACTCCACTCCTTTTTTTGGAGGAAAAGGAAATTAAAATATATTGTTATTATAATAGACATGGGTAATAACAGGTCAAAAATGATATCTGTTATACCTGTTACTGTTACTCAATAATAACAGATGTAAATATATGTTATTAAATATCTGTCTGTTATATAGATACTAAAGGAGTTACAGTTAATTCCATCTAATTTAGGAGTGACTTTTCAAGGTGATTTCCTTCCTGTGAAACGACCAATTGTATTTATTTGGATAACTAGCTGATGCCCGCGACTTCGTTCGCGTGGGGTTTGCTTTTGAGCAAGCTTTCTTCAAATGACATATCCTCCTCCACCCTCTGTACTTGGTGATTTCTTTTGGGAAAGAGCTATCAAATTAGTCACTGACGGTTGATTTTGCATCATATTATCGACACGTTTAATGGTGGTTGAGATTGGGGTTCGAAGTATGATTTGAAATTCAATAGAAATACCATTGTTGAAAAAATGAACCTGACTTTAAAGAAATTTACTTATTTTTTTTATAAATTTAATTAGTGGTGAAGATACTGTATCCACCTCGATATTTATTTCATTTAATTGATCATTATCATTTTGAGACATTTTTTTTAAATTCCCTTTTCCCGGGATTCCTACTCGGGTTTCCGGTGCTAAATGCGGAAACCTCTAAGATACGAAGACAGTCCTTAAGAAGCAATAAAAGCAATGTCGAATAATCGTAATTCTGTAGAGAAAGGATGGATGAAAAGGTGAAATAAACGATCTCATAAGAAATAATTTTTCATATAATATTTCAATAATACATTTTCTATTTTTATAATATAGTTCTTTAAAAAAATAAATAAATAAATACAAAAAAAATATTTCCGTCCAACTTCAGATTCGAACTCGCATCTGAAGTTACGCAATGGGCCTGCATATCCACTATTCTACGATTACATATATCGGAAATGGCGAAATAATCAAAGTATTTCATTTACATATCAAACTGTGATTGACATCTGACAATTCGAAAAAGTTCAACGCGAGTCAGTTTGCATTGCAATTTGGTGATATGGTGCCTTTAAAATTATTTTTAAATGATGATAACTTTTCTTTCCGAGAACCGATTTCGATAAAACAAAGCCTATATGTTGCCCCGGGCTTTACTTAATATATTTGTGTAAATTGCATGAAAATCCGTTCAGTATCTTCGGAGATTAGCGTGAACAAACAGACAGACAGACAGACAGACGGACAGACAGACAGACAGACAAGAATCTTAAAAATTGCATTTATGCATTCTGCTACCCTTCTTTTATCACCCCTCTTAATTTCTGGTAAAAATATTTGGTGAAGCGTAATTTCGATCCTACTCTTTTATTATATGTATAGATAAAAACTAGGTACATCCCGTTTTAGTACACGACAACCATAGGTAACAATCACAATTGTTTTGTAACGGCTTGGCTGTTTAAGTATTTGTTGAACAGTTGTTATTTAGTATTGCACGATATAAAAGATATATCACGACCGCAGGAACAACTGTTATCTGTTGTATTTGAATACCTGTGATTTATACCTGTTACGATAAATACGCGTCACTCCTATTCCACAAGTCTAAATCCGGATCAACCGACTGGGCTACGGGAGTTAATTTCACCATGACAACGCGCCCGCGCATTCCGCGCTGAAAACGAAGGCCTTCCTGAACTGGTATGAGGTAAGCCTCATACCAGTTTTGGAACACCCTCCCTACTGCCCTAACTTGCTATGTCAGTGCTATAAGGAAGGTGTATTCTATAAAGTAAATAATAAAGTTCGGTAAACATGCTTTCCCCACGACTGGCCACTTAGGTTATTAAACAATTAATAACTACTGAAATTCCGATCGGGTAATGAACCACGATTATTATAGATGAAGATACGACTTTTAAATAAAATAGTGTAGGTACATCGAATTAAAACGCTATTTATTATTTATAATTTTTAAATTATTTATCGCGACGTTTGTTTAAATTATATATATATACAATACAAAACGCGATTTCTTATTTATATATAAACAATATAAATAAGAAATCGCGTTTTAATCCGATATAAGTACAGTATTTAAGTTAAATGTGTGATACTCGCGTTAATAAAAGAGATACGACTTGAGAACCTTCAAGAAGAGAGCCTAGTCCTACCGGCTGGCAACGCATCTGCAGGTTCTTTGCTGTTGCGGATGTTCATGGGCGGAGATGTTTAATGTCCATCAAATGAGCCGCAGGTTCACTATAAAATAATATCGCGAAGTGCATATTGCGTGTGTCAATCTGTTGACTTCTGAATGCTCGAAGTATGATATACTGTGGTAACTATCATGTACCTATTGTCAAGTGAGCTTCTTGCTTGTCTGTCGATATCTATACGTATACGTACCATAAATAAGCCAGCATAATACTGAGTGTGGACCGTTATGTGAAACATATTTATAAACTGGATTGTGCCTGTGGTTTATCCTACGTTGGAAAACTCAACTTAGCATTTCGAACCGACTTAAGGAACACACACGGATATATAACACAGACGTCACTCTAAATCCGCAGTATGTGAACACACTCTGGATAAACCAAACCACTACATACGTTTCGACCAACCGAAAATCCTTGCAAAAGAAAGTAGATTCTTTTTCAGACTAGTACGTGAGGCTATTGAAATTAAAAAACACCCTAACTTCAATAGAGAAGATGGTTTGAGACTTTCCAACGCGTAGGATCCAGTAATTAAAAATCTAAAACCCCAAATCAAACTTACTAAAAAACAAGATGTCACTCTTAATTAACTCCATAGGAATATATGGCTACTTTGTGATATTTCAAATTAGACAACTGTCATCTTTCAGTCTACCGCGACTACGGTTGCTGAAAAGCATCTGAAACGTCGGGATAAATAATAAATCGTGTTTTAATTCGGTATAAAGTATTTTATTTAAACATATTTAAGTCTTATTATTAAGGACGTAGTATGTATAAGATACAAAGATAACAGCGTTACGTAATGTTTTAAATTATGAAATGTTGTTGGTGTCTCAATATAAAAATAATAATCATGTCCATTTCATTTCAAATAAATCATTTCTCTCCCTAATTAAAACTGAACAGAAACGGAATTCCTTGGCAGTTTTTATCTTTTCGCACCATAATGATTTGGATCTCTTTATGACCAGTATAAATAGTCTTCGCTTCACTTCAATTCACAGTAAAAAACTGTCTATTTAGCATTCAAAAGACGTACGATGAAATTATTTTGTATACTACTACAAACGCGGCCCCGGCTTCACACGGGTGCAATGTAAATGTACCTACTATACACAAAACATATGTTACTCGCTGATAATGTAGCTTTCTATTGGTGAAAGAATTTTCAAAATCGGTCCAGTAGTTTTTGAGTTTATTCATAACATACAAAAATACAAAAATTCAAAAATACAAATCTTTCCTCTTTATAATATTATTAAGTATAGATAGTATAGATAAACAAAAGATACATACTCGTACTGTTGTAAATATAGACATAGTTTGGGCGTTTGCTACTCAATTACGCTAGAAACGGCTTTGTACAATATGCCACATGTCATGTCATACATATCCTAAAAAAAATCCCTCACCCCTCAAGCCGCCATAATGGGGCCCACGGGATCGCGATAGCGTACTACCGCGATCACCCGGCGGTCAGGCCAAACGGCCCCCCTCCTCGTCCCGCTCGTGCATCCTTCCCATGCTCAATATGGGAGGAGTCCGCGGGACGAATTTCTAGTCAAACTTGTTGACTCACCACTAGTGTTAGTTTTTCGCCTTACGTGCCCTCTGCACAGGTTTCAAACTTCCACCAATGTTTATGTATGTCATACATATCCTGGGTTAATATGCATTATTAGGATTATTGTCCGAACCGTTCGTTTATAATTTCCCGAGTGAATGTATGTATAAACCCCAATATAAACACAAACAATAAATTTCGCAATTAAAGTTGATCATTTGCGGGAATTTATATACTAGAATTTATATACACACTAACGGAGAGTTTTACAATTTTACGTTTTTTCAACCCGTATTTTATACATGAAATTACTTTAAATTTTACCCGTATTTATAAATTTAAGCGGGTAATTATAAACGAACGCTTCGTACAATAATCCGGTTACACATATATGATAAAATTTAAAGCGTCAGTAAACTAGCAACTAGTATTACGGTCAGTGTGTTTTGGATCAAGCAACTTTTTTGGGTCGCGACTACGTCACTCAATCAATCTTAAAACAGGTCGAATTTTATAGTTTGAGATGAGCTGTAGCCACAAAACGAGCTCTATTGTTTTCGATGAAACAAAGTCATTATTCCTGTGATTAAGCCCCAACCTATGACAATTGCATCGGTACAGTGCAGTAGTTTACATCAAATATATCATTATATTGTGTTTGTTTGTTTTACCAAGAGCTTAATGACCACTAAAATCAAATAGATGTTGAATATTTTAAAAGAAATCAAATTGAATGTTCAATAGCAAGCCCTTTACTTATTACTCGTAAAAAAAGAAAAATAATTGAAAAGAAATAAATACGCTTTTTTTAAATATTATTGTGTAGTCGAAATCATTCAATTTTAATATAAATTGAATAAGCACTATTTTATTAATATTAAAGGGCGTCTGTGAGACGAATTATTGAAATGTTGAATTTTATCTATTGTATATAATTTAACTTTTTAATTTTATTTGAAGTATGCTTTAAAAAGTAGACTTTCAAAAGCGATTGTAATTACGCTATATTTAGATATTTGTGAACACTAATATAATAGTGAAACCCGAATCCTATTAGGCATGGAGTAGGCAGAGATCATGGATTTCCATATGCTCTGATCCTTGCATAATGCATACTTTCATACACGCTCATCGGTTACGAGTACATTTGATCTGTCCTTTTTAAGTAAGATATCGACTGACGAGCATGAGGTTCACTTGATGGTAGGTCACAGCCATCAGGTCAGAACATCAGTCAATAATGCGCCGTCGACCTACTTTTACCTCGAGCATTCGGAAATCTATAGACTGAAACCGAAACGCCACTTCGCGGTTTTTCCATCTATAAACGGTGGTTCGTTACCCGGTAGGAATTTCGATATTCCTCTCTCCCGTTCAATGCCCGAAGTTACCAGACGTGGAGAAAACATGCTTACAGAAAATTATAAGCATGTGCTCCCGGTGGGATTCGAACCCACGGTTTTTTTACCGCTATTGTTTCGTTTAACTGTACCTACTCGGGTCCCCAAGGAAATTAGACGGTTGCAGTCTGTGGAAAGTGCTACGGTAAAACATTGATCTCGTTACGAGTACAGTTTATTTATTGAATGATGCATTAGTTTTGAAATGAAAACGCTACTGAAGGGACTCCTGAAATAAATGATATTTTGTTATTAATGTCAATTTTCACTAACTTGAGATACGAAAATTAAAAGTTTTTGTTAATATTTAAGGCAAGAAGTTTTTGTCGTATTTCAAGAGGTGTAAATATGTTAGCTATGAATGAAATGAAAATAAAACATTATTCTTGATTGATTTATTTGAGTAATTATATTTTTTTTACTTAAAATATTGAAGACTAGCTGATGCCCGCGACTTCGTTCGCGTGGGGTTCACTTTAAGCTGAGCTTTTGAGCAAGCTTTCTTCAAATGACATATCCTCCTCCACCCTCTGTACTTGATGATTTCTTTTGGGAAAGAGTTATCAAATTAGTCATTGACGGTTGCTTTTGCATCATGTTATCGACATGTTTAATGGTGGTTGAGATTGAGGTTCGAAGGATGATTTGAAATTCAATAGTTGAAATAATTAACCTGACTTTAAAGAAACTTTAGGGAGATTCATATTAATTAAATTTTACGTGACCAAAATCCAGATACATATGTGTCTTTTTTCTACTTATCAGAGTTTAATCGAACATTGGATTCAATGCATTTTCTGTCTTAAATAGATGCGTGCGTTCATTTAATTGGTCATTTTCATTTTCGGACATTTTTTTTTAAATTCCCGGGATTCTTGCCCGGGTTTCCGGTGCTAAATGCAGAAACCTCTAAGATACGGAAGCAAAAAAGCAATGTCGAATAATCGTAATACTGTTTAAGAGAAAGGATTGATGAAAAGGTGAAATAAATGATCTCATAAGAAATACTTTTTCATATAATATTTCAATAATACATTTTCTATTTTTGTGTTATAATATTCTTTCAAAAAATAAATAAATAAATACAAAAAAATATTTCTTTCATTTCAACTTCAGATTCGAACTCGCATCAGAAGCTACGCTATGGGACTGCATATCCACTATTCTACGAATACATATTGGAAATGGCGAAATAATCAAACTATTTCATTTATTTACATATCAGACTGTGATTGACATCTGACAATTCGAAAAAGTTCAACGCGAGTCAATTTGCATTGAAATTTGGTGATATGGTGCCTTTAAAATAATATTTAAATGATGATAACTTTTCTTTCCGATAACCGATTTCGATAAAACAAAGCCTATATGTTGCCCCGGGCTTTCCTTAATATATTTGTGTAAATTGCATGATAATCGGTTCAGTATCTTCGGAGATTAGCGTGAACAAACAGACAGACAGACAGACGGACAGACAGACAGACAGACAGACAGACAAGAATCTTAAAAATTGCATTTATGCATTCTGCTACCCTTCTTTTATCACCCCTCTTAATTTCTGGTAAAAATATTTAGTGAAGCGTAATTTCGATCCTACTCTTTTATTATATGTATAGATTTTAATAAAAATATAAACCGACGTTTCGAGCATACAAGCATGCTCGCGGACATATTGAAAGGTGACAGCTGACGTTCACAAAGTTCGTATACAACGCTTGTAGTTCTGGACCGATACGTGTTATGCCATCTTAATTTATTCAACTAATCTCTCATTATTTTCATTGCAATAATTTTTATTTTATTGTCTTTTATAATCAGATTTAGATAGACGAGGGCGAACCTCACTTGGTGATACCTCAGCTATGACACATCAACCAATGATGCGCTGTCATTATTTTTAAACATTTAGAAATCCGTAATACGATTCTTCACGGTTTTACACATATGGAGTATTTATTTTTCAATATTCCGTACATCTATCTATCTTCTTTAAATATAAAAATCTCGTGTCACGAAGTTTGTCGCACTCCTCCGAAACGGCTCGACCGATTTTTATGCAATTGATTATTTATATTTGGTAGGTATGGATGATACGTATAGGTTGTAAACCATTTCATATGGCTAGGCTAGATGATTGAGGTGTTCCTATTCAGATTTTTTTGAAATATTTTTTTGTTTTTGATTTTGCATGTTTTCACTTTGTCCAGTAAAGTGGGCATGGGTCAACGAGTTGATAAATATATACCTGCTTTTGATAGGTAACATCGTTACCAAATTTTAGCTTACGGATATAATACACAGATATCAGTAAGCTTAAAGGACTCAATTAAAATGAGTGAAATCTTGTGATTTTGGGGCAACGTTTCAAAATCAAAAATCATTTATTCATTTAGGTAACACAATTTACATTATTAAAAAAATATTAAATACTTCTAATTTTACTGCTAGTACCCAAATCAAGGGCGTAGAACGGACGAGAAGAACTGACAATAAACTCGCCGCCACTCTTTTTAATCGCCAAGTTTTTTTGTTTTACAAAATGTTTGTAAGGAGCTGCAACCATTACACCATGTTCCACATGATATCTTTAAGTAATTAACCATAATAATAAAATATATATAAACGAGAAAATAAACAAAGATTTGTCCTCTATCAGCAGTAGGCATGGTGAAATAGGAGCACGCACTTACATTCTCGTGGGAACAACACGCACACGCTACGAACACGCTATACTCCTAAAGTGGTGCCCGACGTGATCTGATGGCCGACGTAATGCTGATACCCGACGTGATCTGATGGCCGACGTAATGCTGATAGCCGACGTGATCTGATGGCGGCGTGATGATGACGACGTATCGCTGATAGCCGACGTGATCTGATAGCCGACGTGATGCTGATAGCCGAAGTGATCTGATAGCCAAAGTGATAGAAATCGTGATGAGTGAATTTAAAAATTTAAAGTTACTAAATCTATATATATAAAAATGAATTGCTGTTCGTTAGTCTCACTAAAACTCGAGAACTGCTGAACGGATTTATCTTATCTTAGTCTTGAAATGTTCGTGGAGGTCTAGGGAAGGTTTAAAAGGCGAGAAAAAAATCGAATAATTTCCGGTAAAACCCTAAAAACAGCCCTTTTCAATTTCCCATACAAACGTTTTCTAGACTCCGCCATCTTGACAGCTCACGTCATTCATTCTTAGCATTTCTTATAATTTCGAAGCCAAAATTGTGGCAGAACAACGTCTGCGGGGTCCACTAGTAAATAATAAAAATCAAATAACAAAAAGTCATAATTAATCGTCGCTATAAATCATGGATAAACATGAAAATTAACGCAATAAAGAAGTGAAATAAATTAAATTATGTTCGCGTCTCAGCCAGGAGTTCCTTCTCTACCCACGCCAGTGCAGTCAGAAAGTAGGAAAGAGGAAACAGAAACTAACATGGCTCTAGCTTCAATAAGTGTATCTGTAAAGTTACCGGAGTTCTGGGTGGATATGCCACGTCTTTGGTTTGCCCAGTTCGAAGCAGTGATGGCTCCTCAGAAGCAGGGGGATGAAACCAAATTCAATATGGTCATATCTAAACTGGGTAAGGACTCAATCCAGCAGGTGAGCGATTTATTGACTTCGCCATCTGTGGAAAACAAATACAACACTCTGAAGCAGCGTTTACTCCAGGTATACGAGGAGAGTGCGGAGCGACAGTTCCAGAAGTTGGTGTCCGAACTTGAGTTGGGGGCTCAGAAGCCTACACAGCTCCTGCGTAGGATGAGAGATTTAGGCAGTACAATTCAGGTGTCAGAGCAGACATTAAAGAGCCTGTGGCTAGGAAGAATGCCACATTCGGTCAGAGCCGTCATAGTGGTATGTCAAGATCAGTCCGTGGACAGTCTGGCAGCCATTGCAGACAAGATTGTGGAAAACACTCGCTCTTTGGATATCACAGCAGTGAATGTTGGTGGCGTGCCTCAAAGTACGATAGGAGAGCTCACTACACAGATCAGCAGTCTTAGAATGGAGGTAGCTTCCCTGCGCAACATGTGTTATGTAGATTTCATTATCGTTTTAAAGAAAAAGCCAGTAGATATGAGAAACCCTGCGCCTGGAATCCAGATGTTAAGGAAAATTTCTAAATTCGGTATATTCGGGTGCGGTGGACGAATGTACTCAGGTAGCCAAAAATCATCGCTTATTAGTTAGATATAGTTTATCTAAGCTTACATTTTTAATAGACACTGGAGCTTATATTTCTGTAGTACCAAAATTCGTCGGTGTAGCGGCTCTTCACCTTCAGAGTTTTCATCAAACCCCTCACCAGGGTTCTGCTCCTTTGTGCTCCTGCTCAGGTTGAAATTGATGGTCCTGCTCTTCTAAATGATCAACCTCCTCGTCAGAAACTCAGACAGAGTTGACTCAGCTTCATAAGCTTCGTTTTATTAGTAACTTCAGCTAGTGATGCCTCAAGCTATACAATTAGACGAATATCCATTTTTATTCTAAAAACATAAAGTGATGTTATGTAACAACAATTTCACATTAATAAATAAAGTTTAAATAGGGTATTTTGAGTTAATTTTATCATAAAATAAATAAAAATAATAAAAACGATATGTCAAAAATACTTACGTAATCGGTCGCGCGGGCTACATAATATGTAGTCCAGGCACTTTGCGAAGCTCCTGTGACTCTCTCTCGCGCGACTTGTGCCTGTGCTGCTCTGAGGGCGTCTCTCAAACATTCATTTGAAAGTACCTAGCGGCGCGAGAGGCTAACACGAACCGATTTTTAGATATTATTGATTTTGTACGGGTGGACTACATATTATGTAGCCCGCGCGACCACTGTAGGGTTAAGGAGAAGTTTTAAATGGCCTTTTATTATGTGTGACGTTAAACAGCCAATAATTGGAGCAGATTTTTTAAGAAATTTTAAATAAAGCTGCGGATGTACACGCGCGCGCAAGGAGGTTGCCGCCTCACAGGTATGATAAGGTTAAGAAAGAGTTTCAACTGATGCAGGAATTAGGTATTTGTAGGCCCTCGAACAGTGAGTGGGCGAGCTCATTGCATGTGGTCCCTAAAAAAGAAGGCGAAATTCGTCCTTGTGGGGACTATAGAATTCTTAATTCTATTACTAAACCAGATCGTTATCCTATTCCGCGAATTCAAGATTTTACATACGGCTTACATGGAAAAGAGATTTTTTCAAAAATCGATATTTGTAGAGCTTATCATTATTTAAAAGTTAACCCGGAAGATATTTAAAAAACAGCGATAATTACTCCATTCGGTCTTTTTGAATTTCCCAGGATGACGTTTGGCTTGCGTAATGCAGCACAAACCTTCCAGAGATTTATAAATAACACAATTTTATCTGGGATTGAACAATTAAATTGCAGTGTAAATGATATATAAGTAATTCCGAGAATATCGTTGGTCATTCAACTGTATTCGGATTTGTCGATGACGTCATAATAGGATCGAGTAACGAGGCTATCCATAGAAAACATTTGCGATTATTATTTGAGCGTTTAAATAAATATAAAATGTCAATTAATTTAGGTAAATGTGTTTTTGGACAAAAGAAAATTATTTTTTTAGGTTATGAAGTTTCGAGTAAAGGTACTAAACCCTTACCGGATAAGGTTAAGGTTATCGAAACATACCCAAGGCCTGAGAATATCGAGCAGTTACGTAGGTTTTTAGGAATGTTGAATTTCTATAGAAATTACTTACCTAAAGCTGCGGAAGTACATGGAGTATTAGATAGGTATTTACACGGGGCGAAAAAGAAGGATAAGCGTAAGATAGAGTGGACAGTCGAGTCATTAAAGGCTTTCGAGAAATGTAAGGAAAATTTAAAAAATGCCGCTACTCTTTCGTATCCAATTCCTGACGCGGAGTTAGGGTTGATGACTGACGCTTCCGATTTCAGCATTGGGGCTGTATTACAGCAAAAAGAAAATAATACTTGGAGGCCTATCGGTTATTTTTCTAAAAGGCTTACGGAATCCCAAAAGAAGTACTGTACTTATGACAAGGAACTTTTGGCGATTTATTCTGGTATAGTTTATTTTAGAGATCTAGTAGAAGCTAAAAATTTTACAATTTTTACAGATCATATGTCTCTTACATACGCTTTTACAAAATTAAATTCATCTTCAAATAAGGAATCACCTAGGAGGGCCCGACAATTATTATTTATATTATATAATTATTATTATTATATATATATATATATATATATATACATATAATAAAAGAGTAGGATCGAAATTACGCTTCACTAAATATTTTTACCAGAAATTAAGAGGGGTGATAAAAGAAGGGTAGCAGAATGCATAAATGCAATTTTTAAGATTCTTGTCTGTCTGTCTGTCTGTCTGTTTGTTCACGCTAATCTCCGAAGATACTGAACCGATTTTAATGCAATTTACACAAATATATTAAGGAAAGTCCGGGGCAACATATAGGCTTTATTTCATCGAAATCGGTTATCGGAAAGAAAAGTTATGATCATTTAAATATTATTTTAAAGGCACCATATCACCAATTTGCAATGCAAACTGACTAGCGTTGAACTTTTTCGAATGTCAGATGTCAATCACAGTTTGATATGTTAATGAAATAGTTGGATTATTATTTCGCCGTTTTCGATATGTATTCGTAGAATAGTGGATATGCAGTCCCATAGCGTAGCTTCAGATGCGAGTTCGAAACTGAAGTTGAAATGAAAGAAATATGTTTTTGTATTTATTTATTTATTTTTTGAAAGAACTATATTATAACACAATAGAAAATGTATTATTGAAATATTATATGAAAAAGTATTTCTTATGAGATCATTTATTTCACCTTTTCATCAATCCTTTCTCTTAAACAGAATTACGATTATTCGACATTGCTTTTATTGCTTCTCCTCTGCCTCCGTATCTTAGAGGTTCCGCATTTAACACTGGAAACCCGGGTAGGAATCCCGGGAAAAGGGAATTTAAAAAAAATGTCCGAAAATGAAAATGACCAATGAAAGAATGAAATGAACGCACGCATCTATTTAAGACAGAAAATGCATTGAATCCAATCTTCGATTGAACTCTGATTAGTAGAAAAAAGACACATATCTGGATTTTGGTCACGTAAAATTTGATAAATATAAATCTCCCCAAATTTTCTTTGAAGTCAAGTTAATTATTTCAACTATGGTATTTCTATTGAATTTCAAATAATCCGTCGAACCCCAATCTCAACCACCATTAAACATGTCGATAACATGATGCAAAAGCAACCTTCAATGACTAATTTGATAGCTCTTTCCCAAAAGAAATCACCAAGTATAGAGGATGGAGGATATGTCATTTGAAGAAAGCTTGCTCAAAAGATCAGCTTAAAGTGAACGCCACGCGAACGAAGTCGCGGGCATCAGCTAGTATACAATATATTACTGGCAGTGAAAATATGGTTGATGACGCGCTATCTCGGATAGAAACAATAACATGTCCCACTTCGATTCAATATGCAGAAATTGCACAAGCTCAAGTTTCGGATGCGGACTTAGCAAATTTATTGAGTTCGAATGTTAATAGCCGCATAGAATTGAAACGTATGAATTTAAATAATAGTAATGATATGATTTATTGCGAAACATCTACTAATTATGTTAGACCTTATATTCCGTTTAGGGCATGCATTATTCGTTCGAAGTAGGTATTCGGATATTTCGAATTCTATAATAAACATTATTCGAATAATTCGAATAATACGAATTTTTCGAATTGTGTTTTATTTTATGTGTGTAAATGAAAAGAAACCTTTTTAGCACTTAAACAATTATAATTAGGAACCAATATGTGCTCAAAAAAGTCGTCTAAACATAATTATAAGTTGAAAAAAAAATACTTTCTTGTGTTCCGAAAATACGACCGTAGGAAACTGAGGGCGTCTAAAGTATCGTCATTAAATGAACATCTCAAATGATTACAAAAAAACCTATTAGCCGAAAATACACGTTCAGCTTCAACACTTGTAGGTGGAATGGTTAGTAAAAAATCATATATTTACCAAAACGAAGTAGAATAGTAGGTATTCGAAATGTTCAAAAAAACCGAATAATTATATAGGTACTATTCGAATAGTTAATGTAGCGAATATCCGAATAATATGAATATCCGAATATCCGAATTGCATGCCCTAATTCCGTTGCAATTTAGGAAATTTGTTTATGATAATTTTCATAATATTTCACATGGATTATCCAGGTGTTAGAGCATCACGGGCATTAATATCAAAGAAAGTTTTTTGGCCCGGTATGAATAAGGACATAGGTTTATGGGTAAAGACGTGTATAAAATGTCAAAAAAGTAAAATAACTCGTCACACGGTGTCTAAGCTTAGTAGTTTCATGGAAGGCGACCGTTTTGAGCATTTACATGTTGATTTAATAGGACCCTTACCTGTGACAGAACATGGTTATCGTTACTGCGTGACTATGATAGATCGGCGTACTCGATGGCCAGAAATATACCCGGTTACGGATATGACATCCGAGACGGTTGCAAAAGCCGTTTATGAGGGATGGATTTGTAGGTTTGGTTGTCCAAAGGAAATAACGACGGATCAAGGTCGTCAGTTTGAAAGTGATTTGTTTCAGAATTTAATGAAAGTACTTGGTATCCATAAAAATAGAACTACTTCATATCACCCTCACTGTAATGGTAAAGTAGAAAGATGGCATAGATCGTTAAAAACCGCTTTGGTATCTAGGTTAGAAAATAACATATCGTGGTTTTCAGAATTACCTACGGTGATGTTAGGGTTATGCGCTGCATGTCAGGCGGATAAGGAGTGCATAAGTGCCGCCGAATTCGCATTAGGACATTGTTTACGTTTGCCAGGTGAATTTTATAAGTATGATAATATGAGTAATAAAATCGAAAATCCACAAGCATACATAATTCGATTAAGAGACATTTTCTGATAATACTACTAGTATTGTACGTGCTGATTTAAGTTCCTGTTCTCATGTATTTCTTAGAATAGACGCGGTACGTAAACCTTTGACTCCACCCTATAGCGGTCCTTATAGTTTTAGAGAGAGATTCGAAGATTTTTAAAATTTTAATAAATGATAAACCTTGTAACGTATCAATCGACAGAGTTAAACCAGCATATATTTTGCAGGATACAAGTAATTTAAATAGTTCTAGTAATTTAAATCAGCATAAAGCCAGTGTGAATGCACCTTTAGTTGCAACACGCAGTGGTAGAGTTATTAAGCAACCGGTAAGATTTCAAAGTTCGTAGTAAGCAAATATGTATTATGTAGGTTATTGCAGAGTAAACATTTAAATTTATAAATAATTATTAATTTCATAAGTAAAAATTGTCATGTTCGGATTAAATATTTAGTATTGTATAATCATCAGTATTTTAAAATTGTAATTTTTGGTAATATTGTTTAAATATATATATTAGTTTTTTTTAAGGTGTATGTGGAGTTTGCAATTTTATATAATGACTAGCGACCCGCCCCGGCTTCGCACGGGTCAAGATGTTTTCACAAAAAAAGCCGGGGTTGTAAGTATTTTTTAATTTAATGCCACATTATAAAAAAATAAAAACAAAAAAAATCGTCCAAAAAATAAAAAAAAATATTAGGGGTGGATTACCCTTAACATTTAGGGGGATGAAAAATAGATGTTGTCCGATTCTCAGACCTACCCAATATGCACACAAAATTTCATGAGAATCGGTCAAGCCGTTTCGGAGGAGTATGGCAACGAAAACTGTGACACGAGAATTTTATATATTAGATATATATGTATATGTACGGGAGCGGGAAAAGCAGTCGCCTGCTAACCGTGCCATGTATTGGTTGTGGCAATAAAAGTAATAAATATAAAAATGTGTTATAAATTATTATCGAACACGCTATACTCCTAAAGTCGAAATAGCTAACATCACCGCATGTACACGAATTCAATTCCGACCAGTCATCACACTTAGCACCCGTTCACGAGTATGACGCATGGCCAGCCATCGGCCCCCTCGCCATATTTTAGAGAGAGAGAGACAACCCGACGCATGGACGCAGTCATTCACTTCGAATTCAGATATGATGATATGTAGAATTCAATAGACAAGCGTGAGTTTTAATCGATCTCTCACATATTTATAAATAAAACCATCCGGGTGGGATACGGACAATTATTATTGGAACGCAAGGTACCACCAAAAGTTTCTAACTCATATACAAAATCCGTTTCGATTTCCAGTCATTTACTCAAAAACAATAGTAAAGCGTGAATAACAGACGCTTAAACACCAGTCAGTGTGTACTCAATAGATGAGTAATGCGCAAGAGCACTTTCAGATTTATTTTAAAAGGATGTGGCCTGAAAGTCTAGTTAGCCTCCGTGAATGAGTTATTCACAGCTGCCGTTAGCACAATGGATGTACACGTTTCGAAAGCGGTTTCGTAACTACGACGCAGCTGACAACTGTAAGGCCCATTTCTAACAGTCTATTGTAGTATGGTCCTATAACATTGTACATTGTACACTTTCACACAAATGTACAGTTAAATAAAATACTGTATACCGGATTAAAACGCGATTTATTATTTATATTGTTTAAATTATTTATCCCGACGGGAGACTGGTCTCCCGCGACCACGGTTGCTGAAAAGCATCCGAAACGTCGGGATAAATAATTTAAACAATATAAATAATAAATCGCGTTTTAATCCGGTATACAGTATTTTATTTAAATGTGTGATACTTGCGTTAATAAAAGACAATATTACAAATGTACAGTTTGGTAATTAATGGGTCGGCAACGCATCTGCAAGCCCTCTAGTATGCTAGATTTCTGTGGGTGGTTTTTATAACTTACCTCAAGTAAGCCTTTTCGCCCGCTATTATATGAAAATTATAATATTTTAGATGAATTCAGAATCCTCAAAATAGATCGACCATATATTATCTTTGGCTGTCTTCTATCTTCAAGTTGAAAGGTTCTAAGATTTTGTAAAACGTGCAAAAAATACCTTTTCGCCTGGCGTTTTTGTATTTATTATAAGTTGTACAAATTAAAGTAATTTAAAGAACAATTAGAGACACTTGCTTTCAATACAGGTAGTACTTGACTTTGAACTTAATTCAGTTTTTTAACAGGTTTGCTTATATATTAATATCTGTTTGATGACAGCTTAATGTTTGTGTTAGGCCGTAGTGATGTACGTCCCGGCAAAACTTTCCTCGGCGGATCTATGAATATAAAGTACTAGTCTAGTTACTACTGCCTAAATATATAATCATTACACCAGTCTATCACAAATAACGAGACATACTCGTACAATAGCGTTGATTTTATATAAAAAAAAATTCAAAAATTTTGCTAAAATACACATTAATACTTGAAGCTTGAACTCTAACAAAACTGAAGCTCACCTTTTATAATGGGAACAGTCACCATTTTTACCAGGATCTTTATTTCATGCTTTTTAAATAAAAATAGAACATACAACGTTTGGGTTGGTTTGTGGCTTACCTACCTTAGCGATGGGACGCAAATTTGAATCCCGCTGGAATGACATGATTATACGTCTTATTGTTCTATAAACATGTTTACCCGCAGGCATTTCGGGTCCTAAACGTGGGGGAAATAGATTCCGAACGACTAACGAACCAATCAAATTGTAAACTAACAATGGGACATTTGAATTTTTTTATAATAAAGTAAAGCTTGCAAAATTGATTACGCGCTTATATCTTGGTCTTTGAGTTCAAGGACACACGTTTTTTGTATTATATAATATTTTATAGTAACGCCTCCGTGCTTCAACGGTATGAATATAAATCCAGGATTTGATTTCCGGCGAAATAATATTACGTAACATAAAAAAAATAATTACTTGCCTATTACTAATAAATCAAATCAAATTAGCATTTATTCATTTAGTACACTTATGAACGTCGATAGTAAAAAAAAATAAATGCTTCTATTTATGTCTATGTCTAACTAGGACTCAGGACTTCACTTTCTTATATGTATAGGTAACATGCCGCCACCCTCTCAATCTCGCCCCAATATGCTGGTTATATTATGTCAGTTAAACCAAAACACGCAGCATCTTTTGAATTCATTGTCATCTGCGTACACGGTGTTTTATTCGGCCGCCAATTGGACGCTGTTAAGCAATACAGTGTCAACCCACACGGTTGCCATTTTGAGAAAATTGAGTTTGAAGTTTTAATAAGGTTTTTTTTTAATTTCTTTTAAAAAATAACACAAATAATAATAGGTTTTTTGTAATTATTTATTATTAGACTAAATATATATCGGTTTTCTTGGTAGCAATCAAAGTAATAGAATTTAGTGCATTATTGTTGATTATTCCCTTTCGGTATGATACCCTAAATTTTTAGTATTTTCAATATTTTTGCTATTAAAACGATATAAGGAAGCATTTTTATCATTTTGTGGGTTGACACGGTATTGCTTAACAGCGTCCAATTGTCATATATTGAGTTTGCAAGAATGTAATCCGCCTCGCGAGCGCTCATGTTTTTTTCGACTTTGATAAAACGAGCATTTCACAATGATGATTCTATCACAGCTCCGCTGGCTCGGTAACCTGAAATGAGTCTTGGCCTCCGAAAAGAGAGTCTTCAACTGAGTTCTGTCTTGCGATAGCCCTGCCAATTGCCAGCTTGTCTCGAATAACTAGCATCACGCCCCGACTTCACACGGTTTCAATGTAGATAGGAATACTCTACGCAAAAAATTACTATGTTACTCGCTAATTATGCAGCTTTTTATTAGTGAAAGAGTTTTTTAATCGGTCCAGTAGTTTTTGAGTTTATTCGTTAGAAACATACAAAAATACAAATTATTCCTTTTTATAATTATTTTACACCTTGAAGTTTGAATAGGGATCCTTAAGTTTGATCGCGCTTCGGGCATTAATCGAGTGGGAGGAATATCGGAGGTGGTCCGTTCCTGGTCGGAATTTCTATGCCCAAAGTAATCAGACGTGGTGAAGACATGTAGATATATATTGTAGAAACATGTCTTCCCGGCGGAATTCGAACTCGCGACCCATCGAAGCACACAGCGGTTGTCTACCATACGCGCCAACGAGCCCTTCATTATCAATGTATAACCAAATCTCTGTTATTGTTTTGGATTAGATTTGACGTTATAGATTATGCTACTGTTTCCGTAACGTTTTCGCAGACGTTATCCTTAATAGAAACTTCTTGTTCGGAGGCTGACAGGTGTAGAGATTTATGTGGAAAAAAATATTATCTCACTGGATCCATTTAAGTCTGCTATCAGATCGTGTCACGATGATAACGCTAATCTGCTTAATGCCTCATCTGTCGCGACAATGACCCACAGTTGTGATGAGCGTTCGTGCTAGGGATGTGTTGGATATCCGAAATAATGTCGTTATATACTCAAACTAATAATATGCCAAGTATTATTAGTTTGCAATTCGTAGTGCGGGCATCATTTTTTTTATATTTCCGTAGTGTTACTGGAGCATGGTTCACGTAAAAATACGCATTTAATAGATTTGTGTCAAAGAGTGGGCTTTGTATACATGCTAATTGTTAATATTAGATCATAAATGAATGATACATACCCCAGGGTAGGTACGTTTTTGTATCCGTGTTACCTATCGTACGATTATTGTTACGAGTATTTGCTAGAAGTCAATGACGTGTTGGCGCGTTCGGTACGCATCGATGGGTGATGACTATAATTTTCTGGAAGCATGTCTTCCCCACGTCTGGTAACTTCGGTCATTGATCGGATGGGAGGAATATCGAAATTCCAACCGGGTAACGAACTACCGTTCATAGATGGAATAACCGTGAAGTGCATATTGCGCGTTTCGGTTTCAGTCTATGGATTCTCCGTCCTTCTGTTAGTCCGACATTAAAAGAATCCGATTGAAATTTTCACACAATATAACCATATTTGTATTAATTCGTTTCTTCTACGTGTTGAATTCGCTTCTCATTTTTTTTGTATAACAGAATCCTAGACCCTTTACACTTAGAGCATCCCGAAAAAAGGGTATTTTTCAACAGCAATGCGTCCAATCTCGTTGGTATGTCCATCAACTTGATCGACATTAATCAGTTATACCCCAGCAATAGTGTATATGGCAAGAATTAAATTAATAATCTGTGTATTTAATCCAACTAATTACGACCTCGTTGATTTCAAAAAACGAGAATATATTTTGATGGCCGACAATGCATCGGAGACATTGGAGACGCGGATGTCGCCTTTTGTAATAAAAAATATATTTTATTTTATATCGATATTGACATCCCTAGCCACGAGTAATCTTTGTTTGTATTCCTATCTAGAATTGGGTCAAAAAGATACGTCTGCAAAGTTTCAATGCACAGTGGATTTAAGACAAGAGATTCTCTTATTTATATTATTCTTTGGCTCAAATACTTTTGGCGTCATTGCTTGTTTCCAATGTTAGCAAGTTTTGTTACAGTAGAATCCGATGTTCAATAGTACTCGTAGTATGCCGTAGATACATATCGACATCCATTTTTATTCTCCGCACAAGATACGTAGAATTGTATACGTATTTTTTTACTAGTTGTTAACGTTGTATATTCATTTGAAATTTGTACTTTGTTTTTCGATATGTTTGGTGCATTCTTTGTTTGCCTATAATTGTTTACTACGTTTAAATTTGTGTTTCGTTTTTAAAGTATTATTTTACTGTAATGTTAAACAATGTACTCGTATGTAAACGTTGGCAAACTTAGATAAATAAATAAATACACTTTCTTAATTTTTCTATGCATTCGTGCAATGCTTCGTTGTATCCATCGTCGGGGGTTGGTTTCCCACCGGATCCGACATTAATATAGTATGTATATCTTGATTATACGTCATTTCTCAACCATATATTTTAGTGGCACACGTAAAAAGCCAAAAAGATAAGTAAAATTCCTTGCGACTCCTTCGCTATAAATTATGATAATGCAAATCCGATGACCACTTTTAACACGAAACGCGACCCCCTCAGGGATCATGAAATTGAAAAACGATGGACAAAAAGAACATTTTGACGGGCTCGTTGGCGCGTTCGGTAGAACACCTGCCGTGCGCATCGATGGGTCGTGGGTTCGAACCCCACCGGGACCACATGTTTATAATTTTCTTTAAACATGTTTTCCCCACGTCTGGTAACTTCGGGCATTGATCGGGTAGGTGGAATATCTAAATTCCGACCGGGTAATGAACCACCGTTCATAGATGGAAAAACCGTGAAGTGCACATTGCGCGTTTCGGTTTCAGTCTATGGATTTCCGAATGCTCGAAGTTAAAATTAGGTCGACAGCGCATGACTGATGTTCTGTGGCTAAGGTATCACCTTCTATCACGTAAACCGCACATATCTGAATTCTGACATAAAAAAATCATCGTAAAATCCGTCTGTGTCATCAATGTTCACATATGGAATAAAGATTTGATCTAATCAATCAATTTAGTGAACACTCGGATAATTTAAACTAATCTTAAGGTAACTAGGTTATGTGTATAGAAAATTGCGATCAAGTTTGTTTGCAAACTACTCGTTTTAGATAAAAATAATCTATACATATTACTTTTCTCTATAAAACTATTTTTGTTTTATTTTTTTAACTTTTCCAATGGCGTAAGAATGCATGGAATGCCGACTGATTAACTGAGTAGGTACTTTGTATTTCGTGTCATGTTGAGTTAGAGGTATAAGGAATTTCGAAATGAACCGGTTTTGTAAATAAAATTATTTTGTTGTTCCAAAAGTTTCTGGAATTGGTAACGAGTTTAACGAAGCAACATATCATACATGTTGTACATAGCGTAAAAGCCGGTAACGCATCTGCAAGTCCTCTTATGTTGCGGATGTTCATGGGCGACGGTGGCCACTTTCCAAAATATAATGATAAACTGTTTTTAAGAGAAAAAAAAACATTATGGTTTATTCTAGTGTTTTGTAGCCGCTCTTGTACTGCAGTATTGAGCTAATATTTTAACATTTGGCAACCGCCTTGTACTATTCATTCGGGATAAATTAAATAATTTATTTCAGACCACATTTAGGCCATACCTTCCATTTTCATATATTATTAAGTAAATATTTGTTATATCAAAATTAATTTCGTGATACATATGTAGTTTCGTAATCCCACCGCGAAAACAGACATGGAAAGCTATTGGTGCTGCCCCGGACGCAACTCGCGGTAATGCGGCATTATGGTATGAAAGCCATACACCCGAACTTCCAAAAACATACCCGTGGTACTGCACACGCATGGCGCCAATTCTCCTCGTATAGTTAGCTCTCACACTGCACGTATAAAATGAGACTCAACAAGCCTTGAATACCATTTTACCGCTGCGGTACAACGCGCAAATCAAAAATATATGTACAAAGCAAAAATGTATTTTTCATAGTACAAACAATCTCCACAACAAACATCAAATTATCGTATCATCGTTTGAAATTTGATATTGATTGTAAAATATATTTTCCGATAGTAATAAAATAAAAAGGGAAGAAAGCAAAAAATGTTTACAGAAAATATTCTGTTTATCTATTTACGTAAACGTAAACGTGTAGTTCCGGCGATATTCGAACCCGCGACCAACAGAAACGCAGGGTACTGGGTAGGTGTACCTAACGTGCCAACGAGCTCGTCAATGTGTAATACCTCACACATCCAGTTTTTAAGTCTGATGCCTAAGAAGCTTTGTTCTATCCCTATTTTCAGACACACATAGAGGCAAAATCCCTGGACTTGAGGCTCAGGGAGCATCGCCACCTGGTGCTGCAGATAGCTCTGAAATGCGCAGACATATCAAACCCGTGCCGACCCTGGGACATCAGTCGGAAGTGGAGCCTGAAGGTCTGCGAGGAGTTCTTCCGGCAAGGAGACTATGAGCGCAAGCTGAACCTGCCCGTTACGGCACTCTGCGATCGACACACCACTTCCATACCTAAGATTCAGACAGGTAACCTTTTTTTTTTCTTTTTTAAATGTCAGATATCGACAGATGAGCTTGAAGTTCACTTGATACCTCAGCCACAGAACATCAGTCAAAGATGCGCTGTCAACCTAATTTTTACTTCGAGCATTCGGAAATCGATAGTCTGAAACCGAAACGCGCAATATGCACTTCACGGTTTTTCCATCTACGAATGGTGGTTCGTTACCCGGTCGGAATTTAGATATTCCTCCCACCCGATCAATGCTCGAAGTTACCAGACGTGAGGAAAACATGCTTACAGAAAATTATAAATCCCGGTGGGATTCGAACCCACGACCCATCGATGCGCACGGCAGGTGTTCTAACGAACAGTCACGTCATGGTAAGTTATCATTAGCAGAGTACCATTTTATTCAGGAGATAACTGCATGTGATTTCGACCTTTAACAATGACACCTCAAACTGAAGCCACATTGATATTTATAATAAACCTCAACGAAACGAAAAATACAAATATAAGATGAGTCAACGAAATGTGTTTTCCCGTACGAGAATCAAGCAATTAAAAGGTCCATATTTAAAATAAAAATATTCATCTTTTTATGTCACTTAAAAAGATAAGAATCAGTATTACGTTTACTGGCGCCCTTGCAGAAACTTGTTTAGCTTTAAAATTAAAATTGCATTCCGAGGCTTAAGAAAGCAATTTGAAACGGTTTATTGTCCGTGTTCAACTATATGAAACTTCCATTTAATATATTTTAGTATTAAGAATCTGGAACGCGTAGTGACAATGGAAACATACTTTTCAGGTTTCTTCAAGTTTGTGGTCTCACCGCTGATAACGGAATGGCACAAATTTTTGCAAAATGACTTGTCCGCACAAATGCTCGAAAATCTCAATTACAATCAGAGCAAATGGGAGTCTTTGGTCGCACAAGAAATGGCCGAAGAAACGCGCACAGAAATATCAGACGCAGATTTGCTCGATGATTATTTAGAAAATTGCTCCGGGACTAACATATCGGGCAGTTCAGAAATGCTCCTACCGCTGCGCAGGAGTTCATTAAACCCACCGAAACCAACGAGCCTAAGGGAGCAACTGCGACGCTTCTCCGTACCTCTGAACGTATTCCAAGATTCGCGTTTCAAGAAGAGCCGTACAGCATCTCTCGCTGAAACACAGAGTAAGAAGGGCAGTGCTATGGGCAGCGAGCAATCGCTCCACTCTCAACTCAGTATTCGTGGTCACTGTGACAACAAGGAGCCCGAAGAAAAAATATTGAGCTCTGAAAATCTTCTGCCGGACTCCTCTATCGCGTCCATTACCACTTCACGCCAGGCCAACCGGCTTAAAACTGTTTTGAAGGGCGGGAATCCTTGGAAGCTGGTTCGCCAACAAACGTTTCCTCCGATGGAGCTGTCCGGTCAAGCGCAAGCGTTACTCTGTCGACCGATGTATACAAGCTCCGAGGACACAAAAATTAACTACTTCGATACAAGCAAGGATGGGAACAAGATTAAGGAAGATAATTTGGATGTTATTGAGCATTATAAAGAGAAAGAGAATATAAACAAAACGAGTCGTTCCGGTAACATGAATCGGTCGAAGGTAGGCAGTCAGCTGAGGGAGAATCTGTCGACGGTTAACCTTAGTATCTTTCCGGCGGGGGAGTCAGGAAGGAGGAAGTCTATGCCAGCGGATGATATTTACAGTAAGTATTTTATGGCATAACAAATCCTGCAGCACGAACTTGCTGTACAATGATTTCTTTGTAATCCTGAGATTTTATAATCTAATATAATATAGTCACTTATCATGTATATCTTCTATGCATATAATAAAATAGTAGAATTTGAAAAAATTGATTAAAGATTTAAAATCTTTAAGAACGTTTTTGTCATCTGTCTGTTTGTTCACGCTAATCTCCGAAGGTACTGGACCGATATTCATGTAGCTTTTACACATTGCTAAGTCTGGGGAACATCAATCTTTGTTTCTTCGAAATTGCTTTATATATGACTTTCTCAAGCGCAGCTTGTATCAATTTAAACGTTGACGGACCATGTTTTGTTCACCCGCATTTTATTGTTTTATAAACTTCTATAAACATACACTTTCAAACTTACACAACAATGCCGAATTTTCTTCTTTAACACTCTTACTCTATTTTTATAACAGTGATAGTTTTCTGCGTGGGACCGCGACTATTTTTACGAACTTTACCAAGAAGCAGCGGGTGAACCCCAAATCCTGGTGAATTAAACTAGTGGTATATATTAAATTAATAGCAGTAAGGGTGTTAAGAGAGAAATCTAAATCTTGTTTCTGTTTTCTTTGCATATTTTTATATGAGATAACGATTCTGTATCCATTATACTTTCGATTACGTATAACCTAATGCTAAATGCAGTCACCTTGAGCTTCAATCTAACATTTCCGAATCCTGCAGCTCCGAAAGAGAAGAAACTTCGTGAAGTAGCAGCTGCCATACCGGAAATACTTCGGCAAGTATACGGGCAGGATACAGGCACGCGACGTAGGGGGTCTGCGCCGGCGCCGATCAGTGCGTCCGAGCTCCCTGGGTTGGTGGCATTAGCCAGGAACAACACCAATGGCTCCCGTCGCAAACCGCCCCCGGTCACTTGCCAGCAGTGGTTGAACAGCATGGAGCAACCGCACATGACTCGACGCAGTTCACTGCCCGTTGAGGTGATGACAGGTGCTAAAATCGATGTTTATTTCACTCTTCTCGTCTGCTCTGGTGCATGCTCGCTTACTCTTTTTGTAGATGTAGATTTTGGGTATTTCCAAATGGTTTAGGTTGCTAGCAGAGAGTATCATCGGGTGAGCTCGAGTCCCACCCTCCCCCCGCATCCAGCGGGGGGTACCCAGTACGCGAATGCATTCCCAATGATGTGCAAACGCACGTAGCATTCAACAACATACATCTAGAATCGAATCTGACATGTACAGTTTTTGCCAAGTATTTTCCACACAGTTCTATTAACGATAATGCGTTTGTATGTTGTTGTTTGTGCAGGTTCCCTGTTTGAATCCCGGGGGAAAAATAATAATAGATACAACTTATCTGTTACAATATTTGTCACAAATTTCTCTCATAATACAAAAATTAGTCTAGGATTTTTTCGTAACCTTTGCTGTTAAAGACTGCAAAAAATTTTACTGGTCGGCTTTTTTACTGTGAGCCAATCACATCTCTGAAAATCGAATTTGACAATAATAACTTACATTTCTAAGTAACAACTTGTCACAAAAGATTCTGAAGATGATCGCGAGTTTTTAAGAATTCTTATGTAATCTCTTCTTCAATAACTATTTTTATTTATTTTTCAGGAATCTCATCACGCTGAATTGTCATCATCAGATAGTTCAGTTTAAACGTCTACAATTCTATATCTGTGTGTTTTGGACGCACATTATATAACACTTATGTTTATGTGACTTAGTGAAAGATAAGTGTTGCCATATACAAATATCACAAACAAAAGCTTGGCTTTGTGGTACGCGAAAAATACTCTCAGTGTCGTGAGCTAAACTAAGCTATATATGACTTGATTGTGCTAAAGCGGTGGTTTTTGCTCTTATAATGTTTATTATACTGCTTGGACAGTAAATGTATGTACATTTATTCTATCTAACGATACAACTTAGTCTATCCAACAAGTATTAAGCTTATGTATAGAATATAATGAGTGTATCTGGTTACTGTGTAGAATTTAGAATTATTTTATGTATTATGTTTTCATTTAAATCAAAGCCCCGTCTATTTTCAACTAATATCATTTTTAACTATTGTAGATATAAACTAAAGCCTCTTTTGTTCTTACAATTTATCAATTTTCTTAGTTATATATATTTTAAATTTTACACCTTGTTTCGTTGTTTAAGTTATAAGCATATTTTTTCTTCACAAAATGAATTAAAAGAATCCTGAGATGGTTTTACCAAAGGCTTATAAGAAATACATAATTTTAATATAATCGCAATTTTATCTTATTATTATTTAAATGGTAAAAGGCGTATGTTATGGCCACTACTATAGTCTTCTGTCTGTGATCACAGATAACTTTTGATAGGTATTTCGTTGACACCTCCTGTCAATATTTTAACCAAAAACTACGTTCTATTGTATTCGCATATGCTGTGGGTCTCTTAGTATTCTGATTAGATCAAAATTTTCAGTTTCATCAAACAAATTGACAAATCATTAAGTTTTTAGTATAATTTTTGTTTTATTTTTAAGGTTATGTTTTTTTTTGATATCTATATTCATATTTTTATTTTTCTATGAATATTGTATGTCACAAATCTTCAGTCGCAATAGCTCAATTCTTTAATAATTAAGTTATATACTATAGATTGATACATAGGTTAGATACTAGCTATATAAAACTAAATATTATACATAGTTAAGTAAGTTAAGGAGTCTCATTTTTCTCTTAGAAATAATAGATTGTAATAGATTGTAGCCGTAAATAAGCGTCGTAATTAGTGTTCTGAATAACTTGAAATGTTAGGTGTTTTCATTATCATAATCTGACCTTGTTCAGGAATTATTCAAATTACTAAGCCATGTTAGTTTATCAAGGTATCTTTGTATTTTAGCGTAAAAATAATATTAATAATATGCAGTATTATCTCCACTGTACATTTCACACATGAATTGCTAACGAAACTTACTATATTGAATATATAAAGGATTCTTAGATTCATCAGATAGCTTACGTAATGGCATACGCTGTAGAATAGAAGTGTGTTCAACATAAGCATACGATTCGTTATTTGATCCAAAAATATACGAATTTGAACTCTAATTAAATAATATAAAAGATATTTCTCATTAGATTTCAAATGATAACTTAAATTTTAATATAACTTATCGGTGCCAACTTTTTAAAACAACGTATAATACCTGTTTTAAAATGTAATTGGATATTAATATTTCTATTTCATATTCTGACAAATATACTTCACATTATAACATATCTATCACGTATTTAAGATTGTTTTTATTACGATATTAGATATTTGGAATTGTAGCCATCGTCTCCAGTTTTAGAAGTAGTTCTCAATGTTGTATAATACTTATATATTAATGTATAGAGTATTTGAATTAATCTGAAATCATTTGTATAGATATGTCATTGAACGTTTTAGAATTATTTATCAGATAATAGTGGCCTACCATTCTTCTGTAATAAATGTAACGTCAGTATAAATAGATATAGGTTCAGGAAAAAAAATTAAATGAAGTGAAAATTATTGTGATGTTTTAAGAAAAAAATCAAACAAAAAAAAACTGGTAGTGCGTAAGTATTTAGTGATTGCGAATATATAACTTCGGTAAGATAGATGTCTTTTCTTATGACAGCAGTATTGAAAAGGCTACGCCATATAAAATATATACCTATTTGTAGCAACTTGTTCTATTATTCATTTCTGGTGCTTAATTATTATTTCAGCGGAGAGTAGGCAGTTTCTGTGCGGTTTGTGGTATGTCTATGCTGGACTCGAGAAAAAAATCATTGATATTAAGTTGTACTAGATAAGCCATAATAATTATAAGTTTGTTTTTATTCACGAGCACAATTTTTTTTTTTCCTAATTTTATGATTGTGAATTTAAAGCTTCATGTGCTGTGTGTGTGCACGAAGGATTTCTTAGCCATAGACTCAGTAATAAATGAAATACCCAAATACAAAATCGTCGTGTTAATAGCTATTAGAAGATCGACCTAGTAGAAGTCGCGTAAGATTTTAAAAATAGATATTGTGTTAGATAATCCACATGCGTTTGATTGTTCTAAAATATACTAAATACTTGTACATAGCATATTAATAAGTTTTTAGATATTTTACTTCTATATGTACACTATAAAGTAATATAAGATGCAAATGTTGTACGTACAATTTTGACTCTATATATGTCTGATATAAGGCCCTAGCATGAACTAGTTGCGAAAAAATTTTCGTATCGTTAATCTGTCAAATGTATGAGAAATACGATAAGAATTCTCGCAATTTGTTCTCGCCGGCGCCTATAGTCTAGTTATTAATGTATTTCTTATCTTTAAGTAGTCAGAGCACGAATTATTTGCGAGAAAATGGTCGTAGCATCAACTCATACAAGTGAGAGTTTCCTCTACGAGCACTTTTTCGCTAGTTATTCATGATCCCCATACGGAACGACATCAGTTGCGAAAACTAATTAAAAAACCTTATATTTTCACTAAATAATAAGAATGTTTGGTTTTTAAAGTGGGCGTGTAAATAAATTGTGTTTTGGCCTGGCATGACTCAGCATATGGAATTCCGTGATCTCTGCCTACCCCAATGGGAAAGAGGCGTGATATATTATATGTATGTATGTATGTATATATGACTCAGAAATCTTCTGCAGTTCTAAATCAAAAATGTATGCATTTTTAAACTGTTTGTTATACTTTAATATTATTATTATTATCTTAGTATTATTTTCGCATAACATAAAACTAGTAAATTTTTATTTATTTTTAATAATCACATACAGAAAACTTAAATAACTTGTATTTAGTTTCGTAACTGATGTCGCATTCATATAATAAACTTATCCCACTTCTAATGTGATTGATGTTATTGATGTTTTAGAAGGTTTCTTAAGCCATATTTGGCTACGTATTGTACTTTAGTGACGTTTTGTAGTTTATGCATTAACGTGTTATTAAAATATAATTATTCTTAGAAAAGCATCGTTTTAAATGTTATTAAGTTTACTGTATTTTTTGTTGCTAAGGCCGGTGTATGTTCATTTTGTATTTTAATAAGATGTATTTAGTAATTTTACTTAGCTATAGCATGTTAAAGAATTCCGAAACAGCTAAAATTCTGAAGAGATGGGTAGCCTCATAAATAATGAGCTAAGTCGCTGGTCCGAAAGCTAATAGTTTGAAAGATTTTTGTCATAAAATATAAGTAAAGTGTGTTAATTTGTTTTCATATTAAATTTATGTATACCTTAAGTCTTCATATATCTTTAAAAATGGGTGTTGATAGTGATAGTAAATATTAGAGCCTCCGTTTAGTTGATATTTAAAACATTGTGATCCGCGCAAGTACAATTGAATCAATTCAAACAATTTTGAAATTTAATGTAGCAAAGACAAGGAATAAATAAAATAATTGGTTTTGAAGCTATGTCTATAATAAATATTTCATTTCCGATATACTATAAAACAAGCGTTATATGAATTACAATTAAAAAAGTGGAGACGTACAACTTTAAAGTGCCATTTTACCGTTAATTTTTTTAAATTTGTTTTTTATTAATATAATATGTAATTATTACTAAGTGATTCATTGCTAATAGTTTACTTTAAGTGTGACTGTCAAAACGATGGTCATTTGTTTTTTATTGATAACGAAACGCATATATTATATCCGTGGTGACATTTTTGAGCACGTTTTTATGTTGATGATATTTTGAAGTGTTTTATCGCACAAGCTTCAAGAGGCAATTAGTTCCAAATTAAAAAAAAAAGGTTTTATTTATAGGTACAATATTTTAAACTAAACATTAGTTGTTAAGCGCGCTGGTAGCACATTATATGTTTTTTTAAAATCTTGTTTATTTTCTTTCCTGTTTCAATCTTATTTTAGTTCAGTATTAAACTTACAATTTTTAATAATAATGATTAATGTTGTCTATATATACATATATATTTTGTGTTCTTTGGAAAAATTATATCTCAACTTTATTTTACAATATTTTTATTAATATAACGTATAATTAGTACTTAAAATAAATGTTTTTTTTTTATAATTTGTTTTATTTTCGTTTTGCTTCAGTAATCTTTTTTTTACTTTTTACATTTTTTACCTTACTTTCTGGTCATATACATTATTGACCCTAAGAATGCTAGTAAAGAATACTTTATATCCAAAAATATATAGAATGATTTTAGCCTACTAGTTTTATTTATAACTGATACCAGTAGGCTAAAATCATTAGGCTTATATTGGAAAAATGGCCTGCTATACGTTTTGTGAGCAACACTTAAATAGTAGGAATTTTTATAACTACTGTGAACCTTTTACATTAGTCTATGTATTTAATACTTAATATCGATTTTAAATATTAAGGGACATGGAATGTTTATGAAGACTGTTTTATTTAGCGATATATTATAGGGATATTTGGGGCGATTATTCTCTAATCTGAGAAATAATTTGGAATTACATATAAATGACGGACTGATAATGCGAATTTTCTCGAAAGATATTCGTGGTTGAGCATTTAAATAAAAACGATTCTAAAAATAATAAATACCAGTAGCAAAAACAATGTTTTTAATGTTATGAAGAATGGTTATAAATCTCACGAAGTCCGTTTTGCTATGTTAGGCATACATATTTTTTGCGATCCGGGATCTGCAAACATTGCGCACACTAAAACAATGTACGTATATGTGCACCAGGGCATTAGGGGCTATCACAATACTTGGTTCGAGATTTTATAATATTTTTTTTTTCAAATTCCGACGAGAAAACATTAGTAAACAACTATTCATTTGATATTTTTTTTTCGCTTTTATCTTAACCTTACTGAAGTTTGTGTTAACGTTTATATTGTCTTAAATATTTAAAAAAAACATTTGATTGGAAAATAGGGCCAGGAGGCTTTCACTCCTTTTTTGCCCCAAGGTTCTAGACTTCTTAACGATGATAAATCTGATGTACACGCTTGACAACATTCATAGCAAAACGGACTTCGTGAAATTGAATATATCTATTCATGAACAAAAGGGATTTATTCTACTACCTACATAAATACATTATTGTCATTCTGAAGATGTAGTGTTTTTCAAGGAATATTATATATAATATAATAATATGATATTTTTAAGAAATTATCAGTATTATTAAAAAATTGGGACAATAGTCCTCTCTATTTTCAAAAATTGAGAAGGAAACAGTTCTTAAAATAACCCTTTCAAATTTTTATAAAAGGGTTTGAGTAAAAAATTAACTAAATTTTCAAAATATTCAATATCGTGCCCGAAAGTTAGCTTCAATTTAATCTTGAATAACATTATTTTTTCATAATATGTATATAGAAATTTCTATATCATGAGTCAGCTATATATCGGTATTGTGTAGCTGACATTTATGTAAATTGTGATGAAAATATGGGAAAGGATATATCAAGGCTGAAGTCCCGTTCTTACAGTATTATTTACCAAATTTTGTACTATGCGCTCTACTTTCTTATTTACCTAAATATCGTCGTGATCGTAGAACAACGAGGGTTCTGATTTTTTTACGATTTTAGTTCTATTGTATTAAGAGGGCCCTTCCCGGTTCGTCTATCGTCGACGCGAGCATGGTTGAAAAGCTTTTTGTTTCATGCAGCGCATACCTCTACCGCTAACGAGTGAGTGGGAACGCGATAACATTGAACGAAAAATAGTGTGTGGAAATTACATAAAAATTGTTCTAGGAAATACGTGTTTTTCAGTAGTCTTTACAAGTTTATGAAATATTTTTTTGTAATTTAGAATCTCCATTATATTTGCAAGGTTTCTATCATAACAAAATATTTACTTTCACATTTTATGAGTACATTATGAACGCCCAAAGTTCAGGTATTTTTTTTGCAAAAAAGCTGATTTTTGGAGGCTTATACTGAATTTATTTCTGAAAATTTTGAGATTTTGTTTCGATAGAAACCTAGATATAGTGCACGAGATACCTATTAGTTCAAAAGTTTCAAAGAAAAATCGGTAACATCGCCATAATCACGTACGAGCTTTTGTATGGAAAGTAAGACGGGTTGGGCCCACTTAATCATAACATGAAACTCCTTGACAGTTCTATATTGTATAATTTAGAACTGTCTAAAACCCTTTATCAACAGAACAAATAAAAAAATGGAGTTTGATAATTATCAAAATTATAATTAGTCAGATAGTTTTATGGAATAAAACTAAAACCGTAATAAATCAGGACTGTCGTTGTTCTACGATCACGAGGATATGTATTTATCAAACAGTATATCAATGTGCATTAATAAAGTAACCGAAATTTTAACTTAGCGGTTGCCCTTGTATGTACTTGTATTGGATACATACCCGGTTCCTATATTCAATGAATAGAATGCACCAATATGGGTCAAAAATGTTTGCTTAAATTACTTTGAATATATGAACCGGATAGTAAATGTTGTTCGTACTTATTGTGAACTAAATGTTTTGTGTGCCCCCTTCAATATGAATAAAATTGTTCCCCCACTTAATGTTTTATTGATACCCTCTCCATACAAACACGTCAGATGTTTTAACTGAATTGCAAGAGACCAATATGGGTATCAGAAGTGTGATAATTTCCGAACGTTGTCTGTACTAAAATTAATATGATATAAAGAAGAAAAAGTTGTTTCTTAAGATTTAATTCAAAAACTACTCGACCGATTTCAAAAATTCTTTCACCGTTAGAAAGCTACATTTTCACCGAGTAACGCCTATATTCCAGAAATAATTAGGGAACCCTACTAAAACTTGAATAATGTAACCCAAGGTGTAAAAAAAGGTTATAGGGAGTAATGTCTTGATCTACGGAACCGATTTTAAAAATTATTTCACCAATAGAAAGCTACATAATCAGCGAGTAACAAGCGTATATATTTCTTTGTGTATAGTACATCTACATTGCACCGCAGTGGATAAGCAATCAGTATTGTAACCATTGCTTGACTACGTTTGAATGGTAAACATTGACAAATGAGCTTCAGGCACAATGGGAGATGATAAACCGTCAAATGATACCAATTTATCAATGATGCGGTATCGACCTTTTGCACCTTTAAGAAATATTTTATTTATAAATAGGAAAATTATGCACTCTCAACTCGTAAAGATTTCAGAGTGCTCACAGTGAAAAATACGTCGACATCGCATCATTGATTGACATTTTGTGGCTGAGGAATTACTATCAAGTCAGCCTCACTTTACTAAAATATATCACTTAGGGAGTCAGAAAAAAAAACTAGAAATAAACAAAGCGAAAATTTTAATATTGAAACTATCTTACAAACATCTACAAATCTATATTATAAATGGTTACACAGAACAGAAGAAGTAAGTAGAAGTGCAATGTGTCATAATTTGTACCGGATCGAGTATCGCCAAATTCTGACAAATGAATCGAGTATTTAATACTGCAAACAGTTTCAATTTCTTTTTCGATTCGTTGTTTTATTTAACTCAAAACTAGCTAAATCACACCGGTCCTACAATCGATAATATATCTTAGTGCTTTGCGATAACGGTTACTTTGGCTTAGCGCACAAAGTACATACGACGTTTTGTAATATTAGAACAAACTAATATATAATTACTAAACTTTATGTGAAAGACATAAGGATGATTTTAGCTGACGGTGATCGATTAAACGTCACCGCGCTAAATTGTGACGCGTGCCACGCCTACTTCGCACTTCTACTTATTTTTCCTGTTCTTTGGTTATACAGTGATTTCAAGTTATGTGACGTCACACGCCAGCTTGCGACTCGGGCTTGGCCGAAGGGGCGCCCACCTCGCTACTCTCTTCAGCCGTCGCAGCCTTCTCCATATTACGCAAATTATTTTCAAATTCCACAGGATCAATGAATTTCTTCCCTGGGAACGGCGGTGGACCCAGGATGAGTTCCACCTCTTTGTAATTCAGCGTTTCTTTCTTTAAAAGTTCCTCCGCAAGCTAAATAAAGAGAAAACAATTCAAAAATGTCTTTAAAAAAATGATGAATTTTCTAATCTATTATACAAAATACCCCTTGTCTTTAAGTAGTTAGAGACGTCATAGATGATAGAAATAGATAGATGTTATAAGTGGTGGGACCACCATACAATCCAAAAAGCTGGGTTTATACGTGTTTATAACGTATATATTTACGTAATCATATGTCATATATCTACACTAATATAATAAAGAGAAAAAATGTATACGTTTATAACGAATAAACTAAAACTACTCGACCGATTTTTAAATTCTTTCACCAATAGAAAGCTACTTTATCAGCGAGTTAGTTTTTTTATGTATAGTACATCTACATTGCACCCGTGTGAAGCCACGTGTTGCTATTGGCTTATATAATTAAAGCGTTAAGGGCAAGCCGGGATTTTAAGCTTAATCATAATCCCGCCACCTCATCGAAACAGGTTTCCATTTTTTATGAATATCAAAAAAAAAAACAAACTATATAAGCATACCGTATTACTTAAGGTCCTGTATGCCCTATAAAATAGATTTGAAAATTTTTAAGTCGAAAAACAGGATCTGCGGACCAGTGGCGTAGCATAGGTAACTAGGATCCCTTTGCCGCCCCCTTATTTTTGCAATTGATTATAAAACATTGGGGCGTGGTGAAAATTATTGAATAGCACTAACCTAAAGAGAAACTCTGATATTAAGGTGATATACTGACAAAAAAAAAGAACGTTGAAGGAAGTCATTTTTTACCGTTGCCTGTGAAATGCCGCCCCCGCCAAAGTGGGAAATAAAATGGGAATAACTTACCGCCTTCAGTTTATCGTCGTTTTTCCGGAGTATGTCTTCGGTCCTATAGTATGCCTTCGCGATGATCCTCCGCGCTTCCATATCGATCAGGTTCTTGAGGGCTCGGCTGAAAGGGCTTTTCCCTCGTTCGTTCAGGTCCGGAAACGACAGGAGACCGACAGTTGGCGACATTCCGTATACTCGCACCTGATGAGATTAGATTATTTTTTTATGTTAGATATCGACAGACGAGCAACCCTACACACTTGATGGTAGGTGACACCCCAGCCACAGAACATCAGTCAATGTCGACCCAATTTTTACTTCGAGCATTCGGAAATCCATAGACTGAAACCGAAACGCGCAATATGCACTTCACGGCTTTTCCATCTATGAAGTTATTTATTAAGGGCTTATAGGACGACAATTTGGCAATTCGACTACAAATAAAATTGAATAATTACACGGATGTAGTTCATTATAAAACGGACAAAAATCAGAAACTTTCGCAATGAAAAGTGTGCAGCAATTAGTGGCATTCCACTTTTTGCAAAACGAGGATTATAGCGCGGCATAGTGGGAGGAGAGGGGACGAAATTATAATTTTGGCTGATTTAGTACAGCCCCTTAAGTGCACAAAAAACATTTAACAGAAATTCCTTAAAAAACTAAACATATAAAAACACAAAAGGTTTGTTCAAGCCTCACGACAGAAACTTATCTTAATATCAAAGACTATATCGCGGTGTAACAATCAGATGAATGTATCTACATTTTCTCAATATTACAGGAGACTGAATAACTGTGACAATCCGCAATTTAAAATTTTACCAGCTTTTTAATTCAGATATTATAATATTATGATACTTGACTGAGAACGTCCCCGGAACCACCTAAATTTTACCGGTATTAGGACATCAATTATTTATATAAATTTTTGTTAATATTATTGCTAGGGTGATGTTAATATTATGCATATTTTAATGTTATTGATACTGCTACCGTTTTGCCACTTAGAAAATATTTCAACCAGTAAAAAATGTCCTTTTATTACAAATTAAAGGACAACATTTTTTTTTCAAAAACTCATACCTGCGCATACGCAATTTTGGTGACTTTCTCGAGGTCATTCTTGGCTCCGCTGGTAATGGAGTTGAAGATAATCGCTTCCGCCGCCCGCCCGCCCAGCGCCATACACATGCGGTCAAATAACTGTAAATATATTGATATAATATTAATATTTAAAGTAAACATTTTAATTTGACATCATAATTTTAAACGAACAGCAATTTTATTATGTAACTTAACACCTTCCCTGTCCCAAACAAAACGCAAAATTAAACTCGCGCACCGAGGGTTGCGTACTAACTTTTAGTTAAGTAAAGATTTTCTCAATAAAATATACTACAAAGTACAAATTTACGGTTTTCGAATGTTTTCCTTTACTTGTGCTACATGACATTGCTTCATGCCAAATTCCACGATTCTAGGTCAATGAAAAGTACCCTATAGGTTTTGATTCTCTTGCGAGTGTCAAAATATGCGGCATAAACTCAGCATAAAAGGCCGTAGCCCTTTTGATTGCGTCCACTTAGAAATTTGATTTTTTTACTGCAGACCTCAGTAATTTCAACTTGATACCTCCACCTCCACGAATAATCGAGACAGACAACGAAGTAATCCTTAAAAATGCGCGAAAAAAATGGTAAACGGCTCGTTTCGGTTTCAATCTAAACAGGTTACCTTTTAAAGGGTATGGGCTTGTTTTAAATTTCACTCACCTCTTCCGTGGTGTAAAGTTTCTGATCAGATGTCGTGTACTGAGCGAAGCCGAGCACCATGTTAGTTCGCGGCACAATCGTCACCTTCAACAACGCGTCCGTGTGCTCTAGAAGCCAACCGACCAACGCGTGACCAGACTCGTGGTACGCTATTATCTTCTTCTCGCTTGGTGACATCGCGTGACTTCGCTTCTCGGTACCACCTAAGTATAAATAAGTTATAAGTGAATACTCTAGACTTCGCTTGTCAGTACCACCTAAGTAAACTTCTCGGTACCACCTAAGTATAAATAAGTAATAAGTGAATACTCTAGACTTCGCTTGTCAGTACCACCTAAGTAAACTTCTCGGTACCACCTAAGTATAAATAAGTAATAAGTGAATACTCTAGACTTCGCTTGTCAGTACCACCTAAGTAAACTTCTCGGTACCACCTAAGTATAAATAAGTAATAAGTGAATACTCTAGACTTCGCTTGTCAGTACCACCTAAGTAAACTTCTCGGTACCACCTAAGTATAAATAAGTAATAAGTGAATACTCTAGACTTTGCTTGTCAGTACCACCTAAGTATAAATAAGTTATAAGTGAATACTCTAGACTTCGCTTGTCAGTACCACCTAAGTAAACTTCTCGGTACCACCTAAGTATAAATAAGTAATAAGTGAATACTCTAGACTTCGCTTGTCAGTACCACCTAAGTAAACTTCTCGGTACCACCTAAGTATAAATAAGTAATAAGTGAATACTCTAGACTTCGCTTGTCAGTACCACCTAAGTAAACTTCTCGGTACCACCTAAGTATAAATAAGTAATAAGTGAATACTCTAGACTTCGCTTGTCAGTACCACCTAAGTAAACTTCTCGGTACCACCTAAGTATAAATAAGTAATAAGTGAATACTCTAGACTTTGCTTGTCAGTACCACCTAAGTATAAATAAGTTATAAGTGAATACTCTAGACTTCGCTTGTCAGTACCACCTAAGTAAACTTCTCGGTACCACCTAAGTATAAATAAGTAATAAGTGAATACTCTAGACTTCGCTTGTCAGTACCACCTAAGTAAACTTCTCGGTACCACCTAAGTATAAATAAGTAATAAGTGAATACTCTAGACTTCGCTTGTCAGTACCACCTAAGTAAACTTCTCGGTACCACCTAAGTATAAATAAGTAATAAGTGAATACTCTAGACTTCGCTTGTCAGTACCACCTAAGTAAACTTCTCGGTACCACCTAAGTATAAATAAGTAATAAGTGAATACTCTAGACTTCGCTTGTCAGTACCACCTAAGTATATTTCAAAAACTGGCCAAGTGCGAGTGAGACTATACAGATATCCTCATTTCCCTACGATATATTATATCGTTTATGCTTAATCCAGCTGCAGACTTCCATCATCGCACCACACGTCATTTCATCACCTAGAATCTACATGATTGGAAGTGAGATTTACACAAAACTTCATCCCACAAACTACAAAACTGTGTTAATTGGTAACAACAACAAAACAACTTTAAGCCCTAAACGCAGATTTTTTTTTAATTTTTTTTCTTATGTAAAGTAACACATCGCTCATTAAATACAAAACTGCCACAAGTCAAACTACACTTCTTTACAGAAGAGCTTATGAAAGAACAAAAAACGTAAACTTAAGCCCTTTTGTAAAAAACTGGAGTTTGACTTGTGGCAGTTTTGTATTCAAGCAGCGACATTTTAGAACATTTAGCTTTCACATTGTCATTTTCAATTCTCGATTATAAAATATAACACCGCTCGAATTGTCTCCAGGGCAAAAGTTAATGAGTAAACCTTCCATTGGTTCTTGATTACAATGGCTAGGTGTATTTGTTTCTTCTTTAATTATCATTAAATAACTGACCTACAACCCTCTCGACCGCGTATTCGAGGTTGGCCGCTCGCACGATGTTCTGTTTATGGCGCGCCGCGTGTAAAGCAGCCTCATTGCACACGTTCGCTATGTCCGCGCCGCTAAAGCCGGGCGTCAGGTACGCTAGCCTATAACAACATTCATCCAATAAGATTATGTACTAGTATACCGTGGCGGGACCACCATACAAGCCCGGCTTGCGCTATTAAAGAAACCATACAATGATAAATAATGCCCTTAACGTAATAAGATTTATATGTGATTTACGTAAATCATTACTTATAAGTGGGAAACAGCAAATCATTTATAGTATGTAAGGATCGCAGCATATGGAATTCCGTGATCTCTGCCTACCCCAGTGGAAAAGAGGCGTGACGTATATATATGTATGTACAGTAGAAACTCTGTAAGTCGAACTTTAAGGGAGACGTCAAAAAAATTGAGTTATCTATAACTCTAGTTTTCGACTGATGAAGGATTTCGACTTAGGTGGATTGTGTAATATTCAAATAGTTTGTAAAATCAATCATTGCTATGTTCTAGATGCAACGCACCAATTTATTTTTTCGAGTTATGGAGGGAAAATATCTACTGAAATGGCTTGTAGGGACTCATTGATTATTTCGACCTATAGAGGGTTGAGATTTCGAGTAATGAAGGTTCTGGAGCTGGAAGGAAAGTCCCAAAACATTTTTTCGAGTTCTGGAGGGTTTCGACTAACCGAGGGAGGAGGGTGACTGTATATATTTTTGGTATATATGGATTGGAGCATATGGAATTTCGTAAGTTCTGGTAAGTTTCCAATGGGAAAAAGGCGTGATGTATATGTATGTATATATTTTATCACACACAAAAATCCATCAAACAAACAAAAAATCTTAAACTATACATAGTATAAGAGATATCGCACCTTGAACACCAAACTGACACTAAACGATTTTTTTTTTGGGAAATCCCTTTAAAAGTTCTCGTAACGTGTACGAGTTCCTAATAGCTACATATTGACACTTGCGCCATCTAGCGGGTTAAAGATGATCTTCTGAAGTTGTGTCTTTGCATTGTGAATACGAACAATCTCACAAGATGGCGTTGATAGTTGACAATCGTCAGTTTTAGTGACGATTTAATTTTCAAGGTTCTATAATATAATATATAGTCGAGTGTAATCACTAGAAGACCAGAGTCGCCAAATTGATGTAAAATAACTATTTATTATTAAATTAAATAAAATTTAATAAATAATAATCGCGTGATATATATATGCATAACTAAGAACAAGAATTTTGAAAACATGCCAATATCTTTAGTGAACATTTCAAACAAAGAAGTCATTAGAAATAGCCAATAATAACCTACCTCTTTACGTAATACTTCGGCAAGTCTTCCAAGACGATATTCTTCAAATGTCTCTCGAAAATCTCTTCTCTTTCCTGAAGTGTCGGCAAGTCGATGAGAATGTGCCGGTCGAATCGACCCGGTCTTAGTAGCGCCTGAAAAACATTTTACCACTCGTCTATACTAGTCCGGGATCCCTAGTACATTTTTGGAACTTGATTACTATCAAGCTAATTTTTTTTTGAGTAGCTTCATTTTGATGAGACGCCCAACAATTTCTTAAAAGAAATTCTTGACTGTGGTAGCTATTAGAGGTAGCGAGGATACCATATGTCGATTTGATGATTCTCAAATATTTATTACTAACTGATTTTTTTTTATTTTAATCTCAAGATAATTATCTAATTTATTCGAAAAAATATTTGTCCTACAAAATCTATGGTTTGATCAATGAGTCCCCTCTTACTAACATGTATTGATAACGAGGTCATCATAAATGATTATTAACCAGTTGATTTTTTTCTTTTTTACTTAGTTAATATTTATATAATTCAACGGTCACATTGTCCTACAAATTGTGTGGTACGTTTTCCCGGTCCTACGTTCAGAAATTGTTGATACCACAAGACAACTTTTTCTCATTACTAACTGTAGGACGAAAATATTTTATAATAGGTTAATCTGTTCCCTGCCCAAATGAAACAATGTCCTACAAGAAAACAGGTACGTATCGCTAGTCCGACAAGAAAAGTCATTTTTTCGTTTTCCTATTTGTAAAATAAAAAACAATGGATAAATCTTTTTTTAAATTTCATTTGGGCAGGGAACAGACTAACCTATTATAAAATATTTTCGTCCTACAGTTAGTAATGAGAAAAGTGGTCTTGTGGTATCATCAATTTCTGAACGTAGGACCGGGAAAACGTACCACACAATTTGTAGGACGTGACAGTTAAATTATAGAAATATTAACTACGTAAAAAAAGAAAAATCAGCTGGTTAGTAATCATTTATGATGACCTCGTTATCAATACATGTTGGTAAGAGGGGACACATTGATCAAACCATAGATTTTGTAGGACAAATATTTTTTCGAATAAATTAGATAATTATCTTGAGATTAAAATAAAAAAAAATCAGTTAGTAATAAATATTTGAGAATCATCAAATCGACATATGGTATCCTCGCTACCTCTAATAGCTACCACAGTCAAGAATTTCTTATAAGAAATTGTTGGGCGTCTCATCAAAATGAAGCTACTCAAAAAAAAATTAGCTTGATAGTAATCAAGTTCCAAAAATGTACTAGGGATCCCGGACTATACCTATACTAATATTATAAAGATGAAAGATTTGTATTTTTGGATTTTTATATGTTATGAATAAACTCAAAAACTACAGGACCGATTTTAAAAATTATTTCACCAAAGGAAAGCTATATTATATAATGAACCATTATACGACTATTTTAAATTTAAAAAAAACTTAAATTTTGTATTTAAGTAACTAATAAAGTATATATGTCCTTTTAGATTACAAATACAAAAAGGCGTCTTGATATCAGAATGAAAATCAGATATTGGTTTTTGATCAAAATCGGAAATCCTTACCTTATCCAGTACATCGGCTCTGTTAGTTGAGGCAAGTACCACAACTCCCTCACGGCTTTTCATGCCGTCCATCTCCACCAACAGCTGGTTGAGGGTCTGTTCGCTTTCACCACCTCCAGGACCGAAGGAGGAAGCCCCAGAGGCCCTAGCACGTCCCACTGCGTCCATTTCATCTATGTAGATGATGCAAGGGGCCCGAGAACTCGCTTCCTTGAATAGATCTCTGGAAATTTCAATAGATAGATAGCAAATTTATTCAGAAACAGCACCATTTAAGTCTATTATTACAATAAGAAGTATATTCCCGAGTCCCCTAGTGGGGCCCCATTTCTGTGTCCATTTGCCCGACCGAAACAATTTTTTTAACTTGTTTCCCTGGGATACGAACCATGGAATCCGGTGCTAATAAAGGAGTTGTGCTTACCATTAAGCCAAGGAAGCGGTTGAAGTATATTACGAAATGTGAGACTATTTCGTATCTTAAAAAAACAGGTTACATAAAAGAAAAAATAATTTACATATAACAGTGGTGCCATCTGAAACGGAATGCTAAATAATAATATCCGCAAAATTTTTAAACATACTAAATTTGAATCTTTAGGATTAGCATGTTTTTTAAAATATTAATTAGATTTAAATGATTTTGAAATGTAATGAAATGAAATGTATTTATTTAACACCCAATTTACAGAACATTAATATTTTTATAACTATTTAATGCTAATTATAACTTAAATAAATTTAAATATTATGTGCATATATATGTACTGCCAGGATGTCAAATAGGAGCTCCACTCAGCATACACTGTGACGCATTAACGTCACAACACTGATTTTCAGTGGGCCCCTTAACAACAATTGGGAGACAGCTCCTCACAATGTATTTACAAAAGAAAATAAAAAATAAAAAAAAAGAAGAAAATCACGGTTAGTGCGCTTTAAAATCAAGAAAAAAAATCACATTATTTAATATAACAATATATCTTTTTTACACATACATAATAACTGTGAAAACTATCGTATATATACATATTATAAATATAAATGTAATGTATATAGGTTATAGTTTGAAATTGAAATTGGCTACTTGACAGTTATAATAATAAAATATGTAATCTACTGGATATGGTAGTTTATATGTATGTTAAGAATAATTATTATTCAATATGATTTTTGTATTAAATTTTAAATATTTTATATTTGCAAAATAAATTTGCGATTTTTTTATCTGTCGACTAAAAGTAACGAAACCGGGCATGATTGAACATAGTATGATGTCATATTTCATGTAAACATCTTATTAAATTATTTCTTTTTTGAAGTAGTAGTTCTTCTATATGTATAAATCCTCTGTCTGCAAGTGTAGAAACACTTAGTTCTAAACAATCTAAAGCTATCTTTATCCACTGCTTTTGATGTTCAAACATTTAAGTACGTTTATAAGTAAATGTACAGGACATTTAACGGTTGTATTTCCATACATTGACAGGGCACAAGTCTTGTAATTGATAAAAATATTTTTTAAATGTCCTCTCAAATGCGCTTAGAGCGTAGTACAATAATTCGTAACTCATTCTGTTTATATAAAATGTGACGTCATCGCCGAAAATGTAACGTGGCCGGCAGTTTTCGCGCGACAATTCAAATTAATGAATAATAATAATTTTTTTAAAATTAAATATCGCTTATTTCGAGGAAAGGATAAGTTATCTCGAACATTTACACATTTTTAAATACTTTTCCGAAACTGTCAAGTAGCCAACTGTCAAATAAAGTATCATATAATTTAAAATAATTTCTCAAGGCTCACCTAACCCTAGCTGCTCCGAGTCCTCCAATCATTTCAATAAATTCCGAGCCATTCATTGAGAGAAAGGGCACATTAGCTTCAGATGCGACCGCTTTAGCCAGCAATGTTTTACCACAACCCGGGGGTCCCAACAATAACGCCCCTTTCGGTACCTGGGGAGGAAACAATATTTAAAAAGATGGTCTCGTTCGGTAGAACACCTGCCGTGCGCATCGATGGGTTGTGGGTTCGAATCCCACCGGGACGGCGTGTTTATAATTTTCTGTATGTCCCCACGTCTGGTAACTTCGAGCATTGATCGGATGGGAGGAATATCGAAATTTCGACCGGTTAACGAACCACCGTTCATAGATGGAAAATCCGTTGATGTTTTTACATAATATACTTTATACATATTCTTTTATTTAGACAATTAGAAACATTTTATATATTATTGTTATGCTGTGATATATCTATTATATAGTATTTGAGTCATTATTTTCATATACAATGGTATATCTATTAATTCATTCATTCATTCATTCACAACTCACCTTAGCCCCCAAACTCTTGTAGTGCTCTGGTCGTTTCAGATAGTCCACAAACTCCATAACTTCTATTTTGGCCTCACGCAGACCAGCCACGTCTTCGAATTTCACGCCTTTGCCTTGACCACTCATCGAATCAACTAGAGTGAATTTCGCACGGCTTAGTTGACTCTAGAAATGAATACATTCGCAATTGCTATTATGGGAAAATATATATTGGTATTATGTGTATCGTAGAGTCGCCAAAGGCCAGGTAAAAAGTATTCAAAATCTTCGATTGATGAAAATGAAGAAAACGAGTATATGGAACTCCGCGATTACTTTACCCAATGGGAAAGAGGCAAATATTATGTATATGTATGTACCAGGTACCTATATAGAGTCGCAATAATTTTATGGTCCAAGTAGTTTTGAATTATCAGTTAAGAAATAATTTAAAAAAACCAGTTGGCTTACTCCAGAACGGTTCGAGTTCAGAATGAAACGAGTATTCCGAACAAAACCCCTCTACTCTTGATCACAAAGTGAAAAAAAAACAAAGTGCACAAACGTGACGCGGCTTAACTAATATCGATCAATTGTCGATAATAATCGAGATCGATTGTCTAATTTGCTAAGTAAGAATGAGGAACGAACGAACTTAAGGAACGATTTTGAATTGAAAACAAAATTATAGTGGAATCAAATTCAACATCTAGCTTATAATTAATTATTGCAAAAATTGTGGAAGTACACACAAAAATGAAATGAGTAAATGAGTTTTTTTATTCTATAAAAAAAACTCATTCACTCAAGTGAGTCAAGTGATGGTCACTGATTACAGGCTTCCGACCAAGAAATGAGTAGGCGCGTTTCTTAAAGGTTCCCAAGTCATCTTGTTTATACTTAATCCTTTTGTTTAAACAATTGATTGCAAATCAATAATAGAGTTAAGCTAGATTTAACGTTCAACCTAAGTTACAATCATTTTAAAATAGCAAAAACGCGATATAACTAAAAACGGATATTCACTGTAACATAATATATATCTCGAAAAATGATCTGAGACCCAAGAACGAGAAAGTATTGTCAGTTTTATAAGAAATCAGTTGAAGTCATATACAAATACTTGAACGAATACCTTCTCGCAATTTGTTAGTCATTCAGCCTCTGGTAAAAATACTTACAAATCCTCCAAGATTAATGTTCATCTTCATCGATTTCGTAGAGTAGAGGAACGACAGTATAACCGCAGTAATCAGGAGGGTAGTTATCACTTTTGCGGCCACACTGCCATTTCTATCATAAATCACGCGTACGCCTGATGAAAATAGAATGAAAGTAATGTTATTAAACCCAGCGTATGTTTAGTTACAATAGTTCACAATGCTAATATAAAATCACCAATAAACAATATTGGACATTGGCAGAATCCTTCTTTGATGGAAGTTGCTCTTAAATATAAGAAAAAGAAGTCAACTTAACCCAAACCAACTTTGCACCCAAACCATTTCTAGTATGAGTTTAAGTAAAGAATATTGGGTGCTCAGTGTTAAAATTCATCAATGAAACCTTTCACAATAGTACACAAATAGAGGGCGTACACTGCTCATGGATCATTATTCTTTTTCTATCTAATAGCTGAACTGCAGCTGCAATTTGCTTAAATAGTTGAGCGTAAAGTCGTAAATGATGCAGTTTCTTATTTTTATTAAAGTTTTACCAAAGGGTTCTATAATGAAAATTTTGACGAACTATCGCATCAAATAGTGTTGTACGTACAATCGAAACTTCGCTACAATATTTTGGACTCCAAATTCTACTTTCGTTTCGAAATATCCTACAGTCAGTGTTAGGATGTCAAGAACTCTGAATCGCGCTATCATAGTTCCGCCGATTACTGAATATACAATTTACAACTTTTTGAGATCAACCACTGGGGCCTTAGGGCCGGCCAGTCAGTGGTTCAACTGGTCGAGGATACTCCCTTTAGGTTAGGAAGAAGATCACACCTTTCTTTTTCCATAAATTGTAGTTCAAAATGTTGAGATATGTTGAAACTAATTATTCATAAACAGGTAGGGCATTTTTAAGAGAGAATTTACATACCTTCTTTCACGCCTAATTTTTTTTCCATCTCTCGTAATTTCTCTTCAAACCTGTGGATATCGCCCACATTCATATGGTAAACTCGACTGGTAGCCTGAAATAAAACTTACGTTTCACAAACCTTATTTAACCTAAAGCAAGTTTTAGAAGCTGTTTGGTTTATTTTAGGTTCTCTTGTCGAAAATCCGGAGTTATTACAAATAAATCAGTAAAGGCACTATAACATTATTAATGTCTGTTTAGTCCAGTGGCAGATTCAACAGCAAGCTGCCAGCAAGACTTTGCGCTTAACTGATCCAAAAGTCGACATGTGCTCTTTTAGTATGTAGAGATACGTGTATTATGACGCTTTTTTTGTCGGGAAGCGATATCATTGATTATATCAAAAATTTATCCTTTTTTTTCATAGTCTCTGTGTGAATGCAGTATTTAATTATTAAAATAGCATACATAAAAAATTTATTCACATAAGTCTAGAAAACAACTAGTCAACAACATACCCTTTTGCCTTTAATAATTGCTCCTTCATGCAATATTATAGTGACCACTTCAATGTCTGGTCGAACAATGAGTTCTTCCACTTCACCCTTCGATAGCATTGAGTAAACAAACTCATTCCAGGAAACATATCTCACAAACTGTAAAAAACAATGTGACCAGCTTAAATAAATAATCAGATTTTGTATGTAATAATAATAATAATAAATAATAAAATTGACATCAACATCTATTTACAAAAGAAAACATTCTTTTTAATTAATAAAGTGTGTTAAATATAAGAATGCCATCAAAAACATAAATTGTAAAAAAAGCCAAGTCTTGCAACTCAGTTCTCTCGTAAAAAGTTGTGAGATCCATATAATACCAAGTCGGTCAATTTATTCAGTCTCTACTGAAGGATCCTTCTGTCTTAAGTTATTACGTAATTAGGTAACCTAACAACATCTTATAGTGATCATATCAATACCAATATTAAAAATCTTTGATGTTTAAAATAAATAGATTGACTCGGCTATCGCATGAAAACACAATGTATCTTTTTAATTTTATTAAAAACACAATGTGTATCACAAGTAACACATATTATATTAAATTAGATAGTTTAGTGCGATTGCCAAGTCAACCTTTTTATTTTAAACATCAAAGCTTTTTAATATTGGTATTGATATGATCACTATAAGATGTTGTTAGGTTACCTAATTACGTAATAACTTAAGACAGAAGGATCCTTCAGTAGAGACTGAATAAATTGACCGACTTGGTATTATATGGATCTCACAACTTTTTACGAGAGAACTGAGTTGCAAGACTTGGCTTTTTTTACAATTTATGTTTTTGATGGCATCTCATTTCTTTTTGTAGATATTCCTTTTCTTAGTTTATTTGGATATGAATTAATATAAAGCTATGGATAACAGTCTGATTTTGATCGGCATTTTTATTAACTTTTTAATGTAAAAAAGTAGTTATAGTGACATAACTACAATAGTTGGACATATGGTCTCGTGATTTTTTTTGTAGATTTTGATATGTTCTATAATATTGTGGAAAGTTTTTTTGTTCTAGCATCAATACTTTCCGCAGCACATGCGATGAAAGACATTTTATGGCTAATTTTTTTACACCTTGGGTTGTTTTTAGTAGGGATTTCTAAGGATCTCTATTTTTTTCTAGTAATAAATACCCAAAGTTACTCAGTGATAATGTAGTTTTCTAACGGTAAAATAATTTTTAAAATCGGTCCAGTAGTTTTTAAGTTATTCATTACATACAGAAATACAAAAAAAAATTGTATATCTAGAAAACTGGACCGAAATTTCAAAATATTGTAGTTTTTCCTTGATTTATAGACTAAACACTAATTGTATTCTAAATTTCAAGTTTCTATGTCTGCTAGAAGTGCCTTAGAGTTTTGATGATCGGTCAGTCAGTGAGTGAGTGAGTGAGTGACAAATTATCAAACTTTGACTAGTTATAATTCTTAAACTACTGGTTCAAACAGAATGATATTTGAAATATACCGAGTTTATACAATGCCTGCGTAGTGACTGAAAATTCAGGATTCTAGTTTTATCCACAACGAAGTTATAGGGGGTCGAAAATGGCCCGAAGTACTTCGAGAAAAGGATAGTACGGCCGTGCCGCTTTTTGCTCGACTTGGCGGGGGCACTGCCGTGCCCCCAGATATAAGAAGTTACAATTTAATATGTAGGCTATAACTATAGTAAATAATTCCTTTTATTCCTAGCAAATAGTTGATTGTTTTGGACACACAAATGTGACTTATCCATTATTTTTCAACCATTTTTATGTCACAACACATGAAATATTGCTACTCTTTTACATCAAAATCATTATATCTTTACAATAATGTGGAAACTTAAGTCCCCGATACGTGTTATTTTTTGAACAAATTACAACCCCTTATAAATAACTAACACAATCTCCTCATAGTTCTCCGGGTGAACACTAAGTAAACTCAAAGTTGAGCAATGTTATAGTTGAAAAGAATTCTTATTAAAATCAACTTTGATTACCTACTTCATGAAAACAAGTGCAAAATGCTAAGTCAAAAATTTATATAAAAACTCTTTACACACTGTCTGTTTTACTTAAGTACCAAAAAGCGACAGATTTGTGTAAAGTTTTATAAATAAACAACTCTTTATGAAGTATTCTAAATATACCATTATTCTTTAGACAATAAAATACAATAATACTAGATAGTTTGATATAAATTTTAGTTTGAAATTTAAAAACAAATTATACAGTGATAATACAGATCACAATATTCCAGTTTTTGTTCCAGTTTAAAAAAAACTGGTCATATGAGTCTTACATTTTTCAACTGCTTAGTATATAATATTACTAGCAAAATTCTCCAGCTTTGCACGGGTGCAATGCAGATGTACTATACACAAAAACAAGATGTCCCAATATTAATTGGAAACTATTAAATTAAAGAAAGTTTTATAGAAACTGGTGTATTGTCTAGTATTACAATTTAATTAGATATATATGTAATTGCATGTGGCTTTGATTGTCGACGAGTTGAGAGTGTTCTTCAATGTGCTGTTAGTCCTAGCCCTGGTTGCGCCACCCGCGCCTCCTGCCCCTCTATGGCCCGTTCTCTTCCACCAATAATATGAAGTTTTGTGAACACGAGAGATTTTTAAAAATTGGTTCAGTAGATCTAGAGATTACCCCCTATAACCTCACAAACTTTACCTCTTCATATAATAAGAATAGACAATTTATTACCTCACTCTGTGGGTTGTCTGCAGGTAGCAGCAAGGAACTCATCATGATAAGGGTAAATGTTGTCATCAACCAAAACAATGCCTTCACCATGATCGATGGAATGTTTGCATCATCCTTCTTCTTGTCCTTATCCTTGAACAGAAATATATTTGAGGTTAAGTTTTGTGTACCTGAGAATCCAAATCAATAGAATCAATGATAATGCAAAGAAGCTGGCCAACAGAGGATTTCGAGGAAGGTATATCATAGCCTATGTATTTACATAACCTATGCCATAGCCTATGTTTTTATATAAGAATTTTCCTAAAAAAAACATTTTTTTCGATAGCCAAAACAAAATGACATTTATACAAGGCTTGCACTGGTCACTAGATGTTTAAATGTCAAGACTAGATGTTTAGTTACATTGCATTTGTTGTATTTTCTAATAGAACTAGTACTTGTTTCAGCTTATGTTTTTTAATAAAAAAAATATGTAATTTAATTTTATCAGACTGATTTCAGGATATTTGCTCTAGATAGAAAGTCAGTGAAAGAAACTGAAAATCAGTATTGAGTCTGTTTTACACAGTGTAACATTTGCTGAGCGGTCTCCATTTCTAACAGAAGTGTTTTTATAATTGATATTAAGGTACTTTATAAGCTATTAGTTATCTGTAGTGCTTCTATCAAAAAAAGTTTTATTCATTCAATCATTCAAAAGCTGGTATCTCCTGCCAGCCACTGGTGTCCCAATGAGTTAAGTACATACAAAAATTATTAGCAATTTTAAGGATATTAATAAAAATGCATGCAATATAAAACTGTTAAAAAGTACCTTGTCCTTTTCATCTTTATTATAATTTGTTGTGCTTGTATGTAGACTCCTTGCTAAAAATCTGAAGTTCGGATTGAGGCCTGGCAAATTTGATCTGTTCAATAAAGCTTGAGCTGCTTTAAATTCTGCATTGAATTGTCGCAATTGCTAAAAATTAGAGAATATAAAAGCTATTTTTTTTCTTGTTTTACCATTATTAAAGGCTGATTTCCCAATCAACAATGAATCTTTACATGAAAAATAATTGTTACATTTCAACTGGGTATACAGGTTATAGATTTATATTTTATGGGGCAACAATGCAAGGTTATAATATGCATGAATTGAAGGTTAGAAAACCTTAAGCCCCTATAAGTAGTAATATTTTATTATAAATGAATAAGCTATTTTCTATTGAAATATATCCACCAAAATTAATAACAATGAATTTATATGGTGCAATAGTTATGATCAAATAACTTACTGGATGTTTAGAATTTAATGTTAATTTGTGAAGAGCAGTCACTGATTTGCAAAAGTTTACTAATTTATTTGAGTAATCCCTGTGTAAACCTCGTGAGGTAATCACATTTTTTAAGTCAAAATAAATTTTCGATTGTACTTTCGACGCAGATAGTGTCGGCAACCGCTTAATTGATAACATTTTAAATATAAATTAACCACTATTCACATTAATAAACAAACTTGGTACGCTATTTTTCACAATTTTGTATAAATTTATTGTCCATGTTTATACTTTCATGAAAAATTAATATTTGGATATTTCATTTTAGCTTCAAATTGGATAAGCTAATTATGTCAAAGTCAAACATCAACCAATATAACCTGTCAAATGTCAAAAAGCTGTCAAAAGCAAACAGACATTTGACATGGATACAAGTCCTTATAGTCGCAATTATTATTTAAATGGTATTGCCATTACAATACTAATTTTGGAAAAATAGAAAATATTATTTCATTCATAATTCCACCTTTCAATACAATTTGATAAATTCATTTTTTATCAACTCATTGTATAAGTAAAATTATGACCCACCAAAGTATCACAAACAAATATTTAATTATAATAATTGATAACATTTTAAATATAAATTAACCACTATTCACATTAATAAACAAACTTGGTACGCTATTTTTCACAATTTTGTATAAATTTATTGTCCATGTTTATACTTTCATGAAAAATTAATATTTGGATATTTCATTTTAGCTTCAAATTGGATAAGCTAATTATGTCAAAGTCAAACATCAACCAATATAACCTGTCAAATGTCAAAAAGCTGTCAAAAGCAAACAGACATTTGACATGGATACAAGTCCTTATAGTCGCAATTATTATTTAAATGGTATTGCCATTACAATACTAATTTTGGAAAAATAGAAAATATTATTTCATTCATAATTCCACCTTTCAATACAATTTGATAAATTCATTTTTTATCAACTCATTGTATAAGTAAAATTATGACCCACCAAAGTATCACAAACAAATATTTAATTATAATAATTGATAACATTTTAAATATAAATTAACCACTATTCACATTAATAAACAAACTTGGTACGCTATTTTTCACAATTTTGTATAAATTTATTGTCCATGTTTATACTTTCATGAAAAATTAATATTTGGATATTTCATTTTAGCTTCAAATTGGATAAGCTAATTATGTCAAAGTCAAACATCAACCAATATAACCTGTCAAATGTCAAAAAGCTGTCAAAAGCAAACAGACATTTGACATGGATACAAGTCCTTATAGTCGCAATTATTATTTAAATGGTATTGCCATTACAATACTAATTTTGGAAAAATAGAAAATATTATTTCATTCATAATTCCACCTTTCAATACAATTTGATAAATTCATTTTTTATCAACTCATTGTATAAGTAAAATTATGACCCACCAAAGTATCACAAACAAATATTTGTTTATATATTATTTTGTCATAAATCCGGCAACTGAATAATCCCTTTGAGTACCTAATGAAAATAAAACTCCTGGTATACTTTTTTAATTATCAATTATAATAAAAATTACGGACACGGATTACTCAAATTCATGATATATTTAGTTATTTTTTCTAACTTACTCGTAGGTATTTAGATTTCGATTAAAGTTATTGGATAAATATTAATTATAATCACCTCTTTTCCTAAAAAAGCGTCCAACCACTAGTATGTAGTCTCCCAATTAATATTTAGGAGGCATTATGGCAACATGGCTTTGGCTTTTTAAAAAATTAAAAAAGTTAGGTCCAAGCGTTGTCGTGGCGGGGGGGCTGAGTAGCCAGGGTGGTTGTTTGGCCTAACCTCTGGGACTCCCGATAAAATACCATCGGTATCCCGTGAGCCCCATTATAGCGGATTGAAGGGTGAGGTGTTTAAGTGGGCTCATATCAGGCAGACTGGTATGACTCCCACACTCCCTGCATCATTGTAATACTCCGATGCAGCGGGCGCGTAAACTGTATTTCCCCTCAGTAATCAAGAACATTATGCTGGTATGATGACCATAGCGCTCGAGTCGTGCGAAAGATTTGAGCGGTGCTGCAGCAGCGTCCGACGAGTGCCAGAACCGAATCCTACTCATTTCACTGGGCAAACACTTGGCACACTTAGCTTAATAAAACCTAACATAAGGTTAATCCATCTATTATATAAAATTCTCGTGTCACAGTTTTCGTTGCCATACTCCTCCGAAACGGCTTGACCGATTTTGATGAAATTTTTTGTGCTTATCCGGTATCTATGAGAATCGGCCAACATCTATTTTTCATCCCCCTAAATGTTAGGGGTAGCCCACCCCTAAATTTTTTTTTTAATTTTTGGACGAAATTTTTTGTTTTTATTTTTTTATAATGTGGCATTAAAAATACATACAACCCCTGCTTTTTTTGTCAAAAAATCTTGACCCGTGCGAAGCCCTGGCGGGTCGCTAGTATAATATAACATGACCCCCTCGTTATTTTAACATGAAGTAAATTTTTTCATTAATGGGAAAAGTAGAATAAATACTTAGGACGCTTTTTGGGAAAAGTGATGATTGTAAATATTTACCAAAAATTATGTTGATTACTGCTACAAATACAGACACGCATCTTTCAATATATTTGTATATAAAATTAATATAAGAATTAAGAAATATGGCTATGCTTATGTGATCTTAAACATTGTTCATCCGAAGGAACAATCACTAAGTTGCAAAGAAAATATTGTATGAACCAAACTCATAAATAATATGACTTAAGTAACAATAATTGTTATATGCAGTTGTAAGGCAAGATTTAAACCATTAAAAAACAGTAAAACACTTATAATGTTAGTCATAATCTCATCAGAATCTGCAAGGTTTGTTTTTTGTAAAATTTATTAGTACTAACAGTTTATTTATTTATAGTCTTCAGTTCCGGCCCGGCTTTAGGGGAGGGCATCCGGGGCAACTGCCCGGGGCCTCCACAAAAAACGGGGCCCTCACAATAGAATATTCGAAAAAAATCCTTTACCTACTGTACTTTGTACAAACATGATTATATTGTTAACATGAAAATGATTTGGGGCCAGGGGGCCTCCACTTTTTAGTTGCCCCAAGGCCTCCAATTCTCTAAATCCGGCCTCGATAGTCTTAAATACAGTATTGCTCTGGGCTGTGACAATTTAGTTCATGCTTTTATATGGACAAAAGTATGCGTGACCACTAACCTCTTTATTTAATAAAATTAATCCTCGTGTAGCATGTATTAGATACATGATAGTTGTACTTAGCTACTTATAATATTACACAAAAGTGGTTTCATGGTCCGAACGATGATACAATTGCCTAGCGTTCCTTTGTGTCGCGGATTTCAAGCTCTCCTAGTTTTACGTTCGTATGATCATTATATTCCATACGTATGGGTACTTTAAGCATTAAATTTATTTATATATTTACTGAGCTTTAAACACCTACCTTGCACTTCGATGGTATGACATGTATATAATTATATTCTATAAACACTTCCCTACGTCTGGTCACTTCTGGTCTGTGAGAAATATCGAAATATCGAAAAACCGTAAAGTGCACATTACGTGTTTGGAAATAAAAATTAGGTCGACAGCGCATCATTGACTGATTTTCTGTGGCTGGGGTATCACCTACTAGTGAACCACATGCTCGTCTGTCGATATCTAACATAAAAACATTAAGAAAAAAAATAACTACTGTACCTAGGCTAAAGGTTTTTTTATATATTTTCGAACGCTTTGATATTAGTATTTTGTTATCCCCTCTTTTTTAATTTAATTGGACGACAATTTAGACTTATATATATATATATATATATATATATATATATATATATATATATATATATATATATATATATATATTATACAGTTTGAAACAGTTAGGTTCGAGAAAGTCATATTTTTATTTAAATATTTGAAAATTTTGTTTAATTCTAAATTGCGATGCCTGCATGGTACAGTTGGCCATTTAATATCCATAAGTACCATCTCTTCATCCTTTCTGGTTCATTTCAAGTCTAATTGAGCCTTTTTTTTGGCATAGGTGAGCGATCGGTCAGCGACAGCGGTTCGAAATTGTAGAAGTTCATTCCTATTTTCATACTAAAATTTTACGTAAGGCATGTGCTACTTGACAACCATCATCGAAGTTACCTACTGCAATGTATACAACATTATCAAGCAAATGTCTGCCATTGGAGGATGATTTTAGTACCATAGCTACCACGGTTGCGTTTTGTATTTTGGGTGAATCCACAGAATAGGGAAAAATAAGGATGAATCCGCCTAGACCATGTTATAAACAGGAGTAATTGCATTGAAAACTTATTTAGATAGAAGTGCCTTGTGTCTATTCTACATCTACTGTAGCTTTTGTCTTCTATCATGAACAACAATATTAGTTTTCTCCGCTCGGGCACTTATCATGTTTTGCTTTTTTATCATTCAATTTATGTAAAGTGCACCTATTATCTCTTATAAAACAATTTATTCACTATAAAACAACTCCACTTTTACTATGCTTTGATTAATAACAAAAGCAAATAAGTGCTTCTAGCTCGACATCGCTTCGCAGCTATGTATATTATGTACTAGCAATTGCCCCCGCAACCCCCCTTCTGGGTTGAATTTCGTAAAATCCGTTCTTAGCTGACCTCTACTCGGCGAAAGGAATATTCCTACCATATTTCAAGTCGCTACGCCTTATGGTTCCAGAGATATCGTGATGAGTGACTATATAGGTGGAAATCTCTTTTATATATATAGAAATAGATAATATTAGCGCATCCTGGTGACCACAAAAGGACACCTCGTAAGGAAAGCTATTTAAACGGATACATTATTAATCTTTATCAACTTAAATACGTTAGTTACCGTTAGCATTTTATGCACAATATTATAATCTTTTTACACCATTTAATCTATATCTATACATATATATAATAAAACTGTAGAGGTCAAATGTTACAGACATAGAAAAAAAATGTTAAAAACCTTGTCAGGGGGATGTAAGAAGAGAAATAGAATAAACCCGGATTTTTTTAAATTTTTTGTTTCTCTGTCTGTTTGTACGGGCTAATCTCTGAAGATACTGAACCGATTTTCATGCAAATATATTAAGCAAAGCCCTGGGCAACTTATAGGCTTTGTTTCATCGAAATCAGTTGTCGGGAAAAAAAAGTTATCACCATTTAAAGATTATTTTAATGGCACCATATCAACAAATTGCAATGCAAACTGACTCACGTCGAACTTTTTCGAATTATCGATCGAAATATCGATGAAGCCCACGCGAACGAAGTCTCTGGCATCAGCTAGTTTAAATTAATTCATCTAAATATCTTAGAATTTATCACAAAAATGAACGCGTGTGAAAATAAATTCAATCGCGATTCTCACACCGATGCAGATGACGCGGACGAGACTCGCTTGATGCGATAAAATCCACGTAGTAGACGCATCAAGCTGATGCGACCCTACGACAGACAAAACATGTAGGCATAATATTATGCTCTACTAGCCGGGGCGGATAGCTAGTTAACTATAAGCTCGGCGACCGAATAAAACAAATAAACCACATTTATGGATTAAAACTCAAAGAACATAAATGAGTTCTTTCATCAATTCTGTGGTAACAACCAACCCGTCAATATGCCACGGCCGCTTTGCTTCCCACAAACTGTATATTCCCTTATAAAAATAAATTTATTTTAGATTAAATTTATGACAGCCTTATTTCTAAAGATTTATATGATACTAGCAATTGCCCCCGCAACCCCCCTTGTGGGTGGAATTTCGTAAAATCCGTTCTTAGCTGACCTCTACTCGGCGAAAGGAATATTCCTACCATATTTCAAGTCGCTACGCCTTATGGTTCCAGAGATATCGTGATGAGTCAATATATAGGTGGGAATCTCTTTTATATATATAGACTAGTATATTTCTAATATTTTGATTAGAAATATACTAGTATTGTAATTAATTGTATTTTACATATTATTTTAAAATAAAATTCAAAAGTTGCCGAAAAAGTGATCGATTATTAAAAATTAAAAACCCTATTAAAGCCGTATTTTTATTTGTAACAGTACTTATGGAATTTTATATATGTTGTGTATTTCAAAGTACATTATTGCCAGAAATTGAGAGGGTAACAGTATATTACTTAAAGGCATTTAAACATTTTTGTCTATCTATTTGGTCACGCTAATCTCCGAAACTACTTATCTGGTTCATGCAATTTTCACAGGTAGGTTAAGTTAAATTACCTGAAATGATAAATGTGAAATTTTAAATATTTTAATGTACATATTTTCCATAAATAGCAATATTATTATACAAGTATACGATAGATGCGCTTTCAAGAATTTACCATTTCTTTAACCCAGCCTTATAATAAATAATTACATTTTTTTCAACTAAACCTTAAAGCCAGGGTTCTACTATTAGCCGGTAGCCTAATAATAATAGTGGCCTCACTGTGTTTGACATTGCAAATTCAAGACGTCGCGATTGTTGAAGTTTCTTTGACACTTCAAATACAAACTAAACTTAGTGGTCTTAACCCTGATTCTAAACTTCTGCATGGTCGACAGTCCCAAATGACTAAAACATGACGTCACTGCAGAAGTCTAACTTAAGCCTACTCACATATTAATATCATACACTTAGGTCCGTATTCCAAGTCGTTACTCAAGTCGTAATCTATTCTTGAGAACTGTCAAAATTCTATAGAGAAAGAATGGTTTGACAAGTCTCAAAACTAGATTCAAAACTGAGATCCGTCTTGGAATATGGGCCTTATTCTCCAGAATATACATATACTTTGAAAAAGTATAAAGTTACTGCATATGTCACTCAATATCGTTTTATGGAAAATATGAACAAGCAATTTACGTCATGCGCTCTTCGTCTCTAAGTGACATTAAAAAGCCTTTTCCGCCGTATAAAGTTTAAAACGCCGACAAAATTTAATAAAAATAACTAGATGAGGTCGCTACACCGATGCAATTTCCTGCGAGTTATATTCAATTACCCAGATTTTTACGACGACAAAAATGCACAAAGTAAAAAGGATGAACTAATTTAGCGTTGGGATATTCGCCGGGGTCCCGGATTGAATACGAAAGTTATCCCGTGGGCCCCAAGACGGCGAGACCTGAGGGTGTAGAGGGGTTTAGTGGGTATTGCTCACCCGGCACCGGGTGAGGTTGAGTCCCACACTCCTCCCGCATAATATCTCGCGGGGGGGTACCCAGTGCGCAAACGCATTCCCCTCGAAAAAAGAAAAAAAAAAAAAAAAAAATACTTGCTAAATTCAATACTAGAGCTTCAAAATACGAGTCCGTAAATATACTCGTACCAGGGTCGAACATCAGGTTTTTTAAATACTTGAAAGTATTTGGCAGTATTAAGTATAATTGTGGTCTAGTTCGTACCAACTGATTTTTCGGGCGGCAGGTACTTCGGGTGAGTTCACCAAGCTCCAAACTTGCATAGGAAAACGATCCGCATTAGCGAAGTCCTGGTTGTTATACCTGGTTTTTGTAATACGTCTCATCTCTACTCTAATTATAACGAATTTCAATTTAATAATTAGCACACAAGTAGTTGCTGCCTGTTCATTTCACTAATTTCACGTTTAATTAATGCTCTTATATATTTTGTAACTGTTTACTCAGTTGTATTTAAATTCATGGTTGTTCATGAAATGCCTATTTTAAAGCTTTTTAAGGCTCTTCAATACAGGTGAACAAAAAGGTATCTCATTAGGTTTGGAAGTATTACAAGAATACCAGGATATAAGGTTTTTTAAGCTATCGACAGACGAGATGAATCTCACTTGTTGGTAGAATATATCAGCTTTTGAATCGCAATTAAAACTTCACTTGTACATTCAAGAGCAATAATTAAATGAAATAATTGATACCCAAGAATTGTAACCAACTGTTTATACGCGAATATAATGTATTGTTTACACCAAGAAAAATATTGGAACATAATTTGTACGATAGTTCAAGAGTGTCACGTGTTTAGATCATGCAAGTCATTTATTACTTGTATATTATTAATTGTATGCAACAGGCAAGTAACTTGCATCGTGTAAATGTGCCTTTAGGCTCTAACTATTAGGATATTTATTTATTGTACTACGGCTTTTGAAACCTGCGAAATAGGCAATTTAATATACTTAACGTTAAAATGTTTCAGATACTGATTTGTTGATGAAAAGTACCATTAGTTACATAGGCAATAATTATTCTATACAATGTTTGAGCCGGAAAATACAGACCATTTTAACATCAATACTAATTTGCTGCCTGCAGTATTTTGAAACGAAAAGCAATTAGCTAATTACTGTTTAAGTATAATTATAATGCGATATTTATTTTTAGCTTTTTTTGCATGGAGTTCATACTGGACACTGAAGCATATTTTCAAGTCCAAATTACAGATATTCTTGAAGAAAAAAACAATGGATTGAGTTATGACCCCTACCTGTTCTATGGATGCCAATCGTGGCCCATTACGTATGAAATTATAAAAAAAAAAAATACATTCCAAAGATCGACTGACTTTAGTTTTATGCCAAGCATACTTCCCATGCTTGGCATAAAACTAAAAGGTTAAGTTGGAAGGAACTTAGAAAGCGAACGTAATTAATAGATGCAGCAAAAATGGCATGTCGTTTAAAATGGCGTTGGGCTAGACATACAGACACAAAATAGACAATAAGATATAAAAATAAAATATAAATATTCATTAATATATACGTACTAAAATAAATGTTGTTTAGATCGTCTCTTTGGCCAACATTTTAGAGCGTACAGAAGATATTGGTAATAAGAAATTAACACTATTTATTTAAAATGTGATAGTTTGTGAGGATATATGGATAAATGGATGTATTTTTTAATAGTTTATTCAATAGCTGGTTAGTTAGCTGGTTTTAGTTATTATTACTTTTTTGTACTTTATTTTATTTTTATTAAGTGTATACTGTGAATGTTTTGTGAAATAAATGTTTTTCTTTCTTTCTTTCTTTTCTTTCTATTTTTTCTTAATGTTGTATATCCACAGACGGTTCACTTGATGGTACAATCAATGATGCGCTGTCAACCTACTTTTTACTTCGAGCATTCGGACTACTACTAGACTGCAACCAAAAAGCGCAATATGCACTTCACGGTTTCTCCATCTATAAACGGTGGTTCGTTACCTGATCGGAATTTCGATATTCCACCTACTCGTACAATGCCTGAAGTTACCAGACGTGGGGAAGACAGAAAGAAAATTATAAACATGTCGTCCCGATAGGATTCGAACCATCGATGCGCACAGCAGGTATTCTACCGAACGCGCCAACGAGCCCGTCAAAACTACTGATCGGATTTTGATGAAACTTTAATGCATTATTATTTATACCTGAGAATAACATATAGTCTATATATAACGAGAATGAGTTATTTACTATATTAATAACGATGAGTGTCAAGTATGTCGTCAAAAAAGAGATAATAATAATTAATCGATGTCTGCGCAAACGATGTCGCGGGTTTCTACCCATATATATTTATTTATTCATAAAGTTTCATAGCTTATAGATTAATATAAACTCAGAATTATTTAGAAAAAAAAAGGTAGTGAAGACTTTTAAATCAAATACTGTATACTGGATTAAAACGCGATTTATTATTTATATTCGTGTTTTTGTCTTATTCTTTAATATTGTGTATACTTAATTAAAGTGTAATCTTAATATATAAAATTCTCGTGTCACAGTTTTCGTTGCCATACTCCTCCGAAACGGCTCGACCGATTCTTACCAAATTTTATGTATATGCGTATTCAGTAGGTCTGAGAATCGGCTACTATCTATTTTTCATACCCCTAAGTGATAAGGGTTGTTCACCCTTAAATTTTTTATTTTTATTTTTGGTCGATTTTTTTTGTTTTTATTTTTTTATTATGTGGCATTAAAAATACATACAACCCCCGCTTTTTTGTCAAAAAAATCTAGACCCGTGCGAAGCCGGGACGGGTCGCTAGTAACTATATATTAATATGAATACATTTTCTTTGCAGTAGAAACATCTAATTCATCACTGATTAATACCATAATCCAGCAACAATGTTTGTATATTATTAAATTATCGCATAAGGAGTCACGCAAGCTCCGCGAGTATAAAACAGTAGAGCACCGAGCTCTCAGCACAAGTGAGAAGCGGCTTCCAATGTCGGACTACTCACTTCGTCAACAAGGGACTCATTAATAGTTTAAAAGGCAACAGACCATGGAGCTTAACTACACCGGAGACCATGGCGCCATGGCCTATCCATTCAAAATGTGAGTATAATATTTATTTTGAAAGCTTCCTTAGGGTTCCATCTTTTATGGCCAGAAAAACGGATTACAATTCTTATAACCGAGGTTACATATAGTTATTTGGTCAGGAAGAAGGACTAAGTGGAAGGGTTTCGCCCAACGAAGGGAGTCTTCGGATCCAACAAATGGGGTCCCGTGATGGCATATTTTTTGATCCCGTGAGCACCATGGCGTATTGAGGGATGAGGGTTTTATTGGGTAGCTCTCAGTGACCCAGCTGTCTGGAGCACATCGCTTTCAGCAGGCTGTTTGAGGTAGGGTGAGTCTCACACTTCCTGCATCATTGCACTACCTTTGATGCAGTGGATATAAATGCATTTCCAGTCGGTAAAACAAAGGAAAAAGGACTAAAAGTCGTTTGGACAATATTCTAAATAGGCTATCCTTCTTTTATGCATAATTTTTTTTTTCTTACACTAATTGGAAGCCTGCGGAATAAAGATATATACTGACTCAGTCAGATTCTTTACTGTAAATAATTATATTAATAGTCACATATGTATCCTTTATCTCCAGGGTGTCAGGCGAGGTCCAACAGCATATGCTTGGCTGGAACATGCCGCTTGAGTACGAGGGGCTGGTGCACGATCACTGGCGACAGTACCCAGAGGTGGACAAGTTCTCCCACTACCTCCTCGCGCTTATATACTTTATCTTAATGATCTCCTCCATAGCCGGAAATGCACTCGTCATTTGGATTTTCAGCACGTGAGTTTTTTATTATGTACTATCTTTTATAAATATTTATCTTTGATCTAAGGTTTTACTAATCATCGAGTGTGATTTTTTGTCTCTCGTTTTGCATCTCATACAAAATTGAAAATGTGTTAAAAACCGATATTTATCTTTTAACATCCGAATGCTCGAAGTAAAAAGATGTTCTGTGGCTGAGGTATCATCTACCATCAAGTGAACCCCATGCTCGTCTGTCGAAATCTAACATTAAAAAAACAACAACATATGCGTTTTATAATAATTAATGTTTTTTTATTTACATTGAAATTATTTCAGATCCAAATCACTTCGATCCGCAAGCAACATGTTCATAGTAAACCTGGCTATATTTGACTTAACAATGATGCTGGAAATGCCCCACCTCATTGTCAACTCCTTCTACCAGAGGATGCTCGGAGACCAGATAGGATGTGACATCTATTCAGTGTTTGGGGCCTTATCAGGGATTGGCGGTTCCATCACCAATGCAGTGATTGCTTACGACAGATATAAGTAAGTTACAATATGTTTAGTCCGTTTATGATTGTAGCTTTACTGGCGGTTGAAAAAAATAAGTATGGTGGCTATTCAGTTTGTCATCACGCTTAGATAACTTAGTATTATAGGGATGTTCTTAACTTAGTAGTCTTGTGATTTATGTAACTTGAAAACTTAACATAAGAAAAGGAGGCCGAATAATTGACGTCGATAATTCAATCGTATAGGTTTTTATATGAAACAGTAACACTCGAAAATAATTTATATCAAACATCTGTCGGAGGCATTATGAATATCAATGAAGGTTTTATAGAACTTTCTTATGACCTAGTTTAAAAATAAATCGATAGAACTATGTATGTCGTAGTTTTAGGTAAGGTAATACATTTTAGAAAACTCTCGTTGCTTCTTGTTGAACGATCATTAAGGATTTCGGCTAAAACATTAATTTTATACGTAGATAACTATCGTCTTAGTTTTCGATCCGTGGTGGCGATATACGTCGATTTAATAGTATTTTTTTTAGTTTTCTTTATTTTCAACAATTTGAGGAAGAAGTACCAGTTACATTGATAACAAAATAATGAAACTAATGCAGATTTCTATATTTTTTATTTATAGGACTATATCGTGCCCGATCGACGGCAGAATCAACAAAGTTCAAGCATCCATCTTGATTGCGATCACTTGGATGTGGCCAATGCCATTTGCCTTAATGCCTTGGACCAGAGTGTGGGGTAGATTTACTACTGGTATGTAACTTTTCAAGACTAGTTTATAAGAATAGAATAGAATAGAATAAAAAAATATTCAGATAAAATCACCAAACATACAAAGAGCAAAATTACAGATAATTAGAAACAACAAAAGTTTCAACTGCTATAAATGGTGACCTCCGAATTGGAACACTACTCAGTATACATTGGGGCCGAATGCGACCCCAACACTGATTTTCAGTGGCTCCCAGGGAGGGTTGGTGCGCTGACATTAGCTGTTTTTTTATAAATTATTTAAAAAATAAAATGTAAATTTATATGGAAAAATAATAAACTTAAAATTAACAAGGAATACACTAAATGACAAACACAATATTTTGTCTAGCTATCTATACATAACCTATTGAATAAGGTGCACAAAATGCCTTCACGAGCAAGTAGATGCGTTGAGTATTAGGATGGTTCGCGTTTTCGAATCCCGCCGTGGTTTGCTTAAAAATTTATTTAAACGTGATCATCCCTATGTTTATGTTTACCTCCGTGGCTCAGTGGTAAGCGCGATGCGTTTAGCGCCGGAGGTCCTGGGTTCGAATCCCGGGGAAACAAGATTAAAAAAAAATTGTTTCGGTCAGGCAGGGCACAGAAGGCTGATTACCTACTTGCCTGTAAAGAAAAATGATCAGTGAAACAGACACAGAAATGGGTCTGCCCCATGCCCCACTAGGGGACTCGGGAATTCACTTTATCCCTATGTTTTACCACGTCGCGGTCAGGAATTAAATAGGAGGAATATCGACATTCCAACTGAAAAACTAAGAACTTTTTGTAATTGGAGACGTCGTAAAATCCACGTTTCAGTTTCTGTCTATGGAATTCTAAATGCTAAGTAAAAACTAGGTCGAAAGCGTGTCATTGGTTGTTGTCCTGTAACCTAAATTTCACCACCACCAGCTACCATCAAATGAGCTCCACCCACACCCTTCGTCTATTGGTGTACAAACTCATGCTATTTATTTTATATTTTGTATATTGGAACAAATGTTACGTCTCCTATAGTTGTGCTGTGTAAAATTTGCTAATAACTATTTGACGGGCTTGTTAGAATAAGAGCCTGCATAAATTCAAAATTCAAAATCATTTATTCATTTAAGAAACACTTATGAACGTCAATAAACTCTCTGCCACTCTTTTTGATCGCCAAGTTTTTTGTTTTACAAAATGTTTGTAAGGAGCTGCAACCATTACACCATGTTCCACACGACATTTGTCCTCTATCAGCAGTAGGGGCAGCAAATGGGAATATTATCGAAATTTTGTTCATAATGACCTAACGTTGACAAATGGAATATCTATGATCAAATTGCATGTATAATAAACTTCTATATAAATGCTCAAAGTAAAAACAAGTCTCTTACCATTGGTCTCGTAACATCTTTCAATAACTGATGTAAAAAACAAGAAAGTGATGTTAAGGATGTCTTTTTTTCCAGAGGGTTTCCTAACCACATGCTCCTTTGACTTCTTGACTGAAGACCAGGATACGAAGGCGTTCGTTGCTTGCATATTCTGTTGGAGTTACGTTATCCCCATGAGTCTGATTTGCACTTTCTATTCTAAATTATTCATTGCGGTAAGTGATTCAAGACAATATATTGTTAATATACCAAGTTTTTACCTTGATTTGTGATATTTTCACATACCTTTGAGGCCTATTAACACTAATATATAATCAGCGATCTTCATCATCCTTGTAACCTTAAAAATCACAGTCAGTTCACAAATCACAATCTCTTGGTAGCTCTGAGTCATGGTTGACAGCGACAGAAACAGTATTAGCATACGATACGTCATTTGTCTCCCTCTTTCAAAGAGAGAATGAAATGAATGTTAATTAATGTTTTTATCTTAACAGGTCCGTCATCACGAGAAAATGCTGAAAGAACAGGCCAAGAAAATGAACGTTAAATCTTTAGTATCAAACAAGGAAGACGCTGGCAAGAGCGTGGAGATCAGAATAGCGAAAGTGGCTTTCACTATCTTTTTCCTCTTTGTCTGCTCGTGGACTCCTTACGGTGTAGTCGCCATGATTGGAGCTTTCGGTGACAGGTAAATTTGTTTTTTTATATTTTATAATAGGTGGCAAACGAGCAGATGATTGATCTGATGGGAAGTGATCATCATCGCCCATAGAAATCTTTGCTTTAATTATACTGATAGTGTTGCTATCGCCAAACAGTAGTCTCAATACCTATCGATTTTTCAAAAGTTTTAATAATGTGATTAGTGAGTAAAATAACATTCCTAGTTTAAAATAAAGAGATTTGATCTTTACTGTTTTTTTATTCATTTACCGATTTTTGGTCCAAATATACCAATTTTACTTGGCAACCCTACCGATTTTGCATTTGACTTTCGAGACCACTGTCGCTAACTTCGGCTTCGGTGAGTAGTTCATTATAACCTAATATAAATTTGGCTGCTTACATAAGACGAATTGCTGATATTGGTGAAATTATTGTTTAAATTGAATTATTACTGTTCCTAATATAAGCCACGCATCTCTCTGTGAGATTTCAAGCTAATGCTGCCTCGCTGCAGATTGGATTTATAGATATAAAATATTTATGGAAGTTTCTTGAAAATTCCTTTGTTTCAGGTCCCTGCTTACGCCTGTAGTGACCATGATTCCGGCAGTGTTTTGCAAGGCAGTCTCGTGTATCGATCCGTGGGTGTATGCGATCAACCATCCGAGATTCAGGTGAGGGTCAGAGCTTTTGCAACATTATTAAAAATTCAAATGTCAATTAGTTATCAAGCACTTACAAAAGTAGAAAAGTTTAAAGTGTCGGGGAAAAACTGAACTGGTTCTGGGGATTTCCTTAATAAGGCTCTTAGGGTAATTATCGTATAATTTTGGAGTGCTGCGCTTTACTGTATTATATTTAAATATATACGTAGAGAGAGAGAGACATGTATATAATGAGTTAGATCTACTTCAGTGAACGGTTCTAAATTGCCATCAGATCATCAGCATACGAAATTGTCTTCTTTAACATAGCAATGCCTATTTTTACGCCAGATATCGACAAACGAGCATGAGGTTTACTTGACGGTAGGTGATACCTCAGCCACAGAACATCAGTTACTGTCGATCTCATTTTTACTTCGACCATTCGGAAATCTATAGACTGAAACCGAAATGTGCAATGTGCACTTCACGGTTTTTCCATTTATGAACGGTGGTTCGTTACCCGGTCGGAATTTCGATATTCCTCCCACCCGATCAATGCCTGAAGTTACCAGACGTGAGGAAAACATGCTTACAGAAAATTATAATCATGTCGTCCCAGTGGGATTCGTACCCACGACCCATCGATGCGCACGGCAGGTGTTCTAATCCTTAATCCTTAATTTGTGTCTATCAGGGCTGAACTAGAAAAGCGGGTACCCTGGATGGGAGTTCGGGAACCAGATCCTGATGCCTCCTCCACCAACGCTAGCACGACGACGACTCCCGCTGACGCCTAAACATATAAACAATAACCGAAGACAACTAAATAGCGACAACCTAAGCGATGAAACTGGATTTTTTTAGAGAACTTTGTCTGTCAACATTTGTCAACATATGCATCTTAGCCTAATTAACCTTTTTAAGACTAAATATTATGCCAATTTATTGTATTTATTGGCCCCATTAACATTACAATGGAGATGTCATTTTATTAGATCTCATCGAAATATTTTATCCTGCTATTTGTTGAGTTATTTTGTCATGAATTTTAAGTATAGTAATGGTATGCGAAGTCTTATTAGCGTTGCGAATAATAAGGTTGTTGTACGATACTGCGTTGGTAAATGTTGGGAGACACGTCTCTTAAACAGCAGCTTTATTATTATTATAATTAATAAGATACAAAATCATTGAAATGACTTGAAATGTTCTTGTTTAAGAAATATGTTTACAAGAGCACCAAAAAAAAACAAAAACGGATGATACCGACGACTAAGGCGATTTTTTACAATGAAGCAAATAAAAAATTAAAAAAATGATTTTTGAATTTTCTTTACTAATTAAATTTAGATAATATTATATTTCTGAATAGCCAAGTGTCAGTTCATATAACGATTTTCACTCAATTAGCAACAGATATAATTCGAAAATAAACGTATTTATTTTCAACATTAAAGAATCGAAGTTCCATAGTCAATTGTACAGAATTACTGATCTTGTAAAATTGATTCAAATAAAATTATTTATATGAAAGTACGTCTACTACAATTTCACATCTAAACTAATGAACCGATTACAATAGAACACAGTACAGACAAAGTTCGAACACACACTAAAAAATAATGTGGGCAAATCCCAGAATACATTTCGACACTATTAACTACAGTTAAATTAAGTTCTGTTTGATCTTTAATCTAAATTTATAACTGGATCTGTTCTTTGCTGTAATTTATGTTTTACGACAATATGTCATGTTAAAGAGAGTTTGTCGGTCCGGTAAAGAGATCGGAACAAGCTCTTAGATTACTCTAATATATTAATAAACTATAAAAAAGCTCTTTTATTTTTATTAAAAGGGTTTGGATGCATCGATCAAAATATTATAATATGTTTTTGTTTACACTATTCTTCTAATAGTAGCCTTTGTATTTTTTAAGAATTCAAGGTACCTCTATAGTATAGTTTACAAAATACTTATCGTAATCGTATTATAATTTCAATGCTTTCACCATAAACTAAATTATAATTATAATATTAGTAAATACTAATTAAACTCCTCATAAATACATACATTTGTATTATATAAACATTTACCAAACATCGAAAAATGAACGGGAAACTCACTTGATGGTAGGTTAGCCACAGGACATCAATCAAAGATGCGCTGTCAACCTATTTTATACTTCGAGCATTCGAAGATCCTTAAATTGAAACCAGAAAGATTTTTTCAGAAGATATGTTTCACGTTTTTTCATTTTAACATAATTTTTGACGGGCTCGTTGGCGCGTTCGGTAGAACACCTGCCGTGCGCATCGATGGGTCGTGGGTTCGATTCCCACCGGGCGCACATGCTTATAATTTTCTGTAAGCATGTTTTCCCCACGTCTGGTAACTTCGGGCATTGATCGGGTGGGAGGAATATCTAAACTCCGACCGGGTAACGAACCACCGTTCATAGATGGAAAAACCGTGAAGTGCATATTGCGCGTTTCGGTTTCAGTCTATGGATTTCCGAATGCTCGAAGTAAAAATTAGGTCGACAGCGCATCATTGACTGATGTTCTGTGGCTGAGGTATCACCTACCATCAAGTGAACCTCATGCTCGTCTGTCGATATCTGACATAAAAAAAATATATAAATATAGTCTAGGAATAGAAGATGCTATTATAGAGTTACATCTCAAGCCATCAGTTCAAAGTTTTCATGTAAATGAAGCTGTAGGAGAAATCTAGTTCACGACTTGACGCTATGGTATGTCTCGTTATCTATATTGCCCCGTCTTCGCACGGGTGTAATATAGATATACTATACACAAAATATAATATAGCTGTGTTACTCGCTGATAATGTAGCGTTCTATGGGTGAAATAATCTTTAAAATAGGTACTTTTTGAGTTAAATCGTAACAAACAAAAAAATCTTTTCTCTTTATAATATCAGAATAGATGATCTATATATATATAAATCAGTATAGACTAATGATCTAAAGCACTTCAAATAGAACATATAACAAAGAGACTGCAAAGCGAGTATCAGAGCTTTTAAAGGTGACCTAATCGTTTGTGTAATTTGTTTGTTTTTTATAACACCTTATGAAATACTCGAATTAATTTGTACTTTATAATCTTAGCTGGGACTCACGAAGTAGAATTGACGACTCTCTACTTCGAATATATTTATCAGAAATTCAGAAGGAATAGTAATAGAAAAACCAGAGGGTGCCGGATTATTAGAATGCTCGGATGTTTAGAAAAATTCATAATAAATAAAATAAAGCATTTCATAAAGGAAATATGTACACACGTTTATGTTCTTCACCGTTTTTTAGAACTGTAGCATATTTTACAATTAACTAATTACATAGTTTAAAATTAATTCTTAATTGAGTCTATTTTTGTGCAATTTATATGAAGGAGTGTTCCGGATTATTGGACGTGTCGGTCTATTGAAGTAGCGGATTAGTGAGATTCTATTGTAATTGTAATTCTATTGACATTTTATATAATACATAATTTTACGAATAATCTAATATTTTCATATATGAAAAAGAAAACAGTGTCAAAGGCAAAGTATTACAAAAGCTAAGTATCTTGGACATATTATGGAGTCGTCAATTATTTTTGTATGGGGACAACGTATTAAATATACCATCAAAATATTATTTTTTGTTGGATATTTTAATTGTTAAGATACTTATTAGATGAATAATTATAAACTGGATGTTTTTAGTGTAGCTTAAAATAGACTGGTGGTACTGATATATAAAATAAATAAATAATTGAAAAATCGTTTAACAAATTTAATATCGCATCAAACGCCTGATTCGCAAAATGATTCGCCTTGAATTTAAACGATATCCGTATCAGTGGAAATAATTACCCAATGGTAGAGACAAAGTTTAATATTACGCAAATGTGTGGAACCGTCTGTGCCCAAAAATATAACAAGCGTACGCGCAGACACTCGGTATCTGAATTCAGAAACGGTGTGTTTCAACGAATTATATTCCGCCATTTCGCCTTGGCCAGGAAACTGCGTAAACATTAAACTACGTCACTGTTCGTGTGTGTGTTGTGAAGTTGTGTGTGTTAGCTGATATGTTCGCGGGAGGAGGTGCTGGCTTCCAGAAGCAGTCCAAGCCTCCTTGGGAGAATGCGAGTGAGATTTCACCTAGTTGGTATGTAATCTATAAATACGTATGTTTAATCGCCAAATGTTATGACATTCGGATCGGAGCGCTAAGTATATTTTTACGTGTCGGCTCTTACTATTACGCTCTTGATAAAGATGAAGGTTGAAATTTTTTCGTTGATTATTGTCGGAAGCTTCAAGAGTTATATGTATTTAAGTTTTTCTATTTATTATTGGTACCATAGTAGGTAGTCAAACGACTGTCTATAATTACTTAAAAAATATATACTTTTAGTTATAATTTAGTAGCATATAAACATTAGAGTTATTTGATGTACATAAAAGTCAGAGGAATAGAATAAAAGGTTTAGTTTGTATCAACAATTGATTGATTTAAAGACGAGCATAAAGAGGATATGAAATTTTTATCTCAAAGTAGGATTCAAGGTGTAACTGTAAAAATGTCATCAAAATCGGTTCAGTGATTTGACCGTGAAATCCATGTGTAGGTACTAAATGGATAGTATCTACGAGTAGGTATATAGACAGTTTGATAGTAGGTACTTATTTATCATCTTATTCTAATGTAATTCAGGAAATACTGTTTAATGGGGTTTGATGAAGTGTTTTTAAATCTCTACGAGTTTTTCATATTACATCTGTATTATTACTACATAATCTATATTTACAAAATTTCGCATCACGGTGTGTGTCACAGAACATTTAATAAAATTAAGTTTTCTGTGGTGTTTGTAGTCGCACTTTTTTAAAACGCTAGGTGATTATCATGTGATATGATTATCCCTTTCAATAAATTTTTTTTCTACAAAAATATAGAATCATTTGGGCGTAATTTTGTCTAAATATACTGTTTTGATGACACACGAAATGTTATTTAGAAAAAACAATACATTCATCGCTCACATTCCTTAGTTTATTTTTTTAAAATTACTTTGTAAATTTTCAATTATTATTCTTTCAATTGATGTGGAAGAGTCTGGTCTAGTCTGGGTATCCTAGTGGAGAGACAAATGTTGACAGGACTGTACTTCTAATCTTAAGTTTGTGGTAAAATCTTATTCATGTTTTTATTTTATAAGATCTAGCACTTCATGTTTTTTTCATATTTGAATCATTCGTTACCCGGTCGGAATTTCGATATTCCTCCCACAAAATGTTTAATGTTCCAAAGTGACCAGACGTGAGGAAGACATGCCTATAGAAAGTTATTATCACGTCGTCCTGGCGGAATTCGAACCGACGACCCATCGGAGCGCAAGGTAGGTTATTACAAATGTGTTAACAAGCCTGTCAAAAACATGATAGAACCGTTACGAATACTTTCAATTAGTGTTAGACCCTTAACATATTAAAGTCATTTGGTGTTGCAAATATCCTGCAGCTGATTGCTGCCTTCTTTTATAAAAAACCCACGGATCTTGAGCGTAGTAGATAACATACTTTAAATTGAACATTAATATGATTTATTTAAATAGCTTTTTGTATATATTTTACTAGTTTTAAAACACAATATAATGTTTAACATCATTATTATTAATACAACCAGTCCCGGAACCACCATAAAAGCCCAAAAGCCCGGCTTGCACTCAATCAATGCATCAATGTAATCGTAAAAATATATCATTATATGGCTTGACATATATTATAACGTTAAAGCCGACAAGTCGGGCTTTAGGTCTTGTATGGTGGTCCCGCTACTAATTTCGTATACACACAGGTAAATATCAGATTTCGAAGATATCGAAGATTACGATGCTAATATTATAAAGAAGAAAAAAATATATTTGTGTATGTTATGAATAAACTCAAAAACTACTGGACGGATTTTAAAAAAAATATTTCACCAATAGAAAGCTACATTATCAGCGAGTAACATACGTAATTTCGTGTAAAGCCGTGTAATTTAATTTAATTAATTTAATTTAATTTCGTGTTGCTAGTTATATATAATTCATGTAATTTTATTCTCTAAAAAGAATTAGGACGAGACTAAAATAGACACAATACAGACATCTGTCTAGCGATAAACAATCAAATTTTCAGACAAAGAGTCTATTCATTACTTTAATACTTTAATATTAATTTAATTATCAATTTTTACCTTATATTTGTTTCTCTTTTAAAGACTTAAACAAAAGAAAATTTTACTGAGTATTATTTGGTGTACTTCAATAAATAAATGGATGCTTCAATTGCCAAATTGATTAACTCCATTCTTTGAATAGTTTTAAATTTTAATATAAAAGCACTTGATTAGCCCCTAACTGTGAACAGTGAATATGAATATTCAGAATAATTTTCTCTAATTATAAGTATAAACACTAGTAAAATACAAAAAAAAATATAATTTATGACAGAAGCCAATCTGATTCACTCCATACATACATACATATACATCACGCCTCTTTCCCATTGTGGTAGGCAGAGATCACGGAATTCCATATGCTCCGATCCTTACATACCACTTTCGCTTCTTCTACTTTCATCAATGCTTTCATACACATAAACTCATTAACATTTTCATAAACTCCATACTATGTATAATGTACCGTAATACAGAAATACAAGCTGAATCAATTGAAATGTTTCTGGTAAGTGGACACAGTTACTTGACTAACATAATTCACGGTTTGATATTATCGAATCTCAAGAAAAAAAATCCAGAATATTTTTCGCCAGTTAATTGGTATATTATAATAAAAACCTATGTAAAAAGAAAGCATCGTTTCATATGGTTCAAATGTATAGTATTTTTTTATCTACAAGTACTTTAGAAAATTCTATCAATCTTGTCTTTTATTAACGCGAGTATCACACATTTAAATAAAATACTGTATACCGGATTAAACGGCTGAAAAGCATCCGAAACGTCGGGATAAATAATTTAAATAATAAATCGCGTTTTAATCCGGTATACAGTATTTTATTTAAATTCTATCAATACCAGAAGATACCGAATTGAATTCCATAAATATAAGAAAAAGTGTAGCACTATGTCTGAAAAATGTGAACCATCCTTTAATGCATCCAGCAAGTAGAACAGAGACTAGATACATGATTGGATAAGGATTGATATGATATACTTGATGAAATTCATCCTTCCTAACAAAACACGAATCGACGTGATGGGAGCTCAAATACAGCTAACGAAAATTTTATTATATCGTCGATTCAAAAGTAAAATTCACTGTCATTTTGAATAAAAATACTTTTAAAAACTATTGCTTATTTTAAGCGTAATACTGCAAGAACAATGCACTAATTGCGTATTGTGGTCCATAACAAAATTATGAAGCGCAATACGTACAAAGTAATTCGTTTTTATCGCACACAATATTTTTATTCAAAATTACACTGAGTGAGTTTTACCTATTAACCAACGATATATTGATGATAAATCAATTTACATAAAGTAATAATACTCCTAATATTATGTAAGACAAACAGAATAATTAATATTCATTTCTGCTTAAATCTTTAATAAAACATTTAATATTGTCTTTTATTAACGCGAGTATCACACATTTAAATAAAATACTGTATACCGGATTAAAACGCGATTTATTATTTAAATTATTTATCCCGACGTTTCGGATGCTTTTCAGCAACCGTGGTCGCGGGAGACTGAAAGATGTCCGAAAATCCGAAATCCGATGATCCGAAACGTCGGGATAAATAATTTAAATAATAAATCGCGTTTTAATCCGGTATACAGTATTTTATTTAAATAAAACATTTATTTATATATAATAATATTGTTGTTAGTATTATTAAAATAATAATTCGAAGACTGAATTTAAATTAATAAAATTGAAATAATTACTACACTTGCCAAATCGATTAACTCCCTAAATCACGAAAAAACTGTAGTATTGATAACAATTTCTCCAAGTAAGTATTATATTATATACTTTACGAGTATTTATTGGTTATGCGTCTACGATAAAACAGTCTACATTGTATTTTTTGAATTTGTCATTTAAAAAGAATTTTAAGAAACAACATTTTTATATTATGTTTGTTTGAGAGGTGTGACTGATGATATGACGAGTGAAAGAAGCCGAGAACATACTGAGACCCCAAATAAAAAAAGGTACAGGGCAGGAAGAAGAAAAGCATTTAATATTTTATCATTTTTCTCAACTTCTTGTTTCTTTCAAATCGATTTGGCAAACGAATCATTCAAATAATACCAGCAACCGTACTGATAACTATAATCCTTACAAAAAAAATTAAGGAAATATTATAGGCTTTGAGTTAATATGAATATAAAATTGAAGAGAGCTTATTATGCCGTATGTTCGTGTACATCGTACGGTGTGCAATTAGGTGGCCTTAGCCTCCTTTCACGTCAGACCCACCCTCAACATGCAAATATACAATGTAAATTAATGACAGGAATATAGACTTACTGGCGCGCTTTGATATCAATATTATTCAGAGGATTCAGGCGGACAATCGGAACATACAATAGTTAATGCCAACCTAACATCAAAGGATCTCATGTTCATTATGATGATAAACATATCGTATGGCCATTATTAAACTACAATTACAGTTACTCTGATCAAACTGGTGAGATTATTTATTTAGTGTACATGTGTAACTGAACTTCTAAAGCGCTGGATCGATTTTCATGAAATGTTTTGTGTGTCGCTGCGATTGGGTTCTTAAAGTACGGCAAGAAGGTGATGGTCTTTTGTGGCCTGCCCGTCCGATTTTTTTTTTATATTGTCACCGCAAGAATTCGAACCCAGGACCTGCAGTTCTAAACTCAATGCATATATGGTAATGGAAACCAGATGGTCCGGTCTCAATATCACACTTTCCAAAGGCGCAAACTATACTTAGGACCTGTCAACATAGCATATTTAATGACAACTACATGGAGTGCCGTTTGATTGCGGCCTTTGTAGGTATATTATTATATATTTTGTCGCCTTCGTGACTATTCTTATAAAAACTAGTAACACGCCCCGGCTTTGCACGGGTGCAATGTAAATATACTATAAAAATGGTCTATGTTACTCGATGATACTGTAGCTTTCTATTGGTGAAATAATTTTTATAATCGATCGAGTAGTTTTTGAGTTAAATCGTAACAAACAAACAAATATTTCCTCTTTATAATATTAGCATATATGATCAGTGAAAAATACATAGAATTTCCTCATGACTCACTATGACACTTGAGAATTTTGACGGGCTTGTTCTTTTTCTCATCAATTCTCAGTCTATGAATTTCCGAATGCTCGAAGTAAAAAATAGGCTGACAGCGCATCATTGACTGATGTACTGTGGCTGAGGTAACACCTATCATCAAGTAAACCTCATGCTCTCTCATCTGTCGATATCTGACATGAAAAAGACTATTTATGGACTTACAGCAGCTATAGAAGTGGCTTAACATATCGCAAATCAGCAACAAGAGAGGCACAACACATACAAATAAAAAATTGAGGTAAGTATACTTTAAGAAAGGCAATCGCCAACTTTATCTGGTAAAACCTAAAACCGCTTAAACCTCATAATTATGCGATTCCTCGCCGAGAGATGGCATTTAGTTACTTTTTTCGCCGAGCCACTTTCCTACCTTTAGCGGCGTAAACAGTGTCACATCAAAGTTAAAAATATATATAAAATAGAACAAATATCTTTAGATTTTAATTTCCATAAAAACAAAATAGAGCATTACATAATGTTCTTAAATATATCATAAGTTCTCTAATATAGTTTCCCAAAAAAAAAAAAAAATGTCTCAATAATAAGCTAATAAGCTATTTTATCTACCCATATAACATATAAAAATGAATTGACTAATGTTAGGCCCACTAAAACTTGAGAACGGCTTGAGGCAAGAGCCTAATTTGGAATATTTGTAGAAGTCCAAGAAAGGTTTGAGAAGTAAAAAATATAATAAATTATTAATAAAAAATAAATATAAACTACATGTATAGACTTTTGACGGGCTCGTTGGCGCGTTCGGTAGAACACCTGCCGTGCGCATCGATGGGTCATGGGTTCGTATCCCACCGGGAGCACATGTTTATAATTTCCTGTAACCACGTCTGGTAACTTCGGGCATTAATCGGGTGGAAGGAATATCTAAATTCCGACCGGGTAACGAACCACTGTTCATAGATGGAAAAACCGTGAAGTGCATATTGCGCGTTTCGGTTTCAGTCTATGGATTTCCGAATGCTCTAAGTAAAAATTAGGTCGACAGCGCATCATTGACTGATGTTCTGTGGCTGAGGTATCACCTATCATCAAGTGAACCTTATTCTCGTCTGTCGATGTCAGTCATAAAAAAAACCCTACTTCATATGGATTAAAAGTTTCCAAAGCGTTAAAGTAAAATGTAGTTTGACAGCAGGTCATTGACATAGTATTGTTGATCGAAGCAGCAGGTCATCAATTTGATGTCCTATGGCTGAGGTATACCAAAGTAAGCCTCGCGCTCATGGATCGATATTAAGTCATACACTTTTATGTCAAAAATAAATGAGACTTTTACGAAATCTAACATATAAAATTCTCATGTGACAATGTTCGTTCCCATACTCCTCCGAAACGGCTCGACCGTTTCTTATGAATGTTTTTATGCATATTCAGTAAGTCTGAGAATCGGCTACTATCTATTTTTCATATCCCTAAGTGATAAGAGTTGTTCACCCTAAATTTTTTTTTAATTTTTGGACGAAATTTTTTGTTTTTATTTTTTTATAATGTGGCATTAAAAAATACATACAACCTTAAATTTTTACTTTTTTATCACCAACCCCTGCTTTTAAGAAATTATTTACATGGCAAATCAACGTTTGCCGGGTCAGCTAGTTAAGTCATAAACTTCTATGACAAAAATAAATGAGACTTTTGCGAAATTTTCAATTAAAAATGAAAAAGAATTGGCCCATGTGGGGATCGAACCCGCGACCTTCGCGTTATTAGCACGATGCTCTAACCGACTGAGCTAATGGGCCGTTGTATGTCCTAGCTGAAGTTTAAGGTTGTATCGGATATCTTGATATCCTTTTTTATGATTTTGTGGCTGTTTGATGAACTTTAGAGCGTAAATTATGGTGCTGGGAGACTCATTAATACAATACAAAGGAGACAAGACCGCGTGAGAGTGGCTTATGTTACAAGTATGGGCTGTAAATTACATTCAAAATACCAGCTTATGGATAATGACTAACAGGTACTATATTTTTGTATGGAGAAAAGGAATCGACGTTTCATATGGGTATACAATATACATATATCGTGAGTACATATTATATATGTTATTTTGAACTTTGACATCATATTGAGAGGTGCATCACCTCCGAGCTTAGCAGCCAGCAACGTAGGCCCTAAATAATATTATTTCGCATTATTTAATAATATTATCATTTAAAAAAACACAAAAATGAGTATGCCCCATGTTGTGACTGGAAAACACTTATGAATATTGGCCATCTACGTTTTTTGTAGAACCCTCTACGCTTGTTTGTAGAGCCTTCTACGCTTTGGAATCTTGGGTCACAATCTGAATATATAATACCTAAATTGTAAAAAAAGCCAAGTCTTGCAACTCAGTTCTTCTATTTTAAAAAGTTGTGAGATCCATATAATACCAAGTCGGTCAATTTATTCAGTCTCTACTGAAGGATCCTTCTGTCTTAAGTTATCACGTAATTAGCTAACCTAACAACATCTTATAGTGATCATATCAATACCAATATAAAAATCTTTGATGTTTTAAATAAATAGATTGACTCGGCTATTTACAGTAACTTATTTATCTTTAACACATTATTATCTATAATAATAATATTATTTCCATTTCTTATTGCGCCTTTGCTTCCATACTCACAATGGGGAAATTGTTACAATTTATGAGAAACAAAAAAAATATATCGATTACAATCTCTACATCTATACTCGTAGGTATATATGTAGATATCTATAAAAAAAGTTGTGTTTATAACCCAAGAACGGCTGCACCGATTCTAATGACATCTTATTTATTGGATTCGTTTATGTCCCGAATAACAGAATAACAATTAAAATATCGCGAAAAATCAGAAACTTACATATGTATTTTAAAATAAATTAGGTTCGGTACTCCGTTCTCTTTCGTAATTGATATAATATCACATCACGCACGCTTATAGCTTTTTGTAATCATTGTAGCGTATTTTGGCAGGACAACTTCTGTTGGGTCCGCTAGTACAGTAGGTATAAAACAAACGCTCGATCCCTTCCCGCCGTCTAGCCCTCACACAGATAAACTACGCAACGAATTTGAATGTGTTGCGTAGAATGCGAATTTCATCAATCGATAGAGCGATTCAAGAGGAAGGATTATACATAATATGTATAGTCACGTTAATATTGTTTTGTTTTAATTTGTTGAAATGTGACGATAATTGTACAATATGTCAAAAGAAATCTAGCCGTCTGAGAGAATCGAAAATGCTGTTTGTATTGTCTCATGAAAAAATAGCTGTCAACATTGTATATAAAGATATCCTTTTGAATAATCATAATAATAGTATTATTATTAATCACTCCACACTGACACCACATCAGTATCTCCATTGCACCTGAGCGAAGCCGGGGTGGGTAGCTAGTAAAAATATATAATAGTATAATATGTATATTATGTATTTTGCCCGTAGCAGTCTCTTGACTGTCTGATAGGGAGGGATGGGGACTTCGTAATGTCTACATATACATTTTATATATAACTAGCTACCGACCCAGCTTCATATGGCTATTCTTATGAAGAAAATGAGACTAAATCAATTTTTTGACAAATAAATTAAAAAAAAAAATCTGAATAGGGACAACCTAATCACCTAAAGGTATGAAATATACTTTACGACCCATTCTCATACCTACCAAATATACGGAAAGAATCATAAAAAAATATTTCTTTAATTCTTAAGTTCTTAATGCTTTTGATCGCATTGTTATAAAAATACTACTACACACCTACTTTCTTGTTCATAAACCGGCATAAAATTAAAATTAATTCACCAGTCCTATAAGTCCTACTAATCCTATCCTTTTCTACTCCTACTAACACTAATTTACTAATTTTACTATTCCTACTAATCGTACTAATAATCTTATAAGTGCGAAAGTTTGTGAGGATGGATGGAAAACTACCAAACGGATTTAGATGAAACTATACAGTAATATAGCTAATACATAAGAATAATACATAGGCTACAATTTATTATTTATTTTTGTGTAATTTGGCCATATATTTTCTATAAAAATTATATTATATTTATTAAATTGGATAGGTATATATTTGTTGTAAAAAAAAATGTTTTTTCTATATCCTCGGAAGTGTTAAAGGATTACATAATTTCGCGGGCAGACAGGGGTTATGTTCAGAGTAACTGATCGAGGTCGTCTCATATTTATCGATGTGACTCACGCAAGGTGCATTTGTAGTATGTTGTAGCTTATAGATGTTGATGTCTCAGCTATAACCTCGTAAGTTCTGCCATCCTAAAGCTAAGATAATAGGAGAACTTTTACATACTTCATGAAAATTCGCGGCGGAAACACAAAGTGGTTTCCTCAGAACCTAAACTCGACATTCACAAAAGCAGTGCGCAGTTTATTAAACTTCTCGAAATACTAAGAAATAAGCCAAAAGACGATGCATTCTACGGAATCCTTAAAGCCGTGCTAATTCATAACTGCTTTAACTCGTATAAAGAATTCATAACCGCGAAATTGACGAGCTGTTTGAAGTTTCAAAACTAAAAGTTCCAGCCATACCGTCTTGTCGTTTGAAAGTTAGCGCTGTATGCTTTATGCGCAATTATCTTAGGTATTTGTCTTTTATTTAATTAGGACCTCACTTGCTCGATTGTCTTAATATTAACAGACGGGCTCGTTGGCGCGTTGGCTAGAATATCCTTGCACTCCGATGGGTCGCGGATTCGAATACCGACGGGACGACATGATTATAATTTTGTCTTAGTCTCTCTCACGTCTGGTCACTTTGGGCATTAAACGGGTGGGAGGAATATCGAAATTCCGACCGGGTTACGAACCGCCGTTCATAGATAACCGGGAAGTGCACATTGCATGTTTCGCTCTGTCTATGGCGTTTCATATTATGTGAACATATTTTTTTTACTTATTAATTTATTTTTTACTTAGTTTTTTTTTTACTTATTAATTTGTTATCAATATAAAATGAACAAAACGAAAAACCATAAAAAATATTCCATTACTAGTTTGAATAGTGAGAAATACGATACGAAAACTTTATGTACTATCGTTTTAAATTACTCGATCTTTAGCCTTTTCTAGGTTGTCTGAAAAACAAAAGTTATGCAAAAGCCCCGAGATGAATTTCAAATAACTTTCTATGTCTGGGATTCTACTTATGGAACTGAAGCCAAATGTATGCAATATGCAAAGGCAAATGAAAAAGCTCCACTATAGGGCTAACAAGTGCATGGACGGCGAGTTGCCGCGACAACACGCCACGCGTCCCAGCGATGCATTACGTCATTACAGCTGCAGGCCTAGCATGACAACCGCGACAAAATTTTGTCGACCGTTTTCTCGTGTTACAATCGATTATCGCTCAATTTCTTTGGGGTCTAACATGACAATTACACTTAAAACTCGACTTTTAATATCAAAAATAGATATATTTGTCAATCGAGATATCTTTTCTATCAAAATTGTCGATGTCGTGAGATAATATATCGAGATATCTTACATCTTAGTTTGTCTTATCCCGTCCGCGACATATCTCGTGGCGGTCATGCTAGGCCAGCTGAACGAAAATCATTTCTTACAACTTGTAGCAAATTTGCTACAAGATGTGGATATTCTAAAACAATGTATACTGGGTACTATTGACGCCATGACACACGACTATACATTTTTTCTGGGTACTCTAGTACACAGGACGCTCGAGTGGATAGTGTTTATAACACCTCAAGAATTCATTTGTAGCTTACGGCCGCGGCGTTGAAAATCTGATTAATTAGGTATCACTTTTTAACAAGTTCACTTTATCTGATTTTCAATTTCAATTCTTTATTTATCAATAGTTTAAACTGTAGTTTATAATTAATATAAGTAAACAAATAGCAAAGAAGTCTTAAAGCCCATTCAAAGATGCAAGTTTCTTGTCTTGCTTGCTTTTTGCATGCAATAAAATTTAAGCAATAAATGAGTTGCATGGTCTAAAAAACATGTAATATTCTTAATCTGTCATACAACATTTGTTTCAATACTTTTCTTACACATAGAAAAGTATTAACAACAGTTGCTTACAATTCTTGGATGTCAATTATTACGATTAAATTATTGTATACAATTAATTCTCTTGTATGTACAAGAAAATGGCATAGTGTAAATGAGCCTAAGTGTAAAACGATAACTGGGAGAGAAATCGCCGGACTATTCGATCCTTTTCTAGGATCCCTCGTTGAAGTGGCTTGTGCGTTCCAGTCTATTAATATTATTTATCGTTTCTCGATCGGTAATGAGAACCGGTTTCATAGACATAAGCTACTACTCTTATTCTCTAGTATGCTCTAAGGCTGTACCAGACTGCGAAACAAAACACAGTCTGGCGCGCCGCCAAAACACAGCCGCATAAAATATATTTCATGATGAAATAATCTTATCTGGAGAGCCAGAAGAACTTGGCATTTTAATTAAACGCTTCTTTGAAAAACAAATCATAGTATGAAGCCCTCGAGTCCCCACGGGAGACAGATATGTATATTTTTTAATGTTAGATATCGATAGATGAGAATGAGGTTCACTTGATGGTATGTGAAACCTCAGACCAACCTTTTACTCTATTCATTCGGAAATCCATAGACTTCACGGTTTTTCCATCTATGAATGGTTGTTCGTTATCCAGTCGGAATTTCGATATTCATCCCACCCGTTCATTTCCCGAATTTACCAAACGTGGGTATTCGGATTAGATATTTAAAAAAAACCATAATAATAAAAATTACTAATATAATCTAAAATAAACATTCTAACAATACTAATATATAGAAAATGAAACTGTAAAGGGATAAATAAAGCTTTTTTTATTTACTGTTGAAGGTAGTACAAGTATATAACGTTCTTGTCATAATTTTTCTAACCTTGTTTTGATATAGGCGTGCTTGTGTGTTCGGATATCTTTAAAAGCGTTTTTGAAGTGAAACTACTTTATCGGGGTTGGAAAAAAAATTAGTGTAACATTTTTTCGTTACGCGTCACATTTTTCCGTCACGCGCCATCTTTGAAGTGAAACTTCTTTATCGACGTATGGGAGAAATTTTGTAGCAGTGTAAAAAAAAATCGTCACGTTTTTCGGTTACGCGCCATGTTGCTTTTTTATCAAAGTTTAGTATAGTGACGTAAAGAATTTAATGTAATATTAAGAACAATGATAAAATAAATTACTCATTAATTGTATGCATGTCTATAATAATAAAATAGCTTTAATTTAATACGGAAAAAAATATTTTTCTTAAGGCTTAAAGCCTTATCTACCCCATTTTCGTGAAGTTGCAAATAGTACAAAAATGATATGTCGTAAAGAAGTTTCACTTCTTACCTGTGTACTCTGGTACACACACACAATTTTTTTTTTATTGAATATACGGTCGCCTAATCATTAATATTCACACCGCGACACAAGTGCTTAGTATTGTTTTGAAATTATTATTTAATAATCGTGTGATAGTGCGTTTTATAGACTTATATTTTATTTACATGGAGAGGAATGTTCTGGTAACTGCTGTGATAACGTTGAAATTTCAATTTCCCCTTTTTATATATATTTTTAAATTCTTAATAATTTAAATCTTCCTTTAAAGGGCGCCCTCTCTTTATTAAACTTATACTGACAGTAACATCACAAGGAGAAAACTTCGCCGAAAATTTGAGGTATGTACTTGGTATTTGTGCCTAATTAATGTTATAGTGAAGTATGTATGGACGCCCACCGATTCGTCCTTTGTCATAAAGTGGGGAAGATATGATTAAAGATAATTATTGTCCGTCCCGGCGAGACTCGAAAGAATCTCGCCACCCATCGGAGCGCAAGGTAGGTCTACCAAAATCGTATTTTGTATGTCTGGAAATAATCATTTTTCTTTAGAGGTAAATATGTGTATTGTTCGATATATATTGAGAATTGAGATAATGAGTTTCTTATTCAGATAATTTTCATCGATAATAAGCGAATTCCCGAGTCCCCTAAGCAGACTAGAGCCACCATAGGCGACCACAGCATAGCCACCGGAGGACGCCACAAGCTACGGGCGCGATATTTCATATTCTTAGGGCATGGAGCAGGCACATTTCTGTGGCTGTTTCACTGATCATTATTCATTACAGGCAAGACGATGGTAGGTAGACTTCTGTGCCCTCCCATCCGAAACATCTGTTTTTAATTGTATCGAACAAAAAAAAAGTAGAGCTAAAATGAACCATTAAAAAAGTATAAAGAAATCTATAGAGCCTAAATTATTGAAATAAAAACACAACTACTATGAACTTAGATTAATGTTTCACTTCTGTCTGTATGCTCAAATAATAAAAACGTGCTAAAATACAAAACTACAATATTTGTCCAACAATAACCATCGCCATTGTAACTACTGAGCTATACCCAAGGTTTGTCCATTTCGATGTTTGATTTATTTGTCATTAAATATTTTGTATAAGACAATATAGGTAAGGTGATAAAAAAAAGTATTTTAGCTTTAGAGGCAATTCAAATACAAATAAATAATTATAGGCGTTCTCAGAGGGTTTATTTTAATGTTAGAAGTTTTTTTATTATTAATTATTTACTTTCGAGAAAATATTCGTATCGTCCATTATCATTTGTATGCAAGTTCAAATAATTTTTCAAACAAACGACATTTGGACTTTGCTTTCTCGCAAGTCATTCGTGCTATATGCCTCTCAGGTATATGAGAAGCTGAACTGAGATTATAAGGAACGGCGAAATTCGAGAGCTGAGTAAAAGACGATGTAGTGACGAGAATTGAGGTGGTTTGGGCATGTAGAAAGGTTGGATGAAAGTAGGGAAACAAAAAAGATTTATGAAACTGGTGTGAGTGGTATGAAAACCGATGAGTGTGTATGAAAGCACTGATGAAAGTAGAAGCGAAAGTGCTATGTAAGGATCGGAGCATATGGAATTCCGTGATCACTGCCTACCCCAATGGGAAAGAGGCGTGATGTATATGTATGTATGTATGAACTGTTCATAACTTATCTGCCGTGTGAGCTACAATTCACTCCTCGGCAACCGCCCGCCTTAGGGCACCATAGCCCGCCTAGATGACCTCTATTTTAAAGTGTGCGATCCTGACGCCCTCTGCAGGCTCAAAGGAGAAGTACAAGGTTCTTCGTGCTGCCGCCAGGTGCGCACGGGAATATAGCAATAAGTCATAACTTTTGTAAATTATATCGCCAACGTCCATACCACCTTGAGTACATCGGTGCTCCTCCGATCACCGAAGTTAAGTCGACATCGGGCGCAGTTAGTACTTGGATGGGTCACCACGTGACGTTGACTTTTGGTGCTTATTTTATGAATTTGTTGAAACTATATGACCTTTTTTGTATTTTCTCTTATACTTTACATTAGTAAGTTAAGCTGGTTAAGTATTAATTAAATATAGTTTAGATACTTTTAGTTAAGTTCTTTAGTTAAGATCTAAAATATTGAATGTTTACATTTTTTTAAGTTTTTATATTATTAGCCAGAAATCATATATCTATGATATTGACTATTCTTTTGTAAAAATTAAATATAAAAGTCTAGGTAAAATGAAATAGGTAGGTATATATTATTTAATGTAACAATATTAGTATTAAGTATCTCACACATTATGACAGATCGGAAGATTTAATTAATATTAAAAAAAAAATAGATTAACTTGTCGTATATTGATTTATTATTAATAATTATTTATTTATTTCATTTCAAACATCCATAATTGTTAGTAAGAACTTAATTCTAATGTTAGAACCTAAATCTATATATATAAAAGAAAGTTGTGTTAGTTACACCGTTTATAACTAAAGAACGGCTGTACCGATTTTAACGATATCTTATTTGTTGGATTCCTCTATGTCCGGAATAAGACATAAGACCTAAGACCTATTAAAATATTGGAAAAAAATCAGGAAAAAAATATATGCATAAAATTAATTATAAAATAAATTAGATTCGGAACTCCGCCATCTTGACAGCTCACGTCATGCATTCTTAGCTTTTTTGGAATAACAGATGTCCACTGCAAATCAGTGACGTATTAGACAATTATAGTGGGTAAATGGGCATATTCAAATTTAAGAATAATTATATAATTTCGAAGCCAAAATTGTTGCAGAACAACGTCTGCGGGGTCCACTAGTTTATTCTAAAATCTTAAAACAACGACGAGGCAGTCTATGCGTAAATATTCTATCTCCCGAAGTCCGTTTTGCTATGAATATTGTTAGGCGTGCACATATATAGATTTTTGAGTGTGCGTTTTCTCGGGAGCGCACGCTTTATTACGCACACTAAAACAATATATATGTGTAAGTTGGACAACAGTGGTCTATCGATAACTAACTTAAAAAAAGTTGAGAGGTGTCAAGGGACACCCGGATGGAACGAAGTTATATATATATATATTTATTTATTTATTTTAAACTCTTTATTGCACAAAAAGTAGTGTACAAAAGGCGAACTTAATGCCTAAAGGCATTTTCTGCCAGTTAACCTTGGCTTTGTGGAGAGGTGTGTAGGCAGTGCAATAGTAAATAAAAGAAGAAAATGGAAAAAAAAAATTAAAAACTATTTTATAAACTAAACAGAAACAAATAAGAAAATTGTGAAAAATGGAACAATTAGCAGGTTAATAATTTAAGATAGTACTCTTCGACCCTCTTCCTGAAGACGTTTATAGACGGTGCGTCGTGAATGTTTCGTGGTAAATTATTCCATAGAGATATGGCGGTGACCGTAAAAGAATCAGAATAATGAGAAGACTTATGGACTGGAAAGGAGAGAGTTTTATTACTCATTGAGCGCAGGGTACCGCTGTGTGCACTCAAGTACACAAAACGTTGTTTGAGGTAAGAGGGAGTAGAAGGATTGTGAAGAATGCCATAGAGAGAAGTAAGTATGTGAAGGTTGCGGCGGAAGCGGATGTCTAGCCATTTCAATTTAGTGCGAAATTGGGTGATATGGTCAAATTTACGTAATCCGAAAATATAACGTATGCACAAGTTGAGAAGACGGTCTAGCTTATTTAAGAGATCCTCAGTCAGGTCAGGGTAAACTACATCTGCATAATCTAGGATAGGGAGCAACATTGAATTTACCAAAGTAATTCTTGTTGTTTGAGGAATAAAGTTTTGGTAACGCTTCAGGCCATGCATTGCTCCAAACATACGCTTACGCATCTCGTTCACTTGGGCCACCCAACCAAGATCATCAGAAATAAGCAGTCCAAGATTCTTAACTTGACGCGCATACTTTAGTTTTGTACCATTAAGATGGACGTTGGGTAGTTGTTGAAGATTTAAGCGGCACGTCATTTTGGTACCTCCTATAATGATAACCTGTGTCTTAGCGGGGTTAAGTACAAGTCCGTGATTTGCGGCCCATTGCTGTACAGCAGCCAGGTCGGAGTTCATCCTCATAATGCAAGAGTTTAAATCCTCTACATTACAGTGTTGATACAATTGGACATCATCCGCATATAGATGGTACTCACTAAAGTTTATTACAGAGACAAGAGAATTTATGAAGACAGAGAAGAGCAAAGGGGATAGAACACCTCCTTGTGGAACACCAGTTGAAATAGTGCACCAATCAGAGAAATTGTCGTCAACGCGAACACGTTGGCGGCGATTTCCTAGATAAGAAGTGAACCAATGAATGACAGATGGTGCGAGGTTGAAAGATTTGAGTATTTCCAGTAATATCTCATGGTCCACACAATTAAATGCACTAGTAAAATCAAGTAGAACAAGAAGAGTAATTTGTCTGTTATCCATCGCATAGCGTATATCGTCAGTGATTTTGATTAATGCAGTAGAAGTACTATGCGATGGACGGAAGCCAGATTGGAACGGATTAAACATATTATTCTGGTTGAAAAAGTTGGTAATTTGAAAGTTGACCACCTTCTCAAGAATTTTTGAGAGATAAGGAAGGATGGATATCGGTCTGAAATGGCTAAAATCCGTAGGAGACGAATTTTTTGGAACAGGAACTATAAATGCCTCTTTCCAGAGTAATGGAAAATTGCCAGAGGAAAGGGAGAAATTAATTAGGTGTGTGATGTGGGGAACCAAGATATCTACTACTGGTAATATCATCTCCCGTCCAATGCCATCTGGTCCAACAGCTTTAGTATTAGTTGAGTTGATAATTTTCTTGATATCACCTTCAGTTGAAGGCGTAAAAGAGAAAGAGTTGCTGCAAGGTGATACGATAGTCGAGATACTATTGATAGTAGAAGTTTTAACTGGAGTTACTAATACAGAGGGGGGTGAGGAAAAGTGGCGGTTTAGTGCGGAGATGTCTAAAGAAGCGCTGATGTTATGTGTATTTTTCCCAAAGCCAAGCGTACGTAGAAACTTCCAGACGTTTTGTGATGAGCTAGTTTCAATAGACTTATGGATGTGTTTACGCTTAGCGTTACGTATTGCCTGGTTGCACCGATTTCTGGCCTTCTTAAAAGCAACCCAGTTTTCTGCAGTAGAATGTTTATTGTACCTTTTTTTGAGCCGGTTACGCCGCGCCATCAATGTTCGAATTTTTTCAGTAAGCCAAGGAGCTGGAGGTCTTTTCATTTTGACAGGCTTAAGAGGGGCAACTTTGTCATACGCGGAGATTATGATTCTGTTAAGGATTAAAACCTTGTCATCCATGTTATCACTATTATAAAAGGCTGACCAATCGGCACTACAAATTTCCATTCGGAGAACTTCGCTACTCACGCGAAGAAGATTACGTTGTAGAATGATCTTGGATTTCATTTTGGGAGGTTTCAATGCATATGATGCAAAAATAAGATCATGATGAGAAAACCCTGGTGCAACAAACTGTCCATGTATTGAAATACGACTGGACTGAGGAAAAAGTATTAAATCCAGTAAAGAGTGCGCATCATTACAATGATAGGTGGGCTCAAGGTCAGCGATGTTAATATGACTGGATGCACAAATGTTCTTAAGCTTAACAGACCGCGCGTCGTTGCGTAACAAACATGTATTGAAATCTCCCATGAATAGACAGTGATTATAGTTCAAAATATGCCGCTCTAGCAATTCTTCCAGTGCAACAAAGTAATTAACTGTAGGAGGTGCATAAATTGTGCCCAAAAGGAAGGGAGTGTTCCGTACCAGTATTTCAATTAAGATAAACTCTATAGATTTAGAGTAAGAGCCAGGAGATTGCTCCACAACCTTGTACGGTATATCAGCACGAAGGTAAATAGCCACTCCACCGCCTCCTTTTCCGAGACGGTCATTCCTAATAAGAATAAATCCAGGAAGATCAAAATAGGTAGAAGGTAGGCTAGGTTTCAAAAACGATTCAGAAACAAGAATCGCATGCATATGGCTGTTAACAAAGGTTATAAGAAGTTCGGAATGATGAGCTGGAATACTCTGAGCATTGATATGGCAGACATTCAGATTTCTTTGATATGGGTCTAGGGTACTGTTCAATAGGTCACCGAGGAGAGGTTCGGGAGAGCCAGAACAGGACTGAAATGAGTGTGTGCTGATCGACTGAAAAAGATCGGAGTCCATAGAACTATCAACCATGCTATATTATATTAAACTAATACACAAAAAGAAAAAAAAGAAAATAATTAAAATATTAAAGAATAATAATAATAATGTGTAAATACTAAAAAACTACTTTTTTGTTTTAGTTGCTATATCCACAAACCACAACTACCACCGGTTAACTAGCATAACATCAATATGCCGGCTGCGAAACTATTTTTATTAAACTTATAAATACGTGCTCATATAATATCAATGACAATATTAGTTCCAAACAAAGTCTACATTGCAAGTTATAACTACAATATTATCTATAATTTTTACTCTGTAGAGATGTTATTGACGTTTTGACATTGGTTTAATGACAATATACAAATCATTGCTCTGAGACAATATTTAAACATCAATGAAACTGTCAATTGTCAAATATGGACATGATAGCTTACAAATTATAATTATACCTATATAATATTATAAACAATAATTACAAAAATTATAGAAAAATTACAGGGATCAAAATTTATCACTATAACAATGCAGATTGAAGTGAAAATCAAATATTGAGCACATTAGGTAAGCACATTTTGTCAATTTTAAATTACAAAGAATATAAAGTTTTCTTAATGACATGGAACTAAAAACTTCTCACTTCTTTGCAGGTCTAGCACGCAGTTTGGGAGGACTGGTTTTGGCAGATGTTTCAACCTGGGTGGGGGGATATTGAGCCAATTGTTCTATTGAGGAAAGACGTACCTTATCACCGTTATTGGTCTTCAAGTAAATATTACCATCCTGGGTCCAGCACTTGCGCATACCGTGTAATCGCCGGGCCTCTTTGAATATTTCCCTTCTAAGAGGAGTAAGAAACTCAGCAATTGACACATTGGAACCTTTTAACAGTGTTTTGGCCTGCCACACCTCCTTACGCACTGGAAACTCAGCAAACTTGACCAATAGAGCCCGAGGCATGCTCCCTGAAGCTCGGCCCAGCCTATAGCAGGAGCGAATATGTCCTTTATGTATGGTTTCAATATTAAGCTTTGTTCTGAGAAAATCAACAACTATAAGGGATGGGTCATGTACTTCAGCATCGGACTCTGTTAACCCATGTATTAGAAGACATTTACGTCTACTACGGTTGTCAAGGTCATCTGTTACTTGCGTTAAGGACTGAATTTGCGTCTTTATGATCTCTAGAGCTGCCTTCATAGAAACTTTGAATTTTGCAAAGTCTTCGGCAAGGGTGACGATAGTGTCAGGTCTTGCGTTCTCCAGGCGGGCCTCAAATGACGACATGCATTCAGTGAGCTTGGCTTCGAGTGATTTGACAGCCTCTGCAGGCCCAGTTTTCGTGTTGTTTCTTCCCGACATAGTGAGTGATTAAAGTGAGGTTATGTTGTGAGGTAGTAGTTGTGAAGTGCACAAAGAAATTTACATACCAGCTCAAATCTCTTTGCTGATATAAAATGCAGTGTTCCTTTGACCTCTCTTGAAGTTTTCCACCAATAAATTGTAAGTTTTCTTATTTTTGTAAATAAAATATTAGAGAGACACAAATTTAGATGTTTCGATTTCTATTGCCTACCCGCCTATATATATGTACTCTGTCTGTCTATTCTTTCATACACGTCATAGATGCGCGGGACTATAGCAAAAAGTGTCGTGACAACTGTTCGTAAGAATTTTTTCCGTCTAGCCCCCTTTCACAACGCGCGATAAGGAACTTCGTTCCAAAAAATCTCTAAACTTTTTAAATTCTCTCATAAGGATAAGTCAAACATTATTGAACTTTTATATTTTGCAATCGCGTGATACCATAAGATGTATGAGGAAGGCGAAGTCTCAGTCTGAGGCAGCGCCCTCTGTCTGCGGTAGGCTCAGCTAAACTAAAGCTTCTTTAACCCCTCTCCCTAAATTCCAAATTCAAACCCCACCGGGACGACGGACGTGCTTATAATTTTCTATAAGCATGTCTTCCCCATTGGTTACTTTGAGCATTGAACATGTGGGAGGAATATCAAAATTCCGACTGGGTTTCGAACCACCGTCCATAGATGGAAAAAACGTTTCGGTTTCTGTCTCTGGATTTCGGAACGCTCGAAGTAAAAAGTAGATTGACAGCGCATCATTGGCTGATGCTCTGTGGCCGAGTATCACCTTCCGTCAAGTAAACCTCATGCTCGTCTGTCGATATCTGTCGATATCTAACATAAAAAAGAGAGAGAGAAAATAAAACATTTCTCCCTAGTTAGAGGAAACTCAACAAACCAGCCGTAATGTGTTGATATTATTCCAGTATCCCAAGCCCCAGTTAATGTTGAGTTGCATTCACTCTTAACTTATCCAATCTGTGAAACTTATTGAAGTTGAGCTGTTGAATTTGTTAGTTAAGTGAGCTATTAAGCTCAGATAAGTTTTCGGGTCAATTCTAGGTGTCGCTACGTAAACTTAGACAAGTGGGTGGACTTAGGATAAGGCTGTCCAATATCTGGACCCTAAAATCTTGGGGGATGTCTGCGACAGATAGTCGTCTGAAGCCCGATCATAAACGACATAGAGAAATTAATCATTTAGTCAAGCTGTTAGTTGTATGCAACAACAATTCACTATACAAAAACTTTCACGTTAATTATTCTGTTATTGATTTTAACATATAACGCAATTTTTTAAAAATGAATATTTTAATTCTAGCTACCGTACGATTAATAAAATGTAACTTTTAATAAAAAATAATATTACAATATGCATATCGAATAATCCAGTGTATTTTTTCATTTATCTTTATTGTGAGGGACGGTATACAAAACACAATAGTTAGTTAGTGTTCACAAACACTGCACGATATACACCAAAATAAAATATTTCAACCTCGACCAAGCCAAACAATTTAATACTTTCATGTTTATACGTCGATGTTTGCAGAAAAGTTTACACAGTGAATGGGTCGCCGCCGCGGCACGTTGCATTTGTACAGTTCGTGAGTACGTTTCCCATCGCGTTTGATATACTTCACTATATTTTCATAATTAATGAAATATTTTTTCAGTACGCCTGGTAACTTCGAGCATACAAAGGTTGAAAATACGGCCTCGTTGGTGCGTTCGGTAGAACACCTGCCATGCGCATCGATGGGTCGTGCGTTCGAATCCCACTGGGATTATAATTTTCTGTAAGCATATCTTTCCCACGTCTGGTAACTTCGGGCATTGATTGGGTGGGAGGAATATCTTAATTCCGACCGGGTAACGAACCACCGTTCATAGATGGAAAAAGACCGTGAAAAGCCGGGAAAGAACCGCATTGCGCGATTCGGTTTCAGTCTATGGATTTCCGAATGCTCAAAGTATAAATTAGGTCAGCAGCGCATCATTGACTGATGTTCTGTGGCTGAGGTATTCTACAATCAAGTGAGCCTCATGCTCGTCTGTCGATATCTGACATATAAAAAACATATACGGTATCGAAACATTGATTATTGCGATTAGTCCATTCCATTTCCGAATGCTTTAATAAATAAGTCGGGGATAGATCACCGATCGCTATCTAGTGGCTATTACTTACCGCGTGCACCCTTATCTATTGAAATCTTATACAAAAAAAACTAGAAAAAGCTCGGATATAGTGGAATGAGATGACGCTCGCTTGCGTATTCCGCCTCAAAATCTTAAATTAAATGTTAGTTCTAATACGCGTATTTATACTAAATCTATATGAAGTGTTCCATTCCACACTCGAAGCATATTGAGATGTAAAGATTATTGTAGAGCTTTACATATTTTTCAATTACATACGTATGTATAATAATAAAATTCAATTCACTTTTCCAATTTATTCGTTATTTAATCAACAAACTATTTTTCAATTATATTTATTTGAGTATTCCGTTTTTGATTACAAGAAATATTTACAAAGTATTTTTCAATAATATTTTAATGAATATTCCGTTTTTGATTACAGAAAATATTTATTAATACGGGCAATTTTCATATGTAAACATTTCCAAAATATTTTATTCGAGATCGTTTCGCAATACTAATTGATGCATCCTAGCAACACAAATTGGAAGTAAATTATTTTAATACACTTTATATCGAAACGAATTTCAATCCGACATACTGAATATTAGTGAATGCGAATTCCACAAGCTGGATTGATGGGTGGTTGATATCGATCAAGTACTAAAGTTCAAGTCCCGAATCATATCCCAGAGTTTTCAAGCTCGCCTTGTATTTTGTTAATACGTATTTATTTCGTCCTCGTTCATGTTTTTTAATTCTTTAGGTACACTTCACGATCAGTTAGATTTAGACGAAGACGACCGCGACGACGAAAAAGAAGTCGTAAGATTAAGTCCAAACTTAGAAATTACAAATATCACGAAAACAGCATAAAATATCAAATTAAAAAAAAATTAAAATGTACAATATGTCAATATGACTAAACATTACGAAATTGTCAAATAATATTAAAAACTGAGTTTTAGCTACATTGACATTATCTACTCAAATCAAATTTTGTATTCCTTAATCTGAAGGCTAATGATGTAATTTGACGGGATCGGCTGCCGTGCGCTTCGCGATGGGTAGTGGGTTCAAATCCCACCGGGTCGACATGTTAATAATTTTCTGTAAGCATGTCTTCCCCACATCTGGTAACTTCGGGCATTGAACGGGTGGAAGGAATATCGTAATGCCGACGGGTAACGAACCACGATTTATATATAGGTAGACGGCAAAACCATGAAGTGCATATTGCACGTTTCGGTTTCAGTCTATGGATTTCCGAATGCTCGAAGTAAAAAGTAGGTCGACAGCGCATCATTGACTGATGTTTTGTGGCTGAGGTATCACATACCATCAAATGTACCTCATGCTTTTCTGCTCTTACTAAACATAAAAAAATGTCATGGAATTGGTCTTCCAGAGTATCGGGGTAAAACGAGGCATCTAGTATATCTAAAGAGCCTTCACTGAACATCTGGCGTAGGCATTATGCCAAAATTCGCTTGTTAATATAATATGAAGAAAAATCGTCTTCTCTTAGGAGCGAGCAAAATTAGACGAAACTGAAGCGTAAGTCTCAAACATCAATCCGATTCCCACCGCAGGGCCAGATAAGGGTTGAAACAATAGTTAATACGACCTTCAATCTAAGATTCACAAGTCTGATAGTTTTGTTAAATATAGGTACATATAATGTCTTATCACTATTGGGTATAAGTTTACCATTAATTATTATTAATATTATTTATTTACTAGCGACCCGCCCCGGCTTCGCACGGATCTACATTTTTTAACAAAAAACAGCAGGGGTTGGTAATATAAGAGTGAAAATATAGGGTTGTATGTATTTTTTAATGCCACATTATAACAAAATAAAAAAAATCGTCTAAAAATTAAAAAACATAAAATTTAAGGGTGAACAACCCTTATCACTTAGGGGTATGAAAAAAATAGTAGCCGATTCTCAGACCTACTGAATATGCATATAAAATTTGGTAAAAATCGGTAAAGCCGTTTCGGAGGAGTACGGTAACTAACATTGTGACATGTAAATTTTATATTTTAGATATCCTTTGGCGATTTTAGTATCTGTGACGGCCATCAAGTGAATCTGACAAGGGGGTATCAAATTCAAAATTATTTATTCATTTAGGTAACACAATGTACGCTTATGAACGTCAATTAAAAAATAAATGACATACATTTACATTAACTTGGTAAAAAAAACGTATTTAAAAAAAGTATGTGTGCTGTACCATTGAATATGCAAACTGATTCAAAGTCTCTACAAAAGATGATGCCTAACGGAAAGAGTATGGTTTTAATATATTTTTTACCACAGCCAGCTTAAAACTTCATCACAAATATTCGATACTTGTGATGAAGTTTTAAGCTGGTTTTTAAGAATTTAATATATATATATATATATTATATATATATTAATAAATTCTACTAATTTTACATTTACTGCCAGTTCTCAAATCAAGGGCGTAGAACGGACGAGAAGAACTGGCAATAAATTCTCCGCCACTCTTTTTAATCGCCAAGTTTTTTGTTTTTACAAAATGTTCGTAAGGAGCTGCAACCACATTACACCATGTTACACATAACCTATTGAAGTAATAAACTATAATATAATAATAAAAAATAATCTAAAAATTCAAAAACAAAGATTGATCCTCTATCAGTAGTAGGAGTAGTGAAATAGGAGCACGCACTTACATTATCGTGGAAACAACACGCAAACACATAGTTGAAATAACTAACATCACCGCATACATGAATTCAAGTAGCACCCGTTCACGAGTATGAAAAACTTTTGAAAACTTGGGAATCACAGATTCCGCTGATTTATATAATATACTCGTATGTTGTAAGGTCTCCTATTACATAACTTCACCATCTGAATTACTATTTATTGATTAAAACTTTTAAAATAACAAATCTTTATATATAAAACAGTCATGTTAGTTACTAGTTATTTGTTGGAGTCGTCTATGTCCTGAATGACAGAATAACTATTAAAATATCGGAAATTTTCAGGAAAAAATATACGGAAAATTAATTTTAAAACAAATTATTTTCGAAACTCCGCCATTTTCCGCATATAGCTCATGTCATATTATAATCTTATAGCTTTTTTGTAACAATCGATGTCCACTGCAAATCAGTGACATAATAGACATTATTGAATAGAAGCGAATAATTATTCAAATCTAGAAATATATTATGTTTATATGTGAAGCCATTTTCTGGCAGTACAGTTAGTGATTTAATAAAAATAAATAAATAAATTTGGAAAAAAAAATAGTCGAGTGGGCTTTATATTCATGTTTCTCGCAAATGAAAGGGAAGTGCGTCTAACCATTTTACCTAGTAATGGAAGGGATTCCCAAGTTTGATACCCCCTTGTAAGACTCGTCACAAGATTTCTAAACAAGCACCTTCTAGACTGTTGTGATTAACTGCCTATAAGTAATAATTTTATATTCTGCCTAAAGAAAAAGCCTAAAAAAAAAATGTAATTTATGTCTTGTATGCATGTTTCCTATATAGATCAAATAACCACAAAGCCAATGACAAAAAACTGTTCGCTTATTTCAAGAACCTGAAACATCGCCGTTACGAGGACTAACGGTAACACAGTTATTAGGTAAGTAGTTATAAGGCAAGCGTGCTTGCGTGGCAAAAACAATCATTCCATTTTCGTACGATCGTTGCGACTCATAATTTACATTATTTTGCATTATACAATCAGTAGACTAAACCTTATTAAAGCTTGACAATATTAGTGTTTATATTCACATCTGTCCCTTAATTGCGATCTTAGTACGAGTGGGCGAAATATAATTGCTTTTATGATATCGAATGATAGAAGCCATTTAACCAACAACAAGCCAACAAAATTTTAATAACAGAAAGTAATACAAATGGCATCCAACACTCTAAAATAATTGATCTAAACAGTCGATCTATTTCTAATTATTAATTCAATTCGACATCTTTGAAAAGTGCATAATAATTGGTCTATTTATCGTTGCGAGTTATCGCATTATCCATGTTAATGGAACCACACGCGTGACAATTTGGCCGAAAATAAAGAAATAAACTTAAGGACAATGGAAAGCGCAGGTATAGGACGTTATCACGGGTCGGGAGGAGGATTGTACGTGGGGTTAGGGTGGTGGTGGGTGAGTGGGCGCCACTGGCTATATATAAGCGATACGAGCGGCGGAAGGCTTCATTCGCGCGCTCGGCACCGCCCTGAAATCACGTCCGCGTTCGGTACGACTATCTTACGTAACGCTATTTATGCCGACATCTGTTGAGTGCTTGAGACACGCTTGCTCCACCGCTACATTAGGCGCGAATCATGGCCACCACGTATAAATCTTGCAAAAAAAAGTTAAAGCACTCCAATAACACCTAGGTCGTGTACATTAAAATCACCAACTTTACCGTCATCCATCCAGCTGATTATTAAAGTTAGTTAGCTTTGCTTTGTGACGCGGAAAAATAGAAGAAGATACCATGTTGCATCTCCAAATATTCGAAGAGAAATATTGCAATCGCTAAAGCAGTTGCTGAAAAGCTTTCACTACCACCTCAGCCTCACACTAGAGCTTTAAGTTACTAAGCGCGATTGATATTCAGATCAGGTCCGTCGGAAAGTTTGGAGGTCATCGAAAAGGGACAAAGTTAAGCAAAATTCGCGACCTAAGTGCGTGGGTACTGTGGTGGCGTCAGAGACATCTTCGGATGGGCGCACCGCAGACCCCTAAACCTATCGATAATGAGTTCACTCCACGGGTGGAGGTAGTTGATGAAACGGGAGAGTCGCAAGAACGCAAGCTGGATCGTCGCAGGAATCAGGCAGGCCCGCGTCGGCGTGGCCTGGACAACGACTTGGAGAGCGAACGTCGAGGACCCAAACGCAGAACCAAGAGGTTGGTTTTTACTTAACGCACGCTGCTTTAAGAATTGCAATTGTTATTATAATTTTTGTACGATTTCCGATATAACTATTTCTGTTTATTTGGACTTCTTAATTAACTTAATTCTTAAAAAATTACGCTATCCGAGTTGTCTATATTTTTTTTGTCAACTTCTTTGCTATATTTTTATATGTGGGATGCGAATGGCTTATTATAGCGAAATTATATTTATATAAATGATTTTATATATGTATATAATAATAATATATAGATAACCCGTGGTTTTGCTCGCGTAATCCTCGATTTCAAATATTTCACATCGATGAATTGTACCGACTACACAAACTTTTATGTACATAATATCAAAGTTCAGTCTGTATCCAAGCGGTCTGCAAACTGGGCAATACTCGTACTTCCAAATTTTATCCTGCGGCGGTTTTGACATTGAACGCTGTACGACCTAAAAAATTAACTATGCTCACCTTGAATTCACTCGCAAAATTGCGGCTCAGTCCAGAAATCGATCCCGAGTCAAGATGTAGAATTAAGATAGGCCAAATTACTCTTTGTGAAACTGTTTCTGTTATATTTTAGCGAGGCGGAGATTATAAATTTTATATAAGTTTGGTAGACAATCTAGAAAACTCATGTAAATAGTAATTATTGGTTAAGTATAGTGTTTGAATTACTTACGTTGAAAATAAAAATACTGAATATAATAAATATTTTATATAATATAATTGTAAAATAATATATTTTCTAATTATATTTTTATACGGTGCAGTTCCGTTTTCGAAATACAAAAAAGTTATAATTTTATATTAATTAATTGTATTATACAACTGTAAATCAACTTTCTGTCGCTGTCGATCTAATTTTTCAAGCATTCGTAAATCCATAGACTGAAACCGAAACGCGCAATATGTACTCCGCGGTTTTTCCGTCTATTTCGATATTTCTCCCACACGTTAAATACTTAAAGTGAACAGACGTGGGGAAGACATGCTTACGGAAATTTATAAAAATATCCTGGTGGGATTCGAACCCACGACCCATCATGCGCACGGCAGGTCGCACGCCAATGATACCGTCAAATTTAAAAAAAAGAGTAGTTTTTTCTCTATTCTACACTCCGAACCGGCGCGGTGGTAGCTTAAAAACACTTGTCAAAGATTACTTGGATAAAGTTATATTTGAATATAATACTGTAGTCGGACTTCAATTGACTGAACGAGAAATACGCCTGTCTACTTAAAAAGTAAATAGTAAGATCACTTGAGTAGGTGATACCCCAGTCACAGAACATAATTCAACCATTCGCGCGCATTCGATGCGCTTTCGACCATTCATTTCCATCCATGAACGGTGGTTGCTCGGTCAGATATTTTATGACCATACGTGGGTAAGACATGCTTACAGAAAATTATAAGCATGTCCCGGCGGGGTTTGAACCCATTGGAACGCAAGGTAGTTTATATACTGGATTGCGGCTGTGGTTTATCCAACACTGAGCAAACTAAACGTAGCATTTCGAACCGACTTAAGGAACACATTGTGAACATTAAATACAAATGTCGCGCTAAGTCAGCAGTATGTGAACACATTACAAGCCAAACCACTATTTACGCTTCGACCAACCGAAGATTTTAGCAAGGGAACTTCATACCCAGACGTATTGAAATTAAATTATTTTAAGCAAAATATTTAAAACTGACTTCACTACTACAACTACATATAGTATGTACAAAGTTAAACTAAAAAGTAAAAAATAATATTTTAATTACTTCAAAGCATTAATTATTATTTATTAACAGTTATTTTTGAAGTCGGTGCCATTCAACCGATGCCGCTCTTTACCGTTTGAAAATTTGTTGCAAAAGCAGGATTTGCTGGCACCAACTATACTGATAAAAAACCGATAAAAAATATGTATATGGGAATATGGCCCATATTATCGCGTAATAAACACAAAAAAAAAATCTAAATACAGACGAATTGAGAACCTCCTCCTTTTTGAAGTCGGGTAAAAATAATGAATAACAGATTGATATCGAAATGAAATAGTTTGATTATTTCGCCACATTTTTTGCTCAAAAGCTCAGCTTAAGATGAAGCCCACGCGAACGAAGTCGCTGGCATCAGCTAGTAATAAAATAAACTCCTTTTCAAATCAGGCCTTTTTTGATTTATTCGAGTTCTACTTCTCTTCTATTAGTATTAACAGTTGTAAAATGGATTTGAAGCAACAAAATATTTTTTGCAAAGGATTTTATATAGTTACTAGCGACCCGCCCCGGCTTCGCACGGGTTAGATTTTTTGACAAAAAAAGCAGGGGTTGTATGTATTTTTAATGCCACATAATAAAAAAATAAAAACAAAAAAAATCGTCCAAAAATAAAAAACAAAATTTTTAAGGGTGAACAACCCTTATCACTTAGGGGTATGAAAAATAGATAGTAGCCGATTCTCAGACCTATTGAATACGCATATAAAATTTGGTAAGAATCGGTCGATCCGTTTCGGAGGAGTATGGCAACGAAAACTGTGACACGAGAATTTTATATATTAGATACAATTATACATGTATCATAAAGTCGCGTGTCTTACATAATACAGATAAGCTATATTTTTAGACCTTTTGGGAAAATACTAAATTTATTCTTCGGAGCAAACGGTCAGCTTTACGACCTATTGCCAGAGGACTTATGTCTATAAAACTAAAACTACCACAGTTCAAACATCATTGAAAGTCCTGAACTAAAGATTTTAAATTTTAAGCTTGAGTCTTGAATTCTCTTGAAGCTATACATATATACTACTAGTTGACCCGTACCCACTTCGCTGGACAATGGACTATAATTGATGACATAACAAAAAAAATCAAATAAAAAATCCTGTATACCTACTCTTACCTATTCTTATTCATACCTAATCTTCTAATATATTATTAATCTATTATAGCAATATCATAATGTACTTCATACGAATGATACTGTACCTTACATATGATTTCAAGTACTTTTTGACTATAATATCTGCTTACACTAGAAAATAATTTAGGAAAGTTTGTAAAAATCAATATGTCAGAATGTGCATGTTATTATAATTATGTAGTAATGAAAGAAATTTTTTTTTTCAGCGTATATAAAAATATATAAATATATATATATAGCGTATATATAAATGGTATAAAATATTGTATAACAAATAAAAAAAAAAAATAGTCATAGTACCTTCTAGTAATACTAGGATTAGAAATAATTTTAAGTATGCACAATTTGTTCTATTTTATAATTATTGTCCTGGATGTTATGTATTAATTTATATGAATATAGATTGTAAGTAGCTGTATTTGTTAAAACCTTTTATTCTATTTTTTGTTGCTTGTGCCAGCGCGCCCCTCCACCGGAACCACTGAAAATCAGTGTTGGGGCTTATACTGAGCCCCAACGTATGCTGAGTGGTATTCCGTTTTTGGGGGCACCACTTTATTTAAATTAAAGTTATTTTTTTTTTTTTTTTTCAATTTTTATTTTTATAATAATGTTGTTCAACTTTAGTATTAAGTTCTTTTTTGTATTAGCTTCAGTGGTGTTTTTCAAAATAAATGTTCTATCTATCTATCTATCTATCTATATAAAATTCTCGTGTCACAGTTTTCGTTGCCATACTCCTCCGAAACGGCTTGACCGATTTTGATGAAATTTTTTGTGCTTATCCGGTATCTATGAGAATCGGCCAACATCTATTTTTCATCCCCCTAAATGTTAGGAGTAGTCCATCCCTAATTTTTTTTTTAATTTTTGGACGAATTTTTTTGTTTTTATTTTTTTATAATGCGGCATTAAAAATACATATAACCCTAAATTTTTACTTTTTCATCACCAACCCCTGCTTTTTTTTGTCAAAAAATCTAGACCCGTGCGAAGCCGGGGCGGGTCGCTAGTTACTTATATTTTTATTGACACACACAACTAGGTACTCAGTACTGTGTGAAAAATTAATGTCGCGACTGCAGTGGTACGGTGTAAGGCCCATTTACACCGTGCAAGTTTCTTGCCTGTTGCAGCATATTGAAGCATTAAATGACTTGCATGGACAAACAACACGTGACATTCTTGATCTGTTATACAAGTTTAATTTCAATACTTCTTGTATATATAAAAAATTATAGAAATACGTCCAGCCATTTCGGAGGAGTACAACCACAATCCCACCCCGTTACCCGTTACAATTTAGATACTGATGTGTTGTCAGTGTTATTTGGAAATTGTTCATACAAAATAGTACAATCCCGATTAATAATAGGGGTTGGTGTTAGAATGAATTTAGGGTTCAGTTCTACCCTTATCACTTAGGGGTATGAAAAATGCGTCCTGTTTTATTCACAAAATTCATAATAATCTGTCAAGCCGTTTCGGAGGAGTTTTGTTACAAACACTGTGACACGAGAAATTTATATATTAGATACATATGTAGATATATAAGAGCGTCGATCACACTGATACATTTATGACTTGGACCGGCCCATATTAAAAATGCCGACGGCCTATAATCTATTTAAAAACCAAGATAATATAGAATAAAACCTGAAATTATAAACGTCAGCCAGTAAACTAGAAACCTACCGTGAACAATAAATAAATACTCGTATAATAAAGAAAAACACTAAGTACAGTTCATCTATTTTATTATTATGCTCAAGATAAGTTAGTCATTATTCATACTGACAGAAAAGTAACAGATTTTTTGGGAAACAATCAATGTTCAATTTAAAAAAAAAATTACATTCATGCCACAGCCTAAGTTTTTGTAGGCATTTAAAATACATTCCTGGATAATATTTTATAATCGGGATCTTTTGGATTATCTAGAAACTTGGTAATTACATTATTTAAGCCACATCAAGAAAAATTTTCTAACGTTGTCATGACGTTTTCAAAATCTGCATCCTTAATAAGTATCCTGATATTAGGTTCCGTAAATATTCGCTCTTTTAACTTAATTTCAGGTAATTTAAATAAAATACTGTATACCGGATTAAAACGCGATTTATTGTTTAAATTATTTATCCCGACGTTTCGGATGCTTTTCAGCAACCGTGGTCGCGGGAGACTGAAAGATGACAGTTGTCTTATATTTGAAATGTCACAAAGTTGCCATATTTAATTCAATTAAATTAAAAAATAATCTATTAATTTAGGTAACACAATGTACATCTATGAACGTCAATAAAAAATAATACATATTAAATTACTAATATTACTAATATTAAATGCTTCTAATTTTACATTTACTACCAGTTCACAAATCAAGGGCGTAGAGCGGACGAGAAGAACTGGCAAGAAACTCGCCGCCACTCTTTTTAATCGCCAAGTTTTTGTTTTACAATTATTACATATTAACGCCATCTATTCCTAATATTCTTAATATGTAATAATTGTAAAACAAAAACTTGGCGATTAAAAAGAGTGGCGGCGAGTTTCTTGCCAGTTCTTCTCGTCCGCTCTACGCCCTTGATTTGTGAACTGGTAGTAAATGTAAAATTAGAAGCATTTAATATTAGTAATATTAGTAATTTAATATGTATTATTTTTTATTGACGTTCATAGATGTACATTGTGTTACCTAAATTAATAGATTATTTTTTAATTTAATTGAATTAAATATGGCAACTTTGTGACATTTCAAATATAAGACAACTGTCATCTTTCAGTCTCCCGCGACCACGGTTGCTGAAAAGCATCCGAAACGTCGGGATAAATAATTTAAACAATAAATCGCGTTTTAATCCGGTATACAGTATTTTATTTAAATGTGTGATACTCGCGTTAATAAAAGACAATATTAATTTCAGGTAAACTAGGAAATAAAAATATGTAACGTGATACAATAAAATAAAGTTAATATTTGCAACATATAGGTTAACACCAACGCGTTTGACCTGCAATTATTAAAAAAACTTTCATCGCAGACCTGTGTAATTAGCATGCAGTTTTACTTACATTGCCCACTTGGAAAATGTAAGTTATACGGGCGCTATGTACATAGCACATATTATTCATAGTGATCGTACTTTTCAACTTGCCTGTAACATATAGGTTTTTCACACAAATTTTATTTTACAGATTTTAAAAAATAGTAAAATTGTTGATGTAAAGTTCTTAAAAAAAATTATTAAAATGTCTTAGAGCAAAATAAATGTTATGAAAATGCAAACGTATGTATAATAAATACTGTCCCACGTCCTTTTGTGAGGTAGGGTGTAGACATATTTCTGTGTCTGTTTCACCGATCATGTTTTCGACACGTTTTATATACGCAACACACTCACCGCTGTGCCAAGGATGCGGTTAATAACTATAATGAAAAATAATGTGTAGTTTCTAAATTAATCTCGGTAAAAAAAGGTAGATTTTTTTATTCTTGATTATAAGCATATATGCTCATATATATACATAATATAGCTGACCCGGCAAACTTCGTACCGCATAACAATTAACGAATATCATGTTTACTTTTATTTGCATATTGCTATTCTCCCATTTCCATTATACAGAATTGCAGTGGAAATCAATTACTACAAAAAAGCAAAAAGCGTGCGTGACGTGAGCTGTCAGTTGCAGAGGATGCGGAGTAACGAATCTAATTTATTTTAAAATTAATTTTCTGCATTTTTTTCCTGATTGTACTGTTCAAACATCGGAACGTTTTAATAGTTTCTGTTATTTGGGATATATTTAGATGAATCGAACAAATAAAATTGGTGCAACCGTTGTTATATTATAAACTAGCTGATGCCCGTGACTTCGTTCGCGTGGGGTTCACTTAAAATTTTATTTTTTTATAAATTTTATTAGTGGGGAAGATACTGCATCCACCTCGATATATATTTCATTTAATTGATTATTATTTTCATTTTCGGAATATTTTTTAAATTCCCTTTTCTCGGGATTCCCGCGGCAGTCAGAAGCAATAAAAGCAATGTCGAATAATCGTGTTTAAGAGAAAGAATTGATGAAAAGATAAAATAAACGATCTCATTAGAAATACTTTTCAATAATACTTTTTCTATTGTGTTATAATATAGTTTTTGTAAAAAATAAATAAATTAATACAAAAAAATATTTCATATAGTTCGACTCCAGGTTCGAACTCGCATCTTCAGTTACGCATTGGGACTGCATATCCACTATTCTACGGATACATACCGAAAACGGCGAAATCATCAAACTATTTCATTTACATATCAAACAGTGATTGACATCTGACAATTCGAAAAAATTCAACGCGAGTCAGTTTTCATTGCAATTTGTTGAAATGGTGCCTTTAAAATAATATTTAAATGATGATTAAATTTTTTTCCGACAACCGATTTTGATGAAACAAAGCCTATATGTTGCCCCGGACTTTGCTTAATATATTTGTATAAATTACACGAAAATTGGTTCAGTATCTTCGGAGATTAGCGTGAACAAACAGACAGACAGACAGACAGACGGACAGACAGACAGACAGACAGACAAGAATCTTAAAAATTGCATTTATGCATTCTGCTGGTGTAACTAAGACGACTTTGTTTTATATATATAGATTAAAGATATACAAGAAGATATGCGTTTAAGAAAATAAAAAAGAAACGGATTCTGTATTACACAAAACAGAAAACACATTTTTTTTATGTCAGATATCGATAGACGAGCATGAGGTTCACTTGATGGTAGTTGATACCTCAGCCACAGAACATCAGTCAATGATGCGCTGTCGACCTAATTTTTACTTCGAGCATTCGGAAATCCATAGACTGAAACCGGAACCAGCAATATGTACTTCACGGTTTTTCCATCTATGAACGGTGGTTCGTTACCCGGTCGGAGTTTAGATATTCCTCCCACCCGATCAATGCCCGAAGTTACCAGACGTGGGGAAAACATGGTTACAGAAAATTATAAGCATGTGCGCCCGCTGGATTCGAACCCATGACCCATCGATGCGCACGGCAGGTATTCTACCGAACGCGCCAACGAGCCCGTCAATATAATCTATATATATAAAATAGATTTCTACCTATATAGTCACTCATCACGATATCTCTGGAACCATAAGGCGTAGCGACTTGAAATATGGTAGGAATATTCCTTTCGCCGAGTAGAGGTCAGCTAAGAACGGATTTTACGAAATTCAACCCACAAGGGGGGTTGCGGGGGCAATTGCTAGTCTTGTATATATTTATTTTGTACCAGAGAGTTTCAAATAAAGTTATGAACGTGACGAAGTTATCACTAGGTTAACCTCAACAACGATTGGTCGATACTTGCTTACAAAACTCGCTATGTATTTCTTCTGCGTATTTGTGTATAACGATAACATGGCTGACATTATATTTCACCTGAGAAAAAATAGCCTTCTTGGCTTAGTAGTATTTGATTAGCCGTAAACAGTGATTCGATTCCCTTAGAAATAGAAAAAATATCTTTCCATTTATTAGGGTCACTTGATTACCTACCGGTGGCGAGGAGTACTTACTAGCCGATTCCTATCAACTTCCTTTTATATATTTAACCCTATAACTAATCTACTAAGAAACTAAAACAGTGAAGGTTTCGGTTTATTGTGGGTCTTCCTCGCAATGTATAAAAAATCGCACCATGGTGTGCTTTTATTAGGGTTCCTAACTCCGTACCAAAAACAAAACACTAATAGGATCACTTTGTTGTTCATCTGTCTGTTTGTCAAGACTCTTTTTCTCAGGAACGCAAGGATGCAATGAAGTCAATATCAAATACTCAGTTCATCCCTTGTAGCAGTGAAAAATCAAACTTCTAAGTCGACGCAATCAAAAGATAATATATATATATATATATATATATATAGCCTTTTAAGCTCCATTTATGCCGTATATTTTCACACTCTCAAGATACTATGTCAATGCTCTCAAGGGAATTAAAACTTTTAGGGTACTTCTCGTTGACTTAAAATCATGAAATTTGGCATAAAGCAATGTCATGTAGCACAAGTAAAGGAAAAAGTCGGTATATTTTTAGTTATTTTTTTAATATTTTCTTAACTAAAAGTATGTAAGAAACCTACGGTATATGAGTCTGACTCACACTTGGCCAAATTTTTTTGGAACGGCTTACTATTTGAAAATTTTCTCCTATCCAGAGGTGATAGGAGAAAATTAAATAAAATAAATACCTAATTATATCTAATATATAAAATTCTCGTGTCACAGTTTTCGTTGCCATACTCCTCCGAAACGGCTCGACCGATTCTTACCAAATTTTATATGCGTATTCAGTAGGTCTGAGAATCGGCTACTATCTATTTTTCATACCCCTAAGTGGGGTTGTTCACCCTTAAAATTTTATTTTTGGACGAATTTTTTGTTTTTATTTTTTTATTATGCGGCATTAAAAAATACATACAACCCCTGCTTTTTTGTCAAAAAAATCTAGACCCGTGCGAAGCCGGGGCGGGTTGCTAGTATTTTATAAAATGGTGAAATATACACAAATTCATTATACCTTTAAAATAATATTGGATATATATTTACATTTTAACACGGAATAATATTAACACGCGCGAAGTGCCACGCTCGTGAAATGACACTTGATACTTAACACACATTTGGTTTCATATAATTACAGTTTTTGATATAATATTTACCACACATAGCCTTTGTTCGAGTAGTTATTAAATATTACACAAATCCTGCCCTCGACTATGGAAGAACAAAGGCCTGTCACGTATTAAATTAATGAATTCCATGCTTATCTGGTTATTGTTGTCGCCAATTACCACTTTTGGCATTAAAATGGGCAGTGAATCAAGATTCAGTAATTAAATTCAAATTCAAATAATTTATTGTATACTTATGAACGGCATTAAAAAGAATAAAATACTTCTAATTTTACATTTACTACCAGTTTTCAAATCAAGATCGTAGAACGGGCGAGAAGAACTGGCAATAAAGTCTCCACCACTGTTTTTAATCGCCAAGTTTTTTTGTTTTCCTTACAAAGGTAAGGAGCTACTGAAGTAATTAATTCTAATATTAATAAATAAACGAATTAAAAAACGAAGGTTTATCCTCTATCACCAGTAGGCATGGTAAAATAGAAGCACGCACTTTCATTATTTTGGGAACAACACGCAAACACATAGTCGAAATAACTAATATCACCGCATACACGAATTCAAGTCTGAGCAGTCACCACAAGTAGCACCCGTTAACCAGTACGACACATGGTTAGCCATCGGCCCCCTGAATACATACAACACCAAAGAAAATTCGAGTAAATATCAATAGAAATGGCAACTTTGTGATACTTCAAATCAGATAAAGAAACCTTTCAGTCTACCTGTAACAACGTGTATGCTGGAAAGCATCCGAAATGTCGGCACAAATAAGATAAGTAATACATCGCATTTTAATCCATTATAAAGTATTTTATTTAAATTTGAAGTCGTACTCTATCTTATTTGAGAGGGCATAGGTAAATCTAATGCATATACCTACAAAGGCTTACGAAATAAAGCCTGATATTTTAAAGAGTACGACCACGATCAATGCATCAAACTCATGTGGAAAGACTCAAAGGATCAAAGGATCTAGGTAGTGCATAGGTTTTTGTGAAATTGGATCGGGCTTTTACCGAGGCTATCCAAGGATGAGTAATCTGTGCTGACTAAAGTATAGAAAATAAAGTACAGAATTGAAATAAAACTTTTTGAAAGTTTTCCTATATTCACTCAGAAATTGTGATGACTTGCAGATAAGAATACCATGCGGATTTAACAGAGACTAATTTATTTACATTTAAATTCAAAATCATCAATACTAGAACCTTATCCAAAATGCTCTTGTTATTTTTTATTATTTTGACTAGAGTATTGCGATGTATGTAAAAATATTTTGGAATTATAGTGATTAACATAATACGATAAATTCGACTTGATGCGTATATTCAACTCATTAATGGCTTATACTTATTGATCCAAGACATTCTGACTTCTTAACGAGTTAATGGCGTCAACATAATTAACTTAATGGAAGTACATTAGGACCACAACTACGGATGCTACAGATTAGATAGCATACTATAAACTAAGAAACTATTTGCTATCGCACTAACATCCCGAGAAATTAACTTACAGTAATGAAAGAGGTTAGAAGATGAAGAAGAGTTACAACTTCTTGGGCTTTCAATACTGATAGTGAGTGAGTGAGTGAGTTGTTAGTGAAAGTTATGAACTAAACTCTATGCTTCAATCTTGTGGTAATGATATCTTGAAATGCACTAAGAACTCTACCTTCATAGAACTTTGGCTTGGCTGGAATGGCTTTCAAAGGAGGGTAGATGCAAACACAGATGTTAAATGAAAACTAATGGAGAGTATAGGGCAAATTAGAAAAGAACTTGTGTCTCTCATTCTAGTTAAATTATGATTCCTTGTTAGCTGACTTACTTGACACTCATCGTTATAATTTGACCAATTATCTCAACATCGTTAAATAGATATTATAGCCTATATATTATTATTGTGATGTATGAACATTGAACAATAATACTGTAAAGTTCTATCAAAATCTGTTCAGTAGTTTTGCGTGAAATGGAAAAAGTTTCAAACATCCATCCATCTATGCCGATACGTTACTATTGTATTGGATTATTGTATCAGAAGTTATTAGTTCGGTGTTTAATGAACAACTTCTCGTCGCAACGGATTTCACCTTTTATAATATATAAAAGAAAGTTGTATTACACCAATTATAACTCAAGAACGGCTACACCGATTTAAATGATATCATATTTGCTGGATTCATCTATGATCCGAAGAACAGAATAACTATATTTTTTTTTGAAATATCACCAAAAAAAAATTATGTAGAAAATTAATCGTCATCTTGTAGAATCGAATAAAGGTAGGAAATAGCATAATATTCAAATATAGATTTTATTTTTTATTTTCAAAGCCAACATTCTGGCAGAAGAACGTCTGTGGGATCAACTAGTGATTAAATTATATAGCTTACATCTACGTAGCACGCGTAGACATGCGTAGCTGCATCGCTACGTGAACTTAAGTATTGCGGTTACGCGACACACATCCTCACACACTCACATTTATAATGTTATTAACGTAAGTTTAGAATATTGCGATAGTACCATCCGATTTCATATTACTAACGACTATTTTTTAAATTTAAAGTAAATCATAAGTTTTGTTTATGATAGAAGAACTTGAAAAGCAAAAGTCACTGAATGCTGAATGCACTTAAATCTAATATTATATATCTCACTCCTTCTATAACAAAAATATTGCTAAATAATTAAACAAGAAGAAAACAATTGCTATTCAGGAATACAATAAAACGTTCCTTGAGTTTCTAAACAATCAGATAAAACAAGAAATTCGTAAAGAAAAAATATTCCTTGTATTTCATTTCAGATTCTTTAAATAGATTTAGATTAAGGAAAAATCTTCTAATTGACGGATACACTTGTCGGACTAATTAATTATCAGTTCCTGTAAGCGACTAACTAGATGACGAAAATAACATTGTATATTGCTGTGTGACTTAATAAATAAATAAATATTTTTTTAAGATGCTGTACAAATATTGTAAGCATATTTTTTTATTTTGTAACTGTATTTTATTTTAAATATCGACATACGAGCATGAGGTTTACCTGATAGAATGAATTTACCTCAGTCCCAGAATATCAGTCAATGATGTGCTGTCGACGTACTATTTTTACTTACAGAATTCCGAAATCCATAGACAGAAAAACACGCAATGTGCACTGTACGGTTTTTACATCTATGGAAGTTATCAGACGTGGGGAAGAGCTTAGAGAAAATTATAAACATGTCAACCCGGTGAGATTTTTGGATAGTACCTAAGTAATGCACAATTGCATAATTTTGTTTTTAAAAGAATTATCGGGTTTTGCTGGCTTTTCTTGGCAATATTTCGGTCCTTTGAAAATTACAAAATTAAGAGTTATTTGAATAAAATTTAAAATGTTTAAACACCACATGATATAATATATTACTTCAATAGTTCGATCGTAGTAATCGCTACGACGTAACCCATCGTAGACATGATACGGTATTCGTAGCTACAATTTCAATATAATAATTTGTAGCTCGAATATAATACCTAGAACATCTCGCCACAAACAAGATATCAAATAGATTTCAAGATGATAGTTCGCATTTCGATTGTCTAAGCTACGCCGTAGAGTCTGTTGTTTCAAATTAGCTTAATGTCGAGAGTAAGGTGAAGTACGTGATATACCTATATTTATCTGAATTCACAGACATTTCATTTAATAATTTTGCTTATATATCTGAAAAAATGTTCTGCACCACTACTTATACAACCGTTGATTGTCCCTGTGTTTCAATGGTATGTGTATTGCAAGGTTCCGGATTCGAAAGCCGAGGAAACAAGATTAAATTTTATTTTTCATTCGGGCAGGACGTAAGAGGCTAAATATATCTATGAAACAGAAAAAAATGTCTGCCATATGCCTCGGGAATTTTTCATACAACTTTTACATATTCAATTAGAAAATTCTCTTGTAACTATTAATCTACATGAGCATAAAATCCTTTTGGTAACATATTTTTAAGAGAATGCTAATATTATAGTAACGGGCTGATACGATTAGCTATTCAATATTGTTCACTATTCCTTGAAAGTTACCAAAGAAAACGGTGCCTTAAAGAAGGCGAAATAAGGTATAGTTTTGGTAATGTTTTAAAAACATCAAGTTACTCGGTCCCCGGACAGGATGATAAATATTCGATTAAAGTTAAAAAGCGGAGGAATATCGAGGTTCCGAACATAAAGAACGTTTTATAAGAAACTTGTTTTCACACAAAGGTGATACAACTAGGTAAGTACGTACCTTATAATACTTTATAAAGGATTAAAACGCGATTTATTATTTATATTGTTTAAATTATTTATCCCGACGTTTCGGATGCTTTTCAGCAACTGTGGTCACGGGCCAGACTTATATAAATAATAAATCGCGTTTTAATCCGGTATACAGTATTTTATTTAAATGTGTGATACTCGCGTGAATAAAAGACACTATTAAGTACGTACCTGTTACTAAATATGATACCATTTGTTGGATTCAAATTCAAATTTACAATTTATGTAAGATATATATACAGAATTATTGTACCACCATTTAGATTAATCTATATGGTGATACGATAATATTGATGATGATGATATTGATAATAATGATGATAAAGCCGTGTTATTTACATAATTTATTACTCAAAAACGGCTGCACCGATTTTAATGATATATTTTTTTGTTGGATTCGACTATGTCCCGAATAACAAAATAACGATTAAGATATTGAAAAATTCCAGGAAAGACTTTATACAGAAAATAAATTAGGTCCGGAACTCCACCATCTTCCGCAATTGACAGCTCACGTCACGCACGCTTAGTTTTTTTTATAATAACTGATGTCCACTGCATATCTATGAAATATTATTAAAAGTGGGAAAATAACATTACCAAATCTAATTTTTTTTTATATCAAACTTTTTTTTAATGTCAGATATCGACAGCTAAGCATGAGTTTCACTTGATGGTAGGTGATACCTTAGCCACAGAACATCAGTCAATGATGCGCTGTCGACCTAATTTTTACTTCGAGCATTCGGAAATCCATAAACTGAAACTGATACCGCAATGTGCACTTCACGGTTTTTCCATCTATGAATGGTGGTTCGTTACCCGGTCGGAATTTAGATATTCCTCCCACCCGATCAATGCCCGAAGTTACCAGACGTGGGGAAAACATGCTTACAGAAAATTATAAGCATGTGCTCCCGGTGGGATTCGAACCCACGACCCATCGATGCGCACGGCAGGTGTTCAACGATCCCGTCAAAAACTTCTGACAGGGCTTCGTATGTCGGGTCCGCTAGTTTAATATACATATATTAAGTATGTCTCATTCGTTTAAGCACATTTTCCTCATTCCGACCCCTAGGAAACCAGTGTTGCAGTTATCTGCAACAAATGCCGATAAAGGGTCCTTTTAGGCATAACACAATTTGCAACCGTTGAAAATTGCATTACAAATATATTATGTCGAATAAATTAAAGTATTGAAATGAGTGTGACACATAATTTTCAATATTGTAATAATATCTTTATTATATTAATTTTATCACAGTGTAGCGAGTATTATAACATTATATATGTATAAACATAAGTAACACATAGCGTATATCAAATATATAATACGTCTTGTTGCCATTGGGTTACTACCTACCTTCCATTCCGATGGTAGCGGGTTCGAATCCCATCATGAACACGCTTACAATATTCTGTAAACATAGTACCCAACCAAAATTCTTTTTTCATCGAATTTAAGGCGTGAGTGCGATTCAAAAACCTCAGAAATCGTTAAAACTGTAATATATAACTACATATATTAATAAAATAGTAAAAGAAAAAAAGGAAAGGAAAGAAAATAGGAAAGAAAAGAAAGAAAGAAAATAATAATGGAAAAGAGGCGTGATGTATGTGGATGTATGAGTGTAAAAAATAGGACGTCAACAGATCAGCCACTTTAGAAATAGATTAGTAGCAATGAGAGTAAGGAAGGATCTTATTTAACTATGCGATTTAATAAAGAATTGAAGCGGTTCTAATTGAAAATCCTAGCTCGATGCAAATTCTGAGAGAGATTAAAAAATTCCACCAATCGATATTTAAATATTAGGTTTTTAAATGGATAGAAAAGTTATTTATATAATCATACATTTATATACTTCACACGAGTGCAACGTGGATGTACTATCTATATATATATAAGCAACTTTTTTTTTTTGTTATCGATAAACTTGAAAACTACTGGACCGATCGGCATGATGACCATTCGACGCGGAATTAATTGTAGAAGGTTTTAGGCTATTCATTTTTTGAATTCCATCAACCCTTTACCATTTTTTTTCAAATTTATGTGGATAGTTCATATTCGTCTATCCTTTACAATTCGCCCAGCAAAGCGGGCGGGCGGGGACGGCTAGTAAAATATATATACTCGTATAGCCTATACTACTCGCTGATAATGTAGGTTTCGATTGGTGAAATAATTTTTAAAATCGGTCGAGTAGTGTTTAAGTTAAATCGTAACAAACAAACAAACAACATACTATATGATTGTGTCTATACGTATAATAAAACAAATCTTTACCGTCATGTAAAAATAATTTAACTCTATTTTATTTCTTTCGCTCTAAAGTCATTTAGTATCCAATAGAGATAGACAAAATATAGTTTCCTACCTCAACTGCATTTATAGATCTCTTAAAACGCTACCTGTTCCAATAATCATATACCTTAAGCTGTTTACTATGGACGTACTAACAGACGCTTTCGCAATTTCAATATCGATAGCAATCGTTGTTGAAATAACCTAGCTTCAAGTATTATTGAGACGACTGTACAATATTATTAAACTTCATATTTTCCGATACACAGAGTTGAAATTATATTTATAGACTATATATTTTCCGATTTCTCATATTTTTATTTTAGATATTGATAGACAAGCGTACTCTCTTATTGTACTCAAGAACAATAGTCAACAATGCGCAGTGGAGCTATGGTACAATATTTTACTCACTTAAGCGAAATTTTCGTAATTTTAAATAAATATACATACATACATATACATCACGCCTCGTTCCCATTGGGGTAGGCAGAGATCACGGAATTCCATATGCTCCGATCCTTGCATACCACTTTCGCTTCTTCTACTTTCATCAATGCTTTCATACACACTCGTCGGTTACGAGTCCTTTGACCTTGCCCTTTTGAAGAACGTCCCCGATCTGATCGAGGTATGTTCGCCTAGGTCGACCACTCTCGTCTCTACCACTCACACCAGTTTCATAAATAAATATTACCATAAATTACTGTAAAGACTATCACCATCTAGTCAAAAATTAGCAAAGCAAAGACCTCTCCGACCCCTTTAGTGCTTACATAGTACTTGAATAACCACTTATGGCCAGCAATATACTAAATTGATTTTATAAATTGGAGTGAGTTTGGGAGCACAGGCGCTGTACTATGAGAAGTCGTGAAAGCGCTATATATTTTATATAACTCTATCCCATTCTATCGTCAAGAAATGCAATAATACTGCGCTAAGAGACTGGTAAGGCTCCTCTGCGATTATCCGTGTCAGTTTCAGCCTTTGTTCAGTAAACATAAAAATTAATTATTCTAGACTCATGATTCACAAAGGCAAGGCAGCACAAAGAATTTCATTATAATACTATGTATTTTCTTAATATCTTTGCCCTTTACTAGATGAAATAAGCTGTAAGATATTAAACTATGTAAGTATCCGTGCCTTCATTTGCAAGCATTTTAAATGACGATAACTTTTTTGCCCTTTATCTGATTTCGATGAAAGCCTCAAAAATCCAAGCCTTAATATTGCTTCAGACTAAACTTAACCCTTAAATATTTTCTAGGCCTCAACACCCAACGCATCGAGTCTATTGTGTCTTTCACAAGGACTGTCTAGTCGTATTTGTTGCTGTTGCATACGTAAATACGTGATTCGAATACAATAGGATCGGTGTAAAGGAGACTTGTACTCTGTATATTCGTAGTTCAAGGAAATCCCCTTGTGAATAAGAGGAGAGAGACGAGATAAAAGCGATAATCTTCTTCGATATCGGCTGTTATGTACGAATACATACAATAGGATATATCTGTTTAATATGGGTATTATTTTTATTTAATTTAACTATATTTTAATCGTCGACATATCTTATGTACTATGACAATGTATTCAATCTAAATATAAAACCCCTCTTTTTGGCATATTGCGTATTAATATTGTCTTTTATTAACGCGAGTATCACACATTTAAATAAAAAATAAAGTAAAAATAAATTTAAAATAAATTAATTAATTATTATTTTATAATCCACCCAAAACCTATTTCGCACATTTTGAATTTGTAAAAAGGAGCTATTAACACATTCTGAAAATACTAATGATTTTATGAAATGCATTTTTTTTAATTTTTACATACTATCATGACGATATATGCCAAATGCTTTTATAGTGCAGCCCTTTTCGAGTTGCTCTATAAAAGCGTCAAAGTAATAGATTGTCACTAACCTGGTAAGTTAGTAATAGACGAGTAATTTCCTGTCCAGTTAATCTAATCCCATAACACTGGTCTTTGTCGCTGTATGAGTTGAGCTTTATTGAAGATATATTGAAGGGAGATTGTCCATTGTTGTGACATATCTAGCGCGTGAATCCTGTCATACTATTTCATTTAGTTCAGTTTTGGAGTTGTATTTTGGAAGTTCTATTATAAAAAATAATTATATTCTTAGAAAGAAATATGTAAATTTTTCTGTTATTTAGTAATAGCTTGTATCCTTGATTTTGTTCGCAAGAGCTTCGTCTTAGTACTTGAAAATATACGAATTAAATACTTAAATAATATTCTCAATGAAATGAAATAATGCCGAAATTTTGATGCAAAATTTATTTATTTAATTTATTCTTTGATCATTCGTATCTCTGAAACTACTAAAAGGATTTTCATGCTGTGTCGTACATTTGGAGTTTTTATTTTGTGCAAATTTCATTAGAAAAAATAGTTATTTCATTGAAATAAAATACTTAATAAGTACCGGATTAAAAAGCGATTTATTATTTTTATTACTTATCCCGAAGTTTCGGATACTTTTCACCTTACGTTTTTAGGTGTTTTTTTACGCAACCTTCTGTAGGTATATTTTTCTTGGTTTTAACGGCTATTTCATGTTTATTTAACACGCCACATAACACGAAGCAAGGTCAACTATTCCATTGTTAGGATATTTCATACCAAATGGTTTCTTATCAATAAAAATAACAATAAATGAGAGATTTGCTTAAACAGCAGTTAAATTCCATATCCAAATTAATCGCGTTATGTTACCTTCTGATGTTGACACAGCTTGGACTGCAACAAGAAGTCGCCGATGCGTCAGTACCTATGAGTACAATAATATAAAAGATTTTTAAAGACGTAATAAGAGTAAGCGGATATAAGCACAAAACGAATGAAACGCAATAGCGAAGTTGTTATTTAACTTGTAAGTGGTACTTCCGGAAGTGTCTACGACCAAAGATATTACTATTTTCATTCCGCGTTATTCCTTGCATGGAAACTTATAATCTAGAAATCGTTTTGGAATTATCAATTTTGACGTTATCAATAATTGAAAATATATTTTCCGATAGCTTTTAATTCTCTTCTTCTTCCTGCCCTTTTTTTATAACTAACTTCCGAAAACTTTTAATATACCGAAGAAATCTATTTTATTGAAATCGTCTAAAACAATAGTTAAACGTTGGTTACAGTTAAAGTGTTATTTTGAATAAAAGAATTTTTGTCTAAATAAAATACTGTATACCGGATTAAAACGCGATTTATTATTTATATAGTTTAAATTATTTATCCCGACGTTTCGGATGCTTTACAGCAACCGTTGTCGCGGGGAGACAGAAAGATGACAGTTGTCTGATATTTGAAATGTCACAAAGTTGTCATATTTAATTCAATTAAATTAAAAAATAATTTATTAATTTAGATAACACAATGTACATCTATGAACGTCAATAAAAAATAATACATATTAAATGCTTCTAATTTTACATTTACTACCAGTTCACAAATCAAGGGCGTAGAGCGGACGAGAAGAACTGGCAAGAAACTCGCCGCCACTCTTTTAATTTTTGTCTGTTATTGCTTATTTTAAGCGTACGTTAAGAATTGTATTGCTTCATAGTTCTGTAATGGACCACAATACTCAATTAGTGCTTTGTTCTTGCAGTATTACGCATAAAATAAGCAATAGTAAGTACGTAGAAGAGTAAGAAATATTTTTATCAGAATTACAGTGAGTTTTACCTTTGAACAGACCATAAATCAAATAGTTTAATATTAATATTTTCTTTTATGAGCTCGATTATAAATAAAATTACTTTTTATTTATACTCGTTTAAATTAAAACCTACCCCTGCTTCCATCAGTCGTAGTTATCATTTTTTGTTTATTTTAAATCATATTTTACTTGAATTCACGTTTCCATTTAAGTTTCAATTTATTATATTCTTCCTAATCCTATATCCTCTCTTAGTGCACGTTCTCCTTCATAATTATAACCCTTGCAGCCACACCTCTCAGTACAAGGTCCTGACAGAATAACAGCGTCGCAGCTCCGGCTACGACAAAATGCTGAGTCAGTTACCCTTTTCCTGAGGGTGAATACAGATATAAAAAAAACTATCTCATATATATTTGATTGTTATTGTATTTTTTATCGTGTGTTATTTTTGTATTGTGTTTACCCTGAGAAATAAATGTTTTCTATTTCTATTTCATTTATTTTGTATATTATTTATCCCGGTGTTTCTAATGCTTTCCAGAAAGCGTGGTCACGGGTAGACTGAAAGGTCTTGGATTTGAATTTTCATAAAGTTGCCATACTAACGGATATTAAATCAAAACTATATGTCCTTTATGTAATCAAAGTTTTTTTTTTGTCAATGATACGCTATCGACCTATTTTTTACTTCGAACATTTGGAAGTTTATAGACTGTAACTCGAAATGCGCAGTAAGCATTTTCAATATGCACACGGTTTCTTCATCCAAGAACGGTGGTTCGTTACCCGATTAGAATTTCGATAGTCTTCCCTCTCTTTTAATCGCCGATGTGATCAGACATTGAGCATATATAAAAACATTAAAAACATATTGTCTCTTGGCAGTACTATAGATTACTAGTACAGGTACTAGATATGTAGATTGAGCTTAGTCTCAGGTTACTTATCAAAACTTTCTATCATCGAAATCGGACGTTGGGAATAAAAGTTATCTTCATTTAACTCTCTGAAGCTGGGTGGAAGTGTAAACTCGACCGGCGCTGATACGGTCTTTTGAAACTGCTTATTTACGATGTGCGATAGGATATTTTTGTTAAATAGATGTGTAGTTGTTTGCAAATAAACTCCAAATTTGTATCTCCGCCTTATTTATTATTACACAATATTCGCATTAAGAGCCTCAAAAGCAAATGGTTTCTTAGAAGCTCAGCTTAAGATAGCCTTAATCTTCAAAAAATAAAAACATCTTAAGATAAAACCCACGCGAATGAGCGGGCACCAGATATAATTTAAATATATTTATTTATATAATTAGTTCACCATAATATCAATCATTTTCACTATATATTAGAAATTAATATTAAACGTTTTTGTTTGAAGTTTTTCTGAGTGAAATATTATCCAAGTAACATTTCAAAGATGATGGAGTATTTTCAACAATAACTCATTAGGTACTCATTGGTATTAAAGCGGGATTTGCGATTGAATTACCCACTTCATGTAATATTACTCATTTCCAGTTACTGAGAGGAATTTAATTTGAAAAATGTCTATCAGAATAAAATATCTAAAATAAGCTCCGCTTTCAGTCCCTCTAATTGCCAAAGAATCAATAATAATATTTCTATTGGCTTCTAAAGTCCTTATGATTGAGTGATACTTGCGCGTATCTTTACAAGAATAAACTTATTATAATATTTTATTTTGAACTCGTTATTGAACCATAAAAATAGTTTACAAAAGGCGAGATCTCGCTCTCTAGAAAACTCTCGAAATATCGAGAGAAATGATACCTAAAATAAATAAACACCCATTAGTTTGATTAAAGTTATTTCTGTTTCATTTATATCACACTTTTACAATAAAATTCTTGTTTTTTTTGGTAAACGTTTAAGAGCGAATCTTATTTTCTATTTCGACACTTGTAGACATTGACGTGTCCAGGGGGGCAGCTGTTTAGCTGAACTAACCACAGTCATTTAAGATGGTTCGTTTTCCATACAAAAAGTCATGATTACCTATTAACGAAGTCGGTTTAGAGTTTCGATACTAAATATTTGTGCAACTATTTACTTTCCGGGAGTTCTTTGCTATTTATTAATTTATATTTCACGGTGTTATATGATGATGTATAAAATAACATGATTTTATTAACTCCGCGCAAAGAACTCCCGGAAAGTAAATAGGTGCACTAATATTTAGTATCGAAACTCTAAATTGACTTCGTTAATAATCATGACTTTTTGTATGGAGAACGAACCACCCCAATGCGAGATTTTAATACTGTCGAGGGTGGACAAAGAAGTTTCAAGGGTTGGCATTGCCCATCCTATGCAATATACAAATATTTTATTTTATTATATGTGACAGGAGGAATAGCGGGAATCTTCATTTCTCGCTATAAAGATTTTGTGTTTCCTAATGGGGTTTCGGTGAATTCTTACTTTAACAGCCTTTGTATTGCTAACAGCACGCGACCGCCCTGAACTTTTATAGTCTTTGACAGAGGAAGTGTTGGTATATCTGTCGATAGTACGGCTGATACCAAGCTTTTGATGTACTCGTATATTTAATACCGACGGCTACATACCCACTTTGTGCAAGGCAATCACTGAAATCCTCAGATCCATATTGTAATTTGATAATCAACACGGAATAAAATAAAAAGAGTTGAAAAAGAAAAGTTTTATGTAACAGAGTTTATGAATGACTACTTATATTATCATGCTTAATCTACTCCTGAAAATCTACTAATATTTGTTGTACCTGCTCTCAGTTGGAATTAATTAAACTCCTCGCGTTTTCCTAAATGAATCTTCAAAATAGGGTTGACACTTTTTATTTTTTAAAAATTTATTCCTTGGAAGCCTGAAATACTTGTACATAGCATGTCATATTTTTAAATTTATGACAAATATAAAACACCCGAGTCAACATGTTTATAGTTTTCTGTAAACATGTTTTCTCTAAGTCTGGTAACTTCGGGCATTGATCAGGTGGGAGGTTCATATCGAAATTCCGACCGGGTAACGAACCACCGTTCATAGATGGAAAAACCGTGAAGTGCACATTGCGCGTTTCGGTTTCAGTCTATGGATTTCCGAATGCTTGAAGTAAAAATTACGTTGACAGCGCATCATTGACTGATGTTCTGTGGCTGGGGTATCACCTATCATCAAGTGAACCTCATGCTTGTCTGTCGATATCTGATATAAAAAAAATTGAATAAACTGTTTTACTATATTTGTATAGAATATACTGTTTTACTATATTTGTACTTATTGTAAAGTTTTCGTACAAACCTAAGTTTCAAGTTTTAAAATTATTTTGGTTTGTACCATTTGATATTGATACATCAGATGTTTAGTTCTAGATATATTTTATTCTAAATAGTCTGAATATTATAAAATTAATAGATGAGACAAATTGAAAATAGCGCTTGATATCGAGACTTAAAGTTCCAATATTTAGAGTTTAGGTGAAACCTAGACCTTATTGCATTGATTGTATGTTTTATATACTCATCACTATATTATGATGATAAAACTCATGATATACAAAAAAAATTCGATAGGATTTTAATGTTTTTCTTCCATTTTTGAAAAATAATAATTAATGGGAGATTAGGCTATATAATTCAATATTAACTTGCTATTTAGAAACTCCTTTACATAATATACCACAAAGATTACAAGCACAGAAAACATTAACATTTTATATTTATTAAATTTTTAAAATAGCGTATTTTTAGTGTTAACAACCCTATTTAATGTGATTTAAAATTCTGTTTTTACTCCCACTTGTAATTATACGAACGAAGCTCTTACCTGTTACACGTTTCGTCAACGTTTAAAAATTCCATTTATTAATGACCTATTAAATGTACCTCTGGGACTATAAATATACCAATCACTATTTCATATTTTATCATCTCTGATTTGGGCCCAAATAATGCTAACGAAGCCCCAAAATTAGAATAAAAAAGGTGGAATAGCCTAAATTAAAATGTAGGTGCATTAAATTCTTTGAATAATTTAAACTAAACTAAATATTAAGCTATACATTAAAATAAAATAAAAAATAATATATTATAAAAAAAAGTATTAAATTGTTATTCTAATTTTGTGGCTGCCACGCTTTTCTTACGTATTATTTTTATTACGAGTTACATCGTACAATCGCAAATTTTCTTCAGTGTCTTTATACCTATTAATAATAATGTATGCTAGTGTCCAATATAAGCAACGTGCCCCGACTTGACTCGGGTGCAATATAGATGTACCTACTATTCACAAATAATGTAGCTTTCTATTGTTGAAAGAGTTTTTGAAATAGGTCCAGTAGTTTTTGAGTTTATTCATAACGTACGTAAGTATAGATCTATATCTAGATAAATAAATGGCCGTATTTCTTAACATGTTTGTCTAAGAAGCTTTTCTTTGAAAATTTCATGAAACTGTAGACGTACGTAAAGACAAACGGACGGGAAACGAGACAGAATGTTTTAGCAAATCTTATCTTTTTCTGTTTTCTTCTTCAAGTAATTATTGCTTTAAGAAGTACAATCTAGCTTTGTCTCTTGTCTTTAGAAGCAACCTTCTGAACGAGTGGTAACTTAAAATAAATAATTACGATTCCGAAGTGCATATAGTCTTTGAGTAGATATATTATATAGTTATTCCAACCCACCCACTTCCATACTCTTTGTAATTGAATATACATAATATAAGAAAAAAAAAAGGCGTACATAGACTACTAGGTCGAAAGTGTATTTGACTCTATTGCCTGCCTAATTTATATATTTAATAAATTGAATTAAAATGTGAACAAATAAATAACATTGACAGTAATGGTGGTTAGGCCGACAGCGCATCATTGACTGAAGTATCACCTACCATCAAGTGAACCTCATGCTCGTCTGTCGATATCTAACATTAAAAAACTGGAGAAAGTTATTATAATTTTTTTTGACGGGCTCGTTGGCGCGTTCGGTAGAACACCTGCCGTGCGCATCGATGGTTCGTGGGTTCGAATCCCACCGGGAGCACATGCTTATAATTTTCTGTAAGCATGTTTTCCCCACGTCTTGTAACTTCGGGCATTGATCGGGTGGGAGGAATATCTAAATTCCAACCGGGTAACGAACCACCGTTCATAGATGGAAAAGCCGTGAAGTGCATATTGCGCGTTTCGGTTTCAGTCTATGGATTTCCGAATGCTCGAAGTAAAAATTAGGTCGACAGCGCATCATTGATTGATGTTCTATGGCTGAGGTATCACCTACTATCAAGTGAACCTCATGCTCGTCTGTCGATATCTGACATAAAAAAAAAATACTAAGACAAGTTATACAGTAAATATAAATAAGTTTTACCAGAACTTAACGAGGGTTTACGTGAGCCCAAATAAAGCATAGCCTAAGTTAATTACTATCGTAATTTACTCAGATTTTTACCTCCAAAACATAGCACATCTTACTTAAGTATAAGCTTAATAATAAATAAACACTAGCATACCTGTAATAAGTATAACTTCAAAGGAATTTATTCGAATCATTTATTTAAAAATAATGATATCGCTTATTAAAATAAAATGAGGGCTTTGATCAGTTTCAACCGCTCCATGTTTCAAACGTTTCGTTTCATTGATTGATACTTATTAGCTACTTGGCTACATAGTTCAAGTTCGAGCTAGATCGAATTACGTGTCAACGGCTTATGTATGTTAGGTTTTGCTCTACTGTCCATTTGTCTAATCCTTCTGAACAGTAGTATTATTTCCATGAAATTGATACTTGATGGGTTGAATGATAAGAGGTTTTATGAAATTCCGTCACTTTTGAATATGAATCTTTACTAATTTTACAAAAATGTAAAGTTTGTGAGGTTGTCTTTGGATCTAATAAGCCGAAAATTATTTCACCAATAGAAAGCTACATTATCAACTAGTAACATAGTCATATATTTGTATTACATCTACACTGCAACCGTTGGTGGAGCGGATCGCTAGTAAAAAATAAAGCTTTTACTCGTATTTCGGGACAGTTCAGAATCATGTATGTACTTACATATAGTTTACAAAGGCAATATTGAATGCACAAACTCAAACAGCGATTCTAAAAGCTCTTTGTGAAATTTTTACGATTAAATTTCAACTCAGAGTCATGTTGTAAAAAAATCAAACAGTTGTTTGCTGTGTTGTTATGTTGTAGTTCATGCCTTTGTACCGGAACGATAAACTAAACAACTTCAATAACGGAACCGAGAGAAAGTTGCATTCGAATTAATACAAATTAAACGTTTCCACTTTAACTTTTTTTTTATTTTAGAAGTACTTTTTCAGATTATTTTTTAAGATCGAAATGTTGCATTAATATAAAAAAGATAAACGGGAAATTTTTATCTCCTTATCACCAAAACCCTAAATGTTGGAGAACACCAAATTCAGTTTAAGTGACACTTGAGAGTCGCTTCATGTTTTCCCACCTTTAAGGGTCACCTTAATACTAAAATATATGATGATTATTTAACTAAGAAGTATATTTAAGGGAAACTAAATTCGCTGTTTAGACGATGTTTATGAAAAGCCCTTTTATATCATCATCATGTTGCAGATGGTCGTAAAGGCTGATAGTTATCTGATGAGCTAGCCAACTGCTTTATTATACATGTTTTAATCTTTTAATCAATGATTTTTAATTTTTTTTTGAGAAAGTTTTGTGTTTTTGTATTTATATTTTACACACACATACACTTGATACCACCAGATATGAATATATTTGGTACTCAATTAAATAGCGGGATTTTCAGTGATATATAAATAAATAAATATGAAGACTAATTTTGAAGAGATTTCCTTTTTATTTTAAATATTCTATTTGTGTAGATAGTAGGTTAAGATACATATTATAAGCAATGGCGAGGCCGCCATAAAAGTCCATACGTAACAATATCTAATATATAAAATTCTCGTGTCACGGTGTGCGGGACCGAACTCCTCCGAAACGGCTCGACCGATTTTCGTGATCCTTAGCGTGCATATCGGCCAGGGAAGATATTCGATCAACTTCTATTTTTCATCCCACTAAATGTTAAGGGTAATCCACCCCTAATTTTTTTTTTAATTTTTGGACGATATTTTTTGTTTTTATTTTTTTTATAATGTTGCATTAAAAAATACATACAACCCTAAATTTTTACTTTTTTATCACCAACCCCTGCTTTTAGAAATTATTTACATGGCAAAACAACGATTGCCGGGTCAGCTAGTAACATATAATTGCGCAAACATATATAAGTTATATGTTACTTATATAATTACGTTAAGGGCATTTTATGGTCGTATTAATAGGGCAAGCCGGGTCTTTGGGCTTGTATGGTGAACCCGCCGCTGATTATAAGTTGATAAGTTTCCAAAGTTACTAGGAAAACTTAGTAATTGGATTAGAGGTTGCAATCCAAATTATTGGGATATGCGATATGGGGATACAGTAATGATTTAACTAATATCACTATTATAAGTGTAAAATATGAATTTTTATGCTTTTAAATAAAATACTGTATACCGGATTAAAACGCGATTTATTATTTATATTGTTTAAATTATTTATCCCGACGTTTCGGATGCTTTTCAGCAACCGTGGTCGCGGGGAGACAGAAAGATGACCTCATCCGGTATACAGTATTTTATTTAAATGTGTGATACTAGCGTTAATAAAAGACAATATAATGTTTATGCTAATAACTTATCTTTACTAGTAAGTTACTTATTAGTTTTTCACTACGATGACTTATCTAAGTTAAGAAAATTTTAAATTGATAATGCAATTTATATCTTAGCCGTCATGAAAGAGGGATTTTTAAGTATTACATTATGAATGGGAATAACAAAAGTTCTCAAGTATCAAAGTAAATCTATACTAATATTTTAAAAAGGAAAGATTTGTGTTTTTTTACGATATAACTCAAAAACTACTCGACCGATTTTAAAAATTCTTTCACCAATAGAAAGCTTTTCAACGAGTAACATAGAGATTTGTTCATCTATATTGCACCCGTGCGAATCCAGGGTAGATTGCTAGTTTAATATAAAAAGTTATATAATGAAATTGTACTAATTTGTCTTACTAAAAAGGATTAAAATAATTCTTGAAAAACATGTGAGATTTAACTATGTATTTTTTCTAATCTAATCTAAGTAACTTGTCTTCTATTTTTATTTTATTTCATTGATTAAAACATGCCTTGTATTTCCGAACTTTGGTTTTAGTCCGTGTATTCCGATACCTACCATCAAGTGCCAACTCACAAGTGTTTGTATTACCAAAAATAAAAAAAATAAATATAATGCAAATGCTAACTAACTTGTCTAACACTTTGGATTATCTTTTTTTATTCGTAATCAACTACTCACATAGGTATTTATATGAATAGATGACAGATGCCAAAATGTTTAATCATAATCAATGAATGCAGGACAAGTCTATTCAAATCTAGGGATAAATATACTCTTTTTTATAAATTTTAATATTTCTACGTACTTTTTTAATTAATTAACTTCTACTTATGTATTGACTAAGACTGACAGAAATAGAAAATTATATCATAAGAATCTATAAGGCACTTGCGCTTTAAAAATATTAAAAGTGCAATTTAAAAAATAAAAGAATAACGGTCTTATTCATAAATGTATTATAGTTATAATATGTTTTGTTTCTTTCGTTCTGTAGTCTTTTTATATTCGATAGAGCGAGACAAAAATATTTTAACTATATCAAGCTTAATACGTTTTAATACGTTTATGAATAAGGCCTTTAGTCTTTATTCGTTCCGCATAGCTGAACGTTATTTCATCAAAAGTGTGTTTTTCAAAGGTTGTGCAATGAGAGCTTGGAGCCGGCTCGATTGAAATGAAATTAATAGTGACGTGTCGAGATCTTTCTACTGAGAACTGAAATGATTCGCTTATGGGAAACGATCGAATAATTTGATGTATATAATATGTATATAATAAGAGCAACTGTGTCGTTTTCGGATTTGAGAATAATAAAAATACATTATTTATTTGACAAACCAATACACTTCTCTTCCTGACAACTGATTTTGATGAAATAATTAATGCATTTATATGCTTCAGATTAAGTTTAATCTATCTATGAATATCAGCCAAATAGTTTTTAGTTATTCTTGAATATCTGTTTTCTTCTTGATATTCTGTTATATCTTGAATTCATAGACAAACATACAAAAATAAAATAAAAATCATTCCGATCTTTTCTTTAACTATATCCTCTTAATATCTGGTAAATATGTATATTGTATATGTACAGAGTCATTGATTGCACTTATTTTATTAAATGTGTACCTCTATTATACATAGGTTAGAATGAAATGGAAAAAGTAAGGAATTCTAAAGTTATCGTATAAATAAAGTCAGCAACCTTATTTGTAGATAATTACTTGATGCAGGGCACTTTGCCAGGCCGAGTCTGAAAACATTTCTGAATACAGCGTTCTATTTGTTTTGGGTGAACATATTATAGTAAAAATATTACAATCGATTTATGTATGTATATAAGTTAAAAGGGTTTAGTTATTGTTATTTATTTCATGGAAATAGTCTCTGGATCTAATGTATTTTGAAAAGTAAATTCATCAATAAATTTCTACATTATATCCGATTATAATACGCCCTAAATTAGTTTTTAGTTCAAAATACTTATTTAATATTTTTAAATGTAGTTCTATAGAATACAAGGGAACTGCCCCGGCTTCCCACGGGTGCAATATAAAAAAAATGTGCCTATGTTACTCGCTGATCTGTACCTACTAGAACTATTTAATAATATCTAGGTATATTATTTTATTAATTGATCCATAAAATTATACGGACACTGATGTTATGAATTATGTCGATACATTACCAAAAAACTGAGAGATATTATATCTTTACATTGAAGCCATTATGAATAAAAGTCACCGACACAGCATGGGATTACTATATAAACTAAACGAATCATTTTAAATTCACCGACACAGCCTGGGATTACTAGTACTAAACTAAACTAAACGAAAATGAACAAACAGTTTGCTGTTTACGGAGTGACGTACTTTGCATCCCTCGTTGCGCTGAATTCAAAAAACACTCTCAAAATGGTGGTTTGCTCCCTTGGTAAACAATCTACTATTCCGGCTTTTTAACATGTCACAAGGGACAAACAGCGACTACGCTGTTTGTGCCTTGTGTTTGCTGTCCAGGTATTTTCAACATTCAATTCATTTTGCCTAACAAACCACTACCTATACATTCATGTAAATCTTATAAGAGCAGATTCGGTCGCCGGCGTAAACATTTACAAATAGACGTTTACGCCCTCTGATGTTTTTTAGTGTATATGTTACGGTAAATCTGATTAATTGAAAATTATTAATATTTTTACAAAATTATTAATAATAAACACATGTTTTGGTAAATGTGAATAAACGATCGAAATTTATTAATTTTAGTAGTAATTATTAATAATTCACGACACATAATGGTAAAAGCTATAAAATAAATAAAAACCCAATGTTTTTTGACCAGCAGGTATTTATTTATAATATTTTACTTTAAAACAATTTTATGAAGCCAAGTAAAATAAGTAGGATTCGGTTCTGGCACTCGTCGGTCGCTGCCGCGGCACCGCTCGCTTCGCTCGCTCAACTCGTGCGCGGCGGTCACCATACCAACATAACCTAACCTAGAACTTCAAAACCCTTTAATGACCACCGCGCCACCACCCTATATCCTTTTGTTTGAGTTTGCGTGCATTTTTTTTTTCTATGGAGTTTTATGGCGCCCTTTATGATTCATAAGGACTCGTATTTATTCCTGAATGGAAAGCTTTGTTTTTCATAAACTGTATGAATCTAGACTTAGACCTTCTGACCGACAAATGAGATTAATTTATCACTTTTGGTAATTATTAATAATAATAGATAATTATTAATAATCTTCAATTATTCACTCTTACCGTGACATATATATCATTTTACGCCTTCGCCGCGATGATCGAAACCTTTATAGGGCGATACTTAATTCATTTGTATACTTATGCTAAACAGTAACGGCCTTATTCATAAACGTATTATAAGCTTGATATAGTTAAAATATGTTTTGTCTCGCTCTATCGAATATAAAAAGACTACAGAATAAAAGAAACAAAACATATTTTAACTATATCAAGCCTATAATACGTTTATGAATAAGGCCGTTAGGTAATAGGTTAGTGCGGTAATTATAATAGTGTTTTAAATGTTAGATATCGACAGATGAGCACAGGTTCTCTTGATGTTAGGTGATATTTCAGCCACAGAACATCAGTCAATGATGTGCTGTCGACCTACTTTCTTATTCGAACACCCAATATATACTTCACGGTTTTTCAATCTATGTACGGTGTTTCGTTACACGGTCGGAATTTCGATATACACCCCACCCCTTTAATACCCGAAATGATTAGGCGCGGGAAAAACATGCTTACAGAAAATTTTACATCATCCTGGTAGAATTCGAACCCGCAACCCATCGAAGCGCTACCAAACGCGCCAACGAGTCCGACAAAAATTTGGTAAAAATTTAATCCTTAACTAATATTTATTCAAATAACCCAAAAGTAAAGCGCGTCTCATAGAAAGTTTGATATAGTGGTCAAGGTAGGCGAACGTACCTCAACGTACTAAAAACCGACGCGCGTGTATAAAGGCATTGATGAAAGTGCAAGAAGCGAAATTGGCGTGCTAGAATCGGGGGATATGGAAATACGTAAAGAACCCAGTCGAAAAGAGGCGTGAAATGTGTGTATGTAATATTGGTCTTTGAGTCACATAAAAGGAAAATATTGTGTAGACAACAGTTTTATTTTTAAATGCTTTTGTAGAACACAACTTTTGTACTCGTTGTACTTTGTTCTTAAACACGTTTATCGTGTGTTTGAGTGAGTTTTATAATAACGTTTATTATTGTTTTACATCCTTTTGTCATATTTATGTGTCCTCGGCACCGTAAGCGTGATCTCTGAAACAAACGTTAAAAGCTTTGTTTACTTTATGTACAAAATAAAAAGGTTTTGATGTAATTTTATATAATTTACGTGAAAATACATTAAAAAACAGAAAATGTGGTTACGGCGTATCTTATTAATAATATTTAATATTTTTTATGAGTATTTAAATGATAAAGCATCCATTGAGGATTATATTTCGAATTGTAAAATATAGGTACAATATTTTTGCCTGACGTTCTTTGTCCTTTGTATAGGAAGCACCCTAAATATTCTACTTTTTTGACTTATTTAAAACTATCAAAACGCCCCGGCATCGCACGGGTGCATTGTTGCATAAATATTTTTTTATAAAGATATCCTAATTTTTAAGAATATTTAATATTTTTAATAAATCCTATATCTTTTCTAATACCTCTAAAAATATGTGTACAAAGTTTCATGATAATCGGTTGAGTAGTTTTGGCGTGAAAGCCTAACAAACAAACTTAGGTACATTCACATTTATGATATTATTAGGGATGTATGTATTGAGGGTTTAGTGCTAAAAGCCAATGCGAATGAAAGTTTAGATTAAGGTTAAATTCAATTTGAAAAGTTAAATTGACTAAATTAGCTAAGATATTATGTACATCTAGGTAGAATTGGAATATATTTTAGGTATTTTTGTCCTTAATGTTATGAAGATTAAACTATCTTCAAAGTCCCAGTGAAAAATATAATATAAATCATCCCTTAGAATGTAAAAACGGAAGTGGAAGTTTATATGGGGAATCATTTCTTAAGTACATATTATTGTAAAAATAATAATTATAATTTAACTTTTCGTAAGAAATAAATAATGTTTCTACATTTTTGATCAATAAGGTGAATTAGAAGAGGATATAATTTTTGAAACCATACCATATCTACTGTCTATCTATACTAACCAATGATAGATTTATATGTAGTAGATATTATATATTATTATCTAGCCGCGATTAGAATATTTAAATAGTAAGATTGATGAAAAATATTGATATTTAAATAAGAGCAAAATCTAAATTGTATAAATGAGCATGATAATTAACGTACATATCGGATGCAAAAAGCTATGAAACAAAGGAAAACGTGTTTTGAAACTAACTAAACGTAAAACAAAACTGGTGCGAACTTGATACATTTGAAAGCATATCAAAAATACATTTAGGGATTTGAAATTTACCGTAAATTGTTATAGATAGCGATGAAGCTTCAACGCCGCCATGACACAGTGGTACACGTTGCTTTTAGCACTGGAGGTCCGAGTACGAGGCCCGGGGAAAAGTTAACAAAAGAACGCGGCCGGACAGTATATAAAACTGATTACATTTTATGTAAAACATTAATTATATTTCGTACTAAAGCTGTGTACCGAACAAAAGAAGGTTCGTTACCTAGCAAAAATTTCGATATTGCTCTCCATTAAAATTTTAATTCAGTTAAAATGTCGTAGCCAGATGTAGAGAAAAACATTTTTGATTAAAATTATAATTGCATCAGATCAATTTGAACCTGTGATTGGAATGCACGGTTTACAGGAAATTCAGTCACTACCCCTACGAAAGTTTCCTGACGGAGTATTGGGCGGATATTTTTCTGAGTCTGTTTCATTGATCATTTTTTATGGGTAAGTTGATGGGAGTCTTATGTGCCGTGTCTAACATTTATTCTGTTTCGCGGGATTCGAATCTTAGACTTCTAGTGCTCAAAGCAACGCGTTCCACTGATCAATTTTGGCGGCTATCTTCATGAAAGCAAGGATTAAAATATGGTAATTATTATATCTAACTCTTATTCATGAAAGGCCAGTGTATATATCTAGGTATTCACACATACACGGATATACACAGATTAAAATCAACGTTTGCGTGTTGATGGCGGCCTTGACCGAATTCCGAATGAAACTAACTATAAAAACATTAAACACTAGCAAATGAACGCTAAATATTAGCTTACTAACTACTAGTTAATGCTTTATCGGTTAGGTTTTCTTTATGCATTTATTTGTACAATATATTTCTATATATCGTATGTTTAAAACCACTTAGTACAAATAATTTATATTGTAATCTTTATATAGTTTTTTTTTTTATTTTACCAAAACTACTTATTGTATCATTTAAAGATACTAAACTGTCAACGGTTTCTTAAATAAGGTTTCTGGCACGCTGATTTAAAAAATAACGTACAAGAAAATTGTAGAACTTACAATATTTATATGTTTGTCATATGCAAGAACAGTGCAGTTTTTTTGTGATGTAGAAATAAATATATATTTTTTTTTAAACAAAATCCTGTATATTTTTGCTATATATTGCGTATTACCTTTCGCGATTAATTTCAAATGTTATTTATTAAAAATTAAATTGCATGTATTTTCAAACTAATAATTAGTAAGGTATAAAATAAGTTCTTAAATAGTATATATTTATTTTTCAGGTAAGTAAGCTGCATCCAGTCTATGAGAGAAGCTCACAGGTAAGAATTTTCATTAGCTGTTCATCAATTGAAGATCAGTCAACTGGAAAATCCGTAGAAATTAATGGAGACGATCTAGGCACGATATTATTAAAATGAGAAAATATTGATTTTAGTTCTTTTTTTTTATTGCAATATACAATTGTTAGCGCGTTCATATTAATGGATTTCTCTTATTATTGTTGAGAGACTCTTTAGTGAAAAGTAATCCGACAATGTTATTACTAGAAAAAATCGGTAAAAAATATGTAAACTTATACGAAAATTATGTGGCTAACTTTGATCTGAATATCTGGAAGAAATCGTACTATTATACACTAGCTGTTATCTGCGAAATTTTTACTTCGAGCATTTAGATATCCATAGACTGAAACCGAAACGTGCAATATGCACTTCACGTTTATTCCATCTATGAACGGTGGATCGTTACCCGGTCGAAAATTATTCGATATTCCTCCCACCCGTTCAATGCCTGAAGTTACCATAAGTGTGGAAGATATGCTTACAGAAAACTATAAACATGTCGTCCCGGTGAGATTCGAACCCACGATCCATCAATGGGCACGGCAGGTGCTCTATCGAACGCGCCAATGAGCCGGTAGCACTGACTTTATTTTTCTTTTTATGATTTAGATAGTTGAAATTTGTCGATCGGCATTCATCACCGCGAATGATTCCCTCTTGACCAATATTGATAAGTAAATACAGCTAATTGTGGATTGCTATAAAACTTATCAACTTAAGTTATTCAGTTATGGTATTGGCAACAGAAAGTGATTTTTAACAATCTTCTTAGTCGGACACTCTTGACAGAGTGGTCGTGGTCAAGGTGATGGCACACTGGGGAGCCACTCCTACATCGTCATTTCTTCCAAGGGCTGCTGCTTGACGTATGATGCTTCTCCATTTTGCGCGGTCACCCGTATTGCGAGCACACTGCACCAAAGTAGACTGTGTGGCCCTACTAATGAGGTCGGTCCAGCGTGTTGGTGAACGACCACGTGAGCGCTTCCCTTTAACATGGCCCTGTACGACAAGTCTCTCCAAAGAGTCCTCATTTCAACAATCATTTAATAATTATTTATTAACGTGTAGGACGTAGGTATATTACAATTTAATCTGTTTTTGGCTCTCATCTAACCAGACATCACATTCGCGGTAATGAATGCCAATCGACAAAATACTACATTTTAGGAAACAACCAATTCCATTTAATTGCAAGCTTAACTAAAATCCATCGTTATTTTGATAAATCATCCGTGAAGAGACTAGGCTATGATTGAAAAACAGCATGAGTGGTTACTCGTACCAAGCTTAACCATATGATTCTGACTCTAGCGGCTTTTCATCGAACGTGGGCTAAATGTATTTTTGGTTAACAGTTATAGAACTGTCTACTTTCTAGTGAACAAACGTTAGTATTTTCTATGTATTTAAGGTTGTAAATTGTTCGTAAAGGAAACTAGATTATTTTAGTGGCATTGGTCTGCCGTTTTCAAACAACAGCCGTTGGATATGTGATAGTTACTGTGATTCTTTTGTTTTTTTGCTGTTCGGGGCAGATATAATCTAAGGTCTAATTAAGCTGGCAGTTAATTTTTTAGAGAAATATCAGCTCGTTTATTTGGGAATATTTTAGCTTTCCAACGCAGCTTTAATGCAGTCACATAAGTAAGCTTCAATTCAGTAAGCTCTTCGGCCCTAGTACGAACATCTTGCGAGAAAGTATTCGTATCGTAAATCTGTATATAATATAAAGTTTTTATTATTATTATCACTTTCTCGCAAGTAATTCTTCCTCTGATGTACTAGCGACAAGAACCGCGATACTTTTTGGATGGTGACGTTTTAACATAGTTGTATAATTAGCTAGAACTGACTAATATCATGCGAGTATATGGGTCATTAGATGAAAAGTGAATACCCTCGCCAATAAACATCTGCAATACTTGGGCAACGCACCTCTGCAAATCCTTGGGGATTTGCAGATGCGTTGCCTACTTATAGGTTGGAAAAGGCTCTGTTCTCGAAGACCTCAAAATCGATTATCATCTAAGAACGGATTTTACGAAATTCCACTCACAAGGGGGGTGGGAATTCAATTGCTAGTAATATAATATATGATGACATTGTAATATATATTATACCATTGTGACATTGGCAAGTTCATTTCACTGGAAATGATCCGCTTATTGTATATTGTTATCTAAGCCGACTTGAGAGTACAACTGCTTAGTAATTAATTATTAGCGAGTAGCTTTTGCACGCTACTATACCTGCATACAGTCTGACACTACTACCTCTAATATCCTCAGAGATAGAATTTTAGATGTAATTAATTTGACGTATTTAGACTATGTATTGATAAATTAGAGATCGTAGCACTACCTTTGAGAGCAGTATATGTATCATACTTACATTTGAGAGAAAGCGATATTATATATTATAATATACTAGCGACCCGCCCCAGCTTCGCACGGGTCAAGATTTTTTGACAAAAAAAGCAGGGGTTGTATGTATTTTTTAATGCCACATTATAAAAAAATACAAACAAAAAATTTCGTCCAAAAATTTAAAAAAAAAATTTAGGGGTGGACTACCCCTAACATATAGGGGGATGAAAAATAGATGTTGGCCGATTCTCATAGATACCGGATAAGCACAAAAATTTCATCAAAATCGGTCAAGCCGTTTCGGAGGAGTATGGCAACGAAAACTGTGACACGAGAATTTTATATTTATTATGAAGATTAATTTGACGTAAAGACTATGTATTGACAAATTAGAGATCGTAGCACTACCTTTGAGAGCAGTATACAATATACATATGTATCATACTTACATTTGAGAGAAAGCGATATATATTATATACTGCTGTCTCTTTCTATCGTCAAGGACGCCTGCAACTACTGCTTTGATGATGATGGAAGATGACCTCTGTCCACCTTTACACTTTATAGATATCGGCATGTTGGTACAACTGGGAATATAAGAATGATTCGTAAAATCCTTGAAGTTCTGTTTATAGTTGTAATTTATTGGATTCGAAATATAAAAAAAATGTCTTTTAAAGTAAGTTTGAAAATACATCTACAATTCGCTGCATGAATAACGGCATAACTTATTTTTTTTAATTTCTACTAATAAACACTATACCATATTTTTATTAAACATCATTTTTTTTTTGTGAATAATACAAGGTTAAGTAATCTTAACCTTGTTTAATGCTATTTTAATTTAAACATTCAATGTATATATAAAAAAAATGAGATAAAGAAAAAAAGATGAGATAAAGAAAAAAAAGATGAGACAACAAATATTTTGTTAATTTTCAAATGGTTCTCATGTAACATGTCCTTTTTTGGATTGTGTCATTATTCTTGACAAGCAGCGACTTATATGTTCGTAGTTAATTTACTGATGGGTGTTTGTACGCGCGCGCTAGCTGTACGGTTGGGTTTACATCATAAATATACTAGAGGTGGGTCGTTGACGGATTTTGTGTTAACGAAATGAAACTGTTAATTACAAACTGATAAGCTGTTAAAAAAGCAGCTAATTTTATTAGCTGGTTTGTAGTTAGCGACTAGACGTTGAATGTTCGTTGAGCTAATCCGCGCGTTGCGTTCGAAAAGCGTTGAATAAAATCTCTAAATCCATACTTAACTAAAAATTACTACTTAATTAACCTCTTATTAGTCTATATAATGGCGGAATGCTGAAAAATCGAAACCAAATTGAGAACTTTAAAGTATTCCTGTCACTTTCATTAACATACAAATATGTAACTTAAATGTGACAGACTTTATTAGTTACTTAAATGTGAGAGACAGAACTATTTCCAAGCTAATTTTGATTACTATTTCAGTATTCTACAGTAAACCTTTGAATAATTTACGCTATCAATGTTCGAAATACCTTAGCTAATGTATATTTGATCAAAACGCGGCTAGATTCCCGAATCTCCACAAATTAGTGAACAGTCGCGAATTCAGTCGGTAATTTAATTCTTGATGCAAGCTGTGGTGAAATGCTAACAGTAAACAATTCTCGGTTCGAAGCATATTTCCCTTAATAAACTCAATTAAACGTTTAACGTTACTATGTTTTCTAGCTATGAAGGGAAAAGTCTTTGACGTTACATTTTACCCCAGGCATGATATAATTCTATTGGCTCTATCAGGATATCCTCTACGCTAGGTCGTAACAACATTAAGTTAAAAAGACGTTATACTAGTACATAACTCAGTTTTTTTTTTACTTTTCTTTACCAATTTATGAGGATTTATAGTCGTTATAAAATTTACATGTCACAATGTTAGTTACCGTACTCCTCCGAAACGGCTTTACCGATTTTTACCAAATTTTATATGCGTATTCAGTAGGTCAGAGAATCGGCTACTATTCTTCATACCCCTTAGTGATAAGGGTAGTTCACCCATAAAATTTTTTTTATAATTTTTGGACGAAATTTTTTGTTTTTATTTTTTTATAATGTCACATTAAAAAATACATACAACCCTAAATTTTTAGTTTTTTATCACCAACCCCTGCTTTTTAGAAATTATTTACATGGCAAAATAAAGTTTGCCGGGTCAGCTAGTTTAAATATAAAATAACACCAATTGACATACATAAATCAAATCATGAAAATCCTTTTCCTATTATTCACTTTGGAAATATAGACACTATAGAAAATATTACAATATTTTATTTTATATATAATGCAATTATCTATTTTATATATACCAAGCTATATATCAAAACTATATATTATATATCAGTAATAAGTTTTACACCTAGAATTCACATTCAAATAATTTATTAATTTAGGTAACATAATGTACACTTATGAACGTAAATTAATTAAATAATTTAAAAAAAAATGCTTCTAATTTTACATTTTCAGCCAGTTCTCAAATCAAGGGCGTAGGACTGACCATAAACGCTCCGCCACTCTTTTAACTTAAGTTAATTAAAAATGTTTGTAAGGAGCTGCAACTATTATATCATGAAATCTTTTAGTAATTAATTATAATAATAAAAAATAAACGAATTAAATCGAAGGTTTGTCCTCTATCAGCAGTAGGCATGGTGAAATAGAAGCACGCATTTACACATTTACATTTGGAACAACACGCAAACACATAGTCGAAATATCACTGAAATCAGAGGAAGAATTATGCAATCGTCCAATGATTTCATTTCAATGAGGCCGTTGGCAAATGTTTTAAATTAGATATACACGATTTTTTTTATGTTAGATATCGATTCCATCTATGAACAATGGTTCGTTACCCGGTCGGAATTTCAATATTCCTCCCACCAGTTCAATGCCCGAAGTTACCAGACATGCTTACAGAAAATTATATACACATCGTCCCGGTGGGAATCGAAGCCACTGCCCATAGATTCGCATAGCAGGTGTTCTACCGAACACGCTAAGAAGCCCGTCAAAACTATGTGACTGTTTTGTACAGACTTTTTCTGAGTTTTAAACCACGTTTATTAAACCTTATTTTATTATACACAAAGAAATGAATGAAAACGTAAAAGAAAAGCTTTTTAAAAGAGGTCATCGTGCTTGCTTCGTGCGTTCGTTAATTCAAATACGATACAAATTTAATTTAATTAAATAGAATAAAATAGTTTGAAAAATTACAGGAGCTTCCTCATCTCTATCTTATTATTATTATTTTGTTTGTTTCTCTTTAGTTATAAATGTTATGTCTATATCTATCCACAAATATAACCTAATATATAATATAAATAAGAATATCGATACTAATATAATTCCTTTACAAACAAAACTAGGAGAGTGAATTTTGTTGTCTTACCCATACAAACTGCAATAAAGCGATGTTTACAGAGTACGCATAATATAACTAGTCATTTTCCTCCTCTTCAAGAAAAATCCACTCCATTTTAGGTTCCAAGGTCGAGATCCAACAACCTTCACGGCGTATACTGATCACTTGTATTGAAGGTATTACAAAATTTAGAATCCCCTCTGCATCGACGCTTTGGCCCCGATCCAAGATTGGACAAGTTATGACGAGTCGCATTCGAAAAACTGCTGAAATATGAAATAGCAATTTAAATTCCGAATAAATGGTAAATGGTTGAGTGGTCACATTACTTGAATTTCAGTCCGTGCTAGTCATTGACATAGTATTAAATGATCGAAGGTGCTAGTCAATGTTACTGTAGCGTAGCGTCGTAGCAGTAAAAACTGTTTACTTACTCTAAGCCTGCTTTAAAGCAGCACAATCTCACGAAGCCCGTAGCCTTTTCATTCCCCTGGCGTTTAAAAACTACCAAGTTTATTGTTGGTCTTTTCGCGGTAGATTTAAAATTCCAAACCGGCGATAGATATGAAAATGAAAATTTAAAAGTGCTTTATCTGTTAAGTTTACTTGTTTGAGTTAGAATATTCACCACCTATCTAAACTAAGCGGTGTGTTTTATTTTTATTCTTCTTGATAATTAATTAAAAAAAAATATAAACAAATAAAATAATTTATTTTTAAAACAACTAGCATACGAAAATAGCATATGTTAATTGCTGATAACGTAGCTTTCAATGGATGAAAGAATTTTTAAAATCGGTCAAGTAGTTTTTGAGTTAAATCGTAACAAACAAACAAACAAATATTTCCTCTTTATAATATCAGATTTAACAATAAAAACTCAAATTATCGAGGATATTACAGTTGTGAGGTGATAAAATGGAGATTTCACACGATAATACTAAAGGGATTGTCTAGCAATCCAGTTATGTTCAATGCACTTGATGTGCCTCGGTTATTTTTAAACTATCATTTCATTTATTTAAATAATTTTCTTTAAAATCGTGTGAGTGAAAGTATTGTAGAAAATACAAGACATAATGTTACTACTGCCTTCGATTCTACTTTCCTAGTTACGGTAAATATTTATATTGCAAATTGCAGTGATAATGAATACCAAAAGCCTACCTATAGCTTATGTAAGATGAAAAGTTAATTCCGAGTCCCCTAGTATGGCATGGTGCAGATACATTTCTATATCTGTTTCACTAATCCTTTTTCTTTATAGGCAAGTAGGTGATCAACCTTATGTGCCCTGTCCGACCAGAATATTTTTTAAAATCTTGTTTCGCCGGAATTCGAACCCAAGTTTCGGTTTTAAACACATAGCATTTACCCCTGAGCCATGGAGGTGGCTTATAAAATAAGATAATTCATTCATTCACTCTTTTCAAAGAGATACTAGATAACTCTGCATCATTTATCCTTTTAACCTGGAGAAGTGTCATTATCAAATCAAAGATAGTCAAAATTATTATTTATTACCAACGCGCCCCGGCTTCACACGGGTGCAATGTAGATTGATCTACTAATAGTAATAACACAAAAAATAGCCTATGTTACTCTCTGATAATGTAGTTTTCTGTTTTAAAATCGACCCAGTAGTTTTTGAGTTTATTCATAACATACAAAAATACGAATATTTCCTCTTTATAATATTAGGATAAAAGTATTTATTTACAAATATATCACTTCTTAGTATTTAAAGATAAAATCTGATTGTGATCGTTGGTTTGTCCTTCTACGCGAAAACGTAGCAAAGTATTGACATATAATAGAGATTAGAGATAGGAAAGTGATATACTAATAATCTTTTATTATCAGCATTATTGTTTTCACCTATACAGTTAAAAATATGTAACATATATATTTTTTTAATTTTTAATGTATATAAATTGAAAATATTATTTCCGATTCCCATTACTCTACAATGACATCCAGTATCTTAAAATACTCAGAGTTCTTCTGTTAGGTATTTATCATGGGGTGTACACAATCCGCAAATGCATTCCCTTCTTTAAAAAAAAGTTATATTATATTGCGTGACATCACCCTAATATTTTATTTCAAATCGCATAGGTACAAACCACGGAACAAGAAAATAAGGTACAAACTATATAATTTGTCAACGTTTAAAAATTCAATTAACAGCATTGTTTTAGTTTGGCAACGAGCGCCGGCTAATAATTTCGATCAAGTTTACTTAGAACTTTAACAAAAATATTTGATGAATAATTATTATAGGAGTTATCAATTTCCAAACGTAAGCATCTTGTCTTTAATCTGCCACTTTGTAATATACTTTACCAAGAAGCCTTTGTTCGATAAAGACTTTAAATGTATTAAAGAGTATTTGCCCGCGACTTATTTCTTAATGTCTAAAGAAAAAGCGAAAAAGAGTGTTATTTAAAAAAGGGGTTACTATTAATAGTTATGTTATATATGTTATATAGTATTTATTGTAGAAATTGATTACTTACTGAATTTTACCATCAGAAAATCAATTTGAATGTCTATTGATTACCTAGAATTACGAGTACAAAACTGCGTTGCTTTTATGGATCTTTTTGTCTTACCCTTTTTTAGGATTCCGCATTTAAATAGGACAGTCTGTAAATAGTCAGGTTCACTAGCAACACGCCCCGGCTTCGCACGACTCTCCTCTTTATTTTTAATATTCGCTGATAATGTAGCTTTCTATTGGTGAAAGAATGTTCAAAATCGATCCAGTATTTTTTGAGTTTATTCGTTACAAACATACAAAATACAAATCTATCTTAGGCTACCCTAGTATAAAAATACTGCTTACCTTCAAAGGTTTCTAACAAACTTGGTAACATATACCATAGTTCCAAAAATGCATCTGGATAGTATCCAAGAATAGCAGAGCAATAAATGAAAAATGCGAACTTATCATTACTACTTGTTGCTACATCTTAGCATGGTACAAATTACTGGCTCTCCATATGAGATCCCTTCACTATGTTCAAGCAAGTATGCATTCTATTTCCATTGGCATAAAGTTTTAACTCCAAAAGATGTAGTTGGTACTCGAAATCTCTTTGTAAGTGAATGTCGAGCGGTAAGCGGTCTTTGTAGTGGCTATTTTTCAACTTAAAATAATATCGTTTATTTACTGTGTGCTTTTGTTTAGAAGGAGTTAACTTTTGTGCTATTTAAAACATAATTATAGAGTTACATTAAGTATGATTTTTTTATATATTAGAGTAAGCAAACTTACATACGGTTCTAGGTAAGGTTAGTTAGGTGGTGAAGCGACTACCGCCGCCCACGGACATCCAAAACAACACATCTTGAAGATGCGCTGCCGGCCTTTAATTTACGATAAAAATAGGCACGTTTCTTGAAGGTTCCAAAGTCTTTTCGGTTCAAAAAAATCTAGTGGTAATGGTTGGGAAGAATATCAAAATTAAACATGAAATCAGAAACGCAATTTTGTTTATTTTATTTCGAAATAAAGTCACTTATTAGGTAATGGCAGTCCAATAATTCTATACAGTAAAATACAATTTCAATTAAGATTAATAGATTATGGATTAATAATAGATTATATCAATCAATATAAATTTAATAAATTAATATGAATACATTTCAACATCGGATAATTTTCCGGATTATGAATTAATTATATGAGTAGCACCAGTTATGGATTATCATAGCTTTAAGGATTTGGGAATGCATAATGTTTTGGCTAATATTTTAGTTTTTCAGGCAGTTTGTTAAAAATTAGCGGACCCTTTTCAGCATTTTTTTTTTCAATACTTTTGCCTATATTATATTGATAGCCATTCTGTTATTCGGGACAGATGAATCCGACAAATAAGAGATCATTAAAATCGGTATAACCGTTCTTGAGTTATAAATGATGTGACTAAGGATTTTGTATACGTAAATACGTAGATATCTATGTATTTGTAGTGTGCACCGCAGCAAACCACTTAGGTTACTCATCGACGCAGATGGAATAGTGTTAACCTCATAACTACAACAAATCCTTAGCCATTCTGAAAGCTAACTAGGTAAGCCGTTGCAACTCGATTTTGATGAATAAGTGAATGAATGTCTTTTTATCTAAGAAGTAAGAGGGGACTCCCCTAGTGGGGCAAGGGGCAGACCCATTTCTGTGTCTGTTTCACTGATCATTTGTCTTTATAGGCAAGTAAGTGATCAGACTTATGTGCCCTGCCGAAACAATATTTTTAATTTTGTTTCCCCGGGATTCGAACCCAGGAACTCCGGTGCTAATGTAACGCGCTTACCACTGAACCACAGAGGCGGTCAAATCAAAATATTTTTATCTAGCCTTCACAAAACTACATTTTACACATGCGACCCGTAGTCTATATAGATACACCTCATTCGCGATTAAAAAGTTTCTACTGAGAGTCTACTCATATTTATTATTTATTTATTTAAAACTTGATTGCACTAGAAATACAGAAATATACAAATATTATGGTTTATGTAGCTACAATCACGTGGATAACTGATGGGGCGCAACGGAGTTCATTATCACGGTCGACCTACGAAATATGATTACCATCTTGTTGGGGGCACTCGATTGGCGTTTGGCACCACGCCAGCACGCCTCAGAGGCTTTGTTCGTAGGTTAGCAACTTGACTCTGTAAACTTTAGCCGCCTGTTGAACTTTTAAAACCTTGTACGGTATGGTGCTATAGATTTTTTATGATAGATATCGACAGACGAGCATAAGGTTCACTTGATGGTAGGTGCCAGCCATAGAACGTCAGCCAATGATGCGCTGTCGACATACTTTTTACGGATTTCCATCTATGAATGGTGGGTCGTTACCCGGTCGGAATTTCGATATTCCTTCAACCCATTCAATGCCCGAAGTTACCAGACGTGGGGAAGACATACAGAAAATTATAAATATGTTGTCATGGTGAGATTCGAACCCACGACCCATCGATGCGCACGGCAGGTGTTCTACCGAACCCGGCAAAATGCGTTATTAGTAATGTGTTTTATATAGATAGGCGAGCATGAGGCTTATTGGATTGTAGGTGATACCATAGACAAGGGATTTTTTTTGAATCTGCGCTCCTACGGATAGCAAGGTCGGTGCACTAGCTAACACCATAGAACTCGTAGCCGCAAATTCTAGTGAAATTATGCTTTATCTTCCTCCGTTTAATATTCTATTATTATTTATTTCTATAGACATGTAAGAAAATAATAATTTAATGTCAAGATGGTATATAACTTTGAGGTATACGTATACCCTGCACAAACGATCAGACGAACTTATTATTTCATAATTTGGTCATAATATTACGATAAGTATTAAGTAAGTCGGAAAAAGTTATAAGAAGATAATGTATCGTGGGATTTTTTGTGTCTTAAATAATTCTAAACAGAAGTCCGCGACAGCATATATCTCAGTATATCTACCTTTTATGTGGAAGCCAATATACCCTAAACTATAAGCCATAAATACATTTAACTTGGATACTTTTTTTAAATGCGATTTAGAGTATATAGCTAATTCTTATCAAAATTGATACATTTTTCGCTTTGAGTATTTAATATAGATAAACTGTGTTTTTACACTAAGTGATTTGGTCAAATAGTTTACAAAATATCACGATAAGATTGACATGAGCGCCACTAAGCGGAGATTGATGAAAAAACAGTTCGGTTACAAAATAAGCTACCCGTAGTACTAATTCTACGCAGACAAAGTCGCTGGCAGAAGCTAGTAATAAATAAATCAGTAAATGGCGTATACTCAGCAAAAGTGTATTAAAGTGCATTGTTGACGAATATTTTTATCTTTTTGCTTAAAAAATAAATATTTCATATTACTCTCACTCATGTTTGGAGTTGATAATTCGACATTGTTCAAAATGCGGTAGACGTATGGTTATTTTTATATAAATGTGTCAGTACCGACGGGATTTGAACCCTTTAGTGCAAGGTTGCATTATCTTTTGTTCCAACCCGGCCTTTGCGAACTTTTGCAGGGTTGAAATCATATAAAGTCATAAGGAAAATGACGTCGAAGTTGACGCGTTTTTCAAATTCAAATTCAAAAATCATTTATTCATTTAGGTAACACAATGTACACTTATGAACGTCAATAAAAAATACATATTAAATGCTTCTAGTTTTACATTTACTGCTTCTAGTTTAGTAGAACACCAGCGTGTGCTCCGATGGGTCGTCGGTTCGAATTCCACCGGGACGACATATTTAAAATTTTCTGTAAGCATGTCTTCTTCAACTTCGGGCATTGAACAGGTGGCAGGAATATCAACAATCCAACCGGGTTACGAACCAACGTTCATAGATGGAACTTTACCGTGAATTGCACATTGGTTTCAGTATATGGATATCCGAATGCCTGAAGTAAAAAATAGGTCGATAGCGCATCATTGGCTAATATCTGTGGCTCATACAATCACCTACCATCAAATAAACCTCATGCTCGTCTGTCGATCTAACTTTAAAAAACACGTTTCTATGTATTTGAAATGGAGTTAAAGCACTGGTTGGTGCATTTTTTTATTGATTCTGAATATATAATAAGTTTCATTTCGATAATGTTCACTGGAAATCTACAATAATTGTAGCTGCTATCCACTTATTTCAGTTTCATTACGATAATGTTCCTGGGTAATATAGTAAAATAATTGTAGCTGCTGTCCACTTATAAAGAAATAATTTTGAAATTCTAGTGTAATTATGTTATCGTCTGGGGGAAGCACATCATTACATAGTATAAAACAAAGTCGCTTTCTCTGTCCCTTTGTATGCTTAAATCTTTGAAACGGATTTTGATGCGGTTTTTTTAAATAGAAAGAGTGATTGAAGAGGAAGGTTTATATGTATAATAATAACAGTTTTTCTGTAGTGTATTTAGTATCAGCATTGCACCGGTGCGAAGCCGGTGCGGGTCGCTAGTTTTGTATATAATTATTAATTTATGTGTACGTATATTTTTATACTTATCTATACTAATATTATAAAGAGGAGATCTATTTTTAGATTTTTTAATGTTATTAATAAACTCGAAATTCTTTCACGAATAGATAGCTACATTATCAGTTAGTAACACAGGCTATTTTTTGTGTATTAGTACATCTAAATATGTGTATCTTATGTGTATCTTGGCCATCTCATTTCATTCAGATCTTGCACTGAAAAAGAAATAGAACGAAGAATAAAGATTACGTGGAACAAATACTGGTCAATGAAGGAAATATTTAAAGGAAATATACCGACAGAACTAAAAACTAAAGCTATGAACATCTGCCTGACACCCTGTCTAACATATGCATGTCAAACTTGGCCGCTTAAAAAATCACACCTAAATAAATTGAAGTCATGCCAAAGGGGCATAGAAAGAAGTTACATGGGTATTAAATTAAAAGATAGGATCAGAAGCTCTTACATCAGGAAAAAAACAAAGTCCAGAGATGCCGTCAAACAAATATTGAAACTTAAGTGGAAATGGGCTGGACATATTCAAAGAACAACAGATGGTAGATGGTCACAAACTGTTACAAATTGGTCCCCAATTTACAAAACGAGAAGACGAGGCAGACCATTCAAAAGATGGAGCGACGACATCGCAGAAATAGCCGGAGCTCTTTGGACGAGAGTGGCAAGAGACAGAGAAAGTTGGCATAATTTGGAGGAGGCTTTCACCGCAAAAGGCGGCCCTTACATATTTTAAAATATTTAAAAAAAAAATCAACAATAATTAAAATATACTAATATAATCTAAAATAAACATACTAACAATACTAATACTAAACTATAAACTGTAAAGTGTAAAGGGATAAATAAAGCTTTTTTTTATTTTATTTTTATTTACATCTAAATTGCACCCGTTTGAAGCCGGCGCACGTTGCTAGTTCTATTTATATTATGACGTATATAGTATAATGTACGTTTCTAAAGTGAAGTACTATTAAAGGATTAATATACACTTTATAATATAATTTAAATTATTTAAAAAATAAAATCTCAAGATAATTATTATTTTAATAAATATAATCTACTAAGTTATTTGGAGTAGCGATTCGTTATTACTTGAGATAAACTTGAATGTTTAAAGGTACCTCAATTTATTTATAAGATTTTTAATCGGATTACAGCGTTTTGAAAAATATTATGATGTTAATTTTATATATTATAAATATAAGAGTCTGAAAAATAACTTATATAATGCTATTATTGAAATTAATTTTATCTTAATTATTCGGATCTCGATGTTTAGCAAACTTTACAATTATTTTTATAAGAAATGGTAAAAAAAATTTTTTATGTCAAATCCTTTATTTTAATTATATATTGTATACTAGCTGATGCCCGCGACTTCGTTCGCGTGGGGTTCACTTTAAGCTTAGCTTTTGAGCAAGCTTTCTTCAAATGACATATCCTCCATCCTCTGTACTTGGTGATTTCTTTTGGTAAAGAGCTATCAAATTAGTCATTGACGGTTGCTTTTGCATCATATTATCGACACGTTTAATGGTGGATGAGATTGGGGTTCGAAGTATGATTTGAAATTCAATAAAAATACCATTGTTGAAAAAATGAACCTGACTTTAAAGAAAATTACTTATTTTTTTTTTATAAATTTAATTAGTGGTGAAGATACTGTATCCAACTCGATATTTATTTCATTTAATTTTCATTTTCGGTCATTTTTTTAAATTTCCTTTTCCCGGGATTCCTACCAGTGTTTCCAGTGCTAAATGCGGAAACCTCTAAGATACGGAGGGAGTCAGAAGCAATAAAAGCAATGTCGAATAATCGTAATTCTGTTTAAAAGAAAGGATTGATGAAAAGGTGAAATAAACGATCTCATAAGAAATACTTTTTCATATAATATTTCAATAATACATTTTCTATTGTTATAATATAGTTCTTTAAAAAAAAAAATACAAATAAAAATATTTCCGTTCAACTTCAGATTCGAACTCGCATCTGAAGTTACGCAATGGGCCTGCATATCCACTATTTTACGATTACATATCGGAAATGGCGAAATAATCAAAGTATTTCATTTACATATCAAACTGTGATTGACATCTGACAATTCGAAAAAGTTCAACGCGAGTCAGTTTGCATTGCAATTTGGTGATATGGTGCCTTTAAAATTATTTTTAAATGATGATAACTTTTCTTTCTGAGAACCGATTTCGATGAAACAAAGCCTATATGTTGCCCCGGGCTTTACTTAATATATTTGTGTAAATTGCATGAAAATCCGTTCAGTATCTTCGGAGATTAGCGTGAACAAAAAGACAGACAGACAGACAGACGGACAGACAGACAGACAGACAAGAATCTTAAAAATTGCATTTATGCATTCTGCTACCCTTCTTTTATCACCCCCCTTAATTTCTGGTAAAAATATTTAGTGAAGCGTAATTTCGATCCTACTCTTTTATTATACGTATAGATAAGATATATAGAAGATGAATATCGAGAAAGTATTCGAAGCTTCAAACTTTTTGTATGAGAAATCATTTAAATTTTCATACAAATGACAGTTCGACGATACGAATACATTATCGATAGTTCTTCGTGCTATCTCTTCAGTTCGCCTTTGACACTCAAGCAACGTAAGAGGTGGACGTGTATTTATGAAATAAGCATAATATAATACTTTGAGCTTGATAATCCTTCACCTATTTAATTAAAATACTGTATACCGGATTAAAACGCGATTTATTATTTATATTGTTTAAATTATTTATACCGACGTTTCGGATGCTTTTCAGCAACCGTGGTCACGGGCAGACAGAAAGATGACAGTTGTCTAATTTTTGAAATGTCACAAAGTTGCCATATTAACGCCATCTATTCCTACGGAGTTGATATTTAAATCCTTCACCTAGACAAAAGTGATATTCAGTAAATTAAAATGTATTTTGCATAAAACCATCCATCGACAGCTTTGTAGAAAATATATAGCTATAAAGGACTCATTTATCTTTCATATATTTTTATAAAAAAAGCCTGTCAATTAGCATTTTACATTTTTATTAATCCCAAGCGCAAAGGCCTTTACGCCGCACAATGTATGAAAGCTCTTTTACTAAACTATGACAGGGAGAGTGCCTTAATTAAAACGTCACACGTCAACTCAACATAAGCTCTATTGAATTAAACAGATTTTAGGATTTACTTTTAAACGAGCATGACTAGGCAATACCACCGGACACCAATTTCCTATTGACACTTTGACAACATCCGCTCTAGAATTACGTCAGGCATTTGAAAATTCAAAGACTGAAATCGAATTATGGAATCTATTTTAAATATAGCAGTCAACAAACATAGACATTCTTTATTAAGTACTAGCTGACCAAACAAAGCTCGTACTGCCTTCGATTTCAATATTCTATTTTCCCACCTCTATTCTATAATGTCTAGTATGTCACTGATTTGCAGTGGACATCAATTATTACAAAAAAACTGTAAGCGTGCGTGACGTTAGCTGACAATTGCGGAAGATAGCTATTTAAAAATTAATTTTCTGCATAAATTATTTTCCCGATATTTTAATAGTTACTCTTTTATTATATGGATCTAACAAATGAGATAGCATTCAAATCGGTACAGCGGTTCTTGAGTTATAGATGGTGTAACTAACACGAGTTTGTTTTATATAACAGTCATGACATACGTTTTAAATATTTAAACAGAGATACATAAAAATACAATTTTTGATTTAACGTAACTATCGTTACATATTGTGTGATGCCGAAAAGCACCCTTCATCAGCATTAGTTGTAATTATTAACTGTAACACTGGCTTTCAGAAACCCCTAACTGTCAATCTCATAAGGTTCGTTTGGTGGTAGATAGTACTTTAGTTTTATAGCAAAGGAGTTTTGAATTACAATTGCCAATATATTGAAAATAATCTACCTTCTCTTACAAGGATTTCCGGTTGGTCGAAGCGTATGTAATGGTTTGTCTTGTCTAAGGTGTGTTCATAAGTGTACATTGTGTTACTTAAACGAATAAATGATTTTTGAATTGAATTGAATTGAATATGGCAACTTTGTGACATTTCAATAATCAGACAACTGTCCTCTTTCTGTCTCCCCGCGATTACGGTTGCTGAAAAGCATCCGAAACGTCGGGATAAATAATTTAAAAAATATAAATAATAAATCGCGTTTTAATCCGGTATACAGTATTTTAGTATCTTCAATGCAAGATTCTTTGTCTTATTTGAGCCAAACATTTGGTCGTTGTGAAACTTCTCCAACCTCGCTATTTTCGATTTAAATTTGACCTCCTACACAACAAGCACACTATTTAGTCACGAACATATTCACACACAATGGCTAACCTTAAACAAATTCTTCAGAAGCTACTAAATTAATTTGTCTAGAACTTGAAAATAATATTAAAACTGTTTGTTTATTGTGCTTCTGAATGTTGTGTTGTATTCTATTGTGTTTTTATTTTATTATGTAAATATGTATTTTAAACACAAAGCAGAGCACATTTCGAAACAACGTTTTGTGAATTATACATGATTTTTAGTTCTTTTGTTTGCATCCTTTAATTGGCTCTGCAATATTGTGATTTGTATATCGAGTCGATTGGGTCGTGGGTTCGAATCCGCCGGGATGACATATTTATAATTTTCTAAAAGCATGTCTTTCCCATGTCTAGTCATTTCCGGCACTGAATTCCGCCCGTTCATAGATGGAAAAACCGTGAAGTACACATTGCGCATTTCGGTTTCAGTCTATGAATTTCCGAATGATCGAAGTAAAAAGTAGGCGACAGCGCATCATTGAATGATGTTCTGTGGCTGAGGTATCATTTACCATCAAATGAACCTCATGCTCGTCTGCCGATACCGATATCGATATGTCGATAAAATTACTGAAGCCGAAGTCAGTATGAAGGACATTGGTTAATGTAATTAGTTTTCAAAAAGCTGCCAGCAAAATATGCACTGGATTGATGGGACTATTCAATAACAAAGCACTTTGTTGTTCCAATTATCCTTTGTGAAAAATCTTTTAACTTTAGTGATGACATTTAGTTTCAGTCAAACAAAGCTAAATTACACACTGACATTTTAGTCTCCGCGCCAGGCATTTTTATTATTTTATTTTGTGTTTTATTAATCGTTTTAAAAATAGTTTTATTTTAAATTATTGTAAGTTCATAACATTTTTTTTTCACGTTTATTTTTTTGGTATTTTGTTTTCTTTAATATAATAACTACAGAAAAAAGGACTTTTTATTTTTATTTATTTTTTTAATGTCTGTAAAATGTTTGTGTCCTTAGTATATGGTAAGTACTTTGCGTTTAGCACTTGGAGTCCTGGGTTCTAACCTCAGGGAAACACTACTTTAAAGCACGTCACAGAAGACTGAAGCAGGAATCCACCATGCCGTGCAATATGTGGGAGGGAGTGGTTCAATGGCCATTTTTAAAGTACCTAAGACCTAAGTACTGCTAGTCTACATCTATACTAATACTAGCTGACCCGGCAAACGTTGATTTGCCATGTAAATAATTTCTAAAAAGCAGGGGTTGATTGTAAACGGTTTAAAATTCAGGGTTATATTTAAATAAAATACTGTATACCGGATTAAATTCAAAAATAATTGAATTAAATATGGCAACTTTGTGACATTTCAAATATCAGACAACTGTCATCTTTCTGTCTCCCCGCGACCACGGTTGCTGAAAAGCATCCGAAACGTCGGGATAAATAATTAAATCAATATAAATAATAAATCGCGTTTTAATCCGGTATACAGTATTTTATTTAAATGTGTGAAACTCGCGTTAATAAAAGACAATATTATTCAGGGTTATAATATGTATTTATTAAATTTTTTTTTTTCTTAAATTGAAAAAAAATAGGGGTGGATTCCGTCCGATTGTCCGATTCTCAGACCTACCCAATATGCACACAAAATTTCATGAGAATCGGGAAAGCCGTTTCGGAGGAGTTTAACCACAAACACCGCGACACGAGAATTTTATATATTAGATTATAAAGAGGAAAGATTTGTTTGTTTGTTTGTTATGATTTAGCTCAAAAACTACTAGTTCGATATTCAAAATTCACCAATAGAAAGTACATTATCAGCTAGTAACATATGTTTTCTGTGTATAGTATATCTACATCGCACCCGTGCGAAGCAGGGCGTGTTACTAGTTTAATATAAATGATAACTTACACAGATATATTCAGAGTCAATGCAAAATATCTCAAACTTAACCGAATGTAGCCGCGGTTACAGAGTAATATACAACAAAAAAACTGATTGAGACAATCTACTTAATAGTCCATACAAGGATAAACTATTGTGTCAAATGAAATCAGCGTGTTGACCTACTCTGTGCAAGCCACCCAAACATCCCACTGTATATTCAGGACACAGAATTGAACCAGCGACAAGGTCAAAGTCGGCAAGTAATTTCACCGCAATGCGGTCTAAAGCGAAAAAAATATGTCGATTTGATGTTGAAGGGCCTATACTGTATAGAGTACACACTGCTAATTGAGTGCTCTTTCAAATGTAAGCGCTGGAAATTAATTATCGTTTAGTTTCCTGATAACAGAGTATCGTTTTTAATGGGAATATGAAAACTACGAGTATAATTTATATTGGAACTGTCTATATGTCCAGTGGCGGGACTACCATTCAAGCCCGAAAGCTTGGATTGCCCTATTAAAGAAAAATAAAATTACATAGTTCATATTATATAACTTATATGATTACGTTATTATATAACTTATATATAAACACGTATTACATTAAACGCTTTTTGGGCTTGTATGGTGGTCCCGCAAAATTTTTTCGGGCTCTTTGGCACTTCTTTCTTGTATCCTGATAAGTCGTGGCTTAAGATTATCGATTATTTATGTCTGGTTACGCGGCTTAAACGGATGAGAAGTATATCGATATTTTGACCGGGTAAAGAAGGATCGTTCATAAACATTAAATTACCATTGAGTACATAATAAAGCATCCTCAAGACCGCTGGTGTTGCGGATGTCCATGGGCGGCGGTAGTCGCTTACCATCAGGTGAGACGCCTGCCCGTTTGTCTCCCCTAACATAAAAAAAAGTATTGCGCCTTACAGTTTATGGATCTCCGAATTCTCGAAGTAAAAAAGAGATCAACATGCCATCATTTTTAGATAGATAGCAAAGGATATCAATTATAATGGAATATCAGATTGGTAGATGATAATCTACCATTACGTAAATTCATGCTTGTCTTTCGAACGTAGAGCATTATCCGTCAGAGTTAACATGCTGGCTCGTAGATTCTCACGCGCAACGCAAGCAACGTTGTTAAGAGTATTCTGTCAGACATTTTATAAGATCAAATGCACACAGAAGTCATATGGCACTCTGCAAGTCCATCAGGGCTTTGATGGGGCTGCCCAGCTTCTGCAGCATATCGGGGATGATCGGGGATGTTCGCGGAAGCTCGATAGCTTTGCAGCCGGCCTAGCATGACAACCACGACAAAATTTTGTCGACCGTTTTCTCGTGTTTTAATCGATTATCTGTTTATGTCTTCCGGGTCCAACATGACACACTTAAAATTTAACTTCTAATGTAAAAGTAGATATATTTGTCGATCGAGAGACCTTGTCTATCAAAGTTGATTCGAGATATAATATATCTCAATATATTAGTTTGTCTTCACTCGTCCGCGAGATATATCTTGATGGTCATGCTAGGCGGGCTGCCATACTGCCCAAACGATCAGCATCGTTGCCCAACAGGTACCTTCAACTAATCACACGTAGATTACATTGTTTCCCCATATTATGCAATGGACAAAACTGCATTTCTTGGTGCAATCTTAATATTAGGCTTTGTTATTTTATTTATTTCAGTATTTTAAGATATATGTATTAATATTAATATATTATTATGGTCAATTATTATAATTCTCTTTGTCTCGTAATTGTAAAGTTTGGTTTGTATTTATGGGTTGTTTACCTTATATTAATGATGTTATTATTATTGTACTGTCAGCAAATTTATTGAGTATGCGTAATATCGGGAGTGCACTAAAACAATGTATTTAATATGCACACTTGACAACATTCATAGCCAAACAGACTTTGTGAGATAGAATATATTTATAGTAAGATTATATTACTGCTCTTAGGCCCGTTTTCCAAGCTCTTACTAAAATCGAAATCGTTTATTGAGAGGCATCCAAAACTAAAATTTATTTATTATCCACTTTCAATAGAGTAATTATTAGGACATTATCCACACGCTTTTGGTAATTGTTAAGAGAAATAAACCGTATTGTATTATCAGTTATCACCTTTGAGTTCTGTAATGCAATGTTTATATATATATATGCGTTATATATGTTTCTATAACGCTGTTAGCCGATGTACATGCAAAATTTTAGCTAAAATAACAAAGGGAACTGCTCAAATTGAGCTAGTAATATTTGATTACATTCAGTCTCTTGGCCTGGTAGAGCGAAATATAAGCTTTTGAAAATGTATAGGTAATCAATTTATGAAAATGTATTACCTACATCTGAGTAAAACCTGCTTAAAAAAAAAGACATTTTCAAAGGCAAGACATTTTTTTGTGAATATCTTAACATAAACTTTTTCAATGCTCTTTTGATTTATACATTTGAATTAACATTGATTTTTATGTATAAAAATACTAGTGTTTTTAGCTAGCTTCTGCCCACGACTTCGTCTGCGTAGAATAAGTACTACGGGTAGCTTATTCAAAAACGCAAGAACAAATATTTATTTATACAATTTATACAATGTTTCATGAACACTTCCATGCAATTTTTCATCCCCTATTTCAACCCCTCCAAGCCTATATTTCGCGATAAAAAGTAACCTATGTCCTTTGCCAAACCCTAGTCTACTTCTGTACCGTGAAAGTAGCCGTGAAAGCGTAACAGACAGACAGAGTTACTTTCGCATTTATAATATTAAATAGTAGGGATTTTTTTATGTCAGATATCAATTATAGACAAGCATGAGGTTCACTTGATTATAGGTGACACCTTAGCCACAGAAGATCAGTCAATAATGCGCTGTTGACCTACTTCGAGCATTCAGAAATCCATAGGCTGAAACCAAAACGCGCAATATGCTCTTCACGGTTTTTCCATCAATGAACGGAGGTTCATTACCCAACACCCGATCTATGCCCTAAGTTACCAGACATGGGAAAGACATGCTTACAGACAATTATAAACATGTAGTCCTGGTGGAATTCGAACCCACGTCCCTTCGATACCCCCCCCTCCCAGTCAACACATATTTCATTTTCAAACGGCTACCCTGTATTTCCTATTTTGGATTGTGATTATTCATGCAAAGCAGCGATATGGTGTTAATTGCTAAGTAAGTACATTTGATCATTGATTTTCCACCAAATATGCAAATGTTAAATTGTAAATATATAAAACTAAACTAATGTATGCAGCATAACTATAGTTATAAATATATATCTGTAATATTAATTACACATATTCCTTATATATCCCTCTAATTATTCCTATCCAGTGCTCTTTTCCTCCAGTATCCAGCTCCTATCTCCTTTAAGTCTTGATCCACGCCATCTATCCATCGCAACATTTGTCCACCACTATTTCTACTTTCAAGAAGCCCTTCCCACAAGCGAAGGCGAGTTCTTGTTTCCTACGTTTTTTTATATTAGATATCGACAGACGAACATGAGGTTCACTTGATGGTAGGTGATACTCAGCCATAGAACATCAGTTAATGATGCACTATCGACCTACTTTTTACTTCGAGCATTCGGAAATTCATTGGATGATGGATGGATGGAGACGGATGTCAACTTCACGATTTTTTCATCTATGTACGATGATACAATACCCGGTCTGACTTTCGATATTCCTCTCACCCCTTTAATGCCCGAAGTTTACCAAACTTGGGGAAGACATGCTTTTAGAAAATTATAAATCTCAAATCTGTCGTCCGGCGGGATTCAAACCCGCGATCTATTGGTGCGCATGGTAGGTGTTGTACGATCAAAATGATATTTTAATTATTGAGTAAATAAAAGTGAGTACATTGGAAATGGAAAAAGGACTTCCAATTCTATCTCTGGATGTCCAAAAGCTTTACATAAAAATAAGTCGACAGCATAACATTGAATAATGATCGGTGGTTGAGATATACACCTACTACCAGTGACGCTCCTCTGTCTATATCTATACTTATACTAGCGACCCGCCCCGGCTTCACACGGGTCTAGATTTTTTGACAAAAAAAAGCAGGGGTTGGTAATAGAAGAGTGAAAACATAGGGTTGTATGTATTTTTAATGCCACATTATAAAAAAAAAAAAAAAAAAATTCGTCCAATAATTAAAAAAAAATTTTTTAAGGGTGAACAACCCTTATCACTAGGGGTATGAAAAATATATAGTAGCCGATTCGCAGACCTACTGAATACGCATAGTAAAGCCGCTTCGGAGGAGTACGGTAACTAACATTGTGACATGGAAATTTTATATATTAGATTATAAAGCTAAAGAGTTGGTTTATTAACTCGCTAATATCAGGAACAAGCACGACCAATAGCTCCTATTCATCAATGAAACATGTTGCAAAAAAGGTGAAAATGTATTCCTTTTTAGAGCGTTGCGTACGCTGCGTAAACCGTTTAAGTTACGCAACAATCATATTGTAAGAAAAGTCTGCGATAACATACATATTATATTTATCTTTTACTAGCGACCGCCCCAACTTCGCACGGGTAGTAGATCATAATATTTATGTCTACATAGTATAATACATTCATGTTTTGTCCGTTGTAAGTGTGCATTCGCGCGCGTTTATTTTTTGCGATAACTCCTAAGATATTCATTTAAATTATATGATGTTAGAGATTACAATAATTTGTATGAAATGTTTTAGGTAACTAATATACATATTTAAGTTGATAAGGATTAATACTGAATCTGTCCAAATAGCTTTCTAATTACCGCATTGTACGTGACTATTTTTTTAGAAGGGTATAGTAAGCTATCCTTAGAAGGTAGTAAGTAATCCTTTTTTTGTAGATTTATAAAAGAGACATATCTCACAATACAATGTTGTGTTATATCTCAAAAAGATTAGGCAGCGTTTTCGGTGAAAGCACCCAGACGGCTCAAATTTTTCCGACACTTCCAACAATTATTGTTATATTTCAGCCAATTTAGACAAAACTTGACAAACCCTTCTCATGAATCACTATTCGTGAAAACAGAATGAAAATCTGTTCAAAAGTTTTTGAGTTTATCGCGAACAGACAGACAGATGCAATGGAGGACTTTGTTTTATAATAAGTAGCGAAGTTTGACTTACTATAATTTTATAACGATAGTCAAATTTGTTTGTCACTAAAGACTCGGGAATTTACTTTTTTATAATCAAAAAAAATCCACATATATTTATGGGTTTAAGTAAAAGTTTGCTGTCACCTTCATAACAACAAACTTTACTTGGTACCGATTCAATATTCCGCTATTAGAAATTTTCGCCATTTAATAAGTACGTTTTTTTTATTTTCGCAAATATTTAGATGGTATATTTACTATTTATTTATTTAATTGTCCGTGAAATTCAGTTTTAAATCAACACATTTCCATATTTTGGTAAATAGCTCCATCTGTCGGCGAATGCGCGAACTACCAGTACCTGAAGTGAGACTGAAATTTATTCAGTTCCGTGGTATGGCCACACGTGTCGCATATATAAATAAAAGAGTATTGACTGGCTCGTTGGCTCGGTAGAACCACAGAACATTACTTCTTCTCTTCTGTGGGTAGAACACCTGCCGTGCGCATCGATGGGTAGTGGGTTCGAATCCCACGACGACATGTTTACAATTTTCTGTAAGCATGTATTCTTCACATCTGATAAGATCGGGCATTGAAAGGGTACGAGGAATATCTTAATTCCGAGCGTGTGCAAAAAAGCGTGAAGTGCAAATTACGCGGACATCAGTTATCGATTCCTTGTAATATTATATTGCAAGGAAAATTAATTCATAATATTGTCTTTTATTAACAAGCAGTAAATGTAAAATTAGAAGCATTCAATATGTATTTTTTTATTGACGTTCATAAGTGTACATTGTGTTACCTAAATTAATAAATTATTTTTGAATTGAATTGAATTGAATATGGCAACTTTGTGACATTTCAAAAATCAGACAACTGTCATATTTCTGTCTCCCCGCGACCACGGTTGCTGAAAAACATCCGAAACGTCGGGATAAATAATTTAAACAATAAATCATAAATCTCGTTAATCCGGTATACAGTATTTTATTTAAATTAATTCATATTATAAAGCTATCAAAAGCTATATTGTAAGTTTTCCAGAACTCATTCGGTTGTTAAATAGAAGCTTATCGATCTACTAAGCTACGAGTACATACATGATATTTGTTGTTTTTTATCCCGGACATCTCTTTGCATTCAAGTTTTTTATTCATTTAAACAGCCTGTGTGCACTTTATTTAACGCTAGACAAAAAATAACAACTGTAATGTGACATATATAAAAGTTAAATAAAATTATAGTCTTCTCTTTCTGAGGTACTTAGAGTGAATTTAAATAAACACTACATTTTGAAATCAAATTTTAATAGTCAATTAAACTAAAGTTTGTTTTAAAATATTGGTTATTTTCTAATTAATTGGGATTTCTCTAAACAAGAATAAATCTAGGATAACTTGAATGGATGCCAATACCTATATACCATAATCGGTTAAAATATATTTTGTGAAAATAACATATCTGCTAAATTACGGGCCATCTATTCCTTCTTGTAAGTGAAGCGTTTGATCTATCATAATTCATTAAGCCCTTTAGTTATTTGTATTTTATTCTTTAAAGATTTTTTTTAATTTATTTACCATTTAAAAATCCAAATTCAAAAATTATATTAAGAACTAGCTGATGCCCGCGACTTCGTTCGCGTGGGGTTCACTTTAAGCTGAGCTTTTGAGCAAGCTTTCTTCAAATGCCATATCCTCCATCCTCTGTACTTGGTGATTTCTTTTGGGAAAGAGCTATCAAATTAGTCATTGACGGTTGCTTTTGCACCATGTTATCGACATGTTTAATGGTGGTTGAGATTGGGGTTCGAAGGATTATTTGAAATTCAATAGACTTTAAAGAAACTTTAGGGAGAGAAATCCAGATATGTGTCTTTTTTCTACTAATCAGAGTTCAATCGAAGATTGGATTCAATGCATTTTCTGTCTTAAATAGATGCGTGCACTCATTTAATTTTCGGACATTTTTTTTAAATTCCCGGGATTCCTGCCCGGGTTTCCGGTGTTAAATGCGGAAACCTCTAAGATACGGAAGCAAAAAAGCAATGTCGAATAATCGTAATTCTGTTTAAGAGAAAGGATTGATGAAAAGGTGAAATAAATGATCTCATAAGAAATACTTTTTCATATAATATTTCAATAATACATTTTCTATTTTTGTTATAATATAGTTCTTTCAAAAAATAAATAAAGAAATACAAAAAAAAATTATTTCATTTCAACTTCAGATTCGAACTCGCATCAGAAGCTACGCTATGGGACTGCATATCCACTATTCTACGAATACATATATTGGAAATGGCGAAATAATCAAACTATTTCATTTACATATCAGACTGTGATTGACATCTGACAATTCGAAAAAGTTCAACGCGAGTCAGTTTGCATTGAAATTTGGTGATATGGTGCCTTTAAAATAATATTTAAATGATGATAACTTTTCTTTCCGATAACCGATTTCGATAAAACAAAGCCTCTATGTTGCCCCGGGCTTTCCTTAATATATTTGTGTAAATTGCACGATAATCGGTTCAGTATCTTCGGAGATTAGCGTGAACAAACAGACAGACAGACAGACAGACAGACAGACAAGAATCTTAAAAATTGCATTTATGCATTCTGCTACCCTTCTTTTATCACCCCTCTTAATTTCTGGTAAAAATATTTAGTGAAGCGTAATTTCGATCCTACTCTTTTATTATATGTATATATAGATATAGATGTATATAGATAGCATCAAAGATCCACTGGGGCTTAAACATGTTCTAATATTAGTCCACACCTTAACGTAATAAGTTTTATAATTAATTAAAATAATATCTATAAACTACACATAATATGACAGCCAAGTATTGTAAAAATAAATATAGTTTTAATATTTTTATTTGTTAAGCTGTTAGAAATCTAGGGGCATATTGTTTATAAGCCGTAAGTACATTATGAGGCAAAAGTCTTGTTTTTTTTTATCACAGAGTGGATTACCTGATGGTAAGTAATCAACGCCCTTGGACATCTATGCCTTAAATTTCATGGATGCGTACTCGGCCTTTAAACCACAAAATTATGACCCAAACATTCAGCAATTAGGCATTCGATAGCGAAATACGAGTAGGTTGAATTCAGGTCTTACACTGAAATTCTATGTGTAAAAACCGTCAATTAATTGGTATTGCTCTTGGTTCCTCATTTTCATCGTTACTGCACTAAATGAACCTTGTAGTTTAATTAATATAATTTGAATTTGATTTGACTCCAGTATTCTGGCAAGAAAATTAAATGTTAAATGAATCTTAAGTGATTTATCAATCTATACTAATACTAGCGACCCGCCCCGGCTTCGCACGGCTCTAGATTTTTGGACAATAAAAATCAGGGGTTTATAATAGAAGAGTGAAAATATAGAGTTGTATGTAATTATTAAAACAAAAAATTTGGTCCAAAAATTATAAAAAAAATACGGGTGGATTACCCTTAACATTTAGGGGGATGTAAAATAGATGTAGTCCGATTCTCAGACCTACCCAATATGCACACAACCACAAAGACCGCGACACGAGAATTTTATATATATTAGATTAAAAAGAGAAAAGATTTGAATTTTTGTATGTTATGAATAAACTCAAAAACTACTGGACCGATTTTGAAAATTCTTTCACCAATAGAAAGCTACATTATCAGCGAGTAACATAGGCTGTTTTGTGTATAGTACATCTACATTGCGATATTTCTAGACGTCGATATGGTTTGAAATTTTTAAATATGTTGGTATTTTTAACGGTTTTTTACTGCTGTCGAACAATGCCTTAAAACTTGGATAGAAGATGGAGAGTGATCCAATATATCGCGGTGCATATCAATCTGATTACAGAGTAACGAAGGTCAAACTGGCGTGGCTTTTATAAGATGTTATATGAAAGAAGCTGTTCCACACCTAAATATACAAATTTCAGGCAACCAGTATGAAGTACTTTCTCGCTTTACTGAGCAAACCAAATTTCTTAGTCAACATAGCGTAATGGTTGCAGCTCCTTACAAACATTGTGTAAAACAAAAAACTTGGCGATCAAAAAGAGTGACGGAGAGTTTATTGCCAGTTCTTCTCGTCCGTTCTACGCCCTGGATTTGAGAACTGGCAGTAAATGTAAAATTAGAAGCATTGAATATGTATTTAATTTATTGACGTTCATAAGTGAACATTGTGTTACCTTAATAAATAAAGCCTTCCTTTCCAAGGTACCAGAGCCCTTCAGATCTAAATATAGGCTCATTATATTGATTGTCATTGTAACCTACTTTCGCATTTCTTAAAGGCATTTTAATTTTAACTGTAACTTTGCACGTGCAAAGCATTTTCAAAGCTACCAATGGTTTAAGGATATTGCTTTAACTGAGAACTATTGACTGCTTTAGTATAAATTTTATAAAACAATATTATTAGAGTCGTATTAGGTAGCGCAGAACATTTATAATGCACTATCGATCGAGATTTTGAATTTTTAATAGCTTTTACTGCGATGACATATGCGTGTTTTCAGAACTAGCCTTTTTTTACCCTAACACCTAATCTATTGATTTGTGCAATATTAATTTTAATAAAATTTCCTTCAATAAATATGGCATTTCAAGCATGCTCTGCCAGCAGGCTCTACTTTAATTGTTAGTACTGATTAATTTTCATTTTCTATCTAAATTAATGGATAATCTTTTTTATTCCATTACACATTGCTTCCAATAATATTTTATAGAATTATGAGTGAGGTTTAAGTGCGACGCGTTTAGCACCGGAGGTCCCGGGTTCGATTCCCAGAGTAACATGATTTAAAAAAATGTATGTATGTATGTATGTTTCTTGGATACTTTATAATTCTGACACTGGCAACTGGACAGGTAAATTGGTGACATTTTATTTTCTTATACGAGTAAAAATTTGATAGAAGTAACAATTCACATTTTCTTTGAAATTGCGATTCCGGAAACATTTCTCATTGTTGAAATATAATTTAAAGCACATTTCAATTTCCGTGAACCCTACAATGTCTTGATGTAAAACAAATGACTGTATATTTTTTATTACATAGCAGTCCTGACCAGAGATATAACTTCATTACCCAGTCGGAATTTCGATATCTCTCCCACCCGTTAAATAGCCGAAGTGACCAGACGTGGGGAAGACATGCTTATAGAAAATTATAAACATCTCGGCGGGATTCGAACCCGTGACTCATCGGTGCGCCAACTAGCCTGTTAATTTTAATAATCGTGTATGTTAATAACACGTCAAAAGGTCTAGGATAAGCAACAAACTTTGCTATACTTACTCCCAATTCAACCGAACATAAGAAATATATGTTTGTTTGTTTGTTTGAAATATTTACTAACAAATATTATATTCAAAATACAAAAATCATTAATTCATTTAGGTAACACAATGTACACTTATGGTTATGAACGTCAATAAAAAATACATATTCAATGCTACTAATTTTACATTTACTGCCAGTTCTCAAATCAAGGGCGTAGAACGGAATATAATATAAGAAATATTGGGTTTTCGTTTAAAATGAACCAAGACTAATAAGAAACCTAATTGATCGGTCTCCTGGGCTCACGTTTATTTTGCGATCACCTGTAGCAATAGTATTTCAATCAAAGGTTGATCAGTTTATGTTTATGTAGTTTACTTTCTTAAGAAAATGTTAATTTTTTATTTTCACTTAAGGGAATTGTAATACAATGCTATTCTTATAATATACCTACGTATATATATATATATATATATATATATATATATATATATATATATATATATATATATGTATCAGTGGCGTGCCCAACATACAAGCCCAAAAGCTCGGCATGCCGACTTGAACGTAATGTGTTTATAGATAACTTATATCATAACGTATTCAAATAAGTTATATATGTCTATAAGACATATTAATTACGTTAAGGATATTAATATTTTCTTTGTATGCTTGTATAAATAATAAAAACTGACTTTTGGGCTTGTATGGTGGTCCCGCCACTGATATGTATGTGTTCGCTTTGAGCATACCTTTATTTTATTAAAGTATTGGGTTCGCACATAAATAATGAGTGATTATTACAAAATGGAAAAGACCGTATATTTATAACTTACTAGTAAAACGCCCGGGCTTCGCACGGGTGCATATTTGCTAAAATATTTTTTTTTACCCTGTGTAAAAAATATTATTTTGTTTTAATAATGAGTATCCTATGTCCTTTCTAATACCTCTAAGAATATGTGTTCGTTTCATGATAATCGGTTGAGTAGTTTTGGTGTGAAAGTATAATAAACACATTTATAATATTAGTAGGGATGTTATTTATTTCCGGAAAGTCGGAATCCACACATCTCTGCCTACCTGGCAAAGAATGAAGAGCGTCTGTCATCCGTCTTTTTTTGGCTTTCTATCTTCTATCTTATAATTTGGCTTTTTTTGGATCTACGACAAAATTTTTATCGCTCATCTATTTACGAGTATAATTATTATCACTTTTTTCTTTTATTTCCGGACCTTAAATTAGTTTCCTGTAGGCTGTAAAATATTGCAATGGCGGCTATCCATTTTTGGCTGTTAACCATCGATTTAATTACTACTTTTGTTAAATCATGCTACGTTCTATATTCACAGAAATGTGAAATATGTCATATGAATTTTTTTTACAAAATAACTCGCAGCGAGTATATATATTTATATAGAACATCAGTCAATGATGCGCTGTCGACCTACTTTTTACTTCCAGCATACGGAAACCCGAGGACGAACGAACGTTGGTTCGTTACCCGGTCGGAATTTCGATATTCCTCCCACCCGTTTACTGTAAGTGGCCAGACGTGAGGAACACATGCTTATAGAAAATTATAAACATGTAGTTGTTTTCCAAACGCGCCAACGAGCCCGTCAATATACGAGTATTATCCTGATGGTAATTTCTCACGGCTTAATAGCTCATTTACCGGTAGCCTGGGCTGATTATAGCCTTGCGGCTTGATGGTAACCACCATTCTTATACTTCATTTTAAACCAGCACCGCGTCCCGGCTTCACACGTGTGCAATGTAAATATACTATACATAAAACTATGCCTATGCTACTCGCTGATAATTTAGCTTTATATTGGTGAAAGATTTTTTTAAATCGGTCCAGTAGTTTTTGAGTTTATTCATAACTCAAAAATCAAAATTTCCTCTTTATAATATGAGTATAGGTATAGTATAAATAATATATATTTATATATAAATACTAGCGACCCGCCCCGGCTTCGCACGGGTCTAGATTTTTTGACAAAAAAAAGCAGGGTTGTATGTATTTTTTAATGCCACATTATAAAAAAATAAAAACAAAAAATTTAGGTGTGGACTACCCCTAACATTTAGGGGGATGAAAAATAGATTTTGGCCGATTCTCATAGATACCGGATAAGCACAAAAAATTTCATCAAAATCGGTCAAGCCGTTTCGGAGGAGTATGGCAACGAAAACTGTGACACGAGAATTTTATATATTAGATATATTTTTTAATAAAGAGTATAATTAAAATTTATTTAGATATATCAAATCAACGATTTTACATTACAATTATATAAATTTTTAAAATATATAAATTATCAAATTAATGCATAATTACTATTGTCTTTTATTAACGCGAGTATCACACATTTAAATAAAATACTGTAATAAATCGCGTTTTAATCCGGTATACAGTATTTTATTTTAATGCATAATTATTTTATATATTATGTATAGAAATGGCTAAATGTTCAAAACTTTACCAAGCATTATAAGTTCTACAAGTTACTAGTCTCTCCGCTATTGTTGCACCTGACACCTCCAGCCACGAGAGATGAAATCCCTTGTTAATTAGTTAACATTTAATGAGTTAACTCTATATTTAGTGTACATCTTGATCTCTATTAACGGGCTTGTTGGCACCTACCTTTTGCACCGATGGATCGCGGGTTCAAATCCCACCGGGACGTGTTTATAATTTTCTTGAGGCATATTACTCCATCTGGTCACTTCGGGCATTACACGGGTGGAAGGAATATTGAAATTCCGACTGAGAAATGTACCACAGTTCATAGATGTAAAAAAGTGTAGTACACATTGCGCGTTTCGGTCAGATCTATGGATTCATCATATCGAAATCAGTACAATTTTATTTCAAAATTTCTGAATTTTAAGCTACAAAAAGGAAAGTAGAATAATAGCTAATTGGTTCAATGTAAACAGGGACTAAAATAGCTTTTTAATTCCTAGAGATTAAAAATTATTTAAATTTGAAATGTGGACATTGTTACTGAATGTTTCTTATTGATCCTAATTGTATGTAAATAAATAAACGTACTTCATGAATTACACTTACTTATTTTCTCATAGACGTGATAAAAAGTAGAGTTTCCACTTCGGGAGCGGCACTAATTTAAACTCGAGTGATGTACTAATACAAAATTGGGATTGGTATGTTTCAACTTAAATTGGTGCATCTTTTTCATTCCTCGCTCCATTCTCGCTTTAAAAAAGTAGTTTTCCCCCTTGGTAAACAATCATACAGTGGAGGCCACGTCTTGGTAGCCGCAGTGTGGGAAGACCGCCTGCGCGCTGGAGTGACGATCTTCGAAAAGTGACGGGAAGACATTGGATGCGAAGAGCAGGGGACAGAAGAAAATGGCGCGCTTTAGGAGAGGCCTACGTCCAGCAGTGGATGAATACAGGCTGAAGAAGAAGAAGAAGAAACAATCTACTATTATAACTCTGAGTTGCCTTTAACATTTAAAATATACAAGAAGCTTTATTCATTTAATTTCTAAAACATTCAGAACGGTGTCTGATTCAGCTATTTAAGTAAACAACCCGGAGAAACTAAACTAACATTGTATCGGAAGTGAACATACGGAAGTGAAGTGAACGTACAGTAAATCAATTATAGCTGGCATGAATACTCATAGAGCTAAAACTTTCTATTACTTAGGCGACTATTAGTGCGTGGCACCTGCACATACACCCGCGAGAGGAACTCAGGGCAGTCTATGAAGCCATTCATTATGGTCCGGGAGCCTGCAACGTTTGGAAAGTAAGAATTTTAGGTCAGCTGATTTTGTGATATGTCGTTCATCTTGCTTTTTCGGTTAGAGTCTGGGCTGTCTGGCAGGCGGTAGCGGTTGCGTTCGTTTGTGCGCAACCTACCTGTCAGGTGATAATTCTGGATTTTAAAAGCATTTTAAGACGCGTAATTTTTAATTTTTTGTTTTTAAATAAGTCTACCTGACATACTTTTTTTATTGCCAGACATTTCTGACGTTGCTAATTATGTGCCATACGCGATTTTTTATTTATTTTTTATAAAAATTTCAAAGTATTTTAGAATGTCTGTAATTTTAATATTATGTTATTTAAAGATAATAAAAGCTTGAAATTAATTTGCCAGACATTAATTCGATTGTTAAACCTTGAAAATAAAATAAAAAAATCATGAAAAGTATTGCAGTTCGAGAAGGACAGTTGGAGAATAAGACAGAGAACCATTGAAATTTTAAGATTAAATTATAGTAGGTATAATATATATATTTATATATATAAAAGATAAAATTAAATATATAAATTTGTACTAAGTGATGGTAAGAAACACCTCCGTTACTAAGACTTTTCCTTCTGCTATCATTCTTACACTCTAAAATAGAACAGTACGGCATAGTTACGAAAAAAAGTAATTTTATGACTCGACCGACTCAACGCAGTGTTATGACTAGACATGAGTTCGATATACCAAAACGTCACTTATAACGGTTATGTGTTACATACCATACCATATCGATATATATCAAAACTTGTCAAAACCATAACTAGCGCGCGAAAACATGATAATAAGTTATATTAAAACTCAATAACCACCATAACGAACAAAACACAAACGATATAAAACTTCCATATTCGTTATATCTCTTTCTAATTACATATTAGTGTACTGGTGTAAAAGAGATGAAGCGAATATGTCATAACTTACAAGGTTATGAATAAGGTTTAGTTTCTTTGACATTTAAGCAAAGTTTGCCAAGTTTAAAATATTATCAGGAAATAATATATTAAGTAAATTATTATTTTTAATCAAGATACTAAAAAATATGCTTAACAATATTTTTCTGATAAAATTGTTTTTGACTAAATAATTACAAATAATTTCAATTGTGTCAAATTGATTTATAGTAACAATTAATAGTAACAAAGACAAAATTCTAAATAGTTGGTCAGGCGATCGACAAGTGGAGTGAAAGACAATTTGAGTTCGTTTCTAGTTTGCCCATATCATGTTAACGTTTGCAAACCTTACTAATTTATATCGATATCTGAAAACGGTTTTCGATATCGATATGAAAACTGTATATCGGTTACATAACCGTTTGTGAATAAAAACGAAAACGCCCATATCTAGTTATGACGCGACTGTGATGGTTTTAGCCTCAGATTAAATAACAAAGGCAGATGGAACGTACGGAACAAATCTATGACGCCGCTTGTCATTTCATGTTTGCGTGACAACTGTCAGCGGCACTGTAGGGACACGTGCATTTTTTAACCGACTTCAAAAAAGGAGGAGGTTCTCAATTCGTCTGTATGTTGTTTTTTTTTTTTTTTTTTTGTATGTTTGTTACGCGATAACTCCGCAAGTTATGGATGGATTTGGATGATTCTTCTTTTGTTTCGTAGGGGATATTTCAGAGGTGGTCCCATATAATTTTTATCGAAATTGGTTTGGTGCTTTTTTAGAAAATCAACAATAACAAAAAAAATCTTATACGTGGATGATGTTATGGTTTGTAGTTCCTTTCCGGCGCTGTCTCATTTGAGCAGCACGTTTAGTGGTAGGTCTACTAAATTATTATGTAAGGATTAATGAATTTAAAAAATACACTTCCTACAAACATTTTGAAAAAAAAATATTTTTAAGCAAAAAACAAAAACCGACTTAAAAACTATAACTAAAAAGTAAAAAATAATATTTTAATTACTTCAAAGCATTATTTATTAAAAGTTATTTTTGGAGTCGGTGCCAGCAAAGAAGGACTGTTTAATCCTGCTTTTGCAACTTTTCGAACGGTACGGAGCGGCATCGGTTGGGTGGCACCGACTTCAAAAATAACTTTTAATAAATAATGCTTTGAAGTAATTAAAATATTTTTTTTTACTTTTTAGTTATAGTTTTGAAGTCGGTTTTTGTTTTTTGCTTAAAAATAATTTTTGTGCGTGTAATGATACCACAAATAGTTAAAAATCCCTATATTTTTGAAATATTATTTTTTATTAAAGTAGTATTTTTGGATAGACAAATAATAAAATAAACATTTAAATGTTTTATGTTTGTTTTTATATTTATAAGTTAACAGTATAAATTACAACTTATAAAACTGTCACAAATACAAAACAATAAGATAATACCATTAATTCGATTTAAATAAAAAAAAATCATGATTATTATTTATTACTAGTGGACCCCGCAGACGTTGTTCTGCCACAATTTTGGCTTCGAAATTATATAATTAAATTGACTCTAGAAAACGTTTGTATGGGAAATAGAAAAGGGCTGTTTTTAGGGTTTTCCCGGAAATTATTCGATTTTTTCTCACCTTTTAAACCTTCCCTAGACCTCCACGAACATTTCAAGACTAAGATAAGATAAAACCGTTCTGCCGTTCTCGAGTTTTAATCAGACTAACGAACAACAATTCATTTTTATTTATATAGATAGATAGATATTGTATGCATAATAAATAATAATTTATTTCCGTATAAATGGTATATTTAACCCTTAACCACCCACAAGTGTCTCGCGGGCACTATTTTACGTTCTGTTACTCATAAAACCTAATAGGGCTCACTAAATAAATCAAGGGTAAGAAGAATTATCTCTCTTTTCTTTTAAATGAAAAGAGAGATAATTCTTCTTAACTTAAAAAAAGTTTAAGTATTTTTATTTTACATATAAATTAATTTTATATATAAATTTCTAACCGTCTTTTAACAATTATAGGGTTAGATTAGATAATACGGTTTTTCATAAAAATAAATACTTTTAGGTTTTATGAGTAACAGAACGTAAAATAGTGCCCACGAGACACTTGTGAGTGGTTAAGGGTTAAATAGGGGTTGAGTCGGTCGAGTCATAAAATTACTTTTTTTCGTAACTATGCCGTACTGTTCTATTTTAGAGTGTAAGAATGATAGCAGAAGGAAAAGTCTTAGTAACGGAGGTGTTTCTTACCATCACTTAGTACAAATTTATATATTTAATTTTATCTTTTATATATATATATAATATATATATTATACCTACTATAATTTAATCTTAAAATTTCAATGGTTCTCTGTCTTATTCTCCAACTGTCTCTCTCGAACTGCAATACTTTTCATGATTTTTTTATTTTATTTTCAAGGTTTAACAATCGAATTAATGTCTGGCAAATTAATTTCAAGCTTTTATTATCTTTAAACTAGCTGATGCCCGCGACTTCGTTCGCGTGGGGTTCACTTTAAGCTGAGCTTTTGAGCAAGCTTTCTTCAAATGACATATCCTCCTCCACCCTCTGTACTTGGTGATTTCTTTTGGGAAAGAGCTATCAAATTAGCAATTGACGGTTTCTTTTGCATCATGTTATCGACATGTTTAATGGTGGTTGAGATTGGGGTTCGAAGGATTATTTGAAATTCAATAGTTGAAATAATTAACCTAACTTTAGGGAGATTCATATTAATTAAATTTTACGTGACCAAAATCCAGATATGTGTCTTTTTTCTACTAATCATAGTTCAATCGAAGATTGGATTCAATGCATTTTCTGTCTTAAATAGATGCGTGCGTTCATTTAATTGGTCATTTTCATTTTCGGACATTTTTTTAAAATTCCCGGGATTCCTGCCCGGGTTTCCGGTGCTAAATGCGGAAACCTCTTAAGATACGGAAGCAAAAAAGCAATGTCGAATAATCGTAATTCTGTTTAAGAGAAAGGATTGATGAATAGATGAAATAAATGATCTCGTAAGAAATCCTTTTTCATATAATATTTCAATAATACGTTTTCTATTTTTGTTATAATATAGTTCTTTCAAAAAATAAATAAATAAATACAAAAAAATATTTCTTTCATTTCAACTTCAGATTCGAACTCGCATCAAAAGCTACGCTATAGGACTGCATATCCACTATTCTATCCACTATTCTACGAACACATATTGAAAATGGCGAAATAATCAAACTATTTCATTTACATATCAGACTGTGATTGACATCTGACAATTCGAAAAAGTTCAACGCGAGTCAGTTTGCATTGAAATTTGGTGATATGGTGCCTTTAAAATAATATTTAAATGATGATTACTTTTCTTTCCGATAACCGATTTCGATGAAACAAAGCCTATATGTTGCCCCGGGCTTTCCTTAATTTATTTGTGTAAATTGCATTAAAATCGGTTCAGTATCTTCGGAGATTAGCGTGAACAAACAGACAGACAGACAGACAGACAGACAGACAGACAAGAATCTTAAAAATTGCATTTATGCATTCTGCTACCCTTCTTTTATCACCCCTCTTAATTTCTGGTAAAAATATTTAGTGAAGCGTAATTTCGATCCTACTCTTTTATTATATGTATAGATATAGATTACATAATATTAAAATTACAGACATTCTAAAATACTTTGAAATTTTTATAAAAAATAAATAAAAAATCGCGTATGGCACATAATTAGCAACGTCAGAAATGTCTGGCAATAAAAAAAGTATGTCAGGTAGACTTATTTAAAAACAAAAAATTAAAAATTACGCGTCTTAAAATGCTTTTAAAATCCAGAATTATCACCTGACAGGTAGGTTGCGCACAAACGAACGCAACCGCTACCGCCTGCCAGACAGCCCAGACTCTAACCGAAAAAGCAAGATGGACGACATATCACAAAATCAGCTGACCTAAAATTCTTTCTCGAAAACGTTGGTACCTCCTATACTATTAGTTTAATCAAAAATATAATATCGCTAGTCTTGCGGCTCACGTTCAAGGATCTCATATTATAAAAAGCCAATCTTTCTTCGTATGAAAGCAATGTCTTACATTTGTGATCACTGTATGACAGCTGATACAAGAACCTTTTCTGAACTCTTTCTAGTCTAGATATATGTACAGCATACCTCGGTGACCAGACACAACTATTGTACTCTAAAACACTTCTTACTATGCTATTATAAACCGGTATCAATATATTTGGATCTCGAAAAGACTTAATTTGTCTAGATATAAAACCGGAGAGCCTATAGCTTTTATATCATCATAATCATCATTCATAGCTTAATAGAACGGCAATTTCATTAAACTTTCCATCCTTTCATAAACGCGTACTTGTTAAATTTTTAATTAAAATATACGATCGAATACACATATACGTAAAAATTGATGAACTGCTGTATCAATGGGCTCAGTAATGAGACTTAATAAAAATTTAGCAAAACATGAGTTTATTTGATTCGACAGGCTCCAACGAGGCGCGTCAATTGCATATTCTCCTAACGGATAACCCTATACATTGCACTTCGAATACTACCAATTAAAGGTCCTTCAGTATGCAAAACGCCGTGTTTACTTGTTTTTATGTAGTTTTTTGGAGGTAACCAGTTATTTAAAAATATATATAAATTTTCTAAATGGTTGATTCCTTTTTTTTTTCTTTTCATTTATTTTCTTATAAGAAAACCACAAAAATAAGAAATAATGAATGGAAGCTTGCATCTCCTCGTGAGATATTAATTATTCGATTTTGTTCCGATACTAATGGATAGATAATTTAAAAAAGATAATTTTGCAAGTTTTATTATTTGTTAAAAGACCAATATTTGGTTTTTAAGGAAATTTATTCAAAAATCTGTGCATATTCTCTAGTTTACTCACGCGTAGTATATCGGTATTTAGTATGGCGTAAAATTTCTCAACGCTATTTGCTCCGAGACGCGCTTTAAAAACTATATTTTTACCATTATGTTCTACAAAGATAAAGAGTAAACAAAAATGAAAACCAATGTAATATTGGATCTACTACGTAGAATTATTAATGACGTCAGCCGTTATTGAACCTCTCTCCTGGGCCCTACGCTTGCTACGCGACCACCTGTAGCAATAGTATTTTTATCTCAAATATTCAACAACAGCTAACTGGTTTCCTGTAAACAGGGATTAAATAAGCTTTTTAATCTCTAGGGATTAAAAGTGATTTGAATTTGGAATGTGGATATTGTTAGTAAATTTTTCTTGAAAAAGTTACTGGCTGTCAAAAAATAATACCCGCGCGAACCAACTAAAAAAAAAAGTTTCTGTAAAAGTAAGAACGCGCAAAACGCATTCTTTCTTTTGTTACGGTCCCAATAAAATTGTTTTAATGCAATTTCATAATTGTTTAAAAATAAACGTTACCAAATAATTATTTCTATTTCTTATTGTTCCTAACTGTATGTAAATAAATAAACGTTATTCTACTTCATGAATTACACTTAATTATTTTCTGATAGAGGTGATAAAAAGTAGCTTCCACCTCGGGAGCGGCACTAATTTAAACTCGAGTGATGTACTAATTCAAAATTGGAATTGGTATGTTTCAACTTAAATTGGTGCATTTTTTCATTGACATAGTATTAAAATTTAATAGGATATGCGTATTTATACCATACGGATGTATAGTTTTTTTTTACATTTTATATACTGATAGACAAACATGAGGTACACTTGATAGTGGGTCTAGGTGCTACCTTAGCCACAGAACATCAGTCGATGATGCGCTGTCGAACTACGTTTTACATCAAGTATTCGGAAATCCATAGTCTAAGACCAAAACGAGCAATATGCAATTCACGGGTTTTCCATTTATAAACGGTGGTTCGTTATCGTTACCCGGTCGGAATTTCGATATTCCTTCCACTCGCTTAATGCAAGAAGTGACCAGACGTGATTAATGTCTTCCTATACTACGAATGCTTATAGAACAGAATCGGAGCGCAAGGTAGATGTGAAGAAATAGGTACGCCAACGAGCCCATCAAAACTACTGGTTGCCGTCTCTGCCTCTGCAAGGAACCTTAAGGCTTAAAGTTAAACGTAGTTAAACATGTTGCAACTTAATTGAATATAGAACTTGTCAACAAATGGAAGTTATGGAAGCTCATAGAAAGGTCATCAGTAACATGATACAAAACGATCACTTTTGCAATTATATTAATTGAAGTGAGTTCTCAGTCTATTGGGACATGGCTCCACGCATGCGTACGTACGTAGATATATGTTAAGAAGAGAGATAGTGTTAAAACATCCGTTGTGTTAGACGGTCGCGATCTTTCGGTGTGATTTCCCTCCTAAAGTTCGCGTTTGAATAATAAAGAAGTTATAAGACTTGCATAGTGTAATCGTAAGTTTAGAAACATTAACAGGAACTCATAAAGTATACAAATGTCTTTAGGATCTTTAACATGGCTATATTACAATACTTAAGTAGTTATACGATAACTAATTTCCATTAAATTAGGGTTTAAAATTTTTAAAAATTCATCATATATAATAATTAATTGTTAAATTATCATAATTATATATTACATATTATAAATTAGTGATAGTTATTTTATATTATGAAATTGATAACTACGAGTAAAAAAAATGAAATACTTAAAAACAATAAGCACAAATTCAAAATAAAAATACGCTTTCATGGAAGTGACATCTTAGAGAAAATAAATTATTTATAATTGCAAACAAAATAGAATCTCGGAATCAAATAAACAACGTTTATTATATGCATACAACAACTAATTTTTTATATACATAAAATTTCATGGAAGTGAAAATCTAATTATTACTTATATGAACAAATTATATAAATATATCTTAGTTAAATCATTCGTAGCAAACACTTTACACGTACATTGAAGTGAATCTTGCCTTAACTTATCAAAACTTTGGCCGAATACTCAATCGCTAATCAACATTGAGTTGAACTTAAAATTAGACTCTCGTAAAATTAAAGTCATTTTGAAAAGCTCTTAATTGTGAATGTTTCAGTAGCCATTCCGTGGTTAGTTAAGTCATAGTTGTTTGATTAAACGTTTTAATAAATTCTCACTTCTGTGAAAATGGCCTTATTTTATTTTACCTAGATTAAATTACTTGGAGCATTTGAACATTTTCAATGAACCGAAACCTAATACATACATACATATATATTACGCCTCTTTCCCATTGGGGTAGGCAGAGATCACGGAATTCCATATGCTCCGATCCTTACATACCACTTTCGCTTCTTCTACTTTCATCAATGCTTTCATACACACTCGACGGTTACGAGTACTTTTGATCTGGCCCTTTTGCAGAACGTCCCCGATCTGATCGAGGTACGTTCGCCTAGGTCGACCACTCCCGACTCTCCCACTCACACCAGTTTCATAAATCTTTTTTGTTTCCCTACTTTCATCCAAATTAAAAATAATAACTTGTCAAAAATCTGGGCAATTGCGATGTTGTTGAAATTGTAAAGTACTAAATGAAAGGGCAAATTGCTTTTCTTATTGCGAATGTGGCGTTTGCGAATCTTTTAATATTTTTTGTAACTACATTGTTTAATAACATAATATTTACGTCTCTACGTATCAATTACTGATATTAGGTAGAAAATTCATCTTTCATAAGATTGAGATGAAAAAAATATATATTGTATCGATCTATTATTTGAAACATGCAGAACTGTTTTAATATATACATTATACGTACCTTTAAACATTTATTGTTTGAAGTAGCCACACGAAGAGAACGCGGTTCACATATAGGTGGATTATAAATAGCAAAAATCGAATCCGCGACATATAGATGAAGGTAAATTTTATAAAAAACTAGCTGTTTGCAAATGCCAGGTCATGTAGAAAAGTGTTTGGCTTGGAATATTCGGGGGCGTATACAGAACATCTCACCTAACATCACAATCGGATGAATAGTTTTTTACATATAAATATATGTATTTTTGTGTTAGATATCGACACACGAGCAAGAGGTTCACTTGATGGAAGCCACAGCCACAGAACATCAGTCAATGATGCGCTCTCGATATACCTACTTCCATTCGGAAATCCATATTATACTGAAACATTCCATTTAGGAATGGTGGTGCGTTACCCGGTCGGGATTTCGATATTCCTCCTTCCCGTTCTATGCCCGCAGTTACCAGACGTGCGGAAGACATGTTTACAGAAAATTATAAACATGTCGTGCCGGTGGGATTCGAACCCACGACCCATCGATGCGCAGGACAAAAAATGTCCTTCAAAAGCACATAAAAGTTTGGGGTGTCTAGCAGAATGACCAGAGTTGTGAACGTCTGCTCAACAACATAAGCCAGGGCCCGTTTACAACACACACACACACACACATTTACACCTGTAGACTTCAATGCATCGCATGTAGCTTAAGCTGTAAAGTTTATTATTTTGTGTGCTACTGTGTACGTGGTTCGTTTGTAATTGTGTCTATATCTTTATTTATTTATTTATTTAAGTCTGCCAACGTTTGCTTACATTGTTACATTACAGTTACATAGGTACTTAAAACTAACACAAATTTAAATGTAGCAAACAATTAAAGGCAAACACAGCATGCACCAAACATAACGAAAAACAAAATAATTAATTAATTATTTTGAAAGGGTTTATTAAATTTCGTGGATATCTTGCTGGAACGCGAATTTGAAATTTATTTAAAAGTTGGTGGCAATCGATTTTGTTATTAAACAATTTAGATATGAAAAGTAAATCTATTAACATTCGCCGCTTTTCTTAAGATAACATATTAAAGTGTGACAATCGTGTTACATATGATGGTAATGTTTTTTTTTGAGATCTTAGCATTCATATTAAATCAGTTTCTCGAAACAATGTATTTAAACAAGTAAATACTATTTGGTTACTTCGACTTAAACGTATGTCAGCTTATATATTCCCATAAACCTATGTATTGTATACAACAAGAGGTCTTGGAATCACAACTTATATGTAATAATATTATTAAATTACCACTGCAATATACTGGGTTTGCATTTTAGTCGCAAATATATCAAAGGCGCATATGCAACTGGATAATATGATGTCTGACCAACTTTTTGGCAAAGGTCCGTTAAATTCATTATTATCTTTCCCCTTGAATGAACCAGGCTAGGAGCTGCTGACTTTAGCGTGTGATATATCAGCCAACTTATGGTTCCCGCGGATTCGTAGGGTAAAATACAACGGTTCAAAAAGTAATTTCTACTTTCTTAATACAACATTAAATACTTATAAAACAATGTAAAACAAGAACGTTTTTTTTGAAGATTTTGCTTTGTTTGATATATAAGAACAGGAATTAATAGTAGGTACATAGTGCCGCCATAAAAAGAGAAGGTACTCAGCGTATGTCAAAGCGATTGAATGCCCTGACGCTAGACATGGGTAACGCAGCGAAATTCCCAGCGCCAACTCAGCAAATCAGGCGCAGTGTAGTGCATCGGCTCCTTGAGTCAACTCAAAATTCCGCCACGACGCAACAAAATGGGACGCGCAAAGCGAGCAGTGAAACCTCCGAAACGCACGCAACCCCACGCTCATAGTTCACTCAGTGAGTTAGGGACTGCGCCTTGTGCCAACACATTATGAATGCGTGAGTTGACTCACCCTGCGCAGTGAAGCGTGCCGACGCAATTACGCGGCGCAGCGCAGTGTTACACATGTCTACCTGACGCTGTATCTTCAGTAGTCCCTTATTCCTCATAATTTATTTTTATTGTGTGTCCGTTTTTTTAATGTTTGATATCGACAGATGAGTATGAGTTTCACTTGATGATGGGTACACACAGCCATAGAACATCATTCAATAATGTGCTGTCGATCTAATTTATTTTGAGTTCTCAGTCTATGGATTTCTGAAGGGAACCGAAACGCGCATTGTTCACTTTATAGATTTTCCATCTTTAAACACAACAGTCGGAATTTCGATATTCCTCCCACACATTTAGTGCTTGAAATGACCAGATGTGGGGAAGACATGTTTACAGAAATAAACATGTCCCAGCGAGATTGAAACCCACCAACCGTCGGAGCCCAAGTTAGGTGTTCTACCATAAGCGCCAACAAGTCCGTGAAATGTTTAAAACCACCGGTTCAGAATTTTGCTTCCACCGAGAAGTGCCTTTCGATAATTACTCTGTTGTAAAAACTAAAATACAAATTACAATAAATAATCTGTTTGTTCTTAACAAAAATAAATATTAGATGATATCACATAAAGACAGGGTATTCACAAAATCGATAATAATGAAACGTGCTACAAAGAATCGAATCCTGGCGTGATCTGCGATAATAGAAGCACGGCTTCCATCGGAAAACGAAACCGAAGTCTGCACCAAACCTTCATCATATAGACTTAACACGCAGCCCATAAAGACTCGATTACAATATAGTATAGCCCATGTGGGTATTATTTAGGTGGTGCATACCGGTATTCTAATCACGAGATTAACCACTACAGTACTGCTCTCTATTGTAACAAATTCAAAATCATTTATTCATTTAGGTAACACAATGTACTCTTATGAACTTAAGAACGCCAGTTCTCAAATCAGGGGCGTAGAACGGAAGAGAAGAACTGCCAATAAACTCTCAGCCACTCTTTTTATTCGCCAATTTTTTGTTTTACATAATATTTGTAAGGCGCTGCAACCATTACACCATGTTCCACATGACATATTTAAGTAATTAACTATAATAATAAAAAAATATAATCGAGAAAAAAAACAAAGATTTGTCCTCTATCAGCAGTAGGCATGGTGAAATAGGAGCACGCACTTACATTCTCGTGGGAACAACACGCAAATACATAGTCGAAATAACTAATATCACCGCATACAACAAATGTGTACCTACCTACGTTTATTTGTTTTATTTCTTCCTAGTTAGGTTAGAATTCGTCAGAGAAATATAAACTACAGAATCTGTCAAATAATACTTAAATATATGCGCGCTGACAATGATATAAAAATGATTTATTCACATTAATGTAAATTAATCATCAAATCCAAAATAAGGCTTTGTTTTTGCCGCTTTTTTACTTCTATATTTTACTTCACTTTTCCTTATAGCTTATATATCTCCAAAACTAAAACTGACGATTCTCCACTATCAACGTCATCGTGAAATATAAAATGCAAAAAACACAACTCCAAAAGATTAACTTTATGCCGCTAAATGGTGCAAGTATATTTATGTAATTTTTTGAATTTTTCAAAAAACATATTTTTCGTTTAGTGTCAATTTAGTTTTCAAGGTGCGTTATGTTTTTTTTTAATAAGAAAATATCTTATTGAATTTTAAATAGACCGAGTACAGGCTGTTTGCACTAGATGTCAAATCTGTCGCGGAAGCTGCTGAAAGTCAGTGTGACATCCCATTTCCGCAGCGCAACGTATGTTGAGCGCCATGTTGAGTTGGACGCTGATAAGCAATACAGTGTCAACGGTACTTAATCTGAGGTGTAAACCCATGTGCCATTTTAAGAAAATTGAGTTTGAAGTTTTAATTAGGTTTTACTAAATTTCTTTTAAAAAATAACAGAAATAATAGATTTTTTTTGTAATTATTATTATAATACTAAATGTATATCGTTTTTCTTGGTAGCAATCAAAGTAACAGAATGAAGCGCATTGTTAAACATTCTAAACATGTTAGGGTTTTGTGCCCATTAGTTTTCAATATTTTTGCTATTAAAACGATAAGGTGGATCATTTTCCATACAAAAAGTCATAATTATTAACGAAGTCAGTTTAGAGTTTCGATACGAAATATTTGTGCAACTATTTACTTTCCGGGAGTTCTTTGCGATTTTTGTATGGAAAACGAACCACCTTAAATGATATATATCTTTTGAAATATGTACTTCAGCTCATAAGGAAGCGATTGGTATCAAATTTTACATTTTTATCATTTTGTGGGTTGACACTGTATTGCTTAACAGCGTCCAGTTATGGTTTTGTTACTTTTTTATTAAGTTATAAATAAGTTACTAGCGAACCCGACAAACATAGTCCTGCCAGAACGTAGGCTTCAAAAAAATCCATATAAATAGCTATTTTCCCACTTCTATTATAAAATGTCTAATATATCACTTTTAAATAAAATACTGTATACCGGATTAAAACGCGATTTATTATTTAAATTATTTATCCCGACGTTTCGGATGCTTTTCAGCAACCGTGGTCGCGGGAGACTGAAAGATGACGTCATCTTTCGTCATGACGGTTGCTGAAAAGCATCCGAAACGTCGGGATAAATAATTTAAATAATAAATCGCGTTTTAATCCGGTATACAGTATTTTATTTAAATGTGTGATACTCGCGTTAATAAAAGACAATATTAAACATATCACTTATTTACAGTGGACATCAATTATTACAAAAAATATTATAAGCGTGCGCGACTTGTGTTGTCAATTGCGGAAGATGACGGAATTCAGAAACTAATCTATTTATAAATTAATATTTTGTTCTACCGTCCAGCCCTTGAGGCTCCCTCCCCTCTTACGGCAGCCCAAGCTGAGGTACGTGTCTCGCAGGAGACGCCTTTAGGCGTGTCGTAGCAAAACCCCAAATTTCAAGGCTGAGCCACAGTGCTCGCCAATCTTGTCCGCGTTGAGCTGCCGAGGCCAGCAGAGAGATTCCATACAAAAAAAAAACGGGACATAGACGAATCCAACAAATGAAATATCATTAACATCGGTGCAGCCGTTCTTGAGTTATAAATGGTGTAACTAACACGACTTTGTTTTATACCTACTACATAAAATCAATATTCTTTTCACTTTAATAAAAACGTTCCGCAATATACATATTAATGACGATTTCTTAGGAACACCAGTCGTTATAGCGCAATTACCTTTACACGTGCTAGTTGCCACGTTGGGTGGTGCACCGTATATTCGTTCGAATGGGTTTGAATCTCGCCGCGATGTCAATTTAGAAATTTCTGTAAACATTTTTTTAGTGTGAGAAATATCGAAATGATTCAATCATGTAAGTAATACAGGTCTTTTTATATTAGATATCGACAGACGAGCATGAGGTTCATTTGATATTAGGTGATATCTCAGCCACAGAACATCAGTCAATGATGCGTTGTCGCCCTACTTCTTACTTCGAGTATTAGGAAATCCATAGACTGAAAATGCATGCAATTTACGGTATTTCATCCTATGAACGGTGGTTTGTTACCCGGTCGAGATTTCGATATTCCCCCCATTGTTGGGCAAGACATGCTTACAAAAAATTATAAACATTTCGTCCCCGTGGGATTCAAACCAATGACCCATCGGTACGCACAGCAGGTGTTCTACCGAACGCGCCAATCAGCCTTTAGAAGCCGGTATTTTAAGTTTATTTTTTTCTAAAAGGCTAGTAAAATCAACTACACCAAAAGTAATATCGATCGGGTATACTAGATCAGCAATCACACGTCTTTTAATTAGTGGATGAAAATGATGTTTAATGAGGATTCCACACTTGAGAACAATATTCAAGATTGTTTCTTAGTAGGACACAATGAAGGACTTTAAAAATCTTAGCGCTAGTAAAATTAGTGGAACTTCTCATAACGAATCCTTACGTTGTAATAATTATTTATGCATTTATACCATTGACATAGTATTAAATACTAGCGACGCGGCCCGGCTTCACACGAGTGCACTGTATATGTAATATACATTAAAAATAATCTATGTTACTTGCTGATAATGTAGCTTTATTGGTGAAAGAATTTTAAAAATTGGTCCAATAGTTTTTGAGTTTATTCATAATATACAAAATCTCCTCTTTATAATATTAGTATAGAATTAGTATAGATGTCAATGATTTCTATTTAAAAAAACATCTGAATGTATAGTCAACTCTAACTGTATTGTGTACAATGTACATGCATACTATTATCGTATTCGAACTAAGTTCACGCAACTAAGTTATATGTGTACCTACCAGATATATCAGCAAAATAATGTTCTATCTACCCCGCCTCCTTAGGGCACGGTAGCATGTTCAAACTGCAGTTTAAACCTGTATATATTAGCTAGCATACATTATAGATAATTAAAACTGTTAAATACTTTTACGTATATTAAATTCATGAAGTGACGAGAATTGAGAAAGGAATGTTGAGGTAGTTTGGGCACGTAAAGAGGACGAAAGTAGGGAACGGGACGGAAGCTGGTGTGATTGGAAGAATTGATAGTGGTCGATTGAGGCGAACGTACCTCGATCAGATCGGAAAACTTCTTCAAAAGGGCCAGTTCAAAAGTACTCGAAAGCGACGAATGTATGAAAGCATTGATGAAAGTGGAAGAAGCTAAAGTGGTATGCAAGGATCGGAGCATAGAGAACTCCGTGAACTCTGCCTACCGCAGTGGGAAAGAGGCGTGATGTACATATATATGTATAGTTTAGAATCCTCAAACACGGACGGGCTCATTGGTAGTAGAGCTGCTATTTTTTTGTAAGCATGTCTTCCCCACATCTGATAACTTCGGTCATTGAACGGGTGGGAAGAATTCCGACCGGGTAACGAACTACCATTCATAGAAGGAATAACCGTGAAGTGTTTAGGTTTCTGTAAAAAGTGGGTCAACACCGCATCATTGACTGATGTTCTGTAGCTGAGTAACCTACCATCAAGTGAAGCTCATAACACATCTATAATTTGTATGTAATTCTTAACAGGGCAGATTTGAGGGTGTGGGGGGCCCGGGAAACAAAAGAGTGGAGGCCTCCTGGCCCCAAATTATTTTCATGTTAACTAGGTATATATTAATGTTTGTATAAAGGTAAAGCACCGAAAAAAATATCAAAAGAATTTGTTTAGGTAGTAGCCTCTGATTCTAAATTCATAATACTCATTCAATTGCCAGATTGAATATAAGAATACTTTCACGCAAGTTGTTCGGGCTTGATCTCAGCAAATTATTTCCGATGTTACGCAAGACTTGATTACTATGAAAATGTAGTATGTCGGCACGAATGCCAGTAAAGTGATTTCATTGTGATTGTTTGTTAGTGCTAAAGGCAAATTTACATGATGCAATTCTTGAACATACTACAGCAATAATTTAATGCAATAATTGAAGGGCAAAAATTGACATTCAAGTATTTTAAGCAACTGTTTACATGCGGATATTATGTATTAATTACACCGCAAAAAGTATGTACATAAAACTTCTAGGACAGATCGAGAATGTTACGTGCTTTTTTCAATTCAATTGTATGCAACAGTTAAGAAACTTGCTTCATGTAATTAGGATCTAATAATAGGTAGTGATGTCATTGAACCACCCCTCTAGGACCTAGGTAACCGGTATCCCTCATGCTGCCGTCCAGCAGTTCAAGCTTTCTTTCCCCCTTTTTTATTGCGTAGGAGGTTTCTCTATTCCCCCCTCCTCGTGATAGTGCAATGCGTGGAGAGTGTGTGTGAATCAAATACTGTATTAGGTTTTTAAATCAAGAGTAAATAACTATGAATACTAATATCTCGATAGAATTCGTGATGACGTTAGAAATGTAATTGAACTGGTCTTTTGGGTCCTAAGTTTGACTTAGCGACCACCTGTAGCAATAGTAAAAATTAAAAGGTTTATTTCCCATTAGAGAGAAGGAAAATAATATCTTAGATCATAATCTAATTGGTACCTAGTACACAGAATTTCGCTTAGTATGTGATTTTTTATTTTACTTAAGTCTAGAATATTACAAACTTTAATAACATTTTAAAGGGTTTTCATACAATAAATCATATTGTACTTTAACCTTTTACTATCATAATTGCTTTGCACATTTCCGAACATAATTGGGTCAGACAAATGAATTATTTTAACTGAAGGCTAGTCTAAGAATATTTTTTAACAGGTCGCGAGGTGTAAGCTGCGCTTTGCATTTGTGTGAGTGCACTTAATTTGTATATATATAGGTGTGAATAACGGATTGAGGCGCGGGCCGTCCCCGCACCTTCCGCATTTCACCTCTTGTAGAAGTAGAATTCTTGATTAATGTTTAATTTTAATATTTTTATTTTAAATAAAATACTTTATAATGGTTTAAAACGCGGTGTATTATTTATATTATTATTCGGATGCTTTTCAGGAACCGTGGTCGCTGCAGACTGAAAGATGACAGTTGTTTGATTTGAAATTTTAATCCGTTATAAAGTATTTTATTGAAATGAGTGATACTCGTGTTAATAAAAGACAACATTATTATTATTTTACTATTGGGTTGTTCGAAAAGTGATGTCGATTTTTTTCATAGATTACGAAATTAATATAATAATAAAATAACAGATATTAATAAGTCATATATTGGCCATCTTGTTCGATGACCTTTTGCCATTTATTTGTCAGCTGCGTAGTCTCGCGTATAAAGAAATATTGGTTTTTAAAGGCAAAAAACTGAATCAACTCATTATTAACAGCTTCATCAGAATCCATTTCTTTTCCATTTAAATGGTTGTGAAGAGAGCGGAATAAATAGTAATCTGATGGTTCAAGGCCGGGGCTATATGGTGGAAAAGGCATCAATTCCCAGTTCAACTTCAGTAATTTCTGGCGAGTGATCAAAGATGTGTGTGGTCTGACGTTGTCATGACGAAAAATTACGCCTGCACGATTTGCTAATTTTGACCGATTTTTCTTAATTTCTTGTTCGAATTGTGTTAACTGATGACAGGAAACATCCCAATTGATAGTTTGGTTCCTTTGGAGTATCTTTAAATAAAGAATGTCTTGATAATCCCACCAAACACTCAGTAAAACGTTTTTTATGCCTTTGAAGTCGATTGTGTCGGTTTGTCTCGCTGGAACCGTTTCGATCGTTTTCACATGATGTTATCGTTAACAATCCATTACTTATCGCCAGTTATGATTCTTTTCAAAAATGGGTCGGTTAAGTTAGGTTTCAGCAACAAATAGCAGATTTTAATTCATCTTGTTAGATGAATTTATTGAACTCCTGAGGAACCCAAATATTGAGTTTGCTTACGCATCCAAAGTGTTGCAAATGCAAGGAAATGGTTGAATTCGATATATTAAGTTCCTCTGCTATTTCTCGTGTCGTGCTATGGGGGTTGGGTCTGATCATTGCTTCTTTTTTGGCGTCATCGACAATAGAGGGATGATCAGAGCATGGTGCATTTTAGTGATTAAAATCTCCAATACAAAAACGAGCGACCCAATGCTGGCACTGGCGTTCAGTTAGAGGATCTTCAACGTAAACATTACAAAATCAATCCGAGCTTGCACAGCGTTTTTGCCCTTTTTGAAAGTAAAAAGTAAAATGTGACGAAAATGCTCACTTTTGTTTTCTATTTTTAATTTGATCCCAAAAAAATAATTTTTCGCTAATGACACTTAATTTTCGACGAAAGATAGTTTGGAATATCAGCTGTCAAATGGTATAGAAAGTTAGAGATTCGCATCACTTCCAATACATTTTTCACTAAGGTCATCTCCCGAAAAAACGACATTACTTTTCGAACAACCCAATAGAATACCTCTGGAAAACAAAAAAAAAATTTTTAAATGTTTTTTGTTTGACTCTACTTTTGGTAATCACTCACACCAATGCAAAGCTCAGCTTACGCCTCGCGAACTGTAACACATTGCAAGCCTTGTAATACAGATACGTCTAATATGTCACTGCATCGTAATCAATTGGATATTAATACAAAAATTACAAGATTAACGTTTTGAACTATGTACCAAAAATGGAACCCTTATAAGATCACTTCGTTGTCCGTCTATCTGTCTGTCAATACAATATTTCTTAGGAACGGAGGTATCAAGTTGAAATAGTCTGCAATCTCTTGCAGCAGTGAAACCAAATTCTAAGTTGACGTAATCAAAAAATACGGCCTATTATCCTCCGGCCTCTGTTTATGCCGCATATTTTGACACTCGCAAGGGAAGAAATCCGAAAGTCGTAATTTTTTTTTTTTTTTTTTGGTATAATCTTTACTTAATTAAAAGTGTGTACGGTGCGCGAGACTTGCACTTGACCAGCGCACTTGTTTCAGCGCTCAAAATTCCGATCGTATGTTATCTTCTTCTATACATATAATAAAAGAGTAGGATCGAAATTACGCTTCACTAAATATTTTTACCAGAAATTGAGAGGGGTGATAAAAGAAAGGTAGCAGAATGCATAAATGCAATTTTTAAGATCCTTGTCTGTCTGTCTGTCTGTCTGTCCGTCTGTCTGTCTGTCTGTTTGTTCACGCTAATCTCCGAAGATACTGAACCGATTATCGTGCAATTTACACAAATATATTAAGGAAAGCCCGGGGCAACATATAGGCTTTGTTTCATCAAAATCGGTTATCGGAAAGAAAAGTTATCATCATTTAAATATTATTTTAAAGGCACCATATCACCAAATTTCAATGCAAACTGACTCGCGTTGAACTTTTTCGAATTGTCAGATGTCAATCACAGTCTGATATGTAAATGAAATAGTTTGATTATTTCGCCATTTCCAATATATGTATTCGTAGAATAGTGGATATGCAGTCCCATAGCGTAGCTTCTGATGCGAGTTCGAATCTGAAGTTGAAATGAAAGAATTTTTTTTTTTGTATTTCTTTATTTTTTTTTGAAAGAACTATATTATAACAAAAATAGAAAATGTATTATTGAAATATTATATGAAAAAGTATTTCTTATGAGATCATTTATTTCACATTTTCATCAATCCTTTCTCTTAAACAGAATTACGATTATTCGACATTGCTTTTTTGCTTCCTTATCTTAGAGGTTTCCGCATTTAGCACAGGAAACCCGGGCAGGAATCCCGGGAATTTAAAAAAATGTCCGAAAATTAAAATGACCAATTAAATGAACGCACGCATCTATTTAAGACAGAAAATGCATTGAATCCAATCTTCGATTGAACTCTGATAAGTAGAAAAAAGACACATATCTGGATTTTGGTCACGTAAAATTTAATTAATATGAATCTCCCTAAAGTTTCTTTTTAAAGTCAGGTTAATTATTTCAACTATTGAATTTCAAATCATCCTTCGAACCTCAATCTCAACCACCATTAAACATGTCGATAACATGATGCAAAAGCAACCGTCAATGACTAATTTGATAGCTCTTTCCCAAAAGAAATCACCAAGTACAGAGGGTGGAGGAGGATATGTCATTTGAAGAAAGCTTGCTCAAAAGCTCAGCTTAAAGTGAACCCCACGCGAACGAAGTCGCGGGCATCAGCTAGTCCTTAAATAACTTATGTTGCATTTACATATTTATCTTAGAACAGTAACGCAAACTGCTATACATACATATATGTACTTAGTGAACTTTAAATTAATTACTAATAATAACATACTATGTTGGCCATGTCATCCCATTTATACATTATGTTGTATTATGTACTGGAATACAAGACCTAAGTTTTACTTGATTTGGACCGAAAATTTATATAATATTTAGTTTTATTTTGTTTGTTAAACTTTTAATTAACCAGATAGTATCACGTCTGATCTCGTGGTGTGATTATTTTTAATGTAATGGTTTAAAACCAGCATGAATATTAATATTCTAAATATTTTTATCACAATATGCTGAGTTCTTTAACTCTTTTTATTAAATTTATGTAATAATTATAGCCATAACTTATGTGGCATCTAATAATTGTTTTCTCTATCTCTCTATTACTTGCTAATTAGTAATCGAGCATGAGGTTCACTTGGTCATCATTCAATGATGCGATGTCGATCTACTTTTTTACTTCGAGCATTCGGAAGTCCATAAACTGCAACCGAAACGCGCAATATGTACTTCACGGTTTTTCCACCTATGAACGGAGGTTCATTATCCGGTCGGAATTTCGATATTCCTCCCACCCGTTCAATGCAGAAAATTATAGATATGTCGTCCCGGTGGGATTCGAACCCACGACCCATCGATACGCACAACAGGTTCTACCGAACGTGCCAACGAGCCCGTCAAAAATCAATTGCTGAGTGCCACCTAGTACGAGTAGAATCCCATTAGTAGGACATTTATTATCATTTTCTATAAACATGCTTCCCTACGTCACTACGAAACTTCGGGCATTTAACTAGTAGGATGAATGTCACAAATCCAAGCAAAAAACCTACCGTTCAAATGTAAAATCTCAGCTCAGCTCAACGAACCTTTACCTAGTAATGCGAGTAGTCCGGGCGTAGCACGCCTAAGCCGGACCAATGGATATATATTCGAATTTCCAATGTATTGTTTCGTACGTAACAACGGGATTTCCGTGAATAAGAACTCAGCGATGCAAATGCCATGTCTAAAATTGATACAAACGTTGCAACGAAATAGCGGCGAATACGGGCACTCGTACAAATGATTTAAGTTATTTGATGGCATCTCGAATTCAATATGTTACTAGTTGGCTGGTCCAGTTCTAATTTTCTGTAGAGGATTTTATGTTGATACTTAGTACACTAATTTAATTTTCTTATCGCAAGGAATTAGAGAGAATGGAAATCTAGAAATCTAAGTTATGACAATTTTAATCGATTTTAGTTTTAATCATTCTAGGAATAATTAATATTCGTAGTTTGAAATACAACTTTTTTACATGGCTGTTGAACTTTGAGAGCGTGACGTGTTATAGGGTTACACCCATTGTAGTGCTGAGATTTTCCAGTGAGAAATCGGATCGTCAAGTACAAAATAAATACTGAATGGTTCATTTGGAGAAATGTATTTAAAATTTCAAAAAAACAATATTTAAATAAAAAATGCGAAATTTAATACCTATCTTCATGTTCCCGCCTAGTTTATGGGTCGCTTCAAAGAAAATTGTATACAAAAGTTCCTAATTAGCAAACATACTTTGAACGCGAACTTGGTGGCATGTGAGAACGCGGCCTAAGATAGGCGCTTAATTAAAGAAAAATCGAAAAAACTCCCTAGAATGATACGTTAAGAACCTCGTGATCATGAATCATAGAGATATTACAAATTCTCTATAAAAGTTGGAGCTTTGATTAAAATTTAACTCCCATAATTGGGTGAAGTGACACGTAATGCCAAGCGTCTCAGCGAAAATTCTTTGAAATTAATTCCATTTCAGCTTTTGTCATTTTAATAAGTAGAGGTATTTAATATCGCAAGTATTAATAACAGGTATTTAAGCACAGTGATTTCTAATTTTGATAATCTTATGATATTACTTAGCATTTAGCCACACTTTAAAAAGGAAAGCATTGTATTATTATTTACAAAATAATGGTCATGACATCCTGATACACCGAAGGAATAGTACTAATTTAGTAATTAATATTAACTTTGGTTTATTCTTTAATCCATAAACTTAATTATGATACACTTCCATTACTCTTTCTATACCAATTTCAAAATTATTGGCAGAACAAAAAGTACAAAGGTATGTATGTATAATGTATATACATGTACAAATTTGGTTGGCCATAATTAGTATTAAAAACATAGGAAGTGGCATGCTAAAATCGAACTAATTTAAGTCTAACCATGTACTTATATGATCTTCCTTTGGTACAAAACAAAGTGGTCCTCGTGGTCAGATAATGCACGTTTGAAATTACAATAGTAAGTTTTGACGAGCTCGTTGACGCGTTCGCGACGGGGGTTCGACTCCCAACGGGACGACATGTTTATAATTTTCTGTATGCATGTCTTTCCCACATCTGGTATGTTCGGGTGGGAGCAATATCGAAATTCCGACCGGGTAATAAACCACCATTCATCGATGGATAACCCTTGAAGTGCACATTGGGCGTTTCGGTCTCAGTTTTTTTCGGGCGTTTTTGAATGCTCGAAGAAAAAAGTAGGTAATCAGCGCATCTTTGACTGATGTTTTGTGGCTGAGGTATCATCTACCATCAACATAATCTAGATATCTAACATAAAAAATACAACATATGGTTAATAATGTTATTCGTTTGTACAAAAATTGTCGTTAAAGCTTATTTCCTAAACTTACAAGTACTACGCAGTTGAAAACATGCGTTTATTTTTCCTAACAAAGGAACATATAGAGATTTTTAAGCCGAGGTACATATATTCAAATAACAGTATAAAATTGTTTCCTAATACTTTTCTCTCCTAATATTCTAGTTAAAAAATAAAAAAAAATATTTGTTTGATTAGCAAATAAAGTAAAGATAGGCTTAGCTTGCTATGACGATGTTATTCGTCGCTTCAGCGGCTAGCTTTCATATAAGTTTACAACATATTGTAACAAAAAGGTCAATCCTGTAATATCATAATCATATCGTGCTTCGAATTCAATCTGGGCTTACATTTATAAACACATTGGCGCCAAAGAGTCTCGACTAATGGGCGGCTCTATTCCTTTTCTGTATCTTTTTATGAAAACATGCTCAGTAGTTCACAAAGAAAATTGCACCTTATACAGCAGTTACATAACTTATTTTCCCACAAAACTTAATAATGTAAAATTGATATTGGAATATAAGAATTTTATGCTAGGAAATAAGCTGTTTCATTATCGAATTTTTATATTAACTATTATTCGTTAGTAGCGTGTAACGATATTATCAAATCTTAAAGGTTTGTTATTATTTTTGTATGCAAGTCAAATTGCAATGAAATCTTATCATTAAGCTGATAATAGTCTTAATAATAAATTAATTTGACGAATAACCTTCCTGTTACGTAATGGAAGATATGAAATTCTATTAATTTGATTAAACTCTTTAATATTTAATCGATGTAGGTAAAATTTAAATCAAGTTTTATAGAAGATAAAATTATAAACACTTGGTATTTCGAAGTACAACAAAAGAAAGGGTGAGGCCAAACGAGCGTAATTTTTCGAGTTGAGTTGAGTCTTGTAATTTACGCTGCATTCGGTTTCACACAAAAGTCCTGTTTGTGCCCCACGGCGACGAAATTGAAACAGCGATACCCTCATAGCGAGAACTTCATTGCACATCGGCAATATATATTTATAACTATGTGAAAATTTCACACACATTAATTTATAGAACGGTAAAGCAATTTCGAGTACAAAGAAGGCAAAAGCCTGTGGGATATTGGATTTAGTCGGACGTTGAATTTAATATATGGCTCTTTTAAATACAAAATTAATAGTGGGTTGAATATACAACCATAGTTTACACAAATACCAATTTAATTGAGTTTTTATCTCTATAAAAATTAATGAAATATCATTATATGAGTATTTTAGTTTGGTCTTAAAAACTTTACCATTTCACGAAAATAAACCAAAGTTGTTCATACCGAACAGTGTGATGTAATTAAAATATGGTTTTACGGAAAGGATTTAAGGGACAGTACTTTTGTGTGAATTGTGTTTAAAGAACAGTGCTATTGGGTAAAGTGAAATGGTGTATCTGGTGAGACTCCTCCGTCAGGATGCAGATGATATTAGCAGCAGGGGGCGGGTAAGTTAACTTGTTTGTGTGTCAGATATCGACAGACGAGCATGAGGTTCACTTGATGGTAGGTGATACCCCAGCCACAGAACATCAGTCAAAGATGTGCTGTCGACCTAATTTTTACTTCGAGCATTCGGAAATCCATAGACTGAAACCGAAACGCGCAAGGTTTTTCTATCTATGAACGGTGGTTCGTTACCCGGTCGGAATTTAGATATTCCTCCCACCCGATCAATGCCCGAAGTTACCAGACGTGGGGAAAACATGCTTACAGAAAATTATAAACATGTGTTCCCGGTGGGATTCGAACCCACGACCCATCGATGCGCACGGCAGGTGTTCTACCGAACGCGCCAACGAGCCCGTCACGCGCCAACGAGCCCGTATATCAAAATGGTAATCATTTTCTATCTCATTATAACGCTTGACGGATGAAAAATTAAGTTACGATGGACAGAAATAATAGTAAAATTTTATAGGCTCATTGGCACGTTGTGCACCTTACATTCTAATGATTCACAGGTGCGAATACCGCAGGTGTTGATTTTTTAACCCTAAGTTTAAATATATTTTTACCCTAAGTTTAGTCACTTCGAGATGGGAGGAATATTTAAAATCCAACCGGTAATGAACCTCCGACCAAAGATATTTAGATACAGACATAGCCCTTAACATACACTCTCCTTCATTGTTATCACATATAACTCTATTGTACCAATATAAAGTTTGTTTTAAAAAGCAGAACTATCCCATATCGTAAGAGTAGTACTTGTTGCTTCATTTTTCCCAGTTAGGTAGAGTTGTTGACCTTGCGTCACCTGAAGCCGTAGAACTTATTTTATATATCGAAGGCATATTAGTTCTGTGATATTAATATTAAACACTAGCGACAACTTATGCTATCAGACGTAAACTCTACGTATCATAACTTTATTAATCTATATTAATTATTTGCTAGATGGCAGCTGTATCAAATACTTGTGTAGCTTAGAGTACCGCAGGCTACGATATATTTTGCGTAGCACTGACTACGGTTGCTACGCAATATGAGTTATCTACTAGATGGCGCTAGTTCCGTCCCCGTTTTAAACTCAGTGTACAACTTCGTTCGTAGCTTTGAGCCTACGATAATATCACGTTGTTGAACGTATCTTCTAGATGGCGTTGTTAGTCATAGCATAAGGTTATGCGAAAAATGAAAAGTTACATGCTATAATCTCACATAAGTAATTCGACGTTAATAATTAATAATTGTGTGTTATTTCTTTCTTGGGTAGCATATGCTAGTAAATATGTAATATAATAATTAAATTATTTATTTACTTCCCTTTCTTTAAAAACTTAAAAAAATATACGTAAAAGTATCACACACGAATGGGATAGAGGAGATATTGTAGCATTGGTATCGAGTGGATTGTGATGTGGAGCTATCTGCAAAATGGCGTCACATTCTCTATGTCTACGAAAAACTATTCGTAGCTAAGAGCTACGCCACGTTCGATAGGTGGCGTTTGTTTCAACTTCACTTTTAGTATACGAATCCGAATAAGATGGCGGTATAACAAAGGCAGTTTTAGTGCCTATTGTGTTTTATATATTACTTGTGACGTCAATGAATTCAAGGATTTCTATGGGATAGTCATTACTTTAAAATTTTAACTAACGCTTGACAAAGGTACTACTCAAGAAAAAATATTTTAAAACATTATATTTTAAACGAGGCTACTAAATAGCAGTGTACTAGCACTATCAGTACATATTATAAAACAAAGTCCTCCGCCGCGTCTGTCTGTATATCTGTTCGCGGTAAACTCAAAAACTACTGAACGGAGTTTCATTCGGTTTTCACATATACATAGAGTGATTCATGAGGCCTTCCTCGATACGTAATTTGTAAAGGTTTTGTGTGAATTGGTTGAAATATAACGATAATTGTTGAAAGGGTCGGAAAATCAAGCCGCCTAGGAGTTTTCAATGAAAACGCTGCTTAATTCCTTTGAGATATATAATATATCAAAACAATGTATGGTGGGATATTCCTCTATTATAGATCTATAAAAAAGTCCATATATCTTTTAAGGATAGCTTACTATACCCATTCAATCTTCCAATAAAAGGTCACGAACAGTGCGGTAATTGGAATGCTAGTTAGACGGATACTGTATTAATTCTTATCCATTTAAATACGTTAGTTATCTTATGCATTTCATGTACATTACTATAATCCTGTATACCATATAATTGAAATGATATCTCTGATGACGGGAATCGCTTGATGCCATCACCATCAGACAATCACCCTACGACAGACAAAACATGTAGGCATAATAAGTTCTACTACCCAGTGTGAAGATTTTCAGAAAATGGTTGGCTTGAAAAACTTTGCAGAACTGCATAAAGCAAGATCTTGATCGATAGATTCGTAGCAGTAACGTATCTAGTGGATACCTCGTCTTGTCACGTGAGAATCTTAGTGTCTGTATAAAACTTGGATGGCAGTTTTCGCAAAATAACTTTCCGATTCAGAGCTCCTTTAAAATATATATTTGTAGTATTTTTAGTACTTGTACATTTCTTGATACAGTAATAAAACGTTTAAATTACTGGAAATGTACAACTGCGACGACTATCCAATTCCAAAGCCTATTTCTAATACAATCTAGCATTATTTAAATGTTCAAAAGTAATATTTATATGTTGATATTTTATTAAAATTCTAATATTTTCAACGTAAAAGTAATTTGGTTAATTTAATATTTTTTCTCTATTCCAGGTAAGTGAACAAACCACCCGTTAGGTTCTGCACTTTGAAGCATGAAAACATATCAAGATAAAAAGGTAAGGATACATAATAAGAATCAAATACAAATATAACTTTATTCATGGAAGCTCTTACAAGTATTTCAATGGTCAATTTTTAAAGTTACCATCGGTTGGGAATGTTGTTTCTTCCTAGAAGAGCTGCCTACACGGGTAGTTACTTATTTTAAAAATCAAAATTCACGTTTTCTTCGTAATCTCAAGGTCTGCAATTAATAGAATATAGCATGGGAAACAAAATAATAATAATAATATCATTTATTTGACAGACACAAAACACAGCTAAGTACACAAACATATTAAAAATAAAAATAAAACAAACAATTATAATCAAAACTAACCTAGAAACATTTAAAAAATAAAATAAAAAGGAAATTAAAACTAAAACTAACTTATACGTATATACATTTTCCAAAAAAATATAGAGCAGATGTGTGGCAGTGTGCGATCTGTGGCCATTGGTCACAGCACTGATTTTCAGTAGCTCCCATTTGACTATTGACGTTGCGGTGCTCAGTAATAATAATAATTTATAAGATACAGAAACAAAAGACAAACAAAGAAAAGAAATACGTTTTCTTGTAATATGACATCTCTTAATTATAGTATTAAAATATTATACCCCATTATTTGGCATTTTAGTTCATTGCGAAAGTATATTGAAAACTCTTGTTGAGCGTTTCGAATCGTTGACAATCAGTCTCGTTCCAATCGGTTTGATAAGGCCAAAGGTAGCTTTGCAAACTGATGTTGGATCACTTTGCATCATTCATCGCATTTATTAAGAGTATTCCAAGGAATAATAATGCTTATGCTGCTTTTCTGTGGTATTTCACTATGGAATATTGTGTCGAAATTCCATTCGCCAGCACGAAGTTTGATAAACTACTACTGCGCGATTCTTAAAGCATTTTCCGACAGATTTAGTGACATCAGCGATAATTTTGAAAACAAAAGAAAAGTCATGATTCTTAAACATGAAATCAAACGTATCTTTTTTCGAATTAGCTTTTTAAAAAGAATTTTTGAATCTAAAGTCCATTTGAATTATAGCCTTGTGCTCAATGATAATAACTTTGCTTCGTAACTTAATTTTAAGAGACTTGATTGAAATACGAATTCTAATGTCAAATGTAAAAAGTAAAAGACAAACTCAAAGAAAACTATATTTTGTTAGACTAAACCGTTTGATTCGTTTAATGGAGCGCTATTAATATTATTTATTTATCTCATACATATCAATGGTAATTATAGGGACAAAAAACATGATTACTTCGTAAAAACAAGCAAATAAGACTTAACTTTGTGGTACATTACTATTTTTTTCTGTTTATACATATCTATACTAATATTATAAAGAGGAAAGATTTGTATTTATGTATGTTATGAATAAACTCAAAAACTACTGGACCGATTTTCACCAATAGAAAGCTACATTATTAGCAAGTAACATAGGCTATGTTTTGTGTATAGTACATCTACATTGCACCCGTGTGAAGCCGGAGCGCGTTGCTAGTTCCGCATAAGTTCGTTTTCAAAATTAAGTTAATATTTGCATTGCATTCTACATCTTATAGAATTTTTGAACGAGAATCTCCACGAAGTGAATTTAGTAAACATAGATCTGAGACTCCTTGTGAACCTTCTGTAACCTTCCGATTTTGATAATGTGGATCTTTTGTTAAATGGAGCATATTATACGAAGAAATCGCAATTTACTGCATACGTTTGTAATAACTGAACGCCTTTTAATATTTCTTTTTCTTTCCTCTTTTTGGATAGGAAGGTGATTGATTTCTTACCTGAATGATGATAAATGTTGAAACCAGCATGCGTTTCTTTTTATTTTCATACATAATAATATTTTATAGAAGTAATAATCACGGGCGGATTTCCCTATAAGACGAGTAGGCCAGGGCCTAGGGCGGCAAAATTTCGGGGGCGACTGAACTCTGTGAACTTTAATGTTAGCAACTCACATATTGATGAAAAAACAGCTCGGTTAAAAAACAAGGTACCCGTAGTACTAGAATTAGTACTCCGTACGCAGTCGCAGACGAAGTCGCGGGCAGAAGCTTGTCTATTCTAAATTTGATTTTTCTGTGTCTGCTAGAAGTGCCTTAGAGTTTTGATGATCGGTCAGTCAGTGAGTGAGTGACAAATTAACAAACTTTGACTAGTTATAATTCTTCTACTAGTTTAAATGTACTGAGTTTATATGTTTAACTGCTTAGTTACTGAAAATTCAGGATTCTAGTTTTATCCTTTTATTTTAATTTTATATATTATTTTTTATTATCGAAATTCCGACCGGGTATCGAACCACCATTCATAGATTTAAAAACCGTGAAGTGCACATTGCGCGTTTCAGTTTCAGTCTATGGATTTCCGAATGCTCGAAGTAAAAAGTAGGTCGACAGCGCATCATTGACTGATGTTCTGTGGCTGAGGTATCACCTACAAACAAGTGAACCTCATGCTCGTCTGTCGACATCTAACATAAAAACAAATAAAAAAAAATCCACAACGAAGTTATAGGGGGTAAAAAATGACCCGAACTACCTCGAGAAAACGATAGTACGGCCGTGTCACTTATAGCTCAACTTGGCGGGGGCCCTGCCGTGCCCCCAGATAGGAAACTAAAAGCCTTATTATTAAAGGTGATGTAAACCGATGGCTTCTGTCAAATAGGGAGAAGCGACTTTAATGACATAGTTGATTTACTTTTTCTGTATTTGGTCTAAGTTTTATAAATCTACTAACATTTTTTTCCTCATATATTTATAAATATAATTATATTTTGGCTGTAAGTCATCGAAGCTTTGACTAGTTTATTTCCCTTTTTTTCTTTAATTTTTTAACCGACTTCAAAAAAGGAGTAGGTTCTCAATTCGTCTATATGTTTCATTTTTTTTTAATGTTTGTTACGCGATAACTCCGCAAGTTCCGTATGAATTTTGATTATTCGATTTTTGTTTAGTAGGGCATATTTCAGAGGTGGTTCCATATATTGCTTTGGTACTTTTTTAGAAAATCAACAAAAACAAAAATATACATATACATGGATGATGTTTTGGTTTATGGTACCTTTCACGGCGCTGTCTCATTTGAGCAGCACGACTAGTGGTAGACCTACTAAATTATTATGTAAGGCTTAATCAACTTACAAAACTAATTTACACTTCCTATAAAAAATTAAAAATAAAATTATTTTTAAGCAAAAAACAAAAACCGCCTGAAAACTACAACTACATTCTGTTAAACTAAAAAGTAAAAAAATAATGTTTTAATTACTTCAAAGCATTATTTAATAACAGTTATTTTTGGAGTCGTTGTCAGCCAAGACGGAGAGTTTAATCCTGCTTTTAATATTGTCTTTTATTAACGCGAGTATCACACATTTAAATAAAAGTAGTGTACATTGTGTTACCTAAATTAATAAATTATTTTTGTTTTGAGTTGAATTAAATATGGCAACTTTGTGACATTTCAAATATCAGACAACTGTCATCTTTCTGTATCCCCGCGACCACGGTTGCTGAAAAGCATCCGAAACGTCGGGATAAATAATAATTTAAACAATATAAATAATTAATCGCGTTTTAATCCGGTATACAGTATTTTATTTAAATAATCTTGCTTTTGCAACAAATTTTCCTACAGTACGGAGCGGCATCGGTTGGGTGGCAGTTGGCACCGACTTCAAAAATAACTGTTAATAAAAAATGTTTTGAAGTAATTAAAACATTATTTTTTTACTTTTTAGTTTAACAGAATGTAGTTGTAGTTTTAAAGTCGGTTTTTGTTTTTTTGCTTAAATTTTTTTTTTTCTATGTCAATATCAATATTTACTTGAGAATGCTGAAAATTTCAAAATACTTTATAGAAAATATGGTTTGACAAGTATTCATACTAGATTCAAGTCTGAGTGACGCGACGCCTCGTAACTTATCGTTTTAAGTAACGCCCTTATACATATATAACCTCGTGTAAAAGAAAGGATATTTATTTGTGTTAAATGTACAATAACCTAAAAAAATCAGTATATTTTTCTACAAATATTATATTTCGTAATTGAATATATCTTAAGCGATGTATATAAAATATATATATATTTAAAATATACTAGTGGACCCCGCAGACGTTCTTCTACCACAATTTTGGTTTCGAAATTATATAATTATTCTTAATTTTGAATATGCCCATTTGCCCACTTTTTTTATATATTTGTCTAATATGTCACTGATTTGCAGTGGATATCTGTTATTCCAAAAAAGCTAAGAATGCATGACGTGAGCTGTCAAGATGGCGGAGTTCCGAATCTAATTTATTTTAAATTTAATTTTTGCATATATTTTTTTCTTGAATATTTCCTATATATTAATATTCTTTTATTCGGGACATAGAGGAATCCAACAAATAAGATATCGTTAAAATCGGTACAGAACGGCTGTTCTTGAGTTATAAACGGTGTAAATAACACAACTTTCTTTTATATATCATATATACATATATATATGGGTCATTCCATGTCAAATCGTCAAGTAGTTGGAATCGACCCCTTCCGATTTGGATGAATTTTGGTGGAGAGTTTCCTTATTTCATAAAACGAAGTTCTGCCAAAGGAAAAAAAATAATGTTTTTTTTCAAAAAGTTATACAAAACTCAAAATTTCACTGATTCTCCTGTTTTTAAAGTTTATTTTTTTTAATATTTCGGAAACTACTGTATTTAAAAAAAAATCTGTGGTATTTTCAAAGAGGATACTTAGAGGTATAAAAAAAAAAAAAATTTAAAAATCGTAAAAATTAAAGTTCGCCATAAAATTTTGGACTCAATTTTTTTTATATTATACCTCTGTCATATCTAAAGATATCCTAACATTTTCAGAAGGGTGTTTTTTGATTTTTCAAAAATATGATTTTTTGAATTTTGGCAAAAAAAAAATTTATTTAAATTTCTAGTCGAGTTAAATTAGTCAAACGCAAAATTACTATTAGTTATAATTTATGAGACCCCCCCCCCTGTAGCATAAACCCCCCTCACCACGTATTACCAGGGAGGGGGGAGTTAAAAAGTAGCTAAAAATACGTGATTAATGGACCTTATATGACGAAATACAAAGTTATCACAGTATATCGAAAAATCTAGCATCATAAGTATATTTTTATTATATACCTGACTTACTTTTATAGTCAGGAGGTTGATATCCATTAGGGTATTATACCACGGGTATGCGACCCCGGCTTTCCGAGCTACTGCTAGCTTTTCCCCATTTTTCCAAGCTAGCAGTATCCTTTACTCTATCTCCTTCCAAATTCCACCAGTTCTTCCTTTCACGTCCCCTCCTTTTCTCCCTTTTCCCATTCCGCGAAACCAAGGTCTACCATGCCGATGGATGCATGACTAGGGGTGAGCCTAGTCGCAAGCGTGCCATATATCCTGGGATTATGCGCCCCCAGATAAAAGCTAGCGTTGTCTTAGCACCCGGAGCTCTGTTAGGATGGACAGTATATGTGTCCGTTACTTGTGGGAACGCAATGGTTAAAAATTATAAACTAAATGGCAGCGTTGTGGTTGGCAACCCGTCATGTCTCGTTTCCGTTGGGGGCGAAAGTGGTTCACGGAGAGCCGTTTTGCGACGTTGAATGTTAGAGGAGGGATGAATCATAAAGTAGATGAAGTATGCGAGATGATGAATAAAAGACATATTGATGTGCTATGCGTGAACGAGACGAAAAGAAAAGGATAGGGGTCATCTAAATTTGGCGTATACACAGCGTCTTGGTCTCGAGTACCGGAAAAATGAATATCTCTTCCCGAATGAATGAAAACATGACTGAAGTAAAGTACGTGAATCCGAGACTCCTCTGGATACGATTCTTAGACTTAACCCCTATCTTCAATCTTGGGGTGTACGCACCGATGGATGAAGGGCCGAGATCATCATATGTAAACGAGGAGTTTCGGAATTGTGTCAGAGAAACTGTACAGCTATGTATAGATAATGAAAGGATTATTATGCTTGGTGATTTTAATAGATGGGTAGGAGTGCAGCGTGATGGATATGAAAAGGTGTTTGGTAAATTTGGTGATGAATAAATTAACGAGAATGGTAAAAAGTTGCTTGATGTGTGTATGATGTAGAATGAAATTTATTTGTGACTAACACAATATTTAATCACAAAAAAATTCATTAGTATACTTGGGAAAATGGGAATATACAAAATATGATTGATTTCGTGATTGTGGACGCAAGAATGAAAAACAAAGCATTAGACACTATGGCGTATCATGTTGTGGGCTTAGATACTGACCACCATCTTGTTATTATCCACATCAGAGGTTTATTTAGAACATGGCGTCATCAAAAACAGGAGGCCAAAAGTGATCTATATAGAATAAAAGTGGAAAGACTGAAGGAAACGAAAAAGATTTATTAAACTGGTGTGAGTGGTAGAGTCGACCTAGACGAACGTACCTCGATCAGATCGGGGACTTTCTACAAAAGGGCCAGGTCAAAAGTACTCATAACCGACGAGTGTGTATGAAAGCATTGATGAAAGTAAAAGAAGCGAAAGTTGTATGTCAGGATCGGAGCATATGGAATTCCGTGATCTCTGCCTACCCCAATGGGAAAGAGACGTGATGTATATGTATGTATGTACTTATATATTTTAAGTTAAATAGAGAATAAAAGAGAATATGAAAGAGGGAAGTAGAGTCTAGACGTTTATATTGTCTGTTCCAGGATTTGCTTGAATATTAATCAGATCCCAGATCCGACAATAAAATGTTTGACTAAATCAACACAAATTCGTCCGCACCTAACGCCATTTTCATCTTATGCCATTAACTGCAGCTGCTTCGTCCGTTTCAACGCCACGCTGATGGTTCAGACTAGTGGCATATGCCAGTAAAATAAAAACGTATATGAAGGTATGTGATTTTAAGTGATTATAGGCGATTTAAAGTAAAGGTGTTCGCCAAATTCATATTTTGTCACTTGTCTAAACCATATTATATTATTTGTAATATACATATATGTATGTACGAACACTTAATTATTGTAACACTAGCATGGACATGGGGTCTGACAGACTTCTACAATGTACATTTTTGTATCAATCAATCAAATATATATTTTAAAAAAATATTAAGATGGATCCATGGATAGTAAATAATAAAATGTCAATTAGACGTTTGTTGGATTTTTTTCATCTTTTAGCTATGAAATAATTGTATAAAGTGTGCTTGTTATAATTACTTTTAAGTTTTAGCAATGTTTTCTCGCTAACCGAAATGTATATTTCTTTTAGATAAAATAACAATCATAAACCATATAAACATTTATTATTATCTATATATATACATATAATATAATAAAAGAGTAGGATCGAAATTACGCTTCACTAAATATTTTTACCAGAAATTAAGAGGGGTGATAAAAGAAGGGTAGCAGAATGCATAAATGCAATTTTTAAGATTCTTGTCTGTCTGTCTGTCTTTCTGTCTGTCTGTCTGTCTGTTTGTTCACGCTAATCTCCGAAGATACTGAACCGATTTTAATGCAATTTACACAAATATATTAAGGAAAAAGGGGCAATATATAGGCTTTGTTTCATCGAAATCGGTTATCGGAAAGAAAAGTTATCATCATTTAAATATTATTTTAAAGGCACCATATCACCAAATTTCTATGCAAACTGACTAGCGTTGAACTTTTTCGAATTGTCAGATGTCAATCACATTCAGATATGTAAATGAAATAGTTTGATTATTTCGCCATTTCCAATATGCATTCGTAGAATAGTGGAAATGCAGTCCTATAGCGTAGCTTCTGATGCGAGTTCGAATCTGAAGTTGAAATGAAAGAAATATTTTTTTTTTTTGAAAGAACTATATTATTACAAAAATAGAAAATGTAGTATTGAAATATTATATGAAAAAGTATTTCTTATGAGATCATTTATTTCACCTTTTCATCAATCCTTTCCTTAAACAGAATTACGATTATTCGACATTGCTTTCTTGCTTCCGTATCTTAGAGGTTTCCGCATTTAGCACCGGAAACCCGGGCAGGAATCCCGGGATATTAAAAAAAATGTCCGAAAATGAAAATTACCAATTAAATGAACGCACGCATCTATTTAAGACAGAAAATGCATTGAATCCAATCTTCGATTGAACTCTGATTAGTAGAAAAAAGACACATATCTGGATTTTAGTCACGTAAAATTTAATTAATATGAATCTCCCTAAAGTTTCTTTAAAGTCAGGTTAATTATTTCAACTATTGAACTTCAAATCATCCTTCGAACCCCAATCTCAACCACCATTAAACATGTCTGATGTCGATAACATGATGCAAAAGCAACCGTCAATGACTTTTTGATAGCTCTTTCCCAAAAGAAATCACCAAGTACAGAGGATGGAGGATATATAATATGACTTGAAAGCTTGCTCAAAAGCTCAGCTTAAAGTGAACCCCACGCGAACGAAGTCGTGGGCATCAGCTAGTTATTAAATAATTACAAACATAGTAAGAAAAGACACTACTCATTTTAAACTAACAGCGAGATCACTGTAAATTCTACAAACTATTTTTTTTTTGAAAACTCAATATAAATATTATTTAATTAAAAATCCAATAACATAATAAACAATAATTTTCATTTCAATCTTGAGTATGCTACATATTTTTCTACAAATATTATATTACCTAATTGGCTATACCTACTATTTGATATAAATATACATCGCGTTTGCATCCAGTAAAAGTTATTTTATTTAAACGTGTGAAGATGCAAGACGATATTACTTTTCTGTAACATGATCATATGTAATATACATATGATAATGTTAAAAATAACTTTCTAAAAATCAAAAATTAATTCAAAATTCTTAATGTATTTTGGATTAATTTTTGTTTTTTTTTTACTTACGAGGGATAGTCCATTAATCACGTGAGGCTCGAAGGGGGGGGGGGGGATATATCACGAAATATCATGAACGCACGACTTCTAGAATAAACAGCGGCACGTGGCCTTGTATTTAAAGATAATATTCTGTATTCGTGATTAATGGACTCCTTATATGACGAAATGCAAAGTTATCACAATATATCGAAAAATCTAGCATCATAAGTATATTTTTATTTTATAAACCTGACTTAATTTTTATTTTAAGTTAAATAGAGAATAAAAGAGAATATGAAAGAGGGAAGTAGAGTCTAGACGTTTATATTGTCTGTTCCAGGATTTGCTTGAATATTAATCAGATCCCAGAATCGACAGTAAAATGTTTGACTAAATCAACACAAATTCGTCCGCACCTAACGGCATTTTCATCTTATGCCATTAACTGCAGCTGCTTCGTCCGTTTCAACGTCACGCTGATGGTTAGACTAGTGGCATATGCCAGTAAAATAAAAACGTAAATGAAGGTACGTGATTTTAAGAGATTGTAGGCGATTTAAAGTAAAGGTGTTTGCCATATTCATTGTTTCGGCACCGTACATTCGTAAATTCTTATATGCAACCGTCTGATCCCTTGGTTAGCAGGCCTCCACCAATAGGAGACGTTTTCGTCACCGTCCTACGGCCCGCTAATTGGGGAAGCCGTGTGCATCGCGGCGCGCGACGGTGTGCTGTGCCTGAGCTGTCTTCCCGCTCGGACGTGTCAAAATATTAATCCGAATTTTATATCTTTATATTTAAAATAATAGTGCTGTGCATGTGTGGACCCTTTAGCGTGGCTTCGTACATACCTTAAGGTAAGTGGTTTGTTTTCTAAGGGATATTCAGACGTTGCAGTTTTTTTTATAACGAATAAGCTGCCCCCAAATGTGCGAATATCGTACATTTTTATGGTGCCGAAACCAGAGAACTTTAGATATATAGTGAAATAATTATTTATAATCTCAATATTAGGTAATTTTATTATATATTAGATCATTCTTTTCAATACATAATCACTTTATAAAATTTTATTCATACGTAAATTTATTTCTACCTACATCAGATTTTTTGTTAAAATTTTATAATTATGTCTTTTAATGTTAAAAGACGTGTTAAACTCGGTGCTAAGACGCGTAAATCTTCTAGTTTTGATGATGGAGGTCTTACAGTAAGTGATTTGCCTGCCTTACGTCGGAAAAGAACGATAGCGTTAAACCGTTTAAAACGTACGTTAGAGGTAGCCGAGTTGGCCAAGGAGGATTGTACTCAGTTGGATGCGTTTTTAACCCAGTATTCTGTTGTACCTAAACTAAGCGACGACTTCGAAAAGGCGCATTTTGATATTGTGTCTGTAATAGATACTTCCATGGAAATCCAGGAAGACGTGATACGCGAGGAATTCGATCAAATATATTTTTCGATTATCACGATACATAGGCAATTAACACATCAGATCAATGAAGGTATTAATTCTTCTCACTCGTCACCTATTCATAATCGAAGCTATCCTAACGTTAAATTACCTAAAATAAAAATACCGGTATTTTCCGGTTCGATTAAAACGTGGCCTGAGTTTTACGATATTTTTAATTCCTTAGTGCATAATAATGATTCGATTACGGATACGGAACGTATTATCGTGAAGCTTACGAAACGTTAGTTTTAAGATATCAAAATAACCGCGAATTAGCGTTTTCGTGTTGGAAAGAAATTTTAGATATTAATTTTAAATCGAAATCTCCAATCGAATTTAGACGAGTACTCGATTTATTTTGTGAAAATTTAAAACTTTTAAAAGGACTTGAATTACCTGTTGAATCGTGGGATTTTATTTTATGTTATCACCTTCTATCGAAATTGGATCAGAAAATACGATGCGATTTTGAAGAGACGCGTGCTTGTAATGAATTACCGAAATTCGATGAATTATTAAAATTTTTGTATTCGAAGTGTGAAGCGCTCGTACGTGATACACATTTTTCATCAAATACGCACGCTACGATAAATCGTATTCAACAAAACCCCCAACCTTCGTTTAAATTCGCCAATAAAACCGCTTAGTCGAAACCTCCCACTGTATTTCTTACGAATGAAACATTTTCTAAACCGCAAACGTGTAATTCTAAATCTCAATCGTTACCATCCACATCTGCACGCACACATACACACACATATACCGACACACACACCCGCACTCCTACCCACACACACAAATACACCATCTTCTCAAATCGTTAAGTGTAGCTATTGTTCAGAAAATCACTCTGTCAACCAATGTAAAGGGTTTGCACAGACAACCGTATCTGAGCGTATAGATTATGCTAAAAATAATCGTTGGTGTTTTAATTGTTTAAAGCCGTCACATACCGTTAAGGAGTGCAAATCGATATTTAGATGTCAGAAATGCCGTCAACGTCATCACACACTTCTTCATCAAGAAGAATTCGATGAATCGACTACTACTACAAAAACCGTTTCTGCCAGTCAAGTGAATGATCAAGTTAGCGTCCTTACTAGTATCGGTGATCATTCAGTCGTTCTTCTCTCTACAGCTATTGTTCAAATTCGTGACTCAGCTGGCAGATTTCAATCTTTTCGAGCTCTCATAGATTCCGGTAGCCAGGCACACTTTATTACAGAGCGTGTTGCTGAGCTTTTGGGTCTAAATCGTTTAAACATTTCTCAGTGTATTCGTGGTTTAGGTAAATCGTTTTCTTCAGTCTCGGGAGCCGTTAAGATTGACATTGGTATTCAGGGTAAGACTCTCTTTAATATTAGTGCTTACACTCTGCCGTTAATCTGTGGAAAAATGCCGTCTACTCGAATTAATAAGTCGTCATGGTGTCACTTACAGAATCTTCAATTAGCCGATCCTAACTGTCACAAGCCTGGTCCTATTGACATACTTCTCGGTGCTGAGGTTTTTGCATCGCTCTTGTTACCTGGAAACGTAAGTGGTACTCATGAGCAACCTTCTGCACTTAATTCTGTGTTTGGCTGGCTCATTATGGGCAACACGAAATGTGAAAGAGAGGAGATTCAATCTTTCTTTATAAACGAAGATAATTTGTTGCATGAACAAATGAAGTTACTTTGGGAATTGGAAACTTTTGATAGATCTTCTAGAATCTTAACCCCTGATGAGAAGCGTTGTGAAGAAATATTTACAGCTCATCACTCTCGTGACGCGACTGGTCGATATGTAGTTTCTTTGCCTTTTAGAGATGCAGAAAGTCAACTTGATTTTTTGGGATCTCGTGATAAAGCTTTACGTTGCTTTCATTCAATTGAAAGAAGACTTGCTAAAGATCCTACTCTACAAGAACAATACGTAAATTTCATGAAAGACTATTTAGAAAGTGGTCATATGAGTTTAGTTCCTCCTGACGAACTTTGTAAGGGAAAATATTACATTCCACACCACTGTGTTCAGCGTCCTGATTCTAATACAACTAAACTTCGTGTTGTTTTTAATGCATCCTCCAAAGATGCTACAGGAGTTTCTCTTAACGATGCCCTTTTAATCGGCCCTAAACTTCAATCGAATATCGCTGAGATTCTTTTGAAATTCAGGATTCATTTCGTAGTTTTCACAGCTGATATGCGACAGATGTATCGAATGATTTGGATGGACGCCGCAGATCGCGAATATCAACGCATTTTCTGGCGCTTTAATTCATTTCACCCTGTTCAAGAATATCGTCTCAATACGGTAACGTACGGTGTGTCTTCCGCTCCTTTTCTCGCATGCCGTACTATAAAACAGCTCATTTCAGATGAAGGTGAAGACTTCCCACTTGCGAGTGAGGTGTTGTCTTCCCATCTATATATCGACGATATCGTAACTGGATTCGAGAGTCTTGAGAAGACTCTGCAAGCTAAATCAGAAGTTATTGACCTTTTAAAGAAAGGTAACTTTGAATTACGTAAATGGGCAAGTAACAGTTCAGCAGTTTTAGCTGACTTACCACCGGAACATTGTTTAACTGCACCAGTCACACTAGACGTAGATGAAAACAACACTCTTAAAGTTTTAGGTCTTAAATGGAATCCACACAGTGACTGTTTCTTCTTTATAGTGAATCCACAGCAGAGAAAATGTACAAAGAGAAATATTCTCAGCGAGATTGCTCGCATATTCGATCCTTTAGGTTTTCTCTCGCCATTGACTATCATTGCTAAAATTCTTGTACAGCGTCTTTGGATCCTCGGTGAAGGTTGGGATGCTGATCCTCCGGAGGATATTGTTAAATTCTGGAATTGTTACTTAGCACAACTCCCGCTTTTAACACAGTTGCATATTTCCCGTTGCTTATCTGTAAAAAACATAAAGTCGTGTGAATTGCATGGATTTTCAGATAGCTCCGAAAAGGCGTATGGTGCTGTAGTATACTTACGGATAATCGATGTGCATGAAAATGTACAAGTTTTCTTCGTATGTTCAAAGGGTCGTGTCGCTCCAATTAAATCAACTTCACTCCCTCGTCTCGAACTGTGTGGAGCAGTTGTACTCGCAGATTTATTAAAATTTGTGAAACAAATTTACCTACCCGTTTTTCCCTGTTCTGGTGTCTTCGCATGGTCTGATTCTACCATCGTACTTGCGTGGCTTCATTCTCACCCTTCTAGATGGAAGGCTTTCGTTGCGAACCGCGTAAGTAGAATTCTGGATGCTATACCAGAAGCTCACTGGAATCATGTAGTCTCCGAAGACAATCCTGCAGACGTAGTTGCGCGAGGTCAGCTGCCTTTAGCACTTATCAATAATTCGTTATGGTGGGCGGGGCCGAGTTGGTTGTCACAAAATCGTGAAACTTGGCCTGATAGTTCGCTAAATCAATCACATGAGGAGGAAATACACGTTACGACCGAAGAGCGAAAGGTAGTGCTGATATGTACTGAAACCGATTCTGTTGAACCTACTATATTCGAAAACTTATTGAATCGATTTTCAACACTTTCAAAACTTCTTAACGTCTTAGCTTATATTTATCGTTTTATTAATAATTGTCGTCATTCCAACAAAGCTAATCATGATTTTATAACCAACGTTGAACGTCATAACGCGCTAATGCAAATCGTGAAGTATGTACAAAGGAGTGTATTTTCGAATGAAATCGCAAATCTAAACTTGAAAAAACCCTTATCGAAACCGTTTCGAAAACTCAATCCTTTTCTCGACAAATTAGGTATTCTTAGAGTGGGTGGTAGGATTTCGCGATCAGGTTTAGAATTTGAACATAAACATCCAGCCTTCTTACCTCCTGATCATCCTTTAACCTTTTTAATTATCGATTACATACATCGTAACTACTTACATCCGGGTATTAATACGACACATTTTCTACTTTTACAACAATTTTGGATCATCTCCGCTAAACGTACAATTCGTCGCCGTCTTACAAAATGTATTCAGTGTTTTCGAACTAATCCTAAACCCTTACAACCCTTCATGAGTGATCTTCCATCGTTTCGCGTTAACCAAGTTAAACCGTTTTCTATTGTAGGTGTCGACTTTGGCGGGCCGTTTCGTATCAGACTAGGTCCCCGTCGAGGTGGCAAAATAGATAAAGCGTATCTTTGCTTATTTATCTGTCTTGCGACTAAGGCAGTTCATTTAGAAGTTGTTTCCACTCTATCTACTGATGGATTTCTTGCTGCCTTGCGACGTTTTATAGCACGTCGTGGTCGATGCAACGTGATACACGCAGATTGCGGAACGAATTTTGTCGGTGCTAGGAATCAACTAATGTCTCTGATGCAACATGCCTCTTTTTTTTCTTTTTTTTTTTTTTTAAACTTAATAGGCAGTTGTTTGACCACTAACCCACCTGGTGGTAAGTGGTGTTGCGGTCAAGGTGGTAAATCACAACTGCCTAGAAGATGCCTATTTACTCTTGTTTTGAAGAGGCCCAAGTTATATTGATCGGGGAATACAGACGCAGGGAGGGAGTTCCAATCCTTAGCGGTTCGCATGATGAAGGAGGAGGCGAAACGACTTGTGCGGAGTGAAGGGATATCGACCAGGTAAGGATGGAAGCCCACCGTGCGCCTGGATGTCCGATGATGAAAGGGTGAAGGAGGGATCAGGTTATGCAGTTCCAACGCACACTCTCCAAAGTGGAACCGGTAGAACACCGAAAGACCTGCCACTCTCCGGCGATGGTCAAGGCTTAGTAATCGACGATCAACCAATAATGGGTCACCTATAAGCCTCTTGGCACGCCTTTCCATTGCATCCAAAGCTTCCAGGTGACATTTGGCTGAACCTCCCCAAAGGTGAGAACAATACTCCACGCACGAACGGACTTGAGCTTTGTAAAGAATTAGAAGCTGTCCCGGTGCGAAGTAGTGCCTCACCTTAGCTAGGATTCCGAGCTTCTTCGCAGCCAATTGGGCTTTGGACTCAACAAATCTCCCGAAGTTGAGGTTTTGAGATAGCGTGACACCAAGCAACTTCAGGTGATCACTAAGTTCCAGCTGTTTATCCTGGAAAGTTGGAGTGAGGTCTAGGGCACTCCGTTTAGCGGTAAAAAGACACGCTTGCGTCTTGGTGGCGTTAAATTTTACCAGATTGGCATCACCCCATTTGGAAACATCCTGAAGGGTACGGTCAATCTGCTCAACCAAAGCTTCTCTCTTCGCTCTTATTTCGTCCTTGGAAGCGCGAGCATTGGATACGTATCTCTCCGCAACAGTGCAATCATCTGCGTAACCGAAAATGTTTGGCCTTAGCAAGTCATTTATATGCAGAAGAAACAGCGTTGCAGAGAGAACCGACCCCTGAGGTACCCCGGCATTGATTGCCATTTGATCAGATGAGCAGCCGTCAATGACTACTCGGATCGATCTTTCTCTCAAGAAGTCGGTTATCCAAGCTATTAGGACGGGGGGTATTCCATATGACGGAAGCTTGCTCAGAAGGGCATCGTGCCAAACCTTGTCGAAGGCCTTTGAGATATCCAGAGAAACGGCTAGCGCTTCTCCGTGATTCTCAATGAAAATTCCTCTAGCTCAGAGAAAATTCAATTTAAATTTAATTCCCCATCAGCTCCACACTTTGGTGGTGTATGGGAAATACAGATAAAGGCGGCAAAATCACTACTATTTCGTGTTGTGGGCGATCAAGTCTTATCGTTTGAAGAGCTAACAACGTTATTTACGCAAATCGAAGCTGTTTTAAATTCGCGACCTCTTTGTTCGATCAGTAGTGATCCAAATGATTTATCCGTCTTAACACCGGGTCATTTTTTGACTTTAGAACCGCTAACAGCTGTACCCGATGAAGATCTTTCTTCCATCAATTTAAATCGTCTTAGTCGGTGGCAGCTGGTGCAATCTATTCATCAAAATTTCTGGGTTAGATGGAAAAATGAATATCTTAATTCGTTAACGCAACGTGCAAAATGGACTAGCGATTCAAAACCTCTAAAGATAGGAACCGTTGTCATAATTAAAGATGATAATCGCGTGCCATTACAATGGCCTCTCGCCAGGGTTGTAGACCTCCTACCCGGTGCGGATGGTATCGCGAGAGTGGCGTTGGTTAAACTCTCTAATCAACACATCATCCAAAGACCGTTAGTTAAACTTTGTCCCCTACCTTTAGAGGACTAGTATTTTCCTATTTTGTTCGTTATTCAAAATTATTCATTTTTTATTTATTCTTTTATAGTATATTCGTAGTAAATCGTAAACTAATTATTCATAATCGTATCTTTTGCAAATTAATCGTATCTTAATCGTAATTAGTTTTTATTTTTAAAATACCGTTGGTATTTTGGTGGGCGGGATGTTTCGGCACCGTACATTCGTAAATTCTTATATGCAACCGTCTGATCCCTTGGTTAGCAGGCCTCCACCAATAGGAGACGTTTTCGTCACCGTCCTACGGCCCGCTAATTGGGGAAGCCGTGTGCATCGCGGCGCGCGACGGTGTGCTGTGCCTGAGCTGTCTTCCCGCTCGGACGTGTCAAAATATTAATCCGAATTTTATATCTTTATATTTAAAATAATAGTGCTGTGCATGTGTGGACCCTTTAGCGTGGCTTCGTACATACCTTAAGGTAAGTGGTTTGTTTTCTAAGGGATATTCAGACGTTGCAGTTTTTTTTATAACGAATAAGCTGCCCCCAAATGTGCGAATATCGTACATTCATATATCCTGCTTCTTCAGTCTGTATCTAGCCTCTGCTGTTCATATTTCTACAACTTGCTACCACTTCTAAAAATAACACATTCATATTAGTTACTTAAAATAAAAACAAGTTGTTGATCATACGGTGATCAAGGGAAGTGGGCGCGAAAGTAACTGACCGGCTCGATCAACTGTCAGAACTGAACAACTTTGTCAACAAAATGACAGTTGCATATGTCAATGTCATATAAGATCACGATCAAAATGTTTTTCATATTAAGTTTACGAAGTGTCGTACCTATATCGTGTTATCAATATTTTTAATGAAACGAAATGTCAAATCCGATGCCACTTGTCTAAACCATATTATATTATGTGTAATATACATATATGTATATACGAACACTTAATTATTGTAACACTAGCATGGACATGGGGTCTGACAGACTTCTACATTGTACATTTTTGTATCAATCAATCAAATATATAATTTAACAAAATATTAAGATGGATCCATGGATAGTAAATAATAATATGTCAATTAGATGTTTGTTGGATTTTTCTCATCTTTTAGCTATGAAAGAAATGTATAAAGTGTGCTTGGTATAATTACTTTTATGTTTTAGCAATGTTTTCTCGCTAACCGAAATGTATATTTCTTTTAGATAAAATAACATTAATCATAAACCATATAAACATTTATTATTATTATTAAATAATTACAAATAAAGTAAGAAAAGACACAACTCATTTTAAACTAACAGCGAGATCACTGTAAATTCTACAATCTATTATTATTTAATTAAAAATCCAATAACATAATAAACAATAATTTTCATTTCAATCTTGAGTATGCTACATATTTTTCTACAAATATTATATTACCTAATTGGCTATACCTACTATTTGATATAAATATACATCGCGTTTGAATCCAGTAAAAGTTATTTTATTTAAACGTGTGAAGATGCAAGACGATATTACTTTTCTGTATATTACTTACATATGATAATGTTAAAAATAACTTTCTAAAAAATCAAAAAATTTATTCAAAATTCTTAATGTATTTTGGATCAATTGTTGAATTTTTACACTTATGAGGGATAGTCCATTAATCACGTGAGGCTCGAAGGGGGGGGATATATCACGAAATATCATCATGAATGCACGACTTCTAAAATAAACAGCAGCACGTGGTCTTGTATTTAAAGATAATATTCTGTAAATTTAAATATATTTAGTAAAAAAATATACGTGATTTTGGGTAGGAGCCCCCCCCCCCCCCACCAGTAGCATAAAACCTCACTACGTATCACCAGGGAGGGGGGAGTTAAAAAGTAGCTAAAAACATCACGTGATTAATGGACTCCTTATATGACGAACATGGACCTAAAAAAAAGAGCGGACACCACCTCTCGTTACAATAACTGAAGCACCCCTAGGAAGCCAGCTCGCTAATACAAACACGCCGGCACGCACACATTCACACCATAGGAAGCCGATCGCTCGCCATTACGCTCCCAACCGCCTGCGCGTGATGTTATATGACGAAAAATAAAAGATGCCGTTCTACGTGATGAAAAGTTGTAGAAACCATAATGGTTCCATTAAAGAAAGTCAGGGAATCACCTTTCATAAGTAAGGAAGTTATTTATTCACCATAATTCTCGTTTATACTTCAATATAATTTAGCAAAACGCAACCAAACAGTGTTGTCAGTAATTTAAATTTGCAAATTACCTTAAACGTAGGAGTTAAATTATTTTTATCTTAATGTACTTAGCACCGTGTAAATTTTTTATAATATTATAAATAAAGATATTTTTTCATTAAAAATATTTACCAAAAATATTTATAGATTGATCGAATATTTTTTAAACTTTAATTATAACATAGATCAAATTGTATTTATTAGGAGATCAATATTAAAAGGCACACTTGATATAAAAACCATCAATTGTCAAAAAAGACAAATATCTAAATAAGAAGATCAAATATTATTTAGGTATACCAAATTTTATTGAGTATAAATAAAAGTAAAAAAATTATTATCATGTTACCTTGAGCTTGAATACAGTTCAATAATTAATATAAAGATTAAACAAAAAATACATCATTTATTTTAAAAGTGCTCATTTATATAAAATCAATTAGATTTTAGAGTATTACGTTGCCTTTTAGTTATTTATAATAAAATCCAAGTTCCGAGGTCACCACACCTTAAAAATGGGTAATTTTTTTCCATATGGCAATAATTTAGACACTCACACATAGTTCGCCGCCGCCATTGTGGTGCTTCAAATATTTCTTCGCGACGTTCTGTCCGCTCTTTTTTTTAGGTCCATGATGACGAAATGCAAAGTTATCACAATATATCGAAAAATCTAGCATGATAAGTATATTTTTATTATATAAACCTGACTTACTTTTATATTTTAAGTTAAATAGAGAATAAAAGAGAAGATGAAAGAGGGAAGTAGAGTCTAGACGTTTATATTGTCAGTTCCTGGAATTGCTTGAATATTAATCAAATCCCAGATCCGACAATAAAATGTTTGACTAAATCAACACAAATTCGTCCGCACCTAACGCCAATTTCATCAAATGCCATTAACTGCAGCTGCTTCATCCGTTTCAACGTCACGCTGATGGTTCAGACTAGTGGCATATGCCAGTTAAATAAAAACGTAAATGAAGGTATGTGTTTTTAAGAGATTGTAGGCGATTTAAAGTAAAGGTGTTTGCCAAATTCATATATCCTGCTTCTTCAGTCAATATCTAGCCTCTGCTGTTCATATTTCTACTACTTGCTACCACTTCTCACAATAACACATTCATATTAGTTACTTAAAATAAAAACAAGTTGTTGATCATACGGTGATCAAGGGAAGTGGGCGCGAAAGTAACTGACCGGCTCGATCAACTGTCAATTGTCAACAAAATGACAGTTGCATATGTCAATGTCATATAAGATAGCGATCAAAAGGTTTTTCATATTAAGTCTACGAAGTGTCGTACCTATATCGTGTTATCAATATTAAGAATGAAACGAAATGTCAAATCCGATGCCACTTGTCTAAACCATAATATTATATTATTTGTAATATACATATATGTATATAAGATCACTTAATTATTATAACACTAGCATGGAAATGGGGTCTGACAGACTTCTACATTGCAAATTTTTGTATCAATCAATCAAATATATAATTTAAAAAAATATTAAGATGGATTCATGGATAGTAAATAATAAAGTTTCAATTAGATGTTTGTTGGATTTTTCTCGTCTTTTAGCTATGAAAGTAATATTTAAAGTGTGCTTGTTATTATTACCTTTGAGTTTTAGCAATGTTTTCTCGTCAACCGAAATGTATATTTCTTTTAGATAAAATAACATTTATCATAAACCATATAAACATTTATTATTATTATTAAATAATTACAAATAAAGTAAGAAAAGACACTACTCATTTTAAACAAACAGCGAGATCACTGTAAATTCTACAAACTATTTTTTTTTGAAAACTCAATATAAATATTATTTAATTAAAATCCAGTAACATAATAAACAATAATTTTCATTTCAATCTTGAGTAGGCTACATATTTTTCTACAATTATTATATTACCTAATTGGCTATACCTACTATTTGATATAAATATACATCGTGTTTGAATCCAGTAAATGTTATTTTATTAGAACGTGTGAAGATGCAAGACGATATTACTTTTCTGTAACATTATCATATGTAATATACATATGATAATGTTAAAAATAGCTTTCTAAAAAATCTAAAATTAATTCAAAATTCTTAATGTATTTTGGATCAATTGTTGTTTTTTTTTTACTTATGAGGGATAGTCCATTAATCACGTGAGGCTCGAAGGGGGGAGGGGGGATATATAACGCACGACTTCTAAAATAAACAGCGGCACGTGGCCTTGTATTTAAAGATAATACTTTGTAAGAAAATATACTTGATTTTGGGTATGCCCCCCCCAGTGTATCACCAGGGAGGGGGGAGTTAAAATGTAGCTAAAAACATCACGTGACTCCTTATATGAAGAAATGCAAAGTTATCACAATATATCGAAAAATAACTATATTACATAACTATATTTTTATTATATAAACCTGACCTTTTATATTTTAAGTTCAATAGAGAATAAAAGAGAATATGAAAGAGGGAAGTAGAGTCTAGACGTTTATATAGTCTGTTCCAGGATTTGCTTGAATATTAATCAGATCCCAGAACCGACAGTAAAATGTTTGACTAAATCAACACAAATTCGTCCGCACCTAACGCCATTTTCATCTTATGCCATTAACTGCAGCTGCTTCGTCTGTTTCAACGTCACGCTGATGGTGAGACTAGTGGCATATGCCAGTAAAATAAAAACGTAAATGAAGGTACGTGATTTTAAGTGATTGTAGGCGATTTAAAGTAAAGGTGTTTGCCATATTCATATATCCTGCTTCTTCAGTCTGTATCTAGCCTCTGCTGTTCATATTTCTACAACTTGATACCACTTGTCACAATAACACATTCATATTAGTTACTTAAAATAAAAACAAGTTGTTGATCATACGGTGATCAAGGGAAGTGGACGCGAAAGTAACTGACCGGCTCGATCAACTGTCAGTTGTCAACAAAATGACAGTTGCATATGTCAATGTCATATAAGATCACGATCAAAATGTTTTTCTTCTTAAGTCTACGAAGTGTCGTACCTGTGCAGGACGACCGTGCAACTTACGGACATTTTTATTTTTAATTCGTAGGCTAAGGAGTGTATATAGTAACTGATTTATGTAATAGATAGGGATTAATTAGTTCTATATTTTAAGCCTAAATTTGTAAATAGTTTATAATTTTTTATTGTCTTAATTTAGAGAAATATGTAATTAGGATAGTGAAAATTGTGACTATTTTTGTAAATAAAGCAGTGCTCGACGTGGTATACTACGAGGCTATAAAAGGGGCCGTATAGTAAAGATGTCTCGCTCTAACTTATAGGTGCGTCTCTGTCACACAGAGCTATAAATATCGGGCCGCTTCGATGCGGCAGTCAGTTCGGCGGCGACAGCGGAGCGAGCGAGAACCCTCCACAAGAGGAAGCCCTCATAGCCTCCTAGTTTCTACGAACAGTACAGTCCACATCTGAGCCGCCTTTTCCTCGCAATCCCAGCCCGCACATTTAGTGGTCCTTCGAGCGCCGGATTATCGAGGAACCCAGGCTCACCAAGGAGGCTATTGGAGGTGCATTCCGAGGTACCCCTCTCCCCCTCCCCCTCTCCTCGTTGGGAAAAGCCCTGCCTAGTACCCCCGTTGAGAGACCCCTCTCCCTTCTCCCCCCCCTTGGTGTGGGAACGGCATACGCCTAGTACAGCACCGAGGTACCTCACCCCCCCTCTCTCGCCTACAGAGAAAGGTGGGATTCCTCCCCCCTCGGTGCAGGAACGGTACCCCCTAGTACAACACCGAGGTACCTCACCTCCCCCCCCCCCCCCCCCCCCCCCCCTTCCCCTCCCCCTCTCTCGCCTGCAGAGAAAGGTGGGATTCCTTCCCCCTCGGTGCAGGAACGGTACGCCAAGTACAGCACCGAGGTCCCCCCCCCCCCCCCCCTCACCCCCGGATTGCCCTTCACCCCGCTCCGCTCCGCCTCAGCGCTAGGAAAGCGCTTCATTCGGAGAACCCTCCACCTTCGCCCCGCACTCCGCATCGCTTCAGGAAGGTGACGTGCTGACACCGGGATCCAGTCACCGAGATTCCACCATGCCGGTCACACGCTCAGCCGGAAGAGGACGAAAGGAAGATACGACGACTTCCACGGAGACTTCAACAGAACAGACGACGGGGACGACATCGGAGTCGACGCATACGACCCGTACAGTAACGGAGGACACCACGGCGAGCTCTACCCAGGCCACCGTGGCAGCGGCCGCGCAGGCGGCAACCCTGACAGCGCCTTCTTCAAGAAGAACGAAGGCTCACTCGACCAAATCTCATAGGCTGGCCCAGGCGAAGGCGCACCTACTCAGAAAGGAGGTCGAGTTGGCTGCAGCAGAACTTGCAGCAATCGAAGCCGAGTCCAGTGATGAAGAACTGAGCTCGGTCATCAGCGAAGAAGACCAGAGCCAGCGGATCACCACCTGGCTCCAGACAAGCCAGGTCCTCGCCATCGAAGGTCCACGGCTTGAAGACAGCAGCAGAGGTCCTGAGTTCCCGACAGCAGCAGCATCAGGCCGGGCAGCACCGCCGATGCCGGAAAGGAACCACGACAACATGGTCTTCGCCCCTCGCAGCCAGGCGCCGTATCCTCAGCATGGAAGCTCTGAGGATCCCTGGCAGCAACAGCAGCAGTGGGGGCAGCAGCAGCAGCAGCCGCCACAGCAACCGACAGCAGCGGCATCAGGCAGGACAGCGCCGCCGATGCCGGAAAGGAACCACGACAACATGGTCTTCGCCCCTCGCAGCCAGGCGCCGTATCCTCAGCATGGAAGCTCTGAGGATCCCTGGCAGCAACAGCAGCAGTGGGGGCAGCAGCAGCAGCAGCCGCCACAGCAACCGACAGCAGCGGCATCAGGCAGGACAGCGCCACCGATGCCTGAAAGGAACCACGACGACATGATGTTCGCTCCTCGCAGCCAGGCGCCGTATCCTCAGCATGGAAGCTCTGGGGATCCCTGGCAGCAGCGGCAGCAGCAGCAGCAGCCGCCACAACAGGGGCAGCAGCCATCGCAGCGACATCAACCGCCGTGGCAGCAGCCAGCGTCGCAGCAGCAGCAGCAGCAGCAGCAGCAGCAGCAACCGCCACCAGCGGCGGCATCGTGGCAACCCAAGATCGCACAACCGACGATGCGATGGGAACCAGCTCCGCCGACACCACAGCCGAAGACAGACCTGCAGGAACTTGCGACTGCAATAACGAGTGCAGTTCAGGCAGCCCAGACGAAGCAGCCGACCAGGAATGCGGAGTTACCGAACTTCCACGGGTCTCATCAAGACTACCTGATCTTCCGCTCCGCCTACTACGAGACAGCGCAGTACTTCTCCGCCCTCGAGAACATCGCGAGGCTGAGGAGGTCACTTCGGGGCATCGCCAAGGAAGCAGTACAGGGGCTCCTCATCACCAACGCAGATCCAGACCACGTGATGAGAACGTTGGAGCTACGCTTCGGCCGTCCAGAATCGATCGCGATGGCGGAGATTGAAAAACTGAAGACATTGCCACGGCTGACTGATTCACCAAGGGAGATCATCACCTTCGCCACCAAAGTAGAGAACGTCGTCAGCATTATAGAAGCTCTCGGATGCGTCTATTATTTGTACAATCCAGATCTGACGAAGAGCCTGGTGGAGAAGATAACGCCGATCCTGAGAAGACAATGGTACATCTTCTCTACAGAACAAGGGAAGAACGAAGCGGACCTAGTGAAATTCAGCCGCTTCATCAGGCGGGAGGCGGAGATCTGCGGACCTTACGCGCCACCCGAAAGAGTCAGCACACATCCAGAACCGCCACGTCGACAGCAGCACGTGCATGCCGTCCAAGCGGAGCAACCGAAGTGCATCGTCTGCGGAAAGGACGAGCATCACCTGGCAAACTGCAAGAAGTTTGGGGAGGCAGACAGTGACGTAAGATGGGACGTCGCTAAGAGGAAAGGCCTATGTTTCAGGTGTCTTCGCAGCAGGAAGAAGAAACATTACTGCCAACCCAAGAAGTGCGGTATCGACGGATGCGAGAGGTTCCACCACAAGCTACTTCACCATCAGCCGAAGTTAGAAGAGACGGAGGCAGAACCTGGAAAGGAGAAGGTCAACTCAGCATGGGCTCCGAAGGTCTCGTTCCTGAAGATCGCGCCCATACACATTTCCGGACCGGCGGGAGGGGCTGACACATACGCCCTGCTGGACGACGGATCCACCGTCACCCTTATAGACGCGGACCTCGCCAACCGGATAGGGGCAAAGGGAATCGAGGACCCTCTACACATCTCGACGTATGACGGCACGACGGAGACCGTGGGAAGTTCGAGAAGAGTCAACTTCAACGTGAGGACCAGGAACTCCAGAGAGAAGATCAGCGCCAGGACTGTAGAGAACCTGCAACTAGCAGCTCAACGGATTCCAGAGGCCGCCGTGAAAGACTGCGCGCACCTCAAGGACATCATCGGACAGGTTGACTGCAACGAGGAGATTTGGCGACGGGGAACAACGTGGGACGAGAAGATCGACCCTGATCTGGCTGCGAGTTGGCAGAGATGGCTGATCCAGCTCAAGAACCTAGAAAACGTCTCCGTGCCCCGCGGGTATCCAGACTTCCACTGCGCGACATCCATCCAGCTTCATGTCTTCACCGACGCGAGTGAGACCGCCTACGCTACAGCCCTCTACTGGAGAACGGTCTCGAAGGAAGGCGAAGTTCGAGTCACCCTGATCACGGCGAAGACCAAGGTTGCACCGCTGAAGACGACCTCGATACCAAGACTGGAGCTTCAAGCGGCGGTGTTGGGAGCCCGGATGGCGACGGCAGTCAAGCAGGAGCATCAGCAGACACCAGATTCGACCATCTTCTGGACAGACAGTCGCACCACGCTAACCTGGATACGAACAGGGTCCAGGTCGTACAAGCCCTACGTCGCACATCGCGTAGCGGCTATAGAAGAGAACAGCGTGACCAGCGAATGGCGATGGGTCCCGACGAAGTTGAACGTCGCAGACGACGCAACCAGAGACGTCCCGGAAGGATTCGACAAGAATCATCGATGGTTCCATGGTCCACAGTTCCTGTACGAAGATCCCGAAGCTTGGCCAGCAGACGACCACACCCCAATCATCTCGGGCGAAGAGAAGACATACCACGTGAATCAGGCCAAAGAGAATCTCCGAGAAGCCATCCCGGACGTTACAAGATTCTCAATTTGGAGCAGATACCTTCGAAGCACCGCACGGGTACTGCACTTCATCGACCTTTGCCGAACCAAAACAAGGGCAAGGGTGAATTATAGGAGAACAAAGAAGAATGAAGTTCTCGACAAGGACTGGCGACGCAGCGCGAAGAAGGCCAGAAGGAAAGACGCACCGCTTCATCAGAAGAAGAAGGAAGATGTAGATTACCTCCCGATTCCAGCAGAGAAGCTTCGACAAGCTGAATCACTAATTAGAAGGTCGTCGCAAGAGGACGCCTTTTGCGAAGAGCTAAGGTTGTTGAGAAATGGAAAACCTCTCCCAGCCAATAGTCGTCTCTACCCGCTAAGTGTAAAGCTTGAAGACGGTGAAATTCGTCTACATGGACGCATCGAAGCAATCAGCGAAATAGACATGGATATCAAGAATCCTATAGTACTGGATGGGAACCATCGAGCTACGAGGTTGTGGATCGACCACATACACAGACAGCTACATCACTCCGGCGTCGAGGCTACAGTCAACGAGTGCAAACAGCGCTACTGGATCCTGCGTCTACGGCCCACCGTGAAGAATATTATCAAGAGCTGCATCACCTGCAGACTGAGGACAGCGAAGCCTCCGTTCCCAATCACGGGGAACCTACCAGAGTGTCGACTGGCGCATCACCAGCGCCCATTCACATATACGGGAGTCGACTACTTCGGCCCACTGAACGTTACGGTGGGAAGATCGCGACAGAAAAGATACGTCGCGATATTTACGTGCTTGACAACAAGGGCAGTACACCTAGAGTTGGCAACATCCCTCAGCTCCGATTCGGCAGTCATGGCTTTAAGAAGAATGGTTTCAAGAAGAGGCTGCCCGAAGCGAGTTTGGTCAGACAACGGGACAAATTTTCATGGGGCAGACAAAGAACTGCGCCGTGCTATCGACAATGCGACCGCCGAAGAAGCATCCAAGAGGCTCATCGAATGGCGCTTCATCCCACCCGGAGCACCATTCATGGGGGGCGCATGGGAGCGCCTAGTTCGTTCCGTCAAGACAGCACTGATGACGACGCTACACGAGAGGCATCCGTCTGAAGAAGTTCTGCGAACCTTGCTCACCGAGTGCGAGTACACCGTGAACAGCCGGCCACTCACCCACGTGTCTCTACAGCCTGAAGATCCAGAGGCTCTGACTCCCAACCACTTCCTACTAGGTGGTCCAGGGGGAGTAACAGCGCCAACAACAACCTGCGACCGAGACCTGGATCTACGAGCCGCGTGGAGGACATCGCAACGACTGGCGGACATCTTCTGGGCGCGATGGCTGCGGGAGTACCTGCCGGAACTACGCAACCGAAGACAAGCGCAAGGACGGGGCCCCGAGCTAAACGTCGGGGACATCGTCATCATCGCCGACGGAAACCTGCCAAGGAACACCTGGATGCGAGGGCGCATCTGCACCGTTTTCCCGGGACCTGACGGAGTCGTGAGGACAGTCGACGTAGCAACCAAGGGGGGCGTACTGCGACGTCCAGCCAGGAAGATCGTCGTGATCACCGGCGCCGAAGTTGCACCTGCACCAACAGGATGCGTCGCCCGCTGAAGACACCGAGCAACGCACGGCGGGAGGAATGTGCAGGACGACCGTGCAACTTACGGACATTTTTATTTTTAATTCGTAGGCTAAGGAGTGTATATAGTAACTGATTTATGTAATAGATAGGGATTAATTAGTTCTATATTTTAAGCCTAAATTTGTAAATAGTTTATAATTTTTTATTGTCTTAATTTAGAGAAATATGTAATTAGGATAGTGAAAATTGTGACTATTTTTGTAAATAAAGCAGTGCTCGACGTGGTATACTACGAGGCTATAAAAGGGGCCGTATAGTAAAGATGTCTCGCTCTAACTTATAGGTGCGTCTCTGTCACACAGAGCTATAAATATCGGGCCGCTTCGATGCGGCAGTCAGTTCGGAGGCGACAGCGGAGCGAGCGAGAACCCTCCACAAGAGGAAGCCCTCATAGCCTCCTAGTTTCTACGAACAGTACAGTCCACATCTGAGCCGCCTTTTCCTCGCAATCCCAGCCCGCACATACCTATATGGTGTTATCAATATTTTTAATGAAACGAAATGTCAAATCCGATGCCACTTGTCTAAACCATATTATATTATTTGTAATATACATAATATGTATATGAATATACGAACACTTAATTATTGTAACACTAGCATGGACATGGGGTCTGACAGACTTCTACATTGTACATTTTTGTATCAATCAATCAAATATATAATTTAACAAAATATTAAGATGGATCCATGGATAGTAAATAATAAAATGTCAATTAGATGTTTGTTGGATTTTTCTCATCTTTTAGCTATGAAAGAAATGTATAAAGTGTGCTTGGTATAATTACTTTTACGTTTTATCAATGTTTTCTCGCTAACCGAAAATATTTTTCTACAAATATTATATTACTTAATTGGCTATACTTACTATTTGATATAAATATACATCGCGTTTGAATCCAGTAAAAGTTATTTTATTTAAACGTGTGAAGATGCAAGACGATATTACTTTTCTGTATATTACTTACATATGATAATGTTAAAAATAACTTTCTAAAAAATCAAAAAATTAATTCAAAATTCTTAATGTATTTTGGATGAATTGTTGAATTTTTACACTTATGAGGGATAGTCCATTAATCACGTGAGGCTCGAAGGGGGGGATATGTCACGAAATATCATCATGAACGCACGACTTCTAAAATAAACAGCGGCGCGTGGTCTTGTATTTAAAGATAATATTCTGTAAATTTAAATATATTTAGTAAAAAAATATACGTGATTTTGGGTATGACCCCCCCCCCCCCCCCACCAGTAGCCTAAAACCTCACCACGTATCACCAGGGAGGGGGGATTTAAAAAGTAGCTAAAAACATCACGTGATTAATGGACTCCTTATATGACGAAATGCAAAGTTATCACAATATATCGAAAAATCTAGCATCATTAGTATATTTTTATTATATAAACCTGACTTACTTTTATATTTTAAGTTAAATAGAGAATAAAAGAGAAGATGAAAGAGGGAAGTAGAGTCTAGACGTTTATATTGTCAGTTCCTGGAATTGCTTGAATATTAATCAAATCCCAGATCCGACAATAAAATGTTTGACTAAATCAACACAAATTCGTCCGCACCTAACACCAATTTCATCAAATGCCATTAACTGCAGCTGCTTCTTCCGTTTCAACGCCACGCTGATGGTTCAGACTAGTGGCATATGCCAGTAAAATAAAAACGTAAATGAAGGTATGTGTTTTTAAGAGATTGTAGGCGATTTAAAGTAAAGGTGTTTGCCAAATTCATATATCCTGCTTCTTCAGTCTATATCTAGCCTCTGCTGTTCATATTTCTACTACTTGCTACCACTTCTCACAATAACACATTCATATTAGTTACTTAAAATAAAAACAAGTTGTTGATCATACGGTGATCAAGGGAAGTGGGCGCGAAAGTAACTGACCGGCTCGATCAACTGTCAATTGTGAACAAAATGACAGTTGCATATGTCTATGTCATATAAGATAGCGATCAAAAGGTTTTTCATATTAAGTCTACGAAGTGTCGTACCTATATCGTGTTATCAATATTTTGAATGAAACGAAATGTCAAATCCGATGCCACTTGTCTAAACCATAATATTATATTATTTGTAATATACATATATGTATATACGATCACTTAATTATTATAACACTAGCATGGAAATGGGGTCTGACAGACTTCTACATTGCAAATTTTTGTATCAATCAATCAAATATATAATTTAAAAAAATATTAAGATGGATTCATGGATAGTAAATAATAAAGTTTCAATTAGATGTTTGTTGGATTTTTCTCGTCTTTTAGCTATGAAAGTAATATTTAAAATGTGCTTGTTATTATTACCTTTGAGTTTTAGCAATGTTTTCTCGTCAACCGAAATGTATATTTCTTTTAGATAAAATAACATTAATCATAAACCATATAAACATTTATTATTATTATTAAATAATTACAAATAAAGTAAGAAAAGACACTACTCATTTTAAACAAACAGCGAGATCACTGTAAATTCTACAAACTATTTTTTTTTTTTGAAAACTCAATATAAATATTATTTAATTAAAAATCCAGTAACATAATAAACAATAATTTTCATTTCAATCTTGAGTAGGCTACATATTTTTCTACAAATATTATATTACCTAATTGGCTATACCTACTATTTGATATAAATATACATCGCGTTTGAATCCAGTAAATGTTATTTTATTAGAACGTGTGAAGATGCAAGACGATATTACTTTTCTGTAACATTATCATATACGAGTATGTAATATACATATGATAATGTTAAAAATAGCTTTCTAAAAAATCAAAAATTAATTCAAAATTCTTAATGTATTTTGGATCAATTGTTGTTTTTTTTTTACTTATGAGGGATAGTCCATTAATCACGTGAGGCTCGAAGGGGGGAGGGGGGATATATAACGCACGACTTCTAAAATAAACAGCGGCGCGTGGCCTTGTATTTAAAGATAATATTCTGTAAATTTAAATATACTTTGTAAGTAAATATACTTGATTTTGGGTATGCCCCCCCCAGTGTATCACCAGGGAGGGGGGAGTTAAAAAGTAGCTAAAAACATCACGTGATTAATGGACTCCTTATATGACGAAATGCAAAGTTATCACAATATATCGAAAAATAACTATATTACATAACTATATTTTTATTATATAAACCTGACCTTTTATATTTTAAGCTAAATAGAGAAGAAGAGAGAAGATGAAAGAGGGAAGTAGAGTCTAGACGTTTATATTGTCTGGTCTCTGATTTGTTTGAAAATTAATCAAATCCCAGATCCGACAATAAAATGTTTGACTAAATCAACACAAATTCGTCCGCACCTAACGCCATTTTCATCTTATGCCATTAACTGCAGCTGCTTCGTCCGTTTCATCGCCACGCTGATGGTTCAGACTAGTGGCATATTTTTTTTTTTCTTTTTTATGTCAGATATGCCAGTAATATAAAAACATAAATTAAGGTATGTGTTTTTAAGAGATTGTAGGCGATTTAAAGTAAAGGTGTTTGCCAAATTCATATATACTGCTTCTTCAGTCAATATATAGCCTCTGCTGTTCATATTTCTACTACTTGCTACCACTTCTCACAATAACACATTCATATTAGTTACTTAAAATAGAAACAAGTTGTTGATCATACGGTGATCAAGGGAAGTGGGCGCAAAAGTAACTGACCGGCTCGATCAACTGTCAGTTGTCAACAAAATGACAGTTGCATATGTCAATGTCATATAAGATCACGATCAAAATGTTTTTCATATTAAGTTTACGAAGTGTCGTACCTATATCGTGTTATCAATATTTTTAATGAAACGAAATGTCAAATCCGATGCCACTTGTCTAAACCATATTATATTATGTGTAATATACATATATGTATATATGAACACTTAATTATTGTAACACTAGCATGGACATGGGGTCTGACAGACTTCTACATTGTAAATTTTTGTATTAATCAATCAAATATATAATTTAACAAAATATTAAGATGGATCCATGGATAGTAAATAAGAAAATTTCAATCAGATGTTTGTTGGATTTTTCTCATCTTTTAGCTATGAAATAAATGTATAGTGTGCTTGTTATAATTACTTTTAAGTTTTAGCAATGTTTTCTCGCTAACCGAAATGTATATTTCTTTTAGATAAAATAACAATAATCATAAACCATTTAAACATTTATTATTATTATTAAATAATCTATACATATAAAAGAAAGTTGTGTTAGTTACACCGTTTATAACTCAAGAACGGCTGTACCGAATTTAACGATATCTGATTTGTTGGATTCCTCTATGTCCGGAATAAAAGAATAGCTATTAAAATATCGGAAAATTTTTAGAAAAAAATATATGCAAAAATTCATTTTAAAATAAATTAGGTTCGGAACTCCGCCATCTTGACAGCTCACGTCATGCATAGTTAGCTTTTTTAGAATAACAGATTTCCACTGCAAATCAGTGACATATTAGACAATTATATAAAAAAGTGGGCAAATGGGCATATTCAAATTTAAGAATAATGATATATTTTCGAAGCCAAAATTGTGGCAGAACAACTTCTGCGGGGTCCACTAGTTACAAATAAAGTAAGAAAAGACACTTCTCATTTTCAACTAAGAGCGAGATCACTGTAAATTCTACAAACTATTTTTTTTTTTTTTTGAAAACTCAATATATTTATTATTTTATGAAAATCCAATAACATAATAAACAATAATTTTCATTTCAATCTTGAGTATGCTACACATTTTTCTACAAATATTATATTACCTAATTGGCTATACCTACTATTTGATATAAATATACATCGCGTTTGAATCCAGTAAAAGTTATTTTATTTAAATGTGTGAAGATGCAAGACGATATTACTTTTCTGTAACATTATCATATTATGTAATATACATATGATAATGTTAAAAATAACTTTCTAAAAAATTCAAAATTAATTCAAAATTCTTAATGTATTTTGGATCAATTGTTGAATTTTTACTTATGAGGGATAGTCCATTAATCACGTGAGGCTCGAAGGGGGGGGCATATATCATGAAATATCTTCATGAACGCACGACTTCTAGAATAAACAGCGGCGCGTGGCCTTGTATTTAAAGATAATATTCTGTAAATTTAAATACACTTTGTAAAAAAATATACGTGATTTTGGGTATGAGAACCAGTAGCATAAAACCTCACCACGTATCACCAGGGAGGGGGGAGTTAAAAAGTAGCTAAAAACATCACGTGATTAATGGACTCCTTATATGACGAAATGCAAAGTTATCACAATATATCGAAAAATCTAGCATCATAAGTATATTTTGATTATATAAACCTGACTTACTTTTATATTTTAAGTTAAACAGAGAATAAAAGAGAAGATGAAAGAGGGAAAATAGAGTCTAGACGTTTATATTGTCAGTTCAAGAGTTTGCTTGAATATTAATCAGACTCGAGATCTGACAATAAAATGTTTGACTAAATCAACACAAATTCGTCCGCACCTAACGCCATTTTCATCTTATGCCATTAACTGCAGCTGCTTCGTCCGTTTCAACGCCACGCTGATGGTTCAGACTAGTGGCATATGCCAGTAAAATAAAAACGTAAATGAAGGTATGTGTTTTTAAGAGATTGTAGGCGATTTAAAGTAAAGGTGTTTGCCAAATTCATATATCCTGCTTCTTCAGTCTATATCTAGCCTCTGCTGTTCATATTTCTACTACTTGCTACCACTTCTCACAATAACACATTCATATAAGTTACTTAAAATTTAAAACAAGTCGTTGTTCATACGGTGATCAAGGGAAGTGGTCGCGAAAGTAACTGACCGGCTCGATCAACTGTCAGTTGTCAACAAAATGACAGTTGCATATGTCAATGTCATATAAGATAACGATCAAAAGGTTTTTCATATTAAGTCTACGAAGTGTCGTACCTATATCGTGTTATCAATATTTTTAATGAAACGAAATGTCAAATCCGATGCTACTTGTCTAAACCATATTATATTATTTGTAATATACATACGTATATAATATATATGTATATACGAACACTTAATTATTGTAACACTAGCATGGACATGGGGTCTGACAGACTTCTACATTGTACATTTTTGTATCAATCAATCAAATATATAATTTAACAAAATATTAATATGGATCCATGGATAGTAAATAATAAAATGTCAATTAGATGTTTGTTGGATTTTTCTCATCTTTTAGCTATGAAATAAGTTTATAAAGTGTGCTTGTTATAATTACTTTTAAGTTTTAGCAATGTTTTCTCGCTAACCGAAATGTATATTTCTTTTAGATAAAATAACATTAATCATAAACCATATAAACATTTTTATTATTATTAAATAATTACAAATAAAGTAAGACACAACTCATTTTAAACTAACAGCGAGATCACTGTAAATTCTACAAACTAATTTTTTTTTGAAAACTCAATATAATTACTATTTAATTAAAAATCCAATAACATAATAAACAATAATTTTCATTTCAATCTTGAGTATGCTACACATTTTTCTACAAATATTATATTACCTAATTGGCTATACCTACTATTTGATATAAATATACATCGCGTTTGAATCCAGTAAAAGTTATTTTATTTAAAAGTGTGAAGATGCAAGACGATATTACTTTTCTGTATGTTACATAATAAATAAATAAATAAAATAAAAAATAAAAAAATAAAAAAGCCTTATATTTCCAGTTTTCAATTAACATAAATAACAGAAATTATTTATCACTAGGTACTTACTACTCCTACTTACATTAATATCTACACAAAAAACAGCTATATTTATACAAAAAAAAAGAGTATTCGATTTAATAATTATTTTTAAAGAATAGATTTGTTTTGAGTAGGTAGGTGAGTACAAGTTTTTAATATTATCCCACTGGAACCCCTCTCAGGTGAAGGCCTCCTCCAAAGTTTTCCATTTCTCACGATCTTGGGCTATTTTTTGCCACTGTGGGCCAGCAATTTTTTTGATATCGTCTTCCCATCTAGTGAATGGTCTTCCCCTACAGCGTTTGCCCAATGGGCCTTTCCATGACGTTACTGTTTTTGTCCATCTACGATCTTCAAGACGAGCTATGTGACCGGCCCATTTCCACTTTAGCCTTTGACTATGGCTGCATGCATCTATTGCTTTAGTTTTAGATCTGATTTTTGTGTGTTTTATCTTCTGTATTTTCCTAATGTTTAACATACTGCGTTCCATTCCTCGCTGGCATGTATTTATTTTATTTCTTATTTTGTTGGTAAATTTCCATGTTTGACACGCGTATGTTAGGCAAGGAATGAGGCAAGAGTCCATGACCTTTTTCTTTAACTTTATAGGCATTTCGCTTTTAAATATCTCTTTATAGCTCCAATATTTATTCCATGTTTGTTTGATTCTTCTCTCCACTTCTAATTCATTGCTATCCCTATTGAATCCAATTTGTTTACCTAAATATACGTATTGATCCACATATTCTAATCGTTCGTCTCCAATTGTAATATTTGTTTTTTTAAAGTTAGTCATGATTTTGGTCTTTGTGATATTCATTTCTAAACCCACTTGCTTGCTTGCCGCGTGTAGAGTGTCTAACATGTATTGTAGTTGCTGGGTCGATTCCGATAACAAAACCAAGTCGTCAGCAAATCTTAAGTGGTTTAGATATTTACCTTGGATGTACAAACCCCGGTTTTTCCAATCTAATTTACTTATGATGGATTCTAATATCGCTATAAATAATTTTGGGGATAAGGGGTCGCCTTGTCTGACTCCTCTCTTGACTAGACTTGAGAGACTATGTTACATAATATGATAATGTTAAAAATAACTTTCTAAAAAATCAAAAATAAATTCAAAATTCCTAATGTATTTTGGATCAATTGTTGAATTTTTACACTTATGAGGGATAGTCCATTAATCACGTGAGGCTCGAAGGGGGGGGGATATATCACGAAATATCATCATGAACGCACGACTTCTAAAATAAACAGCGGCGCGTGGCCTTGTATTTAAAGATAATATTCTGTAAATTTAAATATACTTTGTAAGTAAATACGTGATTTTGGGTATGAGCCCGCATAAAACCTCACTACGTATCACCAGGGAGGGGGGAGTTAAAAATTAGCTAAAAGCATCACGTGATTAATGGACTCCTTATATGACGAAATGCAAAGTTATCACAATATGTATATCGAAAAATAACTATATTACATAACTATATTTTTATTATATAAACCTGACCTTTTATATTTTAAGCTAAATAGAGAAGAAGAGAGAAGATGAAAGAGGGCAGTAGAGTCTAGACGTTTATATTGTCTGGTCTCTGATTTGTTTGAATATTAATCAAATCCCAGATCCGACAATAAAATGTTTGACTAAATCATCACAAATTCGTCCGCACCTAACGCCATTTTCATCTTATGCCATTAACTGCAGCTGCTTCGTCCGTTTCAACGCCACGCTGATGGTTCAGACTAGTGGCATACGCTAGTCGAATAAAAACGTATATCTAGATATGGGTTTTTAGAGGCTTGTAGGCGATTTAAAGTAAAGGTTATAATGTTTTCCAAATTCATATATTCTGTTTCTTCAGTCTGTGTCTATCCTCTGCTGTTCGTTTCCATTTTTTATATTATAACAGGAAAAGCAAGGTTGAAAGATTGAATCTCAAGATGTATGCCACCTTCATTTTATAAATGCTAACAACATTAAAATATATATATCATAAAGTATATCCGTATATTAGCATATTTCACTATGACACGTGCTTTATCGCTCATGCACACACATTAATATCATCATATTCGTCACTTAAATTCTTACGCTTGTTTCTATCTACCTATACATTTACTTTATTTATTGTATTATTATTAAAACGCTAATCGAATGTACTTAATAAAAAAAAATGAAAAAATATTAATTAATTAATTACGTTTATAAATAATTTTCTCTGTAAGTGATTTATGTAATCTTACTATTTAACAGTAAACAGTCATTTTTTGTAAGGAAATATATGACAAAACTGTAGGCTGGCAGCAGGCCTAGTGTGACAACCCCGAGAAAAGAAAAATCGACCGTTTTGTCGTGTTTTAATCGATTATGATTTTATGTCTTCCGGGTATAACATGACACTTATACTTAAAACTCGACTCTAATGTCAAAAGTAGAGATATCGAGATATCTTGTCTATCAAAGTTGTCGATGTCGAGATATATTTATCTCGATATCTTTATTATGACGGCTTTATTTTGACGGGCTCGTTGGCGCGTTCGGTAGAACACCTGCCGTGCGCATCGATGGGTCGTGGGTTCGAATCCCACCCGGGACAACATGTTTATAGTTTTCTATAAGCATGTTTTCTGCACGTCTGGTAACTTCGGGCATTGATCGGGTGGGAGGAATAACAAAATTCCGACCGGGTAACGAACCACCGTTCATAGATGGAAAAACCGTGAAGTGCATATTGCGCGTTTCGGTTTCAGTCTATGGATTTCCGAATGCTCGAAGTAAAATTAGGTCGACAGCGCATCATTGACTGATGTTCTGTAGCTGAGGTATCATCTACCATCAAGTGAACCTCATGCTCGTCTGTCGATATCTGACATAAAAAAAAAAAAAATCTTAGTTTGTCTTCACTCGTCCGCGAGATATCTCTTGATGGTCTTCTAAGCGGGCTGAAGGAGACTTGTAGTAGTTAATCCCTAGTGAGTTATGGGACAGACACATTTCTGTCTACTTCTGAATGATGATTTCTGTAAACAAAAAATGATCAGACTTCTGCGTCCAGCTATGTTTATACTCGTTTCGTCGGGACTTGAATTCGTGTATGCGGTGATATTAGTTATTTCGACTATGTATTTGCGTGTTGTTCCCACGAGAATGTAAGTGCGTGCTCCTATTTCACCATGCCTACTGCTGATAGAGGACAAATCTTTGTTTTTTTTCTGGTTTATATTTTTTTTATTATAGTTAATTACGTTATAAAGATGTCATGTGGAACATGGTATAATGGTTGCAGCGCCTTACAAATATTTTGTACAACAAAAATTTGGCGTTTAAAAAGAGTGACGAAGAGTTTCTTGCCAGTTCTTCTCTTCCGTTCTACGCCCTTGATTTGAGAACTGGCGGTAAATGTAAAATTAGAAGCATTTAATATGTATTTTTTACTGACGTTCATAAGTGTACATTGTGTTACCTAAATGAATAAATGAATCTATATATCGCTCCACATCCTATGTATCGCTTCCACAAAATATAACAATGAAATCCCAATATACGTTTAAATTTTCTCAAGAAAGTTCAGAGGCTTACTTCATTCTTATAGCCACTAAACACTGACCCTACTTGACATCCTCATGTAAAGAACATAAGCTCTGGCTCAACGCCAGACTTCGTTTCCATTGCGCATGCATCTGTCGGTGAAAGCGATTAATTGGTCTGGAAACCGCGCAGTTGATTGAACATAGCTATTCTTAATATTACCAATCCTACTTATACCTTCACAGCCAGCTGCTACCACTGTTCTAGTGTTATGTTATTCACTAATAATTCATGGATATGGACAAATATGGTTTTGCTTGTATTGTGAGGACTCTCAAGTTAATCAGTTCTGGTTAATTCAAGCGTTGCATGAACAAAGTTAGTGACTTGAAAATGTAATTCATAGCTATTAAAGTTTCTAGCTAGGTCTCGTGTTGCTTAGATATAGTAGAAAATATCACACATTAGAAAATGTACGGAAAGATTTTGCTATAAAGTATCTGTATCGTGAATTTGTCATTTTTATGCAATTTCATGATTTCTCATACACCTGAGAGATTGTCAATATGAATACTTTATTGTAGTTGTTTGTGGTTGGCCCTCTGGGTTTATAATTATTAATCGTGCTGCCAGCCTAGCATGACAAGCGCGACAAAATTTTGTCTACCGTTTTCTCGTGTTTTAATCGACTATCGCTTTATTTCTTTCGGGTCTAACATGCCAATTACACTTAAAACTCGACTTTTAATATCAAAAATAGATATATTTGTCGATCGAGATATATTTTCTATCAAAATTGTCTATGTCGAGATATAATATATCTCCATATCTTACATCTTAGTTTGTCTTCTCTCGTCCGCGACATATCTCGTGGCGGTCATGCTAGCCCGGCTGTACTACTGCCGGCTGCAAGAATATAGGAAGTGGTTTACCTGGGTCCCTTTCTGGTTTACATTTATATGTTAGTCTAGCACCACGCCCCAGCTTCGTACGGATGCAGTGGAGATGTACTGTACACAAAAAACTGCCTAAGTTACTCGCTAATAATGTAACTTTCTATTGGTGAAAGCATTTATAAAACCGGTTAAGTAGTTTTTGAGTTTATTCGTTACAAAAAAATATAAGTAATTTGTAATCCACCATATACCACAGTCTAAGCTTTTTCTGAGACACTTATCCCTTTATAACCTAAAATAACCAACATACAGTTTATCAGATCAGACTACCTACAATTAAAACTTTTAGAGTGGTGAGGTCTCCTAAATTTCTGTATTCACTTATATAATAAAGTCGTCAAGTTGTGCGATATTAAGTCCCTACACTGCAGAGCTGCGACTGTCATGGTGCGAAAGTGGCTGTTCTCGCTGACATATCACCAAACTGAAGAATTGCTGTACACATTAAGCTAAGACTGTCTCTTTCAATACACACGCACACACACACACACACATATATAACTCTAACACTCATACATACACTCCTACAAATCACACATACATACATACATATACATCACGCATCGGGGAAATCATTGCATATAAAAATTTAGTAAAATAAAAACAAATTTAAATTTATTTTAACACTTAAAATTAAATTATTTGTTGTTTTATAATTTTATCATTGTGTTGTAATTTAAAATTGAATATAATTATTTATTGCTATCCTACCTAACATACAATTATGTTGCTACAATGTATTTACGGCATTTCTCCTGTGGCCACCAAGAGACAGGCTGTGCCTAGTTTGGGGTCACGTCACCTCCTTAATGTATTTTACTGTTATTATAAATGAATGTTATTATAATGAAAGATACAATGTAATATTCAATATATGTAAAATGTAATAAATAAATAAATAAATGCCAACTAAATATTTAGCTTGCCTTAACTAACATTATATCGCAACTTGAACTAGGCTATAATAGTCATTTTAAATAAGATAGGTGTAGCATAAAGGTAAGATAATGTAAATTAAAAAGTATAAACTAGAAATTCGGTGAAAGCGGCACGCGGTTGTCTTTAATTTAGTTCAATGTTAACCAACGTTACGTAACGATATAGAGAATAGCTTTACTCGGGTGAGATTGAGCAGGGCCAACCAACTCTCTAAGAAGGAGCACATGTTACCTTGAATTCGTTGAATGTAGCACTAGATGTATTGGCTTGAATTCTCAAGGAAATAGAAAACGAGAGATGTTTGACAGAGAACAGAAGACTGATGATCGACTAGTTTGTAAGTAATTTTAGAAACGTACATATTTATTTGGGCTCATGCCCTGTTAGGGGCAGAACTTTTAATTAATGAAAAACCGTGATGTGCATGTTCCCGTTTCGTTTTCGGTAGATTATCTCTTTGTCTTCGGGGCATGACACTTAGCCTACGCGCAGACTAGAGCCACCGGTGGCCGCGTTTCAGCCACTGTAAAATGTATGAAATATCGCGCCCGCGCGTTGGGGCGGCCACCGGTGGCTAGAAGCTCGGTGGCGGCCACCGGTGGCTAGAAGCTCGGTGGCGGCCTCTCGAGCGCCGTGTTTGCGCGGATGCCCTAAAATGTATGAAATATTACGCCCGTAGCTTGTGGCGGCCACCGGTGGCTATGCTGTGGTCGCCACTAGTGGCTCTAGTCTGCGCGTAGGCTTACACTTAAACTCGACTTCTAATGTCAAAACTAGAGATATTTATTGATCGACATAATATCTTGTCTCTCAAAATTTTCGATGTCGAGATATAATATATATCTCAATATCTTATATCTTAGTTTGTCTTCACTCCTCCGCAAGATATCTCTTGATGGTCATGCTAGGCCGTTCAGCCGGTTCAGCCAGTTCAGTAGGCTCTTCTTGAAGGTTCCTGTTGTATTGGTTCGGAAAGTCCGCTGGTAACAATTAGTTCCACAGAGTAATTGTACGAGGTAGAAATATCCTAAAGAAACTCACAAGATTTAATTTAACACGTTAAATATCAAGCCGTAATAATCCATGGCCTCGATGTAATATCGTTGAAATATTGTCTGCAATAGATAAGTTACAACATAACATAGACAAAACTCCAAGTTCCACCCGTACCATCTTGACGCTTGGAAATCTAGCACTGTGCGCTTTATGCGCAATTTTCTTCCACGCACTACGCTATTGTGGAATGAGTTGTCGCCAGCGATTTTTCCGAACCGGTACGACTTGGGGACCTTCAAGAAGAGAGCCTATTCCTACCTTAAAGGCCGGCAACGCAACTGCAAGTCCTCTGAGTTTGCGGATGTTCATGGTTGGCGGTGTTCAGAACAGAACATCAGTCAATGAGCTGTCGACCGATTACTTAGATTACATAGTTTTAAAATATTTTTCATGTAAGTGATTGTAATTGATTTAATGAAAAATAAACATTATATAAGCCTAAAAAAATCAATAGATTATGCATACACATATGTATTTCTATTAATCTGGGGGCGCCGATCATTAATGACCCCCGTGGCGATACCGCCATGTTGAGTGCCGGTCACCGGTAATTCTACGTGTTCATTTATTTATTAAAACAAACAGCACTTTTGATACAAATCATGATACATAAGCCAAAAACAGATTTCACAACTAGATAATTAGTAAAATTAGGTCAAAATATTACAGTCACTACTTACTACCGTTACTGTTGGAAAAAAAAGCAAACTTAAAATATAATGATGTGAAACAAACAGAAATAAAAAAAAGAAAAAATGAATCAAATTTAAATGAATTTATGGCTCATAGTTTAGGGTGTATTGGCTTCCACATAAAAGGTAGATATATGCTATCACGGACTTTTATTTAGAACTATTTAAAACAAACAATCCCATGATATATTATATTCTTGTAACCCCAACGGTTTAGGCAGCGCACGCCAAGAAAGCCCTCAGAAGGCAGGTATTTTTCCAAGTTACTTGATACTTATCGTTATATTATAGCCAAGATACAAAAACTGTTTATAAATTGTAGCCTATGTGTTATTCTGATATATAAGCTATATTACTGTAAAGTTTCATCAAAATCCGTTCGTTAGTTTTTGCGTGAAAGAGTAACAAACATCCATCCATCCATCCTCACAAACTTTCGCATTTATAATATTAGTAAGTAAGAAGTAAGATTGTACTACAATTTATGAAGTTGACGATGTTTGTTACATTAAGAGTATTTTTTATTTAATTATTAAATAAAGAATAATTTGGACATTTATAACAATAATATATATTTAAATAGGTATAAACCCATAGACTTACAATAGAAACTTATAATATTGATATAAAAAAAGGAGAGTTACAAAAATAAAACTAGCTTTAGCATTTATTTCCCGCTCTGAACCCGATGCACCCCTATCCGGTGCTTAACGAACACGTTGTCAGAAGAAATTCTCGGACCAATTCGTTCTCAGAGCACCGTACAATTTTCCAAAAACAGGCGATTTTACAACGAAGCACGGTATAAAAACCTGGAACTGCAGCCTCAGCAAACATCGCTGATGCGCTGCAGTATCGTATCGTGGTTTTCTCAAAGGAATACGTAAACATCGCTGATGTGCTGCAGTATCGTATCGCGGTTTTCTCAAAGGAATACATAAAGCATCGTTATATTGTACTCTGAGAATGTTGTTGTAATTAATCCACAGTTGCCTTGTGTAAAAGTGGATACAATAAGCTTATTGTATCCACTTTTACACAAGTACAGCTGTAAAGAGTGTCATATTAACATCATCAGACATTCTTCTAAACGCGTACGAGTATTACGTATAATAGTAACTTATTTAGATGATTTTAGCTCCCAATCTAGGATTTTATTTTGACTGGCTTACTTGATTGATAGGAGATACAAGCTACAGAGATTTCAAACAAACAATTAGACTAGAATTTTGAATGAACGTGAAGCTAACACTGAATGTAGATGAGATTTTCAAAGATATAGTTTTACTGAATAATCCAATAAAGAGATTAATTGTGTAATCGTGAAGGGGAGATAATACATATAGTGTAATATTTAGCTCGGATCCCTACAAAAGAGGAGATTCCTAGGAGGGAATATACTTATTTTTGTTATAATTAGTTATTAGAGTATATTTTACGTAAGTTTTATAAAGACGTTTTGGATTTAGAAAAAAATATTTTACGCATATATTAAACTAGAAGAACTTGTTTATATTTATCTGTGATCATGTTATTCTTGTACTTGTAATTACAAGTAAATATTATAGTATCCTAAACACCACTTTGAACACATCATTGGTAAGTATACCTTGTATCAAAGTTCCGAGACCCTTTGAAACATTTTATTTTATAGCGAACAAGGCGAAGGCGTATTCTAATACTGATCACCCTTTTTCCCGAAAAGAAAAATTACCTGTGAAACAGATACAAAAAAAAATGTATTCACATGACCCACACGGGGATGTAGGTATTAGTGATGTGCCGGATTAAGAATAAGTATATATTATGTATTTTCTTATTCTCAAAGAAGTCTTATAAATTGGTGTAAGAAAGTGCTCTAGAATCACCTTGTTTGGTCACGGTGTTATTAGTACATACCTAACTTTTTAAACTAAGAATGAAATCTCCATATATCCATCCAAAGTGTTATTGTTACACTTTTACATACAATAAATAATAATAATAATAATAATAATAAATAAATATATTTATTCTCTCTTCACAAAGGTTACCTTAGAACTAAAACATAACCATAGTAAAACTAGAACCTAACCTTGTGAGAGACTGGTGCCTGATGTAGGTTTTTAGAAAAACCTGTATTACAGGTCACCAGGGCTCCACCCGCAGCTAGAATTAAAGTTATAATAGGTATGCATGTTTTTTTTTTAAAAAAAAAAGAATAAATAAAAGAAAACAATTGATAACAAAAAGAAAGTAGAAACTTAACATACATCTTAAAGGGAAACAAAAAAGTAATTGCAAAATTAATTACTGGTCTAAAGTGTAGCTATAAATGAGAAAGGCCATAGCTGGCTAATAGGCCTTATCTAGTATTTGTATGTTAGTGGTCTCACGACAGACGGTATGTTTCGTCCGCAATACCGCACCGGTTTCTCGCTAGCATTGCACCAAATGCGGAAAAACTAGGGTTGCCAGTGAATACTGTGAATTGGAATTAAAAACACTGGCAATATCGTTGCTTCCGTTTCTATCTTTTTGCTTTGTTGAAAAGCAAACCGTGAGAAGAGCTTGAACTTCCATTTTTGGTTAATAAAAGTTTTTTAATTGAGATTTTTTCTATGTTACAGCACAAGAGTATTTTCGGTCAATTGTATTTTTAATTAAACGCATTTTTGAACTATTGGTAAAATATACTAGTAGTTCAATAAATGTAATAAGCAGTTGTGCTTGAAGTACTAACAATGGTCGGGGGTTTGAATCCTGAATTGGGTACAGAAAGTTGAACAGTGATTCAAATTAGGGAAAAATAAATTTTGACCAGGAATTTTAGGAATTCCACCCTTTTCCCCATGTTCCACTAGGCAATTTTCAAAACTCAAGATACTTCGTATATCATAAATTAAAGACATAACATCAATTCACTTCGGATTCACAAAAAAAAATATTAAAACAAGACATAATTTTATTTAGTTTAGTACAATTTAGTTTACTTTATCAGTAATTTGTATAATATATTACCGTCTAAACTACGTAACCAAATAGTATACTGTATAAGGATCATAAATATTGTGTAATCTTTTTAAAATTACCGCTGATAAATATATAGCAACTGCATCTATTAAAACATTTGTAATGTCAGATACATTATGTTGGGAACCTTTTCTATAATTACCAAACACCTATATGGTTTCCATGCATTAATTTACCGCTCTAAATAATGCTGTAGGCGGTAGTTTTTTCTGATTCGCTAGATAAAAACCGTCATACAAAAATATACAGTACAATAATAATTTATTGCTTATATTAGGCACGATAATGTAGCTTTATATTAGTGAAAAGAATTTTAAAACTGATTCTGAAAATAATCTCAAATTAAAAACCTATTAATATTGTAGAAAGAATTTTATTAGTTAGTTAATAGAGAATCGTCTAATATCAATTTTACTTCCAATTGCCGGACTTTTATTAGTTTTTAGTAAATTTCTTCGTTTTTACCACTACATATATGGAATGTTCGCGACAAAACTCCAAGTTATATTGTCTTTTATTAACGCGAGTATCACACATTTAAATAAAATACTGTATACCGGATTAAAACGCGATTTATTGTTTAAATTATTTATCCCGACGTTTCGGATGCTTTTCAGCAACCGTGGTCGCGGGAGTCTCCCGCAGTATACAGTATTTTATTTAAAAACTCCAAGTTCCACCCGTACCATCTTGACGCTTGGAAGTCTAGCACTGTGCGCTTTATGCGCAATTTTCTTCCACGCACTACGCTATTGTGGAATGAGTTGTCGCCAGCGATTTATCCGAATCTGTACGACTTGGGGACCTTTAAGAAGAGAGCCTAATCCTACCTTAAAGGCCGGCAACGCAACTGCAAGTCCTCTGAAGTTGCGGATGTTCAAACTGCTGAATTCATATCGTGGTTCTATGGTATGTGTTTTGCACTGAAAGTCCCGGATTTGAATCCCAGAAGAAAACATAATATGTCTATTCCATACCCAACTAAGGAACTCGGGAATTACATAAATATAAATAAGCTCGAAACCTAAGAAAATATGTCTTTACGCAGCCTAACTACCCCAATTTAACCATTTAACCAACATCTGTAAAACCCTAGTTTCTGTAAAGTATTTGAGAAATTGTAAGTAAATATTTGCTTCTACTGCAATCCTAAGCCCGCACTAAAGCATTCGGTTACTCCAATTGAAATTTACATTCAGCGATATATCGGGCGGAACAGTTCTAAGGTCTTTCTCTCTCTTGTCTACTACTAGGTAAGTCCTGTCTTACCAAAGCAGTAAGACTTGAGATGTTGTTCGAAACTTAACATTTTTAGAATGATACTAGCGAACCGCCCCGTCTTCGCACGGGTCTAGATTTTTTGACATAAAAAGCAGGGGTTAGTAATAGAAGAGTGAAAATATAGGGTTGTATGTTTTATTTTAATGCCACATTATAAAGAAATATAAATAAAAATTTCGTCCAAAAATTAAAAAAAAAATTTAAGGGTGAACAACCCATATCACTTAGGGGTAAGGGTAGAGAGTAGCCGATTCTCAGACCTACTGATTACGCATATAAAATTTGGTAAAAATCGGTAAAGCCGTTTCGGAGGAGTATGGTAACTAACATTGTGACATGGAAATTTTATATATTAGAAGATCATCAAGACAATATCATAAAAATACAATCATTTTTTATTCTTGTATCTTCTGCATTTTTTTTCTTTACTTTTTACAAAGAACTGTATTCGAAAGTATTGATATTTAATTAGATGCATGGAAAATATTTGGATAAACTGCTCCGTAAATCAGTTTTTTAAATGGGATGACCCCATCACCTACTGGTGGTATAGATAATCTTGTGACAGAAATTATTCAACCAGTACAGTCAGTCAACCTCACTAGTACTAATACCATACATTACTCCTACGGTACTCACCCAGAGAAGTAACACTCTCTTATTTGACACCAACGTAAAGATCAATCAATGCCCGAAGTTACCAGACGTGGGAAAAACATGTTTACAGAAAACTATAATCATGTTGTCCCGGGTGGGAATCGAACCCACGACCCATCGATGCGAACGGCAGGTGTTCTACCGAACGCGCCAACGAGCCCGTCAAAACTTAGCTATGAAACTGAAAAATATTGTTTTGGTTGGGTGAATCACATTACACTACTTGCCTGTAAAAAAACTATCAGTGAAATGGTAACAAAAATGTATCTAGTCCATGCCCTGCCCCAATAGGACATTAGTTTACATATCTTTTTTCTGAAGCAAAATACTTTTTATTATTCATAATAACAATACCACATATTATGTTATTTAAAATCAGTGTAACTCCCACCTTCAGTTCTATCTTCAAATATTTTGAGTCCAAATAGACCATCGTAAAACCGTAAATAGTCATCTTTGTGTACTAAATTGAAAGCTTATATAAGCACCCGAAAAGCGTTCATTCTCGCTTCAAAGTCACGTACCAGAAAAGTAATTCCTCTAGCAATTTAACATTGAATGCAACCACGTCATACCGCTAAGTGCCATTTTCGCTTGAAATATTTGGATTTGGAAACTATTTCTATATATTTGATTTACATGGACGGTATTGTGGTAAACCCTGATTCAATTTTGAGCTTTATTCACATAATTCAACAATATAAAACGTTTTGTTTCCAATTTATTCCTTTGATGCGTTAAAATGTTTAATGAAATTAAACTTTTGTCTATACTAATATTATAAAGAGGAAAGATTTGTATTTTTGTATGTTTGTATGTTATGAATAAACTCAAAAACTACTGGACCGATTTTTAAAATTCTTTCACCAATAGAAAGTTACATTATCAGCAAGTAATATAGGCTATTTTTTGTGTATATTGTATACATCTATATACATTGCACCCGTGTGAAGCCGGGGCGCGTTGGTTATATTATAATATTTACCTTTTTATAAATTAAATCTTTTGAATGGGGTGCCTCCTTATCTGACACTGGCAGGAACAATTTGCGCAAAACTAACACAACAGCTGTTTCAACAACTGGATCGACCCCGGGTCACGAGCGACACCTTGTAAACTAACACTAGTAAATTCCCGAGATATCCAGTAGGTCACGGGGAAGGCACATTTAAGTGTATGTTTCACTTATCATTTTCTTTCCATGCAAGTAGTGGAGTTTTCTGTACCCTGACTGATTGAAAAAAAAATGTTTAATTTTGTCTCCCCGGTGAGCTACGAACGAACGGTCAGCCGTGGCGCTACGAATATCTCGATGAGTCCTAAGAACAAAATTCTATCTGTCAAATTATTAGATAGAGATAACACATTTTACAGATTTCGTCTTTTTTTTTACGTCAGGTATCGACAGACGAGCATGAGGTTCACTTGATGGTAGGTCACAGAATGATCAATGATGCGCTGTCGACTAATTTTTACTTCGAGCATTCGAAAATCAATAGACTGAAACCGAAACGCGCAATATGCATTTCACGGTTTTTCAATCTATGAACGGTGGTTCGTTACCCGGTCGGAATTTAGGTATTCCTCCACCTGATCAATGCCCGAAGTTACCAAACGTGGGGAAAACATGCTTACAGAAAATTATAAACATGTGGTCCCGGTGGGATTCGAACCCACGACCCATCGATGCGCAAGGCAGGTGTTCTACCGAACGCGCCAACGAGCCCGTCTTTATATGAATAAATAAATAGTTTCTTCATACTGTAATTAGACAATTCCACAGATACGATTTTGTTCTTGAGACCCGTTGATCTAATTGAATGCTGAATCGCGCTTTTAGCATTTAATTTTCAGTAACTTATAGAACTCAACATCGACACCTTTACGACGGCTGAGGCATAGTGCTCGCCACTTACGTTCGCGCTGTCAAGATCAATATTGACCCCAGTATCAAAAATCCATACAATTAATATTTTTTTTATAACAGAGTGGACAATCGAGCAGGTGGGATACCTGATGGTAAGTAATCATCACCGCCCATGGACATTCGCGACTTAAAAGTCTCAGATGTGATGTTAAAAATGTATAGGCACGCTTTTTAAAAATAACGCTGTGGCCTTACAGTTGCCTAGTCTTTAATTGGTCTGATCACCTACAATGTAGTGAGTATCGAAGATGGTCCAAGGGAGACGTTGGACCATCAAGAATTTCCGACCCGGGCAGAGCAAAAGATAATGTTTGGGGACAACGGTGTGCTCTTGTGGACTACCTGTAAAGGACGACGAAGGGGGGTTCATATACCATATATGTCACAGAATTCTGGGTGTGGATAAGCTTTCCCCCTCGATACCAAAAATAAGGTAGCATGAAGATATATCCCATCCTCCAACAGAATGAAACGGGAATTATTGTTATAGGCCAGGCAAAAATGTGCATCTACTTACCAACGAGTCGCGTGTTAAAGTTTGCCCGGGAGCTAGTTAGCTAGTTCGTTTCAAACAATTTTAATTAACTGAACGTGTTCTGAACAGCAACTGATACTAAGTTGAGAGAGAATCATTTCTCTTTTCATCAAAAACTAAAATAGAAGTTCTCTTAGCAATTCATACAAATTATATAACTTTCAATCATAATGAATCTTTGCTCTCAAAATAATCTTTTCGGAAATATTTTATTAATACATTTTTTTATGTTATCTTAGATATCGATAGACGAGCATGGTGTCACTGATGGTAGGTGATACCTCTGCCACAGAACATCAGTCAATGATGTGCTGTCGACCTCCTTTTTAGACATAGAAATAACATTTATTACTAACGAAACACTCGGAGTTCTTTTTACTTAGAGCATTCTAAAATCTATAGACTGATACCGAAACGCGCAATTTGCCCTTCACGGTTTTTCCGTGTTTCTGTGACACCTTTTTAACCTTATATGGTGTTTAAAATCTTGACGAAGAAATAATATTTTTTAGGAAAATGTATAAAATATTCAATCAATTGCTTTGTTCTCAAAATAAAACTTATAAACATACAATAAATATCATGTTTCTGTGACACCTTTTAAACCTAAATGTGTTTTAAAAGACGGCATTGGGATAATATATTTTCTAGTAGAAATCTCGAATGATAATAAATATAAAATATAGCGCAGAGATCATTAGTAATTCATTAAGTCAGTCAAGTTGTTTGCTGTGAAGCATGAATGTGGGAAGTGGGATTAAACAGGTCACTTCACATTTTCCTTGCGCATGCTCTTCTCAGCAAAATTAAGAAATCTGCAAATGGCGATTTTCTTCTATATTCTTTAGCTGTATCCCATTAAAAAAATTATTAAATAAGCAATCTACTTAGATTTGCAACCTCGTTGGTGCGTTTGGTAAAACACCTACGTTGTGCCCCAATGGGTCGCGGGATCGAAACCCTCCGGGACGACGTGTTAATAAATTGTAATTCAAATTCAAAAATCATTTTTTCATTTAGGTCTCATGTACATGTACAATGTACACTTATGATCGTCAATAAATTAAAAAATATATACCTACATATTAAATGCTTCTAATTTTACATTTACTGCCAGTTCTCAAATCACTGGCAATAAACTCCCCGCCACTCTTTAATCGCCATGTTTTTGTTTTACAAAATTTTTGTAAGGAGCTGCAAATATTACACCATGTTCCACATGACATCTTGAAGTATATAATATTAAAACAGAAATAAAAACAAAGATATATCCTCTATCAATAATTTTGTGTAAGCATGTGGTCACTTCGGACATTAAAAATCATAGATGGAAAAACCGTGAAGTGCATTTTGCATTTTTGGTTTTTCCATGTAGTGGATTCCATTTCAGTCTATGAATTTCCGAATGCTAGATCCTTAGATTATTTATATGTCAATAAACAAAGGCTAGATCATAGATTCCGAATGTCGACGGCGCATCATTGACTGATTTTCTGTGGCTGAAGTATCACTTAACATCAAGTGAAACTCATGCTCGTCTGTCGATATCATAAAAAAGCGTATATGTAACAAACAGACAGAATTGCTTTCGCATTTATAATATTATTAGTAGGGATTTGAAATAGATCAAAACAACTGCTGACGTACGTTTTCAGATCGATCTCTACCAGGCAAACCTCTGGGTAGAAATTTAACTAATAAACAATTTTAATTGTAGTGGGTATGTGTTAATAGTACCTAGAAAAATTCCCACAAAAATTATTTATTTTGTAATTTATACAAATTTCTTAAATATTGTCTAATTTCTTAGGGTCTATTTCAAACTATCAATAATAAAAGTCGTTTGGGCAGGTGGCCAGAACGACGCTGTTGAACGTAACAACTTCGCACTCAATATTCTTATGTATCGCTCAGAAATAGGTCGAGGGACATATACCTACATATGTATTATATGTAGAGATATGGGGCCATCATGGAATTACCATTTTTTTTTCATTTTCGAGCATGATGTTCACTTGAAGGTAGGTGATACCTCAGCCACAGAACATCAGTCAATGATGCGCTGTCGACCAATTTTTTACTTCGAGCATTCGGAAATCCATAGACTGAAACTAATTTACGCACACTTAATATTTTTTTAATTATTTGTGTAAATTAGTCAAAACTAGCAATGCACCCCGGCCTCACACAGGTGAAATGTAGATATAGATACTATATACAAAAATGTTACTCGCTGAAAAAGCTACATTAGCTTTCTATTGGTGAAAGAATTTTTAAAATCGGTCGTTTTTGAGATTGTTCATAACATACAAAAAACTAATATTTCCACTTTATACTCGTAATATTATAGTTTAGTATAGATGTATAGATATAAATTGATTTTATAATACATTATATATAGTTATAATATAATGCAGTCATAATATAGTTCTTTTTTCGTTCAACTTATAAATACAAAACATTTAGGTAAAATAAAATGAAACCTCCTGAATTCAGATAATTAAATTAATCAAATAGTTTTTAGGTACAACTTCAAATTAGCTGGTAGTGCAGATGTCTGAGTTATTACGTCAGTTCGCGGCAGAGGCTCTCCTCACTTCTTTGTGTTGTGGATTCGTTTGTCAGTTGTCACAGCCATGCACTTAATATTGTTATACTAGCTGCCAGATCCGGCTTCACACGGCCATAAGAAAGATGCAAAGCAAATGAGAACAAGTGACATTTTTGTCAAAAAATTGAAAAATAATCTTGATAGGGACGCTATCACTTAGCGGTATGAAATATACGACCAAAAATTTAGTTATTACCAAATTTACATGAGAAATTTCATAAAAATCGGTCGAGCCGTTTCGGGGGAGACCACAAACACCGTGAACCGAGATTTATATATATATATATATATATATATATAGATTAAGCGTATGTAATAATTATAACTATTCACTTTTAGTTACAGTCATTTCAAATATTTAAAATTCCATGCCAAGTATATATAATATATATAGTACTATACTACTATACTTTTGATATCAAGACGTCTCCTGTTTCATCAAATTAAAAATCATCATCAAAATCAGGAAAACTGACAACTACTCTCTATAAAAAAAAAAATCTGGAGAAATGTTTAATGTCATATGTTCAAAAAAATAAATTTCGTTTAATTATTGACTCGTGGACAGGACAAGTGAAGCCAGAATTATATGATAAAATATTCCAGGATGATAAAAAAATGCCTACATGCACATTTAAAGTTATACCTCCAAAATGTACTCCGTTAGTTCAACCATGTGATGTCTATTTCTATAGACAAGTGAAAAATTTTATCAAATAATTGCAAAGTACCGCTGAAGTTATAGATAAGAATTATGAAATTCATTCCCGAAAGGATTGCATAAAAATTCATTCGATTATTCATCACCAATTGTCAGCGCCAATATTTCGAGACATGATGGAATATGCCTGGTTCGCCAGCGGGCTTTGTGACACAAGAATTTTCGACTTATTATTTGTTTGTACCATTGTAGATAATTTATAGAAATGAAGTTTAAAATAAAAAAAAATATTTATTAAAGAATAATTTAATGTATCAATTATTTACCTATTAATATACTCGTATTATAGTGCTGGGTAAACTTTGAGAGCATTTTCTCAGCCATTTTTGAGTATTGCACTTTAGTATTTCAGAGGTAGTATACCCACATGGTGTACTACCACTACGTCAAAGATTATCCAAATCCGTTTCCCCAAGGTCGTATCCTCCCCTTGTTAGTATTCGACTTAAGCTTACTTAGATGTTGTATTTTAATAGTCTACTTAAGCTTACTTTATTAGACAATTAAAATAAAACATCTAAGCAGTCTACTTAGCTCTTATACATAGCCCACTTACATCAATAATTCCATTTCTACCGAGCGATATCAAACGTAAAGTAATGTAATCTAAACTAAGAATATATTATAATTCTTCTATACCTTATCCGACTTTAACCTTCTGTTTGACATCGATTTGTACATAGGTAAGTGCAAAGCTGAAAGCTGTCAGCGGAAATAGTGCAATGTATTGTATCCATGAATAGACATTATCACATATCCCAGGTTCAGATTGTAGAGTCAAACTTTACTTCGTAATATAAAATGAAATATTCATTTTGCGAATTTAGATGTACCTACTCGTATTTGTGTTCTTTTATGAGATTTTTTTAACAACTGTCTTATATTATCATAGGTAAATCGTTTAATCGTTTACGTAGGAAAGGATTGATGAAAGTAGGAAAACGAAAAAGATTTATTAAGCAGGTGAGAGTGGAAGAGTCGAGAGTGTTCGACCGAGGCGAAGTACCTCAAACAGATCGGAGATGATCTACAAAAGGGCCAAGTCAAAAGAACTCGAAACCGACGAGTGTGTATGATAGTTTTGATTAAAGTGATAGTAGCAAAAGTGGTATGGAAGGATCAGAGCATATAGAATTCCGTGATTTCTGCCTGGTATGTATGTAAATCGTAACAGGTCAACAATTTTCTACTTTATAAAAATCATGTCATACGGTGCATTACTTCGTTTGCATTTTGTTTGTTCCTGATCAATATATTTTTATACACAACTAGCAGCGAAACCCGGCGTTGCTCGGGTTAAAATACCTCGCATGTTTAATGGTATAAGAAATAATTAAAGATCCATTTTCTAAAGTAGATAAATATTTTAGATTTCTATCTTAAATAATAAGACACTTATTCGACCATTTAACATACGGTGTAAAGTGTATCAAATTAATTAACTAATTATCGAATCCAAATAATTCCATAATAAGTTGAGAGAAGCACTTTAATAAATAGTAAATTTATATTTTATTTACACAATCAATTTTACCGATTGCACACATTTTGGAACTTTCTAGATCTTACCAGAAGCTTTCTAAAACATTCTAAATCGATTACAACAATTGAAACCATTTCAGAACTTTCTAGATTATTTCGGATCAATTTCATCGACTGCACACATTTTGGAACTTTCTAGATCTTTCCAGAAGCTTTTTAAAACATTCTAAATCGATTACAACAATTGAAACCATTTTAAAACTTTCTAGATCATTTCAGAAATTTTTAGAATTTTCTAGATCATTTCGGATCAATTTCATCGATTGCACACATTTTGGAACTGTCTAGATCTTTTCAGAAGCTTTTTCAAACATTCTAAATCGATTACAACAATTGAAATCATTTTAAAACTTTCTAGATCATTTCATATTTTTTTAGAATTTTCTAGATCATTTCGGATCAATTTTAGCGATTGCACACATTTTGGATCTTTCTAGATCTTTCCAGAAGCTTTTTAAAACATTCTAAATCGATTACAACAATTGAAATCATTTTAAAACTTTCTAGATCATTTCAGAAATTTTTAGAATTTTCTAGATCATTTCGGATTAATTTTAGCGATTGCACACATTCTGAAACTTTTTAGATCATTTCCGAGATTTTCAGAATTTGACGGAAGTGACTGTCCTTTTTTCTCTGTCCTTTTCTAACTAATGTAAGTTAGAAAAGGACAGATATATATTATTCCACATTTTTGCCACCCACAACCACCCACTTCCACCCACCCCGACCAAACTCCCTTATGCACACCTAGAGACCAAGGGGTATTCGCCATCCCAAGGGGAAGTTGATCAAAGTAGCGTATGATAGAAAAAACCGTGGACACACGTACGAACATTTGCATTTTATATAATATACTAGCAGCGAAACCCGGCGTTGCTCGGGTTAAAATACATCGCATGTTTAATGGTATAAAAAATATTTAAGGATCCATTTTCTAAAGTAGATATATATTTTAGATTTCTATCTTAAATAATAAGACACTCATTCGACCATTTAACATACGGTGTAAAGTATCTTCAAGTTGTAGGCATCTTGGAAGTTTCTACTTTCTAGACCATTTTAGACATTTTTAGAATTTTCTAGATCATTGAGGATCAATTTCACCGATTGCACACATTTTGGAACTTTCTAGATCATTTCAGAAATATTTAGAATTTTCTAGATCATTGAGGATCAATTTTACCGATTGCACACATTTTGGAACTTTCTAGATTTTTCCAGAAGCTTTCTGAAACATTCTAAATCGATATCAACAATTGAAACCATTTTAAAACTTTCTAGATAATTTCAGAAATTTTTAGAATTTTCTAGATCATTTCGGATAAATTTTAGCGATTGCACACATTTTTGAACTTTCTAGATCTTTTCAGAAGCGTCTAAAACATTCTAAATCGATTACAACAATTGAAACCATTTTAGAACTTTCTAGATCATTTCAGAAATTTTTAGAATTTTCTAGATCATTTTGGGTCAATTTTATCGATTTCTGAAACTTTTTAGATCATTTCCGAGATTTTCAGAATTTTACGGAAGATTACATTAGTTAGAAAAGGACAGATATATATTATTCCACATTTTTGCCACCCACAACCACCCACTTCCACCCACCCCGACCAAACTCCCTTATGCACACCTAGAGACCAAGGGGTATTTGCCATCCCAAGGGGAAGTTGATCAAAGTAGCGTATGATAGAAAAAACCGTGGACACACGTACGAACATTTGCATTTTATATAATATATTAAGATTAAGATTATAAACTTTATATCAATTTTAATATATTTGTAATAGTGATAAGTTTGATAAGGCATTTTAAGTCTTATGAGTAAGATTAATATATTTATATAAAAAATAATAGATTTTCTAATGTGTGTTGTATCTACAATTATGGTCAAGGTGAAAAAGATCCATAAGCCGATAAAGATAAATTCATAAAATCGAAACAAGTCATAATACTAATATTGTATTTTACTAAAACGAGTATCACAAATTTAAATAAAATATTTTATACCCTATTGCAGTCTGCCCCGTGACCACGGTTGCTGAAAACATCCAAAATATCGGGATAAATATCGCGCTTTAATCCTGTATAAAGTATTTTACTTAAAAGTCATAATACTGCCTAACAACGTCTTTTACGCTTTGAAGCAGGGATGTTACGGAGCTTCGATTCCGGTTCCGAAAGGTCGGAACTTCCGATTGATTTTGCACCTCTGATTCCGATTTCGGTTCCGATAAATTTGTTTCGGAAGTTATAATCGGAGGTCGAAGCACAGCGGCGGCGGCGGGAGCGTCCAGCGTCATTTGATTTAATTGACTACTGTATAAAATTTAAGTAAATTCGTTTATTTTTATTTTCAACACCTAGGAAGGTGTTTTATTTTTTGAACTGATATGAATGAAACTGATTTATTTTATTACACATCTCTCTTTTGCTTCTGTCTCCGATTCCGGTCCGACAAACCAAATTTAGACACTCCGATTCCGAATTCGGTTCCGATAAAACCACCTCCGTTACATCCCTACTTTGAAGTACCTCAGCCAGTACCATCAACATCATCAATATATAATGAGCCATCGTTTTCTTTTTCTATTTCCAAATTATATGTTTGGAAATTGAATTTGCAATATTTTGAAAATGGAGGAGGAAAATGATGGCACTCCTTCGCAGGATTTCACACACCAGTAGCACCAGATCCTCAACCTTTCAATCAGAGTAAGTTAAATGATTTAGAAAAAAGAGGTTTTTTGACAGCTATTTTATATTATCGTAAGTCGGTTAAGTTATAACATTCTTTATAAAAAAATATTGATTACTAGAAATATGATATTACAATTTTATGCCAATAAAAAATACCTACTAAGTTAATCTAGTGTTTTTATATCCTTGCGTTGAATGAATGAGACCTTCGAGGAGGTCCAAAATTTTGTTATATTAAATGGCTTTGCCGGGATAATTTATCTCGCTTCACTCTGATGAATATCCTACGCTGCTTCCTTTCGCGTAGCATGGGGGGTGGAGGTTGCGGTGGCCCCGGGCGGCACTTTGACGGGGCGGCATTTCACTGCTAATGGTAAAGAAGGACTTCTTTTTTTAATTTTTTTTTGTCAGTATATCACCTGAATATCAGAGTTTCTCTTTAGGTTAGTGTTATTCAATAAGAGTACCATTTTCACCACGCCCCAATTTGTTATAATCAATTACAAAAATAAGGGGGTGGCAAATTTGGGATCCGCCCCTGTGCTAGTACCTATGCTACGCCACTGCTTCCTGTTCAACAACCTCTTCTAGCCGGTACCGTCGGCATCATCGTTATATTTTGGCACATCATTTTCTTTTTCCTTTGCATATTATCTGCATATGCACTAAATATTATGCAATATAATATGGCGAAGGAAGTGGAAAACGATCACACTTCATCTTGGGATTTCACACACCATCGGATACTTAACCTTTCAATAAGAGTAAGTTTATCGGCTTAGAATGAGGTATAAAATTCTCGAATTAGCTCGAAAAGAGAACATAGGAATCATTCGTTATAGAAATTCATTTAATTGGAAATCGTAAGTCAGAAAAATATTTAAAATTAGTACAGGACATGTTGTCAAATTGAGAGAGACATAGGGTGTAATGAGGATCAATTTCCTGAAAAACAAGGAAATTATATTAAACAATAGGGAGAAATATTTTACCAAGATATAAAAATAATCGAAGAACCATTAAACATTCGAGCAGTAAGTCACGATGGCGGCATACCTAATGCTCGATACAAAACTAGCAACGCGCCCCGGCTTCACACGGGTGCAATGTATCTACATTGCATCATGTGCATCTGTACCATACACAAAAAATAGCCTATGTTACTCGCTGATAATGTAGCTTTCTATTGGTGAAAGAATTTTAAAAATTGTTTTCGTTTCAGTAGTTTTATAGTTTATTTATAACATATAAAAATACAAATCTTTCCTCTTAATAATATTAGTATAGATATAGATATACTTATAAAAAACTTGACTAAATGTGACATTTTGACATTATTTTGAATCAATTGTTGTTAATGTATAATGTAATGTAAATGTTAATGTGACTAATGTATAACATGTGCATTTGTCTGTTAAAAAAAATGAACAAATAAAAAACAAACACATTTATCTTATTATAAGAAGAGACCTTATTCAAGAATGTCCTATAAAACACACTTTTGTAGTAATAATTTTGTAATATATTTTAGAAAGATTTTAAAACCGGTTTGTAATTTAAAAATAAGATTAGTTAGAAAATAAAATAATATATCCAAATATAAGCACCTTTATCGTTTGTGCACATACATACCATCACAACACTCCCTAACATTCGTCACTTAAATTCTTACGCATGGTGAAGTTATACTTCTTTAGGCGCGTTATGAAAAAATGATGAGAGTGAAATTTTACGATGCGCGCGCATCTGTGACACAAAATTAACATGATGAAGTTGGCTACAGATGACCTGCGCGCGCACGATGTCCCAAAAAAACGACATGATTTAGTTGGCTACAGAATAGAATTTGATTGATTTTAACATTTTACTTCGATATTTACTGCAGTTTTGTTTTTTAAATTTTTTCTTCAGACGCCAAAGAAGTATAACTTCTAACGCGTATACATAAGTACACACATACCTTTTTTTTTTTATCTACCCACATATTAAGGTACTTATAGTTACTTTATATTCTAATTTGTATTTAATATTAACCTTATTAATATACCTACTTAATTGAAACGCTTATCAATAAATCTCTGTAAGTCATTTATGTATTATTATGAGGAAATAAATTACTATTAAACCACAACCTCAAATGCCGTTTTCGTAGTCAAAACCTTTAATTCAAAAATGATCAACAAAAGTCTGGATTTTTAAAAGAGTAGGTACACCAACTTTTTGTTTAGTTACTAACAACATCTTATCTTATCACGTTCGTGGTATGAACTTTACAAGCAAAAACGTTTCTTTTTATAGATTTGATCAATTTTTGTTTTCATTTACCGATTTTTGGCCCAAACATAGGGTTTTAGTTAATTTCACATTTTCGTTTCGATTTCGATTCGTTTCCTTGAATAGATTAACAAAAATCTATTCAATTAATTCAATGAATAGATTGTCAACAATAGTATGTGATAAGAATATGAACATCAAAAGGTTTATTAATCAACGTGGCCAAATGCTATAATGACATTCAGTGACCGATTGAAACACAAAGCAATATTTAGGCTCAATAGAGCCTAAATATTTCAAACGCGCGCCGACATCTATCATAGAGTTTATAATATTAGTGTATAGTTGTTAAACCGAAGATAAATATTTACTTTTAGGGACCTTGTATGGCGCCACTCCGTCCCATATTGACCTACAATAGACCTCGTCAAGTAACGGAAGCGCATTTGGTCTTAGTGAATTTCCAACTATTGTATTCTAGAAACGGCACTGAGGAAATCTTGCCAAAAATCAATTGTTCACCTTATCTATTTGGCTAACTTCTCATCTTACTAGGTGCTATGTGTATTAACGATTTACCAACTCTGAACAGGTGCTTTATATTTCGACCTGTCCGCAGAATAAACGTTTGGCGTGGCGTTTTTGAGGGCGTGGGTTCGAATCCCACTTCTGACACCATCTGATCAATCACCAAAGTAATAATTGTGGTTGCATTAGCAATCAAACACATTAACATAAAGGACTTTAATAATTCTTTATAATAGGTACAATGTACCTACATACATGCCGTGCCGCGTGCTTTCCCGCGTCTGGCATCTAAAGACAATTCACTATACCATAAGCAATATTGACATAGACAATATCATAACAAAACGGATGAGGATGACGCTCTATTTTACACTTGACCTTATAAAATTGAAAATAACTTCGTGAACCATTATTAAACAGTTGTCTTCGAAAACATGGTGTGTTTTTAAAATTTTGATTTTACTAGTAAATTATAAAGGTCAGTTTAGGCTTACAAATACAAAAATGTGACTTGGTATCATAATCATATCCGAACTTATTTTACGGATACGTCGATTGAAATATGCGAATGAATTAAATTCTAGAAAGTCGGCTAATATCTTTTTCTTTATAAGAAGCGAGCAAACGAGGTAAATCTGACAGATATCGATTATCGAACACTGTTCAAATTACGGAATAATACCTACTCTGTGGTTCAAATACATACCGGCATACGGATGTGACGACCCCATCGCCGGCCAGTGGAACATACTTCAAATATTTATATTATTCCACCAACGTAAAAACAGTCCCTATCCTCATGGTAGTGCAGTACCTACAACAGGAAAATTAAGTGACACGTATCCTTTACAAAATAAACATTCTTAGTGGTACTGCTGTGTTTTTTACATTATAGTTGAATTAGTAGGCATGCTACGTATAACCCCGGCGCCAGACATAGCTTCAAAGATTTGCACACTTATTTGAAGACTTTGCAAAGCTTTGAAAACACATTTGAACACATATTGACGCAACCTGCCAGACATGCTTCGCAAACACTTTTCTCCACAGTACACTGGTAGACAACAAATAAGATGGACGACGCAGTGTGCCTGTAATTATTTTATACATGTGCAACAAAATATTTGGAAATTGTACCATGTTCTTTACAAATAAATATTTCTTATGTAATTTATAATATATTTGATGAATTTTAATTATTATTTCAATACATTTACTTTGCAAATATGTATTTACTGCCCAAGTGTGGCAGGCTACGCAAACATTTGAACACATTCAACTTTGAACGCTTTAATGTGCGCTAACAAAACCGATACCGCATGGCAAAGTCCAAATCTTTGTTCAAACTTTGAAGACATATTCAAAGTCCCGTGCCACACATAGCAATCAAACAAGTGAAGCTATGTCTGGCGCCGGGGTAACATAAAAGACAATGTAACTACAATTCTGGCGTAGGGATGTGACGACCCCATCGCCCGCTGATGGAACAATCATATAATTATGATTTTTCCATCAATGCAATCAGTCAGTTACCTTTAGCCCTTACTTTAAAGCTCGCCTAGTATTTACATGAAATGTGCATCGATTTGTTTCGTTTTTTTTAATCATTTATTTTGGTAACAATCAGATGTTACAAAAACTACTAACATTCTATTCTAAAAGTAATAGACCTGCCGGCCTAGCATGTCAAGCGCGACAAAATTTTGTCTACCGTTTTCTCGTGTTTCAATCGACTATCGCTTTATTTCTTTTGGGTCTAACATGACAATTACACTTAAAACTCGACTGTTAATATCAAAAATAGATACATTGTCGATCGAGATATCTTTTCTATCAAAATTGTCGATGTCGAGATATAATATATTTAACATCTTAGTTTGTCTTCTCTCGCGCGAGATGTATCTCGTGGCGGTCATGCTAGCCCGGCTGTAGTGCCTAAAATACTTTCAAATACAAAAGAAAGTTATTAACGTAAAACGTGTATTGTTTCTACATAACTAGATCGTAAAATAACTTTTTTTTTAAATAGATTGGAATGCATAATTAATCTTCTTAATAATGCTTCTTGACAATATTTGTTTAATAGAATTAAGTGATGTGTTGAAAAAGTCTATATTATAAAATTATATACATACATCACGTCTCTTTCCCATTGGGGTAGGCAGAGATCATGGAATTCCATATGCTCTGATCCTTGCATACCACTTTCGCTAGGTACTTCCATTTTCATACACGCTCGTCGGTTTCGAGTACTTTTGACCTGATTATTTTGAAGAAAATAAAAAAATACATATAAATTAATCAAATTTTTTTTATATAATTTTATAATATTGTATTTATATAAATTTCTTGGTGTTGGTGATTTTCTTATTCATTTACGTCACTTACATACATAAAGTACGTCACACGTTAAGGGGGATCGATGAAGTATGACATTATGTGGCAAGGGTGAGAGGGATTCTCGTGACGTCACATTTCAAAATCGATATCTTAGTGTTATAATACCAAAATTTGAACTATTAACGAAAAACTTAAAAATATGTTCAACGCTACCCGTACGAATATAATGTAAAATTGCAAAATATGTGACGTCACACTAGGGAGGGGGGTCTAACAAATGTGACCAACTGTGACATGGACTGGGAAGGGGTCAAAAATCACGAAATAAGTGTGACGTACTTTATGGATGACACCTAAGGGCTATAGTATAGTAGTATAGTATGGGCTAAAGTACCTATTTTAGAATACTGAATTTTGTCCGGTTATAGAAATAAATTCCTTTCATAGTATATGAAAGGCTATATCGAATAGTATGTACAATGCATGTATATTTACGCTCGACCAAATTATATTTTTCAAGTATTATTTTTTACCAATTTTTGCGAGTATCAACCTCACCTTTTATTATTTATGCGCAATTAGGGGTACTTGATACGAGTTACGACAGCACGATAGCTAAAGAACATCAGTTTTATTTCAAAATTCCAAAAGCATACACGCATAGTAGAATACAATAAAATCATTTTATTTTAAATTAAGTTGAAGCAAATGGACAGGTTCATGTTATGGTTCATTGAAAAAATTATTTTTTTCTTACTGTATACTTCTTCTCTCATAAATAAGTAAGGGACCATCCATAAAGTACGTCACACGTTAAGCGGGGAGCGACGTAGTGTGACATTGTGTCAAGGGGTGGGAGGGCCTTTAATTTTGTGACGTCACATTTCAAAATCTTAGACATCTTAGTGTTAAAATGCCAAATTTGAACTATGAAAAAATTTAATAATTTCTAGATGTAAAATTACAAATTAGTGACATCACTCTAGGGAAGGGGGGTCTCACAAATGTGACAAATTGTGACAAGGACGGAGAAGGGGTCAAAAAATCACGAAATTAGTGTGACGTACTTTATGGATGACCCGTAAGCCCGCCTCAACAGGCTTGTAATTTGATAAATAGGTTCACCTGATGCGTGCCCTGTTGCTATCAGTTGGCAGACTTCTTGATTGAAGGGTAATTTCAAAAAGTTTTGGCAACTGCACAAAGTAACGATTTTCACAGTCAGCAATCACCTTTTAAAATATTTTCCGACAAATTCTCTGTTAAAATTGTATGTTGATCTTAGTTGAAGGTTAAAGAGTTTTATCCTTCTTTTAAGGTACTAGAGGTAGGCCTATTTTATAATTATTGGTAGTAAAATTATAACTATAACTTTCTATTATATATCTATAGTAATATTATAAAGAGGAAAGATTTGTATGTTTGTAACAAACAAACAAATCTTTCATTTTTAGATATAACTCAAAAACTACTCGACCGGTTTGAAAAATTCTTTCACCGTTAGAAAGCTATACTTCACTGAGTAACAAAGGCACAATATATTTCCCTTTATCTTTTATATTTAAATAATTAGGAATCCCTACTAAGACTTGAATAATGTAACCCAAGGTGTAAAAAAATGTTGTAGGGAGTAGTATCTAGATCTACTGAACGGATTTCAAAAACTATTTCACTAATAGAAAGCTACATTATCAGCGAGTAACATAGGCAGTACCATTTTGTGTACATCTACATTGCACCCTACAATGTTTCGTATTGAAAACAAAATGTTGGTTCCAAAACCATCAAAATGACATGGATAGAATTCCGAATTAAAAGAGGAACAAAGATAGTAAAAACAGTTCAAATCTCCTGTAATAAATTTCGTGAGCGCTTTGTTTCGCAGCAGTTAATCCTACTGGTAATTCCACAATGTTAAACGGCATCTATTCCATTGAATTACTGACTTTCACAGTATTCTCTTATACACAGCCCGACTTTTGTAAAACAGCTGTTAACAAAGGGATGACAATATGTTACCCCTTAAACAATAAAAAAAGTCATTAGCAGGAGAAAATGTCCAAAATGTCAGACACAGATTGTGAGCCCTGAGCTACTATTAGCTATACTGGTATGTATAGCTATATTATGTATAGCTAGGTATATATATATTATTATTATTATATACCTATATATATATATATTAGCTATAGGTACCTTCTACTTGGGGGGCTGTCTAATTAAGGGGTTATACCACGTTGAGAATTGGGAAAATAGGCATTAATATACACTACTGGAAACAATTAAAGGAACAATAAATTTTCCTCAATTTTTCACCAGAGTTTGGACGGCTGTATGTCGGTGAAAAATAGTCATATCAAGTTAAAAAATAGCATTTTGAAGAATTTTCTTCTACTTTTAAGATCTTGGTCCATTTTTATATATTCTTCGTCTTATATATGTTGTTTATTGTGCAAATTAATGAAACATCTCGAAGGAACAAATTCGCATTTTTTTTTTCACGATCGTGCACGGACTTGTAATTTTATTTCTTCAACTCGTTTCAATGCAAGTACCGTGTAGATTGTTTATTAAGCTTCAATTTTGTTTTTTATTTGCCTATATTGTGCAATTTTTTTGCGGAGATATCGACGGTAAAATGAAAAATTCTCAATTTTTAATTTTTTTTGTTATATAGACAATCTCAGGGTTGTTAATAAAGGTATAAGATATGATTTTTTTAAATATTCGATTTTTTTTAAATTAATAATGTTGTTCATTGACTTTAACCGGATCTGACTGATGGCCTTTATATCCGAGGCGCGCTGAACTGCAGCTCAAAAAGCTCTTATAGTTCCACCCATGTCAGCTGTTGTTTAAAAAATCGTTTATTCTCAAACTTCCAACTAGGTCGCAAGTCCGTTGCTGAAGTCGAGTACAAGACTAGTGAAGTTTAATTCGAAGATTTTTTTTATGTCAGAAATACAAATAAGCACATTACACCTACAGAATGTCAAGTAATGATGCGATGTTGACCTATTTTTCACTTCGAGCATTCGGAAATCCATAGACTGAAACTGAAATATTAAAGACCGGCTACGCATCTGCAAGTCCTCTGGTGCTTACTTTCCATCAGGTGACCCGCTGGGTGTAACTAAGAATTCAAATTCAAAAATTATTATTTATTTAGGTAACACATGTACCCTTATGAACGTCAATACAAAATATATATACATTAAATGCTTCTAATTTTATATTTACTGCCAGTTCTCAAATCAAGGGCGTAGAACGGACGAGAAGAACTGGCAATAAACTCTCCGCCACTCTTTTTAATCGCCAAGTGTGTTTTACAAAATGTATATAAGGAGCCGCAACCATTACACCATACATATTCCACATGACATCTTGAAGTAAGTAACTATAATATAAAAAAATAGAGACATGGATTGACTGTGTGAAGAATGATATGTGTTTGAGGGGTGTGACTGATGATATGACGAGTGAAAGAAGAGAATGGAAAGAGAGAGCATACTGCACCGACCACAAATTAAAAAGCGAACAGGGCATGAAGAAGAAGAAGAAGATTGTCAGTTAAAGCTACTGCAAAATTATAAATATTATATATAAATAATAAATGTTATCCTTACCAGTAGGTACTATTACGAAAATCGAACGCATGAAACGAAAGAACAAACAACTTCGTATTTTAACTTATTAAGAAAACATTTTTAATTATATTTACGATTATTCTTACACTCATAGTAATATCAAACGAAAGACAAAGTCTTATTGCGAAAGACGTATCGATTATCGGATTCATAATAGGAAAATGTACGATCCGACATCCGAAACTTCGTATTTCGTTTTGGTAATAGGCCTCCAAGTCAAGATATTTTTTAGCCCCCACTGGATTTCTTGAACTAGCATTTGTCGGAATAGTGTAATCACGCTTATGTAGCCAAGCAGTCGGCCAACAGTGGTCACAAATAATTCATTTATTTGCGTCACTAGAAGTCAAATATAAACGAAACCCACTCATTGATTCAATAGTACCGAACATTTTATTTTTATACATCAACTGATGATGCTAGCAAATCATTCTTTGAGCGTTAAATTGGCTGAACAGGTAGCACTTACATACAATAATAATAAAAGTTTTGAGTATGATATTGTGAGATCTAAACTGACCTAATAAAACGATCTCGTCATTTAATGGGCCTGCTATTTTTTAGTACTACATATAATTATTACACTAAAAATAGCGATATATTTATTATTGTATTTTATTTTAAACAACTTTCATTTTTCACTAAATACATAAATACAAATGAGAAAACTATAAAATAAACCCATAAAATAAAATAAAAATATAATATATCTATATAAGGCTCAAAGCAAAAGGTTTCAAAATTATCATTTTCATGTGAGGTGATTTTAGCAAACAAAACGAACGTACAAAAAATTAATACCCTGAAAACTATCCAAATTTTATCCTCTATCACATATACAGTGTCAACCCACAAAATTATAAAAATGTAAATTTTGATACCAATCGCTTTCTTATGAGCTCGAGTAGGTACATATTTCAAAATAGATATATATCATTTAAATCGTTTTAACAGCAAAAATATTGAAAAAACTAGCGGGCTCGAAAACCTAAAATGTTTTAAATATTTAACAATAATCCACTAAATTCAATTACTTTGATTGCTACCAAGAAAACGATATAATATATTTAGTCTAATAATAATAATTACAAAAAATCTATTATTTCTGTTTTTTTTAAAGAATATTTATAAAACCTGATTAAAACTTCAAACGCAATTTTCTCAAAATGGCAACAATGTGGGTTGGCACTGTATTTGCTTAACAGCGTCCAATTGAGACCCTGTATATTTCACGGATGCTTCTCATATGTGTATTTCAATAAGCTCCGATTCTTGCATACTATTTTCGCTTCATTCACTTTCAAAAATGCTTTCATACACGCTCATCGGTTTCGAGTACTCTTGTCCTGGACCTTTAGAAATATAAACATATAACGAATCCAAAAAACGAGTGCATAATGAATTTAATTTGCCTTGGTTTCTATTTGCCTATCCGTTCTTTATAGTCTGAAAAAACAGACTAAACGAATATAATGAAAGAGTTGTAGCGATATCTACAGTCAATGAAGACATCCTGAATCGCGCTAACAAATTTTCGCCTACAACTTCTCTAAATATATTGTAGGTGATACCTCAGCCACAGAACATCAGTCAATGATGCACTGTCCAACTACTTTTTACTTCATGCATTCGGAAATCCATAGACTCAAAACCGAAACGCGCAATATGCACTTCACGGTATTTCTATCTATGAACGTATTCCTCTCACCCGTTCAATGCCCGAAGCTACAAGACGTGGGGAAGACATGCTTACAGAAAATTATAATCATGTCCCGGTGGGATTCGAAACCACGACCCATCGACGCGCACGCAGGTGTTCCGAACGCGCCAACGAGCCCGTTATTTGCAGAATTTGACTTCAAGCGCCAGATGTCAGTTATGAAGGTAGTCTTTAGAGTCGTACGTAGATTTATTTCTACTTTGGCTCCAAAGTCTACCATTGTAATTGAACCTGTACATCGTGGAACTGCATGGATGTGGTCTGTAATAAATGCTTTAAACAGCAATAAACCGCCGCAAAACGTTGATTTTCAATTAATTTCTTGTCACCCTTCAATTGAATTTTTATCAATAAATTAATTATTAAATTTAACGAACGATCATCTTCAATACATGAAAGTTTTTAAGATTGCATTTCAATATTGTTGTAGTTTAAATATGAAATATAGACACATTGAATGCTTTTATATCAGAAAAGCACATATTTCGTGTTTATACAATACTAGCAATTGCCCCCGCAACCCCCCTTGTGGGTGGAATTTCGTAAAATCCGTTCTTAGCTGACCTCTACTCGGCGAAAGGAATATTCCTACCATATTTCAAGTCGCTACGCCTTATGGTTCTAGAGATATCGTGATGAGTTAATATATAGGTGGGAATCTCTTTTATAAATATATGTAGATAGATAGATTAAGTACATTTTCTGTTGCTTGTGTATTCGAAGTTTATTTTTATTTTTATATAGTGTCTCCGGATTATTTTAGTCAATGTAGACGTAGACACGGAAGTTTGGATAGACTCTGTGACGACAATATGAAGCATTTTTAATCATCACTGGATATTACGGCTTCTATGGTGTAAATAATATATTCCTGCACTTGCTTGTAAATTATGTATATTGGATTTAAATAAAATACTGTACACCGGATTAAAACGCGATTTATTATTTATATTGTTTAAATTATTTATCCCGACGTTTCGGATGCTTTTCAGCAACCGTGGTCGCGGGGATACAGAAATATGACAGTTGTCTGATATTTGAAATGTCATAAAGTTGCCATATTTAATTTAATTAAATTCAAAAATAATCTATTAATTTAGGTAACACAATGTACATCTATGAACGTCAATAAAAAATAATACATATTAAATGCTTCTAATTTTACATTTACTACCAGTTCACAAATCAAGGGCGTAGAGCGGACGAGAAGAACTGGCAAGAAACTCGCCGCCACTCTTTTTAATCGCCAAGTTTTTGTTTTACAAATTTTTTCTTTTACAACCTTTACATATTAATGCCATCTATTCCTACGGAGTTGATATTTACTGTAATTTTCTATATTATGACAATATTGACTAACGGTGTCCTCTTGTTTTTTAGTATGTTTGATTTGTCTTCCCGCTGGTTTCTGTCTTCCCGCGACCACGGTTGCTGAAAAGCATCCGAAACGTCGGGATAAATAATTTAAACAATATAAATAATAAATCGCGTTTTAATCCGGTATACAGTATTTTATTTAAATGTGTGATACTCGCGTTAATAAAAGACAATATTGTATATTGGATTTCGAAAATTATATAAAGTACCTATTATAACGTATTAACTGTAATAATGAAACTGTTCCATTTTTTCAGGACGTATTTTTTATTCTAATACATACATATAAGATTAATTTTAATATTTTATATTAGAATGAAGAGGATGAAGATGAAGAAACTAGACATTGCATTCGTCTACCTTTGTGCGTCTTTTGGCTTAATGTTTGTTTGTTTTTCCATAGGCCGACCGAGGTACAAAGATTGACGAGGAGTTTATTCAGCGCGAAAGTTCCTTTTCTTCGCGGTGATGTGTATTTGTAAGAAAATATCACATTGTACGACAAAATGAAACAATTTTAATCATCACTACATATTATAACGGCTTCTATCATGTTAATTTTTTTATACCTGGTATTTCTGAACTTTCTTCAACATTATATTGGATTTCGAAAATCCTATAATATATGTAGCTCTTATACAACAGTTTCCATGATGCCAAACCATCTCCATTTTTTCAAGACGTATTTTGGCACATTTTTTTATATTAGAATGAAGAGGTTTATGAGTTTAACTAAAAACTGCATTGGCCTATTTTGATGCCTTTGTTTGCCAAGTGATTCATAGGCCGACAGAGAGTTAAAAAGGCCGAAACGTTTTCTGCGCGTAGAGAAAAAAATGTAAGAAATATCATAATTAAACTTTTATACAACTTATCATTATTATTTATATATATTTATAAAAATCTCGTATCACGGTCTTTGTGGTCGCACTCCTCCGAAACGATTTTTATGTATGTTTGGTAGGTATGAGAATAGGTCGTAAAGTATATTTCATACTGCAAGATGTTTTTTTTTCTATTTTTTTTGACAATTTGAAGTGGTGACAAGTTCTTCATTAGTATAGCCGTGCGAAGCCGTGTCGGTTAGCTAGTACTATATAAAACTACTTTACCCCTCACTCATAGACATGCCTTTATTCTGAGATGGAAAGAGAGAGAAGGCAGCACGGTCGAATAGAGCTTCCGAATTGGACCTGAGGAAAAATATAGCCAACTCTAATGTTACAAAATTTTAAAAAACTTTTTACGACCCGCCCAATCGGTGGCCTCTAGGGTTTTGATGGCTCATTCCAGAACTGATGGTAATTGGGTGGGCGAAGGTCAAATAACCCAAATGTCTCCAAACAAGAAGGCCGCCATACTTTGCTAAAATCGCCATTAATGAAACCTTATCGCCAAAATTCCGAGCATTCACGATATCAAAGTATAGGAAAGATCTTGAAAACTATCCAAATTTAATTTATCGAACAGGGCTCCTTGTGCAGTCCGGCGACTGTAAGAAGATTGCAACGTTCAACCATTGGGAAATCAACGTAGCCTTTTACTTCAACCGACTTCGAACTATCGCCGTACACTAATATACTCCAAAAATAAATAAAATAAAATGAGCCTTAGGCATAAGGTAACACTTTAAAAGGCCTGCGTTCGTCCTTGCATGACCTATTCGAATGGTCGTTTTGCCCATATCACCCCATGAAAACAAAAAAAAACAACTACGAATAGACAGTGATTAGACTGATTGAGTATCCCCTTTAGATTGCAGATAGTTCTACTACATACTCTATAAAGTTACAAAGAATAAGTATTTTTTTCAAGAAAAACAGAGAATTAGCATATTTAATGGGACATAGACGACTCTTTTAATCCCACACTGGTAAGTGCAATTGACTCAAACCGCGTCGTAATTAGTATTAACAGTGATTACGCTATTCACGCTAGTAGGCACTCAATACGATTGTGGAATAGGGTTAAACTCCCACGGAGATGCTGGGCCTAATCTGTTTCGTAACACAAACTGTAAACCGCACCACAGTCTACTGCATTCAAAATCAAAAGTTTTTTATTTCAAATAGGCCTTTGCAGGCTCTTATGAAACGTCTAGTTGCACGGTTCCAAAAAGTGGGTCTCATGGAGAAGAACCGGCAAGAAACTCCATGGACACTCTTTTCAACAATGGTTTAGCTTACAAAGACTCGGTTACAATAGTAATAATCGGCTGAGAAGTTTATATAATGCAAGGTATACAGAGATTCTATACAATGCAAAAGAAAATTGAGTTTTTACTATTAGTGTAAAATGAGATACACACACTTGCACAGCGCAAGTTGCCAGGAAAGCCGCACATGCAGAGATGAATTAGCGCCATACATTAATCGATCATAAAATATTGTGAGGTAAAACGTAATCAGAAAGGCTTTATATCAGCTTAACCAAGATATGCATTTAATACCATTATAATCAAACAAAGAAAAAAACGATTTCCAAAAATTACTTTTCTTTTACTTCTCGATACGATAAATAATATTTTGTTGCGATTAGAATTCATAAAACATTTGATAAATACACTATGACAAATTTCTCATTGATAATTGCTGCAGATGAAATATTTGTGCGTTTTTTTATAAACTACTTTTATTTTAAACATCTTCAATTCTTAATCATTTAAATAGTGTATTTTTATTATTGTAATATAATTTTCCTTTAATAACTGCCAAAAGCTGATTCGACCATATAATATAATATCTGTGGCCTGAACTCTACTAAGAATACATAATATATTCCCACTGCAGTTTATATGCACTGTTCTTAAGCACTTCATAAGCTTATGCAGTCACAAAGCGTAATGGTTTCAGGTTGTTCATATAATAGAATGTCTTGAAATACATTTACAGGTAGAAACTAAAATCCAGCGACAATACTCCACATTTTCTGTACTAGCTTGATACATGAAAAGAGATGTTTTAATTGTTGTATTATACATAAATACTTAAGTTTTATCCGCAATGCGCTTGAAAGTCAGTGAAGAATATTAAACGGTTACTTTCCATTCTCCTGTCAAAGCTAAACTTTAAGTTAGGAATAGGAGTATTTTTCATAGCATGGAGGACAAACTTGGTAATTAATAAAAAAAACATAAGAATTACAATTAGATCAAAGAACATTGGCAACGTATATTAAATAGTTGTTTTATCTATTAAAAAGATACTTTAACGATATGCAATATACCTATTAGAAATTAACTTTTTTAAGCTTAGCGCTTTGTTTTAAATTTGCCTAAGTTTCTTACATTGGGGCTTGCACGCCACTTATCTTTGTATTTGCTTGGTCGTACTGTTAGGAAAGTAATTCAAAAAAGGAAACCTTAACACTGGTATTACCATAGCCAAGATGACATAGTCTCACTATTTTATTATGGTAACCCAGTAAATTAAAGAATCCCACCAAAATCATTTTCATGTAAAGGAACGCCAAGAGGAGTTATTGCCTGGACTGTAAGAAAAGTTATCAGATCCTAGGAGAGTCAAGCTTCTAACTCTACACGCTAACCTAAAACTCTCTCTCATCATACGTATAGTATACATATTATAGTGTTCTGCGTGCATTCTTGTCTTAAGTTCTCTACAAACCCTTCACCTTGACTAAGGTGTAGCGTTTGTAGTGAACTTATGACTATTGTGGTCATATCTAGACCGAATCTATAAGGTACAAAATATGCAAAGCTTTGAGAAAAGGTAGGTAGTACCCTGCGCTTGTGTTGTCTTCTGACTCTCCTTTAGAAGTAGAGTTATACACATGGTAGACTGCCTTTGTGGCTCATCGCCCTTTGCGAGTAGTTGGGTTTGAGTCCCGTGGAAAAAAAATAAAAAATATCGTTTCTGATGGACAGAGCACAACAGAACCTACTTGCACTTGAATCTACTTACCAGTAAAGAAAAATGATCAGTGAAACCGACAAAGAAATATGTTAGCCTATACTCCTTTACGGACTCGGGAATTATGTTATCTACATCGGGTCATTAATACAAACACTTACCACAGAAATAATACAAAATGCATGAACAAATTCAAAGTATTTATTTAAGCGTATATCTCCTGCTTGTTTGTAATATGTTTACAGAATTTGACTTCAAGCACCAGACCTCCTCCAGAATTAGTAATGGAGGTAGTCTTTTGAATTGAACGTAGTTTTTTATACTATATCAGCTCCAAAGGCCAGCTTCATTATTAAACTTATACATCGTGGAACTGCATGGACGTGATCTGCAATAAATAATTTTATTGCACTTTAAACAGCAATAAACTTTCGCAAATCGTTGAATTTCAATTAATTTCTTGACACTAGTCGCCCTTCAATTGAAATTTTTAATTAATATTGCATATTTATCAATAAATTAATTATTAATTTTAACGAATCATCCATCTTTAATAATTGAAAGTTGATTGCATGTCAACATTTTTGTTGTAATATGAAATATAGAATCGTTGAATGCTTTTTACATCACAAAATCACTTTGTTCATGTTATTTTATGCAATATTTAGAACATTTTCTCCTGCTTGTGTATTCGCAGTTTATTTTTATTTATTTAAAGAGTCACTGGTTTATTTTAGTCAATGTTAACGTAGACACGGAAGTTTGAATAGACTCTGTGACGACAATATGAAGCATTTTTAAACATCACTAGATATAACGGTTTTTATCATGTAAATATTATATTTTAACCTGGTATTCCTGAACATTCTTGAAAATTATATCGGATTACGAAAATCCTATAAATTATAATGTACCTATTATACAACAGCTTTTGTGATGTCAAACCATCTACATTTTTTCAGTATGTATGGTCCATTTTAGCGCATTTTGGAATGGATGAAGAAATGGAAACTGCTAGACATTGCATTGTCTATCTTTGTGCGTTAGAAGATACATTTTTTCTTTTTTATAATGTAGGGACTGATGCACAAAGATGGGTATGCAGATTATTCAGCACGAAAGTTCCTGTTCATCGCAGTGACAAGAATTTGTAAGAAATTTCACAATTACGAGAATATTAAGCAATTTTAATCATCACTAGATATTACAGCTTCTAACGTGTTAATTAATTATAAATTAAGTTAATTGTTTTGTAATTAAGTTATTTGGCTAATTATAAATCATAAATTATTATTTACCCATATGCATATTCATGAACTTTCTTGTAAACTATATCGGATAATGTACCTGTTATATAATGAATATTTAAAATAATTATGGCAAATTGGTTCCATAACCAAGTTACAAAATTAAGCGAAAAAAATAAATCTGAATTTGAAGTTGTTGTGTGAAGAACTAGTAATGATGATGATGGTAAGCGCGGATGCAATCTAAATGGGAGCATGCTTACTTAGAAGAAGCCTATTCACTCTGGCTTTGAAGACGTCAAGATTATAAGAATCGGGAAAAACAGACCCAGGTAGAGAATTCCATTCCTTGGCGGTTCGGAGGATAAAGGAGGATCACCATAACTCTTGATTCCAAAGAACTCTCTCATCATATGAAGTGTTCATTAACGTGAGTAATTAAGAGCTCGTTGGCGCGTTCGTTAGAACACCTGCCGTGCGCGTCGATGGGTCGTGGGTTCGAATCCCACCGGGACGACATGATCATAATTTTCTGTAAGCATGTCTTCCCCACATCTGGTAACGGACATTGAACGGGTGGGAGGAATATCCGACCGGGTAACGAACCACCGTTCATAGATGGAAAAACCGTGAAGTGCATATTTCAATTTCAGTGTATGGATTTCGGAATGCTCGAAGTAAAAAGTAGGTCGACAGCGCATCATTGACTGATGTACTGTGGCTGAGGTATCACCTACCATCAAGGGCTAACCTGAATTAAGGGAATATAATTCTAAACGATGTACTAATGCAATATATTATTAAACTAACGGTTTCAGAAAATAAAATAGAAAGTTATCGAGCTATCTTGTAGTATCCCATTTATCTTGTATATCATTTATTAGAGGATATAGAGGTCTTTGTTTTTTATTATTATAAGTAATCACATGGACAAACATTTTATAAAACAACATACTTGTCGATTAAGAAGACTGGCCAGTTCTTCTCGTCCGTTCTACGCCCTTGATTTAGTTAATATTACAAAAGGCTTTTTCAATAGTTAATTAATTTTTACGTTAACAATGGGAGCACCAAGTTTTGCAAAGATAAATCAGATTTATCTCTGGAGATATCTTAGAAACGATGCAGAAAACGATTTTCAACCTTCGGATGATTAACAATTTATATAATTCTTTACCGGGTTGGTTTTTCAGCCAGTATCCGGGGAATATCTTAAATCGGGATCAGGATCTGCCCAAGCATTCCGTCGTCCTCAATTTGCATATTTATTTGCATTTCACCCGTAACAAGGATATTAAGTCGGTGGCATGAAGTTATCGCATCGTTGGTTTAGTTTTTAGACGAAGTACTGGCTAAATACTATTAGTATTTTTTGACGGCGATATAGCCTAGTGATTAAATCATACACAAATATATTTTAAGACTGAACTAGGTTTTAAGAGTCGTACAGTACACTAAGTCAGCATTACTAAATGCTAAGAAATACTAACAATTCTCCAATCTCTGATCTCTTTGTCCTACCAGAAAGCGAATGGTGTATTTTCCTAACCACATACTAAAAACTATCTCAATAAACTACTTATTAATTAACAGACTTTTAATTGGAAAATATTTTGATACTGAACTTTGGACAATTTTTAGTTTATGAATTGAAAGCTGGAACTTGACGGTAGAACACCTGCCGTGCGCATTGATGGGTCGTGGGTTCGAATTCCACCGGGACGACATGTTTATAATTTTCTGTAAGCGTGTTTTCCCCACGTTTGGTAACTGGGCATTGATCGGGTGGGAGAAATATCGAACTTCCGATCGGGTAACGCACTACCTGAACCTCATGCTCATTTGTCGATATCTAACATAAAAAAACTTGAAAAATGAAAATAGAAGGTGGTGAAATACGGACAAGTATTTCTAAACGATATTTTAATGTTAACATAATACTTATGTATCTCCAGTCTCTTGACCAATTAATATTATTGACTGGCTCATTAATTGGAATAATGGCGTTTCGATGGGTTCAAATTACATCGAGATGACATATTTAAAACGTTTTGTGCAGGAGGAATATCGAAATTCTGATCCGGTAATAAATACAACGTGTAAAAACCATGCAGTGAATATTTTTCACATTGATTTCAGTCTGTGGATTACTTAAAGAACGATATAAACAAATAAGAAGACAGTGATATTGTCTTTTATTAACGCGAGTATCACACATTTAAATAAAATATTGTATACCGGATTAAAACGCGATTTATTATTTTCTTACTGAGTTTCTTGCCAGTTCTTCTCGTCCGCTCTACGCCCTTGATTTGTGAACTGGTAGTAAATGTAAAATTAGAAGCATTTAATATGTATTATTTTTATTGACGTTCATAAGACGTGTATATTGTGTTACCTAAATTAATAAATTATTTTTTAATTTAATTGAATTAAATATGGCAGCTTTGTGACATTTCTAATATCAGACAACTGTCATCTTTCTGTCTCCCCGCGACCACGGTTGCTGAAAAGCATCCGAAACGTCGGGATAAATAATTTAAACAATATAAATAATAAATCGCGATTTAATCCGGTATACAGTATTTTATTTAAATAAGAAGACAGTGTATTATTCCTTCGTCTGTGAATCTGACATTAAAAAAAATAAAACTAAGAAAGTATTGAACTGAGTCACCGACCAGCTGTCGTAGAACAACAACTCATTAACATCTTCCTAGCTTTCCAAACCGCCTTGCTTGTTCTAAATAAAAGTAATACTATTATACAATAACTCCTTTTAAAAGCCAAGACTCACTTTATATCACTGAGACAGATAAATAAATATTATTCAAAAAGCCAATTTACCTAGAAAGTGCTGTGGCAGAATTCAAGATAAACACAAGTTTTATTAATAAGAACTAAGGCAAAAGTTTACAACTTTGAAACAAGTTTCAATTAAAACTGTTAAAAGGTCCTTAAGATAGTTTTTTAGAAATTTCCTCAACATTATCTGACTAGAAAAAATTAACCGCTCTTTTATGACGGAAACGGGAATTTAACATATAAAAAAAGCATTTATTATTTTCACAAAAATTGGAAAACAATCCAATGAACATAATATAGATAGATAGAATATTCTTTATTATCACACAAAAGAAAAAAAATAAGACAAACGGTGGCTTAATATATATTTAGCTATCTCTTCCAAGAAACCGCATGGAAAGTATAGAGACAATGTGGAAACAGTAAGTACTCTATGCCCGAACTCAGACCGGACTAAAAGTCTCAGAACGAGCTTGCAAAAGATATTTCAGCAGTTTTGAAATGCTAAATCAATATAAGGTAATATAGAGAATGTATGAAACAGCTAGATAGTAGAAGAAAATGACTCAGAAATTGGAAAATCCTTAGTTGGTTACACAGCCTTGAGTTTTGCTATTAATTACAAAGTACAATATAAGTACCTTCAAGCATGATCGTATATTGACTGTGCTTGAAGGCAGTGTACTACTTATAGTAATGATATCCACCATTGCGAGTTCCTTAAGATGAGCCTAGCACTTAATAATTATACCTAAATATAATTAACCTTTCAAAACATTTATTTATTTTAATTTTTTACCTTTACAGGTATCCCTAATGTGATACGAATGCTAGAACATCTTAGAGATTAGCCATGTCAAATGTACAAAAAAAATCATTTTGTAACATTTTTAAAAAAAAAATTGTCTATGAAAAGATATGAAATTAGGTATCCATGTTTTAAACATGAAATGTCATTTATATGAATGCAAGTTTTAAAGTATACAAACTTGATGCCTTCGAAATATTTGAAAGGTTTGCCGAGTCTAATTAAAAAAGTCTAGTTTTCTAAAGGCTGTAGTTGAATGAGCTTGAAAAGTTAATTCGTTATCCGGGAAGATTTCAAGATCTGATATTGAACTGAAACTGGGAAAGATCCGTTACTGAGCTTATTACAGTTTATGATCGGTTTTTGATATCGCGTGAACGTAACTTGGTCACACTTTAACTTCATCTTGTTGACTTCATCGCTATTTTTGATGTTCTAGTCTGTGACCTTGTTCTTTTATGCTATCATATTTGATATTATAAAGATATACTATATATGTATTTAGAATATCATGAAACACTGATCGCAGGACCAAAATTGGCGGAACCGATGTTTAGCATGTTAAAATTACTCTGAATTAAGATATTAAATTTTTTTTTTTTTTTTTTTAGAGTTAGTAACAATTAAATTACTAGTAACATTCCCCGGCTTCGCACGGGTGGAATGTAGATTTACTATAGAAAAAAAAAGCCAATTTTACTCGCTGATAATATAGTTTTCTATTGGTGAAAGTATTTTTAAAATACAAAACCAATACTAGTTTTTGAGTTAAATCGTAACAAACAAACAAACAAATCTTTCCTCTTCATAATATTAGTATATATGTAGATATAAACAAACTTGGATAATTCAGCAGGCTAACAAGATATCAAACTATACACAAGTTCTATACGTAAGTGACGTCAAAACTTAATGGAACTAATACCGTGCATCTGACAAGTTGCATACGATATATTTAGTATGACAAACATTTAATACGAGATAATATGGGAAATATTGTATTTGACATCGTGAAAGTCATTGACAAAGTGAATTCCTCACTAAGTTTATATGAAGTAAGACATTTGTATTCAATATCTTGATAGTATTCAGTTTATTGTAGCTAGGGGAATTTAATAAAAATGTGTCCTCTACGCAAAACTGGCATGTTATTTATAATTTACAGGGCTAACAATTTTCGAATTCAAATTCAAATTCAAAAATCATTTATTCATTTAGGTAACACAATGTACATCTATGAACGTCAATAAAAAATACATATTAAATGCTTCTAATTTTACATTTACTGCCAGTTCTCAAATCAAGGGCGTAAAGCGGACGAGAAGAACTGGCAATAAACTCGCCGCCACTCTTTTTAATCGCCAAGTTTTTGTTTTACAAATGTTTTGTAAGGAGCTGCAACCATTACACCATGTTCCACATGACATCTTTAAGTAATTAACTCTAATAATCGAAATATATATATATATATATATAAACGAAAATTAAAAATAAATAAAAACAAAGATTTGTCCTCTATCAGCAGAATGTATGGTGAAATAGGAGCACTCACTTACATTCTCGTGGGAACAACACGCAAATACATAGACGAAATAACTAACTAATTTAAATTCTTATAATAAAATGCTATTTTAATAGATAAGAATAGATTACATAGAGTTACGTGCTACAATAGATTAGCGGTGGAACCAACTGCCTGGAGCAGAGGGCTCATACAGGCATACTGGTAGGGTGAGTCCCACACTCCCTGCGTCCTTGCACTAACCCGACGCAGCTGTTGGTGCGTAAACTGCATTTCCCCTCGATAAAAAAAGCGGTGGAAGAGAACGCAACGAATCGACAGTTACAGAGTTTGAACCTAATATAATCTGACATATTTATGCATTATTGAGCTGCGGAGCCTGCAAAAGCACATCCCGGGGCCCCGACCTAGGAGGCTACGAGAGGAACACCATGGAGTTTAGTCGATTCGGCAACCGCTTTGACTCTTCGGAGTCCGTGGTCACGTGAGTCCGACATCGCCTGTCACTCCCCCTGGAGATGGCGGCGATCATTAGAAGATTCTTCATTTAAAAAAAATCTGCAAATTCCAAATTAAAAATCATTTATTCATTTAGGTAACACAATGTACACTTATTAACGTCAATCAAAAAATTATTTAAATGCTTCTAATTTTACATTTACTGCCAGTTACAATCAAGGGCGTAGAACTGAAGAGAAAAACTGGCAATAAACTCGCCGCCACTCTTTTTAATCGCCAAGTTTTTGTTTTACAAATTGTTTGTAAGGAGCTGCAACCATTATACCATGTTCCACATGACATCTTGTTATAAAATAGTTATAATAATAATGTTTGATAATCTTATTTGCGCTTGCATGATTACGTAATTATATAAGTTATGTATAAACGCGTATTAAGTCCGCAACCCGGGCTTTTGGGCTTGTATGGTGGTCCCGCCACTGTTTGCAAGATATTAAAGTTTTTATGGTTATTTATAAGTAAGCATGGTAATTTCACTAGATATATTGGGAACAGTAAAACATAAAAAAAAATTACAATTAAACATAAAATAAAGTCCCTTATTCATTCCCAAGGTTCAAAGTCAACAGAATCTTCCAAATTCCATCTGTGAAAACTAACCTGGGAGTTCAGGCTCCTCTCGCTCGAATTCTTCGCGGATATAATAAGATGAACGATATTGATTCAGAGCTTGATATATTCGGTAGCGGGCTGGACAAATTTAAAGAAAGTGTTGTTAAGCACTTAGCAGGTAGAGGTACTCTATCTGCATTAGTCAAATAAGAATTTCCTTTTTTTTTTCTCTAATTATCAAGTTTAATTTATCATTTGTACTAACATTTTTATTTCTTGTTTTTTTTTGTGTAGCTTAAGTAGATATAATTTTATTTTTATTTTTTTTTTTTAATTGTTTCCTTTTCAAAAGCAACTAGGGAGTATTTTTTTTTTTTTGTAATTCTTATGTTCACCATAATTGTCATATATTTTAGAACAACAAATTGTAACTTAAATTGTAGAAAATTGTATTATATATGATGTGGTGTACTTTAATAAATAAATAAATAAATAAAAAGATACCAGTTCGTATAATTAACATTACATAGCGTAGTAAAATATAATTCCAGTGTAAGGAACCTGAAAGCCTCTGAGTTACTTCGAGTAAATTAAATTTCTGGATTTCTGCACGATACCTACAGTTTGGTCTGACAGGACTAATTATATTAAGTTCGGTACCTAAAAATATTAATATTAATTAATGACAACAAATTTAATTTTATATATGCAGTAGATCCTTTGGGTACTGAAACGTAAAGCAAATAACGCTATCATTATTGGTACGATCAAAGATCAAGTTGTTTAGATTTTAAAATAGATAATATGAAATGAAAGAAATTGCTAGTCTAGTTTGAAAATTAGAAACTATTACTAAAGACAAGCTTTTTCCGACCGGGAAAAGTGCACATTGCGTGTTTCAGTCTATGGATTTCAGAATGCTCGAAGTAAAAAATAGCTCGACAGCGCATCATTGACTGATGTTCTGTGGCTGAGGTATCACCTACCATCAAGTGAACTTCATGCTCGTCTGTTGATATCTAATATAAAAAAAAAAATTAAGCAAATTTATAAAATTCAAATTCAGATATAACTTTATTTTAGTAAAATTTTACAAGTGTTTTGGAATTCTAAATTTTTAAAGCTACCATTGGGAAGAAACTCGGTAGTATCTTTTATTAAAAATACAATTTTACAAATTATGTAATACAAATACAAAAATGATTAGGTACTCATAACTAGTTTGATAAAATATTCCATAATTACTATATATTTATTTATACATGGTAAAATTTATTTTATCGGACATAGTACATACGAGTAATCATTAAAAATCCGTACTGCTAGTAAGATTATTGAAACAGGTCACTGATTTCACTCGCTGGATGTCATTCTGTAATACAAATTTGTGTTACTGTAACGACCAAAAAATACGGTACTGTGAGAAATTCTGAAAGTTAATTTTGTATATAAAGTTTAAATATAAGATAAATTTACTTATGGGCTAGAAATGTAAATGATTATAAACTCTTAGGGCAAGAATAGGGTTGCTTTGCGTTTATTTGATCAACGTATTCATTACATGTGGGTCTAGTTCATTGACTCGTGTATTGTACTTGCGTTTAGTTATTTTAATGCCACCAATTACTTGGGCATTTGATAAGAGCCATTTATCTAGCTATTTTAATAAAAACGTTATTGAAGAGACATTTTCATAAATTTACGTTTTATCGTCCGGCACCGAAGGACTAGACAATATTTGATAAATTATAATAAAAATAATTTCCATAGAATGTACCACTTTCAGTATTAAGTGTAACAGGTTTTTAAATTAGTAAAGAAATTGTAAGTTATGGAGTTGGCAAGGTTTATAACACTAGCGAGCAAAACATCACCGTTTCATGACGTAGCCTCGATAGCAACATGTGGTATATAAGAATCTCGCGATGAGCTTTTATCTGAGTTACGCGCTTTCTTTGTATCCCTACAGAACCGTAAATTGCAACCATATAATTGATATAATTCATATATTAAATCCATAATTCCTCTTATTCATAAGAGTGCATTGGAAGGTGACATATGTACCTATATATTGTAAGAATGACTTAATGATTAAATGATAATATTATATAAGAAAAGGCAAGTTTAGTAACAATGGAAACGCGACTGTTTGAGCCTAATTGTACGAAGTTTGCAATTTCGAGCAATTCGCACGCCTGTCTACGATTCATGCTCGCTAACTTGCGCTCTAGCTTATACGTATACTCTGAGCGCGAAGTCTTTGTGAGGATTTCCGCGCTAGGGGTGGAACGCAAGAATGCGGCGTGCGTGCGGGCGACGGTGCGGCAGGGAGTGGGGGCGGGGGTTGGAGGGGAGACGTAGTGGGGGATGCGTCGCGGTGCGGGGCAGGCGCGGGTTGGCGCGTGCCGCAGTAGCGTGTAGGCGCCGTAGCGGCCGCTCGCCTGCTTCGCCTGTAATTATCCGCGCCCGGAAAACGCGGTCTGGCATACGAGGTCTAGAACCGCGCACAATTACCTAGTACTCGCTACTTAAGCAGCGCCAATATCTCAGGTTTAGTGTGACTTTTGGAGTTTCACAGATAACCCATGTTTCAGAGTATCATTGTTGTGTAGGCTTATTGTTACGAAACTATCTTTCACTTTTTAAATCGCTTCTGCAATGCGAATTGCGTTTACCATATTTACCATTAATTAACGTAAGACGCTTTAGAATTGAGTTGTGTGCTCTTATGCGTTCCGTCTAGGCAGTAAATGTCAAAATTTTATTAAAAATGATATGAACGTTTTGTTACATTAAATATAGTTTTTGGGCACTTTTGAAATGCCGCCAAGATATCGGTAGGAGCCATCATCTACACATCGATTAATGTCACAAAATGTGCCGTTAAAGTATAGATAATATTAGTCATATTTTATAAAACTTTATTGATCTTTATCATTTCTACCATTTTTTATTTTAGTTTATATTTATTTTTGCTTCAATGGCGTAAGAACATTCTTACTTTATTCGCAGTTTTCACGTTTAAATTTCCTTCCGTTGTTCGCACCGTAGACAATGAATGTTATGTCAAGATCAAAACATTTGACAGTTTAACGCTATTAAATCTAAAATCTTAAGAAAACGTCTGACTCAGCTCTTGAGCTTTTTTATACAATTTTCCTCAATAAATTTTTAAATCTAATACGGTCGAAAGTCATTTTTATTATTATTCCTTATATACAGATACTAGTAATATTTTTTCTGAATTAAACAAGTGTACAAACAGGCTTTGTTTCGGTTGTTAAAGTAACCTTAACTACTTTATAAGAAGCAAAAGAAATATTTCATACAATAGAACTTAGTATGCGGCAAGATATCTAGGTTTTGTAAAAAGCATTGTTTGTTGTTATTTGTAGTGCAAAGCCATAAAAATGCGCTGGTTTTTATTCACGTTTGGTTATTTGTAGTCTCTTAATATTAAATGAAACGCCTGAATGTATTTAGTACTCCTGAATACATTAACCAATGTCTTATAATCTTTGTTAACTTTTTGAACCGTAAACGATATTGAAACAAATATGTAATTAAAGATAGAACTTTCTAAGCATTAATTATTTGATTGTACATATGCTGCACAGTGCACAGATTGACAGACAGAGACAGCAATAATCGTGAGGATGCTAATATAAGTTACTATGAACTACATGATTGGTTTGCAAAATTATCGAATACACATAATATCTTGCGTTGCGCTTTTAACCAAAGAAAGCCCTGATGAATTTTCTTTGTACCAATTTGAGTAACATATTCAAACACAAGCTTTTCAGTTTGACTTTATTTATATAGGTATGTTTATGAATTATGTTAAAAACGTTTTCTTTTCTTTAAATTCAACGTTTGTTTTAAGTTAATGCATTGACACTCAATTGAGGAGTAAAAGTTAAAACTATTATTGAGTTTTTCACCTCAGGAGCTTTAGATCTGGGGTCTTAGTTTTTTATATTCTAGACTTTTTATGGAATTTGATGCCTGTCTCAAAGCGGCCTGATGCAGGCTATTGATAAAGACGATCACATGTTATGCTGCGTTTTACATCGTACATCGTATACATCGTATCAACCTAATATTTGATTAAAGGGATAAAAATTAGAATAAAAAACTATATCTATGCTAATATTATAAAGAGGAAAGATTTGTTTGCTTGTTTCGATTAAACTAAAAAACTATTCGACCGATTCTACATTATCAGCGAGTAATATAGGCGATTTTTTGTGAATAGTACCTACATTGCACCCGTGCGAAGCCTATACTAATATACTAATTACTAATAATATTATAAAGCTGAAGAGTTTGTTTGTTTGAACGCGCTAATCTCAGGAACTACTGTTTTGTATTGAAAAAATATTTTTATGTTGGATAGTCCAATTATCGAGGAAGGCTTTAGGCTGTATAAAACGCTACCAATAGGTATCTTTATTTTTTATTTTATATACATTTCTAACCGTATTTTAACAATTATAGGGGTAGATTAGATAAAACGTTTTTTTTCGTAAAAATAAACACTAGGTTTTATGAGTAACAGAACGTAAAATAGTGTCCGCGAGACACTTGTGGGTGATTAAGTGTTAAATATACCAAAATCAAAAGTTTTTTATTTCAAATAGGCCTTTGCAGGCTCTTATGAAACGTCTAGGAGCGAAGCATCAGTGAAAAATGTTGCAAAAACGGGGAAATTATCCATATAAAACTACTCGACCGTTTTTATTATCGTGATCTGATACATTGCACCCGTGCGAAGCCGGGGCGGATTGCTAGTTTATTATAATTTTATTTAGGTACAAAAAAATTCAATATTAAACGACCAAGTTAAATATTTAAATCAAAGTTTTTATGAAAGCCTACTCATTTCCTAATGGCCAACAACACAACTGCAAGTCCCTCGATTGTATCTGTGTATGGGCGCCAATGATCAGTAACCATCACTAGAGCCGTCAGCCCGTCGTCTCCTATACCATAAAAAAGAATAATCACTAGGTTTTGTATATATATAATTAGCATACACAGTGACTAGTTAGATATTTTTATAAAGGTTACCGAGAATGAGAGCCAAGTTTGATGAAAGTTAATTTGAGAATTCAATACAACTAACTTAGAGAACGCTTTTCTAATGTAACAGGTTACTGGTAAATCGCCAAAAATGTGTCGAAGATTGATAGACATCATTTCGTATCTATTATTGATGATTTAATTGATCGAATTATTCGAAACTTCAGTTTAGGTTCTGAGAAAGTATTTTCAGGCTCATAAAATTCTAGCTTATGTATGTATCTGACGGCAAAGAGGAAAAGACCAATCCTTCCTCTACATAATATTATAGTCAGATTTAAAATACATGTAATATCAAGCTTCTTTCCTATTGCGATAGGCAGATTCCAAGGATTTCTGTAGCTGTCTATTGGTGAAAGAATTTTAAAAAATCGGTCCAGTAGTTTTTGAGTTAAATCGTAAGAAATAAATCTTTCCTCTTTATAACATTAGTATAGATTAAGTTTTTCACAATTCCCTTCTTCCACTGACATAATTATTAATTATTATTAATTAACTTCAGTTTCAATATTTTATTCTATATCTATATAATTTATCTAGATAACCTTACTCTGCAAATCCAGCTTGAATCATCTCATCCCAGGAGTTAAATGAGGAGTTTCATTTATTTTATCACTACAATTGACCTCGTTCTAATGGAAAAGAGCCAAACTTTGAGCAATTTTTAAAGATTTAATGCCCAAAATGGCCTCAATTGTTCGTCTCACTTATAATTTATATTAAACTTTCATAGTTTAGCTTTAATTTTTAAATCACTTATTTGACGTGATGTGACCCAACGTTTGAACCAATATGTGTTCACAATATCGATCGGCAGCGACTTTTTAAAAAATATTGTTGTATAATTTGTAATCATTACTTCTTATTCTGTAAGTTTTAAATAACTTGAATTTATTTTGCCAATATCTTTAGTGAAGTGAATTCCCGAGTCTCCCCGTGGGACAGACATCTGTGTCTGTTTCATTGATAATTTTTTTTGAGTACGTTTATTTTTTTAAATATCCTCGGGTCATAACCCGAAACTCTGATGCTAAATTGTGAAAAATAATATAATAAAACATGTGTCTTGATAATTTATATACTAAATTAGAGAGAGCTCAGTAAATAATGTTATTTAAATATAACCTAATATATTCTAGGCATTTTACTATTTTACTAGGGAATTACAATTCTTAACACATCATTTTAATGTGTTTCTTAAGGTTGTATGTATTTATACCTATAAACACCTACCTACATGATGACGTGTTTATCGATCTATTAATCGATGATTATAACGAATTAATTAAAAAAAACATCGAATTTGCTCAACTATAGAACTAATTAGAAGAATGTATCGTCCATACTAAGCTTTCGTAAAAATTCTCTAAATGACAGTAAAAAACGTAGCAAAATCCGAATAACTAACCTGGGAACTAAGTTTCTTTTACACTTTTTAGAAATTATATAATACGGTTAAAAAGGACAATAAGAATATAGATTTTTAAAATCAGGTTACGGCTGGAAAGGTCATCAAAAACACTCATTATTGAGCCTACGAAACTGGACTTAAATAAGCCTCTCTGTAAGTCTATTTGTTTGTTACAAGGCCTCGATCGACGCAAGATATATAATTAACCTAAAAAATAGATGATTCGGCTAGATATAATGCGGTCAGGCAATAATTATAGCAAATATTGTTTCTAAAAATCATTATTATCACGCAATGTTCATATAGAATTAAAATAATACCTAACATTGACTACTACCTTATATCCGCGACATCACAAACCTACTTAAAATAAAAACAGCTTTTATTGCTACTATAAACACTAATAATTTATTTGAATAAAATAAATAAATTATTATACTATTCAGCGTAGACCTTCCCTAATTCATTCCATACTTCTCTTTGTCTGGCTTTCTGCATCCAGCACGAGCCGAGATTGCGGCTAAAGATGTCTGTTCATATTTTTCTCTTTTTCCTTTATTTAAAAAAGAGTGTCGGAAAGTTTATTGCCAGTTCTTTTCGTCCGTTCTGCGCATTTGATTTGAACTGGCAGTAGTAGATATACAATTATAAGCATTTTTTAAATGACGTTCATAAGTGTACATTATGTTATCTAAATGAATAAATAATAATTTGATTTGATTATACATACGTATACATATATATTTTATATATGTATCTTTCACACCTTTATCCCGTCCAGTCTCGTTATCGCGCGTGCATTGCATTCTGATGGGTAGCAGATTCGAATGCCACCGGGTCTGATATAGTTATATAAACACGTTTGCTACCACTTCTGGCAGGAATATAAAAATTATAACCCAGTAACCGTACGATGGAAAACCTTTGAAATATAGATAGCGCGTTTAACATCTGGCATGCTCGTTTGACATCTGGCAAAAAATGGGACAGGCAGAGATCACAGATCCAAAAGCTCCAATATTTGCATAAAACTTTCGCTTCTTCCAATTATATCCATACGTAGCGAATATTCATTTAACACAGCTTGCATTTTCCCTAGCAATTGAAATGAAATTTGAAATGAAATTTATTTAATTACTAAAAATAATAGTTTACATAAATAACGGGTACTAGTCCCCACACTAGGATACCCTGTGTTGTGGGTGGCTAGTCTCTTCTATGTTCTGAAAACACGTTTACATTTAATATTTATTTAAATCTAAGTTACAAAATATGTTTCATATTCCTATTCCGGCCATAAATTCTGTTATAAATGAAAATGCATTTTTTTTATGAAGTAATGTAATCTTAATAAAACTTATATGTACATACTTATCAGTCTCAACAAAAAATAAAAAATAATTCAATCCGAAATGGCCACTTTTTGCTTTAATCCAAACCTGTCTGGAATATAAGGATTTGCGTACTATTTCCACGAGAAATTTAGTCACCACCGATCATAGGTGGAAAAACCGTAAAGTGCATATTGTGCGTTTCGGTTTCAGTCTATGGTATTCCAAATACTTTAAAAAAAGAAGGTCGACAAGATGTTCTGAGACTGAGGTATCACCTACCATCAAGTGAACCCCATGCTCGTCTGTCGACATCTAACATAAAATGATTTATTTTTCATTGCGTATCGGGACAGAAGGCGTTTTGATAGATCCTTAGCTTCAGGTCTTCTTTTATTATACGTGACAGGATTCTAACAGGAACCTTCATTTCACGCGTATTTTTTTTTTGTTTTCTAATGGGGTTTCGAAAAGCGAATTCTGGCTTTCACCTCCTTTGTTGTTCTAACAGCACGTGTCTGCCCTGATCTTTTATGGTCTTGGACAATGGGGTGTTGGTCTGAGAGGATCTGTTGATAGTCCGATATACGAACATACAGCTGATACCAAGCTATTTGATAACAAACACGAAAAAATATATATAAAATAGAGGGGAAATTGAAAGAAATAAAAAATTCAAAATAATTAAACAGTTGAAAAAGTAGTTTAGTTTTTAGCATTATTTAGGGCCAGACTACTTACAATAATTTGGGAGGTAATAAAAACCTCTGATGAAATATATTTCAGTCCATTTCTCTAACAAAGCGAATAAACAACAATGTTTCATTGAAACCATATTGACAAATCAGTTTCTCGTTGTTAATTCTACTTTTAAAAATAAACGGTTAATGCTGAAAATGTCGTTTTTAATTGTGTTCACAGAAGTTGCCTGTATTGCACAATTCGTCAGAGATACCGCGACAATACGTATTTGCTACGTAATACAATGCGCCTTTTGTTAGAACCTCAGGGTTCCGGATTCCAATAAATCACCAATATATTGAGCAGTAGCTCTCTTGCGCGGTGTTACTCACTTTCAAATTAAAACCTTTATAGCGCCTTCAATATAAAGCACATGTATCTTGTTTGTATTTATTATTATTTTGTGTACTTCTGTGTGTTTCGTTAGTAACACGATTACTCGTTATTTACATATTATATCTGTGTTTATGTCTATGTCTTTACGCATCTTTTTTAAAGTTTTACTTGAATTACATCGATGTATTTTAACACAAATAACTCTTTAGTTAGTTCAGGCCCATAATTCTGCGAAACAGCGTAATTAATTTAATATTGTAATTTCGAACAGAAATCGAAATAACACCAAAATATCTTAAAACATTGCCAACATAATCAATCAGAGTATGGTATTCGATTATAATAAGAGGTATTCAAATATTTTCATTAAATATTATTTTCGATAAACAACCTTCATTTTTATTATATAAGTGTAGAACAAATACCTCGCCATTTAGGCTTGAATATGTTTTGCACAAATGCCAAGTCCCTCAACAGTCTTCATTCAGATATTGCTTTTTGCGAGCATTAAGAATACCATTATGCTTCTGTTTCTAAATAAAAATGGCATTAGTTACTATCAGTTAGTAGTTCTACTAGCCATTCCAGATATCCTTCGTATCCGGTATACGTTTTATATGCATAACAAATAACAATAATCGATTTAACACGCGACCCAAAAGTTTTATGAATCACAATGAATTCCTAGGTTCAGTTCTTCCATGAGAAAGTGATTATCGCTAAATATACATATTATATCTAAATAATAAGCGAAAGGAGGATACTTCCAAAATGCTAGTTATGCCACTGACAAGACCAACCAATTACGCGAGACAAAACAAATGACAGTAGTATATTCATTTTGTCTCAAGTAATTAGTCTCTACTAGGCTTCTATGAAATTAATCTAACTGTCATTGAGAGAGCATTTCCGTGTCCCATCATGTTTTGTTATTGTCATCAGTCATTTAATCGTCACTACAGGTGTTTATTACTCGCGTAATCAAGTTATTCGTGTGTTTTCGTAGATTTGGAAAATAGGTTACGTTTCTTCCGGCATGGACCCGAATAAATATTTATGAATGAATGACAAATTTAATAAAACGTTACTGTCAAACTATGAAATACTTGACTTCGATCCAAGATTGTATAAATCTGATATTGACTTCAGGCAAGTGACCGGAAGGAGAAAGTATGTATTAAGTTTGTAAATAACAGGATTAGATATTATTGAGGCCATTTTTATTGGTTTAACAGACTTATTTGTTTACATTATGTAATCTGTGATTAATTATTTTTCGCTTCTAATATCATTGTTATTTTTTTCGAATTTATATAAGGTATTTATTTTCTGGGCTCTATTATGAAATAGAAAAAAATATACATATATTTATCTATAAAAGAATAAAATTATGTAAGGGAACTCTAGAAAAAGATACAATACTCTAGATTGCACTCGTGCGAAGACGGGAGTGTTGCTAGTTCATAAAAAATACCAATGCTCTGTTTCGCCCAGTCATCTAGAGTCCTCATTTCTGGATTCTATATATTTAAAAAAATCTTTGTCTTATTTTAATCTGAAATATGTAGTAGCTAACTAATTATAGTAAGAAAAAATTAATAATATTAAGTATATAAAGAACACAATATTAAATTCAATCAATTGGAATAGTTGAAATACCTCTGTAAATTTATTTTGTAATGAATTCACATACAACAGCAATCCAGAGCGTAGTTCATTAGGAGAGAGGTGAAGCAATTAAAAGTTTAGTCAGTAGGTATATAGGGGTTAATTTCACAATATTGTCTATATTATGCTAACTGCTATTGAAGCTAAAAGCGAAAGCATGGAGTTTAAAACCGATATATATATAATATACTAGCGAACCGCGGCTTCGCACGGGTCTAGATTTTTTGACAAAAACAAGCAGGGGTTGGTAATAGAAGAGTGAAAATATAGGGTTGTATGTATTTTTTAATGCCACATACTAAAAAAATAAAAACAAAAAATTTCGTCCAAAAATTTAAGGGTGAACAACCCTTATCACTTAGGGGTATGAATAGATAGTAGCCGATTCTCAGACCTACTGAATACGCATATAAAATTTGGTAAAAATCGGTAAAGTCGTTTCGGAGGAGTACGGTAACTAACATTGTGACATGGAAATTTTATATATTAGAAGAATATAAGTTTCTACATAAATATAATATTATATTCAATTGTTTCCCGAATAAAATCTACCGACAGGCGGGAGTGCAATCAAGTGAAAAATTAGTACAGGTATTTTCAATTTCCTTACAGTTAAAAGCCTTGTTGCCGTTGCACATATTATTAAGTTAATGTTTGCAACGGCAAGAGGAAGCTATGTGACTCGCAAAATGACGTTCAATAAAGCACCACGAAGCATAATTTCATTAGTTATGCTTTTAAGTGTATTTATAGAGTTCAATTTCCATTAATGTAATTGAAATACTAAGTAACTGCCACGATCTAAACTATCAGACGTTCGAACTCAAACCATTAAAATTCTAATATAATGATGCAACAAGGTGTCTTTTGCTTCCAAGTAATACTGAATATATTGAACGTTGAAAGTGATAAGTTGGGATTTTGACAATTTTTAATCTTTAAGACTTTCGACTCATGTTTTCTGACTTTGAGTATACGGAGTAGCTTGACTCTTTCCTAATTTATAGAGGGTATACCTAATGGAATGAGATATTATTCACAAAATTCTATCACATTAATACATTATATGAAATTGTAAAACAGTATATATTTTATTAAATTATTACGTATCGCTTAGTTGATTATTTCTATGGCTCAATTGCCGGTCTCTTTATCACCGGAAGTATCGGTTCTCGGCGAAGCAAGATTTGAAAATAATAATTTGTGTGTGCAGTTCACAGAAGATTAATCAAATACGGGTAGTTTAACAAAATAATCAGACAAATATATATATATATATATAGAAATATATCTGATCCATTCCTTACTATTTCAGGTTTTTTTACTGTTTTGTTACGTACAACTAATTGTGTCAAAAATTTTACATTAGATTTTTATTTCATTTGAAGTGGTTAGCCATGTCTTTTCCCTAGGTGAACCTATGTAATAAATATGGTACGCCTGATAGGAACGGACATTTCTAAACTTCTTCTGCATCAGTAGTTCATCTACATAATACTTAATTTTAAAACTTTGCATCGAACCACCGCTTCCCTAACCAACTCGTAACCTGCATTCTGTCGGGTCTAAGTAAGAGAATTTCTACCGGAAGTGACAATACCTTTTGGCAGAATAATCCCACTTTTTAAGCGAGTACTAGCTAGCGGTGGGGGACTTTTATTATATTATATAAGATTGTATAATATAATAAGGCTCTTAATTACTCAACGTTTTTACCGCCAAAGCCTAAATAGTATTAATTATACAGATATTATCTGTTATATCTGGGCGCTATGAATAGGCTCGGCTCAGTTGCATGAAATATCGAAAAGAAAATAACTTAGATTTTCTTTTGTTTGGGTAATTAAGGGTTGTTTGTAAATAATTGTAATATTTAGACCTAATGTTGATATTTTTGTTATATCATAATTCAGTGGTTCTATATTATTAAAAATTTGTAATCTTTACTAAACGTTTTTTTTTCTTTTCTTTATGTTTTTTTTATGTTATATATATGTGTAAGATTGTCTTTTATAAACGCAAATATCACACATTTAAATAAAATAGCTTTTACCGGATATACTTATATGACTGTCAAATAAATTATTATTATTATTAAAATATTTCTTATAAGTTTATACCATTTTTAAATAATTCTTGAATGTTTATTCTCTGCTAATAATTTAATTAACAAATGTTAAACACTAGCGGGACCATTAAATCAATATTTTGTGTTCTACTTTCAGTAAGTGTAATAAATAGCGAATATAGCTCTTATTGCCGTGTAATAAGGGTGACACTCATCAAGTGCTAAAGACATGAATAAAAAAATATGCCAGGTGACGCCGCGACCGGAAGCCGTAAAGGGGATTTCGTAAAACTGACGCCCAAGCACGAACAACTTACTAGAGAGTATTCGAATTGCTAAACTGTCAGTTATATGCTGAAGTCAGTGGGTCTGAATGAGTTCTGATACAATACTTTCTCCCAAGTTGTTCGTGTTCGCTCCTCTGTTGTCTATCCTACTACATATGTGGTCTCCTTTTTAGATTGAAACTGGTAGAGTTAGCGACCACCAGGTATACCAAATTAGAAGTCAAAATTTGGCTCTTCGGAATTTATCCCGGAACGTGTTAAGCGACGTACCCTTTTTGTTTTCCTTTAATCATTTTAACTTTACTTATACATAAATGAATTGTGACTTGGCAGCACTTCTTGATATAAGCAAACAAACAAACCAATGTTGAGTTCGAAAAAAAATGGTTCTTAAAAATGCCACATACCATAATATATAGATTTGTCATATAAAAAAATACAACTTCTCGCATTGGGACTAAAGTCTTTGAAATTTCCTTAAAAATTTATATAATTCAATGTTTGTAAACGTTCGAGCTGTGAAGGTAATAACTCCTTTCGGAACCAACATTTGTTTTTAAAGCAAAGTTTTTGGTAAGAATTTAGTATTGAGTTGGGACCTTTGAAACGGCTGCACTACAATTAATTTGTGTTTCATTTTATATTTTATTGTATTTTTAATAAATGTTATTGTCATTTTTATTAACATACGTAAAATGGTACATAAATTATGACGAACAAAACGCAACTTTTAATTATATAATTTATAGACTCGGTTTTCGCGTGTGTACATTATTCATGCCAGTTTGATAAAAGCTGACACAGCAAAGAAAATAAAAAAATATCAAAAAGTTGGCAAGTAACATTTCTTAGTGTTTGTCATGTAGGTAGAGAATTTTGTATGTAAATGTCATTTATCGGTAAGTCGTGACTCGCATTAATGCTATTGCCATACAAACTTCTCTACCCGCAGCGTGACAATGCTAACCTAGTTGTCACCAGAACCCCAGGTTCGCCTCAATTAAAAGTAAAACAGACAGAGACAAGTAGAAATTCAACACTAAACAACTACTAACTAAAACCCAGTACGTACTCGAAAATACAAAACGAGACGCAATATTTTATCTAGTCATTAATAATATTTTCACGAAAACGCTTCAAGAAAGAACAAATTTCCTTTTATAGATTTAGGGGAATTACTGAAATTCCCGATTGATAAATGCTTAAAAATCTTCTAAATGAATAATCATCGACCTGGGAATCGAACCCAGGATACATGTAACTGTGGTCGAGGTTTGCCACAGAACCATTGTACCTGCAATGTCTTTACCCCACATACATACATACTTTTAATGCTAGCTAGCTTAGCTGTGTAAATGTATTTAGGCGGTATGCGTTTTAACGGGCTAGTTGGCGCGTGATGGGTCGTGGGTTTGAATTGTGGGACGACATGTTTATAATTTTCTGAAAACATTTCTTCCCCACGTCTGATAACTTTGGGCATTGAACGGGTAGGAGTAATAACGAAATTACGACCGGATAACGAACCACCGTTCATAGATGGAAAAACCGTGAAGTGCATATTGCGCGTTTCGGTTTCAGTTTTCGAATGCTCGAAGTAAAAAGTAGATCGACGGCGCATCATTGACTGATGTTCTGTGGCTGAGGTATCACCTACCATCAAGTGAACCTCATGCTTGTCTGTCAATATTTAACATAAAAAAAATATTTCCGAAACTTAATTTCGATGTAATAAGACCTTTTTATGTTGATTTCTGCCTACCTCAATAGAACTTAATCTGGCTGTGACTGCTCAAATCCTTTTATTGGCTTCAAATAGTTGCGTGATCATACAAAAAATCCTTAAAGGAGACATCTGCAAGTGTGATCCTATTCCATAAAAAATATATTCAACTAGCATCGCGCCCCGGCTTCACACGGGTGCAATAAAGATGTACTATACACAAAAAATAGCTTATGTTACTCGCTGATAATGTAGCTTTCTATTGGTGATTGGTTGGATTGGTGAAAGAATTTTTAAAATCGGGTAGTAATTTTTGAGTTTATTCATAACATACAAAAATTCAAAAATACAAATCTTTCCTCTTTATAATATTAGTACCTAAGTAATATAGAAGTTTAGATATATAGTTTTATTAAATGTAGATAGATAGTTAGCAACGCGAACGTATCGGCATTGCGTTTTATTAATTTTGCGTATTTGTACTTAAACTACTGTACCTATGTCCGAGCACAGTCATGATGACTATATCGCAACTAAATATTGTGTTTACTTATTTTTCACGAGTGTCTTTCTCGAACCACTTGCGAGAAAGTATTCGTTCGAATACTTTCTCGATATTCTGAAATGATTTCTGTTAAATCACCTGTTTACAATTTTTTTTACCTAAGAGGAAGACAAGGCAATAATCGTTGGGCTATCTACCTATTTGTTTTTTACTTGGGATACTTTTACTAAAACGCCCGAAAGTTCGCGTTGTCTTCAAAGCTCAAATAAATTTCATCAAAATCGATCCAGTAGATTAAGCCACCAAACCGCTGTTTTATATAAAACGTGAAAATAACAACTTTCATGTCTCTGAGAAATGTGTATTTTACCAAAACTCAGAGATTTACAATACATATATCAAATAACTCACGTTCAAAGCCACTCGTCTCACGTTCAAAACGGCAATGGAACGAGATAGTTTCATTTCCAACGATTTGTGGCGGTATCTTGTTTAACTTCAGAACTTAATACTAGAAGTGCTTTGATATCCCGGATGGTTAAAAGCGTATATTTGAACTAAGATTCAATATGAAATTTCATTTATTGAGTGGAAACAATGCACTTTTAATCTCAAACTCAAAAATAGTTATTCAAATAATCTTAAAGTAGCAACCCTGTGGAGGAAGGGAGGTGTGGTCTTCCTCCAACCTAAAGGGAGGATCCTCGACCAGTCGAACCACTGACTGGCCGGCCCTAAGGCCCCAGTGGTTGATGTCGAGATGTTGTATATATATTTAGCGCGCACAGAAACTTTGATAGCGCGATTCAGGAATAGACGTCTTTTTGTATTGATTCTTGTAGCGGATTATAGATGTCGCTACAGTACTCCCCCCCGAAGACCGGAGGTCGATCGAGTTGTTGAAACAGCTGTGTTGAGAGTGTTGCTTGCCAGTGCCAGGTTGTCCGAGATTCCAGTGAGTCGGAATCGGATGTCGCAGAGTTCGCGGTGAGTCGGAACTGAATGCGATGCTACTGCATGTTGCTCCAGTGAGTCGGAGTGCTGCAGTGTTGAAAGCTGGCTGCTGCGACGACCAGGAGAGATGTGCTCTGCTTGCTGACCGGCCGAAGTGCAGTGTGCTGTGCTGAAGGTGGCTGAGGGTGTTGACCAGGCATACGCGCTCGCTGCATGCTAGTGGACAGGATACCCTTTGAAGCCGAAGGTGCTGGCTGGCTGTGACTTGGATGCTGCTGATTGATGTTGTAGGAAGGAGTGATGACGTCAGACTTCTCGATGTTCAGAAGTAGTTGTTCTTCTGCGGGGTCACCAATGTGGAGGAAGGTGGCTGAATCACGTCGGGGTCACCAATGTGGAGGAAGGGAGGTGTGGTCTTCCTCCAACCTAAAGGGAGGATCCTCGACCAGTCGAACCACTGACTGGCCGGCCCTAAGGCCCCAGTGGTTGATGTCGAGATGTTGTATATATATTTAGCGCGCACAGAAACTTTGATAGCGCGATTCAGGAATAGACGTCTTTTTGTATTGATTCTTGTAGCGGATTATAGATGTCGCTACAACACGTTTTATATTTAAGAAATAAAAGTCATCTCAGCACTGCTTAGTTATCAATAACTCCCTTTCTTCATTATTGATTTGGCTATATACATTAAATATTTATATGAATTAATAAAAAACGTAAAATATGAACATCGTTAAAAGATTTATTAATTACTAGCTGATGCCCGCGACTTCGTTCGCGTGGGGTTCACTTTAAGCTGAGCTTTTGAGCAAGCTTTCTTCAAATGACATATCCTCCTCCACCCTCTGTACTTGGTGATTTCTTTTGAGAAAGAGCTATCAAATTAGCCATTGACGGTTTCTTTTGCATCATGTTATCGACATGTTTAATGGTGGTTGAGATTGGGGTTCGAAGGATTATTTGAAATTCAATAGTTGAAATAATTAACCTGACTTTAGGGAGATTCATATTAATTAAATTTTACGTGACCAAAATCCAGATATGTGTCTTTTTTCTACTAATCATAGTTCAATCGAAGATTGGATTCAATGCATTTTCTGTCTTAAATAGATGCGTGCGTTCATTTAATTGGTCATTTTCATTTTCGGACATTTTTTTAAAATTCCCGGGATTCCTGCCCGGGTTTCCAGTGCTAAATGCGGAAACCTCTTAAGATACGGAAGCAAAAAAGCAATGTCGAATAATCGTAATTCTGTTTAAGAGAAAGGATTGATGAAAAGATGAAATAAATGATCTCATAAGAAATCCTTTTTCATATAATATTTCAATAATACGTTTTCTATTTTTGTTATAATATAGTTCTTTCAAAAAATAAATAAATAAATACAAAAAAATATTTCTTTCATTTCAACTTCAGATTCGAACTCGCATCAAAAGCTACGCTATAGGACTGCATATCCACTATTCTATCCACTATTCTACGAATACATATTGAAAATGGCGAAATAATCAAACTATTTCATTTACATATCAGACTGTGATTGACATCTGACAATTCGAAAAAGTTCAACGCGAGTCAGTTTGCATTGAAATTTGGTGATATGGTGCCTTTAAAATAATATTTAAATGATGATAACTTTTCTTTCCGATAACCGATTTCGATGAAACAAAGCCTATATGTTGCCCCGGGCTTTCCTTAATATATTTGTGTAAATTGCATTAAAATCGGTTCAGTATCTTCGGAGATTAGCGTGAACAAACAGACAGACAGACGGACAGACAGACAGACAGACAAGAATCTTAAAAATTGCATTTATGCATTCTGCTACCCTTCTTTTATCACCCCTCTTAATTTCTGGTAAAAATATTTAGTGAAGCGTAATTTCGATCCTACTCTTTAATTATATGTATAGATAGATTATTAGCGATCCGCCGCGGCTTCGGGTGCAATGTAGATGTACTAACAAAATAATAGACTAGGTTAATCGCTGATAATGTATCTTTCTATTGGTGTCTTTCGACAGTAAATTCCATCGGGGTTTTTGGCAGCATGCTCTGCGATCCCAGAAACCTCATACCGGTGGACCTGAGGGTCAAGAGGGGTTTAGTGGGTATTACTCACCCGGCTTTCTGACTAGCAGAGAGATTCACCAGGTGAGCTCGAGTCCTACACTCCCCCCCGCATAACATCCCACGGGGGGTACCCAGTGCGCAAATGCATTCCCCTCTATAAAAAAAAAAAGATAAAAAAAAGAGAAGCTTTCTATTGGTGAAAGATTTTTTAAAATAGGTCCAGTAGTTTTTGTTTTAAATCGTAACAAACAAACAAACAAATATTTCCTCGTTATAATCTTCCTATCCGGTGCACTCTTGACAGAGCGGTCGTGATCGCTATGAAGTAGTGGTAATAGAAGGGGCAGATGTGATGCGCTTCACGACGTTTCGCCATCGTTATAATATTAGCATACTCGTAGATATCGAAGATAATATAGTGCTAAGACCAATAAGTATCAAATTACAATTTGTAACTAAAATTCAGTTTTAAAAGTTTAGGTACAATATTACCTAAGATAATTTACAAAGAATATCGGCGTAGTTAATATTCGTTATTATAAAATATTTTTTTTATATTTTACTAGTGGACCCCGCAGACGTTGTTCTGCCACAATTTTGGCTTCGAAATTATATTATTATTCTTAAATTTGAATATGCCCATTTACCCACTTTAATTGTCTAATATGTCACTGATTTGCAGTGGACATCTGTTATTCCAAAAAAGCAAAAAAGCTAAGAATGCATGACGTGAGCTGTCAAGATGGCGGAGTTCCGAATCTAATTTATTTTATAATTAATTTTATGCATATATTTTTTTCCTGATTTTTTCCAATATTTTAATAGCTTATGTCTTATTCCTGACATAGAGGAATCCAACAAATAAGATATCGTTAAAATCGGTACAGCCGTTCTTGAGTTATAAACGGTGTAACTAACACAACTTTCTTTTATATATGTAGATTAGCATTTTGAATTAAGTTTATAATTGTTTGTCAATTTTTCTCTACAAATTTCTTGTAGGTTCCTATGTAGTACCGGTCGGCATTAAGCGAATGATATCAAAATTGGCAATACCGTGTACGTTCGTTTTTAGTCTGTGGATTCACGAACACTCGAAATAGACTCTTTGATTGATATCCTATGATTGAGGTATCACCTACCATCACGGGGCCGATTGAAAATAAGCGTTCATCGTGGCCACAATCTCTACTAGGTGTGTTCTCATTGGACACCACACTGCAACATTTCGAAGAAAAAATAATATTTTTATCTTATTATATCCTCATTTTATTTTAAGTATTAGTTTTTTTTATATGAGATAGTTTTATTTTTCTTTTCTTATTCATTTAATTGTATGTACATATAATATTTCTGTGTATCAAATAAAGTATTCTTATCAAGTCAGCCTCAACGTCAATATCTGAGACTAGCATCGCGCCCGGCTTCACAAGGGTGCAATGTAGATCTAATATACACTAAAAGCTAAAAGCTTGCCTACCCTATATTACTCGCTGATAATGTAGCTTTCTAAAGGTGAAAGAATTTTTGAAATCGGTCGAGTAGTTTTTAAGTTTATTCGATACATACAAAAATACAAATCTTTCCTCTTTATAATATTGGTTTACGTATTAGATAAAAACAGTCTAATATCTGTTTTTACTAGTTCCACATTTTAATGGATTAATGTAATTGCTTTTTTGACACCCATCGAGTACGAGTAATCTGGATTAAAGTATATAACACTATTAATTCTGTCGTACACAGCACTTTCAATCACCCAATCGACTCCAACGTTGTAAATTATTATATTTTATTAAAATCGCAAGATAAATTGCACAATGCTCGCCGAATATTGATGACGCCTTAATTTAAATTCATTGGCCCCGAGCGATGGCACTGTCAAAAATGTCATACATTTTATTGGTAACTACTGTTATAAATAACAGTTTACGAGTGTTGCTAGTTGTTGATAAGGTACTTCACTGCGTACTAAAACTTCGCTAGTTAAGAGCAGGGATGTTACGGAGCTACGACTCCGGTTCTAAAGGTCGGAGCTTCCGAATGATTTTGGACTTTCGATGGTGATTTCTGTTCCGATAAATTTTAATCGGAAGTTGCCGTGGCTGTGGCCGCGGTCAACGCCATTTGATTTAATTTACTGCTGTTTAAAATTTTTAGAAAATTAATTTACAGTCAAAATCTGTTATAACGATATCGAAGGGACTTGTGCGGGATGCACCTATATAGCTGGATTGTCGCTTCTTTATTGAAAGTCAATATTCATTAATACATATTATAACTTATACTATTATAATTATTCTATTTATCCAGGCTGTCCCGTACAGGACTACTCATATTTAGTCATAAAAATCTATAGTCGTAACATGTATTTTTTTGAGAAGTGATAGTATTGAATGTGTGGGTACATCCATAAATATTAATATGAAAAATATATTTATGTTTAAAATAAAATTACATTTTGTTTGTCTCATAAAACGTATATATGTAAGAACATAATCATTTTTCTGTATTCTTCATAATACATTTTTTATTTGTAACTCCAAGGGAGACATTTTATTTTTTGTACTAATATTAATGAAACTGATGAATAGTGTTAGTAATTTTATTTTATCTATCTATCATCTCTCTTTTACCTCTGCCGTCGGTTCCGACAAACCAAATTTAGAATCTCCGAATTCGATTCCGATAAAACCACTTCCGTAACATCCCTAGTTAAGGGTATCCGTCATTTAGACCACAGCGACATATTCACGTTAGAAAGTAGGGATAGAAAAAAAAATACAATGTGAAAACTAACCAAGTTTCATGCCAGTACTTCTCAATAGAAACAACATTCCGACCCGATAACCAAAATATTCATTCAAAAGTACTTGTAAAAGTTTTCTTGAATAATTCAAATATCATATTTGAACATGTTATTTGAATAAAATCGTATTCAACACCAGTTTAACTGCAGACTCGTAGAGAAACCCTGATGAATATCGAACCGTTCCGACTTATCTGCATTTAATAGAATTTTTAACTTAAGCCGAAGCTTATATTCTCGTGAGTTTGTATATCTATAATAATATTATGAAATGGAGGCATCTTTTAAAAGGATTTTTTTATATATTAAAATCATTAATTATAGGAATTATATTCAATGTTGTATATTCTTAGCGTGAAAATTACATATCGAAACGAAAAAGCTTTCAATGGATAAAGCATTCGAACAATATATTATGAACAAAATTCATTTTAATCCTTTGAAGTATAGTTAGTTTATGTTTAATATGTATTTTTGCATTATAGCGTTCCGTATATAAAAAAATACACTCTGAAAGTATCGACAGTTATCTAGCACAGTGGTATAGTTGTCTATCAAGACACTAGCTCAGGAACGCTAGGAAATATCAAGTTGAAATTAATATCAAATATGTCTACGGGCTCTTGGAGCTACTACGGTCGTGTATGCCCTAAATTTTGACAATCGCCTATAAATCAGAATCTATAGGGTACTTAACGTTGACTTACGATCACGTGGCAAGAAGAAGGCCAAATGAAGATATTAAAATTGTTAGTTTGTCGGGCTCGTTGGCGCGTTCGGTAGAACACCTACCGTGCGTATCGATGGGTCGTGGGTTCGAATCCCACCGGGAGCTCATGCTTATAATTTTCTGTAAGCATGTTTTCCCCACGTCTGGTAGCTTTGGGCATTGATCGGATGGGAGGAATATCTAAATTCCGATCGGGTAACGAACCACCGTTCATAGATGGAAAAGCCGTGAAGTGCATATTGCGCGTTTCGGTTTCAGTCTATGGATTTCCGAATGCTCGAAATAAAAATTAGGTCGACAGCGCATCATTGGCTGATGTTCTGTGGCTGAGGCATCACCTACCATCAAGTGAACCTCATGCTCGTCTGTCGATATCTGTCATAAAAAAAAAAATATCACACACAAGTTTGTACGTATTTATTTATATTTTTAAAGATTAGCGTGAGGCTCACTTTTCAAATCAGCCAAGGAATCCACTGAAAGCCAGTGTTGCGTCCAATTTCAGCGGCGCATACGCTGAGCGACCTCCTTTTCTGACGGAAATTTTTTCGTTGCTATTTTACATAATTAAGCATAGATTATTAGCTATGTGTATTGCTTCTGTCCGAATAAAGATTTTATTAATTTATTTCAATATTATGCACTTAACAGTTTTCCATCTATAAACGGTGGTGCATTAACTGGTTGGAATTTTGATTTTCGTCGTACCTATTTATTTCCCAAAGTTACGAGACATAATATGGACAGACTACGATCCGTTCGAATATAACAAATATTGATTTTTCTAGGCAACCATGCAACCGAAAAATGATAGATTGGTGCACTTATCTAAAGAAATAAAACGAGTTATACGTATGTCTTTAAAAAAACCTTATTAACTTATCAATCTTACTTGACCCGATAAAAGAGTATCGTTATGATGTTAGCAACCATAAATCAATAATTAACATAACTAGTCCACGGTAAGCCAAGATAGTAGATAGGGAATCCGATAAGTCCAGTTAAAACGTTAACAGTCAGAAATACTTAAATTATACAGAAAATATCATCTTCATTTCACATCTGCAAACATCTTCACTTAAAATTCACAATCAATAAGTGTCTTTAAATGCAAAATTGGAATGAACTCGTTCAGCAAAGGAAGTATGAGGCGGTACATTTTCTTTCCGATGGATACATATCTCGACGGCCCTCGAAAAACTTGGCTCCGAGCCAGCTTTAGCTAAGGACAGCCTTCCAATCTTGGAATACTTTGATATACCACGTTAAAATTTAACGACAAAAGTGTAATGTGGAAAGCAGGGTTTAATGTCAGGGATTGCGGTGATATTACATACATACGAGTACATACGTGTTCAGGTATACTGACTACGTAAATAGTCTCCGCTAGGAGAGTCAGATATAGGATTGAAACCTTCATATTTCTGCGGATGTTGGTGTGTTTACGCAAAATCTACCAATTTGTAAGAAAATATCTAGTTTTCTTTCAAACAGAAATAATAATTAATTTGTCCTAATAATACTAAATCTCTTATTACATATACGAGTACAATACACTGGTGCGGTGTTGTCAATCACATTTGTAGCGACTTCAGAATACAAAATGTATGATTTTTTTATAGATATATTAAGATCAATATTGTTGTAGCACATCAACTTTCTTCTTCATTTTCTTCGTTTTTCATTTCATTTATTTCTATCATTTGCTTTCTATTGTTTATCAACTTATACGCTTTTAAACCAATGTAGCGTTCTATTAATGAAATAATTTAGGAAATTAATTCACCTCTAAAATCAATACACCAGACTACCTCTTTCTAATCTTATTTATTGAAACCATACCGCCTCCGTGGCTCAGTGGTAAGCGCGATGCTTTTAACACTGGAGGTCCCTAGTTCGAATCCCGTTTCGGTCAGGCAGGGCACAGAAGTCTGATCACCTACTTTCCTGTAAAAAATTGATCAATGAAACAGACAGAGTAATGGGTCTGCCCCATTCCCCACTAGGGGACTCGGGATATCACTTTACCTTTCTAATTATTAGATTTAAATTACATTACTTTAATAACATCTACCTTAATTCATGGGATATATATATGTATAAATAATAGTTTAGCTGACCTAAATACCTTTTAAATTAAAATACAAAATGAAATCAAACATTGACATTTAAGTGCACCAAAATACGTTGAACTGGCGGTATTAACCAAATAAATTGACCATATACAATTTGAATACAGTCTATTAAACTTAGCTATTGTATACTCGGGGCAGTGTTTGCACAAGTGCTTTAGTGGTGCGATTAAGTGTTGCTTTCTAAACAATTAGCTCCTAATTCCATTTGGCAGCATTTCGAGTCATGAATTTAAACAAAACACCTGTAATAGAAGTTAAAACTCGCAAAACTTTCAAGCGAAGTTGGTATTTAGTATCGTGGAAAAACGGCCGAGGTTTTTAAAGTACAAAAGTAATGTGCCAGGAATGGAATGGAATGGAAGCGCTGTACAAAACATCTAGAACGGTAGACATTATTTAACCTGCCATTTCAAGCACATGCAATTTTGATGTTGACGCATTGGCACATCTTAACTCTCATTTTGTCATGGGTTCGAATCCGCCGGGCTTAAAATGTTTATTAATTTTGTATACTTTTATCTTCACCTCATCACGTCACGGATAACAAACCACTTGTTATAGAGAGAAAAAAGTAAAGTGATATTGCATTAATAGTCTGTGTCCATATAATAAAAATCTAGGTGCATCATATTTTATTGATGTCTTGTGGCTTAGGGTTTTGACCGCCCCCGTGGCTCAATGATAAGCGCGCTGCACAGAAGGTTCTGGTTTCGAATTCCGGAGAAACAAAATTATACAAATATAAAATATTATTTCGGTTAGGCAGGGCAGAGAAGGCTCAACACCTACTTGTTCGCAAAGAAAAATGATCAGTGAAACCGACACAGAAATGGGTTTATGCTCAGCTAGGAGACTCGGGAATTCAATTTTGTGTCTGAGATACCTTGAAGTTAGCCTAAGGTTCGTTTGTCGACATCCAACTAAAAATAAAATAATCTTCAAATGAGTAAGCAATTTTGCTCATAATTCTTGGAATATACCTTAAAAGTTTAAGGAATCTCAAAGAATCCCGTGAACTCCAAGCGGATCGGAGTGGCAATCAAAACTTTCACTTGTAACGTCTAACTTTGTCTCAAATATCACTACGTCATGTTTGCTACTTCAAAGAATTCTGTTTAAAATTTCGCTGACCTGTTAAACATGTGGGTAGCATATGCCAGTAGTCTGTTGATATTTCCACTCCTAGAACACCTTTCGGTGTGCCATTTTGGCGAGTTGAGGTGGATTTTAAATTATCGGTCCCATGCTTGAAGAAAAAATAAAATATCTTGATATCATTAATTAATTATTTTATTTATTTATGTACTCTTCTTACATAAGAATATACAGTATTCAGTTGTTAAACTTCATGCAAACAGATTTTGTTTGTTTGTTTCGTATATTCCTTTTTTTTTTTTTTTATGTCAGATATCGACAGACGAGCATGAGGTTCACTTGATGGTAGGTGATACCTCAGCCACAGAACATCAGTCAATGATGCGCTGTCGACCTAATTTTTACTTCGAGCATTCGGAAATCCATAGACTGAAACCGAAACGCGCAATATGCACTTCACGGTTTTTCCATCTATGAACGGTGGTTCGTTACCCGGTCGGAATTTAGATATTCCTCCCACCCGATCAATGCCCGAAGTTACCAAACGTGGGGAAAACATGCTTACAGAAAATTATAAGCATGTGCTCCCGGTGGGATTCGAACCCACGACCCATCGATGCGCACGGCAGGTGTTCTACCGAACGCGCCAACGAGCCCGTCAAATGTAAATCTTGTTTAAACGTAGATTAGTTCTAGTGACAATCTCCCCTTATAGGTCAGTTGAAGATAAAGTTGACTAATGACTATTTTATAGTTAGCCAGCTAGTCTGTCGATGGATCAATATTTATTAATGCATCGCTCGACCGCGCGCGCCCTAGAGTAATTTACTGAATAAGGTGTAATTACGATAAAAAAGCCACTAGTTCTCGAGCAGCGAAAGCACATTATGAGCAAATAGACGTTCACTTTAATTTCCAGTTGGAATATCTTGTTTATGAAATCTGTCCGGGACGATATTGCCTTTCATATAAATATTATGTTTGTAATTTTGATATTTATTAATGTATAAACTAGGATAAGTAGAGGTCGGATTTCAATAAACCGCAGCTATCGATGGAAAAGTATGATTTTATCCGGCTTGAACGACCATTTTAAATTACTTAAATATTTATAAAATTTTGAATCAAGTTAGATCGCAGATTATTTTAAATTATTATATTCAAATCTAAGAACCACAATCTTCTGTTTGCTTCCAAAACAATAGTTGAAACAAATAACACTATTAGTTTCTGATATATAGTTTGAGGTTATTATTTAGTTCTATTACAAGTTGACGACGGGCGTTCATTGGCTTGCGTTCCGGTGGGAGTTGGGTTACTATCCCGCCGACTAGTAACTATCGGCTGCTAGTTTATTAGGGCATTAAACTAGCGTGAGGAATTTTAAAATGTCGTATGGGTAGGATATAAAAATCGTTAAATGAATATTGCACATTTCTTTTACAAGCTTCATATTTCGGAATTCGTACATCAATATGTTCTGTGGCTCAGGTATCACCTACCACCAAATGCACTCTTGTTTACATCTTAAATATATTATATTCCTGCTCAGTAGTGCCAAATTTCCGGTATATTACCAACCACTAACCAGGCAGGAATAGTTAAGATTTGCGTTTGATATAATAACAAAGAAGATATGATCACCAAAGAGCTTAAAGATTCATTGTCGATCCCACTCCAAGACTAGTTCTACAAAAAATCCGAAATGCACAAAATTTCTTCTTTCAGACGTCAAGATGACATGAAAAGAATGTAGAATTTAGTCGCAATTTCAGTAATTTCGAAATTCAGCAGCTGGAATGAATCCGACCAAATCTACTATAACTCCATCTTATGCAAGCTGCGCTTTCATTCTCTTTATAGAATTTTTACATAAAATGACATTATAATCGCAGATATTAATTTATCTTAATAAATCGAAGCTAGAAATAGAATATAGATAGAATTTGTGTCTCTAAAAATACGACAGCAGCGCGAAATTGCCTATCATTCTAATTTCCTATATCTCGCAAACACTAATGAACAAGGGTTATTGAGTTCAGTTTAAGCCTAATGCCCGTAAAAAGTCTTTTGAAATCTATATATATAAAAGAAAGTTGTGTTAGTTACACCGTTTATAAATCAAGAACGGCTGTACCGATTCTAACGATATCTTATTTGTTGGATTCCTCTATATCCCGAATAAGATATTATAAGCTATTAAAATATTGGAAATCAGGAAAAAAATATGCATAAAATTAATTATAAAATAAATTAGTTTCGGAACTCCACCATCTTGACAGCTCACGTCATGCATTCTAAGCTCTTTTGAAATAACAGATGTCCACTGCAAATCAGTGACATATTAGACAATTATATAAAAAAGTGGGCAAATGGGCATATTCAAATTTAAGAATAATTATAATTTCGAAGCCAAAATTGTGGCAGAACAACGTCTGCGGGGTCCACTAGTATATTTATAAAAGAAAATATTTTTACACTCTTCATCATCATATTTTAAATATTAGCAATTTTACTACATCAAAAAAGGCAAGATTGTAAACTTAAAAATGTCGCTTGAAGATTGCATTCCAGTAGAGGGGGTTAAGGGAGTTAAATGAGCAGTATACTTCCTTCCTTCTCCTCTTTCTTCCATCATCACACTACACGTCACAATCGATGAGGGTGAAATCATTATTATGAATGAAAGTCGAGTACGGTATGGTTCCCTTGCAACTTCATTTCACGTACAACAAAACTGTGGAATGAATTCCTTCCTTCAGTATTTCCATCTGAACTCTTGGTTTTAAGAAACAAGCGTATACATTTTTAAAAGGCCGTTAACACATCTAAGATGACTAAGTCACGGATGTCCATGGGCGGTGGTGATTACTTATCATCAGTTAACCCACCTACTCGGTTGTAAAAAAAAAGATCCGTGAAATAACAGGCAAAAGATAGTTTTACGTAGAAGGTCCTTAGTGAAGATACAAAAAAAAGTATTTTTAATATATCGACAAATCAAATCAAATTATAATTTATTCATTTAGGTACACTTATGAACGTAAATAAATAATGCTTCTAAACTTACATTCACTGCATGTTCTCAAATCAAAATAATGTTTATTTGAAAAATACAAGATATACCTACCTACTTACATCACGTCGATTTGTTTTAAACCTCTCCTTACTTACTTATAATTAATTACCCAACAGAAATTTTCTTACTTGAACATTGGTTTCCAAAAATAATATATAAATGTACCTAAACTTGACCTAAAACCAAAATCAATCCAACGATCTTATCAGTTTTTGAGGAAAATAATAATCAAAACCACAGAGGTGAATCTTTAAGAAAATGCTTAAAACGAAATACAAAATAGCATTTAAAATGTCTTCGCTTCGTCGTTATCGCGTACAATAAATACACCGTAAACTTGTTCTAGGTAACATGAACCCTAAAGTATCTGTGATAAGAACGATAATCCCCTATTTTTATCACTAAGCAATCAACTCTGAGATCAAGGGATACTTTGAGCAACTTAAGGCAAGAAATTATCTTTAGCAACAAGTAGCTATCAGATAAATTGAGTTAATATGTTTTAATTATTATTAATGAATAAGGCATAGATTATTTATATTAGCGTATAATTGGTGTATTTAACTAACAGGATATATACTTATGAAGCTGGTGTGAGTAGAAGAGTCGAGAATGGTCGACTTAGACGAAGGTACCTAGATCAATTCGGATATGTTTTTCAAGAGAACTCGAAACCGACGAGTGTGTATGAAAGCATTGATGAAAGTGGTATTTCAAGGATCGGAGCATACGAAAATCTGTGACCTCTACCTTCCCCAATGGGATAGAGGCTTGATGTGTATATATGTGTGTAGAATATATATTATAGCGATATTATTTGTCATATGTATGCTTTCTTTCATCGTGGGATCGTTGCTAAATAGATTGGTTTGACATAGATCAAACATCTCTAAGAAACGACAATTTTGCGACACAACGTAATATGCACTTAAGAAAGTAATAATAATGATTGCTTACTGGTTGAATCGAGATGCGTTGCAATGGTGGCATTGTTATCAGATATATTGTTTCGGAGTTCATAGAGGACGAAAATACTTACATTCATTTTTATTTCTATACAAGATTTCTGATATTACTTATCAAACCCTGCTTCCGAGCGAAGTATCTTGGTTGTCAACCAGCTCCCGAATGCCTCCAATTTAGTCCTTTTTGTTATATTTTTTATTTATTTCACAATTTTTCTCGTCAATGGAACTATTTAATTTTTATATAGTTCTTCTTCTTTCTGCCCCGTTCCCTTTTTTTTTATTTGGGGTCGGCGCAATATGTTCTCTTTTTCCATTCTCTTCTTTTACTTGTCATATCATCAGTCACACCTCTCAAACACATATCATTCTTCACACAGTCAACCCATGTTTTTTTGCCTCCCACTTCCCCTATATCCACTTTCATATAATTATTTTTCTCAAATCTTATGGTAACTTCTTATGATACAGTCTATGTTATTATATTGAACAAGTGACTGTTGAACTGCTACTGTAGTTAGTTGAGTATAAAATATAAATACTAGAATAGAGAGAATCTGACTTTAATAAATGGAGCACGTACAATCAGTAGCTATATATATTTTAATACTACTTTACATTTTAAATGAGATATAATAATTCCTACGTAAAATTCTTTGAAAAATGTATTTTATCTTCCAACGTCTTGTCTCCTAACAGTTTATATTTAAGCATTATTATGTGACAGAAGAAAAGTACTGAGCACATTTTTCGGGAATATCGATAGTGTGGGGCTTCATGGCGATACCTCAGGCCGTCAAATAGTGATGTGCTGTCGACCTAATTGTTTCACATTCGGTTATAACGCGGGTTGCATTTGACTATCATTCACATTTCCATCTATGAATGATGTTCGTTATGCAGACAGAACTTCGATATTCCTATACTCGAAGTGGTCCGACGTAGGTTTTGTTTATCAATGCTAATATTATAAAGAGGAAAGATTTGTTTGTTACGATTTAACTCAAAAACTACTCGACCGATTTTAAAATTTCTTTCACCGTTAGAAAGCTACATTATCAGCTACTTTTTTCATATAATACATCTACTCAGCACCCGTGCGAAGCCGGGGCACGTTACTAGTTATTAATAAATGAAAAATATGATCATGTCATAGCCGAACCCGCGACACTTAGATTCGATCTGAAACTGACATCAGAGTGAGTCCCTCATTGTGTAAGATGTACCCACTTTTTGTATCTTCCACGTGTCACATTCAGACAATGAAGGTACATAATATATCTGATCGTCCTCGTCCTTCACTGGAACGATAGACTAGATAGACACTGGAAGGTCTTTGAAGTAGACAGAGGGACGGATGCGTTATAAATATACCGTCTAGAGGTACAGACAGCAAATAATAATAAATTAATTAATTAATCTAGATTGAAACGTGAATTTTTCATTGTATTTCGACACAAATGTCTACCCCATTTTGGTATTCACGTTATTAATTATTGGAAAATTATGGGGTAGACACATTTATGTGTACATTTCACTGATCATTTTTATTTAAACACAAGTTGGTTATCAGCCTTCTGTACCCTATACGATTATTTTTTTTCTCTTGTTTCCCCGGCTAAGAACACGGAACCTTCGTTACGTAACCTAACCACTTAGCCATTGCTACGATAGTCTGCTAACTGAACTTTAATTAACTTTTTTTTGCGACTATTGTTATTTTCTGACGGTACTTAATGCGCTTTTAGTTTCTACACGGTTTATGTGGATATTACTTAGTCTACTGCATTATTATGTTTTCTGAACAAGAACCGCATCATATATCACGTCACCGCTACTAATATATTGTATAATCGATTAATATAAATAGATAGCAACATAGTAAACAGGCACCTTCAAGACAGTTGTGATTTACTACCATCGCAACACAACTTACCATCAGGCGAGGTAATGGTCAAACTATCTATAATTAGTAAAAAAAATATATTTAAACTAAATATTTTTCATAGCTTTCTTTAACTAGATTCCATTATATGTATATACTAGCGACCCGCCCCGGCTTCGCACGGGTCTAGATTTTTTGACAAAAAAAGCAGGGGTTGTATGTATCTTTTAATGCCACATAATAAAAAAATAAAAACAAAAAAAATCGTCCAAAAATAAAAATAAAAATTTAAGGGTGAACAACCCTTATCACTTAGAGGTATGAAAAATAGATAGGAGCCGATTCTCAGACCTACTGAATACGCATATAAAATTTGGTAAGAATCGGTCGAGCCGTTTCGGAGGAGTATGGCAACGAAAACTGTGACACGAGAATTTTATATATTAGATTTAACGGTCTTATCACATATGATGTTTATTTTAATATAATTGATTGAAATCTGTTTATACGATATATGCTGCTGCTGAAAAGCCGTGTGAACACCCGGCTGATTCTACGTTTAAAATCGAATACGGGAAAAAAATTGCAAGACATTGCCGTGTGAACCCAGTCTTACAGCCCTCAAAGCCGTTTTCATCCGCGAAACAAACAAGAAAATCCTAGTCTTTCAAGTAAATCCTCCTGCTTCTTAACTATCCTATCTTGTTCATGAAAACAAAGTTTCTAGTGCTTAAAATATGTAATACAATTTTAAGTTCTTTTTTTAAGGACTTTATTGTGATCGTAATTTAATAATATTGAACAAAAGAGGCAAAAGCGGTTCAAATATATTGAGACCTAGAAAAATAATTTATGCTCCCGGAAAATTCCTCCTATGATTAAAATGAGAAATAATAAACACATAATACTTTGTAATAAAAGTATATGGCAGAATAAAAGTAAGATATTATAAATTTCTATAAACAAGTCCGATTACTTGAAATACTGTACAGGTTGGAAGAATTTCTAAGTTTTATCCGTTTGATGAAGAAAAACTGAAAAGTAGGTTGCAAGTTTTAAACTTTAAGTATCTTAAATCTTAATCCTTTATTTTCAAACACGAGTCCATATTAGTTAATATGTTATTTATAATTTTTCTTTTGCTATTATTGTGTTAGTATAAGTAATACATATTATTATTTACCACACGCAAACATCTATCTCAGCCCAATGGCGAGTTCCATTCCCCGCTTTAATAGAAAGTAGTCCGGCCTGTAAGCGACTGCTTTCAGAATACTGTTTTTTTGCTTTTTTCGCAAGATGGCAGTGTCGCCATCAGTGCCAGTTTACGCAAACATCCCCGAAGCGCTGTAGCGCCGTGGCAGACCCAACATCATTCTAATGGCGTTATTGTTGAGTAGGTAGGTACTCATAGAGCGTTGGAAGTACCGGTGTACATGACACACAAACTCGAGTAAAAGTTACAGAATGCCTTGAACAATATTGCAAATTTGACATTTGCACCAAACGTATCTGCATTTGTGACAACATATTGTTACCTAAAGTGGAAGTGCGAAGTAGGCGTTCTACGCGTGTCACAATTAAGCATGGTGACTCTTAATCGATCACAGTCAGCCAAAATCATCATTATATCTATCACATAAAGTTTAGTTTAGTAATTATATATTAGTTATTAAATATATTAGTTTGTTTTAATATTACAAAACGTCGTATGTACTTTGTGCGCTAAGCCAACCGTAAGCTAACCGTTTTCGCAAAGCACTAAGATATATTATAAATCACATTCATTTGTGTGAATTTGGCGACAGTCGATCCGGTTCAAATTATGACACATCCTACTTACTTCTTCTGTTCTATGACCTAACCGACAACGCCATACGTTAACTATTTTATTTCGGAAAACAGTACAATAAAGGCCTATTTACACGATGCCATCTTGTACATATATACAAAAGCAATAATTGAATAACTTATGTGTAACTGTATACACGCGGATATTATGAGCTCTCTACACCAATAAAAGTATTGAAAGAAAACTTGTATGACAGATGAAGAACGTGACGTGTTGTTTAGACAATGTAAGTTTATTGCTTCAATATAATTGTATGCAACAGGCAAGAAACTTGAATCGTGGAAATGGGCTTTAAGGCTTGAATTATAAATTAAATCATATTACCATTTACAAATTACTATATACATGTACATTGTACTAGTTCGACAGCGTATCATTGATGATTACTAGGCTCTCAACACTAAGATAGTTGCAGGCACGTGTGTCAATCTATACTAATATTATAAAGAGGATAGATTTGTTCGTTTGTTACGATATAACTCAAAAACTATTCGACCTATTTTATTAAAATTAAAATTCTTTCACCAATAAAAAGCTACATTATCAGCGAGTAACATAGGCGTTTTTGTGTATAGTACATCTACATTGCACCCGTGCGAAGCCGGGGCGTGTTGCTAGTCTAACATCAAATTACAAATAGTTTAGTTAGACTTCTAATAAATCAAGTAAAACAGGAAAATCAAACCCTCACGAATGTTAAATGAAGCTTTGATTAGTGTTATTTCAGCACGGGAACATTGTTACTAACTACTAACTCTAACAAGTCTAATGAAGTTCAGTTCTAACTGAGTTATGCGCTGGGAACTCATTAATTTTTCAAGTTTTACAAAAACAGTAGAATCGGCATGGATGGCTTCATGCCAAATATAACCTTCTGCATATGAATACCATAATATTGAGCTTCAGCTTAATCAACCAACACTGTTTTTTTTTTTAAAGTTTAGGTCAACTTTTGACATATTGACAACCTTTATATATCCGTTAATTTTACGTATAAATACGTAAGTCGATCGGTTTGGATTTTATCCCTAAACAGACAGCTGGCTCTATTATCGTGATTGATAAAGGCGCCGACATACGCAATTGCTAGAGCAATTTCCGATACTAAGGTTAGATTTGTGCTTGTTGGCAAATACCCGTAAGGCCACCCGACGTCAACAGCTTTGAGCAATTAGGTCCATCGTACTAGCAGAGATTCATCTGGAAAATTGAGGTACAGTAATCGGATAAAAATCTTTTCAAGATAAGACGCGTATAATATTTGTTAATTATTTATGAAATTATTAGACTATTTCAATATAGATAATGTACGCCAATGACCTTATCATTGGCGTACATTATTTACGTACATTAATTTGTAGTACAATAATTGGTAACATGGATTAAAGGAAGTTTACCAAAAAATAACTACAATAAAAAACAATTATATAATATAATTATATCAAATAGTATACATACGATTAAGTGTAATGGTGAGGGAAACAAACACAACAAGACCCTAATTTACATCAATGTTTATCACTTTTCTTAAATTTAAAAAAATGTTCTTTCGACTATACCGTCGATTAATATTTTTGATTTTTTTCCGTTAAAGTTACCTAATGTACTTTAAAGCTTAGAGAGCCTGCATCATGCATAGTGCGGTAAGCTATGTGTCCCGCAATCATCCAGGAAGCAGAAAGTAAACACTTCTTCTTTATTGCTTTATAAGGGTTTTTCATGAAATTAATACGGTACGGAGAATAACAGTGACTTTTACTGAATGAAAGTAGGCAGTGATGTATTTGAAGCCGCTCGAGAGTCGGTACTTTCTTTTTAAATTTAGAATGTCTAGATCATTGACATAGTGTATTGTTTATCGAAGGTCTAGACGAAATTCTTTTCCCTACCTACGCGATTAAGACATTTCCCATACTTAAAAGATGATAATGTTATGTTATATGTTCAAGACATAGTCCGTGATCTCTGCCTACCCCAATGGGAAACAGGCGTGATGTATGTGAGTGTGTGTGTGTAATACAATGGTTATTTTTCTTACACACGAGATTATTCTCCATATTATATATATAAAAAACAAAGTCGTGTTAGTAACACAATTGCAATAGTATTTGTTGGATTCGTCTTTGTCCTGAATAACAGAAAAAACTATTAAAATATCGGATAAATATATGCAAAAAAAATTAATTATTTAAATTGAAGGTTCGGAACTGCCATCTTCAGCAATTGACAGCTCATGTCACACGCTCGTTTATAGCTTTTTTGAAATAATTGATGTCCAATGCAAAATATAATAGATATGGGGAAAATCACATATTCATATGTAGTTTTTTTTTTAGAATCCTACTCTTGTTGGACAACGTCTGTTGGGTCCGCTAGTATAAAACAATTAAACAACAAAATAAAAATGAAATTTATTTAGTAACGAAAATAATAGTTTACATAAATAACTGGTACTAGTCCTCATACTAGGATACCTAAGATTAGAAGAAGAATAATGTTTTCAATTGTTATGTTATATAATTACGAGATAAAGTTGCGTTCCATATTTAATAGAAAAGTTGTGAACCATATTTAAAAGAAAAATTGTGTTCCATATTTAAAAGTAAAGTTGTGTTCCATATATAAAAGAAAAGTTGTGTCCCATATTTAAAAGTAAAGTTGAGTTCCATATTTAAAAGAAAAGTTGTGTTCCATATTTAAAATAAAAATAATGTTCCATATTTAAAAGAAAAGTTGCTTTCCATATTTACGATGAAGTTATGAAGCAAAAAACGTAACTGATATTTGGCGTGACGATAATCAAGTCTCCGCGATACGGAATATTCACAGAACTGACATAACTTCGTTATGTGACATTTGTGCTGTGCTCTAAAATTGGCAACTGTATTGTTTCCAATAAACTGAAACAGATTGTTAGCACAGGCCTCACGGCGGTGAATAATATAATGTTATCATTTGTTGACTTAATTTCAATAATAGAGACCATATATTTACCGTTTTCCATGAATTTCTAAACCTGTTAATAATAGTAATAGTAATTAATAATGAATATGAATGAATAAAAACAATATTTTGATAGAAGTAATAGATACAAAAAGTTGTATATAACTAATAACTATCTTAATAAAAATATAAAAAAAAACAACACTAAAAACACAAAGACAAAAATAGACGACCGCTCAACATACTCGTATGTATGTTGCACTGCAGAAATATATATGTTATAAATCTATATATGTTATAAATTTATCTGGTCATAATCGGAGAATCCTGGCCACGGAAGAGATGCAACAAGTACATACTGATAACCGATTGAAAGCAGAATAGCAAAGATTTAACAAATAAAAGAAATACCGTTATGTTGATCACTGTTAAAAACTGAGAAGTGCAGATTGCGCATTTCGGCTTTAGCCTATAGATTTTAAACAGATCTAAATCAGCAAAATTGGTTAACATCGTTAAAGTTCTGGAGACTGGGACACCCCAGTCAGCCCAGATGACACCATCTATCATGATGTTATGTAATATACATATATGTGCTAATTTCCTATCAAAATCAAACAATATTGATTCACTGAAATAACTATGATATTAGATTTAAATTGGTTATGCTGATTAATATTGGAATCCAATAGATGCAAATGGAATCAGGGATTATAATAAGGTAAATAGGCTTGATAATTATGTTGACTTTATATTGATTTTTAATAATAGAGTTTAACGTATTTATGACAGGTTCGTTAGTGCGTTTGGTAAAACACCTAGTGCATTAATAATTATTAACTTCCATTTTAATATGATATATATAATAAATGAAACTATTGTATAGCTTGTCCAAGTTTAATGCCTCCTTTCGTAATAATAATTGCCATATTTTCAAGTGATGTTCGTTGTCAATTCTTATTCGTATGATCAACGACTTAACGAAAGAGGTTGATACTGGCGAAGTATTTATTCGCCACATCACCCCTTAAACACCGAAGGGTCGCGGGTTCGAAACCCGCCCGGACAATATGTTTATAATATCCTATAAGCATGTCTTCATTATGACGGGCATTAATCGGGTGAGAGGAATATCGAAATTCCGACCGGGTAACGTACCACTGTTCATACATGGAAAAACCGTGCATATTGCGTGTTTCGGATTCAGTATATGGATTTCCGAATGCTCGAAGTAAAAATAGGTCGACAGCGCATCATTGACTGATGTTCTGTGGCTGAGGGATCTCTTCTATCGATCGATTAGGTATCCCTCAGCCAACGTTACCCGGTCGGAATTTCGATATTCGTCCCACCAGTTCTATCCTCTAAGTCACCGGACGTGGGGAAGACATGCTTACAGAAAATTATAAACATGTCGTCCCGGTGGGATTTGAACCCACGACCCATCAATGCGCAATGCCAACGAGCCTTTCAAAATGAGTAGTTTAGGAGTGCATAGAGGACAATAATTATACTTGTATTTATTAATACATAATACATATTATAAGTAATATAAAAATATATATTTGATGGAATCTGCGAAAAGTCAGTTTTATTCCTATTTTATTAAAGAAATCAGGTCACGGCATAATTGTACTTCAAAAAATAATTGTAAACAAAACCCTTAAAAGAATAGAAAGTTACATCGTTAGTTGTAACGAGAATAATACATAGTTAAATAAAAAAAAACTTCACTGCTACAAAGACTCTTGTATCCTCAACAAGGCTTGCTGTAGATCATTTGAAACATCCGGATGAATTTTATAATAAATAAATTGTATTTTAATCCTGAAATTTCATGAATTTTTAGGTAATTAAATTGCATTTTTTTTAATATACCTAAGGTCATAGATCGATGTCGAAACGTATAATGAGCACTCTATTGTTTTTTTTAGAGCGGTGGTTCGTTTTTCAATCCAATATCGTCGTAGACCAATGACGGTTCTGTTTTTTTTCGATTTTAGTTTCATTGCGAAGAACAATCTAAAATGACCTTCATCGATAGAACAAACAAAAAATTGGAGTTTGATAGAAACAATCAAGTAACAGTCTAGAATAACGGCGGTTCAGGTTTTTCAACGCAGTAGACTTGTGTTTTATACCTACATTGTACAACGTCGACAACTACCCAAACGGTTAGCAATCTAAAGGTTATATTTTTCTCCAAACATTATAATATAGGCAATACTTTGAAACTGAACAGATGTTTTAATGCACAAAAAAACTACTTCTCAATCTTTAAAACGCTCTACTGTAAAGTAGCCGTTTTGCAGATCCATCCTTGTTCTACGATCACGACAATATTCTCTCCATATTCTCAATGTTTGAATTAATTACACAGCTATTAGGAACATTATCGCTCGAACAAGACCTTCAAATCGATGAATTAAAACCAATATTACCTAAAGAGACAGGAAAGATACCATTGTTCTCAGTCCCCTTGCATCATACTAATGGCCGAATACCTAAACGCAAATAAACATTCAGGTCTACTTAAAAGTATTGCTTTCCCTTTCAATGATATAAGCAGAAAGAAAGATATATATTAAGAAGCCTCTCAGTCTTAATTATCGTCTCAGTACTCTACGGTAAGCATTCTTTATTTAAACGGTTACCTGCACAAAATAATACCAATTAATCTTCTCTAGACATAATTAATTCCTCTCGCAACACTCAAATGAAATATTCTTAAAATACTTCTGGACTGTGGAGAAAGGACGATGTGATCGTCCTTGAACCTAAATAGGATAGGGTCGAGGATCCTCCATCCTCGACCAGTCTTCGCACTGACTGACGTCTAGGTGTTGTAATACGATTCAAGATTGACGTCTTCGTACTAATTGAAGGCGCACATTGTTGATGTTGCTACACACTGAATCATGCTAATATCTTAGCTAATCAAGGACGCACACACTTTCACATCCCTCTAAAATACACCTACATCCATACAATTCTTACGAAAAAATAACGAATTGTCTAACTCTCTGTTATATTTTCCGCGCCATTCAGTTAATTAATGAGGTTTCGTTAAAAATAAATTGTATATATTTTTATATTGGACCTTATATATGTTATTACAAAATAATAGTGGCACGTCGTGTAATTCACGGGGAATTTCTCGTAAACTATAATTTAAAGTATTATTATTAATAACATATAACTGTATAGATGTTGGTGTAAACTAATACCTTTAATTGCTGTGAGAAACCACACTCTATGTAACATGTGAAGGGACTTATACAAATATGTATAGAAACAAGGTTAACATTAAAATTGGTTTAAGTCATTTCTCCCATATAAAAAGTGTGGTAATAAATAATATCTAGTAGGCGCGGCGTAGGTCTGGCGCTCTCCACCTATTTTTTACTACGGGACTTTGGAAATCCATAGATTGTAATCGAAATGCGCAATATGCACTTCACGGTTTTTCCATTATGAACGGTGGTTCTTAAGTGTAGACGTGAATACATGAATGATGTTTTAGGAGTGCAAAGAGGACATACATATTTCGATTTTTATTCATACTGATATGATATGGAGCTTTTAGGTGTACTGTGTACTTCCATATTACTGTAATAGGATTGTTGTGTCCGAACTGAACAATGGTTACGTATTTAAGAACAGATTCACGGGTCTACTATTCTTGTACATAAATATATAATAAACATACATAATACATATATAAACAAATGCATAATGCATAGAAATAACAGTTTATATGAATATTTTCTCGGAAATTATTCGTGCTTGATCCCCTGTTTATAACAATATCTAATGCTATGCTGATTATATATATGTACGGGATAAAACAATATCGCAGCAGTCCAACAGAATAGGTAGATATGTGTATGTAGTATGTCCTGACAGTGACATATTACATAATGCACATCCAACAAAATTGTTTTCTCCGTTTGGATTATTTTCATCATAATATTATTATGGAGACTATTTTTTATTGAATCTAGTTTATGCTTCACGATTAGATGGTATATAATATTGTCTATTATTAACCCACTAGTTGTTGCCATGTGATGAATTTGAACAAAAAAAAATCAGTCTTCTATGTTTTCAAGTGTGCTCTTTCGAATGGTTAAAAATGTGCTAGAAAAAATAAATCATAGAAAAATACACCAAAACTAAGATGTCAAAATTGCGTCCTCTGTATGCTAATTGGTTAAAGGAATATAACATTTAAATGACGCTTTAAAACATTTTTTTTTCGAATGCCTTAAAAGGAAAGCGTGGTTGAGGGCAGATATACAAGTAGTATTTGCTTAATGAGAGTTTATATTTTATTTTACTATGTATTATTTAAGTTACACCTAACGATGTCACTCTTTACAATTACGATGAGATTTTCCCGTCATCTCATTGGTTTCAACTAATGAATAGAACTGTCATTCTTGGCGTGGAATAGTATATGTGTGTACTACGTACTTATTATAATTATACAGTACGAAAACACGACCTCAAAATCTCGATAATTATAAAGCCAATTAAATATAATGTTATATCACCATAAGCCAACAGCTATCTGTATTCAAAAATATATGTAGTTGATTAATTTACAACATGAATTATTACTGTTCTTATTTCTTACGTTAAAAAGATAATTATAGCATAAAATAACTTTCGTTGGACTAATAAAAATAAACTCGTATTTTTTACTAATGATTTATTGATGACGAATCACTTGATGATACGTGACATATCAGTCCAAGACTTCAATGTTGCGCTTCTGACCTATATTTGGATTCGAGCTTTTGGAAACGTGCAATCTGTAATTCTCTCATTTCAATACGTTTTCTTATTTTCCGGTCTGAATTTCACAAATCATCCTATCCGTTGAATACTAGAATTGGCAGTTACGTAGGCAAAATCTTGTTCATAGAAAATTATAAACTATATAGGTACAGTTTGATAAGACAGTTAACCAGTATCTAGAAGATTGTTGTTATACAAATTAGCTATAAATATTCATTTTTGTATTATAATACAAATATAAATGTTTTAAAAATTGTATAAATTTGTAAATTTTTGAGATAAAAAAATACTCTAAAGTTTCTTGCCAGCTCTTTTCGAGAGAAGAATCTTCAGAAACTTAAAAATTTTACGATTCAAAGATACTTGTAAAAGTTTACTTGAATATGAATGGATGTAAATATCCCAGCGGAGATCGAACCTGTAACCCATAGCTAAACTTTGGTATAAAAAAAGATTAATATTTTATATTACTTCTACGGACTAATTTATTACGAAAACATTATAAGCCTTTTCCAATTCATGGGGTCAGCACAGGAAATTTCTTGCTTGTACTTACAAACATAAAAACAAATATTAGTTTTACTGTAAAACTATAAAAAAGTATACCGTCTAATATAATCTAAACCTGATTTATAGTCCTATTTTAAAATAAATAAACTCGTTTTATAAATAAAATCAGAAATATTTTCCTAAACTCTGTATTTGAAATAGCTATTACTCGTGAGTATTTAAAAATGAACTCGATTAAAAAATATAAAATTAAATTAAACTACTAATGATATGAGTATAAATAGTGAATCCACTAGAAAACCATATAGGTACTTATACAAGTGAGCCTAATTTTTAGCCCATAAAATACTCGGACTTAGCCTAATGAGCTCGAAGTAGCTCTTAATTCTTAAAACGAGGTCAAAAAATGAGCGCTAATTACTCAACTCTTGTGTAATATGGTCCAGTTATAAAAGGAAAAAGCTCTGCAACGCCATCTGTTAATAACTCTCGTAATTAATCATTGTACTTGATGATTTTTTCTTACTAGATTTTTCTACATCGATTAATTGACTGTAGCCATTTTGGCTTTTAGAGACTCCAAGTAGTGTTCAAATTGAAACAGATACGTGAGATGGTTATATAAGAGAGAGATACACTCGATAAGTAGTATCGTAGTCTTATGCGACTAAACTTCAGAAAAAACCTATACTCAAGTCTTACGAGACTGTTTTGTCTCTGTCTGCATTTCGCTTGATTTATGAAAGCCCTCTCCCAACGACGGCACTGCTTGTCCGCTTTTCCGAGATGAAAATGCCTTATTAAAAGAAAACTGATTCTAAATATAAACATTGACTAACGATGTGCTGTGCACGGCTTCACTGTGAAACTTTCTTAAAAATAACATCACATTTTATTAAAGTTCTCGAAAGTCTCCTTCTAAGTTTGGAATCTATCCACTCCTATTAGCATCTAAGCAAAGTTTAAAGTTGGAAAGTTTTCTTAGCGCATTCAGTAACGTGCCTTAGTATACTTATTTGTGTGAAAGTTATTTGTGAATCGGCTTTATTCACAATGCTCGTTGAGTCTCGATGGGTCGCGGGTTCGTATCCTGCCGGGAGATGTTTATAATTTTTGTGAACAACAATGTTTGAATGAGTTTCATAGATGGAGAGAATAGATGTTATTTCTCAAAATAAAAACAATTAGGTCGATGGCGCATCATTCACAGGTGTCTTATGGTTTCTACCAAATGAACTCATGCTTGACTATCGTTATCTTACACAATAATATACGAGTATAATAGCTATTTTTTATAAAAAAAAGCTAATTATCTAGGTCGCAATGGGTTTACCTATTCAATGCTTAGCCGGATAACGGTAGAATAAAGTTATCCCTTCCAAACTATCAAGCTTTAACTTAAGTCTTAAAATTAAATAATTAAAAAAGGGTGATTTATGGTCTCATTGAGAAGATGGTGAGTATACCAACTTTGTATACTAGAATAGCGGTGTCGATATTCACGATTTTATGTATTTTATAAGTAATACGCCCCGGCTTCGCACGGATGTATTGTACTTGTACTTTACACAAAAAGCATATTATGTTACTCGCTGATAATATAGCTTTCTATGAGTTTTTTAATTTGGTCGAGTAGATTTTGAGTTATATGGTAACAAACAAATCTTTCCTCTTTATAATATTATTATCGATTACTAGCTGACCCGGCAATCGTTGTTTTGCCATGTAAATAATTTCTAAAAATCAGGGGTTGGTGATAAAAAAGTAAAAATTTAGGGTTGTATGTATTTTTTAATGCCACATTATAAAAAAATAAAAACAAAAAAATTCGTCCAAAAATTAAAAAAAAAAGATTAGGGATGGATTACCCTTAACATTTAGGGGGATGAAAAATAGATGTTGTCCGATTCTCAGACCTACCCAATATGCACACAAAATTTCATGAGAATCGGTCGAGCCGTTTCGTAGGAGTTCGATCACGTACCCCGTGACACAAGAATTTTATATATTAGATGTTTTTTAAAACTTAATTATAAGTGGAGAGCGCTAACAGATTATCATTGGAGGTAGTATGAAGTGACTCTCTCATGCTCGTCGATCAATACGTCACATAAAATAATTGATGACTTTAAGACAATATCAGAGCCTACTATTACCTAGAAGGTATATGTACTACTCTATATAGCTGTCAAAGCTCTTAGAGTAATCTACCCATTTAATTACAATAAAAGCCTTTAATACATAATCAAATATTGATTTTAAAAAAGAGTTTATTGCCGGCTATTCTATTGTAGGTAGAAAAACACATTCCGAACCTGTGATAGCTTTAAATATTGATGATTCCAAAATACTTGTTAAAGTTTATGTACTTAAGTTATTTGAATTTGAAAGTTTCGATACAATTAACGGAATCGGAGTAATAATTTTTTTGTCATTTGTATTTTTTCCTATATTAAACCAGTATAAGCAAAAGCCAGTCGGATTTTACACATTATGAGGGGAAATAACAAAAAATAGCGCCAAGTACACAAAGCGGAATTGTAAAACATAGTAGCATCCATAAAAATGTTTTTGTTTCAAAGTAATACAGCGGAGGCATTCAGCAATTTTTACATTTATAATAATAAATATGGAATAGTGTGCAGCATTCTTACTTTTAAATAAAATACTTTATACCAGATTAAAATGTGTGATACTCGCGTTAATAAAAGACAATATTAGCATTCTTTCTGTAAAGAGAATAAAAATTCATCCAAATTTTACATTTTGGAAGTCTGAAATAATTTACATACGAAATGTAAAATTTAAGAGAAGTTTTTTCATTCTGCCGCTTCCACAACTCAGTGGTTTTTGCATTCAGTACCGGAGGTACGGAGTTCAAATCCTAGAAAAGAAAAGAAAATTACGGGCGGACCAACCACAAAAGCCTCCTACGTGCTTATTAAGATAAATGATCAGTAAAACAGACACAGAAATGTGTCTGCCCCATGTCCCTTTATTAGACTCAGTAATTTACTTTGTTCGTTCTAAAACTCATTCTCATACATCTCTTAATTTTCTCTCAACAGTTCTGATTAACATTTTATCGTGCTAAGTTTTCAGTTTGAAATGTAAATATATGTATGTAGAAGTTGGAAGAAAATTCAGTTTAGTTGTTTTTATCAACATGCGCTGAATAAATGGTTGACTTACGTTAAAGTGATTTACTACAACAATATTGCTCTGTAATCTATCTAATATATAAAATTCTCGTGTCACAGTTTTCGTTGCCATACTCCTCCGAAACGGCTTGACCGATTTTGATGAAATTTGATGAAATTTTGTGCTTATCCGGTATCTATGAGAATCGGCCAACATCTATCTTTCATCCCCCTAAATGTTAGGAGTAGTCCACCCCTAAATTTTTATTTTTATTTTTTAGACAAAATTTTTAATTTCTATTTTTTTATGATACAACATACAAAAATACATACAACCCTTGCTTTTTTGTCAAAAAATCTTGACCCGTGCGAAGCCGGGGCGGGTCGCTAGTAGATCTATAAAAGTCCGCGAAGCTATTTATTACCTTTTATATTGAAGAAAAGTAAAGTGTACGCGTGTATGAAAGTGATATGCACGGATCGGAGCATATGGAATTCCGTGATCTCTGCCTACCGCAATAGGAAAGGGGCGTGAAATATATGTATGTAGTATACAGAAATTAACAAAATTTGTACTGTATAAAGGACTTAGAATTTTCAAAATTATTCCTGGAGACTCAAGGACCTTTATACACGATATATTGCGCTGTCACATTCTTTCGTAAAGTGAAGCAGCAAAAATACTGCTCTTAGAGATTGCAATGCTTTAAAAACTCTTCCCTCCACGATGTACTCCGTACTCTAATAAAACGTAGTACAACCCCCAAGTTCTGTCCAGCCGGCAGTAGCATGACAACCACGACAAAATTTTGTCGACCGTTTTCTCATGTTTAATCGATTATCTTTTTATGTTTTCCGGCCTAACATGACACTTACACTTAAAACTCGACTTCTAATGTCAAAGATCGAGATATCTTATATCATAGTATAGTATATGCATTTGGTGAAGTAGTTTTTGAGTTATATCGTAACAAACAAACAAATATTTTCTCTTTATAATATTAGTATAGATAAAGTTGTTATCGCTCGCAAGATATATTTTTTGTACCACAAACCACATCTGCTTTTATGTAAGCTATGAATTTTCTATCAGTTCTTACGCATACCTCATTGCTTTTTGTCAAATCATAAAGCTTATACTGGAAATAAACTTTTCGTTTGTTTGTTCGTAATCAATCAATCAAATTCGTTGATAATATCTGTGAAACTTCAAAATCACATCAATTAAAATACAAAAAATACCTAGATATTGAAATATGTATATAAAAATACGATAATGTTGTGTGGAATGGTTTATATTAGTACCGAATACTTTTATTTATATTGGGACAATATTTTAATTAAAAATAGATGTAATCTAAACTTATCTATTAATTTAAGCATCAATTAAACAAATTAATCATTTTAATAATTAATCTATATATTTTAACATTTCAATTAAGGGACCATTCATAAAGTACGTCACACATTAAGAAGGGGTTGATGAAGTGTGACATTGTGTGAAAAGGGGTGGGTCCTAAGTTTTGTGACTTCTCATTTAAAAATCTTAGACACCTAAGTATTAAAATGCCAACTTTAACATATTTTAACATACTAAAAAAACTTAAACATATTTTCAACTCTACCTGTATGATATGGTTGAAATTTTTGTGACGTCGCTAGGAGGGGGGGGGGGTTCACAAATGTAACCAACTGTGACAAGGACGGGGAGGGGTCAACATATCATGAAATTAGTGTGACGTACTTTATTTATGACCCCTAAGAACTAATTGCTTGTTATTAAATGTTTAATAATCTACTTATACATTATAATACAATACCATTATTGACTCAAGAATCTTTCCCTCTGTTCAGCTCAGTCAGTAATTAATTTGTTCATTCAGTTCAATAGCTCAACCCCTTTAAAAGCTCTAGCCATAATAGCAGAACTAACTAACCGAAGCCGCTTTAATCCGCATTTTATCAATTCCATTCAATAATAACCTCTTAAAGGCCTCAAGAGTCCTATAATAAAAGTAAGGACTCTCCAATATCTAACAGAAGTTTTCCAAAGCATTCCCAGAACCATTCCACAATGCATTTTAAAGTTAATTAAGTTATAATTCATTCAACAGAGCAAAATGTGAGCAGGCGACCAACATTACTTATGACAAGATACAATAATTCCATTGTGATGAACAAATGAAGGCGTCCAAGTTTTTTAAATTAGATAAAGAATTAACGTAGTATAAGGTTATGCGGGACGCAGTTGCGTGGTAGTTTTAGCGATGGTAGTATGGACTAAGGCATCTGGTATGGTGTAAGCAATATGGCAGCAGTAGCCGGGCTCTATGGCCTCGGCGATGAACAGCGAGGTCGGCATCGGCGTGGCCAAGCTAACGCCGAGAGATCAGAATCGCGGGATGACAACACAGAAGCGTGAGTATTCAGCATATTATAACTTACTAGCGGACCCGACAGACATTGTCCTGTCTTTACTATGAATGTTGATTTGTTAAGGTTTTATATTTGGTTTGTATTAATATTAGGTACTGGCTGTCAAATATGTGTCGATGAGTAAATATAAGAAAATGAAGTCAGGGCAGTCTCTTGTTATTAGTTCCACAAACTGGTCGTGTGAATTACATATTATCCATTTTATAATTATATATCATTATTCACGGCCTCACATGATTTCAATCCTCTTTGACGATATTTGCAGCACGCATTCTGTCAATGTTATGTTAAACACCATAAGGTTTTAAAAAGTTTGAATTGTAAAAGCGCTAAGGTTACATTAGATATAATTTAATATTGTGGTTAAGTATATAGGTAGATTTTTTAATTTTCCGCTCAATTTTATTAATTTTATAAAATCCTTCTCCTGACAATAAGAAAAACCAAAAAAAAGAATTAGCGAAATCGGTCCAGCCGTTCACGCGTGATGCCGTGACCAAGGGAAATAGTGATTCATTTTTATATATATGTATAGATAGATACAGCATTCCGCCTTCGTGGCATGAGCTTTGCGTTCAGCAACGTAGACCCTGGATTCCAGTTCCGAAGGATCAAAAAGATGATCAGTGAAACAGGCAAATGTGATAAAAAAAAATTGTCAAACTAAATCTTGAATTAAATAGTGATCAGTTGTAGGCACCTACTTGAATAATTTACTTGTTGCGTGCCGGCGACAGCCATCTTCTCAAAAAATTGCTATTTCTTTCTAGTCATTCACAAGCGCAAGCCTTCTTATTGAATTACTATATTTCGCGTTTCATTGAAGAATCCATGCTCCCGTCAAATCGCCTCTTCTCTAGTGTTGTATTCAAATGAAATTTTTGATCAATGTAAATAGATATAATTGTATACGTATATTTACATCTGCAGTCTAAGTATCTCCTGGACATGAATACCTAGAACCCTTTGTGTTTATAGGTCGGTAAATTAACAGCATGCTATAGCTTAAGTTATTTGGTTGTAATCAGAACCTTAATTGGTTATGTACCAGTTTAAGTCAAAATATACTGTGTTACTTTCAGGAAGGGTCGCAATAGGCAAAGATGCACTAAGTTTCTTACCAGCCCTTCTCAATAGAAGCAATATTCCAAAATGGTGGTAGTTTTCAAACGAGTAAATTTATTATAAATTAATTTTACCTAATTATAATTTCGGTACTTTCAACGAAAATAACTTAGATGTTTTGTGTAGTTTAAAAAATGTCCAAAATATCTGTGTGTAGATATATAATGAATTATACGTAATCTCAGGAATTAGCATTTTATCATTACCTATTTTTAAATATATAAAATACAATGTCTGTATAATTATTTATTGAAGCTAAAATGTAATAAATACATTGATAGTTTAATTAGCTAAAATAAGGACATTTGAATGAGGTTATGAAAATTTTAACAGTTAAAATATCAAATAGAAACGCTTGAATACGAATATTATATTGTCTCTTATTTGGCCGCACTTATTGAAAAGCACTCGAAACGCCGTTATAAATAATAAAATGAATAAATCGCGTTTTATTCCAATAAACGTTATTTCATTTGAAATATACTGAGTTTATGTCCTATCCAGTAATTTGAGCGTAAATAGACAAAGAATTGCACTATTTCTAGGCAGATTATCTAAGGCAGTATTATAAAATATTCAACCCTTTCAGAAATCACTAGTGACCTTTCAGTTTAGCCTATAACTAATGCAACTTGCATGATATGAGTCAACTAGAATAGAATCCAACAGAATTGGCATTTACAGATAATGGCGGGCGTTCAGTAACTGTCAGTCGTTTACCCGGCATCTGACAATGTTTATAATATTTAATACTAGTGGCAGACGCTGCCACAATGTTGGCTTCGAAATTATACAATTATTCTCAAATTTGAATAATATGCCCATATGCCCGCTTTTTATATAATGTCTAATATGTCACTGATTTGCAGTGGACATCTAGGTTAGGTATTCCAAAAAAGCTAAGAATGCATGACGTGAGCTGTCAAGATGGCGGAGTTCCGAAACTAATTTATTTAAAAAAATGCATATATTTTTTCTTGTTTTTTTCCGATATTTTAATAGCTATTCTGTTATTCGGGGCCATAGAGCAACACGGGCCACCGGTGAACCGGAGGGGAGTAGCCATACGCAGGCGTTCCCCTCTGTCAAAGTACAAGTCCAAATGGTCCTATGCGTACAATAAAACTAGTTGTAGCCGCACTTTTCACTAGACTAAATCCAGATGCGCGACTGAATCGACCTCCTAAAAAAATGCCGAATTGTTTGTGTTTCTTGTTGCCAAAAAATATCTGCCACGTCAAATTTACAAAAAGATAGCGTTACCTTTCATATGTAGGTATTTTTTAATCATATTATTACAATTTACTTCTTTAAAACTTAAAATATTACAATATTATCGGTCGTGTTGTTTCGGATTTTTTTACCAACACAGTCGCTCGACAGATCCGCGTATTGTATGAGCCCTCATACAATACACGGATCTGTCGAGCGACTGATCCGAGTTTATTTCCGAGAAGTCGCTGTCACCGAGCAATAGTGTTGTTGTCGGATTGTTTTAAGTTATCGAAAAAAAATGGCAAAGGAGTCTTCTATACAGAGACAGTTTTGAGATTAAATTTTCTGATTCAAATATTATATTGTGATAATATACATTGTTAAAATATAATATAATACTTACGCGCGTTAGCACATTTATTAAAATCACTTAGTGTAAACTTCAACCATAATGTTTTTTTTATTTCCTAAAAATCCAAAGGATATGGAAAATTGTGGGCCCAAATTTAATAATTGCGATATGATCTAAAAAATGACATATTTTTAATCTTATCATATAAAAAATCAACTCAATTCTCAATCTGGGAGAGGAGAAATATGAGAAATATAGTTTTCCTGAGATTCTCGATTAATTGAATCGATTACACAATCACAAAAAAACCTTTGGACAAGGTAATTAACTCAAAAGTAATTAAATGCACTTTAAATACAATATATTGCATATAATTACAGTTATGTTATTAAATAAAATATAAATTATTAATTAAAGAAAATGAATATGCATGATTATCGATTAAAATCGATCTTTTATTTTAGTCTGTCGTTGGCATGCCGCATGACAGTTGTTTACTCTGTGCTAATTCGTTTCATGTTTTCTACGTTTTGAGTCTGAGTGCTTTTCCGATTGTCGTCATTTAGGAATTGTTACGATTTGACAACTACAAATATCATTGATCACAGATTTATGATATAAATGTCAGTTATTGATTGTAACATAACCTTACTTTTACTTTACTATTTAAAACTCCATCTTTAAAATAAATAAATTAAGTCGAACTTATAAACCTAATTTCCCTAACCCAGTTCTTGAAATTATCGATACTGCGTATCGACAGTTGTTGCAACTACGGCTAAAAGGACTTGTCAGTGTAGTTGCGCCATTTAATTATACTGTTATGACACGGAATGTTTAAATGTGTGTGTGAAATTGTTAGTGTATTTTTTAATTGTCACGGTGTGAGTTTCGTAGTGACAGACGATTGCTTGTGTGTGCGAACTTGAGTACGCACACATAGCGCAGGTTTCCCCCCGCAAAAAATGACAGATTGTTTGGTATCGGTAACGAACGCTATGGCTACTCCCCTCCGGTTCGCCGGTGGCCCGTGTTGCTCTATGTTCGGGGCATAGAGGAATCCAACAAATAAGATATCGTTAAAATCGGTGCAGCCGTTCTTGAGTTATAGATGGTAACTAACACAACTTTATTATATATATATATAGATATATACATATAGTTTTTCTTTTCGGTTTCAGTCTATCTATGGATTTCCGAATTCTCGAAGTCAAATTAGGTCGACAGCGCTTCATTGACTGTTCTGTGGCTGAGGTATCACCTACCATCAAGTGAACCTCATGCTCGTCTGTCGATATCTGATATAGAAAAAAAAATGGTCAAACTCAGAAAATTATTGTATATGGAAATTAAAAATATATTATGTTTTGAAATTTGGTAAGAAGCAAATTAAGTTCATAATTATTATATGAAATAAACAGTCGGAACCCTCGGTGTGCTAATTGCTATTAGCACCGGTTTGAGTCCCGGGGAAATAAATAAGAAAAGAGATAGGACAGAGCTTATTTCCTGAAAAGAACAGACACTCTTATATGCCTGCTCAATGCCTCGCTAATTCACTTTGGGTGATATCCTTCTGCTTTACATTCGCAAGGGCCACGAGTTCGAATCATACCGGTTCCGATATATTTTCAATACCCAGTGTGATTTTTCGTACATTCACTTCTGCTTATTTAATAGAAGAAGAAGTGATACTACTCCATCTCTTTTAATATTTACGAAACAAATCACCTAAAGTGCTCGTTTAGTATTTTTTTCATATCATTGAAATTGGGCCAAATGACGTGGTGTGGGCTCGGAGAAACTTTGATAGCGAGATTGAGACTTATTGTCGTCTTATTACTAGAAGTTAGATTATAGCCCAGATTGTAGATGTCCTCATCCATATTACTCATTCTAAGTAAATATTAAACGGTAAACCTAAGGGTGTTTTAATATTTCCGGCTCTAACTCATATAATCCATAATGGTCTAAGAGCCCGTGGGAGGTCGTCCTTCACCGATCTGATAACCAGGTGAGACGTATTTTTTATTAAATATTTTTTATAAACAAATATGCCTATAATTGCTTGCCTATCGAAAAGTGGTACTGGCTATTTTTAATAAAAAAAATAAAAAAAATAATAATTAATTTTTTTTTAATTTAATTTAATTTTTAATTTTTTATTTGAATTTTTATTTTTTTTAATTTTTAATTTTATTTATTTATTTATTTAATTTTTTTTTAATTATTTTGACTTACCTGTTTACACCTGCTTGCCAGGTAGTTATACACTGAAATGAGTAGGCAAGCATACCTAGGCATATTCTGTGTATCAAAAACTATCAGTTAAATAAATTTCATTTGGTTATCAAAAGTATGAAGGTGATGAAAAAAAAATCGATAAAAGTTAATTTAATTAAAAATAGCCATGACCACTTTTCGATAGGCAAGCAATTATAGGCATATTTGTTTATAAAAAATATTTAATAAAAAATACGTCTCATCTGGTTATCAGATCGGTGAAGGACGATCTCCCACGGGCTCTCCTACTATAAATGTACATACCTACTTTATTAATTCTTTGATTTGAAGAATTAATAAAGTAGGGGAGACCAGGGATGAACGTAACAATTTTTGGTTTTTTCGTAATATCTCCCAGATATTTCTGAATATTAAAATTCTAATTACTACACATGTGAGATTAGTCTTTCAGCTATCATTTTACACCAGATTACATGCAATATATTTTATAGATTTTGAGAAAAACGAATAATTATTTGAAGTGGGATTTGTTACAACCATCCCAAACCCTAGGGTTGGTTGTAACAGTGTAAGGGGATATTTGTAACATTGTAAATAAAAATAAAGTAACTATCATAATCAACATATTATGTAATCATAATCAACCTTTTGGGTTTCACATTACTATTACAATCATATAAAAATAAACTTTTCTAGGAAACAATAATAAATTCGAAAATAATCAACATTATTCAAAATTGAAATCTCAATCAGACAAACAATTATGACACACAAAGCTTATTTATTTATTATATTTTATTTCTAGTTGAAACGCCAGCTTTCGTACTTATTTGTTTGTTAATCCGTAATTAATTTGAGAACAATGGATGGATTCTTCGTCGGTACAAACTCTTCTTTTCGATACGTAGCCTACATTTGGAAGACTTATTGAACCTTCTTCAAGCATTTTTTTCTTCTTTTGCTATACAAAGTAATAAATACTATATAAAGTTCCATGGCAGAGTTGATATGAATTCGCACCGTCTCTAAATGGTACTTTTCTGAGCAGTACTTCTTCTGCAGCCAAATCCATTATTTCTGTATTTTCTTTATGTTAGATATCGACAGACGAGCATGAGGTTCACTTGATGGTAGGTGATAACTCAGCCACGGAACATCAGTCAATGATGTGCCATCGTTCTACTTTTTACTTCGAGCATTCGGAAATTCATAGACTGAAACCGAAACGCGCTATATGCACTTCACGGTTTTTCCATCTATGAACGGTGGTTCGTTACCCAGTCGGAATTTCGGTATTGCTCCCACCCGTTCAATTCCCGAAGTTACGGTGGGAATCGAATCCACTACCCATCGATGCGTACGGTAGGTGTTCTACCGAACGCGCCAACGAGCCCGTCAATAGTTTGTAGTAGCTAAACCTCTACTGGTCGTACTTTTAGGCAGTCTTAGATAAGAGAACGTATTTGTTTTACTTTGGAATATAATAAAAACGCAACAAAAACATAAAAGGGATGAAACTATGATAGATTGACAAATGTAAGGTATAGTGCCCAATTACCTTTGTTTATTTAAGAGCACTATACCTAGCAAAATAACCAGGCAAATTCAAAATTCAGTCACAGCGTTCGTTATGGACAGCCTAGTTTTCAACAACTTGCTCGTCTCATCTCTGGTGCTTCTTAAAACACAACATTTTTGATTACTTATTCGTTTTCTTTTTTAAAACTACTCAGCTGAGTATATTTCTGCTTTATATGTGGCAAACGTATGCTTTCCCACAATAAAAAAAGTATATGTTCTATTACCCGTTCCTTTTGTCCAAAACTTATAAAATATTTTTTATTATTATTGGGACTAACTTAAACTGAAATTGATTGCATGACGTAAATAATGTGATGCACGTGTTTCACATAGTCAGAAGCATGTTTAAAATAATAAATACAGGTTAAATTATATGGATATGTTGTCTGAATAAATAAATATATAATAATCTCTTCCGATTAAAGCTTTAGCCGGACCAGTTTAATAAAATCTCACTATTTCACTCAAGCCAAAGCTTATTAGATTAACTCACTTCTCGTTTCACCATCCTCAAAGCTCATATAGTTTAGTCATTCAAATGCATTGTCTGTCACTCGTTTTAATTAAGAGACTTTTTGTTTTTATTTAACTCCAGTTGTTTGAAAAAGTTCATTATGTTGGCCTAGAATATGTCGCGTATCATTATGGAAGTGAGCTTTCAAACCAGGATATTTTTTTATAATAATAAAAATATAACTACTTTTTTGTTTATAATATTATAGATGATTGTTTTTTAGAGTAACGACGTGTTCATATTTACTTTAATCTCTATTATTTTGCTTATAAAATTGGTTCATTTTTTTTTTCATACAAATCTTGAAAATGACACAGTATACATCTGTATAAAATTTCGGCAACTTTTATTAAAGCAATGAAATCTTTTGTTATTTTTCCATAGAACACTGTCAAAATGTTCATCTTTCCGTGATATTTCGGATAGTGTTTATTTCGAAAAAAAATATAAAAACATATTGACCCAATTTTAAATTTTGTTCACAACGCCATCTGTCAACAGGGTACTGAACTTTTTTAAAATTTAAACACAAACTTTTAAAATAAATTTTATTAAAATTACAATTCGTGATAATCTTGTTTTATAAATTCAAACCGCTGCTTTTAAAATAATAATATTTCTTTTTACAGTTTAGGTAGAAAATCTGGGAGATTAAGTTACTTAGTCAGTAACAGTTCCACAGTAATGCAATAGATGGCGCAAAAGCTTTTACTTACTACTAGCACCATCTATGCCAATGGTTAACCGTTAGCATAACAGATGGAGCTAGTAGCAAAAACTTTTTAAATTATTCTTTTACCCCGAACGCGAAACCCAAACCTTCTGCCTATTGGTAGATCGGGGAATCAAATAGATGGCGCTATTCAAAATATTATACATTTTAGGAATTTTATATGCAACTCTTAACCGGAATACATATATTTTATTATCTTCCATATATTATACAAATGTAGATTTTATCTTATAATATCACTCGTTCTATTAGAGTTTCGGGTAACAGTTCACTTTAAAGATACATAGAAACCTTCCTCTTCCTTGCTAGATCGGGGAATCAAATAGATGGCGCTATTTACTAAAAAATATTTACTGTTTAGGTAAACAATGAGTACATAAAATTATTATTTTTTTAGACATTTTGTGGCCCTGGCTATACATATTATATAATATCATATATTTAGGAACAATGTGACTGAATCTGTGTTTGTTAAAAAACAGGTTGTCTACCTTCAATCCTTGATGTCGTGTGGCGGAGATACCAGATCTGGATTTTTATTGTTCCTCTCGTATTTTTTTGAAAATGCATAATATTTATATTGCTTTTTTGCTTTATTGATTACCACACAGGAAAAAGTAAAATTATAAATAAAATCATAGTTACACTAATTCTTATTTAGAAAATTATATTCAACCTATTTTAGCTAAAATATAATAAATTATCTACAAATAAAAATATACTTCATAATTACTCTCAATGGCAAAACACTGTCTTGCATTTATAAACAAAGTACGTATAGCTTTATTTTTTATTAATACTCATCTAAGTTGAACTGCAAATACCATAATTCAAACAGAAAACTTTTTGTCAACAACGCGTGCGCATCGATGGGTCGTGAGTTCGAATCCCACCGGGACAACATGATAATAATTTTCTGTAAGCATGTCTTCCCCACGAATTTTAATGACTGATGTTCTGTGGCTGGGGTATCACCTACCATCAAGTGAACCTCATGCTGGTTTGTCGATATCTGACATAAAAAAAACCATTATAAATTATAATACATTTTAAGTATGTGAAAATTCCCGCGGATTCTTCCGGTGAAAATAAACGTGGAACCACCCATTACTTACCGAGACCAATTTGCCTTTCCGGCAGAAATCGATTTTAGACTTGAATGAAGCAATCTGAGCGCGCAATGACATCTACTTACATAATAATTACTTTTAACCTCATTTTTAACTAGCTGTTACTCAATTTAATTACAATTAAAATTAATTATGAAACGTTTATTGCCACTCCAGACCTGTAATAACATTTTTAACCTTAACCTATAAAACGAAACTACTTTAATTACATTTATTATAAAAAAACAAAAAACTGGGTGAGAACAGGCAACAAGCTTAGCAGATGCTGTTTGTAGCATTGATGATTGTATTTTGCATGATTTCAATGCTACAAACAGCATGATTGACAGGATTATTTGTACTCGGTGTTGCTTTAATGATTTAAAGATTTAAGTATTTTACCTTGGATTAACACTGTTTCCGTAGCAAAAATGTTACTGGTTTCACAAAGATCGTTTCTGATACTCAGAGTTATCCTTTATATTGCTTATAAAGGATAACTCTGAGTATCAGAAACCATGCTTTTTTATAAACAACTATTACCGCACATCGAGCGTGGCGTCAGCAATTTACGCTGGTATGGCTGATTTATCAAAATTAAAATCAAAGACTGGTGTCAACCCATACAAATCCTTCAGACGGTCCGTGACTACATTTTGTACGACAAACGAGCGAGCTCAAATTTTGTATTGTTTTATCATTAAATTCCGAATAGTAAATTCCCGAGATCCCTAGTGGGGCATTGAGGTGCTGTGATCTGCCCGACTGAAACATTATTAATTATCTTGTCTCCCTGGGATTCGAACCCGGAGCTCCACTGCTAAACGCATCGCACTTACCATTGAGTCACGGAGAGTGAGTATCGAAAATTACCAATTCCATAATCAGACTAACTCAGTGACCCACTCAAAATACAGCCTCATTCGATTTACATATGTTTTTCTCTGCTGTTTGTAGCATAGAATTCAATAATGCTGTTTGTAGCATTGAAATCAGGCTCCTGCCTTACTAAAATGTGAAATTGATATTTCTATCAATTTATACGCGTATATAACAAATAACGGCGAGTTTATTATTGTTACTATAGCAGTTTTTGGAAGGGCGTTGCTCCCCTCTCTCGAGTACCTCAGTCGAGACGTATGCGGTCAGTGCTCTGATGCAACTGAACTGTACTCGTATGTAAGTGCAGTATGCGATGGAAGCTTATAGTTACCGGGGCAAACTCTACACACAAGAACACAGCATATTTTCCAGAATATTGCGCTTAAATAATTAAAAAAAAACCTGGTATTCAAATTCCAGTCAATATTGATTTAATTGATTAGTCCTCTCTCTGAGATATTACTTAAATATATTTTAATTTAATGAATTTAGGATATCTAAATAAATTGCATTTTTATTAATAAATTGATTTACTGTAATCCGGGGTCACTGTTTTTAATAATAACGATTTAAGCTCTGTAGCGGGGCAGTTCCATTATTGTTATATCTACAAAATGAAAAATTTAAGTTAAAACACTATATAAGGAAGTGAGTAAAGACCTGAAGTGACGGATTGATTTTCATATATAGGTACTAATCTAATATATAAAATTCTCGTGTCACAGTTTTCGTTGCCATACTCCTCCGAAACGGCTAGACCGATTTTGATGAAATTTTTTGTGCTTATCCGGTATCTATGAGAATCGGCCAACATCTATTTTTCATCCCCCTAAATGTTAGGTGTAGTCCACCACAAAATTTCTTTTTTTAATTTTTGGACGAAATTTTTTGTTTTTATTTTTTTATAATGTGGCATAAAAAAATTTTTTTTGTCAAAAAATCTTGACCCGTCCGAAGCCGGGGCGGGTCGCTAGTAAACTATAAAGAGAGGATTAGATTCATTTTCTTATACATATACCTACAATCTACATACATACATAATCTATACGAATATTATGAAGAGGAAAGATTTGTATGTTTGTTAAGTTAAAACTCTACGACCGATTTTAAAAATTCTTTCCCCAATAGAAATAAAAATAAAAAGTTTTTTTTTAAGTACATCTACATTGCACCCGTGCAACGTCAGGGCGTTTTGCTAATATATTATAATGTTTGACATTAGAAGGGAATAGGGATGTGGAAACTAAATAAAAATACTGAAGAAGGAGAAATAAGATTCGTAAAAGCATTTAATTAATTATTTCTAACGGAAACCATATGTATGCTAAGTTAGTTGACAACATCGCCTTTATGGGGATATCAAAAAATAATAAATATAAACATATGATTGATTAAAGCATAATATGTTTAATTCTGATTCCATATATTACAGTGTTTTCATTTCACATGAAAAACAATTCAACCCTATGACATCCTCTCTCACGGGTTGTTTTCTTAAGCAATTCCGTACTATTTTTATTCACTCTCACTCGGTCAATTGCGGCTCAGAGCGAAAGGCCGGGGTTGTAAGGCACGGTTGCAATGTAAAATAGAATTTAGGTTACAAAGAGGTAGTTTGCTCACTTCGTGATAAATTTTTTTTAAACTTAATAGGCTAGGTTTGACCACTATCCCACGTGATAAGAAGTGGTGATGAAAAGTCTTCCCCACGTCTAGTCACTTCCACGGTGACCAAACCCGTAAAGTGCATTGTGCGTTTCAGTGTCAGTCTATGAATTTCCAAATGCTCGAAGTAAAAAATAGGTCGATAGCACATCATTAACTGACGTTCTGTGGCTGAGGTATGAGGTATGCTCATCTGTCGATAATTAACATAAAAAAAAACAAACATATTTGTAAAATAAATCAATATTTATTCTGATTTCAAATATAAAACCGACAAAATTTTGAATGATTTTATATTTGAAATACTCTGTGTTTCGTATGGCCCAAAATGTTCAACGCTTTTGCTATTGGTAAGGTTTTAAAAGGCCCAATTCGCGTATGCTGCCTTTTGTTCCATATTCGTCCTCTTTTTTATACGTTATAAATACAAAGTGGGGTATTGTTGCCGTGTTCTCACCCATTATAAATACGTATATGCTATCATTTTAAACTATATAGTTTGATAGTATAAGCTCAATATTTAAAATTATAGATATATTTATAACAAGAAAGACTAAATGAGAAAAAATATTGGGGAAACATGTCAAATTATAGTTAAAAAATTACAAAGTCTGAATGTGAATTCACTGTGGAGTAGATGAAATTTCTTCGTTGTAAGTAGGTTTTTTTTCTTATCAGGTTAGGTTTTAAAAATAAACTAGAAAAATAGAAAATGGTCTTAATTTTTTCTTAGACGAAGAAAACGATGAATTTATATCTATCCACATTTTATACTAAATCGTGGTAATGGTGTGTTCCCTAACATACTCATGAATTCCGTTTGAAAGGTTGTTGTTTGAGACTCACGTCTTTTATTTATAAGATGGCAGACTTACACAAGCCTCATACGCGAGAAATGGGGGCAATTTGAAACATAAGATTCACCGAGAACACTTTTTTTTCATATATGAGAAATTACCGTAGGATTTATTTGAAACTATATACAGCCACAGAAAAATAATGACGAATAAATTCAAAATTCGAATTCAAAACCCAAAACATACCCACATAACAAAAAACAATCTTAAATGTCTCAAATTAAAACAAAACACTGCTAAGAAGGGAACTAGGGACCTAGGGAGCTTCTAATTTTAAAAGAGACACGAATCTTTATTGTTGGTATCTAGGTTTAGCGTGTAGAAGTGCTACGATACGTAGCAAACTTGCGCTACGATATATGTAGGAATTCGTAGAGTCGCAGTAGCATGTAGCAATATTACGTAGCATGCTACAATAAATACTTTAATGTAACATCGTAGATCACCTCAGCTCAGTGGTTACGTTTAGCATTTACGTTGATCACCCATTCCTTAAAGTTACGAGATATGATATTGATGATTCCTAATGCGTTTCTTATTGGTTTCTATGTAAACACCTGATTTATCATAACACTGCACTTGGTTTCTTGGTAATTATTTGAATGTACAAAGAATTTAATTATATATTAAATATAATACATACACAAATATCGGACACAACATTTACTATAATCTTTTACATACGAACCGAACAAGGCTGTAATTTAACTCAAGGTCCAATCAACTGATTAATATGTAACTATTGCTCAGAATAGGTTTACTTCTTCTGCTATGTGGCCTATACGAGTGTATGTATATTTACAAATTATACGGTACTAATATATCTTTGAATAATGGTTAAAGAATTATGAAGACAGTCTAGCATGAGGTTGATGGTAGGAGATACCTCAACCACAGAACATCAATCAATGGTGAACTGTTGACCTACATTTTACTTCGAGCATTCGGAAATCCATAGACTGAGTCTGAAACGCGCAATATTCACTTCAGGGTTTTTCCATCATTGAACTGTAGTTCGTTACCCGGTCGGAATTTCGATATGCCTCCCACACGATCAATGCCCGACGACATGCTTACAGAAATATATAAACTAGTCGTCTCGGTGGGATTCGAACCCGCGACCCATCGGTGCGCAAAGGTGTTCCCAAATGCGCCTATGAGCCCGTCTATAAGATTGTGTTCCTATGTATTATTCCTGAAAATAATTTGGAAAATCTGTTTTTTTAATTGACATCAGTATTGTTTGAATTAATTGAAAGATTCTGAAATTCCACCCCAATTCCAATTTTATTGATGTAAAGGAAGTGAAATTTAGATTGCACGTTTCGGCTTAAACCTGTGTATTTCCAAATACTCTAAGTAAATATAAATATAGGAGGATGTATTACTATTTTAAAGACAATTGAGTCGTGGATATTGCTTGCCATAAGCGTATATAAAAATAGCGTACGTAAAATAAAAGAAGACCTGTGAACAAGCTGTCTTAAATTAATAATATCCAAAAATATTTGATGTATTTTGTATGTCAATGCCAAAAACATACTATTTCTAGCTGCACTCTTCGTCACACTAGTGATGACATACGAGTATAGTAATAACATTTGCAAAATGTTAGACAAGTGACCAGCAAATGTCAATACCATGAGGACTTCTTTATACATAGCGTCCTATCTAACAAACCAAGCAAAACTAATGTCTAATTTATTCTAAAAGGTAGTAAAATCAAAAACGACTTTTTGTACGGTACGTTTTTTTCATGAATATTATAAGTGTTTTAACCAATTAAGGAGTAATTATGTACTAAATTAATATTTATTTAATTGGACACTGTTAAGCAAAACAGGGTCAACCCACATAGTTGCTATTTTGAGAAAATTGAGTTTGAAATTTCAATTAGGTTTTATTTTTCTTTTAAAAAATAACAGTATTAATAGATTTTTTTTGTAATTATTATTATAACACTAAATGTATATCGTTTTTTTTGGTAGCAATCAAAGTAATAGAATTTAGTACATTATTGTTACATATTGTAAGCATGTTAGGATTTCGCACCCACTAGTTTTTCAATATTTTTGCTATGAAAACGATATGATATATATCTCTTTTGAAATACATATGTACTTCAGCTCATAAGGAAGCGATCGGTATCAAAATTTACATTTTGTCATTTTGTGGGTTGACACTGTATTGCTTAACAGTGTCCATTTTTTTAAAATCTAAATCTACTGTAATCTAATATTGTCTTTTATTAACGCGAGTATCACACATTTAAATAAAATACTGTATACCGGATTAAAACGCGATTTATTATTTATATTGTTTAAATTATTTATCCCGACGTTTCGGATGCTTTTCAGCAACCGTGGTCGCGGGAGACTGAAAGATGACAGTTGTCTTATATTTGAAATGTCACAAAGTTGCCATATTTAATTCAATTAAATTAAAAAATAATCTATTAATTTAGGTAACACAATGTACATCTATGAACGTCAATAAAAAATAATCTTTCAGTCTCCCGCGACCACGGTTGCTGAAAAGCATCCGAAACGTCGGGATAAATAATTTAAACAATATAAATAATAAATCGCGTTTTAATCCGGTATACAGTATTTTATCTACTGTAATCTAGCCAACAATTCTATATTAACTTAATCTTCTAGGGTAATTTCCTTAATTTAAAGTTCACCCACTAGTGTCCTTAAAAACATTGTCTCATTACACTAACACTAATTCATCCAATTATGATTACCAAAATAATAATTATTAAATTTAAAACATTGCCGAGCTTTGCATTTATTAAAACGTTATTTTTTTAGTACTTTACTTTAGAGTTTACTGACTATATTAAATAAACAATTAACTCCGAACCACTGAATTGTTTGGTAAACTCATTGGGAGGCTTTGCTCATTATTCTGTATCATTTACTGAAGGCTTTTCAGAACACTGAAATTTTATTATGCTCGAATTGTTCTATAATATTCTCTATGATTTTTTTGTCATATAATACAGAATATGTATTTATAAACTGGATTCGTGGCACCATAGATACTGAAAAGTAGATTAGAGTTTGTAGTAGAGTTCATTACGACTTATTTTTAAACAAATTATTTTTTTCGAAATACCTCAATTATTTAGCTATATTTTGTTTACCTTATTAACACTTGTTATTAACTTTTTAATCTAAGACTAAATTGTGTTAATCTTCAATTAGAATTGAATCTAGACTAGATACAGTTTTTGTCTATCACTAGGTTATGATATTACAGTCTCAACCGAGTGAGCATGATCACTACAGAATTAATCAGAGCATGCAGACTTGTTATTGATCGGAGAAGGTGTGGGGATATTCATTAGGCAATCTAAAGTTCCTACAGTATATTTTTGAAATTTATCAATATGTTAAATACACATTTTTTTACTATTTATTAGGTGAGAGTTCAAAAAAGCCTCATTTGATCACAGCCTATATACCTTTGAAAATATCTCGGGAGTGAATGTTTCAATAGTTTTTCTACTCTACTCGACTTGTTCACTAAGAACATCACAACAGACTCAGCAATATAAAATATTTTGTAATTTTTTCCACGATACATATTAAAAAAGAAAACCTGTATAATATTATACGTATGGAAACTGATGGGCAGTCATGTTTAAATATGGTACCATTACTGTTAATATTGGAACAGTCGTATATGACTGATTTATCGGGCTTTTGTAAACATTCAATTTTTTTTCACAGCGGATCATGTATACAACAAACAAAACAATTCTCCGTATATAACCTAATACAGGACAGACAAAAATAAAAAATATTAGGGGCAGTACAATGCAAGAAAGAAGTTTTTAATATAATTTTGCAGGATAAATTTCAAAACTTTCTAAGCATTTTTGATAATATTCCGTATTATAAAAAATGATTAAATATCCTTTATTTCACTAGTTTCTTCTAACATTTAAAACTTTCTCATACTTGGTGTACTCCTCATTTTATTAGTACTAAAAAGTATAAAAATTTAACAGTGAGCGATAAGGCACCATATTGCACCATTTACATCCAAGTTATTTTAAAAAAAAATATTGTTGTTGTATTATTTTTTAATAAATTTAATGCGCTTCTAAATAAACTACAATTACAAATATTATGGACGACTAACGACATTTAATTACAGCTTAATTTGCAAAGGCAACTTAACGAACTATGAAACTCAGCTCAAATAATCCTATGTATGTATGTATATGTCTCATACTATACATCGTATATCTTACCCTTATTTAGAATCCCAGAATAGTCTATAAAGCTTTTTAAAAATACTAAATCAACGTTTGAAGCGGGCTTCTTTGATGTACGGCTTAGGTCTCTTATAGAAAGTTGAGAGGGTTTTTCTAGATAAGTGTGTATCATCTTTGACCGTATCTCTACTTCAACGAAAGTGTGATTAGTTTCTTGTTTACCGCTCGATGGCTACTTAACCGGAAATAATCTATTAACAGCTTCCAATTTTAATTATTTTTATGAGTAGAAACGATGATTTTCAAGCAAAACAGATAGGACATAGTGCTCACGTATTTTGTTTTGGTTATGAGTTGCGATTGGGTTTCACATATTTTACGCAGGTTTTTTTATACTTTTTATACTTTACGTACATACGTCTGGAAACTAAAGAGATACGAAGATATATACAGTTTACCGAATTTTCAATTAAATTTCGAATGCTCAAAGTAAACAAAAAAAAAGTTGGCAGTGCACATTGTGTATCCTTACACGCTAGTTTGTCGATAATGATGCGTAAAGAACAAAATCACAATTAAAAAAATGATAACAATTGTTATGATAAACTAAGAATCATCTGTCAAACAAAAATGTGAATAACTTTCAATTTCACATTACTGTAGTTAACCATAAAACAAAAGAAACCTTCAAAAGCTCTTCTTTTTAAAACAATTCAAATTATCAAAGGCATTGTGTCGTCCCTTATTAGCGAAAGCTTCCGGAATCCGGGACGTGGTTCCAGTTTTGTTAGCCGGGATAAATAGGCCATGTTCCCCCGCACTCCGCCCGCCCACCGCTGAGGTCCCGCCCCCCTCTACCGCGTGACGTCACGGCATCGTCCGCAATCAAACGATGCGGCACAGTGTCTGCACCGCGAAAAGCGTGAACGACCTTTGTTTCTCTACCAATAATAATGATTCTCTCCGTTTGTCCTACTTTAAAAAATGCTTCTTTTCGGAATCTTATTTTGGGGGACTTGGTGTAAATTGCGATAGTTCGTATTTCCAGACCTTTTTAAACTACTAGTTAAGTAAGAAATACTTTATTTGATGATACACACAACACAACTGTAGCACTACACCTGCAATAGAAAGATTATTCGATCATGGAATCTTGAGATCATGGATTCTACGCGTATCCATAGAATAGACAGGCCCGCGCAATCAAAATTGCCCAGTCGCAGGGAAAATATTTCCTATCTTACGTATATGCCATACGATCCAAAACGAAGTATGGATCGAACGATACTCAAGCTTATAGTCGGGTTACGTGAGATGAGAGTTATTTGAGTTTCTGTGTAAGTTTGACTCACTCCAGTAAGGATATTCCCTGGGGTCAATTTTACCTACATAGATGCTAAGAACAAACATTTTTGAAAGGGGATGTCTTAAGTCACAATAATAAAAAACCGACCCGAATGTAGTAAAAATGAAAAATGTATCAAAACTTGTAAATTATAATATACAGTTATACTATGTAACTTTTATGAAAATAATATTATTGATTTAAACTGAAATAAAGCAATTTTATTATTATAAAAAAATAAAAATCATCGTCAGCTGCATGTTTGTAAGATAAAATAAGATAGTCAGTTTATATGCCAAAGTGACTATAATATTCTCAGATAATTATAACTGACGGTCTTTCACCCTTTAAACATACAACTGACGATTTTCTTAATTATTTGAAAAGTATGAAAATTTAGCTTCGTAAATTTCAATAAAAATATGACTTTATATTTTTAGCGTAATTCATACACGTGACTGACGTATTCACCTGAAAAAAATAACGCTTAAATATTTTAAAACTGAACTCAAGTACCAATTCAATGAGCATAAAGGATATTACACATAACGTACTCGTTGGCGCGTTTGGTAAAACACCTGCCATGCGCTCCGATGGGTCGTGGATTCGAATTCCACCAGGCCGACATGTTTATAATTTTCTGTATATCTTCCCCACGTCTGGTAACTTCTGGCATTGAACGAGTGGAAGGAATATCGAAATCCGACCGGGTAACGAATCACCGTTCATAGACGGAAAAACCGTGAAGTTCACATTGCGTATTTCGATTTCAGTGTATGGATTTTCAAATGCTCATAGTAAAAAAATAGGTCTACAGCGCATCATTGGCTGATGTTCTTTGGCTGAGGTATCACCTCCCATCAAGTGAACCTCATGCTCGTCTGTCGATATCTACATGTAACATAAAAAAAACAGTTCCCGCCCTGTTTTTTCTAAGAATCTAAACGTGGCATGCGTTTTTACATCATGGCGTCAATTTTGAGTTAAGGCATAAAGCCGATGCAGTACACTGCATCTGAATTACTGAGTTAACGCAATTTCGCTGAGTTACCCATGCCTATAATATCCACTTAAAATAATAGCAAAAATGCAGTCTGAGTCTCACTAAACTACATTACAATTGCAACGTGAGAGGAGTTTTCATACAATCGCATTTGGGAACATATACGACTCATGCTCCTAGCTGATCTATTATTTATGAAGATACGTGCTAAGCTTCCGATGCTTTTCTGAACAGTTATTCCGATATAGTACTGGATTTCTTAAACATTAGATATCTATCGACGACTGTAAAAGCCCATTTACACCATGTCATTTTCTTGTACATACAATTGCAATAATTCAACGCAATAATTGACATCCAAGAATGTTACGTATTTTTTAGATCGTGCGATTCATTTTTTGCTTCAATTTAATCGTATGGAACATCGATAATATTAATGGTTAAGATTTTTTTTTATTATTAAGTTCTTCGTTAAAATGAATGTGAGATTGTAACGATTCAATGTAAGTTTACAAGAGTATTATATGATTATAATACGAAGAATTGCACATAACAATTAGGAGGAAAAATAAAGAAAATCGTCGAAAACACTTTCACTTTATGTATTTAATTTTTACTTCGAACATTCGTAAATCAAAGTCTTGTATATTTATTTACAAAATACAAAATCATTAAAAGTAAATTCCCAAGTCCCAAATTGGGCCATGGGGTAGACCTATTTTGGTCTAAACGTTTTTCTTTACAAACAAGTAGGTGCCCTGCCCGACCGAAACAATTTTTATTATCTTGCTACCCCGAGATTTGAACCTAGATCCTCCAGTACTAAACGTATTGCACTGACCGCTTAGCAATGGAGGTGATCAAACAAACTCATTAGTATGTTTCATATTGTACAAGTACGACTCTATCAAAAAATAGTGGTTCAAACCTTGCCCTTCAGTTAGATAATATAGTAACACCATTTTATTCAAAATAGCATATATTTCTCACTGATATTGTAGCTTTTTACTGGTGAAAGAATTTTTTAAATCGGTCGAGTAGTTCAATAGTTAAATCGTAACTAATCACAACTTTACGTTTGGAAATCTCGGAATTAGAATCCTTATCACACTAATACATTTCATTGTAAATGATTACACTCATTAAGATGCTGTGTATTAAGTATTGATACAGTTCCAAATAGAATATATCATGCAAATATTAACTACTGAGACAGTGACAGACTTTAAAAAATACGTGAAACTTATTTTTTTATTCGCAAACAATATTCAACGTTATCTTGGGGAAGTTAAGTAACATACTTAAGAATGATCTTATTACCTGAAATTTGGGGAAGGCCAGGGATCGATATTGTCCGATAGATCTGTCCCGCTCACTCGCTCGGAAGTGTTCTCTCTTATTTCCGGTTTCCGGAGGCTTTACGAATGTCGTCCGCGTTATATTGCGTTATACACAAGTTATTTTACGTTTCCTAACGATATTACGAATATTTCTTGATGTTTATGTTTTTTTCATGGCTAATACATTATCCACAGTAAAAGCACCATTTTGAAGAGCTCGTTGACATGTTGAGAGTTAACTGTCTTGCGATCCAATGGGTAGCGGGTTCGTATCCGCCGTGTCTGACATGTTTTTCTTTTCCCTGGCCACTTTGAGCATCATACAGATGGAAGAAATATCAAAACTTCAGCCGGAAAAACCACCGCTCATAGATAGAAAGCGATTTTTCACGTTTTATTGCTGTGCGTTGCGCGTTTTGATTGCTATCTATGGTCTTCCAAAATCTTGAAATCAGAATAAGTCGAACACATTATTGATGGATGTAATGTAAATAAGGTGTCAATCATCACGCTCACCTGTCGAAGTTTGATATAGAAAAATCACGCACTTTAAATTGAGACATTAATATATGTAGAATCGAAATACGTCTGCAATTATTTTACACCAAATGACCCGCAGATGTCAGTCATAAAACATAATCTTATATCGCAAGAAAAAAATCATGCTTTTCATATATAATTTTTAGGGCTTTACAGGATAATGCTTTGCGAATGGATTGAAAACTTTTAATCAATTTAACCTATGAATATCACTTTCAGAACCTGGCCTTAATAAGCTTTTAGCCAAGCTAAATCTACTTCCGCCTACATCTAGTGGTATGATAAAGTTTAATTTAGGTCATGGACTTGACTCACATTGGAGATCAAAAAAATAAATTTTAGATCCACCACGTCAGTGCAAAAGAGAACATATTTGTAGAATAAATATTTAATACCATTTCTTTTTATCGAGATGCTTGCTCGTGACCACGATTAGTATTGTTAGTATTTTCGGCGTCGGGACGTGACGACCCCATCGCCCGCTGGTGGAATAATCTGTGACAGAGATTATTCCACCAGTGCAGTCAGTCAACCTTACTAGTGGTAGTGCCATGCTGTATACTTTGGTTACAGCTGAATGGGCCGGCACGCCCTGGGATGTACCACTCTCTCACTGGAAATCGACATGAAGTAACAGCATTGCTGTTGCGTTCGTTCGGTATGTGAGAGTCCCGGAGACCCAACTCCCGGTAGGAAATCCAGGTCCATTCCCAGGGCCCTATGTACTGCCTGGAGGGCTCAGTGACATACTCAATTACATACGTTTAGAAGAATTGTTATACGCGTATAAATGGAGATTCAAAAACCGAATAATATACTTCGATATTTATTTACTTATACTTTTTTACACAAAGAAGAAGCGACAGTAGTATATAAGGATCGGAGCATATGGAATTCCGTGATCTCTGCCTACCCCAATGGGAAAGAAGCATGATGTATATGTATGTATTTACACAAATGCCATTATAAATTATAAAAATCCAACTCGATTGTGCAGTAATCAATATAACAAAAATAATAGTTAACTATCCTAAACTATCATAGCAAATGATATATGTCGTCACTCATGCGAAATCGCTCATTGTGCAAATAAAATACTCCAATTTGCTGTGAAGAATATTTTCATTATAAGCAGCTCGCGTGATTGGTGAAATGCGCATTATTTTGGCTATGGATATCCAGAACAGATTACCGGCTCCCATATAACCGTAGAACACGTAAAAACCCTATTTGCTTATTTTACCTCTTATAATTTTGAAAATGTAAAAAGCCAGCTCTCTTTTTTTCCAACTTATTGTATCCAACCATACCTATTACGAACAGTGTTGCGTACATCAAAGGAAAAGAACGATGAACGAACATGTTTGTTTTTAATCTCTACATATTCGCCAGTCATTAGAGTGCAAAGGATTCCGCTTTTTCATCGTACATACGGAACCTTTAAAGTTGATTGCCATCGAGCTACAACGTTTAAACAAGTATGGGTCCATGAGGCAATTCTGAATAACTCTTTCATTTTTAAATAAAAAGAAAACCTGACGAACTCAATAAACCTGCACTAGTCATTGTACATGTTAGACTTTAGAGGAAGCCAGTTGTGTGTGAATAAATGCAATTTATTTGTACAATGGAGTGTATGGGACCGCGGAATCTCTATTGGATACTTGGTTTTAAACAACTGTTAATAAATACTTCCTCTTTGACTGCGAACTCCTACTACAATGGATCGTTACTGCATATACGGAAGCTTTTTGCTCTCATAGCATCATACTATATTTTACTGTCTAACTCAAATACGCAAATGTCTAATGTTGCTTAAAGATGTTTCAACTCGGTATCATTGCTTTATTTAAGAAACAAAATCCTTACGATAATTTAACGTCTGTAAGGTAAGAGTGGTTTAGATAAATATATATAATGAAACCATTGTGACTAAAACTATTTTAAATAAAATGATACCTTTTTAAATTAATTTAATCACTGCCATTATTTCTATATTACGTTATGTTTTTCTGACTTTAAATACTTTCACACAAAATATGTAAATATCTTGTAGGTCGTTTATATTAAGTACATAAAACATTAGTTAGGTACCAATATAAAAAAATATATATAGATACCAATATTATGAATTTCATAGTAACTCTGCCTGTCAATCTGTTTACGTTTTGACAATCAAATGATTAATTAATCTTGATGAAATTTGGTAGGCCGATAGCTTGAACCTTAGAGATAATATAATATTTTTTATACGCAAAAACGTAACGTTTCTAACGCACAATCGATCGTTATTTTAGATTTCCTATGCTAAAAATTCTAACCTAATATTAGTTTTAATTAACGCGAATATCACACATTATGGTAAAACTTATTTTATTTAAATTCTAACGCATAAGCTTTATCAAAAATGTCTGTCTGTATAATCTAATATATAAAATTCTCGTGTCACAGTTTTCGTTGCCATACTCCTCCGAAACGACTTTACCGATTTTTACCAAATTTTATATGCGTATTCAGTAGGTCTGAGAATCGGCTACTATCTATTTTTCATACCCCTAAGTGATAAGGGTTGTTCACCCTTAAATTATTTTTTTTTAATTTTTGGACGAATTTTTTTGTTTTTATTTTTTTATAATGTGGCATTAAAAAATACATACAATCCCTGCTTTTTTGTCAAAAAATCTTGACCCGTGCGAAGCCGGGGCGGGTCGCTAGTAACTAAATAAAAAATACGTGTGATGACCAAAAAGAGAACCATTGCATGTGTTCCAACACAGATGTATGTATGTATGTTCCATGCCATCAGATTTATATTCCATACATCCACCAGGGCCACCACCTTACCACAAGCCACATCGACGATTGCTTCCGATCTCGTTTCCTGTCCTCGAATATCCGGTAATCCATCGACTGAAACCGTAACGTGTAAATTTTTTTCCATCTATGAATGGTGGTTCATTATATTAAGAAATAAGAATTAAGAAAAAATTATTCAATGCCTACTCCTAAAATACATTCTACATATATTGAAATTACATTTTTAATCATAACTTAAACTAAATACATAATATTATGCTGTGTGGCGAAAGAAAAGGCCGAAGCTCAGCTTGTGCTGTAAACCAATACTGGCTACATCGCTAAAATAATTCGTAAAAAAATACAATAAATCGTAACTTTTGGAGTGCCAGAAAACACGTAAAGAAAATTTAAAATAAAAAAAAAAACTAAAAACAATTATAATATGCCCGCCAACTTTATGTAATTAGATAATGTTATAAACGTATATACGTAAATATGATAAAATATACTAAATGTGACATAATATAAATATATCTGCGACTAAGGTTGGTTCAGGAACGTTAAGTATAAAATTATTAAGCGTAGTAAAAACAAAAACGGTGTTCAAAGTTAGTTCTTTAGAGTTCATTTTTTAAAACAATCTGGAATTTTGTAGCTGTCATCAAAGTGCAGCATTGAAGCAAGATAAAACTCCGCTGAACAAAGAAGTAGCATTTAAAGAGAAACAATGGATAATACAATTCTGAATATCAAAGAGCAACTTAGCAATGTAATGCTTTTACTGTTCACATGCCTTTAACAAATTATAGTCGTTATTTAGACGATGGGACATCTGCATTTTGATGAGTCGCCGTTTCGATTTCCGCCATGTCTTCTACACCTTACCAGTTTAAGTATGGCACCGAAAGGCTTTGCGACTTTTACATCTGTGACCGGTGATGACCACGCGTTTTAACTAGGATATAGTATATACTATATTAAGGAAAAACACCAATAATACAACCTAATAATGCTATAAAAAAGAAAAGGGGTACATTTGTTACTGCCATGGAAAACACTATACGTTATATTAAAATACTTAATAACTACTCTTTTACAGTAGGTACATATAATCTTATCGATAATTTTCTACCTCGTAAGACTTAGAAAAGCATGCAAAGATTAAAATATTAATCAAAATTACCGTGTATGTAACATTAATCGTAATTGATTTTTTTATGATTATAATTATTAATTATCATCGTAAATCACGATTTAAAAAATATTTTGCGGTTGTTAGAACCGCTTCAAAAAAAATCACCCCTCTGAGGCTTTAGCACGAACGACTATCGAAAAAGTATTCGGATCGTCCATCTGTGTTTGTGTGTTGTTTTTGTGATAAGCCCTCAGATCATTTAAATAATTTCAGTCACGCATATCTATGGGTACTTACCACCAGGTAACATCCCTGCTAGATTATCTTCTCTATAATAAAAATGAAAATAATTCAGATTTCAACTCTATTGAGCTACAACCCGTAAGTGTATCTGGCGGATCAAGTGATACACCAGGGAAAAGGAAGCCGTCATTCCTTATTAACAATTATCCAAAATAACTTGTTTTTCAAGGTGATATAAACCTTTGACATTTGTTTCTTCAGCACAAACCCACAGTTGTATGCCATATATCGAAACTAGCCGGGACTGGTCTATGAATTAGTAATTTAATTTATACTGACAGTGACGTGTTCTGTTCAGAACCGAAAATAACATTTTGAATCGATTTACTAATTTGAATCTTTTCGTCGTGTGAGTTTTCCCATGAGCTTGTATGATAGAGGAAGAAGCGAAAGCAGTATCAAGAATTGCAGAGCATATGCAAATCTGATCTCTGCTTAGTGGGAAAGAGGCGTGAAGTAAGTATGTATAATGTATATGCTTTTCAGCGTAGCTTCGAATCGAATAAACCATAATGCAAAGTAGCAAATGTATTAGGAATTTAGGACCTTATCTTATGTCCCTAATTTAACCTCTTCAACATTTCCATTGGGATGTTATATGTCCCATCAGATTTTTGCACTAGCAAACCGGTTGGGACACATTATGTCCCGGGAACTGAATTACTTTTGGTTTGAGGCTATTCTTCTTTGTTGGCCGATTTATAATGGCAGTTAGCTGTTCAAACATACTTATATATTATATCATACCTAATAGTAGTAAGTCTCTCTCATCGAGTCAAGTCTCGAGAAAATTGTTTGCTTTCTATCATTCCCGTATATACAGTGCACTAGAGCTTGAAGCTTCAGCCGGTTTGAAAGGATTAAAGGAAGTATAAGAAGATAAAACTTGAAAAATGATACCTCAACATACATCACATCTAAGTAATTGCAGCTTTTATTGATCATTTTGTAGAGATTTTCCACTAGTAGCATTTGCATTGGTAATCGCCTACAACTCGTATCTCAAAGGTCATCACTACAAAAGAGGTGCGCCGTCCAAAGTCCAAGCAAAGCACATTTTATTTAAAGTATTATAGAATAATGTAGTGTGATTATTTCTCTTTGAATACTTCCTTATGCAATGTAGATGATACATAGTACCTGTGCTAGGAATGATAAATAAAAAAAATAACTTACTGTAGTATTTTCCTTTATTAGTATTTAAAGGGAAAACACACAACAGATTGATGATTAATCCCGAATTACATGCATTCGAATTGACGTTTCGAGTGGTACAGCAATCACAGGTGATCACGGAGAGATTGAAATATGACAGTTCTCTTAATTGAAATTGAATTGTTAAGCATTGGAAATGACAGTTGGAAAATTGCAGTTATCTTAATTATAGAACACTAGCGGTCCCGATAGATGTTGTCCTGCCAAACTTTAATCATAATCGGGTAAATAGCATAGCAATGCATAGAGGACAAACATACTTACATTGGTTTTTATTTATATAGGTATATCATAGGTAATTTGGATGTGAATCCCATTCATAATAAGGTTTCAGAGTTGCATCTATACCAGCGTTGCAGTTGCAAACATCATGCTTAATCGTTTACCTTTCCAACGAAACGTTATTTTAACACAATTCTATGTATATTTTTCTTTGTGCAAAAGTCAAAACAAATTGTTATCTGCCCAGTAAAACTGCACTGTTTCTCAAAAACTGTCTCCGACCTGGAAATTATCTTACCTGTATTATCTAACACAAAATATTATGCAATGCAATCTTTGATTATAACAGCGATAACTTTATTTAAAGTTAATGTCACTTTATTTATTTATATATATTGATTTTTATTAATAACTTGAGTGTCTTTTAATAAAATTTAATGACACATTATTCTGATACCTGCAATTTATAAGACACCACGTTTACGTAACACAACAATAAATTATGATTATTCATATTGGAACATTCCATTATGAGCATTGCTTATTCAAATTTATATTATAATAATTATACAATTATTTATACTATAATGATTTCAGTTTGACACCCAGATAGCAGAATAAATCACACTTCAATCTCCCATTATATCAATATAATTAGCCTTGGGTACAACACACCCTAAGTGTCATTAGACAAGGGTACGATTTTCGAAATTTAACAAATATTTGGACGGGCTCGTTGGCGCGTTCGGTAGAACATCTACCTTCCGCATCGATGGGTCGTGGGTTGGAATCCCACCGGGATGACATGATTATTTTCTGTGAGCATGTCTTCCTCACGTCTGGTAACTTCGGGCATTGAACGGATGCGAGAAATATCAAAATTCCGACCAGGTTCGTTATCACTTAAAGATGTCATGTGGAACATGGTGTAATGGTTGCAGCTCCTTACAAAACATTTGTAAAACAAAAACTTGGCGATTAAAAAGAGTGGCGGCGAGTTTCTTGCCAGTTCTTCTCGTCCGCTCTACGCCCTTGATTTGAGAACTGGCAGTAAATGTAAAACTAGAAGCATTTAATATGTATTTTTTATTGACGTTCATAAGTGTACATTGTGTTACCTAAATGAATAAATGATTTTTGAATTTGAATTTGAATCATAGATGGAAAAACCGTCTACGGATTTCGGAATGCTCGAAGTAAAAATTAGGTCGACAAAACATCATTGACTGATGTTCTGTGGCTGAGGTATCACCTTACATCAAGTGAACCTCATGCTCGTCTGTCGATATCTGAAATAAAAGACATATATTATTTTCGATCTTCGGTGATGGTTTTGCGAACATAATATGTTATCCTATTATAGTAGCACTGCAATATATAATGAATAACATTTTAATAATTAATAATATTATTACATACTTTATTCAGTCCGCAACGGTCTTTGAGAAGGTTTATTATTATGGGATAGAGAAAAGTTGTACATTCACTAAAACCTAAAATTAAAATATTAACAGTAAAGGTTGTGGAATTGCACACAGCAGAGACTTATCACGTTGATTTTCTGCAATAGCCTATTAGTCACGCCGCGGCCGCGGACTCTCACTGTTCATATTAAAATAAATAAATAAAAATACAAAAAATAAACTTAAATAGTTTGGTAATAAATAGAACATATAAAGGAGTAGACTAGTATCTGCATCATACGTATAAACAAGAAAAGGAAACCACATGGATTAGTTTGAGTCACAAAGTGATCCATTTCGGGACACGTTGCATTTGTCTAACATCTAAAATGATTAATACTATAAGTATTAAAATGACTGACAGATAAGTGAGATTTCTGACACTCTCAGCAAATCAAAAATAAAATATGTTAATCGCATTATTAACGATTTTGTACTTAGTTATCTCCGGTTCATCTCAGGAAACAGTGCATAAATATCATAATAAAAGTTACATTCTGCGAAAAATACTTGTGTACTGTAAATAGAGAGGTTAAAAGTAAAGTTGGGAGTACAAAGCTTTGTATTTCTCGCTCTGAACTCTCAACGAGAGACAGGAAGGTTTTACGAACTTTCCATCGACTCTAGTTTCAAACGCTGCACTGTTTCGTCGCAAGCAAATATAGAATACTATATAATAATAATATAGATTAAAGTCCGCTAGGAAAATTATGTCGATCAATGGATCTACTCGTAGTAATTATCTAGTAATGTACACTAGCTGTAATGATCTAGTAATGTAAATGGTGAGATTAATATCACTTATAAAGTTAATATTTAATTTGTTTAACTTTATGGGGTATATATACGTTATCATCGTGAATGAATGATAATTATTGAAAACCAGTCTATGATCGTTCATCTGAATTTAAATAAACTTAAAACAAAAATTCGCCGCGGTATTAGAAAATCGCATCTAATTTATTTCTGTCTACGAATGTAGGGCATTACGTGGATAGTATAAGTTGAAGGTCGTTAACATTTTATCAGTTCAAGTTGGCTCGCTACTAGGTTTCATTCTTGAGGTTCTGCCGGCTTGGCAGCGTCGGCACCGGCATAGCGCATCCGCAGCACTCGCCTTGATGCCACCACGCGGGACGCGCCTCTCCTGGTGCAACCCCTTCCACCTGCACCACTGCAACTATGTAACTAACCAAATTATCTTTTATCGCATTCATTTACTCCATACGACACTCGTTTATGTAATTAACGGCCATTTCATATGTCACTTACCCCATCCGTAGTGAAGCTTTAGCATTTCCAAGGTCTTATGGTTTTAGGGTTGTCAAATTGCTTTGCGTGCAATGGCGTTTAGTGTTGAAAGTATGAAGGACAGAAAAGTATTGGATTTGGTGCGAAAATGTACAAGTCACTAAGTGGATTTTATTAAAATTATAAACCCTGTTATTTTCATAAAAAGCGAATTCTGTCTGAAATATATCAATTACATCGGAACACTGCGAATTATTATATGCTAAAAAATTTGAACACTGATATCAAAAAGCGCTTGGCTCTACATCGCGCTTTCTGACGCCCAAAGTGCTAAGTTGGCAGCACTGCGTGCGGCAAAGGTAGAGGGCGGCGCGCGAAACTTGTGCGAAGAGGAGGGTTGGCGAGGGTAGAGGGGCGCAGGGAGTCGCAACGTTCCGCGGTGCAGTGGTTGGCACGCGGTGTCGATACGCGTGCGGACGAGTGCGGGCCGCGGCAATACGCGGGTAGGGAGGAGGGAGTTACGGAGGAGCGGAGAGCGGGACGCACGCGCGCCCGCTCCAGTCCGCCGTCGACAGGCGAACGCGACACTCACTCGCTCAAGCCTCGCAGACACGCGGCTCGTCCCGCCGAACATGAATCGCTGCATACGGTGAGGCGCCGCCGCCGCAAGCGCCCCGTGTATTACGTAAGCCGGAGACCGATTATAATAAACGTCGTTGCATTTTTTACGAGAGACTATAGTAAGAGTGATAACAGCGGGTGTACCGCAGTAGTCGCGATGCGCCTACCGCGTCGCGCTTTCTGAACTCATTATGCGAAGCGGACGCATCGGAAGGTGGCGAGCGGGTGTAGTGGTAGCGGTGCAAGAGACGCGTGAGAGCATGGCGTGCGAGTAAGGTGGCAGCGGCCGCAGGCGCCACCAGCAGGCCGTGGGGCGCCGCAGGCCAGCTGGCTCCTCTGCCGCCTTCCCGCTGCACCATCGCACGCGCTCCGAACCGATGACACATTGACATAGAACAGCCATCATTGCTCGCATAGAGTTGGTCGAGAAATGGGGGCTGACGCCTGTCCTCAGGCCGAGGCAGGAATGCCCCCGGGCCCAGGAACCAGAAGAGGAAGAGAGGTAGGTATCGAGATGTTGATCGGTTTTTAGTTGGTGGTCGTGGCTGCGGATGCGGTTAGTCTCGCTTGCGTCACGTCAACAGTACGTCGTGGTGCGGGCCATACTTCGCCCGAAGTGCGTCCATTGCAAACGCTCGTAGCTTGTCGTTTTGCATGTTTATCAAGATAATAATGGAATATTTCGACATGTGTTGGTGAGTGCGCAGTGCAAGGCCGCATAGACTAACCGCTTGTCTGACACTTCCGAACTCGGTGAGTGTTGTCTTAAATCTTCGTTTTGACCTACATTCTGATGTTTCAGCTTTACATAATAACATGAGCGGTAAGGACTGCATCACCTCGACTTATCTGCGACGGTGCTGTCATAGCGAGGGCGTTTGTGTCGCATTCGAATTAATTTTAATACTTTATATTTTTCTGCACTTCTAACATAATGCGCTTAACTGTTTCAACTTCAGTTATCTTCAAATAATATTAATTCTACTTTGATATCGAGGGAGTTGATATGTTGTAAAAATATCGATGATTTACCTCATAAAATGTAACGATCTAAACTCGTGTTAGACACACTTGGAGGTGATTACGCCGAGATTATAACTCTCAATCTGGATCAATAAAGTTATTACAAAAACACCCGTGACTCACGACACATTTCTACTGACTTGTAATGCATAAATAATAATTCGGCGGAAATAGTTTTGAATGCGTAACATCATAAACAAAACGGCATTACGCCAGATTCTTAGTGTTGAAATTCAAATTACTTTTTGCATTTGCGTTTTCAAGCCGATTAGCGATTAGAGCTTACTAATTTTATCACGTTTAGTAATGGCAGCTAACGTCAGCATTTCTGTTGGATAGTATATTTTGTATTCGAACTTTTCAAATTTCTAAGAAAAGCTCGTTTACTGTATCTGTCTTAGCTTCAGTCACATCATTGAATTTAATTTTTGTGACTTTTATGGCTTGCTTACAAACATATTTTATTGTTATAATAAATTCCTCTTAAAATTCATAAATTTTAAGGATCATGCTTGTTTACTTTCTTGAAAAGAGGAGAAGCCGTAGAATGCTGTTCAACAAAATTCGTCTAAATTTCCCGGAATATTGGAGTAAATTCATAGGAAACATTACACTTGGCATTTTACACTTCTCCTGCTTCTAGTATTTGTAGTAAATAAATCAAGCGATTATTTCCTTTGTCCCCGTATTCCACTCTTTTCGGATAAAAGATAACATACGCTTTCCTATCAACGATACAGAAATCAACACCAAAAATATATAACGCTTACTTCTTCGTACCAACCACATTCACGGTAGTAGGTAGTTATATATACCTATTCCTGATTTAAGTCAATTACTTAACTTCAAGGAAACCAAACTAATGCTTGTATATTATTTTTACTATGTCCTGACTTGCGTGACAAACCTCAGTGTAGGACATGAATGGTACAGTGTTAAAATAATTCATTCTGATGTTCCTTGTAGATGCTTGGTAGATAATGGCCAATGATATTAAAAGATATCTAATATATAAAATTTCCATGTCACTTTTTTAGTTACCGTACTCCTCCGAAACGGCTTTACCGATTTTTACCAAATTTTATATGCGTATTCAGTAGGTCTGAGAATTGGCTACTATCTATTTTTCATACCCCTAAGTGATAAGGGTTCACCCTTAAAAAAAAAATGTTTGGACGATATTTTTTGTTTTTATAATGTGGCATTAAAAAAATACATTTAACCCTATATTTTCAGTCTTCTATTACTAACCCCTGCTTTTTTTTGTCAAATATCTAGACCCGTGCGAAGCCGGGGCGGGTCGCTAGTTACGACATACTTATTTGGAAAACTAATTAAGGAAATGTGAATACAATTAATAAAGGAAAACACATAGGATATTTTAAGATTTCGAAGTTATTTGTAATCTCTTGATAATGAGTCGCATTAAATGCTGTGATATTTTTAACAAGCAATTCTACTAGTACTACTACGAACGTGGCTTGACGTCATAGGTTAAACAATCTCGGCAATACTACATTCCGCATCATATTAGATTATGTTCTCCTTAGGGAATATATTATGTATATTATGATCCTTCGCGTGGGAAGGTGAACCATCCAATTTTCTTCAACATTTATGTCATCGAATTTCTTGGAATTATTATAATCTATTTTATCAAGTAAATTACGGTCTAATAAAGCCAGTACCCAAATATTTTTGAAACTGCAGTTTTACATAGAATCATTTATTTGTTAATAAAATCCCTTTAAATTGAATTAAGACGACGGCAAAAATTCATTTTACTTAGTACTTATATATCACTGTAAAATATAATTGAAGTCATATTCCGCCGATACCAAATAAAAAACAGATTAGGGTGAAGGAAATAAATTACTTAATCTTGTCCCAAATTTGATAATACACCACTAATCTATATTCAAATTTATCTTACCCAGGATAATCTCAGGAGAGCATTGCTGATAACATTCGGGAGATGGAAGAGTTAACTCGTATCTTTAAATTAACAGGTTACGATGAAAACTTTTGATTATTTTACGAAGTCTGCTATTTTCAGTGGAACCATTATTTTAATTCCCATTGCACAAAAGATACATCTGAAACATGTTTGGTAATTTTACTTACGACATTTATTTAAAGTGCATGTTATCAATGAAGTTGACAAGGTTCAATAATTGCACACAAATACAAGAAAAACCTCATGATTATAGTAATTTGGCCATACATTATTGACGGGCATTGGCACGTTCGTTAGAACAACTGCCGTGCACATCAATGGGTCGTGGGTTAGAATCCCACCAGGACAACATGTTTATAATTTTCTGTAAGCATGTCTTCCCCACGTCTGGTAACTTCGGGCATTGGTCGGGTGGGAGGAATATCGAAATTCCGATCGGATAACGTTCCTAAATGGACAAACCGTGAAGTGGATATAGCGCGTTTCGGTTTCAGTCTATGAATTTCCGAATGCTCGAAGTAAAAAGTAGGTTGACGGCGCATCATTGACTGATGTTCTGTGGCTGGGGTATCACCTACCATCAAGTGAACCTCAAGCTTGTCTGTCGATATATTTATATCATAAAAAATATATTTAACACAATTCTACAAAGGTAACAAGAATTGGTTAGGTATACTAACAAAATATGTACAGTATATTAATATGACATTATAATAATCGACAAGTGACATCAGTGCGAATAAATTAACAATTGAAAATATGTTCTCCAAACCCTATTATTCTAGCACAAAAGACCCGTTCTTACCTCCTACTTATTTCTTATTTCTTATGAAATAATACAAAACGTTCTCTCTTTTACATTCTCTATGTCTAAATGCTTCTTAATAATTCCAGAAAGCTTTTTGAGATCAATTTATAATATCCTTTGATGCTTGAAGTGCTGCGAAATTTGAATGAAAAATTGTATTAAGTAAGTTACCTGTCGTCCGGATATTTTTAGGAAATGTTTTAACGTCGAATGTATTATTTTATAGGAACAAATTTTGTTGGATCTCTCCATTTCAGTGATCGTTCAGTAATAGCTCTTATTAGCATTGTCGCCTCCACTCACGGCTCTACATTTAGTAGCTTTACAAACTGGATTATGACCAACATAAGAGTTATTTATAATTCGTTTATTTTGAAATTCTGTGAATTCTGAGACAAAGATATCTTTTGACCGCAATCTCACTTGATAACAAGCATGAATACAGCCTTAGTTGGAGCGTGCTTATTTATTAAAGCCTCTACTCTCACTAGCACTGGTGCTTAAAGCATGAAGGTATATCAACATACTTTATTCTGCGTTGTCTCTCTCGTCTCCATGAAATTATTCTAATGGAAAATCAGCCTTATTTACTGTGCTATAGTTAGCAAATGACATTAATTAGCTTAATTGTGAAAAAAGCTTGAACCCAGCCAGGTGGAATGGAATTACCTAATGAAATAATTCTTGATAAATGGAATTTCACATGTAGCATTTATTCTGCTATTTAATTATACCTATTCTTTTTAAGAAGCTTTTATATGTAACTTGTATTTCCTTACAGTTCGAAATTTCTAATGAACTCGATTGAGTTTACATAGGTACCTTTTAAATTTTAGCGATAATGCTATAATATGTGAGTGAGCTAAATGTGGCTGAAAGAATTTCAAGTTAGTCCTGAGAAGTCCTAAAATAAACTATGTAGATATTATAAAAGTCTATATTATAAAAACCTACTCTTACCTCTACCTTGATGTAAGAATCTAAGAAATTAGTATTTTAAACATTTGAAAATTACAGTGACGTTATAAACAGCGGAAGGATGTCAAATAATTCGCTATTATTGAGAACACGAAGCAAAATGGTCTCGACCTTTTATCCGTAAAATGGATAAATAAAATACATAATTAATGAAACCATTTACGGATTACATGCGGAATCGATAGCGATTGCGGTCGTCATTTGCTGTTCATGATCGATTATTGGGGTAAAGCACTATAGTTCAATTTTAATATAATACAATTACATTATCATTATCGGCTTAATATTATTAGAAATTATGTCGGTGTATCTCAAATACTATCTACACTAATATTATAAAGAGGAAATTTTGTATGTTTGCAACGAATAAGCTCAAAACTACTGGAGCGATTTTAAAAATTCTTTCACCAATAGAAAACTGTTTGTGTATAGTGCACCTACATTGCACACGTGTGAAGCTGGGCTCGTTGCTAGTACATTATAAACTGTTGATGTTTATAAAGTATTCGAAAATTTTGTAATTGCGAATTTTCTCCAGTTGAAGATTAAGCAGCCGCGCTTCGTAGATGATAGTGGGAAATTACAGAGCTCAAAGCACGAATTGGTCTGAGATTAGTAGATTGGTCAGGAGAACCTGATAACATGTTCTTTAAGCACTGGATCGGGTTAGGAACGTCAAATAAATGACGCCAACGTAGATTTATTCTTATTTTTGTATCACTTTTTAATATTTAAATAAAATACTTTATAATGCGATTTATTATTTATAACGACGTTTCGGATGCTTTTCAGTAATCGCAGTCGCGGTAGTTTGCCGTCTCTTAATTGTGTATTTTATTTAAATGTGCGATACTCACATTAAAAAAAACGTTTTAATATATTTTTTTTCTTTTTTAAGATATAATATGGGTTGATATTTAGATAAATATTATTATTTTTGAATTCACAGCTTTTCCATTTATACGTGGATGAAGGCACATTATCGGCTGTCCATCTTGAAACCATCCTAAAAAGGAATATATACGATTATTAAGTAAAACTTAGTTTATTAAGCTATTTAAACTAAAGTTTTTTCACTCATACTTTTATTTTAATATATGGAAGCTAAACATTTGTATACTAATGTATATATGTGATTATACTGCTATAAAATTATTAGCTATCCGCCCCACCTTCGCACAGGTGCAATTTAGATTTAATATTCACAAAAAAAATAGTTTTAAAAATATAAAATAGCCTAAGTTACTCGCCGATAATGTTGCTTTCTATTGGTGGAAGAATTTTTTAAATCGGTCGAGTACTTTTTGATTTAAATCGTAAAAAACAAACAGGTCTTTCCTGTTTATAATATTACTACCTATAGATTAACTCAAATTTTAGATAATTTCTTAATGACCTAATCACACATGATTTTTTTAAATAAAATACTGTCTTCCGGATTAAAACGCGATTTATTATTTATATTGTTTACATTATTTATCCCGACGTTTCGGATGCTTTTCAGCAACCGTGGTCACAGTGAGAAAGAGATAATTTAAACAATATAAAGTATTTTATTTAAATGTGTGATACTCGCGTTAATAAAAGAAAAATATATGATATTTTACTTTTGTAATTAGTAAATGTTTCAGTTCATTTTTATAAAGTTTGTTGAAGATATTTTTAAAGCCACTGAATAAATAGATTTGAATTTACTCATACTAAGATACCACAAATATATTGTTCAAGTTAATCAAAGGATTTTTAAGCACTTATGTAGAGGCCTATTAGAGGCATTTGGAAGGTAAATTGGATCAAGTTAAACGACGCGAATAATCCCTTTGGAACGAGACCGCCAAAGCGATTATGTGAAATATATTCGAGCGTGAAAATTTTCTGAAGGACAAAGTGGATTTCAATGATATTGAACAAATCAAAATATATTAAAGTAAAAGATAGCTCCATAAAAAAGGAAATCCGATTAATCTCGTAACACATAGACTTATATAGTCTATGCTAAGACTTGAATTAGAGTATATGTTATTTCGACTGTGTTTGCGTATTGTTCCCACGATAATGTAAGTGCTTGCTCCTATTTCATGATGCCTGCTGCTGATAGAGGACAAATCTTTGTTTTTAATTTATTTCCGTTTATTTTTTATTATTATAGTTAATTACTTCAAGATGTTATGTGGAACATGGTGTAATGTTTACAGCTTCTTACAAACATTTTGTAAAACAGAAACTTAGCGATTAAAAAAGTGGTGACAAGTTTATTGCCACTTCTTCTCGTCCGTTCTACGCCCTTGATTTGAGAACTGGCAGTAAATGTAACATACATTATGTACATTATTTTACCTTAAGTAAAGTGTTACCTAGAAATAAGAAATACAGACAGCTGATGTTGGAAGTTGATTCCATACCTGATTATTTAAAGGCCTTAATGCATGAAAGTTTGTATAAAAAGCCACCATTTTTAAATGTAATCAAATATAGTGATTTAATCGACTATGACGTCAGACGGTAAAGGCGCTGAGGCACTCTGCGCATATATGTATGTAAGCTGAAGCTGACAGCCGTGAATGAAAAATACCCTTTTACCGGTCTAGAATTTAAAATTTATAAATTGATTGGGAAATTTTCATAGTTTACTATTACGACTACGTAATTGGTTACTAAACCAATTACTTTCCTTTTCTTAAGGATTGTAAGTGTTTGATATACTAGCGTGAGGCTTAATTAATGACACGTTGTTGTTCTATTTTTTATGTTAAAGCTTTTGTAATTCCATAGATTGAATTGCACTTCAGGCTTTTGCATCTATTAATCATAGGCCGGAAGGAAGTTTTATATTCGAAGCTGACAGCTGTCTGACTTGAATTTTCACAAAGTTGCTATATATACTAACGACATCTATTCCTACAAAGTTGATACTTACTGTAATTTTCTATATTATGACGGTTTTTAATTACGTTCCCAAGTTTTGGAAAATCTCAAACAATCTTCTTTATTGCTTTTTATAATCAAAAGTCTCGCGTACCATTCTGGGAAAGAATCCTCTTTCTCTTGCGGGGATCTTCGGTTGGTCGTAAGCGTATAAAGTGGTTTAGCTTATCTAAGGTGTGTTCACATACTGCAACTTAGAGTGACGTTTTTGATATCCGCAATGTGCTCCGTCGCGCGTCGGTTTGAAATGCCACGTTTAGTTTTCCTAATGTAGGAATATAATCCGGCAGAAGTTGTTTTGTTTAAATATACTCAAATTAAAAAAATATATTGTTAATTTTTATAGATTCAATTATTATTATTATTATTATTATAATACGAGTCTAAAAAAGTTAACGAACAATATAAGAGTTTCGGAATTGGAGATTAAGATAGATAAAATCTACAGCGTACCGCTTTTCAGATTGCCAAATATAACTTCACATGTCGCCCTATTTGTTAGATTTATGAAAATGAAACAGTCCAGTCCTCATTAACAAGATCTCGGTCCATCATCCAATTAATTAAAACATGATTAGATTTAAACATCTTTCTCCGTAGAATCTTCTTCAACTTCCAAAGGTCTTCTGAGCAATTGATCAGGAATGGACAGCGGTCCAGTTGTTTACCCCCGCCTATTTACGAAAGATTCTAGGCCAAGATGTATTTTGTCTTCTACTTCTTTTCATCTTATTTTTCATACAATGCCTTTACTTACATTAGGTATTCATATTTCGTACTATAAGTTAGCGATTTTTGTTGAAGTTATATATGTAGATACGCGGAACAGCTACAAGTGACTGAGTTATTTTCAATGTCTGTTCCAAGTAAGAACGATAGGAGACACTATGCCTCACGTTGTCTAAATTAGAGCAGTATAGTATTACTTCAACCACCCACTTTAGCATAGTTCATCTCCAACCGCACTCCATTGACTTTCAGTCAAATAGTGGTTACTTTTTAACGCTGTACCGGTTAAGAAGACTGTTTATTCCAAGAGCTTACACGAAAAGCGCAGAGGCTTAGTAAAGCAAATCAGTAAATACTTCATCTCGGCTTTTCAATTGCAACTCTAGGAAACGTTAATCAACCAAAAGACGGATTAAACGTGGAGCAGTACGAATCGTACATTATCAAGCTCTATGTAATCGCCTTGGTTTTGCGAGAATTTGTATCGCACTGCATCGGGTGTTTTCTAAGAAATTATTTAAAATCCATGATGCATCGTGTCAGAACTTTACCACTACAATGCCAACCGGGCAAATTACACGACAGTTTTAGCCTCACAGAAGCTTTGTGAAGCCAGTAGTTTGACGGGCTCGATGGCGCGTTCGGTAGAACACCTGCCGTGCGTATGAATGGGTCGTGGTTTCGAATTCCACAGGGCCAACATGTTTATAATTTTCTGTAAGCGTGTGTCCCCACGTCTGGTAACTTCAGGCATTGATCGGGTGGAAGGAATATCGAAATTCTGACCGGGTAACGAACCACCGTGCATAGATGGTTTCGATTTCCGAATGCTCGAAGTAAACATTAAGGTCGACAGCGCAAATATAGAATACAGAATAGCCAAAAATTCTCGAAAATCCGAGAAGAAAGCGCTTGCTCCTCTTTTTTAAAAAAAATTTTTACTTACTTGCCTAACAATATATTGTAATTAACTATGAACCAGTTAAACAAAATTTAACACTCTTATTCAATTCAAGAACTAATTTCGTCAGACATTTTTAAATAAAAGATTAACAAGTATAGTCAGTAAAATTGCATCTTTAGCTTATATGACCTTTGAGAGATAAGTACTCTTAGAAATATGAATAAAAATTTACAAGCCTCACCATTTACGAAGGTATCTACTGCAAATTAGTGATGCAATTAGAGTTGTTAACTCTACTATAAAATTAAAGCGGAACTTTCCTTTCAAATGGAATGGATTCGGAACAGTAAACTACATAGAGACGCTTCCTCTAAGAGTCGAGCGGAAAGAACTGAAGTAATTAAAGTTATTGAAATAAAACTCATTCTTTCATTTCTTGAATGAATATTAAGTTCATTCTTAATGGAAAGTAATTCCCACCTAGCATTCCGATGGGTCGCGGGTTCGAATCCCGCCGGTATGACATATAGTATTCTTTGAATATGTATTCCCTGTATCTGGTCACTTCGGGCAGTTAACATTATAAAGAAATAACTGGATTATGAACCACCGTTTGTAGATGGAAACACCGTAAAATGCATTTTGAGCGTTTCGGTTTCAGGCTATAGATTTCCGAATGCTGGAAGTAAAAAAGTAGGTTGATACCGCAACTTTGTTTGATATTTTGTGGCTGGCATATCACCTATCAGGTGAGCCTACTCTGTCATGTCTGTCGATATATAGTAATTAATTGGCTACACCTATAGTTAATATGAATATATTTTTACCAACTCTGAATCGCGTTATTAAAGTTTCATAAATCACTTAAAATATGTACATACATACAACTTCTTAACCGCCTCCGTGGTTCAATGGTAAGTGCAACTCGTTAAGCACCAGAGGTTCTCAGTTCGAATCCCGGGGAAAAAAAAAGAAAAGAAATGTTTCGGTCGGACAGGGTACAGAAGGCTGATCACCTACTTGCCTGTAAAGATAAATGATCAGTGAAACAGACACAGAAATTGGTCTGCCCCACTAGGGGACATGGGAATTCACTTTTTACAGCTTCTCAACATCATAACTGGAGTCTAACTAGGTATATGGTTCAGTCGAGGATCCTACATTTAGGTTAGAGAACGGTCACTCTTCATAAGATGCGATCAATTTTAAATGAAGTTTTTGTATATTATCTATGAATGCCTTTTGTGGTATTGAGTTTTGTACTTGAAGAATGGTTTGCAAAAATGGGAGGATATGGAAATATCCATGATGTCTGCCTACCCCAATGGGAAAGAGATATGACATATGTACGTATACATATGTATGTTTTAGTTGCGCAACTAATGCATGATAAACATTCAAGAAAATCATTTCTAAGCCTTCCAATTATCTAGTCTTCACTACCGTACTAAATTGAACTAGCCATGCATGCAGACAACAGAACATGGCAGTTAACCGCAAAATGGGTCGAACTCGACATATGCACATATGTTTCATTGATCGTCCAAATTGGCAACGTTAGTGACAGAAAAGTTTACAACTATCGACATGTTTCGGAGGTACAATTTATCCTCTGAACATTAAACATTTCTATTCAGATAGACAGATTTATAAACAGGCTTCACTTCTGTTGATTTCACTATCAAATGGTTATTTGCTTATTATTTAATCACTACTGACCGTGACTCAGTGGTAAGCGCGTTGAATTAGCATCGGAACTCCCTAATTCGAATCCTGGAGAAAAATATTAAAAAAATAACATTAAATTAGGGCAGATACAGAAGGCTGATCACTTAGGTGCCTGTAAAATCCGAACGAAATACTAAAACGGTAAAGGAACTTGGGTTAACAAGTACTGTTTTTTTATGTTAGATATCGACAGACGAGCATGAGGTTCACTTGGTGGTAGGTGATACCCCAGCCACAGAACATCAGTCAATGATGCGCTGTCGACGTACTTTTTACTTCGAGTATTCGGAATATCTTAACTTATTCAATTTGTAGAAAACTACTTTTAGTGACAACGGGGTATTATGTTAATCAAAAATTCCTGGATAGGTAATCTCACGGGACATCGCGTCGACAGAAATCACAATTGCAAATGACACTCCCTGCTATATTTTACTATGATGAAAACATTATTTTTGAAATCTAACGGCCTTATTCAGAAACGTATTATAAACTTGATATAGTTAAAATATGTTTTGTTTATTTCGTTCTGTAGTCTTTTTACATTCGAAAGAGTTTATGAATAAGGCCGTAAATATTTATAAATGAAGTGAAAAAGTGCTGCTTGGATGCTTTTCTGGCTACGAAATTGTTGAATTTACGTGAGATTTATGTATTTTTCCTATCATTTACAAAAAAAATATGAATGAAATAAATGAGTAAATTACATGGCGGGCTAAAAAACCATTTCGTAACTGTAACTCCAACATCTTATTGAGATACAGAGTGCAAAATTTAAAAAGGCCCTAGGCCTCTTTGATTTTTTCAGAGATAAACGATGTCTTAGATGAGAAGGAGAGAAACACAAGTATTGGCTTCTCAATAAAATCGATAAAACTGCTTCGTTCGGATGATATCCAGAAATACGCTGTTAGTAATTCAATTCTTCTCTACTTAGAGTCAAAATACAAATACCTTACCTTTTTATTTTAGGTCAATCTACTAAAAGTGAAAAATAGGGCAAAGTTTAAGAACCTCCAATTGTATGTTTTAGCTCCGTCTTAGCCTTGTTTTCTTTATCGTATGACTTGAAACTTGGATGTTTTCCTTCATTTCACCGCTTTTAACGTTTTCTTTCCGTAAATTATACGCAAAGAAAACGTTAAAGTAGACTTTGATTTAAATCTATCGAATTTTAATTGTGTACATATTTACACCTGTAAAAATTTGTTTACATACGAAAAACATATTTAAACCTGTATTTTTATGTCAACCCTATTTTAATTTTATAATTAGCCTTCGAAGTACAAAATAAGTTATTTAAAAACAAAGTCACTAGGTACACCTTTCATATACTATGTTCGAGTATATTTTCATATCAATTTGTTTCCAATCTTTATATTTTTTTATGTATCTACTTTTTGATTTTTTTTGTTTTTTTTTTTTGCATAACTAATTTATTTTTCTTTATTTTCAGGTCGCTGCCAAAACTATACAATCAAGAAGAAGATCAAGGCAAGCCGCCCCAAGGCGGTGTCGTCACCTTTGAGCCCATCCAGCATGATCACGACTTTTGCGAGAGAGTCGTGATCAATGTAAGTTATATTATATTTTTAATTTTAGTTTATATACTCCATACCTTGAACATATTGGTACATCTTAACAGGGGCGTAGCTACTGGTGTATCAGCCGTATCAAAGATACGGGGCACCCTAGCCTATCCTCTTAACTCTATTAGGGCTTTGCAGAAGTTAACAAGGTCCACCAAATTTTGATACTGGGCCCATCAAGCTACGCCCCTGCGTCTTAACACTGTTATTTTTAATTAGAATACTGTCAATTTTTTCTAGAACAAATACTACGATAGTGATACGAGCGTAGCGTTAAAAATCGAAGTTTCGTATCATGGTGATTAAAAAAAAAGTCGGCTACGTCTGCGGTATGTTTAGCCCTCACGCTAGCAAAACATTACGAGTTTTGTATAAAAATCCAACAAATATCGATAAATAACTTTGTTCAGTTAATATCCGGCGTCTATATTCAATCATCTCCGTAGATAAACAAAGTATACGTAAAAGGAATCACAAAAACGTTCATAGGGAGTCTAGGAGTCTTCACTAAAACCAAAAGTTTCTTAAATATCATATTATGAGTATGAAGCTTTAAAGTATTATAACTATATTTATAATACTATACCTTAAAAATAAGATCTGAATTAATTTATATCTCGATTTATACTTTGTATTATTTTGTAATTTATATTTTATTATTAAAAATAAATCATCAATTTATACACTGCACTTAATGAGAATTACAATATTTATGTAGGTACACTATTACAACTACACTTTCATAACTGAGTATACAGATATAAGTAAAATACTCAAAATTAAATGAAAATGTTATCAAGTTTACTTTTTATTTCTGACTATACGTTGGCGTTTCAGCGTTCCCCGTAACAAATGTTAATTTTAGGAATAATCTTAAATAAGGCTACTTACTTACATAATATATATAACTAGCAATTGCCCCCGCAACCCCCCTTGTGGGTTGAATTTCGTAAAATCCGTTCTTAGCTGACCTCTACTCGGCGAAAGGAATATTCCTACCTTATTTCAAGTCGCTACGCCTTATGGTTCCAGAGTTATGGTTATCGTGATGAGTCAATATGTAGATGGGAATCTCTTTTATATATATATATATATAAAAAATTGCGTCTTCTTCTTCTTCCTGCCCTTTTTTTATTTGGGGTCGGCGCAGTATGTTCTCTCTTTCCGTTCTCTCCTTTCACTCGTCATATCATCAGTCACACCTCTCAAACACATATCATTCTTCACACAGTCAATCCATGTAGTTTTTGGCCTCCCTCTTCCCCTATACCCATCCACTAATATAAAAAAGATGTGTTTTCTTTATTAATTTATTATACGTCTAGCAGCGCCAAAAATGCGCTAGAATAATTATTTTTAGTGGATACAACATTAGAAATTTATAAAAATAAATAGTACATTTTGGTTATTGGTCCTTAAAAACATAATTTTACAAAAAGTATATAACGAAGACGTGTTCCACAACACTAAGGAAAAAAAGTTGCTCCACTGTCGGCATCATTTATCTCCAGTAAATGTTGATCGATCTGTAGTTACATGTAACATACGAGGGTGAATCAAAAAATTCTTGGAATCAATATTAAAAAATGCAAAGATTTAAATAATAATATTTTATTTTTCTACATAATCTCCCTCCAATGCAATGCATTTAGAATAACGCGTTTCTAACTTCCTTATTCCTTGTGAAAAAAAATTATTTTCTTGACTCTCGAAAAAGTCCTCTACGGCAGCTATAACCGCGTCATTATCGTGAAATTTTGTTCCACGAATTTCCTCTTTTAATTTTGGAAATAAGTGAAAATCACTTGGGGCTAAGTCCGGAGAATATGGTGGGTGGTCAAGGAGATTGAAGCCAGCACAGCGGATTGCGTTGAGCGCAACTTCCGATCGATGAGCAGGAGCGTTATCTTGAAGGAACAACACGCCCAACGACAGTTTTCCACGACGTTTTTCTTTAATCGCTTCACGCACTTTCGGGATTAAATTTGCATAATAGGGTCCAGTAATCGTCTGGCCTTTTGGCATTTAATCAATAAAAAGGATTCCTTCACTATCCCAGAACACAGAGGCCATAACTTTGCCAGCGGTAGGAGCAACTCGAAATTTCTTGATGGATGGAGAGGATGGTCGTTTCCAAGACATGCTTTGTCTTTTAGTTTCAGGATCAAAATGGTGGACCCACGTTTCATCCATGGTGACAAGACGACGGCAAAAATTATCCGAATCACGCTGGAACATTTCGAGATTACGCTTGGAAATTTCCAAACGTCGCTTTTTGTTTTCGTCGGTTAACATTCGTGGCACCCATCTTGCAGACACTTTTTTGAACCCCAGTGAATCAATTATAATGGATTGAACGCTACCAAAAGATATCTTTAGGATCTCAGCTATATGTTTTATAGTCATTCTTCTGTCTTCCAAAACCAGATTCTCAACCTTTTTGACATTTTCTTCTGTAACGGAGGTTGAAGGCCGCCCAGAACGCGGGTCATCTTTACAGCTTGATCTACCTCTTTTAAATTCAGCCACCCAGTACGCAACCGTAGAATAGGGTACAGCATCACCCCCTAATGTCTGCTGAATGTCCAAAAAAAATTCCTTCGTAGACATTTTTTTCAAACTGAGATATTTTATCACCGCACGTAACTCACTTTTATCCATAATTTTGACTTTTTAGCAACTCGTTGCACAAAAAAATTTATTACATGCGAACGAACTGACAAAAACAAGTGACAGTCTGCATAAATATAGTGTGATAGACACTCTTTAATTTGAATATCGAACTTGATCCAAAAAGGTTTCATATATATGCACTTCTAAGAACTTTTTGATTCACCCTGGTAGTTATATTGATTGTACAACAAATGTTCAAGCATCATAATAGAAGCTACGTAATTAAATTTTCAATAAATTGTATTGTAACAATACAAATAAACAAAGAAAGTGATCTCTTTCTTGCCATTCACAAGTGTCTTATTCTAGCTTTTCATTGAACAAAATATTGCTATATAAAATATAATCTAAGAAAACGTAATATCCTACAGAAGTGTTGTTTTATGTTACCAAAGTACGCTCTATACCTACCGGTGAGAGTGCTAAATTGTTGAATTACTCATTTTAAGTGAATTATTATGAATATTTTGTTGGATTTAAAGTCAAATTTTATTCTTATAATGAGGAGATTTCATCATTGTCAAGCAGTGTCTCAATATCTTGCCTAATTAACTTATAAATTATGGTAAATTTCCATTTTCTTTATAATTATTTCTATTGTTCTCATTACGAGTACAATGTGTGCTTTCGAAGCAATATTTTCATTTGTTTTCAAAATATCTTAAAGGCCGGCAACGCATCCTCAAGACCCCCGGATGTCCATGGGCGGCGATAGTCACTTACCTTCAGGTGAGCCGCCTGCCCGTTTGCCACCTCAAATATAAAAAAAAAACGACTCAGGAAAAGTGAGGAATACTCCTTTCAAAAATATATGAACGAGTTTCGAACTCGATATGTAACACTAACTCCTGAAATAATGATCTTGTTGAATCACCTCGTCCTTTGATAATATTAGAAAGCTAGAACTATTGCTGAACTTAAACATAACAAGCTATGCGACACCTTATTTGTAGGATGGTGTCATTTTCACACTACCAAGGGTGAGATACCAATATTGTTTTCGTGTCAGATAACGACAGACAGCTATGAACCTCACTTCACAATAATGATGCGCTGTCGACCTATTTTTTACTTCGAGCATTTGGAAATCCGTAACATGAAACCGAATCTCAAAATAATTACTTCACGACTGATTTACATAAATTCTTCTAACATATATGTTTGATACCTGAAGTGGTAAGAAATAGAAGACATGTTTATTGACAAAACATGTCAGCCAGAGGAATGGAATCCGCGATTCCGCGAAACGGAAGAGAGGAGTCTCAACTCGTTAATGAGCCGTCAACACACTAGAATAATCAAAACCAAAAAATCAACAAAACAATTTCTTAATCATACAAGATCTAATAATATAAATCTAAAATAATAAGTACTTATATGATAATAGAATCAAACTTAATAACTAAAAAATTAAAAAAATAAACTTATTTGTATAGTTAAATAAATTAAATATTCATGTATTGTATTGTTATTTTCTTGATTCTAAAGCGCACTAGCCACTAACCGTGATTTTCTTTTTTCTTTCTTTTGTAAATATATTAAATTGTGAGAAGCTGTCTCCCAATGGTTGTAAAAGGGCCCACTGAAAATCAGTGTGACGTTGATGCGCCTCAGCGTATGCTGAGTGGAGCTCCTATTTGACATCCTGGCAGTTGATATATGTATAATGTATATGCACATATTTTAAAATTACATATTTCAGTTAAAATTAGCATTAAATAATCTTAAAATATTAATGTTATGTTAATTGGGTGTTAAATAAATACATTTCATTGCATTTCAAATTATATTTGTATGTATTAAGCTTAGTCCGGTTCCAAATAATGGCTTGGATTTTTTAAAAAGTTATATAGTAATATTATCATAAAAATAAAACGAACAGCACGCGAACGAAGAAGCGGTCTCAAGCTTGTATTGTGCAGACGCGTACTGTAATGCAGTTTCATTCGAAGCACTTTGCATTGTTAGCAGTAATTGTGTCAAAACAATACGTTGTTAGTTACAAAGCTTACAATTTTCCCTCTACAATTTTAGCGTTTTTCACTTCTTCAAGGGTACTTGCTTCGTGTACAATCCTTAGAATTATTTTGTATGCGAAATTGTATTTGCTGTTGCTTGTATGTTTCATACAAGAAGGAGCAATCAATATTTTTTATGTAGACAACCGAGCAGGTGGGTTACTTGATGGTAAATACCAAGGACATCCGCGACTTTAATGTCTCAGATGCGTTGTCGTCCTTTATAAATAGGCTCTTTTCACGAAACTAACGAGGTCGTTATCATTTCGTAGAATGAAGATCTACGAACGGTGGTTCTTTACCCGGTCGGAATTTCGATATTCCTCCCACCCCAAGTCACCAAACGTGGGGAAAATATGCTTACAGAAAATTATAAACACGTTGTCCCGGTGGGATTCGAATCCACGACCCATCGATGCGCACGGCAGGTGTTCTACCGAACGCGCTACCGAGCCCGTCAAACCTTATTGAGGACTTGAGCAGTTACATAAGGGCACATACATGTGTGATCATTTACATACCAGTTAGGAGTCTTATGTGCCCCATGCGACTAAAACATTTTTAACCTTGTTTCCTCAGAATTTGAATCCACGACCTCCGCTGCCAACGTAACCTATTCTTATCTCGTGATTACATCCTATTCTTTTCACTAATAATCGAGGATATTCCCTACTTAATAAATATAACTTTTAACCAACGAAGTTTCAACACAAAGCTTTCCTTACAAAACTTAACAACTATAGTTTGTTTCGAAGTTTTGAGATTAAAAAATCGATACGACTTGGGAACCTGCAGTAAACGAGCCTATTCATTCCTTTGGTCGTTAATGCACCTGCTAGCCAGAAGACAACCTACTCATTAGCCCCCTACTCTATAAAATTAATGATCAAGTGTGACTTGAATTGAATTTTGAGCAATTTTAACATTGGGAACAATGACTTTGTATATTGATGGAATGTGCCTATGAAAGAACTGAACCCCATTTTAAGGTGTTTTTGGGCCATGGGCGTGCAGAGTTAAATTGTAAGATAGTAAAAATAATTTTTAATTTTCAACATCCTGTAAACGGCACTAAAAATATTTTTCTGTTAATACACTCCCCTGAAGTAAAACTCTGATATAGAAATTATCGCTGTACGCCATATGGCCCAAATCGGCGCACAGTTCTTTATAAATATCTAAACATTTTAAAGGATATCGCCGATGGTTCAACTCAACCCCGAGGACAGTTATCAGAAGAATAATTAATTATAGATTGACAGGCTTTTGTAGGCTGTACAAAAAATAATTAACAAAAAAACAAAATTAGCTTTAAAACGTTACATATAATTTTGAGAAGAATAACAAACAAACAAAATAAAAATAATAATTAATCAATAAATAACACAACACAATATTTCATTTTTCCTTCCTATATAACTGTAAAAGATGATCCTTGATCATTTTTTTGAAAGTGACTAAATTACGCAAATCTTTTTCTGGCAAAATGTTCCAGAACTGTGTTTGGTGTGTAAAAAAATCATTTTTCATTTCTACATGTTGTCCTTTGTAATATTTTTACTATTGTGATATCGCATACGAGTATGTGTGTCGCACAGATCGTGAGTATTCAAAGTGAATGTATTCAGCACATACAATAGGGTTTTCTTTAGAACTGTACTTCAATAGCAAGGAGTTTTCAAACCATGTTTTACACAATACAACAAATGAAGGACTTGCTCATACAAAGTCTATGTGTGCTGTATATTTAAACTGTAGCAATTATTCAAAGCTATGAAATAAACTTTTGCGTATGCGCAGTTAAAGCTCTCAATTACAGAGGTGTTTACTACAAATAGCGCCAATGTTTATAGACCAGGGGCCGAACCGCCACTTCTATTATGTTCATGTATTTAAAAAAATTATAGTTAAGTTACTGACTGTATTAATATCTCCCATAATAGGGAGGGAAATACAAAGAATATTGAAATGAAATGATCAGAATATTGGTATATTTTTTTATATTTGAAGTTTAATATTAGCGCCAGGGAATGAAAAATTTAAAGGTAATCGTTTGGCTTGGCATGTTATGAGGAGATATGAAGGGCATGTATCTAAAAAAGTTTTGAATATGAAAGTGGATGGGTATAGGGGAAGAGGGAGGCCAAAAAAACATGGGTTGACTGTCTAAGAAATTATATATATTTAAGACGTGTGACTGATGATATGGCGAGTGAAAGGAGAGAATGGAAAAATAGAACATACTGCGCCGACCCCAAATAAAAAAAGAGAACAGAGCAGGAAGAAGAAGATTGTTATATTTTTTATGACAGACAAGCATACGATATCTCAAACATCAATGAATGATGAACTACCAATGATACCAAGAACTACCAAGATGAAATAAATTTTTAATTTGATCAGAAATACACAATCACTTCACAGTTTCAATATTCCCAGCCATTTATGTAACTCGTATTGGTCAGATAGGCAAATACTCGTATTATTATCGGCCGTTCACTAGTATACCTATAGTAATCTAATATAGATGTTGGGATAAGCTTCCAAGCGCTGTCAGTAATTTCACACATTGTATCCTTCGTTAATGGAAGTTGTTCAACTATGTCTATTGTAATTAAGATAAGCATCAGACCGGCCACTTGATAGAATCTTCGTAGAGTAAGCGACGTCAAACCTTGTGAAGCAGTTATGGTTGCAGGGCCTTTGATGTCGAGATTTAATCTAATTCTGTTTACCGTAGCATTTCCTTCCAATGTTGACGTGTGGATGTGGATTTATGCGTCACACCTTAACGGCGATTATGCTCGCATTGCGTTACGAACTTCGGGAAAATATTTTGATTGCGTGCGTGACTTTGTCATAGATCTAACCAATATCGCACCATTCATTTTGTATTCATATAGATTTGGAACTTTTTAAACAATATAAGCAGAGGAAACGGGAACTAAACACATCCCCATTTGGTCTTTCAAATTGGTCCTTCTATCCGGATGTCGTAACATACGAACTTGTTTATTCTATAATTTATAACATAGAACATGACTATGAAAGTTTAGAGATAAAAGGCTTTACAGCTCTGATATGCTCGAAGTAGACTTTACATGGCTGCATAACACAATTTAGTCGTTTATTTTGTTTGATTACTTTTCACTCATTTTTCAAATCTCTATACATATTTCTATGTGTATATATTTGGAGCACTCTGCACTGTAAATATTTTTGAAGGTTGGTTTTTTTCAACATGAAGTTAATATTTATTTAATATATTAATTTCATAAAAACCATGTAACAATTCAAAAAAGTTAGGGTAAAATGGTTATTAAAACACACATCCTAGAGCCGTGGATGTGAGTCTTAACGGACGTTTATAGACTTCTTGTTATTCAATATCTGGTCACGTTGATAATATAATATATGGAAACAATATTGGATTTTATATGTTAGATATCGACAGACGAGCATGAGGCTCACTTGATAGATGATACCCTAACCACAGAACATCATTCAATGATGCGCTATCGGTCATTTTTTTACTTCTAGCCTTTGCGAAATCTATAAACTGAAACCGAAACGCGCAATATGCTCTTCACCGTTTTTCCATCTATGAAACGCCGAGAATTGAATTTTTCATGGTAGAAGCATGAAAGCCTCATTTGTTAGACGGGAAACTGGGCTCTGAAACACTGTTTTGTTTTTCGGAGGCAATCTATCGGCAAATTCGTGATTTACTTGGAAGTGGGTCAGCCGTGAATCAAGTGAACATGTATGTCATCGCTCTGTTGAAAATATATATAAGAATAAGCAATCAAACTAACAGAATTCAAATTAAAATCTAGGAACGCGCTTTACTTAATTATACTTTCACAGAAATGGAAATTTAAATTAGTTAAAACTATTTTAAAATATTTTTTTGGACTTTTCGTAAATAAATTGTCAATACTTAATAGATACCTAAACTTATTTTCAGGATTCCTATAACCCTTATAGAATCACTTCGTTTTCCATCAGTATGTCTATCATGACGCTTTATCTCAAGAATTCGTAGAGGTACCAAGTTGAAACTAACATCAAATATTACGTCTACAGTCTTTTGGTTCAAGCTTCTAAGACCATGTAAAGCAAAAAATTAATGTGTATAACATACTTTCCGATGACTTTGTAGCGACATCTTCAATCTGCGGCTACAATTAGTACGAACCAATCAATAATCCTGAATCGCGCTATCGAAGTGTTTCCGAGCGCTGAGTGGAAAAGTATACAACACCTCGACATCAATCACTGGAGCCCTACGGACGGCCATTTAGTGGTTCTACTGGTCGAGTATCATCGGTCCTTTAGATCGGAAGAAGAGCACACATTCCTTCCTCTACAATTTCTTCATCGAATCATCAAAATCTAAAGAAACATAGTCTCAAAGCAGAAATAAAGAAACAATATGAAAATAGTTAATTTTTTATTATATAACATTCGGTGCGCGAGTCAAACTCAAACATTTTTTAGAATAAACCTGAAATGAAATTAAATTTTGTACAGCTTATAAATCCGGGCAAATCATGATATATCCAATTTTGACTTCATTCTATAAATTTCCGAATCATCAAATAAAAAAGGTTGATAGTACATCGTCCTGTAGATACATCACTTTCTAACAAGTGAGCCTTACCGTTGATCGTTTAGAATTTTTGCAAGCGAAATAGCTCTTGTCTCAAGTTATGCAAACGATAAATCTGAAGTATTGATCTCAGCTAGACCACTGCGTCTGGGTACTATCGCTAGCTTTAAGCATGCTTATAGAGAAGTATGTCATAACAATGTCTATCCCCTACCTGTTGATATTCTCATCGTTCCCTTTCAGATCAAGATCTAACATACGTGATCAAATTAGATGGATAATGAGAATATATTATTTATACTATCAAAATATATTTGATGATAATTTATCAAATTTCCCAACGTCAATAAAAATAAAATTTTAAATGCTTCTAATTTTACATTTACTGCCAGTTCTGAAATAGTAAAAAGTACTCTTATTTTGGGTAATATAAAGTTTACAACTTATTGATAACATTTTACTAGATTATCGCATAAAAACCAATATTTTTATCGCATCTTATTCAGTATTAAGGACAATCTTTAAAAAAGTCAGTCTGTACTGTTTATGTATATATAAAATAATTTTTCGTCAATATATAGCCGTTAATAATTATATGATCGTATATATGTTACTAACAATTACTCTTCTAATCCTACAAGAAAACATATTCACTTCAACAAATGACAATTCATAAAAAGCTTTTAACTGAATTCACCAAAGTAAATTCGTGTCAGATGTTCGATGCCTCATACTGGAGCGTAGATTAAAAGAGTGAATTTAGATGGCTTAAAATACCGTTTTATAAATAGTTGAACTTGCCTTCAGTAAGCCCGGTGGAGCTCGGAATATTGCGGTGCGACGAATGTTCACTGCTGTCATTGCCACGATTTTTGTTTGACTTGTTACGTATTGCGAGTGGAAGCGATTTGTTAACGAATTCAGACTCGTACTACATTTAGCTCAAAACGGATGTGATCTGGATCATTGCATTTTAAAAGAATTAATAATATTTTACTACCCAATTTTACCGGTTTGGACGTAAATCTCTGCCTACTCTAATGGGGAAGAGGTTATATTTATGTATAGTAACACGCCCCGGCTTCGCACGGGTGCAATGTAGATGTACCTACTATTCAAAAAAAAACCTATGCAGCTCGCTGATAATGTAGATTTCTATCAGTGAAAGAATTTTTAAAATTGGTCCAGTAGTTTTTGGGTTAAAACTTACTAAACAAATCTTTACTTTTAATAACATTACCTACTATAGATGGAGGATCTCCATACGTACATAGTACCTAAGGATTAGGTACAAGAACCGTTACAGGAGTTCCAGCAGAATATACTATTTTAGGGGCCGTCCATTAATCACGTGAGGCTCAAAAGGGGGGGGAGGGGGTACGGAAAACATCACGAAACATCACGAGGGGGGGGGGGGGGGGGGGTCTCGTTAGACATCACGTGTATTAATTTTATTTATTTTTTCTCAAAAAGCGCTATTTATGAACCGAAATTTTGAACGGCGCGAAAATTTATTAATTAATTATTCATTAATTTTATTGCAAATACATATAAATGTTTTTCAAATCAAAACGCCATTTGTTAAATATTTTTTTCCAGTCAAAAATAGCCTTTACATAGACTTCCAAAAAAATACACGTGATCCAGGGGGAGGGGGGGGGGGGGGAGTGGTCCCAAACCTCACCAAATATCATCAGGGGGAGGGGGGGGTCAAAAAATGAGAAAAACAACCTCACGTGATTAATGGACGGCCCCTTATTAAAAAATTACAATTAAAATAAATCTAATAGATAATAAGAAACAAAAGAATGTTAATACAAAATTAAAGGTTTTTTTTTAATATTTTGTTATATTTCTCAATGAAGATGTAATACATCATAAAGTAGTAGCCAACATAATATTTATCTGAACAACAACCCCGCGCGGTATGTTTACACGCGATAGAAAGCATTATAGCGGCTTTTATTTGTAGCATTTTTTTAAAGATCATCACAACAATTGAAAACTTGAAATTATCAAATTATAGTGTTAAGTTAAAAGCTGCATTCGCATCATCAGAGCCCACTTGATTAAAACAACTAATTGGCTACTACATTTCCTATTCCTGAAAAATCTGGACCGATTTTTTTCACCGAATTCTTTTATCATTAGAAAGCTACATTATCAATGAATAATATAGGCTATTTTTGTGTAGTATATTTCACCCGTACGAAGCCGAAGCGTGTTGCTAGTGATATAATAATATATCATATAATGCCCTAGAGCGAATGAGACCCTAGCACGAAAACTTGCAAAAAAATATTCGTATCGTCATTATGTCAGTTGTGTGACATAATCTATTTTGATTATAGTAAACACAAAACGATAATCCCTAACAAGATATCATAAATGGAAAAACCATGAAGTGCACATTGCGCGTTTCGGTTTCAGTCTATGGATTTCCGAATACTCGACAGCGCATCATTGATTGATGTTCTATGGCTGAGGTATCACCTACCATCAAGTGAACCTCATGCTCGTTTGTCGATATCTGACATAAAAATAAAAAAAACTACACTTCTAGCAGCATTAATCTGATACAACCTTTATGCGTAAATAATCGTTAAGTTCAACTATAAGTCATACAGTCATAGAGAGAGAACCAGCCGGAAGGCCCAAATAGTCATGAGTTTCGTTCATGAAATATTGATTGACCTTGACGGCTGAACGCAGACGATATCTGTGCCTCTGACATGATGATTTGATAACACACGATTAAGAATAATTATTTCCTACAAGGGGAGGTTTTTGAACAACAATACAGTGTCTGACACCGGTGAGATATTCTCGAAGTAGGGTCCTTCCCTTCGCCAGTTGAAGCGCTGGCCGCGGGTTGATATATTTATAAGTATCGCAGGCTGTCTATTGACTTTTAAAAATCCATGAACATATAATTGTCCTTCCAGAGGCCCAAACAACTGATGAATCTCTTGCGAGTTGTGCCTCGCATCGTGTCGTAGTACACACGTCAATGGGTAAACTTATAAAAAAACTTTAAGACCAGGAAACATTCGCGGTCGTATTTACAGCGTTCACGGCGTTATTAATTATAAAATCTCTTCATAAAATCGTTACTGGAGCGACTGCAACGCACCTCGCGCCCTTGGTGAACACACAATAAAATGTATTTTTGGATTAGTACATTGCCAACCGCGAAGCAACAGTGGCGCGGAAAGAAATACCGCGTTGGGAACCGCCAGTACTATCGTTAGTCTAATTTATGTCGGTGAGCGTGCACTCGTAGCTTGTAAACAGTGCATGCTTAGGGGTAGTTGCTGAATGTTTAGGTTTTGATAGTGTGAGTGCACTTCTATTGATGTAATACTGATACTGTAATTTTTGATTGCTTATGTGCCTAAGTTATACTGTCGCTCGTTTTTTTTAATATGTGATACGTTAACAAGCATTATTTAGATTGAATATATCAAAATAGAATGTGAATACCAATATTTTTTGCCTGTAGCGTTTTAAATAAATTAAAAGTTGTATTGAAGTTTCACGGAAAACGTTCACTGTTTCTCATGATTTTATAATTTTTCAATGAACTTATTCAAAACTTATTGTAATATCTATGTACATATAAAATGCGTTATAATGGGTTAGTGATTTACGACATAATTTTACTGTGTTTAATATTACTTCCTCTGTGAACGGATATTGTGATAACAATAGATTTTCCTGGATTCGTGAATTGCTTCATGCTTCAGGTTGAGCCTATATAGAAATTTTATATTTGCTTTTATTATATGGATTTTTCTCGTCTTTTAGCTATGTAAGTAATATATTATAAAGTGTGCTTGTTATTATTACCTACTTTTAAGTTTAAACAATGTTTTCTCGCTAAGTGAAATGTAAATATTTCTTTTAGAGAAAATAAATAATCATAAACCATATATATGAAACAGTAGTATCAAAAGTTCTATATATTGAACGTTTTTACCAGAAATGGAGAGGAGGCGATTAAAGAAGGGGAACAGTATACATAAAAATAATTTTCATTCTTTTAGTTTGCCTGTCTATTTGTTCAGGCTAATCTCCGAAGATACTGAACTGATTTTCATTTAGCTTTGATACATAGAGTGAGCTTGACTTGTAAAGTGGTTTAAGATTACATATACCTCGGATCTATAATCTCGAACACGAGGATGTGAAGGCGAAATCGGATGACAAAATGCTATCACGAGGTCGAAAGTAGATCGGCTAGGAAAGATTGCTGCATAACCAAGAAAACAAAAGTTCGACTAATGAAATGTCTTGTATTTCCTTTATAGAGTAGAAACATGGTCACTTACTCGTAAGATACAGGATTGCCGAAAGACAGGTACGCTACAGATTGCACCATAGTGTATAGACAGTTGCTGAAAGAACCATGGACAGAGTTTCTCACTAACAATTCCATCCTCAAAGAGTTCCACATACAAGATATGACTTACTTGACTTAAGGTTTTATGACTCCAGAGTGTTCCACCAGCCCGTTCTGTCTTGAGCTACCCTCTTCACTTCGCCCCAAGTCTTTCCAACGGCCTTCACCACAGTCCGTCGCATACAAGATATGCTGTCATCGATTGTGCATTGCAAATATTTAAGTTATTTGGGCACATCTTTTTTTCATTTTCACATCTCCAGAAATAATAATAATATAATAATAATAATTAATTATATTTATTCTCTCTTCACAAAGGTTACCTTAGAACTAAACATAACCATAGTAAAACTAGAACCTAACCTTGTGAGAGACTGGTGCCTGATGTAGGTTTTTACAAAAAAACCTTTATTACAAGTCACCAGGTCTCCACCCGCAGCTAGAATTAAAGTTATAATAGGTATGCATGTTTTGAGAAAAAAACAATTGGTAACAAAAATAAAGTAGGAAACTTAACATACATCTTAAAACAAAAAAGTAATTGCAAAATTAATTACGGGTCTAAAGTGTAGCTATAAATGAGGAATTTGAGAATGTATTGTAAATGTGTAATTCGAATTGAGGATTCATTGGAGAGAATAATAGGAAATCGTGGTCACGTGGCTCATTAGTGGGGCCACACAATCTAGTTTAGTGCAGTGTACTCGCAATACAAGTGACCACATGAAAGCTAAGCGAGAAGTATTGTAAGCTAAACGTCAGCCCTTAGAAGAAAGGATAATGAGGGCGTGATTCCCAGTGTACCATCGCCTTAACCACGATCGCTTTGTCAACCAACTAAGAAGAAGAGCTAATTATTATGCGTTAAATTAGGAGTATCTTACATAAAACGTATTCAATATAATCTCAGGATTTAAGATCGCATACGATACATATATAAAAATACAACAATATGTACACCATGTTATGAAAATATTGAATATTATTTACCTACATTAAATGAACACGTTAAAACCCAGTATTAATAAAGACCTACTTAAATACAAGTTGTAGACGACCTACGATTCCAATACAAAGCTAGAAAGGATATTATATAGATAGGATAGGTATTTAATTGGCAGAAATATAGCCTAATGGCAAAGATTCATAGGTATTTACTTACTCTTTATTTCAAAACAAATTATAAATACGGGTTCAGAAACAAATCAAACATAGTGACAAATATGCCCTTATCAACAGTGATTTCTTGCGGACAACCAATTCGGAGAATGATATGGAAAGTTACGATTAATCTGTATTATATTATATCATGATAAAAACAATAAGATACATTTCTGTTTTAATAAGAAGAATATAATTTAGTGCTTACGTGGTAAGTGCTTAGTAAAAGATACATGATTAATTCGATTCCATTTTGAATCGAGTTACAAATCGATAAGTAATATTTCATAAACAGTTTTCCGATCTGGCACTCACCGATTTTCAATGATTACGTATTGGCAAATGTTATGGTTGTTGTTCAAGAAAATTCATTCACAAGTAGGTACTGATCGATGTGAATAAATACTGTGATGTGTTTGTATTAAGCAACCATCATACAGACACTTGTAACTATTTCAATATTTAAATCGTTCTCTTCCAATATTATGGAGAGCATTTAATTTATCTCCATCTCTACAATTCATAAGCAGCAATATCTAATATATTTTTATAAAATACAACACTCCCTCGTGTATTTCCCTATACCTAATTCAAGACACCCAACTATCTTAAATCTAACAAAAATCAATTGTTAGAAGGTGCCGCTACAACATACAATTCGATGGGAACCCTAAGCTATTTCTTAAATGAGAAACTTGGCTATTGAGTACATTGTGTTTTTTTATCTTTTAAATAACCTACTTATGTATAACATGTTCTGATAATAATAAAAATATTTTACTTTATTTAAGGAACTACTTGCACTAAAGTGTTTTTAGTTTGGCTAGACGTATGTGCATGTCTTTAGTAAAATAAATATAAAGTGGTACTCCTGTAATTATAAGGTACGCTTTGTTTATATATTTGAGAGAAAGTTCGGCTGCTTTTGCAAGTCTCATTGAGAGAGATAAGAAAGTAGGTACAGCTATACAACGATATTTAAGAGCTGTATTATTGATATTAATATTTTGAATAGCTGTCTCGTTCAGCAAATAATATTGCTTTAAGCAAGGTCCTAGGCCATTAAGCCTGAGTTGAATTGCTACCGGCGTTGGACATGGCCATCTGAATACATAAAATAGAAAGTGTTTATATATTATATAACATGTCCCGGCTTCGCACGGGTATAATGTTATGTTACTCGCTGATAATGTCCTTTTATTAATGAAAGAATTTTAAAAATCGGTCGAGTAGTTTTTGAGTTAAATCGTAACAAACAAACAAACAAATCTTTTCTCTATAATATTGGTATAGATGTAATATGTATAGATATAGGATTAAATTGACTGTAAGACAGTTACCCCTAGATTATTTATAATCTAACGTATGTAGTATTATCGTTGGTCGTTCTGTTAGGTGAAGCCGTAACCAGTGTGTCGTATTGGGTAATAAAATAAATCGACCGCGTCCCACTATTTATGAACACGTTACATTACTCAATGAGTGTTATATTTACACCTCATAAAACCACGAGTCAGTTTTCAATGAAATCCTAGTGATGAGCTGAAACTTAGGGTTTGTTTTGAGTATCGTCTGAATATTGATTCAATTTCATAGCTAAGGCATATTTAAATTAAGTAACTTTTGCCGGATTAAAACGGAATTTATTATATATTTTACTAGCAACGCGCCCCGGCTTCACACGGGTGCAATGTAGATGTACTATAAACATATAGCCTATGTTACTCGCTGATAATGTAGCTTTCTCTTGGTGAAAGAATTTTTAAATCAGTCCAGTAGTTTTTGAGGTTATTTATAACATACATAATTACATAAAATCAAAAATACAAATCTTTCATTTTTATCATATTAGTATTGATTAGTGAATATTTACAATCGCGACTTTTCCCAAGAAGCGTCATAATTTTTTTTTTATGAAGAAGAATGGTTTCACAAGTTATTTCGGAGAGGGGGAATGCAAAGAAACAAATAAAAATGTTGGTTAGGTTAGATTATGTTGGTATGGTGACCATTGCGCACGAGTCGAGCGAGCGAAGGGAGCGGTAGCGGCAGCGGCCGACGAGTGCCAGAACCGATACTAGGAAACCTAGTTATTTCACTTGGAAACCTTTTTTTCTAAAAGAAAATTAAACAATTTTATTTTGCCTTCCTCCTCTCCGAAATAATATTCGGGACCGTTTTTATTGATAAAAAAAATTAGGACGCTTTTTGGGAAAAGCCGCATTGTAAATACTTACGATATTATTTATCCCGACGTTTCGAAGGCTTTTCTGCAAGTATGGTCACGAACTGGAAGATGACAGCTGCAATCTATTTTAGTCCGGTATAAATCTCGTTTAAATCCGGTAAAAGTTATTTTATCTAAAATAATTTTCTCACTCAAAGTCTGTATTCCCCACGGTCGCGGCGCGGTGCCAAATGGTTACCCCCGTATCGTCAAAGATTAATATAAACTAGTTTAATCCCGCGTCGTCGTTCGCGTTACTAAAGATTATTTACACATATTATGGTGTTATTTATTATTTAGATTTGACGAATATCTTTCTTTAGTTCAGTTTGTTTACCCCCATTATATCAATAATTTGACGGGCTCGTTGGCGCGTTCGGTAGAACACCTACCGTGCGCATCGATGGGTTGTGGATTCGAATCCCACCGGGACGACATGTTTATAGATTTCTTTAAGCATGTCTTCCCCACGTCTGGTCACGGATATTGAATTCCGACCGGGTAAAAAACCACCGTTCATAGATGGAAAAACCGTGCACATTGCGCGTTTCGGTTTCAATCTATAGATTTCCGAATTCTTGAAGTAAAAATTAGGTCGACAGCATATCATTGACTGATGTTCTGTGGCTGAGATATCATTACCATCAAGCTCGTGCTCGTCTGTCTATAATCTATATCTTAATACTAATAATATTAAAGAATTAAAGTTTTGTTTGTTTGTTATGATTTAACTCGAAAACTACTCGACCGATTTTAATATAGGCATAGTAATATCGGTACGTTTAGTACATTTGATTTGCATCCGTGCGAAGCCGGGGTGGATCTCTGGCATAAAAATAATTAAAAAATTGCTAAATTCCAACGAATACGATCACCATGAAAATTGGGGATGGTTTTTATGCTATCTGCTTTGGTAACTCGTCATCAAACAGCTAGTAAATATGTATATTACTTGTGTGATCACAGATGTACGCTAGAAGTCTATAAATATTACTTACTAATCGTAACAAAATTTCTACAGCCCGTCGTAATTAATCACGAGCTATGATTAATGACCTAAATTAAGCCAAGTTTACAATTAATATATTAATTATTTTACATTAATAGTGTGTTTTCGTTGCACTATTAATAATTTCATATTTACACTGCTGTATATTTTCATTTTACTATCGTAGTACACTGAACTCGATTCAAATTCTAAAGCGTAAGTGTATGTATTATAAATATTGAAATGTTTGATAGAAGTTTTGACGGGCTCGTTGGCGCATACGGTAGAACACCTGCCGTGCGCATCGATGGGTGTGGGTTCTAATCCCACCGCGACCACATGTTTATAATTTTCTGTAAGCATGTCTTCCCCAGGTCTGGTAACTTCGGGCGGGAGGAATATAGAAATTCCGACCGGGTAACGAACCACCGTTCATAGTGTGAAGTGGTGAAAAACAGTGAAGTCCATATTGTGAGTTTCGGTTTCAGTCTATGGATTTCCTTATGCTCGAAGTAAAAAATAGGTCGACAGCGCATCATTGACTGATGTTCTGTGGCAGGGGTATCACCTTCCATCAAGTGAACCTCATGCTCTGTCGATATCTAACATATACTTGTGACGTCACACTTTCACGGTCTATTGAGACCGATCTGAGTACTTATCCGATATTCGGGTGTTTATGACCAAAACCTTTTTTGAGGGTGGGATCCGCGCCTGGCAACATATGCTGATACGTTGCTGGTCTTCGTGGGAATCTGTTATTGAAGATACCTAAGTTTCGGTCTAGAAAAATTTACAACTTATTCCACAAATTTTCGACAACAGTTATTATTAATATTTATTGTAAAATGATACAAAATAGTAAATACATGCTCTCTTTCCTTCACTAAAAGATATTCAGAAGTCATTTTAAAAAGCTGTAACCTCTTCATAGAAGTTAATAGTTAAAAAAAAATTACTATTCCGTAAACCCGGGGGGTGCTTAATAGCCTATACCTTGAAAATGTGTTAATCCGCCACTGTTTAACACGATTAAAGCAACGAAGGTTTTCATTAATAGACACTCAATTATCTTTCTTATAAACAGATATATACTAAGTTCCCACGAAACATAATAATAGGTATTAAATCAACTAGAGTACCAGTAAAAAGAGTAATAATTTAAATCTTGACGAAAAACGGAATAAATAATCCCATGAAAGAGGCAGAGAGCAATTAAATGTGATTGAACAAAGAGTAAACATTTTGTTGTGGCAACAATAAACACTCGCCACTTAGAAACAGGTGGTAGAATTGAAAGCTTTTGTTTTGAATGCTAAGTGATTAATGATTTAAGCGAACAGGGCCGGACTTAGAGATGGGTAGGCTTTGGGGCAACAGAGTAGAGGCCCCATGGCCAAATTATTTTAATTTAAGAACAATATAATCATGTTTTTACAAAGTACTGTAGGTAAAGGTAAAACAGCGAAAAATATCAAATTAAATTTGTTTATAGTGTTAACTTGTTAGAATTTGAATTATTTATCCGGAGTCTCTATTGTGTTATGTTGAGGCCCCGGGCCCCGATTTAAGCGAACAGGGCCGGATTTAGAGGTGCAGAGGGCTTGGGACAACAAAGGAGTGGAGGCCCCATGGCCCCAAATTATTTTAATTTAAGAAAAATATAATCATGTTGGTACTGTAGGTAAAGGTAAAACAGCGAGAAAAATACTAAAGTAAAATTTTTTTACTTGTGTTAACTGATAGTAGTACTATTGTGGGGGCCCTGTTTTGTTGAGGCCCCGGGCCCTCATGTCCTCCTCTACATCCGACCCCGTTAGCGAATTAGCTTAATAGATTTATACACAATTTCCAAGGATTTTAATATTTATTGATTAATTATAAGTTAAAATGTATTTCGAAATACAAATGTGACGTGATTCAGGATCATTTGCCTTCGCGTTACAGCCTCGCCCTTGTATTACTACTTGACGGTTCTTTGAAGGAATTTGGGATAGATAATACAAATTATAAACTATTGGGATCGCTATTGCATATATTAATTATATTTTGCGTCGACGAAAGTTTTTCGTATGTATTTTTATATAAAACTAGCGACCTGCCCCGGCTTCGCATGGGTGCAATGCTGTTACTAAATACACTACAGAAAAACTGTGAACGTTGTATATAAAAAAATACCGGCCGGTACCGCAAACGCTACGTCCCGCATTTTTTTAAATCTGTAATGTCTTCGAAAATATTAATTTAAATCATATGCTGTAAAGGGCCATATAGAGCTATATTAAATCAACAATGTATTTAAGGTATTTTATTGGATAAGGATAATGCTGTATTGGTCGAAAATTTAAAAAAAGTTATTGTGGGTTATCCATAAGAGATAGACATATACCATCACGGACTTTTCTGTAGACCTTTAACTCGTAGGGTTCAGCCTGCGTTTGCAATGTAAGCGGAAAAAATGTAATTAAGAAACCTCAAAAATAACAGTACTTCTCCACTATTTAATTGACGTTATTATTCATATAAACCTTCCTCTTGAATCACTCTATCTATTAAAAAAACCGCATCAAAATCCGTTGCGTAGTTTCAAAGATTTAAGCATACAAAGGGACAGAGAAAGCGACTTTGTTTTATACTATGTAGTGATTACGATTTAAAAATTTAAATTATTATATATTATAATACTAGTAACACGCCCCGGCTTCGCACGGGTGCAATGTAGTAGTACAATACACAATACAAATACATAAAAAATAGCCTATGTTGATGATAATGTAGCTTTCTATTGGTGAAAGAATGTTTAAAATCGGTAGAGTAGTTTTTGAGATAAATCGTAACAAACAAAAAAACAAATCTTTCCTCTTTATTATAGTGATAGTTTAAAAAGTGATGATTCATGTAAAAGTTTATGTATCTAAAGTTACAATTTACATGTATATTACCTTTTTTATTTATAATCGAAAAGTAATTATAATAATATTGTATACTAGCTGATGCCCGCGACTTCGTTCGCGTGGGGTTCGCTTTTGAGCAAGCTTTCTTCAAATGACATATCCTCCATCCTCTGTACTTGGTGATTTCTTTTGGGACAGAGCTATCAAATTTGTCATTGACGGTTGCTTTTGCATCATATTATCTACACGTTTAATGGTGGTTGAGATTGGGGTTCGAAGTATGATTTGAAATTCAATAGAATTGAATTCAAAATACCATTGTTGAAAAAATTAACCTGACTTTAAAGAAATTTACTTACTTTTTTTATAAATTTAATTAGTGGTGAAGATACTGTATCCACCTCGATATTTATTTCATTTAATTGATCATTTTCATTTTGAGACATTTTTTTTAAATTCCCTTTTCCCGGGATTCCTACTCGGGTTTCCGGTGCTAAATGCGGAAACCTTTAATATAACCAAACTAATAAATAAATAATAATACGAAGACAGTCCTTAAGAAGCAATAAAAGCAATGTCGAATAATCGTAATTCTGTAGAGAAAGGATGGATGAAAAGGTGAAATAAACGATCTCATTAGAAATACTTTTTCATATAATATTTCAATAATACATTTTCTATTTTTATAATATAGTTCTTTAAAAAAAAAAAATACAAAAAAAAAAATTTCCTTTCAACTTCAGATTCGAACTCGCATCTGAAGTTACGCAATGGGCCTGCATATCCACTATTCTACGACTACTTATATCGGAAATGGCGAAATAATCAAAGTATTTCATTTACATATCAAACTGTGATTGACATATGACAATTCGAAAAAATTCAACGCGAGTCAGTTTGCATTGCAATTTGGTGATATGGTGCCTTTAAAATTATTTTTAAATGATGATAACTTTTCTTTCTGAGAACCGATTTCGATAAAACAAAGCCTATATGTTGCCCCGGGCTTTACTTAAAATATTTGTGTAAATTGCATGAAAATCCGTTCAGTATCTTCGGAGATTAGCGTGAACAAACAGACAGACAGACAGACAGACGGACAGACAGACAGACAGACAAGAATCTTAAAAATTGCATTTATGGATTCTGCTACCCTTCTTTTATCACCCCTTTTAATTTCTGGTAAAAATATTTAGTGAAGCGTAATTTCGATCCTACTCTTTTATTATATGTATATATATATATATATATATATATATATATATATATAATATATATTAAAAAAGCTAATTGTAAGCCAAGTTATGTGAATACCCAAATGTAAATGAATGTTCTATCTATCTATCTATCTATCTAAACCAAACTATAATAAGAAATAACTGATCAAGCAAATAGAATTTCTTTTTTTTTTTTAGAATTCCAATTCAATGGATTCAAGTGGCTCAAGTAATAAAATCACTTTTATCCGAATGCAATCGAGTCACAAAGACAAGTCTAGATGTTCAAAAGCCCACTTCTCATACTTCTGTTCCCTTTGTAAGCTTTGATGCAAAATAAAATTATAATTTCCAATAGGATTGATTGTGGCTTACTCTTGTACAAAGTTTTCCCATTAAAAGTTTTGCCTGTTACAGAATCTTTGAATAACATTTTATTCTGTCGGTTATCAGATTATGCCAATATTATTATTTTAAGTCATTGATATAGTATACGCAGTGGCGGGACCAAAAAGCCCAAAAGCCCGGCTTGTCGGGTTTAATGTTATACCAGCTGTTTCCATTAAATATTTATACTATTTAAAAATCCGCATTTTATGATTTTTTAATGTATATTTGGTGAGTTCGTAAAACATATTTCATACTGCTAAGTGATTATGACCAGATTTTTTTCTAAATTTTTGACAAAAAAATTATTTGATCACATTTTCTCAAGTCCTTCTTAAGTCCATGACCAGATTTTTTTCTAAATTTTTGACAAAAAAATTATTTGATCACATTTTCTCATGATTTGACCCTTTAGGTATTAGGCAAAAGGTTACGGTACAAAGGGTGCCAGGTTCTTTTTAAGCCATTAGTAAAATATTTTGAGACTGTGCTATGTTAAATTAAGTAAACCTTATAATTCTTATTGAAATATATCTTAAAATAAGTAAACGTTTAGAAGTATTTTTGAATTGTTAATTTTTAAAGCTGCCACCGGCTCAGACTCTTGTAACTACCTTTAAGAGCCGGAAATAAACTCAGAGACTCACACTTTAAGAGTCAATATTTTACAATACAAAAAATGAATACTTTTTGAAATATGACCGGAAGCCCGAACACGAACAACTTGCAAGAAAGTATTCGATAATAGTAATTTATATAATATATCTAATGTCGTTATTAAAACTATACAAATATTATATTATAATAACTAGCGACCCGTCCCGGCTTCGCACGAGTAGTAGAGCATATTATACCTACATGTTTTGTCTGTCGTAGACATAGGTCGTAGAGTAACATCAGCTTGATGCGTCTACTACGTGGATATTATCGTATCAAGCGAGTCTCGTCCGCGTCATCGGTGTGAGAAACGCGCTTGAATTTATTTTCACCCACGTTAATTTTTGTCATAACTTCTAAGATATTAATTTAAAGATAATAATATTGTGCGTGAAATGCTTACAGTAACTAACGTGTTTTAATTGATAAGGATTAATACTGTATCAGTCTAAATAGTTTTCCAATTACCATGTACGTGACCATTTTTTAGAAGATTGTATAATGGTATATGCCATCGCGGACTATTTAGTACTAGTAATAATGCAACTGTCATTGCGTAAGTATAATAATCATCAATCTCAAGTTACTTTATTATTGTCAACAGATAAGCGGCCTTAGATATGAGACACAACTCAGGACATTAAACCAATTCCCGGAGACACTACTGGGGGATCCAGCGCGAAGGATAAGATACTTCGACCCCCTTCGGTAAGAACTCTTAAAGAAACTTCATTGATAGTCTGCCTAAGCCCTAATTATAGGGTAATTGCCCATAATACAGATTGCTTAAGAGACCATTTATATCCTGATGGTGATAATGATTGCTTTGGTGCATTCTGGTGCACCTTAAGTGATGCGCACAATGTGTTACCTTCACGTTTCGTTTCTATCCACGATGTTGATTTATTAAAAACCTTACCCTAAGAAAACACCGTAGACACATACATCAACATTGGTCACAAAAAAATAGTGATTACACAATCGCGTGAACAGATGAGTGCGATATTATAAATATTCTCGATCAGAAAGGGCATAAAAAGTTAATCAGCTACTTGTAACGTACCTCGATCAGATCGGGGACGTTCTTCAAAGGGACAGGTCATAAGTACTCAAAACCGACGAGTATGTATGAAAGCATTGATGACAGTGAAAGAAGCGAAAGTTGTATGTAAGGATCGGAGAATATGGAATGCCGTGATCTCTGCCTACCCAAATGAGAAAGAGGCGTGATGTATACGTATGTATGTATAAGGGATGTTACGGAGTAGGGATGTAACGGAAGTGGTTTTATCGGAACCGAATTCGGAATCGGAGTTTATAAATTTGGTTTGTCGGAACCGAAATCGGAACCGGAACCGGAATCGGAACCGGAACCAGAATCGGAGGCAGAAGCAAAAGAGAGATGTGTAATGGAATAAATCAGTTTCATTCATAAAGGTTCAAAAAATAAAACACCTTCCTAGTTGTTGAAAATAAAAATAAACGAATTGACTTAAATTTTATACCGTAGTAAATTAAATCAAATGGCACTGATCGTGGCCGCCGCCGCCACTGTGCTTCGACCTCCGATTATAACCTCCGATTAAAATTTATCGGAACCGAAATCGGAATCGGATGTGCAAAATCAACCGGAAGTTCCGACCTTTCGGAACCGGAATCGAAGCTCCGTAACATCCCTATTACGGAGCTTCGGTTCCGGTTCCGAAAGGTCGGAACTTCTGATCGATTTTGCACCTCCGATTCCGCGGCTGCGGTCTGCACTATTTGATTTAATTTACTACTGTATAAAATTTAATAAAATCGTTTATTTTTATTTTAAACACAGGAAGGTGTTTTATTTTTTGAACTGATATCAGTTATGACTGATGAATAATGTTTGTAATTTTATTTTATTACATATCTCTCTATTGCCTCTGCATCCGATTCCGGTTCCGGTTCTGATTCTGGTACCGGTTCCGGTTCTGATTCCGGTTCCGACAAACCAAATTTAAAAACTCTGATTTCGAATTCGGTTCCAATAAAACCACTTCCGTAACATCCCGAGTAAGTATGTATGTATGTAAAAACTATTAGTGAACCAGACAGATGTATCTGCCCCATGACCCTCTGAACATAATCTCAATAGATAATTTTCTTTCAGAAATGAGTACTTCTTTGATAGAAACAGACCGTCTTTCGACGCCATCCTGTACTACTACCAGAGTGGTGGTCGACTCAGGCGACCCGTCAACGTCCCTCTCGATGTCTTCTCAGAGGAGATTAAGTTCTACGAGCTCGGAGAACAGGCCACCAACAAGTTCCGGTAACTATTCATCATCATCATTAAATTATCCTCTGGTGTGACAGATGTTCATTGCCATCGGTGTATTAAAAAAAGATCTAAAATCTACCCTCATTTTCTTATGTATAGCTGAGATGTATTATCTTTTCTACATAGAGTGATAACAAAATCATTTTTTTCACCGTCTACGATAAAATCGTCATGATCGTAGAACAACGATAGTTCTGATTTTTTACGATTTCAGTTTTAATGTATAAAAATCTTAAAAAAATGGCAATTCTCAACAGAACAAATAAAATATTGGAGTTTGATAAAAACAATCAAGTTATTGCCTAGAATACCAGCGGTTCTGCTTTTTCAACGCAGTACAAAAACGCGTATTATACCTTCATTGTACTACGTCGTCCCCTCGGCACGGTAATTAGTATAAAATTAAGATTAAAAAGACACCAAACATAATATTGCCGAGTTTGAATCCGAATAGATTAGCCGTGTTTTAATATGCATAAAAAACGACTTATCAATCTTTGAAACGCTCTCCTGTAAAGAAGCCGTTTTGCAGATCCTCCATTGTTCTACGATCATGACGAAATGTTCAAATTTCAACTTGGGCAGTTTTCACAACCAAATTAAGTAACATATAGTATAGTAACAATATTAATTATAGTAAAACTACATTCCAAAAAGAAAAAAGGTTATCAGTTTAATATTTTCTGGGAACTAAGCTCTTAAATAAGTATAAAAAACTTTGTTGCATCAGGGATTAAAACTCATATATTCCATTTGCTACCTCTTTAATCTCCTTCAAATTAAAAATTAAGCGTAAGTATTATTCCGGTACACACAAGTGTTTCTCTTTTGTTTAAAATTATTAATTTCTTAGTAGTCCGATCAGCAATTGAACGAACAAGTAATTATTTTAACGATCAAGCGCTCATTAGTTCAACAGCTCTATTCGCGTCAAGCATTGACCAGTCAATTCAAGTTTGTTCAATTAAAACGTTTACACGATTTTCGTTGAAACAATATTATAGTCATTGGAGTTTAATTTATATTTTTATCACACACAATGAATTGTGATTAACAATACGTTTATGTTACAGCGAGGATGAGGGATTCATCAAAGAAGAGGAAAAGCCTCTGCCCTCCAATGAACGTCAGCGCAAAATCTGGCTGCTCTTCGAATACCCTGAGAGCTCCCAGGCTGCACGCGTCGTCGCCATCATCTCAGTGTTCGTGATTCTCCTCTCAATCGTCATTTTCTGCCTCGAAACGCTCCCAGAATTCAAACACTACAAAGTCTACAATACCACCACTAATGGCACTAAGATTGAGGAGGACGAAGTTCCTGATATTACTGATCCATTCTTCTTAATCGAAACCCTCTGTATCATCTGGTTTACGTTTGAGTTGATAGTGCGGTTCTTAGCATGTCCGAACAAATTTAACTTCTTCAGAGACGTGATGAACATAATAGATATTATAGCTATTATTCCCTACTTCATCACGCTTGCTACCGTCGTTGCTGAAGAAGAGGACACGCTAAATCTACCGCGCGCTCCGGTCTCACCTCAAGACAAGTCCACCAATCAAGCAATGAGTTTAGCGATCCTCCGAGTGATTCGCCTTGTCCGAGTGTTCCGGATCTTCAAGCTCTCTCGTCATTCCAAGGGTCTGCAAATTTTAGGACGCACCCTCAAAGCGTCTATGCGAGAACTCGGACTGTTAATATTCTTCCTCTTCATTGGTAAGTTAACAAACGTTAATATTAATTGTACGCCTATGTACAAAATGTCAAATTATTTAAATGCATTGCACAATTTAAGACAAGTCAAATTAATTATTTGGATTCCCATGCCTTTTTTCAAGATTATAGTAATTTATTATGTTGAAGAAATGAGTTTTACATCGCCTGAAGAGATTTGGCCTAGCGTGGTGCTGAGCAGCGCGGGTGGGCCGCAGACAAGCGTGCACAACATGCTTTATGTTCGCAGGGGTAGTTGTTTTCTCCAGTACCGTATATTTCGCTGAAAAAGATCACCCTGATTCAAATTTCTCATCTATACCTGATGCATTCTGGTGGGCCGTTATAACTATGACCACGGTTGGCTATGGGGACATGAGGTAATTCACGTGACACGACCCGTCCCGCGCCTGCTCCTAACCGCCTCCACTCTTCATATGTCCCACTGTATGCGCCTTCATGTGTGCTTAAAGGTGTGGTGCTGTTTTCATCTGCGGTGTACTTCGCGGAAGCGGGAAGCGAAAATAGCTTCTTCAAATCGATACCTGATGCGTTTTGGTGGGCGGTCGTTACGATGACGACCGTAGGATACGGAGACATGACGTATGATTCAGCGAATACACCCTTATCATTTTACTATTTACGTCGATTCATTTCATCGTTTTTCCTTTTTTGAAGTTTTTGTCATACATTTAACTACCACATACACGAGCTTTTGTTTGATTTTAATTTTGGTTCGCTTAAAATGAACTCTATTTAATTATTGTTATTTTATATTCGCACGTTCATGTCATTATTGAGTATTATTTTGTGTTATGTCTATTTATATTCTACCTGAATCTATTTTACACATAGCACATCCGTATAATTACCACTACGTTTGTTTATATTTGATAATAATTGAAGGTTTAATCGCAGATATAACAATCGCCCTTTCCAAATCGTAATCATTCGAACAGAATCGCTTTTGTTGTTAACATTTCAACCAGATTGTTTATGTGCAAATCTTGTTGAAATGGTGTAATTCTATACTAGCTATGTAACTAAATGTTTCTCCCCATCCAATGCTTATGCTTCAATGTTTCCAAATATTTCCAAAACTTTTCCAAATTGTTGTTGTGAAAGTGAAAGTTATAGATACTTTATTAATTTTAAACTACAGCTTATCGAAAATGGTTTAAATAAAATGTATTATTAAAAAGAAAAGTGTTATAAAACATGGTTAATTACGCAGATCGTCGCTTATGTGTAAAATGGGATCTTAGGCATTAGCTTCGTCTCATATCGTCGTCGTTTCTCCATTATTAACTATCACACCATTTTCGATAGACTTTTATTTACATGTACGATTTGTGTTAGCCAACAGTGCATGTTTGAATCCGTTTTAGGTTTAATACAATTTGTTATTACTATGTTATGTCCAAAAATAACAGGCTCTTAGCTTTGAATTATATCAACACATGGTAACTGCAATGCGAATAATTTGTTGATATAACTCGATATAACTGCATAGATATTTGTCTATTTTTGGGCATACTGCTGGCGATTTCAAGCGTCGCGATAAATATCTGCTGGCGAGAATGTACGATGACGAATGAATGGTATTGCAGTGCGAATTTAAAATAATTAAACCTAATAGTGGAGCTAATAGGGTATGTATTTCTGCATGACCATAATCATCTTCAGTAGTATCATTGATTATAAGTGTTCACCTCGAATCTGGGGAGTATGATAATGTGAGAACTCATTTCATTAGGCCTGTTGGTGTGTGGGGAAAAATCGTGGGGTCACTGTGCGCGATCGCTGGTGTGCTCACTATCGCGCTGCCAGTACCCGTCATCGTATCCAACTTCAACTACTTCTACCATCGCGAAACGGATCAGGAGGAGATGCAGTCCCAGAACTTCAATCACGTGACCAGCTGCCCATACTTGCCGGGAACCATGGGAGAACCATACTTAGGTTAGTCCAAACACCTCAGTTTCCTTTTGAATTTTTTTCTCAATTTTTTTATTAATTTGATTTAAACGTTTCTGTTTGCTTTATTTTTTGATTTATTTCTTTATTATTCATATTTTCAGGAAGGGACGATGAACGCGACGAATGAGCATGAGCATATGAGCATTGACTGTTTAGTGATGTTTTAGTTAAATTGAGACTTTAAATCATCGAAAGAGACGATTCTTGTGATATTATCGAATAAGACACAATGACGTGTTGATGTAAATATTAGTATTAAGTGTTGTAAAAAGCGGTAATAAAACATATTTTTTGTTCTAGTTATGTTTGCGACATATTTATTTTTAAACGTTTTAAGGCGACGCTCGTTTTAGAACACTTGGAAACGACGCGAGTCTGTTTACTGTTATATATATTTTACGTGATAGTGGTATTGACAAAATGTTAGTAAAAGACTGATATTCTTAATTAGCGATATGATATATTAATAGTAACTAATTTCGCGAATCGCATTAAAGAGATTTCATTGACTTGACATTAGTGAGTTCTCAATTCAAACCAGATAAATATTCAGAAGGCTATTCAGGATTCATGCCATTTTAGTATTTTACAAAAAATATATAGTATACCTTTAAACTTAACCAATATATAGCCACACAGTATTATTGCAATAATAAATTGCAATGAAAGCTATTTATTGTCTTCAGTAGTTTTAGATTAAACTACATTGCGATTGTAGTAATATTTGGAACAGTCTGGGAAACCGTAAGTTGTTTTTAATATTTTTATTTGCTTGGTTTTTCATGGTCTTTAATAATTTACTATCATTATTTTACTTATTTATTTCTCTTATTTAACGTTATTTTCTTATTAATAATTAACACACTTTGAACCAAATTAACCTTAGATTAATAATAATAATTGATCTCTGCGCGCTACGACTAGATACCGCGCTATAAAGATAAAACAGGTTCCTGAATGCGGCAACTCAATATTGTAGTGTGTGTAAAACACTGAGATTTTAGGATTATATTATTTTACTGTGCTTATGACGATTCATACAATACTTACTGATGGTATGTGATGCCAGTATCTTTCTTGTTTCTTGCAGTATTATTTTCATTTTTATAGTATGACTACGCAAACCCGCATTTTGCTTCGGCGGTACGGCGTAGTATTTGTTGCCGCATTTTTCAAGCCGCCGACGATATCTAGTCGTAGCGCGCGGAGACCAATTAACATTATGATTATGTAACTAAAATACCTACTATACGGTAAGTTTTGTTAAGATATTGAATCTATCATCTTCAAGAACAAAATCACAAAAACGGCGTTTTATTTCACGTAGTGCTAATTTGACCCAAGGTGGTAAATAAAGCCTATTTGAGAGAAGCCCACATTTAGTTTAAGAGTTATGTCACAAAGTCTAACTAAAGTGCAATCGGCTTCTTATTATATAGACCTCCGCTGCATTCATAGGTTTCCGGCGTCGTTGCTAAGCCCACAATGTTGTTAGTATAGAGCAAACCGCGAGCATTACACTCGTAATCCGATTTGTACTCTGTGGCAACACCAGGCCGATGCTAAATGCGATATAAACCTCCATAAATGTCATAGCGTAACAAGATTATACGTCTTTGCTTCTAATTTGTCGACTGTGCTCCATTTTGCATCGGTGTCTGTGGAAAAAGTATTTTAATCTTGGCTTCCCTAGAGTAGAAAAAGTTATACAGAGAGATTAATATGTTATGAAGTGAGTCACACAGTGACCATGTCTAGGTCCTTGATCGATTAAACATGTTAATATATCCGTTAATTAGTCATTCATTTTATCCTTCTACCTACATATGTTTTCTGAAGGAAGATAATATAAAAAGTATGATATATGATTATAATACCAAGTCGCTTTTTGATGGTTAAAATGACCTATTTAATTTACTAGAATAATCAAAATTTTAAAAAACATAATATATTTTTGAAGATAATCAAACTATGATTAATGAAATTAATTTCTCCAAAGAATAAGGTCAAGTGTAAAGGAGACCGTCATGCAGAAGTAAGGGTGTTCTACGGACACGAAAAACTGTACTAAATTGACAGCGATTTCGTTCACGATCAGGAGATAAACATTTCCTGACTCAGTCTGCTAATTACCATGTCAATAAATTTCTAATATTTGCTATAAATGCTAATGTATTGCTATAAAAAATGTAAATAACCAACGCTAATAACAAAAATAACGCTAGATTTTCAAAAGACCTAAGCTAGAGTTCCACTTGCAAATTGGTAATTAGTCATTCGTAATATCCCATATAGTTTCAGGACCAATCAAGAAGAACTCCGTAAGTGACGAGTCTTCCTCGGATATGATGGAATTAGAAGAGTCAGCTCTAGTGACTGACCCTCATTTGGAGACCAACTTACGTCGGTTACGGGAGGAAGAGCGGATGCTACTGGAACAGCAGTCGGCAATGGAAGCTGCTGCGAACAGTGATGACATCGCAGCTCTTGAACTTCTTGATGCTTTGCGTCTGAATCAGGTGGGTCAATCTAATAATTAAGAGGGCTCATAATTTAAAGTAATTTTTTTTAAAGCTGAGCGATTATATTGATGATTGTTTATTTAAGTCTGATTAGTGTTCTATCGTGTGTTAACACTAAAAATTTACTTATTATTTCATACAGGTTCATTAAAACTCTAAGAAGCTTACGATATTTAGTTCAAGTCAGTGTTTAGTAGTTAACTTGTCTTAAAAAACTAATTATATAAACAAAAAATATACAACCGGGCCCGCAATAATTCGACGCATTGCTTAAGGAAAGGTGTTCCAACAGAATCAATAAACGCTTCCTTAGAGTTAACTTCACTATTCCGAATTCATCAATTGTGTCTTTGAAAGTATAAAATATCGTCAATGATTTATCAGATAAAACAACATGAATTGATGAGGCAACAAGCTGCGTTGGCAAAACGCAACGCACGCGCATTGGGCATTGACTCCGCCCGCCGAGACCAGCGCAGACGTGCGCCTTGCAACGTCCGCGTCAACCACCTCCACGGCGCATGCGCACCTGACTCCATAGAAACAGACGTCTGACCTACGGGTAATGTATCTGAATAACAAATGAATCTATACAATTAGGTGTGTCTCAACAATTATTATGACCAAAATATATAGGTTAAAGTAAATTGATGTCAATCAGACCAATCTAAGATTGTACTAGCTCTAAAACCCTGTTTAGTACTCTAACATTTCATACAAATTAATAAAGACGTGTGCTTAAAATTATTAACATTTTAAAATACATTCGGCTAAGTAATCGGATTAGCGCCGAGAGTCGTTAACTATAAGTATGTGTTGAACGTTTTACTTTTGCAAAACTCAGGTAAAAATAAATAATGATGCTAAAGTATTATAATTGGCCATCTTTACGTGCTTCATGAAAATTAAAATATTATTCAGACTCTCTTAGTTCAAAAAGAATTTTATATTCAAGCCATTTAGGTTTATGACTAACATTGAAAAGCATGAAAAATATCCATTTGATATTATAATTAAAAGTTTTCTTACAAAAGTTGTAGTTAAACGTTTGAAAAAGGTTATATAATTTCCAAGACCGCGAACCGATAACAATGTCAGTCTATGTTATCGAAATGAGTGGCAGTGGTAGCATACCATTGAACGGATAGTAAGGCTCGTGTTGCAGGCGAGCTTCGATCGGCGGTAAATGGATACGTAGCGAGGCGATCGATACGTGCTGCGGCAGCCGCCGGTTTGCAAAGCTCCGCCCCACACGTGCTCGCCCCGGTTCACCCTCCAACTCACCCCGCTCGCCCGCTTACCCCTGCTCCGTTCTCGTCTCAGCTGCTCTGCGCTGCCCTCGTGCCCCACTCTACAGATATTAAAAATTTACATCCCCGCAAAACTGCGGAGTGGGCACAACTTTCGCGGTAGCGTCTAACATATTATCAGAAAAATGAACGCTTTATGCCTCAACTTGAGACAAAAAAACTCATCTCAGAAAAGTCCTTACATTTTTAAATACCTAAATAGATACGTAGCTAAGCACAACGGTACATTCAAACACGAACATCATAGTACTTCGAACATTAATGCATTTTTTTGGTTTGTTCAGTTGAAGTAGAAGTACTCGTACACCATCCCGCGGGAAATTAAATCTGTAAGTCGAAAATGATTTAAGCATGACGTTTCCACTGGCATTTCATTGAACTGGGCTTATGAGATTTCCATGTCTCCTTGTACAGTATCCTGTGGTCGTAAATGAATAATGACGCAATCTCTAAGTGAGTATTCATTGAAAGGCCAGCATTAGGACACGCTAGCTATAAGATTCCTGCTAGTGCTGTCTTAAAACTGATATTACCCTATCTTCCCTTCATGTTCTTCACTTCCTTTTCGTTTTATGTAAATCATGAAAGCGTCTAAAAATGTCTACTATATCTGAGACGAGTGTTCGAGTTATTTCGATGCAAGAGGACTGGTTGCTAACTAGTGCTCCATTTATAAATAATATTGTTCATTTTTATAGACGTTTTCGTGTCATTAGACTCCCGACGAATTGGGAATATCTGTCGTTTGATATTCGTTGAATATTATAATTGAATTTACGTGAGCTAAAATTGTGAAGAACCTTTTCGAAGTACATACTTGAATTATCAAGCTTATCTTGAAAATATTTTATTTTTTTACAGAATGCTAATACGATAGCTTTGTTTTAGCCACCCTTATAAACTGTAAAATGAATGTCTCGAAGGTAATTGTACTCATTCGAACGATAGGTATGGTTTTAGTAATCGTCGGGGGTTTTGAATGGAAATCGGTCCTTTTCCTAACATTTTACTGTAAACCTGTTCCAAAACCAGTATGTGCTGTTTACCAAAATGTCTGTGTTTTCTTTATCTGAACTGTTTGTCTTATATATGTATATATTTATCACTAAACGTCTTCCGTCTTATTACATGTTTAGTGCGTAATGCATCCACCGTTTTCCTGTGAAATTGACGTTCACCCGATGTGTTGTTGCTCAAAATTCGCATGACCTTCTCGATTACGGCGCGAGTTGTCAACGTTTACGACGTTTGGTTACTTTTACGATGTACATTCTGTGCATTATTAAAGCCTTATGGCCTCACTCAGAAATAACGAAGTCAATGAGTGATGAAAGTGTGTTTTTTTATGATATAAGAAAATACTATAAAACAATTTTTGAGTACGGTGCAGTATCCTAATATATATCTATTCTGTTTTTGTCTTACTTAACTATACATTTTAATTCAAACAAAGCCGTTCGGAATCGTAAACTCTACTCGGCATTAATCGAGACAATTGGCAATTATTGATGTACCCTACGTGGCAGTATCCTGTAGACAATATACATATATCATGGCTTTATATAATTTTGTTGTTGTGTATGGGTTTCCAGATAAGGCGAGTCGGGAAGCAGCTAGCGGAGTGTGGCGTGGACGGCTACCAGCTCGCTCGCCACCAGCATGCCACGTCTGACCCTATCGTCTCCCCACTCGACCTAACCGCGGATGGGTGTTCCCTCGAGGACTTTATGTGCTTCTACTACAACAATTAGTTAGAAAAGTAGCCTCCGATATTATTATAGTCTAATGCTTGTACCATATGAGACCAGAATTAGTGATAGTTCAAAGATTTATTTCCATCTTAGATTACAATACCTGCAGACGATTTGCAATTATCAAGTATATGTAAGGACAATGTTATTTCAAGCTATGTCACCGTTAACAAGTCTTTCGGTTGGCAAGTGATAGTGAGAAATTTAATAAGATGATGGAAAACCTCCAACCATGGAGTGTCAGGAAAGGAAGACAATATAAACGATTGTGATTAAAGAGCCACAAATACGGTTAAACGCCAATTCATTTTGCTTGGATCCAAGGTTGAGCCTTCATGTCAAGTACTTATGCTTGGCCTTTTTGGTTTTAAAATGTCTTTGGGGTCCTTTAAGACAGTCGATGGTTAATTTAACTGACGTCCGTAGTTCTCCGGGACTTCTAAGCTAATAAAAGTTACTATGTGTAGAACGAAAGACGCAGGGACGAAGTCACAGCACTTTAAGTAATATTGTCAAAGTAACATATTGATAATTGCAATTCATTTTCAGGAATACTAACATTATGGAGAGATAGCGCATTTCACGTGTAGCTGAAATAACCAGGGTTGATTAGTCAATTTTAAATCACATATTGTAGAATGCTTCAGACACCTTATACTAGAGAGAGATTTAACAAAATAAAAACTAAATCAAAAAATTTAAGGAAATGTTTTACTTATCAATCGTCAATTTACAGCTAATGAAAAAGTTTAGGGTCACCCTCAAGTTTGTCTATTAAAACCCTATTACACCAAAAAATGTTAAAGTCTATGAATGAAAATGACCAGTCGCCCAACAACTGAGCCTAAAATTTAAAAAAAATCAGGACATAACCTACCATGGAATAATTCGAATGATTTTTTTCAAATAACATCGAAAACAGAATATATTTAAAGAAAAAGCATAAGACTCTCAAAAACTTTTGCAAATGCCCACCATATCATAGTTCATAGTTATAAGAAATTTCGTAATAATACTTATATTTGTAAGGAATAGATATAAAAATTCTTCTGTCATAATATTATTTATACATTTAAAAAGTAAGGCTTTTTACAGAAAATATAAAAAACAGACATTTGTTTGTACCAATAAATATGCACACACAAAATTTAAATTATTTTAAAGTTTTTTACGTCAAAAAATGATTGAGCATAACTATTACTAACTAAAACGTTAACTAAAACCACCCTAGTGGCCATTTATGCAAAAAATCTCTATGAAAAAATATTATATAGACTAAACAATAGGTACAATCCCAAAACTATAAATCTTGAATCAAAAATCTTAAATATTTTTTCGTCTTTTTCCACGTCTATAAACATTACAACTAATGCATTTTAAGACAGAATGTGGATTATTAAACAAAGCTCCAAGAGAATATGAAGACCAGAACAATAATTATCCCAAAACTATCATTGAGTAAAAAAAAATAACATATCTTCAGAGTTCAGTATCGCGACACGTTTATTTTATTATTTTTTTGACTACTTTAAGGTTCACGCTGCAATGTCTTCATAATGCTTTAGTATAGTATTAAGGATGGAAATAAATTATTTTAACGGCTTATACTGCTTCAACACTTTACACACTTCGACACTTCTGTAATATTAGGAATTGTTCTTCAGAAATATGTAATTGAAATAGGCCTATGTTATGAATTCATTAGATGGTACAATTATAGGACACAGATGTACAAGACAATATTAAGGATGTGACAATAGCTAGGCAAATACGTCTGCAATACTCGGACTATGGAAATCACTTGAATTACTGACGACAGCGTAGAAGAAAATGTATCGCTTTGAATATATCATTGCCACAAGATTTATTGATACCGAGTTGATATCATATTAGAATTTTAACGGATCAAATTATGACGAATCATGCCTGTAGATACAATACCTTTGTCGTTGAATTAACTGTTACAGAACGTCCGAAAAGCGAGTATATTGTCCAGAAAATCGTTGATCAGTGTATTCAAATAATATGTTATAATGGACTTTTGTTGGAATGGGAATTTTTGTGTATCAACGATGACATTGGAAGACAATATGCCGACATCAACTAGCAAAGTGGGGTTGACCTAGGCAAGTTTTAGTGCTAGTCAATGGACATAAATTCTTATTAAAGTTGCAAACGGCTGAGTATAAAACATTTATAATAGCGAAGATATATTGACGTTCTGTGCGAATACATTCAATACTTACGAGTATATTTTGACAGAACGTGTCGTTTTGATGCGGCGGTGCATAAAGAGATGGCTTTGGCGAGGCATTTACAACGAGGTTGCAAACCTCGTGTGGTAATACATTAAATTTATGTTAAATGTTGTAAACCTGTAAGCGAAATCCGCTAATCTTTGTACTTGTAACAGCCTCGGCGATCACTTACCGTAGAGTCTATAGATATATCAAGTATTTGGTGTTGTATTATTTATAAGTGTGTTCATATTTTATTAATTTATGGAAAGCAGATGGTTGTGACAAGATGGAAATAATAATTGCATATCCCGGTAAATTTATTAAAAACTCTGACAACTGATGACTTTGGATAAATCGTTATAATCAAAGTGGATCCGTTAATCTACATTTGTCAAAAACATTAAGCAATATCTCATATCAGCAAGCTTGCCAAAACTATAAAAAATATTGCCTTAAATTATTTCTATAATTCCTATATCAAAAAAAAACTTAATATAAAAAAGAACATCATGTTATCATTCAGAATTTTTAAATTATTCGCTTGCTTTAATACATACATATCGTGTAGGCAGAAATGTGTGAATTATATTTAAAATCTTTGAGATTTTATAATCGCTGTTTTGCCACTTAAACACATTGTCAATTTTCTTGGAATAGTTGGATTTGGATGATTTATAGGTACTCTTGTGATTATTGGATATTTCAATATGAAACAAGAAATCGAGATGGTTACTTTAAAGTGCATTCTTGCATTGCATAATACACTTATCACTATTGCAATTTTATCTTAGTTCCACTTTCACAAGGTTTCCTATAAATCAAAACGACGGCCATTAGATGTAGTGGATGTTCAATGATAATTTCACCATATCATTATACATGTCATAGCGTTAAACATATTTGTCTTAGATTAAAGTAGATATAGGGATAAAATAGTATAAGATCTAATAATTATTATTCGTGTCTCATTACTATTTCCATATTGCCTGTAAATAAAGACGATTGACGTCAATTCAAAATTGGATTAATTTTAAATGTAACTGAAGCTAAACATTATAAATTATGATATCGGTGTTAGGAATACTAATATGATGTTACAATATAAAGAACAGAAACTAATATAATAGATTACTGTTATAGATTCCAAATTAATTTCTGGCTTCCCTCAACCTGTATCAACCTAATATCTGTAGACAAAGATTAGTAATATCACATATCATAATTATGAAGTAACCCAATGCGTATGAAGTAACATAATGCGTGTTCGAAGTCTCCCGCGGCTACCTTCTCATACTATTACGCTCAGTGGGAAATCGCTAATGCTGACCGTGCGTGCCGTAACCATCTGGGGTTTCTGATCCGATATCCTACTTGTGAACTTGCAACACGCACCGTGATTGCAGTCCGTAGTGTCCGGTAATATAATGCACAGTAAAGCTGGCTTCCCACGGTCCGCGATTCTACGGATGATCACGCACAGCCGACGACCACGGACGGCAACGCACACAGACAGGGCTCTTTCAATGGTGCGTGTCGGTATCGGTATGCTCATAGATATCCAAGAAGAACCAAGCAACACATTCTTCAATTTTTGTAGGATGACTTCAAGTGATTTCAATACCTTCTGAATAAGTCCAGTTATATCAAGGAATGATACCAACATGCGAAAATATATTCCTGTTCAAGAACGCTCGCTCTGTAGATAACTTATCACTAACTGTGCCAGTCCATTCCTCAAACTTCTATAATGCTTCCTTTGCTGCTAAAGCTGTTCGACTGTGGAATTCTCTCCCTGCATCAATTAGAAAAGCTCAAAGTCTTGATACCTTCAAGAATCTAGTAAAGTCCCACTATCTTGGTCTTTAATTGTTTTTCATTTGTTGGCATTGTTGACATTTCAGTATGTAGTGTTTAGTTTAGTTATATAATAATTATGTTTTATTTTTAATTTGTTTGTGCCTATAATCGCAGCCCTACCTAACTAATATATGATTGTTTCCTATTATGTATGGTTTGCCTGGAAGAAATCGCTGCCTAGCGATAAGGCCACCAATATGTACTTGTCTAGATTAGTTATGTTTGTAACATTTTTTTTTATTTTTTTTTGGTACAATAAAGAATATAATAAAACGGTTTGCAATTGCACTCAGATTTTTTCACCGCACCTTTGAAGTTACCGCCTCGCGACGGATACCGGCGCACCGCCACAGACGCCCTGTGCTTCCACGGACGAGACCCTTCCCACGGTGTGTCGTGCGAGCTGGTCCGCGATATGACGGACCGTGGCAAGCCAGCTTTAAGCTTGTTTACCGCGGTCGGTCATATCGCGGATTCTACGGATCATCATGCACAGCCGACGACCACGGACGGCAACGCACACAAACAGGGCTCTTTCAAAAAGAAGTAAGAAGTACGCCGTTGCGTGTTGGTGGCCACGCACGGTATCAAACGCTAATATCATTCGTTGTGGGAAGCCAATACTGATAATAATTTATTCTCCACACAAATTTTGTATAACCAAATGTCACTATAACCCTGCTTATTTAGTTACTAAGTAATTGTTCAGTCAGATAAGTGTTAGAGCGATGATATTCAGATAGTTTGTATACATAGGCCTAATTTCGTATGTATAAACAAATCTGAAGCGTTTGAAAACGAAGAAACGGTTATAACTAGTTGTCAATACCAACAACTAAAAACTATTCATGAATGCAGGCACTTTCTCGCACGTGCTTTGCATTCGTTTACTTGACATCTAAACGAAGATTACTCGATCTTAATAATGTAAAATACACGGATTAGGCCCTAATAAATAGATAAATGTTTTAAGGATAAGTTGGCAAGTCTCCGAGGGTGTTACAAGGACAGGGAAACAATGTGTCAATCTTATCTATATGTGTTTAAGTGTTAGATTATATGTGTCTATATTCGTATACTCACTATCGCACGGGTCCACTGACTGACGAGATACAGGAATAAAATATGTATATTATGAAATTGGTTGGATATATCTTGTCGAGTGATTAATTTGAATGTATTAAGGACATTACTGTTAGAAGTACGTCCCTATGAAGTATGATGATATTCTTTTATTGTTTATCTTTGTAAAACTGCGAATTCTCATCAAAATCGTAGAAATTGGAAACTGTTCGCAGCAAATTTTAAAAGATTTTTGTGTTTAAATATGAATACTGATTCAGTCACATTGACAAGTCTCCGATTGGACAAAGTGAATTTAAAGGTTGAATGGGACTGTCCCATTGGGGCACTACTTATGTTGTGGCAATATCGAAGCTCAATTATATATCAGTATATCAATATTAGAAACTGCCCAGTAACCATTAAATTTAACTTTATCGAATCGTGACCTATGAACGGTTTTAAACAATTTGACAAACAAAAAGGATTGTTGCATTTTTTCAGCCATGTGAAAACAGTACCCATGTAATAATTAATATGATACTACAAAAATAACATTCCATTCTGTGACATACGAGTATTATTTGGCTACTATACTTTATAATCAAAAATCTACGGCATCGGGCTGAAAGAGTGCTAACATTTACATACATTCAAGTACTCAATATGAATTTGAAAAGAAAATTTATTTTCAAGAGCATAATTGTATTCTATGGAGGCGAGACTGACATACATTCCAAACACTATAATTATATAGTTTAGATAAAGTGGCGAAATGGATTGTGAATTACTCATGTTGGCCAAAATTGTATTTACGCAGTGACGCGTATTATAATTTTTGCTCAGTGTTACTAGTCGATATAATAATGAGTCATGGATTGTAGTCACGGACCCGCTGTGTATGGTATTACTGTTCGTTTCATTTATATCTTGGTATAGGTGTCGAGGTTAATACCGACTTTAAAGGCATGTAATATCGATTAAGAGTATGTAAGATCCTTATGAAGCAAAAATTGAGAATGATTGTGGAATAAAGTTACACTGAACTTTAAATAATACATCTCCTCGCAAATGTTAACTAAAAAGAAGTTATCCTGATGTAATTTCAAATTTTAAATTGATTTACAGTGAGAACATAGAATTTTGGGGTTCAAAAGGTCGAACCGAGGATCTATTGTATGACGTGACCGTATTGGAAAGTGAATACGAATAACTAGTGGTATTCAAGTTAAACTAACACAAATCTGTCAATTTTATGCAAAAATTAATGACAACAATTTCTCATACAACTCACAACTTTCTCACAAGTTATTCGCGCTCATTCTGTTCGACATTACAACTTTTAACAAAGATAGAACGAATTTAATCGGATATAATGATATAAAAGGAACGAACACAAAACCCAACTTCGTTTTAAATGGCTCCAAAAGAATCTTGAACATTTCTTTCTTTCAGTAAAGTAGTAAACCATTTACCTAGACTTCACCCAAATACAATGTTGTTTTCTGTTTCATAGCTAGGGCGAAGTTGGTCACTATTAAATGTATTAAGTCTGAAAAGACAGACTGTATATAATATGGTCTTTAGTAAACAACTGTAATCAGTAAAATTTTATCTGTGTTACTTTAAGATTTATAGTTAGGTATCTGCTACCTTCTAGTGTATGGTATATCTGTTTCGCTTGTGTAAATGGTCAATGTGTGAATGCTAGTTCACGTGAATTCCGAAACTTGGACGGGACCCGCCTTAGTTGCGACAGCTTGTGCTTCAACAGATTAAAAATAAGTAACTAAACGTTTATTACATTGACACAAAACATCTCTATTTTCACTAATGTATGAAAGATACTTTGACGTTACGAATTCTCTCCAATTATTTTGTAGTCATTATATTAATGAGATCATATATTTGTAAAATATTTTTTTCTGTTAACTAATTCTTATTTTAAGAATTTACCATTTTCACTGGCCGGAAGTTTTTCACTCGCGTCCTAAAAACATTAGATTTTGACGAACAAGTGTTATACTTTCGTCAAATTTAAAATTAACTTTTTACCAATGTTTTATTGGGTATTTAGACCCATATTATCTCAATGACTAATATATTCGCGAGCTATTTGTGCCAATGTAGTAAACGAACTAAGCAAAAATAATGAAATTAATTTCTTACACTTGCCCCTCTCCGTCCAGGACAAAGCGTGTTCATATTCTATCACTTAATTATATTTATATATAACCTAAAATTTATTTCTACAAATATTTGCGATATATGATATAAAAAAAATACTATCTATTCAGCTTCATCTTATGAATTATTACTTTATAACTAGGCTTCAGTTTTAAGGTAACATAGAATTTAAATAACATTTTTAAATTGCTTCTGGCTTATTTTACAAAAATTGCGTAATATAAGTGTGGAAATATAGACATACCTAATCTCTTACATACAATTTAAGGTTTTATAATGTTAAGAGCTTTTCTAGTATACTTAACAAGAGATCTTATGAGAGTATCAGAATTTTTCGCGGTATAACATTTCCATCCAGTATAATTAGATAATAGTTGTAAAATCAATGCGATAACTAGCTTCTATAGTATGATAAAATTAAACTAGGTTCAATTGGCGTTATTATTGTAATTGATATTTAAATTTTAATACTTGAACGTCCCGTCTTAAGCACATGTTTTTGAAAGCGAAGATTTTACCTTAAAATAAATTCTGTTACACATTATTTGATTTAAAGATTTATTTACAATAAAATATTGAAAAAAAAATTCAATGTTAATTATAAAATAAAAGAATACATGAAAAAAGAACAGGCTTATGTTGTGGTACCTACTACTTTTACCTAAAAATATTGACATTTATAAGTTACAATTCGAATACAGTTGACGCCACCTGTCAAGTTCCATGGCAAAGTCTGTCAGAAATTGTTTGTCAGAAATGCGCGATTCGAGTTTATTACGCGCAAAACTTTGGGAAGTCGAGAAATATCAAATTGATGGGATGTAAGAAAAAACTACACTTTTTACTAACAAGATTTTGATACGCGACAGAGGGGTTGCGGCTATTAGACTTGAGTGGTGGCGTTGACTAAATACGATTATTCTTTAAGTTGAATAATGTGTGATGATAGTTTATATTAAAGCGTCTGTGCCAATACGGTTTACAACAGAAATTATTTATTTACCGATTTCTGTCAAAAAGCAGTCGCTTACGTAGACTCCGAGGGGATTCCTAATTCGTCTCTATTTCAAATAGGAGTCGCATCGTTCATACATTTAATTGAAAGCCTTATCTACTGCGATATCTTTCAATTGAGTTATTGGTAATTTGATGGATTTTGTATTATCAACAAGTCAAATTATCATTCGTTTGAAAGATATTAGATGTTTCGATTTTTTTAAAGTTTCGGACTCCACGTGAACATGCGAAACAAAGTATGTGTTTATTACACTTTTAATAAAATATATTTTTCTTAATTTTTATAAGTGTACACAATAATTTAGGTCACGTTTTGGAACACAGTGCCGCTGCGAAGTGTTATCTGAAATATCTGAATTTGAGGGTATTTGGGAAAGTGCCAACAATATTTTTTGTGTAATGACACATGTGCAGTCGGAACAAGCATATTATTAAAAACGGGTAACTCTTCGCAATAACACTAACGTTGTAAAGTTTATCGTAAAATAAAATGTTTATGTTGGTTCACAGTCAAACAAAGCAAGTATTCGGCAAACGTGAGAATGTTTCACTTCATCCACTGCTTTCTAAGTCCATCTCCTTCTTATTAAGAAGTGACAACATAGTTAACTATAATTTAAAAACATTTCAAATATTGCAGTAAAAACTTCAGTTAGTTCAAATTTAATCTTTCCAATGCAGACAACACAAAAATTAATTTCATAATACTCATTATGTAAAATAATCTAATTTAACAGTAATATTATGATGCGTGAAAATTCAACCTAAGGGTACCTATTTAAATTTCACCAGGAATATTTGGCGAAGTCTCCTTTACAAGATTGTTAGTAAATAAATAAGATTTACTATTCATCAAAATGTTATTGCAATTGCTCAACAATGATAGGCTATAATTTTTTTGCCGGGCTCGTTGGCGCGTTTTGTAGAACAACTGCCGTGCGCCTAGATGGGGCGCAGGTTTGAATTCCGCCGGGACGACATGATTTTAATTTTTCAATAAGCATATCTTCCACACGCCTAGTCACTTCAGGCATTGAATATCGAAATTCTAATTCTCTAATTCTAAATTGAGTAACGAACCATCCTTCATAGATGGAAAACCCGTGAAATGCATATTGCGCGTTTCGGTCTTAGTCTGTGGATTTCTGAATGCTCGAAATAAACAGTAGGTCGACAGCGCATTTCTGCGGCTGAGGTTTCACATGCCATCAGGTGAACATCATGCTCGTCTGTCGATATCTAACATAAAAAAACTACTCACATAACATACAAACATCCTAAGACAACTAAAATTGTATCTATATAACTGATACTAATCTAGCAGTCATTGAAATTGCATTTAGAATATATAAATTAATATTATATAACTATGTTGTCATTTTTTATACAGTACAGAATGTCCTGGTAAACTCTATTTTTTTAAAGAGGGCCAACATAAAACCCTGAGAAACTCTTAATCAAAAAGATTTCTCAAAAACATATCTCATCCAAAAAAACTAATCAACTGTTCGCTTTTATATTACAAGAGATTTAAATATCTTTGAGAACTTTAAAAATATTAAGGTTATCACGACATTCTGTATCTATGGCTCGGTTCGGTGGCATTTTTTTTTATTATATCATATGGGAGAGTTATTGCTATGCAAAAGATTGTATTATGAAATGTTTAAAAACTTACCAGTGTGGTAGAATATCTTCTACTTTGAGATGATCTTGATTACGTTTACTCGTCACAAAATTTGGAGTATTTTCTGTATTGTAGTGTCAAGTAATCAGGAGTAGAAGAAAAGTTTTACTTGACTATAACGTGTGGCTGTTAATGAAATATCGTCTTGAGTTGAATAAGGTTTGTTGTCAATTGGTGATTCGTTTGTGAATTGTCTACGTTTTGAGTAAAATGACCGGTGTTATGTTGAGATGAGGACCGAAGTACACAATCAAGTATTTACATCATCATACAACTGACAGATAACGATACTAATACTTTCAGCTAATTAGTTATCTTTCTCTCGCGAATGTCATTACAACTTGATTGGTATCTGCATGCCTATTTAAACTCCAAGCGGTCGCGCCGATTTCAAATGTTAAGATTTTGTTTATATCTTCGAATTTTTTCATCACAAATATTTCGTAAATATGATTTTCTTTTATTTAAATACTATCCTGACCGAAATATAACTATAAAAAGTAAATGATTATTTAATTATTTGTTATTTCAACTCCCTAAATTTCGGACGTCTTTTCGGTTACGCGCGATGGCTTGAATGTTAAACCAAATAAACTTTACTACTTTGCCTGAACTTAACTGGAACTAGTTATAGTTCTTGCTGAAGGTTATTGATCCCTAATTGTGATGCTCAGATAATGGTCGGAAAATGTTAAAACCAGCCCAGTCCGAGTGATAAATATACACGATTTTATTCAAGCAAGTCAAAAAAGCTCTTGCCCTGGAGGAAATGAATAGGTTTTAATCTAGAGAGCGTTATCGTGCTTACAAATACATCATCACAGAATAAGAAGGAAATTTATTGATGGAAAGTAATAAACAAACTGCCTCTTATCAAGCACTTCATTTTACTTAAGACGTACCAAATTTCTTAAGTCAATTTGTACCCATATTTTACTGGTGTTAGCAAGTAAGTCTGCCCACCGAACCTCACGCTAAAACCCTCCCTCGGTGTGAATGCAGCTTCGAGTAATCTTTACGTTTGTACAGCTACGCCGACTTTACTCCTTATGTGTTGTAAACCCAATATTGTATTGTATAAATTAATCAATAAAGTGTAATTGATGTTTCATTTTGCTTCCTTTTTAAACCTTTATAATAATTATTCATAAATGCAACTCAACTAAAAATATATTTATTTAATTCTCATAACTTTTCTCTTGTTTCATCAGAGCAAACTGTTCGATTCGGTTAGTGTGAAGGTATTTACTGAAAAAAATCAGTATGATCATGACAAGGCAATACTCACAAAGACAGTATTTAACTTTATAACCTAATACACAATAAAAATAAGTTACTCACAGATAATGGAGCTTTCTATTGGTGAAAGAATTTTTAAAACCGGTCCAGTAGTTTTTGAGTTAAATCGTAATAAAGAAACAAATCTTTCCTCTTTATAATATAGATTACTATTTTATTTAACAAAAAATAAAATTTGTAAAAGTAGTTCTAAATATTATTACCGAAGACCCAGTTAATCAGAGCAGCCGCGAGGGCCATTTTCTCCAGTCCAGTTTTGAGTCCAGAAAAATTACTAAGTATTGATGAAAGAACTTTATTCAATGACATATAAGGGCATTACACATTTATTCACCTTAATATACTTAACATTAATTGAATCCAATAGTTTATGGCACAATCGTAGACGACTATGCTCTAATTATAATTAAAGTTGTATTTGGCCCGTATTAATAAGTTGGGAAATACCTTTTTTTATTCATATGTATATTGTTTGCGACTACCTCACAAGTATATTATTGTATAATTGTGTCCTTAATTTGGAATTATGTTTATCAATGAAATAAATGAATATAAGTTTACCCAAACAATGAACTTTTAGACTGTCATATTGTATGTTAACCGAAATAAAGTGCCACCAAACTAAAAGAAATTGATCAACCGATCTTTATTAATACGAGTCAAATTGTACACTTATAAAAAATAACACTTAATAAATAGTATATAAAAATAATGAAATTAACATTTAATATAGACGACCTAATTAAAATCTACGGAGCGACAATTTTGTACCTGAGTGGTTCCAGAGAATTAAGTATTGTATGGATTAATGAACTAGGATGTATTTAATAAATGATAGGAATTTAGTGTTAGCTAGTTAGCTTTCGGAAGAACACACAAGTTAGGTTGATTCTCCCGAAGATTTTATGCATTCGACAACACCACTCCACCTTTTGGACCCAAAAACCAGCTACCTTGCCTCTCGCGCCAACTTTGAAATGTTCCTCTGAAAGCCCGAAATATTCATGTGATCGAAATTATATAATGAGCACAGAAACTGTAGTCTAAAATATGTTAGTAGAATAAAGAGCATTCAACATCGCAAGTTAAATTAACCCATACAAAACCTTTGAGATTTTATAACCATAGGAGCCGTTTCAATACCCGCTGATAAACTATCTGATGGTCATCTGACGACAAGACTTCAAATTCTCATTACTCCAAGGAGCAGGTATACATGTATAGATTTTGTTGACTTTATCAGACGCTTTATCAGCAGGGGCTGAATCTGACGATCCTAATTTACCTAACAAGGAGACCGATAGACGTATGGATCGGGGATTTCAATGATTTTGAAGTGATATAGGGTATAATAACTACCAAATATATCCAACTTTGATCCTTAATATATTTTTAAAGAACGTCTAGTTGAGACTAAAATGTAACATCTGATGGTCTCCTTGTAAGTTTTTTTTCAGCTGGTAACATTAAAACTAAACAATTAAAAAAAATACACTGTCTTACATTATATACCCTACATTAAATTTTTGGGTATTAGTACACATACTTTTATTAGTATAAAAGATATTTAAATTAAAAATAAAAATAATTTGTGTAACAACCGACGTTTTCAAATCTCCAGAGGCGTGCTAACTCAACCCCGTCCCTCAGTTTTGAAAACTGTCATCCCAAATGTGCCATCTTGCTTTAATGCCTTTAGAACGTCGGCTTAAAAAATACAATACTTATATACAAAATAAATCGCGTGGATAATCGATTATCCTGGAAATAGTAAAAGGATGTATATAGACAAAACGTTTTTTTGCATATATGTATGCAATAATATCGTGTAGAGTGTACAGTATAAGACACACCTCAGTCACATCTTTGTCCACATTTAGAAGCTCACATAATACTACAGGAATTTCTTTTAGAATCTAATCTACATCGAAAAAGCTACGGTGTTATAGGATAAGGTATTGAATTGTTATATAACTAACATCACACGTCCCATTTTCTAACGGATGCCAAGATTAGTCAAGTATAGCCAAGATAGTCTAACAGCATCACATATCAATAGATTGGAGCTACAAAATCTAGAAGCCTTTAAAAGTCATTATGCTAAAAATCGTTCAAGGCTTTTATATTGACGACTTACAAGGAGATTCTCAGACGTGTAATTTTTTGGTTTTTGGTGGGATGGTAGAGAGGCCTAAAGGTATTACTCAAATTAAACACATTTTACGTAAAAAAAATATTTTTTTTCCATATTTTTACGCCATATTATGTTATTTTTCGTTGTTGGCTACGACCAGATAGCGATTTGAATGGGAATTTTTCAAGAATATAAATTACCTATCCAACTTTGGTCCTAAATCTTTTTAACTAGAGCCCAGATGATCCTAATATTTGGTGGTTGTTATACCCTTGGCTCCCTCTACCACCACCAAAAACCATTAAAATCCCCGCCACCCATGTCTGAGGGTATCCTTGTTAGTTCCAAAGGTATTTATTTTGGTTGGTATATGTTAGAGTCCGTTTTTAAATCCTTTTCTGTATGAAGTAGTTACTATAAATGATTATGATCTCATCATATCTGTTCCCAAAGTCAAGCTTCTCGAACGTCATCACCTTATCCTATTTCACCAAAAACCAAATTTATCTGATCTACTAGCACAAAGCAACTACTACCTACAACATCAATTGGGTTCGATACAGATTCAAAGTACATCATAGACGTCTAAGGAAGTATTCAATATATTATTTGGTATTGGAGATTACTAAATATGGAAGCTAGTCCGACCAACTACATTCTGATGAACATATTATGTTCGTCGACGACACACGACTTAAGGTTTTGAGAAACAAGTTTAATGAAATTTTAAATAAAACTTGAAAGATACACATCCTTCAAATAAAACAATAATTGTCAAATAAAATGAACTTTAAGTTTAGTATATTTGGCTGTTTTAAGTGGAGTAAACAAAAAACCAAGTGAAGTTTTGCTTTGCTAACAGCTGATGCGTGTTATCTCGTATTTTAAAAATTGTTTCAAAATTACTTCAAGGATTACATGATTTGGCAAATAGCATTCATTTGAGTTGGTATACCCCACACGTAGTGTATTGTATATTTTCAGTGGATGTACTCTAATGTGCTTATTTCCGCTAAATGTATATATGTTGGTCGGTCTAAGATCATATTTAACAATGATTACACAACATCAATTAAATTTAAAAATTCTACGATACTAACATATAGTAAAATGATTAAAAATCATCGAGATTGACCAATAAGTGCTAAAATACATTGCACTGTACCTCAATCTGAATGTTTTGCTAAGAGCAAGAGTATTTCGTGTCCCTGATTGTCGGAAATCACGTCTGAAGGAATCTGCTCACATGAATGGAACGTATAATGACCGTGTTATGAACACATCATATTACTAATATGCCTTCAGAATGTTTATCAGCGCCGGAAGTATACTTTGACAATTGCTGTGTGAACATGATTTTGTAAGACATGCTCACTAAGTGTTATTTTCAATAAAAATAAATGTTGTTACTATAGCTTATTTTAAACGTACATTTACGATAAGAACAAATTAATGTGTGTATTGCGCTTCATAGCTTAGTTATGGACCAGAATATGTAATTAGAGAATTAATATTGTCTTTTATTAACGCGAGTATCACACATTTAAATAAAATACTGTATACCGGATTAAAACGCGATTTATTATTTAAATTATTTATCCCGACGTTTCGGATGCTTTTCAGCAACCGTGGTCTCCCGCGACCACGGTTGCTGAAAAGCATCCGAAACGTCGGGATAAATAATTTAAATAATAAATCGCGTTTTAATCCGGTATACAGTATTTTATTTTAATTAGAGAATTGTTATTGTGGTTGAATTGTTGCTTAAAATAAGCAATAGTGACAAAAAAAAATATTTTTATTCAAAATTACACTTAATGAGTTTTACCTCTGGACCGACGTTATCATACTTTATGGTGAAGTAGGCAGTCTTTTTGAATACCTCATCAATATAAAGAGAAAAATCTGATCTGAGCAAAACCGTGGTTTGCCTTGTATCATAAAACGAAATAAGCAATAGTAGCAACATTTATTTTTATTCAAAATGTCACTTAGTGCGTTTTACCTGTGAACCAACGATATGTACTATCATTATCTCGGAAACCAAAGACAATCAGACGAAACACATACATTACATGCATAGTGATATTACATAATTATAGTATAAATATTACTTGTAGTATATAATAGTAAAAACTACAGTTTTTTACGCTGTTCTAGAATAGTTCGTTTTGACGACGACGACACTCGAAAACAAACCTTGTGTATAACACTATAGATACTAATTTCATAAACAAACCGGTATAGTAAATAAATCTATGTTTTCCTAGATTTTTGTCAGTAATTATCATAACTAACACACTAACGATTCGGGGCTGCGAACAGTGAGGAAAACATCTTGCGGCTATGTTTTTTGATATACATTCAGCGAAAATCGTGTTTATTTCCTGTATACCAATTTTAGTACTGTATTTACTAGTAATATTTAAGAGTAAGATACTGTATGCGAAACTAGTTCTTATAGCAGTCAATACACAAGTTTATAGTGAAATGTCATATTCAAACATATTAAAAAAAAAATTCAATCTTCCCATGAAGTTCTAATCAGCATAGTTACTTCTGCATATCGAGTTGGCAAACAAATAACATATTTGCATCTACAATTGTCACAACCACATCTTTTGCAGGCACTTTATTTGGGTTATTTGTAAAATATCCGGCATAAATGACCAATTGAATTAGATTTAATCATTTAAGCCAAATAACCCAAATAAATTGCTAGCATATCGATAACATCTTTATTACAAAGATAACCAAATCACTACCTGTGTGTACCATTGTGCATATAGGTAGGGCAAATTCACTAACCCACACTTGCAAATATTATTGATAAAAATAAAACTATGTCACAAATTGTCTTTTTAAGCCTTTATAATCCGAAAATAAGTTTCTGTTCTGAACGCTTCTATAATCCGAGCGATTCTAGCAATATTTAATCACGAGTTGCTTTCTTTAGATCATACTCAAACAAAAATAAGGGAATTCTATCAAAAATTCCCGAAGTAAAACCCATTTACCCAACGCACTGGAGAGTCGTAATTACTTAAAAACTGTATTATTATTTCCTTATATTTAAAAAAATCTGTATTTTTTAAAATTGTTTAGTAACTTCTGACGGTGACTGTACGTATTAAAATTAATCGTATTTTTTTTAAAGCTATACCAATTTTGATTGGTTTCATTAAAAAATCCTTCATATACAATTAGAATGCAAAACTCATATTCAGATTATGAAGACCCTAAAATATTTGCAGTGCATAAAATAATAACATAACAAACAATAAAATATGTAACTCTTTTATTTAGAGTTCAATATGAAAAAATAATAGAAATTAACATAAAATAACCTAACTCAGTGTAATGAGAGAATATAACTAATAATGTAATTTTTCAGACAACGACAGACAAAAAACTATTTGTCATAACTTTCGTTCTATGTGTTTATATGAAGTCATCTTTGTACTCTCCATTGCTAGATCATTTAACATGCGATCTACTAAGATCTTGAGCATATTTGGTAAACACTATCATGTCTTTGAAGACATGATAGTGCTGAACAGCAAATCTCAAGTATGTATGTATGTCAGAATGGGGACAAATGATGTTAATACTATAATCATCCCATTCTATATTCCTAAATATTTTTTCTAGAACAGCTGACAATAATATAGCCCTTTCTTCTAGTTGATTCTCATCGAATACTTGCAATTTTATTTGGTAAATCCTCTTTATACTTTGTTATTCTGATTTGGGGCTTATAAGAACTTTAGGAATAAAAATAGAGGACACATGTTTACAATTGCCTATCAAGCAATTTGACAGTTCATATGCAACTGTCAAAATATATTATTATTTTTACATTATTGTTATATTCACTCATTAAGTATATTTTAAAACATTTATATTTATAAAACTATATAAAACAATAAAATGTGTCTACGGAACCAATAATCTAAATAAATATCGAAATGTATGATAAATATTAACATAATAAAATCACAATCATCTCTCAACATCTCACAAACAATATATTTGGCATTGTCTTGTTATAAAAACGTATAACAAAATGATAAAATATGGTGGCAGTCATTGACACACTATAATAAGAGGACGCTGTTAACCAATACAGTGTCAACTTACATGGTTGCCATTTTGAGAAAATTCAGTTTGAAGTTTTAATTAAGTTTTATTAAATATAACAAAAATAAATGACTTTTTTGTAATTATTATTATTACACTAAATGTATATCGTTTTTTTGGTTGCAATCAAAGTAATATAATTTAGTGCATTATTGTTAAACTAGCGACCCGCCCCGGCTTCGCACCGGTGCAATGCTGATACTAAATACACTACAGAAAAACTGTTATTATTATACATATAAAGATAAACCTTCCTCTTCAATCACTCTATCTATTAAAAAACCGCATCAAAATCCGTTGCGTAGTTTCAAAGATTTAAGCATACAAAGGGACAGAGAAAGCGACTTTGTTTTATACTATGTAGTGATAATCTAAGCATGTTAAGATTTCGCGCCCGCTAGTTTTTCAATATTTTTGCTATCAAAAAGATTTAAATTATATATATCTCTTATGAAATATGTACTCCAGCTCAAAAGGCTCAGCGATTGGTATCAAAATTAATATTTTTGTATTTTTATGGATTGACACTGTATTGCATAACAGCGTCCAAGTATGTCAATGGTAGCAACAAATCCGGTGTATAAAAACTTAAACTATATGATTTCTCGTTGTTACATTTGTGGAGTCCTTTGGTGCTGCTTATCGCGGAGCTTTCGGTGTCAAGGCGAAGGTAGCGGCGACGGCGAGATGGTCAGACCCGTAGGTGTCGTTGGGGAGACTGCCCAGTTCCTCGCACTCCTTGGCCGTAGGCAGGCGGAGACGCTCCACCAGCCTCAGTTTGCTGTTCCGACTGAAAACAATGTAAAAATCATATTTTTCCGAATGCTCGAAGTAGAAAATAGGCCGACAGCGCATCATTGACTGATGTTCTGAGCTATCACCTACCATCAAGTGAACCTCATGCTCGTCTGTCAATAAATAACTTAATATTGTCTTTTATTAACGCGAGTATCACACATTTAAATAAAATACTGTATACCGGATTAAAACGCGATTTATTATTTATATTGTTTAAATTATTTATCCCGACGTTTCGGATGCAATTCAAAAATCATTTATTCATTTAGGTAACACAATGTACACTTATGAACATCAATAAAAAACCGCCCGTTCCGGCCAGCCATCGGCCCCCTCGCTTCGATCAAATATATACTAGATATCGGGTCGACGCAAAAAATCCGTGCCGGTAAATATCGGCTCACTTGAAATGTGAGAGGCTATTTTGTTTAGTTCTCTTCAAGCACGGCCAATGTTAAGACGTTTCACAATGACACAGTTTGTCTTCAAAAATTGCGAAAATAATTCCCGAAAAAACAATTTTACGGACGGAGTCTTATTTTTGGTTAGTACATATAAAATAAGATATATTTTAAGCTTTCAAACTAACAAATAATTGAAAATTTGAACAAAATTATCTGTTTTAAATGAACGCTACAAATGTTTGGCCAAGGTTGGCCAACACGCATGCAAAATATTGTGTAACAGAATAGTGGATGCATGGAGTAGATTAGTACTAAAATAATTCTTACTATCTAAGGATAAGCATCCTTAGTAATATTATAAATGCGAAAGTGATTTTTTTTGTTTGTTACGCTTTCACGCTAAAACGGAAAAGAAAATATTACAATCTGTATATATTCGAAACATTTTGCGGATATTATTATTTAACATACGAATTACTATTTATATAAAACATTATATTATTGTTTATCAAATATATTATAGTTTTTGTACCCTACTAGATACATGATAATTTACACATTGGTGTTTCATAAACTATACTAATAATACCAAAGTCTTCGAAGTTAGTCAAGTGTGTATGTATAATACATAGATATGTATATATATATATATATATTTTGGTAACTAATAAAATCATATTTCGACTTCACTCTTTTCTTTGTTTCCCATTGAGCAGTGGCTTAAATAATCGGTACACTTTTTTCGTGAATTTTGTATGCGACCTGAAGTCTATATAATACTATGTCAATGCCCCCTCGCCATATTATATTAACACTCACCTGAAGTATATATAGTCAACTGTCACCCAGCGATTCTGGTAGGTGGTAGCTTCAGGAGAACCGTCCGATTTGACAGTATCGTATACGGAGAACAGCCGAAAAGGCTGGCATATGTCGTCAGAGTTGAACATCTCGTCATAATCCCATGTCTCGTCAGCTAGTCCGCCGTTCGGCAACGTCATCGAATAATCGGAATTGTATATCTGGAAGTAATTGTGGGATACGTAAGCGATTTCCGGACGAGTTGAATTCAAAGACTTAATACTAGTCATTGAAGATAATTACTATGAGTACCATAAGATATCTAAGCAAAAAAGTTTATGGATGTTTGTGAGTAAGCGTAATGCGTAAGTGTGCGAGTGCGTGTATGAAGCGCGTCTGAGTATGTGTGTGTATGTAATGGTACACTAACAAGCGGATTTCAAAAGGTCCTCCGTCTCATCGAAAGAGAGTGACAAAAGCCAGTATGTAAGTCGACTTTTACATTTAAAAGAGCAAAGCAGAAAAATGTTCAAACATTTGTTTATTTTGTTATATGACTTCGAGCCGTGATAAACATAAATATTACTTATATCATAGAATATAGATGTACATAGAAAAATAGGCTTTTGGCACATAAAAAGTAGTTCTGCTTTTGACCTATAGAGCGCGCGGCAATGTATCGGTGTGACACACACATCTAAGCAGTCCGCTGACTCCTCCCCTCGTCTGTCTCGCTTGCACTTACGAGCGAACGGCAATAATGGTATAATAGCAGCTGGGTGCGAGAGAGTGCGCGCTGTGACTCCAACGTCAGAGTGTCGTTCACACGGACACTAGCAGCGCCGCGGTGGCGGTGAGACCTACTCTTACCCCAGAGAAACCGTGACAAGCGCGCCTATAAGGCCTGTTCTTCTATGTACATCTATATTCTATGCTTATATTATGTAACACGTAATTCAAGTTTGCCCGCTAATTATCTCTTTTTTTAAATACAAAACACATATACAAAAGCAAAAAAAAACGGACAATGAGTCAACAAAGATTCAGTACAATGAAATTTCATACATTTTCTATGGCGACGTTTTTTTAATTTCAGATTCGAGGTCCATAAAATTTTCTTTGCGTTTGAGAAAATAAGATTTTGTAATTTATCTCCTGAAATAGAAGGAGGATTTTGGATACTGACAGTAACTGAGTTTAGGCGTGATCTGTTCTAGAACATAAAGGGGTTGACGGATCGAACGTCATGAATAAACTGCCCCCAATTTGTCTTTGTATGGTATTTCGCTGTTGGCCCTATTGGCCTTTACAGCTTAAAGGAGTATGCCCACTACACCGTATCATACCATGACCGTGCTATGAACGTATCGTGATTGCCCTACACTTACCCCAGTTGTACTGAAATCAGTATTGTTTTGGCAAGTTTGCCGACTCAAGTAGACGGAGAGATGTTGACAGTTGTCTGTGATACCGAGCTTGCGCCAATCGTAACGGTGGTCGCGGAATGCCGCGGCCCTGAAGAATTTTGTATTATTATTTTCTTGTAGTAGAATTATAAGTCCCGTCACGTAAAAAGAATGCTGTCCCATATACCGCGTAGTGAGCGATTTATAGATCAAATTGGTCCCAAAATACAGTCGCACACACAATCTTATTTGCTCGACGATGATTTTAAAAAGGAAGGAAAAAATTATTTATAGTATTTATTGGTTTGATTTAGAAAGAAGCAGAAGAAAAAAATAGCAGTGGATAATTTAAAAAAAATATATTGAACGGATTGCAGAAGCTGCGAACATTTCTGAGACTACTGTGATCGTGTCGTAAAAGATGCGAAAATACAGAATTACTCGCTGTTTACAGAACCCTTGTCACCCTTAGCTTACGTTTTTTTTATTCCAACCAACCTCTTCCAAAGTACTAAGTAGCTATTAAAGTACCTATTATGATTCTACAATAATTATAATATAAAATAATAGCCTAGTACTTTAGAACGCGACTATACCCGTACCCAGACACATCCCCTCCACTTTCGCTCAGCGATCTTCTTATGTGAAAGGACCTATATCTACTGTAGTAAGCCAAAAAGCATTAACTGAGGCTGAGAAAGTATTCGTAACGTCATATGAGAGACCGATTGTAATTGCATACAACTATCAGAAACTGACGAATACTCTCTCGCAAGCTATACTGTCGTAAGGGACTCTTATGGGACTTTCGAAATAACTGATGCTTTGAAAACATCATTCTCTAACTTTAGAAATACAAAATATTCATTGGGGGATTTTATTAATATTTATAAAGGCAAGTTAGCGTCGTTTGTCTTTCTTGATTGTTTCAGACTGGAGTTTATCTATCCACGCAAAAACTGTTTGACATATCACTTTTGACGGACCAACGAGCGTTCGGTAGAACACCTGTCATGCGCATGCGGGTTCGAATCCCACCGGGACGACATGTTTAAAATTTTCTGTAAGCATGTCTTCCCCACGTCTAGTAACTTCGTGCATTGAACGGGTGGGAAGAATATCTAAATTCCGACCGGGTAACCACCTTTCATAGATGGAAAACCGTCAAGAGCATATTGCGCGTTTCAGTTTTAGTTTCCGATTTCCGAATGCTCGAAGTAAAGAAAGTAGGTCGACAGCGCATCATTGACTGTTGTTCTGTGGCTGAGGTATCACCTACCATCAAGTGAACTTCATTCTCGTCTGTCTCACAAATAAATCAAAGCCGAGCTTTCTTTAAGCATATTTCGCTATTCCTTATACCTACATTGCAATTCATTTCATCAATAATGAAAAAAAACAGCCCTGTATAGAGAGAAAATAATTAATAATTACCTGAGGTACCCTTGATTCAGCAGATTTATAAGGGGGCTGTCCGGTGTCGAATTAAAGTCCCCAGTCATAATTATGGGTAAGTAGCCCCATCTGAAAACAAGTTAGGCCATCAAAATGGACGTCGTGTGACTACTCTTAAGGTAGAGTCTGAAAACCAACGTGGTAAATATTGAAAAAAAATTACCACAATATGCTGTCTTTAGCATTAATATGTTACGAACCCTGAACAGCACTATTTTAGATATTTACTTAATGCTGCCGCAAATTATGCCACCGACCAAAAGCCGCAGTCACCAGTTGCGGCCACTAATGTATAGACTTCAAGTTGTCGAGAAGCTAACGTCTGTGGCCGTGTGCAAGGGAAGTGAGCGATTGTTGGCCACTCACACACAGCTTGTGGCTCGATGACGGCCACTTGAACGCTCAATATGCTCTAATGCCGTATAAAATATGTTCACGAAAACGTCATGTGTGAACGGGCCAGAGAGGGGCAGGCGGCGCGGGCGGCGCAGCCAGGGCGAGGAGGACAACACACCGAAGAACACTCTCGACTGGTCGACAATCAAAGCCACACGCTCTCTATTAAAACTGTAATACTGTTCTAACAATACATAAGTTTCTATATAAACTTTGTTTTAATTTAATTCAAAAGTATCCATCTAATATGGGAACATTTCGGGAACGGTTTTAATTTAATTTAAAAGTATCCATCTAATATTGGAACATTTCGGGAACGGTTTTAATTTAATTTAAAAGTATCCATCTAATATTGGAACATTTCGGGAACGGTTTTAATTTAATTTAAAAGTATCCATCTAATATTGGAACATTTCGGGAACGGTTTTAATTTAATTTAAAAGTATCCATCTAATATTTGAACATTTCGGGAACGGTTTTAATTTAATTTAAAAGTATCCATCTAATATTGGAACATTTCGGGAACGGTTTTAATTTAATTTAAAAGTATCCATCTAATATGGGAACAAAATATGATGTTTGTAGCTTGTGGCGGACATATCATAGGTACTATGGTAGCGCTTATTAGAGACTGACAATATAAAACTAAGGAATACAAGGGCTGCAAAATATCGAAATGGATCCTGCATTAGTGTTTACTTGTGAATTCTAATTTTTGCAACGACAAGGGCAAAACAGCAGTTGGTATGAAGCTAGTTTTCGGTACGCGATTTGGTCCTCTCAAGCCAGATTTGTACCAAATCAATTGGCGATACCGTGACAAGAATATTGCTTGCAATCAAAAAAGCCATCTGCCTAAAGTATTTCTTATACTCACTCCTTGCCGTTGTCGAAGAATGCGAATCTATCGATCTCAGCCAACAGAACCTGCATCTGCGCGAGTCTCACATCAGTACGCTTTGGGTTGTACAAGAGATGCGTAGTAGCCACCACTACGGGTGTGCCTTTCGACCCGCGAGGCGTTAGTTTCACCATCAACGCTACATTGTCGCGATTCAGTAATGGCATATCCGGTTGATAATACTCCACCTATAGACAGAAAGCTTATTTCATTAGTATATGAGTAAAAAGGGGTAAAAGAATGAGAAGTCTTTTTTTTTTTTATGTCAGATATCGACAGACGAGCATGAGGTTCACTTGATGGTAGGTGATACCCCAGCCACAGAACATCAGTCAATGATGTGCTGTCGACCTAATTTTTACTTCGAGCATTCGGAAATCCATAGACTGAAACCGAAACGCGCAATGTGCACTTCACGGTTCTTCCATCTATGAAAAGGGGTAAAAGATTGAGAAGTCTGTGTCATGTGGGCGCTTTAAAAATAATTTAAAATAAAATTTAGATATTTGGAGTGAATAAAACATTTTATTTAGAAAACCATCAAAAATCTCACATAAATGTTCTACATATAAACATCATCTTAAGGTTGTGATTAATTAAAACAAGACAATTAATCGGATAAAAAACGACCAGTAATTGGAGTGACAATGTTTTGATTAGGGACGATAGAGCTTCTCAAAACTGAAGTCAACAAATAAAAACAATAAAACAAAACCATTTTTCTTCTTATAACGTCTCTAAGATCTAATTATTCAAAATCCAGAAGACCAAAGATTTATTTGAATCGTGGCAGTGAATAAAAACCATATCGCACATGCATAAAACTTGAAATAACAAATTTGCATGGCAAAATATAACAACGCTTTTGTGAACAATGTTTCGCTAGCGAAAAGTACCTGATACTATTCTATATAATACTATACATATATGTTTGCCAGATAGATACTACATAATATAAAGCTGGGGCCAGACTTTCCACGCAATTATCTTTAAACAATGATAACTTTTCTAATAAGTAAGGTTGAAATGGATAAATGTTCACCATAGAATATATTCAATGTAAAAACTTGTTATTTCTTATATGTCGCTTTCTCCTCATGGTGTAAATCGATAAACATAATTGTATATAAGATAAACAATCGCTCTGCGAACACATAAAAATTTAACTTATACCTAATAATTATTATTTAATGAAATATTAATTATAATTAATAATTATTAAGAATAATTAAGAATTAACAAAACAATTACAACTACTTATTTATAAACTAAAGCCCATAAACTAGATAATATATTAAAAACAACAAATACATAATCAAAATAAAAGCAGTGATTAAAAAATAAACAAATTGATGATGAGTTATAGTGCAATGTCGTGATGGGTAAGGCGACTCAATTTTAGTTAGTATATTTCTTCTAACACCGATTTCCAGTATCTTCCTGGCGAAATGGTGTGTCCTAGACTTTATAGAGCAGTAGGTGATAGTGTTTATCAAATGTATATAGATATAAATAGAAGACAGCTCATGGAATTATAAACAAAAAGTAGGTAATTACTTACTTTGTAGACTATACCTAGCTATCAACAAATATCTCAATTGTACCTACATATTTGTTAATAAGTATGTATAATTCAGTACTTTGGTACATCAAGATACGCAGTAAACAGAGTTATACTTATTACATTTGATATATATCTTTGCATTCAGACGTCGATATCTTAGATCACGCCAGCACTCGAATTTTGAGTTTCACGTGCGACCTTTGGGGCAAATCCTATTTATACGCATGCCATAGGTCGTTACATGATAAAATAAGTAGAATATTTCGCTTAGCATCAGCTACATTTAGAAAATGAAATATATAAACAACATGTCCCAAAATCCAACGTTAACCGGGCACCAGAGAGTGTACAGGTTTATATACCCAGAAAAAATAGTTGATTCTATTTTTTTTTAATTTATAATATCTTTTTTTAAATCTTCGAAATTCGACACAATATACAATATTTTTAGGTTCTATAAGTATAAATTTAAATATCACTGTCATTAGTTTAATAGAAAAGTCGCATATATGCACATATCAAATTGATCACTGAAGTATAAAATAGGTAGTAAAGTAAACCTCATGGCCGTCTGTCCATACATATTATTATTACCATAATACATTATGAATTTTGCAAATATCTGCATATTACTGTATATCTATACTTACTGTGTTCTGATCCTGTATCTCAAACAACGACTTCTTGATGAAAATGGCGCAGCCGTCATCACGTTGCCTCTTTTGTTTGAAGAGACCATCATAACCCATCCTTTCAAACTGTGTACAGTAACAGTTCAGATGTGAGGCTTGAACTTCTTGTAAACACAGGATCTGAAACGTTACAGTTGCTATATCTCCTGCATTTCACTGTCATGCTTGGTTGAACACACTAATGAAATACTGTATATTAACAAACTGATACACCAATCGGATGTTATAGTATGGTTCTACTTCACGGATCGAATCGGATGTTATAGTATGGTAAACTACTTATTAAAAACTGCAAATGAATGGAAACATTTGCCAACTTGTATATTTCCAGACTACTATGTCTTGGGTCTAACACTATTTCAACACACACAAGAGAATATACCTTTAAAATGTGTTATTTAACTTACATCAGGTGCCAAGTGTATGATTTCCTCAAATATTTTAGCAGCACGGACTGGCCACTTAAGGTTATGAGGGTCACAATCAGTGTAAAGATGGGGGTGACTCACTAGCAAGTATTGGGCCAGGACATTGTAGGACACAACTCTGAATTTTAACGTCTTTTCTGAAAGTTTAATCAAATGAATCTTTGTTGAATGAGTCCATGGACATGGTAAGTACACTCCTTATGTATGAAAATAAAGTCTGTTCAAGTTTATACTGTATCTTCTACCCATTCAGATAGCTGCCATTTTATTTACACTAGATACTGAGAGCAATTTGTTATATCTAATATTCTAAGATATTTTGAGTAGTGAGACAACAAAATATTTGAAAAGTATGTTCAATCAGTGGTTCAAAGAGTAATTATACTTACCCTGGGTGAACTTGCTATGCCATGACTTCACAAGTTCCCAGACCCGAATATTTGGTGGTATTGCGCCAGCATGCGGATTAGCTAGCTCATCTCCAGAACTTGAGGATGACTCTTGCTGGGGCTCAACATCACTCTCATCACTGCTTTTACAAGACATTTCAGATTATGGATCAGATGACATAAAAGTCAAACTGAATGATATAAACAGTTTGTTTAAAATTAAGCAATTAGTCTATAAATAAATCTACAATGCTATAAAGGGACAGCAGACTGTATATGCCTACATAAAAATTGCTACTTATCATTTTTATAAACAAACAAAAAAACTTATGCTATGTCTACATTAAAACTTACACTTGAAACTGTCCTCCACAGCTAGCATGGTCCGTTGTTGGTTGCAATGGTTCACTCATTTTGCTCAGTATCTCAGATTCTGCCTTTTTAACTTGGATACACTGCTTTATATTAGGTACCGACCTACCCCGCACACCGCTTATTACAAAAGGATTTAAGAATAAATGGACATTCAATATACCACAAGTCTTCCTTGTACAGGTTAAGTGTGTATATTTCTTTATATGAACTATATTGTAATGTAAATTTTCACATGTGAGGTGAGTATATCTGCAAAAACTATGAGTCAATTTCAGCATAGCTTTATATATTACAAATCAAACATAATAACAATTATAAGGAATAAACTACATGCAATACATAACTAAAAAAACTTCTTTGAGTGTTTATAGTCGCGGATGACATGGAATTTGCTCTATGCTGAAGGTGATAGCTGTAAAAAGAAAACATAAATATATTAAGGCGCTTCCCACAGTACTTGATTTCACTGATTAGAAGACAATTCCAGAAAAGAGAACCATGAGATATGAACAAAAAATGTTGTCCACATGCTGAGTGGTCATTGAAAATAGCTTTGCTAGCAATATGGATTTCCGTGATAGCCGCACTTTTTGGCATATTTTAGCATTAACACACCTGCACCACATAATGAACACTTTTCATTTCCAAGGTATGATGATTGTGAAATCATGGACAGTGAGAGTGAGTTATATATACATATTATACATAACAATATAACATAGTGCTCTTATTATTATTTTTTTAAATAATAAAAGTGAAGAATTTCATATTTATAAAAAAAAGTAAACAAGTATAGATCGAATATTATCTAGTGAATCGTGAAGAAAAAGAGACCACTGATCAATTCTGTTTTACCTACACTAAACAAACATATGGAAGGAAATAAAGTAAAACATGTCTTTTAGAAGCTGCAACCAGATACTTTTTTATTAAAACTTGGATATTTTAATGTAGAGAAGTGTTGTAAAATGGAGTCCCTACAAGAAAAACAAAAATAACAAAATCGATAATTACCATATTGAAAGATTAGACGCAGATACAGATATAAGCGGTAATATATTATATAATATGATCAGACCTCTTCTTAAGAAATACAAAAGCTTAATGAAATAAAAGCAGACGATTAATTGTTCACATATTAATATTATAAACAGACAAACAAAAATAAACTTACAAGCATAAAAATAAAGCCGTAACTTGAAAAGGTGACACAATGAGCAAATACCATGACGACCACCTAAAAATGTAAATTTTAACTTTTTTTACCCACCGACTTCTTAATCAAGTACTCTTGAATAAATTTTCACGAACCCAAAAAGGACTTATTTATGGATAATCACTGTTCACCAGTGGTCTCAAAAGTCGAGAATCGAGATGCTAATTCGGTAGGGATGCCAAGTAAAATCGGTATATTTCGTCCAAATATCGGTAAATAAAAAAAAACAATAAAGAGTGTAGCAGTATAAGCACGGGTCAGATGCCTCTGGGTAAATATATGTCACAAATGTCGAAAATTAAATCGCCGTCTTAAAGTGCTCGCCAGATAAGTCTGCGCGCGACGGGTGGCGTACCAAATATTGCCAGGTATAGAAAGCAAACTCTCAACCACTATGAAACACCAAAAAAATCACCGGCATTCTGAATGTTAATTCGTATTAGGTATACTTAGTATACAACAGAAAACAAATTTATATTTAGATATCACGTCGAATTAACTACTAAATTTGACGTGATGTAACAATTTTATTTGTAAATTTCAATTAGTTTTAGGGTGATGAATAATAATTACATACTAATACTCAGTGAAAATATATATATTTTTAATTTGTTACATATTGTAACTGAATAACTCCTTATTTACCTGCTCCATAAGAAATATTTACATAATCTACAATTAAATAAAACAACACCAAATTTTATATAAATATATATATATATATATATATTTAATGTAAATCATTTATCGAGAATATAGCAGAACTTCTAAATTTTGGATAACTATGGTCCATCAGTGGGTCAATCTTTCCATTCTATTTTCACATGTTTCAGATTCACTTGACTCGTTATTAGAAGAGTTTAAAGTTTTGCTGTCACTTGCATGATCAATTATAAATTTGTCCAGTTCTATGTCCAAAAGCCTGTCAGATTCAAAATATTGGTCTACGATTTTTTCAACATGCTGACACACATTATCGAATTAAATGAAGCTTCAGATTGAAGATATTTCACCTGTGGCTTGATTTAAATTTTTTTCCACAATATGTATTTTTTTTCAATGGGGTTTTAATCCTAAAACAAACTAAATCATTAACCAACAACAAAGTAAAAATATGTATCATATAAAAATACCCCACATAAAGACATAATACCATGTACTGGTCACCCCAAAAATTACCTGTCAAGTAATAAAAAAGTTTTGAAAATGGTACAATCGGCCCTTTATTTTGCCGTTCTGCTTCATAAGCACGTTTTACTTTCAATATAACATCTCTGCCAGCACTTTTTATAACCTTAGGCATGATGATTACCAATAAAATCGAATAAAAACGCCACTGCTGCTCACTAATTCCGGAAAACAATATGGCGGAAAGAAATTTAGTTCCAATTTTTGCCGCGCGCAGACTTATCTGGCGCGCGGTATAAGAGAAACATTTTCCTATGCTATCACATCTCTGAATGCACTAAGCTTTTTAAAAAAAAAAATTCAAATTTTGAAAAAAAAATTTTGTTTTTCCTTACAACATAATATTTATTGGTGATTTTTCTTACAAACATTAGACACACTAAAGAAGCATTAAATAAAGCATTTTCAAAGTCTGCAATGACTTATACATCGGAATATCATCAATTCAAAATTTTAAAATTAAAAATTTTTCGGAATTTTAAGAGACACTATCACGATTTTTTTTATAAAAAGCTCTCACAATGCTCTATAACATATATTTTGTTCGAAATTTTATCCAGGGTAGAACAGTGTTAAAACAATTTTATTGCTATTCTGATATTAATATAATATAGTACATGTATTTGAGCATCTGAGCAAGTAATTCTGCTTTGATTTTTTAAATGTAATTTTAATAATTATAAGAGTCAGTACTTCAGGTACGTTTTTTTTGTTTTTTTATCTTTAAAATCTTTTATAACTCTTATTAATATTTTTTTATTTATTTTATGCATTCAATAGTATTTCTACTCAAGTGGCATAAAAATGAAAACAACAAAGTAAACAAACACGCATACGGAAATACGACTTTGTCTAAAAAAATTATTTTAGGTTTTGTTTTATTTGGGTATTTTTTATATAAAGTTCATTTATAGGTATATTTTTGCTTTTCTAGTTATCGCTTTATTGTTACATTTGTTTCAAGTGAGCATCTAGTCGCAGCCCCGAATACGCGACAAGTTAATGCGTGTTTGTTTACTTTGTTGTTTTCATTTTTATGCCACTTGAGTAGAAATACTATTGAATGCATAAAATAAATAAAAAATTATTAATAAGAGTTATAAAAGATTTTAAAGATAAAAAAACAAAAAAAAACGTACCTGAAGTACTGACTCTTATAATTATTGAACATTATAATTATTAAAATTACATTTAAAAAATCAAAGCAGAATTACTTGCTCAGATGCTCAAATACATGTACTATATATTAATATCAGAATAGCAATAAAATTGTTTTAACACTGTTCTACCCTGGATAAAATTTCGAACAAAATATATGTTATAGAGCATTGTGAGAGCTTTTTATAAAAAAAAAAATCGTGATAGTGTCTCTTAAAATTCCGAATTTTTTTTAATTTTAAAATTTTGAATTGATGATATTCCGATGTATAAGTCATTGCAAAGACTTTGAAAATGCTTTATTTAATGCTTCTTTAGTGTGTCTAATGTTTGTAAGAAAAATCACCAATAAATATTATGTTGTAAGAAAAAAAAATTTTTTTTTTCAAAATTTGAATTTTTTTTTTTTAAAAAGCTTAGCGCATTCAGAGATGTGATAGCATAGGAAAATGTTTCTCTTAAGACGGCGATTTCATTTTCGACATTTGTGACATATATTTACCCAGGGGCATCTGACCCGTGCTTATACTGCTACACTCTTTGATCAAATCTGAGGAGTGTTATTTTACTAACTAAATTATATTATTGAAACTATAAGCAGTTATTCGGGCTTACTTATATTAAGTAGATACTTACTAAAATCAACAAATAGCAATGATTTACAAGTCCTATAAAATTAACAATCAAAGACAGACGCTCAGAACAAAGAAATAATCAAAATGTCTTAATCTTCACTCATTCTAATAATTGATATGCAGTATAGCTTCCGACAACGACGGAGCTGGTAATGGTATGCACTATGCCGTATGACTGATATGATAATGATGAAAAATAATCAATTTCTTATTCCTTTGAACGGCATAATTTCCTTGTTCTGAGCACAAAATCTGATAAATAAGAGTGTGCGTTAATTCAACAGGCAGCTTTTTTAAACCGCTTTTCTAATGTTAACGAATTAACTGCTTTTCGTATACCGAAAAAGCCGTTAAATATATTAACTGTTTCATTCAACGATTTTCGAATGCAACGCGCGGATAAGCTCATCGAACATTCAACACGTAGTCGCTAACATCACCCGAAGCAGCTAGTTTATTTAACGCAAAACCAGTTGAATTTATTAACTGTTAATAAAATTAATTTCGAAACCACTGCTGTTCGCTTTGATATGTGGTTAATAAAAATAACTTAATAGATTGGGAACCAAAAAATATTAAAATTTATAAAAAAATATCATTTTAAAAAATGTAAAACGAAAAATGTATAAATTTTATGTGTGAATTTTCCATAAATTTTGAATATACAATAAAGTTGATCAAGCTGCATCGATTGAAAAAAAAGAAAAAGAACTTATGATTTGAAAGTAGTATATTTTAAGAATAAAAATCACATCCTCATATTTTAAGTCCATGCTATTCGTACCGGAAATTAACGAAATCGAACTAAAATGATAAAAAAATTTATATTAGGTCAAAATAATGATTTGCAGAAACTTCATATATTTTTTCACGAAAAAAAATCCACTGTTCCCGATGTCGTTATGGAGATATTCGCGGTTAAGTTAGGACGTTTCAATAGCGTTCTGTGAACTAATGTTCAACTCAGTACATCCACCATTTCGGGCACATAACCAAAATTGATTGATTGGCTCATCTTGACCTTGTATCCGGCCACTAACATCAAATTGCGTATTAATTTTACTAAAAATCATAAATCATTAAACAAAATGTTAAAATTTAAACTGAAATAATTGAAATTTCGACATGAAAATTAATACTAAAAAATAAATAGATGTACTGCAGAATTAACCTTACTTACATCCTTACAATACAAAAATAAATAAGAAACAAAAAAGATTTTGCGAGCCGCATAAATTCAAGCCGCGGACCGCATGCGGGCCTTGATTTGGATAGCTCTGACTTAAATCATTACTTTTGACTAGTGTACGTTAAAAATCGATACACTATCGATAGTTCTTGACGATGGTATCGATAACCAGGGACTATCGATACTATCGAAGGACTATCAACGAGCAATGAGTGTCACGTATCTAGTCCGCGTCTCTCAAACCAATATTGATTTTATCGATACAACGATACTAGGCACACAGCAATATTGAAGAGGTATATGTATATGAGCACAACAGAGTATTTTTAGCGCCTAAACTTCCTGGTTTAAGTGTAATTTGGCGATTGTTGAGTATCGTACGAGACGCTGCAATCGGCGGTTTCCTGTTATCGCCCTATATCCTGTCACCTTGGCTTCAATCACGCCGCCAGGCCACCTCGCCTCTGCATTATAGCAAATTACGCATATAGTTCTCTCGATACCTATAATAGCTTGTTTGAATATTACGATCACACGATACGTTTTTGCGGGAAGACTTTGTAGCTTTATAGAAATCAAGTTGAAACAAAAATCCATTGAGTGGAATGATGTCATATAAAGGGAATTTATGAAGGAATACAAATCAAAGAATAGCAAATAGTTCGTACTTCTGGGATTTCCAAAAACTGATTCATCACTTTTGTTTTAACCCATTCAATGCGGCTTCTCTACAGTCCTACCGAAAACGTGTCACAATGAATAAAAAAATAAAAATACCTATGCAATACAATCACTATACCCAGCAGATGTTGCTATATGTTTATTATTCTTTCTTTACTTGCTGGGTACGTACTTATTCCATACTAGCTGATGCCCTCGACTTCGTTCGCGTGGGCTTCATAACTGATGATAACTTTTCTTTACGACAACCGATTTCGATTTAACAAAGCCTAAATATTGGGAACTATTTAATTTTCCGGGATGAAAAGTATCTAAGTTGACCGGGGATATAAGGTACCACCGTGCAAAATTTCATGTAAATCGGTCCACCAGTGTCGGATATTAGCCCGTACAAACAGACAAACAGAGGAACATTTTTTAAATGTGGATTTGTTCTATTTCTCTTCTTACATCCCCCTGACTCGATTTTAAGCATTTTTTTTCAATGTACAGACATTCGACCTCTACAGTTTTATTTTATGTATAGATTGAGAACTAAAAGATTCGTAAAATAAACCACACTATTCATTGTCTATGTAAATTATAATAATTATTATTATAGCTTAATTTAAAGTAAAGTACATAAGTGATTTTTATTTTGTTTATGGAAGATAATTAATATCTTGTACAAGGAACCGATAAGAATAAGTAGTGAAAGTTAACTGATAAGGCACTGAAATCATAGACTTTATTTATATTAGTTTAACATTAAGTTTCAAGTAGGAAAATGTGGCTTTATCGACCAATAATCGTTTCAATTTGCGGGAAAGTACTTAATGTAGATACTAGAACAATATTCCTTCAGTCTCTCAATAAAACGTACACGGACGATCTATATCTGTCTTGTTCACTAAAACCTCTATAAAGGTTAAAATATTGTATACCCTATCCCGAGGTTCGATAATAATTTATCTTAAATACAAAATATTCAACAACATTGAGTTAATATACCTTATTAATAAAACAGTAATAATAATAGCGTTTGTTTCGGACAAGATCCATATAAAAGAAATTTAAGGATAATTAAAATAATAATTAATGATTGTTAATATTTACCAATTATACTTTTTGTTATAAGCACCTACTTATAATTATATTAGCACTCGTATAAAATAACTGAAATTCCTGAACACTTTATAAACTTTATGTTATTTCTCGTAAGAGATTTATGTTATATTGAAGGAAAAAAGTTCTGAAACCTTAATTATTATTTAACAGTTTGCTTATGAGACTCGGAACGCTATTACTAGGAAATAATGTTTAATGGCTCCATACTGTATTTGTAATTAAGGCTATAAAAACCGATATACGATATATCAATTAATTATCAATCAATTGATCCATTGGGGAGTATCTGTTATTTCAAACCCGGTACACAACTTGGAGGAGTTAACTTCAAGAGGAATCGATCCCCGATCGCCCGTATGGGAGTCCAGTACGCTAACCACTTAGCCACTGAGCTGTTGCAGAGTAAAAATCTCCAATAGTAAGCTACACACTAGAGCCTGTTTTAAATAAAATACTGTATACCGGATTAAAACGTGATTTATTATTTATATTGTTTAAATTAATTATCCCGACGTTTCGGATGCTTTACAGCAACCGTGGTCGCGGGGAGACAGTATTTAGTAGGTATACAGTATTTTATTTAAATGTGTGATACTCGCGTTAATAAAAGACAATATTAGAGCCTGTTTTATCATAAACTTCTGGCTAGTGCGCTTTATCGCTTAACTGTGTGGATACTCTCAAGGTATACTACTAACCTGCTGAGTCTCATTCGGATCTGAATTTCCGTGGCCCTAAAGTCCCCTTGTGCAAAATCATATTACTTATCTTTACATAGTAACTAGGACCCAACATAATCATTCTTTTTGTGTTAGATATCGACAGACGAGCATAAGGTTCACTTGATGGTAGGTGATACCTCAGCTATAGAACATCAGTCAATGATGTCAATGATTTATACTACGAGATTTCAGAAATCCATAGACTGAAACCAAAACCCGCAATATGCACTTCACGGTTTTTCCATCTATGAACGGTGATTCGTTACCCGGTCGGATTTTCGAATGCTCGAAGTTACTAGACGTGGATAAGACATGCTTACAGAAAATTACCAACATGTCATCCCGGTGGGATTCGAACCCACGACCCATCGATGCGCAGGGAAGTGTTTTACCGGATGCACCAATGAGCCCGTCACTGTAACTTTAATATAAAAGGGATGAATTTTTTCTTAAATATAGGTTCAGTATATTCGCTCGTTTGTTTCAGTTCTTTCCACGCCATCCGCACATGACACTTTAGCAGCTGTGTAGATCAATCAGTATTAAATATTAATATAATATAATAAAATAACAATCAGGTTAAAATAATACTTTCTTGATGTAGCCCTGTATTATAAATCTCAATATTAGATTGGTATGTACGAGCCACTTTAAACAATTAAAGTATCCACCTACTCAAAATATCTATTGAAACATTATTATTGAGACATTTCTTATTTATAAAACAAACAGTCAGATATAGGACAAGGTTGAATATAGTTTTAAAATTGTTTATTTATTTACATCCACTTCATGAATATTACCTATAAAGAGATAACGATAGTTGTATTTAAAGAAATATAAGTAGCAGTTTTTGTTTAGTGGGCTGGACCTTTTATTGCAGGAGTCTTAGATGATAGAGCGAGACAGAGCCATACACAACGTGTCGCTGTCTCGCAATAATACTGGTTTTAAGAAACGAACCTATAGATTTTTAAAACGCCGACAACACATCCAATACGTTTGAGTCATGGATGTCCATGGGCGGTGGTTATTACAGGTGGATTACCTTTTGCTAATCAGGTAATCCACCTGCTCGGTTGCCCGCACTGTAATAAAAAATACTGCTCGTGGAAATTGTAAACGACGAACATTATGATACTCAATTATTCTATGATGATAGCAAATCGATGTTGCCAATTTATTTCATCAGAGCGAGTGTACGTTTCTAAAGGAATCCTGATAAATTGAACTCGCATGTACGGTTCTATTGTGAGCGGAATACCTTAAATACACTATACTAGTGTTCTGTCACTTGTTAAGAATTTTATAGTAGAGAGTAAAGAGCACTTATGCTAGATTGGCAGACTAATCTGGATTATGATGTACTATACAACTTACCTAACTCTAATACAGGACCTAGAACTTCGATTATCCGAACCAATTAAGACCGAGGCTAGTTCGGATAATCAAAAATTCATTCGAATTTTTGATTGATTATCCAATCGAAACGTGGGTTTTTACCACATAACAGTTCCATACATATTTATTAAAAATTGAAATACATATTAACGTTAGGATATATATTTTAAACGGTTTAAAAAATTCGAATGCATTTTTTTTTTCATAAAATCGTCAATTTTCAATTGACGAACGGCTGTAATCCGTTTTTGAGCATCTAAGTCTCGAGCGAGCAACAATGTGTCTTTCGCGCCAATATTCGGATAAACCAAGTCATCGTTCGGATAATTGAGGGTTGGATGATCGAGGTTCGCATAATCGAGGTTCTACTGTATTAGGTAATATTAAAGTCCACAAACTCCAAAGCTAAGGAAAATGAAGTTGGATTCACCAGTGGAGGTACAAGTGGATTCAAATGAATACTATGATCTAATAGGAGATATTAACAATTTAATCCCCAAACATTAGGAAGTCGTCTCAGTATCTGACATCTCATCACCCATACCGTCTATGAAGATTCGCTTGAAGTGTGGCCCTCAGTTCCCATTTGGCCCAGCAACCTCCCTAACAAGCGTTGCTGTTATAACTGGTTCGCACCGGCTTGAGTTATTCTGGCGCGGCGCGTGCGCAGGTGTTGCAATCACTTCAGACTTCACTCGACTTCTGTTCTATGAACTTTCTCTGGGATAAATTAGTGTGTTCCGTGAAACATGAAAACATTCTCGAAGAACTGAGTACTTTGTCCTTTATTTCGTCGAAAGCCTATTAAAATAAATATACATGTTCAAATATAACTTAAGTACTTTGAATCGTAATTTTTTAAAGCTCCCGCCGGTTGGGAATGTAAATACTCTTTGTAATACCAAAAAAAAAATATAGAATTAGAAACCTAATTAAAAAAAGACTGACAGAAAGTTGACACTGTGTCTCAATATTTATATTATGACAAAAGAATGCTAAGAATTTGAAAGTAGATATAACAAAGAGATCAATCTTATGCGCCCTTGTGACGGCTAAATAACACCTACACTATTCTCGCGACACGATGACTCAATTCGGAAATAGTTCCAACTTCCAATAATAATTACTAGTCTGACGAATTTATGCTAATTTTGATCACAAATTCAACTTCAACTTCTTATTTAGTGCCTCTTCATTACCGAAGGTTGGACGTCAATTCCGAAAATCGTCGAAAATCGTAGGTACACGAGATCAAAGTTTTTATTTGTCAGATATCGACAGACGAGCATGAGGATCACTTTATGGAAGGTGATATCTCAGCCACAGAACATCAGTTAATGATGCGCTGTCGACCTTATTTTTACTTCGAGCATTCGGAAATCCATAGACTGAAACCGAAACGCGCAATGTGCACTTCACGGTTTTTCCATGTATGAACGGTGGTTCGTTACCCGGTCGGAATTTCGATATTCCTCCCACCCGATCGGGCATTGATTTGAAGTTACCAGACGAGGGGAAAACAAGCTTACAGAAAATTATAAACATGTCGTACCGGTGGGATTCAAACCCACGACCCGATGCGTACGGCAGGTGTTCTACCGAACGCGTCAACGATCCGTATGTTACAGAACCACGACTTCTCTGTTCCCCTATCGCATCTGTTGCCTGTCTATTAAGTATTCTGGGGTTCTAAAATTTTGAAGTATAATCCCTATCAATTTCAGTTAAATATATACTACTAGCAATTGCCCCCGCAACCCCCCTTGTGGGTTGAATTTCGTAAAATCCGTTCTTAGCTGACCTCTACTCGGCGAAAGGAATATTCCTACCATATTTCAAGTCGCTACGCCTTATGGTTCCAGAGATATCGTGATGAGTGACTATATAGGTGGGAATCTCTTTTATATATATAGAAGATTATATTATATGTAGATATTTGTGGAATATAAAGCAATTGTACTCAAGTACAAAATTGGTACAAGTATTGTCATTTCTATTGAATGGGCTTAACACTTGAATGAATAAATTGTTCAGCAGAATCTGAGCAGTAACAGGGCACAATACACCGGGGTTATTATTTTATTACGTGTCCATCTTACTTGACACTCTGAGGGCCTAACACGAACGACTATCTAGAAAGTATTCGAATCGTCCATCTGTCTGTCAGAAATCATTTGAAAATTCCACAGAAATTTCATACAAATACGACTCGACGACACGAATAGTTTCTCGATAGTCGTTTTTGCTAGGCCCTCTGTTGAATTATTGTGCCCCTTTCTACGCCACCACTATCCACACTACCGGTAATACTTTTCAATAAATTATCTAATATTAATTTACTTAACATACACACAAAACACAGCAACTGAAAGATAGACAAAAACAATTATACATACTTTCAAAAATTATCCACTAATACAATATAACTCGACTTTTAATATCAGAAATAGATACATTTGTCGATCGAGATATCTTTTCTATCAAAATTGTCGATGTCGAGATATAATATATCGAGATATTTAACATCTTAGTTTGTCTTCTCTCGCGCGAGATATATCTCGTGGCGGTCATGCTAGCCCGGCAGGTCACCTGAGAGGATTTGCCACAGCACGTACCATCTCCCATACGATATGATTCTTAATGCATTAAATTTCTTATTCAGTAAAAAGCATTGACATAATATAGTATGTCAATAGTTAAAAACATATTATTTTAGTCATTGAGTTGAAGTCGATGAGACAAATATTTTCCCCGTCAGGAGTTTCAATAAAACATCGATATAATGCATTGACGATGTCAATGATAAAATGACACTAATGTTATCAGGGCGATAATCGTTAATTCCGATTTTATAATATCATTATAAATAATGATTAAAGTGGTTTAGAAAGTCAATATTTAGAATTCCTTTAGCTAATGGTTGCTATAAGTATATCTACTAATTTTTTGTTATCAAGGTTTGACTTTTTGTAAAGAAAAATTTTGTAAGATTTAAATTTCATCATCATTCAATTGTCATCATTAATTTATTGTAAAATGGAGTTTTATGATATGTGGGGTTAAACCGTAAATATCCAATTTTAATAAATAACGCAAACTATTAAGAAGAATAAACTATACCTTAACGGAAACTGTAAAAGACTTACCATAAGATAGATTTTTTGACGGGCTCGTTGGCGCGTTCGGTAGAACACCAGCCGTGCGCATCGATGGGTCGTGGGGTCGAATCCCACCGGGACCACATGTTTATAATTTTCTGTAAGCATGTTTTCTCCACATCTGGTAACTTCGGGCATTGATCGAGTGGGAGGAATAACTAAACTCCGACATGCATATTGCGCGTTTCGGTTTCAGTCTATGGATTACCGAATGCTCGAAGTAAAAATTAGGTCGACAGCGCATCATTGATTGATGTTCTGTGGCTGGGGTGTCACCTACTATCAAGTGAACCTCATGCTCGTCTATCGTAAAATAATATCGTATATCTGACATATTTTTTTTTATAGGAATCGACTACTAGAGGAATTTAAGCTGGACACCGACAATCAATTTAAATTTGTCTGTTAAGACGGTTTTCTAGGGTTGAAGACGATAGAATGAAGGAGTTGTAGAATTACGTATTAAACATAGCATGTACGGAACGTTACAATTTAATCTTTTAGTTCCCCATAATACATTAATATAATCGATAATATTTAATATGTTTAGTATTGACAGTACCGCGACGTGAGTGATCTCTCTGTGTTTTTCATTTTACACTTACGAAAATGAGAAAAAAAATAGCAAATGTGAAAATTAATAAGAAACAGAAGCCAGTCATAGAATATATTCGACTGATAGAAGATTTTTGGGTGAGTATTTTTTGATATACCTACTTGTGATAAGATACAAACAGCATGTGTACTTATAGTAATAAATGTTGTAATAAACACACAAACACAATAAATATTCGATTAATTACTTTTTAGGATTCAAAACATACGGTGAAAAGTGGACTTAATACTTATATAACATATTCTATAGGATTAGATACTTGCGTGTCTGTCTTTTCGTCTATCAGAAAATTCCGTAATACTGAACGAAAAAATGTGTATCTCGAGTTGAAATCAGGAAATAATAAATGAATGAGTGAGCTACGGAGCTTCACTATTAAATTCCTCCATCTCCTTTTCACCATGATGACACCAGATGCACGGCGGGTTCCAGATCCGTACTTGGTTGACATACCAACACTCCGCACAAATCGTTTCGTCTCGTCTTTTATTATGTGTACTGGGAAAATCTAGAAAACATCTTTTTATTACTGTTGTTTACTGTTTCTATCATAAATTCTAAATATATTGTTTATTATTCTTAATTTATTGAACTATAATTGTGTTCATTTGTGATTGTTTACAGACTGGACAACGTCGCAGTAGTCGTCAGTGAATGACGTCATGCGGTCTAACGTCTAATATCAAGTAGAACTTATTAGTGTTACTTATTTATAAGTATTTAAACACAATTTTGAAAATTTTATAAATTATAATTATTAAATAAATAATTATTTAATAATTATATAAATTTTTTATACGTGTAATATTTTGAGAAAAATCGACGAATAACGGAAAAGAAAACGTTTATTTATAAAGACCATAAATTCTTTACTAATACTTTCGATTTTGTTTTCGCCAATGGTATGTATGTATGGCCAAAAGTATCTAAGGGACAACATCACTGTGATACAAAATTGTCGTGCGATAATACTGAAGATACCTTCGCTAACAAATCTATATTTTTAATGTGACGACAACGAATGTGAGACTTACTTGATGGTAGATGTGATATCTCAGCCGCAGAAAAGTCATTGATGCACTGTCGATGTCGACCTATATTTTACTTCGACCATTAGGTAATCCATAGACTGAAATCGAAATATAGAGAAAAATAAATTCAGAAAATTATAAGCATGTTATCAAGCGAGATGTGTGCTACCCAAGTGATGGCTATACATACGACTTTAATGAAATAAGATACATAGAACAATGCATTTCTCGTAAAATATGGTTAATTTATTATGAGATATGTACAACATAAAAAGAAATATGAACATAATTGAAACTTGAATATCTAGATAATGATATAAACTAGTTTTGATTAAATATACTTCTTTTTGTCCCATGTCTCATTACTACACGCAAGAGAGGTTACGACCAAACTAGCATTCAAACAATCATACACCTTTCTGTGTGATCTGTATTTCATATCTAGATATAGTTTTCCTCGAACTACTTTTATCTTATTTTAAAGTTCGGTAACAAGTCTTCACAACCTCGGGTGTTGCCATACTCATTGGGTTGTAACCATCCTTTAATATATTTTGTATTAAAATCTAGTCCATCTACATAGTTTTTTTACTTTTTAAATAATCTAAACACATTGTAAGCTGTAATGAATTATAAACAAATAAAAAAGTTACTATAATTTTCGTAGTACACGATTCGCCACTAGCACGTCAAATTATGTGACGTCATGATACACTGTACATTCTTAACTCTGTACCATATAGATAGAGAATGGAATTAACCAGAGCCTCTGAAGTCTATTACGCAGTGATTACGCACGACTATCGACAAAGTATTCGAATCGTCAAACTGTCAGTTGTATGAGAAATCATTTGCATTACAGTTACAGTTCGACGATACGAATACTTTTTCGATAGTTGTTCGTGCTAGGCCCTCAGAGCTGTAAAGTTAATACAGTAGAAAGGTGTGATAGAGACGAAGCGATTGTGCGGCCAGTAGTTGTCATGTCTCCCGAGTCCACTTCTCTTGAGGATCCAAAAAGAGTATGTTGGAAACGGTTCGGATTGGAAGAATTCTTTGAATCTATGTTGATGTTATACGTCAGTGAATACGTATATCATTGATTGCAGATTGAAACTGATTGACTTACATAATATTGATGTATGTTTGTTAATTGAAATCGATTGGCTGAATCTATAATGACATCACAAGTTTCAAGTTTACTAAGATTTGTTTGGCGGCGGCGATATAACGTACATCTCTATTTATGAATATAAGATATTATATAGATATTTAGGTATATACAATATACATACATAAAAATCCATTAAATGGTGCATTATTACTTTGATGAACTGCTTAATAATCCTTTAGTGTATTGACACTTACCACTTTAGTGTAATAACATGCTAAATAAATGAAACAATTAATTCAACTCAACTAAGAGTACCTACGCAGTTAAAAATTAAAATATCAAATCAATAACCTTATTCTACTTAAAATTAATTTATACATTTACTAAAAGCATTTTTTTGCTTATTCTCTTTTTACTTTCGCCATTCATCATTTATATTGTATTTCAATTCCTTGAAAGCTGTTGAATCTACTTGTTCGACTTCATTCCATAAAAAATATAAAATTACAATTGCGTCTTACATACTGACAGGATTATAATATATACCTACCTATTATATTTTTTAAATCCAATTTCTTTTTGTAGTCTTTTTATTCATGGCATATCCATCTATGAACAGTGGTTCTTTACCCGGTCGGATTCAATATTCTTCCCACTGATTTCATGCCCAGCAGTTAGCAGACATAGGGAAAACATGCTTACAGAAAATTATAAACATGTCATTCCAGAGAGATTAAAACCCGCAACCCATCGGAATGTTAGGTTCTACTACGCAATTACACGCCAGCGATCCGAATGTCCTCTTTTTTTTATCATCCAACTAGTTATAACTTAATTAGTAATATATTCAGTAGTCATTAGTAGTGCAATTGAAAGAAGTAATCAGGAGATGTCATTTGGAAATTGCGTTTCTCTAATCGTCTCATTACACAGTTAAATACTTGTTGTTATTCCTAAGGCTGACGCGCTTACGATCCAAGAATGTGTCATGTGGTTATAAATTAAGGTCGTTTTAAATAATTAATTACATGTTTTACTGTGGAAAATCATAAGTTATATATTAGATAATACGTGTGGACGTACGAAGTGGATGTTTTTATTTTCATAGTTACATATTTTCCGACACGAACTGTTTGTTATTTTCGTTTTGATAACACTACACTACCAGAAAATACCTTCATTTAAAATTATCGATATTTATTATGTGTTAATTATGTTTATTATGTGTTCACTTTATTTTTTAATTTAATTTCTAGTATATGACTTTTACGGCAATACCAAACAAAACTTGTAGGTACCTACTTTCAGTGAAATTCGGGGATCTTAAAATCAATCATTTTTGGAGAGCTAGATTGTTTTCATCTATTTTAAAAGCCTTCATACACCCATGTCTTCAACATTATGTTGTTCAGATAAAGCTTAGTCTACATTAGTACTTAGGTTCAGTAGTTTCGGATATTAGCGTGAATAAACAAAAATACACTGAGTTTCATCGTCCCCTCTCAATCTCTGGTTGATTCTACTGTTTCATTATTTATGTATACAAGATAAGTGGCCTCCACACTTCATAACGTCATGGAGCTTCTGAAAATGGGATATTCTAAGCTTATGCGCAGGATTTGCTGAGTGGCCCTTATTTAGCAAGCCCACTATCGTTAAGCCCATCTTTACGTAGGTAGGTATTTATGTTTATTTTTGTTAAGTTATTGTTATTTTTTATTTGTCTTATCTCGAGTCATCGATTTGAGCGAAAATAATGTAAAGTTAGTTGTTTGTATGGTCTGATTATTCGTTATAAAGATCGACCGGTTATAAAGTTATTTTGTAAGAATTGAAAATAACTAAATTATAAATATATACCTCTTATATAAATAATATATAAGACGTACCGGTTGGTCTGCCTTTCTATCTCGCAAACATGGAAAAGTGTTGACTTGATTTTTATAAAAATACCTAATTTTCAGGTAGAGAGTGGTTCAGACTAAGTCTAATTTTCTGTGTGAGTGAAAACTCATGGGCATATTGACCATAATATTATAAGGTTTATATATTAATCATTCCATGTAATATCGTCAATTTTTTATGTGCATCGATTGAGGCTTGTGCTTACGACCAGAGATGTGCTAAGCTGTGGAAACATTAACATACTTTCGTAGCTTAGCTTTGACCTCGCATATAGTATTGTGGAAAAGCAACCTAAGAAGTTCTCGCTTTTTTAACATTACAATTATCAGAGTTACGCATGCATACTGAGGAATTCCTTTCTCTGCCTTGTCCACCATAGCCTGTATATTACCTTATTACTGATTAGTTGGAACACCAAATATTTATGTTCAAATATATAAAGACAAGCTCCACCTAGCGTCTATGTGGCCTTATCTCTATAAGTGGTAGTTTAAATTAATTACAATATGCTTTTATAAAAAAGGCAATCAAAATCTAAACTAATAATGATAATTTGATCTAATAATAAAGACAATACCACATTATTAAAATAATTGCGAGAACACCTTCACTATTTTGTGCTGGTGACCGCTCATTGAGAAGCTCTGATTGTTTGGGTGGCTTTGATGTCTAAGTGTTAGTAAACAAAAGATAAGGCGGGAGCTGAATGAAGGTTCCTCGAGGGTGCAGGCGTTGTGACGTCACTCAGCAGATCCATTAAAACCGTGCAAACTCCCGCGCGGAGTCATTTGCCATTCTGCGCGCCGCTCGCGCACCGCGTCTACCGTTCGTTCGAATTTTAAAATTACGCGTGTTTTTGTGCATCAATATGCCGAAGAATATATTAGCCGAGATGGGCTCCCAGGTGGGGTTAACGCCCGCGCGACAAAACCAAAAGGTTAGTGCTTTTGCGTATGCGTTTTTTTCAATTTCAGGTATTAATTTTGTTTTTTTTTTTGTGTGAAGTTACTGATTTAAATGAGTATCGGTGGTGATATTTTGAGCGTACAATCCGGCAGCGATCGGAGAACGGTCTATTTCATGGTCAGCCGTAAATAAACTACACACTGAAATACAATGTCAATACCTCATTTTACAAGAACTATCCATGATTTGTATATATATTTTTTATAGTTTTATAAATTTAATATTAATGAAAACAATATAAAATTTCGATCAACGCGAAAAAAAATTTAATAACACTAAATGAAATCGTTTGACAAGATGATAACATAGGTATTATCATTTCGTATTTTTGCAATGTTTCTTCTAGTATAAATAACTTTACTTATCTACCTTTAAACTTTACTTAAATTAAACTTTCATTCAATTTGCGTTTACTTATAATTACAAGCTTTTTTCGGAACTGTTTGTGAATAATAAATGTTTAATAATAATTAACAAAAACTTATTGTACAAGTTAACCTACAAATTAGGAAACATTTTATCGGTGGAGTAGAAATTATTAAATAAAATCATAAGCCAAATAATAAAAGCGAAACAAAAAGAAATAAATTATTATCGAAGTATTTCTATTTTTTAAGGATGATAACTTACGAACTAATTAATTCTATTTGCTGATATAGGTAACTTTAGCCTGCGAATATTTCCATAAAATGACTATAAATAATGGCGAAAAAAATCGTGTCTGTAAAGATGTTATCGCCAAGCTGCTGAACTAATTACGATGAAATATAGCCACAGCCCACATCTACAAGGGACCCAGCGTATTTTTTTTTTATTACAGCAAAGTCGCAATAAGTTCTAATAATAATGCGAAAATATTGACTTTGACGGGCTCGTTGGCACGTTCGGTAGAACACCTGCCGTGCGCATCTATGGGTCGTGAGTTCGAATCCCACCGGGATTAAATGTTTATAATTTTCTGTAAACATGTCTTCCCCACGTCTGGTAACTTTGGCAATTGAACGGGTAGGAACCGGGTAACGAACCACCGTTCATAGATGGAAAAACCGTGAAGTGCATATTGCGCGATTCGGTTTCAGTCTATGGATTTCCGAATGCTCGAAGTGAAAAGTAGGTCGACAGCGCATCATTGACTGATTTTCTGTGGCTGAGGCCTACCATCAAGTGAAACTCACGCTCGTCTGTCCATATCTAACATAAAAAAATATATTGACAAAATATTTAATAATCTTAGATCTTCTAATATAATATATCGTTAGTTTCGAACTAAAGATACCATGATACTAATAATAAAAATACAAAAAAAAATTATGTCTTAAATTATAACGTAATTAGCTAACCTAACAACATCTTATAGTGATCATATCAATACCAATATTAAAAATCTTTGATGTTTTAAATAAATAGATTGACTCGGCTATCGATCTATCGACAGAAGGATCCTTCAGTAGAGACTGAATAAATTGACCGACTTGGTATTAAACTTTTGTAAAACGTACTTAGTTACATTAGTGACATAACTACAATAGTTGGACATATGGTCTCCAAATTTTTTTTGTAGATTTTGATATGTTTTATAATATTGTGGAACTTTTTTTTGTTCTATCATCAATACTTTCCGCAACACATGCGATGAAAGACATTTTATGGCAAAAATTTTTACACCTTGGATTGTTTTTAGTAGGGATTTCTAAGGATCTCTATTTTTTTCTAGTAATAAATATAGCCTATATTACTCAGTGAAGATGTGGCTTTCTAACGGTAAAATAATTTTTGAAATCGGTCTAGTAGTTTTTAAGTTATTCCTTACATACAGAAATACAAATCTTTCCTCTTTATAGTTTGTATATCTAGAAAACTGGACCGAAACGTCAAAATATTTTAGTTTTTCCTTGATTTATACACTAAACACTAATTGCATTCTAAATTTGAAGTTTCTACTCGTATGTCTGCTAGAAGTGCCTTAGAGTTTTGATGATCGGTCAGTGAGTGAGTGAGTGAGTGACAAATTAACAAATTTTGACTAGTTATAATTCTTAAACAACTGCACTGGTTTAAATTTATTGAAATTATTAAATATACCGAGTTTATACAATGCCTATTAGAATTATTTTTTTATTAAAATTCAGGCTTCTAGTTTTATCCACAACGAAGTTATAGGGGGTCGAAAATGGTCCGAACTACTTCGAGAAAAGGATGGTACGGCCGTGCCGCTTGTTGCTCGACTTGGCGGATGCACTGCCCAGATCAAATAATTACGAATTATGTCTATTTTTTTTTGGACTTGTCAAGTTATCAGCGTCACCCTTCAAACACGTTTTTTCTTTACACAATCAATTCGTCTTTCGTCGTCAAAAAATTGTTGTTTTTTTTACTCAAATGATAGAAAGCGATCACGTGATTTCAGTTGGAATACTCTTGCCTATTTGTCTAAACCTAATTCACTTTTTTTTACTTAGCCCCATAATATAATAGTGATGATAGGTCGGTGGTTCGAATTCCGACGGGATTGACAATTTTATAATTTTCTGTAAACATATTTTTCGCTACAATTAGTCACTTTGACTATTAAATAGTATAATAGGTGGGAGAAATATTAAAATTTCGACCGGGTCATAAACCGTGAAAATAATGTGAAGTTCGTAATGCGGGTTTCAGTTGCAGTATATGGATAACCGAATGCCCGAAGAAAATAATATGTCGCCAGCGCATAATTGATTCATGTTGTGGCTCGCATAAAATTGGACTTTTATTCAGAAAAGTAATGTAGACATTGTGCTTGATTTCTTGTAGGAATAAGAGCAATCACAGTATATTTTATAATTTCTATATTTTTGAGTAACATTTGATTTTAATATGATATATAATTATGCCATCATAATTAATTTGAGATTAAAATATGAAAATGAACGCACTCTATCAATAGCCGTGTCAAGGCCAACTAGATTTCTTGACGTTATTAAAATAAACTGTTTCTTATTCTGCATTGACTTAATGATCAATTAATGAAATAAATAATGTTAATTTTAAACTACTTTATTCTTATAAAAATGCATGCTTGTTTTACTTTATGAGGACTTCAGATAAGTCCCACGTATGACCCGAACCAGCATGCTCTTTAGGGACTGGACCCACTAGAACACTAATGCTAATAAACAAAACTGAGGTTGGTTTTTTTTTATGTCAGATATCGACAGACGAGCAGAGAGGTTCACTTGACCTTAATAATAATTATTCAATAATTAAATTTTTGCAGTTGCTAAAGAAAATTAGCCCGGGATTGCGATTTTTTTTTTATGCAACGGGACTTATGTCCACCTAGATACGCCATGTAAATATTTAGTTATTAAATAAAATAAATATATTACAGGTAGTAAAAGTGTTAAAGGATGAACGAAAGATTATATATCCTGTAAACTTTAGCAACTATATGTAACTATAATGTTATAAGTTTCGCTAATTATGTTAGTGCTAACCAACAGTTATGTCACCATTCGCGAAGCAAATTAGCTACGTAAATCGCGCGTGGTTATATTAAAACATACGGCGTCAATATTATAAAAGAAAATACAAACTAATATTACTAATTATACAAGAATTTAAATATAACTTTGTTATTTAGTTATTATTTTAATTAATTACTTCAAGATGTCATAAACAGGGTGTAATGGTTGTAGCTCCTTACAAATATTTTGTTAAACAAAAAATATGGCGATTTAAAAGAGTGGCGGAGAGTTCTTAAATGTAAAATTAGAAGCATTTTTTTACTGACGTTTATAAGTGTACATTGTGTTACCTAAATGAATAAACGATAATTTGATTTGATTTAAACTTTTTTTACTTAATTTATTTTAAATCGGCAATTTATAAAGCTATAATAATATAATATATTCCAAATAATATAATACAAATACCAAAATGCAAACATTTAAAGCTAATCTTCATTTTGAAAAACAGTACTCCGTATCTTCAATATACGCATTAACTATCTAATAGGCCTTAATCAATTGTTTTTTTTAAGTGCTACCTTAAATTTAGACAAAGGAAGTTGACATAATTTTTTTAAGGATTATAATATTATACCTAGTCTCTTTCTGACCATGTTACTTCTGTGGTGGAAATATCGCAATATCGTCCATAGATATAAAATCCGAGAATCGAAAATAATGTATCTATTTCAGCTATAGATTGAACCAATTGATCTTATGTTGCTTAGGTATTGAAAAATTGAGAACTCTCAAATAACCTACCATCAAATAAGTTTTATATATGAAAGATTGACCGAAGAATGTGTCGACATTCAATAATGAATATCAGTTGTTAAAAAATCTGCATACATACATATTTCATAGGGATAGGCAGATATCAGGTGGCAAGCTGTAAGATATTTTCTGTGTGATCTTATTACTCTGTGCAACACATTATATCATTCCAATGCTTCATATTGAAAAACAAACATATTGACAGAAAAACAAGTCGCGTTTATATTTATAAAAATGATAGTAAAAATATATCAATTTAATAACATCACAAATTATATTGGAAGTGAGAATAGTCAACAACAAAAGGAAACAAAAGTATAAAATAGAATAGAAGGTGCAGGTTTTTTTTTAAAAAAATGTAAGTTAATTTGTAATAATATACCCAAATTAAAGAAAGATAATATGGAGACTATTTAGATAAAGAAATAAACAGAATCGGTTTAAGCAAAAAAAAATGTAGACCGTCGCAACTCTATGCATTGGCGGACATGGCGTCTGTCTTAAGAAAAACCCGAGTGTTTTATCCTTGACTATCAATTATAACAATAAAAGTTGTTTCATGGTCTATATTATATACCTGCATATGAATTACTTATTCATTTATTTTACACAAAGGGAATATCCGCTTGGAGCTTCGCGATGATTAAGGCCACTCTTTAAGTAATGTACTCGTATATTTTAGTCGGAAGTATCGTTTGCAGTAGCTGTTTTGTGTTTATATCTGAAATTCTCATGAACTTCATATCCAATTATCTAACATATACGTCCAGAATAGACATGAATAACGTCTAATTATAGTCGGCATTAGGTATTTCAGTGAATCACTGCGTGCTAACATAATTTGACGAGTTGATGCAGTGATTTTAATTGGGATGTGTGATAAGTGCTACGGATCTAAATACCTACTTTACCAAAGTAGGTGATTTTTTCCACGATTTGTTTAAGAAAGACACCTTTAGGGAAAGTTTGCTTGGTACGAGTGTTGTTTACAAAATACTCTATTCTTCGGTACAATTTTTCAGGCCTATTTCGAGCTTTTCACGACAGCAGGGAGGATTTTTGTTTGCTAGAACTTGGTGCATTAATAGTTAAATTTGTGTAATTTAAATTGTATCAACGTCATTAACGTCTGCAACAATCTAAAAACTAGAAATCAGCTCCAGACACGGCTGTTAAATATAAAAAAAATCACTTTTAGACCTTATTCATAGATTATTTGGTATAAGATACTACCTACCTTTACCATTATATTTACATTCTTGATCAAAATATCGATATTAAAAAAATAAAATAAAAATCTTAATTCTAACAGCTATAGTCCCGGGGCTAAGAAACAAAACATGTAGTACTACGAGTAGTCTATTCAACTGCTGGCCAAAGTCGGTCTGCCTTGAACTCGTGTGATGACCTACTTGCCTTATGAAATGTACATAGTAGATACTTCATTAATGAAGTATTTTTCCTTATACAGGATGCCGTAAAAGTAAAACTTTTATCTCTTCGAAATTAATTCCAATTTTGACCGCAACCTTAACCTAGTGCAGGCAATCAATCAATCAATCTTTTTGGAAATTAATGGAACAAGACGATTACGTTGAACGTTTTTTGTAAACTGTAAAACTGGTACAGTTAACCCAAACTTTCAATAATTGTGTCTTCAATTCAAAAGAAAATCTTATATCTACCATAGAAAGCCGAAACTGCCTTTTCCTCTTTATTTGGTTATCTTACGGCCTCCTAAACACCATGAAACCCAAACACCTAATCTGTATACATTATATTTATATTAAGGTTTTGCATGGCGACCTATATTATTGAATTGCACGGCGAAATCTTGCTAAGCGAAAGCTCTTACTTTATATTTTTTATGTGAGGTAATACAGCCACGGCATCAAGGATGCGCAATCGACTTATTTTATTTTGTTCATTCGATAGTCCACTCACAGTCTAACTCTATAGTTACCTTACAGAAACACCATTTGCACCAAATTCATAATAGTTTCATTGACTATTGAATATCAGAGTTTGCATTTACAAAGGTAAATAGGCATGGATCGTAATATAAATAACGAAATCCGGCGAGATCCATGGAAATTCAAGTGTAAAATAATATAAAAAATAAATATAGTGTAAATACACCTACGATACAGCAATAAGTGGCTAATGATGATGAGCAAATCATCTTGATTATCAATATTTTATGGATTGAGCTCTTTTAGATAGAAGTAATATACTGGGTAGTATCTTTATATAAATGACTATTCTTAAGAAATTGTTAAAGTTTTTAGCACATTTGAACGCACTGATATATCTCATACATTTTAAACGACTGGACACACTTTTATCGAATTTACCTAAGAATTATACGCTTTATAATAGTATCTAATTTAAAATAACATTTTTGAATTCAGAGGACTCTCTGTACACCTAATTCCCAATTTGATTTTTTTTCCGAATTCTCTACTGTGGATGCCCTTCCCTAAATCCGGCCCTGGGTTACGAGATGACAAGTAATCCGCGACTCAAATGTCTCAGATGCGTTATCGGCCTTTTAAAAAGAATATAAATAATTGATTCTTGCGCAATTGTTCGAAGCCCAATAACAGTTCTATTAACTATTAGTTCCGCACTTGACCTTGCTCAGGTTTAATTGTTCAGTGCGCGCTTGCAATGACGCTGCATCGTAAATTCCTTCCGCGATTTATACGTACTTTGACATGCTCGTTGGGTATACTTTTTAGGAGTGAGGCGTATTTATTGTAACAGATATAAATCACAGGTATTCAAAGATAACAGGATTTAGGCGGGCTCGTTGGCGTGTTCGGTAGAACACCTGCCGTGCGATACGATGGGTCGTGGGTCCGAATCCCACCGGGATTTTTATAATTTTCTATAAGCACGTTTTCCCCACGTCTGGTCACTTCAGGCATTGATCGGGTGGGAGGATTATCGAAATTCCGACCGGATAACGAACCACGATAGATGGAGAAACCGTGAATTGCACATTGCGCGTTTCGGTTTCAGTCTATGGATTTCCGAAAACTCGAAGTAAAGAGTGGGTCGACAACGCATCGTTGACTGATGTTCTGTGGCTGAGGTATCTACCATCAAATGAACCTCGTGCAATTTACAGGAAGTAAATCATGTTGAAAAGTCACTCCTAAATGTTATCGTATTATCTGTAATTCCTTTAGTATCTAAATAACAGACTGTTATTAATAATAGTAATAACAGGTATTTATATCTGTTATTATTGAGTAACAGTAACAGATATCATGTTTGACCTGTTATCACCCATGTCTAGTACTTTGCGTTCCGATGGGTCGTGGACTCCAGTCCCACGCGGGGTGACATATATGTATATTGTTTTGTTAACATGTTTTTCTTCGTTTAAATAAAATACTTTATACCGGATTAAAACGCGATTTATTATTATATTATTTATCCCGACGTTTCGGGTGCTTTCCAGCAACCATGGTCACTGGCAGACTGAAAGATGACAGATGTCTGATTTGATTTTTTTTTAATATATTGCACAATCATGGATCTGAGTGGGATTATCACCAAGTTGCCATATTAACGCCATCTATTCTACGGAGTTGATATTTACTGTAATTTTCTATATTATTTTTTACTGTCTTAATCCGGTATAAAGTATTTTATTTAAATGTGTGATAATCGCGTTAATAAAAGACAATATTATGTTTTTCTTCAACTGATCATTTCAGCATGTAACGGGTGAAACTACTCGTAATACCGATATTTCGACCGAATAACGGCATACTTATTGCGCGTTCGGTTTCAGCCCACGGATTCTCATTCTGTCTATGGTACCACCTACCATCAAGTGAGCCTCACAACCGTCTGTCGATAACTTACATAAAATAACAGGCATATATTTATTTTACATAACTCTTGTTTTCAGTGGCAATTTTAGAACTGAATTTGTAAATGTTGATTACATATTCGAAATGCGGAATCGTAATGAGTAGAGAAGTAACGCGAGAATACAAATCGGTCAGTTTCCATGCTCCGATCTTCAATGCAAATAATATAATTAGATGTTTATATAAACAGTAAAGACAGTAGCTGACTGCAACAAAATTATTACGAGAAATGAATATGGTAACATGAGAAGCGGTGATAGTGGCTAAATGTAGTGTCGTTGACGAAATGAATAGCATATCGTTCGCGATGTTGTAAACACACGGCCGAATTAAAGGCCTTGGGGCAACAAAGAAGTGGAGGCCCCAAATTATTTACCGAATAAAATGATTTTTTTTTAAATATTTTAGAACCATATTTGTACCAAGTACAGTAGGCAAAGGTAAAACAAGTGTTTGGAATGACGATATAACGTCCAGGTAAAATCCAAAGACCACCCAAAATGCACATAGATTTGTTACTGTGAGTTCGTAAGAAATCAGACGACAGCGCATCGTTGATCTATTGCTAACTAGCTGCGGTTCACCTTCCTAACCATCAAGTGAACTTCTGTGAATAACTTATGCTCCCTGCCTGGTCCTATTCATTTCATTAATCTCCTTCTTTCCTTATCTCATAATATAGCCTTTAAACTCTTCACTTCTTCACTAAAGCAATCCACCTTTTCTTCTGTATTTACTCGTTTCTGTTCCCTCTCTGTCTGTTATTTGTATATTTTATTTTCTATATAGTAATATTTGCGTTATTGCGTGACAAACATTTATAGATCTCGCATTTTTAATATTAATAACGGAGATAATTTTAAAATAAATTACAGTAGGTATAATAGTCGCAGTTATCTGTAATACCACAGTCTCTTTTTGAATTTAATCTGCACTGATTGATGCAGGAATGATTTAAATAACGTGGTTCATTCACTAACGCGTTCAAACGACCTTCGTTCATTAGCACGCGATCTGAACAATGCGGTGCCTTTATTGTATATATCTATACTAATATTATTAAGAGGAAAGATTTGTTTGTTTGTTGTTTGTTACGATTTAACTCAAAACTACTAGATCGATTTTAAAAAAACTTTCACCAATAGAAAGGTACATTATCAGCGAGTAACAGTACATCTACATTGCATCCGTGCGAAGCCGGGACGGATCGCTAGTAAATCTAAAGATCTATGTTATTATGAGGCCCCTTTGATTATAGTTTCAGACACAAGTCATTAATCAGTAGTTTCCTAAAAATAAATATATATAATAAATTATAACTGAGTGTTATTAAACTTTTAAAAATAACTAGTGGACCCCGCAGACGTTGTTCTGCCAAAATATTGGCTTCGAAATTATACAATCATTATGCCCATTTGCCCACCGCCGTATTGGAAAAAAGATTTTCCCGCTTTTCTGTTGCAATTTTTCCTGAATTTTTCCTGTAAACATCACGGAGCCCGAGACCTTTCCAACGAATGCAAAATCGTGGAAATCGGTTCGTGCGTTCTGGAATTATAGCGTCAGGAAGGAAAACCCGACTTATTTTTATATAGTAGAGATATGAATTAATTATTTATTAATTCAGATTGGGAAATTGTTACATTTGTGAAGTACTTCTTATGATATTTAATTCAGACAATTGACTATTTTCTATTAAAATTGATATACACTTATACACTACTACATTATATTTTCTATAGACAACCTTAACAAATATATATTATTTGTGAGATGATTATAAATGTAAAAACACGAAGTCAACCAACCAAGATGACATTAAACAAAAACATTTTGATAAAATCAAGTTTTCAAATAATATTGATTTTTATTTATTGCATAAAGATATTCGTGCAAAATAATAAAAAATAGAGGAAAATACTTGAAGAAACTTGTTTGCGTTATTAAGGAAGTTGCTTACATTTATTAATAATACATACATATTATAATTCTGTTCTAGATGCACGCTTCTCTCACGTGAATATTAAAGAATGAAAATACAGTAATTATAATCCATACGTACGTCGTACACGGTACATATATGTAATACCTTCAGAAAATGCAAAATAGTATCTACTAATTCTTCTTTGATGCAAAACCAAATAGACTTATTCCATAAGGGCAGCTTAGGTTGGGGAAGTCGAATTGCCTACTTCCCGAGGAAATATTGAAAAAACCCACACTTGGGGATTAATAGATTTTTTTAAAGTTTCAGTTACCTTTTAACATTAAATGAGACTGCTAACCTAAAGTTTCTCTTGGGATACAATCTGAGGGCACGGAAGTGCTCCCGGCAAGTCACGCACGGCCGTAACATCCTTTTCTCGAAGCCATTCGGACCATTTTCGCCCCCAGTAACTTCGTTATTACATAGCAAGATATACATACATATATATCACGCCTCTTTCCCATTGGGGTAGGCAGAGATCACGGAATTCCATATGCTCCGATCCTTACAGACCACTTTCGCTTCTTCTACTTTCATCAATGCTTTCATACACACTCGATTACGAGTACTTTTGATCTGGCCCTTTTGCAGAACGTCCCCGATCTGATCGAGGTACGTTCGCCTAGGTCGACCACTCCCGACTCTCCCACTCACACCAGTTTCATAAATCTTTTTCGTTTCAACATACCTTTCTCAATTCTCGTCACTACATCGTCTTTTACTCCACAACGCTCTCGAATATAGCAAGATATATATATTTTAATTACAGAAACTGTAGTTTAAGAATTATTGCAAATCAATCAGTCAGTGACAAAATCAATCAAATCAATTCCTTGATTTTGTCACTGACTGACTCACCGATCAACAAAATTCTAAGCTACTTCTAGCAGACCTACAGGTTTCAAATTTTGAACACTTTAACCTATTAAGTAAGGAAAATTTCTGATATTTTGGTACCGTTTTCTAGAAATACAATGTGAATTAACTGACTTGGTTTACATTTGATTACATTAAGAATAAGTATCGACGGATACTAAAATAAATAAACAAATACTCTGCGTGCGATGAATCACGAATCGATTCTCATTCAATCATATCAATTCAAAATGTCAAAGGACCAATGAAAAAACAATGACTTTCAACGAATTATTTCATTATCGATTCATTAGCCAATCGTATTGGCATGAACGAATCTGATCTGATATAATCGATAAATGAAACGAATGTCGCATAATTTAAACAATACTGAGAACATTGAGCCTAGTGAAGGACGTCCACTCTGTTTCCGGAACCACTATCACTAGCTTAATTTGTACCATAGAAGAAAAACCATTGCTTGTATACTATATAATTACTAGCGACCCGCCCCGGCTTCGCACGGGTCAAGATTTTTTGACAAAAAAGCAGGGGTTGTATGCAGTGGCGGAACTACCATACAAGCCCAAATGCCTGTTTTGCCTTATTAATGCATTAAAAAGAAATATAATAATGTCATTAGTCATATATAAAATATGCGATTACGTAATTATATAAGTTATATAAATATATGTATAAACACGCATTATGTTAAAATCGGCAAGACGGGCTTTTGGGCTTGTATGGTAGTCCCGCCACTGGTTGTATGTATTTTTAATGCCACATTATAAAAAAATAAAAACAAAAAATTCGTCCAAAAAAAAAAAAAAAAATTAGGGGTGGACTACCCCTAACATTTAGGGGGATGAAAAATAGATGTTAGCCGATTCTCATAGATACCGGATATGCACAAAAAATTTCATGAGAATCGGTCAAGCCGTTTCGGAGGAGTATGGCAACGAAAACTGTGACACGAGAATTTTATATATTAGATGTATTCTATACTAATATTATAAAAACTTCACCTAAGTTTGTGAGTTTGTGAGGTTTTAGGGGGTAATCTCAGGATCGACTGAACCGATTTTAAAAATTAAATCATTTTATTACATACTAGCAACTCACCCCGATTTCGCACGGTGCAATGTAGATGTACAATTCACCAAATAGCATATGTTGCTCACTGATACTGTAGCTTTCTATAGGTGAAAGAATTTTTAAAATCGTTTTAGCAGTTTTTTGAATTATATCGTAAAAAACAAATCTTTCCTCTTTATAATATTAGTTTAGCTGAGATATTATGATGATGAGTTCCACAGGTACATATATGAGAAGAAGCCAAGAAAATAGATATAATATTAAAATAAACGATTTAAAAAAGTTGGATTTATAGATATAGACAAGTTCATTCAACAGATCTTAACGACACTATAGCTATAAAACTTAACATAACATGTAACCTAGTGACAGCTTACGAGCGAAGTCATGTCAAGGTTTTTTTTTTTTTTTATAGTATAGGGGGCAAACGGGCAGACGGCTCACGTGATGGTAAGTGATTACCGCCGCCCATAGACATCCGCAACACCAGAGGGCTTGCAGGTGCGTTGCCGGCCTTTAAGAAAGATGTAGGCTCGCTTCTTGAGTTGTACAAGGGAGCTGAATCAGCACATGCTGTGATGCTTTTGTGTCACAACAGTAGTGATTCCTGTATAAATGAAAGATAAAATACCTATTTAATTTTAAAAAACTGGCATAAATAAGTCTTGCTTTCAGCTAATGAAATGAAAGCAAAGATAAGATTAAACTAGGTTATGTCAAGCGGAACCCAGTAGTATCAACAAGTGTTTATCGGAAATCGGCAAGAGAATCCGGTTTTTCCTTAGAAGGCGTAAATCCTCATTGAGTTGCAAATGACGTGATCTAAGTAATTGATTGTCACACGTTAAGAATATCAGTAAGACTTAAGATTTTTCATTTGCTTTGTTTTGTGTTATATCCTAGGGTCATACGAAACATATTTATTGTTGCAAGTATCTTCATAATTATTTATTTATTTAAAACTTTATTGCACTAGAAATACAGAAATATATAAACATAGAAACACACAGGAAAAGTACAACTGGCGGCCTTATCGCTAAGTAGCGATTTCTTACGGGCAACCATATGATACAAGTGAGACAAAAGAGAAGAAATGGGTAGTGCAAAAAAAAATATGTTAATGTATTGACTGTAATCAAACGTTTTAAGTCGGAGCGGTAGATACGTCTAATTCTATCATACCTCTCTTTATTAATGCGTACTGTGTATTAATTAAAGAAAATTTATTACTAAATGTTTTATACAGTTTTATGGTTCATATCCTTGTTAGTATATAGCGTATAGAGAAGATGGATGAAAATATAAACAGCAATGGTTTATGAATTTGATTTCCTCGAATTGATGTTCTTCAAAAAGCCACGTCAAATGTACTTGAAACATGGATGATATTATGTGTCCCAAATGAGTTAACAGCAGAATATTGAAATAGTAATCAAGGTTGAGAACAACTTAAAAAGTTTCTCTCTCTTATATTTTGTATGTAAATCAAAGTGATAGCAATACTTGTAAAAGTATAAATGGTTTAGGTTTAATTGAGTACATTCTTACTTAAATTTCATTCTATATAGTCATTGAATGACTAGGCGAAGGTCTTTTGACTGTGTATTACTGAACTTTAGTAGGTAAAATTAGATTCAATTCCATTGATTCATCAAGTGGGAATTTTACATCGTATTTATGAAGGCGTTTGATGGGTTTTTTTAAAGCAATGAGATAGGTACTTATTGGTTTGATTTCCATAAGGTCTGAAAATCTATTTAAGTCAATCAATATATTGTGGAGGAAGTAGGTTGCGCTATTAGCTCTACCTCCAACCTAAAGGACCCCACCTAAAGGCCCCAGTGGATGATAGACATGGGTAACACTGCGCTGCGCCGCGCAATTGCGCCGGCACGCTTCAGTGCGCAGGGTGAGTCAGCTCACACATTCATAATGTGTTGGCGCACGGCGCAGTACCCACTCACTGAGTGAACTATGAGCGTGGGGTTGCGTGCGTTTCGGAGGTTTCACTGCTCGCTTTGCGCGTCCCATTTTTACTGCGTCGTGGCGCATTTTTGAGTTGACTCAAGGAGCCGACACACTACACTGCGCCTGAGTTGCTGAGTTAGCGCAGGGAATTTCGCTGAGTTACCCATGTCTAGTGGATGATGTTGAGACTTGAGGTGTTGTATAGGTATATACTTAGCGCACGGAGAAACTTTGATAGCGCGATTCAGGATTATTGAAGTCTTTGAACTGTTTGTAGGCGCAGATTGTATATGTAGCTAGTGTTTTTTTACGTTTTGCCACTTCAACCATTTAATGAGTAGGAGGGTTTTTAAAATTCCGTCAAAGCTATGTAAAAAAACTATTTATTTCCTACATACTGCCTTTCGAGCATTGAATTGAATAGGATTTTTATTAAAATTCCATCCTAGCTATGTCAATAAACGTGTTTTTCCTTGCCACTTCAAGCATTAAATGGGTAGGAATGATATTAAAATTCCATCCATATCAATCTATAAATTTCCAAGAAATAGACAGCACTAATTGGTGCATATTTTTGCTATGACTATTTTTTTTTTTTTGAACTGCAGGGCATTAGATTTCCTTCCACAAAACAAAGTCGGATAAGTTCTAGTACAGAATCTGTTCATGATGTCTACTGATGACCCACTAACCATTCCCAGACGTTTCCGCGCGCTCCGGGCCAACCGTCTGAAGGTTAAATTCAATTTCCACACGTACAGTCACACACACAATACTTTACGGTAAAGGTTTAATCGCTATTTTCTTGTTCAACGATTATTCTTAAATCTACTCTATGTCGCCTATATACAGCCATTTTTTAAACAAAAAGCCTGTATATAATCGTATTTTATAACACATTTGAGTAGAATAACCTCATTATTAAACATACTTTATTTTAATACAGTATCAACTGATATAATTGACTCTAGTCAATTTAAAATTAATTTAGATTTATGGTCTTATTTAAACCCTAGATTAAACGATGAAACGTTCACACAACTTTTTTTAACTATTAAATAAAAAAATTGTTTGCGACTGTACTGGCTATCTGATATGTGGACAGGAATAACCGTTTTACGAACGAATCCCACGTCGGCGAGAAAACAAGCGATTATCGTTTTACATTACATAATTACTCCTTACAATAAGGTCCAATGTCGTATGTATTATGTATCAGGTAACGTCATAACGGTGTATATGGATGCATGTTGCCAATTTTCTTTAAAAAATATCTTTTGCCATAATTATCGCATCGACTGTACTTTTAGGCTCTATTTACATTGCCGCGGAACGGTATGGAAGCGAATTTTTGTAGCGAAATTGCATATGGTATAATGAGTTTAATGTAAATTGTGTAAGGTACAAACTACAATAGATAAGAGTTAAAAAAGAGGCGCTACCTCTTCCGGCGAATTCTCATGCATACTCAAGAATTCCCGTAGCTATACATACTATATGTAATTTCACTACAAAAACTCACTTCCATTCCATTCCACGTCAATGTAAATTGAGCTTTACGTTACTGTCAACCATCGGCGGCATTTTTATTTCAGATAAATTAATTACTTTTTTTACACTAAAATTGTACATACTATTAAAGTCTGTAACGTTATTTTAAGTTTGAAATTCCATTTTATTGCATTTATTCACCTATTAAATGTTTCGATCACTAACATAGTATCAAACGTTACTGGCTGTCAAAAATTAAAAAAAAAGTTTCTGTAAAAATAAAAACGCGCGAAACACATTCTTTCTTTTGTTATTTTTAGTTCAAATTCGAATTTAAGATTTTTTATAATTGTTCAAATATAAACATGATTATTAATATTGTCTTTTATTAACGCGAGTATCACACATTTAAATAAAATACTGTATACCGGATTAAAACGCGATTTATTATTTAAATTATTTATCCCGACGTTACGGATGCTTTTCAGCAACCGTGGTCGCGGGAGAGTGACCAGTCAGTCAGAACGTCGGGATAAATAATAAATCGCGTTTTAATCCGGTATACAGTATTTTATTTAAACATGATTATTAATTCTGTTTCTTATTATCTTAACTGTATGTAAATAAATAAACGTAAACCTACTTCATGATTTATACTTACTTATTTTCTCATAGAGGTGATAAGAAGTGGAGTGTCCACCTCGGTAGCAACATTATTTTAAACTCGAGTGACTTACTTTGAATCCAGAGTGGTAATATTCTGTTTCAATTATTATTTTCAATATATTATTATATATTTTCCTTAAGCTCTTTTTGTAAATAGTAAGTTTTAATCAAAAAATAGATACAATGTGTAAAAGTACAAATCGGATTAAAAACAACTTGTGGAAAAAATCAAAATAATGTTTCGTAATTATATGACAGTGGGAAGGAATGGGTTAAAGGTTTTGTAATATTCATCAAGTTAGCAAACCATCAAGACTGGTTCAATCCGGTTCCGGTCAGTAATATTTACCGTCTTGTTACATTGATTTTTTGCGATTAAAACTCAAGTTTGCGGCACCGCTATTAACTATAAATGCAGCCTGAATATCACAACAAAATTAACCATAAACAGCTCTTGATTTATTCACTTTTTATACAAGCGTTTTAACATACTCATAATGGGATTGTTTCTCAACAGTGGCTTTATTGGTTGTCCGTAGTCTATTTCTGGCTATCTCTTCCAAAATCTTTTTCATAAATTTTTGCATATTGTGTTAGTGCGGTAAGGTAAAATTGTGGCAAATAGGTACTTTTTTAAAAGGCTGACAATTGACAGTTAATGTTGAATAGTTTGACCGCTCTTGTATGATAAATTGTATTTTCTAAAGCAAAATCAATCTATGAACAACCTCGCATGACGTTAAGATCGTCATGGAGCACAGCCACGAATAGTTAGGGTACCTATAAAGTTATAATAGAATACCTCTATTGTGATTCAGCAACATTTGGTTTTATTTAGCTGTACTACTTAACTATACTTGAGTACGTTCATAATTCCAGGGTTTGTGCAGATTCAGGTTTGGTAGGAAGGAATGAGCAAATACCCTTTAATATAAATTGAAATCAAATTAAATACATTAGATACATGTAATATAAAACTTGTAGTCGACCTGTTTAGTGTTTACATCTACTCCACGTGGTGATATTAGGGTTGTCATTTGATATTTGTATTTAATAAAATAAAACAAAATATATATGTTAGATATCGTCAGACGAGCATGAGGTTCACTTGATAGTAGGTCAGCCACAGAATATCAGTCAATGATGCGCTGTCGACCTACTTTTCACTTCGAGCATTCGGAATTCCATAGACCGAAACCGAATCGCGCAATATGCACTTCACGGTTTTTCCATCTATGAACGGTGGTTCGTTATCCAGTTACCAGATGTGGGGAAGACATGTTTACAGAAATTATAAACATGTAGTCCCGGTGGGATTCGAACCCACGACCCATCAGAGCGCAAGGTAGGTGTTCTATGAAATGAAAATGCAATGGACTTGGGATCTAAGATATCTAGCAAAGGAATTCTTTTTTTCTATTTATTATACTTTCCAAGAACTGACTTAAAAACCAAAGTAATTGCCTTATAGAGTCGTTCTTTAATCAGAATTCAAAGTCAAACTCAAAAAATATGTTTATTTGCAATTATGAACTGTTAATTTTTTAATCTACTCCTGATTCTTGCTGCCAAGTTACACTTCAAAGTTTTACATTTCTGTAATAGTACGTTTAATTTGTTTTGTCGGACCCAGAATTGAAATTGAAGGCAGGGGCAGGGGCAGATATGTAGTTAAATAAAATTACATTAATTATTCATCAGCTTCATTCATATCGATAAAATAAAACACCTTCATGTGTGTTTAAAGTAAAAATAACCGAATTTTCCTAAATCTTAAATAGTTTAATCAAAGAAACTCCGATTCAAATTTAGCAGAAACTCATTTGACATCGAAAGTGAAAAATCAATCTGAAGTGCCGACCTTTCAGAACAGAACGGTTTAAATATGCTTGGCTATAATTATTCACTCTTTTCGCTCTATCCTGTGAGTTTCACTATCGTCTTACGTTACCTTTATTCTATATGTTGTCAGAATATTGGCTCCGAAAAGAAAAAAATATTTAGATTTGAATATGCTATTTTCCCACTTCTATTATATATATTTGCAATGTATTGCAGATTTAAATCAATTACAATTACGATGGCGGAGCTCTGAACCTAATTTATTTTAAAATTAATTTTCGGCATAATAATAATAATAATAATAATAAAAACTTTATTGTACACAATAAAAAATAACAAAGAAATACAAATAACTTACATACTAACATAAATATTGGATGTACAAGGGGCGACCTTATCGCCTGGTGGCGATTTCTACCAGGTAACCCAGATATTGAAAAGTAACAAGTTATAGAACGGATAGGGTGTATTTAAGATATAATTAGAAAAAAGTACAATAAAGACTAAATACATACACATTCAAATAAAAATAAAAAAAAACATATATATATATTTCCTGAAATTTTCCGATATTTTAATAGTTATTTACAAGTAAGAAATCACTAAAATCGGTGCAGCCGTTCCTGAGTTATAAGGGGTGTAACTTAAACGACATTGTTTTGTATGTATAATATATAAAAAGATATGCTTCATCAATTACTATGTGTGCTGACTATCTTTTTGTCGGAGAATTTGTCACTTGAAAGGAAACTTTTCTTTGCCATGTTCTGAGCAGTTGGACCTCATTTTAATGTGTGGTAACCCTGATGGAAACACAAGCAGACCGGTCGGCGCATGAGACCGGTTTGATCGGTCGTGGAAAATTTTGCTTTCCTCTTGTGGGATATTCGCTTAAGAGAAAGATCAGTTCGCTCAAACGTGTTACTATTAATACTGCCGTCATAAAAAACGTCGTATTGTGATTATTTTAGAAGATATTACTATAAACCATAAAAAATCAGAAGCGTCGTTGTTCTACGATCACGACGATATTATGTTAATTATATAGTAGTAGTTTTGGTCCGTTTCAAATTTTACGTAGAAATGTTTGTGTTTGAGACTAGCGGATATAAAAAAATTAAAATATTCTTGGAACCCATCGCAACGGCAGGTGGAATCCGGCTCCGGGTCTTATTGTAAATCTAAATTATACTCAAATACACAAAAGTATTCATCTGAATTGGTCCAGCTGTTAAATTCCTCAATGTTATTTTCTGATGTAGATACATGAGTATCTTCTTATACATATACGTAAATATTTGAATTTATGCATTTGGTAAAAATATTTTAAATTTAGTTTTGCATATTTTTTCCTCATCCGACATAGTTTTTGCATCTTGACATTTTATCTTGTAAAAAATATTTTATTGTATCAATTTGTTTTATTTTAGTTTTTATTTCTTTTACGTTTTTTAAATTGTATCATTAACAATATATAAAGATAATGTATCTATTCAGTAAATATATAATTAGTTGAATACATATATTAATAAAAAAGTAATAAATAAGATTTATATTTATAAAAATTTTGACTGACGAACACGGTGCTTAATAAACAGTTGGTTATTTACTGTCGATAAATTCTTCGTAGCTCATTCAGAAAATAGACTTACACCGTAACACAATCTTTACAACATTTTTTTTTAATGTATAAAAACGCTTAAGATTATTCTATTTGAAGAACGTGACATGGTCCATGTTTTAATTATATCACATATTACTCTATATGATTTCTAATATGATATCACAAAGTTGATGTGAAATAAGAAGTATTACCGTTGTCATAAATTATTTGTTATATATCAAATCTATGCACGAGACTATGTTTATTGAAAATGAGAAATATTTCGATACGTTTAAATATTTTAAAGTTCATATATTGTTTTTAATACGTTCGTGCCACTTGCACACCAATTAAATACTTTAAAAGTTCAACATTTTTCAATATGTACATATAAATATGAAAGAAACCTCTAGCTATATGGTGTTGGGGTGCGATTTAAAGAAAATAACGGAAAAGGTTGGCATCGAATTACACGTGGCAAATAATTGAAAAATTGCAGGAGCAGGAGCAGCTAGCAGAAGAAGACTTTCGTAACTTTTAGTCCAATAAAGGTTATTTGTGTATACATCTCGAACTTTTTTGTATACTATATTTGCTCACTTTAACTTTTAAACTTCTGTCCTATTTGTGTATAAAAAGATGGTATTTTTTGCTTAATAGATAAATATCCATATTCATAGATTCATAGAAATATCTTAGCATAACATCAGATGCAAAGCTTGGCTAAAAAACTTATTCAAAAAGAAGCACATATAAGAATAACATAGCGTTGCTAATGATACCTTATCTAGACAGAGAGCACGTCAAAGCTCACCATTACAGACTTCTTGAACGTGTGAATGTCGAGGCCGTCCAGCTCCTCGATATAACAGAACTAGGACTTTAAGAGTTAGTTATAGAAAAATATGAAGAAATGAAGGTAGAGCACCTAGCTATCATCGATTATGCCAAAGCATTTGACTCTATATCCCATATCAGCATATGGAGAGCCCTACAGTAATGTAATGTACCATCAGAGGATATAGAGCTCATACACGACATTATCAGAAAAGCTCAAGTAGAATAACATTACACAAAACAGGCACTGAAATTGATATAAGTAGAGGCGTTCTTCAAGGTGAGCCTATCTCTCCCAGATTTTTTATAACTGTTCTACAAAACATAATGAAAACACAAAAGTGAAAAAACAAAGGAATAAACATCAATGGTCAATTTCTAAGTAAACTCAGGTTCGCAGATGATATAGTACTCTTCGCAGAAAATACAATGCAATTAGAGCCAATGATACAACTTAATTATGTCAGCAATAAAATTGGTCAAGATTTAAATACAATGATAACAAAAATTATGACATTATTTAGTTGCCAATACACGTTAACAGTGCCTTACTTGTATATTGAAGAGTACATAATACTCGTATATCTCGGCAAACAAGTATCATTTAAAAAATCTAGACATCAAGATGAGATAAGGAAACCTGTAAATATGGCCTGAAATAAATTTTGGAGTCAAATACTTCAATAAAGCTAAAGAAAATTGTTATGGACTCTAGTAACCTGCCTTCTCTCACCTATGCATCCCTTAGAACGGAATATTCTAAATCTAAAATTGAGACATAAAAAGAGAAGCACAGACATAAGAAAAACAACAAATCTGATTGAAGCTCTTGAACACTGCAAAAGACTGAAATGGAGGTGGGCTGGCCATATTGTACGTATGAAAAAGATAAATTCATGGATCTTGCCGGCAAGAGAACCAGACGCAGACCGGCGGAAAGATGGTTCGATGAAATTTTAAGAACAGCGGGACAAGTTTGGACAGATAAATCGAAAGACGTGTGAATGTGAAGAAAAATTGAGAAAGCCCAATCTCTATGAAGAGGTCCTTAATTAAACAAAAATAAAAGAAAGAAAGAAATACTATAAGTAATTAATTTCAATTTAGAAAATAATTTTATATGTGATATTATTAAAAAGAAATTATTACATAGATTGCATGCATTGCATCAAATAATTATAAAATAAATCAAATAATTGTAAATTTAATTGTTATTAAGGAAATAAAACGACTTTATTATTATACTTGCATAAACTAATACTGTAATGGACATTGCGGACAGAACAAAAAACAATAAAATACAGTGCCAAATAGTGTTATAAGGCTTCAAAGTACACCTGTAGGCTGTTAACAATATATTTATTATCTGTATAATACTAATCAATCAAAATTGTTTAATGTTGGTAATTTAAAATATATTTTAGGTTCAACACCAACGCCAGTGTTTATTTTAAAACCAGCTATCGAAGTAGTCTAAACAGGCTATTTCGTTTAATCATAGGGGATAAGTGTTAATAACTGGGAAAGTACCCAGTTACAGTACAATTTTGCAGTATATTACTGTACTATATTATACATAATGACGAAATTTTAGGTCGCGATGCAGTCGTAAAAAGCGAGTCAATATGAGAAGGGACACGTTTGCAAAATACCCAAAATCTGTTTATGTTATTTCACGTCGAGTAATAAAATTGTGACACACAACTAAATTATTCTCTTGATATTTTAACCTGGCCAATAAAGATAATTTATTTGAAAGCTTAGGTACCTACTCAGATTTTATCAGTTATACCGATTTCAAAGCGGGCTCTATAAACTGAGCGAAAGCAATGCGTATATGATATTCAATATTTTATTTTATTTTATAGGTAACTAGAAACGCACTTCGGCTACACACGGGTGCAATGTAGATGTTAATATACACAAAAATATATGCCTATGTAACTCGCTGATAATGTAGCTTTCTATTGGTGAAAGAACTTTTAAAATCGGTCCAGTAGTTTTTGAGTTTATTCGTAACATACAAAAATAAACTTATCCTCTTTTTAATATTAGTATAGATATAAATACTAACAAAGATTTTATTTTAGTATTATAGAAATAATATATTAAGTTATTATTATTAACCAAAAAATATCGAAGAGTTTAACTTTGCTTTTTTGAAAATAATATTCTATAAATTTCACAAAAGATCTACGTATAAAAAATGTCATAGTGTTTGTTTTACACTAGGTACCTACAACTCTTCCCCAATCTATTCCTGTCCAAAAAAAAATATGTCAATGTGCCTTGTTTGTATGAAATAAAGTGAAGCAATTAAAATTGAATAATAATTAGGTAGGTATTTGCTAATAATGTGGCTAAGTCTCGCGATACTAAAGGCCATTTTTTATTACAATGTTGCCAATTAAGTTTTCGAACGAAACGCCCACGCGAAAGCAGTCAGTATCCAACCTGTTTCAACAGTCCTTCAAGGACTGCAACACTGCACTAAATGTTAAACACGAATAACATATAATCTGCCTCCCGTTCAACGACCGAAAAGCCCTTGATACCTGTCTATTTAAATAAAATCCGTATGAGGTCGTTGCCTCGTTGTGTACACCTGGCTGTGTTGTCTTCCGATGGGTCGCAAGTTCGAGTCCCGTGACTTCGTGTAAACATGATCTTTCTCTATATATGATTAATAAACGGAGATCAAAAATAGAATAACAAATTGTCAAACCATGAAGTACACGTTACAATTTCAGTCAGTACAAATAAATATAGACCGACAGAATATAGGTATGTATATCATTGATTTTCTGTTGATTTCACATATGACTAAAAATATTGTAGTAGGTACCTTCAAAGCTTGCGTTAAAATAAATTTTATAATAATAACCGAAAATCAAATTATTAATTCTTACTATATTGTTGCGATTTAACTCAAAAACTACTGGACCGATTTTAAAAATTCAATTTCACCAATAGAAAGCTACATCAGCGAGTAACATAGGCTTCAATGCATGGGTATATACATATAAATATTTGTATACAGTACTTCTATATTGCACCCGTGCGAAGCCGGGGTGTGTTATATACTGTATAATATAATAGTAGGTACTATGTTCTATTGATAAAGGGATGTGCCTACAATATCGTACCTAAATGCAATATGCTTGAATTGATAATATATTATATGAAAATATTAATGGAAGAAAGAGAATTTAAGGAATACGAATCGGAATATGTAAATTTAACGGAATATGGAAATGATAACGTTTTTTCTACATCCTAAGTGCCGCCTCACTGAAAGATAAGTACCTATTTGAAATGTTAGTACGTGGTTTTTCGATATATACAAAAAAATATATTAAAATTGCTGTACCAATACTGATAAGTCAAAAATTACTTTAATGAATTTTAAGATCTAATTAATTGAACAATTACTTTATCAAAATGAAAGATATAATAGATATTACTATATACTATAAGTACTAATGTACTACAGGTAATATGTAATAAGAACTATTTTCTTTAACGCAATAATTAACTATTTGCAAAGAGATCCAATACGCTATTGAATATCCAGGTATTATTGTAGTATTGATGACTAATAAATGAACAATCCAATTATACTATGTTCACCTGAATCAATATGACGTTTTGAGTTTAATCCAGCTGATTTATGAGTTTGTTTTTATTTGATCACCTGATCAGGTGGAACCACTGTCGTATATGAAGTAAAGAATACCCAAGGCAAGGCTGATAGGCATCTTCTAGACAGTCGTGTGCCTTCTTAGATAGCAAAACATTAGGTGGGGTAATGGTCAAACGTCTGCCTATTTAGAACGTAATGATTGCCTTTTGTATAAAAAGGCAATCGTTACGTTCTTTGTATTGGTTCCACCTCTAGAGTATAATATAATACTCTGTGGAGGGACCACCATACAAGCCCAAAAGCCCGGCTTGCCGGCTTTAACTTAATACGTGTTTATATAAAATTTATATAATGAAGTAATCATAAAAGTTATAATTAAATTATATAATTACGTTAAGGGCATTGTTATTTTTCTTATTATGATTGCATTAAAATGGCAAGCTCGGCTTTTGGGCTTGTATTGTGGTACCGGCACTGAAAATACTTGTATCTAACCATCAACAATCCTTAGCCTTTTCCACTATTCTAAAATATCGCCACCAAAAGCTTGAAAATAACATTCAATTTTTTTTCGTCAGTTTTAAAATTTTACTACTAAATCAAAGTGCGAATCTTTCACCTTCAAGAAACATAGCAAAATAAAATGTTTATTTTGATAAATAAGAGAGTCATGAAAAGTATTAGAATCAAATGAAGAAGTAACACCTCTCAAATTCTGCTTTCTTCACGATTGGAAGCAGCGGTAACACATAACTTTTTTGTAATAAAGATATTTTAGCAAATTAAAACATAATTACTTGGTGAGCTCAGTAAACCGAGTCAGAACTTTATGCCAACTCATTGCTAGTACATCTCATCTCCAGACAGGGGCTCCTTCAATTTGACCACGTATAGTGTTCTAAATCAGTCGTAGTAATCTAGTATTTCAACTATGCTTAATGATATTAGATCCCCTACATCTTTTCTTTATGTCAGATATCGACAGACGTAACATTCACTTTAAATGTATCATTATTTAATTTCCACCTAAACAACCTTGTCAGACAATCCTAAACCGCGTGCGCTAAAGTACATTTTCCCTCGCACAACCACTCAAGTTATAATTATTAAAACTAACATGTGATTAGCATGTGCTACTATTGGCAGCGTTTTACAGTACACAACTAAACCACATCACGTCATCCTGATATACTGTGGCGTACGCCAATCTATACCTAGTATGCGTTAGATGTAGGCACGGCGCCAACTCGCAATAATTTAAAAATTCTTAAAATCCGGAATCACTATATTAACTGACCAATGACCATTTAAATTACTGGCATTGATCAGTCAATTTCTCTATTTATATTCTGAAACATGTACAAGAATTTTAACATTATTCTGTCTGATGGTAATTACGATAATAATATTTTGACGGGCTCGTTGTCGCGTTCGGTAGAACACCTGCCGTGCGCTTCGATAGGTCGTGGGTTCGAATCCCCCTGAGACTACATGTTTATAATTTTCTGTAAGCATGTCTTTCTCACGTCTGGTATCTTTGGGCATCGAACGGGCGGCAGGAATATCGAAATTCCTACTGGGTAACGATTAACGAACCACCATCTATGAAGATAGAAAATCCGTGAAGTGCATATTGCGCGTTTCTGTTTCAGTCTAAGGATTTCCGAATGCTCGAAGTAAAAAGTAAGTTGACAGCTCATCATTGAGTGATGTTTTCTCGCTGAGGTATGACCTACCATCAAGTGAACCTCATGCTCGTCTGTCGATTTCTAACATAAAAAAACTGTAAAGTTTTAATTACCTAATTAATAATGCAGTTTAATTACATAAAATACTATGTATAGATGTAGAAAGGTTAAGGCGCATGCGCATAATATATGAGTGGAGTGCGCATATGTAACCGTTAATGAAACTAACAGATCTCCGAATCCGTTATCGAAACCTATATACAGTATAAAAGATTCGAATAATTTCGAAAAGGGGTGGAATCTAATTGTAAGTGAAGAAATGTATAATGTTGATTTTGTTTATTATAATTATATGTTTCCATTTTTAAGTAAATAGTTTATAGCAAATAAAAGACTAAGGGCCAGTCTCACCGGTTCTAAATAAAGTTTCAGTTAGTTATTTGCCATTTAACACTATCTCACAATTAAAGGTTGCTGATATATTTTTTTTGTTTCACCATCTAACTCATAGATAAATTAACTGGCAAATAAATTTATCCGCCACTTATTATTTGACGGAACGGCAACATCGCATTTTTACGTTTCGATACGACGAGCAAATTATTGCTATTTAAAATCTATTTTAAAAACATAAATTGTATATTATTTTTTATTTAAAATATGATGTGTTTACTTTTTTAGTGTTCTCAAATATGATTTTATTATATTATGATGATAATAGACAGTGTATGTAATATAAATAATAAATAATATGATTAGAAGTTTGTGTTCCAAATGTATTTACGTCAAATGGAAAGGCAGATGTCATTTGTGACAAGGAATCTGACTTTATTGATTAATCCATTAATTTTCAACGATTGTGATAGACTATATTGTTATTTTATGTTTATTTAAAATGGAAAAAACATACGATGAAGCGGATCTAGTAACGCTTGCAGACGTAAAAAAACATATAATTGAAAATAAAAAAGTGATGCGACTGTGACTTGGTAAAGTAAAGAAAAAGCCTGGAAGGATCTTGAGACGGGATTTAATGCATCATCTGGGTCAATATATCGCAATCACAAACACCTCATGTTAAAATATGAGGCTGTTTTAAGAGATATGTAACAATAATGTTATGCATGAATTAGAAAAACAACATCTTCTTCTCAAATAGAGTTTTTAATAAGAATTTGGGACAAAAGTGAAAAAAATGATAGTTTCGGGTGCAATTTAGTCATAATTTACAGGATTGTGTAGCACAGCACAGCACTAGCACAGTAGTACAATATAGTGTAGATTTTTCACTTTGAAATAAATGACATATTATTATAATATTTTTGTTTGTTTTCCTTAAATATTCAATTTGTCTTTTAAATAAAAAACTAAAATTATTTTATTTGAAGGAATGGATGAATTGAATATTCATTTACTACTAGCGATCCACCCCGGCTTCGCACGGGTGCAGTCTAGACAAAGCCAGTTGTACTCTTTATAACACTTTCTGTTAATTGTAGAATATTATAAACAGCCATTATGGTAAGCCGGAATCGAATTCTAAAATATTTGTTCAAAATAATTTTGGTCTACGGCAAATTACTTGATTCCTACGAGGTCATGTAATTCATCAAATTTATTTTCTAAAAAGTCAAACAAATCCATCTCGTGACTACAGTCTACACTGGTTAATTTGAAAATGCTAGTAGTATTTATTATACTGAAAAATACTCCAAAACTATTTCTATTCCCGCCATTTATATGTTATCTTCCAGTTAAAAACTTTAACATCCACTTGAATCGGCTGTTAAGTTACCAGCAACTTTATCTGCCAGATATTTCTATTCAAGACTTGTGAAACCGAAATTTGTAGTTTATCTTGCAGATAAGTTCCGAATAGGCTATTCGGGACTTTATCAGCAAGCGGTGAGACCGGCCCTAATAGTTTTTAACCTTAAAATAAACTCAAATTATATATCTTTTTTCTTTACTATTAATATTCCTTAAAAAAATATCCATAACTGAAACTATTCGAAACTACCACGGTGAACCAAAAAGTCCGTACGAGTATAACCATACCGTAAAATACCGTAAATTGCCGTTATTGCTCATTACTACCTAAATTTAAAAAAATGTTAATTTATTGGCATTGTGAAATAGTTACTACGTCTATGTTATCACTTAATTAAAATTGGCAATTTATATGACAGTACTGTATCAAAACACAATTAAAATTAAAAAATAGACTATCAATGTTATTTTCAATGTCAGTGTCGAGACACGTTTTTACCGGTTAGGAATGAAACATTTTGTTAGTAAGTTTCATTTACTAAAGTAAAACTAAAATGTTGTATAGCATAGAAAAAGTGCTCTTTTATATTTTTCATCTACTTTTTCTGTATAACATCTTATTTAACACATCAATTTCAGTTCAAAAAATTCAACAAAACATTGTCTAGGGCTGCCACTTCAAATTTTTTCAACGAACTAGGTATTCGGACCGAACAAAGATGGTGAAAGTCATCATTTGTTATTATTGTTTCGATACCTGTTATTTGGATTTTTCTCTATATTATTTACAGTATTTGTCGTAATGTTCGACAGATTTTAACTATGGATAAGCAAGCAAAGAGTAAAAGAAAACCAGGTGCTAGAAATGACTCCAATCACTTGCAAGAGTTCCATAAGCAAACAGAATAATTTAAAAAAACTTCAATATCCAGGCAATGTTGTAGCACTTTACGGTATCTGAATATATATTAATATACAGATCCGATATTGTATACCCATAACATCCCTGGTATCGATTGACACGAGCAATGAACACTACGCTAACATGAAAAAGTAAATATTATATAAGAAATAATTTTTAAAATAATTAAAAAGTTATCACAATATATTGATATAATCATAACTTTTATTTATTTTTTATTATATTGATTAATAAAAAATAAATAAAAGTTTACTGGTTGATTTTCTACTATTCCTTGTAAGTAATGAAAATACAAAGGAAACGGATACTACGGTCACTTGAATTGAACCTACACCTTTAGTAAATTAACATCCAGGTGAGTGATAGCTAGGTCAGGGGTAGCTATTTTATGCATTTAATTTATTTTATTACGAACAATATAAAATAATACTCTAACCACTGTACGTATATTTCTTCGGTGCCAAAATGCTTCCGATCGCACATACACTTTTGATAAGGTGAAAGACTCTTTCTTCTGCCCATAATGATTTACGTTTAAGTTTAAGCTCCATGGTGTTATAATTATTATATCATAAGAGAAAGTCAAATATTAACTTTTTAATTTTTCTTATTTGTTTTATATACCTTTGATTTTATACGACTTCACTACATAGTATAAAACAAAGTCGCATTCTCTGTCCCTATGTATGCTTAAATCTTACCAGTAAAACTACGCAACGGATTTTGATGCGGTTTTTTTAATAGATAGAGTGATTAAAGAGGAAGGTTTATATGTATAATAATAAAAGTTTTTCTGTAGTGTATTTAGTATCAGCATTGCACCCGTGCGAGGCCGGGGCGGGTCGCTAGTATATAATATAATAATATTATATTTAGGGACAACTTACTGTTACATATACACAGGTAGGTCTTTTCTTGATTTTAATTAGCATATAAGCAAAGTTTTGGGCACCCAAAAAAAACTTATTTACTTTACGTAGCATTGTAACGCATGTCGGGGATAGCAGAAGCATCAATAAACTTTGTAAAGTGAATAACTTCTTTTTAAATGTATTGTAAAGACTGTTAAAAATCACCTGTGCGAATAACAGACAGCTTAAAATAACTACACTCTTATTGAAGTGGAACAACACTAGCACAGTTTCACTATGTACATATAAATAAGGAGACAAAAATCATTAATTATATACGAAAATAATATTAAGACAGTTTGCTTGCGAACATTTGGCAGATGATCAGCGCATTGCACCTAGACTTGTCGTTTGTTTTGAAATAAAACGTGTATATTCATTGTTTAATTATATCCAGGGGTTCTGGTCACTGCAGTGGCTGATAAAGCCAAAGCCAAATGACCAATGCATGCAGTAAAAGTACGTCGAAAAATAAGTATTGAGGCATACTTCACTCCGATCTAATCCAGCTTCAGTGTACTTCTTAGGCCACATTTAAATGTGTCATAGATTGTTGGAATTGCAAGCACAATAACCTTATAATATTACCAAATACTAGATTCACTCTTTTATACGCCTATATTTTGTCTGTAGTTTCAAAATAACTCTATTTTAGCTTTATACCATTTTGTTCTATGTTCGATAAGGACAGTACGTAAACTATTTCACCCACAATCCTAATCTCTTACTTTGCTTCTAGTCTCTCATCTCTTATCTGCTTTTATTTGATAAGCTTACCTAAATATTCATCCACTTTCATATTCTTAAGCCTTTTAAATGGTCGCAACAATTCGTATTCTTTATAATATTTAGTGACAACACTTTTAAGTTTTACTCCCTTGTGTTCATATTAGAACCGAACATAATATAAAAATATAGTATACTAGCAAAACGCCCCGGCTTCGCACGGGTGCAATTTAGATGAAAATAAGTTACACGCTGATAATGTAGCTTTCTAATGGTGAAAGAATTTTTAAAATCGGTCAAGTATTTTTTGTATTAAATCGTAACAAAACCGCAAAAATTGAAGAAAATGACAAAGTATATACAATACTACCCCTCGCAGCATTGCTCGCTGCGCTGCGCTGCTTGAAGCCGCACCGGCCGCGGCGCGACGGCCGCGGCGTGTATTTTTGTTTGTATTGATATTTTTAATTTCGTAATATCTTTTGAATGGAATGTCCGATTTCAATAATTCAAAAAGTAGTCAATAGGTATTGAAACAGTCTTGGATATGAAATAATTTATTTGGATAAGAATTAATATAAAGGTATGGATAACATGGTCTGATTTTGAACGGCATTTCTTTCAATTTTTTAAATGTTAAAAAGTAGTTATAGTAACATAACTACAATAGCTAGATATATGATCTCGCGAAGTTTTTTGTTGATATTGATATGTTCTATAATATTGTAGAACATTTTTTTGTTCTATCGTTAATACTTTCCGCAGCGCATGCGATGAAAGACATATTTTGGCTAATTTTTTTACATCTTGAGTTGGTTTTAGTAGGAATTTCTAAGGATCTCTATTTTTTTCTAGTAATAAATATAGCCTATGTTACTCAGCGATAATGTAGCTTTCTATTGGTGAAAGAATTTTTGAAATCGGTCCAGTAGTTTCGGAGCCTATTCAATTCATACAAACAAACAAAAAATCAAACCTTTCCTCTTTATAATATTAGTATAGACAATAATACATTTACCATATAATATTCCCAGCTCGTTTATGTTTCAAACAAATTACGCATAATTACACAGAGAGTTATTTTATTGAGACGAATGTATTCACCGTAACTAACGCGGAAGCGATCAAACGAGATTTACGATTTGCATTTCTTTATACAATATTCTGTAAAATACTGCTAATGAATTCGATTTAAGGTTATCGATAACCTAATTGATGGCGTCAAGTCAATTTAACATAATAAATCAGTATCGACGCGTCTGTACCCTGAATATATTTAGAGTAATTTGGGGGAACTAACTGTTACGCTAATCTCTGAAACTACTACAAAAGGTTATTTCATAGAATATACTGATGAATTTTTACACTTCGGAGAATATTGGGGATAATAGTTAAAGGAACAGTATGGTATCAGTAGTTTTAATTCCCTGAACTGATGTCTGATGTCCCAAGAAGCGTAAATTATGTAAAGTAAATGTTCCTCATAAGTAAAAGAAAGTAAAAAATAAAGTTAAACCATATCCACCCTACTTTTACGCGCACTACTAAAGTCACCCAGTATTTAAAGGAATCTATAATTTGTAATGTCTGACCAAAATCATTGCCAATATTCATACGAATTCTGACATGTAATAATAAGTTTGGCGTTCTCGCATAGCTCAACGATGATCACCACGTTTTAGCATCTGCTGTATTATGTCAAAACTCAAACGATGTTATGGTCTAGGAACTGAGACTCAAAATGTACTTACACGGATTACAATATTTGATAGTGTATATATACTAGTGATCCTCTAACTACCTATATTACTAGCTGATAATATAGCTTTCTATTGGTGAAATAATTCGGGTGCAGCTCCCTGCTAGTCACGGAGATGGGTGTACCCACTAAACCCCTCTTGACATTAATGTCTGTTGTTTTGGGGGCCCTTGGGATCGCTTTCGCATTACTTGGAGGCACTACCTTGGGAGTAGGATGAATTATGACAATAGTATGTTTTATATATCTTTTTTAATTAACTAAAGACGTATCGCATATACACCGGTAAGCCATAGAAGATTGAACCTTCTTGTTTGTAAAGAAAAATGATCAATGAAACGGATATAGAATTATATACGACGAGTGCCAGAACCGAATCCTACTCATATCACTTAGTCGAATTGTTTTAGACGAGTTGCTAATAGTCGAATTGTTTTTTAGACGAATTGCTTGAGTCGAATTTTCCGCAAATCGTCTAAACTTTGTCTTCAAAAGTAAAAAAATACTATCCCTAATTCTAACTCAGTTTTACTAAACGGGTAAATCCAAATCATCCTAGATTCACCCCCGAAAAATACACAAAAATTTCACCAAATACGGACCAGCGGATACGGAGGAGTTTGAAATAGTAGATCATACAATGACTGAACTCACGAACAAAAGAATAAAATACATAAAGAAAGTTAATATCGTTTTAAGTGCGCTCATTGATCTAATACTATTATGTGCAATTTCCACGATTATGCAAATACAAGACGCGTTGCGGAATGGACCACCAGCCGGGGCGTTTGCACGGCCCTACTCCTGGCTAGGGCTGCCACCGTAGATATTGTAAAACTAGTTAACCTATTGTATTGCAATTGGATTATAATGAGAACATGTGTACACTGTCATTTAACCTTTTAACCCTATAATATTCTCTCATTATTTCCTTATATTTTCTTTTATATTGCGTAGTCTTTATATTCCTGAACAGAAGATTAATTTATTATAGCATGAATGTTCTGGTGAATTACATTCATTAATAAAATACACATAGCTTAATTGTTTGAACAATTTTATGATGTAATAATACATTTTTCCTTATAAGTGATATTATACAAAAACGTGATTAATCATGGTATTCCAACATTGTGATATATTTAAAACAATTTGTAACTCTAATATTGTCTTTTATTAACGCGAGTATCACACATTTAAATAAAATACTGTATACCGGATTAAAACGCGATTTATTATTTATATTGTTTAAATTATTTATCCCGACGTTTCGGATGCTTTACAGCAACCGTGGTCGCGGGGAGACAGAAAGATGACGTCATCTTAATATATCATATCTTAATATATAATAAATCGCGTTTTAATCCGGTATACAGTATTTTATTTAAATTTGTAACTCTACCTATAAAAAATGTAAAGCGTTATATTTTATTTTACAGTGTGTAACCCTACTATCGAACATAAGAGTTACCAGTTCAATCCGGTTCTAGAGGCGATTAATAGCGAATGTTTGATGCACGCTTTAGGTCGTTAGTTATTGAGTTACGGCCTTATTCATAAACGTATTATAAGCTTGATAAAGTTAAAATATGTTTTGTTTCTTTCGTTCTGTAGTATTTTTATATTCGGTAGAGCGAGACAAAACATATATAAGCTTATAATACGTTTATGAATCAGGCCGTTATTATCTATATATTGGAGTCACTTAATGTATACCGAAGAAGTTTTGTTAGAAATTTTATTTTTTATAAAGTAAAAAAAGGTTTAAAGACATTTATTTCCCGTTAAAGACTAACATCGCTTACACGAGAAACATAATTTTAACAAGTATAAACATTCGTCGCCGCTATTATAAAAACTGTTTTATAGTACTAAGTAATTATTAGTAAATTATTAATTATTTAAAACATATTGGGCCAATCGCCGCTTAAAAACATTTAATGAAATAACATTTTTTTAGTGTTGAGGGTAGACTATTGTATAACTGTGTAAGTGAAATGGTTATTCTAGTGAAAACGTAGGATGTTAAGTTTTCAATTATACACTATACAAAATATATATATTATGTATTTAATGAAAAAAGGAACATTCTTACATTTAAATAAAATACTGTATACCGTATTAAAACGCGATTTATTATTTATATTGTTTAAATTATTTATCCCGACGTTTCGGATGCTTTTTAGCAACCGTGGTCGCGGGAGGTCAGTCTCCCCCGACCACGGTTTTAATCCGGTATACAGTATTTTATTTAAATGTGTGATACTCGCGTTAATAAAAGACAATATTAACATTCTTACAAGAGAAATGAGGTATTGTTTTTTTCCTTTTTAAGTATGTTATGCGATAAAATAAATGACGTCAACTTAGCGTTATTTTTACTTTTTATACAAATTTAACTTTTTAATTTTCTTTCTCTACGATAAGACTGTGTTAAATTATTATTTATTGTACATTCTTGTTTAAATGATTTCTTTTAAGACATCAATCCGGTATGGCATAAATCGATATAATCTATACTAATATTATAAAGAGGAAAGATTTGTATTTTTGTATGTTATGAATAAACTCAAAAACTACTTGACCGATTTTGAAAATTCTTTCACCAATAGAAAGCTACATTATCCGCGAGTAACATAGTTTACTATGTTTTGTATATATAGTACATCTACGAGTACATTGCACCCATGTGAAGCCGGGGCGCGTTGTAATTGGTTGTAATGTAATTTGCGTTGAGTTCAATATACTTCGGTTTGTGGTAAATCACCACCATATCTTGCACATCTCAGATTAAATAAGAATTGTACACATTATGATTTATATATATTATTTAACTTTAGTCCACATTACTCACTTGCACATAACTCAAGAGGTTTGCTTATTGAGAAGTCATTGACCCTAAAAGGTTTTCAGATATTATGGTTATATTTTAGTCAAAAATAATGTTAACAACCTCATTATAATCACCATTTATGTATTCAATAAGAAGATAAGAACAGATTTATACTACAAATAATATATCTAATATTTAATCTGTCTTCTTCAATCTATATAAAAGAAAGTCGTATTATTTACACAACTTATAACTCAAGAACGGCTGCACCGATTTTAATGATATCTTAATTGCTGGATTCGTCTATATCCCGAATAACAGAATAACTAAATTAAAATACAGTCGACTCTCGTTAATTCGAAACTCGAGGGACTCTTAAAATATTTCGAATTATCGAATGTTTGAAATATCAAATGGTTCGAAATTTGTGAGAGAAAATTAATATAACTTCGAATTACCAAGTATTGATCAATAATTATTTATTAACTGCTATTCTATAACAATGAAAAACACAACTACACAAACCAATTCGTGCGGAAGTGTGAACTAAACTATTCATAACAAAAACAAAGGCTCGTGTATGTTGATACAAGTTTGAAATTGTCGCAAATGGTACTTACATTACAATCATTCGACCTCTTTCTCTCTGCAACTTTGAATTGTCGAGTGTTGGACGCCGATGAGTTCGAATTAACGCGTCGTTTTATTATATAGCAATGATTTTTTCGTACGAATTACCAAGTGCATAAAAATGTATTGATTTAGTTCGAAATATAAAGAGATTTTGTAGGGCACTCGTGATAACTTTGAATTATAGAGAGGTTCGAATTATCGCAGGTTGGAATTAACGAGAGTCGACTGTAATCGAAAAAAAAAATAGAAAACTCCGCCATCTTCCACAATTGCCAGCTCACTTCACGCACGCTTACAGCTGATGTTTTGTAATAATTGATGTCCACTGCAAATCTATTTAATAGAAGTCGGAAAATTTTATCTAGAAATATGTTTTTATTTTTGAAGTCAACATCCTGACAGGAAAATGTACAATCCAGGTGGCTGTAGAAAAATTGAGGTTTTCTTAAAGGTTGTCAAGACGTTTGGGTCCAGAAAAAACCAGATAGCTGTTTTTTTAACGTGCAAACAACAATCATTTGACTGCGTTTCACCTGGTGGTAAGTGAGAACGCAGTCTAGGATGGAGCATGATCGTTCACTAACAAATGCCTATTCACATTCGCCATGTTGTTTTTAGTTCTATTGATGAATTAATATTTAAAATCGCTCTGTAAATCCAGAGATTACCTCTTACAACCTCACAAACTTTACCTCTTTATAATATTAGTATAGATGAGTCATATAATAATGATGAAGGCATTATTATTTTTCTTTTTATAGTTGTATTAATAGGGCAAGCGCACTTGGGTTTTGTATGATGGTCCCGCCTAGGGTTACCATATCTCATTCAGGATTTTACCTGAGATTTCAGGATTTTTGGACTCTTCTCAGGATTGCGGCTGGATTTTGCAAATCCCAGGAAATGTCAGGAATAGAATTTTTAATAAACCACAGCTTACATTCCAAGAAAAAGTTAAATAATCTTCCTTTGGTAATAATTGCACAATTAAAATCAATACTTATTAAGAAGATCCGCAGTAAAGAAAATATTACTACGTTTTATAAATTGTTAAGTAGGTACGTCTGAGAGAAAATTCTGAAACTGTAAAAAAATCTCAGGATTTTTCAATGGAAATCAGGCCTTTCCTCCGGACTTTTAATTTTTTCATCTGGTAACCCTAGTCCCGCCACTGCCTATATGTACTGTTCACTCAGATAAAAAATACAGTTTAATTTTATATACAATGCACATTCATAGCTTAGCAATTGCTGAGATTGGCTAGCGATTATGTGTACGATGTAAACATACAATACATGTCGTATATCCTGTTGTAATTACTTTGTTTAAAGTTATTATGTCATTGTGAAACTGCATATACATTTATGAAAATGTATGCAAATCTGACAATACTATGTTTACTTACTGTGGGTAATTCGTTGTAAAGTAAATAAATAATAAAAACCAGTAGTACTAAGCCACTTGACCTCCTAACCGACGAATTACAGTTACAATTGAATATTTTGGCAAACCTTATGTTATACTAAATTTGATAAGCAATATCTCTTTGTCGGCTGACAACCTAACGTGACATCAAGCTCAGACAAGTAGATAGAAACATCAGTTATAAATCATTGCTACCATTTTTTCTTGTTTAAATGACTTTTAATGCGCTTTACGCGTTTGCATCTGTTGTCGCTTTATCGACTCTTCAAGGCTAATATTTGTACTATAAACGGGATATATTGTACAGATCTTCAGATATAAGAAGGTCCAGAGAGCGCCGGTAATAAATCCGAATCATCATTATGTATCATGTACCTATACCCCTCGTTTTACGGTTGGGAGACTGTATGACCGCGGAAATACGCGAATATAACTATGTATGTATATACATTTATGCCACATTTAATTATATAATATATTAATAATAGTATAAAACATATAGTTGAAAAGTGTATGTGTTGAAAATATAATATATTAATATGTATATACATATTTTCACTACTATTGTACGTGGCATTGAGAATACTTGGTCCATCATAATAGGTCTATAATCTATATATACAAAAATAAAATTATGTTTCTGTAAAAATGTTGTTGGATTAGCAAATAAAAATAACCAATGTATTATGTATATTTCGCCGATTCCGGAGAACAAAATGATAACTGCGGAATCGGTGATTTGTTATTACAATCAAACCCTTGTTTCTGTTAATCAGCTTGATTTCCCCTCACAAAGTTTTGAATAGTTCTCTGGTCTATTTTCGTATTGCGCTAATGGTTCCTCTTGTTTGGCAAGCACGTAAACTAGCCACTACGTTGATACCTATAAATAGAGTCATAAACAAACAGACGAGCCTGACTTGTCATAATATAGCGGTAGGCCGCTAACACACCAGACACGTTTCAAATGTAAAATTTCTGGTTTCTCATATAACCCGATGGTAGGTGACCTCAGCGTATATTAATCGAAAATTTTTCTTCAGACGCCAAAGAAGTATGACTTTTAACGCGTGTACATAAGTATTATTTATTTTAAAACGTGTTAAATAAACTACATACGTTCTTTCAAAATGTACAGTTTCAAGTATTATTTGTATGAATTTTGTAAATTTAAGGTACATACTAAAGAGCTATGTAAATCAATAGTCTATTTGAAATGACGGGCTCGTTGGCGCGTTCGGTAGAACACCTGCTGAGCGCATCGATGGGTCGTGGGTTCGAATCTCACCCGGACGTCATGTTTATAATTTTCTGTAAGCATTATCTTCTCCACGTCTGATAACTTCGAGCATTGATCGGGTGCGAGGAATATCGAAATTCCGACCGGGTAACGAACCACCGCGGTGCACCGTTCATACTCGTAGATGGAAAAACCGTGAAATGCATATTGGGCGTTTCGGTTTCTGTCTATGAATGTCCAAATACTTGAAGTAAAAAGTAGGTCGATGGCGCATCATTGACTGATGTTCTGTGGCTGAGGTATCACCTACCATAAAGTGAACCTCAAGCTCGTCTGTCGATAACTTACATTAAAAAGAGAATAATTTATCTATTTCAGATTATATTTCACTACCGGAATACTAAAAGCGAATTTAAAATCGATAATATTACATCACTAGAAATGATGGTGACGCAGACGTGTCACCACTCGCCAGTATTCTATCTACGTCACTATAATAGCTTTATGCAAAACGCCCTACAACTATTCTTTTCCTATTTCATATCTATTATATTCTCTGTCGATGTTCTGTAGAAGAGAAAAATATTAAATTCTCCTTAACATTGAAACTAAGCGCCAAGATTCCATTCAGAAGCCGTCAAATTATCTTTTTCGAATGAAATAACTATATTTAATACTATATGTAATACATATGTACATAGTTTGGAGACATTCCAAGTCTCGCTATTGGTATTTTGGAGCAATAACGTTGAGCAATGTCATTCATAAAAAGTCACTATAAATAAACAAACTCCATATAGTTAACAACAGAATATATATTGTTGGTATTTGGTGATGAAATTAATAAAATTATTGCAAACCAATACCTCCTAATAAATAATGTAAGAGATATACTAAGTGAATAAGTGACGCAATCACACGTATTGTCCTATTCTTAAAAACCTTTTTTATGAACCCAGTGGTGGATTTCCAAGGTGTAGGCTATAAACTACGTAGGGGACTCTGTAGGGGGGGGGGGGGCTACGGAGTCCGATTGCTGGTTCGGGGCGGCGAACTGGGTGTTTTTTGCTATATCATATACAAATTTGAATTTGATTTCGTTGAATGACATCATAAAAGCGTTCTACAGAATTATTTTTGATTTTCATAAGACACGTAAAAATAAAATTGGTCCCTAAATTTGCTGCCCCTAAAATCTGTCGCGATAGGCTCAAGCCTACTCTTCCTACTGGTAAATCCGCAACTGTATGAACTTCTGCCAACTAGGATATAAAATATTGTGAATGATTTCTGCCATATTATGGTTAATTACATTCTTGGAATCCGCCAAAAAATATTTCTATATTCCGGGCTCTGTAGTTTAGAGTAGTTTTCCACTATTAAGGTCAACAGTATAATGGTCAAAGTAATCGAAATTGTATATTTCAAGTGTTTACCCTGTCCGCAAACACTCGACACCTCTCGACATTGTTTGAAGTCCACGTTATCTCACATGGACAAATTCTCGACGGACATGAAAAATATTTAACAAATGATGCGACAAATATTTGTTATATATTTTAAGTTAGTTAGAAACGTTGATAAAAGAATTCCGTTCTTATAATGAAACATTCTTACACGTGTCAACTTAAGGCTCTTTAGCCTTTGAGCGTATAGATATTAAAGGAGAAGGAATACAATTCCAAAGGATTGGTCTGCTATATTTTACTGGTTTTTTTTCCTGTCTACCTCCAGGTTATTAGTGGATGTGAGACACATCCCAGTCTAGCGGGAACATTACGTTCTAAAAAGATAATACTTTGACAAATAATATTAATTTAGGTTCATTGAACTATATAATATATAGTCAAGAAGTCTGAGAGTGGCGAAAGTAAATGGCAAATTAAAAGATAATCGTTTGGATTATAGTATAGGCATATTATGAGGATGAAAAGCATGTGTGTACCTACTACCTAAGATATACAAAGATACATTTATCACAAATATTAATTACGGTGATATTAATTTTATAACTTAGGTAATTTTTAGTTAGTTTTATCAATATACCATCAAAATATGAAAATGGAAAGGGAAGAGGAAGGCCAGAAAAATATAGATTGATTGTGTGAAGAATGATATGTGTTTAAGGAGAGTGCTGAATATATAACGAGAGAAAGTCGGGAATAGAAAAAAGGACATACTGCGCCGACCCCAAATAGAAAAAGAAAAGAGGGCAGGAAGAGGATTCATTTAATTAAACATATTCTATAAAATACTTATTTAGACGGGTTTGTTGTTTAGTGAATTTCCGTGGGTGTATAGTGACGCATGGGACAGAGACATTTCTGTGTCCTGGAACCTTCGGCACTAAGCGCATGGGCATAATAAAAATCTTTGATTCCAACGGTAGGTATCAGTAATAAAAATAATTGCAGAGAATTTATAAGCATTTATAGGTATGTCTTGTTTGTTTTTTAATTAGGTATTTGAAGTTGATGTTAGTGCTAACCAAGTTATTGTAATAAAACCGTCTGTGATCTAGATCTACCCTTTATTGACCTAATTATTATATTTCCTTAAATAAAAATCATATTAAATTTCTACATAATATGATAACCTTAAATTAATAAAGGAGTTGTAGTATCTTAAAAGTATCTTAATAAAAAATATATTACCTACTGAATTTTTATAAACTAAACTAGCAAAACGCCCCGGCTTCGCACGGGTGCAAAGTAGATGAAAAAACTAGCCTATGTTACTTGCTGATAATATAGCTTTTGGTGAAAGAATTTTTTTAATCTTTTTTTTTTATTTTTTTACATACAAACCTTCTCCTAAAAATTCTGAATCAACAAAAAAAAATTTAGCTCAATCTGTCCAGCCGTTCTCAAGTGATGCGAGTACATACATGCGGCATTTTATTTTTATTTATATAGATAGATAAACTCTTCAGCAATAAAACAGGCTTTTATAGTGAATTTTATTATTATATTAAGGTTTAGCTACTCATCACTCAAAGGTTAAAATATCAACCGGATATGGAGAAACATAGAAATTATTTTTAAATTTTGTACATTAAAACTTTCAAATTATCACGACCATTAGCTATTCCGCTATCGCTATTAATGTCTCCCTATCATTATCGTAATAAAAAAAATGTGGAAAAAATACATTTGAAGAAGTCCTCAATTTAGATTATCGTGTTAGTGTTTAAGAACACTTAATTTTTGTTTATATTTTGATATATACTTGTGTTGCTTTTACTAAGCAATTAATCTGACTGTGTCATAACGTAATACTTAATCTCTAGTGCAAGGACAGTAAGGCATTCTAATTTATGCCTACGCGTCGGCCTTTGGCTTTACAATTACCTAACTCATTATCACGACATGTTTTTATTGTACAATTCTATCGATTTGTTTATTCGTTTACGAGAAAATCACAAGCGAAGTACAACAGTTATAAACGACGGGTTCTTAATTAAATTATATGTACACTTCACATGTACTATACTTATATACGTAAAAATATTCAAAGTCATCATAAATGTAAATCAATTATTTCATAAAGTATGTTAATATATTTTATTTATATATAATACTCGTATGATGTCCTAATACCCAAGAAACATCCATGATTTACGGGTTTGATTCCCACCGTATCTGAAACTTATTCTTCCCTAAGAGTTAAACAAATCGGAGGAATATCGAAATTTTGTCCGAATGCCTTTGCACTGCAATGCACTGTTTATTTGATTGCAGATTGCAGATTCCACCTTCAGTTTATTAATATTTAAATATTCATTACATAATTCATTAGTCTAGTCGACAAGGCATCGCTCATCAAAAGTAAAACCTAATTATAACTTCACGCTAGACTGTCGATGCGCGATATTAAAAAAATATTGATAAAGTGATTGATACTCGTAGTAAGATCTATGGAATGATAGTGAGATTTGCATGAGCATGCGCAGGATGTCCTTCGTTACCACTGCTGCAGGAAAATTGAGGTCAAGAGGGGCTTAATTCAATTTACTATAAATATATTACATATTTTCTTGAATACCACTAGGTAGGGGCTATCATTAGTTGAATTGAAATAAATTCTCATAGCATAGACGTTTAGCAACACGTGATATTCCATCATAACCCATGTTACGATTTCACTGTAAACGCTATATAGCATCGCAGGTTTTATGGATCTACTTAAGAGTAAATCGCATAAACTTGATCATTCCATCAGAACACATCGATAAAACTTAAAGTTAGTAAAATATGACACATCTAAGACTTTGAGTTGCGAATATTCACGGGCGGTGATCATTTCTCACCAACGTGTCTCAAAATCAGGGCAATGTAGTAATTGTCTTTTAGGGCAATGTAGCTTTCTACGAGTATTTGTCAAATAATTTTTCAAATAGGTCATAATTTAAAGATATTACCATTTACAAACAAAGGATATCTCTATATTAGATTTGTGTACATGTTTATGTAGATATCATGTATGACAAGCACTCTATAGATCCAATCATTAACATTATATCTTGCCGCTTATACATAATTCATTAGATTGGTATGGAATATTTAATAATTCGTAATTGAAGCTTCTAGAATCTAGGCGCTAGCTAGCTGATGACCGAGATTTCTTGAATGAATTAAAATGTTAACTTTGACAGATTATATGTATTAAAAAAACACTTCTAACAAAAAAACATAAACACTAATTCATATAGGTATATTTTTAAAGGCGATTAAAAAAAAAATTGGCGGAGAGTTTATTGCCAGTTCTTCTCGTCCGTTCTGCGCCTTTGATTTGAGAACTGGCAGTAAATGTAAAATTAGAAGCATTTAATATGTATTTTTTATTGACGTTCATAAGTGTACGCTTGTGTGTGTTACCTAAATGAATAAATGATTTTGAATTTGAATTTGAAAATTTATAGTAATTAGGTAATATTCAAAACACAAATAGCTGAAAGATTAATTAATTCTGACGTCAACGAAATATTCAATTGGTCGGAGCGTAATTCGTTAGTTCTTAATCCTGCAAAAACTAAATTTATGATATTGGGAACACCTATAATGATTGATAAAATTTAACAATTTGATCCAACACTTGTAATTAATAATAATAGAATTGAGAGAGTGCGAGAGGCTCGCAATCTTGGAATTATATTTGATGATCATTTAAGATTCGAAAAACATATTAATATCACTATTTCTGTTTCAATAAAATTTATATATATGGTTTTCGATTGCTTTCTCGTACAATATCTGCCATTTAGAGTGTGCAGAATGCTTGTACACGATTTTGTTGGAATATTCCGCACAGAGACCATGTCACTCCATACATTAGAGATGCCAATATGTTAACAGAAGGTTCCACTTCGCCAAAATGCTTTTCGGTATTAAAATTCAAAAACTCCATCATACTTGTACGAAAAGCTTTCCGGGTCGAATGAGCGGAGATCTATGTAACAAGGTCCATAACACAACCAATACTATGTTTGCCTATATACCATTCCACTGCGTTTCGAGGAAGCTTCAGATACAAGACCACTTAGTGCTGGAATAATTTACCTCCGCCTTAACGTAGTTCAAGCTCGGTTTTTTTCGCTTAATCAACATAAAATACATAATGACAGCCACACATCAGCAATTCCAGCACCAGCCTTAGTGAGCATTGTGAGGTCCAAATATTTTAAAACAATTATTTAATATATTTATAGATTTTATAATTATTTTTTAAAGATCCGTAGTATGTAAGCTCCAAATATTTTTGGTATATTGTTTTATTGTTGTTTCTTATACATATATGTTTTATATGGTGTCACTGAAAACCAGTGTTGTCGATAGGTAGTACAACAAAAACTGAGCTGACTCCTTTTTCAGCCTTTCCTGCCACACATCTCCTCCTAATATTTTTTTTTGTTATTTTATTATTTGTTTAGTACGTAAGTTTTGATGTGGATCTTGAAATAAAAAAATCATTTTCATTTCAAAACATTATAGTTATGAGTCGTTAGTGTTCATGTGTTTAACTTATAAATCAGAATATTCATTTTTGCAGAAATATAGAACTGCTACTTTGAAAATTTGATTAACACTTCTTAAATAACAAATATACAAATATTTTTAAATCGTGATTCAAATTACAACTTCACGTCTTCGAAAATAAATTTCTGAGAAAAACATAATGTATTAAATCCAAACTAAACAACGTGTCATTATCCGTCCGTGTGTATGTTAGTTAGCGCTTAACTTTAAGTAAATACGTGGAACCCAAATTGCAAAATTCGATGATGTTTTATGTAAATAAAATAACATCAAGTAAAAAAAAGACTAGAAGACAATTTGGGCCGTTTATCGTACACACTAATAAAAATGTGCATAATTAGTCCGTGCGGCTGGTCTAGCCCAGAGCTGTTACCTACTTCGACCGGTGAAACAGCCTCATCATTCGAGGCAATAGTGCCAGTATCTTGGGAAATGGGAGCCATACGGCATTGCAGTGATAAGATACAGGATATGACTTTTTTAACTGTGTCATTGTTTAAAGTTTTATCCGTATTATATTGATTGTTCTTTCTAATTAAGATAAATATACGCACATAACACATTCTGTAGATTTCCAAGTCATAGATTTTTATTATTTGAAGTTTCAACCATTGACTGAATTGTGTTTAATGTAAATGTGTGGTCATTCGGAATGCTATTCATTAACAGAATTATTATAATTATAATGCACTTATTTAAAAATATGTAGTTATAATATTTACATTATTATGTCAATGAGTTATAATGAGTAAGTTCAGACCGACTCTGTTGCGAGTAGGTACCGGTTCGACTCCCGCGGAAACTAGATATAGAAAAAATATGATTTAAAAAAGATCTGGAATTTTATTATCACACAATCACAATCTTCATCATATTTTTAGCGATTTCTCATCTAAAATACAATGTACATATCGATAAACTTGCGAATATAGTCGTGTGGAAACATTATGTTGGTGTCATTGCCATGTGAACGTGTAGGCGGTTAGCGGTTCCTTAGCTATAACTCAATGAGACCAAAATAGCAGCGAGATGATTCGCTCATTGTAACGATCTCAATGATAGAAACGGGAAAATAGACCTACTACACTAGATTACCCTATCGCCTCCTTGGCTGTTACAGCCAGCGGTCGTGGCTTCGATGCTTATTCAAAAGGTTAAAAAATGTGTAAATAAAAAAAAACATATTTAATTAGAAAGCGTATTAATTCAGCATCATACGCAACAAGGGCGACTCTACGTAAAGTTTGAAACACAGATATCTTTGGAATCTGTAAATCTACATATATAATGGTTTATTTTTTAAAATAAATCGGAAAAATATCAGGAACGTTGTTTTCCTTATAAAGGCAGTATCAGAATGGGGACACAGGTCACTTCTCACGATATTTTACAACGCATCCCCACTGCTTTTTTCGTAGGGAAAGTTGTATCAGACGGGTATAATAATAATTATTGATTCCTCTTTAATATTATTTCCTCATATAAGCCCTCGTTTCCATTCTGTTGTATTCAATATCGCTTTAATCAAGTTTATATAAACTCAAAACCGATTGACATCTAGGAATATGGGCCAAAATGTTTCCTATTGACTGTAAAAAAAAGTTTTAAAACTATTTAAAATATATCAATATAACGTATTAATTCTGTTTTGTCATTTTCTAGGTTTTTTTTTAATGTTAGGTATACGACAGACGAGCGTGAGGTTCCCTTGATGGTATGTGATACTACAGTTACAGAACATCAGTCAGTGATGTGCTGTCGACCTACATTTTACATCGAGCATTCGGAAATTCATAGACTTAAACCGAAACGCGCAATATGCACTTCACGGTTTTTCCATCTATGAACGGTGGTTCGTTACCTGGTCGGAATTTCGATATTCCTCTCACCCGATCAATGCCCGAAGTGGTGAAAACATACTTACAGAAAACTATAAACATGTCGTCCCGGTGGGGTTCGAACCCACGACCCGTCGATGCGCACGGCAAGTATTCTACCGATCGCGCCAACGACCCCGTCAAGTACTCATAAATAGATAAGAATGTCTGTTATAAGTTACCTTTATCATTGCAGGAGGCGGAAGAATGGGCTCGCAGACACAGTGGCTCCAAGGTCAATCCCACCTTCGAACCAGATGACTTCCTTCCTCAGAGGTAATTGATAATATATTTTCATACTCATCCCATTGTTCGAACTAAAACCATTTACGTTTTATAAAGCACTAGCTTCTGCCCGCGACTTCGTCTGCGTAGAATTAGTACTAAGGGTAGCTTATTTTTGAACCGAGCTCTTTTTTCATCAATCTCCGCTTAATGGCGCTGCACTCAAGTCAATAATATAGTGTAAAAGACAAAGTTCATCTATATTAAATACTGAAAGCGAAAAATGTATCAATTTTGATAAGAATTAGCTAAATACTCTAAAAATTGCAATTGAAAAAATTAATCAAATTTAGATGTATTTATGGCTATAGTTTAGGGTATATTGGCTTCCACATAAAAGGTAGATATATACTATGCGGACTTTTATTTAGAACTATTTAAAACAAACAATCCCATGATATATTATATTCTTGTAACTCCAACGGTTTAGGCAGCGCACGCCAAGATAGCTCTCAGAAGGCAGGAATTTTTCCGAGTTACTTGATACTTATTGTTATATTATGGCCAATATACAAAAACTGTTTATAAATTGTAGCCTATGTGTTATTCTGATATATAAGGTATATTACTGTAAAGTTTCATCAAAATCCGTTCGGTAGTTTTTGCGTGAAAGAGTAACAAACATCCATCCGTCCATCCTCACAAACTTTCGCATTTATAATATCAGTAAGATAAGATAAGATAGTAAGATAAGATAAGATAAGATAACCTGTCTTTGTAGTCGTAAATATTGAAAGGAAAAGTACATTTTTATGCAAAAAATATATTGAAAAGATATAGATATATTATTACAGGTACGTATCTAAATGGAAAATTAGCTAAGTATAACTTCAATAACCATAATATTGAAGTTAGGTATAAGTACTTGAACGCCGTTAATCTCCAATATCGCAGATAACAGCTTTGTGGCAGAATGAGTAAAATGGGAATAGAAGCGGTAAAACATTTTTAGACCCATTGTAGACAGTCAGGGTTGAGGGTCTACTGAGGTATACTTTCAATCTAAAGTCGGCAGATTCTTAATATTTGCCCCTATTTCAATAGGAATCTTTGCTTTTAACTAGATTACAGAAGAAATAGCTGTATAATTTAAATTCAGTCTAACAAAACAGTTCGTCGTGATCGTAGAACAACGACGGTTCTGATTTTTTACGGTTTTAGTTTTATTGCATAAAACTATCTGACTAATTATTATCAAAGTCCATTTTTTTATTTGTTCTGTTGATAAAGAGTTTTTAGACAGTTCTAAATTACACAATATAGAACTGTCAATGAGTTTCATGTTGATTGTTAAAATCATTGACATAGTATTAAATCGAAGGCTAAAATACATTTTATTCCTATTTTTTTGTTTTTTTTTATGTCAGATATCGACTGATGAGCATGAGGTACACTTGATGGTAGGTGATACCTCAGCCACAGAACATCAGTAAATGATGCGCTGTCGACCTAATTTTTACTTCGAGCATTCGGAAATCCATAGACTGAAACCGAAACGCGCAATATGCACTTCACGGTTTTTCCATCTATGATCAGCTCAACTAATAAATTTCAATTACATTCCTGAATAAATGATGTTAAATTTTGCTCAAAATTGTGATTATTTTTATTTACAAATACATAATATTTAGAATTTCGTACCTTATTGAAAGTGAATTTTTATGTCAGATATCTAAAAATGAGTGAGGCTCACTTGATAAGCAATACCTTAGATTACGCCAATCAATGATGCGCTGCCGCCCTTTTGACTTCATGAAATAGAAATTACAATAAACTGACACCGAAATGCCCAATCAGAATTTTTCCAAGTATACTTCCCTCGGTAATTGAAATCAAGTCCTGCTGTTATGTAAACCAATATTATGTATGTATATTTATAAAAATAAATATATATTACCCATGATGCAAGTGACAATATAGGTGATTATTTTTCAGCATGAATAACGGCCTTAAATATAAGTATAACTATAGTAGTTTCGTGGAAATGTGATTATGGCGAGCGAGTGACGTCAAAGCTTAATTACATATTGTACTATAATTTATGGCCTACACCCTACGCGAATTAATAATATGAGCGGCTGAAATTTCCAAGATGCCCATGAGAAAAAGAGAGTGAGGGAAAAGTTGTTTATTCACTATTAAAATCATTCATAAATTCAAATTTCAAATGTTTCTATATTATATTTATATAGATAATAGGCCGCCTTATTAACTAACATCTAACCAGACAAACATTTACAAATAAGAAATATGGTATTTTAATTAGGTATGCAAAAAGTGACATCAAAATTTCTGTAAATTGAAAAAATTTCAATTGAGTGATAACAATTAAAAAAGGGGAACAGTATACATAAAAATCATGTTCTGTCTGTCAAGTTTAGTGTATTCAAGATACTGAACTGATTTCAATGAAGACACATAGATTGAACATAGTCCATTTTAATAACGATTTTTGTTTCGTTGCAATCTGATGTCGGGAAGAAGTTATTCTACTTTATACAAATTAATATGTCAGATCTTTAGCAAGTTGGTATAACACTTGTTAACAATCACATTATATTTGTTGTACATGACATGGTTCTAGTATGGATTTTACAAACAATGAAATCTTTGTAAGAATAGTAAACATTGGGTACTATGAAAAAAACGACTTTCTATAGATCTTGAAACTTTTTTAAACCCCCGAGAAACATTCACACTTCAGGTTAGAATCCCGCCGGGACGACATATTTATAATTTTCTGTAAACCTGTCTTCCTCCCGTCTGGTCACTTCGGGAATGCCCGAAGTGACCATTGATCGAAATTCCGACCGGGTAATGAACAGCCGTTCATAGATGGAAACATCTTGAATTTACGAATGCTCGAAGTAAAAAGTACGTCGACAACACAGAATAGATAAAAAAGGCTTTATATTACTACCTACTTTCAAGTGAACCTCATGTTGGTCTGTCGATATACATATAATATTAAAAGGGGTAGATCAACAACTTGCATTAACTTTTCTACGTGTGACAGTGCAACAAAACCAAATGCAAATGTTCAAGGTTGTAATTTCACCCGTGCCTAGCGCGATGTTACTTCGTAAATCAATATCACTTGAGTGTTTCTTAGCAATACACCAACATGACCAAGTAAGTGTATGCAAGTTGTTTATCCTAGTTTTGATACTATTAGGTACTATGAACTATGAACTATTTAAAATGTGGTTTTATTTTTGAAAAGTAAAAAGTTATTTAGTGAAAGTGAAGAATTGCGCAATACACAGTGCATATTGTTATTCTGTGACGTTTAAAGTTCGTTGTTTTTTCACTATTTTAAATTAATATGTCTATTACTAGATTTAACTCTGTTTTCTCATTTTCTAAAACTAAAACTAGACTTTAAAATTGACGTTTAACAGACTTTGTATAAAAATTAATATAATTTCTAAAATACCTGAGACTAAAAATTGACATATGACCTCAATATAGCAACGGATAAATTATTCAATTATTGTATCTAAAGTGTCTCTAACATCTCTATGATATAGATAAAACGGTCAAAATAAATATTAAATTAATTATGAAATATTACTTTAATTTTAAACGGAGATCGCCAAACTTATTAGGGATGTCCCTAATAAAGTGAGTGTATTACCTTATATGTATAAGTAACTATATTCTTCTTCTCCCTGCCTTGTTCCTTTTATATTTGTCATCGCATTCTTATTTCCAATTTTTTTTGCACTCCCTTTATCATTGGTAACTCCCCTCTGACACATCATTCTTCACACAATAAATCCATCCTTCAAAAGTATCTATATATATAGGTCAATGAAATATAATAAATGGTTTAATTTCAGCCTATCTCCAGTCAAAGATGAGAAGAAGGGACCAGGAGACAAGGGCATTTTCCTTGTTAACATGAATGAGAAGAATATACAAGAGGTTGAAGAGTATGAGCCTTACGAAAACAGAGTTGTTGAACATCCCACCACGTGAGTATTATATTTTAAAAATTATAATAAAATATAGGAAAGCGACGAGCGTAGAATGTACAGCACGCTTAGATATATCTCGACATCGACAACTTTGATAGACAAGATATCTCGATCGACAAATATTTTATCTACTTTTGAGATTAGAAGTCGAGGTTTAAGTGTGTCATGTTAGACCCGGAAGACATACAGCGATAGTAGATTAAAACACGAGAAAACGGTCGACAAATGTAATAGCCTATTACTTGGAAATGTGTGTAAATCCCCTTCTTTGTATATTTATCATGTTTCTCTTCATCTTAGAAAATCAGTACAGGCGAGGCTAATTCAATAGATGTCTACGAATGCCCTACGAATCTAAATAGGTATCTTATTGACGATATATTGTATCATTTACTTTTGCCCGTAAGTCAGTGTGCCAAAATATTTTAAATACATCATATTAAAAAATGAATGACTCCTCAAAAAAACAAGGCACAATCAGTCAACATTTCCTATCTACCCTTTTTCCTCGATATGACAGAAGTATGATTAATAAAGCCTTGAAGATTGTACATGCGACTTCCTGCACTATCCAACACTTACAAGGAAGTTCTCATTTTCATGGGACATTTTATTACTTTGATAGCCTTATTTTGCAAGTGTAGACAATTATACTCGTAGATAAGTAAGCGTTAATAGAAATATAATTTGTAATACATATTACTTCGATTTCTATTCGTTGCATCATTTTGTCGTGAAAGACAAACAAACAAACTAGTACATACATACATATATATACATCACGCCTCTTTCCCATTGGGGTAGGCAGAGATCACGGAATTCCATATGTTCCGATCCTTGCATACAACTTTCGCTCGAAGGTAGACCATATTACATAATATAATGATTTTAAAATATGTCAAATCGACGGAAATCAAACTCATGATCCATAGCTATCATATTCTATGGAGTTTTACCATTATACAAAAGAATCCGCCATAATATTATATTGTAGTCAAAACGAGAAGCGTACATAGTGAGATACGCCTCTATCTCTTTGAACATTTTCTTTAAAATACTTCAAATACTCGAGTAAAGATATATTTTATTTGAATCGATCACATTAGTATTGCACTTAAATAAAAAAATAATCTCATAAATGATGCAAGTGTAGTAAAATTGAGTTTTATGACTTTCTTTTACTTTGCTTAAAATCATTTTTCATCACAATGATATGAAATTATGACTATAAAAAGATTGCTTAACAAATGATTGTTTTTCTGCTAATTATATCGTATATGTGATTTAATTGAAAATGCAAGACATGCCCATACTAGGAATTATCAGCAGAGTATTTACGACCGTTTACGCAAAATGGTATCATAAAACTGTAATCGAAATAATTGAAATTCAGATCAGCTGCTATCCCAGAGAACAAGTGGGGGATTTCCTCAATTACAAGGCTGGATGTATACGTAGCACATTGTTTGTGGTTAGATTAACGTCTAAGATATGTATAAGCTATGTCTTTATTTTCCTGTTAAACCCATTGATGTAGAAAAACCCGAACTAGTTCAATTCATTTGCAAATCAAAGTTGTTGGAAAATTGTGGCAAACAAAAATATTACCAACTTTGTCTAAGATTTTAATTTTATTTCATATATATTTTTATTGATTGATTATATTTTTTAGACTTTAAATGTGAAAAATCAAAAACCTGAGGAAGTAGGTATTTTAAAATTTTTTTTATTGATTATTGCATTTGACTTTTACTATAACAACAAACCTAAAAAAATAGTTTAAAGCTGATGAAGTAAAATTCTCTCATATTAGGAATAAAAATAATGTATAATTTTTTTTACTAAACACGACTTTGAAGTAAGTAAAATGCATTATCGAAGAGGCCATTTGTTGAAGGAAATTTGGAAAATACTAATTCTTTTAGAAAAAAGACGCTTATTCTTGCAAATGGCAAGATGGTTGTAGATCCTTTGATGTTTCCAATATATGTACATACATATGTATTATTCGCTTTCCGAGTTTTTTTGAAAATTCTAACTGATATAATAAGTTGAATAGTATATATTATGTTTTATATACAATATATTCTTTAATGTTTTTATAATTACTAATTACGAGCAATATCCGTGTGTCGCGTATGCAGCGACATGCGGTACACCCTCAAATTGCATGATACTGTATATCAAGATTTGTATGCCAGCCTCACCGCCACGAGCAACAATAAATTGTTCTGCCTGTCTGCTACACTTCCCTGGTGGACAAATAATAGCAAAATCTTTGTTTTCTTGCAATCCTTACATCACACACACATAAAATAGATTTAATACAACAGGAAATCACGTCAATTAACTTATTGAAATGGATAGTGAATTCAAACAGTTAGTATTTACGAAACTACTTCAATACCATAAATTACTCTATCAATTACTATTGATTCGAATCAATCACATCTGATTTATTACATTAGATTGTCAAGGATATATATCCACCAGTATGTTGCTTCTCTCAAGAAGAGCCGGCAAGCATTTATTTGCAAGAAGAAAAAGTAATTTGACGGGCTCGTTGGCGCGTTCGGTAGAACACCTGCCGTGCGCATCGATGGGTCGTGGGTTCGAATCCCACCGGGAGCACATGCCTATAATTTTCTGTAAGCATGTATTCCCCACGTCTGGTAACTTCGGGCATTGATCGGGTGGGAGGAATATCGAAATTCCGACCGGGTAACGAACCACCGTTCATAGATGGAAAAGCCGTGAAGTGCATATTGCGCGTTTCGGTTTCAGTCTGTGGATTTCCGAATGCTCGAAGTAAAAATTAGGTCGACAGCGCATCATTGACTGATGTACTGTGGCATGTGTGGTGGATGTGGTATATCTAACATAAAAAAAAAAATTGGATTATACTATTCTTCTACTTCCTGCCCTGTTCCCTTTTTTATTTGGGGTCGGCGTAGTATGTTCTCTTTTTCCATTCTCCTCTTTCACTCGCCATATCATCAGTCACACCTCAATTGATTTATACTATATTAATTAATTACTATTTACTTAATTTTAGTAAAGACGAGCGCGATGGCACGTTTGGTAGAATAACTGCCTTGCGCACCATAGGGTTGCGGGTTCGAATCCCGTCGGTTTCATTCATAATTCATAGAGGGTGAACAGACTGTTTGTGACGTGTGTTGTTGATGGAAGTCGGCAGCTTGGATGATGTTCGCTAGAACACTCACCATTGTAAATACGATATAATACGCCCAGGGATGAGGATAGGATCTCCTAAGAGTAAGCATATCAAGCCGTTCAGTAAGATCTCCGTCACTTATCATGATTATCATTGTTACAGGAACACTGAGACATTACTGCACTTAATGAAGGGCAGCTTGGGTACCGGTATCCTGGCCATGCCACACGCCTTCGCCAACTCTGGTTACGTAGTTGGCTCGATCGGAACCATTGTCATCGGAGTGTTGTGTACATACTGTATCCACGTTCTCATCGACTCTTGTTACGTACTCTGCAAGCGGCGGAAGGTTCCCTCGATGACGTACACTGCGGTGGCCGAGGCTGCCCTCTCGGAGGGGCCAGACTGGTGCAAAGCATGTGCACCCTATGCAGCGTAAGTATATTTTCAAATAGTTTATGGGTTGACTGATTTCATCTGATTTAAAGATACAAACGTGAAGCTTTCAAACAGTTAAAACTATTTAATAACTTTTGTTTTGCTTCTTGGCACTTACTTTGTGCAAATTTAACATCAGAGAGTCTATGCGTAATCAGCTCCACTGACCAAAAAATTGTTTATTAGTTATGATTATTGGTTTAGAGTGAATATACATAGTACTAGCGACCCGCCCCGGCTTCGCACGGCTCTACATTTTTTGACAAAAAAAGCAGCGGTGAAAATATAGGGTTGTATATATTTTTTAATGCCACATTATAAAAAAATAAAAACAAAAATTTCGTCCAAAAAATAAAAAATAAAATTTAGGGGTGGACTACCCCTAACATTTAGGGGGATGAAAAATAGATGTTGGCCGATTCTCATAGATACCGGATAAGCACAAAAAATTTCATCAAAATCGGTCAAGCCGTTTCGGAGGAGTATGGCAACGAAAACTGTGACACGAGAATTTTATATATTAGATGTAATAAAACCTGTGATATAAACTGTGGGTAAAATTAGGTCAGAAAAATATATAGGTAACTCCTAATACTTTCTTGTATAGTTAAATTAGTTGTTTATAGTTTTACTTTTACTAAAAGTTCACAAATCTGTATTGAATTTTTGGAAATATCTATCTACATAATTATCAATTGTATATTCACTTCTTATATACATTAATATATATTCACATTACGGAGATTAAATGTTTTTGTTTATACATAGATAAATATTGTATTTTCCATTACTGTTTTCTTATTTACCAATATTTTGAGCAATTAAAATGTTTTTATTCTCATAAACAAGAAAAACTATTTATAGTAACTATTGTCCGTGTAATGTACTTGATTAACATCTTATAGCTTTATAGTATTTTGAAGGCTGTTTATATTTTGGAGTCATTTATTTTCCTGTTACAAATTGTAATGCACCTAATCTCCAAGGTTGCTTCATTACTTTTATATTATTTATGTGATTTGCTTTGATTACATATAAATAATCTAAGGTGATTTGCTTTAATCTTGCTGATTCATTTTCGTTAGACAGGCGCTTTACATATAATATTAAACAAATAGTTTAAGATTATGGGAAATATTTTTTGACGTGACAATGGTATTTATTTATTGTTTCCAAGGCGTTTGTATTCTCGCCTCAGAGCATTTACTAAAGCATAGTAATTGCTCTGAGATTCTCGCAAAAATACAATACTAACTACTGCAAACTGTCCTATAACGAAGTTAAACTGCGGATATATTTCATTGATATAATCTATATAGGTATATAAAAGAAAGTTGAGTTAGTTACACCGTTTATAACTCAAGAACGCCTGTACCGATTTTAACGATATCTTATTTGCTGGATTCCTCTATGTCGGGAATAAGACATAGGCTATTAAAATATTGGAAAAAATCAGGAAAAAAATATATGCATAAAATTAATTATAAAATAAATTAGATTCGAAACTCCGCCATCTTGACGGCTCACGTCATGCATTCTTAGCTTTTCTGAAATAATAGATGTCTACTGCAAATCAGTGACATATTAGACAATTATAGTGGGTAAATGGGCATATTCAAATTTAAGAATAATTATATAATTTCGAAGCCAAAATTGTGGCAGAACAACGTCTGTCCACCAGTAATGTATAATAGGTATTTATTATAAAAAAAAATCTCGATTTGCTCAACTCAACTATAAGAACGTTGATTTTCAGACCACACTGGGCGTACTAGATACATTACATATGTAAAATATAAAATAGCTGTTGAAAATAATGGATTTTTAGTAATACTATTGAATAATATGATAGAGAGCTTCGTATAAGTTCTCGCGACCACTCTCTAGGTCATAGGAAAGTCACAGGGACTAGGCAGTCTGGCTCTACGTCAACCGGTTCCTGCGCGCACAATCCAGACGTTGAATTATATCTCTTAAGAAAATACCACAGAAGAAATTAAGATGTTAGGGAATTATTATGTTCACATTTGAATTCCATGTTTAATTTTATAACTATCTTCAATTAGGTACCTTATTAGGTATGGACACATAATAATTTATCTAGTTCACCTACTGGTCCGTGCAATTAATTATTTACCGAAATATGAACACGCTTAAAATACTTTTTTAATAGAATATAGGTTTGAAATTTCGTTGTGAAATGTATTATTAATAATTGTAAAGTGAGAAAAATTCACTTAAAACAAGTTTTTAAAAACTACAAGCTCCGTGGTGTGGCATTGTTAATATCATTGACTTGTTATGGCCAACTGCATATGACATGCAAAATTACTGGCGACCTGCAACATTTCGATGCCTCCCTCGTATAACCATAACTTTGTTCGTTATTGATCATTGACAGGTGCTAAACAAAACTTCTAATAAATTATATTCTTGAAGAAAAAAAATAAAATATAACCTAAACTTCTATTTCAGTCACGTGGTAAACGTTTTCCTACTGATCTATCAGATCGGTACTTGCTGCGTCTACGTGGTGTTCGTGTCTGAAAACATTCAGTACGTGCTGACTAAACACTTCGAGATGAACGTGACTGTAGTGGAGGTGATGCTGTGGGTGCTGCTTCCGCTAGTGCTGATCAACTGGGTCAGAGACCTCAAGTATCTGGCGCCGTTCTCAGCGGTCGCTAACGCGGTCACCATCGTCAGCTTCGGGATTATCCTGTACTATTTGTTTAGGGAAGCGCCGACGTTAGAAGGCAAGGCGCCGGCCGGAAAGCTTGCAAATTTCCCGTTGTTTTTCGGAACTGTGCTGTTCGCTTTGGAGGCTATTGGCGTGGTAACTATATCAATTATATATATTTAAATAAAATTTCTTAATTCTTTTAACATAAATTGCTCTTATTTAAGATTAAAATAAAATTATTGTTGTATGAAGTACCTAAAACAAATATATTCTGTTAACTTGCAACCACTTTGACTTTCTCTCTCATACATACAATAACTTTAGTTTAATCAGCGACTTATTCCTATCCAGATTCTTCCCCTGGAAAACGAGATGAAGACTCCAAAAGACTTCGTGGGTTCTTTCGGAGTATTGAACAGAGCCATGATCAGTATCATCATTTTATACGTGGGGATGGGTTTGTTTGGGTATCTACAGTATGGAGACGCTGCTGCGGGCAGCATCACTCTTAACCTGCCTTCCAAAACTGAAATGTGAGTAACCATTGTTTCAGTTCTGTGATACAACGACAATAATAATAGAAGTTATATATTTGCTCCATACTTTGCTAGTTTTAATAGTAATCAGTTCAATTCTTATATGTTAACTTTAAGAAGGCTCACCACAATGGAGCATATTTGGCTTACGCTCCCACAATTCCTCGATTATAATTTTCCTTTTTAATGTTAAATAATGTTTACAGCCTCGCAAGTGTGGTACAATGTCTCCTGGCTTTCGCCATCTTCATCACGCACGGTCTCGCCTGCTATGTGGCTATCGACATTTTATGGAACGAGTACATTGGCGTGCGATTACTCAACAGCTCTCACAGGTTCATCTGGGAATACATTCTGAGGACATGTATCGTGCTGGTTACATGTAAGTATTATATATGTGAGAAGACATCAATCTTATTTTGCAATAATATATTTATTTAAGGCTTTTTCTATATATCGATACCCATATAATGCTTGATGTAGATAGACGTGGGGCAACGATGATTATAGAAAATTATTTATCATCTATCGCCCCTCTTGAGTACTAATAGTTTTTCGGTTATCCGGCTCGTAAGACCATATCTAAATTCATATTATACCATATACTTCTAAAGCTGGTTCTGTACATGGACATTAATAATATTTAGTTAGTTTAATTAGAATTTTATTTCCAGTTGGTATCGCCGCTGCAGTACCTGAGCTAGACCTATTCATCTCTCTATTCGGTGCCCTGTGCCTCTCCGCCCTCGGTCTAGCCTTCCCCGCGTTTATTCAGAGCTGTACTTACTGGTACTACGTCTCAGACTCCGAAAGGATTCGTATGATCATCAAAAACGTTATTGTCGTGCTCTTTGGAGCCTTAGGACTAGTGGTAGGCACCTGGACATCTCTAGATGGCATCATCAGAAAGTTCTCTGCTGGTCATGTGCTGAATACCACTGAAATATTCGTCACTGAAGCGTCCTTACTTAATGACACTTTAAGCGTATTGCCTTGATAACTATACATTTTTATTAATTGTGCCATTATAATTATGAACCGTCCGTGGCATATTTGAGTACAATACGTAAGTATCCCTCGTCGAATGGTTCTGTTATATGATCTTGTCAGACATTTAAATGGATTAACTATTAACGGATTATAACGCGATTTAAAAGTTAAAAGTTAACCAGGTGTATGCTATTTATTCATAGTTTAATATTACTGTATTGACGTTGCGAAAATCGCTTGTAAAAAATCTAAATATTTACTGGTAAATAATAACATTTTTTTATATAATAATCCATGAATTAATTATGACAATATTCGATGAGTGCGATTATTAAGAATTAGAGGAATAAACCATTAGTGAAACATATTTTCTTGCATGTATTTTATATTCTTGATTATATTTTGATATATTAATTGCAAAAGAAGGCTGTTATAGATTTACTTTCAACTATACATATAAAAATAAATAATTGTATTGAGTACAATGTATAGTAATGGACGAATACCGGGGCCATATTTTTAAATAAATTCACATTTCAAAAGAACAACTTGAAATGTATAAATTTTTTTTTCAAAAAAACATTGTTTGAGTCGCAGATGTCTAAACCGAGATTGTTGCATATCTGAAGCGAGTAGATATACATATTTTCTTTGTAAATGGCCTACAAAGTGTGTACTTAGAAAAATTATCTAATTTCGGTGACATCAAAAAATAACATGCGAGGAAATAGCAATAAAATTAGTACAAAATTATTTATAAATGTGCACTTTACGTCTAGTTTCAAGGTCATTCGGACAAGTTTTAACTGAAACTTGTTATTCTGGACTTATGTAGATAATAATACACTTGTATAATGTAATTATAACTATATTTACACTCCAATGTACTGTATAGTCCATAATTAGTCAAGACTCATCAGATTTACCAAAACTACTGGCAAGACTTTGGCGAACACACATGTTAGTGTAAATGATAATTGAAATTTTATTTATTACATTGGAGAGCATAATAAATCGTTTAGATGTAACAAAACGTCGCTGAAATGACTGGACAAGACGGAAATGTATTTTTACGACGCCATGTCGCTAAACACGCAGTTGAAAGGTAAAGCTATTACATAAGTTAAGATCAAAAATTCGTTCACCAAATTGAAATTAGTAAGTATATAATAATATCGACAGTATTATTTTATAATTGTCAATGTATATAAGTGACTTATGACTTTACCTAGCAACTGATATGATAATTAAGGTGAAATGGTTGTTATATTTAGTTTTAAGTGATTTATTAATTTTATCGAGATGAGACAGTGAGATTTGTAAATGAAGTATGGCATTTTGTTTAGTGTAAGTGAGCTAACCATCAGAACAATGTTAGTGTATGATAAGTAGACATCGTTATCGCGACTGAACGAACGAATGAACCAACGAAAATGTCAAAGAATATCTATGTAGAGAATAGACAGTTAGTAAGTGATGCCTAGTTTAACGCGCCCTCTGAGAGATTTTATTTGTGCCAGTAGTGCTCTATTTAAAAAAATCTACACTTACGTATTTAAAATTAATAAAATATTTGTCGATTTTGACAATTTTTCAGATTGACCTAGTTTATTCTCTTAGAGATGGTAATTCATTGGCCTCCTATTGGCATTAAACCCCCTGAGCCTTGTTACTGAAAGGATATTAATTGGTCCTAATGTAGGTATAAGCTAGGTACTGTGAAAAGACCTTGTGTTTGTCCACTCTGTTTACTATCTACTACAAATGATTCTTGCCCCCGCGATAACGATCTCTAATGATAAGAGTTGCGTTATTTCATTTAAATTAATATATTTGGATATTATACGTATATATATATTTGCCTCGCCAAAATTGTTACCGTCAGCTTTCATATGACCGGATACTATGCACATTAGGCACTTAGTCTTCCAACTACCCACATAAGTTAGACATATTTTAAGACGATAAATTAATGACGTTATTGCAATGCCTCTGAGGGCCAAAATTTGGTTTCCTTAAAACATTTTTATAATCCTTGGAAATTACTCGTTATTACTTTATATATTACATATATACATATAATTAAAGATATGGTTTCGTGAATATAACTGTATCTACCAACAGGACAATTAATCAGCAATATTCAATCGATTTGTTAAACATCTTATATTATTTACAAGGATTAATTTCTAGTTTGCCATTTTACCTGCTTCTTAGTTTAAAAGTGATCGCATTTTAACGTAGTTATGTATTACGAACTCTAGGTAAGGTTCATTAGATGTTTATTCGTTTATAATTTTGTTTCAGTTTTTATCCGGTCATGTCAAATATATCTGTGATGATGATAGTTAATAATATTTGAGTAAGATATATTTATGTTGTAGTTATGACGTGATGTACACGTCAGTGATATTGTGCTCAGAGCTATGTATGGGGTATGATCCCGAATAAATATTTCTAGTTATTAAGCTTGTTTTATTAACACAACCGTATCCACCGATATTGTAGTAACTATATGCGTACAGCGTAGTACCTCAGTAGTTACTAAAGCGATTTTATCCGTTCAATTTACATTACCAAGTCAACCTTATCAGACCGAAATTATGGACCGAACCTGGAAGCTGGCATAGTTGAAAAAGGCATAAAGGATCAGTTTGGAGTCGTTCTTCAAAAAGGCCAGTTCAATTTACGTATAGTTAAGTATTAGTATAGTTCACTAGTTACGTGCTACTGTAACGTTACTTAAAGTTACGTGAGAATTAGGTCGAAAAATAAAACATAAAAATATTCTTCAAATTGTTTATTCATAATTAAAACACAATTTATTTTATCATAATAACTAACATATAATTGAATCTTAATAACTAAAACATAAATTAATCATAATTTGTACTATAAAATATCGAAATTACCGGATAATGGGTAGACAAGTCAAGGTAAGCGTTCTCACGCTGCGAACGAGATGCTATGGAAATCCTATTTTGTATGCTGCCATCCATATTTTTAATCCATATTTATTGGATCATTCTTGATTTCAACTTACTCCTTGCAAATATTTTTATCAAAGTGACCTAACTCACATATGGTAGGTTAAACATATTAAGTATGAACATTCCACGCCTAAACCACTGAACCAATTTTGTTGAAATTTGGTACAGAAGTAGACTAGAGCTTGGGAAAGGACATAGGCTACTTTTTATCGCGAAATATAGGCTTGAAGGGGTTGATATAGGTATGATAAAATTTGTATGGAAGTTCGTTATTATCGAAGATAAAACCATGAAACATTGTATGTTGTATGTAAGTTCGAGAAGTCCCCAAACAAATCCGTCTATATTTACTAGACGTATATTCATCGGAAACATGTATATGATTAGTAAAGTGTCAAAAGTAACGATTATGAGAAGTACATTTAGAAACAAAAAAACCTAGTTTATATAAGCAATTTACAGTTAATCAGAGCAGTTTGTATGTGTATAATTTGCATAGTAAGTATACTAAAATATAATAATATTATAAATGTGTAACTTTCCACCAATCAAGAAATCATGTTAGATTAGAGGTGATTTCATTTATTTTAGATTTTTTATTTAATTAATTTAAGAACCGTAATGGTCTACCTAATTATAGGTACTACCACTGATAGATTAATATGTAGATGATATATTATCATATTATTATGTAGCCGCGATCAGAATATTTAAATAGTAAGGATATTGATGATAAAATAGCTCGGATAATAAATAGGCTATCCGTAGTACTAATTCTACGTAGACGTAGTCGCGGGCAGAAGCTAGTTTCGATATAAATTGCACATCAGAGACTCGCAGCTCAAAAAGTTCGGCCCTTATGGCCCTTATAATAAATTTAAAAAGGTAAAAATAAACAGGAATGTGATATATTATGGCAAAAAACTATATTTGGCGTGTAAATCCCTAAGAAATCTCCCAAATACATATATTTTGCCTATAATTCGGTCGAAAAAACACTAAATCTAGGGGAAATCCCCTGATCTGGCAACACCGTTTTCAAATTGGTTTGAAAGATACGTCAAAGCTACTTTTGACATCGTATCAATCGTCAACCATAAACAAGAATTGTGTTTTTTAGACGATTCACGATCGTCTGCACGATAGCGATTCTCATGTCGTCGCTGCGCCTGACAAGTTCCATATGTGATTTTTGTATAGTTTTGGGAGACTACGAAAAACGTATTATTGATTCACATACGGAGCTTTTCTTACCGGTCAAAACATATATGGAATTAGTTAAACTCATATCCAGTTCGAATATCACAAAAATGATTTTAGTAACACATAGAGAATAAAACGAAGAGTATTTTTTGTGCGAAAACCAAAAATCAAAAAAAAACACATATGGAATTTGGCAGGCGCAACGACGATGTGACACATTCTAGCTTTGGACGATTATCGTTTTGAAAGCGAGAGGCGCGATCGCTTAGACGACACGATTGATCGCTTGGTTGTCATCGTTTTACATTCTAACCCCGCAGGATTTACAATTACCGATGAGTGGGTAGGATCATTATTATTAGCCGGTTTACCAGAAAAATATTCACCAATGATAATGGCGATAGAACATTCGGGAATACAGATTACCACAGATGCGATAAAGTCAAAGTTGATTGACTTGGAAGTTTCTTCAAATTATACTGACTTGGATACCAGTGGCGCTGCTTTCGCTGCGAATAAATCGTATTTGAAGACAAGGAACAACACTATGAACCATAGTAAACAGATGTCAACGAAGTCACCTACGTCACAGTGTGACAGTTTCAAGTTTCAAAAATGCCGCCTAAAAAAGTAATTACGTGTTATAAATGTAAAGAAAATGGACATTTTAGAAATCAGTGTCCGTTATTACATAAAAATAGGCAGTCTAATGCATTTAGTGTAGTATTTCTGAATGGACAATATAATAAAAGCGAGTGGTATATAGACTCAGGGGCTAGTGCTCACATGTGCGCCAATGAAGATTGGATAAACAAGGCAAACTATATGCCGAAGTTATCAGAAATTACGGTTGCCAACAATACAAAATTACAAAGGTGTCCGTATTGTGCTCCGGAGATAGCCAAATAACCACAGATCGTAATTATGACATTACGGTAAAGAATGTCTTATGTATACCAAAGTTATCAACAAACTTGTTATCAGTGAGTGAACTTGTAAAAAACGGAAACAAAGTTGTGTTTGAACGTGATCATTGCTATGTGCGGAACGTGAGAAACGAGTTAGTAGCCACAGCACAGTTGACCAACGGTGTATACAAGTTGAATATAAAAACAACAGATTGTAAGTTAGCAGCACCAGCAATAGCAAGCGCTGAAATATGGCTCAGGCGTCCAGCACATATTCATAGAAATGATTGGAAGAAAATGAGAAATGGCACTGTAGAAGGAGTAACATATCCTACTCCAACTGACGCAAAGAAGAAGAAAGATATAACAGTAAAAAGAGACATAATAGTGATGGAGGGAAAGCAAAGAATTGATAGTACAGGAGAAAAAGCTATTTGGTTTCAGAATGAAGAAGAGAACTTAGTTCAGAGAGTGGAATCGATAAGACATAATCAGGAGCCAGAAACAAGTGTAGAGAGCAGAGATTCAGTGGGGGTGATTACTAGGAATGAATCTCTGACTAGTCAAAGTTCCAGTTCATCTGATTATATGGATCCAGATGAGACAGGAATGTCGTCTGACTCTTATTTAACAACAGACATTTCATCTAGTGAGGTTCAGTTACTCGGAGATGTAGTTCAAGACAAAAGTTATACAAACTTGTGTGTTTCAAACAACTTGCCAGAAGCCGAGGAGATTGACTTCTCAGAAGTGCTGAATGAGTGGAAGCTGGCCATGCATGAGGAGTTGCAGTTTTTTGAGCATTATGATGCTTGGGAGCTTATTGTCGATGGCTGGCCATGCGTCATACTCGTGAACGGGTGCTACTTGTGGTGACAGGTCGAACTTGAATTCGTGTATGCGGTGATATTAGTTATTTCGTCTATGTATTTGTGTGTTGTTCCCACGAGAATGTAAGTGAGTGCTCCTATTTCACCATACATTCTGCTGATAGAGGACAAATCTTTGTTTTTATTTATTTTTATTATTTTTATTTTTTCGTTTATATATATATTTTTCGATTATTATAGTTAATTACTTAAAGATGTCATGTGGAACATGGTTGCAGCTCCTTACAAAACGTTTGTAAAACAAAAACTTGGCGATTAAAAAGAGTGGCGGTGAGTTTCTTGCCAGTTCTTCTCGTCCGCTCTATGCCCTTGATTTGAGAACTGGCAGTAAATGTAAAATTAGAAGCATTTAATATGTAATTTTTTATTGACGTTCATAAGTGTACATTGTGTTACCTAAATGAATAAATGATTTTTGAATTTGATATGATACTTCAGTGGTGCAGTGCAAGTGGGATTAAATAAAAAAATTAGATATCAATGATAAAGTGTGATTTCGTGGTAGGTTTTTAAAAAAAAAGTGGAATTGATTATGTAAACACTTTTTCCCTTGTTGTGAAACATTCAACTTTGAGAATGTTATTTGCTCTCAGAGTACAGTGGTGTATGGACATAACACATCTAGACGTGACTACAGGTTTTTTAAATGGACACTTAAGGTGACACTAGTCGACATTCTATCCATAGAAATTTCGGGGGGGTATTACTCCACTATTTAGCACCGTACATGAAAAGTTAAATATGATATTGTTTTGTCTCATTATTAATTTTGTCTGTACGGAAACAGAATGGTAAAATAAAAAAACCATTAAAAAGTTACGAGCTACCAAAGATTCGTTTTTATTGCCATTTTTTAACACATCTTTGGGCTTAAATTAGTAATAAAAGAAGTATCAAATTTTCAAAACAAAGTCGGTACCGACACAGCACGATTATCGAAGAATACAATAACTTTTATTTGTAATTGATTTATGCAGTGGTTTTTTCATGAAACTCGATTTTCCAAAGGCTTTTTCGTATTTTTTTAGACGCCCCTTTTACTATGAATTATCGTGCATCTCACGTAATAATGACTGCCCCAGTGCGGTGCGGGAGAACAGCATGCTTTTTGGCAACGCCCACCAGTGAGTTCGAGCCCGCGACTAGTGCAACCTTAAAAGAGAATATTTGTATGCGTATTCCTGAAGGTTTTGAATGTAAAGATAAAGGGAAGGTTTTAAAACTTAAGAAAGCTATTTATGGGTTAAAGCAATCGTCTTTAATGTGGTATGAAAGAGTTAAAGATTGTTTGTATAAATGGGGTTTTAAAATGAGTAGTCATGAGCAGTGTTTATTCTTAAAAATTAATGATAATGTTAAAATAATAGTTACTGTATACATAGATGATTTTTTAATATTTTCTACAAGTAAAGTAGAGACAGAAAAGCTGAAAACTTTACTAGGTTCTGAATTTAAAATTAAGGATCTTGGTTGTGTTAGAAGGTATGAGGGTTAATGTGAATAAACCTAATAATAATAATAATGTCTAATACTATAACAATAGATCAACAACAGTACATTGAACAATTATTATCTAGATTTAAGATGTCTAATTGTAGATCAATTGATACCTCTATAGAATGTAAATTGAATATTGAGAAAGCTGAAAGTAGTGTTACAGATATTCCTTATCAAAGACTCATAGGAAGCTTAATGTACTTAGCGGTCATGACAAGGCCTGATATAACATATTCGGTAAGTTACCTCAGTCAATTAAATAATTGTCATAATGAAACTCATTATAATCATGCAAAAAACTAAACATTATTGTCTAAAATATAGCAAAGAAAATGTAGAGTTAAAGGGTTTTGTTGATGCTGATTGGGGTAGTGATAATCTAGATAGAAAGTCTTATACTGGCTTCTGCTTTATCATGTGTCTTCCCCTCGGACCACCGACAGGTGTAAACGTCTTAATAGATCCGTGCTTAGTTTATTTTAAAATTGAAAACATATTTTAATAAAAATATTCGAGTTTAAATAATAGGAGTGCATAAACGAGAAGCGTTCAATTAAGTCAAGGAGGTGTCGACTACGATCTGAGGCCCTGGTACTGAAAACTACGGTGGCGCGTGAGTCATTTACGCTTTATTACCAATAATAAAATTGCGTATTATTAGCCTTATTAATTATTACGCCCACTGAAGAGTTATTGGTCTAAAACCGCAAGCAGATACGCCCCCTTTGCGACGCCATCACTGACAGCCACCTGTTGCGCCCTGGAGTACAGCGAATCGTTGCGCACGCGCCATATTGATTTACCTGTTGCGTCCACGCGTAGAGCCACCTGTTGCGCAAACGTTTGTTGGTACAAACTAGTGACTTACATGCATGTTACGCTAACACCACATTAGCGACGAATGTAAATATTATTATATTGTCTTAATAAATTATATTACCTGCTAGAGACTAAAGTTAAATAAGGCTGCAAACATGAATAAGTCATTATCAGAATCAAACATTGTGATAGATGGACTAGATAAATCGGACTCACCCTCAACTATTGTCTCGATTCGAAACAAACGAAAAAGGGAAAATGAAGACCTCAGTGTGGAATTAACTGCTTTTAAAGAAGAAATGTTAAGTTTACTAAACTCTATGATGGCCACTAATAATGATGAACTTAAGAAAATTGCACCGACATTAGCAGACATTCAGCAGTCAAATCGAAATATAGAAAATTCTATTGCATTTCTCACTTCTCAAAATGAAGAATATAGGAAGAAAATTGAAAAATTGGAAATGCAAGCACAAGAAGATAGGAAATATATCACTATCTTGGAAGATAAAATTGAAGACATACAGAAAGGGATGAGAAAAACGAATTTTGAAGTCAAAAATGTTCCAAGGAAAGATAATGAAACCAAGGAGGATTTGCTCGACATGATAACTTGTCTCTCCAAAAACATTGGTTGCTCAATTAATATTAGGGATGTAAAAGACATATACAGAGTTCGTGCAAAGAAGGACAGATCAAAAAACACACCGATAGTTGTGGAGACCACTTCAACTATATTGAAAAATGATGTTATAAAGATGTGTAAGGCATTTAATATTAAACACAAATCAAAGCTGTGTGCTAAGCACTTGGGATTCCGAACAGCGGAGGATACTCCTATATTTGTTTCGGAAAACTTAACCCCGAAAGCATCCCGTCTTCTTTATCTTGGGAAAGAGATTGTTCGGTCGAAGACTCATAAGTTTTGCTGGACTGCCTATGGGAAAGTTTACCTTAGAAAGGATGAAAATACCCCAATTATCTTAGTCAAGAGTGAATCGCAAGTACAGCAAATAATGCAATCAGCATGACTATATTATCTAGCTCCAATTTTGTATTATAGTATAATTGCAGAAAATTTGTATGTTCTAAAAGATATTAATCAAGTACTCACACAAAACAATCTCACACCGACTCACACTTTCTCTTCCACGTACAATTCACAAACATATACACGGATCACCATATCATATCACATGCCAGATTTCAATACAATCGTTTGTATGCTATCTCTAACTCAATCTCAACTCCCCAAATGTATGTTTTACCTAACTTATTTCACGTATTGCTGTGACTTTGCTATTCAACTCATTTTTCCTTACACAAATCTTTATGGATAGTACTCTTATCACTTTGAATGAATTAGACGAAACTGATATCGCTAATTCTATTGCCTGTGACATTGAAAACCTCCAGGACCGAATAAAAATAAATAAAAGAGATCTAACTATCGTGACTCAAAATATTAGAAGTATATACAAGAACATTGATGATCTGCAGTTAACACTAGCCAACTTAAACTGTGAAATAGATATTATTATACTAACCGAATGTAGATTAAGTAAAAATAAACCAGTACCACAACTTATTAACTATACACCATATCTTACTACGAGTCTACTGAATCAGAATGATGGTGTGGTTGCATATATTAAGAATGACATTCAGCCTAAAGTAATAGAAATTAAACTAGTTAATGCCTCATGTCTACAAATAGAAACTCTTAATTACTTAATATTTGGAATATATCGCTCACCGTCTAACCCTGATTCGGAAAGTTTTGTGGAATCACTCAGAACACATTTAGAAATAGTAAAAGACAAAAAACATGTAGTAATAACAGGTGATATAAATATTAATTTGATTTATAAAGAAGATGGTAATCATACTGAACGTACAAATAGGCAAAATTATCTAAACATGTTAACTGCTTATGGCTTTATGCCGGGACATTTGCTTCCCACCAGATATGCAAACTGCCTTGACCATTTTATGTTAAAGTTTTCCGGGAAAAAAATACATGCAAACATAGCTGTCTTGAATACATCCATTACAGATCATCAGATGGTATTTTTGAGTCTTTCTAAATTAAAAGGATTTGATTCAATTTTAAATCAAAAAACTAAAACAATTATAGATTTTGATAAAGCTGTTACAACCTTGGCTAATAAAAATTTAAATGAACTTCTTTTTAGCGAAGATCCTAGTGTGCTTGTAGAACAAATTATTAATAAAATATCAGAATCCTTAAAAGAAAATACTTTAACTGTCATTGTACCTAAAAAGAATCGAACTTTGAAACCCTGGATGACTCCTGGTCTCCTTCGTTGTATTAGAAATAGAAATAAAATGCAAAAAAAACTAAAAGATAACAAATTTGATGAAGTTTTAAAAATATGTTACAAAAGGTACCGAAATTTCTGTAATAAGTTAATAAAAAAAATAAAACGTAGTTACGAGAAGTCACAGCTAAACAACTCTGTAAACAATAATAAACTCTTATGGAGTAACATTAAAAGAATTACAAATCTAAGTCAAATAAAATCCTCAAATTGCGAATTATTAAACATACTGCCCTCCCCACATGACTCTGTGGACAAGGTGAACAAATTCTTTGCCAACATTGGACCACAACTTGCTAAGGAAATTGTAGTGAATCATTCAACACTGCAAGCAAATAAGCCCCTTATTTCTGAAACTGCTATACATTCCTTTGTTCTCTTCGAAACTGATCCCCAAGAAATAAATTCCATTATCATGAATTTAAAATCAGAATGTGCTCCAGGTTGGGATAACATACCTGCTAAATTCCTAAAACTTGCAAAAGATCTTTTGATTCCTATCATCTGTCATCTGGTAAATTTATCATTTCGAAAAGGAGTTTTTCCCAGTCTTCTAAAACAATCTATAATTACTCCTGTGTTCAAGTCTGGTGACAAGGACAGTGTCAATAATTACAGGCCAATTTCGATATTACCTGCTATTTCTAAAATCCTAGAAAAGTTATTAAATGTAAGGCTGCTAAATTACCTTAACAAATATGAAATTCTTTCAAGCTCTCAGTATGGTTTCCGCCAAGGGAAGTCCACTGAAGATGCTATCTTGCATTTAACTTCATTAGTCGTAAGTAATTTGGATAAAGGTAAAAAATGCCTCGCTGTATTTCTTGACCTAAAAAAAGCTTTTGACACCGTCTGTGTCTCCACCCTTATACACAAACTTGAGCTGATAGGAATAAGAGATATCCCGTTGCGCATTTTTAAAGACTACTTAAGTGATCGAAAGCAAAGAGTAAAAATTGGGCAATATATCAGTACAGATCAGCAAGTTACTTTCGGTGTTCCTCAAGGCAGCGTCCTAGGCCCGACGCTCTTTTTAATTTATATTAATGACTTGTGCAAGCTCAAAATTAACAATGGCCAAATAATTTCTTACGCGGATGACACTGCTGTGTTATTTACTGGTCAGACGTGGGATGAAGTCCACAAAGAGGCCGAGTTTGGTTTGGCCAGGATAGCAAATTGGCTGAACGACAACCTGCTAACACTCAACACATCTAAAACGAATTATATTTGTTTCTCTATCACGAGCCGAACTCAGCCAAAGGCCGATTTCAACCTTAAAATACATCATTGTGACATGTTAAATAGTAACTGTTCTTGTTCCATTATACAAAAAGTCAAAAATAATAGATACCTTGGCGTAATCATTGACCAACACCTATCTTGGCATCCTCAATTAGAGTCAACAACTAGTAGGATCAGAAAACTGATCTGGATTTTTAAAACATTAAGACACGTTGCGACTAAAAAGTTGTTAATACAGATTTACTTTTCCCTTGCTCAATCTATTTTAACATATTGTATTCCTGTCTGGGGGGGAGCCTCTAAAATGAAATTTCTCGAACTCGAAAGAGGACAAAGATCCCTTCTGAAGGTAATGTTCTTTAAGCCGTACAGATTCTCGACTCAAGAGTTGTACTCTATGAGTCAGTTGCTATCAGTTCGGAAATTATACATACTCCTTATTTTAATTAAAAAACACAAAACTCTCAAATTTAATGATACTATAATTAGGAAACGTAGAAGGGATACCGTTGAAAAATTTTCGATAAAAACAACATTTGCCAGTCGCAACTGGGAGGCTCAATCGGTGTTCCTATACAATAAGGTGAATGGAATCTTAGACATTTACTCTCTCAATTTATATAACTTCAAAAAAACTCTCTCAAATTGGCTGATGACTAAAACTTATAATGAGATGGAGGATCTAATGAAAGCCATCACCTAATATATCTGAACTTAGTACGATGCACTCACACTCACACACACACACACAAACTCACACACATATACACCACACCACAAACACTAACACTAATTATATAAAATTAATATAATAAAAACATATAAACAAAATTAAATAAATACAATTTACTTATTAATAGTGTCTAGATTATTATTATCATTGTTCATTTTTTTTTTTATTTTCTTTTTAATTAAAATTTAAAATCAACATTGTAAAAAAACCTAACTTAAGTTTTATTGTAATCTAGTTTATTTTCTTTTGGTATGGAAGAGCTGAGCATCCTGACACAAGTATTTATTATGTACTTAAAAGGGTGCTCATATCTTATCTTTTATTGATGTATTTTTTGATAATGAAAAAAAAAAAAAAAAAAAATGTGTGGTTCTGTGATATCATGGCAGAGCAGAAAACAGAAGACAGTTTCTTTATCAAGTACTGAAGCAGAATATGTAGCATTGTCTGAGGCAACTAGAGAAGCAATATATTTAAGAAATTTACTGTATGAGATAACTAGTAAACTATGTGTTGTTTTGTTGTATTGTGATATGCATTGAAGTTGGCGACAAGTCATCAGTCACTTAATAGAACTAAACATATTGATGTAAGGTATCATTATGTTAAAGATTGTATAAAAGGTAATTTAATTGAAGTTAAATATATATCAACCCAAGACCAGCCTGCTGCTTGTTAACCAAAGGTTAACAAACATTGTAAATTTTTAGATATGATAGGCCTGGTTCCTTATTGAAATATTAAGTTTAATTTTAAATTTTAAATATTTTGTTAAGTGGGGGTGTTGTATTTTATAACAAAATAATATATTATGTACTAGCAACACCATATCATCTACATTCTATTGTCTGTGATTGTCTCTGTGTCATTTAACTTTAAAATGTTAGTCGTTAACCGAAAGTTGCTGTTTTAATAAAACGGGTGAAAGGTTACCAAAACGCAAGTGTGTGTGCGCAAACAAACTTTTTTTAATGTTTTTTTTTCAATTTTATCTAACAAATGACATATTTGGAAAGCATAATATATAAAATCAAATATTATAAGTATTTTATTATTTAAAAATAGAATTACTTAAAAATGTGTGTAGTTTGAGACTCGGGGTTTACCTGTATATAGCTTTAGATAGAATAATAAAGTATTATTCACAAAAAAATTTTATTTTTATTTCCATTCCTTACATAATTATATAGGTACAAAGAACATAGATTGACACACGCCTATACTAATTTTTGGCACAGAAAAAGTAGTTCTACTTTTGACCTGTAGAGCGCGTGGCAATGTATCGGTGTGACACACACCAAAGCAGTCCGCTGACTCCTCCCCTCCCGTTGTCTCGCTTGCTCTTACGAGCGAACGGCAATAACGCTCTACAAGCGGCTGGGTGCGAGAGAGTGCGCGCTATGACTCCAACGTCAGAGTGTCGTTCACACGGACACTAGCAGCGCCGCGGTGGCTGGGGGGAGAACTACTCTTACCCCAGAGGAACCGTGCCAAGCGCGCCTATAAGGCCTGTGCTTCCATGTACATCTATGTTATTTGATGAGTATGGCTGTAAAATGAACAATTATACAATTATTATTTTAAAATGGTTATATCCGGCATTAGGACGCGTTCACATCAACACGGAGTCAAGTGCAGCGGATTCGTATTTCGTGCGGGTAAATCGAAATTCCCAACCTACCGTTCTCAAATAGTTCGATATATTAATTCCGCTCGCGTTTTCATGAATGGAAATCCATACTTTACTATTATTTGAATAAAGATTTAAAAACATTCTAAAAATATAAAATTCTTACAATACTATGCATCACAATACTGTCTTATTAGCTAACGTGAACTGGATTCACTCGGGCCAATCAGTAATGAATATTACTGCTACACGGTGCTACACCACGACCTCTAACAGCAATATTATCGCCGTCTCACTTTACAAAAGAACGTGACAGCGCTATACATTTTGTATAGCTCTCTCTCTCTCTTTCTAGCTTAAAGGAGATGGCGGTACCGCACTCGATCACATTTTAATTCCTATAGCAGTAGTCTCAAACAATACATTTAAACGAAACAACTTTTACCGGATTAATACGCGATTTAATATACCCGTCGTGTTACAGCGCGTGTGCTCACGGATAGACTAAAAGGTGACAGCTGAGTTGAATTTTCATTCAGGGTCAAATTTATTATAATAGATAAATTGCGTTTTAATCCGAAAAAATACTTCAATTTAATAATATTAAAAATTTAGATCCACACACTATTACTATAACGACACAAGACCGACTCACCGATTACTTCTTGCCAGCATCGTAACCGGTTAATATGGTTCTCAGCGCAGTTTTCAGCTTGTCGTTAGGAGTCATCTCCATTTTGGAGAGGTTGTGTCGACAGCACGGACACTGCTGAGACTCAGTCGACTTGAACGCCAGTCTGAGGCATGCCTAAGGAAATTTGAATAAGTTATTAAACTCCGGATAACATTGCGATAGACAAGTTAGTGTGAAAGGTATGTTGAGGTGGTTTGGGCACGTAGAACGGATGAATGAAAGTAGGGAAACGAAAAAGATTTATGAAACTGGCGGGAAAGGTAGAGTCGGGAGTGGTCGAGCTAGGCGAACGTACCTCGATCAGATCGGGCACGTTCTGCAAAAGGGCCAGATCAAAAGTACTCGTAACCGTCGAGTGTGTATGAAAGCATTGATGAAAGTAGAAGAAGCGAAAGAGGTATGTAAGTTAGTGTGCGATGTGATAAGACTGAGGATCGGACTGACTGGTGTAAGGCAGGTACAGGTGAGGCACAAAGTGTTACAGAAATGAAATGAAATATTTTTATAAGCATGAATCGTCGTTTGTACAGCTATTGTTATTTATAGTCCGATACAATTCGTCATTATTTCGCATGCAAATTTTTAGGTCCTATATACTTAAATTGTAAAAAAAATATCAAATTATATTATTATTAACAGTGGCGGGGCCACCATACAAGCCCAAACGCCTGTTTTACCTTATTAATGCATTAAAAAGAAATATAATAATGTTATTAGTCATATATAACTTATACGATCACGTAATTATATAAGTTAAATAAATATTATATAAACACGTATTATGTTAAATTCGGCGAGACGGGCTTTTGGGCTTGTAAGGCCGCCACTGATTAACACTGATCTACAGTAAAAAAGTATTCGAAATAATTTAAACTAATTTTTATTTGTCTACCCATGCTGAATACAAGTTGATAAGTAAAATTCATTTATTAGTTTGAATTTTTGCGATACTTGATATTTTCCAAATTTAATTATTCTACCCTTATTGAACTTGATAATGTTCATATTTACTTAGTTACAAGTAGCGGCACGAAACTCTAGCGCTGACCGTTATTGCGCAGAAGTAAAAAATAAGGTATCTGAGGGGGGCTAGCGGAATGAAGAGCGTCGATTGGCTCTCCAGTCGCATTCCGTCCCCCGCACCGATACGACGCCCCGCGCACATCCCGTGTACAGTCGCGTCATTAATATTATTGTTACTGTTGTTACGATTTGTTGTGGTTTGTTACGAGTTACATATGTGCCAACCCTGTGGACATATAACCCGTTAGGACAGCCCTATAACTAATACGTGACTTTATGTGCTGACGCTGTTGATATTGTATACCCCCGTGAGAATGGATTTACTTTGATTCGTTTCCCATAAATATATTATAATTGTGAACTCACTTTCATACTAGCATCGAGCCAGTGTAGTACCTAATTTAGTTAATAAGTTTTATTGTATTTAAACATTATATAAGCATCGCGCTATATAAATGTATCTAAGAATAAGTGAAACAATTAAATTCATTTAAGAACATTGGTTTTTTTTGTGTCCTCCGGCGGCTGAAAACATAATTTACGTTTGAATTTGTTAGTGTTTTGTTGCTTGTTATTTGTTTTTAAGTTTGTTTGTGACTTTTAAGTGAATATGCCTATAACAAATACTGTTTTGAAAAGACAAGTCAGGAAAATGGTTTATGACGTGAATTGTTTTTAAAAAAGGGAATCTAACGAATTAATTGATTCCTTGAAACAAATCCAAATTTCGTTCAGCTTAATATCTTTATTTAGGTAATCATTAATCAAAGTGGCATATAATGTATTGCGTGCGCGACAGTACACATGTGCAGCAATCCCCTCCACGTATCGGCCAGCGCTAGACTTTCGTGCCGCTGGTTATAATAGGCATCGGATGTTAAAAATATTGGGTTTTAGTGCTCTATTCTGTATTACTAAGTGATAAAAGTGTTAAACGTGAAGAAATAATTATATTTTATAGCATAATGTTTCGAAAATGTGTTTTTTGAAATTGAATAAGTTCATCAATATAACCTTGAATCTATAATACATTAATTATAAAGGATATATTCAATTTTAATATTTATACAGAGCATTAGAACTTAAACTATTGATGATATCCAAAATGTTTAAGATAAAACCGGTTTAAAATTTTGCCGACTGATCCCATCGGATTTAAATCGGTGACCAAGTTTTATTGGGAGCGATGGCAGAAGAGTTTTTAAAATAAAACTTCGGAGCTACTGCTCCATCCAAGTGTTAATACATGACTGATTTAATTCAAGTTAAATATACAGAGCAAAGAGTCTTATAACTATTGTTACAGTGGTAGGATTATCTTTAGATGTAATGGGAAACTATGGAATGTTAATGTGTCCGGGTTAGCTGGGTTACAGCTACGTAACTACCATCTCAACAAAAAAATCATCTACGCCAAGGGTTCCCAAAATGTACGCAGTAAAAAGTAAAGATGGGCGCCATAAGGCCTACCTTATTGTATTTCATATCCTAATTTTATTAAATCTAAAATTCAGCTTCATTGGATGTTTTAAATTTTTGGCCTTGACTACTTCACTGTACCCTATTCGACTAGCTAGGATGCGCAGATAAAATTTTAAACCGGTTAGTATGCCTTGAACAGAAAATGTTTGAGTACCCATGGATCTACGCAATATTACGTATAATAGCACTAGCACTACATACAAAAATTCATGAACATCATACTTTTTAAAAACATCTACACGGCGCAGTGATACAGACATATCACAAGAAGTCCCGGGTTCGAATCAGAGTAAAAAAATTGCTTATGCCCACAACAAAGCCTGTAAAAAAAACGATAGTGATACAGACATAGCACAAGAAATCCCGCGTTCGATTCCGAGTAAAAAAAATGTTTAAGTCCCACATCAAAGCCTGTAAACAAAAACTTACTCAAAACACAAAACACTTAAAATATTACCACAATAAATACACATATGTATGTCCCCATGCTCCACGTGAATGACTTACCGAGCAGAAGTTGTGTAAGCATGGCGTGGTCACCGGAGACACGGTGACTTCTTGACATATGATGCAGAGGAAGACTTGCGTCACGTGCTCAATGAACTCCTTGAATACAGAACAATGGAAACCTTTTAAATAAACTGGATTAAAACTCGATTTATTATTTATATTGTTGCATGTATTAAGTTTGCAGCAACCGTGGTTACTGAAAAGCATCCGAAACGTCGGGATAAATAATTTATACAATATAAATAATGAATCGCGTTTTAATCCGGTATACAGTATTTTATTTAAATGTGTGATACTCGCGTTAATCAAAGACAATAAAAAACCTTTTTATCACATCTATTCAAAAAGAGCTAGTTGGTTCTCTGCAAACAGGGAGCAAAATAGCTTTTTAATCCCTAGGGAGTAAGTGATTTGAATTTGGAATGTGGATATTGTTAGTAAATGTTTCAATCACCAAAGAGATCAATCACGCACATTGTATGAAAACGCGTGAAACGCATTATTTCATTTAAATGTGATTGTCCCATGACTATGTTTAAAGAAATGTGCTTGCTACATGCCTGACTATGTATAAAAATAATGTACGCCCCATGCCTGACTACGTTTAAAGAAATGTGTTTGCCCCATGCCTGACTCTAAAGAAATGTGTTTGCTCCATGCCTGACTATTTTTAAAGAAATGTGTTTACCCCATGCCTGACTATGTTTAAAGAAATGTGTTTGCCCCATGCCTGCAAGGTTTAATCAAACGGATGATGATTATGAGATGAATAGAAGAGCGGTATCAAACCTTCTTTCCCTGTTTCTTGCAAACTTCTACACATTCTGTCCACAGCTTGGAGTTCAACGTGTCAGCGTTGATGATTTCTTGTTCCTCGGGACTAAGGCCATTTTCTTTAATTTTGGGACTTTGAATACTCCTCTTAAACATGGCTGGCACTTTCACTTTGGGGCTACATAATGCTGAAAATATTCTTTAATAACTTTTGGAATATATTTAATAGATGAAAGCTGAAACTCGGATTTAAATCCAGATTCGAGCTCTCACACCATTTTGATGTTACTCCGAATGCTCGAAGTAAAAAGTAGGTCGACAGCGCATCATTGACTGATGTTCTGTGGCTGAGGTATCACCTACCATCAAGTGCACCTTATTCTGGTCTGTCGATATCTAACATAAAAAAAAACTCATAATTTTACTTTAACTATATCTCAGAACTAAAACATACAAATCATAGACAAGAAATAAACAAATTAAACAATTGAGTCACAGAATGCTCACCTTTATCATTATTAGAGTCAGAGGAAGACTCACTGTTCTCCTTCAAATTTTTTCCACTATCCTTCTTGGCTTTTTCCTTAAGAACCTTCTTTCCTGCCCCAGCGCCCACTCCAGAGTTCCTTGTCTTCTGTTTTTTGACAGGTGGAGACAGTTCTGTATCCGAACAAGACTGGTTATTTTCCTTCAAAGCTCGTTTCTTTGTGCCTCTACTATTGTCCTTGGAATTCTTATTATTTGCTTCTTGCTCCCCATCAAAGATATCTTCATTTGTTTTTGCATTTCCCCTCTTCTTTTGTTTTCTAACAGGTGGAGATGGTTCAGAATCAGATGAAGTTTCATCCTTTACCTTCGAGGGCTTTTTCTTTGTTACTTTACCCTTTTTAGCTTTTTCCTTCAGAGCTTTCTTCTCCGCCTCTGCTTCTAGGTAACCGTCGGGATACTGTGAACCAAGTAGTAGATTCCATAAAAAAATAACAGAAACTTAGAAGCATATAAACGAGTGTTCGTTATAAGTGGTAAAATGGTTTCATCAAATTATTTTAATAGCAAGGCGTTATGAAACCTTTTCACCTAAAAGGAGAATGTCATGACGGCTTTTGATATCGTACTTGACTTCCAATGTCAATTATTACAGCATCATGCTAAAGACCGTCCGCGCCGTAACTTCGAAATTAATCACCAAGGGAAGGCGAGAAAGTTATTTTTACATTAAGAAAATAACTTTGTGATGCTTTGACATTGAACCTTTGAAAATTTACTCGGAAAAAAATAAAACAGCATGTAACAACTATCGACAAAGTATTCGATTCGTCAATCTGTCAGTTGTATGAGAAATCATTTGAAATTTCATACAAATGACAGCTCGACGATACGAATACTTTTTCGCACCTCTGATCGCAATTTCCGTGGTACAGTCAGCACGATATGTGCTTGTTGCTCACCGAGTTTTTTTTTAATTAAATTTTCAAAGCTTCAATTTCTGTATACAGAAATCCCATCCCGTTACGGTGCGTACGGGCTTTTGTCACTGACTGTATATCCTTATTTTAGCCTATTCTATTGCCAAACGTCAGAAATTCGCGTATCTAAATTTTAGTAGTAAAGCTACTATTTTTCCCTAAAAGTACTTACAATAATAGGATATTGCGTCGCACCAGATTCCCAGGGGGCCGGACTCGGATCATCTCTCCGCAGTAAATATTTCCATACTTGGTAACCCGATAGACCCTTTTCGGGGTAATATTTCACGACTTTGTAAATTCCGTCATACCTAGAAATAGTTCTTCAATTTAGTATATTTTCCTGTGCTCAAAACAACACGAAATCCCGTTAAAAATGTACAAACACAATTTAGGATTGGAAAGTTCTGCAGAGATCTAATACATCACTTCCCCAACAGAACACGTTTATGTAATAATAAAATAGTTACTTCGTAGTATACAAATTGAAGTCTGGTCAGTAGATCCAGAAATTATCCTCACAACTTCACAAATACCTGCCCCTGAGTCCATATATTTGGTTTTAGTGGCATTGAGCACCAGTTACATAAGGACCATTTTAATACTCGAGAAAGGAAGAGCAGGGACTGAAACCGGTTAATTTTTATTTTCCAAAATACGTGTCTGACTGAGACACCATGATATTAGTTTTAAAGAGTAATACACACTAAACTTACCACAGTAATTTCAGTAAATATGACTAAAAACGAAAGAATATTAACAAAAACCTTTATTATACCGGTATAACTCCCATAGTAAATTAACCGGTATTGAGTCCCTGCTTCAGAGTATTTCAAAAATCAAAAGAGACATAGATTAAATATAAATTTAAAAGAGATATAACTAACCATTAGATAATTCGTTTGCTCAGTTGTCTGGTCTGTAATAAAAAAAGTCCTAGCACAGGCCAGTGAACCCGTTAAATAGCCAACTCACCGTATGCCCTCCTTCGGCGCGTACTTGGGGAAGTGTTTGAGCATCTTGTACGACCTGACCACGCGCACGGGCCTGCCCTGCTTCCAGTTGTCGCCCGCGTCGCCGCCGCTCTCGCTTATCACTTTCACCGAGCAATTCCTTGCTAAAGCCCTGATAACAATTGATTTCCAATAAAAATACTTTTTTTTTTCATTAATGTTAGTAGTGGACACCAGGGATGTTACGGAGCTTCGATTTCGGTTCCGAAAAGTCGGAACTTCCGATTGATTTTGCACCTCCGATTCCGATTTCGGTTCCGATAAATTAGAATCTGAGATTATAATCGGAGGTCGAAGCACATCGGCGGCGGTGGCCGCGGTCAGCGCCATTTGATTTAATTTACTTTTATTCAAAATTTAAGAAAATTAGTTTATTTTTATCTATCACACCCAGGAAGATGTTTACTTTTTTGAACTGATATGAATGAAACTGATGAATAATGTTTGTAATTTTATTTTATTACACATCTCTCTTTTGTCTGCCTCCGATTCCGATTTCGGTTCCGAATCCGGTTCCGATAAACCAAATTTAAAAACTCCGATTCCGAATTCGGTTCCGGTAAAACCACTTCCGTAACATCCCTAGTGGACACCATCAGGGATATCGGCTCTTTGAAAATACCAATCTCTGATCAAATACTTATAAAAAAGGGTATAATAGATACTCTAGACCAGGATTGTCGAAATCGAAGCCCGCATGCGGCCCGCAAAATCTTTTTGTATTGTTTAAATAACAACATTTAGAAAATTTGCGTTTTTATTCGATTTTTGTAAATATTTTGATGCCCTCAATCTATTTAGTCAATGTTTATTAGCTCTAGATCCCATTTAGTTTGAACAGCCCTGCTCTAGGCGATATGCTGAATTAGCTATTTTAAAGTACAAATGAAACATTTTAGTGGATTTAGACGCGGTTTATTCACTACATTACATAACCCAAAATGAATTTTAAAAATCACAGCACTTATCAACGCCATAAAAACAGATGGCGTTAGTGTTGCAATTTTGTGAAATTTCAATGCAGACAGCTGTTACTTTTCAGTTTGCCCACGACTACGATAGCTGTAAGACGTCGATATAATGAATAAATCGCTTTTAAAACAATATTTTCATGTAAAGGTGTGATACATGCCTTAATCGAAGGATAAAGTAGGTTTTTGACGTTTTGGTTTGGCTTGCATGTAATGTAAGTGTTAGTGTGTGAATTTCCGAGTCCCCCTAGAGGGGCATGGAGCAGACCCATTTCTATGTCTGTTGCACTGATCATTATTCTTTTACAGGTAAAGGTAGGTGATCAGCCTTCTGTGTCCTGCCCGACCAAAACATTGTTTTAATCGAACCCAGGACCTCCGATGCTGAACGCATCGCGCTTACCACTGAGCCAAGGAGGTGGTCAAGGATATATAAAGTGGAAGGAACTTACTTATTCTCCCTTGTAAGTGTTTGGTCGCAGGACTGTTCCGCAGTGCGTTTGTTGCCGGACAAGTCTCTGCCTCCGCTGCCCGTATATGTGAACTCATAGCCATTATCATAGTCGTCTTCATACCCACCTGCGAATATAAGACATATTATAAATACTTATTATAATAAAACAAGGCGATAAGGCAATTTAAACGATGGGAAGACGATATACGAAAAGTGGCGGGTCATGAATGGATCCGCATCGTAAGAAACAGGACAAAGTAGAAAACATTAGAGGAGGCCTTTGTCGTAAGACAAGCTGTTTCACCGTTTGCCGATATATATTAATATACTTATTTTGTTACTAGATACATTATTAGTTAATAGGTTATCATAGTATATAGATAATAGATAGTAAATAATAATATTATTTAAGAAATGGTAAAAAATTGTAAGAATCAGTGAATAAAGGCTTATTTTATTTATTTTTTATTTTATTATAATAAAACATTAGATTTGATGAGTTTGTACATTGAATATATTCTCCAGATGCGACGATAAAAGTAACATAAACATACATATAATTTTTTTTTGTCTGTTGGTTTGATCACGGTAATTTCTGAACCTACTGAAACTATTTTCATGTTTTCACAGTTCTGTTAAGCCTCATATAGACTTTGTTTCATATAAATTCCATTTTTATAAAGCCAGCTAGATTTAATTAATATAACTAATAATCTCTTATACAAACATCTTTGCCAGCTTACTTTAAGAGAAAATATGACAGTACGATTCAACGTACATAGCTTTGTCTCGTTCTTTCACAAAGGATACCTGCAATAAGCCGGTGCCCCTTTGTATTGTCATCACCTACCAAAGTGAGTGTCTATATAACATTTTTTTTATTTATATAGCAATATTCAGAAAAAAAAAATACAAATATATACCTCCAAGAACAATACTATATGCTCCTTCAACATCGCGACCGTGTATACCCGAGACAGGAGGCCGATGTACTCCAGACTCAGAGAGCTAAAAAAATGAAAAATATACAATCTCTTCTTAGCGATATAGCTTTATGCTTTTATTTCTTTATCCCTCTAGTAATACGCTAGTTTTCACGGGCTCGTTGGCACGTTCGGTAGAACACTGTGCGCATCGATGGGTCGTGGGTACGAATCCCACCGGGACGACATGTTTATAATTTTCTGTAAGCATGTTTTCCCCACGTCTGGTAACTTCGGGCATTGATCGGGTGGGTCGAAATTCTGAACGGTTAACGAACCACCGTTCATAGATGGAAAAACTGTGAAGTGCACATTGCACGTTTCGGTTTCAGTCTATGAATTTCCGAATGCCCGAAATAAAAAGTAGGTCGACAGCGCATCATTGACTGATGTTCAGTGGCTGAGGTATCACCTACCATCAAGTGAAACTCATGCTCGTCTGTCGATATATAAAATAAAAAAAACCTCAAACCAGCTATTATGCTAAAAAAATTAAAATTAATCAAATAAATAATAAATAGTTTATATGTGGAATAAATGTTTGAGTTTGAAATACAGGTATTCAATAAATCTGAATCTTTCATTAATATTTTACTGTTTCAATCTTATAATTTTACTTAATAACTAAAATAATACAGATATAGATTTTTTTTCGAAAGGTTTTGTTTTTGGCACATATGGCCTGAAGAGGATATGTTGAGAAAAATACGGTTTTTCTATTACGTGTAACTTGTTCAGGCTGTGGATTATTGATATGAAATTTTGGAATTTGTTTTTTGACTATATTTCGCAGTGTCGCTCAAAAGGAAAACATGTTTCAATGAAATTTTCTCGATAGAAAATAAATGTGAAGTTATGTCTATTTTTACACTTTTTTGGATCCCAAGGCATAACGGCAAAGAGTTATTTAATTTAATTTATTTTAAAGGGTGTAGAATAAATGTCTTTAAGATTGCTCAAAACCGTTTTTTAATCAAATAAAGTATTATAAAGTTATGAAATGAATTAGTTTTGGCACATACGTTGTTTTATTCCGAGCGCGTTGAAGCTACAGCTATCTCTTTTTTTTACATGTCTCAAGTAAATATTTCAATCTCGCTCGCTCACATTCAATAGAGCGATTTGTCGGCCTGCGAGCCTCATCGACATAGGCCCTTAAAAAATAACCGGAATTTATCTCAGATATAGACATTTTACATAACTATTATATATACAAACTCACTTGGATTCTAAATCTCCAACACATTCCCACTTCAATCCCAGGAATCGGACCAAAATGGTTTGGAGGCATTGCACATGTTCTTGTTTTACCTGAAATTCATCAAGTCTCCATAGTTCAATGGTAAGTGCATTGTATTTAGCATCAAAGTTCCCTTGTTCACATACAAGGGAAACAATAAAAAGATTTTGACTCGATCGGACATGACACAAAAGACTGATCAACTTGCCTGTACATAATATCTTCAAAGTAATAAACAAAATGGTCTACCTCATGCCTCACTTCACTAGATGACTATGTTAGTGAAAAAAACAAATTAAAGTAAAACTTAGGCATTAATTTTGCCCCTTCAGAGGGAATCAATAAACTCATTTTATTTAAATATACATAATAACAGATATAAGGTGCCATTTCAGTAAATTCATAACAAAAGAGGTCCTTGTAATGAGCTTTGAGGCACACCCATTTAAATTATAATGGGTAGTAATTTTAATCACTTTCAAATCCCAGCACTTTCGTTATTTGATACTTATTTGAATCTTTTAAGTTGCAACCATTTGTATCACCATAAATATATTTCCTAAAATGATCCACTGAAAATATATGTGGAGTGGAAAATACATAATTTTGACTTAAACGTTTAAGTGAGGCATGTTACCTACTTAACTATATAAAATGGCAGCATCTATATTAAAAATAATACTATGCAGTGCTCAGCAATGGGGCTAATTCGCTTAAGACTTACAGTACAGTAATAATATATGCATACCCTTGACGTTTGGAACCTTTTGAATAAAACTGAGGCCTTTGAGATGTTGAAATTGCTCAACATCAGAATCGAATAAGTCAGGGTATCGTCAGTTGGGATAGCATAAGACAAGGTATTAATTTATATGATACTAGCGACCCGCCCCGGCTTCGCACGGGTCTAGATTTTTGACAATTGTCTCTGCTAAAATGTTTTTTTTAACCTCCTTAAATACCTCTAAGAATATGTGTACAAACTTTCATGGTAATCGGTTGAGTAGTTTTGGCGTGAAAGCGTAACAAACTTACATTCACATTTATAATATTAGTAGGGATTCGCTTTTCAACTCACCAGCACAAGCCATTCCTCTCCCCCAATCTCTATTGGTTTTAGAAGAGTTTGCCTTTTTCGTCTGCTTGGCAGCACCAGGGGCGATCACCTCATTAGTATCCCGCTTGCACGAGGGACAGTACCAATCTTCATCCGGCAGCTCAGTGAGAGGAGGATCCAAGCATTTCATGTGGAAGCCGTAGTTGCATTCATCACAAAGGATTATCTAAAGAAATTATATATTTTTTATATTAGACATCGACAGACGAGCATGAGGTTCACTTGATGGAAGATGATACCTCAGCCACAAAACATCAGTCAATGATTCGCTGTCGACCTAGTTTTTACTTGGAGCATTTTCAAATTCATAGACTGAAACCGAAACGCGCAATATTCACGGTTTTTCTATCTATGAACGGTGGTTCGTTACCCGGTCGGAATTTCGATATTCCTACCACCCGATCAATGCTCGAAGTTACCTGACATGGGGAAGACATGCTTACAGAAAATTATAAACATGTCGTCCCGGTGGGATTCGTACCCACGACCCATCGATGCGTACGGCATTTGTTTTACCGAACGCGCCAACGAGTCCATCAAAATTAATTGTACCAATTTAATCAGAGGCCCAAATATGAGAGACTTGCGACAAAGTATTAGATTTATTAGAATAATTTCTTGCAGTTCTTCATGTTTGAGCCTCTAAAAACTTTGTATCTGAAAGACAACTTTTCATAAAAATAAGTTATAAAATGTCTGGTATCGGTCTGGAAATGAAAGACAAATCCAAGGTTCTTGAAATTTAACTACGAAATCTTAGATTGTTAAATGGATTATATTGTTTTGAGTTATTAAGAGTTAAAACTCTGATAAATTTAATTACCTCTTCGGGTGACTCTTTACGATGGCACAGATAACAGCCACACTCCTTGCAAGTTACATTTTCGTCATCTCGGCACACGGTACAAGTTAGAGGCTTTGACCCTGGAACAAGTTAGCAATTTAGTATTTATATGAAACAAAAGTTCATACATCTTTCTTAGACATAATTGAGAGTGGAATGTTGCTATACTTTAAAATAATAAAGAGAAAATTCACAAAAATAATAGTTTAGGTTACTTTTCAGAGAAAACACAATAAGCAAACAGCTTATCTGATAATGATAATTAAATAGATTTACAGTTTATTGGTTAACTTAAATGTCTGTTAAATTACATATAAAAGACAATACAATCATTTAAAAAAAATACTGTATGAAAACTCTGTTTTTCCTACGTCTAATCTCTTCGGGAGATGTAATTGTGATGAGATTGTGAGTTGTTACAGTTGTTATAAAAAAACTTGGTAGAACATGAAAACTAATATGTTCTATTCCCTTTTTGAAATGTTTATTTTATTTATTATGATTTTTCTATACAATCCAGTAAAGATATCATGTGGAATATGGTGTAATGGTTAGCTCCTTACAAAAATTTTGTAAAACGAAAAACTTGGCGATTAAAAAGAGTGGCGGCGAGTTTATTGCCAGTTCTTCTCGTCCGCTCTACGCCCTTGATTTGAGAACTGGCAGTAAATGTAAAATTAGAAGCATTTAATATGTATTTTTTTATTGACGTTCATAAGTGTACCTACATTATGTTACCTAAATGAATAAATGATTTTTAATTTGAATCCAAACTTTCCAATAATCTAGCAACCTCTTGTTTTTAATAGTGTCGGATTAGTGAGAGTCTACTATATGTCGACAGCTCATCATTGACTGATGTTCTGCGACCAGATTGCATGTGTATTGTTGCTTAAATGAAAAGTACATACTTAATAAAAATAAAATCTTACTTGGTTCAGGTACTTCTGAAATCAGTTTCTTGTATTCATCAGATCTATTTTCAATTGCCACAACTTCTTCGATAGCATATATTTTATCATGAACCAATACCTTTGTATCATTCTGAGGTATTGCATCTTGACCAAGATACAATGTGCCTACCAATTCATAGTTCCGTCTCAGCTTCTTTATCTCATCCACTTTGAAATCATACCTACAAATGAGTACTATTATTAGTAATCAATGTATGAAAACAGATCATTGACATACAAAATTAAACATTCAAATATAATAAACATATTATACTTATATCACAAAGTGGTAAGGTGAAATCATTAATTTTATGATAAGATAAGATAATTTTATAGATTTTCATAATACTTGCTATTATATACACATAATATATTTAATATTACCTAGTTTTTATGTGTATATATCCTCTGTGGATAGATTAATGAAAGAATATTTTAAAATATTATCTTTTATTTAGTTGATTCTTTTGTAATGCACACACAATTATTTAAAAATTTTAATTATTTTTTTTTTTTTCTATATATTTAAGTGCATCTAATGAGTGATATTAATAGAATAGAGATGTATTAATGATAGAAATGTTACAATATGTGTAAAAGGCTGTAACATATTATGTGAAAGAATTAGATTTTAAGTTACTAGTTCCATACAAGAATATTATATGTAAATTATAAACAGTGGCGGCGCAAGGCGTGGGCGACGTGGGCCACCGCCTACCACCGAACCAGAGGGCCACGCGCCCCGCAAATTTATGATTAAAAGCCGCGAACGCGCCTAAAAAAGACATTTCGCGCAATCCGTTGCAGCGTATCACAGAGGTGAAGGACCTGGGCGTCCGATTTACCTCAGATCTCAACTTTCGAGGGCATATAGCCGGGATATGCAAAAAAGCGTACCGAAACCTCGGATTCATACTGAGGCAAGCGGGAAGCTTTACCAACTTTGCTGCTTTGCGTGCATTGTATGAGGCCTTGGTGAGGAGTCATTTGGAGTGTAACTCGGTTGTATGGTCTCCGAGTGAGATCAAGTACAAAATTATGATGGAACACATCCAAAATAAGTTCACGAGGTTCCTGTACCTTAAAATGTATGGAGTGTATCCGGGCTATCCCTTGCTGTATCCTACCTTGTTCGTTATAGGCATGGTGGGATACAGTAAGCTGGAAACACGACGGGAAGTCGCTCTCGCCAAATACCTGATAAAGGTATTGCGCGGCGAGTTAAACAATCCTGCAATTCTGGAAGAGTTAAAGCTCTCCGCGCCACCTAACAGTGTTGAGCGTCGACGGCTGCCGCCCCTGCTGGCGCCGCCGCCCGCGCGCACAAACCTGCTGCGAGACGCGCCGCTCACGCGGGCGATGCGGGTGATCAACAAGGCAGCATGCCAAATAGATCTGTTCAGTTGCACACTGGACGAGTTCACTAAAATTTGTTATAATATGTGTGCGTCCTAGTTATTTATTTAATCAGAAAATCAAATCAAGTATGACATTATTAAATTAGGTATGACATGACATTAAATTGATATATATATATTTTTTTTATGTATACTATAAATGTTTTAATTTGTAACTGTTAATTTGTATTTATATATTTTTAAACTTTTTTATTTTTTGACATGGAATTATTATAATTATTTTAATTAGTGGATTATCTAAATTGATTATTATTGTTAAATTGAAATGTATGTTTTAGTAATAGAGAAATAGAAATAGTAATCTAATCTACTTATCTAACGCATTGGGTTTCTGTAATGTTAGATATAAGTATTATGAATAAATAAATAAATAAATAAAAAAATTTTTGTCCTGGCAGAGGGCCTCGCAAAATGAATCTTGCCCACATAACATTTAGGTCTTACGCCGCCACTGATTATAAATATTTTCTCCTTAAATATGACCAAAACCTCTAAATACGAGTAAATAAAGTGTGAGTGTTGCCTTTAGCGCTGTAAGTCCCAGATTCGATTCCAGTAGAACTTTTGTTTAAAATATAGTTGTAGTAATTGACTCAGGGCTCAGAAGACTAGTCAGTAAACAAAGCTAATCAGTGTATTACAGAAATGTGTTTGCCCCTCAAAATAAGGAAATATAAAAAAATTGAAACAATTATCTTTAACAAAAGCCTCAGATAGGAATAGTGTACATTTCTATTATTTGAAGTAGTATTGAACTTGGTTCTGCATTTTCAGTGTAGATGTGTTATAATACAACAAAAAACATTACCAATGGCCCTTTTCTGATGGTTTGTTAATATTATGGTTGATCATCACTGTATGCCCTGGTTTAATATCTTCAATTTTAATAACTGTTCTAGCTCTTGGTCTTATTTCGTTTAGCTTGCAATGCAACATCTCTTCTTCGCTGAAATGATATTCATAATTACAAAGAGCATAATATTTAAAAAGTAACTAGCAACTACTACACCAAAAACTGTGTACTATTCACCAAAAATAGCCTATGTTACTTGCTGATAATGTAGCTTTATGGTGAAATAATTATTAAATTTGCTATAATATTGTTGAGTTAATTCATTACAAAAATACAAATCTTTCCTTTTTATAATATTAGTGTAGGTAGTCGGTAATAAATACATGGTTGTTTGTAAATTCGAAATAACAATTTTAGGTTAATATAAGTAAAATACGTGTATTTAATTTAAGAGTATTTTACTTATATATATAAGTAATCTCTATAAGTACTCTTAAATTAAATTCATTGACTCCTATGAAAACAAAGAAAAATTAAATTTACAAAAATGTTAATTTTCATGTTATAAAATATTATAGTAATACCATATTATTATAGTATTAGTACTACTATATACTCACTAATCATCAAAATTGACTTCAAAAAGTAAATGTTCTTCTTTACTCTTAACATTTTTCTCTTTTATCTTCTTTTCTTTTGCCTGCTTTGCAAAATATTTTTCTATACCTTTTCTTCTTGCACTACCTTCATCCGCTGGGGGTTGATTCTCGACATCACTTTTATCATCAACTCTTATATCACTTGTGTCCAATTCAGAGTTTGCATCAGAAACATTAGGCGCCTTAGGGTCTATAACAATCCTCACTATTTTTCCTGCATACCATGTGCCTTCTTCCCTGTCTCTAACATCAACTAAGTCGCCGACTGCATACAGGCTGCTGGTAGCATCTAGATAACGATGATTACAAATACATGCATAAAAGTTAATGATAGTAATTAATAAAGTGTTCATTCATTTATTAAAATGCAACCCAGTAATCAGCCATACCACTGAATATGGGCAGGCTTGATTCAGTATCTCTTAAAATAACAGACTATTCTATACCTTTGTATATATATTTTTTTTCATTCTCTTTATTATTGTCATCAGTTTTATCATCACTTTCTCTTTCAACTGTATTTAGGCTATCATCTGAGTGTTTGATCATTAGCTGCACCACATCATTGAGCTTGATGTTATAGTCATGGAAAGTGTAACCATTCTCCAACTAAAATTTTTAATATTCATTAATAAATTAAGTTATTTTATATCTAGTATATGCATTTGTGCTGTAAAGAAATAAACATTATTGATAAGTTTATACACAATTAATCAATATCAAAAACATAAAAAAGAATATACAAGCACATAGCAACACAAACTTATATTTTACATGTTTAAGCATAATCAACAAAAAACAAAAGCACTCTTTATTATTCTATTTAAACAATATCAATATTGCTGATTCAATCACTAACATTACAAACTTAAAAGGTATATATAAAATATTAGCAATATAGCAAGTGCACTTGCATAGCTGGTTTTATCTGCATATTTTGCTTTTATGGAACTAGCATTATCTCTAATTGATAAGGAGAGCTGGTAGTGGTCACTAAATTACATCAAAAGCTCACACTATCAATCACAGTAGTAAGATCTCATTGTATTTAACTAATCAAACTCAAACTAGATCTCCCTAACTCAACTTGAAATGAAGTTATGGTGGCAGTAACTTAATACCTCACATACCATCCATGGTATCCATACATCCAGTTGTACTAGGAGTACCCCCAGTTTAGTTATAAAAATACATGTGGTACATTTCTATGCATGTGACAAGTGGCTATGTATTTGTGAGATTCAATGCCTACTGAATTTGGATTTGTCCTAAATGCATTTATCCGCCAAGGTAAATCCATTGGAAGAATGCATTGGAATGCATTATAAATATATCGCATTTTTGTAAAATAAACATCCAAAGTAATTACATACAAGGCTTGTGGCAATAAGAAGTTTAAAAAAATTTGAGTTATCCAACATGTCTCCTGATTGAAAGCATATTCCTTACAATACAGTAGGTGCTTGGTAATCCAGCACTCTCAATGCCTGATTAATGGATTTGTATCGGAAGTAAAAGCTTTTGCATACAATGTAAAATAAATTCTACATATCATAGAATACCGCTCTGTAATCCAGCTTTCAGCTGTTAAAATAACGGATTATCTAGTGGTTACCTGAGTCACGAAGAGCCGGATTACCGAGCGTGCCGAATTATCGAGCGCCTACTGTATATAGTGACTAAGTACTAAAAATTAAATATACTGCTAGAGACACACATTCGCATTATAAGTAATTATTGTAAAATTAAATAAAGGTTATCAAATGCATTCATGCAAAAATCTATATATAATTCGCATCGATATACACCATATCACGATGTATGTTTATAAATAATTAATGATATAACTCTACGACTTGTAAGATCAAGGCATGGATCTTCAATGTATTCATATTTAACTTACCACTTTTCCTCCATAGAATAAACGCTGTAATTTCGGTTCAACGTCGAACTTTTCTTTTATAATGCGACGAAATTGATCTATCTTAGTTAATTTAGATTCTACAACAACAATCGTGTCAGGTTTACCAAAAAATCGGACCCTGACATGCATGTTAAAAAAAGCTTAATTTATAATGAATCAACTTTATAATCTCTACTCTACTGTATACACCAAGTGACAATATTAAATTATAATAAATTTACAAAACATAATATGTTATTAGTTTATATAAAATATTTTTTTTTTAATTTGTTTCAGGGCATTAAAACGATAAACTACTAGAAACACAAATCTAAAACTAAATAAAATTATATTTCAAAGAGTATATAATTATATTTATTAAAATGACGGGAAAAATAGCGCGAAGATTATTGACATCTCACCGCTCACGTTTTGTCAGTTGACGTTTAGCAAAAGAATGACAATTGACAACTACAGAATATAAATAATAGAGCCATTTGTCGTTTTTGGATGTCCTTTTCTTTATCCGTCTGTATGTCTTTCCTCCTATGTTCCTCGTCTTACTAATTTTAAATGTCTGTTCCACGCCTGGGCCACTTCCATACAAACCTTAGTTTTGTTTTGAAGTGGCGCCATCGCTTATACTTTCCTATAACTATTATTATGTTTTCTTTATCAGTCGATAGATGGCAGTTAAGTTAACAGATTTGGGAGATTAAAATTGTTGATTGACAGCAAAGAGTACTTTATATATTGAAGATATGGAGGGTAGAGTCAAGGAGGAATTTCTCATATTATGGGGCTTTACTTTCAAAAGTGTCCATGATAAGCTGTTAGATTATAGTTCCAAAACCAACTAAAAACTTTAGAGGGCGCTGATGACCACGATGTGATTGGCGATTATTAATGATGTGAAGTATGCCAAACGGGAACAGTAAAGTACAGAAGTAGTTGTACTGAATAGAGTAGTTTATAAAAATAAAGTAAATGAGTATGCAATTGAAAACGTCATTATTCAAAAGAATTCTGAATTTTTTAAAATTATTGTTCTATATTTAATCAATGTAAGAAATTACTTTACAACTTTTTACAATTAAATACTTTACAATTAAATTTTTGAAGGACCGGATATATATCTTTCTTCGTTTCATTCTGTCCTACTCTAACTGTTCCTTCTTTTTCTATTCTATTCTCTCTATTTATTAAGTGGACTGTAATTAAAACGACGATTCTGTTAAATATCGATGTGGCTGTGCACAGCGATCAGCTCAAGCGATACGTCCGCCCTCCTTCCTTCTATTCTGCGAGTGCCCACGCCGACACTAAACGAAACTGGTTTTATCGCTTGAGCCGAGCATTGTTCACAGCCACTCGATTCATACGTATATTAACGAAACTGAATTTACATTTTACTTTTATTTTTAATCAATTAAATTTCCCATTCACATTCTCCCCCCAGTGCATCATGTGCACTCCCACAGGCGAGCACGACTATTTTCTTCACAAGTCTCTTGACGTTACCAGCTTTGGTCCGCACCTCCACCACTCGAATGACGCCATCCTTCCCCGGGTAAGTTGAAACTATTCTTCCTTTGGGCCAGGAGTTTCTGGGTAAGTTTTCATCAATTATCAGCACTAGGTCTCCGAGCTGTGGCGGCTCCCCGCGACTTCGTGGATCCCGCCGGTACTGTAAAATAGAAATATATTCTTTAAGCCAGCGAGACCAAAACATGTCAGCGAGCCGTTGCGTCTGCCGCCACCGCTGCCTAGCACTTAGATCTGAGTCTTCAAAACTTCCTGGCTGTGGGACTCTGGCCGGGCCTCCGAGGATGAAATGAAGTGGCGTGAGCGACTCAAAGTCGTCTGGAGAAGTCGATACCGGTGTCAACGGTCGATTGTTCACGGTATATTCTGCCTCTAAAAGAAGTGTAAATAGCACCTCCTCCGATGGATTACGTGTATTAAGGGTAGCGGCCAATGCTCGTTTTATAGACTGAACCATTCGCTCCCATACTCCCCCCATGAAAGGAGCACCTGGAGGAATAAAGCGCCAACGAATTGATCGCACTGCTGCCTCTTCCTTCGTTACCTGGTACGCTGCCCTTCTCAACTCTGCATCAGCACCACGTAGGTTGGTTCCATTGTCACTGTGCACCTCCGATGGACATCCTCTTCTCGCCATCATACGACGCAGAGCCATGATGGCACTGTCTGTGCTTAAAGAGCCAGCAAGCTCCAAATGGACTGCTCGAGTTGTAAGGCAAGTAAAGAGGGCAACGTACCTTTTTTCGTGGTGGCGGCCTACTGTGACATTATAAGGGCCAAAATAGTCAAGTCCGACGAACGTAAAAGGGCGCTGGTGATGCGCCAGTCTACCGCTAGGATGATCTCCCGTGGCAGGCGATGATGGCTTCGCACGCAGGATTCTACACCTAATGCAGCTTTTCAAAATCCTACGGGTAACTGGCCTTAAACGTATTACCCACAAGCGCGTACGAACTTCATTAATCACTGTTTCAGGTCCAGCATGGTGATTTTGTTTGTGAATCCAGGCGATATACAGGCGAGTGTATGTGTTTCTACCGTCTAAAATAGGGGGACTTCGCTGGTCTTCTGGAAGATGGGGAGCGGAGTCAATACGAGATTTCAATCGAAGTATTCCTTCTGGATCTAGCGTAACACTTAGCGTCCGCAGTCGACTGTCACGTTTGACAGGAAGGCTTCGCTCTAACTGGACTATCTCGTCCTCGAAATTGTCTTGTTGAGTCGCTCTCCACCAAAGTGTTTCTGCTCTTTTCAAGTAATGAGGTTCCAGTGTAATAAATTCATTCCTATTCTTCGCTGGGGACGGTATTTTGTTCGATTTTGCAACTGTACTTCTGCATATTGTCAATTCCCAAGTTGTGTCTTCATTAGTTCTCGATACGAGACCCAGGGTCTTCTCTAATGCAGGTAATGAATTATCTTGGAGCAATACCTCCTCACTTCGAGTCTTCTGCTGCGGTTCGATTGCATCTACGACTTCATGTACGTAACTTGCCCATTTCTGTAGGTGGAACTTTGCCTGCTGGTGGAGATGGCTAACCTCCTTCGCTATACGTATGGCGTCTTCTTTAGAGTCAAAACTCTGTAAATAATCATCCATATAATGATTTTTGGATATTGCATCTGCTGCATCAGGGTATTCATGGCGATACTCTTCAGCATTTCGATTTTTAATATATATTGCAGTACAAGGAGATGACGCCGCGCCAAAAATAACACTTTTCATCCGATACTCTGTAGGGTCTTCCTCGCGCTTGTCAGCTCTCCATAGAAAACGTAAGGCATCTCTGTCTTCTGAGCGTATACTTATTTGGAGAAACATCTCCTTTATATCTCCTGAGACGGCGACAGATCTTTGACGAAAGCGCATCAAAACTCCAGGCAGCGACTGCAGAAGATCTGGACCGGTAAGTAACATATCATTTAATGATACTCCACAGGTTTTAGCAGCCGCATCGAGAACGATACGAGGTTTCGGTTTCGAGGGATTCACCACGGCGAAGTGTGGTAAGTACCAAGTACGGCCAGAACGAGACGATGAAGGGGCCACCTCGGCAAAACCACTATCTAACAGGTGAGTAATCTGGTCATTGTATTGATGCTTCAGGTAAGGATCTTTATCTAATTTATTTTCTATTCCTATTAATCTTCTCATAGCATAATCTTTGTTTTCAGGAAGTTCCAGTTCTTCACTGCGCCATAACAGCCCAGTCTCGAAACGTCCATCGGGAAGGCGGTGACTATGCTTCTCCAGTAATGTCAAAGCGCGTGCATCTGGATCATTTCTAGGGCGCTTTGGTTCAACTCCGAGTGAATCGATGTCGATGAATTTCTTCAACAGATCTTCTAACCTCTCTTCCACTTCTTTGTCTTCCTCTCTTACTGTGAGCTTTGTGACGAAATGGACTCGTGCGCTGTTTCGACTAGGGCCGTGTAACACCCAACCGAGTTCTGTCAATGATGCTACTGGTGTTCCTCGCACACCACTCTTAATCGATTTCGATACGATCATATGCCAATTATCCTGGCCTATGAGAAGAGTTGGCGTACCACAGTCATACACGAGTTCATCGGTGATATCTAATAAATGTTCACAGTCTTCGATGGTGGTTTTGTCTACGCTTTGACAAGAGAGATGAAGTCGATCAATTGTGCGTGCTTCTAACATGTGTTCTTTTTCAGAATGACGACGGCCGATGTAAAAATTAACACGTCTGGACGTGTTTGCGTTCACGCGTGCTCCTGCGACTCCTTCGATGGCAAACGGTTCTATGGGACCTGTAGCCCCGACTGCTCGAGCTGTCTCTTCTTCAATTAGAGTGATAGTAGACCCCTCGTCCAGGAGTGCGAACGTGTCTACTGTTCCAGAGGGTCCTTTCACTCTGACTGGGACTATCTTGAGTAAAGCCTTATTGCTGACATGTTGTCGAGCTGAAGCTACCGTCACCGGTTCAGCAGGAGTATCTCTAGGAGCGTGGAGCAGATGGTGATGAGATCCTTTGCATTCTTCGATTCCACAGGCTCGGTAACGACATCTATGACGAAAGCTTCTCTTCTTCAAACATCTAAAGCAGGCATTGATCTCTTTAGCCTTCTCCCACCTTTCAGAGACGATCAAGGCTTTGAATTGATCGCAATCTTGGATTGCATGTCGATTGTCGCATACAATGCACTGTGGACTATCTGATGAAGTTGATAAACTTTGTGCTGGTCGACTTTCAGCAGAGACAGACGGAGCAATTAAATAGGTTCGATGAGATTTTCTCTGGTGATGTGGCGATGGTGAATGATCTCTTACAACTTCTGCCTGTGCATATCGACTACATAAATCTGCCTGTCTAGAAAGAAACGCTGATAGTTTAATGAGATCAGCTTCATCTTCAGGTCTTTCTGCAGCGAAATCGTACCATCTATATCTTATCGCTGGTGTCATTTTATCTACGAGGGCTCTAATGGTCTCAGGATTATAAAGATAATAATCCCTTTTGAGCGCCTTAACGACTCCCACTATATTAATAACCTTGCTGGCGAAAATGCATATGTCACGTGGGTTGTCAGTAAGGCGAGGAAGTGCTCGCAACCTTTCCATTTCAGAAATGACGAGGGTATCTGGACGACCAAATCGCATCTCTAAAAGTGCCAGAACATCATCTGGGTCTGTTTCTGCTACAAATAGTGCCATCGTGGCTTCTCTAGCCAATCCTTTCAAACATCTCCTAAGGCGTGCCAGATTCTCGGCTTTTGTGAAGTGACTGTGTGTATCTCGATAGGCAGCTCTGAATGCCAGCCATTCTCCACTAGCACCACTGAAATTCGGTAGTTCCACTAAATATCTTGGTGCATGCATCGCTCGAGCGGCGTCTGTCAGTGCGGCAGTAAGTGAGGAAACATCTATAACCTGAGGCGTCACGCCTTGAGTCTTCAATTCTGTTTGCACTCTTTGCATTGGTGTGTTCATCTGTACGTTGGGGGCAATAGTCTTATTTTCTAACCAGTTTCTAACCAAACCATCCCTTTCTATATCTGTATCGCCCGCTGCGCTGTCCTGATCATCGCCTTCAGTATCCTCAGCCTCTATTCTACTGAGCTCAGCTTCCGCAAGAGCAGTGGCCGCTCGCGCCTCATCAAATCGAGCTTTAGCCAGTTTTTCGAAAGCTTCTGCGCGCTGCACGCTTTTCTTCGATGAAGCTGATTGGCGCTTAGATGACGGCCCGGGCCGTGGCTCTAGCGATGCAGGCGCTGTAACTGGTGCAGGCACGGGAACAGAGTCTTCGGGTACAAACTCACCCTTCACTGCCTGTCGCCTCACAGATCGTGTAATTGGCATCGTAAATATTTATTTATATCGAATAATAAATCACACTAGCACCTCAATGAAACACACTTCTATATATGCACGCACTACACCAATATATATTTATAAGTATGTATAACACTACACCATTTATCACTTTTAATAAACAAACATACAAAAAAACACGTTTCAAATATCACACAAAACTCCACACTTATTAACAATATTAAACTTTAACAAAAATAATAATTATTTAATTTAAATAAGAATTTTCATGAACAACCTTATTCGCCTTCTGCGACATCGATATGCGATCACGCGCTTTCAATATGCCAGATGCGTGGTATGCGCGTGGAATAGAAAAAATGCACTTTGCTCCTTCAGCTTTGGAATAATGTTTTATTTTAAACTACACAAATCACTAAACACATAAATTGCACTAATATTATATGACACGAATCAGAAAAAATCACACACGATAGGTATTAAATACGACACGATAAATTAACGATTTTTCACAATTAACACTAAACACAGATCCGGCCGAAGACCAAAAAATGTTCCTTATTTTTCTATTCTATTCTCTCTATTTATTAAGTGGACTGTAATTAAAACGACGATTCTGTTAAATATCGATGTGGCTGTGCACAGCGATCAGCTCAAGCGATACGTCCGCCCTCCTTCCTTCTATTCTGCGAGTGCCCACGCCGACACTAAACGAAACTGGTTTTATCGCTTGAGCCGAGCATTGTTCACAGCCACTCGATTCATACGTATATTAACGAAACTGAATTTACATTTTACTTTTATTTTTAATCAATTAAATTTTATTTTCTTCATTTTCATTTCATTTTATAACTATTGTCGTGCACACTAACAGTTGCAGGCGCTTTCTTTCAAATGCAGTCATTATCTTACAGCAGCGCCACCTTAATTTCACATGACTTTATGGACACTTCTAATATACAGAGAAATTCCTCCTTGACTCTACCCAGTACCCTCCATAATTGAAGAGTTTCTTTTGAAAATAGGTATTATAGTTATTTCGTCTATGTATTTGAGTGTTGTTCCCACGAGAATGTAAGTGAGTGCTCCTATTTCACCATACATTCTGCTGATAGAGGACAAATCTTTGTTTTTTTTTTTATTTTTTTATTTTTCGTTTATATATATTATATATTTTTCGATTATTATAGTTAATTACTTAAAGATGTCATGTGGAACATGGTGTAATGGTTGCAGCTCTTTACAAAACATATTTTGTAAAACTTGTCGATTAAAGAGTGGCGGCGAGTTTCTTGCCAGTTCTTCTCGTCCGCTCTACGCCCTTTGTTTTGAGAACTGGCAGTAAATGTAAAATTAGAAGCATTTAATATGTATTTTTTATTGACGTTCATAAGTGTACATTGTGTTACCTAAATGAATAAATGATTTTTGAATTTGAATTTAATGTATAACATGTCAACTTACATTCGATAGGACAGATTTTTTAAATATCTTATTTTCTTATACTTTTATGGATATAAATTACAACTAGCTACTAACAAAATGAATAATAAATAATAATGTTTACGCGATTAAGTCTCACGTTATAAATATATATATATATTTTTTTTCAAAAAACTATCGCTTATATTCGATGCAACTGATATTACTGACAAAGTAGCTCTCTTCAATTGTATTTTGACGCAGTTTACGATATCCATGCACCGAATAAACCTGTCAAAATGAAGCATTTACCTTCACTGTGGTTGACAGATGAAATTAAAAAACTTATAGACACTAAAAACCAGGCTTTAAAACCACAAAACTTAGGGCTTGCATTTCTCCATTAAACCGGGAAAAGTATAAAATGATCAGGAATCGGTGTAATACACAATGTCGAGATGCTCAACGGCGGCATATCTTTAAGTTAGTTGAGAATGGTGATCCCGCCAAAGTTTGGAAATTCTTGAAATCCCTCGGTGTAGGGAAGCAACAGCACCAACCTTTCCCTCCCAATTTAAATCTTGATATAGTTGCCGAGACTTAATTGTACAGTGTTTAGCTTTAGTTTTACTTGGCAAGGTTTTGGCGTAGTGGGGGTAAGTTCGCGCATGTACACTTCGTGCCAAAAAATGGTCACCTTTAAGGCTTGTTGAATAATTATATAGTATTTTATTATTTTTATTTATTATAATCAGATATATACACTTTTATCTATATTATAGAATAATTAGTTGGTTTTATTTATTTAATTATTTCCAAAATTTATTTTTAAATATGTCTGTTTGGAAGAAAGTTAAAGAAAGGAGATTAATATATTATTTGTTATAAATAAAATGTATACAGTTAAGTTTTAAAAAATTTACTATATAGAAAATGAAAACAAAAACGCAAAAAACAAAAGGGTCGAATTCTAATGCACGGAAGTGTACTGGGGAGCGAACGGAACGTCGACACACTGTGAGCGTCAAGTGTCAACTGAGCAACCAATCGCCGCTCGGAACGATGCTAGCTTCTTCCCCGCGTCCCGCTACATAACCAAAGAGACCTAAAAAATGACTTCTGCGCATCTAACGACTCTTGCCAAGTTACATCTCGGCAACTATACTATGAATGCTCATTTTACATTTCACTCTACTATTGATTATAATATGAAATCTCAAACTCTTATAACTCTGTCTTCTTCTCCTATCCCTGATTTTTCACCTTTTACTTTCCAGTCAGTTAATGATAGTGATGTTAGAAAAAGCGTATTATCCATCTCGTCCAAGGCTGTGGGTAGTGACAGCATTAGCCGTGGTATGATTCTTCCTATTATCGACATCGTTATGCCTGTAATAACACACATTATAAATTTTTCACTATCATCTAGCTCTTTTCCTGATCAATGGAAAAATGCCTTTGTTATTCCCTTACCTAAAAAATCAAACCCCTCCTTTAATAATGATTATCGTCCTATATCCATCCTAAATCTTTCCTTTTCTATCCAAGGTCCTTGAGCGTATTGTTTATCAACAGTTGACTTATTTCCTAAATAAAAATGCTCTTCTAAATCCCTTTCAATCCGGTTTCCGTCCTGGACATAGCACGGCTACTGCTCTCACTAAAATCACAGATGATATCAGACTGGGTATGGATAATAAACAGCTAACTGTTCTTGTCTTACTCGACTTTAGTAACGCTTTTAACTCAGTAGATTTTGAAATTCTTCTTGCACTGTTCCGATCTGTTAATATATCGCCGTCGGCAACTGACTGGTTTAAAAGTTACTTGTTAGGACGCAAGCAGAGAATCAAAATAGATGACGCTTATTCTTCCTGGTCAACTATCACTGCTGGTGTCCCTCAAGGTGGTGTCCTCTCTCCTCTTCTTTTCTCTTTTTTCATTAATTCTATTACCTCTCGAATCTCCTCGCGTTCACACCTTTATGCTGATGACCTCCAAATCTACACTCAATCGACACTTAATGAATTGCCAGCTACCATCGAGACTGTGAACGATTTGACTAAAATCGTTAACTGGAGTAGATATTTTGGCCTAGTAATTAACCCACTGAAGAGCCAAGCCATCATAATTGGAAGCTCTTAATATCTTTCTAAATTAAACCTGAAAAGTCTACCCCCAGTTGCAATCGAAGGTACAGTTGTTCCATATAGCTCTACTGTCAGGAATCTTGGTATTATCTTTGACTCTGTGCTATCATGGCAACCTCAAATTAACGAAGTCAGTAGAAAAATATTTGCGGCATATCATTCACTCAGCAGACTGCGTAATTTCCTACCTATTCCCACTAAAATTTGTCTTGCCCAATCACTCCTACTTCCTATCCTTGACTATGCTGACGTTTGCTACCCCGACCTCACTGAACTTCAATTGGATAAGCTTGAGCGCTTACAAAACCTTTGTATCAGGTTTATATATGGATTACGTAAATTTGACCATGTGTCTGAATTCAGAGCTAAACTAATGTGGTTACCAATTCGACAGCGTTTATATATTTATATACTTTTTGATCCTATATATTTATATACTTTTTGATCCTAAAACACCTAGTTACTTAAAACAAAATTTTGTATTTTTATCTGGTGGTGATTTTGACCTCCACTCTCGTGAAAATTTAGTATTGGAAACTCCTGCACATAAAACAGACTTTTACCATTCCTCTTTCACGGTACAAAGTATTATGCTTTGGAACTCCTTGCCTCTTGACATTCGACGAGCTCAATCTCTTAATACTTTCAAAAAACTCTTATTTCAACATTTCACTTCTTTATAATCTTTTGTATTTTACCTATTTTCACTTGCATTGCCTGCCTTTACAATTTTCAATGTTTTTGTTTCCGTTTGTCATGTTATGTTGTATATGATGTAATGTTTTTATGATAGTATAATTTTAATTTATAATGATTTATGTTAATTGGGATAGATGTAACTTTTTGTAACTGTATACTATTTTAATTTACTTTTATTTTGATATTCATTCTTGCTGCACCTTCTACTCTTTTTTTGTTATTCTTTTTCCCTTCCAGAGGTTTGCCTGGAAGAGATCGCATATTGCGATAAGGCCATCCTCTTGTACAGTGTTTAGCTTTAGTTTTTATTGCTTGTATAATTGGTTTTTGTGTACAATAAAGTATTTTCTATTCTATCGCTTTAGATTTATAAAACCTAAGATACTGTTAACTAATTATATCAGAGATTGTTCTTTTACATTTCATACAAATCGGTCCAGTTATTTTCATGTGTGTTCGAAAACAAATACAACCAAGTGGTCAATACACGGAAAGCTTGTTTTCCATGTTTACTGTTATTTATGTATAATATCGTCGCTGCGCCTGACAAGTTCCATATGTGATTTTTGTATAGTTTTGGGAGACTACGAAAAACGTATTATTGATTCACATACGGAGCTTTTCTTACCGGTCAAAACATATATGGAATTAGTAAAACTCATATCCAGTTCGAATATCACAAAAATGATTTTAGTAACACATAGAGAATAAAACGAAGAGTATTTTTTGTGCGAAAACCAAAAATCAAAAAAAATCACATATGGAATTTGGCAGGCGCAACGACGATATACTATATAGCAATTCGTTATGTTTATTCGAAGTTCATACCACGTTGAATACACCGGTTCTCGTCCGATCAACGAAGTAAAGCAACGTCGGGCGCGGTCAGTACTTGTATGGGTGACCGCCTGGGAATACCGCGTGATGTTGGCTTTTTGATGTTTTATTTTTGCGTTTCACTTGGTTACTTATAAAAGCATGGCTGTGTCTATTCAAATTCGTCAGTGTTTATGAAATTAAAAGTAAAAGAAGATATTTAAATATATATATTTAGGAACTTGTAATCATAAAATCTTAAATTTAATCCATGTCAATAATCAAATTTTACACAATAGTTTTAAACATAACAAATTAATTTAGATTAAAAATGGACGCGATATAATACAAATACTCTGTCTTGCATCACTATGTCGCTAGTCAGCCTGTGAACAAAAGAAAATAAGGTATTTTATAACATATTTTTGTTCTACAAAGCTATTTCACAAACTACAAATAAGACATTGTCACCTCCCGCTCAGAAAAAGATTAACCCCATTTTATGTATTTTTTGCACAGTCCCCATCTTTTTTTAAGTCATTCCTGTCACTAAAAGTAGTGGAAGTGCTACTCTAGCAATAATATCACCTATTGTACCTCTAATTTATTCTTTTAAATGTATTTTTATATTTGTATTCCTGGTGTGTGCAATAAAGTTGTAATTATCTACTATATAAAAATAAGTCGGGTTTTCCTTCCTGACGATATAACTCCAGAACGCACGAACCGATTTCCTTTCCAAGGAATGCACCGTGGAAATCGGTCAATGCACAATTTCCATTTGCATTCGTTGAAAAGGTCTCGGGCTCCGTGAGGTTTATAGCAAAGAAAATTAAGGAAAAATTTCAACAGAAAAGAGGGAAAATCTTTTTTCTTTAAGAATAATTATATAATTTCGAAGCCAAAATTGTGGCAGAACAACGTCTGCGGGGCCGGGGTCCACTAGTTTATTTAAATGCTACTACAATTTTGAGGATAACTATTTGTTACCATAAAAGTATATTTTGCAAATACATACTAAAATTGGCTATAATCCCATCATCAGATTTTAATATATCTTTTTTTGACGGACTCGTTGGCGCATTCGGTAGAACACCTGCCGTGCCGCGTGCGCGCTCGTCGTGGGTTCGAATCTCACCGGGACTACATGTTTATAATTTTCTGTAAGCATGTTATCCCCACGTCTGGTAACTTCAGGCATTGATCGTGTGGGAGGAATATCTAAATTACGACCGGGTAACGAACCACCGTTCATAGATGGAAAAACCGTGAAGTGCATTTTGCGCGTTTCGGTTACAGTCTATCGATTTCCGAATGCTCGAAGTAAAAATTAGGTCGACAGCGCATGTTCTGTGACTGATGTTCTGTGGCTGAGGTATCATCAAGTGAACCTCATGCTCGTCTGTCGATATCTAAAATATCTGAATTAGGATATCTGACTTAGCCAAACACGCAGGCATTATTGCTACTATCAAGAAATTCAACCAGTCTGAACCTCATCTATAGCGATTTGAGATTTTTATGATGTGTCAAATCGAGTAAATTTCTCCATAGAGTCATAAAAACAATTACCTTGTAATACTATCACTGGTCATCGTCGTGGAAGAAGAAACTTCTCTTTTTCTTAACATACGTCAAGTCAGGGTGAAGATCTCTGGAAATTACTAATCGTACAAATAAATTTTATTCGAATTAAATATTTTTAGAGATGTACTAGGTTCTATGTTGCATATTTTCTTTTTAGTCTAAGCTTTTAACATATACATTTTACCGCTAAGTCTAATGAGTTATCTAGGATGATTTTCATATTAAACATTCTCATAAATATATACATTATACATAGTTCTGCAACATTGTAATGATATGAAAACTACATCCGAAACTTAACATTTACTATAACCTAAACTTATATATTTAATATCTTGTTCTTTACTAAATTGAAACATAAATAATCTATAAACCATAACGCCTTGCAGAACTATGCACTTACAAATTGTACTACAATGTTTCCTTCCTTTTAAAAATATGCCAAATTCCAGACAGGTTTTTATAGAATCATTGACACCAATAAATAAATTCATTATAGTGTAGAATCAATATTGATTGTGTATATTATGCGCTTTTACATTGCATCTAAACAGTGCTTTTTTTTCGAAAAGACACTAATGGCCTAATGGTTTTTTGGCACTAATGGCCTTCAAAACTAATCGGACTTTTTGGGCGAGCGCATACAAAAGTGCAAATAATTTGTTTTACCTAAAATAATTTTTGTACAAATTATTAAAAAATAAGATTTTGTAAGGGCATAGTCCGCATGGCCTACATTCGTGTGAATAACCTCTTTGAGAACGAAGTCGATAAGGTTCGATACGACATTATACTTGGCTGCGTCCATTCCGTATTGCAATATACTGTTAGCGCAGTACTCGGACATCGGAGCGACACAAGTATTGTACAACAGCAGTGCTAACATCCATTTCTGCGTGCGGCTCGAACTCTTTGCCAACGGCTCCGACATGGGACGCAATGAACGCGGTTTCGGAGCATTTTCACTACGTTTCGGTTCCGCATCATCTTTACTCATAGCATCTTTCAACTCCTGTGACGTTTCAAACCTAAACTTCTGTTAAGTTTCTAGATTTTTTTGTGTATTTATAATGCATTGCTTTAACACTTTTGGAGACTTGTGTATTCAACTATTTTAATTGATGGATTGTAATCCAATGAGGCATAAAAAGCTTGGTTAATACAAATTAAAGAAAAGGTGTTCAGGCAATGCGGATAGATTAGAAAAGGTACTAACCGTTGTACATATGTTGGTGGTGTGCTATCCAAGGTGAACTCTGGTAGGGGCTGCAAAATAATAAAACTATATATCAACTATTTAGCTAGTATAATAAATATAAACTTATTTTTCTAGTTTGACATAACCAGTATGTATCAGACATTTCCTAGGATATAGGAAGACGGTGTTATATTAAGTAAAAGTTTCTTAACATTTATAAAATGGAAATCCAAAATTGTTCACCAGAGCAAAAAACCTTTTATTTTTTTCCAAATAAAACATATTACTTCCCAATTTACAGAGAGTAGAGTTGCCATTTAGTAGAGTTGTCACAGTTGGTTGGTATACAGTATTTTAATTAAATAAATGTTTAAATAAAATACTGTATACCGGATTAAAACGCGATTTATTATTTACATTGTTTTAATGATTTATATAATAGGTATATCTGATACTCGCGTTAATAAAATACAATATTAATGTTATGTTATGTCTACTCACATTGTTCTCCTTTTCCTCGCTGTTCAAGGAACTCCGGCGGTTCTTGCACAGCTGCGGCTGGCAGCGGCACCCGCGGCCGCAGCCCCGGTCCGCCTTGACGCAGCCGCAGAGCTTGCTGCTGCAGCTGCCGCGGCAGGTGCAGTGCGGCGAGCCGTCGCTGCGCCGCTTCACCCGGGGCACGTCCGCCGCGCTGTCCGGGTCGATCGACTGGGAGTTCATCGTGAGGCGGGAACGTTGCGCCTGTAATGATAAATTAGTTCATTATTTATAAAAAAATATATGTATATATCGCTGGCCTAATTCTGAATTAGTAATTCATTAACTTCGTAACTCCAAAATTTCCGATTTTTGTTTGTTGATGCCATCTTGTGTAAAATACAGTAACGAATACGATGGAATCACTGGTATCTTACTAGTTTTTTGGTATTTACAAAAAATAAAACTGTCCACGGAATGTTTGACCTGTTTGTAATTATCTATATATATAAAAGAATGTTGTGTTACGAAAGTTACACCGTTTATAACTCAAGAACGGCTGTACCGATTTTAACGATATCTTATTTGTTGGATTCCTCTATGTCCGGAATAAGATATAAGCTATTAAAATATTGGAAAAAAATCAGGAAAAAAATATATTCATAAAATTAATTATAAAATAAATTGGATTCGAAACTCCGCCATCTTGACAGCTCACGTCATGCATTCTTAGCTTTTTTGGAATAACAGATGTCCACTGCAAATCAGTGACATATTAGACAATTATAGTGGGTAAATGGGGATATTCAAATTTAAGAATAATTATATAATTTCGAAGCCAAAATTGTGGCAGAACAACGTCTGCGGGGTCCACTAGTTATTTATAAAAAAAACTGTTTAATAAAAAATTGATTACGAAAAAAAATATTTTACAATGTATTAACGCTTTGCACGCGAGGCTCTTAATGTGAATGTATCTAATGTGGATTATTATTATTATCATAAATTTTATTGACTTTCATAAGTGTACATTGTGTTACCTAAATGAATAAATGATTTTTGAATTTGAAATATTTGATGGCCTAATAACGACCTTTAAGCCAAGTATTATTTTCGTGCACTATTTTTCAATTATTCATTTTATGATTTTCATTTTTATATAAAATACTGTATACCGAATAAAAACGCGATTTATTATTTATATTGTTCAAATTATTTCGGAAAACAACATCCCAACATTTCGGATGCTTTTCAGCAACCGTGGTCGACGTGGTCATCGGACAATGCGGAGGTCCTGGGTTCGGATCCCAGCGAAACAAGATTAAAAAAAATATATTTCGGTCGGGCAAGGCATAGAAGGCTGATCACCTACTTGCCTGTGATCAGTGAAACAGACATAGAAATGAGTCTGCCCAATGCCTCACTAGGGGACCTGGGAGTTCACTTACATTGTATATTGTGTGTTAGATATAGGAGTGTGCGTGCGAGTGCGTATAGGCGTGTATGTGTGTGTGTGTGTGGGCGTGTATGTACGCGTGCGCGTGTATTTGTTGATATATAGTACAGCCTTCACCTGTATTCGCTTGGCGAGCGGCGTGGCGCGCCAGTCAGGGTCGTTGTCCAGGTCTTCATCATCATCATCTTCCTCATCAGTCGGCTCCACGTACTCCACCTTCTTGACCGCGTCCACGATCTTATTGCGTTTCTTCGCCTTCGAGCTGGCGGCGCGCAGCTCTTCTAACTCGTCTGATAGTTTCTTCTGTAATATACAAATAGCAACTATGAATAACTTTATTTCACTAATGCAAATCAACAATGTTATGCGATTTTCATTGATATTTTTTATGTACCTTAGGATACATTTTTAGAAAAGAGAGTGTGGAGGAAGGGAGTTGTGGTCTTCCTCCAACCTAAAGGGAGGATCCTCGAGCAGTCGAACCACTGACAGGCCAGCCCTAAGGCCCCAGTGGTTGATGTCGAGATGTTGTATATATACTGAGTGCTCCGAAACATTTATATAGCGCGATTCAGGATTAGACGTCTTTGTATTGATTCTTGTAGCGGATCATAGGTGTCGCTACAAGAGATTATTTAAATCAATCGAATTAGTTTATCGACCAACTTCAGATTGGTGTAAATACAAAGGTGTGCAAAAGGTTGTACTGGAACGGTAATCAAAATATTATCCCTGTTATTTATGATAATGAAATTTTATGAACCTCAATTCTGACCAATTTACGTATTCGACCACTATAAATAGTGGTCTAATCGTGATATTTCTCCTTCAATATTTTGAACAATGTGTTTCTAATCCAAAGTATATGAGAAAATAACCTAAAACTAAAAACCTTAAAATATATACTATAAAAACTAAAATATATTAATAAAAGGGGTCCCTTTAGGCAAGGTTCCGAAGGTACTGGCAGCGTTCCCCCTTTGAATGGCAAGACTAATTCTTTGTCCGAGGTAGCTGCCAGCTCTTCGGTCTCCTGTGATGTCGACTAACCTTTTTGCTATTTCCTTACAAAATCATATTCGGAGCCTAGACCCAGCCTAGGTTCTTTTCTAATATACGTTGTAATTATTGAAGTAGATGTATAGCTATAGTGTAACGTCTTTATAAATATATTTTTTTATCCAAAGTTAAAAGATTTTTCACTCTTGTTAAAATAAATAACGATATTTTTATTAATAATTATGTATACACCTTGACCAATTTAATATTAGTTTTAATGTTGATATTTTAACTGGCAGTCATTTGACACATTGTATGTTGTGATGACTTGACCGCATGTCAAGGTGGTGCTAAAGTTGAAAAAACTGTCAAGAAATGTGCTGATATCCATAACAAGATTGAGCCTTACTAAAGTTGAAAAAATAGTCAAGAAATGTGCAGATATTCCAGCAGTAGTTGTACTCACGTTCTCCTGCTCCAGCTGTTCCAGCTTGTCCTGCTGGAACTGCAGCACGGTCTGCAGGTTGCAGCACGCCTCGCTGCGGTCGCCGCGCCCCACCACGCCGCGGTGCAATTCTAGCAGCGCACACAACTGAAATATTATAAAAAAAAAATATTATCGTGCATATTTTACGTTTATATTATATTTTTTTTGTTAGCAGATATATAGTGTTATTTTAAATTTGTGATAGTTTAATATTTGTTCAACTAGCTGTTTTTTGAAATGTTAATGCGTCTAGATCAGGAGGATAGAGGACAAATCTCTTTTTTTTTTGCAGCAGCTCCTTACAAACATTTTGTAAAACAAAAAATTGGCAATTAAAAAGTTTATTGCCAGTTCTTCTCGTCCGTTCTACGCCCTTGATTTGAGAACTGGCAGTAAATGTAAAATTAGAAGCATTTAATATGTATTTTTTATTTTTACTGACGTTCATAAGTGTACTGTTACCTAAATGAATAAATGATTTTGAATTTGAATTTGTTCTCTCTGGTTGGCCGCCTTTTGTATGCTACTAATTTTTATATATATTTTTTATTATTATTTTCATGTGAGGTGTTCAATAGTTATTTTATTGTTTTTGATGTTATTTAACATTCGTTGAGACAAGTCTTGAGTGGAAACCCCAAATTAAAGTTACCCCAATATTGTGTAAATCCAACTATCAGCCTATATAAAATGTACTTAAACTTAAGAATTAAGAAAAGTACTCATAAACTGACACGGATTGTCATCAGATTTTTTTGTTGGAAGAAACCCACCTTCTCTTCATTCTGCATCTTAACAGATACAACCTGCCTCTCGAACTGCGCTTCGGCGTTCTCATACTGCACTTTGAGCCTGTCGAACGCGTCCTTGATCTCTTCGTACCGCGACTGGAAGCCCTTCTCGCTCTGGTGCTGGAGATCTCTCTTCGCATCAATCAGCAACTCAAACAGACACTTGAGAGCGACCTTGGCTTCGAGCATGGATTGGATCTTGTCCCATTGGGTGCGGGCTTTGTTTTCTGATAACAAAATATACTCATATTATGACTATTAATTATTATAGAAGGGAGTTGTGGCAATGTACAGGCATGGCTTTCAAACATCAATTTTAATTTTTTTGTTTTTTATATTTATTAATTAGCATCACGTACATACATACTCATCACGTCTCTTTCCCATTGGGGTACTTCGACTACTACTTGGGGATTTCGAGTACTTTTGACCTGGCTCTTTTGAAGAACGTCCTTGATCTGATCGAGGTAAGTTCGCCTAGGTCAGTGGTCGGCAAACTTATTAGCCAGAGAGCCAAATATGAACATTACAACAATTAAAAAAAAATTGGAGCCAAACCTGCTTGTAACTTTTATTACACTAAATTTCATACTTAAGAAATGAGTTTTTTTTTTAAATGAAATTATTGCGCCTTCCGTGGATATTTGTGCTAGAGCCGCACTTAAGGAGCCAAAGAGCCACATGCGGCTCTGGAGAAGCACTTTGCCGATCACTGGCCTAGGTCGACCACTCCCGTCTCTACCACTCACACCAGTTTCATAAATATTTTTAGCATCTCGTTACAGGAAATAAAAAAAACCGGCCATGTGCGTGTCGGACTCGCGTTCCGTACCATTAGCAAAAAAAAAATCACGTATGTTAATCAATTAATTATTTTAAAAAAGAATATATAACTTAATATTCTATGAATATTTCAAGCATCTACGTGTTGTCGTTATCAATATCTCGCAAAATCAACCGTTACAGTCAACCATGGTTTAAAAAATTGTAAACAGTCATCATACCTTTTTTGTTATATGAAAAATATAATAATATTTGTTCTATTATCCGTTGTCTCAAGTTGCGTTCCGTAATACGCAATTTAATTTTTTTCATATAACAAAAATGTTATGATGTCTGTATACAATTACCCTGGCTGACTATATACCTTGATCAGCTGTGAGTATCTTCTGCTGCAAGTCAGATATCTGCGCCTTCCGCAGCGCGAGGTCATCCTCTAGCTCTTCCAGCTTCCTGCGGTTGGCGTCGCTGTCCGGACTGTTGCGGATGTACTCTATTTGCTCCGTTATCCACGCCCTAATAAATATACAATATAGTAATACGTCCCGGCTTCGCAAGAGTACAATGTACGAGTAGATAAAATGATAATACAAAAAAAAATGCTTATGTTACTCCCTGATAATGTAGCTAAATTGGTGAAAGAATTATTAAAATTGATCCTTAGTTTTTGAGTTATATCGTAACAAACAAATATTTCCTGTTTAGTTTATTAGTAAGTATAGATTTATAAGCACATTCAATAAATGATTTTATATTTTAGAAGTGTTTATGAGCTTTTTGTTTTTCCTTTGCTTCGTTTACATATTATACGCGTCTGAATGGGGCTAACCTTATTGTTATTTACTTCTGAATTGAAATATTGACGCAATAAAGTGTTTTGTTTTGTGATTTTTAACGATAAATTTACGAATACATGCCAATAAGGTTTTAACCAAATTATAATATTTGGTGAAAACTTTTAATTTGGTGAAAAATTTGCCAATACAGTTTGAATACAATGGTGAATGCAACACTTTGTATTAGCAGTAATTACTAATATTTTGCACATTGCAGTCGTAAATGACCAAATCCTTCATAGTTATGAAATGAAATAGTTATTTATGAATATATTTTAGCACAGCATATATATATATATATATATATATATATATTATATAAGCCGTAGAAAAGCCCTTTAAAAAACTAGAAATCGAACCTGTATTCCATGAGTTCCTCGAGCGATTTCTCAGCTTCCACAATACTCAGATGCATCTCCAGCTCCTGTTCTATGTACTGCTGCACGGCGCCCGACTTGACGTTGCCCTTCGCGTTACGTTTGATCGCGCTCTGCTTCTGTCGCTCTAAGGCTTCCTGAAAACGCATAGTTTAGTTAAAACTAGTAACTCGCCCGGCTTTGCACGGGTGTAATGTAGATGTACTATACACAAAAAAGCCTATGTTACTTGCTGATACTGAGCTTTCTTTTTGTGAAAGAATTTTTAAAATCGATCCAGTAGTTTTTGGTAATTATTTAGTTAAATCGTAACAAACAAATCTTTCCTCTTTATAATACATATTAGTATAGGCATTCATAGGTCAGCGGTGCACATTGCGTTTAGCATAGGAGGACATGGGTTCAAATCCCGTGACTAGATACAAAATTAGTTTCGGTCAGGCAGAGCACAGAAGACAGATCTATCTACGTATGTTATCCAAATGATATTGTTATCCAAAATGCTACGGTGGACAGAAACTAAACTGTCTCGATTCCCGAGTGGGCCATAGAGTCGGCAAACATTTCCTGCTGCTCGATCCAAACATTATAAATTCGAACCCTCATTCTCTTGGCTATGGCGGTGGCGGACCAAGAGAGCTGAATACCTTGAGCCTTTTGTTGACCGCGACTGCCTCCTCCATCTTGCGCTTGAGCACGTTCTGCTGCTTGGCGTGCAGCGACTCCATCTTGGCCATGGCGGTGGCTCGCTTGCGTTCCTCGTTCTTCAGCCGCAGCATGGCGCGCTCGTTGTCCGCCTTCGACTTGCGGAACTTCTCGCTCTCCTCGCGCATTTGACGGATTATCTTCACCTGTTTACGAGACAGAATATTGTTTAAAAGTTAGGGGATTAAAATGCGATTTATTATTTATTTATCTCCACGTTTTGAATCGAAACGTTTAACAAACGTGGTCACGGGCGGTCTGCAGTTACTTTCATATAACTGCCTCCATAGCTTGGTAGCATCAGAGGTCCCAGAGAAACAATATAACAATTGTTTCGGTCTGGCAAAGCACAAGAGGCTGGTCACCTGCTTGTCTGTAAAATGATCAGTGAAACAGGCCCAGAAATGAGTCTGGCCCATACCCCACTATGAGACTCGAGAATTAAATTTTATACTTTAACGAAGCAAGTGGTAGAGTACCCATCACTTTAAAGATATTAGATAATTGTAAATCAATTACAATTTTAATTTTAATTAATATCTAGAATTGCATTTTATTTTATATATTGAATTAATACCCTTTTTTATACTTTTACATTGACCTTTGTTTTAGTTTTAACATGAATATTTTGTATTGTATCTTTTGTACTTGAAATGCTAGATTTGTATGTGTTTCTTGCCTGAATAAATAAATTTTATTATTATTATTATTAAACATTGTTGATGTATGTTGTAGTTTCAACATAGCCCATCTTTTACTTCCTGTTGCATAAAAATAGAATAGATTATTTCCTGCAAACCTTAGTAGCCTTCATAGCCTGCAGTTCAGCGTTGAGCGCCGCGATTTTGGCCTCGTTCTTCTCCTTAATCTTGATGATGTTGGCTTGCTGCTGACATTTCTTCTTCAGATCCGAGATCTCGGCCTCCAGCGTCGACACCTTCGTGCGACGCTCCTCGTGCGATGGGTCTTTACCCTATGAAGAAACGATTTCTTTTTAATAAAAAAACAATAATTAACCAGTACACCAGAACACACCTGTGTGTGTTCTGGTGGTACTATAAGTGTATTTTCTACCTATAAGTGGTCTGGTACTGTTACCAGACCACTTATAGGTATAGGTTATAGGTATTTTCTGATGTCAAAAAATATCTGGATAGGGATACCCTAATCACCTAGCGGTAAAAAATATATATTTAACGCCATATTCTCATAACTACTCGAATGAGATACTAACATTTTAATTTTACTAGTTTTTTTCCCATTAATATTTTTTGCTAACCGTAATCGTAACACCACTACTAAAGGTGAGAAGAATAAAAAATATTAATTTCGGTATAATAAATATTGTAATTTTAGGGCAATAATAGAAGTAGAAAATATTTAAGAAAATGAGAGTGAGGTTAACAAAATTAGGGGTCGTGAGTCTTTTTTTAAATTGAGCATCGGCCACAAGATTCCTCCCAGGATAACACTTATTTTTTATCCATAACCAGCTTTAAGTAACTTTCGCAATACCAGATTTGACATCGAATTTAACGTAAAAACGCCTTAAAACTCCGAGCAAGTTGGGATTGATTTCATATGTTCGCATAGTGTGTGCGAGGCACTATAGTACTCGGAGAGTCGGGATGGCTCGTGCGTATTCGTACGTGTTCGTACAAAAACGCATCCAAAGTGCGACCGCCCTTACCCTGCTGTTCTTCAACTGATGCAGCAGCTCCTCCCTCTCCTTCTCCAGATGCGCGATCTTCTCCTCGTTCTCTCGCAGGTTCTCGTGGTTGTTCAGCATCTCCTGGTTGCTGGCCAGTATCGCCTGCACCACGCTCGCCTTGAACGCCATCGCGCGGTTCAACTCTTGTAACTCTTGGTTTAATGCCACCTGTCATCATAAATAATATTGAAACAAAGAAATTATTTAAATTCCACAAATAATATGATCTATAGTAAGCTGGGCGTTTATATTGATACAATTCTAGCGAACAATCAGTATGAAGACGTCAATAATCCTGAATCGCGCTATCAAAGTGAATATATATTATAAATAAATAAATAAAATAAAATAAGCCTTTATTTACTGTTTCTTACAAAGTTTTACCATTATTTCTTATATAATACTATTATTTAGTATCTACTATTATCTATATACTATTATTATCTATTAACTAATTTATCAAGTAGCAAAATAAATATATTAATGTATATCGGCAAACGGTGAAACAGCTTGTCTTTCGACAAAGGCCTCCTCTAATGTTTTCCACTTTGTCCTGTCCCTTGCGATGCGGATCCATTCAGGACCCGCCACTTTTCGTATATCATCTTCCCATCGTTTAAATTGCCTTCCCCTGCTTCTGTTGCTGTCTCTTGGACACCACTCCGTAATCAATTTTGTCCATTTGTTCTTCTTCTCTCTTAACATATGTCCCGTCCATCGCCATTTTAATCGTCTAGTCACACTGAAAAAGTTTTTAAAATTTGTTTTGTTTTTTATTTCTGATAACTGTATTCTGTCTTTTCTTTGAACTCCAACTACACTTCGCTCTATCCCGTTTTGACACACAGTTATTTTGTTTTGCAGTTGTTCCGTTAGTGCCCATGTTTGGCAACCATAGGTTAGGCATGGTAGAATACATATGTTAAATATTTTCCTTTTTTCCGTAATGGGCATATCTTTATTTTTCATTATTTCACTTAACGACCAAAATCTTTTCCATGTATTAGCAACTCTACGATCTATTTCTTTCTCCATTAAGTTTTCAGTTGAAATCAACTGACCTAAATAAATATACTCATTTACGTTTTCTATTTCTTCGTTATTTATTTTAATTACATATTTTTGTAAAGAATTGGTCATTACCTTCGTTTTTTTCCTGTTCATTGAAAGACCTGCTTTCGCACTTTCTTCATATAATTGTTGTAGCATTTGCTCTAAGATCTTTGGGCATTCCGAAAAAAGAATTAAATCATCTGCAAAACGTAAATGATTAAGGTTCTCCCCATTCACGTTAAGCCCATATTTAGACCACTCTAGATTCCTAAATATCATTTCCAACACAGCTGAGAATAGCTTAGGTGAGACGGGGTCTCCCTGTCTAACACCTCTTTCGATTGGAAATTCCTCTCCCGTTGACTCCATCCTTACTTGTGCTGTGCTCTTTGCATAAATGTTCTTGAGTATTCTAATATACTTTGCTTGAACTCCTTGACTCTCTAATGCAGCCCAAATGTAATTGTGTTCTAAAGAATCAAATGCTTTGTTAAAATCTACGAACCCTAAGTAATATATTTTATTATATTCTTTGCATTTTTGAAGTACTTGTCTTAACACATGAATGTGATCCACAGTAGAAAAGTGACTACGAAACCCGGCTTGCTCTTTCGGTTGGTTTTCCTCAAGTACTGTGGCTATTCGAGACATTATTATTTTTGAAAAAATTTTGTACATGTTAGACATTAAACTAATGGGTCTATAATTCCCGATGTCACCCTTATCGCCTTTTTTATGTATCAGTATGATTATTGACTTGGTCCAATCTTTGGGTATCGTTTCTGAAACCAAAATTTCATTAAAAATATCTGTAATTTTTCCAGCAATCACTGGTATTGCAGCTTTCAGAAATTCATTGGTTATTAGGTCTGATCCAGGTGCTTTCTCTAGTTTTTGAGTTTCAATTGCTCTAATTGTTTCTTTTTCTAGTATGCTTGGTATGATTTCAATATCTTCTTTTAAGATGTTTCTTTCTATTGTTGTAGAAATAGAGTTTTGACTTCTGTAAAGATTCCTGTAGTAGTCAGTAGCAACTTTCAATATCTCCAATCTTTTATTAGTATATTTTCCGTTCCTAGTCTTCGCCTTTGGCATCCACTCTTTTTTATGGTCTAGTTCTTTGAATGCTTTTCTTACGCCTCCTGTTCTTATAATGTGTTTTCTCAAGATATTTGTTCTTTTTATTTTCCTGTCCTTTCTTAACTGTGTATTTATCTTTTTACTTAATTCTGATATCTTTTTCCGTGTTTCCTTATTTTTTTCTCCTTGAATTAGTTTTTTTCTTTCTTCAAGTAATTCCTTGACTTCTGTAGAAATGGACTTTTTCAAATTCGTGGTTGTTTTTCTTGTTTCAGTTTTAAATATATTCAATAGATTATCATATTTTTCTTGCGTTGATGTATTAAATTTTTCATTTTTCTTTATTGCCCTTACAAAGCCGTCAAAGACAACGGGTATGTACTTACTGTGGAATTTCCTACTCATCTTCTTTCTTTTTCCTATTAATGTAGCCCTAACCATTTTATGATCGCTGTTGAAATTTAATTGATGTATAATTGAAACATCTTTAAAGACTTTTCTTTTGTTTGACATAATAAAATCAATTTCATTTTTGAAAATTCCGTTTGGAGATGTCCATGTCCATTTTTTGTATTTTTCTTTTTATAGAAACTATTTAAGATGCTCAGTTTGTTTTCTAATGCAAAATTTACTAATCTCCTCCCATTTCTACTTCTGTGGCCTTGTCCATATTTTCCAATCGTGTATTCTTCGCCAGTCTGGCATGTTCCGATCTGTCCATTAAAGTCTCCCATAACAATAACATTTTTGTGAGAGCTGTCAATTGTAGTTCTCGATAGAATTGTTCTGTTTTTATAATGTCTTCTTTTTTATCTGATTCAGTTGGTGAATACGCTTAATAATGGTCTCTCGTTTCGTCTCTCTCTGTATTAAATGGAAGTTTTATATTGAGAACTGCTATTCTTTCCGAAATTCCTTTTATTTCAACTATCTGTCATGCAATTTTTTTCTTGATTATAAATCCTACTCCATACAATCCAGGTGTTTCTCCCTTGAAGTACAAAATATAATCCCCGTTATCTATTATTTTCTCTCCAAGTCTTCTCACTTCACTCATTCCAAGGATATCCAATTTAATGTGCTCAAGAGCTGTTTCTAATTCTATTAGTTTTTCAGGGGTTCTTAATGATCTTGTGTTAAGAGTGGCTATATAAATATCAGTTAGTTCTGTTGTTTTTTCTATTTTTAGAGGGTTTTGGTCGTTTTCCCCCACGAGGACCAGTCGGCTTGGGAGAGGTTGGTGTTTTCCTGTTGTTTTAGTGCTCGTTTCTTTCTTTGGTTTCGTTTTCCGTTTGCCGATAGTTAGTTGTTATTCTTTTTTGGAATTAGATACATTTGAAAGGGAATTAGATCTAGCTCTCATAATGTCAAAAGCATTTGTTCTATTTGCCTTGACCGAAGAGGTGATCTGTTGCTTTTTAGGCTGATTTTTATAATAAGACGGTGAAGCAGATTGATCCCTTTTTCTTTTTTCTTGATTAGTTTTATTTTCTTTTACTATTAATTTATCATATTTTAGATAAGCCGTATTACCCTTTTGTCTCTCTTCGACTAGCTTTGCTTGCAACGCCTTTCTCTTCTCTAAAACTTCTTTTGTATAGTCCTCACTAATGTAAATTTTCTTTAGATTCTTTTTATTTTTAATAATTTCATTTTTCTTCCAATTGTTAATAAATGAACATAGTACTGGTCTTGGATTATTTTTCTCTCTATTTTTATGTCCTTCCTTTCGTATTCTTCTACATTAATATTTAAATCACTATTAAAAATATCCTTTACCTTTTGTAATAATTCTAAAAAAGACGTTTCTTTTTCTTCTAGACCAAAAACTATAATATTATTATTCCTATTTTCTTTAAGTATTCTATTTCTTTTTCTAGTTTTTCTACTTTAATTTTTAGATTTTTATTTTCTTCAACTATTGGGATTAATGTCTCTTCCATTCGGTCCATTATATTTTTGGTAATAGAATCCTTTAATTCAGCAGTTTGGTTTTGTATTTCAATCTTCATTCTGTCAAATAAAATTTGAAATTGCCCTTCCATCCTGCTATGAGAATATATTGTGTGTTGCGGAACGTTTTAGTAGAAATGGTTGAAAATTATTTTTTAATCACTCACAACACTGGCTGTATTGTCAATTTGATTGACGTTAGTACATATGTCAAGTCAAAGTGATAAGTAATCTTGTTTGTATTCTAACCTCTAATGATGTTTTGGTTTTATCCTCAAATTATTCGGCGAACTTCGCTACTCGCACGATACTGATTTTCTATAAACACTTCACTACGTTTTTTCTATTGTTTTAACGCAAACTGAGTATCCCGGAAATTCTTTAGCTATTTTATTTAAGTGATTTACGCCGGAGGTCTATACTATGATGTTGACAGTTCTAGTGACGGAAACGGAAATATTATACATCATCTCAATATCAACAATTGGGGCTTTAGGGCCGGCCAGTCAGTGGTTCGAATAGTCCAGGGTCGTCCCTTTAGGTTGAAGGAAGAGGACACATTTCATCATCCACAGAATATAACAATTATTACTATTGGTGAAGGTAATACAGTAAAAATAAAAAAAAATATATTATATATACTATCGCTCCTAAAAATGTAAATGATTTTTTATTGAATTAAATATTAGATTAAAAAATCTTACGTACTTATTTCAATACTATTTCTGGTTTATCTAAACAGTGGTAGCAAAAAAAAAATTTGAAGCCAACAAACCTGTCCCATCGCCCGTTTCTCCTCCTCCAACACGGCCTGATCCTCAGTCAGCGGCACCTCATCATCCTCCTTCTCATCACTCTCCTTGATGTAAGAGAGTTTAATCTCGTGATCTATCATCTCTTCATTCGTCTGTTTATTAACCGATTGCATATCTTCCAAACGCGTCTTAATTTCTTTCAGGCAGTCCATTACACTAGTCTTCTGTAAGTCGTCCTCTTCCTTCTTTGTTCTAGTCAAATTGTCTATGGTTTGATTACATTGTTCTGTCAACTCATTTAACTTCTGTTCAATTTTATCCCTTGCTGCCTCAGCTAAAAGTGCTTTTTCGCATAAATTTGTATTTTCTATGAGCATATTGCTTAAGTGCTCAGTGACTTGCTTGTGTTTCTTCAAGAGCTCTTGATACCTCGCTTTTTCTCTATCTAAATTTTCTTGTAATTGTTCGTTATTTTGTTCGCTTATTGTAGGTTGTTTACCAAGTAATTGCAGTCTTAAGTCGTTTACTAAGTTATTAAGCCTGCAAAAAAATGTCCCATTTATTATCTATCCCTTAGTTATTCTTATTGGTAAAATGCCGTATAAAAATTCGGTAGGCTTTTAGTGAAATAATTGGCTCATATTACATTGTTATAAAGGGCAATAGGATAAATAATTTCCTTTAAGATAGTCCAGAGATTAGATTAGATAAATATCTGAATGAATATATGATACTTATTTCTTGTCCCAACAGTATTGTATGTCATGATCATGATGACATGATCATGACATCCACATGAGTTGAACATGGTAATAGAGTTGCAACTCCTTAAAAACATTTTGTAAAACAAAAAGCTTAGCGATTAAAAAGAGTGGCGGAAACTTTATTGGCAGTTCTTCTCGTCCGTTCTACGCCATTGATATTGAGAACTGGCAATAAATTTAAAATAAGAAGCATTTAATTATTTTTAATGACGTTCATAAGTGGACATTATGTTACCTAAATGAATAAATATACATTGTGTCCCTGCGAAGCCGGGGCGGCTCGCTAATCTGGGGGCACGGCAGTGCCCCCGCCAAGTCGAGCAAAAAGCGGCACGGCCGTACTATCCTTTTCTCGAAGTAGTTCGGGCCATTTTCGACTCCCTATAACTTCGTTGTGGATAAAACTAGAAGCTTGAATTTTCAGTAACCAAGCAGGCATTGTATAAACTCGGTATATTTAATAATTTCAATAAATTTAAACTAGTAGTTTAAGAATTATAACTAGTCAAAAATTGTTAATTTGTCACTCACTCACTGACTGACCGATCATCAAAACTCTAAGGCACTTCTAGCAGACATAGAAACTTCAAATTTAGAATACAATTAGTGTTTAGTGTATAAATCAAGGAAAAACTAAAATATTTTGACATTTCGGTCCAGTTTTCTATATATACAAACTTTAAAGTATTTCTGTATGTAACGAATAACTTTAAAACTACTAGACCGATTTCAAAAATTCTTTTACCATTCGAAAGCTACATCTTCACTGAGCAATATAGGTTATATTTATTACTAGAAAAAAAATTGAGATCCTTAGAAATCCCTACTAAAAACAAACCAAGGTGTAAAAAAATTAGCCATAAAATGTCTTTCATCGCATGTGCTGCGGAAAGTATTGATGATAGAACAAAAAAGTTCCACAATATTATAGAACATTTCAAAATCTACAAAAAAAAATCTTAACTACGTTTTACATTAAAAAGTTGATAAAAATGCCAATCAAAGTCAGACTATGTTATCCATTAATTCTTGTCCAAATAAACTAAGAAAAGGACTATCTACAAAAAGAAATGAGATGCCATCAAAAACATAAATTGTAAAAAAAGCCAAGTCTTGCAACTCAGTTCTTCTATCGTAAAAAGTTGTGAGATCCATATAATACCAAGTCGGTCAATTTATTCAGTCCTACTGAAGGATCCTTCTGTCTTAAGTTATTACGTAATTAGCTAACCTAACAACTCATAGTGATCATATCAATACCAATATTCAAAATATTTTATGTTTTAAATAAATAGATTGACTCGGCTATCGCATTGTAGGGGCATACATATAATACTTACCATCGTAAATAGTCAAAGTTACCATCATACCTTTACCTTGCACTACATACCAGATTACCTTTATACCTGCGCCGCCAATATACCAGGCTACTTCAATACCTCATTAACTGTACCTCACAGACATCAAACTGATGTCTGCTACAATTACCGAGGGAGAAAAGGAAAAATAAGAGAACACCAACACATTTATTTTCTCAACAAGCCAAGTCCATCATCGTAGAAACAGAGAAGCAGACAGTTCTGAAAAGAACTATTTTCGTTACTGTTCGTGCGAAGATCAGCGATGCAGGACTCGGCGAGCGCAGGCTGCAGGAGGTACCCCGACGGTGCAGTGAGGAGCGACCAGTTCGACGCGCAGACTCGGATTCAACTCGCGGCGCGGACACGCGCGAGCTCTAGCTCGCGATATGCAATGTGAGGACGCCTCGGGATGTGTGCCGTATTTATAACAATAGCGGGCGCGGACAAGTTCGAACATGAACGGATCTTGCACACGGCACGCGATGTGGCGTGATCTGAATCCACCAATCCGATCAACTTATTTTTACCAACTCGCTTTTACATGCTATATTATTGTTCCATTTTTATTGTTTATTATTAATCATTTTTTCTGTAAATACATTCATTCATTCACATTCCTTCACATTAATACCTTCTGATCAAGAGTTTTATTTCGCAACTACGATCGATACAACCCCTCTCTACAGCATGAAAACACAATGTATCTTTTTGATTTTATTAAAAACACAATGTGTATCACAACTAACACATATTATATTAAATTAGATTGTTTAGTGCGATTGCCAAGTCAATCTTTTTATTTTAAACATCAAAGATTTTTAATATTGATATTGATATGATCACTATAAGATGTTGTTAGGTTAGCTAATTACGTAATAACTTAAGACAGAAGGAAACTTCAGTAGAGACTGAATAAATTGACCGACTTGGTATTATATGGATCTCACAACTTTTTACGATAGAAGAACTGAGTTGCAAGACTTGGCTTTTTTTACAATTTATGTTTTTGATGGCATAACGTTTACTGCAGAGGCAGTATGTAACACGCTAGTCAACTTATAATAGTACGTGTATCGCACAGTGTGTATATCCAAACACTGACCGCACAATCTCAGCCGCCTTAGCGTCCTGGTTGATGACGGGCTTGTTGCGGATGCGGCGCGCGCGGTCCGCGTACCGCAGCGTCGACACCGTCTCGTCCAGGTTGTAGTCCGCCGGACTCACGCACGCCACCATCAGGGTCAGAGAGTTGCCACCCAGGCTGTCTACATTACAACATATATAATAATAAGACATATAAAAAAATAAAGATTCTATAATCAAAAATATCGATAGACAAAAAAAATTGAAAAGGTGTCGAATAATTATTATTTTTGATTTAGATCAGTTGATATAATGTAATTTTTATCATCAAATTTAAATAAAAAATTATAAACTATTTTATCTAATCTCTCTATAAAGTTTAAAAATCAGTACAACATATTTTGTTCACAAAAGAATATATCAAATAAGAATAGAATGGAATACTTTGGATATAGTGAATACTTATGAACTCAGTAATTATTCGGCTCCTGCGAAAATGGGGGTAAACATTTTTTTTTATGTTTTTTATGCATAAAGAACATGAGAGAAAGCAATTTTAAGATGGCGCATGATGTTTTTTACCAAAAAAAAGAAGAGAAAATTTGTTAACGTTTGTTCGACTTGTTACGTCTGTAAAGCTAGAAAGGTCAAGTCGGCAGAATCACTCGTTTTATATCTCAAAATTTAGTGCTCATTTAGTGCTAATTTAGTGCTGATAACAGATATTTCGAGCGAGCGAGGAGAAGACTAAAACGGAGAATAGGAATCGGTTCTGGCACTCGTCGGCCGCTACCGCGGCATCGCTGACTTCGCTCGCTCGACTCGTGCGCGGTGGTCACTATACCAAATTACCAACATAACCTAACCTAGATGGTGGCTCCTTTTAAGAGTGAAACTAGTAGGGTTAGCCACCACATAGGTTAGGTTATGTTAGTATGGTGACCACCGCGCACGAGTCGAGCGAGCGTAGCGAGCGGTGCCGCGGCAGCGGCCGACGAGTGCCAGAACCGATTCCTACGACGAAAAAATTTTCTACGAATTTTTTTTTTTTTTTTTTGAAAATAACATCACGCGCAAGAGCCCCACTTCCGAATAATTACCATGAACTCTTTTTGTTCATGCTAATCTCCGAAAATACCGAAAGGTTTTTCATGCAGTTTATGTAGATAGACACCAGCTAATATAACAAGTATTGATCGAAGATCGAATCCCACTGGGACGAAATGATTATAATTTTCTGTAAACATGTCTTCTCCACGTCTGGTAACTTCGGGCATTGAACGGGTGGGAAATATATCAAAATTCCGACCAGGTAACAAACATAATATGCCTTTATCGTAATTAGTTAACATTGTCTACTACTACTCACCCTGCAGCAACCTTGTAAGCTTGCTATCTCTATAGCTGATATAGCTTCTATTGGTGCCATCTCCCAGCGCAGAAATAACATTACCAAGAGCCAAGAGACTCTGGTTGATCGTAACGCCTTCCTTCAGTCGCTCCCCGCTAGCTTTCGTCTTTTTAATGCGCTCGGAACCAGCCAAGTCGACAAGATGGAACTTTGACGATGTTACTAGATTTCTAAAAAGGAAATAAAACTATAAATCCATATTTACATGATATTGTATAAACAGTTTGGCGTAAAGTATTCTAGATTTATTTAACAGCAACGTTTAGATTTCAAACATGTACAATTTCGGTAAAACTCTCGCTTAGTATCAGCGGCGGATTTACCAGCAGGCTGAGTAGGGCGGCAAATTTTAGGGACCAATTTTACATTGACGTGTCTTATGAAAATCAAAAAGAATTCTGTAGAACGTTTTTATGATGTCATTCAACTAAATATCAAACTTGTATATACTATTGAAAAACACCCAGTTCGCCGCCCCGAACCAGTAATCGGACTCTATATTATACTAGCTGACCCCGCAATCGTTGTTTTGCCATGTAAATAATTTCTAAAAAGCAGGGGTTGGTGATAGAAAAGTAAAAATATAGGGTTGTACGTATTTTTTAATGCCACATTATAAAAAAATAAAAACAAAAAATTTCGTCCAAAAATAAAAAATAAAAATTAGGGGTGGATTACCCTTAACATTTAGGGGGATGAAAAATAGATGTTGTCCGATTCTCATACCTACCCAATACGCACACAAAATTTCATGAGAATCGGTCGAGCAGTTTCGGAGGAGTTCAAGTTCGAACCCCGTGACACGAGAATTTTATATATTACTAGCTGACCCGGCAAACGTTGATTGGCCATGTAAATAATTTCTAAAAAGCAGGGGTTGGTGATAAAAAAGTAAAAATTTAGGGTTGTATGTATTTTTAATGCCACATTATAAAAAAATAGAAATTAAAAATTTTGTCTAAAAAATAAAAAATAAAATTTAGGGGTGGACTACCCCTAACATTTAGGGGGATGAAAAATATCCTATCCTATCGTTACATAGTTAATAGCTATCCTACCAATATACTATAGAAAGGAGTCTCTTAGGACTAAAGCTAAGCGACACAGTCAGAATCAAAGACCTTAGGGAAATTACCAAGGTAAAGGACATAGAAAAAATCATAATGTCCCAAAAATGGAAATGGGCTGGGCATCTACAGAGATCACCAGGGCACAAATGAACCAAAATTGTCACGAATTGGTACCCTATTTATAAGAAAAGACGAAAAGGAACGCCATTCAAAAGATGGAGTGATGACATAGTGTTGCCACGGCTGGAGTAACTTGGAATAGACTGGCAAGAGACAGAATTAAATGGAAAGAAATGGAGGAGGCTTTCACCGCCAGAGCGGTCCTTACATCATAAATATAAACAAATGTATAATATATAAATGTAAAAAATGTAAAATTGTAAGGAATAAATAAAGCTATTATTATTATTATTAGTATGCGGGGCGCGTTGCTAGTATCGGAATCAATCCTTCTATCTGAGAGCTATTTCGCCTAGCAAAATGGGCACAAGTCAGTTAGTTATTCTATACAGTTCCTAGAAAGATAAATAAATACTAATTACTTACTTATCAGCGCGACTCTCCTTAATAATAACAATGGTGAAGACAGCATGACTCCGGCTGGAGGCCTGATTCATAGCCGTGGATCCTGTGACGCGTCCCGATGACCCTCTCTCTAGCGCCATCATAGTTTCAGCTGTTGATGATACTGGAACTTCTGTTATACCTATTTAACACAAACAGTTATAATTAATAATTACTTTTCTGAATGGTGAATAATACTTCATTCATATTGTAAGTATATGACATATACATATAAGCACCAGAGTATGTGATGTCTTATTTGTTTGTTTATTAAGTATGGGAGGGTAGCATTAGCAGTAATTGCTACTTAGCACAATAAACATGATTTGTGATTACTAGAATTTTGATTATTATTATTTTGACGGGCTCGTTGGCGCGTTCATTAGATCAACTGGCGTGCGCATTGATGGGTCGTGGGTTCGAATCCCACTGGGACGACATGTTTATAATTTTCTATGAGCATGTCTTCCCCACGTTTGGTAACTTTGGCATTGAACGGGTGGGAGGAATATCGAAATGCCGACCGGGTAACGAACCACCGTTCATAGATGGAATAACCGTGAACCGTTTCGGTTTCAGAATGCTCGAAGTAAAAAATAGATCGACGGCGCATCATTGACTGATGTTCTGTGGCTGAGGTATCACGTTCCATCAAGTGAACCTTATGCTCATCTGTCGATATCTAATATTAAAAAAAAATGTTGTCAGCTCATAAAACTATAACATACCTGGTAAAATGACACCTTTATTGGCATCTTCTCTTATCTCAATGACGCTGTGTCCTCGTTCTTTACCAGATAGTAAATCATAGCACTGTTCCTGGTACAACTCCATGAAAGACACTGATACTTTAAATATAAATTGGTCTTCATGTGTATCTATGAAGTCAAATATATCTGCAACTGCTTGAGGGATAACACCTTGAAAAAGAAAGAAAAAATTGTATATTTTGTCATAAAATATGAAATGGATAAAATTTTATTAAATAAAAGTAATTCCATATTATTTAGGATTATAAAAAGTCATGGTTTGTATTTAGAGCTAAAATTATAATACAAATTAGTCAGATTGGTCAATTAAGATAAAAAATGCCTATGCATAGTCAAGCATTTAATATTATGAAACACACCTCATTTATCGGTCTATCATTGGACTTTCTTTCATAAATAGATAATTTCCTTCTATCATCCATATTGCTTTTCCATCTATGAATGGTGGTTCGTTACACAGTTGGAATTTCCATATTCCTCCCACCCGTTCAATGCCCAAAGTTACCATACGTAGGGAAGACATCCTTACAGAAAATTATGACAATTTCGTTTCGGTCGGTTTCGATTCGTTTATACTTTTTTGTTTGCATGCCAGAGTAACGTATTACCACGCATCGCTGATTTTCATCACTAGACAACATTTATTGCGCTAGAACTCTGCAACTAACTATTTTATAAGAAGAAGTTTGTAGAAAATTTCATGCTATGCATTTATAACTTTGATTACGAGATTATTTTTCGTATATCCAAGATTATTATAATATATTACGAAAACAAAAATTTGTTTTTTTTAACTAACTATTTCTCGGAAAATATCAACAAAATAGGAAAAAGTTTAGATCTGAAAAAAAGATCTCTTCTGTTTTTAAAGTGTTTTACTTTGACGGTTTCCGAGATATTTGCATCGGCGTTTTCAAGTTGGCGGCTAACGCTAGCAGTTTCGGGCGACAGAAATATACGCAATCCTATCTACATAATCCAATCGAAAAATCACAATATAACAACAAATATCTAAAATCTTGGATTTCTTAATCGCGATCAGTGCGTGTCAAAGGTCGTTTTAAGTATTATTGCGTACGTTCGGCGTAATAGTGTATTTGAACTGCCACTAATTCAAACAGTTACACTATTACGTAAGATTAGTTTTTGGAAAGTAAAGTTTTAATCCGCTATTTGTTTCTTGTGTAAAACAACTCCTGTGAAAGGGGTAAGTAACAATACTTGTTCCGGATGTCTGATAACATATTCTTTATAATAATTATTAGGCACAGATACCTAATAATTATTAATAATTTTAAAATAGTTTAGTAGTTGGCACTGCAAACAAATATGTTCATTTGCGTAAGCTTGTTTAGATTCTACCTACATTTCGCAGTATAAGAACCAGCCGAATGTATCTTATATTCTTAACATTTTAAGTAGTTGGCACTGCAAACAAATATGTTCATTTGCGTAAGCTTGTTTGATTCTACCTACATTTCGCAGTATAAGAACCAGCCGAATGTATCTTATATTCTTAACATTTTAAGTAGTTGGCACTGCAAACAAATATGTTCATTTGCGTAAGCTTGTTTGATTCTACCTACATTTCGCAGTATAAGAACCAGCCGAATGTATCTTATATTCTTAACATTTTTAAGCCTTTAATATGCCCATTTCAATTTTTATTTGTCAATAGCTGGTAAAATTTTAAGTGGAAGATTTTCACAGTATTTAGATCTCATGTAAAGTTGAGAAAATGTAGATACGTCCATCTGATTCTTACACCGCAATTTTCAAACAAACATTTTCTATCATGAACCTGAAGACAAAAAATTTCAACCGCCTGGCAATGAAAACTTGGAAGAAATTTTACATGTGGCGACAAATAATATTGATTCAAATTTAAAAAAATTGTTAGCATGATGCAATGCCATGCATCTAACTGTCTTGGTAAAATTATTTATATAATAGATAATAATGTGTTTCAAAATTTAATTACGCCCTTTGCCCTTACGCTCATTATCAGTCCCAGTAGCCCCTAGTCTCAATAAATCTGTGCAAGTGTGCATCCCTCTTTTAAAGTGTAGTATATCTAACATACCTAATTTAGAAGAATCACCATAGGATCCAGAGTAATTTGTTCCCATTGTATAGGTTTTCCCTGAACCTGTTTGACCATAGGCAAGAATAGTAACATTGTAACCTGAAAAAGTACAGTTAATTATTAGTATGATGATTATATCCATATGTTAGGAACTTTTCTTTTGAAACATACCTTGAAATAACTTTCCAATAAGACCTTTAACAGATGTATCATAAAACTCTTGCTGTGTAATATGTTGTGGAAAAACATAGTTATATGCAAAAGCTAAATCCTTTATTTGAACTTGATTTGTTCCATTAACTACATCAATGCATTCCATACAGCCTCTTTCGGTTTCCAGTTGCATCAAAGGCCTGATCCTCAAAGCCACTTGAACAGTATCTACAGTACTCTTGTTGGCATCTCCGTCCACCATCTTGAGGTATTTATTATTAATTCAGTTAAATAAAAATGCCCTATTTCTTTATGGGCAAAATATTTCTTTTATCATATAAACATAATCATGTCCAAGTTATTGTTCACTTTATGTGCCTTCCTCCATGTACAATTTCTCCTAGAATACTGTATGGGTAGTTATTTATTACAAGTCTAATATATAAGTATGAGGAAAACTTATAATTTTCAATTTCAAAAGAAAGAACAGTACTAAACTAACTAAAAAGGAAACAGCAATATTGTTAGATATTTAAATTTAACTATTCAGGAAGAGTACTTAATATATCCTTAAGTTGTTAGTTATCACCTGATATATCTTCCACATTAACTAAATATTAATAAAGTTGGTTAAAACAAATACACTAGCTTGATTGAGAATTAATTTCAGAAAATGAGTAAACGGACAATTATTACAAAACAACAGCCAATCTTGTACTTTTTCCAGTTTTGAAATAAAACGGCTGTTTGGTCGATTGGTTGAAAGTAGTGTTGACTAACTGCTTTCGTATAAACTATATACTCTGTAATTTTACCAGCGTGAATCGGTATTCAACGCATTTTTTTATCTGTCCATTGATAAAGACCAAAGAGTACAGTCAACCTGGGTAACTGTGATCCACTTTGGAAGGACTTTAAGGTACTATGCATTTCGTAATTCTTTATTATTTTATAAGTTAGTGTTTTGGTGGGATAACCTCATTAAATCTCAATATAAAGTTCTATATTATTAAAAAAAATATAACTAAATAAACTATAAATTGTCTAAAAATTTTTGAGCCAAAGTTACAAGGATACAAAGATAACATTGTCCTGCTTAAGGACGTGATGAATAAAATCGATATGTAATTTAAAACGTAAAAGATTAAAAGGAGTCAATTTAAAATCATATGACAACTTTTTTTCCTTTAGTAGTAATAGTGTTTCCACAATTATAACAAAATGAAACTCCTTGGTAACCTAGAATTAACTTTTATTTAAAGGCCTTTTAGATATTTTTTACTGTTATAATCAGTCATTTATGCAATTAAAACTACAGAACAAAGTTAAAATTATGGAAATAAGTGAAACAAACTCTTAACTTCAAAAAAAAAAAACAACAAATGTTGATTTTCAATCCCTCCATTCCATGTACAGAAATTGAGCATAATATTAATCGTGCCGTTTTATAATATGAGCGTCGTCTAAATATTAGGGATGGGCCGAATGTGGTTTGAACCGAATACGAACTTCGGCCGAACATTCGGTTATTTCCTTCGATCATTTAATACTATGTCAATGGTTATTTCACAACATTTTTTCGAGTAATAATTGTAGTCACTAAAAGATAAACTAGGTGAACACATTTTTTGTATCAATCTAGGACATTGGGTCCTTACTCCTTATGATTGGTAGGTTAAGGATACGAACAAGTTTCCTTTTATTAGTTTATTAAGCTCGAATATTTATATTATGAGCGGCTTTTCTCGGAAGCAGAAAATAAAAAAAAAATCCTGCCAGAAAAGGCAGAATTCTCAATGTTTTTGCCTTTATGTTTTGGTAAATTTTAGATACAAATACTAAGTATGTAGTTATTTCATGTATTAAAAAAAAGTGAATTCCTGTGTCCCTCATGTAGTGGGGCGTGGGGCATGGGGCAGACCCATTTCCGTGTTTGTTTCACTGATCTTTTTTCTTTACAGACAAGTAAGTGATCAGCCTTTCGTGCCCTACCTGACCGAAACAATTTCTTTCCCGTCGTCCCCGGGATTCAAACCCAGGACCTCCGGTGCTAAATGCGTTGCACTTACCACTATGCCACGGAGGGTTTTGTCCAAATTTTGGCCAAAATAATAAAAATAACTGTTTTTAACTAATTGTGTCAAACTACGACGTTGATTTATAAAGAGAGTTGACTGCAAATGTAACAAAAGTTATCAGGATGGCTTATACACACTCTGGGTATATTATTACTATGTATAGAAACACCTATCACAAAAAAAAACCGTTTTAATTTCAATAATTTAATGTAAATTTATCGAAAACACAGGTTGGTAACCATAATTCATGTAATCAATCTAGTCGATGTTTAACAAAAACTGAGGGTGATCGAACAAGTATGAGGTTTACATGCGGGTAGGTAGTATAAAAAAAATGACTCGATTTTATTTAACAAAATTACTGTTGACCAGTGTAATTTTAGTTTTTATGAATAATGTATATGTTTTTAACTCTAATCCCATTATAATTACTACGTTCCTAAACTACATATAAAAAAAACTTTACAACAATAATGAAAATTCATTATTAAATAGTTACCTAACCTACATGTTTAAATTATCCTTTTAGCCTTTTAAGGCTTTGAACGGATTCATCAACGTGGAAGATAAATTTTCAGGGTATAAATGTGGCTTCAATTTCAGGGTATAGATGTTTCAGGATATAAAACTTTCTTCCTGGAGATTTACCTTAAATTAAACAGATCGGCATGAAAACGTAATTCGTATTTTTGGAACACATTGTTTGAAATAATTTTATAACACGTCTCTTGTTACACTTTCTTATCAAAAGCAACATAATAACAATTAAATTACACTCCAATTAACAAAACGATGGTGATAAACAAATATATACCTATAATACAATTTCTTCTGTAAGTGTGACTGCCTCACGAATATGTTGAAATCATTTCATTCAGTATTATTTCTTATATTTTTAATTCAATATTATGTTAAAGCTCGCCAAGCATCCATGGTAATTTAATTACAGTAACTTGTAATAATTTAAGTACAGAATAATTAATTCGCCATCACAATATAATATGACTCTTTAGTCTCGCTGGCTTTCTATGAATGAGATCTCTTTCTGCAGATGTACTTATCAAATACTAAAACATTTCATTTGTTGTAAGTAAATGTGTTTCAAAATATAAATTGTTTAAACACAGCATCCAGTTCTAGTGGCACGTTCATCCTTGGATTGGATGCCAAGTAGAGTAAATTCTCTTTATTCTGATGTCGGAGCTTGGAGTGGAAAATTCGTGAGTATACATTAACTTAGCACACGATAATAATGATGATCAAATCAAATCAAATTTAATATATATTTTTTATAAAAATATTTACAGAGACCTGTTATGGACGAAATAGAATCGGACGAAGCTCTACGATTTTATCAGTTTTTGAATTATTTAGATGGTGGAAGTTTTGGTACAGGTGTGTTTATACTTTGAAATTGAAATAACGTCTTGCTTCTATAATTAAGTTAAGGAGCAAAAGTTCCTTAAACCTTAGCTTAATAATAAAAATGTATGATTAAAAGGCCATATTAAAATATAAATATATCTATTTTAGGACCAATTGACGAATTTGTAGATGCAATGAATAGACTGGCTACTTATATGAAACAACAAAATAGCAGAGAAACTCAAGTACGAGGTATGAGGGAACTAGAAGCAATAAATGGAGAGAAAGGTAATATGATAAAGATCAGAAATCTAGCGTATAATTAAGTCATAATAAGTACAATAATATTTCACCAATAGGTAACAGTATTAAAACTGTCTTGGAAATAAGTACAGTGATAATGCGTAAAAAAAGAAAGTTTTTTTGTACTGGCGAAGTGAAGGAACCTATTGTGAATAATAAGATCATTTGCAAAGACCGAATATTGCTTCCAATCGCTGGTACGTCCTGCAGAGATGCTATTATGTACTGGCACCCAGATCTTACTGAAGAACATTATTGCGTTGGAGCTCTGGAATCCAAAAGCCCCGTTCACATAATGGATATGGAAGGTAAACTATAATATATAAGTAATGTTTTTTCCTTTATAATAGTATTTATTCGGGGAATACCTAATAAAATACACAAATATTACCTTAAAAGTAAGTGTGCTTTAGCCCACTCAACTAAAGTAAAACTTCATTCGCAACAAACAGATTTTTATAATTCACCACTTCATTATTTTCATTATGTTGAAATAAAAATAACAAAATATATTTTCGTTTTGTACAAAACATTGACGAATCAGTGATGAATAAAGGAAATAACAACATTCGTTCGCTTCGGCCGATCACACTCATAATATTATTATCCACTATAATAATATCAATATATTATTTAATGAATTAATGATTAAATAATTTTATAGGAGAGATGTTCTGTAAAGGTGATGACTATTCTAAGAGAGAGTATCTGCTTGCCTGTGATTTTTACGAGGATCAAGAATCACCAGTTGCTGACCTATTACAATACTATCCCGACCCTGATCCCGAAATCAGTCCTAAATTATTTTAGTATAATAAAATTATAAATATTTCATTCTGACTTTTTTTTACCGGTTTTGCATAAAATAGACATATAATTATTAATCGGTTCAGAGGTAAAACTTAGTAAGTGCCATGGACAAAAAAACACAAATTAAATAATAACAAACTTTCATTCAGCAAATATTATCTTGGAATTTATCTCGGAAAGATCAACTATGTTTGTGTCGATTCTCTTGCTGCGCAGTTGATCCGCGAGTTGTGTGGTTAATTTTTTAATGCCACATTATAAAAAAATAAAAACAAAAAATTTCGTCCAAAAATTAAAAAAAAAATTTAGGTGTGGATTACCCTTTAGGGGGGTGAAAAATAGATGTTGATCGAATATCCACCCTGGCCAATATGCATAACGAAAATCGGTCGAGCCGTTTCGGAGGAGTTCGGTCCCGCACACCGTGACACGAGAAATTTATATATATTAGATAATATAATATATACGTGTAACGTGACCTCCAATCGCCTTAAATCCACAGAGTATAATATCTTATTTAGACTATATCCTTTCCACCGAGATGCCAGGCTGCCATTGCCAGTTGCCACAGTTTGACAATTGACAATTGACATTGGTCAATGGTCACCTAAATCACCAGTAAATCACCTACCTATCTTTGTTCTACTGTCTACATATTATTTTTATATATTATACTTTTATTTCGATTTTTGTAGCGCGAAAATATCATGGAATTATATTACATTTAACATTACCTAAATAGTAAATACTAAATACCTATTACTTAGTTATAGAATATCGACTGAGTTGTCATGACTTAGCTCGTAATTTGTATAAATTATTATAGTTAATGATATAAATACCAAATTAATCAAGATTAGGCTATACCTGTACCCGTTTTATGAATAATAATCATTTATATTATTGATCCTTGGATGAACGATGACGTGATGGTGTTACGGTGTGAAGTCAGGTCAGCTACTTGCTGTTTCTGTTAAGTAGCTTGTTGATCTACATAGCATCGAGAGAAAGTGCGCGGACCTGTTGTTTCTGGAAAGGATTTCATCTGTTTTTTTTTAAGATTTAAACGAATTTTAAAATGGCTGAAGAAAGAGTGAAAATGCGGAAGCAACTTGGATTGCTTGAAGGCGTCGCAATCATTTTGGGAATTATATTTGGTAGTGGTATTTTTATATCTCCGAAAGAAGTTCTAGAGAAAACTGGATCTGTTTGGGGTGCTTTATCAGTATGGGCTGCTTGCGGAGTCCTTGCAACACTTGGAGCTATGTCATATGCTGAATTGGGTATGTAAAATAAGTACTTAAGCCTAAATCTGATGAAATAAATAATTTAAAATATATAGAATAATCTCATTAATCCGGCACTTCAATAGACCGACACGTCCAATCTGGCACCCACTGCGCGCGCCTCCCCTATATAAGTTGCACAAAAACAGACCACTTAATTAAGGATTTTTTTTTACTGATAATAATATGTTACAGTTATAAATGCAATTTATTTGCGGATGGATGGAAGGAAGGAACTATTATCAGTATGTTTGATGTTTTGTTAAAGATCTGAATGAATGTTGGTAAATATAATTTAATGTATTTTTTTTGTATTTTTATGCTTATTTTAAATTGTAATTTTAGTAGTGTAACTGGTTTTGCCGTTCTATTGAATAAATAAATAAATAAAAAAGACCTGTAGAACATGAAAACAAATATATTGTATTCCCTTTATGAAATGCATTATTTGATTGATTATGAGTATTTCTATACAATCCAGTAATCCAAATATTCCAATAATATGGCACCCTCTGGTTTTTAATTAGTGAGATTCAACTGTATAAAATTTAAATTTAAAATTTCGTTTGCGTTGACTGATTCGTTTTTCAATCATTTTCAAAGTGTTAAAAATATGAGATCTATTTTGATTGCATGTAAAATTAAAGCCTGATTTTTTAGAAAACTACCGCTGTTTGAATAAATCTCAACTGATTAAAAATCAAATATCTAATGCTCCTGACTGTCTATTGCTCTTGGCAGCTTACAATGTCTCTGTTAAAATTACATCAGCTTAAATGATATAATTTTTAAATACTACATTGTATGTGGCAAGTGGAACCTTTATGTATATGTATTTCAATCCAAAATTGGATCCAAGTCACAATCTCAACAGGTTTCAAGCAATTACAAAAGGTATTTCTTTTTTAGGTACAACATTAGCACAAAGTGGTGGTGATTATCACTATATAAATGAAGCATTTGGACCATTACCAGCTTTTTTATACTTATGGGATGCTAATCTAGTATTTGTGTGAGTTTACACCAGATTTCTATTATAACTTCGTGCATATGACATTTTTAGTTTGAAACAAAAACATGTAAACTTAGATGTCATTTTCATTGATGGTGGTTCTGGATATAGTTGTCATAATAACATTCTGCCTGCTGAATACCAAATATGAAAGTAATATTTTAGTAAATTAGAAACATGTTAATACAATCCCATACCAATAGCTAATCTGTTAATGAAGTCATCATAAGTAACAAGTTATATAAAAAAGGGTTTAATTAACAAGTGTGAGACCCAACCATTCTTGCTCGTAAACAGCAGATAAAACTATCTTTAATTAATTATCAGAGTATGATATTCTTAATTTCAGACCAAGTACAAATGCAATAATGTCGGTAACATTTGCCAACAATCTTCTAGAGCCAATATTTCCGAACTGTCCCATTGATCCATTATGTCAGAAATTGATAGCAGCAGTGACTATATGTAAGTATAAGGTTAAGAATCTTTAGATGCACCTCAGTGATTTCAATCATTATTGACAATGTAATTTGCAGACTGCAGTTATTACTTTAAATCTACTCCAGTTTGTGGGTCCCTAGGCTATTACAACTTCGGGCCTACCTAATTCAAATACAGCATAGTTTATCTTTTTTACTGACTCTATAGACTTATATTATTACACTTCTGACTAATTTTATGAAAAAATAAATAAATGTAATAAAAACAATACATAAAGAAACCTAATAACTTAGAACTATTTTCTTATAATAATGGGTTTGCTAAAACAAAATGGAGTATTTGTACACATTTATCATACATTATGAACAATGTTTATTAATTGTTGCTAACATTATAGTTTAGATAAGTATGATAATGGTAAATTTATATAAATATTAAATCAACTTTTCAGGTTTTCTCACTTTTTTAAATGCCTATGATGTAAGATTCACCACCCGCATTCAAAATGTCTTCATGTTTACAAAAATCTCAGCTCTTGCAATCATTATATTAGGTGGAATTGTTTGGATGTGCCAAGGTAAGATGTAATTTCCTTAAAATGTTCTTTATTGATATTTGTGTTCAATATGTCTTAGTTCCATAAAGTTGTTAAGTTAAATGAAACAATTTTTACCATGCGTTATTATATTTAATATAGGTTTTTTTTAAAATATAAAAAGTGTATTCTCGTGTTCCCCAGTAGGGCATGGGATGGACAGATTTCTGTGTCTGTATCATTACACAAGTATCTGCTCTGCCTGACCAATACAATTTTTTTTTGTTTCCTTGGAACTCTACACCAATTTATCCAGTGTTAAACGCATCGCATGTAACCACTGAGCCATGGAGGTAGTATTTTTATTGTATATATTAGGTTAATAGACATTGTGTAAAATATTTTTTTTTATATAGGAGGTGTGGAACATTTTGAAGACGGTTGGGCTGGCACTAAAACCTCTGTCAGTGATTGGTCTGTCGCTTTCTACTCAGGAATATTCTCATATTCTGGCTGGTAAGTTCTTTGTCAGCAAGTACCTACTTAATGTAATGCCTTTAATTAATAAAAAAATAATCTTCAAAAACAGAAGTAAAACAGTGTTTCTAAAGGATTTCTCATTATCTCATAAAATATTATAAACGATTAAAATACATTTTTGTATTTTCTTATTGCGCACACCACTCCAATCTCAATCTTAATTAGTACTTAGTCAAATTGATCAAACCAGATCAGTTCCTTACTATCCATATTGCGTTCGGATGGGTCATGGATTCGAAACGTTTATTATTAGAAAAATTGTACATATTTCATTTCGCTTTGATCTATGAACGGTGGTTTGTTACCCGTTCGTAATCTCGATTCTTTTCCTTCCACCTCCTCCGTTTTCATTCCTCCCACCCGTTTAATGCTGTTTTAAGTGACCAGATGTAGAGAAAATGTGTTGATAGAATATTATAGACATATCATCCGAGCGGGAGTACTATCTAATGCACCAATGAACCCTTTTAATTATGAAATACATTAAGTAAGCCTTTTCTTTAAGGAATTACCTAAATTTCATGACGGAAGAGCTCCGGGACCCTTTCGTGAACCTGCCCAGGGCTATCTATATATCTCTGCCGCTGGTCACGGGGATATATGTGTTGGCGAATATCTCGTATCTCGCTGTGCTGGGACCCGTCGGAGTTAGAGCCACTGAAGCCATCGCTGTTGTATGTGAATTCTTTGGATATTTATTATAATCATAAATCAGGGCTGTCCAAGGCAATTGTAGGCAAAATTGTTATTGTTTCTTTTTTATTTTTTTATTTTTTGAATAACAAAATTTAGAAATTTTGTTTTACATTTTTTATTCGAGTTTTTGTAAATTGTAAATATTTTGCGGCTCCTCAATCTATTTATTTTATTTTTATTGGCCCTAGATCATATTATCTAGCTTGGACAACCTTGGTCTTAATGTTAATAGCCTTCACTTCAGGCAGTTTACATACTTTTTGCTTAATTCCAATATTTGACACCGTTATCACTCCCCATGTCTACTTGCCCTTTCCTGGCAATGGCCTCCATCAAAATCATCCATAATTTTTCTTCAATAATTTTTTAAACGATTATATTTTATCACAGTAGCTGGCGGTAAATAATGAATATCGACCTAATTTTTTTTTTTTTTCACATAAAATAATTAAAAATCGATAAGAATTAGCCACTTTTGTTGTCTGTACGTCTTGTATAATTTTTGTGATTTTTTAGATTTTACTGTGTCAATAAAAATGACATTTTAACGCTACTAATGAGTAAACATGTCGTTGAATCACATATCAACCACACAATAGCTCTTTATTAGGAAGTAACTCAACAAAAGAAATGGCAAGGTAAACTGGGAAGAAACAATACAAAGCCTTGCCAAGCAAACATCTATTTCAACTTTATGTCTATATTTAAGGTTTCGATTAAAACAAATGTATTGGATTAAGCCGTTTGTATTTGATTTATGAGACAATATATAGCTGTCTCCTATTGTCAAGGTCTTACAATAATAAGTTCAGATAGCGGTGGTATAGATGTTGTGGTTGTTGTCAAAAAACATATACAGATGAACATAAAACCTCTATTTTAGAAAACAGACCAGTGTATGTACAGGACCAAATGACACAACTGGTTCTTATTTATTTCTCTATTATTACAAAGTTACACAGCCTTACAAACACATTTAAACATACAAATACACATACTTTAAGGCCAATAATGGACTTTTACTATTTTTACAAATAACAAAAACAGTGATTCTCTCGCGCCATGTATAGAAATTTAGACTTAAATATAATTGTAATACAGTGAAACCTCGATGTAACGAAAATAAAAGGAATTTGAAAATATTCGTTATACCAAGTATTCGTTACAATGAAGTTTGTTATATAGAGGTTAGGTTCGACTACGATTCGCTATAACAAGGTATGAAAACTATCTTACGAGGAATTTAACGTATCTGAACCTGTTGAGACGAATTATTGTGGAATTAAGTGGGGATAATTGATAGGATACGTTATGTAAAGTTTTTAGTTGAAAAAAAAATCGTTAAATAGAGGTCCATAATATTTTCTACATACATACATATTGTACATCACACCTCTTTCCCATTGGGATAGGCAGAGATCACGGAATTCCATATGCTCCGATCCTTACATACCACTTTCGCTTCTTCTACTTTCATCAATGCTTTCATACACACTCGACGGCAATGATTAAAAATTCGTTATATCGAGGAACTCGTTATATTAAGGATACACTGTACTTTATGTTTGAAAACAAATTGTAGGACTTTGCGGTGGCAGCTCTTGGGTGGTTGAAATGGGCGATGCCAACACTCGTGGCCATCGCGATCCTCGGCGGCTTATCTGTCCACATAATGACGTCATCGCGCATGTGTTTCGCGGGCGCTAGGAACGGACATATGCCCGAGCTGCTGGCCCACATCAACGTTAAGTGCATGTCGCCGATGCCCTCACTCGTATTCCTGGTATGTCACCTCAAACACAATATATATAACTAGCAATTGCCCCCGCAACCCCCCTTGTGGGTTGAATTTCGTAAAATCCGTTCTTAGCTGACCTCTACTCGGCGAAAGGAATATTCCTACCATATTTCAAGTTGCTACGCCTTATGGTTCCAGAGATATCGTGATGAGTATATATATAGGTGGGAATCTCTTTTATATATATAGATATTATAGAGAGGAAAAATTTGTCTGTTTGTTTGTTACGATTTAACTCAAAAACTACTCGACCGATTTTGAAAATTCTTTCAGTAGAGCAATATTATCAGCGAGTAACATACGATTTGTGTATAGTACATCTACAATGCACTCGTGCGAAGCCGGGGCGCGTTGCTAGTGTGGAGGAAGGGAGGTGTGGTCTTCCTCCAACCTAAAGGGAGGATCCTCGAGCAGTCGAACCACTGACTGGCCAGCCCTAAGGCCCCACTGGTTGATGTCGAGATGTTGTATATATACTTAGCGCGCACAGAAACTTTCTCTCTTCAGAACTCTCCCATTGGGGTAGGCAAAAATCACGGAATTCCATATGTTCTGATGCTTACTTTTCTATCTTATTAGTCTCATATTACCTTCCAGATGCTGATATCTCTAGTAATGCTGATACCCAGCAATCTCACATCGCTGATAACGTACTGTACTGTCGTCGAATCGTTCTTTACACTACTCAGTTGTAGCGCCGTGCTGTGGCTGCGATACAAGAAACCCCATCTCGTGAGACCTATAAAGGTTAGTGAGGCATCGTCTTGATACGAACTAAAATGAGCACACGACATATCGACACCGTTAATTTATATTACGCTAACTTGAAAAAGTATATTTTACGCCAGAAGATATCAAAGAAAAATTATATAATGATAATTTCAAAGTTAAATTATTAGCTGTTAAGCTATACTGTGATAATATTTAAATTATTTTATATAGTTAAAAAGTAATCACAATTTTTCTTTTTAAATCTTCTGGCGTAAAATGTACTTTTTCAAGTTAGTATAGAATCAATTGTTGGTGTCAATGAGATCAATATATAATTTTATATTTAACACAAATCAAATCATTTATTCATTTAGGAAACACATTGTACACTTATGAACTACAATAATTTTTTTTTAATGATTCTAATTTTACTTTTATTGCCAGCTGTTCTCAAATCAAGGGCGTAGGGGTAATATGAATCTATAATAATTATAGGAATATGAAGTACTATAAGTGGTCTTATTGCTAGAGTAGCGGTAGCGACCTCTTACCTTTGGGTGACATAGAAATAACTAAAAGAAATATAAATATTTATTTTATTCTGTTTTTTAGTATTTGTTGTTATAGCGGCAACAGAAATACATCATCTGTGAAAATGTCTACTGTCTAACTATCACGGTTCATGAGAGACAGACAGACAGAAGGACGCGAAGTCTTAGTAATAGTCTCGTTTTACCCTTTGGGTGCGGAACCCTAATTATGGGATAATATATTCCGTGCGTCCGAGATGACATATGTCTATATCCTAAGGCTGAGTCACAGTTGCCATTATATTTAACTTATAAATATTCTATTCACATTATTCGATGCAGTATTAATACTAGCCAGATAAATATGTTACTTTCTCGAAACCGTGCATTTTTAACATAAATGACACCACATTTAAGTTGCTAGCGTGTGAAGGCTCGCTACTACATATAATATCTAAATGAATGATACTCGCAGTGGAAATTTTGTAGACGAGTTGAAGACTACATTTTTAGTGCTTATATGAGTACAATTGATTTCGAACAACGCGAGGTCAGGGCGAATTACTATAAATAGGCAGATTAAGTGGTCTTTTATGTTGATCTTATTGAAGATCATTTCAATCCACTGCATTCGTAGCTTTGTATGTGTATAAGCTTCTTTATTGAAACGGAAACATCAATGATTATACATAAAGAAAGTCATACGTACAATATAATTTCCTTAACTCTTTTACAGCGTATATTTAAAGAAAGTACAAAATTAAAGACGATTGTCGTGGTAGCACCAAACCGACACCAAAAAGCCACCTGATGTCCTACAAAACATCTTGCTGACAAATTCCCCCTTCCCTTTGTACATTCAATGGTGCTGTCGCGAAAAGGGTTTATCTACCTCCACAACTCCTTCCGATCGGAAGTCGGAAGTCCGGACTAGTGAGAAATATTTTTGAAACAGAAATGGATGTCTCTGTATTTTCATTAAAGTATCACTTATTCTACTCGTTTTAAAAGCGAGTTGAATAAGACTTACCTTCACCTTATTTTTATTATCTATGGGAGGGAAATGCTCTAGTGACTAGTCTATACTTATCTTCAGAATCAAATATAAATGAGTCTATATATGCTGTAACTTTTCGTCCATAAAATTAGATAGCATAAGTACACAACCGACAGCTGTCACCCTTAGTCTGCCCGTGACCATGGTTCGCACATGAAAAAATAGCGTTTAATTCAAAAAAAGTATTTCATTTAAATGTGTGATACACGCTTTAATAAAGGATTATTTGTAGGTATCTCTCTGGATGCCGGTTGTGTTCGTGACTGTACTACTGATACTGATGATAGTTCCTATACTGAGCGAGCCGGTGGCCGTGATCGCGGGCGCTTCGATCACACTAGCTGGGGTGCCTGTGTACTTCCTGCTCGTGCGAGAACAGCCTACATACCTCGCGGATATATCGAGTAAGTGTTAATGCATCTCATAAATAAAATAAATTAAAACAAATCTTTTATTTTTCCTTACTATTTACACACAGGTTCATTATGAGACTATTTAATGTTGTACTGTTAAAGTTTTATTAAATGTTAATTATTGTTTACAGCTTTTTCGAATATCGTTTATGTTTGAGGGCCAAGCACGAACAATTTGCGAGACTGTACTCGTATCATCAATCTGCCATTTGTTTACAATATTAATTGATTCTTCATAGATTATGTAACTTACAGATTTTCGATACGAATACACTTTCACAAATTGTCTTTTATTTATGACTAAATTTACCTAAATTATGAAATATTTTTTCAGCTAAATTCACGCACGGGTGTCAGAAACTATTCTTGTCAGCGGTGGAAGATAAAGAAGAGTAAAATAATTATAGAATAATGAGACTTTTGTGGTTCTTTTAAATTGTTACAATGCTTTAAATATGAGACAATATGATATGTAATAATTTAGTCAAGATGAGCGACTCATTGCATGAATTATGTATATATTACTGTAGAGGCCCAAACTTTGTTCAATCCTAAGATTTACCAACTGTTAATGCTAAAAGTCCGGAATGTGTGATGTGCCAAAACAAACCAACCATTATCAATAAAACTTAGCATGTATTAAACTCTAATAGTGAAAGCCCGAAAAATCCTCTCTCGCTTTTTCACCGACTCATGTTGGTAAATACTAAGATTCATCGGTATATTTACCATAATATGTTTATCGGGTTGTTTTTTAAAGGATCATTAATAATGTAAGTATAACTAGACATATAAGGTATTAAAACGAATCACAGAAGTTTTCAGTTGAGGCTAAACTTATTTATATTATTATAAGTGCGTAATAAATGTGCCATTGTATAGTTAACTTAGCGTTATCAATTAAGGCTATTTTCTATTACTATTGCTATACAATAACATGCTTTTGAATTCTCATTTTAGTAATGTTGTTATTTAGTTTTGTGAATATCTGCATTAACTCGAATTTGACCTGTCAGTGCCTTACGCAGTAGTTTGTGAATATTATAATGATAAGGTAATACTCTGATGTTAGTAAACTATATCTTGTATCATTATTTCGCCGGTCTCTACGTATAGTTATCGTTACGTAAAAATAACGTTGGCCTATAAGTTGCGTAGTGAGCGATTTCTCGACCAAATTGGTGGTATGAAGAGGGCGGGGCAACGCTCCGCCAGTGTGTGTGTGCGCGCACGCTATTGGTTAATGGTACAGTCGCACACACAACCTTATTTGCACGACGATGGTTTTAAAAAGGAAGGAACAAATGATTTATAGTATTTATTGTTTTATGTAGAAAGAAGCAGAAAAAAAGCAGTGGATAATTTAAAACAATTTAATAAACGGTCTGCAAAACATCGAACATTTCTGAGAATTCTGTGAGACGTGTCGTAAAAGATGCGAAAAGTTCTGAACTACTCGCAGTTTACAGAATTACTTGTCACCCTTAGCTTACGTTTTCTTGTAACAACAAACCTCTTCCAAATTACTAAGTAACTAATAAAGTACCTATTATGCTTATACAATAAAAACTATAGCCTAGTACTTTAGAACGCGACTGTACCCGTGCGCAGACGCATCCTCTCCACTGTGGCTCAGCGATCTTTTTGCGTATAAAGACATTACAAAAACTACGGTTTATTTTTCGAGCTTTGTACGTAGGGACCGTCGATTGGGATTATTATTATTAACTTATTCACCTAAATACTCCTACAAGAAAACTGTTACTGTTTTAAGGATTTTTTTAAAAATAGATATGTTTGTTCATAGACTGTATAGTAACAAAATCCAAGGAGATCATACTAACTAGTTTTTTATATTTTTAATGATATTGCTATTTTCTTTGTGTGTATGTATTAATGTTTGTATGTATAACTTTCGCAAAATCCCACGAAATCATGATAGATCTCAATATCCATATTTATTCATGTCAAATAAATAGATTTTCTTTAGTAAATATGCGGAATAGAGAACACGTGGTTTCATGGTATTCCTAGATATTTCACGAAATCCCCGGTGTTTTTTTCCAACAGATTATAGCTTTAGTATTTACAAATAGAATGTATTCATGTAGACTTTTGTATTCTCAGAGGAATAGTAGGAAATGCATGTTAAAACAATATCTTACAATTAGGTTAGATCAACCTTAATTCAAATTAAGGATGTACAAAATGAATTACATGAAATATCTTGGTGTTGTTTGATTATTAATAAACATAATATGGTGTATCCATTATACTCTTTCGTGTAAGACAGAGATTTCGAATTTTCTCATTAAAAGCTTTTCTAGTTAAGCCATTGTATTTCTGAGACATTTATTCGGGTTTTTAACATCCCCGAGTTCAATCCAGTCGTAGTTTGTAAGGTTGTTTCTTATTAAATTAATTTATAATTATTCAAAGACTTGAGACCAGGGCCGAATTTAGAGGTTTTTCAAATAAAATGAACAATTATTCGCTCCCCTAAATCCGGCCCTGCCTGAGAGGCTCTAGGAAGAATAACTTGCGAGCTTCGATCAACAATATACTAGATATCGGGTCGACGCAAAAAATCCGTGCCGGTAAATATCGGCTCACTTGAAATGTGAGAGTCTATTTTGTTTAGTTCTCTTCAAGCACGGCCAATATTAAGACGTTTCACAATGACGCAGTTTGTCTTCAAAAATTGCGAAAATAATTCCCGAAAAAACTATTTTACGCACAGAGTCTTATTTTTGGTTAGTACATATAAAATAAGATATATTTTAAGCTTTTAAACTAACAAATAATTCAAAATTTGAACAAAATTATCTGTTTTAAATCAACGCTACAAATGTTTGGCCAAGGTTGGCCAACACATGCGCAAACTATTGTGTAACAGAATAGTGGATGCATGGAGTAGATTTGTACTGAAATAATCCTTACTATCTTAGGATAAGCATCCTTAGTAATATTATAAATGCGAAAGTGATATTTTTGTTTGTTACGCTTTCACGCTAAAACGGAAAAGAAAACATTCCAATCTGTATGTTCATTTTGCGGATATTATTATTTAACATACTGTTACGGAGACAGGCTGAAGAAAGTTCGAGAAACATTTCTGGTATATTTCAGTCACTTAGAGACGTTTTCAGCAAGCTGACATACGATTTCAGGCCGTTTTAAGGCAGTATCTATCAAATAGCAAAAGTTCGGAAAGCGATACCAAGCGATCAACTTCTGCGATTTACGAGAGATCCGAGTGCGATAGTTCAAGAGCCAGAAGAGTACATATAAGAGTCAGTGTTTTGTGCGCAGTGTAATTGTAGTTTTTTGTTTTAGTTTCGTTTTTCTCTAATTGTAGTAGTGTAATTTTTAATTAATTCATTATTTTATTTATTTTCTTTTGTGTTGTTTTTATAAATAAATCCTCAGTGTATAAGAGCGGCGTTTATTAATCCCGAACCATTATAGCTCGTAACAATACGAATTACAATTTATATAAAACATTATATAGTTTACGTTTCATGTTGATATATTATTTTGTACCCTATTAGATACATGATAATTTACACATTGGTGTTTCATAAACTATACTAATAATACCAAAGTCTTCGAAGTTAGTCAAGTGTGTATGTATAATACATAGATATGTATATATATATTTTGGTAACAAATAAAATCATATTTCGACTTCACTCTTTTCTTTGTTCCCATTGAGCAGTGTCATTTTTTCAAAATTTGACAAGGGGCGTGGTTTAAATAACAGGTTACTTTTTTCGTGAATTTTGTATGCGACCTGAAGTCTATTTAATACTATGTCAATGCTTGCGAGAAAGTATTCGTATCGTCAATGTTGTATGAAACTTCACTTGATTCCTCATATAACTGACAGATTGACGATACGAATGCTTTCTCATAAGTTATTCTTGCTGCTTCTAGAGCCTTTGATTCTTTATAGCTTTCAAATGTGTTTTTGTTATTATTATTGTAGATCAATTTGCATATATCCCTGTTATTATTTAACCCTCATTTAAATACAGTAGAACTCCAATTATCCGAATTAATGGGGACCGGGACCCATTCGGATAATCAAATATTCGGATAATCGGATTTTTTTAAAAAAAATTGCCATTGGAGAGAATAAAAGGTACGTTTTGATATTGCACTATTTTTTTATTGAATTAAATGAAAGAAACATGAAATTTTCACAAGTTTTAAATATAAATAAAATATACTTATGTGCAAGTTTAGAAATAAAAATCATTGTTTTTTAAACATCTCCGTTAATGTAAGCTGTTTTGCGGTTTCGATTCGATTCGGATAATCGGCGATTCGGATAGTCGGATTTCGGATAATTGGAGTTCTACTGTAATGTATTTCGAGCATTTTTATATTTATCTAAAATTTTATGTATTTAATTCGATTTTAAGATCCCGCTTAGCGCCTTACCTTGTTTGTTATACCTGTTTAACATTAAATATTCATCATATTTTGATGTATATAATTATGTATCTATCATAGCAATTATAATAAATCTTGTATTAAATATACGAGCTGGTTCCGTACCACGGTATCTAAGAGGGAGCATGACAGCGCGATACATTTTGTATAGCTCTATCTCGCTCCGTTCTTAACGATTCTGCATAAATATTGCTTAAAGGTAAGATCTCTGTTAGATTTTTAATAGCTCATCTTTTTCACGCTATTTTTGAAGCTTTCTTATTGTTAGTCGCAATAGTACACGTATATATAAAATAATTCATTCTATTACATATAGGTGTCAGTTTTTTTAATGAAATATGGTAAATTGGTCGATAAAAATAAAATAGATTTAGTTTATTGTCGTTAATGAATTTATCTTTGTAGCATTTATATTTAGTAATTTGTGTGCCATTGTTGCAATGTTAATTGTTTTAGCTATATAATGTTATTTTGTGCCAAATGGTTGACCTGTTGCTTTTTTTACAATAAACTTTCTAAGATTTTGAATCTTTTTATTATTTTTATAAAATCTGAATCGGACATTGCTTATCTGAATTAATTATAATTACAGTACATTATAATATAGGAAAGAATATATAAATTTAACATCATGTAGGCCTTATAAATAGTATAGTTTATATACGACAGTTTCGTGAATCAAAATATTTTTTTAGAAAGACGATCATAATATAATAAAATCAAAAATAGAATATTAGTAAAGCAGGTCTGCTTATTAATCTAGAATTGCATCTGGAAGCTATTAATAATATACCTATACTAGTATACATACATAGGTATATGAAATGGCGAAAAAAAGGCTTACAGTGTTATCAGAGATTAATTAATTATTTTTAACAAACCAATTTCTGAACTTATCAGAAATTTTCAAATTGGTCATTTGTATAGTTTATTTGGTCACATGACTCTTTTCACTGTGGATTATGAAGCACGTAGCTTTTTTGGTCTCTATTTTGTGTATATGGAAGGTAAAACGCCATTTCAGCACCTTAGTTATAAATCTTAACAAATAATTTATACAATACCTTATAACAAATAATTTGTGCTATTTGGGCAAAGAGAAAATTTATTTTGGCTTTTAATTCTCTATCATCCTATCCAAAAAGACTTGCCACCTCATAACTGGCCATATTATGTGCATAATATTAAATTTTGTTATAGAGATAACCTACTCTATAAATTGACGAAGGACCAGTTTAATTCTCAAGGACAAATGTTTGATAGGGCATAGAACCTTGATATTTTTAACATTTTGTGAAATCTCATGCGTCACCAGTGAAATGTAATTCACTTTTTTATAGAGCAATGCATCCCGTTCACACTTCAGCAACATATCACATGAGTTCACGACTCCTGGCGATGAGATAGGACCCATGCTCCCTGATGAAGGGTTCCAGGCTTCAACGGTCATCGCCGGTCTCATGCCTGATTCATTTGGAGAAATGTTCAACTTTCTAGATGGAGATAGTTTTGGAATTGGTTTGTAGATTTAAGATTATGTTGCAGCAGGTCAATGGTGGTTAGGGTTACTTAGTAACCATTGCAGTGAAACCCAGATCTTATATAATAACTAGCTGAACCGGCAAACTTTGTACTGTCTAACAGTCAATGAATGTCGTGTTAACTTTTAGCGTGATCAGCACTTTATGACTTTTCAAAGTTTACTTTAACAGCAAAGGGGCCTTACGCGGTAGGGTGATTACTGATTAGTAATCTCAAGCGCCCATGCAAGTCTCCATGACAAAGCTGACTTAAGTTTAATTTAAATACAACTAGCAATTGCATGTGCCGCAGCTACCAATAATCACACATATATTTTAAATATTTACTTAACTGATTAAACCGGCCATGTATCATATATAATTGTATTTTTTCTTCTCAGGTCCAATGCATGAGTTCGTTTACGGTTGGCAAGCTATAGTGAACACTATGAGTATGAAGAATAACGTTGAAGTTCGGAAACGAGCTGGCCTACAACGTTTCGCTCTAGCGGGTATCAATGGCATTACCCTGATATCACATATTGGTGCTACTGAGATTATGATCAATGGAACCAGGACGTACTGCTTCGGTGGTGTTTCGAGACCACCCGGTAGGAGGAGTGTTATATGTAAGGTAAATATCATCTGGTATATGTCCATATCCTTGACGCGCACGACTATTCAGTGCAAGTTAAGCTAACAATAATAATACCTAGTTGGAAAGAGATGACTTTTTTATGTCTCGAACTTATTAGAGAAGATTGCAAGTGAAGACATAAGCCTCTATGACGTGTCCTTGGTTGCAACCATCTTCCTGTAAATTATTGTTGTCGATGAATGTTAAACAATTTGATGTGATATAATAACGTGTGTCTTTACTAAGGTTATTTGAGTTAGCCCAAGAATTATGATATTTTTAGGGTGCAATGTATCAAGAAGGGCGCTTTTCATGCAAAGTGCCGTACTTAAGGTACCCTACAGTACTTGGTTATAATTATTGCATTGAAAAATATGCTGCAGTCAGTTCATTAGATGGGACATATAAAAGTAAGTATTCAATATTTTATATAAAAAGTAGATATTAAAATCTTAAAATAAACAAAGAATACCCTCGTAATTATTATAAACCTAATGACTGCTTATTTTTGAATATACAACAACAGCAACATACTGCGCTCGCGGCGAATCGGTACCGAAATTCCATTATGACTATATTTGCGAACGAAGGGACATTAAGATCAAACGCGTCAACCTGACTGATCCCAATGAAAGGTTCAACAGACGGAACCCAGTCGTCAGAAGAGCTGAGTACTATCGCGCTCCCTATGACATTCTCAAAGCGTGCCCGGATTGGTAAGCTTCTATCTTTAGATTAATAATAATTGGTCTCCGCGCGCTACGACTAGATACCGTCGGCGGCTTGACAAATGGGGCAACAAATACTACGCCGTACCGCCGAAGCAAAATGCCGGTTTGCGTAGTCAAACTATAAAAATAAAAATAATACTACAAGTAATAAGAAAGATACTGGCATCACATACCATCAGTAAGTATTGTATAAATCTTCATCACAGTAAAATAATATAACCCTAAAATCTCAGTGTTTTACACACACTACAATATTGAGTTGCCGCATTCAGCAACCTATATTTTCTTTATAGCGTGGTATCTAGTCGTAGCGCGCGGAGACCAATTATTAATCTAAGCTTCTATCTTTCCATACATATGTAAGTGGCTAGACGGAATTGATTTTGATTGAAGGTGATCAATCCTTTGAATGTCTTTTTATTTCTCTGATGGTTCTAAACGTAAGTCACGAAGGTAATTCTATAAAACTGAAGCCTATATTAAACAGCCATATTTAAAATTGTAATCTTGCTTTTAGTTTAAAATATACACACGAAAGCTTTTACTTAACAAGAATTTCCCAGGTACGGTTGTAATCTTCGGATATCACCAGAGTCCCTTCACCATGATATACCGACTGGTTTGCTAGACGCCAATGAAACGGCATTTGTGGGCCACGGTGGCAAATATTGGTTGTCACTTTACTATACTCAGGTAAGTATTTCACTAGCTGTTAAATATAATCACTATTTAAATTTAAGAAGAGCAATAGTCGCCCAGGATCATATGAACCTAAAGGTAAAATACAGTCGGTTAAGATTATGACAACAATTCCTTTTTTTAATTATGTAAGGCTTACTGCCGAATTCTCGAACGCTAATCAACATTGAGGTGTACTTAAAAGTATCTCTAACTATTTCATTACGAAGGTAAAACGAAAGACAGAAACATTTTAAGAAGCCCTCAAATTTTGATTATTGTTTCAGTATTCCGCGGTTAGCTGACCTAAATAGTTCAAAAGTTTAATTAAAGTGAAAAAACACAGCATATTTTCGAAGACAGCAGACGAATAATGGTACATTTAGTTATTTCTCCAAAGTACGAAGAATAAAGTCGAATGTAAAGTAGATATTACGGAGTAGTCACTTTATTCTCCGGATAAGTCTATGTAACATCCGATAATAAAATATGAAAAGCTAAGGTTTAGTGCGAGCTATCATGTTTCATGTTATTAAATTTTTCTAGTTATCGACTTACGCAATATACTTCCAAGCTCATGGAGAGTATCCTTGGCAGTCTAATAGACCAATTGTTTCTATTGATAAAGGTAAGCAAAAAAAAATGAGAAAGTCTACAAGACATCTCGCCGATTATTATTCCATTTTCCTTTTCATTGGATATCAAGGGTATATATATACGAGTATATGAACTTAGGAGCTAACAATTGTAGATACAAGGGCGGCAGTATTGATATATAAAATCCACTGCTGTGGATTAAAACTAAACAAAAATATCATATTTGATATCTTAATTAATTTAAAGGTAACCACAGTTCTGCGGATATAAAATGATTGTATAAGAATAGAAAGAAGTCACTTCCATACATACTTTTCTGTTCACAACACGTTAAATGCTAACCGAATTCGTACTTGTCTACAATAGATCATCAGAAGCTATTTATTTGGTATAAACAATAATAAAGAACGTAGTTATGTCCTGTGAACATTTTGTCTCTAGGTGGCATTTGGGAACAACTCCTAAAAGCCAACATTGGTCCAGACATGAATCTACATTATAATTTGAATGGTATATACAACCGCTACCCTGGCGGCGTCATGATGCCTGACATCATGAGAAACGAAGGACAGGTAACACCATATTTTATGTTATAAGAATGTTAAATTTATGTTAAACGGCTAGACTTTTTGTTAACATAGGGAACAATCTTTGCATGTGACTATTTTCACAATTAATGGGGTTAAGATATCAAAGTGGAAGGAAAGGAAATATAAAAGTTCCGTCCGAGCAACAAACATTTTTTTCTAAAAGGTAACAAGTAAATAGGTAGGTACCACATCACTGACTACATGGCATCATTGAGTGAGAACACTACACATTACTGTAGACACGTACATATATCCTAATAAAAACTCGTGATAAGCATTAAGCACCCTTCAGGAGCATACTGCATGCAGGCATCGGAAATATATATCTCTTTTATGTGTAAGATTATTATGTAGGTACCTTGTCATTGGCACAGGGTCGCCATTGACCATCCGCATCTTATAAAATAAAAAATACGTCATCATTACTTAATGTATAATGGCTGATTCTGAAATTGGTGACAGTCTCCAAAGTAAATAAATAATTAGACATCAGTTTAGTTATAATAATATTCACGTTGCAGGTTCAACCAGCAAATTTTAGAACCGAGACTCGAGATGGCGCACCAGAAGACATCCTTCTGAATTCACGTTTACCGGGAGATGGATCGGGTAAAGTTTCACTTATATAATATTTACGTAAATCATATTATTTTAGATATCATAAGTAATATTATCCAATTGCTACTTGCAATATGGCTGTATGTTTGCAACTAGTTCCCTGGGGCCTGGACACAGTGAGTAATCATCAATTTTGACTTACAGGTTCAGACGGAAGCTACAAATTCATTCATGATTCACAGATTCAAGGAAACTTCGAACACGGGAAAAACTTAAAATAATTTATTCATGTGTATTGACTCACAATAAATTTATATAAATACAAAGAACTATTTTCTTAAATTCCCTTTCGATTTTTTTCTCTAAGGGGATGGATTAAAAATAAATTAACTGGTTTGATTTCGGGTTAAGGAAATTGATCTTTAAAACAACTTTTATCAAAGCAATGGCAAAGGGTAGAACTACCCTTTGCCGATTGCCCTTCAGGGCCCAGTTGAAAAGTTCAGGATATATCTATAAAAATATATACAGGATATTATTTGAGTGTCTTTTTTGTCCATTCTTAGAGCGAAAAATTCTAAGCTCATTGTAAATTGTGATGTTTTTAGCTGATTAAGTCATTAATTATTTTCAAATGAAATACCTAAGTAATAACTATTTATGAGTTAAATAGTTGAGATTTAATCTATTTTAGGTGGCTGATCGTAAACGTAACGTAACTCGTTGGCGCTTTCGGTAGAACACCTGCCGTGCGAATTGATGGGTCCTGGGTTCGAATCCCACCGGGACAACATGTTTATAATTTTCTGTAAGCATGTTTTCCCCACGTCTGGTAACTTCGGGCATCGATCGGGTGGGAAGAATATCGAAATTCCGACCGGGTAAACTGTAAACCTCCTTTCATAGATGGAAAAACCGTGAAGTGCACATTGAGCGTTTCGGTTTCAGTCTATGGATTTCCGAATGATCGAAGTAAAAAGTAGGTAGACAGCGCATCATTGATTGATATTCTGTGGCTGAGGTATCACCTACCATCAAGTGAACCTCATGCTCGTCTGTATATATCCAAAATAAAAAAATAAAATATTTATTTATTAATAAGTAGACAATTATGGCGGAAACATACTATCAAAACGCGACACCACGCCACGTCATCTGACGCTGACAGTACTATAGTGTACCCGCAACTGCAAGTGCTATAGTCCGCGCGGAAGTGCTAGTCTCCGCCTGAGGTATGTGAGCGGTGAGATAAAATTTAATTAACACTGTGTGTTTTGCTTAGCCCGGAAATAGAAAATATCATTTTATAATTTAACCGAAACATTAATTAAGACAGTTTCTAACATAGTTATCCGGAGATTTATCTGTTCTCAAATATCTCGTGCGTGTCTTGAAAATACGCGCCCTCCCCCGTCTCACCGTTCCCATACCTCAGGCGGAGACTAGCACTTCCGCGCGGACTATAATAATAATCAATCCCATACATATAATAGGCTCAGAAACATATGTATATAAAACACGCCACGTGATCACACGCACCCCCACGCGATAACATCCAGTCTAACATCGGACCAAGAATCAAGATTCTTGTAGAGATGTAGGTAATGTCGTGTGGCGTGTTGTATGTTGGCACAATTCGCATCGGGTGTCGACACGTCACATCGCGTAGCGTTGTCATAGTATGTTTGGTTTTCATTTTTCAATCCCGACCCAAAACGTATCATTAGTCTGTTGAACTGCTGAAGTTTGACTGTTTAGTATAATCTGTAAACGTTAATCTGTGACATCGCCTGACATCTTTCTTTGTGCAATTTCTTCGGATCGCTCGTGTACAATCCCGTTATTTCGCTTTCGTAATTTGCTTCAACAAAGGCTCCAACGAAGCTTTAACAATTTGCGACGGTGAAGTGATTTATGTTCATCACGACACGGGACGCTGGCGACTGTATGCGTTTCTAATATCGTGCTAAAATAAAATATTGTGATAGTATTTATCGATTAACCTTCTTCAACATATTGTTTTTATGCTGTTTATTTATTAGTGCTGTTTGGTGACCTGGAGCCAGCAGCAGGATTTTTGTGTGGAAGTGCAACTCAAGGTACGTGAGAGGCTTGGGGAATAAAATAACTAAACTTGTGAGACTAGTAATGATTTCTTTTAAACGCGATCTAATTATATATCGCAAATATTTAATGGTCTGTTTAAAAATCTCAGTTTTATCTCAGGTAAGTACCAATATCGAAACATACAAACATGCGATTAACTGTTATTGAGTTGAGCTCTACGAGGCATGAAAGGTAGCGAAGTTTTATCAGTGACACGAAATCTGGTTCGATGCATTGTGAAAGATATAAAATTAAAGAAATTTAAAAGTATTTTTTAAACTGTTCATTTTATGTAACAGATGATACTTGAAATATAATAATAATGAAGAATGAGTACTAAACAGTGCAATTTAGCAATTGAGAGACACTGATCAGGTTGATTGATTGCAATTCTCTTGTTGCTGAGGTCATAATTGACTACAAGTGTAAATTAATTCAACCCAAATGGCCTATGATAGTATACTTTTACATAACAACTCTGTAGATCTAGTATCTGATTGTTGATTTGTGACTACTTGTTTCCTACATTAATTTTGTATGTATCCCAGTAAGATATGGGCCATTCAATTTGTTATTTAAAATAAATAAATTTGATCAATAGAACAATAATTAATTATTGTATCTCTTAAAAGGAAATCAAACTCATGTCTGGGTTGCGCTGCGGGTTTATTTCTCTCTTGAAATAACATAGTGTAGTAAAAGATGTCCAAGCTTTATAATCTGCTTAGATTGTTTGTTTCTGTTACCAAGATAAAATGAAAAAATGATAATTAGTACCATAAGAGATCTGTTTATTTGTTTTGTGTTAATTCTTTTATAAAATTCTGAATTAATACCGAGACTTGTGTTTATGGGTTGATAATTTTAGATTTTTGAAATAGATTTTTGCAAAAGCTTCTTTTAGCTCTGTCATTGTGTTTCAAATCTTCCTAGCAGCAGAGTTATTGGTGCCTTATGTTCTCAATACCATCACAAGGGTATCAATTTTTGCTCCTCACCTCTCACATGATATTATATATAACTAGATTGTTCTCAAAAGTCTCATGTTAAGCTTGGAGATAAACTTATGCATTGACTCTTCTGTATACTCAATAGTTCATCCATTAATAAAGGTTTTATTTTTAATTTAATAACTAGCACTTACCAAATAAGTACTAAGAGCACATGCAATCTAGCCTATCACTTAAGGCTAATGAACAGTTTATTTCTATCCTAAATTAACTAGAAAATATATTTTTACTAAGATGATGTCCTTTAACACTTTTCTCACATCATAGGGGAACACATATTTATTGTGTTCCTTGCAAAGCACTACACTTTTTCACTGTCACTATACACTAACTCGAAGGGTTTTGTCCTTTTAAGCCTTCGCACTAGGTCTGTGTGGTCAAGGAGCTGGATGGCCTCGATATTCACATGATGGTGAAGTCTCTTCTGGTGGACTTCGGCAGTTTTTTTAATTATGGATGCGACAAACTCCACCTTCAGATTTCGGTGGATGTCGTCATTCCTAATGTACCAAGGGGCACTTATAATTTCCCTCAGTACCTTGTTTTGGAAAGTTTGTATCATTTTAATATTACTTTGTTTGGCACAACCCCACAATTGAATGCCATATGTCCACACTGGCATCAGGACCTGTTTATAAATTAATAATTTGTTTTGTACTGACACTGGTGAGTTTCTACTCAAGAGCCAGTACAACTTTTTGAATCGAATCTCTAATTCGTCTCTTTTTTTCTTGACATGAGCTTTCCAGCGTAGCTTCGCATCAAGAGTAATACCCAGGTATTTTGCTGTGTTCTCATAGGGAATTTGTTGAGAATCGACAAATATCGGATAATATTCTTCTTTTTTATTAGTAAAATTGAGGTGTATGGATTTCGATTCATTTAGTTTAATTCGCCACCTTTTGGTCCATTGTATGATACTATTAATTGCTTCTTGCACATTTCTCGCTGCTATTTCATGGTTATCACCAACAGCTATTATAGCAGTATCATCTGCAAATGTAGCAATTGTATTATTACCTAGTTTTGGTATGTCACAGGTGTAGAGTAGGTACAAGATTGGTCCCAATACGCTACCCTGTGGTACATCAGCTTTTATTATCTTTAAGTTTGAGTAACAATCTCCTTCTCTTATTCTAAAAAATCTATCAGTCATATAGGATTCTATGATATCTGAAAATTATATAGGAAGAACCTTTTTTAATTTGCATATAAGGCCTTGATGCCAGACTTTATCAAAAGCTTGAGCCACATCAAGAAATACTGTAGAACAGACCTTTTTTTCTTCTAGAGCTCTTTCAATAATATTTGTGATTCTATGGACTTGATCAATTGTCAAGTGTTTTTCTCTAAAGCCGAACTGGTGGTCAGGAATTAAATGTTTGTCTTCTATTATTGGTTTTAGTCTTTTCAGAAGCAATTTCTCAAGTAATTTTGACATGATTGGCAATAAAGATATGGGCCTGTATGACTTCATGGCTTCATGTGGAGTTTTCCCCGGTTTCAGTGTCATAATTACATCAGCGACTTTCCAAACGCTAGGAATATATTTTAGCCTAAATGATGCATTAATCAAGGTAATAATTTTAATTATAGCTTTACGTGGAAGTTGTTGTAGTATTCAACCAGTAATTAAGTCATACCCTGGTGCTTTTCTTGAATTTATATTATATTTTATTTCTAGGAAGACTTCTTTAGGGGTTACAAGTTTGATGGGAGTATTATCATTAGGCCCTAAAGAACCATTGTCCACCGTCGTCGAGTTAGCTGCATTTTCTAAATTTGGGTGGAATATTTTCTCTAGATGCTGGGCGAATGTTTCAGCTTTTTGGTCATTAGTGAGGCCCATTTACCACTATCCATCTTGATAGGGGGAATTTGGGATATAGGTTTATTTACATCTTTGACTGCTCTCCATAATTAATAGTTTGAATAGCTGTTGGAAGAAAGATTTTTCAGTTTTAAGATGCATCATTGAAGCTTTTGATATGTCTTCTCAATGTTTTTGTTAGATTGTTTAGATGTCTTTTATCCTGTGGAGAACGAGTTTTCTTACGTTGTTTTCTTTTTGCATTTAATATATTAATTATGTTTTCGGGGCATCTATGTTCATATAATTTTCTTTTTGTACTGGGCGTACTTTGCCAAGCTGAATTCTGTATATCAGTTACTAGCAAAACGCCCCGGCTTCGCACGGGTGCAATTTAGATGAAAATAAGTTACACGCTGATAATGTAGCTTTCTAATGGTGAAAGAATTTTTAAAATCGGTCAAGTATTTTTTGTATTAAATCGTAACAAAACCACAAAAATTGAAGAAAATGACAAAGTATATACAATACTACCCCTCGCAGCATTGCTCGCTGCGCTGCGCTGCTTGAAGCCGCACCGGCCGTAAACATAACGGTGACATGACTGTAATAGTTAGAGATATGCTGCCGCTGATTTTTTGTAGATAATGGTGTGTTCTAAAAAAATGTAGTATCATTTTGTTCTATCATCAATAGTTTTCGCAGCGCACGCGATGTAAGGTAGTTTTTTGATATTTTTTTCACACCTTGGATTACGTTATCGTAATTTTAGTAAGGATGCCTATTTTTTTTGAAAATGAAATATAGCCTATGTTACTCAGAAATGATGTAGCTTTCCAACAGTGAAAGAATTTTTCAAATCTGCCAAGTAGTTTCGGAGCCTATTCAATTCATACAAACAAACAAACAAACAAAAAATCAAACCTTTCCTCTTTATAATATTAGTATAGACAAACTTCTCTACTTCTCAGTCTAATTGTTCTTCTTCTTTCAGGGGTACATTGAGCTTTATACTGTTTTCTAAAATAATTTTGAATTTACTCCAGTCTGTATTCTTATTAACAAGACCAAGGTTATATTCTTTAAAAATGATGTCCTGACTTAGTTTCATTACGATTGGTGAATGAGCTGAGTTCAAGTGGAAACATTGTTCAATTTCAAGGTGGTTTTTTGGTATGTTCTTGTATATGAAGAAGTCTATAAGGTCTGGTATTTTGTTCATGTCTGTAGGCCAATAGGTCGGCTTACCTGTTGATAAAACATCAGACTTAGTTTCTTTTATAGCATGTAGTAGTTCTTTACCCTTGACAGTGGTTAATCTTGAACCCCAGTATACATTTTTTGCATTGAAGTCACCTTCGATTATAAATCTATTGCCATATTGTTGTATAAATTCTTTGTAGTACTCTCTTTTTAGGGAATATCTAGGTGGAAAATAGATGGCTACTATCGTAAATGGATATTTCTTCGTTTTTATTTCTACAGATATGGCCTGAACTTCTTGTGATTCAAGTTTACTCTCTTGGCAGTGATGGATCTTTTCTTTTATTACTATGGTACTACCTCCTCTAGCTCGGTTGTCTGGATGTATAGCATGGTAGACGTTATATCCTCTAAACTTAACAAAGCTCTGTTTTGTGAAGTGTGTTTCTGAAATGAGACATATGTCAATATTTTCTTTGTCTTGGATTATTTGGAGTTCTTTTTCATGCTGCAACAAGCCATTGCAGTTCCATGCAATATTTTTTAAGGTATTGTTAATCATTTTTTGGCTTTAATCGCAGCATTGTTTTTGCTGTTTTCCAATCTACGAAGTCGCTCAGAAAATGAAACTAATCGATTTAGTATTTCATCCAGTTTTGACTCGTAGATATCTCTGTTTTGGGTCTCATTTTTCTTTAATGAAGCACCCTTTGAGGCTATTTGAGCATAGGTATGTGCATTACTGTTTTTTTGAGGAACATGATGAGAACTCAATACGTCATTGCTTTCTTTAACCATAGCATAGTTTAAAGTGATCGTCTGTGCTTTTGAAGTCGTTGGCTTCTTTTGTTGTCTATTCTTGATAGCTTGCATTTCTTTAGCTACCGTACAGCCTCTATAACTAGCTAGATGTGCTCCACCACAGTGAACACATTTTGGTTTTTCTTCAGATGTTTTCTTGCAATTCTTTGTTAAGTGCTTACTGGTGCATTTTACACACCTTGGTTCTTTTGAGCAGTAACCTTGCGTGTGTCCATATGCCTGGCATCTTTTGCACTGAGGTACAAGTTTGGTCGATTTGATGGCATGAATCTCAACCTTACACCCAAGTATAGAAGTAATGTTGCATATTTTGCTAATTTCTTCTTCATTTTCAAATGTCAACATAAACATATTAAGCGGCTCCTTCTTGCGATAGCTAATTTTATTAGCTGCATCCTTTATTTTAAAACCTCTTTCTTTTAAATCTTCTATTATTCTGGCTGGCTCACATGTAAAGTGCAGCTTTTTAGCTATAACTCTAACAGGTCGCTCCTGCTTATTTTCATAAGAGTTCCAGAGCAGCTTGTTTTCGTTTAAAATTTTAGTAATTTATCTGTACAATTCCCCGTCAATTGCGTTGATTTTTCCATTTTGACCATTCAACATTTTTACTGTAAACTGGGTTTTTTCCAGACGTTGGGAAATAAGGTCGTAAAATGAATGATAGTTTGTAATACCATGGGGGTTTTGGTGAATTCTTAACCTTTTCTTTATATTTAATATTTTCACAATTTCTCTCGGTTTCTTCCTGTGGGGCCTGGGTCGGTGATGTGTTCAATTTTCTCTTTTTCCTTGTTTTAGCTCTTATCCACCCCGTTTCTCTAGCTAACTCCTCCTCATCCGTGCTATATTCTTGACGTTGAGGTGGATCGTTTGAAGCTTTACTGGCATCAGAACACACGTTAGAAGCAGTGTGTTGTTCTTTTAGGGTTTTTAGATCCTGTTGCAGAGATTCTATTTTGGCTTGAAGTTCTTTAACAACACCTGTAGTTGACTTCTCAGATCTTTTTCTTCACAGAGTCGTTTATATAAGAATCGCTCTGTTTCAGTTACTAAATTGATTGTACTACAGCCTGGGGAGGCCATTGTAAAATTCATATAGGTCTTTAATATGAATTATTATTTATAATATTATGAGCTTTGTAACTTAAATGATGTTTACGACTTACGCAACATAATCTGGGTCATCGCTGACCGTGCGGCCGGCCGCCGCGACCACGTTGTTTTGATGGGTAAGCACTTTATACGCGGGTCAGAGCGCGTTGTCGGCCTCGTCTGTTTTTCACGAAGTTACAAACCGAAAAAATTAATAAAGTTTGTGCACTTTGTCAAAGTTATTAATCAAGATTATAATAATCTTCTTGATTCTCTCATTCAGATTACAATGTAACCTATAAAATCTAATAACATTATTATTATTTTTTGTTTTTTTTTCATAGCAATTCCTGTCCAATGATTATAGGATGTGTGTGTGTGTGTGTGAGTACAAATGTATTGAATGAAATGATTTTATGAGAATGTACTGGATACTTTGAATACAATTCCACGCTATTCTAGTTTTTTGATAGGTCAATGTTCTTAAAGCCAGCTTGGAGTTATTGTCCTTGTTGTGAATCTTACCATACATTAATACAATTTATATTGCCCTATTCATTAAAAATAAGTATTACATAAATATTCTAAAAGTCAAACAAGAACTTATCTGGTTATAAGTGATTGCTGTTGCCCTTGGATAAATTAAGGGAAAATTTATAATATTTTGAGATATATAACTTTATTTTGAGCACTAAAATTTTAATCAAAGTGCCAGAACAGTATTGTCTGGATAATTTGTGCAGCTTTCTCTCCTTTTTTAGGTAGACATAATGATTTTGATCACATGACATCCACTTACTTTATCAGAGTAATAAAATGTATTTGTTTATTTAAGGAATAACTAAAATTAACATTTCGTTTGCAGACTGAGCCGTGTCTTGGGGAAAAATTAACCCGGGCACTACGGTGGCCCCAGAAACACCCGCTCCAGCACCCCAACCACCAGGTAAATATTCTAAGATACAGAAATTTAATTATTTTCTAAGTAATGATTACGGCAATAATAATAAACCTATATTTAAAGAAGCTTCAGAACAATAATATTAGTTTCATTTAGTAGATTACTATTATTTAATTATCATTGACAATTTTTAATCTTTTTATCTTATTCTTAGTAAATTGCATTGTTCAAAATTATTTTGATGAGATAGACTCTTATTCCAATAATAATAATGTAATAAAAAAGTGTATTTATTTTCAATATAATACCTTAAATTAATTATCTTTTAATTGCTTTCAACAACGTTTATTATTATGTATCCTCTGCTAATTATCACTACAATTGAGTATTGATAAATGAGGAGATGTAGTAATCCCAACGTTTGAGTTAAAGCATGTATTATAGTAAAGTGGCGCTGAGAAGGTGTTTGCTTAACGATCGCTAAATAATAAACAAACAGACGCACGTTAAAATTGAAGGCCGTGATGTCATTGTTCTCGATAGCCTCGCGCTGAAGATAAAATGTTATAAAATGAGTTATAATGAATATGCCCAAAGTTATACGTAAAGGTATATTCCCTGGAGCATATTCCTTATCGGTACGAGCGCTCTTTCCGCCGCGACACACCAAAAAATCGTCTAAGGTGTTTTATGCATATTGCATATATATGCAAAATATACTATCGATATACTTTTTTATCATCTAATACATCGGTTAAAAAGAATATAATTTTACCAACTGCAGATGTCGCACCCACGGATTGCTACGAGGATGCCTGATATATCCGCCACTCACACACACAGGTCTTTAGATGGATGCCGAATATATCCGGCACCCGTACCGAAGGGGTTAAAGAATTTGCAGTAATGCGTCGGGATAAATAATATAAATAATAAATCGCGCTTTATTAAAGTACGTTATATTGGCGTTAATAGAAGACAATATTTTATACTGATCTAATCATTATATAGTAATGTACAGAACAGTTTCCCGTGCAACTATACTTAACAATTTTATTGAGGTCTTTAAAAAATGAGTAATGGCTTGATAGATAAATGGATTCGGTAATATGATTTTTTTAAATATACACAATAACATAGTAACAATTTAATTTATAGTTTTTTATTCTAAGTGTGGTTTTACTTATAAAACATTGTTGCTTAACACTTTTGTGATAATATGTAAAGGATGTTGGTTATATGTGTACCTAGTACTACCTACTGAAGTGAGCCAATTTGACTCATTCAAGAAAATTGAAGTTTTTTTCCTAAGTAAGAAATTCCAGATCAATTTAAATGAAAGATTTATTTTTAAAAGAAAGTCATTAGAAACATTTTTTTACATATGTATATACATTTTTTGAAATATATTTCTCACAAGTATTTCTCTTACATTGCATGATTCTTGAACTTAACAATTCTTCCGTGCTTCTATTATAAGTGTGTTTTTCCAATAATAGCAAACCCTAGATAACCATATAATAAAAATATCAATTGTAATACCTTTTACGAATAAATTACAAATTACCTGCGTGGATCAATGTTTTTTTACATATTTTTATGTAAAATTACTAATACATACATTATGTCTATTATAAATTACATATCGCTTCACTAAACGTGCACTGCTCACACGTGATTTATAAATCAAAATGATGACAGAAGAAGGCCTGATATGACCAATAAATTTCATGTGTTATGCGATTAATTGTTAAATAATTGTATGAGTCAAATTGGCTCACAACCGTAGAAATAGCTATACCACATTCGATAATGCCAAACGAAATGAGTCTGAGGGGAAGAAGAATCAACATTAATACATATACTATAACTTCTTTAAAACCAATGTATGTTATTATTTAAATTTTATCTATATATACATATATATACATACATATATAACATATAATAAAAGAGTAGGATCGAAATTACGCTTCACTAAATATTTTTACCAGAAATTAAGAGGGGTGATAAAAGAAGGGTAGCAGAATGCATAAATGCAATTTTTAAGATTCTTGTCTGTCTGTCTGTCTGTCTGTCCGTCTGTCTGTCCGTCTGTCTGTCTGTCTGTTTGTTCACGCTAATCTCCGAAGATACTAAACCGATTTTCGTGTAATTTATACAAATATATTAAGCAAAGTCCGGGGCAACATACAGGCTTTGTTTCATCGAAATCGGTTGTCGGAAAAAAAGTTATCATCATTTAAATATTATTTTAAAGGCACCATTTCAACAAATTGCAATGAAAACTGACTCGCGTTGAACTTTTTCGAATTGTCAGATGTCAATCACAGTGTGATATGTAAATGAAATAGTTTGATTTCGCCGTTGTCGATATGTATCCGTAGAATAGTGGATAGGCAGTCCCATTGCGTAACTGAAGATGTGAGTTCGAACCCGGAGTTGAACTTTATGAAATATTTTTTTGTATTTATTTATTTATTTTTTACAAAAACTATATTATAACAAATAGAAAAAGTATTATTGAAAAGTATTTCTTATGAGATCGTTTATTTTATCTTTTCATCAATCCTTTATTCGACATTGCTTTTATTGCTTCTGACTGCCGGGTAGCTTAGGAAATGAAAATGATAGAAAATGAAAATGATCAATTAAATGAAATAAATATCGAGGTGGATACAGTATCTTCCCCACTAATAAAGTTTATAAAAAAAATAAAATTTAAAGTGAACCCCACACGTGAACGAAGTCGCGGGCATCAGCTAGTATAGTAATAACTTTTTTAATAAATCAAACTTGCTTCAGTCCTCAGTTTACGTCTAGTGCTAAAAGCACAGATTTATGAATTAAAATTAAATCACAATACAAATTACAATATTTGTATTAACTTGTTAGAGACTATGATGTAAGTACCAGATACCATTGTTAGTTATGTGAAGAATCAAAGAGCAAAGAGCAATTTTCGACCAGTATTTATTCATATGTAAATAGGTATTACAAATTAGACATTTCATATTTTGGTAATTTTTTTGTTGATGGTACCTACGACACCAAAGCAGTCTCAGTGCCTATACTTGTATATTTAATTATTTAACCCTCCGTGGTTACACGTTCTAGAAATAACGCGCTGTTCACTCGGGGTAGGAATGACCCAGCCATGTTTAAACGCATGTCGCGTTGCCAATATCATTCCGAACCACACATGAAAATTCAGGAGGATAGTTTCAACCTTGCCGAATAAGAATATCAAGGGACTTTGATCCAATTTTCAAAATGGCGATAAAAAGTCACCAACAAGGCAATGCATATAATGATATTTTACATAACATTTTTTTACTAAATAGATTATAACTCTGTTTAATATGTTTTACATACAATTTCAGGGTTACTTTTGAAATATAGTTTAACGGAAAAAAATAGCTCCATAGTGAGCGTTTCAAGTAAACGAAGGAACTGCTGTCGCGATTCGGCCGAAGTATCTTCTTACAAAGGGAACCCCTTACCGTTACAGGACAAGCCAGTCTCCTCGGGCGCTAAATTCTTATATTAATTTTAGATTAAAGCTGCGCTTGAGGTCATTTGGCCCCGGGTGACCACGGAGGGTTAAATCAGAAGAGAAACGATTAATCGATTCTCTGACATTCAGGGAAGTATCCGTAAGTGAAACAGATTCTTCTGCACTTCTTCAACTCATTAATTTCCAAATTCCACCAAGGAGTGCACGGTGAAAAGCTTATTTCACATTCCCTTCACAAGAACCAATATCAGCAAACACTCGCCTTTTCGCAGAAAGTACTCTTTCTATAACTTCGGATTTTCGGACATTTATGTATATGTTTTCGCTCAGCTGCATACACTCAGAAAGTTTTAAGATACTGAAAAACTAACTTTTAAGGATAAAATATATTTTTTAAATCTTTTCCAAAACCTCTATACAAAGTTTCATGAGTCCGAACAAATTTTCCAAGCATATTTCCAGTCCGCAGAAGAAACCTATTATTTATAGTGATGTTTCTTTTTCTTACAAAAAATAAAAAATTCTAAGGTTGCGAGGTGATCTGGGGTCACGGCAGTGCCCCCGCCAAGACGAGACGAGAGAAGGGCAGGGTACCAGTGTACCTTTTCTCCAAGCGTTTCGTCGTATTTTTCATGATAACCACGACAAAATTTTGTCGACCGTTTTCTCGTGTTTTAATCGATTATCTCTTTACCTATTCCGAGTCTAACATGGTACTTACACTAAAAACTCGACTTCTAATATCAACAGTAGAGATATTTTTTGTAATACGCTAGTTTAGAACCTCAAAATTGCTGAGTCTACGTAGTGTGAACGTATTGTTATCATAATGGACTGGCGTTCTTTATGTGGACACCCAAAATTTGCGTATTTTCTGAAAGCAAAAATATCGTTGCTATACTGTATTATAACTGTAGGTAGTTGTAGGTGACATGGGGCTATACCACTATCTCTAATAGCAACGTTATTGCAGGCATTTGTCAATATTTCGATGCGACACGATGTATCGCAGTAGATAATTTTTTTTTATAGGATACACATAGACCGACTCGTTGTCTTCATAATTGTGCACTTAACTGAAGAGTTCCCGCCAGGTCTGAGGCCGTACCGCCTACCCTTAAAGTGAGTACTTGACAATAGAGAGAGACAGAGCTATACAAACTGTATAACGCTGTCACTCTCTTTCGCAGATGCCAATAATATTGCTCGAGACCGTGTTACAGCTCCAGGGGTGCTTTCTTTAATTAATTTAATTGATTCGCAATTGAGTCATAAGTTTTAACCAAATATGACATTATATATGACATGACATTTAATACTAGCTGATGCCCGCGACTTCGTTCGCGTGGGGTTCACTTTAAGCTGAGCTTTTGAGCAAGCTTTCTTCAAATGACATATCCTCCTCCACCCTCTGTACTTGGTGATTTCTTTTGGGAAAGAGCTATCAAATTAGTCATTGACGGTTGCTTTTGCATCATGTTATCGACATGTTTAAAGGTGGTTGAGATTGGGGTTCGAAGGATGATTTGAAATTCAATAGTTGAAATAATTAACCTGACTAGAAACTTTAGGGAAATTCATATTAATTAAATTTTATGTGACCAAAATCCAGATATTATGTGTATTTTTTCTACTAATCAGAGTTCAATCGAAGATTGGATTCAATGCATTTTCTGTCTTAAATAGATTGCGATAGATTTGCGTGCGTTTATTTAATTGGTCATTTTCATTTTCGGACATTTTTTTTAAATTCCCGGGATTCCTGCCCGGGTTTCCGGTGCTAAATGCGGAAACCTCTAATATACGGAAGCAAAAAAGCAATGTCGAATAGTCGTAATTCTGTTTAAGAGAAAGGATTGATAAAAAGGTGAAATAAATGATCTCATAAGAAATACTTTTTCATATAATATTTCAATAATACATTTTCTATTTTTGTTATAATATAGTTCTTTCAAAAAATAAATAAATACAAAAAAATATTTCTTTCATTTCAACTTCAGATTCGAACTCGTGGATATGCAGTCCCATAGCGTAGCTATTCTACGAATACATATTGGAAATTGCGAAATAATCAAACTATTTCATTTACACATCAAACTGTGATTGACATCTGACAATTCGAAAAAATTCAACGCGAGTCAGTTTGCATTGAAATTTGGTGATATGGTGCCTTTAAAATAATATTTAAATGATGATAACTTTTCATTCCGATAACCGATTTCGATGAAACAAAGCCTATATGTTGCCCCGGGCTTTCCTTAATATATTTGTGTAAACTGCAATAAAATCGGTTCAGTATCTTCGGAGATTAGCGTGAACAAACAGACAGACAGACAGACAGACAGAAAGACATACAGACAGACAAGAATCTTAAAAATTGCATTTATGCATTCTGCTACCCTTCTTTTATCACCCCTCTTAATTTCTGGTAAAAATATTTAGTGAAGCGTACAAGTAGCGGCACGAAACTCTAGCGCTGACCGTTATTGCGCAGAAGTAAAAAATAAGGTACCTGAGGGGGGCTAGCGGAATGAAGAGCGGGTGCGCGTAGCGTCGATTGGCTCTCCAGTCGCATTCCGTCCCCCGCACCGATACGACGCCCCGCGCACATCCCATGTACAGTCGCGTCATTAATATTATTGTTACTGTTGTTTCGTTTTGTTGCTTTTTGTTACGTTTGAATTTGTAAGTGTGTTTGTGACTTTAAAGTGAATATGCCTAGAACAAATACTGTTTTGAAAAGACAAGCCAGGAAAATGGTTTATGACGTGAATTGTTTTTTAAAAAGGGAATCTAACGAATTAATTGATTCTTTGAAACAAATCCAAAGTGAGATTGACGAAGCTACAAATACAAATTAAAAGATAATGTTTTTATTTTTCTACATCCCATAAACTTGTTAAAATATCTTAGGTCTTTTTTGGAAATACGTTCTATGTACAGACACTTTTTTACTGTCTTATTATATCTTATAGATAGGTAATATTACTTACATACCCGACAGTAATCATGCGCAGCAGCTATCCTTCACATTTCGTTCAGCTTAATATCGTTATTTAGGTAATCATTAATCAAAGTGGCATATAATGTATTGCGTGCGCGACAGTACACATGCGCAGCAATCCCCTCCACGTACCGGCCAGCGCTAGAGTTTCGTGCCGCTACTTATAATTTCGATCCTACTCTTTTATTATATGTATATAGATATTTAAATATTACCCTTTAAGGGTATTATTTAAATTTATAAGGCTTATATTATTATATATTCTATGTTACATCATTGTTCAATTGAAAGGTTATCGTTTGGTTTGGTATGGGCATGTTATGAGGAGAGATGAAGGGCATGTATCTAAAAAAATTTTAAATATGAAAGTGGATGGGTATAGGAGAAGAGGGAGGCCAAAAAAGACATGTATTGACTGTGTGAAGAATGATATGTATTTGATAGGTGTGACTGATGATATGGCAAGTGAAAGGAAAGGAAAGGAAAAAGAGAACATACTGCGCCGACCCCAAATAAAAAAAAGGGAACAGGGCAGGAAGAAGTTACATGATAGAATAGGTATAATAGAAATTAAATTAAACGACTTTTAGTAGATTAGAATTAAGTAAGCACAAATTCATGGCATAAATAATGTAATGATTAAATCTATTTTTTTTGTCATTTATATATACTAGTTATAATAAAATACATTTAAATATATTTAAATCACCTGTCTGCTCGTGACCACACTCGAGCTTGCTGTGAAGCACTCAAAACGTCGAGATATAAATATTTACTTTTGATTCCAGTAATTAATTATTTAATACGTATCAAGAAATGTAACAAAAAATGTCACTAATATTGCAATATTATTTTTTTCTACTTTTGATAGCATGCGACTTAACCGAGCTCAGTTTTTGGAATTGATAGAGTAAATTTAACTTTAAATCATATATAATATCAAGTCTTCATACATATTTTAAATATCTGCAATTATCAAATTTTGCCGTCAACGTTATTCCGTGCATGTCAGTTATATACCCTGCAATCGAATACGCCTTTCGATTGTATCAATAATTAATTACGGCCCATGAAACAGTGGAAATGGTTTCAATTATTATGTATATTTCTGTTAAATCACTTCCTATTCCTTCAAAAATAAAGTATGAATGCAAAAAAGAACCTTCGATTAAGGACTGTTTCTGAAAAAAAGTAGCTGCAAATTCTAGAATCCGTCGAAAACAAAAAATAGGTTTTTTATTTTCGAAAATTCTGATCGTATTTTTTATGATATAATTACTAGGGTTGTGCCCGACTATGACTTTGACCGACTAGCCGATTAGTCAATAGTCGGTTGTAAGAGGCCACGCCGATCACGGTCTCGGAAGTATTCGGCAATTTCCGTGACGCTTCGTTTATTCATTACAATGAAATTATGTCGAAAAAAGGTCTCGTGTATGGATTTTTATTGACCAATTGATCAATGATTCACATAAAGTCAAGTGTATGCAGTGGCAAATGATAATTTCTCGTCGTGGGCAGGGAAACACTAGCATTATGGAAATACTAAGATTATGAACATTTCCTCTTCAATCGTCAATATTTCGGCAACAGATTATCTCACAGTAAGTCTGGGGGTGGTACAAACAAGTAAACTTACAAACGAAGATCTTAAAAGAAGAAGAATGGAGCTTCAAAGTGCTAGGTTTTTTATCTGGATATGACTATTTTTCACCGAGATCCCTCCAAACTTTGGTAAAAAAAAGAGATAAATTTCTTGTTCATTTAATTATTTTCAGTAGTGTATTTCAGATAAAAATATATTATGTTGTTAAGATACTCATTTTAAATATTTTTTCAAGTAAGAAATTTTTACAGACTAGGTGTCAAACAATCAGCCGGATAGTCGGCTTTGTCGACTATTCGGAACATCACTAATAATTACTGTCTTTAAAAAATAAAACATGAATTGTAAAATAATTTGTCGTGTTGATTGTTCGCCGATTGTATTTTCAAACTTATTTCTCAGTGTCTGTTCTAGAAATGGGTCAAATCACATTAATGTTTAATGCAGTGTTTGATCGTAATTATATTAGTAATACAGTGACATGGAAAAGTGTAAATATTCGAAACTTAAAATCAGTATTGACGGTTAATAGAAAAAAATATTAAACTCAATATAGAGTATTAATTATTATTATTAAACACAATATATTATGTTAAATAATAATATCGTGTTAATCAGTTTTTAGGTTTCTGAAGAGTTTTGTTCGTGCGAAGTATAGAGGTTTGTCGTTTTTGATAATATAACCTTATTACTGTATATCCGCTAGTAATTACTTGATATATTTTGTAATTGTCTCCTGAATTGTAACCGTTTGAAAATTAGAGATTATCCGAATGTCCGATTGCTAAAGCCACATAGTTATATCTATACAAACTTGTTCATCAAGTAATATTCGATCATGACATTTCCTGTCATTGTAGCTATTTATATATTTTAGAGAATTACTAAATACCTACCTAACATTGGTTCAAGTTCACTCTTATTTTAATACAATACCATACAAATTCTTATCCTCTAAAATACCTATATATATCTCGTATTCATCTTATTGTTTATAATATACAATATCGTTTGTATTTCACTAACGTCATAATGTGAAAGTAGGTACCTACCGCTTTTTGGTCGTTTCATATTCAATTACGCTTATAGTACTGAATTAATTTTGATGAAGGTTGGCCATACCCTGGATTGATACTATGATTGATTTAATTATCGAGGACAAATATCCCCATACTCTAGCGAGAGATAATCAATTTCAAGAAGAAATAAATTTTATTTATACAATTAGGGACAAATAATTCAGTGTATCCAATTGTTTCGTTTCTAGCACCATATTATTATGAAGCGCTTATGTGGGCCACTTGTTTATTTATAATATACTTAAAACAATGTGTCTTTGTTTTTTTAGTCAGGTCATTGTTTATTTATGCATGCTCAGGTGTTATGATTTAATATGTAGATATTCTCAAAATTTGCTGACTTCAGTGTTTTCTACTGATTACAATCTCGTTTGTTTTGCCTATACATTTTTAAAAGGCCGACAACGCACCTGAGACATTTGAGTAGCAGATGTCCATGGGTGTTCCATCAGGAAACCCAGCTGCTGGGTTGTCTGTTCTGTATTTTTTTAATTTAGTGAGTTGATTTAGTTTGATTTGATTCCTTTATTTAATTCAGATGTGTTATGTGACTAATTGTAAGCGAACAAATCGCTTAGTATCAACCGAACCTATAATTACACGAGCTACTGCGCTCTTTACACCTAAACACGATTTTACACTTATCTCAACATGGGATGGGATAAGTGTTTCGATGTGTTATGAATACGCATCGCTTACGTGAGCGCTCCTTGATTCTCTCGATTCCTAATGTCAAAAGTGGTGTTAATTTTAATTGACTTCGATTATGTTATAAAGATTGACCAAATATTTTTTATATTGAGATTACATATATGGGGCGATTGTTGAGGGTAGTTTTATATTTAATTAATGTATCTTAGTTATTCAAAACATTTTTAGTTTTTCCGTGACCACGCTTATCCAAACACGTACGAAGCGTTAAACAGGAAATAGTCGCGAAACATCAAAAAGTTATCGAACTGACTTATAAATATATAAACCTTATGGAGGCACTTGACGATCCTTGCGAGGCTTATTTAAATAATAATAGAAACAGTAACACCCGCACAGTATGACTGTCAGTGTTCACGAGGAATATTCTTTAAGTGCAAAATAGACGAATTTTGAATAGGATACCATTATTATGTTAATTGCTGCGAATTAAAGTACCACGCGAATGTATAGCTGTGACGTCGGCGATTGATGACGTCATCGAGTCATCAAGATTTATGCATCAGTCTTGAAGCGCTCGCACAGGAGTTCCCGCGTCTTCTTCCCTCACAATATCAGTCCCAATGTCCCTTTTCCGATGTTGTCTCAATTTTGGCTTAGATCGAAATTCTATTCACAATGGTATGATTTTAAATATCTGAGATATGCAAGGTTTCCATCCGTTTTGCAGTAAGGTTAACAAATAATATAAAAATGAAGTTGTTTTTTGTTCTTAATTTTAGAATACCGGATTCCATTGATTGATAAAAAGGAGGAAACAACCTAATAAAAATTAATGCTTTTTATATGTATTCAATGTTTTGAAATAATCAATGATGAAATTAGATTTTTGATTTCATTACATCGTGATGTCATAACATTTTAATATTATGTAGCTAGAGAAAATATTCGTTACTTCCCTTGCAATAGCTGGCTATCCTGTATTGCTATAATGAACCGAGTCGTAAAATTAAGTTTTATAAAATAAAAGGTTCAGCGTATGACTGAGATAAGAACATTCTATTGTAACTCCAACCCATCCAACGCTAACTCCCGTGTGATATCGTTATTATACAGAGCTACTATAACAATAGTGTTATTTATTATAGATGCTGTTGCAGGGGCGCTGGAGATGACGGGAACAGACAATATCCGCTTTAGCGGACACACCATAGATAAAGCCACTAAGGCGAAAGTCACCCTAGAAAACTTCTATACGAATCTCATCTCGCAGCACTATGAGAGGAAGCAAAGGTAAATAAAATGTGTTATATCAGTTGTGAACTGCATACTAACGGAATCCTCCATTGTACCTTAAGTATGGAACTTGGGCGTCAGGGAGTCTTTTTCGGGCTGCCTGTGTTCTGTAGTAATAATTTTTTACATAACTTAATTTTTAAATATTATCGAAATGAAATTTTATCACACCTTATGTATGTTTTCTATTAATTAATAATTTTGAGAACAGTTAAGTTTCCTATGTGTTAAGCATCAGATCAGAATATGTGAAAAAGTTTAAATGGTATGATTGCTTGAAAACAATTCGTTCTCGCAACGTTCGGCGCAGCGCATAATATCATTTTGGCACTCGCAATCTTTGGACATTCGCCAATATTCGTTTTTTAAAGACATAGACTTGTTCAAGTCATGGTTATTTCAGTTACGTAATAATTGTGGTGTTGAGTATTCAGGGATGTTTTAATTGCTTTTTGCTACATCTAATAAATTATGTACCTAATAATAATGCATGAAAAAATAATTTCATGCATGGCGTTCTGTATTTATTTTTAGGCGAAGCGAATTACTAGTATTATTAATTATGTATCAATTACGTTTCTTTAATGCTCGCCTTGTATATGTTAAACAGAATATACCAGGAATGCATACATGACTAGTATAATTTGAAACTATACTAGAGTGTACACATATAAAGCTTACATTTTTGATCCAGCATTTTTACCGTGTGAATAAATTTGTTTTGAAGGGCTCGTTGACGCGTTCGGTAGAACACCTGCCGTGCGCATCGATGGGTCGTGGGTTCGAATCCCATCGGGATGATATGATTGTAATCTGGTAACTTCGGGCATTGAACGGGTGGGAGGAATATCGAAATTCCGACCGGGTAACGAACCATCGTTCATGTATGGAATATCCGTGAAGGGCATATACGAGTTCCTCGTATATTGCGCGTTTCGGTTTCAGTCTATGGATTTCCGAATGTTCGAACTGATGACTGATGTTCTGTGGCTGAGGTGTCACCTATATGTACGTACATATATAAAATTGTAGTAAGGGTCATATTTTATAGACTGGAGAAACTGGAGGAATCGCTCAAAGATGAAAGCCTCACGGAGAGTCAGAAACAGGAGAAGCGCCAGCAACACGCGCAAAAAGAAACCGAGTTCCTCAGGTTAAAGCGTTCGAGGCTGGGCGTCGAAGACTTTGAGCCGTTGAAGGTAAGGTTTGTTCCCTTTGTCGGAAGTTAGTGAGATACCATTTCTCGTGGTGAGTAGGAAAACACTCACATAAACGGCGCTAAGCGGTATAATATATTATGTATATGTATCAATCACAATCAAGCTTGAAATATCATTATTCAAATAAGTTTTTTGTATAGCACTATTATCAGGTATAAAGTATGCTTGTAAAGTATTCTTATATTTTCATAGGGTAGCGATTGATAGTTTTAAAGTAATATACCATTATGCCGACATTTCATCACTTCTCATAAACATTCGTAATAGCAGAAGAATAGAAGGTACGTACGGATATAGGGATTATTTATGCTTTTTACTTGAAGAATAATGGTATACCTCGTCTCTATCTAACCGATGCGATGTACAGAAAATGTAGATTCCAGATATTATATGAGGGTGAGGGCTAAACATATGTGAAGTAATAATTATGTTTTTTACAGGTGATAGGTAGAGGTGCGTTTGGTGAAGTACGTCTAGTTCAGAAGAAAGATACGGGTCACGTTTACGCTATGAAAATACTCAGGAAAGCAGACATGCTTGAGAAAGAGCAGGTTAATATCCTATTTGAATCTATGCAAATAATCTTGTACATGACCTTGCTTGGAAATAATAAGTTAAATTTCAAATCCCCTAATTCACCAGACAGACCTCCAGCTACGCGTTCTGTTATAAATAAGTTACTAGATTTTGCCATTAGAAACAGTCAGATGTACCGTATACGTTATAATTGTATTTAAGTTAAATTGGTATTATGTTGGCTGTTATACATATCTTATTGACGATAACTTCTCGGGTCTCTAAAGAATCGAGCCTCTTAAAGGCCGGCAACGTATCTGCAAGTATTTTGGTGTTGCGAATGATGATCACGTGCCCCTAATCCATAAGAAATTAATTTTCTTTTTTTCACGTATGTATCGTCGTGATCGTAAAACAACGACGGTTCTGATTTTTTTACGATTTTAGTTCTATTGTATTATTCATAACATGAAACTCCTTGACAGTTCTATATTGTATAATTTAGAACTGTCTAAAAACCCTTTATCACCAGAACAAATAAAAAAATAGAGTTTGATAATAAGTCAGATAGTTTGCAATAAAACTAAAACCGTAAAAAATCAGAACCGTCCGCGTCGTTGTTCTATGGTCACGACGATATATACACTTAGAATATTCTCCTTATGAGCCAGCCATATATGTATTAGTGAGGTCCTAATTTTCGACCATTCTGTTGTAGGTTGCACATGTCCGAGCAGAAAGAGACATCTTGGTGGAAGCGGATCACCAGTGGGTGGTAAAGATGTACTACAGTTTCCAGGACCCCATGAACCTCTATCTAATCATGGAGTTCCTTCCGGGGGGTGATATGATGACGCTCCTCATGAAGAAGGATACTCTCAGTGAGGAGTGCGCGCAGTTCTACGTCGCGGAGACGGCGCTCGCGATCGATAGTATACATAAACTTGGATTTATACATAGGTAAGGCTTTTTTACAGTGTAAGAAAAAAACATTGTAGAGACACCTACTATTACTTTGAAGATGTGCAAGAATTCTGAATCGCTCTAACAAAGATTCACTGAGAACTAAAATATATAGAACTCTCTGACATTATCCGCTTGAACCTTATGTCCAGTCAGTGTTTAGAATGGTCGAGGCTCCTTTAAGTTGAAGTAATTATTGAGAAAATAATGCCACAAGGTTGCTGTTTGACCGCTATCCTGATGTTAAGTAATTGACTACGTCTTAAATTACTTTTTTAGCAATATTTGAATAATGTTGAGTGAATGCGGCTGATTGCAATCATACATGTATATACCAACATTCGCAAATAAAGCTACATGAATTTTAATTGGAAAAAATGTTGTGTCAAGATTGTGTCAGGATTATTACTCAACATACTCGTACAGGTCAAATTAATGTATAAACTTTCTTTCCGGCATAAATGACGTCATACTTACACGCCACACTGGTATAGCAATTTATGGACAAAAGTGAGCCTACTTTTTAGCCCTTTCAAACATTCCCTTAGAAGGCAATATCGATTTGTAATCATCTATGAATCATTCCAGGGACATAAAACCGGACAATCTGTTGCTGGACGCCCGCGGCCACATCAAGCTGAGTGACTTCGGCCTCTGTACGGGTCTCAAGAAAAGCCACCGCACCGACTTCTATCGGGATCTCAGCAGAGCCACGCCCTCAGACTTCAGTGAGTCCATGCCATTTTATAGGGTGCCATTAATGATCCTTAGTTTTTTTGTGTTAGATATCGACATGAGGTTCACTTGATGGAAGGTGATACCTCAACCACAGAACATAAGTCAATGATGCGCTGTTTACTTCTTGTTTCTATTTTAACTACTTTTTACTTCGAGCATTCGGAAATCCATAGACTGAAACGCGCAACTCTAAAAACGGTTTTTCCATCTATGAACTGTGGTTCGTTACCCCGTCGGAATTTCGATATTGCTCCCACCCGATCAATGCCCGAAGTTACCAGACATGGGGAAAACATGCTTACAGAAAATTATAAACATGTCGTCACTGTGGGATTCGAACTGTTCGGAGTGTTCTACCGAGCGCGCCAACGAGCCCGTCAATCCCAAAGTGGTGATATAGACCACTTTGGAATTCACTGGACCCTCTCTAACATATTAGACCCCCTCAGTTATACAAAAGCACGTGCCCCGTATCAGTGGCGGGACTACTATACAAGCCCAAAACAAAAGAAACAAAAATATTTTTTTTATTATGTAGCATTAAAAAATACATACAACCCTAAATTAATCACTATTTTATTACCAAACCCTGCTTTTTTTGTCAAAAAATCTAGAGCCGTTCGAAGCCGGGGCGGGTCGCTAGTAACTTATGTAATTACGTAATCGTATAAGTTATATATGACATTATTATATTTCTTTTGAATGCATTATAAGGCAAACAGGCGTTTGGGCTCGTATGGTCCCGCCACTGCCCCGTATAAAGATGTATATCTACATGTGATGTAGTATACTTCCCAGTATCGACGTCGTCCTCGGCGATGGACTCGAAGCGGCGCGCGGAGTCGTGGAAGCGGAACCGGCGCGCGCTCGCCTACTCCACGGTGGGCACGCCGGACTACATCGCGCCCGAGGTGTTCCTGCAGACCGGCTACGGCCCGCAGGCCGACTGGTGGAGTCTGGGAGTCATCATGTGAGTACCTGCATGTAGCGACATCTACATGCTGCGACTAGAATCACGAAGACGTCTTATCTGAACCACGGAACAATCTGCCACCACCAATTCGTGAAATAAAAAACCTATCAAGTTTTAAAAAGAAGACAAAATCCCATTTACTATAATAGCAGAACAATGTAAATTCTAAATATTCATTTAGAATTTACATTGTTTCATTCATTTAGAAGTTACATTACATTGTTCTGCATTCACCCACACCCCTTTATTTGTCTAAACAAATAAAAATAAGAAAATGAAAGCAGCAGCATGTTACTATAGCAGTGTTATTTTCTTTTTCTTTTCGTTGTTAGTTTTTGCTTTATAATGTATCATAATTGTGTATTGTCTTTTTTGGTTGTCAGTTTTATTTTTTATGTTTAGTCAGATTTTACGTCTGACATTCTGTGACTTGACTCTTAAGGCAAAGGCTGAAAACCAACGTGGTAAATATTGTTAAAAATGTTTACCGCAATATGTTGAGTCCTTTGCCTATTCGCTATCGGTTGCTCAAAAAAAACTGTTGTGTATGAATAATTATGTATTGTTATGTGTGACAGTGAATAAATGTCTTCTCTCACTCTCTCTCTCTAATCCTGAATCGCGCTATATAAATGTTTCGGAGCACTCAGTATATATACAACATCTCGACATCAACCACTGGGGCCTTAGGGCCAGCTAGTCGGTGGTTCGACTGGTCGTGCCCGACCTTTAGCTTGGAGGAAGATCACACCTCCCTTTCTCCACAACACTATACCTACAAAGTGATCAAACTACGGCTTTTGAGACTAATTAAAGTTCAAATGTTTCTTGAACTTACTGCACGACTTTTTCTATTATATATAACTCAGCAGCCTAAGACAATGTAACTTTCCATTAGCGATGACTCCATTTGTCATTCGACCGCTCTGGTACCTACCAGAGACACTGAAAATGATTTTCACGGTTGAGGTTTTATGATATTCTATTTGCTTTATGTGATATTTTTACTATTTATTTTGCGCCATATATTCAGCATTGCTTTGTGACCATGTATCATTCACATGTGCTTTTGCGCATAGCGATTATTATGTTTTTTTATTGTGCTTTGCCATCATTTTATGTTTTATATTGGTGTGTTTAAGTAGCGGAATAAATATAGACAGTGATGCGTAATGTATCACCGACGCAGGCAGATGTGGTAGTTAGTTTAAGTTATATGATTCGACCATATCTTTTTAAAAACATTTATGATATATTAAGTATTACAAGTAGTGTACCATATACATAATCATAGTAAATTAAAGAAACGTTGCAGAAAAAAAACAATTACTCTAAGTATTATGCCGATGCGAAAAAAAACACATGGTTTCAGAAATGTGACAAGCAACTGCAAATTACAGTTGATTAAATTTTCAAAATGCTCTATTTAGTATTCTTAAAATACAGGGTCAATATTTACGAATAGTATATAATTTGTGACTGCCGACTGCGATTACTGATTATACTGTTTAACTGAAAAAGCTTGCGCTAACAACGATAAAAATAAAAGGCTCAAACAGAGCCATTTATTCTGAAAGGGTTAAATAAATTATTATCATTGATTATACTGCCAGCGGCTTTTCATTGGTAGAATTACACCAATATCTGAAGTCGACTCCAAGCACCTTTACACAGAGATCAGTTGTATAAAAATCAGTTGCAGTTACATGTATTTCGAATACGAATACTTTCTCGCAAGTTGTTCATCCTCGGACCTCGGATGATATCCTACAGATGGACGAATCGAATACTTATTCGAAGTTGTTCGTGCTCACCCCTCTGAACTCAATACCAAACATAACATATTAACACACACCTAGTGATCCTAACTCAGTGGAATCTTTCGTACTCTTCAGGTACGAGATGTTGATCGGCTATCCTCCGTTCTGTTCGGAGTCGCCACAGGAAACGTACCGGAAAGTGATGTCGTGGCGGGAGTCGCTGACGTTTCCGCCGGAAATACCCATCAGCGAAGAGGCGAGGGAGACCATATTACGCTTCTGTTCTGAGGCAGATCGCAGGTACGATGTAGTTTTACACACCAATGAAGTTTCTTTAGTAAAAGCGATTTACAGACGGTTCGTGCGATTAACTATTAACTGAATCAATGCTACAGCTAAATATTTTAACTCGGTATATTTGTTTATAATCAACATTAATGCTAGAAAGAAGATCCTTTTAAATTCTACTGGTTAAAGTTCTATTGTTGTGCCAGGCGAGGCTGCGATAGATCTGCTATCGCAGCCTCGCCCTGCCTCAATATTTATTAGATCAGGTATCCAATGTTAAGACGTAAGCATATTGCTCCAAGCAAAAGCAGGCCTGCTTTACAAAATCGACTGTAATATGTCTTTTAATTGCTGATGTTGGCTTCTTTAGCACATAAAGGACGCATGAGGAATCTTAGAATATGTACCTTTTGTGAACTTTCGAAGGTATTTGAGAGTGAGAATCATGAAACCGTCATGACCTCATATTACTCTGGTATAAAGGCTCATAATATTCACTTACCGAATAGAATTGATGTTTCACAGAGATCTGTTTCGGGCCCATTAATATGTATATTATAAAAAATCCATTTTTTTATTATTTACGAAGTTTTATTTGCGAATTTTAGCTATTTTATATACATTGCCGGTGAACGTATTTGAAAACATTCACTTAAATAATGGAACACTAAAACATATCTGACTGGTTTATGACATAATAATTATACGATGAGTTCATGTTGTTGCTAATTTTCTACATCCGGGTTGGAATATATTTCCAAGATAAACTAAGCACAGACTGAACTAAGCCTAATCCTTTCCATAAGAATGGGTCCAATAAACAGAGCTGAAATAAATAATATTAAATACCTCGCAGGCTAGGCTCACAGCGCGGTATAGAGGACGTAAAGTCGGTGTCGTTTTTCCGCGGCGTGGACTGGAACCACGTGCGCGAGCGACCCGCGGCCATCTCCGTCGACGTGCGCTCTATCGACGACACATCCAACTTCGACGACTTCCCCGATGTCAAGCTCGAGATACGTGAGTGTACAAGATCTAGCCATTACCTATTAACGTGTTGTTTGAATTCGGAAGAAATAAAATCGATTCGTAATCGATAAAGAAATAAATGATTGATTTAAAATATTACTTTGTTCGAGTAAACTTTGTAAAGCTATCACCAGTTCGGAATATTGCTTCTGACGAGAAGAGCCGGCAACAAACTTGGTAGTTACTCTTTTATATAACAAAGTTAAACAAATTTCGAAAAAAAAATCGATACTGTTTGATCCCGCCCAGCAGTACCGTAAATTATCTAAAAATATTAAATATCTTCCAATGCTTAAACGTATTAAAAAAAAACTTTAATTTCACGTACCTATAGGTGTAAAATATTTTTTTTTTAGAATAACTATAACTCATTTTATGTGAACATGTGGGATGCTCCTATGGGAAATAAAAATTCATAAACCTACTATTTTAAACTTTAATTTCACGTACCTATAGTTATAAAATATTTTATTTTTTTAGAATAGGTTATTTTTATAAAATCAGTTATTTTATGTGAACATATATCTTTAAACCTACTATTTTATTGATGAAAGACAGTATTAACAATGAAGCTCAATACTTGTGTATCTGTTACTGAATGACTAACTATTTCAGCTTCAGCGCCGATCACTCAAGACGGCGAGGTGGCCTACAAGGACTGGGTGTTCATCAACTACACGTTCAAGAGGTTCGAGGGGCTCACTCAGCGAGGCACGCCCACCAAAAAGTGAACCTCGCCAACTACACACTCGAGCTTATCCTTCCCGCACCAAAAAACTAAACGTTACAGTGCGCAACCATTGACAATTCTCTCTATATTAGAAGTTCTTTGAAGTGACAATTAGTCTGGTCTTCTTGATAACAGACTGCATTTGAATATGACATGGCATGTTCCGCTCTTAACTAAATCCCTATTTTAGGCACGTAACTACCTCCTCCCGATCCGTGAGTCACGTGCGATATATCGCTATGAATAGCAGTGTCGGTGTTAAGGGGAGGCGCGATGGGGCGATGGCCCAGGGCGTCAAATTTGAGGGGGTGTCGAGGTCTGAAATCCACCTCCCGTGCTGCATACCCTTAATACTGTGCTCTACGTTCTGCGATCTATCCATTGAACATTAAATTGCTTGTTAATAAGATTTTCTAATTTAATTCGTGTATTTGATGACAAAAAGGCCAAAAAATTGAAATATAAGAAATAAAATTCAGAAAAAGATTTACACTCGATATTAATTTCCTTAAGGGGGAGCGCCATTTTATTCTTGCCTGCGGTGTCAGTGGCCCTAACACCGACACTGCTAAATAGGGTATTGCATATTGATTTTTTTATTTATATAAAATTATAAACAAATAAAAATCATTATTTATGGTATACATTACACCTCGACGTGCGTAACAAGGTGCACGGAGGTGCGAAATTTAAAGAGGCCGTGCGGCCGGAGTAAATAGTTAGAATGCAACAAGAAATACAAAAAAAAATTAAGGTCATGTAAAACAAAATAATATGAGATGGGATCCATTTCACATAGCGGCTGGTCCGATTTCATGCTGTGACTGTGATTTTTAGTTTTCTGGTGTGGTGTAGTTATACGAATCACAATTGTTTATATAAGTAGTATTTTTCTTAAATATCCTTGTCGATTTTTCATTGCGCCCGGCATTCATTATTAGTTTAATTTTCTGTTGATTAGCTGAATGACTTTCAGATATGATTTAATTATTGTATCCATTATATAGTAGTATGTTACAAAAGTACATAACATTCGTTCCTACATGTTCATAATGTTAATAAAAACATTTATTTGGTTCGGGAAATTGTATTTCCTGTTTTGTGTAAAATTGAAATTTATCGGAGATCTTGTAAGATTCTGATAGATGTGTTTTTCACTTAATTTAACCTATTCAGGGACGAGTTTTGAATATTAGCAAGTTGTACAAATTGTACAATTCTACTGCTTCAAAATCTAAAAAAGATTTAAAAACTAGTGAATATTTACAGAAAATATTAATGTCCTCATATATGTCTGTGTAGCGTTCTATGTTAGTACCCATTTATAAATGAAACGATTTCATAAAAACTAAACGTATACATACGTTGCAATGTCCCTGAAAAGGTTAATATAAATACACTATTTTGAACACAGGAATTATACAAACTGCCACCTCATAGTGAAATATATCTCTTGTTCCGAGCATAGGATCAGATATATTGATTGTAAAACAACCTAAATTTTATTTATTTCCTTTTTTTTTTTTCCTAGCTACGTAAACACAGATTTCTTTCTTTGTATAGAATAACATAAGGCTTGTTATGTGATCGTGATTGTGTTTGTGAGCGTATTAATAAAGCATTTTAAAGCCGGAATGATAATACACTATCCTCAGTTGTATTTCAGAATATGTTTTTTGAATAATTTCATAAGATTTACAAAGTAATATATTTTATATTATACGTTCCTCTCTTCTATAATAATACTTTTATCGAAAGGGATGACAATATTTTTGAGTTGCCTTAGTTTTCGATTGGATTATTAGTTCATCATTCGGGATTTATAATGCTATAAGGCACTGCATTTTTACAACTTTATCGTAACTTCCTAAGGACCAAAATTATCTTGCCAAAGTGCCCGTTCACTGAGAGCGTTCCCGCCTTTATTGTGTTAATAAATAAGGTACGTCATGTTCCCAGTGTCGGAACTACCATACGAGCCCAAAAGCCTTGATCTATGCAACCATGAAAATAAAAATGATAATGCTCTTAACATTAGTAATATTACGACATGATTTATATATAACTTATATATGATTTATATATTACTTATATATGATTTATATATTACTTATATAATCACGTTGACGCCGGTAAGCGTCCTTACCGAGCTTTTGGGCTTTGTCCCGCCATGCATGTTCCGCAGTTTGAGATTGGACGTGATTTTACGATCTTCATTTGAGTATATCCTAAGTTAGTCTTCGAAAATGAACTTCCACTCCATTACGGCCAGAAATAACGTTTTGTCCAGGGACTGAAACCGGTTATTATTATTTTTTTTTTTCAAAATACGTGTCAGATACCATGATATTCGTTTTAAAGATTAATATTTTTCAGTTAGTATGAATAAAAACGAAAGAATATTAACAAATACCGGTATAACTCCCATAGTAAATTTACCGGTATTCAGTCCCTGGTTTTGTTTGCGTCATACTAAATAAACTCAATTAAAAAATGGATTTGCCTCAACAAACTCGTTAACTATCGGACTTCTAAATATTAGGTTATATTCAATGTTTTCTTCTGAATTGTAATCAAATGGTCTGTGGGGTTCCCGAAATACTTCTAGTATCGTCGGAGTAGTTTGGAGTATTAATAAGATTATATACAATATTAATTAAAGTTAAGTAAAATATTGATGAAAACAAAAGGAATTATGAAACCAAACTAGAACCTCCACAACCACTTGCATACGTAATATGGATTTTTGTTATTTTATATATTATCAATAATTATCAGAAATGATTTCCTTTTTGCACTACGTAAATTATATTTCTTAGAATATTTTTATATTTATGTAAATATCTATTCGAATTTCAGAGTTCAATACATTGCAATAGTATTCCGTCCAAAAATTTAGTTACTATTAAATGCTTTATTCTTAAAAAAAATATTGATTGTCATATAAATTATTATACATTATAATTAGATGTTTATGCGGGAATCATTTCTGATAATTGCTGAATTATGTTACTAAACATGAATGAATTGACGAAGTAACTTTAAAATTTAACCGCTATCTCTTAATGTAATCTTAAGTCATCCTCGACGAAAGAGCGAGACAAAACTATACACGAGTATCGCTGTCACGTTCTCGCGTAAAGTCGTAATAGAATTGCTCTAAGAGATTGCGGTACAGGATTATGTGTTTGACGATGCAAGAATAATACTATGTATTTTCAAATTTGGACGCTGTTAAGCAATACAGTGCCAACCCACATGGTTTCCAATTTGAGAAAATTGAGTTTGAAGTTTTAATTAGGTTTTATTAAATTTCTTTTAAAAAATAACAGAAATAATAGTTTTTTTTTGTAATTATTATTATTATACTAAATATATATCGTTTTTCTTGGTTGCAATCAAAGTAATAGAATTTAGTGTATTATTGTTAAATATTTTAAACATTTTAGGGTTCCGTGTCCGCTAGTTTTTTCAATATTTTTGCTATTAAAACGGTTTAAATGATATATAGGTATCTCTTTTGAAATATGTACTCATAAGGAAGCGATTGGTATCAAAATTTACATTTTTATCATTTTATGGGTTGACACTATTGCTTAACAGCGTCCATTTCATAATTGATAAGCCGTAAGCGTACTCTGGACGTATTAGCGAGTATATCGTTAGTAGGACTTTGCTCAAATCTTTTCTGTCATATTTTTGAATCAATTCAAATATGAACGGGGTAGAACCATAAAAACCAAAATGCATGAAGTCGAGCAGACTTGCAGTTTTTGCAACAATGCTTCATAACTAAAAAGTTTTTATTATTTTTATTGCATATTTTTTCAGTTAGTATAATCCTTAATACCTTGTTTCTTATTTAGTATAATTTAAGTGGCGTAACTATCTCTGATGTTCATTAGTATATTGTAAAACTATTAATTTTTTTTAGTTGTATAATTTTAATATGAAGTTGAACTAATCTATTTTAGTTTAGTTAAATTATTTAATTAATTGTAAGTAAAGAGCTTTGCGCTTGCGTCTCTAATCTACCATAATAGATTCCACTTTAGCTCTCTGAACTGTGAGTGACGTTTGGGAAACTTGAAGCTGTTCTTGTAAAATAAACCGTGTTATGTTTCGGATTATGTAATATAGTACAATGCTTAGCATTTACCTGACTTTGTTTATAAACAGCTCTGAGTGAATATTAAATAAATTTCATCACATCACTTGTTTATTTTCCGACTACAGACGGGCTCGTTGGCGTTCGGTAGAACACCTGCCGTGCGCATCGATGGGTCGTGGGTTCGATTCCGACCGGGTAACCACCGTTCATAGATGGAAAAACCGTGAAGTGCACATTGCGCGTTTCGGACTTGGATGGATTTCCGAATGCTCGAAGTAAAAAGTAGGTCGACAGCGCTTCATTGCCTGATGTTATGTGGCACCTACCCCCAAGTGAACCTCCTGCTCGTCTGTTGTCTATACTAATATTATAAAGAGGAAAGATTTGTATTTTTGTATGTTATGAATAAACTCAAAAACTACTGGACCGATTTTGAAAATTCTTTCATCAATAGAAAGCTACATTATCAGCGAGTAACATAGGCTATTTTTTGTGTATATTGTGTACATCTATTGTATACATTGCACCCGTGTGAAGTCGGGGCGCGTTGTCTAACATAAAACAAAACCGACGATCCGTTATCAATCTAAAGGTAAGTTGTTAAATTCATTCGTAATCGTTAACACTAAATTTACGAAGTATTTTGATTCGTTAAACATTTGATTATTATAGGTTATAGGTTGTATATAATATATATAAGACCTTTTTTCCTTAAGTATAAATAATATTGAACGATCAAAAAGTCACGTCACCGATTCTGATTAAAGGAAACACTGTATTCTGAGTTTTTTAAATACATTTCCTTAGTCCTAAATCGAACCCGTTAATTTTGAAAAACCTTCATCCAAATATATTGTTTTAGTTACGCAATGTTAATATGTAAATGTTGGTTCCTCTCCTACTCGGACCTCTACATTAATCATGTGGTTTATCTATTTTTACGGTTGTCAACCAATATCACTACCTAGTGTTAAAATTACATTTATTATATCGTAGTCATAAAAATGTTACACATATTTTTCAGTTATGCTTGACGTTTCGTTTGAAGAAATATTTTTGTTAACATTTACTACTTTGTGTAGAATAAGGTTTAGGCCCGTAGGGCTACAATTATTTAATGTTATCGAAACGAGTTAAAGTTTATAGGCGAGATTATATGAAGCATTTAAAGAGACAATCTCGGATATAATCAATTTTATCACAGCGATCTCATTCGGGTGGTATTATTGAAATGTTTCCGAGAGAACGTGACAGTGCGATATATCGTATATAGTTCTGTCTCGCTTGTCATCGAGGTCTACTGCAGTAGTTCCGATAAGAGATTGTGGCACGGTTCCTGAGATCGTATATCATATGCAGTGGCGGCGTAAGACCTAAATGTTATGTGGGCAAGATTCATTCTGCGGGGCTCTCTGCCAGGGCAAAAAACTTAAAAGCCGCGAAAGCGCAAAAATTTTTTTTTGGCGCTTTCGCGGCTTTTAAGTAATGCATAAATTTTCGGGGCTCGAGGCCCCTTGGGTCGCGAGGCCGTAGGCGGTGGCCCAAGTCGCCCACGCCTTACGCCGCTACTGATCATATGAACTTCAATGTCAAAACAAGAAAATATGCTAAAACATACGCTGTCTCTACGCTGTCAACTACTATAGATATAAAGACAGCTGTAGGTACCTACACGTTTTCTCAGGTTCATGATTATTTCGCAAGTACTAGGCGCAACTTACTAGATTACTTTAGTGAGAGAGACACAACAACGACGGCCTGGAAAATTCTTTCTATTTTATTGATCAAGGTTACTCCATAAGAAAAGCTGCTAAAGCAATGAATGCCCTATTTTCAACTCTTTCAAAGAGGTACAAAAATCATTCTATTTTGGGACCACATCTAGGGCGTCCTATTTTCTTTGAAAACGATTAACCACTGGGTGACCACCATTGCTCTCACTTCATGGAGTCAAATCTGTTTTTGTTTTTCAAACTCCTATAAGTTCCAAAGTTGATAACCAAAGTGTTAAAATCTTAATTAATTCTAAATTAAGATTTAATTTCACTTCTCGCTTAAGTGACTCCCATTATTTCCATTATCTCGTAATATTGTTATTATATGTGCATTGAACAACACAAGATATCTATAACTCATCGATCTTCGTAAAACAAATATTATTGAAAATAATTATTTTCTGTGTCGAGTGCACTTTCATTGAAATTGTATTCAATTTGTTATTAACCCTTTACGGACGCGAGTTGACTCTCGGTCGCTATGACGCGAAGCGACGCGCGGCAGGACGAGTGGCAAGTGAAATCAATCGATGTTTATATTAGATTTCGTTATCTCCAACCTCCAAAGGGAATGAATTATTGGTGCTTGGAAGGGAAGCTGTTGGTGTTCTTTCATATGAGGTGGGAAAAGAACATCAGTTCAAAGATAAGAAAACTAATAAAAATTTCTTCCAAGACTGCGGCTCTGACAATGCCTTTAGCATAAGCTGAAACTCAGTGACCATGGCGAAAGTATCGGAAGAATGTGTATAGGATGATTTTGGCAGAAAGAAGGGTTGTAAAGTTTGTTTTAAACGAAACAAACCGGGGAGAAAACATGAGATGACCTATTTTTGTGATACATGTCCAGTTAAGCCAAAATTGCCGCTTGGTCATATCTTTCGTTTGCTATGTTGAATTAATGAATAAATGTAGATAAACTATAGAAAATAACGTTTTTGTAAGATAATGTATATGTAAGATCATTCAATTGTACCATGTAAGACACAGCACCTGACCCAGATGACAGAGTAGTCGTGCGCGAAGGGTTAATAATTAATATTATACCTATTAAATACCTAACGTAGATTGTATGAAGTATTAAATTTCATTAACGTCGTATTTTTCCATGTGGTTCAATAAATTGGTAGTACTCACAGTAGGTATTAAAGAGACATGAAGGTGGTAACTGTATTAATTTTGTATTTTTGAATGAATTTCTTAATGATAACGAAAGTAAAAAAATGCAATTTTCGTAAAACCAAGTTTATTTAAAATTTAGCAAATTAAAATAACAAGAAATCAGTATCTAACCCTAAAGTCAACTAAACTAGAGAGGCTTCACATACTTCGTAAACTAACAGCAGTAAAATGTTTCTATTTGATAATCACACCATATGCCTGCTTGTGATACACCTACTAGAGAAAAATGCAAGTAGTTCACTTAAAATTGACTAAGATATTAGAAAATAAATGCATGTAAACCAATTCAATTCTCTCAGTCCAAACTCCACATCCAACAAGACAATGATTCACAAACTTATCACTCGCCATAATATAACATAAAATATATAAAACTATTTTGTCCCAAAATGATTATATCACTTTTCAGCGGGAAAATAACTTTAGTAAATAAATTTTTATTAGAAATAATATCAGTATTTTAACATGTTTTTAAAGTTTGGTGTAAAACATTAATAAAACTATAGATGCAAAGAAAACGCATATAAACTAATTGAAGTTGAGCAAAAAAAGGTGTCTTTTTATCTTCTTAAAACTAATAAATGATTTATGAAACACTGATATGTGTATGAAAACAAATAAAGGAACTATAAGTAAATACAACATATCGTCGTCCAATCCTCAATCGCAAGCATCTTCCAAAAACTAATCTGTTAATAACTATACCGAATCAGTCGTCTTCCATAGAGTTAGTCGTATAGGTACCTAAATAAGGTTCGTACATAAGATGGCTATCACTATTCATCATATCACATTCCTTGAAATAACTAAAAGTTAACAAATACAGCACGTAGGTACATCGCGAATAGGAAACAGTTAAGCGAAAACACATGAGTGAACAAAATGCAGTGGAGATTACAATGAATGTTACGACGGAGAACATACGTCTAATTTGTTTCGATTATCAGTTTAGAGCTCACGGCCGCGTTCAAAGAATTTCAATTTAATTTGTCTCAAGTTCGCCATTTCTTTAATACCGTTTGAGACTATATATACCATAAATAATGAATGTTAAAATAGGGCACTCTGAGTGTGGCATTATCACACCCATCGTAAAAGATATTCTTTGAACATAACCCTACTCAATCAGACGTATATTTTCAGTTCTTAGACTACGATTACATGATTTAAAGTTTTCGGATATAACAAATCCGTCATACAATACGATAATATCATATCACTACGTAAATATATACCATAAATACTAAGATGTATGTGCTCTTCCAACAGTACATATTCGAGCTGAACTTTATCACGAATTACTGAATACGAATATTTATTAATTCCTAAATATATTTATTATATTAATAATAGCAGAAAATTCATAAGGAATAACTACGAGAAAAAGAAGCAATCAATCGACTCAAAACATTTAAATTCTCGTGCGTTTTAAGAAGCGGTAGTGTAAGAAATCGTATTTAATGCCTAAATTTCTTCGTTTATGTTCTTTTCAAAATGTTTAATTGTATTTCAATATTTATTGCGTTGCAAAGGTGTTTTAAAGAACTGTGATGTTTTAAACGAAGGCAAATCCGGCATTTCTGACGCAAATGATTTAAGAGGATCCAGCGCGCTCTGGATCGTACGCCTCTTCGTTCTTCGGTATATCAAAGATCTCGGAGAAGAGAGCTGGCAGGTCCAAGCGGCGCCAGTTCAGCCGGCACCAGCTCAGCAAGTCGTGGTGACGGTCACCGAGCAGGCGCACCTCCTGAGCCAGCGCGTTGAACGACTCCAAACGGTTTGCCACGTTCGCTGTCCCGTTCTCCGTCATCTGTACACACATGCAATATATCATCCGCTAACTAATTTCAACACACCAAGTGTGTATAACATGAAAAGGTTGGGTTGGTAAACAATTTGGAATTTAATAATAAGCGTCACAAGGGGTTGGCGTTATACCAAAGGTTTCCGGAATAAGTACAGACTAAATAATCGAGTTTATATATTTTGAGATTGAGTTTATTAAAAAATAAAACTGCATAAAATAATGCTGAAATAAAGAGTACGTTTACAATATAAAATATATTTCTTGATCAAAATTGGGTCTAAACTTTCTCTAAATTTAATAATGAAGAATTTCGTTATTCACTAAGCTCAGTTATAATCTATCAAATGGTCTGCCTTTGTTTTAGAACATAGATTTGTTGATGATTTCTCGTATAAGTACGTAAATCATTAAAATTTAAAAATATGTATGTTAAGGGTAAAAATAATGAGGGAAGGTACGTAAGCAGGCCATAAGTGTTGTCTTTTATGTTGTGAACGCTAGCGTTATATAGTACGCTAAACGTTTTTAAAGTAAAAATATACTTGGTATCATAATAATCATTAGTTTTTTATATATTTCTGAGTCACATTTTTTAATAATTATTTTGTTTAAATTAATCAAACAAATTTCTTTTTTTTTCGATGTCGTTATTTCACACTCAAATCGGTTTAAGTATATTACTAATATATCTTGGGTCGACCACGTTACGATCGTCAGTTCTATGGTTACCGTTGAAATTAGTGGCGTAGCTCGTGGTCATGGGCAAGCAGCGAGGCTTAGAGATAAAAATTGCATTTTTGATTGCATACTACCACGCATTAATCTCACAAGCGAAAGTGTTACTCTTACTACAACTAGCGCTGATTAGTACTCCATGTGAAGTGATTTGTAACAGAAATAAATATTAAAAAATGCTTTGTAATATCCACCATCATCAGTATCTCACTTACCACATACACGAAGGCATCGTTAACACTGCGCAGGAGTGTCTCAACACGATCACGCTCGCTGAGACCGCAGCGCTCCGGGCACACGAGCAGAGTGGCAGTAAACAGCGCCGCTTCATCGTCGGTCATGTCCATGTGGATCACAGCGCGGACGTAAGACAGAATGCCGGTAGCAAAGCGAGTCTATACAAAATTAAAACAGAACGGAATATTTTATTTAATTTTAAAATAAATAAAATATGTACTTTTACTGCAACGATTGGCTCACCGGGGAAAACTTGATGAGTGGAATTGTGATTTGCTATTCAGAGACCAATTTGCTCAGCTTCGAAGAAATCATAACTAAGTTATTTTTCAGTTAGTTATACAATTTTATCGTCATGTATGATGTAGAAATGTAATATATATTGTAAATGTGTATATGTAACATTTCTCGGAACCGATTCTCGCTACCGAAGCGGCGATGCGATCATCGAGTCTTTTGTTACGAGGCGAGTACATAAAACTAAGATTTGACAAACAGTGTTCAATTTTGTATTGCGCTATAACAGTTATTGGTAGTGTAAATATGGGAAGGGGACAGATCTACCAAAAATAAGTGGAGGAAAAAAGCGCTGTATCACAATGAGTGGAGAATATATATACCTATAATATATTATATACATATATATGGGATTATCTCCCTAAATTTTGGCCAAACTAGAGAATGCATAGTAAGATTCTACGATTATTAATAACAATTCGAGGAAACGATATACAAATATGGTAAGTTATAATTTGATTCAGTTACGTTTCATACAATTTATGACAAAACATGATATTTTTACGCTTTGCTCACTACAGAATCCTGTAAAAAATGAAATCGTATTCCATCTAAAGTTTGACCTAAGAATTAGGAGAAACGCCTCTTATTGTAAAGGATCATTAGATAAGGATATAAGGTTCAGGATCCCCAGGTGGTACAATTAAATAACAAGTATCACGTTGGCGCAATTTGAGAGTGACAGTTGACACCCCTCTCAAAGTGCATCCATTAATTTGAGCGGTGCAAAGTAGATCAACGTAGTTAAGTCGTTAACGTGCAAATAACTTCATTGACGCTTATCCTTCCGTTATTTATTGATATATATTTCTATATTATTTCTTGATAGACGATAAATAATATATCATATATCAGCCATACATTATATATTAAATTCAGATTATCTTTTATTACGTTAAATTAGTTTTCAAAAGTATTTTTATATTTCTACTAGCTGACCTCGTTGTTTTGTCATGTAAATCATTTCTAAAAATCAGAGGTTGGTGATAAAAAAGTAAAAATTTAGGGTTGTATGTATTTTTTAATGCCACATTATAAAACAATAAAAACAAAAATATCGCCCAAAAATTAAAAACAAAAAGTTTAGGGGTGGATTACCCTTAACATTTAGCGGGATGAAAAATAGATGTTGATCGAATATCCACCCTGGCCGATATGCACGCTAAGGATCACGAAAATCGGTCGAGCCGTTTCGGAGGAGTTCGGTCCCGCACACCGTGATACGAGAATTTTATATATATGTTGTATATTTCAAGAAAACTGAGACTCAATTATACACAGTACGTTTTATTTAAAGTACTCGTATAATCTGTTGTGTGTGCTGTAAATTACTTGTGAGACCGTGGAAACTTGTTTATACGACGAAATTGAATGATCATGTTTCTAACGTAATTGAATTTGCACTAGGTGTTGTTGCAAGGGTGGCTGTAGGTTCTTTTTATCGAGTGTTTTTATTTTTGATTAAGTGTGTAACATTACGGTTTTGAAACAATTTGTGTACTTATGACATTATTATTAAAGTGTTGAAAGAAAACTATATAAATAGTCTATTTATGTAATAATATTGTATTTTATTAATTATTATTGAGTATCACACATTCAAATAACATAACTTTTACCAGATTAAATAATTAATATTATTTGTTTCGACGTTTCGAATTCTTTTCAAAGCAAACCATCCAGTTAATTATAATAATTAATGGATATTAAAATAACACAAATAAATATGCCTTAGTAGTGCACACAATGATATCCTTGCACTACTAAGCAAATGAAAAGCCGTTTAGTTACTTACATCGTACATCAGCTCGAGCTGGCGGTGACTCAATGACGTGCCGTCGTCAAAAATAATCGCAGATGGAGTAGAAATGCGAGTGGCCCGAGTCAGCCAGACTTCGAAGAATCCAAGCTGCCAACCAAACATACTTCCACAATACTCTTTATTATTCAAAACACATCACACAATCAGATAACACATACAGTTCAAAATGCTATAATACATACATTATTTCGCAATGTAAGAAAATTCGCAAAAATTAGCTTCGCATTGCAATAATGGACGTCCACGCAACAAATAAACGCTTACCTTGATAAGGATCAGCTGGTCGTCTTGAGGCAGGATATGAAAGCCTGGTAAACGTTTGGCGAATTCGACGACTTGTTGGACAGCAGGGGTCATGCGGTAGGCGGCGTTGGACCACAGAACGGTGAGGGTTTCCATAAGATTGGCAGCGGCGGCTCCGGCTGCGTTGGCATCGTTGTTGATGTTGCCGCCATCTACTTTGACGGCGGCATTGGCAGCGTTGGCATTGTTGCCACTAGCGCCACTGGCAACATTGGCAGCATTGGCACTGCTACAGCTAGCGCTGTTCCCGCCATTGCTGCTTCCAGCTTGCCCTGATTTGTTTATAAATTATATACTTAAATGAAATGCGCCTATGAATCGCTCACAAGAAAAATATAAACTTTTATATTTTAACATTGGAAATTAACATTTACTTAACCTGCCTTTATATTACCCTTTATATTTTATTCTATTTATCGTATCGTCAATTAACATTCTGAAGGCGGTAGTTGTACGAGTACAATTCAGAGAGATATAGCACAACTAAAAGCACCTCTCAGCAGAGAAAATGTCAATCTCAGATCTATATTTAGGTGTAAATTAGTGACAATTCGAATTAGATCGCTAATTACCGGTAGTGGAATCGAAAGTTTGTATATAAGTAAATAAAAACATAGTTACCTTCCCTATTATTATCAACCTTCATAATGAAGGTTTGCAATTGCAGCGACCTACGAAAGTCCTCAGTATAGGTGTTTAAGTTGCGATGGGCGAGAATGACCATTTTCGCGAGGTCCTTCGAGGCTTCTACGGCATCTATTTCCTGGTCTCCCGGCTCGGCGGCTGACGGCGCCGGCTCTGGGTTCGCGGCCAAGTTTTTCGCAAGATCAGCCATGCTCTCAGGCGTAGACACGTCGCGGCGTTTCGGAACTCTACCGTACCTCACGGCTGACAACAGAATGCAATTCTTTCGTCACACAATCGGTCACAGACGATGCAGCTCATGAACTGCATCTATTCGGTGGGTGATTGACTCGTCAATTGGTAAATAGATGTCAGTGCAGTGCGTTGATCTGTGTTCTATATCTTGTTAATATGTCGGCGGTGTTTGATGCAGTGAGAACGGACGCACTTGCAATCATCCGATTTGCTATAGTTTATTTTTGCATACCTACTTTGGCTTTAGAAGGTTTGTACCATAATAATTTAACAATATTACAAGAAAAAGTTATGTAAATTGAAATTTAAACGTAAGATTGTTTATTTATTGTATGCAGCTGATAATAACGCATTTGGTGATATACATATTTGAGTTACACGGTAAACATAAAATATGTATACATAATATATATATATTTTTTGTTAGATTTCGACAGACGAGCATGAGACGTTACCAGACGTGGGGAAAACATGTTTACAGAAAATTATAAACATGTCGTCCCGGTGGCATTCGAACCCACGACCCATTGACGCGCACGGCATGTGTTCTACCGAACGCGCCAACGAGCCCGTCATAACAATATTGTTAATATTTACTAGTATTAATTTTGATATTATGAAACCTTATTAAACATATTAATAAATTAAATATATCAAGTAGTCATTAATCGTTTTTGTCGTACATTTTAATAAATTAGTATTGATGATGATGGTAATTATTAGATTTTAATGTAACACATCGACAAACGTGCGAAAGTCTCATTTTATTTTTGATCATACCTCAGCGGCGGCAGGACATCAATTTACCTTTACTTTCTCTCAGGCCAGCATAGGGAAAATATATTTACGTAAAATATTATAAACGGAGGGTCACCGTCACCGTAGTGCATAACCTACTGACCAACTGTACTGAAAATCTGTAGGTGATATATACCAGGGTGAATCAAAAAGTTCTTAGAAGTGCTTAGAAGTGATTAGAAGAATATATGAAACCTTTTTGGATCAAGTTCGATATTCAAATTAAAGAGTGTCTATCACACTATATTTATGCAGACTGTCACTTGTTTTTGTCAGTTCGTTCGCATGTAATAAAGTCAAAATTATGGATAAAAGTGAGTTACGTGCGGTGATAAAATATCTCAGTTTGAAAAAAATGTCTACGAAGGAAATTTTTTTGGACATTCAGCAGACATTAGGGGGTGATGCTGTACCCTATTCTACGGTTGCGTACTGGGTGGCTGAATTTAAAAGAGGTAGATCAAGCTGTAAAGATGACCCGCGTTCTGGGCGGCCTTCAACCTCCGTTACAGAAGAAAATGTCAAAAAGGTTGAGAATCTGGTTTTGGAAGACAGAAGAATGACTATAAAACATATAGCTGAGATCCTAAAGATATCTTTTGGTAGCGTTCAATCCATTTTAATTGATTCACTGGGGTTCAAAAAAGTGTCTGCAAGATGGGTGCCACGAATGTTAACCGACGAAAACAAAAAGCGACGTTTGGAAATTTCCAAGCGTAATCTCGAAATGTTCCAGCGTGATTCGGATAATTTTTGCCGTCGTCTTGTCACCATGGATGAAACGTGGGTCCACCATTTTGATCCTGAAACTAAAAGACAAAGCATGTCTTGGAAACGACCATCCTCTCCATCCATCAAGAAATTTCGAGTTGCTCCTACCGCTGGCAAAGTTATGGCCTCTGTGTTCTGGGATAGTGAAGGAATCCTTTTTATTGATTACATGCCAAAAGGCCAGACGATTACTGGACCCTATTATGCAAATTTAATCCCGAAAGTGCGTGAAGCGATTAAAGAAAAACGTCGTGGAAAACTGTCGTTGGGCGTGTTGTTCCTTCAAGTTGCGCTCAACGCAATCCGCTGTGCTGGCTTCAATCTCCTTGACCACCCACCATATTCTCCGGACTTAGCCCCAAGTGATTTTCACTTATTTCCAAAATTAAAAGAGGAAATTCGTGGAACAAAATTTCACGATAATGACGCGGTTATAGCTGCCGTAGAGGACTTTTTCGAGAGTCAAGAAAATTTTTTTCACAAGGAATAAGGAAGTTAGAAACGCGTTATTCTAAATGCATTGCATTGGAGGGAGATTATGTAGAAAAATAAAATATTATTATTTAAATCTTTGCATTTTTTAATATTGATTCCAAGAATTTTTTGATTCACCCTCGTACTTTAAGATGTCATGTGGAACATGGTGTAATGGTTAGCTCCTTACAAAAATTTTGTAAAATGAAAACCTTGGCGATTAAAAAGAGTGGCGGCGAGTTTATTGCCAGTTCTTCTCGTCCGTTCTACGCCCTTGATTTCAGAACTGGCAGTAAATGTAAAATTAGAAGCATTTAATATGTATTTTTTATTGACGTTCATAAGTGTATATTATGTTACCTAAATGAATAAATGATTTTGAATTTGAATAATTAAATTAAAAATACTAAGTTTCCTCACAGTCACGGCTCATGCCAACCGTCAGGCACTTCTTGAACCTGCAGAATTGGCAGCGGTTCCTGTTCAAACGGATGACGAGACACTTCCCGTCGCGGAGACAGCGATACTCGATCTGTTTCTGAATACTCCTGCGAAAGAAGCCCTGGAACAAAAAGTTCACGTCCGTTCAATCCTATCCACGAACGAGAATCCACTCAAACTGATGTAAAAAAGAGTTAAGCAACTTTGTTGTTTGTATGAAGAAACTTTGGAACTTTCAACAGACACTTAAATATATTTTATTATTGTAGTATTTCCATTCTTGGCGTTCCGTACTATTTTTTCTTTTATTAATTTAATTGTGTATTTTTTTAATCGGTCACTTAGCACTGAGAATACGTGAACTTCAAGTGTCATCATATCTCTTTACTGAAGGGCAGCAATATATTATATTTTGTAAAATTTAAAGCGACACAGTATTTATCGTACGATATTATTAGGAGACTGCAAGCCGGCGGCCGCTGTGGGTATCCATTTTATTTTATACAGAATAATATTGGAAGGCTGATGCTTAAATACACCTTATCTTGTAAGATCATTCATAAATAAACTAGTTATATTTTAGCCACCTTCGACCTCATGAATATAGACTATGTGCGAAGAACCAAGGAATAGATATTATCATGTAAATAGAGATATTGTCATGCAGTATATGTTAATTGTGAACTTGCAGGAGGATGTAACCTGCATCGTAATGAAATCGACAAAGATATGACTGTGTTAGTAGGAAACATAATTGTCCTATTGCATTCAGACGTAGCCACTACTATTTACAATATTGTAAACATTTCCTATCCATATGCTAATGAGAGTAACTGAATGACATTTGAGTAATTACTCACTTATGTCGACAAACTATGTGAAGCACTCGATTATAGCTCAGTTATTTTATAGTGCCAATATTTAATAACAGGTATGCCATATAAAGAACCCCATAAAGGAAAATTCAAACGAATCTAGTTAAAGCTAAAAGCTTCCGGTCGAGTGCTAGTTGACGCTAAGAAGCTGCTTCCTGTCTCAACTCTGTTTTCGTAATAAAGCTTTTTTACAAAAGGTTCATATTCCAGCTAAACTTACAAATACTATTATAATAATTTACTTTAATATTAGTCTATCTTATGGTACCTTTTTAAAAATAAAATTACATTAAAATTTAACTGCGCATTAAAGACAAAAACTTCATTAAAAGTTATGACTAATTCTAAAAGTGAATTTTAGAGGGGTTTTGTATTGGTTGTTTTTATGGTAAGTAAGCACCAAATTACAGAGCAATTATGCAGAAGATCTTGGAGAGCTTCAAGATTTTAAAAGTCACCTGAATAGATTTCCTGATAACCTGGGAAATTATAGTGAGGTGCAGGGTGAACGCTGCCAACAAAACCTCAAAGCAATGGAAAAAATGTAATAGGGTAGGTGAAATCGTCACACGATAGTAGACTGCTGCTGCTCATTACACATAGATTTTCTCAAAAAAAACACATGATAATCTTATAAAAGATACACAATCTCTGAAGTGTAACATTAATTAATATTTAACTATAAAAATATATATTAGATAGAATGTGCTTTTTTACTTTCTCATTTTTCTTTTGCTATTTAGAGTGGAATAAGAAAATGATAATTAAAAAAAACCAGAGCCAATATGACAAAAGCATTCATAGTTACATTGATATAATAATAATTTTGAAAGATACACTATGAATGCTTATATAGGTATTATTTGATATACAATATTATGTTATTAACTTGTTAACCAGTGATCATGATATGTATAAAGTTTTGCTCTTCTGGTAATGGAATCAAAGCCGTCTTATAATAAAAGATGAATAGAAGTATATTACTAATAGACTATAACATCACAACAAAGTCTCGCCGTCCGATATGTCGGGAAACTGAAAAGCTTTTCTATTAACAAACAATATAATCAATTCAATATGGCGCTAAATAACACGTACAGCTCGGGAATACAGCGACAAAATAAAACTAAAAGCGCACTGCACAAAATAACTGCGCATGTATGTTATGCTTCATTTTTAGAGACATCCTCCCTTTGAGACATCAAAAGGCAAAACATAAATGTATTTAACGTCGAACGAAATAACATTGCCCGGGACTACTTCCGCCAAAATAAAACCATTGCTGGAATAAATAAAACGAAAATAATCGACACAGCGCCGACGCGACGGCTACATCAAATATAATTTGCAATAAAGCCTTTGACCCTGGAAATTTTCAGTCTGATAAAATATATCCAGTCATATCGATTATTAATATATCACAATAATACGGATCCGATTGATCCTATGTTTAACAGAGAAAATGATTAAGGCGTTTGTATGATAAATAAGTAGAAAATAAACCAATATTTTTATGGTTGAGAAAGAAAAGCATTTTTACACTAATTTTATTCCTAGTGTTTAATTGTTAATCAAATTATATATTATATAAGCTTATTATTTACATAAGTATGAAGAGGCTTATTTCACAATGTTTGAAGTTTTAGTTAATATAATTATTAGAATAAGAAATTATTCAAAAGTTAACGAGCATTGCTGGACTTAATAAAAAAATTAAATCAGTTTGTTACAATTATATCCTACACAATAAAACGACTGGCTTGAAGTTAACAATATACAGAAATATACCTCGTGTTGTCAGTTGTTACGCGTGCTAATTACGGCCGGGGTATTAGTTATTAATAAAATGTCAATTATGTGAATACATAGGAAATAGTGCACGCTTACTTTAGTTTTTCCGAAAATACTGTAAAATGAAAATGTACATAAATGATTTATCAATTTTCATTTCACCACAACATTAATAAATGTTTTCAAAAATCTCGGAAAAATATTTAACATTGTAATTTTATTATTTAGATTAGGATGTCATTTTGTTGTGTCATGTTCATTTAAGCATTATTTGAGCAATATATACCTACTTCATAAAAAATAATTACTCAAAGTATTTTAAGTGAACAGTACAAATTTTAGTTGTATTTATTTTACACTTATATTTTAAAACCATAATTAAGATGAGATTATGAATAAACGTGTGATTATAATAAACTTCCCAGCCTAAACTTATTTTTCAATAAATTATTCTTTAAAATCAATTAAGAATACCAAGTTATTTACCTAATATTGTTATGTGTAGCACAGTTTATAAACAAAAATATATCTTGAATTAACGACCATTCTTTTATCAACAAAGTGCAATATATTGTCGTGCTTTGATATTTAAATAACACTCAAAGAATAATATATTTCTTACGTTTATTAATTAATAATTAATATATTAATAATATAATATAATTGTTGTTTGAGATAATTGGCCGTCATGAAAGTATAAAATCGAAATACACCCTATCGAACAAAATTTCAATCGACTCACAGTTACCGCCCGCCCGCCCTAAAAATTCTGCAACATGTCCGTAATTCGAGTTTAACTAAATTATGAGCCCCGAGATATTTGATGCCAACCAATTACCTTACATCGAAAAATATTTCTAGCTGTTCACTTCATCATGAGAGGTCTGGTTCAATTGACAAGTAGACAATTATAAATTTACAGCTTTGCCCAAAGAGTTTATAATAATCACTTCGTTTTAGTTTTGCCTTATTAGATAAGAGACTTGTTGATTGCAGAATAGACGTCTTCTTTGATATTACCCAGTAATCATCTTAGTTACCTTCTTATGTGCTTCGTATTCATTTATATACTAGATGTAAATGTACATCTGTTGATAGTTTATTGATTCGGCGGCTTTATATTTTTAGCCTAGAAGCCAAAAACGAACGCTGTTACTCGCTTAAGTCTGCAGGGATATCATTGATACAACATTAATAAACCGATATAAATGCGGATTTAGAAACGATTAGGACGTAACTAGATAACTTGAGTTCATTATATAAGTTTATGCTTTGAATATACCTTCTAAAACATTTTATATTTTTTATTAATTTGAAGGTAATTTAAAATGTTTTGATAAGTTTCTAAGGATTTCTGAATTTAAACGTAAATTATTGTCAGGAAAACCTAGACTCAAAACTCAGTGACTTGTTTTGTATTGCAAGATTCAATAGAAACCAGAAAACAATTGAAATAGCGAATGAAAGATTTTAACGTTAACGTCAATATAACAAATTGACAAAGGTGGCGTTGATGGACACATACCTGAATGTGAAATACAATTGAGAACTATTTTTGGAGCTTGGCCAGAATAACAATCTCACCACAACTATACTCTGATATTAGTCCACTCTAAGCCGACAAAATGGCGTTCTTCGCTGCTGGATGTATAGTCAGCCAGTCAATTAATAATGAATTAATATTTATTTAAACAAAAGGTTTTTTATTCTTCAACAATTTGTTACAAAACCATCTTTACTGATATCATAAACGCTTATTACCAAGTTTTCATTAATAAATCTATTCTGCAATATGCTCAACTATGTTGACCATCTACTGTTGCTGTGTCCGGACCACAGACGTAATTTAGCCAGTAACCACAACATGAATGCTGTGACGCAAACATTTTAGCAGCTCCATATACGTACAAAAGTTTAAAACGTTTAAATTATTAGATTTAGACATTTTATTTTTTCCATGAATAAAAGTTATATCTTAAACTGCACCTAATTACACTATTCCTGTTTTACAAAGCCTATTTTTATTATACGCCTAGGATGTTTCTCTTCAGTACGTATAGGTTAGTTCAATATATGTTAAACATTTATTTAACAATATATTTTTCTTGATGAATACTTCATAAGATATTTTCACCGAATCAACATGACGCGCACAAAAATATCACTTTGTACGCGTTCGTAGCTTGGACAAGTCGCTAGTTACTAATTATAATTTGATACAAAACATATCGCTGTATATTCTTATAGTTACACATCGTCGCATAATTAAAACGGAAAAATTGCTTACGACGTACGACGTGCGTTTGATGTAAGGCAATAGGAGATGATATGAGGGGGAAACGGTCAAGCGCCAATGAGAAATAATTTAGCTTGTTACAGTGTAATTAAAAAGTTATTAAAAGTCTGAACCCCAAAATAAATTAATAATTGAGAAAAAGTTGTTTCATATTAAATAATAAGCGTCTATCTAAAACTGCGAGAGATAAATGTAGTTTCTACTTGATATTTCGGCCATAGGATATTAATAAATGATGCATTATCGACCTGGTTGAGTGCGCTCGTTTATACACCAATTACGTCAATCCGATACTCGCTATTTGAACCTCACGTTTGTTAGATATCCGGTGAAATAACATATTTCTCCCTCACGTGTAATATTAGAAGCAGCACGGTGTAGGGAGAAAAATATTTTAAAATAGAATCATCTAAGTACCTGCATACAGTCGTTCGCGCAATCTTCTTAAATGCAATGAAAATCACCACATATTGCTCCATTATAAACAATACATTATTACCAATTTTAATAACTCTAACCTCTTTATACGCGTCTACCTAATTAACAATTACTTAGAATATATATTTACCTACGTATATGCGATGCTTGAATGCCTTATTTATTTAATCAAATGGAATATTTAACAAACCAATAATTGGTTGACATGTTTCACCAACGACAGTAATGTCACTAATCAGTGAACGTGTATCATACAAGGACTTTATATATATAAAGTCCTTGGTATCATATTGATAACTTACACTCAGAATATAAATAGAACACCCCACAAATCAAGTTTTCTTTAAACTAAAAAAAAATTATATATTATATTATTTTATTATTATATTATTATTATTTTTTTTCTTTAAAATACATAGGAAGTGGAAAAGATTTGGGTATATTTATATATTATTATAATATATGCGTACTTATACGAAGAACTGTCAACAATAATCATTTATTCAATACACCCAAAACTGCTGGGTTATCTTATACATGAAAATAGTACCTACTGTTACTTTGTTACCGTCGCGTAGGCATTACCTGCCTAAATGTTTTTGAATATTATTCGAGTAAACTGTGGATAAAATTACACTCACTTTGAAGTGAGATTGTTAAATAAATTATTTATTCGGACACCTAACAGCTGTGGCGTATTATATTTCTAATAAATAATTCTTACAATAATTTCGAAGTCGATAAGGATGTTGGCCCAGATATTATATGACATTTTGCAATGCAAAAAGTAATAATTTTTTTGCCATTTGATGTCGTAGTAGGGGTAAGTAGGGGATTGTTATCAATATTATCAAATAACAACTTAAATGAAACACTCGGAGTGTAACCTTACATAACAATTAGACTATTTAACTTTAAAGTACTATGAATAAATTCAAATTACACTGTCTTTTTGGAATGAAAATGTTGGTATAGGGCCACTTTTGTTTTCAAATTGCGATATGTATATATCGTTCAGATAGCAAGAGCATGTATTGCGTATCAGACGTAAGAATGAGGTAATCAATCAATAATATGATTAGAACAAGATTATCGTTAAACACATAATATATTCTTGCGGTGAGAGGATGTGAGAGGAAGAATTTTGTTAGAGTATTTGGCAAATAAGGCGTAGAGAAAGTGCCTTTCTTAATTTAAAAAAGCCGCCATTTTATATACAACAGGCACCTTAAAAGTAAGGTAGGTAGTTGTAGGTATTTTGTATGAGTTCACTAGAAACTAGATGATCCACCGAAATATATAACTACGTATATTAAATTCTAATATAAAATTCACTAAAGTTTCGCAGAAATTATAATTTTGTTTAACTTTTAAATATAAGAGATTGTTTAAACTTAAATATGCTTTAAACTACGACCTGGTAGGTGAAACTAAAATAAGTGAATATTAGTTAGTCTACTGGTTAGGGAGCACTTACTCAAAGAAAGCGCACGAAACTTTAAGTTATGTTCAAGTTACGAGGGCAAAGTGTATAAGCACTACACTTAACTAGAAAGCTCGGTATCGACAGCCCGACTGAAATTTGACCGCCTCGGTGCGTTTATTGTATACTTATCCACTAAATAAAGGATTTGGCTACAAACATGATAGATTTAAATTAGAGTTATCATCCCGGGGTTCAATAGGGAGTAGGTTTTTAAGATTAACGTGAAATCCAGCAAAGTATACGATCATATTTGACGGTTGGATGGTTGAACACCTTGCGTTTCGAATCTCACCGGGAAGACACGTTTATAATTTTTTTTAACCATGCATTCTCAACGTCTGGTCACTTTGGAAACTAAATGGTTGGAAGGAATATGGAAATCCCAACTTGGTAACCTACCATCGTGAAAAACCATGAAGTGTCAGCTTATGGATTTCCGAATACTCGAAGTAAAAAGTAGGTTGACAGCGCATCATTGATAGAATAGATGTGTTCTTTTATATTCAGGTTGAAAAACAGAGTAACGTACGTATATAAACTGTTCACTTTCTGTACTCTTGCCTTTGCAGCTCGTACTATCTCTACCCAAAGGCCAGAGAAAAGTAAAAGATAGGACTTATTCTGTTACTTTTCTCGCTCTCTGGTTTATTAAAGATTTATACTGAGTTCTTTTTATATTGTCATGAATTCAAAAAATCGGTCAAGGCGAGATGAGCTCATATGAAATGTCCTCAATCCCAAAGAATATTCAATATGTTTTGTTTATTTTTTAAATCTACCCCAAACATTTAAAATCAGCAAAGATTAATTATAAAATTAATAGTCGATTATCTTAATAAAATAATCTTATGAAAAATAAAAATAAAGTAAGGACTGAACACAATAATTAATTCAATATATTACGTCTATATCGATGTGTATATCTACTCTCTCACATAAGGTATAATTGATATAATTTATAGTTTCACATAACGCATATAATTTTTAAAAACTATGCATTTTAAATTTATATATCAGATCTGTATTTATATTTAACCTATTTCATTCGTCACTTGCGAAATATTTTTTAAATCTCTAATATGCAACTATCGATTTGTTTTCTGAAATCCAATACAAAGTTTTTCTTTCATCTAATAAATTAGGTTTTCATAAAACAGTCAAATACACGAGTGGTTTAGTGAGTCCGCGTTATCATTGAATGTATACATATATACAATATACATACATATACATCACGCCTCTTTCCCATTGGGGTAGGCAGAGATCACTGAATTCCATATGCTCCGATCCTTACATACCACTTTCGCTTCTTTTACTTTCATCAATACTTTCATACATACTCAACTGTTACGAGTACTTTTGAATGTATGAAATCACAAAACTCTAATATGATAATAAAATACATTTAAACTAGGGTTTTATTAATTGTAAATAACAAAGTGTTTTTTTCCAAATACGAGTAAATATGTTAGTGTTTTTACGATTCTTAATCAATTTGTAGGTACAAAAATACGTTAAGTTTTTACTATTTGCAATGCAACGTTATTATCGATATAATGCATTCGATTATGATATCGAATGCATTATTATATATTGATGGGATCAGGGAGGGTGGTACAAAATGAGGTAAAATCACCCTATGTTTTACCGATTTTAGCAACGATATTTAGTTGTTATTGTGAAAATCAGTTTTAATTTAGCATTCTGTCAAAGTGTCATAGCGGTCTGAGCGACACGGAAAATGTTAGTGGAATTAAATGGTAAAAGTGTTGTTTGAAATTTTGAAGCAATATTCCAATATACATAGTATAGTTCCATAGTATAATCTCCATGATTAACGCTTTAAATGCTGTGAAACATGGTATGCCGTATGAAAGAGCTTTTACTTAGCTTAAAACCAAAGATTTTGTTCTCCGTTCGTTTTCGTTATATTTTAAAAAGATTTAAATTGAAGAACTGTTACACAGTTTACTGACAAGGTGCTTTTGTAAGATAAACCAGGCGTTAAAATAAACTACATTTACTTACAATTTATTTTTCGTTATTATTACCTAAAAGATCTCAGGGATCATTTTAGACACCCATAATATTTCAAAATGACCATTTTCTATACTTTGACAAACATCTATGTATAAATATATCTTAGTAACATAATTGTATTATATGTTTACTAAATTATAGGCTGATACTAATCTATCAGCCTATAATTCCGAAATTTAAATACAAATTTCCCAAACGTTTCATGCCTTTATAACTATTTTCCTTAGGGGGATAATTTTGTACCACTCTTCCCCACTTCTATTGTAATATATTTGTCCTTATCAGAATATGCCTATACCAAGGTAAAAGTTTTCATAATATATTTCAAATATTCGTTTATAATCGCTTTTTTTATTCAGATGGAATATATTCTTTCACTGCACTTTAATAACCCAACGTTCATAGAATTTACTTCTTTGTATTTTGTACAATTATAATTTTATCATTGATACAAATAATAAGATACTAATTAATAATTCCCGAAGGATTACTAAGGATAGCTCAATTATTTCAGGATTAATCCGGCTCATTCATCAGTTCCCGCTCCGCTAACGAATATCCAACGTTAAAGCGAACCTAAATTAAAATTTTACTGATTCTGAATATTATTAAATCATGTTTCCGCACTTGTAAAACGTGTGTATGTGTTTTTTATCACCCGTGGCTCAGCATTAATACTATCAATTTTTTCAATTAAGTGATATAAATATCACGAAACTATCATAAATTTGGCTAAATATTTGAATATTTTTATATCTCACTCTCACTAGTACGCGATACAACCTAGTAATATAAATTAATAAATACGAAGAATAACTAGTGTATTACTTTAAATAAACCGTTTTATGGCAGATAATATTGTTTCCGGTAAAGACAAAGGTGTGCCATGATCACAAAGAGACTCGTGTAATCTTACAAATTGTAAGAAAACTCATTGTGCATCTTACAAGCTTTTTCATCGGAATGTTTTATATAAAATACTCGCAATTCAATTTTATATAGGTACGTTTAAAAATGTCTTCTCTAAAAAAAAATTAACTAGCAATTTAAAAATTATTTTTGAAGTATGTAATAAGCTACAGAACATCATTTTAAATTCTCAGGTATATTTTTATTTAAGAACATTATTATATTATTATTTAGTTCTGAATATTTAAATAATTGTTATATTATACAAATTTATTTTAAGAGATGCTAAATCATATTGTGTCGTTCAATATTATTTGAAAATATTTCTTAAAATATTCCATTTTTAAAAAAATATTATTACCTAATAGTTATTTCTCTCTTTACTAAATAACCAAAAAAAATACAAGCAATTACTAGACATAATTTCTCGCAAATATAATTTATGATATTTTATTAAATTTCAATTAGAAATGCTATAAATATTTGTATTTTATACTGCCTATAAAATATTTTTTTCAAATCAAAAGTTATTAATTTCAAACTTAAGTGAAATACTAAAATATAATATTTGATAAAATTCCGGTAGAGTTAGAAAAGAGATACGCACCGCGTAGCACGCCGTTACTCGTAGACTACGTCGTAGCCGTTGGTCGTTGGCCGATGCACTTACCTTGCACCCTTCACACGAAGTGACGCCGTAATGGTAGCCGGAAGCTTTGTCCCCACACACTTTGCATGGAACCGCTGCCCTCCCGCTCCCTGCGCTTGCGCTCTCCGCTTGCGCTTCTGCAACAGATTGCATATTATCTATAGCGTAAGAGTTAACTGCTTAAATATTTACGATACGATTTTGTTAAGATATGTACGTATTAAACTTACGTTTACAACTTCTACAGATTTATGGTTATAAGACTACTCAACTAACGAGCGTCAAGTCAAAATAAATGTTAAAAATGTGCAATAAGTTTATTAATCTATACTACTATATTTACTAAAATTATAAGGTTATATTATAAACATAATAAGTGTAATGCGTACAATATATGATATCCACATTAAACCATGTCATTTTTCATATGTACATTGATAAAAGTGTTTACGTAACTAAAACTTAAGAGAACAATATCTTTATAGAAAAGGTAGTTCTACGACTGTTTAACTGTGTTTTCGTCAAATCAAATATATTTCTTTGCTCGATATGTCATGACGTGACATTACCGATAGCTGACTCTTCAAATGTTAGTTATTAGAGTAATAATAGTTATGCATCAAAGCCCTTAAGGTGAAATTTCGAAATATATTTACTGGGACTAGGTGACGCTTACTATGTACACAGGAAGTTTAATAGGAAACATTTTCGTTTATTGATCATATTTGTGATGAGGTATAAATACGAGGTGACATAATTGACATATTTGTGTTCATATATTTTTGTATAAAATATATACAAGTTATTACTTGTGTATACTTACGTAAAAAAAAGTTATTGTCTTACGAATAAATCACTACATATTATAAAATAAACTCCTCCGCCGCGTCTGTCTGTTTTCTGTCATGGGGTTTTCATTAATAGATAGAGGGATTTATGAGGAAGGATTACGCATATATCTATCTTTTAAGGATAGCTTACTATACCCAAATTTATTTTAAAAAATTACATAAATTACCTAAAATTAAAAAATGGTCACATACAATGCGTTAATTGGAACGCTATTTACACGTATACAGTATTAATCCTTATCAATTTAAATTCATAACTTCATAATTAATTTCATGCACATTATTATAATCTGTTCCACTATCTAAGTGAAATGAATATCTTAGGAGTTATTGTAAAAAGATTAACGCGTGCGTATTCGACCCTACGACAGACCTGAACCTGAACCTGGGTATAATTTGCTCTACTATCCGTGCGAAGCCGACTCCTAAAGTCAACTTTAATTCTATGTATAGATTATTGAGTCAATAATATTGTTACAGACTTCTAGCGCTCTTTATAACCTGTTCGAACCTTTCAAATCATAAGCCTGTTCCCTAGCAAATAGTAAACTAAACTAGGCCAACGGTTACAGAGGTTATTTCCAACGCGAAAATCAGTTTATCTCCAGCGAGGTTCCGATGTTCGCTCGCTCCTTCACCTAAATCGAATTGTTCCCATTACTGTAACTCCTGTGCAACATCAATAATTATTAAAGTGGATATATATCGGTTAACAGTTGCAGGTAACGAGCGATGATCAATGAAACTTCAGGTTACAAAAATAATTCAAGAATATCTTCTGAAAAAAGATATTACGTTTAGTAACTATATTTTTTATGAACATTCATTTGCACATTACAGTGGTAAGATAAACGCGAATGTTTTACACCCTTTATATTCTTCAACATTAAAGTTGTGTTTTATAAAGTATAAGTCAAAATATATTTTAAAATGACGACGATTCTCGGAATGATGACGATTCTCCTTGCACTTTAAGACTTTTTGGTCAGATTGTTGCATGTATTCAAATGATTTCTTTGTATCACTTTGATGTTTTTTTAAAGTTAATTTTGTGGAGCTTAGAAGTAGATATTGGGGTTTTTTTTTATAAATGTTGTTTAGAATAAATGAGCAATATATTGTATTGTATACATAGAATACAAAGTAATGATAAAAATGATTATATAATTTTAATATAATAATAAATAGTATAAAAGACGTACATATATTATGTATCTTCAAGTTAAATTCAGAATCTATTTGAGGTATTTCTTGAAGTATTTCTATTTTGCAATATACGGCTGAAATGTTAGCTATAGACATCGCTATCTTATTTTAGTGACCATCATACAATTATATATATATATATATATACATACACGTACAATTGTGTGATAGTGATTTTTATAATATATTAATTAGAAATAAATAATTATAATTGATTCTAGAACTTTCTAAGTTACTTAAACAAATATGGAACAAGCACTTCAAGCATTTAAAGAGGTTTCAATGTAAATAAAAATATTTCGGATTATTATAGATCTATTTTGAAGCAATATTCATGTACATAACTTCAAATGTATCTAAATTAGACTAGTTAGCGCATGCCACCTGTAATTTTTTTCGACTACCGACAACCAAGTTTTGGTTAAACTTAGTGATTTTACTAAAATTAGCAGCTGTTTATCCAGGAGTAAACTGGTGTGAGTGGTAGAGTCGGGAGTGGTCGACCTAGGCGAACGTACCTCGATCAGATCGGGGACGATCTGCAAAAAGGCCAGGTCAAAAGTACTCGTAACCGACGAGTGTGTATGAAAGCATTTATGAAAGTAGAAGAAGCGAAAGTGGTATGAAAGGATCGGAGCATATGGAATTCCGTGATCTCTGCCTATCGCGATGGGAAAGAGGCGTGATGTATATGTATGTATGTTTATCCAGGGTAACTTACCTAATATTAAAATATTATTTTAATAGAACCTACATAAGACATAGACATTTAGACAGGTCGGACTTGAATTCGGCGGTGATGTTAGCTATTTATTAAATAGGAATTTCACCATGCCTACTGCTGATAGAGGACAAATCTTTGTTTTTTATTTTAATTTTTCTTTTATATATATATATATATATATATATATATATTTTTAATTATTATAGTTAATTTCTTAAAGATGTCATGTGGAACATGGTGTAATGGTTGAAGATCCTTACAAAAAAATTGTAAAACGGAAAACTTGGCGATTAAAAAGAGTGGCGGCGAGTTTATTGCCAGTTCTTCTCGTCCGTTTTACGCCCTTGATTTGAGAACCGGCAGTAAATGTAAAATTAGAAGCATTTAATACGTATTTTTTTATTGACGTTCATAAGTGTACATAATGTTACCTAAATTAATAAATGATTTTGAAAATGAAAATGAAAAAAAATAAAGGGCACATACTGCGCCGACCCCAAATAAAAAAGGAACAGGGCAAGTATAAGAAAAATCAAATATTTTTAATATCGTTCCAGGGTTGTTCCAGAGATTATCTTTAAAAATAAAACACTACTTTTATTATTTTAATCGATTTAATAATGATATTGTACTATTAGTAAATATTATAAAGCTGAAGAGTTTGTTTGATTAAACGCGCTAATCTCTGGTTCAAATTAAATAATTATATTTAAGTGTTAGATAGGCCATTTATTGAGGAATGCTATAAGCTATATAACATCATAAGGTGTACCATAGCTAATAGGAGTGGAGCATCAATGAAACATGTTACAAAAAAGGGGAAAATTTATTCCTTTTGAGAGCTTCCGTTGCGTGGGCTGCGGAAACGGTTAAAGTTACACAACAATGACTATTTGGAGGTACGAAGTTCGCGGATATCTAGTCAGGGGCGGATTTTAAACGCTGGCCGCCCTAGGCGTATGGAAGATTGCCGCCCCCCTACTAAACTAAAACACGAAGGATTGTATGGTATACGAGAATCAAATTAAAGTAAAATATAAGGATAGTCTGTAAATGATGTGAGTTTCTAAACGTTGAAGTTTAAGTTCACCGAGTTCTGCCACCCCCCAAATTTAGCCGCCCTAGGCTCTGGCCTACTCGGCCTATAGGGAAATCCGCGACTGGAGGCCTATTACCAAAACAAAATACGAAGTTTCGGCTGATGGGTCGTACATTTTCCTATTACGAATCCGATGATCGATCCGTCTTATGCAATTAGACATTTTGTCTTTCGTTTGACATGATTTTTTTTCTTAATAAGTTAAAATACGAAGTTGTATGTTCTTTTGTTTCGTTCCGTTCGTTGCATTCGATTTTGGTAATATACCTTCTGTATCTAGTAAAACTTACACACGATGCAAGGTGGGATCTCATTAGTCGCCTATGCTAAATACGATGCGAAGTAAAAGCTCATAATTTTTTTATTTATTAAATATTTGGTTAAGCTAAAGATAAAACACACACATCTTATACTTAATAATACATCAATTAACATATTAGATCTGCCTTTGAGAATAGATAGCCTATTGCTCTCCTATGAATACCTTGAAGAGCGTGATGTTTACAGCACATTACATCTGAATGGACAAGGACTTCTGTCCTATTATATATATATATACATATCCTGGCCTATTGTTATAGGCTATTGGACGACTCGCATAGTCCATTGTTACAGCACTTTGTCGGCAATGGGCAAAGCGTAACTATATTGTTAGGATCTATGTAAATAGGAATAATTTTCATTATTTTCAATTTACTTAATTAATCAAATTTAATATTTCGTTAAAAACTATCTTTAGACATTAGTTATTTTAATGTGCGTTGAGTTGGTACCTACATTTTGGTCCGATATGCCTCGAGTTCAAATACTGCCCGATTTAGCGCGAATAACTTTATGGCTTTTTAATGCTTGAAAATGTTAACGTTGAATAAAATGATACCTTATGCTGAGGCAAAGCTCTCATGAACTGAGCCTCACGCACGGCTATTGATATCTTGACATTAAAAAAAGAAAACAGGATATCACGGTGTTGTTTTTAATCAGGCGGTAGAGTTTATGTAAAAAGTTATGATCGACTATGAATTCCATCGTTATTCAGTTGGACTTAATATACTTAAAACGCGTAAAAGTCTTCTATAGCCTTTGTTTCAAATTGGTAGACAAACTCGTTAGCTTTAATTTCTTTTATTTGTGCTTAGTAATTAAAAGAGCACTATAGAATGCTGTTATCATTATTAACAAAGGGTTGTTTTTAAGTTTTCTTGCTTTAAAACAAGTACAACAACTTTGTTACATTACTGGAGCACAAGGTACAAAACAATATGTCTGATATAAATCCATAGTACACCTTCTACCCTTAAATTTTAATACTTCAAATGAGGTTATCTCGAAGTGAAAAGCGAACGTTACGGTCGAACTTGTAGATGTGTTGTCGGATTTTGAGTTAGGAGGAGGTTATTTTTGTTGAACCGTAATTGAAATGAGGTTGTGCATGGAAGAGAATTTGGATCTTCGGAACAAACCAAACAAAACTTATTTAGTGAGAGATACGATATACGATAATTATTCCTTAGGTAATAAAACAAAGTATAACTTGTACTTGGAATGAAAAACAATAATTTATAACAATAAGGATAGTTTTTATAATTATAGTTAATTTATTCCTCATTTTCTCGGCAGAAGCATCTTTTTCAACAAAACCTCAGACAATTCCAAAAAACACACATAATATTATGTATTTCATAAATAAAAAAATAAGCTTTGATGCTACTGTTTTGATAATACATCATGTTAACCATCAGGTGAATATCTCGCCTCGTCTCAGTCCATAAAAAAACGAAAGTTTATGAAGGCTTTACAGTGAGGTGCGCACGTGGGCGTCCCGGCCGCAGCGCAGCGGCGCGGGCGCAGTCGATCGATAAAGCTACAAGTTACGTAACTGACTTTCTTCCGCGAAGTGATCTCGCTCTATCAACCTCTCACTCGCACTGCTCTTAGGGTTGCCGATACGTTTGTTTGAGTAATTAAAAGTAACAAGTTGATCATAAGCATTAACTTCAGGGACTCACTTCTTCCGCTATATACGAGTATGTGCTGTAGCTGATTATTGATTGATATTTTGGATTTATGAACCAAAACCAAACGATCATAATTTGAAAATTGTAACGGGTATTAAATAATAAGAATGTATGGTAATAACCTTGGTGTTGATAGAGAACCTCATTTTTATAAGTTTTGATATAAGGAAAAGTGTATTTTTTTGATTTCGCTATAAATAAGTGCCAATTAATATTGTTTTCTAGATTCGAAGAAAAAATGGTAATTTAAGAGACGCGAGTAATTTATAAGGAACCCATTTCTCATCAGATACAAACCCTAAATATTATATTAAGTTTTCTGTAAATATGTTACAAAAAGGTAATGAAATGTGGCAAATTACAAATACGAACTCTAAAACTATTACGTAAAATTATATAATCGTTAAGATAGGCAACCCTAATAATTTTCCTAAGTACTCAGAACAGTTCAACAAACTGCGCAAGAGTCGAACGTTGAACCTGCACTAACCGTTACTCCGTCTTACTCTTGCACATTACAAAACTTCTCTCCATCTCCCTCTAGATCATAATACCTTCTCTGATAATTTCCATCAAAGTTATTCTTCTGTGGAATAGACAACTTTGCAATGTATCTCAAGATATCTATGAATATAATATGTAGAAAGATACCTAATAATTATTATAAGGTATACATTTTTCAGTGAACCCACCATTTATTAAGTACTTATTAAAAGAGCATAATTAATAGAAATTATCACAAATGTGGTTAAGTAATGTAAAGTTTTTGACTTAAAATTTTACTTTATTTATAATATTAATTTTATGTTATTAACGTGAAGTGGTGGTTGTAAGTAATATCGAAGCGATAGGATGCATAATCTCTATATTATTGATAGAATCCAGTACACAAATATTTTTTTTATCCGTATCAGCCAATTCAATAGGAATAAACATAATTTTTCGGTTTAGTGTTAATAAAAGAAAAGCAGGTTAAAAACAACACAGTTGTTGTTCTATTTAGATTATTAATAAAGTTTTGTAATTGAATTTATAAAATACACATCTCATTTTGTGATTGTTTGTAACATAACGCTTCACATAATTAATTAGATAGCTTAATATGACTAAATTAATATACTGAAAGAGATGACTTCATGGTTGACAACATAAGTTTGTACGAGTAGGTACATTCAGATGATCATTGGAATACGATGCACGCGCAGTACATTATATTGTCAAGATAACAACAAACTTATTAGAATTGTAGCATATAATATTACATAGAACGATTGTTTCGAAATAGAATTCGAAGTCGCGACAAATAGCGAACTCGTCACTGCCAGTCGCTCGTAAGCGATCTAAGATCGTAATAAGTTTTATTCAGCTTTTGTAAAATTTTAAAACACTTATGTAATATCAGTTATAATATGCATTTTCCATAATAATTTATCTTTAATTTCGTTGATTATGTATATACATATAATAACGCCATGCCTTTTCACAATAAACATGAATTCATTCGCAACGCCTTTGCAATTCTTACAAACTAAACTTATTTCTAGTCTTAAACAATAGTCTAAAAGTAATAATAATAGTATCATTTAATTAGTAAAAATCAATTTTGGAACATCTCCCGGAGGCGTAGAAGCAGGGTAAACAATTATTCAGAATGTATTGCAGTTGCATGATATTATTCGGAAACAATGATCTATGTTTTTGCTTTTAACAGGCAAATATGAGGTAGGTTTAAATTATACGATAGGTTTTGTTTTTCTATAAGCGTTCGGAAATAAATGAAGAACCGACACTTATTTACATTCCATTCTAGACCTTTCTGTATCCATTAATGGTGCAGAAATTCATAACATGGACAAGGTTTCGACATTCTGCCAACCTTAAATGTCAAAGTGGTCAAATTTAGAAAACAGCGGTATTAAAAATTATAAACAACCCGGGAATAGTACTCTTGAACCATCATGTGCAAGAAACGTGCACTTCTTTTAATGAGTCCACAAAACTTTTACCAATAAAAAAGTTCTACCATTTTATATTTAGCAATTAAACCACCGATGTTTCACAATCATCCTGTACGCTATGTGGACCTACGATAATGCCAAAGAGGCTGTGTCTTAATTAACTTACAGTTGCCAAGGATTGAGAGCTGCACTTGAACTCTAATAGAATTATTCCACGTGGTACACTACAAGAATTAATATTTTGATCTTTTCTTATTGAAATCGACTATGGCGCCTAAACTGGTTAAATAGTATCCTATTATCCATGCGAAATATAATGCGAAAGTGACTTTATTGATTCGTCTTTACACAACGGATTAACATGATTTTTTTCATGAGATAATAAATTCAATTCACGAGAAATAGTGGGTGGGATATAGGCCACTCTTATATCCCGGGAAACGAAACCAAAGTTTTCACATGAGCGAGAGACGAGAGAACCGTTCTTATAATTTGAAACACATCAATAAATTTGGATTATTTATCATGGCGGCTTTCCAACATGCGTTGAAATAATGAATTTAAAAATAATTTACAATGACAATATTACTTTTGAACTAACTTCTTTAAAATAAACCTTCTATACCTTTATATTCAAGTCACGTTAAAATATTTCATAACTTGTAACAAAACATTTTATATACAAAAAATATAGTATGAAGAAACGGACAGATCGTTTTTAAATATATTAAACAGAAGTCAGCCTGTAACCCAGGATACCAAATGAGCTTGTTTTGGTGAGGAAGAAATGGTCCTCATTATCGTAAAAAGTGAATAACCTAGTGGTCCAGGGGTCAGACACACTTCTATATACGTTTGATAATTTTTATATACAGATAAGTACTCTCATCCATCCCTATTCTGTACCCATCCCGATGAAATCAATTTTTAAAATCGTGTTTCTTTGGATATTGAACCAGGGACGTCCACTCCTAAACACAACGAGCATTAAACTCTGTCAGCAATCACAATTAATTATGGCGTCAAATGTAAAACTAAATGAGAGGCAAGAGTGTTTTATGCGAGAATATTGGTATTGCGGCGAAACAAAATAATTAAATATATTACTTAGGCAGAAGGTTTCGCGGGTAATATCTAGTATTACTAGGTCAGAGGTAGGAAGTAAACGGTGTCAAAATCAGACCCTAACCTAGCCCAACGTGAAAGCAACTCAGTAAATAGTAGCCACGATCAGGCCGGCTTGCATAATGTAGGGTCATCGACCCTTGCATAGCCCCTCCAGTTTGTAAGTCGCTTGCTTCCAAGATTGGTCTTTTCATTATTCGAAGATAAATAAATGAAGTTTCATATATTAGGATTTATAGACTAAAATTGGTTTACAGCAAAAAAATGGAATGTCCTGCATAAGGACATCCAAATAACGACAAATATTTTGGATCTGGTTCTGGCTGAACATTCACTTATCATTTTTCTTAACAGGCCAGACTTTTGGCCCTGCCGAGTGAAACAATTTTTTGAGATCTTGTTGCCCCTAGATTGGAACCCGGAAATTTAATTCGATTCCGGTGCCTAACGCAACAACTACTCGTATACCACTGAACAACGAAGGCGCTCAGGTAAAAAATTCTCTAGACTACTATTTATTTCTATTTAGAAAAATATATGTAAATTCTTAATTTATTCATTAGAATATAAAGAATATTAATTTAATTTTCAATTTGATTTTTAAATCGGCACTCAAAGAGTAAATAATATTTATTCTTACTTCGAGTGCGGATGACACTGATCAAGTCGTAAACTGGTTGATACCGATATCTCATGAAAGATCTCGATCAACACATGAAAACGTAATTATTAACTAAATTTAGAAACAGTGTTCTTAATTTAATTCAACTAACTTTACTACTTAAATATTAAGAAGTTCAAGTTATAACTTCAGGGTAGAGCTTACGTATACCGATATAGCATTACTTTATATTCAGCTCAGTATTACCATAAAATATTCGCTTAAATGACGTCAACTTCGTAATTTGGCGACTAATAAAATTTAAATTTGGCAAAGAAAAGTAAATTTCAAACACATTTGATATCGAATTTCAAAGTAAAACCAAGAATTTGATCGAATCTCTAACATTGTTACGTCGCTGGACAAGGTATAAAAGAAAAATATAACAAAATTAAACAAATCTCAATCATTGCATATAAACATTGCATTGCACGTAGCTTTATTTAAATTATTAATTTTTTTAAGATGTAGCTAAGGAAGGTCCGAGAACATAGTCATATAAACCTTTGCAATTAAATGCTAAGTTGAGCATATAATAGTCCCCTACCACATTGCCTTGGTTACAACAAGGATTTCCACTCCAAGCACTCTGGTTTCCTACATGATGCATAGCGTGTAACGATAAAATAAGTATGCTTGATTGCAACACTCAAGATTACAGGACACTGTCTAATGTATAATATGGCTGAATTAGATGAGCAAACTACTAACTGAATCGCGCCAGTATCGATTTACATGTCTTGAAACTTCCGAAATATATTATTTATAAAAAATTGCATAGAATATTTAATGAATACGAGTTTCCCTATCGAGCCAAAGACGCGATGTTGGGAAGATGTATGGAAATGTAAACAGTTTCCGAGCTAGTAATGTCTTGAGAACATTTGGGAATAATTTTTCATAAGTGATTTAAAAACGTGTAGACAGAATGAAGTCCAACAGAGTTCAGCACATAATCGAAAATATATTTTAATAATTTTATAAAATGGTACAATGAAAGTGGAAACTGGAAACGCCACAGATAGGTATTAGAAATGTTAAAGGAAGTCATAGAACCTGTGACATCCTTGAAGAAAAGTTCTTAGTATGTACACTATAAAACTACTATTTACTGTTAGTAATTATTTATCTATAAATTATTTCTGTTAATCTATATGGTATATGGTAGTAGTTAGTTTTCTGATATAAAGAAGCGACGTCGACTAAGATGGTAAATCACGCATGACTATAAGAAGACTAGGTATTTATTCTCAACTTCGATTAAGGGCTGAATTATAATTTAGATTGCCATGCTCAGTTCAAAGCTTTAACTTAGCATCTAACTTTATAACATCCTTACAATTGTTTTCAATTTTCGTATGAATATATAGTAAACGTAAGTCGTATAAAGGAATCCGGTCTGAATAAATTACAATGTAATGATCTGTAGGGATCGCCACCGATAGTCCTCTCTATTCATCATATAAAAGACAAAAGCGCAGTAGGTACGAATCAGTGGAATATAACCTTCGATCAACAATATAATATGTCAATGAATATAACGAATAATCTCACTATGAACTAGGCGCGCAACACACAATCGTCAATAACTATACCTAATAGTTTAGCATAGCTCTCCATAGAATCCAAATCTCTAAAGTAGCATTTAACAGCGTCTATCCGGATCCGTCTGTCTGCCACTAGGCTGTTACTTATGAAGGCTAAAGTTACTAGCAATTATATCAATCACCTGAGTTTTACTTAAAAAATTACTGAATCTTATTATTAACGAATATAATCTTTATCTATAAGAGTAAAAGTGTATAATTTTTAATACGCAGAAGGAGCCCTTTCTGTATTCTCTCGAAGTACACGAATTACATAAACATTGACTCCGGACATGAATGTTGTATGAACGCCGTACGATAATAATAAACACCTGGATGAGTTTAAACGGACAGGCATTTTATTCTGTATACAGTACAATTTTTTCCACTTTCGCTTATAGTATCCCACTCACATATCGTTTTCATAAATATAATGCTTTTTTATAATATCTGAAATGTTTATTTTGTATTTTTGTGGAGAACGACAATAAAGTTAAGGTTTCATTATAATTAAAAGCAAGGACTGAATACCGGTTAATTTACTATGGGAATTATACCGGTATAATAAAGGTTTTTGTTAATATTGTTTCGTTTTTATTCATATTTACTGAAAAAAAATACTGTGGTAAGTTTAGTGTGTATTACTCTAACTAATATCATGGTATCTCAGTCAGATATGTATTTTGGAAAATAAAAATTAACCGGTGTCAGTCTCTGATTAAAAGTAAAAAGTAGCCGATACACGGAATAATGAACTATAATTGAAACACAAAGCCCAAAAATACTTGTAAGTACCTCAGACCTCAAAGTTGACTAGCGTTCAGATATTCGGTAATGTAATTTAAATAAAATACTGTATACCGGATTAAAACTCGATTTATTATTTATATTGTTTTAATTATTTTTGAATTGACTGAATTAAAACTAATTGCCAACCACAGATCAGATAGAAAATTACAGTAAATATCAACTCCATAGGAATAGATGGCGTTAATATGTAATGTAAAACAAAAACATTTGTAAAACAAAACTTGGCGATTAAAAAGAGTGGCGGCGAGTTTCTTGCCAGTTCTTCTCGTCCGCTCTACGCCCTTGATTTGTGAACTGGTAGTAAATGTAAAATTAGAAGCATTTAATATGTATTATTTTTTATTGACGTTCATAGATGTACATTGTGTTACCTAAATTAATAGATTATTTTTTAATTTAATTGAATTAAATATGGCAACTTTGTGACATTTCAAATATAAGACAACTGTCATCTTTCAGTCTCCCGCGACCACGGTTGCTGAAAAGCATCCGAAACGTCGGGATAAATAATTTAAACAATATAAATAATAAATCGCGTTTTAATCCGGTATACAGTATTTTATTTAAATGTGTGATACTCGCGTTAATAAAAGACAATATTCGGTAATGTAAGTTGAAAATAGCTTGTCAAGATTTTCGATCTCACTTATGGCAGAAATGTTTAAGGTTCCGATTTTTTAAATAATATAATATATTGTCATATAAATGGTCGCAACAAAACAAATTGTCGGGAAAAAAAACTTTTTTTTCCTCTAATGGAAGAATAATTTAGACAATTTTATTTATAGAAGATATAATGAACTTAGATAAGATGAGCGAGATGCTCATTTGGTAGTATTTCACAACTACTGGATTACAATCCATGGTTCGCATCGGAAAGCGTATGGCTTTTCCTTCCAGATAAAGTGGTACCTACGTTCCCAGTTCGTAGGACATTCGATATTTCTCCCACCGCACCCGTTCATGCCCAAAGCAGGATTCGAACCCGTAACTCATTGGAATGCAAGAAAAAAGAACGCTAAATTAGACGCTGAAATTAGCCCTATTCGACGATCGCAACTGAGCAACATTATTTATAATAAAATATACACACAAACACCACCAAACCGATTTCATGAAATTTGGTACAAGGACACCAATTATGTATCAAAGGGAAATATCCCAGGAAGCCACGGGGTAAACCCCGGGGTTATTAATTAATATATATAAACATATAAACAATGAAGTTTTGCTACCAAAAATACTATATTAATCATTAAGCTGCCTGTAGAAATATTACTCTGCTGTATAAACTGATTAGTCACAGTATATAAATTTTGAAAGTAAATTTCTACAAAACCGAGCTAGGCTTACCGATAATAAAGAACGGAACAGTAATAATTATTAAAATGTTTTACAATTCCTGTTTGCTTAAACTTACCAAAAAAAATTACATACAAATATAAATAAAACAAAACACACCTTGTTTTTGCTGCTTCTGTGATGTTTCCTTATTGTATAAGGATAGGCCAAAATTAGTATTATCGACGTTTAGACTTGCGCGAACGCATGAAGCGGGAAGGCCGCCCCACACGTCCATATTTGGTTCATACCGTACACAACTCGAGCGGTCGGTGGCCTACCGCAAACTGAGCTTACCACTTGCGAGAGGTATGAGCTTCCCTCGGCAGCATCCGGGCTCCGGCTCAAGCGACTCTGATATTATCAAGTTGGCTCTAAATTTTTGAATGCTTTAACATAATATACCTACCTATATAAACGTGTGTGAGTTCCCGAGTCCTCTAGTGGGGCAGGGGCAGACACGTTTATACATATGTCTTCGTTATCACCTATCCTTAAGGGTCACCTGAACGTTAAAGCTTATCATAATGATTTACCTAAAGCGGATCCTTTTGTGTTGCAAAAGTAGTGAATACCAGCGATTGCATGATTTTATTTTATAAAAGTTAATGGCTAGTAAGTGAACAACCTTATTAGAAGAAACGCATTTAAACTTACAGTACAGTACGCCAGCCTCAAAGATATTAGTTGAGAATCATGTCTTGATGATAGATGTTACATCAGTCAGTCACCGAACATCGTTGATAACTGATGAACATTGGTAAACAAATTTTTACTACGAGCTTAGGAAATACTTGGCCGGAGCGGAATCGTGCTATTTGCTATATATTCGGTAAAGCATGACAAAAGTACACGATAGATACTTTTGTCTCGGATGTATAAAAAGGTAAATAAATACAATACAAGAACAGAATAATACAAGTGCTCAAATTAATTTATTGTAAGACTAGTGGACCTGACAGGATGCGCCACAATGTTGGCTTCGAAAATAAAATATTCCCATTTCTCTGACTTGCAGTGGAAATGAATTATAACAAAATTAGGTATAAGCTAAATATTATATTTATCTGGGGGCACGGTAGTGCCCCCGCCAAGTCGAGCAAAAAGCGGCACGGCCGTACTATCCTTTTCTCGAAGTAGGTCGGGCCATTTTCGACCCCCTATAACTTCGTTGTGGATAAAACTAGAATCCTGAATTTTCAGTCATTACGCAGGCATTGTATAAACTCGGTATATTTCAAATATCATTCTGTTTGAACCAGTAGTTTAAGAATTATAACTAGTCAAAGTTTGATAAATTGTCACTCACTCACTCACTCACTGACTGACCGATCATCAAAACTCTAAGGCACTTCTAGCAGACATAGAAACTTGAAATTTAGAATACAATTAGTGTTTAGTCTATAAATAAAGGAAAAACTACAATATTTTGAAATTTCGGTCCAGTTTTCTAGATATACAATTTTTTTTGTATTTCTGTATGTAATGAATAACTTAAAAACTACTGGACCGATTTTAAAAATTCTTTTACCGTTAGAAAGCTACATTATCACTGAGTAACATAGGGTATTTATTACTAAAAAAAATAGAGATCCTTAGAAATCCCTACTAAAAACAACCCAAGGTGTAAAAAAATTAGCCATAAAATGTCTTTCACCGCATGTGCTGCGGAAAGTATTGATGATAGAACAAAAAAACATATCAAAATCTACAAAAAACTTCACGAGACCATATGTCCAACTATTGTAGTTATGTCACTATAACTACTTTTTTACATTAAAAAGTTGATAAAAATGCCGATCAAAATCAGACTGTTATCCATAGCTTTGTATTAATTCTTATCCAAATAAACTAAGAAAAGGACTATCTACAAAAAGAAATGAGATGCCATCAAAAACATAAATTGTAAAAAAAGCCAAGTCTTGCAACTCAGTGCTTCTATCGTAAAAAGTTGTGAGATCCATATAATACCAAGTCGGTCAATTTATTCAGTCTCTACTGAAGGATCCTTCTGTCTTAAGTTATTACATAATAAGCTAACCTAACAATATCTTGTAGTGATCGTATCAATGCCAATATTAAAAATATTTGATGTTTAAAATAAATAGATTGACTTGGCAATCGCACTAAACAATCTAATTTAATATAATATGTATTACTTGTGAGATACATTATGTTTTTAATAAAATAAAAAAAGTTACATTGTGATTTCATGCGATAGCCGAGTCAATCTATTTATTTTAAATATCAAAGATTTTTAATATTGGCATTGATATGATCACTATAAGATGTTGTTAGGATAGCTTATTATGTAATAACTTAAGACAGAAGGATCCTTCAGTAGAGACTGAATAAATTGACCGACTTGGTATTATATGGATCTCACAACTTTTTACGATAGAAGCACTGAGTTGCAAGACTTGGCTTTTTTTACAATTTATGTTTTTGATGGCATATATTATACCTAATAGCTAAGCTTGCGTGACATGAGCTATCAATTGTTGTTACAATTGATTAATAATAAAAATATTAGTTATATTTATAAACTAGAATTGGTAAATAAATTGAGGAAGAGAGCGTGATATCAACTTGATCTTATCACTGTGAGCTTCAGATGTTTTCAGAACATCTATGAAAGGTGGATTTTTATCCAGACCTCATTCCCGCCCTCTGTTTTATCCTGGAAGCTACCAAACCACCATATCTTAAATATATATATTCATTATCCATCGGATATATAATTCACATAATTATACATATACATATTTATTGATAGTTCCTTCAGTACAACGACAATTACTGTTTTAAGCTGATTCACTAAAATATACTGTAATTGATTCGTACCTCGTTTTCTTTCTCAGTTATTCGTTAATATCTGTCTTATCGATCTCCAAGTAGTGATATATTAGTATTTAGGGCAGGTCAGGTCAAAACTAAGAATGGACTAAACTGACAGTAGGTATAATAAGATTAAGAGCATCGCCCTGAAAAATGGAGTGATTTAGGAAGTAAGATATTTATACGTCAGTTCATTTTTAATAACCATTTGAGAAACAGGACATCGGAAGCCCCTCATGATATTCTTAAAATAATGTGTGTCATAATTTTTTAAATCTGGCTTCATTTGAAATTCGCAACAATTGGTGAATATTTTTTTTACTAATATATAATATTTAGTGTTGGTGATAGACAGAAAAACATAGGTAAAAAGCTACAAGCCTTCTCTAGTACTTGGTACTAAAATAATAATAAATGATTAATACAAAGAATATATTTTTGACAAAAATCTGGATTATTTTTTAATTTCTTTGACAACTGGATGAAGGATCTCCTCTAACACCATAATATCGCACATCCACTACTTACGATAGACCTTGTATATCTAAATAAATGTAGTATTTAAATTTAATTAAATCTCCCAATCAACATTATTATTATTATTCAATTACCGAGTCCCTTAGGGCATGGTGCAGACCCATTTCTGTGTCTATTTCACTGATCATTTATATATATTTACAGGCAAGTAGGTGATCAGCCTTCTGTGCCCTGCCTGACCAAATTACTTTTTTTAATCTTGTTTTCCCGGGATTCAAATCTAAGACCTTCGGTGCTAAACGCATCGAACTTACCATTAAGCCACGGAGGCGGTCTCGGTTTTATACATCTCTTGAATGGAGAATGAAAAGGGATTTTTATAAGCCGGCGTAATTTACCAGTAGCGCACTGCACCCATTAGGTGGGATGGCAGACAAGTGCTAGTCTCTTATATAAACTTTAAATGTAATAAATAAAACAATCACAAAATTGACATTTCTTAACATTGAATATTGTATCAGAAATTGAGAGTGGATGAAAAAGTAAAGGACAAAATACATAAAAAAAGCTCAGTCTAGGCGACATATAAGAAGGCTCCGTTTTAAATAGCATTTCGGGAATATAATCTTTTTTTAAGATAATTTCATTCCTGACTTATCGCGCAAATAATTTGTAAAGAAAACCCACGCAATTAATGTCACAGCCATCAGCTAGGAAAAAATAAAAGAAATATGAACCGAAAAGCTAACGTCTCTATTTTAAATGTTTCCTTAAATAGTATGTAAATCAATCGCAGGATATGATATTTGATATGTTAAAATATTGAATAAATGCTATTTATTCCTCTATAAATACATGTTTAACGATTGCCTTACGAGATATGGTTTAAATATCGTATTATTTAAAAGTAATGTGCTACGATGGAGTATAGTCGTTGAAGTCTAATATTAGGACATATTACTGTGCTACAGCTGCGTAGACCGTCTGCGTCTTACTACTAGTGTTCTGAGCACTCGTAGGCGCTCTAGGCATCGGAATAGTAAAATGTAAATATTCTTATATTAAAAAATACATGCCAAGCCTCTATATAAAAGTGAGATGTAAAATTAGTCTTAAATACTATAAGCTATACTTTGCCTTCTCATTTACCTAATCTCTTTCTATTTACATTACTTACCTTTAACAATGTCCAATATAAAATAACAAGGGGCTTAAAAGTATGTAAAAAGTAAGAAAATGAAGATTGTGGAATTGCTCGTTTTATATCTGTTTGACTTTTTCTCTTATTGACCAGCAATTACAAAAGTAACAAAATAAATAATTGAAATATTGAAGTAAGTTACACTTCTTTGAATGAATATATTTAATAATTAACTTTTAAAGTGTGTATAACATGATTAATATTTAACAAGAATTTGAAAGAAATTAAAAACAGTTTTAAGCATAACTTTATTCGACTGATTCTCTACTGACTCTTCTCTGATTTGAAATATCACAAAGTTGTCATATTAAGACTATTTTCCAGAAAGTGTACGTGACAAAAGTGAAACACTGGTCGTTGGAATGCTAATATGAATTCAGACTTCAGAGTTACTACTCGGCCCATTCAATAAAATCTTATAAAATAAAATAGTTTTCATATTAGTTTTGTTTATTAAAAGATTTTAGGTAAAATCTCCTACTTTCGATATCTCAAAAACTAGACCTGCTGGGTAAAAAAATGAGGGGACTGAAAACAGTGGAGTCAAATTAGTAAGAAACTGATCTAAAATGTGATAAAACAAACAATATTTGAATTTTGTATACCAGTGTGTAGTATACTTAGTAGTACGCTTACTAGTAATACCTACCAATATGTAGTAAGGTTGTAGACGAGAGAATCAATATACTCGTATATACCGTTTTATTGGTCTCTAATATATTCATACGAGTGAGTTCGAGACTATACCATAATGGGCTCTTTTGTTACTGTCACAGCAGTAATATTCTGTGCCAGCATCAAACTCGCTAGGCGTTTTAAGCTTTCGACTACGTTTCGTACGCCTATGCACAACAATAGCGCAAGCACAGCGGACACTAACCAATACACATCTAACCAAGTTTATCTAATATTTGTATTAAAGTAACTGAGTTTCTTATATCTTTATAGAAGTAAAATTTGACAAGTAGGTACACGTTATAGTCTAAGTAATAAAGTTGAAAAAAACTGCGTCATTTTTAATTTTAAAAATCTAAATCGTAAAAATTAAATTGTTTTTATTTTCTTATAGTTTAATGATTTTTATATAACTAAGAAATAATTTTTGTAACTGGCGATTATAAAGTGCATTAAAAGTGTAATTGAATAAATTAAAAAAAATACGATTCTAAAGTGCATTTTTTATGTTAGATTGTGCTATTAACGAAATTTTTAACAAATAAAAAATATTTTGATATAACGGTATAATAAATCGTCTGTGGGGTGAAACCTTCAAAACACAGTATTGAATTTCAAGAGAAAATTTACAATTCTTATAGCACTCTGACCGTGACGCGCGTCGACTAAATGTAGGTACAAATTTTTCATCATCCGTAACTAGGCAATATCTGTAGGTTTAAAGTATTATTTTTTATAATAACTCACAGCTTGAAATCAATTATTATTAAGGTGAAAATTCAATTGTCTGTTTCTTTTGATTAAATTGGAAAGTAATTGTTTTTTTCTTTTTCACTCTGTATCTGTACACTTCTGAACGCAGACCTAACGCAACGCGCTATTCCTTTCTATTTACTGAGTCTGGACCATGTTCTCTAAGAGCAGTGTTATTGCAGTCTTACTTTGCGAGAGAACGGCGCGATTCACTTTCCATATTCTCACTGTTTTCTGCAATTTGTCTAGTTTAACATGGTGGTAAGGCCCCAGCTCTTCGCATCTCGGCCTCCCCTCCGGTTTTCGCAGAGCATCGCTCTAGCGTGTAGGTCTCCCCCCTCTGCTACCAAGACACTATCCTTTGTCAGAATTTCGGGCGATGTGGTCAGAGCGCACTGCCACTTCAAGCTTCACTTTTCTTACGGACAAAACTAATTCTTATCTTATTCCTGAGAAAAATCCTTAGCAGAGAATCTCGATCTACTCGGTAAATATCTCAGAAGCTTCCAGCGAGTTCCATTCCGATAAAATGTTTTAATGTATGTAAAATATACATTTCAATTGGTTTAAAATGGATTTGTTACTTTAAATTATAATAAAATATATTTTAACGTTTTAATCGTCACTACATATAATCAAGGCATCGATGTTAAAAATGATAACTGTGTTAAAATTATCTAGTTATAAGAACTCCGCAGTTTAACAATGTCAGGTGTAAAATAGACATATTCTGGATTAAACTTATGATGAATTAGAACATTGAAGATAATATCGTTGAAATATTATTTATGGAATAATAAGCAATCTAACTTTATACAATATTCGTGTAGCTTGGTTATACCGTGTAAAAAGCGCAGCTTCTATTGCGCTCGCGCAGGAAGACGTGAGGTCATTGATCCACGTATATCTGTTAGATGTTGAGTTACAATGTAAAAACAACCTTATAATTATGACGGAGAACTTAAAGTCAATCGATATGGCGATATGTGAGTGTTAGCATCTAACCATACACGTTGCAGAACACTGGCAGTGCATTTTGAACTTTAAATAAATGTAAAACTTAAAGTTCACTTTTGTTTTGAGATGAAACTTTAAGAGTTTGCAAAGCAGTGCCATTAGTGGATAGGCCGAGCTGTCTCGCAAGATTCACTGATAACCAAGACTAACTACGAAATTAGTAACCGATACTACTCTTAAGCTAAATCAATATTTGTATAAGTAATAGAAACGTTTAATAAATAATTATATAAGTCACCTTTAAGTAAGACGGTAAATTTTCGTAGTTATAGCTCTTCTCGTTTATTTTCAAAATATATTGTACAATAAATACAAAATCCTGTTTATTAACTTGTTCTATCTATAAATCAAATACTAAGTTCCGATAAAAATAAGTTTTTAAAGTAGACGTCAAAGTTAATCACGCGATCCCTTCAAGTGACTAGGGTCTAAAGCTCGGTGCATCGCACTTTAAGTCTTCTACCATACAGACATGCTATAATATCTCAGCATTTCATATTCTATAAATTTATATTTAAAAGAAATTCTCGACTTCCGTTTTTCTATTTAAGACTAAGTAAAATTAATTACACAAATTATTGTGACAAAAAAGGAAATAGCCAGGCAGATTAATTCTGTTTAATTATGATTATAGATGCAGCTAGAATATAATACATATTCAGTACATAGGTATAACAAATGAATAAATTATTTTCGTATATCAGTGGACTAACTAAAAGCCAAAGACTAAAACTAAAACCCATAATTTGCACCTTACAGACAATCAGATCCGGTGTGATTTGAAAGCTGTACTTAGTATAAGAATTACCTGCATGCTGATGTTTTTTCGAATTCAATAAAAAATATTATCAAAATAAAAATTAGGGACCAGCTTTTTATAAGGCAATTACTATTTCAAATGAGTTCTGAAGCCCAAGCACAATCAACTTGCGAGAAAGTATTCGTATTTCCAATTTGTCATTTGTTTGCAAACATTAATTATATTAGTGTAGATAAATATAACACAGAAGTACAATATATAGCAATATATTTTGCGCAGGTCTAAGCACGGCATGATTCTGCCATAAGTAGTGATAGAGTGTTTTTTTGTTCCTGATGCCCGTATCTTGTATCAGGATTAGATAAAAAGTGATCGGTCATCAACACCAGTAGCATGAGAAATAAACATTTGCTCAATACTTTCATTTACGTACAAATATAACATCAACACATATTCTATTAAATTGCAATCGTTAATTGTTTTGAAATAAAAATAAAGTAAAAAACCGCTATAAGAAGAGTAACAATACGTTTCTAATATATTTAAATAAGTAATATAAAAAGCTGGTTCAACCTAAGGCACACTTTATATTGCTTCTTCTGTTTGAATAAAAAGGAATGCACTGTGGATATCAAAGGGTGATTTATGTAAAAGTTTTTCGAAACTACACAAAACACTAGTAACTTACCTGGTGAGCTTATGGACGGCGATTCGGGGTCTTCTTTAAATCTAAAAATAAAATATTTCATCAATGGAACGATAACGAAAATATTTATATACATAATTAATTGTTTTTTAATTTTAATCTGTGTTTTATTGTGTAAAGGTTCATAATAATTGGAAAATTGCAAATTAACTTCTGTTTAAACCAAGTGTACATTCGTACTGTATACTCCCTACAAATGGATACAAGTTTAGGTAATTATTTCCACACTCTTTTGAATAGTTAGCTATGAAATTTTAATTATTAAATTTCATATAAAAATTGGCACAATACTATTTATCTCGGAGGGCAAATCGGTCCATGCAGGGTTGCCTTCCCTCACCTCTACTGTTTCTTACTGTCGTTGATGCTGTTAAGCAAAACAGCACCAATATGCGTCGCGGCATAGAATGGGGACTGACTAATGTATTAGACTACGGCGATCGTTTATGCCTGCTGAGCCACATTCGGGCACATATTCAAGACAAATTGGACGACCTATGCCGAGAGGCAGCGATCTCAGGACTTAAAGTGACCAACAGAAAGACTAAAGAAATTAAATGTGGTACGGTGAGCTCATCTCCTTTACATATCGGCTCGGAGACAATAGAATGCGTGTGTACACATATATTTGTATCTGGGAAGCGTTGTGACGGAAACTGGAAGAACCGAAGAGGACATCACTTTGAGGATTGCTAAAGTAAGAGCGACCTTTGCACAGCTTCGCCCAATATGGGAGTCACGGAAATTCAAACTTAAAATATTCCGGTCCAATGTAAAAATCGGACTGTTGTATATCTTTTTTGTTCTGTATATCGTTCTGTTGTATACTCGTATATGGAACGTCCCAAAACACATCACCCACCAGCTCCAAGTGTTTATTCACCGTTGCCTTCGCCAAATACTAATGAAGTCCCGGTTGACTGATTGATCAAGCGCCGTAAGTGACAATAGATTGGCCACACACTCCGAAGGGATCCCGACCATATGCTGAGGCAAGTCCATCACTGGGATCCTCAAGGAAAACGTAAGCGTGCTCATCCTAAACAGACTTGGCGATGGACTGTCATTGCAGAGGCGAAGGCCATTGGCACAGCGGGCTGCCGGAACACTCTGGATGCCAAATACATAACATAACTCATATAACTTAAGTCACTTAAGTCATCGCATTTATTCAGATTCAGTCGGAGTTTAATGTTTGTCAGTATTTTTTCCAAATTTCGGGTAATTCATCGCATTGGTAAAGCCCTACCTACTCTGTGATAATGATACTAAGCAAAATATTAGCCTTAATGTTTTTTTACCTGGTAGTTAAGTAATTGGGGTAAACTACATACAGACCATTGAAAATAGTAATATTAATCACTGAGAGTTAAATAATGAAATTTGAAATACTTATATTAATGACATTTAAATATTGACGGCCATTCAAATGACGGAAAAACAAAATGTTGAAATTCATTAATTCTATTATACTTTAATGTTAGTACAAAATTATCTTGCAATAAGACTAGAGAGAAGGTAGCCCCTTTGATTCCTCTTCACGCATTTCGTATACTAAAGATATAGCCTCACTATGTTAAAAACAAACGGGGTGAGCTAAATAAAACCGTTTAAAAACAATAAACTCTTTTAAACTATAATCTATTATATATCGTCAGTTATATTTTCCTTGCATATTGTAGAGTTACATACCGTATGTGCAACTTGATACGTTTATGAATCGATGATTGCGCATTTGGCCTGATTCTAGATTTTAATATTAACTTAATATCGATCGACATCCACTCGCACGGAAGATAGTCTATCTATAAATACTTGAAATAGAACGAATGAGAGAATTAGAAACATTCTGATGAATGCATTATAACTGATATTTGATGATCAAAATTAATGAATCAATATACAAAATAAATCTTGGAACGAAGATATTACTGGCACCCACTCACTTTCTTTTAAGGCTTCTTTCGATGTGCAGGAACAAACAACTGGTATGAAGTTTTTTTTTATATTGATGAATTGATGCTGTTATGGATCGTCCATGGTGAGTTTGCTATTTTTCTGACTTCCTAAAGGAGCTATTTCTTAATGCCTTTTTTGGATTTTGTTCATCGATCTACACCCAAAATCGTATGTCCTTGTCTACTCTAATAGAATATGCATTATCACAGCATGGACAGCAGTCAAACACGGCCACTGGGTTATTGGGAGCCATCAAGGACAAGACTTTGATTCACAAGCCACGGCAAAGCAACTGTGGTTGTCATTTAAATTGTAAAGTAAATTGACGAAAATCAAATATACATAATGTCGATACCTCGAATCCGGTCGAATTATTCATTCATTTAAATTCGGCGAGAACTTATACCTACCCATAAAAAAGTGTTTGACGTTACAATTTGGTTTTATTATCCCCGAATTTTAAATGATGACGTTACTCGTGTCTGTCTTTTTGATTTGATTATTAGAGAGGGCGACTGTAAATTTAAGAATTAGCATGATTTTGTATTAATCATCTAGCTCTAGTTTTTCAAGATAGAAGATACACTTACAATTCTTTGACTGAGACTTTGAAATACTGTGACAATCCACCACTAAAAATTTTACATATTTTTCTAATACAGAAACTATATAATTGTCGAATGAAAAAAATACTGAAGTAATTTCAATATTATTAGACCCTACAGAGTTCTGAAAAAGAACACCCGGCAGCATTGGCTACCGTTGGGTTAGTCATTCTTATAGGGTAATAAACGATTTAAGTTTATTCTAGGAGAGCAAAATTCGTTAATTTGTATAATCATTTTTTCGACATCAGCGTCTGAACACAACAGCTGGCTAGTTAGGCGGTGCACGGAGTCCTCCCTTTAACGTTATAGAAAGAGCGCACCTTTCTTCCTCTACGCTATAATAATAAGAGCTTTGGTTGGCTTTTATTAAATTAATAAAATATAGTGTATTGAAATTAATAAAACATCTGTATGAATATATTATTACGCATAAATTTACATTTTTAATTTATTTGTTTTTAATAAGCTTAAAATGCTAATTGTCCAAATTTCTCTGTATGTTGTACAGTGTACTCGAGATGTCGTACGGTGCTCTCTGGAAACGCTATTATAAATTTTAATTAGACAAATAGTTATATAATATTATGTGAAAAAATATCTGTAAGAGTTTACCATTGCATTGCAATCGATTCACTTTCGAAGACTACTGTATTTTATTTTATATTCCATCACACTGAAACCCTATAAGAATATTTTAACTGCTTTTGTCTTTTGACGCTACTACTATATATACAGTGTACACCCGTTGCACTCCTCGACATTGGCCTTGAAATTTGTTTAATACAAGTGATATACATTTAATCGAAGGACAGGCAGATCAGCTGACTATGTTATCGATTGATTCGCAAGCGGTTATATGTTATCGTGTAGGTGGCATCTAATAAGTATATAAAAACAAAATTAACTTACGTATATAAATCCTCTTCTATGGTAGAAGACGTAGCCTCCACAAGCATGGAACAACTCATCACTGGTATCTCAACGTTTACAACATATTAAGATAAGAATAAAAATCGTTACTATTGAACAACAGAGGAGAAAAGAACCTCACGTTTGGTAACAGAATTTAGTATTGAAATCTGTGACGGAAAGCAAAGGCGGTCGGCGACGAAGTGACTTTGAATTGATGTGTGATCATTTAAAATCACATTATTATATAAACTAGTATACATTGTTGTATATACCATTATATGAGTAAATTAGCGCAATAATTAGTAAGTACATAAATTTTGCCATTCAAATAACTAGTCAAACTAAACTACTTCTAATGTAGAATGAAAAAACATTAAGGCTATATTATACTCATTTTTTTTTTTTTTAAAAACAACAGAACATAATAAGACTCACTAGATAAAAACACCTAGTAGTGCAGCAATAAAATATTAATCAATGATCCTACGGTCTTTTTCTATTTTATGTTTTAGGGGACAAATATAATATTAACCAAATTTTAGACGTCTTAACAAAGTTACACGTCCCACCAAATTCCTACCGCGCATGTGCCAACTTAACCTTGAAAATCACTTCCCGGTTCACGGGCAACCCTCATCTGACTAGGTCAATGTGTTTCAGTGTCTGTCATTACTTTTTTCATATAAGTATCTTACGTTTTATCATTTTGGGAAAGAGCTACTATTGTAATGTCATGGCAATGATGTCAGTATTTGCGAGTTTCACTATCGAGTAAATAATTTTTTCAGGCGGTTTATATGTGATCTGAATAAAACATAAAATTCAAAGATTACATAGAAATCTGGAGGAAACCAGAGCAGCTTTATGAAATTAATATTGGTCATGGTGTAGTCGCCAGACATAATTCACTCTTTTACTGATTTATCGATCGTGATAAACCTTTTCTAGCCTATCGGATAGAGTCGTATTATTTTGTTTCATGTGAATTGTTAAACCTTTTAGCCACAAAGATGAAAACGAACATAGATTCAGCTAACCAAGTATGCTGGTAACTGCGTATGTGGTTTAGTGGTCGCACGTTCATCCGCTTACCCATACGTCCAGGGTTCGGTTCCCAGGTTGATGGTTAAGTGTTTTTCAATTTCTGGAGCATTTATCGATCAGAGTTTGAGAAATTGGTGGATATTTGAAGCCTGTGCAGGTGGCACGTAAGGCTGATAACAAAAACTGGTGAATGTTGGAAGCCTGTGAAGATAGATAATATGTAACATAAAGCTGTAGTGTATAACTTTTGTGCAACTTCCCCCTCCACAAATCCATGATTAAAATGTCACAATTACATGGATTTTTTTAATTATTCTTAATAGGAAATAAAACTAACAAAAACATTTTTTTTAAATAAAATAATTTTTTCAAAGAAAAGTATGCAGCAAGCAAACGAGGATCGTAGCGCGGTGTTGTGGGGCGAGAGGGGACTAAATCTGAATTCTGGCAGAGGTGTTACAGCCCGTTAACCGCTCAACCACTCGTGGACGTATCCAAAAACATACAAACACTTACGTCCGATGTCTTGTGCCAGAGTATCCGCGGAGAAAAAAATTGAAGAAGTTTTGAAAACAATTTTTTTTTAAGACTTTCATTAGATGCACACCAGATTTCAACATAATATTATTCAAGGCAATCTGTCAGTCTTTTTACTCGAGCAGTCTGTGGGCCATGTACATTGTACACCCACGGTACTTATAGTCTTATTTTACAACGATACTGTACAACATCTATAGGATGCTGCTAGGACTGCCATGGTGCTGAAACGCTTCCGGGATGTTTGCGGAGGCTCGCACTGATGGTTTTGCTGCCATCATGCAGAATAAGCCAGCATCAATACTGCAGCATGTTAAAGCCAGTCCTAACAGTATTCAGTAAGCGGTGGTTAACAGACCAGACTCCTTCCTACTAAAGATGGATGACTGATACTAAAGATGATGAAGACTGGATGGAGATGACCATTGGATTATAATGTGTAAAATAATATTATTATGTATAATACTAATCCGCGATATAAGATTCAGATGAACGTATTTACAAAAATCCCAAAAATAGTTTTTCTTCAAACGTAACTAAATAATTCTTAACTTTTTTAAACATCTAATATTATTATTATAATAATTGTTTTATAAGTCAATTTTATACTATCTATATTAAAGAGCTGGTAAAATTTTAAGTTGCGGATTGTCACAGATGCCTGTTAAATTGAGAAAATGTAGATACGCCCTATCTATTTATGGGCGACATAAGTCTAAGGTCCGTATTCCAGAATGTATCATGCAAGTAGTCATGAAACAGTGGCGGCGTAAGATCCAAATTTTATGTGGGAAAGATTCATTTTGCGGGGCCCTCTGCCAGCTCAGAAAATGGATTGTTTTAAAATTGCTTTTGAGTTGAGATTGTATTCTAATACGCGACTTGAGATTAGATTCGCCAATCAGAGCTCAGCGGAGCGCAGATCGTTGAATCTAGTCTCAGCTTTATTCCGAGACGACATTTAAGTTGCGATGTTGACTCAAGCAACGATTTGATTGAAGTTTACGTAAATGTGGTGAAAAGGACTCTTTGAGTGTTGATGTGATATTCAATAATGCTATATTTTAGGTTATTTAGACATAGACATAGACATATATGTATTTATTCATAACAAACACACACACATACAAAAGTAACTATGACAAACATCAAGGACAAGAAGAATATTAAAGGGTACAATATTTAATAACTTAAAGTATGTAAACTTAATCCTATATTTTAAACTAGCTGATGCCCGCGACTTCGTTCGCGTAGGGTTCACTTTAAGCTGAGCTTTTGAGCAAGCTTTCTTCAAATGACATAATATCCTCCTCCACCCTTTGTACTTGGTGATTTTTTTTTTTAAAGAGCTATCAGTCATTGAGGGTTGCTTTTGCACCATGTTATCGACATGTTTAATGGTGGTTAAGATTGGGGTTCGAAGGATGATTTGAAATTCAGTAGTTGAAATAATTAACCTGATTTTAAAGAAACTTTCATATTAATTAAATTTTACGTGACCAAAATCCAGATATGTCTTTTTTCTACTAATCAGAGTTCAATCGAAGATTGGATTCAATGCATTTTCTGTCTTAAATATATGCGTGCGTTCATTTAAATGGTCATTTTCATTTTCGGACATTTTTTTTAAATTCCCGGGATTCCTGCCCGGGTTTCCGGTGCTAAATGCGGAAACCTCTAAGATACGGAAGCATAAAAGCAATGTCGAATAATCGTAATTCTGTTTAAGAGAAAGGATTGATGAAAAGGTGAAATAAATGATCTCATAAGAAATACTTTTTCATATAATATTTTTGTTCTTTCAAAAAATAAATAAATAAATACAAAAAAATATTTATTTCATTTCAACTTCAGATTCGAACTCGCATCAGAAGCTACGCTATGGGAATGCATAATATCCACTATTCTACGAATACATATTGGAAATGGCGAAATAATCAATCTATTTCATTTACATATCAGACTGTGATTGACATCTGACAATTCGAAAAAGTTCAACGCTAGTCAGTTTGCATTGAAATTTGGTGATATGGTGCCTTTAAAATAATATTTAAATGATGATAACTTTTCTTTCCGATAACCGATTTCGATGAAACAAAGCCTATATGTTGCCCCGGGCTTTCCTTAATATATTTGTGTAAATTGCATGATAATCGGTTGAGTATCTTCGGAGATTAGCGTGAACAAACAGACAGACAGACAGACGGACAGACAGACAGACAGACAGACAGACAAGAATCTTAAAAATTGCATTTATGCATTCTGCTACCCTTCTTTTATCACCCCTCTTAATTTCTGGTAAAAATATTTAGTGAAGCGTAATTTCGATCCTACTCTTTTATTATATGTATATATATATAATATATATATATATATATATAGATTAATAAACAATGTATGCGGTAGTGCGCTGTCATGAAAAGGAAAGCTACTCAGCTTAAGTTAGGGAGATTTCCTCTAACACTGATTTTCAGTAGCTTCCTGGCTGACCGATGTGTCCTGTCTATTTACGAGGCTGTCAAAAAATGTGTAAAACAAAATAATATTAATAAAATTAAAAAGCAGGATATAAATAATGTTTTAATAAGCCAGTATTAAAAAAAAACATTATGCTAAATAAATAAATATAAAAGTACAATATTATGATGGGTGAAGGGAATATGATTAACTTACTGAGGTAGGATATTAACTTGATAGAATGATTAGGTGGAGTATTATTATTTTATAATTAATTTTAATTAGCTTAATATGGGAAACCGCGAAGAATTTAAGCATTTTATAATTGTTGTTATGTTAAATACAGTATTTTTTAAAATATAGTAAAACAAAGTAGAAAAAAATGTGAATTTACTGCTTAATTAGTTAATTACTCGCAATTTCACTGAATTCATAAAATTAATAAAATTTTATTTAATTTTTTGAAATCGAAAAGAAGATATAAATACAATTTTAATAATTATATAATTGACTAATTTTATCAAAATACTATAAAAAATTAATATTAAAGCATATAATAAGTTGGTTAAGATATGATATTTTAACCTCAAACATGTTTGAACAAGAATCGTATCTTATAGGTAAGTTATAGTCCAAGATCCCAGGGGCCGCCAGACGTCACGTATTTTCTGAAGGATGAAATGTGGACGATTGAGTAGTGTTGGTATGTACTACGATCGTACCAACGTACGGCCAATTTCCAGGTATCAGACCGTGATCAAGGTACATAAAATCATTACTCACTTCATGTAAATTCTACCAGCTGATTTTCATATATGTTTTAGAGTGTATAGTTAAACCTTAGATTATTTATTAATATTTATTATTATTTATTTATATAAATAATCAAAGACTTAAACATAAGTTGTCAATAGTCCCAGACACTCTCCATCGGCCATATTGCTTTGCAGACGCTTTAAAGCACTCAAAATAATTATTTAACTTCACGTAAATTCTGATGCTCCATTTTTATATATGTTCACCCGACAACTATTTTAAAACTCGTGACAAGATGACAGACCGATCCAAGGGGCTAATCATCCCCTAAACTCAATTTTAATATCTCTGTGAGTGGGAGCGCGAGAGCATTATCTACGCGCATGAGACTGAGTGAGACCGACAGCACTGTTAAGGCCATGAAAATTACTTGAGAAGATATTGAGGTATTATTTTGACGCGCCTTTCAAGAATATGGTATTGAAAATACCCGAAAACTTTATTTTCAAGGTCAAATCTTGTAAAAACATGATTTCGTTTTTCACGTTTATTTAAAAAAGTATGGATTTGTAAGAAAAATGTTTCCAACAAAAGATGTCGCCCATAAAAAGATTGAGATTTTATGTTCAATATTTTTTTTCATATTAATACCTTATTTTATGGTTTGCTTTCTTAAAACCTAACCTTTTTAATTATTTCTCACTATTGCATTTTCTCTGAAAATACTGATCTTAAAAAAAAATATATAAAACATAAAATATCAGTTGTTTAGTGGGCTACAACTTATGTTTGAATTTTTTTTCTTAACATTCAATATTTTTCAAAATAAATGTCGATTTAACCTGGAAAAACAAATCTGCGGGTATTTTGAGTATTTCAAAATACATAAGTATAACAAAGTGAAGATCGATTGGAGGTTTGTTCTAAACGGAAGTTTATCCATAATAATTGTAATTAATATACCTATCTACAAATAATATGGATTTTTATATTGAATTTAAATGCAAAAAGAAATAAACATTTGCCAACTTGCGTATGACCTAATGCAGCCAGAAATCGTACACATTTAAACTGCATATCAAGATCAACCGGCCTAGCATGACAAGCGCGACAAAATTTTGTCTACCGTTTTCTCGTGTTTCAATCGACTATCGCTTTATTTCTTTCGGGTCTAACATGACAATTACACTTAAAACTCGACTTTTAATATCAAAAATAGATACATTTGGCGATCGAGATATCTTTTCTATCAAAATTGTCGATATCGAGATATAATATATCGAGATATCTTACATCTTAGATGATCCTATGATGGCTCGAATATTTTACAGGTAAGCCGAAAAAAGGTAATTTTTGATTTACATATAGGGTAACAAATAGGGTAACCATATCATGCGGGTGTGGCGAATAAATACTTCGCCAGTATCAACCTCTTTCGTTAAGTCGTTGATCAGACGAATAAGAATTGACAACGAACATCACTTTAAAATAAAGCAATTATTATTACGAAAGAAGGCATTAAATTTGGACAAGCTATACAATAGTTTCATTTATATATCATATTAAAATGGAAGTTAATAATTAGTAATGCACTAACTTCCATAATTGGTGACCCCGACGTGATAAAAAGAAAAGAAAAAACGCAGTCGCAGTTCTAGTAGTGACTCTGGTAGCGATTACTCTCACAAACATAAAAACGAAAGAGGTTGATACTGGCGAATTATTTATTCGCCACACGGGATTTCGGGATTAGTTGGTCGGAGTGTCTTATGATCCGTTTGTTATAACTACGATTGCTATCATCAGCGTGTAACATTGTTATTAGTTTTGTAAAGGAATCTTAATTAAAAAAGCGTATTATAAAATCCAAGACTATGTTGACGATAAAGATGTATGGTGCTAATTCATCTCTGCATGTGCGCCTCCCCTGGCAACTTGCGCTGTGCAAGTGTGTGTATCTCATTTTACACTAATAGTAAAAACTCAATTTTCTTTTGCATTGTATAGAATCTCTGTATACCTTGCATTATATAAACTTCTCAGCCGATTATTACTATTGTAACCGAGTCCTTGTAAGCTAAACCATTGTTGAAAAGAGTGTCCATGGAGTTTCTTGCCGGTTCTTCTCCATGAGACCCACTTTTTGGAACCGTGCAACTAGACGTTTCATAAGAGCCTGCAAAGGCCTATTTGAAATAAAAAACTTTTGATTTGATTTATTTGATTTTTGAAATCAAATAAAAAAATAAGGTGCAAAGCCAGTCATTTTATTTTTTAACCATCTTGAAAAAAGGATCCGTTATCCCCGGTGTAATCATATGCCATATGCGTTGTATATAGCTTTCACTTCAGTACAGCTAATTCCCAACAGTTATTGAAAGCCGCAATACCGTCTGTTTTTACGGTAAGCCCATTATTATCTAGTTATATTATTATTTTGTTGCAGGCACAAAATAAACAGATGAGAGTACTGAGTAAGGCCCCGTTACAACCCGTCGAACAATGTATTCCTGATTCAGAAAATATACTAGCATAAATAAGATTTTGATGATACTAAAGCAATTATTTTTACAAAACTTAATTTATTTTGCCCTCCACATCCTGTTCAATGTAATGAGGAACCCCATGAGTTGCAGTTAGTGAAAGCATTAAGTAATTCATATTTCAATTTAAGAATATTCTATCAAAATCTAAATCTAATTACTTAAAAAAATTATCTTAATATTAAAAATAAATTAAGTGAATACAGTTTCTTTTATTTGAATTTGTTATATCATCCATACTAAAAATTAAGGGTCTAGCCGGTTAAGCACAGGCAATCTGCCCCCAATGGAAAAGTCTATATATGACTATACCGTCGTTTTGAGGAGTTTATATGTATACTTATTTTGGACTTAAACGAAGTTGCTGTAGAAATATTTAAAAAAATATGAAAAAAGTAGACTTTTTTAAAATTGTGTTTCTCTTAAACTACTTAACATAGAGAAATGATTGTAATGATATTAGACTTACAGGAGAATATTTTTTTTTCATACCAAGCTTTGTTATTAATAATAATTATAATGATTTTGTTTATATTATATTTTAGGCATTTTTATGGGGTTATTATAGAGTGCCCACCACCAAAAAATAAAATAAATGTGATATATTAGCCTTTATTAACATACTAAATTTTATCGAAATCTTGGTTTCTGTTGGTTTCCGATTTGTGATTACAAATATTATAATAATTACTAGCCCCGCGTAACAAAAATATTGTGGTCACCCTATGAGAAAGTGACACAGAGTCTCCGTAATAAACATCCTGCTCGGCTCGCTATAAGGCTGCGAGTACTCAGTCCTGTTCTATATATAAAGTCCTTGGTTACGATACATAGGCTTAGAAACGTAAGATATTAAATAAAGAGATTTATAATATAAAAGGAAAATATAACACAAGGCGATATGGTCGAAAGACTTTAGCCTATCCTATGGGCGAATAAACAAAAAAAAAAATAAGCTTAAACGTCAATGTCAGTAAAAATTTGTCAACCTCAGATGTAAGACTGGAAAGTGGAAATTCTCTTTGAATAATTTATACGCTACCTATTTCTAGTTTTTGTTTAACTAATTTGATCAATAAAATGTTGATAATGGATGCGCAATTGGCGTACGATACTTGTGAAAAACTGTAAGTATTTTTTTTAAACATCTTTTTGCTTATAATTTGATGTCTGCTGTCGATTACTTTCATTTTCAACTTTTTTATTTGTGGAAGAAATAAGTAGGTACGTATATTCATCAACTATTATATTTTTTAGCAGTCTTATTCATATTCAATAATAAAACTGATTGACACTAATGTGTAGTTATAATTAAACCACAGTACACCTTGCAATATAATTTTTATAGTTATTGTTATGTTCTCTAGCCCTAGTCTAAATCTAAATCTATAAATTGGCATTTGTTTGGAATTCTCATTAATAAAATTTGACACAATGTCTATAATATTAATAACTTCATGGGGAATAAGCAGATAAATATATATATTTATATATATAAATTAATATTAAAATTTTAACTTTACTATATCATTTATTGTAATACTAAATGATAAGGCATAAAAGTATAAATATTAATTTAAGCAGGGGATTTCATTCATTTTCTAAGTTATTTTGCATTAAATGAATGAATCATAGTGTGCTATAAATTTTTATTATCAATAATAAACAATCAAACCAAAAGAATGAATCATTAAACATTAATACTTGCAGTGTCAGAAATACTGAATCATTGCCAGTGTTAATAATGTGTATGCTCTTGGAATTCACTTACCTTCCTTGGACTCGAATTTTATTGAAGTAGGTCTTTCAATTAATATCAGAATTTATATTTATTTTGCCATAAATAATTAAAAAGTAGGTATGAAAGTTATTCTAGTGATTCAATGAAGTTATGTCGCACATTATTATGAACACCCAAATTATATGAAATATCTATTCTGGAAGTTTAATTCACCTTTTTTGTTTTTTACGATAGATGAGAACATCAACACAAAATATATTAATTTTATAAACATCCTTCTGGAATACGGCTTAAAAGATTAAAACAGCTACTGTGCACTGTGACCATGCTCCCCAATAAACACTATAAATATGTAGTTTGATAATATAATTCTTACATCATATCTTAATTTGTTGAGTTTTATTTATATAAATGTGTTATACAACAAGATTATTAAATTACCAATTTCTTTTAATCATTGTTATCGTGTGCCTTATTTACAGATGTCACTATGCATAACTGGATTACATCAAGTAATGCTATCAAAGGTACTCTTTCTGATATATTTACATTCTAATTGTTGTAGAACTTAATGCAGTAATGTTTACACAGGATTCCTTATATGCTTGTTTACTCATATACGCTTCCAATTCATCAATATCATCATTTATTTTAAGTTTATGAGCTTTGCCCACAACATTTGCTTCTGACATACTTATACTGTGATGATAGGAAATTTATCAAGGATTATTATGGAATTTGCTTTGTTTATGTTAATGTCCAGAATTATTGTTAATCTTCTAAGGATATATAACAATTATATAGAAGTAGATTGTTGTGGACTGAGGCCTCTCCAGTGCTAATACATTTGACACGTTTTTTTCGTTGCAGCATTATTAATATAAATTTTAAATATAGTTTCAACATCTATAATCATTCACTATGATGACCTCGGAGGAATCAGATTCATTAAGTACTATTCCATCTGATGGCCATCCAGAAGATGTATCAGGTTAGTTTTTGTGTATCATCTCTATGTTTGTTTTGTGTGTGCATCGCTATGTATTACTATTAACTATAAACCACTGACATAATGCATTTGACTCAATTATTGTTACCAGTTCTGGTATAATATAATAATATTTTATAGATATTATAAACCATACATCATTGTGTAATAATAAATTTCTATCAACAGCTTGCTTTGAGCATGATTGCCTTTTATTTTCATATACCAGTCTTCTTGATTGGATAAAAATATTAACTGGTTGACTGGTAATCATATATATACCAACTTGAATAATTTTTTTTCACTCGATTTACACAAAAATTGGTGTATAACTGTTTTGTATGCTCTACGAGTATATCAGATTTATGAAATTCTGAATTCTAACTGAAATATTAGCCGAATCTGTATAAATAAAAATGGGTGTTTGTATATAATATGAAATTACTAAGCTCCTAAAGTGTTTGACAGATCACCATGAAAATTGGTACGCTTTTGAGATTTTTCATGGAGGTTATTACGCTATCTGCTTTTTTGTAAATCGCCAGCAGATGGTATATCCACAACTAGTTAATTATTTTATTAATTCGTGAATTGAAGAAACTAAAAAAAAACATCTTGCCGTATTTTCTTCCCTTCAGAGAGCTGTGGAGTGAAAATCTAGTTCAGGACTGGAATGAGCATCCTTAGTACCTCCAAATTAAATTTATTTGTAAAGTCGGAAATTTCACCCTCAACGCGTATTTTTCAACGCTTTATAAGGGTGCAAAGCGAAATCAATGTTTACCAACCACTACCACCAAAAACTCGAAAATACCCTACCAGTCAACCAGTTGAATACATATGTGATATATTTATTATATTTTGGATTATAATTAGCTTCAGGTACAGAAGAGGCGCCCTCGTCTATGGTGTCAAGCGAGGCGGAATCAGAGGGAAGTATACTGCCAGAGCCACAACGCTATGAACAAGGGGAGGCTCAACACAGAATCGACATAAGCTCTGACGTTAGCCTTCACTCACAGGACAAGACTTCAGTGCCATCCATTGATGTGCGAAACACTGTAACACCTTATATTTCTAGCAGAGGTGGGTGGTTGAAATTAATACGTATCAAATACAGTCAAATATCCAATGGATCCACTGAAAATCAATTTTTGGTTAATGTTGAGTACAACACATGAGTGGTATTCTGTTTCAGGTGGCACAACTATTTTTTTATTTTTATTTTTTAAGAGTCTTTCCTTTTTTTAAGATTAAATTAGAAATAGTTTCATAATATTATCATAAAAGATTTAGGTATTGTTAAGTAGGTGTTTAAAGGTAATATGAACATAATCATTCATATTAGTATATAATGAAATGTACTCGAAATTTAAAAAGTACTCGAAACCCACGAGTGTATATGAAAGCGTTACTGAAAGTGGAGGAAGATCATATTATTATGAAAATCCGTCATCAATATCTACCCCAATATATGTATGTATCTGTTGAAATCTTAAAATATTGTTAGAAAAGTGAATTGCTTCATGTTGTAGGTTCAATGTTGCCATGGGGTCAGTACAAGGGGCCGTCGCTGGCGGCGTCGGACTCCGATCTCCGGCCCGGCGAGTTCGTTATGCGACTGCTCTTCACCGAGTTCACTGTGCAAGCGGAGAGGAAGATGGAAGCCGTTATGGCGGAGCCGTTGGTATGGTCACCCACATATACTAGCTTTATTCTCGTATGACAAATATATTTCGAGTCGAGTTAAATTCCTGGGGAAATCATATAAAAATGTTTTGGCACAGAAGGCTGGTCACCTAATCTGTAAAGAAGAATGACTCGGGAATGAACAATTTTTATTAAGAAGTGTATAAATGATTGCAGGAGAAGCCGCTAAACAAGACATTACAACGGGGCGAAGATCCCCAGCTGGATCAGATCCTGTCCGCGTTCGGGACGGTCGCCGAGCACTGCCTGCCCTCGCTGCTGCGCGCGCTCTTCGGCTGGCTCGAGAGGCAGATGGCCGACTCGCCACAGCTCACCGAACAAACTAAGAAGCCACAGCAAGATCTCAGAAACAAAAGGTTTCATTTTCAATATATTTTGTGTTGATCTTGCTTAAGGGCCGAAGATCCCGAGGAAGACGTTAATAATAATGATAAATATATTTATTCTCTCTTCACAATGGTTACCTTAAAACTAAACATAACTATAGGCAATCAACAACATTAAACAAGTTGTTGGCTGCCTTCGTGACTCGGTAGAGTTTTGGCACAGTTCGAGCAGACAGAAGAATGGTCACATTGTCTGTAAAGGAAAAATATCAGTAAAAGGCATAGAATAGATATTGGTGTCGATAATTACTATGGACGATGAGACTAGAGTTCTTATATTGAGTTAAAATATGTCAAAAAGTTAATTCGTTCTTTTGACATATTTTGTAATTGTACTCGGACTTTTGTTGAATTGAACATATGAATAGCACACAATATATAATAGAATTCACCATTGAATCAAAGTTACATTGTATAGTTAAGAATTGTTTTATTTATATGAAAACCGTTATTCACTTAAGATTATTCTTATATGGCATACGCGAATTTTATAAAATATATTTTTATGTTAATACTTTTAAGCTTGTTATGCTATAACTAGGGAACACAATCCCGAGCATATTTTTCAATCCCGGGATTACGGGATTTTTGTTGCGTAATCCCGGGATCCCGGGACTATCCTGGGATTAGACTATATGATTATTATTTTCATTTGAGCCCGTTTCTAATTGGGCTCAAATGAAAAAAAATGTGTAATTTCTTTAAAAAAAAAAAAGTATTACTAAGAAAATAAAATAGATCAAATAATAAAAATTATAATTTTGCAAGAAATCAAAATGACGATACAAAAAAACTATTTAGAATTTTAAAATACATAAAATAAAATCGCAGAAATATCAAAGCATCCAATGTTTGACTTCCAAGCCTACTTCTTAGTTTATATACAATATTATAATATGATATGAGGTGATCGGGTGATGCCCCTGTTGGCCAGTTGGGTAATGACCTAAAGAGTATCATAATATGGAAGTATTCCGAGATGTGACGTCCCTTCTAAGGTCTACGAAAAACGTATCTAAGGGTTGTTTTTGTCGTTATTTTTACATTTATTACAATAAATGCTATTAATATAATCTAGGAAAGGTTATTGTCAAGGCGCAACGGACTACGGAATACAAAATAAACCTGTTTGTGGCAATCCCAAAAATCCCGGGATTGGCCAAGTACAGTCCCGGGATTTACGGGACCAGAAAACGGCCGGGATCCCGGGATTCGGGATCCCGGGATTGTTTTCCCTAGCTATAACATATAATACATAATATGTTTATATTAAAACATCATTGCTCTATCTAGCAGACAGACATTGATTCCTGCGATACGAAAATATTACTTTATACTTTTTACTAATTTCCTTATTAACTTGCGAAATATTATAAAATATTTGTATTGATCAAAGAAGAAAAGAAGATCAATAGATGTCTCAATAAACAACATATTTTAATGCTAGCGAAAATTATAATATGCATATTGCATATCCACATGGTAATTTTTATTAAAATTGCGAAAGTATCTATAAATGTTCGTCGTCTTAAGTTTTAATAAACTGCATAAGAGATTTTTTGAAGACCTATAATAAATAATCCCTCTTATGCACACAGTCGAACATGGTTTTATGATGTCTTGACGATATTTCGCCCTGCGATTGTATATCAGAAATGATACCATTTTATTTTTTTAGATATAATTTTAAATTATGTATTTATTATTATCTCAAGTAAACCTACAGCTATTATTACATAGTAGACATAAAAGTAATAAAACAGTCAGCAAGTTTTCGCTGATAGAAGTTATATAAACAGAAATCAGTAAATTTACAAAATTTACAGGATATTTGAAATATAATAATCCATTCAGCGATCCTGCTTCAAAACTGCGTTATATCAAAAGAGCGGGTTGGTCATGATGATTAATGATTGTAAAGTATAAAGTCAAAAATGTGCATGCTTATTAGTGGCAAAACATGCGATAGCCACATTGTATCTTAATTTTACCAACCTTGTATCATGTTTTTTATTCTGAATTGCGATACGCCCAGTGATGAACAAAAATGAGTAGAGAAAATGATCAAAAGTAAATCAAAGGAAGGACAGACATACACATACATACACAAAGCATTCAGTTCAAGGAATTGCTTAACTATATTCAGGTGTATTAAACGATATTAAGTGATGAGTTATATAACTTAATGCTCGCGTGCCATATCAAAATGTTTGTTTGTTTTTTTTCTTGGCATTTGCGATTGTTCATATATTGCCTTGTATTCATAGCTAATTAATGTAAAGCTCTCGATAAAAATATGGTTACTTTATGGGCCTCTATGGCATTTCCCAATAGATGAGATAATTAATTTATCCTACCAATATTATAACATTAGTGTGGATTTATCTATCTATTTCAAAACCATAAGATACTAGATATTCCGGTATTCCGGAAGAATATTGAATGAAAATGCGGGTAGAATCTAGTCCATCTTGAACGTTTTCCGCAGCATCATCTACATAGTGTCGGGCAGCGGTGCTGGGACCGAGCAGGTGGAGCGCAGTTCCGAAGAGCTCCATGCCGAGCGGCGAGACCTGGCGGTGGAGTTCCTCTTCTGTCTCGCTCTTATCGAGGTGCTGAAGCAGTTGCCGTTTCACCCGGGACACGAGGATCTCGTCAATTACATAGAAAATGTTGCCTTCAAACGGTTCAACTACAAAGAGGGGTAAGGATTTATGGTTACATGTATTGCGTACTGTGTGTACTATGCACTTACCTTTTTTTATATAGAAAAAAATATATAACTTTAAATTAAATACACTTTTATAAGCATCTTTAAATCTTCTGTTTTTTTAAAGCTATCACTGGTTCGCAATATTTCTTCTACCGAGACGACGACAATAAACTCGTCAGTTATTATTTTTTAAACCAAAATTAAACATATAAAAAATACAAATAATAGGTATTATTGAACTTACTTACCTGCGTGTTATTATTGTTGTAACATTTTTATAATTGATTGTAAACATTTTCCTTATGGCTAATCATTTCGAACATAAAATAGGATGTAGGAAAATTGACCATCCCTCTAGGTAACGAACCACCACCACAAGATGGAAAAGCCGGGAAATGCTGATTGCGCGTTTTGTGTCTGTGAATTTCAACGCAGCCTCGCATTGTTTTTGGCTGAAATTACAATTAAGGGGGCACAAGTGTGAAACTCGACTAATATTAAGTGATAGCTCAGGGTATCGATCAATAATGCGCAGTCAACCTAATTTATTTTTTACTGAAAATATCATCTGATCGACTTTAACCGAAATGCATCATCTGAACTTCATGGCTTTTCCATATTTAAATGGTGGTTGTGGTTTTGTTCAATTGAAATGTTTTAAACTACGTCTTTGTTCATTAGACATTGTTCCTCACTGACAAGTAAATTATTAATGTATATTGTGACAGGCTTCAGTCGAATCCGAACGCCGCGAACGTGCACATTATCGCGGACCTGTACGCGGAAGTGATCGGCGTTCTGGCGCAGTCACGATTCGCTTCTGTCCGCAAACGTTTCACAGCTGAGCTCAAGGTGAGTTTATTGCCATGTATTCACTGAGAAACATGTTTCAGATACAAAGTTTCTGAAACAACACGTAGATGTTTACAGAAACAGTGTTTCGGGGACTTGGCCGTCCGTATCATTTGTTGAGAAGGCAAAACAAAGGGAATTTTCCTAAATTATACTAATTTAAAAATGCTATTGTCGTCCCACTCAATCTGGTCGGTAACTCAGGGTCTGTACTTCCCTTGATTATAGATTCATAACATTTACAGGTGGTACTTGTGGTGACAGGTCGAACTTGAATTCGTGTATGCGGTGATATTAGTTATTTCGTCTATATAAAATTTGCGTGTTGTTCCCACGAGAATGTGAGTGCTCCTGTTTCACCATACATTCTGCTGATAGTGGACAAATCTTTGTTTTTATTTATTTTTTTTTTTCGATTATTATAGTTATTTACGTAAAGATGTCATGTGGAACATGGTGTAATGGTTGCAGCTCCTTACAAAATATTTGTAAAACAAAAACTTGGCGATTAAAAAGAGTGGCGGCGAGTTTCTTGCCAGTTCTTCTCGTCCGCTCTACGCCCTTGATTTGAGAACTGGCAGTAAATGTAAAATTAGAAGCATTTAATATGTATTTTTTATTGACGTTCATAAGTGTACATTGTGAATTTGAATTTAATTTAATATTGATAGACCCGAATGTAGATCTTGTCCGTAAAATAAAGTTATTAGTGAACATATACATAAATATCTGTAGAACGATCCTCAACGGGAACGATAATATATTCATTAAACTATACAACTCACAGGAACTAAAGAGCCGCGAGCAGTCACCACAAACCACGCAGAGCATAATCTCTCTCCTGATGGGCATGAAGTTCTTCCGCGTGAAGATGGTGCCTATCGAGGAGTTCGAAGCTTCCTTCCAGTTCCTCACGGAGTGCGCTCAGTACTTCCTCGAAGTGAAGGATAAGGATATTCGACACGCACTCGCGGGACTCTTCGTCGAGATACTGGTGCCCGTGGCCGCGGTAAGTGTGTACACTACTTAACATGTTATAGTATAGCTTTTATTGTAACTTGGCCTATTGTTTTTAAGACAAAAAGTAATCTTTTGAAGTAGTTACACACGCATAGATAAGGCAAATTAAACATCTTTGAAATTATGCAATTTGTATGCTTTGCCCATACCATTTGTAAATTACAAGTAACAATTCTGTTATTCCGAAAGCAATATTAGTGTGCATTATATAATGATTATCATAATTAATGGTATTATAAACGTGAGGAATAGTCATGCTAAGTGGTATTCGAACGACTTAGCTGGATGGTTTGTATAGTGATATGTTTGTGTCTAACAGACTGTGAAGAACGAGGTGAACGTGCCATGCCTGAAGAATTTCGTGGAGATGCTGTACAGCCACACCCTGGACGCGAGCACCAAGTCGAAGCACCGCCTGGCGCTGTTCCCGCTCGTCACCTGCCTGCTCTGCGTCTCGCAGAAGCAGTTCTTCCTCGCCAACTGGCACTGCTTCCTCGCCATGTGTCTCTCCCATCTGAAGAACAGAGACCCCAAGATGTGCCGTGTTGCGCTCGGTCAGTCTGCTCCTCTATTATTGAGTGAATTACGTATTTATATGATCTATAAAATTATTATTAATAATAAAATAACGTATTGCCTTTAAATATGTTTATTGGTATATTTTTATATGAACTATCGACAGACAATCGTAGGTCAAAGAAACTATTTTTAATCCAAACGGATTTTAAAATAGTTTCTTATTACTACACGGGTTTTCTACAATTGTTCGTGATCCGTATTAATTTAAATTCGCAAAGGCCAAATATAGAGACAAATATTTTTACAGAAATTTAATAACATGTCCCTTTACAGAATCTCTGTACCGCCTCCTCTGGGTGTACATGATCCGAATAAAATGTGAGAGCAACTCTGCGACCCAGTCCCGGCTGCAGAGCATCGTCAACTCGCTCTTCCCGAAGGGCTCCAAGGGCGTGGTCCCGCGCGACACTCCGCTCAACATATTCGTCAAAATCATCCAGTTCATCGCGCAGGAAAGACTAGACTTTGCGATGCGAGAAATAGTATTCGACCTGCTGATGGTCGGGCGTCCGATCAAGATCATTCTGACGCCGGAGAGGATGTCAATCGGCCTCCGAGCGTTCCTCGTGGTGGCGGATAGCTTGCAGCAGAAGGAAGGCGAGCCCCCGATGCCGAGAACGTCCGGGACGCTGCCTTCAGGGAACACTTTGCGCGTGAAGAAGACCTTCTTAAACAAAATGCTGACGGACGAAACGGCGCAGTCGATCGGGATGAGCGCTTACTTCCCGTACGTGAGACGCGTTCTGGTGGAGATCCTGCGGGCGTTGGACGCGCACTACGGCCGGCCCCTCATGCTGACAAACACGCAGAACGTCACCAAGGAGCAGGAGATCAACACCGGCGAGAGGAAACCGAGGATCGACTTGTTCAGGACATGTGTGGCGGCTATACCTCGGTGAGTGATTCGTTCATATAAAACATTTTTAAATTTTATATGTTAGCTTTATTTATAAAGATAAAACTAGTTATTTATTATTGTTCACTTTGTGATCCCCACAGTGAGGTCCCCAGTCTAGCACGATAGCTGATATTGTTGCTACTGTGTATATATAATTTCTTGCGTGTGCAATGTATAGGGAATTATTTCATACTATTATATAGTTAACATCAAAATTTATACACCTAAAAGCCAAGTACAAAATCCTACGCTTACTTATGTCTTATAGCATATTAAAAACTCCCTCTGTTATTTAGTCTCATTCCGGAAGGCATGAGTCCCAGCGAGCTGGTGGATCTGCTGTGTCGTCTCACGGTCCACATGGATGAAGAGCTCCGTGGTCTCTCCTTCCAAAGTCTCCAGACCCTCATTGTGGACTTTCCTGAGTGGAGGCAGGACGTTCTCGCAGGATTCACTCAGTTCCTTGCTAAAGAAGTTCAGGTATAGAATTAGTTAACAAATAAAGTTTAAAGTGTTTTTTGTTGTTATGTATATTTCTCGTATTGAAAGCTACCGAAACTAGCGTGACTAAATTATTTTGTTTAAATGCAGGAACTTTATCGTATAAAGAATTAATAGTGCTCTCAGAGGACAACGAACAAATTACGAAAAATGTTCGTATCGTCGACATTTGTATGAAATTTCAAATTATTTCTCATAGACAGATGGACGATTCGAATACTTTTTCGATAGTCGTTCGTGCTAGGCCCTCAGATATTTCAACCATATAACTTTTTACTTTAAGTAACCTATTAAAATCTAGTGTTATGGAAGCAGAGTTAATGTCATATGATTATGAATGTTTCTCAATTTTAATACATATTAAATAAATATCCATATAGTTACATAAATACTAGCGATCCGCCCCGGCTTCGCACGGGTGCATTGTAGATGGTCAAAAATTCTAAGCTATCCTATCTCTTAAGTTGGACCAGACTGCTCACGGTGTGCCAATTTAATTTAAAATCGGTTAATTAGTTTAGGAGTCGACATCGTGACAGGAGATTTATTTATATTAAGATTGATTTAACATGATAGTGTACATGCCTAACTATAAGGTTCTAGAGTTAGAGATATTCTTGTCTTAAGATTATTAGATTTAAGGGAATTTCGTTTTAGCGAAAGTAACCTCGTAGTAATTTATCGGACAGGCCTGATGAGACTGATGAATATTGTAATTATATTCTAACCAAGCCAGCTCCATTAATCACTCTAATATCACTGCTTATTTGTCAGCTGCTCTATCACATGTCTGAAAATTGACAAACTACCTTTTATTCTAGGGAAATATACAATACCATTCACGAGGACAAACTAACCTTGACTGATGTTCTGTGGCTGAGGTATCACCTACCATCAAGTGAACCTCATGCTCGTCTGTCGATATCTGACATAAAAAAACCAGTGACATCAAATATTCTGTTTGCAGGACACATCACCCCAGTTGGTGGAGAACGGTCTCCGCATGCTGCTGCAGCTGATCACCAGCTGGAAGAATGGCGAGCCGGCCGCCAGCGCGCCGCCCAAGACGGAGCCCCTCGCGTCCGTCATCCGAGCTGCCGAGGCCCTGGGGCTCGTGATGCTCTGCCAGTGCAAGGCGTATCCCAGGAGACTGGCTGTACATATACTTAGGTGAGTTGTCATTGGTGCGTTTATCAATGTGCTAATAGATGTTTTATATAGGGTACGTAACACTAAGTCCGCAACGGTCTGGAACACGACTGCTGAAATTCCCGTTTCACACTAAAAGGTCGCGGCAAAAGCCCACTCTGATATCAAATGGGCGAAGTAGGCGTGACTTGGTCGCGAATTGTGACGTCATATATAACGTTGAACGATCGCTCGCGATGACTACGGGCCTTAGGTGGAACGATACACGTAGTGTTTTCAAATTCAAAATTCAAAAATCATTTATTCATTAAGGTAACACAATGTACACTTATGAATGTCAATAAAAAATACATATTAAATGCTGTTGCTGTTGCAATCGATGCGTGCGTTAAGTGGAACCTACCTATGGGTGGTTCCACTTAACTGGTGGGATATACTATGGGTGAATTATGTCTACAGCTGTCATTTACTATAACTACGCACTTTGATGGGCTCGGAGGCGGGATCGGTAACATACCTACTTTGCCTTCCGAACACTTAAACATTTATTTTTCTCCCCTGTACAACATATCGGGAAAATTCACGAATAAAATATTATGCAGAAAATTAATTTAAAAATAAATTAGTTTCGGAATTCCGCCATCTTCAGCAATTGACAGCTCAGGTCACGCACACTTATTTGAATTGTGAAAATAGCATATTCAAAATTAGGAAGATATTGAAATATATGAATCGAAATTTAAACAAAAATATAGATTATGACTATAAGGCGGTACGAAGTTCGCCCGAACCGCTAGTTATATTGCATTGGCAATTTGTTACAACGCTATATTCTATAAAAATATATAGCTCAGTACTGCACTGTCGAGTTAAAGTTGTAATGACATGTGCAAATTAGGAATTAAATAAATAAATAACAATACATAATTATGATATATATGCAAATACAAAGCAAACATATATAGTAATTAGAGAATATTAAAATAACAGAGAGTGCAAGAGTCTGTTAGAGCGACTCCAGCTGACCCGCGACGAGCCGGCGCTGATAGACGCGGCGGACAGCCACGTGCCGCACTTCACCGAGAGGTGCCTGGGCGCGCTGCCGCCGGCCGAGAAGCAGGCGCTGCTGGCCGCCGCGCAGCCCGACCTCGTGTGGCTGGTGGACAGGACGCATCCCGTCTGGACCTGCGGTAACCACCACATACGACATTCACTCATGTACTAAAGAGTCGCAGTGATTCATTAATGAATTTGTAGCGCACATACTGACTTTCACGAGGCGAAAAATATTTGATAACGATTTTAGTCATCACATACGTATACATACACTCAGTTTGTTTACTTTTACTTCTAAAGAAAAACGGACCATAGATGTGCTATTATTATTAAATTTAATTATGAATATAGCTATATTATTCTGTTGTCCTTAGTCCAGGATGTGTTCCGGGTAAACAAATATTTGTAGAAATTTTGTGAGTCTCAAGAATAAATTTCAACTTGAGTACTATCTTGGAATTCGAGCCTATATTTAATTTCGAATCTGTTTTGTTAACTCTTTTTATTAACAACAGAGACAGATGAATTATATAAGCTTTGACACTCTCTAAAGTCTAAACCGTATCGATTAAGTTACCGCTAGCTACTTCAGAGTGTATGCAAGTGTGATGAATATATATGAAAGTGTTTAATCCCTAGTCATAGCGACACACGTTCATGCAGCTATATTCACGTATTGTATTGATTAAGATTATTAACATATAATTTCACCTCTGTATTATATTCAAGGAGTCGATTAAGTCGATAAAATATCATTGGAAGTTTAATATGAATGTGCCGCTCTGCTGAGTTACACATTTCTTCCCTAAGACATATAAACAACTTTCTCATGTTGAAACGCCAATATTGACGTGTTATCATATTATGTACAAATATATTATTTACTAGGTTTACAACATGACGAAACATCATCTAAAAACAGTTGGAGCGGCAGCTCTACCAATGGGGCAGATCCTTGGGAGGTATGTGTATAGCTTGTTGCTTTATCTTGTGGAAAAACCGAAATTTTCTTGGTAAATAAGAGAAGTTATTTGTGGAAAAAGTAACTGCTGCTGTGAGTACTTTTTGCATATTTTTCGGATATTATCAGATTTATTAACAACTTTAAAAATATGTCTTATTTCCCTTAAAACAGCATCCAGAATAAAACAACATATGAAAATCACGTTTTGCACAAGTAGTTACTTCTTCCTTTATTGTATTTCGTGGGCTTATAAGACTAATAGGTTGAAATTCACAGGTTGTACTTTATGGCTTGCTGGAGAAGAACCGAGTGCCGGCAAAGTGCCCCACCACGGTGTTGCAAGCCTGGCCCATACTCCACGCCAGGATCCACGCGCTCTATACCATTATTGAACCGGCGTTAGTATTTATTAATTTATTGAGTCGTTAGAAAGAATAGAATTTCAGTCTTGGGAAATCAATCAATGATGCACTTCAAGACTGAAGCCAAAACGCGTAGTGGATTATCTTATTTGCCTGTGTTATTTCAATTAGGTTACTTATTGCGGGATGCCCTGGTAAATATCAACAATTATCGACTTTTTAACTTTCTAGTCGCATACGAAATAATGTTTTACCAATTTCGTAGCGAGTAACGTTCTTTGTAAACCAAACGAAAGGTGTTTTGAATTCAAAAACGTCCCAAGTATTTTTTTTAACAATAAATGACCTTGTTTTACCACGTATTCATATTAAAGTCATTCGAAGAGATGTTTTAAGAATCGGAACAAAAACAATTGGTACCATTACATGTTCTAAGAGTTCAAACATAGCAATAATTACTTTAATACCATGTATAGAACCATAACCATCATGATAGTTGTGCCTGTGTAAAGAATAAACAGTTCAGTATTATAACTATCTTTCACTACGAAAGAACGTGCGTGATACATTTTATATAGCTCTGTATCACTGTATCGTCAAGGATTCCTGCAATAATACTGCTTTAAAGGGTGGCGGAAAGTCCCAAGAACTGGTACTCAAACTATGATCTTTAATAACGTATGTCTCAGGCCCGTGAACGACAATCGTGCTTCGCTGCTCTCACGTGGGCCCGCGCTACCGCGGAAGCCGGAGAAAGAGCGGGACGGCTATATGCAAGTGTGGAAGTACTACCTCACTATGGCGTACCTCGTGGTGCCCGCCGTCCCCAGCCCGGTCGTGCGCTGCGCCAGCCCCGACCTGAGCCTCAGGTACACGCACACACACACGCATATACACGTACACGCGTGCACGCAAACACAAGCACGCGGCGTCAAGCATACAATGTCGATACTTCTTGTGTTCTATAGTTTTTGTATTGTATTTAAGAAGTACGATGGGTTTTGTTAATACCTGCAATGTTAGTGGGGATCACCGGAATTTATATTTTAGGTGGCGAAAAGTTATTTAGTATACTTGCGTCTCACTGAATCTATATTGATACACGAATAAAAATAAAAATCTATTTCGTGTAGTCGTATTTAAAAGATGGATTTCTTTTTGGTCTTTATTGTTGATAATAACTGATTAGTATCTCAAATATACACATAAACAGCGATTTTAAAATGCATAAATTATCTATTGCATATTACTATTTATCTCATTACATTTTAGATATATTTAACATGATGTAGTAGATTTTTTATATATAATTCAAGTAAAGTAATATTATTTTTTAGACATCGAAGAGATTGAAAATATATAATATCAATTTTTTTAGTATAAATATTCGACCACATTGTGTACTGAAGAGTTATTTACACAATTTAAAATTTAATATACTACAAGGCTTATAGTATAATATGGCTTAGTATGAGAAAGGCTAGATCGCAAAATCGCTTCATCTAACTTAGGCCTTATAAAATATCCAAATTGTAAAATGACTACGTAATAGAACTACTTTGCAAAGTTTGGAATAAAAAAATCTTTATTTAAATATATTTTCCAATAAAGCAGCTAATATTTATATTATATAATGTTTTCAAATTTTCTATTCGACTTCAAGCTTAAAAAATAATACGAAATACATTGGGCTTTCTTTTCCAAACAACTATTGGTATAACTTAAACTATAAACAAAATTATTATAGTAGGTATATGAAATAAATTGATCATTGAAAATTTCTACGACGTCACTTTACGACCTAACTATTGTGATAAACATTTTGAAATATCGCCTAAGTTAGATGAAGTTATTTTGCGGTCTAGTTGCTGTAACACTTACACTACAATATTATATAAATATAATATATTAATTGGCAGTATATTTATAATACAACGTATACTTGGTTTGCTACGTGTAATATGTGTCGTTTTAAATGATTTGCTTGGAATAATATTTTTTATTATGTTGTTTTGTTGATAGATTTTTTTGGTAGTTCGGGAGAGTACGATAATATAAAACCTTTTAGTCCAACTTGTGATTTAGAGATAATCTACAATTTATTAGTCGTAGCTGCTCATGAAATCTGAATAGATTTAATTCGTAATTAAAATGTTTGATAAAAAATATCAAAACGCAAAAACAAATACACAAATGCTTTAAACATCGCCTGTTTAACGCATTTCCAATATAAGCATGTTCTGTCTCTTAATATGTATACTCACACACGTGAACACAATGAAATAATTATTATTTAGATTGCACATATCATTAATAGTTTTAACAAATGTGACTTCCATTTTTAAACAGACTAAATCGTTTACTATTTAATAAAAATATTTATATAGTTTTTTGAATTAGTTAATTATTGATCAAGTGGCATTCTTCATATTGAAGTATCTTAATTGAGTTGATAAAACAAATAATATGTTCTATTGACGGCTAGGGGACATGACATGTGGAAGGTTGTAGTGTTGTGTATGAGATGTGTGGCTCTCTGTGTAGCACGGAGCCCGAGGGCTGGCTCGGCACTCAGCTGAACTCGTCCAACGAGAGCCTCAACACGCCGGTCGGTTTCTTCACGCTGCCCTTGAGCTATGCGCGCGCGCACAGGCACCACAAGCGGACGAGGTGGCCACTGTCGCTCGATATCGTGCACGATACGTACTGATCATGTCATCGCGATTCCATCTTTACACTCGCCTTAATTTCAATTCCCTTTGATTGTATATAGCTATTGTGTACTTTGTTTTTTTCTAACTCTTAGATGGAATCGCTTATCATATATTTACCATGACTTTTGAAAGTCATAGTAAAACTCATTCACGAAGGTGCACAGCTATATCATTAATGTCGCTAATGATTTGGATTACGCCACAGGTAGCTGTGTTGTATCGCCATCGATACTCCGCCATGTACATATATAACCATTACGTGTTTGTCAAAGGGAAATATGTGAACGCTGTCTTCTAACTTGTTGATATTTCGCTGTGTTTTGAATCGAAAGGTTTAACTTTAAATTAAACGAATGGGATCGCAATACATCTAAAAGTTGCGCCGTTAGGTATAATCAATAACCCGTAATAAACTATCAACATAGGACCAAAACCTTTTATATAAATTCATAGCAACCGGTCATATATATCGTATTTAATAAGCGTAAGAAAAATAAATCTTTCGATTGCATTACATTACCAGTTTTGTTTGACTTTTCCTTGAGAACGTCTGTTAATTAATGTTTAGTTGAAGCAATATAGTATTTCGCAGTTGTATTCATTATAGTTCATATGCGTATGTTTCCAATCATATACAAGTAATCTTCAACAGAAGACAATACCACACTTAGAGGACACCTCGAAGATCTTACACGTGCTTACTATCTGTATTATGCTAATGAGGTTGTAATTGTAGTTAATAAGTACTCTTTTAGCACTGTCGGTGTTTTTGAGATGTAAGCAATTTTAAAAAGAAGAAATATTTTTTTTTATTGTCTTTTAATTAACGCTAAAATTACAGTTAATTTACACTCTAGCATCGTACCAATAAAACATCGACAATTTTTTAGAGTATTTAGTCATACAGATTTGTTGCGACCTACGTATATATATATTTGACCATTGCTAACAATTCTTCTGACCCGAATAGCGCCCTCTTTCTTCATCGTGATTTAGTTAGAATACATTCTCTAATAAACGCAATTGGCTGGGACAACATATGTACATAAATACGACTGACTAATAAAATAAAAAAACAGAAAGGCTGAAATACCAAGTTATCTGAAGTTTGGGTACAAAATCAGTAAATAATTATGAATATTGGTGTCTCTCACAATTTTCTATTTTATTTAGATAATTAGTATCTACAGCTCTTTCTATTGTAGTAAAATCGAAGATTCTTGTCCCCTTTCTGACATGATCCACATTGTGATAAAACCCTGTTAGTGTTATGTTAAATGAAATTTCACGCACTGTATGTTAACGGTTGTTGCGTTTCCTTAAACTGATTTTGTTATTAATAACAGCATATTGAATAGTAACAAATTGTCCTGTTTTTTGCACTATGTAGTTAATGAAAGGCTTAGTTAATAAAAGCTTGGTTTCTTTATCGTGTTGCTTATTTAGGACATCATTTTCGCATCAACTGTTTCACATATCTTTCATACACCATACATTTACGCTGACGATCTATAGTTAGATGATTGTTATGTGTTTTATTTTGGTAGTCGGTTAATCTTTATGTTACATTAAATGTTCGGTGCGAGAGGTCGTCTTTACGAGCGAATAAAGTCCTTGATGACATAATATAATCAAATAAAACATACGCTTATCAAAATCGTATGACAAAACGGCAGTATTTTCCTCGTTAATGACCTCACTGCTGTTTTCAATATGTTCGATTCGATTAGTTTATCAATATGATCGCTCGTGGAGATGAGTTCAGGACGGTTTAGTTTTCCTAATAGCATGCTATGGTTGCTTTGCAATGTAGTAGAACAAGCCGACAACATGTTACAGCACATGCGTGTCGAGTGTGGCGTTAGTGAGTGTTAATGGTGTGATGTGTGGATGGCAGCTCGTCTCCGGACTCGTTAAGCGAGCGGAGCGGCGGCGAGTCGCGCGGGGGAGCCGCTACGGCGAGCTCGTTGCACAAGCTAGCCGTGCCGCTCGCTCGCTGCGAAGTCTCCGAGGTGAGAGACGCCGCCGTCGCCGCCTGTGGACATATCAACCCGGACGCTCTCAAGTGAGTACATAGAAACTTGCTAATCGTTTTTGAATAGGAACTGTATAAAATCAAAGGTGGCTATAATACTTTTGATATAGTGAAAAAGCTATATTCTTCCTTATTATGTCGATAATAATGATTCCATAATACATATGTATATAGAATAAAACTCTGATATTTACATTTAAATTTCACTTTGATTTACGCTTATCTCCGAAACTACTGAAATCATTAATGTAGTAGATTAAGCTTAAATTGGCGTAAAATAAATTCGTTGTTTTAACGAAATCGGATGTCGGGAAGAAAAGGTATCGGCATGTAAAGATAATTTCGTGCGTACTAAGTGGCGGGTACCAAAGTGTATTATGAATATCAATAAAATTATGTATATTTCTTCCTAGACAGAAGAAATTCAATTTATTATTTTTATACAGGGATTTGTTCGAGGAGCTAGTACCACTACTACGCGAGGCAGTAGATCGCAAACAAGAGAACATGCGCAGACGCAGAAGACGTGATGCACTGAGGCTGCATCTCAATAAGATGCTACTCATCATAGCGCAGAGGAAAACTTTTGCGATCAGGTCAGATGCTAGCTTATTCTTAAGTGAAACTTTTAATCCACACTCTAAGTACAACAAACACTTGTACGATATAATTCTTAAGCCAGGGTGGAAAAACGAAATTACATCTGACTGCTCATTCATTATTATACACTGTGACAGATAGTATATTAAGTCTGAGTGTAATGTAATCAAATAACTAAAATTGACAATTCGCTACATACGCACTAATCTAAAATCTACTGAGAAAAACATTGTCATAGTATTAAATGGACTTCGGGACTGCGCTAACATGTGTGCCAACCAAAAGAGTAACAATACTGCAAATGAGTAACAATCGTCTGTTAGTTTTAGTTTGGTTGCCTAATGTGACACACACTTTAAAATGACAATATGAGCTGCGAAAACGTGTACTCAAGTAAATTGAGAAAATTCGATGGTGTCTCATAATTTCATTAAATTAATACTTTTCTTTGATATAGAAGCTTTCCCTTCGAATCACAGTATTTTATTAAAATTTCAATTTTCCAAATGCCAAAATCAACAAGAACTATCTCTTTCTGGCAGGTTAAGCGTACAACAGACAGAAATAGAACGTCCCTCAAATTCAAATTCATTTATTCATTTAGGTAACACAATGTACACTTATGAACGTCAGTAAAAATACATATTAAATGCTTCTAATTTTACATTTACTGCCAGTTCGCAAATCAAGGGCGTAGAGCGGACGAGAAGAACTGGCAATAAACTTTTCGTCACTCTTTTTAATCGCCAAATTTTTGATTTACAAAATATTTGTAAGGCGCTCAAATCATATTTCCATGGCAATGAGAACAAATATACAGAATCCTTTTGTGATTAATTATATTTCATTAACATGTTACCTGAACCAGCCAAGTTATGTTATGAATGAAAAATAATTTATATTTTTATGAAGTAATGTAATTTTGATAAAATTTATGTCTACTTATTTATTGAAGTCTCAGCAAAAAATAATACTATATGAAATGGTCACCTTTGACTCTGATACAGGCCTTTAATCTATCTGGTCATGAATCTATGGAATTTCGCTCTGTTTCCGCTGCTTACTCCAGAGATTTCATGAGACTCAATGTCAGTGAGTCGTTACGAGCAGGCCATGTGACCATAATTATAGTCAGATCAGGGTTCAGATCTGGGCAAGACGAGGACCAGTTGGTGGTTTCCACTCGACTCTTTTCTTTTTTCTTATAGTACAACGTCAATTTCCAAGAATGGCTTAAATAATCGGCACACTTTTTTCGTGATTAAGAGACTAAGTCCATTTAACACCATGTCAAAGAAGGAGGAAAAACCTAAAAAAGTAAAAAAAAAATATATAAATCTAGAAATCTCTGGTGATATTCGCCATTCATAAATATCTAATTGTTCTCTTCGTTAATGATCTAAGGCCTTATTTGTATTTATGACTACAGAGAGAGTTTTGCGTAAAATCTCAACCGGTCGCAAATAATCTAATTCCACTCTCCATTAACTACTAATCATTAACCCCGTACTCATTGTTATGGATCCGACAGCCCTTTCGCGTTAGAAGGCGGGGGCCTGCATCCCGCCCTCACCGAGTACCTGGAGGGAGTCCGACAGAGCCTCGAGGTGGAGGCCGAGAAAGACGCGCCGGCCGCCAGGGAGCAGAGACTCACCTTCGCCGATTTCGTGACTGAGCTCATCAAAAGTTTTCCACGTAAGTTCTACTATTTCTCATGACACCGATGATTTCTTCGCTAATTCAGCAGTGAATATACTATATAATTTATTATTCGATAGAGCAAGACAGTTCTGTCTTACATAGTTTAACTATTTCAATCTCATACTGGCTTCTTGCGGTTATAGCGTAAAATAAATAAATCTATACATATAATAAAACTTTAGAGGTCGAATGTCTGTACATAGAAAAAATAATACTTAAAACCGAGTTTTTCAATTTTTTGTTTCTCTGTCTCTTTGTACGGGCTAATGTCCGAAACTGGTGGACCGATTTAAATGATATTTTGCATAGTTGTACCTTATATCCCCGGTCAAAATCTTAGACAGTTTCATAACGGAAAATTAAAGAGGCAACTTATAGGCTTCGTTTCATTGAAATCGGTTGTCGAAAAGTTATCATCATTTATGAAGCCCACACGAACGAAGTCGCGGGCATCAGCTAGTTCATGTTCATAATAATAAGAGCGTAACTTTGCGTAGTGGAGATGTACAGCACGCTGGTGAAGCGCGAGCTGTGCAAGTCCCTGTTCTCGTTGTTCGCGGGCTGGTGCGGGCCGCTCGTGAAGCACCTCGGGTCGCTCGTGCCGCAGCCGCCCGCGCCCGAGCTCGACGAGCGGCTCAACCGCGCCGCACTCAAGGTATGTCACCTGCCGCTAACACTACGTACTGGGGGAGGTTAATACGTACGTACTGTGTTTTCATATTTAGATATCGACAGACGAGCATGAGGTTCACTTAATGGTAGGTGATACCTCAGCCACAGAACATCAGTCAATGATGCGCTGTCGACCTACTTTTTACTTCAAGCATTCGAAAATCCTTAGACTGAAACCGAAACGCGCAATATGCCTCCACGGGCTTTCCATCTATGAACGGTGGTTCGTTACCCGGTTGGAATTTCGATATTCCTCCCACCCGATCAATACCCGAAGTTACACGACGTGGGGAAAACATGTTTACAGAAAATTATAAACATGTCGTCCCGATGGGATTCGAACCCACGACCCATCGATGCGAATGGCAAGTGTTCTACCGGACGCGCCAACGAGCCCGTCAAGATGATTGATTGTGATTGATGTGACGGCTATTACTTAGATTGTATACAGACTGCAGTTAGCTCTACATCAATGTTTGCTGAGCGGCCTCCTTTACTGGCAGATGTATTGCTTTGTTTTTTATTCAGATCCATTTTCAATGGGACAATTATAATTCAATTAAACTCTTAATAAATGTGGAGGGAAAATCGTTCGATGGTTTTTTTTTTGCATTTGAATAGTCACATTCTTTAAAAAGGCCAGGATCTCACAAGAATGAATTTTCGCAAAACTTTCTGAGTGGCCTGGTAAGAGCAATTTTTGATATTGAAAGAATTGCTTGAAAGCTTCAGAAACTCATTTACTCAAAACGCTTCACAGATTTCTTAAATGTGACTCAATTAGAAATACATCGATTGTATTACAATAAACGCTAGGCTTCAGAATATCAAGTTTAGATGTTTATATCCATTGTGTTAATCAGGCGATGAGTGCGCTGGTGTGTTGCGGCCCATGCTTCGCCCCCACCGCGCTCGCTGAGGATGGCTCGCTCTACCCCTGGCTTAGCGAGATGCTCTGCTCTACTAATGATAAGGTATCTCGAACATAATTATGAATTAAACGATATAGTAACTTGATATACTATGACTGTAAATAAAAATCAGAAAAGTATTAATTTAAAAAAAATGGTGGAATTAGATAGGATAGTTCATGTGATCTTACTGTATCTTACTGTGATCTTACTGCACCGATGTGCTTCCCCTGCAATAAACATAATGAAATATATTAATAAAATTGTTTTCCAAAATACCGCAGTGTGAAGTCAGATGGAACTCTACTCAGTATAAGCTGAGATTTAATAAATTACGTTTAGGATTCAAATCCCAAAAAAGTTTCTATTTCCTTGTATAATTTTTATGCTGGATCTGCCGAGATGTACTGGCAACATTTTAATAGGATATGAGAGCTAGCGAAAGCAGGCATGCATATTGTCATAATGAGTCTATCAAATTCTGTCACGTTATAGTATATTTTTGCCAACATATTATGGATACACAAGAAGATTTTTAAGTATAAGAAAGTCTTCTTCTTCCTGCCCTGTTCCTTTTTTTATTTGGGGTCGACGCAGTATGCTCTCTTTTTCCATTCTCTTCTTTCTCGCGCCATATCATCAGACACCTCTCAAATAACACTCTTCATATAGTAAATCCATGTTTACTTAAGTATAAGAAAGTATAGTACAATAATTGATAAACATACATACAAGAAATATACATTTCATCATTATTTTTTTGGGCAAACAATATTCTTCTCAGACAACAGAAGAAAGAAGAAACAACATTCCGAATCGTTGCACGCTTAACCATTATTATTAGCTTATAAAAAATATATAATTATTATAGTTAATTACTTAAAGATGTCATGTGGAACATGGTGTAATGGTTGCAGCGCCTTACAAAACATTTTGTAAAACAAAAGTAGCATTTAATATATATTTTTTATTGACGTTCATAAGTGTACATTGTGTTACCTTAATGAATAAATGATTTTGAATTTGAATACAATCATTAGATATACGAGCTGGCGCGGGAGACGATAGTGCTGCTGTTGGAGTGCAACCCGGACATCGGGCCGCTGCTGGACTGGACGGTGGACAAGTGCTTCACGGGCGCGCCGCGGGTCGCCGACGGGTGCTTCATGGCGCTCGCGACCATCTTTAGCGCCAGGTAATTGAGGTCAGGTGTATATCGCGGTATAAGAACCAGACGAACGTATCTACAAAAATCCCAAAAAAGGTTTTTGTTCATATGTAACTAAATAATTCTTAACTTTTTTAAATCTCTAATATTATGCCAATATATAAATTTTTTATTCGTCTATTGTATACTATCCGCGTAGAGATTATCATAGAGAGTTAGAGATACTTTTAAGTACACCTCAATGTTGATTAGCGTTCGAGAATTCGGCCGTATGAGTATTAAAAAGCTGGTAAAATTTAAGTGGCGGATTTTCACAGTATTTCTAAGACTCTTGTAAAATTGAGAAAATCTAGATACGTCCACCTGAATCTTACACCACGATATTGCGTGTGAGGAACTTTGATCAACAGCGCATAATTCACCAAATCCTCAATGAAATGCGCCGCACGCTCGTCTGTCGATATATAAAATAGTAAACGGGTGCGTATGATAACTATAAAAGCGAATTCCTGAATCTTTGAAGTCTAGTAGAGCTGTCTCACTGATCATTTTTTTTCTTTACAGCCAAACCTGTAAGGTGACCTGTCTGACTGAAACAATTTTATTTTTTATTTTTCCTGGATTTTGAACCTGGGACACATCTGGTCCCAGTCACAGAGGCGGTCTGTCATATATTCGAGCAGTTTTTTTAACACATCAGGCCTCATTCCCGTTGGAGTAGGCGGAGACCATATTCACATCCTTGCATACCATATTCACATCTTCCACTTCGTCGGTTTCGAGTACTTTTGGCCTGACCCTTTTGAAGAACGTCTCCGATCTGATTGATGTATTCGTCTAGCTACTCCACTCCCGACTCTTTCCCACGCTTTAGATTCTTAAATCTTTTGCCTTTCCCTACTTTCATCCATCCTTTATACGTGTCCAAACCAAATTAATATGCCTTTTCCAATTCTCGTCACTACATCGCTTTATTCCACAATGCTCTTTCATAACGAATTTTATTATTTCTTATTCTGTCTATCAAAGGTACACCGAACGGCGCACATACTTCCCAATGCTTTCACATCCACAGTATTTATCCAACTTTGATGCTTTAAATGACGTCTCTATAGAGAGTACCCGTGCGACCACTACACGGCGATCATCAACGTGACTCTCATGTGCACGGGCTGCCCGCGGGCGCCGGTGCACGAGACCGCCCTGCAGCTGCTCCAGCTGTTGGATAAACGGTTCTTCGGCGCCATCGGACCGCTGCCGGCTGAAGACGACACCGGTGAGTGCGGTTTCACTAACCACGCAGAGTGCATAGAATTCACCTTAAGTATATGTATGAGGGTAGATCAATAATTAATATTAACCGGACTTTTTTTTCTGATCGCTGAGTGAAATGCATGTGGTCATGCTCTGTGATCGAGCCAAAGAGCCAAATATGAACATTACAACAATTTAAAAAAAATTGGGAGCCAAATCTGCTTGTTTAGTAAACTTTTATTACACTAAAGAAAATTAAATTTCATACTTAAAAAATACGTTTTTTAAATGAAAATATTATTGCGCCTTCCGTGGATATTTGTGCCAGAGCCGCACTGAAGGAGCCAAAGAGCCACATGCGGCTCTGGAGCCCCACTTTGCCGACCACTGGTCTAGGGGAAAGGATGTCATCGTTACGGTTCGCTATAGTTTATTGGGCGTTAGAAGTGCCATTTCTAAGCAAGAGGTACATACGTTTTTTGCGCAAAAAGGCGTTAAACCTTCCGATCATTTTACGTGAACTTTACAGTTTGCTAAGAACACGCAGAAAGCAAGTATGGAGAAGCCCCACCTTGAAAAACCAAAAACCGTCCGTTTGCGGGAAAAGTTCTTGCAACTGTTTTTTTGGGATAATAACGGCACGGCGCGGCGTACTGCTTATTGATTTCCTTCACAAGCCACGTATGGTCAATGCTATTATTATAATGCTAATGAATACTATTGCAAGTTTCTTGATGAGATGGCTTATCAAAGAAAAAGACGAGGGATGTCCATCCGAAGCGTAAGTTTTCTTCATGATAACGCTCGACCACACACAGCTGCTTTGACCCGAGAAAAATTGGAAAATTTCATTTCAAATACTCGAGACCCGCCTCACAGCCCAGACTTATCCCCTGTGACTATCATGTCACATGTTATGGGACATGTCTGGTCCACTCAGAGAAGAATTGGGAGGACAGCGTTTTCGCTATGACTAAGAAGTGAAATCATTCGTGTGCAAGTGGCTGAAGAAATGACCTCATACATTCTTTAATAATGGCATTAAAAAACTTCCATGGGAAAATGTATTGATAAAAGCGGAGAATAGACCAATAAAATAATTATTTATAATAATAGATACGTATTTTTTTACCTAAGTCCGGTCCGGTATTTGATCTACCCTCGTATGTTACTGTAGAGTTTTTTTAGTTAAAGGTTTTTCAGTACTCTTAGTGGTAAAATTCTGAAAAGTTCTGTGTTCATCGTTTATTTCGAGCTTTTATCAAAATCTACTCGGTAAATTTTAAATGAAAAGAAAAATCTTAAGTTCCTTTAACGAATAGTTTTAAATGAACATGCTGTTGTTATTGTGCTATGTTAATGTAATAACATACGTTAAATTAATAAATTTAAGGACGTCATCTAGGAAGCGCCTTCTATCATTCTAAAACTTAATAGTTTATGAGAGCAGTTATAACTGTTTGAATGTATACACTGTTACGTTGACTCGGAACAACGTTCAAAGTCAACAGTCTCTTTAAAAAATGGTGCACTGAACGCGCGTCAGATTGTGGCATTGAATCTCTCCAAAATAATTATAGTTTTACATAAGATTGTTAACTTATTGAGCGCATTTCGTGGTCATTATTGTATAAATGCTGATGACATGACATGGGCATGTGTACCATAGATTTTTTGAGTATTTATTATAGGGCTCTCTACCCAGTCTCCAAAAATTAAGAGCTCTCATTTATACGAGGCCATAATAATAGAGAAAAATGTATATTACAAAAAGTTGTGTTGATAAACATGGATTAAAACTATCACAAACTTGTCAAACGTACGATATTAGGTTGAAGTGTTGATTAATTTGTATTAGTTGTAAGTTGTAAAGGATATCACGGCCGTCTCGGCGTGCACCACTCGTCTATGGCTCATAGTCAGCAACGGACAACTACAATCTTCGAACGACTGGACCGTCTGTGGGCCAATTCTGATTTCGTTCTTAGTTCTAGGCACAAGCGTTCTTGCAGGGTTGAACTCCTTGCCTGTAAAGTTAGAATATATAATATACATAATGACACCCTTCTACTTCTTCCTACACTGTTCACTTTTTCCATTCTCTTCTTTCACTCGCCATACCAGTGTTAATGACACCCAAACTAAGACTATGTAATAATCTAAAAAAGAGTATTGTTTAAAGTGTCTCACTTTTATGAATGTGAACTACATACGTAAAAACGAGGCAGAGAGTTTTACGAGTTTTACGACAGAATACGTCAGATTTGTACATAGTATATTATTGTTATATATTTTATACTTTTGGGGTTACATTAGTAACGATACTTGAAAAAAATACAGTTATAAGTGATGGTTAGTAGTAAATTATATATTGTAATAATTCAAATACAAATTCAAAATAATTTATTCATTTAGGTAACATAATGTACACTCATGAACATCAATAATTACAGGATTTAAGTGGTCTATCGGAAGCCTCCTTATTGTAGCTATTCCGGGCTCTGAGTCCGCAGTAGCTAGTAGACTTTTGTTATAGGGATGCTACGAGCTTTACGAATTAGTTACAATGCTTTAGCCATCGGTTGTTCTATACTCCAGTAATAATCCACATAATATATTCATATAAGTATTTTCTGGTATAAAGAATGCTTGATTAAACCTTATTCCATACTATAATTATTTAAATCATAGTACTCTTGCACCCGATACATAGATTATTACCTAGTCTATTCGACACAAACCCACAAATTAGTGTTATTGGTAATAACTGCATATTGAGTGTACAGTATGTTTGTGAGGTTGTCAATAGCGCAATATTGCATCCCTTCGTAATAGATAAGTTCGATAGACCAATATTAACCGCAGATATGCTATTGACGCGTGATGGGAGCGTAATTAGCGTTGGCGTGCATTTCTAAGGGATATGTCCAATTTCGATCGACGAATTGATTCAATAAGGAGACCGACAACCTTAGAAAACCGCTTTAAACTAGCTCCTTGACAAAGAGTAGTGCGATGAAATCACGTGAAATTTATGGCTATAATTTACATAGAGTCGTTAAAAATTTTCGTAGACGATAATCAATGAATCTCTTTATAGGAAGAGTTCAATGAAACAAAAATATAATACTATTACAATTATTTATTCATACACTTTATCATCCTGATCAGATTGTTTCTAATACTGTAGAGTTCTATAACCAGCAGTGGCGGGACCACCATGCAAGCCCAAAATCCCGGCTTGTCCTATTAATGGAACCATAAAATGAAAACCAATAATGCCCTTAACGTAATTATATAACGTAAATTATTACTTAATTATATAAGTTATATATAAAAGCTGCCGGGCAAGCTTGTATGGTGGTCCCGCCACTGATAACCAGTGGTTCCTTAAAGGTTTCCAATGAACCCCTATCAGGACACAGTAACATTGTATCACCTATACAAACTTTTATATAGTTACCAGGGTTTGACAAAGTTGGGATACTGTATCGGCATAAACTAGTCTATATCACTGCATTAAATTAGTAAGATAAACAATAACTCTATACCATTATATGTAGAATGTAGAACTGTCTTTATGCACATGCTGTATTATTATGTTAGGGAATTGATGTAAGGAGGTTCGTTTAATATTGATAACGCAGACGTTATCAGCCAATTTGATTTTATTTTTAATTGGAGCTTTCTCGAACGGAAGATACTATAGACCAAAAAGTCTACTGCACTCACTGCACTGCTTTTCCCTCTATAAATAATGCTATATAATAATAAAAATATATAGCATTATTTATAGAGGGAATAAATAGGATAAAGGATAATATAAAATATATAGGATAAATAAAGAGGGAGATAATGCTATATAAGACTTAAAAATCGCGACCTATCAGAACCAAAGTATAATCTAAATTCCTTCCAGGTAACGAAAGAACCCCCAGTCAAAAATGATAAAGATTCGACTAATGTGTTACCTATCGTCAATTGAGATTCACTACTAAATAGAGTGACATTGAATCGTTATTTAATATTATTATTTATTGGTAAGGGATTTGCGGGATTACAGCAGTGGTGTTCAGCTCGAGTAAATAATGAAATCGCCACGAATTCATTTATTGTAAACACATCGTTGTTATATCTAACCGATCTCCACAGATTAAGGATAAGCCGATGTCTGCTGTTAATATCACGTTAATGGATTAATATTATAAACAAAGTGTCATCGCCATAAAATGTAACACACAATAATGAAACGGCCTAGTCCATTGCAACATGAAGTTTACATGTCACATACATACATTGCTACTCGCGGCTCGCGCTACAGTTCGTATTTCTCGAAATACTTGAGGGACAGAATAGAACGCAGTTTGTTTATTCATCTTCTTACATTCAGCTTACCTTCGCATGACCATTCATATAAAACCAGCATTAATATAAAAAGTTTACTTGTACTAAACAATTTCATGCTCTGAATTTAAATGAATCATACTATGATTTGAAAAAGAAACGTTATAGTTATATATATTTTTTACCGATGTTTATAGATGGAAAAACCGTGATTGGCATATTGCGCGTTTCGGTTTCAGTCTATGGATTTCCGAAAGCTAGAAGTAAAAAAAGTAGGTTGACATCGAATCATTGACTAATGTTCTATAGCTGAGGAAACCTCATGCTCGTCTAACATAAAAAAGTTATTTTTAAGTGTAGGTATATATCCAAATGTGTTCGTGTGTTTGTGTAAGTTTTTGTGAAGTACGATCTAGATTAGAGAATGTTTGGTTATGAATAATTCTCAGCAAGTAACACCATAAAACATATTGACGCTCATATCTTAATTTATGTCTGGAGTTTTAGTAAGTACTTGCCGTTGTGAAGTTAATTCTTATTTATAAAATAAATTGACGTGTAATATATTATCCGTGTTATTATTATATCACCGTAGACTTGTTGAAGATACAAGAAACTCGCAGGTCGATAATTTATATAACCTTATCGAGTTTGCTATTAAGTGCAGATCACATTAAAATTAAATAAATAAAAATAGTCTTGTTATAAATAAGGTATGCCAACACTCACAAATACTGAGGCTCTCCTTTTTTTTTTTCTTTTTTAAAAAAATGCTCATCAAATCAATGCTCACAGAAGCAAACATTCTGCACTGGCGCAATGTAGATGTACTATACACAAAACATAGCCTATGTTACTCGTTGATAATGTACCTATCTTACCTATGTAATTTTTAAAATCGGTTGAGTAGTTTTGAGTCAAAAAGGAACAAACAAACAAATCTTTCCTTTTTATAATATTAGTATAGATATGTGAGATTATCTATCTAGTTAAAGGGATACACCGCTTAAGGGCAGAAATAGATCGAATGTTATTTTAACATCACTTATAAAAACCTTCAGGGTAGAAGTCGAGTACGATAATCGTTTATATAAAATAAAAATAATAAATCAAGATAAATAAAACACCACTCTTTTGGTTTACTAACTTTAATACACATTGAGTAACTGACAAATATTTTAGTCATAACTAAGTGGCTAATTCTATTATTTCGTAACACATTCATACATTACTTGGTGGCATTCATATCTTAGATCTTAGAGGTTATCTGTATCGCAAGTGTACGCTTAGGTAGGTACCACCGTTTCGATAGTATAGGGGATATAAAGCCGCCTCCAAGTAATAGTTCACAAAAAAAACACAAAGAGAGCCTGGAAAAGTAGCTGTCAGAAATCTAACATAATCCTTAACCCAGCGTTGCTGTACTGTACTGTTTTAGTAATGTTTTTAGTAGGTCAGTGTATCCGCTAGTAATTTCTATAAAAATACTCGGTTGTATGCCATTAGAAGTTATAAGTATATAATATAATAAAATATAATTTTTGGAATGATTCGACAGGAGAAGAAAAGGTTTATATATAAAAATATAGTGCGAGCCTAGTACTCGCGACAGCTTGGATATAATTAATTATAGATATATATATACATAAGAAAATTTTGCAGCAAGGCAATAGGTTTGATATACTTTTAGAGAATTATAAAAATAATATTATAGTAGGATTGAAATAATGTTTTTAGCAAAATTAGATATACTCGTATGTAGTCACAGCTATAAATATTACGGTATTTATAAAAAAAACTCCCTCAATACTAATCAAATACATAAATATGTTTTATATATTTGATTAAAATACTTTAAATGCAAAGTAAAAACTATTCCTTCGAACTTAGTGTCTCAATACTAAAAAATCAAATATATATTATAATTTTTATCAAAAACTTGAAGATTGAAGCCGGCTAGGGTATATATACCCTATTAATAGTCGCCGCTTTGCCAATAATTTGAACGAAGCTTTAAGAAATTAAATTGAAATTCATTAATAAATGTGGTACCTCCTGCACTTATACATTTTGACGGACTTTCACTCGCTCCACATCAAGTGGGTTTATTGAATATTATTAAACACATAAGTTTCGTTATTGTTATTAGAATAACATTGATTGAATCCGCCTTACACTATAGCGCTATTTTAAAATTTTGCTAATACACTGGTCGGTGGTGGTTTTCTGGTCGAAGCTACAGGTTTTACAAACAGTTTATTATATTAATATATTTTCATTTAATAAATAAACCCTATATTTTGATCTAATTATATATATTCGACATCTATTTTATTAAATAATTATTAAATTCATAAATATATCACCAAGTTTCCACGCATTCACATTGAGTCACTGATACAGACATTAAAAGCTTTTAACGTTAGTACTACGATTATTAAGTTAATTCAATAAATTATTGTCTCTTGTCCTTGAATACACTGTGGTAGCGGACGGCGGTAGAGATCATTTAAAATTGAATTAATTAAGCTACTCTAAAAACATCTACGTAAAACTTCAGTGATTAATTAATATACTTACAACTAAGGACCGGTTTTCCAATCGCCTGATAAGTATCCTTTAACTGATAAATGGTTTTTAATTCTTGACAGTTCTATGGTTGATCTGCCAAACGTTAATCGCATTCCTAGGTCCAAAATTATCCCACGATTAAAAACTACGTCCCACTATTGATTATATATTAAATATTAATTAAGTATAATTCATTGTGATTAAATATATTGATTATAAGCGTTACAATTAATTGAAATCTACATCACGACAAAGATTAATATTATAATATTTGATATTTTTAAATGTGTTTCGAATCTTATCCGCTTACTACATTAACTAGGAAAACTCATCATTGTTAAGTATATCGTCAGTAATTTATTAAACTTTCATTAGTTATTTTGGATTCAATATACTGATATTCAAGTCAGTAGCTTGTGTTGTTGTGTGACAGCTGATATATGTATGTACAGGATTTAATCAAAAAAGCTAACTTCAGGGCGAAATCTAAGCTGCCCTTTTAATCAAATCCTGTGTAAATAGCGATAATTCGGGCTCAAGAACTATCACTATCGCTTGCAGTAACAATTATAAGTTTTCCATCGTTATTATTTATAATCATCATTAAAATTTGATATTTCTATATCAAATATTAATGGAGTACTACGATATAATCTTGGTAGATGTAAATATTCCTACAAACTACTAAACCATTACGATAATTAATACTATAATATTATTATATGCTAAAACCTGCTAGGCTCAATGCGATCGTCCATCGTTTGATGAAACATCAAATAACGAGTGCTCTTCAGAGTGTAATGTTTAAACGTCTTAAGACTGGCTGTTATATTTAAACTTTGATATATTAATTCAAATGATTTGATTTTTGATATTCATTACACACAGACTGGTTCAAAACGCTTTGGTAATGCCTTCTTTTAGCAATATGGTTTGCTGACAAATTCTTAAATTAATAATAATGACAGGAAATATCTATTCTTAAACACTATTTATGAATATATGTATGTACTACGTTACTTCGTTATTAGAAACCTTGCGAACGACTAACTAAAGCAGCATCCATGCTGAGTTTACTAAAAACACATGGTAACTTCAAAGACAAACGTATATATATATATATGTTAAGCTAGAAACATTTTAGATATTTTTTCTTTTATTTTTTTTTTAATATTGACGATGAACGTCGAGAACCTTAATAGCTACAAAAAATCTTCTAATAAACGTTACCACTAACTAAATAATATTTATTCGTCTCCTCCAAATATGTATCGGGAGGGTAAGATAGTTGTGAGAGTTGATTACGCTCAGTCACGCCGCGGTCGGGGATCGGAGGAGTATATTTACTTAGTCTGAAAGTGTTCATTTCATTAAATGAATCAGAAAACTTTGATTTTTGACTAAGAGCTTGCATAACGTTAAAATAAACTTCGAGACACAGATAATTGAGTGCACCCTTATTGATTGATTCCCTGTGCGAATATGGGATTTAATTTATGTAGTATTTAATATTAAATATTTTACGTTTATGAAAATCATCAGTGACATTTATTTCAAAGCGGCAACACAAATTACTATCTACGAGTACATGCACTCCTCCTTAATACACCCGTTTCAAAACCTCGTCGTGGAAATGTAGGGCTTCCCCCTCTCGCGTCAGATGTTATTGTTGGCGTTGGAGCTGAAGACGGTCATCTCGATCTCTTCAGGCTGTTGGCTGATCTGGCGTCGCTGTCTGCTGTTGTCGAACTTCCAGCGGGTGATGAAATGCTTCTGTCGGCGTTGGCGCGTGCTCGGTGTGGCCGCAGAGGTGCTGGGCATGTTGGTCGTGGCCTCGGTACAGTTGCTGATGTACGATGCCGCTGATAGACCTGTTCAGACCATTTCATTAAAGTGACACAACGACAAATTATTGTTAGATTAAGTAAAAAACTCTTATTGATATATTTGTATATATTATATGTCGCACGGAACGCGAAGGGATTAATTTACAGGTTAGAAAAACTGTTATAATACCTAATTGTATAAAAGCATTTATTTTATTATGAAGTAATCTAATCTAAATAAAACTTATATTCTATTATCGAAGTATCGGCAAAAATTAAAAGAAAAATGTATTCGAAATGGTCACACTTTGATACAGGCCTTTGACTGGCCACGAGTCTATTACGGATTTACGTACTGTTTCCATGGGAAATTTAGCCACTGTTTGCACCAGTGATTTCTTAAGAAACTCAATGTCGTTGGGTCGCTTAGTGCAGGCCATGTTCTCTAAAATTGTCGTACTAACTGCAGTCTAAGGGGTTTAGATATGGGCAAAACGAAGACCAGTCTTCAGCTCTAATCGAACCAAGCTTGGGAAGTCTTGTGACCAGATGCAGAGGCAACGGTACATTTTTAAAAAAATACTTTTTTAAAAATGTACCGTGTAATTTGTAATATATATTACTAAGAGGTTTCACAAATGATCCAAGACAGACAATCTTGATACATTTTGACTGAATTTTTTACTCCGTTTTCACAAAAATCAAGTTTTGTGACTGTAGAATGAGCGTCGACTCCATACCCACTTTGTGCAATCACTGCAATCCTATTTTCTTTAACACCCCTCCATATTTTAATTCCATAATCACGACAAAAAAAAGGAAATGCGAGATCTTGAAAGATTTTTTTAACATAATAAAGGCGTTCCAAAGTCAGAATAGACAAAAGATTTTATGTACGAGTAACAGTGTTTATGGCCAGACTAGTTATTGTTGAATATTGTTTTTTACTTTCTATTACTGATCTTCACTTTGAAAAAAAATCTCATTAATACACAAAATGGTTTAAGACATGTGCCATGTCTTAATCCAGATCTGGCACATGGTTATTTGTCTGGTGGAGATAATCGACAATGATAGACGGGTAGCATAAGTTGAACACCAAGGTGTGGAATCCTTATGATGAAATAGATACTGTTATATAGTATATCTTATACAAAATAAGTCAAAAGTTAGTAAGATGTTTGTATTTCAAGGTAACTCTTTCAAGGGTCTCTGTCACTCTAAGATCATTATAATTTACAAAGTTCATGTAATAGTTGTATCGAAATTAACTCGGTGTCCTCTGTCAGAGCGATCAGATGACTGATCCAAGAAGACCGCGATCATTAAACTTGAAACTTCATCTTCTCTTAAATTTAATTTCAGTATCTATTTGGTTGTAATTACATATTATTAATAATAATTATTATGATTAATATAATCATATAAATTCTTTTTGATATCTCAGTGATGCAAAATCTTGACCAATTTTTATTAATCAGCTGATTCCAGCGACTTCGTTCGCGTTGGCTTCTTATGCTGAGCTTCTTCATAATTATGATGTATTCATCTCCACTGTTCCACGAATACATACTGAAAGCGGCGAAATAATCAAACTATTCCACTTACATATCGAACTGTTATTGACATCTGACAATTCGAAAAAGTTCAACGCGAGTCAGTTTGTATTGCAATTTGTTGGCACCATGCATTTAAAATAATCTTTAAATGATGATAACTTTACTTTCCATCAACCGATTTCGATGAAACAAGCCTATATGTTGCCTTCATGAAGGCATAACCTATATGAAGATATACGTATAGTTGAGTGTAGTGAACGAAGTCACAAAACTCAAGGAACAGAACACAAGAACAGAAGACTAACTTGAAATGCTGCTAGTGCGAGCTGGTCGAGATGCAGTCCTACGCACGGCGTCCTGTCGTCGGGCTCTCTGACGCAGGCAGGGGATGCTCTGGCGGACTGCCCGGCGGAAGTTCTGCCCGGTGAGACAGTACAGCATGAAGTTGATACCGAAGTTGGTGTGAAAGAACATGACGGCGAGCTGCTGGACTGCCATCCAACGACCTGCGAAGTGCTCGGAACCCTGCTGACGGACGAAATAGTTCTAATTATTTTTGCTTGACGTTTGCGTGGCTTCTCTCGCGTGGAATCTATCGGCTACTTTCCTTAATCAAGTAATAATAGAAATACATTTGTAATAGTGGTCTATTATTCTGCTCAATCTTCGAACTATCACTATGAAAAATATCACATCGTTCCTCCATTACGTAGCCGAATATGGACAACAAATAATACATCAGTTATAATTATAGTTAGTGTAAGGAATGTCTCTAGATAGATATATAACATTTAGGCACGCAGATATCAAGAACTAGTCTACCAAGTTGTTGGGACAAATTGCGGAAGCGAATGACCGACCGCAAACCTAACAAACTGAGGAGATGTCTCACTTTGTGCCTATCCGCCGTTGGTCATATGTGGCCTGTAATCCCCTCGAGCTAATGGAGAGGCACGTAAGAGGAAAGATTCAAAACAAGCTCATAATCCTAGCGTTGTATGATTTCAATTCAATGAGACTCTATTTCATATATTTGGAAATTCGTCATATAACTGTTTATTTGTTTAAGTGATAACTTAGTCACGTGTTCTCAATGCGCAATCGAAGCGGTTGGATGGTCTCATAGGTTGTATAAAAATTTTCAATGACAAAATTGCAATAACACTTTTCATAATACTTCAAAGAAATGAATTCAATCGAAGGAATAATGATTATAACAAAAACTGCTACAGAGTAGAGGAGGGTTTTTAAAAAGAAGCCCACTAACAATTTTTTTTTTTTTTCAAGAAAATATATTGTAAAACATTTAAAACCCACAAAGCTACGACACGTAAACATTCTAACATAATATTACATATATACCCCATACAGTTCTCTATAAGAATGTTTGTTAGTGGAAAACGCCTGCGTCTGTGTCATTTTTCAGAACATGACACGTTTATATACGTATTTTACTATTATTACTATAACATATTTTAATTTATTGCTTAATAAAGATTCAGGGGAACTTTGTCATAATTATGTTAAAACACGTATTGAAGGGCTTCCCCGATATTTCCATTCATGTTAATTTACATGTAATTTTATTGGGCTTCAAAGCTTTTCGTTCTACACGAGTAGGTATATTGTTTGATTGATAAAATGTACAAATCTTGAAATAGTGTTCGTGAATGGTAGACATTTATAGATTGACCACCTTATAATACTTGCACTTTTGTCCACTTAACTAATATGAACTAGGAATTATTTAATTTCAATTTGTCCATAGAAAGAATGTGGTAATTAATATTTGGATGATATTTTAGAATTGATAAATGACTACTTGAGAGTATTTTTTTTAAATGATATACTTTAGAAACTTTAAACACATTATAGTTTACAATATTTAAATGAATAATAACAAGAGTGAAAATATAAACCAGTTAAAATAAAGCTTCTAACGTGACATCCATATATGACCGTGAATACGGTAGAACTTTCCATTCGTTTCCATTTTAAAAAACAATATTTTGCATACTAAAATTAATACTTAATATTCACGTAACGTTTGTGTGCAATCGCAATGCATATTGTGGTATCAGAAATTTTGGAGAATATTACAAGGACATTGAGGTACATGCAAATACACTTAGGTGCATTAGGCGTTTATTCAAGAGTGTGTGGAAAATAAAAATAATATAAATACGGCTAGTTTTTTGCTGTCGGTACATACTGTGAGCGGTACGTGGTGAACCTACCTAGCGTGCCGATGTGCTCGCGGGTGAACATGGTTTCCCTACGTCTGGCTATTCTGAGCATTGCCCGTAAAATAAACCACAAGGTTTTTCCAAACCGTCATACCTTGGAATCTTCAAGAAAAAAGCCTATTCACGTCCCAGTCTTGTATAAGAAACATAATTAAACGTTGATGAAGCACCGTTAATCTATGGAAAAGTCGTGAAGTGTAGACTACACATTTCGGATTCAGTATATGAATTTCTAAATGCTAGTAATAAAATAAATGGACAGCGCATTGATAAATTATTATTGGCGTCTTGTGACTGAGGTGTCATCTACTCGAGTGGCACTTAAGCTCGTCGGTCGATAGCAAATTGATAATTTTAAATTCTTATTAAGTAAAAACATTTTTCTTTGTTGAAAATCTGAATCGTTATCAAATCTATCTATATAAAACAAAATTGTTTTAGTTACACCATTTATAACTCAAAAATGGTTGCACGGATTTTAATGATATCTTAAAACTATATAAAAAAATATAAAAACTATAACTGTTAAAGTATCGGAAAATTTCAGGAAAAAAATATATGCAGAAAATTCAAATTCAGCAATTGACAGCTTACGTCACGCGCGCTTTGGAATAATTGATGTCCACTGCAAATCTATATATAGCCCAGTCGGGTTAGCATTTGACGTTGCACTATTTCGAGGTAGAAATGCTATTGCACTATCCTTTAGAGGGGCCCAGTGGGAGTTTAAATTCAAAATGGCGACCAAATTCGGCCGCTGCCTTAGTAGGCATTACCATTTTTCGTTAATAACTCGGTCTGATGACTTAAATTGTTGTTGATTCGATTCTCTACATTTTATTTGCCGCGCATTTTCATGTACGATCAATATTTTCGGAATTAAGCGAGAAAAAAAGGCAAGTGTGGTTATGGAATTATCTCGTTTATTATTTACTTTAGGGCTTAATTATATATGAAATAAAATGTAGAGAATCGCATGAAAAACAATTTAAGTTCTTATTATTTTTGTTGAAAAGTTGAAAATGACCGAGTTATTAACAAAAAATGGTAATATCTTTAAATCAAGATGGCGGCTAACGCAGGAGTCAAATTTGGTCGTCATTTTGAATTTAGACTCCCACTAACCCCCCCTTAAAGGTGGTGCAATAAAATGTCTACCTAGAATTAATACAAGGTTCGGCCCTTTTTTCGACTAACCCGACTGAGCTAATAACAGAAGTGAGAAAATAGCATATCAAAATCTAGAAATATTTGTTTATTTTTGAAACCAACATTCTAGCAGGACAACCTCTGTCGGGTCCGCTAGTAATATATAAAACATTCAATATAAAAGTGCATAAACCATAAGAGTGTAGGTATCCTTGTCATCTCGTAAGCACTCTCATTTGTTTACATTGCGAAGGTCAGGTTTATCATGAAATGCAAAAATGAAAGAGGGAATTTAGAGATAGTCAAAACATTTTTCTTTTGAAACGTGCTTCGCGGTTTCATTGGGGTGGTTTTATCGTACACAACGTAACCTTTCCACACCTAATTGCTCTTTTGCGCCGTTTCAATTTATATTCATATAATAAATATAGTGAGTAGAAAAGCTCATTGCAACTCAAAGTATTACAACTCATTAGCAATTGCGACGATGTTTTCGAAAATATGTTTACACAACTTAACTAACTAACTTAACTAAAAATATAAATAAGAGTTTCTTCGTCGTCTCGTGAATAAGTTAAATAATATTTTTGCAATATTGGTTTTTGGTTGAGTCATCTTTGACATAAAATTTTTAGTTATCGAGGTATGTACTTTGTGTTACTTTTTAATGTTTCTTTAATAGCAGTTATATTATAGAAGTATTGTTTACTTAGCATCGTTGCGAAAGTCGAATTAATGCAAACCTTTATGAACCCCTCTTAGGAACCCCAATTATATGAAAAAATTAAGACGACTATGATGAGCTGACCGGCCACAGATGTAGACGTAGTATAAGCAAGCTAAAAAAAATCCTGTCAGATACTTGTTGAATTTGTTCGGTTTTGTTTCAAAATATTCAAATATTGGATAAGGAAATATTAATTCCACTTTTTAATGTTGTCTGTACGAAATTAACCGAAATTAGGTACTGTCCTACCCACTTGGTTGTGACTATATAGTTAATATAAGCCATATAACCTTGAGGACTCAAGACAAAGCCAATCAAATGAATACATATATTTTTTTGGTTTCAGTTACAGAAACAGCTCACTCGCTTAATTGCGATGCAATTGAGTGAATGTCGAGTATTAAAATTCATAGCTGCGTTTTGCTAAACAACTTTTTTGAATCACGAACGTCGTGCAAACCCTTGTTAATTATTTGAAGGTTTCAGTTTATTGAACTATTACGCAAAATTGACCTACAATCAACGTAGGTTAATCATATTTTTAAAAATGTATACGGTTGCTAGTAGTGACTTTAACTATAATCTAATAATAACATACATCATCAATTTAAACATGCTATTAATCTCTTGTACCTATTTCAAAAAAATGTATGTCATAGAAAATGAGTATTTTCAACGAAATTTCACGAGAAAAAACATTAAAAAAAGAGCCAATGAAGTAATCGCAAAAATGCTACGCTACATTTAAGCGACACTATTCATGAATAAGCATTTTTTCTATATTTTTTCATATGCTACCTGACCGGGAAGCCGTTAGACGAAATCGCGCGAGTCTGCGGAAATGTGAATAACAATGTCATTTTTAGTACTATAATAAGCTTGCTATAAGGGAAATAAATTTACAATATTCAATTATATTAAATAATTTTAAAAAAATCCAATGGCAACCTTCGAATTTATTATTATGATTTTTATTTTTATTTTCTGCATAACATTTTTGTCGTGAATTTTATCCAATTTCCATAAACACATAGGCCATTCCAAAAAATAAGAGATCATAAAAATCGGTGCTGCCGTTCTTAAGTTATGAAGCGCAATACGCACTTAATAATTTGTTCTTATCGTAGATGTACTCTTAAAATAAGCAATAGTAGCAACATTTATTTTTATTCAAAATTACACTAGTGATTTTTCCCTTTGAACCGAAGAAATATGCTATAAAATCCGTATAAATGTGTGATCCTATAGTTTTTTAACAGATTTGTAATTAATTTCGCATTTTTTTAACAAATGAAAATAATTTTAATTTAACGAAGAATACTTTATGATAGTTTGACGCGTTTCTTTAGTGCATTTAAAAGTTAAGTAGCTCCTACAACTCCCAGCGTGGTGCCGCGCCGCGCTAACTAGCAAATGAATTGGGCCGTCTCTCGTAATGTCTAGCCCGCTAAACTGCGATACCGTAACATATTTACCTATATTATATATATATATATATATATATATATATATATATATATATATATATATATATATATATATTATATTATATATATAAATAATATATATTATATATATATATATTATATATTATTTATATAAACCGCTAACTGTGCTTTTCACATCGCGCATACCACTCAACGACGGAAGCGGTCAATTGAAAACAAAAGAGAAATATTTAGAAAAAATAAAGTAATGTAGCTTTATTAGTTCAAGAACTATCTGGAATAAGTGCTTGAGATTGTGTAATGATAATATGAGTTTGGAGCCTACACTTTCCTTAAAAGTCGGTAAAGCACTGTATGAATCCGGTGATGCGGATGTATTTTTTTTAAATTTTAGATATCGACAGACATCAACATCAGTCAATGATGCGCTGTCGACCTACGTTTTACTAAGAGCATTCGGAACTCCATAGACTGAGACGGAAACGCGCAATATGCACTTCACGATTTTTCACTAAATTTGAATATCCTAGCAACGGGACGCGACGTACCAATCTATCAATAATGTTATATTTGTACCTATTTTGTAAACCTTGTTTGTAACCTATTTTGTAAATTTAATTGTAAAAGAACTGTTAAAAATAAAATAAGTAAATAATGCGCTGTGAACTTATTTTTATTTTGTACAATCGGATATTCATATACTGAAGTTGAAATGTGCAATCCGCACTTGTTCGTATAATATTATATGGACTGTTGTTGGTTACCGACGGAATTTTGATATGTCTTCCACCCGTTTGAAGCACGAAGCGGCACTATTTCGCCGAATACGTTAATTCTCTTATCCATAATATAGATCCGGAGGGAATCGAACCCCATGGTTATGTGGTGTTAGTAAATATATTTTTTCCGACAAGCAGGCGGGAAAAGAACAATAAGATTGAATTCGATTTCTTTATTAAATAATCAAATTTACTTTGAAAAGAAAATAGTATGTATATAATGGTGACAAAGACAAAAAAATCGTCTCCATATTTTTTATTAGTCTGAAAAAATATATTTTTAAACTGATTAAAAAATACAGAATTTACTTAACTTTGGTGCTGCTTCCATTCTCGTGTGTAGATCAGCCACGGAGACCTGCATTTTTTGTACTTTTTAGCCAATATACAAATAACCAGAATAATATATTATTACAATAGTTTAAAATTATTAACATTTACCGAATAAAGGCAAGGCATACGCTACGCGCTATCTACAGTCGCCACGATTTCATGCTACGACATATTTAATTCGCAAAGGCAAAAGAGGACATTTATAACATTGTTTTAAATATACTTACCAAATTGTAGGCATAAGCGATTATCCGTAATGCGTAAGCGGGCATGTTGAGGATCACGAAGACTGAGGAGACTATGAGCAGCATGCGTGTGACGCGCTGCTGCGAGCGAGGACACCCGATGAGCCGCGTCGGCCGCGCGCGCTCACCCAGCACCGGCTGTTCCGTCTTCATGAGCTCGCGCCGAGTCTTCTCGAGCCGGCACACCCCAACAATTATCCACACGTTCAGAAGCACGATCAAGCCTAGGGGGACCGAGAACGACAGCACGGTATCTACCAAGTTAAACCTCGCCGCGTGCTCCAAGTACTGCTTGTCTATGTTGCAGTCGTTTCTCGAAGGAATGGCGAACCTGAGCACGGGCAGGTTGACCGTGCAAGCGCCCGCTGACAGAAAGATGATCACGTACCGGGCGCGGCGAACCGTACACCAGGCTGTTCGTCGTAGTGGGTACAAAACCGCTACGAATCGCTCTATAGTGAACGCCATCACCAACCAAACGCTCAGACAACACGATACATAAGACAGATATACGGAAACTTGGCAGACTCCGCCCGTGTAGAAGATCGTAGTCCACTGCACGGCGCTGAACCATGGTGCGAGAAGTTGCAAAAGAAATATCGTATCGGATATCGCCAAAGCGGAAAGATATTGGCTTGTGGATTGCAGCCTCAGTTTGCTGTTGAAAAACACATAAATCGAGAGCAAATTTCCAATAGAACCGAGAATAATTAAAATCGGGGTGTAATATACGTAAAGAGCGTTAGCGATTTGAGCTGCGACAAAGTCGAAGTAAGTCGGGCTTTCGAAACTCTCATACTGAGTGACGTTGTCTGAAGTGTTAGCGGACATGGCGCGGCGTGCGCCCGCCGCGCCTTCGCGAGGACGAATGCCGAAGAGCAAGCTCGAGACCAGCGCAGCTTTACCGCGGCACTAAACTATCCTCGGCGGCTCGCTTGTTGCGTGTGACGCCCTATTGCATCCTGACGGAAGGCTGTCGGCTGCGAGCTCCGTCCCCGCCCTCCCGGCACCCTCACGCCCCCGACTCACGATAACTCTTGCTACTGATTTTTTGTTGCCCTATGTCAATTATTATAATATGCAAAATAAATTATTTATCAATTATGAGCAAAAAATTAAAGCGGAAATTGTTTTCTTTTTTCACAAATCTTGTCAAACTCGAAACACTAAATCACTAAGCCTAATTTGATTTATGATATTTTTTACTTTATCAGAAAATTATTTTCCATCAAAGAACAATCTTGATTTGAGAATCGTGAAGACAATAAGCTTTATTTTTTTATCCGATTGTCGTGTTACTTATCACAGGGGAATTAAGAAAATAATGAGTAAACTATAGGTTCGCAACAGGTATTTATTGTAATGCCGGCCGGGGGGCGGGCTGAAGTACCTCATTAGCGCCGCCCACCTGAATCTTATTTGTCTGATAATTGATAATATTTTTTTAATTAATTGCTTTATTACACTACGAAAGCTCGAAGAAAAATGTTTGTATTGAGCCTGATTTTTTTTAAACATACTGTTTGAGAAAATAATATGTATATTTCTATTAAGCTCTTATATCATGAAAAATAACCTTTATAAATTTATTTTGTTTGTTTAGTTGTGGCAATAGTTTAAATAATTAATCCATATCGCTGTACATGTATGGGTCGCGAGTTCGTTTCACGTCAAGTCTGACATGTTTATAGATTTGCTATAGACAGATACCCTACATTTAGCCATTCGTAGAAGTATAGTAGTGTTATTGGTTTTGCCGTTCTACTGAATACATAAATAAATAAAAAAAATGTCAAAGCCACCACTCAAGTCCGATAGCCGTAGCACCCCTGTCGCGTATCAAAATGGTGGCGTTGACTCTACAATCTACATATTATATTGAAATTGTGACCAAGTCAAAGATAGATGGAAAATACGTGAAATGCAGACGTTTTAGCACCAGTCTATTAATGAGGCATTGCTGAAATAAAAATAAAACAACATCAACTGTTTAGGCATTTTTCTATTTATATGTTTGAAGTAGACATGGGTAACACTGCGCTGCGCCGCGCAATTGCGCCGGCACGCTTCAGTGCGCAGGGTGAGTCAGCTCACACATTCATAATGTGTTGGCGCACGGCGCAGTACCCACTCACTGAGTGAACTATGAGCGTGGGGTTGCGTGCGTTTCGGAGGTTTCACTGCTCGCTTTGCGCGTCCCATTTTGACTGCATCGTGGCGCACATTTGAGTTGACTCAAGGAGCCGACACACTACACTGCGCCTGAGTTGCTGAGTTGGCGCAGGGAATTTCGCTGAGTTACCCATGTCTAGTTTGAAGTAAAACTTCTATACGCACGCTGGGCTCGGGAAGTAAACTGATGGAGCGATACGATAAGTGTGATCGGCCGAGGCGAACGAAAGTTGTTATTTCCTTTATTCATCTGATACGTCAATGAATTAACTTTTATATATCGTCGGTTAAAAGGTAAAACTCACTATATTTCAAGTCAATATGAGGTTTCGCTAATTTTTGCTTATTTTATTAGATCCTACGAAATTGACATTTACATAAATTTAATATGTATAGATATTATATACAGTAATAGATAAACTAAAGTTTAAACTATTGATAAATAAAGAATTGAAATTGAAAAACAGATAAAATGAACGTGATAACCTACGTAGATTTTAATCAGATTTTCAACGCCGCGGCCGTAAGCTACAAATGAATTCTTGAGGTGTTATAAACACTATCCACTCGAGTGTCCTGTGTACTAGAGTACCCAGAAAAAATGTATAGTTGGGTGTCCTGGCGTCATAGTACCCAGTATACATTGTTTTAGAATATCCACATCTTGTAGCAAATTTGCTACAAGTTGGAAGAAATTTTCGTTCAGCTGTACGAGTAATGATGTAATGCATCGCTGGGACGCGTGGCGTGATTTCGCGGCAACTCGCCGGCCATGCACTTGTTAGCCCTATAGTGGAGCTTTTTCATTTGCCTTTGCATACGTTTGGCTTCAGTTCAATAAGTAGAAACTCAGATATAGAAAGTTATCTGAATTTCATCTCGGTACTTTTGGCATAAGTTTTGTTTTTCAGACACACTACGATACCGGTGTGTGGTGTAATTTATCATTATTGAGATTTAAGATAAGATTTTTCAGACACACTACGATACCGGTGTGTGGTGTAATTAATTATTGTATTGTGTGTAAAAAATCTATAACATTTGTATGCCTAATTACTGGCAAAACATGTGATCGCCCGAATATATTTCAAATTTCCAACTATTGTACCATGTTTTTGACAAATAAATAATTCTTATTCTTATACCTAGAAAAAGCTATATCCAGTAATTTAATACGATAGTAAATAAAGTTTTAGTGTCATATTTCTTATTATTCAGACTAGTAATGGAATAATTTTTATGATTTTTCGATTTGTTCATTTTATATTGATAACAAATTAATAAGTTAATAAAATAGAAAACGTGCACAAAAAAAATTATGTTCACATAATATGAAACGCCATAGACTGAATGCGAAACATGCAATGTGCACTTCACGGTTTTCCATCTATGAACGATATTCCTCCCACCTTTTTAATTCCCAAAGTGACCAGACGTGAGAGAGACTAAGAGAAAATTATAATCATGTCGTCCCGACAGGATTCGAACCCGCGACCCATCGGAGCGCAAAGTGGATATTCTAGCCAACGCGCCAACGAGCCCGTCTGTTAATATTAAGACAATCGAGCAAGTGAGGTCAAATACCTATAATTGCGCATAAAGCACACAGTGCTAACTTTCAAACGACGGTATGGGTAGAACTTTTAGTTTTGAAACTTCAAGCAGCTCGTCAATTTAAATAAAATACTGTATACCGGATTAAAACGCGATTTATTGTTTAAATTATTTATCCCGACGTTTCGGATGCTTTTCAGCACGGTTGCTGAAAAGCATCCGAAACGTCGGGATAAATAATTTAAACAATAAATCGCGTTTTAATCCGGTATACAGTATTTTATTTAAATGTGTGATACTCGCGTTAATAAAAGACAGCTCGTCAATTTCGCGGTTATGAATTCTTTATACGAGTTAAAGCAGTTATGAATTAGCACGGCTTTAAGGATTCCGTAGAATGCATCGTCTTTTGGCTTATTTCTAAGTATTTCGAGAAGTTTATTAAACTGCGCACTGCTTTTGTGAATGTCGAGTTTAGGTTCTGAGGAAACCACTTTGTGTTTCCGCCGCGAATTTTCATGAAGTATGTAAAAGTTCTCCTATTATCTTAGCTTTAGTGTGGCAGAACTTACGAGGTTATAGCTGAGGCATCAACATCTATAAGCTACAACATACTACATATGCATCTTGCGATACACATCACATCACATCGATAAATATGAGACGACCTCAGTTACTCTGACTATAACCCCTGTCTAGCCGCGAACTTATGTAATCTTTTAACACTTCCGAGGATACAGATTTTTTTTACAACAAATATATTATATCCAATAAAATAAATATATAATATTTTAAAGAAAATATATGGCCAAATTACACAAAAATAATTAATTAATTGTAGTTTATGTGTTATTCTGATGTATGAGCTATATTACTGTATAGTTTCATCAAAATAATAATAAAAATAAAATCCGTTCCAATTTATTCGTAATTTAATAAACGAGGGGATTTTGTTTGAACTTGTGATAAAAAATGGATTCTATACGATAATCGAAAACGCTCATCATAGTGGAAAGACCCAGGATTTGGTTGACCAATGTCTCCCACCAATGACAATACTCCCCGGACCTTGCACCAAACGAAAACCACTTTTTTCAAAATTTGGATAATTTTTTAATTGGAAAAAAAAATCAGATGAGGCAGTTCAAAACGCCTTCAAAGACTTTATTGATTCTCGCTCCCGCAATTTTTACTGCAAAAGAATCAATGAACTGGCAAAAAAAGTGCAAAAGTGCATAATATATAACAACATTAAATAAAAAAATTTTAGAAAAGAAATAGTTTTGCTTTTTTTCATATAAAACACCAATTTCATACGTAAGGACCTAATAAGAGCATATCTATGATAAGAACAAACCACTAAATGCGTATTGTGCTCCATAACAATACTGTGAAGTGGTAAAAGTCATTAAGTGCAAATCATCTGTAATCGTTTTGCAGGTGAAACTCATTAGGTTCCCTCCAATTGAAAAGAAACGTCTTTGTAAGTTTAAATTGGACTAGATTAAATCGAGACTTTGGATAAAGAAGTCTCGACTTCAGTCACAAATTTGTTCCAAAACTCGTCGACGTTTTCCCGAGTTTTTTTTATCTATAAAGAGGAAAGATTTGTATGTAACGAATAAACTTAAAAACTACTGGACCGATTTCAAAAATTCTTCGGTCGTTAGAGATCTTTAGAAATCGCTACTTAAACCAACAAAGGGTGTAAAAAAATATATAATTTGTCTTTCTTCGAATTATTTGAATTTTGTGTGCTGCGGATATAATTGTCGATAGAACGTAATGAAAATCAAGTTTGTAATTAAGTGCACTATCTTGCCCTAAAAGAAAGAGGTAAAATTCATTAAGTACATTTTCTTTACTTACATACAAACTAATAGACTTTAGACAAAAATATAAAAACTACTATTTTAAATACATTCATAAATCATGTATCTTCTATTTGAATCAATAAAAAAACAAAGAAGTCAATAAATCGTAAATTGGCACGTTTTTTTATCATTATTGAGATTTAACTAGAAACTAATGATAAACTATAGAGAAGATGTGTGCCGAATTTCATAAGAATCGGTTGAGAACTTTTTGAGTCCCCGCCAATTTAAAAAAAGTAGTTTCGAGAAAAATGCGTTTAAAGTTTTGACATAGAGCGACTCCAGGCCTATAAAGAAGTCCTTCGGTGCGTTCGTAGTACTCGTTTTTCTTCCTATATTCTTCTTGACATGCTTAACGAGCTTTTTATTTTTTTACATGTAACGTCCCCTTAAGTAAAATTATTTTAAACACTGACAACGTAGTTGCAACTTTAAGGGAATTTTGTATCGCGTTCACTAGCCTCAGGATTCTCTTGGACGGCCGCGGCGTGTTGAAGTTCGTTTTTATTCAATATAACTTTAATTCGAGCAAATCACTTATGTACCGTGGAAACGTGAACACTCGAAAAGTACTTTTGATATTACTTGTGGCTGTGCTTGCATTGGAGATACACAACCATTCATAATATTATGACTCGAAAATCACATTTAGACAAATTCTCTATAACTGCGGAAAAAGTGCACGGCTCGCAATATATGTATAAAGGTACCCTAGATGAAAGCATCGAGAGAGTTCTAGATGGATGTAGATATAGTAGTTGAAAATCTTTTTTTTTTACTTTTTCCTGCAACCTAATAAAATCATCAACCATGTACCCCAGAGATTTATTCATACATAGTGACACAAGACACAATAATAAACATCAATGGATTTCACAAATATGTATGTTGTCCAGGGCGGGATCAGCTTATTTAGTCTAAACTACATATAACCAATGCGCCGATCGTGTATTCAGTACTCATTTTATTTAAAATTTTATAATAAATAAATAATTAATCTATTTCATAAATATAAAGACAAAAGACGTTATTTAGAGTTATAACTATACTCTGGTATGTCAATGTATAAAAACTTTAATATCTTATCGCGATATTGTTTGGCACGTCCTATTTAAAGTGAATGGCAAATCTTTTGCCACATTTTTTCTATTATTAACTTAACTCTTGTTATTTTATAAGCTTTTTAAGTGTTGTATGTATGATTTAAGTGATGAGTCTTTTAATAAAAATATAATAAAAATAACTCCCAACATTTATCATGCACTCATATTTTCTAGAACTTTCAATTTGTTTGAATAATGACCCTCTTAGTCTACGTTAGGTTTACGGATTAGGGCTACATTCAATCTCTTATCATTCGTTTCCATATGACCATAGGAATTGGTATGACTGCACAATGCACATCGCAAATCCTCAGACAAGGTCATTTTACAATTGCATATTCACATCAATAAGATTATGAGTTTCAATAAGAATATTTTCGCGTAGATGAACAAAAATAAAGTTCAGCGTGTGGTTTGTTTTTGCGAGGTCCTGCATGCGACAAGCAGTTACAGTTACAAAAAAACACGGTTGAGCATGAACATAAAATATCGTACACTCGGCACCTGTTGAGCGGACCAAGTAAATATTTGTGCAGTAGTTTAGCAAAAAGAACGTAGAAAGTATCCACACAGAACTCGTGAGTGTGACCCTTTTTGTTAAACTACGTGTAATTACATACATATACATTATACATATATATCACGCCCCTTTCCCATTGCGGTAGGCAGAGATAACGGAAATCCATATGCTCCGATCCTTACCACTTTCGCTTCTTCTCCCTCTACATCTAATTAACCCCGAATATTATTCATGATTTGATTAATGATGATGAAAATATATGAAGTACACCTTAGCAAATGCCTTAAAAAACAATTTATGATACGATCGTTTGGTCCGTGTATTTAATTGCATTTATGATAACCAAAAATCCAATAGTTATTCTAGACCATTTTATGCCGTGCTAAGAGATGGGTTTTTTTGCACATCGTTGATAATTAATTAATTAATTTTAGTAAACTTTTAGTGTTAAACTATTTGTGTTGAAAACAAATATTTTTTTCCCTTTTTCTTGATGAATATGTTGTTCCAGGATCGGAGAAGGGTCGCGGCACGCTGGACGTGTTACTCTGCACCACGTACTGCCGCTCGCAACTCTATCTCTCGCGTCAGCTGGCACAGCTCCACCCCGAGCTGACGATGCCCATGTTCTCTGGTAAGCTTTTAACAAATAAGTCTAAGTACAATTTTTCGTGGTGCTTAAAGTTTTGTTTTTATTTTTGGTCAGAGTCTGTCACTGAATCAAAAGTAGGATAAGAGGATAAATGAGCTTTAGAAATTTATTTGATCCGCTAGAATAATAATGATGCCAATTCAATCTCTAATTGTTTTATAGAAGCTATGTGGCCGTCTTCGTATATCAGAACCGGAGTTCCGATTTTGGTTTGATTCTCCGTGTAATAAAATTAAAAATTTATTGGTCGAGCAGAGAACTTGCCTACTAGCAGAGAGATTCACCGGGTGAGCTCGAGTCCCACACTCCCCCCGCATAACACCTCGGGGGGGGGGGGGGGGTACCCAGTGCGCAAAAGCATTCCCCTCCTAGCTACCATCTGTGCAATATAATAAAATTAGAATCTACCTTAAACCCTTTGTTACTTTTCGTCAGGGCCACTGTTTCAGGTTATAACAGCAAATCAAAATTTGTAAAATATAATGTTTATCCTCCAGAGATAACAGCGCGGTTCCAGACGGCCCGTACGGAAGTGCGTCAGTTGCTGCTGCAGTACTTGCTGCCATGGCTCGTCAACATCGAGCTGGTGGACCCCAACGTGCCACCGGCCAACCCACTCTCATACATACAGGTTCGGATATGTTGATAATAGGCAGACGGCAGCCGAAATTAGTTTTTAATATACTTAAAATACCCAGTAAAATGATTTATTTCTTTCTATTCAAAACATATAATTTCTGTATATTGTGTATACATTCTTGAAACAAATCTACACTTATATTTTAAAGAGATAAAGTTTTAAGATTTTTTGTAGGAAATAATCTCGGGAAGTCTAGAATCGATTTTGAAAATTCTGTCACCAGTAAAAGGCTCATAATTATAATAATGAGGCTATATAAATTTGATTATATTTGATCTTTTAATAATATTATTTAATTCTATATCGATCGTATTAATAAAACAAATTATTAAATAACAAAATTTGTTAATCAATCCAGAGAACAGGGCTGACACGTTGATATACCGGCGTGCGCTGACTAAACTGTTCACTTGATGGTAGATGATACCTCAGATACCGAACATCAGTCAATGATGCGCTGTCGAACTACTTTTTACTTCGAGCATTCGGAAATCCATAGACTGAAACCGAAACGCGCAATTAACGGTGGTTCGTTACCCGGTCGGAATTTCGATATTCCTACCACCCAATCAATGCCCGAAGTTACCAGACATGGGCAAAACATGGTTACAAAAAATTATAAACATGTTATCCCGGTGGGATTCGAACCCACGACCCATCGATGTGCACGGCAGGTGTTTTACCGAACGTGCCAACGTGCCCGTTAAAATAAGAGGTAAATATAATGTTTAACGAAAATTAATCCTAAATACTCAGTACTGAAAACCACACAAGATAATTTAATCACAAGGAAAAATGTTTGATTAATTATTTTTTATATATTTATTGTGTATCGTACCTCAGTTATCAATTATTGCCGAGGATCGTACTCGTCTCATGAATGTTAAATCACCGGTCATTATTTGGTAATTATCAAGAGTTACAGCATCCGAAGCGCGTTCATCTTATTGGTGTTTTCAGTTTGGTGTGCATCAGCGACCACTCATTGTACAATAGAAGAGAAACAACTAAGTGTCGCCATTCTGGGATTATATCACTATCGATATCTTACAATTATTAAACTATCAAACTATCCCGTCTGATAAAATATAGCGACTCCCTTCTGAGTGTGATCTTTCACAAGATAAAATACACATCTGCCTTGAACTATGCCGACCTTAAAGAAGCTTTACTGCGACTTTATCGCAAATTGCGAAGTTAATTTATGTCGGAATATTCCCGTCTTCTTATTAAATTTAATATTACTTCAGATCTATAACACAAATTAAAATCTTTCTCTTTGTGTTTTCAAAACAATAGTTCACTCTGCATATTCCGAATTCTCATGCAATATTGTATGTTGGGAGTTTCGTTATTATTCTGTTTATGATATTTGCTTATATCAAACAGAGAGTGTAAACGTGGGCCAGTCTAAATTACCTTTATATTAGATTACTTTATATTAGAGAAAATGATCGTTAATAGGTTTTGGTTAAATTATTGAAATAATAATAATATAATTTCAGTTAAGGGCGTAGCGGCTTTCATACAGCGAAGTTGAAAACTGAACAGACTCTAAGCTTTAAGCTTTCAAAAGCTTATTATATGCGTCTGTCATGAACTTGTGTTTTAGACTATTTAGCGTGTTTATAGAGTAGAGTAGTTAATAACTTTATTTACTCAACATAATGCTTGTTGGAAATTTTATTGTTAGTTGAAACAAGGTAGTTAAGCTTTTAAAAACGCATTTTATAAAATAATTGCCTTATTCACGTCTATAGATCTTTACCTTTGAAATTAACGTACCGCAGTAGGTACTGGCCATTTCAAATCAAAATTATTTTTGTTTGGCTAAGAAAGCTTGACCAATGGGTGCCCTAAGATCACTGATCGCCAGCGCAAAGTACACGTCGAGACGTGCCTTGCACTGCTCAACAGGCACACACAAACTCTAAACAACAGATTTCTACTTTTTCCAAAATTTGGATACATTCTTGACGGGACAAAAAACCAATACTCGAGAATCTGTCTAAAATTCTAGCTAATTTCTTTAAGAGCATCAATAAACTACCACTACGTTGGCAAATATGCTTCGATTGCATGGGTGATTAATAGATATAAACAATATAGAAATAAAAATATTTTAACTTATTTCATAAAAAAAGGCAATTTCATAGGTAAATATCCAATATTATAGATTTAAAGTAGTTTAGCTTGTTAATGTACTTAGCAGTAAGCAATTAAACTTACTCGTTTATTTTCTTAAAAGGATTATATGTAGTACAAAATAACTTTAAAATCTTACAAATATTGTTTCACTAATCTATGTTCTTTTTGTACAAATAGTACTACGGACTGGTCAAACATGTCTACGTACTTAAATGGATTTCAAATTAATCTAAAAAATTTGAGTGTGTGCATTTCCGAATCCCGGAACATAGGGCAGACACCGTTCTATGTCCGTTTCATAGATATTTTTTTTACAAAAGTCCTCCTGACTTTACTTAGGCAAGTAGATGTAAGGGTCAGTTACCTGTTGTCTTGGGATTTGACTCCGGGACTGAGCGATGGAAGCAGTTATATGTACATTTATTTCGATAAAAAGTATTAGAAATGTGAGTGATTAAGTCTGTATTGCAGTACTATGGCGGCGAGGGGGGACGCAGCGGGCGCAGAGAGGGTCTCGGCTCCGTGGAAGCCACCGAAATGGTGCTGAACAATCTCTTCTACATCACTGTCAAGGTTAGTAAAAATGCTCTACAGATGCTCTACAAATCAGACGCGAGACATATTTCTCAGTGTCAATTTGAACTTCGATAATAACCTACTATCGAGCTTTAAACTTCATCAAATTTCCTAGCCACAAGTTATTGACTTTACTGTAACCGCTAATTTCGGACACTTATATAACGTATGACATCCATTACTTGAAAGTCACCATTACACACAACACCACTGCTATCTTAGCTTTAACTTAGCTCAAATCGCGGTGTAAGAGTCAGATGAACATATCCATATTTTCTCAATTTTACAGGAGAACAAAAATACTGTGTCAATCCGCCACTCAAAATTTTACCAGCTCTTAATACTTATACTATAATACAATTGACGAATAAAAAATATATATCAGTATGTTGGCATATTAATAGGGACTAGCTGATGCCCGCGACTTCGTTCGCGTGGGGTTCACTTTAAGCTGAGCTTTTGAGCAAGCTTTCTTCAAATGACATATCCTCCTCCACCCTCTGTACTTGGTAATTTCTTTTGGGAAAGAGCTATCAAATTAGTCGTTGACGGTTGCTTTTGCATCATGTTATTGACATGTTTAATAGTGGTTGAGATTGGGGTTTGAAGGATGATTTGAAATTCAATAGTTGAAATTGGATGGATGGTCATTTTCATTTTCGGACATTTTTTTTAAATTCCCGGGATTCCTGCCCGGGTACGGAAGCAAAAAAGCAATGTCGAATAATCGTAATTCTGTTTAAGAGAAAGGATTGATGAAAAGGTGAAATAAATGATCTCATAAGAAATACTTTTTTATGTAATATTTCAATAATACAATTTCTATTTTTGTTATAATATAGTTCTTTCAAAAAATAAATAAATAAATACAAAAAAATATTTCTTTTATTTCAACTTCAGATTCGAACTTGCATCAGAAGCTACGCTATAGGACTGCATATCCACTATTCTACGAATACATATTGGAAATGGCGAAATAATCAAACTATTTCATTTACATATCAGACTGTGATTGACATCTGACAATTCGAAAAAGTTCGACTCGAGTCAGTTTGCATTGAAATTTGGTGATATGGTGCCTTTAAAATAATATTTAAATGATGATAACTTTTCTTTCCGATAACCGATTTCGATGAAAAGCCTATATGTTGCCCCGAGCTTTCCTTAATATATTTGTGTAAATTGCATTAAAATCGGTTCAGTATCTTCGGAGATTAGCGTGAACAAACAGACAGACAGACAAGAATCTTAAAAATTGCATTTATGCATTCTGCTACCCTTCTTTTATCACCCCTCTTAATTTCTGGTAAAATATTTAGTGAAGCGTAATTTCGATCCTACTCTTTTATTAGGTAATAATATATAGGTATGTATAGAAGATATAATAAAGTTAAGAATTATTTAGGTACGTATGTATGTTGAAAAACTATTATTGTTTTCTTTGTAGATACGTTCATCTGGTTGGTTATACAATGATTAATTGTTTGGACTTAATTAATTAAAATAAACGAAACGTGTTCATAAAATGATTGTCTCCGCTTCGGACAGAAACAATTATATATAGTTTTAATGAGTTGAACGGGGTAGGGCTTACTGAAATATCTGCGCTGCATTTCATTAAATGCACTCGACAATGCTCGGCTTTGCAATTTGTAAATTGAATAATACCCTGAAAAAGCTGTCAGGCAAATGGACGAACGGATTTAAATGGACGTCGGATAAAAAAATTCTACGTCAAATTTTATTATTAGAGTATAGTGGCTCTGGCGTCGGTCGCGCTTCAAACGCGGTTGCATTGATTCGTTTAACATCGGCGTCGTTGTATAAACACTAACAAAAGCAGACAAACATCCAGTGCCATATCACTTTTTAAAAGCCCATTATTTTAGCCTTTGTCTCGGTGTCTGTGTATAATCAAATTTATCAAGTTCAATTTGACTCACTCACCGATAGTTAATGGAGTTGAAATCTGTACACGTATAAAATAAATGAAGATGCAACTTTATGGTCGTTGAGATGGTTTGATTATAACATCACTTCAATTATTCGATTTTTAATATACAAATCCCGTTACGTTTGGATTTTTAATTAAAATTTAAATAAGTTTTTCACATTTAATCCTCAATAGATCTATACTAATATTATAAAGAGGAAATATGTGTTTGTTTGTTACGATTTAACACAAAAACTACTCGACCAATATAAGCATTCTTTCACCATAAGAAAGCTATAATACATACGTATTGACGTGTATAGTACATTTATCTACATTTCACCCGTGCAAAGCTACTATCAACCAAAGTAGTAGCGCTGGAATTATCAAACATGAATCAAGGTTAGAGCATACCTGGAAGAAAATATCGATATTCAAATTGTATGAAGGTCGGAGTGGGCTAGGCGTGTAATGTTTGTGTAGTCCACATACATGTTTCAGCGCACTCGTTGTGGATACATCGCGTGAATGGCGACTGACGACTCGATGCTAATCTTTGTCTTGATAGCTACAACTACTCAGGTTTTTGGTCAGGGAGCTGGCGAGCAAAATTTCTATATGATCAGCACACATGGCAGACGTTATTAATAGCGAGAATCATACCATAAGTAACATCAAAGACCGCGTCTGCCACTATGGTAGTGCTGCGACTTCAATTGACAGCGCTTCAAATTTGATACAAAAAAGTGGTTTTAAATTATTTAAACATGTCTGCCTTTGGGGCTGGTGGTCATAATCAACCTGTTAACAAAAAAAATCGAAGTGGTAGTCATCCAGGGATCTAACTTTTTTAGTAATTAATTTTTAAGTTATTTTTATGATAACGTTGTCGTGTCAGCATGTTGGATTAAGAAATAATTAAATACATATTATTCAATTTTCCCACTTCTATTCTAAAATGTGACTGTGAGCTGTCAAATGCGGAAGATGGCGGAGATCCGAACCTAATTTATTTTTAAATTAATTTTTAAACTGATTTTTTCTGTTATTTTAATAGTAGTTATTGTGTTATTCGGGACATAGACAATTCCAACAAATAAGATATTTTTAGAACCAGAAAGGAAATAAATTTAAAAACAACAACATTTTCACAAATCTAATATTTAAACTTTATTACAAAAATATCAAAAGAAAAAAAAATAACCAAACTTCCAGCAAATCAACAAATACAATCAAAAATTACTTACAGTCTAATCACACATTAAATAAGCACTAAAAGACACAAAATGACTCTCGCGAAGACAATAATTCAAAATGTAAACAATAAGAGTTGTTGACTGATCGACCGACGAATGACGAATGTCAAATGTCGAATGTCGAATGTGGAATGTGTCAGTTTGACGGAATGACACCGTATTTATAACAAAGGTGGTTCGACCGGTGGGGGTAGTGCTAACACGGCCTCTCCTGACGTAGAGTTGTCCTCAACTCCTAAGGGAGAGTTCTATTCTTCATCTAGAAGGGGCATGGACAATCCAACTCGACAGCCGGAGGGAGAAGGTCCAGCCTCAGGTTCACGTCATCAGTTTCGTCATCTGCAAAGTATGAGAACATGAACAAAAGTGATTTTAAACAAATGAACAACATTTGCCATCCTTTCTCCTTTCGCCTCGCCTATCGCAAATTAAATCATTCTCACTCTTTTCTCTCATTCATCTCACAAAAAAAATGTTAATGAAATAGGCCTTTGGTCCTGTTAACACATAGCGAATTTCCAAGCTTCTCGTAGTAGCTGATGTCCAGTCCAGTCCTGGATGCTTCAGCAGGCGGCGACGCTTGAGCGAATTTCCAAGCTCCTCGTAGTAGCTGATGTCCAGTCTAGTCCTGGATGCTTCAGCAGGCGGCGACGCTTGAGCGAATTTCCAAGCTTCTCGTAGTAGCTGATGTCCAGTCCCTGGATGCTTCAGTAGGCGGCGACGCTTGGAGTTCTTCATCCAGAGTGATTCCGACTATGCACATAGTACAGACACGGATAATAGGCAACCAATGCCATCCCGACTATGCATCTTGTGCAGACACGGGAAGTCCAACTATGCACTTCGTGCAGACATGGACAGTCCAACTATGCACCTTGTGCAGACATGGACAAACAACCGACCCGACTATGCATCTTGTGCAGACACGGGTAGTCCGACTATGCACCTTGTGCAGACACGGACAGTCCAACTATGCACCTTGTGCAGACATGGACAAACCACCGACCCGACTATGCATCTTGTGCAGACACGGGTAGTCCGACTATGCATCTTCTGCAGACACGGACAGTCCAACTATGCACCTTGTGCAGACATGGACAAATAGTGAAGCGAAGTTACACCGACTATACACGACGTGCAGACACGGGAGGTCCGACTATGCACGACGTGTAAACACGGGAGGTCCGACTGTGCGCGACGTGTGGACCCGGGATGTCCGACTATGCATCCCATGCAGACACGGACCTGTAACTAACTATCAAACGAAACACTTTACAAACATAGGGAAACTTTCATGAATACAAATTCTCAAATCATCAGACTGAGGCCGTGGCACTAACAGGCTTGTCTACAGAAACGTAACGAGTTTGAGTAAATTATTATCAATGTGCCAAAACAATTTAAAACTACTCAACAAATGAAAATCTCAGTAATAAATAAGTGGCCTTAGCGTGGTCCACACTAGGTTTCTTTACAATTTCTACTTGAATAGAAATTACAAATAATTGGTTAGACCTCACCGATATGTTGATTGATCATATAGCGTCTAGAATACGATCAGTAGCGTTGAGGTTGCAGTCCGAAGTCACACTCGCGTAATACTCCAGCGACTATAGAAACACCAACCCTAGCGCGGTCTTTAGGCGTTCTCCCCAGTCGCGATGGAGACACGTGACGTTGTTCCTCCAGCGAGGTTAATCAATAAAAATTTCACCACACACATCAGGAGACAGCTTTCTTCGACGTACGTTCACTCAAGTGTCCTCAACTTACATTTAACAAACAACCATACGCTGTCTGCCGTCCTGCCCTTGACAAACCAGATTGTCTCGTTGAACACCTGCAACCGTCACACGGGACCAGCTCAGTACGCCGCGTGACACTGAAGCTGTTCGCGGTGGTATCTACTTTCCTAGAGCTCGGCTTCACCTGACCAGCACTCACTACCCTGCCTCAGTACTCAACTTCAGTAGCGAGAAAAAGACCTATGATGGCCGCGAGACTTACGGTGACTATGGTGAGCACGTGTTACACTACGAGAACGGTCTCGCGAGAGACTTCGAAAACTTGCCACGCGAACGATTACGCGTACGAATTCGCGACCTACTCTGTGAGCTATCACGCGAACGGTTTAGCGAACGATCACGCGAGCCATTCTGTGAGAGCTCTTTAGTACCCATCATTACAAAATTTGAACAAAACGACAACCAAACACAAAAATAGAATAACAAAAAACACTGTAAATGTGGGTAGATTTGCCTTCCGTTTGGTTCGTGGGCTTTAATCTAGAAGTTCTTTATCCCACTTCTGATTTTAGAACCAGAAGGGAAATAAATTTAAAAAAAACAACACTTTCACAAATCTAATATTTAAACTTTATTACAAAATATCAAAAGAAAACAAAATAACCAAACTTCCAGCAAATCAACAAATACAATCAAAAATTACTTACAGTCTAATCACACATTAAATAAGCACTAAAAGACACAAAATGACTCTCGCGAAGACAATAATTCAAAATGTAAACAATAAGAGTTGTTGACTGATCGACCGACGAATGACGAATGTCAAATGTCGAATGTCGAATGTGGAATGTGTCAGTTTGACGGAATGACACCGTATTTATAACAAGGGTGGTTCGACCGGTGGGGGTAGTGCTAACAATATTATTAAAATCTTTGCAGCCCTTCTTGAGTTATAAATGGTGTAACTAACACGAATTTGTTTATTTATACCTATATAATATGTACACTACTGGAAACAATTAAAGCAACAAAACATTTTCCTCATTTTTTCACCAAAGTTTGGAAGGCTGTATCTCGGTGAAAAATAGTAATATCGAGATAAAAAAATTGCATTTTGAAGCTTCATTCTTCTACTTTTACGATCTCGGTTCCGCCGAAAATGGGGACGTGTTTTTATAGCGCATTAATTCAAGTTTCCAAAATCATTCCCAGACTTACTGTGTGAAATATCGATGATCGATGATGAGGAAATCGAACATAGACACCTAAAAAACAAAATTGAAGTTTAATTAACAAGCTACTCGATACTTGCATGGAATGGAGTTGAAAGTCCGTGCACGATCGTGAAAAAAAATAATTTTCACCGAGATACAGCCTTCCAAACTATGGTGAGAAAATGAGAAAAAGTTCTTGTTCCTTTAATTATTTCCAGTAGTGTAGATACAGTGTATATGAAATGCATACTTGGCTGACTTGAATTGTTCGATTTAATTTTAAAACAATGAGAAGGACCACAGGAGATGGTCTGCCAGCATTTTGCCTCTGCATTTCCAATTGACAGCGCTTCAAAAATGTTAAAAAAATGTGTGCTATATTATGAGCACATCTGATGTTTATATTTTCTTATATATATAAATCTCCTGTCACGATGGACTCCTAAACTAATTAACCGATTTTAAATTAAATTGGCACACCGTGAGCAGTCTGGTCCAACTTAAGAGATAGGATATCTTAGAATTTTTGACCATCTACATTGCACCCGTGCGAAGCCGGGGCGGATCGCTAGTTTCTTATAAAAACCAAGAAAATCGATGAGGCAGACATCCAGGCTTCTGATATTTCAAAAGTAGACCATTTTAATATTATTTTTTTGTTTTTATTATAAAAAAACTAAGAAGCCGACACTAACATTATTTGTCATGTTTGCCAAATTCAAATACGTGCCAATGTTGTTATACGCTGCGCTTAACATGCTCGGAAATATGGAATTTCTGCAGAGCTCTCTGAAAATTTGGATCGATTTCGATACTGGCAATACATGTCGGTATATTGATGTTTTGCAAATTTATTCGAAGGTGGTACCTTTTGCAGTTCCTTGCCTGGTTTCCATTCCGGTTGTGATTATAATCCCGCATTTTTTCGAAAAGGTAAAGAACTTTCGACCAATTACCACAGTGCGAGGTATGGCAAAGATCTCTTATTGAAAATCCCGAACATCAATGTGGTAAACATTTTTATCGTTTATTCATGATGTACTAAGAAAAGGAAAAGGAAAAAGAAGAAATTTCGACCTCGACGGCGTAACTTGCCTTGTCGGTTCGAACACTTTTCTTTTAAATACTTAGCGTCAAGGCGCTGCGTTGTCTCTAAATAAATAAATTTCGAGCTACAAAATTTTTAACACGTTGTGTATTTTTAGATGAATAAGGTTACATGAACGTAAGCGCCGTGATCGATTAAGTATCGGCAAGGTTTCTTGGATGCCAGCGATGACGACGCTTTTTACTTTTTCATTTATTACCTATTATTATAAGAATTAGACTTTTTTTTTCTTTTAAAATTATTTGTCGAATTTTCAAAGTCATGGATAAAAATCGTTTCGATCGAGTTTTATCGTTCTGACCAAATATTGAATAAAAATTATAAAGCTCAGACTAAAAACAAAGAAAACAAACAGATTTTCACTAGATTTCAACTATGAAAACTATAAAGACCATATTATATTATTAGTATTATAATAGTTTCACATTTTTATTTCTGGTTTGTTATATTTTTTAAATTTAATTGATTTAAGCTCCACAAGTATAAATCTCCATTGTGTTCAGCGAATTTTTTTTTTTTTTAAATCTAAAACTACTGTAATCTAGCCAACAGAGGCTAATAAACAGTTCTATTTTAACTTAATCTTCTAGGGTTATTTTCTTAATTTAAAGTTCACCCACTGGTGTCCTTAAAAACATTGTCTTATTACACTAACACTAATAATTGTCACTGTGTTCACTTGCACTTTACACTTTGTTCTCAGTTTGCATAATAATGTGTATGCTAGGTTACACTAACTCAAAAGGTTTCGTCCTTCTGAGTCTTCTCACTAGTCCAGTGGTATCGAGGAGCTGGGCAGCCTCGACATTCACATGATGAAGAAGTCGATGTTGGTGGGCTTTGGCGCGCTTTTGAATTTCTCTGACGACGCTTTCTATCTTAAGGTCCTTGTGAATGTCGGCGTTGCGAACGTACCAGGGAGCATTTACAATATCTCTTAGTACTTTATTTTGAAAAGATTGTATCATTTTGATATTGGTTGAACTGGTGCAGCCCCAGAGCTGGATGCCATAAGTCCATATTGGTTTCAGGACTTGTCTGTATACAGTTAATTTATTTTCTACTGAAAGAGTCGAGCTCTTTCCAATTAGCCAGTTAAGATTTTTATATCTTATTCTGAGCTCATCTCGCTTCTTTTTAACGTGAGCTTTCCAGCGAAGCTTCACGTCTAAGGTGATGCCAAGGTATTTTGCCGTGTTAGCATACGGTACAATAACGTTATTTATATAAATAGGATAGTACTTTTTATGTTTGTTGGTGAAATTGATATGAACCGATTTACTTTCGTTCAATCGTATTCTCCATTTTTGTGTCCAATCATAAATTTTGTTGGTAGCTATTTGAATAGTTTTTGTTGCTTCCTCGTGATTATTTTCGACAGCCAGTATTGCCGTGTCATCAGCAAAGGTAGCAATGGTGTTTTTTTGTAGCACTGGGATATCACGAGTGTATAATAGGTAAAGGACCGGACCTAATACACTTCCTTGCGGGACTCCAGCTTTGATTTCTTTTAGTTCAGAGTAAGCATTTTCTTGTCGTATCCAGAACATTCTATATGATATATATGATTCAAGAATATCTGTATATTGTTTAGGTACCATGGTTTTTAATTTGTATATTAAGCCTTCATGCCAGACTTTATCGAAGGCCTGTGCTACATCCAGAAATAATGCAGAGCAAACCTTTTTTTCCTCTAAAGCTTTTTCAATAATACTTGTTATTCTATGCACTTGATCTAACGTGTTTCGTGTTCAGCGAATAATACAAAACAAAAAAATAGTATTAAAACAATTGAGAATAACAATATTGATTATATGAGAGTTCGTTATTGTTATTCTCAATACTCACCTCTCATATACTCATTTTTCATTGATTCCATGAATTTCAAAAAATTAAGCTTAAAAGTGTCTGCCAAATGTATTTTTGTATTCAGAGAGTCACTGAATTAATCGAATGGGTGCAATTACAACCATGTGCAAATAACTTAGCAAATCTTTGTCTTAAACACTTTCTTAACTCCGCCCTGTGATAATGCATAGCCCTGGATGTCTGCCTTTTCTATTTTCTTCGTTTTCAGGATGATTGGGACCACCAGCCCTAGAGCCAATAATTTAGTGCCCAACTTTTAATATACTTTTTTAAACAAATTCAAAGCGCTGTAACGCACAAATTCAACGACGTAAGACCTTAATTGACTAGACCAAATTGATTCCTATTGATCTGAACTTCAATCCATATCAATGTTAAATGAAAATCATACATATACCTCACGCCTCTTTCCCATCGGAATTCCATATGCTCCGATCCTTGCATACCACTTTCGCTTCTTCCACTTTCATCGATGCTTTCATACACACTCGTCGGTTACGAGTACTTTAGACCTGGCCCTTTTGAAGAACGTCCCCGAAATACCGAAATGCTCTAACACTATAAGTCTTATTTACACAGGTCAATTGACAACGATTTGTGGGGATATTTACTGTCTATTATTATTATAAACTGTGGCTAATTGGCTTGGCTTGAATTGATATCTTGAATGTTTTCTCCGGATGAAAAACGATCTATATAACTCTGTTACAAGTAAATTAGCTATAAACTTGATGTTGTTTGACGCAAAAACATTTTTTTTATAAATCTTTAGTTGACATATTACTCTATCTATAATCTATATTTATTAAATACATTTGTTGAACCTATTTCTCAATACATTTATTATTTAAATCGAATATTGCGGGTAAAATACCCGTATTATAATATAGGTGTGATGTGTATAAGGACAGATCATGCGTGTACAATAAATGTAGTGTCTATGAGTCTGTAAAAGCGATAATTAGCTGTTTTCATATTAGAAACATATTTTTATTATTTATTAACGACTAGCTGATGCCCGCGACTTCGTTCGCGTGGGGTTCACTTTAAGCTGAGCTTTTGCGCAAGCTTTGTTCAAATGACATATCCTCCTCCTCCCTCTGAACTTGGTGATTTCTTTTGGGAAAGAGCTATCAAATTAGTCATAGACGGTTGCTTTTGCATCATGTTATCGACATGTTTAATGGTGGTTGAGATTGGGGTTCGACGGATGATTTGAAATTCAATTGAAATACCATAGTTGAAATAATTAACTTGACTTTAAAGAAAATTTAGGGAGATTCATATTAATCAAATTTTACGTGACCAAAATCTAGATATGTGTCTTTTCTCTACTAATCAGAGTTCAATCGAAGATTGAATTCAATGCATTTTCTGTCTTAAATAGATGCGTGCGTTCATTTAATTGGTCATTTTCATTTTCGGACATTTTTTTAAATTCCCGGGATTCCTGTCCGGGTTAAATGCGGAAACTAACTAAATTTGTTGAAAATGAGAGTAGAGGCAACGGGGAAGCGTATTAGTAATGAAATTCAAATTTAAAGAAATTTTATTATTAAAGACATAAACATCATCAGCTGCATGCTTGTTAGGGAAAAGATCGTCAGTTTATTTGCCAAAATCAGTATGTAATGCTCTGAAGCACAAAAGTCTTTCATGATTCTGTTTTTATTTAAAAGGTGTTAAAATTCAGCTGCATATATTACATATACCTTATGACTGACTTTATATATATTTTTTATTTTTTGCGTGGTTATATACGTGACTGACGCATAACCCACTCTCTTGCATAGAGGTTGCGATATTTTTTTGTATAAAATGGACTAAAATAATATCATTTCATAAAATATGGAACGATATGAAATTACTCGAACCAAAAGCTTTTATTCCAACTTTCACATGATGTCACTTTAAGCTCAACCGCTATCGGAGTAGCTGACGTCCAGAGCTCTTATGTACCTACTAGGCGGAAACTATTATTCTTTTGATTTTCAGTCGGTATGAAACGTCTTTTTAAAATCCTCATAAAATCTTTTTTACTTTAGTAAAATAATCGCCCCGATTGGATATGGCAAGTTCCGAATGAAAATATTCAGTTTAGTTGCTATGCTACTTTTTTAAGTTCAGTTGGAATTAATGGCAAAGGTTAGGTCATCCTAATATATCGGAGGAGGTAACGGAGGTAACGGAGGAGGTAAAGGTTCTTCTGCCACAATTATGGCTTCGAAATTATATAATTATTCTTAAATTTGAATATATGCCTACTATAATTGTCTAATATGTCACTGATTTGCAGTGGACATCTGTTATTCCAAAAAAGCTAAGAATGCATGACGTGAGCTGTCAAGATGGCGGAGTTCCGAATCTAATTTATTTTATGCATTTATTTTTTTCCTGATTTTTTTCAATATTTTAATAGCTTATTGTCTTATTCCGGACATAGAGGAATCCAACAAATAAGATATCATTAAAATCGGTACAGCCGTTCTTGAGTTATAAAGGGTGTAACTAACACAACTTTCTTTTATATATATGTATATATATATCGATTATAGATATATATATAACTTACAGAAAATCAATTTTTCATTTATATGCGTAATATTCATAAAGTAACGAATGGTTGAATTTAGAGAAACGCTAAATACTGGACCGGTCCTGGATTCGATTCCTGGTGGAAAATAAAAATATTATTAGAACTCTGAAGTTAATTAAATAATAATCAGTGAAAAAGAATGGTATCATCATTATTTTTCAGTAACTTTGATATTCATATGAAGGGTTAACAATTGTATGTATATCTTGTTGGATCTCAGTAAAAAAAAATCCGAACCAAATATGTAGTTTCAAAAAATGTATCTATTGGTCCATATACATATTTTCTTGAACAAAGTCTAATTGTGTTTGTGTATCGTTTGTTGTAGTTCTCAGACCAGCACCCCAAGGAGATCGAGGAGCTGTGGTCGACCCTGTGCGCCTGCTGGCCCAACAACCTGAAGGTGATCATCCGATATCTGATCATCGTTTCCGGCATGGCGCCTAATGAGCTGCTTCCCTATGTAAGTGTAATCAATTTAACATTTTTTCTCAATAGGTACAGAAGTACACTTACAACGTTAAAATTTTCATCAAAGCTATGTCAAATGTTATAAAAAATATAACCTATAATAATGGATGGATGGATGGATGTTTGTTACTCTTTCACGCAAAAACTACCGAACGGATTTTGATGAAACTTTACAGTATTATAGCTTATATATCAGAATATTTATAAAGATTTTTTGTATATTGGCCATAATATTACGATAAGTATCAAGTAACTCGGAAAAATTCTTGCCTTCTGAGAGCTATCTTGGTGTGCGCTGCCTAAACCGTTGGAGTTACAGGAATTTAATATATAGTGGGATTGTTTGTCTTAAATAGTTCTAAATAAAAGTCCGCGATAGCATATATCTACCTTTTATGTGGAAGCCAATATACCCTAAACTATGAGCCATAAATACATTTAAAATTGATACTTTTTTTAATTGCACTTTTTCAAGTATTTAGCTAATTCTTATCAAAATTGATACATTTTTCGCTTTCAGAATTTAATATAGATGAACTTTGTCTTTTACACTAAGTAATTTGGACGAACGGTTTAAAAAATATCACGAAAATATTGACTTGAGTGGAGCGCCATTAAGCGGAGATTGAAGAAAAAACAACTCGGTTAAAAAATAAGCTACCCGTAGTACTAATTTTATGCAGACGAAGTCGCGGGCAGAAGCTAGTATAGTTATATGACTCATTTGTGATTTGATTTTATGATGTTTGATTCAGATCAAAAGCTGTGGCACAATCTCAAAAAACTGTTTTATTGTATAGACTTATTTTAAAAGAGACAAGTGCTACTGCGTATAGCTATTGTCAAGGACCTGTAATTGTATCGCTTTTAGATTAGAAATGGCAGTATGACCTAGCCCTTGCTATCGATCTATCACCGTAGACAACTAAGTTGGGTATAACTTCCGGCAATTTCAAAGGCACGAAATTTCGAGAACTGATTTCCCCAGATTTACTTTTTACCTAGTAACACATGAACGTATTCGTAAATGGTTTTGAAGAAATATAATTTATAACGTGTTTCGAATTTTGCGTAATTACAACGTTCGGATATATTTAACAAGCCTGTGGTTGTATTGTACTCGAATACTGAAACCGCAGCATTAACTTGTATCAAGTTTTTTACAATGTTAATTATTCCGGCGACAATGTTTTATTTAAATTTGCGGTTAACCCTTCAATTTTGGTTTGATACATCGCAATTATACATTTGTTAAATGTTTGAAATATTCCAGTTTGTTATAATAATTTTGTTGCATGAATTATTTTACTTATTGAAGTCATATTTGCATCAAATTTATTACTCTTGTCGAATATATAGTTTTAAATCGCATGAATGGTCGTCCACTGAGAAATAACAAATGTATAACATAGATTTATCAACTCTAACGATATTCCTTCATAAATTTAGTACAATAACTAGTAGCGATTATCAGCGGCACATTTGTATTCGACGTTTTAAAACTTACTGAGTTCAGTCATACAAATTCTTATCAAAATCTGATAAGTATTTAATACGTAAAAATGTTACATGCATAATCTATATTATATAATATATAAATCTATATACTCGTATTATGCCTATGCACAGTAGAAGGGATTTAATACCACTCAATATTGAAACGCATTTGTGATAGTTATTCTGTGTGCTAACAAATAGCTTCCGTCTATTGTCGGATCTGTGATCTGAATAAAATGGATGTTATTGCAACTTTCTTTCTTCCAATACAGCCTTTGTTAGCTCTGTTTAATAACTGATACTGTTTATTAACCTGCTCTGTTATTTTTATGTTAGATATCGACAGGAGGTTCACATGATGGTAGGTGATACCTCCACCACAGAACATCAGTCAACATCCACTTCACGGTTTTTCCATCTATGAACGGTAGTTCGTTACCCGGTCGGAATTTCGATATTCCTCCCACCCGTTCAATGCCCTAAGTTTAAGTTACCAGTCGTGGGGAAGATAAGCTTACAGAAAATTGTCCTGATGGGATTCGAACCCACGACCCAACGAGCCCGTCAAAATTATTATTTATTCAGTTATTCTTATTCAAGAAATTAAATCTATATAATAAAAGAGTAGGATCGAAATTACGCTTCACTAAATATGTTTACCAGAAATTAAGAGGGGTGATAAAAGAAGGGTAGCAGAATGCATAAATGCAATTTTTAAGATTCTTGTCTGTCTGTCTGTCTGTCCGTCTGTCTGTCTGTCTGTCTGTTTGTTCACGCTAATCTCCGAAGATACTGAACGGATTTTCATGCAATTTACACAAATATATTAAGTAAAGCCCGGGGCAACATATAGGCTTTGTTTTATCGAAATCGGTTCTCGGAAAGAAAAGTTATCATCATTTAAAAATAATTTTAAAGGCACCATATCACCAAATTGCAATGCAAACTGACTCGCGTTGAACTTTTTCGAATTGTCAGATGTCAATCACAGTTTGATATGTAAATGAAATACTTTGATTATTTCGCCATTTCCGATATATGTAATCGTAGAATAGTGGATATGCAGGCCCATTGCGTAACTTCAGATGCGAGTTCGAATCTGAAGTTGGACGGAAATATTTTTTTTGTATTTATTTATTTATTTTTTTAAAGAACTATATTATAAAAATAGAAAATGTATTATTGAAATATTATATGAAAAATTATTTCTTATGAGATCGTTTATTTCACCTTTTCATCCATCCTTTCTCTATTACAATTACGATTATTCGACATTGCTTTTATTGCTTCTTAAGGACTGTCTTCGTATCTTAGAGGTTTCCGCGTTTAGCACCGGAAACCCGAGTAGGAATCCCGGGAAAAGGGAATTTAAAAAAAAAATCTCAAAATGAAAATGATCAATTAAATGAAATAAATATCGAGGTGGATACAGTATCTTCACCACTAATTAAATTTATAAAAAAAATAAGTAAATTTCTTTAAAGTCAGGTTCATTTTTTCAACAATGGTATTTCTATTGAATTTCAAATCATACTTCGAACCCCAATCTCAACCACCATTAAACGTGTCGATAATATGATGCAAAATCAACTATCAGTGACTAATTTGATAGCTCTTTCCCAAAAGAAATCACCAAGTACAGAGGATGGAGGATATGTCATTTGAAGAAAGCTTGCTCAAAAGCAAACCCCACGCGAACGAAGTCGCGGGCATCAGCTAGTGTTATAATAAAATGTTAGTCTTTATATAAAACTTAAGATTCTCTATTTCCATGTACTTTTGTTTCATATCTAGTTCTTTATTTGAAGCGCATTGTGAGCTCCTTTCCTTAAAGTCGCTTGAAGTAAGAGATAGCTGGATCACCACAACGTCATATTTAAGGGACAGTCGGATCGCTGTACAAAAAAAATTGAGTTGCAGTTTCAATTCCTGAAATTTCAGGAATACTTCAAATAAAAATGTAATGATTAGTAGCGAATATTTCAGTTATAATTGCCGAAATACGAAATGAGCCTTACGCTCGTCTATCGATGAAAAGTAGACGATACAATATGACTCTTATCTCAAAAATATATCATAATTATATTGTTTAGGCGAAACGAGTTGTGTTGTACTTGGCTCGGTCGCGTCCCGAACGGCTGTTGGACGAGATGATGACGGAGCTGCAGACAGTGGAGACCCTCAATTGCCTGATCGAGCGCACTGAGACGCCGCCCTTCTACCGCCTCACCTCCATGCGCAAAGCCACTTCGGGCCACAGCGACGGACCTAGCGCTGGTTCGCAGGTAACTCACCATTGATTCATGCACCTGAGGGGCGAGCGCGAACAACTATCGAAAAAGTATTCGCGTCGTCGGACAGTCTTTTGTATGAAATTTCAAATGATTTCTCATACAACTGATAGTTTGACGATTCGAATACTTTGTCGATAGTCGTTCGTGCTAGGCCCTCTGACTCCTTGCATCGCATAATGTAAGATGTTAATAAATTCAAATTCAAAATCATTTATTCATTTAGGTAACACTTATGAACGTCAGTAAAAAATACATATTAAATGCTTCTAATTTTACATTTACTGCCAGTTCTCAGATCAAGGGCGTAGAACGGGTGAGAAGAACTGGCAATAAATTCGCCGCCACTCTTTTTAATCGCCAAGTTTTTGTTTTACAAATGTTTTATAAGGAGCTGTTTTGTATGTAAGATGTTATAGAAAAAGTTAGCATAATGTAAGATGTTAATATAGAAAAGATTCCTTAACTTTGAAGCGACAGGGTTCTACTAGGGTTTTAATTATATTATCTTCCATTTCCAATAACATTACACGGATTACAGCTTCATGAATGTATATTCTAAACATGACAAACTTACTCACTACCTACTATCTGAATTACCAGCTGACCGCCAATATGACGAAGACCTCACCTCGATGTTAATTACGGCTATAGATAAGCAATCTCAGTTCAGGAAGTTCCACATATCTCGAGCGACTATGAACACCTAACTATAAACCGCAAAAGTTAGGCATGACTAAAATACTCTTTGAACATCATTGTACAATGTAAAATTGTACTCTTTGATATTATGTATGTTAAAGGATGTTTAATAACCATTTAAACTTTAATAACTCCGCTACTAATTTTATCAAATATATTTTTTTTGCTATACTCTAATACTTTATGTTAATTACAATGTTCGGGAGAGATTCGTATCGGAATATCGTAAATATATGTGTTCAGGATGCGACCGGACGTACTTGTGACCTGGCGCCGGTCGAAAAAGGCACCATACACACCAAGCGACACAGCGGAGAAGATCCTGCGAAAGCTGCGTGAGTACATAAGTGGTTTTTTTATGTTAGATATCGACAAACAAGCATGAGGTTCACTTGATGGTAGGTGATACCTCAGCCACAGCACATCAGTCAATAATACGCTGTCGACCTACTTTTTACTTCGAGCATTCGGAAATCCATAGACTCAAACCGAAACCCGCAATGTGCACTTCACAGTTTTTCCATCTATGAACGGTGCTTCGTAAGTAACTTCGTAACCCGGTCAGAATTTCGTTATTCCTCCCACCCGATTAATGCCCGTAATTACCAGACGTGGGGAAAACATGCTTACAGAAAATTATAAACATGTCGTCCCGGTGGGATTCGAACCCACGACCCGTCGATGCGCATGGCAGGTGTTCTACCGAACGCGCCAACGAGCCCGGCAAAATTCTTAATTACATCTTTATATATATAAAAGAGATTTCCACCTATATAGTCACTCATCACGATATATCTGGAACCATAAGGCGTAGCGACTTGAAATATGGTAGGAATATTCCTTTCGCCGAGTAGAGGTCAGCTAAGAACGGATTTTACGAAATTCAACCCACAAGGGGGGTTGCGGGGGCAATTGCTAGTCATTTATAATTTCGCAAAATTAAATTTTGTTTAAGAGATCGGCGTAAAATAACCCGATATGATAGGTTTGATGCTCTTCGTTGTTCCATCGAGCAGCTTTTATGTTTATCAAGCGAGCTTCATTATCGTCAAACAATATCGTATTGTTTAAAGTGACAAAGGATTTTGAGTGTTAAAATACTTTATAACGGATTATACGTGATCTATTATTTATATTATTTATCCCGATATTTCGGGTGCTTTCCGGTAACCATAGTCACCGGCAGTCTGAAAAGTGACAGCTGTCTGATTTGAAATATCACAAAAGTTGCCATACTAACGCCATCTAATCCGTTATTAAGTATTTTATTTAAATGTGTGATACTCGCGTTAATAAGTGTGTTTCAAATTGAGTCATACAGACAGCATATTCAACTCACCCTTATAGAGTAACCGTATAAAGTAAGAGTGTCGTAGGTACATCCTTGTTGTAATGAGATCACTCGCCTGATTACTTCCGGAAGTCGAAATAATTAGTGTCGATATATCGAGATATATTTAGTATATTTAGTATATTTAGTTTTTTTTACTTAATATGAAAAAGTCCAATAAAAGTAGCAAGTCTGGACAGCGGCTGCACGACCTCTCACTGAAAGTGCACCTCAGTAACATTCGAGGTCTGCACTCTAATCTCCAGTCAGTCCATCATCACCTAGAGACTGAAAGGCCCCACTTGCTATTTCTAACCGAGACGCAAATAAGATGCCCGGATGACGCTTCATACCTAACGTATCCAGGATACTCTCTTGAACACAAATTCCACCCCAAAGCCGGCTCGTGTGTATATGTACGCGACGACATCTGTGTTCAGCGCCTCCGTCATCTTGAAGAGACCAGTTTCTCTATTTTGTGGATTTTGGTGGATTTGGGTGTCGACAAAATCGTCTACGCTTGTGTTTACCGATCACACACTGGCAACCCTGAGACTACTAAGTTATTTAACTACCTCAGCGAAGTGGCAGATATTGTTCAGTTTCAGTATCCGAGCGCTCAACTTGTCTTCTTGGGAGATTTCAATGCATGTCATGAGGATTGGTTATTCCCGTTTCTGAAGACCGACTTTGCTGGGAGAGAGGCCTTTAATTTTGCAACTGCTCTTAACCTCTCCCAACTTGTCACTGAAGCAACTCGAATACCGGATATTGTTCATCACCTTCTGTTAACAACAGATCCAGACCGATACGTGGTAACGGTTGCTGCCCCACTCGGTACATCCGACCACTGTCTGGTGAAATCTGTGTCGACATACTCTCCTCCAGACGACTCGGTGAAGGGTACGAGGAGAATGTGGCGATACAAGTTAGCAGACTGGGATGAGTTGCGTCATTTTTATGCATCTTTTCCTTGGCGGCAGGTTTGTTTTTCATCCACCGACCCGTCGAGCTGCGCTGATTCTGTTGTCGACGTGATACGTCTGGGTATGGAATATTACATCCCGTTTTCAGATGTATCAGTTGACAATAAAGCACGACCTTGGTTTAATGCTTCGTGTGCTCATGCTGAAATGATTAAGCAAAATGCATACAAAGCCTGGGTCGATGCTCGCTGCTGCAAATCTCCGGATATTGGTGCTAAAAAGAAAATATTTAACAAAGCTGCCAAGTCATGTAAGAAGGCATTAAAAAGAGCTCGATTCGATCATATACAGCGAATTGGGGAAAGGCTAGCATCTCACCCTGCGGGTAGCAAATCATTCTGGTCACTTGCCAAAGCTGTAGAATCGAACTTTTCTCGCCCTTCGCTACCGCCGCTGATAAAACCTGACGGAACACTGGCTCACACCGCTAAGGAGAAGGCTAACATTTTTGCCACTCTTTTTGCGAATAATTCTCGTCTAGACTCCGCGAACCGAACTCCACCCTGCATACCTCAACAAAAATATCTTATGCCTGAAGTTCGCATAACGCAAAAAGTTGTTTTAAAAGAGTTACGTAGCCTAGATGTGAATAAAGCCAGTGGACCCGACGGAATACCAGCAGTAGTTCTCAAGACCTGTGCAGCCGAGTTATCTCCTGTTCTGACACGTCTATTCCGTCTATCATTTAATTCAGGGATTGTTCCTAAAGCCTGGAAGCTTGCTAACGTACAGCCCATACCAAAAAAGGGAACTCGTGCAGACCCCTCAAACTATCGACCGATTTCAATAACCTCCATACTCTGCAAGACTATGGAGCGTATATTGAATTATCGGCTCCTCGCGTACCTAGAAGCCAACGACCTTTTAAGCGACCGACAGTACGGTTTTCGCCAAAAAAGGTCGACTGGCGATCTTCTAGTGCACGCCACACACCTATGGGGAGAAGCCATCGAGAATCACGGGGAAGCGCTTGCCGTCTCCCTTGATATCTCGAAGGCTTTCGATAAAGTCTGGCACGAAAGCCTTCTTAGCAAGCTTCCTTCATACGGCATAACCCCCTTCCTCACGGCTTGGATAAAGGACTTCCTGAGCGAACGATCGATCCGAGTAGTGGTTGACGGCTGCTCATCAGATCAAATGGCTATTAATGCCGGGGTACCTCAGGGGTCAGTTCTCTCCGCAACGCTGTTTCTGTTACATATAAATGATATGCTCCGACCCAATATATTCAGTTATGCAGACGACAGCACAGTTACGGAGTCATACTTATCTAACGCTCGTGCTTCAAAGGAACAAATAATGGTAGAACGGAAAGCTATCGTCAAACGTATAAATAGTACCCTGCGTGAAGTGTCTGATTGGGGCGACGCCAACTTGGTGCAGTTCAACGCTGACAAGACTCAGGCGTGTCTTTTTACCGCCAAACGGAGCACTTTTGACCACACTCCATCTTTCCAGGATGTAACTGTGGAAATCACCGACCATCTGGAGTTGCTGGGTGTCACCTTATCACCGACTCTCAACTTTGGAAAGTTCATAGCATCCAAAGCCCAACTTGCTGCGAAAAAACTAGGCATATTAGCGAAGGTCAGGCAGTACTTCACACCTAGGCAGCTTTTAAATCTATATCAAGCTCAAGTCCGTTCTTGTGTGGAGTACTGCTCTCACCTTTGGGCAGGTTCAGCCTTTTGGGGGATGATGTTGCTCGCGTCCGTGGGTGAAAATACTTAAATAGCTCACACGTGTCCCCTGGTTTGTGCCAAACGAGCACCGTAAATTCACTGGTGGAAGGTTTATTACCGTGGCTAGTTACCACCCAGGCAACAAAGCCATGTCGTGAAACAATCTTGTATTGTGTTTCGGCATGATGTTGTCTGACGCCGTTTTGAGATGGGTTGGGTCTGAACAGTTGTTTTGTAACAGTGAACTGGTGTCATTGCCTTAGTATCTCTTGTATCTGGCGCCTAGTCGTGGAGGGTAGCGGGATCCGAAGCACGGTGCACCGCTGGCCGACCGCAGGTTGTAGGGGGCCCAAGTAGTGAACCAGCCACTCATGAAAGGCTGCCCCACCGCCTGTGTATAATCCCGGGTTGGCCCCAACGTGCCGGTTGGCGACCGGGTGAGAGGACCCGTTGGCAATATCCGGGGGGGTTCGGGCGTCCCCGCAGTCTCCAGACTAGGCTCCCTGAGAATTTGATGCTTTGTGTATTTGATAAGTTCCTGTAGCGTTACCTCGTTCAACTGCCATCCCTCTCTGCCTATTCACTCTTAAATTAATAATGAAAAAGTCAGTTAAAGGAACTAGGTTGAAACAGCGGTTGCACGTCCTCTCATTCCAAGTGCACCTCATTAACATCAGAGGATTGCACTCTAATCTCCTTCCGGTCCACCACCATCTTGAGACCGAGAAGCCGCATCTTCTGTTCCTCACTGAGACCCAGATACGATGTCCCGATGACACGGCATACCTTTCCTATCCCGGATACGCTTTAGAACACAACTTTGTGCCTAAAGCAGGAGTTTGTTTGTATGCGCGTGATGACATTTGTGTCCAACGTCTCATTAGCTTTGAAGACCCTGATTTTTCTGTTCTTTGTATTTTGGTTGACACAGGCATGGATAAGATTTTTTACACATGTGTGTACCGGTCGCATAGTGGCGATCAGGAGACAGTTAAGCTTTTCTCATATCTCAGTGAATTGGCGGATACGGTTCTTTTTCGGTATCCCAGCGCTCAAATGGTTTTTTTGGGTGACTTTAATGCTCACCATGAACACTGGTTGTTCCCATACCAGACGACTGACAAAGCTGGGAGAGAGGTCTTTAACTTCGCTACTTCTTTTAACCTCTCTCAGCTTGTTAATGTGGCCACCCGCGTACCTGATATCGACCACCACACACCGAACTGCTTGGACCTTCTGCTGACAACCGATCCAGACAAATATGTGGTAACAGTTTCCGCTCCCCTGGGCTCTTCAGATCATTGTTTGGTGAAATCTGTGTCGACATACTCGCCTCCCGATTCAACAATCAAGGGTAAGAGGAGAATATGGCGATACAAGTCAGCAGATTGGGATGAAATGCGTCACTTTTTCGCATCTTATCCATGGCGGCATGTTTGCTTTTCTTCTTCAGATCCGTCGAGCTGTGCAGACAATATTGCCGAAGTGATTCATCAGGCAATGGAGTATTTTATTCCGTTTTTTGATGTGTCACCCGATTCTAAAACCCAGCCCTGGTTCAACGGCGATTGTGCATCTGCTGAACGCATCAAACAAACAACCTATCTCGCCTGGGCTGATGCTCGTAATTGTAAAGCTCCGGATATTCGCGAAAAGAAGAGAGCCTTTAACAAGGCCGCCAAGTCCTTTAAGAAAGTTCTTAGAAAGGCTAGATTCGACCACATTAAGCATATAAGTGACAAGCTTGCTTCTTATCCCCCTGGAAGTAAAGCCTTCTGGTCGCTTGCTAAAGCTGTCGAATCAAACTTTTCCCGTCCATCACTACCTCCATTGCTGAAACCCGACGGCTCATTGGCTCATGGTGCAAAGGATAAAGCGGACTTATTAGCTTCCCTTTTCGCCAATAATTCGCGTCTAGACTCCGCAAGTCAAACTCCTCCGGGTTTACCGCATTGTGGCTACTTCATGCCTGACATTAGGATAACCCAAAAGGATGTTCTTAAAACATTGCGGCAGCTGGATGTGAATAAGGCTAATGGACCTGATGGAATTCCATCAATTGTTCTCAAGCAATGTGCTCCTGAACTGTCTCCGATCTTGACACGTCTGTACCGTCTTTCTCTGCAGTCAGGTATAGTTCCCAAATCATGGAAGCTGGCTAACGTGCAACCAGTGCCCAAAAAAGGCAAATGTGCAGACCCCACCAACTATCGACCGATCTCAATAACCTCCATACTCGGTAAGATTATGGAGCGTATATTGAATAATCGGCTCCTCTCGTTTCTAGAAGATAATGACTTACTCAGTGACCGGCAGTACGGTTTTCGGAAAAAACGGTCTACTGGAGATCTTCTAGTACACGCTACTCATTTGTGGGGAGAGGCCATCGAGAATCATGGGGAATCGTTAGCGGTTTCGCTTGATATCTCGAAGGCCTTCGATAGGGTCTGGCATGCTGGCCTTCTTAGTAAGCTTCCGTCCTACGGACTCCCTCCATCCTTATGCACGTGGATAACTAGCTTCTTGAGCGAGCGATCTATCCGAGTAGTTGTTGATGGCTGCTCTTCAGTTCCAATGACTATCAATGCTGGTGTTCCTCAGGGTTCGGTCCTTTCTGCGACATTATTCCTGCTACACATTAATGACATGCTTCAGCCTAATATTTTTGGGTATGCTGATGATAGCACTGTCGTAGAAAGGTATTTATCTGGTGCCCGTGCTAAACCTGACGAGATTCAACAAGCAAGAGAGGCCATGGTGGACCGATTGAATTCTACCTTACAGAAGGTTTCCGAATGGGGTGATGCAAACCTTGTTGAATTCAATCCCTCTAAAACACAGGCGTGTCTCTTCACCACCAAACGGAGCCCCCTTCAACTGACTCCGACTTTCCGAGGGGTACCTGTACAACTTTCCGGTTGTCTAAACCTATTAGGCGTATCTTTATCGTCCAACTTAAACTTTGGACAATACATCGAGTCCAAAGCTCAATTAGCTTCGAAGAAACTTGGCATTATGTCAAAGGTTAGGCGGTACTTCACAGCGGAACAGCTTCTCAATTTATACCAAGCACAAGTACGCTCTTGTATAGAGTACTGCTGCCACCTATGGGCAGGTTCAGCCAAGTGTCATTTGGAAGCTCTTGACTCGATGGAAAAACGCGCCAGTCGACTTATTGGTGACTCTAGACTAGCTCAAAAAAGACTACTGCCTCTTGAACATCGTCGAATGGTCGCTAGTCTGTCGGTGTTCTACAGGTTGCACTTCGGTGAGTGCGCGGCTGAATTGCACGAACTTATCCCTGCAGCTCCCTTTCACCATCGGACGGCCAGACACAGAGTAGGATTTCACCCTTATATGGTGGATGTACCCTATATTCGTACAAAACGGTACGCCTCCTCCTTTATCCTCCGAACCGCCAAGGAATGGAACTCTCTGCCTGGGTCTGTCTTTCCCGATTCTTACAATCTTGACGTCTTCAAAGCCAGAGTGAATAGGCTTCTTCTAAGTAAGCATGCTCCCATTTAGATCGCATCCGCGCTTACCATCAGGCAGGATTGCGGTCAAATGCTTACTTATTCTTCATAAAAAAAAAAAAAAAAAAAAAAAAGCCAAATCTCACCTTGGGGCTCTGGATGCAATTGAAAGACGTGCCAAACGCCTAATTGACGACCCAGACATTGTAGATCGTCGACTACTATCCCTTGAACACCGGCGAAAAGTGGCCAGTCTATCGGTCTTCTACAGGTTGCATTCTGGTGAATGTGCATCCGAGCTGCACCAACTAATTCCACCATCTCCGTTTCATCACCGGACATCCAGACGCACGGCGGGGTTCCATCCTTACCTAGTGGAGATACCACATGTTCGCACAGGGCGCTTCGCTTCCTCTTTTTTATTGCGAACCGCTAAGGACTGGAACTCTCTCCCTGCGTCTGTCTTTCCTGAGCAATACAACATGGCTCTTTTTAAGTCTCGAATTAATAGGCATCTCCTAGGTAAGCGTGTCTTAACATCATAGCCCGCATCAGCACTTTCCATCAGGTGAGATGGCGGGCAAACGCTTACCTATTCTAGAATAATAAAAAAAAAAAAAAAATATTTAGTAGACATCGCGTCCAACACCTCGATTTTGGTCAAGGACGGGATTTTTAGGCAGTTTTATATGTAAATAGATAAAAAATGTAGCAAAAGATCTAGTAGTCGTATATTAAATTAAATGACACTGGAAAGATTTTGCGCATTCTAAAAGTAATCCTGTACTCAATAATGAAATATTTTTGTTTCATTTTACCGGGTGCACTCTCGAAATTGCAGGTGCGGTGATTTATAGACATTACCAATTCAAGAGATGAAAATAAAACTTTTTTAGAAAAGTATGTTCTTTTTATATAAGCCCGTTTCCGTCTCCACTACATATAATTAGCCACTGTGTATACATACATATAAAGGTAGATTGTAGAAGTCAGAACTGTGTATGATTGAATATTATATTGGATCTAAATTCTTCTCTGTAACTGATCTTACGACTAAAAAGTTCAAAAACGTCATCAAAGGAATCCTAATTAAAAAAGCGTATTATAAAATCCAAGACTATGTTGACGATAAAGATGTATGGCGCTAATTCATCTCTGCATCTGCGGCTTCCCTGGCAACTTGCGCTGTGCAAGTGTGTATATCTCACTTTACACTAATAGTAAAAACTCAATTTTCTTTTGCATTGTATAGAATCTCTGTATACCGTGCATTATATAAACTTCTCAGCCGATTATTACTATTGTAACCGAGTCTTTGTAAGCTAAACCATTGTTGAAAAGAGTGTCCATGGAGTTTCTTGCCGGTTCTTCTCCATGAGACCCACTTTTTGGAACCGTGCAACTAGACGTTTCATAAGAGCCTGCAAAGGCCTATTTGAAATAAAAAACTTTTGATTTTGATTTGATCTCATAAACTGATGTGCCAATGTTAGCCAACCTGCAATTAATATTAATGCAGGACTGTGTGTAAATATAACGAAAGGGTACATTTTACTAATATGTAACTACGCTAAGCCATGTTCATCACCGCTCTGTTTTGTTGGCACCATTTAAGTGAATCTGAGCGAAATCTACTATCATAATCACTTACAGCTCTGCGTTGGCATTATTGTACATTAATCTATTTGTTACCCGGAATCTTTCCGTTTCCGGCTAAGCAACTTTCGACGTCGATAATGATATTTTGCCTGTTTCATACAGCTCAGCGTTTCTATTTATATTGGCCGCCGTAATCACCATGGAGCCACTTCCCTTATTGACTAAGGAAAAAAAATGAAAACATACCTACTTCCAAACGTTTTCTACATAAACTTTTTTTTATATTTCGTCCGTTGAACCTATCTATATAGTTTTATTATATATAGTTTATTGTATCCTGTGCAGCTGAGGATGATTATTGAGAACCGCACTATCATCTATCGATATCTGGCAAAAAGAAAAATTACCTTTGATGTCTAATTGTTATTTACATAGAGAGTAATAACATTGTTTTACGTGATACACGCAGTAAGGTTACAATATGCTGGCACACATTGCGTTGTGGATGTATGATGGATCACTGCCGATGGGCGCGCCCCTAAGTGATTGTACCACGTACTTACAACCCTTCAATACACCGGAATTAAACAACCCTGCTGGGGAGTATTTTCGAGTATTATTATTGCAACCCCGAGCCAGACGCCGAGAGCTCAGCATTCGAAGATTATTTGTTTGGTAAAGGATACTTGATAGAGATTACAGGCAATTAGATGTGCATGCAATTCGTTTCGCACCTGAGTTTGTTGAATCACGGAGAAACAAGGTTTAATACCTTATTATAATAATAATTAATTAGTGAGTAGGGTTCAAATTCAGAAATGGGTCTTCTGTAAACCGCAATTATATTTATTTTATGTTAGACTAGCTGATGCCCGCGACTTCGTTCGCGTGGGGTTCACTTTAAATGTTATTTTTTTATAAATTTTATTAGTGGGGAAGATACTGTATCCACCTCGATATTTATTTCATTTAATTGATCATATTCATTTTCGGAATATTTTTTAAATTCCCTTTTCTCGGGATTCCTACCCGGCAGTCAGAAGCAATAAAAGCAATATCGAATAATCGTGTTTAAGAGAAAGGATTGATGAAAAGATAAAATAAACGTTCTCATTAGAAATACTTTTCAATAATACTTTTTCTATTGTTTTAATATAGTTTTGTAAAAAATAAATAAATAAATACAAAAAAATATTTCATCAAGTTCAACTTCAGGTTCGAACTCGCATCTTTAGTTACGCAATGGGACTGCAATTCCACTATTCTACGAATACATATCGAAAATGGCGAAATAATCAAACTATTTCATTTACATATATCAAACTGTGATTGACATCTGACAATTCGAAAAAGTTCAACGCGAGTCAGTTTTCATTGCAATTTGTTGAAATGGTGCCTTTAAAATAATATTTAAATGATGATTACTTTTTTTTCCGACAACCGATTTCGATGAAACAAAGCCTATATGTTGCCCCGGACTTTGCTTAATATATTTGTATAAATTACACAAAAATCGGTTCAGTATCTTCAGAGATTAGCGTGAACAAACAGACAGACAGACAGACAGACGGACAGACAGACAGACAGACAGACAAGAATCTTAAAAATTGCATTTATGCATTCTGCTACCCTTCTTTTATCACCCCTCTTAATTTCTGGTAAAAATATTTAGTGAAGCGTAATTTCGATCCTACTCTTTTATTATATGTATAGATATCGACAGACTATTATTTCTAGTTTTGAATATGCTATTTTCCCACTTCTGTTCTATAACGTCTATTCTGTCACTGATATGCAGTGGACATCATTTATTAAAATAAGCTATAGGCGTTTTCAATTGCGGAATATGTCGGAGTTCCAAAACAATTTTTACTTGTATTTGTTTTCTATAAAAAAAAACGTGTTTTTTAAAATATTTTAATAGTCTTCGGTCGATTTTAAACCAAGTTAAGGCAGATTTCATTTAGAACTAGAAACTGAAACTTATGATGAACTGTTACAAATATTTTGTGTGACCATTTCGCTGATCGTTTTAATATTAACGGGCTCTAGCTGAGTGGGTAGTCTGCTATTTTTTAATCTTCATTTGTCCGTAACCACTGTCTATTGTCAGAAATAGACTAGTACTTAATTTGATATTGCCTTTAATCAGAAGCGTAAAGTCGGAGACGCCAGGTCGCAACCAAGACAAGCGTGCCTCCGCGCCGCCCTGCGTCACGCCGCCAGCTGACGAGGAATCTGCGCCGCCCTCAGACGGCGACGCTACTCCGGTAAGAGAAGTACTTACCACCGCCGCCGACATTCCCTGACACTCTTATTAAAGATTTTACCGTAATATCCTGACTCCCTCTGCATTTTACCTTCACTTTTATTTAATAGGTGTTCATGTATTACTTATTGTGACAGTGAATAAAATGCTCCTAATTACCATTTAGCCTACGCGCAGACTAGAGCCACTAGTGGCGACCACAGCATAGCCAACGGTGGCCGCCACAAGCTACGGGGGTAATTTTTGATACATTTTAGGGCAGCCGCGCAAACACGACGCTCGAGAGGCCGCCACCGAGCTTCTAGCCACCGGTGGCCGCCACAACGCGCGGGCGCGATATTTCATACATTTTACAGTGGCTGAAACGCGGCCACCGGTGGCCGCGTCTAGACGCCGCTTCTAGTGGCGGCCACCGGTGGCTCTAGTCTGCGCGTAGGCTTAGTAGTTGCGTTGACATCAATATCCTGAGCACTTAAGGCCGTGCTGGTGTTTATCATGACCGCGGGATGCAGGGATTGTAAATATATTAATAAGCATGTATTTAAACAAAATAACTTTTCAAATTAAAATGCAATTTATTATTTATCCCGACCTTTCAGTTTGCCCGTAACCACGTTTGCTGGAAAGCATTCGAAACATCGGATACAAGTTATTTTATTCAAATGTGTGATACTCACATTTATAAAATACTAATAATTATAAAACTGAACTGAACTATTTCGTATATTTAAACGACACTAACATGTCATACCTTGTGTGTTCGGGTCAACTGATAATGGGTATAAATACCGACAGACGATCGTAAAGCTCATATGACGCTAGGTGATACCCACCCACAAGACATCAATCTGCTGATGGTGATGATGAATAATACTCTGACGATTTTTTTATAGTATAGATATATTTAGACATATGTTACCTCCCAACTCCTTAGTGCCAGAAGTGACCAGACGTAGAATTTTTGAGATCTATGTCTGGTATAGACTGTTGTGATTTTAGACGGGAGTGTGCCCCGAGTTGGGTCTTTGCGTGAGCAGCGGACCGACAACGCCGCAAGAGCCGCGGATAGACGTGCCCCAACCGCGGCCCCTGCCCATGCCCGAGTATGGCGGATTCTTCGCCCTCCTCACCGAGTATCTGCCCGATACCAATCAGCCCGTCTCCGGATTCCACAGGTGAGCGTTTACGTGTAATACTCAATCACCAAATGATTTTCAAAACGTATTTTTTTTGAGGTTTTATACAAATAAAAAACTATTTATTCATATTATATCTTTTCTCTTGCATATAAAATTGTATGTGCAAACTGACCAAAAAGTAATCAGATCCATTTCAAAGTTAAATCTAAATTAAACGTGTCGTTTTAATTAAATTCGTTACTCTCAAACATTCACCTAAGAGCATTCCAAGGATTATCGCTCAATTACACTACCCTAGGTCACAGTTTTAATCCATTGTCAAAAGAGCAAGCGCTGAGCATTAGGTATACTCATATGCTAATTGACTAGATCCTTATCTAGCCCTATTAGGTGACACGACACGCGTACCGTGCTCTTGACATAAACGCACTCAATTATTCTGAAAGCTATCTGGTTTGGAACTACGTTAATATAATTATTGTCATTCAACTTGAATGTCATGTATGCAACTCGGATGAGGTTGAATAGGGATAATAATTAATGAAATCCCTTTCAATGAAATGAAGTGTTAATTGAACATGGGCTGCTTTAATTATGATGTCGATTATTGTATTATTTTGCATAGATATATAAAATTGCAATGACGTTAAGCTACTGGGTGGACATTAAACAACAATTCCTTTAACCCAGCATAAAATGATTACCTGTATAACGATATTTAAGGATGGATGCTTAAGGATTACTAAGTAATCCTTAAACGATACTCGATTAGTCTTGTCGAATTCTGAATGATTTTTACAACAGGCCAGAGCCTTAAAGTTCTTGTGTCGCATCTGTGTAAGACTAGACAATTGCTTTAATTTATCTGAATGAAAAACTTAAGAAGTCACAAAATGCTCAGTAAATTATAAATTTCCTTATTTTAGTATACTTGAGTAGATTTATAAATAATAAAAATGACAATAAAAAACAAAAAGGATTTATGAGTTTGGATGCTTCTAGATGTAACGTGGCGGTGATGCTGCTGTGCGACGTGGTGCTGGACGGCGTTGAACTGGACTGGTCTATTCACGTGCCTCTAATGCTGCACATCGTCTTCTTGGGCATGGATCACACCAGGTCAGTCTACTTGATGACGCTTTGTAAGGGTTACCTTGTACGTTCGTCAGATCCGCACTATTATCTCTTGGAGTAGTATTAGTGCTACCTAACTTTACGAGAGGACGTGATGACGTAAAACATCGTGTATAGCTTTGCCACAATAGAACGTGTCAAGGATGCCTGAATATTGCTCTCAGGTTAAGCTAAGTGAAACGTGCCAAGCTTATAAGTAATCTAGGAGCTATGCATGTCTGTAAGATACACAAATGTCACATATAAGACTCCTAGCTTGGTAACATGTATATGTTATTTAAACTGTTGATAGAAAATTTAATCCTTTAATATTAATACGTTTGAAAATCGAACATGTTGGACCTCGACATGTTATTTTAAGAGTTCCGTGGGTTCCAGGCATGCTCTTTTTCAAACAACATCAATTTAAACTTATTCCATTGTAATATCACTTGATGACATATATAACTAAAGTGGTCATTAGTTCTACACGAGCGACGCGAATCGTGGTGACGTACGAAACACCAACCTAGGCTACGATTAGTTCTTAGCAATAAACGAGGCTCTTATATTGAAATGAATGAAAGTAGAATATCCCTGCCTTGCAAGAAATTTTTATAATTCTGCCTCTTTTAAATTACTTCACATTGTTCCATACAGTGGATAGGATATTAAAGTTTTAGAGATAACATTTATTCAATCAAAGTCAGTTGAATTAAATGCCACTTTCAATCGCGATGTTTCAGCAACGTGTATTTTGGTGTCAGTGTTATCCATCCGTCCGTCGCTGATTTGAATAAAATCATAAATTTAACTCGACACCTGATATGATCCAACACTTTGAATAGTGGTACCGAAATACTTATAATATTTATTTTCTGCTGTACCTGTTATTATGTACTATAATTTCGAGATACAGATATGTTCGTGTTTATTTACAAATTGATGTAGCGATTGAAGCTATAGTCCGCACAATTACCAATGTATGTTATATTAGACCTGCCTGTTTTCAAATGTTTTACAAGCAATAAATTATAGGAGCAGTAAAAAAAAACAATATTTTTGGTGATGTTGCTACAAAGGAATCGTAACTATCAGTTAATGAAATTAAAAACCACTTTTGTTTGTTTATGTCTAAATGTTATGGGGTACTTCCTATTCCTAAAATATTCCACTACTAGTATTCGTACATAATTATGTGACTTAAGTCAAAATTAAAAAATAACAATAGTTTACTTTTTGTTCCGTACCCGATGCACAATCGGAGAGATCTGAGCGACGACCCGAACCGACTGGTATATAAAGCTAGTGCTACGAGTACATTCGATAAGAGGCAGATAATGTGTATGCGTAGATGGCTGGTGCACCAACACTGCCGACAGCTGCTGCTGAACTTGCTGGTGGCAGTCGCGGCTCACCACGACCACCTGACGGTCGCTCGCGTGCTGCTCGCTGCCCGCTCCGCCCACCTTGGCCTGCCGCTGCCGCCGCCCGCCCTTCCCCTCGTCACACACAACTTTACTGGTACTTATTTTTGTCTCACATACACAAAATAAAGTCACCTGTATCCCTTGACATGTCATTTACAACACATCAAATGGGGAGGGTGTTGGAAGCCAAATACAAAATTTGCTTATGACTTTATCCACCTGTCACCAAATTTAAGGATTGTTTCAAATTATTAAATTTTCACTATGAATATAGTAAAGACCCAGAATGTGCATTTTTAGATGCCGAAAACTGGTAAATAAGATCTGAAATATCTTCCCATCATATTACGTGTCCACCTGAGCTTTATCAAGTTAAAACTCAATTGTTATTGTTATGCTTTTAGAACTTATAATGTTTCCGAGCACGTGTATCAGCATTATATATTTCATAATATTTGATTAGAACCAGACGCAGTGTTCGATGGTCCGACACAATGCACGCATTCGCCGCGAACGCACGTGCGTTCCCTTTCTTCAGACCCGCAAGTGACACCTGAAGGTATGGCTCTATCATTCTGTATAGGATTCTCAGGGAAGGAAAATAAAAATGTGTAAAAATAGAAGATTAAGGATATTAACTAAGAAGAAATATCTGTTAAAACGTTCCAAATGGGATACCGGACTGAGGGAATGGGATGCCCGTTGGCATTTATGTTAACTTTCAGCCATCACTCATACTGTCACATTTTTCGGAATACATAAGTGGCAGCAAAAAATGCTGATCATCTTATTCATCTTGTGTTTCTTTCGGATTAGGTGTCTCTTTTTCAATCTCGAGTATGCGTATCATATAATTACCAGCAGCTAGTTAGTAGTGTTGCATAACCGCTTTCATTTAAAAATCTAATACGCATTTATTGAAGTCTGGTGCAATGTTTATACATATGAATATCTGCAAAACTAATATCGCCGCATACACGAATTCAAGTCCGACCAATCACCACAAGTAGCACTCGTTCACGAGTACGACGCATGGCCTCCTCGCATACATAAAAATATATTTCTTCGTTTACGTTTTTTCTTTGAAAAAGTTTATGTGTTAGCTGAAGGCGACAACTACCCGTCCCTACCAGTGATCGTGACGAACGAGTCTGAAGGTCCTCCACCGGGGGGAGGCGAGCCGGATGGTGACTCGCCACATCTTCAGGAGATTTCTGAACTGCCTGTAGCTGACGCCATCAAGAGCCTGGTGCACTTCCTCGCCAGTCGACCCACGCACATGCCGCTGTGGCAGTATGAGGACATAACTGCTAAAGGTTTGGAATATGCCTTTTCTCATTTACCTACTTCACTTATTACATATCGTTAATCGGCAAACATCACCGCGAATGCTTTAAGCTCTTTCAAGATTGATAAGTAAATACAGCTAATTGTGCATTGCTATAAAATTTATCAACTTAAGTTATACAGTTATGGTATTGGCAACAGAAAGTGATGCTATTTAATAATTATTATCAATATTTATATTACAATTTAATCGGTTTTTTTGTCGCTCTTGAAAAGTGGCCCGACATTACTTTCGACGTTCGTCGATATTCATATATTAATATCTAAAGTATATACATATTATCTTATTAGAAAATATACTATATCATGATTTGCATCTGGTGTTACAGATGTCTGTGGTCATCAGAATCACTTACCCTACTACTACACTACCTTACTCTTCTATATCAAAAAGACCGATATAAAAAAAGACAAACTTGAAATATTATATTTTGAAACGCAGCATCGCATATTTATTGCAGTGTGGTCGCTGCGCAGTTGCCAGCAGATGGCGACGCTGTTGGCTCACGTGCTGCGGATATTCCGCGAGTCGCTGCCGCACGCGCTGATCTCCGAGCGCTGGGCGCAGACCGCCCTTCAGCTCGGTCTCTCCTGCCCCTCGCGACACTACGCTGGCAGGTCGCTGCAGGTGCGTCACATATTAGTGGGCCAAGGGCCAAGCACATTACTCTTTCCTTCCAGTCTAATGTCAGAATACTAAAACCGCTAAAAAACATTTAGATTTATCTCAAAATATTTATGGCTCTTTCATTTCATTGACACTTATGCCAGTATAATTATGTTAATGAGATTTATAATTATGAGAGACAGGGACATTTTAAGTGGCTCTCGACATTTCAGTATTCTGGATATCCATTATATTAAATCCAGATTAAAATAGTTTTAAGCAGTTACCTGAATAAACTTTTTTTATTTCTTCAAGTGAGCTTTTACAAGGACTTTTTAATCACCAGTTTTGCAAAGCTCTTGTAACTTTACCACAGAATCGGCATAGAAACTCACGCACTTAATTCTTTTTTACTGATAATGTTCGCCATCAAGTTTCTGTTCACGATACAATTAACTTGAAATAAACAGATATACATACTTTAATGTTGGAGTCGTATACTCGTAAGGCTATTTTCATGGGTTTCTTTGAATGCCCGTAATAATAATGTCGCTGTGTAGTTAAATGAACAATTTGGAAATTATACCTACTTATTTTTAACTTGGCAGGTTTTCCGTTTTATCGGAGTGGCGATGACTGGTCGGATGGTGTCCGACATTCTGTCTCGTCTCGTGGAGACTGTGGCCGAGCAAGGTGAAGACATGCAGGGCTACGTCACTGAGCTCCTCCTCACTCTCGAGGCAGCCGTCGACTCGCTGGAATCGAACTTCCGACCCTTGGACTATATGAGGGATATTTTTAAGAGCACACCCAATTTGAACAATAAAGAAGTACCACAACCGAATGGCAACATAAACAATGCCGGTAAGTGCCTTACGTAACTTAAAGTTTAGATTTTATAAAAAAAACGTGCATATAGTAAATAAAAAAAATAAATAAATTGCAAACTTTTTTATAAAATAAATTTGCTTAACTTATCCGTAATAATTCGTATACTAATGCTGTTACATAAAGTTAAAGATATATATATTAACATCTATGAAGTACCGCCGCAGTCTTGTACATATATATAATAGAAATGATAAAATGACTTGAAATGTGTGTGTATATGTGTGACAGGCAAGCGTTCTCCGGGTGTGTGCGTGGGCTGCGTGAACAACCACACTCGCAGCACGAGCTACTCGGTGTCGTACTGCGTGCGCAAGAGCAACGCGCCCTCGGCCGCGCACTCCGCTCACTCGGCTCACTCTGCTCACTCCGCTCACTCCGGCCACTCGGACAAGCAGTCCCATGGTTAGTACAGTCCGCTACACTAGCTATTGCTGGCATAGCAATAATATAGGCCTTCTGTAATGGTGATGCTTTTCTGTTTATATTGAAGAACTTGTTGCATACTGCCTATTACATTCTGTGGCGTACGTTATATAGCCATTATATAGTATCGACGCGGCAAGATTCCCACGATCATATTCAATTTTTTTTTTATATATTTAAATTAGTAGATTTGCATGTAATTTTTCTATTAAATAAGTAATTAAATTTGCATTTTATACCTCAATCCTCCAGCTTTATTGATAATAGTTAACGGTTTTTCAAAATATTGTGTTTTCGAAGGTCCGAATGAGATTCTTAAAAAAAATTAACCTACAGTTTATTCAATTTATTACGATTGTCGTCTTTAACCCATTAAGTACCAATTTTTTATTGTATATTGTTAAACATATGAATCTGCAAATAATTTGCCTTTATATTTGTTGTCAAATGGGAACATTAGTATTTAATGGGTTAAATTGGACGTTGGTTATTACAAATAAAATATTTAAAGCTTTGAATTGACTATTAAATGAAAAATGTAGCATCGATTACAGAGAGTAGAACTCGTGCATGCAGCGAGGCAGCGAAAGGCGGATGTTCCAACCTCTGCCGGTCTCGGTCCGCGCAGTCGCTCAAACTACTCGGCGATACCGCTACGCAGGTACATAGTATACTATCTTATCCAACTCTTGTGTCTATATTTCATGACATTCACTCAAGATTTATTCTAGTTTTGTAAACCGGGCCCCAAACTTTGCGCTATCAAACTCTTTTTCTTTGAGAACCACATCACATAAATTTATTTCATTTTAAAATATATCAATTATCGTTGATGCATTCCATCACTCGTAATATAATATGCACAGGTATTAAACGCGGTCCTTATATGGAAATCACGCGCCGCGCGTGTATGTTCTCCGATGGCAGGGTCGCCATGTAAGGTTGTTAGTTGGAGACGAGTGAAACAAATGAGTGCGACAATAATACTGATCTTTATTGATACTTACTTATGTTAAAGATACATATAATATAGCATACACCACAAACCTATTGACATAATATATATATTTGGACAAAACAATTAAACCACAGAACTGGATTTATATTTGAGTTACTTTAAATACGCGTCATGTCCTTGATGAAAACATTTTTTGCCTATCTGAAATTTAAAGTCATCATCTAACTGACTTTAAAAAAATAAGATTTTTTATGTAATAACTATTATAATTATTATTTTAGCCGCGTTTCCTTGCAGCTTCCTTCAAACGTCTACCGGTAAATACTTTATTTATGAAACAGGTTTTCGTCCAGGAATTTGTTAAACTTAACGTTCGTAATTCGTATTGGATAAAACTGTTTGAAATTAAATTTCAAATAACAACATTACATAAAACATGTTAAAGGACGAAAACATGTTGAAATCCTAATTCCATCAACTTACTACACGAGTGAAATATTTAAAATATTGTGTGTGTGTGTAGAGCTATGTATTTTTATTCATTGACATGTATAAAGACGCTTGATCAAGTGGTTAATCGGGACTTCATTTTGTCGGGCCAGTGCATACCGAGTATTTTGCGAAGGCAACGGTTGATAAACACTTGGAGCTGATGGGTGATATGTTTTGTGACCTTCCACGTCTCACATACAGCAGTATTGTTTTTACATTGGAACGGACAATTTTATGTTTGACTGGAAGTATCAATTTCCGTGACTCCCATATTGAGTGAAGCTGTGCAAAGTTTGCTCTTGCTTTGGCAATCCTCGAAGTGATGTTCTCTTCAGTTTCTCCAGTTTCCCACAACGCTTCCCAGATACCAATTCGCCGTAGCACGTTTCAATCAACGTGCATCATTAAATAGATTATGGAGTCTCTTGCCGGTTCTTCTCCATGAGACCCACTTTTTGGAACCGTGCAACTAGACGTTTCATAAGAACCTGCAAAGGCCTATTTGAAATAAAAAACTTTTGATTTTGATTTTGATTTTGAGATTTACTGCCAGATTGCTAATGTTTGAATGAATGATAACGAATTAAAGAGCTTAATTCTGAGAATTGCTTAGTGAAATTAAATTTTGTTCGTGATGTCATAACAATTTGTTAATGTTACAAGTAATCTGCTACTATCCTTATCCCTTTGGCACCTGAGAAAATTGAGACATGTTCGTCGATTCAAGATCTCAATGATATTTTTACTATAGTGAACTCTTGAATCCTGCCCATACCATACAGACTCAGTTCCTTTGCATCGCGCATCTGTATCGTTCCGCCCTTCCAGCCTTCTCTCCTTGGCGGAAACCTACACTAAGGTACAGGTGGGATGCACATGGGATGCCATTAGACGCATCAAAATTCGCAACTCTCCTACACTGATGTGGTTCTGAAGTCATTAGCGTACACATATTAGAAAAGCTCTTTCAGAAAATGCTTATTTATAATAGTTTATATCCTGAATAAGTACATCCGGATCACAGCTGTTTCCTGTTTCTGCTGTATTTGGGGTAAATTTATGTTCAGGATGACAAGCTGACAATCCTAGCGACTGTATTCTGGGTGGGTGCGTCCGTTTTGGAGTCTGACTACGAACACGAGTTCCTGCTCGGCGTTCGTCTACTGGCGCGAGTGATGGCGCGGCTGCCGCTCGACCGGCCCGACGCGCGCGAGCGGCTCGACCGCACGCAAGTCCACGCCCCGCACTCGCCGACATCGCTGCACTCGCTGCTGCTTAAGGTAACGTAACCCTGTTGTGAAAACTAACATATGCAAATAAGTAAACGACTAAACCCAACATTTGTATCACTGAGCCTTTGATGCAATATTTCTTTTTAATTCACTATTTATTCGACTGGCTATAAGATTGAATATGTATAAACTTAAAACAAACATCCATTACTTTCCAATTAGTGTATTTAAATATAATATATGATATTGTGTCAGGGATGCACACACCCAAACACATACGAGCCTGTAGTGGGCGTGTTGGTGGATATGATCCCACTGCTGGAGCTGCCGGTCATCGACCCCACGCAGTCCATGGCTTTCCCGATGACCGTGGTCGCGTTGCTGCCCTACATGCTGTTGCACTACGAGGACGCGAACGAGCTTTGTGTGCGAGCCGCCTGCCATATCGCACAGGTACCATCATACAACTACCATTTCTATGTACAGCGGTTGAAATACTTTCTGGTACTTATTACTACACTACTGCTTTATATACCCAAAGGTGAACTCAATGTACTCATTTTAGATGACTAAATACATAATCTTTGCATCTTAATTGTAACTTTAATCGATTGAAAAACATAAGACGTCTAGTAGATCTTCCTCATTGCATCCGAGCATAAACACAACATTCCACTATAACATCATATATTTGTTTGTTTTATAAACGCTAATTCAATAATTAATTGTTATATAATAGATTTTCGATAAATTTTAAACATTCCTGTTAAGGTTTAAAATGTATATATTTTTATAATTTTGCTATAACATTTTAAAATTAATATTGTGAATGATAAGTTATCTGTATTTTGTAGTGCTAGTTATTATGAGTAGTTTTATTCGCATGTAAGTTTGTTACTCTTCAATATGGAATAAAGAATTTTAAACCTTAATAAGCTTATATAAGCTGAAATAAATATGTTGCGAAAGAAAAAAAACTACAGATGTAAAGTAAAAAAGCCATAAAAACGTCTATTATACTGGTAGAACAATATGCTTCTGAATTGGTTAACTCTGACATTTTAATGAAATTTCGAAATCAAATGCTTTGTTTTCATGTACAAAACGAACAAGTCCTCTTATAAAAAGTTTTTGTTGTACCGCAAGTTCTATTTTATAGCCGAAAATGTATTAACCTTTTAAAATTAATTGTGAAATAAAACAAAATACAGGTTTCCTATCTTTGTTGTGTTGAAAGAAGCATGTTTTTGACTCGCAAATTTGAGGTCTATTAAGATTTTTTAATTATTATTACCACCCAAATACATTCATATACCGTATTACATGTTATACACTTTATGTATATAGAAAAAGATAAATCCAAGGTTCTAAACAAAGTACTCGTTGTTTAGTTCACGGCGGAGAAGAGTAAGAAGCTAGAGAACCTCGGCACAGTGATGACTCTCTACTCGCGACGCACGTTCAGCAAGGAGAGCTTCCAGTGGACAAAGTGCGTGGTGAAGTACTTGTGGGACACCTACTCGCACCTATCCTTACAGATGCTCGCCTTCCTCGTCGAGGTTCTCGAAAAGGTCAGTAAATGCAGATTTCAATTTCAAAAGTCTTTAATAAAACTTAATGAATGGGTACATACATACACGAGATGGAAAAAAGTAAACAGCGATCAGCCAACATACCAAATGTGCAGTTAATTTATGTGATATCAACGCATCGTTTTAAAGTATAAATTAAACTATTTTTGTATGCATTTCCATCAGTAACTTTAAGTGATGTTTAGAATATATACCACAGAAAACTGAAACGAAAAACAAAATCAATGTTAATAAAAAAATCAAAATATTGGCGTAATTGGCAGTAGTGAATTTGACAGCATTTTAGATTATATAAAGTATTATTATAATATACAGGGTGCAACGAATCTCCAACTGCCAGTGCTGTCGATCCTGCACTGCATGCTGTACTACGTGGAGCTGAACGCTCCGGCCGCTCAGCCGGTCAATGCGGACTTGCTGCGGGCCGTCGCCAAGTTCATTGACGTACGTATCCGCAGCTTAAGCATTAGCGCAAGATTTCAGCCTTTTTATATGTCAGATATCGACAGACGAGCATGAGGTTCACTTGATGGTAGGTGATACCTCAGCCACAGAACATCAGCAGTGACGTAACTAGGTGGACAAGGGCCCCGGTGCAGAGAGGAAAAAAATATCGCAATAACAAACGAATCTTTCCTCTTTATAAGCTCTTTCCAAAGCCCAGGGTGCCCTCTCAGCTTTAGGGTGATAGCTACGCAACTAAACATCAGTCAATGATGCGCTGTCGACCTACTGTTTTACTTCGAGCATTCGGAGCCTTCTAGACTTACAGACGTTTACGATACATATACATATTTGGCCGACATTTAGTAGAAGCGAAATTAATTGCAGTTGTTGTGATGTCCCAATAAAAAGCGTTAGGTGAAATGTGTATCTATGAAGATACACTTACGAAAATCTACCTTACGTTGATGAACGTAACATACTATCTTTGCACCTGACTTAAAATAATAACTGAATTTGTACTCAAGAAGACAATCTTGTTAGTGTCTAGTTTTTCTGTTGTCGTTTGGCATTACAATTATTTAATACTGTTCATATCACATCTTATTATATGAAAGCTTTCTATGATATTTCTATAACAGCAAGACGGCAACAACTATAAGGAAGCGATGAAGATTCTCAAGCTAGTGGTGACTCGCTGCTCCACCCTGGTGGTTCCACCGCACTGGGAACACGCGCTCGACCCACTCATACACAAGAAGGTATAGTCTTTTTTTTTTTAACTATTATGAGTAAGTGTTTGGATACTGTTTCACCTGGTGGAAAGTGATAACGCAGCCTAAGATGGAACACGCTTACTCATTAAAAACCTATGCACACTTGCTTTGAAGCGACCCAGATTATAACTCGGCGGGAAGATGGACGCCGGCAGGGAGTTCCATTCCTTACAGGTCCTTATAATAAAAGACGATGTGAATCGTTTTGTACGACTGTGAGGGATGTCGATTACATAAGGATGGAGGCCCAACCGGTGTCTGGTCGTTCGGTTGTAAAAAGGTGATGCCGGTATAAGTTGGTGTAGTTCTTCAGAACACTCTCCGAAATATACTCTGTAGAGGACTGACTTGAACTTGAACGAACTTGAGCTTGATAAAGGTTTAATAGCTGTTCTGATGTAAAATACTGCCTGACCTTAGCTAATATGTCGAGCTTTTTTGCTGCCGTGCCCGCCTTTGACTCGAGAAAGGTTTTAAAATTTAAATCTGAACTGAGCGTAAGACCTAACAAGTCCAGTCGATCAGTAACCTTAACAGGTACATCTCGGAAGGTGGGAGTCAAGTTGAAAGGACTCTTTTTAGCACTAAACAAACACGCCTGTGTTTTGGAAGCGTTAAATTCTTTACCGATGTGTTGTGACGAGAGATCATTGGAATGAAAGGCACATACACGCATATCAATAGCATTATTGTCACTTAGTGAGGCAAGGGAAGGCATATTTCGGAATATTTTTACCTGATCAATTTTTTCTTTTCTTTTTGAGGTGTACCGATATCAGTGACTTGTCCTACTGACATAATATATTCATAAGGAATCGCACCTGGATCTCCGGTGCTAAACCAAATACCCTGTTAATGGTGTTCATTAAAAATATTTTCCTTACATCTGATCTTCACTCAGTAGAACCGAGATATTATTTTATTAATACCTATTATAGCTTTCATGGTAAGACTAATCATTTTATATGTTCCTGTACCTTTAAACTTCCACCTAAAAGTCTCTTATTTCTTTACAAAAAGCTGTATAAAAAATCCTAGTCAACCAGGCTTATGTAAAAACGTTTTTATGTATGTATTTTATTATTTTCAGGAACTCCCGGGTCGCACCATGGACTTTACGTTTGACCTTTCCCAGACGCCTGTCATTGGTCGCAAGTACTTACCGAAGGGGAGCAGTCAGCCCCCCACCGGACCTAGCTCCCTCTCTAATGCCTCATCTGCAACGCTTGATAAAGGTTTTTTGTCAATATAATAATAATCATATTATGCAAAGTATCGCTTTTAAAGACCAACTTCGATGAGATTTTTTTTAAATAGTCGCCACAAAAAAATTATTTAAATTTCATTGTAATATAGTTCAGTGCCAGAACTTAAATCGTGCCTGCAAAGTGTTACTGACATCCTTTGCTACTTTCATAACCTCTTCTTTTTTTGAAAATGGCGGTATGCGGCCTCGTATTAATCGCTCACTTTTCCCGGCTCGATAATGATGTACTATTATTTCCTTGTAACATGTGTATGTATGTATGTTCAGGCTCGTCGTCCGGCTCGGCGTCGACGGTGGTGGGCGCGGAGGCGGCGGCGGCCCCGAGCAGCGCGCCGCACTGCGTCGCCTCCCCGCGCCGCTCGCTGTCGCTGTCGCCCGCCGACGCGCTCGCCAGCGGCTGGCGCAGGCCTTGGATGTCGCAGGTCTCTATACATCTACTGGATGCCTCACTCCTCTACTGGGGTCGGAATATTAAATAATACGTCGGTCACTACATAAGCGTTGTCTTGTACTTACAAAGTTTTTACTTTTTTTCGATGTAATGACCTTCAGCAGATATACAAGCCTTCATACGCTCAAACCAAGTGGCAAAAGTATTTTTCCAAAAGGACTGTCGGGTATAAGTACGAATTTCTTCATACGCTCTTAGGTGCTTTGGACTGCTTGAAAACTTACGCTCTTTTTACTGTTTCTGGACGTAAGGGAACATAGAAATGTCACATGACACTAAGTAAGGACTGACTAAGGAGGATGACTGAGCAATTTTATTTTAGATTCCTCGAGAATCTTCGACGAAAATTATATAAAATAATGATGTCAATATCATGTCGTGTAAATTCGGCCATCACAGTAGTTTATTTATTTTTTTAAAATTTAGGAATTACGCGTGTCAAACATCAACTTATAGTGATCTAATGAACTGAAGTTTATTATCAAATAAGTCTCAACTTGCTTCGATCAGACGTACGACAAAACTTATGTAGCGCCCTACGTACAAAATATGCAAAGTAAAGATTAATCAGTTGTGTTTGTTAACAAAAGGTTTTTTGTTTCAGAGTCGCGTGCGCGAATGCCTCGTGAATCTCCTGACGACTTGCGGTCAGCGCGTCGGACTGCCGAAGAGTCCTTCCGTAAGTGTCCCTTCTCCAGCGCCCAGTGTCTAGAGATTTTCAGCGTCTAGAGGTTTCAGCCTCTACGGCGAAACCATGTAAATAATATTATTAATAGTTAATACCGCTATACCAAGTATATGTATAATAATGTTATACCAAGTTTACATAATATTATGATGTTGTAAAAGATCCGTATAGAAATGGAGATTATAGAATCTTAGGGAATCCATGAGGATTTCGCGAAATTTCTGGTGTTCTGCTCTATTACACCTTTTTACTAAAACAATTCAGTTATGTGACAAACTACTTATTTACTTACCTAAGCTTCAAAACTTCTCAGATCCAAGCCTGTATTCGTGGGTGCGACCCAGTCGCATGGATCGTATATTATTTTTCTCTGATATCCATCCTTTGAATTCTCACTAGATACCATTTAGTAAGATAACGTATGACTTATAGTATATACTGTGCCGTATCGTTAGATTGTTTCAAAAGTAAGATATTCGACATCTATAGTTATTTCGCGAAATTCCTGGTATCCTCATACCCCTCCGACAGATATACTCTCATTTTTGGTATTTTTCAACAAATTTGGTAAAACACTCCCAAAAAGATATCTAGCAAGGAACAGAGACCGATGTTGCGTAGAGTACTGTCAGCGGGCTATATTAGTGAATAATGTGTATATTTCTATCCATCGCTGCGTTTAGGACGATTTGTTAACCACTCTGTGCTCCAAGGTAACTGTGAGGTGTACTAAATGTTATCCACGCTTCGACACTGCTCTGGTGTGAAAAGGTTTCGCATACACTCATCGCATTATGACACTCAGGGTGTTCACACACGCTTGGCTTGCAACGGTTGGCTCGTATCCCAACACGCACTCTCAAGCAAGAATCTAGTGTTGAGAATTGTCAATATTCTTCATACAAACGCTTCTAAGTATTTTGGGGAAAACTTTAGATACATAGAGTATAGGAGATAAGATAGACAGGAAGTCATAAAACAACTGAATACTGTATTAAAATACACAAGTTGTATGCAGTATTAACTGAAAAACCAAATTTATTAATTTATATAAATATTATGAAGTATTTTTATAATAGGTAAGTTTTTACATCAAAGAATATGTTTTGGTCTCAGAAATAGCATAAAAATAAATATTTGAGAAAAGGCAGAAAAGGGGCGATATGTAACTTTTACATAAATTAAACAATTTAATTATATATATTGACGTTTTAAGGTATTTTACAACAAGCGTGGTAACGTGTACTCGCGTTAACACATAAATGACAATATTATACATCTTATCTCTTCAAAACTAGATTCATGCTTAAATCGAGTCTTGGAATGCGATCCGTTCATTAAGGCTCCCGTGATCTGATTGATGTTCACTTTAGACGCCATCTAAACCCTATAGTTGAGCTTTATTTGTGTTTAGTAACGTTTAATTGTATCAAATAAAACGGTGACATACGATATATTTAAGAGGTGTTCTTAGAAGTGTTCCTTTCTAATATTATTAAAATATAGTTGATGTAGTTGTACACGTTATATGTGGATAAAAAATTATCATAGAATACTCCTAAAATTAATAAGTATAATTTACATAACAAATTATCCTCTTGTGCATTGACTAAATGTACACTAAGTTGATTAATGAATGCTGCTGCGTGTTTTATAACTGCACAAATGATAATAATTTACACTTTGATTATGAAAAAATTAAGTTAAATGTATTTACCATTCACTACAAGAAATAGTAGTTGAACCAAGCTATAGTAACTAGACATCATTGCCAGTAAGTATCGCAATACGACGTCTGTGTGTGCCTTCTGTTTATTCGGTAGCGTAGTCGTCGGTTGATAGATATGATTGCTGTGGTAATCATGTGCTTTACGTATAATATCCATTATGTGTTCAGGTGATCTTTAGTCAAAGCTCGGAACTGCTAGAAAGAGAGTCGTCGATGGCGTCTTCGTTGGAGGAAGTTTCTGGCACACCGGGCAATGAGCCGTCTGGTGGCGCACCGCCGACTGACCACTTCGGAGTCTTCAAAGACTTCGACTTCTTGGAGTATGAGAGCGAGAGTATTGAGGTGAATCAATCTACAGTAAAAGTTATATAAGACAAAGGATGTAACCTATACTGTATACGATGGTATTTGAAATCTATCTTTAAACAATTACGTAAAGTTTGTTTATTCCTAAGCCAGTTTTGATTACGTTTTGGATTTGTCCATAAAATTAGGCACTTAATCTTCAAAGTTTTTGAACGAATAATTACTTAAAACAATTCAGATAAAAAGATACAAAAAAATAGGTAACAAATTATAACTAAAATCATGTTGACGGGTATATGTGTAATGTTGACGGAGCGCCGGGCTTTTGGCCTTGTATCGTGATCCCGATAATGCTATCAGGCATTATCCGACACGAAAAAAATTCTCATGGAAAATAAAAATCTGAATTTAAGTATTATTTAGTAATTCTGAATAATATATTGACACACTTACATATGTACACAGTACATATAATTTAAAAAACGAAACAAAACTATCGCTTTTAAATAAAATACTGTATACCGGATTAAAACGCGATTTAAACAATATAAATAATAAATCGCGTTTTAATCCGGTATACAGTATTTTATTTAAATGTGTGATACTCGCGTTAATAAAAGACAATATTAAAACTATCGCTGTTATATAAAAAATAAACTAAAAATATAAAAATATATAATTTAATAGTTTTTAGAAATGTTGCAGTGTGGTGTAGGTATAGAGTATAGAGGACGGTTGGTAGTATCGGTTGATACTGGGAGTATGTAGATGTAATAGTGTCGGTATGTGCAGGGCGAGAGTTCGGACAACTTCAACTGGGGCGTGCGTCGGCGGCTGCCGAGCGAGGAGCGCGAGGAGCGCGAGGAGGGACTCGCGCGGGAGCGGTGCGCGCCCTCCGCCGAGCGGCACCACCACAGGCCGGTAGGTACACTACATCTTGTACGGTACAACTACTACGGTGGTTGAAATGCACTTCACGATGCTTCGTTACCCAGTCGGTATTTCGATAATTTCCCCACCCGTTTATTGCCCCAATTGAAGAATAAACATATAGAAAATTATAAACAATCCCTTTGAACTCGTAACCCTTGAACCTAAACAAAAACAATGCTGATGCAATGGTTCTGTATTCGTTCCCATATTAGTTGACATAAATGTATCTGTACAATAAACCAAGAAAATAAATCGTGTTTATTTTAGAGTTCCGAAGTCCCAAAGGCGTCTATATAGTTATGAACATATACTCCGGATCCATGCTTATTAAACTATCAATAAATAGAATAAATATCGACAATAATGTCTCAGGCTGGCCACGAGGACTCGTCCGACGAGGAGGGCGGCTGGGAGGAGGGCGGCGGGCGGGGGGAGGGGGACGGCGCCCATGACCTGGCGCTACGCCCACGGGCGCTCTCGCTGTCGAGCGCCTCCAGCGGCGACCAGGAGGGTGAGGCTATTGAATTGACTCCGTAGCTGACTAACAGGATAGTATGCGCGTTGCTTCTAGCACAGGAGGTTCCGGGATCCATTCCCGGGGGTAAAATATAATAAATAAAATAAGGCAGGGAACAGCACCCATGCCTCACTAGGGCGGTTGGCAATTCAATGGCAGTTGTCTTGTATACATCAGCTGTATTAGATGTAATCCATATCTCTCGAACAAACACTTCGATCGATTCAATAAGCTGCTTATTCGCTAGCGTTCAATAAGGGCTCTTCATCATCGTTAGGTATTAATATAATACGTTGAATGTAATATTTTAATAAAATATTGCGCACGTTACTGTTATATATTTATTCATGAAGCATTTCAATTTTTTAACTAATCTGTGTAAAAAAAATCTAAAGCGTCTGTTATTCTTATATTAACGGATACGATTTCCAGCTAAAGACAAAGTAAAGTACAATTTAAGTATCGTCTTTATTTTATCAAAATCCTCCGTTACTTTTAAGTTGTATAATATAACATTACTTTAAGATTGGGTCAAGAAGGAACTCTTGTCTCACTTGGAAAATTCACCATTTGTAAAATTGATATTAGCGTACCGAAATATAAATGATGTTATATTCTTAATACACCAGTTCGTAGGCAACTATGCAAAAGGAACTCACACAAGTGAGTTCCTTTTGTATTTTATTGACTCTTTTTCTGTCTATATAACTCCTCCCACGTAATAAAAAAATTAAATAGCTGAATTATTTTATAATAAATACTAAATTCGTTATAGGTTATTCTTAGATAGAATGTAATGTTGTTAGCTATGCTAGGAGAGCGTGGCGAGTTGACGCCTGTGCCGGGCGCTATGCGCGACGCGTGGCGTTGCTCGGTCGCGGCGTTGCTGCGTCACGCTAGCCAGCTGCCGCCGGTCACGCTCGTGCATCGACTGCATACTGTGCTCAAGGTTCACACATTATAATAATCTTTATTTCAGCTAGTATGATTATCAGCTGTTTTCAGCTGAAATTAAATCCCACCAAAAACATGTTCATGTAAAGTAACGCCAAGACGAATAGGTACATAATATTATACCTGCACTGTAAAAATGTTATCAGATCTTAAGGAGACTCAAGCTCCTAGCTCTACACGCCCTAGCCTAATACCCTCTCTCAAGATAGCGTAGTGTTCTGAGTGAATACTAGTCTTAAGTTCTCTACAAACCTCTCTTTCTTTTTTTTTTGTTAATTATGGACAGACGGGCAAGAGGTTCACTTGATGGAAGGTCAGCCAAAGAACATCAGTGTTCGGAAATCCATAGACTGAAACCGAAACGCGCAATGTGCACTTCACGGTTTTTTCATCTATGTACGTTGGTAACGTTGGTTCGTTACCCGGTTGGACTTTCGATATTCCTCCCACCCGATCAATGCCCGAACTTACGAGATATGGGGAAAACATGCTTACAGAAAATTAGAAACATATCGTCCCGGTGGGATTCGAACCCACGACCCATCGATGCGTAGGGCAGGTGATCTACCAAACGCCCCAACGAGCCCGTCAAAATGTGTGGATTGGGCGTTTCGTTACCCAAGGACCTATTGGTGCCCTGCGATTCCGTTGTCTCGTCTTGGCGGGGGCATTGCCGTGCCCTCGCCATTATCATCTAAAACCTTGTATCCACTTGTAACCGCTCAAGTGGTGACGCCTGAGCAGGCTCGACCCGAACAAGCACAGGCGTCTCGCCTGAGCTCAAGTGGATACAAGGCTGAGTGATGTCGCACAGGAGGTGACAGCGAAGACGATATCGGTGTGCGGCGAGGGCGCGCTGGTGTCGGGCGGCGGGGGTGAGCTGGGCGCCGTGCTGGAGCGGCTGGGCAGCGAGGAGCCGCCGCTGCTGTGGTGCGCGCCCGCCGTGGCCGAGTGCGCGCGCGTGCGGGACGCCGTGCGGTACGCCGCGCTCGAGATCAACGAACACCTCGAGACCTACTTCGATCGACTCGAGGTCAGTTGGATCCGCATACACATAGGGACACGTCACTGTGATTTGCACTCATGTAGCGGGTAGCCATACCAAGAATATATATAATATATAAAAAATAATGAAACATATTAATAATACCTATCTACAATGATTTGTATCATAATGTCTCTAAAAACATTTAGAGTCATGGACATTTCTTATGAGATTATATATTTATATTTAACTAGCGACCCGCCCCGGCTTCGCACGGGTAGTAGAGCATATTATGCCTACATGTTTTTTCTGTCGTAGGGTGATGATCGTCAAGCGAGTCCCGTCATATCGGTGTATGAAACACGCTTGAATTTAGATATTTTCACGAGAATTAATTTTTGCGATAACTCCTAAGATATTCATTTAATTTATATGCTGTAAAAGACTATAACAATGTGTATGAAATGCTTAAGATAAGTAACGTATTAATTTAATATTGTGATTAAGTATTCTTAAATTTTCAAATTTTCCGCACAATTTTCTTATTTTTTTCTTTCATAATGACCTTATCCTGACAATAACAAAAACACAACGAAAAAAGAATTAGCGAAATCGGTCCAGCCGGTCCGCCACTGCCTTAAAATTAATAATACGACAAACTTGGAGTAGAAAAACACAATATAATTTATAAGCCATGTTACCACTAGCCATTGCTAGTGTGATAAATCATTCGTCTTAAATATATCAAACTAAACATCAATGGATCCATAAGGATCCCAATTTCTACCTACATAAGTCACAAGCAGAAAAAAACAGACCAGATATCATAAATTGGCTTCTTATAAGAGAAATCAAACAAACCCGAAATATCTATCTTGTATTGAACATCACTCAAATTTTTTTTTCAATTTTCTATAAGCATAATAACTTTTTCAACTTATACATTCAAGCAGTCGTGGCCGAGTGGTTAAGGCGTCTGACTCGAAATCAGATTCCCTCTGGGAGCGTAGGTTCGAATCCTACCGGCTGCGATACATTTTTGCATTTTGTTCCTTTTTTTTAAACTTTTACAGTTCATCTTATTGTTTTAAAATTAAAGAATTATTTATATTAGATTTATAAACTAATTTAATCTGATCATTTTGATTATATTATAAATTAAAAAAAAAATTATAACAATATTGTGTATTAAATTTACCTTCTAACATTTATGTATTTTTTTAATTATTTTCAATGTTTATAAATTAAAGACGAGTGCAATGCGCATGTCTGGAAGCCTTAGCCTTCGATCAATACTGCTCTGTCTAGATAGAACAACGTTGCACCAGAGAAAATATTATTGTATTAAAATAAAATAAGAGAGGATAGACGATGATAAAATATAATTATATCGTCCTCATTATCAATTTATCTTTGAAAATAACGTCACATTGTGAGAAATACAAAAAATATGTTAAGTACTTTATAGGTATGTGTGGAAACAGTTCCAATTATTGCCGGGGTTTTCAAACGATTGCGGTTTAGTCACAAGTGTTCCTGTGAAGCTTGATCATTGCTTCACAAGAAACCATTTTAAAAATATAATATTAATATCAACATAAGTATAATATTACCTTTTGTCCGCTCGAATAGTTCATTCATCTTATAAAATATAGCAGATAATTGGCAAAATAATGTTATATCTTGGAAATTTTCTGGAATCGTCTATTTTGTTTTAATTAATATATTTCGTAGGCAAACAATAACTTGGAGAAAAATTAGAAAAACATGAGCTTGGATTTTGCGCCCTTCATAATTATCGTTAATTTATCTCGTTACTGAGGCCTCATTATACCATTCTAAGAACTGTTTACTGCTCATTCTAACGATACAATAAGGTATCGTTAATTGGCAATTCCTAAAAATATCTATCGAGTAAGTGAAGTATACAAGGTGCATGGTGAACATTAATGTTTTGTCTACTTTCTAATTAATGTTATTATTTTCTATATTTCTCGTAAACTGAAAATATACAAGATTTATTCAATCTTGTATGTATTATTGTGATAAATACTTGAACGTTCAATATGTGTTTTCAGAAGATTTATATAAAATTATAATATTATTATTATTAATTATATTGGATGTATGACGTATTAGATGGAATACATTGCGTTTCAAGGGTTGCATAAATTCCACCGAAACGAAATTACAATATTCTGTAAACTTTACGTCTGGTCAATTGATTATTCGTTAAATATGAAGCCCGGAACCGTGTTTACCATTGCACCTCTGATTGAGTAGGGCTACTATAAGTTTTGGTTTCTCACAATGGGGCAAAATTTCACTGATAAATTTTTCTTTACAGGCTTGTAGGTGAGCAGTCCCTGTGCCCTGTCCGACCGTTAAATTATTTAAAAGTAATTTTACTGTAGATATAAGCTCTGGCGGTATACGAATGAGGATCGATGATTTTTGAACCCAGACTGCAAAAATCCTACTACTAAATCTTACAGGGAACAATTGAAGCATATGAAATGTTGTGTTGCAGACGCTGGAAGTGTCCCGTAGCGCGGAGGAGACGGGGCGGTGCCTGTACAAGTTGATCTTCCAGCTGCTGCTGCTGCTCGAGACCAACAACAAGATGGTTGTCGCGGTGTACCACGCAGCGCTCGACAACAGGGTACGCACCACCCAAGTGGTCTATGTCGACCACCAGAAGTCCACAACAACGATACACTACATTCGACGGGTCCCAAAAACAAAATCGTATCTGTGAAATAGTTTATTTGCAGATGATACGATTTTGTTCTTAGGACCCGTCAATATACAGATAATAAAGTAAATCTTTTCACTGTACCAGCTGTTTCATATATATTTGATGTTGATGAATTTGCAAAAAAGTAATATAAGGTATGTAGGGTTTAGCTGAAAATAAAAATGATAAAAGGTAGAAACAAAAGAAACAATTAAGGGACTTTGTTTATAAAAAAGAATAAAGTTATCAATTCGTCGCATCATGACGCGTAGAATTTTATGGGAAATACTTTATTTGTCTGAAATAAAAATATTATAATATACCCGGATATACGAGTCCCGGAAAAAAATCGTTTATATTAACCTGTCTCCATATGTCCTTGGAAATGCATTCGTGGCTTTATAAATGCCGTTTGCAGAATGTCTTCCTCCCTATCGCACAAACAGTTGTATAACGAGTGGTGTTGCAATGTGCGCCAGGGTGTGGAGATGAGTGCGGCGGTGAACAGCGTGCGGGCGGCGCTGCTGGCGCACGCGGGCGACTCGCCCTCGCCCTCGCCCTCGCTCTCCCCCTCGCCGCACGACGACGCGCGGCTGCTGCAGCTCATACAACGGCAGAGGTGACCGGCGCACACACACACACCACACATACATCATATACACACCACACACACACCATATACACACCACACACACACATTACGGAAGGAGTCAAATCCATACGGACATGCCACTAACGGACCTACCTACTCATGCGATCATAATTGTTACAAAAGCCATTTAGTTTAACATTTACAAAATTATTAGTATGTAATTGCCAATATTTATTTAAAGATAGTGAAATAATATTTACGGCCGACTATCAGTCATATTAAGGTATTCATAAAAATGTTGTGTTTCTATTTATAGAAAAGGATAGATATAATAACAGACCTTTTTTCGTTGTTGGTCTTAACAGCGGATGTAGGTACAATAACTATATTATTTAAAAATATCCAGGTAAGTAGCGTCCTCTTTTGTAGACAGGCAAAATAGCTTTTCCCTGCTAGATGGCGTTTCTGTGTGAGGCTCCTCTTAAAGGATATAGCAGCTATTCCTAGCAGCAGGATATTTCTCGCTAGACAGTGTTGTAGAATATATTATGTTTACATTTACTGATTAATTATAAATAATATTAATAACACATAAACTTACGGCTCCTTCAGCGCCCTCTCTCCTGAATATTGAGTATCTAATTATTATATTTGAGCCATCTGGTGGTATAAGTCATAATTATTATGAGTATATTAATCAGCATTGGACTCAAATACTTATTTTTGGACTTAACTCTCTTATGCTTGAATTCGCTGCACATCTCTGTGTTAATTATTGTTACGCTAGGTAACTCTTGATAACCGACACACTAAATAATAATATTAAATCTGTTAAATGTTATTAGAGACTAAATTGTGTTACTTTTTATATATATATGTACATATCCACGATATGTGTCCTTATAGATGGGGCGCGGCGTTGTGTCTGGTGCGAGAGCGGAATGCGGAGCGGATCTTGGAGCGCGGCGAGCTGCCCGAAGATGACGTCACCAGCCTGCTGCATGTCTACTGCAAGGGGCTGGTTCAGGCACACCCAGGTACTGTAGCTTGCCTATATAAATTATACATATGTATCTACATGCTTCTTCTTCAGCCTGTATCTATCCACTGCTGGATGTAAGCGATTGTAGTATATCCCATACTTTCCACTTCCATTGCCATAAGTGACGGGAAAGTTATCCCAGACCATCACATCAGCGTGTCGGCAGCCTTGTATGAGAATCCTGGGCTGGCAGTGTGACAGCTACCGAACGCTATGTTGCAGATATGGTGGCGATCACGCGGCCGGTGAAGGAGCTATCTCAGAACCTCTCGTTCATGATGGAGAGCCTCTACAAGGTGTCGGTGGCGCTGCAGCGGCAGGAGTTCGTGTGATGTGGCCGCCCGCCGCCCGCTGCCCGCCGCCCGCCGCCCGCCGCCGCTCGCGGATATGACGCCAACTGTAACACTTCGATTCGATGCCCCTATACTTAGATGAATTACTTTGAGTTGCGTTTAGATAAATTTATTTAGCTTATGTGAATCGTAACTTATTTTATATTAAGATCTTGGTAGATTAGCGCTGTTTCTAAATAACCTTAGCATCGTCTGATTTAATACTCGCTTACGGATGTGTCTACGGACCGCATCTCTCGTGGTCGCTCCCCGCTGGCTGTAAATAGCTTACAGTATTATATACTTAAATAATGTTGCGTTTATAGTACAGTTTGTTTATTAAAAAATAAGTGTTCATAGTTCAAATTATTTATTAGTTTTATAAAGTATGCCTCGTTTGAGAGGTGCATGTTTCAAAACAAATTATATATTATTATAGATGAAGAAATATGAAAAATTTAAAATATTTAAAAAATCTACAAAGATTACCTGTACAAATTTGGCGCTATTCTGGATACTTGATGTCAGAAATTTATTTTTGATTTAAGACAAGCTCTTTGAGATATTCTATAATTCCAAGCACAGTACTCAGTAGTAGTGATCGATTAAAGTCAGGGCTTACTAGTATATTTCCGGTGATCGTTTAATATCTATAAATCGATATACATCTGAATTCAGTTTATATTCTTTTTAGTATATTTAATGTTGTATCACACTCGTGTTTTCACGCAGACGATGAGAACATCAATCGCACTGAGCATGTAGTTAATAATTGTGTACAAACTAGTGATGTATCGGATATCCTTATCCGTATCCGTATCCATGTATATCAGAAGGAGATCCGCATCCGTTTATTTTTTAGCCATCTTTCACCTTATTAATTTTCAATACATAGATGAAATTCTATACATAGGTGATAACTTAGAAATTAAAAACTATTAAACTCCAATTGACTATTTTTTATTTTTAAAAAGTCACATATTTGGCATAAAGATATGTCGAACTAAATAAATAAATATATTCAAGGTCACTCAACACCGATTGAATAAGAATGTGAAGATTACCCGCGGATCTTGACACCAAATATCCGTATTCGAATCCGTATCCGCAGATATACATTTTGAACGATCCGACACATCACTAGTACAAACGCAGCAGTTGTGTTCATGTGATCAGTTTAGTTAGTATAGAAGCCAGTCGCGGGCCGGCGCAAGTAGCTCATAATTTAAACACTCATTTATATGACAAGTAACTGATCTCAGTAAGGGTATGTGTCGCACGCGGTTCTGATATATTTGTACTAGCACTTTCATTTCTCTCTAAATGTAATATCAATTTTACACGAACTTCATATTTATATTGATATTAACAAGAACTAAAATACCAACACTGATTTAAAGGTTCCTTACTAGTTATTAGCTAAAGCACCAGTGCATAAAGAATGTAAACTGATAACTAGCAACCGAATGTACGGAACCAAATAATGTCAACTCATTATTAAACGATTATGTATCGTAAGCTTTCCAATAGATTCTATTAATTATAGTTAATAAGTCTGTAGTCTCTCGGCACTTACTTTTGACCGCAAGTAGAAAGCTTTCGTTGCTTTGTACTTCAAAAGTCAGAGAAACATAACTCGACTTCTCAGTAATACTCCTTTGTTTTTTCCTGCCATATTTATGTTGTCGCTAAGCGATATGGTTTATCTATGTAATTAAATGTATTGCTTAGGGACCTGGAACCAATGTGTAAGATTTAAATACCCATTTATATCATTTAATACTCTTTATATAATATTTTAGCCAATTTTTTGTGCGAATGAATTGTGCTCCGAATGTTTTGGTCAACGTAGTCGGTTAACATACTGGCTTTGCGTTCGATTTCCAATGAAATCTCATAAAATTCTTGGTTTACTTTTTAAGAAAGTAACCCAACAACCGTTAGCTATTCTATAATCTTTGAAAATTTTCATTCTACCTCGATAGTGGATTTAAAATGGATTCTAACCAGTATGGTAACAAGATTGTGTTTATTTCTTCCAGTATTATTTGCTTCAAATAATCAACAGTATGTTATAATTTCCTACTATAAGTTTTTTCCTACTAAAATATTGTTACATCTTTGTGAATATCATGTCAATTGAAATATTAGAAAAATTGTGAATTAAAGTACTAATAAATATTATGCGTACAAAAAAATAATTTATTTCTAGATTCCGTCAGATGTCTTAAGGACCTTATTCTAAGGCCTTAATCAAGTCAAAATCTGTTCGAACTATCGTAATGTCAAATTTACATGGTAAAAAAATGATTTGACAAGTCTTAAAACTAGAATCAAGCCTGAGTAGTCTTTGAATAAGGGCTCAATATCAAATGTGAGCCCTAGCACGAACGACTTGCGATAAAGTGTTCGTATCGTCGAATTTCTCATACAACTGGCACATTGACGATATTAATATTTTTTTGGAAGTCGTTCGAGCTAATGCCTCTGAACTTCCAAATACTGGGTACTAAATACACAATGGGTTTCAATTTTACAGAAGAGCAGATTAAATTCTGACAATCCCCAACTTACTATTTTAAGAGTTGAAATTATTTAGTTACATATGAAGAAAAACTATTTTGGATTTTTTTGTAGATACGTTCATCTGGTAACTGGTACCGCGAAATGTAAGCGGCCTTTGAAATATAACCAAAAGTCCGACTGCGAGAGCGGACGTTTGTATTATTTTTTGATACTGATGTACGATCGAGTAGCGAAATAAAATAAGAATGTATCAATGAAGTTTATTCATTCGGTTTCTACATTACAATGCAGTATTAGAATGTTACAAATCTATATCAACTCATAATTATTATTGATGAAGTAACAGACAACTTATTCATTTTATTCCTTGGGTTACCATTTAAAATTATTTTGTTATAACTACATTGAAAGAGCAATTTGAACCACGCGCAATAAGTGCTCGGTTCATTTTGGTTCGAAAGTTTGACTGCCTTACAACGCAGTAGACATATAGATAGAAATGATACTTTCAGAATAGAATTTCTATACGTAATCAAACGGTCACTTGACTCAATAGCATTATCTACAATAATATTAACGAACAAGTTATAAAGACTGTAGAAAGATTTTACATCACAAAGTTTGCTAAAATAATACTCCTGAAACCTCTTGTTTACGAAGCTGCGACAGTCAACGATATTCCACGAAGTATAAGCCTTTGAACATTCAATTATAATTGAATCTAACAAAAAAATATATAATGGACGATATTTAGCTGGGTTTGTGTTCAATATACTTTGTAGAAAACCGCTTTCAACTTAAAAAATGTGTTAGTTAAATAATTCTGAGAAGTATTAATAAAGTAATAATATCTAGTATTATTTAAACACATCAATAAATATTAAAAACAAGAGAAATTGGCTAAGCTACACAAAATGAGAGTTACAGGTGACTGTATAAGGCCCACCTTCAGGTGTTCAGTACTCGCTATTAGTACAAGCGCTCTAGTGCGTTGTACTAATATGACCGAATACTCAAACGCTAATCAACATTAAGATTTACTTAAAAGTATCGCTGTTACTTACATTCAGATATATTATTATATATACATTACGTGAGAGCAGTGGTGTAGTTAGGTGGACAAGGGCCCCGGTGCATAGAAATCATCGCAATCACCTCCCCTCCGGCTTTTTTTTTCAGTTACTACACAAAATTAATTGCAAATGATTACTAATCAAGGGCGCTTCCATTATCGGCGTTATTAATTCTTATTTAAAATCTTGAAAAAAATTAAAATACTTTTGAGAATTTTTCTAGCTTCAAGAGCTGCCTCCCCCTCTTTCCAAAGCTCAGGGGGCCCTCTCAGATTCAGGGCCCTGGTGCACTGTACCACTTTGCCCTACGATAGCTACGCCACTGCGTGAGAGACAGGTACAGTTTGAGTAGTTCTCAACCTTGATTACCGTTCCAACGTTCCGCCTCGAGCCGTGCCCCCAACGAGATAACGCGCGTGCGTGTGGCGCTTGAGGTTACCGATCTCTTTAAACATGTATAGTGTTTACAACAGGTCAGTGACGGAGAACATCGAGACATGCGTATACGACACATAGTAAAATGTAAAAGATAAATTTAACTAATAAATAAAAAAAATATATATTTTAGAAACATTATTTACAAAAACATTCCCAATATACAAATGCAAGAATATATTGCTCATTAATATTATGCCGTTGATGTCAATATTTGTAATATCTTGATAAAACCCTGCCTTCAACGAAATCCACACAAACGCTTTAATACAAAGCCCATATCACAATTCATTCATACTCCATTATTTTTGTATAATCGAATACATATTACATATACATATAAAAGTGTATGTTTCTCATACATTTACAAATTCCATTACAAATGTCGTGTACGTAAAATCAATAATAAAACTGAATTAAAACTAAAAATAATAATTATAGAAAATAAACGATATAAATACAACTCATTATTCAGATATAAACATAATAATAATGAAAGATAAATATTACACGCATCCGCGCGATGATAACTTATTTATTAATTTGATTGCTTGAATATTAATTTATTATTTCCAAATCGTAACGCACGGGACACATTTAAAACTTTAAACCTTTATGGGAATAAAATCAGTTAACACAAAATAGGTAGAGAGGTGTGTGTGTACCGAATTCTGAACATGATTGTGAAGTGATATAATCTGTGTGTAACGCACGAGATTTACAAAGCTGATTAATTAAATTGTATATAAGATATATTTTACTAGTTTTAAATTAAAATTGTCAAGTCTATCACAATTATTATAAATAGTTATCATATAACATAAATATAATTGAACGGTGCTTCTACACTACATCACCTACAGAAAACATAGCTTCCCACATATAGAACATCCCAAAATAGTTTATTGCAAATAAATAAACAACCGAAACAATAACAGTTCAAATAAAAGCGAGCTTAAGATATTAATATTATTGATACAGATCGGGATATTCTATATAAATTGATCTAATTATATTCACATCACTGTATTCTTATTACATTTCTTATCGTTACGAATGACGCGACGAACAGGGATATTTATATAGATCGATTAATTGCTATACTTCAAAGCAATTGAAACCATGAACCAATATCTTTTCAAAATAACCGCAATTTGTTGTTAAAATACAAAGCACCGTTGTATCTAATGAGCTTGGATGGAAGAAGTACGCTAGTAGAGGTACAGGGGTTCTAGTTGAAGAGAACGGAGTTGGGATCCTCGTTGTCCATCTGCTTCACGTGTCTTAGCACGTCTTTCTTAGTGATGACTCCCAACAGTCGCCTGAAATATATAAATACATACATGTTACACAACTCGGTGATGTCAAAGGATCATTCCATAGTTTAGGCTCCGTTACAATTGTAACTGAACGTTTGTTCGTTTCGGGTTCAGGATATTCATATACAAAATATCACCAAATAGTCAACTGAAAGTGAGACCGGCACAAAGGACCAAAAAAAGTAATATTTCAATATAGTAGAGTTGAGTGGTAAGTCTGAAGGACAGTCTACGGTGGTTTAAGAATCGTTCGCTCCGGTCGCTGCCAGAAAATTATCTGAACCGCATCCTAAAGGATTTGTTCCTTGTGCCAATTTTCTCAATAGATTAACTATTCAACTTACCCATTATGTGTTACGAGCGTTTGTCGCAAACCGAGCTTGCGGAACATGTCAACGACGGTCTCCATGGGCGTCTGGTCGGTGACCGTGATGGGCGCCAGGTCGAGGATGCGCGTGAGGATCAGAGGAGGGGGCCCCGGAGGCAACGGTTGTGTGGGGCCCGCGAATATTACCACCGACTGGCTTGTGATGCCCTCCAGCGTGCGACGCGCGTTCGCTATACATTCACATTACTTCATTATGTTATATGAGAAGGGACATGGTTAAATAAAATAAAAAGAGATAAAAACAAAAAAATAATAAAGTTCCCTGCACGTGAATGGGTCGAATGGTAGAATACAGGATATGGGTCACCGACTCAGGATTATTTTGTGACATTAGTTTTAATTGTGTGAAATATTTTTTTTAATCGAAAAAAAAAATTTTAGTAAGCATTTTATTACACAGAAACCTATTCTTACTTTGATTTTTTTGACAAAACTGATCATAGGTTTTACATACATATAAATTATGCCTCTTTCCCACTCGTTTCCATGGGGCTATCCCCATGGGAAAGAGGTTAGGTGGGTATCACGGAATTCCATATGCTCCGATCCTTAGATACCCATGCTTATTTCGCTTCTTCCACTTTCATTAATTAATAAGTTTTACACAATCTTTTCCTTTTCCCTCATTTCACCCTCTCCACAAGCCCAAACCAAATGAATATGCCTTGTTCAATTCTTGTCACTACATCGTTTTACTCCACAACGAATTTCATAATTTCTTATTGTCTTTTAGAATCACTCCACACATATGTACTTCTCAATGCTCTAATTTCCACCCCTTATTTATCTTACTTTCAATATTATTCTGCCATACCCATCACTCACTTCCGTACCTCGAGGTTGGGACTAACACACCCTTATGCACTGCTAACTGTGCCTTTATAGCATTAGCATTTGGCTACTCATATACATATCTCCCAAACACATTGAACCCAGATATACAAATTCGTTCACTTGTATCACTTTCACTCTGTCAACCATAATTAATTAATTCATATAGAGTGAATGTTCACTCAACACTGTCATCTGCACCAGATGCGGGTTTTATGTCAACCTTCAATGGGTACCAGACACAAAATCACCTCTTTGTAAAGTTATTCAGTTATAGAAAGAAAATAATACAATGACTTGTACAGATTTTTTGCGAAAATGACTCACCGATAGCTAGGTTCAGATCCCGACGTAGCACAAAGCCGACCAAATACTGAGACTCTTTGGAGACGACGACCGGATATCCGTTGTGTTCGGTTTCCTTGAGCAGAGTCTCGACATCGTCAACCGTCATGGAGTCCTGCGTGATCACCGACAGCGTCTCGTTGCGTCTGCGCAGACGATAACATACATTGTATACATAAGTTGCTTCCTCTCTTCGAATCACTATGAGTAATGAATATTTAAGACAGTTTGTACAACTGAATCGCTCATTTACATACATTACACATATTTCCATAATTTCGCATAAATAATGCACATAATCGCATTTTGCACAGTATACACTTGCAATATTATTAAATTGAAGACAGTAATATAATAAAATATTGAGGCAAAATAAATATGTATATACCATCGCAGAGCTAATTAGACATAATAATTTCTAAAAAAATCAGCGGTTAGGCAGGTGCGTGAATATAGCTAGGCGACGATGCGGTGGGATATTGATATTATACTGTGTTATCTTTGTTGGTGAAAAAAATTACTAGACCACTTTATGAATCGACAGCTACGGGCTTCATTTACATTTAAAGTAAAATAATTTTTTTGACCTTATGTTTCGATGTGCGGGTTCGAATCCCGCTAGCATTTCATGTTTATAATATTCTGTTTACATGTTATCCCCACATATATAGGCCTTATGCCTTCGGTCAAAAAACGGAAGGGAAAAATGTCTAAATTCCGATCCGGTAAGGAAATATCGTTTATAGATGGAAAACCATCAAGTCTTGACGGGCTCGTTGGCGCTTTTGGTAGAACACCTGCCGTTCGCATCGACGGGTCGTGGGTTCGAATCCCACCCGGGACAACATGATTATAGTTTTCTGTAAACATGTTTCCCTCACATCTGGTAAATTCGGGCATTGATCGGGTGGGAGGAATATCGAAATTCCGACCGGGTAACGAACCACCGTTTATAAATGGAAAAACTGTGAAGTGCATATTGCGCGTTTCGGTTTCAGTCTATGGATTTCCGAATGCTCGAAGTAAAAATTAGGTCGACAGCGCATCATTGACTGATGTTCTGTGGCTGAGGTATCACCTACCATCAAGTGAACCTCATGCTCGTCTGTGGATATCTGTCATTAAAAAAAGTCGTATCTAACCATTAAAAATGTCAAGTAAAAAAAGTGTCATTAAAAAAAGTCGTATATATCCGAAAACATTTTAGCGAAGTTTATACTTCGCTAAAATGTTTTCGGATATAATTCGCTTTTTGTTAAAGGCCGGCAACGCATCTGCAAGTTCTCTGGTGTTGCAGATGTTCATGGGCGGCGGTGATCACTTACCAACAGGTGAGCCGTAGGCTCATTTATCTTCCTATATTATAAAAAAAAAGAAAGACAACATGCAATAATGTTAAATTGTCACTACACGCATATACTAGAATAATGACACAATATTTATTACAAACAACCCATTCTCTAATAATAACAACTATACAAAAATAATGGCTTAAGTACACTTTCTATCGTTTAGACTTTAGATGAATACTTCCAAATTGAATAATTACTTGCAGTCATCAAATATTATTTATATAGTTTTTTATTTAAATAACATACCTATTTACCGGATTAAAGCGCAAATTATTATTTATCATAACGTATAGAGTCCATTTCAGTAAACAAAGTTTAATCCTGTAAACAGATATTTTATTTGAACGTGTGATACTCCCTTTAATAAAAGACAATATTATGGTTTTATATTTCAAGAACAAGTTAAACAGTGTAAGAAGGTAGTAGTGATTATATCTGTTCCGCTAGCAGAGCAGAGCTAGAGGAATCTGTATAATATATGTGTGATATAATGAACAATAATATCGCCTTCTTTTGTGCAAATAACAATGATCGTATCGGGAGTCCCGGGTTCGATTCCCGCCTACGAAATACTCACTTGGGCTGCATGACGTCGGCGGCGAGCGAGGTGTGCTGGAACTCGTCCTTGCTGTCGAGGAAGGGGTACCCGTTGAGCGCGATGTGCGCGTCGTAGATGCCCTGCTTGCCGAGCGCGTCGCCCACCCACTTGGAGGCCATCGCGGCGGCCATCAGCGGCACGATGTAGCGCACGCCGCCCGTCAGCTCGAACATTATCACCACCAGCGACACTGCGCACACGCACACACACGGCATTACAGTCAGTGTTGCCGTTAACGAAACTAAAAGCCGGATATTCGCAAGATATACTTGCGAATATCCGGCTTCTAAAATGCACAAGTTTCCACTAAACTATTTGTAAATATAAAAATAACCTACCTATTTTAGGTATTAGGTATATAAAATCTATAAATAAAGACGTTTTCAAATAATATTTAAATTATATTAGTTACTAAAATGATGATGATGATGATCCTGTCCCAGCTACTGTCCCTTTTTTTACATATAATATGGCTATATATAAGCTTCCTCCCTCCTGTGGCACCTCTATTTATAATTTTAAGATTAACCCTTAACCACTGACGTGTAATTTTGTTACACTAACACTGACGTACGTATGTCATACGTACATAATTTTGAAGACGTTCTGATGCATTAATAGGGTGTAATTCTAGTGATTATTGTAATGCGTTTGTTAAAACATATTTAAATGAAATAGGGATTATAAAAAAAGTAGTTATAATATTCATAAAAATATTTGCCTTTGTGGTAATGTAATTTTTATAGACATTTTTTAAAAATCAATACAAAAATATTCTCTTACAATAGGAACTTGCTTTTTTGGTTAGTTCCCGCGCAAAATAAAGTTTAAACGAAAAACCGTTTAGATGACGTACCACATACGTACGTCAGTGGTTAAGGGTTAAATTAAATAGATATAAAAATTAAATAGTTACGCAAAGTTAATATTAAAGAGAGACAGCTTCATTATCACATAATGAAAAGTGAGATGAATCAATAAACGCATCAGTAACTTTTTCATCGAGAAATACCCAAGTGAAATCGAGTCGCTAGCGCTGCTTTTGTTTTTCTGTGATTCGACTCACTATCAATATTACTGAAGCGCAATTCATCTTGGTTGCTAACTAATATCTATCGATGCGCGAGATTCCACTAGATATTGCAAGAATTGCACTAGTTCTAGCGACAAATTCGCTAAAACGGCGAATTGGCCGCCGTACCCGTCATCCTGGTGACGCCGCCGAGCACGGCCGCCGCGCCCACCATCGCGTACAGGCCGGGGGTGATGCAGTCGTCCCCGCTCGAGCACTCGCCGGAGAACAGCCAGCTCTTCGGGTACTTGTTCGCGAGCTGTTCCACGCCTGGGACGCAACAAACTTAACGTGTATAGCGCATTCGGGCGAGAGACTTAATTTCAATATGAAAACTTAGTATTAGTATTTTTATTTTATTCAATATAAAATCATTGCCATAAATATATTATATATAGATTTCAGCGGCGGGAATCTCATACAAGCCCAAAAGCCCGGCTTACCAACAACTATAAAAAGAATAATAATTATATCCTTAACGTAATTAAATCAGTTATATTTACGAATAAACAGGTATTACGTTAAGGTCGGAAAGCCAGGCTTTTGGGCTACTATGGTGGTCCCGCCTCTGATACATATCAAGACGGTAGCGACAGAATGCAAAATCAAACCTCACATTTGAAAATTTTAGTAGTTAAATGAATTAAAAGCCCTAAGTATTATTATAAAGGAATAACAATAGCTGTATTACAATCACAATGTTTTTTTCATGTTTTAGTTTTGTTAGTTGCTAGTGTTATTATATTATTATTGCTAGTGTGTAAGCCAATCTCGTGCATAATCATTAAAGAATCTAATAAGAGTTTTTATATTATATTCGAGTTGATGAGCTGATGTCGCTGATTGCTCGGTTGGTTTTGATAGTACCGATGCCGACGATCCGGCCGGGAATGGCGCCGAGCGCGAGGCTCGGTATGAACAGGCCGCACGGCACCTTGATGCCGAACGTGAACACGGTCATGACCAGCTTCAGCACGAGCGCGAGCGTCAGCAGCCACATGGCGCGGTACACGCCGTCGCCCGCCACCGCCTTCTCGATCGTGTTCAGGTCCGTGAAGTTGCGCTTGTAGTCGCTGAGCACAAATATACATACATATAGTACTGGTAAATGCTTAAAATATTGTGGACACGGCAACGAAGGAAAAACTATATAAAATGAAATTTAATTACTTTTGTGATTAAAAGCACAAGGCAGACAAATTTCTGTGTCACTGATCATTTTTCTGTACAGACAAGCATGTGACTAATAAGACACAATATAAAAACAAAACATACGTGTACACTGTACAAAATGATGTACAACGTGATCTAGGTGAATGTTTTATATATTATACAATATGTATATTATCACAATACAATAGAATCGACTAGTCGATAAAATATTATATTTACCAGAAATTAAGAGAGGACTATAAAAGAAGTTTAACAGAAAATACAAAGATAATTTTTTGGTCTATTTGTTCACAATCTCATAAACTACTGCAATGATTTTCTTGCAGATTTCATAAATAGATTAAGTTCAGTCTGAAGCGAAATACAAACTTACGATTAAACAATATATCAGCGACGACCATAACGATCCTATTTGGAAAACAAGACCACGCAAATATAATTTCCAGTGCAATTTGTGGGAGGTCTGTGGCATGAAATTTGAGTTGTTAAATGTAAGTTGTCAATGTATCAGTCAGTCGAGCTTGAGTGATGGAGGACAGCGAACACGATCACGTGGATGCAAATCCTGAGTCTTCGTCAGAAATATTGAAATGGTGCAAATAACACCTGCAATTGTACATATTCTAGCTGCTAATACATTACCATATGGGGTCGGTATTGGAGATGCCGCACTGGTTGAACAGCAGGTAGATCAGCTGACTGGTGTTCATGCGCGTGTAGGGGTTGGGGTAGGCGACGATGGCCGTCACCAGCGTCACCACCAGCACCTCCATCACGGGGTACTGGCCCAGCTTCGAGAACTTGCGGTAGCGGCACCAGTAAATGTTCGCCTTTATGAATATCGTCGCAATGCAACCCTGACAAGCAATAATGATCCTTAATAATATGTTCACTGGAAGTTCACCAACTTTGCGTTGATAGCTTTATATTATTTTGTAAACACGTGTTCCCTATGTCACTTCGGGTTTTCAATGGGTGGAAAGAATATCGAAATTTCGACCACAAAGTAACGAACCAGCATTTATACGAGTCCGAGTATTGTATATTACGGGTATCAGTTTTAATTTATTAATTTCCGAATGTTCAATATAAAAAAATTTACAGCGCTTAAATGAAACCAATCAAGTTTCATAGTACATATGCTTTAAAACTCTATTCCAGTTGACTTTTATTACTTTTTACACTCACCCCAATAATTCCAAGTCCCACAAAGGGTATGAGCTCGAAAAACTTCCAGGGTTTATTGTATTCAACATAGAAGAGGACGAGGTGCTCGTTTCCGAACGGGTTGATAGAGCGAAGAATGAAAGCTGCTATTAGCGCGCAGAAGAAAGACCGCCATAGCGTCTTCAGTGGGAAGTAGTATGACACCTGTAAATATTAAAGTAAGGCTAAAGTCATTTAATACTACAATAACCTCATCAAGTCCTCTATGGTTTTCAAATGAACGATACCTTGTCGTTTATGTAATTTATGTAAATAAATAAAAATATTTCTTTGTATGATTAAAACAATATTTACATACAAACAGAAATATAAGTAAATTTTCTTTATATCTCCTCAGGAATTCTAACGTTACTAACATAAAAATAAGAATTTATTAAAAAATACTAGGTTTAATTTATAAAGAATTTCATATGTAATGAGGTATGTTTAAGTTAATATAAGTTGAATAAACTTTTGAAATAACTATATGTTTGATGTTAAACCTGTTCAATTGCTTACGAATTTTAATCAGACATTAAATAAACCATTCTTTTTAAAATATTTAAGATAACGATTCCAAATGTAATGTATATTAGTGCTGGTTTTTCTGTTTTCATTATAATTGTTTTTTTTTGCCATATTTTTATACTTTTAGGTATTTTAATTATTTTTGTCTTCGGCATTTGGCTGTATTATTTGACATAACAACTCTTTTCTTGACCAAGAGTTAGGTAAGGGCTCTCTCTAGCGTAGTATAAACAACGGCTAGAGTCAGGGGCAATTCGGGCATTGTCTACTGAGACAGCTCTTTTCATGTTAGCCTTAGAACGTTATATTATAATTGATAATTTCTGTGAAGGACAGTTAAAGGTTTAAAGCAATAGAAAACAAGTAAAGGATTCTGCCCACACCACACTATTATACCACGAACTGCTGTGTGCTATGAACGTATTAGTCACGGAAAGAAACATGGCTAGAACGAATATAAGGATCGGAAAAATGAAACGAAACCCTAACATGTTTAGAATATTTAACAATAATGCACTACAGTCTATTACTTTGATTGCCGCCAAGAAAAACTATATACATTTAGTGTAATAATAATAATAATTATAAAAAAAATATTATTTCTGTTATATTTTTAAATAAATGTAATAAAACCTAATTTTAAACATCAAACTCAATTTAATCAAAATGTCAACCGTGTGGGTTGACACTGTATTGCTTATCAGCGTCCATTTAGCCCGGTACGTTCCTAGCGTGATGTCGCGGGGTTGCGGGCAGAGTCCTTAAGGGTTTACCTCTTCGAGACTGAAGAGCACGCCGCCGATGGGCGCGCCGAACGCGACCGACACGCCGGCCGCCGCCGCCGCCGACAGGATCTCGCGCTTCTTGGCCTCGTTGCGGCCGTACTTCGGGAACAGGTACGAGAGGATGTTACCTGACGGGAGATTCATTCGACACTGTTACCATTGGTGTGCGTGCGAGTGCGGAGGCCGGAACCCCCAATTAAATTATTATCTAATCATTTTTGAAGTTATACATCTTTAGGCGCGTTATGAAAAAATGATGAGAGTGAAATTTTAAGATGCGCGCGCATCTGTGACACAAAATTAACAGTATGAAGTTGTCTGCTTAACCGCTCATTAAGTCTTTATACTTCTTTTGGCGCGTTTGGATGAGAGTGAATTGATGACCTGCGCGCGCACGATGTGAAGTTGGCAACAGAATAGAATTTGATTGATTTTAACATTTTTCTTCGATATTTACTGCAGTTTTGTTTTTAAAAAATTTTCTTTAGACGCCAAAGAAGTATAACTTCTAACGCGTGTACATAAGTACACACATACCTTTTTTTGTTTTTCAATATGTATAAAAGTATACTTTGAGATGTCAAATCTCAATAATAACAAAAGTAGCCGTTTACCTAAACAGCTGGCGATATGCACCATAGGGCCCTCCTTGCCGAGCGACAGGCCGGAAGACACCGAGAGGATCAGCCCCACGGACTTGATGATGAGCGTCCACTTGCCCAGGTAGCCGCGGATGATGAAACCGCTGAGGATCGTCTTGATCTCGGGTATACCTGTAATTATTATCTCTCGGTACACGGAACAAACTGCGTTTGTGTATTCTTGATATGAGAAATCAATCTAATTGACCCCAGCGACGTGTCACGGCCGGGACATTAATAGAAGTTACATTGTATAAAGTTAAACAAAATCGCTATCACATATCAACTTAAACTACAATATACACTACAGTCCCACGCGGTGTCATTCGCACCCGAATTCAATTATTTAGTGACTGTATTATGAAAAACAAATATGTAACTTTACAAATAGTTACTTAGTTACAATAACCCTGATTTCCAATTCGCAATTAAAAATAAAATATTTTGTTCTTCAGGACATCAGATCATCTTGTATTTTTTATTCGTCATTAATTTTATATTCTATCATGTTCGCTAAGGTTTAATACAGCTTCTTTGATAAACTCTAAATTTATTTACTTTATCATTAATTTAAATTTTAAATGTTCAGAATACATGATGGTATATTCGCATCGTTTGTTTTACTATCAAATGCCAAATCAGAATTTTATTTGCATTACAGACCCTTGAAGTACCATACTCGAGAACTTTGTACTCACAGTCCTAGATAGCAGAGATCCCCTTCTCATCACACTTGCCTACAAATACAATATATTATTATTGGCATTACTAAAGTAACTAAATGAGTCAAGACGTACCGGAGCCGCAGGCGTACGGTGCAAACATGCGCACGAGCGAAGCGGAGAGCGCCGCGAACGTAAGCGCCCACGCGATGTAGAACAGGTAGCTGATGATGTAGGCGCCCGGACCTTCGCGGGACTCGCCGAACACTTGCGGCCATGTCAACCACTGTCAACAGTACGCACAATTTAACGCATTGCAAAATACTATTCGCAATGGTAGAACCTACTGAAAATAGAGATTAACGATAAATATCTATAACCCGTTCTTAAAAACTCCAAGACATATCTTTAAATCCAAGGTTTTTCAATATTAAATGCAAATAAAAACAATTCAATTTACTAAATACTTAAAATTTTCACATATTTACTAACTTACTTATTAATGTATCATCTGGACAATGTGCCAAACATATTTCCTAAAGCTGATATTGATGGTTTATTACGATTTATTAATAAAAATATACATTAAATTGTTATATATTAATATCATACTAGAATAGTACCTTCTCTGAATAAATAGGAACAAATATGCATATTATTGTAATCCATTTGGCTTTATATAAATAAAAATATGATATCACATACTCCACAAATTGCTGTTTAATTAACAAATAAAAATTTAAACTGTATGTGAATATTTTCATACAAAACAAGAATGAATTACACTTAATTTAAAATACAAATTAATTTGCATTACATCTCTATACAATGTCCCACCTGATAGTAAGTGGTGATGTGGTAGGAGGTGGTAAATCAAAGTCACCTAGATGGTACCATATTGTTAGAGCTTTTATTTACTGACTGTGTTATAATTATATGAAATGTACACAAAATACGCACTAGCATCATCAGTATATTATTATAGTTGCTACATTATGAACTGGATTGAGAATAGAATACATTACTGTTAAATGGTCATACAATCATGCAGGTATGTGATACATAAAGGCAAATAATAAATACAATGAAAGAGACAATTAAATAAGTTCCATTTACTTAACTCTATTACCTATGTTTTTATTTTCTAATATCACTATTTTTTCAAATAAATATTCCATCACTCTCTCATGATTTTACTACTATTTAATATTTTATGATATTCAAGGATCTGAGCATAAGTTTGTTTTTTTTTTTTTTTAAACTTAATAGGCAGTTGTTTGACCACTAACCCACCTGGTGGTAAGTGGTGTTGCGGTCAAGGTGGTAAATCACAACTGCCTAGAAGATGCCTATTTACTCTTGTTTTGAAGTTTTGTTATATTAATAACACTCAAACAAAATTAATAATTAACATAGCAGCAAAAATTCAAAAAGAAAATTACTCACCTCAGAACAATTCTCCCTATCAAAAGTGATCTCATCGTTGGACCAGCAGCACTGTTCACGGTTGAACCAGAATGCTTGTGGGCAGATGCCAAACTTGAGGTCTGTCATCCACGAGGCACCGATGTCGATCACACCCGCGACCACGCCCGTGCACACGCCCACTAGCAGGACACACACCCATCCTGACCAAGCGTCGTGGGCACCCTAACCAACATACAATAAAACAAATCAGTTAGGCATAGAGTAAAACTTTAACTTTTATGTTAGTGATAATGTGATCTGGGTGGAGCACACTAAAGCCTAGGGACTGAAACCAGTTAATTTTTATTTTCCAAAATACGTGTCTGACTGAGACACTATGATACTAGTTTTAAAGAGTAATACACACTAAACTTACCACAGTAACTTTTTTCAGTAAATATGAATAAAAACCACAGATTATGAGTGTGTTGGGAAGAATAAATAACCTTCTAAAGTTTGGATCTAATAAATAGTTTATTCATACTTCAAATGGAGAATATAATTAAATAAATTTACTTAGGGACTTTTTCTTATTATATGTACATATATTATGACTAATTATTACCAAATTTATTTTAAAAAATTCTAAAATTATTTTACAGTAGAATTCTAAACATTGAACATGTTTCCAAGAATTTAAATAAGGAAGTCAAAAGAAGGATAACAGAATACATTAAAATCATTTTTAACATCTTTGCATCTGTTTGTTCACGCTGATCTATCAAAATACTCTATTTATTTTCATTCTTCAGCTGGAGGATAAACTTGTGGAACTTTGGATAGGTAGATCAATCTACCAGACAAAATAAAAACTTTTTTTTCATTGTAATCATATATCAGGAAGATCGGAATTAACATAATTTGCTTGGAAATGAAGTCACTGGCGTTAGCTAGAAAAATTATAAATTACTTTGTAAATTTACTGTACTAATAATATAACATGTTAATAGTCACACTCACTTTTATAAGATCCCATATGGAGTCCTGTCTCTTCTTAACTATATATCTATGCCGCATGCGATCCCTAGCGATATCTCTCTGCCAATCAATTGTGTGAAAGTCCTCATACTGGCCAATTCCGGGAATATCATCTGCTTCACCTGAACAAACATGGTAACTCACTTAACTTTGGTTTAATTAAAAAGATTGCTTTAAGAGGTTTAAATCTATTTAAAAATGCAACACCTTTCAACCAATAACACCACATATTAATAAATCAAGCAAATAAAAAATGTAACTTTTACTCTTTCCTGAAGAAAGTCAAAGGATAATTTAATTCTACTACTCCTTATGTTTGCTTACGCCTTTGAAATGTTAACGAAATTTAAAATAAAAAATCAATTCACACAACAAAATAAATAATATCTTTTAAATTACTATTGTCATTTGCGCACACACACACGTACGTTCAACCAAGTTGTACTGTTAGAATCACGTGATATTTCAGACAATTTAATTGCAACAACTTTACATGGTTTCAAGGTCAATAATGATATATCAATCATAAATAATGATAAAATGAATGAGTGATTATAGGTACGTTAAGTAGCAGTGTATACATTTCACTAATTCACACACATTACTAAATAGTAAATACTAATGCAGTATACGACCCAAGATAACAAAAGCAGTTAACGTGCTTACGATCAAGATAGCGGTAAGGAAGCGTTGTATTATCTCACCTGGCAGCCCCGAGAACATAACAGCGTCCCCTGAAAAGGTTTGTTTTCTAATTTAACAGCTAAAACTAAATGCACGCGCGCCACTCTTTCATAAACACATAATGTACCTACGCGCACTACTCTAACCAAGCTACCGCATTCAAATGAAAAAAAAACTAAAAATAATTTCAAGGTTTTTAAATAGGAAGTTAATTCTTGGAAATATGTGGAAAACAAAAGAAAATCGAAAAGGAAACAGATGAATGTGCAAGAATAATATTGACTCGCAATGACAATAACAAACTCTCAGCTGACTTGAGTCAACGTCAATCGTCCGAACAAGCCACAAATGTCATCTCATTTGTCATTGAAATGACGGCGTAAAAATTTCGATGCGTTTGGTAAAATTCAAGAATAATAGGTAATAATATTATGTTATTCTAACAATAGTTATGTCATACTGATGTATCAAATAGTTAAATTTAGAACAGTGATACATATTTTATAAACAAACATGCGGTATTATTGTTAACGAATATTATAACCGTTTAACGGTTGATTATATTAGCCCCTCTAAGCGCCCAGCCACCGTTATACGGTGGTTGCTTATTACATCTTCAAAAAATTTACACTTTCAAATGAATACAACATTGAAGGTTCGTTTCATACATGTTTATCGTTTCATACGAGATGCAGATTTAATAATAATTATTATTAGTATTGTAAGTTTGACCATGGCACTTAGCGGTATAGATCTAATTTGACATTTGGGCGTTCGAGTGGATAAGTCAATCTAAAGTGTATCTATCATAATATTGTGCACTCACGTGAAATCACGTGCTATCGATAAGGTGATAAAAATTCAACTAAGTACTACGTTAATTAATTATTTATTGATCTATCAATTAATTATAAACAGGTCCATAATTACTTGTTTTACTTGGCAATTATCAAAGGCATTCATAATGTTACTTAACAATTCAATATTCTTATTTTACAAAATAGCACTCATTGAACGTAATTACAGAGTACATCCGTAATAAAAATATTTTGGTAATATTTATTATGATAACAAATACATAATTTAAAAGTTAGTAAATATATATTTTACCTACATCATCACCTACAAGGGGTTCCGACTCCTCGGGATCAATTACCGTTTCTTCCATCATTTTAAAGAGATCATATAAACCACAACATGTAGCTACAAATTGAGTTTCAATACTAATAATATCAACTATCTAAATAATTTGAGTCTTATCTCTTAGATATGATTATATACCATTATATAGGTACATCTTCTTTCCATTCGTATTGACGTGTGATGTAGGTACCAAATAAATTCCATAATATTAACTTTATTGTGTTTTTATGTATTATCAATTATCATGAACGATATAAATAATTTTAGATAATTCAACAATTGTTTATTATTTTTATTTTTAATCAATACCGATAAATTAAATATCAGTAGATTATACTACAAAATGTTATATCTTAACCTAAACTTAAATATTGATATTTAATTCAATTACAGGAACTGTATAAGAAAAAATTAATTTTAGAAAGCAAGTTATACAATAAAAAAATAATAATCGCAATTACAAGATTTGTCTGGATTTGATTAGAGGATATCCATAATTCTAGTAGAGCTACCACTTTTTCGCCTGTTCGGCCTACCCGGACTGCTCGGACCCGTCTCATTCGACACTTCAAGCCCGGCCGCCCGAACTGTTCGAACAGTTCGCGTACCCGAGTACCTAAATTTACGAATTACCCGAACTCCCCGAGCTCTTCAAACAGTTCGAGTAATTATATATTTTTATGTATGTATGAAACATACTAGTTTCATACATACACGTAGAAAATACGTAGGTATTGCGTTAAGATTCACCTTAAAATTAATTCCAACAGAAATACGAAATACTACGATAAAATACTGACGTTGCCTAACCTGACTAACTTCTTTCTATTCTGTAATACAATTCGTGCGTAGGTATGTAGCTTGTTAAATGCATTAACAATCTTCTTTTTTATTTCCTCGTCACATTCACGGTCAAATACCATAACCCCACAGAAAAAAGTCCAGTGCGGTCATAAAAAAACTAAAATTTCACAACTAGATACTAAATTAAAACTATTAACAAAACACTTATCTAACTTAATTCTCGAGACGCGTACCGGTATAATACGGAGAGAGCGCAGCGTCATATGCAAGCGCGGCAAACAAGCAATTGACTAAGGCAACCGACATTGATACATTTGATATAATATCACCTTTGTATTAAACCGACTTCGCGCGTGCAAATTTTTTCAAAAGAAGCCGATTTTAGTCAAAACATACCGCGTCAACACAAAGGACGCCGCGAGCGGCCGTGAAGGCCATACCATAGGGATGTGAAAATACCTATCGATAATTATGGATATCGATAAGTTATACTTTTGCTAACATTACATTACTTACATAAAAGGGATTGTATTTTATTTGTCTAAAACCATAGTTATTTTTAGCAATAAACAATCAAACTGTTTGCGCTCTCTTTAATTTTTTTATAAAAACCTCTTCTATGAATTAAAGTTTATTCATCCTTCAATAAAATATATTCCATATTTTTTGTCTTTAAAAATCTGTCTAAAACAAGTCTATTTAAAAAAATAACATTAATTAAAATGATAAATAAATATGCACACACAAATTGCTTATTAAGGCGAATTATTGTAAACCTTTTTGACACCTATAATACGGAAAAAACCACAGAACAGAAACCACAGAAAAGATAATGTTAGAATGACCATCACGCATTATTCGTATGGGAACCAGTGTCGCCACTCTCCCTTTCTTGATGATTTTACTACACGCGCATATCAAATAAACACAAGCATTTGCACACATACGCAACCTCTTACGCAGTCCTGTCATTGGTCCACACATAGATAAGTAGCGTCCGCGTCGCGTGTGTGCTGTACAAAAGCAAATAAAACACGTACGTAGTGGTGGTATGAATAAATGTTATCGATATTTTTGTCGATAATTTGTATCCGCGTATTAAAATAAATTTATGTAATATTTGTTTATTTACAGTTATGAAAAACAAATTTTATAAATGGAATAAATTTAAAAATAAAATAAAACTTAAATAAATAATGTAACATACGTGGTAAGTGAATTTTTAAGTAAATGTTATAACAAAATTAAAATATGCAGTACCAATTTATTATTTAAGTAATTTGTTTTCTTTTAAGAACGGTGTATTATTTATTTATTGCAACATTTTTTTTTATAAACAAGTAAGTCTCACTAAAATGCAAAATCAAAATGGTATATTATAATTATAAATCATAATTATTCTAAAAAAAATTTTTTTATTTAGTTTTATGAATATGAATAATGACACTACGTGACTTAAACGCGTGAATTTGAATTTAGTAGCCGTGGTTGTTTGGGAAACCTAAAAGTAACTTTTTGAGATTACCAAATCATGCACGAGATATTTTAAGGTAATAATATTATATAAAATTGATTTTTTCTTATTTTTAAAATGAACCTGTATAGAAACTTTATATAAGCCAAAGAAAGTGTTCAATCACATTATTACACAAAAAATAATTGTCCTATCGAGCACAACACTATTAGAATATACAAAAGTGAATCACCGCAAAGCAATGAAAGAACTGTGGCAGTGTGTTTCGCAGTGAGGCTATCCATTGCGGACAATGATCGCGCGTTACTTTGATTATGCGCATCCATAGCGAGCGGTGTATATTGTTTTTTAGCCTTTTTCAATAGTATCGTTTGTTTTGAATTTTGTAGTCGTTCCTACATTTTTGTAAATAAAGAGATATACCTACTTCCCTACTAATATAATATTATAAATGCGAAAATAACTCTGTCTGTCTGTCTGTCTGTTACGCTTTCACGCCTAAACCACTGAGCCGATTTTGTTGAAATTTGGTACAGAAGTAGACTAGAGGTTGGGAAAAGACATAGACTTTTTATCGCGAATATAGGCTTGGAGGGGTTGAAATAGGGGATGAAAAATTGTATGGAAGTTCGTTAAATATCGAAGATGATACCATGCAACGTTGTATTTAGGCACTTGATTAGATATAAATAAATATGTGTTCTTGCATTTTTGAAATTTCCAACTATGTGGGGATGAAATAAGGAAGTTCGCAAGGAAGTCCAACCAAATCTATTAATATATTTACTATACGTATATTTATTGGAATCATTTACATATGATTAGAAAAAAAATCCCGTACAGTCAAAGATTTCAAAGTAACCAGGGTATCATGAGAGGGATGGTGGTAGTTTTAGAAACAAAAAACGTAGTTTATAAAAATGTATTAAAATAAGCAATTTACAGTTAATCACAGTAGTTTGTATGTGTATTATTGTATATATTATGTGTATTTATCCTAAAAGATAATATAATAATATTATATTATAAATGTGAAACTTTGTGAGAATGTGTGTTTGTTAATCTTTCACGCAAAAACTTCTGAACGGAATTTGATGAAACTTTACAGTATTATTTTGTATTCATCAGAATATTATTTAAGCTATAAAATTGGCCAAATTATAACGACGTGTTTCTGCATTTTCGATCAATCAGATTAATTAGAGGTGATTTCGTTTATTTAAGATTTATTTTAATTTAAATTAATTTAACAACCATTACCGTATACCATATACCGTATTTACAGTCTAATACCTAACTCTACTACCACTGAGAGATTAATATGTAAATGATGAGAGATGAATATAGCCGCGATCAGAATATTGAAATAGTAAGGAGATTGATGAAAATTTAAAAAAAACTAAAAAACACGCTTTTTATAAAAAACCGAACTAAAAAATGGAAAATAAATTTAAATTTAAAATATATTTTATTTAAAAAAAAGCGTGGAGTGCATGGTGTCAATAGTTATAAATATTTTATTAGCTTATTAGTTCGGTTTTTTAGTTTTTTTTAAACTATTATTTATTTTCTACTTTTTAGTATGGTTTATTTATAATAGCTTGTTTTTTTAATTTAAAACTATTAAAATTAAAATTAAGTTTATGGAATAATATAGTATTAAGTACAGCGCCACCTTGTGACAGTAGCCAGAATGCGCGTGGCGTGACCGATAGTTTATACAACGCAGTGTTTTAAATGCCGCTTAATATCAATTTCTAGTCACAGCGCCATCTAGTAGCGCGTATCGTCGCATAGATGGCATCGCGTCTGCAGATAAATTAACAAAAATCATAATTTGCAAATTGAAAAAATGGAATAATTTTATCAAATTAGTGTATTGTCATCGGTCCTCGATAAATCTACAAAGTTTGAACGAAATCTGGCCGTTTAAAGTGGGTCAAAATCACGCCCAAAGAAGTCGGTTACTAAATAACTAATTTTAAACAAATTTTTCGATTTTTCAGACGGTAAAATAAAGCTATAAAATTTTTAGATTATTTTATTTTTCTCTATTCTATTATATTTTTGTCAACAGTATCGTTGAAAGGACATCATAACGGTCGACGGCGGCATTCACTGAAAATACTTTAAAGTATAAAATACACCTTATTTTTAAATTATTACGGTTCCATTTCCTATGCAAGTATTTTTTACTTTAAAGATTTTTTTGTAAATACGATTGTGCTCCTTATTTCTAATACATTACGGATCGTTTTCCTATGCGAGTATTTTATAACTTAAAGATTATTTTTTGCTTATTCGATTGTGCTGATTATTTGTATGAGTTTACAGTTCGTTTTTCTATGCAAATATTTTTTGCAAATACGATAGTGCTCCTTATTTCTAAAATATTACAAGTATTTTCAATTTAAATTATATTTCATAAATTAATTATGAGGCGATCGCAGTGCCATACGCAAAAATAAGGATATTTGTTGTTATTTTTGAAGTACGTAGTAGACTGCATTTTGAATATGAACCTACGATTAATAGGTACGGGAGATTTTAAAGCTATTTGGTAGCTAATTAACAGTTTATGTACATAGATAGTTCTTTGTATTTTTCGAACGGCTTAAAGAATCAATACGAAACAGTAAGACTCAGACTTAATACAGTTTTTATTTAATCTTAGCAGTTAGGTATCTAAATAAAAGTACATACGAAAGCTTGAGACGATATTTTCAAGATATCCTGGGAATTAAGTGGTCAATTACGTTAGACATTTTGGCATGTTTTGGACTGCATCGAGATATCCGAACTACTCGAGCACCCGAGCTATCCGGCTATCCGAACTACTCGTGTACGCGAACTAAACGGATACCCGAACTATCCGGATTTGAAGTTTCAGTCTCACGGATACCCGGTATCATACATATCCGAGTAGTCGGATAGTTCGAACAAAAACACGAGCCCTAAATTCTAGTGACCCGCCTCGGCAACCCCCGCAGGCACTGTTCACGTCATATATGTATTTATAATAAAGAAATATCAAGTCATACTAAAAATATCAATAATATGCCCACTGACTGTTCCAAAATAAACGCCCCGAGGTGTTTGTGCGATCGTTTTATGTATTATGTTACAATTTATTGCAATTTTTGAGATTTCTCTGCTATATTTTAATGTAACAAAATATAATACGTAGGCTATTATACGTATGCATCTACCGGAAGAAATTTGCCGAATTATGGTGAGAACTAGTGCATGCAATATCCTAGATTTTAGTTCCGGAACTGAGTTACGATACTGGTTTCGTAACTGGCGATTATGTAATTATTTTTAGTAAAACCTAAACGGTAAATCTTAGTCTGAGACTTCTTACGCATGCTAAAAATTATGGTGAAAACAGAAAATATAATTAAAGTTAATTGCGTAGTTTAGAAGAACTAAGCAGATAAACACACACAGGCGCTTACGCGACTTTATTTGATTCTATTTAGAGTTATAATTATTATTAATCTAGAACATTTGCGCGGATCCGATAAAAATGGGCGATTTTGGGAGAGCCTTGTTATTGTTTAGATGACAAAAATCCAGTGATTTTTAATTACTATCAGTTACGAGTGATTAATGAACGAATAAGTAAGATACACAGCTAATGTGAGCGCACAACTATAACAAGAACAACACGTACATGTAAAAAATAGCAAAACGTCATAAGGTATTAACTATTAAGCTAGCTTAGTGAAGCAGATACATTTTGTATTCAACTTTCTCTTACCAGCTGATGAGCTGAAATACTGTGCGATGTAAGCTTAAAAAAATAAGAGAATTTCTTTTAATCAAATGTCATCTATTTCTTGTTAGTAATTATTATATCCAATGAAGATTTCAAAATGTCGATAGTCAGCTAGCGATTGAATACTATTAAAATAGTTCACAAATACACGACAAAATCCTTATTTTAATGTCGCATATCAACATGTGAACGTGGGGCCCGCTTGATGGTAGGTGATAGCTCAGCCACAGGATATCAAACGGTAAATGATACGTTACCTTTATTTTCTTCGAGTATTCAAAAATTCATATACTGAAACCTATAATATTATACTCTCCACGGTTTTAGCAAAGTATGTGGACCGTCGTCCGGTAGGAATTTCAATAGTCCTCCCATTTGTTAAATGACCTGAGAGACTAAGGGAAAAACATGTTTAAGGAAATTCTAAACGTGTCAAACCAGTCGGGATTCGAACCCGCATCTCTACAAAAAACAAGTCAACGAGCCCTTCAAACATATACCTATATGTATGTATTATAAATAAATAAATAATGTACGATAAGATATTCTATTTGTTTTTAAACCTTCGCCTCGAAGTTAAATCGGAGACGATTACAAATAGATGAATCTCAATTCAAGAAAGATCAGTCTTTTCGTAAACTTTAAAATAAATTCTATTCGGAATAAGAATGAATGAATTGTAGAAAAGATTTTAATCAATTGTTTATCTAGAGGGAATAAACAGCTTGCTATTCAGAAAATCAACTTATTCCAGTGGCGTAGTTATGCCAGTATAACAAATGCGGTCGCATGGGGCCCCTTATTCGAGGTGGGGCAGCGAGATGTATAATTTCAAAACATTTTTCCATGATCAAACCAGTTAAATAACCGCAAGAATAGTTGCATTTATAATGTAATAAAAACGACCTTTTCAATATCTTGTAAACAAGCTGACTTCTCTAATTCACTTTCATTGTATAAAAATGGGGCCCGAAAATGCTAGTTACGCCACTGTTTAACTCATCGTGTCTTGATAATGTTTCTCGGTGACAAAGGCTTCAGGCGTAACAGAGCGATTGTAGTTTTCTACTAAATCATGTTTTTATTTGAGCTAAACTTTTTCATTTACTCATTTTAATTTGTTTATTCTTTTCAATTTCTTTATGATTATATGCACTTTTAAATATTTATCTACACTCTAATCGTCGGCTTCATTAATATTGTTAAGAAAAATGGTCTTTTATTTTATAAATGTGCAATTACATGATTAATCCGTTAGTGCAAGTCACACATTAAACGGAAGATACAAATTCATAATAAGGAAATATTGCTCTGGAATGCGTCTTAAAAAGCATTGTTAACTGCGATTATCTGATTTCCTATTTAAAATCCCACTTTTTTAATTTGTTAGAGTCACTTTTGGAATAGTAGGTACATATCCAATTGCGTAAATAACAAGTATTACTTACAGGTGGCGCTCGCGTCGCTATACCTGGTACCGTGTTCGTAAAGCTGGAAGGTACCATGGCTGGTGGGGGTGGTGGGAGTGTCGGCCGCACGCTGCGGCCCCGTCTTTATATTCACCATGTCATCATCTCCGCTCGGACCTCCGTGACCGTTGCCGTCGCTAGTGCCCTGTCACAAGCAATGTCGTACACTTCAGAAAAACCACTGTTCCAGAGGGCCTAGCACGTCATTCAAAATCATTTGATTTCCTACAAATGACAGTTCGACGATACGAATACTCTTTCGATACTTGTTCGTGCTCACCCCTCTGGTACAATAAAAATCTGGTCTACAGTGAACGGACTTAAAATGGATTAACGAACTTATTAGTTTCAATAAGCACATCAATACAAGCGTCAATCTACTAATAAACCAAATAAAATTAAATGTGTTCTCGAGAGTGGGAAGCTGTTTAACTATTTATTACTTTATCAATATAGCATTTGCAATGTACTCGAAAGGTTTTGTCACGATAAACAGTTATTTTATAAAAAAAAATTGAATTGATACTACGACTTATTGGCTGATTGTGGGTGATTCCTATTGCGGATACTAAGGTATAAAGCAAGTAACAATTTTATAATATCATACAGCTTATTCAATGGGGATGAGATGACATACGTAGCTATAATATGACGTATGTAAATGGCGATTAAAGATAGAGTCCGGTCCGAACTTACAGAAGACTTAGTTGTGGGCAGACCTGATTACACAAAATATTTATTTGAATATTTAATATAAATGTATGTTCATCTGTGATATATCAGACAAGTACAATAAAATATTGTTTGAAACATTTTATTTTCATTCATCAGTCGAAATAAATATTTTACCTTTAATAACAGAACGATATGGAAAATTATGAACATATCTTCATTGAAAATAATAATCCCTTATTTACACACACGACAATTTTCACGTTTTACGACCTACAAATTGAGAAATATGCTGACTTCTCGACACGTTTCTCTCATTGATCTACATACATAATAAACTTCTATTCTTTCATTCCAGTCTATAATACAATTATATATTTCCTAATAAGTTCAGCGCAGTTATAAGAATGCAGTGAGTTACGTTACTGTAACTGAATCCGTTCGGCTCTGCAATTTGCAATGAACATAATATGAGACCGAGCGCATTGCAAAACCAATAACGAATATAAAGACAGCTCTCTTTTATTATAAAGTCAACTTGTTTGTTAGTTTTGAAAGATTTTACTTTAATTGTTATCGTTGGCATTATTACATAATAATAGGGGAAGAATAAAATAAATGGGATAATACTTAACAAATAGTATGAACGTTTATTTATAATTATTGTAAAGCCACGATTGGTCTCATAGTTAATATATATACTATACCCTACCCTACCTTATAGAATACTTTAATATAAGCGACTATTAATTCGATTGTCACTTTTTTAGATCTTATTGTTAGTGTTTTCTTAACAAACATACGTCATACTTAAACCCATCATTATTTATAATACATTTTCTTTTACTTATGGAATAAGTATTTTAATTACCATTATATAAAGTGAAAAGACAATATTTAAGCATTGTCAAATTAACATGAGTATAAATAGTTTGAAAATATTAGTTAACAACAACAAAAACAAAACACCTACAGTTAATTTGAAGTCAACGTCTATCATACCGATAGTGGTCGTAACTATTTAAGTTCCTCTATGAATTCATTATTTATATAAATTTCATTATAATATTATACTTATGAATATCAAAATTTTAAATAACAAGCCACGTGATATGAACATTTCCTCTTATAGCGACTCCACAAAAAAATTCCTTTCACAGGCACTCCAACCTGCTCAATATGCGGTTATACTTTAAAAAAAAAGTTGTTGCCTTATTCTTACTTTATATATAAAGAGACTAAGATTCAAACATGTGATACATAGATATATATTTTACAATTATACATAACCTACTGCGAATCTACGTTATAAGACATACAATTTTTTTGTTATCACGTACTACTCACTCATTGTGACACAATAAATGCAGAGAAAATTAAATTAAATCTAGGCACGAGCGCGTATCAAATATCGTATGAAACCCAAGCCGTGTTTAGAAGCCTCAGGATGAACGGAGCGGGGCGAGTGACGACTACAAAATCGATATTGCCGCCACAGAGTAGTCACTACCGGCTATGACAACCAAAGATACAACATATATATAATATTTATATTATGTACAACATATGTATTAATTAAGGAGAACTCACAATATATGTACTATATGTATAAGTATTGCATTAAAAAAATAGAAAATTAGTATAATTCAAGCAATTTTTAAAATATTTTTAAAAACAAAATTTTCTTTTGAATCTATCGTAGTAGTACAATGAACACAAACGCGACAGTGTTTTTTTAGTTGATGTATTTCTATGACCAGAACGGCTACATCATCACCTTTTGGCTCTAATCAAACTAGCTCCTCTTTAGCTCACTATCATCAGAATTACGCAGCTCTTTCGGATTTCTGCTAGCGTTGCTGGGGCTATAATGGAAATGCAGGGAGTTTGTGAGTCAAATGTAGCAGCTCACGGACTTCATTATAATGTAAATAAATGTAAGTTTATTATTGTCTTTGGGGACACCGGAAGGCATCCCAAGTGTACATCCAATGTTACACCGAAGAACTTGCTTATTGAAAGGGTTTTTACACACCGAAAATTTAAATGCCTAGGACACATGCTTACTCAAAGACAATGTAGATATAGAGCGGGAGCGTTGGCAATCAGAAGTATTATACTGGCTCGTAGGTCTGCTCGTTGTAATCAAGCTAAGATCACGCTTTTCAAAGCTTATTGCCAAAAATCTAGACGAGCAGCCTATGGGCCATACGGGCAGATCGCTTAATGCTCTGCGCATTCTGTATAATAATGCGTTTAGGATGCTCTTAAAACTGCCACGTTTCTGTAGTTCCTCGGGAATGTTTGCTAATGCCCATACATACGACTTTTGGGCAGTCATGCGTAAGAGAGCCGCATCTCTGTTGGGTAGGGTACGAGGCAGTCAAAACAGCATCCTAAAGATGGTGGCCGACAATTATACGGCTCCAATTATGAGGCACTTTATGAGTACACTTGTCGGTTCAAATCGGCGTGTGTACGCTTAGACAGTTTCGTGGTTTTTCTTAAATTTTAGAATAGTTTTATGTACTAATACTAATTTAGTACCTAAAACTATTCTAAAAATTTACAGTAAAATATTTCGAAGCATTTATTTATTTATTCAGATTACAGGGGTCCATAATTGTTAGTATAAGAGCTTAATTCTAAAATTAAGGACATGTAACGAATTACATAATTCGTAACCTTGAATAAATCTATTTTAAAAAGTCACATAATTAATAAATATCTATAATATATCGAAATTATGACATCGCTGATTGCAATGTAGCTACGACGTTATAGAATCAAGAGGATAATGATTATTGACTACAGTGGCAAGTGCCGTACCATTCGGCGTAATTGAGCACACACTGCAGACTTGAATAGATGCATTCAAGGCTGGTTTCAACTATATGCATCAAATTCTATTCAAAACAGGTACTCGTTATACAAAATATTCAATAAGGTTTCTTATATGTACTATAATATAATAGGAGTGTAGTTATTGAACTGGTCTATTTATAGTTGTTGGTATTATGGAAGGATAGTAGTAGGTACTATCACATAAAGCACATAGCAATACTTCAACCGATTTTTGCTCTCACCTCAACTGCAGACTATAGAAGTGATGATTACAATAAAGACCATATTTCATGGTATTTATCAGGATGAAAGATAATCCGGCATATTAAAAACCAGAGGGAGGAATTATTGAAATGTTCAAATTACTGGATTATATAGAAAAATTCATAATAAATAAAATAAAGTATTTCATTAAGGAAATACACATTTTTTGTCACGTCACAATCAACTAATTACATACTTCAAAATGATCCTTAATTGAGGTCTGTTTTTGTGCAACTTATTTGGGAGAGGCGAGGGCAAAGGGTGTCGGATTATTGGACGTGTCAGTCTATTCAAGTGTCGGATAAGTTAGATTCTGCAGTATGTCCTAAAACTAGTCCTTAGAATTCTGAATGAGCAAATAAAACCACAAGTTTTTTAATATTCACCTAAAAAGGAGAAATGTAATGTCATATAAATTATAACCTATTGTTTTCACTAATAAAGATAATTTATGTTTGTTTTTGTTGAACATACTTCAATCAAATCAGGGACATTCTTCTAAAAGAACAGATGGTATGAAAGGTTTGGAGCATATGGAACTCCATGATCTCGGCCTACCCCAATGGGAATGAGGCATGATGTATATTTGTATATGTTGGTTGGTAAAGTTATTATAAATTAAATAAAGTGAAAAGTAATTATCAAAAAATTATAAATACCTTTTTATAAACAGACTGATATGTTGTTGCCATTTTTGGTACTGAGGCCTTTAGAGGGAAACGTTCCATGGCACAGAATCTAAAAATAAAAATATAATTTTGATAAACAAAAAATGTTTGAGCTTTCATGATAATTATGCAATTTTCTCACTGTTATATAATACTATTAATATTGTTTACTGGGAAACAATATTAAACAACCTAAATTGTAACATATTGGTTAAAACAATTTTCAATATTAAATTAAGGGGTAGTTAATAGCCTAGACTTTGGAAATGTGTAAATCTGCCACTGACCTTTACAGCTTTAGATAGTGGGACTTTGAGTTCAGTATGACTGATTGTGAAATCTCTTAGAACACATTGTATATGCAATGCCACAATATGAAGGTAATAGTATTTAGTCCAGTTCTCAACAATTCAAGCTGTATTATATTATTTGATTGCATTCTAAAGGAACAAGCTTCGAACATGAGACACTCAGTCTAGAAGTGAGAACAATACTCCTTGTGTCAAATGTGCATCTTGAAGCAATGCACACGAGGCTGACTTGACTTGACTTTATTGTCTAGGTTTACTAAGCAATTTGATATGCAAGAGAAATTGGAAAGGAGGTAGCAAACTAATTTATAGGGCACCAAAGTTGACTGGTGATTAACTTAGAAATAATTTAAAACCCCTTTGGGTCATAAAAAAAGTTTATCAGAGATTATCTTAATATTTTACGAGTAACGAGAAATATTACTATAGTTCATTACGCCCCCAACACTAGAAAGTTTTCAAAACAACTAGGAAACTATAAAATTCTAACCAAACACAAAACATTTTCAACCTTCTTTATCAATTTAAGTAAGAGCGATTTTTAAAGTTTGAAATCCAAATATGGTAATTTGGTCTATTTAAACATTCTATAGATGCGTCACAACAATGCAATTACTAACCTAGATATAAGCGACCATGTTTCAAATAATACAAATCTTATATAAATTTTAAAGCACTTTTCAAAGTTACACGCAATTCCTAATATAAAACTTTAAAACATATATAAAACTTGTTATGGAAATCAGAATTAGCCTGCGTTACGGCCCAAGCCATAGCCAAACTAGTTCTGTTGACTGTCAATGTCAATTCAAAAGTACCCAACGTCATTGTCAAATGTCCCTGACGTTTCGAACGTTGCAAAATATTATATTATGTGCCCTTATAAAACACACAGCGTCATAGTGAAGAAGCTGTCTATGGTCTTGTTACTTATCTGTGTAATTCCTACCTTAATTATCTGTGGTTTTACCTGTTTGTTTCTTATATTTCTCACCAGAGGCGCCACTGTCCTTATAAAGGCTATGGTGACGCTCTTTGTTGTCATAGCGTTTATGGTTTTGTAACGAATCGGTTTGTACAAGTTGAAAAGTAAAGTTTTTTTAATAGTACAAGAGAATAATTCATATTCCAATACTTACAAAGTTATAAATTTAGTGTATTGTGTTCAATTCTTGTGTAATTTAAACAAGATGAATGCTGAGTGTGACAAGATCAGTGGCACACGTGATTATGAGTCGAAGTGCGCTGCTACAAACGCAAAGCGTGAAAAGACTCGAGTTCTCATAGATCAGAAGATACTTTTTTGATAGTCGCATTGCTACCCTTCCATCTAACAGCAGTCGGTGGCGTGAGTATAAACAGCATTCATATGATGACCCACAAGTTAAATTGTTAATTTGTCAGTTTGCTTGCATATCTCAATATCTCAAACAATTACCTAAGTATTAAATAAGTACTGTGTAGTGTGTACCTCGTTACAGATACTATAATTTCACAGCAAAGCTTTTTAAATAACCCAGGTCAGTCTAACAATAATTTAACCTTGGGATCTTTCTGTTGAGTATAAGAGCAGATTATTTACTCCTGCCAACAATAATTGCCTCACATAATTCTATTTCTAAGTTTAAAACTGAAGTGTGGAAAACTATTAGATATAAAAAAGTTTAACAAGCCCTGATTTTGTAGCTTGAAAATTAATAATGATTTAATAAACAAAGAGATTACTTATTTCACTAAGAACTTGTTGGTTGGATTGTCTAATGCTGTGTTAGAGCAGTATCATCCAATGAGAGGTTGTTAATTGGGTTACTGCTAGTCCTAAAGACTTTACCCCCAATTCATAATATAACATGGTAACTGTCAGTTTCGGCCACTTCCATAAAAAGTGTTTACTATCAGGCAGATTATATGTGGTATTAGGACTGAGTGTATATATGGGAAAGAATTTTTAAAAGAAATAAATAATACAAGTCTGTGCGATACATTACAGAATATTCCACTAAACTTAAAATACTTATTTGATAAGAAAAAAATTACATTTGTTTATTCAGTTGTGGTACTTAGATGTACTTGATGACTCCCATAAAGGTACATTTACCTTTTAGGGACAATTTTAAGGACTATTATTATAAACCTTAAAATTCTGCCTCATCCTACTTTGATCAACCTCCACATGAAAGAGATAGATCAGTCTGTAATAAAAAAGTCCAATTGGATATTGAACATACCACCTATAATAAATTCAGGGTACTTTTCCAAACTTTTTGAGAAGGAGGTTTCATTATTGGAGGGGGGGGAGTAAAACCTATTTGACCTCGGGGGTCTCAATAGTGATATATATTTCTATAAAAAACTTTCTTTTTCATTTCATCAGATGTCAACAATTTCCTTCAAGAAAAGGAAAGACTTGCAAGATAAACCTTTAGCAAGCTTATTTTTACAAGTGGTTTTTGAGAATGAGATACAAAGAGGAGATTTTACAAACTGCTCTCCCCTTTGGCCTTGCTTCCGCTACCCAAACTTTTGCAGCCCTATCAATTGGATTGCAGTAATCATTCGGGCCCGGGGTATTGGATTGCTAGTGTACCAAAACAATAACCTCTTTGTACATTAGGGTAATTATAAGTTGTCAGGTCGCGGAGACTGTGACACTTCCTTAATAAAGATTATTATTACTTCTACAAACTTTAGGCTGGCACATCAACCACCTAAAGTGTGTCCTAGACTCAGTTCAAGAGTACTGTTATCTATTATGGGACACTCAAGGGAGCATATTAAGTGCAATAAGGGAAGTTTTAACAAAGTTATTGAGTCTGAAAAGTTGCACATTAAAATAGGCTCAGAGCCTACTAGGTCAGCTAAATTTTTCCAACCAAGCTGTTCCAAGAGATTGCTTGCACTGCGGAAACCTTCAGATAATTCTAAGAAGTTTCAAGCAGTTGTGTACTCTTAAGAAAGTAATACACTTCCTAACTATGAATGCAGGCTGTGGTGCCCAAACTATTAATAGGCAGTTGGACAGTGGAGCAAAAATGTGTGGCATTCCAACGTCAAAGAGTTGTATGTTGTATTTGCTACCAGTGACTGAATACCGGTTAATTTACTATGGCAGTTATACCGGTATAATAAATATTTTTGTTAATATTCTTTCGTTTTTATTCATATTTACTGTAAAGATTATTGTGGTGTGTATTACACTTTAAAGCTAATATCATGGTATCTCAGTCAGATACGTATTTTGGAAAATAAAAATTAAACGGTTTCAGTCCCTGTTTGCTGTCATTCAGTCATAGCAAAAATATCATTTAAATGTCCACTTTTGGAACTGACCAACCAGCTCATTGTGACGCTGTTGGCAGTAGATCTCACGGCGAGACTATACTCGATTGCCGATGTTTGGCAAATATTAAGTACTTGTTCCATTGCTATGTTATAATTGATAACACCACTTAGAACTAACCGACTAGCTCATTGTGACGCTGTCGGCAGTATGTCTCCCGGGGAGACTAAACTCAATTGTCAACCATTTGGCAAAAAGGGTCGTCCAGTACCAGCTGGCACCTCTAACCCCAAGCCACGGAGGCGATATTAATAAAGTGGGTTATTTCCGAAGTAGACCTGTTCACCTCAAAAGAAACCGTAAGGGTCTCTCTTTTATGTCACCTTTGACTCAAACAATAGCTCAGCTATGTTTTGCGATGCCTTCAGCCGCCAGTGAGAGCACAACCTGAGCTGAATATTTCTCAACCAATTATCATACCGAGGGTACTAGCTTATTTAAATACATCAAAGGGCTCAAAGGACATTCCGACTATCACGTTGGCGCGTTTGGTACAACACCGACCTCGCGTTCCGATGGGTCGTGGATTCGAATTCCGCCAAGACGACATGTTTATAATTTTCTAAAAGCATGTCTTCCCCACGTCTGGTCACTTTGGGCATTATACGGATAGGAGGACTATCGGAATTCCAGCCGGGTAACGAACCACCTTTCATAAATGGAAAAACCGTGAAGTGCAAATTGCGCGTTTCGGTCTCAGTCTATGGATTTCCGAATGCTCCAAGTAAAACGTAGGTTGCCAGCTCATCATTGACTAATGTTATTGGCTGAGGTATCACCTACTATACATACTACTATACATATTTAATTATAACACCAGATTAACACTAGTGCTTTTGGCTTGATCTACGGTCTCAAACCTTGATGAAGCCAGTTCTAAATACATACCTGCGGAAGGTACTCATAGATCCACATGTCTTATCTCAGGTGGTTCAATCAAAACTCCAGGCTTGTATGGTTAAAGTGGTCCAATCAAGTTCTAGCCTGGGATGCTAAAGAACAAGAGCTGTTACAGGGCAGTTATAGCATCTTCCAATTCAAATTATCATTTATTCATTTGGGTGACAAGTGTACACTTATGAATGTCAATAAAAGGAATGGAATGTTTCTAATTTTACAATTGCGGCTAGTTCTCAAATGACTAGCATAGAGCAGATGAGAAAGACTGGCAATAGACTCTCTGCCACTCTTTTACTTATAAAGTTCCAATAAGAAGATAGATTCCTTGGTACAGATTCCAACTTCAACCAAGTTGCTTGATTCGTAGCAGATCTATATAAAAAAAAAAAAAAATATATATATATATATATATATATATTTATATATATAATGCTTTGGCTATTCTCAATTATTGCAGGAAATCCACAGAGAACCTGAATAAACTAAAAATAGTCCATCAGATATTAAAGGCCGTTTCCTTTGCAGATCCAAAGCCTACAAAACCTCCAATTTTTGACATAGGTTTACTATAAAGAGTGGATTCAGAAGTTCTTGAGATCCATTCTCACATATATATAGAGTTTCTTGCCGGTTCTTCTCCATGAGACCCACTTTTTGGAACCGTGCAACTAGACGTTTCATAAGAGCCTGCAAAGGCCTATTTGAAATAAAAAACTTTTGATTTGATTTGATTTGATCATAGCAAGACATACAGTGACATAGAATTAATGATTTGACATTATTATTATATTGTATGTGTGCATGATAACAGTTTTAAATTTGAGTCTCAAACAGACACTGAGACTCATCAGCAGTCAGGATCAGGATGGTTATTATTACAACATCAAAATTTTAAAGTAGGTCCTGTGTATCTTTTTCAAAATTTTAGAGATAACCTGTAGTAAACCTAAAGGATTCAATAAAAAATTAAAAATAATAATATATCATCAAAATAAGAGATCTTAAATTCTATAGCTGTGCCTCCTAAACCAGCCACTATTAAGTATTGCTGATTGGATGATTCATTTTCAAAATGAGTTTCCATAAATGCATTTCTGGTAAAAATAATAAGCAGTTCTTCTAGAAGGTGGATTGTAAACAGGCTTTTTGAGATTTGGTCCCAGATATTTTGGACCGAGGAAACTGGAAAAGCATTTCTATATTTACTAATCATTATTGCCATCCAGTGCAATGCTCTTCTTGGCAATCAGGGCATTGGTTATTTTCAAATTTGTATACAATTTAAGTAACTTTATCTTATTATTAAGAATTAAGTTAAGTAAGTAGTCTTTGACTTTAAATCGAGCTGATCTTATTAATTGAGTAAGAATTTTCATTTTTTATGTTGTAATGGTTAACCATAAATACTTTTAAAACTATTACACTTTAAATGTAATACTAGTTATATTTGTCTTCATTAAATTATGTCTAAAAGATTCAATAATATCAAAAGACAAATTTTTTCACATAGCGTTTATGTTTTTTCTAGTTATTACTTCTCACCAGCAGATAACAAACAGGTCTTCACTATGACGCTGTGTGTTTTATAAGGGCACATAATAGAACTGTTTTGCATTACAACAAAACAGATATTATGTGTCAGATAAAACACACAGCGTCGAGCAAGCAGCTTGCAGGTGAGTGAAGACATCTATGACAACAAAGAGCGTCACCATAGCCTTTATAAGGACAGTGGCGCCTCTGGTGAGAAATATAAGAAACAAACAGGTAAAACCACAGATAATTAAGGTAGGAATTACACAGATAAGTAACAAGACCATAGACAGCTTCTTCACTATGACGCTGTGTGTTTTATCTGACACATAATATCTGTTTTGTTGTAATGCAAAACAGTTCTAATATGTTCAAGTGAAATCGATCGTTCATGGAACATTGTGTTACCCCGGCGCCAGATATAGCTTCACTTATTTGAACACTTGAGTGCTTGCTATGTGTGGCACGGGACTTTGAATATCTAATGTATTGAAATAATAATTAAAATTCATCAATATTTATTACACAAACAAACATACATACAGGTGAAGCTAATAAAAAGCCTGTAAAAAAGTAATCAATAGGTATTGAAACAGTCTTGAATACAAAATAATTTATTTGGATAAGAATTAATACAAAGGTATGGATAACATGGTCTGATTTTGATCGGCATTTCTTTCAATTTTTTAAATGTTAAAAAGTAGTTATAGTAACATAACTACAACAGTTAGACATAATATGGTCTCCTGAAGTTTTTTGTTGATATTGATATGTTCTATTATATTGTAAAACTTTTTTTTGTTCTATCGTCAATACTTACCGCAGCGCATGCGATGAAAGACATTTTTTGGCTAATTTTTTTACGCCTTGGGTTGGTTTTAGTAAGAATTTCTAAGGATCTCTATTTTTTTCTAGTAATAAATATAGCATATGTTACTCAGCGATAATGTAGCTTTCTATTGGTGAAAGAATTTTTGATGTCATGTGAAATTAAGGTGGCGCTGCTGTAAGCTAATGACTGCATTTGAAAGAAAGCGCCTAAAACTGTAAGAGTAGGACAGAATGAAACGAAGAAAGATATATATCCGGTCCGTAACGACTTTCAAAAATTTTGTTGTAAAGTAAAGTAATTTCTTACATTGATTAAATATATAACAATAATTTTAAAAATTTCAGAATTCTTTTGAATAATGACGTTTTCAATTGCATACTCATTTACTTTATTTTTATAAACTACTCTATTCAGTACAACTACTTCTGTACTTTACTGTTTCCGTTTGACATACTTCACTTCATTAATAATCGCCAATCACATCGTAGTCAGCGCCTTTTAAAGTTTTTAGTTGGTTTTGGAACTATAATCTAACAGCTTATCATGGACACTTTTGAAAGTAAAGCCCCATATGAGAAATTCCTCCTTGTCTCTACCCTCCATAAAGCAAAACAATAGCCACTAGCCGCCATGTTATTACGTCATACGGTCATGACGTATTGTAATAGCTGGTTGTAGAGAGGGGTTGTATCGATCGTTAGTTGCGAATAAAACTCTTGATCAGAAGGTATTATTGGAAGTGAATGTATGAATGAATATATTTACAGAAAAAATGATTGCATATAAACAATAAAAATGGTACAATAATATAACATATAAAAGCGAGTAGGTAAAAATAAGTAGATATGATTGGTGGATTCAGATCACGCCACATCGCGTGCCGCGAACAAGAATCGTTCATGTTCAAACTTGTACGCGCCCGCTATTGTTATAAATACGGCACACATCCCGCGGCGGCCTCACATTGCATATCGCGAGCTAGAGCTCGCGCGCGTCGCGCCGCGAGTACAATCCGAGTCCGCGCGTCGAACGGGTCGCTCCTCACTGCACCGTCGGGGTACCTCCTGCAGCCTGCGCTCGCTGAGTCTTGCATCGCAGATCCTCGCACGTACAGTTACGAAAAATAGTTCTTTTCAGAACTGTCTGCTTCTCCGTTTCTATGATGATGGACGTCAGCTTGTTGATAAAATAAATATGTTGGTGTTCTCTTATTTTTCCTCCTCTCCCTCGGTAATTGTAGCAGACATCAGTTTGATGTCTGTGAGGTAAAGGTAATGAGGTAGCCTGGTATATTGGCTGCGCAGGTATAAAGGTAATCTGGTATGTAGTGCAAGGTAAACGTATGATGGTAACGATGGTAAGTATAATATGTATGCACCTACATGGTAATACCCTATTTTTGCCTTTAAAAACATTTCGATTTAAATATTATTTTCAGTATTGATTTATTATTTATACTCCATTAAAATGAAACATGACAAATAAAACTGTATTTTAAATCAAGTTATCTAAACATTAAATAGTTTGTTTTTTAATACCGCCAACAAATTGACATGATTTTGAATTCATTAGCCATTCTTTGCACCAAATGAGTTTTGCGCTTCACTTTTTTTTTTCTTCAGGGCGAATATTAATCCAACATCTACTAAAACGTCATCCGTCGAAGCCATCGCTGACACGTGTGCGTCTGCACCGTTTATGTACTGTCTGATCGTAACGATTTCTCGTAGCGTATATAGCTTGTATGCCATGTACGATAAACTGTACCGTTCGAACTATACAGTCTGATCGTAATGATTTCTCGTAGCATATATGGCCACCATAATAAGCCTGAAGGGAATTAAATGTCTATTCCTCAATAGGAATTCTAAAATAGACAATTCTAGATCATTCTTGAAAATAATATCGTTATCATCACCGCTTTGCTTTATCTCGCTCTCGGCAAACTCTTTCGGCTCTATCAATCGAACGGTTCAGTTTGATAAATAGCTCGTTACGATCAGTTACTCGGTTTTCTATCTCGCTCTGAGCGAGATATAAAAGAGTGATATATATCTCAGATCGAAAAGATATAATATCTCTCTTTTCTTTTCAGTGATATATTTTGCGCAACTCTAACATACATATAAAATATCATGTCCACAGATTGTGGTGGCTACCAGTGGCAATTTAAAGAAACTGGCAACACTTTTCTTTATAATTCTATATCCGTCGACTTTTACAAAATGGCGTCAGCCGAGTTTTTAGAACGAGTACTGTCTACTGACGTTGATGAAAACGCAGTGAACGCGATTGTAGGTACCCTTGAAAATCAACTTGTTACGCCTGTGTCGTCGGTATCGTCACTGAAAAACATTTTAAATGTTATCCCAAGTCATAATATCAATACTTCTAGTGCAAGTTCTAATATTGGACATAAAATATACAATAAAGACCTAAGTGATGGTGAAATAATCAGTGCTAATTTCCAGTCATCAGTTTCAAGTGCGTCATTCAATACACCAACCACGTTTTCGACGCATCGTAATCTCAACCGGAATATATGCAGCGCGGAATACACACAATCTCAAGTAGAGGGATGTGCGATCGCACAGTCGATATCTAACGGTGTTGTCACCTATCCCGCTTCGCAAGCGCAAGTTATTCATACTGTCCAAGGTGGTATACCACTCTCTGTTACTAAAACAATAACTATGCAGCCGCCATTGGTGATCAAGCAAGGTACGACGTCAGGGCAAGTAAACATGCAGCCAGGAATGATGACAGTTAATTCGAGTATATCAAATGCTATCCCTAATATGATGACTATAAATAAACCAGGTGGACAAAATGTAGTTGTGACAACACAGAACATGGGTCCAGGACAACCTGCCATTATTCCAAATGTTCAGATATTGAATACGCGACCTGGTGCTCCTGCTGTTGCGGCTCAGAAATCAGTAGCAACAGTATCTCCTAGAGTTGTAATTGGAACACCACAAGTGATGGGAGCAAGGGCAGCCGTTCCTGGTGTAAGTTATCTTATTTAAATTGAACTACTAATATACATTAGGCTAGTGAAAATATTTAGAATAAAAAGCTAGGAAATATTTTTAACACATCTTGTAAATAATACCATTGCTTTTAATGTTAAAAATGTAATTTAAAAGTTGTATTATATGATAGATCATCAGAGTCATAAGCTTATTTAATTATGCCTGTGGGATACTAAAAGCTTATAAGGGCAACATCTGTTCATCATGTCACAGTGGTGTAGCATTATGCATGTCTGATATTTGTTCAGTGTGTAATCCACATGACATTGATATTTCCTTTTATCATAAAACTCTACATAATCTCAAAATAAAATAATTAAACAGTCTTTAAATAGTTCAAGTGACTAACAATAGTTATTTTGTTTTGTTTTTTCTTTCCATTCTTAAAGTTAAAAAATTATGAATAAAACTGCTACAGTGGCAGTTAATTAATTATTATTACTAGTAATTTGCCTTGTAATGTCATTGAATTCTGTTAAATTCTACTATTATAAGTTTCCTTCTTTATTATGCTGCACTACTTTTTCATGATTATTGAGGGTATAGTGCATTACCCAATAAGTATGAAATTTAAAGTTGTAATTTATTTAATTTTAAAAGTTAAGGTACAAAAATATGTAGGATATATAAAGAATAATATATCACATCACAAATAATAATTATGGTGTATCTAAGTAATTTGTATATCTAAGTTAATTTGTCCCTAAACCTTAAAAATTGAATTTAACATCACAGAAAAAAATCTAATTTCTTCCCCTCTCACCCTACTATTCCATGCTAAGATCCTTGTTGCATTTTACTGCTTGCTGCATTTGGTTTTATTTTCTATTTTTATAATTAATAAAATCCATGTTATTAGCAAGTAAAGCGACACTGTAATTATGTATTTTATGGAGGGGGACGTTGGACAAAAGTTGTATACTACTGCTCTGAATGAGGCTCCTTGTCTGACTGTCATGAATAAAAATGATGATGACCATCTCGCGCGCAATTTTCATCTTATTTTTAATTAATTATTTCATTTTTAAGAAAAATACAAGTTTTCTAAAAAAACAATGTCCATAATTGAATAGAAATTTCCTTAAAAATTCAAATATATAATTTTCATTGGCATATTAACAATAGTTTACAAATGGTATTGATTAAATTACCACTGCTCTGGTGCAAGTTTCAATTTCAACAAATTTACCACTTTCATGATATTTTTTATTCCTCAATGATCAATCAGTTCATCTTTCAACTTCAGACATTCTTCATCTTTATACAGTTTTTTTTCAACTTCAGACAACATATTTTTAGCTCTCTTAAACCACTTTTACTTGAAGTCAAATCATGAAATTGTTGTATTACATACTATTAACTTACAGCTTTAAATTTCTCTCAACATATTATCTCTCATAATATTTTTCATATTTAAGATGTTAAGAAATTACAGGTTAGGTTTTATAAAAAATATCAAATATCAAAATTCAGATAAAAACAGATGTGTATTTGCTTTGTTAAACAACTAATACCCCAAATACAATAACAATCATTAATACTTCTTGTTGGATCATATCTGGCACTGCTGTTGGCAGCCTCAAAACTGCTTCTTAAATATGTACCTAAGAAATGAAAAAATCAAAGTAGTAATATAATTAAATAGCTAACCAATATTTAACAACAATAAACAATATAATAGTTATGAGCTTTTCATTTTATTGTAGGTACAGATTTAAACTGTAGATAAGTCATTGTTGGCTATCACATGCATCTCACTATCGTGGACTCACACTCAATCAATCCCAGTCCCTCTCGATGTGTATCTAACAAATGACCTGCTTAATCATCTCGGTTTCAAAATACCAACAGCACCGAGTTCACAAAAATTGAAACAAGCGTTCATTTTTAGATAACGCTGCAAACACTTCAAAGTCTTCAACAGGGGCAGCAGGGTCATTTGTTGTTAAAGACAGAGAACGGTCAATACCAGCTGTTGAGGGTCGGTCCGGCGCCAGCTGCCAGTACACTTACGGCGCCCCAGCCACAGACCCTCCGGCTGTCGACCGTGCCGGCAGTAAGTAGGATCAACTCATCGGCGCTCTGAAATGGGACAGACATCCTACTCACTTCCCGGGGTTGATGCCTCTTAATTTTACAATTTCAATGTCATGCATGTTTTGGTGGTGGTGCATGTAAGGTAATCTATTAACCAGGTAAGCCATGGACCTTTCAATATCATTTCGTAATAAAATAACTGTTTCATTAATTATAAATTCAGACAAACTTCAAGCATGCTTATGAGCTCAAAATGTACAATTTCTAATTGAAATAGTTAACAACATTGTTTGCTCCATAAGCATACTTAAATTTGCAGAGTAGACAATATAGAAAAACTAACATCATTAGTGATCTGATCATTTGCGCTGCTCCTTTTCCTACCTATTAAGCGAGACTGTAGTAATAAATTGTACTTTTAACCCTGACTACAGCTTTGCTTACGAATGCTTTAAAAATGTTGGATAGCTGAATTTGACAGTTATGGTATATATTATAATATGTTACTAGTTACAAATTTTGTAAGCGGCTATTTGACGAGAATTATCTTTTCATATACGGAATTTAAATACAGAAAATGAAAATATATAAAATAAGGAGTTAAATAAATTATTATATTATAATATGTATATATATAGTTATCTGGATTGTTTAATTTGATACCGTTTGGTCCCATTTTATTTCAGTTGACATTCTGTTTTAGTCTAATCAATTACGATTTATCAAGAAGAAATTAGGCATTTTCCTTAGATTACAAGTAGCATATTGTTACTTTTCAGTCTCTTATCATCTTTGTGAGATATAACTGCGACCTTTAATTTAAACTTTAATAAATAACATTTTTCAAAGTTGGTCTTAGGTAAGTCATTATAAAAATATTACTGGGAAATAGAATTATCTGAAAAACTGTTCATGGGTTCTATAAAAAACTAGCTTTCGTTCTTGCCCGGAATGTATCGTTGCTCATTCTCATCAAGTCTCGCTAGGTAATGGTTGCTAATAGCAACGCAATAGGTCGGCGAAGGATCAATCTGCGATTGTACAGTTTGGGAAAGCGAGTGAAGTATTATAACTGTGCAGTAAATTATGGTGCTATAATATTTAGTTGTTTATTAATCATTCTACTAAATAAACTACCAAATTTAACTCGGCTGCTAGAAATCAGTAGTCAAAACAAAATTAAGATGAATGCGTAGATTTTTTGCTTCTTTGATTAGTTGACGCCTCTAATGTTCGTCTTAAGTTAAATGAATAGTTTGATTTTACTGCACGCTTCGACATTTTTTCAATTTTAAAACACATTTTTATTATTATTTGCGAATGAAGAATGCAATTTAACCGATCATAATATTGACTTTTCGGAAGACACGACTCGAAATCGGTATTAAATCTTTTACTAGTTTCACGTTATCAAATATAGTGTTGCGTTACGAGTACATTACTTAGCCGGGTAGTGAGTGATTGTGTTTTTGTTCGGTCAGCATCCCGGTGTGGTGACCGTGTCCACGAGCGTGGCCGTGCCGACCCAGATGGGCGCGCAGATGCCTGCGGGGCCCTCTGCCACGCCGGTCGCCGTGTCCTCGGTGTCGACCGTCCAGAGCCCTGCGCCCGCGCTGGCCCCCCAGCCGCCCGTCGTCACCACTCAGGTAATCGATGTGACCGGTTACGGTCGATTTGTGGCCCCATTTTTTCATACAAGACAGACAAACACATATCATTCCGTTTATCATTGGGTCAAGACCATCTTAAGACTATTTTTTCACTTCATTTACCACGTAAATTGGTTCATTTCACAGAAACCCTTAGACAATACGAAGGAGAAATGCCGAAACTTTTTGGCTAACCTGTTGGACCTCTCGAGCAAGGAACCCAAATCGGTCGAGAGGAACGTGAGAAATCTTATTCAGGAGCTTATTGACGCTCAGGTAGAACCGGAGGAGTTCTGTGACAGGTTGGAGAGACTCTTGAACGCGAGCCCACAACCTTGCCTTATCGGGTTCTTGAAGGTGAGGATAGATTCACTATTAGTCTTATGATTCCTTAAAGTAAGTACATAGTCATATCTTAGTTACGACGGCTAACGGAAAATAAAATAATATAGGTTGGGAGTGGGACATATTCACGGCTAATTGTCAATGTAATAGCATACGGTGGGACATATTCACGGCTAACTGACAATAAATATCAACAACATTGACAATAGTAGTAGTTAATTAATGAGTGTTATTTCAGTAACATTAACATTCATGTTTCAGTAACATTAACTTTATCTTGATGTAATTGGGAGTCCAAAAATCACAAAATGAATAAATACATTGACAATAATGAGAAAATCTATATTGACTGCTCCAGTAGAAAAAATAATATATTATGGATAATAGAATATAATGTTAGATTTTTATACATAAGACGATTGTCTTATATGGTGTTTATCGAATCGTTACTTCTTGTGTGTCAGAACTAATCGAAACCCAGCTACCTTTCATCCACAAGGTGGGATCTTTAATCACCGCTAATCGTTTTCAGAAAAGCTTGCCGCTCCTGCGACAGTCGATGTGCTCGAAGGAGCTAGTGATAGAGGGCATCGACCCGCCCTCGCCGCACGTGGCCTTCTCGGCCATCCCGCCGCCGCCGGGCCCCGCCCAGCCGCAGCCCGTCGCCGCGCCGGCCAACATGCAGATGGTGAGTGTTCCGCCGACACTACCGCTACCGGACTTACCGACTGAACGTATTCAATAAATATATGCATAATCATTTCGATGCAACTAAACCGCCGCTCATCTTTTAATTAACCTCAAATAACATTCATCATCGACCAGTACGGTCCTAGGGACGCCCGACTCGTAAGATGTAAACGCTATAACTGTTGTAAAGAATGCTTTAAAACATCATGTTCGTGTCATTATTTTCAGCCTAGTAATATATTACGATATTCGAAATGTGTCGCATCGAGTGTTCGCGGTTCATTATGACGTCGTTGCGTCAGGCGGTTACACGAAACCTGCTTTATAGAGATAATTAAGATAAGAGATTTTGGAATCGACACATAGAGAGAGAGCGCGTGTTGTGACATGTCTTGAAGTGAACGCCCTCGTTGTGGCAGCTCGAAGACGAGGAGGGTTTCGCCCCGACTCTGACGACGCTGCAGCCGCCCGTCATGACCGCGCTGGCGTGCCCGCTCTCGCCGAACCTTAACGTAGTGCCTTTACAGCCGACGCCGCAGGTTGGTCGCGCCCTACCCTCGTGCGTTGCGACCCGACACGGTCTCGATAAACCAGACGAGTTACGTCGACAGTATTTATTGTCCAGTCCGTCTTAAACGATTAAGAATTATATGAAAGCGTCAAAAATATCTAAGGGGTGAGCTATATTTTATCGGAATCGTATGATCACTATTTTGGAATTACTTAATAACCTTGAAATCAAAGTATACTAAAAAGAGTGACCTTTATAAAATCAAGGGCTAAAATTTAACAATTCTTGGAAATAGAAAAGTTTTCGATAGCGCTCTGCCGTTTCAACAAATAAACATACAGGGTTACAGGAAATTTGATCCAGTCCCTTGGCCAAGGATGGGTTAAAGGATTCCCTTCAAGCGAATGTATCTAATTTCCTATAACTTAACTTGAACAGAACGAGATAGCCACACCATTGCAAGACGCGTAATGTACTGATAGGAATTATCTGAAATAAAAACATGTTTATGAAACAATCGAAGCGTACGAGGGTACACAGCGGTTGAATGTTTATGGAGTATAGTCGAGTCACCTTAAATTTCATTGCTATTATTTTCGTTTAGCTTTTTTAAAGAGATATGTAGATGTTGTATCTGTTGTGTAGCATTTATATTCTTTTTTTAAGTGTTAAGAATATTATTATTTTATTAGTACTTTTACAAATTCCACCGAAATAATCGTATATGAAATTTAAACAAATTATTTTTATTATAACAATTTTTCGACTTTTGTATGTGAAAAGCAGATTAATATTACATACACAAAATTAGAAACAACGACGATCCTGATATACTGATTTTAAAGTGAAAGCGAAACTAACCCGAAATAATTTTACATTGTTTCGGGTTAAAGTTATGTTAGTGTCTAGAGTACTTCCGATTATTTCTGAAATCTGCTACAGAATCCTTTGCTTTGTCATAAAACGAAATTACGATGGTGTAATTTAGCTTTATGATGTCCGCTAAAAGGGGGTGTAATTAATAATATTTAACTATTGAAACCGACATATCTGCTTTTGCCATAAGAGCAATAAACAAACAGAAGCACTTGCACATTTTAAATCTATATTGATAGATCTATCGATCTTTACCAAATTATTTAATCGCAATAATCTACAGTTACCGGATTACATACTCCTTTTATATTTAATTTCTGGCTGTTATTTTAATTTGCGTTTATTCTGTAATAGTGTGTCAAAATTATTTTTTTAAATAAATGTTTGCATGTTTAAATTCTATACCGTTAATGTTATAGATCATATTATGGCACGGTCAAATATATATATTTTTTATTATATAAAATATATATTAATAATTAATTAAAATAAAGTTATAAATAATAAACATCTAAAGGGAAGCCTAATGTTTTCTATATTAAATGGTTCATCACCTGTTCTCCTGGAGCCATCATGGAGCTTTTTGAATGAATGAATGAAAACTTTATTTGACAGAAATAACAATAACACAAACAAATAACTTATTAAAGTTTTCATGTATATTTTTTAGGAAAAGACCTATATACTACTGAATAGTTAAAATATCGACCGAGTTCTATGTTCCCTTCACCGATAATCTCTAGCTCTTATGTGCGAGTGTATTCCAGCCGAAACCCCCGTCGAAGCCAGGTAGCTCCATCGCGGTGTTGCAAAATATCCCTCTTCACACCAAAATCAACGTTCCGAAAGTCGGCAAGACCATGACGGTGAACAGCAAAGCTAACTTCACGAGGCCCGGAGGCCCCTCGGCGGCGCTGTCGACGGTGCTCACGGGCAAGTCCGTGCTCCGGGACAGGGAGAAGAGGTCCACGCTGCAGTTCACGCAGCCGTTCGGCGACGACAAGATGACCGGAGACGACGACATCAACGACGTGGCCGCTATGGGCGGGGTGAACTTGGCGGAGGAGACGCAGAGGATCTTGGGTTCCACCGAACTTATCGGGACGCAGATAAGGTACAATTGACACTCATTTTTGTCTTTAGTTGATTAGTGGCGAGCGGGGTGCGGTCTTTGCTCGTTACCAAAAAAAATCCACCCAGAAATTACATTTAAGCTTCAAGCCTGAATTCTGTGGACAGTGTACTCTGATAGTATTCGATAGGCGCAGAATATTAGAAGTTCCATGAGTATTCCTGCATTAGTGTCTACCTTTTATTAGTTATCCGTCCGATCCGATCCATCTCGCCCGAAACTTTTTATCTTATTTTCTCTGTATTCGAACCCGGGACCGCCACAGAGCACACTCGAATGCTGAACCTCGAAGGCGGTCAAATCGACACACATATAAACGCTCACGTTTACGTACCTTCTCAGATCTATCAAAGACGAGTACCTAGTGCCCGTGGGCATAATGCAGAGCCGCGTGAAGGCGGCGATGGCCCGGCACGGCCTGGACGACGCGCCGCTGGAGGTGGCCAGCCTGCTGTGCCACGCGCTGCACGAGCGGCTCAAGAGCACGGTGGAGAAGCTGGCCGTCATCGCGCAGCACCGGAGCGACATGCTCGTTAAGGTAGCCGCTTAGATTCCGTTCAGGGACGAGACGGGATCAGTCGTTCAACAACGACACTGTTTTATTTAACATCACCGGCTCTGGTTCTGGTCAATTTAACCTATAACGATCGTGCTTTTTATTCTTCATCGAATTTTTCCTTCAGAACGATTCTCGCTTCGAAGTGACGCAGGATGTCAAAGGCCAGTTGAAATTCCTAGAGGAGTTGGACCGCGTGGACAGGAAGAAACGAGAGGACTCCGAGAGGGAGATCCTCCTCAGAGCGGCCAAATCGCGCTCCAAGAACGAAGATCCGGAACAGGCCAAACTGAAAGCTAAGGTACTTGTAAAAGTTTAAAAAATGTTTTTTTCAAAAGTACTTTTAAAAGTTTACCTTTTAATGTCTTAAAATTGAATTAAAGACAAAAAAGTCATTACGTCATTACCTTTGAACGCGGATATAAAGTCACATTAGATACTATGTTGATGTGTCATAAATATTTATTTTGCATAGAGTCATACTACTATGCGGTCGTATAAATACGAATTTTATTTCCGCAGGCGAAGGAGATGCAGCGCGCCGAGCTGGAGGAGCTGCGACAGCGCGAGGCGAACCTGACGGCGCTGCAGGCCATCGGGCCGCGGAAGAAGGCGCGCCTGGACGGGCTCGGCGCGCTCGAGACCGTCTCCACCGCGTCCGGCAACGCCTCCTTCGTGAGTACCGCCCTCCTATAGAGGGATTCGATTGCAATTTGCGAGTGCAGGTTCCGGACTTGCCTCGATGTGGCCTATGTTATGAGGGGCGAGATCATAGAGAGTTGTTTTCCCCGCAGCCCGGTCGCAGTCAGCTCGCGCTGCGCACGCGCCTGAAGCGCATCAACCTGCGAGACATGATCTTCCTGCTCGAGCAGGACAAGGACACGGCGCACTCGACCCTCCTGTATCGGAGCTACCTCAGATAGATGCCGGCCGACAGCGACAGTAGCGACGCGGGACTCGTCAGCGTGAGCTCTAGAGGACTGTACATAGTGGGACGGAAAGGAGCACCGGGCCCGCTCCGCCCGCTCGCTCCGGGGGCGGGGCGGGACGGTGAAGAGGAGTTAAAGGAGAATATAAATCACGTGCGATACTGGGGCCATTGTCGACTTATGGGATAAATATGTTTTACATTTTGCACGGTCGTTTGATGTTTTTATTTACTCGTTTCAAATAATGTTCTCAAACTCATAAATGTAACAGAAATAGTTTTAATCCCTGACGATGAATGGAACGAAAGGTTTCCAAATTTGTATTTATTAATAAAATATTATTATGATATAATATGATAGATTTGTATAATATGTTTAATTCGTTAAGGGATCACCAAACTAGATTTCCTCATATTACCATAATAAAACTCAATTGTTATTATATCTGCAATAAGTAATAAAGTGGAATTCGCTAACGTCATGACACGATACGACACCACAGCCCGTCCACTGACAGGCGCCATCCGTTCGCGAAGCGATCGACTGATATATTTCAATATTTTAGACATTACGTACTGAGCCTCGTCTGTCTATACCTAATAAGATGCTTTAGAAGTAGGGCAAACATTGAAGGATTCGTTTAATTTTAATACTACTCCATTATCTACAAAAGCTTTTATAGTGATTCCATTCGTTTATTTAACTTTTGACAGGTCACACACATTAAGTTTCACAATAATATTCTGTAGAATGTACTACAGAGAATACCGTACTTCATGGACGGTCACCGCCCACTTAGTGATGTGCCATTCGTAAGGAATGACCATAGACTATAAAAATCGTTCGAAATAATTCGATTTATGCAATGAAATGTCCTCCGGCAAACGGAATAAAAACCTTAGATACGTACTAATATAAGGTGAGGTTAAACATCATATAAAATCCACATCATACATAATAAATTAAAGCGCCCAAAAATAAATCGATAAAATCTATTTCAAAAAGAATCGAATCAGTAAAACTATAGGGTATAACTATTTTCACTAGTACTCGAACTGTCAAAAGTTAAATAAACGAATGGAATCATTATAATTAATAGATAGTCATTGAGTCCTTCGTCCGCGTGTCCTCATCGAGATATAGGTGCGGTACTCAGCACGAGGATGGCCACCCGTCTTGGCCATCGGATCCTGTCATTGTGTCCGAATTATATAATATGCGAATCGTTTATATCGTTCGACGCTCATCATGTTAAAGTACGAGTGAGCGTCCGAATATTTGCCTGATCAGATATGCACGATAGCGTGTACGAATTTGATAAATACTGCAATTACATACTGGTAACCGAAGTTATGAAATAATTATATTCTATTTTAGAATTACAATATAATAACTATATTAAACAATTATTACATATTTAATTTTGAGTGTTAAATAAAATATTAAATTTATTTGTAATAATTAGTGTGAGTGAATGACTTATGAACGTTAGTGTTGTGAGGGACAGAAAGCTTAAAGTGCATAGCGGTTCTTCAGTTCGGTGATAAGTCAGCGAGAACGGCCACCTTTGCACCGTGAGGACAAACTCTGCAGCTCAGACTTTCATTTTTCACAACTTGACGACTTTATTATGTAAATGAAATTTTGATTGTTATTATTTTTTTGATTGTTAATATTTGATTGCTATTCAGGATCATTTACGTTTTCGTATTGATTGTAGGGGTAGAATATAAAGTCCTTACAGTATGGGGAGTACCTGTACCGTAGTCGGTTATACCGTGGGTTCCAAGACGTCGAGACCTGAGGTTCTAGAGGTGTTTAATGGGTATGTTTATAACTCACCCGGCTTTTGGACTAGCATAGCGACACACCGGGTGAGTCGAGTCCCACACTCCCCCCGCACAACACCTCGCGGGGCGGGAGCCAGTACGCAAAACCATTCCCCTAAAAAAAAGTATAGGCGGTGTATGTAACTGAACTATATAATATGTAACATTCATGTTTATTTTTTTATTAATGTTGTTATATGACACTAACTTTTGAATTATGTGGTCTTAGTAAAAAATTTTTTGGGCTGTAGATATATTATAGTAAGCGCAGAGACTCAAATCATACATCTTTTAAATTTTATATATTATGTCATTCCAAGTATAGTTGCAGGCTATACTTAATTATAAAATAAATTTCAGCTTCAATATTTTTAACTAGTTTTATTTGTCAAACAATCAACCATACGCAAGGTAAAAATCATTCCACTTTTTAGATCATAAATACTTTTAATTTATATTTATTTACAATAAAATTCACGAAGGCACGGGCCCATACTATATATAAATGTATTCTATGGCCCATACTGACTTTTGGCACAGAAAAAGTAGTTCTGCTTTTTATTGGTGTGACACTAGGGCATGCAATTCGGATATTCGGATATTCGCTACATTAACTATTCGAATAGTACCTATATAATTATTCGGTTTTTTTGAACATTTCGAATACCTACTATTCTACTTCGTTTTCTTCGATCAACAATATACTAGATATCGGGTCGACGCAAAAAATCCGTGCCGGTAAATATCGGCTCACTTGAAATGTGAGAGTCTATTTTGTTTAGTTCTCTTCAAGCACGGCCAATATTAAGACGTTTCACAATGACGCAGTTTGTCTTCAAAAATTGCGAAAATAATTCGCGAAAAAACTATTTTACGCACAGAGTCTTATTTTTGGTTAGTACATATAAAATAAGATATATTTTAAGCTTTTAAACTAACAAATAATTGAAAATTTGAACAAAATAGAACTGTTTTGCATTACAACAAAACAGATATTATGTGTCAGATAAAACACACAGCGTCATAGTGAAGAAGCTGTCTATGGTCTTGTTACTTATCTGTGTAATTCCTACCTTAATTATCTGTGGTTTTACCTGTTTGTTTCTTATATTTCTCACCAGAGGCGCCACTGTCCTTATAAAGGCTATGGTGACGCTCTTTGTTGTCATAGATGTCTTCACTCACCTGCAAGCTGCTTGCTCGACGCTGTGTGTTTTATCTGACACATAATATCTGTTTTGTTGTAATGCAAAACAGTTCTATTATGTGCCCTTATAAAACACACAGCGTCATAGTGAAGACCTGTTTGTTATCTGCTGGTGAGAAGTAATAACTAGAAAAAACATAAACGCTATGTGAAAAAATTTGTCTTTTGATATTATTGAATCTTTTAGACATAATTTAATGAAGACAAATATAACTAGTATTACATTTAAAGTGTAATAGTTTAAAAGTATTTATGGTTAACCATTACAACATAAAAAATGAAAATTCTTACTCAATTAATAAGATCAGCTCGATTTAAAGTCAAAGAATACTTACTTAACTTAATTCTTAATAATAAGATAAAGTTACTTAAATTGTATACAAATTTGAAAATAACCAATGCCCTGATTGCCAAGAAGAGCATTGCACTGGATGGCAATAATGATTAGTAAATATTGTAAATATAGAAATGCTTTTCCAGTTTCCTCGGTCCAAAATATCTTGGACCAAATCTCAAAAAGCCTGTTTACAATCCACCTTCTAGAAGAACTGCTTATTATTTTTACCAGAAATGCATTTATGGAAACTCATTTTGAAAATGAATCATCCAATCAGCAATACTTAATAGTGGCTGGTTTAGGAGGCACAGCTATAGAATTTAAGATCTCTTATTTTGATGATATATTATTATTTTTAATTTTTTATTGAATCCTTTAGGTTTATTACAGGTTATCTCTAAAATTTTGAAAAAGATACACAGGACCTACTTTAAAATTTTGATGTTGTAATAATAACCATCCTGATCCTGACTGCTGATGAGTCTCAGTGTCTGTTTGAGACTCAAATTTAAAACTGTTATCATGCACACATACAATATAATAATAATGTCAAATCATTAATTCTATGTCACTGTATGTCTTGCTATGATCAATTCAAATCAAATCAAAAGTTTTTTATTTCAAATAGGCCTTTGCAGGCTCTTATGAAACGTCTAGTTGCACGGTTCCAAAAAGTGGGTCTCATGGAGAAGAACCGGCAAGAAACTCTATATATATGTGAGAATGGATCTCAAGAACTTCTGAATCCACTCTTTATAGTAAACCTATGTCAAAAATTGGAGGTTTTGTAGGCTTTGGATCTGCAAAGGAAACGGCCTTTAATATCTGATGGACTATTTTTAGTTTATTCAGGTTCTCTGTGGATTTCCTGCAATAATTGAGAATAGCCAAAGCATTATATATATATATATATATATATTTTTTTTTTTTTTTTATATAGATCTGCTACGAATCAAGCAACTTGGTTGAAGTTGGAATCTGTACCAAGGAATCTATCTTCTTATTGGAACTTTATAAGTAAAAGAGTGGCAGAGAGTCTATTGCCAGTCTTTCTCATCTGCTCTATGCTAGTCATTTGAGAACTAGCAGCAATTATAAAATTAGAAACATTCCATTCCTTTTATTGACATTCATAAGTGTACACTTGTCACCCAAATGAATAAATGATAATTTGAATTGGAAGATGCTATAACTGCCCTGTAACAGCTCTTGTTCTTTAGCATCCCAGGCTAGAACTTGATTGGACCACTTTAACCATACAAGCCTGGAGTTTTGATTGAACCACCTGAGATAAGACATGTGGATCTATGAGTACCTTCCGCAGGTATGTATTTAGAACTGGCTTCATCAAGGTTTGAGACCGTAGATCAAGCCAAAAGCACTAGTGTTAATCTGGTGTTATAATTAAATATGTATAGTAGTATGTATAGTAGGTGATACCTCAGCCAATAACATTAGTCAATGATGAGCTGGCAACCTACGTTTTACTTGGAGCATTCGGAAATCCATAGACTGAGACCGAAACGCGCAATTTGCACTTCACGGTTTTTCCATTTATGAAAGGTGGTTCGTTACCCGGCTGGAATTCCGATAATCCTCCTATCCGTATAATGCCCAAAGTGACCAGACGTGGGGAAGACATGCTTTTAGAAAATTATAAACATGTCGTCCTGGCGGAATTCGAATCCACGACCCATCGGAACGCGAGGTCGGTGTTGTACCAAACGCGCCAACGTGATAGTCGGAATGTCCTTTGAGCCCTTTGATGTATTTAAATAAGCTAGTACCCTCGGTATGATAATTGGTTGAGAAATATTCAGCTCAGGTTGTGCTCTCACTAGCGGCTGAAGGCATCGCAAAACATAGCTGAGCTATTGTTTGAGTCAAAGGTGACATAAAAGAGAGACCCTTACGGTTTCTTTTGAGGTGAACAGGTCTACTTCGGAAATAACCCACTTTATTAATATCGCCTCCGTGGCTTGGGGTTAGAGGTGCCAGCTGGTACTGGGCGACCCTTTTTGCCAAATGGTTGACAATTGAGTTTAGTCTCCCCGGGAGACATACTGCCGACAGCGTCACAATGAGCTAGTCGGTTAGTTCTAAGTGGTGTTATCAATTATAACATAGCAATGGAACAAGTACTTAATATTTGCCAAACATCGGCAATCGAGTATAGTCTCGCCGTGAGATCTACTGCCAACAGCGTCACAATGAGCTGGTTGGTCAGTTCCAAAAGTGGACATTTAAATGATATTTTTGCTATGACTGAATGACAGCAAACAGGGACTGAAACCGTTTAATTTTTATTTTCCAAAATACGTATCTGACTGAGATACCATGATATTAGCTTTAAAGTGTAATACACACCACAATAATCTTTACAGTAAATATGAATAAAAACGAAAGAATATTAACAAAAATATTTATTATACCGGTATAACTGCCATAGTAAATTAACCGGTATTCAGTCACTGGTAGCAAATACAACATACAACTCTTTGACGTTGGAATGCCACACATTTTTGCTCCACTGTCCAACTGCCTATTAATAGTTTGGGCACCACAGCCTGCATTCATAGTTAGGAAGTGTATTACTTTCTTAAGAGTACACAACTGCTTGAAACTTCTTAGAATTATCTGAAGGTTTCCGCAGTGCAAGCAATCTCTTGGAACAGCTTGGTTGGAAAAATTTAGCTGACCTAGTAGGCTCTGAGCCTATTTTAATGTGCAACTTTTCAGACTCAATAACTTTTAACAAACTACCCTTATTGCACTTAATATGCTCCCTTGAGTGTCCCATAATAGATAACAGTACTCTTGAACTGAGTCTAGGACACACTTTAGGTGGTTGATGTGCCAGCCTAAAGTTTGTAGAAGTAATAATAATCTTTATTAAGGAAGTGTCACAGTCTCCGCGACCTGACAACTTATAATTACCCTAATGTACAAAGAGGTTATTGTTTAGGTACACTAGCAATCCAATACCCCGGGCCCGAATGATTTCTGCAATCCAATTGATAGGGCTGCAAAAGTTTGGGTAGCGGAAGCAAGGCCAAAGGGGAGAGCAGTTTGTAAAATCTCCTCTTTGTATCTCATTCTCAAAAACCACTTGTAAAAATAAGCTTGCTAAAGGTTTATCTTGCAAGTCTTTCCTTTTCTTGAAGGAAATTGTTGACATCTGATGAAATGAAAAAGAAAGTTTTTATGGAAATACATATCACTATTGAGACCCCCGAGGTCAAATAGGTTTTACCCCCCCCCCCCCCCTCCTACAATGAAACCTCTTCTCAAAAAGTTTGGAAAAGTACCCTGAATTTATTATAGGTGGTATGTTCAATATCCAATTGGACTTTTTTATTACAGACTGATCTATCTCTTTCATGTGGAGGTTGATCAAAGTAGGATGAGGCAGAATCTTAAGGTTTATAATAATAGTCCTTAAAATTGTCCCTAAAAGGTAAATGTACCTTTATGGGAGTCATCAAGTACATCTAAGTACCACAACTGAATAAACAAATGTAATTTTTTTCTTATCAAATAAGTATTTTAAGTTTAGTGGAATATTCTGTAATGTATCGCACAGACTTGTATAATTTATTTCTTTTAAAAATTCTTTCCCATATATACACTCAGTCCTAATACCACATATAATCTGCCTGATAGTAAACACTTTTTATGGAAGTGGCCGAAGCTGACAGTTACCATGTTATTATTATGAATTGGGGGTAAAGTCTTTAGGACTAGCAGTAACCCAATTAACAACCTCTCATTGGATGATACTGCTCTAAGACAATCCAACCAACAAGTTCTTAGTGAAATAAGTAATCTCTTTGTTTATTAAATCATTATTAATTTTCAAGCTACAAAATCAGGGCTTGTTAAACTTTTTTATATCTAATAGTTTTCCACACTTCAGTTTTAAACTTAGAAATAGAATTATGTGAGGCAATTATTGTTGGCAGGAGTAAATAATCTGCTCTTATACTCAACAGAAAGTTCCCAAGGTTAAATTATTGTTAGACTGACCTGGGTTATTTAAAAAGCTTTGCTGTGAAATTATAGTATCTGTAACGAGGTACACACTACACAGTACTTATTTAATACTTAGGTAATTGTTTGAGATATTGAGATATGCAAGCAAACTGACAAATTAACAATTTAACTTGTGAGTCATCATATGAATGCTGTTTATACTCACGCCACCGAATGCTGTTAGATGGAAGGGTAGCAATGCGACTATCAAAAAAGTATCTTCTGATCTATGAGAACTCGAGTCTTTTCACGCTTTGCGTTTGTAGCAGCGCACTTCGACTCATAATCACGTGTGCCACTGATCTTGTCACACTCAGCATTCATCTTGTTCAAATTACACAAGAATTGAACACAATACACTAAATTTATAACTTTGTAAGTATTGGAATATGAATTATTCTCTTGTACTATTAAAAAAACTTTACTTTTCAACTTGTACAAACCGATTCGTTACAAAACCATAAACGCTATGACAACAAAGAGCGTCACCATAGCCTTTATAAGGACAGTGGCGCCTCTGGTGAGAAATATAAGAAACAAACAGGTAAAACCACAGATAATTAAGGTAGGAATTACACAGATAAGTAACAAGACCATAGACAGCTTCTTCACTATGACGCTGTGTGTTTTATAAGGGCACATAATTATCTGTTTTAAATCAACGCTACAAATGTTTGGCCAAGGTTGGCCAACACATGCGCAAACTATTGTGTAACAGAATAGTGGATGCATGGAGTAGATTTGTACTGAAATAATCCTTACTATCTTAGGATAAGCATCCTTAGTAATATTATTATAAATGCGAAAGTGATATTTTTGTTTGTTACGCTTTCACGCTAAAACGGAAAAGAAAACATTCCAATCTGTATGTTCATTTTGCGGATATTATTATTTAACATACTGTTACGGAGACAGGCTGAAGAAAGTTCGAGAAACATTTCTGGTATATTTCAGACACTTAGAGATGTTTTCAGCAAGCTGACATACGATTTCAGGCCGTTTTAAGGCAGTATCTATCAAATAGCAAAAGTTCGGAAAGCGATACCAAGCGATCAACTTCTGCGATTTACGAGAGATCCGAGTGCGATAGTTCAAGAGCCAGAAGAGTATAAGAGTCAGTGTTTTGTGCGCAGTGTAATTGTAGTTTTTTGTTTTAGTTTCGTTTTTCTCTAATTGTAGTAGTGTAATTTTTAATTAATTCATTATTTTATTTATTTTCTTTTGTGTTGTTTTTATAAATAAATCCTCAGTGTATAAGAGCGGCGTTTATTAATCCCGAACCATTATAGCTCGTAACAATACGAATTACAATTTATATAAAACATTATATAGTTTACGTTTCATGTTGATATTTTATTTTGTACCCTATTAGATACATGATAATTTACACATTGGTGTTTCATAAACTATACTAATAATACCAAAGTCTTCGAAGTTAGTCAAGTGTGTATGTATAATACATAGATATGTATATATATTTTGGTAACAAATAAAATCATATTTCGACTTCACTCTTTTCTTTGTTCCCATTGAGCAGTGTCATTTTTTCAAAATTTGACAAGGGGCGTGGTTTAAATAACAGGTTACTTTTTTCGTGAATTTTGTATGCGACCTGAAGTCTATTTAATACTATGTCAATGTTCGTTTTGGTAAATGTATGATTTTTTACTAACCATTCCACCTACAAGTGTTAAGCTGAACGTGTATTTTCGGCTAATAGGTTTTTTTGTAATCATTTGAGATGTTCATTTAATAACGATACTTTAGACGCCCTCAGTTTCCTACGGTAGTATTTTCGGAACACAACAAAGTATTTTTTTTTCAACTTATAATTATGTTTAGACGACTTTTTTGAGCACATATTGGTTCCTAATTAAAATGTTTATGTACTAAAAAGGTTTCTTTTCATTTACACACATTAAACAAAACACAATTCGAAAAATTCGTATTATTCGAATAATGTTTATTATAGAATTCGAAATATCCGAATACCTACTTCGAACGAATAATGCATGCCCTATGTGACACACATCTGAACAGTCCGCTGACTCCTTCCTTTCCGTCTCGCTTGCTCTTACGAGCGAACAGCAATAACTGCTCTCTCGCAGTTTTAGGTATTGGACCCAAAGCACCTTGAGCATTGCTAAACGTGTGAGAGCAAGCGAGAACGCACAATCACACCAAGTATAGATTTAAAACGTTTTAAACCAAATGTTGCCGTTTTAAACGGTTGAAAACTGCTACAAAAATAAAAGAAGTGTGTTTTACATTAATTAATTACAGTTTCGTTTTAATTAGTTTATAGAAAATTACTATATTACCTACTATACGAAAACTTAAGTATGTTTATTTATTATATTACACATACTAGAATGATTAACACAATGCCGTCCGTCTTATTTGTGCTAGTTCTTTATTTACAGTCGAAATAGCAAACCCCTATGATAAAGATACAATGCGAACTATGAACTTTCGAACATACCTATAATCAGGGGGCCACTTTTGACCGCCAATGTCGGCTATGCTCGACAAACGCACGCGTGGACGCCGATGTGGCAATGATCGACAAAAAAATACAAAATAAACATATTAAATCATTACTGTGTTTTATTGATACGTCACAAAACCTAAACATTATTCCACACAGCAATTGTATATTAGTTATAATAATAATAAATATTTGATGATGAAAAACTACATAATGATTAATGGTGGAAACATACTAACAAAACGCGACGCCACGCCCCGCCATCTGACGCTGTAAGTACAAATCTATCCCATACATTTAATACGCTCAGAAACATATATAAAACACGCCACGTGATCACACGCACCCCACGCGATAACATCAGTCAAACCTCGGACCAAGAATCTTGATTCTTGGTCAAACTAGAACGTAATTGCTTTTTCATTCATCCAAAAATATGAATGACTCACTATCTTGGAGAAATGTTCTATAAAGGGTGATAATATGATATTCACCGTAAGTACATAATTCTCTTTAGATTTATTTCATGAATCCAGAATCTTCTACGTCGTATAAGATTTTTTTATTCAACTGTTTCTGTATTAAATATATCCCTAAAATCTGCAACAAATATTCCTCAAATTATTTATCCAACTCATATTTTAATAGTAAATCCATGTAATGGCTACGTCAATACTCTTTCGTCTTTCACAAAGCTTTGACACTGGCAAAGCGTGCTGTAATGTCGTGTGGCGTGTTGTATGCGACACGTCACATCGCGTAGCGTTTTAATAGTATGTTTCCACCATCATATTTTGGTTTATAAATAATAATTACTAATATAACTCAATAATTGAAAAATAAATAGTTTTATTTGAATTCAATCAACTACCATCAGAAATGTGCAAAGGCAAATAGTGGAAACATTTTTTTTATACGAATAGCATTTGAATATAATTACTCGAATCAATAAACAGTATTAAATACAACGTCTTTAACAACTCTGTAACAACTTAAGTCAAAAGTAGAAAACGATTTAATGTTAATATTAATATATTAATGGTCCATTTTTTATTCTAAAATTATATACAAAAAATAAAATAATGGTTATGGTATGGTATAAAATAATAATGGTAGGTATTTATTCTCGATTTTCGTGGTCGGCGTACAGGGCACGGAGATGCCGTTTTGAAGTGGCGGTCAAAAAAGGTTGACTCCTCGCCACTGGAATACAATATTGAATTGTAACAGCAAGTTGTAACATTGTTATAACATCATAATAATATAATGGTAGAATAAGCGCTATATCTACTATAAAGCTTTCGATGCCGAAGACGAGTTCACTGACTATTAATTTTCAATAAAATACATATTGCTTGACAATGCATTCTGCTTTTCACATAGAGCAACACGGGCCACCGGTGAACCGGAGGGGAGTAGCCATACGCAGGCGTTCCCCTCTGTCAAAGTACAAGTCCAAATGGTCCTATGCGTACAATAAAACTAGTTGTAGCCGCACTTTTCACTAGACTAAATCCAGATGCGCGACTGAATCGACCTCCTAAAAAAATGCCTAATTGTTTGTGTTTCTTGTTGCCAATAAATATCTGCCATGTCAAATTTACAAAAAGATATCGTTACCTTTCATATGTAGGTATTTTTTAATCATATTATTACTATTTACTTCTTTAAAACTTAAAATATTACAATATTATCGGTCGTGTTGTTTCGGATTTTTTTACCAACACAGTCGCTCGACAGATCCGCGTATTGTATGAGCCCTCATACAATACACGGATCTGTCGAGCGACTGATCCGAGTTTATTTCCGAGAAGTCGCTGTCACCGAGCAATAGTGTTGTTGTCGGATTGTTTTAAGTTATCGAAAAAAAATGGCAAAGGAGTCTTCTATACAGAGACAGTTTTGAGATTAAATTTTCTGATTCAAATATTATATTGTGATAATATACATTGTTAAAATATAATATAATACTTACGCGCGTTAGCACATTTATTAAAATCATAAGTGATTTTAATAAATGTGCTATGTGTAAACTTCAACCATAATGTTTTTTTTATTTCCTAAAAATCCAAAGGATATGGAAAATTGTGGGCCCAAATTTAATAATTGCGACATGATCTAAAAAATGACATATTTTTAATCTTATCATATAAAATATCAACTCAATTCTCAATCTGGGAGAGGAGAAATATGAGAAATATAGTTTTCCTGAGATTATCGATTAATTGAATCGATTACACAATCACAAAAAAAACCTTTGGACAAGGTAATTAACTCAAAAGTAATTAAATGCACTTTAAATACAATATATTGCATATAATTACAGTTATGTTATTAAATAAAATATAAATTATTAATTAAAGAAAATGAATATGCATGATTATCGATTAAAATCGATCTTTTATTTTAGTCTGTCGTTGGCATGCCGCATGACAGTTGTTTACTCTGTGCTAATTCGTTTCATGTTTTCTACGTTTTGAGTCTGAGTGCTTTTCCGATTGTCGTCATTTAGGAATTGTTACGATTTGACAACTACAAATATCATTGATCACAGATTTATGATATATATATGTCAGTTATTGATTATAACATAACCTTACTTTTACTCAGTGGCGGGACTACCATACAAGCCCAAAAGCCCGTCTTGCCGATTTTAACATAATATGTGTTTATATATTTATATAGCTTATATAATTACGTTATCGTTTTTCAAATTATTTCTAAGATTTTATTATGTACCAACTCATGGTCCACTCTCCGTGACCTGCTACGTGCGCATTACCCGACAAGTTCATTTGTATTACGTAATAAATTAACTCCATCTTTAAAATAAATAAATTAAGTCGAACTTATAAAACTAATTTTCCAAACCCAGTTCTTGAAATTATCGATACTGCGTATCGACAGTTGTTGCAACTACGGCTAAAAGGACTTGTCAGTGTAGTTGCGCCATTTAATTATACTGTTATGACACGGAATGTTTAAATGTGTGTGTGAAATTGTTAGTGTATTTTTTAATTGTCACGGTGTGAGTTTCGTAGTGACAGACGATTGCTTGTGTGTGCGAACTTGAGTACGCACACATAGCGCAGGTTTCCCCCCGCAAAAAATGACAGATTGTTTGGTATCGGTAACGAACGCTATGGCTACTCCCCTCCGGTTCACCGGTGGCCCGTGTTGCTCTATGGCTTTTCATGTCATGGACCTAAATTTTTTTAGGTCCATGTTTCATGTATTGAGATTAGTGAGAAATAAAAGTGGCAACACCAACAAGTACTAAGTGCATGTATTCGATTTGCTTTAAATCAGAAAAAAAAAATTAAGTGACACGTCCACCTACCCTGCTAAAGCTAAACTTCGAAGTTCCATCGTTAACAAATACAATAGTAATTTTTATGTGTTAACTTTAAATATGGTAAGTTTTTTTTAAAATTCAAAACAAAGTTTAAAAATTAAGCTTAATATTATTTGGCGAAATTTCTCCCACTAAGTTATTTCCCCGTTGGAGTTTGTCATCACATACATGTCGGCTTTTAGAGATTGTACTTAGGTTTTTGAGCAATGAATTGAGATAATAAGACAGCTATTATAAGATATATTAACTGTTTATATTGCTTTGTTTGTAAAGCCGTTGAGATTGGATATTAAGAGGAAGTTGACTGCGAGGTCTGATCGCGTCAAATGCGTGGACTTGCACCCGACAGAACCCTGGATTCTCTGCTCCCTCTACGATGGCGATGTGAACATATGGAACTATGACACCCACACGCAGATCAAAAGATTTGAGGTAATCATATTAAAAGTTAAATTTATTATGTTATTATATATATTAAGTACTACCATCTAACAGTTTATAATCATCTCTATGCTTACAACACGACCTTTAACTTATTTTACCCTTTAACCATTGTACATTGGTTATGCATGGTTTTGACCCATTTTAACGAAAAACAATGTTGCTCTGACATATATTTTTTATTACAAACATTCTTCTTTGTTATTAGGTATGTGATCAGTTACCAGTCAGGTCTGCAAAATTTGTGCCTAGGAAGAATTGGGTGGTCACTGGTTCTGATGATATGCAGATAAGAGTCTTCAACTACAACACTCTGGAATGTGTCCATTCATTTGAGGCGCATACTGATTATGTCAGATGTATTGTAGTTCATCCAACACAACCATACATTCTCACTAGCAGCGGTAAGTGCGTGCAATGTCTAGTATAAGAAAAATAAAAAAGTTATAGGTTCTTATTACTCTTAATTTGAACATGTAATTATTTGCCATTCTTCCTATAAACAATTTACTGGTTCCTATTATAGCTAATAATATATTGACAGCCTTATTATATTGTTCTGCTAGCCTTATATATTGAGAGTAATGTGGTTTTTGTTTAGATGATTTGCTGATAAAGCTCTGGAATTGGGACCGCAACTGGGCATGTCAGCAATTTTTTGAGGGCCATACGCACTATGTGATGCAAATTGTTATCAATCCTAAGGACAACAACACATTTGCTAGTGCAAGTCTGGATACAACAGTTAAGGTATGTCACTAATATATTAACATTAAATGTAATTAGATTCTAATTTGATTTTTCAATTTTTAAACAACTTGAATTATTTGTCAATTTTGGTTATGATTAAAGATTGTGTAATAACTGTGTTTTAACAGATATGCTCCTCATCACATAGTTTAAGTTAATTGTTATATATTTTTATGTTATATATACATTACAAATGTCTCAGTTTGCTGTTTATCTCATTTTAGGTTTTATAAAATTATGTTGATTTTTTAAATTCATTTTAAGTGAATGGTTGTAGGTTTGGCGTCTGAGTGCTTCCATGTCGAACTTCACCCTTGAGGGTCACGAGAAAGGTGTGAACTGTGTCGACTACTACCATGGTGGTGACAAGCCATACCTCATCAGCGGGGCAGATGATCGTCTTGTTAAAATTTGGGACTATCAAAACAAAACTTGTGTTCAAACATTGGAAGGTAATTGAAGTGCTTTGTGTTCTTAAATATACTAGGCTTGTATACGTGAAAACATTTTTATACAGTTTATTCTTAATTATTATTATTATAAGTATAATAAATTATTACTCTCATATTTTATTACTTAAATATGGGCTTTGATAAACTTTAGTTTTATATGAGAGTGGAAATGGATGCTTTTTATAAAAATTTTACATTGTGATTAGAGAAACTAATATAATATATTATAATAGGTTCAAGTAATCTTTGATAATAGTTTAATCAAAATACACACTGGGGTGAAAATCAGTGAAATAATATCATTGTTAGTGTTACTTTACTAATGGTTTGTCGACAAACCACCACATCATAAAATGGGCAAGGGCCAGTACTTTCAGCCTTTAGGTTCGTTGTGGTCCTCGTTACTTATAATGACAGTTAAATAAATTCATTTTTGAAGTGAAACTTCTATAGGCATGCTGGGCTCAGGATGTAAACTGGTGTTAGCATGACGGGAGCATTGTTTGTTTGTGGTAACAATGTATGATTTGTACAAAATGAAAAAACAATCGTATTTTGTTATTTTTCATTCAACATAATGAAAATAATGAAACGGTGAAGGAAAATAATTAATAAAAAAAAATCTGATGGGAAAGAAGTTTTCAGCAATTTTAATTTTCGAAACAATCAATATTGTATGTATATTACATCATTAAATTACAATAATATTAATTGTCTGTGAGGCTTGAGTTATTTTTATTTACACAACAATGGCAATCGAGAGGTCCCACTATCGTTATTTTTTTAGCAGATTTCTAAGTCAACAGATGAGATCATAATATAATGTGCTTGTTCCCGTACAGGGCACGCCCAGAACGTGTCGGCGGTGTCGTTCCACCCGGGGCTGCCGGTGTTCCTCACGGGGTCGGAGGACGGGACGGTCAGGCTGTGGCATGCGGGCACGTATCGCTTGGAGTTCTCGCTCAACTATGGCTTGGAGCGGGTGTGGACCATCTCCTCACTGCAGGGCTCCAACAACGTCGCTATCGGGTCAGTGTCTACCTTTTTCATTCCTATTTTGCTTATATATATGTAGAAATATTTACATATATTACAATACTTTTTTTTCTTAATAAATATAACTCAGACTCATCGTCAATATCGACTCGATGCTATTCACCGTAAATAACACCCTTAAGATACAGCTTCGCGAGCTCATGTCACAATACGAAGGAAGCATCTGAAATTATGTTTGACGACTGACGAGTTAAACTCGGAAGTGCTTAATTTTTAATGGGGCCCGATGGACGATTTCTACTCATCGATCGGTCATCAATCAACATCTATAATGGAATTTTATTTTTATTGCAGGTACGACGAGGGAACGATAATGATCAAAGTAGGAAGGGAAGAACCGGCCATATCTATGGACGTGAGCGGCGGGAAGATCGTCTGGGCGCGGCACTCGGACATGCAGCAGGTCAACCTGAAGGCGCTGCCGGAAGGTAACGCGCGATACGGATTGCTTTCCGTTTATTGTATTATAGTCGATCAGAAAGTACCCGTGTTAGTTTATTTAGTTAAAACGCAAGATTTTCAAAATGTTATTTTGAACATAATCTCCATTTCGGTCGATACAATTCCCCGAAATGTTTGCCATTTCCTTTTTACCACTAGCGCATTTCTTGCCGTTTGGATGCATAAATAACTTCACCTGTAAAATATTATATATTATATATACTATCGCTATATATATTATCGCCCCCGACACCCCTCCGGCATCTGCTGCGTTACGTCCCTTTAGTTCGGTGGTCGGTCGGAAACGTGTCGTGAACCTTTTTAACGATTTCGAACGGTGACCGGGACCGCCAGGCGATATTTCCATTCGATTGAGCGGACCGGTGTCGTCAGTCGGTATACAGTTAGTCGAGTCCCTGTGTCCCGCAGGCACCGACATGAAGGACGGCGAGCGCGTCCCGGTGGTGGCCAAGGACATGGGCTCGTGCGAGATCTACCCGCAGACGATCGCGCACAACCCGAACGGGCGGTTCGTGGTGGTGTGCGGCGACGGCGAGTACATCATCTACACGGCCATGGCGCTGCGGAACAAGGCCTTCGGCGCCGCGCAGGAGTTCGTCTGGGCGCAGGACAGCTCCGAGTACGCCACGCTCGAGAACTCCAGCACCGTGCGGGTGTTCCGGAACTTCAAGGAGCGGACCAGTTTCAAGCCGGAGTATGGAGCTCAGGGTCCGTATCGGGTTTCATTAATAACTAGAATTCCATCTTTGTTCAATTTTATCAGAATCAATTCATTATATTTATCTCAAGTTTTATCTAATAGTCATTATGTAACGATTCAGTTCGAGCCTTCTAACTTTCTTTTGCACTCATCCACCAAAAAACATTGCATTTCTAGGTATATTCGGAGGATTCATGCTGGGAGTAAAGTCGATCAGCGGCATGGCCTTCTCGTTCTACGACTGGGAGCGGCTGGAGTTAATCAGAAGGTACTTATCTGCTACAAAATTATTGAGTTTTAAATATGTTTTATCTTAAACTATTTTAGTAAGTAGAACATTTCAGTACAAGTATCGTACTGGTTTCTAATGTGTAATTGTTTACAGTAGCTTACGCGATTGCAAAGTAGTTATTAGCTCGTATCAGCTGACTCGCGGCGCTATTGGTTGGTTCTAAATATTGATTTTAGCTGTGATAGCAATCTGGCAACTAAGGATTTTCACGAAAATCAGATTTTGTTCAATTATCCTTTATTATTATGAAGTATATAGCGCAAATGTGTTTTAATAATTATGTGTGATAATGAAAGCTTGCGATATTTTTAAATCTCATGGTTATTATTATGTGACACTGTACTAATAAAATGCAAGCAAGTATGTAGATATGTGACAAATTATTAACATTTTATAGTAGTAGACATTACAAGAGCTGAGCGAATATGTATGTATAATGTATATGTGCAATAGTAGCGTTGAAAATGCGAAAGTATACTTGTTAATATATTTATCGTTTGTTATCGCTATTATGTACGACCATATTAGGGACAAGGGACACTAGCCTCACTCGTCAGAAGCCTAAAGTACTTAATATTTGAACTTAGATAAACTAGCGAGATCATTGCACTTTTTGCTTTTGATGGAATTATTATTTTTATTATTTTTGAATACAATTTCATGAGATCGATGTGATTTATTACGAAAAATAAATTTGATAGCCTCATAGCTGATTAGTAATTATATCCTATGCCATTTGTGTTATTTGACTCAACACATTGTGAAAGCGAACTGAAAAAAATATCAAGATTTATCGAAACATGAATGTATGAAATTAGCAAATATAAGAATTGAAATCATAAACGCTCAGTTTTCATTAAACCTGAATAAACTGCTGCATTGTACATATTTATCAGTTATTGTTGGTTTCGACCATCGACTTGCTTTTTCAATGCAACTAATTGAAATGATGAATAAAGATGTCCCGAGCACCTTGCGAATTTCTCCAAAATTGTTAAAAGAATCATTTATAAATGAAAATTGCATGCGTTATATATAGTCGGCTTTATTATCAAACTTCGTATCTCCATTTGGTCAAATTTTACAGGAGGAGGAATAATCTACAAACAGGTCAAACATTCCGTGAACATACGTAGTTTGATTTTTGTAAATACTAAAAAAAACTAAAAACAATTAGTAGAAATGAGTGATTCCATCGTATTCGTTACGGTATTTTACACAAGATGGCATCAAAAAACAAAAATTGGAAATTTTGGAGTAACGAAGTTCGATAATAGCCCGCGATATAGTGTAACCTCTATTAACCAAGGTCTGGTTACCCGGGGAGCGGATTGCCCGTACGTCCCCGCGCCGCACGGTACGTTCACACGGCGTCGAGTGGTTCTCTACTGATGAATGAATGAGTTCACACATGCATTCGGATTTAAGATACGGCAAAAAAACCGAATCTGGCTGAAGATGATATCCGATTTTGCGACTACAAACCGATCCGGTCGTCCTGCAAAATTTAAGATCCGATTCAGTGGTATAGCGCATTCAATACATGCGTTCATACGATACACGCAGGGTAGATTCGGTTATTTCACACGGGATCTCGATACTATGCCGTCGGATACGGCAATGCAATATGTGCCGTGTGAATACCACATTCGGTTTTTCCAGATCCGATGAAGAAGAATTAAAATTAGGGAAAACGCGGCTCCGTGTGAACGTACACGTCCGAACTCGCTTGCGGGCTCGGTGCTTCTCTTGATACTAACTTACAATGTATCAATGCTCCATGTTTACTGTATCGATCCCATTATATAAACCAGAGTTTGATACATTAGTATGGAGGATTTATTAAAATCATTTCCTTAAAATGGAATTTTCTATGTGTGCTCAATTCGGATTAAACGTGGTTTCAGATATCTGTGGATTTCTCGGTCCCGCCTCCCGGTTAATCGGGGTTACACTACTAATTATATTGTTCAAATGTAACTCTGAAAGCGCAGGGTGAATATATTCGTCAACCTGTCGTCGCTAACGCATCCCTGCAATTGTCACCAGGATAGAGATTCAGCCTCGCCACGTTTACTGGTCGGAGAACGGGAACCTGGTGTGCCTGGCCACGGAGGAGTCGTACTTCCTGCTGAGCTACAACGCGGACGTGGTCACCGCGGCGCGCGAGACCAACACCAACATCACCGAGGACGGTGTCGAGAATGCTTTCGATGTGAGTGGTAACTTTACCGCGCTGAGAAATAGCACTAGTTCGTGAGATAGGGATGTGCGATAATGACACTGTTTTATTAATTTATTTTGAATAATCACTATTGAAAAATATATCGTTCCAGTCATAGAACAGAAGAAGTAAATAGAAGTTGGATGAGTCATAATTTGTACCGGATCGAGTGTCGCCAAATTCACACAAATGAATGGAGTATTTAATACTGCACACAGTTGCAACTTTTCTTCGATTGGTTGTTTTTATTTAACTCAAAACTACCAAAATCACACTGGTCCTACAATTGATAATATATCTTAGTACTTCGCGATAACGGTTACTTTGTAATATTGAAACAAACTAATATATAATTCCGCTACTCGATAATAGATGTCGTTATTCTTCATGGACGCAATTTAATGATTTTAATCATCACTTCAAAAAGTCAAAAACTGTGCACTGTGATCGACTTAGTGTAACCGCGCTAAATGGTGACACGCGTCCCACGCCTACTTCGCAATTCTACTTATTTTTCCTCTTCTGGGGTTCCAGTATATCCCTAAGCGTCGCTCAATGTAGTATACATACTTTTAGAATGAAGAGGCATTTATTTGGAAGGCGAAGGAATTTTAGACAGTGTGAATATAAATCATATTGTTTCTTAATTCCTTGAAGTAGTATACAATTTCAAACAATATAGATACGTATTTCGTTTTAAATTGTATTCCCGTCGTCGTCGATGTTTCGATATAAATAAAGAGATCTCAGTCGTGACCGTCGCAGGTGGTGGGCGAGGTGAACGAGGTGGTGAAGACCGGTCTGTGGGTGGGGGACTGCTTCATATACACCAACTCTCTGAACAGGATCAACTACTACGTCGGCGGCGAAATCGTTACCGTGGCGCATCTCGACCACACCATGTACATTTTGGGATATGTCGCTAAGGAGAATAGGTTTGAGTGTTTTTATAATTTTTAAATTTGTATGATCCTTATTTATTTAGAATATATTTTTTTTAGTTCAGGGATTTGTAAGCCTTTTAACAGCATTTTAACTGCAGTCTCAATGTGTCACCTGTATGAGTTTGATAAAATTGCATACAAATGACAGACTTTCTCAGCATCAGTTTGAAACTTATCGCGATTAAAATCGCCTGTCCTGTCGCTGACACGATATTATTGACACATTGACACTTAAATTTGTAATCATAAAGGTCAAACTGTGTGTTGAGCATAAGAATTTACAATAAGAACTGATATAGTACTGATCTGAATCAGTCGACCTGTTGTAATGACTCGACCGCCACTCTGACGGTGGGTGACGGTGGGTGACGCTCGACGCTGACCGTGTGCCCGCGAGCAGGTTGTACCTGAACGACAAGGAGCTGAACGTGGTGTCGTACTCGCTGCTGCTGTCCGTGCTCGGCTACCAGACGGCGGTGATGCGCGGCGACTTCGAGACGGCCGACCGCATCCTGCCCACCGTCCCGCAGGAGCACCGCACCCGGGTCGCGCACTTCCTCGAGAAGCAGGTGAGCCTGTGTTACGGGACGATCGAACGAGATCGGAAACGTAGTTCGCGATTTCAGTCATAGATCGCTGGCATAAAGGTGTTCGTCGAATGAAACACCTGAAAATTTTGAGGTAAAAGCTTTTGCCTCAAAATTTTCAGGTATTCATCTCAGGCGTATACATATCATATCAGGCGTATAGCTATACGCGCACATTATTAAAGGGACTTCAAAAACCGCGCCAGCGTAGCGAAATGGCTGAGTTCCAACCTGTCCTCATGAAGCGATCCAGTCTCATTGCTACGGCGGAATCACCCCCCACTAGGAACTTATATCGTTATCTATGTCGTGACGTAGAGGGCATGACTAGCCGTCGATCCGGCAGATATTATCTTTGTTAATTGACCTAATCCATACCTTTTTTTCCAAAGCAATATATGTCTGCTTATTTTGAAACTTAAAAAAGCAAAATCGAATGGGTATATAATATATAATTTACGAGTAGATGACGAATGATATGTAGGCGAGTTCTTTTGAATCGTTTTCTATTATTGATTTTCCCGCCTAGTCTTTTTTATAATAAGTATCAGTACGAAATACAAAAACAGTGACAGCAAGGTGGAAATTGGTCCTGAATGTCTTAAGAGTGGGCTATGAAAACTAACCGAGTAAAACGTTCGGGATAGAATCATAGAACCGTGTCCAACCGTGTCAACGAACGATGCACCGTTCGATCACGGGGTACCTCCCGTCGGGGCCACCGCACTCGACGAGAGAGCGAGACGCTATAACGTATCGTGGTCGATTTCCTCTCGTTCTGTTGTCGAGAAATCTTGCAATTATATTGTCATAAGAGATGACGGTATTATTCTAGATAACAGCAGAAAATGTTTTAAAATAAAACTCAGTCCCTACTTCATAAATAACTGGAGTGTAAAGTGAGCGTATGTGAGAACGTCGAGAGTGAGAGCGGGAGAGCGAAAGGTATCTCGAGTGGAGAGCTGTGATATTTTTTATATTAGAGGAGGCTAATGCCCGTGGGCATCCGTGAAACCGGCGGCTCGAGCTCGCCGAGTATGTATGTAAAGGAAAAATAAGACGAAAGGGCGTAGAGGTAGTTTATAAAGGTACACCTTTCGGCAGGGCTTCAAACAACAAGCGCTGGCAGTGTCCACGGAGCCGGAGCACAAGTTCGAGCTGGCCCTGTCGCTGGGCGAGCTGCGCAGGGCGCGGCGGCTGGCCGAGGAGGCGGCGGCCGCGGAGGGCGCGCCGTCCGCCACGGCCTCCGCCAGGTGCGCTCCCCGCTTCATGTCTACATCTTACTTATTGTTTCATTGAAATACTATAGAATAGATATTAAGTGACTAGCTTCTGCCCGCGACTGCGTCTGCGTTAAATTAGTACTACGGGTAGCTTATTTTTTTTTTACATTTTATTCTTGTAACTCCAACGGTTTAGGCAACGCACGCCAAGATAGCTCTCAGACGGCAGAAATTTTTCCGTCTTACTTGATCGTAATATAATAGCCAAATTACACAAAATTTATGTTTCTAAGCTGTGTATTACTGCAAAGTTTCATTAAAATCTGTAATCGGTAGTTTTTGCGTGAAAGACTAACAAACATCCATCCATCCATCCTCAGAAACTTTCGCATTTATAATATTAGTTGGATAGTAGGATTGGGAGGATTGCGGTCACATGAACGTCAGTTCGGCGGGATAATAATGGGATTGGTGACGTTCTTCGTACGGCCGCGTGTGACGTCGAGGATAGGAAAGCGTTACGTGAGGATCGGAGCGTATGGAACTCCGTGATCTCGGTCCGCCCGATGGGAAAGAAGCTTAAAATATGTGTATAAAATATATTAAAGGATTACTTCCTCCTGTTATTTTCTTCGAGTTTGTCCAGGACATAATTTATATACGGGTCGGGTTGTCGCAGATGGACGCGGCTGGGCGCGGCGGCGGCGGCGGCGGCCGACACCGAGCTCATGATAGACTGCTACCAAAAAGCCAAGGACTTCAGCGCCCTGCTCCTCCTGGCCGTCAGCACAGGTACTGTGACTGAAACAGATTTGTTTTAAATACATATGGATTATGTGACTCACTTATTGGTGAGTGATCATGGTGTGGACACACACATCTGCAACCCCTGAAGTTCCCCGAATCGGTTTGGACGACAAGTTCCGGGTCGAAATGTTATAAAATATAAAAAAGTGTCTTATCGTGTCGAGTGTGTTTATATGAGATATATGTAAAGGTGACAGAGAGCTGTCGAGGGAGATCGCGGAGATGTCGGCGGCCGAGGGAGACGACAACGTAGCGTTTGTGATTTATTTCACGCTCAATGAGCTGGACGAGTGTCTTCAGCTACTCATCAAGGCCGACAAGTTGCCCGAAGCCGCATTCTTTGCAAGGTAATTATTTGCTGTTGTAATTGTTAATTTATTATGAACTATCCTAACTTTATTGCACTGAACCATCCGTGCGTTCTCCGAGCACGTTCGGGGCAGGATCAGACGGTTGACAGATCGACGATACGAATGCTGAATGATCGTTCGTGAGTCGTTCGCGATCCGGTCTCCGGACTCAAAGTTTTTATGAGTGACTTCAAAGTTTTGAGCGAATTCTTTTTGCAGATCGTATATTCCTTCAAAGGTGAACGAAGTAGTGTCGCTGTGGCGGGAGGCGGTCGGCTCCACCAACAAGAAGTCCGGCCAGTCGCTCGCGGATCCCACCAACTACGAGAATCTGTTCCCCGAATACACGGTACCGAATTTGTCGTTACTTTTCCCAAATGTTCTTCTTTCGTAGACCTTCGCGGTACCATTGTTGAAAAGAGTGTTCATGGAGTTTCTTGCCGGTTCTTCTCCATGAGACCCACTTTTTGGAACCGTGCAACTAGACGTTTCATAAGAGCCTACAAAGGACAATTTGAAATAAAAAAACTTTTGATTTTGATTTTGCATTCTTCGATTAAGTCCGCTAGGTCAAAGTACGTTTGTCGTTTATATAACTCTCCTGCAACAAATCTATGTAGTGATATTAAATGAAGGAGGATAAAGGAAAAGGAGATTGTCATAAAATATATTATATAATTAATAATGTGCATTTTTTATTTTAAATATAAATGCATATTTATTATAAATATGCATCTTATTAAGTAAAAGAAGTAACATTAATTATTTATAAGTTTGTTAATCAATGTTATAATATTAAAGTGTCTTTTGAGTAAATTTACGTTAAAAAATAACATTGCATGCATTGGATGCATGATCTAATTGGAGCCGCGCTCGTTCGAATGTACCGAGGAAGCAATGCCGCTAAGTCTTTCAGTTTTGACATCTCGAATCTCTCTCGAGAGCGATCTAAATAATTTGACTAAAGCGAGCTGCGTTTGTATATCTCTAGACTTATTAGAGATAATTTCAAATGAACGCCGCCGGGACTCGCGAGTCACGTTTGTGTGTCGTTCGCGCTAGCGGATGTGGATATACATATGTTCCTGATGGTTATTTTTAGAAAATAGTTTTATTAAATAACAGCACTTCGTTATCACACTTCGTCTCAGATGACGAGATTTGTGCTTTTATTGAGATACGAATATTTAAATATTTAATGTACAAACAAAACAGCCCGTAGATATCAGTTCAGTAAGAGTGCTAACTCGGTATATGTTGTAAAGTTAGTCTCTGTTTCAAATTGTATATATACTGTTGGGCAGGATTCGCTGAAGTTGGAGCAGTTCCAGAAGAATATAGGTTACAATTACATCAATGACTTGGCTAATGTACCTGAGGACCGAGCGACTAGCAACGTCGAGCGAGACCTCGCCGCGGAGATGGCGGAGTTGGCGGAGTTGGCGACGCGAGGGACCTCCACCGGAGAGATATTGATCGAGTGAGAGACGCTTTCTGTTGTCTATGTCTGCCTGACCGACGATCGAAGTGGTGGGCATGAAGCTATTGTATGTTTGCATGATCGAAGTAAAAATGAAGTGTGTCCGCAATCTCATAGAGTAGTATCACTACGGGACTCGACTATGGAACGAGACGGAGCCGACTGCGTGCTGCGATGTCTCGTTCTGTTCTGTTGCTTGTGGTATCGCCGGCCATCGAGTGCTCGCCTTAAATAGTCTAGCGACGTTCTTTTTTAATCTAAATTATACCGCCCTCATAAAGCCTTCGGAGCCTTTGGGGGTGCTTACGAGGGGCTCGAAAGTTTTGTGCCCTAAAAGTCCTCTTAGACCGCTCGTAGCTAATGTAGAAACTCCACTCTAAACGAATACAATCTTCAGTCCGTCCACGCGGGCCGCGGACAGAACGGTGGCGGGCGCGGCGGACCCGGCGAGCCTGGCGGGCGCGGCGGGCCTGGCGGACCCGGCGAGCCTGGCGGGCGCGGCGGGCCTGGCGGACCCGGCGAGCCTGGCGGGCGCGGCGGCCGACGTCGAGCAACCTCCTCCGAAGCGGAAGGAGTCCATCGACACGGTCATGGAGGAGATCGAGCGGGAGATAGAGGACATCGACCTCGACGAGCGCTCGAGCATCGTGAGTTCTCATTTCTCCTACGGGGTCACCTCCCGGCGCCACTTCTAATTCGATTGAAAAGTAGAGATTTAATATAATCAATAATAGTATAGAGAAAGAGCTCTGGTGGTGTCTTGTGGCTCTTTCGTGTCTCGCGACAAAAACTAGTTCGAGAACGAACAAAGGATTGGAAAAAGTACTCACCGTCGAGGTTCTCCGGTAACCGTTTTAATCAGTAGATTTTTTATTATTAGAGTACATATATATGCTCGAAAATAAAAATAATATTCATTTTCTAGAAAAACATGTAACGTAAGGTAAATAGAGAAGTGAATACTCTTTCTTTACCGCCGTTCTTCAGGATAACCCGTAGTATATAACTTCATTATCTGTCAAAATGAATACACCATTCGAGCGATCGTTTAGGCCGACCGGCAGTGGGATTGATGTTGATATTGATTTTCAATAATCGAACCTACGCGAGACCGATCTTAAAACCGGCTCCGAAAATATGCTATTGTAATATAATATTGTCTTTTATTAACGCGAGTATCACACATTTAAATAAAATACTGTATACCGGATTAAAACGCGATTTATTATTTATATAGTTTAAATTATTTATCCCGACGTTTCAGATGCGGGATAAATAATTTAAACAATATAAATAATAAATCGCGTTTTAATCCGGTATACAGTATTTTATCTATTGTAATATTCCAATGTGGCGACGCAGAACGCGATCTACACATTACGAGTATATATGAGCGTTAACAAATGACAATATTCGCTCTAGTCGATGGCGGACTTCTTCAGAGACAATTTCCAATGTGGAGCGGAATCTTTAGTTGTTTTCAAAAGGATTTTTTCAATTTCGAAATTGGATTGTCTGATTGTCGATTACGCACCCTCGGCTGTTTCCGTCACGAATAAAGTTATCAAGTGATTAATAGAATTTTTCTCTTTCAGGACCTGGAGGACGAGTCGGAATTACTCGGAAGCATAGATTAGTAATAAAAATAATTTTTGCTTTATATATATCAATAAATATAGCGATACGTGCATTACCTAAAGTGCTGATTGAATCGAGTCTATGTAGTATTAATAGTTCTTTTTGAACGATGGTTTAATTAATATTTTGTGACAGTTTTGGAATAATTTTAAAAGAATAACTCTTTCACTACTCTTATCGAAGAGGAGTCCCGAAATGATTCTGTCTCGCTCTAATCCTGCGCGAATGAGCGAGAGCGAGTCAATCGCGTTGTAATTTATGTAGAAATAGTCGAACTCGGAAGGGCGTGTACAGACACGTTTTACACGACAATTTTAAACCTTTCGGGTTTATTTACCTGTGCAAGTGGAAGAGTCGATTCTCCAGATAGAATAATATTAATAATTGCTATTTGTCATTTGCGATGGAAGCTTAAGACGTTCGACGCCTAGAATTTATCAAAAATATCTCCATTTTAAATTATTAAAAGCGATATTAATGATAAGTAAATTTAAGTAATATATCTGAGCCTTAAAATTAAATGTATTTGAACTATGAAGCAATACTGTTACGTCGCGTTGTAAAATTACCCGGAGTACAACAATTGGATGTCAATAATATTGTGAAAATTTTCACAGAAATAATATGTATTTTACTTTGTATAATACTATTTTTTGAATTTTTTACAAAAAGAGCAAAACAATACGTGCTATAAGCGAGCGAGTGTTACTCTTTTCTTGTTCTTCACAAATAAATATCTTCTTTTATACGAAAAGATATTATTGTCTCAATGTATCCCCATGCTTCGTTCCAATACAAGAGCAAAATATCATTCCAAACGTTCAGCGCCGTGAAAGACTAACAAAACAAACATATATTTAATCTTGCATATTGTAATAGGTAAGTTTAGATTAATTGTATTTAAAATCATACTTTTGTCAAGAATATCGATAAGAGAATTAAACTGTTATATAAAAAAATATATTTGTCTTATTCGTCGTTTTTAATTATTATCTACCCATTAATTTTCACTGGGTCCTGTCGAACGCGATGGCAGTGCAAAGAGTGTAGAGTTGATAATGAAGTCGAATATGACCGCTCTATGCGTGTCATCGATGTGACTTGGGCATTTTAAAAGGCCGGCAACGTTTACTCGAGACCTCCGGTGTTGTGGAAACCTATGGGCGACGGTGAGCGCTCACCCTTATGTCCGTTTGAAAACTATATGAATGGTCACAAACTCACGAGACGCGATGGCCATTTATTTTGAATCATGCGCTTATATATTTTACATTTGTGTGGGTTCCGGGGGTTTGAGCCTATCAGCTTTGTCGTGCGCTAAAACTCAATAATTGTGAGAACGGGTGAGAATGATTTCTGTAACACATTGAGCTCTCGTAATGGTAAGTGAATACCGTCATGCATGGACATCTCCAACACTTCGATAGTAAACTGCTATTTCCGTTCATGTAGCGCCCCTCGTGGGGAATTATTACCTGAATCGGTATTTGTATACAGGGTATATTAATATGAGAGCGATCATTATATTATGTTGAAGATACAAAATATACTCTGTCTTCAACTTGTACAAGACGCAAACTGCGTAAATTCAGATTATTTAGTTCAGTAACACATTGTTTCGATTCTCATCGGAAATTAAAATAAATCCGTGTATTGTATGCGTAGATTTCATAAATTTTTTATAAGTTACCATAATAATTAAAATACAGTTGATTTTGGAGCCCAAACTAAGCAAAGATAAGACAGCAAAATATAACACGACGTATAATAAGGGACATGGCTGATCTACGAGTATATTTACGAGAACATTATTTCGGTTACCTATCTAAGATACATAATTTGCTTGTTAAAATATCAGTAATTTATTACCTAAATACCTTTATAATACTAATCATGGCTTAGAGACACTAGAATTGAGCTAATCAGATTTAGCTTTAAAGATTAACGAGTAACAATATTGTGAACTTCTGCCTGTTGATTTGCTTATAATTCTTCCTTTCATGCTAACTTTATAATATCAATCTCATCAAAATTGGTTCAGCTGGACTAGACTAGGATTCATGGTGTTTTGAGAGGTTCCGGCTGTTAGACTGCCAAGCTTATATTATTTAAACAATTTTGGGTGGGTCATATATGAAATGGTCTAATTTGGGTTCAGACCTGAATTATACTATTCATATGTCGTGGAATTGACGTGGCTGGATTTACCTTAAAAGTTGTAGACTACTTTAAGAAACACAATACTAGTGTGTAATAGGGTGTTTTATTTAAATTTAAGCCGTGCCTTTGACATCTCATGTGACATCTCTTCTGACATAGTTTTCCTTAAACACAAGGTGGTGTCATTCTCCCGATCTACTTAACCTACAACCTACGTGAATGATCTTATTGTGGAGCTGAGTAGAACTGAGGTATCAGATAGGGTTTAAATCGGATGGCAGATATGTAAGTCAATAAATAAAAATAAAAAAAGTCCTGCACAGTCCCTCTATAGATCTAGAAGAGTTATACAAAAGGTTTGAAGAAACTTGAAGGTATCTGTAAAAGATATGCTCTATCGCATGACCTCAATGTTGATATTTAGATCTGGATAGGGGCCTGATAACATTTCATTTGTCTGCATTAATAGTCAGCCTATACAAATTGTAGATAAATTCAAGTATCTTAGGCATATAATTACATCTAATAGAAAAGATGACAACGCGCAAATATAAAACGACATCGATGTGCACTTTGTGGTGTCGGCAACATAACAGCAAAGAAGTTTCGTAAAGCTTCCGAATCAGTAAAATTAATACTGTCTAAGACCTACTGTCAGTAGATTTCCTATACACCTGTAAACTCTGGACTAAAAATCACTCGATGAGATTAAGAGTTGAGTACAATAACATTTTTCGTTCTCTGTTGTGGTTAAAACGTTTCTGTAGCGCCTCAAATGTACATACACTAAACATACAAAGTGTAATGGTTGCAGCTCCTTACAAACATTTTGTAATACAAAAAACATATTAGTAGATTAAAAAGAGGAGCGGAGAAGAGTGAAATAAACTCTCTTATTGCCAGTTCTTCTCGTCCGTTCTACTGGCAGTAAATGTAAAATTAGAAGCATTTAATATGTATTTTTTATTGACGTTCATAAGTGTACTTGTGTTACCGTAATGAATAAATGATTTTTGAATTTGAATTTATAGAGTTAACTCATTTAATGCTATTCAGAGACACCGCAGAGAGATTGCATCTTTCATGGCCAGAGGTGTCAAGTGTATAGCGTTGTACGGAGTGAGGCGGAGAGATTAGTACCTAAGGTATAATTATTAGCTGAGTGGTCTTCTTTCCATACATGTTCAAAGTTTTAACTTTTATTATAGTCTGTGTTTTGTATTTTTTTTGGAATAACATAAGTGAGTTTAAAGCTTGGTTGAAAATTAACCTCTAAAGTGAATTCCCAGGTCAATAGTGGGTCATGGGGCAATAATATTTTTTCTTAACATGCAATTACCTAGCCTACCTTCTGTGCCCTGCCCGAACGAACACATTTTTTTATCTTGTTTCCTCGGGATTCGATCCATAGACCCTCCGGTGTTAAACCCATCGCGCTTACTTATGAGCCACGGAGGCGGTATTACCATGACCATTGCTTTATATTAAATAATTAATAAGATAAATATTTTTTACATTGGTTGGATATAAATAAATTATTATAAGCATTCAGTAGACTGGAATGGATTGACTATGTTTTCTATCGACATACTAACTTGAATATTACTTCATGGTAGGTGATACTGCAGTTACAGACATCAGTCTATGATGCGCTGTCAACCTTTCTTTTAGTTCAAGTATTCAAAAATTAATCTTCTTAAACCAAAACATGCTATATGTACTTCACGGTGTTTCGACATTATATGGACGGTGGTTCTTTACTCTGTCGGAATTTGGATTTTCCTCCCGCACGTTGCGTTGTCCAGACCTTGACAAAACATGTTTTCAGATAATTACCTATAAACATGTCAAAAACTAGTTATCAATAATTAGTAAATTTAATAGTGAAAAACTAGTTATCAATCATTAGTAAGTTCAAAATTTAAAGTCGATTGTGTGAGATTTTTGGATTATTATTCGATGGGGTCAACAAAATACTAGATATTTTAAAATTATGCGCTACTAATAATTAGTCTGTTCAATTTTAGTTGCAGTACATTTCGGGACATGTCCAGTATCGTACGTGAACACACGACATACGTTCATTCCTGAACAGTTCATATCTGAATTTGCTTCTATGAATATAATTGGAGAGAAATAAAATGATGTGTAACAAGAAGACTTTCGCTTTATCGATACCTAGTTAATTCGTGGATCATTGTTGAACGTATGCACCGGAGGTCTTGGATTCATACATACCTAACCTCGATTTTTTTCTCAGTTCACTCTGGGACATCCTGTAGATTTAACAATATCAAGGACACTAATCGCAACGAGGAGGCTGATGCTGAATCAATTTGTATGCAACGTGTCGCGGAAATGTATCATCTACTTAACAGTATTGTAGCAAGTTGGTTCAGTATCAATCGGTGTGTCCATGTCGGCCGTTGCGCAAGTCATAAAGGTTCGCGCGCGCAATCACTAAAAAACCAACGTAAGTTATTATTTTTGAGCTTTGCGATTTTATTTAACTAAAAATATTTTTTTAGTGACTATTTTTATTTGTATATAAAAGTTTTATAGAAATAGTACTTATTTGAAAATAATGTTTACTTTTTTCGGAATTAAACGATTTTAATTATTTATAAAACTTTTTTATATCGCATATTAGAATAAAAGACGTTGACTGAAAAAAAATCGTTATCTACGTTGTAAGTTGTGGAAAGCAGTAATATTTTATATTACCAATTAATTTTGAAGCTCAGATCAATTTTGCTATGCACCGTGCTTAAAAGAAAATCAGAAAACATACAACTACACGATGTAACTGATATCAAGGAATTTAAATTATTATTAGAATGAATATTATGTTGATATGTTATACCAATTATATTAAACCTCATTGGCTCATTTTAACTCAAGAGTTAATTAAATTAACCGGTACTAGTAGAGTCAGGTTAATATTTTAACTTGGTAATTTTCCTGTTCATACCTTCTCAGAATACAGGTTTTTTTTTATGTCTCAAATATACCTATACTTTAACTAATGTATTTATTATTGTAGATCAGACATTATTTACTCGTATTTGCGAATTTATGTTTATGCTTTTAGCTTAAAGCATTAGTTAAATTGATAATAAAATAATAATACGTATACATATTTGCAATGCGTATTTAATGTTTGGAACAATATATTACTACGCGACTCGCGTTTTCAAAACAATCGCGAGTTATACCAATAGAATAACAATAAAAATGGTCAAACTCGTTGAGGACCGTTTTACTTTTCTATTGAAGATAACTGTTAGCAGTGTCAATAGAAATAATGTTATTGGCGGTTATATAACTCTGCGACGTATATTAAAGGAAGAATACTATTACTTATAAAGTGTACCGCGTTGTATTGAAGGCTATTATTTTCTGAATTGGTTTGTTTATATTAGAGCTGTGGGGACCGCAGACATATCTCATGTATTATGCCCGATGTATGTATGGAGGGTCATCATCTGAGAAAACTATAACTGATTGCGACTCATTTTCTTAAAACTGCCGAGATCTTCGGGGAACATATAATTTTACGTTGCCGAACACACCCTGTCTACTATTAGAAGAAACTACGATAATAAAGTATTTCTATTTCTATAACTTATTCTAAAACGTTTAAGTTGATAGAAAATAATTAAATCGGTGTATTTTCAAAATATGTAAGTATTTTTTAAAAATACACAAGTCATAGGTTGTCTGAAAAAAATCCGTAGGTAGCTGAATGTGAATTTCCGTCCTCCGGAAAATCGAACCCAGTATTTATGGTGCTAAGGCCCGTAATTGATACCTACTAGCACTCTCGCTCTCCCCATATTTTATGTAAGGGTTAAAAAATACAAGCGAATATGTTTCAAAGTTGAAGTTCATTAATAACTCAAGGTTCATCTTTTATTATGCGTCATTGTTTATAGGTCGGCCTTAGCTGTCAATTTCCGTTCTAGTCTACTTGTATTCAAGCCTCCTTCCGGTCTTCCTAACCGAATAAACACGAGTCGGGAAAATCTTTAGAAAATTATGAAAAACCGTCTTGATATAAGGATAAATGAGTAGTTATATATTGATATCTATAATCCTACCGAAGTAACTTAGAGTTATCGCTGCCCAGGTGTCAATCAACAACGATCTGTAGTTTTAAGAATATAGACCTATTATTGCACATCACACCGCTATTATACAATTTAAAGTACTGTAGGTACACAGTGAATTTTGTCAAATTTTCATTTGAATACTCCTCATTATTATTTATTTATGTAGTGATTATATTAAAAAAAAGACCTTCCTTTAGTTATTAGCAATGCAACCGAGTCGGAGACTATTATCTAAGAGAACACCGATTATTTTGAAGGCTAAGTTCAATATCTATCGATGTAATTTATAATTCGGATTTAAGATTCATTATTGTTCAAATATAACCATTAGCATCTAATTATATTTTCTGTTTCTTGTTGTTCCTAACTGATTGTAAATAAATTAACGTAATTCTACTTCATGAGTTATACTTACTTGTTTTTTAATAGAGGTGATAAAAAAGTAGAGTGTTCACCTCGGGAGCGACACTATTTTAAACTCAAGCTAAGTGACGTACTTTGAATTCCTGGTTGCGCTCAGGATTCAGGTTAAGAATCAACGAGGGTTTGGTTGCTCTAGATCTCTCGTTTGCTCCCTTGGTCTACTATTTAACTGTATTTGTTTCAATGTAATAATTATATTTAAATATTGAATACATTGATATTGTGTCAAAGATTGAATATATATATTAATTTAAATACTTTGGCTGAATATTGACTTCACGGTCACATCCCTCCAAGTGTGAAGCAAGATACTCTTCTAGTAACTATTTTAGTATTTTTTTTCGCTTTACCTTTTCACTGTTTTTATATTATTTATATATATGCGGAGAGTCTTCCAGCGTTTATGTTAAAATGCAAGTTTGCACTTTTTTGACGAATAATCGAATGTACCTCGAATGTCACTTCACTGTGTTTATATAAACTAAAACTGATAAACTTTAAGCCTAACTCAAATACAAATTGCCCCCAACATCCTAATATTACTTACCTATATTAACTGATACGCAGAAAAAAAATTAGAAAGAAAAGGAATATAATCTCTGGTGCGGTTTGTTCGCTTCCCCTTTCTGAGCAAAGGTGTGGAGAAAGGAAGGTGTTAACTTCCTACAACTTTACCTAAATCCTATTTGATTACGCGACTTGAGTCCCAAAAATCTCGATATTTACAAGTCTTAACATAATAAATAGTCTGCGTAGTTTTAAAGTAGGTATTTTATCTTTGCTTTACTATCGCCATATCGGATCTATACAATACATACAGCCAACTAACCGAAACGATTGCTATGACGATGCGGTAACACGCGGCGTCATAGACACTCGCTAAGCGAATTCTAATGGCGTAATTATGGATTTTTATTTAAAAAACCTGTTCAATATTAAGGTCAATTGGACTATCATGTTATTTTGATTGACAGCGCATTATTGATATCTTATGGAAATTTGATATTTTATGTCGAAATCCTTTCGAAATCTGACATGCCATCTTGGTTGGTCCTTGGGTGGGTCTTCTAGAATGTAGAGCTGTCGATTCCAATATTGTCGCAGAGATTATTGAACTAAGTATTAAATATAATAGATAACGATTTTAGGTTATATAGTATAATCTAGTGTTCCTATTATTCATATTGTTGTAGAAATCTGTGTCAAGCACTTTGTCAATCACAAACAAAAATCTCAAGTTTGAGTGAGTATGCTTTTTTAGTTCTCAATATCAAGCGTGAATTATAAAGTCATTAGCGTAGACTAATGTAAAGGGAACTTTTATAGATATTTTGTTTGTGGCCGTATAGTAGGATACATCCTAGTTATATACCACTCAAACACGTGTTTTCAGTTAATATGTACGTGTTCATATCGAACCCATTAAAAGTGAATTTCCGTGCGGGGACGCGAGGCAATCATATTTCAGCGCTTGATTCACTGAATTTTACTGACGATCAGGTGATCACCACTAACCGATTTTTTAGAATCTAAGCGCGCTTTTTTTATAAGCGACTAAAAATATAGAATTTTAATTAAGTAATTTGTTTATTGGTAAAGAGTTACTGATATAATTGACCTTGTTTTTATAGTTATTCAAATACTTATAAATTTATTCATTTAGGTAACTTAGGTAACATAAAAATATAAAATTAAATATACTTATTATTATAAAAATAAAACAATAGCCTAGATCTTAACTAATTATAATATATATACACCCTCAAGAAAACTGCCATGCGGTATGGTTCCCAGGATATAATTTAAAAAAATCGGCGAATTTAATATATACATAGTTAATGGTATACTTAATATTGCTATTGGGTTTTCAATTTGTAAAAGTTGGCATATAAAGTCGCTTTATTGGCGTACACTAAGTAAACTGTTGAGCTTACGTGAAAGTTATGTACAGGTACAATTATCTATACATATAATAAATCTTTAGAGGATAAATGTCTGTACATAGAAAATAAATGCTAAAAACCGAGTCATGGGGATGTAAGAATCAGAAAAAACCCAGATTTTTTAATTTTTTTTTGTTTCTTATTCTGTTTGTCTGTTTGTACGGGCTAATCTCCGAAGATACTGAATCAATTTTCATGCAATTTTCACAAATGTATTAAGCATATAGGCTTTGTTTCATCGAAATCGGTTGTCGGAAAGAAAAGTTATCATCATTTAAAGATTATTTTAAAGGCACCATATCAACAAATTGCAATGCAAACTGATTCGCGTCGAACTTTTTCGAATTATCAGATGTCAATAACAGTTTGATATGGAAATGAAACAGTTTAATTATTTCGCCACATTCAATATGTATTCGTGGAATAGTGGATATGAATATATCATATGAAGAAACCTTGCTCAAAAGCTCAGCTTAAGATGAAGCCAACGCGAACGAAGTCGCTGGCATCAGCTAGTATATAATATTCATATTTGTATTTACGCAGAAGACGAAGGGCATTATTGATACCGCACGGTATTAATATTTGATATTAATATTTATAAGTGTGGCTTAACGAGTCGATGCTATCTTGTTTTTCCTAAGATATACAACCTAACTCTACAGTGGCTGAAGTGTTTACTGAGATGCAACCTTCGGATGATTTGTGAAATTCCATGAATCTTCGATTGCATTCGCAGTGTTTTTCCTCAAGTTTGACTTTTCCTACTTCCGGCGCACCTCTTCCTATTGATTAGAGGAAGTTCAGGTTCAATATGTTTGCTACTTTATATGATTAAATGACTATGACTATGACTGAATGTCAATTTATGAGAAGATAACACTGGTTAACTAAAAACAACTTTTACAACAACAAAGCCCATAAAATGATGAACTGATTTTAAGAGAGATATTAAAACATTCAGTGTGGTACTAATTTTATGTCTTGGTTAGCTTGGTATTGTGGATATCAATAATACGAGATACTCGTAGGCCATTGTTACAAGCAAGAACATATACAAGTGGTCCCGCGCGATGCGTGCATTATATATCCGTTTCAACAAGCCCACTATGTGCATTGTGCATACCTCAGAAAATCGAGCTAAGCCAACTGTGAAACTTATAACGTTGATGAGTAGTTACCGCATACTTCTTGATATTACAACTAATTATCATGGGGTAAAAACCTTGTTGACCCGTGTTATTGATACTGTCAACATTTGTTTCATCGAACGCCGAGGTCACTTTGTAGCACCGCTCAACGCCCGTTTGTGTCGCGGGTGTGTCGTTACATTTCCGCGATCATTAGTTCCGAAGTTTAACACGTACTGTCATCAGCATTGTACTCGTTTATTCTATTTGGTGGCCTTAAATGTCAAATAGAACAAGGCTTGTATGAAGAGAAAAGATTTGTTTGTTTGTTACGAATTAACTCAAAAACTACTCGACCGATTTTGAAAATTCTTTTACTAATATTTATTTAACATTACACCCATGAGAAACCAGGGGTGTTACTAGTAGTACGAAAAAAAAATGTTAAGGTTCATATTATAAAATACTTAATGTAGCAAAGTTTTATACCTATGTATCTGACTGGTACATTAATTATATCTAACCCAGTGGATTGTAGGGTAGCTGTCTGTACCTTCGAGGATTATCACTTGTTTCAACAAGTTTTTTAAATTAAATTATATCGAAAATTATGTTGTGATAGAATTAATAATGTCGCAAGTGCTCAAAAATTACATAATTCTCTTCAAATGAATAAGACCACATCGGTAGATCAAAGAATCAATTGAATCGCGAGCGTCGAGTGCTTAAAGTAAAATATGGAATTTTTTCCTAAAAATAAACTACATTGTGATTATTTTCAGTCACTGCGATTCACTATATTAATGTGTCATGTTCTCATGTACCACGCAGCGGGTGCGTAAACTGCATTTACATTCTATAAAAAAAGGTAATCTTGTACCTAGTCCGGCACTGTTAATGCATTTTGTTTATGAAGTGATTAAACTTCGTTCTATTGTTTATTTGTATAGAATATCGTTTGTGTGCAAACTGGATCGATTGATTGGTTAACTACCAATATTGTAAAAATACACACAACTTAATTTTGTGTTTATTTTCTAAGTTGCTGTGTTGTTGATGTGTATTATTGATTAAGAAGTGTATTATTAGTTGTGAATGTACTTAATGTGAAACAATATTAACTTATACGTCTGTACACTGCGCTTCATAGCACCATGCATAGGTATATTCGAAATGGCCATATTTGGCTTTGATATAGCCTTTTTATCTGTCTGCCCACGGCCCCACGAATCTACGAATTTATGCACTATTTCCATGGGAAAAGCCACTGATTGCTTCAGAGATTTCTTAAGTGACTCAATGTCCTCCTATTTTCTGTAACACTAACACATTCCATTGTAATTTGATAATAAACACGAAAAGTAATTAAAATGTTGAAAAAGTTAAGTTTTTATGTAACATCGTTTATAACCAGAAAGTTATTGTATGGTTAGCAATTCTAATCAGTGCAAGGTAAATTCATTATTTAGTCTAGATCCAATTTAGTTTATTAGTAGGTATATCGGTTTCCAAGTCATCAGAAGAAAAGGCTAAGAAGTGGGCTTAGGTACTATCTGTAAGATATCGTTGGTAGTTGATAAATAAAAAGACTTAGCTCATTCTGTTTGTACGAGTACGTCAAGGTTGTGACTTGAAAGTACCGCCGAATAATTTATAAAATAAGAAGCGAGATATTTTATCAATTTGATTGTTTCATTATCTAACATATAAAATTTTCATGTCCACAATGTTAGTTATCGTACTCCTCCGAAACGACTTTGCCGATTTTTTACCAAATTTTATATGCGTATTCAGTAGGTCTGAGAATCGGCTACTATCTATTTTTCATACCCCTAAGTGATAAAGGTTGTTCACCCTTAATTTTTTTTTTAATTTTTATAATTTATAATGTGGCATTAAAAATACATACAACCCTATATTTTCACTCTTCTATTACCAACCCCTGCTTTATTTTTGTCAAAAAAACTAGACCCGTGCGACGCCGCGCCGGGGCGGGTCGCTAGTATTATATAAAATAGTTTTGGATAATATTTTCTTATTTCAGATATTCTATGATGTCACTTGACAATGAGTATATAGTATTGACCAAATTATTTATCTCTAGTGCGAGGTTCCTTATCATGTTTTCAGAAATTCATTTGAAGATTGTAAGATTACGTAAATACTGGTTGTGTGGCTGCGCCGCGCGCGCACATCATATTTCAAGAGCTCTGTCCTGTTCATATTATGATCACAACAATGATTAGGAGGTGAAATATGGAATTATATGAAAAATTGGAAAATTGTTAAGTTTCCATAAATAAAGTGAGACTTATAAAATAATTAACTATTCCTTAACAATTATCAATAAAGTTGTGTCATATCTATTAGGTAGTTCACATAACACGTGTGATAACATCATAACATGTAGCACGATTTTGTGACCGGATGCATGTTTTAAGTTGTGGTGGTTGGTAAGTGTATAAGTATACGAAAAACGTTTTGAACTGTACATTCCTCAGATACGGTTTATCTCATATTCCTAAAATATTAAACTATCATACAAAAGAAACAGGATGAACGTAAAACACAATTATACTTTATTAACATTTTGTTTTATTTTAATGTAATAACTGAGAATTCCGTTTATATTTGTACTCTGTGTATAAAATTACTTCTCAAAGTAGTTTTCTTCCTGGATTCTCCATTTTCAAAACCATTGTTCTTCACTAGAAATTCACGTGAAGAAATTTTATTAAATTACTTAAGAATACGATTTACTCCTTGAATATGATTCCTAAATATCTCCAAACAATTCGTGAGATAACTTTATGTACTTATAAAAAAGGCTTTTTGTATTTTATTTGAAATACTTTTTGAGACATATTTTCTATTATTTAAAAGCAAAATACTTCGTGATTATGTTAAGACTACTTTACCAGTCAAACTTCAATATTTAAAGAAGTCAAGTAAACAAGTCTTGTGATACAAAAAAGTGTTTTTAAAATACAACACATTGCTTCATATGGTGGCATGATAATGCGCCCTCACAGAAGGAAAATAAGCGATAATGCGTTCGAACAACTGGTTTTATTAAAAGTGTAATTAATAAAGAGATTGAATTGAACAAAAGGTATTTGTAATTCAAAGAAATATTTTGATAACACCTATTTTACATTTAGTATTTAAAATAAAAAAAAACAGGAAACTATTTGGTATAGCATTAAATCAAAAAGTATTTGCATGTTGTATTTAAATACATTTCTTAAACTCTTTTGTACATCTCTGAACTTAATTTCTGTAACTACTTAGAAGTACCTACGTTGAAAACGCTACTAATCGTGGATTTCCATCAATAATACAAAATTGATTAGCTTCACAACCGTATGAACTCAACGAATCGTAAAAAATAATTATAATCGTTGCAGTTACAGTAAGAGAAATAGCATAACACAGAAACTATATTTTTTTGTGTTACTTAGATATCGACAGACGAGCATGATGTTCAATTGGTGATAGGTGATTTTTCAGCCACAGAACATCAGTGAATGATGCGCCGTCGACCTACTTTTTACTTCGAACATTTGGAAATTCATAGACTGAAACCGAAACGCGCAATAAGCACTTCACGGTTTATCCATCTATGAACGACGATTCGTTACCCGGTTGGAATTTCTATACTTCACTTACCCGTTCAATGCCCGAAGTTACCAGATGTGGGGAAAACATGTTTACATACAATTATAAACATGTAGTCCCGGTGGGATTCGACCACGACCTACGATGCACACGGCAGGTGTTCTACCGATCGCGCCAACGAGCCCGTCAAAAATAACTATTGCTACTTTCTATCTATAGGCATTTTATTAATTGTACACCAAAAACAATTACAACGCACATATGTACCTATCGATAGTCTACCTCATAAACGACGGCATCTCCTATTTTATCCCTATTAAACAATTCCATAATAATATGATTCAAACTTTTATCTATTATAATTAATAAATAACTTATAACGTTCACTTGATGTTGACGCCCCGGGCGGCACTTTGGCGGAGGCGGCATTTCACAGGTAACGGTAAAATAATTTACATCCTTCATCGTTGTTTTTCGTAATTTTTTTGTTGTTGTTAGTACTTCACCATAATGACAGAGTTTCTCTTTAGGTTAGTATTATTCAATAAGAGTACCATTTTTACAATTGCAAAAATGAGGGGGCGGCGGGATCCACACCGGGTGCTAGTGACCTATGCTACGCCGCGCCGCTGCTACATACATATGTGCGTATTTATCAAATTAATACAATTTCCGTTCGATTAATGGAAAAAACGTAAATACGAAGACTTTTATAAGTGAAAAAATGGCACGATCTGCAATCTGATGTAGTTAAATTGAAAATAATTAAAACTGATGTCTGTTTCTGTTGAAATCATGAACGAATTTAATTTGAATTATATCTTGTTCAAAAAACCGACTTACTTCTAAACAAGGAAGTGGCAATTTAGAAAAACATTTTAACTGAGAGCCCGAGTACAAAATTGCAAATTACAGCGGCAAACGAGGCGTCTGAACTCCTCTCGCTCCGGCTGGAGGTGGTCGCCTCCGCTGGCCGCGGTCGCGCCAACCTCTACATACACTTACCGCTTCCAAACACATAAATAAGAGGTTTATAATTATTGAACGCTACATCCATAAGTTAAATAAATAATATTCGAGTGCTGCACCTAAGTTCTAAGCGGCTACTTTGAGTAAAGGTTTTATTTAGGTATTTCTTTGATGGAATATAGGAGATGATAGAAAAACATAAAACATAAATTTCTACTGTTCACATTATTATTGCTTATTATATCTTTAATAATAATAATAAATGTAATTGGCTCAATTGGCCGTTTTAATTATAAAATAATATTAATAAAATTATGAAAAAAGTGATGGTTAGCACTTAGAACACATCAGTGAAACGGTCTAACACAGTGATCGCTCAAATGTGGAGTTGTGAGTCAATATTATGTGTAAATAAATTTAAGTTTTTGCCAATTTGTGTGTAATAGAGCAACCTGTGAATATAATATACAAGTAGCCTTGACAAAGGTTTAAAATTCGGAATATTAAATTAAACTTTCCATACTATATATTACACGTTGATAACATTTTACTTAGTTATGTTCAACAATTCAACTGCCGGTACATAATTTGGCAATAACTACTTAGTAAAATAAATACACAAACTGAGATTTATTAAGGCCCTTACTGATCGATATATTTTTGTTGTCAGATGAGCAATGTGGAGAAAGTGAAGGAATGCGACATCACCAACAGTACCGTTTCACTCAGCAACAGGTAGGTACCAATATTTCAGTAAATATCTTAATGATGCACGAAGACAGATTACCGGAATAATATTTCTATCCATCCGTTACTTAAATGTAGCACCCGGATGCTTGCCTCCACCTCGCCACTTCTGTCTCGATTACCAGACGTGGGGAAGACATGCATAATAGAAAATTATAAACATGACGTCCCGATGGGATTCGAACCCACGACCCATCGACTAACGAGCCCATCTATTTTTAAAATTGTCTTATCTAAATTAAGAAAACTCCTGAATCCCATCAGAAAAGACTTCTCCAACACGTGAGTGTCGAGACCACAGATAGATGATGATTGAAATGCGAAAATTTAAAAGGACAAAACCTTTTCAGTTAGAGTATAGAGAACTGTCTTAAAGAAAACATAGTACTCAGATTAAATAAAAAAGGCAGCTAGGGAACGAAATTATGACGCCGCTTGTCATTTCATGTGTGCATGACAACTATCAGCGGCACTGTTAGTCCATTGAAAAGTTACATTTGGGTTTTTTAGAGGACGGAATTTTATTTTTTTGATGTGTAGGGGGAGTCAGTGTAAAGCTAAAAACAAGTTTGTGGGGTCGCCACCCTTGTCCCACGGCTGCCATCTTGAAAATAGGGGTTGAAATGGTTTTTACGATATATCTCTTAAGCTATTAATTTGATAAAAAAAAATTGTTGACATTTTTGTTGCAAATTAAATTTTCTACAACTTTGTTTCAGTAACTTTTAATCGTAGAACTATAAATAAAAAAGTTATAAGCGAAAATGTTCAGAAATTCGAGAAAAAGTTTTTTCGATATAACTTTTTTTTATCATTTTACGAAAAAATGTTATCTGACCATTTTTGTAGATCGTTTTTTGAGGAACAATTTTAATTCGCAACATTTTTTCATTAAGTCAATAGCTAAGGTTTTACAGCGCTCCGAAGTGAGTACTATTTTTCAGAACTCTTAACTACTCGTATACCTATATTATACATGTGTACTAATAATGTGTTATCAGTTATTTTATATTTAATTTGTTATTGTATTTTTTTTATTATAAATTTTGTAAAATTTATAATTAAAAGAAATATAATTATTTATTACCACGTAAAATACATATAGAAAGTTAATGAAACCATTTAAAGAACGTCGAAGTACTGAAAACTTTAAAGAGAAAATAAAAAAAATCCCATTCCCTTTTCATGTATTTCTTGCACCGTCCCTATTTTCTTTAAGTTATTTCTATCACCCAAAGGTAGTCTGGAAAAGATTGCTACTCTAGCAATAAGACTACCTATTTTACCTTTTATTTTTGTAAATGTAGTTTCGCAATTGTATTACTTCTGTGTGCAATAAAGTTATAAATAAATAACAATAAATAAAATTTCAAAGAAGATTCCCAAAAATTATTCGACATCAGTAGTTGCAAATGTGTAATGTAAAATAGCTGTCGATTGTACGTGTGAAAAAGCAGTCGTACTTATACCAAAACAGGAAATTAATTTCTTAATAGATCAGAGGATTACAAGAAAAATGATTGTTGGGGTACTTGATGTAACTTGATGTAACTACATCAAAACAGATACAGAAAATCAAGAACGAAAAAAATGGGTTTTCTTTTTTGAAAATTAAACCTTCATACATTTTCACTCCACCCTATTATGCATGTCTTCCCCACGTCTGGTAACTTAGGGCACTGAACGGGCGGGAGAAATATCGAAATTCCGACCGGGTAGCAAACCGCCGTTCAGTGCATATTGCGCGTTTACCGAGGGTATTTTTGGCCAGATTCCAGAATACCGTATGACTATATGTATGTTTGTACGGTTTTCGTTATGGGGTTTCGGTTTTAGTCTATGGATTTCCGCATGTAATTACTTTGAGTTAAAAAAATAGATCGGCAGCGCATCTTTGACTGATGTTCAGTGTTCACCTACCTTCAAGTGAAGTGATATCCACAAAATTATTTTTAAGTAAAAAACAAAAACCGACTTCAAAACTACAACTAGGTACATAAAGTATGTTCAAACTTGCAAAAATAATATCATAATTACCTCTAAAATATTCCCTACCAAACAAAAAAGGAATCATCCAAATCCATCCATAACTTGCGGAGTTATCGCGTGACAAACATACAAAAAAAAAGCAACATAGACGAATTGAGAACCTCCTCCTTTTTTGAAGTCGGTTAAAAAATAAAACAAACTCCACTTTCAGATTTCTATGGATGTCGTAAATCGTAATTCCTTATGTACCTAGGGGCAATTATAATTTCTCTTAGTACCTTATTTTAGAAGGTTAAATCTTAATTTTGCTGTTTTAGCTTAAAAATATGTCTAATTGTTAAGTAAAAAGTTAATTTTAATTGTCTAACTACTATCAACTACTTGTCATATTGTTATTATACTCTTACTATGTCAAGGTGAGGCGTCTGTATTCCGTCGTTATCTACTGCGTCTTACGAATACCTGTCGACATCTGAGGTGTTTCGATAATTTATTTAGATCTTACATTATCTGGGGACACGGCAGTGTCCCCGCCAAAGTTCAAATCATAAAAATCCTTAGTCAAAATGTGTGGCTTGACCGTTTCGAAAGAGTGACGTAGACACTCCGATGGGCTTATGAACAGAAAGTTATTCACTAACTAGCCATTAATTTTGTGTCGATAAGTCCTTGAGTAACGAAATGGCCAAGACACACATTGTGACAAGGTGTAGGATTTGTAGAAAATATTAAGACTAGGATTCACGCAGAACACTATTATACGCTATGATGAGAGAGAGTGTCAGGTTAGAGCGTGTAGAGCTAGGAGCTTGGCTCTCCATAAGATCTGATAACCTTTTTTTTCAGTACAGGTAATATGTACACGTTACTTTACATGAAAATGTTTTTGGTAGGCTATAGTTTCCCTGATGTGTAATAGATCAAAATATAACATAATATACAAAATATTCGGTAAATATGTACACAGATTTAATTTATTTAGAAGTACCTAATTCAACAGGTTAGTATAGTACAAAGTAATCTTACAAAATGTTATATTTTTTTACTTTGCAACTACTATTATCTCTTATACTGTAATAGTAATATTTTAGTATTAAATAGATACCGCTACAGACTACATTATACTCGTACTACATTCAGCTCGATTGTAATGAAATACCTACGTAATAATTAGTGTTTACGAGGTTGAATAGTAGGTATGAGGAAGAGGGAGTATGTGTGAACAATATTCATGTATTTTAAGTAGAAACGTCTATCGTTCTTTGAGAATATTATCTCATCGAATAGAGACACTGCAAAGGGAACTGCTATCAAACTCGTATAGGGTAATTTAGCCGGTTTCCCGTCCAGGTCCTGTTTTCGTCCACTAACGCGGATCTTGTAAAACATTTACGTAGAATAACATTATAAAAATAGTCAATCGCGCAAATTTGGTCTCGTTACGGACTCTAAAGTCAAATCTGCATGTCTATTAAATCAAAATATTTATTAACTAGTTGAGACTCGAACAAAAGCTACTTCTATCTGAGGCTTGTTTCCGAGCTACAAACATGTCATCATAAATGTAAAAAAAATAGTGGGACGACTTAACTTTGCAGTCAGTTTTTTTTATTGTTTTAGCATGTATTTCTTATGTTTTGGGTATTAATGACTAAGTAAAGACATAAAGAACATATTAAAATGTGTGTTTTGTACTCATTTAAAGAATTACTTTAAAAATCGAGGCGGACAAAAACTGAAGTATCTATTTCGTAAAATATTCAGTTCTCGTCCGCGTGGACGAAAACACAAAAATACAAGTAAAGTTTGATTAGTCGTTTAAAATAAGGAATGCGTAAAAATTCTGTTGAAATCATTATGGAATGATCTTCGATGGTTAGTTAGTCTGATATTTAGTTTCCGTCCACCAATTTAGCAGTATTGCAAGTATAAATATATATTCAAATATTGTGGACGAAAAATAAAAAATACGTTGAAAATTACTTTAGTTTCCGTCCATGAGTGGACGAAAACTAATACTGGTTAAGTATTTAGTTTCCGTCCATCACAAACAGCGTTATGTTACTTTTCGTTTAGCTTTTTTTCTACATACGTGTAGAATATACGCGATATAACCCACTTATGATGTACGTAATCGCGTATATTGTTTGGACCTATTTTATTATTTTAATTTTTAATAAATCCCATTTTTATAGATGACGTCGTCGTCGAAAAAACTAGAAAAAGGCACCATGATACTCTGAGGATGCCTTAAAAAAGCTCTTGCAGAGATCCGTGATAATTAGAAATGTATATATAAGAAAATGTGCAATGGATATGCTTTATATACCGTGGACGGAAACTAGCCTACACAAGGTCGAAAACTAACATTTTTGGACGAAAACTAACGAAATCGGTACTTTTCACTAAAACATTTTATATAAAAAAAAACGTTAATTATAATTATTTGCTACTTAATGTAAGCCTAAAATAGACTATATCAGCTTTCAATAAAAATTCGGTTTGTTAGAGTTGGGCCAGTAGAACCAATTAGTTTTAAGCCCATAAGCTGGCAAGTCCACTAAGTGGACGAAAACCGGCTAAATCACCCTACCTACTTGTTTCACGGTTGTACGTAATATGTTACTTTTTGACCATTTAGCGTTCAGCCTTGAAATTGCATTACTAAACGAAAATCCCCATATTGTAATAAGCCATACTACTATTATTGCGACAGTTTTGCGTAGGATCAACACTTTCACTTTTAACTCTAACCCCCAATTCATTTTAGCAGTGTCTTGTGACCATTTGTCTCAACAGCCGACTCATAGAATGGTGAGTATTTGTTATAGTTTAATGCGTATTATCTTTTTCATATTTAACGAGATTCAATTTTAAAAATGTGTAGTCATTTGGCTCAAAATACATTTAACGTTTATAAGTACCCAAGTATAATATTCTTAATGTTGATGGCTTTTTGTCCACAGCAAGAAGTTACAATAACAATAGAACAATATATCTTTTCGTAGGAATTCTCACATTTATTTGCACGTTTAACTTAAATGTGTAATTCTCATGCTCAATTATTTAAGATAAACATTTATAAAGTGAATCCCCTATCTGTTTCACTGATCATTTATCTTTACAGGCAAGGAGGCGATCAGTCTGCCCTGGCCGACCGAAATATTATTTTAATCATGTTTCCCCGGGATTCGAACCCAGGACCTCCGGTGTTTTACGCATCCCGCTTACCATTGAGCCACGGAGGCGGTCATATAAACATTCATAGTGACAGTTAATCATTTGTAAAAACAAAAATTATTTTGGTTTGTTTTATATTTTTTAGAAATCGATGATAATATTTGTTCTCCTTCAATGCTGCCTTGCTCTCGTGATGTGCCAAGCTGACCCAGCTTCTAAAGATCTAGATGTTGACGACTATGATGATCTAGGAAGGAAACACAGGAAGAAAAAAAAGCATCAGAGTAACCCTTGCTATGGACGGACATTTGGAGAGAAGTTCGGGCCTCACGATTACACGAGTACTTATATCTCTGCTCCGGTGACTAATTACTTCTTTGGATGTGGTGGATTCCCATCGCCTTTAGCAGCACAGCCATATCCCCAATATGGATATGGAGGTGGCGGGAACTCTGGCCATGGTCACGGTGGTCACGGAGGCCACGGTCAGGGAGGCCACGGTCACGGAGGCCACGCTCAGGGAGGCCACGGTCACGGAGGTAACGGTCACGGAGGTAACTTCCAAGGCGGATATGTACCTCAGAACTACGGAGGCTATAATGGCTTCCAACAGCAATACAATCCAGGATCCGGCTTCGCTGGACAAAACAGACCTCTTCAGAATGTAGTTTCGGCCGCCGCCGCTGGGGTCGGCAATGCCGTGGCTAACTACTTCACGAGACCCAGAAAAACATATAAACAGATTAATAGATTTATCAATAATTTATTTTGAGTGTTCTAGGAATACGTACTGTAACCTGTGTGTGTATACGTTCTTAATGCCTTTATTATTTATTTTGAAATGTAGGTAATTGTTTAAGAAACTCGTAGCGATTATTTGAAATTCAAATTGTTCTAAAAAGAATAGTAGTAAAGTATTAGAAGCTATTAATTATTCATGACTAAATATATAAAGTAAGTAGTACTTAGTAGGTATGTCTGCAGAATAAAGAAGATGCACTCTTATCACCAACACTTGATTTTTTTTGAAACGCATGTTTTAATTGATATTAATACGTAAGTAATATGCAAATTTTATAAATACTATTCTATTAAGATATTGTTTAACGACGATTAAGTGATTGACTTGAATGTGCCTTGTTTGTAAACAATCGACTAAAATTCAATTGCTTTGCTGGTATATGATTGCGATATGAGATGTAAATAATAGATTATAATTAATCATAAATATTATTTAAAGGAGAAAATGCAAATCTATGAGGAAATACGTACATGTTATAGATACTTGTATATATGTACATCGCAATGAATTATTTGCTCTCGTGAAGCATGTTTAGAGATGACAATGATTGTGCAAATTCATTAAAATTGTAATCACTATAATTTGTGACGAGAAGTATATATTATGTATTAGTTGGTAAAAAGTATCGCAATGATGTCTCAATTGTCCCTGAATGCAATATTTTAAATGGAATGTCTAAAATAAGTTAATTAAACGTAAGTTATATATTATAGGAGTATTCTTTTATCTATCTAAATATGTTACATAAGTATTTCTGCAACAGCGACTGACCTTAATAGAGTACGAGTCATTGACCCGCTTGCTGGAGATTGTCTTAGAAGTTGAACATGGAACAGTACTGCATTGCGAAAACAATAGTACCTACCTTATTCAAGAGTTCAGGGCTGTTATTAACTATGGCGTGGGGCATACAGGCATATTAATGTTAATATTATGAGTTGCAAGGTGATGGTTGCAGGTAGGCCACACACACTTCAGAGAACGTAGGAATCGGTAAGAGGCAAGACCTCAGACTAGATGTTATTTCTTTAGTTATCATAGTTGACTGGCCAACATAAAGCCTTAGCTTAGATCCGGTGTTGTGTTGCGCTATTGAACTTTTTAGATTCAATATTCTGAAATTGATAGACTGAAATCTTAATAATGTGCACTTTACAACTTTTCCATCAATGAACGGTGGTTTGTGACACACTCGAATTTTGATATTCCTCTCATCCATTAAATTAATGCTCGAATATCGAGCAATCAATAATTTATATAGTTAGAAAAATAGCTAGACATAGAAATGTATGAAAATTTATGTTATCTAGCGACTCGCCCCGGCTGCGCACGAGTAGAACTTAATATGCCTATATGTTTTGTCTGTCGTACCCTAACAGTCAATGTCTCGAATGTCAATGAAAAACTCGTATATATGAAAAACCAAATCATTGACAAATATGTCAATGATTAGGTAATAAAAACATTGTAAGAAAAAATAACATCAAATTTATTTATAAAGTCCCTTAAAAATATTCACAAAGCTGTCTCTATTAGAGAAAATATAATAAGCAGATCATAATTATTTGGTGTTTTAAGAGAGATGAAATGTTTTACGAGAAATTCTGAGGCCATGTTAACAGTAGTGATTTATTATTCCCAACAGCAATTAAGAATATCTACGAGTAATTCTCTATTTTTTTTAATATAATATGATGATACGTTAAATACTTCAGGGATATATTTACTATAGAAAAATATGGTGTGAAGAAATATAATAAACTATCAGATATAGACTGAGTTTTTTAAGTACTACTTTCTTTAATATGGATTACCAGAATCCGATAATGCAACCTTAAAATTAAGTATTATTTATAGTATAACTAGCTTCCGCCCGCGACTTCGTCTGCGTAGAATTAGTATTACGGATAGTATTTATTATTATCTGAGCTGTTTGTTTATCAATCTCCACACTATTTTAATATTCTGATCACGGCTGGATAAAATAATTAATATATCATCTACATATCAGTGGTAGTATAGTCAGGTATTAGTTTGTAAATACGGTATATGGTATACGGTAATGGTTCTTAAATTAATTTAAATAAAAAGAAATTAAAATAAATGAAATCACCTCCAATTAATCTGATTGGTCGAAAATGCAGAAACACATCACTGACACTCATCTATATAATTTGGCCAATTTTATAGCATAAATATTATTCTGCTGAATAAAAAAATATACTGTAGTTTCATCAAAATCTGTTCAGCAGTATTTGCGTGAAAGATTAACAAACATACATACATTCTCACAAAGTTTCACATTTATAATATTATTATTTTTAGGATGCTTACTTTGCAAATAATACACATACAAACTGCTGTGATTAACTGTAAATTGCTTATTTTAATAAATTTTTATAAACTACATTTTTTGTTTCTAAAACTACCACCATACCTCTCATGATACCCAGGTTACTTTTGATATCTTTGATTTTACGGCTATTTTACTTATCATATGTATTGATGATTCCAATGAATATACGTATCTATAGTAAATATATTAATAGATTTGGTTGGACTTCCCTGCGAACTTTCATCCCCTATTTCATCCCCACATAGGTCGAAATAACAAAAACGCAAAATCAAGTATTTATATATTTCTTACCAAGTGCCTAAATATATCATGGTCTCATCCTTTATTTTTTCAACAAAATCGGTTCAGTGGTTTAGGCGTGAAAGCGTAACAGACAGACAGACAGACAGAGTTACTTTCGCATTTATAATATTAGTAGGGAAGGGATTATAAACAAGTAGGGGAATTCCGAACAAGATAATGTTGGGGTATTCATTTTGATCAGACTTCAGGTCAATTATCCAGTTCAGTGACTTCCTGAGTTTAAAAGTGGGTGAAATACGATAATGGTGAGGGGGCTGTAGAAGTTATTGAATAACTGATAATAATAATATAATATACGCAAGTGTGACAGTGGCAACAGAACTTACAAGAACACGTTTTTAAGTGAATGTGTACGAGTACATTCTTATGAGTGGTAAATATATTAGAACTAAGTCAAATACTAAATTCACCTCACAAGACATTTTCTGATTGCTATTTTTACAAGGAAGTTATAAACAGTATTTTTTTTAACAATGTTAATGTTGTTTGCAATATTAGACCCAGGACACATTCTAGGGTCAATAATATTTACTTAATATTGTCTTAATAAAATTACTTTAACGCAATGTATTAATTATAAATAATTAAATCGCGTTTGATAATATAATTAAGACAGACTGTCTGTCGTGACCACGCTTGCTGAGCATTTGAAACGTCGCGGTCGTGAATAATATAATTTATAATAAAACATATCAAAACAAACCTACGATCTTAAACGTTATATCCGTAATTTTTTCACCTTCACCGATGACTTTCCATCATAATGTATAAAAAATGTATATCGATGTGTTTGTTCGCAGCAATATATCTGAAGGTGTTGAAGCATTCCAGTCCCGGGAAGAGATCATACTGAGCGATAAACGACAACTGGACTTCGAGAGTGGAAAGGATGAGGTCGCAATTGATGGTCACTACCAGGCGTCACACCCTACCTCGTTAGTTAATTTTTCCTTCTTATCATTAATCGCGTTTATTAGTTTGTTTTTTTTATCTGCACCTGCATCTGTGAAAGGGCCAATAAAACATGATACTTTTCATACAGAGACGTCTAGTAATTGAAATGGCTCATTCTAGTTTTAGTAAAAATGGATAAAAGATTAACCGGGGAAAAGTATTTTATTTTGCTTACTTGCAACTATTTATTCTGCTGGAAGCTATCATAATGTTAAAATTCAATTCTGCGGTAACTTTATTATTTTAGGTACTTGGACACGATGCTTCATCTGTTCCGCGGCAACATCGGCTCAGGGCTGCTGGCGATGGGTGACGCGTTCAGGAACGGTGGCCTCATCTTCTCACCCATTGTGACGGCTGTGCTTGGAATAATCTGCGTACACGCGCAGCATATATTGGTTAATATTTCAATGATCCGATATCGGTACTAGAAACTACGTTTACTTGCTTGCTGTGTCCATACAATATCCAGCAATATTGTGTTGTATGTCATCTAGACTGGACCAGCATTTTTTAAAAGGATTTCTTTATTTTAGAATTATTGTACGCTCACAATTTATTTCATAATTGTATGTGTATTTTCTTTTAACTGACAGATCAGACATCTGTGACCATATCGGAGCGAATCATTTTATTATGTCTGTTTTCCTCACTGCTTATGCTCACTGTAGCCATGGAGACGCCAATTTCAATGACTGATCTGTTCATTTCAGTTATCCTGTTCAGAAGAGTTACACCGTGAGACTAAGAGGGCCAAACCTCCAGGCTTCGCGGACACTGTGGCCCTCGTGTTCGAGTACGGCCCGGTGAGGCTGCGGCCCCTCGCCTCCAGTATGCGAGCCGTCGTCAACGCCTTCCTCTGCATCACCCAGCTCGGTTTCTGTTGTGTTTACATCGTGTTCATTGCGAATAACATTAAAATGGTAAGATAAATTATAACAATGCAACCACTTGTACCGTTAAATAGAGCTCATTTAATTTCAGAGACCGGCAGCGCCTGCCCAATTTTTTGTAGATAATCTTGGCTTTTGGTGACCTGCATGCTTATTTTCCACAACTGAACTCTTAATTTATAGAAGATCCCTTGCATGTTAGTGTCATTACAAACAGATTTAATATGTGTATATTATCAATTAAAAACAAAACGTAACTTTAACAATTCGAGATCAAGTAAAGATTATATGGCACCCTGGGGGGCAAATTAAATGTGTTGAACTTAACGACAAAAATTGCAGATGTTATATTACCCTTCAGGACTTCCATAGTATAATAAAATAATTAAATGAAACGCCTAAAAGTGAATTGGACATCACTCACTTTGGGCTACATAGTGAACAAGGAAGGAAAGTTTTTGGTAAAAAATTATACCAAGATCTTTTGCTACAGGTTGACGCTGAAGAAGAATTGTATTGGTGATATTCTGTCTATTAGAAAAATATATATAAAAACAATTCTTTAAAAACTTCTTTAATTTTTTGTTGCATCATTACATTTTATGTAAAGATCTCTGATGAAGAGCTTTAGGCTTAAGGCTAATCATCTGTCGACACAATACTGTCATGTTACGTACACATTATGCAGTTAGATGTCACCGACAACTTAAATGTTTGGAGTTTTATATTCGGCTCATCGCGCATCGGTTAAATAAGATAGGGAGCGAAAAGTTAGATTTAATAATTTCAAAATTCTCTATCGTCTTTTATTACAGATTTGCGACCAATACGGGATTTATATAGACCTTTCAATACACATGATATTTGTAATAATTCCTGTGCTGCTGTCTTGTATGGTGCGGAATTTGAAGTACTTGACTCCGTTCTCCACGATTGCGAATATTTTGATGGCCGTGGGCGTAGGTGTGGTGATGTACGAAGCCACTGAGGATCTGCCACCAATTCAAGATCGGACATATTTGGCGAGCTGGCAACAATTACCCTTATATTTTGGAACTGCTATCTATGCCTTCGAGGGCATTGGTTTGGTGGGTATAAAATCTTATAATTAAAAGCCTCCTTTAAATAAAATTAATATTTAAAATGTCATTACTTTTATTACTGAGGCACTGAGAAGACTGCCTTAGTTTTTTCCTGTCTTTCTTCTTTATAAGCTCTTAATATCGAAAAGTAAATGAAGTATATATAGGTATTGTTATAGCTGTGTTAATTCTTTGACATTTATTTAATATCTTTGTAGGTTTTGCCCTTGAAAAATGAGATGAGAAAACCAGAGCTGTTCCAAAAGCCTTTGGGGGTGCTTAATGTCGGTATGGCAGTGGTTGGCTGTATTTTCATATCTATGGGTTTCTTGGGCTACCTCAAGTGGGGAGAAGACGTAGCAGGCAGCTTAACTCTAAATTTACCAACAGGACGAGTGTAAGTTATTCTTTTAAGTGGAATTGTAGCTAATATCTTATTTTTGGTACAATGTAATGCATCGTATAGATAAAAATGAGATCTTTTAGCTATAGAACACGTCGCTTCCCGGCAAATAAAGTGTCATAAGGGAGTTCTTGTTTAATTATAATATGCGATGTAAAATCACTTATTACCCTTGCAAGAACTAAGGCATGTGGCAGATATCACATACTTAATCTATATTGCAAATGGTAGAATTGACTGTGCTGAACTTCTTGGGCCAATTGGCCTAAACACTTCAATTTCTTCGCAGAGGAAAGCTAACCTTCTTTTTGTTCCTTTGGGATAGTCTAAGGAAGCTAATAAATGACAGGTTCTTCTTGAACGGGCAGCACTAGGGCTTTACGCTTATAATTTGTGCATTAATTTTAATGTAAATCATGTGTTTAGTCTATCTGTGCTTAACTTTCTTGTGTGCCTGTCTTATACTATATTGCATTCTGTGAAAACTTGTAAAGGATGTATAGGTATATACTGTTTAATTCTTTTTTCTGATTAGCTGTAAGTTAACAAAAAACGTCCGTTTAGATAAGCCGAGATTTTTATGACATTTCTTAAATTTTCTTGTAGATTTCGTAGGAACGCTTGAAGTAATAACACTGAATTTTTATATGCAAATAAAGTATTGCTGTATACTTCACATGACTCCATAATATAACTTAAGTAGTTATATTATGGAGTAAAGTCCTAAGGCGAAAACTAATTGTCCTATGACTCTTCTTTTGGCCGGACAGCGACGTCTTGACGATTAACAGAGACGGAAATAACCTTAAACACTTCCATGTGTAACTTCAAAACCTTGTTAAACCACGTAGTCATTTTAAGGCTTTTATGTTAGTGTGTTTATTAATTAAATATGTATATAATATGTAGTGCAGTTTATTAAAGTCCATAGTGGTATATAAGTGGCTCAGGTTGTTCGATGATCCTGCCTTCAAATTGGAAAAAGATCACACAGGTATAAAATGATCATAATTAAAACTATCTATTTCAGATTAAGTTCAGTAGTACAAGGATTAATCGCCCTTGCGATGATGCTCACGTATCCCCTCCAGTTTTATGTGCCCATATCAATCATTTGGCCCGGATTGCGCAAGCGCTTGGGATCCAACGCGCTTATGGTCAAAGAGCTCGGTTTTAGAGCGCTGATGGTGATGCTCACGTGTAAGTAGTATAACTATATATAGTATAAAGTAACTGGATTTCAAAAATCTAGTAATACACACTAAGCAAGTAACAGCTAAGAAAAGTGTTCCACCTTAAGAAATCCTTAAATAAAATACTTTATGATGGATTTAAACGCGATTTATTATTTATACCGACGTTTCAGCAACCGTGGTCACGGTAGACTGAAAGGACAGTTATCTGATTTAAAATATCACAAAGTTGCCATATTAACGGCATCTATTCCTACGGAGTTGATATTTAATCCGCCCGTGATATTTAATCGCGTTTTAATCCGTTATAAATTATTTTATTTAAATGTGTGATACTCGCGTTAATAAACGACAATATAAAATCCTTAGTAATATTGTTTCAATGTTTTATTTCTGTTTACAGTCATCTTTGCTGAATCGATACCAGAATTGGGTTTATTCATATCACTTGTCGGAGCCATAAGCAGTACAACGTTGGCGCTGATGTTTCCACCGCTAATACAGCTCGTTCACGAATCGCACAAGAATCGTCTCACTGCTGCCCTCGTCATTAAGAATGTTCTAATTATTCTTTTAGGTATTTTTATTTTCACCACCGGCACTTATGAAAGTATGTCAGCGATCATTGGCTTTTTTAGAAAAGTGTCATAAATGTACTTCCAAGGAGCATGTGACTTTCAAGGACTGGTAGACAGTATGGATTTGCCGGGTCGTTAAAAATGTATCCGCGGATACGAATCCGAATACGGATATTTGGTGTCAAGATCTGCGGATACAGATACGTATCTTAACTTTCTTACTCAATCGGTGTCGATGCGCGTGACCTTCAATATATTTACTTTTTTAGTTTGCAATATAAATGGAATTTAATAGTTTTCATTGCTACCTAATCACCTTTATATTAAGTTTCATACAATGTATTGAAAATCAATAAGGTAAAAGATCCGCCAAACAACAAGTAACGGATACGGATCTTTATCTCCCTCGAATATCCACGGATACGGATACGAATATTCGGCACATCACTAATAAACCACAAATAGGTAACTTCAATTTTGTAGTGTGTCAGTATTCGGCCATTAGTGGAATAGTCAGTTTTATTTCGTAATATTTCGAATAAAGCCTATCCTCATTAGCGTGCCTATGACTATTATCTATAAGATATATTTTTTATAATAATTTATTCTTTAATTAGTGAAGTAGTACATGATTACGTACATTTGTTACAATAATTAAAGGTGCTATTTTAACTATCATCTAGTATGTATAAGTTATTTAATAAGTTTTATTATATAAGATTTTATATAGAACTCTCAGATTAAACAAGAAAGGCAGATGGAGCATAATAAGCGAGTGAAATTCAAATTCAAAATCATTTATTCATTTAGGTAACACAATGTACACTTATGAACGTCAGTAAAAAATGTAGGTACCTACTTTAAAAAAAAAATAAGATTTCAAAAATTCAGGGAGTTTTTACAATTTGTGGTACCTATCATTACACTCACACAAATGCACGTGTCCCTACAGTGTCGCTGCTAGCACACATGAAATGATGATTTGTTGCATACGCTCCATTTTTATTTAATATGACGTTGAACTAAAATAATTATGTAGCTTATTTATAACTACCTTTTTAAAAGCTACAAACTTTATCTTGTCCTTGCATACGTTATAACAGGAATATGAGTTCGCTAAGATATTAAGGTACGCCTGTTTTGCATCTTGACTACGTGGCTTAGTCGCTACACACTACACTGTCAGAGGTTACACCATACCTACAGTTTATTAATGCCGGTGATATACGTTAGTGCAATTTACGATTATCGTTACGATGATTCTTTATTGAGCTTTAACAGTTAACAGTCCATAAGCCAAGGCCGTAGTTGAGAACCTCTCGTAACAGAGACAATTAATTTCCCACCGGTAGTGAGGAAGCGGAACTAAAAATGTCTTCATCTCAACAGATACCTAACAATATTTGTTAACTTATTTAAGAACCAATTTCTAGCAAAATAACGTATCCGTTTTATATCAATAAAATAGTTGAACAAGAATCTTGATGTTTTATTTACTACCTTCAAGATATAGGTTTTTCAAATCCAAATCGTTGGGGTTGAACTAAGTAAATCTTATTTATTTGTAAGGAATTGTATTTTCTCGGAAGAGGCAAAGGAGCAGATGTAACAAGCGTTGCCGGTTGCATGCACATACACGATTCCTTTAAAAGTAAAAAATATCACATTAATTCGGAGAAGTGCTCAGGGTCTTACTAAATTTTCATCAAATATAGTTATTAGTTATGTATGTATTAATCCGAATCAAACAGCGCAATTTGTTTATTGTTAATGGCAAAGACAGCAAGTTGGCAATAAGCATTTGCGTGTGGTGTAAATTACCTTCAAACTCATTTATCATTGCATTCAGTTACGAATTATACTCAAATTGTAGACTTACAAACCTCTATCTCTCTCAGTGACAGAATATCTGAAACAGCGACTATTAGGACCGAACTTGATTAAAATAAAACAAATAGTTCACTATAAAGGTCTTTAATATATTGCTTCTATCACAAGATAGTGATGTAATGTTACAAAGATTATGTATATTATTGGCGCAAATGGATCACAAGAATCATACGCGTTCTGCAGTCTCTTGTACGTTTGTACAATACTATTACTCGTAGTTTTTTCCTGCGGAGGAAACTATTATTATTTATAAGAACGCAAAACGCGTAATTGATCAATGATTATTATTATTTTCTATGATATGAATTAACACACTTAGGTACAGGTTTTGAATTATTTTATTATTGTACAACTATTTTATACCATATTAATAATTATAAGACTAAGCACTGCGTGTATAGTTTATGTTACATCTACACGTACATAGGTATCTCATGAATCATAATACAGGTAATATTATTACGAATAAACGCTTGTTCATTAATTTTTTAATGTTACGACTTGAGTATTATGTATGCATTGATATGAAAATGACATGAAAGTTAGTATAATAAATAAATGGAAACGAATTTTTTGTGAGCAGTAGAATTTTTTCTTAGTTTTCTGTACGATATGTATTCTTTTACTTCTAGTTATTGCGAGTCAAATACTTAAAGGGCCACTGAAAGGAGTACTACACCTACACTCACCTGTTAACTGATGTCCCGGTGAGACACGTAGAAAATTCAAGGATAATTCCGTCTTCCTTTCTAAATGATTTTACAATAATATACCTATTGGCAATTTTTTCAGAGATTGTCATTTTACAGAGACAAGGTAGTGGAAGAACTGTTCAGACTCGTGTTTGACAAAACCTATTTGGACTTGCAAACCTCATATATTGTATGCCATCAAGAGGCATTGTAGGTATTTAGAAGGAACGATTTTTATCTCGGATTGTCCGAGTCCTTGAATTTTTTAATAGCCTATTACATCGATATTAAAGTGAGGAAGATTTAGTTGGCGCTTATTATAAATACTCTGCCATTAGGCATCTGGATCATGTTATATACTCCAAAAATGAAGAAAACTAACACATTTTAACTACGATTTGTACTAAAAATAAATACTTAGAAAATAAATAAGTACCCAATATTCGCAGTCTGTTACATCACATGTACGAAATCGCTGACCATAAAATGAGCAACACAATATTCAAAGAACTTTAAAATCACGATACTTTAAATAACGTCAATTGTTAATATTTACAAGTATTACATTATTCATTCCATTCATAATGTTGTTAAATTTAGGTATTTTTTTAAATCAATGAATCACTCTGATATTATATAGTTTAACTTTATTCCGAAAACGCGTTACCTGCTCCCGATGCGAGCGGGATTTACTTTAGTACAAATCATCATTTCAGCCAGGGAAAATATGGCTAATTTTATGGTCAGGTCAATTCTACGATACATCTTAACCAATAATACACTTTTTAATTACAATCGAAACGATAACATACAAAATAATACTGTCAGAAGCAAACGTTCAAAAACGTTTGCAGATATTCAAATAAGACAAAGTGAGGAAACGGTTACTCTAGATTGTGTTTTACTCAATACTGGTTTCATATCCATATTTTCACACAGTTGAATGATAATATTTAAACTTACAAAGCGTTACTCTAGTACAGAAACCTTTTAGAATAAATGCAAAGATTTGAGAAAGCATATTGAGGGCGAGTGTTACGTAAGGCTGCACATTAATACTGTCTGCTTCGACCTCTCGTGACCAAAACAATTTGCTATTTTCTTTGACATTAACTATTATTGATAACACTGTGATCCCCACTCGTCCTACAAGACTATACAAACATACATTCACAGCTCAAATTAATCATATAAAGCGGTAGTTGTCTCTACACTACATTCAATTAAGAGACTGAATGTAGAAATCATCTAATGTTGAGACATGGATTTTGTGACCACATTCCATTTTGTAGTCACATCAATTGCCATATGTATTGATTAAATCTCCTCGGAATCGTTAATAAACATTACAATGTCGTATTACAGAGGATACAAATGCAACAGAGACCCAAGGCCATCAGATAATACGTCGTCAAACCTCATCGTTACATCGGACAGAGTAGTGGGATTCAGTTGAACTTTGGGTGAAAATGTGGTTTCTTTTGCTATATATTATGCACTTTAAAGGCATGACTTAGGGTTCTGCTGAAGGCATAGCGCAACGAGTGTTATACAAATGTTGACAGTTGAATGTTTTTAATAATATTTAGCAGCTGGTCTATTCATAGATGAATACTTTGTTGAATGTACTGCACACGGGTTGTAAACGACCCGTTACCGTAGTAACTGTACACCTACATTGATTGTGATCACACACCCGACCCGCCCGTCCGAATGGCAGTTAGAACCTACAATATAATTATATACACAGTATCCACGCACTAATACTAACACCGACTACAATGTTTTTACTTTCAATCTTTATTAAATAAGAAAATGCTAAGTGTTATGATATTCTGGGACTAAAGCCGCGGTTTAATAGAGCCTATTCATAGTTCCATCATATTATTGTTATAATTATTGTGTCTATCTTATCTACTAAAGATGTAAAAGTTTTCTGGGTCTAGTTGTAGCATAGCATACAGCTAGATAAATGGGGTTTAACGAAACTTAAAGGTCTCATCAGAACGAAGTATCAGATAGTATAAGCGTCTCAATTACCGAGAAAGTCCAATTTAAAAGTTAATTAACGTCACATATTTCTATAATTCTTTCTTTGAAAATTATCAGAATTCAATATTCTTATCGATACAAAATCTTTTTTTTGAATATTTTTGTGATAGAGTGCTGTTTAGGTTAAGTTGGAAATAATATATTGCACCTTGAAAACCAAACTGACACTAAACGAAAAATGTGTTTTTGAGAAATCCCGTTTAAAGTTCTCGTACGTCGTTCCTAATAACGACATAGTGATACTCGCGCCATCTAGCGGGATAAAGTTGATCTTTTGAAGATGGCGTTGATAGTTGATCATCTTCAGTTTTCGTTTAGTGACGGTTTGCATCGAATGACTCATGAATAAAGAAAGAACTGTACAAATATGAGCCGGTCGGATCTATCTCCATATGACGGCGACGTTGGGATCGTCCTCGATGATCTGGTCGAGGGTGGGCAGGTCGATGCGAGCGATGCAGCAGATCTCGTCGGCGCAGTGGCTGCCGGTGAACAGGCGGCGCACGCCCGGCGCGCCGTCCGCGCGGCCGCCGAACGCGCTCGGCCGGCCCGAGGTGCGGGTGTACACCGGGTATCTGCGAGCGGGCCGTGGTAGTGTACACAAACGAGAACATTTGTACCGCGTTTAACAGATTGTTATCGAAACTAAACTCTAGAAAATTCATTCCGGAAAATCGCTGCGGCAATAGCGATAAGTTTATTTGGCAAAAGTGTACTTTTACTACTTAAGCTTTTTGATATAACTAATGCATCTTTTTGCACCATTTGTATTATGTATGCGAGTGCTTGAATGATGGTAACTCTATTTACGTCCGTTTTTCATGAACAATGTAAACTTCGGCATCCTTTAGATAGGATCAGATCGAATGAAGGTCAAAGAAATGCCTATTTAAATCGAATAACGAAAACTATTTTGTTAAACATCTAAACCACCACTATATAAGCGTTCAACTTGGATCTAATTGATGCTTTTTATTCATCATACTTCATTCATTCATAACTGATTTAGGTTCGTTTAATTGGCTTATCCTACGTCACATACTGACTCCACTACTCAATTACAGCATCCAAGTAAATAAGTATGTATAGTGTTTATTAGTAAACAATATTGTATACCTTTTCAAACACCTTATGAGACCATGTAGTTGTGCAAAGACAACCAGCCGGCGGACATCGAAGGCGGGACCGACCGAGCTCGCGTACCTCTCGCAGACGGTGCGCAGGGTCGTGCCCTGCTGCAGCGAGCACAGCACGTTCAGCACGTCTTGCAACGATGGCTGGGGAAGGATGAGCTCGTTATTATATTATCTCCTTAGTGCTTCCACTGGGAGTGGGCGTTAATTCAACAAGCAGCTATTTTAAACCGCTTTTCTAATATTAACGAATTAGCTGCTTTTCGTTTACCGAAAAAGCCGTTAAATATATTAACTGTTTCATTCAACGATTTTCGAACGCAACGCGTGGATTAGCTCAATGAACATTCAACGCGTAGTCGCTAATATCTTTCAACAGTTGAATTAACTGTTAATAAAATTAGCTGCTTTTTTAACAGGTTATCAGTTTAATTAACAGTTTCATTTCGTTAACACACAAACCGTCATCGACCCACCTCTAGCTTCCACCGGGAGACAGTCTCCTCCCTGATAATATACATGTAGGGATGTCCAATTTCCAACGACATTTGAAATGACAAACAGTTTATATAGCAAAGTAATATAATGGACGTGAAATTGTACTAGTAGTTTCTCGCCTCTCAAGGTTTTAGGATCTCGCCTATTTTCTACTTACTTTAATGAATTCTCAAAATCGATGTGAGATGTATGTTGAAGAGTACAAAGCTGTCGTAATCGTAAAATATAATATTGCCATATCCCAATATATTGATCTATCTTATATAAATAAAAATAAAATGCAAATCATATTATATTAAAGAATAAGAAATTGAGAATAGCAATTATCTCTTTTTTTAGGGAATATTATAATTATTTTATTTTAATAGCTAAGTCAATCATTGGAATAAAATGTCTAATTTATATTCTCTAAATAAACCCACCTTTACTTTATCCTTACTGTCTCCTTTGGTGATAAATGCGAGGCAGGACTTCTGCATGTCGTGGTCACTGAACAGTCGGTTGAGATTCGGCGTGGCGCGGTACATGTTGCTGAATTTAAGCACTGGGATCAGCGTTACCTGGGTACAGCGGTAACTGACATCACATTCACGAACATAACATTGGTCTAATATAATACAATCATGACATCTACAATCATTCTGAATTGCGTAACAAAATTTCGTCAATCGGTGAGTATAATATCGTTGGTTCAAAGTAAAACTTGCTACTATTACTCATTTTAAGAGTAAACCTACAGTTAGAATGACGAACTAACTACGTATTCTGGTCCATAACTAAACTATGAAGCGCAATACACACTTATTAGTTTGTTCTTATCGTAAATGTACGCTTAAAATAAAGAATAGTAGTAACATTTATTTTTAATCAAAATTACAACCATCGATCCAACAATATGTTACTTATGTTATATAACATTTTTCAACATCGACCACTGGGGTCGATTACTCTCCCATATTAGCTTGAAGGAAGAGCACATCTTTATTTCACAGATTCGTTGTTTTTTTGACCTACTCTACATGACCGTAACTCTTTTCCGACTACAATGGTATACAGCTGGAAGTACTCACCACACCATAATAAACCAAGTTCTGTATGCAGGACTTGACCAGCGTCTTCTCCACATTGGTATCGGTTGCGATTTTTGATACGTGGTTGTATCCATTGATAAACGGCAATAGCTGGAAACAGACGAACAGTCTTGAACACGTCCAGCATTTTGATGACTCCTGTAAATCTGATGCTATGCTAGAGATGTTTAGTGCAAATGTCTAGCGTTAATTTAGTTAAAAATTATTTTTAAGCAAAATACAAAAACCGATTTCAAAACTACAACTACATATAGTATGTACAAACTTAAAATAAAAAATAAAATAATAATATTTTAATTACTTCAAAGCATCATTTATTAACAGCCGTTATTTTTGAAGTTGGTGCCAGCCAACTGATGCTGCTCCGTACCATTCGAAAATTTGTTGCAAAAGCAGGATTGAATTGTCCTTCTTGGCAGAGCTTAATGAGTAGTCATATCAAAAATAAAAATATCTTCCATCTTTACACTTATCACATATTTACACTCTGTATATGAAACCGTAAAATGCGTGGAGTTTTCTTCATTGCTTATTGTTTGATTGTAATAAATTCATGTTTTACATACAATATATTATACATATGATAATATTTGTTGACTCACCTGTCTGGTTGTGAGGTCCCAGTCAGCATCGATATCAATTTCGAACGGTTCCTCGTCTTCCACATCCAAGTCTCCCTGGCTGGTGGAGAGAGACTCCGTGCTCTCGGTGGCGGTGGCCCGGAGCGGGCGGCCCGGCCTGGGGAGCCCCACGGAGGCCACCAGCACGGGGACGTCATAGTCGTGTACCGGCGGCGGGTCTTGGCGCACTTCGAGCACTTTTAAATGCATAACCGTATCGCCCTCTAAAAGGTGTGTTACACCATGATTAAACGGATTAACGGATTGCGCCGGTCAGCAATAGCCATTTCCAGGTTATATTTAGTTGTAACTTACCAACAAGCGTCGCTTTTCGAAATGTATTGAGATCATGTAAAAGATGTGCTAGAAGCGTTGGCAGTTTTGTGGATCCACTTGACACAAACCGTGTTTCTTCTTCCATTAAAGTCTGAGTCAAAGTAATGGCAAATTTAATACAATAATTATTAACATGACATTGGCTTTTGAGAAACTGGATTGATTAATACAAGATTTTTGTAATTCATATTTGTTTTAATAGGCCAAATCTGAAAACCTGATTGAAAATATAACAATAAGAATAGATTAGTTTGGGACAACAAATGCAAACCTACCAAATGCTCTCCAAGTTTCTTGACAACTGGTTCATATTGCACAGTTTTAGACCAACTGTCACACACAAAGCACAAATTGAACAGATACATGTTGCGCTCATATCTTGAGTTCTCTATTCTGATTGGATAACCTAATATCTTATGACCGAGGGAGTTTCTGTAAGGAATACAAATTAATTTTGTTTATTATTGGATATAATATGTACAACAGCATGACAAGTTAACAGTATCAAAAGTTTCAAAATACATTCAATTCTACTAGTATGAATAGTATTAACATTATTTTATGATTATTTAATAATAATTCAAAAATGCATAAATTTTTTTATTGCTGGAAGTAAAAATTAATATAAAAAAGCTTGTGATATAATAAAAAATATAATAATATGATTGTTTCAGTGTTGAGACATGAATTTTCCCAGCTTATTATGAAAGGTGGGCTTTTTGCACAGTTTCATTTTTTTATTTTATATAACAGTAAGTGAAATAATAGAACAGATAGATTAACCTCTTTCTTTATTTCTTTTTGGTAATTGTGATGAAAGATAGGTAACTTACTTACTATGTGTACTAGGAGGATTGTAGAGTCTACTAATATGTTAGTAAAGGAGAAATAGATTAATATTTTCCACTTAACTACTAAGGAACATAACTTACATTGTCATTGTACACTTCTGTATTTGTGGCTTTGGAATGATGTAAGTGCTGATGGAATCAAATACTTCCTTTGATACATAGTCTTCTGGGAACTACAAACAAAAAACACCTTTATATGAGATTATTTTCTAGTAGGTAAGTATAACTTATATAATCACAGTAGTATTTTTAATTTAGGTATTATTCCCAATCGTAGAATTGATTTTATATGGTAAATAATTGTAAAATATGAATCCACTCCATTATTGTACCTTTGTTGTATGATGGTTTAATAAAACAAAGATCAATATTGTCAGCAACTTAGTATGTATACAAGTAGTCTGCCAAATCTTCTCATGCATTGTTTACTAAAAACTGAGTGTTCTTGTGGCAAGTGACTTGTATACTGGACACTACTGGAGTCTTTCATATACTGCAAATATTGTAGTATCTTGAACAACATAAAAATTGTTCAAGATGTATGTAGGGTTTCATCACTTAATTAATAATAATCTAACCAATTTGAAAAGGTTAGGATTTGTATTCTGAATGAACATTTTAATTAATTATCAAATTTTAATTAATTTAACTATTTTTTAAATGACATAATAGAATATAATAATCAGATTTTTTCAAAGTAACCTGAATAGACTGAACTGAATATTGGTGTGATGCATAAGCAACTCTTACAATACATATTTTGTGTTAACGTAACTACCTAGTTTGTTACCAGTATTTTCTCAGTAGATGCAACATGCATCATTAGATATAAAAGTCCTTTAAAATAATTAAATTTATTTGAATAATGTTAATGATATTATATACTAGCTGATGCCTGCAATGTTGTTGTTAGGTTTCATCTTAAGCTAAGCTTCTTCTTCATATGGAATATCAACTACTCTCTATGCATGAATAGATGATTTCTTGAGGGAGAGAGCCATTAAAATAGTTGTTGAAGGTTGCTTGTACGGACCTAAATCTATACTTTCAATCTGCAACACTGTTTCTGCGCAACATTATCAACATGCTAAAAGGCAACATATTTGTTTATGCAGATAACAGTAAAGATAAATAAACCAACCAGTGTCTGGTCAAAATATGGTGAAAGGTAGAAGCTGGTAATATTAAGCAGTTCTTCATTGTTTTCTCCAAACTATACCATCCACACTTCATCCAATCGCTATGAAATTTTGTATGGGTATACTTTGAACCCTGGATTGATACATATAATCTAACTTTATCGAAATGGCAATCAGAGGCTGAAGCACAAATAACTTGTGAGAGAGTATTCCTCTTGTCAATTGATTACTAGTTAACATTTTCAAAGTGTTTTCTCATACAACAGATAGACAGACAATAAAATAAATTTTTATAAGTTATTTGTGATCAAGCCTTCTGCCCTGTGTGATGTGCCCTGCAGGTGTAGAGACAATAAATGATGCTTTATTTGATTATTGGCACCTTGACATAGTAATTTTATTCACTACCCAGTATACTTGTTGCAGTATAATAAGGTCAAATCTATCTATTTTAAGATAGGCATTGCCTTTAGGGAAATGCACACCTGTCTGATAATCGGTTACAACACAGTAATGGATTATGTCCTAAATATTAATGCATTTTCAAAAAGACTAGGGATTATTACATAAAGACAGAAGCCCCACTTTAAACTTTATGCTTCATACAAGGCGTAAGCACAGTAATAATATAACAGTTCCAAAGGTTATAGGGTATAACTTTAATATTAAACCAAAATAAGACTTATTTGACTGTACCTCCATTGATAATACGTAACGAAACATTGAAAAATAAATCGATGAAATGCCGTTCAGGTATTAGAAGTCAATAAACGATGTTAAGGAAAAAAATCACCACTCATAAGTTACCTGACAGGCGATTTTTGGTCCAGCAACAGGGTGAAATTCGCTCAAAAATATACATCGAATCGGTCCTTCTCGTCCACAACCCTCGTAATAACGTGTTTCCATGATTGTTGAGGACATTTACGATGTTTATGAACTATGCGAATATCATGCCTGCGATGCAGAGTTATTTAATAATGAAATATTTTTGAAGACAACTAATTTATTTTAAAAGCTAATCATTCCAAGTACTGTTAATTAAATCATACAGTAAACCACACACGTGACATTGCAATGTTTATTTCCGAGAAATTAAAAACGTTTCAATAGGCAATAAGCAATTAATGTGATTGTGAAATTTGAAAATGACAGTCCACAGCCAAAGAGTATATAAGTATCCACAGACCACAGCTATTCAGTTTTTTACCCAGACTACAGATAACATATAATTGACATCAATAAAACAGAATACAAGCTTCTCTTCACTTTCTTGGGTCTATGGTTTTTATATAAGATGATAAGATCCCGGTCTTTACCGTTTTAATTGCAGGTTTTTAGTCAAATAGAATTAATTACCATCCATATGTCGCAGGTAACAACATTCCTTCGTTTGTGTGCCTGTTGAGCGTATGGAAGTTAGTGCATTACTAATTATTAACTTCCATTTTAATATGATATATAAATGAAACTATTGTATAGCTTGTTCAAGTTTTAATGCTTTCTATCGTAATAACCATTGCTATATTTTAAAGTGATGTTCGTTGTCAATTCTTATTCGTCTGATCAACGACTTAACCAAAGAGGTTGATACTGGCGAAGTATTTATTCGCCACATCACCCCCCTACGGAGAAAATTAATCTAAACTTAACATAGAAAGAAACAACTGTACAATACTACTTATTCTAAATTAAAAATAATAATAATAATAAACTTATAAATCTAAAACATCTCTAAACCTAACCCGTCTACCAGATCTAGTGGTGACAATAGGCGGTGCGGTATTAGAAACGTCTGACGAAGGAATGGGTGAACATACTGGAAATTGAACTGAGGTAGAAGGAGAAAAAGATACGTCTGAATCTAGATGTGCAGGCTTAACACGATCTATGCTGACTGTAGACTCTCTTCCATTCAAATCCAAGGTAAGTGTTTTATCTCTTCGTCTTAAAATGCGAAATGGGCCAGTATATGGAGGTTGTAAAGGACGACGTACAGTATCATCACGCAGCATAACATGTGTCGCCGTTGCCAAATCCTTAAAAACAAAAGAAGACTGTCGAGCATGACTTGAGGCAGGCACTGGACGTAAGGATTCCATGTGTCTCTTTAGCTGAACTACGAAGTCTGCGACGTCAGTGGAACTCCTCGGTTCTTCTGGTGGCATTATAAGTTCTCCGGGTAAACGAAGAGGTTCGCCATAAACCAACTCAGCGGACGAAGTATTTAAGTCCTCCTTGAGTACAGTTCGCATACCAAGAAGTACGAGAGGAAGGGCTTTGCTCCACGATTCTGCGTGGCACATTAAAGAAGATTTAATTTGGCGATGCATGCGTTCTACCATGCCATTTGCACACGGATGGTAACTTGTTGTTCGTACTCTCTTTGCTGCGCATACGTTCATGAGACGCTGAAACAAATCTGATTCAAATTGACGTCCTTGATCGGTCGTCACTGTACTAGGTACTCCATAACGAGATACCCAACCAGTAACAAGTGTATCCGCCACTTCTTCAGCAGTAATTGAAGACATGGGCCAGGCTTCTGGCCAACGAGTAAATCTGTCCACTGCGGTTAAACAATATTTAAATCCGTTAGAATATGGAAGTGGACCAATGATATCTATGTGAATGTGGCGAAATCTACATGATGGTGTTTGAAATGAAATGAGAGGTGAATTGATATGTCTGATCACCTTACTGCGCTGACATTCTAAGCATGACCGAGCCCAGGATCGACAGTCCTTATTAATATTCGGCCATACATAGCGCTCTGCTACCAGACGGATGGTAGCTTTCACACCGGGGTGACTAAGACTGTGTAATCGGTCAAAAGCTGCACGACGATAAGGTAAAGTTAGGAATGGTCGTGGTCGCCCCGTTGAGGTGTCACAAACAACAAAAGTTGTAGTTCCGGGAATCATTATCTTCTCCAACTTCATGGATGAAGACAAATGACAATCGTTAAGTTCCGAATCATTCTCCTGAGATTCGGCAAGTGCTTGAAAGTCTGCCTCCAATGAAATGGACTCAACCCGCGACATAGTATCAGCAACTACGTTGTCATCACCTTTAATGTAACGAATATCAGTTGTAAATTGACTAATAAAGGTAAGCTGATTCAGCTGGGTTGGCGGCAGTTTCTCACGACGCTGTACAAAGGCATAAATGAGAGGCTTATGATCTGTGAAAATGGTCACATGTTGCGCTTCTAATATATGTCGAAAGTGTTGCACGCTCTCGTACACTGCTAGAAGCTCTCTATAATAAGTAGGCCACTCTGCCTGTTTTGCTGTCAGCTTTTTGCTGAAAAATGCGATTGGTTGCCAATCGTTACTAATTTTCTGTTGTAGGCAGGCACCTAAATGAGTGATTGAAGCGTCAGTGAACAAACCTAAAGAAGCGTTCGCATTAGGATGCGATAAGGCTGTGACGTCTGTCAAACTCTTCTTGCAATCAATAAAGCATTGTTCAAGCTCGGGCGTCCATGGAAATGGTTTAGCGCCTTTGCTGTTGGTTGCAGCGACTGCATCGATTAAAGGAGCCTGGTATTTGGCAGCGTTGGGCAAGAACCTACGGTAAAAGTTAAGCATGCCAAGAAATCTACGCATACCTTGCACTGTCTTAGGAAGAGGAAAATCCATAAGAGCGCGGATACGGTCTTCAGGTGGATGTGTACCTGCTGCATTAATGCGGTATCCTAAAAAGGTTACTTCTTGAGCACCAATATTACATTTCGCTGGGTTGATGACTACTCCATATTCGTCTAGTCGACGGAACAATAGCCTGAGATGTTCAGCATGTTCAACAGCATCTTTGGAGTAAATAAGAATGTCATCTATATAAGCAAAACAAAAATCTAAACCACGAACCACTTCGTCTATGAACCTCTGAAAAGTTTGTCCGGCGTTTCTTAGACCAAATGACATATAAGGGAATTCATAGAGACCAAAGGGTGTAATAATCGCAGTTTTGCAAATATCGTCAGGATTGACAGGTATTTGTTGATAAGCTTTTACTAAGTCCAGAGTACTGAATACTGAGCAACCGGAAAGATTTTGAGAAAAATCTCCTATATGACGGACTGGATAACGGTCCGGAATAGTGCGGGCATTCAAAGCTCTGTAATCACCACAAGGGCGATAAGTGTCATCCTTTTTAGGCACAAGATGAAGTGCAGAAGACCAAGGACTACTGGATGGTCTAGCTGTGCCAACCTTCAACATCTCATCAAACTCTTTCTTCGCTGCACGAAGCTTTTGTTGAGCGAGACGGCGAGGTCGAGCTGAAACTGGTGGTCCATCAGTAGTGTTGATGAAATGCACCGTTGTATGTTTGGGAAATTTAGGAGCACCTGGGGGACGAGTAATGCTGGAAAATTCTTTTAAAATGTGTGAGAAAGGAGAGTCCGGTATCTGAATAAACTTAATACTTTGTTGAGAAATCGAAGATACCACGGTGTTACAAGTTAAACCTGTTTTGTCGTCACGCAATATTCCGTGAGCACAATCCGGTAATAATTGATAGTAGGCAAGAAAATCTGAGCCTATTATTGATGTCCCTACATCTGCAATAATAAAATTCCATACAAAATCGCGTCTAAGTCCTAAATTTAATTTAATTTTTACTGTACCAAAAGTATTAATTTTTGAACCATTTGCTGCAATAACTTCATATGGTAGTGGCTTAGTATTTGAACTTGGTAAAAAAAATTTAGGTACGCAAGAAATGTCGGATCCGGTGTCGATTAAAAATCGACGGCCCGAATGCCGATCGGTCACAAAAAGACGGCGACATTTCAACGAGCAATCTGAAGTCGCCTTTACGGACTGCTGGTTGAGTTTCCCTGCTGAGAAACGTTCCAGGAACAGGGTTTAAAACATTTAGTTGCGTTGTTACCGAATCGTTTATGATACCAACAAAATTGGTTGCGAGAGCAGGAGCGTGACCGACTCCGACTACGATCTCGGAAACTCGGACCTGCACGCGCACGATCTGTGGTGAGACTCGCGACCAAACGTGTAAGATCAGTTACTTGATTTTGAAGAATTTTTAATTGTCCTTCGGTTGTTGTATCGACGGAAACTGGTATAGACGTGTTAGCATTAACTAGCATAGGTCTAACAATGACCTCTTGGAGTCTATCTGCTAAATCACCTAATTCCTCAAGAGATTGCTGTTTTTGTGCAGTTAAGATACCTTGTATTTCGTGCGGCAACCTACTCATCCAAATGGTCTTCAATAATTCTGACGGAAAAGATCCACCGGCCAGAACTTTAAGGTGGCGAAGAAAGAAAGATGGTTTTCTATCACCAATATTTTCTTTTTCAAGGAGCCTCCGCATCTTTTCTTCATACGACTCTGAAAATACAGCAATAAGAGCATCTTTTAACTTAGTATAGGGATGTTCTGAGGGTGGAGAAGTTATTAGATCTTCTACCTCAGCCGCAGACTTAGTATCCAGCTGGCTAATTGCATGGTAGAATTTGGTCAACTCTTGTGAGATGCCATTAATGTGGAACTGTGCCTCCAAGGTTGCGAACCACAAACCAGGCCGATCAGGCCAGAAAGGAGGAACACGAATGGACACTCTGTCTACCATGATCTGAGAAGCAGAAGTACTAGCCTTAGGTTCACCAATACCTTCATCAGCCATCATGTTAAATACTAAACAAACAACAAAAATAGAAATAAAATTAAACTATAACATAGTAGTAGAAAAGAACTTAACTAACTTACCTAGTACATATTAATTAATATAAAATAAAAATAACACTTTGACAAAAAAGAAAAAAAAAAACTGTGGCACAAAATTGTACGGAAAATACCAAGATTAGTTCCGTAGCGTAGCAGTTGCAGTGTGCTGTGCTGAAGGTGGGTGCCGACCAGGCACACGCGCTCGCCGCATGCCAGAGGTCAGGATACCCGTTGTAGTCTTGTTGGCTGTGACTATTACTCAATATTTCAAGAAACACATTTTATGTTGAGAAATTATTGTTGAAAGGACGGCATCCAAAATACAGAGCGTTGCTGCGGATGACGTCAGGCTTCTCGATGTTCAGAGAAGTAGGTGTCCTTCTGCGGGGGTTTGTGAGAGTAATCGCTACCAGAGTCACTACTAGAACTGCGACTGCGTTTTTTCTTTTTCTTTTTATCACATCACGTCGGGGTCACCAATTATGGAAGTTAGTGCATTACTAATTATTAACTTCCATTTTAATATGATATATAAATGAAACTATTGTATAGCTTGTTCAAGTTTTAATGCTTTCTATCGTAATAACCATTGCTATATTTTAAAGTGATGTTCGTTGTCAATTCTTATTCGTCTGATCAACGACTTAACCAAAGAGGTTGATACTGGCGAAGTATTTATTCGCCACAAGCGTTTTCGACCGACCATGAGGTTCATTTTTCATTTATAGTGTTCTCTCCGTAAGTTGATGTTGATGTTGCGTGCCGTTTGTTGCTGACGTGCTGCTGAATATGAGTAATATTCCATAATTACTCGAATTTTTAAAAAATAACACCAATCCATAAATAATCTACTAATTTTGGAAATTGAATTGCATATTTTCCTTATGAAACGGTAATCTGGTGTAATAGTATCGAAACGGGACCATAATAAATTAAAGATTATCGTATCTATTTTGATTATTAGCTTGATTCTATTCGATACGATGCAATTTGTCGGTACTTAATCTGAGAATTTGTCACTCAAACCGAAGTGCGTAATATGCAATTCAAGATTTTTCCTTGACCGTCAAAATATTCCTCCCACCCATTTTATTCCAGAAGAAACCATCCGTAGAGAAAATATCTTTACAGAAAATTCAACGTCGTTATATGGGATAACAACCCGCAACTTGTCGGAATGCAAGGTAGGTACACTCGGCAAAAAAAGTATGAAGTGAAAATTAAAATAATTAAAAACTTATTCAAAAGATGTGAGTAGTTGATAGTTATAGTATGAGAAGTAAATAATGGTAGCGTTCAAATAGGTTGATATTTAGGTACTTACTTTGTATCGATGTGATATCGGTGATTTAACTGAGCAACACTAGTATACAGGTATATTTCAATTGATTTCAGTCTACTCATCTTCTGTAATACGCGTATACCATCTTCTAACTATCATTTTGAACTTCGTTATTTGAGTTAAAGCTATGACAGCACTGCTTACAGGTTGTTTCGTACCTATTAGCGATGGAAATTAATGCGATTTCGCGTAAATTTCATAAGCATGCGAATTCATGAGTCTTAACAGGCTAACTGCTATTGCTATGCTATTTGCTAATATAACGATAATTAATAGTTAAGTATGTGACTAATAATATTAATCTATACTAATATTATAAAGAGGAAAGATTTGTATTTTTGGATTTTTGTATGTTATGAATAAACTCAAAATCTACTGGACCTCACCATTAGAAGGCTACATTATCAGCAAGTATAGTACATCAACATTGCACCCGTGTGAAGCCGAGGAGCGTTGCTAGTATCCCATCCCATATTATTATAATTTTTACAGGCAGGTACTATGGAGTTCACACTTTTATCCATTTTAAATATATACCATGCACGGTCCATACATACAAATTATTATTAAAGAATCACACGCATTCATTCATGCCAACAATGAATGCGAATGCTAATATTAATTCATCACTAGTACCTATCCGATGTAACTAGCCTGCTAACTGCTAACTGCGGACGGTGGACATGTGTACGGTCAACGGTGTACCTGCCGCTGTATCCGTTCCAGACGAGCATATTATCAACTATCAGTTTGAATACAAGTGCAGTGACGAACGGTCGTGTCCGCGTCGATTGTCGAATCCTGTAACCCACGCTCGGACGGTAAGAAGCCGTTCAATTCAGCTTATTGATGCCACAGGAAATCGCCAATAGGCTCGTTTTATCGACCCCGCTCTTCTAACAATTGATTTATTTCATGCACCAATCATAAATTATGCCAGAATATTTTTATTTGAATAGTTGTCTACCCACTTACGATATCAGCATAGTTTTAGCGTAGTATTTTAATTATTGTAATCACGCAGAAGTTAAAATATATTTTTTATTAAAGATATAACGAAGTATGTCGAAGAAAAGCCAATTGGAAGTAGAAACCGGGAGAGGGAAGTCGGAGGCCACCGAATCGACGCCCCTCGTTCCCAAAGGGGTAAGTTTTTTTGGAATTATTCAACTATAAATAATATTATAATTAATAAATAACATTGTCCAAAAAAAAAATTCTTTCGTTTCAATTAGTTCAAACTACTTTTCTCATTAACCTTGCTATGAAAATGAATATACCACGAGATAAACTTAAAGGCAGGTTACCTTTCACAAAAAAATATTTATCTGTTTATCATATGCCACGTCCGTATGGGTACTACTAATAGTTTTGATATTTCAATATTTTAATCGATCATCGGATCATGATAATTAATTAATTCAGTAATTTAAATGACATAAGGCTGTAAAATGTAAATGAAAGGAAGCATTAACACAGACGAGCAATTAAAAATATTTAATATAATAGTGCTACATTCTTATGAGGTAATTAGATTCTATTAAGGTAAAAAGCTTACGCAATTGTCTAATACACATTGGATTTTATATGTTATAAATAATACGTAAGGTTTAAATTACAACACGACCATCAGTTTAGCCATGGCATGGGATAGTTACTATAGCTTCATTATTCCGAATCACTTAATACTAAACTAAGTTTAAGTTTTTTTAAGGTGAATTTTAATGAAAAAGAAAACAATCAATGGATTAAAACCGCAATTGATCCGCCCGGATGGCTTGCTACTTGCTAGCGCTGTTCTGTCTCTCTTTAGCTCTCGAAACTTTATTCTATAAGTACATAAAAAAATACATCGACGAAATAAACATTGAATATATTTACCAGACATTGAGATGGGACTTTAAAATAAGAGTAACAGAATCGTTTTTATAATTTTTGCCAATCTTCATAGATAAATAAGCCTTAGTTTGGAGCAAAATATAACTTCTATTTCAAGACTTAGCGTTTAAAATGTATATTAGGAGATCGAATTATTTAGCTTAATGAAAAGTGTAATCAGTCGACTTCAACAGACATTCATGCATGGCTGCAATGGAGACATCCGCGTGGACGGTGGACATGAAAGTTGAAACTGTCCTATGTATATCGTTTACACGTTGCGGTCAGCCATGGCCCATGTCGTATAACTCAATAGTTACCTTCAATATTGCAATCTTGTTTTTAAAATTACAAATACAAGGCAATTATCGTGTATGGAATTTCAAAGCTCTACAATATATAAGAGTTTTACAAGTAATTGGAGAATACTAGTAATCACAGTAACATTATATATTCAAATTATTCATGAAGAACTTCCCAGGATATGATGCGTAAGTTATCATGAGTGACCGTGACGGTGATCATGGGATTCTTCATATATAAAGAAAAAATAGTTTACAGAGAGATATATATTTTATAGATAGAGATATAGATTTATTTAAGAATTATTAATTAAATATGTTTTGTATGTACTCGGCCTCTACCTACATTTACAAAAGAGGACCCCTCACAATAGACTTCGGAAAAAAAATATCGAATTCCGACGAGTGAACACAACTTCTCCTTTGATATTCTTTTTTTACCTTTATTATATTGTTCTTCATTATTACAAAAATTGTTCATGTTATTTGGAAAATAATTTGGGGCCAGGGGGCCTCCACTTCTTTGTTGCCCCAAGGCCTCCAGCCAACAAAATCCGGCCCATAAAGTAACTGAATACTTGTTCGATATATTATCTACGTATTGTACTGTCGGAAAGTAAACGCTTAGTAGTATGAATAGTTGCGCTTACGAATTAGCCCTGAAGTCTAGATAAAAACTTATGTACTCAATGTAAACAACTAAATTAACATCTACACTATATTAACCTAGCAAGACACTTCTATAATTGTTATATAATATGTTATATATATTTGTAATAAATTGTATTTGTATTGTACATTTCTGAGTGTCTTACGATTTTCATGCCGGCTCTTCTCGGTAGCTTATAAAATTGACCAAAAGTACTTGTAAATGTTTACCTGAATAATTAAATATTTGAATTTTAATTATAACACTTATAAATACTATAGTTTCAATCGCATTCAAACATATTGCAGTATAGAGCCAGAAATAAATTCAAGTAGGTATATGTTATGTAGTATATGTATACAATACATGTATATCTGTTGGTTACATTCTGTACATAGAATTTCTTGAAGTCTTTGTTGAAATGAAAATATATAGCTTCAATAAAATTCTGTGGGATTAAATTACGGCTTGAGAAATAAAAAAAATAACATTTTAAATTAGTTTAACAATAAATATGCTTTTTAATGGAGCTCGGTAAAATATACATATATTAAGTATAGGTATTTATTTATAATATATAATTATATAATATTATTTTATTCACACATAAAGTGAAGTAAGATGTATATCTGATGTTCATCTACTATGATACTGCCTATCAAAATTCGAATGCATTATTTATTAAGATATACTCGTAGCTTCTAAGCTATTTGAATAAATTTATGATTCGAGATAAAAAAAACGTCTTTCGAACTACAAGTCAAGTATTTTATCTCAAAGCCCGTGTGTAACAAGTGATCCTTGTGTTTTGAAACAGACTCTTTGTTTTAAGATGACGAAACTACATTAAATTCACATTAAGAACTTCTTGCTTATTTTTATCACATAGTGATGCGTTGATGTAAATATACTTTTAAATATGGACCTAAACATTTCTCTTCATGCAGCTATACACCTTAAACTAGAAATATAATATTATACGTTACATATACAGCTATTTACTATGATGGCCGATGGTTGATGAAGGAAAATCATGAACGAAATCTAATAGTTACTCGGTTACTATAGGGTGTTGACACAGGCGATGGCGGCGGTAACCCACACAAGGATGGAGATGGCTCGAGAGGTCTGTCTGTCAGGCAGACCGCAATACTGGTGGCTGGAGAGATGGCCGGCAGCGGAGTCCTGGCGCTTCCTAGGGCGCTTGTCAAAACAGGTGAGCATTCCTTTTGTCATCTTACGTATCTGCAAAGCGACTTTTAATGGCTTGTTATTGTAAATATGTATTTGCTTTGAATCGTGATAACTTTATGATCATGACTATATCAGATATATCAGTTATCGTACTAACAAACACTGTCTGTTTCCTAAGTATTAAAACGTACTGTGTATATTATAGTTCTTATATTTTAAATATACTGAAATCAAAATCAAAAGTTTTTTATTTCAAATAGGCCTTTGCAGGCTCTTATAAAACGTCTAGTTACACGGTTCCAAAAAGTGGGTCTCATGGAGAAGAACCGGCAAGAAACTCCATGGACACTCTTTTCAACAATGGTTTAGCTTACAAAGACTCAGTTACAATAGTAATAATCGGCTGAGAAGTTTATATAATGCAAGGTATACAGAGATTCTAATTCTGAGTACCTAGTTACTGTACAGTGTACATGGTAATCAGGGAGAGTGGCGTCGCGAGTATACCCTTTTTTGCTTTTAACAATAAGAATCAATCATATCATAGGTATTGAACTATTTTCAATCCATGTTATGTATTTAGTAGGAAATAAAATGAGTTGAAAAAACTTGTGCTTTCACGTTGAAGAAAGTAAAATTCATAATGAAGTACATATTTGTTGTTTTATCATGCGTGTTAGATGTACATAATATATGTACTTTTGTTTATTGTTCGATTGCCTTCTGGGGCCTCACCGCCATATCTCTTGTAGTACTCTCATATTGCAGGCGTCCTTGATGATGGATCGAGATCAAGTTCAAGCTTAAGTTCAAGTTACATTCTCTCATACCCCCGTTCCCGGTACCACTATCTCATAGAGCATTGTTATTGCCGCATTGCTTAGAAAGAGAACATGACGGCGCGATTATCTGTCTACAGCTCTGTCTCATTCTGTAACATCAATTTTTTTTGGAATAATATCTATTGCTTTAAGAGCTGGTCACAATTACTAAATTGTGGTTACAAAAAGTAAAAGTATTTACTTTCATCAACTCAAAACTCTTCAACACAACCTTTTTGACTTCAGTTTAATTCAACTAGCCAGTAAGAATGTATGTATACACATACAAAGTAAAACTTATTGATGTTTATAAATATGTACCTAGTAAATAATAGTTTTACAGAAAGCCTATTTGCTTTTAAGTAATTTTCTTAGTCCTTAATCTGCTTAACGTGCTTTGTCTTATCGAGTTTCAACCGAGTAGGGGATAGTGAATCATATAATAATTGCTAAATAGGTTCTCATTGTATATTTGTATTCGAAATAAACATTTCTTTTTCAGTAATTCACTTTATCCCTAGTGTTATTTACTACTGGCGTAATCGATTTTAATCTATTGTGGGCTTCTTTTTTAATGTAATGAAAGAAAACCAAAACCATCTTTAATATTACGTAAAACGTGTTGAAAAATAAAATGTGAGTTTGCTGTTTACCTCCTCGATAATATCTCTTGTAATTAGTTATTTGTAAGGGTTATGTAGGGTACGTATACAAGAGTATCCGTCGCATCTAACCTAGTTCAGGTGAACACAAATCGGTGTGCAACCTGCAAACCTCTACCCTGCCTATGGTAACACAATTCTTAGCATACTGTGGCAGACATGTAAGCTTTGACATAATATTATGATACATTTTTACGGCTTCGTTTATTGAGGTCAACAACCCTAGGTAGTACGTATGCACTGTAATTGAAGAAAGTAGCTCGATCTTGTTTTCAATATTGAGTAAAAATTTAAAAGTAACACGTTTATTTATATATTATAATTACTTAAATAATCCTGTAATTTTCATTGGTTTAACGTTTGAAATCAGAGCGGATTGAATTACTATTAACCCACGATTCCATTTTAAGAAATAACAATAAGAATATTTATAATTAACTTTATTGCTATTGGCTTATTAAATTTCATTTATGTAGCAATTATTCACAGCGCAGCGAATCTTCGTATTTGAAAGACAGCGAATGTTACTATTAATATTTATACAATTATGCATTTCAGTTAGCGTGTGTCGTCGCACGCATCGGCGACGCATACCGACTTCTTGTATTACTACTGATGTGACAATGTTTCTGTTTCATAAACAATAATTAACTGTCCTTCGCGATCTCACCAATCAGCTTAATTTTCTCCTCAAGTGCTTTTGTACTACTGTTACTTACTTTTGCTTCCAATTTTCTTCGAAAAAGGCTAAAACTTACTCGTATGTGTGACAAGGGATTAATATGGTTCTGCTAAAATAAATGATCAGTTTGTTCTGCTCTTCGTCAAATACCTACTTACTAGAAAATTCCCATATGATATAGTGTAGCGCAAAAATATCAATATTGATGTGGTTTATTCCGTTTTTTGAAATCAGCCCGGTCAACGTCCTTATGCAACTCATTCCTAGTGAGAACGTGAAGTGGTCTGCTGAGGAGATACAAACCGGTTGTTTGTATTAATATAATGAATATTATTATAATAATCACCTGGCTTTACAGAGAAATGAAACTCAGACTTAGTCGCAGGCCTGTTACCTTGAATCTTATAAGAGAACATAATTTACATAGACCTAATAAGCTCTGAGCATTGATAAACGAAAATATGTTTGCATTCCTGTATAAGAGCAATGCCATAGCATACTAAAATGCTATGGCATTGCTGATGATAATTCTTACAATATCACTCGGCTTTTCGGCTTTAATAGATCATTGCCTACCATATTAGTCTAGCATGCTTCTTTCTCCAGGAAATAATGTGTAAGCAGAGGTATAGTTTAATTTGAAATTCAGTGCATTTTATACCGTATAAAAATCGTTGTTATTTATAAAATATAAAAAGTATATACAATTGCGATGTAGTCGAGTAACAAAATCAATTAAAATCAGCCTGTGGAGAAAAACATGTTTGACTTGTTTCAATAATGGAAAAAATCATTGTATCCGATTATACTTAGCTATTATAACAAAACTAATGGGCTTGGTAATAAACTACCTGAACTATATTTAATTCTTGACCCTGTAAGTAGTCAAGTCTAGTTAGAGTAACTGTTTCAGTAGATATTTGCGGTGAAACTCGCTAATACAAACTTATGTTACATTGAAGTCTTAAAGTAGCCACTTCTCAAACGTGTTTTGTAATAGGTTATTATGTTACTTAGGTACCTACATATATAATAGCAACATAGCTACAAGAACTATCTATACGTAAATAAATTGCGCAATATTATTGAAACTACCTTTAGATACTCACTATAGAACTTGACAAACACAGCCCACGGCTGATTTCGACATATTTTTTATTAAATACATTAACATAACTCGGTTTTTAAGTTACATTTTTGGACCCTACATTGGAGTATGGGAAAGAGAGCGTCCAGATGACCACTAGTTGTGCGAGCGAGACGGAAATAGAACCAGTCTGGCAAGTTTTTGTTCTAATGAGGTAAAAACAGAACAGACAATTCCGATCTCCATTTTATTTTATAAGATGGAGTTATTTACAATAATAAACAATATTATACTGTTCAAGAAGGTCCTCGCTTTGATATGTGACACTTTTAAAGAAAAATATTTCCAATAATATAACGTTGCTATGTTCAAAAACAACAAATGTTTTTTTTTAATTTACTTAGTATTTAAATACTATAGTAATTCATAATTTTCATTACTAATGGTATGTAATGTATTTAACGGATCTTGTGAAAAAAAAATCGTTTGTTAAAAAATCATAATATTCAAAATGACAAATCCAGTAGAATTGACTTTTGCGCAACACTACACTAAAGATATTTGGGGGTATTTTGATTTTAATAATAACGTGGACGCACATGCGATATATCCTTTCTCAACGATATTAGTAACATTTTCGATGTCCTCTTTCAACGATATTCAGTGTAGCATGCTTTGACATTCTTCACGCTTCAAAACGTTCGCGTTGCAAATTAACTCTCTGCTGTACGCCACACGACCGTGACTGATAATTGATCAGAGTAGCAAAACGTACTGAAATATGTCTTTATTAAAAAGTTCTTGTCACTTTCCCTAAAAAAAATAATTTAATATATTCTTCGAAAAAGATTGAATGAATTATCAAAACTGTTTTTACTATCAACTTAAAATTATTAATATTCCCGATAAATTAATTATATTTAGCATTATTTTCCGCAAGCTCATCATTACTAATAGATCTTTAAATCGAAACACCCCGAAAATCCTGTGTTTTCCTAAAATTAATTTAATTTAGAATTTTTATTAAAAAAGATTCGCGACAGGATAATGTAAAATTTCTAAGGATCTCTATTTTTTTCTAGTAATACATACCCTATGTTACTCAGTGATAATGTAGCTTTCTAACGGTAAAAGAATTTTTAAAATCGGTCCAGTAGTTTTTAAGTTATTCATTACATACAGAAATACAAAAAAAAATTGTATATCTAGAAAACTGGACCGAAATTTCAAAATATTGTAGTTTTTCCTTGATTTATAGACTAAACACTAATTGTATTCTAAATTTCAAGTTTCTATGTCTGCTAGAAGTGCCTTAGAGTTTTGATGATCGGTCAGTCAGTGAGTGAGTGACAAATTATCAAACTTTGACTAGTTATAATTCTTAAACTACTGGTTCAAACAGAATGATATTTGAAATATACCGAGTTTATACAATGTCTGCTTAGTGACTGAAAATTCAGGATTCTAGTTTTATCCACAACGAAGTTATAGGGGGTCGAAAATGGCCCGAACTACTTCGAGAAAAGGATAGTACGGCCGTGCCGCTTTTTGCTCGACTTGGCGGGGGCACTACCGTGCCCCCAGATTAATAACCTCCCACGAGTAACCAACATACAACAAATTTATCTAGCCAAAATATCTTGGTATTCAAAATTACAATATCCTCGAAGATCAATATCGAAACCAGCTTTACCGATTTAAATATTTTTAAATAATCTCGGTGTAGGTTTTCTTCTGATTTTATATCACCTTGGCGAGAATTGAGGACTATAAGTAGATATAAACTATGCTTAACATTTTCTTATACATATTATGGCGTTATAATAATATAATAGAAATGCAAAACTGATTCAAATATTTTTAAGACATGTGATACATTTTCTTGCATACATTCTGCGATTTTTTATGTTTTATCATTAGGCAATGCGAATTACCTACATAGTAATATGATCTTTTTTTCTAATTCTGTCACATTTACTGCTAAAATGTATATACATATATTGTTTAATTCAATTCATGGTTATATCGATTCCATTTCTTTGAATCTCTTCTGTGGTATAATTGGAGTTATGGGAATTTGACCCATATAGGATTGATTGTTAATGTGAATTATTGACTAAGATCTGGTATCTGCGACTTCGTTAGCTGTCTTTAAAGTTACATAGAGTCTATATTATATGAATTTAAATTATCTTTCAAATTTATTAAACGACATCAGATGTCGATGAAACAAGCTTAATCTACTCGAGAAAACTGTATGAAAATCAGTTATGTAATTTTGGAAATTAGCGGGAACAAACAATTTTACATAATATTCTGTCACCCCTTTTATAGTGTATTTTCTTTTACTTCTGTGTATAAAATATTGAATAAAACAAAAATAAATATATGTAATGTACATTCTTACCAATTCTTCTGTTTTTTTATTTGAATGATATTATGACCTGTGTTTAAAATACAACATTGTTATTATTTCCATTATTTGCAGGCTGGGTGGGAGTGCCGATCATCATAGTAATGTGCCTCATAGCTGCGTTCAGTGGCAAGCGGCTGGGAGATTGCTGGACTATGGTTGAGGGCCGGAACCCCAACATGAGGACCAGGAAACGGAACCCGTACGCGATCATCGCTGGCGAGGCTTTGGGCCCGATGTGGAGGTACACGCTTACATTGAAGGTTTATGAAATACGCTTAGGGTGGAACATCGAAATGGTAATCATAGTTGACGGATACTAAGAATGTTTCTGTTTGCTATATAATGAGATGACAGCGATATACTTAAGGAAACTTCAGTTTTGATTAGCGTTTGAGTATTCAATCTCATTTCATTAATTCAAACCTTCAGTATTTGCAATACTCAGATCTCTCTTGCCGTACAACTTAAAAGGCTGTGAGATCTGTGTTTCTTACTATACAAAAAGTTAATACTCTATATATACAAGCTCCAAGCACAAATAACTTGTCAGAAAGTTAAAGGTATGCAATTGGCTAATGTGTTAGAACGTTTCCTTTTCAGTGTGGTGGTATCGCTCGCTCTGGTTGTAACCCAATTCGGCATGTCTGTCGTGTACCTGCTGTTAGCAGCTCAGATCATCGAGCAGATCTTCCTAGCGCTGATGCCTAACATCACCCTCTGCGTCTGGTACCTCGTAGTTGGTGCTGGTGTTTCGCCTCTCTTGCTCTTCGGGACTCCGAGAGATTTCTCGTAAGTTATTTTAAAACAATTGGATCATAACAAGGGAAAATAATACTTTTTATGTGTGATATAATTTGGTTGTTAAATAGTTATATACCTAAATTTCCTTTAAAGACAGAACTGAAACGAATTAATAAGTTGATTTTGTCAAATATCAGGATCGTATACTTAAAGACTCTAATTCATTATTTGGTTGGTAATGATGATTACGTATGTTTCATAAGAGAGCTTATGATAGATGAACTCGCTCACACAAATTAATGTTCTAAAATCTCGAATTCTCTGTTTAATAATTTGAAATAATAATGTCAAAATGTTTTTCGTTACACAGATTACTCGGCTTCATAGCTTTTGTATCGACGGTGGTGGCTTGCCTGTTGTATTTCATCCAGATGATGAACGACATCAAACCGTTCGTGTTCCGCTGGGGCATCCACGGCTTCACTGACTTCTTCCTCGCGTTCGGCACCATCATGTTCGCGTTCGGCGGCGCCTCCTCCTTCCCTACCATCCAGAACGACATGACTGACCGATCCAAGTTCAATACTAGCCTCAAATACAGCTTCTCAGGTGTGTTTGATAATTCATAGCTTCAATTTCATGTACAAGAACTAAAAAAGTATTAGTTGAATCATAAAAATGAAAAAAAATAAACTCCACTTATTTGATTACATTTTAGCTTCGTTCACGGTCAATATATTATTTCTCTGTGTCTTCATGTTTTTGGGTTTCAATATAGTTTAATAGTTTATGATTGATTGTTATGTATCCCTAAAATAGATTTTAATAAGCAAAAAGTAGTCTGCCATGTGCCTTACATTATATAACAGGCGTAACAAATTTGCAAAATTGTGGTATCATGATGGTCAAAAAAATAATACCAATTGGATTATATAGTATGTTTGTTATTTCCAGCTATCCTCGCCCTCTACCTCCCGATCGCGATAGCCGGCTACGCAGTGTACGGCGAGGCAGTGGCCCCCAACATATCCGCATCTCTGACCGCGACGCCGCTCACACTCGTTGGAAACGTGCTCATGACCGTCCACCTGCTCGCCGCCTTCATCATACTCGTCAACCCTGTCTGTCAGGAAATGGAAGAACTCTACAATGTGCCTACTGGTGAGTTTTTGACATATGATTCACAAAAGCGTCAAACGTTAGGGATGTACGAGTACAATGTATGTACAATGTACATATATCAAAATTAGTCGATGGGAAATTGTGCCTCGTTTGATGATTATTTCTTTCCACCAGTTTGTACTGATAACCTTTATAAAGCAAATAAGAAGAAAAACAAAGAAACACTGACAGGACACAAATAAAATAAAAAAAACTACGAAAATAAAAAAAAAACTGAAAGAAATTTGGTATAATTAAGTAACATTAATCATTGAGTTATTCCTGTGCAGGTATTACCATTGGATCATCAAATCAGCTCATCTAAAAAAAATATTGTAATTTTAATTAAAATTAAATTACCATAATATTAAATTGCATAGGTAGTAGTAGTAAAATTATACATATTACAACAACGAAAACATTTCTAAAGGCAAAACTTATATATTCACCACCCAAGCAACTAAAGTTGTTTGGTTCTTCAATTGTGATTTACATATTTATAACTACTGTAATAAATATTAATAATACGCTCAATAGTTATAATATTTTTATTTCAACTTTCCAACATTCCATTACTTTAGGCTGATTATTTACTAACATCTAGTTTGGTTTACATGTATTAGTTTAGCTACATAGGTAACCGACCATCAGATTGCTTTGTTTCTAGAAGCTAATGCAACTCAATGTTTCAGACTCTGTCGGTTACCGGACGCTGGTTCGTCTGTCGATTATCGCTGGCATTCTGTTCATCGGCGAGAGTATTCCCCGCTTCTACACGATCCTGGCGCTGGTGGGAGGGACCACCATCGCGCTACTCACCTTTGTGCTGCCGTCATATTGCTACCTGAGCCTCCTCAGCAAGGGCCCCGCTGAAGGACAAGCACCTTTGTAAGTTCAGTTTAATCTATCACAGAACCAGTCGCGTGTAGAAATTACTTATTGCTACGATAACTGATCGCCTTCGTATATACGCATCGCGCTTACCACTGCATGTCCTGGGTTCGAATCCCGGGGAAACAAAATTAAAAAAAATTTGTAAAGCCTGTAAAGATAAATGATCTGTGAAACAGACACAGAAATGGGTCTGCCCCATGCCCAACTAGGGGCCTCGGGAATTCACTTAACCATAACTGGGGCGTACACAGTTTTTATTACCGCAAACGCCAAAGTTACCTTACTCCAATGCAGTATTAGGTTCAGTAAACAAATCAAAAAATATTAAACACTAGCTGATGCCCGCGACTTCGTTTGCGTGGGGTTTGCTTTTGAGCAAGCTTTCTTCAAATGACATATCCTCCATCCTCTGTACTTGGTGATTTCTTTTGGGAAAGAGCTATCAAATTAGTCACTGACGGTTGATTTTGCATCATATTATCGACACGTTTAATGGTGGTTGAGATTGGGGTTCGAAGTATGATTTGAAATTCAATAGAAATACCATTGTTGAAAAATGAACCTGACTTTAAAGAAATTTACTTATTTTTTTTATAAATTTAATTAGTGGTGAAGATACTGTATCCACCTCGATATTTATTTCATTTAATTGATCATTTTCATTTTGAGACATTTTTTTTAAATTCCCTTTTCCCTGGATTCCTACTCGGATTTCTGGTGCTAAATGCGGAAACCTCTAAGATACGAAGACAGTCCTTAAGAAGCAATAAAAGCAATGTCGAATAATCGTAATTCTGTAGAGAAAGGATGGATGAAAAGGTGAAATAAACGATCTCATAAGAAATAATTTTTCATATAATATTTCAATAATACATTTTCTATTTTTATAATATAGTTCTTTAAAAAAATAAATAAATAAATACAAAAAAAATATTTCCGTCCAACTTCAGATTCGAACTCGCATCTGAAGTTACGCATTGGGCCTGCATATCCACTATACTACGATTACATATATCGGAAATGGCGAAATAATCAAAGTATTTCATTTACATATCAAACTGTGATTGACATCTGACAATTCGAAAAAGTTCAACGCGAGTCAGTTTGCATTGCAATTTGGTGATATGGTGCCTTTAAAATTATTTTTAAATGATGATAACTTTTCTTTCCGAGAACCGATTTCGATAAAACAAAGCCTATATGTTGCCCCGGGCTTTACTTAATATATTTGTGTAAATTGCATGAAAATCCGTTCAGTATCTTCGGAGATTAGCGTGAACAAACAGACAGACAGACAGACAGACGGACAGACAGACAGACAGACAGACAAGAATCTTAAAAATTGCATTTATGCATTCTGCTACCCTTCTTTTATCACCCCTCTTAATTTCTGGTAAAAATATTTAGTGAAGCGTAATTTCGAACCTACTCTTTTATTATATGTATATATATAGATGACTAGAGTTCTGTGAAACTGTACAAACAAATTAAAAAAATAAGTTATCAAGTTCTTGAGGCCGCAAAAGGCTAATCAGTAATCACCAATACTTTTAATATAATTAGACTCTACAGTGACTTAGTTTAAAAAATAAAAGAGAATCCGCTTTTAAAGTCCGTATTCTAAGACGTGATGTTTATATCTGAATGTTGTTTTGAAGCTTGATAAGCCATTTTTTCTCTAGTAATCAGACATGTTGGCAATTCTCAAGTATATTTCGACTTGACTAGTATCCCTGAATACAGGTATTAGAGTAAAATTCTGCCTCCAATCAATATTGCTTTACTAGATTTGACAGGCGCCGAAGGGAATCACGTCAGATGACAAGCGCAGCGCAGTCATACTACTAATATATCACGATTGTTAACCACACTAATGTACATACATAATTCTGCCAGTACTTGCCTCTCCCGCATTTGTTACTGTCACATAGCGATATTTATTTTATTGAGCTTACATTGACATACATATGATATAAAATATGAGTAATAATCTGAAGATGGATATATAAAATACTACTGAAAAGCATTATCTAATGGACTTTCAAGATAATTGATATCTTGCAGAGTTTTTTTTATATATTTATTTTGGATTATAGCATCATTTGGCTAACTTCAATTGGTGCAGACGGGTATATCTCTTTTTTACTCTGTGTGTGTGTCAGAAGACAAGAAAACAAAGTTTCTGATTTTTATAAGATATACTTTTTGGCTTTTGTCAGCAGAATAGTCGATTTAGCTCTTTGCCAATCGTGACTATACGGCATATGTTTATTGCAGTGCAACCTCTGGCTGGACGAAGCTGTTCTGCTGGGAGGTGATCGTGGTGGGCGTGGTGGGCGGCGCCTTCGCCTCGTACAGCGCCCTCAGCGCCATCTTCAGCACTGCCCAGGCTGTACCGTGCTACTTACGATAAACAATACAATATTTATCGTACCGTTAGCGTTGCGCTGTTCCCGCCACTATCAGAGCTGCAATGTTTTAAAGTTGTCGCATTTTTACATTTTAAATTTAATTATAAACGCAAACAGATGATTGTTTACGTGTTTACATTTCGTTAACTGTTCATTAAAATATATTGCGCAGCCACTTATATATTATGGTATAATCATGTTTTTTTTTATAATTTCAATGTTATAACCGGTTTCTAGATAACTTTTTAATATATAATTCTACATTTTTATACCTAACCTTTTTTTGTCTCTGTTAGATCTTATTTGTAGATTTAAGTGATTTTATCGAAAAATCAGAAATAATAATTGAGGAAAGAGGATACGTTTTTTTTATTTTTTATCAAATATCACACTGATTCTTCGAAACGTAATAACTTTTCTAATGAATTTAAAATATGAATTGTGTAATAAGCTTGTGTTAAATATTAGTTTAATATAATAGCTTAAGATTTTGTTTTAAGGGCATTGTAATAATAAATATTATATTGATACAGAAGATGTTTTGATGTGTAGGCTCTACAGTGCAGTTATTTTTTTAATTTGTAATTTAATAATGTTTTCTACTTGTTTTGAAATAAAACAAATTTATGAATTATTTATTGTTTTATTTTCAACAATAAATTACAGCTTTGGCTTAATGCATATCTTAAGATTAAATTAATATTCAGACTCAAATCCTTTTTAAAATACAAAGACAAGACATATACTAATTATACAAATGACGATGAATCTGAATAAATTTATTCGTGTCAGGAAATTTTATCTTGAAATTGACTTGGTAACGAATATCGTGACCTTATCGGGTTTGCGGTGGTCGGCGCTAGATTCATTCTGCGCAATAACATATAATAAATATATTTAAAATAGTATAAACCAAAATATGCTTTTTATCATAAACGAGGAACAATTATAAAAAAATATAACGTAAATCGATGTTTAGTGTTTTCTGTAATAAATAACGATTTAGAATACCACGGAACCTAAGTATAACACTGATGTTCATTGACTCCGTATAAGATGCGCAGGCGCAAGTAATTTTTAAAACGTCTAGATACAAACGCAATTTCAGCTTGGCTTATGCAAGAACCAATGTATAAAATATTATTTGGTTAATATGTTATTAATTATTCTTCGATAGTATTGATGTAATGGTTGATATTGTTTGAACTAAGGCCTATCTACTAAAGGTCATTTGAAGCACATTGAGCTCGCCTCTCCGGTCAACCAGACGTCTGCAAACGTGAGTTGACTTGAATTACACACGATTATATGAATTTGGTAATTATATAGTATACCTAGATTATTCAGTTTATTGTTATTTTTGGTTAGAAATATACTAAACATTGTTTGGAAACTAACCAAGAACTAGAAAGCATCAGAACACTAAAAACGATGTCATAACAGATTGCGATTATTACATAAATAGTTAATTTAAAGTATTAATTATTTTAATAATATATATTTACATACATGAGTAATATTTTTAGTAATATGCACAGTACACTGGTAATTATACCTACTAATTTAAGTTTTTGTAGATAAGACTGAGATTAAAAATTGAAATGATATTGGCACAATATTAGATTTACAAGTGTCGGTCAGTTACTAATATATTCACTTTATTCAGAAGCTTAATAATTTATGGAAGTGAATGTTTTGTATTGCTTATTTTTGTATGCTTATTAACTAATGTTTAAAATATAGATAATAAAAGGGCCCAAGGTTCATCGAACTTCTTATTCCACATAATGAAAGCAGTTAATATTTTTATAAAACAGCTAGCAGTAGTTACAGAAAATCTTATCATTAGTGATCCATATTCTTGCTCTTATACGCAATCTTGTGTACAGAACGTGTATTGCTCATAGACCAAAATCTGTTGTTTTATGTACCTACTAAAAGATCCATTAGTTTAGTTTAAACTTAAACTTGAGTCTCGTTTTTAATACACTAGTTAGATCTTTTATTGCGGATAAGTATAAGGTGTGCTCTTCCTCCAAATTAAAGGGAGGGCCAAGACCAGACTAAACACTAACTGGCCGTAAGCCTACCTTTAAACCTAAGTAGAGTAGTAAATAATACAAAGTTTAAAAATAAAGTATGATAAATACTTCTGAAAAAGGCTTACTATAGAGTTAAGGAATGCACTGAAGATACAATAGCATGGCAAGGACCTAATTCAAATTCTAAAAAAAATTATTCATTTAGGTAACACAATCTACATACATGAACGTCAATAAAAATTTCATAATAAATGCTTCTAATTTTACATTTACTGCCAGTTCTCAAAACAAGGGCGTAGAACGGAAGAGAAGAATTGGCAATAAACTCTCCGCCACTCTTTTTTTTTTAATCGCCAAGTTTTGTTTTACAAAATATTTGTAAGGCGCTGCAACCATTATACTATGTTCCACATGACATCTTTAAGTAATTAACTATAATAATAAAAAAATATAAACGAGAAAAAAAAAAAAAAAATATTTGTCCTCTATCAGCAGTGTAGGAATGGTGAAATAGGAGCACGCACTTACATTCTCGTGGGAACAAAATGTACCTATATCTAAATCAAGCTTCAGGCAGTCAACTGTTTTATTTATATTACCCCGTATTTATTTAAACAAAGGCAATTCTTCTTGGAGTTTGTTTGTAATTTACCCTACAATACAATTTTAACAAGTAAAACATACTAAATTGAATAAATGAGTATGAGTTTGAAGGCCGCAGTGGTTGATGTCGGCAAAATTGTGTACCTAAGCGTATCATATCATCTTTTGAAATAATTCAACAGATTATCACATATTTGTTAATATTCCTTTTCAGAAACGTTTTATAAAATGGTACTCAGCAGTATTGTCCGGGCAGCGGGTCGCGTACACCGGCCTGCCGCTCTGATGGCGAGTTCTTGTCGAAGAGCACACACTAACATCAAAGGTGAGGAAACTTACTTACTTCTAGGAACGCGAGAGGCTGCCGGCTAGTATTTAAAAGTGAAGTGCTCCCTAACACCAATAATTATAATAAAATTTAAGAATAAGAAATAGGTACTTGATTTATGCAAACACACACACGTTCACATAAACAATTAAAACGATGGAAGAAAGAAAACGAAAACTTCTAAAAAATGATAATGACTAAGGAAAAGGTTTATTAAAAAAGGATATGAGACGAATGTGTAGAGTCCTGAGATTTCACCCTTCATCATATCAGTTACTGAAACCATGCCTGTATTACTAAATTTGATTTTGACGATTAATATTAATAATCAAATTTTAAAGAGTATTATGACTACAAATCCTTATTTATTAATTATATGTAGGTCAATAAATATACCTAAATAGTAACATATAACATAATATGTCATACCTTATAATGTAAAAATTAAGTAGGATATAAAACATGGCACGACTTTTTTTGAGACATCATAATGGATTATAATTATTAAGGTTACACCGATATCTCCAGAAAACTTTAATTTTGAGAATAGCAATAATAATTAATAAATATCGAACTTCAATTATAAATTATATTATACTAATTCGGTAGCATCGTATTATAATGGAATAAGTATAAATTAATCTTCATGCCCGCGCTCGTCACACAGACTTGTTTATACCCCCCGCGGCTTCGTTCTTGTAAACTCATTGATAAGGTGATAGGCTTATCTTGCTAAAGGTCACGAGGACATTTAACCACTGTATCAATATAAAGGGTGTCCTAGTGAGACCCTAGGAAACCTATAAAGGAGCGAAGGAGAATTATCTAGCTATTGTATCAAACAATGGTCAATGCATATGCATATGCAGTAAGCTTTCATATTATGCTGTAAAAATAATTTAATGATGGTGTTTGTAGTAATAGAGTGGATAAGAAATTAGTTATTATAACTCCATAATATAGTTATCGAAGATGTCAACCGGACTGTTCAAGATAATTAATTAAAATCTAATTCGAAAGGAACAAACGAAGATTCAGAAGTCATCCTTAAATTACAATATTTTTTCATCTCGATTTAGATAAAACAGTCTCTATACTGGGCTATAATAAAATTCATCATTCATGTGAAATCCTTTCAGTAATTTCAAAGATTTGTGTAAACAAACAGACAGACAAAATGTTAGATTCCGATACCCTTCTTTTACCTTTTAATAAATATAACTGTCAACTGTCGATTCTTTTATTTTATTTATGTTATTATGTACATATTATGTATATATACGTTCATTTGTTGGACCAGCTCAGTGTACCATTAGTGTATCTCAAGACAAGTCATAATTGCAAAAGCGATATGTTTTTTAATATACTTTTATTCGGTATCAGCTTATTTTTCCTGTTCTGTGGGTATCAGATACGACCTCACTCCTAAGAGTGCATATAAGTAATATATATATAGTAAAAGAATAGAAATATTAATTGAAGTAAATTTACATACTTAATGCAATGAGATGCCGTGCTCTGGAATTTGGAGATGTTTTAATTTCTTGCAATTATGTTTTTTTTATATACTTTTAGTAAATTCAACTTTACGGATTTTAAGATTTCGCATTTGATATCAATGACTCGTAATAAAGGCCGTGTCGTATTTGCCAAATGTTTTTATATTATAGTTACCAACCGTTATGCGCTCTTTTTACGATTATGCGATTGCGAATAATTAATTTTGCGATTGTTTTGCAGAATGTAGTGCTAAGCGAAAATTACTACTTACTTTTTAAAGTTTTATAATATTTTCAAACTCATAAAAATATTGCTATTTTCAGATCGATTCTACACTAAGAAACACGAATGGGTGAGCGTGGACAGCGGCGTTGGAACTGTTGGCATCTCCAACTATGCACAGGTAAAACCACTTCTTAGTTTATAGTAGAAACACAGTACTTGCTAATCTTTATGCGCATGCATTCCTTTTAAATAGACAAAGCTCGAGCACTGGGTATTAATATCCTAGGAAAAATGAGAGGAGAGATGACGAAATTTAATTCCAGATTTCCTATTACTTGAAGAAAAGAGTGTTCATGGAGTTTCTTGCCGGTTCTTCTCCATGAGACCCACTTTTTGGAACCGTGCAACTAGACGTTTCATAAGAGCCTGCAAAGGCCTATTTGAAATAAAAAACTTTTGATTTTGATTTTGAAGTAAAATGTAGGTCAATAGCGCATCATTGACTCATGTTCAGTGGCTGGTTTAACCTAGCATCAAGTAAACCTCATGCTCGTCTGTCGATATCTAACATAAAAAATATAGTCGTGGCTTATTTGAATTAATGGTTTCGAGTTTCAATCTCACCTTCATTTACTGTTTTCATCACAGAACAGGGAAAAATAAGGTTTCATAGTTATTTATGAACTAGCTTCTGTCCGCAACTTCGTCGGCGTATAATTAGTAGATACTACGGAAAGCTTATTTTTTAACTTTTAATCTCTGCTTAATGGCTTTCCACTCAATCTTATTGTGATATTTTTTAAACTATTCGTCCAAATTACTTAGCGTAAAAGGCATAGTTCATTAAATAGATAGGTACTTACTAAAAGCGACAAATTAATCAATTTTGATAAAAATTAGGATAATACTCTAAAATGTACATTGTAAAAATAGTGTACAATTTAAATTAATTTATGTTTCCATGATGATCCATAAAAGGTAGATATATGCTGTCGTGGAAAATTTTGTCAACCGCTCTCGTTTTTTAATCGATTATCAATTTGTCTTCCAGGTCTAACATGACACTTACACCACTTCTAATGGCAAAAGTAGATATATTTGTCAACCGAGATATCTTGTCCATCAAAGTTGTCGATGTCGAGATATAATATATCGAGATATCTTAAATCTTAGATTGTCTTCACTCTTCCGCGAGATATCTCTTGGTGGTCATGCTAGGCGGGCTTTTTAAGACAAACAATCCCACTATAAATTATCTTCATGTAATTCCAACGGCTTAGGCAGCGCACACCATCATAGCTCTCAGAGGGCAGGAATTTTTCCGACTTACTTGATACTTATCGTAATATAACGACTAAATTACACTAAAGCTTTATAAATTGTAGCCTATGTATTATTCTGATGTATAAGCTAAATCACTGTAAAGTTTCACCAAAATCCGTTCGGTAGTAATCCATCCATCCTCACAAACTTTTACATTTATATTATTAGTAGGATTCTGTATTTAACTCGTGGGGATCAAAATTGATTGAAGCCATAGCTAGTGACGTAGAACCAACTCTGACGAACTCAATCTTTATTTCTAGTTTTTAAATTATACAACTTTATTATCTACAATAATTTGTCACTTTTCAAGAAAATATAGTAGCATCTTGGAATAATTTGCTGGATATTTCAGGAAGCACTTGGCGAGGTGGTGTTCGCGCAACTTCCAGATGTAGGAAAGGATATAAGGTCTGGGGAAGAATGTGGAGCCCTGGAGAGTGTTAAGGCAGCTGGAGAAGTTTACTCACCTGTTTCTGGGACCGTAAGTTCACAGCCAGAGTAATTGTAGATGAGCAGAAATAAAATATAAACTCAAAAAGACACTTGACTCGAGTTTTTGTACAGTAATTAGGCATTTGATAGTTTATATCATAAAACTAAGTATGTGAAATTAATTGATTAAGAATTATAAATTTAAAAGCAGATGTATAAAGGAAGAGAAAAGAAAATTAGTTGTGCGAGGAATAATAATATGCACTGATTTCAAATAAAAGCGCAGCAAGATAAATTGCCCGACAACCGGTAGTAGGTACACATAAGCAATTAAATTAGCCCATATAAATTTTGTTAGAAATAAATTAACCCATATAAATTTTGTTAGAACTACTCCTTGTGTTTATCCAGAATATGGTCTCAATCAAAATCAAAATCAAAAGTTTTTTATTTCAAATAGGCCTTTGCAGGCTCTTATGAAACGTCTAGTTGCACGGTTCCAAAAAGTGGGTCTCATGGAGAAGAACCGGCAAAAAACTCCATGGACACTCTTTTCAACAATGGTTTAGCTTACAAAGACGTCTTGGATAATGATATCAGTAAAAATATTGATAGATATACAGTACACAATATTTTAGGAGCTTTACGGTCTTAATTCAATATTTTAATGATGTCCATTTCTTGAATTATTAGTACACATATTCGGCCCAGATGAAACAAAACTAAAAGTCCATTTAGATTTGAATTCGGCTTTGGCGCAAAATAAATAAAAAAAACAAATTGGTCAGTGGCGCAGCTATCATAGGGCAAAGTGGTGCAGTGCACCAGGGCCCTGTGCTTTGGAAAGAGGCCAGGCAGCTCTTGAAAAGATCTCGCAAGAATTTTTTTCAAGATTTTAAATAAGCATAACGCCGAAAATGGACGCACCGAATTCGATTGATGAGTAACAATTTGCAAATGATTAATTTTGTTCAGTTGCTGAAAAATATTAGCCGGGTGGTGGGGGGATGAGATTTTTAATCTGCACCGGGGCCCTTGTCCACGTAACTACGCCACTGACATTGGTATTTCATACAAACCACCATTGGGATAGGCAGAAATCACGGATTTACATACTATGCTCTGATCCTTGCATACCACTATTTTAATATTTATATGTTTTTGCAGGTGACTGAAAAGAACGTAACCGTAGAATCAAGTCCCGCATTAATCAATAAGTCATGTTACGAAGAGGGCTGGCTCTTCCGACTCAAGCTCTCCAGTCCTGAAGAGCTGCAGGAGTTGATGGACCAGAACACTTATGATTCCTACCTTAAAGAGCTTCAGTAATATCTTAACAATTCCTAACACTTTTAAAACCTTTAAATATAATTTAGGCTTTTGTTAAGGTTTATTACATCTTCCAACCTTAAAATAATAAAAAGTAGTTCGATAATTTATAACATATAACTTTTATGCCAAAGTATAATAATATAAATATATTTTGTGTAATACCTATTATTAAATTAAATTTGATCTTGCTGTTTTATTTTTGCACGTAAACCGTTTTTTTCATTGCTAATATAACAACGTCAGTGTTATCCATACTAACTGTAAGCTACGTTGTCTATTGTGTTTTAACAGGAATTAAAAAATATGGTAAGGACCCTGACATCCTAGGAAAGAAGATTATATAGAAGGAAACACTCCACCTTTCCTATTCATTCGTTTCAAAAATGTTAATGAAATAATACAAAATATGACACAAGCTAGCTATGATGTAAATCAAATAAATTTGTGCCAATATTTAATAAATATATTTTCTGGAGTAACATGCGCACGGGCAAAGATCATCATTTCTGTGTTTAGGTTTATATAGATTTATACTGAATTCTTAAATGTGAAAAATCTTACACTACTTGAATAAATTAGTGTGCACGTTTTAACGTAGGTTCATTTTAAAGCTGCGGCTCCTGAGATGATTTCGATGAGCTCTCTCGTGATGACGGCCTGTCTGGTTCGGTTAAAGAGAAGAGTCAGCTTCCTGATCATCTCTTCAGCGTTTTTAGTTGCATTATCCATGGCGGCCATGCGGGCCGACTGCTCGGAGGCCGCGCCCTCCTTGAGAGCATAATATATGAGGGCTGCTAGCGTCCACTCCGCGTAACACTCGAGTTGGTCTTCGTCCACGTCATCGAAGGCGGTCATGTTTGGGGCTCTCTGAAATAGGTGTAAGAATTTTTTACCCAATAACAGCTGCTGTTATCATACAGTTGTTATCATTATTTGAGGACCGAGGAGGTGGGATCGGAGACGGCACAACGGACCCGGCTGTTTTGACCAAGTTTTAATGTATTAAAAATTGAACATGGTGAACAACAAAACGATATCATATGGCGGAACTAATACTTTCTCTTTCGTGAATCCCAAATAAACAATTCATATAAATTTCCAATCCTTTAAAACTGCTGAATAATAATGATAATGAAATAACCACATATATATATTATGACGGGCTCGTTGGCGCATTCGGTAGAACACCTGCCGTGCACACCGATGGGTCGTGGGTTCGAATCCCACTGAGATGACATGCTTATAATTCTCTGTAAGCATGTCTTCCCCACGTCTGGTAACTTCGGGCATTGGGTGGGAGGAATATCGAAATACCGACCGCGTAATGAACCACCGTTCATAGATGGAAAAACCGTGAAATGCATATTGCGTATATCGGTTTCAGTCTATGGATTTCCGAATGCTCGAAGTAAAAAGCGACGGCGCATCACTGACTGATGTTCTGTGGCTGAGGTATCACTTACCATCAAGTGAACCTCATGCACGTCTGTAGATATCTAACATAAAAAAATTAAAAGAACTTTTTAAAATATTTGAATTTCATACCAAAAACTGTTATCAAAATATGCTTAGTTCTATGTACAAGTGTAAGTCTAACCTTCACTATAAAACTATTTTAGGTTAGTTTTTTCATATTCGGAGTTAAAATATAGCTGCATAAGCGAAAGTAAAGCAGGCACCCATCTTTTAGTTAAAGGCTTCATCTAAATTCTGATGTCGTATCGGATAGTACATTTCGTTCAGATGGATAACGCTCACGAGTTCGATTCCCTCCGGGTTTCATATGTTTTAATAAACAGTATGTGGAATGCTCCATAGATTTCTAGTTTGACTGGCGAATCTAGCTCATCTAATTCTAAAGCTGTTCCAAATTAAAACTCACCTCAATCTTGAACTTATTGAAGAAGGGAATTATAGTCATCTCGTATTTGACAGGGCTAAAGTACTTGTTGTAGTAGATTTCACCAATGTCGTACTGGTACCCTGATTCTGCAATTGCAGCTGCCATCACCGACGCATCCGCGAATACGGGCGCTATGCGGCCTATCTGTTAATATCCCAATGTCTGTCAAGTGTGCTCGTTTTTAAGACGAACAGTTTATTTACACCAGGTCGATAATCATATTATTTAATAAAATAAATACAGACAATATTGAATTGTTAGTATTACAACCATCATCTAACAAAAGGAATTAGATAATTACTCAAACTTAGTAAATTCAACATAAAGTAGATATCATTATTTCGCATATTAATAACATTTAAGTAATGCTTAAATAAATATTGCTGTTAACGTAGAGCTTAAGTGTTTTAAGCGTGGTGCTGAATGTAGTCCCACTTGCATCGAAATATTTCGGAAAATATAACATGGATCTACCGACTGTAACACTAGGTATATTTAGGGCCAATGGCTTAAAGGGCAATTACATCTTTAACATTAATGAGCATATTCTCGGCGTAGTTGCGCCTGAGCACGCCTCGCGACTTGTCACCCACACACACAATCTTGTGCGTGGCACCTTCCGCCTTGCGCGCCGTCAGCTCCCGACGAATGCGTCGCGCAACGCCGCTATGCACCCCGCCGCAAAGACCTGGGAAACCCAACATACACTATGTTTATTATACATGAAGTTAACTATATTATATAGCTTAACAAAATACATTATTTTATTATCCCTATCGGACATTGCTCGACTCGATGTCTGGAAGTCCACAACTGCGCGATTCCTAAGACACTACCTGCCTCGCACAAGCACTATTGAAACGAACCTACACTTTCCTTAACGTTCAGCAATGCACCTGCAAGCCCTACGATCAGTAATCAGGTGAGACAACTGACCGTTTGCCTACTATTCTATAGAATACGATACGATGCGATAGAATATATGATAGAAGAAGAGTTTTTCAGGGATTCTTTCCTATTTCATTACAACTTAGAATGAATAATAGTGGTCCCAAAAATATCATTGTAAAATCTCTAAAACTAAGAGTTGAGTTATAGTTATAGTCCATAACAGAGATATAATATTACAATAGAAGACTCTGGTTTCCGAGGTCAATTCCAAGTACTTTTTTAGACTAAAAAAGAAGGAGTGCTTTTTATGTCATCTAAGTTCATTTATAATGTATGTTTTTACGTCGATAAGTTGCCAACATTGATCTGATCAGAGACAAATAGCAGAAACAAATTCCCATCGTTCCAGAATGCATCTTCAAATCGAACATAAAAAACAATAAGTTTATAATATTAATTATAAACTCTAATATAGCTAATAATCTAAATAATATTCATTATTAACTCTATATTTTTTATAAATTAGCAATTATAAATAAACGTTTATAATTATTGTAAATATACATACATATATAAAATGTTAATAACTCGCAATCTTGTTCCACTTTATATTATAGTAAAAACATTGACATTGAAATTAAACGATTCTTTGTTTTCATCGATTAATTCAATTAAAGAATGATATTATTAAGCGACATGAAAATAAAATATTCTCATGTAGGTAAGTGACTGTATTTGTCTATCAAAATAAAGAAAAAATAAAAAATAACAAATAGGTCTTGTTATAATCATCTATTGTATCGTTTCATCAATATTTGCATACGACTTGTGATATTAAGTATGTGGCTGTTCGCTGTTTGTTTCTTTATATCTCTCCGGCTTTACGTGCCCACTTTTGAATTTAAACGCTTGGTTTAAAAAAAGTATATATTATTAAGTAAAGAGTAAGAACGGAAATTTATTAACAGACATATATACGAGTCGGTAAAGTAACCTTAAAGTTTTCCAACGATACTAGAAAATGTGTAAAAAAGTGTGAAAACCGATTAGGTACCTAACCACAGCTGGTGTTTTTTGACCCCATGTTTACATGAAAAGTTTCTACGTAGCGTTCTAATTATTATCAATACACAAGCAAAAACAGGTATGATGAAAGTTCTCGCGAATATTGCATGGCTTTGGAATTCCCTTACGAAGAACGTCACGTTATCCTACTAACATCGATCATATTTCAATTTTAATAGGTATTTTGTACTCACGTCGATGACTTAAATTATGAATTAAATGTGTTTTTTTAATAATTTTAATTCATTTAATCATTATGTTAACTGACCGAGTAGTTTTTTTTGCAATTTCGCGTTCCATTTGCAACCGACATTGACCCTATATCGTATGACGGCCTATTTTTATTTTTGTAATCACTGCTCAGTTAATAAAAGACGTAATTTATCAAAAGAAAATGTAATGACACAGTTCCTTAAATTGATAAGAATAATAATAAAGATAATTGAAGGGTCAGAGATGCAGAAAGCAATTCTTGTGAGGTCAACCGTGTCCTATTTGTGGATTGTGAACCCCAATTTCACATTCTTAGATATACATTAACATACATACATATACGGTCTTATTGGTTAACGTTTTGTATAAGCTTTAACTAATTAAAATATGTTTTGTTTCTTTCGTTTTAAAGTCGTTTAGATCGAGGCGATATATAGGTATTTTAACTATTTAAAGCTTATGCTACGCTTATGAATAAGACATAATTATGTAGTATATAAATATGCAAAATACGTAGGATATATTATATCCTACGTATTTTGCTTATAATATTTTATTTATATACTTCGGAGAGTGTCCTAAGTGTTAAGTGCTCTAGACTCTAGAGATTAAGAAAATTAAAATATTCCTAGCGCGCGATGTCGCGAGGAAACCCTAGTAGTTTTAATTTTAAATTAATAAATAGTGGCGTTCGAAACAAGACGTAACTTTATTATTATATTATATTTGCGTTTTGTTCCCACGAGAATGTAAGTGCGTGCTCCTATTTCACCATGCCTACTGCTGATAGAGGACAAATAGTTCTTCTCGTCCGTTCTACTCCCTTGATTTGAGAACTGGCAGTAAATGTAAAATTAGAAGCATTTAATGTGTATTTTTTTATTGAAGTTCATAAGTGTACATTATGTTACCTAAATGATTTTGAATTTGAATTTAAATATCACTTCTGAGGAAGGAATCTTATATATGCTCTTTCCGAAAATGATGCGGAACTGACAAACTGTTTTTATATCCCTGTCTCGTGAGGTCTTTTCATCCCATTTATTGTTTGTCGACACAGGCGACAATAAGTTATGGATCAAGTAGCTAATGCTGTGTCCGTAATGGTCTTAAGAGGGCCCAACCCGTCTTACTTTCCATACAAAAGCTCGTACGTGATTATGGCGATGTAACCGATTTTTCTTTGAAACTTTTGAACTAATAAGTATCTCGTGCACTATATCTAGGTTTCTATCGAAACAAAATCTCAAAATTTTCAGAAATAAATTCAGTATAAGCCTCCAAAAATCAGCTTTTTTGCAAAAAAAATACCTGAACTTTGGGCTTTCATAATTTACTCAAAAATTGTGAAAGTAAATATTTTTTTATGATAGAAACCTTGTAAGTATAATGGAGATTCTAAATTACAAAAAAATATTTCATAAACTTGTAAGGACTACTGAAAAGCACGTATTTCATAGAACAAGTTTTATGAAATTTCCGCATACTATTTTTCTTTCAATGTTATCGAGTTCTCACTCACTCGTTAGCGGTAGAGGTATGCGCTGCATGAAACAAAAAGCTTTTCAACCATGCTCGCGTTGACGATAGACGAACCGGGAAGGGCCCTCTTAAGATCATTACGGACACAGCATGCGTTGCGTTGCGTCCAAGATATAGCTATCTTCAACTATATATTTAATTGTCACGTCACTCCTCGAACACTGACTATGTGTCTGATTTCAGCGAATTTAATGATTTACCAAAATAAGTATATTTAGAAACACAGTAGGTGCTTAAAGTGACGTTATTATATTTTTAGTATTTTAAGAGGCGAGGGCAAACAGGCTTGCGGTTCACTTGATAGCGAACTGATGATGTTACCATGATGGCATCTGCAAAATTAGATTGATGCAAGTTCGTTGTTGGCACAAATATTGCGTTTTTTGAAGAAAGATCTTATATTAATTTGAAGTTAGCGAATTCAACATGTAATATATGAATTGAATATGTAATTGGATATTAACATCATGTTGGAAATAATTATATACTATTTACTTCCCTATAAAATTTTAAATTATAATAAGAACGAACTTATTGCCTGCATATGTCTCATTGACAACAAACCTATGATTACTTCATTCATTCAGAATTAGTCTATATTTTATGAGTATTTACCTACTCGTAGAAATAAATATTTAAAAATAATTAGGTACTATTTATTTTTACGTAGAGAATCTAGATTATCTTAAGAATGGGATCATTTTCTGACCAACCTCGATCAGACGTCATGGCGACATAGATTCTTTTAGTTTTCTTTTCATCCTCAGGCTTAACATCTTCCGGCTTAGGAGGTTCTGGTTCTGGTGTACTCTTCGCCTGGTCTCCCGACTTGGTGTCCACGGGACCCTTCACCAGATGACTCGACTCGTAGAACTTACGGGGGCCATAGCCAAACGGACGCGCCGCTTGCAACTCACGCTCTGCTTTCGTAAACCTGGTCAGAACTTGGTGTAAAGATTACCTATATTAAGAACTACAATTCATATATATATATATATATATATATATATATATATAATAATTAAAGTTTAACAATGTATTTTCATTACTACACAATGATGCCGTTTGAGAGGACGACCCAGGAGAGAAGCAACTTTTGACTTTACATTTTACAATATTAGAAAGTTAATTAATAAAAAAGTATGGTTTTTACTTAATATTCAATGACTTGATACTAATTTCAACCTCGCATGTAGAACTGATATCACGAGTCTTATTTATTTGGTTACGACCCAAATCCTTAATCTTGTAAATAAACATTCCTTATTCAAAACCATTTTGAAATCTAAAAATATAAATTTTGGTTCGTACTTGCTTGCTGACACCATCTTCATAGTTTTTGTGATTTTTTGTATATTCTTAATTGATTTTAGACGAAGGGATACTTGTTTTAATTGGACCATTTTATTTGAGCAAGTTTGTTTACTACTAGTTCGACAGCGAAGTTGATTGACAGTGACGTTTAATTTACATCATTCTACTTCATATCACAGGCCCCAAGGAGTATTTATTTTAATAATATAAATAACATATTTTTTATTGATGCATATAATATGTATTTATCTATCTTATCTATCTACTATAATTTAGGTATTGTAAGTTTGTTTGTTACGCTTTCACGCCAAAACTACTCAACCGATTATCACGAACCTTTGTACACATATTCTTAGAGGTTAAAAAATATTTTTAACGGAAGGTAAAAAAAATATTTTAGCAACAATGCACTCGTGCGAAGCCGGAGCGTTTTGCTAGTATACAATAAAACAAAGTCATGTTAGTTACATCGTTTATAATTTAAGAACGGCTCCACCGATTTTAATGATGTCTTATTTATTGGATTTGTCTATCTGCAAATAACAGTATAACCATTAAAATATTGGAAAATTTACGAAAAAAAAATATCAGGCAGAAAATTAATTTTAAAATAAATTGATTCGGAACTGATTGACAGCTCAACGTTTATAGCTTATTTGTAATCATTGATGTCCAATGCAAATCAGTGATATACTCGTGTATTATAGAATAGAAGCGGGAAAATAGCATATCTATATTGTGCGGAAAATTATATGGTTGTATAATTTTCCGCGCAATTTTCTTATTTTTTTTCTTTCATTACCTTCTCCTGACAATAAAAAACACAACAAAAAATGAATGAGCGAAATCGGTCCAGCCGTTCACGTGTGATGCCGTGACCAAGGGAAATATGGATTCATTTTTATTTTTTACTAGTGGACCCCGCAGACGTTGTTCTGCCACAATTTTGGCTTCGAAATTATATAATTAAATTGACTCTAGAAAACGTTTGTATGGGAAATAGAAAAGGGCTGTTTTTAGGGTTTTCCCGGAAATTATTCGATTTTTTCTCGCCTTTTAAACCTTCCCTAGACCTCCACGAACATTTCAAGACTAAGATAAGATAAATCCGTTCAGCCGTTCTCGAGTTTTAATCAGACTAACGAACAACAATTCATTTTTATTTATATAGATAGAAGATAGATATACATATATAAGATTACGTCGTCGCGCGGCCAACATAACACATACTTTTTGTTTATTATATTTTGTAGATAATGAGAAACATTATACAAATTGGTTGTCAAAGAAAAACAATAATAATTATTATTGCGTAATTGTAATATATTGATATCGCAAAATAGTTTTGATTTTAACTTCTGAAGGTCGAACAGTACGTCGCTATTTGATTTAAACAACATTTTACTATGTTTTAATCCGGTATACAGTATTTTATTTAAATGTGTGATACTCGTGTAAGTTGATAAATTGTACAACTGGGAAATTGTTCGTGTGTTTCTAGTATTTGAATCATATTTGATAATATTCGCTAAAAATATATTTAAATATATGTATAAAATGGTTTTTTTTTTAAAGTTCTACGACAATTTTATATTGGGGAGTTTAAAATATGGCCCTATTATGGAGGTAACATATGGAGGGCACGGAATAGATATTTTTTATGTATTTCGTGGAGTTTAATCATGGTGTCCGTACAAAATGTCTGTCGGTCAATACGAACGAAGTTGATGAATATGTTAAAGCTACTAAATAAATACAGCATTATTTTTGTCTTATTTTATATATAAGTCGTCTTTTTAGTTGCTGATAGCTTGGGTTTCAGATGAGATAGATAATGAAATGTCACATTTAAATAACCATAATATGAGGTCAATTATAAAATTTGGTTTTCTAGGTGATCCATATTTATCTGATACTAGGTCAATTAGATTTTGAGAAATTAGCTTGATGTTTCATACAAATGAATATACTTAGGTACACTATATGATATTAGGGTGGCCCAAAAAAACAGACTATTTTTTTTTTAAGTCTCGAGTGAAAAAATGTTAGTTTTTGATGTTTTAAGAGCCCTCTCCAAAGAACAGCTCAAAAAAAATTTTTTAAGAGGTCGCTCCAAATTTTTTAAAATTCCATTAATCGTCAAAAATCTAATTTTTTTTTTCAAAACTTTTTTCTCGTTACGGTATAATTTAATAGACTAAAAAAATGAGATTCTGAAAATTTCAGTTAAAAATTTAAATTTTGAAAGGTCGCTAATAATTTTTTTCAATTCATTAGTGCATTAGTTTAGATTTTTTCGAGCGACCTTTTTTTTTTTTTTTTAGTTAGTACAATAATCGATCACGAGATCAACTGGAAATCAAGCACAATATAGAAAATTTTTTTTTTTTAATTTAATATTTTTTTTAATCAACTACCAGGCTATTAATTATATACCATTTAATATTTTTTTTTTAATATGTTACGCTGATATTTTATGACATTCATTAATATAATTTTTAATATTTATTTTAATGTTCTCTTTATTTGTTTTGCACCACCTTATTCAGCATTTCCTCCATCTCGGGTTGTCTGGAAGAAATAGCTGTCACAGCTATAAGACCGCCTTCTGTACACATATCTAATGCTGATTATTCTATGTTTACTTTTTTCGTCTACTTTTATTATTTTAAGTCTATTTTAAGTTTTTTACTGTATTTTTGTGTGCAATAAAGTATTTACTTACTTACTTACCAGGCGTGGGTTCGAATCCCAAGCTGATCTTAGAAATCAGTTTGTTTGAGATTTGACCCTTGCTGCGTAAGTTAAGATTTTTACAAACCAAAAAGACCCCAAAGTACCATTCCCAACAGTTTAAGTCGGCGATATGACTAATTAAAGAAAAAGAAAAAAATTATGAGCGACCTTTCAAAATTTAAATTTTGAACTGAAAGATTCAGAAACTTATTTTTTTTTTGGTCTATAAAATTATACCGTAACGAGAAAAAAAAAACGATTTTAGATTTGTGAAATTTTAAAAAAAATTGGAGCGACCTCTTAAAATTTTTTTTTGAGCTGTCTTTTAGAGAGGGTTCGTAAAACATATAAAACTAACATTTTCTCAGTCGAGACTAAAAAAAAAATATTCGGTTTTTTTGGGCCACCCTACTATACATATAATATGTATTTGCCCGAACTTGGCTTCTCACTGCCCCCGCCGCCGTATGTTTAGATAAAGGTCAGTGTATTACATTATATTGTGACCTTTATGAAAAGTATTTTATTTATTTATTAAAATAAGTAGATTAAATAATAACACTATAAGATTAAGTATCAGATCGTGAATTCCATAGTCAATTTAGACTGATTTCGGTGTTGATGATCTAACTACGATTGATTTTTCAACCGCACGTTTATGTAGTTTTTTATCTAAGAGAATCAGATCTATGGTCTATGATGTGACGTTACCGCTTGATTAAGGAAACGTTTCAAATAAACTAATAATATTCGTTGTGATAATAAGTCACCCTAGTTCGATAACTCTGCCAGAAAATAGATACATGATAGTAATTAAGAATTATTATCAAAGAGTTGAACTAGTTTGAACTTGAATGCGAAAAAGCTCGCGTATAAGTTATTATCTTAGATCGTATGTCGAATCGACATTATATAATAATTTAATAACATTTACATTAATTTTATTCATTTAAGTATTCCTCATAGAAGGTTGCATTATTCTTTGTATATGTGTTTTCATGATATTTGACACATTAGTCTTCGTTCTAGTATTTTATTTTTATTTAAATATAGGTACCTTTATAAAAAAAAAGAAAGTAAGTAGGTAAAAATATATTCAATTGAAAGTTGGTGTTTGTTAGTAATAAGTATACCTACATAGTTAGTACTTTTAGTAAGTATGAAATTAGATAACAATTAAAGCAAATGACATTTTTGTATGGCTGCCCATTTCCGGTAAGAAGTTATAGTTGTCAACATACCTAACTAGTAGGTACTTAATCTGAGCTAACTAGAGTTTTTCTCTTTAAATTGGAATCTTACTCTATGGTTCTAAGCCCGACAGATGAAGACCTAATGACGATAAGTTATAATGTACTTATAACTCATTTTCTACAAAACTTTTCATAATATTATTATTAACTAGAGTGAAATGTAATCAATCGAACTGTTCTGGTATTCAAGGCCAGTCGTATTTATTAAATGGACAGGTTCGAGGCAAAAAAGGGTTAAATGCTGAGACAGCCTTGGGGCGTTGTTATTAATGATAAATATTATTAACACGATCTCGACGCAACTTCGGCCCGATATTGCAATGGCCGGTGACTTTGCCGATGATATTAATAAATGCAGATATCCGAAGAATATCAATACTTCCCCGGACTCAAAACAAATAATATAGCAGTTAATTATAATAATTATTTATTTATTTTTGAGAGCTACAATGACTCCTATGCTGAGATACAATCTGCCTGTATGTATGTACGTACAGGTGCCAGTACCTTCCCCCATCATGCATTAGACTTTACATTAGGTTAATATTGTCTTTTATTAACGCGAGTATCACACATTTAAATAAAATACTGTATACCGGATTAAAACGCGATTTATTGTTTAAATTATTTATCCCGACGTTTCGGATGCTTTTCAGCAACCGTGGTCGCGGGAGACTGAAAGATGACAGTTGTCTTATATTTGAAATGTCACAAAGTTGCCATATTTAATTCAATTAAATTAAAAAATAATCTATTAATTTAGGAAATCAAACATACTAAAAAACAAGAGGACACCGTTAGTCAATATTGTCATAATATAGAAAATTACAGTAAATATCAACTCCGTAGGAATAGATGGCGTTAATATGTGGTATACAGTATTTTATTTAAATTTACATTAGATTTTTTAACAATGAAGTTACAAATAAAAAACATATCTTTCACAAAGTTTTTATGACTATTATAATTTATAAGTAAGAAAAATACATAAATATTTTTTATCATTATTAGACATAAGACATACAACAACAAAAAAGCTAATTTAAAAACGCAATCTGTTTGTAGATTTAGGTAGGTTATGTAGTAACTTTAAGTAGGGCTTCGGTATCATCATAGCTGAGATTGCGAAGCCATACGGAGTACCTATTCTTGCATAAAGTATTAGTTAGGGCATACATCATATATGCAAAGTATTTTGTTATTTTATTATTAATCAATAATAGAATTATTGTAAAAACATTGTTGTTGTAGAATTAAGAAAAAGAAATATACGGCATTACATAAACCAAGCGCATAGAGCTAAAGCAGGTATAAAGTTAATAGGAAGGTGTCTGATGAATACGGGTTTGTCTTAGTAAAATGTAAGTATTTTTAACATAACCTAAACACCTTGTTAGGTTGATCGACTGTTTACAACTTACGATTAGTTTTTGTAGTTTATTGATTCCATAGATGATTCTAATAATATTTTTTGTTATGTAGCAAACGCACTAAGCACGTTTAACTGCAAAATCACCTAAAAGTATGATAGGATCAAAGAAGAATTTCTGTTTAGAAAAAGCCATTTTAACCTGATTATAGTGGTCCGGAAGGATAGAAGCCGGCCGGGAGTTTTATATTTTCCCAGGCTTGCGGATTCGGGGAATATCTTCCACAAATGTTACAAAAATGCTATGAACCCTATGTAGTACTGAAATTATATTAAGAAATAAGTTGAACTCGTTTACTGATGGGCTCGCTGGCGCATTAGGTAGAACACCTGCCGTGCGCTCCTCGCGATGGGTCGTGGGTTCGAATACCACTAGAACGACATGTTTATAATTTTCTGAAAGCATATCTGTTAACTAGGGATATTAAACGGGTGGGAGGAATATTGAAATCCCGACCGAGTAACGAACCACCATTCATAGATGAAAAAACATAGGTTTCGGTCTATGTATTTCGAAGTAAAAAGTAGGTCGACAGCGCATCATTGACTCATTCTGTTGCTGTGGTATCACCAACAATCAAGTGAACCTCATGCTCGTCTGTCATAAAAAAAACTGGTGTTTTGTGTTGAAAACAAACCTCTCACTTTTCGCTACGAAGATCAATGTTTATAAACAGAGTCGGCTCTGATGTGACAAGCGAGGCTGTGACGTCACGCGGCGCCAATAAAACCGTCGTGCGCGCAGCTCGCTCATTTCTTTGCTAGTGCCTTAGCGTCTTGATTCGTACACTCAATATGGACATCATATCCCAGAGCACGCTCTCAAGCTCACCCCCTGATAAGGTAAGTCATTGAAATTATGTAGCTCTGCGAAATTAATTTCTAAGAGATTGCGCTTTTTTCCTTATTAATTAATTAATATATATATACATAAAATAAATTTAAAACACTGATTTGTTTTTTAACATTTAAAGCAATTTTTGTCTTATTTTATTATTTTAAATTTATATTTTGACATTGTCTTTTATTAATATTAACTAAGTGCGTGTTTCACAATTTAATTTACTATTAATAAAAACTCGTTAGGCAGAATGCCTTGAAAAAACAGTTTATTAATATCGAAAATTCCGCAATTCGCATTATTATTCATAGTATTACGTTTATTTATTTAGCTAACTGATAAAGAACATAGTCAAGGACGATTACTTTTCGTCATAAAAGCAACACTTTAAATTGTTCTCTTTTTGATAAATATGAACTCCGAATATTGCGACTTGATCGACACGATTATTATATCGAAAGTCTAGTTACGTAGTACACAAAATAACGAGCATTTTATTTGAAAGAATCAATAGGAAAAATAATAGTGTGGACTAATTTTAGTAATCAATAAACATGGTCAATACTAAAAAAAAATCGTGAATGGCGTGGTTTTCGGTAATGCGCGCGCTTTTTTGCGAACAAAAGTTTTGCAAAAAAATCAGCACTCCATTATGTTTTTTCATACCATTATTATCCCTTACAGCTTAATTAGTGTTAGTGATGCAGAACTAGCACCTATTTTACTGCGACACAAGGCACAGATCTCATGTTATTTTCTATCATCAATATATCGCTTATACATATTTGTAATGGAATTTGATATGTGTAATAAATACACTTTAAAATTCAAACATACCTATATTATAACATCAGAATGTTGCCAATTAAATACGGCAAGAATACTTAATATTGTAATTGAGACTTATGACTAACTTTACATTTTACCATAAGCGGATTAAACCCCTGCCTTTAAAGTTCGCATAATTGTTATTATTACATAATTTTAAGGTTTATATTTAACATTATCTTGCAGTGTAGACCAAGTGGCAATCGCACATCGATAAAAAAAGTTAAAAGAAATGTCTAATCATTATACACTTTCTTAAAAATATATAATTTTATTTCAATATAATAGAATATTATTATATCCTTATATCGTTCTTGTTCTAAGTTTGCTTGTTCTTCTTTAAACAAGTTGGTGATGTTAATGTACCTATAAAATGTCACAAATCAACCGGTTTTATTTCGGTTTACCAAAAGGAAACTGGCTCAAAACAAAGCTTAGTCGTTTCAAAAAAAAAACATATGCCCTTTATCGACTCTACATTTTGCTATTCTTAATTATATTATTTGTATATTATGTACATCGAGAGCTTTCTGTACTTGTTTAAATATTACATATTATAATAACATTAAAACATTTCATAAATAAATATCTTTTTAGATATATAAATATGTATTACAATAGCCCCAAAACTAATATATTATTTATTATTATATATATCTATTATTAACATTATTATCGATGTTGATTAGAAGAGATGTTTATTATCAAAATATGTAGTTTGCAATCATGATTTTATCATTCATTTGATAGCTTTTATCCACAGATGTTAATGGTAAATGCTGTGCTCTAAGTGAAAATAAAAAGCCCATTAGAGGCCCAAAGATAATTCTAAACAAATTTCTAGATTAAATTAATTTAAAAATAGGTTTGGCTATTTGGGAAGCCGAAATATAGAGAAAGTACCAGAACACGAGTATGTGATATATTATAGATTAGATATCAAATATCGAGCGGCCGTCGACACGGGCCATAGGTTATCCGGTTCCTGACTTCTATATATTACGTACAAGTACAATAATATAATGTATCATTCATTGAAATAATTTATTATCATTGCAATACCATAAAATATTTGTGATCGATGTCAAATATATTATATGTGCATTTTCTAATAATTGCTTATTTACGGTGTGTTCACATTTTTACAAGATCCTATGTTATCTTTTCACTTGTTGTACATTAAACGTCCCCTACGCGCGTTGGTTTGATTACGGCGGCAAGATGCTTTGAAATTCCTGAGCTATATTATTTAAGATCTTTTGTAATTATTTCTATATATCGATTTGGAGATTGGATAGCTCTTCGAGCTTAAAGTGAAGTTTTATATTTATTTTTACCCTTCATAATTACAAGATTTATTTTATTATATTCTCAGCCAAAGTTAATGCAAGGTGGCAACTACATAGCAGAGGGTCGTGACTCAAGTAAATCGACATGGCTGCTGTTCACCCCGGGCACGAGGGACGAGGCCGGCTCGCTGGCCAGGTTCCTGAGCGTCTTCTCCCGGCACGGAGTCAACCTCAGCCACATAGAGTCCCGCTCCTCAGCGAGAAGGCCTGGCTACGAATTCATGGTGGAGTGTGAGCACGGTTCTGGAGACTTCGGTGCAGCTCTTGACGAGCTGAAGAAAGATACTGGATATCTGACCATAATTTCAAGGAATTATAAGGACAATCGATGTAAGTTAACATAATATCTGATGTAATTTATTTGCCATATTACTAATTTATATTTATGTTTAGACGGCAATTATCTAAGTACCTACATATAGGCACATAATATATATGTAATGTGTGAAGTATATACTTTACAAGTTCCCACCTTGAAAAAATAAATTATGAGAAATGTTACCTATAAGTAATTACAGAATTCATCTTCACAAGAATATAAATAAACACAAAACTTCCACGTTCAAGTTAGCTTTGTGGATATTAAGGGTCGATACTAATGTGATTAATACGACATTACAGCTGCGGTACCGTGGTTTCCGCGTCGTATCCGGGATCTCGACAGATTCGCGAACCAAATCCTGTCGTACGGCTCGGAGCTGGATTCCGACCATCCCGGATTCACGGACCCTGAGTACCGAGCCAGGAGGAAGTACTTCGCGGACATCGCGTATAACTACAAGTACGGCCAGCCGCTTCCACACGTTCACTACACCAAGGAGGAGACAGCCACTTGGGGCATCATATTCCGGAAACTCATCGAGCTGTATCCGACTCACGCCTGCAAGGAACACAACCACGTGTTCCCACTCCTCATCGAGAACTGCGGGTACAGGGAGGATAACATTCCTCAATTGGAAGACGTCTCGAATTTCCTTAAAGGTTCGAATTCATTTTATACTTGACCCACTAAAAGTGGACAGTAGTTTTTTATTTGCACTGTAAATGGTGTTTAACTCAGGGTAGACTTCCATCCTTCATTCAGATGTTTTATCGATCAGAGTAAGAAGCGAATTTGACGCGTTCAGTAGAATCGACGCGCATCGATGCAGATGGGTCGTGGGATCGAATCCCACCGGGACGACATGTTTATAATTTTCTGTAAACATGTTTTCCCCACGTCTGGTGACTTGGGGTATTGAACGGGTGGGAGGAATATCAATATTCCGACCGGGTAACGAACCACCGTTCAATGATGGAAAAACCGTGCATATTACGCGTTTCAGTTTCAGTCATTATATTTCCGCACGCTCGAAGTAAAATGTAGTTCGACAGCGACTGATGATGATGATGACGAACATTGACTGATGTTCTGTGGCTGGGGAATCACCTACCATCAAGTAAACCTCATCTGTCTGTCGATACCTAACATTAAAAAAACTAACATAGAGAACCATTGGGAGTTATGGTACTCACCACGTATCTTAGACAGATTTATTTGTTGTTTTCCCGGAAATCGAACAAAAGACCGTGAATTTTAAAAAATATAGACCGTATTTGGTTGTAGATTGTACTGGGTTCACATTGCGGCCAGTGGCGGGTCTACTCTCTTCGCGAGACTTCCTGGCGGGCCTGGCGTTCCGCGTGTTCCACAGCACGCAGTACATTCGGCACCATTCTCGGCCTCTATACACGCCGGAGCCGGATGTCTGCCACGAGCTGCTGGGACATGCGCCGCTCTTTGCTGATCCAGCGTTTGCACAGTTCTCACAAGAAATAGGACTCGCCTCCTTGGGAGCGCCTGACGATTACATTGAGAAACTCGCTACGGTTAGTCTTTCTTGTACGAGTATTAGATACTTAGATGAATATAGTTTTCTCGCGATAAAAAGTAATAATTCCTCATCTACCTGAATGCAAGGAAATTTTTTTTTATTGGATAGACAAAGTTTTTTTTTTTTTGACGGGCTCGTTGGCGCGTTCGGTAGAACACCTGCCGTGCGCATCGATGGGTCGTGGGTTCGATTCCCACCGGGAGCACATGCTTATAATTTTCTGTAAGCATGCTTTCCCCACGTCTGGTAACTTCGGGCATTGATCGGGTGGGAGGAATATCTAAATTCCGACCGGGTAACGAACCACCGTTCATAGATGGAAAAGCCGTGAAGTGCATATTGCGCGTTTCGGTTTCAGTCTATGGATTTCCGAATGCTCGAAGTAAAAAATTAGGTCGACAGCGCATCATTGAGTGAACCTACCATCAAGTGAACCTCATGCTCGTCTGTCGATATCTGACATAAAAAAAAAAAAAAAGTTTAATAATCACACATAAACCTATATGTATGTATATTATATTTTCTAAGGTTATATTGATGTAGGGTATAAACTGGATACTTACCGCTCTAGTGGCAAGTTTCTTTCATTTTATGTCGTATTTCGAAATAATTGTCTCATGCGTTAATGCCTCACAAGTATAAGCGAAAATCAGGCTTGGTGCCTGAAAAAATGATCATTCAAAGGAGAAAACACGTATGAATTTTTTTATTAGGTATATAAAATCATATTGAACTCAGTGTGGTTGCATGAAACTTGTACAACATTCAAAAACTATTGCTAATGTATGTAATGTTCAAAAGTCTAGCTTCAGGTGATAAATAATGCTAATGCCAAAGTTGATTGCCATATTATTCTAAATTTAAGATTCTTTTATAATTATATTATAATCATATTTTACTAAAAACTTAGTTAACTTAAAGTTTGGATGTCATTTTTGTTGTATTTTTAAAGTTTAAAACATTAAATAATATTTTAAGAAATTAAATAATGTTTTGATTAGTATTTAATAAAGGATCTCCGAAGATTATGATTAATATTGATTATTTAAATGGGTTTAAGTTAATGTCGAGACGTTTATTCCCTCACGAGTCAAGTATCGTCCGCAGCAGGCAACTATCCGCTACCTATTTTTTTATAAAAGAGCATTTTTGAAAAATGGGGCATCTATCCAACTTTTACCCTAGAGGGATCTAAACCTATTTATTACTTATAAAGAAATCACAGACTAAAATCATTATTTAAGCATTGTATTTGTTTCTTCTTTGAAAATATATTAAACTAACTAGACTCAATTATTATATTATATAATTAAAAATAAATTCGATTTCAGTGTTTCTGGTTTACGGTGGAATTCGGTCTGTGTCGACAAGATGGCCACCTGAAGGCATATGGAGCTGGTCTCCTCTCGTCGTTTGGTGAGTTGCAGTACTGCCTCTCCGACAAGCCGGAGCTCCAAGAATTCAACCCAGAGGTCACCGGCGAACAGAAGTACCCCATAACTGAATACCAACCGATCTACTTTGTTGCTGACAGCTTTGAGAGTGCGAAGGAAAAAATGATGTAAGTTTATAAATATATTTTATGCATTTTTAATTTTATATATATATAGATATACTTATACTACTTAGTTTATCGCAGCGACTCTTTCTATCGATTTTGCTTGTCCATTCCTATTAAAAATGTAGTCTCTAGTTCAGCATCTATTAATTTTTTTAAGATATTGTAAGTTTTGGATTGTAAATATAAAACTTGTATACTAACTTATGTAACACTGCTACTATTACGAGAACTACACATTCTGTTGAAATTGCATACAAGCCTCTCATCATCATCACAAAAACAAGATAATACAGTTCAATTTTTTTCCAGAAAATTCGCTCAAACAATACCCCGAGACTTCGCCGTGAGGTATAATCCCTACACTCAGAGTATTGACATTTTGGACTCACAGAAACAGATGCGGGATCTTCTCCGGGAAGTGCACCAGGAAATGAACTTACTTCTAAATACCATGGAGAAACTTTAGAACCGATCGTATTTTCTAGCACGAGTTTTTCTTATACTTGGAAAAAGTAAACGCAGTTATTAATATAATTATGGTAAGAGTATTTGGACGTCTTGATTTATTTACTGGTACGAATATTTCTTTCTACATACTCGGCACGGGCTTCACGATCAGGATCTAAAGGGGCATTCCATTAATATATTATAGTACAGATGCTCATGTTTAGAAATAAGTAAGACGGCTTTTATTATATTTAGTATAAGTATTATTGGATAACAGTGTATTATATTATTGTATGTGATTTTCACGGGATTGGTTTCATATCTGGGTAGACAAGTGGTAATTCGGTTAACATTCACTGCAGGTGATTTTTATTTGGCCAAGACCTACAACACGCTAACTAACTTTCCACTTGTCTACATCTCCTATATGATGGACCAAAAGCTTTGATGTTATATCTGTGATCTGAAAAAAATAATTGTAGAAGTAGTATAGGATTTATTTTAATAAATACATTTAAAATAATATTTTTTTTTTGTTTTTCTAAGATTATACAAAATTATCTCAAACTAAAGAAGTAAATTACGTAGGCACGGCACGTGCTGCACCTGCCTTGAGTTGCGAAAGATCGGGGATTCGATCTCTGTCAGGTCTAAAAAAAAATACAAAAAATATGTAACTTCAGAGTTATCACACGGATGAATGATCACTTTTTTGACCGATTCAAATCGGTTCATAACAGCAGCCTTTTGTTGTTTTTGTGTTACTTCGAGCATTCGTTAGTTAATCGAGTAACTAACCACTATAGTACTTAGGTGGAAAACTATAAGCTATTCAATTATAAGAAGTGATTTAATACCAGAATGTCTAAAGTCAATTCCTGTTATTCAAAAATGTTATGAAAAAATATATTGTATATGCGCTATTAATGCAGAGTGCGGGTGAGTAAGCATGAACAGAAGACACGCATAATAACATGAGTGACTACAGAGCCGCGTTGATGTTTACTCCAGTCGACCTTTATATAATAATGATTACTTATTATATATAATATTTTATTAAAATGATAACCGACTAGGTTGGGTGTTTACGCATCTATGCTCAGCTGCTGAGCTAGTCTGCTCTGGCGGATTGAGCAGAATTAGGTTAGTCTTAGCGGTTAGCTAGTTGACATAGGTGTCATATCTATTTATTTTCTTCGTTTGAAAACTCGTTCCACCTGGTCTCTTTTGAAGAAGCATCCCGCATTTTCGCATCACCTGTGGGTTCTAATCGGCGTCCTGACTGAATGTAAGACGATTGCACTAACTATGGCGCTAATGATATACATATAATGAGTTCGTTTTGTATATTTAACTCACAGACGGTTTATCATTGTCTCTGTCATATATATTACAGCTTTCCAAATTGGTGATACTAGCTTTGATCCCAGTTAATCAAGAGATCTAATCATCTACTTGATCGTTAATAAAATTGATCAGTGAAACAGAAAATGAAATGCCGATGATATGCAATAGACTATACAGAGTGCTTTAACATCTCTATGCAATCATACATTCCGTTTTATCACGAGGCATTAGGCTATGTGCAGAACTGGTGCTCTATAGTCAAAGAATATTCTCGCAGGTACTTAGTTTCATGTTGATAATGTTTGCGATGCATGTCATGGTCTTGGGCGACGACTCTAGGCTGCTACAAAAAAATTCATGGTCTAGTAAACTTAGGATAAACAGGAAAACGATTAGTGAAATAGAAACGAAGTCTGGACATGTTGCTAGCAAAAAATAAAACAAAGGTTAACCAACATAAGTATAATTCATAATTTGTACAGAATAAAGTGTGAGTACCTAGTACTCGGCGACTTACACCTACTACTTACACTACAGTGACGAGTGACGAGTGTCATAAATAAAGCAGCATTTACAATAATTCGCAATATTATATTATATTATATTTTATGATTAATTGTTTATTTACAATAACTTACAGGTTATTTATATTTTATAAGCGAGACAATAAGACATAATGTAATTGACTGTTATTAAGATATCAACTATATCTTTCCATAAGTACCTACCCACGGTACTACTGACAATTGTTGTTCAACTAGGAGGTTCAGTAGCCATATTATATGAAGCATTTACGATTTTAACCTTTTAATTATATTCAAACATTATTTTAGTGATATTACTCTTTTTGTTTGAGAGTCATAAAAGAAAAAACATATTTGAACAAACACTAAACGGCTGTTTTGTAAACAATATTTACATATAATTTATACCTTTACATAAATCCCTATTGAGTATCAATATAATCGTATAATATAAGTGCGAAAGTGTGTGTTAATTCGTTATATAATATTGAATTTCTTCATTGGAATATTTAAGAGTTGACTGGCATGGCGCAGGGAATCTTTATCCATGAAAAATATTACGAAAAAGTAATTTGCGAGTATCAAATATTAAGAAATATGATGATGACATTGCTTTTAAACTAACGTGAAGTTGAGTGAATAATTAATTAATTATTATAGGTCTACTCTATGTGCTCATTACACTGTGGTACATATTGTATATATGCTTATTTATTTACAGTGATTTTGATAAACAGGACTTTATTTTATATAACTTCTAAGTCAATCATCGTGTATTAAACATAATATGCATCGAATTAAAATGTTCCGTTATTTTAAGTTCGGTAATAATAATCCTTTTTATCTAGTAAATATCAAATTCATATAAGAATTACCTTACACCACTAAACGTGTAGATATTATCGCTTCTCAGACGTATCTATGTATTATTTTCAATAATCATACAGACGACGATATACTAATATTTTGGCACTAAATAATAATAATAATCACATTGATAAATTGAATAAAGATATCGGGGTCGTATCAAAAACATGGTGTAAGCTATCGAAACCCTGTTTTGTCTCGTTCCCTCCAAATACTAAACAACATTCGAGCAAAAGCAACAGAAAATCATATAACGATTCTAAGTTACACTACGATTATTAATAAGACTCTTGTTGCCGTTGTTCTGGTTCTCTTACAAAATAATGTACCATACGTTTGCACTAAGTTTATTTATTATCTTAGTTATTTGACTGATGCATCCGGGGTTAATTATATTTGAATTTTCTAAAAAAAACTCATTTTCCGGAATTAAAAAGTATATCAATTAATTCAAATCATAACTTCACCACCGCGTACCTTTTGGATTTTACTATCCAATCTTTTATAAATTAGTGATTTCTGATATATCAAACAGATTATATACAGAGTATAATATTCCTCAAACGTACTGATCAAAACTCAGGTACCTAAAGAATATTGAGTGATTCTGTCTCTGTTCTTGAAATAACTAGAAAAAGAGTAGAACAGAGATGGATAGTCAAGTAAGCGTTTCTAATGCGCCCGTTAGTTGAATATATCAGATTTACAGAAGCGTAGCCTGACGAGTTACGAAGCTTCATAATAAGTTAGGACTGTTTTTCTCCGTATAATTTTCTATTTCCTACTTTAACATTAATAATAATTATTACTATATCAGATATAACATGCAAATCACTAAATCTTATAGCGAGTGTTTCTATAATAATCGTAAAATATATTCGAAGGAACGTATCACAGTTACTTACAATAAATAAATAAATAAAACTTTTTACAACAATATTCTATGGAAATTAAATAAGTTTTTATAAACATGTATTATAATATTATTTTCTAGTTTTCTAGTTACCCATCCAGGGCGAAATGGTACCGGTTGATATTAACGTGCAAAATAAGTAAGTACAAGTATGTCGTCAGCTATTTAGAATGAAAGTTTATAATATAATAATGTACACGCAACTGAAGCTATCGGATATCTGATGGTTATGGAGTTTATGCTTCACTCTGCATACAGTGTATGGAAGAGTCCTCAGAGAGCTCATCCATTGAAGAATCCGTGAAGGAAGTTCCATCTGCAAAGAAAAAATGTGAATTGTAATCTCTCATATAACCCGATATTAATATTACTAATATAAAATCTAAAATATATTTTTACACAAGGAATAGGAATAGTATTTTCTGTGCCTTTTTTAAAAATTAAGGTGCTTCTAAACGGACTTTCCAGGCAATGTGTAGCTGCATTATTGGTAACTATTGCTCGGCAATTGCGAAAATATTTTATTGAAATATATTATATAACAGCTTATGGCTGAGCAATCTATGGCTGGGCCATATATTGCAATGGTATGACTCATGATTTGAGATCGTTAACGGGCTACACAATCATGGCTGACTTTTTCTAATCAATGTTTTCTACGTTTCTGAACTTTTTGTAAGCCAGCTTTGTTAACTTAACTTTTCGTTGCTTTCAGCAAATTTTTCAGCAACATCAATACAGCTATCTCTTTCAGCATTTCTATATTTGTATATTCTGGTTTCTATATTCCACAACTCTGGTTGTAAATGTACTTCATAAATAAAATCAATAATTGTTTCATTATTCGAAGTATAATATTTTGAATTTATATTAATAATATAACCTACAAAACGACAACTACAACAAAATACAAAATATAGCAACTAATCGCGGCGTCTCTCACGGCAAACTTCACGTTGCATCAGAAAGGGGTGCAATTATAGGTACCGCAAAACGAAACAACAATATAACTGCAATTGCAACTGGCAATATTTCAGTATTTTCGAATGTCAAGTCATTTCGAAGGTCGGTAATATTGCCAGCTACACGTGAAAATGCTTAGTTATTCCAAATTTGTGCGGCTATATGGCCGGGACATTACAGCAATATTACATAGTCTATGTGGTCGGTCACTGTGTTGCAGCCACATATTGCCTGTTTAGAAGCACCTTTCGTATATTGTTATATAGCGTACAGGTTACCTTTTTAATGTGTTAACGAAAGATTTTACTGTTTATGATAAATTAAAAACACTTCTTACAAAATAATACTAGCTTATTTTTGTAAGCTCTTACCTATCGGTACAAACGGGGGCTTGTTCTGGAAAGAATAAGTGAGGTGGAGGTTGATAGGTCTGCCAAACCCCACCGGGTCAGTGTCTCTCGACATCACTGCAAACAATACATATTACAACTTATTACATAGATATACAGTTTACATTTGCAAAATCGCATCACGTGCTTTCGCCTCATACAAATCGCCGAGCAGTAAAAAAACAAGTTGTATTCGCAAACGCGGCTGATGTTGGTACGCTCACCTTGATTTTGTTTTCCTTTTCCGGTGTGTTGGTGCTTCTTCTGACGGGCGCGACTATTTTGGAACCAGACTTGCGTGACCCGCTTACTGAGGCCGGTCACCTGCGCGATCCTCTCCAGGTCTTGCCCGTCGGGGTTCGAGTCCAGCTGGAAGTTCGCCTGGAGCACTTGCAGCTGCTCCTCGGTGAACGTAGTGCGGACCCTTTTCGCCTTGCTCTTGTGGTAGCCCTCTGAGTCGCAACCGTCTGGAGTTGATATTTTGTACTTCATACATAATTCTAATTTTTGTTCAAAGTGAGTGGGATTGAATCGAGTTCTAAAAACAAGAGACTTATACAGTGGATATTGGTATTTTCTGTCTAATTCAACAAAATTTTAGTTGAAGATTGAACGTATCCAAAATTGAATGTAAACTAAATTACTTCCCTTTCGAGGAGTCTTAACTTGATATGGAAAGTTGTAGTGAGCTAAAGCGGACTCCAACACTTTCAATAAAAAATCTATAAAAATTTACCGTCTGAGGAAATAGATCCACCGTCCAGCGTCTCCAAGTAGTGCGGTTTGCAGAGGACCCTGTCCTCATGCAACGCGAACTGTTCCCCAGTAGAGAGCTGGCGGCCGCAAGCGTCGCACGCAAAGCAGGCTAGGTGGTACACCTGCTCCCTCGCCTTCCTCACCCAGTCTGACGAAGAGATCCCTCGACAGCACTTGGAACACTTTGCACCGAAACTCCTGCGACAAACGATCCTATTTACATACGTCACAAACGCTAAATAGTCACGCACAGCGCAATTTTCTTCACATATAATAATCATAACTTCATCAAGACATGATTGCATTTAATAATTACATTTAGGTAACTGCTGATGATCATGCGATCGTGGCAGGTGCTGCTCCGGTCATATATCAATAGTCAATCGCAATAAGCACATAATAAAAACAAAAGTTGCTGGTCGCGTAGCTGGTTAATCTGCTTACAAAGTACACATAATATCATGTAAACTGTGGTTGCGATGAGAAGGTGAACTACAAGAACTAATCATTTCGAAAAGTCGTCTTGATGTCAGAATGAATGAAATTAACAGTATTGTAAATAGAACTTAAAGCGTCTTCGAGAGCTTCTATCTTTAATATTTTTTAATTATTAGGTACAGGAATAGGTATCAACAAAAACCAAAACGGACTTGAGAACTATCCAAGTAATTTATTAACACAATACTAAAAAAAAGGTTTAGATACCTATAAAAATAATAATAAAAAAATTTAATTATCGTTATAGCCCCTAAGTGCTTAACACTACACTCAGAACGAATATTCTAGTAGTTCACCCGTCTGAATAGCTGGCTGTAGGGATGTTACGGAGGTGGTTTTATCGGAACCGAAGTCAGAATCGGAGGTGCAAAATCAATCGAAACTGGAGTCGAAGCTCCGTAACATCCCTGGTGTTAGTTCAGCAAGGCGTTGAGGAGATAATGCGAGGGATGGGAGATAGTGCTCAGTGCCACAGTGCGAGCCCGCCACAGATTTGGAGGTGATCTGTGGAACCCGCGGTATCCTTTATGCATCTAAAGAGTATAATTGGGATGACACATACCGTAGTCTTTATTAAAATCTAGGCCAGACAAAATAGAGACTGACAGGAAACAAGACAACTGAAATTAAATTAAAACTTCAAGTAGAGTTGGTGTCGCGGCTCTCGACACGTCGCGGACGGAGGTATCTGTCGGTGCGTGTTTACCCAAGTGTGTCGAGTGTCGTGAGTTACACCGACGGATATCGACCACTTGTGTTATCAATATTTATGCCCCGAGTATATTTCTATAATTGCTAAGACTTAAGAGTAACGTCGTGCGAGCGTTCGCGTGACCCGTCGCAGGTGAACCGCCTACTGACATTATGTGTCGGAAATAAATAAGCTTTTACGGTTATCAACATTATTTTTATTAATTTCTCTAAAGTGCGTATCGAGCTCACTAACACGACTAATGTCAAAACATGTTTTGTTCAATTTTGTAATGCTAGGATAGGAATTGCATCAAAATATAATATATCTGAAAGGAAAAGGTACCGTGATGAAATATTAATGATTTATTTTAATACATATAAATTTATAATTACCAAGTACGTAATACTCTGGTATAGGTACACTTGACGTATGTAACGAAATTAATAGAAAAAAAAACATTACGAAATTAATAAATAATTGCTGTTTCAACGCAAATATAATCAAAGTATCGGAAACGTTTTTCAACACAAAAATTAAGCAATCAGCAGTCAAATGCAATTTTCAGTGATTCACTTTAGTAACAGGTTATTTAGTCAGTTTAATTAAACTGAAAATTTTACATAAATTCAATATAATTGATCAAGTTTAGCTTTCCAGAGTGTTCATTTTGTACCAGTCGTAGATTTTAAATTAAAATATTTCTAAATGCCATATGTTCTAATGGTAAATGCGAAATGTGCTTTTACTGTCACTACCTACCACGTGAAACCTATTTAAACCAACTAAAGTCTTAATTTAATTTCATGTAATACTTCAATAGCGGAAATGCGAGCATAAAATATATCACTAACAGAAATAATAATTAAAAACCTTGGTTATGTCGATAATGTTTTATTTTTTATTTATTTGTTTATAGTAGGTACGAGGCAATCACCTAGTTAACTTGATGTTATCTAATAAGCGACCGAGTTCTTTATTCGATGGCATTTGTAGAAAATAATTGCATATATATGTTTACTGACATATATTAAATAAGGAAATGGTAATGAGCTTGTTAGTCACAGAAATGGTTTTCTATCACATAATCGTAAACATCTTCTAATCAACGTGGGAGAGCCACGCAGTATTGATCACTCAACCAGAGTTAGTTAGCTTCAAAGAGAGGAGTGAAGTTGCCAATCGGCATGGATCAATCGCAGGTCGATGATCAATCCCTCACTAAAGGTTTCGGATCAATTTTTAAACATTTTTAAGATGAGAAACTTACCAAGATAGCCTTATCAAATTATATATTATTTGATCATTAATAGAATCTCTTCTTTAACGTTACTTCTAATCCATTTGGTTAATTCACATTCAATTCATGAAATCCTGCTATATTCTGTTATATTTTTTAGTACTTCTTTGAATTTTATTTCATGTAAGAAAGTTGTAGATAAAATCTTTAAGATTTTAACGTCACACCTTTTTCCCCTCGCTTACAAGTGATCCGCCATATAACGCAATCGTAACGCTACCCGTCACATACAAACACTCGTGCGCAATTATAAATAATGTTCCTTATTAAAACACTTCTACGTGGCTCGGCTATAAATAATAGTGTTAATACAGCAATAGTAGTTCCTGACGGCAAAGCTCCGCCGCGGCGTCGTTTTAATTATTTATATTTCACTTTTAATTGACATGCACTTATTTCACGGATACATGTCCTGTGTTCGTTGCAATTTGGGTTAATTTTTATTTATCCATACATAAACAATAAGTATATTAATTGTCTAATTACAGTTATTGCTTTCTGTTAATTATTGTATTTTTTAAGTTACTAATACATATTTCGATTCAGTTGTGTTCATTAATTGTTTTGTATGTTGTTATTAGTTTATAAGATGTTCAAATATACGACATTCAAATAGAGATATATAAGACATTCAAATATATTACCGGTACCTATTGTTTAAATTTTTCTTATCTTATACTTGCTTGTTTTATATCCTTATGGATAAATAGTAGAAATCACTGAATCTATGATCTTTCATTGTTTGTTATGCTTGTTTTTCATTGTGACTTATCTTCTAATAAAAAAAAGAGTTTTGGAACTCGGAGATAACTACTTCTAGCAAATTGTGATCACAAGTAGTGATCAATATGTTGTCTATATCGTCGGTTCAAAGGTAAAACTCAGTAAGTGTCATTTTGAATAAAAATATTTCTTACTACTATTGCGTATTTTTAGCCTACTGCAATAACAAAGCACTAATTGCGTATTGTGGTACATAACAAAACTGTGAATCGCAATACGCACTTCATAATCGGTTCTTAACGTAAATGTATGCTTAAAATAAGCAATAACAGACAATATTATTTTTATTCAAAATAACACTTAGTGAGTTTTACATTTGAACCAACGATTATGTCAAGTTAGAAAATGTGACTGATTTAATACTTATTGCTAACCTATATTATCTTGATCAGATATTTGGGCAGGCATTTCCAGAATCAGAACTATCTATCCTATCAGCCGTTATACATATATATTAACTGGATACCACAAATAAGATCGGAGCCATGTTTGTATTACCTTGTAATTCCACTTATCTCTCCTTCTCATTTACATTTCGCGGAGCTTCATATTCTAATTAAATAAATGCGTGCAACACTCCATTAACACGCTATCATATCGGCCGACGTCAGAGGACCTTTTTTCCGCTACTTTTGCTTTCAGAAGCCTTTTCCTTATCTTGTTGATATGAACAACTCATTCTTAAATCTTATCACTGCGTGCATTTAAAAGCCTTAATACGGAATAAACAATTTAACAAGAAGGTACAATGTAACGTAGGTTGATCGCAAAATTGGGTTCGGTTGCTCGGAATTGTTCAATTACTAGAACATACTTAAGATTTTACAAGATAGCAGATTTAATATTAATATAATCATTTTTATTTCAATATTCCTTCAACTTTTAGGATAATTTTATTTTTAAATGCCATTTGTTTAAATTAACAAGAAAATGACGATAATTTACGGGTTTAAAGAACGAGTCTCTTACCAAAAACGATGTGTATTAAAGTAAAAATTTAACATTTAAAAAAAAAATTAAAGAGTGATTCTGTAAACCTTTAATATAATTTTATTGTCTTAATTGAAAAACGAATATTAACCACGATATATTTTATGCAAATGACTGTTTAATGTTATAAACTTTCTAGGCGAGCACCTTCGTGTGACCATTTACAATGATTCGTCACTAATTCACACAGAATTCTAAACGTCGAGTGAAAATAAAGTAGGCTGTATTCATTAAATTGATTTTCCGTGGCAGATTAACCTATGTATTACGAAATAGATATAAATATATCAAAACACATTAGCGTTTAAAAATCGTAGCATCATCGAGATTTGTATCTCTAGAGTTGAGTCTACCCTCTACTACAACATCGATAAGGGCCTAGCAGAGTGCAGAATCGCGTGAATCCCCTATATTAATTGAGGCAATACGTTAGCAGTGTTATCCATAGCGATTTGCATTTCAAAAAGTGTTGGCGGATGCTACCAGCAGCTACCGTTATCATGCTTATTAACATTTTGTCGCCGACAGTATCAATTAAAGGCGGACCTCGCATAGTAATTAACTCGGTGACAGATTAACAAGTTTTAACACTCCGCCGTAATGAAGACGTCGCTTACGAAGCGATAAATGCTAGAGTTGACTATTCATGGGATAGTGGGGTGGTCTGTTGAATTACTTCTTCAAAACTGAAGAGTTGGAGTTTTCAGCGACTTCAGTGATATATATTTTTTAATCTTTAAACCTCGTGGTTTTAGAAGAAAATAAATACAATTATATTAAAATTACACTTAAAATGTAAACAAGATCAAGCAGTGACTTATGAAATATTTCTGTCTGAGTCAGTATGACTATGGACAATACCTTGACTTTAGTATATAGAATGCTAACTAAAACCAGATCAAAGCTCTTCAAATAATCAATTATTCACTGTCGTTAATTTTTTGCGTCACCTTTACCCCTAGATTAACTAACGACATCACATAACGTCTTTGTTCATAATTTATAAATTAAAATAAAGCGACAGGTGCGTGAGAATCACTCCCATAAAAACACGAGGCCGATGTCCCGATCGGTTATTGAAAAATCTCGGCTCGAGTGTGGCACAACAAAGCGATGACGGGGAATGTTGCCGGTAAAAAATGCCCTGGCCGTGACTTGCAACACTGGCGTTTTCATTTGTCATTTATTTTGATTGTGATAAGTCGATGCGACGTGAAACGATATATTTCAATTGGAACAGGCTCTGATATGGCTGGGACCACCTGGACTTCGTGATTGGGCGGTTCGTAGTAGTTTAGATACCTCAGAATGAATTCCTAGTCTGTCGTAGAGAAGCCTCTTCAGGTGGCGATAGGTCTGCCTTTCACAATTGCATTAGGCGCACACCAGTCAGAGCTTGGAACTGCGCTGCGCTTATCGTCGCAAGACGATATTCTTAAAGATTAAACCTTATTAAATACTACACAACAGACTGAAACAAAGGCTAAACATTAAAATAAACGTATAGATAGTAGACTGTAACATAAGGGAGGCAAATGAACGAATGAAAATGAAAAAATAGAAGCTACTCAGCATTATGCTAACACGGTCGACATGATTGACAGAGTTTCAGCGCATAAACCCAAATAGTTCTCATGTTATTTCAAATACTTGTTTCATAATGATGTGGCAAGAAGCTCCATAGTTATGCATATTATAGTAATAAATGGTGTAATAATACTCGTAATTAATCATTAAAAATTTAGTGAATAAATATATCTTTGATTTTATGCAGCATTCAGTCATTACATAGTAAATTTATATGAAATTATAACAAAAAAATAGTAAATAGAAAAAGGCAGATTACAAAAGAGAATATGTCCTGGTATAAGAATTAATGATAACATGATACAACAGATATTGCTATCCTTCTTCAATTATACAGAATGGTTTAAATTTTATATACTATTCCTGTCACACAGAATATGCAGGCTTAATTTTGTTGCAGAAGTCTTTGTATTTTTGACATGCTATTTTGTATTTTTGACGACATTCATATTTAAATCATATACATTTCTGTATTTGTTTGTGTCCTTTGTTAATAATTAATATTCTCCTCAAAGGTGTCTTACAAAATATTTATTTTCACCTCGAGACAAGGAGAAAAAAAGGAGAAAATATGCGACCTCGTCTGCTACTTAGGCATAAAGTGGTCAATAACTGAGGGCCTAACACGAACGACTATCGAAAAAGTATTCGAATTGTTCATTCGTCAGTTGTATCATCTGAAATGATTTGAAATTTCATACAAATGACAGTTCGACGATACGAATACTTTTTCGCAAGTTGTTCGTGCTAGGCCCCCTGAACTACATACTTCGCAGTAACGTAGTTAAAAATGAGCTTTACTTTTGGGTAAAGAGTCTTCGGAGCTTAATCAGGTGGGTCACGAGGTGTCAGGAGGTGTCAGGAGTTGTCAGATGTTGTAAGTGGAGCCGCTGGCGTCGGCCACTCCAGTCGCCACCCTTGACATTAAGTGTTGAATATCGATGACGCAATGCTTGTAACTATAGTCATGTGTCCAGTGATTGCGCGCTTTGTGTTGATATTCTATTGTAGAATTCTTATTTATTTTACTATGATTTCCTTGACATGTTTGTTATTTCTTATTGTCGCTGTGAGAACGGTAAAGAATATTTTTTGTTAATACTCGTACTATACGATATATACCGCAGCAACCACGTAGGTACTAGAGGATGGAAAAGTTATATTCCACCAAAACATTTTCATGAAAAGTAACGCTACGACAAGTAGGTACATATCGCTTGCGCTGCAAAAAAGATATCAAATCGCAGAGCCAAGTTACTAGCTCTACACGCCCTAACCTCTAACCTAATACTCTCTCATCATAACCTAGTCTTAAATTTTCTACATACCCTACACCTTGTCCATTTCGTTACAGTGCAAATAATATGTACATTCTCGTCTTAGCGTTACTTTACATGATGAAATGTTGTATTTGATGGGATATCATTTCTTTTTGGAAGAAATTCATCCCCGTATTTTAAAGGATGGATGGCAAAATGTAGAGATTTTTGAATTTGTTTGCTATGTGTGTGTATATTTCACACCAAATTTCATTTTATCATTTCATTCTTTCTGTGACTTTAGAAAGAACAGTTTTGAAAACGATCAGTGAGTGAGTGAGTGACGATATCTAGGTATTTTAGATGTAATATATAAAGTATAATAGCTATACATTTGAAACTTGGCATATTTAATATGTATAATGTTCTATTAACAGCAATTTCTTCTTTCTAGAACTGTCTAAACAGAATCAGAAATGATATCTAATTAATTTAATATGCCATTATAATGTTTTATACTTCTGTTTGTTCACACTTATCTTCGAAACAAATAAAAAACGTTTCATGCAATTTTATCATTTCATTTCGTTATTAAGTATATAATTTAAATGTAATAAAATACAATATTAATAATTAACAAAATAAAAGCCTGTTAAAAATATATATACGTAATCACTGTGTTGTTTGGAGCAGTGCATTCTCTACGGGTGTGAGACAAAAAAAAAAGAGAGATGCTCTTGATTTCCAGAGAGATCTTAGAAGCTCTTAAGAATAATGCTTGAGATGGAGACAAAATTTCAGTAGGAGTTCGGGTGACAAATGTTGCAAATGCAAAATAGAGTTAGAAATAGGCTTGATTTGTTTCATTATCGTAAAATGTTATCACAACAATACATCGGGTAACTCTTGTCTCTCATTGAGAGTATGGGGCTAACAAATTCAACGTCATTTGTGTGGTGTTGTGTAGGTATACACCACCACACAAATGACGTGACCAGGGATGTTACGGGATGTTACGCTTGACTCCGGTTCTGAAAGGTCGGAACTTCCGATTGATTTTGCACCTTTGATTCTGATTTCAGTTTCGATAAATTTGAATCGGAAGTTCTAATCGGAGGTCGAAGCGGAGTGTCGGCGGTGGACGCGATCAGCGCCATTTAGGTATTAAATTCTTTGTTCTTTTTTGTATATTATGACGATATAAATTAGAAATTATTATGTGTGCAAATTGTAGGAACCATATTTAAAATGTACGTAAACACGCCGTGCAGTCGTAATAAAAGAGGGCCGTAAGACTCCGCACCTGTATTCTGGAACTCTGACTTATATGTATTGTATTGTCTTCTGTAGCGATTGCCAAATAAAATAAAATAAATTTAATTAACTAGTTTAAAATTTAAAAATATTCGTTTATTTTTATTTTCAACACCTAGGAAGGTATTTTATTTTTTGAACTGATCTGAATGAAACTGATAAATTATGTTTGTATTTTTTTATACACATCTCTTTTTCGCCTTTTGCCTATTCCGGTTCCGACAAAACAAATTTAAAAACTCCGATTCCGAACTCGGTTCCTATAAAACCTTCGTAACATCTCTATGATAGTATATACCCCTACGATAATAAATTCATGTTGACCTATAATGTACATATTATGTAGAGAAGGATATGTTAGAATATGTTTTTCTATCTATGACCTTCTGACTACTCTTATTATACAACTCTTGTTTTAGCAGCCTAGCATGATAACCACGACAAAATTTTGTCGACCGTTTTCTCGTGTTTTAATCGATATCTCGTATTAGTCTATATCTTGTCTATCAAAATTGTCGATATTGAGATATATTAATATATTTTAGTTTGTCTTCTCTCGTCCGCGAGATATCTCTTGATGGTCCATGCTGGGCGGGTTTGAAGTCTGGTTTAGATTAGATTAATTATTATAGAGCTTAAAATGCCATCGTTTCGTGACTTTAGATTGTTATTTTATTAAAAAATATTTCAAGTATTACTAAAAATAATTAACAATAAAATATTTCAAATTTCGAACGTTGCCATATTCAGGGATCGTTAAAATCGAACGCGTCACAGTTAAATAATGTTTACGTTCGGAACGCAACGAGTGGTGTTGCCAGTAAATCCGAAGTCGCCGCCGGCGAGCGCCGTAATTGCTTTTGTTGATATATCATATGTTTATTGTTTATTTAACGCACCTTTTTATCAGGTAGCCGGACATGTTTTGTTTTTAGCGGGATGTCGTTTGACACAAGTGTACCTCCTTTGTCTTCGAAGCGAGGCTTGTTAAAATTCTATTGTACTTTTGACGTCTTTTAAATAAGTTACTTATGAATGATGTTAACAATTCTTGTATGAACTCAAATCTGATGCGACATCGCGAAGGCTTTCAAGGAAAATACGATTAACTACTTTCTTTTTTTATTTGAGGATGAACAAATAATTCTTTTTTAACAGTATTTGATTGAATATAATATATCGAAATCGTTTTAAGCACTATATTTCGACTAATATAAATCTGGAAAAGTGATCAAGTGTTCTTAACACAAAATAAAAATGTGGGTTAATTTATAAAACATCGTAATCATGCTCGATTACATCGGGAGACCGAAGGTAATTTATCAAGCATGAAAAAGGGCTTATTATAATTGGAACATCAGTAAAAGTGACGCTTCCATTACCAGGATAACAGGAGCGCGCAACGCGCTTGTCACGCGATGTCGCGCCCACAGCGCCCACAACGATCACGGCGCCCACAACGACCACGGCGCCCACACTGCAGGCCCGCGCCGCGTCGGCCACAAATGCGCGCGCCGTGTTCTATGTAAATGCACCATGTCCTCTCGGTTTAATTAATCTATAGTCGAATAAATAAACCCAACTTAATCGATTCACCCTGAATATTAAACAATGCCGGCCGCCGCCGCCGCACTCGTATAGAGCCGTCTGATAACGATCGATTCGTATTGTTTGTATTGATGCCGCTCACAACTCATTCATACATTCATAAATATATTCTCTTATCCATTATTTAAATTTATCGATCGAATCGGCATTTCGATATCTTGTTGATTAGATTTTTAATTGGCAACAGATTTGCGTATGAATAATGTACTATAATAGGAATAATCTTCGTCAAGTAAGCGTCGTTTGTCTGTATATATAAATCTGTTTTTATGTTATACTTTTGCTACATCAATGTATAAATTAATCATGTATTTAATTATAATACTTCTCTCAGTCACTGCGGATATTAATAATGTGAGAGTTAACTTTACCGATTCATCTAAATATTAAGATAAATAAACTATTAATAAGAGCCAATATTGGAAAAGTAATTAAAGTGAGCATATAAAGCTATCATTGAAAGTTGTTAGTTGTATTGTAGTCGCTGCGGCCGGACCGCGCCGTTCGTCTACGTCGCTCGCGGCGGTAACTGTCCCGCGATTCGGTTAAAAACAAACGCACATAATATTCCAATGAATCTCTGCTATCTAAAACAAATAACTTAAATCATGTCGTTCAGCCGGGGCGCTGAATGGACGCCTATTAAAATGAAACGGAGGAGGGAAAGCAATCAAGCAGAGGAGATTTATTCGGCCCGCTTGAGGCTACGCGGCCGACGAAGCCTGCCATCTTTGTCAACTGCTTAGAGTTTATTCTTACACGATCGATGTGCAAATGCAAGGCGTGTCTAGCCAGTGTGACTGCAGGCTCCAACTGTGCCTCCCTGCTTCCTTTGCAAGCAATTTAGCAGCTATTTACATTACGCAATACGACACTAGACTACAAAATTTACAAATATGTTATTTACTCAGCATACTCTGGGTGAAGTATTATAAAGATCTACCGTTGAGTATTTCAATATTAGCGTTATTCAGCAAACATAAATTTAACTAAGTCACTTTACCTCTTGCTAAAAATACTTTACTTTAAATAAAAATTATTATGATACTACAATATATACCTACCATAGATTTTATTGATACTGATTTTTCTTTATCCTAGTTATTGGATTGTTTACTAAACTCAGTAAGCCAAAAGATCATTTGTCTCTTTGTCAAAATGCGTTTAAGATACATATTAATGTTGGCTTACAAATAGTCATCAATGTTATTATAATTTAGTGATTATATACGAATCGTAGGTGAAATATCATTTGCTTATAGACGAGGATGGACACGGCATCACATGCATATATTTCCTATTAATTTACATGGAGTTCAGACGAGGAGTCGAGTATGAAGTAATCAGCAGACATCGAGTAACCTTTAGCAGGGTATTTGATTGCTGAAGAGGTATCGATATTGTCCATGTCATCTGCTGATATTTGCGTTGAGAAGAAATTGATAAAGAGTACCGCTGATAATGCAGTATCATGACCACACAGCGCGTGTCAGAGGTCGCCTGCCTCCACCACGCATACCACTCACAACCCGACTAAATCAAACTGACGCCGAATCATTTATACCTTTCAAAGGTATCATAACCTCCTCGCGTCGGACGGGTAATGGATGACTCTTGGAATCGATGACTATGAACATTTCTAATACGTAAGGTTAATTGGACGCAGGCTCTGTATTGTGAAGGAATTAATGCGGACCGATCAAACTGTTTGATGACCGAATTCTTGGACAATGTTCAACTTAGGAATTTAACTTTAAATTTTTTGAACGAGAAAATATAATATAAATATATTTTAGTAAAACATTATACCGCAAGTCTTTATACGCTTTCTTCTTTTAGTTTTTAGTCTTTACAAGCATTATACGCTTCAGGAAACCAAAATTCAAGGATTTCAATAGAATTTGGGGCTGGGTTACTCATAGTTTCAGAAAATACCTATTACCTTGTAGTAGTAGATAGGTATACCTAATTTCTATCAGGAAAAGAAAAGTAGCATCTCTAATTAGATTATACAATTGTTTCTTTCGATTTAACTAAAACTATTTGTAAAATGATAATTTCTCGAATAATAAAAAAAGGTTTAAAGCTATATCGAATATATATAAAAGCTTACTCTTCCTTAGCTGAAGTGAACGTTCGTCTAATGGTAGTATCAAACTGATATCAAATGTTGTTCACTGCGACTTGTGCGACACTAAGTACTATGAGTCCCGTTCAAACACGGAAGTACAATGCTGCACTAAGCTGACACCGATCTACGCGAACACTTCATTGAAAAATGAATCAAATTAATTAAAATTTATTTTATTAACATTCAGGGCTTGGGATTAACTATACAAATATAAGTCATTCTAAGGTTATTTAAACTATTCAATGAATCTGTACGTGAGGCTGATGAAAAGTGGCGGGAAGGAAGTGGAACAGCAGGGATTACAGACAATGGCGTACTTTAGAAGCATCCAGCAGTATACAGGCTGAAGAAACTACTTAGTAGATATACCTGGGCAGACGCTAACTGGACTGACTTGGCTGGATATCTCGAGGCAACGTCCGTTATTTATACACTCACTTGGCGTAGTCTTGCTTGCAGTAGACCTGGCGGTCGCGGAGGAAGCACGAGGGATGCCTGTCGAGCTGGACGGCGCACACGCAGCAGCGCAGGCAGCCGGTGTGCCAGGCGCCGCCCCCGACTTCCAGCAGAAATCGGTCTGCGATGGGCTCGCCGCACGCGCAGCAAGTGCGGTGCTCCGTCTGAAATATTCATCGTCATCATATTCGATTAGAACTAGTCGAAATCGGAGAAATATATTTATAATATAGCTTATGCCAGCGGATAGGGTCATAGTTAACATATTATGTTACTTTAATGAATAAACTTGTCAATGGTATTTCAAATACCCCTGATTTTTTTACATCTTAGTTATCGACTTCACTTGATGAAGTCAATGATGTGCCGTCGACCTACTTTTTACTTCTAGCATTCGGAAATTCATAGACTGAAACCGAAATTCGCAATATGCATTTCATGGTTTTTCCATCTATGAACGGTGGTTCGTTACCCGGTCGGAATTTCGATATTCCTCCCATCCCTTCAATTCCCGAAGTTACTTGACGTGGGGAAGACAAGCTTAAAGAAAATTATAAACATGTCATCTCGGTGGGAATCGAACCCAAGACCCATCGATGGGCACAGCAGTTGTTCTACCGAACGCGCCAACGAGCCTGTCTAGAGTAAATATAATATTAATTCCGAAAAACTGCACAGATTTAAAAAAACCTCCTTTTAAAATTAACGTTGCAAAATCGAGTCTAGGCCAGACTGCTCCACAAAATCGAATCTAGGCCAGACTGCTCCACAAAATCGATCGTTAAGAAGTTATCATTCAATTCACAACGCAACATTGATCGTAACACTGGATCACTTTCGTGGAGTCATATATTCCTCCAGGTAGATAGATAGATATTTTCTCAAACTTCTCATTATACGAGGGTGAATCAAAAAATTCTTGGAATCAATATTAAAAAATGCAAAGATTTAAATAATAATATTTTATTTTTCTACATAATCTCCCTCCAATGCAATGCATTTAGAATAACGCGTTTCTAACTTCCTTATTCCTTGTGAAAAAAAATTATTTTCTTGACTCTCGAAAAAGTCCTCTACGGCAGCTACACTATCGGCGTCACTATCGTGAAATTTTGTTCCACGAATTTCCTCTTTTAATTTTGGAAATAAGTGAAAATCACTTGGGGCTAAGTCCGGAGAATATGGTGGGTGGTCAAGGAGATTGAAGCCAGCACAGCGGATTGCGTTGAGCGCAACTTCCGATCGATGAGCAGGAGCGTTATCTTGAAGGAACAACACGCCCAACGACAGTTTTCCACGACGTTTTTCTTTAATCGCTTCACGCACTTTCGGGATTAAATTTGCATAATAGGGTCCAGTAATCGTCTGGCCTTTTGGCATGTAATCAATAAAAAGGATTCCTTCACTATCCCAGAACACAGAGGCCATAACTTTGCCAGCGGTAGGAGCAACTCGAAATTTCTTGATGGATGGAGAGGATGGTCGTTTCCAAGACATGCTTTGTCTTTTAGTTTCAGGATCAAAATGGTGGACCCACGTTTAATCCATGGTGACAAGACGACGGCAAAAATTATCCGAATCACGCTGGAACATTTCGAGATTACGCTTGGAAATTTCCAAACGTCGCTTTTTGTTTTCGTCGGTTAACATTCGTGGCACCCATCTTGCAGACACTTTTTTGAACCCCAGTGAATCAATTAAAATGGATTGAACGCTACCAAAAGATATCTTTAGGATCTCAGCTATATGTTTTATAGTCATTCTTCTGTCTTCCAAAACCAGATTCTCAACCTTTTTGACATTTTCTTCTGTAACGGAGGTTGAAGGCCGCCCAGAACGCGGGTCATCTTTACAGCTTGATCTACCTCTTTTAAATTCAGCCACCCAGTACGCAACCGTAGAATAGGGTACAGCATCACCCCCTAATGTCTGCTGAATGTCCAAAAAAAATTCCTTCGTAGACATTTTTTTCAAACTGAGATATTTTATCACCGCACGTAATTCACTTTTATCCATAATTTTGACTTTTTAGCAACTCGTTGCACAAAAAAATTTATTACATGCGAACGAACTGACAAAAACAAGTGACAGTCTGCATAAATATAGTGTGATAGACACTCTTTAATTTGAATATCGAACTTGATCCATAAAGGTTTCATATCTTCTTCACTTCTAAGAACTTTTTGATTCACCCTGGTATTTTAAGAAGTTATCGGCCCAGCTCATTGGCAATTAGGTTGTTAAAAGTATTGTTGTTACGTAGTAATGAATGGATGTAGAGATTTTTAATACTTTAAGTTTATATGTTTGATTTTGCGAGGAAAACTTAATTAATTTTGTTAAGGAAAATGTAATAAACTTAAGTAAGTTGCTTTGATCTATGGAATGTCCTATACGCCTATGATTGGAGTGGCACTCGGCGTGTATTTGTTTGTGTTATGTGTAGGAATGTATAAGTATCTACTTTGTGGTGAAATGAATAAAAAGAAAAAAATTTAAATGAAAACAAATTAATTAAAAAAAAATATATATATGTATATATATATAATTAGAAATAACAGTAATTGTTATTTCTAATTATATATCAATGAAAATTTAAGAGTTTTGTTTTACTTATCGCGCCACCAGTGCAATACGCTCACTTTGCAAAAGGATTTTGGAAAATTTATTTAGATATGTATTGTGCGACCTAAAACACCCCTGCTCTTGCTGAGACAATATCATTGATACGCTACTCATAGCTTACGTGTGCTGGGTGTAAGTGTACCTAAGTGTCGTTGATCAGAAAATGTCAAAATTCTAAACGACACCAAATTTTTAAATACTTTTCCTGATAATTTTTCATTTTTGCAAAAGTGATAGAGTTCTACCGAAGGTGCGATAATATTATTTAAATCAATGTTGGTAAAATAATATATAGTAATATAGATAAAATGCTTATAACAACGCAAACGGAACTCGGCACACGTACGAGTATAATAACGAAATCTTTTACTGTGGCTTCGACGAAGAGCAGTTATTTCGTCTTTGTCACAATAAACAGATTCCAAATGCAATTACAATTCTAAATCGCGAATAACACGAAGATATTAGTTAAACAATGCGCGCCCACACGTACCACATGTCGCCGGCGCAAGTGGGGTGTTCCTGCTGTAGCGCGGCGCAGGGAAGGGCGAGCGTAATCTAATAGAGCCGTTGCATAAATAAAACGCCCTAGCTTAGGTACGTGATAATCAAACGCTGGCTAAATTTAGTTAAATATTTGCAACACAACTCAAATAAAATTGAGCCGCACGAGTGACGAACTGACTGACGAGTGAACAGTAGGTACGGCTAATTGTGTTACGGGTTCGAACTGCAGAGCAGTTTTCAATTCAATTATAGTTTGTCGTTGCCAAACATAGAATAATTTATTTTAGAGATTATTTTAGCTTAATTTAGTTCTCGCTATCTTGTATTACCTTTAAAAAGTATCGATTGTAGGTGGAAAACACACTGAATTTGTCTGCCAAGTCGTTTCATACTATTTTTAAACAATCTAAATATTTGTTTAGTCTGGTAAGGAGCTTATCTATACCTATGGACTAAAGGATCCAAACTCCAAATTGTGACCGAAATCTGAAAAATTTTAGTGTTTCATCATGTTTTACATTTTTTTAAATAAAATAATGCCTCTCTTGGAACATGAAAATAAGATAGTGATATTTTATTAAGGGTCAAAAAGTACTTTTATCTCATTATCTTTTTAATATAGTTTCTAAAGTATCACCGAAATAAATATTCTCATTGACTTGGACTATTGGCTATTGGTTGAAGGCTGAATTGAAGGCGTTGAATGTAAAAAAAGTCAGTGAATTAATATTATTTTAAATATTTTTTTGCAGAAGTAAGAAAATATAAAACCGGAAACATACACAAACGTATTATGTTAGATATGATTTTTTTGTTTAATTAAATACGCATACCTAGTTGTGGAGCTTGAGCTATTCGATTCGAAGAGAGACGAATTTGTACATATTTTTTTATCAATGCCAAGTTTACGCTTAATTCTAGAGGAAAACTGGGCATTATTCCGATAATAGATGTTATCTTCAATTATATTAATAGTCAAATCTCGTATCACTTTAAGGAAAATTGTAATATTTTATGGAATATTTGAATGTGCTCAATGTTTTTTTATAATGCTTCAATAGCATGTTATTGTTTTGCGAGCTTCGACGCTATACTTACCGACGGTTTTATCGTCCTCTGTATACTTACAAGGGAAATAAAGATTTCTGATTATTATTCTTTGATAATAATATATAAGGAGACGAGCTAGAGTATCTATCTCCAAACGGCCTGCAACCGGCCGGCTTTGGGCCCATGCAATGCCTCATGGCTTTGGGCATTCGCTAATCCATAGACTAGGTAACTAAAACACGCGATTTATACTTCATGGCTTTTTCATTTATGAGCAATAGTTCGACTGGATTTCGATATTGTCATTTATTTAGAACCAACTATCCATCGGTTACAAGGCAAATGATTAACCAAGCTATCATTGAGCCCATCTATGTACATATGTATCTAGGTATAGTCTAGGTCCAAACTCCAAACGACAATATATTATCCCTTTATATGGCAGAAACAACCGGAAGTGAGGTTTTGGGAGAAAACAAAACGAAATTTAGGTATGGTAATAAGTATATTTTTATATGATTTTCTGATTCTTTTCAACTCGGAAAATTGCTGGAAAATATTAATGGCACGTATACTGCCTCTACCCTAAAAAGGATTAAGACTTTTAACTTAACAGGAGAGTTGTTTTAATAGTCTCATCTAATCATACTTCAAAAGCAAACAAATATGGAAACAGCAATATTGTACCGCTACACCATAAATATCATCGAATGACACCGCTTCGGGCGTGGATATCATTGACGGCCCTCGACTTCATCCACTCAATACTGACACAATATAATAGTTGCAGCCGGCGATCAAATAATAACAAACAATGGTGTTCAACATTAACGTTTAGCGACGCTCAGACACCCCAAAACAAATTCATCGCAATAAAAGTCGGGCCCAAACCGCAACCGCACATATGGTTGCAGCCCCTCGCCGAGATACTTGTCACCTATCAAACATCCTAACAAATTTCTCAAGAGCCCCATTCATCTGAGAGAATAGAGCCCGGTGGCTTTGTTCACGTCTTCAGCTGATATGGATACACTTTTTATGACAGTTTTTCTGAGCGAGCGAGCTACTCCCGTATAATAACGTTGTTTGAGTGTATTTAACGCGTCATTTACAACTGTTTGTTCTCTCGCTGGAAATTATGCTAATGAGTTACCTTTTCACGATGTCACGTTTTTGTTGATAGCCTCCACCTCCGAGAGACGCACCGTTTGGAAACTGGGTCTTTAAATGAAGGTATATTCATTAAGGGACATTAATTAATTTTGTCAATAATCGCAAACTTTAGTATAATATGCAACGATAAAAATCATTTATACTATTCATTAAAGTATGGTTAAAAAATTAAATTATGTTAATATAAGTAAGTGTGCAGCGTAGCGAATCCCCGATGTATGACAATTTGAGGGGCGGGATTATGGTCTTGGTACCGCGCTTCGTTTAACGTGTTATTAATTTTATACGTGTAACAGTAAAGCTAGTATGTTTGAATGTAGGGTTGGAAATTTTATTTTCATCTTAGAATAACAGTTTCTCTGAATCTAACTTTATTACAATTTAAATTCACTTCATGCCAATGTTAAGCGGGAGTAGAATAACAACCGTGTTACAGTTATCTCGGAGGCCGGGGCTCAGGCGCCGTGTCAGCCCAACCCATAAACAATAAATATCGTTGCTAATTTAACTTGAAAATACAGATATTATTGAGCTATTTCTAGAACAACATCTGACACATAACACCAATAATTTATACAAAATTTATCACCACCTAAAGTATTCAATCCAATCTGTAATAAATCTGACAAGCTTGGCGAATAGCATTTACGACTATAACAGTATCTCCGCGGCCGCGTTATTGATACACAATCGAGTTCCCGTCTTAACAAACGCCGCCGCATGTCAATAGTAATTAATATGCAAAATCGTCATCTTTATATGCAAATCGTATAAAACTAGATCAAGATCTGTCCAATTTTTCAAATTTCGGGTCAATAAATATCGGAGCTTTAATAGCTATTCGATGGAGCGTAGTGAATTATGTCTACGGTGACTTCATAATCGGCAAATGGGCAGATAATGCGGGGCTTGGCGGGGTGCCGGCCGGTGCCCGCTGGCGTGACGTGGCGTGACGCTGGGTTAGAGCGCCGTCACGCTGTCACGCCAGCCGGTCGCGGCCGCAAAGGTGCGCGGCGCCTACGCCATTGTCACCCATTGTCATTGGCTTACGTTCGCAAATCCGATTTATATTTGAATATAATTGACTTTCGGCCCGGTATCAGGTACGAAGCTTGTACTCCTTTGTAAGCGGCTCATCTCACTGGCATTTTTATCGTCTGAACATGATAAATGTGTTTTGGAGATTAAGCTCGGTTCATTCCGAGGCTCGAGCCGATGTTAGAGCGTTTCGAGTGATTTGTATTTGTAATTCGATCATGTAATAATCTCCGTGCAGTGTGCTTAAAGACGTGGCTGACCTTGGATCCTCGAGCTTACGCGAATTGATGAGAGCTTTTTATGGGAATGTCGTGTAGTTCTTAAGACCGTTAAAAATGTATAATATTAATTACTTTAGTAATCACTGAGAATGGCAGGTTATAGCATAATTTATAAAACATGAGTAACTATGTATTTCTCTTGTATTTCGTGTGTCTGGTAACTTGTAAATTATTTACGACTTAATTGAATTTAATTGTAGTTTTAGTTACGTAAGAATAATATTAAATGCAATAAATAAATAATTCTTGGAATGCTTTCACAGTTACCTAAGTGTATTTTGCCTGTACATAAGCAAAGATTTATTAGTCAATATAAGTGAGAAATTGATGCTGGATTCTTGTATTCAGAGCGTTGTAAGTTGTTTGCCACACATACTGAATTTCTTAATGTTAATTTTATTTCAGCTAATGATATACTTAAGTAGATACTACACACGTATAAAAATGATACATATTCGCTAGATAAACATGCTCGACAATAGATCACAAACGAGTCGCGTTTTTCCCTCGCATTATCATAACAGTAGTCAATCTCGCAAATTGACGGCTCCTTCGCGACATGAATTCAACATTTTGTAAGAAATCGTTCAAGACTTATAAAAATTCAAATCGAATAGAAACTCGGCTGTTTGTTTTGTCTCTTGATTTATGGTCTGATATAGGATGAGATGTATTTTAAAGTAACAAAAGCGAATCGGAAATAAATAATACGTGTGTGTCAGCGATCGGTGAGGCGGGCACAAAGCGAGGCACCCCGCGGGCTGCGCCGATGCCGGTCAACGTATAATGGGAACGTTTCACACCATTCAAGCATCGATCTTCAGTTTTTTTGGTCACCGAGAGCATTCGTCACCGAGCGATCGTGCGTGAGGCTGTTTATTGATAATTATGGTTAAGCTTGCTCACACCGGAGATACCATCCTTTGCCTTATCATGGTGCCGTAATGATATTCATATTCTATTCATCAAAAACTTTTGTGTAAAACCTAGTTTAGATATCCAAGAAGTTTCTAAATGAAACTATTCTATTGTGTTTTGGAAATGGACCATTATTCAGTCGGATATGCACACACGTAAGTAGATAGATACCTACTTGCGTCTTGGTTAATACTTTCCATATATATTCTATATATATCTATTCTTCTATACATCAAAATTATAGTTACGAGTATCTCGAAAGTTCCTTTTATTAAGGTAACGGTATTGGTCTAGACGGCAGCGGAGGTAGATCATAGCATCGTGGTTATATAATAAGATAATTCAAAAATATTTGTTAAACGGTTTGGAGAAACTTACAAATCTTAAAAACGTTTGAAGAGAAATGCTCCGTAAAAGTTTGTTAACAATCCGTAAACTTTTCCACAATAAGTAGGTAGGTATAATTGCCACTTTATTTTTTATATTAGAGGAGGCAAACGGGCAGGCGGCTCACCTGATGGTAAGTGACTACCACCGCCCATGGACATCCGCAACACCAGGGGTCTTGAGGACGCGTTGCCGGCCTTTAAGATAAGTATATGCTCGTTTCTTGAAGGTTACCAAGTCGTATCGGTTCGGAAAAACCGCCGGCGAGAGCTGGCTTATACTTATTCTTACTTATTGTTGATAAACCCCAATGATACGACAATGTAAATGATTTTGTAAATTCACAATCGACTACCATAAGCTGGTCATACCTTCCTATATCAAGAAAGCCTGTATTCATTGTTCCGGAATGAACAAAGGTCAATGCTAAAATGTATAGTACGAGTATATTATCTAGTAAGCTAAAATTACAAAGTAATATTTTATTTTATGGTTGGAATCTGTAAAAATAATTTCATGCAAAAATATCTTCATAATAGCTTTCTTTATAGCAATCTATGGAAAGTACATTAAAAGAAATAATTAAGAATTAAAATATTATTGTGCGAAAAAGCTAGTTTCACATAAACCTTAACTTTGATAACGAGATTCTGTCTAAGCAGAACGAACGATGCACTGTATTGGCTTGCGATTGAGAGTGCTTTGTGGTGGGGTGTCGTGTTGCCGGCGGGCGGGGCTGGGCGTGGCGCGCGTGACGTCAGCGCCCCTGTGCGCGCCCTACACCTGAGACGATATGGCACTGAGCAGATTGCAGCGATCGCGATAATACACGATAAGCGGCACACAAATACACAGTCAATGTGAAAATGGCGGCGCTGAAATAATATAACTCATGATTTTTTTCTTAAAGAATCTCTCTTGATTTTTTTTTAAAAGTTATACTCTTATTGAATTTATTCTATAATTTATTAAACAATAAGTATACATGAAATAATCTACGAAAATGCATCAAAGATTTACACCCGCATCGTTCTCTTAAAATACGCAATAGGTAGGTTTACAAAACCTACACTTCTTTACATAACCTATACCTGGGTAGTATAGATTTAACTTGGCTTCCTTTCCATGGCCCATTCTGAAGATGTGATGAAGCGGGAGGCTGGCCAGGATTGGAGGTAACTCTCCCCTGCGCCAGACGTGACTAGTCTTCGGATTCAACCACCGGGGTTGTCCCCATTATGACGGATTGAAAGGTGAGGGGTTTTAGTGGGTAGGTAGTTCCTTAGTGGCTGCTTGGGGCAGAGGGCATATCTCTGGTCATATCAGGTCAAATTATTAGGTTGTACCCTCTACCTGTATCCTCGTAGGTAGGTACCTACTACCCCGCCGCAGCGGCTAGGCTTGACTTGATATTTTTAGACGGAAATCGAAATACGAATAACGCTTAGGGTTTATTTTTAAAAAAAGATTTTGAATTGAATGAAAAACTTACAAAAAATTGTCTCCGTTAAAAGAATGTACCTAGGGGTACAACTGTTATAAGAATTAGTAAGTTGAATTAACTGGATAAACGAAGTTATCAATCAATAATTAATCATTTTTTTATAAAAATCTTTAAATAAAAAGTTAAATCAATACTTATCAAAAATAAATACCTATAAGGATTTCATAAGTTACATTGTATATGCCCCTGATGAACATACATATATAATATTTCCATACCGTGGGGAACTCTAGGTAGAGTTAGCACTTTACACTGGATATAGTCGCTGAAAAAATTGAACGTCTCAATCGTAAAATAGTTATTAATAACTAGTGGACCCCGCAGACGTTGTTCTGCCACAATTTTGGCTTCGAAATTATATAATTATTCTTAAATTATATTCAAATTTACCCATTTGCCCACTTTTTTATATAATTGTCTAATATGTCACTGATTTGCAGTGGACATCTGTTATTCTAAAAAAGCTAAGAATGCATGACGTGTGACCTGTCAAGATGGCGGAGTTCCGAACCTAATTTATTTTAAAATTAATTTTTGAATTTTTCCGATATTTTAATAGCTATTCTTTTATTCGGTATATAGAGGAATCCAACAAATAAGATATCATTAAAATCGGTACAGCCGTTCTTGAGTTATAAACGGTGTAACTAACACAACTTTCTTTTATATATATAGATGAGTAAAGTTATGGAGCGAGTTCATGAGGTTCTTAATCTAGGAATAACATTTGAAGAGAATTTTAGATTCGAGAAATCGTCAAGTTGTATGATGCTTTAGTCCTTTCTAAATTTAATTATAATGACACTACCTGTGGTCCTAAACTACGTGCCCGCACTAAAAGTGTTATAGGTACTACGAGTGCAAAATACCTGCGCCCGGTTTTGTTAGAATATTCCATACAGAAATCATGTTAGTCCGTATCTTAGAGAAGCCAATATACTGATAATAGAATATAATAATTAGAATCAAAGGTGTACTCGCTTATTTGAAATCTCGGTTCATTTTCAACATTGTAGCCTCAACAAACTCAACTCTTACAATAATTCTTTCGATTTCAAACAAGGCTTAGAAAGCACAAAGGCACACATTCAAAATATTTTAATTATCTCAACAAGAATATAAAATAGAGTCGGAACCGTTGGCTCGGACCATTACACGAAATAGAGGTCTCCATCGGGTCGGTTCATAGGGTATTAAGTAATAAACAGTCAATAAACTGGCCGTCGGCTCGTCCGCGTCTCTCCGCCGGCCGGCCGGCTAATTACCGACAATTAGGAGCGATGTTCCCGTACCCCGTCGAGATCCAGCCATTACACTATTTATTGCATATGAGAAACAAAAAATATTTTACTTTTCGAAAGTGATTGGTTTTTATATCACTCTATTTCTAGGTCAACCTTTTTTGGTCTCGAAAATCATTCTGTCTTCTTATGTAACATTGTTTTAGTCTACAGAAATGTTAAGCCTAAGACCAAGACTCGTACATTATGTTAAAAATAAACTTCAAAATAGCCCCAATTATTAATCTAATAAGTTCTTAGAAGTTCATATTTCAGTATATTATCAGATTATTGTAAATTGAATAAATGTATTCATTCCATTCAGGTGCACTGACGCTGAGAAGATTTTAATAAATGTAATGTAAATATTGCGCAAATCCCAGATATTTCGCTATATATTTGTCATATCCGCATAACAATTGATAGCTGGACGTTGCAAGGCTATATCGTTTACGAAGACAGTTAAAGCTAACAGCGTGTGTCGGAGTGGGGCGGGCGGGCGGCGCGGGCGCATCACAACTGTCATATAACTCTCGCGCTAATAGGAGCGGCTCGCCTTGTGCCAACTATTAATCCCATACGCTATTTACGTTAATGCCCTACAAACTCTTATTGAGGTATAAACTTCGAAATTCTTTTTTTTTAACAGCCGAAGGCGCCAGTTGCGCCTAAATATTAATAACGCTAGTTCTATTCCTCGGTTTTAATTGCGTTTGGCTGGGAAGTAGTAAATTAGGCGGCCGCTTTAATATGCATAGCGTTCTCAAACAAAATTGTAAACTAATTAAAAGTTATATAATCGTATGGAGTATGGGGCCCTGGCGCCGCGGACGAGAGAGATATCGATACATTCGCGGATGGAACGAATCAACTCGCACGCACTCTTCAATAATAATACTTCCATACTTCTGTTATTTATATTATGCATTCATATAATATATTTCTTCCGTCACATACATCCTCTATCACACAGTCTCATCTGTGACACAAGAAAATAAATCATAAACGATACGATTTCCTTTAAATTTACAAAGACTATATAATCAGATGTTGACTTATTTTATACATCGATCATTCCAGAAATCCATTGGCTGTAAGATAAACGTGGTTTTTCCGTGTAAGTACTGCGGTTACGGTTCATAGATACTAGATAGACATTATATGGTTGGAATTTGGATTTCTCTCACTCGTTTATCGAAGCAACCAGACTTCGGGAACACGTCATGTTTATAAAAATACGTTGCTCCAGCGGGATTTGAGCCCGCGTCACCCATCGGAACGCAAGGAACACGCGAAAACCGTTTTTAATAACCCTTAAGAGAACACCAGATTAACTTACTTTTTGAAAAGGGAGAGTTTAGGTTTACCTACTAGACATGAGGTAGGTATTATTTCAGTGGAGTATCTTGACCAACCCATATAGAAAATAAAAATGGGTTTCTATTAATAATGCTTCTCTGACAAAGTATTTTATAATTCGATTATCATTATTAGTTCGGGATCATATTATACATATGTATATATTATTTTAAATATTTGCTAAAGCACATAAAAATTGGCCAGTAATTTATAGTATTTATTAGTAGGAACTTATAACACTACACTTTAAAAGTTTATTAAGATCATATTGGATAATTAAAGCTTGTCGATGGCTGCGAAGTTGACTAATAACGAGCGATATCGATAATGGAGTGGATCGCAACGAGAACATCGCGCGGCAGGTGTGAGGTGCGCGCCGCTAGTGATGTGTTGGCGATTTATCGATATCTATTATTTTCATGAAAACTGACCATATTGATTTAAATCGATTTCTGCATCGAACATTATTGTTTAAACATTCTATAGAACTATAAAGTTAGATAATTAATTTGTAAACCATCGCGTATATAATTTTTAATATCTATTCTCGTGAGTATTATTTATTAAAAAGTAGTTATAAAAACCCAAAGAGCTTCCATTTTTTGAAAAAATTATATATAGTAATTTCAAGATTTAATATCCGTCTGCACTTACATGAAAATTATCCCGAAAACTTAGCATCGAAGAACTTTTTTATCGATATCGATAAATGGGACCGATTGTGCGGTGATATCAGTGTCAACTCCGCGGGGCGCCGCTCGTGCCCACCTCGTCCGCTCCCCGCCCTCTTCACCCCGCTATTTGTACATAAATACCACCCATTGTCTACACAAACATACCTAAAGTATTGTTTGCTACAACCAGCCTAACGCCCCGCTGTTTCGTTATTCTTCTCAGAATAAGGGAATCCCGGCCCGGTGGTCGATGCTAGCGTTATAAAATTAATGATTGCTTTAATGCGAGCAGACAAACGAGGCGTTAATGCCGTTTATACAAAATGCAAGAGCATCGATATGATTGACTATTGCACAGCACTACACAACTGTATAATGAATTTTTAAGCAATGTCTTTCAAGTTTTTATAAACTTTACAAGTAGGTATATATAATATAAATAAATGACCAAAAGCTGTGACTGTGACTGGGGGTAAATAGCGCTGTCTCAGCCTTATATAAATATTGTAAAACAATATACCTACATTTATCTATAGCAATATATTTAAATACCCAAAACTATTATCAAATCTAGTGCTTTAGACACGGCCTAAGAGCATATAGTCTATATTAAGATTGATGCTGAAAAGTTCAGAGAAAGAGGTCAAGAGAGAGAGGTTAAGGGTAAAAAACGGTTTATCTCGTTTTCCGGCAAAACTACAAGTTCTATGGAAAAAAGTCAAGTGGCAATGTTGTAGGTAATAAAAATACATATCTACAACTTTTGTATTTAAGCTTTTTTTACATAACCTCAAAATTTATGTGAAAAATTGAAAAAAACAAGTTTTTGGTTTTTTATTTTTATCTTATATACTACAGTAATACGTATCTATAGTCTGCAATAAATGAATTGATTTGATTACAATCGACGCTCATAAGATTGGCAGCACAGGTACCTACCACAGGTAGACGTGAACCTCTAAGGGGGTGAACTTTGGAGGTTGATTTCACCCCTTAAAAATGTTATTCCACCGATAAAAAAATACGTGTAGATTTTGACGAAGAATAACCTTTCCTTGTAAGAATACTGTAATGCTTGTGAAGCTGTCATGAAAAAGCAGGAATCCAACTACATATTTTTAAATAGGTACTTTTATTTCCTTGGTGGAGCCGTGAGTGGATTTCTCCTTCGTCAGACTCCAATTTTCTCTGTTTTGCCCTGTAAGACGTCCATTTATATTACATTTCTCACAATTACCTATGTTTAAAAAGTAGATTTTAGGTTATGTGCATACTTAATCGTTTACTGCAGCTTATAGCGATCAAAAATTTGATAGGATCGAAGATTAATGGCATAATGCCTCTGGGAAGGGCATAACATAACGTGCTGTCACATAATACAGTTTCTCACACGTTTTACATATTTGAAGCCGCCGACAGTTATTGTGAGGCCGCTGTATTTGTTCATGCTTAGTCGAATTTTCCAAATAACAGGCTTTATTTGCTCACAATGTTGTTTGATCAATATTCAATGAGAGTTGCGACAACACAAATATAAACCTTACATGTACGGAATAATGTCCTGATTTCTTTAAAAAAAAACAATTTTATTTAAAAAACTGAAATAATTGACACAAGTGACTGCCTTGCTGTCCCACTGTGCAAACACAGCTTGAGTTATTGTAAAGTTAACTCTATTCCTATAATGTTTTAGGATTCTCTATTGATTTATATGTGTGTGGAGATGTGTAGTTGTGAAGGAACATATCATTTAGTAATAAAGATGTCAGAAGGCCGTAGTTTGTGTTTCACACTGACTGCGAGACGCGACCCACATTCTTTGTTTTACAGATGTTTCGAAATTCCTTTGATTCCAATGTTTTACAAGAGACATTTCCCATGTTTCCCAAATCTGTACTGCTTCTTCCACATTCGACCTTACGATAAATAACCATGTACAAAAAAAGCCACAGCCATCTAACTAAGAATAACTATAGAAAATACAGTAAAATTCCATATTCACTAAACTGGCCAGTCCTCAGTTACATCTCGCCTGATCAAAGCCTCTGTAAAAGCCACAAGGTATTGTAAAAAAATGATCATTAATTTAGAGATTACGATTGTGAGGTGTAAATGTAGCAGCGTTGTGCGTTTTTAAGCGGCCATAAAATATTAAAGACACAAATTGATAAATTACACGCAGGACATATAATATAATCCTCTCAAATGATGTCCGTCGTATGCAGTTTTACGCCAATGTGTTCACACGCCAAAACAAATCTAACTATCGCTTTCAGCTTAACTTAATTTTGACATTTAACTTGAGTAACAATCAAGTTTTTTTATCGGTGCTTCTAAAATATAAAAATAATTCTCCTTGATAATTTTGACATAAAAAATGTATTTATTAATGTAAGGCAATACGTCTATATATTTTAAAATATTTTTTTATTAATATCTTAACATTATAATAATATATGGGAAAATCGTTCAATAGTATTATTTTTGACTTTGATTTGAGTATTGAGCCTTAACCTAGCCTAGTCCAAAATACACGAAACCTGTATTATGTATTTATACGCGAAAACTGTATCCAATAAAAAATCGGTAAATTCTTTCTAAACAAATGTTTCACTCCGCGATCGAGCTACTATCTAAAATTGAATCGTATGACGCATATAAAACTGATTCCATATTATGTACATATGAAGTCCGGATTCATCGAAACTCGAAAGCCTCTCGATCGCGCCGAGCGCCGAGCGCCGAGCGCCTGTTTGAGCACTCGAAGCAGATCGAAGGTGCGGAGCGCATGATTAACGGCCTCCATTGTCAGAGCTGTTAAACCCATTTGTAAGCTACACCTTGTATTCTAATAATAATTTTATAATGAAAAATGTTTGAGCCCCCTGATAAATAATGGTTGTTATGTATTATGCTAATGTCTTGTAAGGATTTCTTTAAGCTCCGCCGAACGGTTGGTTTATAATGGTTTATGTATGTTTCTGTTTGTGTTGCCAATAGATTTTTAACCGACTTTCATCATCAAAATGAAACAAATTCGACGCGTACGGTGGTTTGTAACTGTATATTTCTGTAAAATATGTAGACGCTGATAAGCAATAAGTAGTGTCAACCCACATGGTTGCCATTTTGAGTAAATTGAGTTTGAAGTTTCAATTAGGTTTTATTAAAATTATTTTACCAAATAACAGAAATCATAGATTTTTTTTATTATTATTATTACACTTATTGGATATCGTTTATCTTGGTAGCAATCAAAGTATAGAATATAGTGCATTATTGTTAAATATTCTAAACATGTTAGGGTTTCGGGCCCACTAGGTTTTTTCAATATTTTTAGAGATTTATAACTTTTTAAAAAATGTATTCCATCTCATAAGAAAGCGATTGGTATCAAAGTATAAAAATTAAAAATGTATATTATAATTATGTGCGTTGACACTGTTTTGCTTATCAGCATCCATGTAAGGATTCCTATGATTTCATTTTCATTACTTAAATAAAATTTATGGTGTTTAGACAAAAAGTCACGATGTTATAAACACTTTTGAATACAAAAAACCTTACAAACGGAAACTCTTTTAATGAGTAAATATTTCCATCTAATAGTCAATAGGTACATACAAAAGTCGGTTATTAAATCTGATGAGACGTTGTAGAGAACTAGAGTGCTACTCCTTAAAATACAACAGCTGAGCAAGGGAAGATTTATGAAGTAGTAAACAAAAGAAAAAAACATACGCATCGAATTTATAACATACATCTTTTTCTAACTCCCCCTGAGATGTTCATGTACTTTTATTATACAGTTTTAAAGAAAATTGTACTTTCGTTTTTAGTTTTTCATAATTTAGTTCTCGCTTCCTTTGTTTTTGTAACTTGATCTAAATGGAGTTTGGCCTAGTTTATTTTTTGATACATATACCTACATCCAACTTTTTGTGCTTAATTAAAATAATTTTACCGGGTTAAAACCGATTTATTCATTACATTATTTATGTTTTTCAGTCTAGGTGTTTATAATCCAGTTTATAAACACCTCCATCTTGCAAAGACAAATACTTTTAATTGTTCTCGAGAACTGTTGATTCCTCTTATGCAGCTTGAAAACTGTATTAGTAGAAGCTCGTTTTAAGATTCTTCCAATCCTGTCTGTAACACCCTTTACATTTGTACTGTTTGTGGCTTATTCCTGTGTCGGTGATACTGTGGAGGCGCCCACAGATTATTGTCATGGAGTACTCTTTTAATAAGCTGCTTAAATATATAATTAATATAGCGCGTATTAATCCGGTTAAATGTTTATTAAAATATGTTATACACGCGTTAATGTAATCTATGATACTTACTAGTCACAGCTACAAGATTAAACGGTCGAAAATATGGAAAACAATTAATAATAAAGGCATAATGCATCCCAACCCTCTCGTGGTGTGTCGAGATTCCAGCGGGTGAAATATGTAATGTTTTCTTTGGGGTTTTTTGTATTCTTTGTGTGCGTCCGTCTGTCCGTCACTATCGAGCACTATTAATGCATCTGTTTGATGATTTATCACTAGAGTAAAAGATAGTCGTGTAGGTTGAGAGATAGGATCAATTTCCGACACTTTTATACCGTAAATACCACTCTAAAACAGAACTCATCCACCGACAGTAGTAAATCACTCGCTCGCTGTGTAAATCGATTTATAGTTTCATCCGAAAATTGAAACAGGATAATCAAATCTTATATACTTTAAATTCTTCAAACAAACATTTAAATGAAATATCTTTTACCGTTATAAAATGTGATATATTCATAAAATTATCTATCGAAATGTTTCTACCAATGCTTTTTAGTACGGGCAGACTGTTACGCCTAGCCCTCGACCTTGTTGTTTGGGAATCCGGTAAAGTTTATTTCATTTAAAAAATCACTAAACAGCACTATTGAGTCAACAATTTTGGAGTTTGGACTATTGCTTTTACAAATAGGAGACGGCTCGATGTTTAACACAACATTTAAATTTCAAACAATAATATTCCAACAGTAAACCTTATCTGCCATCTTGCAAAAAGCATTTCCATATTGACATTGACTGATAAGTTACCCATTGCTTGACTAATGATATACCTATATTTTTTTATATATTTGATTTATTGGAAATCTCAAAGAAATACCTTTGCCATCATGACGATGTCATGTCCACCAGTTAAGTATATAACGAGTATGTATATTGTTATAAGTCTATCAGTAATGATATGTATGTAATTAACTTACTCCAGTATACAGTCGCTTATAACTGAGCTACACTGCACAGACCTTACTCTAGTGTAAAGGTGCATCTGTTTGATGATATATCATCGATCAGCGTGGGTACAGCACACAGGCGCGCGGACGTGTGTCTTGCACCTCCGTTACTTATAATCTTATGTGTCGTAACCGACTTCCCAAAATATGGTTAAATCTCAGCAGTATAATGCAGAAAATATCATCTATTTTGTAGGAAAACAATGTAACTGCTCCAATGGCAATTCGATATTAAGTACAATTAAGTTTTTGAAGAAAATGCATTCATGTATAAAAATGCCAATTCTGGAAAGACCTCAAAGTTATTAATGATATAATTGTAACAGGTTTGGTGGTAATCATATTTCCACCGAATGATTTTAATGATCATGTATTTATCGTTCCGACATTAAAAATGACTTGGATAGTTGGTTTTCTAAAATAATTATATACATATATATTATATATAGATCGAATGATTTTTTACGTATTCATGACTTTGTCAAGTAATTGAATTTTACTATGATCTAAAACAACAACGCTTCAGAATTGAAATGGGACTCACCAAAGTTAATAAATATAACATGCTGATTATTTTATAGATATCGTTTACATAGTAGTAACACGTAGGTAATAAAGCAAAAAGATAAACACGGCAATACCTTGCCGGGATTGTAGAATCCTTAATACCTCATTAATTTTATTCTTTCTTCACAGAACGTCATAAACACGGGACGGGTCGTCTTTAGCAAGCGGCTATTGTTAAAGTAGTTGATTGATTTCCAATTAAGAAATGGATACATACATACATCGTTACCTAATCAGAAAGACCGACTCTAAAAGACAGTTCTCAAGTGTATACATATAAAGGCTAAATGTACTTTAAATTTATTGGAAAACAGTTTTTCTAATTTCCATTATCTAAACAATTTTCCAATAGGCTCGGCTAACATACGTATAATAAAAAGTGACGTTAATATAGTTATAGGTAATGTTTGAGGAACCCTAAATTAAGAAATGGTATCGTCACGCAGGCACAATGCTGCCGCTCTTGTTTATATAATAAACAGCCCAATCCTGCCCGTTGTGTTAGCATTAGAGAGGGGGGGGAGGGAGGGGGAGCGACCAGGCGACCTGTCAGCCCATAGTCCCATACTGTTAGCGAGGGCCGCGTAACTCATCGCTATTCACGTTAAGTTGAGCAAAGTCTATATTGTATTTGGATGGGTGTTAAGAAAGTCGTTGATTTTTTTGCAAATCCAGACTTCACTTTATACATTTTTTGAAGAGGAGCAAATATTGCTGCGGTACATACTTACCTACTGAAATTATACATTTTTTATAATGTAGTTAAATAGTTGTATTGTTTTAGTCCTGTATTCCGACTTCTTTAATTACATTACATGCAAAGTTTGGAAAGATCCTGAGAGAAGCATCAATTTAGAATCAAAAAGTGTGTTTATTAGTTAATAAAAGCGCTAGATTTGGCCTAAACTTCAAAAGAGGAAGAATACGTATTACATTCACAATGACAAGAAATAATTTAAAAAAAACGTATTTAATTACTTTGCTTTACGAAACTCTACCGCTAATCTCTACATTACAAGATGTTATACCATTTTCCTAAAATTCAAACTTTAACTGAATAATAATATAGTTACCATTTACGAAATAAAGGACTGTAGAGTTTGCAAAATAATAATAAACATTACGATATTTATTATACGTGGGACATGTAAAATATGAGTAAATCAACTTTGTTTTATTTATCAATCTACCATATGATTCCTGTGAAAACAATGTGAATATCTCGCGTTTCTCAGCGAGGCGTCGGGGTGCAGAGGTCAAGACTCAACTTAACCCATCAGGATCAATACTCAAAGAAGACATTCGCATCGGAAGATACATTCGGATCATTAATATCGTCTTTGAGCCGGTGGCAGCGCCGCAGGGCTCCTCTACACCTAACTAACACATTAGCCAGCAAAGCGGCCGCCGCCATAACTCTCCCAGATCGAATAACTTTAGGAAAACGTATCGAATCGACGACAGGCGACACTGTTTCGATTTATCGCCCGCACCCGATCGGTAATCGGATTTTACGTCGGGACTTCTCATATCGATTTTTAGGATTAACGTTTTGCGGTCGATGCAATTTTTAGTCAATGAACAAATAAATCACTAACAAAAAGCAAAATTATATCATACATCGATATAGGAAATGTATTTCTTATTCAGTAGTTTTAGGATAAAGTTTACAAAAAAAATTGGTATATGACCGTATATATTATATACTTTTAAAAGTTATAACGGTACTAACTATAATAATATCTTACGAAAACGTTCGAAATTCTTTGATGACTCCGGTTGGCGGGTCTTTATAGCGCATTGTTTATAAATTAGTAAGTAGTAATAACTGGGATCTCACAAGTGAACTCGTTGAAGTCTTTTAGTAGATACATTGTTTCTAATCTTCTAATTATCAAGAAACGCCAATTACATCAAATCTTATAATCTCTCATTATTTTGTCACTGAATAAGAAATCAGTTTATGTTTTTCCCTAGCTTTTAAAAAGGAGGATTATATAATAGTCATAATGTTTAATATGCATAAAATTAAGATAATAATTACGTTTAATGTAATAATTGTATTGAATATGGAAAAGCAGGATTGTGACGATTTAGGTTTAACTACAACTAAAGATTTGAACAACAATGAAGACACAAAATTAAATAATCTAATATTGTCTTTCATTAATGCGAGTAGTTACGACACATTCCAATGAATTACTTTTACGATATTGAATCGCGTTTTAATTATTATATACGTTTAAGGTTGGAATAAATGATACAATGAATTAATCAATTTTAATATCATAAAAGTATATTATAATAAATATTATGTTATTTCACTTTCTTTAAAGTTTCAATGTCCAGAATTAAAGTAAAATGACTTAAAATTTCATTCATAAAAACTTGATTAAAGAGATTCTCAGAAAATTATTGACGAAGGTTCAATGTCTTATTTGCTTCGTTATATCGCGTTGTTTTCAAATAAAATGTCTATATCCGTACGCTAAATATAAATATAATGATGTAGGCATTGAACCTGACCCTAACCTAGTTTAGGCCTCTTTAGATAAATTGTGGACCAACTGCTGAGAATAATTTCATTTCGTTCTATCTAAAGAGATTATTCACTAAGAACCTAATTACTTCCTGTCTTTTATCGACTGCTTTAGGGGAAGAGATTTTCCAAAGTATTTTATACCTACATTTGTGATCAACTGGGACCTGAACGTGCACAATAACGAATATGCGCTCGGAGCGTATCACTGTATACTTAATACTTACAATAATCTATATATATAAAAGAGATTCCCACCTATATAGTCACTCATCACGATATCTCTGGAACCATAAGGCGTAGCGACTTGAAATATGGTAGGAATATTCCTTTCGCCGAGTAGAGGTCAGCTAAGAACGGATTTTACGAAATTCAACCCACAAGGGGGGTTGCAGGGGCAATTGCTAGTAGTACATATTATAATGATGGCAAAGTGTGTTTGTTGTTATTTACTTTTATCTAAAGTGTTTTAAGCCACTGTCATATTACAGGATTAAATATATAACGTTACAGCATTATACATACTTAAAATGAGAATTGGAGCCTTGTTGCCTATGCGACGGGTTTTGATAATAGCCGAAGCTAAAGTTCAGTCTCTTTCGATTATTTTTGTTTTAAAAATATTGTTTAAAACTTTATATAATTTAATATTTAAAAATACTGAGGTTGGAAGTTTATTTTCAATGGCTGCAAAGACATTTTAAAAACGTAGGTTTGAGTGATGAGTTTAACAGGTAAATAATAGCGTATAAATACTTAGTTTAAGCCTACTGTAGGCAATATATTGAATAAAAATGAAAAATAGATTATATTCAAGCTTAATGATATTAGTGTAAAATGCATTTAATCACCGACTAGGCTTCCAAAGACAGAATAATGTTACAACTTTATAAAGCTCTATAAAGGTTGAAACCCTCTATGTAAACCTTCATCGTATGGGTTTACCTTCATAGAATTAATTCACATATCTCACTAGTCGTAAACATACAATGTTAGGATCATAAAGTTGGTGTTTTTGATATTTAACTGGAGAACGTTCGCGTCGGTTCCGCATCATTATTCTTTGTAAATCAAGCCTTGATTGACTTCAACTTAAATTGTATACATAATTTATTATTTAAGAATATTCTTCGCTTTATTTTGCCGTCGATTAGTTAACTTGTACCGAATATATGTCCATTTGTGATAATGTTGTTTTTTATGAAGATATTGTTTAGCGTCTCTTTTTTGTTCATAAGGAGTCCCTAAAAGTAAATATATTGATATGTTCGTAAATTCCTTTAGTAAAAATATAATCTGGTGTAATATAACAAAACAATAGTTCTTGAAACATTTAAATGAAATTGATCATAGCTTCCAATTTAAAAATAGAAATTTTAGATTTGTTCAATTTTCAATCATACATATATAATTAATCAATAACAGATATCATTTTAAAAGTGTATTAAGTATTTTTCCTTTGTTCTTTATATCTTCTCTTTACCTAAGCTTTCAGTTTGAGTTAGTCACCTGATATTTGAATTATAATAATTGAGTTTAATCGATATGTTTAAATCCTATTAAAAAGAAGTGAAATAAATGTGAAAGTTTGTGATGATGTTTGTTACTTACTAACTTAAGCAAAAACTACTAAACGGATATTGATGAAACTTTACTGTATTATTGTTTATACATCAGAGTAATATATAGGATACTAATATAAATTATTACGATAAGTGTCAAGTAAGTCGGAAAATATCCTGCTCTCTGAGATATTTTGACGTGCGGTGCATAAACCGTTAAACGAAAAAAAAGAGTTGGATATCCTATCCGTATCCTACGGGCGTATTGCAGCAAGTAGAAAAGGCCCGAAAACAAATAATAATCGAAGTCGCGGGTAGAAGCTTTGTTTTTGTTTAACATCTATAAACAAAAACAAAGATTGTAGTTGTTTCTAAGACTAATTAAGAGTTAATTAACGTAAAATCTTATTTTAATGTAAGAGAGATACCGACCCGGCGTGGCTGGATAGCGGTCATCAGAGATTTGTAATTCAAATGTAACTAAATTTAGCCGGAGAGACTTCTTCCAGCGCGCCGCGTTCCGTCGCACGGAGGTTACATACTACAGTTTTTTTAACCATTTATTTAGCTAAATATTTCGAAAACCTAATGCCTTTTGTTTAAAATTGACGAAGTTGCATCAATATAATGCTAGAATTTAAAATAGCATATCTAGATTTCTACGGGTTCGCTAGTAGGTAATATCTTTTCGAATCCAACAATTCAATTCAAATAATTAAAATTTTAAACAAAAAATAACAGGATGTATTATAATTACTACTTACCCCAATATAAATTAAATATGTTTCTTAATTTCTTTGTTTTTGATATATTTATATAATAAAAATAAGTTACTGCAATATGTAAGTGTGTTGAAATGTTATTTTATTTTAAGTGGAGTAAATGTTATAGCTTGATGTGTCTAATAAAATATATTTAAAATTGTTTTACCTCAACCCTTACTTCATAAGAATGTGATTGTAAACAATATCCGTACTTTCGTAACTTACTTACTTACCTACCTGCGCATTCCATTTGCAAATATAAAATAATACAATATTCTACACTAAACAAATTATATAAACTTGAGATAAATTATAATCAAAATACCGGAGAAAATATTTGTATAAAAGGAGAAACGACTGCGATGGCTACAAATCACAAAATCTATTCTATTTAAAATTGTCTTTTCATTACTAATTTTCATTTTAGTTTCATTTTAACGTCATTTCTGTATTATATAATAATAGTAATTCACCCAGGCACGAACGATCTTCTTATAATTAATATTCCAATAAGAATTTTTTAAATATAGGTAGGTAAATAATTAATTTCAAATATGTAATGTCATATTTATTTATTTTTGTGACATTAATTATTTATCTTTACCAGCTTTACCTATATTAACTTAAAAACAAAATCAAAATTTTGGTAAAATAACTTTTTTACATTGAAATGCCTAACTACAAGAACTTTGTACCTATTACGTCACTTCAATTCCAATGGTGCGATACCTACCTACCTACCTATATGGTATTGAGAAATCACTCGGGATATAAATTCCAGATAGATAGTAGGGTAATTTAGCCGGTTTCCCGTCCAGTAGGGTTATTCACGATCATTCGAAAACTTTCCGTTCCGATATTACAAGATTTCGTACCGATATATCAAGCTTTCTATCATTTTATACTAAGATTCTAATCGGAAACTCCCGAAGAATGCCGATGCTCAATCCTATGGGAATTGTGAATACCATTTTCATATCCGGTAAATACGAAAAAACTTTCAGTGGGAGAGCGTAGCTTTCCGGGCGGATCGATTTCGAATGATCGTGAATAGCCCTACAGGTCCTGTTTTCGTCCACTAACGCGGATCTTGTAAAACATTTACGTAGAATAACATTATAAAAATAGTCAACCGCGCAAATTTGGTCTCGTTAGGGACCCTAAAGTCAAATCTGCATGTCTATTAAATCAAAATATTTATTTACTAGTTGAGACTCGAACAAAAGCTACTTCTAACTGAAGCTTGTTTCCGAGCTACAAACATGTCATCATAAATGTAAAAAAAATAGTGGTACGACTTAACTTTGCAGTCAGTTTTTTTTATTGTTTTAGCATGTATTTCTTATGTTTTGGGTATTAATGACTAAGTAAAGACATAAAGAACATTTTAAAATGTGTGTTTGGTACTCATTTAAAGAATTACTTTAAAAATCGAGGCGGACAAAAACTGAAGTACCTATTTCGTAAAATATTCAGTTCTCGTCCGCGTGGACGAAAACACAAAAATACAAGTAAAGTTTGATTAGTCGTTTAAAATAAGGAATGCGAAAAAATTCTGTTGAAATCATTATGGAATGATCTTCGATGGTTAGTTAGTCTGATATTTAGTTTCCGTCCACCAATTTAGCAGTATTGCAAGTATAAATATATATTTAAATATTGTGGACGAAAAATAAAAAAAACGTTGAAAATTACTTTAGTTTCCGTCCATGAGTGGACGGAAACTAATACTGGTTAAGTATTTAGTTTCCGTCCATCACAAACAGCGTTATGTTACTTTTCGTTTAGCTTTTTTTCTACATACGTGTAGAATATACGCGATATAACCCACTTATGATGTACGTAATCGCGTATATTGTTTGGACCTATTTTATTATTTTAATTCTTAATAAATCCCATTTTTATAGATGACATCGTCGTCTAAAAAACTAGAAAAAGGCACCATGATACTCTGAGGATGCCTTAAAAAAGCTCTTGCAGAGATCCGTGATAATTAGAAATGTATGTATAAGAAAATGTGCAATGGATATGCTTTATATACCGTGGACGGAAACTAGCCTACACAAGGTCGAAAACTAACATTTTTGGACGAAAACTAACGAAATCGGTACTTTTCACTAAAACATTTTATATAAAAAAAACGTTAATTATAATTATTTGCTACTTAATGTAAGCCTAAAATAGACTATATCAGCTTTCAATAAAAATTCGGTTTGTTAGATTTGGGCCAGTAGAACATATTAGTTTAAAGCCCATAAGCTGGCAAGTCCACTAAGTGGACGAAAACCGGCTAAATCACCCTAATAATTTTATACTATTATTATTATATTATTTATAATATTTTTAAGATTCTCGTTATAAATTATAATTATGTTATAATGTAAATATAGATAGATAGTAATACAAATATAAATCATTAAAATAAATACATAAAATTTTATCAATTTAATTATAATTACGGGTGCACAGTATTTTGTTCTATAAACAATATAAGATCAGTCAGTAGATAATGTTATCTATCTCCGAAAATGTATTATATATGTAATCTCACGTGTAAACAGCATGTCGACTTTTTCGCTTTTTGCCGTGAAAGATAACAAGCACACTATCGTATTTTAACGTTGCTAACTATAATAACATAATATCTACCCAATCATAATTATTAAATACAGTTATAAAAAGCGTAGATTTCATTCAGAACCTATACTGAAACTGAAATAAATTCCTTCCCCACAGGAGTCCAATCATTTTTATTATTGAAGGTGATTCCGCGCCGCGCCGTCTAGCTCTTAATTTAATCTACTATACGCTTACAGTTATTTACTAGTTATATTGATACTATGTCAGTATGAAAATTATCTTTGTTTCTAAAAAGTAACTTCAAGTAAGTTCAACTTAAAGCTTACTACGCATATCCACAGCGGCCCACTCACCTTCATTTCTGTATTGACAGCCAACACTTAGAATTGTCTTACACAAAACAAAACACGTTTCAACGTCAAATAAATACACACATCGTATCACTGGTCACTACGGTTCGGACGACTGGTCGCGACAACAGTTAAGTTCAAACTAAGTTTTCCAATGGTTTGAGGCGTTGCCGATGCGAGAGTGCCCCGGGGAAGCGAACTCGCTATTGGCTAGCGGCGGGCAGGCGTGGTTGCATGTATGCTGTACCCCGAGGTATTGTGATGTATCTGCTGTAATCATATCGGGTACCCTGATATGGATAAATCGGAATGATCTCTGTATTTTTTGTGCTCAGTGTGAAAGGTTTCTTATTGTTTGTTGTTGTTAAGTTGACGTGAGGATTATACAATAGTGGTATGGTCTTACTTGCTTAGATTAAATTAACAATCATTTAATGTTACATAAGTAGATCTGCTCATGAGCACCGTTTGTAGTGTATCTGCCATTCAGTGGGTTGTGATTCGATTCCGTTATCGATCATATGTTAACTCTAAAAACTATCCAAATTGAACCAATAAATAATCAGTGAAACAGAATCTACTACATACAACCAACCACCACACAAAGATGGAAAAACTGTGAGTGTAGAAAAGACGTTTCGAATTCATTCTATGGAATACCTGCTCGAAATAAATATCTATTTAATTAATTGACACACTGACAGCATAGGCTGAACTATCTTCTATTTTTAGTAATCTCACGACCGTATCTAAACATTTTCTTGAGAATATTTATTTTATTTTATATTTTATATTTTCAATAAATGACAAGAAAATTTCCGTTCCGCTCGTAGAGCATGAGACAGGTACGTTGTTGCAATGTACCTAGGTACTTAAATGTTTCTTTAAAAATGTTTCTGAATATGTATGTTTCTGATGTCTCATATCTGCCTTTCCAAAGACTTTTTTTATACAAATATTTTGAGCAAATTACGTTCACTAGTTCTAGATAATACCCTCTATAGGTATTCTAACAACTTACGAGCTGGTAACATTTGAATGTTACAAACGACCGTACATACTATGTATATACCTACTATGTACGGTCTACTACACCTACTCCTAAATAAGGGGGGCAAGACACTCGCGACTCCTGACGTAGCGAATGCTTATGGATGGGGTGTGGTCACTAAACACTAGGCTCGCTTTTCTTCCCTTTGCAACGTTTTATCTAAATTCAGACGAAATCTGACATTCATAATTTCATCAGATATCATAAAATCGTAAGTATAGGTATACCTACATGAGATATACATATTATATTAAATCAAGTTATAATTGAGGCTATCAGCGCAAAAGTGGGTACGGTTTTAGTGTAAAATACATTCATTACATTACGATCTTTCAATACAATAGTGGCGTAAGCGTAAGTGACGAACCCAACAAAAATTGTGGGTTACACCACTTTTGCGCTGATAGTTATATTAATTAGAAACTATTTTCTGTTGTAACTTTTGCTAATACTAGTAATTAGGTATCAAGACAATCATTCTTACTGTAAAGTAAATACACTAAAATTTTAATATATATTTTGAAATAAGAAATGCAGCGTTCCACCGATTCTAATAAGATAACAACCCTAACGTAGGTAGGTATGTATATTGTTCAATTATAAGATTTGTTTGTGAAGGGCTGCAGTAGGGCTGAGTCTGAGCTGCCAGTTGATCTCGTAATGAGCGATGTATCCTACCCCTATAGCGCTTTAAAAGCTACATTAAGTGGAAATCATTATTTCTCTTTACTTCTACTTATAATTTAAGCATACCCTCAAACAGTAGATAATATCGAATTTAACACAGTCATCTATTTTTTGTAATTCTTAAAGCGTTTTTGAACTAAAATATGTATAAGGCTTAACGACATTTATTTCCCGTTGAAAATTTACCAGTAATAATCTATATACAATGTATATTATACATACATACAATACATAATACTTAAAACATGCATATTTATATATTCTATGTATATATTTAATATATTCGCTGCTTAAAAACTCTTAATAAAGCATTTTATAAAAGCTCTTCAGTATTCAAGTTCTTGTGTAGCTGTGCTCTTTAAAAGTAAACATCTGGAACTGGAAACTGGAAGCGAGCGCTTGGTATAGGGGTTAGAAAGCGTCATATTAGTACCTATGGTAAATCTTGTGAAGCATCTTGTATATTTGCATACAAACTTTGTAAAATGTAGCGCTTTTAATGTAAGTCATCAGGCAACAGTGTCGCGTAGCTGGCAACTGACGAGCGGCGGGCGGCGGGCGGCGTGCGGCAATCAGTCCACTTGTTGTCCCTCCACTCTGCCTCGATGACACTCACCTCGAGACTATAATCACACGATACTTGCGACCGCTGTCATACGCTTTACATACACGAAATGAGACTTTAGCTCGGCTTATCAGTGTTTAATGCTCTTACGTTATAAATGCAACAGTCACAAATGTTCAAAGCTCCGTGCTTCGAGTGCGTACCTACATATGGATGACATGTTTAAATGACTATTTGTATATATACTAAAAAAATACCTCAATACCTCAACAAAATCAACCTTCATTTATTCAAAAATATAAGTTAAATAGTTTTACATCGTAACGTAGCTGAGAATATGTAAATAGTTGCGCCATTCGAACTATTTAAATTATTATGCACAAAGCAATGTTATAATTATCAAATTTTCTGTTTGATTTCAAAATGATAACTGTATCTGTTGTCTTGAACAAACGAATATGGTATAATTTTTTCTCATTTAATCTAAAAGAATGGACAATGTAGATTAAATCGATGAAAACCTATAATGATCGCGGGTTTCATATCACCTCATGTCACTTTTGTACACCTCTACCTAATTATATAGTCACTGTTGGATTGAACGGGTGAGAGGAATATAGAAATTTCCATCCAAGGAACAAACCTCGATCTCGAGTCTTCAATTTTATTCCTTTCTGGAGGCTTCACGTAAAATCAATTACAATTACGTGTAGTACTTTTTCAAAGTAGGTACAATTAATTATAGTAGTATATTAAACAATTATGCTTGAAACATTCACAGTCAAAAAATATTTAATTAGATTATTTTAGTTGATAATAAGTTGCATACGAGTAACATTTTCAACATCACTAGCGGGGGTCTTGGGGTGGTATGAGTGTGGCGGGGGAAGGGTAGCGGTGCAGGACGTAGGGGGGGAGGTAGTGGCAGACTCTGTAATTACGCAGGTTTCAGGCGCCGATAGCCGAGTGAGCTTTCCGCCCGAAGCGCGCACTTTTAATTCAAAAGGATCTCGGAAGGGACCGGATTGGCCGGAAGGATCGATTTTTCATTGCAAATTGCGAATTTGAAATTCTAATTACGTCCGTCCCCTCGACGTTTTCACAATCGAATGATTCGCCATCAAATTGGTGTTCACAATTTCTCTATATTTTATCACGTTTGATCTGTGGCATGGTATCCTAGTAGCTGTATCTCATACATATAAAACTGTCTACAATCCAGTCGTAATGTTTATATAAAAGATAATGTTGAAGTTAAGGAAACTTTAACTTCTTTAATTGACAGTAGTCTAAACTCTATCTCTCTATGTACTCAAAACATTAACTTTCTAACTCGAACATAAAGTCGACATAGTTCAGTAAACTAGAGTATTGCCTTAGTACAATTAAAAATGTATATAAGTTCCTTTTGAAACTAACGAAATCTCAAAGCGCAAAAGACGCTTAGTATTATTATGCAAAACGCGCATCTGCTCTCCCTCTCTCTCTAGTGCACAATAGCGAAAGGGAAGATTTACAAATTTGCGGTTTGTTAGTTGCCGGAGCGTGGGGTCAATACCATCCGAACACAACGCAGATAACTATCTGAATGAATTGGTTTAGGCAGTTCATAGACCCTCATTCTTTTTCTGTAGTGTTGTGAAGAATATGGAGTTTTAGTTGTTGCTTATATTAAATTACCTAATTTGTATTATCAAATACTAAAATATGTACAATACAATAAAATCTTACATTTTATTGTATTTACATATATTGCGATGTGTGTAGTTCCTGAGTATAATATAATTTTTACTCATCTAATTTTAGAAATGCGTTGTTCGATATATATGTATATCCTATATCATTTTTATTTTATTCAATTAAAATACACTATTATTGTATATGCTCATAGTTAGAAATACAGTAAGTCTCTTTTACTGTATTCGTAGCTAGTGAATTCAATATACATATAAGATATTGCACAAATTAATTAGTGGATAGATATATTAGTGTTCTGAGGGTCTAGCACGAACAACATGCGACAAAGTATTCGTATCATCGAGCTGTCATTTGTATGAAATTTCACATGATTTTTCACAACAAGTGACAGATGGACGATTCGAATACTTTTTCGATAGTCGTTCGTGCTAGGCCCTCAGTTCAGTTGTATTAATATGAATTTACATACAAATGACAGGCCGATGATACGAAGCAGTCCGTGCTCGGGCCTTAGTTGATAGCAACTCGTACTCGTGAGTGGGCAACCTAACAAATTGCCAAACCCAACGTATCGGTATAATTGAGGCAATTTATCTAGATCTTGTACACATTTGTGAACAGGTGCGCCGATGAATTATCTAAAATATTATTTTACTAAGTATATCTACGATATTGATACAAGTTCACAAAACCTCGCCGGATAAGTAAATTGAATGAAAAAGCGACGAACTATATTCAATTTGCTACAACTGCAACGCTGGTATTTGTAAGTAGTATTTTCATTAGATTTAAATTTTCTTAACAGATTTCAACGCAACTTAAGTCGAGATACATAATGTACCTACTTACTACAATAGTAAAAAATAATGATTACTACTTACATAAAAAATATATAATACTAGCGACCCGCTTTACTCTGTAGACTTGGGAACCTATTCGTGCCAAAAAGGCCGGCAACGCATCTACAAATCCTCTAGTAGGATTACGGGTGGCGATATTCTCTTTCCTTTGAGTGAGTCTTATGATCATTTGGTACCCCCTGTACTAAATGTAGTAAGAAAAAATATTTTTTGTTATTAAATAAATAAGGCAGGTTAAAAACTCTCTACATGTATTATCGAATTGCCTTTATAGTATTTTAACTTATGTTTATGATTTACTTGTTTAGATTTATGTAGTGTATAAATTGAGTGATGCGAGCAAATAAAGGAAAAATCCTCGTATCAAAATGTGGCGTCTAACAAAACAGCAATAAATTGAGTTAGGGTAGAACTGCGTGAGCCTCATCGCCACTCCGGCGACCACGCTACTCAGCTAGCTGGACTTTTGCGTAACTCTGGAAGGCTGCTAAAATTGATCCAATGTCGGAAGGGATGAAGATGGGCAAGAAATCAGGATTAATAACTTATTCCAAGAAAATATACATCTCTGTAGTTTATAAATGATAAGACAAGTTTATAATGTAAAAAAAAGAATATAAAATCAATATACATATCTGAAAATAATGCTATTAATAAATAGGAAAGATTTATTTGTTTGTTTGTTACGATTTAACTCAAAAACTAATCGACCTATATTAAAAATAATTTCAACAATAGAAACCTACATTATCAGCGAGTAACATTACCATTCTGTGTTTTTTTTTGTACCTATAGTAGGTATATCTATATTGCACACGAGCGAAGCCGGGGGGGATCGCTAGTTTTGTATAGCTAGCGAGCCATTAATTTGGAATTATATTTAATTTAAAGAGAACCATAAAATCACAAATATGGGGATTATCCCTATGCTACCGTATGAAATTCAAAACGCATGGTCCTCGTAGTCGACTTACAGTGGAGGTGAGGCTCCCCAGGGATTCTATTAACAATCAGACGATCTTGTCCACATCAATTGCTTCCCCCCCTCATCCTGAAGGCACCGCGTCCCGCCACCTTACTTGTATTTGAAATAAATAATACCTTAGAGTTTTCGTTTCAATCTTAAACTCGTATGTAGTTGCTGGAGATACAAATCCGTGTTTTGTTTTAATTGATCACAGTGCTTCTGTATAATCTTAAACGAAGCTCTTAAAAATAAATCAGTCGTATACCTATATATATGTAAAAAAACCCCAAACACTCCTCGCAAAGTGGTTTGGATCCTATGTTTTTATACAAGGAAAAATAAATAAAGAATCTAGCATTGATTGAAACTCTCTTCCTTCATAATTTTTCCTCGATATATGTATATAAATTGTATAATCTTAACTACAATATCTTTGAAATCCAGTAGTCTTATAGTCTTAAACATATGTTAAAACTAGGCAACATATATTATATATTTCTATATTTAGCAGCAATAGATCGTATTATTTATTTTCTTGATCGCTTATTTTTACTTAAGCTGTGTTTTTTTTATATGCGGGCAAAGTATCAACTTCAGGAACAAACGTGCTGGCAAATACAAAATTAATGTCCAAAAAATCATCCCATTCAAGACCGGATTCAGGAGATGTACTTACTTCAGAGATGTAGTTTTGTTGTACATCAAGCTATTCAAGACATTTCGCGGTACTAGTACAACTAACAAAACTAAACTGATAACTGATCTTATCTGACAGGTATATGTTGTTACGATATTTGGAAATAGATCTAAGTATGAACAGTTTCCCTGGTCTTAGCTTAGAGCATTTATTCTCTTTTTGGTGCTAGCCTTTTGCCACTACTCTGTTTCTTTAAATACACATTCTAGAATTAAACATTAGGTATTAAATAGACTCGTATGCGGTTACAGTGGCAGCAGTAGCTGTGACATTTGGCGCATCAAATTGCTGCGTTTGATCCTTTGTAAAGCTAAGACTATTAGCACAATGGGATTACACAGACGCACCCATCCGGCTAGATGTGATTACATCCCCACGCGACGCACCCTTTACAATTCAGCTCACGACTTTATTCAACAATCCTTAGTTTTTTATGGTAATAATTGCAAGTTTAGAAATGTTGTTACAAATAAGAATCTAACGCCACCTATTCCTACGCAGTTGATATTTTCTGTAATTTTCTATATTATGGCAATATTTACTAACAGTGTCCTCTTGCTTTTTAGTATATTTGATGTCTAAAACTTAGAATTTAGATTTTTAATTATTGGTGTTGGAAAGTCTCAAACCATCTAAGTCTCTATTAAAGTTCAGTTAGTATGGCAACTTTGTGAAAATTCAAATCAGACAATTTTCGCCTTTCATTCTGTCCAACTGCCCAAGACCACGTTTGCTGGAAAGCATTTGAAACATCTGAAAAAAATAAATAAATGAAAAATAGTTTTAATTCAATAAAAGTTATTTAAAATAATTGTGTGATATAAAATTCATTCCAAATAACTAGTTAGATTATATATATAGTAAATATAGCACAACCAACTACCTCAGTGTGACCCAAAGGTAATGTTCGTGCATCTAAGGGCAAAGAGTCAACTGCACAGGTCCGTAAATATTGTTGCCTTGTAGGCTGAGGTTTTCCAGCTTATAACGGGAATCAATCTCTTGTGCTTATTTTAGTGTTTTAGTGCTGGTGATCACCAGGTGTAGTGCGACACTATAACTGTTGAACTACTACACCAGGCAAACGAGACAATCAATCAGAGTCATATTATAATATTATTATATAGAGCGGGCTAAGTACTGTCTTGCACGTTGCATGTAGCTAAGTGGACACCCTAAGACATTCGCGAATTGTTACCAGTTTCTCATATATGTAGATAAAATATCTACTTGAGGACATCCATGGTAATATTAGGTATATAATATAGGTTATTGCATAAATTTTTTTAGGCAGTATTTTTTTAAATATTTAAGTACTCTTCCCCACTTTAAAAACGACATAGAGTTGATTATCATAATGAATGCAAAGTGAGCGATAAGTACGTAGTATGTTTATAAAACTAAATGAATTGTCGCGTCGCGCCGGGGGACTTGTTAGTGTAACTACTCGTTTTCAATCGTGCTGTTATTGTCCCTAACGCCACCTCCCCGGGGACGAGCAGCGAGTGTGGCCCGACAATCCGTCGACATTATATGTACATACATATATCTAGCCGCTCTTGTTCGCGCGTAAGTTAACTTTTTGTCTACTTGTCTTTTGTTGCCATATTTTTATATATTTAAGATTAATAATAATATTTGACCAATAACTTAGAGTTTGAATGCTATTTTTTATAGAAACGTTTAAACTTTATAGTATTTTATGATGTTGATTAATATTTTATTAGAAAATACTTAAAAAAGGATTTCTGTAGATTACAAAGACTTTTTAAATGAACATTTTGTTTTTATCTAAAAAAATCATAGTGAGTCAAAAGTGGGGCAATCATTCGGCTTTTATTTATTTATAAAGTGTTTAGTATCTATGTTTTTACTCAAACGATCTCTAGTGTTATGAACGAGCACATATGAATATAAAAAAGAATACAAAACTGCTATTTAAATTTATTTTACTCGGTGAAGGCAAAATCAACACATAATTTTAGTCCTAAGTCTGATTTATTACTGAGCGAGATAACCGCTCCCGTTTTTTCAATTAACTTCTATAATATCTTGGACTCTTATGGATGATATTCGAGAGGCTCAAAGGGTTTTAATAACTTTGGTAGCTGTAAATCAAATTCTTATTAAAGACTGTTGACTCGCCTCACCCGTGTCCGTGTGCAATTAGCCACGGCTACATGCAAATTCTGATTTGTTTTCAATTTTTAACTTCAGTTCTAAGAGTAGAGGTAGTTGGAGGTACGACGTGTATAGAAAAATGTACTTTGATGTAGCAGAGTAAGGTTCAAGGTATTGAATAAACCGATTTGGTTTACATTCGATTTCACAACTTTCTATCGCAGGAGAACCGTTGCGAGACTTGTGCATTTTTGTACATGTTACGTTTTTATGGGATCTCATTACTTATTGTAGGTAGTAGTCCTTTATTTTTTTCGTGGATTATTTATGACTATATAAGTATAGGACACCAGGGTACAAAGGTACTTATATACATTTAATATATCTAGAAAAACGGGAGTAAAGTATTTTCTTGCTTTATAGGCTCAACAATAACTGTGTTCAAAATGTGGAACTTGTGGGTCTGCTTACATAAATAAGTAAGTAACTTAGAATTTTGTTGAACGGTGAGTCAATGACAAAATCATGGATCTTTAACTTGTCATAATTCTTAAAGTACTAGTTCAAATATAGTGTTATTTGGAAATAGTATATCTAGCTATGTAATGCTCTCTTGGTTATGTTCTAGGTTGTTACGAAGTTATAGGGTGTCGAAAATGGCTCGAATGACTTCAAGAAAAGGATGGTAATATTCAGCTGTCCTTGTAGATAGACGACTTGCAATCTGTCCATCTATGACAATTGCCTGTATTGAATTTAAACATTTCTCGAAAATAATGCTCGAATAGTTCAGACGCCGCGCGGGGGGAAAGAGAGAGCGAATTAAAATCGTTAGTTTCACAACCAGGAGACGAATAAATGGAGAACTATCCAATGGCTAGATATATGTAGGTATATGCGAAATAGAATTTCATACATGAAGAGACTACTGAATACATAATTTTGGTACAAAAATACGAAGCTATCTCAAAGTTTATTTTCAACAATTGACTTCTATATATCGCACGCACTTTCGTACGGTTAGACCATTATAATGTAGGTATGCGAAATGTTCTTATATGTATAATAAAATCATATTACATATTTAAATGTATAAATATTATATCATTTATTTTTCTTCCTCAAATATGATGAACATGGGAATAAAGTCACAAGTTGGAAGAAGGAAGGTTGTTTCATTTTTTTGGAATGAGTGAGCGAAGCTCCCATAGACACAAATGGCATTTCAATTTTGTTTGTGTCGAAATAAACTTTAGCAAATGACTGAGGTTTTATCGAAGGCTAGATTTTCATTTTTGAGACACACACCTATATTTTTTAAAAACGCTGAAACTTTTGTAATGTTCTCCAATTGCTCTCCTCTCCAATTTGCCGCTGAGAAGCGTTATTAATTATCACTGCAACTGAAAATCTTATAATATTTAAAAAGGTTTTTGCAATCGGTAGAGTTGCAAACAAACAGCAATAAATATTATCGTCCATATATCTGTCGTCGCGGCAACCAGGCTATTAACGCCGGGCAGCGTATAAATCGCGGCGTGTGTAAACAGCCACCACTCCCTAATCAGCCCCCCCCCTACTTCTCGCCTTCCCCGTGGTGCTGCCTACGCTCAGAAATTTTAATTTCTAGTAAGTAACTTCATGCTACAAGTTTTACTAAGTGAAACAAAGATGTTAGCGAAATTAAAATAGAGTCACGACACTTTCGACAAATATTGAAGAAGAAAATTATCCTATAGAGTTTATAACATGCAATCTACATAGGTACATTAAACACAAAGATACTCCATTTGTGATGCAGAATAATATGGCAACGTTTTACACTTGATATTGACATAACATTTTCCATGTAAATCTGGTCCATATTCTCAGCGAGTATGTATGTCGGAAAATGATATTACCCTCCCTTGGGTAGAACGCTCAGAAACACCTCGTTTCAATCCGCCCATCGCGATCGGTAGTGACTAGTGCAACACGCGACTATGCAAACGAGGCTACGATGGGTAACTAATGCTAATGAGGATACTGACATATTGTATACCTACTGCATTCTATATAGAGAATACAGAATAATATGTAACAGTTAACGTAGTCGGCATTAACAGGAAATATTTCAATACATCCTAGTCTTTAAAATACCAAGGATAGACTTTTAGAAAATACTAGTGAGTTTGATCAGGGTTTTTATGTAGACATCCCGTACTGTTTTCTGAAACTGTTTTCTCTATATAGAATGCAGTATACAATATGTCGGTATCCTCATTAGCATAGCCACTGTTTCATTAGGCGATTCAATTCAAACACATTCACCCTCGATAACTATATATATTCACTTGTATCGGTTAGCCAGATATGCAGAATACAGATATGTACTGATTATATTATTTGGTATATTCACTTGATGTTGTCACAGTTGTAAAGGGGTGATTGATATCTGATTGTAAACTGAATGTTTCATTTGTCTTCGAACAATTTTATTTTTCCTTGAAAAGATTATATCTACATGTTTATTTTTATTATCGTCACACCTGACAGCGTAACTTTCTATGTATGTTTGGTAAAACATAATATATGTTAAATTCATTCTTTAATCAATAATTTCCCATAAAAAGCTGATATCTCTAATTCAACAAAATCAATAAAGTCTTAAGAGGAAGGAAGGAAGGACACTGTCCTCTTCCACCGACCTGAACCAGTCTAGATACAGCAGTCTGTCCAGGCCAGTGCCTGGATGTCGCTACAATAAAAAAAAACAAAAGAAACTCTGTGTCTGTACTCACTTTCACAGTTAAACCACTCAACAGTTTTTGATGGTAAATAGCAGTTCCCCTTATGAGCCATATTACTTACATACCTACCCTAGCTAACATTATTTTAAGTGAAGCACAGCAATACTTTTGCATTACCGATGCTCTGATGCTTTGTAGCAAAATAAAACCTAGGACTATTATTTTTACGTGCTAATTAGTTCTGTTTAGATAAAATTTATAAATCAAACACTTGGAGCAATTTTATGACCGTGACCACCTCAACGTGCGAACATCAATTCTGTATTTCCCGTCTAAATTGGAAGACAAGTTTGATGACAAAGATGGTCTGGTAGAGTAGTCCGGTAGCACTGAGCGCTGCCCCCACTACCACCAGTGGGTTCGACCCGAGAGTCTGCTTCAAATCTACCAGCTGATAGATAGCCGCCATCAAACACACCAAGCCTGTCGAAGGTATTTAACTTTCACTACATCATTTTTATCTATTTTTAATGACCCGTATTATTATTTCGCTGCTCGAGCAGTGATGCCTATCAGTAACTATTACTACTAGGCAAAAAACCAACATTACAGTTGCAGCCGACATACCATTTTGCATGCTTGTATTTGATAGCGTTCAGGATAGTATGCAATACCTACAACCGTTTACCAGCCAACGCTTAAAGACTATCTAAAATGAGTTCCATGAACGCCGAGGTTTTTGTCAGTTTATTTTGAAAAGCTTTCTTATTATAGTAGCGACAGACTTTTAACTCATGCTACATTTAGAATATATTTTGTACGAGTTGGGTGGATAGTATTTCAATATATTTACCTTATTTAGTCTAGAACGTTATAAAACGGCATAAGACTAACCAATTCCAACGTCGACGATTGCAACCAACGATAGAATACTGCGATGAAATACAAATTGCATGAATTAAAGTTATACAGTGATGCCGGGGCCGAGATATAGCTAAGATCGAGGAAACCAAGTGAACACACCTTCAAATTGTATGGCACTATTTATAAACATACATACATTTGATAGATTTCTTGAAGATATAGTCAACAATAATTACTTAATACACCTCCTATGCAAGGGTCAAACATGTTTTTTAAAATCATTTTGCAAGTAACTTCGTGTCTGCCTTTATTTTATACTTGTTAAAACATACCTAAGTCACGTAAATTTCAAATCTGTTAATACTGGTACAAGGCTGTGCGCCATCTCCAACACCGTTTCTTCTTCATATTAATGACATGCTGCATATCAGCAGTATTCATTGCTAGGCGGACGACAGCACTGGAGATGCCGTATACACCGGCCGCGACAATGTTTCTCGGAAATACGAAACACTCAGATATAAGTTTGCGCGTTAACCGCTAAGAAATCACCGTTTGTCTTATTTCCTCATTTTGAGAACACTTCCCTATCGGCCAGCGTGTATCGAAATCTTGGCGTCGACATATCGAGCGACGTGCAGTTTCGTGGTCACCTAGAAGGGAATCGTCGATGATGAGGCTCTTCCGCGTTTCTTAAGGCACTTTTTACCACGCACGACAAGTCTACGAAACCAGCACTCGCCGGCTGTTTTATCGAAACTATACGACTTGGCAACCTTCAAGAAACGAGCCTATTCTCATCTTAAAGAATTATAATTAACAGTGAAATAAGAACAAACCTGGCCCACATTAGCTGTTTTGGAGAATATTCCGGCATCACAATAAAATGATAGTAAAAACATGAATATATTGACATACTACAACTCCGTGAGTCCTGCCCTCCCCCTTCCCTGAAGGCGAAAGATGTATACGTATGTATGTGCTACAACAACTACAACGAGCTAAATTCCAAAATTCTCCAAAAATTATGGTATTTTAAAACAAAATACATAAATCATAATATTATCTTGTGCAAGAGATAATTCTATTTTTCTATTCATTGTTCGCATTTGTCATCGTGACATGAGAAGGTTGACATTAAACGGTATTGACCAAGTCATAAAAATCTGTATAAGGCATCGAAATATAAAGCGTTATTAGTCGGGCTTTAAGTAGATCATTTCCCTTACTTACTGAAAAAAAAACCAAATTAAATAAAAAAAAAACAAAATTATTTATTTTTATTTAGTTTAGTATTAAATTTCATAGGCGTATAAAATAGTAAACGTATGTATATGTATATCGTTCAGTCAATGATGGAAAAACACTCTTTTTTTTTTTAATTCAATTTATGTTACACCAAATATCGACGTTTCTCTCATCCTTTTAATGCTCGAAGTTGACGAGAAGACATAAATTCGACGAGAACTGATCCCGTCACCTTAAGATGCTGGGTAAATCATAATGTATAGTCATTACCTATACTTATTGCACTTCAGATGTGTCGTCTTGATATACAACTCTGTAAATATTGGGTGAGACGAAATTTCTCAACTTAGTGAATTCGTTACTCGTAACGAACTGTTTGCAGCGCACGGGGGCAGGTAATCTAATCTGCAACCCCTCCGCCCGAGCCTCGCAATCCCGCGCAACCCCCTCTCAACCCCTCATAGCCCCTCTCCCTCCGCTGAAGCGTCTTTACCGATGTTTATTTCAGTATCAGGATCGGACGGTTCGTGCCTTGAATGGAAACCTGATTGCAATACATTACGCTAAATGAAAGTTAATTCTGTTTCTGCGTGTATCCGAGATATTTGAGTGGAAGGTCTGCATTATGTTATGAATTCCTTATTCGGTTCATTTTTGCAGCTGGAAAGAAAACCTAAGCGAAATTTTGGCACCGGAATTTGGAACATTTGGGCACCTTTCCTTTTCGGCTTGTTGCAGATTTCAGCAGACCCTCATTCGAATTGCCCATTTAGAATCGAAAATTCTATATACGAGTTTATTTTGATATTGCCTACGAACTTCTTACTCTCTCAGTTTGTTGACGAAATATACCCAAATTGACTGGCATCATTATGCGAATTTATTCAAAAGCGCTAACCTCAGGCAAGGCTATCATTTGTTCGCGTAATGATCAAAGGCGTACAATCAGTGGATTCGAATTGCAATTTTCGCTCATTCTATTCACAATTCACTCATTCATTGAACGAATGAGTTGCGTGAGAGCGATTTGTTGACACGCGACTTCGCACCTCGCTGCCCACCAATAGCCCACCTACCACGCTACCATTGCTGACATGACAAGCCATTACATACTTTAATATGCAGTTATAGGGCTTGGAGCTCTGACAAGCTAAATTAGAGGAGTATTTAATATTCTTACGATGCAATTACCAAAAGGATACTTAGATTGTTCGGAAGCGTTTTGCGTTGTGCAATAGAATAAGATTTGTTTGATGGTAACGGGGCTTTGGATATGAGAGGGGAGATGTTAGTCATGAGACTCCACGCTAATCGCTCGTGTGAATCCAAAACCTCACTATCCTTTCTAATACTGTACGTAAATTAAACAAATCCACAAAAATATTCCATTATTTAAAAAGTGCTAGAAGTTTATTCTTTTGAAACAACTTTAATCTTTGCCAGAATGGTACAAATCTGAAATTTAGGACATCCTCGCACTGAGGGAGTGCTTCTGTTTGCCTGTTATTGCAAAGAAGAGAAGAAGAATAGAGATTTTTTATTAAACCAACCGAGGACAATCGGACGAAGATTTGGAAAGTGGGTTGTTTATTCCAGCTGGGCTCCCGATACGCGCGAGACTAGAATTTTCTCAAGAAAAAAATCATTAAAATATATAATTTTTAAATCGATAAACCTTACAACGTGGTTGAATCTATTTGTTGGTCACTTCTCTACTAACATAAAACGTGAATAATACTTACATTTGAAAATAAGATACATATCAGTATATCGGGTTATAATTTATATTGTACGGATTTTGAGATGGTGTATACTGTATACCTTTATTTAAAATAATTAATTAGTAGTAGGTACTTAAGGTGTTACGTGTTGCGATATAACAGCTTGTTTACATTACCTATCTCACTATGTAAAATAAATATCTCATTAAAATAAGTACACGATATAGAATAATATTTGGTAAGGTACGACGAAGTTTAAAATATAAATATAATGTACGGTACGTTTTTTACTATAGCTGCTAGAGTTATAATTTACATTGTAGCTATTTTCCGTTTCACCATAATCTATCATCAATTCTGTGCTCAAATATATAGTTTGAATAGCTTCAAATACTGTCCACGATTTCAATAGCTCGTCATTCTCTTTGTTAGGATACGTCCCGCATTCGGACTGTGACTGTTTCCGAGCAGCGCGAACGTTGTATCAGGGACGGCAGTGTTTGGAACACCCACGCCTCGCCGTAAATAAGATTAATACTGTACGTATATGACAACTTTACGAACTCAATGCCATATGGGAGTACCGAAGTTATATTCACACATGATTAAAACTCATATTTCTTTAGCGTATTATCAAATAAACGGTGTTATTGCCGCCATTTCTATTTTCAAATTTTACTTTTACTAATAATTAGGTAATGCCCGCGACTTCGTTCGCGTGGTCTTCATCTTAAGCTGATATTATTCTTTATATGGGATATTAGCTACCCTATGTGCTTGAACAGGTGTCTTCTAGAGGGAGAGTTCGGTATAGATACCGTTCTAGGTAATGGCTATTAATGCCGATATACTTCAATTTTTGCTTTCAATTCGCAACGCAAAGCAAAAGTTTATACTGATAACATTACGGCTGTGGTGTGTGTGTGTGTATGTGTAATTTTCTTTTTCTTTTAAATCTTTAAATAATTACTGACTCCGTTGACCTGATGATATATGACAACGCCTGTATACACTTGCCTTGAAAAGACCCAGATTTTATTTGGTAGAGTCATTGATTGTATTAAAAGGCGGACAATCAATGGGTAGAGTTCTTATGATGAAAGTAACGCAAAAAGAAAAACTGTGGCCCATGCCCAGGCTTTGAATGACTCCCCCACCTCCACCAGAACACTACAGTACTTACATTTGAACTTACCTAACGTCATGGGAAACTAAGTAAGTATTTGATACACTAGTCTGTTGTTTCAGAACCTGCTTTTCCAATCATTAATTGTCCAATAGTACACATTTCATAGGTTGTGTAATTCGGATGATTCGTTTAAAGGAAGCCATATGGGAAATCTGTATGTGTGGGGTTGTAACTTGTAAGGGGTGTAGAGGGGTGAGAGGTACGGGTGGTGACCAGTGCGGGGGAAGGCTCGTATTTATCGAATTAGGCCTGTAATCACCGCTCACGGTCTCTATGAATGTACTATAAAGGAAACAACTTGATATTTATAAAATTTATTTTTAATTAAATCTGGTTTAATTAAATTCAATTTGTTCTGGCTTATTTTAATAATCTTTTTCTATACTATAAGAGTGCATTCCTAAGGTAATAATATTGTACGAGAGGAAAATTAATTAAGAATCTAGTAGGTAATTAAAAAACTAAAACTCCACATCACATCTACTATTATATTTTCTCATTCAGTCAATTCAAATGTCAATTTTACAAATAGGTATTATAGCTACTTTTCGATTTCTATATCTCGATATTTATTTTTAAAACCATGAAAGTTCAAAATGTTACTAATAAAAACTATATGCATGCGTTTTTAATATTCTACGTTCTCATTAGAGTAAATATTCTAATAGTAATAACTATTAAATAAGACTTTACAACTACTTTTTAATATAATAACAAAAGCTATCGTGCTATAAAAAGGCCAAAAAAGTATCAAACTCTTTATGTTCGTGTAGAGAAGGGTCTGTACTCTGTACTCTGTAGAGAGGTGACGCGTGCAACATGTGTAATTATGGGCGAATAGAATCAATCGCGATTCATGTTGACCGACGACACGAGGTGGTCATGTAGTTAAACACGAGAGTTATGATAGTACAAGCGGCTAATAATCTAATAACTTGATGATGGAAGACGTTTTTTATAACACTTCCTATACACAATACATATCGTTCATCCTCATATAAAGCATTTAGATGTTAGTGAGGCACGGGACAGACTCGTTTCTGTGTCTGTTTCACTTATTTTTGTTTGAATTTGAATTTGAAGGTGACGTCTTCTGTGTCCTGCCCGACAGAAACGTTTCTTTTCATTTTGTTTTCCCGGGATTCGATCCCGGCACCTCTAGTGCTAAACAGATTGACAATGCAATATGCAAAATATACAAAGCAAAATGTTATAATAAAATTATCTTTTACTATATTTTCTTGATTAGTAGAAGTATTCTTCACGCCTTGATCTTGATTGATTCCAAAGGTTTTTACAAGTATAGGACGCAAGAACTCCCTTTTAAGCTAATATAAGCCTGTGTAATGTACCTACTGCTCTTCACGTAACTAAAATAACATATTATTAAAACCAAGTCAAACAAAGATGAAAAGATCATCATAATCATATTAGATGTATTTTTTTTGTCATTTAAACAAAGTTATAACACTAACAAAAAATTAATGCATGTAGATGTGTTAGTGTCAAATCAGTTCAATATCCAAAAGGGATGGCGAAGGAGGTTCCATTTGTATGCTCGTACTTCTTACGGTAGCTACCAGGATCATTTGTTCGTAAAAACGTCATAAAATCACAAGAGTTCTCTCCGGATACGAGATTGATACAAGAACTGTTCGATAGTGTCTCTAAATCAAAGTAGTTATTATTCAAGTACATGATCCGATTCAGAAAAATCTAACACCCTTGAGTAGGGAGCATCTTTGATAATGCAATACTACTGAACAGGACTAAATTATTAAACTTGCTTTAAAAAATACAAAATATTCAATATTCATATTAAGTACACGATGTACTATATAGCAATTGAGTCTATTTTAAAGTACATGTGATAGGTACGTGATAGTCATTCCAAAACTGTAGGTACTTAGGCCCATATTCCAAGTACGTGTCTCAGTTTTGAATCTAGTTTTGAGACTTGTCAAACCATTTTTTCTCTATAGAATTTTGACATATTGACAGTTCTCAAGAATAGATTACGACTTGAGTGACATCTTGGAATACGGGCCTTTATATACCCAGAAACATAAGGATTTATCTTAATTACCAAATCAAAGTAAGTATTTATCTCAAAGTTAAAATTAATATTGGATTAAGCAGATGGTGAAAATTATAAAAGTATTTCTTAGACATAGACATAACATTTATTACTAACGAAACACACACAGAATAATAATAATAATAATCAAAAAAGAAAAATAACAAAAAAAAATATGGAATAAAGGGAATAAGGTACATTTTAAGTGTGTAGTGTGTGTGTGTTGTGGTTGTAATTGGCCCTGGCTCAGCATTATGCTGTGGAGCAAACATGTTCCACAGCGCTGGTCATTCTGCCAGAGACCACAACAGTTTGCGCCTCAGACGCAAAAAATAGTTCAAAGTAATAATAATAATAGTAGAAAAAAATAGTAATAGTAAAAAAATTAACAGTGTAAGTAAAGAAGTCTTGGAAGAATTGTGTGTAAAGGTATATATTAAATTAAATAATAATAATAATAAGAATTATTGTTACTAAAACTACTATAAGACATCTATACATATAATAAAAGAGTAGGATCGAAATTACGCTTCACTTAATATGTTTACCAAAAATTAAGAGGGGTGATAAAAGATTTTGGACGGATTAAAAGCTATATTACGTGGGATTTTTGTTGAGAAAGTAGATGTACTTTATAGCTGCGACGAAAATTTGATTTTAGTTGAAGATTTTTCAGTGGAGGAGGGATATTATTCCAACATTTCGTCGCGCTATATTTAAAACTCCCACGAAATGATGCCGTCCGATGCTGGGGAATGGCGAGCTCATGAGTACAACTCCTAACTTTGTTCTCGTTGACATTTCTACGCCAGAGGAGTTTTTTGTATAGATATTCCGGTTGTTTAGTATATACTACATCAAATAACAAACATGCCAAATACAATTTTTGTCGACCTTTCATTGTTAAAAAGTTTAGGTTGTTCAAATAGGGGGTGACATGTGTGATGTGACCGAGGTGGTATGGTTCACTTTCTTTTCTTTCTACATAAGGACATCCACATCTTCAAAATGTCACGTGGAAAATGGTGTAATGATTGAAGCTCCTTACAATTTTTCAAAACAAATAACTTAGCGATTAAAATGAGTAGCGGAGAGTTTATTGCCAGTTCTTCTCGTCCGTTCTACGCCCTTGATTTAGAAAGAGAACTGGCAGTAAATGTAAAATTAGAAGCATTCAATATAATATATTAACGTTCATGAAAATACTTTGTGTTAGCTAAATGAATAAATGATTTGATTATCGTTAATTATTATAGGTTAATACGGTTAAAGACATTTATTTTCTCAAAAGATTTACATTAAATCACTTACAGAGAAAAAACAAACAATTTTAACTTAATATAATTAGCGCAGCGAATTGACGGTATATTTGTAAAATTTATTTTGTGTTAATTATTGATAGCGAGTAAGCGTATTTGGTAGGTAGATTGAAAATGTTAACAATTATAAGGCTTATCCATAGTGAATGAAGATAGCGGAATTTATATTTATAAAATTATATAGAGTGTATGAATGTGTGTATTAGCGAATAAATGTTTTTTATGTATTTTATATTAATATTACTGTTGTAAGATTAATTATTATTTTTTACCTAATACAATTATGAGTGTATTTATTATATTTTTATACTATGCTTTTACTTGATAATACTGTATTGATGGATAGCATATTTGATGGAGAGCCGTATTAATTGACAATGATTTTTTGAAACGGAAAAAAGGTTATGCAGAGGGTGGATTCTCTGCTAAAGTAGCGATTTTTGCATGTTCTGCAAACAGAGGCATGCGGGCGTCGGCTCCGCTACTGGGGATAAAACAAACGTAATCCCTTTTATCCTTATGGAGATTCTCATTGAACTCTAATGAAGTTTTAGCGCAACTTACTGTTATATTATTTCCATGTTTTAGGTACTCTTTATCTTTAGGGAATCTCTCAATATGGATTTTATGAAAAGTAGTAAAACAATCTTCTTTACATATAATAAAATTACTCTTATCTTAGTAGGATCGAAATTACTCTTCACTAAATATTTTTACCAGAAATTAAGAGGGGTGATAAAAGAAGGGTAGCAGAATGCATAAATGCAATTTTTAAGATTCTTGTCTGTCTGTCTATATGTTTGTTCACGCTTATCTCCGAAGATACTGAACCAATTTTAATGCAATTTACACAAATATATTAAGGATTGTTTTATCGAAATCGGTTATCGGAAAGAAAAGTTATCATTTAAATATTATTTTAAAGGCACCATATCACCAAATTGCAATGCAAACTGACTCGCGTTGAACTTTTTCGAATTGTCAGATGTCAATCACAGTTTGATATGTAAATGAAATAGTTTGATTATTTCGCCATTCTACGAATACATTGTGAAAATGCAGTCCTATAGCGTAGCTTCAGATGCGAGTTCGAATCTGAAGTTGAAATGAAAGAAATATGTTTTTGTATTATTTTTAAAGAATTGTATTTTAAAAATAGAAAATGTATTATTGAAATATTATATGAATAAGTATTTCTTATGAGATCATTTATTTCACCTTTTCATCAATCCTGTCTCTTAAACAGAATTACGATTATTCGACATTGCTTTTATTGCTTCTGACTGCCTCTGTATCTTAGAGGTTTCCGCATTTAGCACCGAAAACCCGGTAAGGAATCCCGGGAAAAGGGAATTTTAAAAAAAATTACGAAAATGAAAATGACCAATTAAATGAACGCACGCATCTATTTAAGACAGGAAATGCATTGAATCCAAACTTCGATTGAACTCTGATTAGTAGAGAAAAGACACATATCTGGATTTTGGTCACGTAAAAGTTTCTTTAAAGTCAGGTTAATTATTTCAACTATGGTATTTCTATTCAAATCATCCTTCGATGCCCAATCTCAACCACCATTAAACATTCGATAACATGGTGCAAAAGCAACCGTCAATGACTAATTTGATAGCTCTTTCCCAAAAGAAATCACCAAGTACAGAGGGTGGAGGAGGATATGTCATTTGATGAAAGCTTGCTCAAAAGCTCAGCTTAAAGTGAACCTCACGCGAACGAAGTCGCGGGCATCAGCTAGTGTCTTATATATTTGTAGGTACTAGCTGACCCGGCAAATGTTGTTTTGCCATGTACATAATTTCTAAAAAGCAGGGGTTGGTAATAGAAGAGTGAAAATATAGGGTTGTATGTATGTATTTTTAATGCCACATTATAAAAAAATAAAAACAAAAACTTTCGTCCAAAAATTAAAAAAAAAATTTAAGTGTGAACAACCCTTATCACTTAGGGGTATAAAAAATAGATAGTAGCCGATTCTCAGACTTACTGAATACGCATATAAAATTGGGTAAAAATCAGTACAGCCGTTTCGGAGGAGTACGGTAACTAACATTGTGACATGGTATATTATATTAGATATACTTTAGTTTCTTAGTATTCATCAAGAATAGGGGGAAACAGTTTTCAAACTTTGTAACGTTTGTTAGTATCGTAATATATCGAGAAAATATCAAGGAAAAACGAGATAGTTTATATTAATTAAAAAAATATTTTCAATAAAAAATTCTATAAACATTGATAGACTGATCACTTTGGATGGATATACCTAGAGGTACGTGTTGTACGTGTTATACGTATGGCCATGAAGTTATATCGCTACAAACTGCGTGTACTTTTGGTTTACTCTCTCTAACATTGAAAATGTAGCCTTAAAATATGAATAATATTATTACAGAATCACTATGTTTCCCGGTTTTCCCTTACTTATGCTGAAAGATTTGACTTTCGTTTGTCCACGATAAAAAATAACTTAATAATATTAAAACCTACTCTTTATATTATATAATTTAGTAATTTCTGTTATACATATAATATATCAAGTCAATTCGAATTAGCAGCAGTTAAAAGGACGCATCGGTAGAATGATCATTCATTTGGAAATTAATTTTTGATAACATTATGACATTTCAAAAAAGCTCGGACATTAAGCGTACGTCATCAAAATCAAGCCACAATCGAATCAAATGGGTAGTGCCCTCGAAAAACTAGTGGGGCGTCATAACTCTGTTAGAGGTAGGCGGTGGAGGAAGGAAGCGATCGCGCCTCCACCGCTACATCCCCATTGTGGAGCCACAATAGTCGCGTGGCGGCCTCGTGCCGGCGGAAATGCTAATTCACTATTGATAATCCGATTAGTCGAGTCACTTTGTTGTTAAATAAAAACCATTGATGAAATTATGTTTTTAATTAAATAAAAATATAGAATAGGGGGCAAATAGGGGGCTTACCATCATAAGTGATCACCGCCGCTCATACATATCTACAACACGAGAGGAAGGAGTTCAAACCTTCATACCTAGACATTACATAAAAGGCTTATAAATTATAAAAGAATGCTTGCAAGTGCGTTACCGACCATCCGACCATACATAACCTATGCTATGATTTTCTTATTGTGGTATTTAAGTTTTTGTACTGTGCTTGTGAATTTTCTTCTTATTCTTGATGTTGGTCCAAAAGTATTTTTCTGAGTGTGTTTGTTTGAGATAAATTTCTTAAATTCTATCTTAAAAATGGTCGTATCTTGATAACTACAACACAATGTTACTCGAAAAATCATTGTGATAATATCGTCGTACCAATCTCCTCAGTGGTCAGCGAAATACAATGTTTTTTATAATAACGTTTTAGCTACAAGTTTGATATTTATTGTAGGTATATCTCAATTTTGTGTCTTATGCAATTTCAAAGACATAGGACCTATATTATGTAAATTATAATTATATAGTCAACTAGTAACCCTTGCACACTTCGCTGGACAAAGTGAAAATTTGGGGTTATAGGTATTTTTTATGCCAAATAAGAAAAAATACAAAATAAATGTCAAAAAAATAGGAAAAAAATATTTATAGGGATTAGGGACACCCTAATCTTAAATATAATTTACAACCTTTTTCTACATCTACCTACCAAAATATACATAAGAAATTTCATAGAAATCGGTCGAGCCGTTTCGAAGGAGTGCGACCACAAACACTGTGACCCGAGATTTTTATAAGAAAATGTCTACAGTACAGAAAGACAAATACATAAAATGTACATACAATAATATCTACATAATTATTTTAGTGATACTTAAGGCCCATTTACACGATGTCATTTTCTTGTACATACAGAAGCAATAATTGAATGCAATTATTGACATCCAAGAATTGTAAGCAACTGTTAACACGCGGATATTAGGTGCTGTTTACACCAAGAAAAGGTTTAAACAACCTTTTTAAAGATTATTTAACAAAACTGGTATGGCAGATCAAGAATGTTACCTACGTTTTGGTTAGAACTTGCAAGTTATTTATATGTTTGAGTTAAACCGTAACAAACAAACAAGCAAATCTATATAATATTAGTACCTTTAGATAAATCACGCTAAATCAGCTAGGTTATTATGTACTCTTTCTAATCTGACAATGTTTCGCATCTCTGTTTTTTCTTTCAGAAACTACTGTTATGTAGTTTTGTACTTTTCCTTAATTTAAAGTTAATAGGCCGTAAGACTAATCTAGGATCTAGGACTAATCCTTCAAATCTAAGTACAACACTAAAGTTTTTTTTTTCTAAGTCATGTTACTGTTAGGTAATTAAAACTTCGCGCCGTTCCCAACCTGTTTATACTACTTTCCAAGCATTTTCTGCATTTGTCATTATTTTGAACTATTCGCGATTTAGTGTGAGACATGCGAAGAGGTGGCACAGCAGACCGTCGCGACGTGTTAGTATATTTGCATAGCTAACGAACTCTGAAGTCCTCCCTCACCTCTTGCCCCCGCACACCCCCGCACACCCCGGGCCCGTGCCGGCGGGCTGGAGCTGTCTGCTACAAATCAATGAAATAGACAATATACAAATGTATCTATATAATATAATAATTATTGTACGGTTTGTACACAGTACTATAAAAAGCACCTCAGACTAAAATCCCTCTGATGTCATCCCTTATGTCCCTGATGTCCCTGATGTCCCTGATGGGAGATGGTGTATGAGGCATTATATAGTAATAATTATCAGAGTCAACATTTTGTTTCTTACGTTTTAGACCCGGAGATAGTGACACAAAATATTAGGTCATTTGTACCAGTATAGCGGTTCTTAAGGGGTCCAATCGCGTGGGCGTTAATCGAACGCGTCGGATAAATAACGAGTGTCGAACGATTTGTTCCACAAAATGCTTGTATTTTCAGATATTCGAAAAAAAAGAAGTAGGCGGTAGCGTAATGCCATACTTCTCGGGTGTGACTTACAGCCCACCATATCGACGCGAATACATTAATTTAAATAAAATAATTCAACCATTTGTACCGGGCTAATTTTTACATAGCTAATCATCGTCGAGTAGCCATTCACGAAAATCACCTTGCCATACTTTTCCGACAGTTCCCAATGGCCGCCATACCACTGCAAAGGAGTAATTTTTTTTTCGCCAAACTATTTGTACCACCCTGAATTTTTTTTTAACAGTTCCATGTATGATCATAAATAGAAGTCTGATAATGCCATACCTGTGGGAGGTGGGGAATGTGAACAATATTTTTTCAAAATACAAGCATTTTTGTGGAACAAATCGTTCGACACTCGTTATTTATCCGACGCGTTCGATTAACGCCCACGCGATTGGGCCGCCGGTGCCAGCACTATGAACATCATGTTCCTTTTTGCCTTTACGTAATTAGACCCCTGAAGAACCGCCATACTGGTACAAATGACCTAATATTTTGTGTCACCATCTCCCGGTCTATTTATAAAATTATGTAATATGAAATGAAACGGATGAAAATTAATAAAATATATTGGAGAATTAAAAATAAATTTATTTCTTATATTTAAATTTTTTCCCCTTTTTGTCAACAATTACACGAATTAAATTAGAAAAATGTAATTAGCCAGTGATTTAATTTTCAATCGATAGATCGCAGAACGTAGAGCACATTATTGAGGGTATGCAGCATGGGAGCTATGACTATTTAAAAGCATGAGAGGTGGGAGATTTCAGACCTCAACTCCCCTTCAAATTTGGCGCCCTGGGCCATCGCCCCATCGTGCCCCCCCCCGTATCTCTGGCTCTGCCAATAGACTCTGTACCTGGGAAAATTCATTTATAGCCCGATACTGCTTCTACTAGAAATTTAAGAATAAAATTGTCACCAACAGTCCTCTGTTAGATTTTATAGGAGGCTTAATAAACATAATGCAAACCATATTATGCAGAACATGGCTGAAACTGAGAAGTGAGACGGAATGGTCTTACAGATGTCGCTAAATAAAATATATTTAAATAAAATTTTAGTATAAAACTGCCGATCATCAATATTCTGTACGTGTATAAAGAAAAAGACAATTTTAAATATCCTGAATTTTCTAAGATTTTTTGAGCTCGGTTCAAAATTTAAAGTTTATTTATCTTATAAATATAATATGTAATATAATACATATAATTAAAGTAATAACCATTTTAGAAACTAGATGGCGCTGTCGTTCTAACAAACAAGGATACATAGTTTAGTATATAATATATAATATATACATATGATCTGTTATAAAAATGTAGAACATAAATATGCAATTAGTTTAAGAACAATAAAATATATCGTTAACTATAATGGAGAATGTATATTATACTCTTTGCTTATAAGTATGCCGAGACGAGTCACGAGACTTTAAAACTAGAATAATAACTAGATGGCGCTGTTCGAATGATCAAAACAATGCATGCGCATAATCAACCAATAATATGAATAAACCATAATTGAATAATCCATAAAATATTTTGTTTATAATGTTTGAGTTTAGATAAAGGTTACTTTGCTTTTCATAAAGACTTTTGTATTTTTGACAGAATGGTATATATCTTTTGTCATTTGTCAACTGTCAATTTTAGCTGCATTCAACAATCATAACGTTCGTAATTTTGTAGTCAGGCAATTAGTAAAGTTAAAGTGTAAACGCCCTGCAATTTACAACAACAAAAACATAATAATGAGAAATAATTGACTGAATTAAGTTTATTTTAAATTATATTGTTACTAGATTTTGTTGTGATAATGTCTGTAAGTGCCAGTGCGGAGAATCTTTCGACAGCTGATACACAGGTAAATATTGGGATACCATTATTAGGTAGCAAAATCTATAGGCTGGTTCACGCATCGTTCGCTTGATTCAATTGAGCGGTAGTGCTCTTAGTTTCCTATTGACAGCCTCTGACTCATGCGCTGGGGTCCTAATACGGAAATAGAAATGAATGTCGGTATCCGTTAGAATATAGAACAAAGCAACTCTCAATCAGCATTTAAAAGTCTAATACTCGGGTCGAAATGTTATCTAATTTTAAGATAAAAACATTTTCGCAAATATAATATCTTTAATTTCAGTTCAGCTAAAAAAATCTACAAAAAAGAAGGAATTTCTCTTAATGTTATTCTTAAACTCCTTTATTTGCCCCTTTAACATTATTAAGTGGCAAATATGCTTAATCTCTCCTCCTTCTTTTAATATTTTTTTCCTTAAATATTTTTTTATTTTTGAATATAATAATGGAATTGTAGGAGGTTACAATTAAAACAGATAAAAAGTGAACTTACATACTGTTTTATAAGTATTTACTTATATTAAGTAGGTATGATATAATATGGGCTGGTTGGCTTAATATTTCGCTGCTTGAATACAAAACTGCCACAAGTCAAACTAAATTTTTTTACAGAAGAGCTTATGAAAGAACAAAAAACGTGAACGATAAGCCCTTTTGTAAAAAACTGGAGTTTGACTTGTGGCAGTTTTGTATTCAAGCAGCGATTTATAGAATTGAAGATTTAAAAAAGATGTTATTTAATAATAACTACTTAGTTAAATTACGAGATGTATTCTTAACAATATGTCTGCTATTGCACAAATTACATGAATACCTCATTATTGAAGCATCTAAGCAGCAATAGTGTTTGAAGTATATGTTATAAGTTATGTAAAGTATTGCAATAGTTAGCTAATTATGTGTGTGGGCACTTGCACTTAAGATAGCAGTAACAGGTACCCTTTGTGTAACAACTGTTACAGTAATTGCCTCATTATAGCATTCATTATTATTGATTTATTTACTAATGCTCTTTTACTAGTATTTATAAGTTTTATACCTGTAAAATAACCCAAGTTATATATATTTTTTTTATTAATTTTTAATTTTTAGTGAGAATCAATAATAATATTTTGAAATTGCTTATGGGATTAAGAGTACTAAGAGACAAATAAGATCAATATATTATGCTGGTGATGCTGATACAGCTTGTTGCTATAATTCTTCATTTCAAATGTCAATATTTGTAAATCTCAATCCTAAACCATCAACATCAGCTGAATTTAGGCAAATAAAATATTGATTTATTAATAAATCCCTTAGGTCACACAATACTGAAAATTTCATATAGCTAAGGTTTAAGGTTTAAAGACATTTATTTCCCGTTAAAGATTTTAACAACATAATTTTAACAAGTATAAACATTCGTCGCCGCTATTATAAAAAAAACGCTAGCGATAGCTGTTCAATTAAAGTTATAAAAAAGTTTCCATGGCAAATTCAAATTCAAAATCATTTATTCATTTAGGTAACACAATGTACACTTATGAATGTCAGTAAAAAATCCATATTAAATGCTTCTAATTTAACATTTACTGCCAATTCTCAAATCAAGGGCGTATACTATTTATTGATCAACTTCAAAATAAAGAAGGAGGTTATCAAGTCTCTCTTTTTTGTATATCTTTATGCAATATCTGCATGAATTTTTAACCCAATTTCAGCTTTTTTTTAATCCATCCATCCATTGGGCTAACCATCAGGGTGGTCCCATATAAATTTGGTTAATATCTCATGATGTACTATAAATATTTGTTGGAACTATTTTAAGTGACAGTACTATTCAACAAGGTTCTCATTTATGTAGATTGGTCTGTAGTAATTTGCATTAAAATTTATAAAATAAAAATATATCATTCAGTGGATTCAGTGGAGTGGTTCCCTTTTATCCACTGAAAGCTATTTCATTTAAAATAGTGCAATTTTAACGTGAATCTTATTATTTCACAGAGTTGTGATGGAGGTTCAATGTGTTTGGAGTTGGCCTTGGAAGGCGAGAGACTGTGCAAGGCGGGAGACTGCCGAGCGGGCGTGGCCTTCTTCCAGGCCGCTATACAAGCGGGCACCGATGACCTCCGCACACTGAGTGCTATATACAGCCAGCTCGGCAATGCTTATTTCTACTTAGGAGATTATAACAAAGCCATGCAGTATCACAAGCATGATCTCACATTAGCTAGGTTAGTCTCATATTAATTTCATTGAATTGAATTTTATTAGCTCTCTTAAACTTGCATTTTATTGTATTTTTATAATGAGTCAGTACTTCATGTCAATGCAGTCAGTTTTGGTATAGCTTTAAAACGTAGATAATCTTTAAATATTGTACAAAACACTGTGATATGATGTGAAAATAAATTATTGCAGGACAATGAACGACAAGCTGGGCGAAGCGAAAGCATCCGGGAACCTCGGAAACACCTTGAAAGTGATGGGCAAGTTCGCGGAGGCTATACAGTGCTGCAAGCGTCACTTGGAGATCTCGCGATCACTCGGAGACAAGATGAGCGAGGGGCGCGCGCTCTACAACTTGGGGAACGTGTACCACGCGCAGGGCAAGCAGCTCGGCCGGGGGGGGCAGAGCGACCCCGGGCACTTCCCGCAGGAGGTGCGCGAGTGCTTGCTGCAGGCAGTCACATATTACGAGTGAGTTTGTTTTACTTTAATTAATAAAAATCTGTCGTCGCGACATAATATGGAATGAGACGTGATGAAGGTACAGAATGGTTCAGTCTGCTAATTGACATGATTTAATATTTATAACAAGCGATCCGCCCCTACTTCCCACGGGTAGTAAAGCATATTTATGCCTATATGTTTTGTCTATTGTAAGGTTGCATTCTAAGATATTCATTTTAAATTATTTGGTGTAAAAGATTATAATAATGTGTATGAAATGCTTAAGTTAAATAACGTATTTAAGTTGATAAGGATTAATACTGTATCCATCTAAATGGCTAATTCTAATTACCGCATTGTATGTGACCATTTTTTTACAAGGTGTAATGGATTTATAGTAAGCTATTCTTAAAAGATATCTTTATATATATAATTCTTCTGTGAGTGTGTATGTCACTGAACTTCTCTCAAACGACTGGACCGATTTTGATGAAATTTTTTGTGTGTGTTCTGGGGATCTGGGAATGGTTTAGATTCACAAAAAAGTTTGAAATTTTCAAATTAAAGACGTGTAGACAGGACAACATCTGTCGGGTCCGCTAGTATACTTATAATATGCAATCGCGGGCTTTTCGATGAAAGCTCCCAGTTGCCTTGACTATATACCTAAACCTTTCTCAGGAATCACTCATCTATTGTAAAAAACAGACAGACAGACAGACGTGCTGGAGGTAATTATTTTATAAAATGTAGTGATATCATGTAATTTATATATGCCTAGTTCTTCTAAGTATTAAATTACAATAGATAAGAGGTAACTATGTAATGATGTTTAATTAAACTACCCCTCATATTTCATATACTTAATAAAAGCCGTAACATATACAAAATTCTCGAAGGCTTGAACTGCAAATAAAATATGCCTTGCAGACGAGGTAACCTACCATCGAGTGAGTCATGCTCATCTATGCGTAACTGACCTTGCGAAGCAGAATGTGGAGATATCTATACTCTGTTTACAATTCTTAAAAGATTTTTGTTATATTATTAATACAATATTTCAGAGAGAATCTGGAACTAATGCGTAGCGTGGGCGACCGCCAGGCGATGGGCCGCGCGTGCGGGAACCTCGGCAACACGTGCTACCTGCTCGGAGACTTCAGCAAGGCCATCCGATACCACAAGGAGAGGCTGAGGATCGCCCAAGAGGTCGGCGACAAGGCGGCCGAGAGACGGGCCAACAGCAACCTTGGCAATTCCCATATATTCCTCGGACAGTTCGAGAATGCCGCTGAGCATTACAAGTAAGTATACATTGTGCTACTCATCTCAATAATTATAAATACATATTATATAATGTTTTTGAAGTTTGAATGAGACGAAGCTATACATGAAGTATCGCGCTGTGGCAATAATACTGCTCAAATGCTCTGCTGTTTATTTAAAGCATACAATATATAGGTTAAATGCTCAGCGAAATCTTGCTATAGCCAGTTTTTATTTTTATGTTTTTTAATAAAATATGGGAATGGTATTCAGGAATTATAATGTTAATTACAATGCTTTCACTGTACCATATTGGCGATATGGTCAACATGTAGAGGCGATACGATTAAATTTCCTATGGAAATTACTAAAAACTCAGGATGAGCATTGAGGATTATTCAGTTAATAATAATGTTATTTTTACATATAAGTTTATGCTAAACGCTGTAGCGACTGGGAGCATTTTACTTTGCAATTTTAAGCATTTGCATTTGCTAAAATAAAATATGTAGAAATACAAAATTATACCCTTTTAAATAAAATACTGTATACCGGATTAAAACGCGATTTATTGTTTAAATTATTTATCCCGACGTTTCGGTCTTCAGTCTCCCGCGACCACGGTTGCTGAAAAGCATCCGAAACGTCGGGATAAATAATTTAAACAATAAATCGCGTTTTAATCCGGTATACAGTATTTTATTTAAATGTGTGATACTCGCGTTAATAAAAGACAATATTAAATTATACCCTTACCTTATTATCTACTATGTACAGAAGGTATATGGTGTGTGACCTAACAAATGAAACGGAAATTTTGTTGGCTGTTGCGTTTATGATGTAGAGGAAACATTCGCGCTTAAAAGCACTTAAATCATACAAGGGCAGATTCCCAATATTGTTTTTATTTGTTTTTAGTTAGATGTCGACCGACGAGCATGAGGTTCACATGATGGTAGGTGATACCTCAGCCACAGAACATCACTCAATGATGCGCTGTCGACCTACTTTTTACTTCGAGCATTCGAAAATCCATAGACTGAAACTGAAACGCGCAATGTGCCCTTCACGGTTTTTTTTGAACCCACGACCCATCGATGCGTACGGCAGGTGTTCTACCGAACGCGCCAACGAGCCGGCCAACAACAAACCACACAACCACGAGCTATTAAAGTGTTATTTTGTATAAAGCTTATGTAGTAGTAAACAATGATACATTAAAAACTACATACTTTTATTTAAATATGTCAATGCGAACTTATAATTAACAGCGCAGCTAAAATGTCATCATGACTTCGTATAATTCGTACAAAATAAGAATCCAATTTACTACCAATATCATCAATATTCAGGCTAGTTTTAAAAGTAAATTTTCCCAATCAGGATTGATGTAGACTAATTTATATTTTATTATTATAATTTATTACAGTTCCACGACTGAGACATTCATTCATTGTCTCTATGGGAATAAACTGTAGCTATACCTCTTAGGACTAAGGCAAGCTTATTGGGCGAAGTAGATTATAATTAAATCTGTTTTATACAATGCAAATGGCACGATGGTGAAGTCTTCTTTTAAAACATCAATGTTTGTTTTGTTATGGAGGAAGACACGCGAGATTCGCTAATGGCGAGTGATCATCAGCTGTGTATATTTCCAATACCAGAGCGCTTACGTTTATATCACGGACTTTTAAACTATGCAAAGCTGTGATATACATGTAAACGCCATAATATACATTGTTTTAATAAGCCTAACCTACATTCTGGAGGCAGAATACTTAATAATAATAATAGGAAGTTAGGTCCTTCCTTATACAAAGACAATAGATATCTACACTAATATTTTTAAAGAGAAATGAGAGGAGAAATTTTTCTATGTTTGTAACGAATATTTCAAAAACAACTGGACTGTTTTTAAAAATTATATCACCATTAGAATGCTTCATTATCAGCGAGTAAAATAGCCGCGAGTTTCCGAGCAGGTGTAGTATAAATGGAATTTATAACTACCCAAGCTAAATCTGCAATGTCAGGACTATAAATCAAGCCTTATTCTTCGAAAAATATATTTATTACAGTTGCATTCTTTTCTTTCAACAAACGCCGTGAAAATCTCACATTCCATTCATTCGCCTGTGGTTAAATCCAAGTTACTCATGATTTTGAGTATAAATGAGTAGCAAAGCGAATATACAAAATACGATTGAAAATAACAATACGAGGCCTGGACTGTATATTGACAACAAGCTGTTTCTCAATTGACTGTTTTTGTGCAAACAAAAACGACAGTTACACAATCTGAATAATCCTCCGAAGTCCCATTTTCGAAAAAGTAAAGTACAAAACTTATTTGGGTAAGAAATTAAAAGATATAGGTTGCTAAAAATAAGGTAAAAGTATTGGCGAATTGCGATGATTCCGTCGCTTATCACTTCACTTTCTATAAAGCTTAAAATATTGAAAATATATTCTTTGGGTGGTAAATGATTTTTAAAACAAGCAAAAGAATGCAAACAGTCAAAGTTCTGGAGGACCTCCCCCCTAACGGAGCCAACCGTCCCCAGACGCACGCTGGCGCTGGCCGAGGAGTTGGGCGACGCGGCGGTGGAGGCGCAGGCGTGCTACTCGCTGGGCAACACGTACACTCTGCTGCGCGAGTACCGCGCGGCGGAGGAGTACCACGCGCGCCACCTGGCCGCCGCGCGCCGCCTGCGCGACCGCGTGGGCGAGGGCCGCGCCTGCTGGTCGCTGGGCAACGCGCACGCCGCGCTCGGCAACCACGAGAAGGCGCTCTACTACGCCAAGGAGCACTATAATATCTCCAAAGAGGTCAGTTGACTCTGGCGCTCGCGCTCGAATATATTTTCATATTGCAACCCGCAGATTGTAACCCTTGTGTTCCAAACATATCACGGAATTCCATACGCTCCGATCCTAATATACCACTTTCGTTTCTTCTACTTTCATCAAACTATAAGGCATTTACTTTTGTTCAAGTCTTTCGTAATTCGTTGTGCTCCGCAACTCGGGTATTTAACCATCCTCTAGATATTTATTTAACGAGCGATGATAGTCGGCACAGAGAACATCAGTTAATAATCCAGAAATAGGGAAAAACATATTCACAATTTATGATCCTGGAGGAATCTTTGGCTCTTCGAAAGCAACGCGCCAACGAACCCATTAGATTTACGTAAACATTTATTAATCAACCCTTGATGACAGAACGAGATAGATTTATCCAAATTGTAGAGCGCTGTCTCGCTCTCTCGTAAAGTAAGACGGCAATATTACCATTTTAAAAACCCCAGGTCAATCTTCCATTGCAAGATCTGAATTATTTGAAATATGATGGTTGTTGGCAGTTGGGCGACGTGCTCGGCATGGCGACCGCGCAGATGAACATCGGCGACCTGTGCAAGGTGCTGGGGATGCCGGTGGAGGCTCCCGCGACGCCGCCCGGCGCGCCCGCCGCCGCCCCCGCCGCCGCCGCCGCCCCGCGCACGCCCTTCAACGCGCTGCGCGTGCGCAGGCAGAGCATGGAGCAACTGTCACTCATACAGGTCAGCTTTATTAGACAGTTTATTATTTGAAGGAGAAAGAGAAAAGAGTTTTTAGGTAAAGGCGGGCGTGTAGGTATTAAAATACATTTCAGTGTTAAGTGCGTTTATTGTGGCTACGGCGTCCGGCTCGCGCTACATCGGTAATTCTACTACCAAAGCATAAGTAGATGTGTGTACATCATAGGTGCACCTACAAGTTAAACATTGGATGTTGGTTAACAGTTCAATAAATTACACTAACAATACTTTACACTAACATAACTTTTATTGAGGTGTACAACTGTCTTGCTGATGGCAAATAATATATATTATTACTGACAAAAAATCGATAGATATAAAAGTAAGTAAACTGAACCAGAGTCGACTTTCATTCCTTAAAGGTCAACAACGCAGTTATGAGCCCCTGTGTTGCTGATGTGTCGGTATGGGCGGCTACTATATATATTTTTATATTAGATATCTTATCTTGTAAACAAATATGGCGTACTTACAACCACAGACAGTAGAGTATAGATTTGTAAAATGTAGAAGAAATGAATGAGCGATCGTATCTATAAACACAGTGAACGATTTCATTAAAACAATATTCAGCTAAAATTACCTAAATTCATGTCATAACTATTTTATTATTTTTAATAAAAATGAGTCTCAACTTATGTTAGTGCACTCAACTTTTTAATTCGTTCGGTCATTTATTTAACACTTATAAATTATTTGACTATATCTCTACTACATCCATAAAGAAATAAGGTTCGAAATATCTTTATTTCTCATAGGAATAACAATTCACTTATACAAGTTGAAATGTCAAATTGCCAAATTTATGCTTTATCTGTAATTTGATTTTCAGTTTTTATGTAAATTTATGTGATTAAATAATAAATTCGAAGCAGTTTTTAGTTTAAAACCAACTTAAAGTATGTTTTACTTATATATGGATGATCATGTGCATCTAAGTATGATATGTTAAATTGCCGTGAAACGTGATTTTCGTATTAAATGGGTTTGTTTACTACTTAAGACATCTAAGGAAAAACAGCCTGTATACAAATTCGGAATTCGTTCCATTGACTTACAAGAATTAAATTGATGTGGTGGTGTGCAGATAACTCCGGACGCGAAGAAGAAGGAGGAGGAGAAAAGTGAGACGAGTGAGTCCCGCGAGCTCGTGCGCGGCGAGTCGGAGGAGGGCGAGCAGCCGGCTGAGGTGTTCATGGAGCTCGTCGCCAAGTGTCAGTCGCACAGGTAGACCTTCGTCTCGTACATCATTGTAGCCTTATCTGCCTCTCGAACTTATCTATGAGGACTGTCTCAGAAGCGCTGGTCGTTTTGAGGACTTCCAACTAAAGATTCTCAATTCTCAGGTACCCAAATAGAGCCTGTGCTATGGCAGACACATATTGATGTTCTGTGCTCTGTACGATCCAAGCAGTGTTTTAAGTCTTGCTTTTCGGAATTCGAATCTTAAACGCACACTGAGCGTTCGAGTCGCTGCAACCGAGCCACGATATGTGACAATGGCCGACGTTTCTTCGTTTATTTATTTTTTATTGTGTAGCAAGCCGCGACTAGAAACCCGCGTCTCTACATTAATGTGGCGATACTAACGGCTTTATTCATGTACGTATAAGCTTGATATAGTTAAAATATGTCTTGTTTCTTTCGTTCTGTAGTCTTTTTATATTCGATAGAGCGAGACAAAACATATTTTAACTATATCAAGCTTATAGTACGGTTATGATAAAGTAAAACTCACGTATCATTTTGAATAAAAATATTTTTCTTCCTTCTGCAAGAACAAAGCACCAATTGTTTATTGTGGTCCATAACATATGAAGCGCAATACCCTCTTAGTAATTGGCTCTTATCGTAGATTTATGTTTAAAATAAGCAATAACAGACAAATTTATTTTTATTCTAAATTACACTTAGTGAGTTTAACCTTTGAACCAACGATATAACAGCGCTTAATATTGATGTATTGTTGATTATAGTATTGATGGGTTATTTTATTGGACAGAATGGACGAGCAACGCGCCAGCCTCGACAAGGAGAACAGGCCGCGAGAGGTGCAGAGGTCCTCCAGCGTGACTTCGGCCAGCGCGTGAGTATAAACTATGCTTAAACAGTATAACTTGGGCCTCTAGCACCGACTAGCACCTCCCATATGGAGGATAACATTGGATAGGACCTCCCATCGTATATGGTAGTGAGGTTATTTGGTAATTCAAATTCAAAAATCATTTATTCTTTTAGGTAACACAATATACACTTATGAACGTCAATAAAAAATACATATTAAATGCTTCTAATTTTACATTTACTACCAGTTCTCAAATCAAGGGCGTAGAACGGACGAGAAGAACTGGCAAGAAACTCGCCGCCACTCTTTTTATCGCCAAGTTTTTGTTTTACAAATTTTTTGTAAGGAGCTACAACCATTACATCACGTTCCACATGACAACTTTAATGGCTAAAATTTAATAAATACCATAATAAATAAAATAAATACCATTCATTGGTTGAAATTTAAATCGGTTATTAATGAAAAACGTTTAATTTTTACGAATTAAATCAAAATTTATTTCCTACTATACTTTATTTATCAGTTTTTCATACATCGATCATTATTAAAATGTAGTTTATAATGAACTAGCGACCCGCTCTGGCTTCGCACGGGTAGTATAGTGTGCATGAAATGCTTAAGGTAACTAACGTACATATTTAAGTTGATAAAGACTGTTATCCGTCTAAATAGCCTTCCAATTACCGCATTGTACTTCACCATTTTTTTATATACAGTAGGTTATCCATAAAAAATCTATAAAAGAGGAATATTCCATCATACATTGTTATTATATCTCAGAGGAATTGGTAGCGTTCTCGATGAAAGGCTTGACTTTTCCGACACTTCCAAGAATTATCGTTATATTTTAACCAATTTACACAAAACCTTGACAAATTATGTATATACTTAAACCATCCTCAGGAATTACCCTATCTTTTGGTGAAAACTGAATTATCAATTCAGTAGTTTTTGAGTTTATCACGGACAGACAGACAGATGCGGTGGGTGACAATATTTTATAATATGTAAACAAATTGAAAAACTGTATTTAGCATCCTGTATCCATTCTTGACTTGACTTCTTTAACATGGTATCTCCTAGCTAAAAAGTCAAAACCACATTCAAATTTATACATTCAAAACTGGTTAATAAAAAAAAAATATTATTATTAGTGACAGATTATAATTTGTGTGAGCTAATGTGGTTTTAGTGAACTGCCTAAGGAAAAAGCGTAAGTGCTTGGATAAGGACATATGAATTAAGTACCAGCATTTTGCATCCGCATGTTCATTATAATCTATATATAAATAAAAATAAAAGATATTGATTGAAACATAGGTAGATGTTTAAATTAATTTATACAAAGTTTGGAATAAAAAGCAAAACTACCTGGGGGTACGGAGTGCCCCGCCAAGACGAGAGAGTGGAAGCGCAGGGCACTTCCCCAAATAAAAAAGGGACAGGAAGAAAAAAGAATATTTGTATTCCATACTTTAAAACTGGTTTGTCTTATAGCTGTTTAAGGACAAGTATTCTTCAATTCAAGGAAACAGACAATTATTTAAACTGTGTCTCTCTGATGTATATACTCGTATTTGGGCTCAGTGCAACATTTGCATTCGATCTTTTGATTGCTTATTTCTTCATATCATACTTCAACTCTTCAGTGATATCTCTCAAATTAATTTCATATCACCGAAACACCTGTAGAGCGGTTAAACGTCATTACACGTATTTATGATTATAACGCTTAATTAAACATTATTATATTTTATCGTTTTCAATCATTATTTTATAACAACTTTACTATTAAAGTAATTAAAAAATACATTAACTTTACATAATATCGCAATAATTAAAATTCAATTACGGATAAAACTTGTTGTTAATGATTCTAAGTCCGGCAACAAACATTTTTTAAATTATTTTTTATAGCCAGCACTCGGTATAGTACATGAAGCAAGAATAGGTACCGTCTCTAGTCCAGTGGCGATACTTCCATATAAGCCCGAAAGCCCGGCTTGCTGGCTTAAACCAAATACGTGTTTATATAACGTGTATAATTAATTTATCATATAATTTATATATGTCTTATATAATTTAATTAAGAGCATTATTATTTTTATTTTTATAGTTGCATAATTAGGACAAGCCGGAGTTTTCGGCTTGTATGGTGGTCCCGCCAATGATCCTATATTTCAAACAGACAGCAAAAAGTAGAAATTAGTGGTTCGAGATCATCTGGATCAATAGTGAAAATGGGCGTGCCGCAGGGTTCCATATTGGGTCCCTTTTTGTTCCTTGTTTATATTAATGATCTCCCGCATATGATGTCTGAGATATCGGAAATTATCTTATTTGCTGATGACACTTCCCTCGTTTTTAAAATCAATAGGAAAGATTCCAGTCCAGTAAACGTCAGTCAGTCAATGATAGCTTAGTAACTCTATCGAAATGGTTTGCCGCGAATAATTTACTCCTCAATTCTGCTAAAACTAAATGTATTAAATTCTCGCTGCCTAATGTCACCCCAGTAGGGCTTAACGTAACTCTCGACGGTGACAAACTTGAAGTCATCACTGAAACCGTTTTCCTGGGCATAACCATTGACAGTAAATTACAATGGGGAGCTCACATCGCAGCATTATCAGGTAGACTAAGTTCTGCAGCTTATGCAGTCAGAAAAATAAGACAGCTTACTGACGTTGCTACAGCTAGGCTTGTATATTTTGCTTATTTTCATAGCATAATGTCCTATGGTATTCTACTGTGGGGCGCAGCGGCTGACGTAGATGCCATATTCATTCTCCAGAAAAGGGCAATTCGTGCAATTTATAATCTTAGCCCCCGCGAGTCTCTGAGAGAATTATTTAAAGAAATTAATATACTCACGTTGCCTTCCCTTTACATTCTAGAGAATATCATGTTTGTTCGTAAACATTTGAATCAATTCACTGTCAAAAGTGATATTCATTCTATGAATACCAGGAATAAGCATAAAATAGTAGTCCCAAAATATAGATTAGCAAAATCGAATAAATCGTTTCTTGGGAATTGTGTCAGATTCTACAACAGGCTACCGAAGTGTGTAACTGATCTTACGAATAAAAAGTTCAAAAACGTCATCAAAGGAATCTTAATTAAAAAAGCGTATTATAAAATCCAAGACTATGTTGACGATAAAGATGTATGGCGCTAATTCATCTCTGCATGTGCGGCTTCCCTGGCAACTTGCGCTGTGCAAGTGTGTGTATCTCATTTAACACTAATAGTAAAAATTCAATTTTCTTTTGCATTGTATAGAATCTCTGTATACCTTGCATTATATAAACTTCTCAGCCGATTATTACTATTGTAACCGAGTCTTTGTAAGCTAAACCATTGTTGAAAAGAGTGCCCATGGAGTTTCTTGCCGGTTCTTCTCCATGAGACCCACTTTTTGGAACCGTGCAACTAGACGTTTCATAAGAGCCTGCAAAGGCCTATTTGAAATAAAAAACTTTTGATTTTGATTTTGAAACGCCTAATTACTTTAGATGCCTATTGGAACGAATTTCAGACGAAAGAATTTTAATCATACGAGATTAAGTGCTAAATTTTATGATCATACATAGTCAACTTTCCAGTTTTATAATAACATAAAAACTCTCAACAATAAATATGATCGAAATAATCCATTCATAAGACCAGCGACAACCAAAAGAAAAACGATTCTGCAAATGAGTATCAGTTCAGTATCAGTCGAGTCACAGTGACAGATTGGCCTGAGAGAACCTATAAAAACTATTCAAGTAAATAGAGAAAAAACAATGGTATATCATAATTTCAGTCATTCAGAATTAGATGAAGAAACATAATTTCGCTTAGAATCACTGTATTTACTGTATTTTATTGAAAAATCGTTTTTTATATATCGAATCACATAAACTCCTAAAATGAACAAACTAATGAACTAAAACAAAACAAAATCTAATTATCTCCTTCTGGCATATTAAGCGTACAACGGACAGAAAGAGAACGACTCTCAAATCATATTGCCATGGCAATGAAAACAAATATACAGAGGCCCTTTGATATTTATATTTTACTAGCGACCCGCCCCGGCTTCAGACTTTTTTTGACAAAAAAGCAGGGGTTGTATGTATTTTTTAATGCCACATTATAAAAAAATTTCGTCCAAAAATTAAAAAAAAAATTTAAGGGTGAAAAACCCTTATCACTTAGGGGTATGAAAAATAGATAGTAGCCGATTCTCAGACCTACTGAATACGCATATAAAAATTGGTTAAAATCGGTAAAGCCGTTTCGGAGGAGTATGGGAACGAACATTGTGACACGAGAATTTTATATATTAGATAATCATACTACTTTATTATTGTCTTTTATTAACGCGAGTATCACACATTTAAATAAAATACTGTATACCGGATTAAAACGCGATTTATTATTTATATTGCGGATATCAAACACAGACGTCACTCTAAATCAGCAGTATGTGAACACACTCTGGATAAACCAAACCACTACATACGTTTCGACCAACCGAAAATCCTTGCAAAAGAAAGTAGATACTTTCCCAGACTAGTACGTGAGGCTATTGAAATTAAAAAACATTAACTTCAATAGAGAAGATGGTTTGAGACTCTCCAACACCTGGGATCCAGTAAATAAAAATCTGAAACCCCAAATCAAACATACTAAAAAACAAGAGGACACCGTTAGTCAATATTGTCATAATATAGAAAATTACAGTAAATATCAACTCCGTAGGAAGAGATGGCGTTAATATGTAATGGTTGTAAAACAAAAACATTTGTAAAACAAAAACTTGGCGATTAAAAAGAGTGGCGGCGAGTTTCTTGCCAGTTCTTCTCGTCCGCTCTACGCCCTTGATCTGTGAACTGGTAGTAAATGTAAAATTAGAAGCATTTAATATGTATTATTTTTTATTGACGTTCATAGATGTACATTGTGTTACCTAAATTAATAGATTATTTTTTAATTTAATTGAATTAAATATGGCAACTTTGTGACATTTCAAATATCAGACAACTGTCATCTTTCTGTCTTCCCGCGACCACGGTTGCTGTAAAGCATCCGAAACGTCGGGATAAATAATTTAAACAATATAAATAATAAATCGCGTTTTAATCCGGTATACAGTATTTTATTTAAATACTACTTTATTAAATTTCAGTTTTCCCCTAGATCCGATTAGGTACTCACTACATGGAAAAATATTATAGCCAAATCACGACAAGGAGAAAAAGATGTTAATCCTAAAGATTCTTATCTAATCATACAAATAACTTTTTTTTGTATAACTATATATTGTTGTTTATCAAATATATTCTACCCCTTTTAATTACCTTATTTGTACCTTAATATTTCTTAGAAAATACTAATAAAATTAAGAGCAAAGTCTTCAAAGTCGATCAAGTGTAGTATATTATGGTAACTTTTAAAGTCATATTTCGACTCTACTCTTTTCTTTGTTCATTGTCACTTTTCCAAAATTTAACATGAGGCGTGGCTTAAATAATAGGGACACTTTTTTGTGAATTTTGTTTGCGAACCGAAGTCCATTTAATACTATGTCAGTGGCTAAATACTAAAATAATTATCCATTTTGAAATATTTTTTTAGGACTCGTCCGCGGACTTTTATTTAGAACTGTTTAAGACAAACTATGTATTCTTAGTATGTATCTTATCTTCGTGTAACTCCAACGGCTTAGGCAGCGCACACCATGATAGCTCTCAGAGGAATTTTTCCGACTTACTTGATAGTTATCGCATTATTGTGGCCAAATTACACAAAATCTTTATAAAATATAGAGATATGTTATTCTAATGTATAAGCTATCTTACTATAAAGTTTTATCAAAAATCGTTCAGTAGTTCAGTAGTGAAAGAGTAATAAACATCCATCCCCACAAACTTTCGTATCTATAATATTAATAGAATAGATCCCTTCTCTTGTTATTGTTTTTAATAAATAACAGTAAATGAAACGTATTAATATTACCAGCCGGCAAATATTATATTTGGAATTTCAGAAATAACTGTTTTACTATTTGTGTCCTCATCCTAACTAAACTTGTGACCTATAATACAGAAATTGATGTAATAACGAATAATTAATTAAAAACTTTATATTGTCTTGCTACTTGCTTTTGCGTAAAATATCTGTCGTCGTTGAATGCTAAATAACAATCGTAAGTAGCATAGTTGCGCTATAGGATTACTCAAAGCCACAAGTACCAGTGGTAGTATGTCATCGCGTATTTGACGTCACTACGGGCCATAGCCAAAAAATCAATGAACACAGTGGTTCGTTCTATATTACATTTAATTATATATATAATTCGCGCACAATTATTTTTCCTACTATACATAATTCTTGATTAGATGAAGTCCATCTTTACATTGCAGACCGGAGCGTCGTAAGATATGAAAGATAACAAATTGAGCTTTGAAAATATAACTATTATTATCTTATTAGTTTAACTTCCTGCTCTTTGGTAAATAACGTGTTATATTTATACTGAAGTCGACCGCATTAGACTTTAATTATTTTCTTTGGTCGCCAGTAAATTGGAACCATTTTAGCCATTGAATGTTCGTAACATACGCAACGTAAAGCACATTTAGGGGAAAGGATTTATAAAAAAAATCAAGTCAGTCTGTTTAACTACAGTTTTTTAACTATTACGTGGGATACTGATCAAATAGCTGCCTTTATTTGTATAAAGAAAAAGTTAATAATATACATACAATATACATATTTGGATATTTATTTATTTATACAGTTTAACGACAAAATCTTTATAAATAATAATTAAACATTGTAATTTTAACACTACTAAAATTACAGTCTAAAAACAAAAAAATAAATAAAATAAAAGCAGAAAAAAAATAACATAATAATTATATTTACCAACATTTATTCAGATCTTTCACAAAACATCAAACATACTGGTAATAGTTTCTTCCATCCATCGGCAAATAAATCAGGTTATTAATTCAAGAGGGCATTGAGTGCCTTGAGAGTTCGAAGGATAGGCGAGTTAACTCGTGCAACAGTGCGGGTACAGGGTACAGCGAAAAGCCTATGCTTCCTACCTAATATTAGCTAGTGCCTGTGACTTCGTTCGCGTGGGCCTCAACTTTAGCTGAGCTTCTAAGCAAACTACAGACAGACAAATACGTTCAAAATGATTTTTATGTATACTATTCCCCTTTAAGTCTCTTCATTCCTGGTAAAAATGTTCAATGTACAGAAATGTTGATGAGACTGTTTTACTAGTATGTATGTATACGGTTTGTTGTCGGTATAAATTATAAATTTTCTTGTTGCAATAAATACGTACATAGTAATAACAATTTTCCGACTATTTCACAGATATTTATTCTCAAAAAAAATGCCTCTGAATAATAGTTAACATTTACCAACAGATTAGCTGTAGAAAATATTTCACTCAGCTTAAAGTGCCAACACTGACAAGTATATACCTACCGATGCCTAAGCAGCAGTTTTTGTAAAGCTGCTTCTAGACGGGCTATACTTTCCCGGCAATATATGGCTGTACTATTGGCAATTATTGCTCAGCCATCTCGAAAACATGGCTGGGCCATGTATTGCTACTATATGACCCATGATTTGAGATCGTTAACGGGCTATACAATCAGGCAGACGAAATAACACTCTAAATTTTTTTTTGTCGCTCAAAATGGGTCAAATTCATAATTAAGTGAAGGGTTGCGGAGGAAATGGCAAAAAATGAAAAATAGGGAGAAAAACAAGGATATTTTTTCTTTCGAAAGTAATAACTTGAGAAATAGTGATGTTAAAAAAAGTTTGGAATAAAAAAAAATGGTAAATTTAATTCAGAAGAGATTTTTTTTGTCTACACTAACCGTTCTCGATATATCGAATTAAACACGTTTTTAGCGATAACCCCGTAAATTAAAATTGATGATCAGAATGCATATCGATCTCTAACGATGCCCAAACTACATAATTTAATGTTTATTCATTTCACTATTTGACGGGACTATAAATAATTTAGGAACTTTATTAGAAGGTCAAAGGTTGTTTTTATTAATTCAAATTAGTTGTCAACAAAGCACCAGAAAGGGATGCTAATATACCGCAAAACATAACAACAATATAACTGGCTCGGCAATAGGTCAGTATTTTCGAATGCCAAGCGATCGTTCAAAAATATATCCGGCCACACGTCAAAACGCTTGGCTTTACCAAATATCGTTGGCTTAATTATCAAACTTCGTATATCCAAACTTTACAGGAGGAGGAAAAAAACTACAAACAGGTCAACAATTCCATGGACATACATAGTTTTATTTTTTGTATATACCAAAAAAACTAAAAACAATTAGTAGATACGGGTGATTCCATCGTATTCGTTACGGTATTTTACACAAGATGGCATCCAAAAACAAAAATCGGAAATTTTGGAGTAACGAAGTTTGATAATTAGGCCAGCGATATATGGCCTCGCCATTACTGAAACATCACATAGACTGGCCGGGCACTATATTGCAGTAAAATATGGCCCGTTTGGAAGCAGCTTAAGAAAACATCCGAACCTTTACATTACACTAGTTTACAAAATTTAACTTTTTGGCTGTTGCCGTGAATTTTGTGGGTGATTTTGCTTACTTATGACATGGTCTTTTCAAATATACCCTCAGAAAATTTTCTGCAGCTCGAATATCTTTGTTTTCGACGTTCACCATTTATGCTAATTTATTCGTTAATAACGTGGGTGTTTCAGTGTGTAAAGATTAATTTCATAAGTTTTAGCGACATGAGTGGTTCAAGCAGAAGTTGTTTAATCTACCAAAATTATTTTTGCTATATATGTGGAGAATATTTGCTAAAAAATATAGAAAAGGTGTATCAGAGTGCGTTAAAAACTCCAATTTTTTCTACTTTGGGATATCGCTGGATAAAAAATACAAGTCTTGGGCTCTTGATTGTGTTTGTAAATAGGGTGTTGAATATTTAAGATTATGGAAAGGCAGAAAAAAAGCTTAGTTTTAAATTTAGAACTCCAACCATTTGGGTAGAACCACGAAATCATCTGAATGACTGTTACTTATGGTTTGGTTAGTGGGCAGCAATATTTAGTTTAAAACTAACTAGTAGCTCGTAATATAATTATTTTGCCGCCACTTCATATTCAAATGAGAATCATGAAACAGTTTTTTAATGTACTCGATAAAAATGGGAACTACTTTTCCTACATTTGCCACAAATTTTCTCAGCTCACTATGGAAAAGATTAAAGCCAGTATTTTTGACAGACCCCATATCATACAACTTCCAAAGATACTGGATTTATAAATTCTATGAGTAAGCTTGAATTAGGAGCATGGACAGCGATCGATATCGATGATCATCGAGACATCGATGATGCAGAACTTTCTCAGAAACAGAAAGTCAGAAAATTAAAACTGAACTATTCAGAAAATTATACTGTCTTCTACAGACCTGCTTTTACTATTAAAAACTCTGAGATGCAATGTGAGCATTAAATTCCACTTCCTCCGTAGTCATATAGACAGGTTTTAAAAAAAAATAGGAGACATGAGCGAAGAGCAGGGAGAGCGTATGCATCAAGATTTACGTGTCATAGAGGAGCGTTATCAGAGTTTTTTTGGATGTCTGACTAATGCTGGTGCCTTATACGTTACTTCCCTAAGTCCACAATAAGAGAAGAGCTTTAAAGCGAAGTTTTTTGGAACTCAACGATTGTTTAAGTTTTTTAATAATATTTTTTCTTAGTAAATTCTTATAATTTTCATTTTTAACCGTAACTACCCGGAACTCATAAACTAGAGCTGATAAAAAAAATCTACTTATATATTTGTAACTAGCATATCATAAGTAGTCGACAACAGCAAAAATTGTATCGGCAACAGATACACTGTAAACCAGTGATTATCAATGAAAATCCGCGGAGGAAACACCAACTTGTTGCTCCAGAACCTAAACTCTAAATTTACAAAAACGATGCGCACTATAAATGTATATAAATTTTTAATAAACTGCCTGAAAACCTAAGAAATGAGCCTTCTACAAAAACCTTAGCTATGCTAATCCATAACTGCCTCTACTCATATTTAATGAAATCATGACTGACATGACAAGATGAATTGACATCGAATTTTTTTATTATTTAATTTAAAACTTGGTTCTAATTTACTAAACTTTATTTAAATCATTTTTAACGTATTGAATTGTAAAGTATTATCGTGTATTATTATGCGCTAACAAGGCTTTATTGTGACCTAAGTAAATAAATGTAGTTTAAATTTCTGTGAGATTTTGATTTAAAGGGATATGTTGACAAAATGCGGTTTTTCTATTACATGTAACTTGTTGAGGATGTGGATTATGGATATGATTGTTTGGGATTTGTTTCTTGACTAACTTTCTTTCAATGAAATTTTCTCGATAGAAAAAAATTGTGAAGTTCTGTCTATTTTTATACTTAGGGCATAACGCTAAAGATTTATTTTATTTAATTTAAAGGATATAGAATAAATGTCGTTAAGATCACAGAACAGGGAAAAATAAGTTCTGTGGTTAAGATTGTCCAAACCGTTTTTTAATCAAATATTCTAAAGTAATGAAATGAATTAGTTTTGACACATACGTTGTTTTATTCCGAGCGCGTTCAAGCTACAGCTATCTCTTTTTTAACATGTCTCAAGTAATTATTTCAATCTCGCTCGCTCACATTCAATAGACTGATCAGTCGGGCGGGCCGAGCCTCATCGACATTGGACCTTAATATCTGAAATGATATCGATTACTGGGAAAGTAAATATGAAACATGTTTCGGTCTGGCTGCTGGCACTGTGGCACGCAGATAATATACGAGGCGGTGAGGGCCGCGTCGCTCGGCGCGCGTCTCGTTATGGGAAATAGTTGTTTATCCAAACCAAGTTACGGTGTATCGAAATAGATTATAATTAAACTCGCCATCCTCATTATATTGATGACTAGCGACCCGCCCCGACTTGGCAAGGGTGCAATGCTGATACTAAATCCACTACAGAAAAACTGTTATTATTATACATATAAACCTTCCTCTTCAATCACTCTATCTATTAAAAAGAACCGCATCAAAATCCATTGCGTAGTTTTAAAGATTTAAGCATACAAAGGGACAGAGAAAGCGACTTTGTTTTATACTATGTAGTGATTTGCATTGTGCTATACGTGTAACTTAAATAGCTGTAATGTTAGCTAGCACTTAGCAGTGACATTTTCTATTTTACACCTTCTAATTAATTAGATGTCAAACCTATACGTTATTGGTCTTATAAATAACTAGCTTCTGCCCGCGACTTCGTCTGCGTAGAATTAGTACTAAGGGTAGATTATTTTTGAACCGAGCTGTTTTTTCATCAATCTCCGCTTAATGGCGCTGCACTCAAGTCAATAATATCGTGATATTTTTTAAACCGTTCGTCCAAATTACTTAGTGTAAAAGACAAAGTTCATCTATATTAAATACTGAAAGACAAAAGTTCATCAAATCAATTTTGATAAGAATTAGCTAAATACTCTAAAACTTGTAATTGAAAAAATGAATCAAATTTAAATGTATTTATGGCTAATAGTTTAGGGTATATTGGCTTCCACATAAAAGGTATATATCGCGGACTTTTATTTACCTATAACTATTTAAAACAAACAATCCCATCATATTATATTCTTGTAACTCCAACGGTTTAGGCAGCGCACGCCAAGAAAGCCCTCAGAAGGCAGGAATTTTTCCGAGTTACTTGATACTTATATATATTATGGCTAATATACAAAAACTGTTTATAAATTAAGCCTATGTGTTATTCTGATATATAAGCTATAGTACTGTAAAGTTTCATCAAAATCCGTTCGGTAGTTTTTGCGTGAAAGAGTAACAAACATCCATCCATCCTCACAAACTTTCGCATTTATAATATTAGTAAGATAAGATAAGATAGTAAGATTAGTAAGATGAGAAGTACACACTTTTAAACTTTCAAAATATTCAATGACATTCTAGTTATAATAATATTCCTACCTTTTAGACTTACCATTGCCAAATGAACATAAGTCTCGCTCGATAGTAGGTATTCTTCAGATACATTACAATACACTACGCTGTGGAACTACTTTACTTTAAACATGGGAAATTCCAGGTCTTTTCATTCCGTATAACTCGGAAAGAATTTCGATATTGCTGTCACTCGTTTAAATCTGGTAGTAGCCAACCGTAGAGCGAAAATACTTTCACACACGTTAGACCCAGACGAAATCACGGGAGATTCCTCTAATGCCGGTGAACAGTTGTGTTTATCTGATTATATCCAAGTGAGTCTAGGAGATATCGGTTTGAAGTCAAAAGCTAAACTTGTCTGTTTGAAAAAACCTCAAACGTTGTATTCCCGATATTGCCTCCGAATAATTCTATTCTATAATTCTAAATAAGAAATAACTTTCATCGGTCTCTTAGACCGTCTTAGTTAAAAGTTGATTGATTCTTATCACATCCAATAATCTCATGTAAACCTTCTATTATTAGACCTGAGATAAATATCTCGAGTGACACGTGTGGGTTTATAGCACAAAGGATTTGCATGACGTTTGTTATCAGTGATTATTGCGCACTCAGGGCTCTGTCGATATCCCCATACTGCTGACTTAGTTCAGTTCGCGTGAAACTGTGATAGAATATGATTTTGATAAATAAAATCGCTTGTATATACAGGAAAAGTCTGGTATGAGTAATTTGGACCAAGTTTTTTCAAATGCTTTGTAAGTTTTTATTTTTATAGAATAGATTGTTATAAATGTTTTGTGTATGAAATAATTAAACGATTGTTAGGCTATGTATTTACCAAGTTTTATATATACCTACTCAATAATCAAGAAAATGTGAAAATGCATTTTTCCAATTTAACCAACTGATTCTGTTATTTGGGCCAAGAGGTTGCTAATTGGACCTCGATAGGCTCAAAGTAAAACATGAAGAAAAACTATAATAATAATAAACCAAACATAACAAAAATAATAGTCTCGGTAAGAATCGGTAAAATATTTAAAACTCTTCACATAGTGCAATTATCGCAAATGACAAGATACTAGTTTCGTGATTCCAATTATAGCGTTTTGCGTATGTTAAGGTAAGCTTACACAGTTTTTGTAAAAATACATTAAAAATAAAGAGACAGTAGTGACATTTAGCGAGCGCATTGATGGTCTGGAAAAGCGTGTTACTGATATGGAGAATAAGACTGAGGAGAGAATCACGATCCTTGAAAATAATATATCAAAATTAAATCTGGACTGCGATTCGATGGTCAATTATACTCTCCTCGATACAGAGTTCAATCAGAGAGATCAAATGAGCCTCCGAAATGACATCGAACTATTAGGGATAACCGAGTGTAAAGATGAGAATTTACTCAATATAGCGGTCTTAGTGGGTGAAAAACTCTGTTCTATTTTTGAATAAACATTAAGGCACTAGTTTTAAGCAATTTTCAAACACAAATGTTTTCTCTATAATTTATATAACTTTTCAAGAAATATGAAACAAATAATTATTAACGATTTATATATTACTTAATGATATTGATATTTTTTTTGTATCATTTTCTTATTATTATTTTTTATGTACATGTCATTTTGAGATTTTTCATACTTATTTATTTTGAAGCGAATTGGTAACAAAATGTTAGGATAAGTAAATAGGTAAATAATATACTTAATGTGTTTGTCAGGTAGTAAGTGTATTTCCTGTTAATTTTAAGTTTATCATTATTATTATTATTTTTTTCATATTATTTATAAAGAAAACGCTAATGTCAGCGCACCAACACTACCTGGGCGCCACTGAAAATCAGTGTTGGGGTCGCATCCGACTCCACCGTATACTGAGTGGTGTTCCAATTCGGAGGTCACCAAATATTGCAACAATAATATCTAGTGTTTCTATTTGTCTTTTTTCTATTCTATTCTAAATACCTTTAACTTAACTACACCCTACACGGATCGATAGAATTAAAATAACAAAAATAGATTTTTCAATACGAAACACAAACGTTCAACGTCACAATGAAAGCAATATGGCCGATGTACAATGAAGTTAGACGCGTATATATAGCTTGGTGTCGCTAAAATTGAAATTGAAAAACTACTTTTTAAGATATGAGGGTGGTCCAATTTAGTTACATGTCCAATATTCAATACTTTCCCGTACTACTGGGTGCGTTTTGTGCTATAAATATTAAGCGGTTTAACTAAATCGGATTTGGGTAACGAGTAAGTAAAGCTTCTGTAATTCACCTAGGATAGGATTTATTGAACATATTTACTAAAACAGAACAGAATTGCACGCTGAGTTTTCGAGTCTTATAATCTCAGTGTTTATTCTCATCGGCTTATTTAATATCACTATGAGCAACAGTAAAATTATTATCACTCGTTTATAAATCCATTATATTGACCGATACACATTGAGCGCAGTTGCGACCGATACACATAACATCGAAACAAATGCCGCTCCAAATTGAAGAGAATCTGAAAGTCAGTGCTTTACTTACTCAAACTGCGTTATTTTTTTACCTTGTCGTACGAAGAATACGTTTATCTCATTGATATAATAACTATTAATAATACATATATATTTTCTTATAATTAGTTTTTTATATTTTTTTCTTTCATTTTTGGGGAACATAATACGAATATAGACGTTATGAGTGGAAGCCGGAAGAAGCGAAGTTTAATCTTGAATTATTATATCACCATATTATCCTGAATGAAAAAGAAAAATATTAGTAAGTGATTAAACCAATGAAATAATCTAAATCACATTATTTAGCAGACGATGCTCGATCAAATCTCCAATAAATTTTCGGGCTTCATCTGAAAAGTGCACTATCATAAGTAATTTAAAAATATCAATAAAAACGTTATTTCTACCATATCATTCGTAAAATTTTCCTGAGGGCGCAGACGAAATTAAAAGTTTTGTTTTAATATTGCGAGTTTACGATTTATTTAAAAACGTGAACAAGTCGCTCGGGGAATTCGTACGAGGTCCGATGATTAATTCGCTCAAGCCGAGTTGTATATTCGAATTTCGACTAATACTAGTCCTGAAAACCCTTTGATTCATTCTTCTGTGCAGTTTTACGGTAAAATATGAACCTTGAAGAATTACGTTCATGTTTTACATGTTAAGACAGGCTTCTTTGTTGATTCTTCTTGGTTGAGCGCTGCTGCTCTACAACTTTCGTCAAAAAAATAATGACAAAAAATTCTTCATGACACCAAATATTCATTATTTTCTTTTATGAAACAATCTCAAAAATCAATAATATATAGTAAGCTTCTAGAACTCTGGGTGCTTTTGCAGTTCATACGAGGCCTATATACATACATATATTGCGTCCCGTGTGTTTTTTTCCGCAGTCATGGAGAATTTGTCGAAACGTGATTTTCGAGTCTTTTTACGAGGGTGAATCAAAAAATTCTTGGAATCAATATTAAAAAATGCAAAGATTTAAATAATAATATTTTATTTTTCTACATAATCTCCCTCCAATGCAATGCATTTAGAATAACGCGTTTCTAACTTTCTTATTCCTTGTGAAAAAAAATTATTTTCTTGACTCTCGAAAAAGTCCTCTACGGCAGCTATAACCGCGTCATTATCGTGAAATTTTGTTCCACGAATTTCCTCTTTTAATTTTGGAAATAAGTGAAAATCACTTGGGGCTAAGTCCGGAGAATATGGTGGGTGGTCAAGGAGATTGAAGCCAGCACAGCGGATTGCGTTGAGCGCAACTTCCGATCGATGAGCAGGAGCGTTATCTTGAAGGAACAACACGCCCAACGACAGTTTTCCACGACGTTTTTCTTTAATCGCTTCACGCACTTTCGGGATTAAATTTGCATAATAGGGTCCAGTAATCGTCTGGCCTTTTGGCATGTAATCAATAAAAAGGATTCCTTCACTATCCCAGAACACAGAGGCCATAACTTTGCCAGCGGTAGGAGCAACTCGAAATTTCTTGATGGATGGAGAGGATGGTCGTTTCCAAGACATGCTTTGTCTTTTAGCATGTCTTGGAATTTTGGTTATTTCAGTAACCTCTTGAACTTCGCCGTCCTTTCCCCTCACTTTCCGTTTTTTAGTTTTAACTTTTTTCACATCTCCTGTTTCGGTGGTTGTTTCCGTTATTTCCACTATCTCTGGCGTCTCTTCGACAACTGTTGCTTGATCTAGTGTGTGTGATTGTTCAAGTGGTGTGAGGGTCTCGTCAATGAGTGTATCAGGTTCAGTAACATCACCAGTGGCATGAGTTGTAATTTGTTTTGTCTGTTTTGTGCGTTTTTTAATTGTTTTCACAGTCAACTTACCTTCAGGAGTTTCAATTTCATTCACAGTTGTTTCTTCGGGAACGTCAGTTATATCTTCTGGTTCATCTGAAGTGGATGTTATTTCTTTAATTTCAGTAAACTCTTGTACCTCACCATCCTTTCCCTTCACTTTCCGTTTCTTAGTTTTGGTCTTTTAGTCAATTAAAATGGATTGAACGCTACCAAAAGATATCTTTAGGATCTCAGCTATATGTTTTATAGTCATTCTTCTGTCTTCCAAAACCAGATTCTCAACCTTTTTGACATTTTCTTCTGTAACGGAGGTTGAAGGCCGCCCAGAACGCGGGTCATCTTTACAGCTTGATCTACCTCTTTTAAATTCAGCCACCCAGTACGCAACCGTAGAATAGGGTACAGCATCACCCCCTAATGTCTGCTGAATGTCCAAAAAAATTTCCTTCGTAGACATTTTTTTCAAACTGAGATATTTTATCACCGCACGTAACTCACTTTTATCCATAATTTTGACTTTTTAGCAACTCGTTGTACAAAAAAATTTATTACATGCGAACGAACTGACAAAAACAAGTGACAGTCTGCATAAATATAGTGTGATAGACACTCTTTAATTTGAATATCGAACTTGATCCAAAAAGGTTTCATATATATGCACTTCTAAGAACTTTTTGATTCACCCTGGTATATTATTTGGTTGTGTATCTCCAATGCAAGCACAGCCACAAGTAATATCAAAAGTACATTTATAAGTGATTTGTTCGATTAAAAACTGGAAAAGCTACATTTGATGATGAGCCTCGTCCACCAGAACGAAGAAAAACGAGCTTCAACGCGCCATTCAAGATAATCCCGAGGCTAGTGTACGCGATTTAACGAAGACCCTCGGTTGGCAATTTCACCACGGTTGCCGATCAGCTTAATCAATTGGGATACTGGAAAATAAAGAGTCAATGGACCTTACCAACTTACCGCATGTGCCGTGTGTCAATCGCCCAATCGCTTCTTCTACGATCTAGAAGACAACAGTTTCTAGAGGATTAGATAACTGGAGATAAAAACGTGGATTCTCTATGACTACGATAGGCGCCGCGCTGTTTGGCTCCCTCCGGCGCGGCGCGGCTTGTCAATCTTCTGGGACTGTAAAATATTGTTTTTTATGAAGTTGCTCCTGTAAGGATAGAGCATTAATGCTTTAATCTACGTAGATAAAAAATAAAATCGACTTACTTGTAGTACTTATAATCATATTTTAGCAAAGTTAAATAAAACCTTTATAAATTGTAGCCTAAATGTTATTCTAATAGTATAATGTATATATTATATTAAAGTAACAAAACAAACAAACAAACAGTGGGTTCGAATCCCAGCGTGTGGGGAGCACATGCTTATAATTTTCTGTAAGCATGTTTTCCCCACGTCTGGTAATTTTGGGCATTGATCGGGTGGGAGGAATATCTAAATTCCGACCGGGTAACGAACCACCGTTCATAGATGGAAAAACCGTGAAGTGAATTTTGCGCGTTTCGGTTTCAGTCTATGGATTTCCGAATGCTCGAAGTAAAAAAATTAGGTCTACAGCGCATCATTGACTGATGTTCTGTTGCTGAGGTATCACCTACCATCAAGTGAACCTCATGCTCGTCTGTCGATATCTAACATAAAAAAAAACTATTAAAATATCGGAAAATTCAGGAAAATAAATATGCAGAAAATTAATTTGGTTTGATATTTCACCATTTTCCGCAACTGACAGCTCACGTCACGCACGCTTATTTGTAATAATTGATGTCCACTGCAAATCTATATAATAGAAGTGGGAAAATAGCATATTCAAATCTAGAAATGTATTTTTATATTTTAAAGCCAACATTCTGGCAGGAATTCAGGTCATTCAGGTCCGCTAGTTTTTCATATAGGAAAAAATGTAATAACAATAAGGTATATTGTCAATATTTACTTAAATCTTTTACAATAGGTAATTATTATAAAATGACATCAGACTCTTTACCATTTCTGTCAAAAAACTAAAATATAAATGTAATTAAATTTTAACTTTAAGAGAGCGCTAGTCGAGCGAAAACGTCTGTGAATTCTACCCTAAAAGAAACGTGACCTCTGATATTTCCGAAAGCGTGTCGTAGGTCAGTGTCGCTGACAGTTCACGCGTTTTACTTGTGAGCTTCTAACGGCCTGTGGGCTAACTTTTTAGCCAATTAGCAATGACGCGGGAAAAGTTCCGTCAAAGTCTATGTACATTGTACATTCTTCGTAGAGCCTACCTCATAATCAATCAATAACTCAAATCAGTACTTGGACTGATTTGAGTTATTGATTGGACCGTGAATTAAAACTATTTGAACATATTTATGGTTTCATAAACTACAATGAGCTTTGTTTATGAATATATGAATGTGTATAAGTTAATTGATATAAACGTGTAAATTAATTCATTATATTATTTAAAACTCTCAGGATATATAGGACAAGAACAGATGAAAAATCAACTAAAATCCTAGAAAGTTATCTACTTGCCATTATTATCAGTTATTTACCGAATCTTTGTTTTTGTATGTTTCTGTAAAGATACAAGAAGGCTGATTCAATTCGTAATCGTTCCTTGTAAGTAAAGTTATCCTGAAATAATTGTAAACAAAAAAGGAAATTCGCAAGTGCAGTGCTTAATTGAAGTGACTAACGCTGGCTGGGGCGGGCGCCTGGGGTGGTGGGGGCGGGCGGAGGGTGGTGCAGCGCGCAGGTGCTGGCTAGGGTCGACTGGTCGGCCCTAGGTAAAAATAGGCTTCAAAGTGAGTACTGAGCTCGGCCGGCGTACACGTCCACGCCTCCGCGCGACCCACCGGAAGCAGAACTTCGTTAAATACTTTTGCAAGTCCTCGCAATGTCCAAGAACAATAGCAAACTTGATGAAATGTTGTATGTAGCATCTATCATATCTCTTAATGGATGTCGTGATGTTTATTTCGTTTTACCCTAATTTTTATTTACCTATGATTTATTTCCTGCATATCGTAATATGTTGATGCCCTTATTATTTCGTAAATCTAATTAATTAAGTTTATTTTTCCGCTTGTTCTATTTTAAGCTTGTTTTGTATATAGAACATTATAATTGCATTTTATGAATTTCTGAGTACTCACTTTTTGATAGAATCTGTCAGCCCAGAACATCAATAATGCTCTCTTTTTTTAACCACCGAGGTGTAATCGAAAAATAAGGGATACTATAAAAATGGACGCCTCTTGTTTTTTTCTTTCAAGAGATATGACTAATTGCAATATAATATTGTTTCAGTCGTTTGAAAGATTCAAACCCTTTTCTGAATCTTTATGGAATTTTCAGATATTACATGTTTCTATTTTTTAATATATTCCTCAATATCATAAAAAAAACTATTTTCTTTATCCAACGATATTTTGCATTTTTTTAATGGTGAAGAATGTTTATCGCAAATAAAATTTGCATATAATTTGGTTTAAAGAAGTTTGCAGTTTCGGCTACCTGTCCTGTATAACAAAGTGCCTGTGTGAGTCAGTGAATAGTGTTCGATTAACTGTTTGATTCAATATGATATGTTCGTAAAAAGTTGTTGTGAAAAGTGAAGTCTTCTATCATTCAATAAAATTAAATCCCGTCAATTAAGTTATTAGAATCAGTGTATTTCAATGACATTGAAAAATTAATCGCATAAACTGCTATTTTCGCGTTTTCCATATATGTGATGAACGTCGGGTCAACCTCTTCCACTCGATGTTCGAATTTGCAACTTAGAAAAGACAACGTCTATGTGTACTGGGCCCAGCAAAGAGAGAACTCGAATTACATTGCTCGAAAAACAGCTCCACTTTACTCTTTTGATAATTTAAATTAATTTATACAAAGTCGATATATAATAAATTTTTGCTCAACACGATTCATTCATTTCATTCAGTCTTTAATCCTGATAATCCTGTAAATTACATAAATGTTATAATTTCATGTGCATATTTTACGAGCTTTATTTGATGTTTCGAATGCTTTATGTATGTTGTATCGTGTTGTATGAAAAATACTTTACAGCATCTCTATAGTTGTTAAGCTACATTCCGTAATCCTCTGAACTAGACATAGGGAGCGAAGTTGGAATTGTTGGAATTCAAATATTAAGCTGTTACCTGCGAGAGCGTGTATTGGTGTTCATTTATGAAATGCTCGGCAATATAGTTTGCTAACTTTTATTTGATAAAAGTTAGCAATGTAACTGTACAAAGCGACATATCGTGAGAGTGAAAACATATTATGCTGAATAAAAATGTCATGCGCATGACTTAGATTGATATAATATTTCAGGAAATCAGAGGCGATGATTGAAATGATGAATATGATAAGTAGCATGCAGTCGGAGCGTATGGACTCGCAGCGCGCTGAGTTGCATCCGGTGAAGAGAAAGGAGACCAAGGGCGCCTCGCTGCCCGGCCTGCGCCCGCAGCACACGCGCAGCACCAAGCCGGAGGACGACTTCCTCGACATGATCGCCAGAGTCCAGGTTAGTCACTAATGTGTTGTTAAAACTTCATACAAATGTCAGATTGGCCATGCGACTACTTTCTCAATCAGATGCCTAAGCACGAATAACTTGGGCCTCTAGTTGTCAAATAAATTCGCCACGGACTTATCAGTTGACTAAAATACATTAGGCTCTGTCGGATAAGACAGAAAATTGAGCATACAGTTATAACACTAACACTTATTCCGAATATACAAACGCTACTTAAATCAGCCAGTCAGTTGAAGGGCTCCTAAATTTAAGCATTCCCTAAATTTAAATGGAACATACAAACCCCACTTATGCAATTTGATCTCGTGATTAGCTAAGCAGCTGTTAATCGTTGCCTTATTATCAATATTCACTTGAAAAAGTATGTTTTCGATTATAAATTATATTACTTTATGTTACGTTTTCTTTATACGCAGCATGATTTGAAGAAATAATAAAAATATGCTGAATCATTTACTTAAAATTATTCAAAGTTGCTGTATTTATATTTTAATTAAAATATATAATATATTATGCTAATACATTAGTAATGAACAAAATAAAATACCATTTTTTTATGACAGAAAAAAATATTAGTAACTAATCGTAGAAGGAAACATTGTCGCTTAGTGACAATTAGACAGAGCTAATTAAACAGTGCGATTCTTTTACAAAATATAAACAATAATATACAAAACTAAAAGAAACGCGGGTGCAACTATAAGGAAATTCGCTGAAAAGGATTTTAGAATTGGTAAAAAAGTAAGTAAACATTTAAAACTAAACCCAAGTAAACATTTTTTTTTTTTTTTTTTTTTTTGAATTAACAATAGGGTAACGGTATATTATTGTATCATGCTTTAAGATATGAGAAAATAATTGAAAACAAGGAAACCAACGCCATAATGACAACGAGAAAGAGAGTGCCAGCTGCATTATTTACCGTTACGAAAACCAAGAAAGCCTTCTTTCGTTTTGTCAAGAATAGAATTATTTTTAGATATCAGTTAATATTAACTAGTTTTATTACCATTGTATAATAAAGCAATATTTAATTCCTTATTAAATAACATAGATTAATTTGACTCAGGCGTGGTTTCACCCTTGAGGTAGTGTCAGGGGGTGGTAGGGGGCTAGAAGATCAGCGTTGCAACCTTTCGGTGTTGGAACACATGCTGAGTGGCTCCCTTTTTAGACACCATACGTATATTTTTCGTTGTGTGTTTTTTAATAAACGTGTTTTTTTTTCTTCAATTATAAAATGTTGATGAGCCCTCAACAAGAGCTAAGGTATCCCCAAAATCAATGCATCTTCTCTAGAGAGCAATATTATGCAAAACTGCGCGAGCTAGAATAATAATTGGTAGGACTATCCGATTTTATAGGTATGGAATCATCTTACTGTATTTTTTGAAAGCATATAACCTTTCTACATTAATTCTACAGCTCACGGCTGTAGGACTTTCGTGATCAGAAAAAGAACATAACTACGATAAAGACAGTTTTATTCGAACAGTTTTAACTTTTAAGAGAGCTCTCGACAGCAAAATAGCGTTCAGTGGCGTTTTAGCCTCACTTAAATTGAGATGCACCTAAATCTAAATTATGCTTATTATCGATTTTAGGAGTTGCTCAATTTATAAGGTTTAAGAGCTCCTTAAATAAATATTTGAATGGTTTTTGTGTGCTATTAGTTCCTAAAGTAGAGAATAAAAAGGTGTACTTATTCTAAACATTAAGTGTTTTCGTTTTTTTTATTTATTTTGATTCGTTTCTAATGTGTCCAACCCTGTTTCTTCTGCATATCAATGACATGCTGGAGTTTGTCCAATTTATCCCTCGGAAGGAAACACTGCTCCATATCGCGCTCTTTAGGAAGCTTTTATTAATATAATATACTTTGACGCGCTCCTTGGCGCGTTCGGTAGAATACCTGCCGTGCATCGATGAGTCGTGGGTTCGAATCCCACCGGGACGACTCGTTATAATTTTCTATAAGCGTGTTTTCCCCACGTCTGGTGGCGATCGGGTGGGAGGAATATCGAAAAACCGTGAAGTGCATATTGCGCGTTTCGGCTTCAGTCTATGGATTTCCGAATGCTTGAAGTAAAAAGTAGGTCGACAGCACATCATGAACTGTGGCTGAGTTAACACCTACCATCAAGTGAACCTCATGTTCGTCTGTCAACTGGAAATCTTCCTACAAATCTCTACTTCGATTATATATTACAAGTATGTCAAAAGATTACAATGTTCACACTCTCGGTCCAGGTTATGACTCCAGCGAGGATGTGTAAATGTTCTTCGCATAATGAATTCCTGTGAGCCGGAACAGTCGTGTCGACTTAATTATTGCGTCACTCAAACGGCCGGCGCTTTGAGCGCGCCCGGGAGAGTAAAAAGTGAAACTCGCAAAAGAAAAAAAGCACAACAATATGTAGCGACCGTATATTTTTCGTGTAAATCTGGTATCAATAGTCTCTTTCAAAGGATTACAAAATTGGACCAGACTACATAGAACTGACTAAAAAGGCTTTGTTCTCTATTTCGTTTATGTATTCTACTTTGCAATATCATACTAGTCATTAGTTCTCTCTCGTCTTTGTTTTTGCTCTTCTCTTTGCCACGATGCGACGTCGACTTTTTTTGTTTTTGTAGTTTCGGATATTATTAAATCTCTAAACTATACAATTTAACATTAATATTGTTTCGGTCAGGGCCCAGAAGACTGATCATCATATAAGCCATCGATCACTGGCAACATGAACCTAATAGAATAAATTGTTCGTATCATTTAAAGGTCAAGTGAAAGTGAGCCTAGAAATAGCCAAAATGAATTTTATATGCACATCTCCTTCTCATGAAACCTGCGGTGCGATCGCGTCTTATCCAACCAATGAGAGGACGCTAACAAGTGGTTAGCGCTCCGTGTTCAGCTTCTCACATAGTACTTATACGTAGGGATGATATTAACAAATTCAGTTTCATTTACACTTTGAACGTCCGATCGATAACAAACAGCTACAAGAAAGTTACTTAATAATTAATCACAGATTATCTTTTGCAAACACACATACGTTTTTATATTACACACACCTTTCCTATCTGTTGTGTTGTTCTGTTGACGGCTATCACACTTTATCGATTTAAAGTATTTATTAATTGATAATTGCACGGTAAATCAATACAATACCTAACAGCGAACGATAAATAAAAGTTAAAAATTTTTATAATAAAGTAATGACCTATAATTATTTCTGGAATAAAAACATAGCAATTAATAACTCGAGAACACGCAATATATGTATGTATGTTTATTTTTGTAAATCCTTCAACACATTTTTTGTGAAATTAAACCTGTTCTGTATTATATATATAATATTTTTGTATTACCTAAAGGCGCAAAAAGGATAATGAAACAATATATCGGGACATTATTTTCGATGTGAATCGAAAGGTTCAGCTTCCATTTTCATATCTGTCCCGCTGCAGTGGCCGCGTCACACTGATGACCTAAAATTGTAACATGACCTTATATCCTCAGATATAATTAATTCTACCTCCAAACTGTATCGTTTTTAATTATCTTCCATTCTGAACGTTAATGGATCGGTACACTGTAATGCATGTATTTCGGGGAATATTTAATATGAAACCGCATGTATTCACATCAGAGTGGATCTTTCAGTTGGTAAAATATAAGTATAATTTTTGTATATACGTGGGTCGATCAAAAAGTACCCGTGTTAGAACTGAAAACGTAAGATTTTCTGCCAATGCGAAAGTGTATCGAATGAATCGATACACTTTCGCAAGGTGTCTGACATTTCTTTATTGCTCTGGAAAAGTATGGTTTTCCAAACTCATCAAAATATGCATTTGTGTCGGCGATATTCTACTCATTAGAGCTGAAACCCCGAAGCATGTTTTCATATTCGGAAACAGAAAAAAGTCGCAAGAAGCCAGATGGTCGAGTACGGTGGATGCCGTAGCTATTCGTAGCGTAGTTCTTGCAGTTTGGCTGCGACAATTCGAGATGAATGTACATACGATGTAAATCTTTGTGAAATGAAACTATTTTTGTATAATTTTTTTTGTAACAATGTTTATGGCGTGCAGACAACTGAATATCTTGTCCCTCGGCTTATCAACAATTAACCGTAGATTTACATACGTAACGGCTTAACAAATAAAAAACATCAAAACTAAATTAAATAATCATTATAATTTTTTAAAAAAATCAATACTTACTTGGCTCCCACATTGTAACTGTAACTTTTGAATTTGTATTTTTAAATTGTAAATAAATTAAAATATATATACAGGATGGAAAGAATGAATGGGCCCTGGAGGGAAACTACTTTAAATCCTTAAGATAGATTATTTTTCTTAAAGGAAACATTCCTTTATTTTTAAAAAGAAACAATACTGCATTCAAAGATTTTCTAAAATTAGCTTGTCTCACCCGGAAATCGAATCAGTTAAAATTCAAAATTTAAACATTCGCTATTTTATTCCACTAATCAATAGAATCAACGTTCAGGATAAAATCTCTCTAATAAACAATTGGTCTTAGAAATAAAAAATATGATGAAATCTAACATTTATTTTATTTTATCATCAGTTCTAATACGTAGGACACGTAAACTGACAGAAAATGATTACTAAGTTAAACATATTATGTAGTGTTTGATGTGTTATTTCGAATTATTTTGGTTTCATAGCTAGGGCTCATACCTGTGGTAAGGAAACTAGTTTCTTCCCTACAGTATTTTGCGAAAAACGTGGTTTTGTGAGTTAGTCTAAATATCTTCTGTTTTTCTCGTTGCAGTAGTATAATGGTTTACACTTTTCACCAAAAATAGATTCCGATATTTCGACTAGGAATTTGTCTTAAAATATCGTAGATCGCTGAATTCGTCTCAAAATGGGTAAAAAACATAATTTAATTTAAAAAAATGGTGTTGACTTTGACGTAGATTCAGCGCTTCCACCGATAAAAAAATTGGGTATCGTACCAAGAATAATTTTTATGATATTTATACAGACCCTGCATGAGAACTTGTGAGAGATCAACTAATTTACCAACTAATTTAAATAAAATACTGTATACCGGATTAAAACGCGATTTATTATTTATATTGTTTAAATTATTTATCCCGACGTTTCGGATGCTTTTCAGCAACCGTGGTCGCGGGGAGACAGTTTTAATTCGGTATACAGTATTTTATTTAAATGTGTGATACTCGCGTTAATAAAAGACAATATTATGAGCACCAACTAATTTCGAGCGACTATCCAATCGAATAATAAAATGAGTGTCCATGGAGTTTCTTGCCGGTTCTTCTCCATGAGACCCACTTTTTGGAACCGTGCAACTAGACGTTTCATAAGAGCCTGCAAAGGCCTATTTGAAATAGGCTTTTGATTTTGAATACGTAGCGTCATGTAAACGATTCTCACACATGTTATTATACTGTAACACATATTATATTGTAAAGAGGAAAGATATTTGTTTGCTATGTTTTAACTCAAAAACTACTCGACCGACTTTAAATATTATTTCACCGTTAGAAAGCTACATCTTCACCGAGTAACATAGGCTAAGAAATAATTAGTGATCCCTACTAAAACTTGAATAATGTAAGTCAAGGTTTAAAAAAAAAATTGTAGGGACTAATCTCTGGATCTACTAAACCGATTTTAAAATTTATTCATTTATTCATACATTTTCTTCCTCGTAGGTACAGTTAACGTACACTTAAAGAATGTCACATACATATACATTTTACATATAATTAACAGAACAGACACATTAACAGCAATTCATTTAAAAATAATGTCACAATTTTTACTGTCAAATATCCACATAAAATAACAACCATGTCAAATAAAATTACAATACACTAAACATGTGTAAAACTTGGGTCACAAATTAGTTAAGTCACACATCAAGTATGTTTTCCAAAATATAATTATCAAGAGAGAAAATAATTTATTTCATAGTAGCGTAGGCTATATTACATTGCACCCGCACAGTACATCTACATTACACGCGTGCGAAGCCGGGGCGTGTTACTTGTTTGAAATAAAATTGGCGGTTCGAACCTCAACGTAACGTAAATTCGGATTATTGTCGAAACTTTCGTGTTTTATTATTGCTGCAAGTTTATTTAAAAATTTAGTAAAAGCAACTAGTTGAGTAAAGTATATCATTTTTAGGTTATTTACAAACATAGTATTTGGATTTTATTATTATAGAGAAATAACACGCGAGCTAAGCATAGAAAGGTGATCAATTATTTTGGAAATAAATAAGACATAATTTTCCGCGCCATTATCTATAAAAACGGCAAAAAAATCATGTCTGTTGTATGGGAGCCCCACTAAAATATTTGTTTTATTTTAATTTAATTATTTTTAAAGTGAATATATAACCAAATATTCTGTGAATATTTCAAGCGTCTACCTGTTGCCGTTATCTACAATGTATGGGAAAAATTACTTTTGTTGTATGGGAATAAATATTGAGAGGTTTTTGATCTATATGTCTGTCAGTCATAAAGGTGGCAATTTTTGGACTTTTAAATCTATATAACCGTTTGAGTTGTGTTTATGAAATTTAGGATCTTAATATTGTATGTTTATTTTAAAAACATTTTTATTTATGAAGGTGTCAAAATTACACACGGTGCTGCTCGCCAGTCGCCAGAACTTGGCCAGACACGATAGAGATGGGCCGGGTGTATTTATTGAATGGAGATAACATATGAAAACATTTTATTATTTAAAATCAATTGGATACACTTTTTACGAATCCTGCCAATACCAAAAGCCACCTTACTCCGTCGAGATATCACAGCAGCACAACAACAGCACTCACCTGTTACTAACATTGCTTACTAATTTTCTTACATTGAAATTCAAACTCAATTACAGTGAACTTTAGTAAGCAGAGTTTATCGGTTTTTAGATACACTGTTATCCGAGCTCAGCCCAATCTCACGCTCTTAAAATAAAAGCAAAACCGAACTTGAACTTGACACAGCTCTTACGTTGTTCACAATATGAAATTGTTATGATCAGTAGTAGTAAAGTAAACACTAACGTAACAGCTCGCGAACGGTGTCGTATTAATAAATTTACAGAGAATTGAATATTCTTTTTTACTAAAAGGGATTTATTTATTTTTTCAAATAAATAAGCGTTTTTTTCTTATATTATCCGTAGAATTGGCGTTTTGTTTTATTTATTTATTTGTACACACACACATCCACTGCCATTACAGTTAACCTAATGCGACAGTGACATACAACACAAAAAAATTTAATAATTAATAGCAAATAAGCAAGGGATAATAATTAATTAATTCTAAAATTTAACTTTAAAAATAATAATAATAATCTAGAATAAAAACCAAAAGGTACAACATGACAAACTATTTACAATAACAAATTACACACAACAATGCCCTTGTGAGTTCACTTTTATGTTAGATATCGACAGACGAGCATAAGGTTCACTTGATGATAGTTGATATCTCAGTCACAGAACATCAGTCAATTATGCGCTGTCGACCTACTTTTTACTTGGAGCATTCGGAAATACATATTCTGAAACCGAATCGCGCAATATGCACTTTACGGATTTTCCATTTATGAACGTTAGTTCATTACCTGATCGGAATTTCGATATTGCAACCACCCGTTCAATGCTCGATATTACGACGACCAAGTTAAGACGTGGGTAAGACAACCTTACAGAAAATTATAAACATATCGTCCCGGTGGGATTCAAACCCACGACCCATCGATGCGCACGGCAAGTGTTTACCGGATGCGCCAACGAGCTCGTCTAAATTGCTTTATTGCAAAGTCAACAATTGAGAGACCGTAGAAGGCGCACCGGGCTTTTGGTATATTAATTTGAACAATGTTTGTTTAGTGATATTAAAAATCCTCGCAAGGTTGTAGACACACCGCCTTCGCTGTGTGTACTGAAACTATTGACGATTCAAAATTTATTGAATAAAAATTCAACTACACTTTTAGACTTATATTAAATAGTAATATATTAGCATAAATAGTAATATATTTGCATACTAATATATTTTGATAAGGCTGCAACATGCTGTTTCAATTTTAATTAAAATGAATGCAAATATAATATTTATCTTTATCAAGGAACCGATGTGTACCAATACACAATTATTAAATATTAATATATTGCAGTAATAGCATGAAATGCAAATAGCGAATGCAAATAGCTATTGCTCCCCGAATTCAGCGATATTAAATAACTTCACTAAATAAATACGTTCCGATTGATGACATGAGATATATGCTATATATGTACTTATATCATATATGTATATCCGCGATGTGAATTGATTGCCGTTCCAGGGGTCGCGTCTCGAAGATCAACGTTCGGAGCTGCCGCGCCCGAAGCCGAAGAAGTCCACGGTGCCCGATGACGACTTCTTCGCTCAGCTGATGAAGGCCCAGTCCGGCCGCCTGGACGACCAGCGCGCTACGGTATGTATGAGTGTATACGGGCTTCCATCGCAGCTCCTATCGTGACATTGATCTGCAACAGTGCTCGTGTAAAAATGTTAGAGACAGTAAAATGTTACACGAATACTCGTGTTTAGTATGTCTATTCGCGTTGCCCAAAATGCCACTTGTTCCACGTCTGCATCTATGGTGCCATTACGACCCTATTTGGCGGTTTTTCTTGCGGACATCAAAGCGCGGCGATGCCAACGGCGACGTGTGTTTACTATAGCTCTCTCGTTCAGGCAGAAGCGAACGCGTAAACGTAACTGACGTGTTGCAATTCATTTAATAATGCTTAGAAGCGGATTAGTGTGAATTTTGAGAAAACAAAGCTAAAATCAAGGATAAAATCACCACCACATTTAGATCTATATTAAAAAACAAAATAGTTTATTATTAAACTTATAAAGGAGAGTACCGACGCTGTGACAGTTTCCACGTTATCCCTTGCCCAGAGTCGAAATGAAAATACATATGAAGCTGAAATATAAACATTCATTTCCGGTAACGTTGCCACAGCAATATTTGGGCAAATGTGTACGGCAGGGCAAGCGGCAACGGAAATGGTTGAATGTAAACGGGGTTTAATTGTGGCTCATCGATCTGTAGTCTTTTTTTTTTTCATTAAAATTCTTAATCGATTGATCAGTTGATCAAGGAGTTCCTTCACCTATAAATAATGATTATAGAACAATAAATAATTGGTATTTCTTACAGATACCAATCTGTTCCACAAGAAAGTAGACGGCATCTTTATAATAATAATAATAATTCATTTATTTCGGATCCATTTATCACAGTGCGATTGTATTATCGGTGGGCTACGACGCCGGCATTAATTCATTTTAGCATCACTCGTGTAGTAGTCGGAGGTTAATAAAAATGAGTGCTATGTATGCAAAACGATTTGAAGCTGTCTTTTTGTGCACGCATCCGAAATTCCTAAATTATCATATGCTGCTTTTTTTATTTTTTTTTTATTGATGAAATAGGAAAGCGTTTGCTTGCGATCACACCTGATCTTACGTGTCGATGCAAACTAAGGTGGTAAATCACGCTTACCTATGAAAAGCCTATTTACCCTTGACTTGAAGAGCCCAATATTATAGGTTTCTGGAAAGACAGACGACGGTAGGGAATTCCAATCCTTGGCTGTTCGTACTATAAAAGACGAGGCAAAGCGTCCTGTACGAGCTTTCGGTACATCGACCAAGTAAGGATGGTATCCCTCCGTACGTCTAGATGTCCGATGAAGAAAAGGAGATGGTGGAATAAGGTGGTGAAGCTCTGATGCACATTCACCGAAATGAAGTCGATAAAATACTGAAAGACTAGCTATTCTACGACGGTGCTCCAGAGGTAAAAGTCGGCTATTAATGAGCACAGGATCATCAATAAGTCGTTTGGCACGTCTTTCCATCGCATCCAAGACACCGAGATGGCATTTGGCAGAACCTGCCCAAAGGTGAGAGCAATATTCCACACACGATCGGATTTGGGCTTGATACAAATTTAAAAGCTGTCCCGATGTGAAATATTGTCTCACCTTCGCCAATATGCCAAGTTTCTTAGCAGCCACCCGTGCCTTGGACACGATGAACCCCCCAAAGTTGAGACTTGACGATAATCTGACGCCCAGCAACTCCAGATGGTTAGCGGTTTCCACACTCACACCCTGGAAAATTGGAGTCAGTTGAAAGGGACTCCGTTTGGCACTGAAAAGACATGCTTGGGTTTTAAGAGCATTGAATCCCACCAAATTAGCATCACCCCACCCCATGCTGCAGTCAAAGTGATTAAATATTAAGAAAAAGAAAATTTTCCTGAGAAGTGGATAAAGTGGAAAAAACAATAAAACGTGGATGACTTTCCTGAACGCGGAAGAACAAGAGCAACATCCAGCAAACAAGGTAATGGGATCGTATATATCTCGTTGTTCGAGAAGAATTCCACTTTGCGACTCCGCGAAGTAAGTTCAAGCTAGCCAAGAAGGGAATTTATGTCTAAACACGATAAGGCGATTTTTGCACGAAGTGAAATTATGATATCGATCTACGAGCTGAAAACTTCTGCTAACGGTTAATCATACGGAAAATCGCCTTAGCTGGGCGAGTGACAGGTCGAAAATAGTTTTATCTGATGAAGCAACTTTTTGGGCATGGGGTTCGGTGAAGTATGCCTGGTTAAGGAGTAGAACTGATTTCCTTCAGCGCACCGTCAAATAGCCATTAAAAATTAATGTCTGGGGAGGCTTCTCACAGAGTAAATTCGGTTGTTTAGAGCTCTTTACTGAAAATTTAGATTCGTATAGAATGGTCAAAATTTACAAAAGTGGGTTCTTGAAATCATTGAAGAAGGTGGTTAGGTGGTTTAACCCAACAACAATAATGGGGTCTTAAAAAAGTATAATGACCCCAAAACATCGGAGCCGCCTGTGTCGCCACTAGAAGGAGGATAATGGCATCAACACCTTGGATTGGCCCTCCCGATCTCCTGATGCCAATTCTGTTGAAATAATTTGAGCCATTGTGAAGAACAAGGCTTGGAGGAAAGCCTGTTTACGATTTGAAGAACCTTTCAAAAATAAAGCGGAAAATTTGCGGACAAATTACATCGTAAATCTTGTTGATAATATGCCTCGAAATGCCAAGCCATTATCATCGCTGATGACGATTATACCGTTTATTAAATAAATTGCGCCTTAGCTTATTCAACGTACTTTTAATTAAAATAATTTTCAAATAAATATGTATTTTATTTTCTTTTAATCCCGCCTACTTTCTTGTGGAACAGACTGTATTTTAAATTAACGACACATCACCATCTTTTTCGTAAGGGGTCATCCATAAAGTACGTCACACTTATTTAAAACGAGCTCAGGCGGCTAGCGCGTGACACTAGTAGAGCAAATATGAGCTATATAATTTATGGTTATATTCAGAAGGGTAGAATAGAAAATATTATTGATACACCTATGTCTAAGATTTTGAAATGTGACGTCACGAATCTTAGGAAGAGGGAGGACCCCTCCCACCCCTTGTCACACAATGTCACACTTCGTCGACCCCCTCCCCCATAACGTGTGACGTAATTTATAGATGGTCTCTAATATAATACGGATTACCTCATGATCAATAATTATATAATTGCAGATCCCACTGCAGGACCGTCAAAACAAGGCCGCATCCGGATCCAAGAAGTAAATGTTCGGTGTTCGATATAACTTTCTCATCATTAGCACTCTACCCGCGTCCCGCGTTCCCTTTCCGTGCGAACACTATCCCTCTGTAATTGATTCTTCAATCAATGTGTTGAGGCCTGTATTAATGAATTTAACAAAATAGTGTCTAAAGCATAATAATTTATTTAATTATTAAATAATCTATGGTATTGTAATGAAAGAAGAATCCGTCATTTATTTATCCTGCCACTGGTACTGTATCTGGGTACAATAATATTAATAAGTATCGTATGATATCACTGAGAGATTCATTAGTGCAGGCCGTTATCAATGTTTTAGAAGGATTTAAAAAAGATAATCTATCTTTTAGGATTATTATTAATTAATTACTGGCCTATTTTATTGGTGTCTATTTTAAATTACCATGTGTAAGTCCGATCTCTTAAATAGATCGTAATCTCTCTATTACATAATAATACATTCCACATTGTCGCCAATGGCCATTCATTTTATTTTTCCGTTGTGTGTTATTGCTTAAAAACAAATTCTAATGATATAATCATTTAATTCTTGATATTATTATTTACTACTGACAGTTGTAAGTTAAGCTCTTTTGGCATAAACTGTTACTTTAAAATGTTATAAATATCTCATGCGGTCATCAAATTTCCACACAAATGTAATTGAATAGTTACTTTCAGTACTCGGATTTGGTGTATTAGTTATGTATGAAGTAATGTTAGTGTCCCCTAGACATTGTATAATTTTAAACTATTTCTTCAAACGTAGATGAAGTTTGTATAAGTTGATATGTTTTGTTGTAATATTTGACATAAGATCGATTGTAAGGCTCGCGTCGCCGTAGCGAAGTGTAATACTATTATATGTACACTGCTCTTATATCGCACGTAAATATATAACAAACTTAGGAAACATCAAAAATCACATAACTTTTATTGCGTATATATTGAGAAGTTATAAATAAAAGTTAACTCATGGGCTCGTCTATCAGTGCTTAACCGTTAGGGTAGATCGACTAAAACATAAGCTAGTAGACAAATTCGCAGGAAAATTCTCTTGAAAAATGTGAAAACAAAACATAATCAAATATTTATTGAACATTGCTGAGTGTAAATACTGAGCTGAGAGCAATTTGAAACATTACTGAAATATGAATTCAGCAATAAAAGCACCGGGTGAGGGCAACAAGCCACCCCCTCCCCCTCCTCCCACCGTCCTGAAATGGTAGTTTTGTGGATGTTTTCTATGTTTTTTTTTTCATATAAATACGTGTCGATATAAAGCGAACGCTCTGCGATTGTTCAACAAGTGAGATGGTGTCGATTAATTGTATTAGTTATTTATATTTATTAGCTTTAAGTCCTCTCGCTATTTATTTAAGTGATGGTGCTGTTGGAATAATAAAACGCCCGATAAATCTCTTCATATACATTCATAGTTTATTTAACTGAACGCTGTTTACAAATAACAACACAGTGAAATACGTCTTGTTCTTCCTCGCCTGTTTCTACATTATATAGTTTTGATGAATTTATTACAGTTAAATTATTATTGGTGTAACGATTAGGTCCTATCGGATGATGCCAAATTGTATATTTATATTTAGATGTTATCATTATGATGCAGCGCGGTCGGTCTTTTGGCCGTTTGAGATATAACTAAACATTGCGATTAGATTTATCTGCACTTTACTGTCTTTGTTTCTCTAGGATCTTATATGATTGTTTTCGTGAAACTAATTTCTCGATGGCCGACTTTTATTAAATATGATGTTATGACATTGGTACATATAATACAATCCCTGTTTGTGAATAGCAGCACTTACCGTCTTTTTATTTAAAATTAAAGTGTTTTACTCCCAATTGAGTTATTATTCTACCGCCTACAAAAGAATTGTTCGAAATATTGATTATTATTAATGGGTGAGAGCGAATAGCTGGGTATTTTTATGAAAGTCAAGACAAACAGGCAGACAGGTTCAACTGCTATTAAGCTATCACTAGGACTTGGGCAAACACGTTTTTGTTTCACTAATAATAATTTATTGTAGGTGATCATACTTTTTTGCCTGAATGAAATAAAGTTTTTTATTTTTACGCAGGTCCTCTGCTGCTTAGAAACCTGTTGTTTGGCCTGGCTATAAACTTTATAGCATAAAGTACAGTAGAGCCCCGATAATCCGAACACTCAAAATGTATACCCTGTTCGTATCTATGGAGCGTTCGGATTACAATATGTAGATATTTGGAATGGTATTTTTTGTAATGAAACAAAGATTTTGGTAATTGAAGGTACAAATAAATTATAATTATCAAGTATTATATATATATATTACATTTAAAAAAATCAAGTATGATACCTACCCTCTTTGGCGAGTGGTATTAGTCACTGGTGGGTGATAGCCTCTTGCGACGTTGCACACTCGAGGGGAAGGGGTCGTCCGAATTATAGAATTGTTCGGATAAACTACTTACTTTACTTTGGAGGCTATGATCTTATACAATTCAGATTAGTAAATACTTGCCTTACAATAATGTTACTTATTTATTGGTTGTAATTTTTTTAAATATATATATTTATATATATTTTACAAAAAAAAAGAATCCACATAAACCTTTGAGCACAAAGAAAATGTGGAACTTTGATTTGGAAAAAAAACATTTTTTCTTAGCTGATATCCCAATCCAAAAAATTAAAAAAAAATTGTTTTTTAAATATTAATGAAATAAATTAAAAATAAAAAAAAAATAAAAATATCCACATGTAGATTTTTAAAAAATCTTCGAATTTCTTTCTTTTTTTTTTTAAGCGATTTTTTTAGACTGATATTCCTCGCCAAAAGTTCTAAAAGAAATTTCAAAAATTTGACAGAAACCACATTTAAATTATTGTAAATAGGTAGTCTGAGATTAATGAATAAAAATTTATTTTTAATAATTTGCAATCCTTGGAGAGCCATCTCAAAATTATTTTTCATCATAAAAACTTTTCTACTAAAAAAAATTTTTTTTAAATCTATCACTTAAAGATCTCGAGCCAATGAAAAAGTGGCAACTTTCAAATTAATGGTAACTTTATTATTATCCTAGATATCCCTAGCTAAACTAATTTTTCGTCGGATGTCGGCTACTTTCAGGGTCATCGTAGTAGGCCCTACTACGATGACCCTGAAAGTAGCCCCTACTAAGTAGGGGTCTGCTTTGTTGAAATGACTCCCTGAGACGTTTCATTCGATTTTTCAACTGATTCGAATCCGTAAAACAATGACTAATGCATCAATTGCATCTCAAAATTTATCTCACTAGACATGGGTAACTCAGCGAAATTCCCTGCGCCAACTCAGAAACTCAGGCGCAGTGTAGTGCGTCGGCTCCTTGAGTCAACTCAAAATTGCGCCACGACGCAACAAAATGGGACGCGCAAAGCGAGCAGTGAAATCTCCGAAACGCACGCACCTCCACGCTCATAGTTCACTCAGTGAGTGGGGTACTGCGCCGCCAACACATTAGGAATGTGTGAGCTGACTCACCCTGCGCAGTGAAGCGTGCCGGCGCAATTGTGCGGCGCAGCGCAGTGTTACCCATGTCTATATCTCACTCAATCGGTATGAGTCACTGGCTAACGCTAATGAGAATTGAGAGCGCCAAAACAAGACAACGGAAGCGCTTTGTACAACCCACCTTTTCTCTGAGCACTTCATCGAAATTTTGTATCCTTATAGATTCGGTCTGGAGAGTGCTAGAACTTTCAAATCAATGGTCCAAATTCTCAGGATATAGTATAGAGTATAGACTATGTCGGCGATATGCCAGAATTATTGTTTCCAGACTCTATTATGATAGAAAAACACACGTAATATCACTTGGTTTATTTTGACGATTTCTAGTACAGAACTGCCATCCATTTTATATATCAACCAACCGTCATTTAACGGTAAACAACTGTAACTTCATGTAATTGAAATTACTGTACAATACATTATGAAATATAGTTCAAAAATCAACATTAATATTATAATGAATTTTACATAACTCCAAATGATTTATTTCACACAAATTACAAGTTAACTAAAACGCCACTTTACAAAGTTCGTCATCAGATGGCGCTACTTAACAGGATGTAAATATAATCACATAGGTAGGTACCTATTATTTATTACTTAAAACATAAATAAGTGTCACAATAATGTTATTTAATTCTAAATGATTTTTCATTGAAAGTTTCTGAAGTTATATAAATAATAAGCAATAAGTTAAATACCTAATGTTTTTTTTAAAATAGTTAAGCAGTCAATAGTCAATACAGTGTCTAATAATTTTAGAATATTTAAGTTCTCAGTATTATGATCACAAATAGTTATTTAAATATCAATCTTAAATGTTATAAATACTTTTGTAACAACATAATCATCATATTATATTAATTTGCGCCCATAACTTCTTATTAAACATCCCAACATTGTAGATATATGCGTTTTAATATTTTTTTCACAAACGTTTATGTAACTGATATACAGTGCAGATATCGATATTGAAATCCATTTTTAAATATATGCCCAAAATTACACCATATTCGCTTCATCTATTTTATGCTAATAATAATAAAATATTATATAATTAGAGAGAGAGGTAGTAGTATAGGATTAAATCCAGGTCACTAGAGGGCATGGGGCAAACTCATTTCTGTGTCTGTTTCACAGATAATTTTTCTGTACAAGCAAGTAGGTAATCAGACTTCTGTACCCTGCCCGAAGAGGGGGTTCGAGCGAATATCAGTTGTATTTTGTTGGTGCTAGTTGAGGTTTTGTCTCCATATATTAGTGTGGAGGAAGGTAGGTGTGGTCTTCCTCCAACCTAAAGGGAGGATCCTCGACCAGTCGAACCACTGACTGGCCGGCCCTAAGGCCCCAGTGGTTGATGTCGAGATGTTGTATATATACTTAGCGCGCACAGAAACTTTGATAGCGCGATTCAGGATTAGACGTCTTTGTATTGATTCTTGTAGCGGATTATAGATGTCGCTACATTAGGTTGGCTTATATTTATTAAGTTTGATATATACCTGTAACCCCTGACCGTGTTCTTACCGTAACAAATCATACCTAATTATCATTTATTTATTTAGGAATGGACAGAACAACTGGCAATAAACTCTCCGCCACTCTATTAAATAGCTAAGTTTATTGTTTTACAAAATGTTTGTAACGAGCTGTAACCATTACACCATGGTTCACGTCATGAAATCTTGAAGTAATTAAAAAAAAACGAATAAAAATCAAAGATTTGTCCTCTAACAGCAGGCATGGTGAAATAGGAGCACGCACTTATATTCTCGTCGGGATAACCACCAATAATTTTCTTACCAAATCACTTTCAAGAGGAAAGTTGTGAGTAGTGTGTGAATGGTATGGGTTTGAATATGTATGTATACGTATGAGATTAAGGACGAGTGTTAAAGGGTTTTAATAAAATATAACTGTGAGATAGCACACTGGATACATTATATTGATAAATATATCGATATGGTATAATATCTAAGATATATCCGTTATAAGTTACATTTAGATATTATCTTACTCATCACTCATGTATATTGTCTAGTCAGCTTGTCAGTGTCTCAGACACCATTTGACAGTGTCACAGTGACAGTTTTGTAAAAAGTCTCTAAATTCTAGATAATATCTTTGATAGGTACTTTGCAATTTGCATTGTTTAGTAATAAGGATTATTTACTTAGTATTTATTACTATCACTATCCAAACACATACAAGGGTCTGTGCATTAATTGTTTTATCGTGTCTTACGTGGATTTTTAATATATTAAAGACAACAAAAAGTTTTAAGTAGTGTGTGTATTCGTGTGTGTGTATCTTTCCTAGTTACTTGTTGCGGTGGTGATCACCTAAGAACAAGTTATAAAGATTTCTTGAAGTTTCCATGCTTTTTCACGCGGAATGGACGATTTACTCAATCAATCTAGCAAGTCTAGCTGCGGCCAGTAAGTAATCACTTGTTTGTTTTCATGATCTTATAATCTATATACATATATAATTTATGATTTTTATAATTGCTCTAAATCAATATCACGAGAGATCAGCTTCTTGAAAAAACTACGAATGCTTAAAGTCCTATTCTTTATTTACTGATTTAATCAAATATTTTTTTATATCTGACAGCACACAACCACAATCATGATACATTTGGAAAATCAGCCCTGTTGAAATCCTGTTTGAAATATGAATTGAATATTATGCATAAAAAATCCAAAATGATGTACATAGTTTTTAATAAAAAAGGTTTTTATATACCTAAGGCCATCAGATTGTGTTGTAATAATACTATTCAAGGTCACTTGGTACAATACAAGTTCATAAAATGTCAGACTTCTAATATTATAATGAATTTTTGTGTTAATCTCAATTGACAATATTGATAGTTTTAACATAATCAACTAGAATATTTATGCTTTATATCAATAAACAGAAAGGACACTGACAAAAACTTGTATACCCCATTTTATAAAATTAAAGCCATGGTGCTCATCAACTACTGAAGCAATTAATTCAGAGATGGGAATGATATTAACATACAATAACATAAGAAACAAAAATTTGATTTGGGTAATGTATTGATGATGTTCAGAAGTATGTAAAGTACCTATGTAGTAAGAATAAAGTACCAACGTGTTTAGAATACTTTTATGACATAGTCATTTTGCTAGGCCGTCTTTAACATATTTTACAAAATTAAACTACAGTGGTCAAATAATAATCATAGGCAATTAAACCAGGATGGAGGATTGGAGGATCTGAATGTAATATGTAGAATTCGTTTAAGAATCACAATATGTTTTTTTTACATAGTTTTATAACTATCATCTTGAGTTTTGTATGAAGAAAGAGACAGAAAAAGCAAAACCCAGAATGAGAAAAACCTCCAAAAAATTAATATACTATATAACTACTATAACACCATTATTATTTTTCTTTTTATGGTTGCATTAATAGGGCAAACTGGGCTTTTGGGCTTGTATAGTGGTTCCGCCACTGCATAAGATGTGGTTGCTGTGTAACTTTTAATAATAATTCTAAACGTAAAAGATCAATGTATGCACATATCATTATTTTGCCATAAAAAACATACGTAAAAAAAACCAAGTCATGCAACTCATTTCTTCTATCATAAAAAGTTGTGAGATCCATATAATACCAAGTTGGTCAACTTATTAAGAATCCCTGTCTTATGTTATTAAGTAATTAGCTAACCTAACAAAATTTTATAGTGACCATATCAATAACAATATTAAAAATCTTTTATGTTTAAAATAAATAGATTTAACACCTGTTTATACAATTCAAGCTTCTAGTTTCAACTTTCATCCACAACAAAGTTATAGGGGGTCGAAAATGGCCCGAACTACTTTGAGAAAAGGATAGTATGGTTGTGCTGCTTGTTGTTCGACTTGGCAGGACAGATAGTAACATTTATTTGATACTTTATTTTAATTAATATTATTTGTCTATTTCACTTCATATTACGACCAGTGCTCCTTATCGAGTCGAGTTAAGTGGAGTGAGTTTCAGTCGATATGAATGTATCATAATATGAAGAAACTTTGCTCAAAAGCTCAGCTTAAGATGAAGTCTACGCGAAAGAAGTCGCTGGTATCACCTAGTTTTAAAATAAATTTAGTTCGGAATTCCGCCATCTTCGGCAATTGACAGCTCATTTCCCGCACAGTTTTATTTTCTTTGTAATAATTAATGGCCACTGCAAATCAGGGGCATACTATAATTAAATTAAGAATTGTTAAAAAATAAGCATATCTGCTCTAGCTCTACTATAGGACATTTTGAAATTAACCTTAATTTAAGACACAAATAACAAGGAATGAAACAAAGGCTACTAAAAGTGAAATAAAATTGATTACAGGGACTTAAATGAAAATTAGGAAATCTCTTGAATAAAACTAAATAGGTACCTACATATAATATTTTCACTTATACACTTCATGTTTGTTTAGAAATATAATTGGTTGAATTAGCGTTGCCAACCGTCTCCCGAGAGACGACCCGTTTCTAGGGTCTTACAGAATGTGTACCATAAGTGCGTGCGTGCGAGCTAATTGTCCCGCTTCTGTGTATTATGAATTTATGATCCTTATCATAATATTCGACATTACAAATGTTAAATTGTCACTGCTTAGTATGCTTCACTTTGTGAAAATACTTGTGCTAAATTTAACATTCTGCGCAAAAAATGTAGATATAATAGTAGATTGTTTACCAAGGGAGCAAACCATATTTTTAAGGCGAGAGTGTTTTTTGAATCCAGAGTGAAGCGAGAGGAATTCAAAGTAAGTCACTCGAGTTTAAAATAATATCGCTCCCGACGTGGACCCTCTACTTATTATCACCTCTATGAGAAAGTAAGTACATAGAGTAACAATAAGAAACAGGAAAAATTAGATGTTTATATTTGAACATATTTTATGAAAGATAATTGTGAAAATAAAACAATATCAAAAGGAACAATGTGTTACTTTTACATACTTAAACCTTTTTTTTTAATTTGGTCCGCGTGCGGATTATTTTTTGACACCCATACAATGTTCGTGATCGATCTCTTTGCTGATTGAAACATTTACTATATATATATATAACAATATCCACATTCCAAATTCAAATCACTTTTTACCCTCTAGGCATTGACATATTATATTGTTGATCGAAGCCTCTAGGGATTAAAAAACTATTTTATTTCCTGTTTACGAGACACTAACTAGCTCATTTTATATTAGATGTGATAAAAAATATGTTATTTTTTTCTATATGGGAGTCAGAACTCAGATGCTTCAAGAAAGTAACCCTTTTATACAGAATATCACGTATTCTGTGTGTCATGAGTTTCTACCAAATATATGACTCCTGAAAATTGTTAGAAAGCCTTGGAAATATTGACATCCCAAAGAGGAGTTGTACATTGTTTGGAACTCTTGTATTTTCTCGAGATACATACTTGGATTCTTTTACTTCTCATTTTGTAGTATCCTGTTATTTGTCTTGGTTTTTAATACTTAAACTTTATATATTCATAACGGGCTATGTTTATACGTACGTATACCTAGAAGGCTTTTCATTTAATTCATAAAAAAAGACATTAATTGTACATATTATAAACTGTATCAATTAATTTAAGGTAATAGGCGACTTTACAGATTTATTTGCACCACCTGAACTTGCATTTTTTTTCAAGTAGGTATACTTATTAGAGATGCTAATAATAATAATAATAACCCCCCCAAGGGATCACCTTGTCGTGGTGGGGGGGCTTACGGGTATAGGTACTGAATGAAGGTCATAACATCTGATACTATAATTTAAAACATATACTGCCAACTACACCTAGGCAACCTACCCTTACTAACGATCCCAAACCTAATGAGTGAAGTTAGAGAAAGATGTATTCTATGGAAAGTAAACCTAAGAGATATAACCTTCGGCCGCTGCCCGGGGGTCGCCGGGGCGCATCTGGAGCCAACGCTGGATGCTACAGTATGCGAACCGTTGGCGACGGGGGACTGAACAGGCGGGTTCCCCTCGATAAAATGACTACAGCCGAACAACCATCACCTCATCCATCCGAATCACCAACACACCATGAATTATCATCAAGTTCAACAAATGATAGCTCCAGTAGATCACCAAGTTCACTACAAATAACATCACCATCATCAACAAGCTCATTTCAATCCATAACGTCATTAACTTCTCGTAATAAATATAGTTCGCGAAAACAACGCAAAGTGTTTAATCTTAAAAATGCACGTAAAAATATTTTGACTAGCCGGGAATCAATCACCTCAAATCTTCTACAGAAGGCCTCGACAACATTCATGGATGTTGCACAGACAGCAGGTAGTGCTGGTGATACTGTGCCCACCACGAATGAGAATGAGAAAAAAATGCGCAGAAAATGGTCAACAGAAATGAATGAGTTTATCCTGCGCACTTATCTTGAAATCACAAAATTAGGAACAAATAATAGAACATACCTAGAACCGTTACACGTTAAATTTATAAATAGATTTCCTCATATTCAAGTTAGCAAACAACGCATTGGAGACCAAAGACGGGCAATTATACGAAATAAATTACTGACAAATGAAAGGATAAATGAAATAACTAAAGAAGTACAAATACAATTGAACTTAACACAGAACACAAACAGCACAATACAAAATACAAATTCCACTGACATGATTACACGCCAACATTCCCAACGCATGAAATGGACGAATGAATATAATGAAGCCATCATTAGAAGCTATTTTAAAGTCACTCAGTTAGAAACTAATAAAACTGCCTATAGAAAACAAATGCATCGTGAGTTTATTACAATATTCCCATTCTTAGAAAACATATCAGAACAAAGAATAGCTGACCAACGACGGATAATAATAGATAATGGATATTTAACCCAAGAAAGAATTGCTGAGATTAAAGAAGAAATTGCTGCTGAATTACGCATCACTACTAGCCATATTGAAAAGAGTACTGACCATGATAATACTTCACTGGTACAGACAAATCCATCAAACCAAAGTACGGGACAAACAGTATTGAGTCAAAATAGCACAATAAATAATAGTTTTGAAAGCAATAAAAATATAGGGGTAGGGGGCATTACAAATAATACAACTACAACGGCTTGTGAATATATACTGGATGAACAAAATCTCTCATTTTTGAATAGTATTAACCCAGAATTACTAGACAATCAAACTCTACCAACACAAAGTTATCCCGAACATAATACTGAAATAGATAAAATATTTAACGAAAGTTTAACATATTATTCACAAACTCTACCTACAAATCGAGCATATATCCCTAAGCAGAGAACTTCAAGAAAGTTAGCCATAGCTGTGCAATATATAAATCAAGTTATTCTTCCCAAACATGTAGATAAAGATACAGATTTTATAAGCCTACAAACAGTAATTTATTGTGCTGCTGTAACAGCAGCTAAATATAATGGATCAAAAATCAAAAACCTAACAATGAATAACTCAGCATTTAGAAATAACATACATAAGCCAGCGTGGCAATTAAGATTAGAAAAGAGAAAAGAAGATTTAAGAGCTAAAATAGGTAGACTAACACAGTATATAGATGGTAATAGAAGTAGGAAAATAATAAATCAAGTAGAAAAAATAATAGAAAACTATAAAACTCACGCCACGTACGAATTAGAAAACTCACAACCAATACATGTATTAGATACACTTAAACAAAAGTTATCAGTTCTAACACGCAGACTTAAAAGATACTTGGACTGTACACTTCGTAAATCCCAAAATAATCAATTCTCCAATAATGAAAAAGTATTCTACCGAAAACTTAAAAATAAAATAGTTGAGCAACAGGAAAAATCAAGCCCGTTACCAGGCGAGCTTCAGAGGTTTTGGGCGCATATATGGGAAAGACCTCTAGCACACAATGATAACGCCGATTGGATAAGAATCGAAGAAAACAAACACTCAACATTAGAAACAATGCCCTTCGAACACTTTAGCCCTGAAACATTCCATAATGCACTTCGTAAGTTACAAAACTGGAAATCCCCCGGATCTGACAATATTCACAGTTACTGGTATAAAAAATTCTCACACATCCATCCCTATTTATATAACCACATAAATAACTTCATGAATCACCCTGAAACAATGCCAAAATACATTTCAGAAGGAATAACACATATGATACAAAAAGACTTAAGCGACCCCCTCAACCCAACTAAATACCGACCCATCACTTGTTTGCAAATAATATATAAGATAATCACTTCCTGCATAACTGAAACCTTATATGAGCATGTAAAAAATAATAATTTAATTAGTGAAGAACAGAAAGGATGCATAAAGTTCAGCCAAGGATGCAAAGAACAATTGACTATTGATTCAGTTATATTAAATAAAGTTTTCAAAGAAAAGAAAGATTTATTCACAATGTATATTGATTACAAAAAAGCTTATGATTCTGTACCTCATTCATGGTTATTTAAAGTTTTAAGTATATATAAAGTAAACCCTACAATTATACATTTTCTATCTATTACATCCCAAAACTGGACAACCCGATTAAAAATGTATACAAGTAATGGGTTTGAGCTGACAGACAACATTAAAATACAGCGTGGAATTTTCCAGGGAGATGCCCTTAGTCCTCTTTGGTTTTGCCTCGCATTAAACCCTTTATCAAATATTTTAAACTCTAGTGACATTGGCTATTCCCTTAAATATAATCTCAATAACACATATTCTCAAACATCCCCTCATCAAAATATAAATAGTATCAAAATTACTCACCTACTTTACATGGACGATATAAAACTGTATACATCAACACAAAGTGATATGAACACATTGGCACACCTAACTGAAATTTTTTCAAATGATATTTGTATGGAATTTGGTATAGATAAGTGCAAAATAAATTCCATTAAACGTGGACGCAACCATGAGCATCACTATACTTTAACAACAGGAGAAACCATAGACCCATTAGAAGAAAATACCGCATATAAATACTTAGGATATAATCAATCCAAACAGATTTTGAATAAAGAAACTAAAACCGATTTGACAAAACAATTTAAGACTAGATTGATTCTTCTTCTAAAATCTCAGTTAAACGGACGCAATTTAATTAAAGCTATTAACACCTATGCCATACCTGTCCTTACCTACTCTTTTGGAATTATACACTGGTCAAAAACAGAACTGAAAAACATCCAACGCATCATTAATGTAAATATGAGTAAAAATAGGAAACATCATCCAAGATCATGTATACAACGACTAACATTGCCGAGGATAGACGGAGGCCGAGGACTCATAGACATAATAAATCTTCACAATAAACAGATCACCACACTTAGAAATTACTTCCATAATAAAGCACTTACCGTTAATTTACACAGTAGCATAGTACAAAATGATATGAAATACACACCTCTTAATCTTGCTGACCATACAACTCAATCTAACGAAAAACTAACCAGTAAATCCGATAAAATTGCAGCGTGGGCCCAAAAATCACTTCATGGAAGACATCTCCAACACCTGAACCTACCTAACGTCGATAAGAAAGCATCGAACGCATGGCTCAGAAGAGGGGAACTCTTTCCTGAAACTGAAGGTTTCATGTTAGCCATACAAGATCAGGTCATTGAGACACGAAATTACCAGAGGTATATCATAAAAAATTTACCTTCTGACATCTGTAGAAAATGCAATAGTGCACCAGAAACTATCCAACACATAACAGGCGCATGTAAGGCAATAACCCAAACTGATTATAAATTTAGACATGACCAGGTAGCCAAAATAATACATCAAAACTTAGCACAAAAATATAAATTAAGTAACGTTGATTTACCATATTATAAATATACGCCGGAAACAGTTATAGAAAACGACACTCACAAACTATATTACGATAGGACAATACTTACGGATAAAACTATACACTTCAATAGACCTGATATAACTTTGATTGATAAAAATAACCAAACAGCAATGATTATTGATATAGCAATACCTAATACACACAATCTACAAAATACAATATCTGAAAAATTATCGAAATATTTAGAGCTTAAACAGGAAATAACAAAAATGTGGAAATTACAAAAAGTCTCCATAATACCAATAGTCCTTTCCAGTACAGGTGTTATACCAATTCAACTACATAAATCTCTACAAATATTAAATCTACCACCATACATCTACATATCCTTACAAAAGACTACAATTTTAAATACTTGTCGAATTGTCCGTAAATTTCTCCAGACAGAAGATGACGAACAAGACGCAACTGCGCTTGGTTATTAGATATATAATGTACACTTGGTATACGCCCGTGTATATTATTAGTTCCAGTTTGAAGAAGCTGAGAAAACAAAAGAAAATCATAATAATAATAATAATAATAATATATTTAATTCAGATCAATGTAGATCCATATTTTACAAGAATAAAAAGATATAAAAAGATATAAAACATATTAAAAATATTTATGTTACATAATATTGATTAATAGTAATACAAATTATTTACTAAAGAAATAGCTATGTGGCTATAGTCAACCATGTTCTATAACTTGTACTTGTTACCAGTCTCTCCGCCACACTTCGTACAATGCTATTATTACACCTGACAACTCTGGCCATGAAAGATGCAATGCGGTTTCTCTGAACGGCATTAAATGAGTTAACCCGATATTGAGTGTACATCTCAGAGGCGCTACAATAACGTTTTAACCCCATGAGATACCGAAATATGTTATTGTACTCAACTCTAATGCCATCGTGTGATTTTTTAGTGTAATTAGTCCAGAGTTGACAGGTGTATAGAGACTGACAGTATGTCTTAAACAGTATTAATTTTACTGATTCGGAAGCTTTACGGAACTTCCTTGCTATCATATTGCCGACAACACAAAGTGCACGTCGTTGTCGTTCTATATCGGCGTCATCTTTTCTATAGGATGTCACTATGTGGCCAAGATACTTAAATTTATCTACAATTTGTATACGCTGACTATTTATGCAGACAGGTGGAATGTTATCAGGCCCCTTTCCCGATCTAAATATCAACATTTCCGTCTTTTTTACATTGTACTTGAGGTCATGTGATAGAGCATATCTTTCACAGATACCTACAAGTTTTCTCAAACCTTTTATTGAGGGACTGAGCAAGACCATGTCATCGGCATAGCTTAAATTATTGACATATCTGCCATCTAATTTAAGCCCTACCTCAGTTCTACTCAGCTCCTTAATAAGATCATTCACGTATACGTTAAATAGATCGGGAGAGGTGACCCCGCCTTGCCTGACACCACATGGCAGAACATAACTATCGGAGAGTGTATTCCCCCATCTCACACTGTTGGTCTGATTACAATACCAATATGTAAGAAGGTCAGTGCTAAGTTCGCTCTAAAGTCCGGCGCGTGGTGACGTCACTTCACCTTCCTCGTCCTCTCACATAAGTAGTATATTATGTAAATTGAAGTTTGTAGAAACATTGGCAGACATTACAATGAATTTACATCGATTAGATACGATCTTCGAATAGGGTCCAACTGTGAAAACCCTGCTGTGGTCTAGATATCAGATGAAGACTAGGCGATGGTGGAATAATACACGCTCAAGAAAATAAAATTTATAAAAGAGTTAAAAGCTTTACGACGGTGCTCAGATAACGGGCGATCGATTCGACCGTCCACCGCCAAATGTCGGCAGCGGGCAGGACATGGGCAGGACCAACTAAAGCTTAGTATAAATTGTGAAACTGACGTGTTATCAACAGTTGTCTCATCTTCGCTACTAAATCTGGTATATACTACAATACTACATATATTCTTATATTTATAGGTATTTTTATGCATTGTATCAAGGCAGGGACTGAATACCGGTTAATTTACTATACCGGTATAATAAAGGTTTTTGTTAATATTCTTTCATTTTTATTAATATTTACTAAAAAAATACTGTGGTAAGTAAAGTGTGTATTACTCTGTAAAACTAATATCATGGTATCTCAGTCAGACACGTATTTTGACAAAATAAAAATTAACCGGTTTCAGTCCCTGGTATCAAGTAATCGCGTTATTTAAGCTAAGATTCACTTTCCGATTAAAATCTGTGCACTTTTAATTTCACTCAGATTCGATGCGATTTTTTGGTGTGTTTTCCCAAACATACCAGACTATACATATTATTTAATTAGCAGCTGAACGCCAACTTCGCTTTGAAAGGATAATCCAAAAATCCGGCAGCGGTCGGTTAGTTAGCGGACGATTATGCTCGTTACCACCCTCCGCCACCCTCAGCCGACTGTTGCCGTTCACGAGTGCCGCTAACGTTGCCGACCCAGACAGACAGCAGTCTAATCAAAAAAAAGAGTTATTTGTGGATATTTATAGCCTTAGAGGTCGTGTAGAAATATTTACTTTGTCTCATAATTGACATTTGTACCTCTAAGGTGGAACAGTCAGAGACCTATTTACTTACTTCTCAATTGGGTTACTACTCGTAGTAAAGTATTAGAAAAAAATATGTATTTTGTAACGCAACCGTAAATACTAAAATATTCTTGAAAAATTGTTGTTCTTAAAATTATCTCAGAGATAGAATCTCGCACTTTCTTATTATTAATCTATATCTACACTAAAATTATAAAGAGGAAAGGTTTGTATTTTTGTGTGTTATGAATAAACTCAAAAACTACTGGACCGATTTTAAAAATTCTTTCACCAATAGAAAGCTACATTATTAGCGAGTAGACATAGGCTATATTTTTTGTGTTGTATAGTACATCTACATTGCACCAGTGTGAAGCCGGGGCGTGTTGCTAGTCCTACATATAGTGTGTGCTCCCACTTTGCTTGCCCCCATAAAATAATTCCATATTATATCATCAAACGAGTACAATGGAAGCTTCGAAGCATCTTAGCGATTTCTATATCTGTTATTTGTCAAACCTTTCAAATTGCCTAAGAATGCTTTGTAAACGCCCCATTGGAGATTTCGTTAAAGACTTTAATTATTTCTCCGTTTTATTATAGGTTATATTTTTAATTTCTAATATTTAATATTGTCTTTTCTTAACGCGAGTATCACACATTAAAATAAAATACTGTATACCGGATTAAAACGCGATTTATTATTTCTAATATTTGTTAGCGATTATAAGCAAAATAAGTTTTAGCACTTAAGAACCATGCCAACCCATTCTGACTGATGACATGACTGCAGAAAGGTGATTCTTACAGTGTGCTCAATACTAAGAGAGACAGTAATACACTATTTACTGTAAACCAGTCAAATATTCAACTCGCCTTTACTTCATATAAATACATCTCGTGAAACAAGAATCCACACTGGACACGATCAAATGCTCTCAAAAGAACACCTCCAGCATTCTCAGACGTTCCCATGCGTCAAATATGTGTTTGAGATGGCAATAAGTGTCAAGAAGTCAAAGAGCAGGGCGAATCGACGTGTCCCGTAACGGGTCATTTCCGTCGTTAAGTAATCGAACTCTTGTCCGCTTTCCGCTCAACATTTCGATTACGACTCTGTTATTTAAAAACCTTGAAACAATCCTCGAATGTCTCAGGGTAATCATAAGCGAAACGTGAATCGTGGACACGGCACCAAAAAAAGATCCCGAAACTAATGACTGATTCAATTTATATGTGTGTATCGCTACTGTCTCATAATGTCAAATATCAATATAAGCTGATGGTTTATACATGAGTCTTTTATGATTTGATAATTAATTAGAGAGTCAGGAAGCTAGACTTGAAATTATTGAAATTCAATAATGTATATACTATTCATTCAACTTCAAATTACTGAAGGAATTAATGATTATTAATTTTATTAAGTTTATCGAGTATAATTATCGAGAGAATCAAATTATCGAGTCGACTGATTATGTTATGTAAGATAGTCATCAAGGCCAAACAGACAACTCCGCCCTGAGTACCAGCACCGGTGCCGGTTCGGGGACCGGATACAGAATAGATAGAGGACTTTGGCTCTGGTGGAACATCACATGGGACTCGGTTTGAGTGAGTGCTCTGTTACAGGTAGGGCCGAGTGCTGGAGCAGTGGCGGGCGCGGCTCATGACTCGTTACAGTCATATCAGGTATTTATATACACGACACCTGTATAGTCATAAATTAAAATAATATCACATGCACATATATGTAGGTACAGTTGTACCAATTTAGGATTCACTGTACAAGCGCGCACTTCTCTCTGAACGAAGTCTTCTTGAGCTATTGTCTAATTGAATACACAAAACTCCACATTTATTTCTTTACATAGATTCAATCAGAGACATAACTTTACAGAATTGATAACATGGTTTACTCTATAAGAAACCAACAAATTCATAGGATAATGAAAATACTATATATTTGTTTAATGACTACAATAACAGTGATAATATTAATTTCCACTGATTTAACAATATTATCATAATATATAAAACTAGCTGCCCCACACGGCTTCGCACGGCTATACTAATGAAGAAAATGAGACTAAATCAATTTTCAAATGTAAAAAAAAATAGAAAGTAAATGTGAATAGGTAGTCCTTGTGCAGCATAAAAATCATAAAAATCGGTTGAGCCTTTTCGGAGGACTATTCATGGTTTAGCTACGCACGTTTATAATCCCACCACCCACGTCGACTTTGACTTCTTGAAAGAATTTTTGAAATCGGTGCTTTAGTTTTTATGTTTATTTCGCCGGTTCCGGAGAACAAAATGATAACTGCTTTAACATTTATATGGCAATTATCATTTTGTTCTCCGGAACCGGCGATTTGTAACTTACAAAAATACAAATCTTTAATTTAATATAATATATACTTACATAGCTAAAAGACGAGAAAAAAAATATCTTATATATCGCAAAAATAACGTTATGCCAGATTTTTTTCAGATTTGTCATCAAACAGGGCAAGGGTTAATATATAGTTAATATAAACTATTACGAAAATAAAAGATTTAATGTATAAGAAAGCTATTTCACTCGGACACGGGATTGCCAGTAAACACACATCCACATGCCTTGCTTGGTCCACCAACAGTATCGCTTCGAAGGATTGAAAATGTTGTATTTGGCCGTAGACAATAATACATTGAAGTGGACCCCCGATCCCCTTGTTAGTTTGATTACTGATTGCGCCGAGGGACTGCGAACTCGAAGTACAGATTGGACGCATAATCAACATGCTTAGATCACGATTATTAAGAGCGGTTCCTTGTAACCAACTGAACTTGGTTACGTTCAGTTTAACACACACACACTCACACACCCTTGTACTCATTTTTTCTTCGATTGATTAAATCCGACCTATTCTGTGACTGAGTCTGTGTATTTTAAATATTATCCAACGCTGTTGCACGTAGTTTGAAAAGATTCATATCGCTTCATTGATTATTATTATTATCAACTGTTGTTTGTTTAAAAGAAAAAACGCCAAATATTAATATTACAACTTTAAAATGATTAATAAACACTTCTTTAAACATTTTACACCTACTATTCAGAAGAAAAAAATGTTGAAAGATGATACCTACTTGATTCGTGTAGGATTGTGTTATTATCCTTTAAGTACATATGTATGTAGTTTAAAGGATAACTGAAATAGAGAACAGACATGATAAGAACGTCTCAAATCAATTTTATAATACAAAAAATATTAAATATAAAAAATTACATGGAGTCATAGTTATATTGCCTTGTCGTTCGTTAAAATGTATATTTGAATTTGATGAAGCTTTGTGTTTAAACCAGATAATTTGTATGATGTACGTATATTATATATTAACAACGGTCACCACTTTATGTTTTATGGAAGGAAGTTTACACAGGTGTGTGTTATTAGAATAATACCGACGTAATAGCATAATATTATTCCGAGTTCGATAGTAATCGTAATCTATTAAATTTCCTATATTAATTAATGGTCATAATTAATATTAGTCTTAAACGCGAGTATCACACATTTAAATAATATACTTTATAATAAATCGCGTTTTTATCTGGTCATAATTACCAAAATAATGTAAATTGTAAGGAACTTGAGATGAATACCTACACTGTGTATTTTCCAACTGAAGGCCGATCGGTAAATTCAAATATATGAATCACGATATAATTTTCTAATCTCGACTAATTATTTCAGTCTTTGAAGCGCCCACAAAGAGCATCAATTCACTTAATAAGATGGTATTTCAAAAAATGACGCCTTTCAATTTCTTCCCAGAGTTAATTTGTAAACTGGTAGCGCAATATTGAAGAATATGTATTTTTTCAAATTTGTTTCCTTAGATATTAGAAATCTGTCTGTGACTCGGTTAAACATATTTTCTATCATGTTTATCTTCACGTTGTTGCAACATTCCCTGTGGAGTGTTGTTTTTTGCACTTTGAGACATCATATTATGTCTCGCCGTTTCGTTCGCAAATCTACAGTGTTATGTAAAGTTAATACCGATAACTAGTAATATACCTTCCAGTTGTACGGTTTTGTATAAAGGGTAAGAAACTACGAGGGGATGTGGTTTAAATAGGAGAATGCTTATTTAGTAGTAGACGCTCTAGCTTTGAAGATTTCGAGATTATTTTGTTACCCGATGTGAAACAGTAACAATATGTTACATTATAAATTAAAATCAATGCTAAATTCTTAGGCTAAATTCAAAAACCACTCACTAACCTGTGATAATGGAATAAGCCGAAAAATAAATAGACAACTTCTGTGTATACTTATGTTGGTTTTGATAAATTCTGATTCTATATAAATAAACGGTTAATCAATATAATAGACATTAAAATAAGTATTTCAGTACTCACAGAAAAATTCAACTGGGCAATTGGAAACATATTTGACAATTCTGTAGAGCGCGGGTCGTGGGGGTGGCGGTGGGAGGAGGTGGGGGTCTGTCAGAGACACGCAACAGGTAGCCCCTTCATGACCCCCGCTGGCACTCCGCTCGTGCACATTTAACTGTGAGTAATGTTGTCCTTACCAACACAATACGTGGGATTTTGAGAAACTGGAATTTTCAAACTTTTAAGGATAAAATATGTTTAATTCACTAAGAACGAATCTCTTGGACACTTAGACTGAACTGATCTTAGGCTAAAACACGTAAGAACTAAATCTGTGTGAGCCGTCGAGTTATTATATCTTGAATTATATTAGTTACTAGCTGGTGCCCGCGACTTCGTTCGCGTGGGCTTCATCATAAGCTGAACTTTTGAGCAAGCTTTCTTCATATGCAATATCCTACATCCTCTGTACTTGATGATTTCTTGAGGGAAAGAGCTATTAGAGTAGTCATTGACAGTTTCTTCTACTATCTAATTGGATTGATGAAAAGGCGAAATGAAAGATCTCATAAAAAATACTTTATACATAAATTTAATACGTCAACAATACATTTTCTATTGTTATAATATAGTACTTAAAAAATATTTCTTTCAATAAAGTTTCGAACTCGCATCTGGAGTTACGCATTGGGACCGCATATACACTATTCTACGAATACATATCTAAAATGGCGAAATAATCAAACTATTTCATTTACATATCAAACTGTGATTGACATCTGACAATTCGAAAAATTTCAAAGCGATTCAGTTTGCATTGCAATTTGGTGAAATTGTGCCTTTAAAATAATATTCAAATGATGATAACTTTTCTTTCCGAGAACCGATTGAAATCGATGAAACAAAGCCTATATGTTACCCCGGGCTTTACTTGTGTAAATTGCATGATAATCGGTTCAGTATCTTCGGAGATTAGCGTGAACAAACAGACAGACAGAAGGACAAGAATCTTAAAAATTGCATTTATGCATTGTGAAGCGTAATTTCGATCCTACTCTTTTATTATATGTATAGATTATATCTCATCTTGAACGAGCCTACATTCCTCAAAGTAGGCAATGCATCTGCTCTCAGGTGTTGCAGATGTTTATGGTTGGCGGTGATCACTTATCATGAGCCACCTATTCCATAAAAAAGGGATAAGGAGTTTTTTTTTAATATTTACTCTAGACGAGCGTGACTGGTTTTATGATAATCGGTACCTACTTAATAATCGAACAACAATCTTGCTGTCGATATATTTATGCAACACATTTATACAAAGGACTATTAAATGTTATAGTCTTCGATCAACAATATACTAGATATCGGGTCGACGCAAAAAATCCGTGCCGGTAAATATCGGCTCACTTGAAATGTGAGAGTCTATTTTGTTTAGTTCTCTTCAAGCACGGCCAATATTAAGACGTTTCACAATGACACAGTTTGTCTTCAAAAATTGCGAAAATAATTCCCGAAAAAACAATTTTACGGACGGAGTCTTATTTTTGGTTAGTACATATAAAATAAGATATATTTTAAGCTTTCAAACTAACAAATAATTGAAAATTTGAACAAAATTATCTGTTTTAAATGAACGCTACAAATGTTTGGCCAAGGTTGGCCAACACATGCGCTAACTATTGTGTAACAGAATAGTGGATGCATGGAGTAGATTAGTACTAAAATAATTCTTACTATCTAAGGATAAGCATCCGTAGTAATATTATAAATGCGAAAGTGATTTTTTTTGTTTGTTACGGTTTCACGCTAAAACGGAAAAGAAAATATTCCAATCTGTATATATTCGGAACATTTTGCGGATATTATTATTTAACATACGAATTACTATTTATATAAAACATTATATTATTGTTTATCAAATATATTATAGTTTTTGTACCCTACTAGATACATGATAATTTACACATTGGTGTTTCATAAACTATACTAATAATACCAAAGTCTTTGAAGTTAGTCAAGTGTGTATGTATAATACATAGATATGTATATATATATATATATATATATATATATATATATTTTGGTAACTAATAAAATCATATTTCAACTTCACTCTTTTCTTTGTTCCCATTGAGCAGTGTCATTTTTTCAAAATTTGACAAGGAACGAGGCTTAAATAATCGGTACACTTTTTTCGTGAATTTTGTATGCGACCTGAAGTCTATTTAATACTATGTCAATGGTTATAGTTCATCAATGTAGATAGTTCTATCAATCACTAGATCTATAGGTAATGCAATTAGTGAGCCGCGGACCGGCCATCTAGACTTCCTGCCCAGATACTGAACAAATACATAAAACTTTGATTTTACTAGCTCGCCTGAACGGTACTCTCGAACAAATCGCTAACTGGCGCTGCTGATAGACGTCGTGTATAGTGTGTATACAGTACGCTCAGTTTCGATACCTACTAATAAAGTCCTGTTTAAATATCTGTCGGCCGCCGGCTGCTACTCAATTATCGCGGTGTATACACTCACTTTGTGTTTATCTTGCAAGTCAATCATTTAGAATTAGCAAACAAGATAATCCACTTGATGTTAATCTTGAAACTTTAACCATGGTTTATGCGTACTTTATAGATAATTGGTGCATTAGTGGTTAAAGGGTATTTTTCTAGAGGTCAAGCATGTTCGTACTAAAGATCAAAAATCGATAGAATATTTTAGCTTAAACGTAGCAGACAGTTATGCAATTACAATATTAGAATAGACCTACATTAGTACTTGATATGAGTGTAGGTAGGCCGTACGCATAGGGCATTGTTTTCAGTTTTCATGGAGGGGTATGGAAACCGATTGTCCAGTTGCTTCTAACCATCAACATCACCACTTCTCCATCGAGACATTATCTATTATCTACTATCTAAACAAATCTTCCTGTGAATATAAATTTAATTTTGTTGATTCGATGTCGCCAGAAATCGTCTCAATAATAGCGTTGTATGAGCAAATAATTAGATCCAGCTAGGCAGTGTCGGGTGTCGGGTGTCGGGTGTCGATAACGAGATCTTACGCGTGACCCTCCGAACGTTCGAGGATGGAAATAACGTGAGCTGCATAATTCGCGTTTCAGTTTCAGTCATGGATCTCTGAATGCTCGTTGTCGCCAACAGCTGATAAAAATAGCATAGTTTTGAATAAATCAAAAACGATATATATGTAAATATCATCATTTTTCACCCCTAATTGTCCCGGTGGAAATCTTCAATTCTCCCCTTCATTGTGTACAAGAATAGAACCGGTGTAAAATATGAATGTATTATTATAACACATATTCATAAGCGTTTCCATTTCTGATAAATGCCTTCTTTCTCATCGCCCTACACACGTCCTTCCAAACATCTTAGGGACCTAACAAGCGCTTATGCGATATTCAATCTCTATTATATTATTACGGCCATATTGATAAACGTATTATAAGCTTGATATAGTAAAAATATGTTTTGTCTCCCTCTATCGAATTTTAAACTACATAACGAAATAAATAAAACATATTTTAACTATATCAAGCTTATAATACGTTTATCAATATGGCCGTTAAAATATAGAGCTATAGATCTCTAATGAACCTGTCACAAATACGAAACATATTTCATCTTTTTTTTTATTTTTATTTATTCAAGAATAAAAGCGTTAAGCGGTAGGTAAGCGTTTTCCCGCCATCTCACCTGATGGAAAGTGCTGATGCGGGCTATGATGTTAAGACACGCTTACTTAGGAGATGCCTATTAATTCGAGACTTAAAAAGAGCCATGTTGTATTGCTCAGGAAAGACAGACGCAGGAAGAGAGTTCCAGTCCTTAGCGGTTCGCAATAAAAAAGAGGAAGCGAAGCGCCCTGTGCGAACATGTGGCCCTCCACTAGGTAAGGATGGAATCCGCCGTGCGTCTGGATGTCCGGTGATGAAACGGAGATGGTGGAATTAGTTGGTGCACATTCACCAGAATGCAACCTGTAGAAGACCGATAGACTGGCCACTTTTCGCCGGTGTTCAAGGGATAATAGTCGACGATCTACAATGGCTGGGTCGTCAATTAGGCGTTTGGTACGTCTTTCAATTGCATCCAAAGCCCCAAGGTGAGATTTGGCAGAACCTGCCCAAAGATGAGAGCAGTACTCCACACATGAACGGACTTGAGCTTGATATAGATTAATATTGTCTTTTACTAACGCGAGTATCACGGCAGTACTTCACACCTAGGCAGCTTTTAAATCTATATCAAATAAAATACTGTATACCGGATTAAAACGCGATTTATTATTTGTATGTCTCCCCGCGACCACGGTTGCTGAAAAGCATCCGAAACATCGGCAAACATAGGCTCATAATTTATTATATCTGTTTAAAAAACATCGGCCTTTTATGCTCTGTTTATGCCGTACGTTTTGATACTTACTCCCAAGAGAATCAAATCCTATACTTACTGTTGACCTAGTCTCATGAAATTTGTCATAAAGCAATGTCATATCATGTCAAGTAAAGGAAAAAATCGGAAAACCCAGTTTTTTTTTAACAAAACATTTGTAAAACAAAAACTTGGCGATTAAAAAGAGTGGCGGCGAGTTTCTTGCCAGTTCCGCATTCAGCATCCGAAACGTCGGGATAAATAATTTAAACAATATAAATAATAAATCGCGTTTTAATCCGGTATACAGTATTTTATTTAAATTGAAATTGGCAATTACGGTTGGAACGAATATTTCTAACTATAAATAATCAGAGCTACTGCTTTCTTCTCGTGCGCACCTGGCGGCGGAACGAGGAACCCTGTTCACCTCGGAAGAGCTTACAGGGTGGACATTAATCAGAAGCCTTACATCGTTCTTATTCTGTAGAGAACCGAGCTGACTCGCTTCAAGCAACCGACGCGGACGTTACATTATAATTATCCTACCTTTACTTACTTTCAATGTATCGTTTGAAGAATATAAGAGAAGGCTTGATACCGTGCAGGGTGGAGGGGCGCGGGGGGCGCGAGGGGCGCGGGGGGCGCGAGGGGCACAAAATTGTAAAAAATACACTGACATTGGATGAGTGAAGCTAAGCGTCTCTATGTACAGACAATGTCATAATAAGATATTCTCTAAATAAAATACTGTATACCGGATTAAAACTGTCTCCTCGCGACCACGGTTGCTGTAAAGCATCCGAAACGTCGGGATAAATAATTTAAACAATATAAATAATAAATCGCGTTTTAATCCGGTATACAGTATTTTATTTAAATGTGTGATACTCGCGTTAATAAAGGACAATATTAAGATATTCTCTACTATAATGTATAGGTTTCATTTCATCTTAAATAACCGGTCAATATACTACAAGCAAATCACGAACTAGTAACGAAAAATATGAAAAATATAGAAAAAAATCATCTGGCTATCCAGATAAAGTATAGTCTATCTGATACTTTACGACCTCTTCTTCTCATACATAAATTTGGTAAAAAATACCGAGAGTCGGATACAATAGTATCAGTAATACAACGGCAATTATAATACGATAAATTCTTCAAGGCTTAAACGTTGGAACTCGTTAACTGAGTGCGACTTGTTGCTTCTGAGTTGAAGTGGGCAGAATCCGTACGCCCTACGCCCCTCGGGCCTCGTGACGACTCTACGCTGTACTGTAGCGGGCTGTTGCGGTTACGAAACGAATCTCCACCTCAGTATTAATTAAATGTGGCCGTGTGGCTATAACCAGTAAAGGACTCATCATGCCGACATAAGGTTCAAGACAACGTTCAAGGTTACGTATATTGGAGCGATTTCGTATCGCGCTAAGTGGCACGGGCGAATCTGTAAAAGTTATAGTAGTAAACGTGCACTGGAAGCCTGCGTCGGCCGCGGAGGTAGCAAGGGTGCTGGTGGGCGGTCGGCAGTCGGCACCTCCTAGTCGGCAGTCGGCAGTCGTCACCGAGCCGCGCTCAGGTGAGGTATCGTCGCGAGAGTGCATCATGGCGCGCGAGTACGCCCGGGTGCAGGAGTTCTACCTCCAGCTGCAAGACATGCAGCCGCCGCCGCACTACCACTCCTTCGACTTGCAGTGAGTTTTTGATTTTATTTGCACAACACACCAAAATATCTGAGTGTACTTCGTACTGTTCAACATTAATATGATATTTTTAAATATATATTTTATGAATCTTTTTTACAGCCGTGTCATAAAACTTTGTAACTACAAAGTTAGAAACTTTGATAGATTATTGTTACATACATAGTTCTTGGTCATTTTTATTACATGAATATAAATAAAATTCGTAAATTAATTTTAACTTAATAAAAATTGATAAAAACGTTATTTACAAGCAACATAATAATACTTCCTACCTATGATTATAATTTATTATATAATAGTTCGTTGTTAGATGAGATAATTAAATGGAGTTTTTTAATAAAATACTTTAAACCGAATTAAAACGCGATTTATTATTTATTCCGACGTTTCGGAAGCTTTTCAGCAACTGTGGGATAATAAATCAAGTTTTAATCCGGTATATTTCATTTAAATGTGTGATTCTATAAGCGTGCGTGACATGAGCTGTCAATTGCGGAAGATGGCGGAGTTCGAACCTAATTTATTTTAAAATTAATTTTCTGGATGTATTTTTCCTGAACTTTTCCGACATTTTAATAGTTATTCTGTTATTCGGGACATAGACGAATTCAACAAGATATCATTAAATTCTGTGCAGCCGATCTTGAGTTATAAATGGTTTAACTAGCACAACTTTGTTTTACGAGTATATTGACAGATATATGTTTATATATAAGATTTATCGATCTGTAGTCGTACTAACTTAGTTTATAGTTCAGATTCAACTATACGTAGTTACGTAAAACATGCTAATACTATTATTTATTCATTTAAAATTATATTACATAATCTTATAATGTATTCAAAATATTCTTTATCGAATGAGATCGATGAAAAGGTGTTGTTTTTGTCGGAATGATTTTATTTTATGCTTTTGTTTGAATTATTACATTAATTTGACGTACTACTTTATTTTCGAACAGAGAAGCGGACAGTGGTGGGTTTACCTGCAGGCTTTGTAGGCTTGGGCCTTTTCTTCTTTAAGCTGTTTTAACGAAATCCGGGGCGGATCGCTAGTATATACCTACAGATAAGGTGATTTACAATAATGCAGAAATACATTTCGAAATACCTATAGTAAAAAGTTTACAATTTCACCTAACTTTAAAATAAGTCTATTACTTATTTCTGCAAGGCATCTGTTACCAGAGTAAAAACATGAAGCAATTATCTCAATAATGTATAAAATGTCTCTGTAACCAATTAATATCTCTTAAGTTCAATAAATATAAAATAAACTCTTACCTACACGTACGTGTAGAGCACCCCTAGGTGTCCTAGGGGTATTGGTAAATAGTTTCATTCTGGTAAATCTAAAGGTCGGGAAGACCGCAAAGATACGGAAGCCACGTTATATTTGCGGCAGTCCATCACAGATGTCAAGCTGCAGTGCAATTTACCAAGGAGCGGCAGAAGCTCAGAGACTGAGGGCGATTTATCAACGTCCTGTTATTTCCACTTGGCTCGGTCAGCAGAAGCATGGATGTCATATATGCAATCCTCTGTTGTGCCAATCTGAATACGATGCATCTGACTCATGTGTGTGTGTGTGTGTCGATGTTTATGATCACTCGCCTGGACGGGAAGTCAAGGATTTAGAACCCTAGCGTGTGAAATCCAGAAGCAGCCAATGGGCTTGCGTCCCACAGATCCATTTCCCTATTAGTGATGCATTACACCGGACAATATTGCAACTTAAATTCAGCTACAGTCCGTCTGGTGATAGGCTTAGGTAAATATAGGCGCACCGGTAACACGATTTCATAAGTTTAATTATTTGACCTTCTTCTTCATCCTGCCCTGTTAGGGAATTTTTATTTGGGTTGGCGCAGTACGTTCTCTTTTTCATTCTTTCACTCGCCATATCATCAGTCACACCTCTCAAACACATCATCTTCACACAGCCAATCTATATTATTTTCGGCCCCCCTCTTTCCTTATGCCCATCTACTTCTTTTATTTGATATTAAAATAATCAAAACAAGCGTTATGACAGAAACAATAATAGAATGTAAATTAAAAGAAGAGAATAATAGGGAACAATGTAGATGTTATGTACACAAACAAAATGGAGCTTTCTATTGGTGAATTGATCGAGTAGATTTTGAGTTAAATTGTAACAAACAAAGGAATCTTTCCTCTTTATAATATGAAGTATATTTTTTTAATATTTATTTTAGTACTATGAACTCGGTTTACATATATGCTGTATCAAGGTAAGTACGAGGCACAGGGTGTGTTTTTGTCAGACCGCGGAATGGCGAGGCTGGAAGAGAGTATGTTACCTTATTAGTACCTCAATGAATTGAGTCACTCACTATTGCATAAGTTCATTAGTCTCTGAGCTATTGACAACTAAGCAACTTAATCGGGAAGATAACGCTTACTATGGAGAAAATTGAGCATCACACCGTTATACGATTTCTTACCTAGCAAGGAGAAAACGTCCAAATCATTTTGACAAAGCGGACGTTCACGGAAACTTGTAAAACCATCGTTTACCTATTCAAGCAAGGACCAGAAGCACTAGAAGACGATCCAAGGCATGGACGCCCTGTCGAGGTGCGACCACACTCGATATCGATATCGATGGCAGTAAATGTAAAATTAGAAGCATTTAATATGTATTTTTTATTGACGAGCATAAGTGTACGTACATTGTGTTACCTAAATGAATAAATGATTTTGAATTTGATAGGGCGTCCATGGTTTGGATCTAGTCGAGTCCTCATTCCGCGAACGAATAAATGTGCCCTCGTACATGTAATGCTCTACATCTGGCACATCATTCGGTGTCTGTTTCATTATACTATTCTTAATTCTTATAAAAAACATAATGCCATCAAAAACATAAATTGTAAAAAAAGCAACTCAGTTCTTCTATCGTAAAAAGTTGTGAGATCCATATAATACCAAGTCGGCCAATTTATTCAGTCTCTACTGAAGGACCCTTCTGTCTGTAAGTTATTACGTAATTAGCTAACCTAAAAACATCTTATAGTGATCATATCAATACCAATATTAAAAATATTTGATGTTTTAAATAAATAGATTGACTCGGCTATATCGCATGAAAACACAATGTATCTTTTTGATTTTATTAAAAACACAATGTGTATCACAACTAACACATATTATATTAAATTAGATTGTTTAGTGCGATTGCCAAGTCAATCTTTTTATTTTAAACATTAAAGATTTTTAATATTGATATGATCACTATAAGATGTTGTTAGGTTAGCTAATTACGTAATAACTTACAGACAGAAGGGTCCTTCAGTAGAGACTGAATAAATTGACCGACTTGGTATTATATGGATCTCACAACTTTTTACGATAGAAGAACTGAGTTGCAAGACTTTTTTTACAATAATTAATACAAAGCTATGGATAACATAGTCTGACTTTGATTGGCATTTTTATCAACTTTTTAATGTAAAACGTAGCTACGAAATTTTTTTGTAGATTTTGATATGTTCTATAATATTGTGGAACTTTTTTGTTCTATCATCAATACTTTCCGCAGCACATGCGATGAAAGACATTTTATGGCTAATTTTTTTACACCTTGGTTTGTTTTTGTAGGGATTTCTAAGGATATCTATTTTTTCTAGTAATAAATATAGCCTTTATTACTCAGTGAAGATGTAGCTTTCGAATGGTAAAATAATTTTTGAAATCGGTCTAGTAGTTTTAAAGTTATTCGTTACATACAGAAATACTTTAAAGTTTGTATAAACTGGACCGAAATGTCAAAATATTTTAGTTTTTCCTTGATTTATACACAAAACACTAATTGTATTCTAAATTTGAAGTTTCTATGTCTGCTAGAAGCACAGAACAGAAGAAGTAAGTAGAAGTGCGATGTGTCATAATTTGTACCGGATCGAGTGTCGCCAAATTCACACAAATGAATGGAGTATTTAATACTGCACACAGTTGCAATTTTTCTTCGATTGGTTGTTTTTATTTAACTCAAAACTACATAAATCACACTGGTCCTACAATTGATAATATATCTTAGTACTTCGCGATAACGGTTACTTTGTAATATCGAAACAAACTAATAAATAATTCCTCTACTCGATAATAGATGTCGTTATTCTTCATGCATGCAATAATGATTTTAATCATCACTTCAAAAAGTCGAAAACTGTGTCATGATTTGTCATAAATTTAATAATTTCGTCATTTCCGGCTAGTGTAGGACACGTTTAAAAACATTATCGATGTTTGATACATTATTTTTGTTTACGATTTAAGTGCTATGTTGTATGATTATCATAATTATACCGCAGTATAGCGCCGTTTTAAACTGGTGTTAAACCAAATAATAAGGTATTTTATTTTTGATACAATTTTTATTTATTTTTTCAAATCAATATGTAGATCCGCCTTTGCGAGAAGGTATAAGTTAGGGTTAGAATGAATTGAAAAAGTACTTGTAGGTATAATATTCTTTTTTAATTTTCAGTTCTGTATTTCTAATAGTCTGAATCATAAATCACATTTGTATAAATCACTTAATGAAAACGCGATTGCTAGTTAAGAAGCTATATTAATATTCTATTTTATTAACGCGAGTATCACACATTTAAAAGGGTTAAAATGCGATTCAATATTTATAAATATTATTTATCCCGACGTTTTTTCACGTGGTGTGTTTTGTTCAAATGTGGTCACGGGCAGACTGAAAGATGACAGTTGTCTGATGAAATATCACAAAGTTGCCATATTAACGCTATCTATTCCAACGGAGTTAATGGTATTTACTGTAATTCTCTATATCGTGGCAATATTGACATGCCATGTTCCCTTGTTTTTAAGTATGTTTGACTTGGGGTTTTAGATTTTTAATTACCAGATCCCAGGTGTTGGAAAGTTTCAAACCATCTTCTCTGTTGAAGTTAAGGTGTTTTTTTAATTTTAATCGCCTCGTGTACTAGTCTGGGAAAGGATCTACTTTCTCTTGCAAGGAAGAGAAGTAGTTTTTCTTCAAAATTTTCGGTCAATCCATTGGTTAATTTCAACTCGAAGGAAGGGCAAACAAGAATAAAAAACACTTTCGATTTTTTTAATAATTTATTAATTAAGGTATTTAGGACTGCGATTTAACTATCGTGCTATTAAAAATAAAAATGATAAATTTTTATATTTTATAAAATTATTACTGACGCGTTGTATATCGATAAAAATATTCGGCCTAACACATCACTACTAAGTGAGTAGCGATAGAACATTCGAGAATAGCGTTGACACTTGATATGACAAACGATCTAAACTGAACTTTATATGAAAGGTATAAGGATGATTTTAGCTTTTTTTTCTATTAAATTTATGGTCAATATAAATTTTAAGATTTATTGAAAAAATATATAAATTTGTACTAAGTGATGGTAAGAAACACCTCCGTTACTAAGACTTTTCCTTCTGCTATCATTCTTACACTCTAAAATAGAACAGTACGGCATATTTACGATAAAAAGTAATTTTATGACACGACCGACTCATCGCAGTGTTATGACACGACTGTGATGGGTTAAGGGAAATATCACTCAATAGTGACACGCTAACCACGCCTACTTAGCAATTCTACTTATTTTTCCCTGTTCTGTGGCTAGAAGTGCCTTAGAGTTTTGATGATCGGTCAGTCAGTGAGTGAGTGAGTGACAAATTAACAATTTTTGACTAGTTATAATTCTTAAACTACTGGTTTAAATTTATTAAAATTATTAAATATGCCGAGTTTATACAATGCCTGCTTGGTAACTGAAAATTCAAGCTTCTAGTTTTATCCACAACGAAGTTATAGGGAGTCGAAAATGGCCCGAACTACTTCGAGAAAAGGCAGACTCGACTTGGCAGGGGCACTACCGTGCCCCCAGATTCCGATCTTCAAAATATTATTTAGTGTAAACGGTACTCTACTACCAGTCTCAAATAGAAGTTTGAAGTCACAACATTTTATTCCTAACTAGCTGCCCGGCCCGGCTTCGTACGAACGTTGAAATTTCGATTCCACGCGCTTGTTAAAATGCTTGGAAAGGGTCAGTTGAGGAAATTATACAGTGAGTTATAAACATATCAGAGCCGGTGGGATTCGAACTCGGGAGGGGAACGTACAGTAATACCGAACGAGCTAACGAAATTTAATTTAAACGTTATATAAGAAAATAAATAGTTTCGTATTTATTACTTATAATTTACTAGGCATGACCATGTAAAATCGAATCATTGTCCGGATTCAATCTCTGTATATCTGGTACTGATTGACTGACCTATGAGCTCACAGTCACTCACAGCTCACTCCGGTAATGGAGTCGTAATTATCCATAGTGTAACGCAATGCAACGTCAGGCCAGTCAGGCGGCCAGCCGATAAGCGCAATCGATAACCAGCAGCTTTGTGTATGCACGTGCGACTGATTTGAACTCGTATTTTCTAAGCAAACTCTCAGCCACGCTATTTCCAAACGTGACTGCCCACTCGACTCCTTTAACTCTAATATCGTACCTTCCCGCGAATACATTTAAATTGCGCTGAAATTAGTTCGCGAAGGCCAATTGAAACGTAAGCGACGCGACGCCATCGAGAGAAACGAAAACATCAATTGAAATATCGCATCAAACTTTTGATTGGGTTCTCAATTAAAATTATTTCTCATTTTAACGACTTTATTGACTTTTTTGTTCAATATTCCTTTGAAAAATTCAATTAAGATTTATAGCGAATAATTATGGAAGCCGTGTTGATTGCTTCAAAAGTTCTGTAAAGGGTTTCCTTTAACATAAGCATATCGTTCATCGTGTTCATTTAACAAGGCATCCTGCTAAAAGCATGGCTCCCTATGCCCACTTAGACACGTTAGGCCCCTGCCCCAATCGGCCTTTATAATTGTAAACTACAAAAAGTGCGTTTCGTAAACAAAATAACAAACAATATCGGAAACATTGCATTGCATAGGCTATCGGGGGCTATCGTGCTTGAAACGACTCGCTATTACGGCCCCCCATCCTAGAGATGCGTCGAATGATGAATTATAGTGTGCAATGCATTAAATCTGTCGGCACGAGGACGCCTCACATTGACTTACAAACGCGAAACACTTGCCTCGCTCTCGGGATTCATATGTACATATCAACAAAGGACACTGTGATGAGATGCCGATTCCGCCAGACTACACGAATAATAATCAGACGATGTGCTTACAAATAGAGAGAGAAGGAATACTCAAGGAATACTAAACAGGAAAGAAACGCTGCTGGCAGGTACTTCACCCACAGTTTTAGCGAGCTCAGATCGCGATTCGCGAGTGGTCGTCAAGCTACTGAGAAAGACCTATAAGTCGGCCTTAAAGACCTATAAGGTCAGTTCATCAGTTATCAGTTCAGATATTTAGGTGTGTGTGTGGTATGCGACTTCTTCGGTGATGGTGACTCGATTTCGATATTCTTAATTTTAACAACAAATTCTTCCTCCTTATGTTAGATTAATAAAAGAATGTTATTAAAGTATAGAGAAATAATAGGTTAATTAATTATTATTGGCTTACATTTGAGTACCTAATCGGCCTTTTTAGTAGAGTTATAAAAATACTATAAAGATTTTCTTTCGAAGAGCTGTCAAAGATCCGAAATTATTATATTTTGCTGTTATAAATCCATCAATTGTAAAGTCGTTCATATTTAAAAAAAAACATAATATGTACGTTCAAACTTTTACCAAGTAAGAAGGATGGTTAATAAGTCTTTCTCGTTATCGTATTTTTGAGGGAATAATTAGCGCATACAGTTAGAAAAGTCATATTTACCCTCAATAAATAGATATGTTAAAGTAGTTGTACCTATAATAAACGACGTAGGCCCTTTTGTATTTATAGCTATTGTTAGGACACGAATCATGTTGATCTCAAATATATGTATCGTGAAATTTACTCAAATGAAACCGTGAGTCCCCAATAGGACTCCAATTATATTCGTATTATTTGAGGCTAATGTGAATATTTTGCCATATTTAGAGTCAGTCTAGACTTAAATAATAACGAGTGTCTAAAGATAGTATAGGTAATATTATGTCAATATATAATATATTTATTTATATTTTATTTAACTATATAAAACAAAGTCGTGTTAGTTACATCATTTATAACTCAAGAACGGCTGCACCGATTTTAATGATATCTTATTTGTTGGATTCGTCCATGTCCCGAATAACAGAATAACCTTTATAATATCGGCAATTTTGGGGTAAAAAAAAACGTTTAGAATATCAATTTTGAAATAAATTAGGTTCGGAACTCCGCCATCTTCCGCATTTGACAGCTCACATTTCGCACGCTTATAGTTTTTCTGTAATAACTGATGTCCAGTCCGCAAGTGTATACATAAAAATTATGAGTAAGGAAAGAAAAGTAGTTTTTTTAATATATGTTTGCAAATTGCAACCAATAATGAATAACCACAATAAAATGATCGATCGATAAACGTATCCGATACTGTTGTCTTTAGTTCTTGTGTAGTTAGAGGACACCAGTAATTTTCTAAATTAGAAATGTACATTCGAAGCCGTTCTTCGCTTCTTATCAGATATAAATGCCGTTTTCATTTCACCGTTTATTGCTTCTACCCTCGCACACGGTCACTCATCCATGTGAGATTATAGATTTTAAAATTATATTATCTAATACTAGCTGATGCCCGCGACTTCGTTCGCGTGGGGTTCACTTTAAGCTGAGCTTTTGAGCAAGCTTTCTTCAAATGACATATCCTCCTCCACCCTCTATACTTGGTGATTTCTTTTAGGAAAGAGCTATCAAATTAGTCATTGACGGTTGCTTTTGCATCATGTTATCGACATGTTTAATGGTGGTTGAGATTGGGGTTCGAAGGATGATTTGAAATTCAATAGTTGAAATATTTAACCTGACTTTAAAGAAACTTTAGGGAGATTCATATTAATTAAATTTTACGTGACCAAAATCCAGATATGTGTCTTTTTTCTACTAATCAGAGTTCAATCGAAGATTGGATTCAATGCATTTTCTGTCTTAAATAGATGCGTGCGTTGATTTAATTGGTTATTTTCATTTTCGGACATTTTTTTTAAATTCCTGGGATTCCTGCCCGGGTTTCCGGTGCTAAATGCGGAAACCTCTAAGATACGGAAGCAAAAAAGCAATGTCGAATAATCGTTATGTTAAAGTTAACTGTTTAAGAGAAAGGATTGATGAAAAGGTGAAATAAATGATCTCATAAGAAATACATTTTCATATAATATTTCAATAATACATTTTCTATTTTTGTTATAATATAGTTCTTTCAAAAAATAAATAAATAAATACAAAAATTTTTTTCTTTCATTTCAACTTCAGATTCGAACTCGCATCAGAAGCTACGCTATGGGACTGCATATCCATTATTCTACGAATACATATTGGAAATGGCGAAATAATCAAACTACCTATTTCATTTACAAATCAGACTGTGATTGACATCTGACAATTCGAAAAAGTTCGACTCGAGTCAGTTTGCATTGAAATTTGGTGATATGGTGCCTTTAAAATAATATTTAAATGATGATAACTTTTCTTTCCGATAACCGATTTCGATGAAACAAAGCCTATATGTTGCCCCGGGCTTTCCTTAATATATTTGTGAAAATTGCATTAAAATCGGTTCAGTATCTTCGGAGATTAGCGTGAACAAACAGACAGACAGACAGACAAAAATCTTAAAAATTGCATTTATGCATTCTGCTACCCTTCTTTTATCACCCCTCTTAATTTCTGGTAAAAATATTTAATGAAGCGTAATTTCGATCCTACTCTTTTATTATATGTAGGTATATAGATATAACAATGTCAGAGTTGTCCGCTGTCTTATAAGTTGAACCAATTTGGTTGAATAATTAGATCATCTAAATTCTAAATGATAAAATAATTTATATTCAACTTTATTTTTATACAATTATTATTTAAGTGTGTTTCTCTGAAATCCACTTAAAACCTGGACATATTTTGATGAAATTGTTTGTATGTATTTGCGAGAGTCCTTGGATGGTTTAGATTCACAATAGGACACTATAGCTTTTTATTGTAAGATAATACTCCAAATTCTTCGAATATAAAATAGTTTAAGCATGGAAGGATCTCAACGAGCCATACTCAACCTTTTATTTTCCGCCGCTTACAAAATTATTTATATGTTAAAAAAAAGTATGGTACAAGGACTCCTTAAAAAAAACCTAATGTCTCACTTCTTAAGGACTACCCGATTCATTGACCGATTTGTGTTTTGTGGTGAAAATACGTATAATATTTTGTTTCTTTCATATAAACAACAGCAGTTAATTGAAACTGTTGATGGGATAGTTAGCTTAGCTGATTAGCTGCTTCATATAAATAAATCCCCTACCTAAATATATACGCGACGACATATATCTATTTTTTATGGATAGCTTATTATATACCTACCCATTCTATCTTCTAAAAATGGTCACGTATAATGCGGTAATTGGAAGGCTATTTAGATGGATGCAGTTTAAATCCTTATCAAGTTAAATACGTTAGTTACTGTAAGCATTTCACGCACATTATTATAATCTTTTACACCATACAATTTAAATAAATATCTTAGGGAGTCACCGCAACAATAAATGCGCGCGAAAATATTTAAATTCAAGCGCGTTTCTCACACCAACGACGGAAGTCGGGACTCTAGTAGAATAAAAAAGTACCATTAGAATTGCTTAGTAGTACAATTAAACAGAGTGCGGGCACTCTTTGCGCCAGACTTTCAATTTAAGTAGACAACGTGGGGTGCGACTACTTCCGCAATTAAATTGAACGAAGAAAATCAACCAACCCTAATAAATAAATAGTGAGAGATTCTGCTTCAATTCGTGGATTTCTCGATGCTCAAATTATGTTTTTCAAATATGTCAGAAAATATGAGGAAAACAATATATGCAGAAAATCAATCTACTATATAAATTAGGTTCTGAACTCCGCCATTGTATGCAATTGACGGCTCACGTCACGCACGCTTATAGCGTATTTGAAATATAAATATTAAATATTGATGTTCACTGCCAGTCTATATTATAGAATAGGGAAAATAGTATATTCAAATCTAGAATTTTTTTATTTTTAAAGCCAACATTATGGCAGGTCAACGTCTGTCGGGTCCCCTAGTTCTTACATAATAAGCACACTTTAATACAAGGACATTGCATAACGTACGCAACTGGCGATAATCCCAAGATAAGCTGTGTCCATTATTACAAAGGTATTATTTATAACTAGCTGATGCCCGCGACTTCGTTCGCGTGGGCTTCATCATAATCTGAGCTTTTGAGCAAGCTTTCTTCACATGATATATCCTACATCCTATGTACTTGATGATTTCTTGAGGGAAAGAGCTATTAGAGTAGTCATTGACAGTTTCTTCTACGACATAATTGGATTGATGAAAAATCTCATAAAAAATACTTTATAAATAAATATAATACGTCAACAATACATTTTCTATTGTTATAATATAGTACTTTCAAAATAAAAATACAAAAAAAATATCTCTTTCAGTGAAGTTTCGAACTCGCATCTGGTGTTACGCAGTGGGACCGCATATTATCCAATATCCACTATTCTACGAATACATATCGAAAATGGCGAAATAACCAAACTATTTCATTTATATATCAAATTGTGATTGACATCTGACAATTCGAAAAAGTTCAACGAGAGTCAGTTTGCATTGAAATTTGATGAAATTGTGCCTTAAAAAATAATATTTAAATGATGATAACTTTTCTTTCCGAGAACCGATTTCGATGGAAGCCTATATGTTGCCCCGGGCTTTAGGTACTTAATATATTTACTTAGTAAATTGCATGATAATCGGTTCAGTATCTTGGGAGATTAGCGTGAACAAACAGACAGACAGAAGGACAGACAGACAAGAATCATAAAAATTGCATATATGCATTTTACTACCCTTCTTTTATCACCCATCTTAATTTCTGGTAAAAAATATTTAGTGAAGTTTATATATACCTATATGTATAGATAGATGAGGTATTCTTTATATAAAAATAAAACACAAAATAATGATGAAATAAATTTGAGTCACGTTTATAAATACATACAAACACTGACTTTTTTTTTTTTTTTTAATTTATTTGGTCCACAACTTGAGATTAACACTATATACATACATAATAGAACAAACACTCATGCAACATGCGCAATGTTACCTCTGATATCAGTGGGCACTGCTCGCTATTTGAACAGACATACATTTTTTTGAATAAAATAAAAATAAACAGTTTAACTAAACTAAAAAAAAAAAAACTGACTGATTATCTCAAGCATTCGAAAAGAAAAATGTTTCATTAGTTTATGCCAAGTATAGTTAGTATAGTTGAGTAGCCATGCTACAGGTGCCTCGCCCGCCGACTGCCGCGAAACCTCATAAAGTAGGTATAAGTTGACAAAAGGTTGCCCTTTCGGCTAGTTCACCGAAACTTGGCAAACTGAAATAGAACTTTATACGATTTCATGAAATATCACTGTGGCGAGGTCAGCCAGTGAAGTCTCTTAGTATTTCGAAATGTTTACTTAAATAATTAAAAATATAAATAAATAAACAGTTATCCGTCTCGTAATCAATGGAAAAACAGACAAGCACTAAGTGGCTTTGTTTTCAATTCATTCATTATATAATATCTAATATTTAAATTTCCATGTCACAATGTTAGTTACCGTATTCCTCCGAAACGGCTTTACCGATTTTTACCAAATTTTATATGTATGCCTATTCAGTAGGTCTGAGAATCGGCTACTATCTATTTTTCATTCCCCTAAATGATAAGGATTGTTCATGTTCACCCTTAAAATTTCTTTTTTAATTATTGTACGAAATTTTTTGTTTTTTTATTTTTTTATAATGTGGCATTAATAAAGAATTCGAATGAACTGAAAAAAACGATACACAATAAAAATTCTTGCAACTCGGTATCGCTGCTAGGATAAGTTTGGCGTTTCATTCGGACTCACCTGCGATACCTTACAAGTGGTTTGAAGGTTCGTCGTCGCGCTTGAAGCGGGATGGGGAGAAGGGTGAGGGGTTGGCTGAATGGTAAACTTAATAAGCGTTTATTGTATTAGAGACGTGAACGCGACGATCGATCCGCCTATACTCGCCTATTTAGGAAATGCACATGTCTCAAAAATCTCACGATATGGAGATGTCAGGCGATAACAAGGTCAGCGATTAGACACCACTTAGCCATTAGTTAGGAAGCATCGTGTATTCAAAACCGGGGCATACATCCCACTGAGGCTACTATCCGGCTTTTCCCTAATTATGTATGTTGGTATGGAGGTTTAAGGAGCTTATCCACGTTATCAGAATAAATAAAGTACATAAAAACCTCATCGGGGTGTTGATTACAGACAGTGCAGCGTTCAAATTTTGTAACTAATAATAAGGAACAGATACGGAAGCGAGATGAAAAGAACTTATTTGTTTAAGAGTGTAGAGGCGTGACTAAGCTCCGCCTACAGATCGACACCCCCCCGGCCCTTCCCCTTAACCCCTTTGGATTCCTTACCTCTTAAGATGCTCTGTAATATATTATAATACCTCATAATAAAGTCATCTATCATAATATGAATATATGAAGAATCATAATATTCCACATTTCAAAAACAATTTTCCGAAATGTTTTAATACAATAGTCCAGTGTTATATGTACTAATATAAGATCCAATTGTAGTACATAAGGAACTGTGTAATCATTCTTAGAAAGTAAATTAACTACGCCAACTTATATTCCGTCGCGTCGCGAGCTACGACTCGTAGGCTTTGTAGAGCTAATGTGGAAATCCGTAACTACAACTAAAGCTGTACCTTTCTGAGAAACTGGTGGATGATTGAAGCCTGTGCAGATGGCACGTAAGGTTGATAACAAAACTGGTGGATGTTTGAAGCCTGTGAAGTTGAATAGCATAAAGATTCCGTGATCCTCAAAAAAAGGCGGACGCGACGGTAATTTTTTTAGGTTCTTAAAAAGGAAAAACAAAACGTAGATAATTACATCCACAATCTCGAAATACATAAAACAAATACTTTTAGAGGTAGTTTCCGCTATGCTGCATCAAAGTGCTGGAATAACATTCCTTCGCCGATAAGGAACCTGCATCATGTTAATTAAATACTGTATACCGGATTAAAACGCGATTTATTATTTATATTGTTTAAATTATTTATCCCGACGTTTCGGATGCTTTACAGCAACCGTGGTCGCGGGGAGTCCCACAGAGAACAATATAAATAATAAATCGCGTTTTAATCCGGTATACAGTATTTTATTTAAATGTGTGATACTCGCGTTAATAAAAGACAATATTATGCATCATGTTAAACTTTTTAAATTAAAACTTAAAGAAATTATAAGTGAAAATCAAAAGAGCCAGGAAGCACAGACACATGACACTAGCGTTATTTGAGTATTTCTTTTTTATTTAGGTTTTTTATTTGTATGATTAATTTTTTATGTTTATTTATTTTTCTGGTTTCAGAATGTACTTATAGTTAATTTACATTCGGTTAGTAGGGTGTAGTTGATATACATATGTTGTGTGCCGACACGTAAACCTATGAGGTCCTAACGAATGATCAGCGCTGGTTAATAGTGACGAAATCTGGATATTTAAGATGTCAATAATATACAAAGTATAATAGCTATACATTCAAAACTTGGCATGTTTCATGAGTTGATACTCTATTGTTATATATTATAACTTTCTAGTACTGTCCAGACCGAAATTATAAGAGTACAAAACGATACGAAGAAACGCTCGATCGACAAATATCTCCACTTTTACCATTAGAAGTCGAGTTTAGTACAAAAAGAGATAATCGATTAAAACACGAGAAAATGGTCGACATAATTTTGCCGTGCTCATGCTAGGCCGGCTGCACTTTCGTTGTCTCGCCCCCGCCAAGACATTTTTTTTTAAAAGGCAAAGGGGAGACGATTCTTATTTTTGGTCACATTAATATTTTAAAGAATATGGTCGTACAGTCATGTCGTTATAGTAACTCAAACTGATACAAATGTGAAGATGTTGAATGCTTCAGATAATAATAATTAAACGACTGTATGTGCGGATAGTTATAACTGTTGTAGAATCGGAATAGATTCAATTGTCAATAGCGTTGTGAAGTAGGTAGGTTGTTATCTGAACACATTATAAATGACGACATAATTGTAAATAGCCCTGTACTAGAGGTAGAGACGTCATCCACCTTGCACTTGAACTGCGTAACGCGGCCGCCGAGTGCATTTTCTAAAACCTCGAACTGATAGCAAGCGTTTCAAATGCGATTGTTCTGGAGTTTCCCTTTCTGGAACCGTCACTAGTTAGAGACTCCTGCCACGAGACCGTCGAGATTTCTCGCGTTCTAGGCGTTTTATAGCTTGAACCACTTCAGGTATACATGAGGCTGTTCTGTAGATGTAACCTGATAAAGTTATAAGTATCATAGTATACCTACTCAAACTGAAACTAGTTTGAGCTTTACGTTGGAGCTTACGTTACGTTTTTTATTACTACACATATCTGTAGATTTCTTAATACCTTAACTAGTGATCAGATGGAAATCCAATTGTAATCGATTCTGTATAAACATGTAATACTGGTAGTTATGTAATTAGATTATGACATAATATTGCCTTGAAACGTGTAACGGCTTCATTACCTTGTTCGATAAGGGATTAAGTCGTGTGCAGAGTAATGTCAAGGCCGCGTGCAATATATGCGTACGTTCCTATAGAAAATCCAAATTTACAGGATATGATATCGTTAAACTTTTTTAATTAAAACTAAAAAAAAAGCAAACGAGCTAGGAATTGGTTTTGAATATGTACTTATAGTTAATTTATATTGAGTTAGTAGGGTGTAGTCGATACACATACATTGTGTGCCGTCACGTAAACCCATGAGGTCCCAACGGAAGATCAGCGCTGGTTGTTAACAGCCAGCAAAATGCTGAGTTGAGGCCCTTTTTGTGACACTTTCGTTTGTAAAATGTTTTCCAATGTGTTTTTGTTTTTTAGTTTGTCACAAATAAATATTTAGAAGTTTAATTAACAATTACACAAAACACTGACTCTATACTCTACACAGCCATGATGTAAAAAATATTTTACGTATTTTACAGTCGTATTTTTAAACGTGTCAAATAAATAAGTATTTCAAGTATGGCAGCACTTTTTCCGCCTACTAGAAGTATGGGAAAAATAATAACGGTCACATTTTATCAAATAATTTCTGGTACAAATCGTTTAGCGAAAAAAATATTACTCCTTTGCAGTGGTATGTCGGCCATTGGGAACTGTCGGAAAAGTATGGCAAGGTGATTTTCGTGAATGGCTACTCGACGCAAGATTAGTTATGCAAAAATTAGCCTGGTACAAATGGTTGAATTGTTTTATTTAAATTAATGTATTCGCGTCGGTATGGCGGGCTGTAAGTCACACCCCAGAAGTATGGCATTACGCTACCGCCTACTTCTTTTTTTTCGACTATCTGAAAATACAAGCATTTTTGTGGAACAAATCGTTCGACACTCGTTATTTATCCGATTAACGCCCACGCGATTAGGCCGCCCGCGCCGGTGCCAGCGATATGACCATAATTTTCCTTTTTGCCTTTACGTAATTAGACCCCTGAAGAACCGCCATACTGGTACAAATGGCCTAATATTTTGTGTCACCATCTCCCGGTCTATGTCCTTCTTAGCTGGCACCGACTTCAAAAATAACTGTTAATAAAGCTTTGAAGTAATTAAAATATTAATTTTTTACTTTTTAGTTGAAGTTTGTACATACTATTAGGTATGTAGTTGTAGTTTTGAAGTCGGTTTTTGTTTTTTGCTTAAAAATAATTTTATTTCAAAATTTTTGTAGGAAGTGTATTTTTTAAGTTCATTAATCCTTACATAATAATTTAGTAGACCTACCACTAAACGTGCTGCTCAAATGAGACAGCGCCGTGAAAGGAACCACAAACCAAAACATCATCTACGTATAAGTAAATTTTTGTTATTGTTGGTTTTTTTGGGGCGATATTCCTCTACCGACAAAAACAATGATATAATTTTATGTAAATGCTGTAAGACTTAATGGAATTACTATTGTTGTGGGTCTATCGCGAGCGCGCCGACGGGCTACGAGCTGACGGCAGGTGTGGAAGCGGTCGCGCTGGCGGGCACGGCGGGCGGCGGCGGCGGGGCGGGCTTAATGCCGCACGAGCCTCGCAAGCGAAAAGGACCACATTTGTGAGTATATTTAGATATATGGAAGCATGTACCAACATATATGTATGTATGTTGGTACATGCTTCCTGGTAACACTACATCCAGAGTATGTACGTACATAGCGATCACCTATAGACCGTCAAAGTCAAATATATTTTTGGCATAGTTAGCTTTGTATTTCAATGCGGGGAAGCATGCCTTTCTCACGTCTGGTAACTTCGGGTATTAAACGGGTGGGAGAAAATTCGAAATTCCGAGTGGGTAACGTACCATCGTTCGTAAATAGAAAAACCTTGAAGTGCACATTGCCCGTTTCGGTCTTCGTCTATGGATTTCCGAATGCTCAAAGTAAAAAGTAGGGCGACAGCGCATAATTGATTGATGTTCTGTGGCTGAGGTATCACCTATCATTAAGTGAATCTCACGCTCGTCTGTCGATATACACTACTGGAAACAATTAAAGGAACAAGAAATGTGGTTTATGCAAGTGCTAGTGATTCACCATGTACCACAGTACATGATAAACGGCCTCGTAGTCTATTCTCCGCGCTATCAACATTGTGTTGTCAGCCGCGTGTCGATACAGCGGCACCCGCATTAGGCACAATACCGGACATTGTCATGTCCAGAGTCGCTGTCGAATGGCAAGTTTCATTGTCTTAATGAAGGTTTTGCATCTAATAAATAATTATTTATTAAATTAAACTAATCGCTTCTTACCGGAATTAACTGTTATATGTGCGTTACTTCATCAAATAGGTATATCATTTATAAGGGACGAATGTCTGGGGCCGTGTTTTGAGTAGAATACATATAAGGCTGTCGTCGATACATTTAATATTTAGCAAGGCTTGGTTCTTACCTGGACGCTTACTAATGCGCCGCACGTTACAGCACGGAAGGATATGAAATGTCCAGCTGTGAACTTCCCCACACGGTGACCTCCGCCTCGGCCAACCACCTCCAGGTGCCTGCCAGCGCCACGCGCAAGAGGAAACCCTCCTCTTAGTAAGTGCCAATTTTAATAATATTACTAAACTTTCGCTAAGGGAAATATTGAAGGTGCAATATTTTAGTAAAGTAAAGTAGTAGTAAAATTTTGTTTCAGTAAAAAATAGGTAAAAATCTAAATCACAACATCTTGCACTTTGTTTTGTTCTTTCTGTTACGGCCATTTGTCAGAGCTTCATCGTTATCGGTTATAAAATTATGATTTTATGAGTGAGATAACATTAAGTTAAATATGACGTTAACGGGATGTAACACCACAGCAAAAATCTTATTTCGTTCCCTCCCCCCCCCCCCTTTCTTAAACCACGTTTACTTGAAGTCAAATCGTGAAATTGTTGTATTACATCCCGTTAACAACTAAAAGCGCTTTGTGACGAATGGCTTCCCTCATTCCCTCAAAAGTTCCAATTACCTGACTCAATCCACTATATTTGTGCTACGATTGTGCTTTGCGACGCAACTGCTCGGAATTAAGCGCGTTCAAAGGGTTCATTAATGTATATTAAATTTAATAATGTACACATATTGTAATGTATTTACTAGAGACCGACCTGTGATTAGAATGTTTGTTTTAATAATTACTGAAGTCCTGTGAGTCATATAACTTTGATTGAGTCGCAGTTCGTGAGCCTGCGACACCTCTAAGTTTACGTAATTAAACTAATCACGCGTTACGCAAGGGACTTGTTTGGAAGATCTTGAGTGGACAATTTACCGCTGCTGTTTCATGTAAAATTTCATGACGATTTTCTTCCAAATACAAACATGAGTGGATGAGTCGCTTTCGAGCATTATTATTATTCCTTCATTGTGAAACTCCAACATGTAAGCCTTCTGTGCCCTTCCCGATCGAAACATTTTTTTATTTCGTTTCCCCGGGATTCTAACCCAGGACCTCCGGTGCTAAACGCGTCTCTCTAACCACTGAGCCACGGAGGCATTCAACATAATTATATATATTGTACATAATTACATATATTCTAACACAGGAACCCTTCGATCCAGGAACCGGTTAATTTTTATTTTCCAAAATACGTGTCAGACTGAGATACCATGTTAGTTTTAAAGAGTAATACACACTTAACTTACCATAGTGATTTTCAGTAAATATGAATAAAAACGAAAGAATATTAACCAAAACCTTAACCGGTATAACTCCCATAGTAAATTAACCGGTATTCAGTTCTTCTTCTAACATAACTTACGTTCTATAGAATACACGATAAGTTCTGGCGTGCCACAAGAATCACATCTCTGTCCTTTATTATATTCATCCTTCTTTTTAATGTTTTAGTGCCATGGATTCGCTTTTCCAAATGTTAGTAAGAAAAGAAACTTTATACTAAATATGAATATAAGATAAATACTAAAATATGGGATGGTCCGGATATCTAGGTGTACAATTAGACTCAAAATTAACTTACATTTCTCATTATGACTATAATGAAGATTTTAAGAAATCTGAAATGAAAATAATATTATTAAATGCTAATGCTAGGAGCATACTTAAATATGCTAGCATTATTTGGAACCCAATATATAAAGTAAACTGTGACCGTATAGAACGTATAAACCGTCACTTCACAAAGCATCTTGCTGCTAGAGATCCTGATCTGACCTATGGATGCAGTTACGAATATCGCCTCAACCATTTTAAAATGGAATCGAATGAAGGTGATGAGATGAGTTTTAGTCATAAAGTTGTAAACTCAACCATGAACTGTAATCAGTTGGATAACGTATGTTTGCATGCACCTACCTAGAACCAGCTCTCGTAACATAAAAGTAATTAAATGTTTTCAATTCCTATTACTAAAACTAATGTCGGGCGTCAGGCACCTATTACCAGAATGTGTCAGATTTATAATGATATAAGAAGTAACAATAATAATTATGAAAACGATATTTTTAACGACTTAGCTAAGTGCAAGTTCCGCAAGTCTCTTAAAAGACGAGATGTTCCCCCTCATATGTAAATTTTAATGTTTTTTTTAAGTGTTTTTCAGTCTTTATTTTTTTCATTCAAAATATTTACTTCATATTATGTTCTCACTAGTTAAATTATGTAGAACTTATTATCGAGTATTTAAACGCATACATATATGTATAGGTATATCTATATATATAAAAGAAAGTTGTGTTAGTTACACCGTTTATAACTCAAGAACGGCTGTACCGATTTTAACGACAGGTACCTTATTTGTTGGATTCCTCTATGTCCGCTATTAATAAGATATAAGCTACTAAAATATTGGAAAAAATCAAGAAAAAAATATATGCATAAAATTAATTATAAAATAAACTCCGCCATCTTGACAGCTCACGTCATGCATTCTTAGCTTTTTTGGAATAACAGATGTCCACTGCAAATCAGTGACATATTAGACAATTATTTATATAATATGTTAGTGTGTTTTGTACAAGGACTTTATATATATAACGTCCTTGGTTTTGTAATTAAAGTAATCTCTATATACTATTCCTAATAATGCATAAGTGGCATAGACACTAATACTAATTAATTTTTTGTCTCTTATTTGGAACTTTGTGCCTTAGACAATTATAGTGGGTAAATGGGCATATTCAAATTTAAGAATAATTATATAATTTCGAAGCCAAAATTGTGGCAGAACAACGTCTGCGGGGTCCACTAGTAGTTTATGGAAAGCTATGTAGGTACATCATAAGCGATAATGTTTAAATATTAGTACCTGGATGACCGAGCTTTGCTCGGTATTTTTTTTATTTTTATAAATTGTGTTTTTTGGAAATTATATTTAAGTACGAATTACATACTAATAAAATCAAGTCTAACCTCAAAGCAAACACTCATTGACTTCGTGTTACTTAACGACGCCATCTGCTGGAATAGCTTTAGTGTTGTTGTGTCGTTAAAGCAATTAAAAAAAAATAGTATTAATATTTGCCGATAGATGTCAGGAAGAGTCATTTTCAGTTTAAATTGGGACTACTCCAACGCCACCTTTTTGTTATTATTCTTCAAATAAAAAAAAAGTAAGTTAATGTTTAAGTTGATAAAACACGAATAAAATGACATTTTCTAGTAATGATTCCTAGTTTAAAAAAAATAGTATTACTATTCGCCGATAGATGTCAGGAAGAGTCATTTTTCGTGTATGTTGATAAAACACGAATAATATGAAATAGTATTATTACTCGCCGATAGATGTCAGGAAAAGTAATTTTTCTTTTAAGTTGATAAAACACAAATAAAATGACATTTTCTAGAAATGATTCCTAGCTAGATCGTTTTTTCGCCCCCGAAACCCCCCGTATACTAAATTTCATGAAAATCGTTGGAGCCGAATCCGAGATTCCAATTATATATATATATATATACAAGAATTGCTCGTTTAAAGGTATAAGATAAGGATTTCTTTTTTCTAGATATAAGGTTAAATTATCCTAAATTGTGTTTTTGGTTCGTTGATTGAGTACTTTAAATAACTTAAAAACTGAACATTGTGTGCAGCAGTAGCTCTGGCACGGCGACCACATACGACGACGACGGCACCGAGGACGCGCGCTCCACCCGCATCTTGCCCAATAAAAAGTAAGTTCCCACGCTTTGCTTCTCCTTTACCAGAATATGAACAACATTATTTAGCCAACTTGCTACTGTGTTTTGGAATGCGAATGATTTGTTTTTATTGGAAATTTCTGTAAATTTTGCGAATAATAATAGACCGATCTGCTCGTTTGCGATTGATATCTTCTGTATCTTCGCTAAGCAAACGGCACCGATTTCACTTTTAACATTTATAAAGCTACTTTGAATAATTAATCACGATAGCAACCTTGAGCTTACAATGATGGTTCCTTTAACACAAACAATCTAGAGTCTAGACGATATCACTTGGGAACAGACAGTCATAGTATTGTTTCGTAGTTCGCTTGTGGGATATGACTGTCTGGTGGTCACGCGGTGACGGTTCAGACGGCACTAACAATGGCGAGGTCTCAGACAGAACCACAGCGAGATAGAGAAGCGGCGGCGCGACAAGATGAACACGTACATATCGGAGCTGAACGCGATCGTGCCCATGTGCGGCGCGATGGCGCGCAAGCTGGACAAGCTGACGGTGCTGCGCATGGCCGTGCAGCACATGCGCGCGGTGCGCGGCGCCCTGTCGGCCGGCCCGCTCACCGCGCGCCCGCGCCCCGCCTGTCTCTCCGAGCGCGAGCTGAACGCGCTCGTGCTGCGCGCCGCCGCCGACTGCTTCCTCATGGTGGTCGGCTGCGACAGGGGCCGGCTGCTCTACATCTCCGCCAGTGTCACCGATATGCTACACTACGATCAGGTCAGCTCGGCTCCTATCCCCTCTTGCGCACTTCTAAACTGTTTCTACTGACGTCGGGGACAGACACATTTTCAAAATTGTGTGTCTAGTATTAAGGCAGGATTCTACTTTGGACACTCGAAAAAGTTTCGTTAGGCTTAAGAAATATGCTCTTGAAATACATGAAAAGAAATTTTATGCACTTTAAACATACAAAAACATCATTAGAACGCAAAGCCTCGATCACTAAATGGGTCTGAAATAATTAAAATGGATAATCTGAAACAGGACATTTTTGATGTACGATGTACATACAAAAATACAAATAAGGGTGGCGAAAAACGCAGGAAGAACAAAAAAAATCATTTTGCATTTAGCTAAAAGATTTTTTTTAAATAATCAATATTTTTAAATAATCATTTTTGACTTCACTTTGGAAACTTCAATATCATCTATATATAGCAAGTGACATAAATTCTCAGAGCAAGGTTCAATATCATTTACGTATAAAATAAAATAATAAAATAGATCCCAAATGGGTTACCTTGAGGAATACCTGAAATAATTTTAAAAATCTAGAACAGTACCCCTTGAGTGCTAGAGCTTGACAACGATTAGTTACGTGAGGTATAATCTATCTCAATAGATCACCATGAATGCCAAAGTCTGAGGGCCTTTTAATAACGATACAGTAATTTGATTTTATCAAAGGCTTTTGAGAAGCCGGCATAAATTGAATTCTGAGTCAAGAGCGCTGAGCAAAAAGTCAGTATAGGTAAGTAAGAGTTAACATCAACAGCAAGCAAAGCACATAGTATTGTTGAACGAAGAAGCAGAGACGTCAATTGCGTTGTAACGAAGTTTTCAAATATTTACCCAAAAACACATAATTTAGATATTGAGTTACGTCGTGTATATATTGCAAAGTTTCAGACGTAGCTGAATTCGTCTGAAAATTTTCAGTAATTATTAAAAAAGTATTGTAGTTACCAACTGGTAGTTGGTAACAACGCGCGATTAATAGTTTAGTTAAAAGAATTAACACCTAGTGGGGTGAAACCCCATACAGCACAGTCACTGACATTCAGGATTTTCATTAGAACTGAACATGAAACATGGTTTCAGACGGAGCTACTCGGCCAAAGTCTATTCGACATCCTGCATCCCAAAGACGTGTCGAAAGTGAAGGAGCAACTCTCCTCGTCCGACCTCAGCCCGCGGGAGAGGCTCATAGATGCGAAGAGTTAGTACCGACTCGACAAATCACAACTACACACTAATCAATGATAATCCGAAGCATCATCGCAAATGAGGCCTAAAGCTTGATACCGCCCGCTGTGTCCGCGATTGATCTCTTTAGGAAAAAGCTATTCTCTGTTCCATGAAGTCTTTGAATTTTTCGCTAAACAACTTTAACCAATTAATCCAAGTTAGGTTTCTGTCAAGCAAAGAAAAGTAAACAACGATAGGCAGTCTCAGCTTTTTGCTATCGAACGATGGATCAGACGTATATATATATTTATCATAATATAGAATAATATTTTTTTTTAATCTTGAGGTTCAAAGTAACATTAGTTTGTTATTTTGCTTGCTTTGTGCAATTTCCTCCTGCGAGATTGCGAATCAATCGATTGAATCTGTTCTATAGGTATAAAGTCTTTAGAACATAGAATAGTAAGTTTAAGAATGTCTATGCATGAAAATGGAATTGAGGAGTAGTCAATAAGTCACGTTTAAAAAAAGTTTAACATTAGTTTGTTATTTAATTTACTAATTAAAAAATAATTTATTTTATTTTGTGAAAAGTACAGTGATTTCTGATTCAACTAAAAATAAATAAACTAACATGCGACATAGCGATTTCTATGAACAGCCCGGTCTCATTCTTTCGTTCAAGTGAGCACGTCACCCGCTGCGTATCGATTGAGATCGACATGCAATTGAGCCTAATGGCATGACACGTGTAGCGGTGTTGGAGATTCTAATTAAGTGTTACACAGGCCTAGGTCCTACGCGTAACGGGTCTTACAGATTAACAAGGATCATAAAACATAAAAGTATACCTAAAATATGATTAAAATTGTTGTAATTCGGACGATACAAGAATAGTTATTTGTACACACCTATTTAGATTCTTCGTCGTTCGTTCACTGAGCGTTGTGTGTGCAGCAATGCTGCCGGTGAAGGCGGACGTGGTGTGCGGCGAGACGCGGCTGGCGGCGGGCGCGCGTCGCTCGTTCTCGTGCCGCATCAAGTGCCGCTCGCTGCAGAGCCGCGCCGACGTCAAGCAGGAGGACCGCAAGCACGCCAAGAAGACTGGCGATAAGAAGTACTGTGTGGTGCAGTGCACAGGTGAGTCGCGACACACGCACACTGTCAGGAGTCGCCGTCAAAGTTGTCACTGATTTTTGTTGAGATAGTAGTGCTGCCGATGTCCGCAGTGATTGTACCCTCTTAGGGATAAGAAATTATTAGTCGCTATAAAGGTTTGAATTTGAGAGCGAGTAATGTTCCTATGTATCCTTAAAAAAAAGATTTCTAATTTTTAAACTTATTAAAAACATAATAAAATTTATTTCGCTGTAATTAAATGTATTCAAAAATGTTATTTTGCATATTTTAAAGAAAAGGACTTAGTAAAAATTATTAGTGAAATAAAAAGAATGTGGCTCAAAATTCACATACGAAAATTTTAATAGCGATAGGTTATGTTAGAACTGAAACTAATAATTACGTAAAAATGCAGGCAGGAGATGATCTCTGATGACTTTTGACACTTCGCATCTCTCAAACGTAGCTGTGAAATTAGAAAGTTTCTGTAGTAGCCAGTGAATCGCTTCAGGTTACCTCAAATCGTGGGCGCCCGCGGAGGTGTCCGAGGCGGGCGGCTCCGGCGGCGGCGACTGCGGCGCGGAGGAGGAAGCCAGCAACATATCGTGCCTGGTGGCGGTCGGGCGCGCGATGCCCCGCCCCCTGCCGCCGCCCCCGCCCCCTCACGTCCCCTCCACCAGCGCCGCCGCCAGCGAGAACGCCGCCGCGCCGCCCGTCCGGAAATTGCAATTCATCTCCAGACACGCTCCCGATGGGAAATTCCTCTTCGTCGATCAGAGGTGTGTTTTCCCCCTCTCTCAGTTGAAAGAATGAAATGTGAACTTCTTTCTTCCTCCTTGTTCATACCTCTATGGCTAGTATGCACGTTGTGTTTAGCACACATTCGAACCCGAGGAAACAAGTTAAAATAAAATCATTTCGGTCGGGATCAAATGACCAAAGAAACGAACACGTTTCTGCCCTGAACTGCTGTTTCTGTGCTGCACGAGCACAAATGTACTTGGGAATTCATCATGTATGCTTAATAAAATAACGAGGATTCCTGTGCTCTGTGTAAATGAACACGCGATATGTTGTGCGCGCGCAGGGTGACGGTCGCGCTGGGGTTCCTGCCGCAGGAGCTGCTCGGCAGCAGCGTGTACGAGTACGTGGGCGCGGGCGAGCTGGGCGCGGTGGCGCGCGCGCACAGAGCCGCGCTGCTGCAGCGCTCGCCCGCGCGCTCCAGCCCCTACTGCTTCCGCCGCAAGGACAACCTCTACGCGGTGCTCGTCACGCAGTTCAAGCCATTCCGGTGAGCACCACGACCCTTTCCTCCGTAGTGTGTGCAGCAATTACTTATAGAGGTTACAACTTGAAATATATTCACGATATTTTTGCAAAAATCCCTTCCCGTTATTTCACTTTGCAAAAAAAAAATCATTAAAGTTATAAAAGTTATATAATCAGTCGTAAACTTAATAATTATTTTTTACTATGCTCCCAGCAATCCGTGGACAAAGGACGTGGAGAGCCTGGTGGCGAACAACACGGTGGTGGCGACGCACGCGGAGCTCGCCGGCGACGCCCACGTGGAGGCTCAGGCCTCGGCACAGCCGTTGCCTCCGCGCTCAGGTATCATATACTGCGCCACCTGCTACTCCACCTCGTGTACAGAGGAGATTTTCCTATCGTCGTTCTCGCAAGTGGTTCGAGCGAGAATAGATCCCATTGGAGGTGCGGGGTGAGGTGCGGGCGAAATGCTTCAAGCCGAGCGATGCCATTGGTGCGCGTGACTTGCCGCTCGCTATTCGTATATCGCGGCATTGACGCGCTACCATGCTGACGACCGCCATTTGTGGTCATCTTTCGTGAATTGATCTATAACAGTATTTTTGGCCAGACTAGTATACTATACTTTATACTATAAATGAAAACAGATGATTTAGTTAAAATAACATAAAACACTAATTATGTCGGTTACCACATTGTGTGCAGATGTTTCGATGCTGTCGGAGGTGGGGGCGGAGGCGGACGTGGAGATGCAGCGGCTGATCGACTCGCAGCTCGAGTCGCACAAGGTGGGCTCCACCATCGCTGAAGAAGCCCTGCGCCGCTCCTCTTCTGACTTCTCCCCAGATCTGCCAGCCGACCTCTTGCAAGACGCACTCTTCAATCATCAGGTGAGATTTCACTTCTTTTCCATTTACAGCCACACTAGTTCATTGGAAGACGACACTATGTCCGTCTACGGTGTCTGTTACATGCAGTCAGTAGGGCTTTGTAGAATAGCAGACAACAGTGACTGACAACAAAATGTATTGTCTAATGGACAGCATAATAAAACATCAAGCTCATATTATATCAATAAATATGGATATATAAACTATATGAAGGCAAAATGTGGTTATTTCCAACAGTGCCCGTGGTAGGCGATCAGCCTCACCACAGCGCTTACCGTCTGTCTGACAGTTGACATACGAGCACTCCCCACTCAGCACCAACACACAACTTCGCGTCAACTACCACGATCATACCATACTCTCTACTTGTCTCATCCTTTCATTAATAAACATGCTTCAAAAAGATCAAGTATTTTTTTTGCAATCGAGTATTTCGAACGTAAATATCAACTGAAAAGTGGCTCGTGAATGATTCTTAGGATAGAAGTTCTTGAGGACTCTGAAGAGTTTGATAGTCTGATGAATGCGAGCAACTGAAGCTACATGCAGTCAAGCGTTTTCATGTAGTAAGTTGATGCGTCTCGGCCGTTTCTCTTGGAAGAAATGGCAAGGCGACGTAGTCGGCGGTGACAGTTGCCTTCTCATGGAGAAGAACATGCTGCTGGTTATTATACATTACAGTAACAGTATATTGATGGTTGTTTTGCATTTAATAAAGTCTCCCTACTTTGCGGGATGTGTTTATAACAGTATTATATCGATATTAAGTTTTTTATATGATAGATAGATACCAATTTATTCACAGAAAACACACGCACATATAAAAGTAACTATGGACAAACACCGAGGACAAGAAGGAATTAACAACTAAAAGTACATAAACTTAATCCTATATCAAACATACATAACACCAATAATAAATAGGTATAATGTAAAGATGAGATCAGAGATCGGTCACGGCGTATTATGTTAATTACCTAACTGCTTAATATTTTACTATATCTGTATATTTTTTACATACATTACTGGAAGTATTTGATTATGTAGATGATTATAGACAACGATGCAATATCTCTACGAAAGCACGTTGTTCAACAGGTACCTAACAAAGGTGAGGATAGCATTATTTCTGAGTCGGCTATTATTATTTGTTTGAAAAATAAAATTTACAAAATTAGCTAATACATTCGGAACACCATTGAGGATGTCAGCTCAATAGATCACGTGTGTATAAGTTGGGACGAGGCGAAAAAAGAGGGTAAAGAGCTTTGTATTACATTGCAGTCGTTGCTCGTGGACAACATTTTGTGCGCGGATATGGGGAACTACCCGCACGTGCGCAACAACGTGCCGCTGAGCGCGGCGGGCGCGCAGCCCTCGCCGCCGCCGCCGCCCGGCGCGCCGGCCGCCGCGCACTCGCCGCCGCCGCCCTCGCCGCCGCTGCCCGTCGACGGCAACGGCGAGGCGGCCATGGCGGTCATCATGAGCCTGCTCGAGGCAGACGCGGGGCTCGGCGGACCCGTCAACTTCTCCGGTCTGCCCTGGCCGCTGCCCTGAGCGACCCCGCCCCCCGCACCTTACCGCTCCACCCGCTGACGTCTCCATAATAACAACACGCTAAACAATCTTTGAATGGTAGCATTTTACTAAACATATTTCGAAAAGCTAAAACTATTTACAAGTTTTCTTTAGCTCTCGTCGAATTTAGCTTGTATTGTGTAGATTATCAATTTATGTAATTTAATATGTCACGAAACTTATTATTTTTCATATATTATAATTTTATATACAGCACAAATACTTACATATCAATTGATAAAAAAATTATATACACAAATTGCAAATGAGAATTACAGTAACGACTCGACGTAATGTAGCCTCAGTGTTCTCTTTGCTCAAATTACAACTTTTCTTAACATCTTGTTTTAAAAAATGCAGTCGGTGATGTCCAGTAACTTTCTGTGATAGTGCTTAGTGAAGCACGCTATTTTGTTATCTCCGATCTGAACTACTAATTGGGATGCCGCTTCTACCAGACCGAAACACTCCCATGATATATGCAATAGAAAATGCAGAGTCATCCAACATCTCAACATCAAGGAATGCCAAAAGATTAAGCTGTTTAGAAAGAGCCTGATTGTCGACGATTTAAGCCAGTCTACATTGAATTCGGTCAAATGGAAGGAGCTGGTACGGGGGAGACAAGCCCAGAACAATACTCGCTGTGAGGCCGAATTTGCGCCTTATAAAGTTGCAGGCATGACGTAATGTTTCGCCTTACTGAGCACACCAAGTTATTAGAAGCCAATTTGAACTTCCCAAGTAACTGAACGTAGCTTGATATATCGACGCCAAATATTCCCAATACTGGCGATAGGGAAGTATACGAGCAGATACGACAATTAGGTGTTCTTTAGTGGTAAACTCACAAACTTGTGTCTTCTGTGGGTCTTCATTAAACCTGGATGCTGAATTTCGACATCGCGACAAAACATTGAAATCCCACCCTCACCACCTCGATGGCTGGCGATCCATAACTGCGCATTTCTTAAGACAACCATGACCTACACAGTATCACAATATCTGGCAAACTATAATATGTAAATAATTCACGAAGTTAGTGCTTATTTGTAAAAGCTGGCTCTCGTACTAAGTATTCATTCATTTATAGTTTAGTTTATATGTAGTTTGAAGCGTATTCCTGTTAAGCACAATAATTAATAAATGGCCATAGTCTTAATTTATTTATTGAATTAGTTTAAGTTTTGTTCTGTCGCGTACGTCAGATACCGTCTAGTTTAGCTAACTAACACTGTACAGCTTTTTATAATATGTCCACCATTGGTGGGACTACCATACAAGCCCAAAAGCCCGGCTTGCCCTATTATTGCAACCATAAAAAGACAAATAATGTCCTTAACCTAATTATATAAGGCATATATAACTAATATAATTATGTAATTATATGTTATACATAAACACATATTCGGCAAGTCGGGCTTTTGGGCTTGTATGGTAGTCCCTCCAACAATGGTGGACATATTATAAAAAGCTGTACTAGTGTTAGTTCAATCGGTTGTAGTCGAAACACTGGGAGTGGGATGCGGTGTACTCGACTACACCGAGCGCACCCGTCCGAGGCCCCGCCCTCGCCGTGCCCGCACGCTTCGGGCCTCAGTGCGCGGAGAGCCGATAGTTGTTGTATTTATGAGAATGTAGCATTTCTTCATTCTTGATGTTTTGTTGATTTTTGTGACATTCTATATATATTTTCGTATATGTTTTTGGGGTTTTTGTAAATTAATATCTTATGAAATCTTCTTTAAATTATATTGATATCACACTGTTAATTTATTAATTATAATTTATTTATGTGTACATAATTGTATATCCTTTAGTGTAAGTTATAAAAAATATTTGCAGTTGCAAATAAATTTTGTTGACATTTTATATTAAAATTAAGAGATATTGTTTAGAATATTTTTGTTGTTATTACTCCTCGTTCATGAGCTATACCATGAGTTTCGGTCGATTTCGATTACAGCATTTGATTTTGTATAGAATTCTCAGCTGGAAAGAGTCATCGAGTGTCAGTTCCGATGCGACCGTAGCGCGCTGTTTTTGTTTGTTTGAACATAATAAATTTTTACCTATTATTGAAAATACCTTTATGAATAATTGATGTCACCATATTATAGTCTATCCCATCCTTTATAATCTAAATACACAGTTCACATTTTTATTAAAAGTATGTATATAATTATATAGTTAGTCTTGGAATACGGCCCATGCCGGTGTCCGCTGGACATTTCGTTCAGTTTCCAAACACCTGAATTTAGGGTGGTTGGACTTAACTAATCCACACTTACCAATTAAATAAAGAAAACCAACTAAATAAAGAAAAGTCAACAAAAGGTTGAGATTAAAATAGTTTTATTCAACAAAAGCTAATATGAATATTGATGGCATTATTGTTGTTAAGAACCTAATCTAATATTGAACAAGTGGTCCCGGCTCGTAGTGCAGTGCTCCCCGGGAACGTTCCCCCCCCCCCCCTCCCCCTACTCCATATCGTCGCCGTACTTGTTCGTGGGCGCGGACGGCTTGGGCTTCGTTCGCGTCACCATCGGCGTGCTGTTTGGATCCACTCTGTACACGTAGGAAGATATAATAAGTGTCGATTCGTTAAAACAACGATCGTTTGTTAATAATACATGTGGTTTTTTTTTATAATGCTTCTAAAATGTATGGTTTAAACATTAATGTTTATGCAACGACATCATCAGATGGATCGAAGTAAATTATTTAGAACAGAAGCAGCAGTTTATCTCTCGCAAAATAATAATAGTAAATAAAATATGTTAGTGAAACGGAATGCCGTCCCATTCACTCATCGTTACAAGTGGTAAATCTTCCGTGTACCGACAGATTCCTTTTTATTTACCCATAATTCGAACCCGGGACCTCCAGTGCTAATTGCAATTGGCACCGGATTTGTAGTGGCGTAAGAAAGGTCTTTTTTTGCAATTGTTTATAAAACATTAGGGCATGGTAATAAAAGTTATTATACACTGTTATTGAATAACACTAACCTGAAGAGAGACGCTCGGTCATTACGGCCAATTACAAAGAATTGGCAAATAGAGATGTTAATTTAAATTACGATAAAACAAAATAAGTTTCCTAAAAATATATAAATAAAATATAATAGTTATTGAGAAACTTTGCACTACCCATGCACATTATAAATGAAATTAAAAACATTTATTTAGCCACTATATATAACAAACATGCAATACAAATGAACTCTTATAACTAAAATAATTTAACTAAAATTACCTAAGAATAATAAAACAAAAGAAAAAAATATATAATGCAAAGCGCTCACTTGTAAGGGTCTTGCCGCGAGTCGTTGTACTCGCCGCGGTTGCGCCGGCGCAGCTCCTCGTACGAGAGCACGGGCCGCGCCGGCGACAGCTCGTTCTCCGGTGGTTTACCTGCACACTACCGTATATACCCAGAGCTCTGTGAACGTCGGAGTACCTACAACTATCACTATTAGACAACAGCTAATGAAATATATACTCAATACAAATATTGACAAAAATCATATTCACATTATCCAAAAATATCCCTAAACATTGAGATGAATTCACCAATGAACAGATTTTTAGTGAAATTGTTTACGGACAAGTAGGCTAGTATAATTTTTCAAGAAAAGTCATCACCTTTTGACCATACAAGCAGTGACGGGACAACCATACAAGCCCAAAAGCCCGAATTGCCCTAGATTAATGCAACCATTAGGGAAATAAATCTCTGGAATCTAATAAACTTTCAAGGGAAAGCTCAATTAAAGATTATAATTATTTTTATATTTTGTTGTCAGTTCCAAGATTTTATTGTAAGCTCATTATACCAGTTCAAAAGGCTTTTTTATGTGACAGTTGATTTAAAAAAAAAGCCCTTTTAGTGTTTATCAATCTTGCTAGTTTGCTCTTATTATATAATACTAACTATAGTCAGAGGTGGGATTAAAAGTGTCTTCGGTGAAGAGCGGCCGATCAGTGTCTAGATCAAGCGAGCTGCCGGGTCCCGCGTCTGAATAGATGTCACCTGGAGCCGCTCCGAACATGGTGGGCGGAGCGGGCGCGCGCGTCGCGCTGCACACAGTGTACACAACACGTTACAACCCTCTTGTTAATTGGACGCTGTTAAGCAATACAGTGTCAACACACAAAATGATAAAAATGCAAATCACTCCCCTATTTACATATTTCAAAAGAAAATATATTGAAAAAAACTAGTGGGCACGAAACCCTAAAATGTTTAAAATATTTAACAATAATGTACTAAATCCTATTACTTTCATTGCTACCAAGAAAAACGATATATATTTAGTCTAATAATAATTATACAAAAATCTATTATTTCTGTTATTTTTAAAAGAAATGTAATAAAACCTAATTAAAACTTCAAACTCAATTTTCTCAAAATGGCAACCATGTGGGTTGACATTGTTTTGCTTAACAGCATCCAATTAATTACCAACTCTTTCTATATCTCACAAAGATTCTAAAATATGGCTAGCAATCACCTAGACAATAATTAACTTGTTCCAATGTATTCAATACTAGTAATCCAAGGCATACCTCAGTGGCTCACATCTTGGCTTTTTAATCTTAAATATTTTAGGTGTACAGGTAAAGCCAAATGAAGTCAACTCCAACACAAGAAAGCATATTTATAAAAATAATAGTTTTATAATCTACAAAACATCCAATTTACAATATAGTAACAACCAATCAATCAATCAAAAGTTTTTTTATTTCAAATAGGCTAGGCAAACGTCTAGTTGCACGGTTCCAAAAAGTGGGTCTCATGGAGAAGAACCGGCAACTGAATGAATTTAGCCCTTTACATGGACTGCATAAGGGACTGGGAAAATGCTCGTCTTTATCTTTTGTCAATGCAGAGATTTTAAAAATGTTAACACCAACATTATTTTATACAATTAATTAGTCAGAATTTGCTTCTACAGTATGGTATGAACAGCCACTAGAGTACTGAACAAAATCTTCAAATTCAAAAATCGTTTATTCATTTAGGTAACACAATGTACAATTATGAATGTCAATAAAATTTCCATCAATCACTCTTTTTAATCAACAAGTTTTTGGTTTTACAAAATGTTTGTTTGAGCTGACACCATTACACTAATGCTTCACATAACATTGCATCTTGAAGTAATTAATTATAATAATAAAAAACAAACAAAGGTTCTATAGGCTGAGATTATAATTTAAATAATAAGACTGCAATTAAAATCACTTGAATAATATGAGCATCATGATTAAGTATTTCTGTTTAAAATAATTAACAACTTAGTTGAATCTCTTCAATAGACAGCTGTAGGTAAACCCTATGTTAAGAAATTTAAAATATTAACTTTTCTTTGTCTCCAGATTTGTAGCAGCTGTCTTCGTTAAAAATAAGTTTGCACAATTTTGAAATGACTTTAAATAATCATCCAACCCGAGAACCCTACAGATTACAGTTACCATATTGTAAAACTACACTTAAATATGAAAGCATATTTTTCTTGCACATCTATAACAAATTTAAAATAAATTACCTTATACTGTTAAGTCTCATTACCTATGTGTGTGATGGGATTTATAATATAACTGATTTTTCTCAAATGAATTTATAATTTAGTTGTGATTTTCATTAATTTAAACACAATATTTATATATTTAACTAATGAAGAATCTAGAAATAAGTTTAGTTATAAATTGATTAATTGAACATTTGTACACCATAACGTTTGGCAGAAAATCAAGGATCCGATGTATTTAATAGGTAACATCATAATATGTACCGATTTTCACAAATTTAAATAATTTGATAAATCAACTATCTTCTAAGTAACATATTACTCAAATGTCTCCAGCTGGGTGTCTGCTCTGATACAGATTTTTGAATCTACTGAATCAATTATGGGAAATAATACTCTTTCATTCAATACTATGTCAGATGTTCATAAACAAAAGCTGATAACTACAATTACTAGTTTTGCCACCTGTAGCATGTATATTATTTTTTATATAAGAATTTAAACTTTGAAAAGAAAATAATATTATTTTAGCAACACTCACTCACATCTGAACTAATTCTTAACTAACTTAACTTAACTTTTAAAATTTTTGGTTCCCTTATTTTGCTAGTGTATGTTTGTAGTTACTGACTTGTTTAGCTTTGGGCAAATACATATAATTGGTATCTTCCCAACTAAAGACATTTTCTGACCTTGTGTTGCTCTACCACAAACCGAAAATACATACTTAAATTTTCCTTCCTTTTTTTCTCTGAGGAGTTGTCCAATATAACTGCCTGGAAGAGCCATCAACTTCTCAGCACATGCTTTCTGGTAGGATAGCTTTCCCAGGAAATACCCCACAATCACTGCCAAGGTCACCTTTGGAAATGCACCAAACCGCGGATTTGGTTTGAAGTGACCTATAAAAAAATACTACAATATCAACAATTACTCAAAACACTATTAAAAGAGGTTTTATCTTAAAAAGGATTAAAACTGAGTACTCATTTCGAAGAAAATTTTAAGAGTTATTAAAACTTGAATTCTCACCTTGTTGAACACCGTAGAAAGTACCCAAACCGAACAAAGTACCTAACGGCAGCGATCGTTGAAAGAAACTTTCATTGTTGCACTCTTGCAGAACACGCAATTCTTCTGGTGAGAATTTGTACGGCGCCTAAAAACTACACCATTATATCGCTGGCTAATTTCAAAACATATCCGTAATAAATATAACCTTACCGCGGGAACCTGACCGGCTGGACCTGGCGGGGCCTGACCGCCACTGTCGTACCCATATATGCTGGACTCATTCATTACATCCAATTTCTACAGTTTAGCTCAACACTTATCATAAAAATATAGATTTGAAATGAATCTAATCCTGCTTGAAATGTCGGTAAACGTTATGTAGATTATCTAGGACAGAGACATTTCATTTTGACAACAATCGACAGTGGTCAGTGAGTGACAAGTGTGCTGTGTGCACAGAACAATAATACTTGGCTGTGTGGGACACACGAATCAGTGCACACGATTGACATACACGTGATACACGGCTTTTGAAATTTACAGATCACGCAATATATATTCAGTGAAAAAACCAAAATAATGATTGGAAAATATAAATAATAATAATACTCATAATCTTTAACAAAATATTTAGAATGATTCATCAAGTAGGTATTGCAATTTCATTTAAAAAAAGAAGAGTTCATGAACAAACAAATTTGGTGTGACGACATTTTATAACAATAACGAAACATATATTTAAAACATCCTACATTTTATAATTTTTCACACCTATCTCATTGGAGTAAATAGAAAACATACATGCAATGCTAATTCTTTTGAAGAAGACTCATAAATAATTTTCATTTTACTACTTTTATCTATCCTCTTTTCATGCCCAATCCAACTTTATAGATCTGTTTTGTTTTTTGTTACTATACGAAGAAAGTAGGTAAGTATGTAGTTATGTTCGAACACAACTATTTTCATTCGGTCTCTGAGTCACTCCTACTTATACGTTTCATCTTTCATATCTAACATTCCCTTGTGTAAATCAAAGTTCCAAACCAGCCTGTATGAATAGCCAACCGTACTTTTATCTGGCTGCTGGCTTTCATCTGTGTAGTTAGATCTCAGACATAGAAACTTATTTACTTGTGCCACTTCCACAATGTCATAATCCAGTCAAAATGATTGTTCTTCTGTTCTCAAAGAATACTCTTAAACATTATTTACTAGGTAGGTATTTGCATAAAATTGTATGGAACATCAATACATACTAAGCCCTGCCAAATTCAGTAATTATAAAAACATAATTTGCCCTTTGTCTGGTCACGTTGATCAAACTGATGAGAAGAAAAATGAAAATGCCCTTTCGGCCAAACGATCCACGTGTCAAAGCCGTGAAGTGAAATTTATGTGTTTTGTGTTTTCAGTCAGATTTCCGAATGCTCTAAGTTACACATAAATAAGTAAATAATAATTACTATTATCATGTTGAATATCACAGAAGTTGATGGTTTCTATGCGATGATATTATGTAATTTAATTATTTCGCCATCAGGACTTGTCGAACCCTTGTTTTTATGAGTAAAACAAATAAAAGTCGTCATGAAAAATAGTCGTCGTTAAAAAGATGGTGTGTATTATTTCATATTATGTACCTTAAAAATAGGCAGCTGAAAATTGCTTCTAGATTCAGGATTGCGATACTTAAAGTAACAAGTAATATGGCTGTTGTTATTTACGCTTCTCAGCATCTAGCGGAGTATTACTTTCTAAATAATACTTTCTCATCACGTTTCCGAGGTGACTGTTCGTCGGCAACTTCCGTAATTTAGCTTCGCACTCTGATATGTACGATAGACGACCATAAATATGACCCACAAATGCAGCTACTAAAACCTTAGGCACAGCGCCAAAATGCGGGTTTCGGCTCAGGAATCCTAAAAGAAAACATTCACAGAAGTAAGTTATTAGCAGGATCGTCAACAAAGAAATTAATAAATATAATAAACTGGGATTAACTAAAAATGTCTTACTTCTATGAAGTTCTCGTGCCGTCCCTACCAATAACATAAACTAAACGTAACATTAAATAGAGGACACATATTTACCATATTTGATAGCAGCGTAAGTGACGGTCGCAAAGAGCGTACTGAATGGCAAGCAGCGCTGGTAAAAGCTTTCTTTGTCGCACTCTTCCAGCGCTTTCAGCTCATCTGGTGAAAATTCATAGTAGCGCTGAAACAAACCTCAGTTTAAAGTACAATACTCTCAGAGCTGGAAACGCAGTGATACCGGACTGGTTGGAGCTCAGTACCAGAGGGTGGGTGACGTTGCGAACAGGAGGACAACTCTTCTTTTTCCGAGACTCCGCGTAACAGCTACAGTCCTCCTCCTTTTTTTCATTTTTGTTGCTCCCACTCATAACGAAGATGGTTATTTCATGTTAAATTTGGAACAATATACTATTGAAATATTTACATGTTGATAAATTCTTCAAAAATGATTTAAATGACAGTTCGTAGACACGCCATTTTAGTTAAAAGTATTTTTTTCATATTTTTTACAGTTGGCAGTAATAATTCATCATTATTATTTGATAAAGTGCAATTGAATAGAAGAGGATCAATTATATATTATTTAAAAAAATATATTAAAAGGTCGTTGTGATTAGAAATCTGCAACTTACAATAAAAATATCTCAAAAAATGTAATAAAAAAAAATCGAAAAATATTGATCCTAGGACAAATCGACATATAAATAATCTAAGGACAAATCTTGAATCGAGACAATTGATGAAAAAAATAATAATTCCAAACAATTTTGTAGGTGACCATTTTTCTTGTAAAATGGAAAATAAACAATCTATTAGAGACAACACTATAGAGTTGTATATTATTGATCGAAGTATGCACACGACTCGTGAAAAACCAAGGAGTTATATATATAAAGTCCTTATGAAAAACATATATATACTCCCACTAACAACAGAGACATCTGATTGTATATTTAAAAAAAACTTAATGTCTCTTGAAATATTAAACAAGCCTTCAATGTCAAATTCCTAGTTGTAAACTTTAAATTATGTCACAAATTTTAGATAAAACTATCTGTGTATTGCCGTTGCAACAATTTTTGCAGAAATTCTAATGGATGTTCACGGCTGTAGCAAGATGAGTAGGAACGTCTTGGTGATAGCGCTGGCATGGACGGTATCCGCGGCGGCGGCGGCGCGCTATGCAGACTACGCCGGCGCTCGTATGCCCTACTACCATGAGGACTATGAAAGTCGGGACTCCCTAGCGCGTGACGAGTATCCGGAAAGATCACCAGATGCTCCAGTCCCTTTAGATTATAAATATGAGGAGACTTCTAGTGGTACCTAAACTTTAGTTATTTAAATAGGTATTGTTCTTGAAAATTAAAGTAACTTACGGATCTCATTCTCAACAGGTAAATATGATAGATCGGAAAATATTGTCGAAGAAAATGATGAATGGCCAAAAGCCAATAAGAAGAATAGACCAATAGATGTAGAAGAAGATTATAGTCAATATTTAGATAAGTATTCTAACCCAGAAAAGAAAGGGAGACAGTATAAGCCAAGTCATTTACAAATTCGGAATAGACCTTTTAAAGGGAAACACTTTAATATCGCGGATGAGACTTTTCCACAACGAGAAAATCGAAGATTTGTTGATGTTAAAAAAAGGTCTCGAAAAAATGAATTTCATTCATGGGACGAAAGAATACAGCCTAATAGGGCATTTGAAACTGGAAATAGAAAAATTGATGCTCATAATATTCTTAGTCTTGGTAAAGAAGTTCGTAGATCTGGAAGACGGAAAGCTCGTGATCGAGGAGATCTTTTGACGGGTGTCGACAGCGAAGCCATTTTAATGGCTGACCGAGTTTTTGATACAGACGAGAGCAGTGACGATGAAACTATACCACTTGATGCGGGAAAAAGGCACATGGAGGCGGGCAGAGCACGAGCCACAAAGTCCGAAACCAACTTTGTTTCCAATCCTGATACGGTAACGTTACGAAACAAGAATTACCCAAACTATGAGGAATATTATGATATGAAGAGAGCCTTCAGCATAAAAAATGACCCACCACCAATACTTCTACGTCGAACTAAAGGTAAGGTAAAGGTAAAAATATATACTTATTGATTTTACTATTACTACAAATAGACCACCTTTCGTGATATTGTTTTTCCTAGTAATAAAATACGATTATAAGTTATACATACACTAGTCACAAAAATTAAGGTATATAATAGAAAATCTAAATTTTTGGGTGATTTTCAACGAACTGTTACTCGGAGGAAAACGGTTTTACAGCAATATAATATAAAGCAAATTTTGAGCTCCAAGTTTCTAGTTTTCAGATGGCCATGGCCATGTAATTTTTAACATATTTGTTACATCCAGAGTAATCCTAAGAAAACCGACAAAAATATCGTTTTTTAAAAAGGTCGAAAGGAAGTGCAGGTGTTACGTCGCAATGGGGCAACAGCCCATGGTGCCAAATTTGTAGGGCACCCTCAATATTGTGCACTACGCTCTGTTATACTCGCGTGCAAATAAAATAATAAAAGACAGTATTAAATTCGGTTAAAGTTTATACTTGGTATTATTTAAAAAAATAATACTCGATATTGATTTCTGTGGGGAAAACAATATTCATGCCCGGGCCCTACAACCCTATCACCGGTACCGGCACTGTCTACGGCCTTCAATATATTTTTTTATAATTTTACCATGAAATTTAATGCCCTTAAAGCAAAAAAGACATTTTTTACTTTGATAATAATCAATAACTCTGGAAATAATGATCGTACACGGTAAAAGAAACCAAAGTATGGTTTTAAAAACTGCAAAATATTCTCAATAAGAACTAGTGACTTGTAATGAAACTTTTTTTTAAATGATAGAAAAATTTATAATAATAGATGAACGAAGGATATCGTGGAAAACTGGACAGACCATGAAAATTTCAAAGCGGGGCACTAAGATCACAATCATAGGATTGTGATCTTAGTGCCCCGCTTTCATAGGATTGTGATCTTAGTGCCCCGGAGATTCAAAATCGTTTTCGCATTAAATTATAATTGTGAGAAAATTTTCGGTTCCTCTTCAATTTTCCAATCAAAAAATTTATTTCTAGCACTAATCCTTATTTTTCCTATCAAAAACCCGTTTTGCTGTAAAACCCATAAAGGATTTTTTTAATCACTTATTTTTGTTACTTGTGTAAAACATACATTTAAAAGTTAACTATGAGCCTGTCGTGTGTCTAGCGGGTCTAACGACGACTCTGTCCACTCGAATTCTGGACAACTGGTACCGTCGAGTCAACATCCCAGACGCAGCTGTTGAAGCGAAGCACGGTGTCACGGCATCAGCGTCTACACTGTCAATATCCACTAAACCCACCGTAAAAGATGCTACCGCCAAGGGAGCTACCACTTCCAGCAGGAAAATAATTACAAAGTTTTCAAGTGTTACACATAACACGTCGGAGTTGTCCCTAGCAGAGAAATCTAGACTTTCGATCTTGAAAAAGGCACAGAGGAAGGAGAATTTGAGAAACGGTACAGTTACAACTAAACCACCTGTTCTGATGCAAGTAACTGAGCGCATGCAGACCGTTGTGATGGTGGAACCGCCAGGGTCTCAACTGCAGCGCATGCAAGCTAGAGAAATCTCGGACGATTCCCCCGACCGCATCGCCACGGCTAAACGCCTTATGCGGCATAAACTTGTTGCGAATGCTAAGAATATACATGATCTAACGGATAACTGGGACGAGTTGGTGTGTGACTATATTGACGTGTCTCTTCTTAGCGGAGCTAATGATCTGCGTTCTAATTGGATGATCCATAAACTATTGTTAACGACTACTCTTATCTTCTATTGTGATAAATTAAGATTTTATTTTTTGGGGTACATTTAAGAAAAAGCTATAAAATTATAGAACTTTAAATGAAATATATTTTTATTTTATCTCTTATATTACACAATGAATTACTAACTATAACTTTCAAGGAAATTACTCCAATCAAAATGTCACGCATGTGTGTCATTCATATTAGATTATAGAACACTAGCGACCCGCCCCGGCTTCGCACCGGTGCAATGCTGATACTAAATACACTACAGAAAAACTGTTATTATTATACATAAACCTTCCTCTTCAATCACTCTATCTATTCAAAAAAACCGCATCAAAATCCGTTGCGTAGTTTCAAAGATTTAAGCATACAAAGGGACAGAGAAAGCGACTTTGTTTTATACTATGTAGTGATAATGCGCAATTGAAAATAAACTTTTTAGAAGAGTAATTAGATTTATTAATCATCAGTGATGACGCCAGAGGATGAGACATTGTGTTGTGTGACAGTTAGGTGGTGTTGCAGAAGCGGTGGTGTCTCCGAGCACGGTGAGCGCCGCGGAGCGTGAGCTGGACGCGGTGCTGAGTCGGCGGCAGCGCGCGAAGGTGCCGGCTGCCGCACCTCCGCCCCCCCGCGGCCCCCCCACGCCGGCACCCACGCTGCCGCAGCGCGCCCTGCACTCTGACCTACACAGCGTCTGGAATGAGTTCGTCTTCTCGAACCAAACTAGCCGCAACACAATTTCCGTATTAGCTACTTTTTTAGCATTAATACACTACTTACAAAATTATATTTACTTACTCATTTAATCCCCATATTACTTATCGTAAGCCAAATAATATTGTTAATTAAAGTAAAAGGAATATTAATAGGTGTTTACTTAAAGTTTTCTACTAAAATTCCCTAATAGATAATTTCTCGTGTCACCTATAAATATGATCGATAATCAGGATAGGCTTTACCACAATCTATAAGAGCAGTACGATTGCAGTCGAGTACTTAGCGATACATTTTTATAGCTCCTTCTCGTTCTGTCGTCAAAGAGTCTTTTCAAAGATGGAGCGGGCGCTATATGGCCCCAGATATTTTTTGTGTTATTTTTATTTAATTCAAACAATCAATGTCACTTAAATAAACAAATGAATCATTTCAAACAAAACAAAAAGATATTGATAAAAAAAATAAAATACATAAATTGAAAAAGAAAATAAAGAGGACTTCTGAAAGTGTCTGTGACGTTAAAGGGTTAAATTCTTAATTGAGTGCGGCCGATAGTTTTAAGTGGGGACCTCCATACTGGATGGGATACCTATCCCATTAATGTATAGGCAATACCTACTTGTAATATTGCAGCGGGGACATTTCACGTGAAGCGGACACCGAAAAAGAGGTGACTTTCTGAAATTCGTTAACATTTGACCTAATTCTACTTCTAAAGGGTTTGTATGCACAAATAATATTGTGTTCACCGCCATACCATACGCATGCATTAGTTGCCTAGTTATATGATCTTAAAGTTTTCGCGTTATTTGGATTATTTTGGAAATTTTTATTACGATTTAGACCTTTGTAAAAGTTTAGTATTAAATACATACATATTAAAGTTTAGAAGCTTAAGCTTTAGTAGCCCATGACTGGATAACTAAGCGCATACAGAAAAATATATTATTGTGTTCACGTCCAAACCAAATGTTAAGCCTAATTTCAGAAAGTCCCCGTATTTTTGCCGTCGGCTGCAGCGGTGAAAGTAACCATGTTTATTATGTATTAAAATGTTAACGACATAAAGATTTCATAGTAAGTTTCACGAAAGCAGTCCCGCGAAGGTATTTTTATATCAGAAACATCATATAAGAAATGTATAATATCATAATGTCTTGATGACTGAGCTGTGAGGGTCGCTAGTAATGGCGATAACCGCCATCTCGCGTCAGGAGGTTAGTTCACGCAGAGCTGAACCAGACCGGGTAAGCGGCGAGTGCTCGAAGGATCGCGAGGTGGCGCAGGTGAGGTAGGCGGAAGTAGAGGGAGAGGGAGAGGGAGAGGTGCGGAGGGGAGCAGAGGGGAGGTAGGTGTTCGCGTCACGGCGCGTTCGCCGCTCGCCGCTCGCCCGCCGATAACCGAGAGTCGAGCGCGCCGCTCTATCCAATTATTTATTCGCCGCGCGTGCCGCGGGCCGTAGGTCGCTCGTGGAGTGTGTACGGGGCCGGCGTCTCCCCGTCCGTGTTGTCGTTGATCGAGTCTCAAATTGTTAAGTGACTAGTATGAGTGACAGGGACAGGTCGTCGCCCTCCCTGACGGACACCCCGCTCAAGACGTATATCGGCCGCCACGACGACGACTACCCCCTAATAAACGGAAACGGTGAGTACTCCCAGTGCAAACTCTTGAAGGTACGGGCAGCCTGGCTCGCGGCTGCCCGGGCCGCACTCGGCGGCGTGCTGCGGGCGGTACTCGTGCTTCTGTAGGCCACTAGGTCATGCAGACCGCGTGCAGCTGTTTCCTCGGTTCTCCCTCCGCGCACTCGTTTTGCCGCATTGGATCTGCTGCGACTTCGATCGACCCGTCCCGACTTCCCCACACCGAATTTTAACACATAAATGTATCTAGTATATTATGCGGATCAATCGAAGACCTCTACTATAGTAACCCAGAGCTCGTTCCGAATGTAACGTATTTCTTTTAAAGGCAAATATATGATGGCTAGTGGTGAAAGAAACCATGGTGGAAGGAAAGTGGTGCTTACAATGGATCGAGTCGGCGCGGTGGTACCGACTGCGGTTCTCAGCTGTCGCCGATCGATAGCTGCTGACCTTAAAACTCAGATTAGAAGATTTCCAAACACTTTTTGCTGTAGTCGAATGTTCCGTGTTTAAGAATAACAACGTTAAATATTTCAATGTTAAAAGTTTTTGTTTCATTACAATATAACACGTATTTGGTAATTTAGTCTTTTTGAAAAAAATAGTGGAACTATATGGGTACGGAATACTATACAGAATATATTAATTTTAACATTATACTTATACAATATAATTCAAGAAGTCGTTATATCGTATTTGTTGTGAATGAGTGTTTGTTATTATCACATCGGAATTAGTTGAGCGAGTGGTATATGAGGAACATAATATAATAATATGTATTTGCCTTGGCGTTCGTTAGTCATGTGACCGGAGCGCGACGGCCGACGTGGGCTCTTAGAATACTCTAAGAAATATCACATGTTCGCGTTTGGAACGTCCCCGTCATGTGATTTTCGGATTATTTTCGATATCAGTAATTAACTCATTCATGATAATTACACCCGAAGTACATACTATGTGAGTTAGTTGAATCTGAATGAGTAGGTACTACGTACCTTTCGATCTGTTTACATTGTTTAGACCGCTCAACTTCTAAAGTGTTGCATTGTTTTATCAATAAATGCCTACAAATTGAGCAGACAGAGTAAAAGACAAAGCAAACCATTTACCGAACTCCGGTATCCAGTAAGCCCCACTCCATACATGATTTGCTCAACGAAGAAAATATATATTATTGTAGATACGAGTATCTTATCGTTTTGATATAAAAATATTTAAGTGCGTGTCGAAATCACTACACCAACACATTTTAATAAGTAGAATGTTTAGTATTAATTTTAAAGCACTAATAATTTTGTAAACTGATATGTCACATAATAAAATAAATAAATAATCATAAAGTTAGCAATAATTGCTGTTCTGGAGTATGATATGTCGCTCGACGAGCAGACAGCCTGTGCGGTGTCGAGGGAACAATAAGAAAATAGATTATGTATTTGTGGAGCGCGAACGGTTATTATAAAATTAGAACGCCTTAGATATTTGGACAGGAACGCTGCTCTAGCCTCTAACCATGACGTGGACGCGGGCGCCGCGTTATCAGCTTATCTCTTCGATTTACGACTAGACATCTTCTCGTTAGGTTACGATTGATTTCTAAAATATCTCCTATCTAAACTAGTTTCATTTACGCGATCCTAAATTCAAACGTATCAACTGTGAAACTCTATTCCCACATCAGACCGATCGTCTCGAGAAGACCTTGGACACCAGATTGGTGAAATCGTTTAAGATCCATCAAACTGTTAACCGCACCGTGACCACTTTACCATAGACTAATTTACATTTCACACGGTAGCTATATCTACGTCATCGATATAGCAGTTTAATTAATTATTATAATATTATAAAATATCCTCAAACCCGTGAAGTGTTTTTACATTTTAATTAATTATAAATTATCCAATCGACATCTGTCATTATGAACTAGTCATTCACAAGTAGAGGTGTCCGTCTGGGCAGCGCCAGGACCTGGCACGGATCACTCTGGGCTCTGGCCGCCCTGGCACGACGTTGTCTGGCACGCGTCATGTGATACGATGCAACGCTCAATTTAAAATCAAATGTCGGCTCGAACCATCCATTCTTTTAATGACACGTTCCTAACATTTGCTAATTAATCTAAATGCCAAAGTTTATATTATCACAACAATCTATAATTATCGCCGATGTCGCTACGCACATGCCTGCATGAATGATAACAGTCACATTGTTCATGTAATTTATAACACATTTTATTTACGCAAATGCTAAGACGCAGCGAGTGGTCTCTTTAAAATCTTAATCAGTGAATGTTAGCGCGAATAGACGATATTTGCATTTAGTGAATGGAAAACACCTGATGATTGGCTTCATCATTATTCTGACTACGTTCCAGTTACATACCTCATGCGATGTTCATTCATTATATGTAGTTTATATCGATATTGTCACCTTATTAAAGCAAGAATCGCCGTGTCGCGCTGAACCACGTGATCACTTTATAAATAGCTTATATTAATCTATTAATATTGATAAATGTAACAGAAGTGTTTGTAGACCTCGCAACTTTTAATTTGATTTTGCGAGTTCTCATTGACATAATATGTAGTAATACGTAGGTGTGTGAATATAGAATTCGAGATACCTATCGAATAGAAGGAGAATCTCAGTAAGGGTGGTCGCACATTGGGCACGAAATTGTATCGTACGAATTGAACGTGCACACTGGTTCCGTTTTTCTCAGTTGAAATGCCAGTAGTGACTGTGAATCGTAACCGATAACATAGCTATTGAATGGTTATCTGGGCATGAATAAAGATACATGTGATTATATTTTAGCTACAATCAACTTTAACTAGATACTCCAGGTCCAACACCAGACTATAATTATACTATTTCTATGTCCATATCGAATTGAACGTACGAACGCCTACAAACTCCGAGCACGTTGGGATTGATTTCGTATGTCGGAACTATACGCGCGACTATTTCACATAGAGTGTGCGAGGCACTATATAATAGTACTTGGAGAGTCGAGATCGTATTCGTACGAGTAGAATTTATACAAAAACGCATCCAAAGTGCGATCGCCCTAACTCGCGGGCCGCGGCCTAGTGCGACACACACACATACATAGAGACAAGCTCTCGCTAAACCGCTCCCTCCGGCTAGAAAAGTATCGATGAAAAGCATAATAATAATAATAAATCGTGTTTTAATCCGTTATAAAGTATTTTATTTATATCTTCATCACTTATTTCACCGAATTGGCTCGTAATAATTAAGTATCATTTTTGTATATTTAGTCTTAGAAATGAAACGTATTTAAGACCTGCCTTATTTGGTGACTAGTAGAATTAACAGCGTTCTGGCATGAAAGTGTCACAGCATATGCTGTGCCAGTCCCGTTCCCATGCGCAGCCACAGTGCACACTGCGACATGAATGTATTAGCATAACTTATTTACTTTTACTTAATGTAAAGCAACATGGCATCAAGTAAATTAACATTTACTTTATGCCATGTTGCTTTGTTCTGTTTGTGAATAAACATTTTCTCTATCTATCTATATTGTATATTATGTAACACTGAAATATATTAGAGATATGAAGCAGAAAGGACAGGGAAATCGCCCTCTCCTATAATAATATCGTTCGTGCTGTCGAGAATGCCAATGTTCCATTAGTCATAAATATGTATTATAATATCGTAGTCACCTACATTAGAAAAAGCTAATCGTGTTAGACGGCATCGACTGTGAACCTTTTGTATTCAAGAACAAATTATGCTCTCAGCCAGCTGCAGCGATGCGAATGGCTATGGGAGATGCGAAGGAGGTGTTTCGGTTGATGGCTGTTGCTCTGTGTCGCAGTTGTTATAATACCAACAGTTTGTTTTTCTTTGCTATCTACTTATATCGTTGCTCGCTTGAGGCGCACAATGTAAAGATAATATCACATTATCTTTACAGTTTTTTTATAATCTTGTGAGTGAAGTATTGAACCATTGTTAATGATAATTATGTTCCTAATAAAATGAAAATCTTCTATTTATAAGACGAATTTAATATAAGCCCCTTTCCTGGCGTGCCTGCCGCCTGGCGAACATGCTATAATTTTAGTGTTTTGAAAAGAGCTAGTAAGTAGAGAGTAGAGATCCTGTTTGTGTAGCTGATAGAACTGCGCTACACATTCACATGTTAAACTATTTTTGAAAGAGATCTTCTTGGACATATTTGAAGGAGTCAAGCATGTCGATCTCTTGTGTTTTATTCTCACGTTTATTTTTATACATATTCATATAATATTATATATTAATTATTATATCAATATTTAACGCTTTATTTATAACTAATGTGATAGAGAGAGGATATATACTACCTTGAACACACTGCAATACTTCAAGGAAATCTTTTGTGTGGGATCGTACAGCTAGGTTGTAAAATGTGCTGGGCATCTCTCGGCCGGCTCCGGCTGAGATGTATAGTTTAGAGAAGTTCGCTCATTAGTGACGTCATTTTCTTCCCCAAGTGGGTCAGCATTCGGCGACAGCACATTTGCTGCGTTATTTGTGTCGTCTCCATTTCTTTTTGTTTCGTTCTATTTGAGCGACACACTGGGTATCTCACGACTCGCGCTCGGACAGCGGTTGACGCGGACATGACATATACGCGTTTATTTTTAAAAACACCAATAAACCTGTATGTTTGAAGTCATATTAGAATAAGGCAAGATGAAAAGTGATTGGGAAAGAGAGTTGATGTTTAGGAGTTGATATTTACTGTAATTTTCTATATTATGACAAAATATAGAAATGTCTGCCTAAATGCATTTCTGTCTCCCCGTAACCACGGTTGCTGAAAAAAAAAAGCTAAGAATGCATGACGTGAGCTGTCAAGATGGCGGAGTTCCGAATTCACATTCAATTAAACTTTTACAAGTATTTTCGAATTGTCATCATTTTTATATCAAAGCTACCACCGGTTACTTCTGTCGAGAAGAGCATAAAATATAATAAAATAAATTAATATTTTATCTTATTTTATTCTGTAGCAATTACAATTATGTACTTGTAAGAGAAATAATACTAAGACACAATACAGATATATTAAATTACAGGTTAAATATATTATGATAAAAGATGTTATAATAGTCCGGGAGCCAGGTGCAAATTTGGTTAATTATTTCCTCTCGAGAGATAATTCGTCAGACGCATCAGAGTATAGTATTATAAAGCCTCGTGAACGTCAGCTGGCGCTCGGGTGGGGGGATGAGCAGTTGTAGAAAAAAATACATTCATTCATTTCCTCTCAGCTAAAAATTTGTCAAATTGTAGTTAATCCAATATTTCAACGGAAAAAAATAATCAGCTGGTTACAACATGGTGTATTATACGTCAGCTGGTGTCTCGAACATGAAAAAAAAAAATATTTTCAGTGATTTCCTCTCAAACAAAAATTTACCTGATGATAGCTTATATGTAACTGTGTATAAATATATAGATCAGCTGGCTGTATCTTGGTGGAAAAACCGTCAGCTGATACTTTGAAAGTTATTTTTTTTTTTTGGTATAAATTTAAATATTTGAAGCCCTATTTATTTATCGAGTAACTAATTCATTTATACTAAGCTAATTGATTATTTAATTATTTAAATATATAAAATTATTTGATTACATACTTATTCGTTTCAAAAATATTGATACTGAATGTTTACTTCAACTCAACTCTCATATTGAAGCGCAATATCGAATAATTAAAGATACGTCATTTCCTCTCAGATGAAAATTTGTGAGCTGATTGTTAATATACTGATGCGATAAATAAAAAAAATCAGCTAGCAATAAGTCAAGGAAAACCTAGTCAGCTGATGCATATAAATTGGCAGTAGATACTTCTGCCAAACTCCTATGTAATAACTTTCAAAGTATCAGCTGACGGTTTTTCCACCAAGATACAGCCAGCTGATCTATATATTTATCCACAGTTACATATAAGCTATCATCAGGTAAATTTTTGTTTGAGAGGAAATCACGGAAAATATTTTTTTTTTTTTCATTTTCGAGACACCAGCTGACGTATAATACACTATGTTGTAACCAGCTGATTATTTTTTTTCGTTGAAATATTGGATTAACTACAATTTGACAAATTTTTAGCTGAGAGGAAATGAATGAATGTATTTTTTTTTCCTTCGTGCGTGGGAGGCTACAACCGCTCATCCCCCCACCCGAGCGCCAGCTGACGTTCACGAGGCTTCATAATACTATACTCTGATGCATTTTACTAATTACCGCTTGAGAGGAACTTGGTCATGAAAACCTGTTGCTGGCTCCCGGACCATAATGTATATGTTTAAGGTAATATTTGCAGTTAATAATATAACATGTATATTGGCTGTCGAGTAATATTGTGAACCGGTTCGAGTTGTCGCGAACGTTATCCTCAATGCGTTGCAGTCATTTATTAAGATCCAACGTCACTCGAAAATGATCCACGTGAAGGACGGCCAAATACTGCAACCACACCGGAAACCATCGAAAAACTGCATGATATTGTGTTGGACGATAGGAGAGTGAAAGTGTGTAAGATAGCTGAGATTGTGGGAATATCAGAAGATATACGAAAAAAGGGTATAAAACATCTTGCACACAGAAAAAGGCATGCAAAAGCTCTGCGCAAGATGGGTGCCTAATTTGCTGAATGCCGATCAAAAGCAATGGCACAAACGATTTTCGCAACAAATTTTAGAGCGATTCAATAGGGATCCAACCAATTTTGAGCGGCGATTTGTCACCATGGACGAGGCATGGGTTCACTACTACACGCCGAAAACAAAACAGTCGAACAGTGGGAAGGCGGGTGTTCGGCGCTAAAGAAGCGAAGTCGATCGCATCTGCTGGAGAAGTTATGGCCAGCGTGTTTCGGGATTGGAAAGGGATCTTGTTAATTAATTACCTTTAAAGAAGTAGAACAATCACAGGCGAATATTACTTTAACGGTCTTGACCAGCTCGATGCCAAAATTTGCAGCTTTCATCAGTACAGCTCGTCTGTAAACAACGGTGCGTTGGTGATGGGATAACTGCGGGATTTGGGGTACAATTTGCTTGCCCCCCCATTTCTCCTGATCTGGTACCCTCAGACTTAGATCTATTGAAAAACTTGAAAAAAAAATATTTCTGTGAAGCCCTGTGCATCCAATGAAGAAGTTGAGAGAGACGTAGTTGGATGTTTTCACAGTCTTCCAGACTCCGGCAAGGAATACTGATATTATAGCAGTGCTGAGCCAAGTGGGTTGAAGTCAAGGGAGATTATGCAGAGAAATAAAATCATTCTTTAAATTAAAATCGGGTTCTTTAATTGTCAGGCCGAGAACATTTCCCCATACCCGTACGTTATAGTTATAGCTGCTAAATGAGGAAAATACCGTTACTTAAGGATACCTTTACAGTGAATTGGTATCGTTTTCAAGCCCTGCCTTATTCTATTAACAATTAAGCTTTGTTCGTAATACAACTTTGCAATGAATAAATTCAACTCTACTTTGTAAGTTCGGATACTATACAAATTATAATTACAATAGCGATCTGTCAGTAAAGATAGTCATAACATAGGTAGTGGGTGGGGAGGGGAAAACTGTGATAACATAAAACAACTTGTCGGATGAAAAAGGTAAAAAACTGAGGAGGCTGCTCAAATTAATAATTATATAAGTCTTAAAGAAATCTTGAGTGTTTTTTGTGTATTTTCTTAGAACTTTGTAAAGTAAAAAATATTTTGTTCAAACAGCGAATGTGGCTCCATTCGGTATGTTCGTATAAAACTCCTTTTGTACGTGTCTAAAGGCTGCCGAGGAAATCTTTCTACTTTGAGCTCCAAGCGTACTTCTGCTTAACTTTAGTTAAAATAAACTTAATATATTGAGTTGTATATATGAAATGACATTCACCACGTATAACTTTTTTAGTGTTAGTAATTCTAATGAAAGGTATATCAAACCTTTCGTAGCTAGTCATTTCGCGTAAGTATTCCTCGTCTTGTATTGAATGAGTCTTCTCGTAGACGCTGCGGTCTGTATGACTGTTTCTATGTCTATTCTGTGGAGACTGTATGTATGTTCGGTACCTAATGTTTTTTTTAATATCACGGCTAACCGGTACCTACCTAGTACCTACAGGTAGTCATGAGTGAATAAATATATTTTTTGTGATAATATTCCCTGATTCCCTTATACGATAACTTTTTATTATACGCGACAGGGTCCTAGCAGAAATCTTCATTTCTCGCGATAAGATTTTTTGTTTCTTAATGGAGTTTCGGCGAATTATGGCTTTACGAACATACGGCAGATACCAAGCTTATATAGCTTTCTAGTTTCTATTAGTGAAATAATTTTTGAAATCGGTCCAGAAGTTTTTAATTTTATTCGATACATACAAATCTTTCCTCTTTATAATATTACATAGTGTAGATTTATGGCCAGACTAATTAGGTTCGTTCAATATTGGCGTTTGCAATTTCCCGGTTATTATATATTATAATATCTATTCGCTAACTATATGTCTCAACTGAACAAAATCAGTAAATAGTTTGCAAGCACGAATCTACTACACAAAAAAAGTAACTTTAATCTCATAAAACTAAAATGTGCAGCAGGTTTGTGTCACGGGCTCACGGCGTCAGATTTGGGATCAGTTGTGGAGTTAGTCGGTACCAGAGACGTATCAATCGGAAACTCGCGCGTATTCAATACCCGTTTCTCAACCTTGATCTATTTTCTTTTCTGAATTAGATTTTATTGCTAGCCGAATCTATGACTGACGAGGTTTCATGAAGCTGCCGACTAGTTTGGTCTGTCGATATCTCTTCGTTTTAAACTACTATCATCTATTCATACTATAAAAAAGAAGATCACTTTCAAGATTTAAAGACAACAAATGGTGTGAGAGATAAGTAAGCACGCAAGACTAGATACTATCGTGGGTCCCATCCCATCGATATAATGCTGCAACGTATGCTGTGTGGAGCTCTTTATTTTGTAAATATTGAGAGAATCATGACAATAATAAGGACATATTATGATGAAGATTTCTTAACAGTCCTACAAGTAACGGACGTCCGGTAAGTCACCGCTGGTAGCGAATAGCGGGGAACGCTTCCTACTATAACTTACTAACTGTTACATGTACATACATTGTAGTTGACGTTATTCAACTAAGTACGTAGAATATTAGCTTATTTATTTCACACAATTTTAACTATTTATAATATAAAATAGTATCAAACTATTTTATTATTCCCTACAGTATGTGGCTGTAGGTTTTTAAATGAAAAACAACGTCAGGGCTTGTTGGGCAAGATACTTAGAAATAGTGTATCTGTCCTCACATTACAAGCTAGCGAACGACCGCGACGTAAGCAATGCTCCCTGAAGTCGCAAGGGAACGTCCGTTCGCCGACCCCACGAAGTATAGGTACACAAAGTACCTACACCTTTTGAACAATATGAATTCGATTGACGGAAGTTATGACTAAAAGTCAAATTGGAATATGAAAAATACATTTTTAGAAACGTATCGTTGAAACCGAAGCGGGCCGGGGGAGGTCGTGTGGAAGCCGTCAAGGTTGGAGGAGGGGAGGGGAGGTAGCAGTTCAGAGGAGGCTTAGTAACTTATGGCGATATCGGCCCCAGCTACCGACTGAAATTGTTCATCCAGTCAATAGAGAAACAACAGAAGAAATGGGGCGTCGCGATCATGTTGCTACTGCCCCAATATAGTGGCCTCCGCAGTGATATCTACTGGTAGATGTGTTCAGTATTAACGATACTGTACCGATATGTTAGTATGAGAGACTATTCGTTAATTACAGAGTTACAGTTCGCGACCTGAAAACAATTTCGCACAGGATTGAAGGTAAACGTCTTAGCTCATAATACTGTAGCTGTGATATTAGCTAAATGTGTTTAAATATAATCAAGGAATGGATCACCTGACGTCGGAGTCAATATTTGGATCTCTGATAAGTAGTTATCGACTGATAGCGAGAGCTGGACAGGGGGCCTAGCACGAACGACTATCGACATCGAATTCGAATCGTCAAATGTCAATTGTATGAGAAATTTCATACAAATGACAGTCGACGATACGAATACTCTTTCGATACTTGTTCGTGCTCAGTGCTCACCCCTCAGAAGTGGCGGCAGCCGGCAGCCTCGCCCCGGGAGCGGCACGCTAGAGGCAAGTTACGCTCTGTCTCTACCTGCTGTCTACTTTTAGCCGCACTGGTACTAAAGAATACTGTCATAATAAACATCACTATCAACTTTGTCGAAGTCTCTCAAATCAGTAACGGAAGATATGACTGTGAATATGATAAAGTGAACTCTTTATATACAAAACTTGGATAACTCTACAATATTTCATATATCCTCTATTTTGTTTTTGAAACTTTTACATTTTAATAAATTGTGCCGTTTGTCGGTTATAATAAAATGTCGTCAATGGAAGATGCTTAAGCACTGTGTAGTTTATTACGTAAATATGTAATAGGCACGAATAACGTTATTTAAATTGTAAGTCTTGATCTGTGTCATCCATATTTATTAAGATAATTTGAAGTTAAATCCAGTAGTGTTATACCAGAGCAATAGGGAATAGTGTGACGTCACACCTCGTGAAACTCCAACGAAATAAATCAATGGAATGTTTTCGAGCAGTTCACGTCTCTAGGTATTCATAAGTTGTGTATATTGTAGAGGTGCCTTGACACAATTTTTATCTCGTGAGAGTTAATTTTTCTGGCGCTATGTATCCGACGACCGACGCGGACGCGGCCGCGCGCTACCGAAGGCGCCGTGTACCGCGCGGGCGCAGGCGCCGCGTCACTGTACCGCAAGCAGCTCGGCTGCAACCTTTAACATCGACATACGAGTACTCAATACAAACTTTCCCTAGTTGTTTCTGAATAGAGACAGTATCCAATTTTCACATCATTAATAATAGATTATTAAAATATATTGTCTAAAATATATAAACTATATTTAACTAAAAACTATGTGTTCAGGATAGAAAAGCAATGACGCGACTAAAATGAAATTCCGTTGATAGAATTAGTTCCAACGAATGTGCGATCGTGTGTCACAATCTATTGAAACATATTCCTTTAAGATGCGGGAGTAAATACTTGACTCTTTACTCGTACATTTAGTATGGCCACAGTAAATACGGTGGAATGTTTCTATATGCTTCGCCGGTAGGTAGGTTACGTAGGTATAATGGAGATTAATCGTATATTATTACTATGTTTAAAAAGTATGCAATGAACTGGGGTTTTTATAACTATTAATTTACTATTATAATGTAAATTTATAAACTATTTCAAATTATTCAGATATTATGATACCGTGTTTTTTAATCTTAATAAAAGTGAATTTATCTTGTATTAATATAAATAAATAAGGTCGTGTTTGAATCAGTTTGGTTATCGCAACAGATAAACTGAGGCTCGTTACTTGTAAAATATTCCGATAGCGATTAGATTAGCTCCGGCTAATCACTAACAGTAGACAATGATATGCGTTACTTTAAAAGTAATATAATCACTATACGTCAGTTATCGACTCCTAATTGGTTGTTATTCAATTGTTACAAACATCCCAGCCCAGGGACGTATTTTTATCCCGTAATCGTTCGATATTTTATAACGCGAATCTTTCTCTTAAATAAATTTTAAAATTGATTTGAAAATTTTTAAATAATTAGTCATAATACAAAGAAAATAAACAGAAAACAGTAAAGTGTAGTCAGAACATTATCGTGAGCGTTGCAGCTAACATTACCCAATCCCATACGGAACAGTCTTGACTGAATGTAGCGCTAAGATCCGATTTAAAAAACTGGCTTGCCAGTTAGCAACTAACATAATTCTAAGTAAGAGCTGGCCAAATCAATTTATGCTACCTGCAAAATCTTCTTGATTCTTATTTAAAAAAAATCTATTTTTAAATAACAAAATTTAGAAAATTTCCGTTTTTGAGTGAAATGTTTTTTTTTTTTGTAAATTGTAAATATTTTGCCTAGTCATTTCTATTCGTCCTAGATCTAAGTGATTAATATTTGCACAGCAATACGTTAAAGTAATCGTAGAGAATTATAACGCCGATGCTCTTCGAAATGCGCGAATAATGTCGCCTTCTGAAGCCCTTCTGTTATAACTAAGCCAGGCTCACAGGAAGCACCGCGCACGTCCGCCGCAGTGTCCGCCGACTGCAGCGCTCTCGTCCCCGCGGTATCCTCGCAGACGACGCCGCCCGACGCGCCTCACTTCAGCCACGGTCACTTGCCCCATCGACGTTCTTCTGGGATTTCATCTTTCATATAATAGCGATCCGTCCCGGCTTCGCACGGATGCAGTGTATCTACATAGTATCCGTGCGAAGCCTGGGTACATTCTGGGTATAGTCCTATAAAGAAAATAGCCTCTGTTAATCATATACAGCTAAAGCTTCAGCTTGAGTTTTCGAGTTAAATCGTAATAAACAAGTCTTTCCTCTTTATAATAATTAATATAGATAAATAAACATCGACTTATCCCAGATAAGTTATTAGAAAGTATTAATGATCTATTTAATAGTAATGCAAAACGTATCTGTTTAAACGCATTTTTGTTATCATTTGACGCTCTAATCACTTGTTCTCATGCGGGGTTTGGATAAAATTACTTGCTATGAAAATACCGTCATGCTATTAATAGCTGTTCTAGGATCTATGTAGTATCTATGAGTATCATGAGATATATTTTTTTATTAATTTGAAATAAAGAATGGGTTTCAGTGAAGTGATTTCATATTACTCTGCACGTAATAGTAAAGTTTAAAAGTCCGACAACGCATCGGAGACTCTTAAATTGTGGATGTCAATGGGCGGTGGTGATTACTAACCCACATGCTAGATTGTCTGGTCTGTAATAAAAAAACATATCTCAACAACATTAACAGTGTCACAAACATACTGGAGTTGTTTTCATGTTTTAAGTAGATGTTATTAGTATATCTAATGTTAGTTAGTGTCTTTCATACAGTTATTGTTGGAATAGTTATTTTAATACTAAAGATAAGAAAAAAGATTTTCACAAAACTTACTAATGTGTCCGCTCTTACACGACTCGTTCCCGGCAGAACCCGACGGAGCTCTACATCAACCAGTACATTGGAGTACGTTCGATATCAGCAGCTTCAAAGAGATCGCTTGGAATACTTTTAACTCGTTGACACTTCATGTTACACGACTGACCAGTCGATTTTAATCTATATATATAAAAGAGATTCCCACCTATATAGTCACTCATCACGATATCTCTGGAACCATAAGGCGTAGCGACTTGAAATATGGTAGGAATATTTCTTTCGCCGAGTAGAGGTCAGCTAAGAACGGATTTTACGAAATTCCACCCACAAGGGGGGGTGGGGGGCAATTGCTAGTCTAATATATAAAATTTCCATGTCACAATGTTAGTTACCGTACTCCTCCGAAACTGCTTTACGGATTTTTACCAAATTTTATATGCGTATTCAGTAGGTTTGAGAATCGGCTACTATCTATTTTTCAAATCCCCTAAGTGATAAGGGTTGTTCACACAATTTTTTTTTAATTTTTTTTGTTTTTATTTTTTTATAAAGTGGCATTATAAAATACATACAACCCTAAATTTTCACTCTTCTATTACCAACTCCTACTTTTTTTTTGTCAAAAAATCTAGACCTGTGCGAAGCCGATGCGGGTCGCTAGTTATTTATACTATTTATCCGGACATTTGATGCTTCAAAATTGAAAGTTTGCGGCTGTCTGATTTAAAATATCACAAAGTTGCCATATTTTCACGTCGGGATAAATAATAAATCGTGTTTTAAGTTTGCCATATGTCATTTCTTCCCAAAATTAATTCCTTATTAGCGACTCTATCGAATGGTGTAATAATTTAGTATGACTTTTTTTATCAAAACGGCTTCGATTCCTGGCTAAGAATATTGATTTTTCAAAAATCCAATGATGTAGTTTTAGTTTTCATCAAAATCGGCTTCGAGACTCCTTTCAATATTGAACTTTTCGTTATTCCAAGCACGCTCACTTGAAAAATTCAGCCTGTATATTAAATAAAATTTAATAATTTTGAAAATTGACACTATCTTACCCGTTTAATTTATTATTTCTCTTTTATTCATATAACAAATGGTTGTCTGGAAGAGATCACTATATAGTGATAAGGCCGCCATTTGCACCATATTCTATCTGTATATTAGTATTTAAGTTCTATATTGTTAATGTGGTGTCAAAAAAGTGTTATAAATAAATAAATAAATAATATGAAATTTCAGAACTCGATTATATTTTTAATTAATAAAAAGGATTTACCAAGTTGAGGGATCTGATGTGAAGAGCGAGCAGCGAGCACTCTACTCTATACCATTCGAGCATAACTCCCATTCGCTAGGTGTTTGTAAATATCATACTATTATGCGATTTATATAAAAATGGCTTTATATACAGTATACGAAGAAGTATACTTTATTTATTCGAAGAATACGATAGGTATTCTTCGAACTATCAATTTGCCAAAAATCAAGTAAATCTGTTGCTCGATGTAAAACAAACCAAACCAACAAGCACACTTTGACATTTAAAACATTATGGAAGTTGGGACGATACAGATCTCTTGAGTTGTATGTAAAGTATGATTAATCGCTCTCGTTTTAGTTTTATGACCAACGCTTAGTGATAATAACGTATCTCTGTCGCGACCATACTTATGTATCGATAAGAGATGAATTTCAGGAATACAAGTTTATCGTAAGGCTGCCAAAACATCTAATTTACTAAATATCATGTTATAATAAGTCTACATAATATTATATAATAATATTTGCTATCCGACGAACAATAACATATAAACAGTCGCATAACGTCTAACGGTTCTTAGATTGCACTTGTAGTCAGTTTGTTGTGGCGGCTTAAGGAAATCAATATCGAGTAATTATTATTGTCTTTTATTAACGCGAATATCACAGAGCGAAGTGCACAATATTGAGGGTATGCAGCACGGGGGCTAGGAGACTCCCCCCCTTGCAACGGCCATAGTTTGTGAGGAAGGCAGTGGCGGTCGGCACGACGGTGTGCCACGACCACGAGTGGTGTGCACTGTGCAGTGTATATGAAGTTGTCTGCAGCGCACTAGTGCTCGCTCGTTGGTGTGGAAGCAGTGAGCACGGTAACGCCTGTCCTGCTCATTGATCTGAGAGGAGAGCTCGCTACATACAGGCTGCAGTGTATATGTACACTGTAGTCCACGCTCGGGACTTGCCATGATCATTCACTGTCTTCAGCGTTTTGTAATGATGAATTATTATTAACAGTATTAAAAAGAAACACATAGCATTGTTGTATCAATGGCGGATATCAAAATTAACCAGTATAAATTACACCGGTAAGTGGCACACACACATCGAGGCGCGTGGACAGTTTATACCTATTACTTTTTTTGTTTGCAAGAGTTTGTCTGCTATTTACCCATATTTAATTTCATTGAGGATCGCGTCTTGGATCCTTCTCATAAATAAATTTATTTCAGTTCAGTGAAGTGCCATATTTAATATTGAAAAGAAATATTACAAGTGGTTAAAATTTATTTATAAGTATATTCGTTATGCAACGGATTTAAACCTTACTCCTTTGTAAATAAACATTTAAATAGCAATGATTTGACTACGTTGTCACGTGATGGTAAGCGACAACGCAGTCTAGGATGGAGCATGATCATTCCCTAACAAGTGCCTATTTACATTAGCCTTGACAGTACCCAGATTATATACACGGACGGCGGCAGTGAATTCCAGTGCTTACAAGTTCTCACGATAAACGGATGACGGCGGTGGATGTGCAGCTCTTCAGCGCACTCACCAAAATATACCATATAAAAGACCGAAAATCTAGCAATTGCTCTACGACGTTCGAGGTTCTGCAGTTTTGCTGAAATCAGGCATTCGTCAGCAATGAGACTTTGAGCTTTTCTACAAGGAATCTAAGGCATTCAGTTGGTATTGTGCAGCTCCAGCCCACAGAATGATGAGAACAGTACTTAACACACGATCGAACTTGAGCTTGAAGCTGTTCCGGGGTGAAGTACTGTCTCACTTTTGCCAGTATTGTAAACTTTATATCTGCTTAGTGTCGCTGGTGGCCGACGTTTGCGTTTAATCAGATTTGATTGTAAATTCTACAAAAATAAGCAAATATACGAGTACATATTTGCTTATTATTGTTCCATAAAAATTACCGAAAATAGAAAAGTGAGGTGGATAAAATAGAATGAGCAGTTAGGGCTTCGACCTTCCCCTTTTGCGCAGCGTGGAGTGCGCCGGCGCCGGGCCGCCGCAAACCGGAACGAGCGCGCATCCTGCCCGCGTCCCTGCTCGTCCTACTTGCGCTACACTCGCACGAGTTGTTAGATAGATGCTAGATGCTTAGCGTAATTTAGCTTCCAGGGACAAGGCTAAATAGTATTTGTGATATGTAACCGTTGAGTGACACAGCGATGGCTGAAGAGCAGATTAAGCGAATATAAACTTCATATGAGTTTCATGTCCATTTATGGAAATAAAAGCTGTGACTCGTGTATAGGTAAGATTTTTAACACGAAATGTTTTAACCTCTCGATTTTTATTAAAAAAACTGCATTTTGTAAATATATTGAAGGCAATCCATAGAAAAGAGAACATTGAGAACTCAAAATCACGAATGGAACGACCCGATATTTTTTTTAAAGTTTTTGTGATTTATTTTCGGTCACTTGCTCACCAGATACAATTACCAGACTTTTTTTATTAGACAATCGAATTATTTTCTACAACATATTTTTTTTTCTTAATTCATAATTATTTTCACTTTTTTAATATGCTGATGATATTAAGGTTACATACAAAGGAGTATTACAATAATAGCAGTGTTGCAATGTGTGTCGGGAGGCGAGGTAGCGGGAGCGTCCCTCGTCGCGCTGCACTCAATCATTCGCTCGTTTCCTAATGTAGCTCTGTCTGCTAATTGACTACCAGCGTCTAAGTATTTGATTTAATTTGTTTATTAATTCGATTATCTATAGTTACTGCTCCTTACTGCACACAATCAGTAGTCGATGATAGATCAATTTAACGATGTTCCAATTGCTTTGTGCCCACTAAACTACACACTATGCAGTAATCTGTCACTCAGTCATATTCAATGACGTTGGTATTGAACAGCTTTAATGAGTTATTGTGTTCAATGTTACGATCGAGGGGCAATCACGGGATTAGAGACGAGTGATCCTACGAACTTAAATATTGAATGAAAGTATTTAATGAAATTCCTGTATTAGCTGCAAACGTTGCTAGGGTTGAAATTTTGACAGACGCTGAAGCTTGGCACGGCCTCAAATGTACTCGTTCCGCGATTAATCTTCTGGAGTTGCAATAGATGTGGTCATCCCTTAGCTAAATCGCTGCGGAAACAGCTTGTGGCATAACTGCCTCAACTGACAGCGCTGGGAATGCACCGACACCGGCTCACAGTTTGGTAAATTTATTTACTTTGCGATTCAAATTAGAATAGGATCGACTTAGCGCCATTTTGTGACGCCATAGCTGTCAATTCAAACCAATTAGGTAGGGTGAGAAAAACAAGATTTTTTAAAAATTAAAATTTATTTACGTAGTTTGAGCGAATAAACCTTAATCACATGTAACAAACAAAATTAATAAAAGAAACAGTATCAGTCCACAAGCACAAACACTCAGTCGCACGACAAAGTACACCAACAACGAAAAATGGCGATTAGCCGACTAGCATCCTCTTTTTTAAATATCGTAGGCATGGCTTCTGGGCCTTTGCGCCATGGGTCCTCTTCACTTTCAGGCGAATTCTTGCCAACAATGAAAATATGAAAGAAAAAAGTATGGTTTTAAAGAAACCTTATTATGTCTTTAATAATTAAAAATTATATTTAGCTAATTTATGCAAAGCATTAAAGTTATTTTTAAATTTGATTTAAGTAAAACTCAATTAAACAAAGTAAAATAAACCGTTATTGATTTGCAAATACCTAAGTTTTTTTTCAACTGTACTTTTAAAATGACATTTGACAGGTAGAGCTCATTGACGTTCCTATTCTTAGTTGAATCGCATAGTATGTAGCGCAATTACAGTAAGAGAATACTCTCTTATTATACAATACAAGGACTGAATATCGGTTATTTTACTATGGGAGTTATACCGGTATAATAACGGTTTTTATTAATTTTCTTTCGTTTTTATTCATATTTACTGAAAAAAATATTGTGGTAAGTATATAAGTTTAGTGTGTATTACTCTTTAAAACTCATATCATGGTATTTCAGTCAGATACGTATTTTGGAAAATAAAAGTTAACCGGTTTCAGTCTTTGGTATAATATGTATAAAATGAGTTGTGTGTTAGCCTTGAACGCGATGAGATGATGGGTGGCGGCGGCGGCTAGAGGGGGCGGGGGGGGCGGAGGGGAGCCATTCATTCTACACTCGACGTTTTCAGATTTCAGTTTACATTCATTCCTCTAAATTCTGAACCATTATTGACTATTTAATTCTTCTTTATTGACTGAAAATATTTTAACTCGCACATAACACATTTTTCTTCGTTATTTGTTTTAAATAGTTGCAATATGTTAAATTATATTAATCATATGGAACCTGTGATCAGTAATAATATTATGCTAGGTGACCGCAGTACTTACAGCCATTACGCTTCGCACGTTTCTCCGCTCCAATATGCCGCTATCGGCGACAGAATAAAACAGCCGCTACCTATGTATAAAAATCTGTAGGCCAAAAATTTAAATAATATAATAATAATAATATTTCTCTATGTACCCAAGATCAACACAGGACACTTATTATAACTAAAATAAATATAAATACATATATCCTGGACAATGTAAGCGGATTAGTTTAATTTGTTGTCGAGTTGTTGTTTTCCCGAAGCATCAATGAATTATTACATTAAGAGCGCTATTAAATATGCCTTAGTATTTACTACGCTGCTTCTAGACCACGGTTTTACTGCGATGGCACTCGACTACGATTTCATTGACGATTTGGTCTTATTCTGTTTAATACAATTTTTCTAGTTTCCTCCTTTTTACAAGAAACAAGTTTGTTCTCACATGGCCATTATCTGAGTGATAACAGAATATCCGATGTAATCTATTATATCGTAACGAGCGGAAGCGAATAAATCGAATGTATCTAAAAATAGTCGATAAATATGAATTGTGAATGTAGGAACGAAGCCAGCGTCGGGATGTCGACACTTGTAGTATTTCTTTAAAGCTTAGCTGCAAACACAAGGTATCAATTACAGCACTGACCTACATTATGTCATAATACAATGTTGCTCTAAGTTTTACAACACCTAGTATAAGATATTTCGACAAAAGCACTAATGCTTTCGGACGGCTTTAGTTTCTACGCGCTACTGGCATCGCTCGGCGCTTGCGATCTTGGCTCGCGGATCAGTAAATCGATTCGGTCTCGTGATCTAACATTCTGCCTCACTAAATGTCGATAGCTATGCTGGGGGGTGAGCACGAACAACTATCGAAAAAGTATTCGTATCGTCGTTCGTACTGTCATTTGTATGAAATTTCAAATAATTTCTCATACAACTGACAGATTGACGATTCGAATACTTTGTAGATAGTCGTTCGTGCTAGGCCCTCTGAGCAACAGATCGCCGGTAGCCGGCTACCGAGAGAGAGCCGATAGCACGCATCGACGCGAATTAGTCTCGGCGCCGTCCTAATATGACAAATACATATGTATGTACAGTGTACACCTTTGTCCTTTGAACAAAGTTTCAGTATTATTTAGAACACAGATTATTTCTGTTTGTTATTTTAGGTGCTCTCTTTGGAACAATGGTTAACATGATTACAAGGGGACACGGATTCGAATCCCGTCGGGTCTGCCAAGGTTGTGTCGGCGACTTCATCAGAGTCATTTTTGACATCTTTTAAATATCCCAAACATTGACGAATTATTTCTCAAGTACTAACCAAATGGTGAAATACTATTTGTAACGAAGATTACATAAAAACGGCTCTTGCGTCCCCTAATCTTACCCAGTTTTCAGTTATGCAAATATCTTTTTTTTTCGAAAGGACACTATTGTTTTTGGCACATATGGCCTTTTAAAACTAACCGGGCTTTTTTGGGCGAGCGCTGAAGCGTTCGCCGTGTGTGGTGCAAATATCGCGAGGTGCAGATTGTATGGGATTATTTCCATTGCCATTGTCAAATTTTTGCAATTAAGCACGTTCGACCAACAGCTAAAGTATGCACATCAAATCACCCATATCGACTGCCGACAGCTTACTTCTGGGACTTCTGGTTATTTTATTCAAATGATATGAAAGTGCCAAGGATCTAATACGACTTTAGTTCGGTATTTTTACTAATTTCGAACATAATCTATAATGTGTATTAATGACAGGGCCGCATTAAGAGTTATAGAGGCCCCTCTTTTGTGGAGGCCCAGGGCCAGTTGCCCCGGATGCCATCCCCTAAATCCGACCCTGTTTAGTGATCTAAGGAGACTCGATCATCAGAGTCAGCGCCACTTACTAGACTCATTTCTAGAACGTCATATTTCTTACAACTGTTAACTCGGTGTGAATGTCTACGACAGATTGCTGTATATAATCAATATATTAAAAGATTTAATATTCACATTAGATATGTGTTTCATATGTATGTACTCGATGTCGAAAATTTTATGTTGTGATTTGCTATGGTTGTTGTGCACGAACAGAATACTGAACAGGTACCTACAGGTTTATATTGTTAGTTCTCAATGCAATGCAATGATATGTTTCGATCGTATTGATTCAGTCCGCGCCCCGCGGCCGTGTTGCTAAGTTGCGATTGTTCGTGTAACGCTGCGGTAACTTCGACACAATGTCTCTTCTAAAATTAACTTAGGCGTGCGACGACGGACGACTTTGAGACTTTCTGTCGGCACCTGCCCGTGCCGCCGCGTGTCATCATATGGTTCCGTTACAGAAACGAGTCATTTGTTTTATATTTTAGTTCAATATTCTAGCATAAAGTTTCCTTGATGGTTGAAGAATAATGATGCTCTACTTCAAACTTTCTGGTTTTTACTTTAGAAGTTCATAAATTAATAAATCGACACTCTAACATTCAGACAACACTTAGAGATTTTTCCATCTGTTAACGATATAGATATATTTTAGCGTAAAGTTTCTATTTTCCACAAAACCGCAATATGTATTCACAAATAAATACTCATTTACAAAACCAGAACCAGCGTAATAAAAATCATTACATATAAGTCAATCAAACACCATTAAATATAACTTCTAGGTGTAATGTTTATTATTTATGTCTTCAAATAAATATCATCATATTGTCCTAAACGAGTATAACATATACAGATAATATTTACAAAAGCTAGATCTAAATAAATAAACTACACGAAGTAAATGTCGGCCGGGACTGGGTATGCGAGAAAACGCAGCGGGAACTGTGGCAGCCGGCGGCTGATCCGCTCGTCGATAAACCACCTGAGGGTAAAGAACATCGTAGCATGCGCAGACTGGTCCCCGCCTGGTGGCAATGACACAACGATTACGATTCGTGACCTACATGAGGTACAGCAGAGTGAGCTGCTTGCCAACTGATAGAGCGACGCTAACTCAATTAGCGAGCACCAATGTCCGACTCGGGTCCTCCGCGGTTCTACAGTCGGGCGGCACACACGTCGCGGTGACATGAACAGGTCTTGGCCCTGGCCCAGATTTATTTCCTTAAACCTACTTGAAAAAATTCACATTCACCCCCCTATAGAGTACTACGCTGACTTTTCTGTAATAAAAAAGCCCTGCTCAAGCACTATGCTCTGGAGAGGCATACCTCTGCTTAAGTAACATTCGGTCAGTAGTTTCAAATTACCGCCGTAAACGTTCCTCCCAAATAAGCACAACTCTAGAGAACGTCACCATAGCAGCACGTTCCAAATATAATGATAAAAGTATTCCGGTTTTGGCGCACATCATTATAGTTGGATCACGAGATGCGTCGCGTTCGCCTCGCACCTCGCCGCGCTGCGCCAGCGCACTCGGATATATATAACCCTCGGGAGTGTGGCTATGCTATGTGATTTTTTGTTTGATTGTTTGCTTGGCGTGTCACGTGACTCGATACCGCCCAACACCGAACGATTTCTAATAACTTGTATGAAGAATTTATACATATAATAAAATAACATCGCTTTCAAATGAAATGCTTAAAGCGTGTTGAAAATATTAAGATCCAGCTCACATAAGTATTCAGACACTTCTTGTTGCAAATTCTTGTACAGTCGCTTATTTGTTTTGCAAAATGGCAGTCGAGGTACGTGATCTGTCACCTAATCACATACTGAGTTTCCCTACGACATCACACTTCTTTCTGAAAACCGTATTTTTGTATGAGATTTTCAATGAAACACTTTTTCTATTCACTTACTTTTAATATTCATACTCGTGTACGATGAGTACATGTGTGAAGTTACATTATTTTCTATAACAATCAATTGCTAAGAGCGACATGTGTCAGTCAGTCAGTAACTCAGTAGCGTTCAGTCGTGAATGTCAATTTCCCGAGCACTAAATGCCGATAATTGCATATGTAACTAGATACAGCTACTTGTGTTACAGCTATTGGATTATCGCGGGTCAATATTCCTGACATTCGTATTAAAAAGAGCTAAAGTCGACCAATGTGCAAACTTTGAAGCTATATCGGTAAATAGTAACAGATTCACATCCGGTGTTGATACTTATTCAGAATGGCGCACGCTCGGCATTTACTTCACTGAATCTTCTGCCATTCGCGTTGTTTCCCGTAATCCAGGACATGATTTCTATTAGGTTTGACTCACAGACTAGTTAGAGATACTGTTTTTTTTAAATAATAATAATAATTAATTAATTAATTAAACCTATTACTGCTATTTTTTCAAATATTACTTATCAAATTTTTTTTTTCTCTATAGAGGTTTTTCAAGGATACATTTCGACTCTAGTACGGACTTTGGTTACTTTGGTCACTAGACACTAATCACATAATATGGTATTTCAAGACGTAACTCAGATTTGAATCTAGTTATAATACTTGACAAACCATTTTGTTATTCATTAGTTCTGAAGAATAGATTTCGACAAGAATAAAGTCAATACCAGAATACTTACCGGCACAAGAATATTATGTTTTTTTTTTCAAATTATTATTGTCTGTTTGTTCACTATGAAGCCGCCTTATTGTATTTGTTTTTTTTAAAGAAAAGCAACCATTGGCACTGGCATTACTGTTTTATATTGATCGCGAAAAATAATATACGAGAAATAAAAATAGAAATGCCACGGCATCATGAGCTCTTTCAATCTCTTTTCTGTTCGTTCTTTTTTACATTATGTATACTAGTATTACAATATCTAGTGTGGCCGGTGTTCAATAATGAACCATAGTATGAATTATAATATAAAATGTTGTTATCTGTGTACACACACACACAGATAATGTATTTACTGTAGCTAACGGACCATGTAAAGCGCTGCACGCGTAGTGATTTTTTATTATAATAGTAAGCATTCGCTTTGAGCTAGAATATAAGAACTATACAATATTGCGCTCTGTGAATGCGGTACTTTTAAATATTTCGAGAACTGTTCGACCTTCGTATTATTTTTTCATTTACAAAATATATTCTAATGACGTCTTGCAATACGTTAAACGAGTTACGCATCTCATTATGTGTCCGAACGTGAATAACAGATAATTTGGTGTTCATTTGTTTAATAAACATCATACAATTACTAATGTATCTAAGATAGTATTATTCATGAAAATGTATGCTAATTCGATGGTGTTCGGACCAGAAACTGAATGCTAGTTCGGTGGTGTTTGGACCGGAAAGAATGCGTGGAATTGATGTCAGCTGCTCCTATCTGCCTGTTTTAAATAAATAGTATGATATTCTTTATAAAGATGACTATCTAGAGTGATACAATATATTATGTAGTTGTATTGTGCTCGTGAGATTCGATATATAGAATTGTTACACACGGTGTAATGGACGCTAGAGGTAGTGTCGAGTGAAGTGCGAGCTCACTTATGATTAATATATGCAGTAATGGAAAGTAGTATGTTAGAGTGCACAGAAGCGATAGTGAGTTAGTTAAGCCGGTAGAGCGACGCTAACCGATAGTTCTGCTGGCACCCACAAGTAGTGCTAGGTGGCATTTCACGCGCAATAATAATTAAGTAACGCAGGTCGAGGACAGCAGGTCAACCGCATCATTTTGTAGTATTCGTTATGACGCATAGAAATATTTCTGTAATATACATGTAACTTACGAAGTTAATTTAGTTATACCGACAGAATATCGGCACGGGAGCCGATGGTGGCGGTCACATTGTTAGGGCTTGGCACGGTCGCTACGTGGAAGCTGTCGCTATTTTTGCGGCGTAATATATTTTAAGGTCACCGATGCTGGACCGCCTGCGCGGCACACCTTGTGACGCTGGCACGGCTTGACTACTCCCAATTCAAATTTTCTTGTGAAATCCCATGCAAGAAAAATGTCATGCACCTATCACATTACCCTATAAACCAAAGGAGATTAAGCTCAGTTATCAGATAGTACGTTTGATACCATTATCACATTGTGTTCAGTGCAAATATCGAACAACTTCATTCATTTCTTCTTCATTAGAATTTAGAATACTTCATTAGAATCAAACTTCTTATCTTTTCTCTCGATTCTCAGTTAACCCGGCCAATCGTTGAAATTATCAATAGCGGAGTTTAGAAAGACAAACATTCCAGTCATCTCTCGCTACAAAATGATTTGATTCCAATGAAGAAAAGAGCGTGGTATTATTCAGCGTCGCAAACTCGTGGCCCGACGGCGAGCCAACGTGCGACACCGACCCGACGCGCGACACCGACCCGACGCAGAACTCAGTCGCGAACCTGAATCTAATTGCTTTCACACACACAACTCGCCCACATACTGCAGGTTTGGACGAATCGACTTGTTCAATGTATTTATTACGTTTTTACTCATATGTTTTATAAGTAAAAACGATTTTACTTTGAGCTTATTTAGTCCAGATATTCTATACTCAGGGATCATAATAACGATTGTGTTGTCAGGTTGGATTAGTAATAACGTAAAATATCATAATATTCTCAATGAATCTAAATCTAACAGTAGTCCTCTCATATAAAGAGGTTGCTAACTCAGTTTTTTGAGAGTATTTATAACAGCGAGAACCCGAAATTAAATTCGAGGGGGGCAGCGGCATAATATAATTATGTAGCTAGAGGAACTGAGTATTGGAGACTTAAAGTATTTTCCCGGATTCCGGCCGAGGCGGTGTAACACCAATCTGCTCAACTTGATGGCACAATTGGTGCCAGCGGTATAACGTGGATGGCAGGTCGATGTTGTCTACTTCGATTTTAAAAAGGCGTTTGATACTGTCAACAATAACATTTTATTAAGCAAATTTGCAGAAGTAGTCTGAATTCCAAAACTGATACAATTCTTTGACCGTACATGAAAAATAGACAGCAGTTCGTTGAGTATAATGGCTATGGGTCTAATTCAAACGTTCAGGTGTGTGCCAGATCAGTAATCTTGAACTTCTACATTTTATCTAAGGACCTCCGATATAGTTTGCAGATGATCTAAAAATATTCCATCAAATAAGAGATCGCACTCCTTCAGGATGATATAAATAGGGTTAAGGAATGGTGCGTCAAAAACGGGCTTCACTTTAATACAGCAAAGTGTTCCGTATTAAGTTTCAGCCGCGCTATTTCACCTCGTGTATAATTATAAAATAGGTACAGACACGCTGCAGCGGGTGACACAAGTACGGGACTTAGGGAGTGCTCTTCACGCCTGACATGATGTTTCGGGATCATATTACAGAAATATACAAAATAGCACATAGGAATCTTGGGTTTGTCTTAAAGCAAACTAAAGATTTTAATAATACTGCGGCCATAAAATTCATGCCTATGTAATTCATTGGTAAGGAGTTATATGAAACATAACTCAATTATTTGGGCTCCCTAGGAGCACAAGTATAGGATCATGTTAGAACGTGTCCAAAACAAATTTATGCAACACTTCTTCCTGAAATTATATGGAATGTAGGTACTCCTGTTCTAGGTATGGTGGGCTATACTGAGTTAAAAGTGCGCACGTTAGTAATGTACAATTGTATTGCGTGAAAGTTCTCATAACCCGGAATTGTTTGAGTTATGAATTTGTATGTGTCAGGGCGGTATGTGTGGAGGCGCGTTCACCCACCACAACAATTGTTACCACCAACTAGAACGAATTCATTAGGAAAAGCACTCATAAGTAGATCTATTTCTTTTATTTTATTACCATAAACACATCCACTCTGTCACAAACTTAATTTATGACAGAGTGGATGTGTTTATGGTACTATTGAGTGAGCCCGCAAGTTCATGTCGTTTTATGTATTGTAACATATATGTAATTAATTGTAGTAATAGATGAGATGAGACATTTTATGGTTTAGGTTTTATATTTTTTTATATTGGGTGTTCGATTGTGTTGTAATATATAAGTTGCTTGTCGTTGGTTCTGCTGTAAATGCAGGTGAAGTTTAGCTTAATAAATATATTGTATATATATAACTTTTAACTCATAACAATTACTACTAATTAACTTAAATAAACATAGTTAATTAATACGCGATTCAGTTTTAGTCAGTTCTTAGGTTTAAAAGGAAAATCTATACATATAATAAATTAAAAATAATCGTTTCGCCACTTCTTACGGCAGCACCTAGTAGGTATACCGTACATTGTGTCACGGTTGCGGTACAGCAGCGTCTATCGTAGTCAGTTCATTGATTGACGTTAGAGAGAATATTCAATATTCAATTTCGCTTCTACCGCAGTCGCAATTGTTCCAGCGGTTCATATAGGGTACTCACTCGTATTGGGATTGAAACAGCTGCGATATTTCCATTCAAGAATATAGAAGAAACTTCCTTATATATTGTTCGCACAAGTACAAGAAGGGTTAGTGACCTCGTTTCGCTCAGTCAATATAATATGTGGGTCAACTTGTCTGCGGGCCGCGCTGCTCGACGGGGGCTGCGTCTGCCCTCTACGCACTACACACGTAGGTACAACCTGCGCCGCGTATCGCTTCCAATCAATCCTACTCCACGCCACTCCACTATTTACACAAAGAAAATTTGTTAAATATTATTATTATTACTTTTTATATATACCGTCCATAGCCGTCACTCTCTCTAATAAACTCATATACATCACGCCTCTTTCATGGGCGGAATTTCATATGCTCCAATCCTTGCATACAATATCTTTAGCCTCTTCCACCTTCTTTCATGCTTTCATAAATGCTCTCAATTAGATGATCGTTTATGAAATTTGCTCTTTGAATCCTACTATGTATAATAAGGGAGTGATAACTATAATAATATAACTACATTTTCTCTGTGCTCTGCGGGTCTCAGGTACAACGAGTAGCAGGGCGGCCGCAGCGGTACGCAATTCGAACTCGGAAGTTTAGCTCACATCTCGCGTAGCGTTTGATCATTTTAGCTTCATTGTCTGTGTTTGATCACTTTCAAGCCGTGTTTGTGCTAGGAATAGACCGCAGCGTAACCCTGGAACTCGCTGCACTGCCCTGGAATCCCGCAGATAAACGAAATACCGCCGCGCGCCGAGTCTACGCTTCGGATCCATTACGGTTTATCAATAAAATGTCAGATAACCACCAAGAGTTGCTATTAGGCTGTGTCCACATATCACGAAGTAAATTCCCGTCAACAATTGCTGCACATCTCATACCGTTAGATCTTTAATGCGATTTTGGTGCTTTTTGAAATTAAAATAAAATGTAAAATTAGATTTTAAATGATATAACCTTGGAGCAGTGTTGATTTAAATAAAATAACCTTTACCGGATTAAAACGCGATTTATTATTTATGAAATCTGTCGTTTGTTAATCACTACGTATTGTTGATACCTTAACTAATGATATTATTATGTTTGTTGCAGGTGAGCTGTCGATTTCTCTGTCGTTGCGTCAATCGAAGCCGGTGAGTGTTCCCTCCGGCCGCACTCGAGACACCTTCCGTTCCCCCCCTCCCGGCCCCGACGTATCCCGAATGCCCGCGACCTGCGCACGAGCTGTAGATTTCCAGAGTCAAGTAGGCAACATATGCCACGGCATCCTGTCCTACGACTAAAACTAATATATTCATTGCCATAAAAATTAAAACGATTTAAACGTGGAAACTTGCGCCGTGAATTATAATAACGGTAGTGATGTGAGAGGCCAAGGTCAGCAGTTCACGTTACGCGGTCGCAGCTCCACAAACAAACTAACATACTTAGTGGATAACAGCTGGTGTACAATGTGTTATATAATATTTTTTTGGAACCAAAATTTCTTTCAAATTATTAATGATCAGTTTAACTTGGTAAAAAGTGACTCTTTCACTGTCATGTGCCAATAACGTATTGACGATAAACAACAATAATCGGTAGGTAACAAATTCCTTTGTGGGTTTCTAATATTTAAGATCAATGGATCGGGATTTATTTAATATTAATTAACGAATGAGCAATAAAATAAACTGAATGTAATTTAATTGCAGTTGAAATAGTTCCAAACGGAAACGGCAAAGATTATATACCTATAGCACGCGCGACTCCAGACTCCATACTATCCAGAGAGCGCTTAGTCACGACGCGTGCGCGGTCTGTCCGCGCCTGCCAGAAGAGCTCACGTTGTTCGCCTCTAATTAATTATTGAAAAGCAATTTATAATTATATTTACCACCTTGATCCCACGCAACAGTTGTGGACGTCAATTTCTGGTCTTTCTAAACAAGCAACACTTTGAACTCCCTCAGGCGAGAGGACCGAGGCCCGGTGCCACCGTCTTTTTATATTAATGTAATCGGCTCGGACTACTTCGCTTTACCTGAGCGAATGGGAGCTGTATTGATCTCGCTAGACCCCATTTTTGGAACGATGCCAAAAATCTACCCCAATTGATATCGGGGAGATGTATTGCTAGTGCAGAACGTCTCACGACTTACAATAAACACTACCTAATTATTGTTAAAGCTATATTCTACACGGTCAGTTTCCTTCCAAATTATTTGGCTAAAAACGAGTTCTTGAGATAACATCATGGAAAATAAGCTCCTTATTTGTTATACGTATTTGAATTAAATACATGGCGGTTATTTTTAATGTTCACATTTAATAATATTTCTTACTTTAACATATGTACATATATACATATTATATAGGTACCTATAATTATAATTAAGTAAAATTAACGTAAAAAGTAAGGTTAAAATTGTTTCGCCAATATCTTAATTACACGTTGAAGATCGATCCGCGTTACACAATAATTCAATGGCAATATGAGTCAATCGAAATATTATATAAAACAAAGTGCGTCTGTCCGTTCGCGGTAAACTCAAAAACTACGTAACGGATTATACATATTTATTATTTGTAAGTTGGTTAAAATATCACGATATAATTAATTTTTGGAAGTATCGGATAAAGTATATCCAAATATCCAAAAATGTTTCAGATAAAAGTTTCGGTGTTTGAGAAGGTTGTCGATTTGTTAGTGTCTATACACTTACACACAGTGACACCTTGTGGATTACTCGCTGAGCACTGTCGAATGTCCATGAGCTAGTATATTATTTTTACTGAATTAACTGAGAAAAGAAGAGCAGCGTAGTCAGTGTATAATATAATAGTACAATAATCTAATTCTAGATTACTTGGTGGTATTTTTATGTTAGATATCGGCAGACGAGCATGAGGTTCACTTGATAGTAGGTGATGATACCTCAGCCACAGAACATCAGTCAATGATGCGCTGTCGACCTACATTTTACTTCGAGCATTCGGAAATCCATAGACTGAAACCGATTTCACGGTTTTTCCATCTATGAACGGTGGTTCGTTACCCGGTCGGAATTTCGATATTCCTCCCACCCGACCAATGCCCGAAGTTACCAGACGTGGGGAAAACATGTTTACATAAAATTATAAACATGTTGTCCCGGTGGGATTCGAACCCACGACCCATACATGCGCACGGCAGGTGTTCTACCGAATGCGCCAAAGAGCCCGTCAAAACCGTTTATGTACAACAAGAACATGGTTACTATATACCTTGAGGAATTCGAGTGACGAGTGTATTTTTTTATGAACTGTCATGACTCGCGATGCAACGTAACTAATCCTGACACATTCCTGAGGCTATCTTCAAGGTAGCTTTTAAAGAGTTTTAACTGCGTTCTTATATCTACCAATAGTTTGAGGCGTTTCGGTGAATGTCAGTCACATTCGAATGTATGAAACTGTCGTAGTTGTTGTAGTCTACACTTATTGTTACATTAACTAGTACAATAAACATGTCTGAGTCCTACGACCTATGTCGAAAATTGAATTGTTTACTGAGCCTTCTAAATATATTATGTAGGTACTCGTGTAACACGTGGAGCGCTCTAATTAGTTCACCTGCGGCGTAGGTGTTGTATGCGAGCTATTGATTGAGGAAACTTGTCTTGTTCCATGAAAATATCTGGCCAACTCGCTGTGAGAGGGAAGAGCTCTCCGAAACGCAAAGCGAATGTAAGTTTAGACAACTTTCAAAGTGTGTGAGTGAAACGTCTCCCTCGATGGAATATTAATTACCCGTGATTAACTTCTTCGAACGATATAATGTTGACACGAGTGAGCTTAATGAATAAATATTTATGTAATATGCCCTTGTAGTTTGTACGTCTCGTAAGGTTAACAATTAACATCGACTCGTTGCACTCGTGACGCCCCGCGTGTCCTGTCACATTGGCGCCTGGCTGTATTAAGGTAGCGTTCGGTTCTTAGCGGCAGCTTTCCAATGTCAGCGATGCTACCGCGACATCGCCACTCTTTCCGGAGTCTTTGTTATGTTATATTACTATACGTTTTTATGTTGTGTTAGTACGATATGTCGGAAAATTTATCCGCATTTTTGAAACTTATCCAGCCACTATTGGAGGATGAAGACGAAGATTATATTATTATTTTGTTATCACTATTATTATTATTTTTCAAATATATTTTTTTTCTTCCCAAAAGGGGTTATCTCTAGACTATAGTGCGAACCTTAGTCAAGCACAATAGCTGGTGTTGTTAGTTCTGTGGATAAAAACTTTCTTACAATTCGACATGTATTAAGTATAACTGCCTTCTGAAGGATGATGTATGTGAGTGGATGAATGTCTAAGATTTTGAGGCTTGTGTGTAGTGTATAGGGAATTACGCCAGTGGATGAGATGACAATTGGTATGGTTTTCACCTCTTTAACCTTCCATTGATTCTTAATTTCAATGGCTAGGTCGGTGTATTTGGTAATTTTTTCAGTGTGTGTGGATGAAAGATTATGAGTGTTGGGTATTGCTACATCTATTAAATAAACTGTTTGGTTTTTTTTGTCATGAAATGTTATGTCTGGTCTATTGTAATGTATTGTTTTGTCAGTAATAATAGCTCTTTTTTAGAAAAGAGCCTTAACTAAATTATATGCATTTTATAGAACGAGTATAGTAGTTTATTTTCCCAGTTAAAGTTTTTTTTTTTTTGTGGGAAAAGAGAAAAAAATGATGAATAACATTTTGTTAAATAAGAAGTCAAGGTAGCAAAAACTAAACGAAAAACATTGGCATTTTCAGTAGAATATTACTCATGAATATGAATGTTTGCTGGATGCTTAAAAACTAACAATAAATTATAATATATTTTTTCATTTTATTTAAGAAAACATAATCTTTAGTTTTTACATTTTTTACTTGGCAACATTTAAACAATGCTCGCGTCGCTGACAACTGTCATCTGCGATCTGTCAAAGTCATCTTACGTATCTGTGTGGCGTTTGTTATTGGCTTCGATCAACATACTATGTCAATGGTTATTGGTTCACTCAATTGCACACTTGTAGTATATTTTGCAAATACGTGCATAGGAAATTTCTTAATAATAAGGAGCACAATCCTATGCAAGTATTTTATACTTCTAAAGTATTTTCTTGCAAATACGATTGTGGTTCTTATCTCTAAGAGAGTAGGGATCGTTTTCCTATGCAAGTATTTTATACTTTTAAAGTATTTTCTTGCAGATGCGATTGTGCTCATTATTTGTATGGCGTTACGGGTCGTTTTCCTATGCAAGTATTTTATACTTTTAAAGTATTTTCTTGCAAATACGATTGTGGTTCTTATCTCTAAGAGAGTAGGGATCGTTTTCCTATGCAAGTATTTTTTACTATAGCGAATTCGGAGCTCTATGAAAGTATTATGAAACCTGGTTTTCGACCCTGGTTTTTTTACGGACTCGTACCCCGGTATCGAATTTTGGAAGTATATCTCATCGCTACTAAGCAGTGAGCCCCGCGCCCCCGCGCCCCCGTCGCGGTTGCTAAGAACCTTTGTATTGTACAGCCGGACGTAAAGTGACGAGTGACAGGTCACATGACGCCCGCTCGTGCGTAGCCCCCTTGCGACAGGGAGAGCCGCGGTCGATTGATTTGAGTTTTAATAATATGTCTTTAATGACCATCTGTTATAATACAAAACATTTACTTTTGTCTAACAAAACATCTAATATCTCTTATATTTAAATAAAATACTGTATACCGGATTAAAACGCGATTTATTATTTAAATTATTTATCTCGACGTTTCGGATGCTTTTCAGCAACCGTGGTCGCGGGAGACTGAAAGATGACAGTTGTCTTATATTTGAAATGTCACAAAGTTGCCATATTTAATTCAATTAAATTAAAAAATAATCTATTAATTTAGGTAACACAATGTACATCTATGAACGTCATTAAAAAAATAATACATATTAAATTACTAATATTACTAATATTAAATGCTTCTAATTTTACATTTACTACCAGTTCACAAATCAAGGGCGTAGAGCGGACGAGAAGAACTGGCAAGAAACTCGCGTTTTAATTCGGTATACAGTATTTTATTTAAATGTGTGATACTCGCGTTAATAAAAGACAATATTATCTCTTATATTACTTATATTTACACCATCATTTCTATATCTCCAGAAATACAACATTTTGTTATTTAAACTTAACGCAGATGACAGTACGATCGTAGAAAGATATTTGTCCAGTGCTAGAGCTTCGAAGGATGTTTTAAAATCCGAAAGAGAGGCCATGGTTGAGAGAGTTAACCTGACTTTAGAGGCAGTCTCCGATTGGGGCGATGCCAATCTAGTCAGGTTCAATGCCACCAAAACGCAGGCATGTCTCTTCTCTACTAAACGGAGTCCTCTTGATTTAACTCCATCATTCCGCGATGTGCCGATAAAAATCACCGACCGTCTTGAGTTGTTGGGCGTTACATTGGCGTCGGATCTCAACTTCGGACGGTTTATCCAGACTAAGGCTCAGTTGGCAGGTAAAAAGCTTGGCATTTTGGCCAAGGTCAGACAGTACTTCACACCGGGACAACTTCTTAATCTGTACCAAGCTCAAGTCCGATCGTGTGTGGAGTACTGCAGCCATCCTTGGGCAGGCGCTGCCAAATGCCATCTCGGAGCCTTGGATGTGATGGAGAGGCGTGCTAAACGACTAATAAATGACCCAGAGCAATTTGATTCGCGACTACTCAGTCTCGAACACCGCCGCACGGTTGCACGCCTCTCGGTTTTCTATCGGTTACATTTTGGAGAATGTTCATTGGAGCTACACAACCTCATCCCATCGTCTCCATTCCACTCTCGCACATCCAGACGAACTGCAGGACTCCATCCATTTGTTGTGGACATTCCCCGAATCCGCACAGTTCGCTTCGCATCCTCATTCCTAATTAAAACTGCGAAAGAATGGAATTCCCTACCAGCTTCTGTCTTTCCGGACCACTATAACTTGGGTATCTTTAAGGCTAGGGTGAATAGGCTTCTTCTAGACAGACGTGCCTTTCCTTAGATCGCATCACCACTTACCATCAGGTGGGATCGCGGTCAAACGTCTGTCTATTCCGCATAAAAAAAAAAAAAAAAAAAACTTAAATCAACCAATTTAAAAATATATTCACAAGAATGTTTTAAGAAAACATATAAATCTTTGGTTTTAATTTTACAATTGTTTTCTGAAATATGGAGGAAAATGTTCTAGGAAAATTTTAGCGCGTGCGCGGTTCCGAGAGATTTACTAATTGTTCACTACGGGAAAATACTTAAATCCCCGAAGACATGCTAGATATAAATACATTGTTTTTGACGGGCTCGCTGGCGCGTCCGGTAAAACACCTGCCGTGCGCATCTATGGGTCGTTGGTTTGAATCCCACCGGGACGAAATGTTTATAATTTTCTGTAAGCGTGTCTTTCACACGTCTGTTAGCTTCGGGCATTGAACGGGTGGGAGGAATATCGAAATTCCGATCGGGTAATGTCTATGAATTTACGAATGCTCGAAGTGGTCGATGGCGCATCATTGATTGATGTTCTGTGGCTGATGTATCTTCATACAGATATTCGATTTAAAATTAAACATTTTATCTGTAAGTTTGAGTGAAAGCGGCGGCGGCGGGACAGCTGAGACCCGTCGCATCGAATATTCGCAGTTGTTTTTGCAGGTCGCAGCACTACACTCGAAGCAGGTATATAGAGAGCCTTTTGTCGACATTTTCCCAAGTTGAAATTGTTATCGTAGGACTTGTAATCACTCGGCGGCTTTCGAAGAGCCGATGGGGGCCGATAGAACACGACCGCCGCCGGTCTGGCCCCACCCTCTTCCACGCGCTCTGACGTTGTTCTCCTTATAATTTTACCTTTTTATTACCAACCTATCAGCGGCTGTGAGGATAATAGCAAATGAGATCTAACTGTAATGAATGCAACCACTTATGCAACTGTTAGCGCTCAGTGTAACGACATTGATATCAGCGCGCGCACTGAAGTAATGCAACATTAAGCCCCACGTCGGTCTACAAATTACTCAATTATACCATCTCCACAACATTAATATTTAATTATAATGAATAAAGTGCAAATGAGGTCATATATAATAATTATCATAATATTATAAAAAATAATTTAACTTTCAAGGCAAGTGGCCGTTCGTCTTTGACAGGGAGCTGGCGTTGCAAACTGATTTTATTTCTGCTTTATTCAAATTACCTCATATTTCAGTTAATTTAATAAAGTTATTTCTTCTTCAAAAGTAAGAATTATTTATTGAAAAGCCTATGAAAAGTTTCTTCGTAGCTGGGATTTTCGAAGTGTATATCTGGGGGCACGGCAGTGCCCCCGCCAAGTCGAGCAAAAAGCGGCACGGCCGTACTATCCTTTTCTCGAAGTATGTAGTTCGGGCCATTTTTGACTCCCTATAACTTCGTTGTGGATAAAACTAGAAGCAGGCATTGTATAAACTCGGTATATTTAATAATTTCAATAAATTTAAAACAGTAGTTTAAGAATTATAACTAGTCAAAAATTGTTAATTTGTCACTCACTCACTCACTCACTCACTGACTGACCGATCATCAAAACTCTAAGGCACTTCTAGCAGACATAGAAACTTCAAATTTAGAATACAATTAGTGTTTAGTGTATAAATCAAGGAAAAACTAAAATATTTTGACATTTCGGTCCAGTTTTCTAGATATACAAGCTTTACAGTATTTCTGTATGTAACGAATAACTTTCCTTTTACCATTCGAAAGCTACATCTTTACTGAGTAATATAGGCTATATTTATTACTAGAAAAAAATAGAGATCCTTAGAAATCCCTACTAAAAACAAACCAAGGTGTAAAAAAAATAGCCATAAAATGTCTTTCATCGCATGTGCTGTGGAAAGTATTAATAATAGAACAAAAAAGTTCCACAATATTATAGAACATATCAAAATCTACAAAAAAAAAATGGTAACTACGTTTAACATTAAAAGTTGATAAAAATGCCAATCAAAGTCAGACTATGTAATCCATAGCTTTGTATTAATTCTTGTCCAAATAAACTAAGAAAAGGACTATCTACAAAAAGAAATGCGATACTATGCGATACTATGTATATTTGTCCATAATCGATTCCCGCTGATCGAGAGATTCCCGCTGGCCGCTTGCGTACCGTCGCGCACACACGTCCGTATTAAGGTGTTTTGCTCTTTTTATAAGATCTGATAACTTTTTTACAGTGAAAGTAATATGTACTTACTCGTCTTGGTTACTCGTTACTTTACATAAAAAAGGTTTTTGTGGGATCCTAATAATAACCAAACGATTCGAGCTATTTCAATGAAATTGTACTCTTGTACCGACTATTTGCTTACACGTTCACGAGACTGCTCAAACATAGTAAAAACCGTTAAATAAGAGATTATAAATGATAATGCGCAATGATAGATAATACTAAAAGTTTTAAAATATGATTACGGATATGGTTGGTTGTAGGAAAGCGAGGTGTCCGGCGACTCCCGCCAATTCGGCCCAGTGCAGAGTGACAAACACAACATATTTTTAAAGAAATTCGATGATGTCATTTAGTAATGTTAGGATATTGTTAGATTTTATCCATTGCTCTTCTCGATTTAAAACTAAACGACTCTCGAAAAGTTTAAAGAAAAATAAATAATGTCATGAAATATCGAACAAAAATAGTTCAGAAAAATAGGGAATGTGAATAACTGACACAGATTTAAGATTGGGTTCGCGATTTATATTATTAATCGTTCGTCCGCACTCGCAGTGCCACGCGGGCTGCGGCGCGTGGCAGCGTGCGGCGACGTGCGGCGACGTGCGACGACGTGCGGCGACATGCGGCGACGTGCGAAGGCGTCCTTCTGTAAACTGAAGACATGCCCTCACGAAAATGAGCAAATTTCAGCACACCGTCTGTATTATAAACTTTTTATTTTTGTTTCCATACAAGTAATAAAAAATCTGTTTACCTCTATACAATATACAAATATATTTGTATCTATATACTAATATTATAAAGATAAAGAGGTAATGTTTGTGAGTTTGTGAGGTTGTAGGGGGTAAGCTCTGGACCTACTGAACCGATTTTAAAACTTATTTCGTCAATAGAAAACTACATTTTTTGAGCGTATTGCTTGTCTCGTCCGAAGACTTTTAGCCTAGAAAGACTGATCGTGACTGGAAAGTTGGAAAGCAAAAGACCGAGAGAACGGAACCGAACAACTATAGATGCCCAGAAATATTGTGCTCCACCAAGCGGCAAGCAATACACGTGTCTTGTCTTATTGGAAATAACGATTCAACCCAAATGCAACCACCGCGGCAATAAGTGGGGTATTTTGTCATACTGTAAATACTCGTATATATACTTAATTTTGTGAATGGCAGTAATACTTATAAGGAAATATCGATTTGCAGATTGAATATTCGGATTAGGCTTTTTTTGAGATTTTCTCGACAAATAATTTATATGTTGATTCTATACATCTCTATAGGTATATACATTTTTGAATACTAAATGCAATACCAGTTCTTCCCTCGACAAAGTTGACGTTGCGCAATAGTTTTCGGTCGCCAGCGGGGCCTTCATCTCCATTCCTTATATAAAGCAAATAAATAAATAATTTTCAATTGTGGAAGCGCTGACAAACTTCGGGCCATCGTAATTGTTCTGTGCATTCGTCCACAAATAATTTCGTACTTGTATTTATGTAGACGTAATAAAATCTAATTCTGTGGCCGCGTGTTGCCAACTGTTTTTATAATTTTATTGCTCGCATCCACTGCACTCGTATTTTGTCTTTCAAATATGCATTGTATCATGTATGACAACAACACATTTCGTCGTCTAGGATATAATTTATGGTTCCTACATATACAGAAGAAGGTGACGATGCAGAAGGTTACACGATTTCTCGAATCAAAAACTGAAAAGCCGACAGAGTCGAGAGAGGAGTAACTAGTTCGGGAGGTGCCGTAACCAGTGTGTGAGCGTGGCGTGCAGGTGTCGGTGTGTGTGCACACAGCTCTTAGTTTCACTTGATTGCTCGTGAATATGCAATTGCGTCTGTATTCAATAGTCCTTATCTCATTGTTGCGAGTTCACTTCGCTCGGATAATTCACATTGGTAATCATCGGCATTAGTAATAGAGCCTCAACAGTTTAATCGTGCCTTTGATTAAGCATTCACATGAAGTGAATTATTACGCGATAGAGAATTACTGTACACTTTGGACGATATTTCTTCTATATCCCTTAGAATCTAAAAGAACGTTCTTCTTTTCTTTCTGTTAGTTCTGTCTGTTCTTCTCTGTCTATTATTTATTTCTTAGCTCATTTGTTCGTTGTCCTCTGAATTTTTAGGCTTATTTGTTCTGAGAAGCTTAACTAGAGTTAGAACTTACTACTTGCGCATGTTTTGTAAGCAAAATGATATATTATTATTAAAAAATGATAATATTTATTATTTGTTAAACTTTTTACTAGGAAAAAAGCCCGCGACTTCTTTCAGGTAGGCTTCATCTTAAGATGAGCCTTCTTTATATGGGATATCCACTACCCTATATATGTATTTATTTAATGTCAAAGGTTCGCAGTGTCTTGTGTTTGCAAACCGTTTCATCTGAACTAATATTATAAACTAGCTGATGCCCGCGACTTCGTTCGCGTGGGGATCACTTTATGCTGAACTTTTGAGCAAGCTTTCTTCATATTATATATCCTCCATCCTCTGTACTTGGTGATTTCTTTTCGGAAAGAGCTATCAGAGTAGTCATTGACGGTTGCTTTTGCATCATATTATCGACATGTTTAATGGTGGTTGAGGTTGGGGTTCAAATGATGATTTGAAATTCAAAAGAAATACCATAGTAATTGAAACAATGAACCTGACTTTAAAGAAACTTTAGGGAGATGCATATCAATCAAATCTAAATACGAATAAAATGAAGGTATGGAGAATTGCAAGGTAAAATGAATGAAAAAAATAGTATGGCCATGTTGGCCAATTACTTATTTTTTTATAAATTTAATTAGTGTGGAAGATACTATATCCACCTTGATATTTATTTCATTTAATTGATCACTTTTAATTTCAGATATTTTTATTTAATTCCCTTGGAACGGAAAGGATTGATGAAAATGCGAAATAAACGATCTCATAAGAAATACATTTTTATATAATAGAATAGTTTGATAATACATTTTCTATTTTCAATATTAGTTCTTTTAAAAATATAAAAATAAAATACAAAAAAATATTTCCCTGAGTGATGATTCGAACTCCCATCTGAAGTTACGTAGTAGGACCGTATATCCACTATGCCACGAACACATATCGAAAATGGCGAAATTATTTCATTTACATATCAAACTGTGATTGACATCTAACAATTCCAAAAAATTCAACGTGAGTCAGTTTTCATTGCAATTTGTTGAAATGGTGCCTTTAAAATAATATTTAAATGATGATTACTTTTTTCCGACAACCGATTTCGATGAAACAAAGCCTATATGTTGCCCCGGACTTTGCTTAATATATTTGTATAAATTACACGAAAATCGGTTCAGTATCTTCGGAGATTAGCGTGAACAAACAGACAGACGGACAGACAGACAGACAAGAATCTTAAAAATTGCATTTATGCATTCTGCTACCCTTCTTTTATCAGCCCTCTTAATTTCTGATAAAAATATTTAGTGAAGCGTAATTTCGATCCTACTCTTTTATTATATGTATATATATATAATATATATAATAATATATATAGATGACAATGTTTAACTCACGATATTTCACCTTTTTGGCGGAAATACAGATTCTGAGAAATCTAGTCTAACTATGAAGGAGAAGAAACGTTTCGTTTGACTACGCGAAGAGTCGATGACGGCGACGTAAGGATAACAACCTCAGCTCTCCAAAATGCACTGTCAACGCCTAAACCGATCATAACGAAATTTTGTATGGGTATTATTTGAACTAGATTGACACATATTCTAACCTTATCCAAAACTTCTAAAAAGGTTTTCACGAAGATATAAAACCGTATTCTATATATAATTAATAATAGTACATTAGCGCTCAACCGGGGTTCCCTTTCCGTAAAGGTTTGCGACACGCCTGACAATATCTTCTTATATATATAAAAGAGATTCCCACCTATATAGATACTCATCACGATATCTCTGGAACCATAAGGCGTAGCAACTTGAAATATGGTAGGAATATTCCTTTCGCCGAGTAGAGGTCAGCTAAGAACGGATTTTACGAAATTCAACCCAATTTGCGGGGGCAATTGCCATATATGGCACTCACACTCAGAGGCTCAAGCATGAACAACTTGCAAAAGACTATACATTTTCAAATGATTTTTCATATTATTAATGTATAGGGCCTTTAGGCAAGAGTTTCCAGAGAGCATGAAGCGCGTTGGGTTCGAGCAACATAAAATCGTACCTTCCATTCTTTATTTGATTATTGGTATCTTAGTAGACTAAGGTCAAATTAATTATCAATCGAGGCCTTCTTCTCGTCCGTTCTACGCCGTTGATTTGAGAACTGGCAGTAAATGTAAAATTAGAAGCATTTAATATGTATTTTTTTATTGACGTTCATACGAGTAAGTGTATTGTTACCTAAATGAATAAATGATTTTGATTTTGAATTTTTTGATTTTGGTCATTTTCGCGGACTTGGCAATAAAGGTAATTAGAAAATACCGTTTTTCCTTTTTTGTAGTCAGGTCACACTACTTTTTTATCTTTATTTCCTAAACAAAAAAAATAATTCGATACTCTTATTGGGGAAAATACTGTATCCGCCTCGATAGTCGATAGATCGTTTGACCCATAGTTTTATTTCCTTTTTTTATTCTTTATTTATCCTGACGTCAATCAAAATCAAACTCCCGCGGTCAATCGACAATGGATAATAATTGTGAGCATTTAGCTAGAGCACAGATGTGTGGAAAGTGCCGAACGACGCGCGCGCACGCTCGCACACACTCGCACGTTCTCACGCATGCGCACGCTGCTCTATCATAGTGTCACTTATGTGATATAGAGGCCAACATCAATTAAACTTCAATTAATGTGAGCTAACGTGTCACCGACATGTTTCTCCGCGATACAAATGTTTTACTCACTTTCGAGGTAGGTACTTACGTTATTAAAATTAACGTATTTTTATGTACAATTGCGCAATGGGTACAGCTCGGGTTTCCTTTCAGTTTAAGTAAGCATCAAACGTGGTTCATGATGATACAATAGATTTAGATACCCTCACGCCTTTCATATTAAAATCGATTTACAGCAGTAGGACTGCACCTGGGTAATGGCTTTTGAGTTTCGTTTACTTAGTTTTAGATCGTATAAAAGTATTAATAAGTGAACTATATCGTACAAGCAATCTCTTCACTACAAATATTTTCAGGGATTTAATTGTAAATTAATCGACAAGAGCTAGTTTCAAATGTATAGAATTAATACTTCTGCTCTAATCCTACTATGTAGGGTCGGCACATCATGGGGCTTTTCCGTCCTTCCTTCTACCGGCCAACATCTCGGTATAGTACCTATAGTTTTAAAACGTTAATAACAATTAAAATTTCTAAACATCTCAGCCGTGGTACTCAATAATATCTGTATTGTGTACGGACTCTGATAGCATAAATTCAATTATTGTTAATGTTCCATAGATCGCAGTGTGAGATATATTGCGACTGTCTTGTTCTTGTTATCGCTTGGCTTATCAACGACAGCTTTGGACCGCGTGTTCAATAAAAAAATCACGTTATTCCGCGGTTGGTCAAACGTCAAAACACATTATTATGACCTGCGCCCTCGGCGGAAGACTGGCACTTGCATCATCCCCTCTTTTGACCGCCATTCAATAGTATATATATATGTATATACTAATATAATAATATATGTGATAATAATTACAAAATATATGTATATACAATTTTTAAATTGGAATTCATAACTTCTACCTGTTTGGTAGTTTTCTTATGATGAATGATTGCAACTTTCAGACATACGAGTGTACTTTGCTTGGGTATATAAATATAAACGCATGATGGGGCAATAAGAAGTAACGCGGGAGCGCATCTAATCCGATACGGAGTGACGCGGCCGCCGCATTGCGTTAAACTCGAGCAAGTTTCATCGTTCGTAGCGTCCGCGTCATTCGTCTTATCTTCCAATTCGGTTGTTTACTGCGGAGTTTACAGCGCTCCGAGCGAGTTAGTGGGCCTCGCTGCGAGGCGGCCGCGCACGACTCGCGAGACTCCTATCGATAGATAACCTCGCGACACTCCTCTTTATACTATGCAAACATATTTATTTAATGCGTACTCGAATATTAGATAAAACTAAATAAGGAATTTTATACTAGTGACACACATTTGCCCAAAGTTGATACACAACAATAATAATTTTTGTTCCAAACCTTGTTCAACTTTACCATTTTTGTGACATGGTTATCGTTCTCATCTCCCTCTCATCATTGGCTACCACTTGTTTGAAGACTTCCTCTCGGATATCGATCCTTCTCTCTTGTGGTTATTGTTAGTTTTATGGTTCTAGAATTTATTCATCTGAATTTTTTCTGATTACTACTTTTCCTTCATTCAAAATATTCACAAAATATCAACAGCCGTCAGCGCATATTAATTCCACGCAATATCAATTTCAACAGATCCTGAGGTACCTGAGGTGAGGTACAAGTCTTGGAGTGAGTTTTCCATAGTATCTCTCGTGACTACCACAGCCTGTATTAGAATATTTGAGGTCAACACTCAACATATTGAGCGATTTCTAGTTTCATGATCACTCGGTAAAGTAGGTTAAATAGGCCTGTAAGAAGCTTGGAGAAAATACCCCATGTTGAACCGTCAGCTTCAGTTTACAGCTATAAGCTCGACCCCAAATGGAGTACTGCCCTCGCCTCTCCTATACCAGCTCCTTCCTTTCGACAGTATTCAACGTAGAACAGCTCGAGAAGTCCACGACCAGGCTCTTTCCGATCCTATCAATTTAATATTTTGGTATTGCGTGGAGATGTTACTTCTCTCTGCGTTTTTTATAGCTTTATCACGGAAAATGTTGGGATTTGGGAATAATGTTCTTTGGATTATAATGCTTTTTAAAGCTTGAATAAATAAATAAATCTTTTCTACACGATTAGACACATATTACATTCCTACGCCTCGACAAACTGAAGATCTTCGCAAGAAAAAGTAGATTATTTCTCAGAATAGTACCCGAGACTATTGAAATTAAAAAACACCCGAACTACAATAGAGAAGATGGTTTCATACTTTTCAACACCTGTGATCTAATAATATTTAAAAATCTAAAACCCAAAGTCAAACATTTTTGAAAACAACACAGTTGGAGGACACGGTTTATATACATACATCTATATTCTATACTAATATTATGAAGAGGAAAAGTTTGTATTTTTGTATGTAACGAATAAATTTAAAAACTACAGGACTGATTGCAAAAATTATTTTGCCGTTAGAAAGCTACATTATCACTGACAAACATGGGCCATATTTTTTGAGAGATCCTTAGAAATTCCTACTAAAACCAACCCAAGGTGTAAAAATGTATTTCATCGCATGCGCTGCGGAAAGTATTGATGATAGAACAAAAAACGTTCTACAATATTATAGAACATATCAATATCATATAGATATTGACCTATTTACAAAAAAAAAAAACGCGAGACCATATTATTATGTCAATTATTGTATTTATGTCACTATAACTACATTTTTACATTTAAAAAGTTGATATAAATTCCGATCAAAATCAGACCATGTTATCAATACCTTTGTATTAATTCCTATCCAAGTAATTTCGTATTCAATACTGATTCAATATCTGTTGATTACTTTTTGAATTATTCAAATCGGACATTCCATTCAAAAGATATTACGAAATTAAAAATGTGAATATTAACAAAACGATTTAACTCAAAAACTGGCTCTTTCACCAATAGAAAGCTATGTACATCATTGACATGTTGTATTATTGATCGAAGATGTACATTAAGAGCGAGTAACATAGGCTATATTTTTTTTAGTACATCTACATTGCACCCGTACAAAGCTAGGGCGGATCGCTAGTATTATATAATAATTCAAATTCAAATCAGACGGCTGCTGTCTCCTTTCAATATGCCCGTGAAAATATGTAAATTATTCGAAACGTCGAGATAAATAATGCAATGCAAAAATCGCGTTTTAACTTTTAATTTTTAATCCGTTAAAAGATATTTTATTTAAATGTGTGAAACTCGCGTTACAGATAATTGCCCACATTAATCATGATTATGTCAAATTCCCGCCTTTCCTTTGCTATATTTTTCTGACATAATGGCATTGACATGTATTAAATACTACGAGTATCTCAATGCATAATGGATATAGTGGTAAGGGAGCTCGTGAGCAAAATTTCTATATGATCCGCACACATGGCAGACGTTATTAATAGTGATATTATACCCTAAGAAACATCAAGGACCTCGTCTGCCACCATGGTGGCGCTGCGTTGTCAATTTACAACGTTTCGAAAATGTTGAAAAATTAAAACACAAAAAATCGTAGAGGCAGACATCCAGGGCTCTGACTTTTATAGTTTTCGATTTTTTTAGTTTTTTTTTTATGATTTAAAAAACTATATGATGTGCACACTTGGCAGACTGAAATTGTTCGATTAAAAACAATGAGAAGGACCACGGAAAAATAGTCTGCCAGCATGTTGCCTCTGCGTTCGCTATTGACAGCGTTTCAAAAATGAAGATGATGAAAATGAAGAAGAAGTGCTATATTATGCGCACATGTCTGCCTCTTGGATTGGTGTTTGAATTTCTTATGAAAACCAAGAAACTCGATGAGGCAGACGTTCAGGCCTCTGATATTTCGAAGGCAGACCACTTGAATTTTTTTTTCAACCCGACGCGGACGCTCTGGCCAAGCTAAAAGTACAAAATTTAATTTTAAACACCCGTCAGAAATATTCGGCTTCTACTTGTTAACTGCGTCTTGTTAACAGGTATAAAATTTCCACAGTTCCTTTCGTAGTGTTTCGCTTTTATTTGGGGATATGAGTGAGAACGGTATATCTAACTCAGTTCCGACCTTTTCCGTATTGTGTAGCTGAATGTATATGGTGTATATCTATATATACAGATACATGAGGTAATATTAGTTGTAAATAGAAAGATACAGAAGACAGTCTTCCCTTTTAATTCCTTTTAATTTTCCCTTGATTCCGTGAGTTTTAAACAGTTATACACCTAAAAATCAGTGAGCAAAATGTCTGCCAAATGGTTTTTCGTATCCACGGAGTCATAATGAATCGAATGGGCGCAATCAGAACCGTGTGCAAATTACTTAGTAGAGCTTTTTTTTTGACATTTTTACAACTCCGTCCCATGATAATGCAGAGCCCTGAATGTCTGCCTCTTCGATTTTCTTCGTTTCCAAGAAGTTTGTGACCATGAACCCCAGAGGCATACATGTGCAAATGATTTAATATCCCCCTTTTTTTAAGCAACTTCAATCGGCTGTAACGCGAAAACGCAGCGACGTAGGATTTTAATTTACTGGACCAAATCAATTCGTAATGACGTAAACTGCAATCTACCTCGATGTGAAACTTGTGCAAATCATATACCCAAATGCTCACCAGCTCCCTTACCATAGGTAACTATCATTAAAGAATTTTGCTAAGCAAGTAACAGAATTTTAAATGGAAGCTCACATAATGTTTTTTTTTTATATTTCCGATTGCATTAATGAGTCAAAGTCTAAACCAAAAGGCACTTGTATATAATTTCAAACTCTACATTGATTGCAAAAATGAATTGCATGCATTGAATGTTTCGTTCCGTCCGCTAGTAATAGACCGAGTTATTTTCTATTGTTCGATGTCAGGACGATACCGATGGTGTCAGATTGCCGGAATATTCGCAACTCTACAACAACAGGCAGCTCGGCTGAATACTGAAAGAGCAGCAGTCTGCGGAACTCAGCGAATTGTCAGATATTCAAAGTAGACTTGTGGCTTTAAGTTAGTAACGGTAACGTAAGAACTCCACGGTTCAAAGTAGCGAGCTATAGATAGCAGGGCGCAATACGAACGACGAGTTAGCGTCTTGTTATCAGTAACTCGCTCATCACTCCTCACCTACTTTTCCTATCTCCGTCAGAATATTTTAATGTGTTTATTTAAAATTTTATCAACAAGCGAGACACGTCAGATTTGCTAGCTGTTGTTTCTGATAAGATTATATTACAAAGTAGCGCTCGTCCACCCCTCCACTCCCATGGCGAGCTCTATACTTATTAATTGTCGTTTACAGTCACAGTACAGTGACAACTATTTTTATTAATTTAATACTCAATTAGTGAGGGGTTTTTCTGTAAATATAAGACCTGTTTTACCATTGAATAAGGCAGATATACACATACTACATATTATAATATGACGTGTCATTGCGTGTGAGTGGTGCGGACGGAAGGCGCACAACTAGCGCCGCCTAACTAATGGTACTGGAACTACATAGTTAACTATCGGTCAATTGAGATAATCAGCTGAGCTTGCATTTTTTCATTTTCTCATTCCATTACATGTACAGTATTGAATACATAGGTGAACTGAAGATTTATCTTTTATATAATACTAGCGACCCGCCCCGGCTTTGCATGGGTGCAATGCTGTTACTAAATACACTACAGAAAAACTGTGAACGTTGTATATAAAAAAATACCGGCCGGTACCGTCGCAAACGCTACGTCCCGCAAATTTTAAATCTGTAATATCTTCGAAAATATTCATTTAAATCATATGCTGTAAAGGGCCTATATGGCTATATTAAATCAACAATGTTTTTAAGGTATTTTATTGGATAAGGATTAATGCTGTATTGGTTAAAATCGCTTCGAAAATTAGCCATTATTTGTCGTAAAAAGTAAATGACAAAAAAAAGTTATTGTGGGTTATCCATAAGAGATAGACATATACCATCACGGACTTTTCTGTAGACCTTTTCAATGTGTACAATACTTAGTACATTATTTTGATAAAACTCGTAGGGTTCAGCCTGCGTTTGCAATGTAAGTGGAAAAAATTTAATTATTTACGACATCACATTAGAAACCTCAAAAATAACAGTACTTTTCCACTATTTAATGGATGTTATTATACATATAAACCTTCCTCTTGAATCACTCTATCTTTAAAAAAAAACCGCATCAAAATCCGTTGCGTAGTTTCAAAGATTTAAGCATACAAAGGGACATAGGGACAGAGAAAGCGACTTTGTTTTATACTATGTAGTGACAGGTATTTCTCACGTTTGTAATACAACCATGTTATTATAATTTAATCTAAAAAATATACATATTAAATGAAATTATTAAAAATTGCTGGGGAGAAAAAAATTCAGATCATAATTATTTTTGATATACATATATATTTTATAATCATAATTATATAATCAAATTATATGAATTTCAATTTTCCTCGAGATCCGAATTAGATAGATAGATTAATTCTTTATTGTACACAAGAATAATATACATTAAAACTAGGTTACACAAATAAAAATTAATTACTCACTACATTGTGCATTGGAGAAATGTTATAGCTTAGATTATTTAATCAAAGTGTTATAGTCATATCGCGAAAATATTACGTCATATGTTATTAAAAAGGGCTTGAGAAGACTAAAACTATTTCAAGAATTATGTCTTAATACTTATTATTCATCATACGAATTACTTTTTATAAAGACAATATATTATTGTTTATCAAATATATTATAGATTACCTTGTGTTGATATTTTATTTTGTACCCTACTCGATAAATGTTATTTTACACCTTGGTATTTCTCAGACAATACAAATAATATCAATAGAAAAGTCTTCAAAGTCGGTCTAGTTTGTATGTGTATTGTGTATTATTGTGTATGCATATATTATTATGATAATTTTTAAAATCATATTTCGACTTCACTCTTTTCTTTGTTTTCTTTGCTCAATGTCAGTTTTCCAAAATTTGACATGAGGTGTGGCTATAATTATTGGGTTTTTCGTGTATTTTGTATGCGACCCGAATCCATTTACTCATAGGTGAAGACCTAATATTAATTTTAGTTACAAGTTAAATATATGTACGACTGCTACTGCCGATGTAGACATATACATCCAGACAAACACACACGCGGCGATGTACTGGTAATCCTAATTTTTGTCTTACAATATGTAACTTCAATAAATGAATGCGGGGAGAGCACGTGAGAAGTAGGTATCTATAATTATTAATTAGGTATAGTTACTTAACGTCGTAATTCGTAATCGAACGGTACTATTTATTAAATGCTTATAAATAAATTTCCCATAATTTCCAGTATAGTATGCGCGGCGGGAGGGCAGAAGGTGTGAAGGCGGGCGGCACTGTTGACATCCAGCGCTCGCCGCACTACTCACTAGCACTAAGCAGTTCGCAACGACTGTTACTCACTATAAACTATGTATATCTCACTTCGTCGAATCTGATGAGTCGATCATAATATGGAAGGACAAGAAAACAGAGGAAGTTAGATATAGCGTTGTTGAGTTTAAATTGTTACATTGGTCAAGCTATCGCTAAATTAATAACAGCTCTATGTTGCAATTTCATGCTGAGAGGGTCGGACGTGGCCGTGGGGAGAGGGGAGAAATGGATTAATTACCGGGAGCAATAAAAGCACACAAATGAATGTATTTACTAATCGTATTCGTTGAATGCAACTAATGTCGTGCGCACTCGCTGCGGCTTCCACTAAGCATCTATTACCGAGGATAACGTGTTATGTCCTTATTCAAAATCAAAATGTAATTGCAAAAAGCAATCCGTTGTTCAATCCATCCAGCGTCGTATGGCGTCTACTATTACTAGATAGAACTACACGGATATAAGTTTATTGAAATGTATTCCAGAACCGCAGTCGTCGCAGTATTCATTGTTTTTAATATTTGAATTATATAAAGAACATATTAATATGTATACATATAAATATAAGTATAAACTATAAATCATTTAGTCTATGTTACTAAAACATTTATACTTATCTTTTAATATATCAAATTTCCATGTCACAATGTTAGTTACCGTACTCCTCCGAAACGGCTTTACCGATTTTTACCAAATTTTATATGCTTATTCAGTAGGTCCGAGAATCGGCTATTATCTATTTTTCATACCCCTAAGTGATAAGGGTTGTTCACCCTTAAATTTTATTTTAATTTTTGGACGAAATTTTTTGTTTTTATTTTTTTATGATGTGGCATTAAAAAATACATACAACCCTTTTTTACTTTTTTATCACCAACCCCTGCTTTTTAGAAATTATTAACATGGCAACTCAACGTTTGCCGGGTCAGCTAGTCTTTTATAAATACAAATCCAATTAGAGCCCCTCGTTATCAATACGACATAAGTATATATAATTTGCTATCCTTTTTCCTGAATATAAGTTCAATCAAATGTGATGGAATGAAATTCGCGAGATTAATTGACAATCACGCTGCGTCAGTACCGACTCGTTCGCTTCACTCTCAGCGACTGGTCACTGGTTTGTAATTACTGAGGATCGAACTTGGTTGCTGATGCTGAGATCGGCGGCCGGCCGTAACGCAGCGCTCACACGCGATCGCACGCGCTCATAGGCACTCACGCGTTCTCACACGCACTCATAGCGACTTAGCGTTACTTTGATGCATGAGACTAACAAATGTCTTTGCCATATCTCAATCCGCATCATTGCAACGCTAAGCAAATTAACAACATAAAAACGGATTCTAAACAGCTGGATTAATTTTGATAACTTTTTTTGTGTATTTGAGTGGATCCCTGGTGACGCTGCGCTGGGTTTCCAGGAATTTTTATTTTTTTAAACCAAAGTTCGCGCTGGTCAACGTCAGTGGGGCCGCTAGTACCTACCTATTAATTATATATTATTTTTACTTTCCCTTCATTTTTCGCAGTTTTAACATCTAGACATGTGAAGAAATAGATGTACATATCACATTATATATTGTATGGATAGGGTTATAACCTCAGCTCTGCGATACTGGTGCAAAGCAGACTCAGTGTGAATGCCGCGAACGCGCGGTACGAGTGAGTGTGCGGTGGGAGGTACGAAGCTCAACCTCTTCGTGTAGGGCCGTGGCCGGTAGAGAGATCTGGAGGAGCGACTCGCACTATAAATATGACAAACGAGTATTCAAAGCGCGAGCGTGATGAATGCTGCTCAAGTATAAATACACCACGTGTAGCGGTCTCTAGCCGCACTAAATATAAACAAGCCAACCACCTCGACTCCTTTAACTGACAATACAACATACATACGTATATTAATATGTAGGTAGCGAGATATAGGGAGGCGCGATACTCACCACAGACTCCCTGTATCGTCACTGTTGTGTCGGGTCGCGCTGCTTGCGATCCTCCCCTCTGCTCTGAATGTGCCAGCTGACCTGTAATAGTGGATGTCTTACTTATAAGGCCATCCATAAAAAATATATTGAACAATTTTCGGATATTTGCTGAAAACTATATAGAAAACTTTATACGATTTGCATTTGTGATTAAAATTCAGTTAATAATTTATAATTTTATTATCATCTAATTTGCGAGATTAATTTTGAGTCATACAAACATAATGTTTCGTCCACAGACACGCCGCTGTACGGCTTGAGAGTGATTTGAGCAGGGAGATTCATAGAATATTCCTTTCCGTGACGAACTGACTGACTGACTATTCATTTCTCGCCAATGCAAGAGACACGTGGTAGCTCCTACGAATGTGAAGATGTCTCAGATGTATTGCGGGTCTCTGGGAAGTTGTCTTGTAGTATTTGTAATGACTATTGAAAAATTGCATTACACTTGCTTTATATTTATAATGATAAGCTATAAGCAAGCTATCGTTGAGTAAATATTACTCAAATAATGCTATAAACTGGAATATTGAAAGGGAACATCATAATTATCGTTATGTTCTGGAACATTGTGTTTCTATTATCAATTGAAAATATGTTAGAGAGAGTGAGTGCCGAATGGCCATAGTTATTTTGTTAACTGATATTCAATTAGAGGAACTAATAGGTAAATGAGATACCTACTCGTTTTGCTGGGAAGACAAATATGATTTCACATCATGACCCGCATCTGCACTGTCCACAGCGATAAGGCCATCCTTTATACAGTAATATACCTACCTAATGTATTTAATTTATATGGGGCCACCTCTGAAATATGACTTACCAAACAAATAAAGAATCATCAACATCCATGCATATAATTGGTGGAATTATCGCGTAACAAACATACAATTAAAAAAAACAGTCGAATTGAGAACCGCCTCCTTTTTTTAAAGTCGATGAAAAAACTGGACAAAATATGCAAGTTATAATACAATATGCGGACCCGCCTGACGTTGTCCTGCCACAATGTTGGCTTCAAAAATAATAGTAGTGTATTTTTGATCGAAGAGTATATTTCTAGATTTGAATATGCTATTTTGCCACTTCTATTCTATAATTAATTATTTCTAGTACTATGTCATTGATTTGCATTGGACAGGAATGATTACAATTTACAAATAAGCTATAAGCGTGCGTAAAGTGAGCTCCGAACGCGAGCTGCGAAGATGACGGAGTTCCGAACCTAATTTATTTTAAAATTAATTTTCTGCATTTATATTTTTCCGGTCTATTAGTTGTTATTCTGTCATTTATATTACAAATCCAACAAAAGAGTTCATTAAAATCGATGCAGCCGTTCTTGAGTTTATAACTTATAAATGGTGTAACTAATACGACTTTGTTTTATATATTATAGAATAGATGAATGATTATTTTAAAACATTATACATATTTAAAATAGATATATACTAAAAATAGCGCTTTAGTTAATAGCGCACTTTCAGTTTCCATCGCACGGCTCGTGCCGAGCGCCGCCGCCCGCGCCTCTCCGCACGCCGCGGCCGCACCGACTCCAATCTTAATAACCATTGATTCTGATTAGTGATTATGTGAAATTATGTCACAGTGTCAGTAGTCACTGTATTTCAGTAGTAAACAATGGAGATAGTAGCGCCATCTATAATAAGTGAAACGGAGCCCGCGAGCGGCCTTCTGTTCACGTACGTCACGTGCGATCGCCAGACCTGCTTTACCGACGGCGACGCGGCCGACCAATGGCGTCGCGTTCTGCTATACCCACCATCGGCTGAAAGCCAATAGCGATGCACTATATTTTCCATTCTGTGTGCACATGTGACTAAACTAAGTCCGCAAATAAATAAATAAAAAATAACTTTATAGATTTTTAAATGTATATATCGTCCTATACGTTGTGTTATTTTTTGAAAATATCATATAGGTGTGTATTCGGAGTTGCAGGAATATGAGTCTTAACGGTGAGTGCATATTAAGGAAATATGCAGCCGAAATTCCGAGTAGAAGCTGTTTTTTGCAACGCTCCCCAGCGCCACCACATGGCGGGCGATAAACAGAACTACGGCATGGGCTCCCTCATCGATACGGTTTGTGCGAGTTGTAGACGTAGATAGACGCTACACTTTAGCTGTTTTAGTTAAGGAGAAAGCGTATAGGTGGCGCTGTACGGATTACAAATAATAATAATAATAATAATAAATGTTTATTTCAGGCAATGCCCATAGAAATTTAAATTTTACAATACACAGAAATTTTCTACACAATCTACTAAGACAGTCAAAAACACGGCTATGAATTGAAATTTAAAAGAAATACAGAGGTTAAAATTAAAAATCTGACAAAATTAAGTAAAATAAAAATGAAACTAATAAAACTAATAAATATTATTGATGTAGTCTAAAAAGGTTAAAATAAACAATATAAATTTTTATTTAACATTCCGAGTCTGATGAATTTGCAGCCAGTGTTTGTAAAATATGTTATCTGGAGATGCTTGAGCCACGACACGGACAAGTTCGTTTGTAGAATCGCGCATTTTCTGCCAAAAAGTGGCGATCCTACCACGCAGCACGGCAAAAAAATCTGGGACATGTGCCTCAGCGAACATGCTTGAGGCACTGCAGTACCTTGGTAACTTTAGAATAATGCGAAGAGCATTATTGTACTGGACTCTGAGGATACTATAGGATTTTCTAGTATATTTAATCCATAACTGACACGTATAGAAGCTTAGACAATAAGCTCTAAACAGTGTCAGCTTTACATCCTCAGAGCACTTGGCAAATCTTCTCGCCAGCATGTTCGCCCTCACTGCAAGAGCCCTACGCTCGCGCTCTATGTCCCCATCGTCACTCAAGCCTCCTGTCAGTATATGTCCAAGGTACCTGAATCGCTCGACAACCCGAATCTTAGAACCATTCAGAAAGACTGGCGGTATTATCTCCGGACCTTTACCTGATCGAAACACCAACATTTCAGTTTTAGTTTCATTATATTTTAGCTCGTATTGGTGAGCATACGTTTCACATACAGATAAAAGTCTCCTAAGTCCTTTGATTGAGGGACTCAGAATCACCATATCATCGGCAAAACTTAGGTTGTTAAAAGCTATTCTATTGATGTGACAACCAATTTTAGTTTTTCTCAGTTCCTCAATCAAGCCATTCACATAAATGTTAAAAAGATCCGGAGAAGTCAGTCCTCCCTGGCGAACTCCACATTCTAGCCTGTAACCGCTAGAGGTTGTGTCACCCCATCTTACATGATTGGTTTGACCTTCGTACCAATGCCGCAACAGTTCCACTACATCGCCATGGACTTTAGATTCGTACAATTTTCCCCACAATTTATCATAATTGACAAGGTCAAATGCACGACTCAGGTCCAGGAAACATGCATATACCGTAGTGCCTCTGCTTTTGTAGTAGTTTACTACATGTTTAAGACACATTATCGCAGAGTCCGTTGAGACACCTGCACGAAAGCCAAACTGCGCATCACTGATCCTAACATTCCGCATCAACTCAGGCTGCAATAACTTTTCAAGCACCTTGCCGACCACAGTACCAATTGAAATTGGTCGATAGTTAGAAATATTCGACAAATCACCGGTTTTATTTTTTGGAACAGGTGTGACTAAGGTTTTAAGCATTTGTTTCGGGAGATAAGTGTGTTTAATACAAAGATTAAACAAACGTGAAAGTGCATTTAACATCTTATCACCGGCATAAAGAATATGTTCAATAATCAGACCGTCATGTCCGGGAGCCTTTCCACGTTTCATGGATCGAACTGTCGCCGCAATGTCACTGTGTGTAAATACAATTGCTTGTTCACATGTACTTGTAATGGAAGTCTTAGAAAAGCTTTCAGATGAAACAGGCTTTACGGTGAATTGTTTAGCGAACATATCAGCTATTTCTTTTTTATCGGACACGCCGTTAATACTTGTAGGAAGGTTGTTTTGATAATCAAGAGCTTTTGTCGCCTTCCAAAAATTGGCAAAATCTTTTTTAGATTTGTGAGTTGCTAGTATGTCCATTTTTATAGATTCCTCATTATCCTGACACCATTTTATTTTATTTTTAAATAATTTACGAGTTGAAACCATACTCTCATATGTTTCACCTTGCCTAGGCTTACCGCATTCAATCCAATATTTAAAACATATTCTTGCCTTTTTATGTAAGTCTTTGACATGCATATTCCATCCTACAATACGTTTTTTCTTATGACTACTTTTACGCTTCCCATCAGACTCAGACTTACTACTTATAGATGCTTGTTGTAACAAACTTATAATACTATTGTATAAAACCTCAATATAATTAAACATACATTTACTATCACAGTTTACGTTATTTCTATCACAGTTAGAACAATTATTAGGTACTGGTAACGTTTCTAAATATCTATTACATAATACACCATAAGATTTAATTTCATCATCATTTCTCTGACCCCATAAAATATTTTTATTAATAGCACTATAATTAATTGTATTTGATACCTTAGTGCACATCAACCCTATATCACATTCTATATGTAACGGGAAATGATCTGACCAGTTTACATTGTTATCAACAGAAACGCTCAATATGATTTTACTAGCAGCTGCGGTAGCCAGGCAGTGGTCAAGCCATTTTGTTGTCCCATGAGCTTCACTTAAATACGTGAATGTGTTAGAATCGATACCAAAATGATCAATGTCTACACAGTTCCAGATCTGCTCTTCACAAAAGGCAAGCATTTCCACACCAAACCTGGCCCCCGGATGAGCGTTATAATCTCCTACCATCAAAGCTGTTTCAATATTACTCTCTTCGATGATAGCACTCAGTCTACTTAAGGTATCCGTGAATTCTGGTAGGTTCTCCTCAATGTCCACCGGCATATAGACGTTTGCAAGTAAAAACTTTCGCCGTTCAGTGGAGTCCACAATAATTGCTGCCACCCTGTCGTTTTCACATTCAACCCAGGTTACATTGGTAAAGATGGATTTACGCCACAATATTGTTAGACCTCCATACGGGCGACCACGCAATATGCCAGCGGAAGAGTCAACCGAGGATTTCGAAAAAGAAGAAAAGTTATCATCAATACAATTAATAAAATTTAAGTCATGCGGCATAAGCCATGTTTCCTGTAAAGCTATAATATCAGCTTGTTTACAAAGTAAACGGACATAGTCGACAGAACGCTTAATACTTCTACAGTTAAACGAAACTATTCTCATATTCATATATTTATAGATTTTATTTACTTTTAATTTACTACTACAAACGTTTTCGACTTTCTCGAAATCGCCTGAACACAACACCTTTCGGCCAAAATCCAGGATCAAGAAAAATAGTACTTTTGGAGCTTGGTATGACAATTTTAAATGAATTAAAACTTGTTTCGTGAAACTGCTTAAGCATCTCAACTGACAAACATTGCTCATCTTTGTCTGCGACATATTCTAACAAATTTGTCACAGTTACATCTTTATTAATACGCGATACATAAATTGTACAGTATGATTCTGCTACGAGTAACTTTGAGCTGCAATCCGATGAACCACGCAAGTTTCGTGTCTTATTACGCTTCTTTCGACTTACAATAGTAAAATTGTTATCAAAATCGTCCCTAACACTTAAATTATCTAGGTCGGATTTCGCTTGGCCAGTCCTTTGCGCGGACAACACAATGTCGCGATACAGCGGGGTAAACGATGAGTCATTTGTGTGTTCCTCACTCGGCGGAACCGGTTTGCTATTGCTAGTCGAGCCGTCAGTGCATTCGCTATGTGTTACAGCTGGCGATAAGCGTGATGTCGTATTGATGTTAAAATCATGTGTGGGTTGCTTTGTCTTTGCTTTTTGTTGAACTTTAGTTGTGTTTGATTTCTCAAGCATTGTTTGATTAGCCAATCGTGAGCTGATTTTTGTCTCTAAATTTAATATTTCCGATTTCGTGATGTTATTTTTTCTAAGCCCCTGAAGTTCAACTTTAATTTCATTTATATCTGACTGTATGTTATATAATTCGACTTGATTTTTCTGTGACTTTGATAATTCAGCTCTCAAGGAGGCCATGTCCTTGATCAGTCGTGTAACATCAACATAGTCCAGAGTAATTGGTGGTAATCGACTAATATCTCTTGCAACAAAAATAGGTTGCGCGTCAGGGTCAATTTCCTTCATAAGTTTAATAATGTCCTTAATATATTTCTTGTTCTTATCCTCTCCTTTTCGTTGGATATTTCTTGTACTTGGAGTGCATGCCGAATAAAAAATATTTTTTGCCACATCTACTTCTTCATCCGAAAAATTTGCTATACATAACTGAATAATACTGGCTTCATCTAACACATCCACTTTATTTTGGACAAACGTCAACAGTTCATTGATTATTATGTTACCCGCCATTGCTTATGCAATTTATAGGTCACACTTAATATTTACGATAAACTTTTACTTTGTACATCGCAGGTAAGCAACGCTCACTCGTAACACGTCCATTTAGCACCGTATCGCGCCACGCACTCCAATAAGGCAATTGCTTGTCCACAATAATATTATAATATTATAGGCACATAAACATCTACCAATTTACTGTACTTTCTACTTAGTATAATATTGAAAAAACTTAAAAGTTGGTCTTCAATAAACTTTTTTATCTTAACTCATTCCATGTTATAATAGCACTAAGAAACTTAATTATACTTAATTAAGAAAAAAGCTATCGATCGTACATTATATATCTACCTAATATAAATACCTGTGTATATTATTAATTATTATAGAATAGGTACACATTGTTAAGTAGGTTTATCTCATTTGTTAATATTGTTATAATTATTAAACTGTTACTGTGAATGTGGATCACATGGTTAAATTTCAGATACAATAAACAGTCAGGTAGAGTCTGTGGTCTTTGACACTTCCCGTTATTAAAGAACAACAAGCTACATCTCTCGCGCTCTACATTTTATTACTCAATCGACACAAATTAGTCTAAATATTGAAATTAATTATTCAATAGAACTAAAAGTGTTTAATATAAGACAAGATATATAAAGAAAAAACTTTAAAACTGACATGTCAAATATCAAAACAGTAAATGACTTCATCTTCATCAGTTAATTTTATTTTGCTTTATCTTTGTTTTTGTTGCTCGCTCGCATATGGTTGCTTCCTCTGTTACCCGCGGCAGCCCACTTACTCCTACAGCAGATAGAAATCGATGTTTTAATAGAAGCTTGTTTGTCGGCAGATTTCCTGAGTCACGGGGCGAGTTTCAACAAGAAATACGGTTAGTATTATATCGCTTCCATTTTCTAGCATTTAGTCACAAAGCTGTTCATTATATTGTATACCACTGTTTGTGTGATCTTCTTGCGCTTATTCATTAATTATTTTGTTAGATTTCCATAAAAGTTTGTGATGTATAGAAAGTCGTCTCTACATAGAGACGACTCATTAGGATAATGATCAATGTCTGTTTACTTACTCAGTTTGATGGAACTTAAATATGCACAATGTATTTGAATTTTGAATATAATCATGATCAATGTAGATGAGTTAGAAAAAAAAAATAAAAGAACTCGTTTTCATTAACTCAGTAACTCAATATAATATCAGCTAACCGACTGACCGACTGCGACACACCACTAACTACTCCAGTCTCCACAACCGCAATAGCCAATTGATTATTATCTATACATAATATGATAAAAGAGACGAAGCGAAATTACGCTTCACTAAATATTTTTACCAGAAATTATTGATTTGTGGTCAAAGAAGGGTAGCAGAATGCATAAATGCAATTTTTAAGATTTTTGTCTGTCTTTCTGTCTCTCTGTTCGTTCATGCTAATCTCCGAAGATACTGAACCGATTTTCATGTAATTTACACATTGACATAGTATGTTGATCGAAGAATTTACACATTGACAAACATAAAAATATAAAGCCAAGTCCGGGGCAACATAGGCTTTGTTTCATCGAAATCGGTTGTCGGAAAGAAAAGTTATCATCATTTAAATATTATTTTAAAGACACCATATCAACAAATTGCAATGAAAACTGACTCGAGTCAATGTCAATTATAGTTTAATATGTAAATGTAATATGATGATGATTTCGCCACTTTCGATACGTATTCGTGGAATTGTGGATATGCCTTAAACAGAATTACCATTATTCGACTTTGCTTTTATTGCTTCTTAAGGAATGCTTCCGTACCTTAGAGGTTTCCGCATTTAGCATCGGAAACCCGGGAAAAGGGAATTCAAAAAATGTCTGATAATAAAAATGATCAATTAAATGAAATAAATATCGAGGTGGAAACAGTAACTTCCCCACTAATTAAATTTATATTTTTTATATAAGAAGTGGTTAACATGGCCATACTATTTCTTCATTAATTTCCCCTTGCCTTTCTCCTTACCTTCATTTTATTTGTATTTAGACATTTTTTGACCGTTTTTTCCATATGTATCGCAAGTATTTTCAAACGCCGTACAATTTTCATGCATCTATATAAGACAGAAATTGCATTGAATCCAATCTTCGATTGAACTCTGATTAGTGGAAAAAAGACATAGTGGAAAAAAGACACATATATGCATTTTGGTGACATAATTTGATAGATATAAATCTCCCTAAAGTTTCCTTAGTCAGGTTCAAGTTCAAGGTCAAGAAGTTTTTCAACTATGGTATTTCTATTGATTTTCAAATCATCCTTCGAACCCTAATCTAAACCACCATTTAAAATGTCGATAATATGATGCAAAAGCAACCGTCGCACTATGGATAATGGTAGAACAAGAGCATATCATAAATGGTTTTTACGAATACCACAATCTGGGTGATAGTTTGATTTAAATTGATACTCAAATAGTTAAGTTATAATATTCAATAGGATTTTTTTACCTAATACGCAAAATAATATAATTTTTCATGGTTAGAAGTACATTGAAGATAGAGGTGCCAAACTCAAGACTTTGGGTGTTCATGTTTCAAAACAATATTGTGAAAAAAATATATAGCACAGATATGCAGTGTACTACATTTTTAGGAAGATAATTTTATGTACTTTACGAAACAGCTTTTTTATTTTCATTTTATTTTGAGAATTTTGGGAAAGTACTTAAAAAGAAACATTATCAAATTTTTCACCAAAAAAAAAATTCATTGAAAGTTCTGACTGTTACCAACGTCTCCCTATCCGCTAATTTTTGTATCAGTTCATAGTCTAACTATTCATAAACAAGATACAAAAAAAATCTGCTGCGGATATTTGCGGTTTTAGAAGATATGGGAACAACATTGATAAAAGTCGGAGTAGGAAAATTCGGTATCTTTTGCGGTTTACGACAGGAACTGTTAGTGTGAACTTTAATTGATATTGTTTTTAATTATTTTGTAATAACAAATAGTTTTATCAAATTTGCACCCGTTTCGCGTAAGAAAATAACAGATAATAATTTTGTAAGTACCGATAAATATTGATATTGCAAATAGTATATAAAGGGAGGTAATTTTGATGCCAGCCATTCAGTTCAGTGTAACTTCAAGTGAAATATAGTTAATTTACAGCTGTAATTATTGTAGTTATACAATGTCTTCCTTCAACTGTACCAAACGTGATATCATACTTCCCTATATCGAGGGAGGTAGAACCGTGGAATCATTGTCCAAAGTTTTACTGGAAAAATTAAATGTTTCTGAAAACGACATATGTTTTATAATAAGTGACATACAAAGGCGTATTCTTCCATCGTTTAATAAGCGCTGGGCCCTGGCATCTCGGAAAAAAGGAACATTTTTAGAGAAGAATAATACTTGGTTGGACACAGGATATTCGGTGAATTTACCGGACTCTGATCAATATTCTACACCATCAACATCTGGCCAACGAGGACGACCATGCGTGGCTTATTTAGACTCCTCAGAATCTACCAAGAAGAGGAAAAATACTCTTCTACTCGCAGAATATGGCTTTGAGCACATCAGTAAAATACTGAATACTGCCGAAATTACAGGTGTAGATGAAACTTTAATTAAACGTCTCTACATCATTTTACAAGTTTTATCTTCAGGAATGATGATCGATCCCGAAAAATTTGGCGAATACGCAACAGAAACTGCAAGAGTCTACGTAAGCAAATACAATTGGTATTACATGCCATCATCTATACACAAAATGCTTATACATGGAGACAATATTATTAAACATTTCGCAGTGCTTCCAATAGACAGCTATCGGAAGACGCACAAGAGTCGCGCAACAAAGACTACCGAAACATGCGACTACATCATGCCAGAAATTGTAGCCGAAAAGCTGCAAATGAAGATGTTTTCAAAACTCTATTGTACACATCCGATCCGTATATAACAAGTTTAAGAAAACCATACACAAAGAATGTAAAAGACCTTGAGGAAGAAACTCTTCTAAAAGAGGCACCACTTGAAACTGAAATGTGTATAGATCCTAAGTAGATAAGGCTTTTATTTTTCCAGTGTATTTACTCACTTTTAAATTAAATAATATTAAATCTGTTAAGTGAAAAATTACCCACATTATTGAGTAGATGTCAAAAAATATAAGTTAAGTAATATAAGTGCAGTAGACGAAAGCGATAAGTTTAAAAATATTGTTTATATTTTTTTTTTATTGACATGTATTGTTCCTTATGTTTAATGTTAATTTTTATAAAAACTATTACTTTTTATTTCACTTTTATTAAATAAATTACCTCGTTTTTCGTGCTTATCCCAATTTTTGTCTCTTTATGCTATTTGCATTTAAACATATAAAGAGAAAACACTATAAATTCTATATTATTTAAATCTACATACATTACTGCATACGTATACCAAATTTTATAACGATATAACAAAAATTCACGGAGTAATAGATTTTTGATCCGAAACTGACTCATATTTTCCATAGTGCGTCGATGACTACTCTAATAGCTCTTTCCCAAAAGAAATCACCAAGTACAGAGGATGGAGGCTATTTTATTTGAAGAAAGCTTGCTCATAAGCTCAGCTTAAAGTGAACCCCACGCGAACGAAGTCGCGGGCATCAGCTAGTAATAAGACAGATTCCGATCGCGATACCCATATGATACCTTCAACGTATATTTATCTTAATAGTATATAATAATGTCTGCATTCTTCTGGCCTTTCGTCGTGATAACCTCCTGTTTGAGATGTCTCGTGAATCGTGAACTCAACTAGTTGTGATATATATGACCAATCTCTACACCGCCCCATCACCTGCGAAGTACGGACGCCGTACACCGCACCGTACAGCCATTCGCTATTTTTGCTTATTTTTTTATACACGGCATAAATTATAAAAATCCAATTTTCTAGCGGTTTCATTCACAATCGACAGAGAAGCCAGGTTACGATATGCGTAGAGCACAGGGCGTAAGGTATAGGTATTGAGGGTATGCAGCACGGGAGGCAGGATACTGCAAACCTTGGCGCCCCCCTAAATTTGACGCCCGTGGCCGTCACCCGATCGCGCACCCCCCTAACACGGCATTGACCATACAAGCCCAAAAGCCCGGCTTGCCAGTTTTAACGTAATACCTGTTTATATATAACTTATATTATTACGTTAAGGGCATTACTATTTTTCTTTTTTTATGTTGTATGGTGGTCCCGCCAATGAGTATGATTATTATGAATCCAAAACTGTGTTTGAGTTATTTTTTGCTTTTACGTAATATATACAAATATTATAACTAAATAACTATGTAATGCCCCCATTCCGGGGGTTTGGGATTCGGTAAAAGAAGAATTGTTTTTATGAAAGAACCGTAAAGAAGTGCATTTTAAGCATTTCTTCTGGATAATCGATGGATTGCATGCGGAACTATACTCCGCCGCCGCTACACGCAGCTACAGTGCGCTACACTCGGCTACAGCGCGCTACGGGAGGTGGCTCAGATAATTCATTCATAATGAGACGTTACCTGATTTCCGTATAAATAAATAGATAAACACATTCCCTCGAGGTGATATTGCTCTACGTATAATATAAAACTATAACGCAATAAGAAGAATTGGCCACGCTCGAGACCACGATTTGAATTGTGATAAGGGAATAATACCATGATTAAAAATCATAAAAACAATTCTAGCAGTGTAAATACTGTTTTACGAAAAATATTTAGATCAGTCTTTCTAATTGTGATGGTCAGATCTGTCAGAAAACATCATTCGAATAATATTGTGTATCTGAAGCGGATTGTATAAAATAATAATTAAGTAATGCTTTGACGTCAACTGCGAAAGATCTTCAAGCGTGGCTCTTTGTGAAGTTTCCCTCGATCAATGTTTCGCACGTTGTTCTCGGCTCCGAGCTCTCGCCTGCACGTGACTGCGCCGCCACTCTACAGAATCAGCAGTACCAGTTCGGACAAAAGACGGACTTTTAATTTTGACGCGATTTTTGATTGTGAAATTGAGCTGTTGGAAATTCTACCTGAATAATTTTCATTTCCAATTTAATTTCGAACAGTGCCCGTTGCAGGTATTTTTGAAAAGTGAACACAAATCCGACAGAACAAATATACATATTCAGAAAGAAAGAAAGAAAGAAAAGAAAGAAAAACATTTATTTCACAAAACACTCACAGGATACACTTAATGATAATAAAAATAAAATAAAGGTACAAAAAAAAAAGAAACAAAACTATACATCGTAATTAAACTTTTAATTAACTTAAATTAAGCATTCCTGTGCAGTGCAGGAAATGGGTCACCGACTCAGGATTATCTGTGACACAGCCGCGGCTATGCCACAGCACTGATTTTCAGCGGTGCCCGTTTAAGTCTGGAGATACAGTGCGCTCTACATTAACTAAATATATAATAATAAATATGTTTAAATAAAATACGTCCATAAAATTTATATATTCTGAGATAAAAATAGTAATAAAAATAAAATATATATAGATAGAAAGCACATTTACTCACACCTATATTTTCACCACCAATGCAACCAAAGCTGACATTTTTTTTGTTGTTCCATTAATTGTGTTCGTGACAAGTATAGCTATTAAGGTCGTAGGAATAAGTTATTATTGTAAATAAAGATTAGAAATAGCGGCGTTTTATTTTAGACAATAAGTAAATAGCAAATAAGTAAATATATATAATAAGGCTTAATAATGTAAAATTGAGAAATAAATAAAGGAGCCAGACTCCCGGTCGCTTCTTCGACAACGCGCAACTGGTTACACCCACTCGCACTCGAGTCCCGCCAAATCGGTAATATAAATGGCGATTTTAGCCGCTTGCGTCGTCGGCGCATCAGTTGAAGAAGCGACTTGGAAGAAGCAACATATCAAGAAATACAAGTGTGTGTGCATTTCAAGACCCAGCTGCAAGCGAATCCCCCCCTCCTATATAAGTGTGGGCTGTCGAAGGGGCCCACATTTTTGGTGCTTCGAGCCGAATTTCTGGATCAACGAGGATCAACGAGCTGAAATTATCTTCATTAGGGGGGATTCTGGAGATGCACACACGAAGTATGAAGTCAAAAACTGATGCGTCCAGGCCGGCGGACCTCTCCGCAAGTAACGCGAACGTCGCACCCGACCTACCGTCTGTGTCCGGGCCGCCCGTCACGCGCTCCGCGTCCGTAAAGTCTGCTCCGCGTGCCCCGCAGGACGCGTTGAGAGAATCCGGTGCAACCGACTCGCACCGTGATTTAGCCGCACCCGCTGTGCTGGCCAACCGCGTCGCGTCAAACCCACCCGTCACTTCGTTACCTAGTGGTACCTGTACAACTCTTGTTTCTACTTCTGTTTCTACGAATCTTGTTTCTACGTCAGGTACCACAGGGACTACGAATCAAACCGGCACCACGGAGACTACAAATCAGACCGACACAACGGAGACTACGAACGCGAATGGCGCCATGGAGACCCTGAAGAAACAATCAAGTGCGCCGCGATCCACCGCGTCACGGAAGAGGCTTTTAATCGCAAAGGCCAAGGAAGAACTTTTAAAGAAAGAAGTGGAATTAGCAGCAGCCCGCGTCGCGCTGCTGGAGGCAGAATCGGAAGATGAAGATATAGAAGATGATGACGTCACCCTAAGACGAAATCGAACATCCGAGTGGGTCGACAACGCGTTGGTCATGACAACGGAGCCGCAGAAGGACGTCGCCACGGACATGCTTCGAGGAGAGGCGCATCCCACATGTGTGGAACCTGAGTTGGATGGCGCCAATCCTCAGTGGGATTTTGAGAAGACATGTCGCGACGGGCCGGAGCCTGCGCTGCCTGGGAAAAAAGAACCGACAATACCAACGCACAACTCGGATCAACAGGGGACGGACAAATTTAATTATAAAGAACTCGCGACCGCGATAACAATGGCAGCGCGCGCCGTACAACCGATCGCCGCTTCGCGTATCGCCGAGTTACCAACATTCAACGGAGCGTCCAGCGAGTGGCTACCCTTCAAGGTCGCCTTTGAAGAATCCGCCGGGCAGCTCACCGAGCAAGAAAATCTCAGCAGGCTGAGAAGAAGCCTTAAAGGCGCCGCCAGGGACACGGTTCAGTGCTTGTTCGTGGGAACGACAACATCGAAGGAAGTCATGCACTTATTAGCGGCGCGCTTCGGTCGACCCGACGCTCTAGTGTTGGCCGAGCTCAACAAACTGCGCGTCCTACCACGACTCAACGAGAATCCTCGGGAAGTCTGCGTGTTCGCTTCGAAAGTCACGAACATCACGGCAACAATCAAGGCGCTCAACAAACAACATTACTTGTACAACGCAGAGATAGTACGAGCCGTCATCGACAAGCTGCCTGCCACGCTGAAATATAGATATTACGACTACGCAGCGACGCAACCTCAAGAACAGCCGGACTTAATAACGCTTTCGCAGTTCCTGGAAGTTACAGCGGACAGGTGTGGGAGTTACGCGCCTATTGAAGTATCGACTGAAGACCGGCGGGAGCCGCACCCCCACCGAAGACCGGCGCGCACCTACCACACTCAGACTCAACCTGCTACCGTCGCGTCGGCGTGCCCGATCTGTAACCAGGATAGACATCAGCCGGAGACCTGCAAGCTCTTCAAGGAGGCCGACACTACGAAGCGATGGGAACTGGCAAGAAATCATCGGCTCTGCTTCCGCTGCTTGAGGAAAAGGAAATTCAAACACTCGTGCAAGTTCAAGAAGTGCGACATAAACGGATGTCAATACGGTCATCATCACCTGCTGCATTCCTCGCCCGATCGAGAGCCGGAATCATCACATCGAGTAGAAGAGGTCGTAGCGTCTGCCAGGGAACGAACGGCGCTGCTGAAGATCGTGCCAGTCCAGGTCAGCGGCCCTCGAGGATCAGTGAACACCTACGCGCTACTAGATGACGGATCCACCTGTACCTTGATCGAGGAGACTACAGCGAAGGAAATCGGATCATCGGGACCCAAGCTCCCTTTCAACATAGAAGGCGTAGCGGGAACAAGCATCAACGCAAGCGAGTCGTTCCGAGTTGAAATCGACATCCGAGGACGCGAGCGTCAAAGGCATCACATCTCAGCGCGCACCATGAAAGCACTACGGCTATCAGCGCAGAGCATCACGCGCAATACGGTCAAGGCATGCGCACACCTGCGAGACATCGAAGAAGAACTGGTGTATGAAAACGGACGACCGACGGTACTTATAGGTCAAGACAACTGGCATCTACTCATCACGTACGACATCCGAAGAGGCACGAGATCACAGCCGGTAGCTTCACTCACCGAACTAGGGTGGGTACTACACGGCGCGGGCGGACTCCGACAGACAAGCGGACGCGGAACACAACGGATATCTCACCTCAGCACGCCGCACGAAGACGAAATTGAAGCACTGATGAGGGAACATTTCGCACTGGAATCGCTGGGAATCGAACCGAAGCGGTCCTACAACGACGCGGAAAATCGAGCTCTGCGCATACTGGAAGAAAAGACTCGCCTGTTACCGGCGGGAGGCTACGAGACGGGACTTCTTTGGAAGACAGACGACCCCGCACCACCGAGTAACTACGAGACGGCTCTGCGCAGGCTGGAACACATCGAACGCAAACTCAACAAGAACCCGCAGATGAAACTACGCTACGAGGCGCAGATACAGACCCTACTGGACAACGGATATGCCGAGCACGCTCCTGACGAGAAGCCGTCGAAGACCTGGTATCTACCTCACTTCGCGGTCATCAACCCACAGAAGCCGGAGAAGCTCCGTATCGTCCACGACGCCGCAGCAAAGACGCGAGGCGTCAGCCTGAACGACATGTTGCTACCGGGTCCGGATCTACTTCAGTCACTACCAGGCGTGTTAATGAGGTTTCGTCAACGCCCCGTCGCAGTCACAGCCGACATCAAGGACATGTTCATGAGGGTGACGATAATCGAGGAAGACAGGGACATGCAGCGATTCCTGTGGCGCGGTGATCGACGCACTGGAACCCCGACGGAATACAGAATGAAGAGTGTGATCTTCGGTGCCACGTCATCACCATGCACAGCGATCTACGTGAAAAACCGTAACGCCGAGGACTTCGCCCAGACTCATCCGGAAGCTGCGTCGGCTATAGTGAACAATCACTACGTGGACGACTATTTGGCGAGTTTCGACACAGAAGAGGAGGCGATTTCGATATCTCATCAAGTAGCGAAGATACACACGAGAGCGAATTATTATCTACAACGATGGACATCGAACTCCGGCGCGGTACGCAACGAATTTCAAGCCTACAACACCAAGCGTCCAGTGCAGCTCGATTCCGAGAAGATCCTGGGTATGGTCTGGAGACCTGAGGAGGACACACTGTCTTTCAACCTCAACGAGCAGCGTATACCACCTGACATCATGAACTGCGAGAAGACACCGACCAAACGCGAGGCACTACGCACCGTGATGTCTATATTCGACCCCCTGGGCATCGCCACTCCGGTCACCATACAAGCGAAGAGGATACTGCAAGACACTTGGCGAACAGGGATCAAATGGGACTCACCGCTGCAGCCAACGGAAGCAGAAGCCTGGAAGAAATGGATGCGTCATGTACAACGGCTACCCGAACTGGCTATACCCAGGTGTTACCCGAATCTCGCGTCAGCGAAGAACGCCGAAATACATACGTTCGTCGACGCAAGTTCTGATACGCCTGCGCGGTCTTCTGGAGAATAGTCGATGCCTACGAGAAAGTACGAGTGATACTCATCGCCGCGAAAGGAAGAGTCGCACCGATCAACAAAGTGACTTCAATACCTCGCCTAGAACTGCAAGCGGCCGTGCTCGGATGTCGTCTCACTCGCACCGCCATTGAAGAACACGAACTGAAGCCGACTCGCCGCTTCTTCTGGACCGACTCGCGCACTGTGTTGTCGTGGCTGCGCAACGGACCACGCGTATACAAGCCTTTCGTCGCGCATCGAGTCGCTGAAATAACGGAAGAAACTAAGACCTGTGAATGGCGCTGGGTATCGACGAAGGACAACGTAGCCGACGACGCGACACGCGACACACCGAGCGACTTTGACACACATCATCGGTGGTTCCGCGGACCCGACTTCCTGTACAGCTCCGAGGAACAGTGGCCGCAAGAAAAGACAGAAGAAATAGAAGAGACTGGCGAGGAGAGAGTCACGACAACGAGGGAGAAGACGCGCATCGCTCAAGCCCTACCAGAACCGACACGATTCTCAAGCTGGCAACTACTACTACGCAGTAGTGCACGAGTATTGCAGTTTATAGACTTGCTCAGGAAGAAAGAAGTCTGCTGTGTCACGCGCAAACGTAACACCAAGAAAACAGACAAAGATCCGACGTGGAAGAGAGTCGCGAAAAGACGAAAAAGCGCAGGGAAATCAGCGGAGGGATCGAAAAGTGAAAGAAGTTACAGATCCATCGACGTACACTATCTGAACAAGGCGAAAACGCTATGGATCAAGTCAATACAAGAGGATGCGTTCCCGGAAGATCTCATGTGCCTGCGACACAACCGTGACCTACCATCGTCGAGTCGCCTGAAACAACTCTCAGTGATTATAGACCACGAAGGAATACTCAGACTTCGCTCGCGCATAGCCGCAGCCGCCGATCTGACCGCGGAACAGCGAGAGCCACCCATAGTAGACAGCGCACACCCGTGGGTACGACTATATATAATTTGGGTTCACAGGTCTCTACACCACGGAGGCTTCGAGACGACCACGAACGAGATACGACAACACATGTGGGTACTACGGCTGAGGCATGCGGTGCGGAGCGAACTAAAGAACTGTCAACTCTGCCGCATCAAGAGGGCCACACCAGCGCAGCCATCCACGGGAGATCACCCGAAGACACGACTCGCGCACCACCAGCGCGCGTTCACCTATACCGGGATGGACTACTTCGGGCCCATGACTGTCACAGTGGGCAGAACTCGTCAAAAACGGTACGGCGCGCTGTTCACCTGCCTGACCACAAGAGCGGTACACCTGGAGATCGCCGGCAGCCTAAGCACCGACTCGGCAATAATGGCGTTGCGGCGCTTCATCGGACGTCGAGGGTGCCCCACCGAGCTTTGGTCAGACCAAGGCACCAACTTCAAAGGGGCGGATCAAGAACTTCGACGAGCAGCGCAAGAGGCGCTACAGCAGGAAGCGTCAGTACGCTTCATCAAGTGGCGCTACATACCTCCTAGTGCGCCTTTCATGGGTGGCGCCTGGGAACGACTGGTCCGGAGCGTCAAGACGGCGTTGGCAGCCACACTCAACGAGCGCGCCCCGAGGGAAGAGGTACTGGCGACACTCTTAGTGGAAGCGGAGCACACAATCAACAGTCGACCCCTCACTCACGTGTCGACTTCACCGGACGACGAAGACGCCCTGACACCGAATCACTTCCTCCTGGGCGGGCCATCGCGCGTGCCCCTCCCGGGCACCTTCTCCGAGGGCGATCTGATCGGCCACAAACACTGGAGAGCCAGCCAGCGGCTGGCAGACTGCTTCTGGGCGCGTTGGATTAAGGAATACCTGCCCGAGCTACAACACCGGCGGGAGCCCCGAGCGACATGCGGCGCCATCAAAAAGGACGACCTGGTGCTCATCGCCGACGGGACACTACCGAGAAACGCCTGGCCTCGAGGTGTGGTAATAGCGACATATCCTGGCCCTGACGGAGAAACACGAGCAGTCGACGTGCGCACCAACAGAGGGGTACTGCGGCGACCTACGAAGAAGCTGGTGATCCTGCCCACGACGTAGAGGAGTCACGAACCGAAGATGTTCCAGCTACGAGAGCTACGGCGGGAGAATATGTTCGTGACAAGTATAGCTATTAAGGTCGTAGGAATAAGTTATTATTGTAAATAAAGATTAGAAATAGCGGCGTTTTATTTTAGACAATAAGTAAATAGCAAATAAGTAAATATATATAATAAGGCTTAATAATGTAAAATTGAGAAATAAATAAAGGAGCCAGACTCCCGGTCGCTTCTTCGACAACGCGCAACTGGTTACACCCACTCGCACTCGAGTCCCGCCAAATCGGTAATATAAATGGCGATTTTAGCCGCTTGCGTCGTCGGCGCATCAGTTGAAGAAGCGACTTGGAAGAAGCAACATATCAAGAAATACAAGTGTGTGTGCATTTCAAGACCCAGCTGCAAGCGAATCCCCCCCTCCTATATAAGTGTGGGCTGTCGAAGGGGCCCACAAATTGTGACTTACATTTCCGACGAAAACTTTCGACTGTTTGTAAGCCACGAAGAGGAGGAGGAAGATTGTTCCAGCATTTGGTTGCATTGTAGCGAAAACTTCCCCTGAATGCGGCACTGTGGTGTTTTAAAACAGACAGTCCGTATTGCGAGGCTCTTGTAAAATAAGTGGCATTGAGATCCCCTAGCCAAGTCAATTTACAGTAAAGATAATATGGTGTTTTAGTCTTTATTACACCGAAAAGCATAACTGCGAAGTGGACTTTTCTGCGGCCACTCATGTTAAGAACTCCGGCATCGTTCAAAAACGGAGTTATATGGGAACGGGCAGGTATGTCCCAGCAGTAGTGTGCACACGCGTTTTGTACACGTTGTATTGCCCTCCTAGAGCGAGCAAGTAGTCTATCGCCATACACCACGTCTCCGAAATTAAGTTTCGACAAGACAAGTGAGTCGCACAGTCTTAGACGTAACCGAGTATCAATGTGATTTCTGATACGATAAAGCGTCTTCAGGCGATAGTAGCAGTTAGCGATAGTTTTATTTACATATTTCTCGAATCTCAAATTCTCGTCAAAAATTATCCCTAGATTCCGAGCCTCACAAACCCGTTGTATACTTTTATTCCCAATCTTAATATGAAGATTAAGCCGTTCAGTCTTTTCCAATTGAGAAGGCGTCCCCAGTAGCATGTATTTCGTCTTCTCAGGGTTAAGAACTAAAGCATTTCTTTCTGACCATTCTGCTATACTATTGAGATCGTAATTGCTCTAAAGCCAAGTGTGAGTGATCTGGATGGAACGATATGTACAACTGAAGGTCATCAGCATACATATGGTAGCGGCAGTGTCTTATGGTATGTACTACATCTGCACTGTACAGAATATACAGCAATGGACCCAAAATTGATCCCTGCGGTATACCTCGAGAAAGTGAACTAAACTGAGCAAACGACGTCGTTCCATCCTCCTGTACGACTGCAACAACTTGGATCCGTTTTCCTAGATAACTGCTGAACCATTGCACGACTTTGTCACATTCAATAGTACGCTTGCAATTCTCGCTATAAATGACCCATTTTTATGCAAGGTAAGTAGGTGATCAGCCTTCTGTGCCCTGCCCGACCGAAACATTTTTTTAATCTTATTTCCCCGGAATTCGAACCTTGCTAAACGCATCGCGCTTACCACTGAACCACGGAGGCGTTCAATGCTCGCTATAAAAAACGGCAAAGCATATGAGTTTTGTTTTCTTAAACAACATTGATTTAAATAAAAAAGCAATCCATCCAACATTGAATATAGCCGTAACATGTCAGTAGCGCCGTAACACGACCCTAGTGGCGCCCGGCCCACACCGCGCTACGAGGGCGGCGCGGCGGGCGGGCAGTTCGGGCAGTTCGGGACATGTCCATCGCCGCTGTCCGCTCACTCATCTCTCTTAACAAAGCAAGCAAATCAAAACAATATCTCATCTTTGTAGCCTAAAAACCGCAATACCTACATTTTTATATTAACACTACATATTTATATATTATATACCTACGTATTTGTACTTTGTACATAGTTAAACTAATTCTTAAATGCATACAAAATTATAAAAAATTCTAGCAACACGGCTTCGCACGGGTGCAATGTAGATGTACTATACACAAAAAAATACTTATGTTAAAAAAAAAATTATAATTTTCTCTGTAAGTGAATACTAATAATAATAAATTTTATCTTATCTTAAGAGGAAATAATTTACTAATAAAACAGAGAAATAGTGCAGTGTCCCAGCGATTAGTGAACATTAAAAAAGTGTTTAGTGTAATATGTATATCGAGCATCCATGGGTGCAGTCAGCGAGGCGCGGCGTCGGCGGTGGGGGAGGGGGAGGGGTGTTGTGAGCCGCGCACGTGGCCGGGCGGCGCGGGCACGTTGCGGGCGGCGGGCGGCGCGGCACACGCTCGCCGGCACGTGCGCGCCGAGCACGCTCGCCGCTCCTCAATCCCGGCTCGGATCGCCCCGGGATCGGTCGCGTCCACCGCTCGAGGCCACCGTCACGATTGAGCTGGCCACTGTGGACTCCCGCCCGAGATGCTGGCCCTCGCGCCGCCTCGACCGGCACGGTTACATCGACATGGGCATCGACTCTGTCGTGCAACTGCCCTCCTGCGCTGAGCAGAACACTCGCACTTCCGACCGCTACTTCCCCGAGCCGCCGGCGCCTGTCGCCGTGCCGGCAGCGCTCCATCGCTCCAGCTCAGGTACGCCGCTCGTTGCACTGCTTGAGCCCGGGAAGACACTAGTTCAAATCTAGGCAATGAATCGAGAGTTCAGACAAAGAGGCCTCGGCGGAGTACTAAGTATACAACTTGAACCACCTCGAGCAACTGTCGATTACAGTCATACAGTACAGATACAGTCTTGCTAATTTATTCAGAGTCAATGAGAAGCAGTGTTAGATCGTCCCAACAGTATCCTACAATAAATTGCGAACACAGGGGCCTCAAGTTTTGAGAGGTCGAATTCAGAAATTATCAATGACTAAGATAAAAAAAGGCTTTTGTGGTCTTCCTCTTTTGACTTATTTTAAGAAAAGAAAAAGTAAGGAAATTTACGTTTAATTTATTATTTATATTATTTATCCTGAGGTTTCGGATGCTCTTCAGAAACCGTGGTCACGGGTCCTGTTTTAATCTGGTATAAAGTATTTTATTTAAATGAGTTGGAAGTCAGTTTACGAATAAACCGAATGCTGAATGATATGGAGGGTGGTACACCAGTGGGCCGCAGTCAACTGCACCGTCAGCCGCCACCACCATCCCTGCACTACACTATACTACACTACATACAGAGTTAACCTGCTTGCCTGTTGTTATTTACATTCCGCTAATGTTGTGATATTAAAATAAACTGCCTAAAATTCAAATATTCATACAAATACATCCAACGAAATTTCCATTTTACCTTGAAAGTTCGAAATTGCGTATTTAATTACCTAATTGAAACGTTACTTTAAATACACAAATGCCGGCGACCGAATACAAATACATATAATTTATTATAATAACAGAGTAACTTATTTATGTAGCGTTCACTTCATTTTGCAGTACCTACCTGTTACATTAGAATGAGACGTGCGTTATATTATCGCTAATAGGGAATTGCATTCGTAAGTGTATTACTGTATTACTGTAGTTTCTTATTACAGCAGTATACTCTTAACTGTAATATCACATAACCTTCAAATGTGTATTAAATTACAAAATATACAGATTGTCATCACTTTCTCATTTGAAACGATTGTCTAGGATAAACCCATTATTATTCTCAAAAATATTAAACCGTAAAAATTGTATATAATATATATTGAATATATTACTATATGAAGTGTCGGGAGTTTTCCATAGAGCGGCAATCGTCCGGTCGCGTACACACAATATGTTTATTTTGCAACATATAAAATAGTTTATTGGAAATAGCAATTTAAAGCGTATATCGGCACTGACAACAACGGCGGAGGGCGAAGGGCGAAGATATAGATTGGTGGGATACCTATTTATAGCAAATCTCATCTCTGGTGCACGCAAACTTTAAGTACTTGTCAATCAGATACTTAGTTATTGTTTGAAAACATAAGTTAATGGATTTGTATAATAGCTAGTAACTCTAACATCGTAATGCCTCAATTCAATCATCGAAGTGCTATATATTATATACCTTTACTCTTGTACAATTTAATCATAATCATTACCGATACTTTTTGTCAAACCTCTTTTATATAATTGTAATGATTTTACTGGAATACAGCTTTATTTATCGGAAAATATATATAGGTACAAGAGTTGGTACCCAGATTAAGTTGATCGTGTTTTTAAAATGAGGACTGAATGGTCAAGGGCACGTGTTGGCGACGACGAACACAGCTACAACTGAATGAATTTTAACGATACGCGATGGGGTTACACGTGCCGTATGGCTTACCTACATTTATTCGGCTACTATTATCCTATTTGTGCTGTCATAAAAATGGCCTGGGCTAGGTAAAAGGGGTCCAGAGGAAGGAATATATTGTGCATCAGTGCAATGCAGTGCAGTGCAGTGGAGTCAGCAGACCTTTTCGTGCCTCTTGAAAAGCCGAGTTTTATGTTAGTTCAGCTCCATATGACGAGGTGCGATTATTGAAAACGTTTGTAGAGACACCTCATTCTGCGCCTACAATCAATATGCAGACGTTAAGCTTTCTGAATCGCGTAGTAAAGCCGCGTGGCCGGCCAGTATAGGGTTAGAATTGTCGAAAAGGTCAACACTTTTCTTCTAACGTGAAGATATCACAAAGACGGTATATACACATGACATCATCTTCACCTTCCGTTCATTGGTGAACCGATGAAGCATGTTCATTTGCTTTTATTATTTTGAGGCAGGTTGTTGGTCCCAACCAATAATGAATCTTCTAGCCCAGCCTTTCCCAAAGTGGGCGATAACTTGTGGGCACTGCAGGTCTAAAAAAATGGAGGCATTGTGCAAAGGCTTGGGGGGCGATTTGTAATTTCATCTAGCTAGAAGGACTCTTTTAGACACCGACTGAGCTCTCGACTCTCGACAACAACTTGTGAACATCAACTAATATTAATTAAGAGATTGCGAGATTAAGATTTTATTTATTCATCTCGTTTAGAATGAATGTTTAATCTCCGCTAATATAGCTCACAATAATCACTTAATTTAATTTGAAGTTATCGTGGTTTTTAAGTAGGTGTAAAAATGGGGGCGCTAAAAATAATTTATTCTCAAAGTGGGCAGTAAATCAGTTTGGGAACCCCTGTTCTAGCCTAACTTATGATGTTCTAGATGTAGTTTTCCTGTAGCTGAGATGGTTGTGTGACCTTTATTGAATTAATAATGAATAAAATTTTTTTTAAACAAATGAGGATTTTTATATTTAATAGTTTTAATTTGCTTCATAGATCTTTTCGTAGACAGTCCTCCTTTTATATCATATTGTTTCTGGCAAGATGGCTACAGAATTTCACCACGTCAGGTATCCGATGAAAGCGTGTTGTAAAATAGGACCGCGCCATCTAGTCTTAATCGGCAACTAAAACCGTTATAGAGTCTTCCGAGTTTTGCAAGTATCATTGCGCCTCATCGCCTTGTTTTGTTATTGGTATTATTCTTCCATTGTTGTAGATAGTGCTACTGGGGATCTATCCCCAGTAGCACTATCTCTAGGTAGGTACACTTTTTGGTAGTCGTTTTCAGACTTCTATCTTTACAAATAAAGATGTTATGGATGTGGTCGCGTTCTTTGTTCGTGTTTCACTCTCTAAGCTATCTATTAGTCTATTGTAATTTAACAACTCTTTGGCTTTACTTGTGGCGGTCTTTATTTTTAATAAATAACTGATAAGTATATTACTTAAGATAATGTTATATGCTTAACTAGCGACCCGCCCCGGCTTCGCATGGGTGCAATGCTGTTACTAAATACACTACAAAAAAAATACACTATTCATTTAAATCATATGCTGTAAAGGGCCATATAGAGCTATATTAAATCAACAATGTATTTAAGGTATTTTATTGGATAAGGATTAATGCTGTATTGGTTAAAAACGCTTCGAAAATTAGCCATTATTTGTCGTAAAAAGTAAATGACAAAAAAAGTTATTGTGGGTTATCCATAAGAGATAGACATATACCATCAAGGACTTTTCTGTAGACCTTTTCAATGTGTACAATACTTAGTACATTATTTTGATAAAACTCGTAGGGTTCAGCCTGCGTTTGCAATGTAAGCGGAAAAAATGTAATTATTTACGACATCACATTAGAAACCTCAAAAATAACAGTACTTCTCCACTATTTAATGGATGTTATTATACATATAAACCTCCCTCTTGAATCACTCTATCTATTAAAAAAAACCGCATCAAAATCCGTTGCGTAGTTTCAAACATTTAAGCATACAAAGGGACAGAGAAAGCGACTTTGTTTTATACTATGTAGTGATGTTAAGTGCTCAAAAAGCCCTACAACTGTATAAAGTTGTTTAATGTTAATTATTCGCTGCTTTCAACGTTATTGTTATTCGAATAGGTAGACTAGTGTCGGCGCCAAATGAAACCGTTCGGCATTAATCACCGCATTTTTAAGCAACGCAACAGTGAAAGTGGTTGTATTTTTCGAGAAAGGAAAAGTAGTTATTTTTTTTATAGTAAAAGACTGTATGTAGGTGCCCACAGCTCTCCCCCCCCCCCCTCCTCACTGCCGCTGTGGTCAACTGGTCTCGTATGAAAGTGAGAGCTATCGCACCCGACCCATGTGACACACCTTAGTTTCTTTGTATCGAAGTCCAAAAGGCCGGAGTCTCAGCAATTTGTGGTACTCTTCGGACTCAAGCCACTGCTTACCACACTGCTGTTGCTGGTTGATCCACAGCCTTTCAGTCGAGTCACTACTACGACTATCAGACGCCTTACAATAGTACATATTATTTGATAAATTACATAAAAATAGCTAAAACATAAATGTGTAAATGGGAGCCAAGTTCAATATTAGGATATGGTTTGGTTGTCGACTTCACTGACAAAAGATTTGTGATTTGCCAAATTTGAACTTTCTAGGTAATCTGGAAATGGGTTAGGTTTTTTTTGGTCAACCAGTCATAAAAACGTATATTTTTGGACGCTAAAATCTATAACTGTTGAAGATTTGTATATGAAATTTAGGGCATTAGTTTATCTTGGGAGTCTTATTGTCAATATATAAATCTAATTTGATATGTTTATGTTCTCAGATTAAATAAACATTTAATCTGAGTTTATGTTACATAGATTTTGAGTTACAAAGGTGCTGTTTGCCAGTTTCCTTTTTTGAACTCGGCTTGACAAGGCGTGTCTAGAAAATAATTTAATCAAAAGATACAACGACATACAAATGTTAGTAGAAAAAGAAAACTTAAAATCTATGTTAGTAGTATAAATGACTCGTACATTACCGACGCGCTGTCGCAACGAGACAACGCCAGTAGCAACCTGAACGCATCTGGGGGTACGACAGTGCCACCGCCAACATGAGACAGTGGAAGCGCAGGCTCAGCTTCCTTTCTTCGAAGCGTTTCGTCATATTTTCGTGCCCTTATAGATTCTGTCTGGACAATGTTAGAAAGTGAAATTGTTTGACTTGGCCGTTTCGAAAGAGTGACGTAGACACTCCTATGAGCTTATGAACAGAAAGTAATTCACTAACTAGGCGTTAATTTTGTACCAATTATTGTCATAGATGGAAAAATCGTGAAGTGCACATTGCGCGTTTCGGTTTCAGTCTATGGATTTCCGAATGCTAGAAGTAAAAATTAGGTCGACAGCGCATCATTAGCTGATGTTCTGTGGCTGAGGTATCACCTACCATCAAGTGAACCTCATGCTCGTCTGTCGATATATAACATAAAAAAAAACCAATAGGTCCTTGAGTAACGAAATGGCCAAGACACTCGTTTTGACTAAAGTGTAGGGCTTGTAGAGAACTTAACACTAGGTATCACGCACAACACTATACACTGTGATGAGAGAGAGTGTTATGTTAGGGTGTATAGGGCTAGGAGCTCCGCTCTCCATCAGATCCGATAACTTTTTTACAGTGAAAGCAATATGTACCTACTCGTCTTGGCGTTACTTTACATGATGAGTGTATCTGGCACATAGGCTCTGAATATATGTAAGTTTGATCTTACTTGAACAACTCACCTGAGCGCAGCCGCGTGCCACGAACTGCGTGATGCTGCGAGAGGGACGGACACACGGAAAATAAAAAATCACCATTAGTTGACAAAAGCCCGCGAGTGTCGATAGCGGCGATGCAAGTTCAAGAGCGCGGCCCGCGGGTTATCTCCCCCTGTCCCTGGCCCCTGTCCACCGCACACGCCATCGCAGTAGCTACTCCTATATTTGTATTACTTTTTTAATTATTTCCCGTGAGATTTACACAGAAATTTCTGGTATATCTGTCTATCTGAGGCTGAAGTGATGAGATGAAGTGGTGGATTGGATGACAAAACTCATTGAGTATAAAATTGCGGGTGTGGATCTATCATTATCATCTGCGTTTAGAACAATGGACACGCTACAGCGCTTTTTATTTGTTAAAAAGCCATCCGTCCATCGTCTATCGACTGCTCGCACGACAGACAATACAGGTAGGTACATATAGCCTGTCTTGATACTCTAATAGTAATAACCACAGAACAGCTTCTTCTGTTCTGTGTTAATAACCTAATAGACTGAGGAATCGATACCTTTAGAGCATATCTGAAGGTGCACGAAGTCGTCGGAGCGACCTGCTGCAGGTGACCTTCGGCTCTGTTTACAAACAACCGAGTTACCGCTTATGTAAAGCGCACGCGACGCCCCTCACATCAACACGTACGCACAAGACGCCAACTCTAACATGGCCTTCAACTTTTGATACATAAATTTTTCATATAGGTACCTAGAATTTAGCTCCTGTTCGTAATTTTTGAATGTTAATTGTTTGGGTTTACTGTATGTGACTGTTTAGAAAGAGAGCAATGAGATTGGTGAGGTGGCCACCTGGCGCAAACAAACCTCTATTGTTCTGCACTATCGCTTCACACTGCGCATGCGACACCTGTTCCCTTACGCGTTTCTCTGGCGAGTACATTCATTTCGCCACGTCACCAATTCGGCCCGTGTAATATATCAGTAGACATGCAAGCTATAAACTCAAAAATATAAATTCCAAGAAATATCTAGGCTTTGGTTCTCGCAGTGCTACTTAAAGATAATAAGAAACAATATAAATAACATAGGAATGTCGTATTATTATGGTCACCCTAACTTTACATTACATTTTTATTGTATAAAATATAGTTGCATTAATAATTAGGATAAACACGACGCCCGCGTTCCCAAACCATTGGTGTTCATTACATTCCGTTTATTTTATGTATTCCGTATGTCATCTAAACTAAATCATAATACGTTTTTAAATTGAACAAAAAATTAAAAACTATCCAACTATGATACCACAAATTGCAAGTCCGCTGACATTGACACTATTTATTTTCATAAACTTGTAGCTAAGATAACAAACTTAGCGTTATTTAGCAAATTAAAAAAGCAGTAATAATAATATAATCAATTTCGTAGTATAACTACTACTAAACTAAGAATTAATAGAAACGTAACTGTTCAGTCTCACAGGTGTACGGCATACTCTCGAGTGATTGACACCTGATGAACTCTATATTTGAAGCAAAACAAATCAAGTTATTACAATAATACAAAACTAAACAATAATCAGTACCTAGTTACACGAGTAAAAGACTGATGCCTATAGAAGAATTCAACGCGTTCATCCCGGGTGCACTGAGGGCGGGCGGGCGGCTGGTTAAAGTAGGGCTCGAAACATCAATATGAGAAGTTCAGATGTCAGTTCGCCACAGTATTTGTTATTTATTGGCTTTTATTATTTTTAATTAAACGTTTATCAAAATGATCTCAAGATATTAAATTGAGAAGATGTAATGATATTTTGCCTGTATAATTACAATTTGGCAGAAACTCGTAATCGTATCCGGGTCGTGAAGACTGCATTGACATCATACTCATTCGTATCTACAGAGTTAGAAGAGGAAAGCGTTCATAGTCGGGGTGATGTAGAAATAAGAAGTTCCACTTCCGTTTGTATAGATATTCAACCGAGATGCCATAGAATGTTATGGTTCAGGTTGACGTATGTGAGCGCGGGCCGGTGAGCCGCGGTGGGGCGGGCGGCGTCCGGTGGGGCTAGAGGCAGGGGGGCGCGCCGGCGCGTACGGCCGCGACTCGCGCACCGTCCGCCGCCGCGCTCGCACGTCCGGCCCCGCGCCTGCGCCCACGCGCGCCCCGCGATGTGTCTAGTGTGAGACGACAGACAGATGGAGTACCAGCACCCGCAGCCCGTCCAGCCGCTCGGCCCGCCGCCGCCGCCCCAGCTGCTGCCGCCGCCGCAGCCGCTGCCCACGCTGCCCCAGCTGCAGCACGCGCACGTGCAAGACGACGACCGGTGGAGCCAGTACCACATCTGGAGGCAGCACGTTTTCGTCAACGGTCAGTGTCACCACTCTCGCGCTTTCACGTATGGGAAAGTGCGAGGCTGAATCGCCGATCCGAACGCACGATGGTCCACGTCGTAACTCGTAAATATATCGGAGCAGAAATGCGAATCGGAATTAACGTTATCACGTAGAGATATCAAGGTCGCGGCTCGTCGGCTCGAGCGAGTCGTCATCGACTTAATGAGGTGCGGTTTCGGATGTAGGATGCGTGCGAGCTCACGTGTCGGACGGATCCGCAAACACAATTAGCTCGGTCGCAGCGAGCAGGAGGAAGCCGTACAGCCGCACCGCGAGCCGCCCGACCCCGGCAGTTCATCGGATCACTGGGTCAAACTATCTTCAGTTACGTTTCGTTCATTAAACCTATCTCGATCGTTTTGCGAGCTGCTCGCCGCCCGCTCGACATGGATATTGTTTTCTGTTGTTTATCTCGAAATGATATCTAAATTTTTACTCATTGATTTTTTTGTCCCAAAATTCGAACTCACGTTGTAAATATTCACGAGAGCTTAGTAATAATTGTATTGTTGTGCATTTAGTACAGAAGACCGAGTGCTGTATAATATGCACGAAATATTGTCAGTAGTTGTTACTGTCCACTATTGAGACGAGGACTGCCTCGGAAGGCTACACGTGTAAGCGCACGCGTCTAAGTATCTCGAGACTCGATTCTCGCTGCTACTCACCTACTGGTAACTCTCAACAATAGCAGCAAACAAGAGAACGAAAGATTGTCTTTTGATCTCAAAGGAATAATGCAATCGATATACACTATTTTTAAGTGTAATCTGACTTCGCTGCTTGTTTTGATGCCATACAATCTCATGCTAAGGTTAAACGCTGAATATAAATATTTATACTTATAAGCGTGTCACTTGTATGGATTATATCAACCTTGAAAACTACGTATTCCTCCGAGGCACTTATTAAAACACATCGCCATCTAGATATTATTTTCTTCGATTCAGCGTCCGCTTTACTGCGTGAGGTAAACCGACGAAATATTGTTTTTATTTTTATGACTTCAACGGTGATATGTGCTGTACATAGACATCGTTAAATTCAGTTTTCTAATAATATAGTTCAAATGAAGTTAAAGGTCGCTGTCGTATATTGTCGAAATTTTTACATTAATCTAATTTTCGATAACAAAAACGAAATAGACAAATAAAATCGAAAGCCCAATAAGAAATTCTGATTTCTTATTTCGATCAATCTGAGCGTCGCCGCAAACTTTCACTCCGAATATTTGGGAAAAAGTAGCGACCTTTTCGCGACTTTCTCTCGCGCGGTCCTCTCCCCCCTCTTCCCTCGCCGCCGCCCTCCGCCGCCCTCGCACAGCTCGGGCACGTGCTTTCTTCCGCATGCGCGACCACTTTTACTTTTTAAACTTGACAATACACTCTCGAGATAATACGGTACTGGGAATCTCACTTCGTTTAACTACTTCGTTAACTAGAACTGATGTTACCTAAATAAATTATACTTTCACTATATTCACTTTCACGATTATTTATTTTATTGCCGCGAATATCTCACATCTGAATAGAAAACTTTGTATAAATATTACTCGGTTTAACCACGACGCTCCGGTTAAGCTACTACAGCTCTCCTCATCAGCAATGTCAGCTTGACGTAGTTGGTGATATGAGAATGTTTTTTTTTTATTTTGAAATATCACTGCGTACAATTAAGCATGCGATAAGGGGTCGGGTCAATGCGGAACACATCATAAAATACCCTGAATGTTTAGCTATTATTTTAAAGATAATTTGTTAGAACTTACTAAACTATATTGTCAAATATACAGAGTACTACGTCGGCTCACTGATGTAACAAAACATTTGCTTTGCGGCAGACGATTACTGTATATTGTACGTTAATTGTGGACCCATAAATTATATGTTATCTCTTAAAATCTAGTTTAGTCAAGACTAATACTATAATATAAATCGTTTATGCTATTTATTTAATAGTAATAAAACTTATAAATGAAAACAGTAAAATTCAGATTGTGCGATTCGCCTTCCATAATTCACTGTTTTCAAGCTAATCAGATTTTCAAATGTTCATGTCGAAAATAGGTCAAAGGCGCATCATTGATTGTATACAATGTACATCTGTCGGCTGAGGCGTTGCTGACCATCACTAGATTCTAAGTGAATATTTGAATAAGTTAATGTTGACTGGATTTTCTGCTATTAGATAATTTTTGAAATTATTAATACATATGTTTAAATATCGCACGACAGAAACACCAACCTTAAAATATAATGTAAGATTGGAAAGTGATTAGCAAAGTCAGCATTGTTTTATTCGCTCTGTTTCGAATGATCGTGAATAACCCTTCAGAAGGGTTATTCACGATCATTCGAAAACTTTCCGTATCGATATTACAAGATTCCGTACCGATATATCAAGCTTTCTACCATTTTATACTAAGATTTTAATCGGAAACTCCCGAAGAATGCCGATGCTCAATCCTATTCAAATTGAGAATACCATTTTCATATCCGATGGGATACGAAACACTTCAGTGGGAGAGCGTAGCTTTCCGGGCGGAATGATTTCGAATGATCGTGAATAACCCTAGAACGCACAACGGGGTAGGAACTACGAGGTATGGGGCGCGGTACGGCGATGCGGCTCTCGAGCGCCGAGAGTAAAAGTAATCATCCGCAAACGCTTCCGCATCGCTCGCAGCGGCCGGACCGCCCGCGCCCCGCACCCCGCACCCCGCGACCCGGCCATTTCCGACTTTTACTTTTACCGCTGACGTCGAGTAGAGGCGCCCGCGCAGCCTCGCTCCAATAGCTTCTATCACTCTATTGACTACTCGCTACTCACCGCGGCATCCGCATTTGCACACATCGCTCAATTTACTAGGAACTGTATATTATTGAACTTTAGCAGTAATGGACCTCAACGTCATATGACCATAGTTTAAATTTTAAAGGTACAGAGCAACTAACGTCAACTAAATACCTACCTTATTATAGGAAGAAGAAATCTACTGTCTAGTGTCTGTCTGAATTGAAGTACTGAGTACCAGTATCTAATAAAGAGTTTTTAACTTTACCAATTCAGCGTTATTTTTGAGAGCTATTTTTTGTTGAGAATATTAGCTCGGCTCTGCCTTTCATTGTACAAGCTACCTCACCCGATTTGAAATACATATATTTGTCATTTTTCACCTGCCATTTGATTGAGATTTTTTGTCAGTCCCCGGTGACTGGGATGCATGCCGCCCTGCTGGCTCTGCCTACAGCGTGCTCAGGATCCTGGTGTCACATCCCTCCGCAGCTCCCTCACATTTAAGACATATTATTTATCTAATAAGACATGTGATAGCAGACAACAATATTGTAGTAAACAATTTGAATATTGTTTACATTTAGTATCTTTGGGTGATATATTTATAGTTATAGTTATGTAACAACTTATTTAATCAAGTTTTCACATAGGACGGACATTCGCAGATTGTGATGACCTCGTATGAGAAATTGTCAACAAATCAAACAACCTTGAACCTTACGCGATCGTAAATGAGCGTGTTTATTGGTCAAGCTAAATATAAGTTATTGTGGCGTCGCGTCGCGTGTCGTGTCGTGCCGTGTCGTGCTGCGCCAGTGCCCCCGAGCACTCGCATGTCGGCGTCGGGAACTTCCTACTTGCTAAATTATTTGTTAGTTTTTATACAGTAGTAAAGTCAGTCAATGGAGCATATTATAACCAATGAATAATTTATGTGTAGATACGTTAATTCTAGAAAGGATTAAACAAAAAAATAGATAACCGTCCCGGGGTCGTGTTGGTGCAAGCCGATAGCGATGCAACAGGACTCGCACACGGCAGCGATTACATTAATTTAAGTTCGCCTTCTCACGGCCCCGAATACTAAATTGTACACATTCATTAATTTTTGTAAAACTCCAAATGAAATAGCTGAATCGTGTTCACACTTTCTCGTTTACTTTCGCTCAATTCGCACGTTTACGAAAACGATCGCTTTCTCCGTTACGCAACCGACTCTACTTCCCGTTTCCTCGCGAACACTCCCCACCGCTCCGTTCCGCCTTACGCCCCGCCCGCTCCGCCGCTCCGCCGCGTGCGCACTCCTCACCCATATATCGTGATCGCGACCAGGAAGCATACTAGCATAGTGATTACACAATGCCTGTAGCCGATGCCTGCATCCTGCAATGTTCCTCCAATTGTTTATATATACATGTTTCGGCCCAATGTCGACGAGTCTATGTCACATCTCCAAAGCGCATAATTATCGTCCAACATAATCAACCGCTCGCACTTTATACAATTATTCTGCTAATTGATTTCTAAAAAATATTTTTAAGCAAAAACAAAAACCGACTTCAAAACTACAACTACATATTATAGTATTTTCAAACTTAAACAAAAAAAGAATCATCAAATTCCATCCATAACTCCATATCGCGTAACAAAAATACAAAAAAAAAGCAACATACAGACGAATGGAGAACCTCCTCCTTTTTTGAAATCGGTTAAAAAGTAGGTCGGCGTACAAAAATTTGATTTAAAATTTTGATGTTCTTAATCATTTCGAATTGATTTGGCACACTCGAAGTCTAAAGCCTATTTACACATTAGCACTCGAGTGCGGTGCTGCACCAGTACAGTGTACAGTTGGCGATACTCGACCGAGCCTAATGAAGATATGAATTTGAATTTTAAAAAAATAATGTCGCAGGTGGCCGAATGTTTTGGAGTGTCAGCAGGGCAGGGGCGGCCGCTTTCTAACGCGCCGCAAGAAAGCGACAGTCGAGCGTCATCGTAGATACACGGGGGGGGGGGGGGGGGGGGGGCGCCACGCCTTCCACTTATTTGGGCAACACTTTCTCCGATTCGGCACCTCGTCAAACTAGTTACAGAAAGTTGTGTAAAACATTTAGTTAGTGGCTCCGACATCACTCGGCGTCAATATTGAGTAGTTCGCGCTATGCCCGAACGAAGCTTGAAAGGGCACTTTAGAAACCGACTGATCCATCAACGCACAGGGTAAAACTTTTAGGTCCACACAGTTCGACAGACAGTAGATAACTTTTTTAAATTACAATTTTATGGCATCCACTAAAGAAGGACTGAGTATTCTAAATAACATACCTTTTGTATTTTATAAGTACTTCATAACTTCGTAATCGTATATTATTATAATATAATATGATGAATAAAGCGCATTTTTTTAATAAATATACATTCGATACTTCCGGAACAAGTAAAATGAAGTTTTTCTTAAAGATATTGAATAGTTATCGATATCGGTCTGCAGTTTACGTATCAGTGCACTGCAGCACACAGCAGCAAAACGCAAGCAGTCCTCTCGTTACTGTTGAGTTAGTTATTATAATACATAATATTATATTATCGTAAAAGAGTAACGACCCAGTGGCGGGCACTCTAGGCCCAGTATCGAACCTGTAAAATCATGAAATACTCAGCTCAGTACTAGTCGATCAGTTAGGTGTGAATTGGTGAAGTAATTGAAATGATTTCCGTTAACATAGTATAATGATATATATATACAATAGTTGTGCACACAGTGCTGATGTCGTCACCGCGCGGCCACTTTCTCCGATAAAAGTGAGAGCGGTCGCCGGAAGCGAGTCCGCTCACGCCGGCTAACCGCTAGCGGGGTTCCCCGTGGATGTGAGAGGTGCACAGCTTCTGGCGGCGAGGTCGGTTCAGTGGTGGATATTTGATTTTATAAATCTTTTCATTTCTTCTAAATGTGTAGTTACATATTGTGTTTCTCTATTATACCTACCATGAAATTTACTCTGGATAGCTGATTCAAGCTATGTTTTGAAATATCACTAAAATAATGTGGATAACAAGTATTCTAGTATAGAAGTCAGTTTAGAGGATATGACAGCACGGCTGTCAAGGCTGGTCGGGCACAGGGTGCGTGTGTGTGTGGGCGGCTCAGTGTAGTTATACAACACAACTAGGTAACTTCCTGAACTTCCTACAACACGCGTTTTTCATCAGGAAGCAACGATTGATCGATATTGCCTTATTACGTTACGTCGCTAGTTTTTCTGCGCGTGAGACTTCCCGTCTCGCCTTGTTGCTCATCACATAGAGGAACTTTCACAACGCGTTTAGCGCACCAGCGCGAAATGTTCTAGGCGACATCGGATTTTTTTTGGGAAGTCAACATCTCTCGATACCTCAGTGAAAGTATATAAATAGACAAGACCCTTTTTAATATTCCCTTCGGAAGGCCATAGAATTAGACCTAAGCATTGAATCTGCATCTCATATCTTTCTAAACTGTGGACAGTGATTCGACTTACTTTCCGGTCACTACATCTGTTCGATGCCATGAACTGCCAACTTAGGGATAAACATACCATAGAATTAGAATACATTAATAAGTCAGGTTCGCCAGGAATAAAAACCCGTCACCCAAGTATAAGGGTATTATACACATCATGAACAGACGAGTCGACCGTAATGTACATAAAATGTGCGGTGTTATTATTGAATGCAGCGCTAGTGATATGGGGCGATTATATACCACGTCATGTAGTCGGGCGCGAAGGGCGGGCGGCCGGAAGGGCGGCCTCGTGACCGGCCACGTGCTGGGCTTCATAAACACCTATCACAAAAGTTATATATCCCACGAATTTCATTGAACAATTATTATTATAAAATACATATAAGTGCCTAGAAGAGAACCTTCTTTATCTTGTGCAGTAAGTATGTCGTATTAATATGTTTAGCGTAATACTTTAGACCGAAGCTTTCGCGATTTCAAGGTCAATAAATGGCGCGCATCTCGTCGCTCGTTTAGCGCCGCGGGCGATTCCGTTCCCTCCTCCTATCCTAATCACTCACTCGTACTATGACAAACTCTTCCTTTCTAGCCACGCTTTCACATTTTCGTCATATTAACTCGGACGTCTAATGTTTATTAACAACTTATAATTGTGAAGTGTTCGATTGTGACCTGATGCTGTTGCGATATTATATTTTCTTGTGCAATCAATAATTGCTAAGCGAATGTATGTAACCATAAATTAAATAATGCACTCTCTGCGAGGCAATCCTTATGACCCCTTCGACCGACAATTGCGCTACAAACGCAGGCGGCACGGGCAGTGCCCGAGTGCGCTTGTCGGGCCAGGGGGGCTCGAATGACCGGGCTGATGCCCTTTTTGTTACAGGCAAGTCGGTGAACAGTAAGGATGTGCTCGAAGACAAGAAAGATGACAACGAGTTGTGGGAGGCGCAGGCGGCCTTCCTCGGACCCAACCTGTGGGACAAGACGCTGCCCTACGATCCAGATCTCAAGGTACACCAAGTCAGTAATCGCCTTTTGATTACCCGTTGCGTGTCGTCGCTTGCACCCCGCACTCGGTTTCGGAGTCACCCCCGAAAGCCCGACCCCACAGTGCCCGTTCTCCTTACTCGTTTAAGACTGATTGTTGATATTCTTCAAATCTGTTAGCTTTAAGGCGATGCGATGTAACAGCGATGTGCTAGCGAATGTGAACAGCGAGTGTGCGGCCGCGTCGCTCGGAGGCCGGCTCGCTGTCACGCTACTTGTGAATGCTTTCAGTACGTGGACCTAGACGAGTTCCTGTCGGAGAATGGCATGCCGGGCGAGGCCCTGGGCGGCGCGCACCTCGGCGGCTCCGCGTTCGGGCCGGCCGCGGGGCTCGCCCTCGGCCTGCAGCCCCCCATCACCAAGCGCGAGCGCTCGCCCTCGCCCTCCGACTGCATGAGCCCCGACACCATCAACCCGCCGCTCTCGCCCGCCGACTCCAGTGAGTACGCTCTCTCCATATCTAACCTAGTTTTCACAATCGATATATTCTCATCACACGATCTTTGGTGGGGATTATTTTGTCGTAAATACAAGTTCTACTTTGAGAGGACATTATATTATGTCAATTGCCGTAGCTCATGGACACTGCATTAGGGAACATGTCAGGCTGTCTGTAGCGTAATGTTTATGCCTTGACAAGACTGATGACCCGAAAACCTCTTTAGTGTTATTTAGTATTTAGACAGAGAACGTCGATCTACTACTACTATCATATTATTGAAGTGAATGAAGCACAATGATAGAGAACACAGATTAAAAGTGAGACATAATAATTTCAGCATTCTCGATGGCGTCGTCGGGTCGCGACTTCGATCCTCGGACGCGTGCCTTCTCCGACGAAGAGCTGAAGCCCCAGCCCATGATCAAGAAGTCGCGGAAACAGGTAAATGATGTTAGTGCGCTGATCATTCCTAGCGGCATGCAACGGCCTGGCCAACCGGGAGCGGCTACACGCACACACACACACACACACACACACACCGCACACGCACGCACACATGCACCCACTCTCGAGTGGGTGATTATTTAATCTATAGTAGGTTTCGCCACTATTAATACGAGTACGAATCATATCATTTTACTTACTTAAATTGTGTTATTGCCTTTGGGCCACTATTCAGACCAACTCCGGGGCTGAAGGACATTCACACTGCAGTACCGGTTCTATTTCGGAAAAACAAAACAGATATGTTTCGATCAGACAGAGACGGAATCGGTGAAACGAGCTCTGAAATATAACGTCTCCCATAATGAGGCAAGATCCCAAATAATAAACTCTATATTCAGTCGGTCGGTGGTTATTTGGTTTTCTACTTACATATCACACGTTTTCTGCTCGTTGACACACTCTTACAGTACACATCCCTTATATCACTGCGATAACACCGTCTCACCAATATCAAGACAATATTAGTAACGTTGCTTTCTTGTAGAAGAATTTGACATATTATCACTGTTAATGTTCGGTTGCCACTAAACTAGCTGTGTCTTGTTGCTCGTTCAACATGGACGATGGCTAAGTTCGTCCGACGCGGTGGAACCTAGGTGCGCCTGAGTCGATCTGTCGACCCGCGCGAGACTTAATCTTCTTTAGTTCTGTATTACGAATCATGTATTTATGCGCACAGAGCAGAGGCCTGTGTGTGTGCAATAATATAGTGCACACAGTTAAATTACTTATTTCCGCTTGGATACATTACAATACCTACTCGGTCTTCATTTGATTATCGAGATCAGAACGAATTATATCTAATTAAAATTTTATTTGTTAAGAACTGCTGCAAACCGGTAAGTCTCTCTCACACACACACACACAGGGACACTGGGCTTCGCTTAGATAACGCTAAATATTTTACTAACAGGGGTATTGGCTAATAGTTGTAGAAGCTTTGTGTAACAGACTGCAGAGCCATAACATTTTCAGGTTTATAAAATCTAAGTGCCGAAGTACATTTGTTTGATAATAATTTATGTATCATTGAGTTTTTAAGTAAATGCTTTCCTAAACCCGTATGTATGTGTGGCTGTGCATCACTGTCGCAATACAATTAACGCATGATCTGAAAGTTCTGTTACTTACCACCAAATTACAGTGCTATGGGCAAATTGATTTATATTTCTCCAGTAACATGAATGTGAATATGTCATCCTATCGGTGATGCAATGTCTGTTTCAATTTGTGATTTGTCACTTTATTTTATTAAATTTTTACTTTATTATAATGTTTCTAGTGAATTTATTCACAAGGCTCGAGTAGTTTAAATAATTTCGATTTTTTTTTTCTTTTCGGCCATTCGTTTGAGCCATCGTGGGGGTAAAGTGTATGAAAGAGAAATCAATTTGTTCATAAGGCACGCACGCGCTCTGCGACCTACGGGCTGCGACTGTACGACACGTGTGATTTGCGTTTAATAAATAAAATAACAATTTCGATTGAGTTCTTCTTTATGTTTCATCGTAATCTATTCAAAATTCTCGGATGAAAAAAAATAAATTTTATTACTTTTATTACTAAGAATACCAATTAGATTTTGAAGAGTTGTTCAATTTGCCTTCTCTAGCCGAGCATTATAATATATAAATAATAATTTAAGGGACGTTCTGACCTCAAAGTACTTCAGAAAAACTCTCAACCATTTCATAATTATCTAGACTAATATAATTTCTATCCCGGATTTGCATTGGCTATATTCCAGTATACATTGTAATATCCGTGTTGGGCGGCTTTGTCAGCGTGAGCTGACTGAAGTCTACGTGAAGGTTATGTACAACAACAAATTGCTCTCAAGGAGGTCTGTAAAACGGGGTTAGATATGGAAAATTATTTGATTTAAAAAAAGTGCCTATATTATTACATTAAAATATTTTTACTAATAATAATAATAGTTTACAGTATTAGTTTAGTTCGTTCCGAACAGTTACAATATCCTCCAAATTAAATTAAATTTCATAGGTACGAAATTGAAAAATAATTAGGCCTTAATATTTTAAAATAATTATTTTATAATATTAATATTTTAAAATAATTATTTTATAATATACATATTTACAATTATCAATATTTTTTGTCAGTGAGTCAGTGCCAGCCACCAGTACCTAGGTATTAATTAAATCTCCTATTTACGGAGCGTTTCATTTCCGATAACGGGTAGGTAGGCGAAATGGCGCCGCGGCCGCCTGCAAAAATAATTAATTGATTATTGTAAATAGTTAAACGCCTAATTTTATTAATTCTATATTTTTAAATAATTATCTGAAACAGGAATGTATGTCCACTACTTCTCATTCGTACCTAATTGTTCTTATTTAAATGTTTCGGCGCTTTTTGTCGTAACCTGCATAAATATATAAATCGAAGTAGTTGTCCTGTGAACGTATATTAAACACTTCTTATTAAAGGCTGGTTGAATATAAATTGAAGAATACAAAACTCGAGAAGGTCCTGTCAAAGTAAACGCTGCCACGTGTCGGTTGCGTACAAGTCGCCCAGGTCGGTGTCGCAGCTCGGCCGCGGCGGGGCGCTCCTCGGCTGCGCTCGCGACACACGACGCCCGACGGCTCATCCAGCTCAGTGTGAAACCTCTCAATTACCTCGATTCGATTAAGCTTAAACCCTTTGTGACAATATGAGTAGATGCCTACTAAGTGAGCGTGCCCGAGTCGTAGCGTGGCGCAGTGTGGCGCGATGTGGCCCAACGTTGACGCTCACGAACGTCGGGTATCGGCATGGTGAGCGCCGGCGGATGGTGGCTGGTGGTGAGTGGTGATGGGTAGCGGTAGCGGGGTCGGGGGCGTGCAGAGACGCGCGTTTTGTCCCACTCGGATGAAGTGGCGCCGCGTGCTAATCACATATCTGTGTCGCCGACAGTTCGTCCCCGATGACCTGAAGGATGACAAGTACTGGGCGCGCCGACGAAAGAACAACATGGCCGCTAAGCGTTCCCGCGACGCGCGCCGCATGAAGGAGAACCAGATCGCCCTGCGCGCCGGCTACCTTGAGAAGGAGGTGAGCTGTCTCATTTCTACTTTTCATCTTCGTCACTGTTATTTTTAGACTCGACAACGGATTTCTGCTCTCACTTAGGTTCACTGAGTCGATGTTTCCCGGTCCAGTATTACTCCACCACCAAACTTACCAGTAATATAGATTTCTGCTCTTCTATTTGACTAGTTTCAATAATATCGTTAGAGGAACATTCGATGCGTAGATTTCAATTAAAATTCATAATATGGTGTGTTGGAATTGCAGAATATGGGCCTGCGACAAGAAGTGGAGCTGCTGAAGAAAGAGAACCACATACTGCGTGAGAAGCTCTCCAAGTACGCGGATGTGTAGGCGGCCATAAGACCCGCACAAATATACACAACACCATGTGAGTATAAAACTAAACTAAAAGTAATGAGACCGAACCCGACGACCGTCGCAGAACGTTTATCCTCCGCTGTAGTGGTCCAGTCGATGAGTCGACGGGCTCGTTGGCGCGTTCGGAGGAACACCAGCCTCGGGGCATTGAACGGGTGGGAGGAATATCGAAATTCCGAATGGATAATGCACCACCGTTCATAGATGGAAAAACCGTGAAGTGCATATTGCGCGTTTCTGTAGCTGAGATATCACCTACCTCTCTGTCGATGTAACAAAAGACAACAATAATCGTGTGTGTGTGTGCAGGTGAGAAGCGCCGCCGCGCTGAGCTCCACCTCGTTACATTAAATGTTCGATGTCGTCCGCGGGCCTCGTGGATCTTCGGCTTCGGGCTGCCGCGCCGCCCTCGTCCGAACTCGCCGACCGCCGACCGCTCCCCGGGACTCTTGCCCGTCGATCGCTCGCGTCGTGCTCGGGCCCGTACTACTGGACCCGCCTCGAGTGCGCGATCGATCCGATCTCAAGACACCGACTGAACTCGGGAGGCGCCTCGAGCCGGCGGATATGATGACGATCGAGAGTGGTTCACTATTACGGGCCTGAGTCAGCTCGAACTCTGAATATGTTTAGAGACGTCGCCGTCGCATCTGATGTTTCCCAGTTTATGTTGAATGTTAATTGTTAAGAATCGTTATACAGTTACCGTAAGTTAATTTAGAGTAGGTGATAACCAAAGTTCCCGGAGCCACGCGACCGGCGACTCGGACGCGTCGTCAGTCACCGCGACACCGCCGATAGATCGATTGCTCAAGTGGCGTCACGCATGCGCAAGTGTAGTGGCTGCGTCTGTATATAGATAGTCGTAATACTGTGGCCCACAACGAAACCCTCACTTTTGTGTCGGCGAGTCGGTGGCTCCGGCCGACTCGCGTGTCCCGTGAGGGTGCTTTAACGAATATTTTAGAAAATATTTTTAAAAGACTTATTTATAATGATTATTGTACGGGTTCGTTGACGTGAACGTCGCCGGCTCGCGTCGCTAACACGCCCGTCTCGGCGACGCGAGCCGGTGCCCCCCCCCCCCCCCCCACTCCCCCCAGTCTCGGCACGAAGGTCGTGGAGGTCTCGTCGGGCGGCGGACACACCGCGGGCGACGGGCCCGCTCGGCTCCGACCCCGTCCGTCTGTTCCCTCGGAGCTGCGTCCGCCCCGCCAGATCCAACCCCCCCCCCCCCCCCTCCAGTGTCCCCTAGACCACTAAGATGGCAACAACATGCTCGTAGGCCACTCCCGCTCCCGCTCCCGCTCCGGTGAGATTAGCCCCGTGACGCTCTGCCCTGTAGAGTGCGAACACTAGTTTCGTTTCAGTAATCATAGTGATAGTGTAAGTAGAATAGGAAGTAGTATAGCGTAGTTGTTATTAGTATATTTTTGTTATGGCTGTAGTTGTTAATGTTTCAAAAGTTTATATATAATTTGGTTTACTATTAGTACTGGCCGCGGCCGGCGCCCACTGCACGACCGCATCTCCGCACTCTGTACGACTCTCGCTAATCTTATATATTATATTTTTGTAGATTTTTGTCGTTGATAAATGAGTCAATTGTATGTTTATTGAATTGATAAAATTAATGTTTATGATGTTAAGTCTAAGAAGTTGTTGCATTTGAAAGTATTTTATGACTTGGAGCGTGAACAATCAAATGATTTTTATACATGTTTACATTGAATGAAGTGTACAATTGCTCGCTGGGAGCGGAGGCCGAGGAGATGATGGCCGGCTGCCGCGCGAGTGCCGGCTGCCGCGTGCAGCGTGCCGCGTGTAGCGAGCAGCGCGCGGCAGCCGGCACTCGCGCGGCAGCCGCGCCGCGGGCAGCCCGCGACCGCGCTCCGGGACATTTGATATTTCCACTTGTTTGTTGAACGTATTATTATATACATTAAATTATTACCCAGATATTATCATGTACGATACTTTTACATACATAATATATAAATGTTTTACCGGAAATTTGTAATAAATGTGTATAAAGCTGTAAGGTGGCGTGATATAGAAGGAGTCGAGTGTATGACCTGTGTTTATTTATTTAGTCTCTGTTTTGCCGCAAATTTCGCCTTCCGTGTGCCTGACTCGCACCGAGCCATGAGCCGACAACACAACCGCAAACCATATCTATGTATGACTAGTATTTGTTTCTTTTAATTTATATGGTTCTATGGATTCAAATAAACGTTAATTGTTGTATGCCCGTGTGTTACTGCGTCTCGCTCGCCGAGCTCTGCCTCGCTGTTCGCTGCACTCGACCCACAACTCACCTGCCCTATCTTTTTTTATGTTAGATATCGATATACGAGCATGAAGTTCACTTGATGCTAGGTGATACGCCAGCCATAGAACATCCGTCAATGATGAGCTTTTGTATTATACTTCGAGCATTCGTAAATCCACAGGCTGAGACCGAAACGAGACACTTTCCATCTATGAACTGTGGTCACCCGGTCGGAATTTCGATAGTTCCGTTTAATGCCCGAAGTGACCAGACGTGGGACGGACATGTTAACAGAAAATTATAAACATGTCGATTCGAACCCGCGACCCATACGCCCCGACTTAACGCGCAAGGTAGGTATTCTACCAAACACGCCAGCAACCCCTCAAAACGTCAAATGATAAAACACATCAGCAACCTACGAGAACAACAGCGTAGCGTAGAGAATAGAGTACAAGTCTGCACTTTATAACTAGCTGGTGCCCGCGAATTCGCTCGCATGGGCTTCATCTTAAGAGGATACTATTTGAATAATTTGTCCTCTCGACGTCCGCTTGAACAAATTGAACTCTAGCAGGGAATAGCTCTGAGAGATAAAAAATCCGCCATTTATTATGCTCGTAAACTAACGGTTTATGCACCGCACGCCGAAATAACTCTTAGATAGTTCAAATATATATTTTATGGATTTAACTTTAAAATGACGGATTTCTATACAGACTATCATCCCTTATTATACCCCCTTAGAGATTGAATTTCGAAGTATCCGGCATTATCTCTTGTCTACATTATACAAGGAACCTCTGTGCACAATCTCAGCTATCACCCAAGGAGGGCAGTTCCTTCCCAACAGTAAGGAAGTACAAGTACAATCCTTGTTTAAAAAGCTTAAACAGCATCAACTTTAAATAAACTAATTTTTACTTTATACTAATATTATAAAGTAAAAATTTGTATTTTAGAGGAAATATTTGTATTTTATGAATTAACTCAAAAACTACTGGACCGATTTTAATTAAATTCTAACACCAATAGAATGCTACATTATCAGCGAGTAACATAGGCCTACATTGCTCCCGTGTGAAGCCGGGACGCGTTGCTAGTAGGTAAAATGATAAAACCAAAAAGATAAATTACAATAGGGTTGCCAATAACCAATTGGTAACATAAAATAAATTAATACTCGCTGCCCCACAATGTAGATTTTTATGAAATAATTTTTAAAAACGGTCCAGTAGTTTTTGAGTTAAATCGTAACAAACAAATGCAGGCAAACCTACCTTTTCTCGAAGCACTTCGTCTTACCTTTGAACACTTATCATTTCGGTCTGGACAGTGATAGAAAGTCCAAATTTTTAGAATATTATATGAATAGAGTACCTACTTATTAAACATACCAAGACACACTTTGACTAATGTGTAGGCTTTGAAGGAGAACTTGAGACTAGGATTCACGCAGAACACTATACGTTATGATGAGAGAGACTGTTAGGTTAGGGCGTGTAGATCTAGGGGCTTGGCGTTACTTTACATGAAAATAATTTGGTGAGATGTCGTTTTTCTTGGTAGCAGTCAATTTTATTGGATTTAGTGCATTTTTGTTTAATATTTTAAACCTGTGTCAACGTTTATTTCAATATTTTTTCTATTAAAACAAATTATACAAAACTCTTTTGAGAAATGTACTTTAAGTAAGGAAGCGATTGGTATCAAAATTTACTGTTTTTAGCATTTTGTGAGATGACACTGTATTTAAATAAAATACTGTATACCGGATTAAAACGCGATTTATTGTTTAAATTATTTATCCCGACGTTTCGGATGCTTTTCAGCAACCGTGGTCGCGGGAGACTGAAAGATGACAGTTGTCTTATATTTGAAATGTCACAAAGTTGCCATATTTAATTCAATTAAATTAAAAAATAATCTATTAATTTAGGTAACACAATGTACATCTATGAACGTCAATAAAAAATAATACATATTAAATTACTAATATTACTAATATTAAATGCTTCTAATTTTACATTTACTGCCAGTTCACAAATCAAGGGCGTAGAGCGGACGAGAAGAACTGGCAAGAAACTCGCCGCCACTCTTTTTAATCGCCAAGTTTACTTGGTTGGACCACGGTTGCTTTTTCAGCAACCGTGGTCCAACCAAGTAAACTTCGGGATAAATAATTTAAACAATAAATCGCGTTTTAATCCGATATAGAGTATTTTATTTAAATGTGTGATACTCGCGTTAATAAAAGACAATATTATGACACTGTATTGCTTATCAACGTCCATTTTTCAACTAGTGTTCTGAACTGAACCCACAGAGCGAACAACTATCTGCAACAAGCGTACCTAATTCTTTTGATGATTACTGCTAAAAACGAGAACACGGTTGCGGACATTTATTTCCAATTATTTATTGCTTACTTTTGTCACCAACCCATATTGACAACACAAAAGTTGGCAATTTTTCTTTGATGGGGTTAAACCCACGTAAACGATTAAAAACAAGGAGACTGGACAATCTAAATCAGCCTCGGACGACAATAAAGCATCATTCACCGAGACTAACGTGCGATACATGGCGCACTACGGCCGACGTTAGTTCTGACGGTTGGTAAATAGACGAGATTCGCTTTGTTGCTTTTATTTAATTTGGGTACATTGAACGGTATCTTATTTAAGATACCTATTAGGTGTATCTGTCATGTTATTCAGTACTTTATATATAAAAGAGATATCAAATATACGGCGTCTCTCGTGAAGCTTATGTATTTTAAAGAATTTCAGTCTCGTTTCATAGTCGCTTTTGTAACTTATGTTATTATGTATAGGTATGCCATTAAGTGTTTCTAACGTCATAATTATTAATTACTAAGGCATTTTGTATTACACATACGCATATACACCGTAGCAACATAATAAGATAGGCCCATGTGTTGTTTTCAATTAGCGCTAAATGCTCGGGTTTGCTCCAAGTATCCACATACTAACTGTATTGCATTTACAACTTTTAACTTTAAATTAAAATCAAAAGAATATTTAAAAATATCAAAATATATGGTTCTTTTTTAGTACAAAAAAGCGTCAAGAAACGGAAGATATTGAAATGACGATACTTAATAAATATCCTTGTCACTTAGGTTTTACATGTTTTCACCCTGAACGTTCTAACACCGCGGAAGTCACATGTTGAACAAATAACGTTACGCATGCTGCGAACACAGACAACAATGTCATTCGATAGGGAATCGCAACACACACCGTTTGACCAATCTAACACGAGGGTTACTACGTGAATGAAACATTTAATTCGTATATTGGAAACAGTTGATGAACAGAGAAATGAAACATTTTTTTGCTTTTTTTATGTTAGATATCGACAGACGAGCATCATGTTCACTTGATAGTAGGTGATACCTCAGCCACAGAACATCAGTTAATGATGCGCTGTCGACTTATTTTTTACTTCGAGCATTCGGAAATCCATAGACTGAAACCGAAACGCGCAATGTAGTGCACACGGCTTTTCCATGTATGAAAAATTTTCTCATTGCTCTCCTGAAAAATTACGTATTTTGACATCCGCGGTGTTAGAATTTAAGCGACGATAACGTAGTTAATGAAATAAAATAGTCTGTAATATGATGTATTAAATTCATTTCATAAAGATAACAATAATAACACATGAATTTTACTTAAATCTTATGCAGTTTCATACAGAAATAGCACATTATTGATGATATTATCTGATGCAGAACGCACTTAAATAAAAAAATAAATAACAATAACATAAATTGACAACGGTCAGCCACGTGATGACCTCCTCCGAGAGCCTGTCCTGCAGCAGCGCAGAGTAGTTCTTACTAAATCGTGTGCATACATTTATTCATATACTTAGTTTAGTAAAAATCAGATCTACCTCAAAAGAAATTCATGGTTCAGAAGATGACGCACAAACGGACAAACGTCAATATTGACTTTGTTTTTTATTATTAATTTGGTGATATAATTAATTATTATCTTATAACATTTAGTCACTAAGCGGATTTGATAGCAAAATATCACATCGCATCGTACTTTTCCAGCGTCTTAGTTATTCCGAGGTCCAATAAAACAATCTGATCAGATTTAGACTTTAGTTTCCTGTTACCGTTCTACCACAGGAAATTCGATAAAAATATCACCGATGTTCCAACTATAATATCAAGCATTAATATACATAATGAATACTGCAAAAATGGTGCTACATAAACCTACCTTGAAGGCGACATTTTAAAAATATATATAAAGTTTCAAGGATTCGTATTAGCACCAGTGCCGAGCAGTGATCGGGATTCGAGTAGACCTGAACTTCAGTGGTCAGAGGCTATCCTATAGTGCAATGTAATCGACGCATCGACGGTCAGGCCTCCACGGTGGGCGTGAAGGAGCGCACGATACTGAGCAGCGCGGTGTAGGTGCCGGCCACTAGCCCCACCACTCCCACCACCATCAGGAACCCATCTTTGAGGAAGAGTAGACGGCGAGAGGCGCTTGCCCGCCGTTTGAACGCTAGGCACGCCTCCATCAAAGCCGGAAAGCAGATACCGAGCGCAGAAAGGCACAGCGCTCCGAACAGCGAAATGAACAGCCCGAGCCTCGGTACCGACACAGCCAGTACGACTGCAAATAGGAGAAGTGACGTTAACAAAATGCACGTCGTCACAGCCTAATAGCGACTGGGGCATGCTATACTCACAGGTGAGCAGGCACAATGCAATCCGCAGTCCGTACTCCCACAGGCGCAGTCGGGCAGGGCTGGCGCTATCACGCTCTAGCCGAGGCAACAGGTAGCCCTTCCAGAGTACCTCCACCGGCACGTAGCAATGTAGCCCGTAGCTGATGAAGATGGCCACAGCAAACATCACTATCACGCTCGATGCCAACCTGAACGACGTAATGCTCATTCTCAAACGCACTGTAGATATAGTCAGATGACCGACGGGGTTGTTCGTTTAGCTCGAGAGCGACACCAGCTGCGAGCATTCGGATCTGCTTGTGTAGTGAGTGTGTAGACTTATGACAGCCCCCGCGTGTGTTACACTTGAATGATTAACTATCTAGTGGAAGTGTCCCGATTTTTTTATACAAATTACAAAGTAATCAACAATTGTTGTGCCTATATGTCTTTGGAATTAAAGATTATAAGTATATTGCAAAATCACACCAAGCTGTTAGAATTCAGAAATATTAAGAAAATAAAAGTCGATAGTCTGGCTTCAGGCGCGTGCAATATTGTATTTCATTCGTTTGGAGTTAACTCACGCGCCCTTCGGTAGATCCAGCGTGATGGAATCACTGCATTCGGACACACAATAGACGTAGCCGATAGCACCGACCGCCACGTACAGCAGCACGATGACCAGCATGCCCGCGTTCAACACGCCGCACGGCGTTCCGAACGACTTGGGCGTCTTCATGTTGTTCTCCACAGCTATCACCTGAAGAACAATCGATGAACGTGCTCAACTCCTTACATTCAGAACCGGCGCAGCGCATCGTATGTCTTCGCAACTTACGACTCCGACTGCGGTGAGGGCGAAGAGAATCGTCCCGAAGAAAAGCGGAAAGGTGGCCGGTGAACCCCACAGGTCTAGCGGCTGGGTGGAGCGCTCGCCGGTCAGCAGGAAGTAGACTGTGATGCCGAGTCCCACGAAGATAAGCACGTTAGCGAGAGCTGAGAACGGAGCCAGCATCTTCAGGCTTGGAATCAGGTTGAATGCAATCAGCGGACCCAAGATGATGAGCATGTGCACCTCCACCGCCATCTCGTAGGCCGGGTCCACCACCTGCAGAAAACCACACATGAAACATCCACAACTTTAATTAATTATTTGACTCATAAATATATCTAACTTTATATACTTTTATTTACTTTATATAGCGACCCAGTACCTAAGAACTTCAACTCTAAAGCACAATTCATCGTTTGATATTTTAGTGTCTGTGCGTATGGCTAAGCAGTTGGTCAGCCAGGAGGTACTTACGTAAAACTAGCGGACCCGACAGACGTTGTCCGGCCAGAATATCTACTCTCAAAATAAAAAAAATGTAGATTTGAACGTGCTGAATTTTTCCGATATATTTTAATAGCTATTCTGTTATTCGGGGTATAGACGAATCCAACAAGCAAGAAATCATTAAAGTCGGTGCAACCGTTCTTTAGTTATAAATGGTTTAACTAACGACACGACTTTATTTTATATACAGGGTGTAAAGAATCAATGGGCCCTGGAGAGTTTTCTGGAGAATTTCGAGTTAGGTCACACAGATATATTGCCATATCGCCGCTGCTAATATGGACAGTCAACAAAACTATTAAAAGAAATTAAATGCGTAACATTTATAATTTAAAATGCATAATGTAGGACACAGAGTGGCGCACGTAATGGAGACGCTCCGGTATTTCCTTAATAGTTAACGTAAATGATCAATTGAGTGAACACAATCATGTTATATTGATAGATGGGTGTAGGATGGCGACGTCGCCACAGCGGCGCCCTTGATTGAAACTGACGGCTTGGCACTTGACTCTCGAGCCGCGCTCCGCTGACCCTCGAGTGTACTTCGTTGATATTGTTCGGCGTACGGTATTTACGGCGTGCGTTACGGGTGCGCATTTAATATTTATGGTGAGATGAAGAAAGATAATTAGGGAAATAAATGTATTACGCCGACCCCAAATGAAAGGAGTGAAGGGTAGGGAGAAGGAAAATAACTATGCCATATCTCAAGGCCTTGCCATGAACTTTTTAATTAAAATTGGATCAGCGCAGCGGTTTGGAAATGAAAACGTAACAGACAGGAAAGATTAAGCCAACTATTTACGACGGTATGATGAACTACAATAATAGAAGTTCAGTATAACTTTGACATAACACTTAAGACGAACCGGTAGAAGACATTACCTTCTTTATGTTGTCGGCGATGAAAACTATGTAGACGCAGCAGATACCGAGCTGGTAGACGACAAGAAACACGTCGACGGCGAGCGCGGCGGGGCGCGCCAGACGGCGCAGCGCGGCCGGGCCCTCGCCCAGCGCAGTCGCCGCCGCCTCCGGGTACGGCAGCAGCGGCACGCGCCGCCGCTTGCACGCCAGGTACTGGGACCGAACCTGCAGACACACACACACATGTACACGCTCACTCACACTCCACACCCCGCGCCCTGCGCCCAGAGCCACCCGCGCTCACCAGGATCTGCAGGCAGTGCGTGACGAGGACGCCCACCAGCACGGTGGCGACGATGCCGGTCACGAGCCCAGAGCGAGCGAACGCCTGTGGCATAGCCAGGATGCCTGTTCCCAAGCTGCACTTCAAAAGGTGGACCAGAGTCTCCATGTTGCTAGAATATATTGTAGTAATGTCATCATAGAAAAAACTGCATTAATTCAAATAAGATATTTTTTGGAAATCAGGCTTCTTGAGAGAGCGGTCGATTGTTACATCGTAGATAATCCACCAATTCACACTTCTCGTTTTGCTTTTTCTTTTTAATCAAAACGGCAAAGGAGTGAAACCACTTCAGCGACTGTTTTCCCGGATCACTATGATTAGAATAATTTTGATTTTTCTAGTTCGACGTGCTCTACCTTAGATCACATCACCACGTACATGGTTTGTGGTCAAACGTCTGCCTATCATAAAAAAAGGTATGTGTGTACTTATGTACACGCGTTAGAAGTTATACTTCTTTGGCGTCTGAAGAAAATTTTTAAAAAACAAAACTGCAGTAAATATCGAAGAAAAATGTTAAAATCAATCAAATTCTATTCTGTAGCCAACTTCATCATGTCGTTTTTTTGGGACATCGTTCGCGCGCAGGTCATGAATTCACTCTCATCCAAACGCGCCAAAAGAAGTATAACTTCAAAAATAAAAGATGATTATTCAGTAGAGGAAGGGGTATCGTCTCAACGGAAAGTAGAAGTGCTGCTTACTTGGTGGGGTTCGAGAGCTGTCGGTGGAGGTGCGGGTCGTAGTCGTCCTCAGGCTCCGCTCTGAAACAAGAAGGTCACGCCGAGCTGGTCAGGTGGTCAGGCTCCGACACAACGCAGGCCAGAGCCGGCTATATAATACTGCTCATTAATATATGGAGGAATATCTGTCTTTTAAGGCTTATAACATTCCTTCAAACGAATAAGTGCTTTGTTCCTGTATGACCTGTATGACCAGACCATGTTACCAGGAATTATGAGGACAAAATACGTAATGTGGGTGGGCCCACGCAGTTCTTGGAGAAGATGTTTTATTCATTATTATTTTTATATTATATCTATCTTCTATCTATATAAAGCAAAGTCGTGTTAATTATTACACTATTTATAACTCAAAAACGAATGTACCGATTTAAATTACCTCTTATTTGTTGGATTCATATCAATTCATATCCCGTATAACATAATTAGTAATAAGTAACTATTAAAATATCGGAAAAATTAAGTCAGGAACTCCGCCATCTTCCGCAGTTAATTGCTCACGTCACGCACAAAATTTTGACCGTTTTCTTGTGTTTTATCTTTTTATGTCTTCCGGGTCTAACATGACACACTTAAAATTCGACTTCTAATGTTAAAAGTAGAAATACTTATCGATCGAGGTATCGTATATCTTCGTTTGTCTTCACTCGTCCGCGAGTAATCATGATGGTCATGCTAGGCGGGATAGACACTTGCCGCTTCACCAGTTTGTGATATTTGTAACATATACATACATACATACATGTACAGCAACATGTCTTATTAATGATGTGTGATGTGTATGTTTGTACAACTTGAGCTCTGTACACACTACACAGTAACAGCCTTTAGAAATATCTAAATTACAAAATCAGATTTGCTATCGGATTTATAAACTCATGGATTTTAAAATAGAAAAGTAAAAGTACAGTAGTAGTAACATGTCAATACAAACAGCGGATCGCGGACCTCGCTCGTATCCAAGATACGGGGCTCCCTAGCTACAGAGGTCCCGAACCGTGTAAGAAAATGTATCTTCCATTAAGGTTGAACAAGTCGCGGGCTCGAACTCACTGGTGGGCGTCGCCAAAAAGCATGCTGTTCTCCCGCACCGCACCGGGGCAGTCATTATTAAGTGAGATGCACGATAATTCATAGTATAAGGGGCGTCTAAAAAAATACGAAAAAGCCTTTGGAAAATCGAGTTTTATGAAAAAACCACTGCATAAATCAATTACAAATAAAAGTTATTGTATTCTTCGATAATCGTGCTTTGTTTGTAGCGACTTTGTTTTGAAAATTTGATACTTCTTTTATTACTAATTTAAGCCCAAAGTTGTGTTAAAAAATGGCAATAAAAACGAATCTTTGGTAGCTCGTAACTTTTTAATGGTTTTTTATTTTACCATTCTGTTTCTGCACAGACAAAATTAATACTGAGACAAAACGATATCATGTATAACTTTGCATATACGGTGCTAAATAGTGGAGTAATACCCCCCCGAAATTTGTATGGAAAAAATGTCGACTAGAGTCACCTTAAGGCTTCGCCGCAGTTACGAAGAACGTTAACCCCACCTAATTTTGATAAAGGGCGCATCAAGATGATCTAAACACTAGAGATTTTCATTTAGGTTTTCTGTATATTATGTAACAAATTTCAGTTAAGGTTTAAAGAATTTATTTTTCATTAAGACGAATTACAGTCACTTACATGAAAAAATATTTAAAAACTATATAATCTACGGCGACCTGAATATAACATAAAGCTCTTAAAACTATGCATGCACGAATGTATACAAATAGATTAACAGAAAACTTTTGTACCACAAAATATTAGAAGAGTTTTTCTTTTAATAAGAAATAATCGTTTAAAATTTTCTTGGCTAGCTCATCTCATTCCAAAAGATTTACTCGTTGCATTTTTAATTTTTTTTGTTGAGAAGCTGTGCTCACTGGAAAGTTAATATTTTTTTCCCGTAATTGGTGCGGGCTTTAGGAATGGCAAATTTATGCGAACTACGAGTTACGATATTACGTATCTGGGGGCACGGCAGTACCCCCGCCAAGTCGAGCAACAAGCGGCACGGCCTTACTATCCTTTTCTCGAAGTAGTTCAGGCCACTTTCGACGCCCTATAACTTCGTTGTGGATCAAACTAGAATCCTGAATTTCACAATCTAATTTAATATAAATTGTGTTTCTTGTGAGATACATTTGGTTTTTAATAAAATAAAAAAGATACATTGTGTTTTCATACGATAGCCAATCAGATCGAGAGTCAATCTATTTATTTTAAACATCAAAGGTTTTTAATAATGATATTGATATGGTCTCTATGAGTTGTTATTAGGTTAGCTAATTACGTAATAACTTCAGACAGAAGGATCCTTAAATAGAGACTAAATAATTGGGTTACTTGGTATTATATGGATCTCACAACTTTTTACGATAGACGAACTGAGTTGCAAGACTTGTTTTTTTTACAATTTATGTTTTTATGTTTTTTATGGCATATTAATATTCCTCATACTGAAAGAAATATTGGTGTGTATTGTTTAAAACTATTGTTTTATCAATGATTTTAAGAATACATAAGCTATAATTGTAATGTTGTTTAATATTCATTTATTTAGTTTTCTGGTATAAAATATTTGTAGATGTTAGGTAAGGAAAATTGAATAGAAGTTTAATTATTTTATTTTGTGTTATTTGTAATTCGGCTAGTTTAGATTTGGAAGCACACCCCCAGATTTATTTTAAATATAATAATTACAATTAATGCGGTATAACAAGGGAGTTAAAAAATTGCATGCGGATTTTTCGAGGCAATCGAACGGTATTTTTAAGAGAACCAAAAAACGCGAAATGTTTGACTTAACACGGTCTATATGACTATGCCATGTTATAAAGCTATCGAGTGTTAATCCAAGATATTTTTCATTATTTTTTTCAGTAAGTTTATATTATTTAAAGTTAATGGATTTTTTTTATTTCTTGACTTCAAGTTTATGTAGTTTGATTTGGAAATATTAATAGTCAATAAGTTATATTGGAAACATGTGTAGAGAGTATTTAAGTCTCTTTTAAGGTCAATAAAAATTCGAAGAGCTAAATTTTTTCTATCAATATTTGTATTTATTTTAGTTATGAGATCAACTGTAACAGATAAGGTGTTGGATTTACTTTTTATGAGATCAACTGTAGCAGATAAGGTGTTGGATTTACTTTTTATGGGTGTAAAGTATTCGAGTAGCCTTTTGTGTAAAATCTTTTCGAGAACTTTAGACATCACTGAAAGCACGGATATTGGACGGTAATTGCCAGGGTCGGTTTTAAGTCTTGCTTTATAAATGGGAGTAACTTTAGCAATTTTCAAAGAGTCTGGAAGCTCACCATTACTTAGAAGTATATTAAAACATTTCGTTAAGTTAGTAGTTATGGGGATTTTTATACATTTAATTATTTTGGTGCTTAAACCATCAAGACCGGTGCTCGTGTTAGCATCTAAATTATTAATTATTCTGATAACTTTATTTTTTTCACATAGTCTAAAAGAGCAAAATTATTATCTGTATCGTGACGAGCAAAAATGCTTGTTGTGTGGAAGTGAAAAATTTTGTGGTTTTCTCTTACATATACGAGTAATAACATGTAGCTACAGAAACGTAGTCATACTCAATTTCTTACCACTTTTAAGAATAGCCGGTTATATTATAATCAGTGACGTAACTATCACAGGGCTAAGTGGCGTAATACACCAGTGCCCCGAAGCTGAGAGGGCCTGGGCTTTGGAAAGAGAGGCAGCAGAAGCTATAATGTAACTTCGAAAGCAATAAATATTTTATGCTGTCCTCATGCGTATAAAATCATTGAGTCATCGTCAGTCACGAAGAACGTCGGTCACGTGACACCGGGGAGACAGGAGGTCACAGGAGGTCACGGGGGTCTCGAACAGTGGTCGACGAAGAGGTCGACTTACCGGTCGGCGGTCACGCTGGGCGAGGCCGTGTTCGACACGGGCTTCAGCTGCACCGTCTCTGCTTGCTCCTCCATCGCTGCGGCTACCTGCACGCCTGCACAGCTGGACCCCTAGACACCTGGACACCTGCACACGTTAATGTTCCGTAGGGACGAAGGACATCACCGAAAGTTACATGCGTACGTCAGAATAATCGATTCTCGTTTAACATCGTGGTTGGAGATCATGTTAAAACTAAAAATAGACGTGTTTTTATAATACATATTTGTTACAAATGACAATACGTCTTGCGTTATATTTGTACAAGGCCGCAGCACCCGCGAGGCGAAGCGGGTGCTGCGGGTCACCGCGAGTTGGTCGTGGCCGAGGCCTTCCTTCAACCTTACGTTTCCAAATGTTGCCCTCACTTGATTTTAAACGAATACTAAGGGGGGTTATGCCTAGTTCACACAGAGAAATAGACACATGAATGCATGGGTCCGAACTCTGGTCTGGTCTGTTTCTTAAATATACATACATAATATAAACATAGTCAATGATTTAAATAAAATACTTTATACCGGATTAAAACGCGATTTATTATTTATATTGTTTAAATTATTTATCCCGACGTTTCGGATGCTTTTCAGCAACCGTGGTCGCGGGGAGACTTCCCGCAAATTTAAACAATATAAATAATAAATCGCGTTTTAATCCGGTATACAGTATTTTATTTAAATGTGTGATACTCGCGTTAATAAAAGACAATATTATAGTCAATGATTGTTCTTTGCACATTATAAATAAATACGCTTTCCTTCATTTGGTACTACACATAATGGATACGAAGTATCCATTGACCAAACATTACACACGAGTCCCGCAATCCAAGAACAGTACTCGTAACGCACTTGCCTATCCTTCAGTTCACGATCATAAACAATACAATATTATATACTTTAACAATAAATTACTGAGTTACTTTAGAATGGTTTTATCAATCTGACCTCAAACCTAAAGTATATTAACATCAACTGAATAAATAAAGGATCTCATGACATAATTATAACATAGTTATATGAGATAGAAATAAAGTTTCTCTCCAATATTATGCTGTATTTATAACAAGACAAAATAATAAAATGCAGTTGATACGATTATTTTAAAGAACTTGTAATCTGTGTATATGCGGTATTGTTATGTAAGTAACCGAAAACTGTAGGCACCTCCGTATCGATCAGCGACCCGCGAGCCCGACTCGAGGCACTGCTGACCCTAGCCTGGTGCCCGCTGTCGCCGTCCCCGGCCGCGCTGCTACGCTGCTACGCCGCTACACCGGCCCCACGGAAGCCGCTGCCGTCCGAACTCTGACACAGAATCACGTTCACATTCACTGTATTTTCACAAAAAAACACCTTAATTGCTCGACCACGAACCGGATGCCTTAAACATCCGGATGTACTTACTCACTTCTCCTGCTGTAACAGCTCAATTCAAACTTGACCTCGACTTGAATACAATAGTGAATCGAAAAATTGTGTGTGTAGTCATCGGAAGTAGAGATTACAATAGTGTCGTAACTCGTAACGTCCGTAGAGCCGCGAGGGAGACGCGTGGGAGCCGGTGGCGGCGCGCTGGGTCCGCTCGGCGCCTCTGGGGCGGGCGATGCTAGGGCGATGTCTGACGCCGATCACTCCTCGCTCGCGACTGGAGAGTGGAGCGCCGAGCGGCCGAGGAGTGCTACTCACCCACCTACTTGTGAACATCGCACTGTCCTATTTTTAGAAAACCTGCCAACTTGTAGTGTTCACAAGTTTATAGTCACGCACGCCACACGCATTCTGTACGCGATGTTGTGTCAACTAGTACCGTGTTCGGCTCACTGCTCATCGCCCACTGATAACTAGTACTCACTACGCCTCCGAAAATATTGACGATCACATTGACGAGAAACGAAACCGTCGCTAATGTATATAAGATCTCTCGAAGTTTTACTGAAAATACTGAATTGAGTGAAACTGTTTCGTGACGCCTGATTATATTGTTACCTACGTAGCATTGACATAGTATTAAATAGACTTCAGGTCGCATACAAAATTCACGAAAAAAGTGTACCGATTATTTAAGCCTCGTTCCTTGTCAAATTTTGAAAAAATGACACTGCTCAATGGGAACAAAGAAAAGAGTGAAGTTGAAATATGATTTTATTAGTTACCAAAATATATATATATATATACATTAGGGCTGTACAATTTAACCGGCCAAGCCGGCTAAAAAAGTTAGCTAAGTTAATTAGCTAGGCTTAGCTAATTTAACCGGTTAACTTAATTAGCTCAGCTAATTAGCCAACGGCTAAACGGCTAATTCTTTTTTTCAGCTATTTACTGACTCTTTACCTACAGACAGATTCAAAAAATAATACTAAAGCAAATTAGGATAAAATTTGTTTTGCTACAAGATTTTAATTGCGCGCGTTTTTTTGATTAACGTTATTTTATTACGCTACCTTCATTTGTAAAGTAGTTAGTTTTTTGGCCGGTGTTTTTTTGTGCGCTGTGACATTTTTCTAGTAATTCTCATATGCTACAAAAATTTCATATTTTTGATATTTCTCATACAATTGAAAAAATATATGTTTCATAAAACTGAAAATTACAATTCAACAAATTAATTAAATATTTAAAATGTCATTACTATGGAATCACTTTACACTAGTGGTATTGCTAAATGTAAATATTGTCCTGTTGAGTACAATATAAAAAAACAACGGCATCATTGCGTTATCATTTAAAATGTAAGCATAATGACAAAGTGCAATAATTACATGAAGATTCAGAATCTGAATCACTGTATTTATTATTTTTCTCTTCTATAAGGAATTATTATATTTAATAAAATTCATTATTTTTTTGAAAACCGAAACTGCTAAATTATTGATTTTTCTCTATCAAAATAGAAGTATTACTGAAAACAATTTCAATAATTAATTTAAGAGCCATTTTCATAAATAAAATATTGTTGTTAATTAATTAAATAAATTACTTTCGTTATTTACGTTATTTTTGTCATAAAAAATCAATATTATTATTTTTTGAACCAGTCTGTAGGTAAAGAATCAGTGAATAGCTGAAAAAAAGAATTAGCCGTTTAGCCGGTTAGCCGTTGGCTAATTAGCTGAGCTAATTAAGTTAACCGGTTAAATTAGCTAAGCCTAGCTAATTAACTTAGCTAACTTTTTTAGCCGGCTTGGCCGGTTAAATTGTACAGCCCTAATATACATATCTATGTATTATACATACACACTTGACTAACTTCGAAGACTTTGGTATTATTAGTATAGTTTATGAAACACCAATGTGTAAATTATCATGTATCTAGTAGGGTACAAAAACTATAATATATTTGATAAACAATAATATAATGTTTTATATAAATAGTAATTCGTATGTTAAATAATAATATCCGCAAAATGTTCCGAATATATACAGATTGGAATATTTTCTTTTCCGTTTTAGCGTGAAACCGTAACAAACAAAAAAAATCACTTTCGCATTTATAATATTACTACGGATGCTTATCCTTAGATAGTAAGAATTATTTTAGTACTAATCTACTCCTTGCATCCACTATTCTGTTACACAATAGTTAGCGCATGTGTTGGCCAACCTTGGCCAAACATTTGTAGCGTTCATTTAAAACAGATAATTTTGTTCAAATTTTCAATTATTTGTTAGTTTGAAAGCTTAAAATATATCTTATTTTATATGTACTAACCAAAAATAAGACTCCGTCCGTAAAATTGTTTTTTCGGGAATTATTTTCGCAATTTTTGAAGACAAACTGTGTCATTGTGAAACGTCTTAATATTGGCCGTGCTTGAAGAGAACTAAACAAAATAGACTCTCACATTTCAAGTGAGCCGATATTTACCGGCACGGATTTTTTGCGTCGACCCGATATCTAGTATATTGTTGATCGAAGCTACGTAGGCAGAAAATAACGTGACGTCCGCGTCAGGCATAAGACTTTAGAAGTTCAATTAAAGACTAAAATGATGTTAAAAAGATGAACCTACTTAATTGGTAAAATTTACATTCGATTTATACAGATATTGTTGATTCTAGCTGGATTTGCTCGTATTTATTTCTAATATTTGATAATGTCGTATTTAATATTTACCTCCGTTGTCAGGCTGTAAAGAAAGTTAACGTGAAGTAGATATGTTCATTATACAAGTACTTTTCATTACATACTAGCTGATGTCCGCGACTTCGTTCGCGTAGGCTTCATCTGAAGGCTTAAGAGAGCTCCTTCTTTATCCCGCGTATGCTGACCGCTCTCAACGCTCTCCTGGAGATTTACCCGGAATGCGATATGTATGTAGGTGGATGCTTGGCAATTATTTCCAAATGTCTGAGGCTTTGTGAAAGTGACTTATTAAAAATTAAAATATTTTACTTTTATTATGCTAATGTATATGTTCTATTGTGTTACTGCCGTGATTGCATATAATTTGTATTTTGATAATTTTTAATTAATGTAATTGGACTTATGTCCGTTTTAATTGAATAAATAAATAAATGGGATAATTTTTGAATCAATATTGTTAGCGCGTTTTAAATTAATGTAGAATGAAGAAGTGTAGAATCGCTGAACCCTTCCGTAACAGCGTTTTAAAAACGAATAGCGCCATCTATCGATTTTTTTGAGAATTATTCTGTACTTAGTGTAGAAAGTTTTGACGCAGAGTCCCTAAAACCTCTGGTTAGCGTGTTTGAACTACACAATACTGTATCTAGCGCTATTATTACAATAATATATCGTTTTTACTGGACTTGTGAAAGCCAGAAGGTAGGGTTGAAATTTCCAAAGGTTTGTAAGATTAAAATGAGTATGTATCGATTTACTTATTTATTATGTCTGGGAATACTGGACCAAACTTAACAAATGACGTGTCATTCTCAATCTTTGCTTTAGGACTTAGGTCAAAATGTCGTCCGTCACACACAACGGACTTAGTATGAAGGACGCTATGCTAGACACTGTTTTACTTTCCCGCGGAAACTCGTCACTTTTCTGGGATTTATAAATTTTATAATACACATTGTTTGACCGGTAATATACCTAAGGTATCAGCATGCCAATTTTTTCTAAATTAGGTGCATAAGTTGTTGTGTACTAAGCTGTATAAGTTACTATATTATTTATACTATCCCACGGGAACTCTTTAAACTTCCGGTATGAATAGTATCTAAAATGTTGACCAGGGATGTAAGGTACAACCATACAAAATTTAATTTAAATCAGTCCAACAGTTTCGGAGATGAGTTCGTACAAACAGAGTAACAAAACATTTATACAAATACTGGATTTATTCTATTTCTCATCTTAAATTTTTTATCTGTATGTTACAGACATTCGACCTCTACAGTTTTATTATAAGTAGTAATAGATATAGAAGGGAGAAGATATATAAAAAATAACATTTAAAAAGTACTTATAAAAGTATTTTTTATCAAAACTAATTTATTATTTTGTATGACTTTAATATTGAAGTTGTTTCAATATAGAAAACTTTAATACTCGTAGTATGGCACTCTAGTTGAAAGAGCGCACGATTCCCAAGACGGAGGTGTAGGTGCCAGCGACTAGACCGATGATGCCGACCGTAAAGAGGAAGCCGTCCTTGACTAGAAGCAGCGCGCGCGCCGCGCTCCGAGGTCGCGGGTACGCCAGGCACGCCTCCATCAGCGCCGGGAAGCAGAACCCCAGCGCGGACAGGCACAGCGCTCCGAACAGCGAGATGAACAGCCCGAGCCGCGGCACCGACACCGCCACCGCGACTGGAACGCAACATGCACGCTCACGCGGTCGTCACGAGCACGCGACGGGGACTGCCAAGTGCCAGTAGACACTCACAGGTGAAGAGGCCGAGGCCAATACGCAGCGTGTACTCCCAGAAGCGCAGGCGCGCGGCGCTGGAGCCGTGCAGTCGCGGCAGAATGTACTCCTTCCAGAGCATGTCCACCGGCACGTAGCAGTGCAGCCCGTAGCTGATGAAGATCGCGTACGCGTATAGTATAATTGCGATCGACGTCGCCCTGTCGATCAATACAAACCTCATCATCGAAATATCTATTTAGATTTAATATATGTAGTATGTAGATTCATCTATATCCATACGGGCCCCTTGGCATGTCGAGCGTGATAACGTCGCTGCACTCCGACACGCAGAAGCTGTAGCCGATGTAGCCGATAGCAACGAACATGGCCGTAACGAAGGTCATGCCGATGTGCAGCACGCCACACGGCTTGCCGAACGACTTGGGGGTCTTCATGTTGTTTTCCACTGTCACCACCTGTCAATATCCATTCCTATACTTCCACAATCATAAGACTTCCCAGAGAACGATAAATAAATATTATGGTGATATGTTACGTATTATATGTCACACACTTCAAAACACACATCAAGGGTCGAAGCGAAACTACGTTATGTGTAAGATTATAAACACGTACCACTCCCACGGCGGTGAGCGCAAATACTATGGTGCCGAAGAAAAGCGGGAAGGTAGCGAGTGAGCCCCACAGATCCAGTGGCTTCTCTGAGCGCTTCATGGTCAGTAGGTAGTAGACCACTATGCTTAGGCTGATGATAGTCGTGAGGTTGGCCACGCCCGAGAACGGTGCCAACATTTTTAGGTTCGGGATCAAGTTGAACACGATCAGCAGCGGCAGGATGAACAGCATGTGCATCTCCACTGACACCACGAAGAGCGGATCGCAGAGCTGACACAGTACGCAATTGCTGAGTAATCAAAATATATTCTATCTCTATCATGAAACAAGAGATGAGTGGATGTAAAACCAGTACATTTTACAATTTAATTTATAAACGACGATATTATATATTTTTTAAATATGGAGCATCCTCCCAAATTTAAATTAATAGGTCCCATGTTCAAAACTCTGTATGCATATAATTATGTATAGTAATATATATATATATATATATAATACTAGCAATTGCCCCCGCAACCCCCCTTGTGGGTTGAATTTCGTAAAATCCGTTCTTAGCTGACCTCTACTCGGCGAAAGGAATATTCCTACCATATTTCAAGTCGCTACGCCTTATGGTTCCAGAGATATCGTGATGAGTGACTATATAGGTGGAAATCTCTTTTATATATATAGATTGGCCGGTGTCAACTCGAGTTTACCTTTTTGAAGTTATCGGCAATAAAAACGATGTAGACGCAGCAGACACCGAGCTGGTAGGTGATGAGGAAAAAGTCGATGGCGACGGCGGAAGGTGCTATGAGCGGACGCAGCGCGCGCGGGCCCAGCGCCAGCGCCACGCGGGACGACTCCGGGTAGGACAGCATCGCCACGCGCCGCAGCTTGCACGTCGCGTACTGCGATCGGATCTGCAGCCGGGAAGCGCTCACGTTAGGTCGTGTCTCGTCGAGGTCTCACCGGTGAGTAGGACGAAAAGCTAACAGTGGCGACTAGTGACCAGCACTTGCAGGCAGTGAGTGACGAGCACGGCGACCACGACGGTGGAGACGATGCCGGTCACGAGGCCGGAGCGGGAGAACGCCTGCGGCATCGCCAGGATGCCCGTGCCCAGCCCCAGCCGCAGCACGTGGAACAGCGTTTCCAGATCGCTGAAAATACATATTATTGTTTGCAGATGGATTTTAAAATTAAATATAAAATTTCGGTAGGTCAATGAACTCAATCGTAGTGCTTTAGAATAATAAAAAAATGATTTAAACTTTCTTTCATTCTGAAAACGGGGTTTAGTCTCTTTACTAACGAGACCTCCAAGAATTGGTACAAATCTATTGCTTTTATTTATGAAAATTGTTTCTTTAAAAAAACATAGTTACGTAGTCGGGTTTGGAACTTCACGGTGAAGATGTGGGTCGTAGTCATCCCCCGGGTCAGTTCTACAAAAATATTTAGATAAAATAACTAAGCTTAATATCCCCCGTCGTCTTTGTCTCTGATTTATTACATGAGTATTACGTATAATTAATTTTCGAAATTTAAATAATATATATTTATGCTAATTTGTAGAGTCTAGTAAGACTCAGTGTTAGATCTAGCAATAATATAACGGGAAGCACAGGTCTGAAGAACTAGACAAAGAACATTTCATAAGCGTTGACTCAAGTAGATGTATCCGAAAATATATGGAATGGAAATCTGCTATAGAAATATCACGTGGTCAGTCGTTAAATAACATTGGATTCCATTAGCGAATCGATTACTCCCATAGATATGGCTAGCCAAGTGATACTTATGACAAGCATTATCGCGTAGTCAACATAGAATTGTAGAGTGTCAGATGGTGTAAGGTTCTGTCAGACGGTGTCAAGTGGTCACCGGACGGAGTGGGCTGAGGGCGCCTCCCCCCGGGCGGGGCGCTGCTGCCGACCTGCCTCGCCCTCGTGGTCCGTCACGCCGAGCCGACTGGCCGACATCGGCGTGGGGCTCGCTCGCTGCAACAGAGATAGCAGAACAGCAATTCTAGTAGGATAATAAAGATTTATTCAATTGACTCAATTTAATACCAGTGTAAGTCAAAATAATACCAGTGTTATCAATAAAGCGTTACTATTATGTCCTATATTTAAGGATCACCACGATCAACCCCGTAAACAGACGCTCTATCTATTGGCTCTAAGTTCTAATCTTCCAAGTAAGTTCTAGCACACAGAGCATTCCACCTGCACTTACTTTTCCCATTCCTGCCCACTTATATATCTGCTCAATACAATGTTTACTCGTATCGCATGCTCTCTCTATAATTATGACAACCTGATAGAGTAATTTACTGCAACTCTGATGCAGTCGGTAGTTTGGTGTCAACAATTTGTCAACGTCAGAATATATTAGTATTCAGCTGTAATCTGTATTTATATTTTCTTTATAAGGCTTAAGGTGTAAATATACTATCAAAACGCGACGACACGCCACGGCATCTGACGCTGTGAATACTAATCAATCCTATACATTTAATACGTCCAGAAGCATACAGAAAACACGCCATGTGATCACATGCACCCCCACGCGATAACATGCAGTCAAACCTCTGATAAATAAATATGAATGATATATCTCACTATCTTGGAGAAATCTTATATGTACATATATAAAATTTCCATGTCACAATGTTAGTTACCGTACTCCTCCGAAACGGCTTTCCCGATTTTTACCAAATTTTATATGCGTATTCAGTAGGTCTGAGAATCGGCGACTATCTTTTTCATACTCCTAAGTGATAAGGGTTGTTCACCCTTAAAAAATATTTTTTAATTTTTGGACGAAATTTTTTGGTTTTATTGTTTTATAATGTGGCATTAAAAAACATACATACAACCCTATATTTACACTCTTCTATTACCAAACCCCTGCTTTTTTTGTCAAAAAGACTAGACTAGACCCGTGCGAAGCCGGGGCGGGTCGCTAGTTTACTATAAAGGGTATGATATTCACCGTAAGTAGGTACATAATTCTCTTTAGATTGATTTCATGAATCCAGAATCTTCTACGTCGTATACGTTTTTTTTATTCAACTGTTTCTGTATTAAATATATCCCTAAAAACTTACTACTAAAACGCTACGCGACGTGACGTGTCGACACCTGATGCGAATTGTGCCAATATACTACAAGCCCTACGACGTTACTACACGCTTTGCCAGTGAAAGCTCAAGTGTCAAAGGCGAAATAGTATTGACGTCGAGTAGCTATGGATTTATCGTGTGGGGGTGCGTGTGATCACGTGGCGTGTTTTCTATATGTTTCTGAACATATTCAATGTATTAATCTTGGTATTAATCAAGGACTTTATATATATAACAGGACTGAGTACTCGCAGCCTGATAACGAGCCGAGCAGGACGTTTAGTACGGAGGAGGTGTGTCACTTTCTAATAGGGTGACCACAATATTTTTGTTACGTGGGGCTTGTAATTATTATAATATTTGTAATCACAAATCGGGAACAAACCTACAGAAACCAAGATTTCAATAACATTTTGTATGCTAATAAAGGCTACTATATCACATTTATTTTATTTTTTTGGAGGTGTTCACTCTATAATAACCCCATAAAAATGCCTAAAATATAATATAAACATATCCATTATAATTATTATTAATAACAAAGCTTGGTATGAAAAATAATATATTCTCCTGTAAGTCTACCATCACTAGAATCATTTCACAATTTTAAAAAAGTCTACTTTTTTCATATTTTGTTAAATATTTCTACAACAACTTGGTTTTAGACCAAAATAAGTATACATATAAACTCCTCAAAACGACGGTATAGTCATGAATAGACTTTTCCATGGGGGGCAGATTGCCTGTGCTTAACCGGCTAGCCACTAGACCCTTAATTTTAAGTATGGATGATATAACAAATTCAAATAAAAGAAACTGTATTCATTGAATTTATTTTTTTCTTAAGTAATTAGATTTTGATTTTGATAGAATATTCTTAAATTGAAATATGAATTACTTAATGCCTTCACTAACTGCAACTTATGGGTTCCTCATTACATTGAACAGGCAAAATAATTTAAGTTTTGTAAAAATAAATGCTTTAGTATCATCAAAATCTTATTTTTGATAGTATTTCTGAATCAGGAATACATTGTTCGACGGGTTGTAACGGGGCCTTACTCAGTACTCTTATCTGCTTATTTTGTGCCTGCAACAAAATAATAATATAACTTCATGAATTTTATACATTTGCTCAAAAAGTAGACTTTTCTGTGTTTTGCGTGCAGAAAGTTATATTAATATAATATGTAAGTAGGTAAGTGTCCATCAGCTAATAATGGGCTTACCGTAAAAACAGACGGTATTGCGGCTTTCAATAACTGTTGGGAATTAGCTGTACTAAAGTGAAGGCTACATACAACGGAGCTTTAAGTAATCTTTTATGACATCAGAACAATATTTTTTCTGGTTTTTATTCTTCGGAAAACTGTCAAAGAAATAAAAATAATAATACGTCATGGCATATGATAACACCAGGGATAACGGACCCTTTTTTCAAGTTGGTTAAACAAATTAAATGAATGGCTTTGCACCTTATTTTTTTTATTTGGTTTACATAACTAATAACAATATTACACGCTGATAATAGCAATCGTAGGTATAACAAACGGATCATAAGACACTCCGACCAACTAATCCCGAAATCCCGCATGATATGGTTACCCTATTTGTTATAAATCTAAAATTACCTTTTTTCGGCTTACCTGTAAAATATAATGCTGCAAACATCATAGGATTCACTTTTACAAAATTGTACACAACACTTTTTCAATTGTACACAACCATTTCTTCGAAGAAACCTTACTAAATTACGAAAAATAAATAAAAACAACTATTATGACATTACATCGCATAAATGCAATGACATGCCATGACACATCAGTCATCAAATGATTGATTGACATTGATTAATTTCTATCGCTTGACATGTGTTAGAAAGAGCTAAACAGCCTCCGTACTAGATATCTCGCTCGGCTCGTTTTGCCTCTGTCAATGTTGGAAGCCAAAATTGAGTCTTAATACCTATACCTTAAGATGTGTTTTTGTAATTTTAAATTTTGGCAGTGCTCAGTCCTGTTATATATATAAAGTCCTTGGTATTAATTGATTAGTACTGACAGCGTCAGATGCCGTGGCGTGAGGCGTCGCGTTTTGATATTCTACCTTTTAGCATACATTTACGATTAGACTGACGTAAACGGTATTGTAATTGTTTCTACATCGGCGACTGAATAAAACCTACGTTAATTTCTTTGCAAACAGTTGACTCTCTAGCGATCCGCCCCGGCTTCGCACAGGTGCAATGTAGATATCTATTATCTATTTTCTTTTTTAAAGAAATACTTAAATTAAAATAGCATATGTTATTCGCTGACAATGTAGCTTTCTAAAATTTCTTTCGTTAAATAATTTATATAATTGGTCGAGTAGTTTTTGAGTTAATTCGTTTTGTTTAGATTGTAATTTTTTAATTTCGTAATATCTTTTGAATGAAATGTCCGATTTCAATAATTCCAAAAGTAATCAACAGGTATTGAAACAGTCTTGAATAAGAAAATATACTTGGATAATAATTAATTCAAAGGTATTAGCTAGCTAAAAGCTAGCATGGTCTGATTCTGATCGGCATTTCTATCCGCAGCGAAAGCAATTATATGGCAAATTGGTTTGGTTTTAGAAGGGATTTCTAAGGATCTCTAACTATTTACAGTAATAAATATAGCCTATGTTACTCAGGGATAGTGTACCCTTGGACAGTGTAACTTTCTAACGGTAAAAGAATTTCTGAAATCGGTTTAGTAGTTTTTAAGTTTATTCGTTATATACAAAAATACAAATCTTTCCTCTTTATAATATTAAAATAGATAAATGAAACTATTATATTATACATAGCTTGACCATTTTTAATCCTTCTTCGAGCCTTCCTGCGAGTAATATACATCTCTATATTTTATGTCTGGTGACCACAGAACCGGGAATAATCTGTTTTGTGCTGGTGACAGTCCACACTAATCTATATCTAATTATATAACTAATCGTCTAATAACGACTTTCAAAAGAGTTTGATACTAGAAGTATTTATTCGCCACAACCCCTGTACGACACACACAGGCCGAGTGCTTCGGTTGCGATGCAGATGGTGGCAACTCGCAGACCGTCTGTCACGCGGCCTACTTCACGTCTGTCATCCGACGTCATACGTGTCACAATCACTAACTTAGCAATTGCTTAGCAATAACAGATCATATTTTGCCCATGTTATAATTTCGTAGATTATTAGGTTATGTTATATACTATGCTAGTAAAGTAATTATCGTCGTTAAGCAAAGTACCCAAGGGAGACAGGCCACAATGTTCGTGTACGAATTCATGGCCGGAATCGTGGACACGATCACAGGAGGTCGGTCTGCCCCGCCCCGCCCCGCTCCGCTCTATCCCGCTGCCCTGGCGCTCATGTCATATGTGTGTGCTTTCAGGTGACGACGAAGAATCCTACGATCCACACCAGCATCGCAAAGTCGAGAAACCCACATCGTAAGATATGCTCTATGAGCACCGACTTCATCACCTTTTTGATTTATTCATTTGCTCGAAATCTTGCTATTCAGAATTTGTTCAGTACATTGTGCCTCTATACAGCGAAGACATCGTATTAACTTGGGTACTTTTTAGATAAAGGTACCTAGATAGCTACCTCTGCCATCATTAGTCATCATCGTTGTTTAAATCATATATAAATTCGCGTTTCCACTTAAGTCTCTTTTAGCCTATCCTATTTTCCCTCATTATGCACATTCTCCTTCATAATTAATATAACCCTCGCAGCCACGCCTCTCAGTAATAAGGCACTGACTGAAAAACAACGTCGCAGATCCTGCTGCGATAAAACGCTGAGTTTTCTGAGGGTAAATATAGATAAAGAAAAATATTTAACTTGTTTTATATTTTTGTATCTTTTGAAAAATGGATTGGGATCATAAGGGACTTCGAATTAACGGAAAATGCCTTAACCGTCTTAGATTTGCTGACGACTTAGTGCTATTTGAAGAATCGGCCAGTAATCTAGAACAAATGATCAGGGAATTATCTCAAGTAAGCAGGGAATTTCGTCTATACATGAATAATACTAAAACTAAACTCTTGACAAATAGCGTGCAGCTTGAGGTAAAGGTAAACGATTGCCCTTTGGAGTTTGTTGAAGATTACGTCTATCTGGGCCAGATTTAATTTAAAGACCAGATGACAATGGAAGTCTACAAAAGAATTGCAAATGGCTGGAAAAATATTGGACACTAAAGTACATCATGAAAAATAAGAACTTCAGCACTTGTCACTTACGGCTTCTCATAGAGCTAAACTAGCAACATGCCAACACGCCATGGAAAGAAGCGACCTCAGGAGAAGTGATAAAGTTAGGAATGTGGACATAAGAGAGAAAACCAAAGTTACAGACATTCTGCACAGAATCGACGGATTAAAATGGAAATGGACTGGACACATAATGCGCTCTAAAGAGGGAAAGAGTACAGAGATCACAAATTGGTATCCCAGGGACTCAAAAAGAAGTAGTGACAGCTGGACCCTACTGGAGAAGAGTGACAGGTGACAGGTTGTGAAGAGAGATAGAGGAGGCCTTTGCCAAGAGGCATACTGAGTTGAGGGATATTATACACGTCTGTATTTAGTTAGGTTTAGTTAAATATTAGTAGTTATGTCATCATTTATAAGTTATTTTTTAATGGCTATTTTATTTTATTTATTTTTGTATTATGTGTATTTACCTTGACAAATAAGTGTTTTCTCGTTTCAAACTTTATTTCAGTTGCGTTTATAGTTCTATAATTTTTACAACATTAGAATAGCTTTTACAATATTACTGTGTACATTATTTATACAAGAAATGTATTAGAATATCTACAAAAGGTATTATGTTTTTCTGGATTAATTTCATCCATTGAAGCTATCATGTAATACCTCGGCCTGTCGCGGCAGATACTCCGACACGATGATTCATCTGCTGAAAGGCAGCATCGGCGCGGGCGTGCTGGCGATGCCCAACGCAGTACAGCGCGTCGGCGTCCTCGGCAGCATCTTCGGCCTCGTCCTCATCGGAGGATTCGCCGCTTACTGCATGCACCTCCTAGTGAGTGAGCCGCGCACGCTTGCTTCCGTCCTGGCACGCAGTCGCACGCCACCGAGTAACCAGGTTGCAACCGTTGCTGGCAGATCAGCGCGCAGTACAAGCTGTGCAAGAAGTGGCGGCGCGGCTACATGGCGTACCCCAAGTCGATGTACCTGGCGGTGCTGGAGGGGCCCCCGTGCCTGCGCTGGGCGTCCAGCCCGTTCTACTACTTCGTGGACGTGGTGCTCATTATGTGGCAGCTCGGTATCTGCTGCATCTATTGCGTGTTCGTCGCCGAGAACGTCAAGCAGGTAACACACCTCTCCTATATATTTATGTTCAGAAACAAATAAGGCATTTCGCTTACATTTTTTACCCGATAATGCGAAGGTATTGCGACATTATTTTGGTACGGCCTTCTGTAATTATGATTTTTCTACGTCAGGCTATCACTTCAGGCATTAAACGTGTGCGAGGAACATCGAAATTTCGACCTAGTAACGAATTCATACTATAAAAACTGTGAAGTGCATATTGCGCGGTTCGGTTTCAGTCTACGGATTTTCAAATGCTCATAGTAAAAAATAGATCGACAGTGCATCATTGACAATGCTATGTGTCAATCACGTTTGTATGTCGATAACTAACATAAAAAAAATGGCCAAGTTGATATTTGGTACAGAAGTAGTACTTTTTGATAAGATATAAATAAATATTTATTCTTGCGTTTTTGAAATTTCGAACTATGTGGGGATGAAATAGGGGATGAAAGTTCGCAGTGAATTCCAACCAAATCTATTAGTATATTTACTATAGGTACTTATACATATTTATTGGAATGATTTATACTATCATATGATTAGTAAATAGCCGTATAATATAGACAAAGATATCAAAAGTAACCTGGGTATCATGAGAGGGATGGTGGTAGTTTTAGAAACAAAAAACGTAGTTTATAAAAATGTATTAAAATAAGCAATTTACTGTTAATCACAGCAGTTTGTATGTGTATTATTTGCAAAGTAAGCATCCTAAAAAATAAATTATTATATATGTGAAACTTTGTGAGAATGTATGTATTTTTGTTAATCTTTCACATAAAAACTTCTGAACGGATTTTGATGAAAATTTACAGTATAATTTTTTATTCATCAGAATAGTATTTGTGCTATAAAATTGGCCAAATTATATCGATGAGTGTCAGTGATGTATTTCTGCATTTTCGACCAATCAGATTAATTGGAGGTGATTTCATTTATTTTAATTTTTTTTTATTTAAATTAATTTAAGAACTATTACCGTATACCATATACTGTATTTACAGTCTAATACCTAAATCTACTACCACTGTCAGATTAATATGTAAATTATATATTATATAGCCGCGATCAGAATATTAAAATAGTAAGGAGATTGATGAAAACAATGCTCGGATAATAAATAAGCTACCCGTAGTACTAATTCTACGCAGACCAAGTCACGGGCAGAAGCTAGTAAAAAATATATTTTAAATGTGCTACTTACGAGTACATGACATTGCTTCATGCCCATAATTTTAGGACAATGGGAAATACTCTGAAGGTTTTGATTCCCTTGCGAGTGTTAAAATATACGAGATAAATATGTAGAGCATAAAAGGCCGTGTTTTGTTGATTGTGTCGATTTAGATTTTTTTTCATTGCTGCAAGGGATTGCAGACCTGATTATTTGATATTAATTTCAACTTGATACCTCCGCGCGTTCCTGAGAAAAAGGATCTCGACAGACGTACTATACATACAGACAATCTTATAAGGGTTCCATTTTTGGTATGGAGAATGGAAAATCCTAAAAAATCAAAATTCTTGACCTGAAGACGCACTGTCAGTCAAAATAGCCAAATGAAATATACAATGTTCAATAAAACTAATATTTCGCATTTTCTAAGGTGTTAGATTTTTACGGGAAAGAGATGTCACTGCGGCTGCACCTCTGCGTGCTGCTGCTGCCGCTGACGTTACTGGGGCTCGTCAAGGACCTCAAGCTCATGACTCCGCTCTCGACCGTCTCCAACGTCGTCACGATGCTCGGCTTCATTCTCGTCTTCTTCTACCTGATTGAAGACGACGTCCAATTGGATGATGACAAATTAAATTTTAAAAAGATAGAAGACGTTCCAGTCTTCATTGGAATCGCTCTATTTGCTTTGGAAGCTGTCGGAGTCGTAAGTACTTTACGCTGGAAGCTGTGGAAGTCATTTCCGGCACCGGAATAGTTCCGTGCATTTTCGTTTAATTCCTGTGAAAAAAAAATCATAATGTTAGAGTTACTTCTTAATATCTTTCTAAGCGTGTCCAGCGTATTGTATGATTTATTATCTAATATTTCATTAATCTATAATATCTAGACAGACACATACACACCCTCGCACGCACACACAAACATATTTTGATGTAATACGGTTTATTTTAGAGTGTACCAAAAAAAATGTATGACCATCAGGTCCGCCTTTTTTGGTCATGCACCTCCATAATAACACGAACTCTAATGTTTATTCCCAATGGGAATGAATAAAAATTCGGCCCGATTGTCGGAGGAGCCCCACATCCGAATATTTACCTTATTTTATGATTTTTAGTGTAGTAGTAGTTTGTGTTGCAAATAAATATTTTTTTTCTTTCTAATCTCATAATTAGTATCCTCCATCAATGCTGGTCAGCCAGAAACTTCAGTGAACCATTGTATGTCAAAAGACGTATCGGTGGCCGTCCATACATACTTTAATTAGGCGTCTTAAGCTGCTTCTAAACGGGCCATATTTTGCTGCAATGTATGGCCGCAATATAGTACCCGGCCAGCCCATGCAATATTTCAGTAATGGCCCGGCCATATATTTGGTATAGCCAAGCGTTTTCACCTGGCTGGCAATATTTTTGGACGACTGCTTGACATTCGAAAATATGTAAATATTGCCGGGCCAGTTATGTTGTTGTTTCGTTTTCTGAGGGGTGAGCACGAACGACTATCGACAAAGTATTCGAATCGTCAAACTGTAGTTGTATGAAAAATCTCATACAAATGACAGTTCGACGATACGAATACTCTTTCGTTACTAATTGTTCGTGCTCACCCCTCTGGTGTTTGTACGTCCCTTTCTGATGCTTTGTTGACAACAAATTTGAATTAATACAACCTTTGACATTTTAATAAAGTTCCTATATTATTTATAGTCCAGTAAAATTGTGAAATGGATAAACATTAAATTATGTAGTTTGGGGACTTTTAGAGATCAATATGCATACTGAGCAAATGAATGCAATGCCCCGCCCCGTATGGTGAATAGAGCGGTGCCGCGGCAGCCGCGCGCCGACGAGTGCCAGAACCGAATCCTACTCATTTCACTTCTGATATTATTATTGTTTTCAAGTCAAAAATGGTCATGCGCCATAATAATAACACTAGTTACAGTGTTTAGAAGTCATAATGCACATGTAAAAAAAATATTAGCCTCAAAATGTCTAGTGGCGCCATACCGAAATAAGAATACAAAGGGGAAAGTTAAAATTTGTAAGTACGTCACTACTACAGTACTCTGAATATTCTTCTTTACAACAGGAGATAAGTCCATAACACGCACAATAATACGATTTATTTTTTAACATATTGACGGGCTCATTGGCGCGTTCGGTAGAACACCTGCCGTGCGCATCGATTGGTCGTGGGTTCGAATCTCACCGGAACGACATATTTCTGTAAGCATGTTTTTCGCCACGTTTTGTAAATTCGGGCATTGATCGGGTGGGAGGAATATCGAAATTCCGACCGGGTAATTATGGATAAACCGTGAAGTGCATATTGCGCGGTTTCGGTTTCAGTCTATGGATTTCCGAATTCTCGAAGTGCAAAAAAGTAGGTCGACAGCGCATCATTGATTGATGTTCTGTGGCTGAGGTATCACCTACCGTCAAGTGAACCTCATGCTCGTTTGTCGACATCTGACATAAAATAACAATATGAAAAACTTTTATCGCAGGCGTGTGAATTTAAGATGAAGCGACCATATTTTCAATATGAAGCGCTTTTGACGATCATGAGAAGACGAGCAACCACCTACGAGGGTGAATCAAAAAATTCTTGGAATCAATATTAAAAAATGCAAAGATTTAAATAATAATATTTTATTTTTCTACATAATCTCCCTCCAATGCAATGCATTTAGAATAACGCGTTTCTAACTTCCTTATTCCTTGTGAAAAAAAATTATTTTCTTGACTCTCGAAAAAGTCCTCTACGGCAGCTATAACCGCGTCATTATCGTGAAATTTTGTTCCACGAATTTCCTCTTTTAATTTTGGAAATAAGTGAAAATCACTTGGGGCTAAGTCCGGAGAATATGGTGGGTGGTCAAGGAGATTGAAGCCAGCACAGCGGATTGCGTTGAGCGCAACTTCCGATCGATGAGCAGGAGCGTTATCTTGAAGGAACAACACGCCCAACGACAGTTTTCCACGACGTTTTTCTTTAATCGCTTCACGCACTTTCGGGATTAAATTTGCATAATAGGGTCCAGTAATCGTCTGGCCTTTTGGCATGTAATCAATAAAAAGGATTCCTTCACTATCCCAGAACACAGAGGCCATAACTTTGCCAGCGGTAGGAGGAACTCGAAATTTCTTGATGGATGGAGAGGATGGTCGTTTCCAAGACATGCTTTGTCTTTTAGTTTCAGGATCAAAATGGTGGACCCACGTTTCATCCATGGTGACAAGACGACGGCAAAAATTATCCGAATCACGCTGGAACATTTCGAGATTACGCTTGGAAATTTCCAAACGTCGCTTTTTGTTTTCGTCGGTTAACATTCGTGGCACCCATCTTGCAGACACTTTTTTGAACCCCAGTGAATCAATTAAAATGGATTGAACGCTACCAAAAGATATCTTTAGGATCTCAGCTATATGTTTTATAGTCATTCTTCTGTCTTCCAAAACCAGATTCTCAACCTTTTTGACATTTTCTTCTGTAACGGAGGTTGAAGGCCGCCCAGAACGCGGGTCATCTTTACAGCTTGATCTACCTCTTTTAAATTCAGCCACCCAGTACGCAACCGTAGAATAGGGTACAGCATCACTCCCTAATGTCTGCTGAATGTCCAAAAAAATTTCCTTCGTAGACATTTTTTTCAAACTGAGATATTTTATCACCGCACGTAACTCACTTTTATCCATAATTTTGACTTTTTAGCAACTCGTTGCACAAAAAAAATTATTACATGCGAACGAACTGACAAAAACAAGTGACAGTCTGCATAAATATAGTGTGATAGACACTCTTTAATTTGAATATCGAACTTGATCCAAAAAGGTTTCATATATATACACTTCTAAGAACTTTTTGATTCACCCTGGTATTACAAAAACTAGGTTAAATATTAAAAGTTAAAGCGTTAAAACCTCGGCTCGATAGACAATATTATTACGCGTCATATCCTATAATCCTACCCTCAACGATACATTTTATTCAAATTCTATTCCGAACTTAATGCTGTGATGACAGTAATGGAAAATTAATAATGCGACAGGTCCTGGCGCTGGAATACAACATGGAGGAACCGAAGCGGTTCGTGGGCCTGTGCGGGCTGTTTAACATCGGCATGGTCATCATCCTGTCGCTCTACCTGACCATGGGCGTGTTCGGTTACCTCAAATACGGAGACGACATCAAGCCCTCCATCACGCTCAACCTTCCACAGCAGGAGAAGTGAGTGGTGCGATGTTGCGACGCCGGCACCAAGACTGCACAATATCTGATCGAGCGCGTGCTTGCAGAAAGGCGCAGGCGGCCAAATTGACATTCGCATTGGCGATATTTCTGTCCTTCCCTCTGCAAAACTTTGTCGCTTATTCCATCCTGTGGCGCAAGATCAGAAAGAAGATATCGGTTTCAGAGAAAAGTATTATCTTCTTCGACTACGCTTTAAGACTTGTATTAGTACTTATACCGTGTGAGTATTATGAATCATTAAATAACATACGAAGAGGCATTGCGCAAACGCCGACACTTTAGCGAACCGCGGCAGCTAGGTTGAATTATTATACAATGTATAAAACAAACATTTCTTGCAATTTATATTGAAAAAGTAAGCATTATGCCCAAAATAGAAATAAGCAAAGTATTGGCTAAAATTGGGTAGGTGAGCTCCAATCGGGTTAAAAAAACCAAGTCAAGCATGCCGGAGATATGCTGGAGCGAGGTGGAAGTGCTATAAAGTACATATTTAGATGACTTTGGTCACAATCGTTTCAGCTCATTTAAAACTTTATGCTAGTAGTATGAATTTTTGTTGTTGTACTTAACATGTGATTGTTTTAGAGAGCCCGTAAGAGTACGAAGCTATAGACGCGTGATGAGTGTTCGTTATGCTCAGGGGTGGTGGCGGTGCTGGTGCCGAGGCTGGGTCCATTTATCTCGCTGTTCGGTGCGTTCTGCCTGTCGCTTCTGGCCGTGGTGTTCCCGGGGATCATGGACATGTGCCTGCGCTACCCCAACGACTACGGCGTGGCGGGCTGCCGGCTCGTGCGCGACCTGCTGATCGTTCTAGTGGGGCTCGCCTGCCTACTCGCCGGCTGCTACACCAGCGTGCTAGAGATCTTCCATGACGACAACTGAACGCACGTTGTGAACGTATTTCATTAAAAAATTAAATAAACATCCTTCTTTTTATTTCACGTGGCATTTTCTGTTCTCCATTCGTCCTACGCTCCGAGAGTGAACATAATATACGTGAGTTGAGAGGCGCGATCTCAATGTTGCTTTATACCGAAATAATTACTGCATCTAATTTAGAGGTGTAAAAGTACCGAAAAAACAACGTACCCGTATGTATTCGTTACTATACATTCAGTACTCGTTACTACCGTATCGTTACTCGTTACTCCTAATACCTCATAACATGCTATGTTATGCTTATAATTTTAGAATTACATGAGAGACTAAAACTTTCACTTTCGTTTATTTCATACTATTACATAAAATTTATTAAATTTTTGTGGCAAAATTTTATGAAAACACTTTTTCACAAGTATATACTTTTTTTTACTGCATACTCTGTTAAAGAAAACTTTGTTTTGAATATTTGAAGTTACATTACTTACATTGCGTCATTGAAACAGCGTATGTAACCATGATACGAAACATGCGAGTAACGATAAGTATTCGTGAGTAACGTTTCGTTACTCGGTACTAGATGGCGTACCCGTTACTCAGTAACGAATACATACGGTTTGCTACAGCTCTAATCTAATTTCAATTACCAATAATAATTATTCCTCGATTATTTACAATGATTACCTCCCAGATACCTATTTGTATAAGTAATACGATAATGGTACAAATAAAACGAACTCGAATTTGATAAATGTTTCTATTAGGTGTATTTTACTTTTTTTTTTTTTTGAGACACACTTGATAATATTGTAGGTAGGTAGGTAGGTAGGTAGGTAGGTTAGGTTAGGTAGGTAGGTAGGTAGGTAGGTAGGTAGGTAGGTAGGTAGGTAGGTAGGTAGGTAGGTAGGTAGGTAGGTAGGTAGGTAGGTAGGTAGGTAGGTAGGTAGGTAGGTAGGTAGGTAGGTAGGTAGGTAGGTAGGTAGGTAGGTAGGTAGGTAGGTAGGTAGGTAGGTAGGTAGGTAGGTAGGTAGGTAGGTAGGTAGGTAGGTAGGTAGGTAGGTAGGTAGGTAGGTAGGTAGGTAGGTAGGTAGGTAGGTAGGTAGGTAGGTAGGTAGGTAGGTAGGTAGGTAGGTAGGTAGGTAGGTAGGTAGGTAGGTAGGTAGGTAGGTAGGTAGGTAGGTAGGTAGGTAGGTAGGTAGGTAGGTAGGTAGGTAGGTAGGTAGGTAGGTAGGTAGGTAGGTAGGTAGGTAGGTAGGTAGGTAGGTAGGTAGGTAGGTAGGTAGGTAGGTAGGTAGGTAGGTAGGTAGGTAGGTAGGTAGGTAGGTAGGTAGGTAGGTAGGTAGGTAGGTAGGTAGGTAGGTAGGTAGGTAGGTAGGTAGGTAGGTAGGTAGGTAGGTAGGTAGGTAGGTAGGTAGGTAGGTAGGTAGGTAGGTAGGTAGGTAGGTAGGTAGGTAGGTAGGTAGGTAGGTAGGTAGGTAGGTAGGTAGGTAGGTAGGTAGGTAGGTAGGTAGGTAGGTAGGTAGGTAGGTAGGTAGGTAGGTAGGTAGGTAGGTAGGTAGGTAGGTAGGTAGGTAGGTAGGTAGGTAGGTAGGTAGGTAGGTAGGTAGGTAGGTAGGTAGGTAGGTAGGTAGGTAGGTAGGTAGGTAGGTAGGTAGGTAGGTAGGTAGGTAGGTAGGTAGGTAGGTAGGTAGGTAGGTAGGTAGGTAGGTAGGTAGGTAGGTAGGTAGGTAGGTAGGTAGGTAGGTAGGTAGGTAGGTAGGTAGGTAGGTAGGTAGGTAGGTAGGTAGGTAGGTAGGTAGGTAGGTAGGTAGGTAGGTAGGTAGGTAGGTAGGTAGGTAGGTAGGTAGGTAGGTAGGTAGGTAGGTAGGTAGGTAGGTAGGTAGGTAGGTAGGTAGGTAGGTAGGTAGGTAGGTAGGTAGGTAGGTAGGTAGGTAGGTAGGTAGGTAGGTAGGTAGGTAGGTAGGTAGGTAGGTAGGTAGGTAGGTAGGTAGGTAGGTAGGTAGGTAGGTAGGTAGGTAGGTAGGTAGGTAGGTAGGTAGGTAGGTAGGTAGGTAGGTAGGTAGGTAGGTAGGTAGGTAGGTAGGTAGGTAGGTAGGTAGGTAGGTAGGTAGGTAGGTAGGTAGGTAGGTAGGTAGGTAGGTAGGTAGGTAGGTAGGTAGGTAGGTAGGTAGGTAGGTAGGTAGGTAGGTAGGTAGGTAGGTAGGTAGGTAGGTAGGTAGGTAGGTAGGTAGGTAGGTAGGTAGGTAGGTAGGTAGGTAGGTAGGTAGGTAGGTAGGTAGGTAGGTAGGTAGGTAGGTAGGTAGGTAGGTAGGTAGGTAGGTAGGTAGGTAGGTAGGTAGGTAGGTAGGTAGGTAGGTAGGTAGGTAGGTAGGTAGGTAGGTAGGTAGGTAGGTAGGTAGGTAGGTAGGTAGGTAGGTAGGTAGGTAGGTAGGTAGGTAGGTAGGTAGGTAGGTAGGTAGGTAGGTAGGTAGGTAGGTAGGTAGGTAGGTAGGTAGGTAGGTAGGTAGGTAGGTAGGTAGGTAGGTAGGTAGGTAGGTAGGTAGGTAGGTAGGTAGGTAGGTAGGTAGGTAGGTAGGTAGGTAGGTAGGTAGGTAGGTAGGTAGGTAGGTAGGTAGGTAGGTAGGTAGGTAGGTAGGTAGGTAGGTAGGTAGGTTAGGTAGGTAGGTTAGGTTAGGTTAGGTTTTTTTTTTTTTTTTTTTTTTTTTTTTTTTTTTTTTTTTTTTTTTTTTTTTTTTTTTTTTTTTTTTTTTATCCCTATCGCCTACTCAGCCTACCTCCCCAGCCAAATGTGTCGGCCGGGGTGTTGCTTAGCTACCATTCTTTCGCATCTGTCATACTTCCCTTAATGAAACAAGTTTATTTCTTTATTTCAAATTCACAATATACATATTTTAACTATTCTAAACTTGTACAATTTTTGGTATCTTATTTCTATTTACATTAATTTGTTGTGTACTTTACATATATTTAACTTTTACAACTCTTGTGACTACATTAATTCTTTTATACATACTGACTTTACTACATACTAACATTATTTGTTTATGTTACATTGTTCTATTATTTATATTTTTATTAGCTTTACAGTACAGATAGATTTTTAGGTATTTCTATTACAATTATTTTATTTCATTTCGCTTTTTGTGCATGGTAACCTTTTTTGTGTTTCGTCTTTTCTTACCCCAATTTTGCCTTCAATTTTACATTTTATGTTATTTCCATATATTATTTGTCTGTTTGTTTACGTGCTGTGGGACCTTCTTTTGTTTGTGGTGACCTTCTTTTGTTTGTGTGTGTTGTTGTGTGTATGTTCCATTTCCTTGACCGGTTGTATTCAATAATACACATGGGTAAGTCATGTTTTGTGTTGTATTGTTGGTTGTTGGTGTGTTGTTTGTTTTGTGTGTGATAAATAGTTGATAACAGACTTTATACAATAAAGCTGATCAATTAATTGTTTGTGTATATGGTTGTGTTGTGTTATTGTGTGTTTTGTTTTGAGTGAGTGTGTGTGTGTTTTGTGTGTTTTGTTTTGTGTGTGTGTGTGTGTGTTGTGTGTTATGTGTGTGTTTGGTTAACTGTCATTCTTTATTTATTAAAGATGATCAATTTTTGAGTTGTTGTTATGAGTGTGTTGTGTGTTCGTGTTTTGTGTGTGTTGTGTTTTGGTTTGTGTAGAGTTAGGCGTACTGTATGTTCGTTCGGGCCACTCTATCCCATCTCTGCCTTTCTGGACATACTGAAGCGAAGACAGAATGGTTTTGCGCTGCGTTTTTGACCCTCTCGCAATTTATGCAATTGGGTGTTTCGCTTGCCGCTTTGCATTCTGCCTTCCTGTGTCCTGTTTCTCCACAGTGAGTGCAGCAGTCCTGTGTCTCAGTACACGTTTTACGGCCGTGGCCGTAGTTGAGGCATCTCGTGCACTGGATGAGGGGGGATTGGTCCCAGACCTGCACTCTCTGGAGGTCTATGTACATCCTCCCCGCATCCGTGAGCCTCTTCCACAGTTTTGGTCCAACCTGCAATACCACGTGGTTTGTGTGTGGATTTTTGGTCCTTCTGCGATACCTGACCTGGATCCTCGTCTCGTCCTTCTCCAGACAGCCAACCAAGTCGTTGTTCTGTCTGAAGAAGGCCGCGACGACCTCCTCATCCGTCACATCCACTCTCAGGTCTCGCAGAATGACCAGTGGGTCTTTGTTGTTGGCTGGTTCGGATTTGAGGGTCTTGTCGCCTTTTATGAGGCGCGTCACTCTGTCCAGTTGGGCAGTAGTGCTGCACCCCACGACGACCTTCCCCCCCCGAACCTTCCGTACCCTTTCAATTTGCAGGCCAGACTCTTTTGCATTCACCGCCTTTTGGATTTTGGCCAGGACCTCGTCGCTGGTGTCCAGGCCATCCTCCGACCCTACTATCACCGAATAGGTGGTGGTGGGTGTCTTCGGTGGATGACCCGGGTTTTCTGCACCCGTGACTCGGCTGGCCACAATCGATGCGTAAGTCTGCTGCACTGTAGAGTTCCCTAGTGTTTTTTCTATATTCCTGATACTACCTTTTATCTGCTGTGTCTCTTCCGTTTCTATCTCACTATGTTTTTTCAGTTGTCCTAGTATGGTGTTTGTTTTTGTTATCATTTGTTTTATGTTGTTATTTCCTGTTTCTGTCCCCCCTGTGGTGTTTATATTTCCTTCTATGTTCTTCAAACTTCCTTTTATTTGTTGACTTATTTCAGTCTCTGTTTCACAATGTCTCTTTATTTCCTTAAGCATTGTGTCTAATTTTGTAATTTTCTGGTTAATTTCCTTGTTTTTCCTGTCTTCTTGTTCTATTCTTTGTTCCGTTTTCCCTGATATTTGTTCCCCTTTTTCTTTGTGTTCTTTAAATGTTATCTCTATATTCTTCCTAGTCTTTTCTAGTTTCTTATTTTCTTCTTTTAATATTTTAATCTGTTGTATTATGCTCTCGTTTATGTGTTCGCTTATTTCGTTTTCCTGTGTGTCTAGGTTATTCCCGTTTCCTCCTTGTTTTAAAGTCTTCTCCCTCTCCGAGTCCTTTACTAGGTTGTAAAGCCTCTTTACGGATTGGGTTACCGATACCTTTATTTCGGTTTTGAGGTTTCGGGCAGCGTCGAGCATCAGTAGGGCACTCTGTTGGATCGCGGCTGCCTCTGAGCTCCTACTTTTGTACGTTTTGTTCGTGATCTCTATATTTTTAGGGGATTTCTCTTTGCTAGGATTACTTTTTATTATGAAGGTTTTGTTTGATTTCCCGAGTCCAAGTCCGAGAGACGTCGGCGAGGGAGTGGAGAAACGAGCGACTATCTCCGGGACCAGCCTCGGTGATGAGCCGCTCGATGAACTTCCTAAGGAGGTTCTTTCCCCCAATTTCTCCTCGGCTACGTCCCCGGAACTTGAAGGCCCGGCTACAGGGGATTTATCTTTTATTATAAGGGGGTCATTTTTAGTGGGTGCCATGTTTGGCTTTTTTATTGGGGTGCGGGTACACATTTTGGCTCGTAGGCTCGTCAAGATCTATATCCAACTGTCAGTATAACGTTTGTATACAATTGGAATAGATTTACTTATGCTAATAAGGCCACCAATAAGGCGGTTGTCTTATATATACTTAATCTAAACTTAAACTAATAAGGCCACCAATAGGGTGGTTGTCCTTATATAATAATTTAAAATAATTGAAATAAAATAATAATTGAATAATAATAATAATTGAAATAATTGAATTAGCAAAATAATTAAAATAATAATAATTAGAATAATAAATAATAAATAATAATTAATAAAATAATAACTACAATAATAATTTCAATAATTTCAATAATTATGTCTATTCAGTCTGCGCAATAGGGCGCTGGTCTTATCCTAATACGGTAGGCCCAATAAGGCTTACCGTGTCAATTAAAAACTAACTTAACCTAAGTCACAGTTGATCACAGTATTCGCTGCTTGTCTATTTGGGAGGGGTTGAGGGGGGTAGGGAGGGTTTGGGTCTTCGGCTTTTGCTCCAAAGGACTGGGCGCTTTACGCCGAGTTGTTTGAGCCCAAACTCGGGGGGTCTAGGGTGATTGGTTCAGGAGTTAGGATTTGGGGGGTGTTTTGGGGGGGTTGGGGGAGGTTTGTGGGGTCTGGGGTGGATGGATAGACAAGCAGTTACTTAAACTAGTCTTAATCCTAACTTAAACGCTAAAATGTCGGGAAGGGTGAGCTCTGTGGGGATTTCTGGGGGGGGAGGGGGAGGGAGAGGGTGTGGGGTACCGTTGGATAGGTCTTAATTTGGGCTTGTTTACTGTGTATACGTATTGTTGGGTAGGGATGGGGGACACTAAATGGATGTTTTCGTATATTATATGTACATATAATATACGAAGGTGGGGTTAAAATTGGGCTAGGACTCACCGTTCCCGAGATATTAGCGTTTTTATCCCAAAGCGTCTTCCCGTCACTGTTGCTCGGCGTCGGCTAGTCCGATCTTCAATTGCGATGCGTCGTCTTTAAGGGCTCGACGAGGGCTTTCCAACGACGTATCGCACCTTTTCCGGAATTCCGGATTTCGCCGACCACGTGCCACGTGGTTTTTGGAAAAATCCGAATATCTCCCCCGTTCCTTGTCCGAAAAATCCAAATTTGGTATCAAATTGTAGGGCTCGGCGGGAGCTATCGACGTCCGATTTTTATTCAGTATGTCACCGATCTTGTTTTTGATATTTTTAAATCCGAAAAGTGTCAAATTTTATTTTTGTTTAAAATCCGTCAAAATTTTTCTTTCAGTTTTTCTTGATACGGTGTTTTGTTGCCTGCGTCTAGGCGCGTCGAATGACGGGTCGCACTCCGTTCTTCCTCTCCTCCTTCTGCGACCACGTGCCACGTGGTTTTGTGGTTTTTCCCGTTTTCCTCGGAGACGGGCTCGCGGAAAAATCTGATTTTTTCCGGAGATGTGTCTCGCAGTGAGGCGCACCTTTAGGTTAGGTTAGGTTAGGTTAGGTTAGGTTAGGTTAGGTTAGGTTAGGTTAGGTTAGGTTCCCCCCCACCCCCCCCCACCGCAGATGTCCATTCCTGCGGCCCCAAGGCTTGTCGTGCCGGGGGGGCCCGAACCGCCGAGTTTCAAGACTTTTATAGGGGCGGTTTATGGTACAATCGTCCCTATTTCTGTCTTATAACTCGGTGGTCGCGAATTGGGAGGGCGAGGGTTGCCGGTCCATCCATTTTGGATGCGCCGGTAAGACTCGCCTTTAAGTTTCACGCCTGTTGTTTAAGTGATCGGCGTCTCTTGAAGGATAGGTGTTGAAAGTGGAGAAGGGTTTTAGCCCGTGGTACTTTTGTACGCAGTTTGTAGCCCTATTGGGCGCGTATTCTTTACGCGGAGGTGACGGCTTTACAGCCTTCACTGCGCGGCGGGCCGGCGGCAGCGAGTTGCTGCCGCTGGTTAGGAGTTTCGGCTCCCCGTCGGGCAACCTGTTAACCGATACGGTTGTCGTGGATCATGTCTCGCGGATCGTATCGGACCAGGGGGCTCGCCTTAACCGGCCGGCCCAAGTGGAAGGAAAACCACAATAAAAAACCCTGAATGTGTATGCGCTGGGGCGCCCTTAAGGGCCTCGCGCGGCGCTGCACCCCCGCTCTCCCGCAGGGGGAGTGGGTGTTCGGCCAGTATGTCGGACCACTAGCGGCCAACCCGCGGACAACACCCGCCGTCCGCGGTGTATCAGGGTTACCCGGGTGCAGGGGCCTCCGCTCGGGTGGACTTGTTATATCCCCCATTAAACTGTCTAAAGACATTCATTTCTACGGGCGTGGATGTCGGGGCTGACCACATTCGTGCAAAGCCCCACCTTGGAGATTATGATGGAGTACAATAGAAAGAAAAATCCAAAAGACGTAAGAAGGGAGTTAGTTTTAAGTGAAGGGAAGGAGTTGAGAGTGAGGATCGAGCGTACGCCGACGCCGGTCCCCACCCTCGGGGAAGTTAGTGTTTCGGGCCGCTCAAAGGCGGTAGAAACGTTGTCAGACTCGGACAGTGGATCGATGGTCAGTGTACCATCTGACTCATCGATCCACCGAGCCGGGTACGATAGCTGCGAGTCGGGAGACGCGCAAAAGAGCCGGTTCTGGTCGGAGCGCAGGCTAAAGAGGTTGAGATCGTCGGACGAGGGGAGTTCAACGGACACCCCGTCCAAGACAACTAAGAGAATAGAGAGACGAGGTCGTCCACCTACGACTGGTGAATATGTCGGTCTGGCGGCGGCTAAACAGGTCTACTTAAAGGCCAAAAATGAGGAATTGAAGGCCCGCGCTGAAGCCGAATTATTGGAGTCAGTCGCGGAGGCCCGCAGGACCCGTTCGGCGCTGTCGCTGACGGTTGGGTCAGAGGTGGCCCCGAGCGGGTCCGCGGTGAATACCGAAGTAAATACGGCAGCCAATGCAGTGAAACGCATTGAGGCTAGCCTCGAAGTTGTGACTAGGGTGGCCAGGGGTTCCTCCAATCTGAAGGGGACCTTTGTGCGTGCCCTCAAAGACGCCGCAGAGGCAATCAAAGACGACACAGCATTTTTAGCGCAGCAGACCCTCTCTGAGGAAACGCGGCAATTGCGAGACGACAACGAGCGCCTTCGTCGAGAGGTTGGGGAGCTCCGGAAGCAAATGGAGGAATTCCAGCTCCAGATGTCGAAGGGGCCCCCGGCGCAGATGCAGTCACTGGATCTCGAGGAATTTGAGGCTCGGATCTACAGGAACGTAGGGGAGAGAATTAACACCCGAATAGAGGGACTGGAGCCGCGACTCTGCCCAGCGCCGCGACTGCGTCCCCCTCTAGCAGCGGATAGTAAAAATAAAAATAAGGAAAGAAAAACAAACTTACCGGTGTCCTCAGCTCCCGTAGTTGCTGCTTCGGCGGCTCCCGCGGCACTCGAGGACCCCGAGGTACTTGTTGACGCAGGTTCTGCTCCTGCAAAGGGAAAAGAAATTATTATTAAAAAGGGAAAAAATAATAAGAAGAAAAACAAGAAGGCACCGGGAGAAGGTGAGAACGCCAAGACGGCTGTTGCCGCCGCGCGCCCGCCAGCCCCCGCTGCCCCTCCTAAAACGGGTCTCCCTTCGCGGCCACCCAACCCTGACGCGGAAGAGAGTGGATGGGTCAGGGTGACCAAGAAGGGACGCCCGAATGCGCAGAAGGCGCCTTTAAATAAGGAAACGCTCCCTAATAAATCAAGCGGGTTCCAGGCCCGTGATAGGGAAAGGAAAGAAAAGGGAGCGAGCTCACGCTCAAGGGCCCCCGCAAAGGCTTCCAAGTCGGCGCGAACCAAGCCCAAACCCAAGCTGAAGACACCTCGGACATCAGCTGTCGTTCTTACGCTGCCTCAAGACAGCGAGGGGAAGGGCCTTTCGTATGCGGAGGTCATAAAAGAGGCGAGATCCAAAATAAAGCTGGGCGATATAGGGATCGAATCGGTGAAATTCCGTCGTGCAGCCACCGGGGCCGCTATTATCCAGATCCCCGGGGCTGATAGCGATCCCAAAGCGGATGAACTCGCCGCTAAACTGAAGAACATCTACGGAGATAGGGAGATCAAAGTCTCTAGGCCTGTGATATCCACAGATATCCGAGTCGCGGGCCTGGACGATTCAATCACTTCGGAAGAAGTCAAGGAGGCCATCGTGGCAAAGACGGGATGTCCGGCCGAGCAAGTACGTGTCGGGGAGATACGACAGGACTGGTCGGGGATGTACGCGGTGTGGGCTCGGGTGCCTACCACCGCGGCTAAGAAGATCACCGAGGGGAAATTCCTCATTGGCTGGGTGGTTGCAAGGATCACTTTGTCGGGGCCCAGGGGGCTGCAGTGTTACCGCTGCCTCCAGAAGGGCCATGTAGCCAGCCGCTGCAATGCCAACAACGACCGCAGTAAGCTGTGCTTCAGGTGTGGCCAGCCAGACCACAAGGCGGCCTCCTGCACCGCCAAACCACATTGCGCTGTGTGCGCGGCGGCGGGCAGGAAATCTGATCACAAGCTGGGGGGCAAAAACTGTTCGGCCCCCAGCGTCAAAGTGACGAGGAGATCGGCGGCCAGAAAGGCCAGCAAGAATCCACAGCCGGACGTGGAAGCGATGGAGACTGAAGGGATCGTGGGACAACAATAGGATGGCCCTACGATTCCTTCAGTCTAACATAAACCACTGCGCCAGGGCCCAAGACCTATTGGTCCAAAGCCTGGCACAGTGGTCAATCGAAGTTGGTGTCGTCGCGGAGCCCTATCTGGTTCCGGACAGGGCGGAATGGGTCGGCGACCGTGACAATTTGGTGGCAGTTGTCGTCCCTTCCAGGGCTGATTCTTCGCTCACACTCGGAGCATTTCGTAAGGGCAACGGGTGTGTTGCAGTTAAATTAAATAACCTAGCAGTTGTCGGGGCTTACTTTTCACCCAATCGACCAATCGCCGACTTCGAGGCCTACCTTCTTGAGGTGAGCGCCCTAGTGAGGTGGTGTAGCCCACTAGAGGTGCTGGTCGCTGGGGATCTCAATGCCAAATCCACGGCATGGGGGTCCCCAGTGACTGACGCGCGCGGTGATCTTGTCGTGGAATGGTTGTCGGAGGTCGGTATGTCCCCGCTCAACAGAGGGACCACCTTTACGTGTATCAGAGAGCAGGGCGGGTCGGTCATCGACGTGACCTTTGCGTCCGCCGCCCTTGCTCAGCGCGTTCAGGGTTGGGAGGTCTTGGCAGGGGTAGAGACGCTTTCGGACCACCTTTACATCCGGTTCGACGTCCGCCCCTCGTCGAGGCCCCCCGCCCAGCCGCGCCCCCCGGCAGAAATCGGCCCTAAATGGGTCTTGAAGTCGTTGGACCTAGAGTCCCTAGAGGTGGCAACTCTCATTAATTCATGGTGCCCCACCGTCGAACATCTTTCGGTTGGGGACGAAGTGGCCCGGCTCGGCGAGGTCTTAACGTCCATTTCGGATGCCTCAATGTCCAGGTCCCGACCGGTGCCACCCCGTAACTGCACCTATTGGTGGAGCAACGAGCTCGCCCAGTTGCGGGCAAATTGCGTAGCGGCTCGACACCAACTGAGCCGCTACAGGAGAAGAAGATCCGCCATTCGTGGAAGTGTCGAGGAGGGCCGTCTAAAAGCAGCATATAACGAGGCCAAGAGGGTCCTTCAAAGGGAGATAGGAGAAGCAAAGGAGAGAGGGTGGGACGAGCTCCTGAACACCTTGGAGCTCGACCCCTGGGGGCGTCCGTATAAGCTGGTAATGTCCAAGCTGCGCCCCTGGGCCCCCCCTCTCACCGCCGGGATGGAACCGTCACTCTTGCTGACGGTGATAACAACTCTTTTCCCACCCCAGCCGGTTCCTTTGTCTATTGAAAACCACCGGACGATACAAACGGCCAATGTCACCGAGATTCCGGAGGTGTCAGAGGCCGAATTAGAAGTGGCAGCGGAGAGAATGAGGAGTAAAAAGACCGCTCCTGGCCCCGACGGGGTCCATGGTAAGGTCCTAAGTCTGGCTCTACAACACGGACTAAACGATCAATTCCGTGAATTGCTGACCGGATGTCTAAGGAGGGGAGAGTTTCCTGCGGCCTGGAAAATTGGAAAACTTGTCTTGCTCCGCAAGGCCAACAAGCCGGTCGATTCGCCTGCAGGCTATAGGCCAATTGTGTTGTTGAACGAGTCGGGCAAGCTATTTGAGCGCATCATTGCATCTCGTATCACGCGTCACCTAACATCCGTGGGGCCGGACCTTTCGGAATGCCAGTTCGGCTTCCGCCAGGGACGGTCCACGATCGACGCTCTTGCCCGACTCAGAGACATATCGGAGAGGACAACGTCGGAGGGCGGGGTGGTGTTGGCAATTTCGCTGGATATTGCGAACGCCTTCAACACCCTGCCCTGGGACGCAATCTTAGAGGGTTTGGCTTTTCACAATGTCCCGTCATATCTTAGGGTCATCGTTGCGCAATACCTTCGTAACCGCCAAATCCTCTACCAGGGAAGAGAAAGATGGGCAACTCATAATGTTGCGTGCGGTGTTCCACAGGGGTCGGTTTTAGGCCCACTCCTGTGGAACATCGGTTACGACCGCGTTCTGAGGGGAACATTGATTCGGGGAGTAAGTGTGGTCTGCTACGCTGACGACACACTCGTTGTGGCGACCGGCGACACATATAGAGAGGCGTCGCTCAGGGCAACTGCAGGAGTCGCACAGGTGGTGACTCGCATCCGAAACTTGGGGCTGCAGGTTGCCCTCGATAAGTCAGAGGCAATTGCCTTCTATGGGCATAGAAGGGCTCCACCAGTCGGAGCCACCATCATGGTAGGAGGAGTCCCCATCACAGTGGGCAGGGAGCTGAAATACTTGGGGCTCCTATTGGACCCCAAGTGGAATTTCAAGGGCCACTTCACCGCCCTGGCTCCCAAACTCACCGCAACGGCAATGGCATTGAGCCGCATCATGCCCAATCTCGGCGGGCCGAGCGGCTCGTGCCGGAAGCTGTTTGCGGGGGTCGTCCGTGCGAAGGCCACGTATGGCTGCCCGATCTGGGCCAATGAACAGGGCCTTTCAGAGGCGAACAAAGCAACTCTGAGGAGAGCGCAGCGCATAACTTCAAACAGGGTGGCGAGGGCATACCGCACCGCCTCTTTTGACGCGGTCAGCGTGATAGCCGGAACGCCGCCCTGGTACCACGAGGCGCTCTCATTGTCGAACATCTACTGGAGGCGGGCCCGGGCAAGAAGTGCCGGGGAGGGGCCAGCTCCAGATGAAGTAAGAAGATGGCGGGAAGAAGGCCGCGAGGCCACTCTAATCCGGTGGCAACAAGACCTGACCACCACCCGCGTCGGTAGAAGGACTGTGGAGGCAATACTCCCAGTCCTCAAGGAATGGATAGATCGGAAAGGGGGGTCGCTCACGTTCCGCCTCGTGCAGCTGCTGACCGGCCACGGCTGTTTCGGCGGGTATCTGCACAAGGTGGCGCGTCGTGAGGCCACCCCCAACTGTCTTCATTGCGGGGCTGCAGTCGACAGCCCCGAACATGTTTTGTCAAGTTGTCCGGCGTGGGACTCCGCGAGGGGAACCATGTCGGCAGCTTTTAATCCCGGAATTGACTTTTCGCTCCCGAGCCTGGTCGAGGGGATGGTTCGGGGCGACGACAGTCGCCGTCGCTGGCGAGCGTTTCAAACGTTTGCCGAGGCGGTGATGTCTGCGAAAGAGGAGGTAGAGCGGGCCCGGGAGATAGACCCCGAGGCCCCGCCACTAAGGAGAAAGCGGACCGGGCGACGCCGTCGCGACTTTTTGCGGCGGGTCTAACCCGAATCCTGCTGTATGTCAATACGTTTGTTTGTTTTTGTAAATAAATTGTATTCTCATTTTAGGTGTTGTAAATATATATATTTGTTTTCTTTGTTTTCGTTATGTAAATATTTGTTGACTTATATATATGTTGTTATTGCTGTTCTTTTGTGTGATTTGTAATTATGTACATAAATTAGGCGAAGAGGTGCCGTTAAGGGTGTGGTAGTTGTTAATCATTTTGTTTTTGGCAGTTTCCGCACTCCTTCGCCGCACTTAGTTTCATTTGTAAATATATGTAAATAAAAATAGGAGAATTGCGCGTGTCTTTTACACACGCGCATAGCAGAGCTGCGCGCACTCGCAATGCGCTACGCAGCAACACGCACGGCTACGGCATGGTAAGAGCTGCGAAGCCGATACATGCCTAGCCGGACTCAGCGTGGATGAAGGGGCCCTGGAGTTTTAGTGGGTATTGGGGAACGCCTGTACCCGACCCCCACACTCCCCGCACCACTTTACCATCTTGCCCCGGTGCGGGGGCCTGTAAATGGGTTTCTCCAGGTAAAAAAAAAAAAAAAAAAAAAGGTTCCCCCCCACCCACATCGGGGTTGGGTCGAGTCTTAAGTACCTCGGGCTCGTCCTCGATTCCCGATGGTCCTTCAAAGAACACTTCGCGGCACTTGCCCCGAAGCTCGTCACCACGGCCATGGCACTCTGCCGTATAATGCCGAACACTGGTGGACCGAGCGCGGGGTGTCGCCGCCTGTTCGCGGGTGTGATCAGGGCAAAGGCCCTTTATGGGTGTCCAATTTGGGCGGACTGCCTGTCAGCCCAAAACCGTGCCAGCCTGCGTCGTTCGCAACGCGTGATGGCCCTCAGGGTCGCAAGGGCGTACCGCACGGTGTCGTGCGACGCGGCGTGCGTCCTTGCCGGCACCCCTCCATGGCATCTGGAGGCGGAGGCGCTAGCTACCATCTTCTGGCGCCGAGCCGATCACCGGAGTCGAGGGCTTGAAACTCCTCCCAGCGTTGTCGACCGATGGCGGGCTGAGGAGAAGGAGGTGGTCCTCCAGAAGTGGATGGACCAACTTGACACTGGCGCTACATCAGGTCACCGGACAATCGCAGCGATTCGTCCGGCCCTGCAAAAATGGACTGACCGACGGTGGGGGGCGCTCTCTTTCCGGCTCGTGCAGGTGCTCTCTGGGCATGGCTGCTTCGGCCGCTACCTGCACCGAGTCGCCGGGAGAGAGACGTCTCCCATTTGTCACCAATGTGGCTGCGTCGAAGACACGGCGCAGCACACCCTCGAGATTTGTCCGGCCTGGGGCTCTGAAAGAGCCTCACTACAGGCCAAAATTGGTTTTGACCTGTCGCTGCCTGCCGTCATTCGAGCGATGGTAGACGGTGACGATGACGGATCGTGGATCGCAGTAAACGCCTTTTGCGAGGCCGTCATCTTGAAAAAGGAGGAGGCGGAAAGGCTCCGGGAGCAAGACCCGGATGCCGACCCGCGTAGAAAAAGAAGACCGGGGAGGAGGCGGCGTGTATATGCGCGCGCCCCTCTGCCCTGAAGACTATTAATTTTCCAAAATTAATAGGTGGCGTATTGACGCGATTAACATGCGTCCGTGACGAGCCGTATGCAAACACGGCAAGGCTGATGGGGAGCAAGGGAGAAGGTTCGCTGTCGCCCTGCTCCCCGTGTGATAGTCAGCTGAGGGGCCGCCAGGTTTTAGTGGGTAGGGGTCCATAGCACTCCCGGACCGACCCCCACACTGCCCGCGTCATTTACCATCACGCCCCGACGCGGGCGCCTGTAAATGGGTTTCCTGGCGTAAAAAAAAAAAAAAAAAAAAAAAAAGGTTCCCCCCCACCCCCCCCCACCGCGGATGTACCACTCCCGCGGGTCCCTAGGCTTGTCGTGCCGGGGGGGCTCAGTAGCCGCGTGACCGCGTCGGTTGGCCTGGCCGGAGTAGTGACTCGGCCATGACGCGGTCCTAGGTGAAGCTAATAGGGACGAATTGGATGCGGGGCTCTGCGCGATGGGATGCGGAGCCCGGTCCGAGGGCTGGCTTTTTAAAGTCGGCCCGACTCGACCGGCCACTGTTTTACGGAGGCCGGTCCGGGGAGAGGGCGGCCCACGCCCAGCTCGCCTTTGGCGAGTTTTTGAGGACCCGGCGACACTGCTGCGGGTTCGTGCTGCGGTGGGTCGCTTGGGTCCGCCTTTTGTAAATAGTTTTTGTACATAGTTTGTACATATTGTAAATAGTTTTCGCGCTGGTTTTAGTAATCGGCGCAGGGCGCCAGTCCGACGTTTCAGGGCGAGTCGCGCGCACTTTGTGGCGCTAAGCGACATATTTTGTAAATAGTTTTTCGTCGGGGCTGGCGCCTGCGTATGGGTGTTGGTGCCAGACTGGTGTCGCGTGGAGAGCCGCGCGCGGCTTGTGCTGCGCCACGCGGCATTTTGTATATATTTTCGGCATCAGTCTGGGCGCCTTAGGAGAATCGCGCGCGGCTTCTGTGCTGCGCAGCGAGTTTTGTGTACATATGTATATAAGTTAGGAGAACTGCCGCCACTTTTAGTGGCCGGCCTAGGAGAGCCGCGCGTCTTCACGACGCCACGCGGCAGCACGCCCCCGGTGTCGGCGTGGTTAGAGCTGAAAAGCCGATACATGCCGACCCGGACTTTGCGTGGAAGAAGGGGCCTTGGTGTTTTAGTGGGTATTGGGGAACGACTTTACCCGACCCCCACACTCCCCGCGTCACTACTCCATCTTGCCCCGGCGCGGGGGCCTGTAAAAGGGTTTCACCAAGAAAAAAAAAAAAAAAAAAAAAAAGGTTCCCCCCCACCCCCCCCCACCGCAGATGGTCATTCCTGCGGTTCCCTGGGCTTGTCGTGCCGGGGGGGCTCAGTAGCCGGCGAGTTGTTAGTTTTCTGAGTCTTAGGTTGTCTGTGGACTAATTCTTCGATACTTTCAACGAACCGGTGAAGCGAACAGGGAGTTCGGCTTCCGAAGACGACACGGGAGCCGGACAATGGAGACGGCTGATGGGCCGAACGCGTCTCAAGCGCGAATTGGAGAGGTTTTCTTAACCAGCGGCTGCTCTGCAGCGTAGTATGGTGGTGTGTACATCACGGCTGTAGCGGTTGTGGTAGTACCGCGGCGCGGCGGGCCGCGGCGGCGAGATGTCGTCGTCGGTTAGGGGTCTATTGCAGACCCCCCGTCGGGCAAACCTGTTACCCTTTGTGATTGACGTGGACATGTCTCGCGGATCGCATTGGGCCAGGGGGCTCGCCTTAATCGGCCGGCCCAAGTGGAAGGAAAACCACAATAAAAAACCCTGAATGTGCATGCGTTGGGGCGCCTCAAGGGGCCTTGCGCGGCGCTGCACCCCCACTCTCCCGCAGGGGGAGTGGGTGCTCGGCCAGTCTGTCGGGCCACTAGCGGCCAACCCCTGGACACCTCCCAACCTCCAGGTGGTATTTGGGTTACCCGGGCGCGGGGTCTCCGCTCGGGTGGACGTTTTATTTCCCCCAAGAAGTATTACGTGGCTCCTCATACTCAGGAGTGGGGAGCCACACCCCTAGATGATGGAAGAAGCAAAAAACAAAAACAAAAAACCAAATAATTATAGCGATGTAGTGAAGGAGAGGAAGAACGATAGGGAGCTGCGTGTGGTACTGGACCGGACTCCAACCCCGGTACCATCCTCAGTGGTTGAAGGCGCGATGGCGCGATTGTCCGACTCGGATTCGTCGATGGTTAGTGTGTCGTCCACAGCCTCGGCGAACCGATTCGGATCGGTGGAGTCGTTGGACGCAAGTCCGAACCGGTTCTGGGAGTTAAGACCCGGATCCAAAAGGGGAAGAGAGAGCGAGAGTGGGGGTAGTTCCACAGACACCCCCGCCTCCACAGAGCGAAAGAGAAGAGGGCGAGGCAGACCTCCAACAACTGGGGATTACGTCGGCCTTGCAGCAGCGAAGCAGCTGTACTTAAAATCTAAGGAAGATGAGCTTAGGGCCCGCGCCGAGGCTGAGTTGATGGACTCGGTAGCGGAGGCTCGCAGGACCCGGTCGGCGCTGTCGCTGACGGTTGGGTCAGAGGCGGCCCCGAGCGGGTCTGGCATAAACACCGGACCTGACACGGCGTCAATCGTTATGAAACGTATTGATGCCAGTTTAGAGATGATCACGAAAGTTGCTAAGGGATCATCAAACTTGAAAGGAACCTTTGTGCGCGCCCTCAAGGACGCTGCCAAAGCAATAAAGGAGGACTCCGTAGTACTCGCATCGAAAACCCTCTCTGAGGAAACGCGAGTACTACGGGATGACAATGAGCGCTTGCGCCAACAAGTGGGGGAGCTCCAGAAGCAAATGGAGGAGCTTCAACTTCAGATGCGGAAGGAGCCCCCTGCACAGGCGCAGACACCGGACCTGGAGGAGCTGGAGGCCCGGATATATAAAAATGTCGGCGCCAGGATGAACGCTCGTTTCGAGGGGCTGGAGCCGCGACTCGGTCCCGCGCCGCGACTCCGCCCTCCCTTAGCGGCGGAAACAAGGAGAGCTAATAAGGACAAAAATAAAGCAGTTGACTTACCTTCACCAGCAGCTACTGCACCGCCCCTGGACGCTGCTCGCGCGGCCCTGGAGGTGGATGCGATGGACACGGACGTCGTTGGCTCCGCACCTGAAAAAAAGAAGAGCCTAATTAATAAGAAGCAGAAAAACAAGAAGAAAAAGGAGAAGCCAGATGGGAAAAGTGGAGCAGTGCCTCAGGTGGTTCCGCCCACCTCAAACAACAAGCATCCACCTGTCCCAGCTGTCCCCTCCCAAAGAAACCTCCCCTCCCGCCCGCCAAATCCCGAGGCGGAAGAAAGCGCTTGGGTTAGGGTGGGCAAAAAGGGACGAGTAGAAAAACAGACAGCGCAACCTAGTGCACTCCCAACCAAATCGAGAGCGCAAGAGGCGCAGAATAATAAGAAGAAGACACGTGCTCAGTCGAGAGCGAGAGGGGCACCCAAACCAAGGGGCAAAACGCCCAAACTCAAAGCGCCCCGGTCTGCAGCCGTGTCAATAACAATATCGAAAGATGCAATGGAGAAAGGAGTAACTTACGCGGAGGTCATGAGAGAGGCCAAACAAAAGGTCGACCTCAATGGCCTCGGCGTGGACTCAGTCAGATTTCGCAGGGGTGTAACAGGAGCGGCAATCCTCCATATCCCCGGGACTGGAAAGGACGGAGTGGCGGACTCGTTGGCCAACAAATTGAAGGAGACAATAGAGAGGGAAGGGATAAAGATCGCCCGACCCTTTAAGTCAGTGAGTGTCCGTATCTCGGGACTTGACGATTCTGTGATGCCAGACGATATCAAGACTGCCGTCGCCACCAAAGGCGAATGTCCAGCGGACCATGTCCGCGTGAGCGGTGTCCGCCCGGACAGAAGCGGCCTATTTACAGCTTGGGTGACTTGCCCAGTAGAAGCCGCCAAAAAACTCACGGTAGGAAGGTTACTGATTGGCTGGGTGGCGGCGCGCGTCGTTGTCCAGAAGCCACAGGACCTAAAGTGCTATAGGTGCCATGAAGGAGGACATGTCGCCAGCCGCTGCTCGGCTGAAGACCGCAGCCAACTCTGCCTGCGTTGCGGAAAACCGGGACATAAGGCGGCTGACTGTCGGGACAAACCCCATTGTAGCGTCTGTGCCGCACTGGGGAAAAAGTCAGATCATCGACTTGGGGGACCATCTTGTTCGGCCCCTAAAAAGCGTGTAGCAAGAAGAGTGCCGCCAACCAGGGCACCCCCCCAGACGAGCGGGGACCAAATGGAGACTGAGGATATAACACCGGATTAGGATGGCCCTAAAAATCCTCCAATCCAACCTCAACCACTGTGCCAGAGCTCAGGACCTTTACTCCCAGAGCCTGGCACAGTGGTCCATACATTTAGGAATTGTCGCGGAGCCCTATTTGGTCCCCGACAGGAGTAACTGGGTTGGCGATACTGACAACCTGGTCGCCGTCGTCGTCTCCACAAACTTAGAATCGTCGCCGAACATCAGAGCGACGCGACGCGGAAACGGCTGTGTGGCCGTCAAGTTCGAGGATCTGGCCGTCGTAGCTGCCTACTTCTCCCCCAACCGGCCGTTGGCGGAATTGGAGGACTTTCTGTCGGTTTTAACGTCCATGGTCCGATGGTGCGGTCCACTCAATGTGGTGGTCGCCGGGGATCTCAACGCCAAATCCACGGCGTGGGGATCCTCGGTGTCTGACGCTCGGGGCGATCTAGTCCTTGAGTGGCTCGCCGAAGCAGACTTGGTCCCACTAAATAGGGGTACGGTGCATACCTGCGTCAGAGAACAGGGCGGGTCGGTCGTAGATGTCACCTTTGCGACACCCGCCCTTGCACAGCGAATCCGGGATTGGAGAGTGATGACAGGGGTGGAGACGCTCTCCGATCATCGGTATATCCAGTTCAGCGTCCGCCCCGTGTCATCGGCACCTCCCGTCCCGGAAAACATCCCAGCAGAAGTCGGCCCCAAATGGGCACTTAAGTCTCTAGACAGGGACGCCCTGGAAGTGGCCGCTATTATAAGTGCATGGTGTGCTGCCACCAACTCGCGCTCAATAGAAGACGAGATGGCCTGGTTCAGGGAGGCGTTCAATAACATCTCGGACGCCTCAATGGCCAGGTCTCGTCCACTGCCACCTCGCGACAGGGTCTATTGGTGGAGCACGGATCTTGAGAGGCTCCGCAAGGAATGCGCAGTGGCCAAAAAACATCTAAGAAGATATCGGAGGAGAAGGCGAGCAATTCGTGGGGGCGAGGAGGAAACCCGCCTCCGCGCAGAGTACCAACGAGTCAAAAAGACTCTATCAAAAGAAATCGGCGAAGCGAAGGAGCGGGCGTGGGAGGAGTTTCTCTCCACGCTAGAAATCGATCCCTGGGGACGGCCGTATAAAGCGGTCATGGCCAAATTGCGTCCCTGGGCCCCGCCCGTTACTGCGGGAATGGAGCCGTCGTTGCTCGCAACAGTGGTGGCGACTTTGTTCCCGCCTTCGTCGTTGCCAACACAGGACTTGACCAGGAGACTTGCGGAGGATGCCCGGGGGGTCGAGGTACCCGAGGTATCCGAAGCTGAACTCGAAGCCGCAGTGGATAAGATGTCGCTAAAAAAGACGGCGCCGGGACCGGATGGCCTTCATGGCAAAGTCTTGGCTCTATCCCTGCGGCATGGACTTGACGTTAAATTTAGGACTCTACTGACTCAATGTTTAAGCAGCAGCAGATTTCCCAAGGATTGGAAGACAGGACGACTTGTCTTACTCCGGAAGGAGGGAAAGCCGGCGGAGTCCCCCTCCGGGTATAGGCCGATCGTCCTCCTTGACGAGGCGGGCAAAATATTTGAGCGCGTAATCGCCACGCGAATTAATCGTCACCTTACATCGGTGGGGCCGGACCTGTCGGAGTGCCAGTTCGGCTTCCGGCAGAGACGGTCCACCATAGACGCCATTGCCCGCCTCAGGGACATAACCGAAGAGACGGTATCGAAGGGCGGGGTGGTGATCGCGGTGTCTCTTGACATCGCGAACGCATTCAACACCCTGCCCTGGGACGCTATAATTCACGGCCTCCAATTCCACGGAGTGCCGTCCTATTTGACTCGAGTAATAGCCGACTATCTGTCTAGTCGACATATTATTTATCCCAGCAGGGATAATTGGTGCAGACATGAGGTCAGGTGCGGTGTTCCACAGGGGTCGGTTTTAGGCCCACTCTTGTGGAACATCGGATACGACAAAGTCTTGAGGGGGGTGTTGATCCGCGGCGTGCAAGTTTTATGCTACGCGGATGACACCCTCGTCGTAGCATCAGGAAGAGACTTTAGGGATGCGTCCCTAAAAGCTACCGCAGGAGTAGCACAAGTGGTGGCCCGCATCCGCGAATTAGGGCTGCGGGTCGCCCTGGACAAGTCGGAGGCAATGGCCTTTCATGGCCCACGCAGGCCCCCACCATCGGGCTCGCAAATTATAGTTGGAGGAGTTCCCATAGGGGTCGGGACTCAACTTAAATATTTGGGTCTGGTCCTTGACCCCAAATGGTGTTTCAAGGCGCACTTTGCGTCTTTGGCGCCAAAACTTACGGCGACGGCCACGGCATTGAGCCGCATAATGCCCAACATCGGCGGGCCGCGCGACTCATGCCGTAGGCTCTTTGCGGGTGTCGTCCGGGCGAAGGCCCTATACGGATGTCCGATTTGGGCTAACGACCGGGGACTCAATAGCACAAACAAGGCGGTGCTCAGGCGGTCGCAGCGCGTAACATCAATCCGGGTGGCACGGGCGTACCGCACTGTGTCTTTTGACGCGGTGTGTGCGATTGCAGGTACGATCCCGTGGTACCACGATGCGGCCGCCTTGGGCGAAATTTACTGGAGACGGGAGCAATCCCGAAGAAATGGTCAAGAGCCGGCTCCCGAAGTCGTTAAGGCATGGAGAGCCGAGGGTAGAGACCTTGCCATTCGGCACTGGGAAGGGGATCTTACTACGGCGAGGGCGGGTCTGCGGACGCTGGAGGCCATACGACCCGTCCTCCGCCCTTGGATAGACAGGCAATGGGGGTCGCTGTCTTACCATCTCGTACAGCTGCTGACCGGCCACGGCTGCTTTGGCAGTTATCTGCACAAAGTCGCGCGCCGGGAAGCCACCCCCATTTGCCACCACTGCGGGAGTACATCAGACACCCCGCAGCACACCGTCGAAGAATGTCCATCGTGGGACTCTGCAAGGAGCGCCCTTCGGACCATTACAGGATTTGACATATCGCTCCCGAATCTGGTCGCGGCCATGGTTCGGGACGAACGCTCATGGCGGGCTGTCGAGGCGTTTGCCAACGCAGTCCTGCCTATCAAGGAAGAACACGAGCGGGCCAGGGAAATCAACCCCTCGGCCCCGCCCTTAAGGAGGAAACGAGTCGGGAGACGCCGCCGCGACTTCCTGCGGCGCGTCTGACCCGTCTCCGTTGTAAATATTTTGTAAATAGTTTGTATGTGTATATAGCTTTGTGTACAGTCCGTACGTAAAGAACCACGAGGGAGAAGCCGGGTGGCTAAGGGGGGGGGGGGAGTTCGGATATTTTCTTTCTATTGATTATTGCAGTCTCACACCTTTCTTCGCCACTCGTGGCTGTTTGTACATATTTTTGTAAATATGGAGAATGCGTCTATCATGACGCCATGGAGAGCCGTACGCTTCAAAAACGGCATGCGCTAGGAGGGGCGTGGACGCAGACCGCAACGTTTCTGCCACGCCTCGACTGTTCAAGCGCCGAGAAGGGGCCTTGGGGTTTTAGTGGGTAGGGGGGCCATTGCACTCCGGTCCCGACCCCCACACTCCCCGCGCCATTTCACCATCTTGCCCCGGCGCGGGGGCCCGCTAAAAAGGGTTTCCCCAAGAAAAAAAAAAAAAAAAAAAAAAAAGGTTCCCCCCCACCGCAGATGGTCATTCCTGCGGTTCCCTGGGCTTGTCGTGCCGGGGGGGCTCAGTAGCCGGCGAAGCGTTAGTTTTTGGTGTCTAGGTTGTCTGTGGACTAGGTCATCGATACTTTCAGCGCGCCGGTGAAGCGAACAGGGAGTTCGGCTGCCGAAGACGACACGGGAGCCGGACAATGGAGACGGCTGATGAGCCGAACGCGTCTTCAAACGCGATTTGTAGAGGTTTTTCTTAACCAGCGGCTGCATTGCAGCGTTGTATGGTGATGAGTACGTCACGGCTGTAGCGGTTGTGGTGGTACCGCGGCGCGGCGGGCCGCGGCGGCGAGATGTCGTCGTCGGTTAGGGGTCCATTGCGGACCCCCCGTCGGGCAAACTGTTACCCGATGCGGTTGTCGTGGATCATGTCTCGCGGACCGCATCGGACCAGGGGGCTCGCCTTAATCGGCCGGCCCAAGTGGAAGGAATAACCACAATAAAAAACCCTGAATGTGCATGCGTTGGGGCGCCTCGAGGGGCCTTGCGCGGCGCTGCACCCCCGCTCTCCCGCAGGGGGAGTGGGTGCTCGGCCAGTCTGTCGGGCCACTAGCGGCCAACCCCTGGACACCTCCCAACCTCCAGGCGGTATTTGGGTTACCCGGGCGCGGGGTCTCCGCTCGGGCGGACGTTTTATTTCCCCCAAGTTGTATTACGTGGCTCCTCATACTCAGGAGTGGGGAGCCACACCCCCTTATGATGATGAACAACCAAAATAAAAACCCAAAAAACCCCAATAGTTATAGTGATGTAGTGAAGGAGAGGAAGAATGATAGGGAGCTGCGAGTGGTACTGGACCGGACTCCTACGCCGGTGCCATCCTCAGCGGTGGAAAGCGCGGTAGCGCGGTTGTCCGACTCGGACTCGTCGATGGTTAGTGTGTCGTCCACAGCCTCGGCGAACCGATTCGGATCAGTGGAGTCGTTGGACGCAAGTCCGAGCCGGTTCTGGGAATTAAGACCCGGATCGAAGAGAGGGAGAGAGAGCGAGAGCGGGGGTAGTTCCACAGACACCCCCGCCTCCGCAGAGCGCAAAAGAAGAGGGCGAGGAAGACCTCCGACAACCGGAGAATACGTCGGCCTTGCAGCGGCCAAGCAGTTGTATCTGAAGGCCAAGGACGAAGAGTTAAAGGCCCGCGCCGAGGCTGAGTTAATGGACTCGGTTGCGGAGGCCCGCAAAACCCGATCGGCGCTGTCGCTGACGGTTGGGTCAGAGGCGGCTCCGAGTGGGTCTGCCACAGGTACCGGAACAGATACGACTACCGTTGTGCTGAAGAGGATCGAGGCAAGCCTCGAAATAGTGAATAAGGTGGCCAGGGGTTCCTCGAATCTAAAGGGGACCTTTGTGCGCGCCCTAAAAGATGCCGCAAAGGCTATTAAAGAAGACTCCCTAGTGCTCGCGCAGCAGACCCTCTCAGAGGAAACGCGGGTTCTGCGCGAGGACAATGAGCGTCTCCGTCAGCAGTTAGGGGAAATTCAGGGACAAATGAAGGAGCTTCAACTCCAGGTCCTGAAGAGTCCCCCGCCGCAGGCGCAACTACCGGACATGGAGCAGTGGGAGGCCCGAATTTATAATAACATCGGCGCCAGGATGAACGCTCGCTTCGAGGGGCTGGAACCGCGGCTCATGCCCGCGCCGCGACTCCGTCCCCCCTTAGCGGCGGACAAGAAGAAGAAAAATAGGGAGATAACATCTAACGGTGAAGACTTACCGAATGCTGAGATCCACGTGCCGCCCCCGGAAGCCGCTCTCTCGGCGCCAATGGAGGTGGAACCGGTCCCAGCCAAAGCTCCCGAACCTGGAAAAAAGAAGAGTAAAATTAATAAACAAAAGGAGAAGAAAAAGGAGAAGATAGCTGCAAAAAGTGGAGGGGTATCTTCGGTGGTTCCGTCCACCTCAAACACCACACGCCCACCTGTTCCAGCTGCCCCCTCCCAGAAAGACCTCCCCTCTCGTCCACCTAATCCCGAAACCCAAGAAAGTGCTTGGATGAGGGTGGGCAAGAAGGGACGTCCAGAAAAAGAAAAGGCGCGCTCTAAGGCGCCTCCATCAAAGTCGAAGGCGCTTCAGGCGCAAGAAAATAAAAAGAGGTCGCGGGTGCAGTCACGCTCGGGTAAAACGCCCAAGCTCAAGACGCCCCGCTCGTCAGCGGTCACCATAACGCTGTCAAAGGACGCAGAAGAAAAGGGGCTGACCTATGCCGACGTCATGAAGGAAGCCAAATCAAAGGTGGACCTCAACGGCCTTGGCATAGAGTCGGTCATATTCCGCCGGGGTGTCACCGGGGCAGCGATCTTAAAGATTCCCGGAGTAGGAAAGGACGGCGTCGCAGATTCCCTTGCGGAAAAGCTGAAGGAGGCACTTGACAGGGAAGGCATCAAAGTTGCCAGACCATTTAGGTCCACGAGCGTCCGGATCTCAGGGCTGGACGACTCTGTCACATCTGAGGAGCTTCGCAGCGCCGTCTCAACAAAAGGCGAATGCCCGGCGGACCAGATCCGCGTGAGCGGTGTCCGTCCGGACAGGAATGGACTCTTCGCAGCTTTGGTGACCTGCCCAATCGAAGCTGCCAAGAAGCTAACAGAAGGGAGATTCCTCATCGGCTGGGTAGCGGCGCGCGTCGCGATCCAGAAACCCAGGGAATTAAGGTGCTTTAGATGCCTTGAAGCTGGTCACGTCGCCGGTCGCTGCTCGGCCGAAGACCGCAGCCAACTGTGTCTGCGCTGCGCGAAACCAGGCCACAAAGCGGTGGACTGTAAAGACAAACCCCACTGCAGTATCTGTGCGTCTTTAGGAAAGAAATCGGACCACCGACTGGGAGGACCTTCATGCTTGGCCCCCAAGAAGCGCGTGTCCAGGATTGTGCCGACTCAAAAGAAGGCCCCCCCTCAACCGAGCGGGGATACCATGGAGATTGAGGAAACAATAGATGATTAGGATGGCCCTACAAATACTACAAGCCAACTTAAACCACTGCGCCAGAGCTCAGGATCTATACAACCAGAGTCTGGCGCAGTGGTCCATAAATTTAGGAATAATCGCGGAGCCGTATTTGACTCCCGATAGGGATAATTGGGTCGGAGACAATAACAACTTGGTCGCCATCGTCACCTCGGCCAATGTCGTCCCGTATCTCAACATCAGATCGACGCGCCGCGGCAGCGGATGCGTCGCAGTCAAATTCGACGAATTGGCCGTGGTGGCCGTATACTTTTCACCCAACCGGCCAATAACAGATTTCGAAGAGTATCTATCGGACCTAAGCTCTTTGGTTCGATGGTGCAGCCCGCTCGATGTGCTGGTCGCCGGGGATCTCAATGCCAAATCGACGGCGTGGGGATCCCCGGCGACTGACGCCCGAGGTGACATCGTCCTCGAGTGGCTAGCCGAACATAACTTGGTCCTGTTAAATAGGGGCACGGCACACACTTGCGTCCGAGAGCAGGGTGGGTCTGTTGTGGACGTCACCTTCGCAGCCCCCGCCCTCGCTCAACGTGTCCGGGACTGGAGAGTGATGACAGGGGTGGAAACGCTCTCAGACCATCGGTACATCCGAATGAGCGTCCGCCCCTTGTCGTCGGTGCCTCCGGTTCCAGAACGCGTTCCCGGAGAGGTTGGCCCCAAGTGGGCACTTAAGTCCTTGGATCAAGAAGTCTTGGAGACGGCCACAATAGCTGCGTCATGGTGTTCTGCCACCGGTACAAGAACAATAGACGAGGAGTCGGCCTGGCTTGAGGAGGCGTTCAACAACATCTCGAACGCCTCTATGGCTAGGTCTCGACAGATGCCACCACGCGTCCAGGTGTATTGGTGGAATGCAGACCTAAATCGGCTCCGCAAGGCGTGCGCCGAAGCTAAAAAACTACTCAGAAGGTTCCGGAGGAGAAGAAGAGCTATTCGTGGCGGCGAAGAGGAAACTCGTCTCCGCGCCGAATATCAGCGCATCAAGAAGACTCTATCCAGAGAGATAGGCGAAGCGAAGGAGCGGGCGTGGGAGGAGTTTCTCACCACTCTAGAAACCGATCCCTGGGGGCGGCCGTACAAGGCGGTAATGGCCAAACTGCGTCCCTGGGCCCCGCCCGTAACGGCCGGAATGGAGCCGTCGCTACTTTCTACAGTGGTGGCGACGCTGTTCCCGCCTTCCCTTACTCCTTCGTTTCAAACACCGGAAATGATAAGGATACTTGCAGAGGATACCCAGGGGTTGGAGGTGCCTGAGGTGTCCGAAGCTGAACTTGAGGTCGCAGTGGACAGGATGGCAACCAAGAAGACTGCCCCTGGTCCTGATGGCCTTCATGGCAAGGTCTTGGCCCTGTCCCTGCGCCATGGATTAGACGAGAGGTTCCGGACTCTGCTAACGGCGTGCCTCAAGAATGGGAAATTCCCCGAAAAGTGGAAAACTGGTCGATTGGTCCTGCTCCGCAAGGATGGAAAACCTGTGGAATCACCATCTGCATACAGGCCAATTGTATTGCTCAACGAGGCGGGCAAACTTTTCGAACGCGTCATAGCAATGCGTATAACGCGTCAGTTAACATCTGATGGGCCGGACCTGTCGGACTGCCAATTTGGCTTCCGGCAGAGAAGGTCCACAATTGACGCCATTGCCCGCCTCAGGGGCATTTCTGAAGAAACGGTGACTAAGGGCGGGGTGGTGATCGCGGTGTCTCTTGACATTGCGAACGCATTCAACACCCTGCCCTGGGACGCGATAATGAACGGACTCTTATATCACCGAGTGCCGTCATACCTAATTAGGACCGTTGCTGAATATCTGTCGAATCGGCATATAATCTTTCCAGGGAAAGACAACTGGAGAAGACATGAAGTCAGATGCGGTGTTCCACAGGGGTCGGTTCTAGGCCCACTCCTGTGGAACATCGGGTACGACAAAGTCCTGCGGGGGGTGTTGATCCGCGGCGTGCAACTTTTATGCTACGCGGACGACACCCTCGTCGTAGCGTCGGGCAGCGACTTTCGTGAGGCTTCCCTAAAAGCCACTGCTGGAGTGGCTCAGGTGGTGGCCCGTATTCGTGAACTGGGGCTACGGGTCGCCCTTGAAAAGTCGGAAGCTATGGCCTTCTATGGCCCGCGCAGACCCCCACCATCGGGTGCGCGAATTGTTGTCGGCGGAGTACCCATTGGGATCGGGACTCAACTCAAATATTTGGGTCTTGTTCTCGATCCCAAATGGAGTTTTAAGGCCCACTTTACAACTTTGGCGCCAAAACTAACATCGACGGCCACGGCACTGAGCCGCATCATGCCCAACATCGGCGGGCCGCGCGACTCGTGCCGTAGGCTATTTGCCGGAGTCGTTAGGGCAAAAGCCTTGTACGGCTGCCCGATATGGGCCAACGATATAGGATTAAACGCCCAAAATAGGGCAGTGCTCAGGCGGTCGCAGCGGGTCACGTCGATTCGGGTAGCACGGGCGTACCGCACTGTGTCTTTTGACGCGGTGTGTGCAATTGCTGGTACGATCCCGTGGTACCATGACGCGGCCGCCTTGGGTGAAATATATTGGAGACGGGATGATGCCCGGAAAAACGGACAGGAACCGGCTCCCGAAGTCGTAAAGACGTGGAGAGCCGAGGCGAGGACAGTCGCCATTCGGAAATGGGACAACGATCTGACGACAGCGAGGGCGGGCGCACGGACCCTTGAGGCCATACGGCCCGTTCTGCAACAATGGACAGACAGGCAATGGGGGTCGCTGACTTACCATCTCGTCCAGCTGCTGACCGGCCACGGCTGCTTTGGCAGTTACCTGCATAAAGTCGCGCGCCGGGAAGCCACCCCCATTTGCCATCACTGCGGGAGTGCTTCTGATACCCCGCAGCACACGATCGAAACCTGTACTGCGTGGGCCTCCGAGAGGAGTGCCCTCTGTACAACAACTGGACAAGACCTCTCACTTCCAAATTTGGTCGTGACATTATTAAGGAACGAACGTGCTTGGCGGGCTGTGGAGGCTTTTGCCGAAGCAGTCCTGTCAAAGAAAGAGGAACATGAGCGGGCCCGGGAAATCGACCCCGCGGCCCCGCCTTTAAGGAGGAAAAGGACCGGGAGACGTCGTCGCGACTTCCTGCGGCGCGTCTGACCCGTTCCCTTGTAAATATTTATGTTGTAAATAGTCAAATTGTGTACATAGTCTGTGTACCCATGGTACGCAAGACCACGAGCGGAGAAGCCGGGTGGCTAAGGGGGGGGGAGTTCAGTCGTTTAATTGTTAATTGCAGATCTCACACCTTCTTCGCCACTCGTGGCTAACTTGTAAATAAATATTGTATATATATATATTTGTAAATATGGAGAATTGCGTCATCATAAATGGCGCCAAGGTGAGCCGTGCGCAACTTGCGCCAAACGGCAAGCGCGAGGGGGGGAGTGGACGCTGACCGAAAAGTTTCTACCACGCCACCCCACTCATCAAGCGCTTTGGAGGGGCCTTGGGGTTTTAGTGGGTAGGGGGGCCATTGCACTCCGGCCTCGACCCCCACACTCCCCGCGCCACTTTGCCATCTTGCCCCGGCGCGGGGGCCCGCTAAAAAGGGTTTCCCCAAGTAAAAAAAAAAAAAAAAAAAAAAAGGTTAGGTTAGGTTCCCCCCCACCGCGGATGTACCATTCCCGCGGGTCCCTAGGCTTGTCGTGCCGGGGGGGCTCAGTAGCCGCGTGACCGCGTCGGTTGGCCTGGCCGGAGTAGTGACTCGGCCATGACGCGGTCCTAGGTGAAGCTAATAGGGACGAATTGGATGCGGGGCTCTGCGCAATGGGATGCGGAGTCCGGTCCGAGGGCTGGCTTGTTTAAGTCGGCCCGACCCGACCGGCCACTGTTTTCACGGAGGCCGGTCCGAGGAGAGGGCGGCCCACGCCCACCTCGCCTTTGGCGAGTTTTCGAGGACTGGGCGACACCACTGCGGGTTCGTGCTGCGGTGGGTCGCTCGGTCCGCCTTTGTATATAGTGTAAATATAGGTTAGGTGTAAATATGTAAATAGGTTGTTCGTGCTGGTTTTCGTAATCGGCGCAGGGCGCCAGTCTCACGTCTGAGGCGAGTCGCGCGCACTTGTTGCGCTACGCGACACTTTGTACATAGTTTGTACATATTTTTCGTCGGGGCTGGCGCCTGAGTATGGAAGTCGGCGCCGAACTGATGCTGCGAGGAGAGCCGCGCGTGGCTTGCGCTGCGCCACGCGGCATTTTGTACATATTTTTCAGCGTCAGTGTTGGTGCCGTAGGAGATCCGCACACAGCTTCTGCGCTGTGGTGCGTTGTTGTACATAGTGTACATTAGGAGTACCGCCGTCACTCTGTGGCGGCTAAGGAGAGCCGCGCGTCTTCGAGACGCCACGCGGCATGCGCGAGCCGGGCCACGGGTGAGTAGTCCTTAACAGGATCATACCGGTACCCGGCTCAACGCGCGCAGAAGGGGCCTTGGTGTTTTAGTGGGTATTGGGGAACGACTTTACCCGACCCCCACACTCCCCGCGTCACTACTCCATCTTGCCCCGGCGCGGGGGCCTGTAAAAGGGTTTCACCAAGTAAAAAAAAAAAAAAAAAAAAAAAAAAAGGTTAGGTTAGGTTCCCCCCCTCCTCAATGAGGCGGGCAAATTGTTTGAGCGCGTAATCTCCACGCGCATAACGCGTCATCTAACATCGGTAGGGCCGGACCTGTCGGACTGCCAATTTGGCTTCCGGCAGAGAAGGTCTACCATAGACGCCATTGCCCGCCTCAGGGAGATCTCGGAGATGACAGTCTCAAAGGGTGGGGTGGTGATTGCGGTGTCGCTAGATATCGCGAACGCGTTTAACACCCTGCCCTGGGACGCGATAATTGACGGGCTGCGCTTTCACCGAGTGCCGTCATATCTTATTGCGACCATTGCCGACTACTTGAAGAATCGGCATATTATTTACCCCGGAAAATACAACTGGGGACGTCATGAGGTCAGATGCGGTGTTCCACAGGGGTCGGTTCTAGGCCCACTCCTGTGGAACATCGGGTACGATAAGGTTCTGCGGGGGGTGTTGATCCGCGGCGTGCAACTTTTATGCTACGCGGACGACACCCTCGTCGTAGCATCGGGTGGCGATTTCAGGGAGGCATCCCTTAAGGCCACTGCAGGAGTGGCTCAAGTGGTGGCCCGTATTCGCGAATTAGGGCTACGGGTCGCCCTTGAAAAATCGGAGGCTATGGCCTTTCATGGCCCGCGCAGACCCCCACCATCGGGTGCGCAAATTGTTGTCGGAGGAGTACCCATCGGGATCGGGTCGCAGCTCAAATATTTGGGCCTCGTTCTCGATCCCAGATGGAGTTTTAAGGCGCATTTCACAACTATAGCGCCAAAACTAGCAGCGACGGCCAATGCATTGAGTCGTATAATGCCCAACCTTGGCGGGCCTCGCGACTCGTGCAGGAGACTCTTCGCTGGCGTGGTACGAGCGAAGGCCTTGTATGGCTGCCCGATATGGGCCAACAACCAGGGACTCAACGCTCAAAACAGGGCGATGCTCAGGCGGTCGCAACGTATAACATCAATCCGGGTGGCACGGGCGTACCGCACTGCGTCGTTTGACGCGGTGTGCGCAATTGCAGGTACGATCCCGTGGTACCACGATGCGGCCGCCTTGGGCGAAATTTATTGGCGAAGGGATCAATCCCGAAGGAATGGACTCGAACCGGCACCAGACATAGTCAGGACATGGAGAACCAACGCAAGAGAAGTAGCCATCCAAAAATGGGAGGATGACTTAACAAATGCTAGTGCGGGCCTAAGAACTGTAGAGGCTATTAGGCCTGTTCTACGTAACTGGATAGATAGGCAATGGGGGTCGCTGTCGTACCATCTCGTACAGCTGCTGACCGGCCACGGCTGCTTTGGCAGCTATCTGCACAAAGTCGCGCGCCGGGAAGCCACCCCCATTTGCCATCACTGCGGGAGCACTTCCGATACCCCGCAGCATACAATCGAAACGTGTTCTGCATGGGACTCCGAAAGGAGCTCCCTCTACACAATAATTGGAACGGACCTGTCGCTTCCTAGTTTGGTAGCGACTATAACAAGAGACGAACGTGCTTGGCGGGCTGTGGAGGCTTTTGCCGAAGCAGTCCTGTCTAAGAAAGAGGAACTTGAGCGGGCCCGGGAAATAGACCCCGGGGCCCCGCCCGCAAGAAGGAAACGAGCCGGGAGACGTCGCCGCGATTTCTTGCGGCGAGTCTGACTCGACTCAGTGTAAATATATATTCTTTGTAAATAGTCTGTGTATAATAGTTTTGTGTACAATTTGTACATAATTCGCCATGAGGGAGAAGCCGGGTGGCTAAGGGGGGGGGAGAAGTTCTTACATACAATTTTCGTTATAGCAGATCTCACCTTTCTTCTTCGCCACTCATGGCTATTTTTGTAAATAATAACTATTTGTAAATAGAATGAATGCGTCCTCTATTGACGCCATTGTGAGCCGTGCGCAACTCGCGCAACACGGCAAGCGCGAGGAGGGGCATGGACGCAGACCGCAAGGTTTCTGCCGTTCCCCGACTGTAAAGCGCAATGAAGGGGCCTTGGGGTTTTAGTGGGTAGGGGGGCCATTGCACTCCGGTCCCGACCCCCACACTCCCCGCGCCACGTGTCCATCTTGCCCCGGCGCGGGGGCCCGCTAAAAAGGGTTTCCCCAAGAAAAAAAAAAAAAAAAAAAAAAAAAAAAAAAAAAAAGGTTCCCCCCCACCCCCCCCACCGCAGATGGTCATTCCTGCGGTTCCCTGGGCTTGTCGTGCCGGGGGGGCTCAGTAGCCGGCGAAGCGTTAGTTTTTGGTGTCTAGGTTGTCTGTGGACTAGGTCATCGATACTTTCAGCGCGCCGGTGAAGCGAACAGGGAGTTCGGCTTCCGAAGACGACACGGGAGCCGGACAATGGAGACGGCTGATGGGCCGAACGCGTCTCAAGCGCGAATTGGAGAGGTTTTCAAAACCAGCGGCTGCTTTGCAGCGTAGTATGGTGGTGTGTACATCACGGCTGTAGCGGTTGTGGTAGTACCGCGGCGCGGCGGGCCGCGGCGGCGAGATGTCGTCGTCGGTTAGGGGTCTATTGCAGACCCCCCGTCGGGCAAACCTGTTACCCATTGTGATTGTCGTGGACATGTCTCGCGGATCGCATTGGGCCAGGGGGCTCGCCTTAATCGGCCGGCCCAAGTGGACGGAAAACCACACTAAAAACCCTCAATGTGCATGCGCTGGGGTGCCCTGAGGGGCTTCGCGCGGCGCTGCACCCCCGCTCTCCCGCAGGGTGAGTGGGTTGTCCGGAGAGTATTTCGGGCCGCTAGCGGCCAACCCCTGGACACCTCCCAACCTCCAGGTGGTATTTGGGTTACCCGGGCGCGGGGTCTCCGCTCGGGTGGACGATTTATTTCCCCCATTTTGTCTTACGTGGCTCCTCATACTCAGGAGTGGGGAGCCACACCCCCTTGTATGAATAATGAACCCAAACAACAAACAAAATAAAATAAATGTAGAATGTGGGAAGGAGAGTGGTAAAGATAGGGAGCTGCGGGTGATGCTGGAACGGACTCCGACTCCGGTTCCATCCTCAGCGGGTGAAGGCGCGGTGGCGCGGTTGTCCGACTCGGACTCCGACTCGATGGTTAGTGTGTCGTCCACTCCATCGGCGGGTCGATTTGGATCAGCAGAGTCATTGGACGGTGTAAGTCCGAAAAGGTTCTGGGACTATAGGCCCGGATCGAAGAGAGGGAGAGAGAGTGAGAGCGGGGGTAGTTCCACAGACACCCCCGCCTCCACAGAGCGAAAAAGGAGAGGGCGAGGCCGACCGCCGACTACCGGCGAGTATGTAGGTCTTGCAGCAGCTAAACAGATTTATCTGAAAAGCAAAGAGGAAGAAATCAAGGCCCGCGCCGAGGCTGAATTGCTGGAATCGGTCGCAGAGGCCCGCAGAACCCGGTCGGCGCTGTCTCTGACGCTTGAGTCGGAGGCGGCCCCGAGCGGGTCTGCCTTTAACACCGGAAGAGACACTTCAGCCGTTGTGCTGAAGCGAATGGAGGCAAGCCTCGACGTGGTGACCAAGGTGGCCAGGGGTTCCTCGAATTTGAAGGGAACTTTTGTGCGCGCCCTTAAGGACGCCGTCAAAGCGCTAAAAGAAGATTCCTTAGTGCTCGCGCAACAGACCATCTCGGAAGAGACGCGGGTGCTACGAGAAGAGAATGAGCGTCTTCGCCAACAAATAGGGGAGCTTCAGGGGCAAATGAAGGAGCTCCAACTCCAGATGTCAAAGGGGCCCCCGGCGCAGACGCAACCACAGGATATGGAGGAGTGGGAGGCCCGGATATATAACAATATCGGGGCTAGAATGAACGCTCGCTTCGAGGGGCTGGAGCCGCGGCTCATGCCCGCGCCGCGACTCCGTCCCCCCCTGGCGGCGGACAAAAAGAAAGAAAAGGCGGTAAAAAACAACTTACCCACGGTCCGTGCTCCGTCCCCAGATGCTGCTAGCGCGGCACCGGTGATGGTCGACATGGACATCGACGTCGTCTCTGCTCCTGAAAAAGGAAAAGTAAAGAAAAATAAGAAGAAGAAAAAGGAAAAGACAGGTGAAAAGAATAAGGGGGTGACTTCAGTGGTTCCGTCCACTTCCAACGCCACCCGCCCATCCGTTTCAGCTGCCTCCTCCCGGAAAGACCTCCCTTCTCGCCCGCCAAATCCCGAAGCGGAAGAGAGTGCCTGGGTTAAGGTGGGCAAAAAGGGACGTCCACAAAAAGAAAAGTCGCTACCTCAAGCGCTTCCAACTAAGTCGAAAGCGCTTCAGGCGCATGAAAAGAAAAAGAAGTCGCGGAATCAATCGCGTTCGGGCAAGACGCCTAAACTAAAGACTCCCCGATCGGCAGCGGTTACCATCACGCTGTCGAAAGATGCAGAGGAGAAGGGACTGACCTACGCCGCGGTCATGAGGGAAGCCAAGTCAAAGGTCGACCTCAATGGCCTTGGCATAGAAGCGGTCAGGTTCCGCCGGGGTGTCACCGGGGCTGCGATTTTGCAGATCCCCGGAGTAGGAAAGGACGGCGTCGCAGACTCCCTGGCGGAGAAACTAAAACAGGCGTTAGACAAAGACGTCAAGATCGCCAGACCGTTCAGGGCTACGAGCGTCCGGATTTCCGGCCTGGACGACTCGGTAACAGCAGAAGAACTCCGCAGCGCCATTACCACCAAAGGCGAATGCCCGGCAGACCAGATCCGCGTGAGCGGCGTCAGACCGGACAGAAGCGGGCTGTTCGCGGCCTGGGTGACCTGCCCTGTAGATGCCGCCAAGAAGTTGACACAGGGAAGACTGCTCATCGGCTGGGTGGCGGCGCGCGTCGAAGTCCAAAAGCCCCGAGACCTGAGGTGCTTCAGATGCCTCGAGGGTGGCCATGTCGCGAGCCGTTGCACGGCCGAGGACCGCAGCCAGTTGTGCCTGCGCTGTGGGAAGCCGGGACACAGAGCAGCCGACTGTAGGGAAAAGCCCCAATGCAGCCTCTGCGCAGCACAGGGCAAGAAGTCGGAACACCGCCTGGGTGGCCCATCTTGCACGGCCCCCAAAAAACGGATGTCAAGGAGAGTGCCGCCAACCAGGGCACCCGCACCCCCTCAACCAAGTGGGGAACACATGGAGACTGAGGAGATAACACCGGATTAGGATGGCCCTAAAAATCCTCCAATCCAACCTCAACCACTGTGCCAGAGCTCAGGATCTTTATAACCAGAGCCTGGCGCAGTGGTCCATTTCTTTAGGAATTGTTGCCGAGCCCTACTGGGTTCCAGACGGAGGCAATTGGGTTGGCGATAGCGATGGTTTAGTCGCTATCGTCGTCTCTTCGAGCGTCGACACGCCACTCAACTTCCAGGCGACGCGGCGCGGCAACGGCTGTGTGGCCGCCAAATTCACCGAACTGGCCGTGATTGGGGTGTATTTCTCCCCCAACCGGCCACTACAGGACTTCGAGGAATTTCTTTCGGACCTCAGATCCTTGGTCCAATGGTGTGGTCCACTCAACGTGTTGGTGGCAGGGGACCTCAACGCCAAATCTACGGCGTGGGGATCCCCGGCCACTGACGCCCGGGGCGATGCTGTCCTTGAGTGGCTCGCTGAAGTTAATATGGTTCCGCTAAATAGGGGCTCGACACACACCTGCATCAGAGAGCAGGGTGGGTCCGTTGTAGACGTCACCTTCGCGACGCCCGCCCTCGCTCAACGCGTTCGGGATTGGGGAGTGGTAACAGGGGTGGAGACGCTCTCCGATCATCGGTATATCCGATACAGCGTCCACCCCTCGTCGTCGGTGCCTCCTGTCCCGGAGCGTACCCCGGACGAAATTGGCCCCAAATGGGCGTTGAAGTCTTTGGACAGAGACGCCCTGGAGGTGGCCGCAATTATCAGTGCGTGGTGCTCTACCACCAGCGCACGTACAATCGATGAAGAGATGGCCTGGTTTGAAGAGGCGTTCAACAACATCTCGGACGCCTCGATGATCAGGTCTCGCCCGATGCCACCACGCGACCGAGTACACTGGTGGAGCGCGGAGTTGGGCAGGCTTCGCAAGGCATGTTCAGTGGCGCGAAGACGCCTTCGAAGATTCCGCCGAAGACGTCAGGCAATTCACGGTGGGGAAGAGGAGATCAGGCTAAGAGCAGAACATCAGCTCGCCAAGAAGACCCTCAAAAAGGCGATAGGTGAAGCGAAGGAACGGGCGTGGGAAGAGTTCCTTAACACCCTGGAACTCGATCCCTGGGGACGGCCGTACAAGGCTGTGATGGCCAAACTTCGTCCCTGGGCCCCGCCCGTAACAGCGGGAATGGAGCCATCGTTGCTATCAACAGTCGTGGCGACTCTGTTCCCGCCCTCGCCGACTCCTCCCGTACAAATGCAGGAAATTACACGGAGACATACGGAAGACGTCGAAGTTCCTGAGGTCTCAGAAGTCGAGCTCAGTGTAGCGATAGACAGGCTGACAAGCAAGAGGACCGCCCCGGGACCAGACGGTCTTCACGGGAAAGTCCTCGCCTTAGCCCTGCAAAACGGGCTCGAGGAAAAGTTTAGGGCTCTTCTGTCCAATTGTTTACGAAGTAGCAAGTTCCCCAAGGGCTGGAAGACCGGACGATTGGTCTTACTCCGGAAGGAAGGGAAGCCAGCGGAGTCGCCCTCCGGGTATAGGCCAATCGTCCTTCTCAATGAGGCGGGCAAACTCTTCGAGCGCGTAATATCCATGCGCATAACGCGTCTTTTAACATCTGTTGGGCCGGACCTGTCGGACTGCCAATTTGGCTTCCGGCAGAGAAGGTCCACCATCGACGCAGTTGCCCGCCTCAGAGAGATTTCGGAAGAGACTACGTCAAAGGGCGGGGTGGTGATTGCGGTGTCGCTCGACATATCGAACGCATTCAACACCCTGCCTTGGGATGCCATAATTAGCGGCCTCATCTACCATCGAGTGCCGTCTTACTTAATAAGAAGCGTTGCCGACTACTTACACAGTCGTCAAATTGTCTATCCCAGCAGGGATGGCTGGAAGAGACACGAGATTAGGTGCGGTGTTCCACAGGGGTCGGTTTTAGGCCCACTCCTGTGGAACATCGGATACGATAAAGTTCTACGGGGGGTGTTGATCCGCGGTGTGCAGGTTATATGCTACGCGGACGACACCCTCGTAGTGGCATCTGGAGATAGTTTCAGGGAAGCCTCTCTCAAGGCTACGGCAGGGGTCGCTCAAGTGGTGGCTCGTATCCGCGACCTAGGGCTGCGAGTCGCCCTTGACAAATCCGAGGCCATTGCTTTTCTTGGTCCTCGCAGGTCCTCACCATCGGACGCAAGAATTGTGGTAGGAGGCGTACCCATTGGGGTCGGGACCCGGCTCAAATATCTGGGCCTCGTCCTCGACCCTAAATGGAGTTTCAAAGCGCACTTTTCAACGCTGGCGCCAAAATTAATATCGACGGCTATGGCGTTAAGCCGAATAATGCCAAACATCGGCGGGCCGCGCGATTCATGCCGGCGGCTCTTCGCTGGTGTTGTCCGGGCGAAAGCCCTATATGGGTGTCCAATCTGGGCGAATGATATAGGGCTCAATAACACAAATAGGGCGGTGCTTAGGCGGTCGCAGCGGGTCACCTCGATCAGGGTAGCGCGGGCGTACCGCACTGCGTCTTTCGACGCGGTGTGCGTAATCGCCGGCACAATCCCTTGGCACCACGATGCGACCGCCCTAGCAGAAGTCTACTGGCGGCGAGACAGCTCCCGGAGGACCGGTTCCGACCCGGCTCCCGAGGAGGTCAGAACATGGAGAATGGAGGCGAAGGAAGTCGCCATCCAAAGATGGGAGCTTGACTTGACAACTGCGCGAGCGGGTCTGAGGACCTTGGAGGCCATAAGGCCCGTTCTGCGCAACTGGATTGACAGGCAATGGGGGTCGCTGTCGTATCACCTTGTACAGCTGCTGACCGGCCACGGCTGCTTTGGCAGCTATCTGCACAAAGTCGCGCGCCGGGAAGCTACCCCCATCTGCCACCACTGCGGGTGCCCTTCGGACACCCCGCAGCACACTATCGAAACTTGTCCTGCGTGGGACTCCGAAAGGAGTTCCCTCGCAGCAATAACCGGATTGGACATGTCGCTGCCGAACTTGGTGGCGGCAATGACGCGAGAGGAACGCGCTTGGCGGGCTGTGGAGGCTTTTGCCGAAACGGTCCTCTCTCGCAAAGAAGAACACGAGCGGGCCCGGGAGATCAACCCTTCGGCTCCGCCGTTGAGAAGAAAGCGAGCCGGAAGACGCCGCCGCGAATTTCAGCGGCGAGTCTAACGACTCTGCTGTATATAGTTGTAAATTTGTTGTAAATATATTCTAAGTGTAAATAATTTCGTGTACTCTTGTACATGAAGCCATGAGGGAGAAGCCGGGTGGCTAAGGGGGGGGGAGTTCGTTCTTTAATTTATTATTGCAGTCCACACCTTCTTCTTCGCCACTCGTGGCCAATTGTTGTACATATGTATATATAATTAGGGAGAATTGCGTCTCAAGACGCCAAGGAGGGCCGCGCGCAACTTTGCGCTAAGCGGCAAGCGCGAGGAGGGGCGTGGATGAGGACCGTCAAAGTTATTGCCCGTCCCAACTCTTTTAAGCGCATTGGAGGGGCCTTGGGGTTTTAGTGGGTAGGGGGGCCATTGCACTCCGGCCTCGACCCCCACACTCCCCGCGCCACTTCACCATCTTGCCCCGGCGCGGGGGCCCGCTAAAAAGGGTTTCCCCAAGTCAAAAAAAAAAAAAAAAAAAAAAAAAAAAAAAAAGGTTCCCCCCCACCGCAGATGGTCATTCCTGCGGTTCCCTGGGCTTGTCGTGCCGGGGGGGCTCAGTAGCCGGCGAATTGTTAGATTTTGGTGTCTTAGGTTGTCTGTGGACTAGGGCATCGATACTTTCAGTGAACCGGTGAAGCGAACAGGGAGCCCGGCTTCCGAAGACGACACGGGAGCTGGGCAATGGAGACGGCTGATGAGCCGAACGCGTCTTCCAGCGCGATTTGTAGAGGTTGTTATAACCAGCGGCTGCTCTGCAGCGTAGTATGGTGGTGTGTACATCACGACTGTAGCGGTTGTGGTAGTACCGCGGCGCGGCGGGCCGCGGCGGCGAGATGTCGTCGTCGGTTAGGGGTCTATTGCAGACCCCCCGTCGGGCAAACCTGTTACCCTTTGTGATTGACGTGGACATGTCTCGCGGATCGCATTGGGCCAGGGGGCTCGCCTTAATCGGCCGGCCCAAGTGGAAGGAATAACCACAATAAAAAACCCTGAATGTGCATGCGTTGGGGCGCCCTGAGGGGCCTTGCGCGGCGCTGCACCCCCGCTCTCCCGCAGGGGGAGTGGGTGCTCGGCCAGTCTGTCGGGCCACTAGTGGCACACCCCTGGACACCTCCCAACCTCCAGGCGGTATTTGGGTTACCCGGGCGCGGGGTCTCCGCTCGGGTGGACGTTTTATTTCCCCCAAGAAGTATTACGTGGCTCCTCATACTCAGGAGTGGGGAGCCACACCCCCTTATGATGATGAACAATAATAAAAACCAAAACCCAATTAATTTTAGTGAAGAAGGGAAGGAGAGAAGTAGAGATAGGGAGCTGCGGGTGATGCTGGAACGGACTCCGACTCCGGTTCCATCCTCAGCGGTTGAAGGCGCGGTGGCGCGATTGTCCGACTCGGACTCCGGCTCGATGGTTAGTGTGTCGTCCACACCATCGGCGGGGCGATTCGGATCGGTGGAGTCATTGGACGGTGTAAGTCCAAGGCGATTCTGGGAATATAGGCCCGGGTCGAAGAGAGGGAGAGAAAGCGAGAGCGGGGGTAGTTCCACAGACACCCCCGTCTCAGCAGAACGTAAAAGAAGAGGGCGAGGTCGCCCGCCGACTACCGGCGATTATGTAGGCCTTGCAGCGGCAAAACAGGTGTACCTGAAAGCCAAGGAGGAGGAACTTAAGGCCCGCGCCGAGGCTGAACTAATGGACTCGGTCGCGGAGGCCCGCAGAACCCGGTCGGCGCTACCGCTGACGGTTGGTTCAGAGGTGGCCCCGAACGGGTCTGCCTCAAATACCGGACAAGACACGACGGCTATCGTTTTACAGCGAATCGATGCCAGTCTAGAAATGGTGACGAGGGTGGCCAAGGGCTCCTCTAATCTCAAGGGGACCTTTGTGCGCGCCCTTAAAGACGCCGTGAAGGCGATAAAGGAGGACTCGGTAGTGCTCGCACAGCAAACTCTGTCAGAGGAGACGCGGGTACTACGCGAGGATAACGAGCGGCTTCGTCATCAGGTCGGAGAGCTCGAAAAACAGATGAAAGAATGTCAACTTCAGCTACAGAAGGGGCCCCCGGCCCAAACGGAAGAACTGTGCAGACAAACAGATTTGCAAGAATTGGAGGCTCGCATCTATCGCAATGTCGGGGCGAGAATTAACACCAGAGTGGAGGGGCTGGAGCCGCGGCTGATGCCCGCGCCGCGACTCCGACCCCCGCTTGCGGCGGATAATAAGAGGAAGAGTAGGGAGAAAACATCTAATGGTGCAAACTTACCGACTCCTGTGGTCCAAGCGCCACTCCCGGATGCTGCTTACGCGGCGCCAATGGAGGTGGAAACGGTCACAGCGAAAGCTCCCGAATCTGAAAAAAAGAAAAAGAAGATTAAGAAGAATAAAAAGGAGAAGATAGCTGGGAAAAGTGGAGGGGTATCTCAGGTGGCTCCGTCCACCTCAAACACCACACGCCCACCTGTCCCAGCTGCCCCCTCCCAAGGAAACCCCCCCTCTCGCCCGCCAAATCCCGAGGCAGAAGAAAGCGCCTGGGTTAAGGTGGGGAAGAAGGGACGTTCGAAGAAAGAAACGGCGCAACCTCAAACGCTTCCGACAACGTCAAGAGCGCTTCAGGCGCAAAATTCTAACAACAGAAAGAAGACAAGGGCTCAATCTAGATCTTTCAGGTTCCCCGAAGTCCCAAAGCCGAGGGGCAAACCAGTGCCCAAGCTCAAAACGCCCCGATCGGCGGCAGTATCGATCACGCTGTCGAAGGAGGCCCAGGAGAAAGGGTTGTCCTATGCCGAGATCATGAGGGAGGCCAAACAAAAGGTCGACCTCAACAGCCTCGGCGTAGACTCGGTAAAGTTTCGCAGGGGAGTGACTGGGTCCGCAATTCTGCACATCCCCGGATCCGGCAAAGACGGCGTCGCGGATTCCCTCGCGAAGAAGCTGCAAGAGGTGCTCCAAAATGATGGCATAAAGATCGCCAGGCCATACAGATCCACGGGCGTCCGAATCTCTGGTTTGGACGACTCGGTGACTTCGGAGGAGCTACAACACGCCGTCTCCTCTAAAGGCGAGTGCCCGGCTGAACAAGTCCGGGTGAGCGGCATCCGCCCGGATAGAAGTGGACTATTCGCGGCCTGGGTGACTTGCCCAGTCATGGCCGCCAAGAAGCTGACCGTGGGGAAGCTGCTCATCGGCTGGGTTGCGGCCCGCGTCGAGATACAGAGACCTCGAGACCTGAGATGTTACAGGTGTCTCGAGGCTGGACACGTCGCCGGTCGCTGCTCGGCCGAGGACAGAAGCCAGCTGTGCCTGCGCTGTGGCAATCCCGGACACAGGGCGGCTGAATGCGTCGACAAGCCCCGGTGCAGCATCTGTTCTGCACTGGGTAAAAAGTCGGAACACCGATTGGGAGGACCCTCGTGCTCGGCCCCCAAGAAACGCGTGTCTAAGCGAGTGCCACCAAAGAAGGCACCTCCCCAGCCGAGCGGGGAACCGATGGAGACGGAGATAGTCGTTGGGGATCAAGTTTAGATGGCCCTCAACGTACTACAAACAAATCTTAACCACTGCGCCAGAGCTCAGGACCTTTACAACCAGAGTCTGGCGCAGTGGAAAAAAATTAACGTAGGAATAGTCGCGGAACCGTATTTGGTCCCCGACAGGAGCGACTGGGTTGGTGATGGGGACGGTTTAGTCGCCATCGTCGTCCCTGCCAACGTCGAATCGCCACAAACCATGGGAGCGACACGCCGCGGACGAGGCTGCGTGGCCGCTAAACTTGACAACCTGGCTATAGTGGGGGCATACTTCTCCCCCAATCGAACACTACAGGAGTTCGAGGACTTTCTGATGGACTTAACATCTTTGGTCCGATGGTGCAGCCCGCTCAATGTGTTGGTCGCCGGAGACCTCAACGCCAAATCCACGGCGTGGGGGTCCTCGGTGACCGACGCCCGGGGTGACACCGTCCTTGAATGGCTCGCCGAACTCAATTTGGTCCCGCTCAACAGGGGAACGGCGCACACTTGTATTAGGGAGCAGGGCGGGTCTGTTGTCGACGTCACCTTTGCGACACCCGCCCTCGCTCAACGTGTCCGGGACTGGAGAGTGGTGACAGGGGTGGAAACGCTCTCAGACCATCGGTACATCCGACTAAGCGTCCGCCCCTTGTCATCGGTGCCTCCCGTTCCGGAACAAGTTCCTGAAGAAATTGGCCCCAAATGGGCACTAAAATCCCTGGATAGGGACGCCCTGGAGGTGGCCTCAATAGTGGAATCGTGGTGTTCTGTCACCGGTTCAAGGACGATTGATGAGGAGTCGGCTTGGTTCGAGGAGGCGTTCACTACCATCTCGAACGCCTCGATGGCTAAGTCTCGACCGATGCCACCCCGCGACCACGTCTACTGGTGGTCCGCGGAACTGAGCCGGCTTCGTCAAGCGAGTGCTGCAGCAAAAAAGCAGCTTCGAAGATTTAGAAGAAGAAGACGAGCTATACGGGGGGGCGAGGAAGAAACGCGCCTCCGCGCAGAATACCAACGCGCCAAAAAGACCTTGTCTAAGGAAATAGGCGAGGCTAAAGAGAGGGCATGGGCGGAGTTCATCTCCACCCTAGAATCCGACCCATGGGGCCGTCCATATAAGGCCGTAATGGCCAAACTGCGTCTCTGGGCTCCGCCCGTAACGACCGGAATGGAGCCGTCACTGCTTTCCACAGTAGTGGCGGCCCTGTTTCCGCCATGTCTCACCCCGTCGACTCTCTCACAGGACATGACAAGGAGGTACGCCGAAGATGCCCGGGAGGCCGAGGTTCCCGAGGTGTCCGAGGCGGAACTTGACGCCGCAGTAGATAGGTTGTCAGCAAAGAAGACCGCGCCGGGACCAGATGGTCTCCATGGCAAAGTCCTGGCCCTATCTCTGCGGCACGGACTCGACGAAAAGTTTAGGTCACTGCTAACGGAGTGTCTTAGAAGCGGTAGATTCCCAGGAATTTGGAAGACCGGACGATTGGTCCTGCTGCGGAAGGAAGGGAAGCCTGCAGAGTCCCCTTCCGCGTATAGACCAATCGTCCTTCTCAATGAGGCGGGCAAATTGTTTGAGCGCGTAATCTCCACGCGCATAACGCGTCATCTAACATCGGTAGGGCCGGACCTGTCGGACTGCCAATTTGGCTTCCGGCAGAGAAGGTCTACCATAGACGCCATTGCCCGCCTCAGGGAGATCTCGGAGATGACAGTCTCAAAGGGTGGGGTGGTGATTGCGGTGTCGCTAGATATCGCGAACGCGTTTAACACCCTGCCCTGGGACGCGATAATTGACGGGCTGCGCTTTCACCGAGTGCCGTCATATCTGATTGCGACCATTGCCGACTACTTAAGGAATCGACATATTATTTACCCCGGAAAACACAACTGGGGACGTCATGAGGTCAGATGCGGTGTTCCACAGGGGTCGGTTCTAGGCCCACTCCTGTGGAACATCGGGTACGATAAGGTTCTGCGGGGGGTGTTGATCCGCGGCGTGCAACTTTTATGCTACGCGGACGACACCCTCGTCGTAGCATCAGGTGGCGATTTCAGGGAGGCATCCCTTAAGGCCACTGCAGGTGTGGCTCAGGTGGTGGCCCGTATCCGAGAATTAGGGCTACGGGTCGCCCTTGAAAAATCAGAGGCTATGGCCTTTCATGGCCCGCGCAGACCCCCACCATCGGGTGCGCAAATCGTTGTCGGAGGAGTACCCATCGGGATCGGGTCGCAGCTCAAATATTTGGGCCTCGTTCTCGATCCCAGATGGAGTTTTAAAGCGCATTTCACATCCCTAGCGCCAAAACTAGCAACAACGGCCAACGCACTAAGTCGCATCATGCCCAACCTTGGCGGGCCTCGCGACTCGTGCAGGAAACTTTTCGCTGGCGTGGTGAAGGCGAAGGCCTTGTATGGCTGCCCGATATGGGCCAACAATCAAGGACTCAACGCTCAAAACAGGGCGGTGCTCAGGCGGTCGCAGCGAGTATCATCCATCCGGGTGGCACGGGCGTACCGCACTGCGTCTTTTGACGCGGTGTGCGCAATTGCCGGTACGATCCCGTGGTACCACGATGCGGCCGCCTTGGGCGAAATATATTGGCGAAGGGATCAATCCCGAAGGAACGGTCTCGAACCGGCTCCCGATATAGTCAGGGCGTGGAGAACCGACGCTAGAGAGGTAGCCATCCAAAAATGGGAGGAAGACCTAACATCTGCAAGAGCGGGTCTAAGAACTCTAGAGGCTATTAGGCCTGTTCTGCGCGATTGGATGGATAGGCAATGGGGGTCGCTGTCGTACCATCTCGTACAGCTGCTGACCGGCCACGGCTGCTTTGGCAGTTATCTGCACAAAGTCGCGCGCCGGGAAGCCACCCCCATCTGCCATCACTGCGGGAGCACTTCTGATACCCCGCAGCACACCGTCGAAGAATGTCCAGCGTGGGACTCTGCAAGGAGCGCCCTCCGGACCATCACCGGATCAGACTTGTCGCTCCCGAACCTGGTTGCGGCCATGGTTCGGAACGAACGCTCATGGCGGGCTGTGGAGGTCTTTGCCGAAGCAGTCCTGCCTGTCAAAGAAGAGCACGAACGGGCCCGGGAAATCAACCCCTCGGCCCCACCATTAAGGAGGAAAAGAGCCGGGAGACGCCGCCGCGACTTCCTGCGGCGCGTCTGACCCGTCTCCGTTGTAAATACATCGTTGTAAATAGTTTGTGTAAATAGTCTTGTGTACAGTAAAAGTACACTATTCGCCACGAGGGAGAAGCCGGGTGGCTAAGGGGGGGGGGAGTTCGGATATTTTTCTATTGATTATAGCAGTTCTCACACCTCTCTTCGCCACTCGTGGCTGTTTGTATATATTATTTTGTAAATAGGGAGAACGCGTATGTCACACATACGCCACGGTGAGCCGTGCGCAACTTGCGCGAAACGGCAAGCGCGAGGAGGGGAGTGGACGCTGACCGCGAGGTTTCTGCCACTCCTCGACTGCTTAAGCGCAAAGAAGGGGCCTTGGGGTTTTAGTGGGTAGGGGGGCCATTGCACTTCGGCCTCGACCCCCACACTCCCCGCGCCACGTGTCCATCTTGCCCCGGCGCGGGGGCCCGCTAAAAAGGGTTTCCCCAAGTAAAAAAAAAAAAAAAAAAAAAAAAAAAAAAAAAAAAAAAAAAGGTTAGGTTAGGTTAGGTTAGGTTAGGTTAGGTTAGGTTAGGTTAGGTTAGGTTAGGTTAGGTTAGGTTCCCCCCCACCCCCCCCCCACCGCAGATGTCCATTCCTGCGGCCCCAAGGCTTGTCGTGCCGGGGGGGCCCGAACCGCCGAGTTTCAGGATCTTTCTAGGGGCGGTTTATGGTACAGCCGTCTCTAGTCTCATCTTATAACTCGGTGGTCGCGAATTGGGAGGGCGAGGGTTGCCGGTCCATCCATTTTGGATGCGCCGGTAAGACTCGCCTTTAAGTTTCACGCCTATTGTTTGAGTGATCGGCGTCTCTTGAAAATAGGTGTTGAAAGTGGAGAAGGGTTTTTGCCCGTGGTACTTTTGTACGTTGTTTGTAGCCCTATTGGGCGCGTATTCTTACGCTGAGGTGACGGCTTTACAGCCTTCACTGCGCGGCGGGCCGGCGGCAGCGAGTTGCTGCTGCTGGTTAGGAGTCTCGGCTCCCCGTCGGGCGACCTGTTAACCGATGCGATTGTCGTGGATCATGTCTCGCGGATCGCATCGGACCAGGGGGCTCGCCTTAACCGGCCGGCCCAAGTGGAAGGAAAACCACAATAAAAAACCCTGAATGTGTATGCGCTGGGGCGCCCTTAGGGCCTCGCGCGGCGCTGCACCCCCGCTCTCCCGCAGGGGGAGTGGGTGTTCGGCCAGTACGTCGGACCGCTAGCGGCCAACCCGCGGACAACACCCGCCGTCCACGGTGTACTAGGGTTACCCGGGTGCAGGGGTCTCCGCCCGGGTGGACTTTCTATATCCCCCATTAATTTGTGAAAAAGGCATTCCATTCCTTCGGGTGTGGGTGTCGGGGCTAACCACCTTCGTTCATTCGTATGTGCGAAGCCCCAACCCTTGATGTATGATGGAGGACAAACATAAAAATTCTAATGACGCAAGTGAGGAGTTAGTTTTAAGAACCAATAGAGAGTTGAGAGTGCGGATCGAGCGAACGCCGACGCCGGTCCCCACCCTCGGAGGAGAGAGCTTTGCAGGCCGCTCTACGGCAGTGCGAAGGTTGTCGGACTCGGACAGTGGATCGATGGTCAGTGTACCATCTGACGCATCGATCCACCGGGCCGGGTATGAAAGTGGTGAGTCCGTGGACTTTCCAGCTAGCCGTTTCTGGTCGGAACGGAGGCGAAAGAGAGGGAGGTCATCAAATGAGGGGAGTTCTACAGACACCCCTTCTAAGACGACGAAAAAGCTGGAGAAACGCGGTCGTCCGCCCACCACGGGTGAATACGTTGGGCTGGCGGCGGCCAAACAAGCCTATCTCAAAGTACAGAGACAGGAAATGGAGGCGCGCGCAGAGGCCGAACTACTGGCCTCCGCGTCTGAGGCTCGCAGAACGAGATCGTCACTGTCGGTTGACATGGAGACAGAGCAGGAGACGGCTCAGCAAAACTCAGCGGCTGTCGTTATTAAGCGGATTGAGACAAGTCTGGGCTTAGTGGAGAAGGTGGCTAAGTCGTCGTCCAACTTGAAGGGGACGTATGTTCGCACGTTGAAGGACGCCGTCGCCGCGATTAAGGACGATACGGAGTGGCTCGCTCGCCAAACACTCTCTGAAGAGACGCGGGCCCTCCGTACAGACAATATGCGCCTTCGCCAACAAATGGAGGCGATGGCGAAAGAAATGGAGGAACTGAAGGCCAGCGTCCAGAGGAGGGACTCTGAACCCTCACAGCTGCCTGAATCCCTGGAAACGCTGGAAGCTCGCATTATGAGCAATGTCAATAACAGAATGAACGCCCGATTTGAGGGGTTGGAGCCGAGGCTCATCCCAGCGCCCCGACTCCGACCCCCACTCGCGGCGGACAAGAAAAAGAAGATAACGGAAAGATCGTACTTACCGGTGGCTTCGGCTCCCGTCGTCGCTGCTCCAGCAGCTCCGCCGGCACTCGAAGTCCCTGAGGTCCAACTCGTGGCAGGTTCTGCTCCTGCAACAAATAAAAATAAAAATAAGAAGAAGGGTAAGAAAACACCGGGAGGCGATGGGAATGCTAGAGCGACCGCTGCCGCTGCACACCCGCCGGCCCCCGCTGCTCCTACACAATCCGGCCTCCCTTCGCGGCCACCCAACCCAGACGCGGAAGAGAGCGAATGGGTGAAGGTGGCCAAGAAGGGACGCCCAAGGACGCAGAAAGCGCCTACAGTAATGGAAGCGCTCCCTACAAAATCTAGCGGATTTCAGGCGCGAGATAGAGTAAGGAAGGAGAAAACTGCAACTTCGCGCTCGAGGGCGCCCGCCAAGGCTTCTGGGCCGGCGCGGCCCAAACCCAAGCCCAAGCCGAAGTTGAAGAATACTCGGACTGCGGCCGTCGTCTTAACGATCACCCAGACCAACGAGGGCAGTGGTCTCACATACGCGGAGGCCATTAAAGAAGCGAAGTCGAAGATAAATCTCAACGACATGGGCATCGAGTCGGTTAAATTCCGGCGCGCAGTCACCGGGGCTACGATCATCCAAATCCCCGGGGCTGAAAGCGACCCTAAGGCGGACGCTCTCGCCACTAAATTGAGGAGCATTTATGGAGATAGGGAGATAAAAATCTCTAGGCCGGTCAAATCCGCACATGTACGTGTGGCGGGCCTAGACGACTCCGTCACTCCGGCCGAGGTTAAGGCGGCCATCGTGAACAAGGCCGGTTGTCCAGCCGAACAAGTCAGGGTTGGAGAATTGCGGCAGGATTGGTCGGGCCTGTACGCAGTGTGGGCTCGGGTGCCTGTTACTGCCGCAAAGAAGATTCTAGAAGGAAGATTCTTGGTGGGATGGGTGGCCGCTAAGATCTCGTTGTCGGAGCCCAGGGGGCTGCAGTGTTTCCGCTGCCTCCAGAAGGGACATGTGGCCAGCCGGTGCACCGCAGAAAGCGACCGCAGCCGGCTGTGTTTCAGATGTGGTCAGCCTGACCACACGTCGGCCTCCTGCACCGCTAAGCCGCACTGTACTGTGTGCGCGGCGGCGGGAAGGAAGTCGGAACACAAGCTGGGAGGGAGAAGCTGTTCGGCCCCCAGCGTAAGAGTGTCAAGGAGGACTGCGGCCAAGAAAGCCAGCAAACAACCACAGCCGAACGTGGAACTGATGGAGACTGAAGGGATCGTGGGACAACAATAGGATGGCCCTACGATTCCTTCAGTGTAACATAAATCACTGCGCCAGAGCCCAAGACTTATTGGTCCAAAGCCTGGCGCAGTGGTCAATCGGAGTCGGAGTTGTGGCAGAGCCATACTTGGTCCCAGATAGAACCGACTGGGTTGGTGATTTAGAAGGTCGTGTCGCAGTCGTCGCCCCGTTCAGGGCTGATTCCCCACTTGCCTCTATAACAACATCATTTAGGGGCAATGGGTGCGTTGCAGTCAAACTCGGCAACATAGCGGTGATCGGTGTATACTTCTCACCCAATCGCCCGATCGCCGAATTCGAGTCCCATCTTCTCGAAGTAAGCGCCCTAGTTAGGTGGTGCAGTCCACTGGAGGTGCTGGTCGCTGGGGATCTCAACGCTAAATCTACGGCGTGGGGATCCCCAGTGACTGATGCGCGTGGCGACTTGGTCTTGGAGTGGTTGTCGGAAGTTGGCATGACCCCGCTCAACAGAGGGTCTGTATTTACATGTGTCAGGGAGCAGGGCGGGTCGGTCATCGACGTGACTTTTGCGTCCCCCGCCCTTGCTCAGCGCGTTCAGGACTGGGAGGTCTTGACTGGGGTGGAGACGCTCTCGGACCATCTCTATATACGGTTTGACGTCTGCCCCTTGTCGAGGCCCCCTGCTCAGTTGCGCCCCCCAGATGAAATCGGCCCCAAATGGGTTTTAAAGTCGTTGGACCGAGAGTCCCTAGAGGTGTCAACATTAATCAATACATGGTGCCCCGCCGTCGAACATCCATCGGTAGGGGAAGAAGTGGCCCGGCTCCGGGAAATGCTGGTGTCTATCATGGATGCTTCGATGTCCAGGTCCCGACCGGTGCCGCCCCGCAACTGCACGTATTGGTGGAGCAATGAGCTCGCCCAGTTGCGGGCAAATTGTGTAGCGGCTCGACGTCAACTGAGCCGCTACCGAAGAAGACGATCGGCCATACACGGAGGCGATGAAGAGAGCCGCCTCAAGGCCTCATATAATGAGGCCAAGAGAATTTTACAAAGGGAGATTGGAGAGGCAAAGGACAGAGGGTGGGGCGAGCTCCTGAACACCTTGGAGCTCGATCCCTGGGGGCGTGCGTATAAGCTGGTGATGTCCAAGCTGCGCCCCTGGGCCCCACCTCTCACCGCCGGGATGGAGCCGTCGCTACTTTCGACCGTCGTATCGACACTCTTCCCACCCCGCGCGGCTCCTTGGTCCTCCACAACCCGTCGGACAAGACACACGGCAGACGATATCGGAGATGCCGAGATCCCTGAAGTTTCAAAAGCTGAGTTGGAAGTCGCAGTCGAGAGAATGCAGAACAAGAAAACCGCTCCCGGCCCCGATGGGGTTCACGGGAAGGTTCTCTCTTTGGTGATACAAATTGGTTTATTCGACCTTTTCCGAAATCTGTTTTCAAGATGTTTTAGAAGTGGGGAGTTCCCCGCAAATTGGAAAATAGGTAAACTGGTGTTGCTCCGGAAGGATAACAAACCAGCCGATTCTCCTGCGGGCTATAGACCGATTGTGCTCCTAAATGAGTCGGGCAAGTTATTTGAACGCGTTATAGCTTCTCGTATCGTGCGTCATCTATCATCCGTGGGGCCGGACCTGTCGGACTGCCAATTTGGCTTCCGGCAGGGACGGTCCACGATCGACGCCCTTGCCCGGCTCAGGGACATATCGGATAGGACGACATCGGGGGGCGGGGTGGTGTTGGCAATTTCGCTCGACATCGCGAACGCCTTCAACACCCTGCCCTGGGACGCCATATTGGATGGACTTATGTTTCATAGGGTCCCACAATATTTGAGGAACATTGTTGCCAATTATCTCCGCAACAGGACAATAATATTTCCAGGGAGAAACAACTGGCAGAATCACAACGTTGCGTGCGGTGTTCCACAGGGGTCGGTTCTGGGCCCACTCCTGTGGAACATCGGCTATGACCGAGTGCTACGGGGGGCGTTGATCCGAGGCGTGAACGTGATCTGTTACGCCGACGACACGCTCGTGGTGGCTACAGGCGAAAACTATAGGGAGGCGTCACTCAAAGCGACTGCAGGTGTCGCACAGGTCGTGACCCGCATCCGTGATCTGGGGCTGCGGGTTGCCCTGGATAAGTCGCAGGCAATGGCCTTCTACGGCCATAGAAGGGCTCCACCAGTGGGAACTACTATAATGGTGGGAGGAGTCTCCATCACAGTGGGCAGGGAGCTGAAGTACTTGGGGCTCCTATTGGACCCCAAGTGGAACTTCAAGGGCCACTTCACCGCCCTGGCTCCCAAACTCACCGCAACAGCAATGGCACTGAGCCGCATCATGCCCAATCTCGGCGGGCCCAGCGGCTCGTGTCGGAAGCTGTTTGCGGGGGTTGTTCGTGCGAAGGCCACGTACGGATGCCCAATATGGGCCAATGATCAAGGGCTCTCAGAAGCCAACAAGGCGTCACTGAGAAGGGCGCAGAGGATTACTTCCAACAGGATAACGAGGGCGTACCGCACCGCATCATTCGACGCGGTTAGCGTGCTTGCCGGTACGCCCCCCTGGTATCACGAGGCGATCGCTCTTGCCGACGTGTACTGGAGAAGGGCTCAGGTGCGAAGCACTGGAGATGAGCCAACACCCGACGTTGTAAAGAGATGGCGGGAAGAAGGCCGCGAGGCAACACTTCTCAGGTGGCAAGAAGACCTGGCCACCACCCGCGTAGGGAGAAGGACCGTGGAGGCAATCCTCCCGGTCCTCAAGGACTGGATAGATAGGAAGGGGGGGTCACTCACGTTCCGCCTTGTGCAGCTGCTGACTGGCCACGGCTGTTTCGGCGGCTATCTGCACAAGGTGGCGCGCCGTGAGGCCTCTCCCAACTGTTTGCATTGCGGGGCTGCAATCGACAGCCCCGAACACGTTCTGTCAGACTGTCCGGCGTGGAACTCCGAGAGGGGGACCATGCTGGCAGTCTTCAACCCCGGATTTGTCGTGTCGCTCCCGGACCTGGTCGAGGGGATGGTTCGAGGCGATGAAAGTCGTAGCCGCTGGCGGGCAGTCCAAACATTCGCCGAAGCGGTGATGACGTCCAAAGAGGAGGTAGAGCGGGCCCGGGAGATAGACCCCGAGGCCCCGCCCATGAGGAGAAAGCGGACCGGGCGACGCCGTCGCGATTTCCTGCGGCGGGTCTAACCCGAGTCCTGCTGTTGTATATACTTTAGTGTTGATTGTATATCAAATTGGTGTTTAAATATATATGGGTCTTTTATGTGTCTGTATATATATTATAAATAGGTGTGTTTGATTTGTAAATATTTCTCGTGTAAATAATTGTACAATCTAAAGGCGAAGAAGTGCCGTGAGGGGTGTGGAAGGTGTCTTAATGTTTTATTATTGCAGTTCCCGCACTCCTTCGCCGCACTTAGTTTTATTTGTAAATATCTTTGTAAATAAAAATAGGAGAATTGCGCGTGCACTATACACGCGCACAGCAGAGCCGCGCGCACTCGCAAGCGCTATGCGGCAACACGCAGGCGACGGCATGGTCAAAAGCTGCGAAGCCGACACCGTGCCTAGCCGACTAAGCGTGAATGAAGGGGCCCTGGAGTTTTAGTGGGTATTGGGGAACGACTTTACCCGACCCCCACACTCCCCGCACCACTTTACCATCTTGCCCCGGTGCGGGGGCCTGTAAATGGGTTTCTCCAGGAAAAAAAAAAAAAAAAAAAAAAAAGGTTCCCCCCCACCGCAGATGTCCATTCCTGCGGCCCCAAGGCTTGTCGTGCCGGGGGGGCCCGAACCGCCGAGTTTCAAGACTTTTATAGGGGCGGTTTATGGTACAATCGTCCCTATTTCTGTCTTATAACTCGGTGGTCGCGAATTGGGAGGGCGAGGGTTGCCGGTTCATCCATTTTGGATGCGCCGGTAAGACTCGCCTTTAAGTTTCACACCACTTTTTCAGTGATCGGCGTCGCTCGATAAGTCGGTGATGAAAGTGGAGAAGGGTTTTAGCCCGCTGTACTATTGTACATAAGTTTGTTGCCCTATTGGGCGCGTATCTTCAATACGCTTAGGTGACGGCTTTACAGCCTTCGCTGCGCGGCGGGCCGGCGGCAGCGAGTTGCTGCTGCTGGTTAGGAGTTGCGGCTCCCCGTCGGGCGACCTGTTAACCGATGCGATTGTCGTGGATCATGTCTCGCGGATCGCATCGGACCAGGGGGCTCGCCTTAACCGGCCGGCCCAAGTGGAAGGAAAACCACAATAAAAAACCCTGAATGTGTATGCGCTGGGGCGCCCTTAGGGCCTCGCGCGGCGCTGCACCCCCGCTCTCCCGCAGGGGGAGTGGGTGTTCGGCCAGTACGTCGGACCGCTAGCGGCCAACCCGCGGACAACACCCGCCGTCTGCGGCGTATTAGGGTTACCCGGGTGCAGGGGTCTCCGCCCGGGTGGACTTTCTATATCCCCCATTGACGAATTAAGAAGACATTCCATTCCTTCGGGTGTGGGTGTCGGGGCTGACCACTTCTGTGCGAAGCCCCAACCTTAGAGCATGATGGAGTTACAAAATAAAAATCTTTTAAAAGACGTTGGGAAGGAGTCTAGTGTTAAGGAGATGAAGGAGTTGAGAGTGCGGGTCGAGCGAACGCCGACGCCGGTCCCCACCCTCAGAGGAGAAGTCTTTGTAGGCCGTTCAGCGGCAGTGCGAAGGTTGTCGGACTCGGACAGTGGATCGATGGTCAGTGTACCATCTGACACATCGATCCACCGGGCCGGGTATGAGAGTGGTGAGTCAGTCGACTTAACTGCGAGCCGGTTCTGGAAAGAACGCAGGCGAAAGAGAGGGAGATCGTCAGACGAGGGGAGTTCGACGGACACCCCCTCAAAGACGACTAAAAAGGTAGAAAGACGTGGTCGTCCGCCCACTACAGGAGAGTATGTAGGTCTGGCGGCGGCCAAGCAATTGTACCTCAAAACACAGAGGCAAGAAATGGAGGCGCGCGCAGAGGCCGAGCTTCTGGCTTCCGCGTCGGAGGTTCGTCGAACGCGCTCGTCACTGTCTGTCGACATGGAGACTGAGGAGGAGTCAACGGGACAAAAATCGACGGTCGTCGTTGTAAAGCGGATTGAGGCCAGCCTGGGTTTGGTGGAGAAGGTGGCCAAGTCTTCATCTAACTTGAAGGGTACTTTTGTCCGTACCCTGAAAGACGCCGTCACGGCAATAAAGGAGGATACGGAGTGGCTCGCCCGTCAAACGCTGTCGGAAGAGACACGGACACTTCGGAATGACAACATGCGCCTTCGCCAACAAATGGAGGCGATGCAGAAGGAAATGGAGGAATTAAAGGCCAGCGTGCAGAGGAGGGATTCTGAACCCTCGCAGCTGCCCGAATCCCTGGAGACATTAGAAGCTCGCATCATGAGCAATGTCAACAACAGGATGAACGCCCGCTTTGAGGGACTGGAGCCGAGGCTCACGCCAGCGCCCCGACTCCGACCCCCACTCGCGGCTGACAAAAATAAAGGGAGAAATGTAAATAAAACAACAACATCGTACTTACCGGCGTCCTCGGCTCCCGTCGTTGCTGCTTCGGCGGCTCCCGCGGCACCCGAGGATTCCGAGGTTCTTATGGAGACAGGTTCTGCCCCTGCAACAAAAGGGAAGGATAATAAAAATAAAAGAAAGAAGACAAAGAAGAAGGCACCGGGAGACGGTGGGAACGCCAAGACGGCTACTGCCGCCGCGCGCCCGCCAGCCCCCGCTGCCCCTCTTAAAACAGGTCTCCCTTCGCGGCCGCCCAACCCTGACGCAGAAGAGAGCGAATGGGTTAGGGTGACCAAGAAGGGACGCCCAAATGCGCAGAAAGCGCCCCCATCTAAGGAGACGCTTCCCACAAAGTCGAGCGGTTTTCAGGCGCGCGACAGAGTAAGAAAGGAAAGAACAACAACTTCTCGTTCCAGGGCACCTGCAAAGGCTTCTAAGCCGGCACAAACCAAGCCCAAGCCCAAATTGAAGGTACCCCGAACTTCGGCTGTCGTACTTACCCTCCCTCAAGATAGCGAGGGCAAGGGCCTCTCATACGCGGAGGTCATAAAGGAGGCAAGAACAAAAATAAAGCTCGGTGACATAGGCATCGAGTCAGTGAGGTTCCGTCGCGCGGCCACCGGGGCTGCTATCATTCAAATACCCGGGGCTGCAAGCGACCCCAAGGCAGACGATCTCGCCGCCAAATTAAGGGACATTTACGGAGATAGGGAGGTAAAAGTCTCTAGGCCTGTGAGATCCACAGACATTCGCGTCGCAGGCTTAGACGATTCGGTCACGTCGCAAGAAGTAAAGGAGGCGATCGTGGCAAAGGCGGGATGTCCGGCCGATCAAGTTCGCGTTGGGGAAATGCGGCAAGACTGGTCCGGACTAAACGCGGTGTGGGCTCGTGTGCCAATCACTGCGGCAAAGAAGGTGACCGAGGGAAAATTCCTCATCGGCTGGGTGGTCGCCAAGATCACTCTGTCGGGGCCCAGGGGGCTGCAGTGCTACCGCTGCCTCCAGAAGGGCCACGTAGCCAGCCGCTGCACTGCCGAAAACGACCGCAGTCAGACGTGTTTCAGGTGTGGCCAGCCAGACCACAAGGCGGCCTCCTGCACCGCCAAACCACATTGCGCTGTGTGCGCGGCGGCGGGCAGGAAACCTGATCACAAGCTGGGGGGCACCAACTGTTCGGCCCCCAGCGTAAAAGTCACAAGAAGAATGGCGGCCAGAAAGGCCAGCAGACCACAACCGAACGTGGAACCGATGGAGACTGAAGGGATCGTGGGACAACAATAGGATGGCCCTACGATTCCTTCAGTCTAACATAAACCACTGCGCCAGAGCCCAAGACTTATTGGTCCAAAGCCTGGCGCAGTGGTCAATTGAAGTGGGCATTGTCGCGGAGCCCTATATGATTCCGGACAGGGCGGACTGGGTCGGTGACCGGGATAACTTGGTTGCGGTTGTCGTCCCGTCCAGGGCTAATTCCTCGCTCGCTATTGGAGCCTCTCTCAAGGGCAACGGGTGTGTCGCGGTGAAGCTGAATAACATAGCGGTGGTCGGGGCGTACTTCTCCCCCAACCGACCGATTGCCGACTTTGAGGCATACCTTCTTGAAGTGAGCGCCCTAGTGAGGTGGTGTAGCCCACTAGAGGTGCTGGTCGCTGGGGATCTCAATGCCAAATCCACGGCATGGGGATCCCCAGTGAATGACGCACGCGGCGATCTCGTGCTGGAGTGGTTATCGGAGGTCGATATGTCCCCGCTCAACAGGGGGACTGCCTTTACGTGTATAAGGGAGCAGGGCGGGTCCGTCATCGACGTGACTTTTGCGTCCCCCGCCCTGGCTCAGCGCGTCCAAGGTTGGGAGGTCTTGACAGGGGTAGAGACGCTTTCGGATCATCTCTACGTCCGATTCGACGTCCGCCCCTCGTCGAGGCCCCCTGCCCAAGTGCGCCCCCCGGCAGAAATCGGCCCCAAATGGGTATTAAAGTCGTTGGATAGGGAGAATTTTGAAGTGGCAACACTTATAAATACCTGGTGCCCCACCGTCGAACACCTTTCGGTTGGGGAGGAAGTGGCCCGGATCAGTGAGGTCTTAACATCCATTTCGGACGCCTCCATGTCCAGATCCCGACCGGTGCCACCCCGTAACTGCACCTATTGGTGGAGCAACGAGCTCGCCCAGTTGCGGGCAAATTGCGTAGCGGCTCGACACCAACTGAGCCGCTACAGGAGAAGAAGATCCGCCATTCGTGGAAGTGTCGAGGAGGGCCGTCTAAAAGCAGCGTATAACGAGGCCAAGAGGGTCCTTCAAAGGGAGATAGGAGAAGCAAAGGAGAGAGGGTGGGACGAGCTCCTGAACACCTTGGAGCTCGACCCCTGGGGGCGTCCGTATAAGCTGGTAATGTCCAAGCTGCGCCCCTGGGCCCCCCCTCTCACCGCCGGGATGGAGCCGTCACTCCTGTCGACGGTAATAACTACTCTCTTCCCACCCCGGGCGGTGCCCCTGTCTACTCCAAATCACCGGACGACACAAGCGGCCAATGACACTGGAGATGCCGAGATCCCGGAGGTGTCAGAGGCCGAGTTGGAGGTGGCATCTGATAAGATGAAGAATAAGAAGACGGCTCCGGGACCCGATGGGGTCCACGGAAAAGTATTAGGCCTAGCACTGCAATACGGACTTCATGATCGGTTCCGTCAATTATTTACTAGGTGTTTAAGGGTTGGAGAGTTTCCTGCGGCGTGGAAGACCGGAAGGCTGGTTTTGCTACGCAAACCAAACAAGCCAGTCGACTCGCCTGCAGGCTATAGACCAATTGTCTTGTTGAACGAGTCGGGCAAGCTACTCGAGCGCATCATTGCGTCTCGAATCACTCGTCATCTAACATCCGTGGGGCCGGACCTGTCGGAATGCCAGTTCGGCTTCCGCCAGGGACGGTCCACGATCGACGCCCTTGCCCGACTCAGGGACATCTCGGAGAGGACAACGTCGGAGGGCGGGGTGGTGTTGGCAATTTCGCTTGATATTGCGAACGCCTTCAACACCCTGCCCTGGGACGCCATCATAGAGGGTTTGGCATTCCATAATGTCCCATCGTATCTAAGGGTCATCGTTGCACAATATCTTCGCAACCGCCAAATCCTCTATCAGGGAAGAGACAGATGGGCAACACACAATGTTGAATGCGGTGTTCCACAGGGGTCGGTTCTAGGCCCGCTCCTGTGGAACATCGGGTACGATCGTGTACTCAGAGGAGCGCTGATCCGAGGCGTAAACATCATTTGTTACGCTGACGACACGCTCGTGGTGGCAACAGGCGACACATACAGGGAGGCGTCGCTCAAGGCGACCGCAGGGGTCGCGCAGGTGGTGACCCGCATCCGTAACTTGGGGCTGCGGGTCGCGTTGGACAAGTCTGAGGCAATTGCCTTCTACGGACACAGAAGGGCTCCACCAGTCGGAGCATCTATAATGGTGGGAGGAGTCCCCATCACAGTGGGTAGGGAGTTAAAATACTTGGGGCTCCTATTGGACCCCAAGTGGAATTTCAAGGGCCACTTCACCGCCCTGGCTCCCAAACTCACCGCAACAGCCATGGCATTGAGCCGCATCATGCCCAATCTCGGCGGGCCCAGCGGCTCGTGTCGGAAGCTGTTTGCGGGGGTCGTCCGCGCGAAGGCCACGTACGGTTGCCCAATCTGGGCCAACGAACAGGGCCTTTCAGAGGCGAATAAAGCGACTTTGAGGAGAGCGCAGCGCATCACATCGAACAGGGTGGCGAGGGCATACCGCACCGCCTCTTTTGACGCGGTTAGCGTGATAGCCGGAACGCCGCCCTGGTATCACGAGGCGCTCTCATTGGCGAGTATTTACTGGAGGCGAGCCCAGGCAAGAAGTGCCGGGGAGGGGCCAGCACCAGAAGAACTAAGGAGATGGCGGGAAGAAGGCCGTGAGGCAACACTTCTCAGGTGGCAACAAGACCTGGCCACCACCCGCGTCGGTAGAAGGACCGTGGAGGCAATCCTCCCAGTCCTAAAGGATTGGATTGACAGGAAGGGGGGGTCACTTACGTTCCGCCTTGTGCAGCTGCTGACCGGCCACGGCTGTTTCGGCGGTTATCTGCACAAGGTGGCGCGTCGTGAGGCCTCTCCCAACTGTTTGCATTGCGGGGCTGCAGTCGACAGCCCCGAGCATGTTCTGTCAGGCTGTCCGGCGTGGGACTCCGCAAGGGGAACCATGTCGGCAGCCTTTAACCCCGGATTTGACTTTTCGCTCCCGAGCCTGGTCGAGGGGATGGTTCGGGGCGACGACAGTCGCCGCCGTTGGCGAGCGTTTCAGACGTTTGCCGAGGCGGTGATGTCTGCGAAAGAGGAGGTAGAGCGGGCCAGGGAGATAGACCCCGAGGCCCCGCCACTAAGGAGAAAGCGGACCGGGCGACGCCGTCGCGACTTTTTGCGGCGGGTCTAACCCGAGTCCTGCTGTATGGCAATACTTTTGTAAATAAATTGTATTTTCATTTTAGGTGTTGTAAATATATATATTTGTTTTCTTTGTTTTCGTTATGTAAATATTTGTTGACTTATATATATGTTGTTATTGCTGTTTTGTGTGTTATCTTGTAAATATGTAAATAAATTAGGCGAAGAGGTGCCGCTAAGGGTGTGGAGTTTGTCATTCATTTTAGTCTAGCAGTCACCGCACTCCTTCGCCGCACTTTGTAAATAAATTTGTAAATAAAATAGGAGAATTGCGCGTGTCTTTTACACACGCGCATAGCAGAGCTGCGCGCACTCGCAATGCGCTACGCAGCAACACGCACGGCTACGGCATGGTAAGAGCTGCGAAGCCGATACATGCCTAGCCGGACTCAGCGTGGATGAAGGGGCCCTGGAGTTTTAGTGGGTATTGGGGAACGCCTGTACCCGACCCCCACACTCCCCGCACCACTTTACCATCTTGCCCCGGTGCGGGGGCCTGTAAATGGGTTTCTCCAGGTAAAAAAAAAAAAAAAAAAAGGTTAGGTTAGGTTAGGTTAGGTTCCCCCCCCCCCCCACCGCGGATGTAACATTCCCGCGGGTCCCTAGGCTTGTCGTGCCGGGGGGGCTCAGTAGCCGGAGCGGTTGTTGTCGGTTGGTTCGGGTTGTCTGTGGGCTCGGGCTGAAAGACTCAATCGTGATGGTGAAGCGAATAGGGACGACCGGGATCCGAAGACGACGCGGAGACCGGTCAAGGCGAGGGCGGAAGCGCCCAACTCGCTTTTCAGCGGGTCAAGTAGAGGTCTTGGCTTAATTGTCTGTACCAGCGGCTTTTAAAGCGGTGTATGGTGGTGAGGACGCCACGGACGTGCGGTGTGTGGTAGTCCCGCGGCGCGGCGGGCCGCGGCGGCGAGATGTCGTCGTCGGTTAGGGGTCTATTGCAGATCCCCCGTCGGGCAAACCTGTTACCCGTTGTGGTTGTCGTGGACATGTCTCGCGGACCGCTTCGGGCCAGGGGGCTCGCCTTAATCGGCCGGCCCAAGTGGAAGGAAAACCACAATAAAAAACCCTAAATGTGCATGCGCTGAGGCGCCCTAAGGGGCATTTGCGCGGCGCTGCACCCCAGCTCTCCCGCAGGGGGAGTTGGTGTTCGGCTAGTACGTCGGACCGCTAGCGGCCAACCCCTGGATACCTCCCACCCTCCAGGCGGTATTTGGGTTACCCGGGCGCGGGGTCTCCGCTCGGGCGGACCTTTTATTTCCCCCAGGAAGTATTACGTGGCTCCTCATACTCAGGAGTGGGGAGCCACACCCCTCGATGATGGAAGCAGTTAATAGCAAAAAAAAAATAAAAAACCAAATTTAAGTAGAGTTGGGAGTGAAGAGGAAGGAAGGAGTAAGGAGAGAGAGCTGAGGGTAGTGATGGAGCGGGTCCCTACACCCGTCCCGTCCTCAGCATATGCCGTTTCGGCAAATTTATCGGACTCAGAGCCGGAGTCGTTGGTGAGCGTGTCGTCCGCCGCCTCGACCGGCCGAGCCGAAAAAGAGGGCTTTTGGAGCCGTGAGGGCACAAATAGGTTTTGGTGCCTGAAACCGGGCCAAAAAAGAAGTCGGGGAGGCGATGAGAGCGGGAGTTCCACAGACACCCCCGCCTCGTCGTCGATCCGGAAAATAAGGGGAAGAGGCCGGCCACCAACAACCGGCGAATACGTAGGACTTGCCGAAGCAAAGCGGCAGTACCTTAAAGCGCAAAGGGAGGAAATGGAGGCGCGAGCAGAGGCGGAGCTCTTAATGGCAGCGGCGGAAGTCCGCGGAACAAGGGCCTCCTCGACAGCGTCTTTCAACATGGACGTTAACACTGACGCGGAAGTTCTCGTGGACACCACTGCAGCGATGCAGGAAAAGATTGAGACTAGCCTCGGAATCATTGAGGGTGTGGCCAAGAAGTCGTCAAACTTAAAAGGGACGTTCATCCGAGCCCTCAAGGATGCCACTACGGCTATAAGAGAGACCGTCGGCACTCTGACCCGGCGGTCTATGACAGACGAAACTCGCGCTCTCAGAGCGCAGAATGAAAAGCTCCAAGCACAGGTGGAAGAGCTTAAGAAAAAGATGGACGAAATGCAGGCATCCATGCCGCATGTACAACACAGCAGCCTCGAAGACCTGGAGGCAAGTCTGACGAAAAAGTTTGGAGACAGGTTGAACGCTCGCATAGAGGGGTTGGAGCGGCGACTCCCCCCCGAGCCGCGACTCCGTCCCCCCTTAGCGGCGGACAGAAGAAATAAAGAAAAGGAGAATGAAAAAGGAAACTTACCGGTGTCCTCGGCTCCCGTAGTTGCTGCTCCGGCGGCTCCCGCGGCACTCGAGGATCCCGAGATGCTCGTCGACGCAGGTTCTGCTCCTGCAAAAGAAAAGGAAGTTAATGTAAAGGGCAGAAACAAGAAAAAGAAGAATAAGAAGGCATCGGGAGGCGGTGGGAACGCCAAGACGGCTATTGCCGCCGCGCCCCCGCCGACCCCCGCTGCCCTCAAGAAAACGAGCCTCCCTTCGAGGCCACCAAACCCAGACGCAGAAGAGAGTGGATGGGTCAGGGTGACCAAAAAGGGACGCCCAAGTGCGCAGAAGGCGCCTCCAACTAAAGAGTCGCTCCCCTCCAAGTCGAGCGGATTCCAGGCGCGCGCCAAGGAGCGTAACAACACCAGGACGAGAAAGCGCTCGAAAGCGGCTACAAGGGCTACGCAACCGGCTTCTCAGCCGGCTCGATCCAAGCCCAGGTTGAGGACGCCCAGGACGGCAGCCGTTGTTTTAACACTGCCCCAAAGCAAGGACGGCAAAGGCCTCACTTATGCGGAGGCTATCAAAGAGGCAAGGGCAAAGATCAATCTTAATGACTTAGGGATTGAGTCAGTTAGATTTCGCCGCGCAGTCACTGGGGCCGCTATAATACAGATCCCCGGGGCTGGAAGCGACCCTAAGGCGGATTCCCTCGCTGCAAAGCTTAAGGACGTGTACGGCGAAAGGGAGGTGAAAATTTCTAGGCCCGTCATATCTACGGATGTCCGGGTGGCAGGTCTAGATGACTCGGTGTCATCAGAAGAAGTGAAGGAGGCAATTGTCGCAAAGGCTGGCTGCCCGGCCGATCAAGTTAGGGTCGGGGAGATCCGGCAGGATTACTCAGGTTTATACGCAGTTTGGGCCCGAGTACCAGTCACAGCGGCAAAGAGAATCATGGAGGGACGGTTTTTAGTAGGCTGGGTGGCTGCTAGGATCACGCTGTCGGGGCCAAGGGAGCTACAGTGCTACCGCTGCCTCCAAAAAGGGCATGTGGCCAGCAGATGTGCCGCGGACAATGACCGCAGCCGGCTGTGCTACAGATGTGGCCAGCCGGATCACAAGGCGGCCCACTGCACCGCCAAGCCGCACTGTGCGCTGTGCGCGGCAAACAACAGGAAGGCGGATCACAGACTGGGGGGCAATAGTTGTTCGGCCCCCAGGGTAAAAGTGAATAGGAGAACGGCGACCAGAAAGGTCAGCGATAACAATCCTCAGCCGAACGAGGAACAAATGGAAGTGTCAGAGATCGTGGGGCCCCAATAAGATGGTCCTACGGTTTCTTCAGGGGAATTTAAACCACTGCGCCAGAGCCCAAGACTTATTGGTCCAAAGCCTGGCGCAGTGGTCAATTGAAGTAGGCATTATGGCGGAGCCTTATTTGGTTCCGGACAGGGCGGACTGGATCGGCGACCGGGATGGCTTGGTTGCAGTGGTCGTTCCGTCTAGGATTGATTCGTCGCTCACTCTCGGAGCATCGCTTAGGGGCAACGGTTGTGTCGCGACGAAATTGGGTAACATGGCGGTGGTCGGCGTTTATTTTTCGCCCAACCGACCGATCGCCGACTTCGAGGCCTATCTTTTGGAGGTAAGCGCCCTCGTGAGATGGTGCGGTCCTCTGGAGGTACTGGTCGCTGGGGACCTCAACGCCAAATCCACGGCGTGGGGGTCCTCAGTGACTGATGCGCGCGGCGACTTGGTGATGGAGTGGCTCTCCGAGGTCGGCATGGTCCCGCTCAATAGGGGATCAGAATTCACATGTGTGAGAGAGCAGGGCGGGTCAGTCATCGACGTGACTTTTGCGTCCCCCGCCCTCGCTTTGCGCGTTCAGGGATGGGAAGTTCTGACAGGGGTGGAGACGCTTTCGGACCACCTTTACATCCGGTTCGGCGTCCGCCCCTCGTCGAGACCCCCTGCCCAAGTACGCCCCCCTGCAGAGATAGGCCCCAGGTGGGTCCTTAAGTCATTGGATAGAGAGGCTCTAGAGGTGGCAACGTTGGTAAATTCGTGGTGCTCTGCCACCGAAAATCTGTTGGTCGGGGACGAGGCGGCTCGGCTCGGGGAGACACTAACATCCGTCTCGGACGCATCCATGTCCAGGTCCCGTCCGGCGCCGCCGCGGAACTGCACCTACTGGTGGAGCAGCGAGCTCGCCCAGCTACGAGAAGACTGCGTAGCGGCCAAACGCCAATTAAGCCGTTTCAGGAGAAGACGCTCTGTAATCCACGGTGGCGAAGAGGAGAGACGCCTGAAGTCCGCCTATCAAAAGGCCAAACGGACACTAAAGAGCGAGATCGGGGAGGCAAAGGAAAGAGGTTGGGGCGAGCTCCTGAACACCTTGGAGCTCGATCCCTGGGGGCGTCCGTATAAGCTGGTAATGTCCAAGCTGCGCCCCTGGGCCCCGCCTCTCACCGCCGGGATGGAACCGTCAATTCTGACATTGGTGGTTAATACACTCTTCCCACCCCGGCCGGTCCCATCGTCTCTCCAAAACTACCGGACGAGACAAACGGCCATCGACACTGAGGACGCCGAGATACCGGAAGTGTCGGAGGCCGAACTGGAGGTGGCAATAGACAAAATGAAGAACAAAAAGACTGCTCCCGGACCTGATGGGGTCCACGGGAGAGTTCTAGGTTTAGCTTTGCAACTCGGACTTCACAACCAGTACCGCAGTCTAGTGACAAAATGTTTAAGGAGGGGAGAATTCCCCGCGGCATGGAAGATCGGGAAGTTGGTGTTACTCCGTAAGGACAACAAACCGGTCGACTCGCCTGCGGGGTACAGACCGATTGTACTCTTGAATGAGGCGGGCAAGCTGTTTGAGCGCGTCATTGCGTCGCGCCTAAATCGTCACTTAACATCCGTGGGGCCGGACCTGTCGGAATGCCAGTTCGGCTTCCGCCAGGGACGGTCCACGATCGACGCACTTGCCCGTCTCAGGGACATCTCGGAGAGGACAGTGGCGGAGGGCGGGGTGGTGTTGGCAATTTCGCTTGATATTGCGAACGCCTTCAACACCCTGCCCTGGGACGCCATTCTTGATGGTCTGACGTACCACAACGTCCCATCGTACTTGAAGGCCATCGTCGCTGAGTACCTACAACAGCGGCAGATTCTTTATCCAGGGAGAGACGGGTGGCTGAGTCACGGCGTTGCTTGCGGTGTTCCGCAGGGGTCGGTTCTAGGCCCACTCCTGTGGAACATCGGATACGACAAGATATTGCGAGGGGTGTTGATCCGCGGTGTGCAGGTTATATGCTACGCGGACGACACCCTGGTCGTAGCGTCGGGGAGTGACTACAGGGAGGCTTCACTAAGAGCAACCGCCGGGGTTTCCCAGGTGGTGGCCCGCATTCGCAACTTGGGGCTGCGGGTTGCCCTGGACAAATCTCAGGCGATGGCGTTTTATGGGCATCGGAGAGCTCCACCCGAAGGAGCAAATATAATGGTGGGAGGAACTCCAATCGTTTTAGGGAAGGAGCTGAAGTACTTGGGGCTCCTATTGGACCCCAAGTGGAACTTTAAGGGCCACTTCACCGCCCTGGCTCCCAAGCTCACCGCAACAGCCATGGCACTGAGCCGCATAATGCCCAATCTCGGCGGGCCCAGCGGCTCATGCCGGAAGCTGTTCGCGGGAGTTGTTCGGGCGAAGGCCACGTATGGCTGCCCAATTTGGGCCAACGACCAAGGCCTGTCGGAATTGAACAAAGCGACGCTGAGGAGGGCGCAGCGCATCTCCTCGAACAGGGTGGCGAGGGCATACCGCACCGCATCATTCGATGCAGTCAGCGTGATAGCCGGAACGCCCCCCTGGTACTACGAGGCGCTCTCTTTGGCGGACGTTTACTGGAAGAGGGCTCGGGCAAGAAGTGCCGGGGAGGAGCCAACTTCAGCAGAAGTCAAAGGATGGCGGGAAGAGGGCCGCGAGGCAACTTTACTCAGGTGGCAACAAGACCTGGCCACCACCCGCGTTGGGAGAAGAACTGTGGAGGCGATACTCCCAGTTCTCAAGGAATGGATTGAGCGGAAAGGGGGACCACTCACGTTCCGCCTTGTGCAGCTGCTGACCGGCCACGGCTGTTTCGGCGGCTATCTGCACAAGGTGGCGCGACGGGAGGCCACTCCCAACTGCCTACATTGCGGGGCTGCAGTCGACAGCCCCGAACATGTTCTGTCAAGCTGTCCGGCGTGGGACTCCGAGAGGGGGACCATGCTGGCAGCTTATAATACCGGATTGACTATATCACTCCCGAACCTGGTCGAGGGGATGGTTCGGGGTGACGACTGCCGCCGCCGTTGGCGAGCGTTTCAGACATTCGCCGAGGCGGTCATGGCAACAAAGGAGGAGATAGAGCGGGCCCGGGAGATAGACCCCGCGGCTCCGCCACTTAGGAGAAAGCGGACCGGGCGACGCCGTCGCGATTTCTTGCGGCGGGTCTAACCCGAGTCTGCAGCTAGTCAATACTTTTATTTATTGTATTTTCTAATTAGGTGTGTAAATATATATAATTGTTGTCTTTTGTTTTTGTAAATAATTGTTCTTTTATATATGTTGTTGTTTTTGTTATTGTTGTTTTCTGTAAATAAAAAAAAAAAAAAAGGCGAAGATGTGTCGTTAAGGGGTGTGGAGTTTGTTTAATCATTTGTTTAGCAGTCACCGCACTCCTTCGCCACGTTGTAAATATTGTAAATATGTTAGGAGAACTGCGCGTGCTTTTACACACGCGCATAGGTGAGCCGCGCGCTTTCGCGCCAAGCGGCACGCGCGAGGAGAGGTTGGACAGAGGCCGCAAGGCTTAACGCCATACCTCGCCTCATAAGCGCAAGGAAGGGGCCCTGGAGTTTTAGTGGGTATTGGGGAACGACTTTACCCGACCCCCACACTCCCCGCACCAATTTACCATCTTGCCCCGGTGCGGGGGCCTGTAAATGGGTTTCTCCAGGTTAAAAAAAAAAAAAAAAAAAAAAGGTTAGGTTCCCCCCCACCGCAGATGTCCATTCCTGCGGCCCCAAGGCTTGTCGTGCCGGGGGGGCCCGAACCGCCGAGTTTCAGGACTTTTCTAGGGGCGGTTTATGGTACAATCGTCCCTATTTCTGTCTTATAACTCGGTGGTCGCGAATTGGGAGGGCGAGGGTTGCCGGTCCATCCATTTTGGATGCGCCGGTAAGACTCGCCTTTAAGTTTCACACCTCTTATTCAGTGATCGGCGTCGCTCGATAGGTCGGTGGTGAAAGTGGAGAAGGGTTTTTGCCCGCTGTACTATTGTACATAAGTTTGTTGCCCTATTGGGCGCGTATCTTCAATACGCTCAGGTGACGGCTTTACAGCCTTCGCTGCGCGGCGGGCCGGCGGCAGCGAGTTGCTGCTGCTGGTTAGGAGTTTCGGCTCCCCGTCGGGCGACCTGTTAACCGATGCGATTGTCGTGGATCATGTCTCGCGGATCGTATCGGACCAGGGGGCTCGCCTTAACCGGCCGGCCCAAGTGGAAGGAAAACCACAATAAAAAACCCTGAATGTGCATGCGCTGGGGCGCCCTTAGGGCCTCGCGCGGCGCTGCACCCCCGCTCTCCCGCAGGGGGAGTGGGTGTTCGGCCAGTATGTCGGACCGCTAGCGGCCAACCCGCGGACAACACCCGCCGTCCACGGTGTACTAGGGTTACCCGGGTGCAGGGGTCTCCGCCCGGGTGGACTTTCTATATCCCCCATTAATTTGTGAAAAAGGCATTCCATTCCTTCGGGTGTGGGTGTCGGGGCTAACCACCTTCGTTCATTCGTTTGTGCGAAGCCCCAACCCTTGATGTATGATGGAGTCGAAAAATAAATACCTAAAAGACGTAAGGGAGGAGTTAGTTGTAAGTAAGAGAGAGTTGAGAGTGCGGGTCGAGCGAACGCCGACGCCGATCCCCACCCTCGGAGATGCAAACGTTTCGGGCCGATCAAAGGCCGTGGAAACGTTGTCAGACTCGGACGATGGATCGATGGTCAGTGTACCATCTGACGCATCGATTCACCTGTCCGGGTATGGAAGTTGCGAGTCCAGGGACGCGCAAATAAACCGCTTCTGGCGGGAGCGGAGATTGAAGAGAACTAGGTCTTCCGAAGAAGAGGGTAGTTCCACCGATACCCCTTCTAAGGCAACGAAAAAGATAGAGAGGAGAGGTCGTCCGCCCACAACGGGTGACTATGTCGGATTGGCGGCAGCCAAGAAGGCCTATCTCAAGGCACAGCGTGAAGAGTTGGAGGCGCGCGCGGAAGCGGAGCTTTTAGCTTCGGTCTCGGAGGCTCGTAGAACCAGGGCCTCCTCAGTCGTGTCCTCTATGGAAATGGAAATAGGTGCAGAAGCGGAGGTTCCTGTGGACACCGCGTACACCATGCAATCGAGGATAGAGAAAAGCCTCGGAATAATTGAAGGAGTAGCGAAGGGCTCGTCTAATTTAAAAGGGACGTTCGTTAAGGCCCTAAAAGATGCCAGTACGGCAATTCGGGAAGACGTCGGCTCAATCATGCGACGCACTATTAATGACGAAACGCGCACTCTAAGAGCGCAAAACGCCAAGCTTCAGGCTGAAGTGGAGGAGTTGAAGAAGAAAATGGAGGAAGTACAGGCCTCCCAGCAGCCCGCGAACAGAGAAGACCTCGAAGCGAGCCTGCTGCGGACACTAGGCGACAAAATGAACGCCCGCTTCGAGGGGCTGGAGCCGCGTCTCTTGCCTGAGCAGCGACTTCGTCCCCCCTTAGCGGCGGACAAAAAGATCATCAAGGAGAAAGAAAGGATGGCAAATAAAAAAGTGTCCAACTTACCGGTGTCCTCGGCTCCCGTCGTTGCTGCTTCGGCGGCTTCCGCGGCACTCGAGGATCCCGTGGTTCTGGTCGAGGCGGGTTCTGGTCCTGCAAAAGAAAGGAAAGTTAGGAATAAAAACAAGAAGAAAAAGGGTGAGAAAGCACCGGGAGGCGGCGGGAACGCTAAAGCGGCTATTGCCGCTGCGCGCCCGCTGCCCCCCGCTGCCCCCACAAAGGCAGGCCCCCCTTCGCGGCCGCCCAACCCTGACGCGGAAGAGAGCGGATGGGTCAGGGTGACCAAGAAGGGACGCCCGAATGCGCAGAAGGCGCCTCTAAATAAGGAAACACTCCCTACCAAATCAAGCGGGTTCCAGGCCCGTGATAGGGAAAGGAGAGAGAAGGGAGCGAGCTCACGCTCAAGGGCCCCCGCAAAGGCTTCCAAGTCGGTGCGACCCAAGCCCAAGCTGAAGACGCCTCGGACTGCGGCCGTCGTCCTAACGATCCCACAGAACGGCGAGGGCAAGGGTCTCTCTTACGCGGAGGCCATCAAGGAAGCAAGGGCAAAGATCGACCTAAAAGAAATAGGCATCGAGTCGGTGAAATTTCGACGCGCGGTCACCGGGGCCACTATTATTCAAATTCCCGGGGCCGAGGGTGATCCCAAAGCGAACGCGCTAGCCGCCAAGCTGAGGGACATCTATGGAGAGAGAGAGGTCAAGGTCTCTACGCCCGTCCGATCCACTGACATCCGGGTGGCGGGCCTAGACGACTCGGTCACCTCGGCCGAAGTTAAGGAGGCGATCGTGGCCAAGTCTGGCTGTTCGGCGGATCAAGTCCGTGTAGGAGAAATGCGTGCTGACTGGTCTGGGATGTACGCAGTGTGGGCTCAGGTGCCTGTCACAGCCGCCAAGAAAGTCATGGAGGGGAAATTCCTTATCGGCTGGGTGGCTGCGAAGATAACGTTGTCGGGGCCTAGGGGGCTGCAGTGCTACCGCTGCCTCCAAAAGGGCCATGTAGCCAGCCGGTGCACTGCGGAAAACGATCGCAGCCGGCTCTGCTTCCGATGTGGTCAGTCGGATCATAAAGCGGCCTCCTGCACCGCCAAGCCGCATTGCGCTGTGTGCGCGGCGGCGGGCAGGAAGGCCGATCACAAGCTGGGAGGGAAAAGTTGTTCGGCCCCCAGCGTTAAAGTGTCTAGAAGGATGGCGGCTAAGAAAGCCAGCAACAATGTTCCACAGCCGGACGTGGAAATGGAGGAGACTGCAGAGATCGTGGGACCACAATTGTAATGGCCCTACGATTCCTGCAGTGCAACTTAAACCACTGCGCCAGAGCCCAGGACTTATTGGTCCAAAGCCTGGCGCAGTGGTCCATCGATGTCGGAATAGTGTCGGAACCATATCTGATCCCGGAAAGAACCGAATGGATTGGTGATAGGGACAATTTAGTCGCAGTTGTCGTCCCTTCCAGGACTAACTCCTTGCTCACTCTGCCAACATCCTTGAGGGGCAACGGTTGTGTGGCGATAAAATTGGGAAGAGTTGCGGTAGTCGCGGTCTATTTTTCGCCCAACAGGACTATCGCAGACTTTGAAAGTTACCTTCTAGAGGTGAGCACTCTGATAAGATGGTGCAGCCCATTGGAGGTGCTGGTCGCTGGCGACCTCAATGCCAAGTCTACGGCATGGGGGTCCCCAGTGACTGACGCGCGGGGCGACGTCGTATTGGAGTGGCTGTCAGAGGTCGACATGGTCCCGCTCAACAGGGGGTCGGCCTTTACGTGCATAAGGGAGCAGGGCGGGTCGGTCATCGACGTGACTTTTGCGTCCCCCGCCCTCGCTCAACGCGCTCAGGATTGGGAGGTGTTGACAGGGGTGGAGACGCTTTCGGATCATCTTTATATTCGATTCGGTCTCCGCCCCTCGTCGTCGTCGTCGGCAACTTCTGCCCAGATGCGCCCCCCGGAAGAGATTGGCCCAAGGTGGGCGTTGAGGTCGCTTGACAAAGATGTGTTAGAGGTTGCCACAATTGTCAACACTTGGTGCTCCGTCGCTCAAGACCTATCGATCGGAGAAGAGGCGGCTCGGCTCGGGGAGACTCTGGTGTCCATCTTGGACGCATCGATGTCTAGATCCCGGCCGATGCCGCCCAAGACCTGCACCTATTGGTGGAGTAGCGAGCTCGCCCAACTGCGGGCAAACTGCGTAGCGGCTCGACACCAACTGAGCCGCTACAGAAGAAGACGTTCGGCTATACACGGAGGTGACGAAGAAAGACGTCTAAAAGCCTTATACAATGAGGCTAAGAGAGCTCTGAAAACAGAGATAGGAGAGGCAAAGGAAAGGGGGTGGGGTGAACTCCTGAACACCCTGGAGTCCGACCCCTGGGGGCGTCCCTATAAACTGGTCATGTCCAGGTTGCGTCCCTGGGCCCCACCTCTCACCGCCGGGATGGAACCGGCACTTCTTTCGACCGTGGTGTCGACCCTATTCCCTCCCCGGCCGGTTCCTTTGTCCTCTCAAAATAACCGGATTGGACACGAGACTGACGACGCTGAGGGCGCCGAGATCCCTGAAGTGTCGGAAGCCGAATTAGAGGTCGCTTTGGAGAGGATGCAGAGCAAAAAGACTGCTCCCGGTCCCGATGGAGTCCACGGGAAAGCTCTTGCTCTCGCATTAAAACACGGATTATTCGACCAGTTCCAAAATCTGTTCAGCAGGTGTTTAATTAGTGGAGAATTTCCTTCGATCTGGAAAGTAGGAAAACTGGTCTTACTTCGGAAAGAGAACAAGCCTGTTGACTCGCCGGCGGGTTACAGGCCGATAGTGCTTCTAAATGAGTCGGGCAAGCTACTCGAACGCATCATTGCCACAAGGATCACGCGTCATTTAACATCCATAGGGCCGGACCTGTCGGACTGCCAGTTCGGCTTTCGACGGGGACGGTCCACGATTGACGCCCTTGCCCGACTTAGGGACATTTCGGACAGGACGACGTCGAAGGGCGGGGTAGTTTTGGCAATATCTTTGGATATTGCAAATGCCTTCAATACCCTGCCCTGGGACGCAATTTTAGATGGCCTGACGTTTCACAACGTCCCCACATATCTGAGGGTCATAGTCGCTGAATACCTGCGCAATCGGCAGATCATATTCCCAGGAAGGAATAGTTGGAGCAGTCACGACGTTGCATGCGGTGTTCCACAGGGGTCGGTTCTAGGCCCTCTCCTGTGGAACATCGGTTACGACCGGGTTCTAAGGGGGGCAATGATCCGAGGCGTACACACCATCTGTTACGCTGACGACACGCTCGTGGTGGCAACTGGCGACACATACCGAGAGGCAGCACTCAAGGCGACCGCAGGAGTCGCTCAGGTGGTCGCCCGCATACGTAACTTGGGGTTGCGTGTCGCCTTAGAAAAATCGGAAGCAATCGCCTTTTACGGGCACAAAAGGGCACCACCAGAAGGGTCCACCATAATGGTTGGAGGTGTTCCCATAATTGTAGGAAAGGAGCTGAAATACTTGGGGCTCCTATTGGACCCCAAGTGGAATTTCAAGGGCCATTTCACCGCCCTGGCTCCCAAGCTCACCGCAACGGCCATGGCATTGAGTCGTATTATGCCTAATCTCGGCGGGCCCAGCGGCTCATGCCGGAAGCTGTTCGCGGGAGTCGTTCGGTCGAAGGCCACATACGGCTGCCCAATCTGGGCCAATGACCAAGGCCTCACAGAAGTAAACAAGGCGTCGCTGAGGAGAGCGCAGCGCATCTCCTCTAATAGGGTGGCGAGGGCATACCGCACCGCGTCGTTCGATGCGGTTAGCGTGATAGCCGGGACGCCCCCTTGGTACTACGAGGCGCTCTCCTTGGCCGACGTGTACTGGAAGAGGGCTCAGGCTAGAAGTGAAGGGGACGAGCCAACACCGGATGTGATTAGAAGATGGCGTGGGGAAGGCCGCGAGGCAACTCTTCGTATGTGGCACGACGATCTGGCCACAACACGCGTTGGACGACGGACTGTGGAGGCGATACTCCCAGTCCTTAAGGATTGGATGGAGCGGAAAGGGGGGTCACTGACGTTCCGCCTCGTGCAGCTGCTGACCGGCCACGGCTGTTTCGGCGGGTATCTGCACAAGGTGGCGCGTCGTGAGGCCACCCCCAACTGCCTACACTGCGGGGCTGCAACCGACAGCCCCGAACATGTTCTTTCAGACTGTCCGGCGTGGAACTCCGAGAGGGGGACCATGCTGGCAGTCTTTAACCCCGGATTGACCATAACGCTTCCGAACCTGGTCGAGGGGATGGTTCGAGGCGATGACAGTCGCTGCCGTTGGCGGGCGGTACAAACGTTTGCCGAGGCAGTGATGTCGTCTAAAGAGGAAGTAGAGCGGGCTCGGGAAATAGACCCCGAGGCCCCGCCTATTAGGAGAAAGCGGACCGGGCGACGCCGTCGCGACTTCTTGCGGCGGGTCTAACCCGTGTCCTGCTGTTTGTTAATACTTTTGTACATAAATCGTATTTTCATTATTGGTGTATATATATATATTTGTTGTCTTTGTTTTCGTTGTGTAAATATTTGTTGACTTATATATATGTGTTATTGTTGTTCTGTAAATATGTAAAATAAACTAGGCGAAGAGGTGCCGCTAAGGGTGTGGTAGTTGTTCATCATCATTTGTATTGGCAGTCACCGCACTTCTTCGCTGCACTTTGTTTTTGTAAATAAATGTAAATTAATAAAAATAGGAGAATTGCGCGTGCCTTATACACACGCGCATAGCAGAGCCGCGCGCACTCGCAATGCGCTACGCGGCAACACGCACGGCGACGGCATGGTCAGAGCTGCGAAGCCGAAACATGCCTAGCCGGACTCAGCGTGGATGAAGGGGCCCTGGAGTTTTAGTGGGTATTGGGGAACGACTTTACCCGACCCCCACACTCCCCGCACCACTTTACCATCTTGCCCCGGTGCGGGGGCCTGTAAATGGGTTTCTCCAGGTAAAAAAAAAAAAAAAAAAAAAGGTTAGGTTAGGTTCCCGTCCGCGAGTTGCTGCTGCTGGTTAGGAGTTTCGGCTCCCCGTCGGGCGACCTGTTAACCGATACGGTTGTCGTGGATCATGTCTCGCGGATCGTATCGGACCAGGGGGCTCGCCTTAACCGGCCGGCCCAAGTGGAAGGAAAACCACAATAAAAAACCCTGAATGTGCATGCGCTGGGGCGCCCTTAGGGCCTCGCGCGGCGCTGCACCCCCGCTCTCCCGCAGGGGGAGTGGGTGTTCGGCCAGTATGTCGGACCGCTAGCGGCCAACCCGCGGACAACACCCGCCGTCTGCGGCGTATTAGGGTTACCCGGGTGCAGGGGTCTCCGCCCGGGTGGACTTTCTATATCCCCCATTAATTTGTGAAAAAGGCATTCCATTCCTTCGGGTGTGGGTGTCGGGGCTAACCACCTTCGTTCATTCGTTTGTGCGAAGCCCCAAAACCTTGATGATGATGGAGTACAACATTAATAAAAATTCAAATGACGCAAGGGAGGAGCTAGGTTTAAGTATGAAGAGAGAGTTGAGAGTGCGGGTCGAGCGAACGCCGACGCCGATCCCCACCCTCGGAGGAGGAAGCACTGTAAGGGTGCATCGTTTGTCGGACTCGGACAGTGGATCGATGGTCAGCGTGCCATCTGACACATCGATCCACCGAGCCGGGTATGAGAGCGGTGAGTCTGTAGACTTGCCAGCTAGTCGCTTCTGGTCTGAACGGAGGCGCAAAAGAGGGAGACAATCCGACGAGGGTAGTTCTACTGATACCCCGTCGAAATCAACTAAGAAAGTGGAGAGACGAGGCCGCCCGCCTACAACCGGCGAGTACGTCGGTCTCGCTGCGGCCAAACAGGCCTACTTAAAGGCCCAAGAAGGTGAACTGAAGGCCCGCGCCGAAGCCGAACTCTTGGAGTCGGTCGCGGAGGCCCGCAGAACCCGGTCGGCGCTGCCGCTGACGGTTTTGTCAGAGGTGGCCCCGAGCGGGTCTGCCCCTAATGTTGAAGTAAACACGGCAGCCAATGCAGTAAAACGTATTGAGGCTAGCCTCGAAGTCGTGACTAGGGTGGCCAGGGGTTCCTCCAATCTTAAGGGGACCTTTGTGCGCGCTCTCAAAGACGCCGCAGAGGCGATAAAAGATGATACAGCATTTCTAGCGCGGCAGACCCTCTCTGAGGAAACGCGGCAATTGCGCGACGATAACGAGCGCCTTCGTCGAGAGGTTGGGGAGCTCCGGAAGCAGATGGAGGAATTCCAGCTCCAGATGTCGAAGGGGCCCCCTGCACAGGCGCAATCACTGGACCTTGAGGAATTCGAGGCCCGGATCTATCGGAATATGGGCGAGAGAATGAACGCTCGAATAGACGGACTGGAGCCGCGACTCGGCCCAGCGCCGCGACTTCGTCCACCTTTAGCAGCGGACAATAGGAGAATAGAGAAGGAGAAGGAGAAGGAGAAGAGGAAGGAAAACAGGAATGGAAAACCTTACTCACCGGAGGCGTCGGCTCCCGTCGTTGCTGCTTCGGCGGCTCCGCTGGCACTCGATGTCCCCGAGGTCTCGCTCGCAGCAGGTTCTGCTCCTGCAACCAAAGGAAAGAATAAGAAGAAGAAGAAAACGAACAAGAAAGCACCGGGAGACGGTGGGAACGCCAAGACGGCTATTGCCGCCGCGCGCCCGCCGGCCCCCGCTGCCCCTCCTAAAACAGGTCTCCCTTCACGGCCACCCAACCCTGACGCGGAAGAGAGCGGATGGGTCAGGGTGACCAAGAAGGGACGCCCAAATGCGCAGAAGGCGCCTTTAAACAAGGACACACTCCCTACAAAGTCAAGCGGGTTCCAGGCCCGGGATAGGGAAAGGAAGGAGAAGGGAGCGAACTCACGCTCAAGGGCGCCCGCAAAGGCTTCCAAGCCGGCGCGACCCAAGCCCAAGCTGAAGACGCCTCGGACTGCGGCCGTCGTCCTGACGATTCCTCAGAACAGCGAGGGCAAGGGCCCCTCTTACGCGGAGGTAATTAAGGAAGCGAGGACGAAGATCGACCTAAAGGAAATAGGCATCGAGTCAGTAAAATTCCGACGCGCGGTCACTGGGGCCACTATTATCCAGATCCCCGGGGCCGAGGGTGATCCCAAAGCGAACGCGCTAGCCGCCAAACTGAGGGACATCTACGGAGAGAGAGATATCAAGGTCTCTACGCCCGTCCGATCCACTGACATCCGGGTGGCGGGCCTAGACGACTCGGTCACCTCGGCCGAAGTTAAGGAGGCGATCGTGGCCAAGTCTGGCTGTTCGGCGGATCAAGTCCGAGTAGGAGAAATGCGTGCTGACTGGTCGGGGATGTTCGCAGTGTGGGCTCAGGTGCCCGTCACAGCCGCCAAGAAAGTGATGGAGGGGAAATTCTTGGTCGGCTGGGTGGCTGCCAAGATAACCTTGTCGGGGCCTAGGGGGCTGCAGTGCTACCGCTGCCTCCAAAAGGGCCATGTGGCCAGCCGGTGCACGGTTGATAAAGACCGAAGCCAGCTGTGCTTCAGGTGTGGCCAGCCAGACCACAAGGCGGCCTCCTGCACCGCCAAGCCGCACTGTGCTGTGTGCGCGGCGGCGGGTAGGAAACCAGATCACAAGCTGGGGGGTAAGAACTGTTCGGCCCCCAGCGTGAAAGTGACACGAAGAATGGCGGCCAGAAAGGCCAGCAGTCAGCCACAACCGGACGTGGAATTGATGGAGACTGAAGGGATCGTGGGACAACAATAGGATGGCCCTACGATTCCTTCAGTCCAACATAAACCACTGCGCCAGAGCCCAAGACTTATTGGTCCAAAGCCTGGCTCAGTGGTCAATCGAAGTAGGTATTGTCGCAGAGCCCTATTTGGTGCCGGACAGGACGGATTGGGTCGGCGACCGAGATAGCTTGGTCGCGGTTGTCGTCCCGTCCAGGGTTGATTCTTCGCTCTATCTTGAAGCATCTGTCAAGGGCAATGGGTGTGTCGCTGTAAAGCTGGGAAGAGTCGCGGTAGTTGCAGTCTATTTTTCGCCCAACAGAACTATCGCAGACTTCGAAAACTATCTTCTCGAGGTGAGCACCCTGGTGAGATGGTGTGGTCCACTAGAGGTGCTGGTTGCTGGGGATCTCAATGCCAAATCCACGGCATGGGGATCCCCAGTGACCGATGCGCGCGGCAACTTGGTCCTTGAGTGGCTCTCGGAGGTTAACATGGTCCCGCTCAACAGGGGGTCGGCCTTCACGTGTGTGAGAGAGCAGGGCGGGTCGGTCATCGACGTGACTTTTGCGTCCCCCGCCCTCGCTCGTCGTGTCCATGGTTGGGAGGTTTTGACAGGGGTGGAGACGCTTTCGGACCATCTTTACATCCGGTTCGGCGTCCGCCCCTCGTCGTCTGTACCTCCAACTCGGACTCGCATCCCGGACGAGATTGGCCCAAAATGGGCCCTAAAAACATTGGATAGGGAGATTCTTGAAGTGGCAACCGTCGTCAATACGTGGTGTTCCGCCACCGATAATTTGTCGATTAGGGAAGAGGTGGTTCGGCTCGGAGAGACTCTGGTGTCCATTTCGGATGCATCGATGTCCAGGTCCCGACCGATGCCGCCTAAGACCAGCACTTATTGGTGGAGCAGCGAGCTCGCCCAACTGCGGGCTAACTGCGTAGCGGCTCGACGACAACTGAGCCGCTACAGGAGAAGACGGTCGGCTGTTCACGGAGGGGATGAGGAGGGTCGGCTGAAGGCCTCATACAATGAAGCCAAGAGGCTCTTGCAAAAAGAAATAGGAGAGGCAAAGGATAGAGGTTGGGATGAACTCCTTAACACCTTGGAGGTTGATCCCTGGGGGCGTCCTTATAAGTTGGTCATGGCCAAACTGCGCCCCTGGGCCCCACCTCTAACCGCCGGGATGGAGCCGTCACTTCTTTCGACCGTTGTGTCGACTCTCTTCCCACCCCGGTCGGGTCCTTTGTCTCTTACTAATGACCGGAATAGACACACGGCCAATGGCACCGAGGACGCCGAGGTCCCCGAAGTGTCAGAGGCCGAAATATCGGTAGCAGTAGAAAAGATGCAGAGTAGGAGGACTGCTCCCGGCCCCGACGGAGTCCACGGAAAGGTCCTCGCTCTCGCTATAACAAACGGATTGTTCGAGCAGTTCAGAAACCTGTTCACCAGGTGCTTAAGAAGCGGAGAGTTTCCTGCGGAGTGGAAGACGGGGAAATTAGTTCTTTTGAGGAAGGAGAATAAGCCTGTCGACTCGCCTGCGGGTTACAGGCCGATAGTGTTGTTGAATGAGTCGGGCAAGCTGCTAGAGCGCGTCATCGCGTCTCGCATCGTTCGTCACCTTTCATCCGTGGGGCCGGACCTGTCGGAATGCCAATTCGGCTTCCGCCGGGGACGGTCCACGATCGACGCTCTTGCCCGACTCAGGGAAATCTCGGATAGGACAACGGCGGAGGGCGGGGTGGTGTTGGCAATTTCGCTGGATATTGCGAACGCCTTCAACACTCTGCCCTGGGACGCCATTCTGGAGGGTTTGGCATTTCATAATGTCCCAACCTACTTAAGGGACATTGTTGCAGAATACCTACGCAACCGCCAAATCCTCTACCCAGGAAGGGACAGGTGGCAAAGTCACGACGTCGCGTGCGGTGTTCCACAGGGGTCGGTTCTGGGCCCACTCCTGTGGGACATCGGCTATGACCGCGTGTTAAGAGGAGCGTTGATCCGAGGCGTAAGTGTCATTTGTTACGCCGACGACACGCTCGTGGTAGCTACAGGAGAAAATTACAGGGAGGCGTCACTCAAAGCAACCGCAGGTGTCGCACAGGTTGTGACCCGCATCCGTAATCTCGGGCTGCGGGTTGCCCTCGAAAAATCCCAAGCAATTGCCTTCTATGGACATAGGAGAGCTCCACCAGAAGGAGCCGCTATCATGGTAGGAGGAGTCCCTATCGTCGTCGGTAAAGAGTTGAAGTACTTGGGGCTCTTATTGGACCCCAAGTGGAATTTTAAGGGCCATTTTAACGCTCTGGCCCCCAAACTCACTGCGACGGCCATGGCATTGAGCCGCATCATGCCCAATCTCGGCGGGCCCAGTGGCTCATGCCGGAAGTTGTTCGCGGGGGTGGTAAGGGCGAAAGCTACATATGGCTGCCCAATTTGGGCCAATGATCGTGGCCTTTCAGAGGCAAATAAGGCGTCGCTGAGAAGAGCGCAGCGCATCTCCTCAAACAGGGTGGCGAGGGCATACCGCACCGCGTCCTTTGACGCGGTCAGCGTGATAGCCGGAACGCCCCCTTGGTATCACGAGGCGCTCTCCTTGGCGGACGTCTACTGGAAGAGGGCTCGGGCCAGAAGGGCCGGGGAAGAGCCAACTACAGAAGAAATCAAGCGATGGCGGGAAGAGGGCCGCGAGGCCACGCTAATCAGGTGGCAAGAAGACCTGGCCACCACCCGCGTTGGAAGAAGGACTGTGGAGGCGATACTCCCAGTCCTTAAGGAGTGGATTGAGCGGAAGGGGGGGTCACTTACGTTCCGCCTTGTGCAGCTGCTGACCGGCCACGGCTGTTTCGGCGGCTATCTGCACAAGGTGGCGCGTCGTGAGGCCACTCCCAACTGCCTACATTGCGGGGCTGCAATCGACAGCCCCGAACATATTCTGTCAGACTGTCCGGCGTGGAACTCCGAGAGGGGGACCATGCTGGCAGTCTTTAATCCCGGATTCGTCATTTCGCTCCCGGACCTGGTCGAGGGGATGGTCCGGGGCGATGATAGTCGCCGTCGCTGGCGGGCGGTACAAACGTTCGCCGAGGCGGTGATCTCATCTAAAGAGGAGATAGAGCGGGCCCGGGAGATAGACCCCGAGGCCCCGCCATTAAGGAGAAAGCGGACCGGGCGACGCCGTCGCGATTTCTTGCGGCGGGTCTAACCCGTGTCCTGCTGTTGTAAAATACTTGTGTATATAGATCGTGTATTTTTCAAATAGGTGTGTAAATATATATGGGTCTTTTGTGATTTTGTATGTATATAATTTTGTGTATTGTTTTGTTTGTAAATATATTGTTGTGTTGTAAATATAATTCTGCAAACAAGTAGGCGAAGAAGTGCCGTGAAGGGTGTGGTAGTTGTCGTAGTGATTTATTATAGCAGTTTCCGCATTCCTTCGCCGCACTTTGTTTTGTAAATAATAATTGTAAATATAAATAGGTGAAATGCGCGTGTCTCTTATACACGCGCATAGCAGAGCCGCGCGCACTTGCAATGCGCCACGCGGCAACACGCAGGCGACGGCACGGCTAAAAGCTGCGAAGCCGACACCGTGCCCAGCCGACTCAGCGTGAATGAAGGGGCCCTGGAGTTTTAGTGGGTATTGGGGAACGACTTTACCCGACCCCCACACTCCCCGCACCACTTTACCATCTTGCCCCGGTGCGGGGGCCTGTAAATGGGTTTCTCCAGGAAAAAAAAAAAAAAAAAAAAAAAAAAAAAAGGTTCCCCCCCCCCCCCCCCCACCGCAGATGGTCATTCCTGCGGTTCCCTGGGCTTGTCGTGCCGGGGGGGCTCAGTAGCCGGCGATGCGTTAGTTTTTGGTGTCTAGGTTGTCTGTGGACTAGGTCATCGATACTTTCAGCGCGCCGGTGAAGCGAACAGGGAGTTCGGCTTCCGAAGACGACACGGGAGCCGGACAATGGAGACGGCTGACGGGCCGAACGCGTTCTCAAACGCGAATTGGAGAGGTTTCTTAACCAGCGGCTGCTTTGCAGCGTAGTATGGTGGTGTGTACATCACGGCTGTAGCGGTTGTGGTAGTACCGCGGCGCGGCGGGCCGCGGCGGCGAGATGTCGTCGTCGGTTAGGGGTCTATTGCAGACCCCCCGTCGGGCAAACCTGTTACCCTTTGTGATTGTCGTGGACATGTCTCGCGGATCGCATTGGGCCAGGGGGCTCGCCTTAATCGGCCGGCCCAAGTGGACGGAAAACCACACTAAAAAACCCTCAATGTGCATGCGCTGGGGTGCCCTTAGGGGCCTCGCGTGGCGCTGCACCCCCGCTCTCCCGCAGGGTGAGTGGGTTGTCCGGAGAGTTTTTCGGGCCGCTAGCGGCCAACCCCTGGATACCACCCAACCTCCAGGCGGTATTTGGGTTACCCGGGCGCGGGGTCTCCGCTCGGGTGGACGATTTATTTCCCCCATTTTGTCTTACGTGGCTCCTCATACTCAGGAGTGGGGAGCCACACCCCCTTGTATGAAAAATGAACCAAAACAAAAACAAATTAAAATTAAAAGTAGAAGTTGGGAAGGAGAGTAGTATAGATAGGGAGCTGCGGGTGGTGCTGGATCGAACTCCGACCCCGGTACCATCCTCAGCGGTTGAAGGCGCGGTGGCGCGGTTGTCCGACTCGGACTCGTCGATGGTTAGTGTGTCGTCCACAGCCTCGGCGAGCCGATTCGGATCAGTGGAGTCTTTGGACGGAGCAAATCCGAATCGATTCTGGGAGTACAGACCCGGATCCAAACGAGGAAGAGAGAGCGAGAGCGGGGGTAGTTCCACAGACACCCCCGTCTCCGCAGAGCGAAAAAGGAAAGGGCGAGGCCGACCGCCGACTACCGGCGAGTATGTAGGTCTTGCAGCAGCTAAACAAATTTATTTGAAAAGCAAAGAGGACGAACTTAAGGCCCGCGCCGAGGCTGAATTATTGGAATCGGTCGCAGAGGCCCGCAGAACCCGGTCGGCGCTGTCGCTGACGCTTGAGTCAGAGGCGGCCCCGAACGGGTCTGCCATCAACCCCGGAAGAGACACGACAGCCGTGGTGCTGAAACGAATGGAGGCAAGCCTCGAAATTGTGAACAAGGTGGCCAAGGGTTCCTCTAATTTGAAGGGGACCTTTGTGCGCGCCCTCAAGGACGCTGCCAAAGCGTTAAAAGAAGACTCCTTAGTGCTCGCACAACAGACCCTCTCAGAGGAAACGCGGGTGCTAAGAGAGGAGAACGAGCGTCTTCGCCAGCAAATAGGGGAGCTCCAAGGGCAGATGAAGGAGCTCCAACTCCAGATGCCGAAGGGGCCCCCGGCACAGACGCAACTACCGGACATGGAGGAATGGGAGGCCCGGATTTACAGCAATATCGGTGCCCGAATGAACGCTCGCTTCGAGGGGCTGGAGCCGCGGCTCATGCCCGCGCCGCGACTCCGTCCCCCACTAGCGGCGGACAAGAAGAGTAAAAGTAAGGAGAAAATAACAAAGAGTGCAGACTTACCAACTCCCGTGGTCCACGCACTGCCCCCGGATGCCGCTCTCGCGGCGCCCATGGAGGAAGAAATGGAGACAGGTAACTTCCCGGAATCTGAAAAGGAAAACAGAGTTAGTAAACAGAAGAAGAAAAAACAGGAGAAGACAGCGGGGAAGAATAAGGGGACGACCACAGTGGCTCCGTCCACTTCTAAAATCGTTCGCTCATCCGTCTCAGCTGACTCCTCCCGAAAAAATCCCCCCTCTCGCCCGCCAAACCCAGAGGCGGAAGAAAGCGCCTGGCTAAAGGTGGGAAAGAAGGGGCGTGTACAGAAAGAGAAGGCGCAACCTAAAGCGCTCCCAACCAGGTCGAGGGCGCTTCAGGCGCAAGACCAGAATAAGAAAAGGAAGAAAAGGGGCCGAAAAGGAACAAACAAGGTTCCAACTCTCAAGGTGCCCCGTTCCTCAGCGGTTTCAATAACGCTGTCTAAGGAGGCAGAGGAGAAGGGGCTGACCTATGCCGCGGTCATGAGGGAAGCCAAGTCAAAGGTTGACCTCAACGGCTTGGGCATAGAGTCGGTCAAATTCCGCCGGGGTGTCACCGGGGCTGCGATCCTGCAGATCCCCGGGACTGGCAAGGACGAAGTCGCAGATACCCTCGCAAGGAAATTACAGGAAGCACTGAGTGGGGATGGAATCAAAATAGCCAGACCCTACAGGTCCACGAGCGTCCGGATCTCCGGTCTGGACGACTCCGTGACGGCGGAAGATGTGAAGAGTGCCGTTTCCTCAAAAGGAGAATGTCCGGCGGATCAAGTTCGTGTAAGCGGCGTCCGACCGGACAGGAGTGGACTGTTTTCGGCAATGTTAACCTGCCCAGTGGAGGCTGCCAAAAAACTAACACAAGGGAGGATGCTCATTGGCTGGGTGGTGGCGCGCGTCACAATCCAGAAACCTCGAGACTTGAGATGCTATAGATGTCTCGAAGGAGGCCACGTCGCGAGCCGCTGCTCGGCCGAGGACCGCAGCCAGTTGTGTCTACGCTGTGGGAAGCCGGGACACAAAGCAGCCGACTGCCAAGATAAACCCCAGTGTAGCGTCTGTGCTGCACTTGGCAAGAAATCTGAGCACCGTCTGGGAGGCCCATCTTGTACGGCCCCCACAAAACGGGTACCTAGAAGAGTGCCGCCAACCAAGGCACCCCCCCAACCAAGCGGGGATCTCATGGAGACGGAGGAAATAACAGCAGATTAGGATGGCCTTAAATATCCTCCAATCTAACCTCAACCACTGCGCCAGAGCTCAGGATCTTTACAACCAGAGTCTGGCGCAGTGGTCCATCAACATAGGTATAGTAGCGGAGCCTTATTGGATACCCGACGGAGGCAACTGGGTTGGCGATAGTGATGGGTTGGTGGCTATCGTCGTCTCGTCGAGCGTTGACGCGCCGCTCAGCTTCCAAGCGACGCGGCGCGGCAACGGTTGTGTTGCCGCCAAATTGAATGAACTGGCCGTGATTGGGGTGTACTTCTCCCCCAACCGGCCCCTACCGGATTTTGAAGAATTCCTTTCGGACCTTAGATCTCTAGTCCAATGGTGTGGTCCGCTCAACGTGTTGGTGGCGGGGGACCTCAACGCCAAATCCACGGCGTGGGGGTCCCCGGCCACTGACGCTCGGGGTGATGCTGTGCTAGAATGGCTCGCCGAAGTCGACATGGTCCCTGTCAACAGAGGATCAGTCCATACCTGCGTCAGGGAGCAGGGCGGGTCGGTCGTTGACGTCACCTTCACGACGCCCGCCCTTGCTCAACGCATTCGGGATTGGAGAGTGGTGACAGGGGTGGAGACGCTCTCTGATCATCGGTATATCCGATACAGCGTCCGCCCCTTGTCATCGGTGCCTTCTGTCCCGGAGCGTACCCCGGACGAAATTGGCCCCAAATGGGCGTTGAAGTCTTTGGACAGAGACGCCCTGGAGGTGGCCACAATCATCAGTGCGTGGTGCTCTACCACCAACGCACGCTCAATTAACGAAGAGATGGCCTGGTTCGAAGAGGCGTTCAATAACATCTCGGACGCCTCGATGGCCAGGTCGCGCCCGATGCCACCACGAGATAGGGTACACTGGTGGAGCGCGGAGTTAGGAAGGCTCCGTAAGGCGTGCTCTGCAGCGCGACGACGCTTACGAAGATACCGCCGAAGGCGTCAGGCAGTCTACGGTGGGGAAGAGGAGATCAGACTTAGAGCAGAACACCAGCTCGCCAAGAAGACCCTCAAAAAGGCGATAGGTGAAGCGAAGGAGCGGGCGTGGGAAGAGTTCCTCAACACCCTGGAACTCGATCCCTGGGGACGGCCGTACAAGGCTGTCATGGCCAAACTCCGTCCCTGGGCCCCGCCCGTAACGGCTGGGATGGAGCCGTCGCTGCTTACAACAGTCGTGGCGACTCTGTTCCCCCCTTCGTCGACCCCTTCAGCTCAACTACAGGAACTGACATCGAGACCCACTGATGACGTCGAAGTTCCTGAGGTCACTGAATCCGAACTAGACGTAGCAGTAGACAGGCTGACCAGTAAGAAGACCGCCCCGGGACCAGACGGTCTCCACGGGAAAGTTCTCGCCTTGGCTCTGCAAAATGGGCTTGGGGAAAAGTTTAGGGCTCTTCTTTCCAATTGTCTAAGGAGTAGCAGGTTTCCCAAAGGATGGAAGACCGGACGATTGGTCTTACTCCGGAAGGAGGGGAAGCCAGCGGAGTCGCCCTCCGGGTACAGGCCAATCGTCCTTCTCAACGAGGCGGGCAAACTTTTCGAGCGCATAATATCCATGCGCATAACGCGTCTCTTAACATCTGTCGGGCCGGACCTGTCGGACTGCCAATATGGCTTCCGGCAGAGAAGGTCCACAATCGACGCCATTGCCCGCCTCAGAGAGATTTCGGAAGAGACTACGTCAAAGGGTGGGGTGGTGATTGCGGTGTCGCTCGACATCTCGAACGCATTCAACACCCTGCCCTGGGATGCCATAATTAGCGGCCTCACTCATCACCGAGTGCCGCCTTATTTAATTAAGATCATTGCCGATTACCTACATAGTCGGCAAATTGTTTATCCCGGAAGGGATCGTTGGGAGAGACATGAAGTGAGATGCGGTGTTCCACAGGGGTCGGTTCTAGGCCCACTCCTGTGGAACATCGGATACGACAAAATACTGCGGGGGGTGTTGATCCGTGGCGTGCAACTTATCTGCTACGCGGACGACACCCTCGTAGTAGCATCCGGCAGTGATTTTCGGGAGGCGTCTCTTATAGCAACAGCGGGAGTAGCGCAAGTGGTGGCTCGCATCCGCAATTTAGGACTGCGAGTCGCCCTCGATAAATCTGAGGCGATGGCCTTTCATGGCCCGCGCAGGCCCCCACCAACGGGCGCGCAAATTGTCGTAGGAGGAGTGCCCATTGGGATCGGGACTCGGCTTAAGTATTTGGGCCTTGTACTCGACCCCAAATGGAGCTTCAAGGCGCACTTTACTGCGTTGGCGCCTAAATTGACAGCAACGGCCGCGGCACTGAGCCGCATCATGCCCAACATAGGGGGGCCACGCGACTCGTGTCGACGGCTCTTCGCAGGTGTTGTCCGGGCGAAGGCCCTATATGGTTGCCCAATCTGGGCCAATGATATAGGGCTCAATAATACGAATAAGGCGGTGCTTAGGCGGTCGCAGCGGCTCACCTCGATCAGGGTGGCGCGGGCGTACCGCACTGCGTCTTTCGACGCGGTGTGTGTAATCGCCGGCACAATTCCTTGGTGCCACGATGCGACCGCCTTAGCTGAAGTTTACTGGCGGCGTGATAACTCCCGAAGGAGCGGTTCCGACCCGGCTCCCGAGGAAGTCAAAGGATGGAGATTGGAGGCGAGAGAGGTCGCCATCCAAAGATGGGAGATCGACTTGGAAACTGCGCGAGCGGGTCTGAGGACTCTTGAGGCCATAAGACCCGTTCTGCGCAACTGGATTGACAGGCAATGGGGGTCGCTGTCGTACCATCTCGTACAGCTGCTGACCGGCCACGGCTGCTTTGGCAGTTATCTGCACAAAGTCGCGCGCCGGGAAGCTACCCCCATCTGCCACCACTGCGGGTGTGCCTCAGACACCCCGCAGCACACGATTGAGACCTGCGCTGCGTGGGACTCCGAACGGAGTGCCCTCGCAGCAATTACCGGACATGACCTGTCGCTGCCGAACTTGGTGGCGGCAATAACACGAGAAGAACGTGCTTGGCGGGCCGTGGATGCTTTTGCTGAAGCGGTCTTGTCTAAAAAGGAGGAACACGAGCGGGCCCGAGAGATCAACCCCTCGGCCCCGCCGTTGAGGAGGAAGCGAGCCGGAAGACGCCGCCGCGAATTCCAGCGGCGGGTCTAAACCGACCCTGCTGTAAATAACTGTAAATAATTCTTTTATTGTAAATAGTGTATATAATTTCGTGTACTTCGGTCCATGAAAACCACGAAGAAGAAGCCGGGTGGCTAAGGGGGGGGGGAGTTCGTTTTTCTAATTTGTTGATAGCAGCTCACATCTTTCTTCTTCGCCACTCGTGGCTAATTTGCTTGTACATATGTAAATAGGGAGACACGCGTCTATACAAAAGACGCCAACTGGAGAGCCGCGCGCACATAGCGCCAAGCGGCAAGCGCGAGGAGGGGAGTGGATGAGGACCGCAAGGTTATTGCCCGCCCCAACTCTTTCTTTAAGCGCTTCGGAGGGGCCTTGGGGTTTTAGTGGGTAGGGGGGCCATTGCACTCTGGCCTCGACCCCCACACTCCCCGCGCCACTTTTACCATCTTGCCCCGGCGCGGGGGCCCGCTAAAAAGGGTTTCCCCAAGTAAAAAAAAAAAAAAAAAAAAAAAAAAAGGTTCCCGTCCCCCCCACCGCGGATGTACCATTCCCGCGGGTCCCTAGGCTTGTCGTGCCGGGGGGGCTCAGTAGCCGCGTGACCGCGTCGGTTGGCCTGGCCGGAGTAGTGACTCGGCCATGACGCGGTCCTAGGTGAAGCTAATAGGGACGAATTGGATGCGGGGCTCTGCGCAATGGGATGCGGAGTCCGGTCCGAGGGCTGGCTTGTTTAAGTCGGCCCGACCCGACCGGCCACTGTTCTCACGGAGGCCGGTCCGAGGAGAGGGCGGCCCACGCCCAGCTCGCCTTTGGCGAGTTTTTGAGGACTGGGCGACACTGCTGCGGGTTCGTGCTGCGGTGGGTCGCTCGGTCCGCCTTTGTACATAGTCTGTAAATATAGGTTAGGTGTATATATGTAAATAGGTTTAAGCACTGAGTTTATCGGTGCGGGGCGCCAGTCTGACGTTTGAGGAGAGTCGCGCGTAAGTCTTTACGCTACGCGACAACTAATTGTATATAGTTTTTCGTCGGGGCTGGCGCCTGAGTAGGGAAGTCGGCGCCGAACTGATGCTGCGAGGAGAGCCGCGCGTGGCTTGCGCTGCGCCACGCGGCATTTTGTACATATTTTCAGCGTCAGTGTTGGTGCCGTAGGAGATCCGCACACAGCTTCTGCGCTGTGGTGCGTTGTTGTACATAGTGTACATTAGGAGTACCGCCGTCACTCTGTGGCGGCTAAGGAGAGCCGCGCGTCTTCGAGACGCCACGCGGCATGCGCGAGCCGGGCCACGGGTGAGTAGTCCTCAACAGGATCATACCGGTACCCGGCTCAATACGCGCGCAGAAGGGGCCTTGGTGTTTTAGTGGGTATTGGGGAACGACTTTACCCGACCCCCACACTCCCCGCGTCACTACTCCATCTTGCCCCGGCGCGGGGGCCTGTAAAAGGGTTTCACCAAGTAAAAAAAAAAAAAAAAAAAAAAAAAAAAAGGTTAGGTTCCCGTGTGGAGTTGCCGATCTCCCATCGGGCGCGTCCCCAGGTGGCGGATAGGGGGCCCCTCTACTCGCTCTGGAGGGGTACTGGTTGGGTTTCCGACACCCGACCGGCGCGGACCAAAACGGTGGGCTCAGGGCGTGCCCTCGGCCCCATTTCGGGGCTGTAAAACGGCCGGTGGTGAGCGCTGTCTTTCTGCGCTTGGGCGTTACTACGCCTTTTGATGTTCTGGGCCTCTTGGCTTTTTCTTGAGTGTCCGGAGGTGCTTCGGCACGGTGGATGGTCGACTTGCAAAGTCGTCGGCGCGGCGGGTCTGGCGGCTGTGGAAACAGTCGCTGGGTGGGTTTCGGCTCCCCGTCGGGCAACCTGTTAGCTCGTGCGTGTGTCTGTTGATCATGTCTAGCGGCACGCCGAGCCCAGGGGGGCTTGCCTTCATTGGCCGGCCCTGCGAGGAAGGAAAACCTCAATAAAAAACCCTCAATTCTCGGCGTTGTGGTGTTCTGCGGGACTTTACGTGACGTCGGGGGCCCGTGCGCAGGTACTGCGTACGGGTGGCTGGTGAGTCGAATCAGTCGCTAGCGGCCAACCCTCGGATACCTCCCGACCTCCGAGCGGTATTAGGGTTACCCGGGTGCAGGGGTCTCCGCCCGGGTGGACAGTGTATTTCCCCCATACTCGTGGGATCTAATTTTCTCTCTTCTTATTATGTATTCGTCAGCAGTAAAAACAAATTCCAAAAATATAGATGAAGATAAGGTGAGGCCGTGCGACGCGGCCGCAACAAAGGAAGTCAGAGTGGTTTTGGAGCGCACCTCTAGTGTGACTTCGACGCCCTCTGTGGTGAGGGATGCTGACCTCGGACGTCTTTCAGACTCGACGTCCTCGATGGTCAGTGTTCGGTCGAGGGGGTCCAGCCTCAAAGGAGGATTCTGGTCATCCCGGAAAAGGGGCAGAGTATCGGACGACGGTGAGAGCAGCGCGAGCGAGGCGTCTGTTCCGTCCAAAGTCGGTACGCCCCAGAGAGGTAGAGGCCGGCCGCCCACTACGGGCGAGTACGTGGGTTTGGCCGCAGCAAAGTCCGCCTACTTAAAGGCGCAGAGAGAGGAGTTACGGGTTCGTGCCGAAGAGGAATTACTAGCCTCGGAGGCCGAAGCCCGAGTAACGCGATCCGCTTTATCCTCCGTCCTGGTGTCGGAACGGGGCGAGGATAAATCAGCGGACTTAGTCGGCAGAATTACGGCCAGCCTTGGGGTAGTAGAAAAGGTGGCCACAAAGTCGTCTGGCATCAGCGGCCGCTGGGTACATGCGGCCAAAAATGCAATCAGGGATTTGAGGCAGGACTTCGAGGAGCTTGCGAAACGCACCCTCTCTGAGGAAACGCAAACCCTCCGAATGGACAACGAGCGTCTCCGAAAACAAGTGGAGGCGCTCCAAAGTGAAATGAAGGAGCTCCGGGCATACGTAAAGAGAACCCCGGAGCCAACACCGCAAACGACGAGCATGGAAGAGCTTGAGGCGAGGCTGATGATTAATTTGGGGGCCCGCATCAATGCTCGAATCGATGGGTTAGAGCCGCGGCTCATGCCCGCCCCAAGGTTAAGACCACCCTTGGCAGCCGACAGGCGCAAGGCTGAAATAGAGGGTGCCACCAAGCGCCCCTCAAGGACTGACTTGTCTGAAGCCCCAACAACATCGGGGGCTCCAGCTACAACGGCTCGTGAGACAGCAACACGTACCGAGCCAAACAAGGAGGGAAAACAGCAGAAGAAGGGTAAAAAGGCGAAGAAGAGTAAGGCCAAAACACCAGCAGCAGCAGCAGTGGCTCCCACACCTGCCGCCGCCTCCGCCTCTTCCTCTTCCACCCAGCCTCGACCGCCCCAACCGTCAGCCTCAACCAACAACGTAGAAGGCTGGACGACTGTTGGCAGAGGAAAGAAGGCAAAGAAAAAGACGCCACCTCCGCGCACACAACAACAAACGCGGAAACAGGCACCATCGGTGGCGAAGCCCAAACTCCGGGCACCACGTTCGGCAGCAGTGGTTCTGACGCTGCCGCCAGACGCAAAAGAGAAAGGCATCACCTATGCGACGGCGCTCAGGGATGCCAGAAACCGGGTCGAACTGACAGATCTAGGTATTGAGGCAGTCAAATTCCGCCGAGCTGCTACCGGGGCCACCATCATCCAGGTCCCCGGAGCTAACGGCGACGAAAAAGCTGACTCTCTCGCCTCCAAATTGCGAGAAATCTATGGCGAAAACGGGGTCCGGGTCGCAAGGCCTGTTAAGTCCGCGGAGCTACGGGTGTCGGGCCTTGACGACTCGATTACAGCTGAGGACGTCAAGAGCGCCGTTGTCAAGACAGGAGGCTGCCCACAGGAGCAGGTTAAGGTCGGCGAGGTTCGCCCGGACCGATCCGGCATGTACGCGGCCTGGGTTCGATGCCCAGTCATGGCCGCCAAAAAAGTGGCCGAAGGCCGTTTCTTAATCGGCTGGGTGTCGGCCAGAGTCACCCTATTACAGGCCCGCGAACTACGTTGTTTTAGGTGTTTCCAGAGCGGGCACGTGGCGAGCCGCTGCACCACTGAAGTGGATCGCAGCCGGCTTTGTTACCGCTGCGGCGGCGCAGACCATCGCGCTGCCGATTGTAAGGCCAAACCCCACTGCACACTGTGCACAGCGGCGGGGAAAAAGGCAGACCATCTCCTCGGGGGCAAAAGCTGTTCGGCCCCCAAAGGAAAGAAGATGACAAGACGGACGCCAAACAAGTCCAGCGCCAACCCACCACCAACTGTGGGCACCGAGGAGGCCATGGAGACAGAACATCATGTCTAGTACAACCACAAGGTTCCTCCAGGCGAACATCAACCACTGTGCCAGAGCTCAGGATCTCTTACTCCAGAGTCTGGCACAGTGGGGGATCAATATAGGGGTCGTATCGGAGCCATACTTAATTCCGGATAGGGCTAACTGGTTGGGTGACTCCAGTGGATCGGTCGCGCTCATTGTGACCCCCGCTGCGGGTTCGCCCCCAATTGGCTCAGTCAGAAGGATCGACGGCTGCGTTGCCGCGAAGCTAGGGAGCACCACCATTGTAGGGGTCTACTTTTCGCCAAACAAGACCTTGGCCGAATTTGAGTGCTTCCTAGCAGAGGTAGGGTCAGTAGTTGAATGGGGTCGCCCGCAGGATGTGATCGTCGCCGGGGATCTCAACGCCAAGTCTACGGTGTGGGGGTCCTCGGTGTCGAATGCGCGCGGCGACGTCTTGGTAGAGTGGCTCGCGGCGAATGATCTCGTGGTCCTAAACCGCGGTTCCACGAACACATGCGTGCGCATGCTCGGCGGCTCGGTGGTGGACGTCACCTTTGCGTCCCCATCCTTAGCGCGGCGCACACAAAATTGGGAAGTCCGGACCGACGTCGAGACGATGTCCGACCATCTGTACATACGTTTCGACGTCGGCTCTCCACCACCTATTGCTCGGGCCCCCAACCGCATTCCAGCGGAGATAGGTCCGAAGTGGTCACTGAAGACGCTGGACAAGGACGCGCTCACGGAGGCGGCAATCATAAGTGCCTGGAGTCCGAAGCCTACCAACATCACGGCCGAGGACGAAGTGGAGTGGTTCGGGCAGGCAATGCTGGAGATCAGCGACGCCGCAATGGCCCGTTCCCGCCCCATGCCACCACGTGAACAGCTATACTGGTGGTCCACGGAGCTCGCCTCTCTCCGGGCAGCTTGCGTGGCGGCGCGTCGCACGTACTCGCGCCAAAGGAGAAGGCACCGTAACCGTAGGGACGAGGCGGAGGAACGCCGTCTCTACGAACTGTACCAGCAGGCCAAGAAGGCGCTGCGTACAGAGATCGCAGAGTCGAAGGAGAGGGCTTGGGAGGAGTTGCTGGGGACACTCGATGGGGACCCATGGGGACGGCCGTATAAGCTTGTCATGAGCAAGCTGCGCCCCTGGGCCCCGCCGCTCACTTCCAGTATGGAGCCGGCCTTGTTAACTTCGGTGGTCACAGCACTCTTTCCGGCTACGGACGTGTCGTACAACACTGACGGACTGCCTGACGCGGCGGCACCGGAGGAAGATATCCCCGAGGTGTCGCCAGGCGAAATGGGTGCAGCCATATTGAAGCTGCAGGGGAAGAACACCGCCCCCGGCCCTGATGGAGTAATGGGGAAGGTCTGGGTTCATGCCCTGAAAGAGGGGCTGGAAGATCGTTTCAGGGAGCTTCTCACAACCTTCACGAGAAGTTGCAGCTTTCCCAGAAAATGGAAGGTCGGCAAGCTGGTGCTACTGATGAAGCACGGCAAACCTCCAGAGTCGCCGTCGTCTTACAGGCCTATCGTTTTGCTCGATGAGGCGGGCAAGCTCTTCGAGCGTGTCATCGCTGCCCGCATTGTCAAACATCTCACGACAGTTGGGCCGGACCTGGCGGATACTCAGTTCGGGTTCCGCACGGGACGGTCCACCATCGATGCAATCGGTAGGCTTAGGGACCTGTGCGAGGAGTCCACTGCGCAAGGCGGGGTGGTGGTGGCGGTGTCCTTAGACATCGCCAACGCCTTTAACACCTTACCCTGGACCAGCATAGCAGAGGGACTGGAATATCATGGGGTGCCGGAATATCTGCGTCGTCTAATTAACTCATATTTAAGAGGTCGATCAGTAATCTTCCCCAAACAAGACGGCTGGGGCAGACGAGAAGTTGCGTGCGGTGTTCCACAGGGGTCAGTCTTAGGACCACTCCTGTGGAACATCGGATATAATAAGGTCCTGCGGGGAAATTTACTTCCGGGCGTGGGTTTAATCTGTTATGCGGATGACACCCTCGTCACGGCCAAAGGACGAAATTTCAGGGAGGCGAGTATTTTAGTCACTGCGGGAGTCGCACATGTCGTGGCCAAAATAAGAGGTCTCGGTCTGCGGGTCGCTCTCGAGAAATCGGGGGCGATCTGTTTCCATGGCCCCAGGAGGGCTCCTCCTGCGGGGGCAAAAATTGTAGTTGGCGGAGTGGACATCGGGGTCGGGTCGAGTCTCAAATATCTTGGGCTCGTTCTCGACTCCCGATGGACATTCAAAGAACACTTTGCGGCACTTGCCCCGAAGCTCGTCACCACGGCCATGGCACTCTGCCGGATAATGCCGAACACTGGTGGCCCGAGCGCGGGGTGTCGCCGCTTGTTCTCAGGGGTCGTTCGGGCAAAAGCCCTCTACGGTTGTCCAATTTGGGCAGACTGTTTGTCGGCCCAAAATCGTGCCAGTCTGCGTCGATCGCAACGGGTGATGGCCCTCAGGGTCGCAAGGGCGTACCGCACGGTGTCGTACGACGCGGCGTGCGTCCTTGCCGGCACCCCTCCATGGCATCTGGAGGCGGAGGCGCTAGCCAACATCTTCTGGCGCCGTGCCGATCACCGGAGTCGAGGTCTGGAAACTCCTCCCAGCGTTGTCGATCGATGGCGGGCTGAGGAGAAGGAGGTGGTCCTCCAGAAGTGGAAGGACCAACTAGATACCGGAGTGACATCAGGTCACCGGACGATCGCTGCGATTCGTCCGGCCCTAGACAAATGGATAGACCGACGGTGGGGGTCGCTCTCGCTCCGGCTCGTGCAGGTGCTCTCTGGGCATGGCTGCTTCGGCCGTTACCTGCACCGAGTCGCCGGGAGAGAGGCGTCACCCATTTGTCACCAGTGCGGCTGCGTCGAAGACACGGCGCAGCACACTCTCGAAGAATGTCCGGCCTGGAGTGCTGAAAGAGCCTCCTTACAGGCTACTATCGGAGGAGACTTGTCGCTACCCACTGTCATCCACAAGATGGTGGATAGTGACGATGACGGCTCGTGGAGGGCCCTTCACACCTTCTGCGAGTCGGTCATGCTACAAAAAGAGGACGCGGAGAGGCTCCGGGAGCAAGACCCGGAGGCCGACCCGCAAAGAAGGCGAAGACCAGGGAGACGGCGGCGTATCTATGCGCGCGCCCCTCTACCCTGAGGACAATAATTAATTCGATCAATTAGGTTTTAATTAATTAATAGGTGCACCGACACGAGTCCAACTTGTGTCATGAGATGGGCCGTAAATAAAACGGCAAGGCTGATGGGGGGCAAGGGAGAAGGTACGCTGTCGCCCTGTCCCCCGTGTTATAGTCAGCTGAGGGGCCGCCAGGTTTTAGTGGGTAGGGGTCCATTGCACTCCCGGACCGACCCCCACACTCCCCGCGTCATTTACCATCACGCCCCGACGCGGGCGCCTGTAAATGGGTTTCCTGGCGTTAAAAAAAAAAAAAAAAAAAAAAAAGGTTAGGTTAGGTTAGGTCATTTTCTGCGGCGCGTCTGATCCAGCCCTTGTAAATATTGTAAATAATTTTGTTTCTTGTTTTGTGTAAATAGTTCGTGTATAACATTGTACATGAATTAGCCATGAGAAGAAGCCGGGTGGCTAAGGGGGAGGGATCGTCGTTTCAACTAGTTCTTGTTAATTGCAGTCCTCACCTTTCTTCGCCACTCATGGCTAACTGTAAATAAATTCCATTTGTACATAAGGAGATTTGCATCTTTTCTAAGATGCCAAGGAGAGCCGCGCGCAACTTGCGCTAAGCGGCAAGCGCGAGGAGGGGCGTGGGCAAAGGTCGCGAGGTCTATTCCACGCCTCCACTCATCATGCGCTTCGAAGGGGCCTTGGGGTTTTAGTGGGTAGGGGGGCCATTGCACTCCGGTCCCGACCCCCACACTCCCCGCGCCACGTGTCCATCTTGCCCCGGCGCGGGGGCCCGCCAAAAAGGGTTTCCCCAAGTAAAAAAAAAAAAAAAAAAAAAAAAAAAAAAAAAAAAAGGTTAGGTTAGGTCCCCCCCCACCGCCCCCCCCACCGCGGATGTCCACTCCCGCGGGTCCCTAGGCTTGTCGTGCCGGGGGGGCTTAGTACTCGTTTGACCGCGTCGGTTGGTCAGGCCGGAGAAGTGACCGGACCATGACGCGGTCCTAGAGGAAGCGAATAGGGACGAACTGGATGCGGGGCTCTGCGCAATGGGATGCGGAGTCCGGTCCGAGGGCTGGCTTGTTTAAGTCGGCCCGACCCGACCGGCCACTGTTTTCACGGAGGCCGGTCCGAGGAGAGGGCGGCCCACGCCCAGCTCGCCTATGGCGAGTTCTCGAGGACTGGGCGACACCACTGCGGGTTCGTGCTGCGGTGGGTCGCTCGGTCCGCCTTTGTAAATATGTAAATAGACGTGTGTAAATAGGAGAATTGCGCTGGTATTCGTGTCGGCGCGGGGCGCCAGTTCGACGTTGAGGAGAGTCGCGCGTACTTCGCTACGCCACGCGACATTTTTGTATATAGTTTTTCGTCGGGGCTGGCGCCTGTGTACATTCGGCGTCAAACCGGTGCCCCAGGGAGAGCTGCGCGTAGCTTACGCTGCGCTAAGCAGCATTTGTATATATTTCGGCATCGGTTTTGGCGCCCAGGGAGAGTTGCGCGTAGCCTTTCTTGCTGCGCTACGCAACAAATTTGTATATATTTGTATATATGTAAATACTTAGGAGAATTGCCGCCATTCTTGTGGCGGCCAAGGTGAGCCGCGCGTCTTCACGACGCCACGCGGCATGCGCGAGCCGGGTAACGGTTGAGCAGTCCTCACCGGATTATATCGGCACCCGGCTCAAACGCGCGCAGAAGGGGCCTTGGTGTTTTAGTGGGTAGGGGGACCATTGCACTCCGGTCCCGACCCCCACACTCCCCGCGTCACTTCTCCATCTTGCCCCGGCGCGGGAGCCTGTAAATGGGTTTCACCAAGAAAAAAAAAAAAAAAAAAAAAAAAAAAAAAAAAAAAAAAAAAAAAAAAAAAAAAAGGTCCCCCCCCACCGCGGATGTACCATTCCCGCGGGTCCCTAGGCTTGTCGTGCCGGGGGGGCTCAGTAGCCGCGTGACCGCGTCGGTTGGCCTGGCCGGAGTAGTGACTCGGCCATGACGCGGTCCTAGGTGAAGCTAATAGGGACGAATTGGATGCGGGGCTCTGCGCAATGGGATGCGGAGTCCGGTCCGAGGGCTGGCTTGTTTAAGTCGGCCCGACCCGACCGGCCACTGTTTTCACGGAGGCCGGTCCGAGGAGAGGGCGGCCCACGCCCACCTCGCCTTTGGCGAGTTTTCGAGGACTGGGCGACACCACTGCGGGTTCGTGCTGCGGTGGGTCGCTCGGTCCGCCTTTGTATATAGTGTAAATATAGGTTAGGTGTAAATATGTAAATAGGTTGTTCGTGCTGGTTTTCGTAATCGGCGCAGGGCGCCAGTCTCACGTCTGAGGCGAGTCGCGCGCACTCGTTGCGCTACGCGACACTTTGTACATAGTTTGTACATATTTTTCGTCGGGGCTGGCGCCTGAGTATGGAAGTCGGCGCCGAACTGATGCTGCGAGGAGAGCCGCGCGTGGCTTGCGCTGCGCCACGCGGCATTTTGTACATATTTTTCAGCGTCAGTGTTGGTGCCGTAGGAGATCCGCACACAGCTTCTGCGCTGTGGTGCGTTGTTGTACATAGTGTACATTAGGAGTACCGCCGTCACTCTGTGGCGGCTAAGGAGAGCCGCGCGTCTTCGAGACGCCACGCGGCATGCGCGAGCCGGGCCACGGGTGAGTAGTCCTTAACAGGATCATACCGGTACCCGGCTCAACGCGCGCAGAAGGGGCCTTGGTGTTTTAGTGGGTATTGGGGAACGACTTTACCCGACCCCCACACTCCCCGCGTCACTACTCCATCTTGCCCCGGCGCGGGGGCCTGTAAAAGGGTTTCACCAAGTAAAAAAAAAAAAAAAAAAAAAAAAAGGTTAGGTTAGGTTAGGTTAGGTTCCCCCCCACCGCAGATGTCCATTCCTGCGGCCCCAAGGCTTGTCGTGCCGGGGGGGCCCGAATCGCCGAGTTTCAGGATTTTTCTAGAGGCGGTTTGGCACAATCGTCTCTAGTCTTATCTTATAACTCGGTGATCGCGAATTGGGAGGGCGAGGGTTGCCGGTCCATCCATGTTGGATGCGCCGGTAAGACTCGCCTTTAAGTTTCACACCTCTTATTCAGTGATCGGCGTCGCTCGATGAGTCGGTGGTGAAAGTGGAGAAGGGTTTTTGCCCGCTGTACTATTGTACATAAGTTTGTTGCCCTATTGGGCGCGTATCTTCAATACGCTCAGGTGACGGCTTTACAGCCTTCGCTGCGCGGCGGGCCGGCGGCAGCGAGTTGCTGCTGCTGGTTAGGAGTTTCGGCTCCCCGTCGGGCGACCTGTTAACCGATGCGATTGTCGTGGATCATGTCTCGCGGATCGCATCGGACCAGGGGGCTCGCCTTAACCGGCCGGCCCAAGTGGAAGGAAAACCACAATAAAAAACCCTGAATGTGTATGCGCTGGGGCGCCCTTTGGGCCTCGCGCGGCGCTGCACCCCCGCTCTCCCGCAGGGGGAGTGGGTGTTCGGCCAGTACGTCGGACCGCTAGCGGCCAACCCGCGGACAACACCCGCCGTCTGCGGCGTATTAGGGTTACCCGGGTGCAGGGGTCTCCGCCCGGGTGGACTTTCTATATCCCCCATAAAATCTGTCAAAGACATTTCCATTCTTTCGAGCGTGGGGTGTCGGGGCTGACCACTTTCGTGCAAAGCCCCAACCAATGAAGCATTATGGAGTACAGCGGAAATAAAAATTTAAATTCAAACGATGAAAGGGAGGAGTTAGTTTTAAGGAACAACATGAGAGAGTTGAGAGTGCGGGTCGAGCGAACGCCGACGCCGGTCCCCACCCTCGGAGGAGGAAGCACTGTAAGGGTGCATCGTTTGTCGGACTCGGACAGTGGATCGATGGTCAGCGTGCCATCTGACACATCGATCCACCGAGCCGGGTATGAGAGCGGTGAGTCTATAGACCTGCCCGCTAGCCGCTTCTGGTCAGAACGGAGGCGTAAACGTGGAAGAGCGTCGGATGAGGGGAGTTCTACCGACACCCCGATGAAGACCACAAAGAAGGTGGAAAGAAGAGGCCGTCCGCCCACAACGGGCGAATACGTCGGTCTCGCTGCGGCCAAACAGGCATATCTGAAGGCCAAAGAGGATGAGTTGAAGGCCCGCGCCGAAGCTGAACTTTTGGAGTCGGTCGCGGAGGCCCGCAGAACCCGGTCGGCGCTGTCGCCGACGGTTGGGTCGGAGGCGGCCCCGAGCGGGTCTGCCACAAATGTCGAAGTGAACACGGCAGCCAATGCACTAAAACGCATTGAGGCTAGCGTCGAAGTTGTAACCAGGGTGGCCAGGGGTTCCTCGAATCTTAAGGGGACCTTTGTGCGCGCCCTGAAAGATGCCGCAAAGGCAATTAAAGATGATGCAGCAGTTCTAGCGCAACAGACCCTCTCTGAGGAAACAAGACAACTGCGCGAAGATAACGACCGTCTTCGTCGAGAGGTCGGGGAGCTCCGGAAGCAGATGGAGGGATTCCAGCTCCAGATGTCGAAGGGGCCCCCTGTGCAGACACAATCACTGGACCTAGAGGAATTTGAGGCCCGAATCTACAGAAATGTAGGGGATAGAATTAACGCCCGGATAGAGGGTTTGGAGCCGCGACTCAGTCCAGCGCCGCGACTTCGCCCCCCTCTAGCAGCGGACAAGAAAAGGAAAGAAATAGGAAATAATAAGGAAAAATCTTACTCACCGGTGGCGTCGGCTCCCGTCGTTGCTGCTTCGGCGGCTCCGATGGCACTCGAAGTCCCCGAGGTCTCGTTCACAGCAGGTCCCGCTCCTGCAACAAAAGAAAAGAGTAAGAAGAAGAAGAAGACAAATAAGAAAGCACCGGGAGACGGTGGGAACGCCAAGTCGGCTACTGCCGCCGCGCGCCCGCCGGCCCCCGCTGCCCCCTCTAAATCAGGCCCCCCTTCGCGGCCACCCAACCCTGACGCGGAAGAGAGCGGATGGGTCAGGGTGACCAAGAAGGGACGCCAGAATGCGCAGAAAGCGCCTCCAGCTAAGGAAACGCTCCCCACGAAGTCAAGCGGCTTTCAGGCGCGCGACAGAGTGAGAAAGGAGAGAACGGCAACTTCTCGTTCGAGGGCACCCGCTAAGACTAAGTCTAGGCCGGCGCAACCTAAGCCCAAGCCCAAGCTGAAGACGCCTCGGACTGCGGCCGTCGTTTTAACGATCCCTCAAAACAGCGAGGGCAAGGCCCCCTCATATGCGGAGGTCATCAGAGAGGCGAGGACAAAGATTAACCTAAGTGAGATGGGTATCGAGTCCGTGAAATTTAGACGAGCGGTCACTGGGGCCACTATCATACAAATCCCCGGGGCCGAGAGTGACCCCAAAGCGAGCGCGCTGGCCGCTAAGCTGAGGGACATTTATGGAGAGAGAGAGGTCAAGGTCTCTACGCCCGTCCGATCCATCGACATCCGGGTGGCGGGCCTAGATGACTCAGTCACATCAGCTGAAATTAAGGAGGCGATCGTGGCAAAGGCGGGATGTTCGGCCGATCAAGTTCGTGTTGGAGAGATGCGGCAAGATTGGTCTGGGCTAAACGCGGTATGGGCTCGGGTGCCCATTACTGCGGCAAAGAAGATGACAGAAGGAAAATTCCTCGTTGGTTGGGTGGTCGCCAAGATCACTGTGTCGGGGCCCAGGGGGCTGCAGTGTTACCGCTGCCTCCAGAAGGGTCATGTGGCCAGCCGCTGCACTGTTGAGAACGACCGCAGCCAGACGTGTTTCAGGTGTGGCCAGTCCGGCCACAAGGCGGCCTCCTGCAACGCCAAGCCGCACTGTTCTGTGTGCGCGGCGGCGAGCAGAAAATCAGATCACAAGCTGGGGGGTAAGAACTGTTCGGCCCCCAGCGTGAAAGTGACGAGGAGAATGGCGGCCAGAAAGGCCTGCAGTCAACCACAACCGGACGTGGAATTGATGGAGACTGAAGGGATCGTGGGACAACAATAGGATGGCCCTACGATTCCTTCAGTCTAACATAAACCACTGCGCCAGAGCCCAAGACTTATTGGTCCAAAGCCTGGCGCAGTGGTCAATCGAAGTTGGCATCGTCGCGGAGCCCTACTTGATTCCGGACAGGGCGGACTGGGTCGGCGATCGGGATAATCTAGTCGCAGTTGTCGTCCCATCCAGAGTCGATTCCTCGCTCACTCTCGGAGCATCTCTCAGGGGCAACGGATGTGTAGCAATAAAACTGGGCAATATAGCGGTGGTCGGCGTTTATTTTTCGCCCAATCGGGCGATCGCCGACTTTGAGAACTTCTTACTCGAGGTCAGCGCTCTAGTAAGATGGTGTAGCCCACTAGAAGTGCTGGTTGCTGGGGATCTCAATGCCAAGTCCTCGGCATGGGGGTCCCCAGTGACTGACGCCCGCGGCGACGTGGTATTAGAGTGGCTTTCAGAGGTCGACATGATCCCGCTCAATAGGGGGTCGGTCTTCACGTGCGTAAGAGAGCAGGGCGGGTCGGTCATCGACGTGACTTTTGCGTCCCCCGCCCTTGCTCAGCGCGTTCAGGGTTGGGAGGTTTTGACAGGGGTGGAGACGCTTTCGGACCATCTTTACATCCGGTTCGGCGTCCGCCCCTCGTCGTCGTCTGTACCTTCAACTCAGACTCGCATTCCGGACGAGATTGGCCCAAAGTGGGCACTAAAAACATTGGACAGGGAGGTTCTCGAAGTGGCAACCGTCATCAATACGTGGTGTTCCGCCACCGGAAATCTGTCGATTGGGGATGAGGTGGCTCGGCTCGGAGGGACTCTGGTGTCCATTTCGGACGCATCGATGTCAAGGTCCCGACCGATGCCGCCCAAAACCAGCACTTACTGGTGGAGCAGTGAGCTCGCCCAACTGCGGGCTAACTGCGTAGCGGCTCGACGTCAACTGAGCCGCTACAGGAGAAGGCGGTCGGCTGTTCACGGAGGAGACGAGGAGGGCCGTCTGAAGGCCTCATACAATGAAGCCAAGAGGCGTTTACAAAAAGAAATAGGAGAGGCAAAGGAGAGAGGTTGGGGTGAACTCCTTGACACCCTGGAAGTTGATCCCTGGGGGCGTCCTTACAAATTGGTCATGGCCAAACTGCGCCCCTGGGCCCCACCTCTAACCGCCGGGATGGAGCCGTCACTTCTTTCGACCGTTGTGTCGACGCTCTTCCCACCCCGGTCGGGTCCCTTGTCTCTACCCAATTACCGGACTGGACACGCGGCCAATGACATCGAGGACGCCGAGATCCCCGAAGTGTCAGAGGCCGAAATTGCTGTAGCTGTGGAGAAGATGCAGAGTAGGAGGACTGCTCCCGGCCCCGACGGAGTCCACGGGAAGGTCCTCGCTCTTGCGATATCACATGGACTATTGGAACAGTTCCTGAGCCTGTTCACCAGGTGCTTGAGAAATGGAGAGTTTCCTGCCCAATGGAAGACGGGGAAACTAGTTCTTCTAAGGAAGGAAAATAAGCCTGTTGACTCGCCTGCGGGTTACAGGCCAATAGTATTGTTGAACGAGTCGGGCAAGCTGCTCGAGCGCATCATCGCGTCTCGCATTGTTCGTCACCTTTCATCCGTGGGGCCGGACCTGTCGGAATGCCAGTTTGGTTTCCGCCAGGGACGGTCCACGATCGACGCTCTTGCCCGACTCAGGGACATTTCAGATAGAACAACGTCAGGGGGCGGGGTGGTGTTGGCAATTTCGCTGGATATCGCGAATGCCTTCAACACCCTGCCCTGGGACGCCATTTTGGAGGGTTTGACGTTCCACAATGTCCCGTCGTACTTAAGGGTCATCGTTGCTGAGTACCTTCGCAACCGTCAAATCGTCTATCCAGGAAAGGATATGTGGCACAGCCACAACGTTGCATGCGGTGTTCCACAGGGGTCGGTTTTAGGCCCCCTCCTGTGGAACATCGGGTACGACCGTGTATTGAGAGGGGCGCTGATCCGAGGCGTAAGCGTCATCTGTTACGCCGACGACACGCTCGTGGTCGCTGAGGGTGAAAATTACAGAGAAGCTTCACTCAGAGCAACGGCAGGTGTCGCCCAGGTGGTGACCCGCATCCGAAATTTGGGACTGCGGGTTGCCCTGGAGAAGTCCCAGGCTATCGCCTTTTATGGGCATAGGAGAGCTCCACCAGAAGGAGCAACAATAATGGTTGGAGGAGTCCCCATCACAGTGGGCAGGGAGCTTAAGTACTTGGGGCTCCTATTGGACCCCAAGTGGAACTTCAAGGGCCACTTCACCGCCCTGGCTCCCAAACTCACCGCAACAGCCATGGCATTGAGCCGCATCATGCCCAATCTCGGCGGGCCCAGCGGCTCGTGCCGGAAGTTGTTTGCGGGGGTGGTACGGGCGAAGGCCACATATGGCTGCCCAATTTGGGCCAATGATCAAGGCCTCTCAGAGGCAAATAAGGCGTCGCTGAGAAGAGCGCAACGCATCTCCTCAAACAGGGTGGCGAGGGCATACCGCACCGCATCATTTGATGCGGTTAGCGTGATAGCCGGGACGCCCCCTTGGTACTACGAGGCGCTCTCCTTGGCGAACGTATATTGGCAGAGGGCTCGGGCTAGAAGTGCCGGGGAGGAGCCCACATCAGACGAAGTCAAGAGATGGCGGGAAGAAGGCCGCGAGGCAACTCTTAATAGGTGGCAACAAGACCTGGCCACCTCCCGCGTAGGAAGAAGGACCGTGGGGGCTATTCTCCCAGTCCTGAAAGAGTGGATCGAGCGGAAGGGGGGGTCACTTACGTTCCGCCTTGTGCAGCTGCTGACCGGCCACGGCTGTTTCGGCGGCTATCTGCACAAGGTGGCGCGTCGTGAGGCCACCCCCAACTGCTTGCATTGTGGGGCTGCAATCGACAGCCCCGAACATGTTCTTTCAGACTGTCCGGCGTGGAACTCCGAGAGGGGGACCATGCTGGCAGTCTATAATCCCGGATTTGTCGTGTCGCTCCCGGACCTGGTCGAGGGGATGGTTCGGGGCGATGATAGGCGCCGCCGTTGGCGTGCGGTTCAAACGTTCGCCGAGGCGGTGATGTCGTCTAAAGAGGAGGTAGAGCGGGCCCGGGAAATAGACCCCGAGGCCCCGCCATTAAGGAGAAAGCGGACCGGGCGACGCCGTCGCGACTTCCTGCGGCGGGTCTAACCCGAGTCCTGCTGTTGTTAAATACTTGTGTATATATAGTCTGTGTATTTTTCAAATAGGTGTGTAAATATATATATTTGTGTCTCTTGTTCTATTTGTAAATAATTGTATCTTATATATATGTCGTGTTAATTTATTGTGTAAATATGTAAATAACTTGGCGAAGAAGTGCTGTTAAGGGTGTGGTGGTCGTTTTAACATTTTGTTTTTAGCAGTCATCGCACTCCTTCGCCGCACTATTTTGTAAATATAATTAGGAGAACTGCGCGTGCTTTTACACACGCGCATAGCAGAGCCGCGCGCACTTGCAATGCGCCACGCGGCAACACGCAGGCGACGGCACGGCTTAAAGCTGCGAAGCCGACACCGTGCCTAGCCGACTCAGCGTGAATGAAGGGGCCCTGGAGTTTTAGTGGGTATTGGGGAACGCCTGTACCCGACCCCCACACTCCCCGCACCACTTTACCATCTTGCCCCGGTGCGGGGGCCTGTAAATGGGTTTCTCCAGGTAAAAAAAAAAAAAAAAAAAAAAAGGTTAGGTTAGGTTCCCCCCCACCGCAGATGTCCATTCCTGCGGCCCCAAGGCTTGTCGTGCCGGGGGGGCCCGAATCGCCGAGTTTCAGGATTTTTCTAGAGGCGGTTTGGCACAATCATCTCTAGTCTTATCTTATAACTCGGTGATCGCGAATTGGGAGGGCGAGGGTTGCCGGTCCATCCATTTTGGATGCGCCGGTAAGACTCGCCTTTAAGTTTCACGCCTCTTGTTGAGTGATCGGCGTCGCTTGATGACAGGTGTTGAAAGAGGAGAAGGGTTTTAGCCCGTGGTACTTTTGTACGTAGTTTGTAGCCCTATTGGGCGCGTATTCTTTACGCGGAGGTGACGGCTTTACAGCCTTCACTGCGCGGCGGGCCGGCGGCAGCGAGTTGCTGCTGCTGGTTAGGAGTTTCGGCTCCCCGTCGGGCGACCTGTTAACCGATACGGTTGTCGTGGATCATGTCTCGCGGATCGTATCGGACCAGGGGGCTCGCCTTAACCGGCCGGCCCAAGTGGAAGGAAAACCACAATAAAAAACCCTGAATGTGCATGCGCTGGGGCGCCCTTAGGGCCTCGCGCGGCGCTGCACCCCCGCTCTCCCGCAGGGGGAGTGGGTGTTCGGCCAGTATGTCGGACCGCTAGCGGCCAACCCGCGGACAACACCCGCCGTCCACGGTGTACTAGGGTTACCCGGGTGCAGGGGTCTCCGCCCGGGTGGACTTTTTATATCCCCCATTAACTTGTGAAGAAGGTATTCCATTCCCTCGGGTGTGGGTGCCGGGGCTGACCACGTCTGTGCGAAGCCCCAACCTCGTGTTTATGATGGAGTCAAATAATAAATCTTTAAAAGACGTTAGGGAGGAGTTAGGTTTAAGTTCTGGGAGAGAGTTGAGAGTGCGGGTCGAGCGAACGCCGACGCCGATCCCCACCCTCGGAGGAGGAAGCATTGCAGGGTCAGTGCATCGTTTGTCGGACTCGGACAGTGGATCGATGGTCAGCGTGCCATCTGACACATCGATCCACCGAGCCGGGTATGAGAGCGGTGAGTCTGTAGACTTGCCAGCTAGTCGCTTCTGGTCCGAACGGAGGCGCAAAAGAGGGAGACAATCCGACGAGGGTAGTTCTACCGATACCCCGTCGAAATCAACTAAGAAAGTGGAGAGAAGAGGCCGCCCGCCTACAACCGGCGAATACGTCGGTCTCGCTGCGGCCAAACAGGCCTACTTAAAGGCCCAAGAAGGTGAACTGAAGGCCCGCGCCGAAGCCGAACTCCTGGAGTCGGTCGCGGAGGCCCGCAGAACCCGGTCGGCGCTGCCGCTGACGGTTTTGTCAGAGGTGGCCCCGAGCGGGTCTGCCCCTAATATTGAAGTAAACACGGCAGCCAATGCAGTAAAACGTATCGAGGCTAGCCTTGAAGTCGTGACTAGGGTGGCCAGGGGTTCCTCCAATCTTAAGGGGACCTTTGTGCGCGCTCTCAAAGACGCCGCAGAGGCGATAAAAGATGACACAGCGTTTCTAGCGCAGCAGACCCTCTCTGAGGAAACGCGGCAATTGCGAAACGACAATGAGCGCCTTCGTCGAGAGGTTGGGGAGCTCCGGAAGCAAATGGAGGAATTCCAGCTCCAGATGTCGAAGGGGCCCCCGGCGCAGATGCAGTCACTGGATCTCGAGGAATTTGAGGCTCGGATCTATAGGAACGTAGGGGAGAGAATTAACACCCGAATAGAGGGACTGGAGCCGCGACTCAGCCCAGCGCCGCGACTTCGTCCCCCTCTAGCGGCGGACAGTAAGAATAAAAATAAGGAAAGAAAAACCAACTTACCGGTGTCCTCGGCTCCTGTGGTTGTTGCTCCAGCGGCTCCCGCGGCACTCGAGGATCCTGAGGTGCTCGTAGATGCAGGTTCTGCTCCTGGAAAAGAAAAAGAAGTTAAAACAAAGGGCAAAAAGAAGAAGAATAAGAAAGCACCGGGAGGTGGTGGGAACGCCAAGACGGCTATTGCCGCCGCGCGCCCGCCAGCCCCCGCTGCCCCTCCTAAAACGGGTCTCCCTTCGCGGCCACCCAACCCTGACGCGGAGGAGAGTGGATGGGTCAGGGTGACCAAGAAGGGACGCCCGAATGCGCAGAAGGCGCCTTTAAATAAGGAAACACTCCCTAATAAATCAAGCGGGTTCCAGGCCCGTGATAGGGAAAGGAAAGAAAAGGGAGTGAGCTCACGCTCAAGGGCCCCCGCAAAGGCTTCCAAGCCGGCGCGACCCAAGCCCAAGCCCAGATTGAAGACGCCTCGGACATCAGCCGTTGTACTTACGCTGCCTCAAGACAGCGAGGGAAAGGGCCTGTCGTATGCGGCGGTTATAAAGGAGGCGAGAACCAAGATAAAACTAGGCGATATAGGGATCGAATCTGTAAAATTCCGTCGTGCAGCCACCGGGGCCGCTATTATCCAGATCCCCGGGGCTGATAGCGATCCCAAAGCGGATGAACTCGCCGCCAAACTAAAAAACATCTACGGAGATAGGGAGATCAAGATCTCTAGGCCTGTGATATCCACAGATATCCGAGTCGCAGGCCTGGACGACTCAATCACTTCGGAAGAAGTTAAGGAGGCCATCGTGGCAAAGGCAGGATGTCCAGCCGAACAAGTTCGTGTCGGGGAGATAAGGCAGGACTGGTCGGGGATGTACGCGGTATGGGCTCGGGTGCCCACCACCGCGGCTAAGAAGATCACCGAAGGAAAATTCCTCATCGGTTGGGTGGTCGCAAGGATCACTTTGTCGGGGCCCAGGGGGCTGCAGTGTTACCGCTGCCTCCAGAAGGGCCATGTAGCCAGCCGCTGCACTGCCAATAACGACCGCAGTCAGCTGTGCTTCAGGTGTGGCCAGCCAGACCACAAGGCGGCCTCCTGCACCGCCAAACCACATTGCGCTGTATGCGCGGCGGCGGGCAGGAAACCTGATCACAAGCTGGGGGGCAAAAACTGTTCGGCCCCCAGCGTCAAAGTGACGAGAAGAATGGCGGCCAGAAAGGCCAACAGAAATCCACAGCCGGACGTGGAAGCGATGGAGACTGAAGGGATCGTGGGACAACAATAGCATGGCCCTACGATTCCTTCAGTCTAACATAAACCACTGCGCCAGGGCCCAAGACCTATTGGTCCAAAGCCTGGCACAGTGGTCAATCGAAGTTGGTGTCGTCGCGGAACCCTATTTGGTTCCGGACAGGGCGGAATGGGTCGGCGACCGCGATAATCTGGTGGCAGTTGTCGTCCCGTCCAGGTCAGATTCTTCGCTCACACTCGGAGCTTTTCGTAAGGGCAACGGGTGTGTTGCAGTTAAATTAAATAACATAGCAGTTGTCGGGGCTTACTTTTCGCCCAATCGACCAATCGCCGACTTCGAGGCCTACCTTCTTGAGGTGAGCGCCCTAGTGAGGTGGTGTAGCCCACTAGAGGTGCTGGTCGCTGGGGATCTCAATGCCAAATCCACGGCATGGGGGTCCCCAGTGACTGACGCGCGCGGCGATCTTGTTGTAGAATGGCTTTCGGAGGTCGGTATGTCCCCGCTCAACAGGGGGACTACCTTTACGTGTATCAGAGAGCAGGGCGGGTCGGTCATCGACGTGACTTTTGCGTCCCCCGCCCTAGCTCAGCGCATTCAAGGTTGGGAGGTCTTGACAGGGGTGGAGACGCTTTCGGACCACCTCTACATCCGGTTCGACGTCCGCCCCTCGTCGAGGCCCCCTGCCCAGGTGCGCCCCCCGGCAGAAATCGGCCCCAAATGGAGTTTGAAGTCGTTGGACCTAGAGTCCATAGAGGTGGCAACACTAATTAATTCATGGTGCCCCACCGTCGAACATCTCTCGGTTGGGGACGAAGTGGCCCGGCTCGGCGAGGTCTTAACGTCCATTTCGGACGCCTCAATGTCCAGATCCCGTCCGGTGCCACCCCGTAACTGCACCTATTGGTGGAGCAACGAGCTTGCCCAGTTGCGGGCAAATTGCGTAGCGGCTCGACATCAACTGAGCCGCTACAGGAGAAGAAGATCTGCCATTCGTGGAAGTGTCGAGGAGGGCCGTCTGAAGGCATCGTATAACGAGGCCAAGAGGGTCCTTCAAAGGGAAATAGGAGAAGCAAAGGAGAGAGGGTGGGACGAGCTCCTGAACACCTTGGAGCTCGACCCCTGGGGGCGTCCGTATAAGCTGGTAATGTCCAAGCTGCGCCCCTGGGCCCCCCCTCTCACCGCCGGGATGGAACCGTCACTCCTGTCGACGGTTATAACAACTCTCTTCCCACCCCGGTCGGTTCCTTTGTCCACCCAAAATCAAAGGATGATACGAGCGGCCAATGACACGGAAGATGCCGAGATCCCAGAGGTGTCAGAGGCAGAGTTAGAAGTGGCATCTGACAAGATGAAGATGAAGAAGACTGCTCCGGGACCCGATGGGGTTCACGGAAAAGTACTAGGCCTAGCATTGCAATACGGACTTCAAGATCAGTTCCGTCAATTATTCACTAGGTGTCTAAGGGTTGGTGAATTTCCTGCGGCGTGGAAGGCCGGAAGGCTGGTTTTACTCCGCAAACCGAATAAGCCAGTCGACTCGCCTGCAGGCTACAGGCCAATCGTTTTGTTGAATGAGTCGGGCAAGCTACTCGAGCGCGTTATAGCGTCTCGAATCACTCGTCACTTAACATCCGTGGGGCCGGACCTGTCGGAATGCCAGTTCGGCTTCCGCCAGGGACGGTCCACGATCGACGCTCTTGCCCGACTCAGAGACATATCGGAGAGGACAACGTCGGAGGGCGGGGTGGTGTTGGCAATTTCGCTGGATATTGCGAACGCCTTCAACACCCTGCCCTGGGACGCAATCTTAGAGGGTTTGGCTTTTCACAATGTCCCGTCATATCTTAGGGTCATCGTTGCGCAATACCTCCGTAACCGCCAAATCCTCTACCAGGGAAGAGAAAGATGGGCAACTCATAATGTTGCGTGCGGTGTTCCGCAGGGGTCGGTTTTAGGCCCACTCCTGTGGAACATCGGTTACGACCGCGTTCTGAGGGGAACATTGATTCGGGGAGTAAGTGTGGTCTGCTACGCTGACGACACACTCGTTGTGGCGACCGGCGACACATATAGAGAGGCGTCGCTCAGGGCAACTGCAGGAGTCGCACAGGTGGTGACTCGCATCCGAAACTTGGGGCTGCAGGTTGCCCTCGATAAGTCAGAGGCAATTGCCTTCTATGGGCATAGAAGGGCTCCACCAGTCGGAGCCACCATCATGGTAGGAGGAGTCCCCATCACAGTGGGCAGGGAGCTGAAATACTTGGGGCTCCTATTGGACCCCAAGTGGAATTTCAAGGGCCACTTCACCGCCCTGGCTCCCAAACTCACCGCAACAGCCATGGCATTGAGCCGCATCATGCCCAATCTCGGCGGGCCCAGCGGCTCGTGTCGGAAGCTGTTTGCGGGGGTTGTCCGTGCGAAGGCCACGTATGGCTGCCCGATATGGGCTAATGAACAGGGCCTTTCGGAATCAAACAAGGCGACTTTGAGGAGAGCGCAGCGCATCACTTCAAACAGGGTGGCGAGGGCATACCGCACCGCCTCTTTTGACGCGGTTAGCGTGATAGCCGGAACGCCGCCCTGGTATCACGAAGCGCTCTCATTGGCGAATATATACTGGAGGCGGGCCCGGGCAAGAAGTGCCGGGGAGGGGCCAGCACCAGAGGAGATACGAAGATGGCGGGAAGAAGGCCGCGAGGCCGTTCTTATTAAGTGGCAAGAAGACCTGGCCACCACCCGTGTCGGGAGAAGGACTGTGGAGGCAATACTCCCAGTCCTCAAGGATTGGATAGATCGGAAAGGGGGGTCGCTCACGTTCCGCCTCGTGCAGCTGCTGACCGGCCACGGCTGTTTCGGCGGGTATCTGCACAAGGTGGCGCGTCGTGAGGCCACCCCCAACTGTCTTCATTGCGGGGCTGCAGTCGACAGCCCCGAACATGTTTTGTCAAGTTGTCCGGCGTGGGACTCCGCGAGGGGAACCATGTCGGCAGCTTTTAATCCCGGAATTGACTTTTCGCTCCCGAACCTGGTCGAGGGGATGGTTCGGGGCGACGACAGTCGCCGTCGCTGGCGAGCGTTTCAAACGTTTGCCGAGGCGGTGATGTCTGCGAAAGAGGAGGTAGAGCGGGCCCGGGAGATAGACCCCGAGGCCCCGCCACTAAGGAGAAAGCGGACCGGGCGACGCCGTCGCGACTTTTCGCGGCGAGTCTAACCCGAGTCCTGCTGTATGTTAATACTTTTGTAAATAAATTGTATTCTCATTTTAGGTGTTGTAAATATATATATTTGTTTTCTTTGTTTTCGTTATGTAAATATTTGTTGACTTATATATATGTTGTTATTGCTGTTTTGTGTTATTTTGTAAATATGTAAATAAATTAGGCGAAGAGGTGCCGCTAAGGGTGTGGTAGTTGTTTATAATTTTGTTTTAGCAGTCACCGCACTCCTTCGCCGCACTCTGTAAATAAATTTGTAAATAAAATAGGAGAATTGCGCGTGTCTTTTACACACGCGCATAGCAGAGCTGCGCGCACTCGCAATGCGCTAAGCAGCAACACGCACGGCTACGGCATGGTAAGAGCTGCGAAGCCGATACATGCCTAGCCGGACTCAGCGTGGATGAAGGGGCCCTGGAGTTTTAGTGGGTATTGGGGAACGCCTGTACCCGACCCCCACACTCCCCGCACCACTTTACCATCTTGCCCCGGTGCGGGGGCCTGTAAATGGGTTTCTCCAGGTAAAAAAAAAAAAAAAAAAAAAAAAAAAAAAAAAAAAAAAAGGTTAGGTTAGGTTAGGTTCCCCCCCACCGCAGATGTCCATTCCTGCGGGTCCCTAGGCTTGTCGTGCCGGGGGGGCTTAGTACTCGTTTGACCGCGTCGGTTGGCCTGGCCGGAGAAGTGATCGGGCCATGACGCGGTCCTAGAGGAAGCGAATAGGGACAAACGGGATGCGGGGCTCTGCGGAATGGGACGCGGAGCCCGGTCCTGAGGGCTGGCTAGTGACAGTCGGCCCAACCTGACCGGCCACTGTTTTTACGGAGGCTGGTCTGGGGAGAGGGCGGAAACGCCCAGCTCGCCTTTGGCGAGTGTTCGAGGACCGGGCGACACTGCTGCGGGTTCGTGCTGCGGTGGGTCGCTCTGTCCGCCTTTGTAAATATTGTACATATAGCATAGTTGTAAATTGTAAATAGGTGTTTCGCGCTGGTCTTCGTGCCGGCGCAGGGCGCCAGTCCGACGTTTCAGGGAGAGTCGCGCGCACTTTGTGGCGCTAAGCGACAAATGTACATAATTGTACATATTTTTTTTCGTCGGGGCTGGCGCCTGCGTATGGGTGTTGGCGCCAGACTGGTGCCGCGTGGAGAGCCGCGCGTGGCTTGTGCTGCGCCACGCGGCATTGTGTATATAGTTCGGCATCAGGTTCTTGGCGCCTGAGGAGAGTTGCGCGCGGCTGTCATGCTGCGCTACGCAACATACTTGTATATATTTTTGTATATATTTTGTAAATAGGTGTACTGCCGTCACACTTTGTGGCGGCCTAGGAGAGCCGCGCGTCTTCACGACGCCACGCGGCAGCACGCCCCCGGTGTCGGCGTGGTTAGAGCTGAAAAGCCGATACATGCCGACCCGGACTTTGCGTGGATGATGGGGCCCTGGAGTTTTAGTGGGTATTGGGGAACGACTTTACCCGACCCCCACACTCCCCGCGTCACTTCTCCATCTTGCCCCGGCGCGGGGGCCTGTAAAAGGGTTTCTCCAGGTAAAAAAAAAAAAAAAAAAAAAAAAAAAAAAAAAAAGGTTAGGTTAGGTTAGGTTAGGTTAGGTTAGGTTAGGTTAGGTTAGGTTAGGTTAGGTTAGGTTAGGTTAGGTTAGGTTAGGTTCCCCCCCACCGCGGATGTACCATTCCCGCGGGTCCCTAGGCTTGTCGTGCCGGGGGGGCTCAGTAGCCGCGTGACCGCGTCGGTTGGCCTGGCCGGAGTAGTGACTCGGCCATGACGCGGTCCTAGGTGAAGCTAATAGGGACGAATTGGATGCGGGGCTCTGCGCAATGGGATGCGGAGTCCGGTCCGAGGGCTGGCTTGTTTAAGTCGGCCCGACCCGACCGGCCACTGTTTTCACGGAGGCCGGTCCGAGGAGAGGGCGGCCCACGCCCACCTCGCCTAGTGCGAGCGTTTGAGGACCCGGCGACACTGCTGCGGGTTCGTGCTGCGGTGGGTCGCTTGGGTCCGCCTTTGTAAATAGTGTACATAGTCTTTGTAAATATGTAAATAGGTTAATCGTGCTGGTTTGTGTAATCGGCGCGGGGCGCCAGTCCCACGTTCGAGGCGAGTCGCGCGCACTTGTTGCGCTACGCGACACTTTGTACATAGTTTGTACATATTTTTCGTCGGGGCTGGCGCCTGAGTATGGAGGTGGGCGCCGAGCTGATGCTGCGAGGAGAGCCGCGCGTGGCTTGCGCTGCGCCAAGCGGCAATTTGTATATATTTTCAGCTTCAGTGTTGGCGCCGTAGGAGATTCGCACACAGCTTCTGCGCTGTAGTGCGTTTTTGTACATAGTGTACATTAGGAGTACCGCCGTCACTCTTGTGGCGGCCAAGGAGAGCCGCGCGTCTTCGAGACGCCACGCGGCATGCGCGAGCCGGGCCACGGGTGAGTAGTCCTTAACAGGATCATACCGGTACCCGGCTCAACGCGCGCAGAAGGGGCCTTGGTGTTTTAGTGGGTATTGGGGAACGACTTTACCCGACCCCCACACTCCCCGCGTCACTACTCCATCTTGCCCCGGCGCGGGGGCCTGTAAAAGGGTTTCACCAAGTAAAAAAAAAAAAAAGGTTAGGTTAGGTTAGGTTTGACGATCCCCCATAAAACCTTTCAAAGACATTCCATTCTTTCGAGCGTGGGGTGTCGGGGCTGACCACTTTCGTGCAAAGCCCCAACCTTGAGTTGATGATGGAGGAACAAAACAAAACTTTAAAAGACGCAAGGGAGGAGTTAGGTTTAAGGTCAAACAGAGAATTGAGAGTGCGGGTCGAGCGAACGCCGACGCCGGTCCCCACCCTCGGAGGAGGAAGCGCTGCAAACTGCTCTAGGGCGGTGCATCGCTTGTCGGACTCGGACAGTGGATCGATGGTCAGTGTACCATCTGACGCGTCGATCCATCTGGCCGGGTATGAGAGCGGTGAGTCAATAGACTTGGCCGCAAGTCGTTTCTGGAAGGAACGAAGACGAAAAAGGGTTAGATCTTCAGATGAGGGCAGCTCAACGGACACCCCGGTGAAGACTACCAAAAAAGCAGAAAGAAGAGGACGCCCGCCCACGACGGGTGAGTACGTCGGACTGGCTGCGGCCAAGCAGGCGTACCTCAAGGCAAAGGATGATGAGATGAAGGCCCGCGCCGAAGCCGAGCTAATGGAGTCGGTCGCGGAGGCCCGCAGAACCCGGTCGGCGCTGTCGCTGACGGTTGGGTCAGAGGCGGCTCCGAGCGGGAATTCTGCCAATGCCGGATCAGACACTGCGGCCATTGTACTCAAACGTATAGAGGCCAGCGTAGATATGATTATGAAAGTTGCCAAAGGGTCATCCAACTTAAAGGGGACTTTTGTGCGCGCCCTCAAGGATGCCGCCAAGGCCATTAGAGAGGACTCCGTAGTGCTCGCGCAGCACACCCTCTCAGAGGAAACGCGAGTACTACGAGAAGACAACGAGCGTCTCCGCCAACAGGTTGAGACGTTCCAAAAACAAATGGAGGAGTTCCAGCTCCAAATACAGAAGGTGCCTCAGGCACAGTCACAAACACCTGACCTAGAAGAGATGGAGGCCCGAATATATCGAAACGTCGGTGCCAGAATGAACGCCCGTATAGATGGGCTGGAGCCGCGGTTAAACCCCGCACCGCGACTTCGTCCCCCGCTTGCGGCGGACTTGAAAAGACAAAGCAGAGATAAAACGGTAAAAAACAGCAACTTACCAATAACTCCGGTAGTCCGTGCGCCGTCCCCTGATGCTGCTCACGCAGCCCCAGTAGAGACAGCCATGGATACAGACGATGTCCCAGCACCTGCAACAAAAAGGAAAGAACAGGTGAAAAACAAGAAGAAAAAGAAAGGAGAGAAGACAGCGGAAAAAAGTAGAGCAGTGACAGTAGTGGTTCCGTCCACCTCTTCCACATCACGCCCACCAGTTTCGGCTGCCTCCTCCCAGCAAAACGTCCCCTCTCGCCCACCAAATCCAGAAACGGAGGAGAGTACCTGGGTAAAAGTGGGCAAAAAGGGACGTCCAAGAAAAGAAAACGCGGAACCAAATGCGCTCCCGACGAAATCGAAAGCGCTTCAGGCGCAAGAGAGAAAGAAGAATAGGCGGGCCCAATCGAGACCGGGCCGAGCTCCTGAAGCGTCCAAGCAGAGGGGCAAGACGCCCAAACTCAAGGCGCCCCGATCCGCAGCTGTGACCATCACGCTGTCGAAAGAAGCCGAAGAAAAAGGATTGACATACGCCGAGGTCATGAGGGAAGCCAAGTCAAAGGTGGACCTCAACGGCCTTGGCATAGAATCTGTTAAATTCCGCAGGGGTGTCACCGGGGCTGCGATCTTACACATCCCCGGAGCAGGAAAGGATGGCGTCGCAGACTCTCTTGCGGAGAAACTGAAAGAGGCGTTGAATAAGGACGGCATAAAGATCGCCAGACCGTTCAGGGCTGCGAGTGTCCGGATCTCCGGACTGGACGATTCAATTACCTCAGAGGAACTGAAGAACGCCGTTGCTCTTAAAGGAGAGTGTCCGGTGGAACAAGTCCGTGTCAGCGACGTTCGACCAGATAGAAGCGGACTCCAAGCGGCCTGGGTGACCTGCCCAACCATGGCTGCCAAGAAGCTAACTGAAGGCAGATTCCTCATCGGCTGGGTAGCGGCACGCGTCGCAATTCAGAAACCCCTCGACCTCAGATGCTTCAGGTGTCTTGAGGCGGGGCACGTTGCCAGTCGCTGCTCGGCAGAAGACCGCAGTCACCTCTGTCTACGCTGCGGCAAGCCCGACCACAAAGCGACTGATTGCACGGAGAAGCCCCAGTGTAGCGTCTGTGCTGCACAGGGAAGGAAATCTAACCACCGTTTGGGAGGACCATCATGCTCGGCCCCCAAAAAACGAGTGGCAAGAAGAGTGCCGCCGAAGAAGGCACCTCCCCAGCCGAGCGGGGAACCCATGGAGACGGAGATTGTCGTTGGGGATCAAGTTTAGATGGCCCTCAACATTCTCCAAAGCAACCTCAACCACTGCGCCAGGGCTCAGGACCTTTATGTCCAGAGCCTGGCGCAGTGGTCCATACACGTCGGAGTCGTCGCGGAGCCGTATTTGGTCCCCGACAGGAGTAACTGGGTTGGCGATGCCGACAATCTGGTCGCCGTCGTCGCCTCCACTAATTTAGAATCGTCGCCGAACATCAGAGCGACGCGACACGGGCACGGCTGTGTGGCCGTCAAATTTGAAGATCTGGCCGTTCTGGCGGTTTACTTCTCCCCCAACCGGCCACTAACGGAATTAGAGGAGTTTCTTTCGGACTTGACGTCCCTTGTCCGATGGTGCGGTCCACTCAACGTGCTGGTCGCCGGGGACCTCAACGCTAAATCTACGGCGTGGGGGTCCTCGGTGACTGACGCCCGGGGCGATGCGGTCTTGGAGTGGCTCGCTGAAGTCGACTTGGTCCCAGTCAATAGGGGTTCCGTCCATACTTGTGTTAGGGAGCAGGGTGGGTCGGTCGTTGATGTCACCTTTACGACGCCCGCCCTGGCTCAGCGAGTCCAAAACTGGAGAGTGGTGACAGGGGTGGAGACGCTCTCAGACCATCGGTACATCCGATTTAGCGTCCGCCCCTCGTCACCGGTGCCTCCTGTCTCGGAGAACATCCCGAACGAGATTGGCCCCAAATGGGCGTTGAAGTCGCTCGACAAAGACGCCCTGGAGGTGGCCACAATCGTCAGCTCGTGGAGCTCTCTCACTGGCACGCAATCTATAGAGGAGGAGTCGGCTTGGTTTGAAGAGGCGTTCAACCACATCTCGGACGCCTCGATGGTCAGATCCAAACCTGTACCACCCCGCAGCCAAGTATACTGGTGGTCTGCAGAACTAAGCCGGCTTCGGAAGGCATGCGCCGCGTCAAAAAGGCGGCTAAGGAGATACCGTAGGAGAGGGACAGCGATCTACGGAGGCGAGGAGGAGACCCGCCTGCGAGCGGAGGCCCAGCTCGCGAAGAGAACGCTCAAGAAGGCGATTGGGGAGGCGAAGGAACAGGCGTGGGAAGAGTTCCTCTCCACCTTGGAGCTCGATCCCTGGGGACGGCCGTACAAGGCTGTCATGGCCAAACTCCGTCCCTGGGCCCCGCCTGTAACGGCCGGAATGGAGCCGTCACTGCTCTCTACCGTGGTGGCGGCGCTGTTCCCGCCATGTCTATCTTCTCCGCCTCTCCCACCGGAGATGACAAACGGACTCGCCGAAGATGCCCGGGAGGCTGACATTCCCGAGGTGTCCGAGGCCGAGCTTGAAGCCGCAGCAGATAGGATGTCAGTCAAGAAGACTGCGCCGGGACCGGACGGTCTCCATGGCAAAGTCCTGGCCCTATCTCTGCGGCATGGACTGGACGACAGATTTAGATCCCTGTTGACGAATTGTTTTAGGAATTGTAGATTTCCAGAGACCTGGAAGACGGGAAGACTAGTCCTGCTCCGGAAGGAGGGCAAACCTGCAGAATCCCCCTCCGGATACCGACCAATAGTCCTGCTCAATGAGGCGGGCAAACTATTCGAGCGTGTAATATCTTCTCGAATAACGCGTCATCTCACATCTGTTGGGCCGGACCTGTCGGACTGCCAATATGGCTTCCGGCAGAGAAGGTCCACCATCGATGCCATTGCCCGCCTCAGGGAGATTTCTGAAGAAACGGTGTCAAGGGGTGGGGTGGTGATCGCGGTGTCTCTCGACATCGCGAACGCGTTCAACACCCTGCCCTGGAGCGCAATAGTGGACGGCCTTACACACCATCAAGTGCCACCATACCTAGTCAAGACGATTGCCAGCTACCTGTACAACCGGCATATTATATACCCTGGTAGGGTAAACTGGAGTAGACACGAGATCAGGTGCGGTGTTCCACAGGGGTCGGTTTTAGGCCCACTCTTGTGGAACATCGGATATGATAGGGTCCTGCGGGGGGTGTTGATCCGTGGCGTGCAGGTTATTTGCTACGCGGACGACACCCTCGTAGTGGCATCCGGGGAGAGTTTTCGTGAAGCCTCTCTGAGGGCAACAGCGGGAGTAGCCCAAGTGGTGGCTCGCATCCGCAATCTAGGACTGCGAGTCGCCCTTGAGAAGTCTGAGGCCATAGCATTCCATGGCCCGCGCAGGCCCATTCCAACGGATGCGCATATTGTAGTTGGTGGAGTTCCGATTGGGGTTGGGGCCCAGCTCAAATATCTGGGCTTGGTCCTCGATCCCAAGTGGTGCTTCAAGACACACTTTCTGTCAATGGCGCCAAAACTAACGGCGACAGCCACGGCACTGAGCCGCATCATGCCCAATATTGGCGGGCCGCGCGACTCGTGCCGTAGGCTATTTTCAGGTGTGGTTCGGGCAAAGGCCTTGTACGGCTGCCCGATCTGGGCCAATGACATTGGCCTCAACAACCAGAACAAGGCGGTACTTAGGCGGTCACAGCGGGTCGTCTCAATTCGGGTGGCGCGGGCGTACCGCACTACATCGTTCGATGCGGTGAGCGTGGTCGCCGGTGCCATCCCCTGGTACCATGATGCGGCCGCCCTAGCCGAAGTATATTGGCGACGTGAAAACCACCGGAGGAGCGGTTCTGACCCGGCTCCTCAAGAGGTCAAGATGTGGAGAAAGGAAGCCAGGGAGGTCGCCATCCAAAGGTGGTCCTCAGACTTGACAAACGCAAGGGCGGGTCTATGGACCCTTGAAGCCATACGACCCGTCCTCAATCAATGGACTGACAGGCAATGGGGGTCGCTGACATACCACCTAGTTCAGCTGCTGACCGGCCACGGCTGCTTCGGCAGTTATCTGCATAAAGTCGCGCGCCGGGAAGCCACCCCCATCTGCCACCACTGCGGGAGTACTACCGACACCCCGCAACATACCTTGGAGACATGTCCATCGTGGGACTCCGCGAGGAGTGCCCTCAGGGCAATCATAGGACTAGACATCTCGCTCCCGAATCTGGTCGCGGCCATGGTCCGGGACGAACGCTCATGGCGGGCTGTCGAGGCGTTTGCCAACGCAGTCCTGCCTCATAAAGAAGAACACGAACGGGCCCGGGAAATCAACCCCTCGGCCCCGCCGTTAAGAAGGAAGAGAACGGGCAGACGTCGTCGCGACTTCCTGCGGCGCGTCTGACGCGTTCTTGTAAATATTGTAAATATTGTATATAGTTTTATGTAACAGTTTGTGTATACTACGTACACGAACTGGCCACGAGAAGAAGCCGGGTGGCTAAGGGGGGGGAGGAGTTCGTTCTTTAATTTTATTGTTGCAGCTCACACCTTCTTCTTCGCCACTCGTGGCTATTTATGTAAATATTGTATTATTTTGTAAATATGGAGACTTGCGTCGCTAGTGACGCCAAGGCGAGCCGCGCGCAACACGCGCTAAGCGGCAAGCGCGAATGGGGCGTGGGCAAAGGCCGCGAGGTCTATTCCACGTCTCCACTCACCATGCGCTTCGGAGGGGCCTTGGGGTTTTAGTGGGTAGGGGGGCCATTGCACTCCGGTCCCGACCCCCACACTCCCCGCGCCACGTGTCCATCTTGCCCCGGCGCGGGGGCCCGCTAAAAAGGGTTTCCCCAAGTAAAAAAAAAAAAAAAAAAAAAAAAAAAAAGGTTAGGTTTGACGCAGAAGAAAGCGGATGGGTAAGGGTGACCAAGAAGGGACGCTCGAATGCGCAGAAAGCGCCTACTACAAAGGAGGCACTCCCTACGAAATCGCAAGGGTTTCAGGCCCGCGATAGGGAAAGGAAGGAGAAAGGGAAGGGATCAAGGTCGAGGGCACCAGCAAAGGCCTCAAAGCCAGCGCACCCCAGACCCAATCTGAAGACCTCTCGAACTGCGGCCGTCGTCTTAACTCTCCCACAGGAAAGTGGAGGCATCACGTACGCAGACATCATCAAGGAGGCGAGGTCGAAAATCAACCTCAAAGACATCGGCTTGGAGTCGGTGAAGTTCCGCCGCGCAGTCACTGGGGCTACGATTATTCAAATCCCCGGGGCTGACAGCGATCCCAAAGCGGACACCCTCGCTTCCAAACTGAGGGATATTTATGGGGAGAACGTGGTAAAAGTCTCTAGGCCCGTCAAATGCACAGACATACGTGTGGCGGGTCTAGATGACTCTGTCACTTCGGACGAGGTCAAAGAGGCTATTGTCAATAAAGCAGGTTGTCCAGCGGAGCAAGTGCGAGTCGGAGAAATTCGGCAGGATTGGTCCGGCTTGTACGCCGTATGGGCTCGGGTGCCTATCACGGCCGCTAAGAAGGTCCTGGAAGGGAAGTTTCTGGTAGGCTGGGTGGCTGCCAAAATAACAGTGTCGGGGCCCAGGGGGCTGCAGTGTTACCGCTGCCTCCAAAAGGGTCATGTAGCCAGCCGTTGCACCGCGGACAGCGACCGCAGCCGGCTGTGCTTTAGATGTGGTCAGCCAGACCACAAGGCGGCCTTCTGCACCGATAAACCGCACTGCGCACTGTGTGCGACAGCGGGCAGGAAGGCCGATCACAAGCTGGGGGGCAGTAGTTGTTCGGCCCCCAGTAAAAAGGTGCCTAGGAGAGTAGCGGCTAAGAAAGCCAGCAAAGAACCACTACCGAACGTGGAAGCGATGGAGACTGAAGGAATCGTGGGACAACAATAGGATGGCCCTACGATTCCTTCAGTGCAACATAAATCACTGTGCCAGAGCCCAAGACTTATTGGTCCAAAGCCTGGCGCAGTGGTCAATCGGAATAGGGGTTGTGGCAGAACCCTATTTGATCCCGGAGAGAGCCGACTGGACCGGCGATAAAGATGGGCTCGTCGCAATCGTCGCCCCGTCCAGGGCTGATTCCCTCAATATAATAGGTTCGTCCTTGAGAGGCAATGGATGTGTGGCGGCAAAAATAGGCAGCATAGCGGTCGTGGCAGTCTACTTTTCGCCAAACCGGTCAATAGCAGAATTTGAGACTTTCTTGGTCGAGGTCAGCTCGCTCATAAATTGGTGCAGCCCACTAGAGGTGCTGGTTGCGGGGGATCTCAATGCCAAATCCACGGCGTGGGGGTCCCCAGCGACTGACGCCCGCGGCGATCTTGTTTTAGAGTGGTTGTCGGAAGTCGGTATGTCTCCACTCAATCGGGGGACTACCTTAACTTGTGTCAGGGAGCAGGGCGGGTCGATCGTCGACGTGACTTTTGCGTCCCCCGCCCTGGCTCAGCGTGTTCAGAACTGGGAGGTGCTGACAGGGGTGGAGACGCTATCGGATCACCGGTATATCCGATTTAGCGTCCGCCCCTCGTCGGCTCCAACTACCCAAGCGCAACCCCCGGATGAAATTGGCCCGAAATGGTCGCTGAAGTCGTTGGATAGGGAGATCTTGGAAGTGGCAACTCTTGTCAACACATGGTGCCCCACCGATGAACATCTCTCGGTTGGGGACGAAGCGGCCCGGCTCGGGGAGGCTCTATTGTCCATCTCGGACGCCTCAATGTCTAGATCCCGACCGGTGCCGCCACGCAACTGCACCTATTGGTGGAGCAGCGAGCTTGCCCAGTTGCGAGCGAACTGTGTAGCGGCTCGACACCATCTGAGTCGCTACAGGAGAAGAAGGTCAGCCATTCGTGGAGGTGCTGAGGAAGGACGTCTTAAGGCAGCTTATAATGAAGCAAAAAGGGTCCTCCAAAGGGAGATAGGAGAGGCGAAAGAGAGAGGGTGGGACGAGCTCCTGAACACCTTGGAGCTCGACCCCTGGGGGCGTCCGTATAAGCTGGTAATGTCCAAGCTGCGTCCCTGGGCCCCCCCTCTCACCGCCGGGATGGAGCCGACACTACTAACAACAGTCGTCTCAACACTCTTCCCATCCCGGTCGGCTACCTTGTCTGCTCAAAATCACAGGACGAGACAGTTGGCTAACGACGCTGAGGAATCCGAGAATCCGGAGGTGTCAGAAGCCGAGTTGGAAGTGGCGGTGGATAAAATGCGGAGCAAAAGGACCGCTCCTGGCCCCGATGGAGTCCACGGAAAGGTTCTCGCGCTCGCTTCACAATCTGGACTTTCGGAGCAGCTAAAACACCTGTTCACCAGGTGCCTAAGAACTGGAGAGTTTCCTGCGGACTGGAAGGCAGGTAGATTAGTCCTGCTAAGAAAGGAGAACAAGCCTGCTGACTCGCCTGCGGGTTACAGGCCGATCGTCCTCTTAAATGAGTCGGGCAAATTGCTCGAACGCATCATTGCGTCTCGAATCGTCCGTCATCTTTCATCCGTGGGGCCGGACCTAGCGGAATGTCAGTTTGGCTTCCGTCGGGGACGGTCCACGATCGACGCTCTTGCCCGACTCAGGGACATAACGGATGGGACAACGTCGGGGGGCGGGGTGGCATTGGCAATTTCGCTTGATATCGCGAACGCCTTTAACACCCTGCCCTGGGACGCCATTTTGGATGGTTTGTTGTGGCATAATGTTCCGTCCTACTTAAGGGACATTGTTGCGGAGTACCTACGCAACCGCCGAATCATCTACCAGGGTCGAAATAGGTGGGAAAGTCACAACGTTGCATGCGGTGTTCCACAGGGGTCACATTATTTGTTATGCCGACGACACGCTCGTGGTTGCGACCGGTGATTCTTACCGCGAAGCATCTTTGAAGGCGACAGCAGGGGTTGCACAGGTAGTGACCCGCATCCGCAATTTGGGGCTGCGGGTTGCCCTGGAAAAATCGCAGGCAATGGCCTTTTACGGGCATAGGAGGGCTCCGCCAGAGGGAGCAAGCATTATGGTAGGAGGAGTTTCTATCTCTGTCGGGAAAGAACTAAAATACTTGGGGCTCTTATTGGACCCCAAGTGGAATTTTAAGGGCCATTTTAACGCTCTGGCCCCCAAACTCACTGCGACGGCCATGGCATTGAGTCGCATTATGCCCAATCTCGGTGGGCCTAGTGGCTCATGCCGGAAGCTGTTCGCGGGGGTGGTTCGGGCAAAGGCCACATATGGCTGCCCAATCTGGGCCAATGATCAAGGCCTTTCGGAGGTGAATAGGGCTTCGTTGAGGAGAGCGCAGCGCATCTCCTCGAACAGGGTGGCGAGGGCATACCGCACCGCATCGTTTGACGCGGTCTGCGCGATAGCCGGGACGCCCCCCTGGTACTATGATGCGCTCTCCTTGGCGGATGTCTACTGGAAAAGAGCTCGGGCTAGAACTGCTGGAGAGGAGCCTACACCGGACATTGTCAGAAGGTGGCGCGAAGAAGGCCGCGAGGCAACACTTCATAGGTGGCACGACGACCTTGCCACAACGCGCGTAGGAAGAAGGACCGTGGACGCAATTCTACCGGTCCTGAAAGAGTGGATGGAACGGAAAGGGGGGTCGCTCACGTTCCGCCTCGTGCAGCTGCTGACCGGCCACGGCTGTTTCGGCGGGTATCTGCACAAGGTGGCGCGTCGTGAGGCCACCCCCAACTGTCTTCATTGCGGGGCTGCAATCGACAGCCCCGAACATGTTTTGTCAAGTTGTCCGGCGTGGGACTCCGCGAGGGGAACCATGTCGGCAGCTTTTAATCCCGGAATTGACTTTTCGCTCCCGAGCCTGGTCGAGGGGATGGTTCGGGGCGACGACAGTCGCCGTCGTTGGCGAGCGTTTCAGACGTTTGCTGAGGCGGTGATGTCTGCGAAAGAGGAAGTAGAGCGGGCCCGGGAAATAGACCCTGCGGCCCCGCCACTAAGGAGGAAGCGGACCGGGCGACGCCGTCGCGATTTCTTGCGGCGGGTCTAACCCGAGTCCTGCTGTTTGTTAATACTTTGTATATAGATATCGTATTTTCATTGTTGTTGTTGTACATATATATTTGTTGTCCTTTGTTTTAGTTTGTAAATAATTGTTATCTTATATATATGTTGTGTTAATTTATTGTGTAAATATGTAAATAACTTGGCGAAGAGGTGCCGCTAAGGGGGTGGTAGTTGTTTCAACATTTTGTTTTTGGCAGTCACCGCACTCCTTCGCCGCATCTGATTTTGTAAATATAAATAGGAGAACTGCACGTGTTCTATACACACGCGCATAGGAGAGCCGCGCGCATTTGCAACGCGCTACGCGGCAACACGCCCGGCTACGGCATGGTAAGAGCTGAGAAGCCGATACATGCCTAGCCGGACTTAGCGTGAATGAAGGGGCCCTGGAGTTTTAGTGGGTATTGGGGAACGCCTGTACCCGACCCCCACACTCCCCGCACCACTTTACCATCTTGCCCCGGTGCGGGGGCCTGTAAATGGGTTTCTCCAGGTAAAAAAAAAAAAAAAAAAAAAAAAAAAAAAAAAAAAAAAAGGTTAGGTTAGGTTAGGTTAGGTTAGGTTAGGTTAGGTTAGGTTAGGTTAGGTTAGGTTAGGTTAGGTTAGGTTAGGTTAGGTTCCCCCCCCCCCCCCCCCCCCCCCACCGCAGATGTCCATTCCTGCGGGTCCCTAGGCTTGTCGTGCCGGGGGGGCTTAGTACTCGTTTGACCGCGTCGGTTGGCCTGGCCGGAGAAGTGATCGGGCCATGACGCGGTCCTAGAGGAAGCGAATAGGGACAAACGGGATGCGGGGCTCTGCGGAATGGGACGCGGAGCCCGGTCCTGAGGGCTGGCTAGTGAGAGTCGGCCCAACCTGACCGGCCACTGTTTTTACGGAGGCTGGTCTGGGGAGAGGGCGGAAACGCCAGCTCGCCTAAGGCGAGTGTTTGAGGACCGGGCGACACTGCTGCGGGTTCGTGCTGCGGTGGGTCGCCCTGGTCCGCCTTTGTAAATATTTGTATATATAATTAGGTGTATATATTGTAAATAGGTGTAAGGTGCTGATTCAATCGGCGCCGGGCGTCAGTCCGACGATTTGAGGCGAGTCGCGCGCACTTGTTGCGCTACGCGACATATTGTATATATTTACTTCGTCCGGGCTGGCGCCTGAGTATGGGTGTTGGCGCTACCCCGGTGCCTTGGGGAGAGCCGCGCGTAGCTCGCGCTGCGCCACGCGGCATTGTAAATATTTCAGCACCGGTTGTAGTGGCGCCATAGGCGATTCGCACACAGTTTCTGCGCTGTGCTGCGTAACTTGTACATAGTGTACATAATAGGAGAATTGCCGTCACTCTTGTGGCGGCCTAGGAGAGCCGCGCGTCTTCACGACGCCACGCGGCAGCACGCCCCCGGTGTCGGCGTGGTTAGAGCTGAAAAGCCGATACATGCCGACCCGGACTTTGCGTGGAAGAAGGGGCCTTGGTGTTTTAGTGGGTATTGGGGAACGACTTTACCCGACCCCCACACTCCCCGCGTCACTTCTCCATCTTGCCCCGGCGCGGGGGCCTGTAAAAGGGTTTCACCAAGTAAAAAAAAAAAAAAAAAAAAAAAAGGTTCCCCCCCCCCCCACCGCAGATGTCCATTCCTGCGGCCCCAAGGCTTGTCGTGCCGGGGGGGCCCGAACCACCGAGTTTCAAGACTTTTCTAGGGGCGGTTTATGGTACAATCGTCTCTAGTCTCGTTTTATAACTCGGTGGTCGCGAATTGGGAGGGCGAGGGTTGCCGGTCCATCCCTGTTGGATGCGCCGGTAAGACTCGCCTCAAGTTCCACTCCGAATTGTCAAAGTAATCGGCGTTGCTTGGCAATTTGTTGTGATGGTGGAGTTGGCTTACGGCCAGTTGTATATAATTTGTGTATATAATTTGAATTGTTGCCCTATTGGGCTATGTACTGTTACGGTACTTGAAGTGTTGGTTATTTACAACCACCACAGCGCGGCGGGCCGGCGGTAGCGAGTTGCTATCGTCGGTTAGGAGTTGAGGCTCCCCGTCGGGCGACCTGTTAACCGATGCGATTGTCGTGGATCATGTCTCGCGGATCGCATCGGACCAGGGGGCTTGCCTTAACCGGCCGGCCCAAGAGGAAGGAAAACCTCACTAAAAAACCCTGAATGTGCATGCGCTGGGGCGCCCTAAAGGGCCTCGCGCGGCGCTGCACCCCCGCTCTCCCGCAGAGGGAGTGGGTGTTCGGCCAGTAAGTCGGACCGCTAGCGGCCAACCCGCGGACAACACCCGCCGTCCACGGTGTATTAGGGTTACCCGGGTGCAGGGGTCTCCGCCCGGGTGGACTTCCTATATCCCCCATAATGCCGTAACTTTAGGCCCTGTGTCATCACGGGGTCATGTTTCTTATCATGGAGTACAACAAAAAAGATTTAAATTTAATAGACGTTGGGGAGGTGACGAAGAAGGAGGAGATGATGAGAAGGAAGGAGGTCAAAGACCTGAGAGTGGTGCTCGTGCGAACGCCGACGCCGACACCCACTCTAGCAGCTACAGGTGCTGCGGGCTGCTCTAGGGCGGCCGAAACGTTATCCGACTCGGACAGCGGATCGATGGTCAGCGTACCATGTGATGCGTCGGTCCGCTCGTTCGAGTCTGGTAGCGCAACTCTCGACCGGCAAGAAAGTCGGTTTTGGAGAGAAAGAAGGAAGAGGTCGAGGCTATCTGATGAAGGGAGTTCTACGGACACCCCGTCAAAATCCATGACCAAAAGAAAGGGAAGAGGCCGGCCACCCACGACTGGGGAGTACGTTGGGTTGGCTGAGGCTAAGAAAGCGCTGGTGAAGGCGCAAAGAGAGGAATTACAGGCCCGCGCCGAGGCAGAACTACTCGCCTCGGTATCGGAGGCCAGAAAAACGCGTTCGGCACTCACAACATCTATAGTGTCGGACGATATCGGAGTTGATGTCACGGCTGACGTACACACAAGGATCGAGACCAGCCTTGGGATCGTGGAGAACGTGGCGAAGAAGTCGTCTAATTTGAAGGGGACCTTCGTCCGCGCTCTCCAAGACGCCGCTTCGGCAATAAGAGAAGACGCAGGGAGGCTCGCCCACCGTACACTAACGGAAGAAACCAGGGCACTCCGAGCAGAAAATGAGCGCCTCCGTCGACAAATGGAGTCGCTCCAAAACGAATTGAAGGAGTTGCGGACCATGGTCAAAGAACATGGCCCGCCGATAACGCCGGCAACACCGGTTACGCCGCAGATGCCCTGCAGCTTCGAAGAGTTTGAGGTCAGATTGTTGTCAGTAGTAGGCGACAAAATCAACGCCCGCATCGATGGCTTAGAGTCGCGGTTGTTACCCGCGCCGCGAATCCGGCCCCCGTTGGCGGCTGACAAAAAAACAAGGAGACAAGAACCCCTACCCAACACCCACAGAAGGGAAGACTTCCTCCGTGAGCCGGAGGCGCCGAAACCGACCGAAAGGAAGGCGAAGGCTCCCAAACCGGCGACACAGGAGGCCATGGAGGTTGTACCGGTCGAGACGGAAGCCCCGACCAACAAAAAAAAGAAGAAGGCTGGAAAGAAGAAGAAATCGAACGCGGCGAGTGCTCCAGTTCCCACCGTCGCTCAGGTTTCAGCTCAACCTTCACAGCCACCTCCTCCTTCGCAAACACCGGCGCCGGCTCCTCTCACGGGCTGGACCACGGTTACAAGGAGGAGATTACCGGATAAGACAAGGGCCGCTCAGGCGTCGCAGGCAAAGAAGCCACAGTCGTCGTCGAGAGCGCCCCCATCAGACAAAAAGAACACCCGGTCACGGTCGAGGAAGGCAAGGGCCTCAAAACCCGCGTCTAAGCCCAACCTCAGGGCACCTCGTGCCGCGGCTGTGGTAGTAACACTCCCAAAAGAGATCGAGGAGAAAGGCCTGACGTATGCAGACGCCATCAGAGAGGCCAAATCCAAATTAGACCTAAAGGAGATTGGCATAGAGTCGGTCCAGTTCCGTCGCGCGGCCACTGGAGCTGCGATTCTCCGCATCCCCGGGGCCAGCAGCGGTCCGAAGGCCGACTCCTTGGCGGACAAGCTGAGAGAACTCTACGGAGACTCCGGGGTCAAGGTGTCCAGACCTGTTAAGTCGACGGACATCAAAATAACAGAGATGGACTTCTCCGTGACCCCCCCAGATTTAAAGAACGCTCTTGCGGCTAAAGGCGAATGCCCCGCTGAGCAGATAAGGGTCAGCTCAATAAGACCCGACAGAGCTGGAGGAAACGCGGCTTGGGCCAATGTCCCCGTAACAGCCGCGAAAAAACTTGTTCGGGGCAAATTTGTAATTGGATGGATGGAGGCCAAAGTCAATTTGTCCAAACCCCGGGAGAGCAGATGCTTCCGCTGCCTGCAGGCCGGACATGTTGCAATTCACTGCCCCGTGGAGATCGACCGTAGCGTGCTATGCTTCCGATGTAGCCAGCCCGGTCATAAAGCAGAGTCTTGCAAGGCCCAATGGCACTGCGCTATTTGTGCGGAGGCCAAGAAGAAGGCCAACCACCGACTGGGGAGCAAACGATGTTCGGCTCCCAGTAAGAAGGTGAGCAGGAGAGCGCCGGCCAAAAACGCCGCGAACGCACAATCCCAGCCGAACAGGGAGAACATGGAGGTGGAAGAAATCGTTGGGGATTAGATGGCTCTACGGTTCCTCCAAACAAACCTCAACCACTGTGCCAGAGCCCAGGATCTGTTATTCCAGAGTCTGGCACAGTGGCAAATAAACATCGGAGTGGTCGCGGAACCATACATGGTGCCGAACAGGGACAACTGGGTGGGTGATCGCGACGAGACAGTCGGGCTGTTTGTCAGCAGTCTAGATAACACACCCCCCAGGGGTCCATTCCTGAAGGGAAGCGGTTGTGTGGCCTGGAAGATTGGCAACATCGTGGTGGTAGGGGCCTACTTCTCCCCGAACAAAACTCTCTCGGAGTTCGAGGCGTTTTTGGTCGAAATAGGCTCACTAGTAGAATGGGGTAGGCCGCACGACGTGGTCGTGGCCGGGGACTTCAATGCCAAATCAACGGTGTGGGGGTCCTCGGCCTCGGACATGCGTGGGGACATTCTTTTGGAATGGATCGCAGCGCACAATCTTGTCACCCTCAATATAGGTAACGAGCATACCTGCGTTCGGATGCAGGGCGGATCTGTCATCGATGTGACCTTCGCAAGTCCCACCCTTGCACGACAGATCCAGGGCTGGGAGGTCCTGACGGAGGTCGAGACTTTATCGGACCACCGATACATTCGGTTCCACGTTCTCCCCCCGTCGGTGACCCCGGTCAGTCCAAACCCTGCTCCAGCGGAGATAGGACCCAGGTGGTCATTAAAAAGTCTTGACAAGGAGGTGGCCATAACGGCCTGTGTCGTCGGGGCCTGGTGCCCCAAACCGGATTTGACAACGATTGCTGGCGAGGCGGAGTGGTTCGGTGAGGCATTGGCGCATATATCAAACTGTGCCATGTCAAGGATCCGGCCGCAGCCGCCCCGCGATTGTGTATATTGGTGGTCGGACGAACTCGCGCAGTTGCGCGAAGCCTGCGTAGTCGCTCGGCGCCGATACGCCCGATACCGCAGGAGGAGAAGGACACGCGATCCCGACGAGGAACAGCGCCTCTTTGTTGTCTTTCAGAACGCCAAAAAGGCGCTTCGCAAGGAGATCGCCGAGTCTAGGGAGAGAGCGTGGACTGAACTCCTGGACACGCTCGAGCTGGACCCCTGGGGGCGGCCGTACAGGCTCGTAATGAGCAAACTCCGCCCCTGGGCCCCGCCCTTAACATCTCAGATGGAGCCGGCGCTGCTGAGCTCAGTGGTGTCGACTCTGTTCCCGGCGGGCAGCTCCCCTCCCTCGGCTGAACACCGGACTGGACTCTCTGTCGCGACGGCATCGCAGGGTTCTGTCCCGGAGGTGTCGTCCGCAGAGCTTGACATGGCTTTGACAAAACTCGCGTGCAAGAAGACTGCCCCCGGTCCCGATGGGGTTCACGGGAAGGTATGGTCTCTTGCACTGCGCAATGGACTAGACGATCGCTTCAGAGAACTTCTCTCGAAGTGTCTATCGGATGGAGAATTCCCTGACGCATGGAAGTTGGGGAAACTGGTGTTGCTAAAGAAGAGTGGTAAACCGGCGGACTCCCCGTCGGCCTACCGCCCAATTGTGTTGTTGAACGAAGCTGGCAAATTGTTTGAACGGGTGATTGCTGGCCGAATTCAACAGCACCTAACTTCAGAAGGTCCAGATCTGGCCGACTCCCAATTCGGCTTCAGAAAGAAGAGGTCAACCATAGATGCCATCGGCAAGCTAAGGGACATTTGTATGGAAAATGAGTCACAGGGCGGGGTGGTAATTGCGGTGTCATTGGATATCGCTAACGCATTTAACACCCTGCCCTGGGACAGCATCTTGTCGGGTCTCGAACACCATGGAGTGCCGCCGTACTTGAGGCGGATAGTGTCGCATTATTTGTCGGATAGGAAAGTTATATATCCCGGTCGTGATGGTTGGGGTAGTCACCCGGTGGCGTGCGGTGTTCCGCAGGGGTCGGTTCTAGGCCCACTCCTGTGGAACATCGGGTACGATTTCGTGCTGAGGGGAGTGTTGTTGCGCGGTGTGCAGGTGTTATGCTACGCCGACGACACTCTCATCGTCGCCACCGGAAGTGCCTTTAGAGAGGCGAGTCTCAGGGCGACAGCTGGAGTCGCACAAGTAGTTGCTCGAATCCGAAGATTGGGTTTGGAGGTCGCCCTACATAAGTCCGAAGCAATATGCTTCCATGGCGCGCGACGTGCTCCACCCGAGGGAGCCAACATCATGGTGGGCGGTGTTAACATCCGGGTCGGGACGACGCTAAAATATCTTGGGCTAGTCCTGGACTCGCGTTGGTCGTTCAAGCCGCATTTCACGGCACTTGCCCCCAAGCTCTCCGCCACGGCAGCGGCTCTAAGCCGCATTATGCCGAACCTCGGCGGGCCGAGCGGGGGGTGTCGCCGTCTTTTCGCGAACGTTGTTAGGTCCATGGCCTTATATGGCTGTCCAATTTGGGCGGATGGGCTGTCTTCCCATAACAAAACGCTGCTCAGGCAGTCGCAGCGCGCGATAGCCATCAGGGTCGCGAGGGCGTACCGCACGGTATCTTCTGACGCCGTGTGTGTTATAGCCGGTACCGCGCCCTGGCATCTCGAGGCGGCTGCCCTAGCGGATGTCTACTGGCGTCGGGCTCGCTCAAGAGGTAGAGGTGTTGAGCCGGCCCCCGAACTTGTCGAAGAATGGAGGAGAACCAACAAAGAATGGGTTGTTCGAACATGGAGTGACGAACTTGCGTCCTCGCGCGTCGGTTCGTGGACGATTTCGGCCATTCGGCCAATACTCCCACAATGGCTTGACCGGCGATGGGGGCACCTCACGTTCCGGCTTGTGCAGATACTGTCCGGGCACGGCTGCTTCGGCAGTTATCTGCACAAGATCGCCGGACGGGAGGGGTCCTCTGTTTGCCATCACTGTGGCTCGGCGACAGACAACGCCAGCCACACTTTAATTGACTGTCCGGCATGGGACTCCGAAAGGAGTTCCTTGCTGTTGACGCTACCCACCGGAATAGACTTCTCGTTGCCGGCCATCATCAAATGCATGGTCGACAGCGACACGGACTCGATCTGGAGGGCTCTTCAGACCTTTTCGGAAAGAGTCCTCAAAATGAAGGAAGATGCTGAACGGGCGAGAGAGGATGATCCCTCCTCAGCTCCTATTCGGCGTCGAAGAATTGGCGGGCGCCGGCGAAGATTCGCTGGGCGCGTAATATAAATATGTAAATAGTTGTTTGTTTGTTGTTTTATATACAATTGTTGTTTTTGTTTTGTGTATAACATCTTATTTTTGCAGTCTCAGCACCTGCACTATTGTGCAGGTTGCTTGTATATACGCGGTGGTAATTGTATATACGTCTTGGAGTCTTCGCACATAATGTGCTGTTGTAAATATTTTGTAAATATTCATGGAGTGTCGCGCGCTGTTTAGGCGCTACGCGACAAGCACGATGACAGGGCTGAAGTGTAATGGTTCACTGACACCTTGCCCTGTCCCAGTGCAATGAAGGGGCCTTGGGGTTTTAGTGGGTAGGGGGACCCTTCTGGTCCCGACCCCCACACTCCCCGCGCCACTTTTACCATCTTGCCCCGGCGCGGGAGCCCGCTAAAAAGGGTTTCCCCAAGTCAAAAAAAAAAAAAAAAAAAAAGGTTAGGTTCCCCCCCACCGCGGATGTACCATTCCCGCGGGTCCCTAGGCTTGTCGTGCCGGGGGGGCTCAGTAGCCGCGTGACCGCGTCGGTTGGCCTGGCCGGAGTAGTGACTCGGCCATGACGCGGTCCTAGGTGAAGCTAATAGGGACGAATTGGATGCGGGGCTCTGCGTAATGGGATGCGGAGTCCGGTCCGAGGGCTGGCTTGTTTAAGTCGGCCCGACCCGACCGGCCACTGTTTTCACGGAGGCCGGTCCGAGGAGAGGGCGGCCCACGCCCACCTCGCCTAGGGCGAGGGTTCGAGGACCCGGCGACACTGCTGCGGGTTCGTGCTGCGGCGGGTCGCTTGGGTCCGCCTTTGTACATAGTTTTGTAAATATAGGTTAGGTGTAAATTGTAAATAGTTGTGTCGCGCTGGTTTTCGTAATCGGCGCAGGGCGCCAGTCCGACGTTTCAGGGAGAGTCGCGCGCACTTGTTGCGCCACGCGACATATTTTTGTAAATAGTTTTTTCGTCGGGGCTGGCGCCTGCGTATGGGAGTTGGCGCCAGACTGGTGTCGCGTGGAGAGCCGCGCGTGGCTTGCGCTGCGCCACGCGGCATTTTGTATATATTTTCGGCATCAGTCTGGGCGCCTTAGGAGAATCGCGCGCGGCCTCTGTGCTGCGTTGAGCGATATTGTATATAGTTGTATATAAGTTAGGAGAACTGCCGTCACTCTTGTGGCGGCCAAGGAGAGCCGCGCGTCTTCGAGACGCCACGCGGCATGCGCGAGCCGGGCCACGGGTGAGTAGTCCTTAACAGGATCATACCGGTACCCGGCTCAACGCGCGCAGAAGGGGCCTTGGTGTTTTAGTGGGTATTGGGGAACGACTTTACCCGACCCCCACACTCCCCGCGTCACTACTCCATCTTGCCCCGGCGCGGGGGCCTGTAAAAGGGTTTCACCAAGTAAAAAAAAAAAAAAAAAAGGTTAGGTTAGGTTAGGTTAGGTTCCCCCCCACCCCCCCCACCGCAGATGGTCATTCCTGCGGTTCCCTGGGCTTGTCGTGCCGGGGGGGCTCAGTAGCCGGCGAGTTGTTAGTTTTCAAAGTCTTAGGTTGTCTGTGGACTAATTCTGCGATACTTTCAACGAACCGGTGAAGCGAACAGGGAGTTCGGCTTCCGAAGACGACACGGGAGCCGGACAATGGAGACGGCTGATGGGCCGAACGCGTCTCAAGCGCGAATTGGAGAGGTTTTCAAAACCAGCGGCTGCTTTGCAGCGTAGTATGGTGGTGTGTACATCACGGCTGTAGCGGTTGTGGTAGTACCGCGGCGCGGCGGGCCGCGGCGGCGAGATGTCGTCGTCGGTTAGGGGTCTATTGCAGACCCCCCGTCGGGCAAACCTGTTACCCGATGCGATTGACGTGGATCATGTCTCGCGGATCGCATCGGACCAGGGGGCTCGCCTTAATCGGCCGGCCCAAGTGGAAGGAATAACCACAATAAAAAACCCTGAATGTGCATGCGTTGGGGCGCCTTGAGGGGCCTTGCGCGGCGCTGCACCCCCGCTCTCCCGCAGGGGGAGTGGGTGCTCGGCCAGTCTGTCGGGCCACTAGCGGCCAACCCCTGGACACCTCCCAACCTCCAGGTGGTATTTGGGTTACCCGGGCGCGGGGTCTCCGCTCGGGCGGACGATTTATTTCCCCCATTTTGTATTACGTGGCTCCTCATACTCAGGAGTGGGGAGCCACACCCCCTTGGATGAATGATGAACGTAAATAAAAATAAAAACCAAAATCAAATTAAAAGTAGCGAAGAGGAGAGGAAGGGCAGAGAGCTGCGAGTGGTGCTGGACCGGGCTTCAACCCCGGTACCATCCTCAGCGGTGGAGTGCGCGGTGGCGCGGTTGTCCGACTCGGACTCGTCGATGGTTAGTGTGTCGTCCACAGCCTCGGCGAACCGATTCGGATCAGTGGAGTCGTTGGACGCAAGTCCGAACCGGTTCTGGGACCTAAAACCCGGATCAAAGAGAGGGAGGGAGAGCGAGAGCGGGGGTAGTTCCACAGACACCCCCGCCTCCACAGAGCGCAAAAGAAGAGGGCGAGGAAGACCTCCAACTACAGGAGAATACGTCGGTCTCGCAGCGGCCAAGCAGTTATACCTGAAGGCAAAAGATGAGGAGCTCAAGGCCCGCGCCGAGGCTGAGCTAATGGACTCGGTAGCGGAAGCCCGCAGAACCCGAGCGGCGCTGCCGCTGACGGTTGGGTCAGAGGCGGCTCCGAGCGGGAGCTCTGCTAACACCGGACCAGACACTGCGGCCATTGTACTCAAGCGAATAGACGCCAGCTTAGAGATGATAAAGAAGGTTGCCAAAGGGTCATCCAACTTAAAGGGGACCTTTGTGCGTGCCCTCAAGGACGCTGCCAAAGCGATAAAAGAGGATTCCCTGGTGCTTGCGCAGCAGACCCTTTCAGAAGAAACACGGGCGCTGCGCGAAGACAACGAGCGTCTCCGCCAGCAGTTAGGTGAAATCCAAGGGCAAATGAAGGAGCTTCAACTCCAGATGCTAAAAGGGTCCCCGGCGCAGGCGCAACCACCGAACATGGAGGAGTGGGAGGCGCGTATCTATAATAATATCGGCGCCAGAATGAACGCTCGCTTCGAGGGGCTGGAGCCGCGGCTCATGCCCGCGCCGCGACTCCGTCCCCCCTTGGCGGCGGACAAGAAGAAAAATAACAGGGACATTAACAACTTACCTGCTGCCCCAACGGCCCGTGCACCGTCCCCGGATGCTGCTCCCGCGGTTCCGGTGATTGATGCTATGGACACGGATACTGTTCCTGAAAAAGAAAAGAAGATGATTAGTAAGAAGTCAAAAAAGAAGAAAAAGGAGAAGACAACTGGAAAAAGTGGAGGGGTGTCGTCGGTGGTTCCGCCCACCTCAAACACCACACGCCCACCTGTTCCAACTGCCCCCTCCCAGAAGAACCTCCCTTCTCGCCCTCCTAATCCCGAAACTCAGGAAAGTGCCTGGGTGAAGGTGGGCAAGAAGGGACGTCCAGAAAAGGAAAAGGCGCAATCTAGGGCGCCTCCGTCAAAATCGAAAGCGCTCCAAGCCCAAGAAAATAAAAAGAAATCGCGGGTCCAGTCACGTTCGGGCAAAACGCCCAAGCTTAAGATGCCCCGATCGTCAGCAGTCACGATAACGTTGACAAAGGACGCGGAGGAGAAGGGACTGACCTACGCCGGGGTCATGAGGGAAGCCAAGCAAAAGGTGGACCTCCATGGCCTTGGCCTAGAGTCGGTCAGGTTCCGTCGAGGTGTCACCGGGGCTGCAATCTTGCATATCCCTGGGGCAGGGAAGGACAACATCGCTGACTCCCTCGCGGAAAAATTGAAGGAGGCACTCAACAACGAAGGCGTCAAAATCGCCAGACCGTATAAGGCTACGAGCGTCCGGATCTCAGGTCTGGACGACTCGGTCACAACTGAAGAACTCCGCGACGCTGTGTCTAAAAAAGGCGAATGTCCGGCAGACCAGATCCGCGTAAGCGGAGTCCGTCCGGACCGGAGTGGACTCTTCGCAGCTTGGGTGACCTGCCCGGTCGAGGCTGCTAAGAGATTAACAGTAGGGAGATTCCTCATCGGCTGGGTGGCGGCGCGCGTCGCGATCCAGAAACCCCGAGACTTAAGGTGTTTCAGATGCCTCGAAGCTGGACACGTCGCCGGTCGCTGCTCGGCCGAAGACCGTAGCCAATTATGTCTACGTTGCGCGAAGCCAGGCCACAAAGCGGTGGACTGCAAGGACAAGCCACATTGCAGCATATGTGCGTCTCTTGGCAAGAAATCAGACCACCGTTTGGGAGGACCCTCGTGTTCGGCCCCCAAAAAGCGTGTGTCTCGAGTTGTGCCGCCTAAAAAGAAGGCTCTCCCCCAACCGTGTGGGGAAATCATGGAGACGGATGAAATCGTAGGCAATCAGGATGGCCCTACAAATTCTACAAACTAACCTGAATCACTGCGCCAGAGCTCAGGATCTTTTCAACCAGAGTCTGGCGCAGTGGTCAATAAACTTAGGAATAGTCGCGGAGCCATATTTGACTCCCGACAGAGATAATTGGGTCGGCGATAACAACAACTTGGTCGCCATCGTCACTTCGACCAATGCCGTCCCATCCCTCAACATCAGAGCCAAGCGCCGCGGCAACGGATGCGTGGCAGTGAAATTTGACGAGTTGGCCGTAGTGGCCGTGTATTTCTCTCCTAATCGGCCACTAATCGATTTTGAAAGTTATCTAGCGGACTTAAGTTCAATGGTTCGATGGTGCAGTCCGCTCAACGTGCTGGTCGCCGGGGACCTCAATGCCAAATCCACGGCATGGGGATCCTCGGCGACTGACGCCCGGGGCGACATCGTCCTGGAGTGGCTGGCCGAATTAAATCTAGCTTCGTTGAACAGGGGCACGGCCCACACCTGTATCAGAGAGCAGGGTGGGTCCGTGGTAGACATCTCTTTCGCAACCCCCGCTCTCGCTCAACGCGTCCGGGATTGGAGAGTGATGACAGGGGTGGAGACGCTCTCAGATCATCGGTACATCCGAATGAGCGTCCGCCCCTTGTCGTCGGTGCCTCCTGTTCCGGAACACATTCCCGGAGAAATCGGCCCCAAATGGGCCCTCAAAACCCTGGACAGGGACGTTTTAGAAGTGGCTACAATAGTCGAGTCCTGGTGTTCTGCCACCGGTACAAGGACGGTGGACGAGGAGTCGGCTCGGCTGGAGGAGGCGTTCAGTAACATCTCGAACGCCTCCATGGCTAAGTCTCGACCAATGCCTCCCCGCGACCAAGTCTATTGGTGGTCTGCGGAGCTGACTCGACTTCGCAAGGTCTGTTCGGCGGCACGTAGACGTCTCAGGAGATACCGACGAAGAAGGCGTGCGGTAATTGGGGGAGAGGAAGAGGTCCGATTGCGTGCTGAGTTCCAGCTAGCAAAAAAGACCCTCAAGAAGAAGATCGGCGAAGCGAAGGAGCGGGCGTGGGAAGAGTTCCTTACCACCCTGGAACTCGATCCCTGGGGACGGCCGTATAAAGCGGTCATGGCCAAACTGCGTCCCTGGGCCCCGCCCGTAACGGCCGGAATGGAGCCGTCGCTGCTGGCCACAGTCGTGGCGGCGCTGTTTCCGCCGTGCTTATCCCCTTCGACCTCAACAACGGATGGGACAAGGAGACCTGCCGAAGATGCCCTGGGGGACGAGGTGCCCGAGGTGTCCGAGGCAGAGCTCGACGCCGCAGTGGATAGGTTGACAGCAAAGAAGACTGCGCCGGGACCAGATGGTCTCCACGGAAAAGTCCTGGCCCTATCCCTGCGGCATGGACTAGATGAGAGGCTCCGGGCTCTAATGACCCAATGCCTCAGTAACGGGATATTCCCCAAAATTTGGAAAACGGGACGATTGGTACTGCTCCGCAAAGATGGCAAACCTGCGGAATCACCATCTGCATACAGGCCAATCGTACTGCTCAACGAGGCGGGCAAACTCTTTGAACGCGTCATAGCAACGCGTATAACGCGCCAATTAACATCTGATGGGCCGGACCTGTCGGACTGCCAATTTGGCTTCCGGCAGAGAAGGTCCACCATTGACGCTATTGCCCGCCTCAGGGGCATTTCTGAAGAAACGGTGTCGAAGGGCGGGGTGGTGATCGCGGTGTCTCTTGACATTGCGAACGCATTCAACACCCTGCCCTGGGACGCGATAATTCACGGCCTTCAATTCCATCGAGTGCCGTCTTACTTGATACGAATAATTGCCGACTATCTCAGCAACCGGCACATTATTTATCCCAGTAGGGATGCTTGGTGCAGACACGAGGTCAGATGCGGTGTTCCACAGGGGTCGGTTCTAGGCCCACTCCTGTGGAACATCGGGTACGATAAGGTCCTGAGGGGGGTGTTGATCCGCGGCGTGCAACTTTTATGCTACGCGGACGACACCCTCGTCGTAGCGTCTGGCAAGGACTTCAGGGAGGCTTCCCTCAAAGCTACCGCCGGGGCAGCTCAAGTGGTGGCCCGCATCCGTGAATTGGGGCTGCGGGTCGCCCTTGACAAGTCGGAGGCTATGGCCTTCCACGGCCCGCGCAGTCCCCCACCATCGGGCGCGCAGATCATCATAGGAGGAGTACCCATTGGGGTCGGGACTCGGCTCAAATATTTGGGCCTTGTCCTCGACTCCAGATGGAACTTCAAGGCGCATTTTTCAGCGTTGGCGCCGAAACTCACAGCGACGGCAACCGCACTAAGTCGTATAACGCCCAACCTTGGCGGGCCACGCGACTCATGCCGAAGACTATATGCGGGTGTTGTAAGGGCCAAGGCCCTGTATGGCTGTCCAATTTGGGCAAACAATTTAGGTTTGAACGCCCAAAACAAGGCTGTGCTCAGGCGGTCGCAGCGGATCACATCAATTCGGGTGGCACGGGCGTACCGCACTGCGTCTTTTGATGCGGTGTGCGCAATAGCCGGCACGATCCCGTGGTGCCACGACGCGGCCGCCTTGGGCGAAATCTATTGGAGAAGGGATCAGTCCCGAACAAACGGACAAGAACCGGCTCCCGATGTCGTAAAGGCATGGAGAGCCGAGGGCAGAGATCTTGCCATTCAAAATTGGGAGAACGACCTAACTGCAGCGAGAGCGGGTCTGCGGACTCTCGAGGCCATACGACCTGTTCTTCGTTCGTGGATAGATAGGCAATGGGGGTCGCTGACTTACCATCTCGTCCAGCTGCTGACCGGCCACGGCTGCTTTGGCAGCTACCTGCATAAAGTCGCGCGCCGGGAAGCAACCCCCATCTGCCATCACTGTGGGAGCACCACTGATACCCCGCAGCACACCATTGAAGAATGTCCAGCGTGGGACTCTGCAAGGAGCGCCCTCCGGACCATCACCGGATCAGACCTATCGCTCCCGAACCTGGTTGCGGCCATGGTTCGAGACGAACACTCATGGCGGGCTGTGGAGGCCTTCGCCGAAGCAGTTCTGCCTGCCAAAGAGGAGCACGAGCGGGCCCGGGAAATTGACCCCGCGGCCCCGCCATTAAGGAGGAAGAGAGCGGGGAGACGCCGCCGCGATTTTCTGCGGCGAGTCTAGTCTAGTCTCCGTTTTGTAAATAATGTCTTGTATATATACTTAATTGTGTAAATAGTTTGTGTACATAGTCTTATCGTGTACACGAATTGCCACGAGGAGAAGCCGGGTGGCTAAGGGGGAGGGTCAGTCGTTTTCCATCTAATTGTTAATTGCAGTCCCCACCCTTCTTCGCCACTCGTGGCTAATTTTGTAAATATCTCTATTTGTAAATATGGTGAACTGCGTCACTGAATGACGCCTAGGAGAGCCGCGCGCAACTTAGCGCCAAGCGGCAAGCGCGAGAGGGGCGTGGGCGATGACCGCAAGGTTTATTCCACGTCCCAACTCATCAAGCGCTTTGGAGGGGCCTTGGGGTTTTAGTGGGTAGGGGGGCCATTGCACTCCGGTCCCGACCCCCACACTCCCCGCGCCACGTGTCCATCTTGCCCCGGCGCGGGGGCCCGCTAAAAAGGGTTTCCCCAAGTAAAAAAAAAAAAAAAAAAAAAAAAAAAAAAAAAAAAGGTTCCCCCCCACCGCAGATGTCCATTCCTGCGGCCCCAAGGCTTGTCGTGCCGGGGGGGCCCGAACCGCCGAGTTTCAAGACTTTTCTAGGGGCGGTTTATGGTACAATCGTCTCTAGTCTTGTTTTATGACTCGGTGGTCGCGAATTGGGAGGGCGAGGGTTGCCGGTTCATCCATTTTGGATGCGCCGGTAAGACTTGCCTCAAAATTCCACTCCGAATTGTTCGTGTAATCGGCGTTGCATAGCAGTTTGTTGTGATGATGGAGGTGGCCTTCATGGCCTCTTGTATATATTTGTACAAAGTAGTTTATTGCCCTATTGGGCTGGTACCTTTACGGTACGGGGGTGTATCGGTTACTTTACAACCGTTACGGCGCGGCGGGCTGGCGGTAGCGAGTTGCTACCGTCGGTTAGGAGTTACGGCTCCCCGTCGGGCGACCTGTTAACCGGTACGATTGTCGTGGATCATGTCTCGCGGATCGTACCGGACCAGGGGGCTTGCCTTAACCGGCCGGCCCAAGTGGAAGGAAAACCACAATAAAAAACCCTGAATGTGTATGCGCTGGGGCGCCCTTATGGGCCTCGCGCGGCGCTGCACCCCCGCTCTCCCGCAGGGGGAGTGGGTGTTCGGCCAGTATGTCGGACCGCTAGCGGCCAACCCGCGGACAACACCCGCCGTCCACGGTGTACTAGGGTTACCCGGGTGCAGGGGCCTCCGCCCGGGTGGACTTTTTATATCCCCCACAATTTTGTTAAAAAGGCATACCATTCCTTCGGGTGTGGGTGTCGGGGCTGACCACTCTTGTGCGAAGCCCCAAAACCTTGAGTATTATGGAGTCAAACAAAAATAAATTTATTAAAGACGTAAGGGAGGAGGTTGAGAAGGAGAAAGTAGGTTTTAAGAAGGAATTGAGAGTGAGGGTCGAGCGTACGCCGACGCCGGTCCCCACCCTCGGAGTAGAAAGTGCTGCGGTTCATCATGCAGTGGAACGGTTGTCAGACTCGGACGGTGGGTCGATGGTCAGTGTACCATCTGTCGCATCGGCTCACCTGTCCAGGTCGGAGAGTTGCGAGTCATTGGACCCGCCCGGTTCTCGCTTTTGGAGCGAGCGTAGACGCAAGAGGTTGAGGTCGTCCGAAGACGAGGGAAGTTCCACGGACACCCCGTCGAAGTCCAAAACCCATATTAGAGAGAGACGTGGCCGTCCGCCTACCACTGGCGAATACGTCGGGTTGGCGGCGGCCAAACAAGCCTACATCAAGGCACAACGACAGGAAATGGAGGCGCGCGCAGAGGCCGAGCTTCTGGCTTCCGCGTCCGAGGTCCGCCGAACGCGCTCTTCATTGTCCGTTGAGATGGAGACGGAGCAAGAGGCACCAGAGAAAAACACAGCAGGCATCGTCATCAAACGAATCGAAGCCAGTCTAGGTTTAGTTGAGAAAGTAGCAAAGTCCTCATCTAATTTAAAAGGGACCTTTGTCCGTACCTTGAAAGATGCCGTCCTGGCCATCAAGGAGGACACGGAGTGGCTCGCACGACAGACGCTGTCCGAAGAGACACGGTCACTCCGAGCGGATAATGCGCGCCTCCGACAACAACTGGAGGCGCTGCAAAAGGAGATGGCGGAATTGAGGGCCAGCGTGCAGAGGCACGAACAGGAACCCTCGCAAACACCCGTATGCCTCGAAACATTCGAGGCTCGAATCATGAGTCAGGTAGGAGACTGGATCAACGCCCGCATTGACGGCTTGGAACCAAGGCTCGGTCCTGCACCCCGGCTCCGCCCTCCTTTGGCGGCGGACAGGAAAAATAAGGAGATGGAAATGGAAAGAGAACGTAGAAAGGAAAATAATAGAAAATCAAACTTACCGGTGTCCTCGGCCCGCGCTGCTGCTGCTCCGGCGGCCCCCGCGGCGCTCGAAGATCCCGAGGTGATGGTGGATGCAGGTGCTGGCCCTGTAAAAGAAAAGATAGTCAGAAAGAAGAAGAAGGAAAATAAGAAGACACCGGGAGGCGGTGGAAGTGCAAAGGCGACTATTGCCGCTGCACGCCCGCCGGCCCCCGCTGCCCCCACTAAAACAGCCACCCCCTCTAGGCCTCCCAACCCGGACGCGGAAGAAAGTGAATGGGTGAAGGTGGCCAAGAAGGGGCGCAAAAATGCGCCGAAAGCGCCTACAAACAAGGAGGCGTTACCAACCAAGTCGCAAGGCTTTCAAGCGCGCGACCGGGAAAGAGGAAATGCGACACGAAAGCGATCAAGGGCGGCCAGAAAGGCCTCCAAGTCAGAGAGACCTAAGCCCAATCTCCGGGCACCTCGGTCAGCGGCGGTCATTTTAACACTGCCCCCCGATGCGCAAGAAAAAGGGCTGACTTATGCAACGGCCCTTAGAGAAGCTAAAACTAAGGTTCAGTTAACGGACCTGGGAATTGAGACTGTAAGATTCCGCCGAGCTGCCACCGGGGCCACAATTATTCAGGTTCCTGGTGCAAATGGAGACGACAAGGCAGACTCCCTTGCCACTAAATTAAGGGAGCTGTATGGCGAGAGCGGCATTCGAGTCGCCAGGCCAGTAAAGACTGCGGAGTTGAGAGTGTCGGGCCTGGACGACTCGACAACGGCGGAAGAGATACAGCTTTCCATCGCCAAATTAGGGGGGTGCCCGCCCGACCAAATCAAGGTTGGCGAGGTGCGGCCGGACCGTTCAGGGCTGTTTACGGCCTGGGCTCGTTGTCCGGTACTGGCTGCAAAAAAGGTGACGGAGGGTCGCCTCCTAATAGGCTGGGTTTCGGCAAGGGTCGAATTGTTGCGAACGCGGGAGCTGAGATGCTTCCGGTGCCTGCAGGCTGGCCACGTAGCGAGCCGCTGCACAACAGAGGAAGACCGCAGCGGACTCTGCTACCGCTGCGGTGGCTCTGATCATCGCGCCGCGGTGTGCACAGCCAAGCCCAACTGCACCCTATGTGCTGCGGCGGGCAAAAAGGCAAACCATCTGCTGGGGGGCAAGTCGTGTTCGGCCCCCAACAAAAAGATGCCGAGGAGGGTACCAGCTGCAAAACGGGCTGTGACAAACCCAACACCGAACCGGGAGGAGGAGCAAATGGACACAACAAATAATGTCTAGTACGACTATAAAGTTCCTCCAGACGAACATCAACCACTGTGCCAGAGCTCAGGATCTCTTACACCAGAGCCTGGCACAGTGGGGGATCAATGTAGCAGTCGTAGCGGAGCCATACATGGTTTCTGATAGGGACAACTGGGTGGGTGACCGAGACGAGACAGTCGCGTTGTTGGTCAGCAATTTGGATAGCTCACCCCCCATGGGTCCATCTTTGAGGGGAAGTGGTTGTGTCGCTCGAAAGATGGGTAACATCACAGTGATAGGGGCCTACTTCTCGCCGAATAGAACGCTGTCGGAGTTTGAGGCTTTTTTGGTAGAAGTAGGCTCACTCGTCGAATGGGGTAGGCCGCACGGCGTGATCGTGGCTGGGGACTTCAATGCCAAATCAACGGTGTGGGGGTCCTCGGCTTCGGACATGCGTGGCGACATTCTTCTAGAATGGTTAGGAGCGCATAATCTCGTCTCCCTTAACACAGGAAACGAACACACCTGCGTGCGGATGCTCGGGGGATCTGTCATCGACGTGACCTTTGCGAGTCCTTCTCTCGCACGGCAGATCCAGGGCTGGGAGGTCCTGACGGAGGTCGAGACTCTTTCGGACCACCGATATATTCGGTTCCACGTTCTCCCCCCGTCAGTGACTCCGGTCAGTCCGAACCCCGCTCCAGCGGAGATAGGTCCTAGGTGGTCCTTGAAGAGCATGGACAAAGAGGTGGCAATAACAGCTTGTGTCGTCGGGGCCTGGTGCCCCAAGCCGGATTCAACAACAATCTCGAGCGAGGCGGAGTGGTTTGGGGAGGCATTGGCGCATATTTCAAATTGTGCCATGTCGAAGATCCGGCCGCTGCCGCCCCGCGATAGCGTGTATTGGTGGTCGGATGAACTCGCGCAGTTACGCGAAGCCTGCGTGATTGCCCGGCGCCAATATGCGCGATATCGCAGGAGACGACAGACACGTAACCCCGATGAAGAGCAGCGTCTGTTTACAGTCTTTCAGGACGCCAAAAAGACGCTTCGTAAGGAGATTGCCGAGTCAAGGGAGCGAGCGTGGACAGAGCTCCTGGACACGCTCGAGCTGGACCCCTGGGGGCGGCCGTACAGGCTCGTAATGAGCAAACTCCGCCCCTGGGCCCCGCCTTTAACATCTCAAATGGAGCCGGCGCTGCTGAGCTCAGTGGTGTCGTCTCTGTTTCCGGCGGGCAGCTCCCCTCCCTCGGCCGAACACCGGATCGGACTTCCTGACGCGGCGGCGTCGCAGGGTTCTGTCCCGGAGGTGTCGTCCGCAGAACTGGACATGGCAGTGGCAAAACTCGCGTGCAAGAAGACCGCCCCCGGCCCCGATGGGGTTCATGGGAAGGTGTGGTCTCTTGCACTGCGCAATGGGCTTGAAGAACGGTTTAGGGATCTTCTCACCAACTGTCTCTCGAACGGCGAGTTCCCCGACCAGTGGAAGTTGGGAAAACTGGTTTTGTTGAGGAAGAGCGGCAAACCGGCGGACTCCCCGTCGGCATATCGCCCAATTGTGCTGCTGAACGAGGCCGGCAAATTATTCGAACGGGTGATTGCTGGTCGAATTCATCAGCACCTAAACTCGGAAGGTCCGGATTTGGCCGACACTCAATTCGGTTTTAGAAGAGGCAGGTCAACTATTGACGCCATCGGCAAATTAAGGGACGTATGCGAGGAGAATGAGTCACGGGGCGGGGTGGTGATTGCGGTGTCTTTAGATATCGCGAACGCTTTTAACACCCTGCCCTGGGAGAGCATTCTGTCCGGTCTACAACATCATGGTGTGCCGCCGTACTTGAGGCGGATAGTGTCGAACTACTTGTCGGACAGGAAAGTCATCTACCCTGGCCGAGATAGATGGAGCAGTCACCGGGTGGCGTGCGGTGTTCCACAGGGGTCGGTTTTAGGCCCACTCCTGTGGAACATCGGGTACGACTTCGTGCTGAGGCGAGTGTTGTTGCGCGGTGTGCAGGTGTTATGCTACGCCGACGACACTCTCATCGTCGCCACCGGTAGTACGTTTAGGGAGGCAAGTCTTAGGGCAACGGCTGGAGTCGCCCAAGTGGTCGCCCGAATTCGTAATTTAGGCTTGGAGGTCGCTCTACACAAATCTGAAGCGATATGTTTTCATGGCACGCGACGTGCTCCACCTGCAGGAGCTAACATCATGGTGGGCGGCGTGAACATCAGGATAGGGGCAACACTCAAATACCTTGGGTTGGTCCTCGACGCCAGGTGGTCGTTTAAGCCGCATTTCACGGCACTTGCCCCCAAACTCTCCGCCACGGCTGCGGCTTTAAGTCGTATCATGCCGAACCTCGGCGGACCGAGTGGGGGGTGTCGCCGTCTTTTTGCCAACGTCATCAGATCGATGGCCTTGTATGGGTGTCCAATTTGGGCGGATTCGCTGTCTACCCATAATAAAGCGGTGCTCAGGCGGTCGCAGCGCGCAATAGCGATCAGGGTCGCGAGGGCGTACCGCACGGTGTCATTCGATGCCGTGTGTGTTATAGCCGGTACCGCGCCCTGGTACCTCGAGGCGACTGCCCTGGCAGACGTTTACTGGCGTCGGGCTCGCTCAAGAGGCAGAGGCATTGAGCCAGCTCTGGAACTTGTAGAAGAGTGGCGTAGGAGTAGCAAGGAATTGGTTGTAAGAACATGGAGTGACGAGCTGGCGTCTTCGCGCGTCGGCTCTTGGACAATCTCGGCCATTCGGCCTGTACTCCAACAATGGCTTGATAGGCGATGGGGGCACCTCACGTTCCGGCTTGTGCAGATGCTGTCAGGGCACGGCTGCTTCGGCAGTTATCTGCACAAGATCGCCGGACGGGAGGGGTCTTCTGTCTGCCATCATTGTGGCTCGGCGACAGACAACGCCAGCCACACCCTGACTGACTGTCCGGCTTGGGACTCCGAAAGGAGTTCCTTGCTGTTGACCATCCCCACCGGAACAGACTTTTCGCTACCGGCCATTGTAAAATGCATGGTCGACAGCGACACGGACTCCATTTGGAAGGCTTTCCAGGCCTTTTCCGAAGGAGTCCTTAAAACGAAGGAGGATGCCGAACGGGCGAGAGAGGACGATCCCTCCTCCGCCCCCATCCGGCGTAGAAGAATTGGTGGGCGCCGGCGAAGATTCGCTGGGCGCGTGGTGTAAAATTTTTGTAAATAGTTATATGCAATTGTTGTTTTTGTTTTTATACCTATTTATTTTAGCAGTCTCAGCACCTGCACTATTGTGCAGGTTGCTTGTACATATTGTGGTAATAATTGTATATATTGAGAGTCTTCGCACAAATTAGTGCTGATGTAAATATTGTATAATATTCGAGAAGGGTCGCGCGCTAAATAGGCGCTACGCGACAAGCACGACGGAGTTAAAGGAAATGGCTTGCTGACTCCTTGCTCTGTCATAGTGCGAAGAAGGGGCCTTGGGGTTTTAGTGGGTAGGGGGACCCGTCTGGTCCCGACCCCCACACTCCCCGCGCCAATTTTACCATCTTGCCCCGGCGCGGGAGCCCGCTAAAAAGGGTTTCCCCAATTAAAAAAAAAAAAAAAAAAAAGGTTAGGTTAGGTTAGGTTAGGTTAGGTTAGGTTAGGTTAGGTTAGGTTAAACAGCGTATGTAGCCTTGCGGTCGCACGTTCATCCGTAAGAGCATACGTCCTGGGTTCGATTCCCGGGTTGGTCACTATGTGTTATTCGCTTTTAAAAGTGTTATAATAAATTGTGATCAATGTTTGAGAAATTTGAGGGATGTTTGAAGCCCGGAAGGGTGAATAACATAAACTGTGGTGGAAGTTTGAAACCTGTGCAGACGGCACGAAAGGTGGATAACTAACATGAGTGGTGTCATTAAGTTGACTAAACTTTTTAACAGCGTATGTAGCCTTGCGGTCGCACGTTCATCCGTAAGAGCATACGTCCTGGGTTCGATTCCCGGGTTGGTCACTATGTGTTATTCGCTTTTAAAAGTGTTATAATAAATTGTGATCAATGTTTGAGAAACTTGAGGGATGTTTGAAGCCCGGAAGGGTGAATAACATAAATTGTGGTGGAAGTTTGAAACCTGGGCAGACGGCTAATAGGTGGATAACTAACATGAGTGGTGTCATTAAGTTGACTAAACTTTTTTCCCCCCCACCGCGGATGTCCATCCCCGCGGACCCAAGGCTTGTCGTGCCGGGGGGGCCCGAATCGCCGGGTTTCAGGACTTTACTAGGGGCGGCACAACGTCGTCACTAGTCTTGTCTTATGACCCGGTGGTCGCGAATTGGAGGGCGGGTGTTGCCGGTTCATCCTGTCGGATGGTCCGGTAAGACTCGTCTATAAGTAGGGGGCCATTCCATCTGGCCCCAGCGGCGTCTCGGCGCGAAGTATGGCTGGCCTTCAAGGCCGGCGAGGCTCGTCGAATTGACGGCGGGCCCCTAACCCTAAGTTGCAGGTGTCCGGCGATAGGGTGAGTGGCCGGAGGGAGTCCGGTCCCTAGGACACTACAGGGGGAGCGACCACCTGTTAAAACACAAAAGCAAGTATGGAGTCAATTACAGGTAAAACTACCCCAGGCGGGTCAAATCCCGCCGGCCGCTCGGAAGAGCCGCCGCAAAAGCCCCACCGTACTCTGGGGGGGGGCAAACTCCATTTTACCAGCGACAACGCTGAGGCGGGGCAGGAGATAACTACCGGACGTGACACGGAGGAGATTAACATTGATTTGACAAAGGAGGTTAGAGTAGTGTTGGAGCGCACTCCGTGCGCCCTGACCTCTCGAGTAGGCCAAAAAACCGATGCTGACAGAGTAGAGGAAGCTACAGGGATTGACAGCGACGACTTCTCCGACTGTTCCCTTGACATGGATGCGGTCGAGAGCAGCTTCGTCAAACACCTGAGGAAGAGGACCCGCGAAAGCGGAGGTAGTGCGGCTGAGGAGGCTCCGACCCCCAAAGTTGCCGCTGCTAGCCGAGGACGCCCACCGACAAAATTCGTTGGAGTGGGCAGGGCGAGAGCCGAACAACGGGCCGCCAAAGAGGACGCACCTGGCCGTGAAGGGCCTGTGCCACGCGAGGAACGCTCGCCCATTCGGAGGACATCCCCAAGCGCCCCACCAGCTCCAGTTCGTCTGCCGCAACAGATGTCGGCCCACGAGCTCGGACAGCTGATTAACACCGAGGCGGCGAAGATCCTTCGAATTGGGCTCAAAAGTAAGAACCTTAAGGGAACATATGTCAGGGACTTGAAAGACTCCAGTGCTACCATCATGGATGCCGCCAGCAGCCTTCTCGACCGCTCCGCCAACTTTGAAACGGCGAAGCTGCAGGCGGAAAACGACACATTGAGGGCGGAGATAAACGCGTTGAAAACACAGGTCGAGACGATGAGGCGCGAGATCGTGCAGTCCAGGGTTGCCGCCATAGCACCCCCGATGCCGGTCGCGCTACCACCACCACAGACGGTGACGGATGAGCTGCGCACATTCTTCGGCAGGGTAGAGGCCCGCCTAGAAGACTTGGAGTCGCGGCTCCCCGCACAGCGCACCAGGCCGACTCTTCGAAGCGACCCGATTGACATCAATGCGCCAGGCGCGAACACCAGCGCCAATATCGTCAGTGGAGCAAAACCAGGCCCCGCTACCAAGGCCAGACGGGCAGTGGGCGATAAGCCGACGGCTCAAGCCCAGTCTGATGCGGAGGTCCAAGTGCCCAAAGCCAAGAAGGCGACGGGCCAGAAGACTAAGACCAAGGGGGGGAAGAAAGGGGAGACCATAACATCCGGTCCCAGGCCCCTAGCGCCCGCCCCAACGGCTCTCAACGAGCCGTGGAACGTCGTCGCTAAACGCGGCGCCAAAAGAGGGGGCAAAAAGCGTCAGAAACAAGGTGCGGAGCAACCTAAGCTGCGCCCGCCCAAGTCGGCGGCTGTGGTGTACAAGCTGCAGCCGGGCGGCGTGGCCAAGGGATACACCTACCCCTCACTGATGCTGAAGGCCAAACAGAACATCGACATCAGAGCCTTGGGCATAACGTCGTTGTCAATTAGGGAAACGTTGTCGGGGTCTAGGATCATGGAGCTTCCCGGCGAGGATGCCGGCGTGTTGGCCGACGCTCTGGCCGGGAAATTCCGGGAGATTTTCGATCCCGAGGACGTCCTCGTCTCCCGGCCCGTGAAGTGCGCGAACCTGCGCATCATCGGGCTGGATGAGACGATCACATGGGAGGACATAGCGGCAGCTGTGGGCGGGGCAGGAGGGTGCTCGTCCGCAGAGGTCATCGTTGGGACTATTCGTCGCGGCCGCTCCGGCATTGGCACAGTTTGGGCCAGTTGTCCGGTGGCGGCTGCCAATAAGATTGTCGCAGAGGGCGGCAGGATTAAGATCGGCTGGACCGCGGCACGCGTGCGCGTGCTAGAACAGAGGCCACTGCGCTGCTTCCGTTGCCTAGAGACGGGGCATGTACGGGAGCAGTGCTCGGCTACCATCGACCGAAGTGGCCTCTGCTATCGCTGTGGGCAGCCCGGACACAAGTCTGGAGGCTGTTCTGCGGCGCCGCACTGCGCAGTTTGCGCTGCGGCTGGGAAGTCGGCGGATCACCGGGTGGGAGCCAAGTCGTGCTCGACTGCCCGGTCTTCTGGCCGGCAAAAGGGGGGAAAACAGACGAAACGTCGTCGTCGTCGTCGTCGTCCCGCCTCGGCGGTTCCTGGGCCCTCGGGTCCGGTTTTGACGGTTGAAGGCGCTATCGTGCCGATGTCCACTTCTTAGTGGGCATCGGCTCGTTCAAGGGGAGCGTGGCGGGGGCTCTTGCCTCTGCCGCGTTGGACGGGAACGAACATCTTTCCCGTCCAGAGCCAAGAGCGGGGAGCGCGGGGGTAAGCGACTCGCTCCGTAGATGGCTCCAGTGTGAGTGTTTGGTGTTTCGACACCACACTGAGGGGGGGACTAACGTCCATTAAGAGGGCAGGGTCGTCGTCGGGGAAGCGGAGTTTACGAAAGTCCACGCGGCCCCGACACCACAAGACGACGAGAGGAACACCATGGAGTTTAGTCGGTAGGCACGGGGCCCGCTTTGACTCTTCGGAGTCCAGGGCACTGTGAGTCCGGCATCGCCTGACGTCTCCCCCCGGAGACCCAGGGATCATTAGATGATTCTCCATGTAAAAAAAAAAAAAAAAAAAAAAAAAAAAAAAAAAAAAAAAAAAAAAAAAAAAAAAAAGGTTAGGTTAGGTTAGGTTAGGTTAGGTTAGGTTAGGTTAGGTTAGGTTAGGTTAGTTTTTTTTTTTTTTTTTTTTTTAAATAAAAATGCTGATTCCACAGACTTTTTGTCCGTGCCTTTTTTTGATATTATTTATTTGTTTGCTCATTCTCTGTTTGAATACATCATAACAAAAGGGCTCTTATGCCCAACAGTGTAACTTAAAACTAGTTATTCTAATCTTTTAATTCAGTGTAAGTATGTTGTACATCAAAATACTAAGTACGTTGCTTATAACACAAATTTTCTTGAATATTCTTAATATATATATATTATTTTTTTTTTTTTTTTTTTTTTTCCATGCACTGTCATGTAAACACAATAAAGTTTTTTTTTTTTTTTTTTTTTTTTTTTTTTTTTTTTTTTTTTTTTTTTTTTTTTATATAATTATTATCTATTTACAATGTTATTTACTATTTACAAGAGAGATCTTATTTCCTACGTTAATAATGTTAGCTGGTAGATTGCCAGAGGTGGAATCGGATAATTTTACGGATTTGTGAGGGACTCAAATACCTTATAGTCCCTCTTACGAATTGCCATTTTTAAGTTGTAATTTTTTATCGTTGTGTCAGATACGGCAGCAGCCTTTTCTATAAAATCGCTTATAGCGTCGTCTTTGATGTCGCTATAATAGACACAGGTGTCGGTGTGTCTTGTGATGGCCACTACCGCGTGTTGTATGCTGCCGTGCAACTTCTTCCGTTTTGATGAGGTCTGTATGACCAGGACTGTTTCGGAAGTTAGCCCTTGGGATTCGTGTATAGTGAGCATACGCGATCCTTTACCAGACCCGTACCCTTGGTTGATTAGGGTATGCTTTTCCTCTTGGGTGTGCGTTAGGAAGAGAGTGTTTGGTCTGTTCTTTGGAATGTTTGCTCCACTGAATCCCTCGAGCCTGAGTGATCGGCACCTCTTTCTCGAGGAATATATTCCGTTGTATACCGCACTCAGGGCGTAGGCTACATCTGCTGGGTTTCTGTGGGTGCAGAGCAGTTCCTCATCGATTTTGACTACTTGGCTTGGTCTGGCGTAGTGCATTTCAAAGAGATTTTCTCTGTCTATGAACGGTAACTGGTTAATGTCACCGATCAGTAGAGTCTCCTTTGCTGCCGTTAGTCGCATTGCCATTACTATGGCTCCAAAGTGGTTCATGAGGGCTTCGTCGACTATCAGGCGTTTGCACCTTCCTTTCTCCGAATCCCTTAGTCCATTAACCAGGATGGAGGCCATTGTGCGCACCTTTGTCTTTGCGGCAGGACCTTTGCACTCAGACAGTTTCCTTTTCAAGTCTCCAACTCCTTCTGTAGTGGTTGTAATCACTAAGTCCTCCTCGAGGTTGAAGTTGGCTACTATCCAAGTTGTCTTTCCGCATCCCGGTACTCCGTTTATCCATCTGATGGCGGGCATTTCCTGTTTTGAGTTTATCTCTGGGGCAATTTCCTCTGCCTTCTGCAGGATTTTCCCCTCCAGAGATATTTTTGTGCACCGAGCGACGACCACAATCGGGTCCCCCAGCGGAGTTTCGAATTTTTGTGGTACACTGTCCTGCGCGGTAGCTTCCACTAGACCACTCGTCCAGTTGTAGGCCGCCATGTAATTCCGTTCCATGTGCCCTTTAAGGACTTCGGACGTGGAATTGTTGTAGATGGCGGCTTCTGCCTCCTCGAGTTTTCCCTCAAGTTGCCACATATCTCCTTGCCTGTAGAGGCTAAGGATGTTGCGACATGTCGTGTTGTTTACTTGGAGGGTGGCGGTTGTTAGTGCCTTAAACTCTAGGAAGGCGTTATCGAGATGGTCTTGCGGTGTTTGCGCCGGTGTGTACTCAGGTTTTGACACTTCCCCCATTTCAGCTCTCGATGGTCTTATATGGAGGCTTCCTTGAGGGTTTTTCTCTGCTGGGGTCTTTCTGAGGAGCATCGTCGGGGTTTCACGCATCTTTAGATTTTGGACCCTGGTCTTTGAGGTTCCGGGAAGCGACTGGGAGGCGGCACCCAGAATGTTTATAAAGGTATTTATGAGGCTTTGGGATGTTTTCTTTTCCTCCATCTTCGTCCTCTTTGCCTCTTCTGCTCGTCTTCCTGCCGCCTCCCGATTCCTCATTTGCAGGGCCTCTGCTCCACTGACAATTTCCGGGACGCTTATGGGATTACCCCAGATGTTGGTGGGGTGATTTGCGTTCGGTATATATTCTTTTAAATAGTGGAGATTTTCTCCCCTATCTTCATACACGACCATTTGATGTTTTCTGGATGCCAGCACGCATCCCAGTCTATCTGCAACATCCGCTACCTCATAGGAGACGGTCATCGCGTCGAGACTTACGATCGTGGCCTGGACATCCAATTCCCCTAGTGTTCTTAGTAATCTGTTCACCTGGACAAACGGTGAGTCGTTTTCCCAGGTGAGCAGAAGAATAATTTTGTTTTGGGACCTAAGTAAACGACATGTCGTTTGTCCCACTTTGACTTCGGGGAGGTCGGTGTATGTTTTCCGTCTTATTGTTTGTTTTTTTGTGCTTCCGTTTATTAGAGCCGCCAGCCCAGGAGAGATAGCCACGTTTGTCTTCCTCATTGTGGCACAGAAGGCTATTCCAATTCTCTCCTCGCTGTTGTCCATGAATAAGGCGACTCCTTTTAATCTTAGACCGGGTTTCCCCTTTACTCCGTAGTCTGATAATAGTTTTTGGATTTTAATTGTGTTTGTTGTTTCGGTTTGGTGTGGAGTTTCTATTATTTGTGTATTGTGTGTTGGATTATAATTTGTGTTGGGGGTTTCAGATGTGTTTTTGTTTTTGAGGGCTGTTTTCGTGTATACCTTCTCAGCGAATTTTATCATAATTTGTCTGGTATTTTTGTTTTCTAATGTAGCTCCGATGTTTGTTTTGTCAAGTTTGATATCTAGTTCTTGTTCCAGGTTATATCTTGCCACTTGGTACATTGGGCAGTCGATGAGGATATGCCAGATGGATTCACTGGTTTGGGGGTCACAGGTGCAGCTGGGTGTTTCTTTTAGCTTAAATCTATGCAGGTACTCTCCTAGTCCTCCATGTCCTGTCAAAATTTGAACCAAGACGGGGGACGGTTTTATTTCCCTCATGATTTTGTAGGTCCTAGCTACATCCGGGAAGAAGGTTTTCGTTACCGTCCCTGTCTGCGAGGCACTGTATCTGTCCTGCCATTTGCGTACAGATTCCTCTCTTAGTGTTTTCTTGACATAGGAGAGTGGTAATTTGGCATAGATTTCCTCTGTGACTTGGCTTCCTGCGGCCGCTTCCTTTGCCAGTTCGTCAGCCCTCTCGTTTCCGACTGTGCCCACGTGTGCTCGTAGCCAGAATAGATGTACCTCTCTACCCTGTGCCTCGATCTTCCTGATGCAGGTCTGTATAGTCGCTGCTAGTGGATGGGTTGTTTTAATATTTTGCAGTAACTCCAGAGATGATTTGGAGTCACTGAGGATGCAGGTGCATTTGTTTGTCCCGCTCTCCACTAGCTTGACCGCGTGGTAGAGTGCAAAGAGTTCTGCCTGGAAAACTGTACATCGAGCATCTAGTTTTAATTTTTTGTGGAAGGTCTCTCTCCCCTCCTCCCAGCAGGTTAGGGCTGCTCCTACTCCCTCTTCTGTTTTGCTGCCATCGGTATAAATGTGTGGTCCGTCTTTTTTAGTATGATGTGTTATTGTTTGTGTTGGTTCTATGGTGTCCAGTGTAGTGTATTTTATTGTGGTGTATGTTGATGGGTGTGGTTGTGTGATTGGGTTTATTTTATTTTCTAGTTCTTTGCCTGGTGGTACATATGAATGCATTAGCCCTTTTTTGGTTAAATAAAGGTTGGCTGTTTCCTTTATTCTCAGATCTAAAGGTAGCAGTCCAGTGATTGCTAGCGCGGCGGTGAGCGACACGGTTCTGTATGCCTTGCACATCTTTAGAGCGAAGCTGCGCTGCAGTGAATTTAGCATTTTCTGGTTCATTTTCAGGTCGCTAGCTTTCGCCCAAACGGGCGAGGCGTACAGGACGATCGGCTCTATCACGGCCACGTATATGTTTCTTATTATTTCACCGTTGAGGCCCCATGTCACCCTTGCCGCGCTGGCTAGCTGTTTTGAAATGCTGGCTGCTTTTCTGCAAGTTAAGGAGACGTGTTTGCCGAAGGTTAGGCCCTGGTCGATCGTTAAGCCTAGCAACTTCATATTGTCGACCAATTCTATCTCCGTCCCCGCCATCCTTAATCTTGGGTTGTCGTATTTCAGCCTTTTTGTTATTAGCATTGCATTGGTCTTGTGTGGGGCGAACCTTAGTTTATTGTTCTCTCCCCATTCCACCACTGTTTGCAATGCCTTGTTCGCCTTTGTTTGTAGCTCGCTACCTGTGTCGCCTGTGAAAATGAGGGCTACGTCGTCGGCAAAAGCCTGACAGTGGATGTCCTCTTGCGACAGTTGTTCCAGCAGAGAGTCTAGCACTATGTTCCAAAACGTCGGTCCACCGATGGATCCTTGGACGCACCCCTTTGTTGTGATTCTCGTGCTAGTTGCTCCCGCGTAATTGATCGTTACTGTCCGATCAGTCAGATAGGAGTTAATTGTTTCATAAATGTTCTTTGGGCATGCTTTCCTCTGTAATTGATTTCTCAGGGCTGGCCACCATGCGTTGTCGAAAGCTCCCTCTATATCCAGCGATACAATCAAGGACATTTTTTTATTGTCTGAATTTGTCCTGATCTGGTTTACCAGGGTATAGAGAGCGTCTTCCGTGCCTCGCTGGGGCATGAACCCATATTGGTTGTTGTTTAATTTCGGTAAAATATGCCACTGGACTCTGTTTGTTAATAGCTTTTCGACTATTTTCCCAAGTACCGATAGAAGACCGATGGGTCTATATGATTTTGGCTGGGTATAGTCTTCTTTACCCGGTTTCCGGATGATTATTATATGTGCGCTCTTCCATTGCCTGGGAAAGTATGTTAAAGCCAGGCATTTGTTGGCGATGGCTAGGAAGGTGGCTTTATCGCAGCAGATAGCCGCTGTGCAAATGTCTGCTGTGAGACCATCCGTCCCCGGGGCCTTTTTGGGGTTTAAAGTAGATAAAACAGAGTCCAGCTCCGCATATGCAAATGGTGGGTCATCCTTTGATAGAATATTTGTTTGATGTGTGTATGAAAGTTTCCTAAGTTCTCGGTGGTAAGGTTTGTCAGTGGTGGTTGAGTCATCAGGGTAAAACGTTTCAGCTAGGTGATCAGCTGATTCTTGTGGGGACAGGGTGACTCCCTCCCTGCTTCTTAAGAGGGTGTCTTCCTGTCGTTTCGTTGTCTTCCTGATGATCCTGTAGATGTTGTCCCACATGCTCTCTTTTTGTTGTTTTGTGCAGAACTCTTTCCAGCTTTGGGTTTGTGACTCTTCTGCCTTTAGAGCATATTCCCTCTTAGCTTGGAGGTAGTCCTGCATCACCATTTCTCTGCGGTGTGGGGCTGCATTTCGTATACGGCGCTTTTTTCTTAGGACAACTTTCTTTTTCTCTCCCAGTTCTTTAGACCACCATGGCGGAGTTGGGTTCCCCTTGTACCTCTTTGTAGCCGGGAGGGTTTTTTCACAAGCTTCCCTTATTGCCATAGTGTAAGAAGTGATGAGGTCTTCCAAGTCTTCACTTGCTGAGATGGTATTTACTGTGTCGATGTTTATCTGTTTTGTGTGGAGTGTATTGTTTAGAGCCGTTTTGAACTCTGCCCAATTTGCTTTTTTTGTGTTGTACTTGCGTGTAGTGCTGGACTGTACTGGTGTTATGACCGAGTCCAGACGCAGTGAGAATGTGATTGCGTTATGGTCAGATGTCGTCAAGTGCCTGTCCACTCTCCAGTCTTCGATTCTCCCCAGAAGGGGGGTACTGCACGACGTTACGTCTACTATACTGCTATATACCCTTCCTTGTCGGGGAGCCTCGAAGGTAGGAGTTGAGCCAGTGTTGAGGACGTGAAAATCCATTTCCGCAAGGAAGCTGCTGTAAGCTGCACCCCTGTCATCCTCGGACTCACTACCCCACCAGTAGCTCCAGGCATTCACGTCTCCTGCCATAATGATGTTTTTGGTATTGAGGCTTTCACATAATCTCCTGGTTCTACACAAGTACGGTTCTATGTCTTGGTCCCCCTCATAGTAAACTGAAACTACTCCTAGCGTCAGGTTCCCGATTCCCAGTGAAACCGCTGCCTCCGTCTCGGTGACGATCTGTGGGTCATGATTGACTTTCAGGTCCTCGTCCAAAACTATAACAGCGGCTTTCACTGGTTTCTGTCTGTTCAGGGAGCACTGGATGATTTTTGTGCCTGGATAGTTCTTCATAACGCCTGTGTTGCCTACGTAAGGCTCTTGAACAATAGCGAGATGAATGTGTTGTTCCCTGGCGGCTGTGAGCAGTTCGGCTGTAGCGAGTTTGGAGCGTTGGAGGTTTGCTTGAATTACTCGCAGCCGATCTTTCCTTTTACTAGGAGGGGGGGTGTTTTTGTCAACTTTTTCCATCTCAGCATGTGTAGTTTATTCGGGACCTTGCTAAGGCGTCCCACTTTTGTTTGATGGGGCAGTTCACGCTGAATGCGTGATGCCCTGATGGGACTGGCTGTTTTGCCTTAGCACAGTTCCTACAATTTGGTGGTTTTTGGAGGTTTTGTTCGGGGCATTTGTCCCAGGTGTGGGGATCTCCGCAGTATCCACAAAGATCCTCTTTCTCTTTGCATATGGACTTTGTGTGACCGAAACCAAGGCAGCGGGAGCATTGTACCAAGGGCGACTGGTCGAAGACAGTCACCCTCTGTAGCCCGAGATAGAGTCGCCCTGCCTCGATCCACTTCTTGTGGATCTCGGGGTGTACTTCGAGTACCGGGTGGCACTGGTGTTGATTCCTAGCCCTCTTTCTATATTTGACCTTTATTGTTTTTTCGTTAGCCTCTCCATGTATATGGGAGTTTTGCGAGATGAGGTTGGCCACGATGTCCTCGTCCTTGTGATATGACATAACATCCCTTAAGATCACCAGGGGATTTCCCGCTTTCGCCACTTCCACCCTTAGGGTCGAGCATTTTGCCACTTGCTCCTTTACCGAAGCCATATCCTTTTTGCTTGTACAGCTCAGGATGACTTTTTGATTCTTTGCCTTCCTCACCCTCTCCAGCCTTGCTCCGGAAGATTTCGTGTCCAGCGAAGTTCTTATGGACTCGATAACCTTCTCACTTGTTTGGCTTGGGTCGGTTGAGGAGATTATGAGCGTATGGTTGGCTCTTAGCTTGGGAGCAGGTTGTGCTGCTGTTGCCATTGCGTATGAGCGCTCTGGCTTTGTGGTTTTCCCCTTTGCCTGGATCATTTCTGACTCCAGGCTAGGGCCTATTGGCGACTGAGGTATTCTGGCATCTCGCAAGGTTCTCAGCTCTGAGGCCAAGATGTCCAACCTTTCTCCTATGGGTTGTACCATATCATAGGTTTTTTGTGCTAACTCGTCTTTTCTTTTATTTTTCGAGCTCCCTAGATTTTCGCCCATTTTTTGGATTTCCTTTTTGAGGTCCTCCAGTTTGGGCATTTTTTCTTGGGGCTCGATCTCGCTTACGGTTTTAAGAGTCTCAGCCACCGTTGTTTTGATAGTTGTTGTGTTTTCGGAGATGTTCGTCGACATTGTTTTTAATCTGTCGACCTCTCTCCTCATGTTGTCCTGTTGGGTGGCTAGAGACTCGATTCCAATTTTTATTTTATTGAGGTCCACGTTTTTGGTGATGTTGTCCTCGGGCTTTCGGGGTGCTGTCGCCAGGTCACCTATGGTCTTTTTTAGGTTTTCAATTTTTTCTGCTATTTTAAGTGTTTCTGAGTCTAGTGAATCCTTTGTAGACCTAGCCTCCCTTAAGGTTTCTTTTATGGCCTCGCGGGATTCACTGGACTCCTTGGTAATTTTTTCCGTTAGGCTTTGGATTGTTTTCGTGTGGGCTCGCTCGATTGCAATTAGTTCCCTCGAGTGCCTGACTTGTTCCCTCTCTAGATTTAATTTGTGTCTAGATCGGGAGTCAGAGAGGGCTAATACGATCACGTAGAGGGATTGCAAACAGTCGATGGCTATTTGCTTACATTCCTTCTTTATATTCGTTTGTGCCTCCAGAGCCTCTTTTCCTCTGAAGAGGAGCTCGTTGGCCTCTTTTGTGGCAAGGTCCATTTCCACACCTATTCTTTTTTGTGAGCTCAGCAGTATGCTGGCTCTCCCTCCCTCCTCTGGCAAAGGTGAGGGTGGGTGTGATGTTTCGTCCAGGTGGACAAGCTCCTCCTCAAGGATATTGGTGGTCGAGGCTGGTGTATTCTGCTGCCAGTTGTTTATTTTTTTTATTAGGTCCTGTGTCGGAGTTGTCGGTGGGATGGTCGATGCGACTGTGTGCTCTGCACCGGATGCTCCCGACACTTCCGATGTTCCGGATCGTTCCGAAACTCTACGCGACCGGAGAGTTGCAGGGCAGCTAGACGGTTTAGGTGCCGCCATTATTTCTAATTTTTTGTCTGTTGTCTCGGTCGTTGGCTGCTGGCGTTTCTTCTCAGTAATCCTGGCTGCAACTGAGGTGGCCTTTGTCAGCACTCTCTCCCTCAGGGTTCTGGTGGCCTTTGGTTGTTTTTGGCCTTGAGACCCCGAGGGTTTTAATGTGTTGGCAGAGTCCACCTCAACCTCCACCTCTGACATCTGGTTGAGTGGCTGATTTTGAGATGACATATTTGTTTTTTTTTTTTTTTTTTTTTTTTTTTTTTTTTTTTTTTTTTTTAATTACAGAAGTAGATGAGATCTAATTTAGTCTATTATATAGTTACACCGTCGAGCACCTCGCCTGCGCTGATGAAAGTCTCCCGTGACGAAAGGGCCCCCCCTGTGTGGTTGTGGAGATATCAAAATCCCCGCAGTAGAATTTTAAAGGGGCCAAAGTGTTCTTCTTATCTTTCTGAGTATTTTGAGCCCAAACTCGGGGGTTCTTAACCTATTAGGGCCCGAGATATGCCCTGAGGGGGTGAGGTAGGAGATGTATGGGAGGGGGGGGGATTGGGCTTTGATCACCCACACGTGGTTCCTATTGGTGAGAGTTGAAGGAGACCGTGTTTTGAGGAAGTCTGGTGGGGGGGGGGGGGGGGAAAAAAAGGGGAGGGGGTGCGTCTGGGAGGGGGGGGGTTTATACGAGGGCTATCTTTGTTCGCTTCGACTTCCCGATTCAGATGAGCCCAAACACGGGGGTGCTCCGATCGCGGGTTGCTGAGTTAGCCCTTGCGGGGGTGAGGTAGAGAGGATTCAGGGGGAGGGGAGGTAGTAATAAGGACTCTTATATGGAGGGAGTTTCGAGGGGCCTAGAGTTTGGGAAAGCGGGGTGGTTTATGTGGGGAGGGGGTGGATTTCTGGGGGGTGGGGGTGGGGGTGGCTGAGGGGGTTGATTTTTTGGGGGATGTGGAAGGGGCTCACCAAGCTGGTTCCAACAAGTGGTCGCACGGCTGGTTTCGTTTGATCCTGTCCGGAGTTCTGTTTGCCCTTGCTGGTTTCCCAGACGGCAGTTGTTCAGCTCGCTGAGGCAGACTCCTCCACTTCGTCGTCCGTACTCCTCGGCCGCCTACGGAGTCTTCAAGCGAGACGGTTCTATGTTTCGTAGTTGATTTGAGAACCCCGCACGTGTGGCAACCACGTTGTTAGGCGTGTTGACCCAGATATTTGGTTCTTAATAACTTCTCGGTTTCTTAACCGATTTCGATAGTTCAAACGCCGTTCAATAGGTCTTTTTGTGGTCTGTTTAATAATGTTTGTCTCACCCAAAAATCTCTTTTCCCGCCGGAGGGGTTGGGGTCCAAAGTTGAACTTCTGCCACACTTGATCCTGGTCGAGTTCCCTTCTGCGAACACTTGTGTCGGTGAAGAAAGATGTCACCTTTCGTCTGGTACCACTTTCACCCGCGTATCTCCGCACAGAAAATTTTAATAAATTATTTAGTGCGGAGCTGATGTTATGTACGACGTTTATAGGTTGGTACTCCGGTTAGGTTAGGTTAGGTTAGGTTAGGTTAGGTTAGGTTAGGTTAGGTTAGGTTCCCCCCCACCGCGGATGTCCACTCCCGCGGGTCCCTAGGCTTGTCGTGCCGGGGGGGCTTAGTACTCGTTTGACCGCGTCGGTTGGTCTGGCCGGAGAAGTGACCGGACCATGACGCGGTCCTAGAGGAAGCGAATAGGGACGAACTGGATGCGGGGCTCTGCGCAATGGGATGCGGAGTCCGGTCCGAGGGCTGGCTTGTTTAAGTCGGCCCGACCCGACCGGCCACTGTTTTCACGGAGGCCGGTCCGAGGAGAGGGCGGCCCACGCCCAGCTCGCCTATGGCGAGTTCTCGAGGACTGGGCGACACCACTGCGGGTTCGTGCTGCGGTGGGTCGCTCGGTCCGCCTTTGTATATAGTGTGTAAATATAGGTTAGGTGTATATATGTAAATAGGTTGTTCGTGCTGGTTTTCGTAATCGGCGCAGGGCGCCAGTCTCACGTCCGAGGCGAGTCGCGCGCACTTGTTGCGCTACGCGACACTTGTATATATTTTGTCGTCGAGGCTGGCGCCTCAGTAAGGTCTTCGGCGCTACCCCGGTGCCCTGGGGAGAGCCGCGCGTAGCTCGCGCTGCGCCACGCGGCATTTTGTAAATATTTCAGCACCGGTGTGGTGGCGCCATTGGCGATTCGCACGCAGCTTCCGCGCTGCATGCGTAATTTGTACATATGTACATATTAGGAGAACCGCCGTCACTCTTGTGGCGGCCAAGGTGAGCCGCGCGTCTTGCGACGCCACGCGGCATGCGCGAGCCGGGCCACGGGTGAGCAGTCCTCAACAGGATTATACCGGTACCCGGCTCATACGCGCGCAGAAGGGGCCTTGGTGTTTTAGTGGGTATTGGGGAACGACTTTACCCGACCCCCACACTCCCCGCGTCACTTCTCCATCTTGCCCCGGCGCGGGGGCCTGTAAAAGGGTTTCACCAAGTAAAAAAAAAAAAAAAAAAAAGGTTAGGTTAGGTTCCCCCCCACCGCAGATGTCCATTCCTGCGGCCCCAAGGCTTGTCGTGCCGGGGGGGCCCGAACCGCCGAGTTTCAAGACTTTTCTAGAGGCGGTTTATGGTACAATCGTCTCTAGTCTTGTTTTATGACTCGGTGGTCGCGAATTGGGAGGGCGAGGGTTGCCGGTTCATCCATTTTGGATGCGCCGGTAAGACTTGCCTCAAAATTCCACTCCGAACTGTTCGTGTAATCGGCGTTGCATAGCAGTTTGTTGTGATGATGGAGGTGGCCTTCATGGCCTCTTGTATATATTTGTACAAAGTAGTTTATTGCCCTATTGGGCTGGTACCTTTACGGTACGGGGGTGTATCGGTTACTTTACAACCGTTACGGCGCGGCGGGCTGGCGGTAGCGAGTTGCTACCGTCGGTTAGGAGTTACGGCTCCCCGTCGGGCGACCTGTTAACCGGTGCGATTGTCGTGGATCATGTCTCGCGGATCGTACCGGACCAGGGGGCTTGCCTTAACCGGCCGGCCCAAGTGGAAGGAAAACCACAATAAAAAACCCTGAATGTGTATGCGCTGGGGCGCCCTTATGGGCCTCGCGCGGCGCTGCACCCCCGCTCTCCCGCAGGGGGAGTGGGTGTTCGGCCAGTATGTCGGACCGCTAGCGGCCATCCCGCGGACAACACCCGCCGTCCACGGTGTACTAGGGTTACCCGGGTGCAGGGGCCTCCGCCCGGGTGGACTTTTTATATCCCCCACAATTTTGTTAAAAAGGCATACCATTCCTTCGGGTGTGGGTGTCGGGGCTGACCACTCTTGTGCGAAGCCCCAAAACCTTGAGTATTATGGAGTCAAACAAAAATAAATTCATTAAAGACGTAAGGGAGGAGGTAGAGAAGGAGAAAGTAGGTTTTAAGAAGGAATTGAGAGTGAGGGTCGAGCGTACGCCGACGCCGGTCCCCACCCTCGGAGTAGAAAGTGCTGCGGTTCATCCTGCAGTGGAACGGTTGTCAGACTCGGACAGTGGGTCGATGGTCAGTGTACCATCTGTCGCATCGGCTCACCTGTCCAGGTCGGAGAGTTGCGAGTCATTGGACCCGCCCGGTTCTCGCTTTTGGAGCGAGCGTAGACGCAAGAGGTTGAGGTCGTCCGAAGACGAGGGAAGTTCCACGGACACCCCGTCAAAGTCCAAAACCCATATAAGAGAGAGACGTGGCCGTCCGCCTACCACTGGCGAATACGTCGGGTTGGCGGCGGCCAAACAAGCCTACATCAAGGCACAACGACAGGAAATGGAGGCGCGCGCAGAGGCCGAGCTTCTGGCTTCCGCGTCCGAGGTTCGCCGAACGCGCTCTTCATTGTCCGTTGAGATGGAGACGGAGCAAGAGGCACCGAGAGAAAACACAGCAGTAATCGTTGTTAAGAGAATTGAGGCTAGTCTAGGTTTAGTTGAGAAAGTTGCAAAGTCCTCATCTAATTTAAAAGGGACCTTCGTCCGTACTTTGAAAGACGCCGTCCTGGCCATCAAGGAGGACACGGAGTGGCTCGCTCGACAGACGCTGTCCGAAGAGACACGGTCACTCCGAGCGGATAATGCGCGCCTCCGACAACAACTGGAGGCGCTGCAAAAGGAGATGGCGGAATTGAGGGCCAGCGTGCAGAGGCACGAACAGGAACCCTCGCAAACACCCGTATGCCTCGAAACATTCGAGGCTCGAATCATGAGTCAGGTAGGAGACTGGATCAATGCCCGCATTGACGGCTTGGAACCAAGGCTCGGTCCTGCACCCCGGCTCCGCCCTCCTTTGGCGGCGGACAGGAAAAATAAGGAGATGGAAATGGAAAGGCATCTTAGGAAGGAAAATAATAGAAAATCAAACTTACCGGTGTCCTCGACCCCCGCTGCTGCTGCTCCGGCGGCTCCCGCGGCGCTCGACGATCCCGAGGTGATGGTCGATGCAGGTTCTGGCCCTGTAAAAGAAAAGATAGTCAGAAAGAAGAAGAAGGAAAATAAGAAGGCACCGGGAGGCGGTGGAAGTGCAAAGGCGACTACTGCCGCTGCACGCCCGCCGGCCCCCGCTGCCCCTACTAAAACAGCCACCCCCTCTAGGCCTCCCAACCCGGACGCGGAAGAAAGTGGATGGGTGAAGGTGGCCAAGAAGGGACGCAAAAATGCGCCGAAAGCGCCTACAAACAAGGAGGCGTTACCAACCAAGTCGCAAGGCTTTCAAGCGCGTGACCGGGAAAGGGGAAATGCGACACGAAAGCGCTCAAGGGCGGCCAGAAAGGCCTCCAAATCAGAGAGACCGAAGCCCAATCTCCGGGCGCCACGGTCGGCGGCGGTCATCTTGACGCTGCCACCGGACGCACAGGAGAAGGGGCTTACGTATGCAACAGCCCTAAGAGAAGCGAAGACCAGAGTCCAGTTATCGGACCTGGGAATCGAAACGGTGAAATTCCGCAGAGCTGCAACTGGGGCCACAATTATTCAGGTTCCTGGTGCTAATGGAGACGACAAGGCAGACTCCCTTGCCACTAAATTAAGGGAGCTGTATGGCGAGAGCGGTATTCGAGTCGCCAGGCCAGTAAAGACTGCGGAGTTGAGGGTGTCGGGCCTGGACGACTCGACAACGGCGGAAGAGATACAGCTTTCCATCGCCAAATTAGGGGAGTGCCCGCCCGACCAAATCAAGGTTGGCGAGGTGCGGCCGGACCGTTCAGGGCTGTTTACGGCCTGGGCTCGTTGTCCGGTACTGGCTGCGAAAAAGGTGACGGAGGGTCGCCTCCTAATAGGCTGGGTTTCGGCAAGGGTCGAATTATTGCGAACGCGGGAGCTGAGATGCTTCCGGTGCCTGCAGGCTGGCCACGTAGCGAGCCGCTGCACAACAGAGGAAGACCGCAGCGGACTCTGCTACCGCTGCGGTGGCTCTGATCATCGCGCCGCGGTGTGCACAGCCAAGCCCAACTGCACCCTATGTGCTGCGGCGGGCAAGAAGGCAAACCATCTGCTGGGGGGCAAGTCGTGTTCGGCCCCCAACAAAAAGATGCCGAGGAGGGTACCAGCTGCAAAACGAGCTGTGACAAACCCAACACCGAACCGGGAGGAGGAGCAAATGGACACAACAAATAATGTCTAGTACGACTATAAAGTTCCTCCAGACGAACATCAACCACTGTGCCAGAGCTCAGGATCTCTTACACCAGAGCCTGGCACAGTGGGGGATCAATATAGCAGTAGTGGCGGAGCCATACATGGTTTCTGATGGGGACGGCTGGGTGGGTGACCGAGACGAGACAGTCGCGTTGTTGGTCAGCAATTTGGATGGCTCACCCCCCATGGGTCCATCTTTGAGGGGAGGTGGTTGTGTCGCTCGGAAGTTGGGTAACATCACTGTGATAGGGGCCTACTTCTCGCCGAATAGAACGCTGTCGGAGTTTGAGGCTTTTTTGGTAGAAGTGGGCTCACTCGTCGAATGGGGTAGGCCGCACGGCGTGATCGTGGCCGGGGACTTCAACGCCAAATCAACGGTTTGGGGGTCCTCGGCTTCGGACATGCGTGGCGACATTCTTCTTGAATGGACAGGGGCGCATAATCTCGTTTCCCTCAATACAGGAAATGAACACACCTGCGTGCGGATGCTCGGGGGATCTGTCATCGACGTGACCTTTGCGAGTCCTTCTCTCGCACGGCAGATCCAGGGCTGGGAGGTCCTGACGGAGGTCGAGACTCTTTCGGACCACCGATATATTCGGTTCCACGTTCTCCCCCCGTCAGTGACTCCGGTCAGTCCGAACCCCGCTCCAGCGGAGATAGGTCCTAGGTGGTCCTTGAAGAGCATGGACAAAGAGGTGGCAATAACAGCTTGTGTCGTCGGGGCCTGGTGCCCCAAGCCGGATTCAACAACAATCTCGAGCGAGGCGGAGTGGTTTGGGGAGGCATTGGCGCATATTTCAAATTGTGCCATGTCGAAGATCCGGCCGCTGCCGCCCCGCGATAGCGTGTATTGGTGGTCGGATGAACTCGCGCAGTTACGCGAGGCCTGCGTGGTTGCCCGGCGCCAATATGCGCGATATCGCAGGAGACGACGGACACGTAACCCCGATGAAGAGCAGCGTCTGTTTACAGTCTTTCAGGACGCCAAAAAGACGCTTCGTAAGGAGATTGCCGAGTCAAGGGAGCGAGCGTGGACAGAGCTCCTGGACACGCTCGAGCTGGACCCCTGGGGGCGGCCGTACAGGCTCGTAATGAGCAAACTCCGCCCCTGGGCCCCGCCTTTAACATCTCAAATGGAGCCGGCGCTGCTGAGCTCAGTGGTGTCGTCTCTGTTTCCGGCGGGCAGCTCCCCTCCCTCGGCCGAACACCGGATCGGACTTCCTGACGCGGCGGCATCACAGGGTTCTGTCCCGGAGGTGTCGTCCGCAGAACTGGACATGGCAGTGGCAAAACTCGCGTGCAAGAAGACCGCCCCCGGCCCCGATGGGGTTCACGGGAAGGTATGGTCTCTTGCACTGCGCAATGGGCTCGAAGAACGGTTTAGGGATCTTCTCACCAACTGTCTCTCGAACGGCGAGTTCCCCGACGCGTGGAAGTTGGGAAAATTGGTTTTGTTGAAGAAGAGCGGCAAACCGGCGGACTCCCCGTCGGCGTACCGCCCCATCGTGCTGTTGAACGAGGCTGGCAAATTATTCGAACGGGTGATTGCTGGCCGAATTCATCAGCACTTAAACACGGAAGGTCCAAATCTGGCCGAAACTCAGTTCGGCTTCAGAAGAGGTAGGTCGACTATCGATGCTGTCGGCAAACTAAGGGACGTATGTGAGGAGAGTGAGTCACAGGGCGGGGTGGTAATTGCGGTGTCCTTGGATATCGCGAACGCCTTTAACACCCTGCCCTGGGGAAGCATCCAATCTGGTCTTCAACACCATGGTGTGCCGCCGTACTTGAGGCGGATTGTAGCGAACTACTTGTCGGACAGGAAGGTCGTTTACCCTGGCCGAGATGGATGGAGAAGTCACCGGGTGGCGTGCGGTGTTCCACAGGGGTCGGTTTTAGGCCCACTCCTGTGGAACATCGGGTACGACTTCGTGCTGAGGGGAGTGTTGTTGCGCGGTGTGCAGGTGTTATGCTACGCCGACGACACTCTCATCGTCGCCACCGGTAGTACGTTTAGGGAGGCAAGTCTTAGGGCAACGGCTGGAGTCGCCCAAGTGGTCGCCCGAATTCGTAGTTTAGGCTTGGAGGTCGCTCTACACAAATCTGAAGCGATATGCTTTCATGGCACGCGACGGGCTCCACCTGCAGGAGCTAACATCATAGTGGGCGGCGTGAACATCAGGATAGGGGCAACACTTAAATACCTTGGGTTGGTCCTCGACGCTAGATGGTCATTTAAGCCGCATTTCACGGCACTTGCCCCGAAACTCTCCGCCACGGCTGCGGCCTTAAGTCGCATCATGCCGAACCTCGGCGGTCCGAGTGGGGGGTGTCGCCGTCTTTTTGCCAACGTCATCAGATCGATGGCCTTGTATGGGTGTCCAATTTGGGCGGATTCGCTGTCTACCCATAATAAAACGGTGCTCAGGCGGTCGCAGCGCGCAATAGCGATCAGGGTCGCGAGGGCGTACCGCACGGTGTCATTCGATGCCGTGTGTGTTATAGCCGGTACCGCGCCCTGGTACCTCGAGGCGACTGCCCTGGCAGACGTTTACTGGCGTAGGGCTCGCTCAAGAGGCAGAGGCATTGAGCCAGCTCTAGAACTTGTAGAAGAGTGGCGTAGGAGTAGCAAAGAATTGGTTGTAAGGACATGGAGTGACGAGCTGGCGTCTTCGCGCGTCGGCTCTTGGACAATTTCGGCCATTCGGCCAGTACTCCAACTTTGGCTCGACAGGCGATGGGGGCACCTCACGTTCCGGCTTGTGCAGATGCTGTCAGGCCACGGCTGCTTCGGCAGCTATCTGCACAAGATCGCTGGACGGGAGGGGTCTTCTGTCTGCCATCATTGTGGTTCGGCGACTGACAACGCCAGCCACACCCTGATTGACTGTCCGGCTTGGGACTCCGAAAGGAGTTCCTTGCTGTTGACCATCCCCACCGGAACAGACTTCTCGCTGCCGACCATTGTAAAATGCATGGTCGACAGCGACACGGACACCATCTGGAAAGCCTTCCAGGCCTTTTCCGAAAATGTCCTCAAAACGAAGGAGGATGCCGAACGGGCGAGAGAGGACGATCCCTCCTCCGCCCCTATCCGGCGTAGAAGAATTGGTGGGCGCCGGCGAAGATTCGCTGGGCGCGTGGTGTAAATTTTTTGTAAATAGTTATATGCAATTGTTGTTTTTGTTTTTATACCTATTTTATTTTAGCAGTCTCAGCACCTGCACTATTGTGCAGGTTGCTTGTACATATTGTGGTAATAATTGTATATATTGAGAGTCTTCGCACAAATTAGTGCTGATGTAAATATTGTATAATATTCGAGAAGGGTCGCGCGCTAAATAGGCGCTACGCGACAAGCACGACGGAGTTAAAGGAAATGGCTCGCTGACTCCTTGCTCTGTCATAGTGCGAAGAAGGGGCCTTGGGGTTTTAGTGGGTAGGGGGACCCGTCTGGTCCCGACCCCCACACTCCCCGCGCCACTTTACCATCTTGCCCCGGCGCGGGAGCCCGCTAAAAAGGGTTTCCCCAAGTAAAAAAAAAAAAAAAAAAAAAAAAAAGGTTAGGTTAGGTTGGGGGGCTCAGTAACCGGAGCGGTTGTTGTCGGTTGGTTCGGGTTGTCTGTGGGCTCGGACCCTAAAGACTCAATCGTGATGGTGAAGCGAATAGGGACGACCGGGATCCGAAGACGACGCGGAGACCGGTCAAGGCGAGGGCGGAAGCGCCCAACTCGCTTTTCAGCGGGTATTAGTAGAGGTCTTGGCTTAATTGTCTGTACCGGCGGCTTTAATAGCGGTGGATGGTGGTGAGGACGCCACGGACGTGCGGTGTGTGGTAGTCCCGCGGCGCGGCGGGCCGCGGCGGCGAGATGTCGTCGTCGGTTAGGGGTCTATTGCAGACCCCCCGTCGGGCAAACCTGTTACCCTTTGTGATTGTCGTGGACATGTCTCGCGGATCGCATCGGGCCAGGGGGCTCGCCTTAATCGGCCGGCCCAAGTGGATGGAAAACCACAATAAAAAACCCTCAATGTGCATGCGCTGGGGTGCCCTGAGGGGCCTCGCGCGGCGCTGCACCCCCGCTCTCCCGCAGGGTGAGTGGGTTGTCCGGAGAGTATTTCGGGCCGCTAGCGGCCAACCCCTGGATACCACCCAACCTCCAGGCGGTATTTGGGTTGCCCGGGCGCGGGGTCTCCGCTCGGGTGGACTTTTTATTTCCCCCAGGAAGTATTACGTGGCTCCTCATACTCAGGAGTGGGGAGCCACACCCCTAGATGATGGAAGAAGTTAAAATTAAAAATAAAAACATAAAACAATTTAACAGTAGAGTTGGGAGTGAGGAAGAAGGAAGGAGTAAGGAGAGAGAGCTGAGGGTCGTGATGGAGCGGGTCCCTACACCCGTCCCGTCCTTAGCGAATGCCGTTTCGGCAAATTTATCGGACTCAGAGCCGGAGTCGATGGTGAGCGTGTCGTCCGCCGCCTCGACCGGCCGAGCCGACAGTGAAGGTTTTTGGAACCATGAGGGCACAAACAGGTTTTGGTGCCTGAAAGCGGGCCAAAAAAGAAGTCGGGGAGGCGATGAGAGCGGGAGTTCCACAGACACCCCCGCCTCGTCGTCGATCCGGAAAATAAGGGGAAGAGGCCGGCCACCAACGACCGGCGAATACGTGGGTCTCGCCGAAGCAAAGCGGCAGTACCTGAAAGCGCAAAGGGAGGAGATGGAGGCGCGTGCAGAGGCGGAGCTCTTAGAAGCAGCGGCGGAAGTGCGCAGAACAAGGGCCTCCTCGACAGCGTCTTTCGACATGGACGTTAACACCGAAGCGGACGTCCCCGTGGACACCTGTGCAGCGATGCAGGAAAAGATCGAAGCTAGCCTCGGAATCATTGAGGGTGTGGCAAAGAAATCGTCGAACCTAAAAGGGACATTCATTCGCGCCCTCAAAGACGCCAGTATGGCCATAAGAGAGACCGTCGGCACTCTGACCCGGCGGTCCATGACAGATGAGACTCGCGCTCTCAGAGCGCAGAACGAAAAGCTCCAACTACAGGTGGAGGAGCTCAAGAAAAAGATGGATGAAATGCAGGCATCCATGCCGCATGTTCAGCACAGCAGCCTCGAAGAACTGGAGGCAAGTCTGACGAAGAAATTTGGAGACAGACTGAACGCCCGCATAGAGGGGTTGGAGCGGCGACTCCCCCCCGAGCCGCGACTCCGTCCCCCCTTGGCGGCCGACAGGAAAAACAAAGAGAAGGAGAATCAAATAAATAAAAATAACTTACCGGTGTCCTCGGCTCCCGTAGTTGCTGCTTCGGCGGCTCCCGCGGCATTCGAGGACCCCGAGGTTCTCGCTGACGCAGGTTCTGCCCCTGCAAAAGAAAAGGAGATTAATGTAAAAGGCAAGAAAAAGAAGAGAAATAAGAAAGCACCGGGAGGCGGTGGGAACGCCAAGACGGCTATTGCCGCCGCGCCCCCGCCGGCCCCCGCTGCCCTCAAGAAGACGAGCCTCCCTTCGCGGCCTCCCAATCCAGACGCCGAGGAGAGCGGATGGGTCAGGGTGACCAAAAAGGGACGCCCAAGTGCGCAGAAGGCGCCTCCGACGAAAGAGACGCTGCCGACCAAATCGAGCGGCTTTCAGGCACGCGCCAAGGAGCGTAACAACAACTCCAGGACGCGAGCGCGCTCGAAGGTGGCCACAAGGGCTTCTCAACCGGCTTCTCAGCCGGCCCGATCCAAGCCCAAGCTGAAGACGCCCCGTACGGCGGCAGTTGTGTTAACTCTGCCCCAAAACAACGACGGCAAGGGCCTCACATATGCGGAGGCCATTAAAGAGGCCAGAAGAAAGATCAATCTCAACGATCTTGGGATTGAATCTGTAAGATTCCGCCGAGCAGCCACCGGAGCGGCTATAATTCAAATCCCCGGGGCTGAAAGTGACCCGAAGGCGGACTCCCTCGCCACAAAACTGAGGGAATTGTACGGAGAAGGGGAAGTAAAGATCTCCAGGCCCGTCAGATCCACGGATGTTCGTGTGGCGGGTCTGGACGATTCAGTAACAGCTGAAGAGGTGAAAGAGGCCATCGTAGCAAAGGCGGGCTGCCCGGCCGATCATGTTAGGGTCGGGGAGATCCGACAAGACTGGTCTGGGATGTACGCGGTGTGGGCTCGTGTGCCCATCACTGCGGCCAAGAAGATTACGCAGGGAAAATTCCTCGTCGGCTGGGTGGTCGCAAAAATCACTCTCTCGGGGCCCAGGGGGCTGCAATGCTACCGCTGCCTCCAGAAGGGCCACGTGGCCAGCCGCTGCACTGCCGACAACGACCGCAGTCAGCTCTGTTTTAGATGTGGCCAGCCAGATCACAAGGCGGCCTCCTGCTCCGCCAAGCCGCACTGTGCTGTATGCGCGGCGGCGAACAGGAAATCAGATCACAAGCTGGGGGGCAAAAGCTGCTCGGCCCCCAGCATTAAAGTGACTAGAAGATCGGCGGCCAGAAAGGCCAGCAAGAATCCACAGCCGGCAGTGGAAGCGATGGAGACTGAAGGGATCGTGGGACAACAATAGGATGGCCCTACGATTCCTTCAGTGTAACATAAACCACTGCGCCAGAGCCCAGGACTTATTGGTCCAAAGCCTGGCACAGTGGTCAATCGAAGTTGGTGTGGTGGCAGAACCATATCTGGTCCCAAACAGAGCCGACTGGGTTGGCGATAGAGAGGGTCTCGTCGCGGTCGTCGCCCCGTTCAGGGCTGATTCCCCACCTGCCTCAATAACATCATCGTTGAGGGGCAATGGGTGCGTGGCGGTCAAATTCGGCAATATAGCGGTGGTCGGGGCTTACTTTTCCCCCAACCGACCGATCGCCGACTTCGAGGCATACCTTCTCGAGGTGAGTGCCCTGGTGAGGTGGTGTAGCCCACTAGAGGTGCTGGTCGCTGGGGATCTCAATGCCAAATCCACGGCATGGGGGTCCCCAGTGACAGATGCGCGCGGCGAACTAGTTCTAGAATGGTTGTCGGAGGTCGGTATGTTCCCGCTCAACAGGGGGACTACCTTTACTTGTATAAGAGAGCAGGGCGGGTCGGTCATCGACGTGACTTTTGCGTCCCCCGCCCTGGCTCAGCGCGTTCAGGGCTGGGAGGTCTTGACAGGGGTAGAGACGCTTTCGGACCACCTTTATATCCGGTTCGACGTCCGCCCTTCGTCGAGGCCCCCTGTCCAGGTGCGCCCACCAGCAGAAATCGGCCCCAAATGGGTTCTGAAGTCGTTGGACCTAGAGTCCCTAGAAGTCGCAACTCTAACAAATACATGGTGCCCCACCGTCGAACATCTCTCGGTTGGGGACGCAGTGGCCCGGCTCGGCGAGGTCTTAAAATCCATCTCGGACGCCTCAATGTCCAGATCCCGACCGGTGCCACCCCGTAACTGCACCTATTGGTGGAGCAATGAGCTCGCCCAGTTGCGGGCCAATTGCGTAGCGGCTCGACGTCAACTGAGCCGCTACAGAAGAAGACGATCATCCGTTCTTGGGGGTGACGAAGAGGGCCGTTTGAAAGCTGCGTACAACGAGGCTAAAAGGGTCCTACAAAAGGAGATAGGGGAGGCAAAAGATAGAGGGTGGGACGAGCTCCTGAACACCTTGGAGCTCGATCCCTGGGGGCGTCCTTACAAACTAGTGATGTCCAAACTGCGTCCCTGGGCCCCACCACTCACCGCCGGGATGGAACCGTCACTTCTATTGACGGTCATAACAACTCTCTTCCCACCCCGGCCGGTTCCTTTGTCCATCGAAAACTACCGGATAATACAAACGGCCAACGGCATTCCGGAGGCTGATATTCCGGAGGTGTCAGAGGCCGAACTAGAAGTCGCAGCGGAGAAGATGAGGAGCAAAAAGACCGCTCCTGGCCCCGATGGGGTCCACGGAAAGGTTCTTGGTCTGGCCTTACAGCACGGACTACAAGATCAATTCCGTGACTTGCTTACCAAATGCCTAAGGAGGGGAGAGTTTCCTGCGGCATGGAAAATGGGAAAACTGGTCTTGCTTCGCAAGGCCAATAAGCCGGTCGATTCGCCTGCAGGCTACAGGCCAATTGTTCTGTTGAATGAGTCGGGCAAGTTGTTTGAGCGCATCATTGCGTCTCGTATCACACGTCACCTAACATCCGTGGGGCCGGACCTGTCGGAGTGCCAGTTCGGCTTCCGCCAGGGACGGTCCACGATAGACGCACTTGCCCGACTCAGAGACATTTCGGAGAGGACAACGTCGGAGGGCGGGGTGGTGTTGGCAATTTCGCTTGATATTGCGAACGCCTTCAACACCCTGCCCTGGGACGCCATCGTAGAGGGTTTGGCTTACCATAATGTCCCATTATACCTTAGGGTCATCGTTACGCAATATCTTCGTAACCGCCAAATCCTTTACCAGGGGAGAGACAGTTGGGCAAATCACAATGTTGCATGCGGTGTTCCACAGGGGTCGGTTCTGGGCCCACTCCTGTGGAACATCGGGTACGATCGTGTACTCAGAGGGTCGTTGATCCGAGGCGTTAGCGTCATATGCTACGCTGACGACACGCTTGTAGTGGCGACCGGTGACACCTATAGAGAAGCGTCACTTAGAGCAACTGCAGGAGTTGCGCAGGTGGTGACCCGCATCCGGAACTTGGGGCTGCGGGTCGCATTAGACAAGTCTGAGGCAATTGCCTTCTACGGTCACAGAAGGGCTCCACCAGTCGGAGCATCTATAATGGTGGGAGGAGTCCCCATCACAGTGGGTAGGGAGTTAAAATACTTGGGGCTCCTATTGGACCCCAAGTGGAATTTCAAGGGCCACTTCACCGCCCTGGCTCCCAAACTCACCGCAACAGCCATGGCATTGAGCCGCATCATGCCCAATCTTGGCGGGCCTAGCGGCTCGTGCCGGAAACTGTTTGCGGGGGTCGTCCGAGCAAAGGCCACGTACGGCTGCCCAATTTGGGCCAACGAACAGGGCCTTTCAGAAACGAACAAGGCGTCTCTGAGGAGAGCGCAGCGCATCACTTCGAACAGGGTGGCGAGGGCATACCGCACCGCCTCTTTCGACGCGGTTAGTGTGATAGCCGGAACGCCGCCCTGGTATCACGAGGCGCTCTCATTGGCGAACATATACTGGAGGCGGGCCCGGGCAAGAAGTGTCGGGGAGGGGCCAGCTCCAGATGAAGTAAGGCGATGGCGGGAGGAGGGCCGCGAGGCCACTCTTATCAGGTGGCAACAAGATCTAGCCACCACCCGCGTCGGAAGAAGGACTGTAGAGGCAATCCTCCCAGTTCTCAAGGATTGGATCGATAGGAAGGGGGGGTCACTTACGTTCCGCCTTGTGCAGCTGCTGACCGGCCACGGCTGTTTCGGCGGTTATCTGCACAAGGTGGCGCGTCGTGAGGCCACCCCCAACTGTCTACATTGCGGGGCTGCAGTCGACAGCCCCGAGCATGTTCTTTCAGACTGTCCGGCGTGGAACTCCGAGAGGGGGACCATGCTGGCAGTCTTTAATCCCGGATTGACCATAACACTTCCGAACCTGGTCGAGGGGATGGTTCGGGGTGACGACAGTCGCCGTCGTTGGCGGGCGCTTCAAACGTTCGCTGAGGCGGTACTGTCCACTAAAGAGGAGACAGAGCGGGCCCGGGAGATAGACCCCGAGGCTCCGCCCATTAGGAGAAAGCGGACCGGGCGACGCCGTCGCGACTTCTTGCGGCGGGTCTAACCCGAGTTCTGCTGTTGTAAAATACTTTGTAAATAAATCGTATTTTTCATTGTGGTGTTGTAAATATATATATTTGTTGTCTTTGTTTATTTGTAAATAGTTGTTAACTTATATATATGTTGTTATTGTTATTCTTGTGTTAATCTTGTAAATATGTAAAATAAATTAGGCGAAGAGGTGCCGCTAAGGGTGTGGTAGTTTGTTTAATTTTTGTTTAGCAGTCACCGCACTCCTTCGCCGCACTTTGTAAATAAATTTGTAAATAAAATAGGAGAATTGCGCGTGTCTTTTAAACACGCGCATAGCAGAGCTGCGCGCACTCGCAATGCGCTACGCAGCAACACGCACGGCTACGGCATGGTAAGAGCTGCGAAGCCGATACATGCCTAGCCGGACTCAGCGTGGATGAAGGGGCCCTGGAGTTTTAGTGGGTATTGGGGAACGCCTGTACCCGACCCCCACACTCCCCGCACCACTTTACCATCTTGCCCCGGTGCGGGGGCCTGTAAATGGGTTTCTCCAGGTAAAAAAAAAAAAAAAAAAAAAAGGTTAGGTTAGGTTCCCCCCCACCGCAGATGGTCATTCCTGCGGTTCCCTGGGCTTGTCGTGCCGGGGGGGCTCAGTAGCCGGCGAATTGTTAGATTTTGGTGTCCTAGGTTGTCTGTGGACTAGGGCATCGATACTTTCAGTGAACCGGTGAAGCGAACAGGGAGTTCGGCTTCCGAAGACGACACGGGAGCCGGACATTGGAGACGGCTGATGAGCCGAACGCGTTTCCAAGCGCGATTTGTAGAGGTTGTTTCAACCAGCGGCTGCTCTGCAGCGTAGAATGGTGATGGGTACGTCACGGCTGTAGCGGTGGTGGTAGTACCGCGGCGCGGCGGGCCGCGGCGGCGAGATGTCGTCGTCGGTTAGGGGTCTATTGCAGACCCCCCGTCGGGCAAACCTGTTACCCTTTGCGGTTGACGTGGACATGTCTCGCGGATCGCATCGGGCCAGGGGGCTCGCCTTAATCGGCCGGCCCAAGTGGACGGAAAACCACACTAAAAAACCCTCAATGTGCATGCGCTGGGGTGCCCTGAGGGGCCTCGCGCGGCGCTGCACCCCCGCTCTCCCGCAGGGTGAGTGGGTTGTCCGGAGAGTATTTCGGGCCGCTAGCGGCCAACCCCTGGATACCACCCAACCTCCAGGCGGTATTTGGGTTACCCGGGCGCGGGGTCTCCGCTCGGGTGGACTTTTTATTTCCCCCAGGAAGTATTACGTGGCTCCTCATACTCAGGAGTGGGGAGCCACACCCCTAGATGATGGAAGGTGATAAAAGAAAAAACAAAAATCCAAATAATTATAGCGATGTAGTGAAGGAGAGGAAGAGTGATAGGGAGCTGCGTGTGGTACTGGACCGGACTCCGACCCCGGTACCATCCTCAGTGGTTGAAGGCGCGATGGCGCGGTTGTCCGACTCGGATTCGTCGATGGTTAGTGTGTCGTCCACAGCCTCGGCGAACCGATTCGGATCGGTGGAGTCGTTGGACGCAAGTCCGAATCGTTTCTGGGAGTTAAGGCCCGGATCAAAGAGGGGTAGAGAGAGTGAGAGCGGGGGTAGTTCCACAGACACCCCCGCCTCCGCGGAGCGAAAAAGAAGAGGGCGAGGAAGACCTCCAACAACAGGAGATTACGTCGGCCTTGCAGCAGCGAAGCAGCTGTACCTTAAATCTAAGGAAGAAGAGTTAAAGGCCCGCGCCGAGGCTGAGCTGATGGACTCGGTTGCGGAGGCCCGCAGGACCCGGTCGGCGCTGTCGCTGACGGTTGGGTCAGAGGCGGCCCCGAGCGGGTCTGGCATAAACACCGGACCTGACACGGCGTCGATTGTTCTGAAACGTATTGACGCCAGCTTGGAGATGATCACAAAGGTTGCCAAGGGATCATCAAACCTAAAAGGAACATTTGTGCGCGCCCTCAAGGACGCTACCAGGGCAATAAAGGAAGACTCCGTAGTACTCGCATCGCAAACCCTCTCTGAGGAAACGCGAGTACTACGGGATGACAATGAGCGCTTGCGCCAACAAGTGGGGGAGCTCCAGAAGCAAATGGAGGAGCTTCAACTTCAGATGCGGAAGGAGCCCCCTGCACAGGCGCAGACACCGGACCTGGAGGAGTTGGAGGCCCGGATATATAAAAATGTTGGCGCCAGGATGAACGCTCGTTTTGAGGGGCTGGAGCCGCGACTTGGTCCCGCGCCGCGACTTCGCCCCCCCTTAGCGGCGGAAACAAGGAGAAAAAACATGAACAAAAATAAAGAAGCTGACTTACCATCTCCAGCAGCCACTGCACCGCCCCTGGACGCTGCTCGCGCGGCCCCGGAGGTGGACGCGATGGACACGGACGTCGTTCCAGTTCCCGAATCTGCAAAGAAGAAGAGTGTAAATAAAAAACAGAAAAAGAAGAAAAAGGAGAAGACAGATGGAAGAAGTGGAGGAGTGTCTCAGGTGGTTCCGCCCACCTTAAGCAACAAACACCCACCTGTTCCAGCTGCCCCCTCCCAAAGAAACCTCCCCTCCCGCCCAACAAATCCCGAGACGGAAGAAAGCGCCTGGGTTAAGGTGGGCAAGAGGGGACGTATAGAAAAGCAGACAGCGCAATCTAGTGCAATCCCAACCAGGTCGAGGGCACAACAGGCGCAAGATAATAAGAACAGAAGGAAGTCACGCGCTCAGTCGAGAGCGAGAGGGGCACCAAAGTCAAGGGGCAAAGCGCCCAAACTCAAAGAGCCCCGGTCTGCGGCCGTGACGATAACTATTTCAAAAGATGCGATGGAGAAAGGGGTAACCTACGCAGAGGTCATGAGAGAGGCCAAACAAAAGGTCGACCTCAAGGACCTCGGCGTAGACTCAGTAAAATTTCGAAGAGGCGTAACGGGAGCGGCAATCCTCCATATCCCTGGGACTGGGAAGGACGGAGTTGCGGACTCGTTGGCCAACAAACTGAAGGAGGCAATAAACAGGGAAGGGATAAAGATCGCCCGACCCTTTAAATCAACAGGTGTTCGTATCTCGGGACTTGACGACTCGGTGACGTCAGACGACATCAAGACTGCCGTCTCCATCAAAGGCGAATGTCCGGCCGACCAGGTCCGCGTGAGCGGGGTCCGCCCGGACAGAAGCGGTCTGTTCACAGCTTGGGTGACCTGCCCAACCACGGCCGCCAAGAAGCTCACTGAAGGGAGGTTGCTCGTTGGCTGGGTGGCGGCGCGCGTCGTCATCCAAAAGCCTCAAGACCTAAAATGCTATAGGTGTCATGAAGGAGGACACGTCGCCAGCCGCTGCTCGGCTGAAGACCGGAGCCAACTTTGTCTTCGCTGCGGAAAGCCCGGACACAAGGCGGCGGACTGTAGGGACAAACCCCAGTGCAGCGTCTGTGCATCACTGGGGAAAAAGTCAGAACATCGACTCGGGGGACCATCTTGTTCGGCCCCTAAAAAACGTGTGTCAAGGAGAGTGCCGCCAATCAGAGCACCCCCCCATATGAGCGGGGATCAAATGGAGACCGAGGAACCAACAGCGGATTAGGATGGCCCTTAAAGTCCTCCAATCCAACCTCAACCACTGTGCCAGAGCTCAGGACCTGTACATCCAGAGCCTGGCACAGTGGTCCACTCATGTCGGAATAGTCGCGGAGCCATATCTAGTTCCCGACCGAAATAACTGGGTTGGCGATGTCGATAACTTGGTCGCCATCGTCGTCTCTACAAACCTAGAATCGTCGCCGAACATCAGAGCGACACGCCGCGGGAACGGATGCGTGGCCGCCAAATTTGATGAACTAGCAGTTGTGGCCGTTTATTTCTCACCCAACAGGCCACTGCCTGATTTTGAGGAATTCCTTTCGACCTTGTCATCCCTGGTCAGATGGTGCAGCCCACTCGAGGTGATGGTTGCCGGGGATCTCAACGCCAAATCCACGGCGTGGGGGTCCTCGGTGACTGATGTACGGGGCGACGCGGTCCTTGAGTGGCTCGCCGAACTTGATTTGGTCCCAGCCAATAGGGGCACGACACACACTTGTGTACGAGAGCAGGGCGGGTCGGTCGTTGATGTCACCTTTACGTCGCCCGCCCTCGCTCAGCGAGTTCAAAACTGGAGAGTGGTGACAGGGGTGGAGACGCTATCAGACCATCGGTACATCCGATTTGGCGTCCGCCCCTTGTCATCGATGCCTCCTGTCCCGGAGAACATCCCGGACGAGATTGGCCCCAAATGGGTGTTGAAGTCGCTCGACAAAGACGCCCTGGAGGTGGCCACAATCGTTAGCTCGTGGTGCTCTGACACCGGCACGCGAACTATAGAGGAGGAGACGGCCTGGTTCGAGGAGGCGTTCAACCACATCGCGGACGCCTCGATGGTCAGATCCAGACCTATACCACCCCGCAGCCATGTATACTGGTGGTCCGCAGAGTTAAGTCGTCTCCGTAAGGCGTGCGCCGCGGCAAAAAGGCGGCTACGAAGATACCGTAGGAGACGGACAGCGGTCTATGGAGGCGAAGAGGAAATCCGCCTGCGAGCGGAGGCCCAGCTCGCGAAAAGAACGCTGAAGAAGGCGATTGGGGAGGCGAAGGAGCAGGCGTGGGAAGAGTTCCTCTCCACCTTGGAACTCGATCCCTGGGGACGGCCGTACAAGGCTGTCATGGCCAAACTTCGTCCCTGGGCCCCGCCTGTAACGGCCGGAATGGAGCCGTCGCTGCTCTCTACCGTAGTGGCGGCACTGTTCCCGCCATGTCTATCTTCTCCGCCTCTCCCACCGGAGATGACAAATGGACTCGCCGAAGATGCCCGGGGGTCTGACATACCCGAGGTGTCCGAAGCTGAGCTTGAAGCCGCAGCAGATAGGATATCAGCCAAGAAGACTGCGCCGGGACCAAACGGTCTCCATGGCAAAGTCCTGGCCCTATCTCTGCGGCATGGACTTGACGACAGGTTTAGATCCCTTTTGACCAACTGTTTTAAAACTTGTAGATTTCCAGAGGCCTGGAAGACCGGACGATTGGTCCTGCTGCGGAAGGAGGGCAAACCTGCAGAGTCCCCCTCGGGATATCGGCCAATCGTCCTACTCAATGAGGCGGGCAAACTATTTGAGCGTGTAATATCTTCACGAATAACGCGTCACCTGACATCTGTTGGGCCGGACCTGTCGGACTGCCAATATGGCTTCCGGCAGAGAAGGTCCACCATCGACGCCATTGCCCGCCTCAGGGAGATATCTGAAGAGACGGTGTCAAGGGGTGGGGTGGTGATCGCGGTGTCTCTCGACATCGCGAACGCGTTCAACACCCTGCCCTGGAGCGCAATAGTTGACGGCCTTATACACCACCAAGTGCCGTCATATCTAATCAAGACGATTGCCAGCTACCTATGCAACCGGCATATCATATACCCTGGTAGGGTAAATTGGAGTAGACACGAAATCAGGTGCGGTGTTCCACAGGGGTCGGTTTTAGGCCCACTCTTGTGGAACATCGGATATGATAGGGTCCTGCGGGGGGTGTTGATCCGTGGCGTGCAGGTTATTTGCTACGCGGACGACACCCTCGTAGTGGCAACCGGGGAGAGCTTTCGCGAAGCTTCTCTCAGGGCAACAGCGGGAGTAGCACAAGTGGTGGCTCGCATCCGCGATCTAGGGCTGCGAGTCGCCCTTGAGAAGTCAGAGGCCATAGCATTTCATGGCCCGCGCAGGCTCATTCCAACAGATGCGCGTATTGTGGTCGGGGGAGTTCCGATTGGGGTTGGGGCCCAGCTTAAATATCTAGGCTTGGTCCTCGACCCCAAGTGGTGCTTCAAGGCACACTTCTTATCGTTGGCGCCTAAACTAACGGCGACAGCCACGGCACTGAGCCGCATCATGCCCAATATTGGCGGGCCGCGCGACTCATGCCGTAGGCTATTTTCAGGAGTGGTTCGGGCAAAGGCCTTGTACGGCTGCCCGATCTGGGCCAATGACATCGGCCTCAACAATCAGAACAAGACGGTGCTTAGGCGGTCGCAGCGGGTCGTGTCAATCCGGGTGGCGCGGGCGTACCGCACTACATCGTTCGACGCGGTGTGCGCGGTGGCTGGTGCCATCCCTTGGTACCACGATGCGGCCGCCCTAGCCGAAGTATACTGGCGACGTGAAAACCACCGGAGGAACGGTTCTGACCCGGCTCCTCAAGAGGTCAAGATATGGAGAAAGGAAGCCAGGGAGGTCGCCATCCAAAGGTGGTCCTCAGACTTGGCAAATGCAAGGGCGGGCCTATGGACCCTTGAAGCCATACGACCCGTCCTCAATCAATGGACTGACAGGCAATGGGGGTCGCTGACATACCATCTAGTCCAGCTGCTGACCGGCCACGGCTGCTTTGGCAGCTACCTGCATAAAGTCGCGCGCCGGGAAGCCACCCCCATTTGCCACCACTGCGGGAGCACAACCGACACCCCGCAACATACCTTGGAGACATGTCCATCGTGGGACTCCGCGAGGAGCGCCCTCATGGCAATTACCGGACAAGACATCTCGCTCCCGAATCTGGTCGCGGCCATGGTCCGGGACGAACGCTCATGGCGGGCTGTTGAGGCGTTTGCCAATGCAGTCCTGCCTGCTAAAGAAGAACACGAACGGGCCCGGGAAATCAACCCTGCGGCCCCACCGTTAAGGAGAAAGAGAACGGGCAGACGTCGTCGCGACTTCCTGCGGCGACTCTGACCCGTCTTCGTTGTAAATATATAATTGTAAAATATAGTTTGAAGTTATAAGTCTATGTACACTAGTACATAGGACCTCGAGAAGAGAAGCAGTGCGGCTAAGGGGGGGGAGGAGTTCATCGATAATTTTATTGTAGCAGTTTCTCGCACTTCCTTCGCCGCTCGAGGCTGTATACACTTGTAAATAAATCATTTGTAAATAGGAGTACAGCGTCTCATTTAAGACGTCATGGAGAGCTGCGCAAGCGGCAAGCGCGAGGAGGGGCGCGGGCAAAGGTCGCAAGGCCCATTCCACGCCCCCACTCATCAAGCGCAAAGAAGGGGCCTTGGGGTTTTAGTGGGTAGGGGGGCCATTGCACTCCGGTCCCGACCCCCACACTCCCCGCGCCACGTGTCCATCTTGCCCCGGCGCGGGGGCCCGCTAAAAAGGGTTTCCCCAAGTAAAAAAAAAAAAAAAAAAAAAAAAAAAAAAAAAAAAAAAAAAAAGGTTAGGTTAGGTTAGGTTAGGTTAGGTTAGGTTAGGTTAGGTTAGGTTAGGTTAGGTTAGGTTAGGTTAGGTTAGGTTCCCCCCCACCGCAGATGTCCATTCCTGCGGCCCCAAGGCTTGTCGTGCCGGGGGGGCCCGAACCGCCGAGTTTCAAGACTTTTATAGGGGCGGTTTATGGTACAATCGTCCCTATTTCTGTCTTATAACTCGGTGGTCGCGAATTGGGAGGGCGAGGGTTGCCGGTTCATCCATTTTGGATGCGCCGGTAAGACTCGCCTTTAAGTTTCACGCCTATTGTTTGAGTGATCGGCGTCTCTTGAAAATAGGTGTTGAAAGTGGAGAAGGGTTTTTTGCCCACGGTACTTTTGTACGTTGTTTGTAGCCCTTTTGGGCGCGTATTCCATACGCTGAGGTGACGGCTTTACAGCCTTCACTGCGCGGCGGGCCGGCGGCAGCGAGTTGCTGCCGCTGGTTAGGAGTTTCGGCTCCCCGTCGGGCAACCTGTTAACCGATACGGTTGTCGTGGATCATGTCTCGCGGATCGTATCGGACCAGGGGGCTCGCCTTAACCGGCCGGCCCAAGTGGAAGGAAAACCACAATAAAAAACCCTGAATGTGCATGCGCTGGGGCGCCCTTAGGGCCTCGCGCGGCGCTGCACCCCCGCTCTCCCGCAGGGGGAGTGGGTGTTCGGCCAGTATGTCGGACCGCTAGCGGCCAACCCGCGGACAACACCCGCCGTCCACGGTGTACTAGGGTTACCCGGGTGCAGGGGCCTCCGCCCGGGTGGACTGTCTATATCCCCCATAATGTTACGAAAAAGGCATTCCATTCCCTCGGGTGTGGGGTGTCGGGGCTATCCACTCTTGTGGTAAGCCCCAAAACTCGGTTGATGATGGAGCAAAACAAAAATAATTCTTTTGACGCAAGGGAGGTGTTAGGTTTAAGTAACAAGAAGGAGTTGAGAGTGCGGGTCGAGCGAACGCCGACGCCGATCCCCACCCTCGGAGGAGGAAGCGCTGCAGACTGCTCTAGGGCGGTGCATCGCTTGTCGGACTCGGACAGTGGATCGATGGTCAGTGTACCATCTGACGCATCGATCCATCTGGCCGGGTATGAGAGCGGTGAGTCAATAGACTTGGCCGCAAGTCGTTTCTGGAAGGAACGAAGACGTAAAAGGGTTAGATCTTCAGATGAGGGCAGCTCAACGGACACCCCGGTGAAGACTACCAAAAGAGTGGAGAGAAGAGGCCGCCCGCCCACAACGGGCGAATACGTCGGCCTTGCAGCAGCCAAGCAGGTGTACCTGAAGGCTAAAGAAGACGAGCTCAAGGCCCGCGCTGAGGCGGAGCTAATGGACTCGGTGGCAGAGGCCCGAAGAACCCGGTCGGCGTTATCACTGCCGGCTGAGTCGGAGGCAACTCCGAGCGGATCTGCAACAAACACAGAACCAGACACGGCAGCAATCGTACTAAAACGTATCGACGCTAGCCTCGAAATAGTGACAAAGGTGGCCAAGGGTTCCTCTAATTTAAAGGGGACCTTTGTGCGCGCCCTTAAAGACGCCACCAAGGCGATAAAAGAAGATGTACTAGTGCTCGCACAGAAAACCCTCACCGAGGAAACGCGGGTGCTAAGAGCCGACAATGAGCATCTGCGCCAACAAGTGGGTGAGCTCCGGAGGCAGATGGAGGAACTCCAGCTCCAGATGCCGAAGGGGCCCCAAGCGCAGACGCAGACACCGGATCTGGAAGAATTCGAGGCTCGAATATACCAAAATGTCGGAGCCAGAATAAACGCCCGAATAGAGGGATTAGAGCCGCGGCTCATGCCCGCGCCGCGACTCCGTCCTCCACTCGCGGCTGAGACAAAGAGAAAGAGCAGGGAACTAACAGTGAGAAATAAGGGTTCAGACTTACCATCTTCAACTCCAACTCCTGTGACGCGCGCACCGACCCCGGAGGCTGCACTCCCGACTCCAGTTGTAGAGGCGATGGACACAGGAGAAGTCCCCGAACCTGGAAAAAGAAAGAAGAATAAGAAAAGGGAGAAGACGGCCGGAAAGAGTGGGGTGGTGACTGAGGCAGTTCCCACTACCTCTGCCAAGACACGCGCACCCGTTCCGACTGTCCCCTCTCAGAAAACTCTCCCCTCTCGCCCGCCCAACCCAGACGCAGAAGAAAGTGCCTGGGTTAAGGTGGGGAAGAAGGGACGCGCAGAAAAAGACAAGGCTCAACCGAAAGCGCTCCCAACAACGTCGAGAGCGCTTCAGGCACAGAAGGGAAATAAAGGAAAGACGCGAGCCAAATCGAGATCGTTTAGGTTTCCCGAGGCACCAAAGCCGAGGGCCAAACCACCCCAACTTAAGACGCCCAGATCCTCAGCGGTGACCATCACGCTGACCAATGAAGCAGTAGAGAAGGGACTGACCTACGCCGAGGTCATGAGGGAAGCCAAACAGAAGGTGAACCTCCAGGGCCTCGGCTTAGAATCAGTCCAGTTCCGGCGCGGTGTTACAGGAGCCGCAATCTTACACATTCCCGGAACAAACAAAGACGGCGTGGCAGACTCCCTTGCGGAGAAGCTTAAGGAAGCGCTGAACAAGGACGGAGTTAAAATCGCCAGACCTTTCAAGTCGACAGGCGTTCGAATCTCCAATTTGGATGACTCTGTGACATCGGAAGACATAAGGACTGCCGTGTCACAGAAAGGAGAATGTCCGGAGGAACAGATCCGCGTCAGCGGCGTCCGCTCAGACCGTAACGGACTATTTGCAGCCTGGGTTACTTGCCCAATCAGCGCTGCTAAGAAATTGACGATAGGGAGACTGCTCATCGGCTGGGTGGTGGCGCGGGTCGCAATCCAGAAGCCTCGAGACCTCAGGTGCTTTAGGTGTCTCGAAGGCGGTCACGTCGCAAACCGCTGCTCGGCCGAAGATCGCAGCCAATTGTGCCTGCGTTGTGGGAAGCCGGGTCACAGGGCAGCTAGCTGCCAGGATAAACCTCAGTGCAGTGTCTGCTCCTCAGCGGGCAGGAAATCAGACCACCGATTGGGAGGACCTTCGTGCTCGGCCCCCAAGAAGAAGCGTGTGTCCAGAAGAGTGCCGCCTAATAAGGCACCCCCCCAGCCGAGCGGGGCAGACATGGAGATGGAAGTGATCGTTGGGGACCAAAATTAGATGGCCCTCAACATTCTACAGACCAATTTAAACCACTGTGCCAGGGCTCAGGATCTTTACACCCAGAGCCTGGCACAGTGGGCCATTAACATCGGAATCGCGGCGGAGCCGTACTTGGTCCCAGATAGGAATAATTGGGTTGGCGATAGTGATAACTCGGTCGCTATCGTCGTCTCGTCCAACGTCGGCTCGCCAATAATAAACGTAGGAGCTACGCGTCGCAGTAGTGGTTGTGTGGCAGCAAAACTGGGCGATCTAGCAGTGATAGCGGGATATTTTTCACCTAACCGTTCATTACAGGACTTCGAAGACTATCTGTCGAGTTTGAGTTCTCTGGTTCGGTGGTGCAGCCCACTTAACGTGTTGGTCGCCGGAGATCTCAACGCCAAATCTACGGCGTGGGGATCCTCGGCGACTGACGCTCGTGGTGACGCTGTTCTCGAATGGCTCGCGGAATTTAACTTGGTCCCTCTTAACAGGGGCACCACCTTCACATGCGTAAGAGAGCAGGGCGGGTCGGTCGTTGATGTCACCTTTGCGACGCCCGCCCTGGCTCAGCGGGTTCGGGACTGGAGAGTGGCGACAGGGGTGGAGACGCTCTCAGATCATCGGTATATCCGATTCAGCGTCCGCCCCTCGTCGTCGGTGCCTCCTGTTCCAGAACACACGCCGGAAGAGATCGGCCCCAAATGGGTGCTGAAGTCCTTGGACCGAGACGTCTTGGAAGTTGCATCCATAATCAGCTCGTGGTGCTCCGCCACCAGTAATAGAGACATAGATGAGGAGACGGCGTGGCTCTCGGAGGCGTTGCACAACATCTGTGACGCCTCGATGACCAGATCCCGGCCAATACCGCCACGGAACCGAGTATACTGGTGGTCCCCGGATCTTAATCGGCTCCGTAAGGCTTGCGCTGTGGCACGAAGGAGGCTGAGGCGATACCGAAGAAGGCGAACAGCAGTCTATGGGGGTGAAGAAGAAACCCGCCTCCGCGCAGAATACCTGCAAGCCAAGAAAACCCTGAAGAAAGAGATAGGCGAGGCGAAGGAGAGGGCCTGGGAAGAGTTCATCTCGACTCTAGAGCTCGACCCATGGGGGAGGCCATATAAGACGGTGATGGCCAAGTTGCGCCCCTGGGCTCCACCTATAACTGCGGGAATGGAGCCGTCGCTGCTTTCTACAGTGGTGGCGGCGCTGTTTCCGCCAAGTCTCACTCCGTCGATTCACATACAAGATCGGATTAGGAGGTACGCCGAAGATGTCCCGGGAGTTGAAGTTCCAGAGGTGTCCGAGGCGGAACTCGAAGCCGCAGTGGATAGGTTGTCAGCAAAGAAAACTGCGCCCGGACCAGACGGTCTGCATGGCAAAGTTCTGGCCCTATCTCTGCGGCATGGATTAGACGAGAGGTTCAGGGCCTTACTAACGAACTGCCTTAACATCGGAAGGTTCCCGAAAGCTTGGAAGACCGGACGATTGGTCTTGCTTCGGAAGGAGGGGAAGCCCGCGGAATCCCCATCCGGGTATAGGCCGATCGTTCTTCTCAACGAGGCGGGCAAACTATTCGAGCGCATTATCTCCACGCGCATAACGCGTCAACTAACATCAATTGGGCCGGACCTGTCGGACTGCCAATTCGGCTTCCGGCAGAGAAGGTCCACAATCGACGCCATTGCCCGCCTCAGAGAGATCTCGGAGGAGACTACGTCGAGGGGCGGGGTGGTGATTGCGGTATCGCTCGATATCGCTAACGCATTCAACACCCTGCCCTGGGACGCCATAATCAACGGCCTCGCTCATCATCGAGTGCCGCCCTACTTGATCAAGACCATTGCTGACTATTTACATAGTCGGCAAATTACCTATCCCGCAAGAGATAGTTGGGAGAGACACGAAGTGAGATGCGGTGTTCCGCAGGGGTCGGTTCTAGGCCCTCTCCTGTGGAACATCGGATACGACAAAGTCCTGCGGGGGGTGTTGATCCGCGGCGTGCAGCTTATCTGCTACGCGGACGACACCCTCGTAGTGGCATCCGGCGGCGACTTTAGAGAGGCGTCACTGATTGCGACAGCGGGAGTGGCGCAAGTGGTGGCTCGCATCCGCGATCTAGGGCTGCGAGTCGCCCTCAATAAATCGGAGGCCATAGCATTTTATGGCCCGCGCAGGCCCCTTCCATCGGGCGCGCACATTGTGGTTGGTGGAGTCCCGATTGGGATTGGGTCTCAGCTGAAATATCTAGGTTTGGTTCTCGACCCCAAGTGGGGCTTCAAAGCGCACTTTCTATCATTAGCGCCCAAACTAACGGCGACAGCCACGGCACTGAGCCGCATCATGCCCAACATTGGCGGGCCGCGCGACTCGTGCCGTAGGCTCTTTGCAGGTGTCGTTCGGGCGAAGGCCCTGTACGGTTGCCCAATTTGGGCCAACGACATCGGCCTCAATAACAGCAACAAGGCGATGCTCAGGCGGTCGCAGCGGGTCACCTCAATCCGGGTGGCGAGGGCGTACCGCACTGCGTCTTTTGACGCGGTGTGCGTAATCGCCGGTACTACTCCCTGGTACCACGATGCGGCCGCCCTGGCAGAGGTATATTGGCGGCGAGACAACCTCCGAAGGAGCGGTTCCGACCCGGCTCCGGAGGAGGTCAAAATATGGAGAGTTGAAGCTAGGGAAGTAGCGATTCAACGATGGGAGTCAGATTTAAACTCTGCGAGGGCGGGCCTGTGGACACTCGAAGCCATAAGGCCTGTCCTTCGCCCTTGGATCGACAGGCAATGGGGGTCGCTGTCTTACCACCTTGTACAGCTGCTGACCGGCCACGGCTGCTTTGGCAGTTATCTGCACAAAGTCGCGCGCCGGGAAGCCACCCCCATTTGCCACCACTGCGGGAGCACCTTAGACACCCCGCAGCACACTATACAGACATGTCCAGCGTGGGACTCCGCAAGGAGTGCCCTCTGCACAACCACCGGATTAGACTTGACGCTTCCGAGCCTGGTTGCTGCCATGGTTCGGGACGAACGCTCCTGGCGGGCTGTCGAAGCTTTCGCTGAAGCAGTCCTGCCTGCGAAAGAGGAGCACGAGCGGGCACGGGAAATCGACCCCGGGGCCCCGCCTTTAAGGAGGAAAAGGACCGGGAGACGTCGTCGCGACTTCCTGCGGCGTGTCTGACCCGTTCCCTTTGTAAATATTTATATTGTAAATTGTGTATATAGTCCGTGTACCCATGGTACGCAAGACCACGAGCGGAGAAGCCGGGTGGCTAAGGGGGGGGGAGTTCGGTCGTTTAATCTAATTGTTAATTGCAGATCTCACACCTTCTTCGCCACTCGTGGCTATTGTAAATACTAATTTGTAAATAGGGAGATTGCGTCATTTTAAAGACGCCAAGAAGAGCCGCGCGCAATTCAGCGCCAAGCGGCAAGCGCGAGGAGGGGCGTGGGCGACGGCCGCCGGTTTATTCCACGTCCCGGCTCATCAAGCGCTTTGGAGGGGCCTTGGGGTTTTAGTGGGTAGGGGGGCCATTGCACTCCGGTCCCGACCCCCACACTCCCCGCGCCACTTTTACCATCTTGCCCCGGCGCGGGGGCCCGCTAAAAAGGGTTTCCCCAAGTCAAAAAAAAAAAAAAAAAAAAAAAAAAAAAAAAAAAAAAAAAGGTTAGGTTAGGTTAGGTTCCCCCCCCCCCCCACCGCGGATGTAACATTCCCGCGGGTCCCTAGGCTTGTCGTGCCGGGGGGGCTCAGTAGCCGGAGCGGTTGTTGTCGATTGGTTCGGGTTGTCTGTGGGCTCGGGCCGAAAGACTCAATCGTGATGGTGAAGCTAATAGGGACGACCGGGATCCGAAGACGACGCGGAGACCGGTCAGAGCGAGGGCGGAAACGCCCGACTCGCTTCATGCGAGTGTTAGTTGTGGTCTTGGCTTAATTGTCTGTACCGGCGGCTTTTAATAGCGGTGGATGGTGGTGAGGACACCACGGACGTGCGGTGTGTGGTAGTCCCGCGGCGCGGCGGGCCGCGGCGGCAAGATGTCGTCGCCGGTTAGGGGTCTATTGCAGACCCCCCGTCGGGCAAACCTGTTACCCGTTGTGGTTGTCGTGGACATGTCTCGCGGATCGCATCGGGCCAGGGGGCTCGCCTTAATCGGCCGGCCCAAGTGGAAGGAAAACCACAATAAAAAACCCTGAATGTGCATGCGCTGGGGCGCCTCGAGGGGCCTTGCGCGGCGCTGCACTCCCGCTCTCCCGCAGGGGGAGTGGGTGCTCGGCCAGTCTGTCGGGCCACTAGCGGCCAACCCCTGGACACCTCCCAACCTCCAGGCGGTATTTGGGTTACCCGGGCGCGGGGTCTCCGCTCGGGTGGACCGTGTATTTCCCCCATATCGAATTACGTGGCTCCTCATACTCAGGAGTGGGGAGCCACACCCCTTGGATGGAAGATGGAAAAACAAAATAAAAATCAAATTAAAAGTTGTGAAGGAAGTGGAGAAGGAGTAAGGGAGAAGAAGGAGTTAAGGGTAGTGATGGAGCGTGTTCCAACACCTGTTCCGTCACTAGCGAGGGCCGTTGCGGCCAATTTGTCGGACTCAGAGCCGGAATCGATGGTGAGCGTGTCGTCCGCCGCCTCGACCGGCCGAGCCGAATCACCGGGCTTTTGGGACCGAGAGGGTCGAAGCCAATTTTGGAGTGCCAGACCGGGCAATAAACGGAATTGGAATGATGGCGAGAGCGGGAGTTCCACAGACACCCCCGCCTCGCCGTCGTTCCCGAAGAGAAGAGGTAGAGGCCGCCCCCCAACGAGCGGCGAATACGTAGGTCTTGCAGAGGCCAAACGACAATACCTCAAAGTTCAGAGGGAAGAACTGGAGGCGCGAGCAGAGGCGGAGATTCTCGCCACTGTCACCGAGGCTCGCAGAACAAGAGCCTCCTCAGGCGCGTCATTAAGTATGGATATCGGTGCGGAGGCGGAAATCCCTGCGGAAACCGCCGCCGCCATGCAGTCCCGAATAGAGAAGAGCCTGGGCATCATTGAGGGCGTGGCAAAGGGTTCATCCCATTTGAAAGGAACGTTCGTCCGCGCACTCAAGGATGCCACCGTGGCAATAAGAGAAGACGTCAGCGTTATCATAAGACGCACAGTAACGGACGAGACGCGCACTCTCAGAGCGCAAAATGAGAGGCTTCAAGCCGAAATAGAAGACCTCAAACGGAAGATGGAGGAAATGCAGGCATCACAGCCCATGCAAAACACCAGCATGCAAGAGTTAGAGGCAAGCCTCCTCAGAACATTAGGAGACAAGCTGAACGCCCGCATAGATGGGCTAGAGCCGCGACTCAACCCCGAGCCGCGACTCCGACCCCCCTTGGCGGCCGATCGAAGAAATAGAGAAAAGGAAAAGGAGGTAGAGAAAAACAGGAAGGAGAAAAATAAAAGAAACTCACCTGAGTCCTCGGCTCCCGCGGCTGCTGCTCCGGTGGCTCCAGCGGCAGTCGACGACTTCGAAGTCCTCACCGATGCAGGTTCCGCTCCTGTGAAGGAAAAATTAGTGAGAATGAGGAAGAGTAAAAATAAAAAGGCACCGGGAGGCGGTGGGAGTGCTTCTGTTGCACCCCCGCCGGCCCCCGCTGCCCCTACTAAGACAGGCCCCCCCTCTCGGCCGCCCAACCCGGACGCAGAAGAAAGCGAATGGGTGAAGGTGGCCAAGAAGGGACGGAAAAATGCGCCGAAAGCGCATATCGCAGATAAAGAGGGGCTCCCTACGAAGTCGCGCGGTTTTCAGGCGCGCGACAGAGAAAGGAAAAACACAAAGACGCGGCCGCGTTCAAGGGCGGCTGCAAGGGCCTCTGAGCCGGCGCGGCGCAGGCCCAAACTCCGAGCGCCCCGGTCGGCGGCGGTTATTTTAACGCTGCCACCGGACGCGCAGGAGAAGGGGCTGACGTACGCCACGGCCCTCAGGGAGGCCAAAACTAAAGTGCAACTGACGGACCTGGGCATAGAGGCCGTCAAGTTTCGCCGAGCTGCAACCGGGGCCACTATCATCCAGGTCCCCGGTGACAGCGGTGGGGAGAAGGCGGACACTCTCGCCACCAAATTACGAGAAGTATATGGGGAGAGCGGCATACGGGTCGCCAGGCCCATTAAGACTGCGGAGTTGCGGGTCTCGGGCCTGGACGACTCGGCAACGGCGGAAGACATCAGGAGCGCCGTTGCCAGAGTAGGAGAATGTCCGCCGGACCAAATAAAGATCGGAGAGGTCCGGCAGGACAGAACCGGGATGTATGCGGCATGGGTCCGCTGCCCGGTGATGGCCGCGAAAAAAGTGACCGAAAACCGGTTACTAATCGGGTGGGTGGTGGCACGGGTCGCCTTACTACAGGCCCGTGACCTTCGCTGTTTCCGCTGCCTCCAAGGGGGGCACGTAGCGAGCCGCTGCACGGCTGAAGTAGATCGCAGCCAGCTCTGCTACCGCTGCGGCAGCTCTGAACATCGCGCCGCAGGGTGCAGCGAAAAGCCCAAGTGCTCATTGTGCACAACGGCGGGCAAACCGGCCAATCATCTGCTGGGGGGTAAGGCATGCTCGGCCCCCAGCAAAAAGATGACGAGGAGGACAACGGCAACAAAGAGGGCCGGAACAAATCCCCCACCGAACGGGGAAACTGAGAGTATGGAGGTGGTAATTGGATAGTTAGATGGCCCTCCAATTTTTGCAGGCAAATATCAACCACTGCGCCAGAGCCCAGGATCTCTTATTACAGAGCATGGCGCAGTGGTTGATCAATGTTACAGTAGTAACGGAGCCGTACGTGGTCCCCCAGAGGGATAACTGGATAGGCGACTGCGACGAAAGGGTCGCAATAGTCATTTCGTCCCACGAAGGTTCGCCCCGAGTTTCAGCGTCTCTGAAGAAGAACGGCTGCGTCGCTGTTAGGTTGGATAACGTCGTCGTGGTCGGGGCCTACTTCTCGCCGAACCGGTCTCTCGCCGAGTTTGAGGCGTTCTTGGCGGAAGTGGACTCTCTGGTGGAATGGGGTCGACCCTTAAATGTGATCGTCGCCGGGGACCTCAACGCAAAGTCATCCGCGTGGGGTTCCCCGGTCGACGACGTCCGTGGTGACATGGTCGTCGAATGGCTCGCCGCTCACAACTTGGCGACGCTTAATGAGGGGTCGGAGCACACGTGCGTACGGATGCAGGGCGGGTCCATCATTGACGTTACCTTCGCGTCCCCCGCCCTGGCGCAACATATAATTGACTGGCGAGTACTCACGGAGGTCGAAACATTATCGGACCACAAGTACATTCGTTGCCTTGTGGATCCCCACCACCACCAGCTGCCACCAACATCTGGCAGCTCCAATCGACCTCCGAGAGAGATCGGGCCAAAATGGTCCCGGAAAAAACTAGACGTGGACATGCTTTCCCTGGCTTCTCTGGTAGAGGCGTGGTGCCCGAAACCAAGCAATAGCACGGTGGAAAGCGAGGTGGAATGGCTCGGGGAGGCTTTGCGACACATTAGTGACGCCGCGATGCCAAGGACCCGTCCCACTCCGCCCCGGAGACAGGTGTACTGGTGGTCGCCTGAACTCGTACAGCTACGGACGGCTTGTGTAGCTGCCCGACGCCAGTACACCCGGTACCGAAGAAGGCGCCGCGCCTCTCGTGACCCGGAAGAAGAAAGGGGTTACTATACGGTATATCAGGAAGCCAAGAAGGCTTTACGAGCTGCGATCGGAGAGGCCAAAGAGTCAGCGTGGGAGGAACTCTTGCAATCTCTGGAGCAAGACCCATGGGGCCGGCCGTATAGACTCGTTGTGAGTAAGCTGCGCCCCTGGGCCCCGCCGCTCACCACTACCTTAGAGCCGGCGTTGCTAGAGTCTGTGGTCTCCACGTTGTTCCCTACCAGCACTCCTCAACAACCAACTCAAGAGGACCTACTGGACGAAGACGAAATCCCGGAGGTGACAACCGCGGAGCTCGGGGTGGCTGTACTTAAGCTTCAGGGCAAAAAGACAGCCCCCGGGCCCGACGGCATACATGGTAAAGTCTTGGCACACGCCATAAATAACGGATTGGAGGACAGAACCAGGGTGATGTTCACTGAAATTCTACGGAGCGGCACCTTCCCGAACACCTGGAAGGTGGGAAAGCTGGTTCTGCTCAAAAAGGAGGGAAAACCGCCTGAGTCCCCGTCGGCGTATAGGCCGATCGTTCTTCTGAACGAATCGGCCAAACTCTTCGAACGGATAATAGCAGCCCGTATCGGGATTCACCTTGCGACGGTCGGGCCGGACTTGGCCGACTCCCAGTTCGGTTTTCGGCGCGCCCGGTCTACCATCGACGCCGTCGCAAGGCTCAGAGGTGTCTGTGAAGAGACTGTCTCTCAGGGGGGGGTGGTGTTAGCGGTGTCATTAGACATCGCGAACGCTTTCAACACCATCCCCTGGAATACCATCATAGACGGCCTGACCTACCATGGCGTTCCAGCACACCTTCGGCGCATGGTTAGGTCATACCTCTCGGCTCGGACCGTCATCTTCCCGGGACGAGAGGGGTGGAAGGAGCATAGGGTCGAGTGCGGTGTTCCACAGGGGTCGGTATTGGGTCCACTCCTGTGGAACATCGGATACAACAGCGTGCTTCGTGGGTCGCTGCTGAGAGGTGTAGACCTCATATGTTACGCCGATGATACGCTCATCACTGCAAAAGGGCGAACATATCGAGAAGCGTGCCTCCTCGCCACGGCGGGTGTGGCACAGGTTGTGGCGCGCATAAGGCGCATAGGACTCCAAGTCGCCCTCGAGAAATCGGGGGCCATTTGTTTTCATGGCCCAAGACAGGGTCCTCCGGAAGGCGCCGAACTTATCGTGGGAGGTGTGCCCATAAGGGTCAACGCGACTCTTAAATACCTAGGGCTACTATTGGACGCCCGGTGGACGTTCAAGCCGCACTTTGCGGCACTGGCCCCGAAGCTCGCCACCACGGCTATGGCACTCTGCCGTATCATGCCGAACCTTGGTGGCCCGAGCGCGGGGTGTCGCCGCTTATTTGCCGGGGTGATACGGGCGAAAGCCCTTTACGGGTGCCCAATTTGGGTCGATTGTTTGTCTTCGCAAAATAGGGCATCGCTGAGGCAGTCGCAGAGAGTAATGGCCATAAGGGTGGCAAGGGCGTACCGCACCGTCTCTTTTGAGGCGGCTTGCGTCATCGCAGGCACTGCCCCCTGGCACCTCGAAGCGGCTGCCCTGGCCAACATCTACTGGCGTAGGGCGCGAAGTAGGAGCAGCGGCTCAGACCCTGCCCCTGACATCGTTAACGGATGGAGAAGGGAGGCCCGAGTGGCCGTCCTCCAGCAATGGGCAGACGAGCTGCAAAACCACAGGGCGGGAGCCTGGACCATTACATCTATTCGTCCAGTGCTCAACCAATGGGTGGAGCGGAAATGGGGTACGGTATCGTTCCGTCTCACCCAGATTCTCACGAACCACGGGTGCTTCGGACGGTACCTCCACAGGGTCGCTAGAAGGGAAGCAACCCCCATTTGTGCGGAGTGTGGTTGCGCGGAAGATAGCGCGCAACACACCCTTATATCGTGTCCGGCGTGGGACTCACAGCGGAGTTCCCTAATCGCCACCATCGGCAGTGACCTGTCGCTTCCCGCCGTGGTTAAGGCCATGGTGGAGGCGACCAACGACGGCCCATGGAACGCATTCAACGCGTTCTGTGAGGCCGTCATGACAATTAAGGAGACCGCGGAGAGGGTCCGGGAAACAAACCCCGATGCCGACCCTCAACGCAGGAGAAGACCCGGGAGACGGCGGCGTATCTACGCCCGCCCTCTGCCCTGACTCTCCACCCCGGATTTGACAAGTGCGTGATCAAATTAACGCACAGGAGATGGACCGCACAAATACGCGGTGAGCGCTCATGACGGGGATTAGGAGAAAGGGGAAACTGTTACTCCATCCCCGTCCTATGCGAGCAGCAGGGGCCGCCAGGTTTTAGTGGGTAGGGGTCCATTGCACTCCCGGACCGACCCCCACACTCCCCGCGTCATTTACCATCACGCCCCGACGCGGGCGCCTGTAAATGGGTTTCCTGGCGTAAAAAAAAAAAAAAAAAAGGTTAGGTTCCCCCCCCCCCCACCGCAGATGTCCATTCCTGCGGCCCCAAGGCTTGTCGTGCCGGGGGGGCCCGAATCGCCGAGTTTCAGGATTTTTCTGGAGGCGGTTTGGCACAATCGTCTCTAGTCTTATCTTATAACTCGGTGATCGCGAATTGGGAGGGCGAGGGTTGCCGGTCCATCCATGTTGGATGCGCCGGTAAGACTCGCCTATAATTGTCATGCCTTTTGTTCAGTGATCGGCGTCGCTCAATAATGGGTAGTGATAGAGGAGAAGGGGTTTTAGCCCTGTGTACTTTTGTACGTAGTTTGTAGCCCTATTGGGCGCGTATTCTTTACGCGGAGGTGACGGCTTTACAGCCTTCACTGCGCGGCGGGCCGGCGGCAGCGAGTTGCTGCTGCTGGTTAGGAGTTTCGGCTCCCCGTCGGGCGACCTGTTAACCGATGCGATTGTCGTGGATCATGTCTCGCGGATCGCATCGGACCAGGGGGCTCGCCTTAACCGGCCGGCCCAAGTGGAAGGAAAACCACAATAAAAAACCCTGAATGTGTATGCGCTGGGGCGCCCTTAGGGCCTCGCGCGGCGCTGCACCCCCGCTCTCCCGCAGGGGGAGTGGGTGTTCGGCCAGTACGTCGGACCGCTAGCGGCCAACCCGCGGACAACACCCGCCGTCTGCGGCGTATTAGGGTTACCCGGGTGCAGGGGTCTCCGCCCGGGTGGACTTTCTATATCCCCCATAAAATCTGTCAAAGACATTTCCATTCTTTCGAGCGTGGGGTGTCGGGGCTGACCACTTTCGTGCAAAGCCCCAACCAATGAAGCATTATGGAGTACAGCGGAAATAAAAATTTAAATTCAAATGATGAAAGGGAGGAGTTAGTTTTAAGGAACAACATGAGAGAGTTGAGAGTGCGGGTCGAGCGAACGCCGACGCCGGTCCCCACCCTCGGAGGAGGAAGCACTGTAAGGGTGCATCGTTTGTCGGACTCGGACAGTGGATCGATGGTCAGCGTGCCATCTGACACATCGATCCACCGAGCCGGGTATGAGAGCGGTGAGTCTATAGACCTGCCCGCTAGCCGCTTCTGGTCAGAACGGAGGCGTAAACGTGGAAGAGCGTCGGATGAGGGGAGTTCTACCGACACCCCGATGAAGACGACAAAGAAGGTGGAAAGAAGAGGCCGTCCGCCCACAACGGGCGAATACGTCGGTCTCGCTGCGGCCAAACAGGCATATCTGAAGGCCAAAGAGGATGAGTTGAAGGCCCGTGCCGAAGCTGAACTTTTGGAGTCGGTCGCGGAGGCCCGCAGAACCCGGTCGGCGCTGTCGCCGACGGTTGGGTCGGAGGCGGCCCCGAGCGGGTCTGCCACAAATGTCGAAGTTAACACGGCAGCCAATGCACTAAAGCGCATTGAGGCTAGCGTCGAAGTTGTGACCAGGGTGGCCAGGGGTTCCTCGAATCTTAAGGGGACCTTTGTGCGCGCCCTGAAAGATGCCGCAAAAGCGATCAAAGACGATGCTGCAGTACTGGCGCAGCAAACCCTCACTGAGGAAACGAGACAATTGCGCGAAGACAATGATCGCCTTCGCCGTGAGGTTGGGGAGCTCCGGAAACAAATGGAGGAATTCCAGCTCCAGATGTCGAAGGGGCCCCCTGCACAGACGCAGTCACCGGACCTCGAAGAACTAGAGGCCCGGATATACAATAATGTAGGGGCAAGAATGAACGCCCGCTTTGAGGGGCTGGAGCCGCGGCTTAATCCCGCGCCGCGACTTCGACCCCCACTAGCGGCGGACAAGAAAAGGAAAGAAAAAGAAAATAATGAGGAAAAATCTTACTCACCGGTGGCGTCGGCTCCCGTCGTTGCTGCTTCGGCGGCTCCGCTGGCACTCGAAGTCCCCGAGGTCTCGTTCACAGCAGGTTCCGCTCCTGCAACAAAAGAAAAGAGTAAGAAGAAGAAGAAGACAAATAAAAAAGCACCGGGAGTCGGTGGGAACGCCAAGACGGCTATTGCCGCCGCGCGCCCGCCGGCCCCCGCTGCCCCCTCTAAATCGGGCCCCCCTTCGCGGCCACCCAACCCTGACGCGGAAGAGAGCGGATGGGTCAGGGTGACCAAGAAGGGACGCCCGAATGCGCAGAAAGCGCCTCCAGCTAAGGAAACGCTCCCCACGAAGTCAAGCGGCTTTCAGGCGCGCGACAGAGTTAGAAAGGAGAGAACGGCAACTTCTCGTTCGAGGGCACCCGCTAAGGCTAAGTCTAGGCCGGCGCAAGATAAGCCCAAGCCCAAGCTGAAGACGCCTCGGACTTCGGCCGTCGTTCTAACGATCCCTCAAGACAGCGAGGGCAAGGCCCCCTCGTATGCGGAGGTCATAAGAGAGGCGAGGACAAAGATTAACCTGAGTGAGATGGGTATCGAGTCCGTGAAATTTAGACGAGCGGTCACTGGGGCCACTATTATACAAATCCCCGGGGCCGAAAGTGACCCCAAAGCGAGCGCGCTGGCCGCTAAGCTGAGGGACATTTATGGAGAGAGAGAGGTCAAGGTCTCTACGCCCGTCCGATCCATCGACATCCGGGTGGCGGGCCTAGATGACTCAGTCACCTCAGCTGAAATTAAGGAGGCGATCGTGGCAAAGGCGGGATGTTCGGCCGATCAAGTTCGTGTTGGAGAGATGCGGCAAGATTGGTCTGGGCTAAACGCGGTATGGGCTCGGGTGCCCATTACTGCGGCAAAGAAGGTGACGGAAGGAAAATTCCTCGTTGGTTGGGTGGTCGCCAAGATCACTGTGTCGGGGCCCAGGGGGCTGCAGTGTTACCGCTGCCTCCAGAAGGGTCATGTGGCCAGCCGCTGCACTGTTGAGAACGACCGCAGCCAGACGTGTTTCAGGTGTGGCCAGTCCGGCCACAAGGCGGCCTCCTGCAACGCCAAGCCGCACTGTTCTGTGTGCGCGGCGGCGAGCAGGAAATCAGATCACAAGCTGGGGGGTAAGAACTGTTCGGCCCCCAGCGTGAAAGTGACGAGGAGAATGGCGGCCAGAAAGGCCTGCAGTCAACCACAACCGGACGTGGAATTGATGGAGACTGAAGGGATCGTGGGACAACAATAGGATGGCCCTACGATTCCTTCAGTCTAACATAAACCACTGCGCCAGAGCCCAAGACTTATTGGTCCAAAGCCTGGCGCAGTGGTCAATCGAAGTTGGCATCGTCGCGGAGCCCTACTTGATTCCGGACAGGGCGGACTGGGTCGGCGATCGGGATAATCTAGTCGCAGTTGTCGTCCCATCCAGAGTCGATTCCTCGCTCACTCTCGGAGCATCTCTTAGGGGCAACGGGTGTGTAGCAATAAAACTGGGCAATATAGCGGTGGTCGGCGTTTATTTTTCGCCCAATCGGCCGATCGCCGACTTTGAGAACTTCTTACTCGAGGTCAGCGCTCTAGTAAGATGGTGTAGCCCACTAGAAGTGCTGGTTGCTGGGGATCTCAATGCCAAGTCCTCGGCATGGGGGTCCCCAGTGACTGACGCCCGCGGCGACGTGGTATTAGAGTGGCTTTCGGAGGTCGACATGATCCCGCTCAACAGGGGGTCGGTCTTCACGTGCGTAAGAGAGCAGGGCGGGTCGGTCATCGACGTGACTTTTGCGTCCCCCGCCCTTGCTCAGCGCGTTCAGAGTTGGGAGGTTTTGACAGGGGTGGAGACGCTTTCGGACCATCTTTACATCCGGTTCGGCGTCCGCCCCTCGTCGTCGTCTGTACCTTCAACTCAGACTCGCATTCCGGACGAGATTGGCCCAAAGTGGGCACTAAAAACATTGGACAGGGAGGTTCTCGAAGTGGCAACCGTCATCAATACGTGGTGTTCCGCCACCGGAAGTCTGTCGATTGGGGATGAGGTGGCTCGGCTCGGAGGGACTCTGGTGTCCATTTCGGACGCATCGATGTCAAGGTCCCGACCGATGCCGCCCAAAACCAGCACTTACTGGTGGAGCAGTGAGCTCGCCCAACTGCGGGCTAACTGCGTAGCGGCTCGACGTCAACTGAGCCGCTACAGGAGAAGGCGGTCGGCTGTTCACGGAGGAGACGAGGAGGGCCGTCTGAAGGCCTCATACAATGAAGCCAAGAGGCGTTTACAAAAAGAAATAGGAGAGGCAAAGGAGAGAGGTTGGGGTGAACTCCTTGACACCCTGGAAGTTGATCCCTGGGGGCGTCCTTACAAATTGGTCATGGCCAAACTGCGCCCCTGGGCCCCACCTCTAACCGCCGGGATGGAGCCGTCACTTCTTTCGACCGTTGTGTCGACGCTCTTCCCACCCCGGTCGGGTGCCTTGTCTCTACCCAATTACCGGACTGGACACGCGGCCAATGACATCGAGGACGCCGAGATCCCCGAAGTGTCAGAGGCCGAAATTGCTGTAGCAGTGGAGAAGATGCAGAGTAGGAGGACTGCTCCCGGCCCCGACGGAGTCCACGGGAAGGTCCTCGCTCTTGCGATATCACATGGACTATTGGAACAGTTCCTGAGCCTGTTCACCAGGTGCTTGAGAGATGGAGAGTTTCCTGCACAATGGAAGACGGGGAAACTAGTTCTTCTAAGGAAGGAAAATAAGCCTGTTGACTCGCCTGCGGGTTACAGGCCAATAGTATTGTTGAACGAGTCGGGCAAGCTGCTCGAGCGCATCATCGCGTCTCGCATTGTTCGTCACCTTTCATCCGTGGGGCCGGACCTGTCGGAATGCCAGTTTGGTTTCCGCCAGGGACGGTCCACGATCGACGCTCTTGCCCGACTCAGGGACATTTCAGATAGAACAACGTCAGGGGGCGGGGTGGTGTTGGCAATTTCGCTGGATATCGCGAATGCCTTCAACACCCTGCCCTGGGACGCCATTTTGGAGGGTTTGACGTTCCACAATGTCCCGTCGTACTTAAGGGTCATCGTTGCTGAGTACCTTCGCAACCGTCAAATCGTCTATCCAGGAAAGGATATGTGGCACAGCCACAACGTTGCATGCGGTGTTCCACAGGGGTCGGTTTTAGGCCCCCTCCTGTGGAACATCGGGTACGACCGTGTATTGAGAGGGGCGCTGATCCGAGGCGTAAGCGTCATCTGTTACGCCGACGACACGCTCGTGGTCGCTGAGGGTGAAAATTACAGAGAAGCTTCACTCAGAGCAACGGCAGGTGTCGCCCAGGTGGTGACCCGCATCCGAAATTTGGGACTGCGGGTTGCCCTGGAGAAGTCCCAGGCTATCGCCTTTTATGGGCATAGGAGAGCTCCACCAGAAGGAGCAACAATAATGGTTGGAGGAGTCCCCATCACAGTGGGCAGGGAGCTTAAGTACTTGGGGCTCCTATTGGACCCCAAGTGGAACTTCAAGGGCCACTTCACCGCCCTGGCTCCCAAACTCACCGCAACAGCCATGGCATTGAGCCGCATCATGCCCAATCTCGGCGGGCCCAGCGGCTCGTGCCGGAAGTTGTTTGCGGGGGTGGTACGGGCGAAGGCCACATATGGCTGCCCAATTTGGGCCAATGATCAAGGCCTCTCAGAGGCAAATAAGGCGTCGCTGAGAAGAGCGCAGCGCATCTCCTCAAACAGGGTGGCGAGGGCATACCGCACCGCATCATTTGATGCGGTTAGCGTGATAGCCGGGACGCCCCCTTGGTACTACGAGGCGCTCTCCTTGGCGAACGTATATTGGCAGAGGGCTCGGGCTAGAAGTGTCGGGGAGGAGCCCACATCAGACGAAGTCAAGAGATGGCGGGAAGAAGGCCGCGAGGCAACTCTTAATAGGTGGCAACAAGACCTGGCCACCTCCCGCGTAGGAAGAAGGACCGTGGGGGCGATTCTCCCAGTCCTGAAAGAGTGGATCGAGCGGAAGGGGGGGTCACTTACGTTCCGCCTTGTGCAGCTGCTGACCGGCCACGGCTGTTTCGGCGGCTATCTGCACAAGGTGGCGCGTCGTGAGGCCACTCCCAACTGCTTGCATTGTGGGGCTGCAATCGACAGCCCCGAACATGTTCTTTCAGACTGTCCGGCGTGGAACTCCGAGAGGGGGACCATGCTGGCAGTCTATAATCCCGGATTTGTCGTGTCGCTCCCGGACCTGGTCGAGGGGATGGTCCGGGGCGAAGATAGTCGCCGCCGTTGGCGTGCGGTTCAAACGTTCGCCGAGGCGGTGATGTCGTCTAAAGAGGAGGTAGAGCGGGCCCGGGAAATAGACCCCGAGGCCCCGCCATTTAGGAGAAAGCGGACCGGGCGACGCCGTCGCGACTTCCTGCGGCGGGTCTAACCCGAGTCCTGCTGTTGTAAAATACTTGTGTATATATAATTTGTGTATTTTTCAAATAGGTGTGTAAATATATATGGGTCTTTCGTGATTTTGTATGTATATATAATTCAGTGTCTTGTTTTGTCTTGTTTGTAAATATATTGTTGTTGTGTACATAATTTTGCAATCAAGTAGGCGAAGAAGTGCTGTGAGGGGTGTGGTGGTTGTCGTAGTATTTTATTATAGCAGTTTCCGCACTCCTTCGCCGCAATTCGTTTTGTAAATAACTTGTAAATATAAATAGGTGAAATGCGCGTGTCTTTTACACACGCGCATAGCAGAGCCGCGCGCACTTGCAATGCGCCACGCGGCAACACGCAGGCGACGGCACGGCTTAAAGCTGCGAAGCCGACACCGTGCCTAGCCGACTCAGCGTGAATGAAGGGGCCCTGGAGTTTTAGTGGGTATTGGGGAACGACTGTACCCGACCCCCACACTCCCCGCACCACTTTACCATCTTGCCCCGGTGCGGGGGCCTGTAAATGGGTTTCTCCAGGAAAAAAAAAAAAAAAAAAAAAAAGGTTAGGTTCCCCCCCACCGCGGATGTCCACTCCCGCGGGTCCCTAGGCTTGTCGTGCCGGGGGGGCTCAGTAGCCGCGTGACCGCGTCGGTTGGCCTGGCCGGAGTAGTGACTCGGCCATGACGCGGTCCTAGGTGAAGCGAATAGGGACGAACTGGATGCGGGGCTCTGCGTAATGGGATGCGGAGTCCGGTCCGAGGGCTGGCTTGTTTAAGTCGGCCCGACCCGACCGGCCACTGTTTTCACGGAGGCCGGTCCGAGGAGAGGGCGGCCCACGCCCACCTCGCCTAGTGCGAGTGTTCGAGGACTGGGCGACACCACTGCGGGTTCGTGCTGCGGTGGGTCGCTCGGTCCGCCTTGTAAATAGTGTAAATATCTTGTAAATATTGTATATAGTGTATTCGTGCTGGTTTTCGTAATCGGCGCAGGGCGCCAGTCCGACGTGTCGAGGAGAGTCGCGCGCACTCTGATGCGCCACGCGACATTTGTACATATTTTATCGTCGGGGCTGGTGCCTCAGTATGGTGGTCGGCGCTACCCCGGTGCCTTGGGGAGAGCCGCGCGTAGCTCAAGCTGCGCCACGCGGCATTGTAAATATTTCGGCACCGGTGGTGGTGGCGCCATAGGAGAGTCGCGCGTTGCTTCATGCTTCGCTGAGCGACGTATTTGTACATAGTGTGTAAATAAGTTAGGAGAACTGCCGTCACTCTTGTGGCGGCCAAGGAGAGCCGCGCGTCTTCGAGACGCCACGCGGCATGCGCGAGCCGGGCCACGGGTGAGTAGTCCTTAACAGGATCATACCGGTACCCGGCTCAACGCGCGCAGAAGGGGCCTTGGTGTTTTAGTGGGTATTGGGGAACGACTTTACCCGACCCCCACACTCCCCGCGTCACTACTCCATCTTGCCCCGGCGCGGGGGCCTGTAAAAGGGTTTCACCAAGTAAAAAAAAAAAAAAAAAAAAAAAAAAAAAAAAAAAAAAAAGGTTAGGTTAGGTTAGGTTAGGTTCCCCCCCACCGCGGATGTAACATTCCCGCGGGTCCCTAGGCTTGTCGTGCCGGGGGGGCTCAGTAGCCGGAGCGGTTGTTGTCGATTGGTTCGGGTTGTCTGTGGGCTCGGGCCGAAAGACTCAATCGTAATGGTGAAGCTAATAGGGACGACCGGGATCCGAAGACGACGCGGAGACCGGTCAGAGCGAGGGCGGAAACGCCCGACTCGCTTCATGCGAGTGTTAGTTGTGGTCTTGGCTTAATTGTCTGTACCGGCGGCTTTTAATAGCGGTGGATGGTGGTGAGGACACCACGGACGTGCGGTGTGTGGTAGTCCCGCGGCGCGGCGGGCCGCGGCGGCAAGATGTCGTCGTCGGTTAGGGGTCTATTGCAGACCCCCCGTCGGGCAAACCTGTTACCCGTTGTGGTTGTCGTGGACATGTCTCGCGGATCGCATCGGGCCAGGGGGCTCGCCTTAATCGGCCGGCCCAAGTGGAAGGAAAACCACAATAAAAAACCCTGAATGTGCATGCGCTGGGGCGCCTCGAGGGGCCTTGCGCGGCGCTGCACCCCCGCTCTCCCGCAGGGGGAGTGGGTGCTCGGCCAGTCTGTCGGGCCACTAGCGGCCAACCCCTGGACACCTCCCAACCTCCAGGCGGTATTTGGGTTACCCGGGCGCGGGGTCTCCGCTCGGGTGGACCGTTTATTTCCCCCATATCGAATTACGTGGCTCCTCATACTCAGGAGTGGGGAGCCACACCCCGTGGATGGAAGATGGAAAAACAAAAAACAAACCAAAATAAAAATTGTGAAGGAAGTGTAGAAGGAGTAAGGGAGAAGAAGGAGTTAAGGGTAGTGATGGAGCGTGTTCCAACGCCTGTTCCGTCATTAGCGAGGGCCGTTGCGGCCAATTTGTCGGACTCGGAGCCCGAATCGATGGTGAGCGTGTCGTCCGCCGCCTCGATCGGCCGAGCCGAATCAGTGGGCTTTTGGGACCGAGATGGTCCAAGCCAATTTTGGAGTGCCAGACCGGGCAATAAACGGATTTGGAATGATGGCGAGAGTGGGAGTTCCACAGACACCCCCGCCTCGCCGTCGTTCCCGAAGAGAAGAGGTAGAGGCCGCCCCCCAACAAGCGGCGAGTACGTAGGTCTTGCAGAGGCCAAAAGACAATACCTCAAAGTTCAGAGGGAGGAACTGGAGGCGCGAGCAGAGGCGGAGATACTAGCCACTGTTACCGAGGCTCGCAAAACAAGAGCCTCCTCGGCCGCGTCAATAAATATGGAAGTGGGCACGGAGGCGGACATCCCTGCGGAAACCGCTGTCGCAATGCAGGCCCGAATTGAGAAGAGTCTGGGCATCATTGAGGGCGTGGCAAAGGGTTCATCCCATTTGAAAGGAACGTTCGTCCGCGCGCTCAAGGATGCCACCGTGGCCATCAGGGAAGATGTCAGCGTCATCATAAGACGCACAATAACGGATGAGACGCGCACTCTTAGAGCGCAAAATGAGAGGCTTCAAGCCGAAATAGAAGACCTCAAACGGAAGATGGAGGAAATGCAGGCATCACAGCCCATGCAAAACACCAGCATGCAAGAGTTAGAGGCAAGCCTCCTCAGAACATTAGGAGACAAGCTGAACGCCCGCATAGATGGGCTAGAGCCGCGACTCAACCCCGAGCCGCGACTCCGACCCCCCTTGGCGGCCGATCGAAGAAATAGAGAAAAGGAGAAGGAGGTAGAGAAAAACAGGAAGGAGAAAAATAAAAGAAACTCACCTGAGTCCTCGGCTCCCGCAGCTGCTGCTCCAGTGGCTCCAGCGGCAGTCGACGACCTCGAAGTCCTCACCGATGCAGGTTCCGCTCCTGTGAAGGAAAAATTAGTGAGAATGAGGAAGAGTAAAAATAAAAAGGCACCGGGAGGCGGTGGGAGTGCTTCTGCTGCACCCCCGCCGGCCCCCGCTGCCCGTACTAAGACAGGCCCCCCCTCTCGGCCGCCCAACCCGGACGCAGAAGAAAGCGAATGGGTGAAGGTGGCCAAGAAGGGACGGAAAAATGCGCCGAAAGCGCCTAACACAGATAAGGAGGAGCTCCCTAAGAAGTCGCGCGGTTTTCAGGCGCGCGACAGAGAAAGGAAGAACACCAAGACGCGGTCGCGTTCAAGGGCAGCCACAAGGGCCTCCGAGCCGACGCGACGCAGGCCCAAACTCCGAGCGCCCCGGTCGGCGGCGGTTATTTTAACGCTGCCACTGGACGCGCAGGAGAAGGGGCTGACGTACGCCACGGCCCTTAGGGAGGCTAAAACTAAAGTTCAGCTGACGGACCTTGGAATAGAGGCCGTCAAGTTTCGCCGAGCTGCAACCGGGGCCACTATCATCCAGGTCCCCGGTGACAGCGGCGGGGAGAAGGCAGACTCTCTCGCCTCCAAGTTAAGGGAGGTGTATGGTGAGAGTGGCATACGGGTCGCCAGGCCTATCAAGACTGCGGAGTTGCGGGTCTCTGGCCTGGACGACTCGGCAACGGCGGAAGACATCAGGAGCGCCGTTGCCAGAGTAGGGGAATGTCCGCCGGAACAAATTAAGATCGGAGAGGTCCGGCAGGACAGAACCGGGATGTATGCGGCATGGGTCCGCTGCCCGGTGACGGCCGCAAAGAAAGTGACTGAAAACCGGCTGCTAATTGGATGGGTGGTGGCTCGGGTCGTTCTACTACAGGCCCGTGACCTTCGCTGTTTCCGCTGCCTCCAAGGGGGGCACGTAGCGAGCCGCTGCACGGCTGAAATAGATCGCAGCCGGCTCTGCTACCGCTGCGGCAGCTCTGAACATCGCGCCGCAGGGTGCAGCGAAAAGCCTAAGTGCTCATTGTGCACAACGGCGGGCAAACCAGCCAATCATCTGCTGGGGGGTAAAGCATGCTCGGCCCCCAGCAAAAAGATGACGAGAAGGACGGCGGCCGCAAAGAAGGCCGTGACAAATCCCCCAACGAGCGGGGAGGTAGAGAGTATGGAGGTGACAACCGGCTAATAGATGGCCCTCCAATTTCTCCAGGCGAACATCAACCACTGCGCCAGAGCTCAGGATCTCTTATTACAGAGCATGGCGCAGTGGTTGATAAATATTACAGTAGTAACGGAGCCGTACGCGGTCCCCCAGAGGGACAACTGGATAGGTGACTGCGACGAAAAGGTCGCAATAATCATTTCGTCCCACGAAGGCTCACCTCGGGTGGTAACATCCCTGAAGAGAAACGGCTGCGTCGCTCTAAGGCTTGACAACAACATCGTCGTAGTCGGGGCCTACTTCTCGCCGAATCGGTCTCTCGTCGAGTTTGAGGCGTTCTTGGCTGAAGTAGGCTCCCTGGTGGAATGGGGCCGACCCTTGAATGTGATCATCGCCGGGGATCTCAACGCAAAGTCATCCGCGTGGGGCTCCCCGGTCGACGACGTCCGTGGCGACATGGTCGTCGAATGGCTCGCCGCACACAACTTGGCGACGCTGAACCAGGGTTCGGAGCATACATGCGTGCGAATGCAGGGCGGGTCCGTCATTGACGTTACCTTCGCGTCCCCCGCCCTGGCGCAACATGTTTACAACTGGCGAGTTCTAACGGAGGTCGAAACACTTTCGGACCACAGGTACATCCAGTGCCTAGTGGATCCTTACCAAAATCAGCTGCCGCCAACACCTGGCAGCTTTAATCGACCTCCGAGAGAGATCGGGCCAAAATGGTCCATCAAAAAATTAGATATGGACGTGCTTTCCCTGGCTTCTTTGGTTGAGGCGTGGTGCCCGAAACCGAACAACAGCACGGTGGGAAGCGAGGTGGAATGGCTCGGAGAGGCTTTGCGGCACATCAGCGACGCCGCAATGCCAAGGACCCGTCCCGCTCCGCCCCCGCGACAGGTGTACTGGTGGTCGCCCGAACTCGTTCAGCTACGGACGGCGTGTGTAGCTGCCCGACGCCAGTACACCCGATACCGAAGAAGGCGCCGCGCTTCTCGTGATCCCGAAGAAGAAAGGCGGTATTACACTGGATACCAGGAAGCCAAAAAGGCACTGCGGACGGCAATCGGAGAGGCCAAGGAGTCAGCATGGGAAGAACTTCTGCAGTCCCTGGAGCAAGACCCATGGGGGCGGCCTTACAGACTCGTGATGAGTAAGCTGCGCCCATGGGCCCCGCCGCTCACTACCACCATAGAGCCGGCGTTGCTGGAGTCAGTAGTTTCGGCGTTGTTCCCAGCTCGTGATCCTCAACTACCATCCCACGAGGAACTCCCGATTGACGAGAGTGAAATACCGGAGGTGACAGCCGCGGAGCTAGGGGTGGCCGTACTTAAGCTTCAGAGCAAAAAGACGGCCCCCGGGCCCGACGGCATTCATGGGAAGATCCTGGCGCATACAATCAATAACGGCCTCGAGGATAGGGTCAGAGAGTTGTTCACCAACACCTTACGGAGTGGCAACTTCCCAAATAAATGGAAAGTGGGCAAACTAGTCCTGCTAAGGAAGGAGGGCAAACCGCCAGAGTCCCCATCGGCGTACAGGCCGATCGTTTTATTAAACGAATCGGCAAAACTTTTTGAAAGGGTAGTAGCTGCCCGTATCGGGATCCACCTTGCGACGGTCGGGCCGGACCTGGCCGACTCCCAATTCGGTTTCCGGCGCGCCCGGTCTACCATCGACGCCGTCGCAAGGCTCAGAAGTGTCTGCGAGGAGACTGTCTCTCAGGGGGGGGTGGTGTTAGCGGTGTCATTAGACATCGCGAACGCCTTTAACACCATCCCCTGGAATACCATCATCGACGGCCTGACCTACCATGACGTTCCAGCCTATCTTCGGCGCATGGTTAGGTCATACCTCTCGGCCCGAACTGTCATCTTCCCGGGTCGAGAAGGATGGAAGGAGCGTAAGGTTGAGTGCGGTGTTCCACAGGGGTCAGTTTTAGGTCCGCTCCTGTGGAATATCGGATACAACAGCGTACTTCGTGGGTCGCTGCTGAGAGGAGTCGACCTCATTTGCTACGCGGACGATACGCTCGTCACAGCAAAGGGGCGGACGTACAGGGAAGCGTGCCTCCTAGCCACGGCGGGAGTGGCACAAGTTGTGGCGCGCATCAGGCGCATTGGTCTTCAAGTCGCCCTCGAGAAATCGGGGGCGATCTGTTTTCATGGCCCAAGACAGGCTCCTCCGGAGGGCGCCCAACTGGTCGTGGGGGGTGTGCCCATCAGGGTAAGCCCCACCCTCAAATATCTAGGGCTTTTGTTGGACGCCCGATGGACATTTAAACAGCACTTCGCGGCACTGGCCCCGAAGCTCGCCACCACGGCTATGGCACTTTGCCGTATCATGCCGAACCTTGGTGGCCCGAGCGCGGGGTGTCGCCGCTTATTTGCGGGAGTAGTGCGGGCGAAAGCCCTTTACGGGTGCCCAATTTGGGTTGATTCTTTGTCGGCGCAAAACAGGGCATCGCTGAGGCAGTCGCAGAGAGTAATGGCCATAAGGGTGGCAAGGGCGTACCGCACCGTCTCCTTCGAGGCGGCTTGCGTCATCGCAGGCACTGCCCCCTGGCACCTCGAAGCGGCTGCCCTGGCCAACATCTACTGGCGTAGGGCGCGAAGTAGGAGCAGCGGCTCTGACCCTGCTCCTGACATCGTTAACGGATGGAGAAGGGAGGCCCGAGTGGCCGTCCTCCAGCAATGGGCGGACGAGCTGCAGAGCCACAGGGCGGGAGCCTGGACAGTAACATCTATACGTCCAGTGCTCCAACAATGGGTTGAACGGAGATGGGGAGCGGTTTCATTCCGGCTCACCCAAATCCTTACAAATCATGGATGCTTCGGGCGATACCTCCATAGAATCGCGAGGAGAGAGGCGACCCCCAGTTGTACAGAGTGTGGTTGCGCGGAGGACACCGCGCAACACACCTTGGAAATATGTCCGGCGTGGAGCTCACAACGGAGCTCCCTAACCGCCATTATAGGCAATGACTTGTCGCTTCCCGCCGTGGTTAAGGCCATGGTGGAGGCGACCAACGACGGCCCATGGAACGCAGTCAACGCGTTCTGTGAGGCCGTCATAACAATAAAGGAGACAGCGGAGAGGGCTCGGGAATCCAATCCCGATGCCGACCCTCAACGCAGGAGAAGGCCTGGGAGACGGCGGCGCATTTACGCCCGCCCTCTGCCCTGACACTTCACCCCGGATTTGACAAGTGCGTGTAAATAACGCACCGGAGATGGTCTGCGCAATCGCGCGGTGAGCGCTCATGACGGGGATTAGGAGAAAGGGGAAACTGTTACTCCATCCCCGTCCTTTGCGAGCAGCTGGGGCCGCCAGGTTTTAGTGGGTAGGGGTCCATTGCACTCCCGGACCGACCCCCACACTCCCCGCGTCATTTACCATCACGCCCCGACGCGGGCGCCTGTAAATGGGTTTCCTGGCGTAAAAAAAAAAAAAAAAAAAAAAAAAGGTTAGGTTAGGTTAGGTTAGGTTAGGTTAGGTTAGGTTAGGTTAGGTTAGGTTAGGTTAGGTTAGGTTAGGTTAGGTTAGGTTAGGTTCCCCCCCACCGCAGATGGTCATTCCTGCGGTTCCCTGGGCTTGTCGTGCCGGGGGGGCTCAGTAGCCGGCGAATTGTTAGATTTTGGTGTCTTAGGTTGTCTGTGGACTAGGGCATCGATACTTTCAGTGAACCGGTGAAGCGAACAGGGAGCCCGGCTTCCGAAGACGACACGGGAGCTGGGCAATGGAGACGGCTGATGAGCCGAACGCGTCTTCCAGCGCGATTTGTAGAGGTTGTTATAACCAGCGGCTGCTCTGCAGCGTAGTATGGTGGTGTGTACATCACGGCTGTAGCGGTTGTGGTAGTACCGCGGCGCGGCGGGCCGCGGCGGCGAGATGTCGTCGTCGGTTAGGGGTCTATTGCAGACCCCCCGTCGGGCAAACCTGTTACCCTTTGTGATTGACGTGGACATGTCTCGCGGATCGCATTGGGCCAGGGGGCTCGCCTTAATCGGCCGGCCCGAGTGGAAGGAATAACCACAATAAAAAACCCTGAATGTGCATGCGTTGAGGCGCCCTGAGGGGCCTTGCGCGGCGCTGCACCCCCGCTCTCCCGCAGGGGGAGTGGGTGCTCGGCCAGTCTGTCGGGCCACTAGTGGCCAACCCCTGGACACCTCCCAACCTCCAGGCGGTATTTGGGTTACCCGGGCGCGGGGTCTCCGCTCGGGTGGACGTTTTATTTCCCCCAAGAAGTATTACGTGGCTCCTCATACTCAGGAGTGGGGAGCCACACCCCCTTATGATGATGAACAATAATAAAAACCAAAACCCAATTAATTTTAGTGAAGAAGGGAAGGAGAGAAGTAGAGATAGGGAGCTGCGGGTGATGCTGGAACGGACTCCGACTCCGGTTCCATCCTCAGCGGTTGAAGGCGCGGTGGCGCGATTGTCCGACTCGGACTCCGGCTCGATGGTTAGTGTGTCGTCCACACCATCGGCGGGGCGATTCGGATCGGTGGAGTCATTGGACGGTGTAAGTCCAAGGCGATTCTGGGACTATAGGCCCGGGTCGAAGAGAGGGAGAGAAAGCGAGAGCGGGGGTAGTTCCACAGACACCCCCGTCTCAGCAGAACGTAAAAGAAGAGGGCGAGGTCGCCCGCCGACTACCGGCGATTATGTAGGCCTTGCAGCGGCAAAACAGGTGTACCTGAAAGCCAAGGAGGAGGAACTTAAGGCCCGCGCCGAGGCTGAACTAATGGACTCGGTCGCGGAGGCCCGCAGAACCCGGTCGGCGCTACCGCTGACGGTTGGTTCAGAGGTGGCCCCGAACGGGTCTGCCTTAAATACCGGACGAGACACGACGGCTATCGTTTTACAGCGAATCGATGCCAGTCTAGAAATGGTGACGAGGGTGGCCAAGGGCTCCTCTAATCTCAAGGGGACCTTTGTGCGCGCCCTTAAAGACGCCGTGAAGGCGATAAAGGAGGACTCGGTAGTGCTCGCACAGCAAACTCTGTCAGAGGAGACGCGGGTACTACGCGAGGATAACGAGCGGCTTCGTCATCAGGTCGGAGAGCTCGAAAAACAGATGAAAGAATGTCAACTTCAGCTACAGAAGGGGCCCCCGGCCCAAACGGAAGAACTGTGCAGACAAACAGATTTGCAAGAATTGGAGGCTCGCATCTATCGCAATGTCGGGGCGAGAATTAACACCAGAGTGGAGGGGTTGGAGCCGCGGCTGATGCCCGCGCCGCGACTCCGACCCCCGCTTGCGGCGGATAATAAGAGGAAGAGTAGGGAGAAAACATCAAATGGTGCAGACTTACCGACTCCTGTGGTCCAAGCACTCCCCCCGGATGCTGCTCGCGCGGCGCCAATGGAGGTGGAAATGGCCACAGCGAAAGCTCCCGAATCTGGAAAGAAGAAAAATAAGATTAAGAATAAGAAAAAGGAGAGGCCAGCGGGAAAGAGTGGGGGGGTGCCCCAAGTGGTTCCGTCCACTTCAAACACCACACGCCCGCCCGTTCCAGCTGCCCCCTCCCAAGGAGACCTCCCCTCCCGCCCACCAAATCCCGAGGCGGAAGAAAGCGCCTGGGTTAAAGTGGGAAAGAAGGGACGATCGAAAAAAGAGACAGTGCAACCTAAATCGCTCCCGACCACGACAAGAGCGCTTCAGGCGCAAAATACCAAGAAGACTAGGGCTCAATCTAGGTCCTTTAGGTTCCCCGAAGTCCCAAAGCCGAGGGGCAAACCAGTGCCCAAGCTCAAAACGCCCCGATCGGCGGCAGTATCGATCACGCTGTCGAAGGAGGCCCAGGAGAAAGGGTTGTCCTATGCCGAGGTCATGAGGGAGGCCAAACAAAAGGTCGACCTCAACGGCCTCGGCGTAGATTCGGTGAAGTTTCGCCGGGGAGTAACTGGGGCTGCAATTTTGCACATTCCCGGATCCGGCAAAGATGGCGTCGCGGATTCCCTCGCGAAGAAGCTGCAAGAGGTGCTCCAAAAGGATGGCATCAAGATCGCCAGGCCATACAGATCCACGGGCGTCCGAATCTCTGGTTTGGACGACTCGGTGACTTCGGAGGAGCTACAACACGCCGTCTCCTCTAAAGGCGAGTGCCCGGTTGAACAAGTCCGGGTGAGCGGCATCCGCCCGGATAGAAGTGGACTATTCGCGGCCTGGGTGACTTGCCCAGTCATGGCCGCCAAGAAGCTGACCGTGGGGAAGCTGCTCATCGGCTGGGTTGCGGCCCGCGTCGAGATACAGAGACCCCGAGACCTGAGATGTTACAGGTGTCTCGAGGCTGGACACGTCGCCGGCCGCTGCTCGGCCGAGGACAGGAGCCAGCTGTGCCTGCGCTGCGGCAAACCCGGACATAGGGCAGCTGCATGCGTCGACAAGCCCCAGTGCAGCATTTGTTCTGCACTAGGTAGAAAATCAGAACACCGATTGGGAGGACCCTCGTGCTCGGCCCCCAAGAAACGCGTGTCTAAGCGAGTGCCACCAAAGAAGGCACCTCCCCAGCCGAGCGGGGAACCGATGGAGACGGAGATAGTCGTTGGGGATCAAGTTTGATGGCCCTCAACTTGCTACAAACAAATCTTAACCACTGCGCCAGAGCTCAGGACCTTTGCAACCAGAGCCTGGCGCAGTTTAAAATTAACGTAGGGATAGTCGCGGAACCGTATTTGGTCCCCGACAGGAGTGACTGGGTTGGCGATGGGGACGGTTTAGTCGCCATCGTCGTCTCTGCCAACGTCGAATCGCCACAAACCATCGGAGCGACACGTCGGGGACATGGCTGCGTGGCCGTTAAATTGGACAATCTGGCTATAGTGGGGGCATATTTCTCTCCCAACCGAACACTACAGGAGTTCGAGGACTTTCTGATGGAATTAGCATCACTGGTCCGATGGTGCAGCCCGCTCAACGTGTTGGTCGCCGGAGATCTCAACGCCAAATCCACGGTGTGGGGATCCTCGGTGACCGACGCCCGGGGCGACATCGTCCTTGAGTGGCTCGCCGAACTTAATCTTGTCCCGCTAAACAGGGGCACGGCGTACACTTGTGTCAGGGAGCAGGGCGGGTCTGTTGTAGACGTCACCTTCGCGACACCCGCCCTCGCACAACGTGTCCGGGACTGGAGAGTGATGACAGGGGTGGAAACGCTCTCAGACCATCGGTACATCCGATTAAGCGTCCGCCCCTTGTCGTCGGTGCCTCCGGTTCCGGATCTAGTCCCAGAAGAAATTGGCCCCAAATGGGCCCTAAAATCCTTAGACAGGGAAGCCCTGGAAGTGGCCACAATAGTGGAATCGTGGTGTTCTGTCACCGGAGCAAGGACGATAGATGAGGAGTCGGCTTGGTTCGAGGAGGCGTTCACTACCATCTCGAACGCCTCAATGGCTAAGTCTCGACCGATGCCACCCCGCGACCAGGTTTACTGGTGGTCCGCAGAACTGAGCCGACTTCGCAGGGCTTGTGCAGAAGCAAAGAAACAGCTCCGAAGGTTTAACAGAAGAAGACGAGTCATACGGGGGGGTGAAGAAGAAACCCGCCTCCGCGCAGATTACCAGCGCGCCAAAAAGACCTTGGCTAAGGAAATAGGCGAAGCAAAAGAGAGGGCATGGGCGGAGTTCATCTCCACCCTAGAATCCGACCCATGGGGCCGTCCATACAAGGCCGTAATGGCCAAACTGCGTCTTTGGGCTCCGCCCGTAACGACCGGAATGGAGCCGTCACTGCTTTCTACAGTGGTGGCGGCCCTGTTTCCGCCATGTCTCACCCCGTCGACTCTATTACAGGATTTGACAAGGAGGTACGCCGAAGATGCCCGGGAGGCCGAGGTTCCCGAGGTGTCCGAGGCGGAACTTGACGCCGCAGTAGATAGGTTGTCAGCGAAGAAGACTGCGCCGGGACCAGACGGTCTCCATGGCAAAGTCCTGGCCCTATCTCTGCGGCAGGGACTTGACGATAGGTTCAGATCGCTCTTAACGGAGTGTTTCAAGAACGGCAAATTTCCAGGAACTTGGAAGACCGGACGATTGGTCCTGCTGCGGAAGGAAGGAAAGCCTGCAGAGTCCCCTTCCGGGTATAGGCCAATCGTCCTTCTCAATGAGGCGGGCAAATTGTTTGAGCGCGTAATCTCCACGCGCATAACGCGTCATCTAACATCGGTAGGGCCGGACCTGTCGGACTGCCAATTTGGCTTCCGGCAGAGAAGGTCTACCATAGACGCCATTGCCCGCCTCAGGGAGATCTCGGAGATGACAGTCTCAAAGGGTGGGGTGGTGATTGCGGTGTCGCTAGATATCGCGAACGCGTTTAACACCCTGCCCTGGGACGCGATAATTGACGGGCTGCGCTTTCACCGAGTGCCGTCTTATCTAATTGCGACCGTTGCCGACTACTTGAGAAATCGGCATATTATGTACCCCGGAAAATACAACTGGGGACGTCATGAGGTCAGATGCGGTGTTCCACAGGGGTCGGTTCTAGGCCCACTCCTGTGGAACATCGGGTACGATAAGGTTCTGCGGGGGGTGTTGATCCGCGGCGTGCAACTTTTATGCTACGCGGACGACACCCTCGTCGTAGCATCGGGTGGCGATTTCAGGGAGGCATCCCTTAAGGCCACTGCAGGAGTGGCTCAAGTGGTGGCTCGTATCCGCGAATTAGGGCTACGGGTCGCCCTTGAAAAGTCGGAGGCTATGGCCTTTCATGGCCCGCGCAGACCCCCACCACCGGGTGCGCAAATCGTTGTCGGAGGAGTACCCATCGGGATCAGGTCGCAGCTCAAATATTTGGGCCTCGTTCTCGATCCCAGATGGAGTTTTAAGGCGCATTTCACAACTATAGCGCCAAAACTAGCAGCGACGGCCAATGCATTGAGTCGTATAATGCCCAACCTTGGCGGGCCTCGCGACTCGTGCAGGAGACTCTTCGCTGGCGTGGTACGAGCGAAGGCCTTGTATGGCTGCCCGATATGGGCCAACAACCAGGGACTCAACGCTCAAAACAGGGCGATGCTCAGGCGGTCGCAACGTATAACATCAATCCGAGTGGCCCGGGCGTACCGCACTGCGTCGTTTGACGCGGTGTGCGCAATTGCAGGTACGATCCCGTGGTACCACGATGCGGCCGCCTTGGGCGAAATATACTGGCGAAGGGATCAATCCCGAAGGAACGGTCTCGAACCGGCTCCAGACATAGTCAGGACGTGGAGAACCGACGCTAGAGAGGTAGCCATCCAAAAATGGGAGGAAGATTTAACATCCGCTAGAGCGGGTCTAAGAACCCTAGAGGCTATTAGGCCTGTTCTGCGCAATTGGATGGATAGGCAATGGGGGTCGCTGTCATACCATCTCGTACAGCTGCTGACCGGCCACGGCTGCTTTGGCAGTTACCTGCACAAAGTCGCGCGCCGGGAAGCCACCCCCATTTGCCATCACTGCGGGAGTGCTTCTGATACCCCGCAGCACACGATCGAAACCTGTACTGCGTGGGCCTCCGAGAGGAGTGCCCTCTGTACAACAACTGGACAAGACCTCTCACTTCCAAATTTGGTCGTGACATTATTAAGGAACGAACGTGCTTGGCGGGCTGTGGAGGCTTTTGCCGAAGCAGTCCTGTCAAAGAAAGAGGAACATGAGCGGGCCCGGGAAATCGACCCCGCGGCCCCGCCTTTAAGGAGAAAAAGGACCGGGAGACGTCGTCGCGACTTCCTGCGGCGCGTCTGACCCGTTCCCTTTGTAAATATTTATGTTGTAAATAGTCAAATTGTGTACATAGTCTGTGTACCCACGGTACGCAAGACCACGAGCGGAGAAGCCGGGTGGCTAAGGGGGGGGGAGTTCGGATATTTTTCTATTGATTATAGCAGTTCTCACACCTCTCTTCGCCACTCGTGGCTGTTTGTATATATATAATTTTTGTAAATAGGGAGAACGCGTATGCAACACATACGCCACGGTGAGCCGTGCGCAACTTGCGCGAAACGGCAAGCGCGAGGAGGGGAGTGGACGCTGACCGCGAGGTTTCTGCCACTCCTCGACTGTTGAAGCGCCGAGAAGGGGCCTTGGGGTTTTAGTGGGTAGGGGGGCCATTGCACTCCGGCCTCGACCCCCACACTCCCCGCGCCATTTCACCATCTTGCCCCGGCGCGGGGGCCCGCTAAAAAGGGTTTCCCCAAGTAAAAAAAAAAAAAAAAAAAAAAAAAAAAAGGTTAGGTTAGGTTAGGTTAGGTTCCCCCCCACCGCAGATGTCCATTCCTGCGGCCCCAAGGCTTGTCGTGCCGGGGGGGCCCGAATCGCCGAGTTTCAGGATTTTTCTAGAGGCGGTTTGGCACAATCGTCTCTAGTCTTATCTTATAACTCGGTGATCGCGAATTGGGAGGGCGAGGGTTGCCGGTCCATCCATTTTGGATGCGCCGGTAAGACTCGCCTTTAAGTTTCACGCCTCTTGTTGAGTGATCGGCGTCGCTTGATGACAGGTGTTGAAAGAGGAGAAGGGTTTTAGCCCGTGGTACTTTTGTACGTAGTTTGTAGCCCTATTGGGCGCGTATTCTTTACGCGGAGGTGACGGCTTTACAGCCTTCACTGCGCGGCGGGCCGGCGGCAGCGAGTTGCTGCTGCTGGTTAGGAGTTTCGGCTCCCCGTCGGGCGACCTGTTAACCGATACGGTTGTCGTGGATCATGTCTCGCGGATCGTATCGGACCAGGGGGCTCGCCTTAACCGGCCGGCCCAAGTGGAAGGAAAACCACAATAAAAAACCCTGAATGTGCATGCGCTGGGGCGCCCTTAGGGCCTCGCGCGGCGCTGCACCCCCGCTCTCCCGCAGGGGGAGTGGGTGTTCGGCCAGTATGTCGGACCGCTAGCGGCCAACCCGCGGACAACACCCGCCGTCCACGGTGTACTAGGGTTACCCGGGTGCAGGGGTCTCCGCCCGGGTGGACTTTTTATATCCCCCATTAACTTGTGAAGAAGGTATTCCATTCCCTCGGGTGTGGGTGCCGGGGCTGACCACGTCTGTGCGAAGCCCCAACCTCGTGTTTATGATGGAGTCAAATAATAAATCTTTAAAAGACGTTAGGGAGGAGTTAGGTTTAAGTTCTGGGAGAGAGTTGAGAGTGCGGGTCGAGCGAACGCCGACGCCGATCCCCACCCTCGGAGGAGGAAGCATTGCAGGGTCAGTGCATCGTTTGTCGGACTCGGACAGTGGATCGATGGTCAGCGTGCCATCTGACACATCGATCCACCGAGCCGGGTATGAGAGCGGTGAGTCTGTAGACTTGCCAGCTAGTCGCTTCTGGTCCGAACGGAGGCGCAAAAGAGGGAGACAATCCGACGAGGGTAGTTCTACCGATACCCCGTCGAAATCAACTAAGAAAGTGGAGAGAAGAGGCCGCCCGCCTACAACCGGCGAATACGTCGGTCTCGCTGCGGCCAAACAGGCCTACTTAAAGGCCCAAGAAGGTGAACTGAAGGCCCGCGCCGAAGCCGAACTCCTGGAGTCGGTCGCGGAGGCCCGCAGAACCCGGTCGGCGCTGCCGCTGACGGTTTTGTCAGAGGTGGCCCCGAGCGGGTCTGCCCCTAATATTGAAGTAAACACGGCAGCCAATGCAGTAAAACGTATCGAGGCTAGCCTTGAAGTCGTGACTAGGGTGGCCAGGGGTTCCTCCAATCTTAAGGGGACCTTTGTGCGCGCTCTCAAAGACGCCGCAGAGGCGATAAAAGATGACACAGCGTTTCTAGCGCAGCAGACCCTCTCTGAGGAAACGCGGCAATTGCGAAACGACAATGAGCGCCTTCGTCGAGAGGTTGGGGAGCTCCGGAAGCAAATGGAGGAATTCCAGCTCCAGATGTCGAAGGGGCCCCCGGCGCAGATGCAGTCACTGGATCTCGAGGAATTTGAGGCTCGGATCTATAGGAACGTAGGGGAGAGAATTAACACCCGAATAGAGGGACTGGAGCCGCGACTCAGCCCAGCGCCGCGACTTCGTCCCCCTCTAGCGGCGGACAGTAAGAATAAAAATAAGGAAAGAAAAACCAACTTACCGGTGTCCTCGGCTCCTGTGGTTGTTGCTCCAGCGGCTCCCGCGGCACTCGAGGATCCTGAGGTGCTCGTAGATGCAGGTTCTGCTCCTGGAAAAGAAAAAGAAGTTAAAACAAAGGGCAAAAAGAAGAAGAATAAGAAAGCACCGGGAGGTGGTGGGAACGCCAAGACGGCTATTGCCGCCGCGCGCCCGCCAGCCCCCGCTGCCCCTCCTAAAACGGGTCTCCCTTCGCGGCCACCCAACCCTGACGCGGAGGAGAGTGGATGGGTCAGGGTGACCAAGAAGGGACGCCCGAATGCGCAGAAGGCGCCTTTAAATAAGGAAACACTCCCTAATAAATCAAGCGGGTTCCAGGCCCGTGATAGGGAAAGGAAAGAAAAGGGAGCGAGCTCACGCTCAAGGGCCCCCGCAAAGGCTTCCAAGCCGGCGCGACCCAAGCCCAAGCCCAGATTGAAGACGCCTCGGACATCAGCCGTTGTACTTACGCTGCCTCAAGACAGCGAGGGAAAGGGCCTGTCGTATGCGGCGGTTATAAAGGAGGCGAGAACCAAGATAAAACTAGGCGATATAGGGATCGAATCTGTAAAATTCCGTCGTGCAGCCACCGGGGCCGCTATTATCCAGATCCCCGGGGCTGATAGCGATCCCAAAGCGGATGAACTCGCCGCCAAACTAAAAAACATCTACGGAGATAGGGAGATCAAGATCTCTAGGCCTGTGATATCCACAGATATCCGAGTCGCAGGCCTGGACGACTCAATCACTTCGGAAGAAGTTAAGGAGGCCATCGTGGCAAAGGCAGGATGTCCAGCCGAACAAGTTCGTGTCGGGGAGATAAGGCAGGACTGGTCGGGGATGTACGCGGTATGGGCTCGGGTGCCCACCACCGCGGCTAAGAAGATCACCGAAGGAAAATTCCTCATCGGTTGGGTGGTCGCAAGGATCACTTTGTCGGGGCCCAGGGGGCTGCAGTGTTACCGCTGCCTCCAGAAGGGCCATGTAGCCAGCCGCTGCACTGCCAATAACGACCGCAGTCAGCTGTGCTTCAGGTGTGGCCAGCCAGACCACAAGGCGGCCTCCTGCACCGCCAAACCACATTGCGCTGTATGCGCGGCGGCGGGCAGGAAACCTGATCACAAGCTGGGGGGCAAAAACTGTTCGGCCCCCAGCGTCAAAGTGACGAGAAGAATGGCGGCCAGAAAGGCCAACAGAAATCCACAGCCGGACGTGGAAGCGATGGAGACTGAAGGGATCGTGGGACAACAATAGCATGGCCCTACGATTCCTTCAGTCTAACATAAACCACTGCGCCAGGGCCCAAGACCTATTGGTCCAAAGCCTGGCACAGTGGTCAATCGAAGTTGGTGTCGTCGCGGAACCCTATTTGGTTCCGGACAGGGCGGAATGGGTCGGCGACCGCGATAATCTGGTGGCAGTTGTCGTCCCGTCCAGGTCAGATTCTTCGCTCACACTCGGAGCTTTTCGTAAGGGCAACGGGTGTGTTGCAGTTAAATTAAATAACATAGCAGTTGTCGGGGCTTACTTTTCGCCCAATCGACCAATCGCCGACTTCGAGGCCTACCTTCTTGAGGTGAGCGCCCTAGTGAGGTGGTGTAGCCCACTAGAGGTGCTGGTCGCTGGGGATCTCAATGCCAAATCCACGGCATGGGGGTCCCCAGTGACTGACGCGCGCGGCGATCTTGTTGTAGAATGGCTTTCGGAGGTCGGTATGTCCCCGCTCAACAGGGGGACTACCTTTACGTGTATCAGAGAGCAGGGCGGGTCGGTCATCGACGTGACTTTTGCGTCCCCCGCCCTAGCTCAGCGCATTCAAGGTTGGGAGGTCTTGACAGGGGTGGAGACGCTTTCGGACCACCTCTACATCCGGTTCGACGTCCGCCCCTCGTCGAGGCCCCCTGCCCAGGTGCGCCCCCCGGCAGAAATCGGCCCCAAATGGAGTTTGAAGTCGTTGGACCTAGAGTCCATAGAGGTGGCAACACTAATAAATTCATGGTGCCCCACCGTCGAACATCTCTCGGTTGGGGACGAAGTGGCCCGGCTCGGCGAGGTCTTAACGTCCATTTCGGACGCCTCAATGTCCAGATCCCGTCCGGTGCCACCCCGTAACTGCACCTATTGGTGGAGCAACGAGCTCGCCCAGTTGCGGGCAAATTGCGTAGCGGCTCGACATCAACTGAGCCGCTACAGGAGAAGAAGATCTGCCATTCGTGGAAGTGTCGAGGAGGGCCGTCTGAAGGCATCGTATAACGAGGCCAAGAGGGTCCTTCAAAGGGAAATAGGAGAAGCAAAGGAGAGAGGGTGGGACGAGCTCCTGAACACCTTGGAGCTCGACCCCTGGGGGCGTCCGTATAAGCTGGTAATGTCCAAGCTGCGCCCCTGGGCCCCCCCTCTCACCGCCGGGATGGAACCGTCACTCCTGTCGACGGTTATAACAACTCTCTTCCCACCCCGGTCGGTTCCTTTGTCCACCCAAAATCAAAGGATGATACGAGCGGCCAATGACACGGAAGATGCCGAGATCCCAGAGGTGTCAGAGGCAGAGTTAGAAGTGGCATCTGACAAGATGAAGATGAAGAAGACTGCTCCGGGACCCGATGGGGTTCACGGAAAAGTACTAGGCCTAGCATTGCAATACGGACTTCAAGATCAGTTTCGTCAATTATTCACTAGGTGTCTAAGGGTTGGTGAATTTCCTGCGGCGTGGAGGGCCGGAAGGCTGGTTTTACTCCGCAAACCGAATAAGCCAGTCGACTCGCCTGCAGGCTACAGGCCAATCGTTTTGTTGAATGAGTCGGGCAAGCTACTCGAGCGCGTTATAGCGTCTCGAATCACTCGTCACTTAACATCCGTGGGGCCGGACCTGTCGGAATGCCAGTTCGGCTTCCGCCAGGGACGGTCCACGATCGACGCTCTTGCCCGACTCAGAGACATATCGGAGAGGACAACGTCGGAGGGCGGGGTGGTGTTGGCAATTTCGCTGGATATTGCGAACGCCTTCAACACCCTGCCCTGGGACGCAATCTTAGAGGGTTTGGCTTTTCACAATGTCCCGTCATATCTTAGGGTCATCGTTGCGCAATACCTCCGTAACCGCCAAATCCTCTACCAGGGAAGAGAAAGATGGGCAACTCATAATGTTGCGTGCGGTGTTCCGCAGGGGTCGGTTTTAGGCCCACTCCTGTGGAACATCGGTTACGACCGCGTTCTGAGGGGAACATTGATTCGGGGAGTAAGTGTGGTCTGCTACGCTGACGACACACTCGTTGTGGCGACCGGCGACACATATAGAGAGGCGTCGCTCAGGGCAACTGCAGGAGTCGCACAGGTGGTGACTCGCATCCGAAACTTGGGGCTGCAGGTTGCCCTCGATAAGTCAGAGGCAATTGCCTTCTATGGGCATAGAAGGGCTCCACCAGTCGGAGCCACCATCATGGTAGGAGGAGTCCCCATCACAGTGGGCAGGGAGCTGAAATACTTGGGGCTCCTATTGGACCCCAAGTGGAATTTCAAGGGCCACTTCACCGCCCTGGCTCCCAAACTCACCGCAACAGCCATGGCATTGAGCCGCATCATGCCCAATCTCGGCGGGCCCAGCGGCTCGTGTCGGAAGCTGTTTGCGGGGGTTGTCCGTGCGAAGGCCACGTATGGCTGCCCGATATGGGCTAATGAACAGGGCCTTTCGGAATCAAACAAGGCGACTTTGAGGAGAGCGCAGCGCATCACTTCAAACAGGGTGGCGAGGGCATACCGCACCGCCTCTTTTGACGCGGTTAGCGTGATAGCCGGAACGCCGCCCTGGTATCACGAAGCGCTCTCATTGGCGAATATATACTGGAGGCGGGCCCGGGCAAGAAGTGCCGGGGAGGGGCCAGCACCAGAGGAGATACGAAGATGGCGGGAAGAAGGCCGC